>CM062918.1:5017500-10017500 GCA_031878705.1 Tapirus indicus
GTCTGAGTAATAAAAATACATAAGGATATATACCAACACATTAATAATTGTTATATTTAGATTTGAGGATTTGAGATGCTTTTTGTTTGCTTTAGAACCTGATTTCTTTGACAATACGCAGAAAGTAATAATCACGAAGTAAAAAATAAATACATTAGACTTTACTGAAATTAAATCTACGCATTGGAAGACTCTAAGATGCAAATAAAAAGGCAAGCCTGGGGGCTGGCCTGGTGGCGTAGTGGTTAAGTTCGCGCTCTCCACTTTGGCAGCCTGGGGTTCGTGGGTTCAGATCCCAGGCGCAGACTTATGCACTGCTCATCAAGCCATGCTGTGGTGCTGTCCCACATACAAAATAGAGGAAGATTGGCACAGGTGTTAGCTCAGGGCCAGTCTTCCTCACCAAGGAAAAAAAAGGGGGCAAGACTGAGTGGCTTACAAATATTCGTAATATATTATTCTGGCAAAGGATTCATATTCAGAATATATAAAGAATTGTCATAGATCAATAATAAAGAGAAAAACAATTAAAAAAATGGATGAAAGAGTTGAAATAGGCAATTTGCAAAAGAAGTTCTATAGATGGCCAATAATCACATAAACATGTGTTCAACATCATTAGTCACCAGGAAAAGGCAAATTAAAACCAAAATTAAATGTCACTTCACCCTAATAAAAGAGATAGAAAAAACGTTGGAAATACCAAATATTGAGATGTGAGTAACAAACTCTTATACGTTGCTGATGGGAGTAAAAAATAATATAATTACTTTGGCAAATTGTTTCTCAGATCCTCATAAAGTTAAGGATACACTTACTTTATCACCCAATAATTCCCTTATGGAATATTTACCCAAGAGAAATAAAACATATATCCACAATGTGAGTTGTACAAGAATATCCATAACAGTTTTATTCAAAATAGCAAAAACTGGAAACAACCTAAATATCCATCACTTAGGTGAAGGGTATATTCATGCAATGAATATATACTCTGCAATGAAAAAGCAAAGAAACTACTAATACAACAGTTGTAGATGAATGTCAGAAACATGTGGAAACGTGGATACAGTGAAACTTTTTGGGTGATAGAAATGTTCTATATCCTGGTAGGGGTGAATATTTTTGTCAGACCTCATCAAGTTGTATTTACATCAAATTTTTAAAAATTTGGTGGAGTGTAAGAAGTGAGACACAAGAGTAAATACTAAATGAATGCATTTTATGAAGTTCTAACACAGGTAAACTGAGTTGTCGGTGAAATTAGACCAGATCTTGACTCAGGGTAGAGGGAATTAACCAGAGAGGGAACTAAGGAACTTTCTGGAATTAGACTACTGCTCTATATCTTCACCAGGATGGAGGTTACATAGTAGTCCACATTTTAAAAAGTACTTGAATTACGCATTAATGCCTGTCCATTTTTATTATGCATATAAATAAGAATAGAAAAAATAGCTTGTTTCCATATGGGAATCCAAATTATCCCAGTACTATTTGTTGAAAAGGATCAGTGTTTCCTCATTACACACCAAGTAATCTTAAATGTGTGGATCTATTTTTAGGCTATTTTATTCCATTGCTCTATTTCTGTATTTTTGTGCTAGTACTGCTCTGTCTAAATTATTGATGGTTTATAATAAGCCAGGATATCTGATTGTTTTTTTCCTTCCAAATTTATCTTGGCTACTCTTGTGCTTTTATATTTCCATATACATTTTAGAATCAGCTTGTCAATTTACACACACACACACACACATATACTCATATTTTGATTTGTATTGCATAAAATCTATAGATCAATTTGGATAGAATTGTAATCTTTACAATGTAGAGTCTTCCAATCCATAACCATTTATTTAGATCTTCTTTAACAACTTTCAGTCTTGTTTCGTAGTCTTCCTGTGTGGAAATCTTGCATACTTTTGTTAGATTCATTCCTAGGTATTTTATGTTTCTTGAGCCTATTGTAAGTACTACCATCTCTTTAAAATGACATTTTTATACTTTTTGCTTGCATATAAAAGTATATAGGTGAATTTTTGCATATTGACCATAATCCAGAAAATTGGCTAAACTTTATATCAATTTTGAATCAATTCTCATATTTCATATGTACTTTTTCCGATTTCTATATGCACTATCATGTCATCTGCAAATAATAACAGTTTTATATCTCATATGTATGTATATATCTTGTTATATGATAGTAATAATAATTATGAATTTCTAGATTAGATTCTAAGTGAAAAAGAACTATTTCATAAACCACCTGATTACCCTATTATATTTTCCTGCCATTGTGAAGTGGTATGGATTTGAGGTCTATATGATGCCAAGAATAATAGCCCCACATACTTAGAATTCTCTATAGAAAGAACTTTTATGTGCATGTAATAATCCAAAAACAAGGAGTTAACAGTAAACTGTCTAAATACCTACTTATTTTCACTGTCACTGTTAATAAATATTGGCTTACTTTCTTAGTTTTTCTTGCCGTCACAACAAATTACTACAAATTTAGTGGCTTAAGACAACACAAATTTATGATCTCACAGTCTGTAAATCAGAAGTCTGAGTTGGGTCTGCTGGCTTCGCTGCTCTGGGTTCCATAAAGCTGAGCTCAAGGCATTGGTGGCTGGGCTCTTATTAGGAGGCTCATTCAGGTTGGTGACAGAATTCAGGTCCTCGTGATTGCAGGACGGAGGTCACTGTTTCCTTTCTGGCTGTCAGCTGGTGGCCAGCAGTGACTCCTAAAGCCCTCTCTGATCCTTGCATGTGAGCTCCTACATCCCAGAGGCAGCAAGGTCACATTAAACTCTCTAGTTTGGAATCTCTCTGGCTTTCCCTTCTTTCTCGTTTCATCTCCCTTCTGTCTACAGCCTGAGAACGTTTCCTGCAATTTAGAGCACGGGTGATTAGATTGGGCCCACCTGGATAATCCAAGATAATCTCCTGATTTTAAGGTCAATAACTTTAATTACATTTTCAAAGTCCCTTTTGCCATGTAATGTGACATATTTCAGACATTAAGGTGTGGATATCTTTGGAGCCGGAGGGGCACTGTTATATGCGTGGAGCCTACCACACTTCTTCAGTCTCTTGCAGAAACGCAGGGGACTGGCCTTTCCCCCCATCAGATGAAGAGCTTTCATGATTCATTCCAGGAGGGATTGTTATTTTTTTCTCCATAGCAATGTCATACCTTATGCATCTCTGCTACACTACCCAGGGCTATCATTCTGTCATTGTCTCCCTACTGTATTAAGGCTGTGCTCTCTTAGCACCATTGCTCTTTTATGTTTTTCCTGTGGAATAGTCTGGCTCTGACTTCTCTTTACCCTTTGGTCTTTAAAGTAGAGCCAGTCAAAATTATGTATGTACAATTGCAGATGTTCTCTCTACAGTTAGATGTTTCCATCAAACATAAATGACTACAGCAAACACCATGTAAAGAAATCACCACCATCATCACACAGCAAAAAGATGAGCTACTTCTCGGCAAAGTTGTTAATCAGCGTATTGAGAATTACATGTTTATATGTTTATAATTTTGTCTTTTTTTCATTTAGTTCAGCTCTTCATAACACTGTTTTTGTGGCTCTGCTTAATATGAGTAACTTAAACAGGGATTATGTGGCGAATACAACTGCTTAGCACTTTCTGGAGTGGTTTATGTGAAATCACCGTTTCTTCCAAAGAGCACAAGGAGACAGAGCCTGTAGATGCGGGCAGCTGCCGCTTCCACTCCATTACGACTTTCTCTCATCTAAAGGGCAGCTGGCTCTTCTCTCTCTATTGACTTATTTAGTTCAGGAGTCCTACTTTTTCCACATTATAAATGTGCTTTTTCTTTTCTTACAGTGTCTTTTCTAGAAGATGTATACTTACAGATTGCAATTTATGCCTTTCAGTTTTTAAAATGGAATGGATATATTTTTCTATAATTAAGCCTCAAAGCTCTTCTACTCCGTATACTGAGGATTGACAAAGCATCAACGGAAGTAATTTTAGAACTAGGGGATGCTGTGATTACATATGGCGTCATGACAAAGGATTGATTGGGAAAATGTTGTTAAGCAAGCAAGAATTCAGTTGAGCATCAAAAATAATTAATCCTATTATTTAGAAGTTCTATACTGTCAGCCCTAAATTAGTCATTTTCTGCTTGACTGTGTAGGTATGTTCTATGTTTCAAACTAAAGGTTCAAGAGGAAGTTCTCTCATATTGTGTTTTTTCAAATTATAATAGGTTATGAAATTCAAAGAGAAATATAATATGAAAGGCAGGTGAGAAGAGACTCCAGAGGTTTATGTTGCAGGAACACAAATCTTGAGAATATAAGTAGCTAGACCCTTCAGCCCCACCCCACACTCCATCACCTCTTATTCACTTGAATCATTCATTCACGTATCTGGATCTCAAGGTTGCATCTGTGAGATGGGCATAAATACAAATAATGTTCTGTCTGCCCTGAGAAAGAGGGTTAACTCTCTCAAAGTTGTCCAAACATGGAATTTTCTGAGTAGAAAAGAAGGCAAAAAGTCACATAGTCAATTTCTCTAAGTGACACAAACTTTTGTCAAAACATCAAATTCAATTCTACAAAACCAAGTGAAAAAATAAGTATACAAGGGCCTCTGTACAAATTTACATAAGTAATGGGCAATATTTATGTAGTATATACAGGATAAATTCTATGCAATGGGAATTATAAATTTAATATATGTTTAATATAAATATTTCGTGTAGTCAATCTAGCTATATATCTATCTTTGGGAAAGAAACACTGGAAGAAAACTTTCCTGTATTAACATTGGTTCTCACTGAGTGACAGGATTATGTACAATTTTCATTTTCTTGTGCTTTTCTATGTTTTCCAAATTCTCTATAATGGTTAAATATTCTTTTCACTAATCTTTCTTTATTCATCTTGGTATATACCCACATCTGAAATTATATATAATAATAATAAATAGTTAGAAGATAGGTCTTTGGGAATTTAATCATCTAAGCCATGGGTGCCTTGATGATTCTTAATAATGGGAGAATTGTTAAATAAATTACTCTCTTTCCATAAGGGGATAATTTAAAATAAATGTATTGATGAGTATTAAATAAAATTAAATTGAATTGGCAGCATAATATTGTATAATATATGTATCATATTATATATATAATGTTTATATGAGAAAAGTAATAAGGGTATTCCTTTTTTCAAATATTTATTATAGCAATCCTGTAGTTATAAGATTCCATAGAGAAACAAAAGTCATCCTAACATGAAAATTCCTAATTCATCCCCTTTTGATATAAAATAGCAACTAAAAATTAAAATGAAGAATTGCCTGATCTTTCTTATTTTTCAGGGCTTTGTTTCAACGAGCAGAAAAACATTGTCCTAAATTGTTTTATGATATATATGCATTTTAGACTCTCTCAAAGAAGTTAAACAAAAAAGTTTATACACATTTATGATATTTCATAGGTCTTAAAAAATAGATGGACATATAGCCCTTATAGAGACTTTCATCTTCAAATAAATAATATTACCCAAATCAACAGCGTATTCTCTATGTTAACACTCTTTTGTGTATTGGGCTAGAAAATTTCAGTTGTCATTGTGAGACAGGGTGGATGGAGGTATACATATTCATTTAGCTATGGAGATGTGATGATCATTTGGTTCTATGAATAAAGATTTTTATTCTTTGTAAAGGAAATCAATGTCATAGCAGTAGAGGTATAATACTAGACTTTCAGGTACTAGAGCTACGAACTGTTCACACCAGGCATCAGGCTTCATTCAAAGGGGTACAAATAATCCTAATGAGTGATAAGTAATAAACCTTGAAAAATGTTAGCAAAATATAACCCTTTAAAAAAAAAGGCAGGTGGGGCCGCCCGGTGGCGTAGCTGTTTCGTCCGCGCTTGGCAGCCTGGGGTTCACCGGTTCGGATCCCGGGCGCCCGCCAACGCACTGCCTGTCAGCCACGCTGTGGCGGCGTCCCATATAAAGTGGAGGAAGATGGGCACGGATGTTAGCCCAGGGCCAGTCTTCCTCAGCAAAAAGAGGAGGATTAGCAACGGATGTTAGCTCAGGGCTGGTCTTCCTCACCAAAAAAAAAATAAAAATAAAAAAATAAAAAAAAAAGGCAGGGAAAATTGTATTACCTGAAAGAAGGCAGGGCCTTTGTTCCTTATATAAAGATATGAGAAAAATTCTACCACAGGAGTGTAATATCATAATATTGAAACAAAATAATAATAGATGAATTCTTGTTGTAAGTTAAAATGAATTCAGATCAAATTGTTTGGCAATTTCCATAGCAGAAAATATTTGAACTATTTAAACTAAATTATATATTTTACTTCTAAATGTGTGTTTATAGCTCTGGTCTCTTGAAATACTCTCAAAAAATTGGTAGAATTTATCTTATTAAACTTTTTAATATTTCTAATTTATCATATTCCCATCATGTTCGTCTTCTTGCTGTTTCAAGATTATGAATATGTTCAAATGGAAAAATTCAAGTTATAATATGGAAATAAAATGGAAAAATTCAAATATAATAAGAGAAATCCCTGGGCAAAGTGGGGTAAAAGGTAAAGGAAAACCTGTGGCCACCAGACCCCAGTCCAGAAGGAGTGTGAATCAAGGAGGGTCTCTGTGAGCACAGTGTCCCCACACTGAAATGCAACGTGCCTGCAGTACAAAAGTCATAGCGTGTGATGAAAGGGTGTTCCAGATAAACTCTCGTTAGAACTACTCATGCTTCCATTGACCAAAATCTTCCACCCTTCCCCTCTCTATACTACTTTAACCATATCCCAAGAAGAACTACCATTCTTCAAAGATGAATAATAACCAAAAAGAACTTAAATAAGAATATGTATAGACATTGGAACAAAAACGTGGGTGAGTAGGGGGGAAACAACAGCAAATGGAAACATTATATTATATATTAAATTATGTATTTTAAATTATTTGAAATGAAGCTAAACAAATGCATGAATAATGATTGCAAACAACATACAAATATTATAAACCCTGGCAATGTTAAAAGAGTAAATCAGTAATGGAAAATGATTGGAAGATTGGGGCACAAAGAAGGTGGAGGTAGATGTGTATTCAATTCCTTTCATTTTGTACCAGAAAACAAAAGATATCTGCCCCAAACTGGAAAATGTACTTAAAGAAAGCAAAATTAATTATCTCAATCTATTAATATTTCTCATATATTTTCACCATTAGAGAGATATTCTAGAAATTAATATCTCTTATTACAAGGAAAATATTATCTAAAACCAACAATTTATTAAGGTTAATTTCAGTTGCTTTTTCTTCTTTTAAATGCCATTAAACAAAATTTTTGTACATTGGTAAGACATTTACAGTATTTAGTCAAATTACCTATTTATATATATATCTGTGTATATGCATAGCAAAGAGTCTAGAATTATGGCCATCAAATGTTAATATTTATTTCTAGGTAATGGAGCTTGGGAATAATACATCTACTTACAATTTTGTTGTTGCCTGCATTTTATATAATTATAAAATACAACATTTTTAAAACTATCTTAATACGGTAAAAAATGTATAGTTTTAAATAGTTGAGTGAATCTACTCATAAACTTTCAGAATCATACAAAACATTCTTGATTTAAGTACAATTCACTCCAGTGCCTAATCTAAAATTGCTGTGAAATGCCATATCCTGCCTCTAAAAAAAAGTCCTCTAAGCCCCTGGATTTGCTGCTTCAAACGTGATATGAACACTTGACACTTGCTGAGTGTCCTCAGAATTTTGTATAAATGCATTGTGTTATAATTACAATTAACAACCAACTCCACGAATTACTCTTGCAGCAAAGAAATCAGCTTGATTTATCTTAAGCTCCTAAAGTAGTTCTGTGTAAAAATTACATCAATACAGAAATATTCATTTTGCAGGTTGCATTATAGTGAAGAGGAGTAAAGATCCACTACAAACAGACAGGAGTCCAGGGAAGAAGATGCCAAATGTTCATGCCTTGTGCTCACACATTCGTAGATGGCTGCCAATCAGTTAACTAGAAACTGGCAATTAATTCATAGTGCAGTGAGGGGTGACCGAATTTCAGGAAAATCTGTAAATTCATCTTTATGTTTTCTCTGAGCCTTTCTCAACTGCATTTTGAAACTTTCTAATCACCTGATAAAGTCTTTTAACATACCAAAAGGCAATTATAAAATAGCTTGATTATCTCCTTCATTGGTCATAGCTGAGAAGTTACGCGTATGTTTTAAGGAATATAGCAGATATCTATAAGCAATGGAGTGTGTTACATATATGATAGGAATTTACGTGACCTGCTTGTACACGGGAAAGTTTCAGTTACTTAAGAAGATTGGTTGAGAAGGAATACACCAGCCGAGTCACACCCTAGGCTGGCCGTTGGGACAGCTGGGAAACCCAGAAACCATGGAACCCAAAGGCAGTGGAGCATGCTGGTGTCCGCTCTTCAGTTCTATTATGCATGGAAGCCTGTTGATGTTAACGTCAAAAAGTTGCATGTTGTCAAGCAATCTCCTTTTATCACATATATAAGCCACCTCACCAACACCCATTTACAAAAAAAAATGAGGCAGTTGCAAATTTGGACAAAAAGAATAATTCCTCTTTCAGTCCCTCAATCAAGCTCACGAGTCCCTGGTGTCATGTGAGCAGCTGCTTTAACCAAAGTGTTACTAAAGGTGAACCTCCCTCCACGTTTTGGTGGACACAGTCAACAAGAAGGCAAGATAAAATATACAGCTATCGCTAGATAAAACCAGTGTTGTCAAAGGAACCAAATACACATGTTAGGAATTCATGTGCCTCTATTCAGCTTAATCAGAATAGAAACAAATGAATATCTGAATTTTAAAAGTGAATGCAAAAGACAGGGATCCATTTAAACGAATCAAATCAACCAAGCATTCAAATTGCACAAGATTTCACTGTTCTTTAAAAATGACCTCATTCTGATCTTGTTTTATTTTCAGCCTTCCAAGGCAAAGCTGCTCAAGGTGATTTTGTTTCATTTGCATCTCTACACCTGTAAAAGTCTTTTGCATACAGATTGGGGCACTCAGAACGTTTGTTGAATGAACTAATGCTGTTTGTACAATACCTATTATCGGCAAACACAGCACCACACGTGTTTAGAAGACTCTGTCCTGTTTACTTTTGAGATAAATCAAAGCAGGCAGTGATAGCACGAGTATGACAGAGTCGTCCAGCCTGTCTTCCTTAGACAACACACACGCACTAATCGACTCCCATGGTTTAAATTTGCAGGGCTGAATGAGACTCTCTTAATATTGTAATTATTTTCATCATTTTCTGTAATATATATTTAAATCTGTCCTACATTGACTGGAGTCTTTAAAAAGGAGCAACATTCAGAAAACTGATTTGTTTTATTTTTTATCAAGTTGTCTATCTTAAATGTTGAATTTGTTACATATATAAATGCAACTGTAGAAAAAGACATTACAACAATCGATAAATACATTTAGAAAACATATTTAGAAAAGTCTGATTTTCCTGGAACCAAAAACATTAGAAACTGCAAGTCACAAAAATCTAACCCGGGAGCCAGCCAGGTGGTACAGTGGTCAAATTCGGTGCGCTCCGCTTCAGCAGCCCGGGATTCGCAGGTTCGGATCCCAGGCGTGGACTTACTCCACTCGTCGGCAGCCACGCTGTGGCGGTGTCCCACATAAATATAGAGGAATATGGGCACAGATGTTAGCTCAGGCCCACTCTTCCTCAAGCAAAAAGGGGAAGATTGGCAGCAAGTGTTAGCTCAGGGCCAATCCTCCTCAACCAAAGAAAAAAAAAATCTAACTCATGACTTATAATGTAAATAAATGACCTGTGTGAAGACTAAGAATTGTCTCACAGTTTTATATTTTATCCAAGAAAGCTGCATAAATAATATTTAAATCATAATTATCTGCCTGACGTAAAAGCCTAATTGTGCCATATTTTATGTATGATGGAAGAAATTATAGGAGGGAGAAAAATGAAAATATTTTCAATTCCTAAACTATATAGATTTACTTGCTGTAATACACTCATAGATAGCACTTTTTTCTTGTAATTAATTAACATTTGATTGAATTTCCTAATATTACAGTTCTGTTAACATACAAAACTTGAATAATTTGTGCAGTCTTTTTCCCATCAAACATGAATGTAATTATCCCTTATCTTTCAACACAGCCTAGCCCTGTAAATATAATTACAAAGTTTTATGTTTACTCAAGCATAAAAAAACTCACAAAATTAATATTGCATTTATTCTCTTACCTTTGTCAGTTATTAAAATGCACCAGGGATTTCTTGAGTTCATCCTCTATGACTATAATTTCTAGCTAGAATTAATTTTTACCTTGATTTTCCAACTTTAATGAAGGCACTTACATGTATTTCGACTTCAGGCCATTGTTAGAAGTTTGTATTTCTGACATTCATAAAGACTCAATTTGGATTAGAAATCTCAAAGACTAGAAAATTGGAAGTATTAAAATTAATTTGGCGGACCTTGTTTGATCAATGCCCCAAAGCACACCACTCGGGGAGACAGACTCAACAATGTTCCAGCGCTGTCCCTTGGATTCAGGAGTCTTCACTGCCTCCTATCTCAACAGCAAACCGTCAGGCCTATTAAGTGATAATAAAAGGCCTCTTCATTGCCGAAGGGATAACCAGCAATTTTTAACCCGTCTTTTAAAACTTCAAGTGTTCAACAAGTGAGTACCATCCTAACAGCAACAGGAACCCTATGGTCATGAATCCTGAAACCTACGGAATTTTAAAAACTGAATGGTTGTCTCTTTCTATCTGGGAAACAATATAAGTCCTCAATCGATGAGATTTACAGAAAACTAAGTGTCAGCCTTGATGTTTGCCACACTGCTTCTTGTTTGGTTTTACTGATGAATCTTCATTCTGCATTAAACACAGGGAAACTGCTATATTTGATGTTTTCCTGCCCCAATTTGCAAAGCAGCCTATAAAGCTTAAATAGTGACCAACTCATGGGACAGAACTTGCTCAAGAGAAAGTATTATTATATCTAAGATATAACAGTTACTTCCCAGGATAATTTGTGTTAATTTATATTACTATATAGTATTTTTTATGGATCTCAAACCATGCATTCTGTAGAATCATATATTAATTGGATACTATAACTAAAGTCTCTAGTTTTTATTTATATTTCAAAACGTTTAATAAAAACCTATAGAAGTTTGTTTTGTGCCACGTTCATTTCAAAGCACTTTACAAATAATACTTGTTTAGTCTTCATAACAATATTATCTCCATTTTACATGTAAGAGAACTGAGGCACAGAGTGGTTATATAAGTTACTTAAGGTCACCCAGGTGTGAAGTGAGAACATGGGTTTCAAACAGGCAGTCTCCTGTCTAGAGTCCGTGAACTCTGTTCTGCTTCTTTGAGTCACAAGTTGAGAAAGAACTTTGTCTTTTCTGCTGTCTCGGCACTACTAATAATGCTGTTTCTTTCAGCTTCTTGCTCACTAGTTGTTCGAATTCTACTAGTATTTTATACCTTTATTACATTTACTCCCTCTGAAAGTGGTAAATATAGTAAAGAAGAAGCGTCTGTATTGCAACACGTGCCAACCACTTATAGATTTATTTTAACAAAAATCATTGAGGAGATAATGCCAACAGAGTGGAATTAGTCTAATGGTTCCATTTGTGTTATGATAGAGAAGATACCGCAATATGTCTCAAATCAAACTGTCCATGTGGTTTCCTGCTAGATCTCTGATGCTAATGAGATGGATGGAGCCTGTCTGCCAGCAAAGACCCTTGCCTGGCACCCCCGAAACCAACACATCAAAGCCATGCATGTCTCAGACTTTGCCGTCTTTCTCCTTTTCTGTTCCCTGAGCAACCTGCAAGGGCTTTGACAATTAAGTATCCCTGTGAAAGAAAATTCTCCCTAAGATTTGAGATCAACACAAAAAGCAATCTACTATTGGGTTATTTATATATAAATTGTAGAATTAAAACTAGCCACCCACTCTAGGTTTATCATTTTCTTCACAACTTTAAGATACAGTATAGGTAAAATAAATGCGGATTTTTAGTTGCGATGAAGTTCAGTTTATCAATCCTTTCTTTTGCTGTTCATGCTTTTGGTGCTCTGTCTAAGAAACTTGTGCCTACCCCAAAGTCACAAAGGTTTTCTCCCTTCTTTTCATTTAGGAATTGTATGGTTTTAGCTATTACATAACATCTATAAAACACTTTGAGTAATTTTGTATGTTTTGTGAGTTAACGGTTAATGTTTATTTTTAAATTGTGAACTTCCAATTATTCAATCATTTGTTGAAAAGTCTTTACTTTCTCCCATTGAATTGCATGGGTCTCTGTTGAAAATCAGTTGGTCTTATATGGGCGCATCTATTTCTGTATTATCTATTCTGTTTCATTTGATCTAAATCTCTCCTTTCACAAAAAATGCTATCTTGATTACGTTAGCTTTACAGTAAGTCTTAAAATTAGAGATTATATGCCCTCCAACTTTGTCTTGTTTTTTAGTTTCTTCTGTTATTCTAGGTCCTTCACATTTCCATATACACTCGGGAATCAGCTTGTCAATATCTAAAAAAATATGTCTATTGGGATTTTTATTGTGATCACATTAATCAATTTGGAAAGAATTGGCATTTTAATAACTCTGAGTTTTACAATCCATGAATAGGATTTATCTTTCCATTTATTTAGGTCTTTCATTTCCCTCAATATGTCTTGAGTTCTCACTGTGATGAACTTGGATGATGTCTGTTAGGTTTATTTGTAAGTAATCTATGACTTAGAGGGGATATTTTAAATGGAATCGTTTCCTTTTTATTTCATTTTCCAAAGTGTTTGCTGCAGGTATATAAAATGAAATTGATTTTTGTACATTAACTTTGTGTCCTATGACCTTGCTAAATCCACCTATTAGCTTTAGTAGTTGTAGATTCCTTGGGATTTAGGTTAACAACCATATAACTATAAAACAGGGACACTTTTACTTATTTCTTTTGATCTTTATGTTTTTTTAACTTACTTTTCTTGCCTTTTGGCAAAGGTTAAGACTTCCAGTGCAAAACTGAATAAACATTTAAAAAGTAGTGAAAGGGGCCATCCTTGATTAATTTTCCCAACTTTAGGAGGAAAGCATTCAGTCTTTCACCATTAAATATAACTATATATTTTTCATACCCTTTACCAGGTTGAGGAAATTCCCTTTCGTTTCTAGTTTAAGTGTCTTTATCATGAATGGAGGTTGAGTTTTGTCAAATGCTTTTCTGCATCTTGAAATTATTATGTGTACGTTTCTCCTTTATTCTATTACTATGGTGAATTACATGGGTAGATTTTCAAATATTAAACCAATCCTGAATTCCTGAGATAAATCCTATTTGGTCATAGTATATTATTTTTTACCTATTTTTGGATTTGATTTGCTAGAATTTCTTAGGAATTTTTATATCTATCTTCATGAGGAATATCAGTTTATAATTTTCTTTTTCTGTAATGTCTGTCGGGATTTGTTATTAAAGTTAAGAGTTAAGTTATTAGAGGTATGTTATCAGAGTTAGGACTCATAAATTAAGTCGTACAATAGTCCCTCCTCCTCCTTTTTTGGAAATTTTTTTTGGAAAAATTTGTTTAAGATTGGCATTATTTTCTCCTTGACTGTAGAATTCACAGGGAAACCATCTGGGATGAAAGTTTTCTCTATAGAGAAGATTTAGATAATGGATTCAATTTCTTTAAAATAAAATAAAGAGCTTATCATATTTTAAGTTTTTTCTTGTGTCAATTTTGAATCTTTTATTTTTTAAGGTATTCGTCCATTTTCATCTAACTTTCTAAATTTGTTGACATAAAACTGCACATAATATTCTGTTTATCCTTTTTTTTTTTGGTGAAGAAGATTGGCCCTGAGCTAATACCTCTTGCCAATCCTCCTCTTTTTGCCTGAGGAAGATTGGTCCTGAGCTTACATCTATGCTAATCTTCCCCCTATTTTGTATGTGGGTCACTGCCACAGCATGGCTTAATGAGTGGCATAGGTCCGTGCCCAGGATCTGAGCCCGCAAACCTGGGCCACTGAAGTGGAGCGTGCTGAACTTAACCACTAGGCCACCTGGCTGGCCCCTCCTGTTATCCTTTTAATGTGTAGGATCTGTAGTTAAAAACTCTTTTGGGGGGGCCAGCCCGGTGGCATAGCGGTTAAGTTTGCGCACTCCACTTCAACAGCCTCGGTTTCACAGGTTTGGATCCCGGGGATGGACCAATGCACTGCTTGTCAAGCCGTGCTGTGGCAGTGTCCCACACAAAGTAGAGGAAGGTGGGCACAAATGTTAGCCCAGGGCCAGTCTTCCTCAGCAAAAAAAAAAAAAAAACCACTTCTTTTTAATTTCTGATATTAGTGATTTGTATACTGTGTCTTTTGTATCTTGACCAATCTAGCTAGAGGCTTGTCAATATGGTTGATCTTCATAAAGAGCTAATACTAATTTTGGCATTGTTAATTTTCTCCATGTGTCTTTTTTCTTGATTTTTCCCCTCACATTTATAATTTTCTTCTTTCTACTTACTTTGCTCTTCTGTTTCTAGCTTCTTGAGGCAGAAGCTGTAGGTCATTAATTCTGAGCCTCTCTTCTTTATAATTTAGCCATTTAAAGCTATAAATTTCCCCCTAAGCACTGCTGTAGCAGCAACCTACATATTTTGATGTGTTGTATATTCTTGTCACCCAGTTCAAAATATTTTCTAATTTTTTTGTGATGTGTTTCTTGACCCATGAATTATTTAGATGTGCTGCATCCAATGTTTTCCTGGATAATTTGTCATTAGTCATTTCTGAATAAATTCCATTATGGTCACAGCATACACCATATACATATATTTTATGCTTTTTTCCTTGTAATCTACGTTAGAAAGGTCAGTGTTTGCCAGAGAGTATTTGGTTTTGTAAAAGGCAAAAGATTTATGTGCTCTGAAGAGAAACGCAAGTAGAGGGCATTTGATTTTGAATGTAAAGTGAAAACTACTTTTCTTATATAGTCAATACTCACATATTAATATTTGATACTGCAGGAGTGAAAATCGGCCCCAATTAAATGCTGGTTGAATGAGTAACCAACTAACTTTTGCTCCCTTATAAGTGGGCTGACATGAAGTATAATGAGTGAAGTTTCATAATTTGTTTTTAAATTTTGAGTGATGGTCAGACTTAGAGAACAAGATGGAATTGTTGTTGACTTTTATATTCTCCAAAATATTCAATACTCCAGGAGGAACTGCCTGCATTTGGTGTTCTTTGGGGATGGCTCCAAGCCCGCCACACTTCTAAGCCATTAATGTCACAGCATGTTCTCCTCTTTAAGAATAAAAAGGAGAATATCCTATGACCACAGGGACTTATTAAACATTTAGATATCCTCCATTGTAAAAAAAACAAAAACAAAAACAAAAAAGATGTTTACATGCAGAAATAGTTATTTGAAGATCCCATCACAAGGAGGCAGAAAAATCCTTACATATCGCTAGTTGGCCTCCCTGATGTTACTGATAAGGACGTTACTTGTCTTTAAATGAATAAGTTCCTGCTGCCGAAGCCCCCCGGAGCACTGCTGCAGAGGCTCGCCCGTGCTCAAGTGGGAAACAGCTCCATCCCAAACCAGCCTGGACGCTGCTCAGCAGACTCCTGCTCATCGCCCGACGTCTCCACCCTCGGGGCCCCAACAGGAGTGCTGTGTGCAACACCACAGCCACCATTCAAGTCAGACAGTCCCAAGCTTTCTCTCTACATTCCGTGAAAATCCTTCCAGCTTCATCCTTCCCCGACGTGGTAAGTGACGCATACAAGGACTTTTTGCTAGATAAGAAAAGGAACATGCTTTAATAGAAAGAGTATGATATTTATTACAAAAGCAATCATTCTGCTCTAAAGAACAGCTCAATCTCTTTAAGCTTTTGTCTACACCTCCTTAAAGTGCCATAACACCTACTTCACAAGTATGTTGTAAAAACCAAATAATATAATAAGCCTGAGAACAATTTGTAAACCACATTATAAATGTTAGTTTATCTTAACCTTTCAGTTGCAGTAAAGGGAGAGCAATCACTGAGGACATACACTAAACTATATCTCAAATGTCTATGAAGGAGGAGTTTTAGAAAACAAGTTATTAAAAAGTGAATTTATTATTTTAATGAAGATTGATTTTTGATTTACAAAATATGCCATGTGACATTGAATCAAATCCTAGAAGGATAATCTAATAAAGAGAATTGCATACATTTCTAGACAATCTCAATCATATTTAAACAACTTTGGACCAAAATAAATTTTTTTTAAATGAAAGAGATATTTATACCAAGCTATGTATAATCTCATTTATACAAGGCTATTTTAAAAAAATTCTAAAAGGAATATATAAATGTATGAGATAATGAATCAAATATAAAAAGTGGCATCTTCCTTTTTAATGGGTATATTTTATACATTAATATAAACTGTTTAATATTATCATTAGTTTTAGAAAAATCAGCATTTCATAACAAATAGCAATCTATTTCTTAGGAAACAAAAACGTGGTTTTAAACTGAGGCAATTTAGTAAGTGATTATTTTTTCAAATACTCCATGTGACTTAAATTTAACCCAAGACATTAGTGACAGACCATGCTAGTCCTCAACTTCACCCAGTCCTGGACCCCTGTTTACAAGGTGATCAGGGTCGAGCCATCAGCATGCACGTCCAGCAGACAAGACGTGATGGGTCTAAACCATCTTCTCTTTGATGGACTCGTTAGTTTAAGGTGTGTCAGAGCTGGTGTGGGGAGCAGGTTTTTGTTTGCTTTTCCCCTTTCAGAACGGTTTGAGCAATGAAGATAAAGGGAGACTATTGCATTATTCGGTCATGGGCATAATGCTAAAACCATAAAAAGTTGCTGAACAGTTCGACTTTCACCCAGAATATAGTTTACCTGCATAGTACTTTAAAATAATCCTTGAAATTCCTTTTCATCTTTTTCCTTGATTGATGAAGTTGTCTGAGCTATTTCTCTTTTACCACTATTGTCATAGCCAGTGGATCTGTCACCTGTGTTGAATCTTGCAAGACCATGGCTACTTGGAGTTATTTATTCTAGACAGCAGGCTTCTTAAAGACAGGCACGGATTTTAATTTCTGTATCATGATACATCATTTTAACTTAGTAATCATTACTGGGGATTCCCTAATGTTTCCTTTCTCCTAGGGGAACTGATGCTCAGCAGATAACTATATCCTTTGAGAAAAAATGGCAGCATTATATTTGATATAATCAATATTTAATAACTAAAAGAGTATCCTAAGTAAGATATTTTTCCTAGAGACTTTCTAGGAAAAAAATACATTTATGAAGAATCTGGAATTAGTCAGATATGTCTCTAATATGAAAGGAGATTTCATTTTTCCTAGTATTCTGAATACAGAAATATTTCCGGGAACTTTCGTGTAATGCTTTATCCAGTCCAGATTTCCTGAGGCTGCCATGTTGCCTCTTCGCAGTCAAAATATTCCCTTTGAACTGATGGATCCAGATCACAATTTGTTGGAAAGAGGCATGACTTTAGGCTGTTTTGTTCAGTCATTATACATCTCTTAACTACCGAGGGGAGTGGTTTTGTCTCACTCTAGAACATCTGGTCCATTGTGGAGTAACGTGAACATCTGCTGTTCTACAGAAACAAAGAACTTTAGACTGTGCTGCCTGAATATCCCGTTCAACTAATTAAACGAAAATATCATGACTTTGGCATTTTAACTATCCATTGAATGAGAAAATCTCCAAATATGCCACCATATATCAGGAATGAGAAATTCTTCAATAGATTTCTTTCTGCCTATTTTGTGGCTTATTCAAAAAATTCTGAAAGTTGACACGATTAATATCAATCAAGTAAATCCACAAAGTAAATCAAGTAAATGAGCACAGTATTATTCATTTAATAACATTGGCAATATAAATTGCAGATCAATGTTTATAATAGCCAGTTAATTGAGAACACTAGGAACATCTTAATGATTAGTTTTGTGAAAACTAGATAAACCACTCTGACAAAATTTTCATTCTTCCACAAACTGTTTTGTTACTGTGGATGGTGAAGTATTGCCAGAAGGCCTAAGGTAAAGAACAGTGGAAGGAAGTGCCATCAACATACTGAACTACTATATTATCATTTCTACAGTATTTCACAGAAGTTTAGCAGAACTATATTTTATAATTTTCATAAGCTTTATTGAATAACTTTGTTACAATTTACTTATTTATGCTAATGTAGGGGTTACTTTTTAAGTGAGAAAGTTTTGGAAGTTTTTATCTTAATACGCAATATTGGTCTCATATAAAACCCTAGCTATAAAACTTGGTTACTTTACTTTTATGCTTTACTTTTTAAAGATTAGAACAATACAACAAGGTTGCTCCCATATTGTCCTAAACAAATAATCCCGTTAGTTGGTAAGGATTCAAGGAATCAGATAACCTCACAGTGAAAGAAAATTAACATCATTTTCCATGTGTTCCACCCAAGATAATTATTCTTCCTACAGCATTTGTTGACTTCCAGTAGTGTTCAAATGGACACAGTTATTATTGTAGGCAATAGCTTATTTCATGATTGCATAGGTTTATCAGTTGTTGTTGAATAACACACCGCCCCAGAATTTAGAGGCTTACGACAACGAGCATCTAATCAGCTCACAAGATTTTGGGGGCTAGAAGGCCTTGTTCATGCAACTTTAACAACCGCTGCCGGCTGTGGACCAGTTTGCTGATTTGGGATGGACACTTCAAATGCCGAGGGCCTCTGTTGGGCTGACTCAGTTGACTCAGCTCTGCTCCACACAGCCCCTCATCCTCCAGTCGGCTGGCTTGGGCTTGTCCACTTGGCAGCTGCAGGGCTGAGTGAGAGAATGTGTTGAAGGCCCCTTGAGGACTAGACTGATAACTGACACCGTCATTTCTGCCATATTCTATTAGGCAAAGCAAGTCATAAGCCAGTCCAGATTCAAGGGATGGAGAAAAAGACCGCCTCTCTTGATGAAATGAGTTGAAAAACCACATTGAAAAGGTTATGGATACAAGGAAGGTAATGATGAAAACATCTGCAATCGATTTACCACAATATGTTTTGTTTACAAATTTCTTTCTAATTGTGAGCTGAGCCTTCCTCATAGCTGCCTTTGGAGGAACGCAGACATGGCCTACTCCCTTTCCCCCCTGGATTTTAGTATTGGATTCGTGTCTTCGTGGGATGGGTCCCACCCCCACTCCTCTCAGGAACTCTTGCTTCATCCTGGTTACCTGACTCTTGAAGCTTTCTCATTTGTCAAGATTCCTATTCAATTTGACTTCCAGAACTAAAGCTACAACTGCTGATATAATTTAACAAAGAAGGGTACACAAAGGCACTTAATTTCAATGATATGAACCATCACTTTCTAGTAATACAATCAAAGTTATCTTTTAAGGGAAAGCCGCATATTAACAGCTCAGTTCAGTTTCAAAAACTTCTATCAAGCACTTAACATAAGCAAAGTGTGATGCACTAGATACACAAAATAGAAGCAAAAATATCATCTCTGCCTTCAAAAAGCTTACGTGTACTAGAAAAGGTAATCCAACAAACATATCATTTTCAATATGATAATGATTAAGCTAGAGACATGCATAGGGTTCTCTGGGAGAGCAGAAAAGCACGCAGAGAATAGGGATGATTTAAAATTGTGATCAATAATTACTTCTTTGCTTAAGCTGCCCCAAATCACTAGAAAATGGAAAGCCAAGATTTTGAAATCAGGTCAATCTGACGGAGACCATACTGTCAACTACTCCTTAAAATAAAAGATCAATTTCCTTAGAATTAACAATTTGTTATTCTAAAAATGTAACATACATTTTAAAGATAAAATCAAGATTTATATAAAGACTTTATTTCATTTTTTTGGTTTCAAATGAGTTTTCCAGTCATTTTGAATACGAACTCTTTTACCTTTTGTCTTAACAATCTCTTCCCATTTAAAATCCACATTCTATGACAATTGTATTTCCTTTTAATTTTGAACATTTACTCTTCAAAGAAGATATTAATAGAGAATTCCTCTAGAGATTTCTTTCCACTTTGTCCCAGAGAGACTAACAGTCCCTCTTCTGTTGTTTAACCCACTGTACATAGCCAATATTTCACCCTCTTTCTCAAAAGAATTCTCTTTGTCAGACGCTTCAAAAATTACCAAGTGTATGGTATTCCCCTTCTCAGTTACATGACAACTTTACCACACACACAAAATGAGGTTGATTTGGCACGACATTTTCTTCAGAGTTGTTATTGGCTTCTTTCCACATTCTTTCGCTCCATGTCACATTCTTTTCTAAGGCCTCACAAACCTTCTGCCATGAGTACTCAGAGAATGTACTAAGGGATTAATTTAAGCAGTTGCCCTTTTAGTAAATCAGAGTAACATTTACCAATGCCCCGGTTTTCTGGCCCCTGGCCCCCTCTCCATGAAGTCACAGAGATTACTAACTAAAGTTCCAAGGTCATTTATCTAAATTTCTTCAAGGCCCTGTGTTTTTTATTTATTTGGCAGTAAATGTGCACGAATTTATTATTAGC
This sequence comes from Tapirus indicus, assembly GCA_031878705.1. Lineage (NCBI taxonomy): Eukaryota > Metazoa > Chordata > Mammalia > Perissodactyla > Tapiridae > Tapirus > Tapirus indicus. The sequence goes on from CM062918.1 coordinate 5,038,239, forward strand.
TCCTCAACTAAGTTGGGGGAAAAGCTTTTTCAAAACTTGTTAATTCTTTCCTGTATGCTTTCGAGATCCTTCTCCCTACTGGAGATATGGAAGAAATATAATTTCGGTAATCGTTCTTCTCCATGATATCTGCTGTCATTTTCACTGTAGATTTGCTCCTTTTTTTTTTTTTTTTTACCACTTCTTGCTTTCTATAGTTGAATATAAACATCTCATTGCCATGTTATATTTTTCAACTCAAGCCTTAACTGGTTTTAAGCTTTGTCTTCTCTGAGATGATGCTACTGGGTCTTTACTACCATTTAGAATTTTTCACTAGGTACTTTCTACCCTATCCACCTTTTCTCAATGTTATTTAGAAATTTCTTTTTCAATTTTTAAAATTACATCATCAAAGAATTTTCTGTACAGTCCTATTGTTTCCATAGATACTCTTTACATCCCTGGCTGTACTCCCGACCAATCCCAAACACCATGCCATGATGCACAGATGCATGGATGGACACACAATTTCTCACTGGTTTCAATATCAGGGATTTCACTGAGCAGTCTGTAGTATATGCCTGCAATCCCATCACTCCTTGCTCTCCTTTTATGACACTAATTTTCTTCCACTGGGATTTCACACTTTCAAAATTTTGTAAATTTTGAAAATTTACAAAAATAAATTTCTTTTATTAAGAGCTACTTTAGAATAAAATTTACACTCCTATTGACATAGTTCTACCACATTGCAATGGTACACATGAAATTGCATTTATTTTCTTTTTGTTAAGTTTTTTGTTCATGGGTATTCAGATGTCTGAGGCCATAAATAATATTTCTTATCAGTTTTCTTGTTAATTTCACTGAGGAATCAGCAAAATTTTTCTTCCTAGTAGTTGTTTTATACTATGTCAAATATATTTCCAGTATTCAAAACTAGGGCTGAGTGACCAAATTGGGAGTGGAGCAATAATTCAGACCAGAGTGAGTGATAGCAGGAAGTCTAGGTCAATGGCTGGGGCATCAGTAGAATATGGAGGCAGGGGACAGTGCTGGGGAAATACATTTAAAAACAAAAATTTTCTCGCAAACCAGACAATCTCTCCCCAAAGGTAGAAAAGAAGGAAATAATTTTATTATTAATAAGCATTAAACCAGAATGTGATGTGCATCACAGGCAATCCACTAAGAGATTGCAAAGACAGAAAGAAAGCTCACCCCTTCATATAGCCAAGCGAGTACAATCGTTTACATACATGTAATCAACATAATAAGGTATCGACAGCATCTGTTTATTACACATAGTTCATCCTAAACTCCCCTGTTAATTGGGGTGACTATCTACGTTAGTTAAATGACTTTAAACAAAGGAAAAATAAACTGCTCCTATATTTATGACAGGAGGTAGTTTTCCAACTTGGAGCCAGGTGCCTGTGGAAGGTAGGCTCCTACCTTCCCACAAAAACTGGGAGAGAGGGGTGCTCTCTCCCTTGATGTTTATATTTCAAAGATATAGCTCCCAAGTCTTTCCAAAAGATATTCCTGGACCAGCTTATTAAGCTTATAAAAGATTTATGTAGGGGCTGGCCCGTGGCATAGTGGTTAAGTTTGCACACCTGGGGTTCGCAGATTCGGATGCCAAGCGCGGACAGACGTACCGCGTGTCAAGCCATGCTGTGGCAGTGTCCCATATAAAGTAGAGGAAGATGGGCATGGATGTTAACCCAGGGCCAATCTTCCTCAGCAAAAAGAGTGGGATTGGCAAATGATGTTAGCTCAGAGCTAGTCTTCCTCACACACACAAAAAAATTTATGTCCTTTCAAAAACACAGAGAAAGAATTCACAACTACAGATTTTCTAATGTAAATGCTCTTAGTCAAGGGCATGAAAGGAAATATCTTCCCTAGTTTTCAACAGGAAGAAGTAAGCCTCTTATTTTTATTTTGTATTTGTCTTTACAGTAGACAACGCTATCCACAGAAAGGCTGACCAGTAGAAGTAAAAACTGGAGTTTAGGAACTAGGTTATGGTGCAAGAAAACAAGAAAGTGATCAAATTACTGAAATTGGGGTACAAAGTTTAATAAGGAACAAAAGAAGGGTCCATTTTGGAATTGGGATAGAAAGAGACATGATATTAGCCAAGTCAAGTTAATTTAGAAGTTTGGAGCTACTAGTCCAGAATTTGCTTCATTCCATCCAACTAGGAAAAGGCTTGGCACCAGAACCTGTGGTGGAGCAAGCCTGTCTGAGTCATGAAGCAGATCTGGGGTGATTTGAAGGGTTTGGGAGCAGGGAGTCAAACATGCCTATGCTTCCAATATACAGTTTTGTAATTTTAGCTAGAATTTTATCTCTCCTTTCTTAAAATTTAATTTAAAGCCATCTTGATCAATCCACCAAGTCTTCTTTCAGAATCATTAATTTTCATTCCATAATATCAGCTTTTCATTTTTATTTCATTAGTCATCATTTAGAAAATTAAATCATTTGCTTTAATTACATCTATATAGTTGTTCACTCACTATTTCATCCATTCTCTTTCAAAGAGAATTCAAAAGAGATGGAAAAACACCCCCTGTTCCCTCAAATTCCCTCGCTTCCGTCTCAGAAATTCACTAGAGTTTCATTCCCGACTGTTTTGGACTGTACAATTTTTCCCCACATGAATCAGCAAGAAGTGTGTGCTTTTATAATGACTGGCAAGTACGTGATCATCTGAATACACACATTCATTTCAAACAGCCTGTTTTCCACTTGGAATTGGCAGGCTGCTGTATTCCCCTTAAGAAGGAAATTCACCAAACACATATTGCCAAGGTCTCATTCTTTGTTGTGTCAGGTTTCCTCTCACTTCCATAGCCTGTGAATTCATTTCTTATTGTTTCACTTGACATGACTGTTTCTTCAAATTTTCTAGAACCATTCTCCTCCTGGTATAGGATAAAGACATTGGAAAACTGCTCACCCTGTCTGTGTAGCAAAATGGAGATGATAATAATGGTCTTATCACATAATACTGTTGCGAGGGGTGCGTGAGAATATATACACACAGTGCTGAATATGGAGCCTAGAAAATAGTGAAAACTCGAAGGTTATAATTATTAAATATATTGAGCTTGGTTCTTTCTAATGTTCATTCAGCTGTTAATTCTAATATAAAATCAAGTCGGAGAAAATACGTTGTACATTTTCAGTGTGATATGTTTTCTATTGCATATTTTACAATAGCTGATTCTAGAAAATTGTCCCTTCTTCATCCCCACTGGCTTCTTTCTTGAGTAGAATGCTTCATCCTGTCTAACAGGTGTTACATGGAAAGGTGTTATTGAAGTCTTTCACACGTATCTCCAAAAATGATTAATGAGTTTCACACTCAGTGGTGATCCACATCAGGAACAAAAAGACATATCACATACCTGTTAAAAAAAAAGAAAACTATTCTGACACTTGTGAGAATGGTAAGAAAGACTTTACTCAAGACTATTTTAATAGGGGTATTGCAATAGGGAAGAGAAATGGGGCTCAACTCCAAATACAGCCAAGACAGCTAGGGATTTATAGTTAAGGAGCAGAGTGAGGATGTCAGTGGATGGAAAATTACTAAGAGATGACATCAAGGTGGGTGGATTCTTGGGACTGGCCCAGTAGTGTAGTGGTTAAGTTCGTGTGCTCTGCTTCAGCAGCCTGGAGTTCACAGGTTCGGATCCTGGGCACAGACCTACACACTGCTCATCAAGCCATGCTGTGGCAGTGTCCCATATACAAAATAGAGGAAGATTGTCATAGATGTTAGCTCAGGGCCAATCTTCCTCACCAAAGAAAAAAAAAAGGGCAGGGGCTTCTTGATAAACTGGCCTAACAGGATCCTCCCTAAAGACAGACCAAGGACTTAGACATCAAGGGTGGGGGATGAGAAACCTGATCAGATATCAAGCATGATCAGATATCAAGGGTGGGAGAATTCTAGCTAATCTGACCTAACAGGCTCTTGCTAAAACTGGGGTAGGCAGGCCAAAGACAGGATGGAGCCAAAGTTGAGACCTAGTTGAGAAGAGGACTCCAAGGAGCCTGACTAAAGTTTGGTCAAGAAGTGAGTCTTTGCACACCCTGTGATCTAACACAATACCTTTTCATGTGTTCACATCTTAGCTCTCCAGATTAACTTTAAGTCGTAAATCCACCTGAAAAACTATCATAGAAACTATATTTTTTCAATTATTATCCTAGTGTCCATAAAAGAAACTTTTTTAAAACTACTTTCCCCTAGAGTTTGACATTATAAAGAGCTGATGAGTTTTATTAATTATTGAAACATCAACTATCTCTCCTAGAAAACACACAGACACATGCATGCACACACACACACATAGATAAAAAGGGTTCCTTGGTCAAAAAGTAGTTTGGGAAATACTGCAAGACATGTCATTCCTTTGGAAATCCACATTGCTACACATATGAGGCTATGAGAGACCCTTTAGTTAAAAAATAATGAAAAAGAGAAAAAGAAAAAAGCAAACCTCTAAATTTTATTTAATCTAGAATTTTCCAATTTTTCCCCCTCAGAGATTTTTTTCCTCTACATCTGTAAACCAATGTTTGCTTGGGATCAATTATGGAAAGATTGGCTTAAGCATGACAAATTTCAAGAGAGCCCCCAAATAAAGAGAGTGGGGGGCTTCAACTGTGTGCTCTATAATTGTTATACTCAGTCCTGTATCTACAATATCTAGCAGAGTAAGCTTCCACTAATATTTCTTGAGCAACTACTTAACAGATTTCTGCTAAAATTTTACAAAATTCAAACTGTACAGAACAAACAGCTAAGAAATACTATTACTCTCTCCAAATTGCATCTATGGCTGGGCTTACTTTCTGATGCTCCTGGTTATCAGGTATCTTGGGGAAGAGTTTAACCCTACTTACTTCTGTACTTCACCTAAATGATAACCAGATAATCATTCTTTATAGAAATGACAGAGAAAATTACTCAAAGATTTTATAAAATACTAATGTGACTTTTTAAAATAGCCAGAGATCCATGAAAATTATTCTAATCAAACTAAAAGTAACAATTAGTTCTTTAAAACCATTTAGAATATGGCTTTTGACTAGTTCCAAAAATGTCTTTAAAGCCATTTATAAAATGGCACTATATAAAACATTTGAAATAACCCCAGAAATCCCATTTTTAAAAATTGAGGAATATATGAAACCAGGACAGTTAATTATAGAAGCTAAATGTCATGTTTATCTCTAAGTACCCTATCAGCCAAAGTAAAATTGACAAGATCTGAGGTTATTTAGTAGTCAGTGTCTTATAACAGACAGGGATAAGCATGTTTGGAGCAACAAATATGATGAGATATTTATAGAGCCTTGTTGTAAATGCCAGTTGCAGTTGATAAAGCTGAATAATTTCTCCAACCACGTTTTTACAAAAGACATGGAAACGGTGCTCAAACGTACATTCTGTATATCAACTATCTATAAAAGTGGATAATACATAGAGCACTTTCCAGTGAAGGCAATCTTCTGGGGATCTAAAACTATAGCTATAGAGATAGAGATAGAGATGTAAAATATAGTAAATGTATCAAATTTACTGATGATCCCACCTAATATATCTTAAGATTGAGGTTAATCATACACATCCTTGAACTAGACTAGTTTTATCATTTACTAGTCAAGTGGCCTTGGAAAGTTTACTGAACCTCTCTGTACTTCCATTTTCCACTTACAAAATGGAGGTAATGAGTATGCTTAGAATAATATCTGATGCATTTGAGCACTGTGTAACTGCTGGATAAAATACAAAAAAAATGGAAAAGCATAAGTTGAAAGAACTATCAAGAGTAAATAATTTTTGCTAAATATTCAGTATTTTAAAGCAGCCCTTGACAACTGTAGGATTGTAGTCAATTCATGATTGAATTATTTGACAGGTAATTGAAGTGCTGTCTTTTAATGTTGTCAGTTGAAGAAGAAACCATGAACTGACGTGTGGAAGAATACTTCCGAAAGTTTGGAAGCCTAGTTCACCTTCTGATTATACAAAGAGCAAGCACATTTTAGATGCAAGAATAGCTCTGAACAGAATCAACATATTTCCACAAAAGAAAATGGGCTTGATTATTAGAACAAACACTTAAGACCATAAAATTCTACTACATATAACAAAAAGGATATGATTTTTCACTGAAAAAAATTTGACACAAATTATTAATCAGCAGCCTCAACTATAAAAGAAGCTTGGCATGACTCTTGGAGAGCATCTGATTTTTAGTATAACAGTTATGCTTTTTACCAAGGATTAGTTACAAAATAAATAAATTAGTGTGAAATAAATTCTAAGTATTATTGCAAGTTGACCGTTTGAATGGGGTGCTTAAGAACTACATTTAAATAAGTACAGATGGAAAGCTATTTTCTGTGAAGAATCAGTTGATTTGTAAATCAGTGTTCCTTCTTTGAGATAATTTAATTAAATCATCTGCATAGATGATATTTCTTTAGTGGGCATATTTCTTATTCCTTCAAAACCTAGTGAATTGTTAAAATTTAAATTAGAAAAAAACTACTCAAATTTGCATTTCTTTTTTGATATGGTTGTTGCTGTTGTTTTTAACTTTGAGTGTCATTGTTTTGCACATCATTCATATATTTTTTCAATAATACATCTAGTTGTCTAGCACTGACTCTCAAATATTATTCTCATTCTGGAATCCCACCTCTCTTTCTAGAACTTTCTTTAGTACCAAGGTCTGCGCTGAGGAATCCCACTGGCCTTGTTCAGCCCTTTTTCCCAAGGCTGTTACCTAGAAACTTCCTCCGACCCAATAGAACATCCATTTTCCTCCCAAGACTGCAATCTCTGTACTTTCCAATCTATTTTTCTAAAGGAGTACATAAAAACACACTAGGTGACAAAGGCTAGAGGATTTTACTGCTAATGTAGTATATGCATTTTTCCAAGAGCCTTCTGAAGATGATCATATCGTGTTGATGAACTCTAAAGAATGATTCCAGTGGAGGGAGTTTCATGCCATGTGAGAAAGTGCAACACACCCACAGGTTGGTGGGAAAAGCATGCAAGATAAATCAGGACCACATTTGACTTTCAGCATCAAACAGTTATTAGACACCATAATTTCAACCCAAGTAGAAATGTATTTTCTGTTCTCTTTCAAATATATTTTGGGCAAAATAATGCAATTGCCATTTATAAAATTTGGAATGTACACTGGTCTACTGTGATAACACAATTTGAAGGTTAATATCACCTAGCAGTAACCAAAAACCCCACAAATTTTTAGGCACCACTGTATTCTTCATTCCACATTTTTCTTCCCTTTTTAATTGAGTTTTTAAAATGCTAATGGCCCTGGGAAAATTACAGATCTCTTTAAACAACAGGTCAGTTTAGTAAGCTCATTCATTATTGGCTCATCTTCATTCTTGGGTACTTTCATTCCTGTGAGAAAAGCTTATATAACCAGCAAAGTCACCTCTCTGACAACTAAAGCAGAATCTGTATTGAATTTCTACCTAATTAAAGGATAGTCCATCAATTCTATTCCTAAAGAAAAATACAACCTGTATGCAAACTGTGACAGAAGAATAGTAGCCACACCGAGCCAATGTAAGGTGCACACGTGCACTTGTGTACTTACACCTTAATGGAGAGTGCTGGTTTAACTACCAGAGAGTGCTGGTTTAACTACCGGAAAGTGGGAAAAGGAAGCTCTATGCTGGTGCGCTGAATGACTGTTTCTCTGAACAAATACAATCCCAGTTGGTCAATACCTAAAACTATTGTAAAAGTTCTTCTTTATTTCACTCACTCATTTCAATGTTATGCGCTGATATCTACCATATGGATTCTCTACCATCGAGGGTTTTTTAAAACAGTTTATTGAGAAATGATTTCCATACCATAAAATTCACTAGTTTTTAGTGAACAATTCAATGATTTTTAGTGAATTTGCATAATTGTGCAACCATCATCACAATCCAATTTTAGAATATTTCCATCAGCCTTAAAATTCCCTTACCTCAACCATGTGCCAGACACTCATGCATTATATTCACTACAGCTCTGGAAAATGGCTTTTATTAAAGCTGCTGATGATTAAATAAATTGCCCAAAGTCACACAACAGAGTCAGTAGCTAGCGGAACCAGAATTCAAACCCAGGTCTATCTGATGCCCAAACCTGAGAGCAGCCCATGACGCATATCATCACTCCTATTTCTTATAACTCCTGCTGCCTTCTGCCCACCACTCCTCCCAACTCCTCCAGCCTTGACAGTAATAGGCACACAAAAAACATCTCCTAAAACCTTGCTGCTTGAAAACAAAGTACTCAGAGTCTTAAACACTGCATAATTCAAGAATTTGGAAATCCTTCTTTGAATGATCAACATTAATAAAATAACTAACTAATTAGTTAATTGGCTCTCCCATGTGTGAGTCAGATTAAGGGTCTCTCTCACAGGACAGCATCTGGCTTGACAGGTTTTAGGGTGCTTTTTGAACCAAAGTTTTTATGTCCATAGAAAATCCAAGCTGTAGAAAATTCTTTAGCTAATAAAATATAATGACTAAAGATGTCACCAATTTATAAAACCATGTGACCTCTATTAGGGATTCGTAGAGATAATTAGTCAAGAAATTTAAAGTCTAAGCATTTTAACCCCCTTAACAGAAACAACAGAAAACTGATGAGCAATCTGTTTATGATAACCACCCACGCAAAATGCTAATGGGTCTGGGAGCTATAGAACAATTTCAATAAATCAAATCTTTATAACCTTTGCCCAAGTTTCAGGAAAACCTGTGTAACAATTACAGAAAATATGCCCATCCTAAAATGTTCCGTCATTTTGTTTAATGACCACAAAATAAATAAGACGTGACAGAAATCTTGATACTCTTTTATGATATGTGAAATTCGATCTGAGTCCACTAACTTTATATTTTAAAAAAGCAAACAAATATCTCAATACAGGAGGTCCAGATAAAATGAAAAGCTTCCTTTATTCCATCAAATGTGTGTCGACTTGATCCTTTCAACTTTCTTAAAATTGAAAATATATAAACTCAGCAAAATCCTCCCAGGCCCTACAGATCTGACTCCATAAAAAGATTCTCTTTGAGTGGAACATAGCAGAAAATACAATCGCTTTATTATCACATAATCAACAGCGAGAAAAAAAAATCTCATGTCTTATTTCCCTATTCCTATGCTCAGCCTCAGGCAATGACAAGTCTACTTTCTTTCATATAGATTTTCCTATTCTTGACAAACCAAATAAGTGGAATCGTATAACATGGGATCTTTTGTATCTAGCTTCTTTAACTTCACATACTATTTTCATGGTTCATTCATATTGTATCATGTATCAATATTTAATTCCTTTTCACTGCTAAGTAGTATTCCTCTACCATTGAGTTTTTAAAATTTAAATTGTGAGCATAAAAAAATTAAATGAAAGCTAATACAATTATATTTAAAAATGACCCTGGTTCCTCTAGTCAGTCTCCTTTTCAATGTAAATCAGAAAAAAATCAATTTATAAGAGAGATTATTTTGCTTTAGAATCACCAACATAATTAAAAGAGGCACAGGGGATTATTTACGTCAAGTTCTTTTAATGCAAACCATTGTGTTAATTTTTAAAAATTAAACAAATTAATAAAAATATTTTGTCACACTTTATCTTTAAATTGACATTTACAAAATGATACTCTTAAAGATTTTTAAAGTATTGATAGCAGTCCCTCACACAGCCTTCTTCAGGTAGAGCAGAAAGTTTTACTATATTCTAAATATGAGACATTTTTAGTAATTTTATGAACTGTCTGGTTTACAAAACACTTCAATGAGTCACTGTCAAAACAGGGCCCTAACTTTGGGCTGGACTGATGGCATAGTGGTTAAGTTCGCAAGTGCCACTTTGGTGGCCCAGGTCTCCCAGGTTTGGATCCCGCACGCGGACCTATGCACCACTTATAAAACCATGCTGTGGCAGGCGTCCCACATATAAAGTGGAGGAAGATGGGCACGGATGTCAGCCCAGGGCCAATCTTCCTCTGCAAAAAGAGGAGGATTGGCAATGGATGTTAGCTCAGGGCTAATCTTCCTCACCAAAAAAAAAAAACGAGGGCCCTAACTCAAGGAGAAATAGCTATTGAAGAATCATATAATGTATTTGAGGCCTTCCACTCTCTAAAAATTTATCATGTAATTAAACCTATAACATGTAAAACAAATACTTATGGCTGGATTTCCATGAGCTTTTTATATTTAATCAAATATATTAGTAAATGCAAACATATAAGGCATTAGAGAAAATCCTGTTTTTAATGCAAGTAGTTGAAAGACATTAAATGATTTAGGTGATTATAGACAAAACTGCATTACCCTCTCCTTATCTTTACCTCCTTTAGCTTACAAAGACATGTTCTTAATTCTCTATATCACTTAAGCATCTGATTCACTTATTCTCTCTGCTCAAGCTTCTGCCATTTGTAACTGTAGATGACTTAATCATCCACGTAGATAATTCTTTTACCATACTGGCTTTGATCATTCTTAAGCTTCTTAAATCTAGTGCAATCTCCACTCAGCTTGAACTCTTCCTTGGCATGGCCACACCATAGAATTTATCACTCAAAATAGCTCCACCTATAAAATTTAATGCTCCAAACCTTCTCTGGCCAATCGCTCTCTTTCCCACTTATACTAAACTGTTCCTCATTCTTATTTTGACCATTTATCCTTCAAGTCTTCCATGTTCTCATCTGCTTAATCTGCCTGGAATCCAGTCAGCTATTTCAAAGATATGCTTATTTCCTCTAGGGTTGCCTAAAGAGATATAGGACACTGGGTAAATTTTAATTTCAGATAAACAACAAATAATTTTTAAGTATAATATATCCCATACAATATTGAGAAACTCAAATTTAACTAGATGCCCTGCATTTTTATTTGCTAAATTTGGCAACCGTAATTTCCACCCAAGAAATGTTCACTCCTTGTTTTCCCTCTGTTTTCATTTTGCCAGCGTTTAACACTAGGTAAACAAAACCATGTAGTCACGAATAGCTATATAATTTGTGGGGCTCAGTGAAGCATAAAAATGTGGGGCCTTATTAAAAAATTATTAGGAATTTCAAGATGGTGACAGCAGAGCATTAAACCAACTGTGGGGTCCTTCTAAGAGCTGGGTTCTTCGCAATTGCACAGGTCACATGCCCGTGAAGTCAGCCCCTTGAGTAGTTCACTATTTTCTCATTCCTGGGTTGTCTGAGATTGTCATGAAAGTTCTGACTCATTCACCCACTTCTTCGCATATTCAGCAAATATTTACTGCATGCCTATGATACACCAGGCACTATTAGAAGTGCTGATGATAAAGTACTGAACAAAATCGACTTTCCCTCCTCTGTGATACACATTATATGATGTGTTATATGTACACTCTATATGATAAAATAGAATTTAATTTACATAACCTCTTATCCCTCATCCTTTTTGAATCCCTATTTTACTTCCCACAGTAATTGCTTTAACACTTCTCCAATCTCTTTTAGCATACAAACCCATGTCCTTTCTTGTCATTCAATAGACAACATTGTCTCCCGTTTAGTAGAGAAATCAAAGCAACGCAGCATAAAAACAGTAAATTTCCTTGATCTTCTGTCCAATCTCTCCAGGCCTTCATTGCATTTTCTTGTCCACTACACTCTGTAAAGAAATGTTCTTTGTCTTTATCAAGTATCACCCCTTGACCTTCTTCTATGATTCCTTCATTTCTTTTCTCCAGTAATTACTCTAACATCTTAGTAAATGTAGAGTATGTAGAGTAATATAGAGTAAAAATCACTTCCATTTTCCCCTTCTGCCTGTAAGCAATTACATAATATACTCCTTTGATTTAAAAATATTTCCTAAATCCTCACATTTCTCAAAGTATGACTTGCTCTCGCTTACTTGCCTTTAACTGGTCAACCTCTCAGAGAGTAAACTACTCAGATTACCTCTATTTTCTCCTCACCCATTAGCCCTTAACTGCACACAATGTGGGTTTTTCCAAAATAACTCTGGTGCATCTGTCCTCTTAGTGGTCCAAAATGAATGCCTAATTGCCAAGTTTAGAAATATTTTCTTAGTCTTCAACTTTCTTGAACACAGTAGCTATTGATGGAAATTATTGATTTTTTCCCTCTGAATTTTGACTTTTTCCTTACAGCCTTGATATTGCACATCTTGTTCTCACTACCATCTCCCTTCCTGCTTCCTCTCTCTCCCTCTCTTCTGTTAGTCCCTTTCCCTTACTTATCCTTTAAATGTAGATTCTCCTGGCTCTGTGTTCAGCCCTCTGCTCTTCTTTTATAAAAAGGGTTTTCTGAGTAGAAACCCAAAAAAATCCATATGCACACAAAATTTTGCCTATTTTAGAGTGGTTCAAGAACACTTGAAACAGTCTTTAAGTCAAAAACATTCTGTAAACCACAGATTAAGATACTGTACTCTGATTAAAAATCCCCGTTCTGCATGCTCTGCCTCAGCAACCTCATCCACATTTTTGTCTTGATGTGTAAATGGAACAAAATTAACAACACCGATTCTATTACTGATCTCAAACTCCCACATTCCCTCTTGCCTGCTGGATATATACTAGGATGTGTGGTCCACATACCCAAAACCAGTCTTATTATCCGCCACCCAGAGCGAGCCTACCTGAATTCTGATTTTTAAAATATTTTAATATTTTTTATTGAAATGTAACCTACAAGTGTACAATTCATAAGTGTACTGTGAACAACTCACTGAATTTCCACAAACACGGTTCAGCACCATTTTAATGGCTATTTTCTCTCCTATCAAGCCATTCCTTAGAAATTATAGGTAAGATGGCCCAAACAGTTAGTGGCGTTTTTATCTTACAGGAGGGTTCTGGGAACAATATGGGCTCTTGACTGGGTCACAGTAGGATTCTTGAAACCCAGACAACACCAACAGGATTTTAGAGTTGCAGTGCTTCCTACAATAATGTAGTTAGTATTGAGTGACCTTGAACAGGTCTTACACTCCAAGCCTCAGATTTCTTATTTTCACTTTCAGTGTTTAGTTTATGTACAGGAAAATTCATTCTTTTTGTTGTACAGTTCTATAAGTTTTGGCAAATGCTTGGTCCTGTAGCCGCCATCACAATCAAGATTAAGAACAGTTCCATGACTCCTACCAAATTCCCTCCTGTTACTCCTTGGAAGTGAAACGGTAAGCCCATCCTTAGTCCCAGGCAACCACTGATCTATTCCTTATTCTACAGTTTTGCTTTTTCCAGAATGTCATGTAAGTGGACTAATACACCACGTAATCTTTTAATCTGCTTTCCTTTACTTAGCATAATGCATTTCAGACTCACTCGTGCTCTTGCGTGTGTCAATAGTTCATTCCTTTTTATTGCCAGGTAGCATTTCATTGTATGGATGAACCACAGTTTGTTTATCCATTTCCCCAATTGAAGGACTTTGGCTTGTTTCAGTTTGCAGGTACTACAAATAAAACTTCTATCAATAGTCACTTATAGGGTTTTCTTGTGAATAAATATTAACATTTCACTTAGGCAAATACTTAGAATTGCTGAATTGCACAGTAAATATATATTTATCTCATAAGAAACCGCCAGACTGCAAACTGTTTCCCATAGTGACGGTATAATTTTGCTCTCCCACCAGCATTGTGTGCAAGTTCCAGTTGCTCTGCACCTTCACCAGCACATCACTTAGTCATTTTGGTTTGTTTGCTTCTGCCATTCTAATACATGTGTATTGGTGTGTCACTGTGGGTTTAGTTTGCATTTCTACCATGTATAAGGATACTAAGCACCATTTAATGTGCTTATTTGATATCTATATATCTTCTTTGGTGAAGTGTCTGTTCAAACTGAACTTTCTTTTAGTTGCATGCCATTTGCTTTTCCTTCCAAATTTTTTTCCAGTTTTATTGAGACATAATTGACATGTAACATTGTGAAGTTTAAGGTGTACAATCTGATGATTTGATACATGTATATATTGCAAAATGATTACCACAATAAGGTTAGTTAACACCTCCATCACCTCACAGAGTTAGCATTTGTGTGTGTGGGGAGAACATTTAAGACCTACTATCTTAGCAATGTGACTCATCTCCTTTCTAGGTCTGCTCTTCACAAAGACCCCAACTAGTTCCTTTCAGTTCTCATGACCACAACTGTAGTTCAAGTACCATAACTGCTGTACCTCTTTTGAGGGACATCTATTTTACCTCATACAACTGCTATTTATTTACATTTTTCCCCACCACCCTTACTAGATTATTAATTTTGTCATAACTTTTAGCACAGAGCTTTAAAATGTATTTATTAGATAAATGGATAACTAATGTTCATGTATGTTTACTGGTTTTTGCATAATGGTATTTTTTTAACTCTATACAGTTGGGACAATTACAATCCTAGTCACAGAGTAGCATCCCAGATGTCACCGAATCTAATATCCAAACAAGTCAGCAAGAAAAGGAATCTTGACTTGGGGCAGAAATAAGCAGCTTCTGCTCTTTTCCTTCCCATCAGAAGGAAGTAAACACCCTTCAGTAGAGCGGCCCAACGGGCAGTGGGAGGAACAGTCAAATGACGCTGCTCCTGCTTCTCTGGGTGTGGACCTGTGGCAAGTGCACCAGGAGCCAGCGCTGCTGCCTGGGCAGCAAGAGCTTGGCCAGTCTGTTTCATAATACAACCCAAAGAAGAATGACAAACTAAGAATCACAAAAGTAAGCAAAAAAAACCCAAAATTTACCCACACAATGATTATTTCTTCTTCATAGACTCCCTTCCAACTGGAGAATCTTAATAATACATATGGATGGCCTATAGGTAAATAAACTTATCTTTTATTTGTAAGTAAAAATTATTTACTGATCTATAGCATTCTGTGATATCCCAGCTATGACTTTACAATACTTTCAATTGCATCAGGTGTTGCTGTGTGTGTGTTAGGAAGGGCTCGAATGATTTAATAACTATAATAGTTGGCAGAACCAGAGTGGTACCAAGAATGGTTTGATCTGCAGGGATCTTGATCTGCTAATAATTTGGCCAGATGTTTAGGTATGGAAGCAACAAGTTAGCAAGATTGGTTTGGGGGAAAATTAGTGGATGACACTCTTAGAATGGGATCAATGTTTGAGGATATTTATGTACTATGTGAAGGCTCACCAATAGACCATTGCTAAAGAGGAGGTGCTCAATAATCTAATGAATAAGATGGTCCACTCTGTAGATCAGTCAGCATCTTTCAGAAGTCATTCCGTAGTTTCTTTAGAGCTCATGAAACAGCCCAGATGACTAGCATGGACATTGTGCATGGCGTCAATAACACACACACTTTCTCCTAATAACTACCACTATTGTGGAATAGTCAATCATGGAAGGGGTGGCAATGTTTCTTCACTGGAACATACCTATTCTGAACATGGATTGCTGTCTGTGCTGCCATTCTTGCCAGCATGACCATTAATGGACTTGAAGCTTATTCACAATCGTATTGTCCCAATAGTATAATTGATTTTACAGGAAAATAGTGAGGAAATAAGCTGATAACCAATCAAATTCCCTATCACGTTTCTCATCATCCAAAACACCAGGTCTTATGGAAAGTTTGATAAGTATATTGAGGATCTAATTTCACTGCCCTGGAAGACATATTGGAATATTGAGATATTGTCTGATAAGATGGGGTATATGCTGAAGTGGGAGGAGCCCTCATATGTCTAATGGGCAACTGACAAAAGACTTACTTCTCAACCCTCTGATATTAGGTCCTGCTGTTGAGAGGGCTTAGTACCCAAGGAACAAATGCATTCATCAGGAGAAAAATAAGGAAATAAAACAGTACTTGGATTTTGTGTAAAGTGCCTGGTTTAATTTTCCCTCAAGATACAATGGTTTTTAAACATGAGAAGCACATCGGAGGCAGATTTCCTTGTCATTACATTTTGCTTTTAATACTACTTAATCAGTTTTTTTCCTTAAGTCAGAGCTCAATGATCTCTTGGATTCTATTAAAATCATGCCACAAGATTAATTACCATAGATATATTTCATTTATGGCATTATGGCAGAATTATTGTGCATCATGACATTAAAAAATATCTACTACACATATACTTAATCCAATTTTTGTGAATAGAAAATTGCCCCATCTTTCTATTGGGGGACAGGAAATGTACAGATATAAAACAATAAGGACCAGAACAAAGTATACACACAAGAAGTAGGAAATGAGTACATTAGGAGGACAAAAGGAGGGGAGATAATTATTAGTTGCTGTTGCTTTAGGAAGGAGATGGGATCTGAGAGAGTGTCAGAATTTATAATGTCAAAAATAGTAGTGGTAAAGGCACCAGGCAAGGGGGGTTAGGTAAGCCGAGGCACAGAAGAGCAAATACATGACATAGGCTCAGAGACCGGGAAGTGTGATAAGGGAGAGGTAAAGTTAGAGGGATAGGGTCAGGCTAGAGACAGTCAACTGCAGGGGAAAGAGAGAAAAATGAATGAAAAAGAAAAAAAAGGGCCAAAGTTGAAGAGAGATAAAAGAAGAAAAAAGAAAAGAAGAGGAGGACACTAAATAATACAGACACACATAACTGATTAAGGGCAGGGGGTGGTTTGGTGATCTGTCTCACTGTTGAAATAAGGTCACAAGTGGGATGATGTGGAGAGAATGAGGCACATGTCAACATGCAATTCCAGCTTTGTCTCTACATAAGCTTTCCGTATAACCTGAAGTCTATTCTGGAAATGCTCATGAGAAATCCCCTGAAGACAGATAAAAAGGTCTCACCCAATTTTTATGTTTTAGAGGCTTTTCTCAAGGTATTTTGTCTTAAGATTGTCATTCAGAATAACTATTCATTTTTCTACATGACTAAGAAAGAAGTTTCATAAATGTCTAATATATTATTTTATCTAAAAGGAAAATGTAGCTTTGCCTCTATGGGTGTTATCGGAACTGGAATGACCTTTTTGTCCCTCCCTTCCTCAAATGGATTATCCTTTGTTCAGCATGTACATGATTTAAATTATCTGATTCTGCATTCGTCTGACTGCCTGTGATAACTAGTTCTCAGAATGTCTGACAGTATTTCTTGTAAGTATCAAACATGATAGAGAGAGGATACTGATGGAGCAAGAGACTTTGAAATGTCATTTTGGATCAGTCTACAGCATGACTCAGGTTGCACAGAGAGAGGAGTCTGAAGAGCTATTAAAAAATGTGTATGTCCGTATCTTGAAGGGCAATGTAAATCTACACTGGCCACTCTTATTTTCTAAAGCCAATTGATGTGTTTACCTCAGCTTTCCTCATGAGAGATTTTATGCTATCTGAGAACCAGGACTCCTTAGTAGGGTTTGTTAGAATTAATAATTTAATGTAATTATTTGGGGCAAAACTCATCGTGTAGATCAATTGCCTTATTTTGATGATTGACAGACATTTCTTACACTGTTACAAGGGCCAGAAAAATCCAAAGTTACACACACACACAAATATTATAGCTCTAAACAATGACTTACTTTGACATATCAAGCAGAAATGTAATAACAGAATTCATAACTGATACACTGATAAGATCTTGCATGATTCTGAATTTGTGAAATCTTTTAGGATTCATACATGTATATCAAAACCTGTGTTGCACTGAGAGTAGTATATGAAATCCTTTTATTAGTAGAGTGTTTCTACCCATTTATCTTTGCAGTTCCTGTTGTTTCTTTTTTTTTAAAGGAAGTTGATGTGTTATTTGGTACATAGATATTCATAACTATTATATCTTCACTGTGAATGACAGCTTTTAGCATTAGAAAGTACCCTTCATATGACCTTTAGCATATGAATTCTACTTTGATATTAGGGTTGAACCCCTTTCTTATGGTTTATTTTTCCTAGTATACCTTTGTCTGTCCTTACGTTTAGTCTTTCTGAATCATTATTTCAGGTGTCTTTTGAAGACAACACAATTGGGACTTGCTTTGGAGTTCTTTTAATAGATGTGTTAACCCCATTCATATTTATTGATATGGCTGATATGATTGGATTCAACCCTGTCATATTATTTTGTTATAATTACGATGTGTGTTATGTTATAATTGCTATTTCTTCTCTACATGATGTATTTTCTTTGTCATTCATTTTTTAGCTCTCTCCATAATTAAAAAGGGTTATATTTTTGTGCTTGTGTTCTATCTTCGCTTGTGCCATAGCCTTCCATTTTGTGACTTACCCTTTTACTCTCCGTGTGTCATTTTTAATGGTGTCCTTTATCTCTCAACTATTATCTGAATAACAATACATGAACTTATTCTTTTTCCTTTTTCTTTCCTTTCTCTCCCCATTATTTTTAGTTTCATTATTTCTACAATGTCATAACATGATTATTCAACCTCATCCTGCTTTTGTTTTAATCTTAGATCTATAGTTAATATGCTAAATGCTCACCACCAGTGATTTGCTGATCTTTCCCCAGTCATTTCTTATTTGGGTGAAGCTTATAAACTTACATCTAGCAGATTCCTAAAGAGGGCTAATGGGGACTGTGTTTCTTGTGTGTTTGTATGTTTAGAACTGTTTTTCTATAGCCTTAATATTCAAGGAACATACTGACTGGATATAAAATATAGTCGATTCTGGTTATTCATGGTAGTTTTGTTCTATAAGTTGCATGAAAGGTGAATTAGTGAATACTGAATCGTTGCCCTTGGGGAAATGCCATATAAGGTTCTTGTGAGCATCTGGTCAGAATATTTACATTAACTGATCAATGTGTAACCTTGTTTTATGTGTGTTTCTGTTTAAAGACACCGATTTAATGTATATTGTTGACTCGTTAACATTAAACGCATGGCCTAGCAGCACTATAACTCACCCCTGAACGAAGTTTATCTAACACATATATTTTCTCTGCAAGGCATATCACAGCCTTCCTGCACTTGTGAACACTGGATAGCACGTCAGCACTATGGCTGACTTGAATGTGGGCCATTTTAAACAATGACCACTTCTCAATAGTGCCACTACTAACACTTAAGTCCAAGTCATCCCCATCTCTCACGTGGACTACTTCTTGTTCTCTTTAATCCATTATCATGCAGTAACTAGAAAAATAAGTGAGATTGTTTCAAACCTCTGTTTCAAACCCCCTATGTCTTCCATTGCACTTAAAATTAAATTCAAATCCCTTACCCTGACCTATAAGGCAATGAATGACCGGATTCTTGCCTACCTGTCTAACATCATCTCCCTTATTTCCTTCTGGTTCACTTTCTTCTAGTCACATAAGTATCCTAGCATACAACAAGTTTGTTAATGGTAAACATGAAAAAAGTCTAGTCTCTAATAGTTGCTTTTGAATTTTGATATTAATCTACATATTCAATCTTATCAATTATATTGTTCAAACTTGATATCGTCATTAATTTTTATCTACTTCAAATAACGAGAAGATGGAGGGGTATGTTAAAGTCTCCCATAATTATTTCTATGTATTAATCCTATGACATTTTGCTTTATATTTTTGATGCTTGAGTATTCGGGACAAAAAGATCATGATTATTCTATCTTTTTGTGACATCTATGCCAATATAAATTGAGTCTTTTACCATATTTAATTTTGTTGCCTTGAATTACATTCGGTCTTTATTATTGAATTCTTGGATTCTTTTACACTTGGTGGTAATTTTGTTTTTACTAAACAAATTCTGACGTATTTTTAATGTTTAATCTTTGTGAATAATTTGTTTTATACAGGTCTCTAAAAAGTATTATAAGATTAAAATTTGTTATTTTAATGCAAATATTATTTAACTTTTAACAAAGACTTTAAAATGCATGTGTATTTTGATAACTTATCTTCAGTCTCTTCTCATTTATTTTACGATCTTTGTGTCTTATGTTTCTTTACTTTTCTTTATTTTTTTCTCTTTTACTCTGTAGGCCAAATGTATGACTCTGTCATATAAGACCATGAGTGATCAGATTCTCACCTACTCTAGCTTCATCTTCATTTGCTTCTTATTCATTTTGATGTTATTTTTATATTTTTGTTGCTTATTTTATTGTCTTAGAAGGAAGATGTCCTGTTTCTAACTTAGCAAATTTTTCAAAATATTTAACCAATATTTTTCAAAATATCATATTCAACATTAAAAACTTCATCTTTTGAGTTTCCTCCATCTGGTAAGGAATTAGAAGACACTCCAACACCAACGTTCCCATTCTTCCAGTTTAAGATCCAGCTCTCATTCCATTTGAGTACCCCGTCAAGTAATGTTTTAAAGAGCTAGCATATTGTATGTGCTGTTGCATGTCTAAGAATATCTGTTGTATTCACATGAAAGACAAATTAGCTGGGTAAAATAATTGGGACAAAATTATATAGACATTCCATTGTATTCTGGTAGGCAGCTTTAAAGGGAGAATGTCTGAGCCCAATCTAACTTTTTTCCTCAGCAATGTTTTCTCACTCTGAAACCAATAAATTTTATTCTCTACCCTTATAATCCAAATATTTGTCAGACATACCTAATTTGTGGCTCTGTTTTCATTGATTTTTGCCTGGAGTAAGGTGAACTTTTCAGTGTGGATGGTCAGATCTTTTTCAGCTTATGACGATTTTTTTCGATATTGGGTTTTATCACTTCATCTGTTCAGTTTTATTGTTCTTTTCTAGCACACAGTTATTTTAAAAAATAGATCAAGAAGCTTTTTCCTCCATATTGATCATATTCTTTGTCATTGTTTTTTCTCTTTGACCTCTTCTACTGCATCTAAGAGTATCCCTCGCGTATCTGTTTGTTTGATCTCTGCAGCTCTGCTGTTTCACAGTGAGATTCTATCCTCAGGTCATCCTTGGTGCATTTTCACTTTGCTGCTACATTTTTCGTTTGTTTCCTTTATCCTTCCTTGGGTCATCCATTTCTCAATTTAATCTCATGGTTTTTTCATTTCTGCGTTTTCTCTCCTCACGACTTTCTTCATTTCATAGATGGAATGCCTCATTGTACATAGTGGATAATAACAGTGTAGTCTCCGAAATTTCCTTCAAGTTTTTCCATCAAAAAAAATTTGGAACCGTGTCTTCTCTATTCATAAACATCCTTTTTATCCTTTTCTCGTTCAGCAGTATTGCATCTTACCTATAAGTTGTGTGTATGTGTAAACATATCTACACACACATACACACACACGTATCTCCCTCCACCTCCTCCTCTTCTCGCTCTCCTCCTCTTAACTCATTCTCGGGGAGTTAGGTTTATTTATATCCTGTGTTTAACCACAAGCCAGGTGTATAGTTAGCCTTCATCCTATTTAGCTGTCCATTTGGGTGCTGACCAGCTTTTGGTCCAACACTTGCTTTCTGGCATTCATTTGGGTCTCTTCTGCTGAACTTATAAGTAATTTATCCTGCCCCACTGCCTACTTCTCTGATACTCTGAACTGAGTGCATGAAAACACACGCTGTCCAGAGCACATTGCTCCTGGGGCTCTATGCGTTCCACCACAGCGGCTTGCTTGAGAGAATTTAACCTCTCATGAAGAACCCAGTCCTGACAGTCCTTGTCTACCTAAGGCTCTGTTGTAGTCTGGATGTTACAGAATCTGAGGGGCTATGAAAGGAGGCATTGAAAGGAGAAATTTGAGGTGAAAGAAAGCAGTACTCAGGCCCCCAAAAAATGTAGGAAGAGCATGGTAAAAGTATGGTTACCCAGATTTGTATTTGGTACACAGCTTGAGGTCAACAGTCACCACAAGTATCTTCATTGAAATGGGCTCCTTTTTGAAATTAAGCCTGGGTTCCTGTAGGAATTTTCTCATTTCAGCTGTTTGCTGTTTTGTAGTTTCATCTATCCCTTCTTCTAAGTCCTAACTGAATTGATGAAACATTCGTGCAACTGCAGGTTCAGCTGGACATGGTTTTCACATTGCTTCTTCCAGACCCATTAAGGAGTCTTCTTTATATGGTGAATGCACAAGCATGTAGAGATCACGTGGAAACCAAGTCCACCTGAAGTTTTGGAAACTGTAACTTAGCATCATATTAAGGTAGAGAAGAACAAATAGTGTGCTGGCTACCATTCACTGAGTTTTTACTATATGACAATTCACTTATTCATTTATCAATAGTTTATTGAGAAACTATTTTATGCCAGGCAATACTTTTTGTCTTGGAAATATAGTAGCAATAAAAAAATACAACTCCTTACTTTACGGAGTTTATAGTACAGACAGTCATTAAGCAAGTAATCACACTAATGAATACTAAATTAGACAGCGAAATAAGTCCTTTGAGTGAATGTTTCATAGAACACCAAGATAGCGGATGTGGTGGCGGGTGGGAGTCAGAAAACATATTCCTAAGGAAGTCTCCCTTTGATCTGAAATTTGGAGGAAAGTAGAGATTACCTAGCAGCATAGTGTAGAGAAGAAGGACAAGCAGAGGGACTGAATGTGCAAAGGCCCTGTCAGTGCAAAGCACTGTTCTAGGCGCTCACTCACACAGGTTTTTCTGAAGCTCATTTTCATTGTGGTGAAGTACTGTCTTTATTTTTCCATATCCGTATTTAGTGAGAAATTGGGAGTGAGTGTGTTATGGATTACTAAATGAGCACAAATTTTCAAATCAGATTTCCAATTTAAATACAATTTCACATAATATAGCAATGTCTTAAACACAGTTGAATGTCAATGTTGGATGAACATCACATATGTATATGTAATCCTGAGTATAGGTTTGCCTTTCAGAGCAAGAAAATATAGGTTTGATAGTTCTCACATCACAGAGCAATTTTAATCTTCCTGTTAATCTTCTTTTGATGGTGGAAAACAAACTGATGTTAGGGAAAACTTATTTGCAAAAGTAACTTAGTTTTAAGAAAGTCTTTTCCCTAGGCTTTCAGCCTAAGACTAATATAGACAAATCCAAGTTGAAGAGATTTTTACAACCAAAGCTTCATAAATTTACATCCTAATTCTAGGCAGCCAATGAACTTGATGAACAGAGCTACAGAGAAGCTGGGTCGTACCTTTCATATTTTAGTTTCACAAGTAATGTAGACTTTCAGTGGTCAAGTTTACATGCTGCACTCAGATTAGCCTTTGCAAACACTGATGTGTTCAGGGAAGCCAGGATTGAAAATGCCCAAACAAACTTAAATGAGTTTTATTGCATTTTTTATGTTTTGAGGTGAGAATTGGTGAATTTAAAGCAAGGCCCCAATATAGGCAATAATATTTAATGACGCAGAACCCAAAATATAATTACTCTCAGCTACAATGCAACAATGGAAGCTCATCTACACAAATACCTTTGGAAAAGAGAGCAAAGTTGCACAAAATAAAATCTCATATATTCAGCAAATGTATCTGCTCTTGGCCACAGCCTCCCTTATTTTACAGGACTTGAGACACACCTGTGTGTGTATGTGTCTGCGTCTGTGTGTGTATGTGTGTTGTTGGGGGTTAAGGAGTCAGCTACCATGACAGTGGCTGTGACAATAAACTTTGTGGACACGGTTGTTAACTGTACTCAACTCTGACCCTCAACCATGTGGGGACTTTATGGCCGAGTCTAATCAGAGCTGTGAATAGAGGCAGAAAACCAAGTTCCGAAGTCCAGAAATCTGGTGTAAGTTCCACTTATGATTATTCCTAGTAGTGTGGGTTATGAAAAATTACTTTCCCCTCTGAATCTCAGTATCTCCTCTGTAAATTGGGGATAAAATTGATGCCTGCTCAATTCTCATCATAGGAATTTTATGAGAATCACACGAGGTCATGGATGTGAAAGTACTTTGGTGATGGCCATGTGTCATGCACTGTTTGTTTAATCATTAAACATGTATGGTTGTTTCTACCGTGCCTTTGACTCTTTAGTCATAAAGGTCAATGCTCTGGAATGTTCATGAATACCGTGAGGAAACGAAGAGACATGGTAAACCAGATTCGAGAAATGTTTTCCAGGTATACACCTGTAAATTAGATAATCTTTCTATTTTCTAGACTTATTCAGACTTATTTAGCATACGTTTTATGTGATTACATCTTAACAACTTCAAAAGGAGACTGCAAACCTCCTGAGAACAAGACCTTATCTTCTTCTTTTTTTTTTTTGTTGAGGAAGACTGGCCCTGGGCTAACATCCGTGCCCATCTTCCTCTACTTTATATGGGATGCCGCCAAGGCATGGCTGCAAGCAGTGCATCGGCGGGCGCCAGGGATCCGAACCCCCGAACCCTGGGCTGCCAAGCACGAACTAAACAACTGCGCCACCGGGCCAGCCCCGAGACCTTATTTTCTTTTATCTTCCATTCAAGACTACACATGCAAAGTGCCTAATGCTCTCCTGTAGGTGGGCTGATTTAAATATGTATGATCTATTTCGTATTTATAATTAAAGTTTTCTGAATCTAACAGATAATACATCAGGAATGTATTTCTCTACGCTTGGAAAACTGTATATTTGTAAGAAATTTATTCATTTCTTTATTCAACATGCGATCTGACCACAGACACTTTTTGACTGGCAATGGGAGTTCACTGTGGTCTAAGCCATCACCATCTCTTGTCTTAATACTGCAATCGCCTCTTAATTACTCTCCCTGCATCGATTTTTGCCCCTTTTAGTCCATCAGCAACATGGCAGCCAGAGAGATGTTTTAAACACGAAAATCAGATCACATCACTCCCCTTTTCAAAACTCCGCAAAGGCCCGTCCTTCGTCCCCTTGCTGACTTCGCTCCAGCGGCCTGGCTGTTCCTGGCAGACGCCGGCTGTGATCCTGTGGCACGGCTTCGGTGTTGCCTCTCTTCTCTGACTATGACGCTGTTCTCCCAGACAACTGCTTTGCTGACTTTCTTCCCACCTCAGGCCTGTGCCGACCATGTTAATTGCGGAGCATGCCCTCTGCCCGCCCCGACGCGTCTCGTCCGCTGTATCCCGCTCTCTTTCCTCCCACAGCATTTATCACCTTCCAACACGCTATATCCCTCGCTTTTTAATCCCTCGCAATTTAGTTGTCTATTGTCTATCTCCCCTACTAGGATGGGAGCTCCGGATGGCAGGGATGTTTGCTTTGTTCACTGATTATATCCCACCGCCTAGAACCGTGCCTGGCACAGAACACCGTTCACGAGGTCCCCTGACCTCACGTCATGTGCAGCCTCTTAGAAAGGCATGCGGTGAGGGTCAGTTGAACGTAAACACTCCCCCATCCGCATCCATCTCTGCCTTTGTCTATTTTGTGCTCTCTCTGGAAATAATATTTTAACTTGATATGAAGTTCTGTTCTGACAAGTATTTATTATCTATACTTTGATAATGACATTCTATTTCCTGTCATCTAATTTTGCTGTTGAGAAGTCTGCTTTCAGACTGATGGTTGTAACATTGTAGGTCACCTTTTTCCTCTAGCTGCTTTTCAGATCTCTCCATCTTTGTTGTTCTGCAGTTTCCCTAAGAGGCAACTATGTGTAGATTTATTTCCATGTGTCTTCTTTGGAGCTGGCTTTAATTCCTGAATATGAAGCTATTATCCCTTCAAATATTCTTTCCCATCCTGTCTATTTTCTTTTTGGCTGGGGGGAAGACTAGCCCTGAGCTAACGTCTGTTGCCAATCCTCCTCTTTTTGCTGAGGAAGATTGGCCCTGGGCTAACATCCGTGCCCATCTTCCTCTACTTTGTATGTGGGATGCCTGCCACAGCATGGCTTGATGAGCGGTGGGTAGGTCCACATCCGGGATCTGAACTTGGGAACTCCAGGCAGCAGAAGTGGAGCACGTAAACTTAACCACAACGCCACTGGGCTAACCCCCTTTGCTGATTCTTGATTACTGATTTTTATGTTCATTCATTTTGGATTGTGGGTTTATCTTCAATGACGTTCTATCTGTGGGAAGCCTGTTCTGCCTGGTGGAGAGCATGTCCTTCCCAGGTGCTTAATGATTGCTGCTGTCTGACTCTAGAGTGTTTTCCTGGCTTGGGACCAAGTTTTGTATTAGTTTCTCAGCTTGGGGGTTGTTGGACAATGTGTACAATGTAGACTGCACTCCAAACCTTCAAGAAGTCAGGTCTAGGGTTTTGAATAATTTGGGATGACTAATTATCTTTAACCTGGGATCTGGGAAAAGAGACAAGTGTTCTTTTTGTCCTTCTGTGCCAACAAACACAATTTTATTTAATCCATATTTTTACCAAGTTTGTAGCCACTCAAAGATCATGACTGACTAAAAAAGATCTCATTCTCGCTCACCCCGCAAGGGCAGAGCCTCGTTCCCTCTCTCTAGTCATTGAAATCTCGGCCTCGGTGTTGTAGAGGTCAGGAGCCCCCATTCCGTCTCCTCCTCACCTACCACTCCTGCTGACTTCTGTGCTTCTATTCTCATTTTGGAGCAGAGAGACACTGCTTCCCTTCCTGTGGGCCCATCTATTTATTTAAAATGTTGCATTTTCCAATATTTTATTTATTTCTTCTGTAGTTTAGCTTTTCACCCCAAGTTCATGAGCTTCCACATTGTCTGAAACTGAAGTCCTGAATGTTTGTTTCAGCCATATATATGAAAACTTTTACAAAAAAAATTCAGTCTTCTAGCAGTTCCATTTGCTGGAAAGGTGAAACAATTTCAATTAAACATGGCAAGTGCTGTGAGGGTGCTTGGCACGCACAGAGGAGCGTTGTTATGTGCAGGGAGGGCAAGTGGCTCTCAGGGGAGTCTTCCTGGGGGAGTTAAATCTTCAGCCAAGAAAAGAAAGAGGATGAACAGTTAAGACCAAGATGAATGAAAATATTCAAAGAAATTCAAGTAATTTTCTATGGCTGAAACATGGTATAAATCTGGAAGAGTAATTGAAGATAAAGCTGAAGAGGGTAGTTACAGCTTAGATCATGAAGAGACTTCTGCTACGCTGACGAGTTTAAATTGCAAGATTTCCATCAGGGTAATGACATCAGCAGATGTGCATTGTATAAAGTGCATTATGACAACAATCAATGTGAAAGGCGAATTGAGAAGGAAGGAATTAAGAGGCTACTGCAGTAAAACAGGCCATAAGATAATGGAGGCCTAAAGTAAAGCACTGGAAAAGTGAACGAGGAAGAGCAGACATACTTAAGCAATAATCAGGGGAGATACAAGGACTTGCAATTAGATAAAGAAAACGATAGCATGGCTCTCAGTTTCTAGTTTGAGTGTTTACATTTATCACTAAGACAGAGACTGCAATGGGCATACGTGTGGTGCAAAGACAACACACCCATCATCAGAAAAGTTAGACGTGAAATGCATCTGAGACATTTACATAAAGATACCCTTTCCCTCAACACAAACACATGCAAATACTCAAACACACTTCTTTCATTCAGACACACAAGCTCGGAATTTTGCCATTTGAATGCCAAGATAGTTACTTCCATTTTACTTGGTACCCTGGAAAATTAGGCATCAAGCAGGGTTCCTTCCCTGGTTCTCAGCTCAAAAGCTATCTGGAAGATGTCTAAGAAAAAGTTTAAAAGACAGAATCACCTCCCATTGCCCCAAGACCAGAGATTCTGATTTCACTAAGTCCAAGAGATTCTGATTCACTAGGTCCAAGCTGCACTTCTAACAGCCTTCTTAGCTGATTATGATGCAGTTACTCCACTGAACACCCATTGAAAACCCCTGGCCCAGATCGTCCTATTCTTAAAATAAGACCTTTAACCTCAATTCCTTGGTACACTCCTTGATTTGAATGTCAATCAATGTTGTAATAGCAGCAGAAAGTCCACACTTTCCTTCTTGCTGAAGTCACCGTCATGTGATCTTTTGACAGGAATTGCACATAGAAATTGTATTACAGATTTTAACTAAACAGTGAGTAAGTAGCCAGAGCCAATGTGAGTGTCAGACACCAAGCTTTATACAACCTATAAAACTGCTGCAAATTAATAACCTAGTTGAAATCACTGGTGTCACATATTGACCTGTCATATCCCCAATAAAGCATCACCCGCTGGTCATTTTCTTGGTCGCAGTCTAGGTATGGAGATAGTGGAAACTGTCAAATGTGCAGTGGTGAGAGAAAAGAGAATTTTTTCAGAAAGAAATGATCGGTATAAAAAGCAATGCCTGTCTTTTCAACAAATGGTGTCGGAACAACCAGACATCCACATCCAAAGAAAATGAATCTAGAGACAGAACTTACACCTTTCACAAAAAAATCAACTCAAAACAGATCATAGGCCTAATGTAAAATGCAAAACTACAAAACTCCTAGAAGATAACGTAGGAGATCATCTAGGTGACCTTGATAGTTTAGGTACAACACCAAAAGGATGATCCATGAAAGAAAAAAATTGATAAGTTGGATTTCACTAAAGTTAAAAACTTCTGTTCTTTGAAAGACATTATTAAGAGAATGAAAAGACAAGTTAAAGAGAAAATATTTGCAAAACATCTATCTGATAAAGGACTGGTATTCAAAATATATAAAAAACTTTTAAAAATCAACAATAAGAAAACAAACAATATAATTTTAAAATGGCGGAAAGTTCTGGACACCTCACCAAAGAAGATATAAAGATGGCAAATAAGCATATGAAAAGATGCTCAACATCATATATCACTATGGAAATGCAAATTGAAACAGCGAGATACCACTACACACCTATTAGAATGGCTAAAATCCACAACACTGACAACACCAAATACTGGTGAGGGTGTGGAGCAACAGGAACTCTCATTCACTGCTGGGGGAATGCACAATGGTGCAGCCACTTTGGAAGACAATTTGGCAGTTTTTTATAAAGCTAAACATACTTTTATCATATGTCCAGCAACTGCACTCCTTGGCATTTACCCAAATGAGTTGAAAACTTGCATCTAAACCAAAAAAATGCACATGAATATTTATAGCAGCTTTATTCATAATTGCTAAAACTTGGAAGCTACCAAAATGTCTGTCAATGAGTAAATGGATAAACAAACTGTGATACATCTGTACAATGAAATATTCTACAGCACTAAAAAGAAATAAGATATGAAGCCACGAAAAGACATGGAAGAACCGTAAATGTATATTGCTAAGTGTAAGAAGCCAATCTGAAAAGGCTACACACTGTATGATTCCAATTCTTTGACATTCTGGAAAAGGCAAAATTATGAAGACAGTAAAAAGGTCAGTGGTTGCCGGGGGTCAGGAGGGAAGAAAGGATGAATGGGTGGAGCACAGAGGATTTTTAGGGCAATAAAACTATTCTGTATGATACTGTAACGTTGGATAAAGGTCATTATACATTTGTCAACACCCATAAAGTGTACAAGACAAAGAATGAACCCTAATGTAAACTATGCACTTTAGTTAAAAATTATGTATTAATATTGGCTCATCAATTATAACAAATGTACCACACTAATGCCAATGATAATAATAGAGAAAAGTGATGGGGGAGAGGCTGTGGGGGGTATATGGGAACTCTGTGTATTTTATGTTCAATTTTTGTGTAAAACCTAAAACTGCCCCCCAAAATTAAGTCTATTAATTTAAAAAAATTAGAAAAATAATCTATTCCTGGGATGTTATATTCAATTGATGCATTAAAGCATCATTCTTTTAACATCTTGTTATTTTGGTTAAGTAATAAGTAGCTGGGATTATGTTCTACAAATCCATAAAGTTTGGCATTGAAGGAATTGGTAAGATGCTAGTAACTTTGAGGTAGGAACTAGAAAAGCTCTGCATTGTAGTAGAGACTTCCTTACAGGACAAAAACAGGCTGACCACTCAACAGTCGCATCTCAATACTTTCCCCATTATTCTTTTTTAACACATTATTTGATCTAACTTCACAATTGTTGGGGTCCCTGAGGAGGACCCAACACATAAGAAGCTCCCTGTCCCTCACCTCAGTTCTGGAAAAAACTGAGACTTAAGACAAAGTCATAAAATATCATCTTTATCTCTAATGAAATCTAGGGTTCAAGCACATAGCTTAGGTGAAAAGCCAATGGGCTTCCTAACTCCATATGAAGCCAATTAGCCACTGAGACAGTAGCACTGAGTCTAGCAGGTCACCCTCCCTTACAGGGGAGGAGCCTGTCTGTAGAGGGGCTGTGTAGATCAATGCATCCCGTGGGCAGCCCATTCCTAATTGCAAGAGATCCTGAACAGAACAAGCTTAAAATTCCTGAACTTACCAATCTTATAATGAGTCCAGCGCCTCTGGAGCAGCCTAAGTAAAAGGGCAGAGAGGAGCTAGGACTGTTGCATGAATAAGGAACACTTCTCATGGGAGGAATCACCACGAATAGGGAAGAAGCATTCACTCTCTCTCAGCAATTATGCTTAGACAGCCAATATTATGTCTGTATATAAATTCTGAAAACATATGTTTTAATGCCTTTTACAAATCTCCGGATCCATGAAGATCGTATGTGTCCTTTAAAAGTGTTCAAGATCACCTGCGTGAATATGAAAATGATGTCAACATTTGCACCAATCATAATACATTGACAGAGGGCCAACATGAGGCACTGTATTGAGAAAGAGTGGGAGGCTGAATCTGGGCTGAGCAACAGGGCTGGAATTAGTTGGTAAAATCACCCAAGGCACGCGAGGATGAGTGACGGAATATGTGCCCAATGGCCATTCCTTGTCTACTGTATCATATGAGGTTGCTGACTACAGACTGCAAGGTTACAATTCAGATTCATGATTTACCATGTAAGAAAAGCCTAACCTTGCTACTAAAGTCTATATTTTAGATTTGTTATACCAAAAAATGTTCATCAGGGAGAAAAAAGGAGGCTGCAATTTATTTATTTATTTATTTATTTATTTATTTATTTTTGGTGAGGAAGATTGCCCTGAGCTAACATCTGTTGTCTATCCTCCTCTTTTTGCTGAGGAAGATTTGCCCCGGGTTAACATCCATGCCCATCTTCCTCTACTTTATATGGGACGCCGCCGCAGCATGGCTTGATAAGCGGTGCATTGGTCCATGCATGGGATCCGAACCTGCTAACCCCGGGCCACCAAAGCGGAGCACCAGAACTTAACCACTATGCCATGGGCTGGCCCCTAAGCTGTAATTTTTATTCAAATGAGAACACCTTAGGGCTGTTAATTGATATTGCCTTTGAGTTTAGCATTGAAAAGCACGTGGCTTAGACGCAAAGTCAAGGAAGCCCAGATATATTTGAGGAGGCACAACCATGTCCTGGAGTGTAGAGAGGGTGAGATGAGGAGGGCAGAAGGTTCAAATCTAGAACAATAGACTAGAACAACAGCTGGGAAGCACGTGCTGGAAGACTTCAAATACCAGGCGGAGAACTTCGTGTTAATTCAGCGTGACAGAGAGCCACAGGGGGATTTTGAGCTCGAGAGATCAATGATCCATGCTTCACTTAGGAAAGAAGATTTGTCTTTCAGCAGTTGAAGGGGGAGTTGGAATGGGCAGAGAAGGGAAAGAGTCACAGAAAAGAAATGTTTAATCAGAGATTATCAGCGAACTCAAAGGTCACCAGATGCCCTCCATAACAAGCAGTCCAATCTGTGACGAGGACATTAGTACATTTTGAGGAAGAGGCTGCATGGGAGGAAAACGTTTTCCTCAACCCCCTCAGGGTTCCCGGCTGGCTCTGAAAATTTATCTGACAGAAACACATTAATAGGAGAAAAGCATAGAAATTTTATTGACAATGGGCTTCTACCCATTTGTTTGAATTTCACTCCAGATTTGTACAAAACACTCTAACCTTCGGTCCTCATGACAGGACTTCAATTTTTCTTTAAAAAACAATTTCATTTTTTGTCTCCAGACTAACACCATCAGTGGTTTTGCATATTCCTTATACATATTTAGTTAGTTTATCCATGACCAGAACTGAACCCAGGCTGCCTGCATTTCCTGAAGACTGGTGCTGAGAAGTTAAACCCAATCATGTTTTGTCAAGGCCAGAGAAAAGCCAACTCCAGTTTCCACATCCCAAATCTGATAATTCTATGACTACAGCTCAACATGACCTCTGCTAGCATTTTTTGAGCATCAACTATATGCCAAGCTTCATGGCAAGAATTCTACATGCAAAATCTTATTCAGTACTCACAACACCCCTAAGAGATACGTACTATTATTGTCACATTAAAGAGGAGAAAATTCAGGTCCTTAAGAGAGATCAAGGTCACACATCTTGAAAGGAGTAGAGCTGGGACTAGAACCAATTTACCCTAAAAGCCCATGCTGCTAAGGGTGAAGTCCTGGACTGCTTCTCTTTATGGTACTTCAAACTTCCTTTTTCTTTTTTTTCCCCCAGGGAGGAGGCAGTGACATTACACAGCTAACTTACAGTGTGCTAAAATTAGTCCTTATGAAACTTGGCTGCACATATGAATCACCTTGAAAGCTTTTAAAAACATCTCATGCTAAGACCATACCCCAGAGTAATTAACATAAATTTCTGAGGGTGGATCCTGTGCACTGGAATTTTTAGAATTCCAGTCAGGTGATTGTCTTGTTCAGTCAGAGTCAAGATCTACGGCCTTGAGTCCTTTTCACAAGTGCTACCGTTAAGTCCATCTCCCTGATTCTAAACCCAAGTAGCTGATTTGAAGATACGAATGCAAGACCTAACATGGGTCACAATAAAAGTTTATCTGACAGGATTTGGTCCATTAGTCCAGCCTGTCAAGACCTTTATGGAACCTGATTCTTCACCTAGCATATTTTTTTCAAACCTCCCAGTTTCATGTCATCTAAAAATGTCATAAGGATTCCTTTGATATTTCATCCCAATCTTAAAGAAAGTCAGTGAACAGGAAACAGCCTTCAAGCATGTTGGCTTGATGTCCTTAGATACAGGCATCCAAATGCAGATGATCATGCTCACCTCTGGTGCATTTCCCTATCTGTTCCTATGAATGCCGTTAACGACCTTTACAAAGACTTGATGAAATACAAATATACTAACTGTAGCACATTTTTCTGCTTTCCCAATTGATAGCCTTTTCACAAAAAGAATTACTATGTCCCTGCCACAGCTTATTCTTAGTTATTGCTTACTAGTTATTCTTAGTTATGGCTTATTGTTATTCTTACTCCCTAGCACTCCTCTCAGGCTCTGACTTCCAGGAACTCACCCTATAGCACTTGGGTTCAGTGTGGGTCTGAGACTCCCACAGCAGGGTAATGGGCATGTATGAGGCCACTGAGCAGATGAGTGAACATCCGAGCAGTAAGAGGGCAGTGGACGGACATCACAGAATGACTACACTGAAGGCTTAGGGGAAGAAGTTTTGCATTGATAGGAGACTGGGGACATAGGGAACAAGGAACATCCGGAGTGGACTGTCATGGTGGCCAAAAGAGGAAACAATTTCCGGAAGGCTGATGTTACCAATATCACGCAATGAACACAGGTTGAGGAGGATGACAACTAAGCATAGTGTCCCTGCTCCCATGCCTGCCATCAGGAAGTGTTCTGGGATGTCCTCTTGGGATCAGGACCTGTGGAGGGGATGAGAAAGCAGAAGAATGGGGCAGAGGGAGAAGTGGCTGCAGCTGTGATCCAGTCTCGGGGAGGCCATGGCAGACCTCCAAGGAGTTCTGGAGATGGGGTGACAAAGGAAGGGGGAGAGAGGTGGGCCTTTGTGCTCCAGTGTCCATCAGTCACTAAATGCAGGTGCCCTGTGGAGGGAGTG
This sequence comes from Tapirus indicus, assembly GCA_031878705.1. Taxonomy (NCBI): domain Eukaryota; kingdom Metazoa; phylum Chordata; class Mammalia; order Perissodactyla; family Tapiridae; genus Tapirus; species Tapirus indicus. The sequence continues at coordinate 5,072,008 of CM062918.1, forward strand.
GTTGACCACCGACAATTCCCCACTGTAGCCTCAGTGACCTTTCAAACACAAAATTTAGATCATGTCTTCTCCCTCTCAAAGCACCCTGAAGGCCTCTAAACACACTATTCACACAGACTGATCTTGTCTCTCTGACTTTGCTGCTCCTTCCATTCTGCTTCTTCCCTCTGTTGTAGACTTCAGGCGACTTTCTAAACATGCCAGATGAATTCCCACCCCAAGGCTTTTGCAGATGCTGTTCCTTCTACCTTCCTTAATCTTCATACTAACTTCACTGCATCCACGTCACTCCTCAGAAAGTCCATTCCCCACCAGACAAAAATAGATCCACCCTGCCACTCTCTTTTCCCTGACGCTGAATGAGTTTTCCTCATAGAAGTTATTTCCTGACGTTAAGTCATACAGTTATATAATATGAGCATCTAAAAATAACTATTCTGTATTATCCATAACAAGGTGAATCTTTGCCCTCAGCTAAATTTAATCCTCAATTTGACATGGAATGTATGACATACTATGGCCTGGCAATTATATTTCTAAAAGACTTACATTTAAAGTCTTACATTAAATGATAAGCATTGGATGAGAGATTCATATTAAACGTCTTATATCCTGAGATAAACCAGGAAAAAGGAATCATTTTGCTTCCTTTTGAAGAAATTACTTTTTCATCAAATCTAAACAGTATCCACTCAGAATTGTTGATGGCTTTGTAAAAAATTGAACTATAAATACCACTTTATCGTTTCAGTCTGGGGGGAGCCAGGATGTTCTGACTTTCTTGCATTATGCTTTATTATTACAAGTAAAAAATTCCATTTTGTGCTCAAAAATTATCTATCTTTTTTTTATTTCACAAAATGTGCTTATTTATTTATGACTTCTCTCCCACACTGGAAGGTGAGCTCCATGATAGGAGGGACCTTGTCTGTCTTGTTCACTCCGTTCCAGGAAGAGTCTGGTGTCTAGAGGCATTAAATAAATACTTTTCAAACACATGTTGAATTTGTTCTCTAGGAACTTTGAAAAATAATGTTTAGGAGAATTGTAGAAACAAAAGCAAAAATGCAGAAGGATAATGTGTGAAGAAGCAATGAGAATGTGTAGTCAGATAACCCAGTCAAGAAGATATCTATTAATTAAGGGAAGGAAAGAGTCAGTGTCGCAGTATGACAGAGAAGTTAGGAAAGTTTCTCTAATGCAAGGAAAGAGAAGAGATATTTGGGTGTGTCTACACTGAGAGGAGAAGCTGCTGAATGAATGGGAGGAAATGAAGAGCCAAATAAAGGAGAGATTATATTGTTCAAGACTCTAGATCACAGAAACTCACATCAAACTAGATTAGAAATGAATAGTTTGACTCAAATAATCAAATTGAAGGAAGAAGTATGGTGCTGGCCTTCTAAAACTAGTAACATGCATATTGTCAATATAATTCTTCTTTCTCTCTCTAAACTCACTTCTGCTTCTTTCTGACAGTTTCATCATCATCTACTGCAGACTGGCTTTCTTTACATGCACATAAGTACTGATACCCTCACAACTTTTTAACACCTAGAAAGGATCTGTTCCCCAGAACCTGAGGGAAAAAAATATGAGAAATTCTGATTGGCCCTGATTGGGTCAGATGCTTAACCATAGGCCAATCACTCTGATCCAGGAGGAGGAGACTTGTAAGAATGTGATTCCCATTTGAACAAAAAGGTCAAAGAAAAGATAAAAATAACTTCCTCAAAGAAGGAAGGCAGACAAAATAACTAAGGTCTATTACAAGGACACATTACGGCTAACATCATTAAGTTAAAAAAATGCATTTTGATAATTCAAGAAATAAATTCAGGAAGGACCAAAGAGATTCCTTTTATAGTGATCTTTCAGTATTCTTTATAAATGCTCTTATCCAAGTTTATATTTCTCAGAGTGTCTTATACAATATATAGAACCTTGTACAACCAATTATTTTCCTTAATAATTGTTTTTTAAAAAAACACCAAATATTAATTTTTCTCTTAAAGCATCTTAAAATCAACCATAAACTTCTAGTTATAGATGAGATAAATCAATTTTCAAAGTTAGATCACAATTTTCACACAAAATACATTAAAAAGCAGCTTGTCTAAACATGCTGATATTTTCAAGTGATACTGTCAATCACAGTTTTAAATTTATGGAAAAGAAAAGCAATGACCTTAGGAGATGACTATAACTAAACCTTATAAAGAACATGACCTATTGTGGCTATTGCAAATAATGCTGCAAGGAATATAAGTGATAAAGAAGATGTGATATATATATATATCATATATATATATTATGTATTATGCTAAGCAAAATAAGTCAGACAGAGAGAGACAAATACTGTATGATTTCACTCATAAGTGGAAGATAAGTAGAAAAATATATCTGGAGACAAATACTGATTTATCTGAGGGAAAACTGTTTCAGAACTACACACACATACAAATAGCAAGCTACTTATTTTTTCTTTGATTTCCTTCAATATTTAAAGTTCTGATCCTAGTGGTGCAAATTACTAGTTTTTTTCAACCCCATCTTTAATTGTTATATTCAACATTATGATCAATTTTAAATTTCAAAAAGAATGGAAAATTTTGTTTCTCCTCAGGCTCACTCATCCTCCCTATTAAATCTTTATGCTTCTATTTCTTAAATGTCTCCATTTGCATAAAATTATCTGCAAACAAAGTTAATTAAGATAATTTATCACTTGAAAGTAAAGCCATCTTATCAGCAGGTATCAGCTTGTTAAGCAAACAAAGGATAAGTTTTGGGGGAAATAGTCAGCCCTTGTTACCAAGTAAGGCATAAGGGCAAAAAAAAAAAAAAAAAGGATCCCTTCCTAATTCTTCCTGTTTGGAGGAGGTGTTATGTTTTCAGAGTCATTAGATGCAATTAGCTAATCATGCTTCTCTAGTAGTTTATTTTGCAACACAACACTAAATATTCCATAATTTACACTTTGGCAATCTTCTTGCATATGAATTATGATAAAAGCAGCAAGTCTTTTAACTGCCAAAAGAGCTCTCTAGCCAGAGTCCTTGGGAAATTAAACCATTTTTAGTGTATACAACAAAACAATATTCATTATCAACAGTTACGCTGATTTTAGATAGGCATTTGTGTAGCTTTCTTATATAAATAAGCAATTAAAAAGCATTGAAAATGCTGAGAATTTCTTTGGGTATAAGACAGAGTAGTAAATGATACATGAAGTTTTAAAATCCATGAGAGAGGCTAGAGAAACCTTCTGAAGAGGATGGGGCAGAAACGTCCTAGAATGCCAAGTGCACTGTAAAAAGGCAGTAAATGTTAACATCACTATTGTGAGTATTGATGTTAGAAGATGAAAGATCATTTTAATTTATGGAATAATTATTTCCTGGATGATGAAATGGGTGACTCCAAAATTTTATAAATTTGAAATTTCATATCAGATCTGTCCCAACTAGGGGAGAAAAAATCATTTCCCCTCTATCTTTCTGAGTTCTTAGCTGAGACCCCTGTAATAAAAGACAGATTAACAAGAGAAAAACAGAGTTGATTAACATGTCCACCTCATGTATACATGGGAGACAATCAGGGAAAAATGAATAACTACTCAAGGTGGCTTAGCATCTAGCCTTGAATATCACCTTTATAAGGAAAGGGGAGGGAGGATATAGGTCTCTTAGGGGAGAGCAAATAATTTTTAGGAAAGATGAACAGGCCCTTAGAAGAACAGATGGGAAGTATAACAGTTTGTGACAAAGTTTGTCTGGGTGTGGCGCCAACTTCTAATCTCCTCTCCTGTAATAATGTTACTGGACACACACCCACATTCTTTACCTGCCGCAAAAGAGGGGCCAAAATAAAACTGGAACGCCAGGCTTATGGCAAGGAAAGAGTTTTTATTTCAGGTGACGTCAGTCAGGAGACGAGAGTGACCCCTCAGATTTGTCCCATCTCCCTGAAAGATGGGAGGCAGGGGTTTTAAAGGTTGGGACAATGCAGCCACTTGTAGGGAGGGGGAACCTGTGGCCTTGCTGGTAAGCGCTTTCCCACCGGCCTGCATTTGGCCTTGTGAGGCTGCTTGTGGGGCAGGGGGATGGCGAGATGAGGGAATGCAGCTGGGTGTCCTTGATTGTCCGACTCCGTGGTGGACAGTGGATTCTCGTGCCAGGAAGCCAGGGAGTTGAGGTCTGGGAAGCTTCAGCTTCTTGACGTTCTCTGGATGTCAGTTTCCCTGTAACAAACCTCAAGAACTGGTAATTAGCTAAAACTTCAATGTGAGCCCAGCTTGAGGCCACCTGGGCTTTTAACAATTTGTAACTTCTATCTGCCTTGTGAAGTTCAGGGATACAAAGCTTACGAAAGAGGAATACTTACATATGAATGTAACGTAGAGAAGCAGGGGAAAGAGGATGAGTGCTTTTGGTTTTAACCCCATATGTGCCAGGCTTAATGTAGGGGAACTGATATCAGGGCCAGCATCAATAAGAGTCAATCTTCCCTGGTTGATGAAACTCCCTGGGAGGGGATTAATGACAATGGAGATCCTTTCAGAGGCTCAGTCTTCAGACAGACAAGGGGAGTTCAGAGAAAGCCACTCCCTGCATTTGCTATTTTTCAAGTTCCTACAGCTCAAAATAATCAATATACCAAAGCAGCATATTTTGGGGTGGCATACTCTGCTACTCTACATAAGCTTCTTATATTTTAAGGGAAGTAGTAAAAGGACTATATAGAATATAATAAGGCAGGGTTGCATATTGTAATTTAGGACATCCACTAAAAGCATAATAAAAGTGTGTACTAACTAGAATTAGAAGGTAAAATGGAATAATAAATAAACAATATTTGATTAATTCCAAGGAAAGTGAGAAAGGGAAACTTTTAAAGGAACAGAGAAAAGGTGACTCATCTTAAACCCAAAAATATAAAAGGAACTAAAGAATAAAAATAGGAACAAAACTAAAAAATTAGAAAACAAACCTATAATTTAAAAAGGGAGGGAGGTGAAAAGACGGGTAATTTTAAATAAAATTTATAAAGCCCTTGCAAAATTGATCAAGGAAACAAAGAAGCAAACACAATTACCAAAATATAAATGAAATGTAGGTATCAATATAGATCATTTAGACAATAAAATTTTAATTGAACACATTATACAATCTTTAGCTGTAGAGGATCAGAACTGACCACTCCAAAATGTCTCTCTTTGGTTAAGGACAAGAGACTCTGAAAGAAACTTTGATCTTCTCCCTAACTGCCTAAAATAATTTAAGATAAAAGGCCTGTCCCGGGACAGGCCATCACCATAGATAACTCTGAGTATCCATAGACTGTGAGGGGCCTTGCTAAGCCCATTCTTACCAAAGTTCTGTCTACCAAACACTTGCTTTTCCATTTCCATGTGAATTGCCTTCCTCCCCTTTAAAGCCCCAAACCTCTACCTGCAACTCCCTCCTTTGTCTTTGGCTGAAGATGATATTTAAGGTGGCAGCTTTGGCCATTCTGGCTGAGTTACTCAGTTTTCCTGGGTTTCTCCCATGTACACATGTTATAAAGCTCTGTTTGATTTTCTCCTGTTATTCTGCCTCATGTCAATTTAATTCTTAGACCAGCCAGAGAGACCTGGAGGGTAGAGGAAGTGTCTTCTTCCCCTACAATGCCAAAAAATTTAAAAGGTAATTGAAGTGGATAAATTCCATTACATAAGACTGACACAGAAATAGAAAATTGAGTGGCATTAAAGTAATTGAATCCATTTAGGTCCTTCCTACCAAGAAACTCCATGATAGATGATTTAACTGGAAAATTATTCTAAAGGTTTAAGGAAGAAATTATACCAATTTTAATAAACTGTTCCAGACCATAGAACACAAGCACATAACATTTCCCCAAAAAAACATGAAAACAAAGGGAAATTACCATTTCTCTCATGAACATGGATCAAAATTATAAATGAAATATTAGCAAATCAAACCCATCTGTATCTATCTGTCTATCCAGGATAATATATCATGAACAAGTAGGATTTATTCCAGAAATTCAGGATTGGTTTAATGTTCAAAATGAAGCTGTGAATGTGGTTAATGAATACTATGAAACATTAAAAGAAGAAAGGAGGTTAAGAAAAGCTCTTTGACAACATCAACACCCATTCATGACAAAAAGGTCAGCAAACCAGGTGAAGAAAGGAGCTGACACAGAGCATGTAAGAGAAACTTGTAGCAAAAGTACTCTTGATAGTAAACCAGCAAATACCCCATCTGAGGGGAGGAATAAAATAAGGATATCCACTATTAACTATTGTTTTTAGATACAAAAAAGTAATTGTTATTTTAAGTAATAAAAAAGTAAAATAACAGCTAAAAAATTTCTGCAAAAAAAAAGCAATGTGATTAAACATTAAAATATACTCTAAAGCCTCAGAAATTGAGTGATACTGACATTATGTCAATGGCCATAAAATACATGAAAAAGTTGACTCAAATGGACAAGGGACTTGAGTATTTGTTAAAGTTGTCATCTTAAATCAATGGGAAAATGAGGCACTATAAAGAAAACTTTTCAGGAAAACTTGATAAGCATTTGAAAAAAAAACAAACAAACAAGGTTTGATCCACACTTCACAGTATACACTATGAAAAATTCCAAATGGTTTTATGATTTAAATTTGATCCATAAAAACATGAAAGTGCTAGGATAAAACATAGGTAAGTGATTTTACAACCTAGGTGTGACAAAGGCTTTCTAACTATGACACAAAATCCTGAAACTATGAAGAAAGAAGACTGACAATTTTGACCATATGAATGTAAAAACCTTCTGCTTAGCAAAAAGCACCATCTCAAAAGGAACAAATTTAAGTTTCTGCAAAGCTGCATCTCCCAAGAGGAAGCCTCTTGCTGTTACAAAGGCAAATAGCAAGTCCGCCACCTTAAGGAGAAGACCAGCCTCGACTCAGATACCAACAAGCTTTGCCACTCACTGCCTGCACCATCGTCGGCAAGATAATTAACCTCCTTTTGTGAAGAACTGTGAAGTGTCTAAGATTTTACTATGCTTGCAAGCTAACAAGTGCACTTGCCACAGTTTTATGGATTCTGGTAGATGTGAGGCTGCTAGGTCAGAGACTAAGAACTTCATTACTAACCGCAGAGAAGTCAGAGTGGTTTCCTCTTGCTTCTGCTCCCCCTTGTCCTCCACACCCACCGCGAGTGATGTGGAGGCCGACCCGGGTAGATGCTGGGCACACGGTGAGTCTGTGACCTCTGAGGAACTCCAAGCTTAAGAGACTCCTCTATCTGAAAGGGGTCTGCTACAAAACTGCCCAGCAGAGGAAGATGTTATCTTTATTATACTGATCTGAAAAAAAATCGGCACTTCTCCTCGGTTCAAGACACTGCCTCTACCTTCCAACACAGTTTGCTATACAAACATCCTTTAAAAAATCATCTGGAGTGAGAACTGATACTAGATGTACGGAAACACCCCGGAGAACTGGCTCCCCACGCTCTCAGGCTGACTTGTTTCACATGTCTAGTGTGGATCGTCGAGCAAGCAGCATCTGTTGCCGATCACCAGGAGAAGCCAGAACACTTCTGTCCGCCTCATCTTGGTATCGAAGTTGCCAAAGAAAACACAGCACAGTCCAGCACTGGATGGAACAACGCTTTACTCACAGAGAGAAGAGACAGAGCAAGATAGCTCAGTGGTGGACATCAGTCTACCATGGCCAGCCAACGCAGGGCAATGGGCCTGCACAAAACCGCTGTTGCTGCTGCGGAAACAAGGACCCCGTCTCCTCCCTGCAGGGGACAGACATAGCAGTGGGGTTGGCCAGATGCTATATGACACATACGCTTCAACAAACCAAAGGAACACACAATGAGTCCCAAGTAGGGAAAGATATTCCCACACAAGGTGACACGCCCAGCTCAGGCTGTGAGGACTCTGTCCTGGTAAGGAAGGCCCGTTCTCATGTGGCTAAGTGGGGATTAACAGACCACATGCAGGAGACAGCCTTTCCCAGCATGGCTAACGTACACGATACAGCGCAGTTATAAGAGTTCAATAGGAGAAGGTCTGAGGGGTATCTGGGACAATGCCAGCACCCCGGAAGTGCTCACAACATAGACACTATTATACTTTTGGTTATAATTATATAAACTACCTTTAAAAATAAGTCTGTATTTTAAAACACACATGTTCAACTATGTTGAAATATTATTTTATTTTCTACAACTAAAGACAATTTTCTTTTTTATACTGAAATATAATGGTTAGCTTTCAGTTTTTATCAATTTGTATGTGGATTCATGATTAAAGGACTTTGAAACTTAACTCTTATGTCTTCAATGGTCAAAAAAGCGTTTCCCACAATATCTCTAACTCCAAAATAAATAATCAGTGCTCTACATGTATGATAGAAAGAATCATAAAATGATCTTTTCTAAGACAGCTAGTCATATTCTGAAAAAACTCTTTTTTATTATACACAAAGTCAGCAAAGAAGTAGAGAAAGCCAGCAAAATTATGATCCAAATTTAATGTAGCTGACAAAATCTTGAGGGCATGTTAAAAGCAAATGGTATACATGGGAAATTAGACCTATCAAATCTGAAACAGATCAGTTTGAAAAATACTGATTGGCTCAGAAAAGAAGTCACTTTCCCCAGAAGCTTTTCCATTTTCACTTTGGCATGATCTAGGATTATAAAATGCTAAAAGCATCAATGTTTAATTCATCTTGAAAGTATTAGAGACTGAACAGAGCGGCACAGTAAAAATCCTTATAAAAGTAAATAATTTAATATTTAGAGCCAAAATTTGGTGTCACTGATTGCAATTTTAAAAGTAAACAAACTCCTCATTATCAAAGCCCTAAAACACAGCTTTGATTGTTAAGACACAGCCCCAAAAAGAGGTCCACTGTTTAATTAGGTCTTTGTGTGAGTGGTTGTGTATTTGCACTTACAAAGGTATGAGCCCATTAGAGCTGACTTAACGCTGTGCTGAAACTGCGGAAAGGCAGTAAGCAACAGTCATTTTGAAAATTAGTGTGAAACAATTTCTGAGTGTGCCATGGGAAAACAAAGTCATTAAGCAGTATTATTCATATTCACAGCAGCTGTTACACAGCCATGCCTCAAGTCCTCATGTTCAAACCTGCTTTCTAATATATTGCCTTAAAATACTCTATTAGCCTGTAGTTCATCATGTCAATGGGCTGCAAATAGCATTAATTTCAATTTCTTATCAGTTTATCAGATTGTTCATGAAGGAGCACCTGCTCAATATATGTTTGAGATGAACTGTTTTTGAGTTAGCTTAGAGAAACCTACCAAAAAGCCTGTTGCTATACCCAAACTCAATCCTGTACACAAGTTGAGGTCACTTGCTCCCATCCTCCTGACTTTGTTCAGCATGTCCCGTCGGCCTTCAGTCAGCGAACCATAATCTTCTGCTGTGTTTTCATCTCTGCCTCTAGTTACGCTGCCTTCCATCCCTCAACACTATCCACAGCACTTGCAGTTCTCTACACAAACAAAGTGTTGATACTAAATCCCACATTTGAAAATACACATCTAAGCATTTGACTGGCCAAAATGGGCTTGCCTAGGTTTAGGTCCGGTCAGGATCATTCCAGAATTTAACATCACATGCTTTTGCTTGTGTTCAACAGAAAAGTAAGATAACCGTTCCCAAGGAAACATTTGTTTGCAAGAATTTGTTTTCATGTCCTCAAGACCTAAATTTCAAAGCCAGCTTCTCCCTTCCAGTAGACTTGATTATTTTGTTTGTTTCTTCTAAATCAGCAGTAACTTTTGTAACTAATACTTTTCTTCCAAAATTCTTTCCTGAACACTTGTTTTATAATAGTGCTCTAAATATTTCAATTGGCTCAGATAAACATCTTAAAGGATAAGTGTTTTTTAAAAACACTTATCTATACAACAATATAAGTGTATTTTATAGAACGTAACATATTGTGAACAGCCTATTGTGTAAATGTAAAACTGTGTGGTTATTTGGTGGCCCAAGATCCTGGACTTTAGGTAAGTTGTAGAAAAAAAAGGTGCAAATAAAGTAATATGCTGGAATCCTAAAAGATTCTTAGAGCCAATTATCATGTGTTTAATAGTAATCAACTTGATTTATAAAGATATTAAAGGTTTCTGCTTCTATAAACTTTCTGGTTTTGTATACCTAGCCATAATATCATAATTATGAATATTTCTGTGCCAATAGTTCATTCTAGGTTAGTGCCCCATCCCCAGCAAAAACCTTAGCCAGGTTTTTCTTGCAGCAAAAATACTTCAATATTTTTCTTTTACTTTCTTAAGAACAAAAATCACAAGACTAAAAACTTAGTAAATAAACTGCTTTCTTGGACTGTGTATTTCTTAATGTAGATCTCTACATAGTCCGAGGGAACAGTTATCCGTTCATATCATTAAAAATAAAGTAGTGAGATACACATATATATACACATGGAGAGAGAGAGAATCTTCTTCTGAATAGCACACAGAAGATTAAAGTATTTATCTTTAATTTAAGAATATTAATAAATTTCCACAGTGTTATACTGTTAGGTGTGTAAAAGAATTCTTTTTATATATGAGGATATCAAATTTTGAGATGTTAAAGAAGTAACCACGGTTATTCAACATGAAAATATAACTTATACCTCCTGACACCCAGATCATTGCTCTATCCAGCACCTTCTGGCCTCGTTTAATAATAAAGTACGTAAAAAGTGGATAGATATAGATACATGAAATGCTGAAATTTTAAAGAATAAAATCTGAAATAGGGAAAAAGATCACATGTATACTTACATTAAAGTGATCCTTTGCACTACTAAGATATAAAATTATATATACACACATTAAAATTATATATATACACATAAAACTATATATACACACATTATATATATACATTAAAATATATATAAAGTATACAACTATGATATACAACAATCACATATATATGATTATCCTTTAATGCTATATTTTTATTGCTAAATATAACAGACATACAGAATAGTCTATTAACCATAAATTGCAACAAAATTTTTTTAACAAACACAGATGCCTCCCACAGGTTAAGACATAAAACTTACCAGTGCAGTATCATTCCCTCAAAAACCACTTCACAACCTTCAAACCTTTCTTTCACTCTAGCAGTCATCATTCTAACATTTATGATACTAGCTTATTTGACTTTCCTTATAATTTTACACCATAAAAAATGTTGCTTTTTTGAACTTTTCATAAGTGGAAGAATGAGGTACATATTCTAATTTTCTAGCTTCTTTTGTTGAACATTATGTCTTTAAGATCCATCCATTTACTTCCATCTCAGGTACTGGTAGGTAGGTAATTTTAAACAACCTTCCTACTGAGAACACTTTTAAAAAGTATATGTCATAATGCGAAAACCATTATCTGAAAGCATCATAGAGAGGACAAGGAAATTAATCATTATAAGACAAAAATCTTGGGAAAGGAAACTTCAGATGGGAGCTTGACATTTGGGGATATTGTTCTTTAGCAGTGTCTGCAAGTTCTAGAAAAGAGTCTAAGTGCTTTTGAAATACTCATAGTACTAGGGTAAAACTAGCTAAAGAGAAAATTTTGAAAGCATCTACAGGAAAAAGGCAGATTACCTTCAACAGAGCAACAGTTAGAATGGCAGCTGACTTTGCAACAAAAAATGATTCTGTCAGAGTGCAGTGGAATCTTCTTTTCAAAGTGCTAAAGAATATAACTGCAGTAAGAGGTTAACAGCAATAATTAATATTAGATTTTGGTTAAGAATGCATATTATAATATATACAATAATAAAAAAGAATAGATAAGAGTGTATAAGTTCTAAGCTAACATGACTTGAAAAATTGGAATAAAAAATCCAAAAGGAGAGAACAAAAGATATTAAAAATACAAAATAGGTTAGAAAATAGAGAACAATAATAAAGTTATACATTTAAAACAGAAAGCAACGTTAATAGAAGTAAATATAAATGGAATATGTGCTCCACTTGAAAAACAAAGATAGATGGGGCAGAAAGGTTGGCTGTAAAAAAAGATATACTCTAAAAACCTATCCAAAAAGAGTTGATATAGTTATAATAGACAGACTAGATAGAAATGCAAGATGCATTATCAGAGGTAAAGAGGACATTTTATAATGATAAAGAGACCATTCTACCAGGAATATATAACAATTTTTAATTTGATACACCTACAAGTAAAGCCTTATATTATATAAAACAAAAATACATACATCTGCAAAGAGAAATAGACAAATTCACAATCACAGTGGAAGTGTTCAATATGCCTTTCTCAGTAAATATTAGAATAAACAGATAAAAAAGCTAAGGATTTAGAACAGTTTATTGACATCCTTAATAAATTTGACTTATTCACATATACAGAATATTTCATCCAACTGCAACACATACCATTTTTTTCACTGACCTATGGGGCATTTATAATACTGACCATATTTTGGGTCACAGGGCATGTGTCAACAAATTTCAGTGGATGTAAGTTTTACAGAGCATGTACTCTTACCACAGTGGAACTGAGCTAGAACTCAATGACTAAAAAGATATCTAGAAAACCACCAATCATTTGGAAATTACCAATACATGAATCCATAGATGAAAGAAGCAAGCACAATGGAAAGTCAAAAATATTTTGAAATAAATGACAATAAAAATTACATATATCAAAGCTTTGTGGGATGTAGCTAAATCAGCACTTACAGGGAGGTTTTATAGCATTAAATGTATATAATAGAAAGAAGAAAGGGTGAAATTCAATGCCGGGCATAAATCCCCCAAAACTAGAAAATTAACAGCAAATGTAAAAAATTAGAGTAGAATGAAGATAATATTAAAGCAAAAGTCAATAAATTAGAAAAAAAGATAAAATAGAAACAATAGACCTAATGTAGGTACTTTGAAAAGAGTAAAAAAAAAAATGATAAACTCTGTAAGAGTGACTAAGAACACAGAACAAAAGACACAAAGAATCAGTAGCAGCATAAAAAAGAGAGGTTAAAAACTAGTAAGAGAATATTACAAATAACTTTAGGCTTACAAATTTCAAAGATTAAGGAAATGGAAAGTAACCAGTAAAAATGCTAACCAAATGGAGATAAGAACTAGAAAATATTAAAAGCACTACAACAATTACAGATATTGACTCCAGAAATAGAATTCTTCCCACAATAAGATTCATGACTAGATGGCCTCAACAGCGAGTTCTTCTAAACATCTAAGGAAGTGATAATGCCCATCTTACACAGATTTTTCCACAAAAAAGAAAAATGGGAGCGCTTCCCAACTCATTGAAGAAGACGACAGAATTCTGACAGGAAACCCTGGCAAGGATCTTACAAGATTAGAAAATTAAAGAAAAGATGAGAATTATTAAGTTTGCTGAGAGAATCTATGAATAAATGTCATTCAAAGACACGTGAGACAATAAGTGTACAGCTCTCAGTATAGAATTGCAAAGTGGGTGAGCTTGTAAAGCAGACCACAGCAGTAGTAGCCACTCGGCATTTATCAGTGCTCACAGTGTGTCAGGCATCGTCTACCTGCTTTACTCAGTTCCCAAAACAACTCCATGGGGTGGGCACTATTTTAACCCCACTGCACTATTCCGCTTCCCTTTCCCTCCTCCTCTCTCTTAGCCCCCAGCAAAATCAGCCCTGGACCATGGGTTTACGGATGCCTAACCCACAGCGCTTTCTCTAAACCACACTGCCTTCCTGAGACTGAATGAAAGGTAGTTTCTAAGTGTGCCCGGAGAGTGAGATTTGCAAACAACAAAAGGACGAGGATGGCAGTTAGAGAAAGAAATAAAGGAGGCAACGGGAACAAATAATCCCTGAAATTTCCACCTCCGAGGATGTTGTTCTGGTGTCCGGTTCCTGGAAATTACGAAACCCTGGCAGCCGTCTAGGTTGGCTCCAATTAGAAGAAAGGCGAGGCAGGTGTAGGCACCGTCAGTCTGGAGGTGTGTTAGAAGATAACACTGAACTGCTCTTTCCTGTGACTCGGCTGTTAAATTATCACTCTGCAGCAAGTTCTCTGTCCTGATTCTTGATGTGCAAATCTAGTTGCATAATAAGTAAATGTGACACACTAATGGGTTAGAATACAGCTTCTACCATCTACGAAACTTCAGATATTTATGAAGTTTTGCAAAGTGCTACAAGAGAGCCCCAGGGAAAGGCACTGTGGCAAATACAAATTATTAATAATGTTACTTTGGATTTATTACGGTGGCTTTGCTCCAAACTGCCGGCAGCCCTGTCACAGTACTATTTACTTGTTATGTGTCTATAGAAGGTTTCTTCTGAAGGGCCTATTTCCTAACGTCTTGAGAATGGACTTTAAATCATTTACTTCTCAGAAATAAGAGCATTTTTATGAGGTTAGGCAAGTCCAAAAGTGACCACAATCAGACACAAAGTTTGGTCGGCATCCCAAAGTACCTACTCCAAAAGCAAAACATTCTTGATCTGTTTTTCTTTCTTTTTTTCTTCTTAGTTTTTGGGTTTGTTTTGTTCTGTGTCATTTTGTCTATTTTTTAAGAGAGAATTTAATGTGACTGCCTGGTAGAACCCTAATGTTACATATTTTCAATTATTATCATCAAACTGATAAAGTATGCCAATTTAGTTTAATTTAAATTTAACTTCAAATATTAAACTGTATAATAAGAAAAACTCAGAATATAACTTAATACTGAGAAAATATTGATTTCCCAGAAGCAACTGAACCGCCGGTGATATAAACTGAAATTTTGAAAGTAACTACTTCATCAACATAACTTTTTTTCTGCTAAGAAATTTTTTCCTGCTCTTGAGAATATCTATTATCCAGTCTTTTTACTAAAAATAAGCATTTTGAAAAGTGATTTCAAATTAATTTTTAGAGTACAATTAATTTATTTGAAACTTTTAAAAACAAATATGTGGCATTTGTAATATGTTTTATATAAAAATTGGGGGATTGCCTAGAAAATTATTTTCCTACGAATACTCTATTTGAATATCATCGAAGAGTTACAAGAGAAATGTACCAGAAAATAGCAGGGACAGGAAGACACTGGGTGCATCAGAGAGGTTTTTGCTGCAATTTTGCTGTTTAACAACCCCCAACTGTTTAAACGCCAGTGACTTAAAACAGTGAGCATTTACTCTCCGTTACAGCACTGTGTGTAGCCTTGAGACCTGCTGGGCCCAGCTGAGAAGTTCTGAGCTTGTCTCCAGGCCGTGGCTTGTGTTCAGGCTACTCCATATGTCTTCTCATTCTCCTTGCACCACAGCTACTCCAGGCATCGTCTTCTTGGGGCAGATGGCAGAAGCGCGGGAAGGCAAGCCAAAGCACGGACACACAGTAAAACCTCTGCTCCTATTACATCCACTAATGTTCCTTTGGTCAAAGCAAGCTGCATGGAGAAGCCCAAAGTCAATGGTGCAGGGAAAATATACCTCACCTATTCTAGTGAGACTTTTGTAGAACGGCAAAGTGACATGATGTAGAGTGTGCATGAATAATTCTTGTAGAGAGAGGAGGTGAAGAATTGGGAACAATAACCCAATAAACCATTTGGGGGAAATCACCATTCTCATATTTCTTAAAGAATAATTTCTGCCTGCCTAGTTATCTCTTCTCAGAAATGCAAACATTTTCAGAGTTTTATAAAATAAACTGCAACTGATTTATTTCTTGTGGGAACCTAGGAAACTACATGCTTGGGTGAATTTTTCCATCCGTTATCATACTTCCAAACCAGAGAGAAAAATTATCCAAAGAAAAACAACAAAAAATTATTTGTAGCAAAAGTGAAAGTGTACAGCAAGCAACTGATCCTAGATATTCAAAGCAGTGGTTTCTGGTGATTTCTCCCCGGAAATATTTGTTAATCTCTAAATGGGCATCTCTCAATTGACACAGTTTTTCCATAAAAATATAGTGAAATATTACTGAAAATGTAAGTGTCCTACTCGTGTTCTTAATGAATTCATAAATATTGCACTAAAGGTTCTGTATAAGAATATTAAAATAAATTATTCCACCAAATTAAACTTTAGCTAGCTTTTTATTCTATCATTTACCATACCAATGACCCTGAATACATTTAATCTACAAAACTTAAGTAGTGAGATGAATGAAGATCTTTTCTTTGGTACTCACAAATGTTCATGAAGGCCTTTCTATCCAATACAGGCAAAGAGTATGTGTTCTGTTTTACAATGCCTATGTTCCAGGGGTTCCTTTACTTGGTAGAAAATACCTATGGATAACATGATCAGTTAATACCACTTCTGTTAACATCACATGACTGGGGTTCACAGGGTGGAAGTGAGGGTGGAAGCTGCAGTGATGAACCTTGAACATCGTCGTATCGTATCTTGATACGCACAGGTGCTGCAATGTCATTGCGTCTCACTATGCGCGGTTCCCGAAAAATTTCACAGAGGGAGGATTACCATGCCCTCTGTCTGTGAGACATTCCATAAAAGAAGGCCACAAAGCCTATCTCAGGATGGCGGTAGGCTTGTGCCTGATGTGTCAAATTTCCCAAAGCATCCATGCATCCAGAATGGTCGTGTTGAGCTGAAATAAAAAGTAGCCACCACCGGACTGGTAACCAGGAACTCTCCACTTCTTGAGCCCATTTTATTTATCAAGACCATATTGCACTAGTGAGCTTCCTGTCTGAGTCCTTTTGTTTTCTTGCTATTTGACAAAAGTTGAAGACTACTCCATTCCATTATACATATTTGCATACACCCAAACTGCATGGGATCAGAGTAAAAAATTCATAAATTAATAGATGCAAGCAGAAATGTGGAAAAGGGCCACCGTCCAATTCCACCAACCGGTAAGATTCAAGTCTCAATTTAAGTGGATATGTTTGAGGAAAGATAGGGTTTAACTTGAATATTCAACTGTCTTAGCCAGAGATGACCCAACTAAATGCCCTGTTACATTCATATTACACACATGTATGCAAATAAATGCTTCTTAAAATTCATGAGCCCATGTTTACTCGTAAAAAAATACCTTAGTAGCTATAGTCATAGTTTCACCTTGGACATTTTCTTATAGCTCCTAACTTTCTCCCTAAAAATGTGACCCAAGAATGACAAGTTATTTCACATATGTTCTGAATAATCATAACAACATTTGACTTTCATTAAAGTGAATTTCACACCAGATGAACAATTTTTGCAACATCTGATATACTTACTGAAACAGTTTCATGTGGTCTAAAAAATAAGTTGGATTTATTCAAGCCATGGATCCAAGTGACCATATATTCAACTCAGTGTATGTATATCAAACTCTGTGTCTTGCTTAAAACTCAACCACTTCTTGGCTTCACTGAAAGTTTCTTTAAAGAAATAATAATAGGCTTTACTTATTTATCTTTGTTTTCCCACTGGAACAAAGTTTTTATTTTACTTGTAGTATATTACATAATATTTTTTCAATACATATTTAGTGAGTACCTACTATGTGGCAGGTAAAGAAGTTGGTGTGGGAAGCAATTTGGGCAGAGAAAATAGCATGTGAATAAAACAAAACAAGTATATGAGCTTAAAGATTTCAGGTTGTTTAATGTAGAGGGAGTTTAGAATGAGAGAGAAGGACTGCCAGTAAATAGAGCTATTTGGAAGGGTCAGAATATAGTAAAATTTGTAAAAGTTTGAACTGAGTCCTGAGTGTAATGGAAAAGCATTGAAGCAGTATTAGCAGGAAAATGCCAGGACTAAATTCGCATTTTTAGAAAGATTACTGAAGCATTGAGGCTAGATCGGAGAGAATGAAGTTAAAGAAAGGACACCAGCTAAAAGGTTACAGAATCTAAAGAGATGTGATGCAGGACTGAAATTAGCGGTACTGGGAAGGACAGAAGTGAAAAAACTGGAGCTGTATTTTGGAGGTGGAATCTATAGAATTGGGTGATTACTTGGATTATGGGATAAAAGGCAGAGAAGTCAAAGAAAACACCCAGGTTTGGGGCTCAAATGGTGGAGTATATGATGTGTGATGCACTGGGACAAGTACCACGAAGGGAGTTGCATGTTATGTAAGGAGGAGGATGACTGTGGTGGGGCATATGTGAGTTTAAGATGACTATGGATTTCCAAGTGGAAATATCCAATAGATAGATGGAGTGTGAGCTATAATAAGAGAACTGGGCAAGAAATAGCCAAGTGGGAGTCATTAACATATCTGTAACATTGGAAGCCCTAGGACCAGGCAAGATAACCCAGAAAGGTGTTCAAGAGAAGGGAAGAGAATCGTAGAATAGAATCTCCAAAGTAGCCAACACTTTAAGAAAGAAAGGAGTAAAGGATGCAACAATGGGCATTGATAAGTGAGGCCAGAGAGGCAGGCAGAACACCAGGACAATAAGTTGTCCTCCAAAAAACAAGAGTCTATTTCTAGGTTATTGGTGACAAATACTGTTAGGAGGTCCAGTACATGAAGGATTAGTTTCTACTATGTTTAGTAACATGGAATTAGTAGCTTTAACTTTATGAAAGGAATGTCAATGAAATTGTGGAGACAGAAACTAGATTGCAACAGTTTTAGGAGTGAACAGGAAGAGGAAACTGGAGCCAGGAGACAAGTTCCACAATCATACTAAAGGGAAGGATGGCAAGGAGAGTCTAGGTCAGGAGAGAGAGAGCCAGTAGTAAACATACAACACAAAATTATACTGCTTTGTTCCAATTGTTAGGTCATTTTTATAATCTCTACCATCTGCAATACAACTATGCTTCAGAGGACTTACAAACAGCTGCATGAAAGGCATCAAAATCTCTCTCAGGAAGAGTGGAATCAGGAAATCCTGAAATGCTATGACACTTGTCAACTCCAGTAGTCCTGTGTCTGTGACATCTGAAAATATTATAAAACCCAAAATAGTAATTTCAAAGGACTTAGTCTTTAGTAGTTAATAGAGTTAGTACTTACGTGAAGTATGTTGATACGAAAAAACAACTTATTTATATGAATATAAATCTCATTTACTAAAACTCCAGTACCAGATTATACACGGTCTTTGGAATATGCCTCATTTTCAAAGTGATGTTTTACCTGATGTCTTCTCTGGTAAGTCAAAATATTTTCTAATTATTTAAGTTTCTTCAGAAGAAACCCAATCCTATTACACACATCTTTAATATAAGTTTTAAGTTTGCTGTTTCTAAAATAGAGCTTCATTTATTAATCCATGCTCTAAACACATTTATTCATTTGTTCACTATATCTTTCTTAAGAGTCACTATGTACCATGTACTGTAATAGGCTTGGAGATTTAGTGAGTAAATTAGAAGAAACAGTTCTTCCTGTTACGAGGTTTAGAATTTAGGGATGATTACTAACATGGAACAAGTAAATTCAAGTATGAGGAATGTTAGCAGGTCTTACTGATGTGTATAACAGGGTCATCCAGTCTACTGTAAGGATTTATGGAAGAGTATAGATGGTCAGAGGACACAACTTCATAAGATTGTCTGAAAATTTAAAACTATAATTGTATAAAAACACCTTAACTTCACATGAATCTATATTAGCATGAACCAGAATAATCAAACTCTTAGAAAACTATTTTTAAAATCAAAGAAAACCGTTATAGTTATCTGCAATTATGAGAAAGGAGATAATGTAATTTACGTAAAATTAAAAGCTAAAAAAAATAAGATGCTGTAGAAATAAGATGTTGTGGTTAATTGGATTTTCTGGTTAATTGAGCACTGAGTTTTTATTGCAATGTCATATTTGAATTGAAAATGTATTTTAGTATAATCATGCATTTTAATTGGCTACAAAACTGTAATCTGAGAGAGCCCTCATTGTTCTCATTGTGAATATAACATTTAATAGGCATACATTCTAACCACCTTTCCAAACAACTGAAAGAAAAGCCAATGCAAATATTTTAAATATAGGGGTACTTTAAATTTCTTTTTAGACTCACTCATTGATTTATTTTTTAAGTAGGATCACTACTAGCACAACTGTTATTTCAATGCTGAGTGGTTTAAACGTAGCAGAAATTTTACAACAGGGACCTAATTCTTCTTATAAATCATCCCAAAGGACACATATGTTAGCCTGTCATTTCACAGGAAGATATTATTAAAAATGAGCTTGGTACGAAGTGCAATTCAAAACAAATTTGTTGCTGGTAACTCCGACACGCATTACATTTCCATTAGTTGCTGATAGAGGTAGAGGTGGGAAGTAACACCAGCAGATTCATCTGACTAAATCATAATTGCTTTCCCTTCAGTTAAGAGCAAGTCAGCTGTTTTTCTTCATTACCACAGGATGTGTGCATTTCTACAGGAGCTCTTCTGAGTTAATGGGCGCAGGAATGGTAGAGTCATAGGTTAGACATATGGTGGAACTGACATAGTTAATGTGTTAAATTTTGTTCCTAAGAGGTCCCTCACCAAGTTTTAGTGATATTAATATTTTTGAAAACAATATTGACCCAGCTTCCTTCCTTCCTTCCCTTTCTTTTTTTCTTAAGAAATCCCATTGGCTCCATATGAACATATAGTATTCAATTAATTTACTTGTATTCTTTTCCAAAAATGTTTTGAGGTGACACTCAACAAAACGCGTGTAAAAAAATTTAGTAAAATAAAGATAGAATATCATGGTGAAGGAATATATACTTAGGGTGAACATGGTCACTTCGAATAAATTTGTATTTTTGCCCAGTACTTCCTGGCAGCCTGGGCAAAAAGGAGTAAACAAATTAGATAGCTCTTATTATCAAAAAGAAAGAATTGTGCCGTCATCTCAGGAGAGAGAAAATTCTTCCTGGCACAAATTACGAAAGTTCTCACATGGAAACTGATATAGAAATCATACAATGCATACCAGTAATGAAATAATTGGCAGCTATATAGGTAAAAAAAACAATAATTTTGTCATTATGTTCCTTTAAATATGAAAGAAATTTATCATTTACTTAAATTCTAATCTTTTGTCTGGGTTCTAGGGCCACTTTGTAAAGAGTTAATATACTTGCTTGGGTATAAATATCCTAATTTGGGTTCCATGGATATACAATAGTTTTAAATTCACACATACATCAAAAGGCCTGTTGTTTTCTACATGGTAAAAATTCAAATGAGCTTCATTTCCCAACATAGGTCTATAAATTACATTTAAAAAACAAGCTTAGTAAATTTCCCTAACAATAAACAAACTGTAGTTATATTTCAAGCCCAATTATACATTGGGTTCTGCCCCAGGACATTTGAATCTTACTATACTTTAGAGATATAGTACACTATACTACACTATATATACTATACTATATATATACTATAACATAGATACACTATATTATAGAGATACAGAGATATACTTTAGAGTGTCTGGGAATGCTCTTGTGGTGTGATATAAAATAATGAAAACAAGATAAAACACATACACGAGGAAATGACTTGTAATTTTTGCATTCATAGCAGATGACAACTTTAAAAAATAATGTTTTTTCCTTCCACATTATATGGAAAGGGACATATTTATAATATGTTGCTTATAACCTGCCTCCCCTCTCCCAAGCACATAAGTTAGACAAGATTTAGAGTGGAGAGGTGGGGACAATAAAACAATAATTGAACTCTGACTTTTAGGAATGAGTTATTTCTATCAATTACATATTTAGCACTCTACTTTGGTCTATAAAAATTAACATGATATATGAGCCCCATCCTAAAGAGTATGTATAAGCGAAAATTCTAACAGGAACTTAACAACAGAGAAAGAGAATGGTGCTCAGGTTTCCCTCTCTTGCTAAGTTTTAGTTTTGAGACTATAAGTAAAACCAGGTGTTTAAGAGCTTGGGCTCTGGATCCAGGCTTCCTGACACTTACTAGCTGATCAGCTTGGACAGGCCGCTTGACTGCTCTTGCCTCTAGTGTCCTTCTCTATCAAATAAAGACAATGGTAGCATTTAACTTACAGCATTGTTGGGAGGAGTAAATAAGTCATTGCAGGTAAAGCACTTAGAATTCCTTGCATATACTAACTGTGAAAATAATGCTAGATATGTTGTGATGATTTGTAATATTTTATGTGGGAAATTGTAGATTTTTCCTTTAATGTAAAAGCCATGAGGGAAATAAAATTTCAGATTGTTGTTGTTTACTGGAATTGTACTGCCCAGGTGATATTTGGAAATCTGTGTTGCTGGGGAGTGAAATGGAGCTACCTTATTGACCCAGGAGGGAGGGGGTGGGGTGCTTGCTACTGCCATTTAGAGAATAGAGACAGGGAGGCTACAGGTCCTGCATGTTCAGGAAATCACCACGCAATGATCAATCTTCCCGCCCCAAATGCCAATAGCTCCCTCGCTGAGACACATTACTGCAGGAACCAAGCTCTAACACCAAGTGAAATGTCTCTGTGGCTGCAAGAGCTATTTAAAAAGATAAATATTGGGGCCAGCCTGGTGGCATAGTGATTAAGTTTGTGTAGCGGCCCAGGGTTCACAGCTTTAAATCCTGGGCACAGACCAACACACAGCTCATCAAACCATGCTGTGGCAGCATCCCACATGCAAAACAGAGGAAGATGGGCACAGATGTTAGCTCAGGGTCAGTCTTCCTCACCAAAAAAAATAATAATTATTATTATTACTTGAGGTTATGAAAGGCATGTCTAGAGAAATAAATTAAAAGAAGGACACTCTAACACGTGAAAATAGTTTAAATGGTATGGGAGAAAAGAAGAAGATCGGCAGGTCTTTTCATACAACTCCTTTCAACTAGTTACTCAAGAGTATTTTTTTGCGCAACCTCAGTGAGTCAGGAAGACAAATGCTAAAGTTCACGGTGGCGACCACAGCATGTCTGCGGCATGACGTGGTACGTCGCCTGGGTTTAAAACTAAAACTGAAACAGCCTCCCTTTAGGAAGTGTATAAACAAATACATTTTTTGAACTATTAGAAACAAAACTTTTTTTGAGAGGATTTTAAATTTTCTCACCTATTGGTATGAAGACTAAAAACATTTTTTTTCCTAAAGAATATTTGTGTTTTGTGAACTGCTGGTAATCACATAAAATGTGAGGCTTTCCTCTGACTCAATTAAGTTTATTCTCCCTGTTACTAAGACCAGTTTGTAGCTGTCCCAGACTTAAAAGCTGAAAAATAAACATTTATTATCCTATAGACAAGACGGTTAACAGTAAACTGAGATTGAGAAAATATTTGTCATTTTAAGGTGTGTGTTTTCCAATACAAGTAAGCCATTCTTTAAGGTAAAACAGATTTTTTTAAATTTATGGTCAATTTAGAAAAAAATACATAGCAGCACTGTCCAATAGAAATATAATATGAGCCACAAATGTAAGACACAAAATTAATTTTAAATCTTAAATTTTAAAATTTTCTAGTACCATATTAAAACAAAATAAACAGGTGACATTAATTAATTTCAATAGTATATTTCATGTCTAAAATATTATTTCAAAATCCAATTAATATAAAATTGTTGACATATTTATATTCTTTTGTTTATACCGAGTCTTCAAAGTCCAGCGTGTATTTTACACCTGAAGCACATCGCGATTTGGGCTGGCCGTATTTCAAACGCTCAACAGCCACATGCGGCTAGCGGCTACCGCCCTGGACAGTGCAGGTCCTGAGTGTCTTCTTCACCCCCTGCCAACTCTGTCTGAATCCTTGTCTTCATCTAAAGATCTAAATGTCTTCGGCATATTCCGTTGTGAAAAAAGAAAGTTAATGAAGAACCAAATATTTATCATAGATACCAGCACATTATTCCTCTTTCTGACCTCAAGTATCTTACCTTATAATAAAAGAAGTAAAGCATATATAGAAGTAACCACAAGATGTAGAATATGATGAATAAGAATTCTTTTAAATTATGTTATAGGGATATGTCTTGAAAAAAATTAATATATCTCCCATGCCTCTATTTTGCACCATCTTCCTTTCTATTATTATTTCCACATGACATCATTTCTCCCCACTACATAAATTAGTGATAATGAGAAGTTAATTTATCTTAGTTCCAAAGCAGTTAAATAAAATTGAATATATTCCTTGCTTTAACAATCATATGAAACTAGGAATTGTAAAATATATTTTTATTATTTAGCAACAATTTATTCCCAAAGATATTATTATGGCGTCATTATCCTTTATTTTCTACTTCTCCAGTTAGATGGTAGAAAATGGTAACCCATTGTTAACAATATCAGGTTCTACAAGAAAATTCAGTCAGCAGTTTCTCCTCCTGCCAAGTCTTTATACTCCTTTTTCACTCTTGCACATAGGAATTCTATCTTGCCCTCTTTTTGTATACTCTTAGCAACAAGTAAAGAAAAAAAGCTGAATGGATTTACACTGTGCTGTCTCTGAGATTTAATTCTTGTCTGTGGGAGGTATATGTGAATGTCTATGTTTTATTCAATAGTTACTCAATTGAGGACTACAGAGAATAAACAGATATGTTTGCAT
Organism: Tapirus indicus; assembly: GCA_031878705.1. Classification (NCBI taxonomy): domain Eukaryota; kingdom Metazoa; phylum Chordata; class Mammalia; order Perissodactyla; family Tapiridae; genus Tapirus; species Tapirus indicus. The sequence continues at coordinate 5,096,573 of CM062918.1, forward strand.
CTCATACAAGTAGGGAGACCACTTGGGGATACAACTTGGAATGTCAAACACTATAACTGGGCTGTTTTCTTGTATTTGAAATGCAAAAGACCAGTTTGATGTGTCCTGCTGTTATTTATACTGAATTACTGATGCCTGGGTACCTACTGTCGGAGATGTACTGAGTCTCCCAGATTACCTACGCAGTAAGCATGAACTGGGAAAGGAGGCCAGATCCTATGGCCAAATTTCTATGAGGTAGGGTTTCCCAAAGTGAGGAGGGGTGAAGATTCAAACTACAGAGTTTTAAAGACGGCCCTCTTTGAATGGTAGGAAGATCTACACGTAGAGCACTATGCCTAGGAACTAGGTTGAGCCCACAAGAGAATTCCAATGGGTGGGATTTAACCTTTGCATACCTTATCCTTGGAATAAGGAAACAGTCATATTTAGCAAACAGTTTTAAATGTGGAAATCATTATGTATTCACTTTTATTTTCTTCAACTCTTCAGCAAAATCTGACACACCTGACCAGCCTTCAGCTGATGGTGGTAGGAGAAATAAAGAATGAGACAAAAAGAAATGTGGCCTGCTTCATATCCATTTCCTTGCCCAGGCCATGCAGAGGTAGCATCTTGTATTGGCAGGCGGTAGGAGTTGGGGTAACCAGCATGAAGAAAGAGCTGGGCCTCATGAAGTTAGAAACAGCTAGAGAAGCATGAGCCATTGGGATGGGGCTGCCAGGTGCTGAGCCAGAAATGCATATGAAACAACCCCTCTTTTCTCATATATCCAGAAGAGGGTACTTTTATTAGGCAGAGATGATGTAGCACTTAGAAGGGAGGCTGAGGAAGATGCACCTAATTTTTACCTTGGTTATCCCTGAGAAGGACAAGGTAGTGGTCACGAAGTTGGACTTTTAAGTCAGATACACGTGTGTATCCCATATCTACCACTAAATAGCTGTATGAGCTGAGGCAAGTGTCCTCTCTTGGTGTTCCATCAATAAAATGCAAATAATATTAATATCTCCTTTGTAGTGGTTGTGAGAAATAAATGACGCATATACAGTTTTAAATAAAATGCCTACCACAGAGTCAAATGTTTAATATTATCTAACGTTATAATTGGTATTTTAATTTTAGTCTTTATATTTTCAAGTTTATATACTGATTGTTTATTACTTTAATTATCAGAAAATAATTTAGTGTATCACTCTGAATAAAGATACTTCTACACTGTGGAAAGGAAAAAAAAAAAAACACTAGTCATTAAGGGGATGCTCTGACATTTCAAAATAAAAGGTTTTTACTTTCAACTGAAGAGAGAAAAGATCATCTGCACCAAATGCGACAGAGAGAACAAGGAGAACTGACGGGATTATTAAATTAAATTTGGAAGAATGTCAAATAGAAAAAAAATTCTTTTAAATAACCGGTAAGTTGCGCAAATGTCAATTTTAGGCTATTTTTCCCAGAACTTTGAAAAAGAGGGGCTAGATCGTGGAAGATCAAATCAAAGGAGGGTGAATAAGGGAAGGACATACAGGAAAGCTGGTCAGTTTGGAGGCAGAGGCAAGTTTGCAGGTACATTTATTGCACTAAGACTTGAAGGACTTCAAGTGTTTACAATTCCTGAAGAGACGTACAACCACTGAACTCTACAAAGCTGCCCCAACATCCCAAAGTAATAAATCTTGGAAACAATCTAGAATAAAGAGGAGCAAACATATGTTTGTCAGCTCTGCTCCAGTGCAGGCCCGTCTGCATGGGGCTGTGCACAACAGCTCCCGATTCACAAACCAGGCCGCCAGTACCGTTTATCCAGCTGTACTGTCCCTGACAAGGCTGTGCAGTTTCCTTCCTAATCTCCCCATTCCCGAAAAGAGGGTGGATCCGCTGAGAATCACCGAGCTTTCTCTTCATCAGCCTGGAACCAGAGGGAAGCTAACTGTGCAGGCTGCTTCTCCTCTGAGCTGGATCTTTCACTGCTAAATTTCGTAAGTTCCCCAAAATATGCAAAGTTTTTGAAAAGCGTTGAGAGAATCTCTCACCCTACCCCATCCCCCACACCAGTTCTAATACTGATATGTTAAGCTTTTTAGAGCAATATCTTTAGAGTCACCATCATCATCATCTTACAGGTTTATACCACTCGAATAGTGTTTTAGAAGATGGAAACTCAGAGAGATTGCATGACTCGCCAAGGAAATTAGCTGCTGAAGAGCAAAGCTCCTCATTGAACCTAAGTTTTCTAATTATTGGCCCAGGGTGTTTTCAAATGAACTGAACTGTCTCTTATTTAATTTTTGAAAAGACTAAATTCTTAGTACAAAACAAAAAGCTGTGGGATGTTTTACTGGATAATTGAGCCTTCCTATTATCTCTGAATATATTTCTAGTAGGCATCCTATTTTTGCTTGTATGTAAGAATGTTTCCGTTTTAATTATTAGAAAAGACCCTAGTGATAGATTAATTCTATTCTATTAGGTTAATAAAATAGAACAATCTATACCTAATAGATTAATAGAATAATTGTGAAGACTTTTACATGATGTACTTTTTTTTTTTTTTGAGGCATATGTCTACCTATCTACGCAGAAATAAGTTAGTGAAAATGGATGCGCCTTTCCTTTCCACAGCCAGCAGACATTGATAACTTTGACTCTACACTGAATGACATGACTTGAAAAAGTCATGTCCTGGCATACTTCTTCCTCTGGATTCATATCAGAGTGTTGGCTAGAACTGCAAAGCTGTCTACCCAGCCTAGAAATTGGTATGTTTAAATAACAGAAGTTGAACTAGGCTTTGATGAAAAACACTTTTGATCATCTCTTTAATTCCAATTTTATAAGTAATAGAGTCAAATTCTGCAACTTTTTACTTTTAAAATAAAGTTTATCAAGAAAACTTAATTCTCAAAGTCTTTATGAAATTAGATTTAAAGAAACCCTTGGACAAAATATGATTAGCATATTTCATTCTAATTCTACTGTCGATGTTTTTAATCTTTTCCATAAGACCAAAAATTATATTTAATGTCTGCCCTAAATCCATGATTCTCCAAAATATCCTCAAGGATTTTCTCATCTGTTTTCTCCTTGCCCTCTCTTGAGCACTCAACAATGGAGAGTCCTTGCTCCTTCTTAAAATTCCCACTTTTATGGCATTGTGACAGCTCATCCTTCTGATTGATTTCTAAATTCTCCAACTCACAGTTTCTTTCAGTGGCTGCTCCTCTTTTGACCCTGATTGTTTTCCACTCTTCTCTCTCAGCACCCTCTTTCTTAAAGGACTCAGAAGAATTCCATCCTGATGACTGTCATCTAAACTTCATGCAAGTAAATTCAAGGGCTCCACTGTTGTAATTCCTCAAAGATAGACACATAAAAAGAGGGAAACCTCTCTACCTAAGGCATAATTTGGCATATGGTCAAACTTTTACAGACTGTTTCACCACTAAACAGTCTGTAAATAAAGAGTTAACATACTCATATACCATTACCAGCCAAATCTTTATCTTTAAAAACTAATCATTTAAACAAGGTCTAAATTTTTTACTGTGCATTTTTGCATGCCACTGCTTTCCCCAAGCTACCTCCAGGATCAAGAATTGTTGGTGGTGCCATTCAAAGCGCCCTCCCATAGAATCTTCAGAATATTGTTTTAAAAATGCAACTCTATTCATGTTACTCTCTTCTCCCCAATATGAAACAATGGCTGACACATGCCCTTAAAAAAAAGCCCGAATCCTTAATGTGGTTTATGAATCTCTATCTACACATCTAGTCCTTTTTCATATTTCCAATCTCATACATTTTCACTTTCTCCTTCACACACCATATTCCAACTACAGAGGGATCTCTCCACTCTTTCCCATCCTTAGACGTTGACACAAACTGTTTTCTCTTTCAAGAAAAATCACCCTGTTCTTCCCCAAACCCATCAGATGGCTAGCTCCTCCTTATACTTCATGTTCAATTTCAAAGTTACTTTCTTAGGTAGTATTCCATAACGTTCAAGTTACATTCAGGTTATGTACTCTCTATTTGTAGACTATATTATTCTCTCTTTGTACTTAATACAACTGCAATTAAGTAATTATCTCTCATTATTTAAAAATCAGTCTTCTAGACTAGACTCCAGCTATATCCATCACTTTTCTTTCTTCAAACATGCCAAGCACACTCCTGCCTCAGGGCCATTGTTCTTGCTCTTCCCTCTACCTGCAAGTTTCTGCTTTCAGATGTCTACCCTCTTCCTTCAGTTCTCTGCTCCAATGTCACATCAGCAGAGCCACTATCCCTGGCCATGCTATATAAAAAACATCCCACTTCCATCACTCATTATTTCCTTTATTCTGCTTTAATCTTCTTCATAGTAGTTATCATCTAAAATATTATTAATTTATATATATATATTTTTAAACCTTTTTTACTATCTTTCTTCCATAAGTAGAATAGAAGCTTCAGAAGAGTTGGGACTGTTTTTTTATTGCTGTATCCCTAATATCTATAACAATGCTTGTACATAGTACACACTCAGTAAATACTGTTTCTCTTGAATGTGTGACTAGATTAATCATATTTTCTTTTCCACATTTCTGTTTTGATTGCTTGTACAAAATCAACACACTAAAAGTTGAACTAAATGTGAATTTAAATTCATATTTTATATTCACCCTGAATTTCATTTGCCAATACATTCAAAATGTTATTCAAAATTGTAGTGTTTACTTTATTTTCAGCATTATTTTGCAAAGCTATGAACTACTTTTGAGAAATTGATTCCTTTTTGTAAGCTGGAGATATAATGGATCACATTAGTAACAATAAAAAAATCCAAAGTTAAACAAAAATAGTGTCATGCAAATTAATTGAAAGCATGCTCCTTCAGATGTGTTGGCAAAGATATATTACCAATTAAGTGTCTATAGCCCATGTGCAGCCTTTAAAACATAGCAATCATTTAGAAGAGAATGATATTTTTATGACATTATAACCTCACAGTTCAGATTTATTATGGGTATATAAACCAAAAGTGTTTCAATTTCTTTTTTTCTAAAATGACCAAAATACCTGGATCATTTGCTAGACAACCAGAGACATCCAGTGGCTTTACAGTTGCAATAGATCTTTTTTAAAATAAGAGCTTCCATATAAAAACCTAGCTCAGATCAATAATCCATGTGTCATCATTATTTCAGGTTTTGCAGTTTTTAAAAAAGCGTGTTTTATAGACATTAGTCATTTGTCTGTTGCGTGTTTCATCAGGATATTGATGATATGATATATCCAATCAGACACTTCAAGCAGGTAACTAATAATTATTTCAGACCATCCTGCTGGGTATGTATGCATTGAGCTTTAGGTGGACAAGACTCCCTAAAGACTATTTTATTATAAAACTAGTCAAAAGCAGGGAAACATGGATAATTAAGCTTCAAGACAGAGGCCAATTTGGGACATTTCTTCCTGACCATAGATTATTTCATAGGATATAAATCAATAAAATATATAAAACAGTTCTCATCCAATGCAAAGTCAGAATTTCCAAATGCATTTATATTTGTTTATTCCTATATACATTCATCCATTCAAAAAATAATTGAATGACTACTATGTGCCAGGCACTAGGGATCCAAAAATAAATGAGATCATCCTTGTGTACAAAGATCTCACCATAGAAGATCTGTCTTTAAATATTTATTTTTCTGCTGAGACACATGATTGATGACATCTACGTATAAGACGTGCCCCATGGCTGACTGAGGATTATGGGTAACCTCAGGCCACCAGCCATAATTCTTTCCTTCCTTACAACCTAAGAATTCATGTGGGAATGCAAGTAACTGAAAGTGTTATTATAGGATAAGCTTCAATCCACCATGATTTATCTATTCACAAATACCAGCATCATAATTACCATCAATAGCAATGTTCTCCACATATACCTCAGAAATGACTAGGACATACTAGAAGAGCTGATATAGTATAATCTAAATAGGAGGCTTCAGACAAAAAGCTATAACTTACACTTTTTATTCAGAGTGTTCTCTTGACAGACAGCTAAACCAGTAAAGAAATCTGACCTCTATGTCTGATTCATCCAAATGCTCAGGAGTTCCCCCCAGTTGCCAAAATTCCACCCACATATCTTTAGTATGAAATATCAAAATAGCTTTTTGAATTTCACAGAAGACATCATATAAGTGATTAATTATACTCTTGTTTTTAATTTTCTTTTTTAAAAGGTCACTAATCATAATTGTAATTTACAAATTAGAAACAAATTCCAATGAAGGATTTACAATTATTATTTGTAAATAAATCTAGGCTAATACAATGTCTGTTTATAAAAAAGCAGAAAGAATTTTAATATTCCCCCTAATAAAAATTCTGATGTGATTCAAATGGCACATATTGGAAAGGTAGCAGACCACATGCAAAAGTGGTAAAGGGGAATAGCATTGCTTAATAGTTTGATGGATATGTGGAGCATCTATTTGAATGTTTAAATGGCAGTATTTTGCAAATGGAATGCATTAGTGCTTAAGCACTAATATCATCTGAATAAATCCAAGTTTACAACAGGAATACAAACCTGAGTTACTCTCTTTGCATATGTATAATCCTAGTGATTCTGTACGGAGAAGGTGACATGATACACCTCTCTTCCTGGAACATGCTGCTGGCTAAGTGAAGTAAGAAGTCTACCAGTATTACCTATTTTTGCTAAATTGAAGCACAGATAATAACTGTGTACCTTCTAACAAAAAAAAAAGAAAGGCATCAAGGAAAGTTTAAGTTTATTGCTTTAAAATTTTGTTTGAATAAATTAGAGTAGAAATAAATTATTCCCTTTCTTCCTCTAACCCACTTATATTGGAATTGGGGTATCTAGTGTTTTGTTGTCAATAGACATATATTAAAAAATTATTATATCCAAAAGATGTTGCTTTCATATTAACAAATAATCAGTACACCCTTTCACGAGCCAATTGTTTAAAAATTCTTACTTGACTTTTGCTCCCAACCATGACAGAGTAGTTAATACTGGACTATCTCTCCCATGAAAAAGATCATTAAACTGGAAAAAAAGTCATATGCAGTAACTGTTTTCAAGCACTGAACAATAAGCAGCATAGGACTGTCATACCTGAGAAAAGGAAAACAGAAAAAAGTAATCCCCGTGATTGTCCCATGATCACTCTGGCTTTCTCCCTGGGTGCAGTTTCCTTCTAAGGAGCAGGGAAGTGGAGCCTGAGCCACTCAGAAGTCTCAATGAGATAAGGAGTCCAAGATAGGAGTTCCAGACTTGCTGAGTGACTGGATTTGGCAGGACAGGTTACCTGAGAAGATGGGGGTGAAGCATCTCAGAAGACTGCAAGGGGTAATCACTGTGGAGGCTTTGCTGAAGCAGGGCTTGTATATACACAAACAAAACTGGAAATACCAGAGGTAAAGCAGTTCTGAAAGATTTTGGTGTTCCAGCCTACCCATAGTTGAGAGACTTCACTGAGCAGCTCAGACATTCAGGTAAGACCCAATGAATGCTAATCCCTAGGAAAGAACTGTGTCCTAGTGTAAGGCACCCACTAGGGCTAAATTCAAGACAGCAATAGACCCACCTTAACAAAGAATAAGACCAGACAAGTCAGTAAAAAATAATCTGCAAGTGGCTTAACTATCTGCAAGAACAAATTTTAAAGAGAGATAACATAATTCTTATTCCTTGCAATGTTTCATCTACAAGTTCCAGCAAACTCTCAACAATTACAAAACATATTAAGAAACAGAAAAGAATGTAACTCAGATGCAGAGAAGAAGTTGCAATTGAAAATGACCATAAGATGACTCAGATGTTGGAGCTAGCAGACAAAAGCTATAATGCAGCTATTTAAATATATTAAAGGACTTAAGGGAAAATGTGACCATAATGAATGAAGAAATGAGACATTTCAACAGAGACATGAAAACTGTATAAAAAAATTCTAAAGTTATTCCAATATATATCTGATTATAGATGAGCCTAACAGCAGATTGGAAATGACAGAAGAAAAAATAAGTGAACATAAAGATGGTTTAATGGAAATCATCCAATCTGAAAAACAATGAAAAAAAGATGGAATATAAATGAAGAGAGCCTCAGTCACCTGTGGCACAATATCAAGCAGTCTAAGTACAAGTGAAGGTCGAGAGAGAGAGAGGAAATAGAAATTATAAGGGGTAGAATTTCTTTTAAGAAATAATGGCTGAAAGCTTCTCGAATGCAGTGAAAACATAAACTTGCCCATCTAAGTAGCTCAGCAAACCTCCAGCAGGACAAATCAAAGATCTTACCTAACTGCAACAAAATCAAACTGCTGAGGTTAAAGATAAACAGAACATCTCGAAAGCAGATACACACACAAGAAAATCTACACATTACATATAGAGAAATGTGGATGATGGCTGATTAAATATAAGAAATAATATAAGCCAAAATACAATAAATATCATATTTATGGGCCAAAAGGAAATATTGTCAACCCAGAATTCTATATCCAAGAAAAATATTTTTCAAAAAAGGAGCTCAAATAAGGCCTTTTTCAGATAAAATAAAACTAAAGTAATTGATTGCCAGAAGACCTGCACTAAAAGAAATTCCAAAAGAAATTTTAGAATTCTGGTTGAATAGAAGTCATGCTGGATATAAATTTGAATGTACAGGAAGGAAAAACTTCAGAAATTGTAAATATGTGAGTAATAATAAAAGAGTGTGTATTATTTTTCTTTTAATTTCTTTAATAAGATATATGACTGTTGGAATATATATATTCCAAGACTCAAAAACAACACATACATACACACACCCATACCACTATATTGTAAAGTTTATATTATATGTAAATGTAATACATATGACAAAGATAGCACAAAGTTTGGATGGTATATGGAACTCTGCTTTGAAAGGTTCTTACCTCTTAGCTGAATGGCAAAATATTAAGTCTAATTAGACTGTGATAAATTAAGGATGCAAATTGTAATCCCTAGGGGAAACACTAAGAAATATATATATATAATTTAAAGAGGTATACCTGAAGTCACTGGAGTAATTAAAATGGTATTCTGAAAAAAAGGTAATTAATTCAACAGAAGACAGGAAATAAGGAACAGAGGAAAACTGAATGAATGAGAGACAGAGAGAGAGACATAGAAAGATGCCACTAGCAAAATGGTAAATCCAAAAAAAAAAAAAAATCAATAAATGTATTACATATAAATGGATTAAACACTCTAACTAAAAGACACAGATTGTCCTACTGGATTAAACAGCAAGACCCAACTATATGCTGTATGATATAGATGTGTAATATAATGATGGATATAGGTTGAAAGTAAAAGGGTGAAAAATGATATTCCATTGCAAACAATAAGCATAAGAAAGCTGGAGTTGCCATATTAATATCAGATAAAATAGACCTGATGCAAGTACTGTTAGCAAAGACAAAGAAAGATATAATAATAAAAAGGTAAATGCATAAGGAAGACATAACAATCATGAATGTATATGTGATTAATGCAGTTTCAAAATACATATGACAAAAGACTAAAAGAATAGAAACAAGTAGATAAATCCACATATATATTTTAGTCCCCTCTGTCACTAATTGATACAACTAAACAAAACATTAGTAATGATATAGACTATCTCAACAATGATATTAACTACTTGGTATAACTGACAAAGGACATTGTACACAACTGCAGAATATACATTTTTTCATGTGTACATGGAATATTCATCAAGATAAACCATATACTGTGATACAAAATACTACTCAAAAATTTTTAAGTGAGAAATCTTATTTGATATGTTCTCTGAGAACAGAATTAAAGTAGAAATCAATAAAAATACAATAGACAGGAAGTCTTCAGATGTTTGAAAATTAAGCAAAGCACTTCTAAACAACACATGGATGGAAAATTATATTTCTAGCACAATGATAATGAAAATACAACATATCAAGTTTTGTAGGATGCAGCTAAATTAATGTTTAGAGGGAATTTAGAGCTTTAAATACTTATGTTAGGGAAGAAAGGTCTAAAATCAATGGTCTAGGCTTCCACCTTAAGAATCAAGAACAAGAAAGGAAAGGAAATCCAAATTAGTACAAGAAGAAATAATAAAAATAAGAACAGAAATCTACATAACAAAAATAGAGAAAATCAAGGCCAAAAGTTGGTTCTTTGAATAGAATAAAGTTGATAAGCTCCTAGCAAGACTAAGGACATAAGAAAGAAAATGAAAATTACCATTATCAGGAATTAAAGATGGATATCACTACAGATTCTAAGGACAACAAAAGTACTAAGGAAATATAATCAACTACTTTATGCCAATAAATTTGACAACTATCATGAAAGGACAAATTCTTTGAAAAATACAATTTACTAAAAAGCCCTATATTTTTAAAGCAGTGGTTCTCAAAGTGGTGGACCAGCAGCATCAGCATCACCTGAGAACATGTTAGAAATGCAAATTCTCAGGCCCCACCCCAGATCTACTAAATCAGAAACTCTGGGAATGGGGTTTACCTATCCGTGTTCTAACAAGTTCTAAAGGTGATTCTCATGTGTGATAAAGTTATTTGGGACAACATGGATGAACCTAGAGAACATTATGCTAAGTGAAAAAAGCCACTCATAGAACATCAAATACTGCTTGATTCCACATATATGAGATTGTCTAAAATAATCAAACAAAAAACCACAGCAGAACATGAGGAAGTTTTTGGAGGAGAGGAATATGTTTACTACCTTGATTGTGATAATGACACGGGGCATATGCATATGTTCAAACTCATCAAAATGTGTACATTAAATGTGTGCAATTTTTTGTATATCAATTAAGCCTCAATAAAACTTTTTTTAAAGTTGGAAAACCACTTTATTAAGCAAATTAAATTTATTTTCAAAATCTTCCAACAAAGCAAAATCCAGGCCAAAATGTTTCATTGATGAACTCGACCAAAATTTAGGAAAGAAATAAATACCGATTTCACACTGACTCTTTCAGGTAATAAGGGAACAGGAAACCCTCCAAATTTGCTTAGAGAGAACATCATAACCTTAAAACCTAACAAGGTAATAAAAAGTAAAAATGTACAGAGCAACACCCTTATGAATATGGGTATAATTGCAAAAATGCTTTTCAAAATGTTAGAAATCAAATCTAAAAATACATGTATTGTTTCCTATTGTTGCTGTAATACATTACCAAAAACTCAGTGGCTTAAGAGAACACAAATTTAGTATCTTACAATTCTGGAGGTCAAAAATCTGAAATATGTTTTCAGCAGGATTGCATTCATTTTAGAGGCACTAGGGGAGAATCCATTTCCTCGTCTTTTCCAGTTACTGGGGTCTGCCTATATTCCTTGGATCACGGCCCCACGTCATTCAGACTTCTGCTTCCTTGGTCACATCCCCTTCTCTAAGTTTCCTGCCTCACTCTTATAAGGACTCTTGTCATTACATTGGACCCACTCAGATAATCCAAAATAATCTCCCTATCTCAAGATCCTTAACTTAATCATATCCACAAAGTCTCTTTTGCCATGTAAGGTAACACATTCATAGGTTTCAGGGATTAGGATGTGGACATCTTTGGGGTATTATTCTGGCTACCACGATACATAAAAAGATTACACATCATGATCAAGCGGGGTTTATCTCAGAATTAAGATGATTTTAAGACTCACTATAAAGCTTTGGTAATTAGGACAGTATGTTTTGGGCATAAGGACTGACAGGAATAACAGTGGAACAGAATAGTGAGTCTAGAAATAGACTCATCCATATACAGTCAATGGATTTTCAACAGAGGCATCAAAGCAATTTCATGGGGAAAAGAAAATCTTTTCAACAAATAGTGCTGGAGCAACTATATGTCCATACAAAATAAAGAAGGGAAGGAAGGAAGGAACTTGATTCTTCCTATCTCACAACTTTAAAAAAATTTACTTTTATATGAATTATGGAAATAAACACAAAAATTAAAAGTATAAAGCTTTTCAAAGAAAACACTGAAGAATATCTTTGCTACCTTGGGGTAGACAAAGAAACAGGAAGCAATACTGTTAAAAAAAAACCTTAATATATAGAACTTTGTCAGCTTTTTTTAAATTGGCAAATGTGTAGAACTTTATGAACTTTTTTTAGTTAGCAAAACAAAAAACATGCTTAAGAAAATAAATAGCCAACACACAAACTTGAAGAAAACATTCTCAAGTATAGACAGATTATATAAAGAACACCTAAAACAATAATAAAAAGACAAGACAAATTTTTTTAAATGGGCAAAAGACCTGGACAATTTACAATAGAAGATATGCAAAGGCCCATAAGCACATGAAGAAGTTCTCAATATCACCAATCATCATGAAAATGCAAATTCAAACCACAATGTGATACCAGTACGCACACTTTAGAATGGCTAAAATTAAAAAGCCTAACAATTCCAAATGTTGACAAGAATGTGGAGCAATAGAGACTCACACTTTGCTGGTAGGACTGCAAAATAATACAATCACTTAGAAAAAAATATTTTTCAGTTTCTTATACTGTCCATCATATATATACTCTGTGACTTAGCAATTCCACTCTTAAGTATTTACTCAGGAAAAATTAAAATGTAAGTTCATAGACAAGACTGATAGAAGAATGTTTGTAGTTGTGCTTGGAATAGCTCCAACCTACAAAAGCAACCCAAGTCTACAAGAGAAGAGATAAACAAACTTTGATGTATTCATACAATGATACGATGGAATTCCACTCAGAGAGAGAGAAAAAAACAAAGAACTGGTATTTATACTGATAACACATGCATGAAACTCCAAGATTTAGGCTGAGTAAAAGAGATCAAATACAAGAGTAGTTCCTGTAGGATTCCATTCAGATGAAATTATAAAACAGGCAAGACTGATCTATGATGGAACAAATTAGAAAAGTTGTTGCTTCTCAATGGGGTGGGGTGCCTGGGGAGTGGCACAAAGGTCATTACTCAGGTGACAGAACTGCACTACGTTTTGATGGTGGGAGTGTTACACAGGTGTGTTGCCAAGGCAATGAATTCTATAATTAGGGTTTGTGAATTTCTCTCTATGTACCTAAGAATAACTATAAATATAGTGAACTTTAGGCAGTAAGTTTGCTTTTTGCAGTTTTGTGGGTTAGCAATTCTGAAAGTACTTGTTATGTATTCTAGGCTTGAACAAATAAGTAAAAACATTGAGGATAATGTGAGCCAAGTTTGTCATTGCTTGAGAAAGTAGTTACATACATGGAAATTAGGCTGACTAAAATTTACCCTGTGTGGTTGGAATGGAGTAGGAAATGCCAGTATGTAGGCACATATGTATGTATGTACCTATTTATCTATCTTTGCACCTATCAATCAATCAATGGAGAGAGGGAAAAATTAGATATATTTGTGCATGCACACACCCATACCCACACACAGACAGACATACAGCTCTGTCCACTGAGTGGTCCTAAAAGCAGTGGTGCCAGTAACAACAAACGCATAATTCAGAGATCTTGATTTATTTCACCATTAGGGCCTAGAAGCAATGATACACTAGTGGCAGTTAGCACACCTAATGTCCAGACCTTGGTTTCAAAATACCTTTATCCACTGAAAGGAAGCAAGTCTCTGTTGGCAAAACAGGTGATTTCAAGGCTAGGATAGGGAAAGTAGAAGATGTGCCTAGAGCTTATCTATCTTGAGCCTAAAAGCGATGGAAGCCTATCAAAATGACATAGGAAGCAGCTTGAAGGGGTTCCCATTGCCCAAATCTGGAAGAATTTGAGCATCAAAATAAATAATTACAGCAATGGATTGTTATCTGTGCAATAAAATAAGATTCTGTGATACTATGGAGATGCATATATATATAAAGGACGGAAAAGGAAAATTTCTTCCTTAGAGGAGAATGCCAACTAATAAATATAGAAGGAATTATAGAGTTAGAAAATTCATTTATGGATACTATAAATAGTGGATAAAAGTGGGATGAGTAACAGGATATTGATAGAGTCTCAAAATATTTACTCACAAATTATATTAAAAAGACTTCAACCATATAATCAGAGTTAAAATCACTAATATTGGAGCAATCTGACACCATTTGCCTTCTAATAGGATTCACTGAGAAGGGCAGAATATTGCTTTCGTGGAATTCTTGCCCAAAATTCATAATCTGGAGCTAATCATACAAAACCCAGACAAATCCAAATTGAGGGAAATTTTGGCCGCTATGCTACAAAAACCAAGTCAAGAAAGACAAAGAAAGGCTGAGGAATGAGTCCGTTAAAGGATATTCAAGGGGCGTGACAGCTAAATACAATGCTTGACCCTGGATTGGATCCTGGACAAGGAGATTAAGGAAGTGGACATGATAAAGTTTTAATATGTCATGCGGACTAGATAATAGTATATTAGTACAGAAGTTCTTAATTGAAATTTGTTCTGTGGCTATGGAAGAGAATATCCTTGTTAGGAAATACACACTGAAGTATCTAGTGGTAAAGGGGTACTATATCTCTGATTTACTTGCAATTGGTTTAGAAAAACATATAACTATGTTAAGAGCTGCACACGTGTGTGTGTTAGTGTGTGTGCGTGTTTATAGAGAGAGAGAATGATAAATTAAATAGAAATGGAGCAAAACATAAACAAATGTTGAATCTGGGTAAGAGGATTTAGAGTTTTATTGTACCGTTCTTGCAATTTGAGACTAGGTTTGAAATTACGTAAAAAACAATTACAAAGAAAAAGATCTTATTTTGTGAAAGAACCACACCCATGAAAAATTTTATATGTGATGTAAAAAATATTTGGTAACCAAAAAAGGCATTTAAATAGATAACTGAGGGAATTTCTAAACATTGACACGGAGTACAGTAGCACACTATTTCATGAAAAATTTCCAGGAAAACATTCATAAAAAGACAATACAAGGTCCACAGGAATACATTTGAGATTTAGTCTATGTGATAGAGGATTGAATAAATATACAGGTAACAATTTCTACTATTTAGGTTTTGATAAATTAAGTATTTATTTTAAAAGTGAAATTTTTGAACAAGATAAACCATTTTCCTCAACTAAATTTTGCTAGCACCAGTTAGGATTTAATATTTCTGTTATTTTTATTCACAACCATTATGAAGATGGACATTGATCAATGAAGCAATTATTTATCCCAGAAAGGAATTAACTTTTATCTAAATGGGCAGTATATGGGTCCATCTTTAACAACGTACAATTTAGAGTGGACAATAAAATTATATTTTGCCTCCATTATACACAGAAGCCCAATTTTATTAGGTTTTAAATTGCCTTTACACATCATTACCCTGCTGGCTAGGCCACTAGCCCATGAATTTCAGAGCAATGCATGGGATTTCCCCATGTAACTCCTACTGACAAAATTCTTGCTTTGTGCAATGAAACTATAGGGTTCATAGACTTTGGAAATGGAAATGTCTCATTAGGTCATCCTGCCCATTATTTTGAAAGATTATTACTCGTTATATGGTCTCTATTCCCAAATGGTTTACCCAGTCAGACTTTTAACAACTCTATACCATTACAACTTTCTCTGCTGACTTCTGAAGACCATTTTATAATGCCCTGCGGATTCTTTTATAGCCTACATGTCTATTTTCCACAAAGAACTTAAAGGATGAAGTACCAAATTTTCTTGTGTCTCCATTGAAAGTGAATCTCTCCAGTGATTTCTTCAATGTATGTTCTTCTTCCTCTTTCTACAGTCTCACAAAGTTTTACTTTGAATTTAGACCACAAGCCAAAACGATATAATGCTACTGGTGAGATTATTTTTTTAATTGTTTGACTGGTCAAGGAATATATACCATAGGGGTAATATGGTTGAAAATGCTTCAGCCATTAAGAAGAGTTCTATTAATTACCATTAAAAAATTAACACCATAATAATATTGTTCCCTAAAGTAAAATTTGACAGCAAAATCCATTTTAATTTAATATGTAACATGCTCAGATAAATGTCACAAAACAAAGCTCAATTTTTCTCAAAAGCATTATTCATATCAAAAGCAATGGGACCAATTTTTAGTTATTTCAGTGATATTTTAGCATTAGTTACGATCTAGCACTCTGGAAACTGTCTTGCATTTTTCTTACTTAGGTCTTGCTTCTAGAGATTGGTTTCACAAATGGTTTTGAGATCTGGGATTCTGGTCACCACCAGTGTTCTCAGAAAGCTATGAAGGACAGAATATCCTACTCCTAAAACATGTGGTAATCAGGTCTCTGCATTTCTGTATCATTTCCATATTAGTGCAATATAAATAGAATATTGTGATTGTGTCTAAAAAGTAATGCTTTCTGTAAGAACTTAAAAGTAATCTAATTATTTGGTTGTCATTTTTAATCACTAAGAAATACTTATTTTGAAATGTTTTAAATAATGTATTAATAAAATGATTCAATTATTTGTTTATTTTAAACCATTTTTATTTAATCCACAAACGCAATCTTAATAAATTCAAAAATACTACAAAACACATACTCCAACCACAATGCAAATCAGATGATACTTAAGAGAAAAAAAATTAAATAAAACAGTTAAAACCCACTTAATTGTGTGTGAAATAACAAAATAAGAACAAACCCCTGCACCTATGATTGACTCTCAGATGAGAAAAAAAATGAAAAACACAGTTATGAACTTCTGATGAAAGTTTACAGAAAATCTATATTTTTAACTGTTAAATTTACCATTATTCTTATAAGCCAGATGGAGAACTCTCTATAAAAAAGAAGTTGTAAAAAAATCCCAAAGTAGAAAGCAGATAGAAGGCATCATGGTAATCTTCAGTTGCAGCCATAAGAATTCTGTAACAGAATATAAGGCCCAAATCAACATTTTTAGGAAAGCCAAGACACTGAAATAGAACCAACAAACACAATTTGCAGAACATACACCTAAGGAAAGAGACTTAATAGAGTCATCATAACAGTAATGTAAAATAAATGCATTTATTATGTGCACAGAGATGAAGAAGGGAGCATATTCATGATGAAGCACAGTGTTATAAACAGGAAAAAAGTAAAGCAAAGCATCAGTTACAAAGTTATAAATTTAAAAATATATAATTGTTGAAATAAAAATCTTCTTAGGTTTTTAAATGGCAGAATGGACACAGTTAAAGAGTTAATGTCTTGGGGCCAGCCTGGTGGCGTAGCAGTTAAGTTCACATGCTCTGTTTCAATGGCCTGGGGTTCGTGAGTTTGGATCATGGGTGCAGACTTACACATGGCTCATCAAGCCATGCTGTGGTGACGTCCCACATATAAAATAGAGGAAGGCAGGCACAGATGTTAGCTCGGGGCTAATCTTCCTCAGCAAAAAGAGGAGGATTGGCAACGAATGTTAGCTCAGGGCTAATCTTCCTCACACACCCAAAAAAATAGTTAATGCCTTTTGAAGTTCAACCTAAAAAATTATCCCTGAATATCACATTAATACCATAAAATTAAAGTTGAGACATGAGGAAAATATCAAAAAGTTTCAATGTCTACCTAATGAGATTTTCAGAGAAGGAGCTATGTAATTTTGGCAAACTTGAGAAATTCACTGACCTTCCATCCAAAACAGAGCCTGAAGTGACCTCCAGAGAGGAAACTAGAGAGTAAACCCTCTTCTCCCTTCTACTATCTTCAGTTCTTACTTGGT
Source organism: Tapirus indicus (assembly GCA_031878705.1). Classification (NCBI taxonomy): domain Eukaryota; kingdom Metazoa; phylum Chordata; class Mammalia; order Perissodactyla; family Tapiridae; genus Tapirus; species Tapirus indicus. The sequence continues at coordinate 5,114,323 of CM062918.1, forward strand.
CAAAATCAGTATGAAGACAGAGACCATGGAGTCCTACCGATGGACTCACACAGGTCAGCTTCCTGGGTCAGAGAGCCCCAGGAGAAAGGGGAGTGTGCCAGAAGCAACAGATTCCCACACAATGACTTTTGTCTAATTCACTGCGTTCTTTTTCTTGTTGATATGCAGAATATAAATTTTTTTTGTCTTCTCCCAGTTTGTGGCTGATTTTTTTTTACTCTCTTTGTTGTTTCTTTGATCCACAGAAAGACTTGATTTTTATGTTATTAAATTTATAATTGTTCTCTCTAGATTGTTTTTCTACTGTCATTTTTATTCAATAGTCCTTGTAATCCTCACAGCAAACATGTATTTTACATACCACTGTTTTTCTCATTTTATAGATACGAAGAGACGATGAATAACTCACCTTAGGATTCTCATTCAGACGTTCTGGATCCAGAGCACACGCTCTACCAACCTCTTACCTGCCTTGCTAGATGACTCTCGTTGCATAATTTTGTGTCCACAGTTGCATACTTGTTTATGTCTCTAAGTTAAACTCCTAGATTTGGACTTACAGGATCAGATTGTGATCAAAATTTGAAATTTTGATGGACACTACCAGACTTCCCTCCCAATCTTTCCACCCCTTGCCATCTTTGAGTACTATCTTTTTTTTTTTTTTTTTGTGAGGAAAATTAGCCCTGAGCTAACATTTGTTGCCAATCCTCCTCTTTTTGCTGAGAAAGATTGGCCCCAAGCTAACATCTGTGCCCATCTTCCTCCATTTAATATGTGGGATGACTGCCACAGCATGGCTTGACAAGCAGTGTGTAGATCCATGCCCGGGATCCAAACCCACGAATCCCGGGCCACTGAAGCAAGAGCACGTGAACTTAACTGCTAAGCCACCAGGCCGGTCCCTGAGTACTATCATTTAAAAGGAAAAGTACTTGGGGTCGGCCTGGTGGCGTAGTTGCTAAGTTCACATGCTCTCGCTCCGGCGGCCTGGGGTTTTGCAGGTTCAGATCCCAGGAGCGGACAGACGCACCGCTTGTCAGCCACGCCGTGGTGGCGTCCCATATAAAGTAGAGGAAGATGGGCACGGATGTTAGCCCAGGGCCAGTCTTCCTCAGATAAAAAAGAGGACGATTGGCAACGGATGTTAGCTTAGGGCTAGTCTTCCTCAAAATAAATAAATACATAAATAGGAAAAGTCTGCCAATCATAAGTTTAAATGGTATCGTGATGTTGTTTTAATATGCATACATTTAATTATGAGTTAGCTTTAGCATATTGGGATTTTTGGTCATTGGCTATTTTTTCCCCTGGGGACTTCTTTTTAATATACCTTTCTCCTTTTTCTACTTGGCTGTTTGTCTTTTTTGTAATGATTTGAAAATTAAAAACGCTTTTCCCTTGTTATTACCTATGAGACAATATTCCCTCCATTGATATTTTGCTTTTCTCTTCATATTGTGTATAGTTTTTAACAAATGAGACATAAAATTTTTATGTAAAAATAAATATACTATCTTCCTTTGTAGTTTTCTATGGATTTTTGTGACATACATGTTATTGTATCACAAATAGTACTTTTTATTGTATTTTAATTGATTATTATTTACTATTGGATATAGGTTTTTGAATAATAATTATATACCCATTCCCTTAATTGAATTATTTTATCATTTCTTATAGATTTTTCAATTGACTTCTGGGTTAGCAAGTATAAATCATACCATTTAGAAATAATTAACATTTTTCTGCTTCTTCCCGTTAATTATAATTCTTATTTTTTTTCTGAACTAATTACATGGCATAGTAATTTTGGAATAATGTTAAATGATAGTGGAAATAACAGTCATCCTTTTTCATCCTTATTGTAATGGGAATTCTTCTAATGTTTCACCATTGTGAAAATGGCTTTTAATTTGAGATATATTTCAATACTTAGTCTGAATCCATCAGTTTCTTTTCACAAAGAATTTTTAACAAAAATAAATGTTATTATTTCTGAAATGCCTCATTAATATTTGTAGAGATAATTATTTTTTCACCTATTAACATTATAAAGTATCCAGACACATTTCTATATATTGTACCACCCTTGCATTCCATGAAGAGTTTCTAAAGTAAACATTATTTATAATGGTAAAAAACTGGAATCCACCAAATGTTGTATAATAGAGTAACGCTATAGCTATTAAAATTATTTAGGTAGTCTTTTCTCTAATTAGTCTTTGTAAAGAAAAACTAACAAAATATAGAGGCGCAAGAAAATGAAAATTAATTTATTTAAAACACTGATATAGTACTTACTGTCAATCACTAAGCGCTTTACAAATGTCGGTTCATTAAATCTTCACTACTCTGTGATGCAGCAGAAAGCTGAAACAGCCAGCCCGAGGTAATACAGCCAACAGGTGGCAGAGAAGGATTCAAATCCAAGCACTCTAGTTTCAGATCTAGCAACACCAGACTGCTGCCTCTCTTCTTGGGCTCTGTAAGTCAGAGAGGACCATTCTTCTCTCTTGCCATAAAACGTGGTCATCTTTATTGTCCAAACCTACCTGCTCAATTTCATCAGTTCCCTCTGAGATGAAATCACCAAACAAATTTCCAGCTCAATCTGTTTCCTTCACTCACTACTAATAATTTTATGTTTATTGTCTTTTTCCTGAATTATAAAATTAATTCATAAACCATAGGGCATTATAGAGACTAATTCATTGTCAATGTAGAGAATTTGAAAAATAAGTAAATTTTAAAAGATGAGATAAAAATTACCTTTTTTATTGAAATCCACTTGACATATAACGTGTGACTTTAAGGTATACAACATGTTTATTTGATACAGTTATATACTGTAATTTGATTGCCACCGTAGCAATAGTTGGCACCCCATCACATTAAATAATCATTATTTCTTTTTTATGGTGAGAATAATTAAGATCTAGTCTCTTAGCTAGTTTGATGATTATAATACAATACTGTTGTCTACATTCACTACACTGAGCATTAGATATCTAGGACTTATTTATCTATTAGTTGCAAGTTTGTACCCTTAAACAACATCTCTCCTATCCCCTCAACCCCCAGCTCCTGGAAACCATCACTTTGCTCTCTGTTTTTACAAGTTTGGTGTTTTTAGATTCCACATGTAAGCGATATCATAGAGTATTTGTCTTTCTTCATCTGACTGATATCACTTAGCATAATGTCCTCAAGGTCCATCCATGTTGTCACAAATGGTAGGATTTCCTTCTTTCTTATGGCTAAATAATATTCCTTTGTATATACATTACACATCTTTATCCATTCACCCATTGACAAGCACTTCAGTTTTTCCCATATCTTGGCTATTGTGAATAATGCTGCAATAAACACAGGAGTGCATATATCTCTTCAACATCCTGTTTTCAATTCCTTTGGGTGTATACCCAGAAGTGGAATTGCTGGATCATGTGGTAGTTCTATTTTTAATTTTTTGAGGAACCTCCATACTGTTTTCCATAGTGGCTGAACCAATTTACACTCCCACCAACAGTATACAAGGGTTCCCTTTTCAACACACCCTCTCGAAAACTTCTCTCTTCTTGATGATAGACATTCTAACAGGTGTGAGGTGATACTCATTGTGGTTTTGATTTGCATTTCCCTGATGATTAGTGATGTTGAGCATCTTTTCATGTACTTGTTGGCCATTTGAATTTGTCTTCAAAATTTCCTACAATTCCACCACCTAAGATAAATATTATTAAATTATAATGTGTTTCCTTCTAGACTTTTCAGTGTATATATTTATAAAATTTATTGTAGTATATAATCAGTTTGACTTCCTACTTGTTAAATATAACATTATATTACCATCAAATTTTCCATTTTGATATAACTTTAGCAGTTGTTAAATATTGCATTACATGGATGTACCAAAATTTATATTAAAACTCCTGTCGTTGGTCATCTGGATAGCTTCCAATTTTTTCATATTATAAATCAATATTACAGAACCATCCTACCTTTCTAGATACGACTTTCACCTATACTATTCTCTCTGCTCTGACTATACATCCTCATTTTCCTACCTGAAAATGTCCCACTCACCTTTGAACACCCAGTTCAACTGTCAGTTTTGACCATATATACACTATCTTTGTAAATGTAATTGTTCTCTTTCAGTCTTCCCATATAAATTTTTCATGACTCTGCTATGGTATTTGTCATTTTGTGTTAGTATTTACCTTTTGGAATGTCAACCTGTGTGAGACCACAGGATCAGTTATAGCAGCAATTCTGTCTTACTCACTGATCTTTTCCCAACATCCAATTCAACATCTAACACACAAGAGACCATCAAAAAACGTTTCTGCAGTTATTAAATGAACAGATGAATAATTGAAAAAATGAATAATTGAATAAAGAAACATATGAATAGAAAGACAATGCAGGACCATGTTGACAAGGGCTACGTGGGTCCTGAAAAGATGTCTGGAATTTACTTGTAGATAATTAGGAGCCACTGAAGTGTTAAGCAGGTAGTGCCATGATTATCATAAGCTTGCCTTCACCATCACTTTTGTATCGACCACCTATCCACTTCTCATAAAGATCCTTTTTTATCTTGTTTACATATTCATAGGGCATGGACCACTGTCTACATAATAATACGTACATAGTATATATTGTATATTGCACATATATGTAGCAACACAAAACTAGGTAAGTCCAAATTCCATCATAGAGATGACTTCTGACAATAAAAGGATTTAGTAATTCTGCATGATTTGATGACAATAATAAATAAAAATAGCAATGGCAACAGGAATTACCATTTACTGGATGCCTTCTCTAAAGAGGCAATGAAATACCAGATTGTTGTCATAAAATACTCATATAAACAATGTATTAAATATAGTTCTAGTCCCAATTACAGAGATAAAAACAGATTTAGAAAGAATAAGTAAGTTACACAGGTTTTCACAATTAAAAACTGGTGGAACTAGAATTCAAACCTAAGTATGTCTGATTCTAAAGTCAATTTTTCATCTCTTACAGCACAAACACAGCCCTAACCCGTGTTTTACATATACCTTACAACAATAGCATGTTTTCTCTTAGAGGTAAACTACCTATATTCCATTCAACAAGTGATTTCTAAATTCTTCACAAAAATTATTTCTGAGAACATAATATAACTTTTCTGAGTTTGCAAATGAAATAAATTTATTAATACAGTTAAAGCAGTTATCCTGTTCAAAAGTCAAATCTCCTATTATTATTAACCTATTAATTCTTTCATTTTGAAGAGAAAAAAAGTAATGCAGTCCTCAATTGCTGTAGTCGACTGGCCCCAAAGAGAGGTTTAAGTAAGGGTGCTCGTGGAGCAACTCCTCCTCCTCTCCCAACATTGTCCTGCCTTCGAGGTGGACACTGTTCCGGTCACATGAAAGAGGTGGGACTTGGTCCCCAAGGCCCTGTCACAGATCTTAAAAAAGTGAAGGTCTTAAGCACACTGAGCACTTTCCCTCAAGTAATTTTCCTGAAAAGTTTGGAATATTTCCTATATTACTCTCCTAAGATAATTTTATTATATAGTGCTCCTATAAAAAGGTTATCTTACGAAACTGCTTTAGCAAGAGACTATTGCAATTGGACATTCATAAAAATCTTACAATTTTTATTTGACTCCAAATAAAGCCAGGAAACTGGAGATATAAAATGCATGGTTACTAAGAAAAGCTTTATAAAGAGAGTGTACTGATTGTATAATATATTTGTTATGATTTTCCAAATAGTATGGTGTTCTTTTGAATAACACTGCAGAAGATAAGTTTTATGCCAAAGCTCACTATATCAGCTTTTCTGTATGCATTACTACATCACAGAATTACTGATGAGCTCTTTATGTATTCCATTTACAAAACATAATTATTTCAAGAGCTGATAGTCAAGCTATTCACCAAATCATTAATGTTGTACTGTTCCCTCATGAATACTCAAAATCTACCTCTCTCTTTGTATAAGTTTTTAAGTAAAGTCTGTACTAAACTCTTATATTGCTGAATGCACTAGCAAATAGCTGCGGCTTGGTGATTCTGTAGATATTTTATGTCAGACTATGCCAAACATTTCCTACAGAAATTCTACTCTTAAATGTGATGGGGGCTTTGGGAATATCATTTTAAAATCAAAGTTGGTTCCCCATTTTCCAAACTGAATGGCTTTTTAATTCCCTAACGCAAAATCGCCTTTTGTGGGTTTTGAATAATGCCTTTCTAAGGCAGTGCTGATAATTATGCTCAAGCATCAGTGGAAAAGAAGAAAATAAAATCAGACAATGAGAATAGAATGTCAGAACATTAAGCTGTCAACATATTTATGTTCCCAAAATTATTCACATGAGGACATTACATTTAAAGACCAAGGTAAAGTTCAGTGAGAGCTGTCAGTCTTTAAATTTCTTCCAAAGCCTTTAGGAAATGGAATAGAAAATGTATTGTTTCGGCTTAGAATCACTTTGTAAAATGAAAGCCTTCAGTGCTTTCCAGTTTAGACCTTCACAAGAACAAACTGTTCCCCTGAAATTCCATCATCTTTCCCATTTCTGACCCTAATGTGACCTGCTTCTCCCTATGATTGTAGTTCTAGTCAAATTTAGCAAATTGATCCTGGAACAACACATTTATAGAGCAAGATCTCTCACTCAGGAAAAGTTCACAGACGAGGACAAAAGGGATTATGCTATAATTTGCTAATGTATTTTCTTAATCATCATTTAGTAATGACACTGAGCTATAGAAGTGCTTCTACTCCTTAAAAAAAGCACTACCCAGCATGTGCTAAAACCAATATACATTTTCTACATGAAATGGGAGAAAAACAATATGGCGTAATGTTATTGTTTTGAGTTATCTTTTCTATGAGCTGGCCAAATGTATATACATACCTTAAAAGATAAGATTAGTAAAATCATCTTTTGTAAAGTGACTCATACGATCTCCCTAAAACAAGAACATTTGAGAAAAATCTTCCTAAGCGCATGAGAGTGGAGAATTCACTGTAGGGGAACTGAGGACCACAGAGAGATTCCTATCTCTAATTCAACTTCCTTCCAATATGATTTTGTAAAAACCTTAACACCCATATTCCATTGCCTCGCCTAATGTAAAATGAGGGAGTTTATACTAATCAGAGATGGCAAATAGGTTTTCTTTATGGGACAATTCTGAATTAATGGCAATGGCTACATGAAGTACATGTTGAAAATTAATCAGAGGCTATGTGACCTTAAAGTTCAGAAGGTAAGAATGTGATGTATTAGAAACACTGCCTAATCATGGGATGGGGCAGTGGCAACATCTATGCCTGAAATGAACCACCCCTAGACTACATGACACCCAAATCTCTCTTAGATATGTCTATGAATGCAGTATCTCTGTGGATGTGCTTCAAGGACTGCAATAGGGAAAGAAAGAAGGTCAAGATACTGGGGCTCCGATTGCCTACACACACACACACAACACACACACACACACACACACAGACAGGTTTCAATCAATAGACTCCTTTTGTTATTTTCTCAGGTTATTTTGTGTATTATGCTTTTACCCAAAGTTCTCAGTTCAAAGTTGTTCTACTGCACACATAACACACTAACACTTTAGATCATTGTATCAGGGTAAAGAATGAATCTATTTTTATGAAAATATAGCAGGTTTCTTATAAATAGATGCTATGGAAAGCAATTCTATGTGAATGAAAAGATTTAGTTCTCCCAGTTCCCAGAGCCTGAGGTCACTAGAGATTCTCAAGGGAAAGATATCAGTTCACCTCTCACCCAATGAGTGGGTCTGAGGTCCAACCACTGTTCTTCCCACAGTCGTCTTAAAATGAGAGATTATCTTTCCACTGACAACATTGGAGGATCTATATTTAATTTTATTATATATTTTAACAAATTACTTAATATGTGTTTCCAGGTGTGGAATTCACAAGTGATCCTCGAGAAAAAGATGAATCTTAAAGATAAGAGCTGAGACTTCAAGCCTGAGCCATTTTCTGCAGAGGGAGAGTCTTCACATCTCAAAAATGTGAACTTGTTTAAATGAATCAAAATTTCCCTTGCACAAGAATATCAATAAATAGAGGGATGGGATGTAGTATATTCAACCTCATTCTGTCACAAGAAATAAATCCTTAAAGGAAATTATACACTAAAAAAATTAAGTTATATTGATAAACATTATAAAAGATAACTATGGGGACATAAAACAAGAGATTCTCATCTACTTTCTAGGGGAATTAAGAAGTTCTCCTTAAGAAAAAAAGAACTTAAGTATGAAGAGCTTAAGGTAAAAAGATAGGGGAGAATATACTTAGACGAGGAAGCCATATGCTGAACGTGGTGGAGATAGAAGATAGCTTCTACATAAGATGAAATGGAGGAAGTACAGAAATGACTGGAAGAAAAGGAGAGGGGAGAGGATTACAGGAAATGAGACTGATGACTTAAACAGAGGTCTTACCATGGAGAACTTTGGAATGATGTTTTGGGATTTCAACTAAAGCAAGAGATGAGTCTTAACCAAGCAAATGGCTTGATCAGATTTGCCTTTTGTACATATCATCTTGGCTGCAAAACAGATGGGAGACAAAATCAGATGCTGGAAATCCCCTTAGAAGGCTATTGCAGTAGTCCAGGCAAGAGATGGTAATAGACTTGGTTAGGATGGGAGTAATGGGTTTAGAGATACATATGGAATTTCAAATTCACATTAAAAACTGAAATTAAAATGACCTATGACCTCCACAGAAGCAAAGGCTTTTCCTTTCTAAATTTTTATCTCAACACCTGCCACCTACATGATATAAAATGGAGGTTCAATGAGTTTTACTGAATCGAATGTAAGTTGAGACAAATCATTTAATTTATCTGCTTTTCTAAGTCTAAAATAAAATCCACAGGGGAATATGATAATACAAATTTTTAATTATTTATAATAAGAAGCTAAATATTTTAAAACATGAGACTTAGTCAGAAACAATGTTATCAATACAATATACATATAATTAAGAGATTTAAAATAGAAAAGAAAATGCCCTTTTGTTTTCTGTATTACTATTAGAATGATATAATTTAGTGATATTTTCATCTTCATGATGCTGAAAAAGGGGAGTTGTGAAAAAATAGCTTATTGTAATTCTCAGAGTGTCCTGGCATTTTCTAGTTAGATTTCAATTTTTAATTTTTGTCCACAAAGAAATATGATATCTGTCATGATGAGAAAGCAAAATTACATTGACACTGCCTAAAATAATTGCTGTATTGTAACAAAAATGAAACCAGCGATTGTACATACTTATAATAACACCATATATAATTATGGATTAATTGAAATTCTTGTAATTATATCATATAAATGCCTGAGTTGAAAATTTTTTCTAAAATACGCACATGGGGGATATTTAGCAGCTGTATTTCTAACTGCTGACACCAACTGGAAGTAATAGCACAATGTTTGACTATGGCACTTGACAAATAGAATATTTGACTATACTGATGTGCAATATGAAATCACAATGGGCCAAAGCCAGAAAAAAAAACATTGTTTTGAATCTACTTCAGTTTTAAAGTCATAATCAGGAGTTTAGTGTCTAGATAGGTAATGTTCCACACACTCCTCACTCTTGAGACCAGGTCTGGCAACCACCTTTAGAGAAGTAGCGATGTAACTGACATATTATCTCTAGTAACTTGAGTTACAGAACAAGGTCAGAGCACCCATCCCTGAATCATAGAAACTCATCTTTCTTCCCAGCACCAGACCCCTTCCTGTGATCAGGCCTTCTTTCCATTCTAAGCCAAATATAAATGAGGATGTTTAACATGTCTATAGTGGTCAGTCTTGCATATGTTGCCTCGTAAAAAGAGAGGAAACACCTTGTTTATCTGACAAAGATCCCTGTTCTCTGCTGGACATCCTGCAAGTACTTTTCTAAGATATGGGAACACTCCTCTGTATTATTCCAAACTATAAAGTTGGCTTACAGGTGTATCATGACACAATAAGCCTGGCCGCCCAACATCATGGATCTTTATTGAAATATTCTTTCATTTTACATTGATGGTTGTTGTCTAGCTGTTGTCACAATGTGTGTCCGTGGGACCAGGGTGGCTGGGTGTGGAAAGGAACCACAGTATCAACACAAACCTCTTTTCTGAGCCAGCTTTCACAAGACACCTTGAGTTGATTCTTTATCATCAGGATCAGCAGACCAGATTCTCCCCTTACTAACAAAGAGTCTTCCCTGGACTTTGGGGGGGGGCGTCTAGTATTATTTCATGTCACTTTCTCACAGTTGGGGTCACCTCAGTCCATAGAGATATTATAATAGCATTGAGCTGCAAAGGGAAAATGGTCTCGGCAGCAGTCCTCCCAAAAAGCCCTTAGCCTCTGTGCAAATTTGCATGTCACAATCTCAGTGCTTCCCATTTCTTGGGTGAGATATGTGTGAGATGTAATTCAATATAGCTACAGAGCTGGAATTTCAGCCTATATACATCACCCCAGAACAGCTGGTCTCCATCCACGTTTTATATGCATCATCAAAATGAACCAAGCAAGTGGATAAACAGTCATTCAAGGGAACTTGATGTCTTCACATCTAGAAATAGAAATGGCTGCCAACTTCCCTTGTAAAAATACAAATAATACCAACAACAATAGCAGGAGGAGGGCAAGGACTCGATATTTTATTCACCTTTTTAATTCCAAAACTTAATTTATCTGATTAATTCACAATAGGTGTTCAAGAAACATTTGGTGATCAACTAATAAAAATGATGTGAGATGATAACGTACACCAGCACAATGTGCACACTACCATTTCTTCTTTCAATTTTTAGCTGGGGTAAAAAAACCACACATGAAGTCTTATTAATATGTTATCCATTTTAGGATTGAAGGGTTTGGTTATAAGTATATTTACAACTGGAATAATACAGATAGACAAGATCTGAGATCCTTTTTAAGGTGTTGACTTCTAAACGACAGTGAAACACACAGAAATGGAGAGGGGCACAAGATCAGTCCTAGAGATGCATATCAGGATATCATCTGTATGTAGATGATAAAAAGTTGGCACTTACTTGGCACTGCAGACCAAGAGCCTAGAAAAATGTTTGCCTCCTTCTTACCTCGTTATATTACATAGGAATTTATTCAAAGAACGTAAGTCAAAGAAAGTAAAAGGTTGTTTACTGCTGTATATTAATAGTAAATAAATAAGAAACAGACAACGCCAAATGCTGGTGAGGACGTGGAGCAACAGGAACTCTCCTTCAGTGTTGGTGGGCATGCAAAATGGGACAGCCACTTTGGAAGGCAGTTTGACAGTTTCTAACAAAATTAAATATACTCTTACCATACAATTCAGTGATCATGAACCTTGGTATTTACACAAATGAATTGAAAACTTATGTCCACACAAAAATTTGACGTGGACGTTTTTAGAAGCTTTATTCATATTTTCCAAAACTTGGACACAGACAAGATGTCCTTTCGTAGGTGAATGGATAAACTGTGATGCATCCGTACAATGGAATATTATTCAATACTAAAAAGAAATCAGCTATCAAGTCATGAAAAGACATGAAGGAAACTTAAATGCATATTACTAAGTGAAAGAACCAATTTGAAAAGGCTACATACTCTATGAGTCCAAATATATGACATTCTGGAAAAGCCAAAACTATGGAGACAGTATAAACATCAGTGGTTGCCAGCAATTGTGGGGAAACGAACAGGTAGGCACTGAGGATTTTTAAGGCAGTAGAACTATTTTGAAGGATACTATAATGGTAAATGCATGTCATTATATATTTGTCAAAATCCATAAAATGTTCAACACCAATAACGAAACCTAATGTAAAGCGAGAACTACGGACTTGGGATGATGATGACGCGTCAACGGAGGTTCATCAACTGTAACGAATGTACCAGTCTGGTGCAGGATGCTGACAGGCAAGAAGGCTGGGGGAGGAGGGGATGTCAGAGGGCATACAGAAACTGTGTACTTTCCACTCAGTTTTGCTGTGAACCTAAAACTGCTCTAAAAATAAATCCTATTTTTAAAAAATAAGAAACATCCCAAGCATCTGATGCATCCCCAGCATCAAGGTAATTATTGTACATCAACCTAATGTAAAAGATTATGAGCTATGTAGCAATGTAGGAAATGTTTTACAACACAGTAAGGGAAAGATCTAAATCCCAAGGTTTATACACCCTTTTATTACAGCCATGGAAAATATATATGAAAATGGATATACTTAAAGGGAGCATGAACTATTTCAGTAGTTTAAGTGAAATTGGGAATGTGGGTCATTTTCATTTCTTTAAATTCTTGCAATTATTGTACTATGTTGCTTAGAATAAAATGCATTTTTAAAGGAGTACCATGTAATTTAGGATTAATTCAGTTGATATTCACAGTGAGAAATATTATCAATGCTCACTGTGGATTAATAACCTCTAGTATATTTTGGAACCCAGAATCATAATTCAACAAATATTAAAAGAACATTAATTAAATGCTGTGAAGTTTATTAGACACTGTGGATACAACTGTGAGCAGAACCTGACATGGTTTCCACTTTCATGGAGTTTGCATACTTAACTGAGGAAGTACAAATAAAATTAGAGGTTAGATGGTAAAAATTTCCCACTGTATATATTCTGCAGAAAAGACTATGCAAACCTTACCTTAAGAACAAATAATGGGTGCCTTTGATCTGGTCAAGGAGGTGAGGAAAGACTTCTCCAAGAAGGGGACAGGAGCTGAGTTCAGAAGGATGAGTCAACCTTAATTAGGTAGAAAGAGGAGGGAAAAGCCCTCCAAACAGAGGAAATAAAGCATGCAAAAGCCTTTGGGATGAAAATAACATAGCAAATGGATGAGACTGAGATAAATGTGGTGTGACTACAGAAGGAAAAGGGGTTGGAGAGGTAGGTAGGGCTAGTCAGGGCAGGGCTTCAGGGACACGTTGAAGACGATCATCCTAAGAGCCGTGGAAAGCCTTTGAGGATTTTAAGAAAGGAGGGGTGGTTATTTTAAATCTAAATTATGAAAAGACTATGTTTAATGAAAGTTGAAGTAGGTTGATATAGGCGGTATTTCAGAGTCCTAGACAAGAAATTGGGATATTTTAGACCAGAATGGCAGAGAAAGAAAAAAGGAACAGATTTGAGAAGTAAACAAAATTCATTCAGTGAAGTGGAAATGCCCAGATGAAGCAGAGGGGCTAATAGGACACGGGTCAGTTTCTTTAGCATGTCCTGGAGGATGTTCCAAAGTTGTTTCCTAACTACCACTATCTTCATGTGCTACCACTACACTTTTGCAACTTTCCTGCATTCACATTGGACCACCTACCATTCCCTAGACATGGTGCATTCTGACACATCTGCTTTTTCCTATTCTTAAAGTGACCTATATGTTTTGCTCAAGATTCACTAGCTTAAATTTTACCTCTCCTGTGAGTCATTTTTCCATTTCATTCATACAGACTTAGTTATTCTCTGGGATGCCATTGTAATTTTCATTTGCCTTACCACATGTTATGGACTGAATTGCATCCCCCCAAAATTCATATGTTGAAGCTCTAATCCCTAGTACCTTAAAATGTGACTGTATTTGGCAATGGGGACTTTAAAGAGGTAATCAAGGTTAAACAAGGTCATCAGAGTGGGACCCTAATCCAATAGGACTGGTGTCCTTTTAAGAAGAGACAACAGGTGCACAGAGGAAAAGCCATGTGAAGACATAGCAAGAACACAGCCATTGCAAGCCAAGGAGAGAGACTCAGGAGAGACCAAACCTGCCGACAACTTCATTTCGGGCTTCTAGTGTTCAGAATTGTGAGAAAATAAATTTCTGTTGTTTAAGCCGCCTAGTCTTTTTTATTTTGTTATAGAAGCCCTAGCAGAATAGTACACCACATTAAATTTATGTGCGTTTCTCTCTTTTCAAGTAGACCATGAATCATGAAATTGTCACTCATTCTATTTTCTATTTTGTGTTTCTAGTATCTGACACAATGCCTATACATACGAAGTCTGTAGTAAAATTTGGATGAATACACTAGCAAACTCCTAAAATCCTAACTATACATATTCCCCCAAAACATTATCTTTATCCTCTCCTCATCTATCTCCAAGAATTTAACTAAATTTCTCTCTAGGCTTTTCTTCTAATTGGAGTTGGAGTAAGATATTTCCACCTGCCTTCTGTTCATTTCCAGTTGGCTATCACAACTTCATTTCAAACTGAACTCATCTATAATTTAGCATCTTCGCCTCCACACACTAGCTTCTTCTCTTAATTCCTGTCTCCTTATACTTACATTTGGAATCTTAGATTCATTTCACATATCTTTCTGCTACATCCCACTGATGGTGGTGTTTCCCCAAAATGTCTCTCTAAGTCATGTTCTTTTCCTTCTCTCTCAGTACTTCCCTCAAATCAGCTCTCACATGTATGTGCACCATTGCAATGGCCATCTATCTAAGGTTTGTTCTTTCTGTTTCTCCTCTTTTCAGATCTTTTTAAGATATCAATTTTTATTTATCACTTACATATTCAAATGTATAAAATATCATGGCCCCATTAGTAAATACCTATCAATAGATTTTAAAGAAAAGAGAACTAGGAAGGGGGTGAGAGTAATAAAAGGTTAAGCTCACAGATGTAGGGACATGAATTGAGGAATAGGAAATAACATACATTAGATATATGAAAGAATAACAAAACTGGTGATATCAAAGTGATATCACCAAAGTGATATCTAACTGCCACATTTAGAATCATGACTACAAATCAGCAAGAGGCAGACTCAGTGGGCAGTCAATTTTCAGCTATCTGGGAATCGGCTACCTCACTGGAAATTATGTCTTATACCCTCTTCCCAACACCAATCTGTTTCTAGTCGGTTCGCCATTTTGTTTTTCATACAATAACAGGACAAGATGTAATGACTGCATTGTCTCTGAATTCCATTTATTAGTGGGACATTCAACCTAGTAATAAAGTAATAGTAAAAGTTTGTACCAAGATGGATAATTCTGAAATGTTATAAAATGCTATTTTTACTGAGCTTAAACATAAGTCTCAAATTTATGGAAAACTGTTTCACTTCATTTTCTCCTCCTTCTCAGTGTATTGACAATTGACCAACAACCTAAGCCATCTGGTAAGTTTTAGTTTTCCACTTATCTTAGCCTTGGAAATGGTCAGCTGGTTTTTTTGTCCAGGTCCAGCTTCAGAAAAGGGCAAGAGATTTCTGATGAGACATTTGCTAGAATAAGAGAAAAAAAAATTAGTGTTACTCTAAATGATTTCCAATATTTATTTTGAAGTAAGTTTCAGAACCAAATTTCCATGTTCTAATGACCTGAGAAAGGCAACAGGCAACTGACCGAGTATTTCTGAAGTAACACAGGCTTTTATTTTTAACTATCACTCATTATCTACCTTCCGTATACAAGTTTAGCCAACTTGGATTTTTTTTTTTTTTTTCTGGTATCAAAATCTGTGAAAGGCAAAGTGAAGTTTTTTTAAACTCTTTTAACCAGTTTAAATCCCAATTATAAAAGTTCTGTACTTTGAGGAAACATCCAATCTTGAATTCAAATTGATTATTTTACTTTTTCTTTATCTACAATAATAAATCAAAAATAGGCTATATGAGGGGGCCGCCTGGTGGCGCAGCGGTTTAGTTCGCGCTTGGCAGCCCGGGGTTCACGAGTTCGGATCCCGGGCGCCTGCCGACGCACTGCCTGTCAGCCATGCCGTGGTGGCGTCCCATATAAAGTGGAGGAAGATGGGCACGGATGTTAGCCCAGGGCCGGTCTTCCTCAGCAGAAAGGGGAGGATTAGCAACAGATGTTAGCTCAGGGCCGGTCTTCCCCACAAAAAAAAAAAAAAAAATAGGCTATATGAGCTCACCTATGACATTGCAGTGGCTTCTTCTCCGGTCATTGTTCTGCCAGCTTTGATGTTTTAAAATCAAAGCAACTGATCCCATATCTTATTGCCTATTTTGTTAAAGTTTGTATGAAATCTCCTTCAGTGTATGTGCATGGGAGGGATCGATGTGATGGAGGAGGGGTACAACCTGTGACTTGTTGCAGTATTTTTTTATGACTATATTTTTATTTTTCCTGAATCCAGCTTTCTAGAAGACGAAATCATTAGTGATCCATAATCTAAGTGGATGAAAAGGTCCCACTGACCAGTTACATCGTCTACGGTGTTCACTGAGTGTCAGGTAGCGACATTTGCGCGGGGATTGTACATTGGGGATGAACTCCAGGCAAGTGGGGCAAGCAGGCCATGCTGGTTTTCGTTGAAAAGATATTTTAGAAATAACTTTTCACACTGATTCTTTTAACCCTTAGAAATATTTCACTGAATATTTCGAGTATTACAGGAAGAATTATTTCCTTACCCTCCAGTTAGAGCATTAAAGTCTTCGGTGATGAAACCACGTCAGAATATTTTGTTCGCTCAACCTGTTAGTCTGCAAATTTGAAATCATTTTGTTGACTCCACTTTATTGGCCACCATTTCCTTTCTTATTCATATCTGCTGCACGTCAGCAAGTGTATTAGTCACCTATGCTCAAATAGACGTCGTCAACTCTCTGAAAAGAAGAAAATATAGATTAGCTTTAATAGTATACCCCAACGTGCTATTTTATGTGACTATAAATTCCATTTTTTATCAGCTACTCTACAGCCTGAATTGCTAACCCATTTACAGTGTACACAGCACGAGGCCAGGTTTCACAGAGATTTCTTGAATAACATGGGCATCCTGACACATTTATTAATAACTAGGCACCCTGAAATAACCAATGTCATATCTGCAGTATGTTCTCTGCAGTGTGAACAAGTAAAAAGATTTTTAAAAAGCCATGTAGTACACGCAGCATGTTCACTGCAGTGAGAATGGATTCACAGGAACACAAAATTTAGACAAGTATGAAAAAAATCTCTACTTTGTAATTCCTGCTTTTCTATTCTTTAAACTTCCCCAAGAAAGACTGAAAAATATTTTTTCAAGATTTGACAACCTCCCACATTCTTTTTCCTCTTTTCTCTGACGGTGAGAATTTTCACACAGTAGTGAGAAAAGCATTTCTATAAGTAATGTATTGTTAAGGACAGCCCAATCTGTCCAAAAATAAATTGTAAACCACATATTGTCTTAAGTGATTGAAGAATTTAAGTCTTCTTAAATCAAAGTAACATATTTAGTCATTAAAATTAATATATATAGTCATGGTTATTTCCAAATGAAACTGAAAATGATAGAAACTCTCATCCATGGATTTAAAGCAGGTTTATGTAATCCAACCATCATAACAGATACAATTTTCATTAGTCTTTTACAGTCTGTGCTCTGGCCTACAATAATTCATGTCCTTCCCAAATGCAAAATACATTCAACTCTCCCAAGGTTCACAAAAGTCTCATCTCATTACAGCATCAGGTCAAAGTCAAAAATCTCATCATCTCATCAGTTCAAAGTCCAAAACCTAAATCAGGTCCAGGTGCAGAGGAGGCTTCTCCATTTAATCTATTAAGGACAGCTGCTGGGAACAATTCCTCTCCATCTGTGACTTGTGAAACTAAAGGGAGGTCATCTGACACTCCCAAATATAGTTGGGGGACAAAGAGTAGCAGTTATAGATATTACAGTTCAAAATGGGGAAAATGAATGTAAAAAGGACATAACAGTTCTGAAATCCATCTGGACAAATGTTGGATTTTTCTGGAATAGGTTTCAAGGTCTGGGAAAATTTTCTAGTGGTTCTCAGCTCTACCTTCTGGGTTCTTGGTTCTGCCCTTTTAGTCATCCTTCCTTTTTCATGAAAGACAGCATACGCTTGCAGCTGTCCAAAAAATAAATTGTAGACTGCATATTGTTTTAAATGATGGAAGAATTTAAGAAAATCAAAGATTTTCTCAGTCTTTTCAATATCTGCCTTATATTCCATTGTATGAATGCACCATTTTTTATTTAACCAGTCTGTAACAATGGTTATTTTGATTGCTGATATTTTTTCTTAATTATAAACAATGTTGTTATTAGCATCCTTGTGTGTGTATGTGTGTGTGTGTATGTGTGATTATACAAATATTTGTAGGATGAATTTCTAGAAACATAATTACTGGGGTAAACATTACGCCCACTTAAAATTTTAATGCATAGCACAAACTTATCCTCAAAATGATTGAAACATTTTATACTCCCACCAGTGAGTCATAGTAGCTGTGTTCCAGGAACTCTCTGCAATATTTAAAAAAAAAGTCAATCTATCCTTTTCCAATATTATGTAAAAATGTATATTTCATTGTTTTAGTTTGCATTTTAAACTATTAGTAAAGTTTAGCAATGCTATTTGTACTAATTTCTTTTTCTTTTCTTTTCTTTTTTTTTTTTTTTTGCAGGGAAAGATTCACCCTGGGCTAACATCTGTTGCCAATCTTCCTCTCTTTTTATTTTTCTCTCCCCAGTGCCCCAGTACATAGTTGTATATTCTAGTTGTGACTTCTAGTTCTTCTGTGTGAGTTGCCTTCACAGCATGACTACTGACAGACGATTGGTGTGGTTCCATGCCCAGGAACCAAACCCCGGCAGCCGAAGCAAAGTGAACCAAACTTTAACCGCTAGGCCATCAGGGCTGGGTATTAATTTCTTCATAAATATACCTGCATGTCTTTTGTTCACCTATCTTTGAAGTTGTTCATCTTTTTCATGTTGATTTATAAGATCTTCTTTTTTTTTTTTTTTTTGGTGAGAAAGATTTGCCCTTAACTAACATCTGTTGCCAATTTTCCTCTTTTTTAATTTTTTTTGCTTGAGGAAGACCAGCTCTGAGCTAACATCTGTGCCAGTCTTCCTCTATTTTGTATGTGGGATGTCTTCACAGCATGGCTGATGAGTGGGGTAGGTCTGCACCGGGATCTGAACCTGTGAACCAGGGCCACTGAAGCACAGTGCACAGAACTTTAACCACTCAGCCATTGGGCCGGCCCCTATGTGAGCTTTTAGATAGCAAGAAAACTGTCCCTTTGTAATATGTTTCATAGATATCTCCAAGTTTTTATTTCATTATTAAAATTTTGTACAAGTAAATATTTATTGGTATAAATATGTACAATTTACAGCACGTATTGCAAGGCCCTCGAGATTCTTCAATGCCCCCACTCTTTATATGTTCTTATGCATAGGGGAAACATTGATCAAAATTTATGAAATAGGACATGTTAAATCCCAATAAAGAATATTGACTGTTCTTGATTCTGATAGCAATGATTACTGTAATAAAATAACCGAAGCTGTTCAATTGTATCAGCAATTCCTTGCATGCTTATCTCAAGGCTCTGCTCTAAGAAGTTGGCAAGAAATTAGGTCTTTAACAAAGAAGGGCCATTACAGAGCCTTGACAGAAAGGTCTGTATTGGATATTCTTAATTTTTCTACAATAAATAGAATCTTGCGTACTTGGGGTTAAAAAATTGGTTAAAAGACCCCAGTGTAATCTGACATTATTGCCATGAGTGGACCACAGTGAGATGGCAACAGGGAATGAATCAGAATTCCCAGAACTCTTTGTAGTCCAGAAGCAGATATTAGAAAGAATAGTGCTAAACCAAGATCCAGCAGGACAAGAAATAATAAAAAGGACTGAATTAACAGACAAGAAAACTTAGGTGTGGTTATTTGTTTTAGAACAGTGTGGGCATTCAAAAAATGTTCTACCTCCTGATAAGCATGTATGGAAGTCCTTTCTCTTCTTGATGTTATCTCTAAGTTTCATGTTAGACATGTGTTTTTGTTTTGTTTTATTTTTAAGATGCTTCATCAATTTGAATACAATTCTTATTATTTTGATAAACTGACAAAGTAGTTGATTATGAAGAAGACTTGAGTTATAACCTCATAATAAAAGTGATGAAATTTTGGAAATGAAAATTTCGTTATGCTAAATGAAATAAGCCAGTCACAGAAAGACAAATACTTCATGATTCTATTTATATGAGGCATCTAAAATAGTCAAATTCATGGAATCAGTGAGTGGAATGGTGCTTCCAGGGCCTGGGGGGGAGGAAGAAATGGCAGTTACTAATCAAAGGGACAGAGTTTCAGTTAAGCAAGAAAATAAGTTCTAGAGGTCTGCTGTACAACGTTGTACCAACAGTCAACAAATGTATTGTACACTTAAAATTTAAGAGGATGGATCTCATGTTGTGTTCTTACCATGATAAAATAAAACAAGTTTATTTTAATTTAAAAAGTAATTATTTTGAAGAAAAAATATTTTTAAGAAATTTGAAAAAAATTATAAACCGGTAATTAAAATTTAAGCACATTTTACAGACAAACCCTCATGTTGTGATCAGTGAAGAAGGCTTTACAAATACAAACCATTGCTCTGCTTGAAGGCACTGGAGAACACACACGGCAGTGAAGAATTAACAGAACAATACCCACTAAAGGAAAACCTGGAGGTTTTTCTTCAGACAGAAGGAAGTGTTCCCAGGTGAATGCAAGAAGAAATGTAAAGAAAAAAAAATTATGCATGTGAAAATATTGTTGTATAAGAGTATCAATAATTCATCATTACATTGTCCCAGAAAACAATAAAAGTACAAGTAGTATCAGACCTTGATAAATCAAGGATGTAGTTTATCATCTCTACAGTAACTACCAGAAGTATAGCCATAGAGTTTATAACTATGAGCTAATAGAAGGGGAAAAAGTAATAGTAAAGTATTAATCAAAAAGAATGTAAGAAAAGACAGGAAAAAAGATAGAATGGGTGAGTCAAATAGAAAGCAACTAACAGATGGTAGATTTAAAATCAGATACAGGTAGAACTGCGGTAGGTGATCAGGAGTGAACTGGAAGAGTTCTGGTAATGGCTGAGCAACTTGCGCAGACTAACTCTACCACAGAAAACTAATAAAATCTTTAAGAAACTACATGCACACAAAGAGAACTATTTAAACAATTTGGAAAACAACCAAAAGCAGCCAGAAATTAGAAATATATCAACTTTTGAAAAAAAGGAACTAGAGCAGGTGGCATTTGCAAGTTTCTGGCTTTTTGCCCACAGGCACTCCCCAATCTGAAGGTGACTAAGAGTGGCATAAAACTGCAGTATTATTGGCTGGAAGTATGGGGAGACTGAGTTTAGTCCTGGTAGAGTGGCTGAAAAGTTAGTATGAGAACCATGGACAAGAGAATGCTGAAGAATGGATGAGCTCTAAAATCTATATAGGAATAAACCCAAATCCTTGGCTGACTATTGAACTGCACATACAGAGAAGAGAATCCAGGGGGGGTTCTGAAAGCACTGTGTAGATATTTTACTTGCTGCTCATTGCAGAGGAGGCAAAGTTTACAGTTTGAACTTAACAAAGCTAACCACCTGGAGTAAATTTTTGAATACTTTGCAGACAGATATATTAAAATCCAGAATTTCTAAAATTTATTATTCAAACTGTCAATCATATAAGAAAAAAATGCTAAATATGCAAAGAAACATGAACATATGACAATAATCAAAAATAAAGAGTAGTCAATAAAAGCCAACCTTGAGATGACCCAGATGATTTGGTATTTTATATTTTACAACACATATATAGAGTTGGTATTATACATATGTAACACATATATATTTTGTATATGTTATATATATCTATATGGTTAAGGATTTGAAGGAAAGTATTGCCATAAGGATTAAACAGATTGGAAATTTAGTAAGAAATAAAAATAAATTTTAAAAAGGACCAAATACAAATTCTAGAACAATAAATAAAATGAAATATCTACTGAATGAACTTAATAGCAAATTGAATCTGGCAGGAGAAAGAGTAAGTGAATTGAAAGATAGACCAATCATAATTTTACAATCTGAAGAACATAGAGAAAAAACTGAGAAACTGAAAGAAAAAAAATGAACGGAGCCTCTGAGACCCATGGGACAATACTAAGTGGTCTATCCTATGTATAATCAGAGTCCCAGATGGAGTGGGAAAGGAAGAAAATGTTTGAAGAAATTTACCGGCTCAAAGTTATCACAAATGTGGTGAAAAGTTTAAATTACAGATCCCAAAAGCTCAGCAAACACCAAGTAGGATACAAATACAAGGAGACCATACATAGACACACCATTAGATACACTGTTGAAATCCAAAGGTAAAATCTTGAAAGAAACTAGAGGAGGAAAGACACATTACATCAGGAGAACAAAACATACAATGATGCCCGACCTTTTGTTAGAAAGGATAGGGTCCAGAAAGCAATAGAAAACCATAATTAAAATGCAGGAGGAAACAAAAAGCTCAGCCAAGACTTTTATGCACAATGAACTTATCCTTCACAAATGAAGGCAAAATACTAAACAAAATTTTAGCAACGGAATCCAAAAGATAATAATGCAGCATGACTAAATGGGTTTATCCAAGGTACGCAAGGTAAGTTAAACACTCAAATCAAATTTATGTAATCCACCATGTTAACAAAGTAAAAGGGAAAACTCATATAATTATCACAATAGATACAGGAGAAAACATTTGAAAATGGAAATAGAGATATCCTGATTGTCATGCTGTTTACACAGGTGCATATATTTCTCCACACTTATCAAACCATACACTTAAATTATGTTCATTTCATTTTAGATATAATCTACTTCAACAAATTTAACTAAAAATCAGTATAATTCAGCACATTACTAAGATGAAGAAAATTCACATGATTAAATCAATAGATATAGGAAAACATTGGATGCATTCAGCATTGATTCATAAAAAAATAATAATGACCCAAGTTTTCAAAGGCTTGGAGGGTGAAAAGCATGAGGAACTTGCTCAATATTCTACACTGTATGAACATATAAAGACTAGAGCATGGGATTGGGTAAATCGATCCAGTTAGTTGCACTACTTTTTATTATAATGGCCATTAATTGAAGCCAAAAAGAAATTTTATGCTACTGGAAGAAAATTTGTTCACCCTTCCAGAAACTTCAAGAAAAAGGAAGATGATGGCTCCTAGAAGAAAACTTAAGATGAATGTCTTTGATAACTTGCATTAATCAAAGATTCTTAGAAAACTCACAAAAAGCATAAACCATAGAAGAAAAATATAGTTGATAAATTAGATTTCACCAAAGTTAAAAACTTGTACTAATCAAAAATTATCATTGAGAAACAAATAGACAAGCCACCCCCGGTTTCGATGATTCACTACAAGTACTCACAGCTATGACTTATCACAGCAAAATGTACAAAGCTAAATCAGCAAAGGGAAAAGGAACATGCAAAATTCTTCTGGAAACCAGGTGGAAGCTTCCAAGGGATCTCTCCCAGTGGAGTCACAGGATGTGTTTTATTCCCCCGCCGCAATGAGTTGGGACAACACACAAGAAATTTTGACAACCACAGAAGCACATAACACACTCAATGCCCAGGGTTTTGCTTGAGGACTGGTCACATAGGATTTCCTTGCCTGTCAAGTACCCAAATTCTAGACTCCCAGAAAGAAAGCAGGTGTTAAGTGTGAAACCATTTTGTTTGTTAAATAGGAACAGTGAGCCACCCTTACCAGTTAATGGGGGAAACCTTCTCAAAATCTAAGCTCTCAGATGCCAGCCAAGGGCAAATCAGGTAAACAGGACTTTCAAAGGATAGAATTCTGGCCTACTGTGTTAACTCTTTTTCTGTGCAGATGTTGAATATTTTTTTGAAATGCTTATTGGCCTTTTGTATATCTTTCTCTCCAAGGGGCCAGCTTAAATCCTTAACCCATTTTTTTAATTGGGTTGTCCTTTTATTACTCCAGATACGAGTCCTATGTCAAGTTATCTATTGTTTCTCTTTCGTCCTACTCTGGGGGTCCTGGGAACCCTCTGACACATCACTAGTCACTAAGGAAATCCCAGTTCAATCCATAATGAGATACAGCACACAGTCTTTTCTAACTGGCTTTTCTTCATATATCTGTATATCCACTGTTGAGAAGATGTAGAGCAACTGAACTCTCAGATGGTGGGAATGTAAAACAGTACAACCACTTTGGAAAAGAGTTTGACAGTTTCTTAAAAAGTTAAAACATACATCTACTCTATCACTCAGTAATTCCACTCCTAGTTATTTATCCATGATAAATGGAAACAAGTGTCCACCGAAAGGCTTGTACAAGAATGTCGATAGCAGCTTTATTCAAAATAGCTGATAGCTAAAAATATCCCCCTTGTCATCAAAAGGAGAATGGAGAATTAAACTTAGGGATATTCATATTATAAAATACTACCTCATGATAAAAAGGAATAAACTACTGATATATGCAAAAATGTGAATTAATCTCAAAAATATGCTGAATAAAAAAGCCAGACATAGAAAAGTGCATATCATATGATGATTCAATTTGTAAGAAATTCTAGAAGGTGTAAAAGTAACCTGTGAGAGAAATAAAATCATTGATCACTTTTTTAGTGGTAGGTGGGATGGGTAGAGATTGGGAAGAGGCATAAACGGAACTTTCTTGGGTGATAGAAATGTTCTGTGTCTTGATACAGATGTGGGTTTTATACGTGTAGGATTTGTCAAAACTAGTGAAACACTGAATGGCAACATTAAAATCTAAGCATTTTATTGTATCTAAATTATATCTCACTAAAAAGGAGAGGGATAAATTCATCAGAACATAGAAGTACTTTTTGTGAGTACCTTTATTCCTTGTTAAAATGGGCACGACTGAGACTGCCTGCAGGTGTGGTCAGCATTTTCACTTTCTCTCCTTTAGAATCTCTTAATGGAAGATGTGCTGATTTTTAAGATGAAAAATATGTGTAAAGTAAATGAATTCAGTCAGTAAAAAGGAATTAACCAACTAAAATTGGTTTGGTTTTAAAATGGATTGTAGACAAACTTTTGCTTAGCTAAATAGAAGCCACTAAAATTCAGAGAAAATTTTACACTTCAAAATTGTTTCAAGTCTCAATTCTTAATTAAGCTAAAAAGAATAAAGAGAATCTACAAAAGCAGAAATGTGTTCTACTGATTTTTTTCAGCTTTCAGGAAAATTATAATATTAAAGTTATCAAAGTGTTATATTTTGTGTCATACACATGTCTTCTAATAAACCTATTGTTCTTTTTTTTTTTTTTAGGCCTGATAATATAAATTCAAGGTAACTGTTCTCATTGAAGTTGCCTGGGTGAAGATATTATTGTTAATTTCAATCAGTCATTCCTAGGGATACACTTTAAAAATTTTAATGGATGGATATAATCATATTAACCCAAAAGCTTACTTTCTGGTCCATTTGAAGAATATTTAATACTTAAATATTTTTCTTCCATCAAACTGCATAATGTGGCAATACAAATCAAATAAGTCCAATTTCTTGTGAAAGTTTTTTCTCTGAAGAATTTGAAGGTAATGAGTTATAACATAAGGCAGTTTTAGCTAAATTGATAAAAGATGATTTTTATTGGTTTCTTGCCAGTTTTCTAGTTACGTTCTTTATATCAACTCAAGTGTTCCTTTTACTTTACTGGGGGTTCTAATACAGCTGCTTATTCATATAATTTAATTTTCCCAAATTTCTCACACTCAAATGCAATATACTATATAAAATAATTATTGAGACTTAAGGAGGTATAAAATGAGATATTCTTCTTCAATCACACTTTGGTTAAACAAACTGATAAAACACGACTACTATCCAGTAAAGTCCAGCTATGTCAGCAGCTGAAACAGATCATTTAGAAACAAAAGTACTTTGACCTCAGTTTATATAAAGAGCAGTTAATTCCCCACATTTATGTATCTGATATATGGAGTACATTTATTTCTTCAGGAAAGCACATGAGAAAAATATTTTATGCATATTTTCATTGAAAATGCATTTGCATTTTCATTCTAAATGATCAATTTGATCACCTGCACAGATCCAATTTATCAAACTGTCAATATTTCAACTTCATTTTTCACTGTGAAGATTTGACTATTCAATTTACACTGCTAGATCTTCCACTGATTGAGTGCTCAGCCTATGCCAGCCGCTACTCAAAATGCTTTCCATACAATGCTGAGGTAGTCGCGTTAGATCCATCTGAGATGTGGATTGTTTTTCCCATTTCACTCTTAGATTGAGGCTGAGAGATATTAAGCATCTTGTCCAAAACAGCACAGTAAAAAGCAGTGGACCTGGGATTCAAGTTCCAGTCTTCTGACTCCAAAGCACTTAACATTATATTACATTGCTGCCTAAAATTTCAGAAAATTTCAAATGTCTTGAATTTACTTTATTTATATTGCTTTCAACTCATTCAATAGTTAATTCACAGAGGAAGTAAAAAGCATTTTTTTGTTGTTAGACAAGGTTACCACCATCATTGGAACACATATTGTATCATTTCAAATGTGTTTCTGACCTACTTCCTGAGAGTGAAATCAAAAGATATTTTGATTTATTATTATTTTGAGTTAGGGTAATATTTTTCAGATATTCTTAATTTTTCTTTAATAACCAGTTATAAGAGTTTGCACCTATTACTTTACGATTAATTCAATATTTGCTAAACATCTATGAGAGTCATACCATAAGCATCAAAAACTGCTTCCTATACTATTAGAGTTTCTATGAAATCTGCTGTATCGTTAGCCCTGTATTTGCCTATACATCATATGTGAGAAAGAACCACTCTAAGTTCCTCCTTTTTC
Organism: Tapirus indicus; assembly: GCA_031878705.1. Taxonomy (NCBI): domain Eukaryota; kingdom Metazoa; phylum Chordata; class Mammalia; order Perissodactyla; family Tapiridae; genus Tapirus; species Tapirus indicus. The sequence continues at coordinate 5,141,115 of CM062918.1, forward strand.
ACCTATAACATCCATCTCTCATGGTGAGTGAACTGCAAGCTGAGCTGATGGTTCATAAAATCCCCTGAAGTAAATTCATTTCAGGTTGCTCTCTCATTTTATTTTTGCAAATGACATGTTTTACAGCGGCCATCAAAATCATATTTTCATTTGGTGTGAATTAAAAACAGATAAAATATTAAATCTGGCAGTATAAAAATCTAAACATCTTGTTGATCTGCCATTACCGAAGCTATTTATAATCTCATATTTTACTCAGGGCAATCATATGCCACATTTTGAGATTTGCTTGTTCGTGGATGAAGGAAAGTCTGAAAAATACTCAATTAACCTTTTTATAAGAAGCAGTGTGATATATGTAAAAAATGGAGAGGTTGTGGAGAAACGGGGACCCTCATTCACTGCTGGTGGGAATGCAAACTGGTGCAGCCTCTATGGAAAACAGTATGGAGAGTCCTCAAAAAATTAAAAATAGAAATACCGTATGATCCAGCAATACCACTCTTGGGCATCTACCCAATGGACGTGAAATCAACCATCACAAGAGGTGTATGCACCCCTATGTTCATTGCAGCATTATTCACTATAGCCAAGAAGTGGAAGCAACCCAAGTGTCCCTCAACTGATGATTGGTTAAAGAAGATGTGGTATATACATACAATGGAATACTACTCAGCCATAAGAAAAGACACAATTGTCCCATTTGCAACAACATGGATGGACCTAGAGGTATTATGTTAAGTGAAATAAGCCAGAGAGAGAAGGACAGACACTGCATGAACTCACTCATATATGGAATATAAGTGAACACACAGACAGAGAGAACTGATTGGTGGTTACCAAGGGGAAGGGGGGTGGGGGGGCACAAGGGGTGAAGGGTTACATCCACAAGGTGACGGACAAACAAAAATGTACAACTAAAACCCCACAGTGTTATAAACTAAGACATCAATAAAAAAAAAATATGCACTATAGATGGGTGAGGGTTTCCACCGTCTCGAATACTTCCTCAAATGCCAATCTTCCTAGCTGTAAAATCATAAAAACAGCAAGGCTGTTGTGAGAACTTGAAGAGATAATATAAGTAAAGTGCACAGCAAGTGACTGGTGTATTTTGGAAACAGACTCTCCAACAGAGAGCTCTATGTGACTGCGAACTCACAGAATCTAACGATGCAAATACAGGCAACAATGAACCACATAATGATGGTGGTCCCATAGGTTAGTACCATATAGCCTAGGTGCTTAGTAGACTATACTATCTAGGTTTGTGTAAGTGCACTCTATGATGTTCACATGACAAATTTGCCTAATGACGCAGTTCTCAGAACATTTCCCCACCATTAAGCAATGCATGACTGTAATAATAAAAATCCTTTACATTTTTTTTCAAATAAATTTTATATGTATTATCATCACAACAGTACGATGATGAAAACAGAGCAATTTCATAGTTTACAAAGAGAACAATGAGGAGCAGAAAGTTAACCTAAACTGAGAGCAAAACAATAATAACAGTTAAAATTAAAATTTAGTCTTTTTTAGAACATTTTCAACACTCCAGAAAGAAACCCCATACCCATTATTAGCACTCCTCATTTCTTTCCAATACTGCCCCCATCTCTAAGCAAATGTTTATCTACTTTCCATTTCTATGGAGCTTCCTAATCTTGACAATTCACATAAACGGAGTCATACTATATATATTTTTTGTGACCGGCTTCTTTCGCTTAGAAAAATGATTTCATGTTATAGCACATATCAGTACTTCATTCCCTTTTTATTGGCAAATAATATTCCATTCTAGGAATATACCATATTTTGTTTATCCATTCAACTGATGAACATTTGGGTTGTTTCAACTTTTTGGCGATTATGAACAGTACTGTATAATAAATATTATGGCTCCATTTTTTGATGTTTGACTTCTTACAGCTTTTAAGATTCGCTCCTCCCTTTTCCACTTCTGCCCCACATCTGGGAAAGTGGATAAGAAATCCCTCCTTTGACACCAATGGGAAGTTCAAACCATTCACAGAAACCCTCATCCCAGCTCTACCCCTTCACCACCACAAAAACCCCAAGCCAGTCTCCTTTCCCTGCTCTGTCAAGCCATTTTAGACCGCTTGGGAGCCACCTTTCTCTCCTGAAAATCCTCATATGTCAGTAATAAACGTTTTCACACCCTTTCAGTGTGTTATGCATGTGGCATCATCAAATCCAAACCAAATTTTGAGTGTGGGTCCATCTGTTTCTGCAAGATGGTTAAAAAACATTCTGCCACGAAGATTTGTGTACAAATTTTTGTGCAGAGATACATTTTTAATTATCTTGAGTATATACTTAAGAGTATAATTGTTGGGTCATATGGTAACTCTGTGTTTAACTTTTTGAGCACCTGCCAAAATGCTTTCCAAAGTGGCTGCACCATTTTACAATCTCACCAGCTCTGTATGAGGGTTCCAGTTTCTCACAATGCGCTGTCTGTCGTTTTGGTTACAGCCATCTGGCATGGTATCTTATTGTGGTTTGGATTTGCATTTCTCTAATGACTAATGTTGCTGAGTATTTTTTCATGTGCTTACTGGAAATTTGTATACCTTCTTTGAAGAAATGTCTATTCAAATCCTTTGCCCATTTTAAATTGGGTTTTTTGTTGTTGAGTTGTAAGTGTTCTTTATATATTCTGGATATAAGTCCCTTATCAGATATATAATTTGCAAATATTTTTTTCCATTCTGCAGTTTATCTTTTAATTTTCTCTATTGTATCTTTTGAAGCACTAACACCCCACTCAACTTCAACCATGAGTTCATTGATTTTAATTATGTTATATGGCCACCCAATCTGCAAGAGGGGCTGTGAAATGTTTTCTACGAAGGCAAAATTGGCACTTCCCACAAAATTGTGGCTTTGTTAGTAAGAGGAAGGGCAGAATGGAGCTGGGGATGGCAGCCAGCAAACTCTGCCATTTAGGGTAAAGGGATGAGTCGATAAATCACTATCACAGTTCTTCAGATTTATCTTTCCTCTCAGAAGTCTGACAATCTAGGGCATCCCTTGCCCTTTATTTCCAAAATCCTGCCGACCTATGTAATGTCTCCCTCTCACTCTCCAGCCACAGGACAAAAAATGGCTCATCAGAATCAATAACTGACAACCTCTGCATTACAGCAGGGTTTCTTGAGCCCTGCATCATTGTATAAAGTTCCTGCTGTAACCCAGAGGGAGTTTCTTGTGATATTTTATTCACCTCTCTTAACAAACCGCAACACGCAGACATCAGAGTTGTCATTATAGCAATCATCTTTAGATAAAGAACTACAAAGATATAAAGTGTAAATGAGGAAATAGTGCAAACACCAATATGCCTTTTTAGATCATGGATGTTACTGCAGTGGAACTTGACTTTCCACTGAATAAAATTATGATGTCTTATAATTTTCCAGCTTCCTTGTTTAGTATTGAATGCTTCATGGAAAAAACAGGACCATGAGAAAATTCAGAATATTATTCATCTACCATTTATTCGCTCTTGCTCAACACAAGTATATCAGGTACTTACTATGTGCAGGACCCTTGCCCTCAATGAGTTTACAGTTTAGAAAATAATCAGGGATCAATCCTGCTCTCCATAAGTGAGGAGACTGAGGTTCAAGGAGGTTAGCCCCAGGAACACAGGATATAGTCCTTCAACGTTGATCTTGTCTTCTTTTATTTCCTTTTAGATTTAGGCTCAGTTACAGTACCTATATTGTAGGGGGTTTTTTTAATATCCATTTTAAGCACAAATTTAATTCAGAAGTATTTATATAAATACAATTCAAAAGTCCTATTTAAAAGGTTCTTGAATTTTTTAGTAAACACAGACTTTTTACAGCATGATTATTTTTCAGGTGTCTGTGTTTACATGTTCACGGCTAAACACGGGGACTATCAGAGACGCCAAAGTATCAGCTGCATTGATGGTGTGGAAGTGAAGCCAATAATGTGACAACATGACAAAGCTGCATTATCTTACATCTTTACATTTGGTTTAGGAAGACAAAATGATTGGAGATATTTTAGGAACTATGTAATAGGCTAACATACAAATACCTTTTTAAATTAGAGTAAATTATTTATAAAATTTAAATTTGAATACTTTATTCATAATGTATATAAACGAGTATTTGGCATAAATTACAAACATTTTCCAAAATGCATTTGACAATTTCTAAATCATTTATAATTTCCCTGATATTATTATCCAAGGTAAACATAGCCAGAAATTTTAGCTTTTTCTGAATTAAAATATTTTGGTCTCTGCAAAACTGCCACTACCTTCTTGGAATTCATCCAATCACTTCTGCACTGTCTCTCAACAAGGAAAAGAAGGAGAAGGGGGCTGCCAAGGAGGATCGGTGCTATAATCTTGCATGATTGTTTGATCTTGGAGACATGCCAAGACTGACTCAACTGTGCCTGATTTTCTATGAGTAGAACTGTGGCTCTTGAAATGTGACTTATTTAACATCACCTTGGCTGCTGAAATGAAGGGGCAAAGATCAGTTACCAAAGCCGACATTAGGTCATGTTTCCAGGCCCAGTATGGAAATCTTTCTATCATCAGACGGTATCTTCTCGGTGCCATTTCCTTCTGTGAACTATCTCTTCCATCAGTTGCTGACTTACCCTTGTTTACCAATATACTGTTTATGTGACGCAATGCCCAGGCCTCCATCAATGTCATATCTTTACTCTGTAAATGGTATTTTTCATAGTCGTGCAAAACCAATGCACTAAAATAGTTTAAATACTTTTAAGCCAGGCATAAACAGTAGGGGGCAAGGTCACTCCTAGACACTAATTCTGGAATAAAGGCTGTAAATGCTGCGATTGTGTTTCTCACGTTTGTGTCTGTCATTTAAAGAGTGCTGGATTTGCTACAGATGAGCATGTTTCACTTTTGGAATAAATATTTCTGCTTAATCTAATGTTCCAGTCCATTTAGCATATTCTATACTAACCTTCTTACCCATTAACGTATTCAGGGAAACTTTCTCATTTCCAGTCAGATTTGTGGATTTATGCCACGGATTCTACAGATATCTGAGACTGTATCATTATACAATGTCTAGCATACACAGTGTATAAAGAAAAACTACTGAATCCAAATGGGAATTTAATTAATATCATGGTTAACGTACCATTATTATATTCAGGACAAGAAAATGTATTTACATGGGGGGGGCAGTCTCTGAAAGGGGTCAGGACTTAACCTATTTGAGAAAGTAATACAGGAATACACAAAAAGATTTTGGTACAGGTTACATTCTGTACAACATTTGATGATTTGGGGAAAAAGTCTGATGTATCTTTTTTAAAATTCTGAAATAACTTTTAAGACTGAGATGTGCAACATCAAAAGCATATTCTAAAAAAGGATGTGCAAAGTGCCACATGATAAACAACCAAGGTTTTTTTAAATTGGCAAAGAACTTGTATACCATTATGTAACTTCAAATCATGCTTTTGAAAAATCCTGCCTTCACTGAATTGTGATAAATTCACAGTGCCTTATCTTCAAATGCAGACAACAAAATGAACGGTGATAAGGGTAACAAAATGTTTACTTTTAATGGAATTCTAGTCCTAGAATTGAAAATCAATGTGCTTTCTGTCAATACATGGTTTACAATATCTGCAATATATATTGTGGAGAAGAACCTTATATAGTACACAGTTATAACCATTATTAGACTTGTTTTATCATCACTCTCACCCAGTTTAAAGACAGATATTCAGTCACGTGGACTGTTATTTGAGTTGGACACATTCTGATTTCTCTGACGACTGCTTTGAGAACCCGTAGCATCTCAGTACTGCTATGAAGGCATATGTTTATTTAAACTTTCAAGCAAATTAGAAAAACAAACACTATATATTTTTAAAGTTATTCTCTTCACCATTTCCAACTTCTATTTTTAATCTTTTTTGCTTCTTTGATGAAAAGTTTTTATTTACTCCGGAAAAGCAACCAAATGACTTTTTTTGAGTGTTCAACATTAAGTGCATATAAGTGATCTAGGAATACTTAAAGCACATTTTGCTAGCCAGTTACAGTGTTCAAATTACAACACTGATCATAACCAGTTAGAGATGATGAGCCCTCTCAGGGACTATCTGGATATAAATGTAGTAAATTATTTGATTGTTTCATGTATAAATACAATTTAAAGAGAGCTGTATTTTTTCATTTAAAGAAAAGACAGTAAATTTTTTAACATCTTGAAAAAATGCTTATCAAAAATCTGTTTCACAGATATTTTCCAATGTCACAGAAGATGCATAAGTACAAAGAAGTGCCCCGTGTCAGTGGGCCTTGGAATCAGACAATCCTGTGTTCAAATCCCTGTCTGTCATGTATTAGCTAGACAATCTAGGACAAATTAGTTAACTTCTCAAGAGTAAGTGTCCCATCTGCAAAGTAGGGCTAATATACACCTACTTCACTGTGTTGTTGAGTGGGAGGATTATTTAAAAACACACAGGTAAGGAGTTAAGCAAGGAGGTAAGGAGTTAATCTGACCCAGATTAAACACTTAATAAATGTTAGATTTTCTTCCATCAACAGGCATAGAGTCCTATAGGAGAGTAAAATAAGTAAATGAATAAATTCTGACTACAAGACTATTAAGGTAATAAAGTGGACTACCAGGGATCTTGTAAAATCTCCTTCTGTGAGTATCTTTTCAAAATAGATAAAACTGTTTCTCTGGTAGACTATATGTGAGCCTTACATCTCAACAAACTCAGTTGCCTCTTTATTGATCTTCAATCTCCTGTTGCTTCCACGTGTGATTTAATGGGTAGAAGCATCTTGCTTAAGGAATAGCAGAGCTTCTATTCCCGGAGGAATGCAGAGCTCTTGATTCACATTAAAATGCATGATGTGAGCTTCAGAATCCTTCACTATTGCTCCATCTTCATCACGTTTATCTCCTTGGCTTATAGTTCAAGATATTTAATTCTTTCTTGTTAATTACTTGCTGGTTATCTCTTACAGCATGATAAAACCAAAAAAGCATGGATTTGAAGTGAAAATACTTAAAAGTCTTGCCTCCAGCAATATTCCTGAGCATCACGTTTCATATTTGTAAAATATTAGCTACTCTGCCTATGTCACAGGAGAAAGTCAACATTCAATCATGTGATGGGGAAAGTAAAAGACATTAAAGATAGAACAGTGAGAAACAAATCTCAGACTTTCATGGGAATTGCAGGCAATTAACCAAGCCAGAGAGATGATGTCATGATCAGGGAAGTTCACTCTTTAGTTTTATCATAAACCTAATATAGGATGTCTTCTGTACTCACTAAAATGTCCTGATTTAAAACTCTTGTGAGATTCACAAATAAATAAAAGTCAAAACTCACCAATCTATCTACAATAGGTTCCACAGGCTCTTTCAACCTTTGTGTGTGTGTGTGTGTGTGTGTGTACATAACAAACATATTCACTTATCTAAAACTACAGCTGATTTTGATTACATGGGTGTTTCATTTGTATTTGTACGTATTTATTTGTGTTTGCTTTGTCCCTCTTATTAATGTCCATGTTTCACTTTCCTTTATGACTCTTCATTATCCTAATATGTTTCAAGTAATAGTGTTTTAAAAAATAAATTTCTCTTGGAATTTAGTAAATGAAGCAAATGTTTTAGGTAGATATTCAATTATTCTTGACATTCATTTGTTTCCAAATTTTAAAAGTAAACTATTAATCCTGACTTCTTAAGCACTCAATTTTCCTTTGGGCTCATAGTGACAATCCCAAAGCAAATTTAAGGGGGAACAACTTGTTCTGAACTATTCAGATTTTTTAAAAGTTTACTTGTAAATATTTCATTATTATATAAGCAATACACATGCATTGTTGAAAAAACAGTAGGAATTAAAGAGAAGTCAAAAAGAATCACTGCTCATATTTTGGAGTATATGTTTCCTGATATTTTATGCACATGAATATGCCATAGTTTTAAAAATGGAATCATATTATTCCCAGTGCTATAATTAGTTTATTTCACTTACATGTGCTAAACATCTCCACAGCAATAGCTATGTATGTATACAATAACTATAATGGTTTCAGAGTATCCCATTGCATATACCAAATTTTATTTACCAATCCAATATAACTGGACATATACATTGCTTTAGTTATCTTTAAATAAACAATATTATGATAAATATACCTGAATCTTTTTGAACAATTGTCCAATTACTTCTCTTAGGATAAATTTCTAACATTAGAATTCTTTATGTCAAAGGATATGTATCTTTTTAGCTTTCAGTATACTTTGACAAAATCCTTCAAAATGTTTCACTTTATTTTCACTCTTAACAGCAGGGCTGAAGGATACCTCTTTCCTATATTCTCACCAATATTGTTTTAAGTTTTAAAAATTTGTCTGTATATGGAATATCTTGCTTTACTCATGCATCTTTTATTACTATTAAGGTTGATATTTACACATATCTTAGTTGGCCATGTTTTTCTTATGGTGTGAAATGCCATTTCTGGGCCTTTGCTCATTTTTTCAATTGAGCAGTTTTCTTTGTATTGCATAATAAAGAGCTTTTGATTTGTTCATGTTGATAACCTCTTACCTGTATATATATTACTAATGTTTTCTCAACGTTTTTTTTTTCACCTATTTATTGTAGTTTTTGATATATGGAGGTTTTAACATCATATATATCAATTTTGTTATAGTTTCTGTTAGTAAGTTCTTCCCAGTGGTAAGATGACATAAATATACAGTGGAGAATCCCCAGTCTCCTTGGGTTTTAGATTCAAAGTTAGTGTTGCTTCCCAACCCCCTCAGTGTGTGTGAGGGCACGCCCATATGCCTCCAAGACCCCTCCACTCCCCCCTAACATTTAACAAGCTACACTCCCGATGTCTGTTCACTTCTCTGTCTCCACCGCAGACCACAAGCTCCCTGAGGTTATTAACAGTTTTACTTATATCTTGGCATAAATGGGAACTTTGTTAAATTAGATCTCTCAGTTATTGTCTAGTAGGCACTCATAACCTGTATTTGAGCTTGCTGGCATAATTGCACTAACCCAGTGTTATTGGTACAAGCGTTCATTTATATAAGCACTTAGTACCACGTACATCTTCAAACACATGTCATAATTATAATACTCACGTTATTTATACAATTGATAGATTAATATTTGTTGCCTCTCTAGAGAGAAATCAACTCTACCTTGTACATTACTGGATCACCATTCTATTTCATTAACTATAGTAGGTGAAGAATAAATAATTGAGAATTGTAATTGAATGAATCAACAAATAATATAGCGTTTATAACCAAAGACCTGTAGACAAAGTATATCATCACTGCTCTAACTTTCTTGAAAATATTTTAGTATTTCTATCCATATTATGATAGAAAACACTATATGATAGGAAAGATCATGAAGAAGATTTCACTTTAATATCTGCTTTCATTATTGTATCATATTGAAATAACTCAAGGAGCTTATAATATTTAAATTTTAAAATAACCATCAACATCACGCTATCAAACACTTTACAGCAAAAGCATTTTGCCTCAAGTTGCCAATGAATTTTTTTTCCTTAACATGGACTCATTGTATGTATAAGCAGCAAAACACAATGCTGGACAGGAGAATAATAAAAACAGATGGAAGACATTTTCAGTTGGATGACCTTTTAGTTCACAGGCTTGAATAAGGCTGACTCAGTTATGCTCAGTAACCAGTGGTACCTCTGAGCACCTGTTCCGTCTCCTGAATGCATTCAGCCTTTGCTCCTGGGTTCTTGAGAAGAAGAGAGGAGCTTGTGGCGGGCGGCAGATGTGACTTGATGTGGCTGCACAAGCATCCTAGTGAACCCTCAAGGGTAAAAGATGCACAACCTTGAAGATGAACCATAAAGATGATAAACATTTGCCTAAGGTCTTTTCTTAGAAAGAATACAAATAGAAAAAGAATATTTTAAAATTTTCAATGAAGGGAGTAAATGCTATGTTTATTTTTCAGTCTTTTAGCATGATAGGTGACAACAAAATCAAATTGGGTTTATTCACCACCTTTAATAATATACACCAGATTAAAAGTATGTTAAACTCATTTTTAGTAAATTAAAAAATTGTTTCATTTAGCAGAAAAGTTCAGTAGCTCAGATGCTGGAGTCAACATCCCTGGACTCAAATCTTGGTTCCAGCTGTATATTGTACCAGTTATTAGCTACCTGAACTTGGACAAATTCCTCAACTTCTCAGTTTTCTTGGCTATAAAATGGAGTTTATAATACTAACCATTAACAGTTATCTCAATTAATCCTTGAAACACTTCATACTGATCATTACCATAGTGTACATTTAAAACACTCAATTACTATTACTAATTAAGATTATTATATGAATAAAAACCTGAATTATAATAATTTTGTAGGCATAGATCCCTACGTATCCTTCAAGATTCAGATCATAAGTCACTTGTTTTATAAATTTTACTTACCCAGAGCAGATCTAACTGCTTATTCATCTGAGCTCCTATTTCTCATGATTAGTTAATATATTGAGATTAATTTGTTGGGTTACTATTTAGATAAGTCACTAGGCTGGGGTGAGACCCTTCAAATTGGATTACTTGAGGAGCAACAAGAATTCACAATTCTGTTAATTATGGGGCTTTTGTTTTACTGAATGAAGTGGCCAGGCAAAATTGCTTAGGGTAATAAAGGAAATTTAGAGAGTCTGTATGCAAGAGGAAAAAGTGGAGAACTGAGGTGGTGGAGAGAATTGAGAAACCTTGGAGAGAAGAACATATACACCTGAAGAAATTTATTCAGTTTCTGGTACTGTATTGTGCTGTGAGTTCTCTTCCCCACTAAATCTTTAGTAAAATATCTATTTCTTATTAAAGTCTTGCATAGTTTGATGGGTTTGGAAGAAGACTGTAACAAAGTACTGGGCGAGAGCTCTGCCATCTGCCCATTTCCACAGCTGGCCTGTGGGTTGCTGCAGGTGGGACAATGTCATTGATAGCTGATGCCTGCCAAAGAATCTAAATAGATGCTGAGGATTATAAGAGAAGTTTCTACATGTCATTAACCTTTCCAAACTATGAAATCCTGTCTTCCATTAATATTGTCAACTGAACTTGTAAATGTCATCATAATATCCCTTGAAAAAGAAGTGATATTCTGATAGTAATGATGTACCCATGTAAACCTGATGACAAACACATATGAACAGAAATACGCATAGATATACAAGGAAATTAGCCTCTTTATTATTTTTTAAGTTTTCCAAAAATGTAGAGTTATAGTGTGGCACTCTAAAAACTGATTTTAGAGCCAGTACATATCAAAACATTTATATTAAAAAAATTACTAATTACACAGTGATTTTCCAACATTTCTTAATTAAATAAATCATGTATTTTCTTTGCCAGCTAAATATGATGCCTATTTCATCTGGGAATAATGAAACTAAAGAAAAATTTAAGGGCTCAGAAATGCCAAAGGTGGTTTCCCTTTGGGAAAACCTTTTCCTCTTTGGGAAAAAAAGCATATTTAAACACAGTAGTAGAGCAGAGGAGAACTAGAGAAACAAATCTAAACACATTGCAATAAATGCATTACATATTTAGGTATAGTTTTCAAAATGAGGTCTAAAAATAGTCATCCCTTTCACTTTATCACAGAAATCCACTGGATCTTACTATTGAAAACATTAGCACCTCTTGCACACCTAACTACATGTCGGCAGATTTGTCAATATGTACACCTTCAGTAATGTGGAGAGACTTGCTAGACTGCGTTTCTTTTGCCATCCGTTTCAAGACCATGAGAATAGGCTTGGATAGTTTTAGCCAGAACAGGAAGAAAATTGAGGAATGAGACCAGTGATGTGGTACTCCACTTGGGATGGTGAAAACACACAGCCTTTAAACAATGTCTCAGACATGGCTTGACCATTTTGATTGAATTCACTATTCTCAAGTGTGCCCAGTTTTGCTATTTAGATCCATGAAATTCAAGCTGATGAAATCATCGTCTCAAATTCCACAAGACATTCTACGGTGGGGTAGCATTAAAGTCATACATAGGTTTTTTTTTTTTATTACCATTTTTTTTTATTGATGTCTTAATAGTTTATAAGACTGTGGGGTTTTAGTTGTACATTTTTGTTTGTCCGTCACCTTGTGGATGTAACCCTTCACCCCTTGTGCCCACCCCCCAGCCCCTTCCCCTTGGTAACCACCAATCAGTTCTCTCTGTCCATGTGTTCATTTATATTCCATATATGAGTGAGTTCATGCAGTGTCTGTCCTTCTCTCTCTGGCTTATTTCACTTAACATAATACCCTCTAGGTCCCTCCATGTTGTTGCAAATGGGACAATTGTGTCTTTTCTTATGGCTGAGTAGTATTCCATTGTATGTATATACCACATCTTCTTTAACCAATCATCAGTCAAGGGACACTTGGGTTGCTTCCACTTCTTGGCTATAGTGAATAATGCTGCAATGAACATACGGGTGCATAAGGCTCTTGTGATGGTTGATTTCATGTCCATTGGGTAGATGCCCAAGAGCAGTATTCCTGGATCATAAGGTATTTCTATTTTTAACTTTTTGAGGACTCTCCATACTGTTTTCCATAGAGGCTGCACCAGTTTGCAGTCCCACCAGCAGGGAATGAGGGTCCCCGTTTCTCCACAACCTCTCCAGCATTTGTCGTTATTTGTCTTTGTGATTATAGCCATTCTAACAGGTGTCAGGTGATATCTTAATGTAGTTTTGATTTGCATTTCCCTGATGATCAGTGATGTTGAACATCTTTTCATGTGTCTATTGGCCATCTGTATCTCTTCCTTGGAAAAATGTCTGTTCATATCCTCTGCCCATTTTTTGATCGGGTTGTTTGTTTTTTTGTTGCTCAGTTGTATGAGATCTTTATATATTACTGAGATTAATCCCTTGTTGGACAAACAATTTGCAAATGTTTTCTCCCAGCTGGTGGGTTGTTTATTCATTTTGATCCTGGTTTCATTTGCCTTGTAGAAGCTCTTTAGTCTGATGAGGTCGCACTTGTTTATTTTTTCTTTTGTTCCCCTTGTCCGAGTAGACATGGAATCTGAAAGGATCCCTTTATGCCCAATCTCAATTAGTGTACTGCCTATGGTTTCTTCCAGGAGTTTTATAGTTTCAGGTCTCACTTTCAGGTCCTTGATCCATTTTGAGTTGATTTTTGTATATGGCGATAGGAGATGGTCTACTTTCATTCTTTTGCATGTTGCTGTCCAATTTTCCCAGCACCATTTGTTGAAGAGACTTCCCTCTCTCCATTGTATGTTCTTTGCTTCTTTGTCGAAGATTAGCTGTCCATAGGTGTGTGGTTTTATTTCTGGGCTTTTGATTCTATTCCATTGATCTGTGTGTCTATTCTTGTACCAGTACCATGCTGTTTTGATTACTATAGGTTCATAGTATATTTTGAAATCAGGGATTGTGATGCCTCCATATTTGTTCTTTTTTTTTCAGAATTGCTTTAGCTATTCAGGGTCTTTTGTTGCCCCATATGAATTTCAGTAGTTTTTGTTCTATTACCGTGAAGAATGACATTGGGATTCTGATTGGGATTTCATTGAATTTGTAGATTGCTTTAAGTAGAATGGACATTTTAACTATATTTATTCTTCCAATCCATGTGCATGGAATATTTTTCCATTTCTTTATGTCTTCCTTGATTTCTCTCAATAGTGTCTTATAGTTTTCATTGTATACGTCTTTTACCTCCTTGGTTAAATTTATTCCCAGATATTTTATTCTTTTTGTTGCAATTGTAAATGGGATTGTCTTTTTGAGTTCTCTTTCTGTTGGTTCATCATTAGTGTATAGAAATGCAATTGACTTTTGTAAGTTGATTTTATACCCTGCCACTTTACTGTAGTTGTTGATTATTTCTAGTAGTTTTCCGATGGAATTTTTTGGGTTTTCTATGTATAAGATCATGTCATCTGCAAATAGTGAGAGTTTCACTTCTTCCTTGCCTATTTGGAGTCCTTTTATTCCTTTTTCTTGCCTAATTGCTCTGGCCAGAACTTCCAGTACTATGTTGAATGAGAGCAGTGTGAGTGGGCACCCTTGTCTTATTCCTGTCCTCAAAGGAATGGCTTTCAGGTTTTCCCCGTTGAGTAGGATGTTTGCTGTAGGTTTGTCATATATGGCCCTTATTATGTTGAGGTACTTTCCTTCTATACCCATTTTGTTGAGAGTTTTTATCATAAATGGATGCTGGATCTTGTCGAATGCCTTCTCTGCATCGATTGAGATGATCATGTGGCTTTTATTCTTCATTTTGTTAATGTGGTGTACTACATTGATTGATTTGCGAATGTTGAACCATCCCTGTGTCCCTGGTATAAATCCCACTTGATCGTGGTGTATGATCTTTTCGATGTATTGCTGTATTCGGTTTGCCAATATTTTGTTGAGGATTTTTGCGTCTATGTACATCAGTGATATTGGCCTGTAGTTTTCCTTCTTTGTATTGTCCTTGTATGGCTTTGGTATCAGGATGATGTTGGCCTCATAGAATGTGTTGGAAGTATTCCATCTTCCTCTATTTTTTGGAATAGTTTGAGAAGGATAGGTGCTAAATCTTCTTTGAACGTTTGATAAAATTCTCCAGGGAAGCCATCTGGTCCTGGGCTTTTATTTTTGGGGAGGTTTTTGATTACTATTTCAATCTCTTTACTTGTGATTGGTCTGTTCAGATTCTCTATTTCTTCTTGATTCAGTTTTGGGAGGTTGTATGCATCCAAGAATTTGTCCATTTCCTTTAGGTTGTCCAATTTGTTGGCGTAAAGTTTTTCATAGTATTCCCTAATAATCCCTTGTATGTCTGTGGTATCTGTTGTAATTTCTCCTCTTTCATTTCTAATTTTATTTATTTGAGTCTTCTCCCTTTTTTTCTTAGTGAGTCTGGCTAAGGGTTTGTCAATTTTATTTATCTTCTCAAAGAACCAGCTCTTTGTTTCATTGATCCTTTCTACTGTTTTTTTGGTTTCAATTTCACTTATTTCTGCTCTGATTTTTATTATTTCCCTCCTGCTGATTCAGGGCTTTGTCTGTTCTTTTTCTAATTCTGTTAGGTGCAGTTTAAGGTTATTTATTTGGGATTTTTCTTGTTTGTTAAGGTGAGCTTGTATTGCTATGAATTTCCCTCCCAGGACCGCTTTTGCTGCATCCCATATGAGTTGGTATGGTGTATTTTCCTTTTCATTTGTCTCCAGATAGCTTTTGATTTCTCCTTTAATTTCATCAAAGACCCATTGGTTATTCAGTAGCATGTTGTTTAGTCTCCACATCTTTGTCCCTTTCCTAGTTTTTTCCTTACAGTTGATTTCTAGTTTCACTGCATTATGATCAGAAAAGATGCTTGTAATGATTTCAATCTTCTTAAATTTACATAGGTTTGCCTTGTTTCCTAATATATGGTCTATCCTTGAGAATGTTCCATGTGGACTTGAGAAGAATGTGTACTCTGCTGTTTTTGGGTGGATTGCTCTGTATATATCTATTAGGTCCATTGCGTCTAGTTTTTCGTTTAAGTCCATTATTTCCTTATTGACTTTTTGTCTGGATGATCTATCCATTGATGTAAGGGGGGCGTTAAGATCCCCTACTATTATTGTGTTATTGTTAATATCTCCTTTAAGGTTTTTTAGCAGTTGTTTTATGTACTTTGGTGCTCCTGTGTTGGGTGCATAGATATTTATGATTGTTATGTCTTCTTGGTGAAGTGTCCCTTTTATCATTATATATTGCCCTTCTTTGTCTCTCATTACCTTTTTTATCTTGAAGTCTACTTTGTCTAAGTATGGCTACTCCTGCTTTCTTTTGTTTGCCATTAGCTTGGAGTATTGTTTTCCATCCTTTTATTTTGAGTCTGTGTTTGTCTTTAGAGCTGAGATGTGTTTCCTGGAGGCAGCAGATTGTTGGATCTTGGTTTTTAATCGATCCCACCACTCTGTGTCTTTTGATTGGAGAATTCAATCCATTTCCATTTAGAGTGATTATTGATATGTGAGGGTTTAATGTTGCTATTTTATTGTTCATTTTCTGGTTCTTTTGCATTTCCTTCATTTCTTGTCACTTGTGTTTCGGACTGCAAATTCAATTTGGTATTTCTGCATGCTCATTCTCTTGGTTTTCTCTTTATTTGTCATGTGTGGTTCTCTTCTGGTTATTTGTTTAGTGGTTACCGTGAGGTTTATATAAGCGATCTCCTGGATAAGATAGTACATTTTCAGGTGCTTCCTTTTTCCTGAGGCTGGGTCGATTCAATCCCTTACCTCTTCCCCTCCTTATTTGTTATCTCTTTATTCCATCTTGTGTCATGAGTGTAGTTTACAGTGATGAGCTTGAATTAATTTTTGATGTTATCCAACTGAGGTTTGTTCTGGTTTAGTCTCCTTGCTTTTGTCCTTGCTGAAATCTTTGTATCCCCTTTCTCAATTTTTTTTTTCAGGACTAAGTGCCTTCTTGAGCATTTCTTGTAGTGGGGGTCTTGTGGTGATGAACTCTCTTAGCTTTTGTTTATCAGGGAGAGTTATTAATTCTCCATCATATTTGAAGGATATTTTTGCTGGATAAAGTATTCTTGGGTGAAGGTTTTTGTCTTTCATGATTTTGAATATATCATTCCAGTCTCTCCTAGCCTGTAGAGTTTCTGTCAAGAAATCAGCTGAGAGCCTGATGGGGTTTCCTTTGTATGTTATTTTGTTTTTTTGTTTAGCTGCCCTTAATATTATTTCCTTGTCACGGGTATTTTTCAAGTTTGCTACTATGTGGCGAGATGATTTTTTACTCCTGTTTATATATTTAGGTGATCTATTGATTTCATTCACTGTTATTTCCCTCTCGTTCCATAGGTTGGGGAAGTTCTCAGCTATTATTTCTTTGAACAAACTCTCTGCTCCTTTTTCTCTTTCTTCTCCATCTGGAATGCCTATTATCCTTATGTTGCTTTTCCTCATTGAGTCTGATATTTCTCAAAGAATTTCTTCATTTCTTTTTAGTCTTAGCTCTCTCTCCTCCTCTATCTGGAGTGTTTCTGTGTGGCTGTCCTCAATAATGCTAATTCCTTCCTCCATATTGTCAGTTCTGCTCTTTAAAGACTCCATTTTTTCCACTATCTCGTTCCTTTTGTTTTTCATCTCCAATAATTCTGATTGGTTTTTCTTTATGGTTTCAATCTCTTTTGTGACGAAATCCCTGAATTCATTGATTTGTTTCTATGTGTTCTCTTGTATTTCGTTGAGTTTGTTTATGATAGCTATTTTGAATTCTCTGTCATTCAGGTTATCAAATTCTGTGCCTTCAGGGTTGGTTTCTGGGTGTTTGTCATTTTCCTTTTGGTCTGTAGCCATAACAAATTGTCACAAGGATCTGACTGCCTTATTTTTTCCCCTCATTTTGGAGTTGGTCCTGCAGTCTCCACCTGCTGCCACTGGATGGAGGTCGCAAATGGTGTGCTCTGAGCCTGCTACAGCCCCCGGAGGGATTATGCTGAAACGTGGGGTGTGTGAGGGGTGGGGTTCTCTCTTGCTCGACCCAGGGGGTTCCTTTCTGGCCCTCTTAGGGTGTTTGCTACACCCCCTAAACAGTCCGTCGTCGCTTCCTGGTGGGGATCTCTCGACAATCTGTGAGAGCACCTGGATGGCGATAGTTTTCCCTGCTGTGGGCCTCCCCTCCCCCCACTGTCTGTGAGCCGCGCTGTCTTTGCTGATCGATTGGGGAGGGCGAGTACAACTTCTTACCTCTCCTCCCGTCCTTTTGGGCTTCCCACGCCTCCACCATCCAATGTATGGCAGCAGGGGTTTCTTAAAAGTCCTTTGTAGTGTTTGATTGAGCTCTGTTGGAATGCAAATGATGTTTTCATTGTGTCTTAGCGGGCAGAGATTCAAAGAGGGAATCTCACTCTGCCATGATGCTGACGTCACTCCCCATACATAGGTTTTAATGTTTCCATGGTCTCTGCTTGAATATTCTAGGAATGTCTATGCCTACCTCCAACCGTGGAAATTTCTCTAATCTAAAGTTTTAAGGAGATTACATAACCGAACAAAACTTTTCACATCTTTTAAGTTTTTAGCTGCAGGTGTTTCATTTTTTTTTTTTTTTTGTCTTCACTCAGCTGGGCCCTTTTATATTAGGATCCTATTATCTGGCTTTGGGATGATGATAACACAGTTTGGCCAGTTCAATTACCACATTTTGTCTGTCGTTTTCCTCTCATGTATTTAGTGTCTGCTTTGTACAAGATGAAAGACACTTGGTGCAAATCCCCCTTGAAAACATACACAAATAAGTTCACATAGTCATAAATTAATGACAGGCCATCTTTCATTTCTACCTGCTTGTATCCTTTTGTCTGATTGCTCCATTAGTCCCTCTCCTCTGAAGTTTCAAATAAATAAAATGTAATACCACTTTTAAGTATAATTAGAATGGATAAATGAACAGAAAAGGAAGAAGCATTCTCAGTCATTAATTGTCCTAACAGGCTCAATCTGGGAAATGAATAATGAATATTTTAAACTAAACAAAGGAGAATGTGCACTTTATGCTTAGAAGCAAAGTAAAAATCAGCACGAGAGGATCAGATACAGGAGGAAAATACAGGATGCACACTGCTAAGTACCACTTAGCAAATGTCTGCTTCATTAGGATATTTTTTCACAGGGATGATAGCCATACTGGTAGAAAGCTTTGTGTTTGGATGGGTGAATTCTGGCAATCTTGACTTATTAACAGGGCTGATATTAAGACACAAAACTCTCTTTTTTAGATTGTGTTCATATATTCAAACTATTTGATCAGTTAAATTATTTTTCGTTTTGTTCTTTAAAATCAAGAGATTTTGTTGTTTGCATGTGCTAAAAGATAAACTAAGGCATATAAAAATTTTAAGAGTTTGAGCAAAAATCCATTCTCTTTGGGCAGCACCAAACCAGGAAGTGGTTAGGAGAAAGCCACCAACAGGAGCTGGAGAGAGAACTTTACAGAGAAAAGGCAGAAGCAAAGCAAGAAAATGATTGATTGGCTATAGCTTGAAACCTAGTTGGCTGTTTGTGATTGGTTGTTACTAGGTTTTGATTTCATAATCTTGAGGCATTTAAAGGCTTAAGTTTTGGTTTGCTTGTGTAGGCTGCCATGGCATTAGAGCCACCTCAGTCTAATGGCCTCCTTGTTTAATTAATTTAACATATGTGTTTGTGTATGTGTATCTGTGGTTATGTGGGCAAACTTTTAAAGTGGGCTTAGTTGCTGGCATTCTGGTAAAGAACGTATAGCAAGAGGTGAGAGAGCAACTGCACATCCACACAACCAGAAGTCACAAACTTCTCCTCCCTTCAGAGATGGGGCGGTGAGGGCATCAGGATTCAGCAAGCACCCTCCCTGGGCCCAAATCTCAGCTCTGTGATCTTGAGCAAATTACTTTTTCTCTATGCCTGCTTTCTTTACAATGTGGGGATATTAGTAGGTAGCTAATGGGATTTTATGAGGAATACATGATTGTATACAGAGAAAGTACTTAGAATAGTGAGTAGCCCAAGGCAAACACCCCTTACCTATCAGGATAAATATAAAATATTGTGATAAGACATAGTACTGTCAACTGTGTTCTGGTTGAAGTTGGGAGATGACATCAAGTTTTTACTTGATAATCCAGGGTTCAAGCAATCTATGCAGAGTCTGAAGGCAAAGGCATTTGCAATATACAAAAGTACTAAAGATTATTATTTATACTAAAGCACTGAAATATTGAAATGACTACGAAGTAGTCTACTCAGTAGATTTTTATGAAGATCATAAAGATAAGTTTGTTATTGTAGAGGCCGTGGGGATGCTGCTTTTCCTGCTACCTCTGAGCCTTTCTGGACTCACTTCTAAAAGTGCAGTAAACCAGAAATTCAAAGTTCATATAAACTAACAGCCCAACGTCCCATAAAGT
The DNA here is from genome assembly GCA_031878705.1 of Tapirus indicus. Taxonomy (NCBI): domain Eukaryota; kingdom Metazoa; phylum Chordata; class Mammalia; order Perissodactyla; family Tapiridae; genus Tapirus; species Tapirus indicus. The sequence continues at coordinate 5,161,170 of CM062918.1, forward strand.
ACAAAAAAAAAATTCTAAAGACACCCAATTCTTATTCGATATTCCCCTTGTCTCTCACTTTAGCAACTCACCAAGAGAAAAAAAATGACAAGTTTGTAACCATAAGCAGAGAACTAGCCTGATATGGAGAATCTTTTTGGAGTACCTCCTAAGATAACTGTCTTTCAGGAAGCTAGTTTCTTCCCTTTGCCTCCACCCACCATTAGAGTCCAAGGCAACAGGGCAGAGCAAATGAGGAAAGAGGAAGAGACGAGTTAGTTGGAGATCTACCAGGCATGAAGAGGAGTAGGAAGTAATGTGTCCCCTCATCCTTCCACGCTGTGGCTTTTGAAAAGAATAAGCAAAATGGAGAGAAGCTGATGAGAGCGTGCCTCAGCCCCTATCTCTTATTCCTAGTTCAAACTTATTCCTAGTTCCTGGTGTGTGCTGTGAGAAGGGGGAGGCAAACTGTAGAGGTATCTAGAGAAGAACAAGGGAGCAGGGGTGCTAGGATACGCTGGCCTGGACATGGCCCCGGGTGGTCTATAAGCTCCTAAGAGACACCCTCCAGGCACATCAGCACCACATCCATTATGACATGGGGGTGACAGTTCTCACACTTGCCATAGAGAACATGCAGAGGTACCAGTGGTGACTCAGAAGCCTGCAGTCAGGAAGAACAGCAGCCAATGGCAGACACCCAATGTCAGAAGGCAAGGCCCATCATGGGCCATTACATTCCAAAAGGCAAAGTGACAGGCACAGCCCAGAAGAGCAAGTTTAGAGATGGACCTGACCGGTCAAGCCTTCCTAGATGGATGAGGGTCAGATTTCACAGACATGTTGTCCTCTCCCTTGTGGCCACAGGTCAAATTATTCCTCCACTCCAACACACCCAGGTACAACACTGTGAAGAGCAGAGGAGAAGAATATCTGAAAGTCTGATCATTCCACCAAAACAGACTTGAATAACCTCATTATGGGTACTTAAAGCCCAAAGACACTAACATAATTTTAAATTTCAGTTGAAAGTACATTTCTACATCTCCATACAACACTGCCCCCAACTCTGCTGGGTAGGGGGTTCTTTTAATAATTAAATCAGATACAGAAAATAGAGAAGCTGCATTTTCTTTCTCGATATTAGCGTTTATAAAAATGTGACCCCATTACACTTCCTCTCCATAAAAAGCAATTGTACTGAAATATATGAAAATTGGTTCTATCCACAGTATCAAAAGACCAAATGTGTTCTCACTTAAGAGTCTAAAATAAATAAATGGTTTTTCTTAGAACAAAGAAATAAAAAGGAATAAGATGAAAAGGGTGACATATCTTTTAATGAATGGAGAATTGAGGTTGTTTTGATTTTTTATTGGTTTTAGGGGATGGATTTTTCAGGGTTTTTTTGGCTTTAGACTCAGTCATAGCTTTTGGTTTTCATGCACATAAAGTGTCGAAGGGACAAGAAAGCACTACTCAATGAAGCAAAGAGGACACACGGCAGCCCAAAAGTGATTAGTATGGTTTCCTAGGGTGAGAATTTGCATGCAATTTGTAAGCAGTGGGAACCAAAGGCCAAGAGTGAACATTTGGTTCGCACTACTTAACATCTCAGTTTCTCCTGAAAAAAGTCTACAAAACACACCAAAAAACCCTCTTTTAACTTCTTTTACTGGATATTGCTTAACAAATCTTTTCCCAAGAAAAATGGAAATCATATATCCTATTTTGAATTAATTATCACCTCTGACACTTACCCAATCTAAAGCCAAGTATATGGTAATCCCTGGAGGAAGAGGGAGAAAAAAGACATTCTTAAGTACCCCAATATGACTATGATACAAAAATTTTAGCCAGATTATCTTAAATAACTATAAAATAGCCCTAAATTCTAGAAAAAGTAAATAAAAGCTAACAAAGAAGTTTTGTGTTGGTAATTGTTTCCCTTTCTTACTAAACATTCAAAATATGTTGTATCCTAAGCTTTCATATATAATCTGGGGTCTGAATATTTTTAATTAGACCTCAGAATTAGACTGTAAAATGGATACAGATTTAACTGAATAATGCTGATGTAAGTTTAATAGGAACCAAAAATTAATATATTCACAATTTCAAGGGCAAAGTGTTAGTATTCATTGAACGTATAAGTTAAGAGAATATGAGTTTCTTAATATTTAAGATATAAGAGAAACATAAGAACAGGCAGAGAGGAAAATCTGGCGCCTAGAGTTGAGTCTTGGAGTTCACCAGACTTTCCTGGGATATAGATTTCAGACATATCTTTTCATGGCTTTCAGTTTCAGCCTTCCCTAAGGGACTACAGCGAATCTAGTAGGCCAGTGAGAAGTTTAAGAATAGGCGTTCTTAGTAGCTATCATAGCCGTGTCTCCATCGGAAGTTGGGCGACATCCTGGATCTTTTGACTCCTCAGCTGTTGAAACCTTGTCTCAATCTATATACTCACTTTCTATCTATTTGCTTCCAACACATGCAAGGAAAGTATGATTTGGAATAAAATTTAAAAGATGATAATTGAGATGTCATAATTCATACCCATGTTTCACCTCTTCCTTGGGTATCTGTTTATATAAGAATTTTAAGGAATATTATTTAAAAAGGATAAGGGCCAAATTTATAATTAACAACATGAGTTATCAACTGATAAGATATTTTTATGGATGCAGGATGGCAGGAATTAATACTAAATTTGACCTTGTCATAAGCAAAAGTTTATTTTAAAATCCCCTATTCTTTTTCCTTTTTTGTAACTTTGGTCTTCTTACTTACCCTGGACTCATCAGATTGTTTTATTGGCTTTGGGCTCATGAGTCATGAAGGAACCTACATCAGCTGTTCATGAATGGTACTGTGGTTAGAAAGGTCAATGTGTTCTAAACCTGAAAACTAGATGGAAGCGACAGAGAAATAACTGGTTTTAGAGATCCTCCTCAAAAGTAAGACTCTAAGAAGCTAATTCTTCTCACCTAGCTGTATTCTTCTGCATGGAATTCATTCCTTCAGTGTGTATTTGAATGTTTGTTTCATTTCTCTCCAGGAAAATCAGTTTATAAGAATTGTTCAAGCCTTTCTCTTAGTGTTAAAGGAGAAGCCTCCTAAAGGTTTTATATGTGACCCAGCAGAAGAATCAGGCAGCCAGGAATCCAGCATTAATGTAAACTGACTCTCTGTTCTATTTAATGTGGAATAAAGAACCTCAGAGTTTATAGTTTCTAAGATTTAAAAGTTTAAGTTTAAAAGCTGTGCTAAGTAGTATCCATTTGCAACAAATGACAGTTTGGGCCTATAGCAGAAATGTGTGGCAAGACAAACTAAGATCATTAGAATTATGATTAGCTTAGTCATATTTGAAGAAAAGTATTCCTCTATAATTGTATTTTATAGTTTTTGAAAATTTTACAATATGTCTACATTCAAACAAATAATGATAATAAGCATATTTGTATCATATATCTCACAAGAAAAATGTACTGAGATATTTTACAGTTTCTAAAACTATAGAAAATAATTAACAGGTTTGCCACTATTTGTTAATTAAGAGTATTAGATTTGAAATTTCCCTCTGAAACACCCATTGCTAAAAGGAAGAAAAACCTAGCTTAATTAACTCTCATCTAGATGGAGTACAAATTGGCATGCTCACTTTGGAAAATTCTTTGGTAGAGAATATTAAACATGAACATATTCAAAGTCTATGACCCAGAAAATCCTGCTTTCAGGTATACATCCAATAGAAATGTGAACATATGTTCACCAAAAGACATGAACACAAAAGTTTAGACCATCAGTGTTTGTAATGGTCCCAAATGCAAAACAGTCCAAATTTTCATGTATAGTAGAAAGTACAAAACATTTAATGTATTCATACAATAAAATACTATACAGCAACAAGAATGAATGAACTAGAATTAAACACAACAACAGGGATAAACCTCACAAACACAACCTTCAATTAAAGAAGCCTGACCAAAAAAAAAAGTTTATGACTCCATTTATACAAAGATCAAGTTAATGCATGGTCAAGTTAATGCATGGTATTAGTACTCAAGATAGAGTTTCTCCTTGGCACAGGGAGGGTTGGTTGGGGAGTGACTGTAGAAAGGAGGGGCTTCCTGTAGAAAGGAGGGGCTTCCTGTTCTGGTAACATTCTGTTTCTTCTTTATCTGGATGCTGGTTACATAGCTGAGCTCACTTTTGTAAAAATACTTCCTGATGTAAACTTACATGTATTTTGGGGGAGTAGATGTTATATATCAAAAAGATTTACATCAGACAAAAAGACTTCATCCATAATTCAGTCATAGTCCCTAGGGCTCATGGAGTAAATATCACTTTCAAAGTGCTTGGCTTGATATAACTATAAATTTGTGAAATTTCAGCAGGCCAAGTAAAACTTTGGCATTACCAATGATATTTACTGTCCTCTATCAACACATTTATCCTAGCACATCCCCAAAATGTCCATGGTACATATGCAAAACCACACATACCTATACCTGAAAGTACAGTCAGTGTAATCCAGCAAGTCTCATTTCTATTACTTTCAATTTGTTCAGTTATTTTTTGCTTATTACCAAGCAAACTTGCCATACAGCTCATACTAATTTAAATTAACTAAAAGATATTAAACTGTGTAGTAAACATCCATGTTTGAAGAAAAAAATAAATTATATTACACCTGACCTTCTGCTGTTAGAGATGTGTTATAGCTAACAGAAAAGATAATATCGCTAGCATTATAATATTTCCTTTTCTTAACCCACTTCACAGGTGATAAACAAGTACGATTCCTAAGTGTATATTGGTGTTGGGCTTCATTTGCACTCAATGTATAGAATTAATTTAACACACACTCATTCAATATACACTTATGGAGAGATTACCACATGGCAGGTTCTGAACTAGGTTCCAGTGATACAAAGTCAAATAAGAAATGATGTCTCCCAGTGAATTTTCATTCTATTAGGGGCAAGACACAAATAAATCAACAACTACAGTGAAGTGGAAGAGATCTGGAAGAAACACTCACGGCATTTTGGTGTGCTGATCCGAGCACAAAGGAAAACAATAACCCCAAATTCAGGTCCTCTCAGGACAGGTTACTTCTGGGCAAGGTTTTTAGCAAATATGTGTGTGGAGGGGCATGGGGAGTAACTAATCAACTAAGGGAGAAGGGAGGAGTTCAGCCAGTAAGAATGGCACGTGACTAGGCACAAATCTCAAATTTTTCTGATCCCTCAGATGATGTTTAATTATGACTCCCAACTTTTATGTAAGTCTGACTGTAAATAGCGAGATGACTGCAAATAGTTCCTGAAAACAGGAGAGTGATTTCATGTGGTCAAGTGGCAAGAGATGAGGTTAGAGTAACAGGCAGGAACCACATCATGAAGGGTCTGTGTAACAAGTTAGAGTCTCCTTATCCTGAAAGTAATTTGTCCAAGACTGCATGACAGATGAAAGGCAAAAGAGGATTTCAATTCTAGTCTGATTCTACAACTCATGTCTTAACCATTATGCGATGTTGCATTGCATTTTAGAAAGATGGCATCAGTGCGAACAGTGCTTCAGAGAGAGAGCTGGATTGGCCTGTCAGAGCAATTAGAAAACTCTGACAGCGACTGAGACGCTAAGGTCCTAAGTGGAAAAGGAATGGGGGCAGGCGTGAGGACTCAAAGGAAAGAGATTAAAAGCCAGGTCATGGATTTAAGGATAGTAATAAAATAGTTCCACAAAATTCAGTTTAAATCAGGTCTGTAACATGACCTCAAACCGTCATGGAGATAAAACATTTAGGATCAACTAGACCAGGGTCCACCCCCAGATCTTTGATTTCCTAGCTGTGTATCCTTGTGTCAGTAATTGAATCACACTGAGCCTTCACTAGCTGTCTAGTAAAATGGGAGTAATAATACTTCATCCCATAGAGATGTCATGAAAATTAAATGAGGGAATGCATTTTATAGTATCTATCACAACACCTAACACACAGTAAGCCTTCTCATACCAAGGTTAAAATCAAGGTTTGGCAAATGTGGTTCTTTACACAAGTATTATGGTTCATTGTAAGGCTGACTCTCCCAAAAGACCATATAAGGAAGTGTGTGTGGTGAATACTATTTCCTTAGGAAGATAAATTGAAGGTGGTTCTACGTGTGCATTTGCCACCGGTTTGGATATGCACGTCACGACTCAGCTTCCAAATGATGGAAAGGTTTAGGAACCCTTTTGGAGACGAGTAATGTTTGGGGAAGGGTGGATGGGAAATATTTGACTTTCTTTCGGTGCTCTTTTCTTTGCCCCTTCAAACTAAGTCTTTTTTAAGATGTTTACTTGTAACTTAGCAAAAAATTAAATCATTGCTGTTTTCCTCTGCTCATGTCCTGTCAAAGGTTAACATTTATTTTATTGTTTGTGAGTTGAGAAAAGGTGTTACATGAGCAACTGTGTGAAACAGATTTCTAAACCAACAAATCATTACCACCTCTCATTTAGGAGAAAAGTATATGTATGAAATACAAATCTGTCCAATTAACATGAACGCATGAACTGGAAATAAAGATTTCATAGCACAATCAATACCATGGATATGGATTCAGTGTAGCTCCACCTATATCACAGAGACAAATATCCTTAAGTCAAAAAAGAGCTTCGTCAGCACCTGAGCAATTTGAAAAGATATCTATTTTCTTAACTATAACCCTGTCATGATTTTCAAAGACAATATGATTTGCAAACTATGAAAGCCATATTGAAATTTTATTATGCAAAATAAAACCAATGATCACCACTTCCCTGAATCTTTTCCAAATTAAACCTGTGGGTAGAAACTACTTAAATTAGAAGCACAGAGACAGTAAGACACACAGATTTTAATTATAGAAAGTTTTAAAAGATTTTCATTTCCTTATCTGAAGGTCTTTAAAAGTAGACCCATCAGTCATCTGAAATGGATCCTCTCTTGCTTCCTGAATAAATTAAAGCAAAAAGAAAAATTCAGCTTAGACAACCCACCAAAGACGTGTGAGTCCAAAATGCCATGAGTCTTTGATAATATATTCACTCTTCTAACAGAAAGCTGCAGTTTACGTCTCTAATCCAAATGAGGTTTGTTTGAAAGTCAAATAGACAATGCTGTTAGAAACAGCAGGAATGATATTTCCAACACTAATGCTTTGCTTCTGCCCTGTGATAAGGTTTATATTTACCATATGAATTAAGGGTACAGCATAACTACTTTATATACTGCTATTCTACAAAAAGCTTAGAGCTAGACACACATACTGGAAATTAATAAATAGCTGTCACTAGGAAATACTACCCATGCAACCAAGATATTGCTGATGAGTTTCTCTATGCTAGATAGTAATTTAAAATATATGTTTCTTTGCACTATAATTTAGAAATATGGTTTTCCTCCTTAGGAAAATTAATTTTTATTCCCAAGAGTCCTTCTTTTTCAACCTTTATAAATACTTTCCACATAGAGAAGAATGGATAAAACATATACGCTCATTTAGAAATAATTAAGACAATATACTTATAACCACGCCTGAGGTTAAGACACAGACCCCGACTGCGCTGCTGAAGCGCGCTCCTTTCTCCTTCCCAGTCACAGCTCCCTACCTTAGCCCAGCGTTCAGCCCTGGCTTGACTTCTGTGATAAACACTTCTTTGGTTTTCATTATGATTTTACCATTGTTGTAACTCCCTAAAACATATAATTCCATGTCGCCTGCTTTTTTTACTTCATATAAATGGAATCTATTCCACACACTCTTCTGAGAATCTCATAATTGTTCAACAGTGTGTCTGAGAGATTTATCCATGCTGTTGTGTGGAGCAACCATCCCTCTCAGATTTTGGAAGCTGAGTTAATGCTAAGCTGTTAAAATGAATTGGAGTGTTTCTCTTTCTATTCTCCAGAGGATTCTGTGCAAGATTAGAATTGCTTTATTTCTTGAATGTTGAGAAAAATTTTCCAGTAAAAATCAGTGTGTAGTAATAATAAAATGTAGTGATTTTTTATGTCTATGTATTACCTATAATTTAAAAATTAATTATTATATATGTTAATATATAATAGCTAACAATACATAATATGTTAATAGTTAACAGTGCTATTTGCATCAACAGATACATATATTTACTTGATTTGGAACAGAGTCCAGTCTTCCTTGATTTTGCTCCAATATCATATTGGTTGATTTTTAATTGAGTAGGGCTGTTCTCAACTTATACAGCTATTCAGAAGAATAGAGTAATGATAAGTAGAAAGAGTTTGATTTTTTTAATATACAGATAAAAAGGTTTTCTCCCTCGACATGGGTAAACACGGAAACTGTTTTATAGTTTGAAGGTCTGTCTTGAAATAACTTTTGTGGATATTTTCTGTTTTATCCTAAAATTGTAATACAAAACCCCTTTCAACTTTATGTGCTGAGTCATGTGACAGCTGGTTACTCTATTATAATGCTGAGGACTCAGAGTCCATCTTCCCATGTGCTTGTGTGGAATTTCACATCAGTCCCAAAGGGCTAACCCCAACCCAAGAAATGGGCCTCCTGGTGGATTGTGATAGAAATGCCTGTTAGAGATGCAGCACATGTTGATGGCCAGCATGACTGAAGTCCAAAATTAATTTGACTACCAAAAATTGAACTAATAAGTAAAGTCATGAATTTGTGAGTTTATTTAACATCTTGAATTTCAGGTTTTCAACTTCTTTGTGCTCTGATTTCATTTTTTTAAATAAATTTCTCCTGAATTAAATGAATTTTTAAAGACTTCATAGAAACCAGTGTCCTCACCTACCAACTGGGTCTTTTTCTCTGTAGAGACATAAAATACTTGCCTCTATCATATTTTGAATAACAAGTTACACAATATTCTTAGATGGCTTCAAAGACTTAAGTAGATTTTGTTCAAAGGCCTATACATATATTTTCCCCCCAAGGGAAAAATAAAGTGTGATATAAATCACAGACACATGAACCCAATAGCAATTAAAATAAAATACTGGCCTTATCAATTATCAAGTATCCAGCAAAAAGACTAAGTAAACAAATGAAGGATAGAAAGAATGAAAATTTTACATAACGCTGTCTTGTTGTGATGGCACTAACATTCACGTCAAAGCCAAGGCCAATGGAGGCCATGCTTGTTTTTATTCCATTTTTGAAGAAATTAATCACTTCAAAGTGGCTACCACAGCTACACTAAAGGCTATAGATCTTTTCAAAATTGTTACTGTTCTCTCTAGAAAAAATAGTCCCAATCTTAACTGGGTAGACGTATTTTTGTGATCACACTGTAACGACCTCGTAATCTTTCAAGCTATAGAAAAATTCTATGACACAAAAATAACACTCTTTTTATTCTTATATTCTCCCAACAGTCTTTTCTTGCATCTTTTCAAAAATCTGAATTTAAACCCCATGCCCCGTAAGAAAAAGTATCCCTGATTCTTTATACTTAAGTAAAATAAACACAGAACATCAGAATTTTTCTCCTAAAAAAATCATTTTAGAGGTTTATGAAAGCTTTTTAAAAGGGAGTGTCTGCCAGCAATTTTATCTTTCCGTAATAGTAATCCCGGGCAGTAAAGTTTCAGGCCAACTTAAAAAGTAAGAAAATACACACAAAGCTTTCACGTTCTGTCTCTTTTGTCTCATATCCCCTAGACCTAGAAATATGATAAAATTATCATGAACAGTGCTTTGCCTAACGTGACCATCTAGCCTTTCTCAGGTTTAAAAAAATCCATTTTAAAGAACCAAGTGGGTTTCTACCCATTGTGAAGCCTTACCTCCTGTTTAAACATTAAGTCCCTACCACAGAGAGGAATGAAATTGTAGCACCTACCGATGGGAAGCTCCACGCCTGTTCTTAGGGATCGGAGGGTACACAGTCTGGCTAGTTTTGTCTCTCATGGAATGTAGCATAGACTCAAGCACATAAAGACAGTTGACACTCACCGGTGAGAGTTTTCATAGGGGTAAAATTGTGACTGCCTCTACATGATTTTTTATGTGCTTGAAAGAATCGGGTTCATAGTCATCATTTTCAATGCTAAGTTAGTTGCGGAACAGAGCACTTCCCCTTGTCTGGCTGTCCACGTGTAATTAATTTAGATGCACTCAAGATTAGTGGTCAGGTGCCTAACTCCTCCTCGGCCTCCAACGTTTGCTAACACAGTCACCCCTTCTTGCCTTCCGGTGGCTCATGGCACCCCTGTGAATGCTAAGGACTCTTCACGTACCCTAAAATCTATCGGTAAGTTTTCAACAAGTTCACTGAGTATAGAAATTATACCAAAAAAAAGCTATTCAATGTGAGATTTACCTAGCGTTCTAGAAAACAATTTCAGTTTTTAGTTAGAAACACAGATTATCATTACTGGCAATTCAAATCATCCAACTATTAGTCTTAAAATAATAAGAATTTTTCTCTTTCCTGGCGGTCCCAACCGTCTAGAGGTTAACAATCTCCCAAGATAAAAACCTGCTCCAATGCTGCTCTACAGTTTATTTCCTACTTGTACGACCACTAATAAGTTGTTTAACTTTACTAAGTTCCATTTTTCTAATATATAAAGTCTTCACATTTGAATTATTTTCACTTGTCTATTGCACTGGATGGGACTTCCGGATAATGTTGTTATAGAAGTGATGAGATTGGACACACTTACCTTATCCCCGTTTGTGGAGGGAAAGCATTCAATATTACCATTGAGTACAATGTTAGCTACAGGGTTTTTATGGAGTATCAGGCACATATACAACAGGAGCTCTCTCAGTATCTTAAGCCATCCCTTTCCTCAAATGTTACAGCTACACAAATTACAACATTGCATTTTCAAGAGATATAACCAAGAAAATAAAATGACAAGTTAAAGTGTGCTGATATTTTAAAAGTCACTTAAAAAGCTGAAAAATACAGTGCTTTGCTTTTAGTCTGCGTAATTATTATGTGCACCACAAAGTCCGCTATTCTTTCAAGAAAAGCCACATCACTTATCCCTTTCCATTCTCAAGCATTTCAATTTCCTCTGACAATTTTACCCCCAAATTAAAATGCATGTTAATAAGACATAATCTTTAGTTTTTCCCTACCGGGCTGCTCAGAACTGAGAGAATTTAAACCTTTTTTCTTCCTAGCTTGACTGAACCCATGAGAACATGTCCTTCCTTCTTAACAGATGAGTACAAACTATTATCCACAGGGGCACCAAGCTCACATGTGTGTCCACTATTGTCCCATTGTGAACAAGGATAAATTACTTCCTCGTTATTTCTCCCTGCATGACGAAACAGTTGCACTTTGTAGACTGCTTCAGATCCAGGAACATTTCACAAGATTGATCTTTCATTAATGTTTTACGTGTTCAATAATTCTGAATCTTGATTTCTATTGGTGGTCTTCTCAGAGAATAGTGTATGTGCTGTATGAAATCTCCCGTGATGTGCTTGAGATGCCAAATCGTTCTATTTGATGATAGTCCCTCCACTTTTTTGTATGTAAAAAGAAAAGTTGTACGTTCTTTGAATTTGACAATGAAAGCTGTGGCTGCTTGCGGTGGTATTAGGCACTATTAGTCATGTTTCTCTGAGACCCATCTTGCTTACTTCCTTAATGCCAGAAATCTTCGTGCTTTATGCGTTCCTTATTAAAAAGTATGTGGGGGAGGGCATTCTAGTGAATTCCTGGTGAATAAGAGTGGTCAGCTGAATCTGAATCTCTTCATACACTGTCTAAAAACCATATCACTCAATAAAGAGAGCAAACAGAACCACCTGCAATCATGCCTACAGTGTAGCGAGAAGACAGAAATACTAGAAAACTTAATTTGTGCGTATATAGGGAAATAAACATCCTCACACCAGCAGAGCCAGCTCCAGAGGCTGGACTGGAAAGTCAGGAGAACACTATGCAGAAAATAGAGAGCTCTGTGCACCTAGGGGCTAAAGAAGATAAATAAAATCAGCATCATCAAAAAAGAGGCCTGCCCTCTTTGGGAAAAAATACTGAGAAGAATCTGAGACCTTTGTTTCAGAGAACTGGCTACAGAAGAATTGAAGGCAGAGGACTTAAAAATTCATGTGAATAGCAGAATTGGCAAGGCACTGCTTTCCAAAGAGGAGGGAGACCTAAAAGAAGTGTACTTTAGATATTTAATGGTGACTCAAAAGAAAGAAGCAGGCAGTAGAATTTAAAGATCCTACAAAAACAAAAGAATATCACAAAATCAGAAGACATCCAAAAAGCACCATATATTAAGAATCCAAGCATCATACTAACAGAAGAGGACAGTCCTGAACAAAAAGACATAGAAAAGACCCTCTAACTCCTCACTCCTGCCTAGATAGCATCATCTGTTACTGTGATGCAGGAAATAAGACATTGCAAAAGAGCAGAAAATGGCAGGTAATATCTATATAAAGCCACTATAAAAAGGAAATGAAAATGAGAATCAAAATGTTTTAATGGATAAAAATTCTCCCCTCAAAATCAACCACAAAACAAGAGCAAACATAATACAACAATGCAACTCCAATTAAATGTCATTGAACATGCATTTATAAATAGAAAAATCTCAAAAAAATCTCAAAAGAGAAATGGGTAAAACCAGAAGATGTGAAATAATTTATAAGATTTGAATTCAAGAAGAAAACTGAAGGAAAAAACAAAATTATCTCAGAATTGAAAAATGAAAAACAAATTAAGAAGGTGCCAAAAAGGGAGAAAAGAGTTGACTGAAAATTTAATAAGAGTCATTGAGGAGAATAATGAAAACAGTCAAAAAAACAGAAAACAAAGAAGTAAAAAGTAGCAGAGAGAAGGTGATAGATTTAGAAGACAACATATTTATAGATGGAATCCTGATGAAGAAGACAAAGACGATAATTAAGATGGTGTAGTATTAGTGGACGGATAGATGCATGGATGGATAGAACATATAGAGAACCCAGAAATAGATCCCCATAAATATGACCACCAGAAATATGATTTCTGACAAATTTTCAAAAGTAATTCAATGGAGGAAGGACAGCCTTTACAACAAATAATGCTGGAGCAATTAGACATTCATAGGTAAAAAAACGAACATTGAACTAAACCTTACACTTTACATCAAATGGATCATACATCTAAATATAAAAGTAGAAAACTTTTATGAAAAGATAGGAGAAAATCTTCACAACCTAGGGTTAGGTGAAGTGTTAGACATGACACCAAAAGCACAATCCATAAAAGAAAAAATTGATAACTTTGATTTTATCAAAATTAAAAACTTTTGCTCTGTGAAAGTTCCTGTTAAGAAAATGAAAAGACAAGCCACCAACTAGGAAAAAATGTTTACAAATCTCATATCTAACAAAGGACTCATATCCAGAATATGTAAAGAACTCTCTACACTCAACAGTAAGAAAATAAATAACCCAATTGGAAAATGAGCAAAGGAATTGGACAGACCCTTCATCAGACGCAATGGCAATAAGTACATGAAAAGATGTAGAACATCATTAACTGTTAGGGAAATGCAAAGTAAAACATTATGAGATCCTAGAAGATCCCTAACAGAATGACTAAAACAAAAAACATTAACAGCACAGAATTCCAGTGAGGATGCAGAGAAACTTGTTCTTTTACACGTTGATAGTGCAGATGTCAAATGCTACACCACTCTGGAGATTAGTCTGGTGTCATCAACCAAATAATTAGTTTGATTTGCATAGATTCAGATCTCAGTGATTTATCCCTCCAGTCAAAATAAACAACCCAGTATACTTTTCAAGGTTCTGTCCACTGGGAGGTTTTCCTATTCCACTGTCCTTCAGAAAGACCTAGAAAGGGATTGTAGTGAAACAGCTGAACCATCTGTTAACCAGGACCAGATAATTTTTTCTTCAGTCGGCTTGTCATAGAGAACTTTCCATACAGTCACAGGTGGTGGTTGAGACATAGGAGACACTGTAGCCAAACTGTAGGATTATGGCATCTGGGCCACTAACTCATGCAACTCACTGGTGCCTTCTAGGCTTGCTCAAGCCTGGTCATGTGTAGTCGACTTCTATCTGATCATGGAGTGCTGCTGTGCATGCCCAAATTTATGGCCAGTTCATGATGGGGTAACTGAATGGACAATCATCAAGTATTCAGTACTTACTAAGGTTTACAGCTGTTTCTCAAAAGGAGAATAGTTATCTGCAGGGCACACTTTGCTCCAAAATCCTACAGATCCATGCTGTGATTCACTCTGAGAGTCACGTTAAAGTCTCTATACAGCATTCCTATCTGCCACACATATTTCAAGCATCATTGTGTTCACTGGGACATATGTAGCAAGTGGCAGAGAAGCTAGCATAGAAGCCTGGACCTGTGGCATAGTCTTCTCTTATTCTGGGTGCTCAAAACCATCAGCTTTTCAGTTACTTGGTCAGAGTAGCTCACCCAAATGAGGTATATGTCACCTCCAAATCCAAACTCGCCCACTTGAAGGCCTCTCCTTTACCTTGGCAGGGATATCTAAGCATATCCCAGACCGCTGGACCTTTAGAAATTTTCTGGAGGAGACAGTCTCCTGAAATTTTGTGGAATTTATTTTCTGTTCTTGGTCAGGCATGTGCTTCAGCAAGGTACCTACAGTAGTTGCTACTTCCTGACCACCACGACCAATCAGCATGATATCATCAATGTAATAGACCTTCCACTACGGATTCCTGTGGAAAGGAGAAGCAATCAAGTTCACTGCAGATTCCATTTTGACATAGGGCTGGAGAGTTGATTTAGGCCTGAGGTGGGACATTGAAGTTGCAATGTTGGTTCTGCCAGTAAAAGCAAATAGCCTCTGATAGTCTTTACTAACAGGTAACAAGAAGCATTTTCTAGATATCAAATATGAATATCAAGTACCAGAAGACATGTTGATTTGGTCTGGCAGAAAACCCCACACATCTGGATGAGCAGCTACAATTGGAGTCATCACTTCATTAGGCTTATGAGAATGCATTCTTCACAGGCTCCATCTGTCTTCCGCGGCAGAAGCTGAGCGAGAAGTGGGAGGAGTACAGCTCTGCATCTTTCAAGTCCTGGATAATGGCACTAATCTCTGAAATACCTTCAGAAAGGTGGCATTGCTTTCATTTTACTATTTTGGAAAGTAGAGGTAGTGTACTAGGGTTCTCCAGAGAAACAGAATCAACAGGATGTGTGTGTATATACATGTATATATGTATGCATGTGTGCGCATGTGTGTGTGTGTGTGTATATAGAGAGAGAGACAGACAGACAGAGACAGAGAGAGATTTTGAGGACTGGCTCACACAATTGTGGAGGTTTAGCAAGTCCAAAACATGCAGAGTAGGCTGCAGGCTGGAGAACTAGGGATGAGTTGCTGTTCAAATCCAAAGGCTGGCAGAATTCCTTCTTGCTTGGTGGTCAAGTCTTTGTTCCATTAAGGCCTTCAACTGATTGGATGAGCCCCACCCATATTATGGAGGGCAATCTGCTTTACTCAAACTCCACTGATTTAAATGTTAATCTCATCCAAAACATACTTTCATAGAAATATCCAGAATATTTTTTGACCAAATATCTGGCCACAGGGACCCACTCAAATTGACATATAAAATGAACTGTCACAGATTGTTCTATCAGCTTCTAGTTTGCCTACCATAACAGCCATTTTCCCAAGTGTCAGAATTCCCAGTGTGAGAATGCTGCCAATTGCTGAGCATATCAATTCCAATTATCCAACTAGAACCTTGAGAATAATAACAGGATGGGTTCAGGGACACAGTGTGTCCACTGTGAGACAAGCATGAGACAAAACTCCGTTGAACTACCCATTCTCCATACGTCCCTGCTCTCCCTAGTAGACCTGAAGAGAGTTTTGTGTCTTTAGGAATTTGTGTTAGCTCAAAGCCACTACCCACTAATCACCAACCAGTCTGAGTATTACCCTTTCTCTAAAGCATAGCCCCCTAATAAATGGTAACGGGTCCGTTTGGGAAGGCTGAAAGGAAGTTGAGAGGACTTAGCCTTTCTTCATTAAACAGGTCTTGGGTCTGGTAATCAGTTGAGAAGCCTTGACTCCCAATTTCAGGGATTCCGGTCTGACTTCTTTTTATCATACTTAAGGCTTTTCTACTTATCTGGAGTAAGCTTTAGAACACTGCCCATCTACTTCAGTTCCTGGAACATCATGATCAACTACTCAATGCTAAAGATTATTGCAGTTCACAATATTTTGATTACCATCTCAGTTATAATATTTTTTATAATCGCTGTCCATTATAATATTCATAACCATCTTGTGTTTGGTGATAATGTCCCATCACTTGCAGACATACCATCATCCACATAGAATTCAGGAAACTCACTTTGATTTCAACAGTTCTCACTGTAATTTTTGGCCTAGAGAGAAAAAAAAACACATACCAAACACAGAGAGAGATAGGGAGGGAGAATAGAGAGAATATATCTTCTTCTCAAAGTCATATGAAATTATGGCCTCAAGGACCATTAAAATTGACTATATGTTAGGTCATTTAAAAAAAATCTCAAAAAGTTTGATAAAGCAGAAATAATACAAACATTTTCTGTTCAGAATGCAACAAAATTAGAAATTAATAGTGAAAGCAAAAAACGAAAAGTCCTCACATCTGGGAATATTAAAACTTTGACGTTAAATAACTCTTGGGTTAAAGAACTCAAATTACAGCATTTCTAAAATACAATGATAATGACTATACTTCATATCAGTGGTCAGACACAAGTTTTTAGCCTTAGGTCTTTATATCGATAAAATTGAAAAATAGAATGAAAGTGAATTAAATTCCCAACTCAAAAAAATTAGAAAAATAACATTTTATAAGTGTCTACTACATGTCAGGTCTTCTCAGCAACTTCACTTAGTATTAAATCCATTTATTGAGTATTTACCATGCCTAGGTATTGCACGAGATATTCTATACACATGCCTCATTTCATCCTCACAACTATTCCATGATGTAGCATTATCCCTATTTTACAGATGAAGAAAATGAAACACAGAATAATTTATCCGAGTTCCTCAGCTAATAAGTAAGAGAACCAGGGTTTCAGAGGAGATCCATCTGACTCCCCAGCCTCTTCATGCAGCCTTACTCTCAGAGAGCATACTTACTTTGGGAGTGTCTGAGAACTTACTTGTAGTTTACTTGATTATGTTTGAACAGTCTTAAAGTGTCTAAGGAACGTAGTTTTCTGTTGCCTATCACAAATTTTAGTTTATACTTCTTATCTCTTTCAGCTTGAGAGCACATAGAGAGAAAAAGGGATCTCTAAAAGCACCTAAACAAATTCATGAAACTAAAAATGCTTCATGACCAATAAAGAATTAAACAACACTTAGTGTGCCAAGGGATACAATGACAGCCAAAATTTACTCTCATGTCACTCATCTGAATTCATGTGACTTTCTACTTTTAAAAAAATCCATAGGAACCATACCAATTAAGTTTTAAATATTAAACTGGCCCTTCATGCTAACATGCATATGATTTTGTAAATTCACCTAAATGTGTAGAGCTTCCAGCTGGAGAATCAATAGACTCACATCTGCTTGTTGTGTAAAATATGAGTCAGGTGTCCTTTCTGTTCCTAAAGTACTGATGTTCTAGCCTGAAAATAATAAACCATAAGTAGACTGTGTGTCAAGTGTTCATCACTGCAACACAATTGTGCTACCTAAAATCTCTGTTATTATAGATAAGTACTGGCATTTAAAGTATTCAGTTTAAAGCATTTCAATGTCAGTTGTAAAACTTACACTGAAATATGTAAAAGAGCTCAGAGTAGGATTAGTATGAGATGCTGTCCAATCTGATTTGGTCATTTCTTTCACATTCTTACAGACATGCCATCTGTCTTAGTCCATTTGGGCTACTATAACAAAATACCATAGACTGAGTAGTTTATAAACAACAGAAATTTATTTCTCACAGTTCTGGAGGCTGGGAATTCCAAGATCATGGTGTCAGCATGGTTGGGTTCTGGTGAAGTGTTCTGGGTGGCATACTGCCAACTTCTCACTGTGTCCTCACTAATATGGTGGAAGGGGTAAGGGATCTCTTTTTTAAGAACTCTAATCCCATTCATGAGGGTTCCACCCTTATGACCTAAGCAACATCCCCAAGGCCCCACTTCCTAATACCATCACCTTGGGCATTAGTATTTCAACACATGAATTTTGAGGGGACACACACATTCATATCATAGCTTCAGCCTATTGCACTTTTCTGAGAAGACTATGGTCAGACCTCTCTTCCATTCACGCTACTTCTAGTAGTTTAAGTGAATTCTTTGTAGATTTGATGGTCCTCACAGTAGAGACTTTTAGAAGTCTGGCTTTCAATAAGATATCAGGAATAGCCATTTAGGCACAGAAGGTCAAGAAGAGCTTGCCTTTGCACAGCCCATATGAATCTACAGTTACTATAGCTAAGGCCCCGCCTCAAAGTAACATACAATGTTTAGTGGGCTACTGTGGCACAGGGATCTAGAGAGCTGGATTGTCTTTCCTGCTCTACCACAGACTGACTGTATGACCATGGAGAGGTCATTTACCTGCTCAAATTCTACTGTTTCTGAAGTACTCTATGGAGAAAAAATACATATAAAATTTTTAAGGTTTGATTGAGTTCTAAAATTCTGTAATATATGATTCTTAGTAAGATGGCAAACTAACATGGCTGGCTGGATCCCTCCTCAAAATCAATCTTAGAGAAACTATAACTTCCAGAAGGAAATATAAATTCAAAGAACTAGAAAGAGATAGAGACAGAGACAGATAGACACCAGTGGGGAAGAAAAACTTCTTGAACAGTTTTGTGTGGAAAGGATGTAAGGTGGTCAGAGGAATTGAAAAACAGATTGGACGAAAGTAATTAAAGTTCTGTTCCTGCCTCTCCTTTGCATTACTTTTGGACAACTACTGTCTAAAACATCACCCCAGGTATTACTAGTAGCAGGCCCAAATGCTGGTGGAGGTACACACAGAGGTCCTACCAAGGCAAAGTGAAAGCTCTAAGGAAAGAAGGGAGTCTCGCTAGCTGCCCTCAGGCATTTACTCATCCATTCCTTCTACCTCAAACTCCCAGAGCTGAGGGGTAACAAACTAAGACAGCATCTTCCCTCAAGTGCTGCCTATACCTGACGGTTTACAGGTCAAACCCTGAAAAGAGGGATTATCCGGCAGAGTGGCAGCAAATGGAAGTCACTAACAGCAGTTTCGTGAATTGGAACCACCTATTCTGGATGTTCACAACCTCACTCTCCTTAAACTCAACTGGACTGGTGCAAACCAGGGCCTGGTCTTTGGCCTTTTCACAGTTTGGAGTACCAGAAAGAATAGCTGATATATCCAAAGAAACACGGGCTCAGAGGCAAAATAACTAGACAACTGATGAGTACACACCTCAAAAGTAAAACAACTTGGAAAAGTTTGAAATTTAGAAAATGCAGCCCAGAGTAGAATTATTAGAAGAGATGGACCAAGAATTGAAACAAGAATGATGAACAAACATAAGGAGATAGGAAGGATATCAGCAATAAAAAGAATGCGACTATTAAAAATCAAGACTATAGGTATAAAAACAACAGTTGAACAAAGAGAGCACTATAGATGGGATAAGGTGGTTGATACAGCCTGGCTGACTTGGCTGGTAAAGAAACAACAAGCCCTCTGAGGATTCAGATAGTTTATTAACTTATATACACAGTGAAAGTAAGAGTGGCCAAAGGTGCTAGCTCCCTGCGTCATTTATCCTCCAGGAGAGCTCTGAAAGAAAAGAGTGTATGACTGCAACACGAATGATGGACAGACTGTCACTAAGGAGCCAATGCCACACAGCTAATGAGTTTTATATCCTCTTATACCCCGTAGGATGAGTGACACAGATATTCTCAGACCTCATCAAACCAGGGAGGTCGTGAGGAAGTGTCTCGTGACAGCCTCCTTGAGAGACAGAGAAACAAGTGGGAACTGGCCTTTTAGAAGCTCTTCACAAGCCTCCCATGCTCTTATGTTCTGGGAGGATTACAGGGCATTCTGCCAAGACTCAGGTCAGCTCTGATTTAAGCCTTTCCTGCATGATCTACATAGACACGTGCAAGGTTGTTAGGGGGCCACAGCAGTCATTTCCCTACAAAGAAATAGCATATGGAAAAGAAAAAAAGAAACATGGATGATAGAAAAGAAAATGCCAGTATCTGGATGATAAGAGATACAAAAAAGAGGAGTAAAAACAAAGAGGAAAGAAATTAAAGAATTAATGGAGATAAATTTTACAGAATTAAAGAAAAGTAAATATCTCAGATTGAAAGGTCTAACAATGTTCCAGTAAAGAAAGAGAATGGAAAAACCTTAAGAATATCAAGGACAAAGGAAGATTCTGAAAGTCTCCAAAGAGAAAGAGAAAATAACCAACAATAAAAAAAAATTATGTTTATATTCAACTTTTCAATAAAAATGTGAATTATTAAAACTATGAAGTTATTTTTTAACATTGAAGGCAAATAATACTTAAACTAGAACTTTATATCAAGTCAATCTGGCAGTCAAATATGGGGGAATAATATTCTCAGGAACATCTGCTTCTAGGTAGGATGCAGCAGTTTTTAACAGACTGATATTCCTGCTACAACAAAGAGAAAAAGCTAGACGATTTATAAAAATCATACTTTAGATACAACAGAGAGTCATAGAAACGAGGACTAGATGTAATAAAGCTCAATAGAGGGTAGAACAGTGTGCTGAAGTGAGCCGGTGATTGCCGGCTATATCTTTTCCCAAAGGCACTTGCTATTCTAAGCAAAGGCTGAAGTTGTTGGTTGTTCCAGACAGAAGGCTTGCATTAGGGCAAGAGAAATCAGCCAAGAATTCACCTGGGGCTGGAGTGACAAATTAGAAAATTAAGAAGCCTCACACACCTTAAACACATACACACACACACACACAATATTCACTAATTTATGGGGCTGTATAGAAGGCTGGCAAGATATGCCAAAAGAATCTAAAAGGGAGATTAAGGTTTCACAGTGCTTAGCAAGCAAAACCCCTTGGCTGGGAGGGGCCTTTCTCCTACGAAAGGAAGACAGTTGACCATCTTCTCCCTCACCCATCTGGCAAGTTTTGAAGCTGCAAGAGGCAGAGGTTTAAAAAAATAGGTTGAAAACCCCAGGTAGGAAAAACTGAATCATCCACAGTCTTTTAGAGATGAAGAGACAAATACTTAATAGGTTCTTAATCAACAGCCCATGAAAGTCACAATGAAGGAACAGGTACAATCCAGAGAAAATGAGTCTTATTAAAATTGCAACTCAGTCCTAACCCAACTCAATCCCTGACTGAAATGATATAATCATCCTCTTACTCTATTATCTATCATAAAAAGGGAAAAATACTCTCTCATAGAAGATAACATCATCAACGGTTTCTGCAGTTCTTTGATACAAAATGATCAGCATACAAAAAAAAGATTACTACACTTGAGAAGAGAAGACATATGACTGATAATCAAGGGTTAAGATAAATAGAAGCAAACTAAGATAATCCACACATTTGGGTTAACAGACAAAAACTTTAAAATAATATTAATTTGTTAAAGAAAATAGTGGAAAAGATGTATAAAATAGGTGAAATTTAGAGAATTTCACTAAAATATGAATCAAGTGAATAACCTGAAATATGTTTTCTGAAAATAAGAACTCAATGGGTATTCATAACAGCAGACACAAGATTGGCAAAGTGGAAGACATGTCAGTATAAAATATCCAAAATGAAGCACAGAGAAAAAAAGAATAGGACAAATAAAGTATAAGAAAAATGCGGGGCATGCTGAAAAGCTTAAAATATATGTAATTGGAGTCCTAGAAAGAGAGAAGACAGAAATAATGAAACAGAAGTAATATTTGAAGGGATAATGGCTGAGAATTTTCCAAAATTGACAAAAAAATAATCAACCTACAGATTGAAAAAGTTCAGTAAACCCCAAAGAGAATAAATACAAGGAAAATTATATCTGGCATTTCATATTAAAACAGCTGAACCAAGAACAAAGAGAAAATCTCAAAAAAAGCAAAGAGAAAGTAACACGTTACCTTTATAGGAAGTGAGATTGACAACTGACTTCTCAACACAAATGACAAAAGCCAGAATATGAAGGAATAACGTCTTTAAATTCCTAAAAGAAAATAATTACCCATCTATAATTCCGTATCCAGCAAGAATACCTTTTGAAAATGAAGGCAAAGTGAGGATGTTTTCAGAAAAACAAAAGCTAATGGAACAGAAATTCTATACATCAGGTCAGACAAAAATGATCACAGATGGAAATATGGAATGCAGAAAGGAATAAAGAACACCAAAAAGAGTAACTATAGGGTAAATATAAATTAATATTGACTAGAGTTTTTGGGGCCGGCACCATGACCCAGTGGTTAAGTTTGGTGCACTCTGCTTTGACAGCCCAGGGTCTGTTCCCAGGTGTGGATCTACACCACTCGTCTGTGGCCATGCTGTGGCAGTGTCCCACATACAAAATAGAGGAAAATTGGCACAGATGTTAGCTCAGGGCAAATCTTCCTCAGCAAAAAAAAACCCACAAAAGGCAAAAAACACTGACTCTAGTTTTTGCCTGTTCCTAAGTATGATCTGAATTATTGGTAGGTTTCTTTAAAATGTGAGGTTCTTCATGTCTCTCTGGCCTCAGCTTTGAGCCCTAGTCATTAATCACAGAAGAGTGGAAAAATAATACTAAGTATTATTATAATCGCCTTCAAAATATATGACAAAACACTTAAAATAAATACCAAATCAATGAGAAACACAATATGTGCCCCCAAATGATTCCTTTGTGCTGGAATATTCAGGGTCTAGACTTTATGAAGGAGGTAGACCTGAGCTGAGCTTGAAGAACAGCTGAACTGTAAACGGAGAAAAGGCAGAAGGAGGATATTTTATGTAGTAATTGCAGTCAGTGTGGAATTTAAAGACTTACTAGAAGTGGAAGCAAGGAAATTAGATAGAGTCAATTAACTGAAAAATGTTAAACCTGAGTGATAAGAAAAATAATAATACAATTTGACCAAATCAAAGAAGCCTGGTGGAGGAACTAGGAGTATAATAAGGTTTTCAGTTTGAGACATGTTTAATTTTAAGTGATGGCAATGAATAAATTCAGTAGCCAGAAGAAAGATGCTAATGGAATACAGGAGCAAGGTCAGGGCTGGAATTGATCAATTTGCATTATAAAGTCACATCCTTCTTTTTAAAAGTGGCTAATTCAAATCAACCACCTTATAAATTCAGGTACTCCTGGAAGCAATATTTCTTGCTATTTTAAACTTACTCAAAACCTCAAATCAGACCTAAAAAAATATTTTAGTTGGTTCCTTCTTGCACTCCTTTTCAACAACTTCCTTTGCAGAATAAGAGGGCTTATTTAAAAATAGTTTGATATTCTGAAATTTTCATTTTGGAATTAGTCACTAATGTATGAGTCACCATGAACGATTAAATATAAATTAGAATTAGTGGGTATTCGTTCTGTGGAGTATGAATATGAATATCAATGTATTCTTATTCAAAAGAAGCTAAAATTTCAAGCAAAATGAATACTTCAATACTCCTGGATATTGATGACCCTGTCACTTTAGCAAAGAAGAAATAAAAGGTACAGTATTTTGATTCCCTTTATGCTCTTTTTCAGATGCTTAAAATTAATGACTCTAGAGAGATTTTTTAAATAAAGGTTTTTTTTCTATGTGAAATGAAATCCATTGACACCTAATTTAGATAGCAATATGCAATCATCTAGGTAGCTTATTTTTCACAATGCTTTTATCTAGGTGGTATTGAGAATAATGTTCTTTGAAATTTCCATGAAATACATTCCCAGCAATAATAAAGAATGAAATAAAAGCATTATGTTGATAGTTGTAGAAACATATGAAAGTATCATATATAATAAAATAGAACATTTTTATTACTGGTGCTCATGTACTTGTATGGAAAAATTTCTAGTTAATATTTAACAATTTTGAATAATGTGAAATTTATAGCATGCAGAATAAAACAAAATAAAAAATGTATAAAACTAATAAAATATTTTCTTTATTCTCATTTTCTTCAGACAATGACTTTTGCATTACTCATCATCACTCTACATATGGATAGTTAGGATCTTGCCTGTCAATCATACTAGTCTGCTTCAATAGCCAATGACCAGTCAAGAGTTCCACAGGGACATTCCTACATGATCTTTTCATTTGGCCATAACAAATGGATTACGTCAATCAGGATAAGATTAGGCTGGAAGCAGTAGAAAACCTCATGAATAGTGTGAGTTGACTTTAGAAGTTTATTTTGGCTCATGTAAAAATGTAAAATTTTGGAGGTCAATACTACAGGGTGATACAGCTGTACAAGGACATTTATCTTCCTGATCTGCCTCACTTAGCTTTTACTCATGGTCACTTGATGGCTACTGCATTTCTAAACACCACATTACTATGTCAGGCTTGAACAAGGGGAAGAGACAAGACCAGTGGGGTATGCCAGCCTAACTTGCCCCAGAACGCCCACCAGCGCTTCTACTTACATTTCATTGTTTGGAACTGGATCACCTTTGGCTACAAGAAAGTCAGGGAGGTGTTTTAGCTCTCCATATTCAATACTGGAGGAAAGCACAGGGAAAAGGAAAGTGGCAGTGGCTTTTGGGGCAGTAACATATAGCAGAGAGAACACCCAGAGCTGCGGAAGGTCTCTTCAAGTATTCAGCCGAGGACTCAGAGTATATATGCGTACACTACAAGGGTATGCACAGTGTATGCATGTGAGGCCAGGAACAGAATCATCTGAAAGGATTAGAGGAACAGTGCCCAGTGCTCACACAGGTCTGGAGGTAGTGCCTGTTCCCACAAGTCAGATTGGAAAACATTGTGATTTATGGGACATTGGCTAGAGTATAGAAAGGTTTTGCTCTAGTAGTGGAGAATTATTAGCTCTAAACTGAGCACTGCTCCAGTCCCACCTAAAAAAAACAAATCTTAAAAGTAAGACCCAAAAGGATCAACTGTTTCCAAATATGTTAACCACAGCCAAGAATAAAGGTCAAGAACTTGCCAGGCATTCAAGAAAGCAGTAAAATATGACCCATAATGAGGGGGAAAAGTCAATCCAATTAAAACCAAGTGAGAACCAACATAGATGTTGATATTAGTAGATAAGGATATTACGAGTTATTAAAATCATACGCCATATGTTCACAAAGTCAAGGAAAGACATGGAAGATATTAACAAAAAAGACTCAAGTCAAAATTCTACAGGTGAACATCATAATATGTAAGATAAATACACTGGATGGGATTAATGGCAGATTAGACATTGCAGAAGAAAATATTAATAAATTTGAAGATAGCAATAGAAACTATCCAAAATGAAATTAAAAAGTAGAATTTAAAATATCTAAAGAGCGGGGCCGCCCGGTGGCGCAGCAGTTTAGTTCGCATTTGGCAGCCCAGGGTTCGCGAGTTCGGATCCCAGGCGCCCGCCGACACACTGCCTGTCAGCCACGCCGTGGCGGCGTCCCATATAAAGTGGAGGAAGATGGGCACGGATGTTAGCCCAGGGCCAGTCTTCCACAGCAAAAAGGGGAGGATTGGCGACAGATGTTAGCTCAGGGCTGGTCTTCCCCACAAAAAAAAAAAAAAAAAATCTAAAGAGGAACAGTGAGTTGTAGGACAACTTCAAGAAACTTTATATGCATATCATTGAAGTACCTGAAAGAGAGAAATGGGGAAGAGGTGTAGAAAAATATTTGAAAAAATAACGTCTGATTGTTCACAATAGCCAAGACATGGAAACAACCTAAGCGTCCATCAATGGATAAACTGATAAAGAAAATGTGGTATATATTTACAATGGAATATTATTCAGCCATAAGAAAAGAAAGAAATCCTGCCTTTTGCGACAACATGGATGGACCTTGAGGGCATTATGCCAAGTGAATTAAGTCAGACAGAGAAAGACAAATATTGTGTGTTCTAACCTGTATGTGGAATCTAAAAATGCCATACTCATAGAAACAAAGAGTAAAATGGTGGTTGCCAGGGGCTGGGGAGATGTTGGTCAAAGGGTACAAACTTCCAGTTATAAGATGAAAAAGTTCTGGGGCTCTACTGTACAGCATGGTGACTATAATTAACAATACTGTAGTACAGTAGTCCATGGGGGATATGTTCCAAGACCCCCACTGGATGCCTAAAACCACAGATAGCACTGACCCCTATACACACTGTTTTTTCCTACACATACATACCTATGATAAAGTTTAATTTATAAATTAGGCACAGTAAGATATTAACAACAATAACTAATAATAAAATAGAACAATTGTAACAATATACTGTCATGAAAGTTATGTGAATTGTGGTCTTTCTCTCTCAAAATATATTATTGTACCACATCATCCTTCTTCTTGTGATGGTGTCTGATGACACAATGCCTACATAATGGGTGAAGTGAGGTGAATGGTGTAGGCATTGTGACATAGCATTAGGCTACTATTGACCTTCTGATGATATGTCAGAAGAAGGATCATCGAGCCATGACGATGATGATGGTTGCATGTAAGGAGCAGAAGATGTCGATGGTTACTCGAACACAAGCACTGCGATACTGCAACAGTCGATCTGATAACCAAGACAGCTACTAAATGACAAATGGACGGGTGACGTATACAGTATGGATACACTGGACAAAGGGATGATTCATGCCCCGGGTGAGGTGGTGTAAGCTTTCATCATGCTATCAGGAGAGCCATGAATTGTTTATTTCTGGAGCTTTCCATTTAATATTTTTGGACTGCAGTTGACCGAAGGCAAGTGAAACTACAGAAAGCAAAACTGCAGACAAGGGGGAACTACTATATATAGTTGAAAATTGTTAAGAGAGTAAATCTTAAGTGTTATCACCACAAAAAAAAAAAGTAATTATGTGAGGGGATGGAAGTGTTAATTAACTGTATTGTGGTAATCATTTCACAATATATACATGTATCAAATCATCACATTGTACATCTTAAACTTACATATGTTATACGTTAATAATATCTCAATAAAGCTGGAAGAAAAAGAAATAATGTCTTAAATTTTTCCAAATGTGATAAAAACTATACACCCAGATTCAAGAAGCTCAACAAAATCCAACAAATACCCCAACTAAAAGGGAAAGATTGTCAAATTGGATAAAAAAGCAAGATCCAACTACTACATGCCATGGTATCAGTCAAGTTCGACCAGGGAAGCATGACCAGTATGTGCATGTGTGTGTACATATGTATATCTCGAGAGAGAGAGAGACTGAGAGATGTCATAGTATCACATTACACAGTTGTGGGAGCTGGCTAAGCAAGTTTAAAATTTATGGGGCAGGCATTTAGGAAAGCATGAGCACAAACCAAAGTTGTTAGTCACATGTAGAACTTCTCTTTCTAGTAGAAGCCTCATTCCTGTTTGTAAGGCCTTTCAGCTCTTTGAATCAGGCACTCAGATAATCCAGGATAATTTCCCTTAAAGTTAACTGATTAGGGACTTTAACTACATCTGCAAAATCTCTTCACAGCAACACCTAGATTAGTGTTCGAATGATTTGGAACTATAGCCTAGCCAAGTTGAAAATATGTGGAATACAGCTAAATCATTACTGATGGAAAAATTAACAGTACTAAATTCCATTAGAAATGAAGAAAAATCAATGATCTCAACTTCTGCTTTAAGAAACTAGAAAAATAAGAACAAGTTAACAAAATTAGTAGAAGAAAGGAAAAAGTAAAGATCAGAGTGGAAGTCAGTGAAATGGAAGATACAAAAACAATCGAGAGGGGCCGCCCGGTGGCGCAGCGGTTTAGTTCGCGCTTGGCAGCCCGGGGTTCGCGAGTTCGGATCCCGGGCGCCCGCCGACGAACTGCCTGTCAGCCATGCCGTGGCGGCGTCCCATATAAAGTGGAGGAAGATGGGCGCGGATGTTAGCCCAGGGCCAGTCTTCCTCAGCAAAAAGGGGAGGATTGGCGACGGATGTTAGCTCAGGGCTGGTTTTTCCCACAAAAAAAAAAAAAAAAAAAAAAATCGAGAAAACTCAAAGCTGGTACATTGAAAAGATTAATAAATAATAAATCAGTCTACCAATACTGATCAGGGAAAAAAAGAAAAGACACTAATTACTAACATCAGGAATGGAAGAGGGGACATCTCTACAAAGTCTACAGATATTAGAATAATAATAAAGGAAAATTATGAAGAACTTTATGCCAGTAAGTTTGACAACTTTAGATGAAATGGACAAATTCATTGAAAGAAGCAAAAACACCAAATCTAAGTTAAAAAGAGATAAGTGGAATATTATCCATTAAAGAAACCGAATTTGTAATTTAAAGCCTTCTCATCAGGAAGACTCAAGGAGCAGATAGCTTCATTTTTGAAGTCTCCTTTACATTTAAGGAAGAACACCTAATCTACACAAACTTTCCAGAACATTAAAGGAGGAAACGCTTCTCAACTCATTCTATATGGCCAGAATGACCCTAGTACAAAAACCAGACAAAGACATTACTGAAAAACAAGAAAACTATAGGTAAATATCTCATAAACCTAAATTCAAAATTTGTAAACAAATTTTAAAAATTAAATCAAACAATACACAAAAAGGGTAATACATAATATCCAAATTCAGTTTATCTCAGAAATGCAGGGTTTGTTTAATATTTGAAATCAATCAACGTAATTCACTAAATTTACCAAAATTTTGACAAAAGCCAACATTTATTTCAATCAGAACTCTCAGTAAAGTAAGAATAGACAGAAGTTCCTTCACTCTTCCAGAGTTCTCTTCGTTTCCATTTCCACGACTTCTCTATGACCTATATGTTCAAATGCCCATTCCAAATCATCAGTTGTCCCACAGGCACAAGCTCAAATAGAAGTCTTCATTTTCCTTCCCCCTTCCCCAATCTTGACTTCCTCTCCCTCAGTAAATAGCACTACCAACCACCCACCTGCTCAAGACAGAGAAAGCTGGGCCCTCCTCCCCCTACTTACCATATTTAATCAGTCACCAACTGTTACTTATGCAATAACTTTAACATCTCTTGAAATTTTCCTTTCACCCACTGCCACTACATTTGTTTAGTCCCCTCATTATTTCTCCTTTTTAAATCTCTTAACTAGTCTCTCTGCCTCTACTGTTGATGTACTCTGATCCATTCGTCATGCATCTGTCAGAGTAATTTCTTAAAATGTAATTCTAACCCTGCCCTTTTCTCTCCCTGTTTAAAAGCCTTCCTTGGTTACCCATTATCTATCCAGAGCATGCTTCTTAATGCCCTGACTTCTTTTGCTAACCTCTTCATGCCCAACCTTAAGTTTTCCTAAACCTATCCCATTTATTCCAAGCATATTGAATACTTTGCAGTTCCTCAAACAACCCTAGTACATTTTTTTTTTTTTTTTTTTTTTTTTTTTTTTTGTGGGGAGGACCAGCCCTGATCTAACATCTGTTGCTAATCCTCCCCTTTTTGCTGAGGAAGACTGGCCCTGGGCTAACATCCGTGCCCATCTTCCTCCACTTTATATGGGACGCCGCCACAGCGTGGCTGACAGGCAGTGCGTCGGCGGGCTCCCGGGATCCGAACTCGCGAACCCCGGGCTGCCAAGCGCGAACTAAACCGCTGCGCCACCAGGCGGCCCCAACCCTAGTACATTTTAATATTAGAATTAGGTGGTCATGTTTCAACTCCAAAGCAGAGTAGAGGCCTTTTTATGTGTCCACCTTGTTCATGGCACCCCCTGATGGGTCTCCACAGTATATTTCCACTGTGACTTTGTCACATCATCCATAACTAACTGGTTGGACCAGAGATGGACAGCAGACCTAAAATGGAATAATCAGATTTTTCCTCTGGGTATTTGGATCTGTGACACACTTTCAACTGTTTCTGATGTCACTTAGACCATGGACATGTAAGTCTCGAACTGTGGGAATATATGTTTAACCATATGCATAACGAGGCAGTGAGAGCTAGACGGAAAGTGAACGTGGGATAGAGCACATCATGGACAGAGAAGACAGAGAGGCAGAGACAAGAGAGAAGCAAAGTTCCAGTAATCCAAAAACGGAGAGACAGAGAGACAGATGGTAGGTAGAAGCTTGGATTCCCAATGACTTTCAAGTTTCTATCCCTTAGGCTCTCTGAGCCACTCCACTATGCTTCCAATTAATTTCTCTTTTTCACTTATTTCTATAATGTATAACCAAATGAGACTTGACTATTAAAAAACATACTGATGAGGGGCCGCCCGGTGGCGCAGCGGTTTAGTCCGCGCTTGGCAGCCTGGGGTTCGAGAGTTCGGATCCCGGGCGCCCACCGACGCACTGCCTGCCAGCCATGCCGTGGCGGCGTCCCATATAAAGTGGAGGAAGATGGGCACGGATGTTAGCCCAGGGCCAGTCTTCCTCAGCAAAAAGGGGAGGATTGGCGACGGATGTTAGCTCAGGGCTGGTCTTCCCCACAAAAAAAAAAAAAAAAAACATACTGATGATTAAAAATAAATAAAACCAGTATGAAATAAAATGTTTTGTTTATTTAAAGTTGCTATTTTCCATACAGTATTTTCTTTTAGTACTATCATTAAGTATATTTTATACATTGCCCTAAGTTTTAACAAGTTTGATTAATTTACCATTGTATAGAACAGTCAAAATCAAAAGACCCTCTTCAACATAAATAAAGAAGAGATGGACACACGATTTTACCAGAAATAAAACACCTATAAATTGGAGAGGGCAGGTAAGGAGAAGAAAATGAGAAGAATACACATTAAGAGAATATTCCACATTGAATAAGAAAAATAACTAGGCTTTTATGAAATCATTGAATGCCCAAATGGGAGGCATTATTTACCAAAACTTCTCTAGGAAAAACCTCCTGATCTGCATTCATATGGTAGAAGGAAGACAGTTGGATTCAAAAACATGATACCACCCCCATCACAACTGATTGATCCAGAATCAATCAGACAATAACTGGGCCATTCCCAGTCTTTCTGTCAAACTCATTTGAAGAACAGAGAGATGAACACAACCAAATGGAGCTAAAAGCTCCTTCCCTGTGAATTTGGAGCTGGAGCTGTGAGATTTAAGTCAGTCTCTATCTTTATGGCTGGATAGATGATATGTAAAACTCAGAAACTTTTAGGAGCCCTTTCCAAACCAAACATTGTGGGGGGAAAAGAGAGTTAGTCTGCAAGGAGAAAAAACAATGAAACAGACATTTAGAGAAAAGACATAAATCAGAGGTGGATCTCCTGCTGGAGGCAAGGATGCACAACTCTTTTCCGTATTCCATGACATTCTCCAATGTCCTTATAGTAAATTCCCCCATTTTTCTTAGGCAGTTGCAAGCGGGTTTCTGTTGCTTGAAACTATGGCATATGTATGGTGTCTTACTCATGACAGCTGTTTAATCAATGTTTGTGGAAATGGAAATAGTTATGAAATAGAAAATTTAAAGACAGTCTATTTGCATGAACTCTATTGCTCATAATCTTATTTTGGAGAAGAGGGAGATTTTGTAGACAAATGAATTAGCCTTTACATAAAAAATAAAATAAGACTAACAAGTTTGAGCACCTCTTTCTCATTATTTTATTTTATGGAAAAAAAAAGAAACAGGATATGTAAAGATAAAATATGCATTCAACCAAGAGACGTCAACTAAAATTCAAATTGCCATTATCATTGTCTGAATTCTAGCAAAAAATCATTTTTGTGTGTGTGGATTCATAACTAACTATACAAATTTAACAGCTTCTCAAGCAATAAAACATCTTAAGCTGAGATTGAAAGAAGCTACTGAGTAAATTGGCACTCAATACCTAAGAAATAAAGTGTGACCAATGGAAACGTCTTCCATTCTGCAGCGAACTTCTCACTTGATAATTGACTTGTCTCGCTTAAAGATTTAGGATAGGAAAAGAAAACACTAGGAATGTTTCATCTGAAATTATCCTCTGAGGATATATATCCTAAATTATGCTAAAGTATTCCTTTAGATACAAAATTTTATGAGGGATGTTGATTTTTATCTGAGTGCTTTTGTGCTGTAACTAGAAGCATTATCAGAACAACAAGAAAAAATAATCTGATCCTGAATTTATTGTCTGACACAAAAATAATCTTAAGGGAGTCTGAGTAATATCCATATTTGTGTCTGGTGCTTGGCAGCATGTTGAGCACAGAGATGTGAAAATGAGCCTCAAATGTGGCTCCCAGTGAGCCCCACACCTCCCAGTACTCACACCCTACATCGTGCCAAGGGTGATCTGTGTAATCTATGGAATACTGCAGAATGGATGAATATCACTTCCAAGATTAGATTATAAAAGACATTGTAGCTTTCGTTTGGGGTATACTCTCTTTCTTTTGGATCATTTGATCTGGGAAAAGGCAACTGTCATGTCGTGAACAGCCCTGCATGAGAAAATGGTGTCTCCCACCAACAGCCACGTGAATGAGCTTGGAAAGGGACCCTCCTGCCCAGCCCAGCCTTCAGATGACTGCAGCCCTGGCTGATGTCTTGACTGCAACCTTTTATGGATCTTAAGCCAGAACCATCTAAGCTTCTTTCAGATTCCTGACTCTCAGAAACTGTAAAATAATAAATGTTTGTTGTTTAATTTGCTATATTGGGGGATAATTTGTTACACAGCAATAGGTAAATAAAACAGTAGATGACTGATCAATGTTTTCTGATTAAACAAATAAATGAATAAATATTTTAGAATAAATTATGATTTTCAATGTTTGATCAATTTTTTTAAAAGTTTGAATAATGCCAGGGCCACCAAAAACTGTAATTTATACTTGCACATTTTCAGACAGGGCAGACAAACTAAGCTGTGGTAGTACTTCTATTTTCATTCAAATCAGTAGTTTTTAAAAAGTCTTAATTTTCTTATTTTCAGATATCTAAAAGGTACTTTCACTTTTTATAGGATATCAGCATATGAATCACCATCTACTTCCCATCAGAATTTCTAGTCTAATGAAGAGTACAAGATTTAAGGTGCAAATTTCAACCCTTGTTTGTATTTCTTATTGTGAAAGTTTTCCCCAAAAAATGTGGGCGAAGGGAACCTAAGCAGAAGAGCATGTTTAGAACATTTTCCCTACGTTTCAACTTAAAAATAAAACAGGTCTTTACATTTAACCAGTTATATTCTTGGAAAATTAAAATCTATTTATTGGAACATATATCAGTTTACTTCTCCCCAAAGTAATACTGTATGGCTATTTATTGGGTGCATAAACACTTATTTTTTTTAAAAAAAGAAAAATTTAGACCTTAAAAACTTTACGACATAGAATCTTTCAAGCAAGGCAGATAGATGTGTTTTAAAACAGTTCTTCATTATACCAGTGCCATGAAACACAATCAGTTTCCAAACTGTGATTCACATCCAATTTAAAACATTTTTCTGTTATATGCATACTTGGTAGCTTTCTTTCTTTTTCA
Organism: Tapirus indicus; assembly: GCA_031878705.1. NCBI lineage: Eukaryota > Metazoa > Chordata > Mammalia > Perissodactyla > Tapiridae > Tapirus > Tapirus indicus. Next base: position 5,194,787 of record CM062918.1, read on the forward strand.
GCTTTGAGAATAAAAATTACAGAGAGAAAAGACAGAATGCAAGCAAAGATTAATAGGATCCAACTTCAATTGTTTGATTCTTTCTCAGTTGCTAAAATAAATCAACAAATAGGTCAGAAAAGCCACCATCTCATTTGAAAAGCATCAGCCATCGAGTATAATGGAATTTATGCATATTAAAGCAGCAGGATGAGAATGCCAACAGATAGCACCATGTCATTTAAGAACAGAAAATAGCACCACTGTCCACTACACAAATTAAATGGAAGATCACAGCTATTTAAATGGCCTGCCTAAAAGCACAATAAATTTAACTTGAGGAGAACTGTAGTCTTTGATTTTTCACTAGACTTAATATATTCATTCAAAGCCATTACTCTAACAATATATGTGTAGAATTCACTTCCCAGCAGTGATGAATGTGTTTATTTATAGCCTAGTTATTTTTTCTCATTGTAAAATCCGTCCATTACAGTGCCTCTAGACGTGTGAGGATAAAATTAAATACAAACCTATATTTTCCCAAAAGACAAAAATTAAAATGAGGGTTATTGGATACCACAGCCAGATGAATTTAATTGTAATGTAGAATTTGATCTCTTCAGTCAACTTCAGCGTGTCTAAAACGGCCACAGTCCCACAGAGCGGTTAGGAGGTCGGGATCTTAGCTTGTAAAACATAGCCCCAAAGCAGTTCCAAGGCTGAGGAAATAAGAATGAATTTCTCAATTCTGTGCTTTAGATGAAAACTTATAATTGGGAAAACTCTATCTTTAACACTGTCTGCATATATTTGAGCATTCTCCTTTCTCACCAGAAACAAGCATAGGTGCCCTCTGTCTCCACAAATCCCACTTCAGCTTCTTCTGATTCCATATAAATTCTCTAAATGATCTTTCCTTTCTCCCCATAGGCTGACCTCCAAAAATTCTCATTTCTTTAGTTTTACAAGGCGTTAAGAAACACACACACACAATGTTTAAATTAATTCACATAAATATGTGAAGAACTGTCATCATCTCAACCTCTGAGAGGATTTACCATCCAAAGGAAGATTCCTAAATGAATCTCTTTAGGAAAATGTGCTACTTAGGAGCCCCTAGGTTCACCTCCAGTCACAGGTTTGTATCGCCCACTAAATATAGTGAAAATGCTTCCCAAAACACTCCATTTAATTCTAGGCCAAGATACTAACTTGTTCTCTTTAAAATTAAAAAAAAAAAAAACTAATTAAAATAGCCCTTGAAGACAGGAGTTGAGGCAAAATGTATGGTTCACCAAAGACCAAAGGAGCACTCCTGAGTGTCTGCCTGATAGGTTAGCATCACGGGAATTTGATTTCTTTCTGTCTTGATATTGATTCTTGATTTGTCGGGATAAAACACAAGAGAACCTTGTACTGGGTACCTACAAGTGTATCACCTTTAGTATAACAGCTCTATCAGGTACGCATTATTATATCCATTTAATACAAACTGGAGTTGAGGCTCAGAGAGACTAAGTAATCTACCTAAAACAGCATGATTAGTAAGGGACAAAACAGAGATTCATATCCCAGACCTTTCTTCAAAGCCTAAATATTCTCTCCACTCTAGTCTGCATCCTCCTGCTTACCTTAGAATATATACTCTAATGACTTTTAAACTACCAACTTAAGCAAATCACCAGAAACATGTAATTGTATAATCCTGGGTACACTGAAACTCCATGATTCTCCTTTACACACTGGTAATGGTATCTTCTGCATTCCAGCATGATAGACTAGTCCTGTTTTCAAATGTTTAAAACATACCGTGAATCAACCAATTCCCAGAGAAATATGAGCTTTTGTAAACGATAAATTTATAAAGCACCTAGAAAGATCACTTAAAAGTTCCACAGCTACAACCTTACAAAAAGATAGCAATCTGTCTATGTATTCCTTCTCTATCTCTTTTGGTACAACATATTTCTGAAAAATATGGATTACCATAATATAATTTAAGTGCCCAACTTATAAATAGTACTATCTTAGCTAACCAGCTTCATTTGCTTCTTTTATCTAATTTCTACTGAATGTTTAATGCACCCATTAATAGTGTCAAGGGCAATTTATGAAAGATAATAAAGCATTTCATAGCAATGGTGCAAATCAAATGCAAGCTTTGAATTTGCAAAACTATTCAGCCAAAGCAGGAAAGAAAATTAAAGGTGGGTTGGTATAGAAAAAGCAATAACAAGACAAAAACTTAGAGTAGTAATTGATGGTCCAGAAATAAAGAGGTAGTTAATTTTATTTTAAAATAAGTTTAGATCAAAGGAAACTGAATTGTAGGCTATCTGTTGAGAGAGATGAATAAATGTATAATATGGAATAACAGAAGAAACTATCTTTCTACCACATAAATATTTAAAACTAAAAGAAACATTTTACACATCCATTGCAATAAAGTGACAAATATATAACTGATAAAAATAAATTACAACTATATATAAGCATCTTGGCTTCTCATTAGATTCTATGGAATGTTAACATTGAAAAATTGGAAATAAAAATCATTATCAAAAATAATATAATAATTTTTTTAAATTTATGGTTTATATTATACAACCTCTATAAAACATGTACTTTACTCATTTTTATTAAACCTAAATAGAAATACAAATAAATCATATTTAACTTACTGATAAATAGCTATGGTTATTCCCACATGTTGTTACTATGCTATTATAGGAATTACAACTTTTGTCGCTCATTGGATAGTCTGCAAAGGTCCAAATATGACATAATCAGTATTTCCACTTAATTTCTGGATTCTTGCCCATTGTGGAGAGATGAAAGTGACAGTTTGGCCAATCTAGAACTTTGCAGGCTGGTACGATTCATCCATTATAGTCACAACTTTCAGTTTCAGTTTAATTTCATGGTTGAATATAGAGAATATTCTCAATTATCATAAAATGAGAGATAAGGAGGAGACTTCAAAGGATTTTGGCTTCTCAAAAGCATAGCTAATTATGTGAAATTGTTTACAGACTGTCACTTTCCACAAGCCCATTGTCACATTTACTGACTGTCCATAGGAGGACGTTGGAGGCAGAGTCATGTCATGATGCTTCTCTGGCCTAGATCACGAGAAGATGAGACAGGACAACTCAAGGATGGGAGGGGTGGCATGGGCTGTCCTTTATCAACATTCAGACATGTCATCCTGAGTTCTATAATTATTCTGAATTAATCTTGAAAATAAGACAAATCTTGAGGGTATAAATGTAGTCCTTTTCATTCCTTTATGTAACATAAAATTTGGGTGTGTCCTTTACTCCTTTTTTTAAAATCAAATGCTACATAGGTTCCATTTCTCTTTTCTGCAGAGGACAATTTTTTGAAAACAGTAGTTAGCAAATAGTTATTCAAGAATTTCAGGAGATGATTCCTTAAGATAGCAGACTTATAGCTATCTCTGGGCCCCACTAGGAACAAATATCAAGCTCAGAATTCTTTTAGGAACAGAGATTCAGATTTTTCCATAAGGAATTTGTGATCAAACTCTCTCTTCCTTTCAATTTTTCTCTTGAGAAAGAATACCTGGGCTAGGTCTACTTATATTCAAAGATAGAACCAGAGAAGAAAATGAAATAATATATAGAACTCTCTGCATTTTTTTAAAGAGCTATTTTCATCTATTTTTAGTATACATGGAACATCTGAATGCATCCCTAAAATTTCTATGGCTCAATCAAGATCAAATTTGGGAGATAAACTTTGGACCCTTGTTCAAGTCACACTCAGAGGTGGGGTGGGTTGTACAGGATGGTTGTTCAGGTGCTCACCGTCTAGTTTTATGAAGACCATCACACGCTGTCTATGTGCAGCCCCTGAAGAAATGTATTGGTTGAATGCGGGAATGGAGTCCCTGGCCACCTTGATGATTTCTGATCTGTGAGGCATAGCTGGAGCAATACTGTTGGGGGTATTTGTTAACTGCTTATAAAACAAGCCTGCACTAAGACTAATTAAGACTAAGCAGGCTGCCCATAATTCACCCACTGCTTCCTTTTAGTCTCTTATCTAGGGTAGGCAGCACTCACCAGGTGCAATGGAGGAAAAAATAAAAACTGGCCTCTTCTAAGCTATTTCATACTGAAACTCTAAACTATAACATACTAGAGCCAACACATAGACATAGGTCCTCACAGAAATCTTTCCCAAAAGTCCTTTCCTATTTCTTTGTGTTAGTAATCATCACCATCAAATGAATATTTTGAGAGTTATATCCTTGATGTGTACTCATGATTTACCTTCGTGCTATGAAAATCTGGATAACTCTGTTCCCTGGATTCCCATTCTGTATAGTTGCCTAATTTCTGATCTCTGTGCACTGTGGTTTCTCCATCATGTAATGAAAAGGCATTGCACAGATTCCCTCGGGAAATGAAAGAGAAAAGCCATGCTTCCACAAACTTGGTATATTTCATGGAATTCAACACACTGAATTTTAAACCAATTAATCTAATGATTCTCAAAGAATGTGTTTGAACATCCTCATTCTGCATTGTCCTCCAGAGTCAGTCTTTATGTACAGTGACAACATACACTCTTAAACAACAGCTGCCTTAGGTGGAAGATGAGCCTGTCAGAAAGTATCTGCCACCTGCTTTTGCCCATCATTATTCCCTTAATAGCTTACTACCTGTGGGCACATTAAACCACTGAAGAGAAGTGTTGTCCCCAAAAGTACCACCGCAAAAGCAGTACTTAAGAGGTTGGCATCAGAGAGCCAGCTGAACAGCATTTCCCAGTGCACCGCAGCAATATGTCATTTTTGAAAATGCCATGTTGGTGGATATAACTTTGGGAATTGACTTAATAACAACAATAACAATAAAGATGGTTAGCACTTAGCAAGGAAAGTGTTTTTCATCCCAAAATGCCCACAAGTGCTTCAGACTCAGAAATGCAGTCAGCTCTGAGAAGGGTGATCGCGCTCAGCACAGTAACAAAAGCTCAGAGAACGGTCAGCAAGGAGAGCAGCACAAGCTCTCTTCCAAAAGAGATGTCAGGGTGTTTTATTTTCCACATGGGATTATATAATCTTGGAGTTTCATCTCTTCAGAAGGTGCCAATACATCAAAACCAGGCTTTTGTGTCCCAGTCTAGGTAGAAACTATTGAGAGGTAGGGAAAATTGACCTTATAGCTATGGAGCTCAGGCTTACAAGGTATCAAAACAGATTGAAATCACCATGGCACACTTTTACTACCCAGGATCTCCAGGTAGCCATCCTATACTGGAGACGTACTGTTAAAATCTGAGCCAAGTGGATTTCTACTTTAAAGAAAGAGAGGTAACGAAGGTAGAATTGCCAGATAATTCTGACCCTTGCAGACCATATTCACAGAAAAGGTTTCATTATGCTGGCAAAGGGCTTTTTGATCTTTCTGAATGAAATTGCCATAGTTGGGACTGGCTGACTTCTTAGGCTCATTTATTACATTCATGTACAATACTGGCTATGAGGACATTTTCTCTGATACATACCAAGAATGTTTGTGTGCAAATGATTGTCAAGAGTATGCTTTTCTTAAGCCAGGAATAGTTATTTTCTTCTCTTCAACATAAACATGGCTTAAGTACTGATTATTGAGTTGTCTATTGGCAAATCTGATCTGAAATTACTTTGATTTAGTACACACCTTACTATCAAAATGACTTAGCCAATTTGCTCTCTGGCTCTGTTGATAACCATAAACTAACCATACTAAATGGATTTCTTTGTGAAGATTTGACTTTTCCCAATGGGTTTCAAAATTTCAGGAATATTCCATTATTTTGGCAAAATGATACCTTATTTTTCTTCCCTGCCCAATGCTCATCTCATAAAACTTTTAAAAGTCCATCCAATGATTATTTTTCCTCCAAAGATGAATTTTATGAAAATGTAACTATTGACCCATTGGTACTGGAACAGGCACAGTTTTCCTTCTGAGTAATGCACACGTGACGTTTCCTGCACTAGTTCTTTTCACCGTTCCTTCTGACACTTGACAGGAATTTGTCTTCTGGAACCAATAAAAGCTAAATTGTATCCTAGGAATAAAATCCCTATGACCCAGAAATCTATAGCATTATGCCATAGTATGGTTGTTCCAAACTTAGTCGACTCAGGGCCTCACCCAAGACCAACTGAATGAAAATCTCTGGAGCCAGGGACCTGTATCTTCAAAACTCTCCATAAGGGGTGATCTATCAGGTAAAATTTCTATACGGTTGCCAGTAATAAAACTTTGAAATAGATGTGTTTAAATACAGTGAAAGTTTACTTTTTTCTGTTTCTCTTTTAGAAATTAGGAGACAGGCTAGGCCAAGCTGGAATAGAAGCATCACCAAGTCAGTGGAGTCTTGGGCTTCTTCTTTCTGCTCTGCCATTTGTAATCATGGCTTCCATCCTCAGTGTCACTTAGTGTTCCAAAATAGCAGCTCATTGACCTTTTCTCATTGAAGGCAAGAAACAGGAGAGAAAGAGATGAGAGGAAAATGAAGCACTGCCAAGTGCAGGGATTTCCCTTTAAGCAGCTTCTCCAGTATCCCAGACAATGTTTATGTATACCTCTCATAACAAAGAGTTACACAAGGCATTTTAGCTAGGACATATTGTCTCATACCTGGACACCCTGACATCCCAAATAAAATTGGGTCCTGTTTCTAGGGAAGACAGAATGGATACTGGATAGGCAACTAGTAATCACTCCTCTAAATTATCAACAGATTTGAAAATTAGAGGAGGTTCTGGTCCAAGATGGTGACGTAGGAGCCTCCTGAACTCACCTCCTCCCACAGACACACTGAATCTACAGCTATACATGGAGCAATTCCGTCTGAAAGAAATCCAGAAACCGAGTGACTCCTATACACTGGGCAAATGAGAAAATACACACGTCACCCACATCTAAATGGGTTTGAAAGGCTGAGACACTCTCACCATAAACACCATCCCCAGCATAGTGCCATTCAGTCAGGAGGGAACTCCCAGCTTCTCCCTGAGGAGCAAAGGGTTTGGACCCCACATCTAGCACTCCAACTTTTAAGACTCCCACTTGAGGGATGAGCCCCCAAAACATCTATCCCTGAAAGCCAATGGAGTTTATATCCATGAGATTCATAAGACTATGGTAAACAAAAAAGCAGTTCTTGTGACTCACCATGGCTATCACCCACCTTGTGGCAGGGAGGCAGCAGGCAAAAGAGTCCATCTCACAGTCTTTCCCTAAGAGTCCTATTTGCATACTTTAAAAGCTGTCAACTAAGGGTCAGGTCTCTAATTTAGCAGGCATCTACAGACTGACAGTGATCCTCATCAGAGTTTACAGAAGGCAGCAGACACCACCTTTGCCTTCTCACTTAAGCCCCCTACAAATTGCCAGTATCTCCCTGAAAGGACCTTTTATACACGTCTGTCACCCAAGCTTTTGTGGCTGCTGCCCAAGGGATAAGCACCTGGATCACTTGGCTCTGAGAGCCAAAGGGGCTTGCATTCCTGAGTCCCATAGGAGTGTAACAAACAAAGAAGCAGTGATTAAATGACACAGGAGCACCCCCTGTGGTTATACACCTGGGCCCAACATAGAGTGAATAGGCAAAAAATGCCCATCTCCCCATTTCTCTCAGAAAGGGCACTAACTACATACTTTCCCTGCTGTTGCCTGAGGTTCTAGCTTCCAATCAACCTACATCAAAGTGCTGACTGAAATCCTCCCCTTTGGGACACTGACAGGTCTTAGCATACCTTCAACTACTAGGAGCTACTAAGAACAAAGAAGGCAGCTTGTACAAGCACAGAGGTTTGAAAGACAATCAAGTATTTGGCCAGACTAATCAATAAGGTTCATCTCCTACACAAGACGACTCTGTCAAGACTGGGAGAGGTGGCTGTGTTATCTAATGGACAGAAACCAACACAGAGAGTCAAGGAAAATGAAGAAACAGAGGAATGAGTTCCAAACAAACAAACAAAAACAAGATAAAACTCCAGAAATACACATTGATGAAATGGAGAAAAGTCGTTTACCTAATAAGAGCTCTAAATAATAGTCATAAAGATACACATTGAGGTCAGGAGAACAATGCATAAACAAAGTGAGAATTTCAAGAAAAAGATAGAAAATATAAGAAAGTAACAAATGAAAAAATCAATAGAGGGGTTCAAAGCAGACTAGACTGAGCAGAAAAAAGGATCAGCAAACTCAAAGACAGGGCAGTGGAGTTCATTCAATCAGAGGAGCAAAAAGAATAAAAAAGAGTGAAGATAGCTTAAGGGACTTATGAGACAACATCAAGTAGATTATAGGGGTCCCAGAAGGAGAAAAGAGAGAGAAAAGGGCATAAACCTTATTCAAAAAACAATGGCTGACAACTTCCCTAATCTGCAGAAAGAAACAAACATCCAGATAAAGGAAGCCCAGAGAATTCCAAATAAGATGAATCCAAGGGGACTCATACTGAGACACACATTATAATTAAACTGTCAAAAGTTAAGGGCAAGGAGAGAATCTTAAAATAAACAAGAGAAAAACAACTTGCTGCATACAAGGGTACTCCCCATAAGACTATTAGCAGATTTTTTAGCAGAAACTTTGCAAGCCAGAAGGGAATGGTATAATATACTCAAAATGCTGAAAGACAAAAACTGCCAGCCAAGAATACTCTAACCAGCAAAGCTGTCCTTAAGAATTGAAAGAAAATAGAGTCTTCCAGACAAGCAAAAGCTGAAGAGTTCATCACTACTAGATCAGCCTTATAAGATGTTAAAGTGACTTCTAGAGCTGAAACAAAAGGATGCTAATTCACAACAGAAAAACATATCAAAGTACAAGACTCATTAGTAAAGGTAATATACAGTTAAATCCAGAATATTCTAATATTGGAATGGTAGTGGGTAAATCAATTATAACTCTAGCATGAAGGTTAAAAGACAAAAGTATAAAAAATAATTAAAACTAAAATAATTTGTTAATGGATACACACGGTAAAAAGACATAGACTGTGACATCAAAAACATAAAATGTGGGGAGTGGAGGTAAAAGGGTAGAGTTTTCATGTGCAATAGACATTGTTATTAGCTTAAAACAGACATATATATATATATGCTTTATGCATGCCTCATGGTAACCACAAAGCAAAAATCTACAGTAGATACTCACAAAAGATAAAGAGATGAGAAACACAGCATACTATTACAGAAAATTATCAATTCACAAAGGAAGAAAGACAGCAAGAGAGGAAGAAAGGAACAAGGGAACTACAAAACAGCCAGAAAACAACTAAGAAGATGGCATTAGTAAGTTCTTACCTATCAATAATTATATGAAATGCAAATGGATTAAATTCTCAGTAAAAAGGCATAAAGTGGATGAATAAATTTAAAAAAGAAACAAGATCCAACTATAAGCTGTCTACAAGACACTCACTTCAGATGTCAGAAGACACACAGACTGAAAATGAAGGGATGGAAAAAGATATTTCATGTAAACGGAAACCAAAAGAAAGAAGGGCTAACTATACTTATATCAGACAAAATAGACTTTAAGCCAAAGACTAGAATAAGTGAGAAAGAAGGTCATTATAAAGAGGTTACTCCAACAGAAGATACAACATTTGAAATATTTATTCACCCAACACAGGAGCACCTAAATATACAAAGCAAATATTAACACACCTGAAGGGAGACATAGCAATACATAAATAGTAGGGAACTTCAATACCCCACTTTCAACAATGAATAGATCACTCAGACAGAAAATCAATAAGGAAACATTGGCCTTAAATGACACGTTAAATCAGATAGAATTAACTGACATTTGCAGAATATCCCATCCATCAGCAGCAGAATACACATTCTTCTTCTCCAAGATAGATCATATATTAGGCCATAAAACAAGTCTCAATAAATTTAAGACTGAAATCATATCAAGCATCTTTTCCATCACAATGGTATGAAACTAGAAATCAATTACAAGAAAACTGGAAAATTCACAAATATGTGGAGATTAAACAACATGTTAGTGAACAAGCAATGGGTCAAAGGAGCAACAAAAATATATCTTGAGATAGTGAAAATGGAAATACAACATACGAAAACTCTGGAATGCAACAAAAGCAGTTCTAAGAGGGAAGTTTATAGCAATAACCAGCTACATCAAGAAACAAGAAATCTCAAATAAAGAACCTAACTTTATACCTCAAGGAACTAGAAAAACAAAAGCAAACTAAGCACAAAAGTAGCAGAAGGAAGGAAATAACAAAGATCAGAGCAGAAATAAATGAAATAGAGATTAAGAAGATAATGGAAAAGACTGATGAAACTATGAGAGCCAGTTTTTTGAAAAGATAAGCAAAATAGACAAACTTTTATTCAGATTTACCAGAAAAAAAGGGAGAGGACTCAAGCAAATAGAATTAGACATGAAAGAGGAGGCATTACAACTGATAACATAGAAATACAAAGGATTGTAAGAGACTATTATGAACAATTATGAGCCAATAAATTGGACAACCTATAAGAAATGGATAATTCCCAAAACATACAACCTACCAAGGTTGAATCATGAAGAAATAGAAAATCTGAACAGAGCAATTATGAGTAAGGAGATTGAATCAGTAATCAAAAAACTCCTGACAAACAAAACCCAAGACCAGGTAGCTTCTCTGGAGAATTCTACCAAAATTTAAAGAATTAATACCAATTCTTCTAACTGTTCTAAAAAATAGAAGAGAAAGAAACACTTTCTAACTCATTTTATAAGGCCAACATTACCCTGATACCAAAACTAGATAAGGATGCTACAAGAAAAGAAAATTACAGGCCAATATCCCTGATGAACATAGATGCAAAAATCCTCAACAAAATGTTAGCAAACCAAATTCAACAGTACAGTATAAGGATCATACACCACAATCAAATGGAATTTATTCCAGGGATGCAAGGATAGTTCAACATCCACAAATCAATCAAGGTGACATACTACATTAACAAAATGAAGAATAAAAATCATATGATCCTCTCAATAGTTGCAGAAAAAAGCATTTGATGAAATTCAACACCATTTATGATAAAAATACACAACAAACTGGATATAGAGGGAACATACCTCAACATAATAAAGGCCAATTTTGACAAGCCCACACCTAACATCATACTCAATGGGGGAAAGCTGAAAGTTTTTCCTCTAAGATCAGGAAAAAGACAAGGATCCCCACTCTCAACACTTTTATTCAACATAGTATTGGGAGTCCTGGCTAGAGCAAATTAGGCAAGAAAAAGGCATCTAAATCAGAAAAGAAGTAAAATTTTCTCTATTTGGAGATGAAATATTATATAGAGAAAACCTTAAAGACTCCACCAAAAAACTGTGAGAATAAGCAAATTCAGTAAAGTTGCAGAATACAAAATCCATATACAAAAATCAATTTGTGTTTCTGTTCACTAACAAACTATTAGAGAAATTAAGGACACAAAACATAAATAATAACCAATAAATTTAACCAAGGAGTTGAAAGATATGTACACTGAAAACTATAAGACATTGATGAAAGAAATTGAAGAAGATACAAATAAATGGAAAGACATTCCATGTTAATGGATTGGAAGAATTAATATTGTTAAAATGTCCATACTACCCAAAGCAATCTACAGATTCAATGCAATCCCTATCAAAATTCCAATGACATTTTTTCACAGAAATAGAACAATCCTGAAACTTGTCTGGAACCACAAAAGGCCCCAAATAGCTAAAGCAATCTTGAGAAAGAAGAACAAAGCTGGAGGCATCTTGCTTCCTGATTTCAAACTATAATAAAAAGCTATAATACAAGCATACCTTGGAGATATTGCGGGTTTGTTTCCAGAGGGACTGAATAGATATTTTTCCAAATAAGACATACAAATGGCCAATATGTACTCGAAAAGGTGTTCAACATTACTAATCATCAGGGAAATCAAAACCACAATGAGATATCACCTCACACATGTTAAAATGGCCATTATCAAAAAGACGAGAAATAACAAGTGTTGGTGAGGATGTAGAGAAAAGGAACACTTGTGCACTCTTGGTAGGGATGTAAACTGGTGCAACCACTACAGAAAATGGTATGGAGGTTCCTTAAAAAATTAAAAATAGAACTACCACACGATCCAGCAATCCCACTGCTGGGTTTATATTAAAAGGAAATGAAAACAAGATATCAAAGAGATATCTGCACTTCCACGTTCATTGCAGCACTATTCACAAAAGACAAGATATGGAAACAATCTAAGTGTCCGTCAATGGATGAATGGATAAAGAAAATGTGGTGTGTATATATATATATATGTATATATATATATATATACATATATATATATACAATGGAATATTATTTAGCCATGAGAAAAAAAGAAAATCCTTCCATTTGTGACAACATAGATGGAACTTCAGGGCACTATGTGAAGTAAGCAGACAGAGAAAGACAAATACTGCATGGTATCACTTATATGTAGAATCTCGGAGAAAACGTCACATTCACAGAAACAGAGAGTAGATTGGTGGTTACCAGGGTCTAGGAGGTGGGAGAATTAGGGGGAGGTTGATAAAAGGCTACAAACTGTCAGCTATAGGATAAATAAGGTCAGAGGATCTAATGTATAATGTGGTGACTATAGTTGATAGCATTGCATTGTATAATTGAAATTTTTTGATAGACTAGAACTTAAATATTCTCAGCAAAAAAAAAAATGATATGTGAGGTATAGATGTATTAATCAACTAGATGGGAGGAATCCTTTCTCAATGTACACATGTATCAAATCATCACAATGTACACTTTAAATATCTTACAATTGCATTTGTCAATTATACCTCAATAAAGCTGAAAAAATACAGAAAATTAGTGCTCTAGTCCACTTAGCTAATGGTGATTAGCTAATGGATTTTCTACCATAAATTGTTATATAGTTGAATAAAATAATTCTAATAGTAACTAGTATTGAACACTCATAGTTTATCAGGTATTAGCCTAAGAACTTCACATGATATGTCATTTAATCCTCACCCAAACCCTATGAAGTAGGTTCTATTAGTACTCTTATTTATCTGATGAGGAAACACACTGAGAGGTTTAGTAACTTGTCCCAGATCACACAGCTAGTAACTGGTAAAGGTCAGGAACTCAGGTAGCCATCAAACTACACAGCTTCCCTCATTTTATTTCCAAATTACATGTATTTTTCTTATGATAGGCACTGCAAAAGTTTTGAGTGTTTTTCATACAGTTAAAACTAAAGCAGAGCAAGTTTATTGCTTTTCTAGTCACCAGCTATTTGCTGCCTTAAAACCTTCATTGTGAAACCTCAAAAAGGCAAAATTGTAATTTATCTTGATAGAGAAAATTCCCCTAAGAAAAACTGACAACCTTACAGAGTTATTAAGATATTTCCATGGCAAAATACTTTTTATCCCACAGAAACCACCGTTCCTACCAAAATCTCCACGGTGAATCTGCCAGTTACTTCCGTTTGCGGTGCCTGCTTTCTTACCACTCCCACATCTGTGAAACCTTTCTTCACAGCACTTGAGGATGGGCCTGAAAGTAGCAGAATTGGATGTTACTGAAAAACAGTGAATTCAGTCCACCGTGGCTAGAGAATGAGTTTCTGTAGAGAATATAAGGAAGCACAATTCCATTATCACTCACATGGCAGCCCTCACCGCCGCAGTAGATGGAACTCAACAAATATTTTTAACATGAGAAAACTCTACAATGTTGGATACGTTTCTCTGTCACTAAAAACTTTGTGTGATCTCAGGTAAATTGCCTAATCTCTTGAGACTCAGGGTAATCATTTATAAAAAGTAGGTTAGGGTAAATGTGTCTCAAGTTTATTCAGGTTCCACAATTCTGTGTTTTTACAACCTTGCCTTAAACACATATTCTCCAGTGATATGCACACCCTCTTAGAATTGGGGGGGTGGGGTGGGGGCTAAGTACGTGCTAAGTATATGCTGCATTGTTGGGTAAATAGATGTTTGGATGCAAAAACAGACGAATAGAGATGCATGGAGAGATGTATACATATATTTATTTATAAAGTAGTTTTCTCAACTCAGAAGAAATTCATATTAACTTAAGACTTTATTTTTTATCCCTTGACACACAAATTCCTTAAATACAGTCTTATTTTTTTAACTTTCTATTGTGAGAATTTTCAAACACAGAGAAAAAAAGAGAAGAGTACATGAATGCCCACATACCCATAACCCAACTCAAAAGCATTAACTTGCTATTATTATTTTCTCTCTCTTCATCGTTTTTAAATTAAAATAAAGCAAATCTCGGATATATCATTTCACTCATAAGTAAAAGTTAAAATAAGACACACTGATGATAAATTCTTCTTTCCAGTTTATAGAAACTGGAATATTCTACCCCAATTGAATTGCTGGCAATTCACCTATTTTCTGCTTATTTTGGATGTAGTCAGAATCCTAAGGGAAAAAATCCTGGAAAAATCTGAACTTCTATACAGCATTTGTCCTTTCAGAGGAATGTGAGAGGAATAAGAATGTTTAGCCTGTAAGTTGCATTAGTCCTAAGTATATACAACTGAATATAACCAATTCAGTTATAATGTAAACCAAAGGAGAGACTGACAAAGATTCAGGAGAGGAAAGTGGAATAAATTCCCAAATCAGATCTTTGTAATGTTTACTTGATTTAAATTCCAGACACTAAGCACAGCCATCGAAAATTAACATCCAGTCCAACTTCCAGCACACACATACACTTTCAAAGTGAACTATAGTTATCCACCTTTTATAATTGACCATATTTGTGTTCCTATTTATCATCAAAGAAAACACAAAATTAACTAAACTCTCTGTGTGCACACTTTTTCCTTTCCCAGCTCCTCCACATGCTTATCTATCTATTCTTTCTTGGGATGCTCTTACTTGCAGCCCCAAATTTTGGTTAAATATCAGTTAACCAGTAAAACATGCCTAAATCCTCAATAAACTCAATGAGACACGTCCTTTTCTTATTGATTTCTAAATTGTCTTTTATTTACTAATTTATTTCTCCCTGAACGATGTAGATCAAAACAATTGATATCAAATGAAATGAACTTGAATTTATAATTCAACGTACATCCAGCTTTCTGGTCCACCCCATATTAAATCCCCACTAAGGAGACTATTTTCAACATTTCCTCAAAGGCCATTTTTCAAAAATGCTAGGCTTTTCTTTTTATCAAACTCTTAGGTAAATAAGGAAGAGGAGAAGGAAAATTTAAATTTGAAATGGATCAATTCCAGATGGATCAAAGGTAGAACTAAGTCAGTCAGTCAAAACTACAAATAAATTAGCAGATGATACAGGACAGTATCTTCATGACATCAGTGTAAGGAAGAATTTCTAAACAAGACACAAGAGTTATGAACCACAAACAAAAAGATTAATAAATTTGGCCAAATAAAAATTAACTTCTCATTGAAAAACACTTTAAAGAAAAGTTAAAAACAGGCACCACAATGGGAAAAGAATGTTCCAAGACATGTATCTAACAAAGACTCCAGTACTCAGAAAACATAAAAACATCTCATCAGTAAAAAAAAAAAAAAACCCAGGGGCCGCCCGGTGGCGCAGCGGTTTCGTCCGCGCTTGGCAGCCCGGGGTTCGCGAGTTCGGATCCCAGGCGCCCGCGGACGCGCACTGCCTGTCAGCCATGCCGTGGCGGCGTCCCATATAAAGTGGAGGAAGATGAGCACGATGTTAGCCCAGGGCCAGTCTTCCTCAGCAAAAAGGGGAGGATTGGCAACAGATGTTAGCTCAGGGCTGGTCTTCCCCACAAAAAAAAAAAAAAAAAAAAAATTCTTAAAAAAAAAAAAAAAACCCAAACACCCCAAAAGAAAAATGGGCCAAAGACATGCACAGGAATATTTAAAAAGTGGAAATCCAAGTGACCCATAAACATTTGAAATCGGGTTCAGCCTCATCACTAATCAGGGAAACAATAATTTTGTTTGCAAAGAGATACTACTAGTTGCTCATTCAGTTGGTGAAAATTTTAGAATATGATAATAACAAATGTTGGTGAAGATGGAGAGCCACTGAGACTTTGATAACCTCCTGGTAGGAGTGCAAACTGTTACCACCAGCTTGGAAGACAGTGTAGTATAATACTAGAATTAAAGATAAGCATTCTCTCCGACCCTTTAGTTTCACTCTTTAAGCATTTGCCTTATAGAAACGTGTGCACTAGGCTCTGTGTATACGTACATACATATATGTGCATAAACTGTACAGATGTGCTGAGCAGCATTCCTCATATAGCCAAAAATGGAAACAACCCAATGTCCATTAACAGGTGGATGGATAAATACTATATGGCAATAAAGATGAGATGACGACTCCTACAAGCAACATCGTGGATAATATTACAAACACAATATTGAGCTAAAGCAGCAACAAACAAAAGAATACATCTAGTATAATTTCATTAATGCAAAGTTCAGAAATAGAAAACCAAGCTCATTTTAGTTTCAGCTGCTGTAATGTTCTATTTCTTGACCCAAGTGGTGATTATGTGGGCATTTACTTAATTGCTTGTTAAACTGTGTCTTGGTATGTTATGCTCTCTTCAGTATGCATGTTCTATTTCACAGGAAAACATTTAAATTAAGTTGACCTCAGATGCTCAAATATATGTCTTTCCTTGTTATTCCTTAAGTAATAATATCCATATGTGGTTATGAGTCAACATTTTTAATATAAGGATTTTTAAATGTACTTTTTTCTTAATATTTTAACATACAGAATAGTATAAAGGAGACAAAAATAAACAGAGTTAAACTTTTTGTCATATTTGCTTCAGATTGATCTATTTTAAAAAATAAAAATTAGAAATGTAGCTAAAGCTACTCTCTTATCCATTTCTCTTCCCTCCCTCCCTTGAGGTAATCATTTTTCATTTTTCTGAAATTAGAGAATATCATTGGAATGTATTTTTAAAATTCATTTATACACATAAATGCAACTATAAATGATATAGAAAAAATGGTTTTAAAATTTATATAAACTTTATCACATCGCAGCTACATTTTTGCAACTAACTTTTATATGCTTCAAAATTATGCTTTTGACATTTTTGTATGTTGATGAATGTTCTAGTTTCTTTTTTCCATTTTAACTGATGCAGAGTATTCTATTGCACCAATAAAACACAGCCTATTAATCACTCCCTTATTGAGGAACAATTAGTTTTATTCTACTTGTTTGTTTGCTATGACAAGGAAGGCAGCATCAAAAATTTTTTATACATCTCTTACACATGTTAAAACATCTCAAAAATTAAAAAAAAAACAACACTAAAATAAAATTTAAATCATTCAATCTCACCACTAGAGATAACTGCTTTAAATAACTTTATACAGCCTATTTTTTTCAGACACAATGAAATTGGGAAATTGTATAACACATACACATACACACGTGGTGGTTTTGTATCCTGCTTTTTACTTATAATAGATAATTTACCATACGATAAAACAGCCTTCTGAAGGACGTTCACCAGTGGTTACAGGGTGTTCTTTTGTATAGATCAATCATAATTTATAAAGCTATTTCTCATTGTCAGACATGTAGCTGTTGCCAATTTTTCTCTTCTCTCTCCTGTCTCCTGTACTCTAGCCAATCTTTCTTTCAGCTCCTTGCATATAACTTCTTCCTTCACGCATCACAGCCTCTGTACATGTGGTTTACTCTGCTCTTTCCCATACCTTTTGCATGGCCAGTTTCTTCTCATCTTTGAGATCTCAATGTCAGTATCCCCCGACAAAAGAGACGTTCTCTAATAGCTCTTTCTAAATTATTCTCTTTATCAAGTGCTTTTTTCTCTCCCAAATAATATTTATCAGACCATGTAACTATTTCTTCATGTATTTTTCTTTTTGTATCTTTATCCATGAGGGCAAGGACATGATCGCTCTTGATCACCTTCAGTGTTGGGCAGGTTGTGCACCACACAATTGCAGGAGGAACATTTATATTGTCGTTACCATATTTGTTACAACAATGTTACAGCAGATGGCCTTAAAGTGTCTTGAGGAAGGGGTCCCTTTTTAAAATTCACTCAGTGTTAGCCTTGAGATACTCAATAAACAGCTATTGAATGAATGAATGAACTCATAACTTATTGGTTATCCCTAACACCAATGTTTCTCATGTCTTCTTTCTCTCTAGTTTCCCAGAATTCCATGTTGCCCTGATTTTTACCACAAAATAACAGGAAGCCCAATCACAGAATCTTTGTGGCACTTGGCTCAAGGTCAGTAATTTGACATACACAAACATTGGATGTATTTTTGATACTTAAAATATGAAGCTTAAACCACCACAAACAATTAACTCAGTAAAAAGAACTTAAGTAGGTGATCAACATGTTGTAAAATGAGGTTAAGAATTCTCTCTTACTCTTGTAAGGCTAAGAATACATTATGTTTTTCTGAGGGTATTATTTTCATACTGATGATCTAAAAATTAAATTTTATTATCTATAAAGAAAAATATCAAAGATTGGTTAACAGTGAAATTACAAATGCTCCCAATTCTGAGCCTACCATGCGCTGACACTTTTGTAGACCACAAGAATCTACTCCACTTTCATTAAAGCAAACACCATTCTATTCTTGTAAAGTCAAGAACAATGAAAGTATATTTGGCACGCTAATAATAAGCCTCTCTCTACATCTGACAGTATGAAAAATAAACCTTGGCAGCTGCATTTCAGCTATGATAGGAACTTTCTGACAGCTTTCCTCTCTACTGCTCATAAGAAGGGGACTTAAATGAATTAATGTCAGGTGGATTAGTCAGATTCTGTTCAAACTGACAGAAGATCATGTCTGTACAGCTACTTTAAACTTTCAACATTAGTCTAAAGAATGGAAGAATGCCCTGTATTTAAAACCAAGCTTTTGAATCTCAAATGTATTTCTTTGAGAAAAGTCAGCATCATCTCTAATCTGATGGGGAAAAAAAGTACAGATCAGTCAAATATAGCACTAGGGCTATCTGATAAAAGCGGGTTACGGTTTATGTCCTTATGTAGTTTTTACCTTGTAGACTCGTAACTGATTTAGACCAGATGAAATAAAATGGCAGTTTCAGTCATAAAAATGTAGTTTTTAAGAGTGGCAAAGACCCTTTAAGATCAAATAAAGCAATTGCTTTATTTTATAGATAAGAGACTAGGTGAGAAGCGAGAAGTAAAGAGAGTTATCTGAAGTCATATAGATAGTTAATTTCAGAGTCTGAAGAATAAAAAGTTTGACTATATACTTGTGAAGAATTGTATTTATTTTAGAGCATCCAAAATGGCCAGTGGGCACCAAAAAACAAACAATACCATACCTACAGTTATGGAGTAATTTTGGTTACTATTTTTGAAATATTTAACATTTAACAATTTGATGGTGTTAAAGCCTGAGATTCAAGATTTCTAACATTGAACTTAAAATATTTGGGGGGAGTCATGTGACATGATTGAAGTGGTGTATGATTTATTGAGCTTGAGTATATAGGATAGGTTGGAATGGGGACAGATGGGAAATAGAAAAACAATGGGAAGGATATTACAATGGTCCAGAAAAAAAGACAATAAGGGAAAAACTATGACGAATTAGTTTAGGAATTGATAAATCACTGGGCCTGGCAAATAAGAAAAAATGTTCCAAAGAAAGGGTTCCTCACACTATTAGGAGCAGAAGCCATATGGCTCTAAGCTGGGAACGGATGGGACGTGTGAAAATGAAATCAGTGACTCTGGAATACTGTTCAAGACTTTCTAAAAATTAAGTAAAAGCGAGAAATAGGAGAACATCTGGAAGGAAGAGAAATTTTTGTGTACGGAAATATGATCATGTTGGCAGGCTAGTGGAGAGCGAGCTTGACAATATAAAGAAAAGTGGGTAGATGATAGTGCTTGTCACTTGGAAAGGAAAGAGATAATCCTTTCCACCTAAGCCAGAGAAATGAAAGATACAACAAAGATAGAGAGCAGTGCATCTGGCATGGAGGGAAACTCAGCTCCCATGGGCCAAGGCTGGTGATTTCTGTTTTCTCTGAGAAAGAAAGGCACGGAATCTGTGAAGTCAAGAAAAATAAAGATAGGCAAGGGGAACTGAAGAGAGTAAAAATAGTTTAAAATATTGATACAATTAGTCTCTTCCTTCTCAGCTTGATGTAGTATGTCACACCACAGTCAGTAACTTTTTCCATAGAGAAAGCTCCTCAAATATGAAAAACAATGACTTTGGCAGAGAGACTTCAAGATGGCACCCAATGATCCCACCTCCTGGTAGTCACACCTTCGTGCAATCTCTTCCCTTTTAGAGTGGGTGGGACCTGTGATTGATTCTAATGAACATAATATAACTAAGGGGATAGGATGTCACTTCTGCGATTATGTTACACAAGACTGTGACTTCTGTCATTCTAGCAGCCTCTCTCCCTCACTGGCATTCATAAAACAAGCTGCCATGTGCTAAGCTGCCCTATGGAGAGGCTCACTTGCTAAGGAACTGAGGCTTATTAATTATACTTTAAAAATTATTTTAGTGGTTACCCTAGAGTTTACAATACGCATTTTTAACTAATAGAAGTCTATTTTCAAATAATGCTCTTCTTCCGCATGCAGGCACCTAATACAGAGTGTTTCAATTCCTTCCTCCCATCCCTTGTGACACTGCTGTCAGTCATTTCACTTACCCGTATGCACTAATCACTCAGTACATTGTTACTATTATTACTTTAAATAAATAGTTATCTTTTAGCTCAAAGAATTTAAAAAGACAAAAGATTTTAATTTATCTTCATTTATTTCTTCTCTGACATTTGTTTTGAGATCCAAGTTTCTGATATATCATTTCCTTCCTTCAAGAACTTCCACTAACATTTCTTGCAGGGCAGGGCAGATGCTAGAGATGAAGACCCTCAGTTTTTGTTTGTCTGTGAAAGTCTTAATCCTCCTTCAGTTTTAAAGGTTAGTTTCACTGGATATAGAACCCTACATAGGTAATATTTTCTCTTTCATCACTTTAAATACTTCACTCCCCTCTCCTCTTGCTTGCATGGCTTCTGAAGAACAGTCCAATATAATTATTAATTCTTGTTCCTCTATCACTAAGGTGTTATTTTCCTCTCACTGCTTTCAAGATCTTCTCCTTGTCTTTGGTTTTCTGGCGTTTGAATATTTTTTGCCTAGATATAATTCTCTTTTGTTTTGTTTTTGGTGTGCACTCTTCTTGCTGTACTCTGAACTTCCTGGATCCGTGGTTTTATGTCTGTCATTAATTCTGGAAAGTTCTCAGACAATATTACTTCAAATATTTCTTCTGCTCTTTTCTCTCTTTCTTCTCCGTATGGTATACTAATTACACATATGTTACAACTTTTGACATTTTTCCACAGTTCTGGCATGTATGTTCTATTTTCTGTTTTCAATCCTTTTTCTCTTTGCATTTCAGTTTGGGAAATTTTCTTATATCCATTATTAAGCTCACTTAATTCTTTCTTCAGCTATATCAAGTCTTCTAATGAATTTATCAAAGGCATTCTTCATTTTTGTTTTATATATATATATATATATATATATATATATATATATATATATTTTTTTTTTTTTTTACTCCTACCATTTCCTCTGATCCTTTCTGAGAATTTCCATTTCTCTGATTATATTACCTGTTCTTGCATTTTGTCTATTTTTCCATTAGATCCCTTAGTGTAATCATAGTTTTTAAAATTTCCTGTTAATTCCAACATTTCTGTCAGATCTGAGTGTGATTTCTGACGTTTGCTTTGTCTCTTCTAACTTTGCTTTTTCTTGCCTTTCAGGGTGCCTTATGATTTTTTGTTGAAAGGCCTGTAATGTGAGGATCTATGTTAATCTGGCTAATAGTTAGCCTTTGTTTAATTTTTGTTGTAGGTGTAGGTGCTAGAAGTTTCACATTCCCTAGGGTTTTTGTTTTTGTCTCCTGACTTTGGGATTCCCTAAGTATTCCTGCTTAGGGATAGTCGATGTCTCTCAACTCATTTAGGTACAATCTTTCATTATTATACTGAAGCCCTGTTGATGCGCTTATGGTCAGGTGCTAGGGAGTAGGGCATTCTATAATCTTCCATTTGGAGCTCAGTCTTTTCTGGGCCTGTGTCTCTGGTCAGTGACATTCACAAGCATTTCTTCTTGTATAGCTTCCCCTGCCTTAGGTGACACAGGGAGACTAGAGAGCTGGAAGGAGATCACTGCCCTTCATCCACTGCTCTGGGATGTGTCTCTTGTAGTTTTTTCCCCTGGAGACTAAACCTCTGTTATGGAGAAGACCCTGGTGTACTTCACAAGGACTACTCTTCCTCTGCCCCTGCCAGAGCCACCAGGGGATCTCTCTCAGGTCTTCACCATGAAAATCCAATAGCTTCCTGACATTAAAGCCCATGAAAGTTCAAGGACCCCTCTAAAACCAGAAGTTTCTCACTCTCATTCTGGTCCACACTCACCTCTAGCAATTCATCACAGTCATCACCTAAGTGTTCCTAACAGTTGATAGCTACAGCATCTTCTGTTCCAGGTAAGCAGATCTTGGCTGTGGCTCTCTGGATTCACCTGTCACTCCAGATTTCTGAGTGGCAGTTTACTGTATATATTCAGTTCTCTGACAGGCTTAAGACAATTATTGATTTTTAGTTTTTCCAGTTTTTTCTTGTTGTATAGATAAGAGTGTCAATTTCCAAGCTTTTGATATGTTGGGACTGGGCAGGAAGTTGATGTGTGTTGTTTTGAGTCACTAAGTTTGTGGTCATCTGTAATATAGCAGTAGGTAACTAATACAATGACATGCAAAAATTAAAAATAGACATCACAAATCATTTTCTTCCAAGCACTCAATGACTACGAAAGGCTAAATAAGTTTTTAGACTCAACAAAGGATCACATGGTGCCATAATAAGACTCTTTGAACTGTTATTTATTTCCAGTGAGATGTTAAAAAGTCCACACATATCACCTTCTAGTACTGGCCTTTAATCTGAAAAATATTCAAATTTAGATTCAGCTTGTACAGCTAGCATTGGGGCACAGTCCCTCACACGTTGGTAGTGTAAAGCCAGATGAAAGAACTGGAGATTTATCATATAATTTCAATAGCCAGATCCAAAGCCCTGTGCTCAGCTTCCACCCCCTTCATAGTTTTTGATATTTAACTCCCTTCTTGAAATATTCAACTCCCCTGGATTATGTACCATGCTGTCCTTCTTCTTCTCCAGGCATTCTCACTTCTCACTTCAGCTGCATATCATCTAGCCTCTATTGCTGGGAAAAGTCTACCTCTATTATTTAGTGACATTTCAAAGTCAATATAAAATATTATCACCTTTAAAACCAAAAATAGACTCAAACCTAGTTAACGTCTAGATACTACCTTCATTTTAGTTTACTTCTCAAAAGGTAGATGAATTGAGTGTTACTTTTAGGATTAAGGCTTTAGAAATTTTCCTATAATGCATTATCTATTTAGTATATTTCAATAGAGTTGCACATTCTTCCAAGAGGTTTAATGAAACACTAAATTGCAAAATAAGCATTAATCTTCTAAATAACCCTAAGAGGTAGATAAAACTAAGTTAGAATAAGATCGCCTGCAAGGTTTAGATCCTCTAAAAAGGCAAGGCAAGCCGTTCATTATTAAGACTGACACTTCTCACATGTTATCGCACAAATTAAATCACAAGTTAAAGGAATTCTGGCAGTGTTTAAGTGGTGATAACTAATTTGACTCTCATTTCAACAAACAGTCATTTTTTCCACTATTAATCTGCCCTAAAATCACCCATCCACATACTTTTTTAATCCTGCACACCAGACTTGAGATACACACATGATTTTCAATCTGATGCTTCTTTCTTAACCTCACCTAATTACTTTCTTTATTTTCCTTATAGATAATTGGTATGTCTTTTTGTTAGGCTCTAGCTCCCATGTTAATGATTTCACATCATTCAGAGTTTGGCTGCAATTGACAGGAATGCTTTAGCCAGACATGTTGGAATAAATTGTATTCTAGTTTGGATGATTTCTTTCACTAGGCACTATTCCCCTATCCTTCAAAAATTATACCCTCAGTGAGAATTCTGGCTATAGCCAAGTGAGGAGAACGGCAATTTCATTCTCTAAAAAGTACTATAAATCTGGACAAAATTGACAAGAGAGAGAGAGAGAAAGAGAGAAAAGAAAGAAAGAGAAGGAAAGAAAAAGGATAAAAGGAAAGAAAGAAAAGTAGAATCTAAGAAAATCGGTGCCCTGGAACCCAACCAAAGGGATACAACAATCTGAGAAGCATTTATGGTTGAAAAACTACTGAAATTTAGGTAAGAACAGTGAAAGTCTGTAGCACTCTGGTTTGAGGATGCCCTGATCCACCCCTGCCCAACCTCAGTCAGTTGAGTTTTGGCTCTGCTCTACTAGCCTAAGGCTGTGGTGCTGACACTCCTGGTCTACGATGAAGCTGTAAACATGCTCATAGCGACTTGAAATGACTGAGCAGAAGATAGAAAACCCAGGGCAGATCTGAAAACAGCCTGAACCGTTAACGTGTTCTACCAACACATCAGATGATGGAAACCTCACCAACAGTACCCTGATGTACTTCACGAGGACTGCTCTTCCTCTGCCCCTGCTAGAGCCACCAGGGGAGCTTTCTCAGATTTACACCATGAAAATCCAATAGGTTTCCTGGAGCAGCCCATGAAAGTTCAAGGACCCCTCTAAAACCAGAAGTTTCTCACTCTCATGCTGGTCCACACTCAGCCTCTAGCAATTCATCACATATAGATCAATAGAACAGAAATGAAGGTATAGAAATGAGAGTCCAGAAGTAAATCCTTATATTTATAATCAATTGATTCAACAAAGATGCCAAGTCAGCTCAATGGGAGAAATGATAATCTTTTCAACAAACAGTGCTGAGACAATTGGATGTGCATACACAAAAAAAGTGAACTTGGACCCTTATGCCTCACACAATATATACAAGTTAATTCAAAATGGATAATTTCCTAAATATTACACCTAAAACAAAAAACTTCTACAAGAAAACACAGGAGAAAAGCTTTGTGAACTTTGGTTGAGGAAAAGTTCTTAGATAAGACACCAAAAGCACAACTCATGAAAGAACAATTGATAAATTGGCTTTTAAAAGAATTAAAAACTTCTATACTTCAAAAGACTGCATTAAGAAAATGACAAGAGGGGCCACCCGGTGGCGCAGCGGTTTAGTCCGCGTTTGGCAGCCCAGGTTTCGCGAGTTCGGATCCCGGGCGCCCGCGGACGCACTGCCCGTCAGCCATGCCGTGGCGGCGTCCCATATAAAGTAGGGGAAGATGGGCACGGATGTTGGCGTCCCATATAAAGTGGAGGAAGATGGGCACGGATGTTAGCCCAGGGCCGGTCTTCCTCAGCAAAAAGGGGAGGATTGGCAACAGATGTTAGCTCAGGGCTGGTCTTCCCCACAAAAAAAAAAAAAAAAAAGAAAATGACAAGATAGCTAAGGACTGGGAGAAAATACTCTCAAATCATATATTTGATTGAGAATGTGTATCAAAAATTTATAAAGAACTATTATTACCCAAGATTAAGAAAACAAACAACCCAACTTTTTAAATGGGCAAATGATATGAATAGATATTTCACCAAAAGAAGATATAGGAATGGCTAGTCAGCACATGAAAAGATGCTCATCATCATTAGTCATTAGAGAAACACAAATTAAAACCACAATGAAATACCACTAGAGATCCACAATAGTGGTTATAATCAGAAAGACAAACAATAACAAGTGTTGGAGAGGATACAGAGAAAGTGGAACCCTTGTTCACTGCTGGTAGGATTGTAAAATACTATGAACGTAGTGGTACAGCCACTTTGGAAATCAGTATAGCAGTATCTTATAGAGTTATAAAAAACAAAATAATACGTCGTATGATCCAGTAATTCCACTCTTAGAAATCTATCCAAGAGAATTAAATACATATGTCTGTGCAAAGACAAGTACGTGAATGTTGACAGCAGCATTATTCATAATAGTCTAAAACTGGAAGCAATCTAAGTATCCATCAACTGGCAAACGGATAAACAAACTAAAATACTATTGAGCAATATAAAGGTACAAAATACTGGTACACATTTCATCACGGGTGAACAGTTAGCCCCATCCAAAGATGCCAAATGCAAAAGATTACATTTTATATGATTCCTTTTATATGAAATGTCTGGAAAAGTCAAATCCATAGAGACAGAATGCAGAATACCATTGTCTACCATACATTTTGATGTAATACCACTAACAAAGATTCTTTAAAATTCAACTTAGTGTTATATGGAAGAAATGGCAACTTTACATTAATGAAGTTATTTTTAATCATTTTACTTGAAACTCCCACTAATATTAATAGGTATCAGATTAAAAAAATAAGTCAATATGTTCAGATTATTTGCCCAAAAGAATATATTTAAATAGAAGACAGTTTTTAGGTTTAAAAATAGCATTTATTGTTTTACTAATTTCTATCTACTATAGAACATTTTTTTAAAAATTGAAAATCTTTAAAAAAATTCTTGTAATAGTATCACTCAAAAACAAACAGTATTTCCTTCCATTTTCTATGTTTTGAATAAAACTTGGTGATATTATAACTAGAATTTAATCCTGCTATATTTTTATCCTGAATGTCATATTGTAAGCATTTTCTCCATGTCTTTAAACATGCTTCAAACCTTTATTTTTAATAGTTGTATAATAACAGAGCACACTCTGATTTCATTGAAACCTATGCCAAAAAGTGGGATTTCTGTTTTGAATAGTGTGAATATTTGCAGTTTTTCATACATATGGTCAGCCTCCCATACTAGGTAGATAGATGAAAGACAGATAATAGACAGATAGATAGATTTTATCAATTTGCATTCCCACCATGAATTAAGTACTCATTTCTCCTGAATATTATAGAGTTTTTAAAATCTCTGACAACTTAATAAGGAAAAGTTATTTTCCTTTTTTAAATAAGCATTTCTTTAAACATGATATGGTAGAATTTTAGTGACAATTCTGAAAACTTTCAAATTTTCAAGTTTTAACTCTTTAATTCTGTGACCTAGAATTTTAGGGATATATTTTGTTTAAAATTCTGAATACATAGAAAGACAATTAAAATGCATGAATGGTAGAGTCTGGAAGAAAGCGTAAAATCCCATCTTTTAGCTGCTAACCTCTCCACAGATGCCCTTCAAGGCACAGTTAAATTGTTTCTTTCTTCTTTGGAGACTCTAGAAGCAAACTCTTCTCCTTCATATATCCCACAAAATTTTATCTGTTGTTTTCTTATAATAGCAGATTTACTTTATTTAAAAAACATCTTAGGGGAAAACTGCCACAAATTACAAGAAATGCAGACACCTGATTCACTCTCTTTTAAGACTATGTTCCCACTAAACTGTTCCTCACAGAAAGATGTGTTGAATTTCTGTGGTAACTGCTGACCCAATTAGTAAATATATTTAAGTCAGGGTTACATACTCAACAACAGTAGAAGGTGAATGGTTAACACAAGCTTTAAAATATGTAGAAATAAGGACCCAGAGCCATTTCATAAGCCCACAGATGCGTGAGCAAGGAATACATGCATTCAGGGGTAGTAAGATGTATTTTTAGATGCTTCTTATATTCATTAACTCTGTCTCTTGTTGCCAGTTGAGTCAAACTCAGTGGAATAAGAGTTCTCTTACGTTAACAGGAGTTAATGTACTTTTCAAAGGTAAGAAATTTTCCAAAAGTATTTTTCCATTATTATGTAATTTTCTTTTTAAAGTAAGGGTTAGTATAGTGCTGTGGTGAAGTTTTACTTCAATTTTCCCACACAGTTATTGACTGTCCGGGACTGTCTGAAGCACTACATTCAAAGATAAGTAAGACATGGTTCCAGCCATTGGGAAACTTGTAGTCGACAAGTTGACATTTACATTAGTAAATATTTTGCTGGTTCAAGAGGGCCTAGTCTTGCTTGAGGGAAAAAAAAAAAAGATGTCATTCTGTTCCTTATTGCATCGTTGCTGTCGCATGAGTCCGTTCCCTTGCTCTTGCCTGTTTCATGCCAAATT
This sequence comes from Tapirus indicus, assembly GCA_031878705.1. NCBI lineage: Eukaryota > Metazoa > Chordata > Mammalia > Perissodactyla > Tapiridae > Tapirus > Tapirus indicus. The sequence continues at coordinate 5,223,003 of CM062918.1, forward strand.
TCTTAAAATTGCAGCATATTTTCCATTTGGATAACTTGTCATTGTAATTACTTTACACTAGTCAGATTATTTGCTTAATAGTTATTTGAAAATATTTTAAATTTGCTACTGGGAAACAGATTGAAGCAATATGTAAAACCAAATCTCAAAGAAATCATTAAATTCTGTTTCATTATTAATTGCTCTAGCTTAGTTGCACATTGTAGAAATCATTGCAGTACCAGTAGTTCCATTTAGTTTGCTACTCATTTTATTCTTTTCTCAGCAAAGCTGAAAGTAAATATTTTCCAATACATCTTCCCTTAGTAAATTTTTATTAGTATGACCAGACAAAATACATGTAACATGTTTTACACTATGCAATATTAAGATGCAATGTCTTAAGATCAATTTGAATCTTCATGTAATTTGTATAGTTTAAGTAAAAGTCTTTACTTTGGTAGCTTTGGTTCGTAAGTTGTATTTGCATTTTACAAGTATGTCTTGATTTTAAGTGTCCATGTTAACACCAGGAAAATAATCTCAGTAATTACAATCTCATTTGCTAAAAGGTTACCTAAACAAACAACCTTGGCAGCTAAAAATCTAAAGGAATTGTTTCATTGATTCACTAGTTTTCCTTCTTTCACTTCTGCTGTTCATTCAAAAGGATTTTTTCTTATAGGAAAGGAAATGCTTTCAGCAAAATAAGTTATGACACAAATAAATGTCATAAGTGACTGACTGCTAAGCATTCTCTCAAAGGAAAATTATCAAATATTTTAATATTTTTATCTACACACCTGCTATCAATTCTAAACATGAGTATTTGCTTGAATATTCTGCTTTTATCATTAATTAAACATTATGCAACTGAAATGACCACATCCTACATTCCACAATTGACCACAAGGAGTGGTCGTATTTTGACTAGCTATAATCAAGATGCTAAGACTTATTTAAGCTAAGAAATTATTATTTATAATAGAATAATGATCAGATATCACCAGTTGCTGCTGAATATGGAAATAACACGGCACTCCTCGGATACAAGCGAAGAGTTAAGAAATTGCTGTGTGCTTTTTGTAGTGCTCTTAGGTAACAGTATTAAGAGACTATTGAGCAGGGATAGTGCTATTCTATTAGAAAGAAAGAACGTATTACTTTCATTGGAATGCACACGTAGGTAAACAGTAAAATATATTATTCTAAAAAATGAGTGCATAACCTAAAAATAGAAATGGTCCCTTAACAAATGCAGACAAAGTAGTCAAAGTTTAAAAGGAATTAGTGTAAGAAACCGGATTTTTAAAATTTAAATAATTTAGTTACTGTTACATTTTCCTTTCAATGACATAACCATTTCTTTTTCTTACCAAATGTGAGAGGTGACTCTAACAGTAAAAAGCATAACCTTGAGAGTAGCCCAAGATCAACCAGCTTGGTGAACTGGAGAAGCTACTTAATTCCTCCAGGCCTCAGTTTTCTTCTCATGGACATTGAATGATAATAGCACCTATTCCATCCACTTGTGGTGAAGATGAAATATGTTAATACATGTAGAACACTTAGATTCATGCCTGAGCATACAGTAAATACTCAATAAGAGTAGCTATCAAATATATACATATACTGTCTTAATCAGCTCGTGCTGCTGTAACAAAATACCATAGACTGGGTAGCCTCAACAAGTATTTATTTCTCACAGTTCCAGAGGCTGGGAAGTCCAAGATTAAGGTGCCGGCAGATTTGGTGTCTGGTAAGGGCTCCCTTCCTGGTTTGCAGAGACCTGTCTTCTCCTTACATCCTCACATGGCCTTTCCTTGGTGTACACATGAGGGGAGAGAGAGATCTCCTGTCTCTTTCTCTTTTTATAAGAGCATTAATCCTATCATGAGAACCCACCTCCATGACCTAATGTAACCTTACTACTTCCCAAAGACCCCATCTTCAAATACCATTCATTGGTAATTAGGGCTTTAACACGTGAATTTGGGGGGGGGACAAACATTCAGTACATAGCATATACATATATATGTATGTGTGTGTGAATATATACAATCAGAAGATAAATAAATAATAAGAATGAAGGAAAAGTCCTTTGGATTAAAAAGTACTATTTCATTAATGTATATGCACTTAGCACAGTGCCTGGCGTAATTGTTAGTACTCAATAAATATTTTACCTTATTATTTGTATGTATTTCTCAGATCCTAATAGTTCTGTTCTCAAATTTTAGTTTAAAAACTATTAAAAATGTTAGTTTATGACTTAAAAATACTTCTTTCTATTGAATCATCCTTTTAAAGCTTATAAAAGATGATGCTCACATGGCTGACCAAATATATGACTTTTCAGTGAATATTACCTAAGTTCCATGAAAAGATCCAATATACACACTTGTATCAGAATAATTATACTTGCATAAGATAAATGTGATACATTGTGGTATCTTCTACAGTGGCCATTTCATTAATAATATGGTTACAAGTAAAATTCAAAATCTTCAAACCACAAAAAAAGTTATAAATATTTTATGACAGATTCAGGCTATTAAATCACATTTACAGAGAATTCAGCAATCCACAGGCCAGACAGAGGTAATGACACTTGGCATCAAAGTGTCAGAAGATTACCTGATAAGGAAAAAAATCACCCCATTTTATTTAAGCAGGGGTCAATGTTCAGCAAGCTTTTCCTCTCTGGAAGGGTAATGATTTCAATGCAACTACCCCTCAGCTGTCAGAATCCAAAGGTCAGATTTGACCGTTTGCTATTTTTAAATGCACTTACTGGGCCTATCTATCAGCTAGGCTGAAATTTGCAGTAACTATACAACTAATTTTGAGTGCTGCTGAGAAAGGAGGAAATGAAAGAGAAACTGTAAGCTAACCTGTGAAATGGATATTCCATAACAAGTGTAATGTGCTGGGTGGTTTTGAAATACTACAGTGTGGAAACTCTACTCGTCTCCAATTAATGAGAAGGTAAACAGTTTTCATTCTATCTAATCTACCAGAGAATCAGAAAAAAGTTATATTTTCCCCAAATTACTCTTAACTTTCAAAGATTTTTGTTGTTGCTTTCTTGTCTTATTCTCATTTTCTGTAAGCTAAAGCAGATTACTTAGTCACTCTCAGAGAGAATTTCTCAAAGTATTCCATAAAGAATTTCAATCTCACAAATTTCCTGTGGTATTAGTTATTGACTCTACAAGATTCTTAGGCTGTTAGGTTGAATCCAATTTTTTCAACCAATAATTTGAAGAATCCCTCTCCTTCAAGACTTAAGGAATGATTAGGCCTTCCATTGAGACACAAATATTTGACCCAAACTTTTCCTTCCTACAGCTGAAGGAGTCCACCTCCCCACGTTTTTGTTGTGTTTTTTGGTTTTTTTGCTGGATTTGTTTACAGCTTTATTGAGGTATAATTTACACAAGATAAAATTCACCCATCATGAGTGTATAAATTGATGGATTTGGGGAGTTGTAATCAGTTATGTAACCATCACTACCACCAAGATACAGAACAGGTCCATCACCCTAAAACATTTCCTCTGCCCCGTTTGAGTCAATCACCTCCCCTGATCCTGACCCCAAGTGAATAGGATGCAGATTGATAATGGTTTAATATTAGTAGAAAAAGTATGATCTTAGCTTAAGGCCTTGTGTTTTTTAAATCTTGCTTTACATTGGAGAGAGCGCATGTGTTTATTAAATCCTTTGAGTTGTAAGGAAAAGAAAGACTGGCTAAATAATAGGGGTTCATCGAAAGGGTAAAATAGCAGCTTTGCACTAATGCTTGGCCATCCTGGTATCTCCCTCTCCATCCGTGCCTCTTGTGGTGCTGTGGTCAGTGACATGGCTAGCAGTGTTGTCTCTCTCTCCTCTCAATATCTATTGATGCTGAGGTTGCTGGGTTCCTTTCTTTACTGCTGGTGCAGATGCTTCAGGCCTCAGGTGTCTGTGGACTGACTGGCCAGTGGGTGGAGTCAAGAGAGCTATGCTGTAACCTTTGACTTTACCATTAACTGAGTCTACTACGTTCTTGAATGTCTCTACACTCTGCTCCACCGTTCATTTCTCACCACCAACCAGCCTGTCTTCTCTGCACTTCCCAGTCCTAATTCCAGAGGAAAATAGACTGATTGATTTAACTAAATATTTTCCACACTATTTGAAGGAACACAAATTCTAGATAGGTTAGGTGGTATTTCTAAAACAAATAAATATTTTTGACTATATTTTTCTTATAATGATTCTGTTTAAAAAACATTTTTTTCCTCACATCTGGAAGGTTCTCAACTGATGTCACGTGTCCAGAACCTGTCACACCAGGCTTCCTCACAAATCACTGTCCAGTATATGGTCTGCCTTCAGGTGAAGTACCTGTTCCCAGTTCAGCCCGTGACCACTATTGCCCAAATCACAGCTTAGGCCTGCTTCTCTGAGCAAAGAGACAGTTCATAAGGAAAAGTTACTGAGCACTGCTGACATATCTGGTACAGTAAATGTCCATGTGTGCATGCACACATGCAACACCACACCACACACTGGAAATTGATAGTATTTTGTCCGCTTATTTTCATGCATGGAGAGATGTTCTAAGTGGATGTGGAGACCTAATCTATAGTCAGTGACTATAGATTAGTTATCTATCCTTTGGGGAAGTCTGGGCATTTGTAACCTTGCTACTTCTATTCTGAATTATGAAATAATGCCTGGAAGAAATAAACCATGGTACATATTCAATGGTAACATATAGTTATATGTCAAAACCTAACTTTGTGCAGTTCCAGTTAGGGAACCCGTGACATAGTAGGTGCTAAGTGGTGGCCTTGACTATCAGTTCTCAATTACTAGATTTGTGGGTTCATGCCTGTCAGTCTCCAAGAAAACCATTCCCAGACATACAGTTTGGGTAAGTGTGGAGGGGTCCTAGGGTTCTGTATTTGTAAAACTTTTCTAAGTGACTGAACTGCGTAGCCATGCTTGCATATCACTGGCTACTAAATCCCTTTGGTCATTTGGACTCACTTCATTCACTTTTACCTGGTTTAAACTTCCCAGATGACTTAATTATGACTTGATCTTTCTGGTGACCAGCCCCCATCCAGGACCCCACCAAGAGTTGCCTCATTGCAGCGGTTTAGTTTGCGCTTGGCAGCCCGGCGTTCGCAGGTTCGGAACCCTGGCCCCTGCCGACGCACTGCTTGTCAGCCATGCCGTGACGGCGTCCCATATAAAGTAGAGAAAGATGGGCACGGGTGTTAGCCCAGGGCCAGTCTTCCTCAGCAAAAAGAGGAGGATTAGCAACGGATGTTAGCTCAGGGCTGGTCTTCCTCACAAAAAAAAAAAAAAAGAGTTGCCTCATTAAACCAAAAGATGTTCCTATCACTCAGGGAATTCCAAGGGATTTAGGAGTTCTGTGTCCATCACTTAGGAAATTACAAAAGTCCTAGGAGATAGGCTTAGTGGAGCACTCCATCAAAACTGGACTCAGAGAAAAATTTTGTTAAAAAGAAAACTTTTCTTTCCTTCTTTTTTTTCTTGTGAGATATACATTTGCTATAGCTAATGAATTCATTATCTTGCACATCTCAACCTATAGCATGAACTTTAGAATGGTTTAGAATAGCAAGAACAGATACAAATGGTCATACTAAGAAATTTAGAGTATAGTATGTTTCAAAATTTTTAAAAATTATTTTGACAAATCCCAAATGAGTTCAGTTACTTTTAATAAAATTTCTTCTCATAGTGAGTTCTTAATAAATCAGAATGAAATAGTTAAATATATTTCTGTCCAATTTCACCAAACATGAATAATAAGTTATAAATAATAATAAGTCTAGGGCTAGGACTAATGACTTCAGCAAAATTAAATTGAATAGATCCAGTTTACTCTGACTTGTGAAAACAGCATTTTAAGGGAAAGAAGTAACAAAAAGTACCCTGCTATTTAGAGAACAATGTAGTTTCATAACGGAAAAAAAAAAATCAGACCCATCCATTCTTTCAGTTGGTTTAATTCTATCACTTTGCATATTCACCTAGTCCTAGAGAACTGTAAAATTATTTATCTTAGAAATAGAATTCAAATTACTAAACAGAGTATTTCCCTCCAGTATAAATCAGCTCAATACTTATGAACTCTATTTTAATAAGTAAATTTGTTCAATATGCAGATCAAATTCCAGTGTTAATTAACATCTTTCTAGAAAACCCAGAATAATAAAAATCAAACAGAGTTTAAATTATAATTTATATGAACATTGATTTCTATTTTGATAAATTATTTTCTCATAGTAACTTGCATTTTAATTGGAAGGATAATGATTCTACATGACCCAAGTTTTTACTTGTGGAACATTTGAGCCAATAAAGCTTAAAACGTAAGAGAAAAGTGCAAGGCTTAAGTTGAATTAACTGAGGAAAGAGATGAGTGGCTAGAAGTAAAAGGATTAAATAGAAAGAGAAAGAGGTTTAGAAAGAGGTCAAAAAACCAGAGATGCAGGCATGTTGCCCAACTGTAGGACTGAGAGAGGGAAAAAATATTAAACTCTTTCTCCCTGACCAAGATAACCATTAAATTGCCTAAGGCTATGGGCCTCCTTTGGTCTGTCCTAGAATCTGGGCATAAGTAGCTACAGATGAAGAAAAGAGAAGGGAAAATATTAGAAAAAGAGAAAGTTGGCTAACTCCAGCTTAAACCATGGCCCAGCTCAGTGGCTGCTTGCCTAGAAACAGCACTGAAGAGGTGAAGCAGCAGATTTTCAGCGAGGGGCATCAGTGTTGGGATTGATGATACCGCGCCAAAGGCATCCTTCAGGCAGTTAGTTGCCTGGAGCACTCATGAAAGTGGCCCTCAACTGGGGCAATGGCTAGAAGCTAAGAAAGCAAACAGCATCATGGGAGAAACAATAGATTTATTAATAGTTGAGGCTGCAGCAGTACTCTGCAAATTAATGCAATTTAGGGAATTTTTGTTAGTTATGACTGGTCCCCACAGATTTCAGGCATGATCAATTCATTACAGACGTTTTTTAATCCTCTGACTCTTGACACGCTAATAATTCCCAGCACCACCAGGTGTGTAACATGAAAGAGATACAAGTTGATAATGGAGCATGAGGAGGCAGGAATAGTGGCATGATTTACAGCAACAGTTCCCAAACTTCAATATGCATATGAATCAACTGGGAGTGTTGTTAAAATGCAGATTCTTACCCAGTAGGTCTGGGGATAGGCCTGAGATTCTGTGTTTCTAACAAACTCCCAGGTGATCCCAATGTTACTGGTCCATGGAACACACTTTGAATAACAAGGAATTAGAGAATGGGAACAATTTCCAGGAATTAATATAGATTTAAAAAGTTCTTGGCATTGAGTATGCAGTAATACAAAAGAGAATGCAATACACAAACTATTTTATGTTAAAATACAGCAAGACCACAGCCAAACAACAGTGTGGTGCGTCACAATTCTGGCTGCCACAATCTTCTTAGCAATTCCTATTAGTATGGGCAGCCCAACACCCAGTAAATGCAACACTGGTCTAGTAAAAAAAAAAATTTTGTGTACATTCCTCTATAAGGTAAATCATTATTGGATAACACATTTCCACACTAGAATTATTTTAACACTAAATCTTTATGAGCTTTCATTAAATTTTACAATTCCCCACAAATATTATCTTTTAACTCCAATCAGAAATATTGTAGACCCTAGGTAAATTTGTGAGTTGTTAGGAAGGTAAACTACAACCTACAATAAAAAGACATTTCAAAGTGAAGGGAGTTTTTCCCATTAACCTTCACAGTAACTTAGGTATGGCGTGAGATCAATAGGTAGTGACTAGACAAGAAATTGAAGAAAGAAGAGAGCATGAGCTAGAATTCCACAACAACCAAGCTTGGCCAAATATGTACTGCAACAAGAGCACCATTGGAAAAAGAGTGAAGAAATACGATGACCCAGAAGAACAAAAGTCAGGAGCCTGTGGCATCATGTACAAATCAAACGACAGCCACACCTATACAGATGATAGGCTGCTTCAGAATATATTGCATAAAGTATAATAGCACAGAGAAAACATCCTAGGAAACAAAGGATGATCTACAAGTTCTGTAAGTGCCACTGTGCAGAGAGTTAATATAGCTTTAGAAAGGCCTGCTTGCAAGGTTGGCCCTTGGCTGGGATCTGGGAACTTGGATTTAAAGAGGAAAGTTTTTTACAATTCCTAGAACCAATAAGAGTAACTCACTGTACCTAAACTCTGTAAAAACAACATGGTTTATGCTGAATACCTACTTTCCTTTTGGGGGTCTAGAAATTTGGTACAGTCTAGGCAGAGGGTGCCAAAATGACCAACCCCCAATAAAAACTTTGGACATTGAGTCTCTAGTGAGTTTCCCTGGTAAACAACATTTTACATATGCCATCACAACTCATTGCTGGGGAATTAAATGCATCCTTTGTGACTGGGCTAGGAAAGGACTCTTTAGAAGTTTATACCTGGTTTCATTGGGGCTTTGACCTTTGCACCTTTCCCTTTGCTGATTTTGTTCTGAATACTTCTACTGTAATAAAACATAGCTGTATGACTAGATGTTGATTTCTGTGAGTCCTCCTAGAGAATCACCAAACCAGGGAGTAGTCTTGGGGACCCTTGACATGCCATTCACAGTCATAAGATGTAAAAAACTACAGAGAAAAGCTAGGCACTGCGTTTGGTTCGTGCAAATACCCTTCAACTTTGCAGCCCAATAGCACAAGTATTCATCTATGTTTAACACCCTTAGAGCTTCTTGACAGTCTTCACTTTTCTCACTAAAAATCTCTGCTCTATTTTCAAACCCTGCACTTCAACCACTCCCTACCTTCTTAGCACTTTACATCATTGATCCCATTTCTCATTCACTCAAATGTCATTCCTTAAATCTCATCTAATTAATCTTTTTTACTGTCTGTTAGTTCTATCCTCATTGCATACTAAAATACCCATATTTGTTCTTTCTTTAAATAAATCCTTATTAGAAACATATTACATAATAAATGGATAAAGACTAAAGTCTTAACATGACCTATATGGTCCTGAATTGCCTACTCCTCACTGTTCCAGCTCCACCTTTCATTTCCCTCTGAACTTCTACTATGTTGGCCTTCTTTCCGTTGTTCAGATGCATCTAATTGCTCCTGTCACAAGATCAATACATCTTCTTTCTGCTTAAAATGTCTTCTCTCCCTTTTCCTGTTTCAATCTAACTCTTCCTCCTTATCTCAGCCCAGTGGAAGCCTCTCTTGTTATACGCTCTCATAGCACTATGGATGGTCTATGACGTGGAGCCTGTAACACTTACGGTTGGCTTTAATTGATATTATTGTCAGATAAATGCCTTTATGGAGGTGAGACACTCTACAAAGACAGATTATGTTTTTTTTTTCTTGGCATTTATCTCTATGGTACTTGACTAGCACCTGAAACATGTTAAGAGCTCAATAAGGATTTGTGAATGAACACATGAATGAATGAATGTGTCACTGTTCTAAATAATGTAGCAGGTAAGAAGGTAAATAAAATGCAAAGTCTTTCCATAAGATAATTTTACCTTATGGTGAAATAACCAAATATACACCACTGAAACACAAAGCAGAGAGTATTTGTAAGTGGAGATAGAAGAAGAAAATAGAAAATTTTTACTAAGGTGACCAAGGGAAGGAAATGGTGCAATTTAACTGGTCCCTTGTCCTAGTTCTTCTTACAGCAACCACTCTATCCAAAGCTACAAGCATTTCTAGCCTGGATTCAAGCATCTTAACTAACCTTCCATCTTCCATTCTTGCCTCCTGCCCCTTCAAATTTTTCCCCAAAGTTCAGTAATGGAGATCTTAATACAACATGATTCTAATGTTACCTACCTACTTAAAACAACTAGCAGTTTTGTAGACTAGGAGGTGAATAAGTTTGTATGATATTGTTAAATAGGTACAAATTAAAAGAAAGATTAACAGTCGCACCCTCTTACATTGTTACATGCTCATCTCCACAAATGCTGGCATTCCATCAATTATAAGGACAAGAGCAATATGAGCACAATTTATGACCCCTTTCCAGCTTTGTTGTACCATTAGAGTTCCTGTACTCCAACAAGCCTGAACTAGCTCTTTAAGCAAATAAAACGTTGTAGAGGAAAATACCCATTCTATCCCATGGAAATGACAACCCCAAAACAAACGAGACTTTTATGACAAAGAATATAATGTAATATAGTCTAAAGAACAATGCAGTAAACAAAGACTGAGCTTCCAAGTAGTAAGAAGTGATGTGGATGAAGAGTAGATTAATGCCTTGGTGGGTATGGACCATAGTACAGGCCACATGGTCCCAAATGGCGGCTGCTACTATGTCTAATAAATTGAGTAACCTCCCCCCAAATGGCACATCCATCTTTACTGCAACCTGCCACCTCCAGGAGTAGCTGTTTGAAGAGTTGAAAGATGGGTTGTCTAACAGTCCCAGTGCCTGCTAGCAAGTTGGGTGACAGCTTTGAGATGACCTGCAGGCTTCTCTTTGCTCTTAGGATAAAGCCCAAAAGTGTCATTATAACCGACAGGGCCTGCATCACCTGACTTTATGGTAATTTACCAGTCCCATCACTCACCACTCACGGGTCACTATACTCTAGGCTCACTGGCTACTTTCAGTTCCTACAGAACCATGTTCCTTCCTTCTTGGGGTTTTCTCTTAAGCTGTCCCTTCTGCCTAGAAAGCTATCCTCCACCTGTATTTCATCCAGCTAATTTCTATTACTGCTTAAGTACTTGAATCCAACTCCCCAGGGAAATGCAGTCTAAAGTCTAGGATAGGGCTGCATGGTAAATACACTTAAGACACAGTATGCTTCTCTGCTGTAGCTCCTATCACAAGCAAGTTTGGGGTGGGAGCCTGAAGATGAGAAAGGAATCAAAGATTTTAAGGTTTCAAGACTTAATGAACTGAGGGATTTTTGCTTCTGACTTTGATGTAATAACTATTACCAAACTAGCCCTCCTCTTGTAAACTACAATAAAATTTTAAAAATACATGCAACAACTCTTTTCAGGCACTGGACAATAATCAGTGCAATCCTGTGATTCCTGAGAGATGGGAAACTCATGAAGTGAGCCCTACAGTTTTTCTCTGTCTGTGTCTGGGGACAATTTCCCAATCACAACACAATGAGCTGGAGGTCAAGCAAAGTACAGCAATCTCATTGAGCTAAGGAAGCAAAGATCAGAATTCATGGCAGCGGGGAGTGGCTAGAATTTGTGGGACAGGGTATCTGAGAGGAGAGACCTGTGCACAGAATGGGACACAGAATTTCATGTGAAGCTCCCACATTGTCCTTGGCTGAGGACTGGACTGCACATACACAGAGCAAGACTAAAGTTTATCAGAGAGTATCTGCTATCAGTTAAAATTGAAGAGAGATACGAGAGATCAAGCAGTGCAAGGAGACATTGGAGTTTAAGCCAGCCATAACAGAGACCAGGTTAATACTTCATTAACACCTTGAACACACATATGAGACATCAGAAAGCTTGTGCCTCAAGAGTAAGAACCATGCCATAACGAGTCTTAAGAGCAAGCATGAAAGATCTGCAGGAGCAAGAGTTTAGAGGTCATTCTGCCAAGGTCTAGAGACTTGGGAAACACCTTGGGCTTTTCGTAAACCTGCACTAACAAAGTATAAAATAAATCCTACACAAGTTTAAAGTGATTATCCAGGAGTTAAACTGCATAATAGAAAACAAAATCAACACTTTTTAGGGGAAGATAAGTCAAGAATTTCCAATGTATCATTCACAATATCAAGTATAAGATAAAAATTACTACACGTGTAGAGAAACAGGAAATGTGCCCCAGAGTAAAGGGGAAAAAAATGAATAGAAACCAAATATGTCATGGTCCAGGTGTTGGGTTTAGCACTCAAGGATTTTAAACAGCTATTAAAATTATGTTCAAAGAATTAAATGGAAATATAATCTTAATGAATAAGCAGACAAGGACCCTCAGCAAAGAAATGGAAATTATTTAAAAACACCAAATAAAAATTATATAACTGAAAATTATAATTCAAATTAAAAATTCACTGAACGCACTTGAACAACCAAAAGAAAGAATGGGCAGTAAACTTAAATATAGATCAATATAAATTGTCCAATCTGAAGAACAGAGTGAAAACAGAATGAAAGATAAAAATAGCTGAATAAATTTAAATGGGGAAATGGTAAACGTCGGTAGAAAAAAATATCAAAAGGAGTGGATAGTAATTTTGAGACATGACTAAGTTAAATTTTAAAAACAGGAAAAAATATAACTGAGAGTATGTTGGAAAGATACAGAGGTCAGCATGTTGATGGGAAGTGAGAGAGGAATATTTAAAGGTTTTCTACATTAAGGTAATTCTTTAAACTATATGACTAAAGGAGTTCCCAGAAAGAGAAAACAAAATGATAAGAAGAGAGAACAAAATCTTGGAGAATTCTCTTTATAAAAACATCTAGAGAGAAAGAAGAGATGAAAGAATCAAGCAAAGAAACAGGAGGCAAATCAGGTAAAACAAAGCATCAAGTAAGCTGAGGAAGGAGAGGGTGTCAAGAAAAATGAAGCTGTAGACAAATCAGAAAAAAAAAAAAAAGAGGGTTACTAATGATAAAAATTAACATTGGTTCTAGAAATAAGGAAGTGATTGATGACATCCAAGTAGGTAGAACAAAAGAGAGAAGGCAAAAAGTGGGAATATTTTAAGGGAGTGAAATAGTAAGAGAGTAGTAGCAGCAAATAGAGTATGAAGAAGTCTCCAGATGAAAATAGGGGAGATGTAGATAATTTAAGGTCACAGGGAAGATAGAAAATTTGAGCATACTAGTTGGCTGAGGAGAAATAATGAGTTTATGAGAATGACTGAAAATTCAAAAGAAGATTCTTAATAAAACAGTATTTGGTATTAGATGAGAAGTGACTGGATGATTGAAAGCACAGGCAGAAGCAAGCAATTAGTTTTATAGAGGAGGAAAGATGCTTCTTTGACATAGAAGTAGAGGATAAGTAAAGAAAGAAAATTTGAGATGTAAAGAATGGAAATTGAGAACTTTTGCATCAAGTGGCCTAAATATTCTCAAAAATGTCAAATATAAAGCCCTCTCCAGGATCCCTCTTGAGGGTGAAAAGGCTTTGAAACTGTTGTTATAATGAGTAATCAGTAAGAGATGAATAAAATGATCTCTAAATAGGAAAGGAAACAAGTTGACATTAGAAAGCATGACTCTGCAGTAAGCGAAAAACAGCACAATTACACGGCTTTCTTCAGTAACGTCTAGTGGTCTACATATAAAATAGAAGAAAGAGTGAGAGTGATCCAGAATAGCATGTTACCACAGCATTGAGTGCTGTTGTGAGTACCAGCAGAGACACCTACTAAAAATCCAGGTCAGGAAGAAAACAGAAAAACCAGAGGGAGGATGATTAACACACTAATACATTGGAACTGAGTGCATAGAAGGGATACAAGAAAGAAAAGTTTCTGTAAGTGGAACCAAGAGTATGAAGATGTTGGGAAGTAAGAAGGCTATGACCACAGGAACAATGTCAAGTCTAAGATCTCAAAACGGAAGTTATTCAAGTAATGAAGGCTGAAGATCAGATATAGAAAATATCTGGCATGACCAATCAACTGTTAGATATCAGATGGGTCCGTCAGTTCAACAATAAACTTGGTCCCTATTTGCTTACTATGCACCAGATTAAAATGTACAAGACACAGTTTCTTTCCCAATTAACATGAATATTGCAGCTATTGAGGGACATAACAGGAAATTATGTGAAAAGAAATACTATGAGTCATCCCAGTTCCCTAAGACTTATACTTCCTGGCCCACAACAGAGCCTCAATGAATCCTGAAGGCATTAAATAATACAAGATATTGTGCTAGGCACAGGAAATGCCAAATAATTTAAGTCATGGTCTTATGCACAGGAAAGAGACTGTACAAGTCCAAGAAGAGAATTTTTCAGCTCTAGTGAAAAGATCAGTACTCTCATGCTCAATATCTGTAAAATTTCTTACCACTGGCCAATCTTTTTGACACTTACTTTCTTGGATCCTGGGACACTACACTCTAACTGTTCCTTTCTTCAATCTCAGACTTGGCTTTTCTGTCATTTTATCTAATTCTGTTACCTTCCTGTTCACCCTAAAAGTAGGTGTCCCTCAATGTTTAATCTTGAACCCTATTCCTCAACTTTACAATTTTACAAATTCTCTCTGGCTGTTACTTCAAGTACCATACGTCTATGGTCATTTCTAGGTGGTTTACACCAAATCTGCCTGCCTATCTAGCTATGAGGTCCAGATTAATACCTTCTAATATCTCCAGAGAGACAGCTCATTAATCACTCAAGTTTTAACTAAAACCAAAATTTAATTTATCAATAAAACATGTTCTTCTTGGTTACTGATTAATATCAGGCCAATTGGTCCACAGTCAACTTAAGCTGTACATGGAAATGAAAAGGCAGAGGTGAATTTTACATCAGTCTTTTGTCCATCATGACTTTTCCAAGGATAAATAAGACATCATTTTTCAAGTATTTTAATCTTCTCTTAGGCTAATCAACTATTCTCCTTTTAACATAATAATATTGATTTTTATAAAAATGGTAATCACACCATGTGATCCATTTCTATAGCAGTGTTTCTCAAGCTTTCGTGTGCACAGGAATTTCAATACTGATGATTGACATTTATTGAATGCTTACTATAAGATAGGCACTATTATAAGAACTTTTTTTTTTTTTTTTTTGTGAGGAAGACCAGCCCTGAGCTAACATCCGTTGCTAATCCTCCTCTTTTTGCTGAGGAAGACTGGCCCTGGGCTAACATCCGTGCCCATCTTCCTCTACTTTATATGGGACGCCTCCACGGCATGGCTGACAAGCAGTGCGTCAGCGGGCGCACGGGATCCGAACTCGCGAACCCCGGGCTGCCAAGCGCGGACTAAACCGCTGCGCCACCGGGCTGGCCCACTATTATAAGAACTTTTTATAGTTATTTCATTTAAGCATCACACAGACAAAATTATTCTCATGTAAGCATGTTAAAAAATGGAGATTTTGATATAGTAAAGTCTGGTTTGAGGCCCAAGAGTCTATATTTTTAACAAATATTCAAATGTTTCTGATGCACATAGGCATTTCATTCACTGTTTTATAGAATCTCTCTTTAATGTGCCACTAACCTTCAATTCCTGGCATCACTGTGTTAATTCATGACTCAGTTCTCTCTCTCTCTCACTCTCTCTCTCTCTAAATATATATATATATATATATATTACTATTTTTCTTTACAACTACAACCCTTTCCCACTGATAAATTTTTTTTTACTTTCTAATGAGCAAGGTTTTTCAGCTCCTTCCGTTCATTAGAATAGAACTGCTTTGGTAACACATGGTCATGCTATTTCCAAACATACCCAACTAGCTGAGCTATATTACAAGGGATAACACAACACTGTCCATATATTCCTACATGTTTAACAACTCTGGCCTTTTAATTCAAAATATAGATTATAAGTGATATTGGTTATATTATAATTAAACTATAATATGTTCTCAATTCTGAAAACATCTCTTCTAGTCATTCTGAACATAGAGGCAACCAATTTTAAATAATCAGAGATTCACTTGGTTAAATAAAATTAAAATAAACAACCCCAAAATATCAATAGCTTAATATATTAATACTTTATTTCTTCTCCTATCATAGTTAACAGACATACACACATCAAATGTCATGTCACATATCATAGTTAACAGCATGTTGGGGGGAGCTGTGGTGCTGATCTGCTTCACAGAGTCATTTAGGGACCCAAGAGCCTTCCATCTAGTGGTTCAACCATCTTCTAGGAGTCTCTTTTTATAAAAGTAGTGTATGTATTATATTTCTTTAGATGATTCCCTAATGCCCTCAGGCTCTAATACCATATCATATAAATAATTAAGATTATATTTTTCTAAAAAAAGTTCACTGAATCGAAAAAAACTGGAAAAACTTTAATAGAAAACCTCTTTATAGAGTAATTTCCCAGCATGCAAATATGGTAAACATAGGTGTAAATGTATAAAACTATGGTCTAAATTTTGATGGTAATTCACCTTTAAGGGATAAAAGATAGAGGGCTACAATTTATAGCTCAAAAATTTGCACATCTTTGCAGGAAAGAAATTATACTTTATTTCCCCATATTACAAGTGTAAAAATAATTAACTATATAAAATATAATCACAGTTATTAATGCCTCAAATGTCCTAGCTTTGTAAACCCTACAAATCTAGTAAAGTTTGATATACTAATATGAATGTCCAGATAGCACAGCAACACTATAACTCACATGGCCCATTTAACGTGACCTATGATGCTTGGGTAGAGAAGGCCAATTCAAGATGAGTTAGGAAGTATTTTTCCAGCCTCATGAATTAGTACAGACCCAACGCACTCTACTACCATTTGGTTCCTAAAGCTTATCTAAATCATGTGACCTACTGGAGACCTTATAAAATAAGTGCAACTTTTGTGACTCAATTCATAGAAAACTATTCCTATAGGAGGGCTCAACAATTCCCATTAGACTTTCATCTTTTTATAGCAGTTATTTCAAGCAGCTTTTCCTTGCTCTAGTAAATAATCCAAAATCTATGAGAAACTGCGTTTGGCAAGCTAAGCCATGGTTTTCTAATTAACCAGAAAAGGGTTGGAGATAATGAAATGGGATGATTCCAAATCCTGTATCTGAATTTCTTTCACCTGCCTGTTAGTATTCCTGGTTCTTGAAGGAGAGATTAAGAGGAGACACTCTAGGCAAATGCACATGTAACAGGATGTTAAAACACAAGTCTTTCTGCTTCAGTTTCAATTGAGGCCAAAATATGATACACATTATATATAGAAATGAGTGTAAGACAGATGACCATATGCAAAGTTTACAAAGAAAATGTCAATAGCAAAAGTTCTTAGACTCCTCCAGCAAATCAGAGATAATAAACTGGGTCAAGGTCTGGAGAAAGTGGATTTCTGAAAAGACTCATTGGTGGAAATTCCCACTTTCCCCCAAGAGGGATGGGAGAAGTGTGGGAGGTGCCAACTCTTCCATCTAAAGTCTTAGAATGGGCATTTCCATTGCACTGCTCTCAGATCTTAGAATGTCAATTCCCTAAAGTTTGAAGTTACAGAGACTGCCTCAGGGTCTTAAGGTGGCTGTGGCAGCAGAATAAATGTGACTGTGTTGGGACTGGCCTTCATACCCAGAGACTGCCAGGATCAAGATGGTGAGCCATGCCAGAAAGAGAAAAAGCAAGCCTGGAGCCATTTTGAGTCCAAGTTCCTAGGTTTCCTCCTGGGAAAGGTAGGAAACACCAATAGCTTCTTTGAGGAGTGGACTACCAGAGAACCAGGGGCTAAAGGAAGAGCAGTAGATCAGAGAATGGATTGTACTGCATATACCACGAGAGAGAGAGCTGGATAATTCCTCTGTGAGGGAATCTTCAGGACTTGCACACACACAGACAAGCACCTATAAGAAAAAAAATCACCCTGTAACTTCTACCAGGCCCCAAAAGCTTGAAGTCAGTTGATGACATCACCAGATATCTCCCAAGTAAGATACTTCTTGTTTGCAATAGGCAGGACAAAGCAGCCAAGTCCCTAAGGCCACAGTGTTCTTTGGTTATCTGTATTCCATCTTGCTAATGGTATTAACACATCAAGGAGGAAACAGTTTCTCCCAAAAGCATAAAGCATTTGACTAAAGCTTTTAAAGTCCAGAAAAGGTAAGAAACATCCTGTAGGGGATCAGATTTGACCACCCCAAAATGTGTCTCTTTGCCTTGACTATTTTTAAGAACAAAAGACTCTGAAAGAAACTTTGACCTTCCCTCTAAATGCCTAAATGAATTTAAAATAGAAGGCCTACCCTATAACTCTGGGAATCCATAGGCTGTGAGGGTCCTTGCTAAACCCAGTCTTATCAAAGTTCTGTCTACCAACACTTGCTTTTCCATTTCCATGTGAATTGCCTTCTTCCTCTTTGAAATCCCAAAGCTCTACCCCCAACATCCCTCTTTGTCTTTACCTGAAGATGATATCTAAGGTGGCAGCTTTGGCCATTCTGGCAAGTTGCTCAGTTTTCCTGGGTTTCTCCCATGTATACATGTTATAAAGTTTTGCTTGATTTTCTCCTGTTATTCTGTCTCATATCAATTTAATTCTTAGGCCAGCCAGAAGGATCTAGAAGGTAGAGGATTTATCTTCTTCCCCTACAATCTACAATGCCCATGTTCTTAGGAAACATCCACAAGATGGTCTCATTGAAACAATTAATTGGGAAATAATATTCCAAAAAAGTACATCATAGAAGAACCAAAGGGTCACTGAATGGATCAAATATATTTTAATTTCAACATCCCTGCCATGTCTGGTTCTGATGCTTGCTCTGTCTCGTAAAAAAATTTTTTTTTTGCCTTTCAACATGCCTTGCAATTTTTCTTGACTGCCAGATATGAGGTACCAGGTAAAAGGAACTGCTGTAAATAGACCTTTAGTAATGTGGTGCTGAGGTGTTGCGGGGAGAGGAAGAAGCATATTTATCCCTATGATTAGGTCTCAGTCTTTTAGTGAGCCTATGTCTCTGCACCGTGAACTTCACAGGTGTTTCTCAGTTATTTTCTCCCCCTTTAGGTGGGACAGGATGGCTAGACTGGGTGGAGTTGAGTATTTCTCTTTCCCCCGTCAGTTAGGCTCTGACAATACCCCAGCAGGTTAGGCTCTGGTTAGCTAACTGGTTTCCCCTGAAGGCAGGCCTTGTTAAGAAGAGAATGCTCTGAGTATTTCAAAATGTTCTTTTTCCCTTCCCTCTGCCAGAAGTCTGAGGGGATTTTTCTCCCATATTTACTGTGGGAACCAGGTCAAGCTCCTGGAGGTAAATCTCACAGTATTGTGGGGGAGCCCCATGCCTGGGCCCCCCTAGAGTTTTCAGCTCTGAGTTGTCTTCCCTGGGCCTCCAGCAATTCATCAATTACAGTTCAGGCTGCCTAGCTGGCACTGGTTCCCACGGTGGTTTCTGCTCCCGAGTCTCTCTACTCCCTGTATTTGCCTGACTCTTCAATCTTGGGGGCAGTGGTTTGCCCTGTGTCTCCCCTCTCATATAGATCCAAGAAGAGGTATTGATTTTTCAGTCTCATACAGATACAAGAAGAGCTGTTGATTTTCTCACTTGTTGTTAGGACACAGTGGCAACTTCCGAGCTCCTTATATGTGAACCAGAGACCAGAAGCCTTAAATAGATTTTAATCTCTTCCAGCACTATACAAAAGACTTAACTCCTAATACTGTTAATCAATAGTATCCTTGACTTTGACCCACTAGCACTCCTCTCAAAGGTTACAGTGAGAGTGAGACAGGATGATTGCCCCTAAAATGTATTTAAAAGATATCTTCTAAACCACAGCTCAGTGGAAGAGATAAGGGCTTCAACAAAAGCCGTATGTTGCAGCTTTCTCCATTTTATTAAGTTGATTAAACAGCAACAAATTAGGTTTTATTTCCTATAATCAGGTTCAGGATATGAGTTCAAAAGTGCTCAAAAACTGAAATTAAAATGAGCATATATCATATATGATCCTTATCATATATAACTTTCCACCTAAGGCTTCTATCTTCACCATATATGTAAATGTAAATTCTTACTTCAAGAAGACAAGGAGCTGCCAGTTTTAGTTATTTATTTTCTACTGCCCGGTCCAACATTCAAAAAGCAATCTGCTCAGGGAACTATGGTTTTGAACCCAAAGTCTCCATTATCATGGTCAATATCCCAGTACTCTTTCAATTCTGAGGACATCTTGCTAATCACTCTGAACAGAGAGGTAGCCAACTTAAAGCAAGTAGAGATTCACTTAGGTAACTAAAGCATGTAAGGAGAACAGAGAACTCTCATTGTGGTGACTGTAGATGTTTCTTGGAACCAGAGATTCACTGTGACATAATGTCAAATGAGTTTGGAGTTCTCCCCACCCCCACAAAATTAAGAAGTTAGTCCCTTGTTAGGGGACATTTTGCTATCGGATACAAGGAGAACAGGACATTTGGTGTGTGGTAGATGATTACAGGTGACCCAGTGCCTGAGAGGAGGAAAAAATAAGGGCCATGGCCACTGAGGAAATTCATAGGAATATAAATTATCATTGTTAGCTTAGTTGTTGTCATCCTTTAGACAGAAGAGACACTGTCCTCTCATTAGTTTTGGGCTCATAAATAGCCTGTAAGGATTTCTGGCCTACAAATATCTTTATTCATCTGCTAGCTCTTTAGAATTAGACCCTTAAGAATCCATGGTTTTTGGCTTAAGACAGTGATACGTAGCCAAGGCTGTACATTAGAGTCAACTGGGGAGCTTTTAAACCTCAGTATTCTCCAAGCTATACTCTCTGAGTTTCTGATTTAATTGGTTTAAGGTAGAGTCCAAACAAGATTTTTTTTTAGTGACAAAAAAAGGCTTGAAATGGGGCTGCTTTTGGCACATGCAGTCCTTATGTAGGAAGGTGAAATTGTATGTTACAGTAAAAGAAGGTGAAACCCATCGGCACGTTGTAGAGGTAGAGAGGAAAAAAGCACAAGAAGACAAGGTAAACCTTTAAATTGTTCACTGCAGTATTTTGCCGAGAACCAATTCTGACTCATCCTCACGGCTTAATGAGAGTGCAAACGTCTGATGACAAGACGTGGACTTGGAAAGTTTAGCATAAGGTGAATTTTAGAAAACTTGTCCTGAAAGCCTATTTATCACGGTTGACTTCTTTCTGAGAAGTGGCACAGAAATGTTTGACAAGCATTGTCTTCACCAAAGTCCTTCGCTCAGCAGGTATTTTCTCTACTTCAGATGGAGGGAGTTTTCACGGAGACAATAAGTAACCCTTCAAAGGTCACCCAGCACTCTCTGTCACTCCAACTGGGAAAATAATAAGTTAAACTTAATGCCTTCCTTTCAAAGAGAACTAATGCACATTTCCAGGTGGAGGAAGGTGGCAAGAATCACCGCTCTGTCCTAAGTCAATGTTGCCACTCAGACCCACAGGTTTAGCAAAATGCAAAAGAGTTTAGGGCTGACCCCACTCTCATACCTCAATTTCAAAAGCTATGGCATTAGTAAATAAGATTTAAAACCTTATTCAGAGTGCTATAAATGCTTGTGGAGTAAAGATTTATTTTAAAAATTTGGCAAAACGAATTGCTCCCAAAACAACAACAAAAGACTGGGTTTCTAAAATATTATAACCAGTTTTGCTCAAAAAAACAGGACCAGGAGCAGGCCTGGTGGCAGAGCGGTTAAGTTTGCACACTCCACTTCGGCGGCCCGGGGTTTGCAGGTTCGGACCCCGGGCGCAGACCTACACACAGCTTATCAAGCCATGCTGTGGCGACGTCCCATACAAAGCAAAGGAAGACAGGCATGGATGTTAGCCCAGGGCCAATCTTCCTCACACGCACACAAAAGGACCATTTTAAGAGACGTTGTAAAATAAAAGGTTTTTTTAATCCAAAAGCAAAATTTCACTCCGCTGTAACTTATTTTATTGAGATGCCAGTAAAATATAGTGTGTTCTTTGTAATTTGCAAGCAAGAATTCTTCACTCACCAGAGCAAATCAGTGTTGTCTGAGCACTGAAAACAAAGCAGTAAGGTGTGTTTTATGGTGTTTCACCAGTGCTGGGAGATTACGACGGCAACATGTTACAAATTAAATAGCTCTAATATAAAAATTTCATTTGATTTCTCTTTTTTAACAGCAATTAGATTTTGGAGTTAAATTATTTAGCAACCAAATGGAAAAAAAGCAGAAATATAAGATCACATTACCCCATCAACATAAGATGATGTTGTTAGCAACCAAGACTAATGGCCGGGACATAAAATTCCTGCCTCGAGGCGAGTTGTGAGTCCATCTGCTCCTCCCTAATCGATGTCATGAAGGGATTCTCACTGCTAATGAACCCTGAAAAGTTGTGCTGTGAACCTTTCACCTGATATTTTTCCAAAGAGTCAAAGCTCTGAAGGAGCGCTTGGAGCCAAGTGTACATAATCAACTGCCATCTCAGCAGTGACCCGCTGGCCTGCAGAACAGAACCTCAAACTGTGAGTGTTCAGTTCTTGGGGAGGAAACTTTTTCTTTTACTTTTTATTGGCTGATACACACAAACACATCTACTGGACTGTTTTGAGTCATTCGGTTTGCTTCTCTCACGAACTTTAGCTCATTAGATGACCAGCCCCAGGAGGAGGGCAAATCTGACTCCTTACATGCAGACGGTGCTGGAGGTGGTCTATTTTAGCATGCAGAGCCCAAGATCCAGTCAAAATTTCTTGCTGCTTCTTCTGGCTTCACAAATCGGAAAACTGGCTCTCAGCCTTGCCTGCACATTGGAATCACCTGTGGAGCTTTAAAAACTGCTCGTGTCTGGGATTTTGATTTAATTACTCTGGGGTGAAGCTTGGGCACTGGACATTTTTAAGTTCCCTCAGCTGATTCTAATGTGCAGCAAGGCTGAGAACAACTGACTAAGAAAGAGGCTCTAATTAGATCTGATTATCGCCTCCTAAGACGCTGTTAAGACTAGTTCCTCAGGCCCTGGTTGCCTTCAGAAAACACAAGAAGCCTATGACCCTGAGCCCCTCTGAACTGTGACATTTCCATACAAACCCTCATCTAACACATTTTCCCACTGTCTCATCCCCACATACTCTTCCACTTTGCCCTGGGAAATTCAGTCTGTCATCAGCAAGAGCACCTGACTCAGTTACTACAATTTGTTGTTACTAATAACTACACTCATTCCCGTCTCAGCTTCTAATATCCCATTCTCCACAATGAAGATATTGTTGGATCCTCTTTATCCCAACCCCAACAATCCTTTCCCTCACTGGGACCTCTAATCTAGTGGCATAGGACCTCTAATCTATTGACATCTTTTTTTTTTGCTCCATCATCTCCTTCATAATTTTTTTCATCCATACCCTATTCTATGATCTATCATGATACTCACTTCTTCCTCCATCTCTCCCTCCAGTATATTAACTTGGCAAGATCCCAATTCTGGTTAACTCCTAGTACTCCCCTACTTCCTACCTTTACCTGAGCACCTGAACATTGCTAAAGAAAGTCTCTGGACCATGCTGGTCTCATCTTAAATAGATGACCATAGACCTCAGGTGGAGAGGTAATGTTGCCTGAAATTCCAAGAAAGTACCATAGTAAAATTATTCTCCCACTATCCTAGATGACAATTTCTCACCTCTCTCTGATAACATTCAAAATCCCATCTTTCCTCGTAACTCTCACCTAATTTCATTCCTCTTAATTCTGTAGGGAAAACAGGAAGACCAAATGACCTCCACATTGCAAATCCAGATGTCAATGCTGTTTTCTTAGGACGCCACCTCTTAATCCCTTCTCCTTCCTGATACACTTTCTTAATTTGACCTCTGGAAAACCTCTCTCTCTCTGTCTCTGTCTCTCTCTCAGCTCCTGCTACCTCATTAGCTCCAACTTCTCAGCATCTTGTTGGGTTTTTCTCATCTTCTCCGGACCTCTTCTCTTGTTAGCTACACATACTTGCCAGATGATTTTATCCTATCCTCTGGCTTTAAGTATGATTTCTTCCCTGAATCCTAGACTCTATTCCCAACTGCTTGCTTGACATCTCCACTTAAATATCTAACACAAATTCCATATTTAACATACTGTAAACAAAAGCCTTGATCTAATTATACCCCCAAACATGCTCTTTCCCTAATATTCTTAACAAAATGGCACTTTCATTTTTTGAAATGTCCAGATCAAAGACATTGGTCTCCTCCTTAACTCTTATCTTGTTTTCTATATTCAAAATAAACCCAGAACCCAACTTCTTTTCATATCGTCCAACATTATCAACCTACTCTCTTACCTATACTATTGAGATTCTTCTTAGCAGGCTGCCTATTTCCATCATTGCCCTACTACAGTCAATGAGAGTGATAGTTTTAAAATGCAAATAGAACATTTCACTACTCTGCTCAAAATCTTCTAGTGGCTTCCATCCCATTCAGAATCTTCACCAAAGCCTCCGGATACCTGACATAATTAACCCCCTCCTGTGCTTTATTAACACTCTTCCCTCTTGGACATGTTCCTGTCACTCTCACCCACAGTCATGCCTTTCCGTTCAGACTTTTCCTCCTCCCACAAGCAAACCACTACTACAGGACTTTCAGGACCTTTGAATTTACTGTATTCCCTCTTCCTAGAATATTCTTCCCCCAAATATCATCCTGGCTCTCTTGCTCTTTTTATTCAGATTGAAATGCCACATAACCAGAGAGGTCTTCCTCAATTATACTATCTGAAGGAATCCCAAGACTTCTGTTCCCAGTCTCACCACTCTCTACCTCCTTACCCTGCTTTATATTGTTTTATAGCCCTAGGACATATATATTTGTTTATTTCCTATTTCCCCCAATTTAATATAAGCTCCATGATAGCAGGATATTGTCTGTTTTATTCATTGTTTTATCCTCAGCGATAAAAACAGTGCCTGGATCATGTATGTTCTTAATAATATTGAGCAATAGAAGACCAAATATCTGTTTTCTCATTTAGAAAATGGGAAATAATACCTGATTATTATGAAGATTAAATACACTTATGTATGCAAAATAATTGGCATATAATAAGCCCTTGATAAAAGTAAAAATAAAAATATGGCCAGGAATATGCCAATTTGTAACAAAGATAACTAATATTAGTTATTCCTTTTAAAGTAACAAATTATCCTATGGAGTTTGATGCAACTTCAGTTTGCAGTTGAATTCCTGCCATGCACTTCAGCATCATCTCTCTGGGTTGCTAACTCCCCATCACGAGTATCTCAAAAACTATATAGAAAAATAAATCATGGAGTAGCTCTATTCTGTAATTCTTAAAAAGGAAACTTTAGTTACTTTCCATGTCATGGTTTTGTGCCATGAATGTTTATATTTTTTAAAGTAAATATACAAATGAGACTAACAGAAAAGTTTACATTACCAAATTCACACATTTAAAATAGCAAATATTTGAGTGACATCACCATGATAACCAAATAAGACATCCCTTGCTCACATTCCCACCTCAACACCAATAATTTGGCATCCATCATAGACAAAAGTGCCTTTGTAGGAGCCATGGGATACAGGTAAGAGATTGTGAAACTCTAGTGTTGTCCAAAAACAAGGGGAGCCATTTTGAGAAGACAGGCCAGCACCATTCAGTTGAACTGCTGACTATGGTCCCAGCTATAGTCCCAGAAACAGCTCTGTAACCCTGAGAATCAGCTATGGACCCATTTGGCTTTGGTTATGTCACTAGCACCAACCCTGAAGACATGATCTGTGATTTACCCAATAAATAATTCAAATTAGCTATTTCAAGGAAGCTCAATGAGTTACAAAAAAACATAGACAATTCAATGAAATCAGAAAAACATACATGAAAAGAATGAGAAGTTTAACCAAAAAATAGAAATTATAAAAAGGAAACAAACAGAAATTCTGGAGCTAAAGAATAAAATGAATGAAAAGAAAAATGCAATAGAGAGCATCAACATCGGAATGAATATGCAGAAGAAAGAATCTTTGAAATAGAAGACAGGACCTTTGAAATTGTATAGTCAGAGAACAATGAAAAAGAGTGAAGAAAGCCTGCATGAACTATGGGATACCACTAACAGAAGTAATCTGTGGATTATTGGCATCCCAAAAGAAGAAGAGAGGGAGAAAGGGACAGAAAGCTTATTTTATTTATTTATTTATTTATTTATTTATTTGTGAGTAAGACCAGCCCTGAGCTAACATCCATTACCAATCCTCCTCTTTTTTTTTTTTTTCACTGAGGAAGACTGGCCCTGGGCTAACACCCGTGCCCATCTTCCTCTACTTTATATGGGATGCTGCCACAGCATGGCTGACAAGCAGTGCGTTGGCAGGCGCCTGGGGTCTGAACCTGTGAACCCCGGGCTGCCAAAGCACGACCTAAACTGCTGCGCAACCAGGCCAGCCCCTAGAAAGCTTATTTAAAGAAACAATGGCAGAGAACTAACCAAATCTGGGGAGAGATTTGCACATCAAAGTTCATGAGGTTAATAGGTCACCTCAAAATTTCAATCCAAAGCAATCTTCTCCAAGACACATTATAATAAAACTGTCTAAAATCAAAGCAAGGATAGAATTTTAAAAGCAGCAAGAGAAAAACAAAATTCTTTGATACAAGGAACCCCCCATAAGGCTATCAGTAGATTTCTCAGCAGAATCAGGCCGGGAGAGGGTGGGATGGTATATTCAAAGTGCTGAAAAAAAAAACTGCAAGCCAAGAATATTTTACTCAGCAAGATAATCCTTCAGAAATGAAGAAGAGAAAAAGACTTTCCCAAACAAACAAAAGCTCCAGGAGTTCATCACCACTAGACCTGCCTTACAAAAAATGTTGAAAGGAAGTCTTCAAGCTAAAATGAAACACACTAATTAGGAATGTGAAAATATACAACACACTGGTAAAAGTAAGTACAAGTCAAATTCAGAACACTCTAATACTGTAATATGATGGTGCGTTAACCACTTAACTCCGGTATAAAGGTTAAAGGAGAAAAGTATTAAAAATAACTATAGTTACAATAATTTGTTAATGTATACCAAGAGAAAAAGAGGTACATTGTAACACCAAAAAACATAAATGGGAGAGTAAAAAGGCAGAGCTTTGTATGTGATCAAAGTTAAGTGGTTATCAGCATAAAATACACTGCTATATCTATAAGATATTTTATGTACACCTCAGGGTAACCACAAAGCAAAAACTTACTGTAGATGCACAAAAGAGGAAAAAAAGGTAATCAAAGCATTTCTACTACAGAAAATCACCTATTCACAAATAAAGACAACAAGGGAGGAAGAAGGGAACAAGGGAACTACAAAACAGTAAAAAAAAAATTAATAAGATGGCATTAGTAAGTCCTTACCTATTAATAGTTATTAATAATTACTTTAAATGTAAACGGATTAACTTCCCAATAAAATGGCAGAGTGGCTGAATGGATTAAAAAAACATGACCCAACTCTATGTTGCCTACAAGAGACACACACAGGCTCAAAGTGAAGGGATGGAAAAAGATATTACAGGCAAGTGGAAATCAGGAGAGAGCAGGGGTAGCTATTCTTATATCAGACAAATAAACTTTAAATCAAAAGCTTGTAAAAATAAAGTCATTACGTAAAGATAAAGGGGTCTATTCATAAAAAGAATGTATCATAAATATATGCACCCAACATCAGAACACCTACATATATTAAGCAAATACTAACAGATCTGAAGAGAGAAAAACACAACAATACAAGAATAATAGGAAACTTCAATGCCTCATTTTCAACAACAGATAGATATTACAGATTTAAAATCAATAAGAAAACAACGGACTTGAGCTATACAGACAGTCCTCGGCTTATCAAGCTTCCACTTATTTTTCAACTTTATGATGATGTGAAAGTGAAAGCAAAATGTATTCAGTAGAAACTGTACTTCAGATTTTGAATTTTGATCTTTTCCTGGGCTAGTGATATGTGGTACAATACTCTCTGATGATGCCAGGCAACGGTAACAAGCCACAGCTCCCAGTCAGCCACGTGATCACGAGGGTAAACAACTGATACACTCACAACCATTCTGTATCTATACAACCGTTCTGCTTTTCACTTTCAGGACAGTATTCAATAAATTACATGAGATATTCAACACTTTAATATAAAATAGGCTTTGTATTAGATGATTTTGCTCAACTGAAGGCTAATGCAAGTGTTCTGAGCATGTTTCAGGTAGGCAGGGCTAAGCTATGATGTTCAGTAGATCAGGCGGATTAAATGCTTTTTTTTTTTTTTGTGAGGAAGATTAGCCCTGAGCTAACATCCATTGCCAATCCTCCTCTTTTTGCTGAGGAAGATTGGCCCTGGGCTAACATCTGTGCCCATCTTCCTCTACTTTATATGTGGGACACCTGCCACAGCATGGCTTGGTAACCAGGGTGTAGATCTGCGCTCAGGATCCAAACCAGTGAACCCTGGGCTGCCGAAGTGGAGCGCACAAACTTAACCACTACACCACCGGGCCAGCCCTGCATTTTTGACTTACCATATTTTCAATTTATGATCAGTTTATTGGGACATAACCCCATCACAAGTCAAGGAAGATCTGTACTCTAGACCAGTTAGACCTAACAGACATATACAAAACATTCTACCTATCAGCAGCAGAATACATATTCTTCTCAAGCACACATGGAACATTCTCCAGGATAGTCCATATGGTAGGGCACAAAACAAATCTTAGAAAATTTAAGAAGATTGTTCAAGAGTGTTGTTTAATTTCCACATGTTTGTGAATTATCCAGTTTTCTTCCTGTTATTGATTCCTAGTTTCATACCATTGTGGTCGGAAAAGGTACTTGGTATGATTTTAATCTCAAAAAACAAAATACTAGCTAACTGAATTTAAGAGCACATTAAAAGGGTCAAGTGGGATTTGTCCCTGAGATGTAAGGATATTTCAATATATCAACATAAATCAATAAACATAATACAGTGCATTAAGAGAATGAATAATAAAAATCATATAAGAATCTCAATAGATGCAGAAAAAGCATTTGACAAAATTCAACATCTACTCATGATAAAAACTCTCAACACACTGGGTATAGAAGGACTATACTTCATCATAATAAATGCCATATATGACAAGCCCACACCAATATCATGCTATGGTAAAAGGTTGAAAGATTGTCCTCAAAGGTCAGGAACAAGTCAGGGTTCCCACTCTTTCCACACCTATTCAACATAGTATTGGAAGTCCTAGCCAAAGCAATCAGAAAAGAAAAAGAAATAAAAAGCATCCAAATGAGAAAGGAAGAAGTAAAATAGTTTCTGTTGCAGGTGACATAATCTTATATGTAGAAAATCCTAAAGAGTTCATCAAAAAACTGTTGGAACTAATAAACAAATTCAGTAAAGTTGTAGGATACAAAATCAATACACAAAAATTAGTTGTTTTTCTATACACTAAAAATGAAATATATGAAAAATAAATAAAGGAAACAATCCCATTTACAATAGCATTGAAAACAATAAAATATTTAGGAATAAATTTAACTAAGAAGGTGAAAAACCCGTACACTAAAAACTATAAGACTTTGATGAAAGAAATTAAAGATGACACAAACAAATGGAAAGATATCCTGGGTTCACAGATTGGAAGAAGTAATATTGTTTAAAATGTCTATACTACCTAAAGCTAGCCATATACTCAATGCAGTCCCTATCAAAATTCCAAGGGCATTTTTCACAGAAATAGAAAAAACTATCCTAAATTCGTATGGAACCACAGAAGACCCCAGATAGCCAAAGCAATCCTGAGAGAGTAGAGCTAAACTGGAAGCACCATATTCCTGATTTCAAACTGTATTATAAAGGTATAGTAATCAAAACAGTATGGTACTGGCATAAAAATAGACACATAGACCAATGAAACAGAATCAAGATCTCAAAAATAATGCAGAGCTTATTGCATATATGATCTACTAATATTTGACAAGACAGCCAGGCATACTCAATGGGAAATACTGTCTCTTTTTTTTTTTTTTTTTTTCTTTGTGAGGAAGACCAGCCCTGAGCTAACATCCGTTGCCAATCCTCCTCTTTTTGCTGAGGAAGACTGGCCCTGGGCTAACATCCGTGCCCATCTTCCTCTACTTTATATGGGACGCCACCACGGCATGGCTGACAGCCAGTGCGTCGGCGGGCGCCCGGGATCCGAACCGGCGAACCCTGGGCTGCCAAGCGCGGACTAAACCGCTGTGCCACCAGGCGGCCCCCAGAAATACTGTCTCTTCAATAAATTGTGTTGGGAAAACTGGATAATCACATGCAAAAGAAGAAATTGGCCTCTATCTTACACTATACACAAAACCTAACTTGAAATGGATTAAAGACTTAAACATAAGACCTGAAAACTATAAAACTGCTAGAAGAAAACATACAGAAAAACTCCTTGATATTGATCTCGGCAGCGATTTTTTGGAAATGACACGAAAAGCACAAAATTAGAAATGAACAAGTGGGACTACATCAAACTAAAAAGGAAAGGAAACCATCAACAAAATCAAAATGCAATCTATGGAATGGGAGAAAATATTTGCAAATCATACATCTGATAAGGAGTTAATATCCAAAATAAAAAAGTAAATCCTACAACTCAGTAGCAAAAAAACAAACAATCCAATTAAATTGTGCAGAGGGTCTGAAAAGACATTTTTCCAAGAAGACATACAGATGGCCAACAGGTACCTGAAAAGATGTTCAACATCACTAATCAAGGAAACGCAAATCGAAACCACAGTGAGATATCACCTCACACCTGCTCGAATGGCTATCATCAAAAAGACAATAGAAAACAAGTGTTGGTGAGGATGTGGGGATAAGAGA
This sequence comes from Tapirus indicus, assembly GCA_031878705.1. Taxonomy (NCBI): domain Eukaryota; kingdom Metazoa; phylum Chordata; class Mammalia; order Perissodactyla; family Tapiridae; genus Tapirus; species Tapirus indicus. The sequence goes on from CM062918.1 coordinate 5,253,613, forward strand.
ACTCTTATGTGTACTGTTGGAGGGAATGTAAATTGGTGCAGCCACTATGGAAAACAGTATGGAGGCTCCTCAAAAAATTAAAAATAGAACTACCATACGATCCAGCCATCCCCCTTGCTGGATCTAAAGGTATATATCCAAAGGAAACAAAATCAGGATCTCAAAGAGATATGTGCACTCCCTTCTTCACTGCAGCATTATTCACAACAGCTAAGATATGGAAGCCCAGCCCTGGTGGTCTAGTGGTTAAGATTCAGCGTTCTCACCACTGTGGCCTGGGTTGGTTTCCTGGTTAGAGAACCACACCACCCATCTGTCTGTCATCATACTGTGGTGGCTGCATGTTGCTGTGATGCTAAAAGCTATGCCACTGGGATTTCAAATACCAGCAGGGTCACCCATGGTGAACAGGTTTCAGCAGAGCTTCCAGACTAAGACAGACTAGGAAGAAGGAGCTGGCCACCCACCTCCAAAAAAAATGGCAATGAAACCCTATGAACAGTGGCAGAGCACTGTCCGACATAGCACCAGGAGGTGAGAGGATGGCAAAAAAAAAGACCAGGAAGAGTTCCATTCTGCTATACACAGGGTTGCTAGGAGTAAGAATCCACTTGACAGTCTAACAACAAAAGACATGGAAACAACCTAAGTGTTCATCTATGGATGAATGGCTAAAGATGTGATATCTATACATATATGTGTATACATATATAGGAATATTATTCAGCCATGAGAAAGAAGGAAATCTTACCATTTGCAACAACATGGATGGACCTCGAGAGCATTATGCTAAATGAAATAAGTCAGACACTGAAAGACAAATATTGCCTGATCACACTTATTTGTGGCATCTAAAAAAGTTGAACTTATAGGAACAGAGAGTAGAATAGTGGTTGCCAGGAGCCAGGGGGTGGGAATAATGGGGAGATGTTGATCAAAAGATACAAACTTCCAGTTATAAGAAGAATAAGTTCTAGGGATCATATGTACAGCATGGTGACTATAGTTAACAATACTGAATTATGTATTGAAAATTGCTGAGAGTATATCTTAAATTTTCTCTCCCTACCTGTCCCCACCACACACACACAAAAAGCTACCTATGTGAGGTCATGGAGGTGTTAACTAACCGTATCGCAGTATTCATTTTGCAATATATACATGTATCAAATCATCACGTTGTATACCTTAAACTTACACAATGTTAAATGTCAATTATGTCTCAACAAATCTGGAAAATAATACATTTTGTACAGTCTTGTACAAAACAACTAATTGAAAGCTGAGAAAATTCTATGAAAATACATTTTACTCTTCATATTAAAAAATTTATTATGGACTAAATTTTCACTTTTAAGTTGCCTACAATTAAGTTGTCTACAATTGTTAATCCAGACTATAAGACAAATTGCTTTTAAATTGAACAGAGTTTAACAGGTATATTTGTAATCAAGGGCTTTAACAGAGAGGTTTTAAATCTGGTGAAAGCTATCTACCTTCTCCAGAAATAAGCACATACACAAAATTTTGCATAAAATTTGGGTAGTTCTGTAAATGGAGAACCTCTATTATCCCCTTGATGTCCACGGACCCCAGGTTAAACTGAAAGAAGACATACAAACATCTGTACAAAATACCATTTACTGAATCTGCAAAAATACCAGATAGGGTCCTAGGCACTTTCTATACTTTACTTAAATCTCACAATAACCCCTATAAATTATGCAGTACTATCACCACTTTACAGATAACAAAAATAAAGTTGAGAGAGTAAGTCACACAGGCAGTGTCACATACCCTGAAAAGATAAAATTCAATGTTCTTTCCATCATCCTGTTCTGCTACAGCTTTTCTAGGATCATGTAAAACACTAGCTGTAGAACCATAATCTGAACTCATATCCCCTTGCTTTTTTGACTTTACCTGAATTACACAATAGCACCAAGTTTTTCTACAAGGCACATCCATTCTCATAAAATAGACACATTGGAACTTACAATGCGTCCAATTTTCCATCCCTACTCCCAAGAGAATATTTAAAGGATATTAATTAGGTCATTGTGTTTTTTAGATGTTTCTCCACTATCGCCAAAATCCTCAGAGCAAATATAAATCATAAAGACATTAAAAATGCATTTGAAGCCATCTCAAGTTCACTGTCAAAATTCAGCAGTTACTCAACAGTATGTGTTGTTCTGGGTTTTTTTCTATTTTAAACCATTCATTTTCACTCTCGTGGTCTTTAAAAAAAAACAATACAGAACTGTTTGGCAATGTACACAAAGCTCACCCCTTGAAGCTCTTTTTCTGTGAACAACCTCTTACATGCATAAACACTATACTAAGAACCAACTAATCCTCAGGGAATAAATATCTAGACCTTCAAAAAAAATGAAATTACCTAGCTATCCAGCTGCTATCATTCACCTATTATAAAGCACCATAACCGGGTCTTTCACTTTTTGATACAGCAAGCAGCAACCTGGATTGCAAACTTTTTCCATCCTCTCATTGCACACTGATGATTGCATGCTGCATGACGACAGCATTTGTAGCTTAGGGCAAGCAACACACACTTCGCTCCATCCCTAGTACACGTTGCTGTGTCGGCAGCTCTCTGTTGCCTCGTAATTTTAACTCATTCGTCATGTTGAACTTTCAGATATAAATCATAAACTTGAACTAAAACAATCTATATTTTCATTAAGATCAACCATGAATCACAATTTGTCACCTTGTATATTGCCATCAGAATGGGCACAACAAACTCCTGAACTTGAAAAAGATTCATTGTTAGGGTGATTTAAAACTACCCGTAACACTATAATGCAAAACTAATTTATGCAACTAATATAACATTCAAGGATTATTTTTCTTGATGTACAGGAAATTCATACCAATCTAGGAGAAAATACTGAAGTTTCAATAAAAAAACAGAATCCATGACTATCAGCAGACCGTCCCTCCCCCACACGTATAAAAGAGTAAATGTTCAATGTTAAGAACTTGAAAAATACATATATATGCAGAAAAAAATTTCACTAACTTATAACTTAAGAACCCCCCAAAAGCATTGTGATGTATTTCCTAAATTTCATTTTTTTGTATTTATTTAATTAATTTAATTACAGAATGGAAGCAATACTGTATTTACAATTTTTTTCCACTTTCCATTCACATGATCATTTTCTCATGTTATTAAACATTCCTCGAAACATCCTGTAGACATATTAAAATAAACATCCTTCAGGGAATATTTAGGAAGTATTATAAAGCAATATTCAAATGACTTTCTATCATGCACAGATTTTAGAACATAAGGGATTCCCTGTAGGGACTAGGGACAAAGACTTTGTCCTCTAAAATACTTCCCCAGTCTTCATATAATCTTACCAACTAACTGTTTTTCTCAACTTTTGTCCTAGATTTATTTTCCCTTGAGTAAGTGTCACACTACCTATGTAGAAGTCTGTTATGTAACATTACTGTCTTCAGAGTTCCCTCTTTGTGATTCCAGAAAAATAACAATTTCATAAGTTAAATATAGACAGTCAATTACCAGGGTTTTTTAAAGTTTACCAGATTTTTTAAAAAGTCCTTTACTGATTATGTAGACACTGGCCGAAACCTCCAGTTCATTTTCACTTTTAGAGCTCTGGCCACAGTGTGCATGCTATTGTTTAAATATATATATCCACACTGACAAGAAAATAAATTCCCCATTCTTAATACAGAGACCAGCTCAGGATATATTTTGCAGCTCTGAGATCAATATCCTGTGATCTGCAATTATTCTGGAAAACTGCATTTTTTAATCCAAATTATAAACAATCAAAAGTTCTACTTTTAGCATATAGTCTTTAAAAAAGAAAAAAATATGACAGGTAAAAGCTATACCTTACCTAAGAACTTTTATAAACCGTTAGACTAAGAAGAAAATCCAGTAACATAGTATCCAACTTCGGAATTTCTTGTCCTTCTCTAAATATTTGTTGGGATGAGGGAAAATACAAACGTGGATTTATTTCAAGTTATTCGCACACGTTATGGGAAAAAATCCTCAGGTCTGTAATGTCCTGTACTCACAAGCCATAATGACCTCCCAGTGCATAATGGATGGAGTCCAAACTCCTTTCTGGACGTGGATACGCCTGGCAGGTCAGGCATCCTTGGACCCCGGGTCATCTGCTGACGCTGCTCTCTCCTCAGCCTTCTCACCAGCCTGGCTGACCTCTTCAGATCCTTACGGTAACCCTACTTGTGCTGTCCTCACAGTTTCACTTACGATTTTATGGACCATTTGCTCTTTTCTACTTTATCAAGTTCTAGAGAAGAGCCAGGCCTTCAAGATCTGTTCTCAGGTTCACTTCCCCCATTAATCCTTCCCTGAACACAGGGCTTCGACTGTCCTTGCCATGCACGTTGGCGCTTGGTTCTAGTCACCTGCTCGTCCTCCTGGGACTGTATTCTCATTGTCTGATGTTCACAATTTCTCCCTCTCCAACAGGATTGTAAGATACTAGAAGGCAATTATACAACACCCCATGTGCAGCACAGAGATGCAGTCTAGTGAGAACTCAATAAACACTTGTTTATTTGAACTTTTCTTCCTAAACTATCAGTGCAGTCTATTGCTGCAAATGCTCCCACAGCTGTGAAATCTGACACAATCGATGCAACCAGAAATAGAAATGGAAAGGTCTTGAAATAGTTTTATTGACTGAAATGTAAACACAGTCAAAATTCTTGTAATAAAGTTTCATGTTCCTGCGAGTCAAAGAAGTTACATAAATAAAATAACTAATAAGCAAATCACTGTACGAGTTTAACAATTTTAATAGCCGCCCTCCTGGTAAACATGGCATAAATATGCTTAAAAATTAAAATACAAAAATATTTATCTAAATCCAAATCTCTTAGGATTTAATATTAACAAGGGTGAAAAAAAACGGGCCCCAAATAAGAGATTTGGGGTATTGTTATAAAAATATGCCTAGCCTTTAGGAAATCTCCAAATTTGACAATATAGTGTTTACGCAGCCTCCTTCTTTGTTTTGAATGTTGTTTCCAACCAGTCCAATATTTCCTGGGTATGTCTCACATCAAAATTTGTTCAAATTTTGATATAATTTTCTCTCTTAGTTAATGGAAAATATTCACAAAATTGGCAACTTGGTATCATTTTAGGAGAGTTAGAGCAACAAAGACACTGGAAGATTCTGAGTGCCTGCCAGACAAACTCACCTAGCTGAGTGGTTCTTTTCAGCTGCTAGTGTTACAGGGAAACTGACTCAAATTTCTTTCAGTAATAATATTAAGAATTTTCCACATCACTAGCAAACACTTGAAACCATGAATCTTAAATCTGTAAATGTCTAGAATCTACTGTGTTTATTATTTTGTTATGCAGAGAAGGCTACCATCATTACAGAAGCTTCAACTATTTTATAAATGAATCTTTTGCCTAAAATCATGTAAAAATGATGTCTAAAGCTTCACCTCTGGGGCCGGCCCGGTGGCGTAGTAGTCAAGTTTGTGCACTCTGCTTTGGCGTTCCGGGGCTCACAGGTTCTGATCCAAAGGAAGGACCTACACACCACTCATCAAGCCATGCTGTGGTGGTAGCCCATATAAAGTAGAGGAAGATTGGCAACAGATGCTTGGAGCCAATCTTCCTCATCAAATAAAAAAAATAAAGCTTCACCTCCCAAGGAAAAGCAAAACAAACGAAAGTATACAGTCATAAGAAGCACTAATGAGCATTTGATTTTCTCCATAGCCTATAGTCCACTTGATGATTTCATATTGAGTAACCTGTATTTAAACATCACAGGTGTTTATCAGTATCTTGCATCCCTATTTTGAGATGCATATGTGTGTGTTTACTTAGTTTTTTTCATGGGTAGGCACCCTTTCCTTCAAGAAGTACCAATTCTTTAAGAGTAAGGTCTTCAATTTCTTTAGTTATTCAAGTAGCCAATTCTATAAATTTTTTAAAAGCAACAGATCCTTGCAAAATACAAATTGAAAAAAAAGTCAATATATTTAAATTCACCCTTGGTAGATTTACAAATTGGAAATTTGGTAGATGTCAATGAAGAAACTTTAAGTTTGCTGAAGGTAAACATCACCTAACATGGTAACTAATAATTACTGTGGGCAGAGATTTTTGTCCGTTTGTTCCTTCATGTATCTCCAGTGCCTGGCACATTATAAGTGCACAACTATTTGCTGAATGAATGACTTAATAGTTTTGTTAAAATTAATGGGGACACCTTAATAATGTGATTTATATTGCAAACACCATGTACTACAAATGTTTATTTAATTAAAACTCTACTGTGTAAAACTCTTATTCCTGTTCTTGACTTCACTGAACTTCCTATCCACGGTAACAGGAAATGGGAATAGTTTTGCTATCTTAAATTTACAAACACCTTCTACACCTTTTAAACTTCTCCCACATTCATTCTTTGGTGCAGAGTAGCTAATTTACAGTAAAAAGTTCAAAAGTTGGGCTGAAAGACTCCATTAGTGAAATATTCAACTCTGAAAAGTAACGAGTTGTATGTATCTTCTATCTCAAGTCTAACTGCCAGCTAAATACCAACAGATGACTGGTTTTTAAGCCCTTTAATCCAATTCTACTGAAGTGACTTAGGAAAACTTTCCGTTGTCGTACACTACACCAGCTGCTAGGGGAAATCAGAGAAATGTGTTCTTGCCCTGGAGGAATTCACCAAGATGTGTGCGCATCAAGCAGTCAGGAGACAAGACACAACAGCACAGGCTTATTGTGAAACTGTGGGCTAATGACTCTAAAACTATGACTTAGTCTTTGGACTTTAAGAGTAAGTAATATTTGGATTAGTAGTGATCCATCATGTTTGTTAACATGAAGAGCAGCATTCATGATTTTAAAACTCCAAATGCATTTTTATTTTAATAGTCACTAGGTAATAATTAAGGTAAAAATTTGCAATTAACAATTAAAGTTTATAATTGAGGTACAACAAATGAGTGGGAGCAGATCTTACCTGAATTTGCTAATTGCTCTTATCCACAATTGCTCTACTCTTTAAAATTCAAAACTTTTGTTTTATACATTTAAAGGGAATATGTTGATTCAAGAAGCCACCAATAAAGAACTTAATTCTTAATATTATCCTTTCTTTCTAGACATAGAGTTTGGTAGCACAAGACTTGTTATCCATAGAAATCGATGCTTTCAGTCATTCAAAATGTGTCGAGCAACTCTATGTGTGAGACACTGTTATAGGGACTGGGATAGTCAGTTAAGCAGAGAGACAAGTCCTTCCTTTCAGGTCCTTTTCTGTAATTCATACTCTAGGAAGGGGTGACAAAGATAGACAAGTAAACGAAGAATTTAAGTGCTGACTCGCATAAAGAGGATAAAGAGTGACTGGGACACAATAACTTCTCGATAGGCGTGTCTGAGGAAATGCACTGATACTGAACCTCATTGAAAATACTCCGTGTGCAAATGTGCATGAGCACCGATCTTGCTGAGGAGTTTTGTAGTTAAAAGAGAAAACAAGTTGTGAGACCCGTGGAGGGAGGATGCTTAGCACCATTCAATTACAGCAAGAAGCCCAGGGCGGCTGAGAAGCGTGGAACATGGGGACAGAGTTGTGCGAGAGGCGCTGAGACTAGTGGAGGCAGACTCCGCAAGGCACTGGCCATCTCGAGGGGCGAGGGGCAGTTCCGATTCTAAGTGCAGTGGAGAGCAGTTAGAGAGCTCCAAACAGAGGAGGAATGGCAGCTGATTTATTTTTTAAAAAAATAATAAACCACCACTTAACGTGTGTTTACTATTGCTAGGCAATTTGCTAAATGCGTTACAAATGTTATTTAATCATATATCAACCCTGGAAAGTCCATCTTATTATCCCCATTTCAGAATAGAAAACTGACGTAGAGGACAATGATGGGACTTGCTCAAATCATAAAACTGCCAACTGTGGGAGAGGTATTCAGTCCTCATTCCAGAGCCTGAGCTCACACCTGTCCCACACTCTTCAATGGTGCTGGGCCAAAGGAGGAAGGGGGAATTTTCACAGGTGTACAGCTAGAATCAAATAGTCCTTGAAACTAAAGCTCTGGGATATTTTAGTTTTCATCATAAGTCATCAATTTTGTTTAAATTAAGTTTTTGGTAAGCTTTCTTAAAGATGTCAGCAATTGTTACCCGTTACTACTGTTTTCTCCTTAGTGGCATAATACCTCAAACATCTTTGAATCCTCCACACTCCCTACCCAGTGTCTTGCAGAAAGTGGGAGCTTTAAAGTACTTGTTGAACAAATGAAATATTACAAAATAACAAAAAGCGCTTCTTCATACCCGGCACCAGGGGAAACCTTGGACCTAACGATCTGCCGAAGCTGGCTGATGCTGCTGCCGGTTCTCAGTGAGAGCAGTTTTCAGTGAGCTCTCATTGAACTCCAAGCTGTACTTTGAGAAATCTTGAAAGCGTCTTTAAAAGTTTTCAAAATCTGGCTCTAGACATTTTTCACTTCAAGCATTTATAGATGTGATTCCCTGATATTTGAGACATCAGATAACCCAGTAGATATATTAAAGCCCCTGCCTTCGTTTGTACTAACTAGAAAATTTCACAGACCCATTGTCAGTGGGATAAATGTATCTTCTCCCCCGAAAATTTCCTGATCCCTTCTGAAACCCTCAGGAGGATCTGTAACAGTGACCCTTTTCTGTTACGTTCTGATGCTTCTGGGTAATTTCTTGTTTCTCTCGGGATAAAATGTAATGGCAACAGCTTTGATGTCTTTATCTTGCTTTATCCTTTCTTCTTTAAGAAGCAGTTCCTATTCATTCCTGGCTCTCACGATGTGCTTTATGTAACATCAGCATGAAAAGAATTGGAATGGAAATGTATATCCCATTTTGAAACTGTGTCTATTTACCTAATATAAAACATAAGGCAGTTTTTCAAAAGTGTAGCAGAAGAATGCTGTACTCTTCCCAATTTCACCGTGACATCTGAACCATGACCAAACTATTTGACAAGAATGAATTTTACATCAGGACACAGGGAAGAAAAATAATATAGACCCTTCTTACTGAAACAACAGATTAATGATAGAGGCATTTAAAATTAAAAATTGATAAATAATTAAAATATAGCTTGAAAGAGGAAACATAAATTACCAGAAAATAATTTTGGAAATAGTTTGATTCTCCAATCTTTATATGAATGACTTCATTTTCTCAATGGTAATGACACATATATTCATGTTACCTATCGTTTTTTTTTTTTTTTTGCTTTGTTCTCTTCCCAACCTGTCAGGAACCATAAACAATCAGCCAATATTTAAGGAAGATCTACTATGGATCCAGAATTATGCTAGGCAAAATTATCTACAACACCAAACCTGCCCTCAAAGGACATCTTGTTGTTGAAACAAGTAATATAACAGAAGTAGTAAAAAAAAACTATTAAGGGAAAGGTAGTATGCCATGATCAAAAGTGTAATAGAATTTCCAATTTCCATATGAACTGGAATAGTCTGGGGCAGAATTATGGAAGAATAGGTATTTGGAGCTAAATATTTAACTATAAAGACTGATACTTGGGGCCGCCCGCTGGCGCAGTGGTTTAGTCCGCGCTTGGCAGCCTGGGGTTCGCAGGTTCGGATCCCGGGCGCCCGCCAACGCACTGCTTGTCAGCCATGCTGTGGCGGCGTCCCATATAAAGTAGAGGAGGATGGGCACGGATGTTAGCCCAGGGCCAGTCCTCCTCAGCAAAAAGAGGAGGATTGGCGACGGATGTTAGCTCAGGGCTGGTCTTCTTCACAAAAAAAAAAAAAAAAAAAGACTGATATATTCACAACTTAACTCCTTCACTAGGCCTAGAGGCCGTATGTAATCTGGCTCCCTCCTCCCGCTCAGTCCTCATACCCTGCTGTGCTCCCTGCTCCAATCCCAACTGTCTTCTTGTTATTCCTTTGTGGACTCGTGCACATGGCTCAGGCCTACATACTTAGAAAAGTTCAAAAAATGAGTCTGAACTCCACTTAAGAACTGTGGCTCTAAATAACCCCTTATTGCTGCATGTAAAAACCCTGGATCATAGCCTTGGGAATAAATTAAGTGTGAAAACTCTTACGCCAACTTTATAATTAAAACCCAAACTAAGGGCAAAAATATTTTCACAGAGACTGAATGACATAGTATGGAAAGCAGTCTCTTAGATCACTGGTTTTCAAAAGGATCATACTGGCATATTTTCAAATATACCTGGCTTATATCAAAATATTCCTGTTCAGAAAATCCGCAGCAACAAAACATGGCAAACATAAACCAAATATTTGTGGAGGTTTGCAGCATAGCCTCCCCCAGCATATTTCTAGCCACGTCTATCTTATTGGTGTATCCACTGGCCTAGCACAGTGACTTGTGCTTATTAGTTAGTAAATATCTATTAAATAAATTGATGCATAAATGAAGAAATGAATGAATTACATCATTTGGGTTTTAACCAGACTGAGCTATGACATCCTGGGAAAATGACCGAGCCCTGCACATTCACACTAACACAGTTTTAACAGGTATAACTATTATTTGCCAGAAGAGGTTGAAAGATTGGGCCTTGTAAAATGTTTAATGTTCCTTCTTTTCAAAGACCCTAATATCACACTTAATTTAGGTTTTAGAAAAATGTATTACTGTTGCTCACTTCTGATTCTTCATGCGATGAAATCTATCTCATCCTTCAAAACCCAGCTCAGAAATTAAACTATCAAATCTTATCTAGATACAGCAATTTCACTTTTTGAACTTTATCCCAAGGAAATAATTGGGCAAGTGTGTAGAGATGTACAAGGATGTTCATCACAGTATTGTTTATAATAGAAAAAAAACAAGAGGTGTTACGTGAGTCAAACAGAATTATAATGTTAGATAAATTGTGATATCCATTCATGACTACTGTGTAGTCAGTAAAACTAACGATTAACATCTATTTGAAAAATAGTCACAAAATATTGGTAAGTAAAAAGAGTATGGGAAGTATGATTCCTTTTTTTTTCTTTTTGCTGGGAAAGATTTGCCCTGAGCTAACATCTGTTGCCAATCTTCCTCTCTTACTTTTTCCTCTACAAAGCCCCAGTACATAATATATTCTAGTTGTAAGTCTTTTCAGTTCTTCTATGTGAGCCGCCACCATGTAAGCATGGCTACTGACAGACAAGTGGTGTGGTTTCATGCCCAGGAACCAAACCTGGGCCGCCAAAGTGGAGTGCACCATACTTTAACTACTGGGCCATCAGGGCTGGCTCCAGTTTTAATATATATGCATATAAATGGAAGTCTGGAAAAATAAATGTTTTCCAACATTCAATCACATTGAAATGTTCAAAGTGATTAGTTCTGGGTGGTGGAATTACATATGATTCAAAAAGAATTGTTAACCGTTTTTTAACTTTTCTACAATAATCGTATATTACTTGTGTTATTTCAGAAAAGGACAAATAAAAAGAAAATAACTGTTATGAATCCTTAGCTTACTATGATTCCCTACTTTGATTTGCCTTCTAAGAAGCAAAGAATCAGCTTTAAAGCCTGTCACTAGCAATATATCAGATCCTACGGCATATATTTTGTGTACTAACCTTATATCTGACTTCTTTCTATCTTTATATTTTATTTTGTCTTTGTCCTGGTTCCTTCACTCATTTTTGTTTTCTTATCTTTTTTACACTTTTATAAGTGCTGTGGTTTTAAATATTCACGGCATTTCACCAACAGTGTGGTTGAGGGAAGCCTGGGTACCAGCTCCAACAGGGTACCACAAGGTCAGCATTTATCTTGGTGAATCGAACACAGTTTAGTCTAATCCTCAGCCTTGTGGGTTCATAAAGCTGATTTTTATCTCTCTCTGTAGGACCAGTTCCCAGAGACCAATGTAAAGCAGAATGGCCATAGTTCACAGTAAGAAATAAATATGTCATTTATACCAAATGTCCATATTGACATGACCAGCCAACCTCTTCCTGTGGGAAAATTACATGGGAAGCCAAATTATCAGAAGGTTGCTTGGTGTCATGGAATCAGAAAAAAGGGTAATTTTAATATTAAGGAATGGCTCTCAGTTAAGGTATCTTTAGGCATTCTTATAGACTGTAAGAAATAGATGGCCTTGCCAGGGATCTCATAATTTTAGAGAAAGAGTGAGGCATAGTGAAGTGGTTAAGATCATGGTCTCTGGAGAGAGGCAAAGTGATTTCAGATCCCAGTTTCACCATGTTCTTTCTATGTGAACTTGAACTCTCTAAGATTCAGTTTTCTATTAGTTGAGTATTTAAGTAATAACTGAGGTGGCTTAAATTTAAACCACTTAAGCTGAGAATTTTCTATACCAAGTGTCATTGTTTTGGTAGGGAGTGTTAACTCATTAGGCTGTAAAAATAAAATGGCTATTTTTTTAATAACTGCAACCACCTATGTTCTGTCAGATCCCCTCTTTCCCATTAGATATTAGGCTCTCTGAGTGACATCTCAAATAACTTTCAGTCACTTTTAGTTATTTAACCAGTCTCATTTTCATACAAAGACTTCATCCTGTTCATTTTGAAGTTTCAAATGCATAGGTCTTTGAAGGCTTTCTGCATGCCCATTATAGTTTACTAGTGATTTCAGAACAGATGCCCAAAATGTGATCCATGTACTGGTGCTGCTATGATAACTGACAGCTACTGCACTGCAGTAGGATACAGAGCTTGCGCCAGAACGAGAATCAGCTCCATCACTAAACACAATGTGTGGTTCACATGAAAGAAGAAATAGAAAAATTCAAAATTACAGTTAGAATTTCAAGTCTTTTCTCAGTAATTAAGAAAAGTATACAGAAAACCAATAAAGATGTAGAAAACTTGAAAAACAGTATTATACCAAGTGACCTAATTGATGTTCACAGGGCACACCACTCAACAAAAGCAAAATGCAAATTCTTCCACATATGCATGGAAAATATTTTCAACTAAATGAAAATGAAGACATAACATATAAAAATTTATGAGATGCAACTAAGATCGTGTTTAGAGATGAATTTATAGCTATAATTGCTTATATTAGTGAAAAATGAAGATCTAAAATCTATTACATAATCTTCTGCTTTAAAAAAATTTGAAGAGAAAATTAAATTCAAAGTAAGTAGAAGGAAGGAAATAGTAAAGATAAGATAAAAAAGGAATTAATTAAATAGGAAATAAAAAATAGAGAAATACAATAAATTCCAAAGCTGCTTCTCTGAAAATAATCGAGATATTATAAAGCTCTAGCTAGAATGATAAGAACAAAAAGAGAAGACACAAATTATTAATACCAAGAAAGAAATAGAGCATATCACTACAGAGCCCAAAGACTGATAAAAGAAAATAAGGGGATATCATAAACAACTTTGTGTCATTAAAAAGATGCTCGACATCATTAGTCACCAGGGAAATGTAAATTAAAATCACAGTGAGATACCACTTCACACCCACAAAAACGTCTATAATCAAAAAGACAGACAAGACCAAGAGTTAACAAGGTTGCAGAGAAACTGGAGCCCTTGAGAACTGCAGGTGGGAATGTAAAGTAGTGCAGCCACTGTAGAAAATAGTACGGCAGTATCTTAAGGAGCTGAAAGTATACTTACCACATGGTCCACTTCACTCCTTGGAATCCATGCAGAAAAATGTCCACACAAAGACAAGTATGCAAATGTTCATAGCAGCATTATTCATGACAGCCAAAGACTGGAAACAATCCAAATGTCTATGACTAGGTGAATAGGTAAACAAAATATGGTATATCTATACCATGGAATACTGCTCAGCAATAAAGAGGAGGGGACTACTGACACATGCAGAGACAGGGATGAATCTCAAGAACATTATGCTAAGTGAAAAAAGCCAGGCATAAAAACTACATATTGATGCCATTTATATGAAATGTCCATAAAAGGAAAATTTATAGAGACAAAAAGCAGAACAATGGTGGGGCCAGAGATCACCTGCTTGTGGGAACTTTTGGGAGTGATCAAAATACTCTAAAACTGGATTGTGGTGATGGTTGCAGAACTCTATAAATAGACCAAAATTCGTTGAATTGTATACTTATAATGGATGAATTTTATGGTGTGAAAATTACACCTCAATAAAACTGTGAAGAAAACTAAGGGAACAAAATGGTTGAAAGTAAAATCTTAGGGGACAATATATCAGGAAAACGCTATACGAAAAGAAATCTGGATCACAATATTCTATCCAAACAAGTCAACACAGTGTAAATTGGTGACAATTTTTCTAATAATTTTCCCCAAAAGTATTAAAACTTTAATGTACTGTATTTAAACACTATGTTAGAACATATCCCCATCTCCTGGATGTTCATTGTTGGTTGAAATTACTCCTAAAATATTGGTTGGTTCCAGCCTCCAAAAATCATTTCCTCCATTTTATTCATGTTTTCCTCTGTCATAGTTTTACCTCACTAGTCTTCACAGTCTAATGATAGAGAAAAAGTTCTAGCATTTTTGTTTTAGAAAAGGGAAACTAAAGCTTGGAGAAGTGGAACAAATTTTCCAAACACGCCTCTGGTGGATTTCTTAATTAAGAATATCAAACCCGACATCCCTTGGGCACATTGCCTTTCTAGTGCTGAACTGGATATATTTTCATTTCAGATACAAATTGTGAAATACAAACATTGTCCATCCTCTTCCTGTTGGTGAAAAAAAATAGAATATACCCACACATATGAAAAGAAATCACATTCTATTCTGATAGTTTTGTTACTCTCAGTTTTTTTCTGATGTGTGTGTGTGTGTGTGTGTGTGTGTGTGTGTTGATTTATTTTAAAGTTTCAGCCATCCACTCTTTGATGCCGTAGTAAAGAGATTAGAGACACAGCCAAACGCACTCTGGTCCATGGCTATAAACACAAGATGACACCAAGGGGAGCCAACCTGCCCAAGATAACAATTCAGTAGGGCAGCATTACCTGTCAAATCATAATTATGCATATCTTTATGGTCCTGCTTGAGACTTCAGTATCTCTCCTAATCAGTCTCAAAAGTTATCCATGGGATCTGAACAAAGCAGCAGAGGAAACAACATGAACACTTTATGATGGCTGCTTTCTTCCAGCATGCACAAAGTTTAGCTTCCCCCTCCCCAGTCAATTGAAAGTTGGGCAGAAAGAGAGATCAACCACTGAGAGTCATAGTGCATGCATGTTACATAAGTTAAGTATCCATGGATTTTGTGGGGAAGAGATTTTAGTCCATGTATGCCATATGAAAACAATAATCTAACATATCTTCCTGATATCCTAGAAAGACAGCACAAGAGACTACATTGGAGAGACAGAGAGCACATTAACAGAGAAGGAAACGAATCGTGTAACTTCTAAGTTATTATTTCCTTGGTCTTGATGCTTGCACTGAAGTAATGTTTCTTTTTGCACAGAATAAACTTCTTAACAAAAAGGAAGAGAAGGGTAGTGGAAAGCTTCTATGAATAATCAATAGCTGCTATAAATACTTGAACTGCTATTATTTTAATGGGTTTTTTTTCTTCCGTGAAAGGCATATAATAGCAGTATGGATTTGCATACAGTAAAATGTAGCAGAATCAGAGAGAAAGTCTCAAAGGATTAAAATTATATGTAGTTATAGTAAAAAAAATAGAGAAAAGTAGACTATGACTGAATATATTAGGCTAATAAATACTGGAGGGGGTGGGGAGATAAGTTTTTATTTAATCCTGCTTTACTCCTTCAAGTATATACATTGACCTGGATCACTATGAACTGGGATGAAAGAAATGGACTCATAACTCCACTAGGTCAGACAGGTATCTCGGCTGAGTATCAAGAAAGAAAAGCTGAGTAAAAAGCATTTCCTCTATGAGTAAAAAGCATTTTCCCTATGAGTAAACCTGTACAAATCACATTTCAGAAAACCACCAGAATATCACAGAGAGAAAACACTTTAGGTGAAGGGCTGTCTTAGTAAATGATACTTAGAAACGTTGGATAACTTACGAAGAAAACTTTTCCCTCCATCATTGAAATAACCAAAACTGTAGCCGGGAGCTATGAAAGGTTCATCAGTGATCATGTCACAAAAATATCTTGGTTGCCCAGCACGATTCACAGAGCTGCAGGAAGGGATAATCCAGATCTGAAAATAAAAGAGAAAAGAAAAACTGCCAACATTGCATGTTCTCAGAGTAGTGGGCTTATCTTAAAACTATTCAAGCAAATTAAGAGTACCATAACTTGAAAGAAAGGCTTAGCTTAAAAGAAATAATTTGTCCCATGAGGTACTGTTGTCTTAATAGGGTAAACATTCGTTAGTATCAATATTAACATCTTGGTCACTGTGAGATATGCTAAGAGAATTTTAGAATCTATGTGTCATACTAGCAAAAATCCTCTCATCTTGATTTTTCAAATACCTTATATTAGTTTTGAAGTTATAATTTCTAGATGAGGAAAAGAATGTCCAACTAGACATTCTGAAAAACGCAACAGTTTCAGCATGGCTTATTATTATATTCACATCCCTATTCCGCCTCAAACTCTGCCCCAAACCAGCCAAAGCCAGTGAGTTTTAGTGTAATTCTAGTATTGTTGATCAAGGACAAGTACCTAAAAGTTTTCATTCCGGGACATCTTTATCAACACTTTTATATACACAGACAACACGAACTGAAATGTAAACACCAAAGGTTCAAACATAAAAATAAATAAGAATTATTTAAACAGAATTCATTAACTCTCCCTACCATTAAGGCCCTTCCCCAGCCCTCCAATTACCATCAGCAACAGAATCCCCTCTCCTCCCAGCTTGATTGCCCTTCACAGTTAATCAAACTCCTGTCTGTTCCTCCTCTGAAAGAAATTGTGGTCTGTGAATGACCTGCATCAAAATCATCCTGAGCCCTTGTTAAAAGACTTATTGCTGTGCCCCCCTCCAGACCGACCAAATCTGAACATCTGGGAGATGACCCCTGGAATTTGCACTTTAGAACACTCCACCAGGTACTCTTCTGTACCGTACTTTCAAAATTATCCATCTGGATCTTGCTTTTCAATTCCTTCTGCCACTTCTCTGGTCTGGATTCTTATCATTACACATCAGGAAGCTGATAAGAGTCTAGCAGTTTATCTCTTTGCCTCTAGTGCCTTCTCCAGTTCCTCCTGCATACCACTGTGTGAAAGACTCAACATCCTTTTCATCACAAATCCTTTCTGCTCAAAATTCTTAATTTGTTTTCTGTCATATTTCAGGACAAACCCAAACTTCCCAGCAGAACATTGAAGGACTTCTATGAAGGGACCCCGGTGCATCTGGTCCACTGACATCTCCTGTGGCCCCACTCTGGAGTCCCTCTGAGCACTCTGGATCAAACTAGACTCCAACCTTATTTCTTGCATGTTCTTCTCTTTTCTTTCTCCATGTCATCCATCTTTCTCTTCATATGCCCTGAGGCCCTCCCTAGTTTTCCAAAATCCCAGAAGGAAATTCAGAATCACTTTCTTTAAAGTGGTAGGGAATATACTGAAATGCCAGGACTTCCTAGACAGATTCAAAAACTCCTAGAAGTACCACTCACTACTATGTGGTTTGGATCAAATTTATCTGATAAATGTGAAATAACATACCAGATACCTGGTACATTACAGGAACTCAACAGAGACAATTTCTTTTCTTCACTCAATCATTTATCATGTAGTGTGGTAGTTATGGTCTTTGTCTGCATATTGTTTTTCTACATAACCTATTTCTGCCAGAAGTAGGCTCACATATTCATGGGAAACCCATTCCATGTGGTCCAGGTGGAGCTGACCTCTCCCTATTATCACCATCACTGGGGTGGCCCTATGACACAAACCCAGCAAATCAGAGTCCTCCATCCACCTCCCCCACACTCACACACGCACGCACACCAAACTGCAGCAATTGGCTCAGGGATGAGTATTTTCCCCAAGTCAATCAGATCAATCCCTGGAAATTTTGCTGAATCCTGAAGAAGTGGACACTAATCATTGGAATTGTTGGCTGTGCCATTGAGGTAAGCCTGGAGATGCTAGTGGTCAGCTTTGCTACCATGTTAGAAAATCTGACCCCAAATTACTGCAACCAACTAAGAGGAAAATGGGACTCAAGTGGAGAAGGGTGATGTCCTGATAGCATCATTTTTATCCCAGAATCCATCATGCCTGAGACCCAACTATATAAACTTTTCACTTATAAGAGTCAATGAATTTCTGTTGCATTAACATAGTTTCCACTATTTTTCTGTCACTTTTAGACAAGAAAGTCCTGACTGATAGAGAAATATCAGGAAGTGGGATGTTGCAAGTAACAGAATTTAAACTGTGGGAGGATTGAGTTGACCTGGCTGATGACGTAGAAAGTGCAGGGATCACCTCGATGAGACGTTGACTTGCCTCTCTTTGCTTCGGGGATGAGTGCATTATTGGTTGTAAGTCCAATACTTCCATTGTCAGGCAGTGGCATTTTGAAATGATGCATACAGTGAGAAAGTTTGTTGATGAGCAGCCAAGAAATAAATAGTAGTGGACTGTGATAACCATAGTTTTGGTCTGTTCACCCTGCTTTTTCTCATCCTCTTCCTGTTATACAGCCTGTCTTTTTCATGGAAAACCTACTTTATGACCCCTTACATCCCATCCTCACTTTCCACAGGGATGAGCACATGACCTAAGATGCGCCAGTCAGAGCAGCCTAACACCTGGTCACAAGGATATTTAGGAATGGCACATGATCTAGTTCAGACCAATCACAACCTTCCCTGGGACTTTATCTGAAAGTAACAGAAAAGAGGCATACTCTTTTGATTGGAACTACTAGCTATAAAGAAAATGTGAGTTTATAAGTTTCCTCCAATAGCCACCTCTACCACCAATCAGGAAGATTAAAGCCATTACAGAAGGAGGAAGAGATGATGGACAGAGAGAGAATCAGTGACCTAATGGCATCCACTTAGCCAAAAGGTAGCTCTATCTCCTATACTTCTCAGTTACATAGACCAATAAATCCATTTTCCCTAAACTATCAGGCTAGGGTTTCTGTCATTTGCAACTAAGAGTCCTGAGTAACACATGTGGTCAGTGCTTGCATGTCACCTTAACAATGTTCTCTAATTTTTTCATACATACATTCCTTCTGACAAAATAGTAACACATTTGAGGAAAAGATGTTGTGTCATTGATTTCTTTTTTAATTCCTATAGTCCCAATAGAAATTACAACTCATTAAAGGGAAATTTGGAGGGAAAGTCAACAATTTAATTCATAAGTATAATAAAAATCCACAGTCATCTATTTCTTTCAGTTTTATGGCCATGTTTAATTACTTTCCTCCAAAGTACTTAAGGGTACCCTATCCCAGGCAAAATATCATACAAAGAACTAGACTGATCTGGCTTCCAGTCCCTGAGTAGCTTTTCAGAGGTTTTCAGCTTTTATGTTCAAATATTACAATTCTTGACACATGCGAGGTGTTTCAAACTCACAAAACTAAACTAGCCAGCAGTAATTACAGCACAATCACAGTGTCACATGAAAACCTTTCTCCACGTCTTTAAAAGCATGTAACCAACAGCAGTATTTATAGTTCACCTCTCATCTCTGTGTCATGATTTGAGGAGTATTTACTTCTGTGACTCTGCTCTCATATTTTTTGTTGCTGTTGTGCCTGTCCAGTGGATTCGGACTCCTAGCGACCCTGTGGAAAGCAGAGCAGAATCCAGCCCCGTTATTTGCACCATCCTCTGACCTTCTGGGGCTCTATTCATGGGGTTTTCATGGCCCATTTTTCGGAAGTGGGTGGCCAGGTCCTTCTTCCTAGTCTGTCTAGCCTGGAAGCTCTGCTGAAACCTGTCCACCATGGGCGACCCTGCTGGTATTTGAAATTCCAGTGGTATAGCTTTCAGCATCACAGCAACATGCAGCTGCCATAGCGTGACAACTGACAGATGGGTGGTGTGGTTCCCTGACAAGGAAAGGATCTTCACCACTAGACCACCAGGGCTGGCCCTCTCTTGGTTTAATAATGATTATTAATAACAGAAGGCCCAATACTAAATATTTTTGAACTTAGTAAAGGGCAAAAACATTCCAATTTTGTTTCCCAGCCCATTTACTGCTGAATGCACCACATTAAGGCAGAATGGCTTCAGAAGACCTCAAATCTGCCCAATTCCTACTTTTCTACTCACTTCGTTGAATCAAAAATATACTTCCATGATACAGGCTCCTACAAACGAGGGTATAGTTAAAACATTGAAAAATCCCTGTTTTCTCTTCATATAGAAACCAAATAATAAAAGACCTTCGAGGTTAGATATTATATCAGTCAGGTCCCCCAGCAGGAAGCAGAATTCACTCCCAAGTGATTCAAATAAAGAGACTTTGGTGAAGAGACTCCTTAAAAAGGTGAGAGTGTGGGCAGAGATAAAAGAGACAAGGCATGCAGAGGCCAGCCTTAGTGGAAAGTCATCACTACCACAGGTCTGAAGGGACGAAGGAAAAGCGTTACCTGAACCCGTGGGAGCTGGAACCGTAGAGGAGGGGCCACCTGAGGAAGCAGCTGAGAGGGAAACACAGCAATTGCCAGAGATGGTCGGGGAGGAGTAGGGAAGAAATGTCCTAGCCTCTCTCCCTCTGCTCTCCAGCCTCCTGCCAATGCCTCTTGCTGGCGAAATACAACTGGAAGCAGCCAACAAGGAAACCCAGGAAGGGAAGCAGTCCACACAGAGGTCATGCTTGTGGGGCACAGAGCTGGAGAGAAAAGTAAAATGGATTAAGGGGTGGAGATGGACAAAGAGAGAATAACCAGATATTGAGTAAAGTCTTGACCTATTGGAATATCCAAGGAGAAAGAGTTGAGTGTTCAGATTTTTCCCATTAAGTTTCACCTCACTGCACCCTCTTCACTTTCACCCTGTGCACTCACTGCACGGGGATGTGACGAGATGTGTTAGAAGGAGGGGTGAAGCCTGTGCGAGAACTACAACTCTGGAGCTTACAAATTTTTGTGGAAACCTCCTCTAACTCAGCCTGGCATCAGGATGTTGCTTGACTCCCATTCATGGGATGCAACAGACTTCCAGTAAAGTCTCTTAAGATTCTTCCAGTCAAAGGGCCACAGGGTTGAGGACAAGGCTGTGGCAGCTTGTGGCTGTCCTGGTCCTGGGTAGGTCTTCTCACATTTCAGTGGGCGTGCTGTACTTCTTTGGCTGCTGCACGTCTCTTTCAAGCCCTTCTTTCCGCTCCATCACTGCCAGCTGTGCATTCATTCTCCACACTGCATCCCATGGTTCACCTCACTTGTCCACCCAGGTGCAGCTGACAGATACTGCCAGGAAAGAATTCACTCCCAGTTGTTCCAAAAATTCGATTTTACCCATTGGCTGACATTTGGCAATATCAGTGCTCCCTCTTCCTTGTAACGGTGTGGAGAGATTGGAAAATCTAGGTTTTTTGTGTGTGCTTTATGCAACTTCCTTTCCCTTTTCACTCGTATTTGGAAAGACGACTCTGACTTCTTATTTTTAATATTTTATCTCTCAAAATTTGCTACTCCAGTTTATGTCTTAGAATACTTTGTAAGGTAGAATATTTTCATTCTTTAAATCAATTCGGTGGCTGTTTACCTCCCCCTTTCCCCAGTAAAATAAAGACGACTCCACCCTGAGGTGGGGAATTTGGACAGAGCGTTTGTAGGAGGGAACAGACAAAACAGGCTCAGCGGTCTGCGCCCAGCGATCTTGAGGGATGTTTTTACTCAGTTGGAGTCACTGAACATTTACTCAACAGACTGAACAGACACAGAATGTGGTCCTTAAACCAAAAATGCTTTTGAAGAAGGAGCAAGTCGTCCTTAGCAGAATAACAGTGTGGGGTTGTGGTTGCTTGAAGTGTATAAGTAAAAAAGACATTAGCCAATAGGTTACTAGAGGAACAACTGAAGGAAAAGCAGGGAAAAGAAGACAAGCTCAGCCAACGAAATTTCATTTCTATGGAATTTTCCTTAAATTCCAACACTGTCCTCACTTGCTGGATTACACTGCCTCGGCATTTTAATATTTCCCAGATCATATCCCTGGGCCTACTATAGCAAACAAAATAATTCTTCTGACATAACAAGGCAGATAAAAAGTGTGATGAAATAGGAAGGACAGACACTAAGATGTGAAATAGCAATGCCGGTGGCCCAAAGTTTTACAAATTGCTTCCCAGAGTTTGCGTCACAGCAATTTTAACTCACTTTGAAGGTTTCCCAAGGGCAAAGAATGTTTTCCTCTCCTAGCAAACAATTCCACTTGCAGCAGGAATAAGGTGTACTGTGTGTATCCAGGCACCAAAGCTCATAAAGCAAACCTGATAAGGGGAGGTTTGGAATTGAATCCCTTCCAAATGATCTTGTTCTCCCCACTGGGGAAGAAGCACTTAGTGTATTAGTCACACATTAGCTGACTGTGCATGCAGAACTCATCAGTGGAGAAAAGATGGCTTTAAATGAAAATCAGAAATCTGAGATTAAAAAAGGAAACATTGATAAAGATCCTAGATTCCTTCCTTACTCACTTGAACATTATTGCAGAAAATGTTTGACTTGCCCTTGCCTGTTCATTTCAGACTTTAGGAGGCCAGCTCTATAAACTAGGATAATGAAGACACCTGCCAGTTAATGCCACAGAAGCACAGTGAGGAGTTTATTGAAAGACCATTGTAAAGTGAACATTACTGTTATTTGGGCAATGGCCCATGTCACTCTCTAACATTATCCACAGAGAACTCCCTCATAAAGATGGTCATGTTAAAGCAGACTGGGCCCCAATTCAGCAAACATTGAAAATTAAGCTGGTCCAAGTTTAACTTATGCTGGGAAACACAGTATGGCAAAGTGAAAATGATCAGATCACTAGAAATATCACATGCCACACATATTTCTGTCATAGTACCCCTATTAGAAAACAGAATAAAACAGAAAATCCAAAATTAGACCAATTTTGCCTAAGGACATAAAGCATAGACTCTGAATCCTTTTTGTTTTAGATATCATACATTAGGCCACTACCAAATAAGATAATTTTAAATTTTTTCTTCTTCTTCATGTAAAATAACACTAACACAGAAACTTACTTAGCATGGACTCACTACTTTTGCTACAGAAAAGTTGATAATGGCATTTATTGAAAAAAGAACATGATAATAAGTCATGGTATAATATTTCCTGCTACAAATGGCCAATTACCATAAGAAAATATTGTCAGATTCACTCTTGACCCATGAAATGCAAACTAAAACATTCATTAGATGCTGTTTTCACCTAATAGATTGGCAAACATTCAAAAGATCAATACCATCTAGTGTTAGTGAGGATGTGGGGAAACAAGTGTTCTCATATCCTATACTTGCCCTGGGGAGGGGGGCAGAATTGGGTAACACATGTCAAAGCCCTGGAAAATACGTGCACTCTTCCTCGAGAATTTCCTTTCTAGGATTTTATCTAAAGAAAATGATCATTCACATGTCCAAATGTCTAAGGTTATAAGACTATTTATGACAATAAAAAAATCAGAAACAATATAAGCGCCCAAAGTGAAAACAGGAGCTTCTTTTCATTCTTAATATTTATTTTTGCAACAAGCATGTGTTATTTTCCTGCCCAGAAAAAATAAATAAATGTTGATTTCTTTGGGAAAGTATGTGGGAAATGTAGCAGTGCAAAAATTGCAACGAAAGAAAACAGGAAGGAAGGAAGAAAGACAAAAACCATCCAGCACAAGATCTTCAAGTCTTAGATTTGTTACCAAGGCGCAATATTTGCAAATGTACCTTCAAAAATGTATAGCCCTTCTTCATTTGGAATCATACCATATTAGCTCACATGAACCAAATAGCTCATGTCACAGCAGAGAGAGACTTAGAGACTTCTGTCAGGTCACAAGGTCAGAACCTGGGTCTCCCGACTCTCACGGAAGGATCTGCCCACTCCATGCCACATAGACTCTGCTTCGCCACGCTCCTATTCTCTCTAATTCATCGACCTGCCATCTCTCTGTCTATCACACATCTATCATCTAAATACCTACTTATCTACCTACCACCATCTTCCTGGCGTTTTACCTGTATTCCAACTACACACCTTTCCCATCCATCTTCATTGCCTCCCAGCCCTCTTCCACCCTCCTACCCTCCACAAAGTAAGACTTTAAGATTTTGGTGAAATGGAATTATACCTTTTAAAAACAATTAGAAGCACCATATGAAGCCACTGCAGATATCTGGGAGGGGACTATCATGATAAAAATTAGTATGTGAGCAGTATGTGGGCCAGAATGAGGATGGGAGTAGGAGTGGGAGGGGCCAAAAGAGCCGTCATGAGGCTACTGCAATCCACTAAACCTAAGGTAACATGAGGAATGCACAACATATGAGAGTTCAAAGTCTGTGGGTGGTCCACATACACAAGGATATGAGGAATGCCACAAGGAGTTACACACACACATAGGAGGTGAACACTGCCACACAGGCTGTATTGTGTGGTATTCTGTCTCTAATAGAGTAGCAATAAAAAATAACCACTTTCTAGGCCAGCCCCAGTGGCCTAGGGGTTAAGTTCCACCCACTCCACTTCAGTGGCCTGGGTTCTTTTCTCGGGCATGGACCGACATCACTTGTCTGTCATTGGCCATGCTGTGGTGGCAGCTCACATACAAAAAAAAAAAAAAGAGGAAGATTGGCAGCAGATGTTAGCTCAGAGTGAATCTTCCTCAACAACAACTTTCTTGTGTCTGCTATGGACCAGAGCATGTAGCTAGACATTTCACCTTTTCCATCTCTAATCTTCACAGCAACCTGAAATGCTAGGCATGTTATCTCTAATTTACAGAAAAAAACTTGAAGCTCCTAGAGGTTAAGTTATTTGCTCAAGATCACACAATTAATAAATGACGAAGTCGGATTAAAATCCTGGCTTAAACCCAAAGCCCTTGCATTGTACATTTCCTCCCCATCACCTATTCCAAAGGCTTGGAGATACTGATCTCCTGACTTCCTTTGAGAATCTACCCCTTTCATGAATTAATGTAACAAGTCTTGAACTATTTTTTATTTAATATTTTCAACAATTGTATTCATGTTAAAGAAATATTTGAGCACAGACAATGCTCATGTTCCACAGGGTACTCAAATTCACTTTCCACTGGCAAAAATCCCCAGTCTAGCCAGTTCTGCAGACACAGTGAGAATGAAATGACACGTGCTGGTTGGCTGAGTGGCACCTCCTTGTATTTACCTTAAAAACCACCTATTTAAGATTCAGACCAAATCCTACCTTTGCCTTTTCTTCCTATCTATTCCTTCAAGTTTACCTTTACCAAAAACACTGTCTACTCACCTTTCCCAGACTGAGGAGTCCTAGATTTTGAATGCAGTCTTATCTGAAACTGTTCTGTTATCTTGATTCTTTTCAGTACATTTTCCTTCATAAGCCTCGCTTGCCTTTTATTATACTCTGGGACCAGAACTGCAAACAGTATTCTGTCACATTTTATATAAAGGTGAAGGCAGGCATAAGAAAATCTGTAAAACCATTTTGAGTAAACATTTGAGACAGAATATAATTCAGCATCCCAGGTGTTAAATTTTATTCAGATAATGATAAAATTAATCCTAAAAATCTAGTTATTATCTTTCTTGCCATAATTTACATTGTAAAAAATATGCCTAACTCCCTTGCAGTTGGTGTTCCAGATATGGTTTTGTTTTTTCCCATTAGACACACTCACGAAAGACTTGATTTCTGAACTGAGGTGAGCTGGAGAGAGGCAGGCACAACAGTCACTTGCTGGGGTGGACTGTAGCAGAGGGGACACTGTTCTGAAGCTGCAACTTCCCTTGTTGCTGTAACGTACGGTCAAGTCGGCTCTGACTCCCAGGGACCCCGTGAATGGGTGATACCCAATGTCCTGTCCTCACAGCCCTCCTCAGCTCCTGTAGACTTCTGCCTAGGGCTTCCTTTATGGGGTCAATCCACTTCATATTTGGGCTTCCTCTTTTCCTGCTGCCTTCTACTTTTCCCAGTATTATTTTCTTTTCCAAAGAATCCTGCCTTCTCACCATGTGCCCAAAGTGGGGCAGCCTCGGTGTTATCATACTTGCCTCCAGTGATAGTTTAGGCTTGATTTTCTCTGGGACCCACTTGTCCATCTCTCTGGCACCAGGGCATCCATAGAGCTCTCCTCTAACACCATATTTCAAATAAATCCATTTTTCTCCTGTCAGCCTCTTCACTGTCCAGTTTTCGCACCTGTACAAAGTAATTGGGAATACGAGGGTATGGATAATCTTGACCCTAGTCTCTAATGACACTTCCTTACACTTGATGATCTTCCCTAATTCTTTCATTACTGCAGCTTCCTTATTCCACAGGGAACCGCTTGACTGAGGCAGAAGCGGTGGCAACTTTGCAGCCCATTTTGTGGGGTGACTTGGGGAGTCTATTCCTGCCAATGACACTATAAGCTACTCAATACTATTCAATAACAAATCCCTTTATATTCAAACTAGCTAGAGTGCACTCAGTTCTCTGCAACTAAATATTTTTATCTGTGTATTTACCATCACAGTATGATAGAAAGATCATCTCTGAAATATTTTCGAATGCGGTTGATTTTTTATGTTGCTAGCTGTTTTTCCAAAACTCAAAATGGAAAAAACTGACCAAAATCTTCTACATTCAGGAGATTTTTTTTTCTTCCCAGAAGATATTCATTTCATACTGAGAGTTCTCTCCTATAAACAGGATCCCCTTGACTTTTTTTCAAGTGCACGTTGAGATGGAATGGGAGAGGTGCCATTCAGTCTGCACACCAGGGGTGGGAAGGGAGAATGCAGAACAACCTTGTATCCCCTCAGGGTGGTGTCCGGCCTTATGAGTACACAATTAGGCAGATTTCAAAGTTGCTATTTGTTATTGCTACCGAGGTGCCCCTTCTCAGTGGCTATGCCCTCCATGTAGTCACTGGGGAGCCAAAACAATTTGGTTTGCAGAGTCTTAGAAAATATTGCCCTCATGGTGCCCATAAGCATTTTGGGGGCAGTTTGTGCAACAACTCAAATTCAGCTCATATAAATAAACTTCCTCCAAGTGCATATCCATTATAAGCACAAGCCTCCACCTAACCACCTAACACAATCGCTTCCCGAGGGCAGATACCCCCACCTAACACCATGAAAACCAAACCCTATAATTAACAGTTCCAACATCATAAGATAGTTTCTTCACCGCCAGTTTAGAGATGCTTGCCATCAGTAATTCAATAGTTTTTTTTCTTCTCGTGAGTTTTGGCATCCTGTAACACAAACAATCTCCCAATAGCACTGAGTAAATTCCAGGTGGATTCAGGCAGAATTATAATCTTAGCACCAAGATTATCACCTAGATAAAATAATTTTCAAAATTACATGTATCCTACTTATCAAATGAAGGAAAAGTCTAGGTCTCTAATTTAGCTAACAAACTCTAATTTAGAAAGGTGACTTCAAAAAAGAAATGTCATTTATCCCCAGATGACCCTATCCATTGATAAAGAAATACAAGACATTAAAGCATATCAAAGCCCCATCTGTGAAGACAAATTAAACTCAGGCAAACTTTGAAACAGGTGCTAACTTCAAACCTCTACCTCTGAGGCTGTCACTCAGAGTAGTTTATCCAGTTTGGTTCCAGGAACCCCCTCTCCTTCTTTAGGCTATGGAAATATTAATGGCTGCTTAGAGACTTGTCTTTGGCGAGTCACTAACAGTTGCAATAACACCACTAGCATAAAAAAGGAAAAAAAGAACAGGAGTGTGCTTCCCTAAGGATTCCAACCACAAGCCTGTATCACCCAGAGCATATCAAACCTTATCGAGTAAAACCTAATCATTTAAATATTCATAGATGCAAGCTTGGTGATGGACAGGACTGGCTGCTCCTCACTGCCTGCAGAACCACTCTGCCATGTGGCCAGAACCTCTGAAATACCAGACGTGGAGTTCCATCTGTTACAGCCTGCATCCCAGCTCATCTCTGACCCTCATGAATAAAATAAATGAAACACATGGATGAGGCAGTACATTCCCGGGTGATTATGAATGGCCTCAATATAGAGTTATAAAACAAGGAAGTGGTTCTCCACCCGAGGAGTATTGCAAACCCTACACGATCCATTGTTTCATTACTTCAGGTTAGTAGAATCTGTAAATAACAAGAGGAAGAATTGGACCCTGCTCTCTGTATTATTTGCATCACTAACAGGATTTGTGCTTAACCTAGTTACAAGATTTAAAATAATTCTAGCTACCTATGCGGGCACATACTCTAAAATGCTCTGAAATTCTGCCATCTTGTGGGATTTGGGAAATACAACAAATAACTAGGCTCCAAGTGTCATGCTCTACGTAATTTAAAATGCTCATGCAATTGTAAGCACGAGTGGATACAGTGTCTATCACAGCATCTAACATGCCAAAGGCAATTTTATTTTCATTTTATTCCATATTTCACATAAAAATAAATGCAAGGAAACCTTAACCTCGT
Source organism: Tapirus indicus (assembly GCA_031878705.1). Classification (NCBI taxonomy): domain Eukaryota; kingdom Metazoa; phylum Chordata; class Mammalia; order Perissodactyla; family Tapiridae; genus Tapirus; species Tapirus indicus. The sequence continues at coordinate 5,282,265 of CM062918.1, forward strand.
AAATCTGGACCAAGCAAATCCATAATTTGAAATAATTTAGACCTGGTAGAAACTTGAAATAAATTGCAACATTTTCTTTCTATTTTTCTCATACATAGAATAATGAAGCCTTAATTCAAAGTTGATTGTTTCCATTTACTAATTAGATTTTTTTTTAGTTTCCGTATACTTCAAAACTCAAAAGTAATACTACGTTGTTTATATCACTTAGTTATTTGAACATTTTATTCTTTTTCACTCTGTTCTTCTCTCCTTATACCTTAACGAATTTAAATAATCACCATCCTATTATTCTTATCTTCTTACCTAGGTATTGTACTTTATATAAATCTATTTTTTTTTCTAGGTGAGTATTATTTGAGAGCCACATCAGGTGTTTGGGGATAGAAAACAGTGAAAATGAAGTATCTGCTTATCGTGAAGGTAACGGTCACTCAGGATGTTTTCCCAGGGGCTGCACTGAAGCCGAGACACAGCGTGACCTCCCGGTGCCCGCTCACGCCACCACCAGGAAGTGAAGCACGGAGCGGGAGCCCCGCAGATGCAGTTCACTTCCTAGGACAGGATCATGCTCCAAAGCGTACATGAGAAGAATTTGACGAGCCTACTCCAATTGAAATATGGGATTTGTGGTCTCCGACACAGGCAGTTTTCAGTGCAGTGTTTCCATCAAACTAGGTCTTGGATAAAATCGCCTTCAAGTCTAGCTCGGTTTGTAAGGGCCGCAGTTCAAAGTGAGCATCGGCTGTCCGACGGGGGCATGAAGGTGGTGAGGGATGGAACATCGGTCCTTAAAGAGAGGTCTTGAAAAGGGGCTGAACAACAGAATTTTTAAAGGGTATTAGTGATGAGAACTGCCTATACCCTCTTTCAGATTCTAGAATGGTGTTTTGTTCATATTAGGAGACAAAAATAAGGTTTAAAAATTTTAAGATATAGGGGCCGGCCCAGCGGCATGGTGGTTAAGTTCGTGCTCTTCACTTCAGCAGCCTGGGGTTCGCGGTTCGGACCCCGGGTGCCGACCTATGCATCACTCATCAAGCCGTGCTGTGGTGGCAACCCACATAGAAAATAGAGGAAGATAGACACAGATGTTAGCTCAGGGCTATCTTCCTCAGCAAAAGAGGAAGATTGTCAAGGGATGTTACCTCAGGGCTGAACTTCCTCACCCAAAAAAACTAAAATTAAAATTAAAAATATATATGTTTGCTGAATACAGTGTCTTTTTTTCCTTCATTTTAGGGCTGTAGTCAATTGTCCTTCTTAAAGGAGACTTCAGACAATCCTAAAATCAATCTACATTTGCCTGTGGAATACATTTTAGTTTTTTAATGAGATAAAATTTCAAAATGTACATTAATTAAACTAATAATCATAGTAGCCTATGTGATCTCAACCTTAAACAGGAGCCCCAATGTGGAAGAAAAGAGAAACTGGAGCAAGATTTGAAATTAGCTACAGAGGACGTAGGCACTTAAAGAACTGATTGACTGATGTGATAAACCAGTACCTTGTTTTCAAAGCAAAATCAACACACATCCAGACTGGGAGTGCTCCCACTTCACCAGAAGTGAACTCACAAGTCTGGATCCCCCCGCAAAAAAGAGAAAGTGGGCCACTGAGCTTTCACTCTAGGAAATATCATAAAGCATGCAATTTTACTTGTTCTTGCTTCTGATGTCTTCTATAAGCCTCCACGTACAATGGCTTAGGACAGAGCCTGGCACATGGTAAGTCTCCAACAGATGTTGTTTATTATTATTATTTCTTCAGAGTGCACATGAATCAAAAATTCAGATTCTGTAAATGTACTGGAATTGAGAGGGGCAGAGAGAGAAAGGGGTGGGAGAACATTTAACAATACAACTATTTGAATACTAGCACCTTACATTAACCCTCCCAAAAGGTGGAAGAGAATCCTTTATGCAGCTGGATACACAGAAACCCAAGATTTGATAGTTCCTGTTCTCTTCTCCAACTACAATTATTTAAATACATGAAAGAGAATAAATATCATCATAGACAACTGACAAGTTTGTGTATTTTTGTTGTTAATGAGAAAAACTTCCTTTGGGATAAACGATTATCTCAAAGAGAAAGAACTTGAATTCCACCACAGGTGAAATTTAGGAGCTGAACAATATTTGCACAATGCACGTAGGTTGCTGAGAAGGAAGAAACAGACAATTAAATTCTCCACCACATTCATATTTGCTTGGTTAGTTCCTGTTCTCTCCTAAGGTGGCTATAAAATCCATGCTAATTACCCATCTACCTCATAGGAATAAAGCCAGGAGTAAATGGCAAGGAAGCAGCTGGAAACTCCTGAGTGTTGCATATTCATGGGGACGGGAGACTCTGTCCCACTTGATCTGGCAAGCCTGAGACAAAGCCCTGGCCCCCAACCCTGCCTCCTCAAGAGACAGCCAACAGGAGCCCCAGGTGCACTGCGGAGCAGCGAGCCCAGAACAAGAGCCATCTGGGAGCAAAGTGCACAGCAGCAGACAATGAGATCCAGCCTCCTGGGGAGTCGCACTTCTCCGGGATTGTTCTGCAGGAGGCTAAGGGGTCACAAGCTTCTTGTGAGAACAGGTAATTCATGACTGGCCACAGATTTTTGTCATTTGTGGTATTCTTTACCCTTGCTTCCTCGATGTTGACAATCACAGCTCACATATTGAATGCTTGTCATGTAATAGTCATCTTGCATTCATTGTCTGACTTCATTCTCATAATAATTCTGTGAGATAGTTATTTTTATTATTCCTTGTTTATGGATAAAGTAGCTGAGACTGGAGAGATTAAGTAACTTGCCCAAGGACTTGCAAGGTGGAAGGGAAGCGACAGAGCCGGAATTAGAATCTCGCATCTCTAGAACTTGCCTTCAAAATCATGATGGCTCCTAGATTTTTCTGTGACCTCCTTTTCATTTCCAAATATTTAATTATTGTCTTCTTGTCCTTCCCTTTAGGCTACTACCCTCTCTCTGACTGCTACAAGGGTAGAACAACACACACACACACATACACACCATGCAACTATTAACCAGTTCCCAACCCTGGGCTCTCTTGATACCAGGTAAACACCCTACGAGAGCAATCATTTCCTGTTTCTGAACTTGGAAAGATGAGAGCTATGGATCTCTCTATTTAAACATAACCTAAAGGGAAATTTCAAGATATGCCCACTGGAGAAGGAGAGTCATTTGGAGTTTTCTCTGAAAGACTTGGCAAAAATCCAAATACTTGAATTTACTTTATGTTTCCGTTCTGAGACTGAAATGTTTTTAAGTGTCCGCTAAATTTTCCTCTAATGTAGAACAGTAGGGAGGTTCTCCATCTCCTGGGAGTCACTTGAAAAGCTGACGGAAGCTGTTTATCCATGAAGTGAGTTTAAGGAACAAACCTGGCAAGTGTCACAAGTCCAGCCTATCTCCTTCCAGATGAACTGGCAGACCGTGGACTGTGCTGACAGAGGAGGCAGCACCCACCCAACTTCACAGCAGCTTCTCAAGCGAATTTTACATCTGCCCTGTGACCAGAGAGAAAGGCGAAAGAATTATACATCCTTTACCTGGCTTCGTGCATTTCTTTTTAGTATGAATGTTCATAAGCTTGTTTAGATATCAAAGCAGACAGTGCATGCTGGGTTTTACCTTAAAGGATAAAACAAAAATAATATGTTTGGAGGGAAAAAAATCTTCCAGCAAATATATCTCCCCTTGATGCTTTTAACGCTGTAGAAATGCTAGAGTCCGTGTAGGATCATCAAAGAATCATCAAGTGAGAATGTATATTGACATGAACAAGGATTTCAGTTCATCTCTAGTCACTCATTTTTTTTTTTTTAATGTAGGGACTTATAATAGTTCTCAGGCAACTCTTGCAATGTTTAATCACAATTTGGACCAACAAAAGATATTTCTGGCTGAATGAATTCTTCTTCTTGCTGCAAATTGAGCCCCTCTGCTTTTCTTTCAATCCTCAGTGGAGATGGAGGATAATTGAACACAATCCTTTTCATAATTCTCCTTCAAATGCTTGAAAACAGTTGTGAATCTCTCCATCCTAATTTTAAAAACCCTCAATATATTGACTCTTTCAGAATTTCTTTTCAAAATGTGCATTGCTATATTTCATCCTCCTGACTTTCTCCCACTTCTCCAGAAATTTACTAAAATCCAAAGATCAAAATTAGAGCAATTCTCTAATGAAAGTTTGAATAATAATAAATTTCCTAGAATAGTTACTTCTAGCTCTTTAATATCAACTACTTCTGATAGCTTTCAAAAATCAATTCTGTTGAGGCCAGCCTCGAGGCATAATGGTTAAGTTTGGCACGTTCTGCTTCAGCAGCCTGGGTTCATGGGTTTGGATCCCAGGCATGGACCTATACCACTCATCAGCCATGCTGTGATGGTGTCCCACATATAAAGTAGAGGAAGACTGGCACAGATGTTAGCTCAGGGCTAATCTTCCTCAGCAAAAAAAACAAACAAAAATCAATACTGTTAATTATTCATTTTGAACTTTTATGATTCTGGTTAAGTGACTTACTTGTTCTATCTAGTTTTGTGGGTTTTTTGACATTTCATATCAGCATAAATTACCAATATCTCTAACACATTAAATCATACTGCTCCCTTAAAAATTAATTTAAATTTGGTGAAACATTTCTTTGATTTATCATGTGACATATGGAATTCTATACCTGTTTTCCAGGGTATTAGAAACCTAATCAAGATAGCACCACCTATAATTTAATGGAAACAATATCAATTACATCATCTGTCAAATTGTAAACACTAAGGCATGAAATAGACTTTTAGAGGCAACCAGATCCAAACCACTCACTCTGGAAATGAATCAATGGAAGGACGGGAGAGGAAATGTCTTGCCCAAGTCTTGGTAATCCAGGCCTGATCTCCAGGCTCAGTTCTTCCCACGTAGAGTCCCCTCCACTCTGCCACACAGCCATTCTCTCTCAGAACACCATGAGGAATACTCTACGTATGCCTGTTCTGCATCCCTTCCATGCTATTTCAGATGCAGAAACACCCTTCCCCTTTCCCTGCCTCTCTTTCTTCACTTAGGTAACCTGTGTCCACAAATTAATTCAGCATTCACTGTTACTATTCACTGTTACTCAATGAATGCCAAGAGTATTGCCAAGCCAAAGAGTAATATAGAAGTCAATACTGGTGTAATTATATGCTAAGGAGTTCTCAGACTCTGTCACCCTTTCAATACAGGGCTAAGTGCACAGCCCTGACAAGCAAGATATCCAAGATGCTGAGGTGGAGCAAAAGGAGAGTGGAGACACTGTCTAAGGAAGATGGGCCTGCTCCTAGGGATGAGTGGACACAAGAAGCCTGGATGAGGCATGTCAAAGGACAGGAGAGAACTGTAGAGTTTGGTAATAGGCGTCAAAGAGAAGTCTGATCCATTTAATAGTTCTTTATTTTTTCTGGATTAAAAAAACAGATGTTTTTCAATCTCCTTCCTATTATTTATATCACATCATAGACTAATTAATACAAAAAATACATATATATATAATAATATACATACGAAATAGAACCATGTCACAGCTAAGATGTCTAAAATATGTAACCTTTGACCCATCAGGGAATTATTCATTTCATAAATATATATTTTGTGTCTATAGTCCATGACAATTTTTGTTTCCTCCTAATACCAAATGTGATCATTATAATGATTCAGTACTTTTATTACATTCCCAGCCACATGTGATATTATCTGACACTGGTGCTCTTTCTATGTGTGTAATTTACTCATATCCACTAACAACCTTACTAAAAACAATAGTTATGGAAGGAAAACATTGATTTCCCTTTATAATATGTATACATACATCTAGAAACACCTCAGACATCTACTGACATCTGAATAACACTCACAGGGTCATGAAAAACTCAACAAGATAATTTATTTCTATTTGTAATGCTATATGAGTGAGTTCTATTTCTAATTGCTGTCACTTGGTGACTTTGGACTAGTTCCAAAGTACTTCCTCTTTTTCAAATGTTATCTCATAGTTTATCATTATGAAATAGAGGAAAAAATAGAGGATATCCCATCACTTTTATATATCACTGAAATTTTTCCCTGGTTGCAAACAAGCACGCTAAAAAAAAAAAAAAGAAGTTCGTGTAAGAGACTTGCACTTTTCATTTATCTATCTTCAAATAATTTGCCTTTGTTCACCTTTTAAATCATGTCAAAAATTAGATGGAATAAAGACAGACGAGTTTACTACGGAGCCCTCACTGTGTCTCTCTCTGTTACTACTGCTTGATTCAGTGTAGACTCTCCTACAAATAAAACCCTAGAATTATCGATGCAGCCAATCTCCAAATCACCATGTCATTGCCCAGAACCACCACCCAGGTAGCAGAACGGGAAACAAGCAGTACCAATCCCTGAAGGGTGGTTAATGATCATGGTGTCCCTGGCTGCCACTCACTATGCAGTGGCCACCTACTGCATCTCACGGGCTATGAAAGGTGCTCTGCAAAAATGCATTACCTCAGTTCATCCGTTCACAAACCCTGAAAAGCAAGTGCAAAATAGGAGATTGCTCCATGCCTGTGTACTGATCTCAGCACCACCTAGAAACATAGGACACTCTGGAAAAACATCCACACTGACCTCAGGCCCAGCGTCTGGCAACCTTGGGTGCAGTGAATTAACAGAAGCTCTTCAAAATTTCGTTCTTTAGAAAAATAACTTTCATTGCCTATGTGTCTGTCAGTATGCTAAGTATAACACACACAATTTTTACTCAGTCTTTACAACAATCCCATTAAGACATGAATTATTATCCACATTTTACAGATAAGAAAATCAAAGATAAAAAGTAAAACGACTTTAATAAGGTCAAGTGGCAGATCCAGACTCAAGCCCCAGTCTGTCCATATATTTCCATGATACCACACTGCTACAAATAAAAGGTGCAGTGCTGTAAAGTGGTCATACTTATTTTCAAAGTCACAAGATGGAAAAAAAATAAATTTTTTTGCAAAGTTGGAAAGCAGCAGTATTTTTTGGAATGGTATGTGTACCCAAAACATTTTTTTCTTTTTGAGAGCATGTCACTCAAATTAAAAACTATTCTGTCTCCGCTGACTCATGTGACAAAAATTTAAAAATATACCTTCCAATGAAATGGAGACGAGGAGATAAGAGTATTGTTTTTGATTTATGAAGACGTGATGACTAACTGTTTAGCTCTTAACCAAAAAAGTACTGGAAAATAGAATGTATGAAGTTTTGTTTTCTCTTAATAAAAATAAACAGTTGAATAAATAGATTAAATGTGGAGAAGGAGTTAGTATCCTCCCCATACCCTCCTCATAGAATCATATACATTAAAATACCTTTACCCACTGTGAACTCTCTTCAAAGACAGAAAAGCTACAAAAATCTGAACGAAGAGGAAGGCTTGCACTGAGATTAGTGTTAGGTCACTCTGCCCTGAAACCATCAGAAACACAATCCTAAGAGAATGGGATATAAAATAGTGAACATTTCGTTGAAATAATCATAATATTTATGAATCAATATATATTAAAAAGATAATAATTCATATAAAACCAAAGTTTAGAAGAACAAGTGGCTGTTCAGTTGATCACTGCATTATTTTTCCTGAGTATTTACACCGTGTCCTTAATAAAGCAAGCTCCAAAACCACAAACAAGGAACATGACCTGGGCCTCCAAGGCATTTACACTCTGGTCTCCAGGGTCCCTACACAAGGACAGCAAAACATATGATCACAAATTATTTAATTTAATCCAGTCAACCCTCCCACTTGGGGGCTGTATTTGTCTGCTCGGGCTGCCGTAACAGTATACCACCAACTGTGTGGCTTGAACAACAGAAATGTACTTTCTCACAGTTTTGGAGACTGGAAATCCAAGATCAAGGCTCCTTCAGGATTGGTTTCTGGTGAGACCTCTCTTCCTGGCTTGTGGATGGTGGCCTTCTCATTGCACACCTCTTCTCAGTGTGTGTGCAAAGAGAGAGAGAGAGATTTCTGGCATCTCTTTCTTTTCTTATAAGGACACTAGTCTTATGGGATTAGAGTCTCACCCTTATGACCTCATTTAACCTTAGTTACTTGCCTAAAGGTCCTTCTCCAAATACAGTCACATGGGAGGTGGTCAGGGGGAGGGTTAGGGCTTCAACATATAAATTTTAGAGGGACACGATTCAGTCCATAACAGGTACCCAATTCCACATGAACAAGGAAATTCAGTTGCATAAAAATAATATACTAAATGTCAATATCTGGCAAGCAGGAAACCAGGGAGCCTTTGAGGGGCATCTAAAAATACTAACCGAGCACGTTGGCCTTCTGTGTAATGAACTGGTGAATTGAATCAGAACTTTTAGTTGACTACGTCAGTTGAACTAGTCAAGTAAATGTCAATATCAACTGCCTTGAAATATAATACAAACACCAAAATAATTGTTCCCAAGAATCCTTTTGAGATACACCTACTCCCTCAAAGATAGAACAGTTGCTAAACAGCCTAACAATTACTTTTGGTCAAATCTGTCAAGCATGCTCATTCATCGAAAACAACTTTTGATCTCTCTGAACCCCGCACTGGGTAGCTCACCCAAAGTTGTGTGCTCCACCATTCCATGATGGTTAAGAAACCATGTGCATATATCAAACCTGAGCTATCAGCTAGGCGGCTTTAAGGCTGCTGTAGGTACTCATTACATAGGAAGACTAGAAGAAACGTTCTGACTGTTGTATCTTTACTTCATTTCTTTAAGACATTTTTTTCATCACAATAACCCTACTGTGAAAACAGCAGCACTATATAATAAAAAATGTATTTCCTCATGTATGAAGAACAACCAAATCCATATATAGACAAATAGCCCATCAGAAACCTCACAGAGTTATTTAACTCTGTTAAATAACCCCAAAGAGATAAAGTTTGACTTCATGTTCCTTTTCCAAGAAATCTTGGAAAGAATTATTATTGGAGCTCAAACCACTTGAGCCTCACAAATGCTTTAAGCATATCTTTGCATTTCACTTGAATACTTAGAATATTCAAAACAGTGTTGTGATTAGTTTTCAAAATGAAACCATGAATTAATTAGAAATTTAATCATTGTTATTTCAAGATAGAATAGATTTTTTCCCCTTTTACGTAACTGCTTATAATTAACATTTTTCCTGATTCCCTTTCATAAAATATTTTATAAGTTATCAGCACCTTTAAAAAACTTACTTTTCTAATTTTACTATGCTAAACTAATTACAAAATGAATTTTTTATTTCATAATTCTTTACCATTTTTATTCACCCTCTGGGTACTGAATTATAATTAATTCTGCTTTTCTTTCTCTAATAGATTTATGTGTATTATCATATATATTAAATTTTCAGTTCTGTAACTTTTTCCATTTTATTGCTTTGCACACTGACAATGTACACTTCGTTAAAAACATGTAATCCCTTAGCTGCGATCAAGGCATAATTGCAAATCTTTATAATATAATAAGATGCATGTTCTATGCATTTTACTACAAGAACTCCCACTCCACTTGAAAATTCTGGAGTTCCTATCCTCCTAAACTGCAATATGAGAATAAGATTTAAGAATTCCAAGTTCTTATGACAAAACCACTAATAAGCACATCTGTCTGTTTTTTCACTTCCTACCACTCTAAAATGTACTTACTCATCTGTTTATTTTCATCAATGTGATACTATAGATTAATTTAGACAATTAACACAACACACAAAAGGACTGAGATTTTTATCTGAAAGTGATGAACAGTTTGTGATAAGATGAAGCAATAACACTCTACTGTTAAACTAGATTCTTTGACCCAATCCACCTTTACCAGATGAAGATGTTTTCGTATGAATAAATCAAATCAGAAGTCCACACTTGAAAGAAATACACAGTGCGAACGCAGCATAGCAGAACAGGGAACAGTGGGACTCAAAAGACAGGTTCTCTTCCCAGATGGTACTTCGCAGATGCTATTATGCTCTCCTTCATCCCACATCAATTTTGGTAACATTCTCCTAACTTGCCCAGAATTCACAAAGTCTCTTTGAGAGTTCGCAGAATAGTGGTCCCTTCCAAACTTGCCCATTTTTTAAGGAAGGGGAGGGGTGGGAAGGGGCTCTGGGGGACAATTGAAAGTTTTCTGCACAAGTTTGCTGAGAGTTGCAGGGATAAGTGATCCTTGCAGTCAGGTCATAAACTGCTTAGCACCATCATCCAAAAAATAAGACCAGGCTAACAAATCAGCTTTGTAAATTAGTCCTTTCTCCCAAGTAAGTGACAACTAGGTTCATAAAAAATGATTTTCTCCTGCTTAGAGCCCTTTCCACCCCATTTGTCTGAACAAAGTAACTTCTTTACTGGAAACTAAGTCCATCTTAAAAGGTCAACTAAAGGGTAAAAACACTCAAAATGATTAACCGAACATTTCCCCTGAGATTTAAAAAAAATCACCCCTACAAGGTAAACTTCTTCAAATTTAGAACACCTTCGCTCTCTTCAGTGTTCTTATCAACTAAAATAAGACTTTCAAGTGGGCACTTCTGAGCATCCTCTTACATTCTTGACTGTAAACCCTCTTAACTACCTCAGTTCTTTCCCACTGTCTGTCCTTACATGTCCTAGCTTTGATGTATAAAGGTTCTCACTCCTGCTAAGTCTATTAGATGAGGACACTAAACTCCTTGGGTCTTGGACTATCCATTTCTTTTGAGCTCCATGAAGGCAGAAGTCTTGCCTGTTTCTTGTACCACCGTTATCTCCAGAATGTAGCAATAAAATAAATAAAAATGTAATGGTCCTATAACCTCTACAGTTCCACACACACAGTCCTTTTTTGCAAAGGACTTATAACAGCTTAGATGTCATCCTCTCTAGGACATCTTGCCTAAAATTTCAAGACTGTGGTTGGTACTCCTATGAGATCTCATGGCATCCTGGGCTCACCCCTATGACATTGTGTAACTGTCTTTTACTCCACTGTAAGATCCTTGAGAACAGAGACTCAATCTTTCACTTTTATTTCCTCAATATCTAGCACAGTGTCTAAAACACAATAGAAATTCTACATTTGCCAAATCCATGAAAAAAAATACAGTAGCTCTTATGGTATGGTGACAATGCCCCCAGCAAAACAGTATAGGAATATATGCTGCAGAAATGAGATTATATCTGTACCTGGGTCTGTGTCACAGCTTTGCCTGAGAACTCAAGGTTAGAGCCTGTGGTAGGGAGACTAGTGGTCCCTAAGGATGTTCACACCCTAATCACCAGGAGTTTTGAATATGCTACTTTACATGGCAAAGAGGGCTTTAGAGATGTAATGAAGTTTGAGGACCCTGAGAATGGGCCATTAGCCTGGATTATCCAGGTTGGCCCAATCTAATTACATAGCCTTTAAAAGGAGAAAATCTTTCCTGTCACTAAGAGATGCTGACAACGGAAGCAGGATCCAAGAGACGCTACACTGGTGGCTTTAAAGATGCAGGAAGGGATTCCAAACCAAGGAATTTGGGCAGCCTCGAGAAGCTGGAAAAGACAGAGAAATGGATTCTTACCTAGAACCTTAAGGAAGGAATGCAGCCCTGCAGACATCTAGATTTTAGCCCAGTGAGACCAGTGTAGGACTTTTACAGAGTTGTAAGAAAACAAATTCATGTTGTTTTAAGCCTCTAAATTTGAAATAATTTGTTACGGCAGCAGTAGGAAACTCATACAGAGCCTGAGGCTGCCTTCTCAGAGGCTGCAACCCTAGACACATCTGGTGTTGCTCATAATAAAATGACTCCCCAAGTTTTTTAATAAAACAACCCAAATAAGCAAATCTATATAAGTACGATTCTTTATTTTGGTAAACATCTTGGAATATTAAACAATAAATTCAAATAACAACCGAAGACTTTCCTTCAAACTAAAATATCTTTACTTATATCTGCTCATCCTACTTACTTTAGAGGAAGACATATTCAGACTGAGAAAATAATTAAATTGTTTAAGCTTTGATCAGAGATTTAGCAGGACACAAAGTATACTGATCCATCTTTCTTCTTCTATGAACTACGTGATAGTTCTGTCATTTTTAGAGTGGATGATACATGTTACTAATACACATAAAGAAATATAACTTCTCTATCACCCTGGTTCACATGAGAATTTCCTAGTTTCTCCTTACGCCCCCTGCGGGATGCCTGCTGATTCGGATACAGCGTCAATGCGGTGTGCAATCTTGCCCTACTCTTATGAAAACTCTGTTCTATTATGTCAACTGTACGACTAGCCTATAAAAGTGATTGTTCCATTGTCCTAGTAATATCAAGTTCCCAAACAATATTCTGCCTCATGAGAATAATATACCATAAAAGTTCTGCCTAGTAATTACCTTCTTCTAATAACTGTCACCACAAGAAAAACCTGGCCAATAGATTTCAAGTTCAATAGGAAAGTGTCAGGTGTTATAAGATTTTCTACTCAAATAAAACAAAATTTCTGCTGAAGAAGGAGTTACACGGACAACCAAGACACCTGAGTACTGGTTATCATCATTAAGTGAAAGTATTTCTTGAAAATGCCCATTCAATGAATTCAGAGGCTGACAGTAATAAGCCTGTCACTAATGCATGCAGAGGTTACACTTTAGCCAAAAATTTTTTTCATTTTGTTTGTATATTTGTCCATATTTATTACATCATGTAAAACAATTTGCAAGCTCTTAAGTACACAAAACGTGATTATTCAGAGAAATTTGGGAGAAAATTCCTTATCCCCCTCCACTTGAAGGGTCATGGAGCCAGAGGATACCACAGAAGGTAAGGATGTAGCACAGGGGGAAAAAGATCAAAGTTCCAGAGCTCTGCCTCCTCCCACACAGCCCAGCAACCACCCCACAGGCAAATGCCCAACTACATCTCAGGGATGGGGGGCTTACCCTGGATAATTGAACTGAGAAGATCTAAACTTGGGACCTCAAGAGTGTTTGGCTTGGGAGAGGAGTTGAGACTCAACACTGGAAATCCAGAGATTAAGGAGAAATCTGCATACTGAAGGCTGGGACCCCAGCCCCCTCCCCCTCGTCCAACTTCAAGAAGGCTGGTGCACAGAATTACACTCTTTAGGTGGGGCCCAGATGACCTCAAGAGGGAAATATTCTCCACATGTTAATACTGGAGGTCACCACAGTGGAAATTTCAGCTTGCCAGGTGCAATCACTGCATAGTTAAACTCACTTGTCAAAAGGACCTGCTTCCCCACACAAACATCCCAGCCAACATTTTAGTGACTCACTCTTAAAGATGAACAAAGAACAAGGGTCACTAGACCTTTGTGAAAATCTTCCAAAACAAAAAAATTAATAGTGGCTACCTGCAAAGAATCAGAAGGAGGATAAAGGATGCTTATTTTGTCCTTCAATATGCAATTCTGTATTGTTTGGATATGGTTTCAGCAAGTGTATGTTCATTTAATTTAAAATTTAAGATGCACATAATTGCCTAAAAGAAATCTATTTTGGTTCTCTCATCTGGGTGACCACAATGGCAGAGAGAGGCAGGTCAAGCTTCAGGAAAGAAGTTCTCTCCATATTTCTGGGGCCAGACTATGTACTGTCTAGCATCTGTCAGAATTTGAGATCTCACAGAAATCCACTGACTCCAAAACTACCACCATGCAGTCCCCCGGCTATTTCATACCACACCAATTAGCACACCATATTTTCTTTCTTTGTGCAGCAGATGCTGTCAGAAACAGTTTGCAAGACTTCTGCCTTCCAGAAAGATTTGATTCAGCTTGATTGGCTTCATGAATTGGTTATCAAGGGAGAAAATGAAGACAAAAGGATATTATGACTAGACTTTCCAGTTGGTGCACATACAGTAATCAAATTATTCCAACCAATCATATAATATTTTACATGCACATGGAATGTTCTACAGTAGAATAGCCAGATTAACCATCCCTGTGGGAACAAGCAGCCCAACTCAATTTATTATGACTCCGAGTTGATTTTTACTAACTAATGACATTGGCATTATTAAACAAATCACAAAATATTGGAATATGATACCTAATTTGATTCAGTAAGCCTTTTAACATAATTTATAACTGGAAAGTTAAATTGTGTTTGTATTAATTTAAAATAATCATCTACATTTCTTAATTTATGTATTTTGAATATTAACTCTTTGAATTTTAGATTCTTGTTTTAGTTAGGGTAGGCTAATTACTATAATAAACAAATACAAAACTGTTTACTAGCTCAAGCACAAAATAAATTTTTTTCCTGCTCAAAGTCCAAAGTGGGTGATGGGCAGCTCTCTCCCAAGTGGTGGCTCAAGGATCCAGGATCCTTCCTTCTTGTGGCTACACAATCTGTAATATGTGGTTTTCAGAGTCACAGGGCTTGTCTGCAACGTGCTGCAGAAAAGGAAAAGGCCTAGAATGTCATGCACAGCTATAGTGTCTATAAAATTTGTCGAAACTGGGATACTTTAGGGAGTAGAAGAGCCACTAACCAGACTTGTCAACAAGTGTAACCCATAACTGTCCTAGACATGCTGAGATGATGGTAACCCCATGCAGGGAAGGTTTTATGGACCAGGCCTGGGAGTGGTGTACTTCACTCCTGCTCACATCCCAATTTATCACATGACCATTCCTAACTGAGAAGCCTGGGCTTGGCATGACCCCAGGAAGGAAGGATGTAGGTTTGATCAAAGCTAGCCAGCAAGCCTGTCTTTGCTGTACTTATTTTTGCCCCACTTAAGTTCCATAGCAAATATTCTATCAAAACATATACTCATTTCATAATTTTGATACCAAATCCCTGTTCTCATGGAGCTTATATTTTCGTGTGAGAAATAGTGATAAACAAATAAACCACTAGATAAGAGTAACATGTCAGGTAGCTATACATTCCATGAGGTAAAAAGTGAGTCAGGAAGAGGGTGAAAAGTAAGTTGGATCCTTTTTAGATGGAAGAGTCAGGGAGAGCCTCACTGAGATATGGAACGGAAACTTGAACGAAGCCCGAGAGGGAGCTGTCTGATATGTGGAGGAAGAGCTTTCCAAGCAGAAGGAATGAAAACAATATGTTTTTATAAAGGTGTCAAATTACTCAGTCAAAAAATGTTTTCCCTTGTGTTTTAGGTAAATCTAATAAATAGTGAATCGTGACTAGCACTACCTACTATGTCATATTTTCAAGAAAGCTTTAAAATAAAATAATTCATTTTTCAGCCTCTCTGAGAAATTATAACTGAAATTTTTCATAGAATTAATGTTTTCCTCTTTAAGCACAGGATTATTTTATTTTAAACTCTTGTAGGAGAAGCTCATTACAATACAGAACATGTTTTTTTCTGGATTTCTAAAAGAAATAACTGATGACATTTTATAGTCTCTTTATTACTTTCAGTTGTAAGTAACAGGAATCCAACTCAAATGAGTTTATACAAGTAAGCTGTATTGGCTCACTGGACTATACAAAATCTTGATTCAGGAAATTTTTCTCTCTATCATCAAGACTTTTTCTTCACTCCTCATTTAGTTTCTCTCTGCACTGAACTCATCTCTCTTATTTCAGATGACTTTCTCCAAGTCTGGGAAGGGAGCATAACATGGCTTACATTATCAGTTATTCAGTTATTATTTGGCTTCCAGCTTATATTATCCCAATACAGCAATCCTAAAGGAACTAGAAGACTTCTCATTCCGTCGTACATAAGACAAGAAAGTGTTCTGATTGGCCTGTCTTGAGTTACATGCCTACCCCTTGTACTAATCCCTGTGGCTGGGTGGTGACAGTTCAGTTGAAGTGGCTGGGAACAAGATATGTCCATTCCAGCATCATTACAAATGCTTGAGTACTGAGTACTGTGTGGCACAGACATCAGAATCAGGTGGACTTGGGTATAAACTCTGGTTCCACAGATTACTTGCTGTGCAACTTTGGGCATGTTGGCAAACTTGTTTAAGCTTAGTTTCTTCATCTATTAAATTCTGATGACAATAGTACGTATCCCATAGTTGTTGGTACAAATTAAGGGAACATTTAGTTAGCGCTCAATAAATGGTTGCTGTCATTTTAATTTCATGTTTTTTAATGAACTCTCACAACAGTCCTATGAAATAGGTATTTATAGCTCTAATTATAGATAAAGTAACTGAAGCTCAAACAGGTTCAGTGACTTTGACCAAAGTCACACAGCTTGTAAGTGGCAGATCTGGGATTGGGTTCAAATCCCATGTCTGCAGGATTTCAAAGCCTGTCCTCTTTCCATCACACTACATTGCCTTAATTATTACACAAGCCCTCGTCATAGTCTTCAGAGGCTACTGAGTACGAAATATTTTCCCTAAACTAAATGACATCCCCCTTGTCCTCCTTACGCTGGATTTTCAAGTCTTCAGCCTGGTGATCTGTCAGTTCCTGTTACTGCCCGTGAGCCGTGACCACGGAGAGAATGAAATGGTTAAACAGAGAAAGTCAATTCACTGTAGACAACAAGTGACACCAGAAATTCTACAATCGTGGACTCATTTTTATTAGCTTAAGTTTTCTATCTCTGCAAAAATGTCACACTCTCATAAGACATCTATTACTATGGAAAGTCAGAGGTTAAAGATCTGAAATCAAAGCCCAGTTTTAGTATCTGGGTCTTGGTTTCATCATTCATGGAGTTCAGATGCTGTCTACTTTACAGACTTGAAGTGGTGATTAAATGATACAGAGTATATGAAAGTGATTTGCAAGGTATAAAATTCTAAATAAATAGCAAGCATATTATTGATAATAAGGTTAAGAATAAAACATTTTTATCAGTTCTTTACATCTTAGTACAAACAGGTTCTAGATCCTGTACTAAGAATAGCTTTTGAAAGAAGAAAGAGCCTGGGCCCTGAACACTTAAAGTCAGGAAAAGGAGAGTAAGCTCTGCAGTAAAGAAAATGCAAGGAAGTGGAGTCTGAAGACACCAAGAAGACAAGCAGTCCTTCACAATTCTGCCTGTGGCCCCTGCAGTGCCTATTTCCCTATATATCAAACATCAATATGCAATTATGCAGGGTTAAGAGGGAAGGGTCCTCTCCAGCACTCTCACACAAATTTAACTAAACTACAGCTAATTAAAAAAATGTGCAAGTTCAGAAGCAATTTATACTATATATGAAAACATCCATTTCAACAGGTGAACTTTGTGTGTTTGCAAATGAAGAAATTAACACCAATAAATTGCTTTGGATACAGTATTGTCACTTGTGTGCTATATTAATTTACTGCACTAATTAACTTACTGTCTCACACCAAATCAACATGCCCTCTCTGGGATGAACTCACATTTACATGGACTATATATGACCCATCTTAGCTCTTTACAAATGTTCTTCAATATACAGACAGATATTTCCAAGAATTTGTCTATGGTGCAAAATTTTCCATTATATGAACCATTATTCCAATGTGTATTATATCATTTTGTTTTAGTTCCAGCATTTCTAATTTAAGGTCCATCAGTTCTATGTTTGGAACTTCTCTTTTTTACTTGTAGTATTTTTTTGGTTGCAAGAAACAAAGACATACTGAACCTACTATGCAGATCAAAGACGGTAATGTAGAAAAACAGATCTCACAGAACTGAATGAAGAATAAGACATACTGTAGCCAGGCCTCATGGGAACAGAAAAGGGACTAGAGACAGGATGCTTTTTCTACCTCTTAGAAATCACAGGGTTTCTTTGATTTCTGCTTCTCTTTTTCATGGCTTCTCCACTTTGCTCTACACCTACCCTCCATTCTTCCTTTCTCTCAACTTCCTTATCTGAGTAATAGCTCAGTATGGCTACCTCAGCTGAATCTCTGACCTTTCAAGTGCCTGCAACAAACTAACTGCAGAGTCTTAGTTCAAATTATTGGAAAATCTGATGGGCTCAACCCATCTTAATTGACAAATTTGCCTTGGGAAAGTTGTGTGTTCCAGAACCAACCAGTTATGGACAGAGGAAACATGTGGTACAAACATGACTACCTAGCTTTTCCTTCCATCAACAGCTGTAAACAGAGCCAGTTCATTTATAAGAAGGCATGAGTCCCTTCCAATTTCAAAAGGCACAGTAAATTTAGAACTTGTCTCTTTACCTCTAAGAAGTCACATAAAAGCAAGAAGAAGAATAAGAAATAGAAATGTATATCCATATTCAACAAAAGTAATAGACAACTAAAATCACAAATCAAAATATAGATGAAATCTATTAAAAGCATTAATGATCAAATAGAAGTTCATAAAAATGTGGAGAAAGAATACATGGTGCTATTGATCTCAGAAAAGCTAGATATCCAAGATTAAAGGCCTCTCTTTTCAGTTAAAAACTAAAATCCCTTATTTCCAACAATGGAAATGGCTGAACAGACTGGCAGTGTGAGCTTTCAAGGAAGCAATTTGGTTTTGAAAACAGAACAGATAGTTGTGGGAGAGGAATCACATAGATAAGGCACATTTGCAGGAATTTATCTGTCGGTGAGCAGCAAGAGAAAAGAGAAACAGCATTAACAGCCCTACAGCTTCATCTCTCCCTTGGTTAGAAAGAAGTTAAGGCTAAACAAACCCACATACAAATCCCCAGGCAACAGAGAAAATTCCTGCTAGCCTGCAACCCAGCTCTGGCACCTCCCCTACAGAAAAATCTTGCATAGAGCTGGTCCAGGAAGAACCCCCTTCATTTAAAGATGAATAGTCAAATTTACAAAGACAGTACATGAGAAAAACGAGGCGGGTGGGAGTGAAGGGAATAAAAAAAAAAATCATGAGAAAAATGTTTCCATGGAGCTAATAAAAATTATTACCAAACATGGCACGAAGATATGATAACAAAAAGGAAGGAAATGTCACTGACAATGTTTAAGAAAGAAAAAGGGAAAAAAATCAAAGTATCACAGAAATGAAGGTGAAATTGCAAGTAATATTCATGTACAAACAGAAACCATAGATACACTGAAATAATAAGGTAAACAGAGTACAAGTAAAAGAAAAATATATCACGATGAAAGGAAAATAAAGAAAAAATACTGTTCATGCCATTTCTGTCTAGGATAAAATATACAATATAAAGCTGGTAAATTAAGTATAACTGTTGTTATAAACATAAATAAATATGGTGACAGAAAGAAATGAAGGGGATGGAAAAAAGTACATTGTTCGTATTGATCAAGGTTAGAAACGAATAGAAACTGTCTGAAAAACAGAAGATTGAAAGAATAATACCAAACTATGGTTTTAAAGACAACCACTAAAACAAAAATAAAATCTTTCAAATTAACAAAGTAAACACACTCTCAAGATAATGAAAATGCAGATCATATAGTATGATCCTACTTATATGTGGAATTTTAAAAAAAACTAAAACCAAAATCATAGATACAAAGAACAGTTTAGTGGTTGCCAGATGCAGAAACGGGGGGTGGATCAAATAGATGAAGGTGGTTAAAAGGTACAAACTTCCAGTTATAAAATAAATAAGTCCTGGGGATGTAATGTACAACATGGTGACTGTAGTTAATAACACTGTATTGTATATTTGAAAGTTGCTAAGAGAGAAAAATCTTAAAAGTTCTCATCACAAGAAAAAATAATTTGTAACTACGTGTGGTGATGGATTACAGCTAGACTTATCGTGGTGATCATTCATAATATGTATGCAAATATCAAATCTAAAATTATATATATAACAGAATTTATACTATAAACATATGTATTATATATATAAATAAAACTTTAATAGTTTCTTTCCATGCTAGTAGATGACCTCATATACTCCTTGGGTGCATAGAACTACTTTGGAGGCCACTGGTGTAATGGAAACCACACAGGATGTAGAAGACCTGAACTCCAATTTTGGATCTACAATTACTGACATCATCAACCAAGGACATTTACTTAACTATACACTTTACTGTCCTCTTTTGTAATGAGGATTAAATGAAATGATAAAGGTAAACTTTCTAGTATATTACTTGATGTAAAATATTTTCAACAAATTTTAATAGAATCTGAATGGCATCTCATAGTTTTCTCCTCAAGAGCTATGATCAGGAAAGACATTTAGATATAAATGCTAATGAAGAGTGAAGCCCTTTTATTATGATCATTTATATTATTTGATGAGGGGAGCAAAAGTTTACCCAATGGAAAAACGTTGTCTGAAAATTTCAGTATGCTCCCTTTTTACCTGAACACATTTATGATTTCTCAGCAATAAGTCAAATCCACTTCCTGTATTAATAAATTTAAAAATATTTATTGAATGTTTGCCATGAGCTAGGCTCTGTGCAAGGAGACAGAAGGTTGGAAAGATGGGCATATAGTTTATTATTTACTTGAGACTATATGTGCTTTTTTTTAATTTGATTGATTTTCCTCAACTGAGTTTAATATTGAAGTTATACAAACCATGAATTTGACGCGGTTTACAGACTTTGAAGGTAAGATACAGGTTAAAATTCCATTTCTATGATTTGTAAACCGTGCAATGTCAGGCAATACTCCTGAACTTTACCTCTCGTGTTTGTAAAATGAAGATAATTATCTTCCTCATTGGATTGTTCTCGAGGATTAAATCGTAACATTTGTGAAGCACTTGCACAATTCTAGGCAAGTAAAGTTACTTTCAACAAATATTAGTTATATTTAGAAAACATTTTGAAAGGACCTTCTTAACCATAAAAATAAGTATCTACATCCTAGTTCTAGAAAAGTTATTTAATTCATGCCTTTGCCCTCAGACCAGAGCTACATTCATTTTAACATGGCCATATCTAATCCCTACTCTAACTGCTTCTGAGTTTTAATCCTATATTGAGTTTTGGTTTTTTTTTTTTGTGTGTGAGGAAGACCAGCCCTGAGCTAACATCTGTCACCAATCCTCCCCTTTTTTGCTGAGGAAGACTGGCCCTGGGCTAACATCCGTTGCCAATCCTCCCCTTTTTGCTGAGGAAGACTGGCCCTGGGCTAACATCCGTGCCCATCTTCCTCCACTTTATATGGGACGCCGCCACGGCGTGGCTGACAGGCAGTGCGTCGGCGGGCGCCCGGGATCCGAACCCGCGAACCCCGGGCTGCCAAGCGCGGACTAAACCGCTGCACCACCGGGCGGCCCCGAGTTTTAATCTTATATTACCATTTCTCATATATCAGGTGAACCTTTACATTTTAGAAAAGCATTTGTTGATTTTGGTTTTTTTCTTTTTAGGACATATAAGATGACCATCACGGATGACATAATTTAGATATTTCCAAAGCAATGAGGGCTGCACTTGTGTGTTCAGCTTTTTACCTGAGAGCGTTTCAGGAGGAATCTAACACTACATCTAAGGAAATAATATATTTTTTAAAAACTGCAACTTATCTCAGAGCTACTTCACAGGACTCCTAAATGCCCTTTTGGGGTTATATTTTTTGTTTCAAAGGAATTATAACTATAAGGCAAATTATTATCTATTAAGTATGACTCTGATATCAAAAACCAACATGAGGAAACCAATAGAAAAGGGAACTTTATTATTGGAATGCCAAAGCGTTGATTACAGCAAAAAAGCAGGAAGGCCATAAAGGGCGTGGACCAGGTGATGCTAATAAACATGCTCTTGGATTCTGGCCTCTAACTCGTTTGATTCTTTGCCTTATTGTTTTCTTTCTACAGAATGGCTTTCTCTCCTATACAATCTACACAGTGTGCTGAAAGTAGCTGCCACACAGTTTCATGTTTATATATCACACATCCAGCTAGATAAGGGACTAACTTATTATCTTTCCATCCTAATTATAAATTCTTTAGGGAGAGAGTTGGATCAATCTCCCCAGGTCTTCTCCACCACACAACTAGTCAACTATGGACACACGGAGAGATTCATACAGCAGAAATGACTCTGCCAGGTCCTTACCTCTCTGGAATGGTTGTGGTGAGATTGGACATGGGGAAGAGAGCAGTTCTCAGAGCAACAGTTCTCTAAGTGTGGTCTCGAGACCCACACTGTCCCTGGGACCATTTCAGGTGGTCTGTCAGGTCAAAACTATATTCATGATACTACTGATATGCTATTTTTCTTTTTTACTTTTTCTCTTGTAGATATACAGAGTTTTCCTGAGGTCGTGTGACATGTAACAGATTGAAGGCAGAAGCAGATATGAGGTTCCCAGTATCTTACATTGTCAGACATTAAAGAAATTTTGCAAAAATGTAAAACAATGCTACTGTTCTCAGTACATTGGTTTTATTGCGGGGGGGGATAAGTTGCTGGGTCTTTTTTAAACTTTATTAATGTTAACATGTAATGACTTTATTATTGTCATTTTCTTTTATTTTTTATTGAGATATAATTGACATTATATTAGTTACAGGTGTCTTACTTTTGTTTTATGACTTACAAATTATATTAGTATAGTAGAATAAGTATGTAACTCATACATAAATATACATTTATTGAGGGCATGTAGCAAAAACATATTGCTGGTGGGGGTCAGCATCAGAAAACTACGCTATACTACACTGCCTTTCCATGACATGTCATCTCTCCAAAACACACACACATATACACACACAGAATTAAAGGAAGAAACCTTCTAAGGTCTTTGTCTACAGCCAGTAGATGATAAAACTTGACATAAACCAACCTTGTTCTGCCCCTCATAGGTATAAACCAGGAAATCCTCTGCCTGGAGGCCCTAAATCTCTGGGAGATTTCAATCGTAACACCTGTGGTCCAGGCCTGCCACACCTTGATTAACTACATCTCTAGTTTCTCCATCAATAAGTCAGAGATGATCCAAAAAGGGCTGGCTGGGATTCCAACATACATGATATGTGATAGGAATAAAAGAAAGTTTAAAGAAAGAAGAAACATTTACCTCAGGCATTTTAGAAGTCTTTCCTATCAAACTAATTTGAATCAAATTCCAAAATTTAAAAAAAGTATTGAGAATCAATAAAAGATTTTCAAAATAGACTCATCAAAACCTTTCAACAATATTCCAGCAGAGACGCAGAGGCTGAGCAAAGCCAGTTCCTTAAGCCCTATTCGTTAAAAACAAAAGTAGCCATATAGAAAAGAGAACCCAAGTAAATGGCAAAAAGGCCATTTAAAGAAATTAAAACAATCAGCAGAATATCATCAGAAAAAAATTAAAAGAACATGAGAGAAAAGGTGAAAATCTTATGTCAGTTCAAATTGAATAGCCTGTTCACAATAGCAAACTCTCCAAAGGCTCAGAAGGGAGAACCGTGCAGGGGCAGCCTATCGGTTCAAGCCATCCTCGAATATGAAGCAGAATTAATGCTGATAGTGGAAACAGGCGAGACACTGAGAAAGTGAAGAATAAAGCCCAGTGGGACAATTTGGACATCCAACAATGACAAACCTCCAAAAATCTAACTATCACTTTATTATATCTGCTGCTATCACGAGGCAAAAAAATGAAGCCGATAGTGCTTGGTCAGCACATACACTAAAACAGACGCCGTACAGAAGTGACTCCTGGAACCCCTGTGCAAGGATGACAAGTGAATTCTTAAAGTGTCTCATATTTTTTTCAAAAAGAAATACAGGAAGGATGAATCAGAAACTAATGAGATTAGTTACATATAGGGGCTAAATGTGAACAGAGTGGAAGGGACTGTGGAGAGGGCGGTGACTCTTTTCTGAATATACATTTAGATATAGTTTGGACAGTGACTTTTTGAATCATGTTCTTTTATGTACTAAAAAAATAAAATTAAAAACACTAAGAGAACAAAACCTCTAATAGAAATGATATAACTTAACTGTATCCCAAATTTAAAAAAAAAAACATAATCCCACTGAAGGGGAAAAATAGAACTAACCTGAGTAACTTTGGAACACAGTTTGACTACACACCCCGAGTCTAAAGCTGAAGAGAACTGTAAACAAATATGAAAATCTAGTTAGAGGGTCTGTTTTTGATGGCAGTGTGAGTTAGTAATTCTGAAACTACCTTCTGTGTTTTGTAGGACTGAGCAAATGATTAAGTATGTGGAAGATTAAAGAAGCCAGATTTCTCACTGTTGGAGAAGGCAGTTACAAATTTGGAAAGGGGAAGGCTAGAATGAATCCTGTGGTACTGAATTGGAATGAAAGTTACCAGTATAACTCATGGGTTTTAATAGATGGGTGGATAGCTGGATAGATAGACAGATAATTGATAGATAAATAGATAGATAGATAGATAGATAGGTGAGAGAGAAAAAATAAATGGTGGTAGATATATTTATATTTCTTAGCTCTGCCTGTTGAAAGGGCCCAGAAGCAAAGGCACCCCAGCAGCAATGGGCACACCCTAAATCCTGATCTTGGTTTCTAAATACCACCCCTCATTAAAAGGAACTGGCCTCCTTGTAAATATAGTTGACTCTTAGTGCTGAGGCAGTGAGAGTAAAAGGTGAGCCTGAAACATCTTGGAGTTCCAGAAAGTAAAACAGTGCTCAAAAAATGATGGAGGTATGCCAAAAGGACATAGGAGCCAGTTTGAAGGGTTTCCACTGGCTAAATATGAAACAAATTGAGCATTAAAATAAAATAGTGATAGCAACAGAATATTCATGGGATAAAAAGACATCCATGGGTCTACACTTGCATTAAAAAAATGAATAGGTAATTTAACAGGAGAAGGAAAAGTATTTCCTTATATTACAACTAGTAAATGGAGAGAGAATAATGAAGTTATAAAATTATCATTTGGGAAGTATAGTCTGTCTAAATTTAGCCAGTTGTCCTTCTGAAAGCTCAATGAGGATAGACGTCAAATTAATGGCACCCATATGGCAGGATAACAAGAGCTACTTGTTAAACAAATGAATCAGAAGCCTTTGGCTTCTGTGGTGATCTCAGAAATATGGGCTTATACTTTAATATGTCTAACATGTCATTGACCACTTTATCAATTTTCTATCAGGTTACCTGATATGTCTCAAATCCCCTTTGCTTCCATAGCACCTCAAAATCATGAATCATGTGTCTACCATATGTTAAATGTTTGCCCTTTTCCTTTTGCCAGATGCAGACTCAATTCAAAGCTGTTCAGCCACTTGGGAAAACAGAGCATTAGGCAATGGAGTTGATTTGATAGCTGCATATTCCATGATGATTACATCTTGGTCCTGCACAGGAAATATAGCTGTCATTTTAAAGACAAGGCCGTCTATAAACAATATTGAATCAGGATTCACGAAAGGAGTATGTGTGAGAGCGGTCCTGCACATATCTCCCAAGTTACAGCTAAACAGTTATGTCAGTTCCCTTTGTCTGGAAGGAATAAGACTTGAAGAGTGTTGAATTGTGATAGAAGAAGGAAATAATAGGCAGACTCCGTAAGCAGTAGAATGAATGCAGAGAAATGTCGAAGGTTGCCTAGAAGTAACAGAGAATGCACAGTACTAGGCTGAAATTACAAAGGAGACTGTAAGTGCCAAATGGGACTAGCCAGAGTCATTTGCTACCATGGTAATGGAGACCACAACACTTGAAAGCATTTGCTGGCCTCTCAAGGGGATATCTGTTCTCTGGCTAATACTTTCCGCTGTTTCTGGTTAATGCTTCAGGGCAAATAGGGAAAAGAAAATCTAAAAAACCTGATTGGGTCTCAAATAATAGACAAATTAAATCTTGGAATTTATTTCCTTAGCTTTGGCTAGGTCAAATAGGAAGCTGCTTTACATGAAATTTGCCAAGCTATAATGGAATTTTATGCTTTCTGTAATAATTACTTTTGCTCTGGTTGAAGGCATTAGCAGGTGCTGTCATGCCATCACGCAGCTGCTACGGAGAAAGGATACTCAAGTGATGACTCTGTACCAGGAGGGAGAACGCCTCGTGGTCAGCCCCGCTCTGATAAGCAGGATGATTAAAAGAAGGGATGATAAATCCTGGCATGACCACCCAGCCCAACGACAGTACTACAGACCCCACTGTTATTAAAACCACAACTGGAGGCGCTGCGATCCTGAAATGGGCACCTCGCTTATGCAGCAAACAGCAAAGAACTGTAGTCTGGAAGTGAGTATTTCCTGTACACACCAGCAGCAAATCGCTTCCTAGAAAATCCAAAAACAGGCAGCTCGACACTTACCTAGTGCCTACCTGATTGGCCCAGACACCCCCAGCCAATCAGCAGCATGGGAAACTCTGACTTCCTGACATGGGACAGGGACTGCATCCCTCCATGGAGCCTCCACCCTAGAGCTGAGCCTTCATCTTCGATTAGATTCTCTGCTTAACTCTCCATTTTTGATCCAAGAATCTTCCATTTTTTTCTTTAACATAAGAAAGGAAATATTCTTGTGGAAGCCAACATCAAACTGAAAGAAACAGTTGTGATATATGTCTGCTTTTGCAAATCTGCAGTTTATGATTTTCTTTACTGTAAATAAATATACTTTTGTACTCAATTTTATATTCATAATTCCAAATTATTTTTGTAGAGGAAGCCCCTAAAACTGAATAAACATCAGGCATCACAAAACCTAGAGCAGTTGGCTGTGACTCGGACTTTTGAAGGTGACAGTTTGACTTTGGTTTCCCATGGGTTCAAACATGAAGAAGGATATCTGGACTGAGACGTTATTTTATCTGTGAGATTTTCCTCCAAGGACAACAGCTTGGAACTGAACAGACAATATCTAGTCAAACTCATTTATTGCCTCAACTGTACAGTCCTAGGGAGCTTGTCTCAACAAATGAATTTATTTGCCTTCTCTTTTCAAAAAACTGTATACCTTAATGTGCATCGCCTTTCACCTTGGCTACCAGATTTTCCTATAAATATAAGTCCAATTAGTTTATCTCAAATGTCTGTTCTTATTAACTCCTTTTATGCTGTTTTGTTTTTTTAACCTGAATTGTGCCATTATATTTTATTTATGCCATTGTATAATAGTACAACCTGTCAACTCATCTTCCTGAACTGTCTGCAAAATAATAAATAAATTATCCATAATAAATAAACATTCCTCCAAGCCCAAAATAGTCAAAGAAAGGGGTCACTAACCAATCAGTCTTTATTTGAAGGTCACTATCAAAGAGTTACCTTGATAATCACCATGCATTCATCCATCCATCCACCTTTGATAAATAAATTTTAGTGCCTACTATATATCAATTACCAGCAGGTGAAAAGTACATTGTCCTAGTATTATCAAGAGATCAATAGCACCTTTATAAAGATGTCCTTTTTAAAATCCTTGTCATCTATAGAACACAACACTGAGATCTGAACATAGTTGCTACTCAATAAATATCTGTGGGTTTACTACAATTTAATATTTCTGCAACAGAAAAACTAGTCGTGGATCCGGAAATCCTTTATCTGAATCCTAGATCTGCTACTTTCTAGTTATGTGACTTTAGGAAAGCCATTTAATAGCTGTGTATCTCTAGTTCTCCAACTGTAAAATAGGATGACAGTTCCCTTCTACCTACCTAATAAGATTTTTGTGAAACTGTGTGGCAGAAATATATGAGCCAGTGCTGGGGCAAGGGTATGGTAGAGTTGACAATACCCAGTCCCTCTTTATAATCTAGTGGGAAAAACAGAAATGCATCATGATCACCACCATGATGGAGGACTCTGCAGAGCACAGTGGAACAAAGTGTCTACTTCTGCGTTTAGGTCTGTGAGGGTTAAGAGGAGAAGCCCCTTTGAAGTGAGACATTAAGAATCTAGCAGATCCAAAGGGAAGAGAGGCCATTCCAGGCAGAGGGAATCACTCCTGCCAAACAGTGGCATGGGAATCTGTGATGTGTTTGGGAAACTACACGTGGTTCATCATTTGAGAAAGCACAAGTGGAGAAAAGGTGATTAGAGACAAATTAGGGGAGAAGGAGTGGAAGACGACGGGAACAATGAACAGACAAGGGGAGATCATGAAGAATCAACATCACACACTGTGCACAACTTTGGATTCCACCAGTCGGGCTGCAGGACACGAGTGAAAGATCTGGAGGAAGAGAGGAATACAGATCTGCTTATCAGAAAGACCGTCTGACCCCAGAGAGGAGAACAAATTGCAGGAGGCAAGACTCATATTAGGAAATGCAATCATTCCTCTTCCAGATTTCCTAGCAGGTCTGGTGACAATCTAATCCTCTCTCCATGTTTCAAGCAAAGTTTACTGTCAGATTCACCCCCAGTCTTGCCCCCCAAGACCAATACCTACCCACTATTACCCTTTCAGTGTTGTGTAGCTTCAAAGACACCTTTCATCCCCCTGCAATTATTAGATTGTAAGACAAACTAAACAAGCTTGAGATTAGGAAAAGCACACTGGTCTGATAAAATCACAGATAACGATGGTATTAACAACTAACATCTACTGAGTGTGCCTAAGTGCCATATACTATGCTAAGCATTTTATATACACTATTTCTTTTAACCCACACAATAACCATACAATTATAGTGATGATTATTGTCACCATTTTACAAAGGAGGGGAAAAGTTTAGGGAAGTTTCATAACCTGTCCAAGCTCACACACCAACTAAATAGCTGAGTTCAGCCTCAAACCCAGGGATATCTGACATCAATACTCTTACCCACCATACTACATGGGGCGCCAGAAATAACAAGATGGACATTGCCTCAAGTATTTTGATATTAAAGAAAAAGGGGCTACATCTGTTTTGTGACTGATAAAACCTGAGATGCCAAAGTAATATGCATTTTCTAAATTTTCCACCATTAATTGTGTAATTAGAAAAAAATAGCAAAAAAGTTGCTCATTTACTATACTTATTCATAGCAAACAAATCAGTAAGCAGTATACTGATAAAATCTCAAAAATGTTCCCTTCTTTTTTTTTTTTTTGTGGGGAAGACCAGCCCTGAGCTAACATCTGTTGCCACTCCTCCCCTTTTTGCTGAGGAAGACTGGCCCTGGGCTAACATCCGTGCCCATCTTCCTCCACTTTATATGGGATGCCGCCACGGCATGGCTGACAGGCAGTGCGTCGGCGGGGGCCCGGGATCCGAACTCGCGAACCCCAGGCTGCCAAGTGCGGACTAAGCCGCTGCGCCACCGGGCGGCCCCTCCCTTCTGATATTATAGAACTGATCACTGAATCACACTACCACAAAAAGTTTATCCACAAAAAAGACACCGGCTTAGCTAGTAGAATGAATGAGAAAAAGTGTGACCCAGATAATCTAAAATAATGCACATTCAAATATTCACATTAATTTAAGAGAAGAATAAATTTTTCTTAGTATTTATTTATACCTCACTAGGTCCAAAATCAAGATTTTGAGATGTTTACAAAATTTTGTGCAATAAGATAAAATCAATAAATGAGGAAAATGGGACAAAGGAAATAGCACTTTTTTTTCTCAGCAGATTTGGATCCCTAGTTCGCCCCTGTTTAGTTAAATATGAAAATGAATCTGCAGTATCTAAGAATATACAAAGTGTAGTAAGCAGAATTCTAAGATGCTCACCTCATGATCCCCACCCCAGGTGTACATACCCTGTATAATCCTTCCCCTTGAGTGTGGGTTGGACTGTGAATATGATGGACTCTACTCCCTTGGCTAAGTTACCTATTATGATAAAGATGAAGGGATTTCGCGGGTGTAATTAAGATCGCAAATTAGTTCATTTTGGGTTAAAAAAAAGGGAAATTATCCTGGTTGGGCCTGACCTAACCAAGTGAGCCCTTTTAAGGGACTGAGGCCTTCCAGAAGGGAGAGAAAAACTCTCCTGCTGGCTTTGAAGTGGCAAGCACCAGGTTGTGAAAGAGCCACAGGGCTAGGACCTGCGAGCATCCTTTAAGTGCTGAGAATACTTGGGCCCCCGCCAACAGCTAGCAAGAAAGTGGGGACCTCCGTCCTACAGCTGTGAAGAACAGAATTCAGCCAACAACCATGTGAGCTTGGAAAGGACAAGGACCTCAGATGAGGACACAGCCCAACACCTTGACTGTAGCCTTTTGAGACCCTGAGCAAAAACCCAGCCACATTGTGCCCAGACCTCTGACCTACAGAACTGTAAGATAATAAATGAACAAAAATTGT
Organism: Tapirus indicus; assembly: GCA_031878705.1. Lineage (NCBI taxonomy): Eukaryota > Metazoa > Chordata > Mammalia > Perissodactyla > Tapiridae > Tapirus > Tapirus indicus. Next base: position 5,312,387 of record CM062918.1, read on the forward strand.
TTTAAACCACTATGTCTGTGGGAATTTGTTATACAGCAATAGAAAACTAATACACTGAGGCAGGAAGGTGACCCACTGCATGCTGAACACATGAGAAACACTGGTCTCTGACCCCAGTACCCCACAAAACACTGAGCCAATTGCCCCCAGGTAATCCAGAGCAAACCACGACATAGAAAAGCAAACATCTCTAAGCAAATCTTACATAACCTGAGATTCTTATTGTTTTGCATTTTCACCAGCGCAATAAAAAGAATGCATCAAGACTGAAACGATGTGGGGAACGAGCAGAGGTCAAATATAAATAACTTCAACAGTTATAGCAAATCTACATCCTGCCACCATAAGTATTACTCTTGTTTATTTCTTGACACTGTGAACCTCAGATTTCTAGAGGATTAAGTCTCTGTCTTGAAAACCATATAAAGACTAGAACTCAAGCCTGCCTATTCTTTCCCCTTTAGTACTGAGACTTCATTCACTCTGACTTGTCACAAGTTTGCAAGGACCTATTTCCTCTGCTTTTCTCATATTGCAATGTCTTATGATTGGCGATGGGGAAATTGCATGGTGATTGGGTAATACAGCCAGAAAAATTAGATCCTATTCAGCTTTATATCCCTGGAGCCCATATCTCCCTACCAACTGTGTTTTTAATGTTAAAAATATATCATTAAGAGGTGTTGAAAAATATTTTGCTCTACTCTCATTCTTTCTCTCCCTCAACCCCTACCCCTTCACACACACATTCTCATTTAGATGTTAGTTTTAAGAAACAAGTCTGAAGAAATGAAGGTATTATTTTCTAGTAGTATGAGAAATAGACTTATAGTCTGAATTCCGGCCAATACGAAAATGTTCTATAACTAAAAATTTAGAAGAAGGTAGTCCTTCAGCTACATGCAATTTGTTTGCCATTTCTGAAGCTGAAATACTAAACTTCAGCAGATAGATTACAGATGTGGATTGCTGCTGGGAGCACATATAGCAAAGAACATTTTGAAGCTATTTCATTCATTGAGTAAGATCGATGCTGATCTCACTGAAAACCAGGATTGTTAACAGGTCTAGAATCCACAGGATAATTGGTTAGAAAACATAAAAACCATTTCTAAAATTACAGTAGTTCTCTAATTGTGCATTTGTTCATTAACGGATTGCTGTACATCTACGAAAGCACAATTGGAACACGCATTTCAGGACAACCTGGAATTATGCTAGTCACAAAGATGGAAGTGTGCAACCAAAAGACAAATCCTTTGGCACACTGCAAACCACTGTGGACTGTGCATATACACAAATACGAAGATGAGGTCGTATCTATTTCTTTCCCATAGAAAACACCACTTTTAACAATGTAGTGACATGAAAAACAAACCCAAATTGTATCTAAACTCCAGATTTTAAACCAGGAAAACAAAAAAAATAAGCTAAAAGCACTGTTTTACTTTATTATGAGAGTATTAATTTTGGAATGGCTGGCAGGGAAGATGAGAGGAAGGAAGGGAGGGTGAGAAGGAGGGAGAGAGAGAGAAAAAGAGAAAGGAAGGAAGGAAGAGGGGGGAGAGAGAGAGAGGAGGGAGTTGGAGAAAGGAAGGAAGGAAGAAAATAAGGAAAGAACAAAGAAATCAAGGAAGGAGAGAGAGAAGGGGAAGAGCTGTCAGATGAAATTAGTTTGCAACACAAATCTCCTTTATTCACTCAACAAAGGTACGTTCTGAGCTAGGCACTGTGCTTGTCACTAAATATACAAGGCAATTTAGGACAAAATCCAGTGAGAATAAAAATATGCAAGTAAACAATTACAATGCAGTATGAAAAGGGTTATAATACAGGTTTGAGCATAGCTACTAACTCCACCTAAAGGCTTAAGTTCACTTTCCAGAGATGACATTTTAACTGGCCCTCAAAGGGCTAACTAAAACAGCTTTTGCTAAGGTGGGGTGGGGGGTCTAGATATAAGCTTAAACCTAAGAGAAATTTCAACCATCTGAATTCTTTCTCTCTTAACACCCCCACCAACTCCACACCCACCTCCCAAACTCAGGTATCATATCTTGCTCCTGCTAGTTGCCCCAGATGAATAACACATCCTTCTGGAAAGTCACTCCTTGGAAGATGCTGCAAGACAAGGTGGAAGCCTACTGATCTATATCACACTAGAAGATAAAGAGGCTTTGAGACTCTTTGACTAAGACACACAAAAAAAAATTGTTATTTCGTGAGCTGGAACTAACTGAAGAAAGAAACCAGGAGAGCCAAAAATGTATCAGACCACTAGGTGAGAAGGTGTTTGGTAATGGCACCGCACAGCAAGGGCTCCACACACACAAGCTATATGTGAATAATTTTTTTTAATTCAAGGAGCTGAACAGAAGATTAGAGATGGCAGAAAAAGAAGAATTCATGAATTGGACTATAGATGAATAGAAATTAACCAAACCAAAGCATACAGAAAAAAAATAAGACTGATGAAAAATAAACAGAATCTCTAAAACTGTAATTGGGTTACATATGTAAGGATGCCCTCTTGGTGTTTCTATTCAATAGGATACAAGAAGTCTGAGCCAGTGCAGTAAGACAGGGGGAAAAGGGTATACAGGTTGCACAGGATTAAACACAACTCTTCATTTACAGGTAACATGATTATATAGAGAGAACATTCATTTATATATTGTCTGTGGCTCTTTCAGTTGAGTAGTTGTGACAAAGACCAAATGGCCTATAAGCGTAAGATATTTACTCTTTGGCTCTTTACAGAAAAAAATGTTTCCTACCTCTGATGTAGAAACTCTTGAGAAATCTACAAATAAGCTATTACAACTAACAAGAGAATAAAGCAAGATAGCATGATGCAACAGCAATATAAAAAATCTATTTTATTTCTACACACTATCAACCATATAAAAATGAAATTTAAAATTTTCATTTATAGTAGAATAAAAAATATAATTTGGAGTCAACTTAAGAGATGTGGAAGATCTGCACACTGAAAACCACAAACATTGCTGAGAAATACTGAAGAAGAATCAAATAAATGGAGATATATAACATCTTAATATGAAGAAGATGTCAAATATCTCCAAATTGATCAGTAGGTTCAACGCAATCTCAATCAAAATCTGAGCAGGACTTTTTATAAAAATTGACGAGATAATTTTAAAACATGGGAAAGCAAAGAACTTAGAATGGCAAAAATAATTCTTAAAAGAAGAAAGAAGACCCACACTACCTGATTTTAAGAGATCCTATAAAGCTAGGAAGTCTGTAAGGATTTACTATAAGACTTACTATAGAGCTAGTCAATAAAGGCAGTACGGTATTGGGATAAGGAAGACATAAATATCAATTGAACAGAATAGAGACTCCAGAAATAGACCCATACTTATATGGCCAATTGACTTTTGACAGCATTACAGTAATTCAGTGCGGGAAGATCATCTTTTCAGCAAATGATACTGGAATAACTGAATACCTGTATGGAAAAAGAAATAACCTCGACCTTTATCTCGTACCCCTCAAAAAAAATCACAGTGGATGGTAAACCTAAATGTAAAAGCTAAACTATAAAACTTTTAGAAGAAAATATAAGAGAAAATCTTTTTGAATTTAGGTTAGGCAAAGATTTCTTAGGACAAAAAAACACAAGAAAAAAATGGTACACTTGACTTCATCAAAATTTAAAACTTTTGAAGACACTGTTTCGAAAATGAAAAGACAAGCCATAGACTAGGAGAAAATACTTGCAAATTATATACCAGAAAAAAACTTGTATCCAGAACAAAGAATTCAAACTGAAAGATAAGACAAACAATCTAATTAAAAGAAGGCAAAAGAAAATATACAAAATGTCAACAAGCACAAGATGCTCAACATCATTGGTCATTAGAGAAATGCAAATTGAAACTACAGTGAGAAACCATTACACACACACTAGAATGGTTAAAATTTAAAAAACTGATCATTCCAACACTTGATAAGAATGTGGAGTATATTAGTTTGCTAGAGCTGCTGTGACAAAGTACCACAAACTGGGTGGCTTAAACAACAGAAATTTATTGTCTCCCAGTTCTGGAGGCTGACGAGAGGCCTGAGCTCAAGGTGTCAGCAGGGCTGGTTGCTTCTGAGGGGCGTGAGAGAGAATCTGCCCCATGTCTCCGATGGTTCTGGCAATCGTTGCCATTCCTTGTCTCATAGACGCATCACCCTGGAAACAATCCAAATATCCATCAACAGGTAACTTATAGACAAAATGTGATGTATTGACAATGAAACACCACTCAACAATAAAAAGAAGTAAACCGATGATACACAAACAACTTAGATGAATCTCTAAAAAGTGCTAAGTGAAAAAAGCCAAACATAAAAGACTACATATTTTATGATACCACTTATTTGAAGTTCCTGAAAAGGCAAAACTATAGTGACAGAAAGCAGGTCAATGGTTGTCTGAAGCCAGGGGTGGGGTGGAGAATGACTGCAAAGGGGCATGGGGAAACTTTCTTGGGTGACGGAGGTTCTAAGTCTTGATTGGGGTGGCTGCTGCAATACTGTAGACGTCTACCAAAACTCATCGAACTTAAAATGGGTACATTCTACATACACAAATTATACTTCAATAAATCTGTTTAAAAAATAGTGCCACATTTTAAAATATTCAGAATTAGGTAAAAGATGCTTTTATTCTCCAGTAAATATAGCAACACATTCAAGTTATTTTACTCTAATGCAAACATGGGTAAAACATCTATCAAGCAGTGTGCTGCAGTGGAACAAGAACAGGCTTTTTAACCCAGACACATCTGGGAGAAAAAAATCGGTTCTTCTACTCCCTGATCCTAGATTTCCTCATCTGTAAGGCATTCTTCGTGCTATGGCCTTGTGAGTCTTACGGGAAGCACTATTACAAAGCACTTGACATTATCCCCTATGTGGTCACATAATTACCTGAGGTTTCTTAGAAATACCCATATTGAAACAATATCTTGCATAGTCAGCTTATTGGGTAAAGATACAATTTATGGATAGGTATTCTTCAGAGATGCCATTGCAATCCTGGATTGTTCTTCAGTAATCATTTAGTTTATCTCTGCAGCAAATTTAAAGGTACAATTGCAATTGCATCATTAGGAATCCATTTGACCACAAAAGAAATCCTCTCTGGCTAATAGCCTTCAGTACACGTGAGTACTTAAGAAGATAGAACATGATTACCTCTATCTACTAAAGAAAGCCAATATTACTAATGATGTGTTTCAATTGTATTTACTTACCTGATGGAGATGGCCAAAAATAATTATATAATATCGTCATCTAACCAACCATTGATTGCGTTACTAGCCCCAATTCTTTATCCCTCCCTACATTCACAGCCTTTGTCATATGACTTTTGACCTCCTCCTTTCAAAAGGTATATTTTCCTACCTTTTGATGCCAAGCATGATCATGTGACTTCCTTTGGCAAATGAGATTCTAGAAGACATTATGTAAATGGGGCTTGTAAACGCACTTACTTGTCTGTGCCTCTGCCATAGTCACAAAAATATGCCTCAGTTAACCTACAGATGGATGAGAAACACACAGTGAGTTGATTTCCACCTGTTGTCCCAGCCAGGCCAGTCTAGATTAGCTACAGGCAGCTGACATCCCAGTGTGGAAGCCCAAACAAAACCAACAAAGCTGCCTAGCCAACCACCCCACACACCGTGAAAGCAACAAAATCTTGTTGCGTGTCACTGAGGTTTCGTGGGTGTTTACTACCTAAGCTTACTGCAGTGGTAGATAACCTTTAAACACATTCATCTTGAAGTTTCTTCTGAAAATACTCTTTCATCCATAAAGCATATCCCATCTTAATTTTGTTTTGAGAAAAGAAAGGCAGTCTTTGTTTTTTAATAAGGAATAATGGCCCACATCTATTAATAAACAAAGGCATGTGAAATAAACACTGCAGAAGAACAAAATTAATATGCCATTTATAACAGAGTCAATTCTTACCTTTCTGGTTTTTTGGGCATTTTTATAGCACTTTGTGTTTCAAAATTGCCTTGTTTTTCCTTTTACATTGTAAAGTTGCTTGGTATACTTCAGACAGATTTCAGAGTCACCATTATGTTCTGATATTTATTCCTCCTATGTACTTTATACTCTGGGGTTTGTTCAATTTTAAGACAGCTTTGAGAAGATTTTAAGTTTGTAGCACATGAAGGAGGATCATGGTTTAAATACTCTGCTAATGAGACACTAACCATGGCTGATGGAAGGTCCCCTGTTCTGAGATGCACAGACTCCCTTAGGGGAGCATTAATATTCCCACAATCACTCTTGCAGTTCACTTCACAGACCTCTGTCCTCCCCCTCACACACTCTCACAAAGGTGGACCTGTCTCCATTTTTCAAGGAAATACATCGTAAAGTTTTGTCCAACACAAAATATTCAAGCCCAAATCACACAGATGTTTTGGGTTTAAAATCCTCGCACTGCCACTTACTAGTTGTATGAACTTGGACATGTCATTTAACCTCTCTAAGCGACAAAGAAATAATCTGTAATAAGGGTAAATCATCATAAAATCATATTGTTGGCCTCATCAGGTTGCTGGGGGATTAACTTTATGGAAAGTGCTGAGGACAGCGCCTGGTTCATCAGAAACTGGTGGCAGATTTCAACTCCCACTCTGACAACTGCACAGTGCTTTACCAAAGCTTTCTCTCTTTTTATCTGTTAGTCATATGTGACCAGACAGGGCCATTCACTCCTCTTTGCAGGAAAGCAATTAGGTAATATACAAAAAAAAATTTTAAGTGCATATAGTATATCTAAAATATACAATATATTATATATACATACATTATTCATACACATGCACAAACATAAAATGTTCATCCTACAGTAGTGAAAAATGGTCAGTACCCTAAAAGAACACCAATAACAATTGTTTAAATAAATTACGGTATGTCCATTTAATGGAATAATATGCACCCTTTAAAAATTAAATTGTTAAAGGTTATTTATTTTAGAAACTATCCACATTATGTTTTGAAGTGATGACTCATGTTATCCAATAGCATGAAGAGAACAATTCCATTTAAAAATGTATATAGAAAAACAACTAGAAAGGCAAATAATGGTTACCAAGTGGTGAGATCTTCTTTGTGTCTTCTATATTTTCCAAGTTATCAATAATGAATGTGGATTACTTTTATAAACCTATTATTTACTTACCCATTTACATCTTAAATTTTATCCAAAAGATTCCCTCTACAACTTCCCTATACTTGATATAAACCCAATTACATTGAATGTATTTTCTATTGTACATATTTTCTTTGCCTACTTTCCCAAAAAAGTTCTCAAATCATCATTTTTTAGATACTTTTAACAATACAAATCAAGTAAGTAAAAGATTCATACATTTTGGTGACCTTACTTCCTTTATGAATTTCCAGCACCAAAGACTTAATCCCCCAAACTTTCAGGGAGTTAGAAATGTGCTGTGAAGACAAGGGCCTATTTTTTAAAGGTGTGAAAGAGTTGACCAGAGTTCTTTTACTTTATTTCTTAGTTCAGAGAGCAGTAACAAATTTTTGTGATCACATCAGCCATGTTCTTTTCTCCAACTTCTATATTTGTCAAGTCTTTTATAGACATAAAAAAACAGCAGTAATTATAAAATTGATCATTATACATAATGACCAAGTCTTTAGGTTAAATAGGTTAAGTAAGAAATTTGACTGGAAAATGTAGAGTTCTAAGAAGCCTAAGGAAAGTTGGGGGGGTCTCACTATGTTACAACATAAGTGTTATGTTATTAATCTGCCATCCCACTATTCTGAGTTGATTTAAGACCAGAAGTAACTGAACACCACTGCAATGCTCTTCTCGTGTATTTTCTGTTTGAGCAGAAGTACTGGAAGACTTCTGAGAAAGTCCAGCTATTCAAGATTTATAACCCAATTCCTCTAACTGGGAAAGTTCGAGTAAATAGCCAAACTTGTACTTGTTTCTTTGAGACTTTATAACAGAGAATTATACTCTACTGCCTCAGATCAAGCATAGTAATAAGCCAATTAAATGATAACACTGCGGACAATTTTCTCAAGCTTCTGCCCTATTCAAATAGCCATAAATCCAGGTTCGTACCTGATTGCAGAAAGCACTTGACCACAGTGAATGCTGCGAATGAAAATAAAAGAGCCAGATGAGGTTCAAACGTTCTGAGTTTGTCGTCTTGTAGTAATTAGTGATAAACAATAGGTGATAAAGCCTCTCTTAGAACTGGAACTGAAAAAAAAAATCTGATGTTTGTTTTCTGATCTTAGTTTTATTTTGTTCGTTATTTTTAAGTTGCTTTGATTACTGCTGGAGTGGCGGCTCATCGGGAAGGTAATATGTATTGTAGTCTGCTCCTCCTCTGCACACGCATCTCACTAATAGCTTCCTAAATCCACAGGGATAAAGTGAGGTAAATGTAGGATAAAAGCAATTTTTTTCCTAATTTACAGCCCTCAGCCAGCTGAGGCTGGGCTCCATCGATCTTCCTTAATCGCTTGGGAAGAAAGCTCAATAAAGTCTTACCCTCCTCTTTACTTAAATAATATCAATTGGTTTAATTAGCAAACATCGTAAATACTCTTCTATTTATTTACCAGATACTCATACCCTCTCTGATTCCCACACATTTGGCATTAGTGAGCAACCTGTGCAATGCTGAATGATCTTAGTTACCCAAGTAAAAAGGGTCAAATGCAAGCTCTTCTGCATCTTAATGAAATCTGAAGTTAAACTGGATATTGTTCTAAGAAATACAATTACGGATGTTCTGTATCCTAAATCCTAAACCCATACTCTGAAAATGCTAACCACTACAGACATTCCAGATCGCTCTTTGCAAGAAATCATGTTTGTTTGTTTCTAAGGCAAAAAACAATTGGACACTTTAAAAATATTCTGCTCCGATGACACGCGTTATGTTTTGTAAAGCTAGTCTGATACGGTGGAAAAAAACACTACCTCAGTTTTCAACTGCTCACCGTCTGTGTGACAATGTACAAGTCGTTTAACTTTTCTGGGTCTCAATTTCTCCATTTAATCATCTGCTTAAAGACAGCAGGGAAGAATAAATGGTATCTTGAGGTACCATCCAACTTCAGAAGTCCTGGTATATGAGTCCTGAGATTGTAATTCAGGGCCAAGAGGAAAATAAAGTGCCTGTAGATTTGTAGAGTCATTTCCACAGCAGTATCATTTTCTCTTTATCTCATTTGAGCCTCGCAACCTCCTATGTGATAAACGGGCTTGATTAACAGCCACTTCTGCCAAATAAAGAAACTGAGTCTCAGAGAGGTTAATGCCTTCACCACAACCACAGGCCTAGTAACAGAGCCGAAACAAACAACTCCTGGGTCTTCTGCCTCCAAGTCTAATGTTCTTTCCACCATACTGGTTTTTCTTACACAGGTCTGGTATCCAAATTTCTGAAATTGCATTTTCAAACGCATTCTGTTAGTTTTTGAGAAACTTTCCAATTTTACTTGGCAAAGTTGAGTTTACAATCCTTAACACGATATTGAACAGTGCAGGAATGTGTCTCAGGTTTATGAGAAGCATCGAAGAAAAATCTTTCCAGCCTTCATATATCTCAAAAGATAATCCACAAACACAGATGGTCCTACATGCAGATAACTGAAAGTCAGCTGCATATGATTAAAGTTATGAAGATCCTCTTCTCTTGCTACCTTTGCTCTCTATCACCTGGAGAGACGCTTCATGGACATGGCAATAGTATGAGAATAGTCAACTGTCAGATTTCAAACCAATTAGGACATTTGGTGATAAAGGGAGGGACTAACCCAAGAAATAACTAACTAGAACATATATGTAGGAAAATGATATAAAATGAGGATAAGAAGGTATCAATTTTTTAATACCTAGTCCAAGTCTAATGTCCTTCTTTCAGATTCCCCTGGCTATTCAAGCTTTCATGAATCTCCTTCTCCTTGGACTTTCCATAATGTGTACTGTCACTTCCACACCACTTGAGACCTTTTGCCCTAATGTGAATACCTGGGTTTGGAAACCACCTCCACATCCAAATGGTCATGCCTCCTAGTCTCACAGTTCTCATTTGTCCCCTGGCTGCTAGAGACATATCCCAGCCCCTCTGCTAGAGGAGGAAGATGTGTTTCTACTATCCCAGTTAAAATTTAGGATTAGAGCATTTAAGTTCTATACCACCATCAATCCAATTAGTTACATGCATAACTAGCTTTCTAGACTGGTTTATGACAGCCACACAATATTTTTTTCTGTGAGGAAAAATTATTCTGACTTCTAAGTGACTATCTCCCAAATCATCTTGAAACACACCCTATTTATAAATTGGGAGTGGACAACATTCCGACTTGATCACTAAGATCACATCTTCCCTAACTACACTGTGACCATCCACTTGGGTATGAGAGCTACTGATCTATGCTACTAACTTTCTACAATGCTTATCAAAGTCCTGAGTCTATAGCATATGCTTAAAGGAATGCTGTTGACTGATAATAAAGCAAAGAAGTTCTGCAAATATAAATAAGGTCACAGGAAAACATAAATTACAGCTGCCCAAAATCAACAATTATACCAGCGTGTGTTGAAATTCAAGCTACACAAATATTTCCAAGTACTCTATTTGTTGAGGTCTTGGGCCTACTGTTTTAGAAAAGTGAGCAGAAAGGCAAAATGGCATTGAACAGAGGAAGAGAGAGAGGGAGATGAGAGAGAGAAAGACAGAGGGAGACAGAGAGATAATGGCACACGTGGGGAAGAGAGGTGAACAAGAAAGAGGGGAATGTGATGGGAGACCCTGGGACAAAGAGAGAAGCAGAAGAAGACTGACATTAAAATAAAGTTGAAGTGCTATGAATAAAAATTATCCAAAGGTAGGCAATTATTGATTACCTAAGGGAAAATAATCAATAATTTTTCCAGGTTTTCTGTTTCTAGACTTTCTTATTTTAGTTTCCACATCAAAGAGAAAGGAAAGGGGGAATTAAAAACATAAAATTGAGTAAATCTATTTAAAGTAGATTCCTGAAAGATATTTCTCTGGGAAAATTGTGAAATAGATTAAGTTGGGGTCTATTTCCCAACCTTCCAGTTAAGGATCCCTTCCACCGTCTTAGAGTCTGTGCCTCCTCCTGATCTGATTTTTTGATTAAATACATCTACTTTTAGGAAAGGTTCTAAATTGCATTCAGACTAAAGTATAAAAGACTAAGTCTAGTGTTCTGGGCAAATGATTAGCTATAGCGTGTCCAAATAATTTCTTGTCAAATCAGAACACTTTTGAGAGTGACAGGAGGTCATTATTAATAACTATGCCAGGGAAACAGATGTGAAGAAGGACTGGTCTGGAGGAAAAGGGATGTGTGATTATTCCTAAGTAGGAGAGAGAGATTTGGAGGAAAGCCCCCTTTCGTGAGTCTCTAAAACAAGATAGGTTCTTGCTTCATGCCATGTAGTCAAGTCAGCTCTACACGCGAGTCTCACGTGGATCAAATTACTACACTGAACTATTTTGTCTATTTTTCAGGATGTTATGGAACAACAAGACATACATCACTTCAAATTATGATCCTGTCACAGAGTTATTCTAATATGTTCTGCCTTCCTGAATACCTAATGCAATAATTTACAAGAGTGTTGGCTGGTAGAGCTCAAATATCTGCCAATTAATTAGCAGTGCAAATGGAAATGCTAACAATTGCCTGATTTACATTCATATGTGATTTCAGATAATCCAGGTCAAGACCTCTTGTTTTTTCCCAATTATAGAAAATTCATGTTAGAACACAAAACATACATTCTTAAAATAAGCCAGAGATATTTCTGACAAATAGAATTTACACAGTATTATATATATGAGTGTGTGTGTATATATACATATATACACATACACACACAATTCATTACATCTTTGAAGGTTAGGTTCATAAACAAACAACATAATCAGCTTGCCAGAAAATTTAGCCTGTTGATACTAAAAATTGGCAAAAATATCTATTAGAATTAATAATTATACCGCAAATCCAAGCTATATAAAATGTTCTTTCCATTCGGTGTACATTTTTCTAAAATTGCCCCACTCCCATTTCTTTAGCCTCCTTCTGACCAGAAGCACCCACAGAGAAAAGATGAGGGCTAGGGTAAAAGCAGAGTGATAAACACCCACTTGTTTCTAATCATCCTTAGCTGGTGTTCTCTTAATTTATGGCACAGACTGATCTATTCCCTGTAAGCTTCCAAAAATCTTTCTCTAGATAAAGAAACATACAAGCAAGGAATTCAAAATTCACTAGATAACCTAAGTTTAATTGCCAATTGTTCTGTGGATATCCCAACTAGTCCTAGTTTAGTTGTGAAAATCAACATATATTGATTTTTTCAATATGTTCATAATCAATATATTTTCAATATATTCAATATTCATATCCAATATAAATTCAATATATTCATATTCAATATATTTCATAAATATATTTAATAAAAATCTAATGGTGACAATTAAAAACTGTTAATTCATTATTTATTCAAAAATATATATTGAAAAGATACTCAATGTAGTGACACTGTGACAGGATCTGGGCATATTAGAATGAACCAGACAACAAGATCCTTGTCCCAGTAGAGTTTACACTGCAATGGGGAAAAGTCAGAAAGAATCAAGGTTGGCATTGGACTCATCACATTTCTCTGCTGTGCCAAACAGAGGAGAATTTAAGCCATACTCAGTCCATTTAAATTAAGTGATAAGTGAAGGCAGGAAACTGCTGTGTTACTGAAACTACAAAGCCATCTGCTTAGATTCACATGTGTTAAGAGGGCTGTTCATCAGTTAGGTTACAGAGAAACCTAGCCATTTAACACTGAGATCTCATGATATACCATGAATGCAGTTAAAAATATAATAATTCTGCTGGGATCTTCACAACTAAGCAAAGCAATATAAACTGTAGAGCATTAGTATTATTTATCAAACAGCATAATGATGATACATGTACTGCACACCTGTCACTCACTGAGAAACACTCAGATTGTTTAATGCTCTTCACTTCCCCACAATTTCCGTTCACACCTATCCCAGAGAGCTCATGAAGTAGCACTAGGCTGCTCTCCCAAGATATCAGGTTCTCTTAAGCACTATGTCAGAGAACTTGCATATTGAAATGAGTCCTGAGACATATCATTAGCAGAGTAGGTTTTAGATGGAGAATCTTTATGGAAATAGGATCAGTACTCTCTTTAATGTTAAAAACTAAGCAGATATCACTATAGAGTCATGAATTAAATTAAATTTCATTTCATCTTCAGATGTCAGGGCTATGGCCTACAGTTGTACATTTTGTCTAAAGCACAAAGGGATATGGCAGAGGGTGTGAATGGGACTGCAATTCAATCCATGCTCTCTGCTCACTAAACTCTAGGCCCTGGTGTAGGGCTGCATTAGCTTCCAGGAAAAGGGTGCCTCTTTCTAATTCTTCTTCCTAGAAAAGCTTCCTTTCTACAATTCTCCCAAAGATTATGCATAGGCTAGCAGATCTTGGACAAGTGCTACCAGCCTTCAGCCCTCTCAGACAACAACTAAAGTCAGCAACAACTACACAAAGAAGTTTCCACAGACCAAGCCTTTTTCCTGTCAAGCATCCAGGTTAATTTTGAAAATAAGATTTGAAATTCAAAGAGTTAGTTTCCATAACTGTAAGCCTAAAAGAAAAAAAAAACTTAGAGGTGAAAATGTTCTTTGTAAGAGGAGATGATGCTACTGACCATTTTGGTCACATGTTTTAGAAGAGTTTTCCCCATAGCAGTAACTGGACACAGATTCACACATAATCTATCACCAAGTCCCACTGTGACCAGCAATATGGTCTGAGAGAAGAGGTAAACCAATTATCTTGACCTAAGCAACACTGTGATCTAAACTTTGAACTAATTTAGCACCTATTCCAGCTAAATATCCCTAAAGATATCCTGTTGGGAACCCCTTGAGGGCCTGGGCTCTTAATGAGCTCTATCCCCAGCTCCCAGCACAATACTGAGCATGTAGATTCAATAAATATTAGTTGAACAAACAAGAGCCATTTGGAAATAGCCATTTGGTGGTTCTTAATATCCATGTGTTAAGTTCAACAGTGAAGGTAATTAAAATCCTATCTGCTGTGGAATGTAAACTCATCTCCTCTTTTTAGGCTCTCCATTCAATTCCATAACTATTCATTGAATACCTATGAAGTGTAAGGCACTACACATCTAAAACAATGAGGAATACAATGATAAATTCATACAGAGTTGCTGTTTTTAAGGTGATTATTGTTTCATGAAGGTGATAGAGGTACAAAGGCAGAGCATATCAACCAGCATGTTGTCATTTTCGACTAATAAGAAGTCAAGAAACCTACAGACAACAGAATTCATTTGAGAGTCACCTTAGGAATTCGACTGAGCTGCCATGGCATTGAACCAAAGTGAATAGCAAGAGCTTTGACATTAGCGAGGGGATTTTGTTGAACACTTTCATCCCAGATTTCCCAAGATCCCAACATTCAATTTTTCCCCCAGGGAGACAGAATAATTGTTGTCATGGTACCCAAGAAGGGAGTGACGGTCAAGATTATAAGAATGGAAGATCTTATAGCAGGAAACTGAAAAAAGAAAAAAGAGTCAGGGAGCCCAACCTACTGCCCAATAGAACTGGAATGGCATCACATGCTTCCTGCACCTCGATTCCTTCCTATGTCCCAGGGCTACCACCACCCCATGAGGATTTACAAGTACCTTATGCCCAGTAACTGACACTTAACGTTCTAAAACTCAAAGTATGATCCTTGTGTATCTTATACCTTCTGTATCCATATTTAATGGGAAAATTGCATTGTGACATTGATGTTGCATTTGAATTATAGGTTGTTAGTATTCTGCATTTGGGTTATCTAACTCTTTGAACCATAAGTCAGAATGCTGCACAGACAAACTGAACGAAACAGTTGGCCAACAATACAGCGTAGACAAAACAAAAAAAAACCCCACAAAATGTCACTGCACTCAGCCATCATTCATAAAATGTAATAGGCATTTCACAGTCTCATATTCTCATCGTAGAGAATGTAATGAAAAAGAAAATGTCACATGATTAATCATTTCTCCTGACAAAAAGTTTAATAGGAAAGGGAAAATGTTGCATTCTCAATGTAAATCAGTCATTATGGCCTTAATACTATATTTCCATGGCAATCCCATACCACCGTGTTCAAGATAACTTGAATCTCCCTTCTCCATAGGCATCTGGCTGGTTTTGAGAGAGCCCCAAGAATGTGACAAAGCTAAAGTTTTCTTGATTTAGAAGAATGACTAGTGCAAAAAACAACTTGCTCTTAATGATATGTTCTTTTGTAAAAACAACGTTTAATAAATTGAAATACTGATGCAAAAACTAACTTTCCAAATACCAAGGACAGACAACGCATTATTTTCTCCTTTAAAATATGCAGTTCTTAGGACTACACCAAGAAAAACAAAATAAAATGGGAAGCAATGTGAAGAAAAAATGGTTCATTATTCATTGAAACGGCCTGACTACAGGATATGCTCTAAATTCAACAGGCAGAAGATGGTTCTCACTAATAGGAAGAAAGGAATTTCCTCTTGAAAGAAAGAGATCAGAAAGCTTCGTCAGTTTCAGATGCCAAAGCTGATATATCTAGTTTGCATTTAACTGGAAGCAGGAGGAAGGAAAAATAGTGAGCAACTAGAAAAATCAATAAAATAGCAGAAAAGATTAAAAATCCAAAATAAGTATTGGGCTGTATTTAGGATGGAAATAAAATTGATTAGAAATAAAACTAAAAATAACAATGCATTTCAGTTCCTTTAATAGAGGCCTCTAACGTAGGAGGCATTAAGCTAACACAATGGCAGCCCGTTCAAAAGTGTGTATCAAGAACTGGAAGAGTGAAGTGTAATTAACTTGACTTCCTCCCATTCCACAAATCCCAGTGTGAACATATGCCTAAGAAACACAAAGGCAAAAGACAATTGCTATTCCCAAAGAGATTCATCCTGGATTTGAAGAAATATCTGCAAAGGCAGAGAAGGCAGCAGATATGACAAACAGGTGGGTGATAATGAATAGCAATGGGAGGAACAGCCATAGAAAATACTCTCAGAACATTCCAACTGTTTTGACTCCTGAAACAATCACTTGATTATAAAAAAAAAAGATGATAATCCATATGTCTTAGGCTGAAAAGTAAAAATATCATAGAAAATGTAAATCTTTATCTTTGAAGAAGGAAAGTATTGAAGGATTTTAATGACATAAAACTTAACACATTTTGGGCTCGATTAAATAACTGGAAATACTAAAACCATACAAACAAAATACCATAAACCGTAGGGAGAGAAGAGAACAGAAAGTTCCCAGCCAGGGATTTGTGGCAGCTGAGATCTGTGTTCTGTGATGTGCAGCTGGGCTGTGGGATTAGACAGAGCTCCTGGAGGGCTGCATAAATTATAAACCAGCATATGTGCAAGGGGAAGAAGCAGCCCATTAGTAAACCTTTCAAATATAGATGGGCTCCCAAGAGGTTAGTGTGTACATTATTCACAGAAATAACTTTGGCTGCACAAAGATTTGTGGAGCATTTCAATTGCCCTGAGATAATTAGGAATTTGTTCAGTGAACAAAAATGGAAACCTTAAAATCACAGTGGCTGAACAAATTATTCAAAAATGGCATCATTTATTTGATAGTAAAATAAGTTTGGACAAAAATTAACCAAAGATTCAATGGTGGTCACTTCAACTGTGGAAGGAATACAAAACAAAGCACAGAGGGCCATTGAGTTGTTGTGTCTCCCTTCAAAGAAGGGTAGAGAGCCTCCATTAATAATTATAACTCAACACGTACTATATCTGACTGAAATTCAATGCATTTTGGGGCCTGTAACTTAGAAAACTTCTCATAACAGATTCCCTATAATCATAGCATTGGTATGGTCTGCTAAAATGTTCAATAAGGCAGTTGCACTGGGGCTATAAGCAGCATACAGTTTTCATTTCTGCTCTGTTATTGAGTGGCTAACTTAGGCAAAAATTCTTCTGGTTAAATGTGGCTGGGAATAATAAACTCACTGTCCTTCAAAAGAAGAGTGCTTGGATGTATGAAATGAAGAATGGCTTTCACTAAACCTCGTTGCATTAATGCATCTTAAGTGTGTTGTTCCTGTGCCCTGTGCTTGTGAGGGAAATAATCTCGATGCAGCACGGAGGGAAGCTACTTCCATCACATATTTGAAGGAGACACATCAGACACACACAAGCGGGGTATTCTGTTACACAAAAGCGCAGCTATAAATACAGATGTCAGAAAAAAAGGAACTTAAGGCTCAAGGACAAGCACCCAACTGAAAGTTAAATGGGATCAGAAAAGTCAGGGAGCAAAAGGTCAGCAGGGAGGTATGCATGTTTTCACATCTAACCACTTTGTTACTTTTTTTCCCAATCCCTTTGGCACTTCTACATTTTTCTTCTAGGAGAAGAGGTTTTTGATAATGAATATACTAACACTATTCCAACCAAGCCCATCCTTATATCATGCTTCCTTAGTTACTAGCAGGTCACCCTTCCTTCCTCACAGGCTTTTTTTCCTAAACATGTTACATTTCAGGAGCCAAACACGATGTCAGTGGGGAAAATTCCTGGGGTCAGGAATCATCACTCATCGGGTGAGTTCAGATTATCATTCTTCCTCTGACTTCTTTCAGTTCCAAGAGTGAATTCTTAATCACTCATAGAACCAACGTAAGAAAAGAGAATGGCACTGGAGCTTGATATCTAAGCCTAAAACCATGTCTTCTGCCCATTCCCTGATTGTAACAACAAATCATCCATGGTATTGATTTTTAAAAGAGCAACTTGATTACATTCCAAAAATTCCCAAAAGTCACTTGCTCACTCAACTCTAAGGCTAAGAGTCATTTTGTTAGTATAGTAGGTCACGAGTCTAACAGATCCTAACAAAATCATTAAGGCTTACAGTTCAAAAGCTTGTTATATGATTAATAAGTTCTGTTATGTATCCAAATGGAGAAGGAAAGTAGTTAAACATATTCTGGGATTTTTCTAGCAGATGCCAATCATAGTGATGGACAGGGATACTTTCTCTACTTCCTTTCAGTTTATGATGCCTACATATTCTAGTCTAAATGGTGATAAGGCTTAGACCAGCTCAAAGAGGCCCACATTCATTTCTCAGAGCTGCAAATATTGTCTCTATTCTTATTCCTCAAAAATGCATCTATTTCTAGTAACCAACCCTGAGCTCTCACCTATATTCAAGTCCTATATTTCTAATTGGACATAGTTGGACAGCACCACTGGCTGTCCCATCTCCTCCAACCTTAGATTTTATTTCCAAACATATTATTTTCCCTCTTTGAATTGACTCTATCTAAATTAAGTAATCTATAAAAGTGGGTAGCACAGTTCCTGGCATATTAGCCAGTGCTTCCTAAAGGTTAGCGTCTTTTCTCAAATTTATGATTTCTATTAGTACTGCACAACTCTGTTAGTCCCCAAGCTTAATATTTCAGATTTTAGACCATTCCCTCTGCTCTATGGTCTTTATCAACTCACTTTGCTATTTCTACTTCTCCCATTCTGGGCCAGGTTTCTTTGTACCTGGATTACTGCATTAGCCTTCTATAATTTATCTCCATCTAAATTCACTTTTTCTCATCCTGTTCCCTACCACCTGCAATTTGACATTTCTCAGTTCTCAGATTCAGCTTGGTAAAGGCCTAGACTTAGCATCTTGTTCCTCTTCAAAAACCTACAGCAGACTTTTATCCTGTAGAAGCCTGAATATGCATACAAGAGACAGGACATGCAAACTGAGAGGCACCAGTATTTCCATGCTGGAATTCCTTCCTGATATTTCTTGGGAAACTTTTGTTTTGCCAAATCCCAATAAAAATCAGTCAAGAAATCAGAAAGATGGAAAAAGCATCATAATCCTCCTGTGAAAATTAAAGTTCAACAATTAACATAGAGGTATACTGGTGAGAGGGAATCACTGATGTCAAGTTGAAAGCAAGACAGAAAACATGACACATGAGGTTGAAGGTTAAAGTCTACATTTCCAGAAACCAGGACAGGATCAAGTAGGAGAGAAGTGACTATGATCTGTTCAGTAGGTCTTGCTTATAGCTGTTGCCTTGTTATAACGTGGCCCAGTCTACTGCGAATGGTCAGTCATTCTTTCAAATAAAATAAGTATTAATATGTTTATAGGCATAGTATACTGTAAACAAATCCTATGAGTGAAGTTTCAAGAAATAACAAGTAATGGAAGCAAAATAAGTCCTTCAATTGGCAATTTTGGCAGGTGATTCTCCATAGTGCTGTTAATATTCATAGGACATTCAAATTTTACACTATTTGAACACTACCCAATAATGTTGGCTGATGTTTTTCAGTGTTTGAATATTTACTATAGCTATTCTCCTTTTAAATACTCCTAAATTAATATTTCCTATTTACTGCACAACTTTTTGAGAAATCCATAATAATATAAAAACTTTGAAATACTTTTTTTTTTTTGAGGAAGACTGGCTCTGACCTAACATCCATTGCCAATCTTCCTCTTTTTGCTGAGAAATATTGGCCCTGAGCTAACATCTGTGCCCATCTTCCTCCACTTTGCATGTGGGATGCCACCATAGCATAGTTTGATGAGCAGTGCATAGGTTCACACCCAGGATCCAGACCTGTGAACCCCAGGCCACTGAAGTGGAGCATGTGAACTTAACCACTACACCAATGGGCTGGCCCCAAAAGTGTGAAGTACTTTTAGAATAACCTAGGAATTCCCAAGAATTCCTAGAAATTCCAATTTCTTATTTCTGAATTTCAAGGATTAATATCTTTCAAGAATTTGGAAACACTAAGAAATACACGAACACAATCCTAATAAATTCAAAGGAAGGAAAAAATAACACAGTTAGAAAAGACAAGAAGGTGGCCTTAGAGATTGGTTATAAACCCTGAAGTGTAAAGTGTTCTATAAACACATGGTAATGAGTTAGATGCAGAAAGAAGAGCACATAACACCACCACAAAGTGAAGCCATAAGTTCGTTTGGAGAGCAGTGAGTCATCTGGTTTGATCACTGTACACAGTATAAAAAGAGACTAGGGTAGATAAGGTGAGGGCAGAAAGAATGTTGAGGCTACATTTTGAAGGGTGTTGAATGCTTAAAAGCCAAGTGTACTTATTTGAAATTGCCTCAACAAATAGTTGTTGAATGTTTCCTATTTTCTCCGTAAAGTCTTTCCCAGTGATTTTCACACTTCCTTCTTTGAAACTCTATAGAATTTAACATTTTTACCAGACAACTTAACAGTTGTGAGCCTGTGAGACTCTCAGGGACAGGTTTCAGTGCTACTTGATGGTATTACCACTTGGGACCAAGAGCTGCCTGCATCCTGTCATGTCAAACACTTTCTTCCCTGTGGGGTTCCTGGGGGAGCCCTATGCACTAAGGAAATCAGCAGAATGGAAATCAAAGTACCATCGTATTTATAGCTAAGCAAGTAGCAGCTTGCCCAACTTGTGACAACCAAAAACATTTCCAGACATCGTCCCTGGAAGGGCAAAATTGCATCGGGTTTGGAACCGTTACCTTAAAACAGTCACAGTTTATTTTCATGCACATGACTGCTGGTCACGTGTTAGGAAGTCAGCTGACCTGGGCTGGGTGACTCTGCTTCAACCTGCAGATTCCGCTGGGCTTATCCATTTTCTGTAGGTTGGGCTCAGATCTGCACCAAGTACAGGCATATCTTGGAGATATTGTAGGCTTGGTTTCAGACCACCACAGTAAAGCGAATGTCACAATAAAGTGAGTCACAAGAACTTTTTGGTTTCCCAGGGCATATAAAAGTTATGTTTACACTATGCTATAGTCTATTAAGCGTGCAATAGTGTTATGTCTAAAAAATAATGTATATACCTGAATTAAAAAATACTTTATTGCTAAAAAATGCTAACTATCATCTGAGCCTTCAGCGAGTAGTAATCTTTTTGCTGGTGAAGGTCTTGCCTCGATACTGATGGCTGCTAACTGAACAGGGTGGTGGTTTCTGGAGGCTGGGTTGGCTGTGGCAATTTCTTAACATAAGACAAGAATAAAGTTTGCCACATGAATTGACACATCCTTTCATGATTTCTCTGTAGCATGTGATGCTGTTTGATAGCATTTTACCCACAGTAGAACTTCTCTCAAAATTGGAGCCAATCCTCTCAGACCCTGCTGCTGCTTTATCAACTAAGTTTATGTAATATTCTAAATCCTTTGTTGTCATTTCAACAATCTTCACAGTCTCTTCACCAGGAGGAGTTTCCATCTCAAGAAACCAATTTCTTTGCTCATCCATAAGAAGCAATTCCTCATTTCTTAAAGTTTTGTCATGAGATTGCGGCAATTCAGTCACATCTTCAGACTCCACTTCTAATTCTAGTTCTCTTGCTCTTTCCACCACATCTGCAGTTACTTCCTCCACTGAAGTCTTGAACCTCTCAAAGTCATCCATGAGGGTTGGAATTAACTCCTTTCAAACTCATGTTAATGTTGATATTTTGACCTCTTCTGATGAACCACAAATGTTCTTAATGGAATCAAGAATGGTAAATCCTTTACAGAATCTTTACTTTGCCCAGATCCATCAGAGGAATCACTATCTACGACAGCCACAGCCTTATGAAATGTATTTCTTAAATAATAAGACTTGAAAATCAAAATTACTCCCTGATCCATAGGCTATAGAATGGATGCTGTGTTAGCAGGCATGAAAACAACATTAATCTTGTTGTACATGCCATCAGAGCTCTTGGGTGACCAGGTACATTTTCAATGAGCAGTAATAGTTTGAAAGGAATCTTTTTTTCTGAGCTGTGGGTTTCAACAGTGGGCTTAAAATATTCAGTAAATCACATTGTAAACAGATGTGCTGTCATCCAGGCTTTGTTGTTCTATTTATAGAGCACAGGCAGAGTAGATTTAGCATAATTCTTAAGAGCCCTAGGATTTCAGGGATGTTAAATGAGCATTGGCTTCAACTTAAAGACACCAGCTGCATTGGCTCCTTACAAGAGAATCAGCCTGTCCTTTGAAGCTTTGAAGCCAGGCATTGACTTCTCCTCTCTAACTATGAAAGTCCTAGATGGCATCTTCTTCCAAAATAAGGCTGTTTTGGCTACATGGAAAATCTGTTGTTGAGTGTAGCCACCTCCATTAATTATCTTACTTAGGTCTTCTGAATAACTTGCTGCAGCTTCTACATCAGCACTTGCTGCTTCACCTTGCACTTCTATGTTATAGAGACGGCTTCTTTCCTTAAACCTCATGAAACAACCTCTGCTAGCTTCAGACTTTTCTTCTGCAGCTTCCTCACCTCTCTCAGCCTTCACAGAAGCGAAGAGAGTTAGGGCCTTGCTCTGGATTAGGCTTTGGCTTAAGGGAATATTGTGGCTGGTTTGATCTTCTATCCAGAGAACTAAAACTTTCTCCATAACAGCAATAAGTCTGTTTCACTTTTTTATCAATCGTGTGTTCACTGGAGCAGCACTTTTAATTTCCTTTAAGAACTTTTCATTTGCATTCACAACTGGATAACTGTTTGGCACAAGAGGTCTATCTTCCAACCTATCTCAAATTTTGTCTTGCCTTCCTCACTAGGCTTAATCTTTTTTAGCTTTTGATATAAAGTGAGAGACATGTGACTCTTTCACTTGAACATTTAAAGGCCAATGTAGGGTTATTAATCAGCCTAATTTCAATATTATTGCATCTCAGGGAAGGCCCAAGGAGAGGGAGAGAGAAGAAGGAACAGCTGGTCAGTGGAGCAGTCAGAAGGCAGACAACATCTATCTATTAAGTTCGCCATCTTATATGGATGCAGTTCATGGCACCTCAAAACAATTACAATAGTAACATCAAAAATCACTGATCACAGATCACCTTAACAAATACAACAATAATGGAAAAGCTTGAAATGTTGCAAGAATTACCAAAATGTGACACAGAGACACAAAGTGAGCAAATGCTGTTGGAAAAATGGTGCTAAAAGACTTGCTTGATGCAGGGTTGCCACAAACCTTCAATTTGTAAAAAACTCAATATCTGTGAAACACAAGAAAGTGAGCTGCAATTAAAGTATGCCTGTTCATTCCATATTATTGATCTTTGTGACCTCATGCTTCCTTTGCTAGAGTACTATGATTACCTTATAAAAGAAAAAGTGAAGCAATAGATGACAAAAATATTCACTGAATTTCCCTCTCTCCTAGGCTATCATCTGGAATCTCTGAGTCTCTCAACCTTTTTCTAAAACTATTAATATTATTGCTGTGTTGACCTTTGCTGCTGTTTGCCATTTTGAAATTTACAGATCAGCAAGCACCAGTAAATCTTGTCAGAATTAATGCAAATGTAAGACACAGCCATTACCAGCTCCTCACGATAAAGAATAGCTTTCTACAATGTTATTACTGAGACACAATTTATCCTGATTGCCAGAAAGATGAGACACCCTGAATGCAAGCAGTAAACTCACCCTGAGAAATAAATTTCCTTGGCGTTGCTCACACAGAAGTTTGCTCACACGGATGAACGCTGTCAGTGCAGAGAGTGGCGGAGTGATTGATTCACTCCTGAGCATCTCCCCTGTCCCCCTGCTGGAAAATGAAAGTTAATTTGCTCTCATTCATTCTTTTCACCACACTCGACGTTTTTAGGGATTGAACTCAGAAAATGAAGACAGGTAAATCATGGTCCAGATAACTCCTTTTTTTCCCCCAGGCACTGAATGTGCCTTTATATTTCAGCCCTGCACATTTCTCTCACAGGGCTCCCTAGGATTAATACAACAATGAATTCCAAGCCTACCAGAAAGCATTCTTTGCTCTGTTGGATGTGCTTATGTTTCCAATATATAAATAAGTGGTTCCATAAAAGACTTGACAATATATAGGTAGCAGAATTCCTGTTCATGACAATTCTATCTCCTTGGTGCTTTTTAAAATCTCTATGAAGAATTCTTGTGATGATGTTTATTGAACTAAGAATTTTAATGCAGTAGTCTACTTAGAAGAAGAGTGTCAATAAATGAGTAAACCCTGGAAGATAAAGCTAAGGAAGAGATATTTTTTGTTTCCAGAAAATAACTAGCTAAAATGTGGCTGTTTATCAATCCTTGGGGAAAGGAGGAACATTCAAAAGCAGTTGATTCTAAATCCATAGAAAGAAACTGGGATATCTGAGCAAAAGGGAGTGTGGGCATGTAGTGGACTCATCCTCTTTGGCTTCCCGTCTCAACCAAGTACCTCAGACTTCAAAGAACCTGAGAAGTCACAAGCAGAAATGCCACAAAGAGATGCTCTCATGAATGACTATCATAGGAAAAAGAAAATGTCAAGATTAAGACAATGAGAGCATATTTATAACAGAAGCATTCAAAATACAAAAGAAAAGTAATAAAAGAAGCAGAAAGAATAGTATTTTAAGAGAAGTTAGAGCATATTAAATAATCCATTTTAAAATTATTCTATAATCTTTCAAAAAATTATAAATTAGAAATCTCTTAAAATATTATCTCTTCAAATCTGAATTTAATTTGAAGAATAAGAATATAAAATAAAATAATATAGGGTCTAAATCCTATATAGGTTTTACTACTCACAAGAGTAGATCCACTAAATAATCTAAATTGTAATAAAATTCATAATATATAGCTATATGTATAAAGAGAAGCACCTTGGAGAATGGGTTTTATAATAAAGTACTGACATATGATTTAGAAACTTTAAGACCAATAATTTGCCTTTAAATGTTTATTGAGTGCCCACCATGTATCAAACATCATTCTAAGTGCTGAGGATAAAAAGAGCCTCCTTTTAAGGAGCTTATGATCCAAGAAGAGAGCCAAATAATATGGTTCTTAACTTGTGATGATCTATATACAGTGGAGAGACTGAGTGAATCTTCTTTTTTTACAAATAAAAGAAGTCCATAAAAATGGAGGGTAAAAATAGTTTCATTTTTCTGATAAGAAGGTAACTGATCCATCAGAAAATTGTTTTTATTAAATCCCTTCAGCTATCAGGAAAACTAAAAATCGAATATGAATTGCCAATGTCAATAAGAGCTGATCAGCCAACATGACCCATTTACTCTGAAGCAAAACTTTCTATATTAAACTTTAAAAAAATTAAAAGCAGAATTTTATTGATCTTGACCAATGAAGATTATAAGACTCAAATATAGATTCAAAGATTATAAGGTTTTAAGAAGTGACATCACCAAGATGGCAACAGTTGTTCCCAACTTTGCTCCCCCTACAAGAACAACTAACAACTATTCCTGCATGAGACACCACTGAGAAAATCCTAGAACAAGGAGATGGGACTGAAGCATCCCCTTGCACCACAGAGACTGAGACAGGCCACATTAGAAGGGTAGGAGGAGTGGTTACATGTTGACCGCATTGCCTGGAGCAGCACTACACCCAGAGGTCTCCCCTGAGCCTACAGTTCCTCCAGCAGGAAAAGAGAGCTCAGGATGGACATCCAGCTCCCCCAGCTTTGTAGGTCACTTCTTGGGAGTTCCCACTTCAGTCTCACCTTAGAGAGACCATGAGGGAATCTGCAGGATTGACCACAGGGAATCTGATTGTGATGAAGAAGCAGGGAGGGGCTTGCCACAACTAGCACTAAGATCTTGGCAGACCAAGTTCCTACCTGCAGCACCTAAATAGTAATCCCAACCAAGGGTTTGCTTATCTATAGAGCCAAGACAGTGATGCAGTCTGAACAGAGAACTCAGCAGGGCACAGGTATGCCTGATTTGGGTCCTCAAGTGAAGACCTTTGTCATCTCTCGAGCCTTATCTGCCCCCCCCAACTCCCACCCAGGCAGGGAAGCTGAGTCATAGCCTGGTCCACCATAGCTGAGTGTACCTCCTGGCCCCACCCAACCAGAAAGCCTGGCAGGAACACCTGAAAGCTGCATAGCCCAGCAATACTTGAGCAGAGAGTTCAGCAGGCAGAGCTGATCATCCACAGAGCAAAGCCAGTAGCACCGTTCAGCTGGGAACTTGGGGTGCAGGTCAGCTTGAGTCAAAACCACAAACAAAGAGCCAAGCCAGTTCTCCTGCTCTGCCCAGGCAGACAAACTAATTCATAGCCCTGCCCATTGCTGAATACTGCCTTCAGCCTGTCCAAGCAGGTACCTAACCAGAGCACATGGGAAACTGTGTAGTCCATCCAACAGCCCTGCTTACAGTGGCACCTAAAACAAAGACCACTGCCCATGACTTTCCCCATCTGCAGAACAAAACTAGTGGCCCCATCTGAGCAGGGAACTCAGGGCACTGTCTTGTGTGATTCAGGTCCCCAAAGTATGAGCCATATGGGCTTTGGAGCCCATTCTATTGCCCCACCAGGGGCAATAGGAAGCTAATTCATAGCCCCACCTACTGCTAAGTATGGTACCTAGTCCCAACTGTCTAGGAAGCCTGACTAGAGAACCCAGGTAACCACAGAGTCTATCCTACAGCCTCGTTTGGTCAGGGAACCAAGGCAGTAGGCCTATCCAACTGTTCCCAGCCAGCAACACCCCCTCCAACCTCAGAGCACAGACAGTAGCATTGCCCAAAAATAGACCTTGATAGCAAGCTCTACCAGCCCAAGGATGTTACAAGCAGACTCATTCAGAAACCAAAACTGAGCTAACTGGTGAACTATCTCTGCCAAAGCAAACCTGTAAAGTCTAGAAGAGGACCTCACTTACTCAAATGTGTAGATACAAACGTTAGTAATCAAGGAACGTGAAAAATCAGGTAAACATGACACCACAAAAGGAAATTAATAAAGCTCCAATAACTGACCTTAAAGAAGTGGAGATTTATGGACACAAAGAATTCAGAATAATCCTCTTTAAAAAGTTTAGTGAACTACAAGAACACACAGACAACTAAATGAAATTAGGAAAACAATGCATGAGCAAAATAAGATGTTCAACAAAGAAATAGAAATCTTCAAAAACAAAGAAACACAAATCCTAGACTGAAAAATACAATGACTAAACTGAAGAATTCAATAAAGAGCTTCAAAAGCAGACTCAACCATGTAGAAGAAAGAATCAGTAACCTAGAAGACAGGATATTTGAAATTATCCAGTCAGAGAAGCAAATAAAAAATGAACAAAAAAGATTGAAGAAAGCCTATGGAACTTTTGGGACACAATCAGAGAAACAATATTTGAATTATGGGAATTCCAGAAGGGGAAGAGAAAGTAAAAGAAATAGAAAGTATACTCAAAGCAATCATGGTTGAAAACTTCCCAAACCTAGGAAGATAAATGACCATTCAAATCCATAAAGCCCAAAGGACCTCAAATGGATTGAACCCAAATGGGGCTACATTGAGACACATTATAATCAAATTGTCAAAAGTCAGAGAAAGAATTTTGAAAGCAGCAAGAGGAAAGAGATAAGTTACATACAAGGGAATAACAATAAGACTATGGGCAGACTTCTCAACATAAACTTTTCAGTCCAGGAGACAATGGGATGCTATATTCAAAATTATTGAAATAAAAAACTGTAAACCAAGAATTCTATACCAAGCAAAGCTGTTTTTCAGAAATGGAGAGATAGATACTTTCCAAACAAACAAAAGCTGAGGGAGTTCATCACCACTAGATCTGCCTTACAAGAAATGCTAAAGGGATGTCTTTGAGTAGAAGTAAAAGGACACTAATTAACATCATAAAAATACAAGAAGGTAGCATCAAACTCAATGGTAATGGTAATGGTAAATATATAGTCAAAGTTAGATTCTTTAATAAGGTAATGGCAGTGCTTAATTCACTTACAACATTTTGAAAGTTTCAAAAAAGTAGTAAAAATAACCATAGCCACAATAATCTGTTATTGAATCACAACATAAAAAATATGTAAATGTAACATCAATAACCTAAAATGTGAAGAGAAAAGGAAGTAAAAGTGTAAAGTTTAGGAATGCTATCGAAGTTAAGCTATCAGTTTAAAATAGGGCATTATAATTTTAAGATATTTTATGTAAGCCTCTGGTGATCACAAGGGAAGAAACTGTAGCAATTACACAAAAGAACATGATAAAGGAGTCAAAGCATACAGATACCCAAAGATATGAAAACACAAAAAAAAGACAGCAAGATAAGAAGCAAGGAACAATGGATCTACAAAATATCAGAAAACAATTAACAAAACGGCAACATAAGTTCCCCCCATCAATAATTACTTTAAATTAAAATGGGTTAAATTCTCCAATCAAAAGACAGAATGGCTGAATAGAGGAAAAAACAAGATCTCACAATATGCTGCCTACAAGAAACTCACTTTAACCTTAAAGATACATAGATTGAGAGTGAAGTGATGGAAAAAAATATTTTAGGCAAATGGTAACCAAAAAAGGGCAGGAGTAGTTATACTTATATCAGACAAAATACACAAACTAAAAATGGTAAAAAGAGACAAAGAAGGCCATTATATAATGATAAAAGGGCCACTCCATCAAGAAGGTATAACAGTTGTAAATATTTATGCATCCAACATTGCAGCACCTAATATATAAAGCAAAAACTCACAGAGCTAAAAGGAGAAATAAACAGCAATACAATAATAGTTGGGGACCTTAAAACCCACTTTCAACAACCAATAGATTATCCGGACAGAAAAACAATAAAGAAACAGCAGATTTGAACAACCCTATAGACAAAATGAACCTAACAGACATATGCAGAACATTACATCCAACAACAGCAGAATATACATTCTCCCCAAATGCACTTGGAACATTTTCGAGGCTAGACCGTATGTTAAGCAACAAAACAAGTCTTAGCAAATTGAAGAAAATGAAATCATACCAAGTATCTTCTCTGAACACAATAGTATAAAACTAGAAATCAATAGCAGAAAGAAGACTGGAAAACTCATGGACACATGGAAATTAAACACTAACACTTTCCTGAACAACCAAAGGATGAAAGAAGAAATTAAAGAGGAAATAAACTAGTATCTTGAGACAAATAAAAATGGAAACACAATAAACCAAAACTTATGGGATGCAGCTAAAGCAGTTCTAAGAGGAAAGTTCATGGCAATAAATGCCTACATTAACAAACAACAAAGATCTCAAACAAACAACCTCTCTCTATACCTCAAGGAACTAGAAAAGGAAGAACAAACTGAGACCAAAGTTAGCAGAAGGAAGGAAATAATACAGATTAGAGCTGAAATAAATGAAACAGAGAACAGGAAAACAATAGAGAAAAATATCAAAACTAAAAGTTGTTTCTTTGAAAAGATAAACAAAATTGACAAACCTTTAGTGAGACTTACCCAGGGAAAAAAGGACCCAAATCAACAAAATTAGAAATGAAAGAGGAGACATTACAACTGATACCACAGAAATACAGATGATCATAAGAAGCTACTATGAACAACTATAAGCCAACAAACTAGACAACCTAGAAGAAATAAAAAAATTCTTGGAAACCTACCAAGACTGAATAAGAAAGAAATAGAAAATCTGGACAGATCAATTACTAGTAAGAATGTTGAATCAGTAATCAAAAATCTCACAACAAAGAAAAGCCCAGGACAAGATGGATCCACTGGTGAATTTTATCAAACATTTAAAGAAGAATTAACTCTAATCCTTCTCAAACTCTTCCAAAAAATCGAAGAGGAAGGAACACTCCCAATACTCATTTTATGAGGTCAGCATTACTCTGATACCAAAGCCAGAAAAGGACACTATGAAAAAAAATCTACAGGTTAATATCCATGATACACATAGATGCAAAAGTTCTCAATAAAATACCAGCAAATTGAATTATAGCACATTAAAAGGATCATTCACCATGATCAAGTGAGATTTATCCCTGGTATGCAAGGATGGCTCAACTTACACAAATCAATAAATGTGATACATCACATTAATAGAATGAAAGAAAAAAATCATATGATCATCTCAATAGATACAGGAAAAGTGTTTGACAAAATTCAACATCTGTTCATGATAAAAACTCTTAACAAATTAGGTATAGAAGGAATATACCTCAACATAACGAAGGTCACATCTGAGAAGCCCACAGCGAACATCATACTCAGTGGTGAAAGATCTGATCTATCCTCTGATATTTTCATCTAAGATCAGAAACAAGACAAAGATGCCCACTCTCACCACTCCTATGCAAAATAATACTGGAAATCCTAGCCAGAGCAATCAAGCAAGAAAAAGAAATAAAAGGCATCAGAATTGGAAAAGAAGAAATATACTGTCTCTATTATCAGATACATGATTTTATATACAGAAAATCCTAAAGAAGACTACACCAAAAAAGATCTAATCAATGAATTCAGTAAAGTTGCAGGATACAAAATTAACATACAAAAATCAGTAGTTTTTCTATACACTAACAACACATAATCTAAAAAAGAAAGAAACAATCCCATTTACAGTAGCAGCAAAAACAATAAAGTACTTAGGAATGAATTTAACCAAGGAGATGAAAAATCTCCACACTGAAAACTACAAGACATTGATGAAAGAAATTGAAGAAGACACAAATAAATGGAAAGGTATACTGTGTTCTTGGACCAGAAGAATTAATATTGCTAAAATGTCTATAATATCCAAAGTCATCTATATTCAATGTGATCCATACCAAGATTCCAATGACATTTTTTACAGAAGTACAAAAAAAAAAAAAAACCCAAAATTTATATGGAACCACAAAGCCAAAGCAAGTCTGAGAAAAAACAAAGTGGAAGGCATTATACTTCCTGGTTTCAAGCTACACTGTAAAGCATAGTTATCAAAACAGTATGGTACTAGCATAAAAAACAGACATAGACCAATGGAACAGAATCAAGAGCCCAAAAATAAACCCATGTATATGCAATCAATTAACATTTGACAAGGGAGCCAAGAACACTCAATGGAGAAAAGACAGTTCTTCAATAAATGGTGCTGGGAAAATTAGACATTCACATGTAAAAGAATGAAACTAAACCCTATCTTACACCACACACGAAAATTAACTCAAAATGGATTAAAGACTTAAATGTAAGACCATAAATCATAAAACTCCTAGAAGAAAGCATAGAAAAAAGCTCCTTGACAATGAGGGTCTTAGCAATGATTCTTTTGGATATGACACCTAAAGCACAAGCAACAAAAGCAAAAGTAAACAAGTGGGACTACATCAAACTAAAAAGCTTCTGCATAGCAAAAGAAATCATTAACAAAATGAAAAGACAACCTATGAGAATGGGAAAAAATATTTGTAAATCATTTATCTGATAAGGGATTAATATCCAAAATATATTAAAATCTCATACAACTCAATAGTGAAAAATCAAATAATCCAATTAAAAATGGTCAGAGGACCTAAATAGACACTTTCCAAAGAAGATACATGAAAGGCCAACAGGTACATGAAAAGGTGCTCAACATGACTAATCATAAAGGAAATGCAAATCAAAACCACAACAAGATGTCACCTCATGCCTGTTAGAGTGGCTATCACTAAAAAGACAAGAGATAACAAACGCTGGCAAGGATGTGAAGTAAAGGGCACAGCTGGTGGGATTGTAAACTGGTTCAGCCACTATGGAAAAACAGTATAAGTGTTCCTCAAAGAATTGAAGAATGAGCTACCTAATGATCTAGCAATTCCATTGCTTGGGATATATCCAAAGGAAATGAAAACACTATGTTGGAGAGATATCTGCACCCCCATGTTCATTGCAGCATTGTTTATAATAGCCAAGACGTGGAAACAATCTAAGTGTCCATTGACAAATGAATGGATAAAGAAAATTATACATATACACACACATACACACACACACAATGGAATATTATTTGGCCATAAAAAGAAAATCCTGCCATTTGTGACAATATGGATGGACGCTGAGGGCATTATACTAAGTGAAATAAGTCAGACAGGAAAAGAAAAATACTGTATGATCTCACTTACATGTGGAAAGGAAGAAAAGGAAGGAAGGAAGGAAGAGCAGGGGGGAGAGAGAGAGAAGAAAAGGAAAGGAAGAAAGAAAGAAAATCAAACTCATAGAAAAAGAGATCAGATTTGTGGTTACCAGAGGTGGCGGGTAAGGGCTGGGGGCATTGGATGAAGGTAGTCAAAAGATACAAACTTCCAGTTATAAGATAAATGAGTACTGGGGATGTAATGTACAGCATGGTGACTATAGTTACCACTGCTATACGATATATAGGGAAGTGGTTAAGAGGGTAGATCCTAACAGTTCTCATCACAAGGAGAAAACAGGTATTTGTCTCTTTTTTGGTATCTATATGGGATGATGGATGTCAACTAAACTTATTGTGGTAATCATTTCAGAAGATATGTAAATCAAGTCATTATGCTCTACACCTTAAACTTGTACAGTGCTGTACGTCAGTTATGTCTCAAGAACACTGGGAAGAAAAGACTATAAGATTTCAAAAGTAACTTTCATTTTGATAAAGCATCATCTTAAGAATAAATTACAAAGATAAGAGCAGGAAAATGCTACTGCATGTCTGCTGGTAGACAGGTAACATTTCAGAACTCGTTTTATAAATGAAAAAGCAATTTAACCAATATATCATTATGCTGTTTCAACTGCAACAAGAAATATAACTTTAAATCAGATTTTGGGAGCAGGCAGGCAAAACAGATACCAAAGTTATGTACTTCTAATGTCAGCAACAAAAAAAATGATTCACAAACCAGGCATAGGGCTCCATGGTGTGTATGTCTCATGGTAAAAAAAACCAGCAACCAAGCCATTACATTGTGAATTATTTGGTCTACTTGGACAAATAATAACTATGCTTGTTCCCCTTCTAAAATACAGGATGACGCCTACTCTACTTCCTAGGGAGCATAAATTTCAAGGTTTTAAAAGGAGGTAAAATTACTGAATGCCTCCCTTTTTAATTTTGTTTTACTAGTTTTGTTTGTTTGTTTTTTGTAATCTACTTCAAAGACGTTTGGGAATGAAGCAGGCATGACCAAATAATAAAGAAATATAAATAACAGGTACAGATCTTTAAGATTGCTTCTAATTTCGTCCACCTTCAAGAAAAAAACCCTGCTGACTACACTTTCCTACCAGGTACTGTCCATTTCTTAATTTCCCTTTGCAGCAAAGCGCTCCTCAGATTTCCCACCCCACCTCCCCAGCCCCCACCACACACTGCACCAGAACCTGCTGTTGCCGGAAAGTCACACGGCCTCCATGTTGCTAAAGCCACTGGTCAGCGTTTTCTTCACTCAGTCTACTAGGAGAGGCTCGGACTGGGCAGTCTCTCTTTTTTGATATGCTTTCTTTCCTGGTTTTCAGGAGATCTCACTCTTTTGGTTTTCTTCTTACTTTTCCTTTCACTCCTCTTCAGTGTTCTCTGCTAGTTTCCCCTCTTCTCCCAGACCCCTTAAATTTGAAATTCCCAAGAATTCATCCTTGGTCCTCTGCCCTTCTCCATCTAACCATGGTATATAGGCTGATAACATCCAACTTTATATCTCCAGTCCAGACCTCTCACCCAAACTCCAGATCCATATATTCAAATGCCTACTTGATGTCTAGGCATCATTTCAAACTCAACATTTCCAAATGTGGACATCCGATCTTCCCAACTCCCTCCAAAAGAACTGCACCCTTCCCCATTGCACTGGATGCTAATTCTGTCCTTCCAGTTTTTAAGACTAACAAACTTCACAAAATCCTTGAATCAACTCGTTTTCTCACACCCCATGTACAAACAATAAGCAAATTCTGTTGGTGGTATATTCAAAATATATTCAGTATCTGACCGTTTCCAATCACCTCTATTCAATCATCCCAGACTGAACAAAATTAAGTTTTCAGCGGCATTACTGCAATAGCCTCCAGCACATCTCTCTGACCTTTGTCTTCCTATAGTCTGTTATCAGCACATCTGCAGCGATCCTTTTAAAATGAAAATCAAATTGCGACACTCCTCTGCATAAAAGCAATTTCACTTGGAATTTTTTAAAAAGTCCTTAAAACGGCCCAAACAGGCCTCTGCGAACTGACCTCATCTCTTATGACTCTCTTTCTTGTTCACCTTAATCCAGCAACAGTACCTCCTTACTCTTCTCCATATATGTCAGTCATGCTCTTGCCTTAGGACCTTTGCAATGACTGTCTGTTCCTGAAAGGCTCTTTCCCCAGATATCCAATTGGCTAACTATCTTACTCCCTTCAAGTCTGTGCCACATGCCAATTTGTCAGTGGTATTCTCACAACCAGCACCCTGATCTCTGTTACCTTCCTCTGTGTTTCCCATAGCATCATTTATCACTTTCTAACATACTACATAATTTACTTTATTATTATATTTACTGTTTCCCCTCATGAGAATGAAAGTTTCAAAAGTTCAGGGATTTGACCTGTTTCATAAATGTATCTATCCAAGCATCCATAAGAGTGCCTGGAAATAGTTGAAGATCAACAAATATTTTTGGAACTAATGAATATTGCTCTAAAATGAAACTTCAGGCAAAAGGAAAACAGGAAAATAAAAGTTATTGGTAAGATTCTCTGACCCATACGTCCCCCAAAAGAAAAGTTTGCTGAAAATGAAAAGCCACCAATTCAAGGAATAATAGCACTAGGAAGGATTTTATAGCACAGCTAGGACAATAACCTGGACTTCTGATTTTCAAGCCAATGTCCCTTGAATTACAGTATACTGCTTCTCATGTACTTTCTGCCCTCCATGAAAGGAAAGGGCTTGCCTTATAAATTAGTTTGCCATAAAGTTTTATCAAAGACTAAGTAAAATAAAATTAAACGGGAATATAAATCTATTATAATCATATTTCATTTTTCTCATAACCCCTGATAAAAAGCACATCTGTGGGCTGGCCCCATGGCGTAGTGGTTAAGTTCACGCACTCTGCTTCAGCAGCCCAGGTTCACGGGTTCAGATCCCAGGCATGGACCTACACCACTTGTCAGCTACGCTGTGGCATCAACCCACATATAAAACTAGAGGAATACTAGCACAAATGTTAACTCAGGGCTAATCTTCCTCAAGCGAAAAACGAGGAAGACTGGCAACAGATGATAACTCAAGGTGAATTTTCCTCAGCAACAAAAAAAGCACATCTAAAAACTCTAGCTTCAAGGATATAGCATAGATAGAAAAAGCTAGTAAGGATAATAGAAGACTTGAACAACACTGTCAATCAATTTGGCCTATTTGACATGTATAGAAAATTATATCTAATGCCCACAGAATACATTCTCTTCAAGTATACATATAATGGTCACCATGATAGACCATACAGTGTATCATAAATTCTTAATGAATTTTAGATACTGAAATCATACAGAATGTGTTCTCTGACCACAAGGTAACTAAATTTAAATCAAGAAAAATATCTATAAAATCTCCAAATATTTGTAAATTAAGAAATATCTTATAATTAACAGGTCAAAGAAGAAATCACCAGGAAAATTAGGAAACATTTTTAACTGAATGATAAAATCACAATATAAAAAATTTTATGGGATGCAGTTAAACTGGTGTTTTAAAGGTAAATTTATAGCTTTAAATGCTTATATTTGAAAGGAGAAAAGCTTAAGATCAATGATCTAAGTTTCCACTTTGAGAAGCTAGACAAATACAAGCATATTAAACTTTAAATAAATAGAAAATAAAAGCAATACTAAGATATGGGCAAAAATTGAAGAAATACAAAACAGACAATGAAGAAAATTAGCAGTCAGAAGTTGATTGTCTGAGCAGATTAATAAAATTGATACATTCCTAGAACAAATAAATGAGAAAAAAAGAAGACATTCATTATCACTATTAGGAATGAAAGAAGCACCATAACTATAGATCCTACAGACATTAAAAGGAAAATAAGCAAATATTATGGAACAGCTTTATGCCAATAAATTTGACAAAATAGATGAAAAGGACAAATTGCTTCAGAGATACAACTTAGGGGCCAGCCCTGGGGCCTAGTAGTTAAGGTCGGTGTGCTCCGCTGTGGCGGCCCGGGTTCAGTTCCTGGGTGTGAACCTACTCCACTCGTCTGCAGCCATGCTGTGGTGGCAATCCATGTACAAAATAGAGGAAGACTGGCACAGATGTTAGCTCAGGGCAAATCTTCCTCACCAAAAAAAAAAAAAAAAGACACAACTTAAAAAGCTGATAAAGAATAAACAGGAAATTTGAATAGCCCCATATATTTCAAAGAAATTAAATTCATAACTAAATATCTTCCCACAAAGAAAAATAAAGGCCCAAATGATTTCATTGATAAAATTTATCAAATATTTTAAGGAAGAAAAAGAAGAGTCCCATTAAAACTCTTTCAAAAAATAGAAGAGAAGAGAACACACTTTATTTTAAGAGACCAGGCTAACCCTGCTACCAAAATGTCACACAAACACACAAAAACACTATAAAGAAAAAAATACTATAGACCAATATTCCCATGAATGTAGATACAAAACTTATAACAAAATATAAGTAAATCTAATCCAGAAATACATAAAACAGAATATATCATAACCAAGTAGGGTTGGCATTAAAAAGTAAGTCAACATATTTGATCTTATTGACATAATGAAGAAGAAAAGGCATCTAAGAAAATTCAGGGCCAATTCATGATAAAAACTCACAAACTGAAAATAGAAGAGGAACTCCTCATCCTGATAAAGGGCATCTATGAAAACCTATAGCTAACATATTTATTGTGAAATATTCAGTTATACCCTTTGTCCCACAAGTTCAGAAATCCTAGTTGATGTGATAAAAAACAAACAGAACTAAAAGATATAAAAATTGGAAAAGAAGTATTAAACTCTTTTTATTCACGAAAATAAAAATTATATACTTTATTGTATGTTAAATGTAAAATCCTAAGTAAACTACAGAAAAAATACTAGAACCAATAAGTAAATTTAACAAGGTTGTAGGATAAAAAGTTAATATAGAAAAATCAATTGTACTTGTGTATACTAGCAACAAATAATTGAAAATGAAATTTAAAAATAATTTCATCTGCAGTAACAAAAACTGTAAAATATCTACACACTGAAATTATAAAACATTTTAAAGATATTAATAAAGACCAAAATAAATGCAGAGATATGCCTTGTTCATGGATGGGAACAATCAACACTGAAACAATGTCAATTCTCCCCAATCATCTATAAATTCAACACCATTCTGATCAAAATCCCAGCAGGTTTTCTTACATAAATATACAAGATGAGTCTAAAATGTATGAGAAATCCCATAACAATTGGGATAGGAAACAAAAAATTCTTAAAGAGAACCCAAGTCGAAAGACTTACACAACATGATTTCAAAACTTACTATGAATTTACAATAAGCAAGATAGTGTGGCATTGGCATAAGGATAGAAAAATAGATCAATGGAATAGAACAGGGATTCCAGAAACACACTGACACATATTTGGTCAGTGGAGAAAGTGAGTCTTTTCAGTAAATGATGTTAGAACAACTGACCAAAAAGCAAGGCACTTTAATCTGTAATAAAGCTTAACTCAAGACAGATCATAGACCTAAAGGTAAAAGCTAAAACTATAAATCTATCAGAAAGCCTGGAAGAATATGTTCACAATCTTGGGGGAGGCAATGATTCTTAAAGAGTACACAAACAGCACTAACCATAAAAGGAATGAAATGATAAATTGGACTTGATCAAAATTAAAAATGTCTGTGCTTCTAAAGATATGTTTTAAAAAATGACAAGTCAAGCCACACACACACACACACACACCACAAAGGAACCAAAATACATTTAAAAAACTGCTACAAAATAATAATAAAAAGACAGCCCAATTTTTAAATGGGGAAAAGACTACACCAAAAAGGAAATAAAAAGTATTCTACATCTCTGGTCATCAGGAAATTACAAATTAAAGCCACAGGGATAATACTGTTTCACACTCACTAGAATAGCTAAAACTAAAGACTGACAACTGCAAATGTTGGTGAGGATGTGGAACCACTGGAACTGCCATAACATTGCCGGTGGAATTATAAAATGGCACAACTACTTTGTAAAACTGCTTGCCAGTTTCTAAATAAAATTGAAAATATCACCGAGCATTTCCATTCCTGGGTATTTACTCAAGCAAAGTGAGAACATATATCTACACAAAGACTTGTGCAAAATGTTTATAGCAGCTTTATTCATAGTAGCCAAAAACTAGAAACAGCTCCATATCCGTCAATAGCAGAGTGGATAAATATTTTGGTACAAAATAGGGACCAAAGAAGGAGGACAAACTACTGATAAAATCAACAAGACAAATTTATATGCATGTGAAAGAAGCCAGACCCAAACAGTACATTATATTACTTTATCTACGTAAAGTTTGTAAACAATCCACACTAGTCGATGGTGATAGAAATCAGAACAGTGATCACCTATGGGGTGGTGTGTACGGGGAACTTTCTGAAGAGATTGAAATGTTCTATATTTGGATTGAAATGTTGTTTACATGTGTGTACATTTGTGAAAACCCATTGAATTATACATTTCAGATCTATGCATTTCACTGTAGGCAAATTTTATCTTAGTAAAGTCTTTTAAAATATAAAATATTCTAGCTCATTAGTCAAAAATCATTGCTAAAATGACATTATGTGGTACCAGTTAGGGGTGTATGCGTTCTCAAAGATAGAATACTGCTGAAGAATTTTGTGATATTTGAAAGCCTGGGGCATACTATTTGGTCGCGGCACATAGCACAATCTTGACCGATGCTTGAAAATGAAATGTTGTGTCCTTATACATTTTATTATGGACACCAGTACAGGGGCACTATGAAAGGACACTCCACCTTTTCCCAAATTACATTACCAAATTATTTGGGATTAGAGGTATAGGTCTGGAATCCAAGTTGTTGGACTAGCATAAAGCATGAGGAAGAGAGCATGGAAATAATTGAACATGGGGTCCATATGCTTTGCATTTTCTGGTGACTAAGTCTGAATTTTCTGGGAAATACAAAGCATATTCAATTTTCTGAGTTTTACCTGTCTACAAAGAGTATCCATTTTTTTAGCACTTCCATTAAGTAAATGGCAATATATGCTTGAATTTGTTTCACAGGTAGAAATATTGACTCAAAGGAAGATTAAATTCATAGTTAATTGATACCAGTGTGACTAGTTTAAAGGGGAACATTTCTGGCAGTCACCTGGTTGTCTTGATCGTTCAAAATCAGACAACTAAAAAAATTTATTTTTAATTAATTAACCATTTTTAGAATAAGTATCACAATCTACTCTCCAGTATTAAATGATCAAGCAATGGAAGAAAAAAATTTTAAACCAACCTCTCAACTTCTGAAGTATTTCTTCCAGTAAATGATGGCTCGTTACAAACACAGAGGGCAAATAAACATGAGTTAATTATAAAAACACAGGTTAGTATTGGCAATAGTGCTCTGAAAGAATGAATAGTATACCTGAATTTTCCTTATCTCTAGGCAATTAGAAGAGTATGTCCGATTTATTGTTGGAATATGCCACTCTCTCCTACAAAAACTTTTCTTACTTGCTGACAGAATTTTTTTCATCTTTTTAAAATGTTCATTCCAAGGAAATTCAGAGTATACTCACTCACTTCAGATTCATCTCTCTCCCTCATATAGCAGCTCTCAATCTTTTATGGTCACAGACATTGTGTTAATTGGATGAACACTGCTATGGATTTTCTCTTCAGAAAAATGAACACTTCCTCATACACATGAAATTTCGCAAGTAATTTCCAGGGGTCCACGAATTTGTGATTAAGAAACCCTGCTCTAAAAGAATCACATTTGAAACTCATAGTGACTCTTTTAATGATCAATTTAATTCTAGTTATGCAACTATTTATGCAACGTATTGGATAGGAAAGTGGTTCACAACTAGGAGTATAAGAAATTCCTTTTTGGGTTTACATGTAAGATATTCATTTGATACAGGTGATACTTTGAGAATTTGTGTAAAAAGTGCATAATACAAAAAATTTGCCATGATTTCATTTCAGTTTTAAATAAATTTAGTCACAATTTCTGCTATATAAAAAAATTAATGGTCCACGAATGTGAAAAACGAGTTTCTCAATCTAGCAAAACGTTTGGGATACCAGTGGATTTGCAGGCCCTTGGGAATAACTTCAAGATCCCCTCCCCATCCCCACCACATCCGGAGGCTTGAAGCTAAGTGATTGAGAAAAACAGAAATAGATAACAAGTTCCTAAGGGAAAGTACTTTAATTTAAATACTGAAGGATATCCTCTGACACAGAGAGAGAGACCATCAAGAAAAAAGAAATTTATTGTAATACAGCCCCTATAATTATATTGCCCTGCTCTTTTAAAATAGCCTTAGTTTGTTTCCATACGTTATTTGCCTTTCATTTCAGAAAGATTTCTTAACAGCAAATTGTTTCCATTTTCATTTATAACCTGTGGTGACACAAAGTGAACTGGGTTCTAAAATTACCATGGAAAGTGGTGAGCCAACAGTTCGGCAGAACAAAGCCCCGGGGACACAACCAGCAAGAGGGGGATATGGAGTCTGCAACCACAGACAAAAATTGGAGAAGAAAAACATTTGAATTGCAAATACCATACCAAAAGTGGACGCTGCTCATGACTATTTTACGCAATAGTTTTGCAGGCCTGAGGTGAGAAATAAAACATCGGTCTCGCTGTTTAGTGCCGTGGAATAGCTGGACTACTTCTGTAGCCTCAAGATGACGAGAGAATCTAGTTCTTCACTAGAAGTATACATTAAGGGCATTGACCCTTGACTGCTTCGGGCTAATAAATATCTTTAAGGAGCTTTAAACCTCTACTTTGGTCAGAGTCATGATCAGATAGTTTAATAAAGCCATGTTGTGTGGAACCACGACTAAGTTTTGTTGTGTTTACAGACATTTTGTCACAGCATCAAAGTTAACTTTTTTTTTAAATTCTCTTTGCCACAGAGGAACCCAGACATGCTCTATTTGCAAACCGACTGCGTGAAACGAAAAGCACAGTAGTAATTCTGAAGCTGTTGGCTTGGGTAAAATGAGAATGTAATTAAAAAGAAAAAGGTTAGTAGAAGAACATGCTGGGAATTGAAAATAAAAATCTGAAATGATGTCCCAGCCTGCCCACAGGTCTTTTTCAAAGGGCAGAAAGCTATCTCAAATGCTCTACTTGTCCCAGAGTCCATGTTCCTTCCCTGCCACTGCTTATTCTCGTGTTTTCTCTTTTTAACAATCTACACAAATAATCAAAATTATTTACATTCAGATATTTGCCATATTATCCTGATGCTAATAATTACCTCAAATTGTTTTTCTCATTTGCATATTGGAGATAAAATGATTTTTAGAACTCTACTCTACCTTTCCTTTAATTCTAAACTCCTTGTGACTAACTCCTTTCCCAACACCATGCTATTTCCACCAGGCACGTTACCAGTATCTTCAGGAAAATTCCAGCCCCATATTTTAAGCTAAATTGATTCGTAGGAGTACAAATACAGTAAAAAGAAGGAAAGTCTTTTTCACTTTGTTTCTCCACACACCAACAGGATACAAAACGCGGAAGCTTTTAAACATGTTTCGCAGGGATCACTGACTTAGATCAGGAGACCCAGGGGAACATCTAGTGAAACACTCTCATTTGCCACATAAAGAAGCTATGGCCCATATGATTTACTGAGGGTGACCCAGTTAGTGACAGAGCTAGTGCCAGATGGTTCTCAGGTCTATAAACCAAAAGCCCTGGTGATGCTAAACGTGTGTGATGCAGTCAAAATCCTCCCAGTAGATAAGGAGTAACTTCATTCTTCCATTTTCTATTTCCACCATGACTACCCTGGTTTAGATTTTAATCTCTGTTTTGGATGACTTCAAAGTCTCATTTTTCTGAGTTAATTATGTCATACTCCAAAGCACCGTGAATCTTGCTAAAAGTCTCCTTTTTCTACTTTGACAAAGCCAGGCCTACTTCATTCCAGGCTTCTTTAGAAAATGAAAGCCACCGAAATCGACTCAGTCTAAGTCCGGGATCCAGAAAAATTTTTCCCCATTGGGATGAGATAAAGTCAGCTTCAATGACTGAACAGAGGAAGACACAAGAGGGAAAGTAGATTCCACATGCAAGAAAAGACAACTTTGATTTCTGACCCATTTTGTCATGACAATCAAACTTTCAGAATTAGGAGAGACCTGGACATTAGGTATCCCAGCATTTCCCAGAGTGCTCCATGGGACTCCAGAGGCACGGGATAGTAGTGTTAATGATTTTGTGGACAGGCAGCTTTAGGAAACTGCACAGTCATACCAAATTAAATAGATTTCTTTCATGTAAAATTCTCAGAGCCTTTTATGCTAACAGGCCTAGTGACACTCCAAGACAAGAAAATTATAGGCAATATGTCCCAAATTTATTTGAGCAAGATACTCCTTTATAGAAAATCTCACAGAATTGCTGTTTTGAGGGATATCATTGGCGAAAATACTGATCTAGACCAATTCGACAAATTGTAACTTAGCGCCAGATTCAGAACAAGAACCAAATTGCTTTTCAATCTAGTGTTTATTGGCAGGAACATTTCTGTTTGTCTTAGGCCTTTTCGGTTGCAGAAAACTCCTTCAAGCTACATTAAATAAGAAGAAAATGGTGAGGGTGCAGAGACAAGCAGGGAGCCTCATCCAGGGGAGCTGATCACAGGGCCCCAGAAGGGCTGCCTTTAGGAGAAGCACGATGGCCCTCTCTGGCGCAAAACTCAGACTGAAAGGTTTAACTCTTAGCTGAATAAAAATAAACACTGAAGAGGTGGTCTAAAACTATTTAAATTAAACTTTAAATAAAATCACACATAGACACTCTCATGACATACATGAAGGGAACTTTTTAAAAATATGTTTAAAATTTTATAGCTAAACTCCCACTAGGCAAAGATGGAACATTCAGAGCAACAGTAAGAAGAGTAATTGCAATTGATTGAAACCTCACATTATGTTTACATCAATGAGTTCACTCAATATAAATATAAATACATATATATATATTTGCCAGGACACTTTTAGAGAATACTACATTTATAATATTTTCCTATACAAACTATACTCGAGGTAACCAAATAGTTGATGAGGGGAAGCTTCTCTCTACAGAAGTTTTTTGGCTAATCAATGAAGACTGAATGATAGAATTATGATGTCACCTTAATGAAACAATGGATCTAGGCAATGCTCATCAAGGCCCCTAAATCACAAAAAGAGAGACATGGAGAATATTCACCCGCCTCCTGATGGATCCTCCTTTGAGGTATTCTTGTTCTAAAATCAAAAGTGAATTTGATCAACCCTCTATTTCCAAATATTCTTTATAGTAAATACAGGAGACAGAAGAGTATTTTAAATGACACCAGTGTGGTGCAATCAGTAAAAATTAACACTGTGAGAAACTCTGCGGGGCAAATACCTTGGTTTCTTCAACAAATATTGCATGGGGGAAGAGGGACAGGGAAATTATAGATTTAAGAGACATAGCAAATAATTTCAAATGCATGTCCTTGACAGTATTTGGATCCTGACTTCATATTATTTTTCAGGTGTGATAATGTTCCTATTTTTTTAAGTAGCTACCTTTTAGAGATACATACAGACACTATTTATAGGCACTTGATTTAAAATAATCCAGTATTGGGTGGGGGCTTTTTAAAAATGAAACAAGATTGGCCACCAGATTAT
Source organism: Tapirus indicus (assembly GCA_031878705.1). NCBI lineage: Eukaryota > Metazoa > Chordata > Mammalia > Perissodactyla > Tapiridae > Tapirus > Tapirus indicus. Next base: position 5,356,314 of record CM062918.1, read on the forward strand.
AGTTGTTGATGCTGGGTGATGGCTACATAAAGTGTTCATCGTACTCTTTTACCTTTGTATATGTTTGAAATTATCCTTAATGAAAATAATTTTTAGTGTTTGTTGCTAAATCACAGTACAGTTTTTTATACCACATCAGATTAAGCCAAAAGAAAATGATCAATGCTTGATTATAAGATGATCAAAATTTGCTATCTATGCATCTGTCTCTGTGCATATATATTACAAAATTCGTCAGTCATTTACTCTTCAAATATTCCTTTTCTAACTACAGAACTCTTAATCCACCTGTTTCACACTCAAAAATATCATGTAGTAATGATATCTACCATTTATTGAATATAATTTATTCAGAAATTAGTACAAAAGACAAGACATAAAACTGATTTATTCTAGTTTATCTGTTTCCATTTTATGTTTCATATGTCATTTTGAATCTTTATGACAAAATTTAAAATCACATATCACAAAATTTAGAAGAAAAATACTACTCTTTCCCAGGTTAACTGCATTTCATGATACTTTCCCTTTTGCTGCAATCACTGTGCATGTGTGTACAAAATCTGTAGTTCAATATCATAGACTTATTCTATATTTCACCAGCTATTTCATGAATGTACTTATTCCCTAATCTATTATATTGTAAATAATCCAAGGACAAGGTCCTTATAAATGACTTGGAAAATCCCCTGGGTCTAAATAAATCCTATTGAATAAATGAAAGAGAAAAATTATTCTATATTTTAAAAATACAGGTTTTTCCTCCAACGTGAACATTCTTTAATTTTTTTTTCATTAAATTAAGTTTGGTCTTGTTGAGAAGACACGTGAAACCCAAACTCTGCTCCTAATATTGTGATCTTAGGCAAGTCATCTAATAACATAGAAGAAGCTTACATACTTAGGAAAGTATAAGATAAATCATAAAAGAGATAAATGACTTTCCCTACAGGGAATGCTTTAGACCAGAGGTCAGCAAGCTTTTTCTGTAAAGGGTTGGGTAGCAAATATTTTAGGCTTTGCAGACCATACGATCTCTCTGTGGCAGCTACTCAGCTCTGCTGGTGTAGCACAGGCTCATCCACAGACAATGTGTGAACAAATGAGAGCAGCTGTGTTCCAACAAAATTTTACTTATGACGCCAAAATTTGAGTTTTATATCATTTTCATGTGTCATGAAATATTCTTCTTTTGATATTTTTTCAACCATTTAAACACGTAAAAACCATTCCTAGGTCACAAGCCTTACAGAAACAGTGGCCCAATTCGGCCCATGGGCTATAGTTTGCCAATCCCTGCTTTATACACACCATTTCCCAAGTCTGGTCAATAACCAGAATTGGTTTTCTTATTAATTTTATTCTATTTCTTAGACCACTGCAGAAACAGGCATCTTTATTTACACGTTTAGTACTTAGTAGAAGCATGTCACATGATTGCAACATCAGAAACAAACGAAGTTCAGATCATCAGTATATTTCTGTCTGAATTCTTTGTTTAATGTATTTTAAATATTCAGATGAAAAGAAATCTGGCACCTTTAAAAGCCTCTGGCAGGATCCAAGTTATAAAATAGCTGGAAGAATTAGAGGTTATTAAAAAGGCAATCTTAAATGACCTTGTACAATTACTATTTAAAACAATGCAGGTGATAACGGCCAGGGGCGAATGAGTTTAACTTAAGGATCTAAAAGCAAAGGAGAGCTTGGTTAAGAGCCTATGAGGAAGAGGGGGCCGCCCGGTGGCGCAGCGGTTTAGTTCGCGCTTGGCAGCCCGTGGTTCGCGAGTTCGGATCCCGGGCGCCCGCCGACGCACTGCCTGTCAGCCATGCCGTGGTGGCGTCCCATATAAAGTGGAGGAAGATGGGCACAGATGTTAGCCCAGGGCCAGTCTTCCTCAGCAAAAAGGGGAGGATTGGCAACGGATGTTAGCTCAGGGCTGGTCTTCCCCACAAACAAAACAAAAAACAAAAAAGAGACTATGAGGAAGAGAAGCTGTCAGTCTACTGTGTGAGTGGGGAGGGAAAGTGCATATACATGTTTATACTGGGTTCTGGGGTAGAGGATGAAGAAAGAGAAGTCAGCAACCTTTCGTGCAACAGCTACAACAGTGCAGAGAAAATCCAAGTGCAACAACATGCAATTCTCCCCAGTAAAAAGTGGATAAAAGGGATGGGGGGGGGGGTGGAATGAGACAATGACCTTGGAGATAACGAGTGTTCCAAACCATTTTCCCAGAGCTATAATTAAAAGAGTAGAGGGGGAGACAGTTCAATCGACATTTGAGATTTATGATTGTTATTTATAGTAAGAGATTTGTTTGCAAAGATTTGATCTCCTTTGACAAAAAGAATTCAAATTCTAACTCACAAAGGAAAAGCTTGAACTGGAGCCTTGCGTTCCAAAGACATGATAAAGAAAACCTTTCCGCAGGAGGGCTACGAACAATTCTCCAAGCACTTTTCAGACTCTTCATTTCATTAATAGGAGTGATTTCTTCCTGGCAAAGAGACAGGAATGCTGCTGTCTCCTCCGTCTGTGTTTCTCTGCACAACGGGATACCCCAGGGCTCCCGCTCAGGACTTTGAAAGTAGGCTGCTGTTAATAACCTCCAAGGCCTGCTGGGCTGATTAGCAGGAGAAACGCGGTTCCAAGAACATCTCCAAAGGCCGGAGCAAGGTGAGAGGAACCATGGGTGCTCAGAAAATGCAGAATAGGAAAGTCTGAATGTTCCCCGTGTTGAGGGCTCTAACATCACAGGCAAATTTTTCTGTCAGAAAATGACTCATCATGTTAATGAATTGTGGGAAATGGCCACGGAAGCTTTACTTAATGTGAAGATAAATGGGATATTTGTTCACCTACCTTCTCTATTTCTTTTTCAGTATTTCTGTCTACCTCTCTTTCTTTAATTAATCCTATTCCTGCGTCTTCTTACTAGTTCTCTTACAAGACTATCGGAATTTCCTTTTTTAAGAATTTCCCATTCCTGGTCCACAGATCCTGACTTTTACTACGTCTTTGCTGACAACTTGTTTGTGCCTTATTTTTCTGAATCTTCTGTTCTGTCCTCCTTCCCTACGATAATGGGAGCTGGGGACTAAACAGACATGGAAAAAATATGCCCCCCGGGATAAAAAATTACCAGACGGCCCTAACCATCCATCCCCACCTTCCCCCACCCTCACCCCACCCTGGCAAAGTGATTTCTGTTCCCAAGTTCGTCATGAAGTTCTCCCAGGCACTGTGAGGCCAGAACCACGTGTGGCACACTGGAGTCAGAACACATCACGGCAAAGGCATCCGGGCAGGCTGGTTTGCCTGAGGATAGTCTGACAGCTGGTAAACCAAGGATCTGAAGCTGCTGGGACGCTGCGCAAGGCTTCACCACGTAGCTGGGCCACATCAGAGTGTGCTGAGCACAGGCCTTATTCCCCCGTTCATCTCCTCTCTGGCCAAAGTCACTGCCCTATTCTTTATTCAAAAGTTATTACTCTAAGTGGATGGGCTAAGTCACATTACACAAATCATTCTTATCCTCTAGTAGGAAGTTCTTTGGTTGTTTAGGAATATACACACACACGCACACACACACCAAAGAATGCCAGAAAAGAACTGTCAGTGAAATGGTGTGTGTTTGTCGGATTATGTGGGCTTTGTCTAGCTTGGAGATGAATGGGACACTACTTCAGCAACTTTTTAAAAAATCTAGCTTTATGTTTAATATCTTGAACTTAAATGAAATTCTGAGAAAAATGGGAGCATTAGAGAGTGCACATGAGACTTTAACAGAAAATAAATATTCCATTTTTTGACAAAACACCAAGTATCCAAAACTGAATAACCTACATCTAATATATGATAAGGGTGGGGAAGGGCATCTCTTTAAGACATTTTCTGAAAAACTTTCATTCTGGTTCATCCTCTCCCTCCTTTTCTGGTGTGATTGCTTTTAAGCATACAGGGAGACCCACTTCATCACCACCTTCTTGCACTGAGTATTTTTGGGAGTAGAAATATGAGCATGGACTAAAATCTGTGTTCCCACTGGATTCTAATGCACTTCACATCTCTTTGGTACAGTTTTATGCTGTACCAACAACTTTTTGTTGTTGTTTTTTAATGTAGTTGAAACTGACTTTTTTATTCATCAGTTTTTGAGGTAGGTTAACATGTTAGTCATGCAACATCCTCAGTTGTTAAAAAGAAGTTAATATAGCTCTTCAGAGAGACTCCATTCGGTTTCACGGTTTCAGTATTGAACTTCTGAAATTCATATCAAAACTGGAATGGGCCACACACTATAAAGTGAATGACATAACCATACCAACCTTGATTAGATAAACTATAGCACTATTGAGATTCCCACCTCCCTGACTTTCACACATAATTTCTAACATAGACTTTGATAATCCTAAGTATGTCCATGACTTTAAAATATGTAATCTACATAGAAATTGAAATATAATGATGTACTCCTAAAATTTATATAATGTTATAAAGCAATGTTGCCTCAATTAAAAATAAAACAAAAATAAATAAAAGTTAAAATTCCAAATATATTATATCCTATGTATTTATATTACTTTTAGAATTCCTATTAAATTGCAAAACTTATGCAAATTGTACATTAATTCATTCTACAAAATAATAAAGATCTTATCTCTTTTTTTAAAAAGTCCTTTCCACACTAAAAACAATTGTATACTTCTGTTTTTCTATTTTTGTTGCCTCTGTGAAAATTTTACTATGAATTTTTAAACAGTAATTTAAATTACAGATACAGCCCATGTATTCAGACACAAAGTGATCAAAAAATATATATATTTGGGCCATTGCAATAATTTGATTTGCAATATGGGTTAATACATGATCAAAAACCACTACTGACGACAGGCTATTTTTCCGAGGAATTGCAAAAATTGTAAACCTTTTTCATTTTCAGAGATTTGATAAGAAGAAATTGATTTTTCTAAGAATCATCATTTCCTTTCACCTAAATATATCTCCTACCCACAAAAGGCAAAGTAGCAGGTTAACCCATTGCTGCACGTGAGGTTTTGCTGCAAAAGTGAAAATAATTTTAGTTAGAAAATGTCATGTTTCCATGTTCTAAAGAATTAATTTATTTTCTACTGTGAAAGCAAACTGGAGGGGGACTTAACCCTATATGTTCTTATACAATATTTCACTTCCCATTTCACACAGAAGAAAACCCCAAATCCTTACCATGGCCTACAAAGCCTTATGTGATCTGCCCTAACTTCCACCGAGTACCCAACCTTGCCTCCAACCACTCTCCCCCTGCTCCCTCTTCTCCTGCCCATCGTCCTCCATGTTATTCCTTCTATATCAAAGCACATCCCTGCCTCAGGATCTTTGCACTTACTGTATCCCTATGCCTGAAATGCTCTTCTCCCAGAGAGCCATATGGCTCAATCCATCAGTTCATTCAGCTCTCTGTTCAACATTACTTCAGAGAAGTCAATCATCCTACCTAAAATCGCCCATCTTTTACCCCCATTACTCTCTATTCTCTTCCCCTGTAGATATGAGGTGCTCAAATATTTTAAAAGTCTGAATGAGTGCTGCAATAAAACACCAGTGGCAGAGATTAAACAACTCTCCCCAAGTATCAGAGACGTCTTCATGGCAATACTTAACCCGGGTCTGGAAGAATGAGTAGAAACCCACTAGGCACAAAACAGCATGCGCTTGTGCAAAATGGACAGTGGCTCAGGAAAGGGAGGTACAGAGCAGAAGAGAGTGAGCAGTTGGAAATGTGACTTTGCTTTGCAGAGGCACTTAGTCACTGGGGAGCAACTGAGGGTTTTTGAAAGCTGTTGTGGAACAAGATCAGGTCTTTTGGAAAGACCTCACAGATAAAACTATGGAGGACAGATTTGGGGCAGGTAAGAATGGAGTCCAGGAGACTACTCAGTAGACTAGTCTAAAAGTCAAAGTGAGAAATAATGGGAGTTTGAACTCAGGCTGTGTAATATGGGATGTGAAGAAGAGGATGGCTTTTGCTCATAAAAAATTCAGGGGTGATGACTATTCTATATGAATAACACTTGTAGTTAAAATATCGTTTTGGAATAATTTTCTTTCTTTATAGTAGTATAATTTGTTGAGCAGATGCAATATGGGAAAGAAAGAAAAAGAAATACAGAAAAATATCTTGTTCATTGGACAATTTACTACTCCCCTCAGAGAGCAGATGAGTTCTGATGGTCTCACTAGGTGCTACTGCACCTTGAAATTGCAACCACTGAAATACACACTGAAAAATGTTTCTAGAGCTTTTGGACTCCCCAGAGACAAATACATTTGAAAAAGCTTGTGGGTTATACATGGAAAATAATTGTAAGCAGTATATAGGGAATCTGATGAGTAAGAATGGCTGTTCACAGCAAGATTAATACACAGTATTAAACTTAAATCAATAAAATTCTCTCTGGACTCGAGCCCTATCTAGTCCTCACTTGGCTAGTAAGACTGAATGATGAAACAAATCATTCCATCACCTTCCCAGAGAGTGGTACAGAATTGTAGCCCAAAGGTGGAGTTTTTGAAATATTAGAAACTTGTCTCATGCTCAAAATAGCTTCAGATCAAGTAGCATTGTACTCAAATACCCTATTTTATATAGAGAAAAGCAAAAGGATCTATTTTTTTGCCTTATTTCCTATTATATCAAAACTATTCTGTTTATGCATTTAGAGTACGCTGACCACATTTGCAGGTATTAACATATTGCCTCCCAACTCCAAACCCACCTGTTTTCCCTGCGCAGACTCTACTTCTCCTACAGCTGGCTCACTGTTCGGCACGGCCATTCAAGAGTCCTGGAGGGACACTGCCAGGCTAGAGGAGAAAGAAGGGACTTGCAGGGGTTGCAGCAGCCAGGGGTGCTCCTGGCAGTTCAGCAGCAGGTGCCCACTAGCAGGAGTCACCACAAGAGTGGTGGCTCTCAAGTTTTCAAGGCAAGAAGTCCCCATCAGGCTCCTTCATCACCCCACTGGTGAACAGTGTGTTCCAGTGGCAACCACACCCTCTCCTCAGAGGTCTGACTGTCAGCCCCGCAGAACCCTCCTCTCAGTTTCTTCATTGCTGACTTTCCCTCAGCTCTCGGGGTAGAAACCACTCTCTACAGATGCCACCTCTGTAGATTTTGGTGTTCTCTTTTATCCTTTTTTAGTAGTTAACCACCTTTTATCTCATTAAAAATTCTTTGTATCAAATTTTCCCTGCTCCAATGATGATGTGGTTTCTGGCTCCTGACTAGACCCTGTTTGATATCCTATGTGTTTGGCAATGTGCCACATGGATATTTATCATCTGCCTCAATATTACCGGGAGTTAGGAAACTAAAACACAAATTCAGCTAAAAGGTACCTGAGAAATTTGAATATGCATACTTATTAATCCAATAATCCACTTACAGAAAATTGTCCCACAAAAATAACTGGATAAGTGTCCAAAAGTTAATATGTAAGAATGTATTCATCCAAGTTGAACAGAATAGAAACAGACTGAAACTAGTTCAAATTAAAAAGGAGACACTGAAGGGTACCTACATGTCACAAAAGTCAAGCACTATAAACAAGTACAGCTGGGCAGGATGCACGTGAGCTGGAACCACTAACTGGAAAGCTGCCAGAACGAAGGCAGTGGCTTCTCCGTCTGTCTCACAAGAGCACATTTTCCACCCCCACAACCTGTGCTCCCGCCCCTTCTTCTGCTCTCCTTTTCCTTCTTTCCACAGCACTCCCATACGCTATGTTGCTCATTTACGATGTTGATTGCTTACTGTGCCTCTCCTGTAGGACGTGTGCTCCACGAAAGCAGAGGTCCTTGTTTTATTCACTGATGTGTCCCAAGCAGCTAGAACAGTGAGCGGCACGTGGTAGGTGCCCTGTATATCTGCTGCGTTTTCTCTTCCCATAGCCCCACTATTTCTTCTTAATCCTCAGCTTGCACATGCTTTTGGCCATATTTATACGGCTGCTACGGGCCCCAACTTAAGCAATCAGTGACCAGCACAGTTTATTAGTTCCCAATTCCAAATCGTTGAGCAAGGAATCTGATTGTTACTACTCATCTCATCCCTTTGAGTTAAGCCACAGTTATGGAACCCTAGACTAATCCCCCCATTGTGGGGCGAGGGGGCAGATACAATGTCTTGTATTCCACTGTCCATTCAGAAATTTCTAAGGAGATATGGTTGGGTCAGGAAATGTCCTGCATCTCCAGTACAAAAGTAATTATTTATTATAGCATTATTTTTAGTAATTATTCAGTAGCATTATTTCTGGTGGAAAAAGAGGCACTATCTAAATATCCATTAATTTCTATCCATACATTAAAATTGATGATACAGAATATATTTATTCACATGGAAATGCATTCATCATATATAGATTTTAAAAGGATATCATAAAATAGAACAAAAAGTAGGATTTTATTTCTATATATTATGCATAGAAAATTCTGGAAGTATATTGACCAAAATGTTACAGTGCTTAGTTTTGGGTGCTGTGCTTATAAATTAATTTTATTTTCCCTTTTAATACTTTTTCGTATTTTCTGAATTTTTTTACAATAAATAATAGAATAAACAATATTTTATTTACAATTTATTACAAGAATAGAATAAAGCCACTTACATTCTGTAGGAGGAAATAGAGGAGGAAAGAAGAATGAAATCCATCAAAAAAAGATTCAGTTACTGAAGAAGCCATCTCTGGCTAGAAAATAATGACTACCCAATAACATAAGGATGGAATAAAAGTCAATCAAATATCATGTGAGCTTCAATAATGATACAAATTTCAATGAATTGAAATCTATCAAGTATGTTCAAATTCAAGAGTTCATAATAATATCGTACATATTGGTCACCAGATGATGCTAGGGAACTAACTCATTATCTTGAAAACTAGTAAATAAAGTGACAGAAACAAGCATTTATCTAGCTTTTTCTATATGAACTGCACCACTAGGTAATCAAATGGGAGATGAGGGGAAATGTCTCTTTATAAAAGTATTCCAATTAATGAGTGAAAAATGAAATGTTAGAATTAGGAAATACCACTTTACAACTGCCAATGTATGATCGATACGGGCATTAAACATCAATGGTTGCTCAAATTACAAAAAGAGAGAAAACTAGACATGTACCTCCAATAATCATACCAAATACTATGTATGGTCTTCTCAAAGGAGGCAAGCCTGAGTCAGACCCACCCTCCAGATTTAGTAACCAATGTACAAAAAGTATCCATGGCAAAGAAACATTTAGGACTGTACCAAAAGGATAGCATCATCAAAATCCAGACTGTAGGAAATTCTACATACCAGATTTCCCAGATATTTTAACAGATACACTGTAATGAAATGAAAGGGATGGAAGAGGAACATAGAAATTTTAAAAAGACTTAAAAGAATATCAAATTTTTAAAAACAGAAAGTAAACCAGAGCATGTAGGAATACATTTTTGAGTGATATAACTGTGAAAAGAAAACTGCAAGGAAGTCATTATTATAGAAGGCAGGGTGATGGCAGGGGGGAGGGAGTTATAACTGGGATGGGGCAAAGAGAAGGGGTTCCTTGGGTAGCTGGGAAAGTTCTTTTTCTTGACCCGGGTGATGCTTACCTTATAATAATTCATTAAGCTATCAATTTGATTTGGGTGATTTTTTGTATCTTTGTTTTGTTTTACAGTAAACGTGGTTTAAAATGTAAACAGAGTTGACATGAGTAGGATTCAATGAAGTTTAACCTCCCTTTTTTAGGAGAGGAAGCTCAGTGGGGTAAAAGTGAAAGACAAGAAACTGTCTGACATAAGATATTACAGGGAGGGTGGAAAATGAAGTGAAATACTACAAAGGGAAGTTAAATGCGGTGAGAATGAGGAACTTCCCCAATCTCACAGTTTTATTCTGCCCAGCTCACACCCCTTTCCAGAATCTATTGTGCTATCCATGGGGCACAGTCACACGGGGCCTACGAGTGAAGTGATCCTTCCCAGCCTGATTCTAGAGGATAGTTTCTCAGACTGTCTTATATTTTCTAGATATCAGATGTAATTATGCATAAGTAAGAGTTAAAATGTCAATAATATTGGAGATATATGTTAATTGGATCATCACTCATTGGTTTCCAAAGCAGCAAAATAATCCATAATTTCTAACAAAGGAAATCAGCCCAGTTCATACTCAAAAAAACAAAACCATCTTGAGAATCTTAAAACAATATTTCCAAGTTGCAGCATGATACAAACTAACTAAATTGTTTCTCATTCGTCCTGAGTGTCCAAGAATCCAAATTTTTTTGTGTGTGTGTGTGAGGAAGACCAGCCCTGAGCTAACATCCGTTGCTAATCCTCCTCCTTTTGCTGAGGAAGACTGGCCCTGGGCTAACATCCGTGCCCATCTTCCTCCACTTCATATGGGACGCCGCCACGGCGTGGCTGACAGGCACTGCATCGGAGGGCGCCCGGGATCCGAACCCGCGAACCCCGGGCTGCCAAGCGCGGACTAAACCGCTGCGCCACCCGGCAGCCCCCAAATTTGTCTCCTTTAATTGTTTCGTCTTCTCCTTTCCCATCTCAGTTTTTTTTCCCTTGGCACACTCTTTTCTATCCTACATTGACCACCACCCCAAACTTGAAGGCCAGCCAGAAAAGAGACTGAAATGGTGGGGAGGGCAGAGGAGGAATGCACAGCAGGTTCCTGAGCAGAAGTGAGGCACAAATGAAAGCATATTTCAGAAATCTTCTCTCTCTAGAGTTATGAAGGATGCACTGGGGAAGGAATGCATGGGGAGACCAATGCAAAGAATAGTCCAAACTGGGCCAAGGACCTGGTTTCTTAAAACTAGACATGATCAAAATGGACTCAGCTACTATCTAGACCCATATTTCTAAAATATTATGACACAGATAAGTCATTAGAGAGAGAGAAGAGGGTCCCTTTCAATTCAGCGTGGTCTAACGTAAGGGATGTTTACCCAGCCCTGCCCAGCTTTCCCGGGCAGGAGTGAATTTGAAAGGCATCTCTGTGAATGATACATTGTACTCTGAAAGGAGACAGAATGTTCAACACTTAACGCTAAAACTAATCTAATCATAATGTTTCTTTAATGATTCAGAGGCTTTTCAATATGTAGCAATAACTAAAACTCATCATTATAAAAATCAATTATCACTGCATGTGTGATTTGCAGAAATGCTATTTGAGACTCTGGGGAAGAGAATTCTTAATGCACAACTGTACACTAGAAATGCTTCAGTGGGGTTCCTTTTTTCATCTTTCCTCCTTTTTCTCCAGTCAAAATTAAAATATTTACTCACTATATAAGTCTTCCAAAGCAAGTAAAATGACTCTAAAAAGCCTAACAACATTTTCCAAATCTAGGACACATGCTGTTTTTAAAATAGATTTGGTCATAAATAAATATATTGAGCACATTAATAAAAGCCCCTTTCGAAAGCTCTTCACTCAAAGACTTTAAATCACTGTTCAGAAAATAAAGGACTATTGGGAATTTGAAAAGTCAGCATAATTCAGTCCTCTGCAAGTTATTCTGCATTTTTTTCAAGGTTAGTTGTTCTTAAAAAGTGCGTATAAATATGCATATCTTGTCTCCGAGTCAGGCTCATTTCAATGTCCTGAAGCAAAAGGAAATAGAAAAGTCATAACAGACTTTCAGACACCAGAGCCTGAATAAAACTTGAGTACCATGTATAAGCTTGGCCATTAAGTGTTTTAATATTTTTTAATGCATGGGCTGCATTGATACTGGCTGCAAAGCTTGACGGTAGCCGGAGCAAGCTATTTTCAGCGGGCATTGTGGTTAATCCACCTCTACGCAAAAGCTGAATCTCATTGGCTCCACGGTGCTTGAAGAAACAAAGTGTTTTTATGTGGAAGAACAAACATATAATATAATATAAATATAATCCTGTTCTTCCCACGGTACTAATAGGACAGAATTCAATTGGCTGACTATTATCTGGAGTGTATTTTTCTTTACAAATCTACTTTTGAGTTCATGACAATATTCAGTACCCCCAACAAAAATAGAGCATGAAAATAAAGGAGCAAAAAGTTACTTTTTGCAGTTTAAAAACGCTTACACAACCAATTACCATATTTACAGGGTTCATCTTGTTCAGGAAAGAAGTAAGCTCACAGTTTAAATAACTTTCTCCTCTAATTTTAGTGGCTTTTTATTATTAATATAGCAGCTACTGAGATTAAAACTGAAAAGCTTCCTTTTCCTCATATTTTAATAAGCTAAATGATTTTGCTATTTATTATTTTTAATCCAAATTTCCTAAACTACTGAAGGAAAAAAACAACAGAGAGAGAGGAAGGGGGAGAGGGAGAGAAAGCATCAGGAAAACCCTTCTTACGGTGATATGGAAGATACACCAAATTTGAAAGCCTCATCAAATAGGATAGAGCAAAGACATTATTTGCAACACTGAGTATTGTAAGTGCTCAGACACCATGTCCTATCTTTGTTTAAAGTACTATTATTTAGTCTTCTCACATTCCACATTGAAAATCACTATAAGATCCAAGAGACCCATGCTGTACACAGGCTATAAACAGGATTCTAGCAGAATAATTATCCAACTGCTTGTAAGTCATTTCAGCTGCAATTTCCAAGTCAATGAACACAATAAAGATAGGCTTCTGGTGATTGATATGTTATCAGACTACTCCCTCGACTTATCCCTATACTAATATGACGTAAACACTAGTGCAGCCCAGAACATCTTACGTCCAAAACATGGATTGCTTACTTTTTGCATAAAATAGTAGGTGGTCTCCCACACTATAGCCAATATGTATCATAGGATGCAGCACCTTCAGCTGTTAGCTTCAGAGGCTGAATGGCAGTCTTGGAAATTTTGCTGGAATAGCCAAGTATGATGATCCAAACTGAGCCCATTGTTCTCCTCTAAATGTATCTCTTATCAAAAAGAGTAACAAAAGTTTTAGCTGAACACAATTCTTTCACACTAATTCGATTCAAAAATGTTTGTTTTATACACGGTGCCCTGTGCTAGGCATTATGAGATACTAACAGTAAAACAATCTTTAAAAGCTAGAGTGAACGGCCAGAGCATACTCAACCAGAAGGCAAATGATAAAGGATTCAGCTTAAATTCTTTCTGGTAAACAATAACATGGCAAATTAAAGAAATTCATAATCTGACAAGTTCGAAAATTTCATCACTTCTTTATTTTCCATTTATAAATAAAAAAGTATTCTCTGAATGAAAAGTGGAGAAAAGTAGTCATTGTATGTGCTAAATTGGATAAATTCTTCCAACCATTATTTAGAAGTGTAATGAAGACTCACTTCATGAGACGTCTAAACCAGTTGGTAAGTCACTGGGTCCATTTGATAGAGATTTTTAAATCCAAACAAAATGCTTCTAGAATGTTTGTCTTAAGACTCAACAATATATTTGAAGCATAGTACATGTACAGTGGATTCTTTTAATTAGAAATTATTGTCACAGTTAAAACATCTATATCAAATAGGAATATTAAGTATGACTTTATCCCACAGGTCCTGGAAATTCTTAGGAATAAGAATGTGGCAAAAGCCAAAGGATACAAATTAGGGGCAAAGGTCTGTTCATGATTTTCTCAACTGAGCAGGGAACGTTAGACATGCTGGTCTTGTGCACTTCCGCTGAACAATCTCTGTATTCAGCAGAATGCTGATACAGAGACGAGAGCTATACCTTTGAATGTAAATCAATCAGTAGAAAATAATGCACCTTCAAAGCTTATTTTTCCCATTATGTTCTGTCAAAAATACTCAGCTATATTTAGCTATTTCCTATATCAGTAATGGTAAATACTAATGACTGATATTGCTTGAAACTCATAAAATATTTCTCTACCAGAGCTTAGTCATATAGAACAGGACTTGTTTCTCTTGTGTAATTTTCCATCAATACCAGTTACACTGTATGTTTGAAATTCTAAGAATGCCAGTCTTTCCACAAGCACATCATTAAGATAGCCTCAAGGGGACTGAATCACCCAAGAGTGTTAATGAATAAGAAAATTTCGCCAACAAGAAATGTTATTCCTTATCTATGGACTGGATACCTGCCTAGATCTCTAACCACCCCTCTGCATGCTTAATTTTTAAATTTAAGTCATTTTTAATAAATTTTGAGCACTCCAGTTTCAGCATAGGAACAAAAAAAGAGGCTACTGATAGCTTTGAGTACATAGTTTAGCAACTATATACGCTGAACCCAAGCACTTCTCCATCCTCAGAAACAAGCCTAAAGTCTGGCAGGAACCAGAAATGTAATCTAGGAACCAAATGGCAAATTGCTTCCATTCTTTAGGCAAGAGTATTAATTGTGAAAGATTGGATTGACCCATCTTGTCTCGCAGAGGAACTTCCATTTTATTTTTGCCAGAGAGGAGATCATTTCACCTGAGGGGACAAAACAGTTATTTTTTACACTTTTATTAAAGAGATATCCAATTGATCTCCCCCAAGATGGATACTATAGACTGGTGAGTCTATTTCTTGGTGTAGACAAGTACATTAGCCATTAAATTATTTTTCATGTAAATTCAAGGCATACGTCCTCCTGTTCAGTCCTCCCATGGAGACAGTCTGAGTGCACTTCATGTTACCTACATCAGTAATAGTCATTTGGGCAGAGGCATGCATCCTTTTGTAAAAACTTTATCAGGCTTAATAATTACAATGAACAAGTCACGAAAAATTTTCTGTTTCAACATGATGCTGAAGTGATATTTTAATAATTAAAGAAATTCTTCACTGAACAAAAAAAAGGAAAATGTGGATTACAAGTCAAGGTTCTTATTTCAAGTTTAAACCAAGTATTGTAAAATCTAACCTAACTAGTAAATAGAGTAACAAAAAAAAAGAAACACTTTTTGAGTAACCCAGGAAGGGCTAAAAGAAATGACTGAATAAAAATTTAATAAATTTATTAATATTATAAAAGCAAACCCTCATTTAGTAATAAAAGCCACAAAATAAATATATTAAAATCATACAAAATTATAATTGGTTTTTTGAGTTTGGAGGAATTTTAAGAGCATATTGACACATAAACAGCATCCTTTCCTTGCTATGAATAGAACAAATAAAACAATTTCCAGCATGTTATTTTACAATTAATATAAATGAACAGAACACAAATAAGGCAGAAGATTGATTTCAGAAACTGAGAATTAGAAACACACTGACAATTTATTTTCATGCAAAAATATTTGTTTAAAAAAAAACAGATTCCATTTTAAAGAAAGTTCATCTAATCTAGTATTTTCATAATCATTTTTAAAATTAAGAAATTAAACTCACATATAAAGTAAACATAATCTGGACTTGAAAAGGGGTTTACCATTAACCACAAAAATTAACCAAGTTTTGACAATTCCAATCAATTGTGGCTTTTTATAATTCTAACTAGCAAGCACTCAAACATAACTAATCTATGACAGAACAATAATAATTACATTACCCAAGAGCTTACTTTTAAAAATTAACAAAAAGCACAAGTATTATCTTATTAAAGGTGATCAGAAACGAGCTTTTATACCTCTATCTTTGTGAATGCAGCATGGTTTGGAATTACTCTGATAAAAATCAAGTTTGCCCAAAGGCATGCCTAATCTAAACATGAAATGTCTCAAAGCTGAACAACTATAAGGTGAGCAAGAAATAAAGTAACTCGAGATAGAGTAGCCTGCTTTCTTCCTTAGAGTAAAGACACTGGGAAAAATCTAATTACTGATCTGTGTCAACTCTGAGGTTTTATCTTTAATCCACTGGAAGTTAAAAGGCAACACGTCAAAAGTGCGTGCCTGGGGGAAAAGCTGCTATGGAAAACCACCTGGTTTCACATCCGTATATTTAAAGCTTCACTTTTGTTCTTTTTTCTCTTTTTTGATCCTCTAAGACTTGTTAGAGACTTGTGAGCACTATTTCATGGCACTCACTTTTGAAAATCACATATAATAGACACTTGGTCACTTAAAACACATTTAATGACCTTAACTATTAAACAAAATGATTGGAGGGCAGATTTTTCTCTGCAAGGACAAGAAAAAAGAAAAGATAGGCGGAAAGATTCAGATTAAAAAAAAAAACAGATAGGTAAAAATAAGAGAAAAGAAAGACATAAATAAGAAATATCTGTAACCTTTTCCCATACTATCTTTCTAGCTTTATCAGCCATTTCTCCTTCCCCAAAGTATGCCCTGCATTCATTGACGCAGGATTATTGGCCTTCTCCTCAACTGTGCCCTCCCGCCTCCACGCTTCTGCCCATTTCTGCTGATTTAAATGTCATCCATCCTTACACTCAGCAGAAATCTCATTTCAGTAATCTCAACAGGGCCCTTAAGCCCCAAACACATCCTCAACCAGATGTTCTCTCTTTTCCTGAACATTGTAACCTTTTATTTCCACCTTTCTCATGGAAAACCTTTAACCCCTTATGGTGTGCGCTATAGTCATGTATCCCTCCTACTCCTCCACCCAGTGGCCGCAACCTCCTGGAAGGCAGGGGTCAGTGATCACAGTCATTTTTGTATCCCCTGCACTGCTCAGCACAGTGCCTCTCCCATAGTGGTTACTGAATAAATATTTACTAATTAATAAACTCTCAGTTTTGTTTTCATGCTCTAACTCTTTACTATTGTTTTTATAATTAACAAAAATTGTTTGTTGTGTGCATTTTGTTCTCTTTATAGCTTCCTCCACATCGACCCACTGCATAAAAGCACTGGTGAAATCTTAGCCACTTTCTTTAAAAAAATAAAACGCTTTTTCCTTCTCAGTCTTCAGGGATCACCAGCACTTTGTCAATCGTCCACCACTGATGGAAACATAATTCTACTTTTCTAGAGATAAGTTCTGTGAAATCTTTTTTGAAAACATTTCCTCCCTAAGTTAATAGTAATTTCGTTGTTGGGCAGGGGGAGTGGAAGGATGCCTAGCCTGCAAGCAATGATTCCCACCACTGCTCCTACTAAACTGTGAAACCTGTTCTTACATTAAAGTAAATGGTGTACATGAATAGTCAAGAATTGGGGAGGGTATGCAAACTAAAAGAACTCTTGTCAAAACCTACTTTCCTCCAGTGAGAGCACACCAGAAATTTTAGAAGCACTGTTGTTGATCAAACTTTACCATGGTTGCATTTGTACATTATTACACTGTGCATTGGCTAACAAAGTACTCTTGAGCAGATATGTACACTACATGAGGATAGCCAAGAACTGGGCAGTCCCCAGTACCACATAAATAGCCCTCTTTTGTGAATATAAAAATCTCAAGGAAATAATCATTGTTCACCTAAACCACAACGTCCTTGAGGACTAGGACTATGTCTTTAACCTGCTTGTCTCTTCTAGGGCCAGCAGAATATCTGATACTTCTAAGGACCAGTAAATAATTACTGGATGAATAAATGAATGATTAGTGCTACTTTACTATATTCTCTGGATATTATAGGATTCCTAATCTCTCAGCACTATTAACAAATATGTAGGTTCAGATTTTTAATTTGTCTTGTGACTTAGTCTGTTCAGGCTGCTATAGCAAAATACTGCCCGGGTGTTTTATAAACAACAAACATTTACTTCCCACAGTTCTAGAGGCTGGGAAGTCCAAGATCAAAGCAGCAGCATGGTCACATTTTGGTCGGGGCCTATTCCTGGTTTAGCTGGTGACTTCTTGCTGTGTCCTCACATGGTGGAAGGGCTGGGGGTCTCTCTGGAGACTCTTTTATGGGCACTAATCTCATTCATGAGGGCCCTGCCCTTATAACCTACGCAGCTTCCAAAGGCCCACCCCCTAACACTATCATCTTTGGGGGTTAGGACTTCTGCATATGAATTTGGGGGGAAAACAAACATTCAGACCATAGCACCTGGGAGTCCCTTAAGAGGTGAGTTTTACCAGGGTTACAGGGCTTTAGCTGACACTTGGAAGTGGAAAAGTTGATACTTACTGATCACCGTTGGACTAATTATAACATTTCACTAAGTCAATATCTCCACCTACAAGTTCTCTGGCCTCTAAGTAAAGTGGGGCCAGAGTAAATCCAGCAGGGAAACTAAATTGTTGTCAAGTTCCCATCTTCCCAACTTGTGGACAGGCCCACGAAGCTTATGAGTCCCTAGAATTAGCCTACACGTGAAAGATTCAGACTTAAGGCAACCCTTCATTCGCTTCCACCCCCTACTGTGATCTTAGGATGCACCACCTGGCTTCACATCTCTCTCTATGTGATGCTGGACCATCTGGCCTTCCTCCCAGGCTGCCCATTTTATGTTCCCTTCAGAAATCTACATCATTGCAGTAGCAAGATTTTTAAACAGAAGGACATTTCTACAGAGTGAATCTTTCAGCCTAAGTAAGTGAATATATGAGTTATAACATCGAATTTAATAGTTTCCTTCCAAGAAAGGTACAAGTCATATTAATCTTTTTTAGATTCGCTAGATCCATAAGGCATCAGCAAAATTAAAACTTTCTAAAGAACCACATGAAAATGTGGCACTCATTACCTGAGAAAAGGTGTCTACAATCTATAACACATTTAGTTAGCAATTCCTTTTAATTAACTTATTTCTAAATGGACCACTCCATAACATTAATGGCAAATACTTCCAAAGGCATCCCAGAGTTACTAAGCTAGTTTATTTTGTTTTTCTTGTCCTTCCTAATTGTTGAAATGACTATCTTCACCCAATTTAAAGTTTCCACTAGAAAATTATGTGGTTATCATTAGCAGTAGACATAAAATCTATGGTCCAAGAACAAAATAAAGACAATCTTCTATTTTTCTGAATATATATTTGAAAGTCAAATGTTGGAAAGTTGAATATATACGGCTTTAAGGTGGTTTCATCCCCTTAAGAATCAAAACTATTAGAGTGAGATTCCCTCTTTGAATTTCTGCCCTCTAAGACACCCCAAAAACGCCATTTGCATACCAACAGAGGTCAATCAAACACTACAAAGGACTTCTAAGAAACCCTTGCTGCCATACATCAGAAGGTGGAGGCATGGGAAGACACAAGGATGTGAGGAGAGGTAAGGAGTTTTACTCCTCCTCCCCAATTGATCGGCAAAGACAGACAGCGTGGCTCGCAGACAGAGAGGGAGGAGGGGCAGCCCTCTGTGGGGAAAACTATCGCCCTCCAGGTGCTCTCATAGACTGTTGAGAGATCCCCACCGGAAGTGACGACAACTGTTTCGGGGGTGTGGCAAATGCCCCAAGAGAGCCAGAAAGGAAATCCCCGGGTGGAGCAGAAGAAAAAGAGATCCCCTCCCCCCACATGCTCTGCGCTTCAGCACAGTCCCTCCAGGGACTGCAGTGGGCTCAGAGCACACCGCTCATGACCTCCACCCAATGGAAGCAGGTGGAAACTGCAGGACAACCTTCAAGATGAAGAAAGGTAAAGGTAAACCCCTGGGATCTATGCAATGGCATATTATGTCTATAGACCAAGAGCAAAATGACAAACACCCAGAAACCAACCCTGAAGGCACAGAAATCTATAACCTGAACAACAGAGAATTCAAAATAGCTATCATAAACAAACTCAATGAAATATAAGAGAGCACACAGAAACAAATCAATGAATTCAGGGATTTCTTCACAAAAGAGATTGAAACCATAAAGAAAAACCAATCAGAATTATTGGAGATGAAAAACACAATGAATGAGATAGTGGAAAAAATGGAGTCTTTAAAGAGCAGAACTGACAATATGGAGGAAGGAATTAGCATTATCGAGGATAGTCATGCAGAAACGCTCCAGATAGAGGAGGAGAGAGAGCTAAGACTAAAAAGAAATGAAGAAATTCTTTGAGAAATATCAGACTCAATGAGGAAAAGAAACATAAGGATAATAGGTATTCCAGAAGGAGAAGAAAGAGAAAAAGCAGCAGAGAGTTTGTTCAAAGAAATAATAGCTGAGAACTTCCTAAACCTAGGGAATGAGATGGAAATAACAGTGAATGAAATCAATAGATCACCTAAATATATAAACAGGAATAGACAAATGTCATGCCACATAATAGCTAAGTTGACAAGACTCAGTGACAAGGAAGCAATATTGAGGGCAGCTAAACAAAAAAACAAAACAACATACAAAGGAAATCAGGCTCTCAGCTGATTTCTCAACAGAAACTCTACAGGAGGAGAGACTGGAATGATATATTCAAAATCATGAAAGACAAAAACCTTCAGCCAAGAATACTTTATCCAGCAAAAATATCCTTCAAATATGAAGGAGAAATAATAACTCTCCCTGATAAACAAAAACTAAGAGAGTTCGTCACCACAAGACCCCCACTACAAGAAATGCTCAAGAAGACCCTTGGTCCTGAAAAAAAGCAAAAGAGAAAGGGGATACAAAGGTTTCAGCAAGGAGACTAAACCAGAACAAACTACAGTTGGAAAACATCAAAAATTAATTCAAACTCATCACTGTAAACACACCCTCATGACACAAGATGGACTAAGTAGTGACAACAACAAATAAGGAGGGGAAGAGGAAAAGGATTGAATCAACTCAGCCTAAGGAAACAGGAGGCATCTGAAAATGTACTATCTTATCCAGGAGATTTTTTTATATAAACCTGATGGTAACCACTAAACAAATAACCAGAAGAGAACCACATATGACAAATAAAGAGAAAACTAAGAGAATCATCATGCAGAAATACCAAACTGAATTGGCAGTCCGAAACACATGAGACAAGAAAGGAAGGAAATGCAAAAGAACCAGAAAATGAACAATAAAATAGCAACATTAAACCCTCATATATCAATAATCACTCTAAATGTAAATGGATTGAATTCTCCAATCAAAAGACACAGAGTGGCGGGATGGATTAAAAACCAAGATCCAACAATTTGCTGCCTCCAGGAAACACATCTCAGCTCTAAGGACACAGACTCAAAATAAAAGGATAGAAACAATACTCCAATCTAGTGGCAAACAAAAGAAAGCAGGAGTTGCCATACTTAAATCAGACAAAGTAGACTTCAAGATAAAAAAGGTAATGAGAGACAAAAAAAGGCAATATATAATGCTAAAGGAGACACTTCACCAAGAAGATATAACAATTATAAATATCTACGCACCCAACACAGGAGCACCAAAGTACATAAAACAACTGCTAAAAAACCTAAAAGGAGATATTAACAATAACACAATAATAGTAGGGGATATTAACACACCCCTTACAACAATGGATAGATCATCTAGACAAAAAGTCAATAAGGAAAAATGGACTTAAACGAAAAACTAGACGCGATGGACTTAATAGATATATACAGAGCACTCCACCCAAAAACAGCAGAGTACACATTCTTCTCAAGTGTGCATGGAACATTCTCAAGGATAGACCATATATTAGGAAACAAGGCAAACCTCTATAAATTTAAGAAGATTGAAATCATTACAAGCATCTTTTCTGATCATAACGCTGTGAAACTAGAAATCAACTGCAAGGAAAAAACTAGGAAAGGGACAAAGATGAGGAGACTAAACAACATGCTACTGAACAACCAATGGGTCATTGATGAAATTAAAGGAGAAATCAAAAGCTATCTGGAGACAAATGAAAAAGAAAATACACCATACCAACTCATATGGGATGCAGCAAAAGTGGTCCTGAGAGGGAAATTCATAGCAATACAAGCTCACCTTAACAAACAAGAAAAATCCCAAATAAATAACCTTAAACTGCACCTAACAGAATTAGAAAAAGAAGAACAGACAAAGCCCCAATCAGCAGAAGGAGGGAAATAATAAAAATCAGAGCAGAAATAAATGAAATTGAAACCAAAAAAACAGTAGAAAGGATCAATGAAACAAAGAGCTGGTTCTTTGAGAAGACAAATAAAATTGACAAACCCTTAGCCAGACTCACTAAGAAAAAAAGGGAGAAGACTCAAATAAATAAAATTAGAAATGAAGGAGGAGAAATTACAACAGACACCACAGACATACAAGGGATTATTAGGGAATACTATGAAAAACTTTACACCAACAAATTGGACAACCTAGAGGAAATGGACAAATTCTTGGATGCATACAACCTCCCAAAACTGAATCAAGAAGAAATAGAGAATCTGAATAGACCAATCACTAGTAAAGAGATTGAAACAGTAATCAAAAACCTCCCAAAAAATAAAAGCCAGGACCAGATGGCTTCCCTAGAGAATTTTACCAAACATTCAAAGAAGTTTTAGCACCTATCCTTCTCAAACTATTCCAAAAAATAGACGAAGATGGAATACTTCCTAACACATTGTATGAGGCCAACATCATCCTGATACCAAAGCCAGACAAGGACAATACAGTGAAGGAAAACTACAGGCCAATATCACTGATGAACATAGACACAAAAATCCTCAACAAAACATTGGCAAACCGAATACAGCAATACATCAAAAAGATCATACACCATGATCAAGTGGGATTTATACCAGAGACACAGGGATGGTTCAACATCCGCAAATCAATCAACATGATACACCACATTAACATAATGAAGAATGAAAACCACATGATCATCTCAATCGATGCAGAGAAAGCATTCAACAAGATCCAGCATCCATTTATGAAAAAAACTCTCAACAAAATGGGTACAGAAGGAAAGTACCTCAACATAATAAGGGCCATATATGACAAACCTACAGCTAACGTCCTACTCAATGGGAAAAAACTGAAAGCCATTCCTTCGAGGACAGGAACAAGACAAGGGTGCCCACTCTCACCGCTCTTATTCAACATAGTACTGGAAGTTCTGGCCAGAGCAATGAGGCAAGAAAAGGGAATAAAAGGACTCCAAATAGGCAATGAAGAAGTGAAACTCTCACTATTTGCAGACAACATGATCTTATACATAGAAAACAAACAAAAAAAAAATCCATTGGAAAACTACTAGAAATAATCAACAACTACAGCAATGTGGAAGGGTATAAAATCAACTTACAAAAATCAGTTGCATTTCTATACACTAATGATGAACTAACAGAAAGAGAACTCAAGAAGACAATCCCATTTACAAGTGCAACAAAAAGAATAAAATATCTGAGAATAAATTTAACCAAGGAGGTGAAAGACCTATACAATGAAAACTATAAGACACTATTGAAAGAAATTGAGGAATACATAAAGAAATGGAAAAATATTCCAGGCACATAGATTGGAAGAATAAACATAGTTAAAATGTCCATACTACCTAAAGCAATCTACAGATTCAATGCAATCCCAATCAGAATCCCAATGTCGTTCTTCATGTAAATAGAACAAAAAATACTGAAATTTGTATGGGGCAACAAAAGACCCCGAATAGCTAAAGCAATCCTGAAAAAGAAGAACAAAGCTGAAGGCAGCACAATCCCTGATTTCAAAATATACTATAGAGCTAAGTAATCAAAACAGCATGGTACTGGTACAAAAGTAGACACACAGATCAATGGAACAGAATTGAAAGCCCAGAAATAAAACCACACACCTATGAACAGCTAATTTTTGACAAAGAGAGAAGAACATGCAATAGAGAAAGGGAAGTCTCTTCACTAAATGGTGCTGGGAAAATTGGACAGCAACATGCAAAAGAATGAAAGTAGACCATCTCTTATCGCCACACACAAAAATCAATTCAAAATGGATTAAGGACCTGAAAGTGAGACCTGAAACTATAAAACTCCTGGAAGAAAATATAGGCAGTACACTAATTGACATTGGGCATAAAGGGACCCTTTCAGATTCCATGTCTACTCGGACAAAGGAAACAAAAGAAAAAATAAACAAGTGGGACTTCATCAGACTACAGAGCTTCTACAAGGCAAATGAAACCAGGATCAAAATGAATAGACAGCCCACCAGCTGGGAGAAAATATTTGCAAATTGTTTATCCGACAAGGGATTAATCTCCGTAATATATAAAGAACTCATACAACTGAGCAACAAAAAAACAAACAACCCAATGAAAAAATGGGCAGAGGATAGGGACAGACATTTTTCCAAGGAAGAGACACAGATGGCCAATAGACACATGAAAAGATGTTCAACATCACTAATCATCAGGGAAATGCAAATCAAAACTACACTAAGATATCACCTGACACCCGTTAGAATGGCTATAATCACCAAGACAACATACAACAAATGCTGGAGAGGTTGTGGAGAAATGAGAACCCTCATTCACTGCTGGTGGGAATGCAAACTGGTGCAGCCTCTATGGAAAACAGTATGGAGATTCCTCAAAATATTAAAAATAGAAATACCTTATGATCCAGCAATCCCACTCTTGCACATCTACCCAATGGACATGAAATCAATCATCACAAGAGGCTTATGCACCCCTATGTTCATTGCAGCATTATTCACTATAGCCAAGAAGTGGAAGCAACCCAAGTGTCCCTCGACTGATGATTGGTTAAAGATGTAGTATATGTATACAATGGAATACTACTCAGCCATAAGAAAAGACAGAATTGTCCCATTTGCAACAACATGGATGGACCTAGAGGGTATTCTGGTAAGTGAAATAAGCCAGAGAGAGAAGGACAGGGACTGCATGATTTCACTTATATGTGGAATATAAATGAACACCCAGACAGAGAGAACTGGTTGGTGGTTACCAAGGGGAAGGGGGGTGAGGGGTGGGCACAAGGGGAGAAGGGACGCATCCACATGGTGATGGACAAAAAATAGTGTACAGCTAAAATCCCACAATGTTATAAACTATTAAGACATCAATAAAAAAAAGAATCAAAACTATTATGTTTCAGCATATATATAATAATATATAAAAATATTATTAAATATTATACAATTATATTCTTATAATAATAATAGCTCAGGAAGTACTGCCCTTCTCAGGTCCAAGCAACATGTTGAGAAGAATCTTTGCAGGCATGTGGGGTTGTCAGGAATCGGTGACAGGTGAAAGGAATGATCCAGGCTTGCCCCCTTCCCATGTGCCTGGAATCATTGTATATGGTGTTAAAGCTGTCCCTGGTCCTTAAACTTCTCCCAGCAGGGCTCAGTATGCACTGGGAGCAAGAGACCAGGAGTCTGTCTCCACTACCACGGCACAGTGGGGATGCTGCACTGTGCTCCATCAGCTCCATTGTGGCCTCCACAGCCCTGAGCCTGCAGTTAGGGGTGACAGGGGAGGAAGTGGAATGCAAAGAGCAGTACATGAAAAGGTAATTTAGCCTGGGTAAAAAATCACTATGTGACTACACAAGATCCAAGCCACTAGTGCCCCAAGAGGCCCCTCAGTTCAGACAGTAGGAAAGAGTTGGGTACAACTGCGGAAGATTTAGAGCTGGCTAAAAAAACTCCCTGTTCTGTACATTGAAATCGGGTTGTTTTTCCCAGGGCCAGGATCAGACTACACCTTGGTTGATATCTTGAAATACCATTTCATAAGAACCATATAAAAGACCCAATTCAATGAATGAGAAACTATCTATATGTGGACTCTATATTGTTTGAATGTGTGGGCTGTGTAAAAGGTGAATGTTGAAGAGAAATAGTAGAAACCATGCACATCTTCAACCATCATTCCTTCATTCATTGAATATTTTTTGAGTTTCTAACAGGGGCAAGGCATTTTTCTAAGAACTGAAGACTGAACAGTGAATAAAACAGATGAGGAAAATGCCTATACAGTTGCCATGAAAGAGTATGTTTTAATGTTTCCATTTAAAATCAGAGAGAATGTAAAGAATGATGGAACTCTCTTCTCCCCTTCTCTAAGAACTATCTTTCTTTCCCCATTTCATCCACGAATCCTTCCTGATCACACCTAGCCAGAAATCACTAACTCTTCTGGGATCTAATAAACTTGTCCTCTGCACTGCTCATTCCACTCTTAGCATATGCTTCTTCACTGTTGTTTTTCATTTTCTTATACAAGGGTCTTATAAGAACTCTGAGGGCAAGACTTGTAAGTTATTGTAGAACCTACACCCCAAGTATAGATTGGCACAAAGTAGGAGATCCATAAAGGTTGACTAGTGAGAACAAAGTATAAAACAAATTAAGAGTAAAATAATGATATTTTCAACAGACAAATTTCCCGTAAGTCAGGATTTGCTGGCACAAATTTATTGATCCTTGAGTAGGGCTTATCATATATAAAATAATTAAGGGTCATTACATGTGATCCTGATACTTATCTATCAATCAGATCATTGACAGAAGAAAATGTTAAATATGTAAATAGGACTGGAAAATATGGGCCCTTTCCAAAAAGGATGATCATTAATAAAGAACACTTAAAAACAGAATGAAGATAATTTAAAAAAAAAAAAAAGAAAGATTTTGTCTTCAGTGACAGTGCTACAGACAGTTTAGGAAACCAGGAATTAAGAGATCTTCTTAAGAGAACTCTGCTACCAACTGTTGGACGCAGCAATCCACCATGGGCCCCAATCATCTCTCCACATTCTTGCTGTGTATGCCCAAAACAAAAGGCCCTAATGGCCCAGTTAGGGCCATTTATCAGGGTCATGTTTGCAGCAAGCAGCCTTGAAAAGTGAGGGAATGCCTCTCTCCAGACGAAGAGCATGCTTGCTTCTGCTCACTATAAAAGTAGTGAACTCCCCAAGTCCCAGCTCAGCACTCCTCTCCTGGAATGCACCCCCTGTGGTGCAGGCATCCTTCTGGGCCTGCCTGCATGGAACTTGGAGACACAAGGAACCACCTCAAGTGAACATGAGACTCTGGCTATTGCTTTTGCTGTGAGTGATAAAGTCCTCTGTCTCTGATGCAGGAGTAACTATGAAGATACTCTACCAACATCAATGAAGTGGTAGAACACGAGCCTGTTAGCTTGCAAGTGGGGTAAAATTTTAGACTTCATAGTTCCTGATGGTAACTAGTTGGATGACTTTTGATAAGTCACTTAGTCACTTTAAGCCTCTCTCCCTCCTCACCTTTTAAAATAAGGAATTTGAATTCGATTACCTCTCAAATTGCTTCCCAAAGTAACTGTTTATGATTCCCATGACCTGAGGAGGAAGTAGCTTAGAAGAGGACGTAGTCTTCCCTCTGCTTATCTCTACCACCTCTATCTTCAAAGATAAAAATGAAATATTTTATAAAATTCTGTTTGTAATTATTTCATCTCAGGGGGATTATGAAAAAACAAGAGCAAGTATCATAATGCATATGGAGAACTTTCTCTATGATACTGATGTAAGAATTGACTCCTAGAAAAGGAGAAATAAAATATGTTTTGATCTTTAAGATATTATTGGCACCATAAAATCAGTGATAATACAGTATTTGTCAGTAATATTTTTAATTTTTAAATAACTTTTAGTTCCCTATGTTGGGCTAAATTAAACAAGGGCTCCTCTGAATTTATTCTGCAGAGATATTTACTACTAAGCAAATACCTTGCTGCTGCTTCTTATTTCTCACCTCCCTTACATTTAAGAGCCAGTAGATAGCTTTCTCTTCCCTTCTGAAGCAACCTTGAGGTCATATGCTGAAACAGTGCCATTGTAAGATGGAGACGTGGTCAGCCTGGGTTTATTAGTAACTGTGTTGTACAGGGCCTTCTGTTTTGTTGGACATCTAGTACGAGCAAGAAATAAACCAGTGTTGTGTTAAGCCACAGATATTTCAGAGTAAATTATTAACAGAGCGTAG
Source organism: Tapirus indicus (assembly GCA_031878705.1). Taxonomy (NCBI): domain Eukaryota; kingdom Metazoa; phylum Chordata; class Mammalia; order Perissodactyla; family Tapiridae; genus Tapirus; species Tapirus indicus. The sequence continues at coordinate 5,384,051 of CM062918.1, forward strand.
TTTAGCCTGTCTAATGAATGCAGAAGCCATGCCAGGAGTGGGGTGCTGCCATAACAAAAACCTGACGAAGACCACTGGCTTGGTGGTCACGTAGCAGGAGGCAAGGAAACTGATATCAGAGGCTAAAAAGATGGTCATCCCTGTTATGCAACTGCAAAATATCTGGTAAATTGTTACATGATACAACTTGGAAAGAAGACAACTGAGCACAGAATAGGCAGTTCTATGGGCAGATGTAGGAAAAAAGAAACTTAGTGTGTATGCTGGTTAATTTCGGTTGAGTCTGGCATGTAAATACCAGAAAAAGTTCAGAATCTCAGGAAACAATTTACTGATTGTAAGAAGAAATGAAAGAGAAAAGAGAATGTCTAAAAGTTCAGGGCTCTATAGGTTGCACAAACCAATGGCTATTAGAACCTAAACTATAAATGACGAGATTAAAAATTGAGATGATAATGCCCAATGAAACCTATCAATGGATTAGAATGTTTCAGGGGAAATATCAGACTAAGGGTGTGGCCTTCTATATATTGTTCTAGATGGATTCAATGTATCCATCATTAAGTCAAAAAAGACAGAGTTTAAGATGAGTATGTGAGGGAAGAAAAGCAAAGAAAGATAGCAGATCTGAGAACTAAGTCTCAAACATAAATGTCAGTTTAGTTACTAGGTTATATAACTGGCTGGATTTAAATAAAAGCCTATTAACTTTTCGAGAGAGCTGACTGTCAAGGAAACTGCAAGCTTGTGACTCTTTGAGATATAAAATGACTCAAGCTCCCAAATTTCAAGGGACAGGAATTAGGCTTCAAAAACCATACCCCGTCCAAAAAGATAATATTCAACACCTGCTTCAGAAGTGTTCAAAGAAGAAAAGGAACAAGAAGATGCTCACAGGGACACAGTCAGGGCAGTGAGAACAGTGGACAGAGAGGCTCTGCCAGGTGAGCTGAGTCCAGTCAAGGAACATTCCTCCACCCCAGGGTAGGGATAAAGGCCCTCCCAGAGTCAGCCAGGAGATTTCAGAATCACTACAGACCAGTAACTGCTATGTCTTCCATCTTTCCTATTCCCAAATGCAAGTGCTGATTGTAGTTATCCTGTCCATGTTGCACCACTTCAGATTGGCTTTGTGGGAAAGATAGCATGTCTTTTAGTTCATAGGACTCTACACTAAGAAGAGCACATTACACCTAATGTAGGACTAACGTGTGACATCTTAATTTTTTAGCTTAATGCAATAATTAGATGGAACTTTGTCTCCTTTGAGGAGACATTCTATGTGTGAAAGAAGATAGAAGAGAATATTAATGACCAAAAGGGAATATTATGTCAGAGATATTTATTGCTCACCAAATATCCATGTGTCCCTCCACATGTCACAGCCCCCTTATGGTTACTTAGGCAGGTCGATGGGACTCATGGGCTGTGAGCAGAAGGATGTGTGTCACTTCTAAGTCAAAGCATTTAAAAGCCAACACGCAACCTTCCAGCTTGCTCTTCCCCTGCTGGAATAATCACGCAATTAAACACATTTAGAGATGGAAGTTTCAAAAGGTGATGGTGGCTCAGTCAGAGTGGGTCCCTGAGCAAGTACATGGAGCAGAACCCCACACCATCACCGCTGACCTTCATTGGACATGAAATGTGAGTGAGAAAAAAAATCTTTGTTTTATTAAACCACTGATGTTTGGGGCTTAATTCGTTACTTCAGTTTACCCTAATATATCCTAAATAGTATATCCTCCCACGGGGTAGAGGGATGAGTGAGAAGAATGAAGGGTCACAGACAAGGACTGCAGTGACAAAGAGATCCCGAGAACCAACCCTGTTGACCTTGGTTCCAATAGCATAGAAAGCAGAGCAATGAAGAGAGGGGAGCCATTAACACTGCATCCATCATAGGCACACCATCCCACCTGAAGGAGAAAACACTGAGGAGTGACCGTCATCCCACAGAGCCTGTGGTGTAGAAAAGATGGGAACATCAAATCCTTCTTTATTGGCTTCACCCAGCAAATAAGACTAATTGTATTTTTGGTATCTGTTATTTAGAATGCCTAATTCCATCAGCTGTGAAGATAGACCTGATAGAATTTGAAAAGCTAGTCTAGAAGCTTATCTGCAGACAAAGTCCCAAAGGGACACTTTGAAGCTCATTTTTTAACAGGCCATTTAAAAAGTGTCCTAGCAAAGAAAGGAAGTTAATAGGCAAGAATAAATTCCCAAAATAGTATTTATGTCTTTTGGTATCTAAATACTTCTTTTGCTAGAGATGGAGAAATGTCATTAGAGAAAGTAATTCTAAAAATTATTAGAAAAGGAATTTTTTCATAGCTAAACTAAAATAATTTGTTTAAAACAAAGTTGGAAAAAATGTAATGGCTTTTTTATTATTAATGAAGTAGAAAAGTTTCCACTTGTTATTCCTTTGATATATTAATTCTATTTTTCCCAGGTTTAGCCTTTCGTATAACACATTGGAGAAAATTATATGTTGTGGATCAATTGTCAGTGAAGGCTGAACAGAGACTGTTAAAATTCAGTCTTTCTTATTTTCTCTAAACACTGTTTAACAATTATCCTAGAAGCTGTAAAGCCAGTTACTAATGCACCAACTTTTCTTCATAGAAAACAAATAAAACAATTCTGAATTTTGGTATACAATTTTTTTACCTGACATGACAATTTTGTGTGTGTGTGTATGTGTGTGTGAAGAAGATTAGCCCTGAGCTAACATCTGTTGCCAATCCCCCTCTTTTTGCTGAGGAAGACTGGCCCTGGGCTAACATCTGTGCCCATCTTCCTCTACTTTATATGTGGAATGCCTGCCACAGCATGGCTTGATAAGAGGAGCACAGGTCCACACTCGGGATCCAAATCCGCAGACCCCAGGCTGCTGAAGTGGAGCACGCAAACTTAACCACTACACCACCAGGCCAGCCCCCATGACACGACAATTTTTGAAAGAACTTGGTTAGTTTATAAAATTTAACCAAAAGATAAACTCTTCTAATTCTTTTATGTCTCTCTTTTGTTGAAGGCTTTGTTTCTGTTTGGTGTTAAAGAAAATGGCCAGAGTCTAAGGCAGAAAACTTATTTGCATCTTTGATTAAACTAAAAGGATTGTGTAACTCCCAGACAGCAGACATTATTTGATAAAACATTTTGATCTAGTAAATAATCTACCATAATAGCTGTGATTAAATTAGTTCTTGAAACTTTAGCTATAATTTTGAAATTGTAGGGGATAATATTTGTTGGGAGTCTAAGTTATTTTGTGCTCAGATTTACATGTTTTCCAAGCAGACAACTTTCCAAATAGAAGGGGAAATATGATCAGCTTTGCAGATCCTGACTGAGATAATTTAGTTCTTGTTTTTTGACCTACCTTAAAGTAGGAGATGAAAAGTGTAAGCAGAACAGTTTCTTCTGTTCACTGCCAGCTAAACTTTCATCCTCATAGGATTATTTCAAAGAATATTTTTCTCAAAATTCTGACCACTTTGACCGTTCAATTTTTATTGTGCTATTATCAAGTACCTCTATGTATAGGGTTTTACTGGCCACAGTGGAGAGCAAAGGAAAGAAGGAAGAAAGGAAGGAGGAAGGAAAGAAGGAAGGGAGGAAGGAAGGAAGGTGGGGAGGAAGGGAAGGAGAGAGGAAGGAAGGAAAACAGGGGAAAAGCTGTGAGTCCAGTCTTGGAGCTGACTGTATAAGACTGCACTGTCTAATAAAAATTTAATTTGAGCCAGAAATGTGAGCCACATGTGTAATTTAACCTTTCTAATAGCTACATTAAAAAGTAAAAGGAAACAGGTGAAATTAATTTTAATATATTTTATTTTACTTAGACTGATTATAAAAAATATTATCATCTTAACATGTAATCAATATAAAAATTGAGATAGTTTACATTTTTGCACTAAAATTTTTGAATTCCTCTGTGTATTTTACACTTACAGCACGTCTTAATTTGGACTACCCACATTTCAAGTGGTCAACAGCCACTGTGGCTATCAGCCAACATATTGAACAACATTCACCTAAAAGGAGAGTGGGTGGGGAAAAAAAGGAAGAAAGATAAACACGCACACAACTGATATAAAACATACGCACACAGACACGTTACATGTTTGAGGTTAGCGAACATGATTGGTCAAGAAACACATGTAGGAATTAAGTGGTACTTGAAGCATAGTCTATTTCTCCAATTTAAATAATGCCCTTCCTTGGAGTATTGCCTTTGAACACTTAAAAATACTCACTGGTATCCCTTCCACTAAGTTCCTGGATACTGAGATTAATAAATAGGAAGCTAACTTAATTTTCAAATTCTGAAGTATCAAACAGAGTTTTAAAATGGATCATACTGGACTTGATTACTCCACTCCAATTGTTGATACAAAAAAAAAAAAAAAGAAATACATTTACAAAAGAAAGACTATGGCAAAATTCTAGGAACTCTAAGTATAAATTCAAGGCAGAGACAGGGCGAAGAGGGCTAAAAGGACAGTGCAAAACAGTCAAAAAGGTGGGCTATTCCAGAGCTTAGAAGGTGATAAACATTTTCAGAAAAAGTAAACTTCTAAGCAAAAACAATAATTATTAACAGTCAAGTCAATCAGTGTTTGCTAAGCTATTTGTGGGCGCCGAGTACTGTATAATAAACTTGTTGCACAGATACAGTAGAATACATTCGTCCTTACTTGATGGGGCATTGCCAAATATATCAAATACTAGGTTGGAGAGTGCAGGCAGTAAGGGCAATCAAAATTTAGGAAAATAAGAGATCAGTGTGGCCTAGTAACACCTGAGAAGTCTTTCAAGAGGATTTGGACCTAAGGCTGGCCTATGTGATGGAGGGCATTTAAAGATGTGAAGTCAGAGGGAATACACCCCAGGAAGGGGAGCTTATATACCAAGTTGTTCCCTCATCTCTTGGATCTGGGCTGGTCTTGCAACCTGCTTTGACCCAAAGAATTTGGTAGAAGTGACATTGTATAAGTTGTGGAGCCTTGGAGAATTAAGGCACCCCAGTCAACAGCACAAACTACTATTCAGGTGAATGAGGCCATCTTGGGCGCCCCAGCCCCAGTTAAGCCATCAGGTAACTAGAGTTGTATAAGTGATCTCAGACAAGAGAAGCAGAACCACCCAGATTTCCAACCCACAGTATCAGGAGAAATAAAGAGTTTTTGTTTTAAGCCACTAAGTGTTGGGGAGACTAGTTATATAGCAAGAGACGATTGAAACAACCTTATAGAATGAACACTGTCCCCGCTTGATAGATGTATTTATGAAATATTTTAATGGTATTATAATATCCCATCATATGAGCATTTTGAAACAGCCAATTCATTATTATTGGACATTTAAGCTATTATAACTTTCAACTGTTTCAATTAATCTCCTTTTTCCACACAAAGTATCTTAAGTCTTATAGCTTTACATACATAATTATTTCCCTAGGATAAACTCTTAGAAGTAGGATTAATAAGGCAAAATATTTGCAGGATTTTGATGTGCGTTGCTCAATAGTATGGAGCAATTTTGAAGTGTCATTCGCAAATGATGTGGTTGGAAGAAAAGAAGGTAAATAACCTTAAGAGACGACTTCAAAGGACTTGAGAACAGTATTCAAATATTGAAGAACTGTATCATATAACAAAGTTTTATTGCATACAGTCTCTATAAATGTAGGAGGTAATAATATGATTCAATATATGGAAATAATGTAACAATATAGCTATTAAAGAAAATGCACTTTTTTGAAACAAGGAACCCCTATTACTAGAAGTATTTAGGTAGAAATTAGTAATTTCTACCCATCCTACTCAGTGCCAGTGTCAGATAGTGATGAATCTCCTAAACATAAGCCATGCTTTCAGATTGATAGAGACTAAAATCCCACTCGACTAAATACCCAGTCATTCTAAGACCACCTGCATCTTTCCAGGATTCCTCTAGAATCAATGTCAGAATTTGACACAATCCTCAATGAGGCTTTTTCAAGAAGTGCATCTCCTCTAGATGAAAGGTATAAGGAAATTGAATTAATACTTATGGAGGGGCCATGTTAGGTCTGGATAAGATACTATGTCTATCCTTTTTTCTTTTCAGCATCCCTTCTTCATTTTCCTTTAGTAATCCCTCTTTTTTTCTCTCTCTCTCTCTCTTTCATAAGTGCATGTGTTTACACACACACACACACCTGTAAACACTGCCCACTCCTTTTGAGATCTGTTCCTCCCTGGTGTCATGTGGGGTTTGATGGAACTGCCTGTCATAATGCCCTGTCCCCATGGCCACAGAAATGAAATGTGACCCAGCTTGGCCAGTCATAGGACCCCATCTCCCTGGATACCATGATTGGTGGAAGGTAAATATGTGACCAAGCCACATCAGTCAGAGTCCTTTTCTAGAATTTCTTTAAATTCAAATGAGAAATGATGAGTCTTCCCTCTGAACTTACTAGGCTAGTGTATTCTAGGCCTGGAGCCATATCATCACCTATTGAAAAAGCTCATCTGTTGAAAGGTAGAATGAAGTCAAAATCTGGAGGAAATCAGAGAAGATAGATGAAAAGTGAGAATCCTAGGAGCAATCAAATCTCCAGTTGTAGCCTACTAGAACTTTCTTGGTTCTTACAACTTTTCCTTCAACTCTGTGATCTACCCCAGTATTTTCCAAATAAATCCCCTCATTGAAATAAAGTTGCTTTGAATTTTTGCTTGCAACCAAGAATCTTGACTAATACAATCCTTTACATCAAGAAGCTTACATATTAATTATAACTACTGGGTAAACACCTGATGGAACATTTGCTGTTGATAATCTTGTTAAAGGCACTGGAAAGCATTTGACAATCTTTGACATATTAGGGATACTTGCTTGATCTAAGATATGGAATTCAAACATAACCCAGTGGCACTTGGAAAACTTTTTTTAGCACTACACGGATGCGGTCTACCCTGTGGTAAATACTTGGTACTCTCATGGTTACTACAGTCTTGGCAAAGTTCCCAAGGATAACAGACTCAGATTCAGCAAGATCCAGCTGGAACTGGGCTTGTCCACAATTGCCCTGGACAATCTACACCGGCAGTTCCCAGCTGCTGGTGAAGCAAACTTTTACTAACTTAAACCACCTCCTTCCTCTTCCCTCTCATGCTGTATAACTATTGCCCCCCAGTTCCTCCTCTCTCCTTCTTCTTGGCATTTCACTGTTTTGTGTTCAGATCAGGGGTTGTCAACTGGTGATTTTTAGACCTTAGTGATGGGCACAGGCAGGGGGCGGCGGAGAGGGGATAGTTGGGCCCAGTTTGTTGTATCTCTCAGTGTTTTAAAAGTCAGCGTATCTAAACAGGTATTATGCTTGGTGATGGAAAAAAACAGCCTGTTTCACAGTAGGTGTTATTAACTACATGTTCCCTAAAGGGTGCAACCCTTGGTTAATGAAGCTAACAGCCCACGGCATAGTTTAAGTAGAGAAATACTATTCTAAATACTAGTTTTTCTTGTCACTTAGGATTTACAGCTTCCAAAGGCAGTGACGCTGAGATCCAACTTTGATCTCCTAAAACAGACCTACCCAGACGACTCATAGTCAACTGTCAACTGCTAGGGTTCTGAAAAAACAGTCAGGGATCAGAAAACAAAACGCAGTGATATTGATCTTTCTACATTTTACTCTCTTCCCCTCAGAAGCCCCAGTTGTTTCCTGACCAAGCAGCTGAGTTAAATCAGCAGGAAAGATAGAATAGAGGCCACATTAGGAGCAAATGAGGTGACATGAAGTGACGTACATGTGTGTGAACTCTCTTTGCAATCAAACACCTGAGGAGTAAATTTACTCGCAAATGGAAAATTGTATTCCTTTTTGCTGGACATGAACTATTTAGATATTTATCCCACTGACAAGCTTTTTGGAGGAAAAAGCCCAAGAAAAGAGAAAGTTCTAGCTGAGAATATATGCCCCCTGGTCCCATCTCTCTCTCCTCTCAAGGATAATCAATGACAAAGTGAGTAGCTCCAGTAAAAAGTTGGCAACTTCCAGAACATAAAAACAGCCTATAAACTGCCCTTTCCAAAAATATGTTCCACGGAACACTAGTGTCAAGAAATGATTTATGGAAAAAAAGCGGGGGGGCGGGTAATTGTGTTCAAATACTCTTGGACAACACATTATACATACTAGACCCCTTAGCTGAGGGGTTCTCTTTAACATTAACATATCAAAAACTTTGGGAAGCCTTACTTTAAAGAAACATGTGTAACTTTCTTTATTTCAACACAGCCCAAATCTCTTGGCTTGTTCTGTGAAACACTTTTTTTAATGTGATTTTTTGAACTAGCATTTTCAAAATACATTCTGGATAATCCTATCCGAGTGCTTCAATGAATGAGGCTTCTGGTATGAAGTGGCGTTTGTGCCTAATGCAGCCCTTCCTAAATTCTCACTAAAACACCTATGAAGACCAAGAAGATGGAAATTAACATCATCCATACAAAGTAGGATTGGTAGTCAGCTTAATGTCTGAGTCTGGGAGGATTTCCCACTACCCATTACAAGCCTCAGGGAATCAGATTTTAAAATATCGTGCTATGCCAATCCATAGCTATGCCTTACCTTCTGCTCCTAGGCCAGAAGGGTCTGTTCTAATCAGGAAATGACCAACCATCCATTGCTGTAGCTTTCTGAGTCATCAAGAATTGTGCCTACAGCCCCAGTCAATATTTTTCTTTATATATCCAGGAGGAGATAGAGCTCCCACAAAACTGGTTAAGAAGGATGGAGAAATGACTAGAAGTAGCATTTGGCATTCTAGGAAGTATATTTCCTACGAAAAACTTAGTAGGTAGGGGATGAATATCACAAGAGGCTTGGAAGAAGTGGACACTGGGGATTATCGTTTTCACATTGAAGGTGTCCAAAGCAGGCAGTTGTCAGCATCATAGGCCAGCAGAACCACAAGAGATGAAAATCTTCTGGGCTCTAGAAATTGGGCTATTAACGATGTGTATCAGCTTGATGACTGGCTGAAGATTTAGGAGGGGATTTGACCACCACTCAAGTGGTCAGAAAGTGAAAAATATTTGACAAACACCATGTCTGGAAAAACTATTCCTTTTTCAAAAAGAAAAAAACAAAAGTGCAAAACAAAGAAAAGTTTGTCATGAAGCATGAAGAGTCAGAAGAACAACAGACTTCTGAAAATAATATATTCCAGAAAATCAGAAGAAAATTTTAAGAAATAATTTCACATTCTTAAGAAAATACAAGAAGATAATGGCCACTATAAAACAGTAAATGAAAGACATTTAGTGAGAACAATAACAGTCTGGAATGAAAGCACAGAAAAATATTTCAGTGTAGAGAGGTAGAAAGGATTTTGTGGTGATAGAAACCCAGTAACCAGAGGAAGCCAAGCGAGCTTGCTACTGTAATAGGAAGTGTGGCCAGTGTCGTAACCAGGACATTCTGACCACAGGGGGTTTTGGTGGCAGGAGGTCTTTAGGGACAAAATAGCAGGGCAGTATCGAAAATACTACCTGATTCATAACACTATTGAGAATCATGGCTCCTCACCCACTTCTCAGACCAGAGGCAATTCACACACCAATGGCCCCTTGAATGTAAAGGAGGCTATAACTTGAGGAAGGCCCCTGAAATAACATCAAAGTATGTACTGTCATCTTTCTTCTGGCCTTTCCTGATGAGACTTGCAGCCATTTACTAGGGTTACTGTGTACTGAAGAAGGGGATATATGCAAAACATTCAGGTATTTAACATTTACTCTGAGTCAACACAAATCACGGGAACTCACATTGCCACCGTGGCCCACTTGCCAGAATGGGAGCTTATAGGAATAGAGGGATAAAAAGAAGTCTCACTTCAGACCACCTCATTATTAGCCAGTGACACTCTGAACCCACCATATGATTATCCCCCATTAGCTACCCAACACTTGGAGAACTACTACTGCTAATAATAATAACCAGTAGCACTTGAGTACTTGCAATGTGTCAGGCATTGTTAGAAATTCTTTACATGCGTTCACTTATTCAATCCTCACAGCAAACTTGTACTATCATTACCCCCATTTTACAGATAAAGCAACTGAGACACAAATGGGTTAAGTAACTTGCCCAGGTCACAAAGCTAGTAAGTGACAGAGCTTAGATTCACACCTGGGGATTCTGTTTGAATCCATGCTCTGTTATATGCTATGCTTCTTCTAAAGGCTATTACAACAGAATCAAGTGGAAGCTCCTGGAACTTCTTCCTACCAAGATGTAAGTCAGAAGCCATAGAACATTCCTGGGTCCATTATAGAGAACATCAAGTGTAGTGGAGGAAGAAATCACAAAAGCATCTATAACTTCATAACTAGTTATAGAAATGAAGGCTGAAACATGTATGGTGTTTGCTTCCTTCAACAATTGGTCACACATTTATGTATGTGTGTATGGACATACACGTACATACACAAAAAATAAATAAGAAATAAATGATGTATCATCAATAATTTATTAAGTAATTTTATACATATGATTTCTTTTTTTTTCTTTCCCCTACCACTTTATATAAAGTTATTTGAGGTACATAACTTTACAGTTTAGTTTATGGGATGCAGAATATCAGGATAGAATCACAACAGAACTAAAGGGAAGCTGATGATAAGCCAGATTCTGAAGTTGAATATGAATGGAGTGTGGTCTACTGGGCAGTAAATAAACTTGTATTTACGTGCATAAAGAAAAGTTATTTTATGTTACTTGTTTTATGCTCCTTTTTTGGGGATATGTAGATAAGTCTCTTTCAACCAGATCCTAGCTTTCCATGATTCCCCTTGATTTCATGAGCTTCCAGAGACTCTTTAGTAAATACCTTTATGTTTAAATTAACCAAAATTGGTTTCCATTGTTTGCAACTGAAAAACTTAACTAGACATGTTTATTCTGTGTCTGTGGGTTTAATGATGGGAACTTAAGCCCATTTACAGTCTTGGGAAAGTTTCCAGGGGGAAGAGAACTGTTATAAAGATAAAGAAAAGAGAAAGAGAAATAAATGAAGCAATAAGAGAGAAGACTGAGAGAAAGAGAAAAGTGAGAGAATTTTATTGTATTTATTAAGCTAAAAATACTTGCTGAGTACCAATTATGTGTCAGAGGAGTTAAAAATCCATTTCTTCAAATATTTTAGTTTGGAAGGGAGAAGAAGACTCAGCTATGAAGATATAAGAACAATTCTTAGTAGAAAAACCAGGATATGTGAAGTGTGGTAGAAGCCAAGGAAAGAGAAATGTGCAAGAAAGACTAGAGGGAGCAAAGAAAGTGGGGCATTTCCTTTTGTACCCAATATATCCAGGTATTCTAGAGGCATCACAGTGTAGAATGCTGCAGAAAGTTGAGACAAACTAGGATTGAGTAAAGAACATGTTGAGTGTTAGAGAATAAAAACGCCAGGTGGAGCATTAACACTAACAAGAAAAATTAAGTGAGAATAAAATTAGAAAAATTCACGCTCCTCAGTAAATACAAACCAAATCAATTACTAAAAGTTAGAGTTAAGAGCTGAAGCAGAATTCAAACCAACTGGAACTGCCACTTCCAGAAACGAAATAGAAATCAACAAGAGATGAAACAAAGGATTTCTCAGCACCAGTGAACATCTAGTGTGCAATTATAGTGGATCCAGCACTAGTCAGAAGCTCTGAGAGCAGAAACAGAGAAGGAGGCTCATTCAGGCATGGGAATTGGCAAAGGAGGAGCAGCAGAAGGCCAAGAGAGCAAAGGATCCCAGGATGGATGTGAATGTTCAACTGGCATCTATTTGTGGAAAAGCGTTTGCTATGAGAAGCACATTTTTACTTTACTCAATAGTACAAGCATGAAAATAAGTTCATTCCCTTTACCTAAAAGAAATCCAGGCAGATTGTTTTAAAATATTTAGCATTCTTATAAAATATTAAGTGTCTGTACAGGGCAATGTGACAGTAATTGTATAAAGTGAGTTTTACCAACTGGGATCAAATCCTCATGATTTTGTATTTGTATAGATATTTAAAGTTCAACTTCTTGTTCTGTGTGTTCATTCCAGATGTTTGCTTTGTGGAAATTTCATCATCAAGTTGTATACTTATGACTGGAGAAATCTTCCAAATATATTTATATTCTCCAATGAAACAAAATTATTTTTTAAATATCTCCACAGAAAACATAACTGCTTCAAACTCTAACTACAGTTGAGGGGTTTTTCCCTGACTTCCATAGTCATCACCAGAAATCTTTCATACATTAGTCTGAAATTAGACCAAAGCAGTTTCTACTCAATAGAATTTCCTAACAACTAGAATTCTCAAGCAGAGCAATTGGCCTGGAAGAATAAAGACAATTAAAAGAAAAATTGTCATTAAAATTAGGTTGGAATTATATGTGAAGCCTTGTAAATTTTTAATCTTTAACTGACTAGCTATTTGGTGCAAGTAATGCTTTAGACACTATAAGAGGATACAGAGGTGAAGCAAGCACAGCACTTGCTCCTAATGTCCTCATATTCTAGCAGAGGAACAAAGGAAATAATATCAAATTCTGTAATTACAAATGCATTTGATTTTTGTGAAATTACTATCCCTCCCCAGTGATAGACCGTGAGCTCCTTTAGAGCGGGGATTGTGCATGTTTTCCTAAGTGCCTAATATGGTTCCAGCAATATGGTAGTACATATTTATGGATTGAATAAGAAAACAGATGGACGAATAGATGGATGGATGACGGATGGCTGAGATTCACACTGCTTTGAGAGTTCAAAGTAGAAAATACACTCAGTTATCTGGGATGGATGGTGGTAGCTGATCTTGGAAGTTTTAAGGAAAGAATGGCATTTTAGACATATTGTAGAGAAGTTTTTGTTTTGTTTGCTTTTGTTTTGTTTTGTTTTTGTCAATTGACAGTGTGTATTTTGTTAGTGTCTCAGATTCTCCAACCAAGCAGGATGACTAGAAAAAGTCTGTACAATCAACAATCCAACAATTGTTGATCCCAGAATGTGAACTAATCCAAGTGACCTTTTCTTCCACAAATTTTTACAATTTTTTTCTTGTGATAAGAACTTTTAAGATCTATTCTCTTAGCAACTTTCAAACATACAATATGGTATTATTAATTATAGTCACCATGCTGTACGTTACATCCCCAGAACTTATTTATCTTATAATTGGAAGTTTTTACCTTTTGACCACCTTCACTCATTTCCCCACGCCCCAACTCCCCACGTCTGGCAACCACCAATCTGTTCTCTGTTTCTATGGGTTCGGGTTTTTTTTTAGATTCCACAAATAAGTGAAATCATACAGTATTTGTCTTTCTCTGTCAAACTTATTTCACTTAGCTTAATGCCTTCAAAGTCCGTCCATGTTGTCACAAATGGCAGAATTTTCTTCCTTTTTATGGCTGAATATTATTCCATTATATATATATAAGTGTGTATATATATATATATATACACATACCACATATTCTTTATCTATTCATCTGTCGATGGACACAAGTTGTTTCTATGTTTTGACTATTGTCAATAATTCTGCAATGATCATGGGCGTGCAGATATCTCTTTGAGATAGTGATTTCATTTCCTTTGGATAAATACCCAGCAGTGAACTTCCTGGATCATATGGTAGTTCTATATTTAATTTTTTGAGGAACCTCCATACTTTTTTCCATAGTGACTGCACCAGTTTACATTCCCCTTAGTACACAAGGGTCCCCTTTTCTAAAGAAGTTTGACATTTAGGTTAAATTTCATTTTTTTCAGTTGATGACTATAAGCAATAGTTGAGGAGCAAGAAAATGCTTTTTAATTGAGCAGTACAAGTAGAATGCATGTGTGCTTATCATATGCATGTGGAGCTTATTTACTGCCTTCTAGTTTTTTATAGTAATAAAGAAAACCTAATAATGTATGCATACATAGTAAATACATATGATGTATATACGCATGTATGTATGAGTATGTGTGTTTGTGCTTGTGTGTGTATGTATATCTTTGACATGGCTCATCTACATCTTTTCTGTAGTTGCAAGTCAATGGACTATATACAACCACAATATTGTCAAACTATTACAAAACATCATTCAAAAAGCATTCCTTATTTTGTGACTGTAGCCATATTTTAAAAACAATGCCATAATATCAAAAGTTAGGAAAACTTCAGAAGCTTCATTTTGAATTTGGTTTAAATGAATATTGGGAAGACAAAAATCTTATGCTGGGTTAAAATATTGGGAAGACAAACTCTTATACTGGATTATATTTTAAAAAATAAAAATCATCATTGTTTTTATTGTGATGCTTTAGGTGGCATTTCTAAGTACAGTCATGTCCTGAATAATGCCATTTTGATCACCAACAGACTGCATATACAAAAGTGGTCCCATAAGATTAGTGCCATCTAGCCTAGGTGTGTAGTAGTCCATACCATCTAGGTTTGTGTAAGTGCTCTCTATGATGTTCGCATAACGATGAAATAAGAAATCGCCTAACGACACATTTCTCAGAATGTGTCACTGTCGTTAAGCAATGGATGACTGCATTAAATTTGGCGTGATCTTGGCCAAATAAAGGATAGTAGTATATTCATTCAGGAGACAGATGACAGTATGAAGACACTAGAAGGTGGTGGTTAGAGTCAAAATTCATTTGTATTATTTTCTCAAAGGACATTTTAATTTTAAGGAAATAAAATAAAGCAAAAGATAGAAATGTTTTCAAACCACAATGACGACATATAAATGAGAGGACGAAGGTAAGGTGGCCATGCTTTAAAGTGTGTGGCTCTTTAATGAAGATTCAACCCCGGTTTTCGGAGCTATGAAGAACAGATTTTTGTGGACTAATGGAAAAGTACTGAAATGGATTCATTGAAGGTTATATTTACGGCAAACATTTTTGAGAAAGGGAAAATGAAGCAAAGACATATCGGAGGAAAGATGGCAAAGAAGACAGAAGCTGTGCATGTTCCAGTGCACAAATCTGAGCAGATCAATAGGCTTCTTGAAAATCTGTTAAAGCAGTTTCGGGGGTCTGGCAACTTGAGAAAGACAGCAATCCTCCAAGAAAACTCCTGTTTGGGTTGGGCTGTCGAATTTGTGGGAGCGACGAAGGAGAACTCGTGCCTGAGAGAATGTCTGCATTAGTGTGTGTATGACAGTTGTTAACTATATTACATATGGGCTAAAATATTCTTGTTGTCAAGTGAAAAGGCTCTCATGATAATTGTGTTCACTCATAGGCATTTGCTATGAAAACAGTGAGATTTTTAGCCTTTTTGGTGTCAATCTTAGTCTCTATAATTAACCACATGCCTGCAGTGCTAAAAAGACTTCCTGAGTGATTTCTGATTGGGTGACCTCTGCCGTGCCTGGTGGACAGGAGGGAAGTGCTGACTTCCTGACTCTGTTCATACTTCCTTATGCAACACAATTGTCCTTTATGCTCACTTTACATTTGGAAAAGTAGCATTCTGCTGTGGGAGTGGAAGAGCTTCGTGTTTACTGTTCTGTTTTAATTACTTTCAAATAATCCGCATTTCATCAGATTCTTTGTTGGAATTGGCAGCGCCTGACCAATTTGCCACACTTGAACAATACCCCTTGAATTCAATGGGAGGAGCCATGAAAGCAGCTTTTGACTCTGATGCAGATACTGGTAGAATCTGAGATAAAATTCAATGCATATAAAGATCAGTTCTGTTTCTGCCAAAGCAAATATACTATAGAATTGGGGGCTAATTCTCACCTGTTTCTCATTATTATTGTTATCTATTTGCATCTCTATAAAGGGATTTAACACCATTTTTGTCAGTTTTTTCCCCCACTATTCTGAGTAAGTTAGTATTAACCACACTTAAATAGACAAAATGATCTATGGAAATGATTTTTTTTTAATCAAATACCATAGTAATGTGTCCTTGTAAATACATTGGAAAAAAAAAATTCACCAGTCAACACAACTGTATTCAAGAGTCACATCTCTTCCAGGAACCATCTACTACAGCAAAATGAATAAAATCATCAAGATCTTATTAGAATGAGGACAATCATTCCCCAAGTAGGAAAAAGACCAGTTATTTCTAAGGCCCTGGGGACTGGCATTTCCAGTGTTCCTAGTGTGACTCTGGAGAAATAATACTATGGTCCTTAGAGGGAAGTATGGGTTCTACAAAATGTGTTCAAAGCCACGCTTTAAGATGAGAATGATTGAAATAGCTGTCTTTCTCAAGGCTTCTGTTTTGTTACAGATCAGAATGTGGTCAAGGTCTTGGGTTCAGGGCCTCCATAAGCCAGTTAGCTTTGTTTTTCTTCCATGTCAAAGGTTGCCCCAGAAAACCAGCTCACTGTTGTCAAGGCTCTCGCCCTTAAAAGTGATACGAGAAAGAAATGTGTGTGGCTCATGCAAATAACTCACTGATTCTTGAAAATCAATCTAAATGGCATATCCTACTGATGATGAGTCTGCAAAGAATGAGCATGTTTAAGTGTTTTATAAATTATTAAAAAATTAACTTTTGCTTATTTGCCTGTTTTTTGTTAAAATTTTCCGTATTGGACAATATAGTTTGGTTCCACCCTGCCCCCATATTTCCTAAAAGAGACAAACAACATTTTCAGCTAAGACTCCTGGGTCAGAATTGAGAGAACTGAAGTTCTCCCTCATTTGTAAAACTCTGTAAACTATTAGGGGAACCTCTCCTTGTGACATTACTCTGTCCAGTGCCATCTAAGGTGTTTGCTAGAGCTTATGTTGTAGTGAGGGTACACAAACCTGAGGAACAGCAGAATCCACTTCAGTTATATCCTCGCCATCTCTTCAGATGCCCAGACATTTTTCATCTTATTGCCTTCCTTCTTTCTCGAACCTTTTGGCTGCTTGTACTTCATGTGTGAGCTATCTTCCACCCCAAAGCCAAATTGCCTGCTCTGCCCCATTGTGGTCTTAGACACCCATCCTCATCAGATAAACTCCTCATCCTATAATTGTTTTCCAGAATCCTCCTTCCTGATTGAAATTTGCCTATCATGGCTCCCATCCCTTAAATATCCTACTAAAAGCAAATGGATATTAATACATTCTCCTCCTACATTACATATTCGCATTTTTGTAAGTCTTCCACTGAAAAACTAGCTAAAGAGTGGGTGCTTCATATTGTGGTAGGCTATGAAGGAAGATGTTTGGATCAAGCTCACTCTGATTCTGTCAAAGAAAAATTGCAATGAGTCAATTACATAGGCAAGGAAGACATTATTCAAGACTACTGCAAGAGGGGAGAAAGACTATTGCAATAGGAGAGAAACATTGAACTCAATACAACATGGGCAGCTGGGGATCTATAGCCAACAGGCACAGTCACTGGATAGAAAATTACTAAGAGGAACTTGATTGCATATCAAGGGTGGGGAAGAGGGTCATGATTGGATATCAAGGTTTGGGGGATTCTCGCTAAACTGCTTAGCAGGATTCTTGCTGAAACTGGGTTCAACAGGATTCTTTGCTACAACTGGGCTCAGGCACCCAAGCACAGGGCCTCGTCAATAAGAGGGCTCAAAGGAGCCCGACAAGTTTCGTCAAGAAGGGAGTCCTTGTCAGTTCCAAGTATTAAATAGCCCTCCCGGATGCTTGAGGGCACATCTTTTCAGACAGGCGTGTGATTCTCCCATTCGCTGATCTAAGACAACTTCGGTTAGAAGCTCTTGACTATTTTTTAAATATGGATTTTGTTTATTTAAATTTCATAGTTTCTATATTCTTGCCTGTTGCCTTTACTTTGAGGTAGGAAAATCTAATAACAGCCTCTGAATTACATCATCCAGATGAGTAACATGTTTTTTATAACGTATGCTTATTCACCTGCCTAACTACGTGAAAAGGAGTACCGGCAGAGATTTAATTTTACTTTCTTGCTACAATTAGAATACAGGTTGGAACTGGAGACTGGCCAAAGGGTTGACTTATCTTTTGACAGAGAGATCCCCGACTACTGAGGAGGCTTATGTACTGTTGCATTGCTGACTGCAATGATACACACATCCGCAGCAGTTGCTATTAGAGGATTGAGACTCAGCACAGGGAATGAGAAGAGCAGGTGCAAAAGCCAGGCTTTACTCTAGGCCTAGCTGTGTGGCCTTGAGCTTGGATAAAGACTTTGGTTTTGTAAAATAAAAGTAACAGTCATTGTATCTAACATTTTTAAATGTCAGTCTTACAATGAGCACACAATAATTATTCATTGAATGACTAATGCTTTGTACTTTTCAAAGTTCTCAGTGTTTCCAAGAGACTTAGTTTAGTTTATCTGAACAGTAATTATTATGCATTGTAATTATTAATGAAAAGTTGAAATTCATTATACATACTCAATATTTAGAGGAGGCTGCAAGGTAGGGAAAAGAAAGACATAAAACACTAATGCAAAAGGGCTGGTAGGAAGAAAGAATAGAAACTAAGAATGTGTTTCTCTGAGATTTGGGGATGAAAATGGTGACGCGAAAGGATGGAAGAATAGAGGAAATCGAGGCATAATAATGAGATCAATTCTCAAAACTGCTTTCACCTTAAGATACAACTTACGTCTTCTGACTATTAGGTTTAAGGTAAATTCTTGTTATTTTTGGTTCCCTCAATTTTAAAATGATAAGCTCTTTGAGAACAAAAACCGACTTTCTTTCGTATACCTCTCTGTTCAAGGAAGCAATTTATATACGTGTTAGTGAAGTACTCTGTGTTTTCCATATAGAGTACTTTACCTTTCCACTAGATTAGGTCATACTATATGGAATGAACACCAATAGCATGAGTATGTTTTCATCAGACAGGTGACACACTCACGTATTTAAAAGAAGAATCATAAAACATGGCTATTTTTTAAAAAGCAAAAGAGTATAGTACTTCAAGTTCTAGGTTTGCAAAATATCACAAAGGCAAGACCCAAAACGTATTTGTCATCAGAGGAATTCTAAAATCTATGAGAGTTTACATAATCAGATGTGTGTTAATAAGTACTATATCACTTTAATATAGTGCCTTTCATTTCAAATCACTTAATTATACCCCAAAATACCTTCCTGTGCTACTTCATCCCAGTCAGCTACAGGGAAGAGGGGGACAGTTGGCCAGCCATTGCAAAGTGGAAATAAAGAACAATTTGTGTCAAAAAGAGACTGTTTAGAATTCAAACTGTTGGTGAAATTGGAGTTGGCAGTTATAATTGTAGGTGGAATTTCTGTGAAAAGAACGTAATTATCCAAACTGGATTTTAACCAGCACACCTGAGCACTTCCAAAAGAAATATTTTTAATACTATAAATAAATACCTCCTTTGTCCCATTTCTCAGTGGAAAGATACCCGGTCCTGGGGCAGGTTGAATTCCTGGGGTTTTGCTTTAGTTCTGGGTCAGTGGGGAAAGTACCACCTACTGAATTGCCAATCTCCTTCCTGTGGAGATCTTTGATCAAGCAAAGAAAAGCATTATTAGGTATTTGATGGTTCTTATTAGCATTTGATAGCTTAGAAATCTGTGTTCAAATACTTTTCATTAGGTAAGTCAAAAGTTTTAAGTTCAAAGCTGTACCAGGGACACAACTAAGGAGCACTGATGTCAGTTGGCCTGGATTGCGTGTGGCCCGACAATCAGTTTTCCTCTTGGATCTCCATCAGGAAACAGGTTAGAATTCCTTTCCACCATGTAGCTGGGGCAGAATGTTGAGGAACACTGAAAGCTGAGGTTAGACAGCAGAGATAATGCCAAGCAGAAGTCAGTCATTCCTCATAACAGTAGATGAAGAAGACAGCATTCTTTTGAGCATTTTGGAGGAAACCAAGCTTTCTTTTGAGCACAATTGTTATTTAAAACCTGTGAACTGAGCACTTTCATATACAAATTAAAAATGTAGTAATTTAGTAATATGGACTCCAATACCCTAAAGCCATATCTTTACAGAGAAGCCTAAGGGTTAGTAGTTAAGTTCATAGTCCCTACTCTGCCTCGGACAGAGTGTGAGACTAATCTCCCTCATTTGTTAAACAGAAATATTAATAACAGAAGCCATCCAATAGGGTTGTTGTGAGCATTAAATGAGTTATCTATAAAACACTTGGAACAATGCTGGTCCTGGGGTGAACACTGTATAAATGTTTATTATTATTATCTCAAAAAGGAATAATCTTTTCCAAGAAGCTCAACATACACTCAAGATTACCAGAAATTGCAATCCACAGGAAGAGAAATTCAGGTCTGGGAAAACAAAAATGATTATCTTGGTCACACCTGGATAAAAATTTATCAGTTCTCTAATGACGTAGAAGTCAATATCAGAATCTCTCCATTACATAAAATTAGACTTTGGCTAACTATAGTAAAAAGTATATAATTCTTTTTCTTTTTCAGTTTTATTGAGATATGGTTGACATCACATTGTACTAGTTTAAGGTCTATAACGTAATCATTAGGTATATGTATCCAAATGATCACAGTAAGTTTAGTTAACATCTATCACCTCACACAGTTACAATATTTTTTTCATGTGATGAGAACTTTTACAATCTACTCTCTTAGCAGCTTTCAAATATACAATACAATATTGCTAAATCTGGTTTTTTTAGATTCCACATATAAGTGAAATCATATGGTATTTGTCTTTCTCTGAGATTTCACTTACCATAATGCCCTGAGTTCCAGCCAGGTTGTTGCAAATAGCAGGATTTCCTTCTTTTTTATGGCTGAATAATATTCCATTTATATATATATATATATATATATATATATATATATATATATACACCATATTTTCTTAACCCATTCATCCGTCAATGGACACTTAAGTTGTTTCCATGTCTTGGCTATTGTAAATAATGCTGCAATGAACATGGAGGTGCAGATGTCTCTTTAAGATAATTTCATTTCCTTCAGATATATACCAAGCAGTGGAATTGCTGGATCATATGGTAGTTCTACTTTTAATTTTTTGAGGAATCTCCATATAGTTTTCCATAGTGGCTGCACCAATTTACATTCCACCAACAGTGCACAAGCGTTCCCCTTTCTCCACATCCTCACCAACACTTGTTATTTCTTGTCTTTTTGATAGCAGCCATTCTAACAAGTGTGAGGTGATATCTCATTGTGGTTTTGATTTGCATTTCCCTGAGGATTAGTGATGCTGAGCACCTTTTCCTGTACCTGTTGGCCATTTGTATGTCTTCTTTGGAAAAATGCCCATTCAGTTCCTCTGCTCATGTTTTAATCAGATTGTTTGCTTTTTACTATTGGGTTGTATGAGTTCTTTATATATTTGGGATAATACCTCTTATCAGATATGCAGTTTACAAATTTTTTTCCCATTTGGTAGATTGCCTTTTCATTTTGTTGATGGTTTCCTTTGCTGTGCAGAAGCTTTTTAGTCTGATGTAGTTGCACTTTATTTTTGTTTTTGTTCCTTCGCTTTTAGTGTCATATCCAAAAAGTCAAGGCCAAAACTGATGTCATGAAGCTTTTCCCTTATGTTTTCTTATAGAAGATTTATAGTTTCAAATCTTACATTTAAGTATTTAATCCATTTGAGGTTGATTTTTGTGTATGGTGTAAGATTTCAATCTTTTTCATGTAGATATCCAATTTTCCCAGCACCATCTGTTGAAGAGACTATCCTTTCTCCATTGTGTTTTCCTGGCACCCTTGTCAAAGATCAGTTGACAACATGCCTGAGTTAATTCCAGGACACTCTATTTGTTTTATTGGCCTATATGTCTGTCTTAATGTATATGCCAGTACCATACTGTTCTGATTACTGTAACTTTGTAATATGTCTTGAAATTGGGACATGCGATGCCTCCAGCTTTGTTCTTCTTTCTCAACATTGTTTTGGCTATTTGGGGTCCTTTGTGGTTCCATACAAATTTTAGGATTGTTTTTTATATTTTTGTAAAAAATGCCATTGGCATTTTGATATGGATTTCATTGAATCTATAGATCACTATGGGCAGTATAGACATTTAACAATATTAATTCTTCAATCCATGAACACGGATGTCTTCCTATTTATTTGTGTCCTCTTTCATTTCTTTCATTAATGTTTTGTAGTTTTCAGTGTACAAGTCTTTCACTTCCTTATTTAAGTTTATTCTTAAGTGTTCTTAAGGGCCTCTCAAACCTTCATACTAGTCCAAACCACTGTCTTTGTTCTTAGCGGTGCACAGGTGTCTAAGGTATGCTTGGTCCCATCAGCACTCCAAGTCAGGTGAGGCAAAAGTCAGTCCCACAGGCAGCCCCTGGAAAAGTTGGAACTTTGGGCGTGAGGTACAATGCTTTCCCTCCCCAGAGGGAAGCTGGGATCTGGGATTTTCTCACCCACTTGCTCTGCACTGAGCCAGGCGGAGAGACTATGGTGACTGCTCAGGTGCTAGTTCAAATATCCTCTTTGTTCTCACTGGCTGCCAAGTGTCTAGAATATGCCAGGTCCTGCAGTGCTCTGAGGCAGGTAAGACAGAAGCCAGTACCTTGGACCATCCACCCAAGGTTGGAAAAGTTGAAACATTGGAAGTATAATCCAATTCTCCATTCCCAGGGAGAAGCTGGGAGCTGAGGGTTTCCTTCTGAGCACATGGCTCTGTGCTGGGAGTAGAGATTACGGTGAGAGCGTGTCTTCGGTTTTCCTATCAGCTTCTGGCTTCCATGTGGTTGGTTTCATGTTCACCTGTGGTGCAGGAGTCTCTCCACTAGTTTCTGGATATCTCACAAAGGGAACTAGTCCACACATTGTTGATGAATCAGTGTGTCCATTGGGGGAAGGAGAGCCCAGGGCTTCCTATTCTGCTGTCTTGCTGACATCTCCACTCTTGATACAGTATTATTAACTAAAGTCCATATCTTATTCTGACTTCCTTAGTCTTTACCTAATGTCTTATTTCTGTTCTAGGATCCCATTCAGGATCCCCATATTACATTTAGTTGTATCTCCTTAGCCTGCTCTTGGCTGTGACGGTTTTTCAGCCTTTCCTTGTTTTTGATAATCTTGACAGTTTTGAGGAGTGCTGGCCAGGTATTTTATAGACATACCCTCAGTTTGTCTGGTATTTTTCTCATGATTAAACTGGGTTATGAGTTTTGTGGAGAAGAAAGCAGAGATAAAGTGCCATTGTCATCAAATCATATCAAAGGCACATAAAATTAACATGACTTATCATTGTTGATGTTAACCTCAATCACTTTGCTGAGGTAATAGTTGTCAGATTTCCCCACTCTGAAGTTAATCTTTCTCTCACATTCCATACTGTATTCTTTGGAAGGAAGTCACTATTCAAGCCCATCCTCAAGGAGGATTTATACCTCATTTCTTTGTGGGTAAATTATCTACATCGATTATTTGGAATCGTTTGCATGGGAGATATGACTATTCTTCTCTACTTATTCAGTTACTCTATTTATCTCAGTATAACTTCACGGATATTGATTTTACACTTTGGATTATAATCCAATGCTGCTTTATTTTGTCGCTGCAATTGTTCTGGCTTTGGCACAATGGGAGCTCATTCAGTCGATTCCTCTCTGCTTTTGACACTACCCATCACTGTGGGGTTGTTTTTTGTTTGGGGGGAATATTTTTTTTAGAATTTCCTTACTTTTTGGCATTTTAAGATCCCCTGGGCTCATCTTGTATATTTCTTGCCCCAGTACTAAAATCAGCCATTTCTCTAAGAAGCCTTGGTTCTTTTATTATACAATGATATTAGAAACCAAGATCTGGGTGCTGGGTGTGCTCGTTGCTACTGTGTGTCATTGTTTCTAGGCTCTCAGCTGAAGGAGTGAGAAAATACATGTGCGTATGCCAACTTTAAATCTATAGATCAAGTTTGAAAGAACTGCCATCTTAACAATATTGAGTCTAAGTACATTTTTGAAGGTATTTTCTATATTTCAAACTCCAGTTGGTCATTGTTGGTATATAGGAAAGAAATTGACCTTTGTATATCAACCTTGTATCCTCTCCCCACACTGTTATGCATTTTGCCTGCAGGAATGCCACCAGTTTCTCACAGTGAGGAGCCAAGAAAAATCACCTCTTTGATGGGGGAACGGGAAAGTATCCATTTTGAAATACATCATAACAAAGGCCTACTCTCCAGTGAAAAACTCATTACGACAGTCTCATCTCACATAGGCAGAAGGACGATAGCCAGCTCCAGCCCCTTCTAGCCTTCCTATCTCACCTAAATGGGGGAGAAAAGGTAACATAAAAAACACTTGTGAAGGTCACCCCAGGGACACAGGCCCACTAAATGACTAAGATTTGATCATAAGATTATGGGATGCTTCCCTTGCACCACTCCTTACCACCACAGCAACAGTATAATAGGCAGTAGAGTGGAAAGAACTGCAAGGCTCAGAATCTATTGAAGAAGGAGATCTTAAGGAAACCCGAAGACAACAGAGGAGACAAAAACAAGGACACTAGAGGAATGTGAAGCCTCTGATCCCTACAGCTACAGCAGGTATTGAACACGGTCCAACTACTGGCCAGATTAAGATAAAACTTCACACTAATGGTCAATTCACTTCAGTTCCTATTACCCAGTCTATCATGTCCAGATCTCAACAAAAATTACAAGACATGCTAAAAAGTAGGAAAAAGAACAATTTGAACCCAATTCAAAAGTGAGGAAGAAATAAAGACTTTCTCAAAAAAAAAAAAGCTGAGGGAATTCATAACCAGCAGATCTGCCCTAAAAGAAATGTTTTAAAGTTCTTCAGAGAAGGAAAATGCATAAGTCAGAACTCAGATCTGCATTTATTTAAGAAAGGAAAAGTATCCGAGAAAGAATAAATGAAAGTAAAATAAAATCGTTTCTTTTTCTTACTCTTAATTGTTCTAATAGATAAATATTTTTTCAAACTAATAATAGTAACCTCATACACTGCTATCTTCATATCCTTATTAGTTCCAGGAGTTTTTGGTAGATTGTCTGAGGTTTTCTACATAGACAATCATATCATGTGTGAATAAAGATGGTTATATTTCTTCTTTTCCAATCTGTATAAATTTTATTTCTTTTTCTTATCTTATTGCACTAGGTAGGACTTCCAATAAGATATTGAATAGGAGTGGTGAGAGAAGAAAGACATCCTTGCCTTGTTCCTGATCTTAAAAAGAAAGCATCCAGTATCTCACCAACAAGAATGATGTTTTATATAGATCTTTTGTAGATGTTTTTTATGAAGTTGAGACATTCCCCCTCAATTTTCAGTTTGCTGAGAGTTTTTATCATGAATGGGTTTGGATTTTGTCAAATGCTTTGGCTGTGTGAATTTATATGATGGTTTACATTGGTAGATTTTCAAATGTTGAACCAGCCTGGCACATTTGGAATAAATCTCACTTGGTCATGATATATAATGCTTTTTGTACATTGTTGGATTTGATATACTCATATTTTTTTGAGGAGTTTTTGTCTATGTTCATGAGAGATACTGATTTACAGTTTACAGTATTTTTAAAATAAACTTTGACATTTCTTTCAAGTACATTCTACATTATTCAATTAATCACTTTATACAAAGCTTAAGCTATGACCTTTCAACAGATATCCAATGGGTTATGGTATAGAATGAAAGGCAGGGCAATCTGATTAGTATTACCTAGGAAATAGTCAAACCCATATATTTATTCTTTAAGTTAGCATTATGATAAAAATAACAAAGTTAATACTGAAAGAGTCTTCCTAATATAGAAGTTTACTTTTATTTCAGTTTAATTCTCTAAACAATAAAAAATAAAATTCATTGATCCAAAAGTTAAGAAAGTTTTCAAACTTTTTTAATAAAAATGTGGTTAGCTCTTTGAGTATTTTCTGCAAGGCGACAGTGATAACTCAGGACACACACTGTAAAATATACATTCCCTTTGAGACAATATTTAGGATATTTGGATAAGAGAATCTTCAAATTGAAGTTTGGAGAAACACTTAATTTTAGTACTAAATCTTGATTGCCTGAATATAAGTATATGTGTGTGTCATATATATATATATATATGACACACACATATACATAATAATAATATATAATACAATATAAATATTTTAAGGTTTATTTATACTTGATTTTTCTAAAGATAAATATATTCTAAACCTATTATTACAAGTTTTATTAAGTTTTTTATGAAATTAGTTAAATGTGCTAAAATTTGATGTATTTTATTTTGGTTCATAAACTGATGAGCTCATCATTAATATTTCTAGAAAACAATATTTGAGAGATGATTGCTACTTTAAGTAAATTTCATCACATTGTGAAGAATCATTTTTTAAAGGACTGTAGTAAAATTAAAAGTATTGGTTAGAAAATTGGTCATTCATTTACCAGCAATTCTCACTATTGTCACAGGTAACAATAATCAAAATTCTTACCTTGTTTTTTTGGATCTGGCACTAGTACACTGACAAAGACAACTAAAAATCTTAACAGTAATTTCTGTAACAAAAATAGCTAAGAAGTTCAAAAGCGCACTTGCACTATTCAACATTTTATAATTATTGGGGTTCCCAAAGGTTTTGATACTTGTGCTTAGAGGAATGTTTTAGTAGTTTAAAAACTGTGAAACTTTATTGTCGGCACTGTAAATGAATTTTACAACTCCCGTGGAGAAAAACTCACTTCACAATTCCCCAGACCATTTTATCAGACAGCTTTTTCAAATATATGATAGAATATTGAAACATAAAGTGTGCAAGGCATTTGATTTCAAATCATTGTTTGGCAACAATGCCGTCAAAGCCGCCTGGAATTCACAGCACAGATGCACGAGCAATTAGGAGAGTAGTATTCTTAAAACGCTTTTTCCAATAATGTCAAGACACTGTTTCTTTTTTCCCCTTCTATAAAAACTGCTTTCCACCTTTTTTTCAGCCTCATGGTACCCCTTTGTGTCCATACAGAAAGACTGAAGGGCAGCAATAGAACTGACGCCGAATCTCACGTCTTTCATAACACTTGAGAATAGCCTACTGTTAAAAAGAAACGACAGCATTCCCAAACACATTTTTAGAGATGTATTGCCTGACACTCCAGATAGTTCAGTTTTAGAATGATTCTGTCTGCAATCTGTTCATTCTTCTTTTACTTCTTTTCTCCTTCTGCAGGGTTTCTCCCTCTTTTCAACATTTCCCTCTGGTTTCATTTTAGTATTTTTCTCCTGAGTTCTCTCCTTTACCCCTCTTTCCATTCTCAGTTTTTGTTTTATGGTTTGTTTTTCTATCTTGCTCTGCTGGGATTCTAGGCAGCCACCTTTTGGCTTCATGTACATGCAATCAGCCAACTAAATGTGACAAAAACCTGTGAATTTTTCATCATAGCACCTTTTCAACACATACTAAGCAGTGGGGGAGCTGGTAATGGAGTTTTTTTGCACGTTGGTATGGCGGATTGGGGTGTTATCTTTGAGGGACGGGATTCTCCCTTTTCCATTTTAGCACTAATAGTCTTACCTACTTGACCTCTTTACCTACTTTAGTCTCTAATACCTACTTAAAGCAAATTCTGTAAACTTCAAATGGAATCTCTAGGTCTCTGTGATAAAGGCAGCTAAAAACAAGAAAGAAATAGTTTTGTTCATATGTAAGCTTTGCAAGATAATAATATATTGATAGACATACACACATTCCACATACTTACTGGTGGGTCTTGCATTAAAAGAAGTTGTACTTATGAAAACGGTATATAAAAGAGAAGGCATGTAAGTATAGTTATCCAAAGTGGTCAGAGTAAACCAGAAAATATTTATCTAGTTTTGTAAATCCCGGAAGAGGTGTTGAATTGAGACCTGAATTATGATAACAGAATTGGAATGGGAATTCCAACCACATATATCAATAGTAAGTAACAATTTTATTTTTGAGCTAGTTAAAACAACAGAAAATTTCTTCTTGTGTTTCTGTACCTAGAACCTCTTAGTCGTTAAAATAAATCAATTTTACTAGTCATGCCAGGGGAATCCAAGTGCAAAGTACACCAAAACAAGATGAAAATATTGATTTATACATAAATTTAACTTCTCTGGTGTCTTGACCTCTGAAATTGTATATCTGCAGAATGCATACTATTTGGCCATTTCCACTATTTGATCTATTCTACTGTCTGCTATTTACTTTAATAAGTGAAAGAAGTAGGAAAATGGGTGAGCAGAACAAGGGTCAGAAAAATATATTGAAAGCTAAAACTTAAATAGCTCCTCTTTGTAAACAACCCCCAGGACTATGAGAATAACTTTTAATGTATTCCTTTAGTGTGGGGCTTTCTGCTGACAGCTCGACTGAACTAAACTAAACTAAGCAAGTGTTGGTTTCTAAAGCAGCATATTAGGAAAAGTTACATTTCAAGACTGCTTTAAAAATACCAAAGTTTCCTTTTGACTGAGTAAAACTAATTAACACTAAAATATCAAGTCAGTATTCTTATTAATATTGCATTCATTATTTGTAAAAAGAAGTCAATGTGGCCTGGTCAAAATGTAAATATGCACCATGACACACCCACACTGGAGAAACTTTATGTCTAAGCAGGCATATTCCAGTCAGCAGAGAAATGTATTAGGCAATTTTTTTAATTCACTGAAACAGTGCCCTTTTTGCTATGGCTATGACCTCTAAGATTTTTGGATGTTTTAGAACTGAACTATTCTCAGCATAGATGAGCCTAATGCCACCTGGAATAGTCACCATTCACAGGCTGGTACTTTTGCCATGGGAACTCACGCATGTGACTCATTTCCATGGCAACGTGTAAATTACAGATCCCAAAGTCAGCTGCTAGGGAAAGAAAAAATAAATTAAAAAAAAAAAAAAAAGACCCTTGCCCTAGTTCTTGGCAGAGTTATCCAAGGCATCTTTGAAACCTTTTTGGTTTGGTTTCAAAACCAGCTGTCATAAGGGAGACAGTGAGACCGTGCTTTATTCTGCAGATTGGCAATTAGAACCAAGCCGTCTTCTCATAAGCAGGAATCTAAAACTAGACTTGGGGAGGAAAGAAAGCATCTTCATAAGTCATGCACCAGATAAGGGTCTCTCCGCGAGCAGGCCAGCTCGTCCTGCTGTTATCTTTTTCAAATCTCTTTGGATGAAGTGCAACTGCTTTAAGGAAGGCAGAAGCATCAAAACTCCAACTTTTAATGAATAACTACTATAAATATAAAACACTATTTGAATATTCAAATAAAATCTAAGATTCACACCTATAATCATCTTTAATTTATTTTTGGACAAACAAATATTCTTCTCAGCAGGACTGTCTACTTTGGCAGCAGTCAGATGTTGAAACCAAAACAACATCTACGTGACCTGTAAGCAGGCAGTGGGGAGCCTCCAAGAGCCACACACCTACCTGTACCCTACCCATTATCACATGTGGTCCTCACACCAGCTCTAGAAGGATGGGGGTTTCATTCCCATTTTCCAGCTGAGGAAACTGAGTCTCAGAGGTGTGAAGTAACTTGCTCAGCCCATCCAGCTAGTAAGGGGAAGAATCAGGATTCAAAGTAGAAGCATCAGCTTGAATGAGTCCATTCAACCTATAAGCACCATCTTTAAATATGGAATTCAGCAGAAAAGTACTATTTCCTCACTTTTGTGTTTTGAAAAAACTTCTTTTCAAGTTCATTTATATATTGATCCTTTACAACTCATACACATAATTTGCAATAAAGGATAATATAAGCAGATTAATGCACCAGTCTGTCTGACTTATTAATAGTTTTCCTTATTTAAAATAAAAAGAAAAGAAAGGGAATAAATGCAGGCAGTTGCCACATAACAGGCCATTGTGTTTTTAGCATCAATTGGGTTTCTGCACACGTAGTTCAAGGACATCGTAGGGCCTAATAAAGGGACCCTTCTTGATTTATACTTTATTTCCTGTAGAACAACAGATTACAGTAAGCCTTTTGTTTCAGATAAAATCGGGACATGCAAAGCAGTGATGTACTGACCTCCGCGTGATGCTAGCAAATGTCTACATATTTGCTTCAAATTTATACAGATTTTAAATTTATCACCACGTCTGAAAAGACTGGATAAGACAGTCCTTGTGTCACACTGGCTTTGCTTGGATCCTGTGCTGACATCCATCCTAAGTAATCGTGAGAGCAGTGCTTTTACAGATGGATTTCAGCTGGTCTCTGTTCTTAATTCATTTAAATGTCCATGAACTGAGAACTCACTGAAAATCAACAGTCAGCTAGCGTTAGCTTTTTGTCCTTTTCAGAGTGCTTCCCTAAATTAAATTCTATTTTAGTTTAATTCCAGATAGATGATTACATCCAGTTACCATAGAACAATTTAGTTATAGTCTGGTCCTGCCCAATTATTGACTTGAGGCAAAACTTTAACTAATACTAATGACCGTACATCACTAATAGCAAAAGAAATTCTGAAAACACCACTGCTTTCCTTTTTCTATAGGATGGACTATTCCTTTCCTGTTACTTAAACTGTGTGTTTTAATTCCTACTGCATATACATAAAACTCAAATTCCCGTTGCTTACAGGGCCCTTCACAGGGAAACTTCCAGTCACCGTTCCCTCTTCTATGCATCAGAACATGGGCTTTAAAGCCTGTTAGACCTGAATTTGAATCTTCTTCTGCCACTTTCCAGCCATGTGAATTTGAGATCTTTTTGGTTATGTTTTTGCCTTATCCGGGCTTAGATTCCTTTTGTGCAAAATGGGAGTAATATTTGACAGAGGATTTTTGTAAGGAGTAAATGTTAGAGAGCATATAAAACGCTGAGAACGGGAACCAGTCATTCCTACAGGCACAATACCCCATCCAGCCCTTCCTCATCCCAGTGCTTCCCAAACTCCTCTCTGCTCACCCTGCTCTCTAACCATACTGAACAATTTTCCTTTCCCCAAATAATAAATGCGTTCTTCCTCTCTAGCTTTACACATTACACACACCCTGCCTGCAATGACCTATGCCCACCTCCTTTCACTGCCCTCCTCCTTTGGTCATCAGGGTGTCATCCCTTTACGATGCCTTCCTTGACCTCTCTTGACATGTTCTGAACTCATGCAGACTGTTTAACTACCTCTGTTACAGCGCTTCTGATACTGCATATAACAGCATGTTTACCTCTAGGCCTTCCCAGTGAACCTGAGTCCCTCGAAGGCAGAGTTGCCATCTAAAGCATGTTTGAGTCCCTAGTACCTAGTGTTTCATGTCCACTATATGCCATTTCATTTTTAATTCTTTTTAATGTGGATTCCTATCCACAGTTAAGACAAGACTGCTCTCTTGCTCTGGGACTTGCATTTACTAAGCACTGGACAAATGTCTGTCCAATTAAATATAGTGTGGAAAACAGGCACTGGTGTTGTTGGAGGTAGGAGACTGATAATAGAGGGGAAGAGGAGAATTAAGTTGACTTGGAACGAGAAGGGAACATGGGAACACTACCTTCATTTATCATCCCCATTTTAATTTCCCTTTTGAAAATTAACAAGTACATAGCAGCAAATGTGTGCTGTGTCCTGCAGAAGACAGATTTCTTTTCCCCCTTTTAACTTTTTAAAATCATGCTCTAGGAGGTGAGAATGCAATTGGGAAATGTGGTTTCCTGTTAAAATTATAAGATGGATGCCTTAAAAAGCCCTGGTGATGAAAAAACAGCATAGGAGAAGGTAGACCATTTGCCTGAGATAAGAACATCAACCTTTCTTCTTAAAAATAGTAAGAGGAGTCCAGGGTTAAAATTAGTAAGCATTCTGGAGGGAGAGCTATTTCATGAAATTCATTCTCATGTCAAAAGTTTCTTCTAGTCTGCTGACCCGGGCAGATGCTCAGGTTGATTGACTCCATCTCTATCACTGGTAGAGGAAAAGGCAGTTGTGACTGATGACTGTCTCAATATCCATCTATTTTATTTAAAGAAGTCAGAAAGATACCTTGAGATAGATGCTGAAGTAGGTATAATCTGTCTTTTTGGCCTGATTCAAAAGGTTCATGGTTTCTTAAGAATCTGAAGTCAAGGGAATTTTAAAAAGCAGAACAAGTGTTCTTGAAAAACCAGATTAAAATTCTTGCCAATTCCTAATAATTTAAAAACACATGGCTTTGTTTTGTCTATTTACATGCTTATTTTACATAAATGGGATCATACTCCAATATCATTTTAACTTTTTTCCTTACCCATTTCCTTACCCTGCCCTTAAAGATCTTTTCACATGAATAATAGAGATCTACTATAAATTCCAAGTGTGGATATGTCATGTTTTATTTAACAATCCACCCACTATGGATATTTGGATTATCTCCATTTTGTTTTGTTTTGTTTTGTTCTCTCCTATTTTTTTAAAGACAATTTTTTTAGAGCAGCTTTAGGTTCACAGCAAAATTGAGTGGCAGGTACAGAGATTTCCCATACATCCCCTGTCCCCACACATGCATAGACTCCCCCATTATCAACATCCCACACCAGAGTGGTACATGTGCAACAACTGATGAACCTACATTGACACATCAGTATCACCCAAAGTCTATAGTTTAACATTAGAGTTCACTCCTGGTGTTATACATTCTATGGGTTTGGACAAGTGTATAATGACATGTATCCACCATTATAGTATTATATAGTGTATTTTCACTGCCATAAAAATCTTCTGTGCTCCGTCTGTTTATCTCTCCCTCATCCATCCTCCACTTTTTGCCATTGAAGAAATGCTACAAAAACTCAACATGACCGTGCACTACTTTTTTCTAGGATATTATATTAGTCGGCTCAGACTGCTATAACGAAATACCATAGATTGGTGGCTTAAATAAAAGAAATTCATTTTGTCACAATTCTGAAGGCTAGAAGTCTGAGATCAGGGGGCCAACATGGTCAGGTTCTGGTGAGAGCTCTCTTCCAGGTTTGCAGACAGCCGCCTTCTCCCCATGTCCTCATGTGACAGAGACGGAGAGACTAAGCTCTCTGGTGTCTCTTCATAAAAGGAGCCACCCTCATGACTTCATCTAACCCTAATTCCTTCTGTAAGTCCCCATCTCCATAGATCAACACACTGAGAGCTAGAGCTTCAACATACGAATTTTAGAGACACACAAACATTCAGTCCATAGCAGACATAGACCTAGGAAGGTAGTTGCAGCGTGGAAGGTTCTACCAGATGGTCTCCTGAAAGGACTGTACAAACATACCAAAATGCTTGAAACTATCATTACCCTACACCATCACTACCACTGGATTTGTCAGTCTTTCTTACTGGTTCCCAATTTTTTGAGGAAAGTTTGCTATCACACTGTTTTAATTTGTGTCTTCCACTTATTACTGAGGTTTTGATAGAGGTGCAATGTTCATTGGCCATTTGTACTTTCCCTTTGAATTACCTACTCATCTCCTTTGCTCATTTTCCTATTGGGCCTTTGTTTTGTTTTGCTTTGCTTGAGGAGTTCTTCATATATTCTGAATGCTAATCCACTATAAGCTCTGTGATGGCAGAGGTTTTATCTGTTTTGTTCACTGCTAGGTTCCTAGGGCCTAAAACAGTAGCTGGCACTGGCACAGCGTGTGTGCTCAGTAATTGTTTACTGGAAGAATGAATAAGGAAGTGAATAAGCAAAGGGTTTGTAAACATTTTCCAGTGCACCGCTTGTCTTAACATGATAGCATGTAATTTAAACAAAAGTTTTAAGCTTTGATCTGATCACACTTATCAATTGCTTCTACTAATCAGTCTACATTTTGTATCTGACCTTATAACCATTCCAACCAAAGGTTATAAACCCTCTATTTCCCTCTAATTCTATTCTCCATTTTCCTACTTCATTCATTTTTACTCAGTTTAATCCACTTTCTTTGTTTATGATGTCTATAGTCTGAATAAAAGGTAATGTATTAATACATATGTTAATTCAGAAATTGATTATACGTAACATCATGGGATGAGTCTTTATAGAAAATCACATTAAGACACAGTGAAATTTTGTTTTGTTGCTGAAGGACTTAAAATACAATGTGACTGCCTTTTATCTTGAGTTACTGCCCTCCTGAAGCACGTTCAAACATGGAGTGGCACACAAGTGGCACACTGTGATGGTGTCCTTTGGTAGTCACAGCAATCCCAAGAAAAGGGCTCTAGGAAGTGTGTTTTGGAAGACAGCACACTATTTCCAGTTGTATTCAATTTGTTATTTAAAATTAAATTACACAGTACGTTGGGTCCTGGATAGAATATTCTAAATGAGAAAGAGAATGTCAACACCACTATTTCTCTGCAGGCAAGCGAAACAAAAGTCATAGAAGCAAAACCCTAGGATATGATGTCAAGCGAAGACTTCAGAAACTTAGAAAGAGTGTATGTTTGGAAAATAAAAAGTAAGATGTGCACAGCAAAGTTACCTTGGGAGCTAAAACAGAAAAGCCTCCTGCAAATGTTCCTTATCACAGCAATATTCTCTAGACAGGAGGGACGGTCATATCAGTCTTTTTGACCACATTCCCAGTCCTGAGTAGTAGCACTGTCAACATATAATATGAAAGCCATCAATACAGGCTGACAGTGTTTGCACGCCAGGTGGTGAGAGACCCCGTGAGCTGAGGAAGGAAAAACAAAGATCAGGGAGTAATATTTTGGACTGAGATGAGAAGTATCGCAAACCACAGAAGAAGGGAGATGGAAATAAAAGTGATCTAAATAAATGAGAAAAAAGAATTGATCATTTAAGGAACAGAGGCAGTGCATTCATGTTCATTTAAATAAGAGCAAACGCATCTATTATTTATTATTGGACTTTGCATACAAAGATGGTTGTTGCAGATTATATTACCCATGTGTAGTCATCCACTGAAAAGGCCAGCACATGACTAAACTTTTCCTCTTATTTATATAGTGCTTTTCTTCCATGAGCAAAAATTATTAATCAAACATAACCTGCTTAATTCTGAACTATGATTGTAGAAAGGAGGTTAGCAGATGAAGTCACTTCACGGAGAAGTAACTAAGACACACGGATGTAAAATGACTTCTCCAAGAAGACCCTGTACCCACAAATAGTACACAAGTCTAGTACTTATTTAATAAAATTTGCTAGCTCTTTGTTAGGCATCTGTTGAGCATGGTTCTGGCAATCGTACACTGTAGATTCAGAAATTAAAACAGATGTTCTGCCCTTGAGAGATTTAACACTAGTTAGTGACCCCCTGAGCTACACACAGATGGCAGACACACACACCAGGTCAGACAAGCAAAGACAGTGTGCACTTAAGAGAGTGATTTAGCCAATAAAGTATCATTTCCACCAGCTTTAAAATCAAATCTGCCTCTAATTTAGCTTTGTAAATTGAAAGTATACAAACTGGAATAATCTCCAATTGCTATAAAAACTTCTAAAAACACACAAAAGTGTTATTATGAAAAATGAAGAAATTAAATTCAACTAATATTTATTGAGCAACTGCTGTGTGCTAGGAACTAGAAATAAAAGGGCAACTGGAAAATGGTCCCTGTTCCTAAGGTGCTGTCAATCTAATGAAGTCTATTTGGGAGGGCTCTAGAGAGCTCAAGACACAGGAGAGACATTAAACTCTACAGCAAAGGTGTCTGAAGAAAGAACTTTGTCATGTGCAAAAGTACAGGACATAAATAGCATTGGGGTAAGAGTTCTAAGTGGTGCTGAGTTGCATGAGGAGAAGGAGATGAAAACTAGGCTTTCGTCCTTCGATCAAAGGCTTTATGTGTCATATATGAGAATTCAGAGTGTATTTAATAGCCCCTGGTCACCCTGTTTCCTCTGTAAAGCAAAAAGAAGGAGCTCCTTCAACATTCTACCCCAACCTGCAAAATTACATCCACATCACTCTTCTCCTCCCCAATATTCATTGCACTAGACGACTAACCCCTTTCAGCTCCTGATCAGATTCTCTATCATCGCCTCCCTGGCCTTACTTCATCACTTACCTCTCTTTCTCTGGATTCAACTTTATTGGCATCTTCCTCAAAAAAAAAAAGCAAAACCAAAAAAACCTACCACCTCTGGGGCTGCCTCTCCTCTCTCCTTCTCTTCATAACCACTTCTGTCCCCACTCCTCCACTGATATCTTATTTCATTTCTCTTCTGCACTGGACATTACTGATCACTCCTCTGATGCTCTCTTGGCCATCATGTCCACGCCCATCCAAACATATTCCATTGCTTTCTCCTCTCCTTCTTCAGCTGTTCTGTTTTTGGTCTCCTTTGCTACTGTAATCCCCTGAACTACTACCGTGCTCCTGTCCCTATACTAAAAGAAACCCATCAGTGATAATGCTTCCCCCTTAGTATAATGCTTCCCCCTTAAGTTACAACTATCTTTCTGTTATCTCCAAACTTTATTCTTGTCAGACTAATCTATGCTTGTCCCCACTCATTGTTCTCAATCTCCCCTTACTTCAGTCTTCAGTTTGAAACCCCAACATGGACTGAATCTGTTCTCTCAATTGTCACAGATGTCCGTCTAGCCAGGAAGTCCAATCAGTTCTTCTCAACCTTTCCCTGCTCACCACTCTATAGCAGTCAACACTTTGTTCTTTCCTGAAATTTTCCCATTATTTGGATCCATGACACTCAGAACATCTCCTGGTTCTCCCCTAACCACTCGGATTAATCTTTTTCTTCAACCTCTATCTAAAAGTTCAATATTCTCCATGCTCAGATCTCTTGCCTGTCTCCCTGGATAGCCCAGCCTGATATCTTAGGAACATTTCGCTAGACGAGGACATCAACCTGTGAAGGAATGGTTGGAAGACATTTAATATTTGAATAATTTTTTCTTGAATTAGCCTTCAACCACCTATTAATTGACTTTGCAGATTCCAACTATCTTTCATTCTTTGCCAAGGGAGACAGGCAATGTCCAAGATAGCCCATAAATTATTCCCATTGCATAACAAAGTTTAAACCCTTGGCGAAGCATTAGAAGCCTTCTACTCTGGGCCTCAATCATCTGTAAATCCTACTGTAGCTCCTTGACACCCACTTACCACACAGACTGATTACAATCAACTTAAGGATTAAGAAGTGAATAATGAAGCAGAAAAAGGATAGGTTTGGCCTTGGTTCAAATGTAGACTGTATAGATGGACATGTTAATTAGCTTGATTATAGTGATTATTTCACAATGTATATGTATATCAAATCATCAAATTGTACAACTTAAACATATAAAATTTTTAACTCTCAATTATACTTCAATTTAAAAAATGTAGCCTGTATCATCTTTAGCAAGTTAATTAATTTTCCTACATGCAAAAATTTTTCTTACATGCAAAATTGTTAGTCTCCTGAGAGAATTAGAATTCTCCTTATAGAATGATTGGCATAAAATACAGATTAACATAATAACATCTAACTTTTTTTATAATTACAGTAATATTTATTACAATGGCCAGGTACTATACATATGTTAGCTCATTTAATCCCCTCAGAAACCCTCTGAGGTGAGTACTCTCACCACCCCCCATTTTATTGATGGGGAAACAAAGGCACAGAGAGGTCAAAAAACCCAAGAGCACAGAATTTAAAAGTTGCTATGGACTGAATATTTGTGCCCCCCAAAATTCATTAATTGCAGCCTAATCCCCAATGTGATGGTATTTAGAGGTAGGGCCTCTGGGAGGTAATTAGGTCCTGAGAGTGAGCCCTTATGAATGGAATTTGTGCCCATATAAGAAGAGACATGAGAGAGCCTGCTTCCTCTCCCCCTGCTCTCCACCACGTGGAGATACAATAAGATGATGGCCAATGCAAACAGGAAGCAAGTCCTCACCAGACACTGAACCTGCCAACCCCTTAGTCTTGGACTTCCCAGCCTCCAGAACTGTGAGATATAAATGTTTGTTGTTTAAGCCCCCCAGTCTATGGTATATTTGTTACAGAAGCCCAAACTGACTAAGACAAAAGTGGTATACAGTCAGGTTTTAGAGCACCTAACAGATATAGAACATATCAGTCCCTGAGTAAATCATTAAATCCAAAAAGAACACCATTCTCCACATGCTGCTTTGCTCATACAGTTCCCTTATTGGGAATTCTATTTTGTCTCTTCCCCACTTCATATTCAGCTTAAGGCAGGCCCTCCTTTCACAGTCCATCTCAAACCCACCTCAACATTCCTCCCTTACCCCTATAACTTCTCACTGGTAATTTTTCTGTCATTTATGAAACCAATTTGTATGCTATGGTCTGAATGTTTGTGTCCCCCAAAATTCATATGTTGAAATCCTAACCCCTAAAGATGACGGTATTAGGAGGTGGGCCTTTGGGAGGTGCTAAAGTCATGAGAGTGGAGCCCTCATGAATGGGATTAGTACCTTATAAAAAAGGCTCCAGAGACATCCCTAGCCCCTTCCACCATATGAGAATACAGTGAGAAGAAGGTCCCTCACCCGACCATACTGGTGCCCCGATCTCAGACTTTCAGCCTCCAGAACTATGAGAAATAAATTTCTGTTGTTCACAAGCTACCCAGTCAGTAGTATTTTGTTATAACAGCCTGAATGGACTAAGACACTTGTATATCACATATTTATGCATATATCTACTTTTGCAATTAGCTTGAGAGATCTGAAAAGATGGAGATCATGTTTGTTTTTTGTGTTTAATCTTTGAACCCTCCATAACATCTGGCACAACACGTTACCTCAAATAATTGTTCAGTAAGTCTTTGTTGAACTCACGTTTAAGATTATCTGAATAAATCTCCTAGGATTTTTTACTTTAAAAATAAAAAATCGTGATACCTCCCTCCAAACTCCTGTGATATTTATGCATTTTCAGACAAGGCTGGATTTTTCATGCAGATGCAACTAGGAGAATAGGCCTGGAGCTTTGTAATGTGATTTTGGTAGTAGGCCTCTTCTCTGGTCAAAAAGAGTGCTCCATCAGATTTTATTGTCCATGTGAATGCATTAATTGAAAAGCAGACCTCCGAAAGGACTGGTTGAACTCTGCTGGGGTTCAGTCAAGCACAGATAAGTGACTACTTACTGCAAGACATCTACTTACTTTCCTAATACATATGAGCCTTTCCAGTGTGCACAAGGAACTAAAAGCTGCTGAGCACAAAAATGTTCTTTATCTAAGTAACAGCAGTGCCATCTGCAGGAGAAGCTCAAGCAGCAGTTGTATTTTTATTCATACTTTCTCTTTAGTCCCATCAGAAGGCTTTGTCATGCTTTTACCTGATGAAAAACACTACAGGGCTCACCTGCTATCGAAAGTGTCCGTCCATTCTCCTTAGTGGATAAAGCAGGTGCGGTTAAAATATAAGAAACCACAGCACCGCTGAACTAGAGGAGTTCTAGTGTTCAGAAGGTCACTGGAATATGATTTAAGAGACAAACAAAACCTGGGAAGCAGATGGAAGCCCTTTCCTATGCCAGCCTGAAGAGTGCTCATGGTGTTGGCCATCCGGACTGAATCTGTATCAGAAGTTCCAGTCTAGCTTTATTAGACTGGAATATCCAAAAGCAAGGATTCGAGAAAATGCCATTTGTTTTATAACTATTTTTTAAAAAACAGCTTTTTATTATGTAAGTTTGTTCTAACCTAAATTCACATTTGATTTCTGGTATGCACAACAAAGTCTTCTTTTTGCCTATATTTTTCCTTCTCTTTTCCAAGCTTTAGGTATGCAAACTCTGGGTTCTAAAAAAATTCATTAACACTTACTTCTGGGTAGAACTACTTCTAATCCTCAACAGTTTTTATAACAGATCACCTCTTAACCTGCCTATAATCCAGTGGAAATACTCACTATAAATTCCACAGCTAACTATTGAATTGAAACTATGTTTCAATTCCATCTCCAATGATGTAACATTCTCTTATCCCCCAAAACAAAGTAGTCTATAGCTCAACTCTGTAACCATAGTTAACAAGGAAAAAATATGTGACTAAGAAAAGCACTATTATAGCATGGATGGCAGTGTCCAGGGAATCCACTTAATCACTGAATATTTTTGGCACAAGACCTTGTAGGGTTGTAAACCCTCTTCTTCATTCAGTTCCCCAAAGAACGCTGGGAATGAACCAATATTCTCAAACAGCGATGAGCAAAAGGACCGAAATCACTGTGTAAAACAAAATCAATAACATTGAAATAATGAAAGCAAATATTCTGTCCATGTGAGCACTAACATTAGAATCATCACAACAAGGTGGGAAGCAGATTCACAGAGAAGAAAAAGATCTATTGAGATAACACCTATTTCTACCAGTAAACTTGCCATGATCTTCAAAAGCATAAGTTAGAATACTGAACTAATGATTTATCATGAATAATCCACATCATTTCACTTGCTTAAATGAGCTGGGTTTTCATGCTCCCTATAAATTAAATAACAATTAATGCTCATCTGTAGCTACAGAGCCACTCCAATAGAACCTATCTACAATAACAAAACCAAACTGTGTATTAATATCTAGAAATAATCAAGTAATACCACATTTCATTCCTTCTATTTTCAGTTCTCTCCAAATACAATCATTATGGTCTTTGTTTTGTTTCATAATGGTTGAGGACAATTGTGTGTCTCAGTCCAATGGTGTCCTCAAACTGTGATCTACAAGGTGAAAAATTAGTCAGGTTTTATTGTGTGCAAAGCTTGCCAAGTCTCCACCTGGGTGCAAGGTTAACACACTTTCCCACTTTTTTTTCCTTGTATTTTCTCCTCTTCTTCTTAAAAGAGGTCTTTCATCTCGACTTATACATCATGAATTGTTACCACTGCACACAGAGTAGAAAAAGCATTTCTGAGTGTTATTGACAAATGCTGGAAGTTCTAGCCCGTCCAACACGTTTCTCCCATCAGCCTGCCAGGAAATTGGACTGGAGAGCAGATGTCCAACAATTACCATGAGAAAATAATTTTAAAGATCAGAAATGCTACTTATAATTACCGATGCTAACATAGCTATGTAGCTATGTACAGAGCCCTGAAAACCAACAATCTTGAACTGAAATTAACATCAAGCTTAAATGTATAATACAGGATAATACATGGTCGTGTAGGTATTATTGATAATTGCTGGGATAAACCTATATTTCAGACATAGCAATAACAGTTATTACCCTATTTAAAAAAAAAACAGACTCACTATGTAGATAGAACGTAAGTGCAATGGAAGTAAATTAATGAAGACAAACATTTTGGTGGAAATTTGTGGGAGGAAAGAAATGAAATGTATTGTGATGATACTGTAATATTCCTGAGCCAATTCTCGAACATGCTGCTGAGATAGGTCACAAAATAGGCATAGTCATGACGAGGACCTCAATTAGTTCTAGTCTCTCATTTAGTTCAAAGCATGTGACAGGTCTTCATAATGTGGGCCCTGAGAAGGTCAAGGAAACACCTAGGGACTTTGGACCAAAAAGAATTGGTTCATGAAGCAACAGTGATGAGAATCTTAGGATTCAGGGCCCCTGTACAATAGCCAGCAAGGAAAAGATTGAGTTAGAGGGCTTGATGTAAGTCTAGACTGCAGTAAGACAAGAATTTGAAAGTTCGGAGAAAAATTCCTGATTCTTTGGCATGCAATCCTAAAAGGGAAAATAGGTCAAAAGGGCTAGAGCCTCCGTAAGACATAATTCTGATTATTCAATCACAAATTATCTCCTTGAGGAGAGAAAGGGGTAAAGTAGCAAAATAAAGAAACATGGTCGTCCAAGCGATTCACAGACTAGCTCAAACAACGGTATATAGTTTTAAAGGCTACACGCCAAAAATGAAAAGATCATGCCATAAATGGCAAGAAAGACATAACCACCGAGGTGAATATGAGAGCTGCAGAACCCTTTGTTTAATATAGAGACTAGGAAGAACCCAAATTAATAAAATATGTACATTGACCCTGACTGAAATGAGGAGAGTCCCAAAGCCCCCTTCCCTCCCACCTCCAGCCCTAAAAGGGCTGCTTGAGCACTGTCTGAAACCACAGGCCTAGATCAATGTACAAGTTGCTCTGCACATATAAAAGACCTTTCTTATTCCACTCCTTGCCTACCTTTCCAGCTCCATCTCTTGTTCCCTAGGCACACCCGCATGCATGCACACACACACATCACAACCCTACCATGCCAGTTTCTGCCTTTGTGCAAGCAGCACCCTCTGCCTAAAGCATTTTCTTTAATGAAGAATTTATTCTTCAAGACCCTGCTCCAATGTCATGTCCTCAGCAAAAGCTCCCTTATCCCTTCTCCTCCAGCTATGGTTACTCCTCTCTCCTCTCTGCTTCTTTGAATGAACTCTTCTCCCACAGGAAGCTGAAGACTGTAAAATAAGTTAGTATGAATGGGAGTAGAATTTACCCACTCGTGTGTGATCACCTTCCCTACAGGAAGGCCTTTTGGGGGCTTCAATTCAAATGATTTTTTGAACTTGGTTAGCAATGTAAGGGGCTAAGAGAGTGTTCTCTATCTCATTTGGTTACAAATTGATGAGAAATGATAATGTACCTGTCCTACATTTAGTTCACCTTTAAGTTATTCTTCATCTTAAGTTC
This sequence comes from Tapirus indicus, assembly GCA_031878705.1. Lineage (NCBI taxonomy): Eukaryota > Metazoa > Chordata > Mammalia > Perissodactyla > Tapiridae > Tapirus > Tapirus indicus. The sequence goes on from CM062918.1 coordinate 5,426,640, forward strand.
TCCAGGTGCATGACCAAGCAAAGCAATTTACCTATGTAATTAAACACCATTTTAGTTTTCCATCAGGAGGTCCAGCCTGAAGCTCTTCCAACCAGGCAGAGACAGGCAATCCTGCAAGTATGAGGGAGGGATACGGAATATGGAAGCAATGGGCTCTGCAGGGCAGTGTAGCTACCCTGAACTTCAGTGTGAACTTCTGAGTTACAGAGAAATCAGTGCAAAATATAAGTAGTAATATCTTGATGTTCTCTCATAAAAATTATAAATTAATTACATTACTAGTTCTTTAATTTATTCTAAATATCCAAAGACCACAGCCATTGTGAAGTTTCTCTGCCTAACCCAAAGACTCAAAACAATTATTTTTCCTGTGGTCCCTCTTCCTAAACTCTCTGGCCTTGAATAAAATGCATTACTTGGAAAAATTAACCTGTGACAGATCCACAAGCGTGTTCCTCCTCTGAGGTGGTTTAATCCAAATAAGGGTCTTTAGAACAGCTCCTTGCCTTATTCTGTTCCCATCAAAGAGTATGAATATGGGCAGAGCTGAAGATATTAGAAACACATTTGGACCAAATCTCTGTTGAGACCTTATATGTCATCCTCTTGTAAAGTTTCTGCAATCTCATAAGGACTTTGGTAAGGTCAATGTTTTCAAAGATTTCAGTTCTGACAATTTTTTTAAATTACATAGTTGTGTGGAACTTTTGCTGGTAGTTACTAAAACTAAGTCAATCTACCAAATGGTGAACCAACACTTTTTATGTGTCTGCACTGCTGAGCATACTATGTCCTAGCAATAAAGAAAACTATGCCAAAAATGCTTCAGTGTTGTTCTGTCATGAGATGAAGTCTACAGAGACTAATAATAGGTGGATAAAAATTAAGCAATGTGAAAATTAAAGAGAAGCAATTGTTTCCTAGAGTGAAAAGTCTTCATCTTTACTCTGTCTAGCCAAGGTGTAGATAGTAAAGGGACAAAAAAAATATATAAGAAAGATACCATACTGTTAACTGAATGAACTTCTGACTATAACGAGAAGAAAAATTAAAAGAGAAAATAATGGGAGGAGTAAAATGGCTCAGCAAATAGAGAGAAAGGAAAAAAGAAAAAGGTTCTAAGTCTATAAATATAATTTATATATTTATAGTCTAAATATAAAGTCTAAAATAAATGTGTAGTCAATTAAATAAATTTATTACTTTATGTTTTTATTTAGATAAATGTATAAACTGAGGAAAGAATTTCAATATGCATAAATTGATTTGCTCTAAAAATATGGTACCAGCTATGACATATACAAACAATGATTTACTAAGCCAGTGACGTCTCAGTAAAAACGAGTGGGTGGCTTGCCTGATCTAGTCCTACCACTAGCCCCCCAACTCTGACATGTGCACTCCCACTCACTCTACACCCACAAGACTTTTTTTTTCTTTACTAGAAAAGAAAACAAACAGCAAATCAGCATGTAGGGGCACTCTGCTTTGCCTCATTTCCCCTTTCCATTGACTGCTTACTTAATATTACTTTTTTGAAACTTGAAATGTTAAAATTCTAGCCATCTCCCAGATATGCAATGCAAATAAAGCCACATTTCAGGATGGAGCAAGGATTGAGGGAAAAACCTTCTTCTCAGAGCATCCTCATTTTCTATTCAATATATTTTATAATCACTCCATGGCTTAGAAATATTATGGAAATATTGTTTTGTGTAGGTAAATTATGAAGTAAAAAGTTTTCAGTATTAATGAAAATATGCAGATGTATTCTATAAATTCACCTTTTTAAACTGCCTAAAATAAGAGCACTAAAAGCAGGTGCACTATCTAAAATGTTCATTAGAGGCTGGGCAATGAGAATATTCAAAAATTCCAAGACTGAGTCAATAATGTGGCTAGTCAGTCCTGCTTCCAAATTCCAGACAGAAAGACATTAAAAGGTACAAGCCCACCACCACCACTTCCCACTCCCTCACAGCACAGCTACGAAAGCCTTATCAGGCCCAGTCCAAAAGAAGCCCTTCACTGCTCCAGGCATGCCCTTCTGGGCTGGCTTCCTGCCAAAGCCCCATAATTCCCTACACATTAGCACCATAGTCACAGCACTCTGGGTTCACAGGAACCCCCCTTACATAATGCTTATCAGTGTGCTGGGGAAAATGATTTTCAAATTGCGGTCCCTGAAAAAGCAGCAGCAGCATCACCCAGGAACTGATTGAAAATGAAAACTCTCAGACATCATCCTAGACCTACTGAATCAGAAACCCTGGATGTGGGGCCCAAAACGTCTGTGTTCACCAGTCCCTCCAGGAGATTCTGATGCACGTCAAAGTTGGAGAACAACCATGCGAGGATGGTTTGGGGCACACATGCCCTGTATGAAAACCAGTCCTCTTTCACACACCTTCCGTCCTCTGTGTGAGGACTGCCTGACAAGGACTCTATCTTTCCTCAAGGCCATTTTATTTCTTCAGCTCTATTTTCTGTCCTTGCCACTGGACCTTGACTGAGGCTACCCCGATAGTCTCCAGTTCTAAATCCTGGAAGGAGGGAGGAGGAAAGCTCCTAATGCAAAGTGACCATCTTCTCCCCTGGGACCATGCTTCTCAAACCCAAGATTACAAAGAAAAGCATCTTGATGAGTCCCCCTCAAAATCTGTTGCAACCTAATCCTAGAACAGGGGCTACAAATGTCCCCTAAACTTGCATAACTAAGAAGGCCAGGAAAGTAATCCCTCCTCAAACAAAGAAAATCCAGGTGAAATTATACCCTCGAACAAATTTTCCTTTTCAGTAGAAGTACATGATTCCTTCTTATTCCCAGCTCCAGGAAAGCTACTGAACAGGGTGAAAGCAGACAAGCCCAGAAGTCTGAGTCTGTAGAGAAACTCTCCTTTGCCTACACATTCACCTACAAATACTATCAGCAACAAGGTAGTGATAATAGGATTATTTAATCATGTTAAATACTTTGTAGATGCTTAGTTATTTTCCCTTTCCTTTATGTGTTTCTAAAAAGACAAATGTTCTACACACATTGAACAATTTATTGCATAATTTCCTAATAGTCAGCAATATCTTTAGTCAATATACAACCCATAAAGGAAACCGAAAAATATTTGTTTGAATGTAAAGAGTGAAAAACTCAAGAACTTGATTATTACTTTCTCCAGACCTCATTAGCTGGAAAGATACACAAAATGGAAATTAAATAACAATATTCAGGGCCACCAGTGGTGCAGCAGTTTAGTCCATGCTTTGGTAGCCTGGAGTTTGCAGGTTCAGATCCTGGGCGTGGACCACACACTGCTTGTCAAGCCATGCTGTGGCAGTGTCCCATATAAAGTAGAGGTAGATGGGCATGGATGTTAGCCCAGGGCCAGTCTTCCTCAGCAAAAAAAGAGGAGGATTGGCAATGGATGTCGTCTCAGAGCTGGTCTTCCTCACAAAAAAACAAAAAAAATAAATAACAATATTTATTTGTGATTCAAAATTTCCACAAAGGATAGTCAATGAGGGTAAACATTTCACAGCTACCAAACAGTCAGTGTTGCTTTGCCTGCACATAAAATTTAGCAAGTGATCAATTTCCTTTAAGCAGAAACTTTACAATATACTGCATGATGTTGATTACTGGTAATTGTGATAAAATCTTACAGTTACCACTAAGAATTTTAAGCATCAACTGTATACATAGCCAGTTTGTCCATCAAGTGATCCAATACGCCATTCAGTTGAGACCCTACCACACTAAGCTTTCCCAGAACGACAACTACTGTTTTGTGGCTATTGGCCCTCCTCAAAGTAACAAATGAAGCTAGTTGCTTTAAGGATTTACTTTATTTCTTTAAGTGAGCATTAGGGTAATTATAAACCATTAGAAGCAAATATAATTTAGTTTTCTTATTTGTAAGAACATTACTGTATTCACTTGCTAAATGAGAGCAATTTAGAGATTTTTTTTAAAAACTAAAGTCAATTCAAGAAATCATGGCAATGAAGAATGGTAATGTTCCACTAAATGAAATTGAAAAATAAGAGACAAAGTTTATTCTAATCCAGATTTTCCATTTCCTTCTTCATCAAAACTTTTGCCAAGGCAGTTAATAATGAACAAAATTAATTAACTATACTCTTTCTGCTAGCATATGTAAAATGGTCAAAGGGTAGCAACAGGAAAAAGGATGTGGGATCTGAAAACTTCAAACCAGATCACAATCAGTGATCCAGAGTTGTTTACAAGTGGCGCTTGAGTTTTCAATATCCCTGAAGTTCTATAAAGCAGACCTTTGTTTAAAATATCCCATAGCACTGAATGCTTTTTGTCATAGAATAATAAAACTGAAAGAGCATTCTCTTTGGAGACAGACAGACCTATATATAAGTTCCCACTGTGTGACCTTGGGCCATTCATTCAATGGCTCTGAACATCCTCATGTTTACAAACTTCTCTACCTCATAGGGGCTGTGCAAAGATTGCACCAAATGCATTAAATGAGAGAAGTAAAGTACTTCATGTGGCATCTGGCACTTAATAGGCATTCAGTAAATTGTAAGTATCCATACAATTTTGAATAAAATATTTAAATGATCCTTTCCATTCATACTTACTCTTTCATGTTCCACTCTCAATCACACACATAAATAAAAAGATCTGAAGCTCTTTCATCTCTGTAATCTAGATTAATTGTAAAACCAGAACATCCATGTGAGCTAATGCATACTGCTCTGTCTTCAGCAGGAACGATTGGGATAATGCCTCTACGAGTCTTACCTTCTTATTCTCCTTACAGTTTTGCTAATGGGCTCTTAATGGTTATTAGAAATGTTCAAAATACAGATTTTAAAAATGAGGCAGTTTCTGTTGAAATAGGCCTAGCTATCCAGAATAATTAATTCTTTATAGCAGCCTAGTAACAGCAGGAAGCCTCTGCCAAGCTACTTGATAACCAGCCAGGAAGATAGCAGGTAAGTGCTCCTTTTGGGTCACCAGTTAATACAGGTGTTTTGAGTTTCTGGAAGCTTTGTTCTCAGAGGAAAAACATTTCAGTGAATCTGAGAAAGCATCAGGGCAACCATAATGAGTCTGAGACCAGATGCCAGTCATAATTTTAGGCCAGCTGCTACCTCCTTTCGATTCTGAACAAAACCCTACCCTCTGAGAGCAGAGCTCTACCCCTGCCTCAGGATTGCTATCAGAGAGAAGTGTATGAAGCAGATTCTGGCAGGATTTAAACATCACGCCAGGCTGTAGCATAGCTTCAGCGGAATGAGGTCTTAGGTGGGATGGGGATTTGTCAAAACCGTGTGCGAAAGACAGGCCTGAACTGTACAGTTGGTCAATGATAAAGTATTCAGTTTAGAGAAACGTAGTAGTTTCAAATGGGACACTCAGAACCTCAATTAAGTTTTATCCCCACCTGACAGGATGCTGGAGTAGATAATACCCAAGCTTTAAAATCAAACAAGTTTGAAGGTACACACTAGCTAGGTGTTCTTGGACAATTTATGTGACCCTTCTAAGTTTCATTTTCTTCATGTATTAAATCAACGGAAATAATAGCACCCATAGCATAGTATTACTGTGATGTTAATTGAGCTAATAACATAAAGTTCTCAGCACCATGCCTGAAATATAATAGGGCTCAATAAATGGTGGCTGCCATTATTACTTGGCAGTTATATTGGCATAAACAGAAAACCTAAATTAGCCGTGCCTTAAATAAGAGAAAATTTACAAAAGTCTGGAGATAGGAAGCACAGGGCTCTTCCTATTTTTCGTTCCATGATCCAAGCAATTACTATCCATCATCAAGGGCATTTAAAAGCCCAAAATGACTGCTGAAGCTCCAGCCATCAGAGTATTTCCAACTTCCTGGAGACAGAAAAGGAGAAACAAAAAGGACTCATCCCAGCTGTCTGCTCACTTTTAAGGCTCCTTTTCATTCTGTCAACAACTTCCATCCAACTTCTTCTACTTACATCTCATTAGCCAGAACTGAGTCAAGCCTTGCTACACAGGGAGGGTAGGAAATATAGTATTTTAGCTATATAATAGAAATTAGAGTCTTGTAAATACAACGTGGATACATGGATTTGGGTGGGAAACCAGCAGGCTCTGCCACAACGTGAGACATTGGTTCTCATCTGTCACTCCAGTCTCTCATTGCCTTCACTAAATCTACCATCTCTTTCTTCTATCCGGAATAATTACTAAAGTACAGACATTTTTTCTCTGGCATTTTCCCTTCAAGAGTCCCTCTAGTATTCATCATCTCTATAAGGGGTAGCTCGAAAATTTGAATCTCTAGCCTTGCCTTAAGTCAGAAGTCAGCGGGAAGGTTCAAGCCTCTTGCAACTAGATTTGTTCAAATCCCACTTTCAAGATCCAAGGCCTTCCCCAAGACTTCTGCCAACTCCCATGGCTTCTGTTCTCTTGATTATGCTTGGTTTCAAACTGCCACTACCAAGATTACCCTCTGTTCTATATGCCAACCCAGTTGTAGCACTTAGACCCTTTCTTGAATTAAAAAGATAGATAAATGATGGATAGACACACACCCTCCCACAATACATCTGTGAGTGAAATAGTGGAAATCTGAAGCAGAAACAGAAACGTGGCAACAATTTCAAACATAATATTGGACATTCACCTTAAAATGTCCCATATCCACCCCACAAAGGGAAATCCTCATTGGTCATGTCTCCATACAGACTCTTTCCTTTACCTTCTCTTTCTACTCTCCTTTCCCCTCCCATCTCTGCCCCCTTCATCTCAGGAGAAAAATTAATTCCTCCCATTTTCTCCCCTCCTAACTGGTCTCTCTCCTTCTACTTTGCCCTTCTGCTGTCCACTTGCAACACAGCAGCCAGAGGGCTCCTCTGAAAATGTGTCAGTTTGGGCCACACCTCTGCTCAGAATCTGTCAATAGCTTCCCATCACACTCAGTGGAAAAGCCAAAGTCCTTATAACGTGTCCTACACGACCTGGGCCCCCAGTAAGTCTCAGACCTTTCTCCTCCCAACTCCTGCCATGTTCACCAGCTCCTGCCACAAAAGCCTCCTTGCTGTTCTAGAACACTCTCGCCTCAGAGCCTTTTCTCCCTCTGCCTAGAGGGCTCCTCCCCCAGTTATCTACATGGCTTTCTCCCCCTGCCTCCTTCAGCTTCTGCTCCATTGTCAGCTCAGTGAAAGCTTCCCAGACTCCACTTTTATAATAGCAACCCTTCACTCCAAATTACCCATCCACCTTCCCTGCTTTATTTTTCTCCATAGCACTTACCACCTTCTGACATCCACATAACTTGCTCATTTATTTCTCTGCCCACTAGAATGTAAACCTCGTGAAGGCAGGGACTGCCGTCTGTTTTGACTGCTGCTCTATCTTCACAATGTCTGGCATGCCATAAGCGTTCGATAAATATTTGTTAAGTAAATCACAAAAGGACTTTTCTCATGCAGAGCATATTAGCTGTCATTTGTATTGCCTGGGCTTCTGCAGACATACTTTTTACATCAATTGGCTTATTAAAGTATTTTTCCAAATCAAAGTGTTTCCTCCCTAAAAGGAATGCTTTGCAAACTAGTTACAAAACAACCTTCCCGTCTCTTTAAACCATGTTCCACACGCCTTTGTGGCAGCCCTGGAGGAGTACTGCTCAGATTCCCCTTCCAGCAAGAACCTGCCACAGGCGGTGTAGTTGACTGACCCCTCCACTCTCAGGATCCACCTCATGCCCACGCTGAGGCCTCGTCTCCCCCCGCTGCTCCCTGCCCGTGACCAAACACAGAGGGCGTTCTGCTGCCGAGCCACACCTGCTCAGAACAGGACTCTGATGGACAGTCACTGTTCTGGGGCTCCCATTGGCCTGGCCAAGAGTTGCTCAGAACTTCACTGTAGTCTGAGGCTCTTCCCACCCAACCCTCCTCTTTGCCCCCTCTTTTCACAGGTGTCGCACCTGCATCTGTAGGTTCCCTGTGCACTCCTGATCCCGCCCTGTTTATCTTTCACACGTATTTCCCTAATAAGTCTCTTGTATTCAAATTCTGTGTTAGTGACTGCTTCTCAGAGGACCCAGCCTCACAGTCTTCTAGACATTTTCACTAGTATATCTTGCAGTCAGTGCAAATTCAATGCGTTCAAAACCAAACTCAAGAGACTCTTGTGAAACTTGGCCCAGAATATTGTGGATCAAGTCAGAGCCATTAGGACTGAGACTGGTTGTGAGGAGGGAAAAATAGCACTAAAAACATCCCCCAGGCCAGAGCGCCTCTGGGAGGTATGAATTACTCAGGTGACTTAATTACTCAGATATGAAGAACATCTTCTAGGTTTTATATAAAAGGTCCCAGATATATGAGATGGCCATTTTCAGAACATAATGGTTTTGAAAAATTTTGACCCTAAAGTTTATTAAAATAATAGCAGAAAATTAATTTTTAGAAGACCAAGTTTTGGATAATGTTGACATGAAGTTTACAAAAATAAAAAAACAACAGTGAAAATTTCATTTTTTAAAAGACTCAGACATTTCTTTCATATTTTGGTTCAAGGCAGGTTATATACCAAAAAGTACTAGGGGGCAGCCCGGTGGCGTAGAGGTTGAGTTCGCGCACTCCGCTTCGGCGGCCCAGGGTTCACAGGTTCGCATCCTGGGTGTAGACCTACACACCACTCATCAAGCCATGCTGTGGTGGTGTCCCACATACAAAACAGAGGAAGACAGGCAAGGATGTTAGCTCAGGGCCGATCTTCCTCACCAAAAAAAAAGTACTCAAGCTGGAATTGTTATAAGCTTTTAAATATTCTTTAGTATTTTTAAGTATTTAAGCTAGTGGGATTTTCATCCTCCCCCATTGTTGGTGCTCTTCAGCCAGAGCTGTGAGATATTTTTGATCTGTGTACTGAGTAGATTAAACAGCTTCAAATTACTGTTTAAATACTGCTGATTTTTCAGGATAGACATTTCTACATTTATTAACAGTTATGCAAATTTCTGATGTTAGCTTGTTCCATGTCACACGGAACAACTTTTCTAAATGAAAACATTAAACGTGTAAATTTATTTAAGATGTAGCTGTTTCACAGAAGCATGGTAGTAACGAGCTAGATACATGTCTCCATGATGATTCAGAGCATTCTTTCTTTCACATGTGAAATTTTCTTTTGGTTTTTGCTTTTTAGCTCCTGAAACATATTTCATCTGGAGGGGACATGTCAACTCTTCAAGAACATGGAACAATATAGAAACAGGCTTCAGAAGTCACTATAATCTTAAATATAAGACACTTGGCTAATTTTGGAGACAGTCATGCAAAAATGTTTTAACAGAAGTACAGGTAGCTGATTTGAAATAATTCTATGTCAAATAGCTACATGGTAAGTATCGTCAAAAAAACCTGGACATTATTTCAAAGGAAGCAAAATTTTAAAAAACAAACTGGAAAACACAAAAATTTCACAGAAAAAAATCTAACACCTTTCTGTGTAGTCCTGTTGGATTTTGGACTTTCCATGAGGTGTTGAAGTGAGTTTGCAGTGAGACTTCACCCAAAACTACACAGCATAACTTTGCTCTAGCCTAGGTTAATTTGTTTTTCTCTACCATCAAACAATCATCTCTGAATTTTGAGAAGCATTATGGAAATTTCTCATGGACAGAAAATTGTTATGATGTGAGTCATAGATAACAAAATCCTTCAAATGGCTTTGACTCTGGTATTGGTATCCTAATGGAGGGAACACTGCAAGGTCAGAAAAACTGGATGGTGTATGTAAGGAATAAAAGGCACTGGGAACAGAACTTATCAAAAGGGACACTGTCTTAGTCAGCTCAGGATGCTGTAACAAAACACTATGGACTGGCTGGCTTAAACAATGGACATTATTTCTCACAGTTCTGGAGGCTGGGAAGTCCAAGATCAAGGTGCCAGTATGGTCAGGTTCGTGGTGAGAGCTCTCTTCTTGTCTTACAGACAGCTGTCTTCTTTCTGTGTCCCCACATGGCAGAGATAGAGAGCAAACTCTCTGGTCACTTCTTATAAAGGCACTAATCCCATCATGAGGGCCCCACCCTCATGACCTCATTTACACTGAATTACCTCCTAAAGGCCCCACCTCCATATACCATCACATTGGGGGTTAGGGCTTCAACATGTGAATTTTGGAAAGACACAAATATTCAGTCCATAAGAGATACTGTGATGGGAGTTCCTGTTCTTATAGCAGTACTTTCCATTCTGGAAAAAACTAAGAGCTCCATAGAAATAATGTCCCTGATAATGAAACTGGGGGCATGGGGAGAGACAAGAGAGAATGCAAATGGTTTGAGACTGAAGACTTTGTATCTTTAAGTCCTGAATATGAGAGATAACTAAATCAGAATCAGTGGTTAGCTGCATGTATAAGGGGCCTACATGCCCAAGCATGCAAATACCCAATCAAAAAAGTTTCCTAAACTTCTTTCTTAAGATAGCTTCCAAAACCTTTATCTACAGTAGTAAGAATGCTGGTCATTGAGGAAGATAATATAAAAGACTGGCAGATATCTGGATTCCCAGGAGTAGGAAATTTTTAGTCCCAATCACTTAAGAACAAGACTGGTCCAAATGGTATAAAGGCTTTGTTCCTAAACATGCTGCTAAAAGAAACTAACGCTGGGACGTCTTTTGCTCATAAGTCCACCTACATTGGCAATTCTAATGCTTTCAACTCAACTGCCAAGAATGTTAGCGCAAAAAATTTAGTAAGAGTATAATTGCTCAAACTGAGCTCAAATTGCTCAAATCTTCTTTACTTGTTGACAAAATTAATCAACAGCCTCATCTACCTAAACTGATTTGAATGGGCACTGATAAAAGATGTGAATTTTTGAAAATATTGAAGAGGGACAGAGTGGAGGAAGAATGAGAAGATGGAAGTCAGTTTGGTCCTGACTTTGCATAATAGCAATAACATCCCCCAGAAAGGGATATCAACCAAAACTTTGATGAAAATTACACTCTTCAAGACAATGGCAACAATGCTGTGCTTTCCCAACAAATCATTCAGTTTTCTAACTTTCCGCAAACTGATGTGAATACACAGAAGGCATATGGAAGAGTGCCTGGTATACAGCAACCATGGATAAAATATTATGAAAACAGGAAGTAGCCCACTGTCAGCTCTGGGCTTACGATAAATGTAGACTGTGTGTTGCATCAGTCGTAGCTCAATATTTGGACATGTTCAGCTAGTTACTTGCAGGTACCAGGGCAAGTACCAGGTTCTGAAACTTATAAGCTGGTGATAAGACAGGAGATAAGCACTCAAAATTATAGTGTGCATGCCAAATAAAGAAATAAATTGTAGGGCACAAACTAATCGCTAATCAAATTTGAGGAAATCAAAGAAGCCTGAATTCAGGACTTGTTGGAAAATGAGGAACTGACTTCAAAGGAAGAATTCTTTTTGTGAAGGTAGAATGTGGATGGGAGCAGGCATTTAATTTGAAAAAAAAAAAACAACATGCTCAGACTTTTTCAGTGACTAGTCTTATTTTTTAACTGCTTATTGTTTAATTTTTAACTTCTTTTGAGCAATGAAATCAGATTAATACAAGGCAAGTGCTCAGTGATACAGGAATTTAAGCTATATTTTTAAATCAAGAATTGGTTTAGAAAACCAAACAATTGTTACATCCTTCCTATATATTCTGAATTTCTAAACTGACCCATTGTGAATTGGACTTTTGAGTTTTGTGGGATTGTAGAATATTCCGAATCTTAGAAGAGCATGGGAAGACGGACAGGCTTCTTGGTCACTCGGGCGAATTACTGCCATGTGTCGTGCCTTGCAGCAAATTCATTCACACGTTACCTTGTGCTCTCTGTGGTCTAGCCTCAACAGGGCCAGTCTACAAAATAGATGATCTTAAAAACCAAAAACCCAAACATGCATCATGGCCCTACTCCCTTGTCTGTAATGGGGCAGGTGCATCCTTGACTATTCACATAGAGTGCCAGGAACAGGGGATTGTAGACAGACCAGCATGCCTACCCTGGGCTTCTTCAAGAGTGCTCATCACTGGCTGAACCCTAGGGATCTGGAAATGTGATGAGAGTGAGCAGAAGGAGAGCGATATAAACGGAAGGTTACAATCATGAGTAAAAAAAAGAGCTGAAGATGATGAGGAAAAATATATTTGGTTTCTCTCTTCATTTCCCTTTCTTTCTGAAAAGCTGAGGAATCTTGTTAGGAATAGTTTGTTAACAAGAATCACTTTATATTGAGAAAATTAAACATGATGCTGATAAAATATACAACTTTGTCAAATCTAGGAAGAATGTTAAAATATGTATTATCTTCTATTTAAAAGATGAAATGATTACGTAAGCAAAAATAGTGTGTCAAGAGACGCTGTGACATAGAAGAAAGAGCACTGGTCTTAGAATGAGGTTTTGGCTGGTGTCCTGCTTTCCACTCTGCTGGCTATGTGATTTCAGCTTCAACTTACTCATGTGTGAAATGGGAATGATAACACTGTCACCCATCTCACAGGCTATTGAAGGACTCTAGTGGGCTGAATAGTGATCCTGAAAAGATATGTCCAAGTCCTAATCCCTGGTATCTGTGACCTTATTTGAAAATATTGTCTTTGCAGATATAATTAAGAACCACAAGATGAGATCATCCTGGATTTAAGGTGGGCCCTAAATCCAATGACAAGTATCCTTACAAGAGCCAGGAATGGAGAAGACACAGAAACACAGAGGGGCAGGCCATATGAAGACCAAGGCAGAGAATGGAGCAATGCAGCTACTAACCAAGGAGCACAAAGAATCGCCAGGATTCACCAGAAGCTAGGAAAGAGGCACAAAACAGATTCTCTCTCAAAGCCTTCAGAAGAAACCAACATTGCCAACGCCTTGATTTCTGAATCTTGGCCTCCAGAACTGTGAGAGAATAAATTTGTATTGTTTTAAGCTACCTAGTTTGTGGTAATTTGTTAAAACAGCCCTAGTAAACTAACATAGACTCAAATGAAATATTATACTTATATGAAAGCAGTCATAACACTGCTGATAGCAGTTGGCCAGTTTTTTACTAAAATTTATTTTAATCATTTTTAAAACAGTAATAACTATTTTTGGAGTACAATAGTGAAATTTGTGGTTTTGCTGGAGGGAGGCATCTTCTATTTCCTCTTATCATAAAGAGATAATGCAACCACTTCAAGTACATCATTAAGATATTTTGGTTGCAAGCAACAGAATCAACTCGGGCTAGTGAAAACATAAAAAGTTAAAAATCTACTAAATAAGAAGGGTGGGAGTTTTGAAGGGGGGATACAAGGGTATCTCTGAGACTCAGAGGAAGAGTTAAGCCATCAAGATTTAGACTCACTGGCAGTGTTTCTGAATTTTAACCACCAAATCAGAAGGTATGTGGTTCTTTATCCCAAACTGAAACATACTGTTTCTGCAGGATTTTCCTTTTAGAAAAATCGCCAATTGAGGTCCAAAGAATCAACCTGTAGGGAAAAGAATCTAAAATAAATAAAATAAAAATAATAATAAATAAAAATTTACCTTGCCCATTAACAATATTGCAAAAGAACTTTTAATGACAAGAATAAAATTAAGCATTCATGGATGCTTATCTCCCTTCTGTCTGTTTCTCCCTCTCTCAGTTTAAGTTCAAAATTTGTTTTTAACTATCTGCAGAAACTCCAAGAGACATGAAGGAAGGGCATAGGGAAGAGTCTGCTGCAGATGGGTAGAGAAGAAATGGAATCTAATTCTAGTGGCTGAATACTGTGGTGCCAAGAAACCAGTTACCAGAATGTTCTGACATGCTTGCCACTAGGACTTCAGGCAGAAGTGCAGTTTTAAATGTACAAAACTCATCCTAAGACTCAGAATCTGGAGACTGATTTTTAAGTCTGTCACCAACTTAGTTTCCTTGAATAAGTCCCTCAACTTTGAGCAAGTCTCTCAAACTTGCGGAGCCTAGAAATATCTTCACTTCTAACAGGAAGATGATGAACCAAACCATCTCTGTTTCCTTCTAGGAAGCCTTCTGCTTGCATGATTGCCTATTCTCAACACCTGAACTAAACTCCTTCTCCCTCACCATTCCACCAAGAGCACAAGTCATGTCTGGTTCTCAAGGTGCTCAAGGTCCTGACCACCACCCCCCATAAAAAAACCTAGGTTAGTTTAATTTAAAAGTTAAAATAAAAACCGGGGTTAGTCCTCCAATCTAGAGTGCCAAATCTGCTGTGATGGAAAATTCCTATGGCCCTCAGGAAGGCAAATGAACTCAGAAACTCAAACTTGAACAATACTCCCAAGCTGTCTCGAGATAGAAACAGAAATGAAAAACCTAGGGGCCGGCCGGTGGCCTAGCGGTTGTTAGCGTGCTCTGCAGCCCGGGGTTTCATAGGTTCAGATCCCGCATGGACAGATGCACTGCTTGTCAGCCATGCTGGCGCGGCGTCCCATGTAAAGTAGAGGAAGATGGGCACAGATGTTAGCCCAGGGCCAGTCTTCCTCAGCAAAAAAGAGGAGGATTGGCAATGGATGTTAGCTCAGGGCTAGTCTTCCTCACACAAAAAAGAAGAAATGAAAAACCTAATACCAAAGAAGGAACTCTAAAACCACCCTTGACTCCAGGTACATACTGCAAGGTTGAGATTTGAAAGTACTGAACATTGGTACTTAGTACCTACTACATAGTTGCAAGAAAAATAAGTCATTAGGACCCTATAACAACCAGTCCTCACCACACTTCCCTAGTCTCCATACTTTACCCCTAAGTCAAGAACCAGACTGAGCAATAAAACCACTGAAAAGTTAATGTCAGCAGCCTCCACCTTCTACATTTCACAACTACTGACTTGAGTGGAGTCATTACAGTTTGATATTTAATTTGAAATATTTATACATAAGAGAGGCAGAATTCAAATGAAATTGAAGGAAAAGCCAGAGTTAAGTAGTATGGAATAGATGAGATGAAAAATGAATAAGACAACCGATAGTAAGGAATAGCATAGAATACTCAAATTGGTGCTTCTCAGATTTTTCTTCTGAAATCATGACAGAGGACAGTGAATGTGTTTCCCAAGCCCTTTGCAAGGAAAAACTCTCTTTGAAATCACATTCTTTCTCTTACAATAAGATCATGTAAATTTTGTATTCTACAACAAAATCCTCTGGGAAAACAAGGCATGTGTTTTCTGTGTCCTGGTATCCCTATGGTGGTTATATCAGTTTAAGAAGCACAGAACTAAAATACACAAATAAGAATTATGGAAAATACCTGTTAAAATAGAAAGCACAAACAGAAGATTCAATCTATAATCAATGTCTTAGATTCAGACAATATTGATGACCGATAAGTCACAGTCCTGGTAGAGATATCATAACGTCCCTAGGAGACTTTCCCTCATCTCTAGACTAAGATACAGAACTCTACTGTATATTCTGATGAGTCCCAGTAATTGCCTTGTTATAAAACTCATCGTACTTGATTACTATCACCTATGTGACTTTCTCCTCCCTGCACTAGTAGGCTTTATAAAGACAGGTACTGTCTGTCTTGTTTTCCACTGTATCCCCAGTGTGATGTGGTGCCTGTAAACAACTGCTTTCAGTGAATCCCCAAGCTCTTGCTGGCCCACCTTGAATACCTGACGGCCGGTGCTAAAACTTTAATAATACCAAAAAGAAAATAATATGTAATATTTAAATTAGGGACAACAACAATGATTTTTTTTCCTTTGCCCTAAGACTATAGATTTCAAAAAAAGCTTGAAGAAAAATTTATAAGGGATAGAGTTGATACCACAAACGAGTAAAAAGCAAGGCACTTTTCCATTCAAAACAAAAGAAGAATATTTCAAACTCTGGAACAATTTGTCAACAAAATTCTTATAGACATAATGATCAAAACAAGAAACCATGGAAATTAGAAGATGAAAAATATCTTTAAAAGATAAGTAGATTTAAAAATGAAGAAGGCTAAAGATACACATTTTATTTTACTAGATGATGCAGCTTTGCTAATATGAGATTTGAATATTGAATTTCAGATGGATTTCAGACTATAAAAGATTAAAAGGGGATTGGAAATGTAAATCCAAGTAATTATTCTTTATAGATCTTCCTGGGGGAATGTATCATTTGCTCAGTGATAGTATAAATAGCGGATATTATGAAAACAGTTACTTTGAAATACATCAATGATAATAATTTTGGAAATTTATGGCATTGCTGATCAAGGTGGCTAAGTATACAAATTTTATCTCTCCCTCAAAATGAAATAATATTAACAAATATTTCATTTTAAAAATACTGGAAAAACCAGGAAGAATGCCAGAAAAAGCAGTAAGGAATTCCTGGAAAATATATAACAAATGAGAATAAATTAACGGGGCAATCCAGTATTTCCAGAAACCCACAATCACACACAAGTGACAGGAAGGACCTTCCAAACAAGGAATTTTTCCCAGCAGACCATAGAAATGATGCAAAGATCAGAGATATGGGGGTATGGGGCTTAGGAAAGGAAAGGGCCAAGGGGATTCTACCAGGTAATTATTGAAGAGCAGAATATTTGCAGCTAGTTCCATTTGTCACCAAGATAATGTTCTAAATAAACTCTGAAGAGGGAGTTCTAACAAGATATTTGGATTGGGCATTGGGGCAAGAGAAGTGGCCAGTATCTTTATAGCTACTAAAATAAACAGGGAGCCTCCATGACCAAAAAAAAGCTGCTTACCCATCCCACCAGGCCACATCCCCTCCCACCCACACATCAGAGGTACAGCTCCTATAATGAAGATGGAACCCACTGTCTTACAGGCAGACTTTTCAGGATCTCCTTGGCAGGCAAACAGGGCTAAAGAAACACACTCAAGAAACAAGTGGAACTGCCCACTGCCAGTGCAGACATCCCTTTGTCTCTAGTACTAGGGGAAGCATCAGTGGGCACATCCACTCTGGAAGCAATTTGGTAGTAACTATATGTCCCTCCTCGCCTCTAATCTGTCCTCCACACTGCTTTAAGAATTGTCTTCCTGTTAAAAACGTTTTAAAAAGGAAAGGAAAGAAAGGAAAAATTGGACTTCCACATCCAGTAATGGTAAGTGAATCAGATCAACTCTCACACTTGGGCCAACTAGAAGAGCTTGCCAAAATATAAAATACATTAAAATATCTACTTGGATGCATGGAGAGCTAATATTATAGTGAAGAATTACATAGCCAAGATCTATGACAGTCATATCCAGAAAAGTAAGCCCATCATTTGTGGTTGCTTGACCCCTGAGGGCATCTGTCAATTCCAGAAGAGATAGATGAGCTGTTAAGCAGTCCTTTTGAAAGCCTCAAGTTGGAAGCCAGAATCCATGAAGGGTTGGAGTTCTGATAAAGCCCCTACAAGTTTCGTTGGGAACTCCAAAGGAATTGGAGTGAATCAGAAGTAACACAATCCTCGCACAGACTGCAGTCCAACTTTCAGTCATTTGTATGGCCAAAAGAAAAACAATTACTGAATATCCAAATTGCTACTACCTCCAGGCACTTTGTAGAATTAAGTAGAGTCTTCTCTGAAGGAAAATATCATAGGCCTTACATTTTTTACAAACAATTTTTCTAATACAATGTCTGGCAAATAATAGAAAATAAACTGGCAAATGAGAAGATCAAGATAGCATGGACAAGAATAAATAGAGTCAACAGACAATAAAAATAGAACCCCTAAAACTACAGATATTAAAATGATCAGCTGTAGATTTTAACATAATGATGCTCATCAAAGAAATAAAAGATTACATTCAAATTTTAAGCAAAGAATTAGAAACCATAAAAATGGCATAACTATGAGAGAAAATCAAACAGAAATTTTAAAACTGAAAAATACAAGTGAAATTAAGAATTTTGTGGATAGGTTTAAAAACAAATTAGACACTGGTGAAGAGACAATTTGTTAACTGGAAGATATGCCAGACTATCCATAATGAAGCACAAAGGAAAAGCATGAAAAATATGGAAGAGAGGGTAAGGGAAAAGACATCATGACAAGTTTTAATACACATTATTATTAATTGTAGGACCATGAGAAAAGGACAAAGAATGGAGTAGAATCAATATTTGGAAAGATAATGGCTAAGAATTTTCTAAAACTATTGAAATACATCAATCCACAGATGAAAGAATCCCTATAAGCCCAAGCAGAGAAAAAAAGAATTCACACCTAGGCAAATCATACTAAAGTAACAGAAAAACAAAGAGAGAGAAAACATCTTAAAAGCAGCAACAGTAAAGAAACAGATTACCTTCAAACGACTTTATGCTAACTGCTCAACAACAACAATGAAAGGCATCTTCTATTGTCTTCTGACTTTCCTCCATTTTTTTTAATATTTAAATTTTCTTTTCATTATAATTTTCCTGTGAAAGAATGTTTCTTTGAATGCTACTAAAAGTAAGCCACACAACGACAGTTGTATCCACATTATATCAGTGGTTCTTGAACTTTGGCCTCTATCAGAATCACCTGGAGAACTTGACAAAAATCCAGAGGTCTGGGCCCCATTCTACTTCAATAAGCCTGCTCCTCCCCAGCTCTCCAGGTGATTCTGAATCACATGAAAGTGTGAGAACCACTGGGCTACATACTATTGGTTGTTGTCACTCACACCACTTGCCTGTTTTGCCCACAGATTATCACAGGAAGTTCTAGTAAACTCTGCTGACCCTCCATTGTCCAAAGGACAAAGCTCACGCTCCTTTTGGGACACAGGATCTCTCATAATCTACCCCAGCCTAAAAACCCAGTCTTATTCCCCACAAGTCCCACAATTTTCACTGTCCGCCAACCCATACAAACACATACTCCAACCTGAATTTTTGATTACTATTCCCCAGATTTAGCAGGTGCTATTGGATCTTTGATTTGCAAATACAATTCCCTCATCCCGGAAAATCCCTTTCCCACTTCTCTGCCTAGAAAATTATACTCATCCTTCAAGACCCAACTGAAAAGTCCTTTCCCCTTTCTTAAACTTTTTTTTTCACTTTCTTGTACTCCTTTGCTATCACATATTTTCGGGAACCAAAAAGCACTTTTCATATCTCAGTAATGACATTTAGTATTTTACATTATATATTTATTTTCTAGCTTAAATATCCACTCCCTCACCATCACACCCCACATACTCAGATTTGAAAGCAGGAATTGCACTTTATTCACCTCTGTAAACCTAGTATTGAATAGTTGGTATTCAGCAAATGCTTGTTGGATGAAAGAAACAGGTATTATAAACTTTCTAATATACTCTAACCCAATTCTTCTTTGCACAATGTACTTTAGAGGTATGATCCAAAAGCAAAGAGAAAATCAATTTCTCCAATAAGTGTTATTTATAATTTTTAAATGTTGAAAATGATCCATATGCCCAAGAATAGGGATATGGCTAAATACACAGATGCAAAACTGTGGAGTTATTAAAAATAAACATTTCAGGGGATGAACAGGTGGAGCACAGGGGATGTTTAGGGCAGTAAAACTATTCCATATAATACTACAATGATGGATACATGTCATTAAACATTTGTCCAAACCCATAGAAGGTACAACACCAACAGTGAACCCTGATGTAGACTGTGGGTGATAACGATATGTCAATGTTGGTTCAGCAACTGTAACAAATGTAGGACTCTGGTGTGGGATGTTGATGGTGGAGGAGGTTGTCAGTGTGTGGGAGCAGGAGGCATATGTGAACTCTCTGTACTTTCTGCTCAATTTTGCTGTGAACCTAAACTGCTCTAAAAAATAAAGTCTATTCGAAAAAAATAAATGACTAAGCATTTCAAATATATCAATATGTTGGAAGTGTGTACACAAATACATTCAATTTTATGGAATACAAAATGGTACATACACTGGAATTTATATACTGTATATAGTTACTGAGATATTAAATTAATGCAAAGTAAGGAAAATAGAGTTTATTTTTTGCATTTTTCCTTACAGTTGTTGAATTTCATGGAAGGAAGGGAAATGAAAGGAAGATAGAGCAGAAGGAGAGGAATAAGATGGAAAAGCAATTATGCCACTTTTCCATATGTGAGAAATTTTACATCAAAACTCTTAAGAACCACTTCGGGGAGCAGTTCTCAACCTCCCCTCCATTGTTACTATGAGGATAGGCTTGAAATACACTTTTTGAGAAGGTAGATTATTTTTGTCCATAAAGACTGCTGTGGTTTGGGCCTAACTAAAAAAAGTCAGCTTTCTCTAGCAAAGAAATACAAACTTCAATATTCATTTCAATCTGGCTACCTCATAGAAAGCACCCATTATCCATTATACGAATACAAGCTAAGAAAATAGTTATAGGCTAGATTGAGTCGGCTCTAAAAATGCAATTGCAAAATTCACAATCTGCTCTGCAGGCCTTCAGTCCTACTTATGTAACAATTCTACACACACAGCAGTTTTTCAGTATGTTCAGAGGCAGTTAACAGAAATGTTACTCACTTGTGTGTTTGGTAAATTTGTCTTAAAGATGCAAAACAGTTTAACATTGTAAAGGTGAATCTTATCCAAGTTCAAATTACAGATAAGGTATATATTAGAAACTGGGTAAAAGGATATTTTAGATCTTAATTTTCATTAACATGCCATATTGGTATAAGTCATTTTTCATTTTTTTCTCAAAATAATACTTAGCTGATCAGTAGTGTTTTTTAATCAACCATATGTCTCAAAAATCTATATAATATATGGTGGAGAGAGATAATGCATAGATCTGTTTATTCCTGTTTTCCTTTCCTGCTTGGAAGGAACAGGAGAAACTGTAATATTTCACAGAGGAATAGTAATATAATGGTCACATGATTTAGGATATAAACGAAAAAGTGTCTACACACTTCTTACTTGCACCAGTTAAGAGTTACCAGGGTTTAAAATCATTTCTGTGCCATGCAGAACCGAGGTAAAGCAACAAGGGGTTAGTATTTGCACTGACTTTTGATATCAGGATTTCTAAACTAGTCATCTGCTTCAAAACACAGACTGACAAACAGATTGTCGAGCTTTCATTGCATCTCTCTACAAGATTCCGACCAACTGTCTTGCTGGCACAGCTGTCCCACCTGGGGCAAGGGGACAGAGCAGATGACCTCTCTACGTGGACCTTCTTCACCCACAACACTGCAAGCAAGCTAAAATAATGAGAAAATGAGAGAAAGTCGAGATTGAAATTTTAATAGATTATATTAGCTCATAAAAATGGAAACCCAAACCATCTAACTAGAAATTGGTATTTTAAGGATGAAATTTTCAAATTAGAAATGTAAGATTGAAGTGCTTATCCATAGAAAACCAGTCACACTGCTTATTATACTACTCATATAAAAAAAGACAGAATCATTCAGGTTATCTATTTGGGGACATGTACAGAAAAATGCCTTCAAAGAAAAGTTGAGTGGCCTTAGAAATAGATCCTGGAAGCAACTGCCTTAAATAATGACACCTGGGGATACCACTGCATGGTCTACACATAGCTCTTTGCCTCCTCTCAGAACTCATTTCACTTGGCCCAAAATTTCTCCTATTAGTCTTACCTCCATAGATAACATGTTCGTGCAACATGTTGATACTGTGACCTGCGAGAAGCGGTTTGTAGATGTATATACAGCAGGAAGCATAATGGAAATTAAATCTGATCAGAATATACCTGATGATAAATTGAAGTTGATACAGTTGAAATTTTTTTCAAAGATTTTTTTTTAAGAGGATATAATCCCATTTTCTGAGATACTCTACAATAGTCCTGCCCAAAAGGAGGCTGTGCTGTGTGAGCACAGGCGGAGAGTCGGCCAGAGGCAATCACGTGCTCTAACCCATGACACCCAGCCCTGCCGTGCAGGCATGCAGACACGGGCACACATTCAGTTATGGCACACCCCCACACGTGACCACTGGCCCCACTGTCACAGATCCCTTCGGGATCTACCTCCTTTGTAACTCCCTCCATACCCCTCCCTTCAACCCTAGTGCTTCACACTCTCTCACTTGAATTTTTGCCACAGCCTATTCTCTGCTACAATTTCTAAATCCCCATGGTTTATTCTCCACCTTGAGGCTGGAGAAATACACAACACACAAATTCTAGACCTGTGCTGCCATCATAACCTCCTGAGAGGAAGTATGTGTTCAGCAGGTGATTGCTGCCATTTCACATACAAAGTACATGAATTTCACCCACAAAATCACCAATTTTTCTTTAAAATATAAATTGTTCAGATTTAAACATGCAAACCTTATCTTTCATGCCGTTGCCATTTTTGGTAAGAAGCTACTAAAGGACAAGCACCAACAAAACAAGGGAGCAAACCAAGAAAAAGAGAGATGTGGCATAGAGCAAATAGTGGATCCAGAACAAAGAATGACGAAGGGAAACCTAGGAATTTCAGCTCTGTGTCAAAACCTAGGGAACAACCAGTTCAGACTGAAGCAGAAGGACAAAGGACTGGGAGGTGGAGGTCTGCAAGGAGAAAGAAAAATAAGCTGATAGATTATTTGATGTGTCTGAGTATCTAAAACATTCTCAATAAACAAGGAAAAAATGATGATAGATAATACATAGAGAACAAAACCAAAAAAAGCCAATTTTAGTCACGTGAAAATAAGTTACACACAAACAGTTATGATAATCTTCTTGTCTCAGTAGTGAAAAATATATGTGGCTATTATTAAAAGATAAGTGGCTATTAGCCACTTGATAAGTGGCTAGTCAGAACTGAAATGCACTAAGTGTAAAAATAGACATTGGATTTTGAAGTCTTAGTGTGAAAAAATGTATATCTCAATAATTTTATATTGATTACATGTTCAAGTAATATTTTAGATATATCAGGGTAAATAAAATATCCTATGAAAATTAATTTATTAGGTTTCTTTTTACTTTTATAATGTGGCTGCTAGAAAATTTTAAATTATATTTGTTGTTACATTATATTTCTATCGGACAGTGCTACAGTGGATGCTGCCAGTGGCATGACTTTGTCCTCCTTTCCTGTTGTCAATGCAAATAATCAAGAATCAATCTATAAACCAAAATTGGGGTGAGTTTATTATATGAGCCAGTCTGAGGACCACATAGCCTGGGAGAGAACCTTCACCAAGGAAGGAAGCACTCGGAAGAAGTGAGGTGTACAGAGTGGTTGTATACCGTCTTGGAACAAGGAATGTACCTCACATATGACAGGAATATCTCTTTTTACTACAGTCAGAAGATGTTTTGCTAGCACGGCAGGTCAATGGTCACAAGGTGAGCACAACAGGTCAGTGGTCAGCAGGTCAGTGGTCACAAGATGTACGCAGTAGGTCAGTTGGACCCTTAGTTTCTGGGAAGGAATGCTTATCTTGAAAGAAATGTTGATTTGGGGGGAGGTATACATCCCTATCTTTCAAAGCATCATTCTTTGCTTTGTAAGTGTTTAAAGCAGACATACAATGCATGATTGACAGGCAGTGTCAGGCCTTTCTGGAAGCAACGGGGTCAGGGCAAATTAGTTTTAAACCAAATGGCTTCCTCATATACCTCAATATACATACTTTTCTTATTGGCTTTCACCTATTCGTCACTGTCATCCATGAGACATAACTTTGAGTTTTAAAACTACTCGTTAAGAAACCAGATTTCATCAGAGGCGGGGAGTCGGGACAGCCATCATGTTCAAAGTGATCAACAGTCGGAACTGCTGCTCCTTCACAAGGCGAACAGGTCTAACACCACTCCTGAGAACAGTTGCCACTGTCACTTCACGTTCAGTTGTCTCGGACTTTTTTTTTGCCTCAAGAACCCATGTCAGCACACTTTCATTAACTCGATGGTGATAATTATGTAAATGGTGGCACGTAATTACTTAAAGATGGGCCAAAACCCAGGACGACCGCCAACGTGAGGAGTCAGAAGACCCCTGGTGGATGACTAGCTGACAAAGGGCTGCCACTGAACGCTGAATTAAAGTATGCAGCCCACCCATTTTTTCTGTCAAACTGAAGTCCGTGGGCTAACTGGAGTCTACACCTAAAAGTGGCAAGCTTTTAAAACCCCTGTTAATATATTGTGATAAATCTTCACTGGCTTCAGTTTTAAAAAAAAATAGATAATCCCCACTCCCCCACGTGTAATTACTTCTATTTTCATCTTTTCCTGGAAAGATTTTTACATTTCATTCTTGTGCAACAACCCAATTTAAATTCTACCTCTTCATAATTCTTTGGAAACAAGCAAATTCTCATGATCTTCAAAATTTGGCAAAAGAGAAGAAAAGGCAGTAAAAAAATGATTTGTTAGTTATTTTTCTCAATCTTTAAGGAAGCAAAGCCCATTAAAAAAATCTTATGAACAAATTTAATACAGCAGAGAGAATCTCTTCAGGTAGAGTGATAGAGCAGGTAATATTTGACTTTTGGTAGGTCTGTCACTTACTGGCCTCTCTCAGTTATTATTATTATTATTAATTATAAATAATTATAATTAATAATAATAATCTTTTAGGTCCTTAAATTCATGCCAGCTCCCTCTACCTCAAGGCCTTTCCTTGAGGGATCTTCCTCCCACTCAGCCCAACCTTCATTTGCTATTACCCCCAGCATTCTGCTTAAATGTCATTTACTCAGAAGAAAGTTTTCTTGGGTGTCCTCATCTCCTCAGAACCACTCGAAACAAGGCTAACTCTCTTGTTGTATGCTCTCATTAGCTTGTCATAACTGTATGTTAAATAACTAGTTTGAAACACGTCTCTCCACCTAGACCAGAAGTTCCATGAGCATAAACATCCTGCCTGTCTCGGTAGCTCCTGACTGAGTCTAGCGCCCAGCACGGCTACTGGCCTATGGTCAATTCTCGATACGAACTCCATCTGCACCTGTGCACCTGTTTGAGGTGTGATGCCATTCTGGAAGAGGTTGGAAACATGTGTATACCTGAATAATAAATTACTACAGGAAGTACAAAAAATAGCAAATATTCCATTTGATTCCTACGCTGGTACATGGGACATTTTACCACATCACTATCATTGTTGAAAAAAGATTCCCAATCAAACCCAGTTAAAGGTAACCATATTATCACTGGTTAAGGCTGAGCAGTACAGAAATTTTTATTTATTAAGTCTGCAAATAAAATGCATTCATAATTGCCAGCCTGGGTATCTTTTCATCAAGGAATTGAGTTTAAATTTTCAGTCACAAGTTTTATTCTTATGATTGCTTGATCATCTCTAAGTAAATGAACCCATGGCCTGTCATTACTCTGGTAAACAGAGCTAGGATATTTCCCTCAGTCACCACTAATAGCAAACTAGCATGAAGCTCAAGGAGTGAATCAACCAACTAAGTGTTAAATAACTTTTCTAATTATTTTCAAACTCAAAAATTGCAATCTTTCAGAATATAATCAACCAAGAGGAAGGAAAGTGCTGAATGAAAAAACAAAGCTAATTCAATCATAATGAGTGATTGGAAAAGAAAACAAGACTCTCTCAGCTTGGAAAAATGATAGTGATAACTAAAATCAATCTATTTCATTATTTAACGTATTCCATTATAAGTTAGGTGTGTGTTACATTTACTCCTAAATGGGATAATTGATCTTCCTTGAATTTGAAATATACTCACTCATAAAAAATCCCAACTAATTAACTAGTTTATTGAGACTGTCATTAACTTTACACAGTAATACATTCTAACTTAAAATTCCCTCACTTAATATCTCTCTTTAGTAAAAATACTCAGAAGTGTGAAACTTTTCACTTAAAATGTCATCCCACTTAAGTTTATTCTTTAAAAAAACAAACTGTATCAAATATATACACATTTATAGTCTATTGACTATCCGATTATTAATCACCATTGATCACCCTCCTCATGAGTCTCCTTTCTGGCCACTCTCATTCTACAATAACTTCTTCTCAGTTTCCGAAACATGCCATATTCCTTCCTCCCTTGGGGTCTTTGCCCTTCACTAGAAAATTGCTCCTCTACTCTATGCTTTGTTATTTCCTACTTCTTCGGTTTGAGTTTAGCTCAAGTGTCACTTTGTTAAGGAAGCCATCTGTGCTCTTCAACTAAGTCATTGTCCCAGGTTTTACCCTTTCAAGGCCCACTAGCCTTCTCCTACAAAGTACGCATAACTGTAACTTTTAAAATATTGTTAATGGTTGTTGATCATCTATCTCATAAGATTCACTAATTAAAATCACTAATTAGGAATCACTACATTAAGATGTCATCCTTTCTCTTGGAGTTGCTTACCCTTGAGTTAATGGAGAGGCGGTGAAGCCTAAATTGGAACATGGAGAGTTTCCAGAGGAAATCTTTAACTTACATCTACAATGCCCTTTAAAATGAAATCTAACATTTCAAACTCGTTAACTCTTTCAGTGCAAAGCTGATCTAGGACCATCAAGCAGGCCACCCCCAAATTCCCACAATTAGTCAAGGGTCCAGGCTAGTAGGCCACTACTGCCCCACCAGTCCTCTGCCGCAGTCTTTCTTGGTCTCCACTCTGCAATGGATATAGGGAACATGCTGTAGACAGTCACCGAATTACCCTCTGGGGAGGCGGATGTTCAATCCTGCTTCAGAAACTATTTCCTTCCCTACCCAAAATTTCTTCTTACTTATATGAAAGAGTGTCCTCCTGCTCGTTTGAGTTCAATAACAATCCAGCTCGTCTTAAGAACAGCCACAGATGGTGATCAAGGTCTCACAATGTGACAAGGAACAACACCTGCCCCAAAATGGAGAAACAAAGTGTATTTAAAACAGGTATATTCGAGGCTGGCCCAGTTGTGCAGTGGTTAAGTTCACGCACTCCACTTTGACAGACCAGGGTTCGCAGGTTCAGATCCCCAGCACAGACCTATGCACTGCTCACCAAGCCATGCTATGGCGGTGTCCCACATACAAAATAGAGGAAGAGGGGCACAGATGTTAGCTCAGGGCCAATATTCCTCACCAAAAAAAAATTAAAAAATAAAATAGGTATGTTTGCCTGCAGTTACTTTATCACTGAGTGGGGACTCTGTAGTGAAAGAAACCCTGAACAGAAATCAGGCCGTGAACTCTAGTTCTGGCTATGTCATTAGCTATAAAACCTCAAATAAATCATTAATCCCCCTTTGCCTCTTCTTCTGTTATCAAAAGTAAAAGAGATGAGCTAAATGACTATTTAGGCCTTTTCCAGGTTTGTGGTTCTACCTTAACTCTTAAAACTAAAATATAAATAGATTGCTTCCTTAGTCCCCACCCATTTAGCTAAGAAGGAAGGAGCTGTCTCCAACACCAGTTCTTTAGCTGGCTTGTTACTTCTGCATTGCTACATTTAGCTTGTTTTGAGTGGCTTCATTTAACAGTGTAGTTTTTTGGGAGCACTTGCATATTTACATTGTAATAGTCCTTCCGAGCAATTATGATATCAACAGAACTATTATGATTTCAGTGCCGCCATAACATCTTACAGGCATAACTTGCACTAAAGATAAAATTTTTATGAGACATACTCAAGCTACTGCGCAAGGCAACAATTTTTCCAAATATAAACAGTTGAGTTTATATTTGAGTTCCAAATAAAAACATTTTTAAAACAATGATTTTAAAAGATTAAGGGACAATGACATACACCAGACTGAGGTGTCAGTGTGGGAAGAAGATATCTATTTAAATGTGTTTACAAAAAAAAAACAGCACATACCTCATAGTCTACTTGGCTGCTCTACAACTGCAGAATGGATTAGCCTACACATAGTTCTTTGGGCCAAAATTATGAAGACGTAAGGCAAAAAAAATATGAAATTATCATATTCAATTCATATTAATATTAAGTGACTGAAACAATAGACAAATTGACAGTTTAGATTTGTGAATATATTTTTCTGAGACTTTTGGATATCCTAAAAAATCTGACTCAAATACTCTCATACATTTTATGTCACAGAAAAAAATTGTGTGTGTGTGTGTGTGTGTGTGTGTGTGTGTGTGTGTGTGTGTGTATTCTATCTTGTTGATGTGGTCTTTGCTGTACCAAGTCAGGGAAGCAAATGAAGAGAGACTTAAGGAGCAGACTTAGAAGAGAAGAGAATGTGGAGCTATAGAGGGAAAAGTCAAGAGCTGGAGAGAGTTTGAGGGCATTTGCAGAGAAGAAATTCAGATATTTAGGGAGCAGAGGCCACTTCCTGAGAAATGGTGAGGGGTAGGAAATGTAGCGGGTTTATTGTTGCAATCTCACTTTGGCATGCTTTAAGAGATGTAAATGAATATTTTAAATTGTTTTTCAGAATATTTATTCATTGATCTGGTTTTATTCTTGATGGCTAATACCTCAAGAGTAGGCCTTAAAGCTGCTTAGATTTATGTTATGTTTATATTTTACAAAGTAATAAAAACCAGTTTTTAAAAGGCTAGGAGTTCCAACATACAGCAAGCTTTTGGAGGGATGGTATTGTTCTCCTGACCTCGCAGTCCCCGTTCTTAGCCAGAGTGATGGTTCAATAAACATTTGTACAATAGAAGATGGATGAATGAGTGGTTTCCAGATTCACACACAGTAGAAAAGGCAATTATACAGATTATCTAGGGAAATGAAATAATCTAAGCAAAATGAAAACTCCAAATAATTTTTCTCTACTATCTCAAAGTTAGATGAAAGTTACTCTAGGTCTGAATTACTGCAGATGATTTTCTCAATTCTTTATTTCACTCGTTATGATTTAAGTCAATGTTTCATTCCATTAAATAATTTCTCTGTGTGCAAAAGTTTTATTACGTAACAAAATTCATTCACAAATAGAATGACTTTGTCCGTCAAGCTGAGTCTAAGTTTTTCAACAGGTTATTTTTCAGTAGGCTACGAGCAGAGGGAATGGGTTTAGTTCAAGTCAAGCAGTAGGTCTTTGACAGAATAAGAGTCAAAAGGCACTTTATTTACATCTGATGCTGGTTTGCCCCTGAGCCACAGTAACTTTCTGCCAAAGGCAGGGGATGTTTTGCATCTTTACCACATTTTCAGGAATTACTTCATGATCTGAAGTTAGTACGAAGCAGTCACTGAAAGGAAAAATATTTACCATGGCAACAATCTAACACAGTGTAGGTTTGAAATGTAAAATAGCATCATTTTATCCTACCTTCTCCCACTTTACCCACATAATCAATACACACATGCAGTCAAAATGCAAAGGTAGTGAACTTTACCTGTGATGTCCTACCTTCGCCTGTTCCCTCTTCCTACTTCTTCTCCAGAGATTTAGTGTCCTTCTTATTATCTGACCGCCTCCCCTACTCAGATGGCAATTTTAGAGTAAACAGATACACATATTGATACATCCATTCTAGCTAAAGGTAGTTTAATACACTTGAAAATATCAAAAGTCTTTTATGTTTTAACCCAAAGTAGACATTCATCATGGGGATGATCTTTTGGCAGCTGGGGTACATTTTGACACTTTTAGGTCACAATATCCCTCCTCTACTTATGTCTAGGATATTCCTATATATACCATATCTATCTCTCTGATAACCAACACAGTATTACAAGCAGTTATTTGTTCATTTAAAACATCCAAAACATCTCAAGAGTAATCACATACCTTACCACAACCTCATAATTCAGAATGAGGGGAAGAACAATAAAAATTAGTAACATTTATCTTCTATTATAGATTAAGTAATTGAAAGCTTACTAATTTCTAGTATTAATATAAATGTTACTACATCTGGATGTGTTCTAACAAAAAGTTGAAACTGATTTCCAATCCTAAAAATTATTTATATATTAATATATGTCAAAATAATTGGAAACAATTTTGTCACTTTACTATGTCCATTAATAATTTCCCTAAAACTTGATTTATATTATTAATTTATTTGTTTATTCCAATTCTCCCAGATAATCAAAAAATAAACTTTTGCCAAGCTTTTTAAGCTCGGAGTAATCTTGTTACTGATTAATGTGCATTTTTTCCAGAGCAAAGTTTATGTCAAAAATGCTTATACTTTGAAACCAAAATGAAATATCACTTTTCCTTTTAGATTTTACTGGAACTTCCTGACTTTACTATCGTCTTAACAAGAGTTTAAACATTGATTTTGGGGGTTTTTTTTTGTTTGTTTTGCAGGGGGTGCGGTTTGCATTCAAACTGAACTACAGCTACCCCATGAAAAGAAGGTCAAACGATAATGCAATTTCTAAGGGAATGGCACAGAGTCTCAGCAGGGAGGTCAGACTTTAAATAACCTTGCTGAAGTTTCTTTAATTTTGTCCTCAGCTTCCCTCACTGATGCCAGATTGAGAGGAGGAAAACAGTTCTATGTTTACAAGACGATTCCCAAATTTGAGCTGCCCTGATAATTACATAGCTTGACATATCTTTTTATGTTTTATCTTGTAATATTAATTTTTATTCTGTATTTCTTCTGAAACCACAGTTCCTTTAACTGGGATTGGGAATAGAGTTTTCTTGCCAGACAAGTAAACCCAGATATTAGACCGAGCATGTCTTGACCTAGATGACTGTTTCTGAAACCTCATCCCAGGAGACCTCTGAGAGAATGGGTGATGGCAGATGGTCAAGTCAAGTCTTCTGGTCAAATTCCCTTCACTTAGAGGCCACTATCCCCACGGTCTTACATTCAAGTCCATTGCTTTATCCCACAGCCATGAAGTAAAATTTCATTCAGCTTGCAAATAAATTTTCCACTTTGAAAGAATAGAAGGTAGGCAATACAGCAAGAATGGCCGTTTTTAGGTCCTCTGGCCAGATCCAGGCTTGTTACAATGTCTTAAGATTATAACTCACTGGAGCAACATCTCTACCAGGTGAGAACTGGCACAGTACTCAAGGAAAAGGTGTCATCTGGGTCATCGTGGGCAAATTATGTAAGGGCATCTAAGATTCAGTCTTATCATCTTTCCATCATTTGAACTGGACTAGTAACATCAATCAATTTTAATTATATATATACATATTTGTATTGACACTTACATTTATATTTATATAGTGTGCCCTAATGCCGTTTCTGAAGGCTCTGTGAATATTCAGTTCCACGGCAATGTTCAGACATAAGAGAATCCTGTTGGGGTGTTAAATGAAACTCAAAATGCCAGGTGAATTGCATAATTCCTTTGGCGACTAACCTTTGCTACCCTAGTAAATATCAAGAAGAAGATAAGTGAAACAGTAATGGCCTTCAAACCTAGGAGAGACAGGAGCAGAGAGATTTAACCTAAAGAAATAATCTCAAAAGCAAAACATTTATTTGAAGCAATAAATTAAAGAAATCATTTTTATTGACATAAATTACTAGAAATCAGCCATAATTTCAAAATAAAGTTCTCATCTTAAAAAATGAAGTGATCAGAATATACAATTGAGAGGATCTCCTTCAGTTCTAGATTCTATGATTACGGATTCCATAGTGTCAGGTATCCCATATGACCCCATATCATACTTCTATTATAGTATGATAACAGAAGATCTAAATTAAAAGTTAAGTTTTTAACTTCTAAAATTATGTATGCCCCTAAAAAGGGGTATAGTGCACTTTTAGCACGTCCCAACTGTCAAGTCCCCAAAGCCAGTCATGTTTCTATCAGCCTGCTCGTCATTTCCATGATGGGCCTGACGCAAAACCCAGGACAATGAACATATCACTCAACCTTTATTTCATTTCCACTATAAAAATATAAATGAACACTCAGTATATGCATACAATACCTCTTGGAAGTTGAGTAAAACATAAAAAACCCACATTCACAAACAAGGTAGAATAAGCTCTATGCTTCAGTGTTTGTGCA
This sequence comes from Tapirus indicus, assembly GCA_031878705.1. NCBI lineage: Eukaryota > Metazoa > Chordata > Mammalia > Perissodactyla > Tapiridae > Tapirus > Tapirus indicus. The sequence goes on from CM062918.1 coordinate 5,458,502, forward strand.
TTTCTAAAGCAATATCCTGACCTAGTTTTTTAATTAAAATTAGCAAAGTATGTGGTGACGAAAGGGTGGTATTTCTCCCTCTTATACCTTTCATTAAGTAATTCTTCGGCTGATATATATATCCTTTATATTTATTTACATCAGTCCTTCAGAATAAAAATTTTAATTCTTCCAAAACTTTATAAAGTGAACAATATACCTATCCCAACCTCTTCAAAAAAGAAAGGCTTCTAAGTATAAATATTTTTGTGCATCTTTCTTCTTATTTCAAAGTCATAATAGCAATGTTTATAGATTCAAAGCCATTCTCTTTTAGAAATGAAATGGAGACTGTCTTTAATCCAGTTGCAAACTGCTGAGGAATTTAACTTTGTTTCATTAATACTCTCTCTTAACAGAGATTCTAATTCATAGCAGAGGGCCAAGCTAAGGTCAGCAATTATGATGGCAAAGCAGCAGAGACTATTAATGACAGGCAGTATTGTCGCTGTCTTAATGCCCAGTGACAGCAGTTCATGTTAGGCTGTTAAAAAGATCTAAAGGCACATAGTCTGCAGTGAACAGCTCTCTAAAGTCATCAGCTTGAGCCTTCTATTTCACAGTATAAAGAGCTTATGATGGAGATATGCACGGGCCTGACGAATGAAGAAAACTTCTCCTGGCCAGTAAACAAACACATAAATAAAATCCTCAAATTGCTATGCAGTTCACTGAGAGTATCTTTTCGAAGTGAAGAGGATATTTGGGTATAAAATCAAGGTAAGAAGCTTAAGGGACTAAGAAGAGTTGGATAGATTCGTGGTATCTGTGTCCACAGAGAGATTCTTTAAAAGTCTTTCCAGGAATAGTCAAATGCACGTTCCACTTAACACTATTCACCATGGTTAGTAGTGGGGAAATCTGTTTAATACTAAAGAGACTGCACCTTTCTCAGTCCACGAGAGATGAAGCAGATTCATGGTATCTTTTTGTACCTCAGTTTCCCCATCTGCCAATGAAAGCACTTCCTGCCTTCCCAAAGTAAAAGTTAAGGCATTAACTAATAGCATCCCACTTTTCCCAAGTCTCCTAAACCACTAGTGCAAACCATGAACTCAGAAATATTGACCAAAATCCCCACACATAAGAAGCAAAAAAAAATAAATGAGAGCAACTAAAAATGAAACGAAGTGATGTTGTATCTATCAATTTCACTAATCAGGAAAAAAGAGTGATAGCTCCCTGGCAGGTGGTAATCATTTTATCTATTTAAAACTAAGTCCACCAGCAAAGCCACAAAGGATAGAAGGAGGTGGAGGAGGGGGAAGAGGATGAGCAGGAGAGAGAGAACGGGAAAAAGGAGAAGAAAATAAAGAAAAGGAAATAGAATGTGCAATAGAATCCCAGGCTGAACGAAAGTAAAAGTATAAAGCTATGAGGTCAAAGTCTGGATCACTGTCCAGCCTTACACTGGGGCCTAGGCTGTCACCCAGCACACAGTTGTGTGTGTCCTAGATCAGAGTGGCATAGCTTGGCAAGATAGTGTGGGTGGTCTAGTACTACAGTGACTCTCAAACTGTTTCAACCATGAACCAGAGTTTTTTTGTTTTTTAATGCCAGAATGAAACAAGAATTTTATAAAACAACATTACGCCTTATCAAGTGTGATAGTTTCTAATATTATCTATAGGGTTGAACCATGTGAAATTGCCTCTTATTTGGTCAAAAATGGTAAAATCTTGGCAATTTCATGTGATTCAAATAAGCTAATATTTCAGACTACTGTGTTTTTCCCTTCACCTTACTCCTTATCCAATTTCCTTCCTCCAACCCTGAATCAATTATTCCAACTATATACCTTCATGTTTAGACTCAGCCAGTTGAAATCTGTTGGGGGAAAACATGTCATAGTCATGCATATTCATACTATTTAAATGTGCACCCTTAAAAAATAATCCTCAGCATTTCTGGCAACCATGAAAATGTGCCACTCAGATCTCCTGCTGTGAGAAGCATAATTGACTGATGTCCCTAGCACTTGGGCTCTGAATCCACCATGGTGTTTATGTCTAGGCCTCACTTCCCAAGAGCTGTTCCCAGCCAATCACATCAGGGGTACTAATGCAGGGACACTAATCCATTCCTGTGAGATGTGGCACTCCTCTGACATGCTACTTTGGCTTGAGGACTCCCCATCAGCCTGGCCAAAACTTTCTAAGAAATATGCTGCAATCTGAGACTCTCCCTCCCCAGCCCTCCTTCTTTTCCTCCCTTCTGCACAGAGGTCTGATATGCCTATTGATCTGAAGACTCTCTATGTTCTCTGGTTCCCTTTTTTTTCTTCACAGATGCTTTCTCCAGTAAATCTCTTGTGTATCTAGTCCCATCTTGGCATATCCTTCTCAGAGGACCCAGAATAGAAGGAAAGTAGTGAACCAGAGAGAAAACTATGAGAGAGAACAGAAAGGTAGCCAAGGACATATATGATCTTACGGGCCATGGTAAGAAGGATGGATTTTATTCTATTTGCAATTAGCCATTAGATGGTTTGAAGTAGGGTAACCCTATACTTTATTGTCCAAAATATACTTTAAGAGTTAAAAGGGAGCTCTAATTTCCATTTCCTTGTGTAAGGAGCTTAGAAGTCACCAATCTGTCCTAACAAGTAAAAAGCTGAACATACTGAAAAATCAACGATTCTTCTTGGATCTATAAGACAGGGGAAGACACAGGGCAAACCTCTGCCCTCAAGATTGGAGAGACAGGCAAATATAGGGAGTCTCGGCTTCTGGAGCAGACACCTCAGCAGGAACCAGTGCCTCTATAGAAAAATCTGAGCTGTAATTGATGAATTGCTGAAGGATGAATGCAGAAAAGTCTGAGAGTTAAAAACTCCAGGGGACCCAGTCATAGGCGGTCCCCACAATATTGCAAGATTTACCTCCAAAAGCTCTTGCACTCTTCCACAGTGAATATCAGAGAAAAGTCCCTTCTGGCTCCAGCAAGTGGGAGGGGAAAAGAAACCATTCTAAAACAACCATAGCATCCTGTTTTTAACAAGGTCTGCCCTCAGGGGAAACTAGTTTACCAGAGCCTCACCTGCTAGGGTTTTATCTGAACCTAACTGACCCGGGGAAGGGAAACACCCAACTCCAGCCCACTCTAGCCATCCAGCCCACCCTAAGGAAAGAGAAAAAAACCTGAGAAACACTTGTGAAGTTCACAGTCCAGTGGCATATGCTCACTAAAGACTATGATTCAAGCCTAGGACTATAGAACACTTCCCCTCCCCCCACAACACCTCACCACTGCATTACTAAAGGCCAATTTACAGCAGTTCCTTTTACCTGGTACAAGTCTGGCTATTAAGAAAAAATTACAAGGCATACCGAAAGGCAAAAACACAATTTGAAGAGACAGAGCAAGCATCAGAACCAGACATGACAGGGATGTTGGAATTATCAGACCAGGAATTTAAAATAATTATGATTAATATGCTATGGGCTCTAATGAATAAACAGCATGTAAGAACAGATGGGCAAAGTAAGCAGAGAAGTGGAAATCCTAATAAAGAACTGAAAAGAAATGCTAGAGATAAAAACAAACAAAAACACTATAACAGAGAGCTATATGATCTGATTCTTCCTTTGAGAAGACCCATCTGGCTACTCTGTGGGAAATGGAAAATAGGGAGACAAGCACCAAATAGACAGGAAGCTATTATTATCTATGCATGTAAGAGAGCATGAGCTTGAGTTGAACAAATCTGTAATGCAGGAATAATTTTTTAAATGATGAAATTCAGGAAATATTTTGAAGAAAAGCCAACACAACTTTCTGATGAATTGGAAATAACTCTCAAATTTTTGGCTTAATCAAATAGATGAACAGTGGAGATTTTAATTTAAACGGAGAAGACCAGAGAAGAGATTTCATGCAGATTTGGAAGGAGAGGGAATCAAGGGTTCTGTCTTGGATATGATTGTTTTGAGATAATGGTTGGACATCTAGGTTTAAGTGTCAAGAATTGAGTGTGGACCTCAGCGAAAAAGTTGAGGCTAAAGATATATGTTTAGGCAGCATTAATAGGTGGTATTTGAAGCCAAGAGCCCAGGATCTAGCCCTTAAACACTCCAAATTTAGAGATCAGAAGAAGAGGAGAAGCCAGAAAACAACATAAAGAGTAGAAACCAATGAGGTAGAAGAACGTAGTATTGAGAAAGCAAAGAGAAATGTTTTAGGAAAGTATATCAAATGCTGCTAGGACCTTCACTTTAAACGAAGACAGAGAATTCTTTATTCAATATGGCAAAGTGAAAGTCATTTGAGACCATAATAATACCCATTTCAATAGAATGGTGGGGATGAAGGACCAAATTGTACAATTCTTAGAAAATGTGCTATAAGAGAATCAGTGATAAAGGGAAGTGGTTGAGAAGAACAAGCATTCAGGGGACTTATTTTTTTCTTTTATGTGGGTGATATTAAGGCTTATGCTTCTGACAAGAGATAGAAATTCATAATTCAAAATAGAAAGATCATTGCAGGAAGAGTCCTTGTAAAGCAAGAGATCTGCAACCTAAATGGAAATGATGGCAGAATTATTTTTCCCTTTTCTTACTCAACATCTTAGCAGCACTTGACAACTGACCACACCTTCTGGAGAAACACCCCTCTTTAAGCTTCCAGGTCTCCACTCTTCCTGAGTTGACTCCTCCTTCTGTCATGCCTTTTCAGTGTTCTTCTCACCTAACCTCCAAAAACTGGACTTCATCCTGGGCCCTCTTGTCTACTTTGTCTACACTCACTGGTGCTCTGATTGAGTCTCATGTCCTTAAATACCACCTATACATTCCTAGCTCTCAAATATACCTCTTTAGTCCTGAACTTTCCCCTGAGTTTCAGACTCCTATAGGCAACTGCCCACTCTACTTAGATGTCTAATAGGCTTTTCTAACTTACATTGTCCAACTCTTTTTTTTCTTTTCACATTATCCAACTCTTGAGTCCCTCCTGCCTCCTACTTCCAAGAAATCTATACTGCCCCCATCACAGGAAATAGCATCATTATTCACCCAGTTGCTCATGTCAAAATCTTCAGAGCTTCCCTTGATTTCTTTCCTTTATCTCATGTTTGCAAGCAATCTGCTCAACTTCCTTGTTCCATCTCCAATACATATGTTTAAGCCATCACTTCCTGCTCACTGCCATGATCTTAGTCTACACACCACCATCATTTCTTGCCTGAGCCTCTATAATGACCTCCTATCTGGTTTCTCTGCCTCTATTCTTCCCCCACCCATCTTGGAAATTACTCTCCATAAAGTACTCACTTAAAACATAAATCATAAGAGATCACTCTCCTACTTGAAACATTCATAGCTTCCCACTGCTTTTAGAATAAAATCCGAATTCCCCGTCTCAGCCCACAAGACACTACGTGCCTTGATTCCTATCTTCCTCTCCAAGCTTACCTGATTCCTCTCTATATTCTTCAGACACATTGATCTGCTTCATGCTCCTCAAACATCCAAACTCATTCTTTCCTTTGAGTCTTTGAAAATGCTGTTCCCTCTCCCTCTGGTCTTTGCACAGCTGGCTACTTCTCATTCTCCCAAATTCAGTTCAAATTTATCTCCTCAGAAAGCTTTTTCCTAACCACACTCTCTTATGCCCTCCCCACACAAACTTACTCTCCACTCAGCTTATCTTCTTTCTAACACTTGCCACAGTCTGTGATTATCTTTTTGATTCATTACTTTACCTGTTTTTGTTTTTCCCCACTTGTCGCTCTTGGACCCTGCTCTTCCAACAGCATCCAGACCAATGCCTGGGACCTCTGATATTCAACAACCATTTGTTGAGAATGAATGAATAAACATTTTTCTTGGGAAACTCATGACTGATCATCATTTCCTTCTAACTGCTCAACCTGATTATTTAATTACCTATTTTATCATGATAATAATTCATGTCCAACTCACCAATCTGTAGATCCCAGAGACTACTGTTTATCTTTTAGAAAATCAGGATGACATTTATTCATAATTTGTTTTCTGTCCATTTCCATCATATTTTTCACAAAATGAAGAACAACAGAGAATTGGTAATTGCTGCAAGATGTTATCTTCAAATCCTTTCAGCCCATACACTTCATCTGGGCCTAGAGACCTGAATTTACTGAAAGAAAATGGATGTTCGCCATCTCCTCACCTCCCTGAGACTTCAATTTCTCCTTAACACTATACATTCTGCCCTTTCCTATTTTAAGATTTCTCCCCTTGATGTAAAATGAAAGTTCAGTTGGAATTGTGTTGCTCTGTCTCTAACTCATCTGTGAGCATGACATGATCTTCTGCAGGACTGCTGTCTTCCCTCCTTGGTCTAATGTGAACTTTATTTTATTCTGAGCTTGAGCTACCCTGAAAAAACCTCTTTTGTACCTTTCCTTGTTTATAAGCCTTTCCTTTCATTTTATATATATATATTCCATTATAAATATGTATCTCTTCCACCATATACATATATATCTTCCATTATATATGTATATCTTCCATTATATATATATATATGTCTTCCATTATATATATGTTATAGAAAATTTGGCCAGGCTTGAGAAAGCTAAGCTGGAAATTTCGCTACTGATCACCTTGGATTTTATCAGTTGAATTTCAGGGTGACCACAGTCATTGTAGGTAGGGAAACATACACTTGATTAGTCCCGTGGGGAAACATGGTCAGAAATTTATGAGATTTTGACTCTTTGAGAATGTACATTGATTATGAGGCACATTAAAAATGAGTCAGACAGAACCAGTACAGACAAACAAAGCCCTGCATTACCAATTGTACTGATGGAAGGCTATTTCCTGTGTGGAATAACCCTCAACCCTGCCCAGGCAATTGAAGGAGGGCAGAATTTATTTGAACAATAGATGCTTGTAGCAGACTTTAGACTTCACATCTTTCACTGTGGAGGACTCTATAAGACAAAATCTAGAGTTACAAAACAAATTTAAGGGTGGGGAAGCAAAAAAAAAAGACATATTGGACCAGTAAAGAGTATTATTGTTATTACTTCTTGTGGTAGACAGGGAGCAGAAACAACCTAAGGATCATGTTGAAATGATAAAACTCACTCAGTCCTGCTTAATAGGAAAAGGGAAACCATAGCGGGACATGGAAGGCTGAAGATGTGTTTCATTATTATGAGGAACAAGGTGACAGAAAGAAGAGTTTCTGCTGCTAGTGAATTGATGCAGGTTATAACAGGTTGAAAAATTCAAAAACTGAAGTAATGAAGAACTTTGGGGACAAAAACACGTCAGGTGACAGGCACAAGTGTAATGGGGTCACAACATTCTAAAACATAGAACTCTGAAGTGATTGCCTAGTGTAGACAAAATTGAGGATCAAGGATAAAGTTCTGCTTTGGGTGAAGATTAATATGCTCAAGGAATTCTAGACCAGGAAATAATAGCACGTTCCTCTTCGATACAGGAATCTTTCTAGGGGTGCAAGACACAGAGAAGAACAAATGCTTGGGACTGTAGGAAATGAAGACTATGAAATTTGCTTGGAGGAAAATAGAATATGCCTTGTTCTTAAGAGAGAGAGGAGACCACTGGTGTGCCAGGAAATTTACAACTTAAAAATTAAGTTGTCATTTATGGATTAGACACTAAAGAATAAAGAGAGCCTTAGGGTAAGGCTAAGAGGTGAATCCTAGAAGTCCTACTACTGAAAATTTCTACACATTTTTATTTTTATTAAAATTTTATTTTTTCTGAGCTAACATCCATTGCCAATCCTCTTCTTTTTGCTCAGGAAGATTGGCCCTGGGCTAACATCCGTGCCCATCTTCCTCTACTTCATGTGAGACACTGCCACAGCATGGTGACAAGTTGTGCATTGGTCCATGCCCGGGATCTGACCTGCGAACCCTGGGCCACAGAAGCGGAACGTGCAAACTTAACCACTACACCACGGGCTGGCCCCTACAAATTTTTCAATAAAATACAAGTGTTTAGATTTTGTTCCTCCAGAGAGGAAGGAATATGGTGGGAGGATTTCTCTTCTTTGGATGTGGGAAACCATATGTCACAATTACTCTTTTGAGAGGAGACTCCGCCAATTGTTTACTTGTATATGTTATGGGCACTAGACATCCAGCCTCCTGGCAAAACTGAAATAAGAAAAGATTTTCTTATTTTTGCTTTGTTTTCTCTTTCAACACTACAGTAACGACTACTGCCCAATAACACAAGGTGTCTGCTATCTTGACCAGCAAAGCAATGTAGGTCTCATTGTAATATATGCTTGGTTCTGAGAGAATCATTTTTGCTTGAGATGGGGATGTCAGCAATAAGATATTGATTTCTCTTAAGGTGGGGCTTATGCTATGGAAAAAGGCAAGGAAATGTTAGACTAATGAAACTAGTTTCTTGGAGTTTAGGGAAAATTAAAAAATAAAAGGCATTCATAGGAAACATAAGTATAATTCTTTGATCTGGAATTCCAAAAGCAAATTGTTGCTTATGAGGACCTATAGAAGTCACTGTAAGAACACTGGATAATTTTTGGTACAAATCTAAAAGATAGATTTATCTATCTGTCTATAATAGGTAAGATATATAAGATATTTATATATATAAAATTTTTATATATATGTTTTCCCACGGGACTAATCAAGTGTATGTTTCCCTACCTACAATAACTGTGGTCACCCTGAAATTCAACTGATAAAATCCAAGGTGATCAGTAGCGAACTTTCCAGCTTAGCTTTCTCAAGCCTGGCCAAACTTTTTATAATCACTAGTGTAGTCTTTCTAGTCACTCAGGGGAGACTCCCCAACAGCTCTTGATATTGACTCCCTATCTGCAACTTTCAGAAGGCATTTCCTCAATCGTTTCATGGTCCTGGGCAAACTCTGGGTCAGTCTGTTGAATTTTATCTCTGAGATCTCACCTCTTATCAATTGTTTTAGCTCCCAGTCACTAGGAACAACTAAAATGACCCTGCTTTAGAAGAGGCTAATAGCACATGTGTTTTCTTTACCCTTTCAAATCTATGTAACCCTGACATCTAATTTCTTAATCTTTCTCCCTTTCCCCAGCTGAAGACTATCTCATCCCTCCTTTTCCTTCCACCTTCCCATTGTTCATCTTATGACTGCCAGACTTATAACATTTTATAGCTGATTCTATTCTTCCCAAGTGCCTAAGCAAATGTGAGGCCTGGAGTCAGTGTGTAACATGTGTGTTTCAGATATCCTCTTTAGCTCTCAGTTTGTAATAATTGCATAGAATTTTTCCTCTCTACCTCAACCTAAAAAAATGACCCAGATTCTAATAATTAAAGCTAACATTCTATGTTCTTTGATATATATCACTCTCAAGTACTGGTCCCTGAAACGCCCAATGACCAAGTCCATTGGAGCAACCTAAAGCCAGCACATAAGTCCTTTTTAAAGAAAAATAGAAACAAACATATTAATTTTATGTTTTATGAAAAGATTTGACATTAAAATTTGAATTTTGTCCTAAGATATAATCAAACAAAATGTTTACAGCAATTTCTCTTTCTTTAAGGTGGGAAATTTTTAAGAAGCTTGTTTATTCATCTGGCAAATATTTATTTTCATGCCTTCTAATGTGTACTAAGCACAGCATTAAATGATTAGAATATAGAGATGTGCAAGACATTAGTCCACCTCTTGAGACACAGAGAAATAAACAGGCAGCAGCAATTTGCTGTGGTAAATGTGATGATGGGTGAAATGCAAGATGCCATAGAAGCACAGAAGAGGCACATCTCACTTGGATGGAGTTTGTGTTGTTGGGGGCACAATGAGCATTGATTAGAAAAGTGTTCTTAGAGAAGTTGAAATCTCTAGACTAAGACCTACCAGAATGAGCAGGTATCAGATTGATGAAGTAGCAACAAGAAGGCAGACAGACAGAATGTTCCATGGAGACAGAACACATGCAAAGTCCTAGAAAGAGGGGGAGATGGGAGGAGAGCAAGAGAGCTCTGGAGAACAGAACATCCTATTGGACTGAAGCATCAAGTGAACTGCAGAGCAGTGATTCATGAACAAGGAGAAAAAAGAAGAATCCAGATGAGGAATGAATTTGCATTTTATCCCAGGAGCATAGGGGAGTCATGGAAATATTTTTAGAGGGATAGTGATATAATCATACTTGAGTATTAGAAGATTCCTGTTGCTGCAAAGATGGTGGGAAATGAATTGAGCTGCAGGTAGGCTGGGGGCAGGGAGACCCTTTAGGAAACTATGGCAGGACCCAGGTGAGCCAGGAAGGCAGCCTGGACTAGGCGAGTGGCTGCATTAATAGAGAGAAGTGGAAGCATTCCAGAGATTGTGAGGAGGTGCTACCAACAGGACCTCATGACCAGCTATAGGTGGGGAGGGAGAAGACAATCTATCATGAATGGCACCCTGGTCCTGAGGGGACAACCTTGTGAATGGAGGTGCCATTCACTAAGAATGGAGACACTGAGGAGGAGCAGAAAAGTCAAGGAAGATGGTTATTGTGTTCCAATGAGGTAAAGAAAGATATTATTTTTAATTCAGTCTCCATTTCTGTAGACTTAAGATAAGAACATTGACAGGGCTGTTGTAAGAACTAAAATGAGAATACATTCAGGAAAACCATGTAACACAGTGCCCTATTGGCATATAAAAAATGTTTATTAATTTCTTGGAGTCATTACTTTGATATCTGTAAAAATATACTTTGGCCAAATGTTAGTTTGTAATGTTTAACATTTTTTAAGATTTCAGAAGTATTTGAAACTCTTACAGTAGCTTGAATGTAAGTATCTACAAAAGAAGGTATTTTTCACTCCTAGAAATTGTTTTTTACATACAAGGACTTTTATCAAAGACCTCTTAAAAAAAAGGCACACAGGTATCTATTTTGTTCCAGATGTGTGAGGCTGTAAGAAATCAGAGGGGAACAAAATTATCCCACCATCAAGGAGCTCAAAGAAAAGATAAACAGATGAAAAAAAAGTGTTACGATAGGCATATGCACTGGTTGGTGTGGGGACACAGAGAAGGGCCACCTAATCCTGCCTTGGGAGGAAGGGACACTCAGACAGGACCTGCCAGAGAAGGTAGCACCTACCTGAGCTGCGTCACCATGAAGGGTGAGTAGGAATTTGCTGGGTGAGAAAGTGGGAAAGGGTATGCTGCTCAAACAGAAGATCATTGCAAAAGTGAGACAAAATGAAATAAGCTTTACTTTAGTGGAGGTGAAAAAAAGAAATATTATTAAAGATCACCAGCACAATAATTGAAAATAAAAATCAGTTCATGTGATAATTAAATAGGTAAAGACAATAAACAAAAAATAAAGAGAGTCAAATTGTACTAGATAAGAAAAATTATAGGAGAGAGCAAAGACAGCTTTTGAAAAGAAAAATGACAACACGTTGAGCAAGTGTGCACATAGGACTAAGGAAATAGCTGAGCAATAATATAGAGATTAAGCAAAATAGAAGGGTGTGTGTGTGTGCGCGTGTGTGTGTGTGTATATATATATACATACACTTATATAAAGAACATAGAAATATATATGTATACATATACACACATATATTTGTATATATTCTTAATTTGTCCTTGTATCAGCTTTTACTCACACATATATTTGTATATATTCCTAATTTGTCTTTGTATCAGCTTTTACTCTCTTAGAATTTATTCATATCACAGAAGAGACTTAAGAAAAGATTTTTTTGTGCAATCCCACTTATCATATTCCTATTTTACTTGGGTTAGCATAGGCCACACTGAATTTTCAAATGAACTTCAAAAGCTTCCTAAATTTTAAAGGAGTATATTCTCTATTTGTGTGTGGAATGAATCTACTAATACTGGTCCTTCAGAAAGAATTTTTAAATGTACCAAAATCTGACAATATGCTCACTTAAAATCAAAGAAATCCACTAGCTGTGTTTACCCTCCCACCAACCCACTCCCATTAGTCTCCTACAAAGCCCTTTGGTTGTCATATGGAATAGCATAGTTACACAACACATACGCTACTATAGCCTATATAATGGTGTACATGAAATTATTAAAAAGGACACCTCTGAGCTGTTGTTTCAAGGTAAGTCAAGAAACAATAGAATTTATGTTTCATTCCAGCTGAGGAAATCTATTTCCAGCTGGAATGTATTTAGTAAACAATCCTTTTTCCCCTCCCAAAGAAAAAATAACATTTAGTGACCACTTAACACGTGCCAGGATCATTTAAGTACATTACATCTAACAACTCACAAAATACTCATAATAAATCTATAAGGTAGCTGTTAAAAGAGTTTAAAATGCCCTTCCATGAACTATATCTAGCACAACAGAAAATGCAGCACATGAAAATAGGCTCAGAGCACTGTGTAACATGTGCCATGCACTGAATTATTGTTGAATGGATGACTGAATCCATTCAAAAGTGTGTAAAGACCTCCTACGTGCCAGACTTCATTTTATTAAATAAAACATAGAAGCATTACTACCCTTATGATGCTTATGTGAGGGATGAAGGGAAATAGATAATAAATATTAAAGAGCAAATAAATTATTTGGTATATTAGAAGATGATTTTGCTATGGAAGAAAAATAGGAGAGGATAAAGATGAGGAGTGGGGTCAGAGCAGAGAGCAGGTCACAATTTTAAATAAGGTAATCAGCCTGGGCCTCATTAAGAAGGAACTCTTGTGCAAAGAGTTGAAAGAAACGAGGAAGTTAGCTCTCCAGATATCTGGGGAAGAGTGTCTGGCGAGAAGAAACACACGGTGTCTAGACTCTAGAGTGAGAACGTGCTTGGTATAGTCGAGGTACAGCAAAGAGTGAGTGAAGAGGAGCAGAGGAGATGAGGTCTGAGAGGTGGTGAGGGTAGATGCAGATAATGTTGAGTTTTGTAGCCACTGAAAGTATTTGGGTATTTAATCTGAGTGAAAAAGTGAGTCACTGAAGGGCTCGAGCAGAAGAGGGACTTGATCCTACATTATAGGATAACTGGCTGCTCTGCTGAAAATGAACCATAATGAGTGCTTTAATTTCCTGGGGCTTCCACAACAAAGTACCACAAACTGGGTGGCTTAAAACAACAGAAATTCATTCTTTCATAGTTTTGGGGCTAGAAGTCCAAAATCAAGGTGTTAGCAGGGCCAAGCTCTCTATGGGGACCTCAGGGGAAGTGTCTTTCCTTAACTCTTCCAGTTTATGGTGGTAACTGGCAATCCTTGACATTCTTTGGCTTGTAGATGCAGCACTCCAGTCTTTGCCTTCATCCTTACATGGCCTTCTCTCATCTGTCTGTGGGTCTCTGTATCTGTGTTTTTTCTTCTTATAAGGACACCAGTCATTGGATTAGAGCCCATGCTAATCCAGTACGACCTCTTCATAACTTAATTAATTACATCTGCAAAGACCCTATTTCCAAATGAGGTCACATTCTCAGTTTCCAGGTAGACATATATTTTGGGGGGACACTATTCAAGCCAGTATAGTGAGGCAAGGAGGCAAGTAGGAGGAGTTTGCAAAAATCCAGGCAAGAGATGATGGTGCTTCAAACTGGCTTGTTAGTAGTAACAGTGGTGAGAAGTGTTGGATTTTTGTTGTATCTTAGAGATAGACTAACAGGATTTACTAATGGATTAAAAGTAGAATGTGGAAGAGAGAAGTCAATAATCACTCCAAGCTTTTGGCCTGAGCAACTAGAAGGTCAGAATTGCCATCAACTGATCTAAGAAAAACTGCTGGTAGATGATTGAGCATCATTGGGGTGGGAAGAAGGATGGGGACTTGAAGAGTTCAGCTTTGCGTGTATAAAGTTTGAGATGCTTATTTAACATCTCAGTGAAGATGTCGATTAAGTGGTTGGATATACAGTTCTGGAGTTGGGAGAAATCTGGGCAGGAGTTGGGAATTTGGCAGTTATCAGCATAGAGATGATATTTAAAACCATAGTTGGGGAGCACCATTCAGCATGTGAGCACGTGAGCCAGTGTGCACGCAGAGAATGAATGAGTGAAATAAGAAGAGAGAACAGGAAAAAGCAATTCCCAAGGCCTAAGTAACGCATGCAACCAAAAACATAACAGCAAAATCAACTTTTCTTACCAATATGTGAATAAACATCCAGAATTTTAAGAAATTTTTGAGTATTCGAAGATGACAAAAACAAGAAATTTCTGCCAATAGTCATGAATCCATGAGCAAGAAAAGGACCAATTCCAAATGAAAGGGAGTTCTGAAATAGAACGGATGTGAAAGAGTATCTTGGTGCCTGGACAAGGCAATTTTAGGGAGAACTCAAGCTGGAAGAGCAACTGTTCTCTTGGCATAATAAACAAAGGCCGCTTACTGGTTCCTCAGAGAACAACTGGACGTGGATATCAGAATGCGATTTGCGGTATCCATGGTTTTCACATTTAGTGTATGCTTAAATTAACTCCAGGGTAAATGAACTATCACTCAGTTGTATGTTGGGGTGGGGGTCAGCCTTCCTCATTTCACCATAAAGCTTCAAATTTAATCTATCATAGATAGATAATCACATAAAAGCATGTATATCAGATAGATCCTCCCTAACAAGTGTAGTTGCAATCCCGGCACCACTGTGAGCCATGACTTCATGTGTATACCACATGCTGGCATACTAGAAAGCACTTTAAAATATACATATGTAAGAGCCTTAAAAGGTTCATAAACTTTGATCCAATAATTGTATTTCAGGGAATATATCCTAAGAACCAACCCCAAACACAAAAAAAGCTTAATATTCAAAGATTAATATTCATATTATAGAATGTCCAGGAAATCATGGTATTCTCACACACTGGGATGCATTGGGCAGTGCACTGGATGGTATTGACCAGAGCTATCAATATTGGAGGAAGGATGATACCAAGTATTGTTAGAAACAAAATAAATTGTTAGTCAGTAAATTCAGGGTACAGTGTACTGGTAAGTACAACCTTATAGAAAATCAGATGAAAGATGGAGAGAGACACTGTAGAAAATCTACGTTACTAAAAGTATAGAAGGGAGGTTCCCCAAGACCTCTGCAGGAGTAGGTAATCTAGTAGGGCTAAGGTGTCAGCAAAAATTGAACGGAGCATGCACTTCTTTCTGTTGTCCTAAGTTTGGGCCACCCTCCTTATATGTACTACCTATATTTTGAGAAAAATCCATATGTAAATGAAGTAATTACTAATTAGAAGCAGAACAATATATTCTAGTTAGCTCCACTTTAGGGAAAGTTCTGGGAGGGCCCACTGAATTAGTGAAGTGAAAGGTTCTAAATGACACAGGAAATGAATTTGGGTTTTATATATCAGGGATTTCACCGTGGCTGAGTGCTTGGGAATGTCTCAGATATGGCAGACCTCTTGTTCCTGTAGCTGACTGGGTCATAATCTGTATAAATACACAAAAGTGGTTTTGTGCTTTCTTAAAATGCATTCTACCTGTCTGCATCATTATTAGAAAGGAACTTATAGCCAGAAAAAGGCAAAGCTCATTTTTCCTGGTAGCCTGGGTAAATTGGCTTGGGATTGAATCGATTCTAGCTGCCGGCTGTTTAGATTGCTCACGCTATTGCTTACTAATACCCAGAAGGGTCAACTCCACTCCAGGTGGGTAGTGGCTATCAAAACAGGAGCCAAACGAGTATTATGCAAGTATTAAACATGTTCATGAAGAATTTGCAATAAAACTGGAAAATGCTTACATTAAAAGCAGGATAAGTTTATATATTTAATATTATCTCAACAATGTACAAAATTAGGAATAGAAAAAAAATCCTAATACTAGTTCTCTCTGGTGACAGCAGTATAAAGAATTTTCGTTTCCACATACTACTTTCATAAATAGGGAGTGAGGAGAGTTTCTGGGGTGCAGAGTGGATAACAACAGGTAAGCAGTTCCCTTTAATGAGGTTCATTTCTTTCTGAGTCTGCTTCCTTACTATGATTAAAGATCAAACTAATTGAGGTCCACAACAGAAAAACTAATTAACAAATTTGTGAATAGTGCTTCTGCTTATACTTCAATCCCCAAATGCCTAATCAACCCTATTAAAAGTAGCTTTTTTATGAAAAGTAAGAAAAAAGCTAATTTGCAAATTTGATTATTGTTCTTCCTTCATACAAATCTTTCCTGACCCACACGAAACTGGGACTAAAGGTTTTCTCCTTCATCTAGGTTTTCTCAGTGTGAACCTCCCATTTCAAATTGAATACACGACACATGAGCAATCTAAAATTTCATTCAGAAAGTGGAAACTTGCCACCTGCCCTTTCCTATGTCCCACAGCTACCCAGCCAATAAAAAAGCAGAGGATGGCCACACTGACCCTAGCAACTAGAACATATCTTTGTGCTCCAGAATCGACACTTTCTCTGACAACTTGGAGATTCAGACTTCGGAGATTCATACGTTCCTCAAAGATAAGTTGCCGTAGCTTGGTTACTTCTTTCATAAGTCAACAGCTGTCTAATGAAAGAGAGAGTCAATAGAGCCAATTCACTTTATCTTTGAGCAACCAAGGCATCAGACGGAGGAGACAGAGGGCATGCCGTGCCAACCTGTCTCTTTCCACATCCCTAAATCTGAGAATCAATCTATGCGTCTATTATCACTTTGCCCTGAGGGGCGTTCATTGACTGATTTCTTTGCAACGCCCTATAAATCTCCTAATTACAATAGGATTCTGAGACCATCACCTTATATCACTAGTTTCTGAACTTACTCCAAAAACAATTGGGGCATATAGATCATGAAAAATCTCCCTGCTCAGTGGGACTGATGAAAAGCAACTTTCTGGGTCAACCACTGCTCCTAGTGCTCAAAGCTAAGGTTAATTAGGATCCACAGAATTGGTGAAGCCAAAAGTCTTTAAAAAAAAGTGATTATTTACTATAAACTCTCTAATCCTGTATCATATCCTCAAAATGGTCTGAATGAGAAAAATTTTTACACAGCAAAGACATTATGTTGATCTGAACACCTGAAATAAGACAATTTCTGAGATAGAATAAATCCTAAGAAGTAGAAATTGAAGGGCCATCAGTTATGACCAACACTCTACAGCCTCTTAGAATTTAAAATCGGGACTCGTACCCTTTCTAAAAACAACTAAGTAAGGGACCACTTTTAGATAAGTAGTTTTGTGCAATGGTGACTTTCCTGTTTGTTTCCTTGAAAATTTTACTTCTGACAATGTTTCCCTACAATTGCACATATTTCCTCCATATTCAGTTATATAATCTAGTACCAAATCTCCCTTTGCTACTTTATGCCACTCCTAGGAGATGAAATGGAGAACTTGGAAACTTTCAGCCCAATCTTCTACTGCAGATTTCAGCACTGAATAATGCCCAAAAGAGCAGATAAAATGCATCCCTGTCAGCCCACAAGGCACTGCAGGAGTGTCACCATATACTGGGACTGCCCTACTGTCAGGGTCCTGGAACCTGAAAACCCTCCCAGGCAATCAACCTTAAAGTGCTCTTCTGCATCTCCTTAACTTCTTTCTATTTCTTTGAGAATTTCCTTTTATCCACTGCTGAGAAACCTCCCTTAAAGCCTTCCTTATTGGAACACAATTGTCAATTTAGAGGAAATAAAAGCATCAACTAATTTATGGGAAAGATTTTAGACTTTGATTTTCCCCCAAGAAGCTTTATTAGCCTGTAAAACATGACCAAAGCTTTAAAAGACTCTAAACCCACCTAATCATAAAGGATTTTGCATTGGCACATTCTGAGAGCCCTGTTTATCCCACAAATAAAGCTATTTATTACGTGCTTTTGTTTCCCAGCATCTCATTAACTCCTCTGGCACAGCACATCTAAAATAATCTCTTCTGCTTTTTCTTTACAATTCAGAATTATCCTTGATAATGGCTTTCAAATAGATCAGGGCCCCACCACATTTCAAGATCAAAGGGAAATAATGAAAATGTAAATATGGTCCCAGGGATTATCAGAATAGATATTTTCTCTCCTTCATTCACCGCTATACCATGCTCTGCAAGATAAAATACACAGCATGCCCCCTGCCCTCAAGGAGCTTACATTACCACCTACCTGAGAAGAAAAGACACATGCAAAACAACAGTGAGCAATACAGATAGCATATACTTCAAGGCCTGAGGTTAACATTACAGTGCATAATGTTGTAATTTAGAGAACAGGAAAGTCAATGAGTATTGGAGTCCATAAAACAGGTTTCAAGAAAATAGATGTGCCTCAAGATAGCTAGCATGTGGTTAGAGTGATTCAAGACATAGGGACCCACCTCAGAGAGGACCAACAGTGTGTCTGTCTGTAGAACAGTGAGATTTCTCTGCTCAGAGCCAAGGGTACTGGAGAAAGTCCTGGAATACCCGGAAACATATAAATGCAAAAATAGAAAGCACAGTATTCCTACTACTACTGCTGCTATTACTGTTTAACAAATAATCCTAAAATTTAGTGCTTAAAACAACCATTTTATTATACTCACGAATTTGGTGGGCCAGACATTTAGAAAGGGCAAAGCAGGAATAGTTCATCTCTGCTCCACAATGACACTGGCCTCAGCTGGGAAGACTCAAAGGCTACAAGTTGGGGTCATCTATGGGCTGGTTCACTCACATTCCTCTGGGCTGGGATGACTTGAAGATTAGGACTGCTGACCACACACCTGCATGTGGCCTCTCCATATGGCTTTGCTCCCTCACAGCATGGCGGCCCCAAGGTAGTCAGATTTCTTACATGGCAGCTCAGGGCTCCAAAGAGGAGTGCCCCAAGGAGCAACCTGCACCATCAATTGACTCAGCCTTGGAAATCACGTTGTCACTTCCATCACTCTACTGGTCAAAACAACAACAAGCACATCCACGTTCAAGAGGTGGTGTTATGGACCCCACCTCTCAATGGGAGACATGTCAAAGAATTTTGAGGCCATGTTTTAATAACAAACACAGATCTGCTGAGTATTTTCTCCCACAACATCTAAAATACTTCACAATTTCACAAATCCCCATAATATCTATGAAAGGAAAAAGAGTAGAAAATACGTGTTAAAAGCTGGGATGACCACATGTCTCAATTCTCCCAGGAGCAGTCCCAGTTTATACCTGTTGTCCCAATGTAATTATCAACAGCTCCCCTTTCACTCTCAAAAGTGCTCAGGTGAATGATAAGTTATATGATTATCCTATTTGATGTTAACTTGTGCTAATTCAAAGACCCTGTCTACACATAAAAAGTGAAACTCACAGTCTCACCTCTTTCCCAAATGACTCACTTTATCTAAAATATCCAAGTTAATTAATTATATGAAAATTCCAAATGCACTTACTTTTTGAACAACATGCCAGTTTCTTTACCAGTAAATGAAGATACCAACCAGCAGCTGATGTAAGAATGAGGCAGAACCAGGACCACGTGATTACAAGGCTCTCTGCCCTAATTTCGGTCCCACAACAGGTAACAAGGCAGAGTACAAACCCAGTTTTGTTGGTTCATGTAAGGAATCCATATCTTCAATCTAACATTTGCAGAGTTCTAAACGTCACAGAGTAGCAGCCTCTCCATACTTTCATAAAGCTTTAAGTAACAAAACACCAAAAAGAGCCATATAACTAAACTGTACATTATTGGTTTCAAAGGGAGATTTTCCTACTTTACCTTAGAGAATGGGCAAGTCAAAGAATAGTCGAACGCTTTTTTAGACAGTCTCTTAAAAAACCAAAATTTGTTTATTGTAATTTTTCTGAAGCAAAGGGGTTTATTTCTCCAAATAGAGGCTTTTTCCATCTTGGACACTGATTGTACAAGCCAGGCTACCTGCTAACATTAAATTGCAGATATTTACAGTCTCAGTTGGCACTTTCCTTTGGATGTAAGGCCATTTTGCTTTGGCTTCTGACAGAATGTGCTATCAATGAAATCAACATCTTTAACATAAAAATAACATTCAACATAGAAGAAAGGTGAAAGGAACTCGGTTTATATTTAACGAAGAAGAATGTGTCATATTAACTGTGGATGCTTAATGTCAGGCTGTAAAATTCTTGCCCTGCAGCAATGGGGCCTTCTCCCCTTGTCTGTGCCTGCACTGCCAGAACAGGAGTTTCCACCAAAATGTCCATTTAGAGATTTTCCACTTAGAGATTGTCCATTACTCCACTGGCAGATTAAATTCACCAGATTCAATTCATGTTGGGAGTGAGGGAAGAATACATGGGCCCCATCTGCCTTAACCTGATGTTATTGTTTCCATGTTAGAAGAACCTCAGTCTATACACATTTCTGGACAAGGTTGTCAAGAGTTTAAATGCCGGTAAAGAGCTATTCCAAACTTACCCCGGGTTTAAGTTCTAGAATGTACCATACTCCACCTTACCACTCTCATTTCATCTATAAACCTACTCCAGATAGGGTTCTGTATTGGGGATCCGCAAATCTACCCCCAGATTCAGTGATTTGCTAGAACTCACAGAACTCAGCTATGATTTATTACAGCAGAAGGATATGAAGCAAGATCAGTAAAGGGAAAAGACGCATGGGGCAAAGTCCGGAGGGAACCAGCACCAGCTTCCGGGAGACTTCTCCCTCATAGTCGGATAGGATGCCTCAATTCCTCCAGCACCAAATTGAGTGATGTGTGAAATGCTGTCTACCAGGGAATCTTATTAGAGTTGTTATTAGGGGATGGCCATGGAGGTCCCTCTGCCCAGCACATACCAAAATTCCAGACTCTCAGAATGAAATCAGGTGTTAAGCATAAGCCGTACTGTTTGCATAAACATTTTAGGCACAGTAAACCACCCTTAGTTAGGGAATGAGGAAACAGTCTCAAAATCTGAGCCCCCAGATGGCAGACAAGGGCTAACCTTGCAAGCAGACTTTTCTAAAGAGGGCAGTCCCAGGCCGGCTATGCTAACTCTTCTGTATGGTGCCCTGGCCCCTGAGATCTAGACAAATTTGACTTGAACTCCTTTCCCAATCCCATGTGCCCTGGAAGATTAAGCCTTCCCAGATTTGCAAACTGCCTAAGACCTTTCCTTAAGGTCTTCAGCTGGATTTGTCAGTTGCTGATTTGGCCTCATGGTAATCAAAGCCATGACAGTGCTGTGCTCCTTCTGACACCACTATTCAAGGAATAATGATGGCAGAGAGGCAGTACAAAAGACCCTATGCACATTTGTGAAAGTCAAGTTCATTGCCTCAGCTCTTCCCCAGAGCTATCCCTCTCGCTACTTTCTTGTCTCACTTCGAGCAGCGCTTTTCCTATTAAAATAGGGGTGGCACACTAGACTGGATGATTTTAGGAATCAGACCATGGCCAGATGATTCCCATGAGGGAATATACCATATATATTGATTTACTTATGCAATTCTCCAAAAACACATTTCTAAAACAGAGGTTGCTTTGACACCTATTTTATGGTACTTGTCAAGCCCTTATGTAATCTCCTTCCCTATAAGTTCTGCTCAGCCATCCAGAAGGTGAGCAAAGACTGGAACATTTTAATATACTGTACATAAAATTATCCTTCAGGGAATTTCCTAGATGCTCCTAAATTTGAAAGCAAGAAATGAACCTTTTATAGAGCTCTGTGGCCACAGGAAAGAAATCTTTGGCAGAAACTTTTCCACCCCTCTGAGCATCATTTGACATTATAATTTTGTACCAGTCTAATATTCAGGCATATCTGAATCAGCTTGGCTCAAAATTCCATCCTTGCAATATTAGATCTTTGCAACACAACATCTCTTATTCCTCCCATTTCCATGAAACTCAAGTTGCACTTTAGAAATTGTTTCTCCCAAAGATCATTTTTAATTCAATTTAAATTAGGAAAATGCTCACTTGAGTAGCTAAAGCTCTCTTAAGGACACTTAAATTAACGATAATTATTTAAACATTCATATACTCATATGCAGTTCTCCTGATTTATCCTCCAATCAACATAATTCAAAATTATACCCATGGAGAGAGAGTTAGTTAATTCATGTCCTTTATAGGAGAAAAAAAAGTATTTATTTTGAGGATTATCATTTTAAAGGAAAATGAAATGATTGAAATTGACTCCTAAATTCTTCACCTCTACATTACACAGTCAGAAGGTAATCCATACAGCCTTGGGTAAAGTTTTAAAACCTAAAATTTCTTGCTAAAACAATAAAAAACAAGAACATAAAGCCTCTTGATAAAGCCTCATGAATGCTGCACTCAGATCCTGCATTTGCCTTTGAAATCTGTCTCCACATTTCAGAACTTCACCAACCTAATCTACAGACAAGAACCATGAAGATTAAAAAAGAATATCTATGAAAGCTGTGAATGCATTCTAGAAACTGTAGAGGGTGACACAGACATCAAATTAATATTATGAAAAACAATATGGTTAACCAATCTTCACTATCCTCTCAGGTTTCCATTAGCCCTATGAGCATCTTGCACTAGAGTGACAAACCTCTTATCCTTGCTATTAGGAAGTGTTCTTTGAAGGCCAACTCATCTTTGTGGCCATTACAACACCTGGAGTGGTGTCTTACACAATATAAGTGCTCAGGAAGTACTAACTAAATTAATATAGAAATTAAAGAGTTACTCATTCTCTTTTTCACAGTAACCCAGGCTAATAGAGTCATAGAAAAGGTGCATGTGCCTCCCTCAAATACATCAGAGCACTTCACAGATTTTCATTTTAAACCCTGACTGGCCAGAGCATACCTATCAATGGGCTTTTGATGTAACAGGTAAAAAATAAGAAAAAGGAGAATTGAGGCAAGTCTTAAACATGCAAGGGGGTCTCAAGTTCAGTATAGGTAGGACGGGGGGAATCAGTGAGGCAACCTGGGCATCTAGAATCAAAAGCGCAGTAAGAGGACCAGCAGTAGACACCTGAAAAGCAATTTTCCTCTTTTGGAAAAATGGACCATGCTTGTTTACATAGCAACACCTCTTCCTTTCTTATAAATTTGAGACAATATGCAGAGGATGGAAACGTTTTTTCTCCTACAAAGCACTGTATCTCATCCAGTTACAGGAAATTCCCTAGCAGCCTCATTTGAAACACTATCCATGAGATCAAGCATAAAAATGGAAAAGTAGGTTTCCCAGCATCCTACATTCACATGGTGTAAACAAGGAGTAACTGGAGACCACATGTTCTGAAAAGATCCTCTAGTCTACAACAACTGATGTCCTCAACATTAAAACCCCTACTCTGAGTTAAAACATTGTCTTCAGGTAGCCCTTGTCAAAATGCACGTTTCCTAAGGACAGTAAAATATTATCCCATTGAGTGGTTAATCAAACTCTGGTACATCCATACCACGGAATGCTACTCAGCAGTCAAAAGGAATGAAGTATTGATTCACACAACAACTTGGTTAAACCTCTAGAGAATTATGCCAAATGGAAAAAAAAAAAAACAATCCCAAAGGTGACATATTTTATGATTTCATTTACATAATATTTTTGAAATGATAAAATTATAGAAATGGAGAACAGATTAGTCATTGCCAGAGGTGAAGGAGAGAAGGAGTTGAGGCAGAGGGTGGGGAGAATGGGTGTAGTTATAAAAGGACAACACAAGGGATCTTTGTGGTGATGGAACTGCTCTCTATCTTATCTGTAGTGATGGATACAAAAACCTATACATGCGATAAAGTTGCATAGAACTAAATACACACAAACACAAAAGTAAGTAAAGCTGGTGAGATCAGAACAAGATCAGTGGCTTGTGTCAATGTGAAATCCTGGCATTGTACTATAGTTATGTACAATCTTTAAGATTTGCCTCAATCCTCCTCTTCCCCATCATACTATAGTTTTGCAAGCTATTATCATTGGGAAAATCAGAGTAAAGTGTACACAGGATCTCTCTGCATTATTGCTTACAATTGCACGTGAATCTACAATTATCTCAAAATAAAATGTTTAATTTAAAAAATATTAGAGAAATCAGGCAAGAACAAGAAATAAGAAGGATCCAAAATGGAAAGAAAGAAGACAAACGGTCACTATTTTCAGATGACATGATTTTATATATAGAAAACCCTAAAGAATCCATCAAAAAAGTTTTAGAAATAATAAATGAATACAGTAAAGTTGCAGGATACAAAATCAACATACAAAAATCACTTGTGTTTCTATACACTAATAATGAAGTAGCAGAAGGAGAAATTAAGAATACAATCCCATTTACAACTGCATCAAAAACAATAAAATATCTAGGAATAAATTTAACTGAAGAGGTGAAAGACTTGTACACTGAAAACCATAAAACATTGTTGAAAGAAATTGAAGAAGGCAGAAAGAAATGGAAAGATATTCTGTGCTCTTGGAATGGAACAATTAACATAGTTAACATGTCCATACTTCCTAAAGCAATCTACAGATTCAATGCAATCCCTATCAAAGTTCCAGTGACATTTTTCACAGAAATAGAACAAAGAATCTTAAAATTTATATGGAACAACAAAAGACCCCAAATAGCCAAAGGAATCCTGAGAAAAAAGAACAAAGCTGGAGGTATCACACTCCCTGATTTCAAAATATACTACAAAGCTAGTGTAATCAAAACAGCATGGTTCTGACACAAAAACAGACACACAGATCAATGGAACAGAATCAAGAGCCCAGAAATAAACCCACACATCTATGGAGAGCTAATTTTCAACAAGGGAACCAAGAACATACAATGGAGAAAGGAAGTCTCTTCAATAAATGGTGTTGGGAAAACTGGACAGCCACATGCAAAGGAGTGAAAGTAGACCATTATCTTACACCATACACAAAAATTAACTCAAAATGGATTAAAGACTTGAAGGTAGGACCTGAAACCATGAAACTTCTAGAAGAAATTCTAGGTGGTACACTCTTCGATATTGGTCTTAGCAGCATATTTTCAAGTACCATGTGTGACCCAGCAAGGGAAACAATAGAAAATATAAACAAATGGGACTACATCAAACTAAAAAGCTTCTGCACAGCAAAGGAAACCATCAACAAAACAAAAAGACAATCTAACAATTGGGAGAAGATGTTTGCAAACCATATATCTGATAAGGGGTTAATCTCCAAAATACATAAAGAACTCATACATCTCAACAACAAAAAAACTAACAACCCAATTAAAAAGTGGGCAAAATATATGAACAGACAATACTCCAAAGAAGATATACAGATGGCCAACAGGCACACGAAAAGATGTTCAACATCACTAATTATCAGGGAAATGCAAATCAAAACTACAATGAGATATCACCTCACTCCCATCAGAATGACTATAATTAACAAGACAAGAAATAACAAGTGTTGGAGAGGCTGTGGAGAGAAGGGAACTCTCATACACTGCTGGTGGGAGAGCAAACTGTTGCAGCCACTATGGAAAACAATATGGAGATGCCTCAAAAAATTAAGACTAGAACTAGCACATGATCCAGGTATTCCATGGCAGGGTATTTATCCAAAGAACATGAAAACATGAATGTGTAAAGATACATGCACCCCTATGTTCATTGCAGCATTAGTCACAATAGCCAAGACTTGGAAGCAACCTACATACCCATCAAGGGACGAATGGATAAAGAAGATGTGTATATATACACAATGGAATACTACTCGGTCATACAAAAGAATGAAATCTTCCCAGTGACAACATGGATGGACCTTGAGGGTACTATGCTAAGCAAAATAAGTCAGAAGGAGAAAGTCAAATACCATATGATCTCACTCATAAATAGAAGATAAAAACAACAACAAACACACAGAAACAGAGATTGGAGTGGTTGTTACCAGAGGGGAAGGGGGAAGGGAGGTGGGCAAAAGGGGTGATTAGGCACATGTGTGTGGTGATGGGTTGTAATTAGTCTTTGGGTGGTGAACATGATGTAATCTATACAGAAATAGAAATATAATGATGTACACCTGAAATTTATATAATGTTATAAACCAATGTTACCACGATAAAAATAAATAAATAAAAAGTAATAAATGATTTTGCATATTAGGTACAATAGCTTTTACCTGAAAGCAAGGTCATGGGACAGAGGTAAGCCAAATGAATGCTGAGAGACCACGTAGTCTAGAAAAATGGGCTTCAGAATTAGAAAACCTCCCTCCAGTCCCAGAGATGTGGGACTATTATGTGCTATTAAATTATGTGACCTCTTGGGCCCTCAGTTTTCTCTTCTTTAAAATGAAGATAGTAATGCAAGATTTGAAGGGTTGTAGTGAGGAATAAATTAGATAACCAGTGTCTGGCTCCTTGGTTGGCACTGAGTAAATGGGAGATATTTTTGTTAACAGGTGAGCAATAAAGAGGTAAAACATTGGAGCTTCCCCAGGGAGATAGAATTGTGGTATGGATATGCTGGAATGGGTCCTGGAAGCTCAAGGTGGCTCATGTTAAACAGATGCCAGAGCACCGTGGGCACCAAATCATTTGCAACATCCACCTCTTCATTCCCCCTGGAACGCTCTCCTCAGATATCTACGTGGCTAGCTTCTTCACTTCATCCAGGTTTCTGCTCAAGTGTCAGCCTACTGAGAGACTTAACCTGACTATCCTATATGAAACAGCTTCATCATTGTCTGTGCCCTGACTTTATCACCACCTGAAAGGTATTTGTTTATTTGTCTATCTCCCTCTCCCTCTCCCTCTCCTGTGCCCCAACTAGAATGTATGCTTCATAAGAGCCTAAGCATGGATTATTTATTGCTATATTCCCAGGACCTAGAAAATCACTGCCACATAGCACGTGCTTGATAAATATTCTTTGATTAGTGAATAAATTCTTGCTTATTGAAGCCTAAATAATATTCCAGGTAGTCATGTTTCCAAGTACATGGCAAAATAACTCCAAGTTCATCTTCTTCTCCTATTCTCTTCTTTCTACACGCCATTTCATTCATTCATCCAACATAGTATCTACTGTGTGAAAGGCACTCAGGACATGAAGTGTCTTCATAAACGTTTTCAGTGTTTAAAGCTGTCTCTTCCGAGATCACCTTTGGTCCTCAGTAGAATTTAGGATTGCACTGCCCATACCCCGGCTCCTGATGAAAGCAATGGACAAATCAAATACTGTGCAAAGTTGTAAAGCAGGCCCCGTTTATCTTTAGTATGACTCTGCTTCCTTCATCAAGTACCTCTCACCCTTCATCACTACAACACAATCATCAAACTCTTCCTTGGCTACCTATGCCAGTCAACACCACACCTGGGCCTAATCACGCATGGAACTCACTCCATGCCCAGAACTTTTCTACATTCTATGACTCCAGGAATTTTAGCTTATTTAAATTACACCAAGAAGGAGGCCACATACCTCCCCCATAATGCTATAACTCTTACTGGATATTTTTCCACCTGAGTATTTTATCCACATACAGCACTGAAAGTAAGTCACTCAGAATACTCTAAGACAAGGTTTATGAAATTATAATACCAACTTCTGATTCACTTCCATTCCGGTTATTTGCAACAACCATCACATTTCTCTAATGGGAGATAGTAATTTTTAATGCTTTCACTGTTACTTTTATACTGCAGCCTATCTTGCAAAAGTCCAAATTTCAAACGAAACTTTCAACTCCAGAGAAACACTATATGATCATCTTTGGAAAATAATACATGATTCCATTTCAAATAGCAAAGAATTAGAGAAGTAACATCAATTTGTAAATCATCTATAGCAAGCCCATGGAAGCAATTGTCTATGCAATTAATCCTGCCAATACAAATTTTCAGCGCTAGCTAAAATTCTTAATAAGATCGGGCAGCTTCCACTAAAACAAAATCCTGAGCTGGTTGAAATGGGAAACAAATATAGACATGTTACAGGGGGAGAAGGCTGTGCCCTAACATTTATTTTTAAACATTTCTAAGAAAAGAAAAGCCCTTATACAAATTTACTAAGAATAGGGGTTTGGAGAGTTGGTAAGGTTTTTGTTGTGCATTGCAGACTGAAATTTGGCATGCTAAGGAAACAAGGAATATTAAGGTGAATGATAGTAGAGGGGAAAGCTATCGGGTATGCTCTGGTTTTAAAATTCATTTCTTACAGAACTGTTTTCTTGAAAGCATTAAAAATGGGTAAGTCAGAAGCCCAAAAGGGAAAACTAGATTTTTTGATATCTGAGTTGTTTTACACAATATTATATCCCAACATATTAGGCTATAGATGTTCTGCAAGGTGCTTGCTGCATAAAGCATCACACACTGCCAAAAGACAGGGGGAGCAGGAGAGCCACCAGCCAGCTCACCTGCTCAACCAGAACACTTCATTTTCCTTGGACAGTTTTGGCAGCTAACTTTTGGGAGACTTAGAACATAGGAACTGAATCTGAATGGTTTGCTTTACGTAGCCCTAAATAAGTTGTGCTTGATTTATAAATGCTTCATGATGCTCCCTGTCTTTCGGTTTACTTAAATATGTCTATAGCATCCCCTAACAATGCACCTTGAACTTAACTGTAGTTACAAGCATTCTAGCTAGAGGGGACTAAGGGCCCCCTACTGCTTTCATCTAGAAGAGACCTAAAGAACTTTCTGCAATTCATTCATTTCAACTATTCAATAAATATTTAACAGGTGCTAGACTGGATCCCAGTCTTAGCTCTGCTACTTACTAGCTAAGTAACAACGACTCAAGTTACTTAACCTCTCTGTATTTCAAGTACCCCATCTGTAAAATGGGAGTAGTAATAGTATCTATTGCATAAGATTGTTTAGGAATTAAATGAGTTACTATATCTAAATGGTGAGAACAGTGACTGGTACATGAGAGAATCTAGTAAGCTTTAGTTGTTGTTGTTGTTGTTGTTTGCCAGGTCCTATACTAAGTGCTAAGAACATTATGCAACCAAAAGCAGAAAAATTCTCACTCACCTGAAATCTTCAATCATTAATTGAATACATATTTAATTACCAACTGAAATGATGGGCAACGAAGGGGAGAAAATAGGATTCTATAAGAGCACATAACAAAGGAATCTCCACTTGCCAATGGAGCAGGCCCACCTGGTATCCGATATCTGGCAGTCGCCCTCCCTCCGTTACTCACTCAAGCACCTGATTGAGTACCCGTTGTTTCAGGTGTGGCAGTTGACCGGGGGTAAGATGGGATGTAGCACTGGAAAGAGGGGTTCTGGCTCAATCTCAAGGATGAGACATGTGCACAACTTTTCAGGCATTTGCTCAGATAAAAATATAAAGTTTTCCTCCTTTGACACTATCCTTTTGTGTATTTTTTAGGATCCTCTCCAAGGATAGGTGATTATGCCTGCCTGAGATCATGCCTTCTTGAATTAACTTTCAGGATATAGACATTAAGGAAAAAAAAGTTTTTATAAAACAGTGAGGAGTACGATCCCCTGTATCAACATGACGTAACTATTAGGACTGAGAACTAAGACCACCAGGGTCAACACAACTAAGTTATTTGCCCAGGAAAGTTAAGACAATAAATCAATAAATGACTTTACTGCTTGGAGATCCCTGAAAATTAATTTCTGAGACAACGCTCTGCTGACTTGGGCAGACAGCTCACTTATCAAACAGTCTCATTTTGAGACCTGCACTTTGCTCTGTCCATCAATCCAAAACTTTTATGGCATAAAATCTTCCCAATCAACCTGTTCCCCACTTTGCAAGGCCCATCTTAAAATCACACAGCCCCCCTTTACAAAACGGACTTAAAAAGCACTTGTCACAAGCACTCAGCTAGAATCTACAAACTATCATTTGATTAACACCTATTTTCTTCCTGGTCTGTTTGGCATCCTTATGTGTACAGTTGATGAGAATAAGAATGCTTCAATCAAAAGTACTAAGTAAGCTAGTCAAAGCTACCAAGCCTGTTAAAAATATCCAATATTTTAAATTATAAAGACAGAGACCCCAATTTTTAGTTAGAATGTGGTCATTATACACATATGAAGGAAAAAGCAGTCTTTTAACACAACTGCAAAACATGTTTGATCACCTCGTGCACTGTAGTCAGCCTTCCAATAGGGAGAATCATTTCTGTGGTGCAGCAGAAGGAAGAAAAGGGATTTAGGAGTGGGGTGCTTATGAATGTCATTTCTGGGATGCCTTTTGTTCATAGAAGTATGCTATATTCAATATCAGGATTAAATTGCTCCAATTTTCCCATTTAAGAGGTTAATGCCCAAATGTATTTTTCCGTTAATCAAGCTGCCATGTTGAGACTGACCCTAAGGGTCAATATGGATGAGGAGGTTCATTCTCAACCAGGTGTCAACCAGATGGAAGCAACCCATTTAAGTGAATGGCAGATCTACCACTAGGAA
This sequence comes from Tapirus indicus, assembly GCA_031878705.1. Classification (NCBI taxonomy): domain Eukaryota; kingdom Metazoa; phylum Chordata; class Mammalia; order Perissodactyla; family Tapiridae; genus Tapirus; species Tapirus indicus. Next base: position 5,488,840 of record CM062918.1, read on the forward strand.
ACTCTAGTTTAAATTGAGGTAAATATAAAAACTTCATTTAATTCAAATTACTTTCCAATCTATCTATATAAAGTGCCAAAGAATAGATAAATTATAGCAATAGAAATATATGATGTGTCCATAAACATATTAAAACCTTATACAAAGTACCTAACAGTTATAAATGCTAGATGACAAAATATAATGCCACTCATCCCAGTCCTAAAACTCTACAAATACTCTTCTCTAATTTCCCCATTTTGAGCCATTGCCTAGTCTCTGTCAAGGTGGTGACTTTCTTACTGCAATGAGTTCTAATAAATCTAGCTTTGCTGTGTTAACAGGTTATCTGACAATATGTTGGAAGTTCAACACCAGTACATATGTTATGACTCCACTTATGAATAGTACTGAATATCAGGAAGTATAAATAAGAATTACACTACATAACACTGTTATAGGTGAGACTGTATTCTTTTTTTCTATGATCAGTATTTTCACATGATCCACAATAAATATTCTTACTTCAAAAAAAAAGTGTATTTTAATATTTTAAGACTCTCTAGAAAGTAACTTTTTTAACAGATTATTTTAAATCTTAGTGAAGCTATTGTCATTGACATGAACCCGGTGGATTACTGAAACATTCCTGGTCAATGCTTGTTGGGATAAGTTAGCTCTTAGTTCTGAGAATGGGGTCTGGCATTCTGAAAATTAAATGACATGAAGATCTTCAGTCTCCCTCTCCTCACTTCAAAATTGAAATTACTAATGTAAATGAACAGAGGCAATATAGTTTCACCCAAAGTAACCGAACATAGAGACAAGCAAGAAATAGAAAACAATGCCCTAAATTAAGCTGCTACTATACCAATGATTTACAAACACGTCCTCTTAAACAATCACCCAAAGTAATACATGGCTCAAAGAAAGTGTCTGTCACATGCTGACAAATTACCCCTTAGGTTCAGATGCTCACTTCCAGGTTTGGGCTTACTTCAAGTTTTTGCTTTGTTGGAGCGGGTTTGTTTCTGCTTGTTTTTTAAGGATTATTTTGTACACACATCATTTATATTCAAATTTACTACATTTTTTACTACTTTTAACCAAGTTAATGAAATGTAATCTTCTGCAAAGAATTGCTTGACCCACCTCATTAAGATTTATTAAGTTCTCAGATGTGATGTCAGCATCGTGGCAGAGTGAGCTTTCCCCTTTAAAAATCTCTCCCCGCTAAGATACAAGAAAAAGATCATTTGCATACCAACAGAGGACACTTACACATCACAAAAGATGTCTAAGAGACCCACACAGCCTACGTCTGAAGGTGGAGGTGCTGGAAGCCCCAGAGGAAGTGGGGAGAGGTAAGGAGAAATCCTCTCCCTCCCTGTTAGATGAGCAACTCTGGGTCTGCATGGCTCATGGGGGGTGGGGGGAGAGGCGGCCCTCGGAGGGAAAACTATCACTCTCCAAGTTCTCTCACAGACTGTGAGAAATTCTCACAAGGAGGAGATGGAACTGTGGCAGGGGTGCAGTCAACATCCAAGCACCCCAGGAGAGCAGATAGCAAGGGAAGAAAGAAAACCCCAGAATCAGGCAGGCAAAAGAGAGAGCCCCTTCCCCTGCATGCCTGGCACTTCAATACAACCAGTTGGCCAGAGGGCCCACAGATTGCAAAATAATAAATGAAATTGAAACCAAAAAAACAGTAGAAAGGATCAATAAAACTAAGAGCTGGTTCTTTGAGAAGGTAAACAAAATTGACAAACCCTTAGCCAGACTCACTAAGAAAGAAAGAGAGAAGGCTCAAATAAATAAAATTAGAAATGAAAGAGGAGAAATTACAATGGATACCACAGAAATGCAAAGGATTATAAGAGAATATTATGAAAATCTATATGCCAACAAATTGGACAACCTAGAAGAAATGGATAAATTCTTAGACTCATACAACCTCCCAAAACTGAACCAAGAGGAAATAGAGAATCTGAACAGAGAAATCAAAAGTAAAGAGATTGAAACAGTAATCAAAAATCTCCCAAAAAATAAAAGTTCCAGGACGAGATGGCTTCTCCAGAGAATTTTACCAAACATTCAAAGAAGATTTAATACCTATCCTTCTCAAACTATTCCAAAAGTTGGAGGAAGACGGAACACTTCCTAACACAGTCTATGAGGCCAACATCATCCTGATACCAAAGCCAGACAAGGACAATGCAAAGAAGGAAACTTACAGGCCAATATCACTGATGAACATAGATGCAAAAATCCTCAACAAAATATTGGCAAACCAAATACAGCAATACGTTAAAAAGATCATACACCATGATCAAGTGAGATTTATACCAGGGACACAGGGATGGTTCAACATCTGCAAATCAATCAACGTAATACACCACATTAACAAAATGAGGAATAAAAACCACACGATCATCTCAATAGATACAGAGAAGGCATTCGACAAAATCCAACATCAATTTATGATAAAAACTCTCAACAAAATGGGTATAGAAGGAAAGTACCTCAATATAATAAAGGCCATATATGACAAGCCCACAGCCAACATCATACTCAATGGGGAACAACTGAAAGCCATTCCTCTGAGAACAGGAACAAGACAAGGGTGCCCACTCTCACCACTCTTATTAAACATAGTACTGGAGGTTTTGGCCAGAGCAATTAGGCAAGAAAAAGGAATAAAAGGAATCCAAATAGGCAACAAAGAAATTAAACTGTCACCATTTTCAGACAACATGATTTTGTATATAGAAAACTCTAAAGAATCCATTGGAAAACTATTAGAAATGATCAACAACTACAGCAAAGTTGCAGGGTACAGAATCAACTTACAAAAATTGGTTGCATTTCTGTATGCTAATGCAGAACTAACAGAAAGAGAACTCAAAAAGATTATCCCATTTACAATCACAACAAAAAGAATAAAATATCTAGGAATAAATTTAACCAAAGAGTTGAAAGATGTATACAATGAAAACTATAAGATATTATTGAAAGAAATCGATGACAACATAAAGAAATGGAAAATATCCCATGCACATGGGTTAGAAGAATAAATATAGTTAAAATGTCTATACTACCTAAAGCAATCTACAGATTCAGTGCAATTCCAATCAGAATCCCAATGACATTCTTCACAGAAATAGAACAAAGAATACTAAAATTCATATGGGGCAACAAAAGACCCCAAATAGCTAAAGCAATCCTGAGAAAAAGAACAAAAGTGGAGGCATCACAATCCCTGAATTCAAAATATACTACAAAGGTATAGTAATCAAATCAGCATGGTACTGGTACAAAAACAGACACACAGATCAATGGAACAGAATCAAAAGCCCAGAAATAAAACCACGCATCTACGGACAGCTAATCTTTGACAAAGGAGCCAAGAACATACAATGGAGAAAGGAAAGTCTCTTCAATAAATGGTACTGGGAAAACTGGACAGCCACATGCAAAAGAATGAAAGTAGACCATTTTCTTTCACCATACACAAAAATTAATTCAACATGGATCAAAGACCTGAAAGTATAAAACTCCTGGAAGAAAATATAATATACTAATACAATACAATAATAATACACTAAAACAATAATACACTATTTGACATTGGTCATAAAGGGATCTTTTCAAATTTCATGTCTACTCAGACAAGGGAAACAAAAGAAAAAATAAACAAGTGGGACTTCATCAGATTAAAGAGTTTCTACAAGGCAAATGAAACCAGGATCAAAATGAATAGACAACCCACCAGCTGGGAGAAAATATTTGCAAATCATATATCTGACAAGGGGTTAATCTCCATAATATAAAAAGAACTCACACAACTGAACAACAAAAAAAACAAACAACCCGATCAACAAATAGGCAGAGGATATGAACAGATACTTTCCCAAGGAAGATATACAGATGATCAATAGGCACATGAAAAGATGCTTAACTTCACTAATCATCGGGGAAATGAAAATCAAAACTACACTAAGATATGGCCTTACACCTGCTAGAATGGCTATAATCACCAAGACAAAAAATAACAAACTGTTGGAGAGGGTGTGGAGAAACGGGAACGCTCATTCACTGCTGGTGGGAATGCAAACTGGTGCAGCGTCTATGGAAAACAGTATGAAGACTCCTCAAAAAATTAAAAATAGAAATACCTTATGATCCAGCCATCCCACTACTGGCTATCTATCCAATGATCCTGAAATAAACAAGCCAAAGAGGCCTAGGCACCCCTATGTCCATTGCAGGATTATTCACTGTAGCCAAGAAGTGGAGACAACCCAAGTGTCCCTCGACTGATGATTGGATAAAGAAGATGTGGTATATATATATACAATGGAATACTACTCAGCCATAAGAAAAGACAAAATTGTCCCCTTTGCAACAACATGGATGGACCCGGAGGGTATTCTATTAAGCAATAAGCTAGGGAGAGAAAGACAAGCACCGCATGATTTCACTCATATGTGGAATACAAACTAGCACACGGACAGAGAGAAGTGTGGTGGTTACCAGGGGGAAGGGGGAGGGGGCTGGGCACAAGGGATGAAGGGATGCACTTATATGGTAACTGACAAACAATAACGTACAACTAAAATTTCACAATGTTATAAATTTTAAAAAAAAGATTTATTAAGCTCTTTAGGACATTTTCCCAAATTGACTTCAGGAGGAAATGGGTACTTCCGAGATTCACCTTGAAGTAGAGTAAAAGCAGTGAGGTCAAATTCTAAATATGATTTTTTTAGAGGCCATTCAATTCTATGTAAGACACATCAGTATTCCTTCAATATATCCAAACCCCTTCAAAGACTTTCAGGAGTCTGACTCTTCAGAATGGAGACACCCACAAATGTCCACAGAGGTGAGACAGCCTGGTAGCGGAACTTCAAAGAAACCTGCCACATGCCTTTTAGACTCTCATTTACAACACGTAAGTTGACTTAGGTAACTAAGTTGCATATTTGAGCACAAGAATATTGAGTTCCTGGGGTAAATTTTAAATTATTTAAATGTAATGATGATGCCAAATATGATAAAAATGTCATTAAAAATTTACCAGAGAACAAAAGTGATCCTTATCCAATAAAACCAAAGTTATGAGAACAATGCAAATATTTATTAAGAATCTCTACAATGTTAATTACTTCTGACTCAGTAATTCTAAGGGTCTTACATGAAGAAAATGATTTAAAATACTTTTAAGATGTATTTACAAATTATATTTTTAAAATACACAACTTTTAAACTGAAAAGAAATTTCAGACTGTTAACTGAGTGGTTATCTCTGAAGGGTGATTGTTTTTTTCTTTTTTTTTTTTAATCACCTTGTGACCCACCAGGGATACATCCCATCTTCTAGAAATCACTACATTAACCTTTTCTTCTGATCACAAGGGTCCCTTCTAACTTTTTTAAATTTTTTTTTTTGAGGAAGATTGGCCCTGTGCTAACATCTATTGCCAATCTTCCTCTTTTTTTCTCCCCAAAGCCCCAGTACATAGTCATGTATCATAGTTGTAGGGTTGCAGCTCTTCTATGTGGGACGCCGCCTCGCCATGGCTTGATGAGCGGTGAGTAGGTTCACACCCAGGATCCAAACCAGTGGACCCCAGGCTGCCGAAGCAAAATGCATCAACTTAACTGCTACACCACTGGGTCGGCCCCCTGATTGTTTTTTTCTTAATAGTTTTCTACAGTTTCCAAGTTGAACATTTATCAATTTTATAATCAGAAGACATAAGTTGGGAGGGGGGAGTATTTTAAGAAAGAAAATAAAACCATACATTCAAGGTCTGCAGTTCAATTCTCCCCACTCTCTTACCTGCTTCTTAATCCTTTGACCACATTGGCACTTTAATGTTGTTTAGTTCAAAAGCATAAACAGAATCTCCAGACTTATGGTTTAAAGAATTGTAAATCATAGAATTTCCTGCTCACAGGAAAAAGATGCAGAAAAAAATTATACACAGGTCATATCATGCCAAAATGTAGAACACTTTCTCATAATTCACATTAAGCCGTGGTGAATATGCTCAGTTTTATGTATTTCAGGCTTATGTATTTTAGTTACATAAGCTATCTTTTATTTTTTAAGAAGAGCACAAAAATGCAATAAAACTACTTTTAACAAGGCAATGCTCTGAACTCAGTGAAAGCTTTATTATCTCACTTAGTACATTATTCCTGAGATCAAAGTTCATTATTATCTTTTCTGAGATGATATCTATCTGTCCCATAGTCCTCTTGTTCAATAACTTCCATTTAAAATTTTCTCTGCTTCCAAATCAAAGGAAATATTAGGGTACATGATGTGCCTCTGAAGATCTAAGATTCCAAATGCTTTGGGCCTTTAGAAGTACAACTATAGAGAAACCACAAAGGACTACAAAGCAGGATGAAATATTAGCCATGGCCCTTGTATGGATTATAGCCAAAGGAGTGTATTTGGCTTGAGGGACTCAACGATTTATTACTGTTCAGCTAAACTCCGATGAAAATATTGCAATGTTTCTGGAACAGACTTTAGAAACATCTCCAGGTGTCAACCACAAGAGAGAGGGAGAGACTGGCTTAGCATATAGACTGAGTCTATCACTGTCAATAATACTATAAAAGCATAATATAAAACATTCCCAAGCCCCCTCTGGCTAGTAAGGGAGACCAGGATCTAAGCTCACAAGCTTATAAGGTCCTGATTTACTGCCACCATTTTCAACACATTGGCTCACTTGCTCATAACAAAGTTGAAATCATAATACTCCTTTTCTATTTAGAAATAGGCATTTTACTTTCATGCTTCCCAGTTCAGGAATCAAAAAAGAGATGGAGAAACATGGTTTCGAGTGTGTTGCTGTGTGGTAGGAATACAAATGTAGAGAACGTGGCAATGATAAATTGCTGATACACCAAACCCTGCTACTGATAGAATAGTAACTGCTTTTATACTGGTTATTATCTTAGTAATGAAAATCCCAGTCACTCAGCCATGAGAAAGAAGGAAATCCTGCCATTTGCGACAGCATGGATGGACCCTGAGGGCATTATGTTACGTGAGGTAAGTCAGACAGAGAAAGACAAATACTGCATGGTATCACTTATAAATGGAATATAAAAAAGCCAAACTCATAGAAACAGAGAAAAGAATGGTAGTTATCAGGAGCTAGGGGTGGAGAAATGGGGAAATATTGGTCAAAGAGTACAAACTTCCAGTTATAAGATGAGTAAGTTCTGGGGATCTAATGTACAGCATAGTGACTATACTCAATAATACTGTATTATATACTTGAAAATTGCTAATAAAGTAGATCTTAAATATTCTCACCACAAAAAAGAAATGGTAATTATGTGACATAGTGAAGGTGTTAGCTAATACTATGATGGTAATCATTTTGCAATATATAAGTGTATCAAACCAACACATTGTACACCTTAAACCTACACAATGTTATGTGTCGATTACATCTCAATAAAGCTGGAAATCCCAACCACTCATGACAATTACATCATAAGCAGGTCTTCAGGAGCATATGGCTTACTGTTACTGATAAGACACAACCTTTGCTTTCTATTTCTTCATTGGTACTTTCTGCTGCTTAATTTTTGACATTACACTAATAATTAACATCTTCCAGACTCATTAATGAAAGAAGCTAATCAAAAGGGCATAAGTGATTGATTTTGATCTCTCTGTGATAATGCTGTTAAAGTGCATATTACCAAGACAGTTGTACTTAAGTATCACTGAACAGTGTTCATTCAGCCACATCTATTCATCACATATTTTTGGAACATCTTTTATCTATTCTTGCTCTGGAGATGCAAGAAGTAAGAGGAGAGGAAGTAGAATCTGGGTTTAGATCACCCAGTGGTAAGACAGAATTTGGAGCTGTACCTTAAAATCTTGAGATTATTATTATAATTTAAAACAACTATTCAGATTTTAAAATAATTCCATTAAACCAATCAAGATTTTTTAAAATTCTGAAGATAAAAAAAATTCACCTTCAATCATTACTAAAGAAAATGCTTTATTTCATATTGTTGATGGTAAATTCAAAGAGAAGAGAACCAGAAAAAAAAATGAAATGAACAAAAGACAAAGCTCTGAATTTTAGGAATAAAGTTTTATCCTCCTGGGTAACCAGAAAAACAGCTTAAGTAATGTCGTTATAAGTAAAAGCTGCCCCCTAAAAGGTCATGATTTTTTTGCCACTTCATAGAAAATATTGTCCATATATTAATGCCTTAAACCACAGATGACAGAGGTAATTTATTCCCAAATCAACACCTTCACTTCTATTCCCTAGAATAGAAAACAACTGCTAAAATCATAAGAATGAAAACAAACATCAATTTGCCAAAAGCTGTTTATTACAGTCACAGCTGGAAAGCTAATAAACTTTGGAAAGATATTTTCCACTCTAGTCCAACTCAAATGATAGTGTCTACATCTTCATTAACAGAAACTAAGTCTCAAAGAAGGAGATTGATCTCTAAATCCCTGCCATTCATTATCAAGGGCAAATTAGGTAACTGCTTGCTTCTCATTCCACCATTTCAATAATTCATAAGATCCTCCTGCAAAGGTTGCATCAGTTAAACATCTGAGAGTAAAAAGTCCTTACAGTTTAATATATGTGTGTAGTTTAAATAACTGATTTTGACGTTTCGCGAATTAAGTTATAGCCAATCCGAATGGGCTGAAACATCATTCAACTACCAAGTTCAGTGATGGCCAAAACTGAGAAAAGTGGGACTTCTGCCCTTGGGTCTTCTCATGTCCTCGTCTTTGCCCTTCACTCCTCTCTCTACTTCCTTTCATGCTGGCTGCCTGGTGCCTGGGCCATCTGTCCACTGGATGTCCAGGGACTGTGCTCCAGAGCTAATTTCTGTTTCCTCCACTCTACTGTGGGCTCACGTTTTTAAAAAAGAAGCTGTTTCCACTACAATGTGACTGACCAATAGTTTGGTCTGTGTTCACTCTCCCAGAGTTATTTGCCTTTTAAGAGCAAATGGGGAGAAAAAGAGCAAATGGTTGTTAATGCTAAGTATTCAGGCTTTTTATTGTGGTTATTCAGGAAGAGTCACAAATCAAAATAAAGAATTTCAAGCAGTTTGTGTAGGGCAGAAACTATTGGACTGGAAGACTTCTTAGGCCACCCCTCACTCCAGTAGAGTTGGTCCCGTTCAAGGTTAATAAATAGAGCTAATCTCTCCCTCTATTTCTTTGGTACCCTATAAATATCTCTGTTGATTTACTCACCAGTAAAGTACTTCATTTATTCATTAAACATGCAAATGTTTGTTGAATGCATATTCTGCCCCAGGCACTATCTTGGGTCTAAAGGTGCAGTGGTCAAAAAAGAACAGTGAATCTGCTCTCATAGAGGTTCTGGTGGTGAAAAACACACAGCATAAAAGTAGAGAAATAAATAAACAAGATAATTTCATACTATAAAAGGTCTATGAGGAAATAAATAAGATGCCAAGGTAGCACGTACCTGGGAGAGGCTTGTTGAGAAAAGTGGTCAGGGAAGTTCTCTCTCAAAAACTGACTTTGACCTGAGACTTACAGGGTGAGGATGAGCCAGGCACACTGCAGAGTGTTTCAGGCAGAGGGAACGGCACACGCCAAGGCCCCACCACAGAAAGAGATGCAGCATGTTCCAGGGACAGAAGGGAGGCCAGTGTGGTGGAGCATCACAAGAGGCTGAATAGTGTGACAGGTAGGAAAGGCAAGCAGGAGTCTGGATTTTCTTCTCTGTGCCAGTAGAAAGCAGGAAAGGAGTAATGAGATGGAAGAGAGAGGCCCGATCTGATTTACATTTTAAAGGATCACTCTAGTGGTTCACCTTCCCAAAACCCAAGTGTTTTTCTTTGTCTTTGTGGCTGAGACAGCAGGCTCTGGAATTGGACTGCCTGGGGTCAAATCCTGCCTCCACCACTTACACACCAGTGATTTCTGACTAGTTTCATAACATTTTTGAGCCACAGCATCCTCGTTTTTTAAATGTGGAAAATAATAGTAGGTATCTCATAAGATTTGTACTTACTTGTACAAAACAGAACACTTGATTCCCCTTCACCGCCAGCTAAAGCTGTACCTCACCCAGTCTTCCTGATTTCAGTCAATGTCTCTACCACCCACCCAGTTGCTCAACCAAACTCTAGTTCATCACTTTCCCTCACATCCCATATCTATTTTATCAGTCATTTCTACCTTCAAAAAAATCATCTAAGTCTTACCACTTGTTATAGACTGAATGTTTATATCCTCCCAAAATTCATATGTTGACACCTAAACACAAAGTGATAGTATTTAGAGATAGGACCTTTGGGAAGTGACTGAGTCGTGAAGGTGGAGTCCTCGTGAATGGGATTGGTGCCCTTATAAAAGAGACCAGAAGGAGCTCCCTCACCCCTCCTACCATGTGTGGACACAGAGAAGATGGCTGTCTATGAATCAGGAAGTGGGTCCTCCCTCACCATGTGCCAAATCTGCTGGCACCTTGATCTTGGACTTCCCAGCCTCCAGAATTGTTAGAAATAAATTTCTGCTGTTTAGAAGCCACCTCATCTATAGCGTTTTATTATAGCAGCCTGAACAGACTAAAACACCACTTCTTCACATCTTCCCTACTAAAACACAGTGCTTGCCCCCTTTATCTCTCTCCTAGACTACTGCAACTGCCTTCTAACACTTGATTCTTTTCTCTACTCTCAGCATCTACCATCTATTCTTCATACAGCAGAAAAAGTGATCTTTTAAAGGCAAAAGTCAGATCACATCACTACCTTACTTATAACTCCCAAAGAGAATCCCATTATATACATAATAAAATTCATGGTCTCTGAGACGCTAATGACTTGATGCCTACCCACCTCTCTGACCTGAACTACTACTGGCTTCTCTCTCCTGGGGAAACTCAAACTCTCTCCTGTCTTATAGTTTTTCTGCTCGCCGCACCCCACCACCACCCCTAACTCTTTACTTGCCTGCTTTCTTCTCATCATTCAATTCTCAGCTCAAATATCACTTCAACAGACAGTCCTCCTGAACACCCAGCTAAATTTCAACACTCTCAATCTCAGCTATTCTCAAGATGTTTGGTCTTGGGACCCTTTTGTACTCTTAATAATTACTGAAAGCCCCAAAGAGCTTTTGTTTATGTGAATTATATCTATTAATACATAATTTAGAAATTAAAAATGAGATATTTTTAATTACATGCTTATTGGGTCATTTTAAAATAATAATTAACCCATACAAGTCCAAAATAACATATTTTTATGAAAAATAACTCTATTTTCCAAAGCAAAAAGAAATTGGGTGATAGCAATGACATTTTTTTACATTTTTGAAAACCTCTTTAGTGTTTGGCTTAATAAAATAAGCTGGATTCTCATACTTGCTTCTGTATTCAACCTGATATAAAATGTTCTTTTAGTTAAAGTAAATTAATAAAATCCAGCCTCACACAGATATGTGGTTGGAAAAGTGAGGAATATTCTAATAGCTTTTTCAGATCATTATAGATATTCTTCAATACAATGCCAAACTCAACAAATGGAAGTTTCTTAAAGATTAATTGCAATATGGAATCTGAAACCATATCAATAAACTTTTCTGTTACATTAAAATCTATTGGTCTATCTTGCACTTTGAATTTGATATTGTAACATCACACACTGGTCATTCAGAAAATACTGGTTCACTTCCTGATTTTGAATTATATTGAAAACTATAGTAATCAAAACAGTATGGCATTGGTATAAAAACAGACACATAGATCAATAGAACAGAATAGAGAGCCCAGAAATAAACCCATGCATATATAGTCAATTAATTTTGTGTGTGTGTGTGTGAGGAAGACCAGCCCTGAGCTAACATCTGTTGCCAATCCTCCTCCTTTTTGCTGAGGAAGACTGGCCCTGGGCTAACATCTGTGCCTGTCTTCCTCTACTTTATATGGGATGCCGCCACAGCATGGCTGATGAGCAGTGCATTGGCGGGTGCCCGGGATCCAAACCTGCGAACCCTGGGCTGCCAAGCACGGACTAAACCGCTGCACCACCGGGTGGCCCCTATAGTCAATTAATTGATAACAAAAGAGCCAAGTATATAAAATGGGAAAAGGACAGTCTCTTCAATAAATGGTGCTGGGAAAATTGGACAACTATGTGCAAAAGAATGAAACTGGGCCACTATGTTACACCATACACAAAAACTAACTCAAAATGAATTAAAAACTTGACATACTACCATAAAACTCCTAGAAGAAAACATAGGGAGTAAGCTCCTTGACATTGATCTTAGCAATGATTTTTCAGATTTGACACTAAAAGCAAGGGCAACAAAAGCAAAAATAAACAAGTGGGACTACGTCAAACTAAAAATCTCCTGCACAGCAAAGGAAACCATCAACAAAATGAAAAAGGCAACCTACCAAATAGGAGAAAATATTTGCAAACCATCTGTCTGATAAAGGATTAATATTCAAAATATATAAAGAACTCATACTTATTTACAATAGCCAAGACTTGGAAACAACCTAAGTGCCCATCAATGGATAAATGGATAAAGAAGATGTGGTATATATACACAATGGAATACTACTTAGCAATAAAAAAAAAGATGAAATCTTGCCATTTGCAACAACATGGACGGACCTTGAGGGTATTATGCTAAGAAAAATAAGTTAGAGGGGGAAAGTCAAATACTGTATGATCTCACTCATAAATAGAAGATAAAAACAGCAACAAACAATCACATAGAGACAGAGATTGGATTGGTGGTTACCAGAGGGGACATGGGGAGGAGGGCGAAAGGAGTGATTAGGCACATGTGTGTGGTGATAGATGGTAATTAGTCTTTGGGTGGTGAACATGATGTTTTCTACACAGAAATCAAAACATAATGATATACACCTGAAGTTTATATAATGTTACAAACCAATCTTACCTCAATTTAAAAAAATAATAAATAAAAAAATAAAGAACTCATACAACTCAATAGCAGCAAAACACAAACAATCTGGTTTAAAAATGAGCAGAATATCTGAATGGGCATTTTTCCAAAGAAGACATACAGATGGCCAATAGGTATATGAAAAGGTGCTCAACATCACTAGTCATCAGGGAAAGGCAAATCCAAACCACAACATCACCTCACACTTGTTAGGATGGTATTATCAAAAAGACAAGAAATAACAAGTGTTGGTGAGGATATGGAGAAAAGGGAACCCTAGTGCACTGTTGGTAGGAATATAAATTGGTGAGGCCACTATAGAAAACAGTGTGGAGGTTCCCCCCAAAATTAACAATAAAACTACCATATGATCCAGCAATTTCACTGCTGGGTATTTATCCAAGGAAAACAAAATCATTATCTCAAAGAGATACCTGCAAACCCATGTTCATTGCAGCATTACTTACAACAGCCAAGACATGAAAACAACCTGTGTCCATCAATAGATGAAGGGACAAAATGGATAAAGAAAATGTGATATATATATATATTTATTTATATTATTCAGTCATAAAAACAAAAAAAATTCTGCCATTTGTAACAAATGGATGGACCTTGAGGGCACTATGCTAAGTGAAATAAGTCAGACAGAGAAGACAAATACTGTACAATCTCACTTACATGTGGAATCTAAGAAAAAAAACAAACTCATAAATACAGAGAACAGATTGGTGGTTGCCAGAGGCAGGAGGTGAGGAGTGGACAAAATGGGTGGAGGTGGTCAAAATGTACAAACTTCTAGGGATAAAATAGATAAGTCATGGGGCTGTAACAGACAGCATGGTGACTACGGTTAATAACACTGTATTGTATATTTGAAAGTTGCTAAGAGAGTAAATCACAAAAGTTCTCATCACAAGAAAAAAATTGTAACCATGTATGGTGACGGATATTAACCCTTCTTATTGTGATAATCATTTTGCAACATATACATGTATCAGATCATTATGTTATACACCTAAAACTAATAAAACGTTATATGTCAATTATATTTCAATTTTTAAAAATTCTGATTCACTGAGCTACATAGATCTTCTAAATGTTGATATATTTTATTATACAACATCAAGAACTCACATTTGTTAATATCACCACCAATCTCGTCACAAAAGTCATCGAGTACTGGAAAGTTGTCAACCTCGCGGTGGCAAATAAAAGTTTTCCAAAATTACAACTTTTTTCATAAAATGTCACATTTTATCCTTGGCAACAAACCCCATCAGCTATTCTCCTTGAAGAGACAGGTTAATCTTCCCCATACTTGAGAAAAGGTCTACCAAATACCCAAATAGCCATAGTTTCTATCAGCGTTCTTTCAAGTAAAATGAAAAACCTGGAGGGTCCAGCTCACAGTTCAAACGATGCCTAAGTGTTTCCCTCAAGACCGCCATCATACTTTGGTATGCAGAACTCCCTTCTGAGTATTTTCCGTTTAGTCGCGTGGAATTTTTAAGATGCATGTACCCAGAGGTCAATATTTCATAAAACGAACAAATTACACTGTGTCATCAGTGAAGTGAAGCTGGCTTGTTCTCCCGCCGGTGCCCGTAGTGAGAGATGAGGCGACTCGCTAGAGCAGTATGTCGCCACTGCCTTGACCTGAGCTGAGACCCACCGTCACTGAAAACGCCCAGAGTGAGAGAGGAACACGATGTTTTCGTACAACCACGAAAATAACGTTAACCTCACAGACCTCCGAAAGTTCTGAGAGATCTCCAAGGGCCCACGAACTACATTCTCAGAACAATTGTAGTAGACTATAAGAGACTAGAGAGACAGTTTCGGGGGAGAAATATCTATAAAATGAAATTGCTGAGACAATAAGAAAAATTTCCGTATAGCCTGGATATCATATGAAATTATTGAATTATTGTTAATTTTATTAGACGTGATCATGGTATTTGGTTATGTAAGCAATTGCCCTTATTCTCAGGAGATAAATGGTAAAGTATGTGGGGATAAGGTGTCACAATGTCTAGAACTTATTTTCAGGTGGTACAGAAAAAAAATTTATATCTGTGTGTGTGTGTGTGCGCGCACGTGTGTGTGTGTAGTGAGAAAAAGAGACAGAGGAAAGAGGAAGGAAGGAAGCGAAGGAGTTCAGGACATGCAGCCCCCAAAAATGCGGCTTTAGCATATTGATTATCTGAGCTAAAAGCACTCAAAAACAGCAGGTGCAAGAAGAGCACCTAGCTCCCCTTTTCTTCCTGAAAGCAGAAGATGAAATTGCCATATAAAAGATGCCCACCTTATACCAAGAGGAAAGAAACATTCTGATCAACAGAGACAGAAAGTAGAGACAGAGATATCTGTACAAACAGACCTTGCTAAAATAATTATCTTCCTTAGTCTTCTCATGTATTTTAGTTACTTTTCCACTATGCCACTCTTCGCTCAAGCTAATATATAAACACTTAGGTCTAACCACTTTTTGGGGTCTTCATTTCCCTGTGAGGATTCCCATGAACATGTAAAACTTGATTAAATAAAATTTGTGTGCTTTTCTCTTGTTAATGTTTTATGTCATTTAATCCTTAGACCAGCCACAGAACCCAGAAGGGTAAAAGGCAGTTTCTTACTCCCCTACAGAAGGAAGGAAGGAAGGAAAAGAGGGAGGCTGGGACAGAGGAAAACAGGTAGGGAGGGAGGGAGCAAAAGAGGGAGATAGAGAGGGAGGGAGACAGAAAAAAGGAAGGGAGGCAAAAATATATAGCAAACGCTACAATTGTTGAATCTAGGTGGAAGTTTTACAGGTGTCTGTTGTACTATTCTTTCAACTTTTCTGTGCCTTTGAAATTTATCATAATAAAAAATTAGGGACAAAAATCTAGTCTTTGGTTAGGTCTGAAGCATTCATTAGACACAGAAAGGAGTTATGTTCCCCCAAAAAAGGCTACGAAGTATGCACTCTCTACCCAGAAAAATATATACCTGCTTGATCATTATTATTGTTGTCATTATTACTTTCTAAATATAATACATTCTTCTGCTCTGATCAACATGTGTGATATATTTCAAATTTAAGTTACAATTTTTTTAAAAAAGCAATACAATGAGTGGTTGCATGTAGAGATCACAAAGAGTAAATGGGTCCTTTAAGTTGGGATAAAATTTCCAGCAACTGTCATATACATTGATTCAAAAAGTGTTGTAAATTAAACAACTTTGATTTTAAAAAAAGAAGTTCATGTGTGCAGGGAAGCTATGATCAATGACTCAAAACAGAGCTCTAGAAACAACAACAGCACTGATATCAAAGTTGCATGAAGAGTTTGAATAAAACAAGTTTTATAAAATTAGGAAAAAGAATGCTTTAAAATAAGTATTTCAAATTTGTGTATAAATAACTCAATATATATTTTTTAGATAGACTTTGGAATATTTCATCTGTGTCCCTAAAGCTTTTGTACTCATATTTCTATTTGAGTTTGCCCGTATTTGTGCACTCGTAGTAAGGCTATATCAGCTAATTGTTCGGATCCACGAATGTAATCCAGTTAGCGTGTGGCCCATGAAAAGGGCATAGTAGAAATAAATCAGGGTAAATACGTATGATGGAACTATGCAGCCATTGGAAACTATGAAAAATTCATATTTATTGACATAACAAACCATATATTGATAAGTGGAAAAACAATGTATGATAGGGTCTTATTTATGTCAATTTGTTGTACAGATAAATAGAGAGACATCTGGGAGGATCCATAAATGTTAACAGTAGTTATCTCCTTGTGATATGATATCAGGTGACTTTTACATTTCTTGCTGTACTTTTCTATATAAATTCTTTTCGATAATCCCACATTATTTACAAAGCTGACAAAGATAAAAGAAAATAAAATCATGTATCTTTCAAATACCATACAGATTCCTATGCAACTATAATTTCTCAGCAATAGCAGAGCATGACATCATGGCATGTCCCTGATCTTAATTTCAGGGGCCTTTATATTTGTTTATAACATCAAAGAAAAGAGAGAAAAAGAAAACCTCCCAAGTCCTAACAATCCACTCAAGAATCTTTAAGTGCACGAGATTTTGGCCCAGTGTAGCTCCACGTGAATCTGCTGCTTTACTTCAAACTACTATTAATAAAGCTCTACTTCTGTGCTCACTCCCTGATCTATTTGGCAAATACTGATTGAGTACACACTATATTAGATGCCAGGGCAATTTCAACCATGCATATACCATGATTGCTGCTCTGAGACCATGATATCAAATAGTCACAATTCAAGGCCAGATGGGAAAGCATCCTGTGAGGGAATTTTCATGCTACAAAATTCCGAAGAGAAGATCACTTCCGACCCCACTGAGCAAAGGCATTTAAAGGAGGTTGTGTTGTCTAAGTCAGACTGGGAATGTTCAGGAGAATTCTGGGATACTCCTGATGGGTGTACAGAGAAAAGACTTTCCAGCAGAGAAGGAATGATACCCAGTCCACATGTTAAGATGTTTAAGAAATATACATTATTTTTCTACAATACCTTTTTATTCCCAGCCCTTACGCTATGGACTAACAGAAAACAAAGTTACTCTTACCCTTTTCCAAAGTTATATGAACTGCCAACACTGGCGACTGTTGGTATGATGATGAATACGGAGTGGTCCAGTGCGTACAAGCAGGTTGCCACTAACGTCCATTATCTCTGATGACATAACCTCTTCAGTTTTTATGGCTCCCCACCACTTCCATTCCACAACGTGGAGAGAAATCTTATATGATGCTGCAGGTTCCCATCTACCTAAAAGCAGCAGGCAGCCACTCCCTGTCTGGAGTCTTGCAGCTGCCCTATTGGCACTGGCCTCCAGCGGGCCCCTGGTCCCTCTGTCCCTTTCCTCTCTTCCTACCCTGAGGAAAGTTCTTTCTAGTCTAGGATAAGTTATAGACTTGCTGCCTTCCCAGCTTCTGGTCAAGCACTTGTTCTATTCCCATAAATGCTCTACAAGAAGATTTAGGATTTTGAAAATCACAAAGTTTCAAAATCACAAAGTTCAGAGACATTCACGACACATCTATTTCTTGTCCTGTTACATCCCTCCTCTGATGCAATGAGCCCAAAACTGATTGCTCGCTTGACTAAGGAGAAGAGAAATGAAGAACACCGTAAGAGAAAAACAATATTTGAAGAATATTTCAAATATTGTGCAAGCCATAATATTTTAACAGGCTTTTGGTCAAGTTCTTGTACCTCAAGTAAAATTAAAGCTCAGTTGTACATCAAGAAAACCTTCCCCTGAGGGATTAACCTGAGAAATTCTCTTCTTATCCTGTGGAGATATTACAGGCAAGAAAAGGACCTCCGCAATACTGATCTGTCTGAAAGCACAAAAAAAACCCAGTTTGCTCACACACAGGTCTTGACTTCAAGTTATGTTATTTTTACAGTCACAGGGGAAGTGTTCAATAAATCATTAAGTCACATTCTCTAGGAAGACTCAGAATAAAAGTTATCTGCTCTAAGAACATTGCTACTCAGTATTAAATCATCTACCCATGGTATAGGCAGGAGGTCCTAGAACTAGGATCTCCGACTGTGGCCCCTGAGCAAATTCAGCAACAGGAAAGAGGCGCCATGTTGAAAAAGAAGCTTTATGCGGAAAATGCACCATTAGTGCCACCTAGTGGTGGCGCTGAATAAAATCCTGAGGGTTGGGTCTGTCAGGGAAATCGGAGCAGTGAGGGGACTCCAGCGGAGAGCACCCCATATTCTCCACGTTTCAACCAGGGAAACAGAGCTGTTTTCAAGAAAATGCAGCAGCTTGGCAGCCTGGAAATATCACCACGTCTGATTTTCATCACGTTCAAGTCTTAGAACCCACTTCACCATAAGTTTCCTCTGACTTCTTTTGACTTTGTACAATTTGTATTCTTCAATTTCATTTCATTCTTAAAATTACTCTGTCTCCTTCAGTGTCCAAACATATCAATCAGAATCTCCTTATCGACACTGTAATTATCAGATAAAGAAGGTGGCAGGCTGGGGACGTGTTCACAGGACTAGACCCGGAAGCTAAATTTCCATTGGAAGCCTCTATGTGCCACAAGAAGCCCTCCCCTTGCCGCAAGAACCTGGGAAACTGCAGACAATCATCATAGAATTTTATTGCTGAAAGGACGCCTGTCACTTTACTGATGAGGAAACTGAAACCCAGTGAAGTGTTTATATGTCCACTTTGACAGACCTAATTAGTGACACATTTGAAAGCAGAAGCCAAGGTTTTACATTTCCGGCCCAGTATCCTTTCCATGTAATGCCATAATACCTAACTTCTCTCTGGAACATTTTCAGCATAGAAAGCAGGTTGGCCTAGTGGAGTGAGAACAAGGTTCAAAGAAAATTGCTGTGAGTCTTGGCCCAGGTCCTAAACTTGTTTGCAGAATGGGGTAGCATTTAATTTGTAATCAACAAAGCTTGCCTCCTAATGAAGTTTTCGTCGTTGGGCAATGTTTCCCACTGCTTTCCAGCCCTGCAGTTATTGGACTATGCACTGCGGGATGGTATTTGCTATTGTTTGATTAGTTTCACGTAGTGCTCAGCACCCAGTCATGTTCCCACATGTAATCCCTTTCCTATTCTGTTCCCAACGCATCTTGGATTGGTGTGTTCTATTATTTTCTTGTCAGGAGCTTATGATTATCATCTTAGGGGTATTTTTCATACTAAGTCATACTTCTTGCTTCAGGAAAAAGAAATTCTTCCAACATAATTATTGAATTGCATCTTGCAGAGGACATAATTACAAATCCTCTCCGAGATGGAGAAAGCATCAAAAGAAGAACAAAACTTTGCTAATATCTTTATACTATACACACAAAGCTAAAGCAAAGTCTCAGAAATATCTTAAAGATGTTATTGTTCATCCTGCTCTAAAAGGAGAGTTTACACAGTAAAGGAAAACAATATTTTTACATATTTTGAAACCAACCTTCCATAACTTGTAGGTGCTCTCTAATGTATGAGAACCAAGTTAATTTTGTAGTTATGTTTCAATTAAAAATAATAACAGAGCCAGCCCTGATGGCCTAGTGGTTCAAGTTTGGTGAGCTCCGCTTCGGCAGCCTAGGTTCGGTTCCCAGGTGCAGAACCACACCACTTGTCTGTCAGTAGCCGTGCTGTGGTGGCAGCTCACATAGAAGAACTAGAATAACTTACAACTAGAATATACAACTGTGTACCCGGGCTTTGAAGAGAAAAAAAAAAAAACAGAGAGGAAGATTGGCAACAGATGTTAGCTCAGGGCGAATCTTTCCCAGCATAAATAAAGAAACAAATATTTATGATCCAGTCTTCCTTTGCTCTTGCTCTTAATTTTTTGTTTTCAGTTTCTAATTGCTCTTTTTCTAAGCTAACTAATACTTAGCTTTAGCATGTTTGCCTCAGATAAAGCTCATTCATGCTTCTCCTATTCTTTATTTTCTGTACCTAGTTACACATTCAGAAGAACAGATATAGTTCAAAAGAAAAATATTGAGTCCAATATTCCAATCACTTAAACTTTCTGAAAAATAAATGCTTTCCTATGCTCTCTGTAATTATGAGTGCGTAGCCTTTCACACCAGGGTAAAGGGTGAAAATTTACAAGTCACAATCTTGACAGCCCTGAAGCTAATGAGGATAAACATCCATGTTGATGTAAGCTGGTCAGCATGGTACTTTCCTATAGGAAAGAGCCAAGAGTCATTATTAAATTTCAAATGTTATAGCTGGAGACTTAATAGGCTCACCCCAAGCCATTTTTATTTCTTTGCCTAAATACAATTTGTTAGAATTCCCTCTGCTGTGAAAAGAAATTGCTGATTAGCCAAATGGGACTTAAGCCTTCCTTCACTGGTCTAGTAAATAGGGTTCCCAGGCTATGTGCCACTCACCCCCTCAGGTGTTTCTGGGCACAATTTCTTTCACCCAAAGGCCCTCAGCATAACTTCTCTATAGCCCCACACCAAGAAATGAAGATGACAACAGGCTGAGCCGTTAATTTGTAACTCTTCTATAATTAAGGTCACATTCAAGAATGAGAAAACATTTGGCCAAGAAAAATAAGCCAGTTTTCTCCATACCCTGTTCTTTGCAGTACATACTATCTGTTCCCAGATTAAGCTGAATAAATGACATTTTAGTGAAGATCATACAGAGTCTACAGCAGCATTAAAAGCATTTCTTAGCCTTCTTTGCCTCACCATCCCCGTCTCCCCCACCACCACCACGTAAAATTCTGAAAGATCCCAACTCAGGCCCTTATGAAAAAACATTGCACATGACGACATTTACCAAATTTCAACTCCTGTCCAGTTTCCACATGAACAAAAATAACTGCCAGAGGACCACAAATTTAGAAGTCAATGGTTAGAAATTTCTTAGAAACAAAGGCAGATCATGAAAGAAATTGAAAACGTTGCTAGTGTTTCATCTCCATCTCCGTGGCAAAATGAGTAGTTTCTGAATCAGTGACGGAGGAGGAGGAAGCTGGGCATGAAATTTCCTGTGTATGGGATTCACCGATGGAGTCAAAACACTGAGTACAGTGATAAGAAGAAGCGAGAGAAAGGACACATATGGCTCCAAACCAAGAATGCTACCTCTGGTTTCTGGTAATAAGGGAATTGCAAGATAATTTTTGGCACAGAATCAGAACCCGGTTTGAATGCAAAGTAAGAAATGTTCCAAAGAAAGATGCTTTAGGCTGTATCTAGGAAACGCTTCACGGGTAGCATATGTTTGTGGTCAATGGAATCTATGCAAACAGGAGAGCCCCGTTTCATCAGACAAGCGTCTGTTCTGATGACCAAGGTACTGAGCTAGCAGGGAACATCTTTGCTGAAAATAGAAAGAGAAAGCTCTTTGCCTGCTCAGAAAAGATATTCCCCTGTAGATAGAAAAGCAAAGAACGCGAGAAGGAAAGAAGTGTCATCACTGAGCCACTGACCTTCGGCTCGCCGTCTCTGCAGATGAGTTCTGCTGCTTCTTGCCTCCCTTGTTTCTCACGTCACCTCTGTGTTTCTTCACTTTGTCATCTCTTTGAACTTTGGATGAATATTCATATGTCTCTGTAGTGATTTGGCTGTACTATGATTAAGAACAGATTGAGGCACTTAATATAGCCTCTTCGGATAAAGGAAGCAGTTGGGTAGCAAGTCACACATGTCAACGAGGGATATTTTATCATGACAGCCAAAGAGTAAAATTGTAGAACTACACCTACAGAGAGAATCCAGTTGCCTTATCACAACTGAAGCATCCCCATTCCTTCATTGTATTTGGAAGATACGGCCAAAGAGCAATTCTTCTAACCTAGAGGCTCACCTATTTGTTAGCTAATCAGTCTCAGTTATAGGTCAAACATTTATTGAGTGGGGCTTTGTATGAGCTGCAGGATAAAATAGAAACAAAGGCAAAGGAGAGCCTTACACTTAGAATTTAAGAGTCTAGGGCAAGTGCTTTCTGCAGCTACTACGAGGCCTCTCTTCACAGGCCACTATCAAAACACAGGCCACTCAAGCGGTGCCCAGCTGAGGAGATGAAGAAGGTCTGAAATCCAGCTGGTACTTTGCTCTCAAAAACCCTGCCCTACCCAGAGGGGACTCCTTTTAAAAAGTCACACACAAAGGCAGCACCAGGGAGTCACAGTCCTGCATTAAAGTGGCTCCTCCTTCCACAGGAGTTACTGCACCTTTCCTAGCCCTGGGGTTTCCCCGTACTGCAGAGACCACCCGGCCATGGCCCCATAGGCTGGAGTCAAGGTGAATTAATGCAGACAGCAGTGTTCACCTTACAGAAGAACGCAAAAATCTATACACGAGTGGGACAATAACAGTGCAGCTGGTCTCAGAGTTCTTAGAGGTTTTGACCTAAGCCACTGTTTCTTAGTTGTCATTTTATTTTAAAGTCTCAGTCCAGCTTTTCTCTCTAAGCTAACAAGCACTCTGAAGTCCAGAATTCGTTGTCCAGGGTCAATCCATTTTATTATACATTTTTCCCTCCTAATGAGAGCAAGAGCCTTTCTCCAACTGACTTACTACATCCTTGGACTTGTAATTAGTAAACATGCAAAAAAGCAAAATGCGAAAGTGGCTATGAAGGAAGCCAAGTTGGAGTGAATGATTTGCACATAAAGATATGCAATTTCGTTCATACGGTTGATCTGCTGCTAGCCAGTTCTGCAGATTATAGGGGATGGAAATGGCACATTTTTGTCACTCATCTGCTGCCTCTGTTGCAAAGATAAACCCTTAATTGGCATGCCTTTAACATCTAATGGCATTTTATGTTATGGTCTGCTAGAAATAATCTGTCCAGGCTTTGTGACAAAGTTGTGTTGTAAATCCCTACTAATAGTGGAGGGCAAGACTTGATAATGCGTATGTTCTTATTTTGGTATTAAAAATTTACACTAGCTTTAGTCAAAACGCATTCTGATTCTGTCACTTGAAAATGTAATTCTTAGCATTCTTTTGATTGTAACATGTTAGGGGTAAAAGCTTCTAAAACTTAGTTTTACACTTAGCTCCCTGGCAGCTTACTTATAACATGGTTCTTCCATGAATTGTTTGAAATCTGTTCAGCCCATAAAGATATTCCATCCAAAAAATCCCAGAGTATTTTGTATTTTAACCCAAGTCCTGGATTACCTCCCACTGCCCTGTGATTGAAAAGCAACTAGAAACTGTGCCTGAATCCAGTTTTTATCTATGATTTAATCCCAGTTTCATATAGGCCAGCGAGCAGCAGTCAACACGTGGATTAAGTGGTGGCTAATAATCATTCATCTTTCAGACTGTTTCATCAAATAAACTACCCTTGTCATTCTTTAGCACAACTTTGCCTCACTGCCAAGATAGGGTTCAAATGATATCACATGGAATTGTTCTGTCTTTTATAAAACAAAACAAAACAAACAAAAACTTAGCCTTTGGGGCCTGCCCAGTAGCATAGTGGTTAAGTTCACCAGCCCCACTTCAGCAGCCCAAGGTTCTCAGGCCCAGATCCTGGGGGCAGACCTATGCACTGCTTGTCAGCCATGCTGTGGTGGCGTCCCATATGAAGTAGAGGAAGGTGGTAACGGATGTTAGCCCAGGGTCAATCTTCCTCGGCAAAAAGAGGAGGATTGGCAACAGTTGTTAGCTCAAGGCTAATCTTCCTCACACAAAAAAAAAACAAAAAAAAATTCAGTCTTTAATACAAGGGAGAGAGTCCTGAGAAGGATATAAACTAATAGCATAGGTCACACTTAAATGTATTCCTACTCTCTGGAGCAGTCCCCTCAGGATGAGACCCCTCTGCCGTAAACCCCATAAAACCCTTCTCATGACCTTTCTTCAGTCCCTACCCAAGTTCCAGGTCCCACAAAGTAGAGAAAAGCCTGGACCCAAACTCCTAGAATGCCTGCTTCCTCAGCAAACTATGCCTCTCTGGTCCTTCAAGATGTGTCAGACACATCTTCTTCTCCCAAACCTTTTATCTGACCCTCAACTCTTCCTCCAAACTGTGTTAGATGTGGCTCCATCTTAGCACTTACCACAGTATCATAAACATCTGCTCATTTGTCTTTCTCTCTACTAGAATGTGATTCCCTGAGGCCAACGACTGTGTATCTGAGTCCTTGTATTCCTAGTGCCAGCCATGCTGCCTGGAACATCACAAATATTTGTTGAATGTAAGGACCAGGAATATAAGGATGGAGCAGTACATTTCCTCCAGGGAAAGATTGCTTGGGAATACTTGCTCTATCCACTAACTCCCCCACTACAAAAGGTGGGCTTCCCTTCAAAGTTTCAGTCATTTTCAACAACTCCCAGAACTTAGTTATCTCAGTTTCAAGGATGATCATACAGAAATATGGTGAGTTCCTTTAGTTCATTCAACAGTTATACCTCTCACGTGCCAGGGCAGTCCAGAAGAGCCAAGATGATATAGAATGCTACCTACAGTTGTTCTCATGGAAGAGCTAGCAATGAGAATAGTTACCAATTAACTGTTTATCTATGAATTTCTCAAATTCTCTAAATAATTTTCTCATCACCCTGGTTTCTAAACTCTGAAAGTCCTCAGAAGCTTGCTTATTTGACATGCAGGCAAAATTGTCATTTCTGCTCCTTAGTCATTCACATTAACTGAAAGAATAATATGTTTCAAAAATACTGTTTCCTGACTATTTGCTCTCTTTTAACCACATGTACCCTTACTTTGTTAAGCTCTCAAATGAGTTTGCAATTCAACCTCTGAGCACAAATTTATGCTCACAAAAATGGACAATTTCTATGCCCCTGAAAGTTGAATTCTGTTATTTCTTTAATGAAAAAGGATGCATATATTGCCTTTGGCTAGGCTGCCTTTGTGTAGATTTATGAAAAATTGGCAACTCTAAAAAGTTGAATCTTGATGTGTCTGTCTTACAAATCATGCAGTTCTTTGATCCACAGTTTGAATCACTAAGGTAAGCTGCTCATGAGCTGAAACAGCAGGCATCATTTCTCCATCTGCTGCACAGCACCCCAGAGATGCCATGTGCCCGGGAAAGGAAAAGGCAGGAAGGGAAGGAGCATTTCTCTGTTTGTTTTTTAACTTAAATGCCTGGAGCAAATCAAGCCCAAGAGTCTAGCTGCTAGGGGAAAAGGCAGAATCCATCAGCATTCCCATGGAAAAAGGTGGGTCAGTTGCTCAGACACAGAAAGATGCTATGTAAGAGAGAAAGAAGGGAAATAAAATCAATCACAAAGAAATTCTAAATCTAATGTTAAAAACCTAAAACAATAAGTTAATCATTAAGAAGACTTCTTTTTAAAGGCTCTCTCTCCCTTGCTATGCAGTAAAATCATTCTATGCAAGTGGACTGAGAAAATATGCCCCAAAACAGTGAGAAAACCTTATATTCAATTTCATGTGATGTGAACACACCACTTGACATGTGCTTCCTCGACCAGGTCATTACACCATGCAAAGTAAGAAGTGAAATCCTAGGTGTCATGTGTCCAAATTAAAAAGAAATCAGCCTGCTTACTCCTTAACCAAGGCTGACAAGTTCTCCGGACCGAAGGCTGTGGCCATTAGAACTGCATCTGTCTATTATTATCCCTTCTCTGTGTTATTATTCTATTCTTAGCTGGCAGAGTTACTCCATCAGCCTGAAAGCATCCATCAAACTTCTGATTGATCACAAGAGCTTTGATTAATACAGACACAAAAGGAGTTCTGTTAAAACGGCAGGACCTTCCTCCAAACAGCCAAGCACACAAAGCCAGACTTGCTAGTGGGTAACCAGCGTCCACAGCTTTGTTGTTCTCTCCTTTGGAACAGTGGATTATTATTCAGCAACTTCTGAACAAGAAGAGTGTGCACACGGTCCAGCAGGGAGCCAAGAGGGTTCTCGGCGCCTCCCACGTTAGACTTACTAATCAATTCACTGTGGCTAAAGTGAAAGTCAAGGTACACAGTGGGTATTAGGATCTTAATTGTAGGCAAACAGCATTACCCACACAACACATCACAAATTTAAATGCATGGTTGCTGAGAACTTACATTTCAAAGCCCACAGACTCTTAACAAGCTGCACAATTCAACGTGAACTCTAAATGTTTTTGACGTGCTGTGGATAGACATTCAGAGAGTTTATGCACCTCTATCTTCACTTTGTTTTTTTGTGAGGAAGACCAGCCCTGAGCTAACATCCATACCCACCTTCCTCTACTTTATATGGGACGCCTCCACAGCATGGCTGACAAGCAGTGCGTCGGTCTGCGCCCGGGATCCAAGCTCGCGAACCCAGGGCTGCCAAGTGCGACCTTAACCGCTGCACCACCAGGCCAGCCCCTTTTTGCTTTCTTTTTAATGTTAGTGTTGTGTAGGTTTAAAGCAGTAGTTCTCAACAGTGGGTCAATTTTATCTCCCAGGGGATATTTTACAGTATCTGGAGACATTTTTGGCTGTCGTGACTGGGGGAAGGAGAGAGGTTTAATTGGCATCTGGCAGGTAGAGACCAGGGATGCTGCTCAACATCCCACAATGCACAGGACAGCCCCTACAACAAAGAATTATCTGGTCCAAAATGTCAATAGTTCCATGGTTGAGAAGTGGAAAAGAGAAATAAGAGGGAAAGAGAAATAGAAAATTTTTAAAAAATATTTGTATCCAATTAATGCATGTTCATAGTTTTAAAAGTTAAATAGCACTAATAAAACTTCTCATGAAAATTAGCAGTCCTCTGCACTGCTTCTTCCTCTCTTGAGTTTCCCTTCCGAAACATTTCATTATTTCATCTGGCTACCCTTTATTTCTGAAGAACAGCCCCAGTGGCCTAGTGGTTAAGTTCGACACATTTGCTTTGGTGGCACGGGTTTGGTTCCTGGGCACGGACCTACACCACTCGTCTGTCAGTGGCCACCCTTTGACGGCAGCTCACATACGAAAAGAGGAAGGTTGGCAGCAGATGTTAGCTCTGGGCGAAGCTTCCTCAGCAAAAAAAAAAAAAAAAGAGTTCTTATTTAATCAAGTTTAGATATTACTGACACTTTATTTTACAATGAAAAGATTTTGCACTCTTTCCACACCTGATTCTCTAATTTTATCCTTTTTCTTCCCATTTTCCATTTCTTCCTGGAAAGTTTTCCTAACTTTACTTCCAAATCTTTTCTGAAACTTGAATTTCAGTTGTACTTTAATTTTTATTCCCAAAGGCTTTTTCTTGATCTCTTTTTTAATAACAACCTGTTTTTATTTCATGGATAAAATATCTCCTCACATTCCCCTAAGATTATAAACTACATTCATTATTTTTTCAATTTTCCTTCATTCACTGCTTGTTTCTGTTTCCTCTGAGATCTATTTTTTGATTGTCGTGGTCCCTCCCTTTAACACAGGAATATTTACTTAAGTATGTGGTGACCTTTTGCTGTCCATTTATGTTTTAAAGTGAGAAACGAAAAGACTGTGCATGCATGGTAGGGCTTGTCCACTGGGGACTTTATGGAGCACAATTTGGTGGCAATCGACCATATTGATGACAGTTCCAACTGCTGGTATATGTATTAGTCAGGATAGGCTATGCCTAATAAACAACCCCAACGTTTCCATGACTCAACACACAGGGCTGTGTGTCTACTGCAGGTCATGTGGTCTGTAGGGCAGCTGTGCTCCTCGTGGTGGCTTGGCCATCAAGGCTGCTTCCAGGTTGCAGTTCCTTCATGCCAACACACAGTTTCCATGGTCACCACTGATGAGTGACCCATATTAGTTCAATTCATAGTCCATTGGCTAGAAACAGTGACCTGACTCCATCCAACTGCAAGAGGGCGGGGAGCATATGATTATTTCTTAAGGGGCCATTCAGCTTTTCCATTGGCCTGACTCACATGTGCAGATCTTAAAAATGAGTAAAGCACACACAAATGTGGTTTTGAATGATAAGAATGCTTAGAACATTCAACAAGAATACATCTGCCCTCACTCTCACCCAATTTGATATATTCTTTGTTTTTTTTGCTTCCTTAGGACTGGAATTGCTCAGGAGAGGGGAGAAAGAAAAAGAAATCCATTCATGTTTCTTTTTATCTTTCTATGTATCTCTGTGTATGGAATTGCCTTTAGAAATTCAAATCAATATAGAGATGTGATTAATGTGACTATGACCATCAAATGGACTGTTAAGGGAAAGGAACGGATGTTTTTAAGTTTTCAAACATACATTTTTATACTTCAATCACTATATTTACAAAATTCACTGCCTTCAAGATTGAGGAGTAGACACCTCTTCCAGTTATCTATTTCTTCATAACAAATCACCCCAAACTTAGTGTTTGTGATGGTTAACTTCACGTGTCAACTTGACTGGGCCATGGGATGCCCAGATATTTGGTTAAACATTATTCTGGTAATCTGTAAGGATGTTTCTGGATGAGATTAACATTTGAGTCAGTAGACTGAGTAAAGCAGATTGTCCTTCCCCATGTGGGTGACCCTCATCCAATCCATTGAAGGCCTGAATAGAACAAGAAGGCAGAGTAGGGGTGAGTGTGCATTCTCTGCATGACTGTCTTTGAGCTGGGACATCTGTCTTCTGCCTTCAGAACCAGACTTGGACTGGATTTCCTACATGTGGCCTCTCCATGCACCTGTATGGGCTTCCTTACAGCCTGATCTGAGAGCAAACATTCCAAAAGAACCAGAGAGAAATGTGTTGTATTTTTATGACCTAACTTCAGAGTCATCTAGCCTCGCTTCTGCCATCCTCTATCGGTCAAGGCAGTCACAAAGGCTAACCCAGCTTCAAAGGCAGAGGACATAAACTCCATCTCTTGATGGAGGAGTGACAGGGTTCTAGGAAAGCATGTGAGATGGGAGATATTGTTGCCTAAGAAAGAGAAGCAAGAGCTTACCATTATAGTCCTGCCTAACAACTCATACAAGAACTTTGCTAATGAATAGGCTTCATTGTCATTTATGCAAACTCACCATGTCCTGCTGAGTGGAAACTCTGAAGGCCTTGCCTTCCAAGAATCAAAACTCAGCAATTCAGGGGAAATGCAAAACCAAAACTCACAAAAAGTGAGCCCTAGCATGTAATATTCAAAAGGTAGCCATGTTATCCATCATCTTCTCACTCAGGCAGTGTCTAGGGGAGGAGATAAAAGAAGAAACAAATCCATGTGTACCTCAAGTATGGATGATGATCCATTTCACCAAAGGAAGACCTATTTTTTCATTTCCCCCAATGTCTATAAGTCACCAGGAGAACAGGATGAGGAACAGGATTTCACAAGTAGATCCTCGAGCTGGAATTTAATTGCCAAATTCATTCATTAAATTAATTCAAAAACATTTGAGTTTCTACAACATACCAGAAACACAACAGAAACAAGAGGCTTCCACTCTAATAGGCAAGATAGCACTTCCTTGTAGTAAGTGCTGTGTGGATGAGCGTGGAGGTTCCTCAGGACAGGTATTTACCTGGCTGCTTATAACCGTTATCCATTCTGACTGAGCTGTTCTCTGTTTTGATTACGTGGTGCCCATGCCACTGCAGGTGACAAATATTTTCAGTAGCAACCCTGGTGCTATTATAATGGATGAGAGGGTCACCGAAATGAGTCTCCAGCCTGTTCAGGGAATGGCAAGTAATCCACTGGAGCTGCAGCCTGGAATGCAGAGTGGAGACTGGCAATGAGGAGATCAGAGAAACAAACTGTGGTGATTCATAAGGGTCTTCTAGGTTATTTTTGGGTAAACGGGGAGCTATTGAAGGGATTTTAATTAAGAGAGCAAACCAATCTGATTGGTCTTTTGAAAATATTATTCTGCCTGCCTGTGAAAAATTGAGTGGGCAAGATGGCAAGCAAACACTAGGAGGCAATTTCCAGAATCCAGGGAAGGAAAGCAAAGTTAAACATGATGAGGATGGGGAAATTAGACAAATTTAAGATACTAGGAAGTTGGAATTTAAAGGGTTTTGTGATTATCGGATGTGAGTGAGGCGGAGAGGAAGGAGGGAGAAGGCAGCTTTCAAGGATGACTGTCAGATTCCTGATGTGGCAACTGGGAGGACAGCCGCTGCCAGAGGCCTAATCCTGGCTGACTGTGGCCACTGGCCACTGCAAGGCAGGAAAAACGTAGTGGCAGTTCAGTTCCAGCTGAGAGAGCTGAGGATGGCAGGATATCATCAGGATGGTGCTCAGGTCTGGCTTGGATGGGGAACAGAAGCCAGGAAGTTTAGGCAGGTGAGCAGGATATTGTCCCCCCATGTCCTCTGCCACATGTACCCTCCAAACCTAAGGATTACAATTACTGTAAGAGAGCATTGTGGGGTGAAGGACATGGAAGTTTCTGTAGGAGACTTTTGTAGATGGGAGCAAAATGTGGAGAGATTGAGCCCAGTTGGAAATACCAAACTCACCAGGAAAAACAGAACCTAAGTCCTGGGCATTACATCCTCCCTCAAGAATACATTACTAGCACTCCTATGCCAAGAAAAGGTACCCAATGGAGCAAGATTTCAAAAGAGCCAATAGGCTAGCATGTCCTGACCAGGAAATTAAGATTTTTATAGCTCTACTCCTTCCAGCAATTAAAATCTCCTGAAATTAAAAATCCTCAAGTGGGGTTGTAGAAGTTCAACCATAATAGACTCTTCAGGGAAGAGCAAGCAGAAAAGTATTGTCTCCAGTCTTGGAGAAATATCAATACTGAGGTTCCTGTGTGGTAGTTGCTTGCTGAGGACTTGAGCTCAGGACTCGTTTGCTCTGGATCATCCCTCAGTTCTGGAGCCGCCCAAAATGCACCTATGTGATCATGGAATAGCAACTGATAGTCTCTCTAATTCTGCAAGTTTCCCTTAAAATTATCCGATTTGCAATTCCTACTCCTTAGGTAATTCTTCATTATATTCCAGTTCCAAATCTCTTTATTTAATATCTAAATGATCTTCCCAGGGATTTTGCCATTTTTAGAAGTGGTCACCCTGAGGCACTGTTTCAAAACCTCTCCAAAATTTCTGCTAAAATCATTCACTGGACAGTTTCTTCCAGTATCACTTTAAATAACCTCCAGAGATTTTTGTTTAACTTCTTCCTTTTAACAGCTTTTGGGCAAGTACTACTACAATTGATTAAAATATCCCTCTTCAGAGACAACTTGGGAGTTTTGTGTGTCCTTGATCTACTAAGATGTCTCAGCTTTGGGCAAGAAAGTTAATATTTCAAAAGCAAGCCACTCCATCTATGGTATTAAAATGTAGAGTTTATCTAAGAATGTGTCATTGTTCCACAGGACTGTAAAGCTGGCAGTGTCTATACCCCAGCTCACTTCCTCTCGTCCTCTCCTCTGATTTCAGCTATGGATGAGTGGGTGTCTCCATGGGTGGCTTGGACCTCACACTGACAGTATCTTACCTCAAACATGTACTACACATCTTGGCTTTCTGCTTTCAGGAATTTCATCTCCAGAGTGGACATGTACAGCTCAGAAGTGCAGGGGAGTTAGCACCCCCAAGAGCAGCCCTGGCCTGGTGGGGGGTGGGGCTGCTGGATAAGTGTTCTCACCTCCATTCTTTTGGCAGGCCATTCTCGAAGGGAACCCAAACTAAGACAGCTGTCTTCTAGTCAGACCCTTTATTTTATAAAGGAGGAAACACCTTGTACAAGAGCACAATATTTGTTACAACAGAAATGAGATCTCAAATCTCTTGGCTCCCACAACAGGGCATTCTATTTTACTGCCTAGGGCCCCATTGAACATTGGGTAGTAAGAGACAGTAAGTGGGTGCCGACTTATGGTGGAATAGACCTTCAGAGCAGCTGGCATCTGGAGGGGATAGCCATCAGGGGGCACTGGTGCAGGCAGGAAACTCTTCACAGAAAAAGGAAACTTTAGCTGGGTCTTAAATAATTGCATAGGCACGTGCAGGACAGTCCAAGAAAAGGAAACGGTGAATGAAAGTATTAAAGTTAAAATTAGCAATGTGTATTCCTAGGCTATTCTGTAGATTAGCCTCACAAGTCACATTGAGATGTAGAGGGAACACTGACTAGGTAGAATGGTGCCAGGGTGTAAAACTTTAAAAGCTAAGCAAAGGAATTTAAAGATCAACTAATCAAATCACTTCATTTTGCATATGAAATGTTAAGAGGTCTGCCAACTGACACTCGGCTAGGAACGGGTAAAGGGAGAGACAGGTCCAGAACCCCATCTCCACATTTTTAAATCCTGCAACCCTTTCTTTGTTATCCCACTCTGTGAAAAATTAGATTGACACATTCCAAAACCTAAGGAAAAATTTTGTATCCTTTGTAATGTGAACTCATGGGATAAAATCCAAATTCCTTAGCCTGGTTACTAGACCCTTCGTCATCTGGACACTGTTTACCCTTCTGCCTTCCTCAACTCATTTGACCCATACCCTATATTCCCGAAGCAGTGCTCAAGGTCCCTTCCAGCCTCTGGAGAAGCTCCTTCCTCCCTTGAGGCTGTGCCATTCTGTGTTGCCACATTATTCCTCTTCTTCTTGCTCCCGTTTACTGAACTTCAGCTGATTCATCCTCGTTGATTGAGAACTATGTCCTAAGCCCACAGGTTCTTTTTACTTCCAATCTTCCTGAGAGCCTGTGCAATCTTAATACCCATGCAGATGACCTATATAATACCATGCCCTCACATCTTCATGACCTCTGGGATTTCAACTGTCCTCTATGCACTTCAACCACAGCCTGGACCTTGTCATCAACCTGCATCAACTCTGAAATCTTAAATTCCAAGACATTAATCTCTGAATGCAAACTCATATTCTCCCTTCTCTTTCTTCCTTCTTGTACGTGTTTATTTGATCAGCCACCTACATGTACCAGGAATTGAGTGGGACACTGCAGAAACAATGATGAATGAGACAGACAAGTTCCTTGTTGTCACAGAGTTGGTATCCAGGTAAGCACAACGAGTCAAGAAATGAGTGGGAAGATCTATGATAGAAGAAATACAGGATGCTATAGGGGTTTATATGAGGGGCACCCAACCCAGACTTGGGGGCCGGTGGTTCTCAGGAAGTAATGTCTAAGGGAGGCCTTCACCAAGGCTCTTCAGAGGTTTGATCCTTCCATGTTATCCTCATTTATCACCACACTCCATGGCTTTGCTTCCTTCCTTCATTAGCCTAAGCTCCATAATGTAGTCTTTTAACTACTCTCTTCCTGGTGCCCTCAATATTCTAGTCCCCTTATCTTTCTCCCACAGCCACACTGCAAATTCTAGATCTTGGATAAACTCAATGTTCAGCCTTCTTTGATCTTACACCTGGGTTGCTAAGAGCTTCTC
The DNA here is from genome assembly GCA_031878705.1 of Tapirus indicus. Taxonomy (NCBI): domain Eukaryota; kingdom Metazoa; phylum Chordata; class Mammalia; order Perissodactyla; family Tapiridae; genus Tapirus; species Tapirus indicus. The sequence continues at coordinate 5,522,662 of CM062918.1, forward strand.
AAGAAAACCACACAAATATGCAGGCAGATAGCACTGTACTCTGGGTCTCTGATCTCCACTGGGCCCCCAAACACATGACCCTTATCCTACTCAGATGCTCCCTGTTTCCAACAACAAACTTTCCAATACTTCGCTATTTCACTAACGCTGCCATCAATACACTCCAAATCCTAACAACTCTTTGCAAATTTCATCTTCCATGACCTCTTTGGAGCATTTAGACACTCGGGGCCTCTCCCACCTTCTTTAAAATTTCTTTTAATTTTACTTCCACGATATCCCTCTCTCCTGGTTCTCTGACTGTGTACTTAACCTTTCCACCATAGTATCTCCTTAAGCTCCTCTAGCCATTCCTAAAATATTGGCATATTTTACAGTTGTATCCTTGGCCTTTGTCTCTTCTTCTTTGACATCCCACCAGGGGGACTTCATCTACTTTTGTAACTGTGAATAACTATAAATCTATTTCTTCAACCAAGACATTGTCCTAGACTTCAGGACAACAGCTATAGATATCTCTGCCTGACTCAACATATATAAACTAAACTTACCGTCATTATTTCTCCCCAATCCAATTTCAACTCTGTTTTTTCTCTCATATTAACTCTCCTGGAATTTGCAATCACTAGCCACCCAATCAACAGAGACAAGTCTAGCAATTATTGTACGTTTCTCACTTTCCCTCACTCCCATATTCAATGATCACCAAATCCTCTTTATTTTAATCCCAAAACATTTTTTCCTCTTCATTGCTTCAAAACTTGATCATGCCCCTCTCTATACCTTAGTCATACAGAATTACTGGATATTATCTCCAAACCCAGGCTATTTTATATCTCTATGCCTTTTCTCAGTTTGTTTTATTATCTGGAATGCTCATTTCTTCTTTTTCCTATACCCATTTTTCAGGACTCAGATAGTGTCATCTCCTCAGTTAATCTTTTCTTAACCGTCCACTGACTCCTCACACTCACCAAAACTTTATCCCTCCACTGAGTCTCATAAATACCCTTAACAAAGCACCTGTAATACATTGTTTGCCTATGACACTGTTTACGTGGCCATATCCATCCTATTCAACCAAAAGCTCTCGCTAGAAAGAGCATTTCTGAATTTGCTTTGTATCCCTAGGACCTAACACAGTGCCTGGCTCAGTAAATGTTTGTTGAATGAATGAATGAGGGAATGAATTCAGAACAATGTGCAGTCCTGGAATACATTATTTGGTGCAGCAGAGTAGACACTGAGATCACGGGCTTTGGAGTCATACAAATATAGGATTAAGTCCTCAGTTTAACAATGTATAAGTTGTTTGTCCTTGACAAGTTAGCCTCTCAAAATTTCAGTGTCCTCATCTGTAAAATACAGATAATACCACTACCCCATCCAGTTCTTGTGAGGATTAAGTGGGGAAATCTATGAAAAGAACCGGGAGGCAACTGGCATCTAGCAGGGACTTAATACACGTTAGTTGTTAGTATTATTATCCTATCCTTTGGCCCACATTGTTCCCTCTGCCTGATGACTCCCCTCCCCAGGATACTCTTTCTTTATTTTTTAACTTTGCTAGTACCTTGTCTTCTTTTAAAACTCAAGTAGGCTGCTGTCTTCTCTAGGAGTCTTCCCTGACTTGTGATTTGGGGAGTATTCTTTCTCACCTTTCTCAAAGCACCTTATACTATCTCTCCCACAGTACATATCATACACCGCAAGTGTCTCTTTGCTTGCCCAACTCTCGCATTAGGCCACGAGCTTGATAAGAACAGGAGCTATGCATCTTACCTCCAGAACCTAGCAATATGCATTCAGGTACTTTGTACTTAATAAATGATCACCAAAAGGAGAAAGAACTGTCTATTCAGGTACCATGAATGCAGTGGACATGCAAATACTTCTTGATGATTTGAAGGGATCGAGTGGGTGATTTACTGTGCCCTATAATGTTACTTGGAATAGATTAAATCAGTTCCAGATTGAATTAATGGCACCACCTGGAACAGAAAGAAATTAAGTGGCCAGCTATGATATTTCATTTTGGTCTCTAGGGAGGAATTGTCTGTGTCACACTGTATCAAGACCCCTTATGAACAAGCTCTTGTTTGAATATATTTGCAGCTCTGCCTTACAGCTAAGTCCAAAAAGTAAGCAGAGGAGGCTTACTCAACATGCAGTAGAGTAATGCTTGATAGTAAACTATTTTAGCCCCAAAAGTCTTTTCTATCCAGGCTTTTGTTTTTTAAATTATTTTAAATGTTAATGCTTTATTCTCCATTCTGCTTAACACAAGCAAATTAAGATTATGAACTCTTGTCTTAATTTCCACATATCACTACAATGAAACCTACAGAAACAGCAAATTATGGTTCATGTAATTTAAGGTTTGATTTGTATTTGAAGAAGAAAAATTTTCCACAGAAAACAGCATGGGATCCTAAGATAATGACTTAAAATATTTATTTATAATTGAGAAGGCAGACACTCTTAATCATGGCAAGGCTCAATTATAGCAGCATAAGCATAATTAGCACTATTGTAATATATCGCTAATTTGTAAGATGAATTATCTTGCTTCAGTTTTCAAAATAGAAGGAGTTCTACACATTATTGTACGAATAGTTGGTCTAAATTATTATTCTTCTGGATCTTGTCTGCTGTTAACTAAACACTAAATTTTTATTTCTTTCTCTACACATTAATTTTAATATCTCAAAGTTGAAAGTAGAAAAGCCAAGAATACCAACCTATTAGCCATTTTAATCTGCATTATTTATTGGGTATCAATTTTCACTATCTATTCACTGATTGTTAAATTTATTTCAAATAGCTCTCAATATTTGTTTTCCTTTTCATCGACACATGAGTAGAAATCAGCATTATGAATTTATGCCTAAGGTGTGGTGAGGTGTAGTGAGAAGGGCAGAGAAATGCCTTGGAGATTATACAAGTTAATGGCTGAAAAGGTCCTCAGAGTTATTTCTAATTCTTCAGAAGAAAGTATCATTTGGTATTGCTATAACAATGCCTTGCTTTTATTTTTCAGCTTAATGTTTAAAATTCATTTGTAAAGTGGCATAATTTTCTTTCAGCCATCATTCTTTAGAAAAGAGCCCATGGAAGCAAAATATCACTATTTTTAATGTCACTTACTTCCAATAGTTTTTTCCTTTTATTAGTTTGCCATTCACTGTAGAGTGTTTTCCAGTAATAAGCTCTAGGCCAGACATATATTGCTGGAGAAAGATGGCTATTTTAAATTCCTTTCTCAATATGATTTTTTTTACCACAAATCCTAGGCATTCTTTTTTCCTTTAAAAAAAAAACGGAGCTTGGGAAAGAAGAATTTGCCATTGTTGCATCAGAGGCCAGAAAGTCTCTGCAAAACTAAATAAAGGATTGAAACGTAGTTCAGGATTATCTAAGTTCCAGTTTATCCAAGCACAGTGGGTTTAAGGAGCTTGAATTCTCCTGAAAGTTGACTCAACCCTCCAAATCACTTTCAAATTGTAAAGAACAATATATTGGAAGAGTTTATACATTTAAGCCTCAAGAAATTCAACATATAAGTCTGGAGTTATGAGGTCGTGTTCTGAAAGCAGAGGTGGGATCACCTCGTTCTGGGGAGTCTTCATTCCCAGCCCACCTCACTTCAGAACTGCTCATCAGCGTCGGGTCAGCTCTGCAGGTCGGCTCGATGTACAGGCTCATCACAGATGTCTCTCGGATCAACAGTAATGAGACATTTGCCTCTGCCAGCACTTCAAGAATCCAGTCTCCGTGACTAAGTGCTAAAATAATTTGCTACCATGCAGAGCCCCAGAAATCAAAGGAGAAAAACTGATTTAAAAATTCCATTTGAAATTAATTACAGAAATTATAAAATTTACAGAGATTAACCCAATTATTTTCTTTGATTTTTTTTCCCCAAAGTAATATACCAGTGCCTAGCCTAATTCTTCTGCATATTCTCATTGTAGAGTGAGAATCACCATTTATTGTAAAAAAATAATAATAATTTAACTGCATCTTAAGGTACAAATATTCAATTAAATATTTTCATTTGAAGACAAATTGAAATTTGCAATATTATTGGTCTTTCTCTTCACTTAATCTCCTAGACAATCTGATGGCTTCTTCTCAGCATCAGTCGTAACAATGGAAGTCTAGCTTACGTGTGTGAGAGAGAACATCACTTAAAGCTGTCATAGTTACGTCATTGACCTTGAGCTGCTCCTGAAGAAAATGAATTGACTGACTGAGGCCGTCAAGTAGAAAGCAAAGAACCATCCTTTTCTAAAGGTTTTCAGGGTAGAAATCGTCAGGGACCATCTTTTGTCACTGTCTAAGGCTTGATTAACTGTCTTAATTCACTATGATTAATGATTTTTAAAACTCTGGGGCACAAGATTTCTTATATGTTGTATTATATGAACCTTGTAAGTGGAATATTCTTCGAATGAACATCATAATCTACACACAAATGCATCAACAAGTGTAACAGATAATTATACATTATGTCACTCAGTTAGTATGAAAGACATTTCCAAGTGAGGATCCTCATTCATTTAAACAGAGATGTCAGTTTCTCACTCAAAATACATATCTCATCACAAGGAGAATTTTCCCTTCATCAACAAATGACACTCCATTTGTCCTGTTTCCACAGTGAGTATGTCTCTTAGAAAACCCACTAATGATTCATTTTTGTCAAACTCAGTTTTAAGTCTTATCATTTAAAAACCTCTTTATTTCTTAACTGCTAGTGACTAGAAAATATGAAATAGAAGAAATGAAGATGAATGAATATGGAACGTCAAAGCTCTGCATATTCTTAAAGGTAATAAAGTTCAAGTTCCAACATCCAATGCAAATTACAGTATATAAAATTTGGTGGACTGCTATTATCTAAAGTGGATAGGACAAAGGCTTCTATCTTTAATCAAAAGTAGGACCAATCACAAACTTTCACCACAAAAATTGTGAAAATGGTAGAAATGTTGCATGGAAATGTTGCAGTCTTTCTCTGTGAGGTGGAGAGAATGAGAACCTAAAACTTTCTTCAAATCCCAGTATGTCTTCAAACAGGTGCCAATGATGACCGCACTGTGGTGGACCACTCAGACTTCCACATTAGTCTCATTCACCCTCAAAGCCAATTTATTTCAGGTCCACCAGCACTCAGGAAAGCAGATATGCCTCATGCTTCCGGGCTCTCCCTAAGTGTGTCAGCAACATGCTGCTCAAACTCTTCGACTTAACTCTCCCATGCTTTAGGATAAGGTCATAACATCATGACAAGCAATCAAAAGTAGTCAGGCACTAACACATTACCCCACTGACACTACTGCCTTAAAGGATTTTCTCCAAAAGCATGAACTAACTTTAGAGTGAAAGGGGTACTTCGCACTTAGGACAAAATTGGTATGATGTGCGTCAGATGATCATACGAAGCCTTCAGAAGCTACCACGATTGAAAAACAAAGACGGGGGAAATTTTACAAGGAAATAAAACCTTCATTCCACCAACTTCCTTCCCTTAACAAACTAAAATAACTCTAGCTAGTGAAACAATTATAAATTATATTATAATTTTCATGAGTCAAGTAATTTAAATAGAAATTGCCTCTTCTCTACAATTTGTGTATTTTATTCTAGATACAGAATTCATCATTTGAATTATTTTTTCTTCTTCCAGAGGGAAATAATAAGTTTAATTTTACATGGTTGATATGTGTTTAAGATAGCTTTAAAAAGAATACCACAGGAGGCCTTTATTCATGGAAAATAAAATTTTTTTAGAGAATACATTAGATGACCATTAGATTTTTTTCCCTACATTTCTTTTCCATGTTAAGCTTACTTGATGATGTAGTATAAAATTTCTTTAATGTCAATTAAAAAAAGACACAAATTAATTCACTAGGGAAGGAAATGAATACACAGACACATGATCTTTAGGGTGCTCATAAGTGGTCATTAATCATCCTAGGAAGGTTAAAACAGTACAGCCCCCAGTAAAAATCTGCAACATTTTCTTTAGCACAAAGTCTGTGACAGATGAAAAATACATTCTGTTTCTGCCCTTGTTAATAAAAATGCACAGCTTATACCTCTGAAAGGTTTTATAGCTGAACCTCTCCTGACAGACTTTCTGTACTGTACATAAAGGGAAAATGTACAGAAGTGGAGCTTTGGGAGTAGATAACCTTGAGAAGTTTATTCATTGTGTTATCTCGTTCTTATAGTAATATCATTTTGAAGAAAGTAAAGGCCCACACTAAATAAATGTCTCTCCCTTTGTACAAATACCTATATAACAAAATAGCTTATGTTAATAAAATAATTCCCCTACAATATGAGATGTAAGGGATAGTTACTTTACATATTTTTTTAGCTGGTAAAAGATACAAATTATCATGCTTGTATTGGTTAGCTATTGCCAGGTAACAAAACACAGCAAAACTCAATGGCTTAAAACAACAGTCATTTATTATTATAGTTCACGTGTCTGTGAGTCTGCTAGAGGTCAGCTCATCTCAACTGGGCTCACCTCTGCATCTGCCATGCATGACTCATGCAACTGGAGGTTGTCTAGGAACTCTGCTCTAGGTTGGCTTTGTCTGGGGCAGCTTAACTAGGGCAACTCCATTCCAAGTGTCTCTCATCCTCCTCACTAGGACCAGCAAGCTAGACTGGGCATGTCCTTCTCATGGTGGTTGCAGAATTAGTAGAGAGCAACCGAAAGCACAAGCACTTTTCAAGCCTTTGCTTGTATCATAATCTCTAGTGTCCCATTGACCAAACCAAGTAATATGGCCAAACACAGATTCAGTGGAAAGAGAAATATATTCTGCCTCTTGATGGAAGAAGCGGTAAACTGACCTGGCAAAGGGTGTAGTTAACGAGGGGAGGTGAAGAATGGGGGTCATTAAAGCAATCTACCACATACTTGATAAGAGCCATGGACAGTAAATGGGATTAATACAAAATCTACAAACTAGCAAAGATTTAGAAAACACTGGAAATTAGGCAAATTTCTTTTTTGCCTTATTCATAACAGCCGCACCAAGCTTTACTTGTGTGTGTATGTATATCCCCTGGTTGAAAAGTGATATAAGCCAATTTGGCCGTTTGTAATTATCAGGTTCTTTGGTAAAGAGCCCCCAGTCATTATAGGCAAGGGGAAGTGCTATGATTTCTCCTCCACAACCTGACTACCAGTTGATGTATTATAATGAAAGTAAGGGTCAAAACTAATTCTGATATACATAAAAACACTCATTAGCTATCATACAAGATAGTTATACAAGATTGCTTTGTAAGCTTGGTAAAGTCCACACTCCCCTGTCCTTTTAGTCATTCTGATGAGTGCCATGCATAAAAGATTCAATTCAAAGTGGACACAATAATATTCTGAAGGTAACATCAGTCAACTCTCTAGAAATCAAGAAACAGAGTTCTTGGAACTCCAGATCTAGGGCACCATTAGCACTATTTTGTATAAGTGAATTTTTTCCAAATTCTTACTCCTTGTTTTTGCAAGGGAGGTAATGAATGTACAGTTCTTCTCTTCATAAACATTTCCTAAACACCACTCATTTCAGCAGGGAATAATTATTTCGAACATCCCTTTTGTTAACTAATGAACATTTTGGTACTGATTTAGATGATGATATTTGAATTGTTTGCCTTAACAACCTTGGAGTGTATATTCCTCATTAAGTTACTTCAGAGAGTAACCAGCAACCCCTGGAGTGTAAATCCTGATTAGGGCACTTCTGATGTTAACTAACAGTCCCTTAGCTATAAAACCAAGTTAACTTAAACACACCATGCACCTCACACTGTTTGTACTGAAATATTTTAAAGTAAATTACAGGCAGTATAATCCCCATACAATTCAAGATGTGAGGGACAATCTTCAAATTAAGTCTGGAAGTATAATTGTATAATATTCAACAAATCCCTCCTAATACTGCTCTTTTTCATCTTCCAACACTCAAGAGTCTCAATTTTTAAGACTGGCTCTTCTGCTCTTTCTATGATTCTATTTATTTTGTTCATTTCACAAACTCTTCAAATTGCTGATTATAAGTGCCATCTTCATTTCTTCAATACCCCTCAGTTCCTTAAAATCTTGCTTCTATAGTCTGAAACTGATATCTAAGATCCATTCTTAATTCTCAAACAGAAATCTCTCTGCAGCATTTGATATTGTTGACCACCGTCTCTTTTCTGACACTATTTCCTGCAGACTTCTAACCTCCTCTAGTGGTTCTTAAACTAGCTCTTCTACCTTCTCCTTCCCCTCACCTGTGTGCCTGTACACCTCACCTTCCACCCCACGCCCGTGCAGACCTCAACACCTTTGCATCTCTTCAAGGGAGAATTTCTCTCTAAATTCACTTTCATGGTGGGTTTATCTGTCTCCCAGGGGCTTCAACTCTCACCACAATGTTGAAAACCACTAAATTTGCCTCTCCCACAATGACTGCAACTAGGCTTCAACCCCATGTCTTCAAAACATCTCCTCTTCTCTTGAATTCTTCCCACCAAATCAACTACCATCAAATCCTTTGTTGCTTTTTCAACTGGGCCAATTCTCATTGTTCTTTACTGTTTAAAAGGTTTTTCTCCTTGTCTGCCAACACATTTAGTTGACAAATATTTGCTGAATATTCACTACATGCCAGGCACTGCTCAAGAGGCTAGGGAATACAACAAAGTTAATAAGATCGGTAAGATAGACACCTTATCAAGTTTGAAGCCCTTCCTTCACTGAGATTTTCCGGTTCCTACATTTCTTTCAAAGTGCCTTCCCATGTCCAGAAAGTTATCCTGTTCTAATTCCACACCCCAGTGGTTTTTTAACTCACTCCAATTTTCTCTTATATACAATCTATATCTTATCATCTAGTCTTGAGTTGAATAATTTTTATGCCAATGCACACACATATAATCTATTCATATACATATGTATGCATATTTAGTGTATACATTATATAGTATAAATAATATGTATAAAGGCTTATAGAAAATTTCCCAACTACTGTGTAAGTTCCTTAAGGAGTGACGTATTTCTGTCTAATGTCCCTAACACACAGTAAAAACAAAAATATTTAAGGAATGAATCATTGAGAATACCATTGGAAAGGAAATATCTATTAGTGCATAAATGTAACAGAGGAAAAATATCAACTTGATTCCTTACTGCGATAATAGCTAACTCTTATTGAATACTCACATGTGCCCAGCATCATTGTAAGAGCTTTACACATATTTAATCCTCAAAAAAAAATCTTGTGAGGGAGGTACTATTATTATTCCCATTTTTTATATGATAAAACTGAGGCAGAGAAAAGCTAAATAAGTCTTCAAGGCCCCTAAATGGTGGGGTCAGAATTCAAATCCAGGAAAATTTGATTCCAAATCCAATATTCTTATCTACTCTGCTATACTGTCTTTCAGATTTAGACTTCTGGCACTATCAAATGCTTCTGTCCTGATAACCTTTGTAAGTGTCTGCATATTAATGTCATAGTGAAAGCTCCAACTGTCAATAGAAGAGAAAAATCCCTAATAGTTCATGAATTAGGCTTCTCTTAACATGTCAGTTTTATATAAGGGGACTTTATAATTTTTCATCCAAATCAAGAAGCTTTGGGGAGTGGAGGGGGTGCTGTATTTATTATATATTGCTGCATAACAAATTATCCCCAAATTTACCAGCTTAAAACAACAAACAGTCATTATCTCACACACTTTCTCCAGGTCATAAGTCCAGGAGAGGCTTAGCTGGGTGGTTCTGTCTCAGGGTCTTTCATGAAGTTGCAGTCAAGAAATAGGCCCAGATGGTAGTCATCTGAAGGCTCGACTAGGCTGGAGGATATGCTTCCAAGCTCCAAAGCTGTTGGCAAGAAGCTGCAGTTCCTCACATGAGCCTTTCCATGAAGGCTGCTCCTGGCAAGGCATCGGGCTTCTCCAAGGGTGAATGATCAGAGAGAGAGATGGAATCACAGTGTCTTTTGTAATCTAATCTCAGAAGTGACAATCACTTTCACCTTATTCTACTTGTCAGGCAAACCAACCTTGGTGTAGTGTGGCAGGGGACTACCTAGAGTGTGAACACTGGGAGGCAGGATCTTTGGGCATTGTCTTGGAGGATGGCTACCAGAGGTGCTATTAATAAATTAAGCCAGGACAAAAGGCATAAATGAGGACAATCCCTAACAAACCTAGGGTTACGCTTCCCCACCTTTACTCTATGTCTTAATTTACATTCATCACATCAAGAAGTAATTTTCTATCTATAAAATTATTTAGTTCTATGACTGAGTCTCTAAAAATCCATAATATGAATAACTGCCACAACCCAGTCCTCCTCACTCCCACCAAATCCGTCTCATGACATTGCTGTGGAAGCCACCAGCAGTCAACAACCAGTGGCTTCTCAAATAGCTCTCTTCTCTGCTACTGCAAATACTGGATTGTTGCTCCTCTCTGTCCCTCACAATTTCACCCAGGCCCCCAAACATCCATGTATGTCTCTTCAGCAATCTGGGAGGTTCATGAATCATAAGAGCTTCAGGGCCTTTGCAAAACATTAATAATATTGAAAATAAAGTACTGTGTAATTTACATTGGTCTTGATAAGACTAACCCTGAAGTTATAACCATGATATTTTTCTATGAAATCAGTTCTTCAGAGAACTGATTCTATGATAAAATCAGTCTACTGGGAGAGGAAAGCACTGAAATCTAAACAAAGTTTACTAATAATTATTGGTATTTCCTACCCTGGCATTTTCCTTCAACAGTTAACTTGACCATTATGCTATCTTAATGACCTCCAAGTGAACTTGGCCCTAGTGCTAAAGTCAACTCTAACTCACCTTCTGAGTCTTTAGAACAAGAACAAAAGCAAAGGCAACATGTCTAGGTTAAGGGTTTGGTTATTAGGGTTAAGTAATTCTCCTTTGTTCTGGGATATAATACTAGATATTAAGCAGATCTATCTATAACCTGATATAAGACAAAAAAGAAAAATAATAGTGAGTGCTACTGTTTTACTATACATTAGAACTGAGGTAAGTAAACCAATCAACTCAGGAAAACAATCTTTTCCTTCCAATAACCATTAAAGTAAATGCAACAAAAATAAAGAATTATGGACATTAGAATTATTTGGGAGGAACTCAAACCATTCTTTTTTAACCCTGTGTGTATTATATAAGATTATCTGTTCAGAGGGAGCTCATTAAAGCTAGAGAGTGTGGTGGCTGTCTCAAATATAGCAATAACTATCATCACATCATAGTTGGAGTGGTAATTTGGGAGTCAAGCTTCAAACCAGAGTCCATTCATGATTCAGTGTCATTGATACGTTGATATTCTGAAGAAAGAGAAAGAGATTGAGAGAGAGAACAAGCAAAGACTATTCCTCCTTCCCCCTAATTGTTTGTTCAACCTCATGACCAGGGAAGTCAGAAACTGACTATCTGAAGAATGAAAACGACTGTAAACTTCCCATGAAAGTCAAGCAAGAAACAATGAGCCGGGAGAAATAGTAATAAAGCATTTCACCAATGTCTATCATGATTCATTACTTACATTCATCCAATTTCCAGAACCATCTTGACAAGCCTTGTTAGGCAGGATAAAAGAAAGTGATGGCTTGACCAGGGTACATTACATTGCTTTCTTTCTTCCTCCTTTCAGTTGTGTTAGGGAAACAAGTTGGTTGCTATTCTCTGATTTTTTTCCCCGATGATAATATATATCTTCCCATAATTTGTAAGCCCAGATCCTTTTTCTCATTTCAATTTTAAAATAAACCTCCTGCCAGTTGAAGCTGACTTCGCCTTGCTGAAGGCTGGGTAATTCCTCTAGGCAGTAGAATATCTCATTAGTTACTTGAATGTTGTTTTCCTTAGTGGAGTCCTGTCAACTAATTTTTTTTTCTTGCTCATCCATCCTCCTCCAGTTCAGGGACCACTATTGATTTACCCTAAGTTAAGTCAATTTACTCTGAAATTTTTCTAGCTGTGATTTGGGAATATTCATTCAGATGCACAGAACAACCACCATGAATCACATTTACATGTGTCTTTAATCTTAAACCTTTAAGCATCTACTAGAGTTATTCTTGCTTCTCTCCTATTTTTGCAACACACACAAAACATTATTTAATGGAGAAGTAAATTGTAAACTTTCCCTTTGTTTAGAAGAGGTCATAGAATAGACATTTCCAAGTAAAAAAAAATGTTTTGTGTGTTTATAAACTGCATTTAAAAAAAGAGTATTCAATCCTATTTGAAAAAAAATGCAAACTAACCTTATTCCTTAGATTATGTTTTCTAACCAAACTAAAAGAGTTACTTTTTCTAGGCTGTTCTAAATTGCCCAGTTTTTCTGTCTAGATTTCCTGGGCTTTATAATAATATACCTTGTTCTTAGACGGAATATCAGATTATGTACACAAATCCAATAAAATTGACTGTTGCCCATCAAATATAGTCCATTTTGCTCTTCACTACTGATTATCACAAGCTATAGAATTGAAACCTGGGCATATCAACACAGATATGGTGCCTTATGCTTTTGCATTTCCTTCCCACTTGAACGTCACAACTTCACATTCACATAATTCACACAACGTTGCATTCATATAATAAATATATATGGACCACGTGGTATGTGCTAGATAACAAAAAGACAAAGAGACAAAGTCCTTTCTCTCCAGGCAAATATAATTTCTGAAATTTTCAGTTTATTTTATTTTTAATCTCAACCCAGTGGTTTTCAACCTTTTAGCTGGATTACCACTTTTTTTCAAATCTATTACTTAATATATTCAACAGATACAAGCTGAAAAGCTGGGCTAGCAGCAGGCTCAGGAGAGGGCAGCCATCTGGAGCCCTGACACTCAGCTTCCAAAGCAGATGATGAGACACCTCTGAGAATCCTGAGGCCTCACACAGCGCCTTTAAATCCAGCAACATAGCCAAGCTGCTTATTTTTAAGGTAAGAAAAACTGTGAGTTAGAGACACTGTACGACTTGCCCAGTCATACAGAGGCACACCCAGAACAATCCATGCCTCCTGACACCCAGGTTCCAGGTTCTCTCCAGGGAGACATAACCACTTCATACCATGAGTAACGTTGATACTTTGTCAGAAATATTTCTACTTGTAAATATTTACCTTTTAAGGTTTGATGAATTCTTAAATTGATTACATCCTACAAGCAAAAAAAAGAAAAAGCTTCCAGAATTTCTCATCTCCGATGTTAGACCTTAAGTTGGTTTTAAAAAGCCTTATCTCTTCCATAAAGTAGACGGATGAGAAGAGGGTAGTTCATCAGCTCCCTTGCAAGTCAGAGCTCTAACCACTATAGCTCATGGGAAAGAAAAGACTTGTTCACCTTCGAATCACTGAAAGAAATTCCTGTTACTAACAGCTCTCCTAGCAAATAGCAATCCTGCACACCTCCAGGAAAATAAAGAACGGAATGATAAACCCTGTTGCAGGCCCAAGGCTGCTCCCCTTCTAAGACAATTTCTCTTCTGTTGGTTTGCCCTTTTGTACTACAGCCCCTAGATGCTTCTCACATCCTCTTTCAATACCTAAAATGAGTTATGTCACAACCTTAACCCACACTTGTCCATGTCACACGCCCCGCTGCTTATACTACATTCCCATTGCTAAGAATACAGTGGCAGCTGGACACGGTGATCAGAATAATGCCCCCCACTTACATCATTGCTCATTATTGATCACTGCTATGCATATACCTGAACTGCTCTGAAAACTAATTGGCTTTGGCTTCATCTCTAGCTCTTAAGCACAATAAAACATTCTTTCTCACCTCACCAATCCATAGCCAGAGGTCTAGCACTGTTTTAAAAAAAATTAATTCTGATCTTTTATTTAAAATAAAAACATTAACTGTTACTGCATGCTATGCTGATAAAACATTAAACCCCAGCCGCTCAGGTACACTGCTTTTATATTGTAGATATTGAAATGTGACCCTTACCATTACAGACTGATTAAAAGTGAAACTTTATGGCATCTCAGCATGCAGTCTGCTTTTAAAGATTAAAAAAAGGAAAAGAGTGAAGAATAATGAATTACAAAGGCAGTTGGAGCTATCAAAAAGTGCTTAATCTAAAAAGCATTTCCCATAGTTGTGGTTCAAGATGTTGATGCTCATAGCTAAATTAGTTTACAACTTACCTGTATTCAATTCCTTAATTATTCAATTATTACCATGTATACTGTTTAAACAAGCCAAATGACTTTCAGAATAATTGCTCTCTTTTTTGTTTTTAATATACACTTAATTCCTTGAAACAGCTGATCAAGTATATGCACAGATTTCTTCAATAAAGAGCTTAGCTTTATGTTAGATAGCCAATATATTTTGGAAAATTTCCCCAAAACATTCAGAAGTCATGTACCTTAACATCCTATGATTTATTATCCTCATTGCACAATTATCTGATGTAAGGAATAGCCTGTTGGTTTTCATATTTATATAAAATAAGTCATAACATCATTTTACCATAAAAGAGTCCACTATAGTAATGACTTTGTTTTATAACTGCACACTTAATTTTTCATGATTTTGCTACCACTACTAGTTTAACCTCATATATGTACAAAGTAGGTGTCTCTAAATGTTTTAGATATGGAAAAAGAAGGTATATAATGTTTCAAGTAAAACAAGGTTAAAATAGACCCAACCTGGGGCCAGCCCAGTGGCATAGTTGTTAAGCTCGCGTGCTCTGCTTCGGTGGCCTGGGGTTCTCAGGTTCGGATCCCAGGTGCGGACCTATGTACCACTCATTAAGCCATGCTGCAGCAGGCATCCCACACATAAAGTAGAGGAAGTTGGGCATGGATGTTAGCCCAGGACCAATCTTCTTCAGCAAAAAGAGGAGGGTTGGCAACAGACGTTAGCTCAGGGCCAATCTTCCTCACCAAAATAAAATAGACCCAACCTATGTTGTGTAAAGTAGCCTTACAATAAAGGAAAAAGAATATAGAGTCATCCAAATGCTTTAGGCCTTTGTTACACACAAGGATATGTCCTGAGACCTCCATGAATCCCAAATCTGTGAATATACCAAAGCAAATCATTTCCTCCATAAAATTCAATGAGGTACAACTGAAAAATTTAGGTGATTACTTCAGACTCTTAATGATTCCACAAATATAAGATTGGAGTCATTTGTAAAACTATCAAAATGAATTCTGCCTCTAAAATAAAGTCACCACTACATTACATCATGTCATTACTGTAATAACGTGACACAAAATTAACTGAGTCGGCACATTCTTATTGCTTAAATTGGGACCTCCCCAGACAAGTGCTTGTGTGGGAGCTGAAATCCATTTGCCAGGCTGAGTACCAGGCACAGAGCTGAAGCAGGCTATCACCACCCTGCTGGACAGAGATGATGACCCTACTTCTCCTACTAACTCTGGACAAGCCAAAGTTGAGTAATAAATCATATAGTTAGAGCCCAGATTGTCTTTCGTAATCTACCTGTTCACATTACTGCTTAGAAGGAAACACCAAGTACCTGGAATCCTAGCCTGGGGGAAGAGGACTGCTGACCAGCTTCCCCCTGTGTAAGGATTCAGAACAACCTAGGCAGACAGATGCTTGGGAGGATGTGTGGGTACCAGGTAACACAGCTCGCTGATGTGTACTGAAGACGGCGGAACTAGAACAGTGCCTGGTATACCCTCTGGGATGGAGTTTCCCAAAAAGAGGATGCTAAATACAATCCAGCTTATATCTGATCTATGGTTTTGAAAAATTGGCAGGGGTGAGGGGTGAGGAGATGGGGTGGAGAGAGTCTTCTTAGGTCCCAAGGGAACTTGTGGGGGGATGTTCAAATGATGAAACTAAAAGAGTTTTCCTCAGGGCAAGGGAAGAAGAAAGGCTCAGTATCCAGGTGTTCAAGGCACAAAGTTCCTTCTGCAAAATTTGCTCGAGGTGCTGGCCAAAAAGACAAAGGCTTGGGAGGCAGAGAACCAGGAGTCCTTCTGCAAGGTTTAGCCATGGTAAGAGCCAGAATAACTGGAGAATTAGAAAAAGTGTATAAAACCTGAGATGTAATGAAGCTGGAACAGATCCCTGGGCACTCTTGGCCCAAACCATTTTGACAGCAGGAGTGAAAAAGTAACAGCTAACCCTGCTGAAGGAGGGACTGTGCCAAATCTCAGGGAGACCAGGGAGGATAAAATGAGCAGCTTCCTCTCCTCTTTCTGCTCAGGGGAGAGGGTGACTGAGCACTACAGGCACTGGGATGACTGGGGCAGATCTCCAGGTGAGGCCCTCAGGGGCTTCCAGGGACACCTGGCCATAAGCCAAGGTTGTTACATCGCTGTGCCAGGAAAGTTGATGTCACTCATATTAGAAGGCAAGTCAGGTCCCTGAGGCAGGTTACTTGAGGACAGATTCCCACGTTCTAGTCCAGTCCTTGATAAAGGAGGAATGGGAGAAGAGGGAGGCTAAGGGAGGCAAGGGAAATTTTCTGATCTTTTTCAGGAAACTTTGCCATCAGAAACAAATGGGAGAAATCTCTGTAAGTGATCTGAGATACAGAAGCTCCAAAGGAGCACTGAAATAATTCCAAAGGTTTCAAATGATGGAGGGAATATAATTGGAGCTAAGACAAGCTCTATTTTACTGGCCTTTTCTGAAGGGGTGGCTAGGCATAAATGACGTTTCCAAGTTCATGCTTTTATCTGTGAGTAACGCCGTATTAAAATGCAGGCGTCAAGTCTTTCTCCTTGAGTTTCTGCGATTGTACTGAAAACCAGTTGGTTTACATGCGTCCAGAGGTTCCAGAATTTGCTTCCTTGGGAATGCACATTTCTTTTGATAAAATTAGAAACAAGCTTTTTGAAATTTCTGCTTGGAATAGGTCTATGTGGTGTATACAGGGCCTCACCAGATGGACTGGCTGGATATTCGGTCTAAGTGTGTGGGACAGTGAAAATCTCTACATTTAATCATTTCCAGGATGGTCCACGTTCCCGTGTTTACTGAATTGCAATAGTCTTGGGAAAATTAAACTAAACTGTTGGTGTAAATACGATTGTTTTAAATTACGGTTTCAGGGAAAAATTGTTACTGAAGCCTGAATCACACCCAACAGAAAGAGATAAGAGAGGGTATAATTTGACAGTAACATGCCCAGAACCAGAATGATCAAAATGTTCTTCCCAGAAGCTAAGACTTTTGAAGTATATTGTTCTATTCTCTCTGTTGTGTCATTTTAGAATGTTGGCATGAGGCCGAGACTTCTGAGCACATCACCACCACCCCTCGCCTCCTCCACAGCCCTTCTTTAATAAACAGTGAGTTGTTAAAGAGGATCGCAATTTCACACTGGAAATGTTTTCTACGTGGAACTCTCTAGCATTAAAATCTTTTCATATAAACCAAAGATAAAAGATGTAAAAAAAGTGAGAAGGCAAACTTTTTACTGCTGAAATTTTTTTTACCCTGTGATCCAAACTTAAAATGGAATAAAAACATTGTTATATTTGACTCTTCTATGGAATTTCATCCTTCATATATGATTTTCTGGTTTTTTCCTTTGGGTGAACATAATATAAAATTGGGGACATGACATTAGTTTAAATTATATACATATATATAAAACACATATTTTATGAAGAAATTAAATTTAGATAATGAAGTAAAACTGGGAAAAGATGTTAAATAAAACTTGAAAGCCAGTGTTTGTCTCATTTTGTCTTTCATTATTATCTTTTACTAAGTGTGCAGAGACTCTGAAACTGTGTGGTAAGAAACAGTTCTCCACGGTCTCTTGTGTTTCTCGTGAGCAGGAGCTCTGGGCTACCTTTTCAAGGATGCTTGTGAAGCAAACATGCTGTCCAGCAAAATAAAGAGATCTTCCTCTAGTGCAAAGTTTGGGCAGGTTTGCTTGCAAATCCTTACAAAAGATTGGGGTTTCTAAACTCAGATTCCTCAGCTCTGATGTAAACCACTGTCTGTGCAGGAACCTCCTGGGCCCCCCTCCACATAACCCCTGTGGGACATGGGGGCAAGGGCAACCAAGGGGAACATGAAGCTCATGCTGACAGCTGTGCTGTCAATAACAATGTGCTTCGTATCTGACTCAGGAATCCTGTGTCTTATGCCAGCACTGGTGAAACTGTGCAGGCTAAGTCATGAGTTTGCAAGCAGGGTAAAACCCTAGACCCTTCGCAGTTCCTGATACTGGGCCCACTGTACTTTGGTCGTTCTCTTGTCTTTGCTTGGAGAGAAGTTGGAATTTTTTTGTTATTATTGTTATTATTATTTCAGAAGGTTTAGACTGGAATGACACTGACAAGATGCTCTTGGAATCATTTCCAGGATGCTGGAGCCAAGATTCAAAAACGAAGAAAGAAAAGGAAATGGAAGGCTGGCCCCGTGGCGTAGTGGTTATGTTCGCACACTCTGCTTCGGCAGCCTCGGGTTCGCAGGTTCGGATCCTGGGTGCAGACTTACACACCACTCGTCAAGCCATGCTGTGGTGGCATCCCACATACAAAATAGAGGAAGATTGGCACAGATGTTAGCTCAGGGACAATCTTCCTCAAGCAAAAAGAGGAGGAGTGGCAACAGACGTTAGCTCAGGTCTGATCTTCCTCACCAAAAAAATAGAAAGAAAGAAAAGGAAACGGAGACTTCAAAGCTTAAAGAGCAACATAGTAATCTAAACACATGAGTTGGAGAGCCATAGTAATAGAGTTTATATTAAAATCAGCTGACAAAGGAAAAGCAGTAGCTAATACAAGGAAAGAAATAAATAATAAGATCTTGAACTTAGTAAAAGCTGAGATAAATTGGACCAATTAATCTTGTGATATACTTGTGACCTCTTCTCTCTGAACCTCACTCTTTGTCTAACCCATGGCCCTGGTTTCTCTCTCTGTGACCTGACATTCCTTTCAGGCTTGCAACCTCACCTGGGGGCTTGAAACAGACTTCTGTCAACTGCTAGCAAGAGATTTTAAGATGTCACAGGGTCAATAGATTTCCTTTGCCTGTTTGGTTTACATGTACTTCATTTGTTTTGATATGGCCTTGATGTCTGAGCTACCAAAGAAAACTATAGAATGTGATGGCTAAAAAGAGAGAGAGACTGAGAGAGACAGATAAAGAGAGACACAGAGAGAGAGAGACAGAGAAAAAGAGAGAATTCCTCAAGTCTACACCTTTATTTTATAGATAAGGAAAGTAAGATGTAGAGAAATTAAAGTTCATGATCCAAGTTGATATTTCTATATTTGAAATTCATTATGACAATCCAGGAATCCATACCATAGGGCTCTCTGAAACAGGGGAAAGCAAGACATCACTTCTGATGTCTTTATTATCAGCATCACTAAATTATTTTTGACAAATATTTCTTTTTTTCTAATATGGTCTTCAGATTGAAGTTGTTTATATTTGAGCTATGGAAATTCTCAGTTTAAAGTCTGTGAGACTTGAATTGTGTTTTTTAAAGAGTTTTTCTCTATGGCATTATTTATTCCAATAATGAACATTGTAAAATGGTAAATTTCAAATAGTTTTTGAAACTGTGCTAAATTTGTGAGAAAGTTTAAAAGGCTGCCATTGAGTCAAGAAGGATCAGCCCCTTAAAACAATCCTAGAGAATTGTTTGAATCAGCCCCACATTTGCTCCATGTTCCAATCTCCCTGAATCTTGACAGCTTCAGGTGTTTTCTAGGTCTCTTCTTATTTTTAGTTAGGATACCTTTATTACTCAAACAGTTTGCAAACCAAGGAGATGTAGCCTTCTTTGGAAACAAACCAAAAGTGCTCTCCAGCAGAACAAAGGAAAGGGGCTTTTATTTATTTATTTTTATTGTGGTAACAGTGGTTGATAACACTATATAAGTTTCAGGTGTACATAATTATACTTCAATTTCTGCATAGATTACATCATGTTCACCACCCAAAGACTAATTACATTTCATTACCACACACATGTGCATAATCGTCCCTTTGGCCCTCCTCCCTCCCCCCTTCCCCTCTGGTAACCACCAATCCTGAAACCATGAAACTTCTAGAAGAAAACATAGGCAGTACACTCTTCGACATTGGTCGTAGCAACATATTTTCAAGTAGCATGTCTGACCAGGCAAGGGAAATTGTAGAAAAAAAATGAACAAATGGGACTACATCAAACTAAAAAGCTTCTGCACGGCAAAGGAAACCATCAACAAAATGAAAAGACAACTAACAATTGGGAGAAGATATTTGCAAACCATACCTCTGATGAAGTGTTAATATCCAAAATATATAAGGAACTCATACATCTCAACAACAAAAAAACTAACAATTCAATTAAAAAATGGGAAAAAGATCTGAACGAACATTTCTCCAAAGAAGATATACAGATGGCCAACAGGCACATGAAAAGATGCTCTGGGTCTCTTCTGGTCTGTAGTTTTCAGTACATCTCAGCATCTACTAATGCTCTTCAGGTCAGCTTATTTTCCCAACTGCCATTCTGCCCCCAAGATCACAAAACAAATCTGTCACTCATGCAGTAATTTGCAGGACTGATACTGTGCACCCGTGATTGCCACCACTGCCAGGTCAAATGTCTTTCTTAGCCTCTCTTCCTTTTATTTTTTTCTGTCATTGTCTCTTGCTCGGTGCTTCTGACTAAATCTACCAACTATCCAACCTTAGCTCAAAACCCACCCCATTTGATTGTTTATACTGCAGTGGTACCTCCACTTGAACTTATTAAATCAGTACTCCTGGCTCCAGGGCAACCAGCGCTAGTGAATTAAGACACCAAGACACCACCAGCAGTTCAGTTCTTTGTCCTCTCAGAGGTCATTTTGGAGGCTGAATTCACTTTAAGACAGTAGGTGTCCTCTTACAATCTCTTCATTTTCTTAGGGTCTCAGATTCCTCCTTCAAATATTTGTTCTATCCTTATCAATTATAAGATCATATTCCTCAGAGAAGATAGAAGCAAAATTGGATTTGTGAATTCTTTTTCTTTTTCACCCGTCAGCTTTTCCATCAGTCTTGAGCAGGACATGTCACTTCTTTGACTTTCTTATGCCCTAAATTTTTCAAAAGCTTTTTTATCCCCATTGTGTTTTTTATAAGACTCAACTCATTTGAGTCTTGAGTCTCTTCATTTGCAGATACAGTCCTTCTGATTCTATTCTTAAAATTCTATGACAGTCTCTCATTCATCCACAGTCATGTGCTCTTCTGTCTATCTTTTCTTCATGGCTTTTAAAATCTGATCTCATCAGAGAATCATCAGCGTATCCATCCTGCTTTCTTCAGGTCCTTCTTCCTCTATTCCTCATTTGTAATCATATGCAAGAATTGCCTCTTTAATAATATTTTAAACCTTTTGCTCATTTCTCTTTCAGGGATTCATGCCATGTAATTATGCCTATCTTTTTCCTCTCAACTTTATAAAGTCTGCCTTCCTAAAATCTAGGCTGTTTATCATACCCAGTCTTCCTCTTACTGATTATCATTAAGTCTACAGTCAAGTGGTCATAGACAATAGGCTTACAGTCAGAAAGACCTGGATTGTAATTCTATGTTTTATTCATAACTTGATTATGGATACCAGTGATATAACTTCTCTGAGCCCCAATTTCAACATTTGAAAAGTGAAGCTGATGTTCTAATACCTACCTCATAAAATTACTGAGTGGAAAAATATAGTGTATAAAAAGTGACTGGCACTTTTTTATATATAGTGTATAAAAAGTGACTGGTATTAAAAGTGACTGACTTGATAAATATCCTACCTTACTCATTACCAGAACATTTCACTTGTTGGCCAGAATTAAGTTCCAAGTGGCAGATCTCTTAATTATTTAAATGAAGTTATCATAAAACAAGTCAAGAACATGTCAAATATTCTTGGTTTATTAGAGGTTTAGAATGTTTTGGATAGCTGAAGATACCCATTATTACTGTAGCTTGACTTTATGGAAGTTTTTGTGATTTGATCATACAAACTTACCATTCATTCTCTCATTTGGCAATGTGACTAATAGTAAAATTCCACCATAATATTGTTTCTCGTCTCTCCTTTTGTCCATGGGTTTTCTCATGGGCATATTTGTAATTGCTCACTGCAATATTCTTCCTCCCCTTCCTAACATGTCTATTCTTTTGAATAACATATTCTGTTACCTGACTATATCTCAGTACTGAGTTTCAAACCACCAATGTTTCCAAAGTTTACTTTGTTGATTACTCATACTTAGTATAATGCTAAGGAGAAATTTGAGAACACAAGCATTCTTGATCTCTTCTTAATTGTTTCATAATCTCTGTGAAGCATCTTCCTCACTCTTCACTCCAAATCATATATGGAATCATCATTAGCCACTGTTTTCACTAGTATATCTGAGTATTTTTCTCTTTCTCTCTTTGTATTCACTTTAGCACCCTCTCCTCAAATTAATTTGGCTCTATCCAAACACACTCTCTCCTGTTTTTATGAAGTGCATTAGCCAAGAGTTCAATAGACTAGGATTTTACCTCATGGGACATAAATCCAACTCCTCTTCATGATATGGATATCAGCTGTTTATCTCCCAGGTCATCTTCTCTCTTCTTGTGTATCAACATGAAGTACGAGTAAGTCAATGAATTAACAGATGAGCTCCTAATTCTTTCTGCTTCTATAATGCTTATATATTTTACAATGGGCATATTTTACTTCTATAATCAGAAAAAAAATCAAAGATATTGAAAATTTAACCCTAAGGACTTTGAAGAAGCACTCACTTTAGAAAAAGTAGAAAAGATCACCTTAGAAAAAACAAAAAAGCTTTGCTAGAAAGCAAAGATAGAATCCTGCCTGGTTGAAAGTTCATGATTTATCTCTGTGCAACTACTCAAAATTCAGCAAAATAATGTCTTCAGGAATAGTTCCTGATGATCTTGTTATGACAATACACAAAGAATAATAAAGATGATCATTGGGAAGAGATCTACTATAGGTCTTATTATGTCCAATCCTCACTCTGAGCCCCAGTTTCACCATTTGAAAAGTGAAGCTTTTGGTAGATGTCATTCCCCCATTTTCAGCTGAAGCAACTGAGGCTCAGGTACATGAGGGACTTACCTGCTGTTGCTCAGCCAGTCATGGGCAGAGCCAGGATTTGAACCACATTTGTCTAATTCACACTCTCTCCAGAATGTCATCATGCGTCTCTGAGTACTGAAATGTAATGCAAGAACTTCTCTGACAACTGTAGGCTCATCTGCTATGAGGCTCCCAAGAGAAGAAGTTTTATGCAAAAGAATCAAGAATAGGAATAGAGTCAAACTTCTCAAGTGCCACGCTGGAAGCTAAGGTCAGTGGCACAATGCCTTCAAAATTATTTCCTAGAATTTATTTATTATTTCCTAAAATTACTTGCTAGAGTTCTGTAGCAGCCAAACTATCAGTTAGATATGAAGATAGAATATATTTTCTGCCCTTTTTGTGTGGAAGATGAAATTGATGGAATACTTGAGAGGAGATAAAATAATAAGTATGTAGAAGACAAAACAAACCAAAAAAAGACAATTATTAACCCCAAGGAAAACAAAAAGTTGCACAGACATGTCTACTGCATGGTTCAGCTTTCCACAGCATATACGAAGTCATAGCACTGTAAACACTGAATTTTGAACTAACCAAAATTACAATATAGCTCTATGGAGAGGATGAGGGACAAGAAGTGTATGAAAATATAGGTACACACTAGTGAACGTGTGTGCTGGGGTTCAGATGTGAAAAAAATAAGCTAAATCCCTCATTTAAAAAGCTATCATCCAAAAAGATCTCAATCATATGTGGGATATAAACTAACACATGGACAGAGAGAACTGGTTGGTGGTTACCAGGGGGAAGGCGGGTGGAAGGTGGGCACAAGGGGTGGAGGGATGCATCCATATGGTGACAGACAAATAATAATGTACAACTAAAACCCCACAATGTTGTAAACTGTTAAGACATGAATAAAAATGAAAATAAATAAATAAATAAAAAGTAAAAATCTATCATCTCTCATATGAGGGAGTCGAGAGATAATTCCTAAAACTGAAAAGTTAAGAAGTAAGAATATAAGTTTCTTTGGTGATAAATGATCAAAAGAAAAAGGCTAAATTTTTGAAAATGGTTGCCAATGAAAGTGGTTTGGAGGCAAGATGATAGGGGAGACTCTAAACCAAACAAGCCTTAGTTTACTATTTGACTTTTTAAACTGGGATTAAAAACAAAAAGAAAACTAAACTTTACATAGGAAGAAAAGGCAGCTGCTCTCAAGGCATCTGTGATTTAGTGCAAGACATCAGATGGCCATTGGTTAAGTAGTCTTAGAGGCATGTACAAGATGTTTCGGGGGTACACAAGAAGGTACATTCATTCCTCCTCTGGCAGAAGGAGGTAGTAAGAAGCCACACAGATTAGGTCTTTGGTTACCACCTTAAGTTTTTAATTAGTGGTTTTCCAGTCAGAATAAGAGGGAAAAGACATTCTAATCTAGCCAGAGAAAATAGCCTTAGCAAAGGCATAGAAACATGAATGCCCTTTCACTTCTCAGACACTCTGTATGATTACTATGGCTAGGCTGTGCTGTAATGCAGATGAATACCAGGTGAAGGGGCTAAAGAGTTTATTTGGGGGTATATTGCAAAAGGCGTCATATACCAATCTATAGACAAATATTCTTAGTCACAAATTCAAGCGTATATAGTTAATGATATCACCATCTATCCAGTAACTTAGTCCATAACTCAGGAGTCGTCCTTGACATTGCCTTGTCTCTTGATCCACATTTCTCATCTACCACCAACTGGCGTTCCCTCTGAAAGCCCGTGGGCAAGTGGGGCTTTGGTGCAGTGCATTATCCGTACAACTGTACGGGGCAGCCTCATCCACCTCAGTCCAAATTCCTGCCATCTCCTAACTAGTCTCTAGGGATGACTCCTTCCCTTCCATTCCCCACTTGCAGCCAGAGCAATCTCATCAAAATGCAAATCTTACCATGTCAACCCTCCTACTTAGAATATTGTAGTGACCTTTCCTTTCTCTTAAGATAAAGAATATCCTTAACATGGTCTTCAAAGCTCTGCAGGGTCAGGTCTGAGCATCATCTCCAAGATATCCCCCCACAACATGGAGCCCTCTCTGTTCTCCGACACAGTGGCCTTCTTCCAGTGATTTTACCGTCCATATGCCCTTTACCACTGATCCTCCACACATAACGCTCCCTCAGCTTAGAACACTCTCTTCCAGTGTCTCCCACCACTTCCATCACCATTTTCACATTTGCCTAATTAATTTCCACTCATCTTTCAGATGTGTGCCTTCAGGACGCCAATGTATATATCCTGTGTGGCACTGATCGTGACTGCAATTTTAAATTCATTCGTAAGATTATTTGACTAACATTAACTTCTCTTCTAAGTTCAATGTGAACAGGCACTATATCTACATTGACATATAGTTGTTTAATCTATAAATGAATAAATACCATGCTTACTGAAATCTACAAGAATTTTGTAAAGGCCTTAGAGAACAACACATAATTTTTTCTTACACAGCAACAATTCCAGAAAAAGTGGCTCTCTGATGCCATGAACACAATCTAAACGGACAAGTTGTTCCCAAATAATGTCAATGTACTAAACACAAGGAAATACACAAATAAACATAAGATATAATTGGAAACGAGCTCTGAAATGGCACAGTTAAGAATTTGTCATCTAAGAAATGCAGCAGATTTTTATCGTATTTTAGGTGGCCCACTTTTAATCCTCTCTGATTCCTATTTTCATCTTTTAAAAATCAACACCGTGCTGAGAACAGACTCTGAGGAGGTTGATAAAAAATATAAAACCTGTTCAATAAGTAGTCTCCTCTTCCATTTCCTTCTGAGTAAAAAGAAGTGTCATCCTCACAAAGCTTCTAGCCATCAGCAGGCCAGATAATCCATCTGTTTTTTTAATTAAACAGACTGAACATTGCTTCATTTGAATTGGACACTCTCCAATCTTTCTAAAGTTTTTCATTCCATGGAGCAGCTTATCTAGTAAAAAAAGAAAAAATCAGGAATGATACCTCATTTTTCACTCTTTCACTAAAAGTAGACATCCTGATTTGCCAATATATTTACTTCTTTAATCCATTTTAGACCAGATGCTATCTCCAGAAACACAATGATTAATGTTTTAATTTAACTAACTATGGGTATTTAAGTGCTATTATGTCTTCTCTCTTTAGATTAGTAGCAAGAACAAAGTTACAGAGTTACTAGTAAATAGTTAGCAGGAAAATTCCTTTGTTCTAATAACAATAAGTCACCCAACAGCTAACCATCATGTTCAGAAATGAATTAATTGCCCACCTTCATTCATTCATTTATACAACAAAAGTTTATATTAAATACTTGTCAAGTACTCTACTTCACTAGGTAAAAAAGATGAAAGTTATAGTCCTGCCTTCAAGGAACTCAGAGTCTAGTCAAGGAGAAAGAAAATTAACACAGCTTGATGGGAGCCAAGACAGACTTCAGTCATGCCAGATGAAAGAACAGAAAGATTTACCTTAACCAAGGAGACAAAGGCAATTTAGGCTGAGGAAGCTGCATGAATCTTTGACAATTAAAGGGCTGAAGAAACTGTAAAAGATGAAAGTAAAGACTGGAAAAGTGAGTGGGATTTATGTTAAAAAAGACCTTGAGGTGGCATAGTGGTTAAGTTCATGCACTCCTCTTCGGCAGCCCAAGTTCGCAGGTTCAGATCCCAGGTGCAAACCTACACCCCTCGTCAAGCCATGCTGTGGTGGTAACCCATATACAAAATAGAGGAAGATGGGCACAGATGTTAGCTCAGTGCCCATCTTCCTCAAGCAAAATAGAGGAGGAGTAGCAATGGATGTTAACTTGGGGCTGATCTTCCTCACCAAAACAAAAAAGACCTTGAACATTATGCTGGAGAGTTTGGATTGTATCCTAAAATTGAAGAGAAAGGATCATAAGAAAACTTATGACATCAAATTTCTCACTTAGAAAAATTATCTTGGTGGTGATGTGGAAGATGAACTTGAAGGGAGAAAAACTTTCCATAAAGTCTAAAAACAATGAGTCCTAAAATAGAAGATAATTTGATATTACCATAAAAATAAAAAGAGGAATATTACAGCTAAACTGACTATCTAGAGAAGTTTGAAATACCCTTCCTTGCATACAAATAGTTCACTACAGAAATTCAGCAACCCCAACTCTTTAAAGATTGAAAACGTAGTCTCAACATTATTAACAGTTAATATCTAACTTTATTTTTAATGTGACCAAGACAGCCTTAACATTCTCCTCAGCTTTACTAAACCTTAGACAGGTTTCTTCGTGAATTTAGGCCCCTGACTTCCCTTTTTCTTAAAGTGTTTACTTCAGAAAACTTGTGATTTTAAATTCTTTCTCTGTCCCTTTGAGATGTAAATCTTCTCCCAGCCTCTTGCCAGTTTTATAACCAAGAAATGTCTTTCTCAGGGATCTAAGAGCCATCCCTTTGAAATGTAATCATCAAGAAAGATGGTGCCCCTGTCTCCCAGTCTCTCTGAGAGGGTAGGAGCCTGACTTCTACAAGCACCAATTAGCAAACACAGAGGGCCTAATCACACTGACCAACTTATACCATAATGTCCTCCAGGACTTTTCCAATAGCTCATCCCAGTGCTTAAAAAACTCTCCTGCCTTTGGTTTCAGTGCAGTTGAGTTTAATCTCTCTCTCCTATTGCTCTGCCTAGTGCATTTGTCCATTTCTTCTTTGTCTTACTAATTCCTATTTATCCTTCACATCTCAGCTTGAATGTCACTTCCTCTAGGAAGTCTTCTATGCTACGAGCCCTACAAGTCTAGTTCTAGTAACTTCCTCCACTTTATCTTGTATAGCATTTGTTATGCACTGAATGTTTATGTCCTCCCAGAATTCATATGTTGAAACCCTACTCTCCAGTGTGGTGGTATTAGGAGGTGGGGCCATTGGGAGGTAATTAGGATTAGGTGGGGTCACAAGAGTGGAGCCCTCATGAATGGGGTTAGTGCCCTTATAAGAGTCATGAGAGGGCCAGTCCTGGTGGCCTAGAGGTTAAGTTCAGCACACTCTGCTTCAGTGGCCTGGGTTCAGTTTCTGAATACAGACCTAGACCACTCATCAGTAGCCATGCTCTGGTGGTGGCCCACATACAAAATAGAGGAAGATTGGCAACAGATGTTAGCAAAAAAGAAGATTGGCAACAGATGTTAGTGCAAGGAGAATCTTCCTCAGCAAAAAAAAAAAAAAGAGTCATGAGAGAGCTTGCTTCCCCTCCCCACTCTCCACCATGTGAGGATCCAATGAGGAGTCAACAGTCTGCCCCCGGAAGAGGAACCCCACTACAAGTGTATCTGTTACACTTTATTAATTGACCATTTATTTGTTTCGATCCCCAACTAAATTAGTAACTCTATCAGGTTAAGGAGCGTATTTGTTGTGTTCTTTGTAGGACATATAGTATTCATGAATAAATATTTGTTGAATGAAGCAATGAATGGTTATGAAAATGGTCCAGGCATCCATTCAAGCCAGGGCACTAATTAGGCTCCTGAACTTTCAAAATAAAATGTTAACTATTTCACCTTCCTGTCTGTTTTCATGCTACGTGGTCCTGCCTTCAATCTTCAAGAGAAAGTGCCAGCATTCTATGCCCTCATCAAAAACTATAACCTCAGATTGTCTGTTCTCCTCTTTCTTTAGAAACTTAGCCAGGAAAATTTAAGACAAATTGCCCTAGGAGCAAGCAGTCTACCTTTTCCCTTCCATGCTCTAAACTACCTATAAAATCTAAGAGGAAGACATTTTCATATTACTATAAAAATAAAAAGAGGAATCAAGTGGAACCACCAAAAGTCTACATATTTGGACCATACTACTGATGTCCCTCAAAGATTCCCCTGAGGCCATTTCATTTGAAAACTGCAGGGGCGCAATACACTTAGAATTCTGTGTGAAAGGCACACTCCCTCCCCGACTCTCCTGGCACACACTTTAGAGTCTATTTGAATAGCCTCCTGTGGAGTTATATAATCAGTGGTCCTGGAATCACCTCCAGTGAGTTCTCTTCGTGTTAAGCCTCTGGCTTTTATAAAAAGCTGAAATGGACACAAGAAATTCAATCCTGCATTTTCAGTATATATATTGTTAATGATATTGCCCTCCTCGATAATCACCATCCTCTATATGAAGTCCCACAAAGAAATGTATTTTTTTATTTCAGTGTTTGTACAAATTTAAAGCTGGTTTCTTCAAAGAGAAGTAGTAAAATAGAAAAAACACTACCAAGTCTAGAGGACTAGTGAGCCTCCACCGCTGTGTCCCTAAGGAGGAAGAATCTTGCTATGGATTGGTCAAATTCCAAAGTAATCTTTGAGTTACAGTACCAGGTATCTTTGGAGAATGTCTAACATCCACAATGCTGGAGATGTGTTTCATTTGCTTGGGAAGAACTCTCCCCACCTCTACCTCATTACCTCCTTCCACCTTAGAAAGCCAAGTTGGAACCAGAAGTAGCCTGAAGGAAAAGGAGTGTACTTTGACCTGCCTACTCTAGGGGAAAGAAGTCCTCCAGACCTAACTCAACTCACCAGCACTAGGGACCCCTCTAGGTTTTAAGTCAAGCTCAGGTTAGGAAAAAATTATATTCCTTTTTCTGATGTTGTCCCCTATGGCTATATTTCCCCTGAGGGGCAGCAATGGAAGGATGGATTGAATATTTGGTACACTGCTTTATTTCCACAGAAGTATTCATTTTGACAGATTAGGAATAGCTAAAATTTTTCAAAAGAGGTTTTAAATATTACAACATACTTTAAAGCTATGATTGTTAAAATGTGGCATTCAGACATAAATTGAACAGATTAGTTTTAAGCAGGGGAGTGACGTAAGCAGATTTGCATTTTGAAAGAGAATGTGGAGAATGGATTAGAAGAGAGCAGGCGGACAATTTTTAAGCTTTTGTGGTAATCCAAGGAGGAAGTAACAGGGGCTTGAGCAATGGAAATGCAGAGGGAATGGAGATAAATGTACATATCTGAGAGATATTTAAAAAATTAGAACCATCATAACTTGCTAGTTGATGAGATGATGGAGGAAAGAGGTGAGAATGGTGCTGAGCTTCCTAAATTCACGACCTGGTGGATAATGATGCCATTTATAGAGACTGGGAACGTAATAGGGGAAGAAAGTTTGGAAGGAAGATATTGAATAGCGTTTTGAGATATTTTTAGTGATAAACAAATAGAGATAAGGTGGTCGTTGGGTTCGAGTTAAGACAGAATTGTGGCCTGGAAATATAGATTTGAGAGTCAACAACATATAGGTATGATAGTGCTGAAAAGCACCCAAGAGGGTGTGTAGAATGAGAAAAAATGTATGACAAAACTTTGAGGGTTACCTAAAGAATGGTAAAGATTAGTCAAAGGAGACTTGAGAATAAACAAGAAAGAAAAATTGGATGAAAAAACGGGAGAGTGATGTATCAGAACAACTAGGGGAAGAGGGATTTTTCAGAAATGAGTGAGTGGCTATTGGGTCAAGAGTGTCAAATGCAACTGATAGGTCAAGTAAAAATAAAAAGAACTGAAAAATGTCCTTTGGACTCAGCAGCAAGGTGGTCAGGACCTCGAGAGGAGTAGCTTAGTGAAACGAAAGGATGCTATGTGGCAAGAGATTGAGAAATGAATGCAAGTGAAGGAACAGTAGCAGGGAGTATAGACAACAGTTTCAAGAGTTTCAAATGTAAAGAAGAGGAAAAAAAAGGAGAAAAATAAGGCAAGATCAGAAGTTGTACATTACAGGGAGGTTTTATTGATATGATTGTTTCTTTGGTTAGTTGTTTTGTTTGTTTTTAAGATAAGAGAAAATTGAATATGTTTAAATGCTTATGGGAAGGTGTGGTAGCCAGACACCAAGACAACCCCAATGATTCAGGTAGTGTCCCCCTTCACACACACATTGAATAGTATGGATCTATGCAAATAATAGGAGAGTGTGGAAACAATGGTGTGTGAGTCCTGAAGCTAAATGATAAAAGATATTGTGACTTCTGCCTTGCTCTCTTGTACCACCAGCTCTAAAGGAAGCCCCCTGTCATGTTGTGAGGACACTTAAGCAGCCCTATGGAGAGGTCCATGTGGTAAGGAACACTCATCCTTCTCACAGCAAGCAGGGAACTGAGGCCTCCTGCCAATAGCCATGTAGGTGAGCCATCTTGGAATAGATTTCCCAGCCCCAGTCAAGCTTTCAGGTGACTGTCAGCTAAAGCTGACATCTTAACTACAACCTCATGAGAGATTCTAAGCCAAAATCACTGAGTTTAGCCAATCCCAGATTCCTGACCCACAAAAACTTCGTGAGATAATAAATGTGTGTTGTTTTAATCTGGTAAATTGTTATGCAGCAATAGATAACTAACATAGAAGGTTACAGTATTAAAAGGGAGACAGTAAAAATACAAAAGAAGGGGGAGATCGTTGATATGAAGGTATCTGGGGAGATAGAAGAAGAAAGTGTTCCCTAAGTGAAACGATCTGCTTCAGAAAGGAGAAAGGATGCCTCTTTCCTTTCATAGGAGGGCCATAAAGGGATGGCTGCATCAGGTCAAGCTGTTGGTCAGTGGCATGAGTGAAGAAGCGTGCATCTGATGTTCTCAGTTTTCTCTGAAGAAAGAAAGAAGAGGAGAAAATGGGGCTACCCATTAAGAGTTATGAAGGAAGTGGGGAAGTTTAAAGAGGATAAAGAAATTTTAAGGACTTGCTGTGGAGAATAGGGAAGAGATGACCAGGTAAACATAGAAGGACTTCTCAATAGCATTGAGAGCCTAGTTGATCAGAGCTCATCAATTTTTTACGTAACCAATCTGTAAGTTTTTTCTAAAATAGAGGTGAGCTACAGGAATACCTGTTGGCAAAGTCTCACAAAGTAGCTTTGGATCATATTTCAAATGAAGACAAAGTTGCCAGTACTCCGGTCTAATCATAGCTTGATGATTTAAAATGGCAGGTGTGACTGAAGAGAAGCACAGTGCTTTACATTCGAAAGAGATGGAAAACTGAGTGGCTAAGGAAATCCAGACTAATTCCCCAACCATTGTTGTATAGAGCTATCGCTCTGTGACTAGCTCTTTTCAAAGGTCAACCAGTCTAATAGTATAGGAAATCATTAGAAATATTTTTGGGGTATTACCAATGATTTCTTATTTCTTGCTTTTTTCATCTAAATACCTTTCCCTTCTATTCCAGTCTCTCCTATTCCTTTAATAGGCAATTATTAATAGAGTCTAATGGAACTCTCGAAAATAAGCAAAAATTACCTCCCTTCATGCTTATATGTAATAAACTGCATGCTTCAGAATTGGCCCATCAGATATGTTTTACCCATTGAACACAACATATACATAAACTTAACCTAACAAACAACTTGGGAAATAATTGCTATGATCTAACCTACAAGTAAATTTCTCTTTCTGAAACAAATACCCATCATTGGAGTTCAAATAGCGGAGCAGTAGGATACAAACCAACTTCAATCTAAATAGTTCTAGTTTGCTTCTTTGGATGCTTTTTCTTTTTTAATTCCAAGATAAACCAGGCTTAGAAAGATTTATACAATCCCACCACGCATTAGCTGAACAATAAGCAATGATATCCTAAATATGAACACAGCTCCCTTGTATTAATCGTATTCATTAAAGGATAAACTATTTCATACAAATAAAAGTTTTTAGGCCCCAAGGTATGAAATGCAATATTTTTGAGCCATGACTATTTTTAAAGAGGAATATTTCTGAAAATACCTTGGGCTTTATTTCAGTAAACAATAACACACACTAATGCAAACATATACACTGCCAAGTCATTATTCCCATCCTTATTAAGGCAAATAGTCAGCACCACAGCCTAACCTGAAGCACTATAAATAATGAGAGTGTTAAACAGAATCCAATGAATAATTCATGAAACCTAATTCTTCCAGTGTCTTTGGCAGTTCTCTCACAGCCAGCTGAAACAATGCAGAATGATTACAAGGAAGTATCATCTGTATTGCTAGAGTGTATGCCTTATCTATTAAACTAGCTCATTTATTTAAAAAATAATCATCATCTCATGACTACTTTGCATTCTAAATATTTGTTTTTGTAGGATAATGTGATCCAAATGTACCTTTCTGGAGTTTAAAAATGAGATAATATCCAGGGGATGTCTGCTTCACACTCGGGCCCTGATTTAGGAGTGCAGTGGAGCTCCAAGAGTAAAGTGGCACCGCCTGTGACTCTCGGAAGCATTGTGTTGCATTCCTGGTCCAGCACTTCACCAACATGAAGGAATATAGTCTCATCAAAAAGGATCGTAGGAGTTAAGCGAGCTGAGACACTGGTTCTGTTTCTGGATCTGCCATTGACTTGATTTGACCCCAGCCATATAACAAAACTTGTCTAGACTTTCGTCTCTCACTCTATCACATTGGAATATGGACTGGAATAACTATGAGCTTCCTTACCTTCTTCGTATTCACCAATCTACATCACCAACAAACTGATCTCCCAGCTTCCAACCATAGTCTACTAGACTGTAAGAGGCATGAAGGCAGAGATAGGTCCATTTTGTTCACCAACATATCCTCAGCACCTAGCACAGTGCTTGACCGATTGGAGTATTTCAATAAATAGTCATTGAATAAACGAATGAACCTATTTCAATTAAAAAACACAATATCAATTCCAAGTGGGTTTCTTCTTTCACACCATATTTAATAACAGTAGAAGTTTAGAACAGTCAAAGCCCTCGAATTACTGACAGCAGCTAATGGTAAGAGAATTATTACATTCAGCAACAAATATCTTAGTATTTGGTTTTCTCACCAAACTATCACAGCAACATATTTTCCAAAGTTTATTGTGAAGCAAGGATTGGAATATGTCTTTCCATTACCCAGTGGAGCTAGGCTTAGGACTAGCATTCTGAATAATCAACTGGCTATCGTTTTCTATAGTAATCTGATTGTAAAGGAGCAAACCCTCTCCCTCTCCCAATACACACATATGCACACTTAAGCCTGCATCTCTCCTCAAAACACAGACTCAAAGACTATGCACACTAAAAAGAGGTTTAAACTAGATACCATGGAAGATTCTAGAGGAGAATTTTCTGCAGCTTCTGCCAACTTCATGCTTTGTGTTTCATCCCCATTGTTTGATTCAACCTCTGTTCTGTGGGATTTTGGCATTGTATCCAAGAGTTGAGGACTTACACTCTGTTCCCTCCCTCGGGAATCCTTCCTGACTTAGGACAGCAGTGGAGGGGGGAAGCATTTTAAGTTTTGGATTCCAACATATCTGAAATATATTCAAGCAGACTATTAGGACCACTCAAAACGTGAAAGACATTTTATATCTAATGAGAGCTTTCATAAGAGATGCTTTGTACTATATCGTGCTTTGTATAAGAATGATACAATATGAAAGATTATAATGTAAGCCACAAAGTATAGCAGATAACCCCAGAACCATTTAATAAAGTAATTGTGGTGACCTTTATAACAGAGACCCAGTATCTATTCTCCCATTGAGCAATTGAAATGTGGTTTCAGAAATTTATTTAAGCTCAGATTTGGCAATGGTTGGTTCAAGAATGAATATGTGGCATAATTATTATCAGTTAGACATGAGAATAGAAATTATGGAAGCTTCTAGAAATATTATTCTTTCCTTCCAAGGCAGTGGCAAAAAATCTAGTGTCTCTCTATAGCTGGACATGAATGAGAAAACATGTAGCCCAAATTGCAGCCAGTTAAAATCAAAGGGAACCAGCCTTAGTTTGAAGCCCAATACTACTGATAGCATGATGGAAAAACAGAAAGAGCCTAGGTCCATGAGGACATTAATGAGCCATGAAAGCAGTTAAATCTGCATCCTACTCTACTCCTGGATTTTCTTTTATTTGAGGTAATAAGTGTCCTTATTGTTTAAGTTAGTTAAGTTAGAGCTTCTGTTACTTGCAGCCTAAAGAATCCTAGCTGATGCACTTAGTTATCTATTTGTGGAAGCCATCTACTATGTAATTTTAAATATTCATATAAGTAAGATGACTTAAGATGATTTAAAAAAGTAATAGTAAACCAGTGAAGAGCTTAGCCATGAATAACATAAAAAATTACACACAATAGCCCACTCTGAGCACATAGTATACCAGCAAATGTTTGCAATTTGATTTATCAAGTTTTTTATTTGATTGTACGCTAGCAATTTTTTGGAAAAGTTAAATATAAAAGGCATCCCAGGAACAAAACTTTACATGTCAGTCTGTCAATGTGGAAAGAACTTTATAGAAGTAAGAGACAGATAAGGCCTGTCTGATTTGTCCCTTTGCCAAGGCATGAGTTTCTTACAATACATTTTCTCGTTAAGATTATACAAAGGGTCTCAATCCTGAGGCTTTAGTGAAGAAGCTGACTTCTGGCTGGGATTGAAATGAGATTTTTTCCCCCCGAGGAATAGTACTACAAGTGTGATCAAGTGAATTACTGAGGGATTTCACCCTACTCTCTGAGACTCCTGGTCTGCTCCAGGGCGATAATTTCTAAATACAGAGAATGGGGAAAGGACAAATGCTGTATATCTTTAAGAGTAAACTAGAAACTCAAAGTAGAAGTTAAATTCAACAGAACAAGTTGCTTAATGCTCTCAGCTTCCACCACAGCCACAGACAGATATAAATTCCATGTGGAAGGAAACTTTCTAAAATAGCATTCCAATTATAAGGGCCATAAAAACAAACTCAGTAATCTCACTTGGCCTCACTCCCTGACACACATCAATCACAGTACAGTAGCCAGGCTTCACAGTTTCTTACAATATATTTCTTCCTCCATGCTTTCGTTTGTGGCGGCTCCTTTGTTTAGGATGAACTCCTACTCCTCCCATCTCTTCGGCACCCTCTCCTCTGCTTCCTCTCCTATGTTCCTCTCTCACCTCTTCCCTGTCTTCCATCCCTCTTTCCCTCCCAATTCCCACTCATCATTTCAGGTCTGGCTCAAGTCTGACCTTCTGTAGGAAACCCTCCCTGAGCACTCCTCTGCTTTGAATTCTGATGAAGGAAAATCTGCCCCACGCAATTCCAGCGTGTCCTAATTTAATGAGGCAAAATGGTACGATGAAGAGCAAAGTCTTCAAAGCCCAGCTCTGACACTCAATAAAAGACCTTCAATAAATAGTACTGATTATTATTATTAATAGCAATTAATAACAATTAACAATTATTAAAACCAGATTCTGCTATTCAGTGATTTTGTGATTCTGAGCAAGACATTTAACTTATCAGAACATCAGTTTCCCTATCTGTAAAATGAATAATATCTGTCCCACTAACCTCACAAAATTGTGAGAACTGAAATAAGCACTATGTGATAGTGCTTGTAATGATTATACAGATATCTACATGATAGATTCTGAGGGCTATTAAATACATTTATTGAAAGATTATTAATAACATGGGAGAATGCTAAGATTATTAATAACATGGGAGAATGCTTATGCTGTAACATCAAATGAACAGAGAAAAATACACAATCATTCAACAATATGATTAAAAACTACATAAAAAGTGTATTTTACAAAGACTCTAATGAAACATACCAGATCGTTAATAGTAGTTTTCAGGGCAGGAACTAGGGTGAGGCAAGTGAGGTGCCTAGGGCACAAAATTGAAGGAGGCATTCCCTTATTCCCACAAGAGGAAGGTCAATCTCCTTCAATTTTGTGCCCAGGATAATATTCTGGATACCCAGATAAAGTTGCATTGCCGGGACAAGGCTGATGGAAACAGCAAGCAGGAAGGAGCAATCCCTTCTCCCCACCTCCTGCCTTCCAATTTCCCTCTTGCACCCCTTCCGGCAGATCCTAACCATGGAGAATGGTTGGCAAGTCCCAGTCCCAGAATTACCAATTATAAAGGGTCAAGTTAGAGCTGAAACACAATGGCTAAATAATCGGCACACCAATTAACTAAAAATTCCACTAGGAAAACAATGTCTTAACTACGGTTTTTAAATGAGATATAATTGACATATAACATTGCGTAAGTTTAAGGTATTGATTTGATATACTTATATATTGCAAAATCTTTACCACATTACATTACCCAACACCTCTATCATGTCACATAATTATCATTTCTTTTTTGTGGTGAGAACATTTAAGATCCAAAAACTTTCAAGTATATAATACAGTATTGTTAACTATAGTCACAATGGCTGTGCATTAGATCCCCAGAACTTATTCATCTTCTAATTGCAAATTTGTGCCCTTTAATCAAGAATTCCCCAATTCCCTCACTACTCCCAGCCCCTGGTAACCACCATTCTACTCTGTTTCTATGAGTTTAGCTCTTTAGATTTCACATATAAGTGACATTGTACAGTATTTGTCTTTCTTTGTCTGACTTATTTCACTTAGCATAATGCCCTCAAGTTCCATCCATGTTCTCACAAATGGCAGGATGTCCTTCTTTCTCATAACTGAATAACATTCCAATATATATATGTATACATATCACGTCTTCTTTATCCATTCGTCTGTTGACAGACACTTAGGTTGTTTCCATATCTTGGCTATTGCGAATAATGCTGCAATGAACATGAGAGTTAAGGTATCTTTTCAACATCTTGCTTTCATTTCCTTTGGATATATACCTAGAAGTGGGATTGCTGGATCACATGGTAGTTCTATTTTTCATTTTTTGAGGAACCTCCATATTGTTTTCCAGAGTAGCTGGACCAATTTACATTCCCACCAACAGTACACAAGGCTTCTCTTTTCTCCACATCCTCACCAACACTTATCTCTTGACTTTTTGATAATAGCCATTCTAACAAGTGTGAGGTGGTATCTCATTATGGTTTTGATTTGCATTTCCCCGATGGCTAGTGATGCTGAACATCTTTTCATGTACCTGTTGGCCATTTGTATGTCTTCTTTAGAAAAATGTCTACTCAATTTCTCTGACCATTTTTTAATTGCATTGTTTGGGGATTTTTTGTTTTGTTGTTATTGAGTTGCACGAGACCTTTATATATTTTGGATATTAACCGCTTGTAAGATAAACAGTTTGCAAATATTTTCTCCCCTTCCATAGGTTGCCTTTCATTTTGTTGATTGTTTCTTTTGCTGTGCAGAAGCTTTTTAGTTTGATGTTGTATCAAATCGTTTCTAAAAATAAATTCTGACAAAGGGCGAATTCCCAACTCCTGGCTTGAGGAAGGCATAAAGCAAAGACCACAGGATTACCATGGATTTCAATGCAGTAAAAGGGCCTGCCTGGAGTTGGAAGCAGAGCCTGGCTGGAATTTTTTACTCAAAATATGACTTCATGGGTCTAGAATGATCAGTTTTCCAGAGAATAACTCAATGGCAACACAGGTGTCATAAACTGTGGTTGACAGCATGAGTGCTAAAGCCGAATCACCTCGTTTCAACTCCCAGCTCCACCATTTATGGACCTAGTGACTTAAAGCAAATTATTTAACTTCTTTGTGCTTTAATTTTCTCATCTATAAGACAGATATAATAACAGCACCTATCTGACCATGCTACTGTGAAAATTAAATGAGTTAATCCACATGGAGGGATCAGAGTAGTGCAGGGAATGTAGTAAATGCTTAATAAATTGTGGCCACTATTGATGGTTGATGGTTAAAATTCTTCCTTTAGCTTAAAGGAATTCCTTTAGTTTAAAGAGTATAAATGTCTCTGGGAATGACACTGTAATTTATTATTGGTTATTTATATTAGAGTGTAAATAAAAGATCTGAAGGCTAATTTGGAAGAGAAACACAAAGCATGAGGAATCAGGAGTGAAGATTTAGGAAAACAATGAGTAGTAAGTTTATTAAAAAAATAAATGGTATAAAGAATACTCTGTAATGCCCACCATATTTTACTTGTGGTTATATCCCTTGCATAGTGTCTGACATGAAGCAAATCTCACTAGTTATTTGTGGAAAAAATTACTTGAGTGAATTTAGTAATTAAGGAGTATCGAAAGTAAATTTAACATAACTGACATTTTTCCCTCAGTTTAATCTAGGAAAAGGCTGAACAATGTTTGTAGTGACTCCCTAATCGGTACTATTTGTATCATTGTAGATTGATTGGCTTAAACGTGGAACAGAAGGACCTAGAATTTCTTCCCTCCCTTCCACTAAATAAAATAATAAGAAGTATTTGGGGGAGTCTAATAGTTACCTAGAGCTATATAAAGGATAAAAAAGTAAATGAAAGGTGTTTGCAAGAAATTCACTGGAGGAGACATAATTAATATCTATGGAATAATTAGAGCCTATCATCAAAGAGTGTACAGCAAAGAACCAAATCTGAAACAGAGTAATTGCCATGTAAGGCTAGAGGTAGAAGAGACAAATCGTCTACCTTACTGAAGCTACAAGGACCCACCTCCCCTGCCTCACACAACGCTCACCAGTAGCAGTGGTTCCAAAGGTCCTGGGTAACATTACTTAAGTCAGAGATAACTTGACTGGCAGAATCTAAGGAGATTTTACTGGCAACGTAGCATACTTCACACCACGGAGATCAAAGACATGGTCTTAGCCGGATATAGAGAGAAGTTTCATGAATATTTTCTAAGGCCCCCACATTACAATAATTTTATGTTTCCTCCCAGTGCTCCCCGTCTCAGTATAACACCTACATCCATGTTACATGGAGAGGGAGGAGGACAGGCAGTTTCGTCGGGAAAGAAAGCTTACGTCTTTTTCCTAAGAAGTTTCTACACCTATCTGGCTCCATGGCTTTATCTTACTCTTTGATCTTCCAAATAGACCATGACAAGATTCCTTGATCCCACAAGACAAGCCACACAAATCTTAAACGTACATATAGTAAAGGAGCTCAGTCTTCACCCTTCCTCCCTTAGCCTTGTTTTCGGAGGGAACTGTAACTGGCTAAGGAAAGGAGCCTCCAGAGCTCAGCTAACTAGTTTTCAATTAGTGACGTGTTTCTCAAACTACACTTTGCAACTGCCTAGTGGATCACGAGATTCATTTTTTAAAATTATATTGTATACCTGTATTTAGATTTATGAGTGTTGGGTCTTGATACAAAATGCCTTCTTACTATGAGTCGCAAGCCAAAATGTTCAAAAAAAGGCTGATTTAATCTATTAACAGAGAAAGAAATGAACAAAGGAAATCCACCATATTGACACCTGGCCATACAAAGCCATGTTGATATAATTTTCAGCAAACGAGGGGAGGGCATGGGTTATCTGATTTGCCAGACCTCCTTATAATATCGGAACAGTGTCAATTAGTAATATGATACTTCAACTTGCCTCCTCTCATAGAAGGTTCTGGAGGAACCAGACTTATATGTTGGGTTCACTCTCCCACACGATTTACTATGTAATAGTTGTCACTTCCTTAGGTCTATAAATAAAGGCATGTGCCTATGGGTGCCGAAGAGTTTATGTGTCTATGTACAGAATATGTAAGTGTAAAGTGGTATTTCTTGTTAACATGGGCAATGCTGGATCTGTCCTTAATAAAGTCTGTTAAGGAGACCTTATCTGGTAGCACACATGCAGCACAGGCGTTTACCTCGTGGGGCATGGAGGGGAATGCCCTAAAGAAACAAGCTGCAAGTTACCATAAGCGGTCTGTAGGCACTGGATAAAGGCCTGCAGCCAGGTGGCCAACAGGACAGCTGACAAGGAACACTGACCAATGAATGTGTGAAACGGCTTCCTCCTTCATTCCTATCCTGCTCTTTCTTGCTCATGCACCCTGTAAAGATCAGCCCCACTGATGCCAAGACTGCCCTGAATGTTAATCTAGGAACAGGTGGAGCAGCTGCCTTCATCACTGTCACTGCTGGTTATTTTAGCATTTCTCTTCCTCCCCTCTTTCAGATGATGTACAGTATATGTTATATGCTATATATACTAAACTGACAAATTCATAAGACTGGTTGTTTGCTACTCTTCCAGGCTGTGTATAAAGTTATTCAAACAGCATCTTCATAAGAAAATCATTTTCTCATCTGCACAAACTCCAAATCTAAA
The DNA here is from genome assembly GCA_031878705.1 of Tapirus indicus. NCBI lineage: Eukaryota > Metazoa > Chordata > Mammalia > Perissodactyla > Tapiridae > Tapirus > Tapirus indicus. Next base: position 5,563,861 of record CM062918.1, read on the forward strand.
AGAAATGGAAAGGCTAAGAGAAGCATATAGAATTTCTCACAGAGCAGAATAAATCAATTTCACTTTAGTCTCAACTTTTTATCCCCAAATATGGTCATTACACTGCCTAGAACTGACATAAATAGGATAAAGAAATGCATGAGGGAGGAGAGGCTGGGTGGAAGTACTATTAAATGCCATTTTCATGGCTCTTGGCAATTTTAAAAAACACTTACATATACATCATAACATTTAATCCAGACTACATTTTGGTGCTGTAGACAATATTATTCATCTTCATTTTTCAAATAAATAATGGAGGCTCAGAAAAGTAAAAACAAAGCCAACACACAAACACAGTCCATCTGATCCTTCCATCCACCACACTGCTTCTCTATTGACTCAAGATGCCTGGAGCTTGTTCAAAAAGGATGAGGCGAAATTCTTTTAAAAAAACTGAAAATGTGTAGGATGTTATGTCATCTCAATCCCTTTTGACCTTACCTGTTATTCTACACAACATTGCAAAGGCCTCATTAATATCTGCTCTGGTCGCAGGTCTCTGCTACTACTAATTATCATGTTCCGTAGCCACCCAAAGCAGTAGTGATAACTCTCTAGAACAAAGCAAATACTCTACTTGTCCCCATTCTCTCCTAGCAAACCTAATTTCTATATCTGAATCTAACAATTAACTAGATAAAGTATTCAAAATTCAGGGTTAAAATCAGGAAATATTGTCATGTTCATTCTATCTGTAACATATAAATACAGGGTAACCAAAGAACCCAAGTTAGGGTGGTCCTAGGACTTTGCCCTTACTTACATGGGTGTATTTACTGGGAAAATTAGGTAAACATGAAAAGAAACAGCTTCCCCAGCAACTCAATCTTTCCCAGTATCCTGCGTCCAAGAAAGTGATGGAAAAGAGTTTACGCTATGGAAAGGAGATCACTTTGTTGGATATATATAGCATTTCATTTTAAAAAATAATTGAACATCTCTAATGTGTGTGCAAGGCTGTGCCTGCACAACCACCACAAAAATAGTGATCGTGGTGGAGCTTCAGAGACCCTGTGGTCCAGGCCCCTGCAAACGGACAATAACTGTTCTTTGATACCTTGTCTTGACGTTCTCTTTTTTCTCCCTCTCTTGCTTTCTTCCACATCATAACAGGCTATAAATATGACTCAGAACTAAAATTTCCTAATTGGGAGCACTCATATCCACATAGTGTCACAGAAAGAACAACTCTGAATGACTCATTGTCCTGATGTAATAGGTAACATCTCCAAAATGTTTTTAAATTACGTTCAGTTATCTCATTTTGGGAGGAGGCTTTGTCTGTTTGTTTCATTGGGGGTTTTTTTGCTTTGACTTTTGTTTGGTTGGTTGGTTTTGTTGTTATTGTTTTGTTTTTTTACAATTTGAACTTTATACAATACAGTTTAGTAACGGAAACAAATTCCCAAGAATGACATGATGAGATTACATACAACACACACACGTGCATGCGCTACATAATCTACATCCAAATTCAAAATAATCGGGATCCAAAAAGAAAAATATCAAAGAGACATCAGAGAGTAACATACACTAGTCATCTCAATAACAAAGGCTTTATCTTTTCTTTCTTACCAGATCAATATTTTTTATCATATTAGTGGCTATTAATCTTGTAATGCTTCTTAGTCTTTAACAGATAGAGTACCACTATTTGAACTGTTTGAAAACAGTTTTTATTGTGCATTCCAAACAAATCTTCTATTTTAATCATTTCAAATGAATTAGGAACACAATACTTAAAGTCGTCCTGTGGTAAATCTTTTTGTAAAATGAATATTTGTAACAATGCATAGAGTTGAAATTTCCTATAGTGGGTTTCACGTTGGCTGTGTTCGTTACTGACATGGGTCATTTTGAAGTTCCATATTCACAACCAAATGCTATACTGCAAAGAGGGTTGACCGTGTGCCCATAAACACTTCATGTTAAAATGACTGAAAATACCATCTAACTGTCTTGATCTATCTCATTATTGCTTATTCCAAGTGGCCCAGTCATGCATTACAGACACAACAAGGACTTCAATGACCATAGGATCAGGTTCTTATAGAGTATTCCTCACAGGAAAATAAAACCTGACAACCTAAGTTGGTATGAAAAGGCACAACCTAATGGTCTGAGATACTTCTCTTTCTTTCTGACCCCAATCTATCACCCAATAACATTGTGTTACCATAAGTGAATAGAGACTGGGATTGATGCATATTGAAAATTGCTTAGCATTTGTGGATCAGCACGTGCCATAATGGTGCACATGAAAATGTCTCTGATTTAGAAGGCTCAACTGAGAGAGTTATTCTCATCGGGCTTAGGTATAGTAAGATTCTAATCTGTCCACACCTTATTAACTGAAAGTCTCAAAAAAACAGCCACTCATTTTCTTTCCTGATTCTTTCCAGAGAGAGAATGAGTGACAATAAAAGGAAAAAGGAATTGGTTATCAATCTCTCTGTTGAGGAAGGTTCTCAGTGGTCTAGAGAGAGGCCAATTTTCATGCTTTAAATTCTGCTTTCCCAGTGGCTTAGGGGAAAGTAAAGAGAGAAGCTATAAATCAGAATGAGAGGGAGCATTTCATGGGAAGGTGGGAAAATTCAGAATTCCTCAAAAGCTGTCCTTTTCTAGGTCAAGCTCAGATTAATACAAAGTCATCTTCAATTAGAAAAGGAAGAGAGCTAGTGCCGGAGAAAAGACGGAAAGCGAGCCCTAACTCCAAACGAGAATCCTCCTCCACTTGTCCAGCTCCTCTCAAGACAGTGGGACATGCAAAGCCCACTGGACCAGCAATGAAGCAACAGTCCAGGGCCCACCTACACGGGGAGCCCGGCCCCTGACTTGTGTCAGCCTTGCTTCAGCTCCATCTGTCTCCCAGACTAAGCTGAGCTGCGCTGATATGTTTTATTAAGTAGCAGTCCCACTCCTTCAAATGAGGAAATTAGCGCATTTGTGCCTAAATCACAGACACTGGATAAATGACAACCGTCTTCTTTTCTCTCTGCTCTGCAGGAGTGGCATACACTACAATAGTTTTGTAAGAACCTTTTAATCTTTCTCTTTCGGTGAGGCATAATCATAAATTTAACACACAGTTCTAATCAAATAGATTAGACTCAAAATTTTTGGTCAAATAAGAAACCCAACACGTTTTATTTTTTCCCTCTCTCCTTTGCTGAAGGAGTACCAATAATTTCCTTCTGACTTAACCTTTTTAAGCTTTTCAACTTTCAAGTATTTTTACCTTTCAGAAAACAAAAATGTAGGTTTAAATATCATTTTCAGAACAACAAATTAGTATGTAAGATGAGCAACAGAATTGCGATTTTTTAGTGGCGACAGGTTACTTTCCCAAAACATAGCAACAATGCACGAAATCCACGCATCTTACAAGACTCCTTTGTCAGAAATAAAATTTGCAAGGATGGTTTTTTGACAAAAATAAAATTTTGTGTATGTTTCTGCAGATATAGAGGAAGAGAGAATATTTTATCTTTCTTATCTTTCAAAGATTTTCATCAACAGTTAGAAGTCCTTACAGTTGTATTGCTGGTACCAGAATTTCATTAATTAATATCAAGAGAAAAATAAAGACTGGGCTGAGAAGCTCAAAACTTACAAAATGGAAAAGGGAAAGGGCCAAATAAGATTATTAATAAGTGAAAATTGGGGCATGTAATGTTTTGCATCCTCATCTGACAATTCAGTAACATTACAGTTAGAAAAATAATAATAATTGCTCATATAAAGGGGACTCCATTACATGGGAGAATTATAATAATTTGCATGGATATCTTAAGTTTCAAAAGTCTGACTGAACCACAAAATTTGAAGTTAACACGCTAATTCTAGACATTTCGTTAAAAAGTTGGTAAAAATACATAATGCCCTCATCTGACATATAAATGAATTTTTAATTCCTTAAAAGGATTCTCTATTATATAAAAGGAATTTGAGAATTAGTATGCAATTCTGAGGATCAAGGCCCTTTCTAGAAGCATAAAATATTCAATTAACTATCCTGTAGAATTTTTAATTGTGACATTGAAATGCTAAGCAGAGCATTAATATCTACTATTCTTTATGAATTAATATTTTCCAGGACTGCACACACTGTCAGTTCCATAATAGCACTTTAGGGCAGTATTTAAGGTTTTGGTTTCATTTCTCAACCCATGTTAAAGGGTAATGTTTAATTCTGACTAAGCTACCTTTCATAACCAATGAAGCATCATTTCAAACCAAGGAAACATTATATTTGCTTAATTTAAAAGAGGGAGTATTTTTTAATATATTAGGACAACTTCTAACAAAATTTTAAAAATCAATAAGATGTTCCAAATTCCCAGTGCTGTGCTATTAGGAATAATTACCATAATGTGCTTTCTGGCTCATTTCTTTCCTTCATAAAAAAACCAACAGGTCCTCCACCCCACTTCCAGAGAACAAGCCAGCTCTGCACAAAAGTGTAATCAGCACTGTTGGAGGTAGCCTGAAACAGAGTGTTGTTGACACACCACCAAATATTTAAATGAAAAGATGTTATCCCAAACAGGGATTAAGAGCCTGCGCTGTGAAGTCAGAGAGTCAGACAGAGCTGATCTAAATATTGGTACCACCAACTTACTAGCTCTATGATTCTGGGCAAGTTTATTTAACTCCTTTAAGCCTCAGTTTCCTCATCTGTAAAATGAGAATAATGATAATATGCATTTTGTAAGGCTTCGGTGAGAATTACGAGATAATGCAGGTATAACATTGAACCCAGAGCCTGGTCCTTAGGGAGTGATCAGCAGATGTTTTAATTTTATTACATTAAAACTCTGATCCATCATCTAGGCATTTCTAAACACAGTGTAACTCCAGGATAATAAACAGGTTTAAACCAATCTATAGCTGCAATCAATTGGCAGCAGCTTCCTGGAGCATTGTATTAAGAAAAACCAATGAAGCATCGTTTCAAACCAAGGTAAGGTTATATTTGCCTAATAAAAGAGGGGAGTATTTTTAACATATTATAACAACTTCTTACATAATTTCAAAATCAATAAGATTTTCCAAATCTGAGTCTGGACTCAGGGAAAAAGAGTTATCAATTAGTGCTGTCTGCCATAGGCCCAGAATAGGATAATAGCCATGTTTCCATCCCTGGTATAGCTACATATTTCTTGTCATATAAGTAATATTTCCTGTTGATATTTTTTGCTTTTCACTTAGTTTACCTCCATGTGAATGGGAAAGTCCATTTACAGGTGTGAAAGAACAACTGTGAGTGGATCCACAGAAAATTACTAAATCAGCTTTGATCCTGGATATCCCAATTCAAACTGCCAATGAAACACTGCCAAGAAGGTTCAACCGAGTGACAGATCATCACAATAAATGCTTACATTTTAAAATAAATACATATGTATAAACATTAAGCCAAATGGTTTTACATATCAAAAAATAAAGTATATGTTCTTTTTTGAAACATGTGAGGGAAGCTGGAGATCACTTGTATTAAGGTAGTTTTTGAACAGTGATTTTTTTTTTAAGAAACAAAATAAACATTCAAAAGAGATCAGCCACAATCTCCACATTCTGCCACCCTGCTGCCAACTTCCTTAGTTTAACAATAGGTATGATTGTAGAAAAGCAATTAATGCAGAGGAAAATATAATTTTTAAAACGATTTTAAAAACAGAGCTCTCCTGGTAAACTCATATTATATAAGTTCATTAGATTTGCAAAAGATGTTTTTCAACAGTTCAAATTGAATCCTATTCAATATTTATCTTCTGCTACAGAGAATGTATCAAAATATGGATTTTGTTACCAGTAAAGTAGCATAGTTAATTACAGCATCTAGTAAGACATGAAAGATTAAGCCATGTTCCCCAAAATATCTATATAACCAAACATTCACATAACATGTTTAATTTATCAGCTGAAAGATAATTCTACCCCCACATCCAGTGTAATAAAGGGGTTTTATTACAATGCAATGCTACCACCCATAGTTTGGCTAATATGTATTCTAATTTTCTTTATGTTGTAACACATCTTTTTTGGTAAATGAGCACAGCATTTCTACTATCACCTACAAATTTATATTTTCTTCACAAATGGACTATGAAGTACTTATAGTAAAGCAAGTCGTCTAAGGAAATATATATGCAATGCTTTTCACTAGATTATTATATTTACAGACAAGAAAACTCTTGTGCATTAGCATGAGAATGGATTGTAACTAAGAATCATATAATCTTAAGGTTGGAAAACTGCTTAAAGCAGTGTTTGCCAAGGTTTTTACCATTAAGCACCCCTTTTTAATTTCATCTAAAAGTTTTCCTATATCCAAAAAAAGTGCATTTAGAGAAGTGAGCTAAATAGATATATAGATGCCCACTATATATAGATATATAAATGCCCACTTTCCAATGGGCTCTAGTAATCCTGAACATAGCTCATAGGCCAGGGTGAGCATGGTGTACTGATAAAGGGTGTGATTTCTGAAACCAGATACCTAGGTTCAATCCTAGATCCTCCACTTACTAGTTGTTTGATCTGTGTTTGCTCCCTTAACAGTATAATGGGAATAACGAAAGTAACTACCACATAGGAGCAAATACTAAAAAGCTCTTAAAATAATGCCTGGCAAATAGTAACTGCTCATTAAGTATTAATTAATATATTAATATTACCATTTTAGTCCCTGAGGAGGGAACCATCTTTGGAACTTATCTAGTCTAAGTGTCCACCCAAGTGTCCTTTTCCTTAACAATCTTGACTGATAGCCATCCATCGCCTCTTGAAGGTAACCAACCAATAGAGACTGCATCAGTTATCTAGTGCCACAGTGATACTGCATAACAAACCACCTGAAAACACAGTGACCTAAAACTATAGATACTACACATATTTATTTAACTCATAATAAACAAATGGGTCAGCAATTTGGCCTTGACTTGCCTGGACAGTTCTGGATTTAGTTGTATTCAACTTAGATGTCTGGAGCTCAGATGGCCCCTCAGCTGATTTAAGAAGACCTCAACTGGAATGACTAGGATGACTCACTCTGCCCACATGCATCTCATTCTCCAAAAGTCTAGACCAAGCATGTTCTCAGGGTGCTGGCAAAGGTGCAGGAGAAAACAAACCCCAATGTACAAGCTTACTTCAGTCCTCTGCTTGTGTCACATCTGCTAACATCCCATTGGCCAAGTAAGGCACACAGTTCAGCCCAGATTTAAGGGGCAGGACAGATCAACCTGCCCCCAGTGGGAGGCACTGCTAAGTTACTTGGCAAAGGATGTGGATACAGGGAGTGGTGAAAAGTTAGGTCATCACTGCCATCACACACAGGCAGTTTACTAGATCACCAGGCAGTCCTTTGCAATTATCAGACAGATATACTTGATGCTGAGCCAAAACTTTGCTGTCTTTAACTTCTGATTTGCTCTAGTTAATTCTCTGGAACTACAACTGTATGAGTCCAATCATTCTTCCACATGACATTAAGTACCATTAAAATTTTTGATTAGGCTCCTCATAAATCATATCTTCTGCAGGCTAAAAAAAAAAAGCTCAGTTCCTTCTATTGTATTTCATATCATTTGGAAAACGATCTTACTTATACTGTCAATATTCCCTTTAAATTATGGTACTTTATACATACCATGTCTTATGTTACTTCCATTATTCTCATTATTTGGAGTACTATACATCTATTATTGCATTTAAAAAATAGCACAGACTTTTTGGCTGCCATACCACACTGTGAACTCACACTGAGCTTGCAGGCAAATAAAATCCCCAGATGTTTTGCATGAACTATTGTTAAGAGGAGCTCCTCTTACTATAAATTTCCCATAGATTGACCCAAAACCAGACTTTCTTGAGTATACGCTTTAGCTGACAATAAATCAATATGACATCATCATTATTTTCTTGTTGCCAATTAGAATTGTTTGTTGCATGTTTATGAACTCACTGACCAGTCTATCCCAGATGCCGGTGTCTAGTCAGTTGCCCACCATCTACTGACAAAGCACTTACCATGTTGTGATGTGAATTATTTGCCTATGTGTTTGTCTCCTCTACAGGAATATCAGCAGAAATTACATCTTATTCATCTTTATATCTCCAGTACATGGCATAAGAACTCATACATGGTACTTTGTTGAATGAGTGAATGAATAAGAAGACTTTCTACACCACCCTACTTCATCCCCCTCCTCTTCGCCTCACCCCCACCTGCCACGCAGGCTGACTCTTGGCAATTATTGCATAGGGAAAAGTTTGATTTGGTGCTGTCTCTTATTAAGATTATTTCTCCTCCCTGCACTATTTCTCCCTGACTCCAAGCACTTATTTTGTGTCCCACAGTTGACTACACCTCAGTCTCCTTTAAGATGTTCATTAACAACATTAAGCATAGAATAGCTCCTACAAGATCCCTGACAAGTAGTTGACAAGTCTCTGCATGAATACTTGAACTTTTAGTCATGGCGGGCTTCCTCCTACAGCAGCACCTCCACTTTCAGATAACTCTTTAACCAAAGTATCCCTCTTTCTCTAACACTCTCTTGTGCTTCAAGGTCTGCCTCTGAGGCTTCCCAGAATAAACTTAATTCTCACACATGACACTCTTTCAGCTATGTAAAGACAGAATCAAGTCCATCTAAGTTTCTCCCCTCCATTGTATACGTTTTCTATTCCCTCAACTATATCTTGTATGATGTAGCTTCAGCTCATTCTTCTCTGGATACACTCCAGTTGATCAGTCATTTTCAAACTGTGACACCCAGAACTAAACACAATCCACACCAGGTGTGCTTTACAGGGAAGGGAGGGTATTACTCCTTGTGAGAGGACCAGTGATTGCATCACTACTTTTTCTCTTTTTTGCAACTACATGACACTGTCAACTTATGTTAAGGTTACAGGCAACAGTACCCCCAAGATGTTTTCACAGGGACTACATTATGCATAGGGTTTTTTGTTGTCTTTTTTTTCTTCACCTAAGTGCAGCACTTTACATTTAGTTTTAGGCAATTTCATTTTCTTAGATTTACCCTTCAATCTCCCATTCCAGCTAATCAGGATCAGTTGGATTTTAATTCTAGCATTCAACATATTAGCTATGTCTCCAGTTTCATCATTTGCCAGTTTGAATATGTCATTTTAATAAAATAATTTTAAAGTGTTGAATCCAACATTTCAAAACATACATTACCAGAGATATACCTTAGGCACTGTTTGAGTACAGCCTTCAAGCCAGTTACAAATCCAATTTCTGTGTTCTTAATGTACTATGCCTTGAAAGCATGTTTGTATTTTAGTGTGAAAACTTTAAAGGACCAAAAACCTGCAAGGCCAATAGAAATTAATTTCTAGCAATGAAATTTTAGAGTTATGGGAGAAAGCTTTCTGCCAGGAGAGTTATTCTATTATAGTTTCTGACTATTCATAAGCCTATGCTAGCTAATAGCATCCTTGCCTAGGTTTTTAATTCCTTCTTTTCACATTGGAAGTTGAATTGTGCTGAGAATTTATTAAAAGTATTGCCTTGAGTGAGACTGATTTAGAGGAGAGACGATCTGTTGATTTCCTTTAAACATAAACTCCAGTACATCTCAAATTAACATCTGTGGCCAGCAGCTCCACAGAAAGAATCCCTAAGGGTTCCCTCCAGGTCATCACGAGGGCTGTAACAATACATTAAAATTATTTCCTCATGCAAAATCTGGAAGAAATTAGGGCTTCCAGATATTAGGCTTGGTTTTTTCATGCACAAGTTACTCTGATCATCATCTAAATTCATCTTGGATTCAGCAATTTTATTTCCATTTTTACAACTCTCTTATGTCACTGAATCTTCCCTAGAATCTACAGCCCTGACTCAGTGAAAATGAGGTGAATCACAAGCTATACTTGTTTTATTTTTAGTGGGCAGCACAATCCTAAGGGAGTTGCAGATGTTCGGAGACAAAAAAAAACTTTGAAAGGCCAAAATAACACTCCTTTGCACCATCAAGAGAGTGTTTCCCGCTGCCTGAATCTTAACACATGTCAACAGAGAGGGGGCAGCATGACACTTTCAGGAGAAACTGTGTGCTCTCTGCACTTTTCTGATGCCTTTTTCTGTGTGTCAAAAGGCACAAATGGCAAAGGAAGACTATCACATTCATGAGCCAGGTGAAGGGTCGACCACACAATTTCATCTCTGTTACTCACGGATTGTATGTGAGATGCATGGAGGAAAAGAAACCCAGGAGTGGCTCCTTTCCAACCAAAACAAACCCTTTTATCAGAGATGAGAAAACTGTGCTAAAATTATGCTAAATTAAAGCATGTCCAAAAATGGATCCTAAACAGGATTCTAAAGCTATTTTTAAACAAAGTGGTAGCTACTCACTTGGATAACAAAATGTTTGTTAATAATTAATTCTACTTTTCCTGTTTTCTATTTGCTTTAGGAAGTTTCATATTGTGAAAATTAATAAACAGAAATCTCATTTAAAACTGAGTGAGGAGTCCAGAAAGGGGAGCTCTCACACCCTAGGATGATGGCAGAGCCCAACAGCAAGAAGAAAGACTTCCTCTTGTTGCCCAACAAGAGTTCAGCCAATGAGAGACTGTCACAACTCAGCCAATGAAAAGCCACTACACTTCAAACTCTTCCTCCAATGGACTCTTTGTTTACAGTAGCCCTCCCAACTTCCTCTTCCCCTCTATGAAAAAGTTTCTCCTGCCCTTGTTGCTCAGAATTTGCACATGGCCATAGCTGCAGATCCCAAATTCCAACTTTTTGATGATCTCAAATAAACCCATTTTTGCTGGGGAAATAACTGGCTATTTGTTTAAGGTCAACAATATTTAACCCGGACTGCTGTAAGAATTGAATATAAGTTAAATCTGAACTTAAAACATTACTGCACAATTCAAGTGTTTTTTCCTCCTGATGAATTTTATGTTGATGAAACCACACAATATCAGGCTTTATTTTTACAATGTACTGAGTGTTTACCTGTAGATATCCTGAGACAACTATAGCTCAGTAAAAATAGTAGTTTTTCTATATCTTGGGAAAGTATGTATCTACGTGGGCCTAATTAGTGACGGGGATGAACCCCCCAAAAAAACAGCCTCAGCTGCCAGAGAGTGATACTATCTCAAGACATTGTAAGATTAAAAAATGACTTACTAAGTAGAATTAACTTTAGTGTAACTCATACAAAGCAAACACAATACTCAGAAGGGAACAGTCCATTTTTTATTTAAATGGCATCCTATGTCAGTAGCATTTCCTGAACTTCCTGATGGATTCATGGCCCATCTGCAAGATAGAAAGAAAATTTTTAAATTGTAAATATTTATTATATAATTACAGGAACAGGATATTTGGGTATTTTCACCTGTATCATAGCACCTTGATACTCAAAGTGTGGTTCATAGACAGTAACATTAGCCTCAGCTAGAAGCTTGTTAAAAATGATAAATCTCTTTGGGGGCCAGCCCCATGGCCTAGTGGTCAAGTTTGGCGCACTCTGCTTTGGTGACGCAGGTTTGGTTCCCTGGAGCAGACCTACACCACTCATCAGCAGCCATGCTGAAGCAGTGACCCACCTACAAAATAGAGGAAGATGTTAGCACAGGGTGAATCTTCCTCAGGAAAAAAAAAATTGGAGAATCTCAGGCCCTACTCCTACTTCTTGAGTCAGAATTTGCATTTTAAACAGATCTCCAGGTGATTACTATGCACATTAAAGTTTGAGAAACACTGTCACAGTAGACTTTTGTCAGAGAGGAAGAAATTTCTCCTCTACCCTTCTAAGTTCTTCTGGCTGGTCTAAGAATTAAATTGACATGAGACAGATTAACAGGAGAAAAACAAACAGAAGTTTAGTAACATGTATACCTCCTGTATACATGGGAGGGACCCAGGAAAACTGAGTAACTCACCAAAATGGCCCAAGCTGTCACCTTAAATATCATCTTCAGATAAATAGAAAAGAAGATGTTGGGGGTAGGGTGGGAGTCGGTTATAAGAGCACAGTAAACCAGGATAAAGCTAAGCAGATTTAAGTCCTTGCCTTCTGCATTGATAAGGGTTTCTAGATATAAGGTCATCCCCTTCCTCCTGGTACAGCAAGGGAGACACCCTTACAAATGGGGATTTCCCTTGTAAATGTTAAAGGTTTTTTACAAAGAGTAACTTTTACTTGGTTCTCAGAACTTCTCCCATCTCTGCTGTTTCTTAAAAATAACGAGCCCAAAATAATCCTTATGCCAAAGAGACATATTTTAAGGTGATAAATTCTGCTCCCTTACACTTTGAAAGTCTGTTCTAGTTCTGATTTTCCACAGCCAAAACCCTGAACTCCCATTTAAATAACTAAAACACATTAATAATAGATGTATTGTTGAGTCCTGCATTCCTCCTAAATGACCTGGAATAAAAATTTGTATGAACTTGTCAAATGATGAATAAATAATCGATTGTGTTGGCAAGAATGAGGGTTACATGAAAATTGTAGTTGACCAGGGAAAACAAATCTGATGCATATAACACATTCTTTCAGCATGCTTACTGCTTGTAAAGCTGCAAAGGATGCTACTAAATAAGATCAAATGAAGTAGCTATACTGAAATCAAAGAAGCACATCAAAGACAAAGGTAAGAAGAAAATCATAATGTCACATGCAAAGTTTCATTTGAAATAGGAAATAGAATTTTTGTGCAGACGGTTGTGGAAATGACCGTGTTATAGAGAGTCATGAGGTAGATCTTAATATCCTTCCATTTTGTCTTTCTGCCCAACCCTGCCTGTACATTTTGGGGAGAACCCTGTGCCCTGTTTCTGGACAAAACTGCTCCTAAACAACCTCAAGCAACTGACCACTTTAGGATTTTGTATGAACATCTTTAATTTCTCTCTATAATGTTGCCAGAGTGATTCTTTCAAAAAGAAAAAGAAAAATCATTTCCCAGATTAAATCTTTCAGGGGTCCAAGCCCCTTAGCAAGTACACAGATCCCCTCATGAGCTGCTGATAACCTTCCAGGCCTATACCCTGCCACTTCCACGTGCCCCACCACACAGCCATTCCACACTGCCACTCAAGTTGCCAAGCCTTGGCACTTTATCCCTGCTTCCTAGAAAGGTCCTCTCCATTGCTTGCCCCTCATCCTCCAGGTGCACATCCTCCAAGCCTCACGTTTTAGTAGAATTATTCTTTCCTCTATTCTACCAATGTAGTAGCACTTAATATGTTGTATTCGAATCTATTGACATCTCCTTCTATTCCACTAGGCTAACTAAGTTCCTTGAGGACAGAAATGCCTCACTCATCTCTGTAACCCCGGTACCTAGTACACTGTCAAGCACTAGATGTGTGTCTCCCTTCCTGAATTCTCTATTTTTTATTAATTTCTTGATTAGCTGGACTCCATTTGGGAAGAGCTTGGTGTTGTTTTTTCTTTTTTCTTTTTAAGAAGAACTCAAATGTTTATTCTCTGAATCTTTTATAATTGAATGGTAACCTAAGTGGACATCATAATATTTTTAATCAATCTTCCTTTGTCTAAGAATGTGGTAGGCATCTGTACTTCTTCCAGCATTAAATGTTTCTGTAAAAAGTCTGACACCAGCTTGAATTTTCCCCTTTGTAAGTAACTTGCTTTTTCTGTTTGATGTCTAAAGAACTTTTTTTTTAAATCCTTGAGGCTCAATAACAACCAGCGCACATCTCAGTGGTGATAATTCAATATCAAATTTTCCTGTTAGATGTGTGCACTTTCTTATTAAAGCAATTTTCCATTATGATATCTCTGAATACTTTTTCCAACCATCTGTTGTCTACTTTAGAGAAACCAATTGTCTTTGTCAATCATCCATGCCTGTCACCCTCTTCCTACCTGCTCTCGTCTCCATCTGGCTTGGCTTTCACTGTGATCTTATGCCTTTCCTCTATCACAATAATTTGAATTTTAACTGTCATTTCTGTCCCTTTTTCTTTAATATATTTATTAGATTTAAAATGTTGTCTCGGTGAGTTTCCTTGACCTTGCACTTGTCTTTTCATTTCATTCTGTTGTTTTAAGGTCTTGTCTTTAAACTTTTGTTTTATTGAATTTGTATTCATATAAAATTCTTCTACGGTAAGAAGCACTCACAACAGCTTCTGTTACTGAAATTATGATTTATTGCAGACGACTTCCTCATCTGTCTTTCACATGTATGTCCATCTCTCTCTCTCTTATATATATATCTTTGTCTTTCTCTGTAGTGCATTTACAGAGCTTTATATCATTTCTTTTCATCCTGCACATGTTTTAATAGGTGACATTGTCCAGACATTATTTGCTCTAATATAGTGTTTTGCGATCATTTTTATTTCTTTATACACAGTCTTTCACGAAGGTCATGCCAGAAGATTTATCCCTGCTAATGTCTACAAAAGAGAAGAAAATAATAATACTTTTAAGCACTACTATGTATCAAACACTGTGCTAAATACTTTAAATTGATTTACTGTCATTATTTGTGGGAAGCACTAAGACGTGGTGGTTAGGAGACTAGGTTCTGGATCAAACTCTCTAGGCTTAAACCTAGACAGTTTATCTTTGGCTTGTGGAGGAGAAAGAAATTTTCCTCTACTCTTCTAGGTTCTTCTGGCTATATAAGAATTAAATTGACATGAGACAGATTAACAGGAGAAAATCAAATTTAATTTTGTATGTGCAAGAACCCCACATACATGAGAGAGTCAGAGACCCCACACACATGAGAGGTTCTGAGACCAAAAGGTAAAATGAAGTATATATGCCATCATGAGCTGAGAAATGGGATAGGAGCCTAAGGCTTCAGAGGGGAGGAGGGTAATCCACAGGTTGGTAAGAAGAGCAGATATTAGTAATTAGAGGTTTGCCCTGCTACACAGATAAGTCATTAAAAGTTACTTCTGCCGCCCGGTGGCGCAGCGGTTTAGTCTGCGCTTGGCAGCCCGGGGTTCGCCGGTTTGGATCCCGGGCGCCCGCCGACGCACTGCCTGTCAGCCATGCCGTGGCGGCGTCCCATATAAAGTAGAGGAAGATGGGCACGGATGTTAGCCCAGGGCCAGTCTTCCTCAGCAAGAAGAGGAGGATTAGCAACGGATGTTAGCTCAGGGCTGGTCTTCCTCACCAAAAAAAAAAAAAAACCAAAAAAACAAAAGTTACTTCTGGTAATAACTCTTATTATGGCAAGGCCCCCAAGTTAAATTCTTTAAGGGAGAGGTAAAAGTTTCTCTTGAACCCACAGGGTCTCGATTGCCTTTAACTCAAAATATTCCACATGCCAAAGTGGCACATCTTGGGGAGGCCTGCTCTGAACCCTTTTAGGCTAGTAAGTTATTTGTTTATTTACTTTTTATTGATGTCATAATAGTTTATAGAACATTGTGAAATTTTAGTTGTACATTATTGTTTGTCGGTCACCATATGGATGCATCCCTTCACCCCTTGTCCCCAACTCCCATCCCCCTTCCCCTTGGTAACCACCAAACTGTTCTCTCTGTCCACGTGTTAGTTTATCTTCCACATATGAATGAAATCGTATGGTGTTTATCTTTCTCTGCCTGGCTTATTTCGCTTAACACGATACCCTCCAGGTCCACCCATGTTGTTGCAAATGGGACGATTTTGTCTTTTTTTATTGTGTATATATACCACACCTTCTTTATCCAATCATCCATCAAGGGACACTTGGGTTGCTTTCACTTCTTGGCTATAGTGAATAATGCTCCAATGAACATAGGGGTGCATACGCCTCTTCGGATTGTTGATATCAGGTTCTTCAGATAAATATCCAGTAGTGGGAGAGCTGGATCATAGGTATCTCTATTTTTAATTTTTTGAGGAATCTCCATACTATTTTCCATAGATGCTGCACCAGTTTGCATTCCCACCAGCAGTGAATGAGGGTTCATTTTTCTCCACATCCTCTCCAACATATGTTATTTTTTGTCTTGATGATTATAGCCATTCCAATAGGTGATAATGGGGATAAGGTGATATCTTAGTATAGTTTTGATTTGCATTTCCCTGATGATTTGTGATGTTGAACATCTTTTCATGTGCCTATTGACCATCTGCATATCTTCCTTGGAAAAATGTCTGTTCATATCCTCTGCCCATTTTTTGATGGGGTTGTTTGGTTTTTTGTTGTTGAGTTGTGTGAGTTCTTTATGTATTATGGAGATTAACCCCTTGTCAGATATATGATTTGCAAATATTTTCTCCCAGCTGGTGGGTTGTCTTTTCATTTTGATCCTGGTTCCCTTTGCCTTGCAGAAGCTCTTTAGTCTGATGAAGTCCCACTTGTTTATTTTTTCTTTTGTTTCCCTTGTCCACGTAGGCCCGGAATTTGGAAAGATTCCTCTATGACCAATGTCAAAGAGTGTGCTGCCTATATTTTCTTCTAGAAGCTTTATAGTTTCAGGTCTTACCTTCAAGTCTTTGATCCATTTTGAGTTAATTTTTGTGTATGGCTAGTATGTTATTTAATCTCTCTAAGCCTCAGCTCCCCATTCTCTAAAATGAGACTAATAAAAAGACTTAATCTCATTGTTGGGGGGAAGTAAATGAAAAGTATGAAAAACACATATGAGGCACTTAGTGTTTGCCAAATGAATGAATGAATATATAGTCTCCAAGAGAAACTTTTAAACATCACAATATATTTTCAGCTTCAGTTTGAATAACTTGATTCTAAATTTGACTAAATTTGTGAATCAGGGCCTTTATCATTTTTTGAGGCAAATGCAGTTGTCTCATGCAAAGAAGTATGTTTGAAATAGCAGAAATTTTTTAGCTTGATGCCACTGAAATTGAAAGAGGATGCTTGCCATCTAGTGGAAACCTGTTAAATTCCAGTGCTGCTTCTGTGTTCTGGCAAATTCTTAGATTCAATTGTTCATTTTATAATATATTTTGTGAGAAAATTCCTTCACATAATTTTTGTATACATTTATAGGAGGAAAATTCTCTGTGGAGGAGCAAAATAATAATAATAATCAGCGTCATAATATCCTCTGATCAAACAGGATCTGCATATATTACAAACAGGATCTTGTATATACTACAAGATATATATCACACTATTTTCAAGTCAGGCTCGAAAGAAAATTCCAGAAAATAATTAATAATAGATAAGAAGCAGGGCACCCATGTAGAAGGGCCAATAATGTAAGTAGGTTCATGCTCCCAGATGTCTATCTGATTTTAAGGCCAAGTTTGCCTCCTTTCTTTCTCTCTGCATTTGTATTTTTGTGGATGAAAGTCTGATCATGATGTTCCAATCTATTTTGTCTTTCAAGAAACCATTTCCTTTTATCGTCAAAAAACATCCTCAACAAATTTTCTTTTTTCTTAACAGATTATCATGCCTAATAAGCACTTCTTGGTTTGAGTTTAATATTACTCCATTAATCACCATAGAGATAAAACCCTAAAGTAGACGAGTCTTATGAAACTAACTCATATTTCAAGAAACAAATTACACTGGTAGGGTCAAGAGCACTGATGTACAATTCTTGGGTCAAAAAGATAACTAATCTACATGTTGAATAAGGTTCCTTCTCTCTGAAAATGAGGAAACTTGACAAAGTCATGGGTGATAATTCATAAAAGAGGCAAGTAAGTGGATTCTATAAAATTATTTGAAAGGTTAATGGTTTTAAAATGTAATGAGGCATGAGCTATGGCTAGGAGAAAAAAAATGCTCCAGTGAGATAGGGAAAAATGCATTTGTGCAAAGGATATAGTAGACAGTGTTTCCCAGGACCTTCTGTCTTTCAAGGCCACCTCTGAGTGAGGCTGTTTTTGACTTTCATCTACATATTGAACTGATCCCTTCATAAACCAAGCCTGAGGGTTTCTTTGTTACCCTTCAGGTAGTCATACAGAATCCCCCATAGAGTCATGGGCATGAGCTAAAGAAAGGACACTGATAAAACTATGCCATGGAGGTCCGTGATACCTGCTTATGAAGTTTGCTTGTGCCATCTGGTCATGCTTGGACCTACTCCCAAATGGACCACTTCCATCTTGCAGTGTACTGTTGCTAGTCCTATCTGACCTTATTATCTGGGGAGTCTGACAGGACCCAGCTCATCATGGGAATTTTCTAGATAGACAGCCTCTAGATGCTTCATGGCCAGACATCCTACCTCCACCGGGGACCAGAAGCACATCAAAAGGTATATAATTCTCCACAGAAAATGACATGGCCTTGCTCCAGAACTCAAGGGGCTTACATTAAGATTTTCCCACTGGCACTTGCCACAAACTCCACACAGCATCTTTTCTTGCCAACACCTTTAACATCATAGATTCTGCCAAACTGTATGGCCCAAGTGGCAGGGCTGCCTGCACCACAGCCTGGACCTGTTGCTGAGCTCTTTCCTACTCTAGATCTCATTCAAAATTGGCAAACTTTTATGTATAGGGCCAGAGAAGGATCCCCCAGTGTGGAATTATGCTGCCTCCAGAATTCAGGGGTCCTCCAGGTATTTTGCTTCCTTTTTCATGTAGGAGACACAAGGTGCAATAATTCATCTTTTACTTTGGAGGAGATATCCAGGGACACCACTGACCAATGGATCCCTAAATTATTTATAGATGTGACAGGCACTTGAATCTTCATAGAATTTGTCTTCCACACTCTAGAGCACATGTCTTACCAGTGCCTCCACTGTGCTAGCTATCTCTTGCAAATCCAACCCAATCAACATAATGTCATCAAAGTAACTGATTAAAGCAATAAAGGGCAGAATGTCAAAAGGGTCCATATCTCCTCAGACTGTATTATGACTGTAGGCAGAAGACTTAAAACAGCCCTGGGACAAACCTATAAATCAATATGATTATTCATTCCATATGAATATAAACTGTTTCTTATTCTCTTTTCTAAATGGAACAGAAAAGAAAGCATTTTCCAACTCAATGGCCATTCACCATATATCTACTCTAAATTAATTGCTCTAGGAAAGGTTCTTTGTCAAGTACAGTGAGTGAAATGAGGGATACTACTTAGCTGAGCTTGTGGTAGTCTATAGCCATGCTTCCAGATCCATTGGATTCTGCAGGCATCTGGAAAATTAAATGGAAATATGATAGGGACTACCACCCAGCATCCAACTAGGAGGTGGAAAACTTTTTCTACAAAAGGCAAGATTGTAAATATTTTTTGTGTATGACTTTGTGGGCCACACAGTCTCTGTGGCGACTACTCAGCTCTGCCATTGCAGTGTGAAAGTAGCCATAGACAATATACAAATGAACGGGCATGGCTTTATTCCAATAAAATTGTACTTAAAAAAAACAGGCCAAGTACTCAGTAAGAGCCATCCAGTCTTGTTATCTGTATATAGGTATATACAGAGCTCTCCTCTGTAAATCTCAAATACCTAAGATCTTTCACCCACTAGTACATTCCCTTCTACCAGCTTGCCCTCCCAATTCGCTAAGGGTAAAAGCTCAACAATTAACCACCACTTTTCCCAGGAGCTGTTTGGGCTTTTCATTGTCTGCCAGCTAGTGAATGACCCAGCCCTAATAACCCATCTTATTAACTGTTTTTTCAGCCTACTCCCAGTACCAACCAGCAATTTGAGTTCTCTAGAAGCAGATGGACCAGAGTTTGAGGTACAAGATGTTGATTAAAGATCAAAACCTGTGAAATCAAAGGGGAAAAAACAGGATTGGAGAGAGAAAGAAATTAAACAATGACATAGATCCAACAAAGCCTCAGCCAATTTGGCAGGAAGCCCTGGAGCAAGTGTTGCCCATCAGAGCGTCCTGGGCTGGGCCACAGCGGCCAGGCCTTTAGACCTGTGTTTAACTCAGTCACCAGATGCAAGCTGCCCAGAAAGAATGTGACTTCAGGTAAACCGGTTCTCCGCAGCCAAGGAAGACATGGAAAAGAGTCTTGACAGGTATGGTAGGCTGACTCACAGCCTCCCAATGTGTCCATGTCCTAATGGAACATACGGAGAATGTTACTATATATGGTAAAAGGGACTTTGCATGTGTGATTAAGTTAAGGATCTTGAGAGGGGAGAATATCTTGGATTATTGGGAAGGAAACGAGGGGAGCAGAGGGGGAGCTGGTATAATCACAGTGGTTCTTAGAAGAGGAGTGCAGGAGGAGTCAGAGTCAGAGGAGAAGGCTATGTGATGATAGAAGCAAAGATTAGAGTAAGATGCTCTGAAGATGGAGGGAGGGGCCACAAGCCAAAGAACACAGGTGACCACCAGAAGCTGAAAAAGGCAAGATTCTCCCCGCAGCTCCCCCAGAAGGAACTAGCCCTGCCTATACCTTGTCCTAAGCCACATGAAACTGGTTTTGGACTTCTGACCAATGTAAAAAAACAAATTTGTGTAGCTTTAAACTACTAAGCTTGTGATAATTTGTCACACCAGCCATAGGAAACTAACACAGCCAGAAATCTGACTGGTGATGTCCCTGTCCACCACTGTGGTAAAGCCATGAAGCCTCAGTCTCTGGTCTTATAGGAGGTGTATAAGCTCCACTACAACACCTGCACCCCAGAAATCACTTTACTGGAACAATGGAAAAGAAGCAGGCAGAAAATATGGTTTCATGAGATTAAATACATTCTGGGGGCCAGTCCTATGGCATAGTGGTTAAGTTCGGTGTATTCCACTTCAGTAGCCTGGGTTTGCAGGTTCAGATCCCAGGCACAGACCTACACCACTTGTCAGCCACACTGTGGCAGTGACCCACATATAAAGTAGAGGAAGATTGGCACAGATGTTAGCTCAGGGCTAATCTTCCTCACGAAAAAAAAAAATCAAATGAACAAACAAAAAAAATACATTCTGTAAGTCATGGTGGGTCAGAGCCATAGTCTTCCATTCATGGGTAGAGGGCAGCAGCAATTATCCAGAAATGGAAGACAGTGTTGGTCTTGGACAGTAGCAGCCAGACTTAAATGTCGGGAACTCCAAATGAGACCAGCTCAGACACTAGATTCTAAGATACTAGATTCTAAGATACAAAGATGGGTTGACATTCATAAATATCACCTATGGATGGGATAATCTAAAGGTCCTTGGTCTTATGCTTCATGGAACACCAAACCAGGAAATAGATGCCAAAGACTTCTATAATCATGGGAATGGCATATTTTACAAGACTGCATTAACACAAGTACACCAATGGAGTTCCTCAAGGTTCCTATTCTACTGTGCCCTGTATATTTAGGGTGTACTGGTCCAAAAGGTGAAACTCATCCAAGAATCACAGATATTGGAGGTTGGTAACCATGTTTAATGAGATGCTGGTCGGTTGAGATGAACTGGTGCACAACGCTCAATTCTGAACAAAGTTGCTCCTTTCACTCCCTCCTCCACACACCCATTCAGACCCTCTCTGATTCCTCTTTCTCTGGTAACTCTCCATGTCTCCTCCCCTTCCCACAATACTGCCAGGCTCAGTTCAGTAAGAGTGGGCAAAAGTAAAACTAGAAGAGAGCCAAAACACTGCTGCCCCCACGGTAGCAACTGCTCATGTTCTGGGCATTTCCTCCTTTACAATGGATATAGTGCATGGAAGACCATGGCTTACTGTGCTGCTTCCCATTTTTCCCATCCTCAGGAGAATCAGACAAGTAGGTTTAGCTCTGAGGAATTCATCCTAACAGAATAGATATAAGGCTAACTGAGGTAATCTCAGACTGTGATAAGCATTTTGAGCTTTTTATTGCTCATCACCTAACTCCTGACTAGGGTTGGGACAGTGGGGGGCATGATTTTTAAGATTGTTTCATCAGGGGCAGAGGGATTATCTCTTATTGCATATTTTCTCCTAAGACAGAGGCAGAAATATAAGAGAAAACTACTATTGGTTCAACTACCAGTTTAATAGATCAGTACATTCATCTCTGGATTATGTGGATAAGAATGAAATTACCTTTATATTTATAGTACACTTTGAACCAAAACATACTCACTATTTGAACCTTGTACATTACTATGGCCTTGGTTTCTATTTTCCAGGGGAAGAAAAATATCTGCAGAAGAAAATCTCCAAAGCCCAGCTGAAATAAATTTTACATTTGCTCTATTTTCAACTCCCAAGGTTAGATAATCATAAACAAAACCTAAGGAAATACCTTCTACAGAGACTCTTCTTTAAGATAACTCAGGTAAAAAAAAAAAAAAAGGAGGAGGGAGAGGCTTTAAAAAGTTAAATAGCAAACGACAAGATGCGTTTCAATATTTTTTCAAACTGCACAAGAGCCTGAAATGGCTGAGTGGGACTGTGTTGAACAACTAT
This sequence comes from Tapirus indicus, assembly GCA_031878705.1. Classification (NCBI taxonomy): domain Eukaryota; kingdom Metazoa; phylum Chordata; class Mammalia; order Perissodactyla; family Tapiridae; genus Tapirus; species Tapirus indicus. Next base: position 5,586,226 of record CM062918.1, read on the forward strand.
TTGGGCATGCACAGATGGCACAGTCATTGATGTTCTAATCTCATCTATTAAATAAACAGACATAAACCATTCCAAAGAAAAGATTTCTCTTATTTTTTAAAGACTTCCAAAGGAAAAAACCTGTATGTTTCATGTGATCTGTCATGAAGCTTCTTTTTTAGTAGGGGTGTCTACTCCTTCTGTCACTAGGAAAGGGTAGGCCAACCCACCTTAGTCCGTTCCCACAGTACCCGTCTCAGCAGGAAACGGAAGGGACACAGCTGGGGCTTGAAGATATTTTAACAAAGACATCTGCAGATGTGTGAAAAGACTCTGGCACTATTACCATGTCTAGGCCTGAAGGGACAAGTTGAAGTGAGGGAGGAGCTGGGGGAACAGAGTCCTGCAGTTGCGGAGCTGCAGCCACAACCAGAACACGGCTCCAAGGCAGGGACAGAGAGAAGGGAGAAATGCCCTGATCACTCCCCTCTCCCTCCTCATATCCTTCACTCTTGCTAGTGCCTCCCATTGCCTGAAACAACTGGAAGCCAGAGGACAAGAAATTCTACATGACCCAGTCTATCAGGATCCACCTCCAGGGCAAAGAGTAGGGCAAAAGAGGGTGGAAAATAAATCCAGGAACGGGAGCAGGGGAAACAGAATAACCAGCCTAGCACTCAGGTACCTTACCTATTGATGACCAACAGCAGCAAGTGAAAAATCACCCATGTCCTGTTCCTCTAAGAGCTTCCTAAGAGGTGCCCCTGAGGAGGGTCATCTCCAAGGTCCAGTGATGCACATGTCTCAACACTGAGTCACCACCTCTCACCAGACCAAAAGCAAGCTAAGTCTCTAACAGAGCATTCTGATATCTTTATATTATTCTATTCATCTACCAGAATCACCCTACCTATGCTGCTTCATTCAAGAAACAAGCCACAAACAACTTTTCTTTGAATTTCTCCACTACTTTGAATATTAGGTTTTAACTACATACTTTGCTGCAAGCCATAACATTTTATGACAAAATAGTTATATCAGTTTTTGGAAAGACCAATAAATATTTTAGAATAGAAACTAAATCCAACTCACATGTGACAACATATTAACCAGAGATAGATGTACACTTTGACCAAATATAAACTTCTCATGTTATTTGAAACAAAAGAGCAAAGGAAAAGAAGAGCTAGGTGATAGGAAAATGAGTCAAATAAACATACTTTAAGGCATACCCCTTATAGAAAATAATGGGGGTTTTCTTTTCATACACAAAATATGGCCCAAAAATGTACAGTCATTGCCATTTAAGCTACATCACACATTTGAATAACTTTACTCTTCATATCATAATCACTGAAACTGTCCATTCTGTACCATTCTTTTGTTGATATAACTCAAACTATCATTAATTTTCCAAGTATGAAGTGTCTGCTGGATTTAGGTCCTAGGACAAGCACCTTACACTATTATTTGCTTTCAGAAGGCTCCCTGTGAGAGCCCCATGTGAAGAAAGTCTAGTGTAGCTGTTAAGAACGTGAGCCCTGGAGACAGGTGCTCTGCTCTGCCAGCTATGTGTCCTTATGCAAGTATACTTAACTTCTCTTAAAATAACTGCCTCAGTGAAGGTGGTGAAGATTAAATGAGTCAATTCATGTAAAGTGCTTTCAGCAGTGTCCTAGATAAATGCACAACACATATTAGCTATTGTTATTATAGCTACCCTCTCCCTCATGCCTAAGACTAGTCCTTGGAAGCAAGTTAAGTGATTATAAGGGGACAGGATCTCTTTGTGCCATATTCTCATTCTTTTACCCTACAAATTACCCCACTCTCAATGCAATCATTAGTTTCAAAGGAGAGCATAAATATGACTAAGCAGAAACACTCATCATATAGGAACCACAGTTGGGCTGCAATAAACAGACATGAAAAAGCTTAAGCACACAAGGGCTTGTTCTGTCCTGTAACAATATAAAGCTGATACAGTAGCTCCACAAAAAACATGGGGGACCCTAGCTCATTCTATTCCCTCTATTAGCACCTCTAATGTAAGGTGCTTGCCTATTCCCTCTATTCCTCAGTGAGCAACTTTCATCCTCAGAGTCACCTCGTGAATCAGCATGACTGCTGAGCTCTAGCTATCACATTCACATTCCAAATAGAAGAAAAGGCAAATGAATCCTCTCCCAACCCAACCAAAACCTTCCCAGAAATCCCACACAACACCTCCATTGAACTTAGTCAGTTGGTCACATCTATCTGCAAATAACATCAGAAAATACAATTTTTTTAGCTGGGCATATTGCTGCTCTGAAAAAAACTGGGGTTCTATTTCCTTGCTTCAAGCATTCAGACTGTGAGATCCAGTTTCTCCAATTTTACAGATGCATAGCAAGAAATAGCTCTCAAAAATATATTGATGGTGACTCTCTAGATAATGAGTTGATGATAGTAATGCTACATAACATTTAACTTGCTTATTTGGTGTTTAGATATGTAACAAAGATAAAAAGGAAGAGTAAAATACAAAGTTTAAAATAAGAACATTTTCCTCCTAATTTCATGTATATTTTAGGCGAAGGAGACTTTATGGCCTGAAAAAGTCAAAATTGTCTTTTTATAGTGCATGAACAAAATGAACCTAGAAAACAGATTTACCCTTCAGAATATCATAGAATTACAGCTGAAAAGAAACTCAATGTTACTCGGTTCACATACCCTTCTAGTATTTTAACCCACGATATTACCCTCTCCAAGGATCACCTGGCCTGTATTTGAACCTCTGTGAGAACTTAATATTACTTGAGGCAGTGCACTCTATTCTTAGAAAATTCTGACTTTGAAAATTCTTTCTCATGTGTAGCCAGCATCTCTCTCTAACTTCCATCCGCCAGTTCTAGTTCTCACCAATGGGTTGGTGCATAGCCTTGGGGCTATACAAATACTTTTCCACAAGGGAGCCAGTAAATATTTAAACAGAGCTATCACGTTCCCCCGAATCTTCTTTTTGGTAAACTTCAATAAGTTTTTATCCTTTATCTTTTAGTTTCAAAATTGGAATAACTTTATTTTACTCCATGTAAAAGCATTATTTTCTCACTGTAAAAAATTTCAAAAAATATCGATGCATATGAAATATAAAGTAAAAGCCTCCTTCCTAATCCCACCTCCTTGAAATCAGCACGGTTAACATTTTAGTGTCTACAATGGACACAACTGGGATGGCCATTCAGTTCACAACTATTACCTTAATGGCCACATCTATGCTACCCCCTTCTTTTGGAAGCAGTCCACTCCCGACAACAGGCTGGCCCGTCGTAGAATCTCGCCCTCATGGTAACACCAGTTGGTCACAAATGTGGGCATATGACACAAGGCTAATCAGAATTCTGCCCTGAGATTTTCACACTGGGAAGCTAAGAGAGGAATCTTTTTTCCACTCTGGCTTTAGAGTTGTACAGTCTATATATGTAGAAGTAGCTGGCAGCCATGTTCCTCACAACGCGGCGAAATTCTGTCTTCAGTAAAAGAGAATGAAGCCAAAACAAGACAGGGAGAGATGAAAGACAGAGTGAAAAAAAGGCAGGCAGTGTTCAGTTCCACACTCTAGTCCCTGAATTCCCTAAAACTTCTCTGGTTCTTGAAGCAATTTCTTATAGTGTGAGCTACCTCAGTCCTTTGAACAAATCTCCTTTTCTATATAAATTAATGTGAGTTGGATTTCTACCAAAGGAGTTATTGGCTAATTCAAAGAATATCTTTTCAGAGTTTTAATATGCTTCAAAAATATATTCAAATGAGTGGGATTATAGTGTAACTACTGTTCTTTAACTTGTTTTGTTTTTGAAAATAATCATGGACTTCTTTCTATGGCAAAATCTCTACATTTCTCATCAGTTTTAATGGCTGCATAAGCATTCATTTGCATAAGGTACCATTTTTTATTTAACCAATCACCTATTGGAAAACATTTAGATAATTTTTCATTTCATTGGTATAAACAATATTGCACTTATACTTGCACATGTATTATTGCATATTTCTGCAATTATTTATTTAGAATAAATTTCTAAAAGTAGGATTGTTGGCTCAAAGGACATGCACATTTAAAACTTTGATATTTATTGTCAAATTTCCCTCTAGAAAAGTTGTAAACATTTCTACTTCTAGCAACTGTGTGGGTAAGGGTCTGCCACTTTACACCCTCACCAGCACCGGGCATAATCACAGTTTAGTCTTTACCAATATGTAGTGAAATGTGCTGTCTCATTGCTATTTTTATTTTCACTTATTTGTTAGAAAGATTGAGTATCTTTTCATTTTGGCCATTTATATCTATACTTCTTCCTCTTCTCTTTTTTTTCCTCCTCCTCTTCTTCTCCCACCTTGTTCTTTGAGAATGGCATCCTCCAATACTCCAGGACTGATGTATTAGGCCCAGAACAGGGCAGGGATATCAATCACTGCATTTATTCTCAATACATCTGGCAATGCTGCCAAATATTATATATGTTCTCTGAATTACACATTAGTTAAGACAAGTGACAAAACCCAACTCAAACTGCCTTAAGCAGAAAAGGGACAATTAGTTCACGTAACTAAGAAGCGAAGGGCCATTATTGGGGTGAGATGCAGCTTGATCAATGGTCTGGTTTATCTCTATATATCTTGGCTCTGCTTGTTCTTGTGTTTATTCTTTTCTCAGGCAAAACTCTTCTTCACATATGGTGGCAAGATAACCACAGAAACTGCTCATATCCTCTCTGATTTAAGTTCATGAAAAAAATAAATTCTACTTTTCTAATAACAGATATCCTAAGATTCACTACAAGTGGCCTAGATCATTTGTCTACCCTGAACCAAACACTGACCAGGCAGTATGATACACTAATTGATTAAAGCCTGGGTCACCTGTTCCATCACTAAGGCCAGAGGTGAAGCACCATCCAGAGCCATATAGGACTGAGGGTGAGAAAAGACTAGATTCCAGAAACAAAATCAGATACTGTTTCCAAAAGGAGGGTGAAGCAATGCTAGGGAGGCAGTCAGCAAATGACTCCTACGGTCACATTTATTATTGACTAAATGAATTTCCAATCAAACCCTGACATCTCTTTCACAAAGGAAGGAAGGCCATGACCGCCAAGTCTCTTTCTAGAAAGAAGACTAAATCTTCTACCTTCTCTTCAGGCCTCTGTTAGTAGGGGTGGAAAACACAAACACAATGACCTACAGCCCTAATTAAGAATTAAGAATTAAAGAGCTCTAAACAAGTAGGCATATATGATGTCTATCAACTGGAAGCAATATTGTTGACATGTCAGTTGTCCCCAAGTTGGTATATAGATTGAATGGAATCAAGATAATAAACAAATTCATCACCCTCAAAAGTCTTTGCATGCCCTTATAATATTTCTCTTCTTCCTCTTCCTCTTCCTTTTCCTTTTCAATCTTTATTCTTCTTGGGCTGCCACAACAAAATACTACAGACTGGGTGGCTTAAATGACAGAAATTTTCTTCTGTTCACCAGTTCTTTTGGATTAGTACCCCACTCTTATGACCTCATTTAACCTTAATTACCTCCTGAAAAGTCCTGTCTCCAAACACATCATGTTGGAAGTCTGGTGAGGCTTGTGTACCCCTTCTCAGAATAATGTTTTTAAATTCATAAAATAAAATATATAGGATTCCAAAAAAAATTATATCAGGATACATTTCTATCCATATGCCTAAAAGAAGCTCTGCACGTGATAACCACTTCCAACATGGAAGGGGACAGTGCAGCAGCAACAGAAGGTGGCTGTGGATGGGTGATACTGAGGTAGCAACTCTGGTTCCCTATGGCCAGTCCTTTCATGCACAGGACCCACAAATGCCCCCAGTGAAGGGACACAGAAGTCTGAGACACTTGGGATAGGCAAAGAGAGGCCAGCATGTGGGGATACTTCAAGACACTCCAAAATAGCTCAGACCATGCACACTAGCAGCAGATATTAGCACATCACCCTGAAAGCCAGAGAGAATGAGTCGTACCTCAATAGTCACCAGTCCCAAGAGCAAAACCAACCACCTACTCCACATCAGGGACTGGAAGGAACTTACAGAACTCGGCATCTCAGTCAGGACTTTGTATCCCCTCCCGCTCTCTGAAGTGGGAAAGAAAGAAAAAGAAATAGGAAAAACTGAGAATTCACTAGAAAACTGAGTGAAAAGTAAGAGTTCAGAGCAAGTTAATAGTGAAATTCTTAGAGACTATCAAGAGAACATAAGCTCCCCAATCACCATCTCCCCCCAATCCAAAATCCTTGGATTTCCCAAAGTTATGTAAGAAAGAGTATGGACTAATTTTATTTGACTGTTAAAGGAAAGGGAAACCCCAGAAAGTTAGAGAATTTGAGAATATTTAGGATGCACATGTTACCTTCATGCCATTTCTCTCCCATCTTATATTTCTGCAGTTGGTTATTGTTTTGAGGAACCCAAATATAAGACCTTATTTTGACCCCCAAAAAAATCTTTTCCTGGGGCCAGCCTGGTGGTGCAGTAGTTAAGTTGGCATGCTCCTCTTCTGTGGCCTGGGGTTCATGGGGTCAGATCCCAGGCATGGACCTACACACTGCTCATCAAGCCCTGGTGTGACGGTGTCCCACCTACAAAATAGAGGAAGATGGGCACAGATGTTATCCCAGGGCCAATCTTCCTCCCAAAAAAAAAATTTTTCCTACCCCCTAATTAAATTCCTTTTGGTTTATTTAGCCCATTATCAACCCTTTCAAAGACATTTTGGACCCTGATATCATATCAATACATTTGCTTTCTACCCTAGAGTCATAGTGGTGGCACATTTGATTAGCCTTTCTTTATCAACCACATCGAAATCCTTAATAAAATTGTTGGTCAATTAATATTTGACAAGAGAGCCAAGAATCCTCAATGGAGAAAAGACAGTCTCTTCAATAAATGGTGCTGAGAAAATTGGATATTCACTAGTAAAAGAATGAAACTGGACCCCTATCTTATACAACTCACAAAAATTAACTTGAAATGGATTAAAGACTTAAATGTAAGACATGAAACTCCTAGAAGAAAACAGAAAAATGAAGCATCTTGACATAGGTCCTGGTAATGGTTTTTTGGACATGACACCTAAAGCACAAGCAATAAAATCAAAAATAAACAAATGGAAGTATGTCAAACTAAAAAGCTTCTGCACAGCAAAAGAAACCATCAACAAAGTGAAAAGATAACCTACAGAATGGGAGAAAATATTTGCAACCATATATCTAATAAGCAGTTAATATCCAAAATATATAAAGAATTCATACAACTCCACAGCAAAAAAACAAGTAACTCAATTAAAAAATGAGAAAAGACCTGAATAGACATTTTTCTAAAGAAGATATACAAAAGGCCAATAGGAATGTGAAAAGATGCTCAACATCACTACTCATTAAGGAAAGGCAAATTAAAACCACGATGAGATATCACCTCACACCTGTTAGACTGGCTATTATTAAAAAGACAAGAGATAACAAATGCTGGTGTGGCTATGGAGAAAAGGGAACAAACCCCTGTGTACTGTTGGTGGGATTTTCCTTCCTACATTTTCCTTATGTAGGAGTTCTCAAAGCAATCTACTAGCCCAGGGGCTGGTCTTCATTGACCATCCCCAGATAACAGTTCAAGTGGAAGAGAACAAGACACACATGGACATGTGCAGTAGTCATTCTGGGTTAGAAGCACCACATCCCAGATAGGAACCAATACTCATGGGCATAGCTTCCAATTCCCCCCAAAAGACATATTGAGTTATTTAGCAAAGCCCCAAATTTTGGCTTCACACCATGAATTTATAGTTCTTCACAACCTACCTAGTCTAGGTGAATTCACCAATCAGGGTCATTTTTACCATAAACAACATTGCTAGTTACACAGTTGACATTCTACCTTTATCACATTTCAAAGGAAACATAATTAGAAAGTTAACCCAAGGTCAAATTTGTGCACAAAGAAAGAGATAGGGTTTTGCTAACCTTTTATGCATTCTTTCTGTATATAGCCTTTCCTAACTTCCTAATTAAATACCTATGAAGTCACCAAAAAACCCGAAAACTCATTAATACCAAAAACTAAGACTGATAGGCATTTCAATGCTGGAGCCTGAGAGAAATCATACTCAGTATTAAACAGATAGAATTTTCCTGAGAAAAGCACTTAAATTCCAATTTGTGAAGCAGAGATTGTGCAAAAAGAAGAAGATAATGCATACTTTACCAACGTCAATTTCTGAAGTCAGGGTTATGGGGTCTCCACCAACAAGAAATTTAGCAAACCATTCCTCTTCTTAAAAAGGGCCAAACCATGAATTGACTCTCTCTTTCCTCCTTTCTGTTGAGAGACAATCTTCCAGTGGTCTCTTGTGTTTCTGCATGTGGTGTAAAGAGGCATTGACAGCTTTTGTTGCAGACCATCTTTTCAAGGATGTTTGTATGGAAAACAGTCTTAAGAGATAGAAACAATGTCTCCCACAGGGGAGACTGCAGATTTGTTTCCTGACCAGGATAGTAACAATAATGTCTTTAGCAAAATGTTCTAGTGAAAACTGACCTAGTGGACAAGAGATATCAGAGACCTTATGGGGCAAGGATGCTAATAAGAAGTAAGCGGAACTGATTGTACATCCCAGAAAGTTTCAGGAACTGGAGGCTCCAGGTACATCTGAAAACAAAGTGTGGAGTTGAGCTGAAAATAGGAGAAATGGTTGAGAGTCTGTATTTCTAAAAAAGTAGTTTCCCAGACCTCCTCCCCCAGCCTAAGACTTGGGGACGTGTTAAAGCTGAGGGGTTAGTTGCCATCTGAAAACAGGAGGTTAACTGAAAGTCTTCATATTGAAAGGTGACACACCTAGCCCTCTTCCCCTGTTGCTCTCACAGGATACTAGCCGACAGGTTCATCCTCTGTGCTGATTGTTCTCTGGCTCTCCACCATTTTCTGCCCACCCTGGGAGGATGACCATGTGGACTGCATCATCCAGGCTTCCTTAGCCTTTGGCTTGCATTTGGAATTAGCCAGTAAGAAGTACCAGCAGAAGAACAAAGGATGGAAGGAGGGCAGAGGTAGTAATTATTCTACTTCCCCCACCCCCATACATTTTTGGCTGTGGCTGTATTCCTCTGCTTTCAGACACAGCAAGTGCTGGGTGTCCTCACACAGTTGCCAATCTCTCCAGCTTCCAGTAACACTGTTCCTTCCCCCTCATGTCTTTAGGCTGAGGGCCGATAAAGGCTTTCAGCTGTTTTTAGCCCTTGGGTATTTCACCACCCCTTGATGGTTCCTGTAAATATTCCCCTTATTAAATTCTCTTTAAGGGACCCTTCCATTACTCTCATCAATTACCCCTTTGAGGATCCGTCTGCTTCTCACAGGCCCACAGAGATACATATCCCATGGAAATTTTGCAGGATGCCTCTACTGACCTGAACAAGCCCGAGAGAAAGACCTACAGATGTTTGTTCTGAAACAAAAGGGAACTGCATGAACAATGCCCAGGGGTATGAAACAGCTCACCGTGTTCCAGGAGCTATAAGTGATACCTGGTGTTATCTGTGAGATGAGGAGTGCGTGGAGAGAGGCTCAGAAGCAGACAAATGCCAACTCACAGGGTACCTTTTAACCACATCAAGGATCTTGGACTTTACCCGTCAGCTCTGCAGAGGTACCGAAAGATCTCAGGCTTCAGTTTAGATCAATCGAGCTGGAGGCAAGAGGAAGGACAATTTTGAGATGGGACACGTGATAGAGACAAACAACGGCATCAGTTCTGGTGAAAAATATTGAAGGTCATCGCTCAGACAGTGACAGGAGAATGGAGGAAACAGACAGGAAATGAGTGGCCATTTGGAATTGGGAGGCAGAACAGGGTAAGGAAAGGGAGAGGGGACAGAAATCCAGAATGGCTCTCAGGCCTCTGATTTAGCAGTGAATAAACAGTCTTTCCCTGAGATAAAGAGCAGAGGAGGAGAGAGTTTAAGAGTGGGATTCACTGAGGGGGTAGGGGTTGGGGGAGTGGGGAGTCCGGAAGGGTGAGGGGAGGCAGAATGATGCAGAGTTCTATTCTGAACACGTTGAATTTGAAACTCCTGTGGGAAATCTAGGTGAAATCATCCTTGAGGCATGGGGCAAGAGCTTCCCTTCAAACCACTGAACCTAGTCAGTGTGGAAGGCACTGAACTCTGAGCTTTCCTCTCTCCTCATCCAGGGAAACCAGACTCAGATCCACAGAAAAGAGGCAGAGCAAAATGGCCTTGAAGCAATTTGACAGGGCAGCAGGCAGCCAGCAAGACAAAATAAAAGGCTCCCAGTGCAGCCACCCATTTAACCACAAGATGGCATGAGAGCTAAGCTACAGGAGAGACCTCGCCAGAACCTCCTTCCATACGACAAAGCTGTCACTTAGCTCTCCGAGGTTTTGTTTGTTAGCAAGGAAGGGCTACTCACTGGCAAATATGGCTGAAAACAGACATTTGTAACATTTTAAAACAAATTATACAGGCTCCAGTATGGTCTACGAGCTGGGAAGATGGTGTGTGATGAACAGACAACTGAAGGGACTCGAGTCATGCAGGAGTCTGTTTACACTGGATGTTAGTGGCTGTGGGATCACGGGTGTGAGCCTTCATATGAACCCTGAGGTGTAAAAGCTGATCCAGAAGTTAGACCAATGGGCATAACAGTCAGAAACAAGAACAAAGACACTGACAGTCTATGCATGACCAGGCAGGACTCCAGGCCACACTCCAATTAGTTGTTGAAGAGTCTCAGGTAGCCCAGGGCATCAAGCCCTCTTGGCCCTCAACAGACACCACTACAAACACTGCAGTGCAGTCATTCACTGTGGAACTAGATGAGTTAGCAAGAAAGAAGCCAAACCAGGCTTAGCGTCTCATTCTTTCATTCCCAATATATTTCCTAGGAATCATCTCAGCGTGGCGGGGGATAGAGGCAGCAGGACTAGAGTGAGATTTCATGCATTTTGCCAAAATTGGGAAGAGGCTCGGATATGGTGGTTTCTTTGAGTGGCAGGATCTTCAGGTGACAGAATTAGGCCAAAATGTTTCCAAGGTAGCCACTACTTAGAGAAAGAGACATTTGACAGACCAAAACTGGAAGCAGGGATTGGGGAAAAGCAAACCATTTCCTATTTAATTCCTAATAATTTGAGACTTTAATAAACTGGTTCCATTTCCAATCTTTGACTTCAAGTTGGCATCTTTGTAGCTTCTGTACCAATTAATATGAACTGACATATGAAAACACAATAAAGCTTATAAAGTCACATCACATTAAACCATAGATGCCCCACCTCCCTATCTCACTTCACTTTAGCTGTAACTAAAATACTAGTTATAACAGGTATTATAGACAGAGTTACTGGCTGTTAACATCAGCAGGCTTCCCGTGTCACCCCAACCTCAACCTCTATCCAGTTAGACTATCCAAATCAGTGACTACTTCCTAAATTCTAGAGTCACCTAGGAACGCCCCATATCTCTGAACAACGATCCTCTATCTCACATGGTTACTGCCCAACCTTCCAGCTCTCTTGTCTGCTTAACTCCCACTGTCTTCAAGCTCCTCACGACCACTCATCTCTTGACCCCTCTCATCCCCCAGTAGCCCTCTCTTGCCTTTACTTTATCCCCATTAACCAAAACAAAAAACATAGCCTATCAATTCAACCACTCTCCTAACTATATCCTTAACTCCTTTTCATTCTTGTCACTCTGCTGTACTCGCTCCAAAATAATCCCAGCCCTGGATTAATATTTTATTCTTAAAAAATGTGTTAGAAACAAAAATTGCCAATCTTTTAAACTGGTACTACTACAAATCTTGACTCCTACTTTAGCTTGATTCTCAATACATTCCAACAGTCTCTCTGTTTCTCTCAAATCAGCTCTCACATTTTCCATTGATGGCTGTTCCAAAATTTAACCATTCATCTCACAGAGGAATTATGGTGATGATTAAATACTTCAATACCTCCTAGCTCACTTTTAGCCAATTACCTCTCTTCCTATATCACAGACAACAACATAGGCCATGAGAAGATTTTAACTTTAAGATGATTTCCTGTCTGAAAAACCCACGTGCATCTCTACCAACCATCCCTTCCTTCCTTCCAGCTACTCACTCTAAAATAAATGTCCCTCCACTTGTATAAGGGTTAATAATTCATCAGCCTTTGCTCCAAGAAAAAAAATAACCCCACATAAGTCAAAGTCAACTCTTTCAAACCCTACAGGTAAAAATTTCCTTAACGCTAGATGTTCTTTCTCTCTCCTTCCCATTACACATTTTGGGGGTGGGGGAGTGATGGGCACAGGATGTCTCTGTGGCTATCTCCATGCATGCCTTTCCCAATTATTCCCTAGCCTGCTGTAACTGAGCTTCTGCCCTACTGAACCTGCTGTCCCCAAGGCCTCACTGTTGCTAAATCCAGAGAGTTCATTTTAGACCTGATTACAGTTGTCTTCTGGACAGCATTTGACATTAGAGAGAAGATATTTCAAAATTGCAAATCTATGATAATAATAGTAACAACTATCTATAGTGAGTACTTAATATATACCAGCCCCTGTGGCGTTTTATCCATATTGCCTTATTTAATCCTCACAATAATTACATCTCATAAATGAGGAAATGCAGGTAAAGTAACTTGCCAATGGATACAGAGAGAGTAAGAGAAAGAACTGGGATTTGCTATCAAGCTTATCTGACTCCAAAAACCATTCTCTTAATGACTATGCTATTTTCAGACCTGTATAGCATGCTGCCTACTGGCCAATCCCACGTGGATGTTACACAGAAACTTCAAAATCACCAAGGTCAAAATTAAATATATTTTCTTAACCCCAGACCAATACCTTTTCTGATATTACCTACTTCTGTTAATGGTACCATTATCCATCAAATTGCCAAAACCAGAAAAAAGAAGACTTTGTTTTAAAATTTTCCATCTTCCAGGTCCCACATCAAACTGGCCATTTAATTCTGCCAACTATGCTCCCTTAATCTCTCTCCAATCTGCCCACCCCCACTCCCAAAATTTTGGGTTAGGTTGTCATCATCTCTTACCTTGACTGCTACAAAAGCTTCCAAAAGAGACTTCCCATCTGCAATGTCATCCCACTCTAATCAATTCCCGACATGCTGCCAAAGTGGTCAATATAAAATTCAAATGCTGGTGAGAATGTGTAGAAACCGAATCACTTCAGTTGACTCAGGACTGCTGGCAGGACTGTAAAATCGTACAGCCACTCTGGAAAATAAATTTGGCACTTTCTTAAAAAAACTAAACATACACTTACCATATGACCTAGAAATTACACTCTGGGGCATTTATCCCAGAGAATAAAACCTAAATCCACACAAAACCTTGTAAATGATTGTTTATAATAGCTTTATCTGTAATAGCAAAAAACTGGAAATGACCAAAATGTCCATCAATAGATAAATAATTAAACAAACTGTGAGTAAATCTAGAAATAAAAATGAACAAGCTATTGATACTCACAACAACTTGGATGGATCTCAAGGGCATTACGTTGAGTGGAAAAAAAAAAAGCAATTTCAAAAGATAACATTTTGTATGATGATTCTGCTTATGAACACTCTTGAAATGACAAAATTAGCGAGATAGAAAAAAGATTAGTGGTGCCAAGAGTTAGGATTGTTGGGGGTGACTATAAAGGGATATAATGAGAGTGATCTTCCTGGTAATGAAATAGTTTTGTTTCTTTTATTTATTTATTTGCGAGGAAGACCAGCCCTGAGCTAACATCTGTTGCCAATCCTCCTCTTTTTGCTGAGGAAGACTGGCCCTAGGCTAACATCTGTGCCCGTCTTCCTTTACTTTATATGGGATGCCACCACAGCATGGCTGACAAGCAGTGTGTCTGTGAGCATCCGGGATCTGAACCCGCAAACCCCTGGCTGCCAAAGCGTGAATTAAACTGCTGCACCACCGGGCCAGCCCCAAGTTTTGTTTCTTGATTGTGATGGTAGTTACCAAAATTTATAGATGGGACAAATTGACAGAGAGCACATTGTGCCACATGCACACATTGCACCAATATGTCAAATTCTTACTTTTGATATTGTACTATACTTCTAATTATGATTATATAAGATGCAGCCACTGGGAGGAAATGGATAAAGGGTACTCAGGAACTCTCTACCATTTTTGCAACTTCTATGAATCTCTAATTATTTCAAAATAAAAAGCTAAAAATAAACCAAAATATCAACTTAAGCTTTCAATAAGTTACAGTAGAAGAAAAAAAGGTGATTACAATATGTAATTTGTCCCCAGTTATAGGCGGAGTGTACCTGAGCCAACCTGTATTGTTAAGTTGGTCTCTTTTCTGTTGTTTGCCAAAAGACTTCATGGAGTCATGCCTCTTCTATTCCCATCAATATTTATTTAGTTTTTTATTTCCTCCATTAGAAAATGATCATCTCTACACTGCAGCCAAAATGAGCTCTTTAAAACAAAAATGAACTTGTCACTCTCTTACTTAAAACCATTCAATGTCTTCCCTTTGCCCTTAGTGTTCTCAACATACCCCTTCAAAATGATCCAACTCTTACCTCCCTCTCTAACCTTATCCATCACCACTCTTCTCTAGCTTTGGTCCTTTCATTCTTCAAACAAACTACTGCACTCTTTCCATCTCAGTGTCGTCATCCCAGCCAGTCCCTCTGCCTGGAAGTTTCCCTTCCTTCACCTAGCCAACTCCTAACATCCTTTAGGCCTCAGCTTAAATAATATTGCCTCACAGAAGGCTACCTTGGACCATCAACGGAATAAAACAACCTGTAATAAGTTTTTCATACTGCTGCGGGATACAAAATCATTTTAATGGTTGATAAGTTTTAATCTTATATTTATTTCTCTTGTCCTGTTAGCAAACATGAGGTTTCTAGAGTAGGACAGACTATTGTTATTTATAGTAATAACCACACTGGTTTCCCAAACCCCCTCTCCTTCCACAGGTTGGTTGATGTGATATGAGCCGGATAGTTATGCCTGCACATATAGAAAGGGGATTTTTGCACCATGGAGAGGAACCCTGAAATTATGAATCTGAGAGCTTACAAAGCAACTGCTATACAGCTACACCCTCATCTCCTGAGAGAGGAGAGAAAGCTTACCCCCCTAAGGTAAACAAATCATATGGAATATAAACAGATGGCTCTGGATTTCACTCCCTTGGAATGTGAGAAGCAAATGGATCTGGTAAAAGGAGACATTCTTTATCTTTATTGCAAGTCAATTTTCTTTACTCAGAAAGCCCTGACAAAGTGAAAATGGCAAAATAGGTAATTCCAAGAGTCCATTTTTTGACATCAAAAAAATCAAACAAAAACTGTTAGAATCAACTTAGTCAGAACTCTGGAAAATAGTCAGAGGTATACAGCAACTAAGAAAATGCTGAATCAAGAAAAAGGCAGTTGAGGGGCCGGCCCAGTGGGTCAGCGGTTTAGTTCACACTTGGCAGCCCAGGGTTCACCGGTTCAGATCCTGGGCACCTGCTGACACACTGCTTGTCAGCCATGGGGTGGCACATCCCATATAAAGTAGAGGAAGAGGGGCATGGATATTAGCCCAGGGCCAGTCTTCCTTAGCAAAAAGAGGAGGATTGGCAACGGATGTTAGCTCAGGGCTTGTCTTCCTCAAAAGAAAAGGAAAAGAAAAAGGCAATTGCAAAGCAACAGGAAAGCTTTGCGTGAGGCATTTTTAATTGCCCTCCCTGGCCCAGTGGCAGTCTTGAAGACAGCACCCCACATGCCAAGTGCGGGACTCTGGTCCCTGGTTCCAGAGGGAGCAGCACAGGCTTTATTCTCAAAGAATTGTGTTTGTCTGTTCGAAGCTGTCTGGGAGCTACCTGAAAGAATGACACAATGTGCCTGCCTTGGTTTTGCATAACTTGGAACCCACTCAGCACAGAAAAGTGGCTTCACAGAGGACATTCCTCAAAAACTTGTAAGACAAATGAACAACATGCTGCTGCTTGGGGCAAAAGATTACTGTTGAGCAAACAATAGATGCACTGAAAGCCTGGAAGAAAAAGTTGGGGAAAGAATTTCTTTGGGAAATTAGGGCACTCAAAAGTGGCTGCATATGCTGGGGAATTTAGAAAGCCATGTGCATGCCTAGGGCAAAACGCATGCTCAGAAATGACCTAAGAAGACCCTAAACTTTCACTTCTGGCTGATCTTGAGCTCAGCACAAGCAGGAAGTGAAGGCTAAGACAGGGTTGTAAACAGCCTGGTTAAGCACTAAAGAAGGGCTCCAACACAGAGCCAATCTGCAAAGGCTGGGAAAGACTGGGGGGAGGGGGATGTTCTTATTTTATTTTCTTTTTCTATTCTATTCTAGCTCCTGGTGATCAAGGAAACCTCTACCAAACACTAGCTGAACATAAGCTAAAGGAACAGAGACTTCAGAGACTACACATGACAAAGAATACACACTTTGCAAAAATAGTGTAGAAAAATCATTAAACAAGCAAATAGCTATAGCCTACAGCAAGCATCAAAGACAAATCCTGATGAGGGAGAAACATCTGTTTCCAGAGTAAGCACATTTTAAAATTGAAATGTCCAGTTTCTAACAAAAAAAATTACAAGGCATGCAAAGAAACAAAAAAAGTATGGCCCCTTCACAGAAGAAATTAACAGAAACTGTCCCCAAGGAAGCACAGACATTGGACTTACAAGACAATGACTTTAAATCAACTGTTCTAAATATGCTCAAATTGCTAAAAGAAACCAAAGACAAATAGTTGAAGGAAACAAGCAGAATGATCTCTCAACAAACAGAAAATATCAATAAAGAGATAGAAATTATAAAGAGGAAACAAACAGAAATTGCGAAGCTCAAAAGTATAATAAATGAAATGAAAATTCACTAGAGGGTTACAATAGCAGATTCAAGCAGGCAAAAAAGAAAAGGCTAAACTTGAAGATAGGTCAATTAAAAGTGTCCAATTTCAGGGGCATAAAGAAAGAAGAAAAATGAACAGAGCCTAAGATACCTATAGAAACCATCAAGCATATCAACATATGCATTATGGGAGTCCCAGAAGGAGAGGAGAGAGAGAGGAGCTGAAAGAATATTTAAAGAAATGGCCAAAAACTTCCCAAAATTGATAAAAGACAGAAATATACACATCCAAGAAGTTAAAAAATCTCCAAGAAGGAGAAAGACAAAGAAATCCACATCAAGACATTATAACCAAATTGTCAAAAGACAAAAAGGGAATCTTGAAAGCTGTGAGAGATTTGTCACCTACAAGACATCCTCAATAACATTAATATCTGATTTCTCCTGAAAAATGTGGAGACCAGAAGGCAGTGGGATGACATATTAAAAGTACTGGGGGAAAAAAAGACTATCTAACAAGAATTCTGTATCTGTCAAAACTATCCCTCAAAAATAAAGGAGAAAGTAAGACATTTCCAGATAAATGCTGAGGGAGGTTGTCACCAGTAGACCTGCTCTATAAGGAATGCTAAAAGGAGTCCTTCAGGCTGAAATGAAGGGACACTGGATGGTAACTCGAAGCAATAAGGAGAAATCAAGAACTCAGATAAATGTAACTACATGGGTAAATATAAAACCAAATATTATTGTATTTTTGGTTCTTAGCTCTTTTTTTTTTTGCCTATAAGATTTAAATACAAATGCATACAATAATTATAATCTATAATAATGGGCATATATGGATAAAGATATAATTTGTGACAGTAACAACTTAAAGGAGGGGACAGAGCTTTACAGGAGCAGAGTTTTGTATGCTATTGAAACTAAGTTGGTAACAATTTAAACTAGATTGTGGAAAAAACCCAAGTGTCAATGGAGAAATGGATAAATAGAATGTGATATATTTTTATATACACATACAATGGAATATTACTCAACCATAAAAAGGAATGAAATACTGATACATGCTACAAAGCATATGACCTCAAAAACTTACGCTAACTAAAAGAAGCCAGACACAAAAGGTCACATATTGCATGATTCCATTTATATGAAATATCCAAAATCAGTAAATTCATAGAGAGAGAGAAGATTGGTAGTTGCTAAGGAATGTGGTGTGGGGAGAATAGAGAATGACTGTTTAATGGGTGTGGGATTTCCTTTTGGGGTGATGAAAATGTTTTCTAGGTTGCACAACATTGTGAAAGTTCTACATGCCACTGGATTGTACATTTAAAAATGGTAATTTTGAGTTATGTGAATTTCACCTTAATTTTTTTTTTTGGTGAGGAAGATTGGCCCTGAGCTCACATCCACTGCCAGTCTTCCTCTTTTTGCTGAAGAAGATTAGCCCTGAGCTAACATCTGTGCCCATTTACCTCTATTTTGTATATGGGATGCCTGCAACAGCATGGCTTGATGAGTGGTGCATAGGTCCGAGCCCAGGATCTGAATCCACAAACCTCGGGCCGCCAAAGCAGAGCATGCAAACTCAACCACTACGCCACCAGGCCGGCCCTTCATCTTAATTTTGTTTGTTTTTACTGTATTTTTTAACTGATGTCTTAATAGGTGGTAACATTGTGAAATTTTAATTGTATATTATTGTTTGTCAGTCACCATATAAATGCATCCCTTCACCCCTTCTGCCCACCTCCCATTCCTCTTGCCTAACCACTTAACAGTTCTCTTTGTCTGTACTTAGTTTATATTCCACATATAACTGAAATCATCCAGTGTTTGTCTTTCTCTGCCTGCCTTATTTCACGTAACATAATATCCTCCAAGTCCATCCATGTTGTTGCAAAGGGGACAATTTTGTCCTTTTAATAGCTGAGTAGTATTCCATTGTATATATATACCACATCTTTATGCAGTCATCAGCTGAGGGGCACTTGGGTTGCTTCCACTTCTTGGCTATAGTGAATAATGCTGCAATGAACACAGGGGGTGCATAAGCCGCTATGGATTGTTGATTTCAGGTTTGTTGGGGGAGATACCCAGTAGCGGGATAGCTGGGTCATAAGGTATTTCTATTTTTAATTTTTTGAGGAATCTCCATACTATTTTCCATAGAGGCTGCACCAGTTTGCATTCCCACCAGCAGTGAATTAAGGTTCCCATTTCTCCACAACCACTCTAACATTTGTTGTTTTTTGTCTTGGTGATTATAGCCATTCTAATGGGTGTCAGGTGATATCTCACTGTAGTTTTGATTTGCATTTCCCTGATGGTTAGTGATGTTGAACATTTTTTCATGTGCCTATTGATCATCTGTTTACCTTCCTTGGGAAAGTATCTGTTCATATCCTCTGCCGATTTTTTGATTGGGTTGTTTTGTTGTTGTTGTTCAGTTGTGTGAGTTCTGTATATATTATGGATATTAACCCCTTGTTGGAGATATGATTTGCAAATATTTTCTCCCAGCTGGTGGGTTGTCTATTCATTTTGACCCTGGTTTCATTTGCCTTGTAGGAGCTCTTTAATCTGATGAAATCCCATTGTTTAATTTTTCTTTTCTTTCCCCTGTCCGAGTAGACATGGAATTTGAAAAGATCCCTTTATAACCGATGTCAAATAGCATACTGCCTATATTTTCTTCCAGGAGTTTTATACTTTCAGGTCTCACTTGCAAGTCTTTGATCCATTTTGAGTTAATTTTTGTGTATAGTGAAAGAAGATGGTCACTTTCATTCTTTTGCTTGTGGCTGTCCAATTTTCCCAGCACCATTTATTGAACAGACTTCCCTTTCTCCATTGTGTGTTCTTAGCTCTTTTGTTGAAGATTAGCTGTCTGTAGATGTGTGGTTTTATTTCTGGGCTTTCAATTCTGTTCCATTGATCTGTGTGTCTGTTTTTGTACCAGCACCATGCTGTTTTGATTACTATACCACCGCAGTATATTTTGAAGTCA
Organism: Tapirus indicus; assembly: GCA_031878705.1. Classification (NCBI taxonomy): domain Eukaryota; kingdom Metazoa; phylum Chordata; class Mammalia; order Perissodactyla; family Tapiridae; genus Tapirus; species Tapirus indicus. The sequence goes on from CM062918.1 coordinate 5,606,170, forward strand.
GGGATTGTGATGCCTCCAGCTTTGTTCTTTTTTATCGGGATTGCTTTAGTCATTTGGGGTCTTTTGTTGCCCATGTGAATTTTAGTATTCTTTGTTCTATTTCCATGAAGAATGTCATTGGGATTCTGATTGGGATTACATTGAATCTGTAGATTGCTTTAGGTAGTACGCACATTTTAACTATGATTGTTCTTCCAATCCATGTGCATGGGATATTTTTCCATTTCTTTATGTCATCATCAGTTTCTTTCAATAATGTCTTAGAGCTTTCATTCTATAGGCCTTTCACCTCCTTTATTCCTAGATATTTCATTCTTTTTGTTGCGATTGTAAATGGGATTATCTTTTTGAGTTCTCTTTCTGTTATTGCTTTATTAGCATATAGAAATTCAACTGATTTTTGTAAGTTGATTTTGTACTCTGCAACTTTGCTGTAGTTGTTGATCATTTCTAATAGTTTTCCAATGGATTTTTTATGGTTTTCTATATAAAATCATATTGTCTGCAAATAGTGAGAGTTTCACTTCTTCATTGCCTATTTGGAGTCCTTTTATTCCTTCTTCTTGCCTAATTGCTGCGGCCAAAACCTCCAGTACTATGTTTAATAAGAGTGGTGAGAGTGGGCACCCTTGTCTTGTTCCTGTTCCCAGAGGAATCGCTTTCAGCTTTTCCCTGTTGAGTATGATGTTGGCTGTGGGTTTGTCATAAATGGCCCTTATTATGTTGAGGTAATGTCCTTCTATACCAATTTTGTTGAGAGTTTTTATCATAAATGGACGTTGGATCTTGTCAAATGCCTTCTCTGCATCTATTGAGATGACCATGTGGTTTTATTCCTCACTTTGTTAATGTGGTGTATCATATTGATTGATTTGCGGATGGTGAACCATCCCTGTGTCCCTGGCATAAATCCCACTTTGTCACAGCGTATGATCTTTTTAATGTATTGCTGTATTTGGTTTACCAATATTTTGTTGACGATTTTTGCATCCATGTTCATCAGCGATATTGGCCTGTAGTTTTCCTTTTTTGTATTGTCCTTGTCTGGTTTTGGTATCAGGGTGACGTTGTCCTTGTAGAATGTGTTAGGAAATATTACATCTTCCTGTATTTTTTGGAATAGTTTGAGAAGGATAGGCATTAAATTTTCTTTGAATGTTTGGTAAAATTCTCCAGAGAAGCCATCTGGTCCTGGATTTTATTTTTTGGGAGGTTTTTGATTAGTGTTTCAATGTCTTTACTTGTGATTGGTTGATTCAGATTCTCTATTTCTTCTTGATTCAGTTTTGGGAGGCTGTATGAGTCTAAGAATTTACCCATTTCTGCTGGATTGTCCAATTTGTTGGCATATAGTTTTTCATAGTATTCTCTTATAATCCTTTGTATTTCTGTAGTATCTGTGGTAATTTCTCCTCTTTCATTTCTGATTTTATTTATTTGAGACTTCTCTCTTTTTTTCTTAGTGAGTCTGGCTAAGGGTTTGTCAATTTTCTTTATCTTCTCAAAGAACCAATTCTTTGTTTCATTGATCCCTTCTACTAGTTTTTGTTTGTTTGTTTCAATTTCACTTATTTCTGCTCTAGTTTTTATTATTCCCCTCCTTCTGCTGCGTTTGGGCTTTGTTTGTTCTTCTTTTTCTAGTTCTGTTAGATGTAGTTTAAGGTTGCTTATTTGGGAATTTTCTTGTTTGTTAAGGTGGGCCTGTATTGCCATGAGTTTCCCTCTCAAGACCACTTTTGCTGCATCCCATATGTGTTGGTATGGTGTATTTTCATTTTCGTTTGACTCCAGATAGTTTTTGATTTTTCCTTTAATTTCATCAATGATCCATTGGTTGTTCAGTAACATGTTGTTTAGTCTCCATATCTTTGTCATTTTCCCAGTTTTTTCCTTGTAGTTGATTTCTAGTTTCATAGCATTATGGTTGGAAAAGATGCCTGTTATGATTTCAATATTCTTAAATTTATTGAGGCTTGCCTTGTTTGCCAACATATGGTCTACCCTTGAGAATGTTCCATGGGTGCTTGAGAAGAACGTGTAATCTGCTCTTTTTGTGTGGAGTGTTCTGTATATATCTATTAAGTCCATCTTGTCTAGTTTTTTGTTTAAGTCCACTATTTCCTTATTGACTTTTTGTCTGGATGATCTATCCATTGATGTAAGTGGAGTGTTAAGATCCCCTACTATTATTGTGTTGTTGTTAATATCTCCTTTTATGTTTGTTGATAGTTGCTTTATGTACTTTGGTGCTCCTGTGTTGTGTGCATATATATTTATAAGTGATATGTCTTCTTGGTAGAGTGTCCCTTTTATCATTGTATGTTGCCCCTCTTTGTCTTTCATTACCCTTTTTATTGTGAAGTCTACTTTGTCTGACATAAATATGGCAATACCTGCTTTCTTTTGTTTGTCATTAGCTTGGAGTATTGTATTCCATCCTTTCACTCTGAGTCTGTGTTTGTCTTTAGAACTGAGATGTGTTTCTTGGAGGCAGTGTATTGTTCAGTCTTGTTTTTTAATCCATCCAACCACTCTGTGTCTTGTGTGTGTGTGTGTGTGTGTGTGTGTGTGTAGTAGTCCTGAGCTAACATCCATTGCCAATCCTCCTCTTTTTGCTGAAGAAGACTGGCCCTGGGCTAACATCTGTGCCCATCATCCTCTACTTTATATGGGATGCCGCCACAGCATGGCTTGACAAGAGGTGCATTGGTCCACACCCAAGATCCAAACCAGTGAACCCTGGGCCACCAAAGTGGAGCATGTGAACTTAACTGCTACACCACCAGACAGGTCCCATGCCACTCCCGTGTGTCTTTTGATTGGAGAATTCAACCTGTTTACTTTTAGAGTGATTACTGATATATGAGGGCTTAATGTTGCTATTTTATCATTCACGTTCCAGTTCTTTTGCATTTCCTTTGTTTCTCTTTCTGTGTGTTTCAGACTTCCAATTCAGTTTGGTAGTCCTGTATGATGATTCTCTTAGTTTTCTCCTTAATTTTTGTATGTGACTCTGTTCTGATTATTTGTTTAGTGGTCACCATGAGGTTTGTATAAAAAAACCTCGTGGATGAGATAGTCCATTTTCTGATGGTCTCTTATACTTGGACTGAGGTGATTCCATTCCTTTCCTCTTCCCCTTCTAAGTTATTATTGTCACAACTTATTCCATCTTGTGTTGTGAGTGTGTGTTTAAAGTGATGAGGTTATATTTATCTTTGGTGTTTTCCTTCCTTTAATCTTGATTTTTATAAATAAGTATTTGCTAACCTATTCTGATAGAGAGCTGTGATTTTTCTGGTTTTGTCTACTTATTTTTCTCCTTGCTCAATGCTCTGTGTCCCCTCTTTTTTTTTTTTTTTTTGTAGGCATAAGGGCCTTCTTGAGCATTTCTTATAGTGGGGGTCTTGTGGTAATGAACTCCCCTAGCTTTTGTTTATCTGGCAAAGTTATGATTTCTCCATCATAGCTGAAGGATATTTTCACTGACTGAAAGTATTCTTGGCTGAAAGTTTTCATCTTTCAGAATTTTGAATATATCATTCCAATCTTTCCTAGCCTGTAGAGTTTCTGTCAAGAAATCTGCTGAGAGCCTGATGGGAATTCTTTTTTTTTTTTAAGTTATTTTACTTTTTTGTCTAGCTGCCCTTAATATTTTTTCTTTGTCATTGACTTTTGCCAGCTTTACTACTATATGCCTTGGAGAGGGTCTTTTGATGTTGATATATTTAGGAGATCTATTGACTTTGTTCATTGGTATTTCCAGCTCCTCCTCCAGGTTTGGGAAGTTCTCAGCTATTATTTATTTGAACAAGCTCTCTGCTCCTTTTACCCTCTCTTCTCCCTCTGGAATATCTATAATCCTTACATTGCACTTCCTAATTGAGTCTGATATTTCTTGGAGAATTTCTTCATTTCTTTTTAGTCTTAGTTCTCTCTCCTCCTTTATCTGAAACATTTCTGCATTCCTATCCTCCATAATGCTAATTCTATACTCCATATTGTCAGTTCTGTTCTTTAAAGATTCCAGGTTTTTCTTTATCACCTCCATTGTGTTTTTCATCTCCAACATTTCTGATTGCTTTTTCTTTATAGTTTCAATCTCTTTAGTGAAGAAATTCCTGATTTCATTGAATTGTCTATCTGTATTTTCTTGTAATTTGTTGAGCTTTTTTATGATAGCTATTTTGAAGTCTCTATCATTTAGGTTATAAATTTCTGTGCCTTCAGCATTGATTTCTGTGTGCTTGTCATTTTCCTTCTGGTCCGGAGATTTAATATACTTTTGCACAGAGCCTGCGGATGTTGGCTTATTTTTTCTCATACTGAAAATATCTGGTTGCGGTTTCTGCTTTACCCCCACCCAGTGGCAGTGTATTCTGAGCCCATTGCACTCCATGGGTGCTCTGGCCGACCGGTTGTTCTGAAGTGCTGGGCATGCAGAGGTAGGGGCTCTCTCTTTTGCCTTCCCAATCCCAGGGGCTTCTCATTCTTCCTCACTATGTGCTCTCCTGGGGTGCCCAGATGATGGCGGTTCAGTCTCTCCATGTGGAAATTTCACACAGGCTATGAGAGAACTTTGAGAGTGATGGTTTTCCTGCAGAGGGCCACCCCTTTCCCCTCTCTCTCTGGGAGCTGTGTGGACCCAGAGTTGCCAATTGAACAGGGATGGGGAGGATTTCTCTTTACCTCTCCCCACTTCCTCCAGGGGTTTCAGCACCTCCACCTTCTGATGTATGGCTGCGTGGGTCTCTCAGAAGTCCTTTGTATTGTGTGAGTGTTCTCTGTTGGTGTGCAAGTGTCCTTTTTTGTTGTATCTCAGCAGGGGGAGAATTTAAAGGGGAACACTCACTCTGCCATGATGCTGACGTCATTCTCCCTCATCTTAATTTTTTAAAATAAGAATAAAAAGCCCTGATCATGCAGAAATATAAAAATATTCACATTGTCTTACAGTTATACACAAGCATTTTAAAACAACAGGAAATATAAGAGAAAAATATCAGCATGCATTGCATAACGTAAGGGTAAAGAATGTTTTAAAAACTCTTGTTTTAGTTATATGTATTTTCATATTTATTAGGTTACAATGTAAAACATATTTCTTACTGTTGGTTACAACAAAAAAAATTGAAAGCAACTGAAAATAAACTCCTTTTGTTATAATCTTTTAATTTTCCTTCTGTGGCAGCCATGGAAGTGTGTGATCCTGCTCCTCTCCCATGAAAGAGGATCACTGCTCTATGAGGAGTGCAGTTAGCTGACAGACTCCAACTGCATTGGCTTCAGGATCTGTTAAAGCCTTTGACTTCAATAAACGGTGCTGGAAAAGCTGGACAGCCACATGCAAAGAATGAAATTGGATGACTATCTTATACCATTTACACAAAATTTAACTCAAAATGGATTAAAGACTTGAACATAAGACTTAAAACCATAAAACTCCTAGAAGAAAACAGAGGTGGCAAACTCTTTGACATAGGTCTTGGTGATGATATTTTGGATTTGACACCAAAAGCACAGGCAACAAAAGCAAAAATAAATAAGTGGGACTACATCAAACTAAAAAAGCTTCTGCACAGCAAAGGAAACCATTAACAAAATGAAAAGGCAACCTACAGAATGGGGGGAGAAAATATTTGCAAATCATATAACTGCACAGGGGGGTCAATATCCAAAATACATAAAGAACTCATTCAACTCAATACCAAAAAAAAAAAAAAAAACTTAAAAAATGGGCAGAAAAACTGAATAGACATTTTTCCAAAGAAGACATATAAATGGCCAAGAGGTACAGGAAAAGGTGCTCAACATCACTAATCCTCAGGGAAATTCAAATCAAAACCACAATGAAATATCATCTCATGCCTGTTAGAATGGCTGTTATCAAAAAGACAAGAGACAACAAGTGTTAGCAAGGATGTGAAGAAAGGGGAGCAGTTGTGCATTGTTGGTAGGAATGTAAATTGGTACAGCCACTATGAAAAACAGTGTGGAGGTCCCCCCAAAAATTAAAAATAGAACTACCTCATGAACCAGCAATTCCACTGCTGGGTGTGTATCTGAAGGAAATGAAATCACTACCTCAAAGAGATATCTGCACTCTTATGTTCACTACAGCATTACTCACAATAGCCAAGACATGGAAACAACCTAAGTATCCACTGATGGATAAATGAATAAAGAAAATGTGGTATATGCATACAATGGAATATTATTCAGCCATAAAAAAGAAGGAAATCCTCCCATTTGTGACATGGATGGATCTTGAGGGCATTATGCTAACTAAAATAAGTCAGAGAAAGAAAGACGAATACTGTATGATCTCACTTATATGTGGAATCTAAAACAAAAAACCAAAACCACCAAACTCGTAGATACAGATAACAGACTGGTGGTTGCCAGAGGTAGGGAGTAGGGGCTGGGTAAAATGGGTGAAGGGAGTCAAAAGGTACAAACTTCCAGTTATAAATAAGTCCTGGGGAAGTAATGTACAGCATGGTGACTATAGTTAATAATACCATATTATATATCTGAAAGGTGCTAAGAGAGTAGATCTCAAAAGTTTAATCACAAGAAAAAAAAATTGTAACTACATGTGGAGATGGATGTTAACTAGATGTATTATGATGATCATTTTGCAATATATACATATATCAACTCATTATGTTTTACCCCTGAAACTAATATAATGCTATATGTCAATTAAAAAATTTTTTAATTAAAAAAAAAATTTTTAAGCCTTTGAGCCAAGGCTATGTTCTTCTCAGGCAGCCTCCAGTGTGACAGATCCCAGGGCCTGCCCATTTCTGCCCACTGCAGGACTCCTCTGATGGGCTACCCAAAGTCTCCCTATTGGGTCAGCCAATACTTTGTCAAATCTGCATTGCAATCTTAGGCTCCCTTTGCCCAGTTCCACTTCCTTCTTTTTCTTTCACAAATCTGCATCAAGATCTGAAGATTTACCAGGTCCAACCCTTCTTCCTCTCCCTTAAACTTTCATAGGCCTTATCCCCCAATAAATCTCTTGTTCTCCTAACTCTATCCTACCATCAGCTTCATGCAAGATCTCAACTGATACATTTTCATAGTGCTTATTACAATTTATAATGATGCGTTTCTGTGTTTGTATAATGTCTCTATCACACAGCAATCTTCTTGGCAGTCTTTTCACTGAAGGGTCCTTGTCTCACAAACTCTGGATAACCTCCCTGTTGACTCCATCCTCATCCCTCCTCTGGGCCCAGACAGGCTGTAGTGGTTGTACCACCATACCCTACATAAGGAAACACAACTGAGAGAGAGAGAGGAGACTAAAATCCTGTTTCAGGGCTACATCTTCCAAGAGTAGGATTTCTCAGCCTTGGCATTATTGACATTTTAGATTGGACAATTGTGGTGGAGTGGCTGTCCTGCGCATCGTAGGATGTTTAGTAGCATTCCTGTCCTCTACTCACCAGATGACAGTGGCATCCTTCTCAGTTGTGACAGTCATAAATGTCTCCAGACACTGCCAAATGTCCCCTGGGGAGTGGGGGGCAGAATCAACCTAGTTGAGAACCATTGGTGTTGAGGAAAGAGCATCTTTTTTCTAATTCTCCCCCAAATGCCACGTGGTCAATTAGTACCCCTGCTAGAACTTACCGCGGCCCTGGGAAAATTCCTCCAAACTAAGCAGATCCAGATGCCTTGGCAGCAACTGCCACACAGTGCAAGGCTTCCAGTCCCTTCCTCCTATGTCTGTCCTTTGGACCCTAAGTGGGTCAGCAATGTGTTCTCATGAGTTACAGATTTAGGACTGGACAGATTATCCCAGGTGGCTGGCTGTGACTAGGAAGAGCTCTCTCCTTCTTGCAAACAGAAACTTAAAGGAGGGCCCATCCAGGGCAGCATGTTGCTGTCCCAATGGACAGATGAACATTGTCCCTTGGCGTCTATGCTTTCTCATCACACTTTGTTATCCACAAACTGTTTTGTCCAGTTTTGCTTGGAAAATCATTAGTCATCATTACATAAATTCCTGTTGCTGTTCACCCTGGAGCAGGCTATACACTAGTTTCTTCTCACAAGAGAAGTGACTAATTTAAAAAATAAAAGTCTATAATTCTGAGTGTCTGCCCTTAGTATTTCAAGGTCCCTATTTCGGCTGAATGCTTAAGCCATGGCTATTTCCATCATGAGCACAGAAAACTCTCCTAAGTCTGTTTCAGATGCTTTGGAGCATGAATGCCTACCTCTTCAAAGTCCTTCTATCCCACAAAATGTACTTCATATAAGTCACTTAATCTGTATTTTAAGTCTGACTTTCCCCACAAATTTGGTGCAAATCCACATCCAGCCATTTTCCATTATGGTGCACAGGCAGAAACTTCGTTTTATCTATGTAGATTTGTTTCCCTCCCCTACTCGCAACCGGTTTCTTTTCCTTACTTGCATCCATTTGCATGATTTAAATTTATATTTCAGATTCTGAATATTCGGTGTGCACAGATTTAGTGGATACAGGATTTAGACGAGGGGACTGAAAAACTCACTTTAGAAAAATTAATCCATTGCAACCATTGCAGTCCAGTCTTAACGGAGAAACGCGACATATGACTCCAGGATGCTGACGAATTTTCTGGGATAAGGCATAAACTCTCCTGTCCCGAACGCTGACTTGGTGGGGAGGGGGCGGAGTTTCCTGGGGAGAAGACGCAGGATTGGCGCTGGAGGGGGCTTAGGGCTGAAAACCCCTTCTCCTCCTCTGGCTCCTCCACCCCGGCCCCGAGACCGAGCCGAGGCGCCCCCACGCGGCTGACCCCAGCGGCCGCGTCTCGCCGGGGCGCTGAGGCGAGCGCTGCCCAGAGCAGAGCGTCACTGGCTGCCGTCTAAAGAGGGCTCGCTCTAAGCGCCACTGTCACAAACTGCATGGCAACCCAGAGTCGTGGAGATAATTAGGTAATTGCTTTTAGAATTCGAGACGAACACGTTCGAAAAGCATCACACTTCCTGAGGGAACAGCTCAGACTGAACATCGCATTCCAAGTACAACTTTGCACTCAGTCCATTGTGCCCTCAAGAACACATCGTTCCTTCTCGGCCTCCAATATCTGACGGCCTGAGAACACTGAAAGCTCGCTCAAACGTGTTCGGCAAGCGGTCTCCTCAGACCAGGAAGGGAAAAACCACTAAAGGCTACCGGCGAGCACTCCCGGTAGGGGAGGAGGGGAGCCGGGAAGGGCCAAAGTTCAGAAAGCGCGGTAGCGCCGGAGCGCGCAGGCGCCGTCTGACGCCCGCCGTCCTGCCGCAGAGCGTAACGGGAGGAGCGGCGGCGCACGGGGCGGGCGCGCCGCCCGAAGACGAGACGAGCTCTGCGGACGAGGAGAGGGGCGCCCGGCACCCGCGACAGCCTGGCGCTGCGCCCACTCCTGGTGGAAACAGCACTGTCCGCGCGGCGCGGGGGCCGCTGCCTGTCTCCCTGAGTCCGCAGGAGACGCACGGTGACGCGGTTCCTGAGCGCGCCAATCGCGAGCTGGCTGGAGGGCGGGCTCTTCAAATTTGAACTCCCGGAGCGCGGTGGGAGCCGGGGAACCCCCTCCGGAGGACGGGGTCGCCCGGGGTCGGGCTGCGCGGCCGAGGCGGACGTGGCCGAGGCGCGAGCCGGGGGCGCCGGCCCCTCCCGCGAAGCCGAGCCCGGACTGCCGCCGTATCGCCCCGCCGAGCTCTCAGCCAAGGTACGGCCCCCGACCGCGCCCGCGCCGGTCCCTGCGGCGCGGCGAAGCCAGCCCTTCCCTCGGCCCGCGGCCGCTGTCCGTTTCTGGCTTTGGCGGTGGTTTCACCGCGACTCTCGTATTCCGGGGTGGCGGGGGGGGGGGGGATGTGGCGGGTCTGCACTGCAGTTACTCCAGAGTGGACCACTTCCGTTCAGATTCGTGCCGACGGTGAGCGCTCTAGGCCTCTGCTCTGAAGTCACTTTTGGAATAAAACCCTGTACCTTAGAATGATTACCAAGTGGGAAATCTGTGTGCGTCACTGTCCGATTCCTCACCTTGGAACCCGAGATCCACAGGCTCTAGAAACAATTGCTCTGTCTAGCTTATGTTTCTTTCTGATTAAATTACGTATTGGGTGCAGACGTTTTCAGATGTTAATAAATTATTTAGCAAATCGAAGGCCCTTTCATCCTCCTCTTCAAAGAGAAACAGTTTACAGTTTGGTACACTTCCACATTTTTCCCTATGCTTATGCTCCTCTGTGTGTGTGTGTGTTTTTTAAAGAAATGCAATTGTGCCTCCTGTTCTGCCGCTTTTTTTATTTAGTGTATCCTGGCTAGTTCATATGTCAGTACCTATATATTTCTTTTTATTGAATACGTAGAACTCAATTGTACGGATGTTGCAGAATTTCGTCCCATATTGGTGGACATCTAGATTGTTTCTAATTTCCCTAGTCCTTCAGTGAACGTGCTTGTATAGCGCCCCTGTAAGAACTTGGGCTGTGAAGTCAGAGAGACTTGGGTTCTGCTCTTAATCATCGTCAGTAGGACCTTGGGCGGGTTATTTGACCACCTTATGCCTTAGTTTTCTCATCCTCAAAATGGGAATAACAGTACTTAAATCTGAAGAATTGCTGTAAGATTATATAATGTCTGGCATATATGCAGTAAATATTGACTTATTACTGCGTGTATATTTGCGTTCTTATGTATATATTTCTGTAAGAAAAATTTAGCAGTGGGATTTCTTGATCAACAGCATGCACACCTATATTTTGAAGTTTACCAATCCGATAAGCATAAGAAGTCTCACTGTTTTAATTTGCATCATTTTTTATTAGTTTAATCTATTAGTAAAATGGAGTGTCATTTGACTCATTGGCCTTTTGTGTTCTTTCTGTTAATTGCCTTTCATGTCCTTTGGTCATTTTCTGTGTTGATCTTTTTTTTTGGTTAAGAATTTATTTTGCATGTTGTGCTAAGACCTTATAAGCATTACCTCATAATTCTCACAAGAACCTTATGATGTGGTTATATATTTTTCCTTTTTAAATTATTTTATTAAGGTCATATTGACTTATAACATTGTGTAATTTAAGGTGAACATTATTATATTTCAGTTTCTGTATAAAGTGCATCGTATTTACCTCCAGTAGTCTAGTTTTTATCCATCACCATAGGTATGTGCCCCTTTCACCTTCCCCTCACCCCCTTCTCTGGTAACCACTAATCTGTTCTCCTTATCTGTGTGTTTATCTTCCACATGTGTGTGAAATCATACAGTATTGGTCTTTCTCTATCTGACTTACCATAATACCCTCAAGGTCCATCTATGTTGTCACAAATGGCACTATTTTGTCTTGTCTTATGGCTGAGTAGTATTCCACATCTTCTATACCTGTTCTTCCATTGATGGGCACCTGAATTGTTTCCACATCTTGGCTATTGTGAATAATGCTGTGATGAACATAGAGATGCATAAATCTCTTTGAATTGTTGATTTCATGTTCTTTGGATGAACACCTATTAGTGGAAAAGCTGAATCATATGGTATTACTATTTTTAATTTTTTGAGACGTTTCCATACTGTTTTCCATAGTAGCTGCACCAGTTTGCATCCCCACCAGGAGTGTATGAGGGTTCCCTTTTCTCCACATCCTCTCCAACACTTGTTATTTCTTGTTTTGTTAATTACAGATATTTTGACGTGTGTGATGTGGTATCTTATGTAGTTTTGATTTGCATTTCCCTAATAATTAGTGATGTTGAACATCTTTTCATGTGCCTGTTGGCCATCTGTATATCTACTGTGGAAAAATGTCTGTTCATATACTCTGCCTTTTTGTGTGTGTGTTTGAGGAAGATTGGCCCTGCACTAACATCTGTTGCCAATCTTCCTCTTTGTTTTTTCTCCCTAAAGCCCCAGTACGTAGTTGTGTAACATAATTGTAGAGTTGTAGCTTTATCTTTGTGGGACTCCACCTCCGCATGGCTTAATGGACGGTGAGTAGGTCCGCGCCCAGGATCTGAACCTGAGAACCCCAGACCACCTAAGTGGAACGTGCAAACTTAACCACCATACCACAGGGCCTGCTCCAGTTTTTTTGTTTTTGTTTTTGTTTTGGTGAGGAAGATTAGCCCTGAGCTAACATCTGTGCCAGTCTTCCTCTATTTTGAATGTGGGTCAGTGCCTCAGCATGGCTGACGAGTGGTGTAGGTCTGTGCCCGCAATCCAAACCCAGGCCAGCAAAGCAGAGTGCACCAAACTCTTATCCACTACACCATGGGTCTGGCCCCCTCTGCCCATGTTTTGATTGGGTGGTTTATTTTTTTGTTGTTGAGTTGTATAAGGGCTTTATGTATTTTGAAAATTAACCCCTTGTCAGATTTATGATTTGCAAATATTTTCTCCCAGTTGGTGTGTAGTATTTTCATTTTATTCATGGTTTCCTTGACCTCACGGAAGCTTTTTAGTTTGATTTAGTCCCATTTGTTTATCTGTTGTTTCCCTTGCCTCAGTAGACATGGTAATCTAAAAGATACTGTTAAGACCAATGTCAAAGAGCGTACTGCCTATATTTTCTTCTAGGAGTTTTATGGTTTTAGATCTTACATTCAAGTCTTTAATCCATTTTGAGTTAACTTTTGTGTATGGTGTGAAATAATGGTCTACTTTCATTCTCTTGCACATGGCTGTCCAGTTTTCCCAACATCATTTATTGAAGAGACATATGTTTCTCTATTGTATGTTCTTGGCTCCTTTGTCAAAGATTAGCTGTCCATAGATGTGTGGTTTTATTTCTGGGCTCTCAATTCTGTTCCATTGATGTGTGTGTCTGTTTTTGTGCCAGTACCATGCTGCTTTGATCACTATAGCCTTGTAGTATATTTTGAAGTCAGGGAGTGTGATACCTCCAACTTTGTTCTTTTTATTTTCTTCTTTCCGTTCAGGGTAGAACAGATGTTGCCAGAAGCTAACATCTGTTGCCAATCTTCCTCCTTTTTTCTTCCTTTCCCCCCTCTAAAGCCCCAGTACATAGTTGTGTATAGTTGTAAGTTCTTCTTGTTCTTTTATGTGAGCTGCTACCACAGCATGGCTACTGACAGATGAGCGGTGTGGTTCCACACCCGGGAACCGAACCCAGGCCACCAAAGTGGAGCGTGCCGATCTTTAACTGCTAGGCCATTCGGGCTGGCTCACCAGCTTTGTTCTTTTTTCTCAGAATTGCTTTGGCTATTTGGGGTCTTTTGTTGTTCCATATAAATTTTAGGATTCTTTGTTCTGTTTCCATGAAGAATGTTATTGGGATTCTGATTGGGATTACATTGAATCTGTAGATTGCTTTAGATAATATGGACATTTTAACTATGTTTGTTTTTCCAATCCATGAGCATGGAATATCTTTCCATTTCTTTATGTCTTCTTTGATTTCTTTCAATAATATCTTTTGGTTTTCAGTGTACAGGTCTTTCACCTTCTTGGTTAAATTTATTCCTACGTATTTTATTCTTTTTGTTGGAATTGCAAATGGGATTGTAACCTAGGTATATCTTTCCGCTAGGTCATTATTAGTGTGTTGAAATGCTATTGATTTTTGTATGTTGATTTTGTACCCCACAACTTTACCATATTCATTATTTCTAATAGTTTTTTGGTGGATTCTTTAGGGTTTTCTATATATAGAATTATGTCATCTACAAATAGTTACAGTTTTACTTCTTTCTCTCCAATTTGGATCTCTTTTATTTTTTATTTTTTCTTGCCTAATTGTTCTGGCTAAAACTTCCAGTACTATGTTAAATAAGACCAGCGAGTGTGGATATCTTTGTCTTGTTTCTGTTCTCAGGGAATAGCTTTCAGTTTTTCACCATTGAGTATGATGTTAGCTGTGGGTTTGTCATATATGGCCTTTATTATGTTGAGGCACTTTCCTTCTATACCCATTTTATTGAGAGTTTTTATCATAAATGGATGTTGGATCTTATCAAATGCTTTCTCTGCATCTATTGAGATGGTCATGTTATTTTTATTCTTCATTTTGTTAATGTGGCATATCACATTGATTGATTTGTGGCTGTTGAACCATCCCTGCATCCCTGGAATAAATCCCACATGATTGTGGTATATGATCCTTTTATTGTTTTGTTGTATTTGATTTGCTCATATTTTGTTGAGGATTTTTGCGTCTATGTTCATCAGCAATATTGGCCAGTAGTTTTCCTTTTTTCTGTTGTCCATCTCTGGTTTTGGTATCAGGATAATGTTGGCCTTGTAAAATGAGTTAGGAAGTGTCCTTTCCTCTTCAATTTTTCAGAAGAGTTTGAGAAGGAGAGGTATTAAATCTTTGAATGTTTGGTAGAATTCACCAGGGAAGCCATCTGGTCCTGGACTTTTGTTTTTTGGGAGGTTTTTGATTATTGTTTCAGTCTCTTTACTTGTGATTGGTTGATTCAGATTCTCTATTTTCTCTTGATTCATTTCTGGGAGGTTGTATGATTCTAAGAATTTATCTGTTTCTTCTGGGTTATCCAATTTGTTGGCATATAGCTTTTCATAGTATTCTGTTTTAACCCTTTGTATTTCTGTGGTGTCCATTGTAATTTTTTTTTCATTTCTGATTTTATTTTTTGACTCTTCTCTCTCTCTTTCTTGGTGAGTCTAGCTAATAGTTTTTCAATTTTGTCTATCATCTTGGAGAACCAGCTCTTGGTTTAATTGATGTTTTTTCTATTGTTTTTTTAGTCTCCATTTCATTTATTTCTGCTCTGATTTTTATTATTTCCTTCTTCTGATTTTGGGCTTTGTTCTTCTTTTTCTAATTCTTATAGGTATAGTGTAAGATTGTTTGAGGTTTTTCATGTTTGTTGAGGTAGGCCTGTATTGCTGTAAACTTCCCTCTTAGTACCACTTTTTGCTGCATCCCATAAGTTTTGGTGTGTTGTGTTTTCATTTTCATTTGTCTGCAGGTATTTTTTGATTTCGCCTTTGATTTCTTCATTGATCCAATAGTTGTTCAGTAGCATGTTGTTTAGTCTCCACGTATTTGTGACTTATCCAGCTTTTTACTTATAGTTAATTTCTAGTTTCATAACATCGTGGTTGGAAAAGATGCTTGATGTGATTTCAATCTTCTTAAATTTATTGAGGCTTGCTTTGTTTCCCAGCATAGGGTCTGTCTTTGAGAATGTTCTGTGTGCACTTGAGAAGAATTGTATTCTGCTGGTTTGGGATGGAATCTTCTATATATATCTATTAAGACTATTTGGTCTAATGTTTCATTTAAGGCCACTGTTTCCTTGTTGACTTCCTGTCTGCTCTATCCATTGACGTGAGTGGGGTGTTAAGGTTCCCTACTATTGTGTTGCTGTCAGTTTCTCCCTTTAGGTCTGTTAATAGTTGCTTTATATACTTTGGTGTTCCTGTGTTAGGTGCATATATATTAATAAGTGTTATACTTTCTTGGTGGAATGTCCCTTTTATCATTATATAATGCCTACCTTTGTTTCTTATCATTTTTATCTTGAAGTCTGTTTTGTCTGATATAAGTATGGCTACACCTGCTTTCTTTTGCTTGCCATTTGCTTGGAATATCATCTTGCATCCCTTCATTCTGAGCCTGTGTTTGTCTTTAAAGCTGAAATGTGTTTCCTGAAGGCAGCATATTACTGGGTCTTGTTCTTTAATCTGCCCAGCCACTCTGTTTCTTTGATTGGTGAATTCAGTCCATTTACTTGATTATTACATGATTACAGTGATTATTACATTGATGATTACATGATTACAGTGATTATTGAGATATGAGGGCTTAATACTGCTATTTTATCTTTTGTTTTCTGGATACTCTATATTTCCATTGGTGTTTTTCTTCTTGTATTTGTCTGCCATTTCAATTTGGTGGTTTTCTGTGATTTTTTTCTCAATTTTCTCTTTCTTTATGCTCCAATTTTTTATTTTGTGGGTTCTGTGAGGTTTGTATATATGATCTCATAGATGAGATAGTCCTTTTCTGATAGCCTTTTATTTCCATTAGTCTATGCAGATTCTGTCCTTTTCCTCTTCCCCTTCTATGTTATTGTTGTCACAAATTGTTCTTTTTTGTGTTGTGAGTTTTTGACCAAATTGAAGTGGTATAGTTATTTTTGTTGCTTTCTTTCCCTTTATACTTTATAATTAAGTGTTTACTAACCTATTCTGATGTGGCGCTGCAATTTTCTAACTCAGTCCATCTATTTATCTCCTTGCTCAGAGCTTTGTAAACTTTTGCCTTTTTGTTTCAGACAGGAGGGCTCCCGTCATCATTTCTTGTAAGGGAGGCCTAGTGGTGATTAACTGCCTCAGCTTTTGTTTGTCTGGGAAAGCTTTTATTTCTCTGTCATATCTGAAGGATCATTTCGGTGGATAGAGTATTCTTGGCTGATAGTTTTTGTCTTTCAGTATTTTAAATATATCATTTCTCTCTTTCCTAGCCTTTAGGATTTCTGCTGAGAAATCCACTGAAAGCCTGACAGGGGCTTCTTTGTAGGTTATTTTCTTCTATCTTGATGCTCTTAATATTTTTTTTTGTCTTTGACTTTTGACAGTTTTTTTTCTTTTTTTGCCTGAGGAAGATTTTTGCCTGAGCTAACATCTGTAGCCAGTTTTCCTCTTTTTGCTTGAGGGAGATTTGCCCTGAGCTAACATCTGTGCCAATCTTCCTCTGTTTTATATATGGGTCGCCACCACAGCGTGGCTGCTGACAAGTGGCGTAGGTCTGCACCTGGGAACTGAACCCAGTTCCCTGAGGCAGAGTGCCAAACTTAACCACTAGGCCACGGCACTGGCCTCTGACAGTTTTAATATATGCCTTGGAGAAGGTCTTTTTGCATTGAGATAATTAGGAGTCCTGTTAGCTTCATGTAGTTGCATGTCCAGTTCCTTCCTATGTTTGGGAAGTTCTCTGCCATTATTTCTTTGAATAAGCTCTCTCTTCTTTTCTCCTCCTGGAATACCTACAATTCTTATGTTACTTTTCCTAATTGAGTGGGATATTTCTCAAAGAATCTGTTCATTTTTAAAAAATCTTTGTTTTCTCTCCTCCACCTGAATCATTAACTAGGCTTCTATCTTTGAGCTCACTAATTCTCTCCTCAATTTGGTTTGCTCTATTTTTAATGCTTTTTACATTATTTTTGATTTTGTTGATTGTGTTTTTCATCTCCAGTATTTCTGTTTGATTTTTCTTTGTAGAGTTTTAGTCTCTTTGGTGAAGTACTTTTTCTGCTCATTAATTTTATTCCTGAGCTCACTGAACTGTCTTCCTGAGTTTTCTTGTAACTCATTGAGTTTCTCTATGATACCTGTTTTGAATTCTCTGTCAGTTAGACTGTAATCTTCCATGACTTCAAGTTTAGTTTCTGAAGAGTTATTATTGTCATTCTGTTCTGCAGTGTTTCTGTAGTTCTTCATGGTGTTGATGAATTGATCCTCTGCCAGCACATTTGTGGTAGCAACCACCTTTTCTTATTTGGGTATGGCTTTGGTTACTTTGGTTTTGGGCTGCTTCTGGTTGTATTTGAGAGCCTGTATTTTCATCCTCCACTGCTTCTGCCACAGGTGTCATCAATGCCCTCCTGTGCCTCTGAGGTTGCTGGTATCACTGCCTACAATGCCACTGCAGTCTCAGGTGTCACCACTGGGGTCACCAGGCTGCAAGCACTTCTGCTGCTGCTGGGGTTGCCTGGGTCTTGTGTTTCTCCATTGGCTCTCTGTGGGCTCTCCACAGGCATGTGTGCTGCTGCCCCATGCACCACCTGCGCTGCTGCTCCTGGGTAGTCTGGATGGAGGGGCTGGTTGCACTGCTGCCAAGAGTGCTGGGGACCTGGGGACTTTTATTTAGCCCCTGCTGCTGGTGGAGCTGGTGTCAGGGGTGTCACCACTGAGGGCTGGGTCATTTGTGCTGTGGTTCCTGATGCCTCTGGTCACAGGTTCCTCCTGCCACCACTGAGTGGGAACAGGGGCTATTTTTCCTGCTCCTGCTGTGTCCGCTCACAGTCACGTAGGACAGGGCACCCACCACCACCTCTGCTTACAGTTGCATGAGCTGCTGTGTGAGGGTCAGAGCCCTGGATCACTGCTGCCACAGGAGTGAGGGGGGCTGCTCCCCTAGTTCCACTGCCTCCCGGGGTCCAGTCCACCCACCTTCTGATGTATAGATGCGTGGATCTCTTACGCATCCTGTTGCGCTGTGTGGGAAATTCTCTGTTGGTCAACAGATGTCCGATTGGTTGTAACTTAGAGGGGAGAGAAAGAGGGAACAGCTTACTCTGCCATGGAGCTGATGTTAGATTTGCGTTGATCATTTTTTAACATTGATTCGTTTGGTTTCTTTGAATATTATATATATTAGTCCTTTGTATGTTATTTAGTGCAGTTTTTTTTCTTCAGTGTATCGTTTGCCACTTATAATTCCTCTCATTTTTCTCAGCTCTACCTCCCAGTTTTGGTTAGTGTGCTTTGGGATTTTTGACCCATTCCATCATAAGTTATTATTACAGCTACCACTACAGTAAATTCCTTGAAGAACTTTTCATGTCGTTTTGTGAAGAAGAGTAACAGTTACATTCAATGTTATGTCCATGACAGTAACAGTTGTTTGGCCTTTCTTATGTAATTACATATACTGTAAAGTTCATAGCTAACCTTTTTATAGTGGTTTTCCCATATCTGATTCTATATTTTGAATAAGTAGCAATTTTTTCCTAGTACATCATCATTTGTCAGTTTTTTCTCATTGAGTCTGATATTTCTCAAAGAATTTTTTTATTTATTTTTAGTCTTAGCTCTCTCTCCTCCTCTATCTGGAGCGTTTCTGCGTGGCTATCTTCAATAATGCTAATTCATTCCTCCATATTGTCAGTTCTGCTCTTTAAAGACTCCATTTTTTCCACTATCTTGTTCATTTTGTTTTTCATCTCCAATAATTCTGATTGGTTTTTCTTATGGTTTCAATCTCTTTTGTGACGAAATCCCTGAATTCATTGATTTGTTTCTGTGTCTTCTCTTGTATTTTGTTGAGTTTTTTTATGATAGCTATTTTGAATTCCCTGTCATTCAGGTTATCAAATTCTGTGCCTTCAGGGTTGCTGTCTGGGTGTTTGTCATTTTCCTTTTGGTCTGTAGCCATAACAGATTGTCGCATGGATCCGACGGGGACAGCTTTATTTTTTCCTCTCATGTTGAAGTTGGTTCTGCAGTTTCCACCTGCTGCCACTGGATGGAGATCGCAAGCGGTATGCTCTGAGCCCACTGCAGCCCCCGGAGGGATTATGCTGAAATGCGGGGGGTGTGGGGGGAGGGGTTCTCTCTTTCTCCTGCTCAACCTGGGGGTTTCCTTTCTGGCTCTCTTAGGGTGTTTGCTACACCCCCTAAACAGTCCGTTGTCGCTTCCCGGTGGGGATCTCTCGACAGTCTGTGAGAGCACCTGGAGGGCGATAGTTTTCCCTGCTGTGGGCCGCCCCTCCCCCCTCTGTCTGCGAGCCGCGCTCTTTGCCGATCGATTGGGGAGGGGGAGTACAACTTCTTACCTCTCCTCGCGTCCTTTTGGGCTTCCCGCACCTCCACCATCCGATGTATGGCAGCAGGGGTTTCTTAGAAGTCCTTTGTAGTGTTTGATTGAGCTCTGTTGGAATGCGAATGATGTTTTCGTTGTGTCTTAGTGGGCAGAGATTAAAGAGGGAATCTCACTCCGCCATGATGCTGACGTCCCATTTGTCAGTTTTTAGAATAAATAGTAAGGATTAGATTTTCCAAACAGCTTTAATCAGTTAATGAAAGCACAAGCATACCATTTTAGAATTCACCTTCTCTTCTCCTGTCCAAGAAGGAGCTAATGATTTCTTGTTAGTGACCTCCATCTGTTAGGTCAAGTATGCTTGACTTCAGGACACTCTGTTCTTTCCTCAACTGGAGGAATGCCATTTACTGAATCCCCATTGTCTGATGTCACTTTGTTTCATCAGAGTCTGAGCATCATGGCTTGTTTTCTTTGTTTTGCTCTTCTGTTAACTAGGAGGAGAATGGGGCTTAAAGTGTTTCTTGAGTGGCCTCTACCCAGTGGTTTTGTTACCGAACCAAGTGGGCTCACCTCCTGGTGAGTTAGTAAATAAGACTCTACACCAGTGGAAGTTGTCTCATAAAGTAAACTGTATTTGAAGGAAATAGGAGGCCATGAGGAATCATTTCCGAAGTCATGGCATCCCCAAACAAAGGGAAGCAGGAACTTCTATTTCAGTTGGGAAATGAATATTCAAAAGGGAGAGGGGGTTATTCACCTGCACAGGCTGAGTTGGAGAACATGCCTCCACATAATGAGTCCTAAGCTCCTCCTGGAGAGATCTTTGCATTAAAAATAAAGCGAAGGGGGCTGTCCTAGTGGTGTAGTGGTTAAGTTTGCACGCTCCACTTTGTGCCCAGGGTTTGTAGGTTCAGATCCAGGGTGTGGAGATATGCACCACTGATCAGGCCACACTGTGGCAGGCATCCCACATAAAATAGAGGAAGATGTGCACAGATGTTAGCCCAGGGTCAATGTTCCTCAACAAAAAGAGGAGGATTGGCAACGGATATTAGCTTGGGCTAGCCTTCCTCACCAAAAATAAATAAATAAAACAAAGGTCATGGGTGCAGCTCTTGTGAGGCTTGGTCAGTTTCAGGATGGTTGGTAGTTACATCTCCTTAACATACAAAAGGAAAAGAAACAACTTGAAAAAACAGTTAACTTCTTCCAAACCCATCTTTGAGTTTCTAGGCACCTAGTCAGTGACAGTTTTTTGTTTTTCTTCTGTGTCTATTCTACAAAACCTGTATGGTCAGAAAATCCTAGGTGATTTTTTTCTTTCTACATTCTTCTCTCTCCCACCAATCTCACTGAAACCAGTGGCAACTATTGGCAACTCTTTTGGCTTTTATTGAGTTGCTATATATCCTGTAGTGGCAAAGAGGGGCTCCTGGAGCAACTTACTGTGTCTTTTTGTAGGGGCAGTAGAGTTTGAGGATTTTTAGAATCCTGACTAGTCACCTCTTCATCCTACTACATGCTTGAATTGGGAGGGAAAAGGTTGGGCAACATGAAAGAGAGGAGTTATGTACTGGTTCTCAGAGCCTTTGATGTGACCATAATTATCTGCCTTTAGATGAGAACAGTTCTGTATGTCTGCCACAGATTGGGCCTATTTTCAGTTCTGTTGGCTTATTTGCAGTTTATACTGCCTGTTGAGCATTTCATTAGGTTCTGAGGAATTGAGATTGTGTAATCCTGCACATACTTTGCCATTTTTCCGTGCAGTTGTTCCAGTTTATTCGTTTTTGTTTTTGAGAGGTTAAAGTGAATAGCTAGTGAGTATTATAACTCCCAGCACAGGATTCCTGTCACTAGCACATTGTCAAACACATAATGTGTCAACACATTTGCTGAATTAACTTTCTGTGAAAGAATTCAATGGTTTTTGTGTCACATGGCTAGACTCCCAAGATACCCTTCTTTGTCAGCTCTTGTTATTGAAGAATATTTTCTTCTTTTTTCTCCTATAAATTATTGGATAAAATCGCAGTTAGTATGAGTTTTTGACTTGAATGTTTATTTCTCACAGAAGTTACTGTAGATAAAGATACTTGATGTCTTTGTCTGACTGCATTAGTATTTTCTGTGATGGTCTTTTTATGTTTATAGGATGTCAAAGACTGACTGAAATAGTTATAAATTAAGCAATAAGAGATGCTGTAAATCTAAACTAGTAAGTTTCAAGCTCCTTGGGTTGAAGTAATTTATTTATTTACCAAGTGTTACAGAATGCAACTGTATGGTTCATCACCTAGAGTCTTAATTTCTAGGTATGGGAAATAAAATTTATACATAAGAAACAGGTCAAAACAAGTCTGACCATGTATGCTCAAGTAGATGATTCTAAAAATTCTAAATGGCATTAAATTTTTTAAAAATTAGAATAAATATAATTTACTTTTGAGGGTTTTTCAACTAAAACCTCATAATTAAAATGTGCAGCTTAACAAAATCAGGATTGGGGATTACTTAAAAAATTGAATGGATTTTTTTAGCTTTCACTAGGATATATCATTGTAGCTGCCGCCTTAAAATATAATTGCCTAAAGG
The DNA here is from genome assembly GCA_031878705.1 of Tapirus indicus. Classification (NCBI taxonomy): domain Eukaryota; kingdom Metazoa; phylum Chordata; class Mammalia; order Perissodactyla; family Tapiridae; genus Tapirus; species Tapirus indicus. The sequence goes on from CM062918.1 coordinate 5,628,295, forward strand.
GAAAAACCATATTTGTGAAACTTAATCTTTTACAATCTAATATAGTGCCATGTGCAGATGTCATTTAATGCTTTTTGATGCAAATATTAGATTGGAACCTCCAGGACTTGAGGTTCAAGTAGATTTCAAAAGCAAATATTCAAAATTTAGTTTCTAGAGCTATTAAGTAGATATTTGATGAATGCTGCTTTTTTGTAAAGAAGCAAATTTAAAGACCAAACTGCTCATCTATTGAAAAATAATAATAAAATGAGACTTTAAAATGTAAGATCTCAGTCTGATTTGTGAGCTGTAGATTATCCAGTGTTGTTATGAACCAGTTAAACCTTTTAATTAGTATAATGTTGTTTATGGAAAGCAAATAAACTTAACTTTTTCTGCACCAAAGCATAATAAAGGTTGATTTCACATTGAACTACAGGTTCTCCTGGGTCCCTGCTGAAGGTCTATCCTGAAAATTGTGTTTAAGTGAATTTTCTGTTAGAAGAAATTTGTAGCTACTGTTTATCAAGATGATTGCAACACCTTTGAAACATCCAGGAATTCACTTGCCTTCAGAGACATCTTCTCCAAGGAGAAATATGCCCATGCATGCAATCTTTTTTGACAGTATTCCTTCAGGCACACTTACTCCTGTAAAAGACTTGGCAAAATATCAGAACTCCTCTTCAAAATCGAATGATCACAAAAAGAATCAGTTCCTAGCAATGACAGTTTTTAATAATAAAAATATATTTCAATCTACCATGCTAGCAGAGGCTACCATCTCTAACAATTCTCTTGATATCAGTGCTGTAAAGCCTAAAAAGGATGGATTAAAAAATAAAGCTAACTATGAATCACCAGGAAAAATATTTCAAAGGATGAAAGAAAAAGTACTGCGTGACAAGCAAGAACAAGCATCAAGAAACAATAGTTTGTTGGAGCCACCAAGAAGTGAAAGTAATAAAATTTTCACTCCTAATGGAGCTGAGAAAAGAGTATTGCATCACACCTACCTCTGTGAAGAAAAGGAAAACAACAAATCATTCCAATCAGATAACAGTTCACTAACAGGTTAGTTTCATTATGTGTTGGTTAAAAAGCTATAATGTGTTAAGTGTTTACTGTGTCTGGCACTGTTTTAGGTACTCAGGATATAGCAGTAAACAAAAGGGACAAAAATTCCTATCGTCATGTAGCTATAGTGCTCACATTCAGATGGTGGGAGACAGGTAATAAGTGATTTTTATGGTACAGTTGGAAAGGAGTGCTATGGAAAGAAAAAGCAAAGTAAGGATGATGGGGAGAGTTGGAGCAGGTTGTAATTTTCAATGGGGGTGGTCAACATATGCTTCAGTGAGAAGGTTGGTGGCGTTTGAGCCAAAAACTTGGAAGAGGTGATAGATAAGAGAGCTATCTTGGGGAATAGGGAAGAATGATCCAGACAGGCTACAGCTGGTGCATATGCCCTGAAATAGGAGCATGCCTCACAAATTCAAGGATAGCTGTTAGATGAGTATATCCTGGAGTGAGTGGACTGAGCAGGGGAGGAGGGGGCAAATAAGAGAGGGTCAGATAATGTAGAGCCTTATAGGTGAATGTAAGAGTTTTGGGCTTTTACTGTGGGCAAAATAAGGAGCCATTGGAGGTTTTGAGCAGAGGAGTGACAAGATCTAACTTACATTTAAAAAATGTCACTGGCTGTTAATTTGAAATAGTTACTCCAGCAATCCAGGTGAGGAATGGTGTTGGCTTGGTCCAGAGGGTAGCAATGAAGATAAGAGGTGGCTGGATTCTGGGTATATTTTGAAGGAAGAGCCAATAGCATTAGCTCATAGATTAGGTGTGAAATATGAGAGAGATATATAGGATGACTCCAGGGTGTTTTTGTTTGTTTGGTTGGTTTTTTTGCCCAAGCAACTGGAAGGATGGAGTGGTTTAACTGAAGTGGGGCCGACTGAAGGAGGAGTGGGGTCTGGGGCTCAGTAATTAAGTTTTTTGTCATGTTAATTTTGATATGTCTGTTAAAAATTGAAGTGTAGATGTGAATTAGGCTGTTGAAAAGATTTAGTTGGAATTTAGGGAAGTGGTCCAGGTGAGAAAAATACATTTGGGAATTATTAGCACCTAAATGGTATTTAAAGCTATCAGATTAGATGAAATCATCAAGGAGTAGTGTAAAGAAATATTCAAGGATGGCCCTGGGGCACCCCTAAATTTAGAAGTTAGAATAAAGGATAGAAAGTAATGAAGGCCACTGAGAAGAAGACGAGGAAGAAGAAAAATCTGGAGTGATTGGAAGCCAAGAGAACCAAATGCTTTAAGGAAGGAGTTATCCACTGAATCTAATGCTGCTAATCAGTCAAGTAAGATGAAGACTGAGGTCTGACCATTGGATTTAGCAACGTGGAGGTCATTGGTGACTTTGATGAGGACAGTTTTAGTGGAGTGATAGGAGCAAAAATGTGATTCAAGTGGGTTCAAGAGAGAATATGAGGAGAGAAATTGATAATGGTAAATATAGACAACTCTTTTTGAGGGGAGCAGAGAAGTATGGAAAATATGGTTTAAAAAGATTTTATTATTGTTTTAACGATTGCTGAAATAACAACCTTTTGTATGCTGTTGGGAATGATCCAGTAGGGAAGGAAAAACTGAGATTGGGAGTATGCTACCCATGAGTAGTTGAGAGGGAATAAAATCTAAAAGTGGAGGTTTGGCCTGAGCTAGGAACGTAAACAGATCATCAACCAAACAGGAAGGTAGGCAGTGTCGTATGACTTCAGAAATAATCTGAAATAGGAAGTAAAGTCATCAGCTGAGAGCAGGGGAAACAGGTAGTAAAGATTGAGGAGGTGCAGGTTTGAATAATTTAGCAGAGGGGAAAAGTAAATGGTCTAGGCGTAAATTTGATTTCCTGGGCAACATTAAGGGACCTACTTGAGATTTGTGAGCCTGAATTTAAAGGAGACCAGTCAGTATGGTTGTGAGTTGTCCTCTAGCCCTATTTAGCTGCACAGGTGCTGATGGGGATAGGTAGGGAGTTGGATTTTATCAGGATTGTAATTTTGCCAAATAGGATGAAGTGAGAGAAGGACAGAGGAGTTGGGGTGTATATGCAGGGAGGTGACCACAACTGGGAATGAAATTTAAGTTGGTTAGACAGGGAAAAGAGGACCTGAAGGAGATGAGGAAGTGTGGATCTTGTTGGGCTAGTCAGTGGGTTGATGCTCATTTAATAGTCTAGGAAATGGGGCTTATAAAGAAATTATGCCTGCTCTATGTCTCACAGGTAGTAAGTGATGGGCTGAGAATTAAATACAGGTATCTATTAGAAAGCCCATACTCTTAACTAATTCACGAGAGATTGTGGGTATATTGTTGTGTTTCAAAGACAGTGATGTATTTTGATACAAAAAGCAAAGTTTGGGGGCTGCCCGGTGGCGCAGCGGTTTCGTCCACGCTTGACAGCCCGGGGTTCGCCGGTTCGGATCCCGGGCGCCCGCCGACACGCTGCTTGTCAGCCATGCTGTGGCGGCGTCCCATATAAAGTGGAGGAAGATGGGCACAGATGTTAGCCCAGGGCCAGTCTTCCTCAGCAAAAAGAGGAGGATTAGCAATGGATGTTAGCTCAGGGCTGGTCTTCCTCACAAAAAAAAAAGCGCAAAGTTTTCTAAGGGAATTTAGGATGGAGGTGGGGGAGTACACAAAATCTATTTCTCATACAGCCTGGAAGAAAAGGGAGAAGCAAATGAAATAATGCAAATTAAAGCACATTTTATATGTAAAGGGGAATTAGAGAGAGGAAGAAATAACTGACTGCTTTGAGAATCTAATGACTCTTTCCCCAGAAAATGCTCATATATACAAACACAAATTTTGTATATAATTTCAGAGATCTCTTTTGGAGTCTCTGCATGGACTTTGGACTCAAATAAATGACCCAAATTCTGCAGCTTGTTATATGTGATCAAATTATCTATTTGTCTTTAGTGCTTTGCCCTGCAATTTCTAGTAGAGTGAGTTAAAGAAATAGAAACTTATCCTCCTTTTACAACATGTCATTGTAATAAAATCTTTATATTAAGATTTATAAGGCCAAAGCAGCATACTTATTAAAGCATAATCAATACCAATTTTTTTCAAGTATAATGTTTGAAATTAAACATATAAAATAATTGTTTTCTCTGGTACAAATTTTAAGTCTATTATCCTCTTTTTGTGTGAAAGAAACTCATTTCTATAGTCAAGAAACAAAACTTTTAACAATCTAGGATGTAAAGCAGAATAAAATGTAAGCAGTACTATTAGTCCCTATTTGTCTAGTTCATAAGCCTACCAGATTTGTGCCTTTGAAGGCCTACTAAAGAGATGTGAAAGGGGTATAAATTAAGGTTGAGTCTGCTATTGAGTCTCAACATTTTGATTTTTAAAGTATAAGTTACAACTCTTCAGCTATTCTTTCACGTTTTAGAAATTTATAGCAATCAGAAGTAGAATCAGAATTTTCAAGACTGGATGACACTTCATATATAATCTTAACATAAACATATCTGATTTATGGCAGCACCAGAATTTTATTCCAGATCTCTAGGCTTCTAAGTCCAGTAGTATACTTTTATCTAGAGTTGGCAAGTTGTAATGTGGAGAAGTTTTTAAAAAATTCCCAGCATATTGTACGTATAGAGGATGCAGTCTAACAGCATGAGAAGATAAAGGGAAAAGCTTACATGACTGTCATTTATCACAAATGTATGCTATATTGATCTGATCATTGCTGAACCCAAGTCTTTATTTCAAGATTTTAAAACATTTTTTTCTTCTCAGTGACTAATACAACTCAACTCCTTTCTTTAAAAAAAATCTCAACCTCAGTCCAAGAAGTTCCTCTAGCATCATCAAATAATATTTTCCATCCAGTTAAGCAAAAGATTCGATGTCAGCAGGAAAAGAAAGCACCTCTGCACAATTTAACTTACGGTAAAGTGCTTTTTGTTTTGTCTGTTTTTCAGTTTGTTATTTGAACGTGTGGTTAAATGTTCTAGATAATTATCTTCCCTGTGTAGGCAATAATCGTTGACTCTGGATAAAACATTGAATTGTAAAAGCCAGAGGTACTTAGAGAAAGACTGAGCAGGAAGGTGGAGCATTCCTACCCTGAAGACTTTTTTTTTAATATAAACAGTTTTAAATTGTCCTATTTCTCTCTTTTAATTTCATATGATTCTTCTGTAAATTTTGTTTGGTTTTGTATTTTTTGCAGAGCTTCCAATTCTGAACCAAGAACATGAAAATGTTTCATCTGCAGGAGTCTCCAACAAGGCATTACCTAAAACTCACTTGGCTAAACAAATTCTTCACTCAAAGGAGAACACAGTTGCAACCACTAAGTCCAAAAAGGACACGTTTGTTTTAGAAGGCACTGATTCTGCCTATGAAAAATCCCAAAATACTACTGTTGAGACTCTCAATACTAACTGTGATCCTATTCAAAATGGCAGTCAATTAATGGTTTCTGATAGTAAGGTGACAACAGAAGGGACTTCACAACAGGAAATTAAGGAAGGAAATGAGAAAACAATGCCCAAAGAGACTGATCTTCCAGGTTCTCTGAATGATACATGTAAAATTGTGCTTGCAGCTCCAAGATCTCATATAACAATACCTCGGAGATCAAAAAGGAATGCTTCAAAGCTTTCTCCTCCAAGTGTACTTCAAACTATTACAAATGGAGTTAAAAAAAATAAGGTAGGAAAACTTTTAAGGCAGATGTATATTTCTGTTTTCACCCCCATTCTTCAAGTACTTGAGCTCTTGTGCTCTCTCGCATTATTAACAGTAGCTTCATTTTTTGTGTTTTGTTATTATTTAGTGTGGAGGGAGTGTGGCCTAGTGGAACAAGCAGTGCGTTGAAAGTTAGAAGACCCAGGTGTTAAGTCCTACCTTGCTCTATTACTAGTTGTATAGCCTTCAACAATTCACTGACTCTCTTTGGGGATAAACAGTGTGTTCATTCCTGTTCTTAATTTTTTCCCCCCTGATTCTGGGGGTACTATTAACAGCAATTAAAAGAGAGAGGAATTATAGCATCTGAAGACTTGAGAATTTTTTCTGTTGTGAACTAATATAGAGTGATCAATAAAAGACTTTAGACCATCAAACTATGTTCCATTAGGATAAATTCTCTGAAGGAAGTGGATGGAAATACAAGTTCAGGGGAAAAGATACAATGTAAAATTTCCAGTTGTTAATTTTTAAAAGGATGATGGTGGATATCAAATTTAGGTGGTATTTAACTTCCATCTAAATTTTGAAGAGTGATGTAATGGTTATAGTTTTAAATCTCAGTGTATTCATTGGAAATTGCATTATTTGCAAATATTTAGATTTGTGATGAAAAGTTTTAGATGTGCTTTAAAAATGTGTAAGGTGGGTTGAGAAGAAGTTTGAAGACAACTGTTATAAGAGAGCCCACAGTACTAATTCCATCATCTCTACAATGCTGTTTATCTCACCTACTACAAGAAATCCAAGTCTCCCCGGCCTCCTATCTCTGTACAGTTCTGTACATCCCCTAATTCTGATCCAATCTTTCACTCATCTCCAACTCTGCAAACATGGCATTATGCCCTCTTGAACTTGGGGTATATCATCAGCAAAATGTTATATTCTCAATCTTCCATGAATTTTTTTTTTTTTTTTGGAGGAAGGTTGGCCTTGTGCTAATATCTGTTGCCAATCTTCCTCTGTTTTTTCTCCCCAAAGCCCCAGTACATAGTTGTGTATCATAGTTGTAGAGTTGTAGCTCTTCTATGTGGGACGCCACCTCAGCATGGGTTGAGTGGTGAGGAGGTCCACGCCCAGGATCCAAACCAGCGAACCCTGGGCTGCCAAAGTGGAATGTGCGTATTGAACCGCTACGCCACCGGGCTGGCCCCTATAAACATTTCTTAACCTTACTCTAACTAAAATATAGCTGCTTCTCTTAAATGGCGGCACTTTTTTTCTCCCTTATATCACATTTCTTTGGACCTAGAGATGATATAATGTGTGTCTCTGTTGTTCCTCATTACTGTGTCAGGCCATTTTTCCTTCCTTCCCTCTAAAGTCACCCCTTCTCCCTCCCCAGCTTCTTTGAAGCACATGCCATTAGACTTTCCCACACTCCCTGTCCCCTCTTATAGTTATCTGTGATACAACCTCCTAGTCATGACCTTGCATTCCTATTGAAGTGTGTGATTCTTGTTACTTTTTCCTCTGCTACTGTTTCTGTCATCAACTCTGGTGACACCAACATCCATATAGATTCATCCAGCCTCCTTGGATTCTTGGTCTTCAGTGACCTTTCCCCTACCATTACCCTCTACCCTAGTCATACCCATACCTTATCTTTGCCAGTACGTGCACCTGATTCTCACTTTCAAGCATCCCACTCTGACTACCAGCTCATCTTTCCAGATCATTCCACCTTTAGTACTCTTCCCCCACCCCTCCATCAATACACCACCCCACTAAGACAACTTCGGTCCATCAGCTCTCTTCTGTCCTCATTTCCCTCTTTACCTTCTATAGATTCCATGGTCCGTCATTATAACCATTCCCTTGACTAAACTCTCAATTCTCTTTATTGCTTTTCCCTCTGTCTTCCTCTGGCAAAATTGTAAGCCTAGTTAAATATCGCTCTTCTTTTGCTACATACTTATACCTGAGAATCAGAAGATGGCTAGAACAAAACATACAACCATGCTGACTGGTCTCGTTTTAAATTTGACAACAAACCTTAAGTGGGCTGTCAGTATTGCCCATCAGTCCTGCTACATTTCACTTGTCAATCTACTCCACTCTGACTTTCCTAGAAGAATACCTCACACTTTTTCTCTCTTAAAACCTCTAAACCTCCCTTTTCCTTTTCATTCTCAATTCATTGAGAACCTCATATTATCATCACCAAATCTACCAATCTATTTGCTGCTCTATCCACATATTCTGGTTTCCCTTCTGTTAAAATGGATGAACAATTTGTGCTCCTTTTTCAAGGTCAATTCATTTCCCCTTACCACCTAAAGGACTTTATCCCTCTAATTATCCACTCAATTTTTTCTTCTCTTCTGGATCATTCCCATTAGCATATAAACATGCTGAAACATGCATGGCTTGCATTTAAAAAAATGAAAAGAAAAAGCCCACTTTCCTTTTACTCCCTGTCCCACTCCAGCTACCACCATTTTTTCGTTTCCCTTTACAGCAAAACATCTCGAAAGGTACATGTATTCATGGTTTTCATTCCTTCTCTTCTCATTCCATCTGAACATGTTCCTCTTTGGACATTCACATTCACTACTCCAGGAAAATTGTTCTTTTTGGGTTCACCAACGATCTCCATATCCCCAAACCCAGTGATTGTTCTTATTCCTTATTATTCTGTCGCTCCGAGTGTTTAACACAATGAATCAAAACGTCCTTCTCAAAACATTGTATTGCTTTTTCTTTTGCATTCCAGGATATCTCTCTCCTGATTTTCTACTACCTCACTGGCCATCCTTCTCATTCCCCTTTGCTACTTCTTCTTGCTGTCACAGCCTATAAATGTTGGAATGTCCCAGAATCAGTCCTAGAAACTGATTCTCTACTATCTCCACACACTCTCTAGACTATATCATCCAGTGCTATAGCTTCAAATTCCATTTCTCTGCTGATAGGTCCCCAAATATCTCTAGCCCAGAACATTCTTGTAAATGCCACACTCACATATGCAGTTATCTATAAGACTTTTCTTGATATCTAATAGGCATCTCAAATTTAACATGCCCAAAACTAAACTCTTGATTTCTTCCCCATAAGCCTTCTCCTCCACTGTGTCCCATATGAGTACACAGTAATACCATTCCCCCAAATACTTATGTAAAAAATTTTAGATTCATTTTGAACTCTTATTTTTCTCTCATACTCCATGTCCAAACCATGAAGAAATCCTGTTGGCTCTACTGTTTTAGTTTTGGCCACTTCTCACTACTCAACCACTACCTCCTAGTCCAGGGCACCATAATCTTTAGGATTATTACAAAAGCCTAATGGTCTCCCTGTTTCCACTATTGCCTCTCCTTAAGTCTTTTTCCAGACAGAAGCCAGAATCTTCATATAGTCTAGTTTCTACCCAGCAGCCCCTTAAAATATTAAATCATGTCACTCTTCTGCTCAAAATCCTCCAGTAATTTGTCTCAGGAGAAAACACTAAGTTTATAGGACTCTATGTAATTAAACCCTGGAGATATCCAACCTCATCTTTTATTCCCTCTTGCTTACTCTTTTCAAGTTACTGGGCCTTCCATGCCACCTACTTAGGGCCTTTGCACTTGTGCCCTCTGCCTGGAAGGATCTACTCGCAGATATCCATATGGCTCATCCCTCACCTCGTTTAGTTCTCTGTTCCAAGATCTCTCCTGGGTATCCTATCGAAAAAAGCACCTCCAGTTATCTCTTGCTTTGTCCTTATTTCTAGTAGTAATTATCACCACCCAACATTTTATTGTTTCTTTGGATATCACCACCACTACTCTCCTTGCTTCCATCCCCCTCGACTCTCACAAGAATATTTGCTCTAAGAGGCCAGCTGTTTTGTTTTGTTTCTCACTGAATCCCTACTGCCCAAAATAGTGCCTGGCACAGAGTAGAGCTCAACAAATATTTACTGAATGACTACAAATGAACATTTTGTATAAGCAGTACGGTACAGGATTCTAAAGCCAGAATTCCAAGATTTGTAACCCATCTATGCCACTAATTAGCTGTTGTGACATGGGCAAGTTGTTAATGAAGGTAATGTTAGCTGTCTCCTAGTGTTATGAGGATAACATGAGTCACTGCATCTAAGGTGTGGGAACTCTGCCTAGTGTTAGCTTTTATTTTTAATACTATCTCCATCTGACTGATTCTTTGATATATCTCAGATAGTTCCAAATGTGGAAGTAGAAAAAAAAAAGGAATTTTGTTGCCTCTTCCCCAAGTCCTACCTATAATTTTTAAAAAGAACATAATTGAGGAGAAGTACAATAACTAAGGGCACCCTTCCATTTTAGCATCTTTTCCTGACTCAGCATAAAACTACCCCTGGAGAATTTGTCTTGATATATAAATTTATAATTTTATATATAAAGTAAATAGCTACTCAAATTAGTTATTTTATGATTGGCTGTATTTCTCATCAGAAATAGCTCAATGTTACACATGGACAGAGAGAACTGATTGGTGGTTACCAAGGGGAAGGGGGGTGGGGGGTGGGCACAAGGGGTGAAGGGTTACATCCACATGGTGACGGACAAACAATAATGTACAACTAAAACCCCACAGTGTTATAAACTATTAAGACATCAATAAAACAAAACAAAACAAAAAGAAATAGTTCAATGTTAAATTGTTATGCAATAGAAACAGTAATGTCTTGGCATAGATGTTCACAGAAGTTTTCTTTTATAATAGGATTTCACTTGTCCTAAAATGAATTTTCCGAGCTGTTAAGATGTTTGCTTTGGAATAGAATGCTGTCAAATATAACTAACTAGCAATCACCTTTATAGTTGATAGAAAATGGAATGCAACTCCAAATTTACTTTGCAAAAAAAAAAAAAGTTCCAATTTTTTAGGAATAAGAGTGATGGTGAAATGTATGCTACACAACTGACTCTTTTTTCCTCCCAAGTTATCGGGTCTTTCATGGGACTTGGTGTTTTAATGGGTACCCTAGGATGATTATTTTCCCTGGTGGTTGGGGATATTTGCTATAAGAGTATTTAAAGTATAGTTGATTCTGGATTTTAGAACCAACTGCAGTACAGCCCCAGTTCAGTCTCTCCATTCGTCTTTTCTGTTCCATTATATGCAAGAGTTTTTACCACTGCTGTTTAAAATAGAATGTGATTCTTATATAGATGAACACTAAGGAATCATTTGGGTTATTTATATGAGTTTTTACTTTTAACGTATATTGATTTTGTACTGCTTATGCTACAAGTAATACAGGAAATATATACTTCATTTTATGCTTGTTCAGGTAATCCAGCTACAGGAATGGATGATTAAAATCATCAATGATAACACTGCTATATGTGTAGAAGGAAAACTGATGTAAGTATAACATTTCAATATTCTTTTAATAAAATTTATAATGAAATAAGGTACTTGTGTGTAAGAGCTTAAAAGGAGATGCATGAGAAACAGCATCTTCCTACAAAACAGACTTTCTAACAAGGTTACAAACTGAAGGCAAAGAAGTAAAATAACTATGCAGATCCTGGCTGTGTTGATTGTAACCAGCTTTCTTGCTTTTGCCTGTTAACTCAAATTGTTTTTAAAATAGTAATAGCTCAAATTTGTATACACAGTGCTTTGTTCTTTTCAGAACTTCTAATAAGTGGCCTGGTATTACCAGCTTAGTTATATATGATTAGTTAATGTTTACTGCATGCATTTCAGTCCAGATTCTCAAATCTAAGTTGGGACAACCAGATACAAATTACTGATCCAGAAAAGGAATCAGAATTATTTAAAACTTTTCCATACAGCCACATATTAAGTAATCATTGGCACTTTCTGGTTCTCCCTAAAGTGAAAGCATCATCAGATGAGTGGGCTTTGCCTAATTCTGCTACTCTATTAACACCATTTCCTGTTCGTAAAAACCAATTTCTTAGTGTTAAAACAATTTTTGTAATGAAAGTTTGTAATAATACAGTATATCACTATTGAAGGTACTTACCGAGGAGTCTATAGATTGAGTATATAGAATCTGTCTTACCCACTCTATTTCTGCCTGTCTCCTGCCCATTTCCTTAACGTCCAAGAGGCAGCGTGACTGCCTTCATTGGACTCCCATTGCTCCTACTCGCTGGCTGTATGACTTGGGCGAGGAACCTGTCCTCTTTCAGTCTCAGTTTTTTCATCTGCACAATAGTGATAGTACTATTACCTACCTTTTGGGTTATTTTGAGGATTAAATGAGTTAATATTTGTAAGACTTGAGAACAGTGGTTTTAGAGTGCTATTTAAATGTTTGTTAAAATAAAGCAAAAAAACCCCAGAAGATGAGAAGTAACATTGTATTAAAGTATAATGTCTGAGTTTAATCTCATTTGACCAAATTATAGGAACTTAACTTTCTTACTTATTACACTCATATTTAGTGTGTTTATTATTAATCTGGTGAATCGGAGAATGTTGAACATTTATCTCTTACCTCTTCATATTTTGTTCTTTCTATTTTATATTTATTCTTAGCTTAATTTAAGGAAATATGAAGAGTAGATCTATGGATCAGTGATTTGGTACTGCAGTTTTTTCCAAACTGGAACCTCTTTGGGTACTTTGCAAAGAGGAAGGTGAAAACATTTTTCTGTATATGAGGGAAAAAGGACACAAGATTAGATGAATCCAAACTACATACCTGCATGAAAGTAAAGACAGTATAGGCCCTGAGGAGAGGGACAGGGAAATCATTCTTTGGAAGCTTAGCATGAGTTAAGACAGAGTTGCAAGCACTGTCAGCACCAGATATTTAGAGAAGGCCCCTGCTTCCTTGCTAGTGATGTATTTTGTACTAGGGGTATGGTTTGGCCACAGTACGGTCTCTTGGCAGATACTCTGAGAATCACATTAGCCAAGGAGTTGAGTTCTGCTGCAATGTTTGTAATTAGATTAATAATATTGTCAATGTACCTGGAGTACAAATTTATTACTCTCTATTATAAAGTTATATACTTTATATATGTACATTGTGACTACTGATAAAATGTGAATATTTTGGCCTTAACTAAGCTTATTTTTTCTCCTAGAGACATCATTGACCTGTACTGGCACAGTAATGCAATTGTAGAACGGATTAAGCACAACAAACTCAGGACTTTATCAGGCAACATTTACATATTAAAAGGAATGATAGACCGGATTTCCATGAAAGAAGCAGGTAATGACTATCATTATTAATTGATAAACTGTTTTAATAAATGAAGCACTTAACCATATTTCTAACAGTAATATGCATATTTTGACTTTTAATTAGGTGTTTTAAAATTATGAATCAATCAAAATTAAAACAGAATTGACCATATTATATAAAACTATTATATGTGCTGATCATTTTTTCTGATTTAATCACTCTTACTGCTGTTTAAATGAGTCTAGTGACTTAAAAAATTTCAAGTGAAACATTCCTTATTTGTAAGGAATTACTTTATAAGAATATAATTTAACTCTCTAGTTCCTCTCTTTGAACCTGCCCAGCACAACACCAATCCTGGTATAATCTGATTTTCTGCCTGTGCCTTGCACGCTGCTAATGTGGCTGAAGAGGAACACACCTAAGCAGTCTGCTTTAAATTTACGATTACCAGCAACAAGTGTGCTCCCTTAGTGCCACTTGGTATCCTACCACATTTCCCTAATCCATTCCCTCTCCCATCCTCCTTAATGACTATTTCATATTTTCACAAATCTCCAATACCTCCTCCCTCCCTCTCTCAAGGGGAGGGGAGGGGAGCGCCTGAGCAGCAGGAACAGTCCGAAGAGAACTTCTCCCCATCTACCCACCTGCTTGCATCTGTACCTGCTTTTATTATGAATTAACTGTCCGTGGTTCTGTCTGTGTCAGCCTCTCCATTTTACACTAGCTCCCATTTTTCCTCTTTTACTCAAGGATATCACGCCAGTGATTCTCCCTTCTCTTGTCAAAAACCCCCCTCTTTTAACCACACTTCTTTTAGCCACTATTGCTCTCATTTACAGCAAAACAACTCAGAAGATTTGTTATATCTAATTCCTCTTGAATTCTTTCCCATTTTTTCTTGAATTCTCTTTAATTATGCTATAATCCTCAGTTCTTCACTGAAACAGCCCTTAGTAAAGTCACCGGTGACCTCAACATTGCTAAATCCGGTGTACACTTGACAAAGTTAATCACACCTACCTTGTTGAAACGCTTTCTTTACTTGGCTTCTAGAATACCATATTCTGATTTTCATGCTGCCTCACTCCCTGTTCCTTCGTAGTTGCTTTACTTATTTTTATCTTTCTTCTTTGCCTCTAAATAATGGTGTAGACTAGGGCTCTTTCTACACTCAGTGCTGTGCTGATTTCTTTTAGGCTTTAAATCTCATCTATTTGGTGACAAATGCCAAACTTATATCTCTAACGAAGAATATTCCAAGCCAGCCCTGATGGCCTAGTGGTTAAAGTTCGGCGCTCTCACTGCTTTGGTGGCCCGGGTTTGTTTCCCAGTCCTGGAACCATACCATCCATCTGTCAGTTGCCATGCTGTGGTGGTGACTCATATAGAAGAACTAGAAGGACTTAGGACTAGGCTATACAACCATGTACTGGGGCTTTGGGGAAGAAGGAAAAAAAAGGAGCAAGATTGGCAACAGATGTTAGCTCAGGGCAAATCTTTCCCTGCAAAAAAGAAAAAAAATAATCATTATAAAAAATATTCCTTAGCCACTCAACTCATTTTCCATTTGCCCATTTGACATTTCCTCTAGAATGTTTGCAGGCTTCTCAAACTTAGTATGTCTAAAAGCCGATTTTTCTCCCTTAAATCTCTGTAGCCTATAGTCTTCTCCCTCTTTCCATGCTTCCAGTGGTGAGCCAGAATCCTTGGTGACATGCTTCAATCCTCAGTTTGTCTCACACCTACATCTGGTGTGTCAGTACATCCTTTATCTCCATAATATCTGCAGAACCCAGGCCTCTGCTGCACCACTGTGGTCCATACCTCCCTCGTCTTTTGTCTGAATCATTGCGGTAACCTCCTAACTGCTCTCGTTGTTTCTCCCCTTGTACTTCACAGACTCTTCTCAAAATAGCAGCAGACTGTTAAAGTAAGTCAAATCCTGTGGCTCCTCTGCTCAGAATCTTTCCCTAGCTTCCTGTCTCACCCACATTACATGAACCAGATCCATAAAATGACCCCAAGGTCTTATAATCTCCCACACTCCCCCGCTGCCTCTATTACCCATCTGAGTGGCCTCCTAGTATGGGCCTCTCCTCCCTCCACCTCAGCTACACTCATCTCTTTGTTCCTCTACAAACAGACCAGGCATACTCTTGCCTCAGAGCCTCCACTTTGTTCCCTCTGCTTCCAGTGTTTTAGCTCCCTGTTTGCCACAAGGCTCACTCATGCCCTTCAGGGCTCTGCTCTGATCATGCTGTTTCAGTGAGAACTTCTCTAACTGTCCTTTTTAACATGCTGCCTGCCCTCTTCTCCACCGGCATGAACACACTGGTACCCCTCTCCCCTTAATTGTGTAATTTTTCTCCGTAGCATCCATAACCATCTAACAAACAAGACATTTTACTTGTCGGTTTGTTTTCCGTTTCACACTAGAAGGCAGGGTCCGTGAAGGCAAGGATTTTTGTTTGTTTGGTTAGCTGCTGAATCCTCAGTATCTGTAACAGTGTCTGGCACGTTGTAAGCAATAAGTATATATTTTTTGAATGATTTAATGAATTAATGCTATCTCTTTAAAATTCTAGGCTTTTAGATACTTTTTTTTTGTCCTTAAATTAGGATATCCAAATTATCTCATAAGGAAGTTTATGTTTGGATTTCCAGAAAAATGGAAAGAGTACATTGATAATTTCCTAGAACAATTAAGGTAAAGTACTTTTAACTTCTTACAAAACAACTTTATTGAGATATAATTAACATTTGATAAAATGTACCCATTTTAGATATAGAATTTGATAGCTTTTACAAATGTGTATACACATGTAATCAGTGTAAAGTGGTTTTAATTTCTTTTTTTGGACATGTCAGTTTTGAAGCTCTCTTTGATCTTAGACTTTCAGAAGGCAGTAACACTACTAGAATTTCTGTCATATGGAATAAATCTAAAGGAAAATAAAACCTTTGATGTATTTCAAGGAGTCATCCTCAGTCACCTACCACTTAAGAGGCATGTCGCTGTTAAACCCGAGTCTGAAGTTCTTGGTCCTTTTTTTCTTTCATTCATTTCCTCAGTAGTTGAGTGTCAGCTGCTTACCAGACATTGTCGACACTGGGAAAACAAGGAAGAATTTGATTAATTCTTGCCCTTAAGGAACCTATAGGGAATACAGTGATATAAGTTAATTAATAATAGTGCAGTGTAATAACTTGTAACAGGGGTTAGTAACTTTTTGTTTTTGTAAAGGGCTAAACAGTAAGTATTTTTGTGGGCATGCTGCCTCTTTCGCAACTGTTCAACTCTGCCTTTGTAGCGGAAAAGCCACCATTGACAGTACTTAAATGAATAAATGTGGCTGTGTTTCAGTAAACTTTATTTACAAAAATAGGCAACTGGCAGGATTTGTCCTGTTATTTTCTTATAATATCAGCTTTTGTAGGAAAGATAAGAGCATAGAGTAGGAAGCACTTAAGAGATTCTATTTGAGTCTTTTGACTTAAGGTGTTATACTTGAGTCCTTTGCAGGGGAGGGGTGGAAGTCATGAAGGCTTAAATAAGGTAGGATTAAAGGCAGTCTTTGCTGGGGGGAAAAGCTTTGTCTGAGGGAGTTTATTTGTGGGTTTAGTTTTTTGTTTTCTCTTTTTGAGAAGCAATATTAGAGAAAAACACTATACTTGCTTCTAGGACTTGTGAAAAGAAAGAGGGAAAGGCCAGACAAAAACAGAAAACTAGAAGAATTGTCCCTAACATACGAAAATCAGTGAAAAATGATGCGGGAGAAAACCAAACAGATGTTCTCCAAAGAGCCAGCACCACTTACGACCTGGATTGTGGTCAGGGGGGTATGTTTGCTCTTTTCTTCTCTGTTGGTGTGGTAAATGCTTACATGAGCTCTGTGGTTTGTAATTGTCTACAATGTATGCAGTGTTGTGTTCTTGACTTACATTGCCCTGAAATTCCTTTTTCACTACTTAAGGAGGAGAAACTGCAATGCAGACTGCTCATAGTCAATATTCAGCTTACTTCATTAAATATTACCTTTTAATTACTCAGAATACCAAGAATACTGATGAACACATCAGTGAAAGAAGATTGTTTCCTAGACCCAAGGTGTTTAGGCTGCCAGCCAACCTCAAATCTATATTAAAGATGCCTGAATTTTTGTCCTAACTTCATTCTTGTTAATAGACAAAACCAGTTTGCTTTCATGGAGGAAATTGCATGGGTTTTTTTGGGGTGTTTTTTTTTTTCGTGAGGAAGATTAGCCCTGAGCTAACATCTGTTGCCAATCCTCCTCTTTTGCTGAGGAAGTGTGGCCCTGAGCTAACATCTGTGGCCATCTTCCTCTGTTTTATGTGGGACACTGCACAGCATGGCTTGATAAGTAGTGTGTAGGTCTGTGCCCAAGATCTAAACCTGCAAACCCCAGGCTGCCGAAGCGGAGCACGTGATCTTAACCACTATGCCACCAGGCTGGCCCCAGGAAATGGCATGTTTTTTTAAATGACCATTGCTATGGAGGTGGCTGACGGAACTGTTCTCTGTCAACTCTTTGCCAGAATTATAATCTGCCTCACATCCCATCCCACCACACCCCATGCCAAAAAAAAATTTGAACATTAACTTACAACCCTTCCTAGAGATAATATAGACGAGTCAAAGTTACTAGAATCTGTTGTATAAATTTCTGCCAATTCTACCTTGACCTTGTAATGAAGAGCTTTACAGAACTTGAAGAGTTCAGAATTGCTTCTGCCAAAAACATGGCACCATACCAGATATAAATGTGCTATATGTGGCTTCCTCACCCCATCACACCTCACTCCTCTGCACCCCCGTTTGAAACTTTGCTTGTCCTTTCTAGTACAGAGAAAGGAATAAATTAAACATGGAAATGCACTCCTTACTGTTGCTTCAGTTCCTTCTCAACCTTTCCTTGTTTTATCAAAAGTCATTCTATTTCCTGTAAATTGGGCACATTGCTTGTTGTCATTGCTAGATCATCTTCAGTATTCTGGAGTCCTGGGGCTACAACACCTGCTGCTTAAATTTTTTACTCCTAAACTTAAAAATCCCTAGAAGTATATCTCACTTTCAATCATTTGTTAATCTTCTTTACCCTTAGATCTTATCATCCCCCTATCCCATCTTTCCTTTCATTTAAAGCAGTGTTTTTCAGGAATTTGAGCTAAATTGTGAATATTATTGGTAAACTGTTTGAGAATACAAATGTAAAAGACTAAAGTTCGATAAACTATTTTACATGCTGGCTGTTTCCATAGGAAAATCATCCAACAAACATTTGTGAAGCACCTTCCATGAACTTTGATCTGTGTTAGCTGTTAGGAACTTAGAGATGAATAAGACAAGATGCCTCTCCTTGAGAAGCTCAGTTTAGGGGCAGATAGTCTGTTTTGGATTTATCATTTTTCTAGTGATTCATTGGATCTTTGTTTTATGAAACTGCTAAGACACTAGTGTCCTCATATCACATGTTATTTTGAGTGGTGGTGGTTGGTGCTGTTGTTTTTGTGTTGTTATCATTACACTTTCCATAAGAAAACCACTAAAATACAACAAAACCATGTGTAGCATTAAACAACTAAAGTTTTTACAAAGGGGCCAGCCAATGATAATTTCAGGTAATGTGATTGTGTATGTGTATTTTAATGATTTACCTAAAATGTAGTTTTGCATATTTAGTGCTATAATCTATATATCATAGTATTGCTATTAAAGCACTTTATCTTTGTTATTACGCTTACCAGAGTATATTATAAATGATCTATTATAATATCAGCCTCTTTTACTATACTGTAATAATCTCAAAAGCAAAGACCATCGATTGTGTATCTTCAAGTACAGCTTCTAGAAGAATAACAAAAATGTTTTTATAGTTTTATGAGTCCTTTTTAACTTATCTAGAATTTCAATTCAATAATCGTTTGCTGAGTCTATATTATATACTATTTAATTTGGTCTTACTCAAAATTTTAGTTAGCATAGATTTAGTTATACTTTGGAGTCCACAAACTAATTGAAACATAAAAATTCCATATACATGAAGAAATATAAGGGAAATAGTTATTAGCTTTCTGTTTAGTTGATATGCAGTTAGGATGAACAGGAATTTGTATTTACAAAATGGGTTAACCTTACAGTTTTGCCTTTAGATGTGACAAAGGAGATCTAAAACAGATAGAAATGAATAATATGGCTGTCCCATTTTTCTTTGGGTTTTTTTTTGAAAAGAAAAAAGTGATTTGAACAAAACATGGCTCTATGCAGAGGGATTCTGTCCAAATAAAATTGCTTTATATCGTAATCAACTTATAATGAGTATTTGTGACATTGGATTAAACAGATTTTTTTCAAAGTGAATTCTTTCATGTGGAAAGGCAGTTTATCTTTTATGTAATTATTTATTGAAATCTCCATCTTTGTACTCATAGAACTGAAGAATAGTAAGTGCAGTAGGTTGCCAGGAGCTACAGAATTACACGTTTACCATAGTAATCACCAAAAGAAACCATCTATAAGCTTCCCAGATGACCAAATAAATAATACTGTTCAAAATGGAGGAGGATGTGACTTACCAAATCAGGTAAGCTTCCACTGTACACTTTTTGATATATAGAGGGTGGTGTGGTGCTGCTTGAAAAGGTTTGGGACCAAGTCAGAATCATGAGTTCTGATTAAGTGTCAGCTTTTCATTAGTTTTGGCACTTGATATTTGTTTTCCCAGTGTCTCATTGGAAAAGTGCAGGCAACAATAGCCAGTCTTAGCTCTTAGAGTAAGGCTTAAATTAAAGAAAGTGTATATATATAGAGAGAGATAGATAGATATAAATATCTATCTATATATATATAGATATATAAATAAAAGGACTTGAAACATCACAAGTATTAAATCAGTAAAGGAATTATGTAAGAGAGTGGATACCCACATGGTGCTTCCGAAGCTCAAGCTCTGGCAGGTGGGTTTCTGAATGCCTCTGCTAAGGAAATGTGTAGAACTGTAAGTGCCTAGACGTTTGTATGCTTGATACACACTGAAAATGCTGAGGCCGTGTTTATAGGTAGTAATTATTAAAATAAAAAGTTATCTTTTTGTTTTGAAGGAGTTAATTGGAAAAAAGGAATATAAAAAGTCTTTAAAGAAACTCAAAAATTGTGAAAGAAAAACAAATGAAAGGATAATTAAAAGTCAGAAGCAAGGTAATGTATCTTTATTGGTTTTGTAGTAAGTAGAAAGCTACTATTGGAAATATTTTTAGTATAATAAAAATGATCTCATAAATTTCTCATAAAAAAGTGATCCCATAAATGGTAAACCAACTATTTCAATTGGTTATCAATGTTTAGTTTTGGTTTTTTTTACATAGGATGATTTGTGTAATGAAATAATCCATTACTTTACCAGATTTACTTATACGTTTCCCTCCTTTAATCGAGGTACTAAATAATTTTGTTTAAATCACAAAAGTATACATCATTTTAAATATGCTTATAGGAATGTTTAAAGACTGAATCCTTTTATGAAATTAATACCATGCTTTAGTTTTGTGTAAGTGTGGATTTTCAGAGTGATTTCATTGAAATCCTACATATCGGAATTTAAAGAGCCTTTAAAGAGCCTCAAATTTCATGTTGAGTTAAATCCATCAGCTTAATAGCATTTTTTTCTTATATTTCTTCTTATAAATGAAAAGTAATGAAAGTGAAGAACACTTATAAGTGTTTAAAGAAGTAGGGAGGAAAGCAGTACTGCTTAGACTAGCAAATTCATGCGACATAGGTTAAAGTATCCAGAATAGGCTGAATCTCTATTCAAATTATTTAATAAAATGAATAAAAATATTAAGAATAAAAATGTTTTGTTCAAAATTAGAAAGTTCAAAATTTTCAAATTCCCAATGGCACATTTGGATCAGATTTTTATGAGGAATTAGAAGAAAGCACTCCCCTCATAATATGAAGATCTGTGATTCCACTGAGAAGTCTTGTAGAAACTTTCTTGATTACTTTTGATTAGTACCACTTCTCCATGGATTATAATTTAGAAGCTTTTTTTCTCCCCAGCATCAGTATTACCCATTAGTCTTTCATCTTGTCATTCATCTTGTAAAATGGCACATAATATGTATATGTTGTTACAGTATTTCACTGTGATGATTTATAATTTATGTACATTTGTAATTACAATTGGATGATTTAAAGTTAGAAATTGAATTAGTTTGGCTTCTGGTTTCTTAAGTTTCAAATTAGAAAATTTCTCTCATTTTAATTTGCTTTCTTTAACCAGTGATGCTATAATATTCTCAAGTTCTATATTAGTTGTTATCCTGTGATGCTTCATAGAGTTTTTGGGGATTCAGCAAAAGTGTGTCTCTGGCTACCATCGGGATGCGAAGGGGGCCATGCAGATGGAGTTCCATGTTCCCCCAACTCCCTCTTTAACTAGGACAGCTTCTATTCCATATATTACTTACCTAGTAAGGGTTTCTCAACCGTAGTGGTTTTCTTATGTCTCCTAAATATTTTACCTCTGAAGAGTTGATTTAACAAATATTTATGTAGCATCTACTGTATATGTGACAGACTCTGTACTAACTCCAGCAAAAAAAAATCCAAACATGAAGACAAAGTTCTTACCATTAAGGATTTTTTAGTCTCGCTGAAAGATAAGACAAGTGTGTAATTTTAATGTAGGGCACATCATCAAACATGGCATTATTTAAAAGTATTCTGAAAATTTGATGGAGAGCTTTCATTCAGTTGAGGGAATCAGGACAAAGTTTGTGGACTAGATGGGTTAGGGAGTAAGACAGAAGCAGGTAGTGATTTGGTTTGTAGATGAGTGAAGGCAACTTTCCAAGTAGAGTGGATGACATTAATGAAAGTTGAGAATAAGAAAATTTGAGAAACAGTCGTCTAATAGACATAGAATGTGGTTCACATTTGAGTACAGTGAGAATTAGATCTATACTGAAGGCCAGGCAGAGGAGCTTATATGTACACTAAGTAGACTGAGAAGTCCTGGATAGGTTGGTATAAAAAATAGTATATGTTTACAATTGAAGGGCAGTGATCTGATCAGATCAGTGCTTTAGGAAGTTTTATATGACAATAGTGTGTACAATGGAGTTTGTGGGGGAACAAAACAGTATATTTTATTTGTGAAAATATTTGTTCTATATTTTGTTTATAGCTAACTTGAGATTTTGATCTTTGGTTTTGTCTTATGAAATTAAAGAGAGAACTGAAGAATCGAATGTATCCATTGATATTCTAACTTCAAGGGAACAGTTTTCCTCAGATGAAGAACGAAAATATATGGCTGTTAATCAGAAGGAAGCTTATATTTTAGTCACACCACTTAACTCTAAAAAAGTGATAGAGCAAAAATGCATGAAGTATAGTCTGTCCTGTGACACCATTAAGGCAGTAACAGATTTTGCAATGCCAAAGCATCAAAAAGAAGGTGAATCAGACTTAAAGGAAACTGCAAGTTTGATCAGTAAGCCCACGAAGACTTTAGAAGATGCATTTGAGTATAGTGTGGGTCATAAAAGTGAAAACAAGGATGATTGCAGTGAACGTGATTTACTCACAGTCAACCAGAAAATAAAAATATCTCATCCTAAAAAGGAACAAAGGGTCGCCCCTGACTTTAAGAAAAATACAAAGTTATCAAAATTGAAAAAAAACGAAAATCAGGTAACTATGTCATTTTGCAACCATCATTCTTCATCAGATTTGTCTAGTGAAGAGAGCGAAACAGAAAAGGAAATTAGAAGGAAAGCTAGGGTTGTTAAGAAAACCAGAGCAAGGAATACCAAAGAAACAGTAGTTCACCTGAGAAAAAGCACTAGAAATGCCACAAGGAAAATGCCACTGACTTCTGAATCTGAAACTGAAGAAAGTGAAAATGAGTTTCATATCAAACAAAAGAAGGCTAGATGTTCTGCTAAAGAAAACCTTCAGAAATCCGGTATTAGGAAGGAGTTTCCAATTACTGAGGCGATGGGATCTGATAAGATGAACAGGCATTCCTTAGAACGTTTACCCGGTTTAATTCAGGATGAAGAATGGAATGAGAAGGAATTACAGAAACTTCATTGGTAAGCAGTTAGATTTGACTCTGTAATAATTTCTGGAGTGGCCACAAAACAGTTGAAGACACAAAAACTCCAATAAGGGGCTGATTTAATGACTTCTAATCATTAATATGGAAGATGGGATCCAAAACACATGGAAAAAAATTACAATTTATACAGAGAATGGAAGGAGAATACAGATAATTTCTAACTAGGTACTTTGTGGCCATTTCTACAGCCTGCATGTCAGGAAAGTAAAAGTGACTTTCTTTTCTTTGTATTCCCATTTAATATTTCAAGACAGCCATTCCCCGCCAAAAGGTAACTATGTGAGAAGATGGATATGTTAATTAACTTGATTGTGGTAATCATTTCACAATGTATATGTGTATCAAAGGATCACATGTACACTTTAAATATATACAATTTTATATTTCAATTATACCTCAATATGTCAACACAGATAAATGCTGCTCTCTCAGCTTCACATTTTAGGAAATAGTTTATAATTAAATTTACTATTATAAAACTTTAAAGCTGAATTCAAACTTGTAGATTATTTACTCTAGTCTTTCCCCCCTCATTTATAGAGGAGAAAATGGTCTCAAAAATTAGATGATTTGTCCAAGGTTTCATAGTCAGTGCTGCTGATAAATCAGGTATGATAACAATTGGATTTGGCTACATAGACTTGACAAGCAGTTTCCGTAGTGTGGTGGTGTTGGAAACCAGATCGTAGTTGCGCAATGAAGAGAGAATGGAGGAGTAGAGACAATCCAGGTGGACAACACCAGAAATTTGGCAATTATGGGGAACAGAAAGATGCATAGGTAACAGAAGAGAGTGACAATAAGGGAAGGTGTATGTTTGGTTGCTTGCTTATTTGTTTGTAAGATGACTCATGCCAGAGCATGGTGGAGTGCTGGTGGGAATGATCTAGTAGAGAGAAAGGAAGATATGATGGATGAGGGAGAAGGATAGGCCAGAAACATACCACACCCAATGTTCCATTCCCTTGTGTACCCCCAGCGTTATAACATTTGGAATTCATTTTCAGATCTACCTTCTTGAAACACTTTTCCTAAGGCATCTCCATGCCACTATACTCTTCCTTTTCAATTTCCTGCATGTTCCTTTTCTGTCTTACTTTCAGGCAGAGAAGGTAATCTTCCTTCTTATTCTCCAAAGTTCTTGGTTTGGGCTGCTTTCTTGCTATAGTGTACTCCTCAGTCATCTTTTCCTCCCAAGGTTCTAACTTTCCCCTTCGTACAGGGACTCCCAAATCTCTATCTCTGGTCCTGAATTCTTGTATTTAGGTTTGTATTTCACTTTTCCTGCTGGACATCTCTACATAAATCTCACCTACAGCTCTAACTTAAATATATGTCAAAAACCAAAATTTTTCCCTGCCTGTCTACTTTGCCTGACTTTCCTATTTCTGAAAATGTAATTCATTCAGTCAACTAGGTTTAAACTCTTTCTCATTACAGTAGTTCCCTTTATCATTGCAGTAGATCATTACAAGAATATCCATGGGGATATATCCCGAGACCCCTGGTGGATACCTGAAACTGCGGATAGTACCAAACCCTATATATACTATGTTTTTTTCTATACGTACATACCTATGATAAAGTTTAATTTATAAATTAGGCCCAATAAGAGATTAATAATAAATAGAACAATTATATAATAGTAATAATAAAATCGAACAATTATAACAATATACTGTAATAAAAGTTATGTGAATGTCTCTTCTCTGTCTCTCAAAATATTGTATTCTACTCACCCTTCTTGTGATGATGTGAGGTGTTAAAGTGCCTACATATTAATATGAAGTGAGGTAAATGATGTAGGCATTGTGACATAGAGTCATTTTTGGACCACAGTTGACTTTGGGTAACTGAAACCATGGAAAGTGAAACTTCAGATAAGGGGGTCTACGTACTGGCTTTTTTATTTTTTAATCTAATTAGTTCCCAAGGAGCTATAATAGATTCTTCTACAGAGTCTTTCTGTCTGCTGCCTTTTTCTTCTCTTTTTATTGGTAAAATTATAATTTATTATCTTACTTTTTTTTCCCCTTAGGTAATTTTTTAAAAGCCTGTAAGTGTCATCATTTATGGTTTCTTTTTCTTATTTTATTACTTCTTTTTTAATTGCAGTAACATTGGTTTATAACATTGCATAAATTTAAGGTGTACATCATTATACTTCTGTTTCTGCATAGACTGCATCATGTTCCCCACGCAAATAATAATTACAATCCATCACCACACACATGTGCCTAATCATCCCTTTTGCCCTCCTCCCTCCCCCCTTCCCCTCTGGTAACCACCAGTCCAATCTCTGTCTCTATGTGTTTGTTTGTTGTTGTTTTTATCTTCTACTTCTGAGTGAGATCATACAGTTTTTGACCTTCTCCCTCTGACTTATTTGCTTAGCATAATACCTTCAACGTCCATCCATGTTGTCACAAATGGCTGGATTTCATAATTTCTTATGGCTGAGTAGTATTCCATTGTGTATATATACCACATCTTTTTTATCCATTTGTCCCTTGATGGGCACTTAGGTTGCTTCCAAGTCTTGGCTATTGTGAACAGTGCTTCAGTGAACACAGGGGTGCATGTACCTTTACGTATTGGTGTTTTCGTGTTGTATGGATAAATACCCAGCAGTGGCATAGCTGGATCATATGGTAGTTCTATTCTTAATTTTTTGAGGAATCTCCATACTGTTTTCCACAGTGGCTGCACCAGTTTGCACCCCCACCAGCAGTGTATGAGAGTTCCCTTCTCTCCACATCCTAACACTTGTTGTTTCCTGTCTTGTTAATTATGGCCATTCTGACGGGCATGAGGTGATATCTCATTGTAGTTTTGATTTGCATTTCCCTGATAGTCAATGATGTTGAGCATCTTTTCATGTGCCTATTGCCTATCTGTATATCTTCTTTGGAGAAATGTCTGTTCAGGTATTTTGCCCATTTTTTAATTGGGTTGTTTTTTGTTGTTGAGATGTATTAGTTCTATATATTTTGGAGTTTAACCCCTCATCAGATATATGGTTTGCAAATATCTTCTCCCAGTTGTTAGGTTGTCTTTTCATTTTGTTGATGGTTTCCTTTGCTGTGCAGAAGCTTTTTAGTTTGATGTAGTCCCATTTGTTTATTTGTTCTATTGTTTCCCTTGCCTGGTACTTGAAAATATGTTGCTAAGACCAATGTCAAAGAGTGTACTACCTATGTTTTCTTCTCGGAGCTTCATGGTTTCAGGTCTTACATTCAAGTTTTTAATCCACTTTGAGTTGATTTTTGTGTATGGTGTAAGACAATGGTCTACTTCCATTCTTTTGCATATAGCTGTCCAGTTTTCCCAACACGATTTGTTGAAGAGACTTTCCTTTCTTCATTGTATATGTTCTTGGCTCCCTTGTTGAAAATTAGCTGTCCATAGATGTGTGGGCTTATTTCTGGGCTCTCGATTCTGTTCCATTGATCTGTGTGTCTGTTTTTGTGCCAGTACCATGCTGTTTTGGTTACTATAACTTTGTAGTATATTTTGAAATCAGGGAGTGTTCAGCTTTGTTCTTTTTTCTCAGTAGTCCTTTAGGTATTCGGGGCCATTTGTTGTTCCATATAAATTTTAGGATTCTTTGTTCTATTTCTGTGAAAATTGTCACTGGAACTTTGATAGAGATTGCATTGAATCTATAGATTGCTTTAGGAAGTATGGACATTTTAACTATGTTAATTCTTCCAATCCAAGAGCACGGAATATCTCTCCATTTCTTTGTGTCTTCTTCAATTTCTTTCAACAGTGTTTTATACTTTTCAGTGTACAGATCTTTCACCTCTTTGTTTAAGTTTATTCCTAAGTATTTTATTCTTTTTGTTGCGATTGTAAATGGGATTGTTTTCTTAATTTCTTTTCTGCTACTTAATTGTTAGTGTATAGAAACACAACTGATTTTTGTATGTTGATTTTGTATCCTGCAACTTTACCATATTCACTCATTATTTCTAGAAGTTTTTTGGTGTATTCTTTAGAGTTTTCTATATATAAAATCATGTCATCTGCAAATAGTGACAGTTTCACTTCTTCCTTTCCAATTTGGATCCCTTTTATTTCTTTTTCTTGCCTGATTGCTCCAGCCAGGACTTCCAATACTATGTTAAATAGGAGGGGTGAAAGTGGGCATCCTTGTCTGGTTCCTGTTCTTAGAGGGATAGCTTTCATTTTTTTCACCATTGAGGATGATATTGGCTGTGGGTTTGTCATCACGGCTTTTATTATATTGAGGTACTTTCCTTCTGTACCCACTTTATTCAGAGTTTTCATCATAAATGGATGCTGTATCTTGTCAAATGCTTTCTCTGCATCTATTGAGATGATCGTGTGACTTTTATTCTTCATTTTATTAATGTGGCGTATCACGTTGATTGATTTGTGGATGTTGAACCATCCCTGCATCCCTGGAATGAATCCCACTTGATCATGGTGTGTGATCTTTTTAATGAATTGTTGTATATTCGATTTGCTAGTATTTTGTTGAGGATTTTTGCATCGATGTTCATCAGTGATATTGGCCTGTAATTTTCTTTTTTGTGTTGTCCTTGTCTGGTTTTGGTATCAGGTTAATGTTGGCTTCGTAGAATGAGTTAGGAAACTTCCCCTCCTCTTCAATTTTTTGGAAGAGTTTGAGAAGGAGAGGTATTAAGTCTTCTTTGAATGTTTGATAGAATTCACCAGGGAAGCCGTCTGGTCCTGGACTTTTACTTTTTGGAGGTTTTTGATAACTGTTTCAATCTCCTTACTGGTGATTGGTCTATTCAAATTCTCTATTTCTTCTTGATTCAGTTTTGGAAGATTGTATGCTTCTAAGAATTTATCCATTTCTTCTAGATTGTCCAATTTGTTGGCATATAGCTTTTCGTAGTATTCTCTTATAATCGTTTGTATTTCTGAGGTGTCTGTTGTAATTTCTCCTCTTTCATTTCTGATTTTATTTATTTGAGCCTTCTCTCTTTTTTTTTCTTAGTGAGTCTAGCTAAAGGTTTGTCAATTTTGTGTATCTTTTCAAAGAACCAGCTCTTGGTTTTATTGATTTTTTTTCTATTGTTTTTTTTAGTTCTACTTCATTTATTCCTGCTTTGATTTTTATTATTTCTCTCCTTCTACTGATTTTGGGCTTTGTTTGTTCTTCTTTTTCCAGTTCCTTTAGGTGCACTGTTAGATTGTTTATTTGAGGTTTTTCTTGTTTGTTGAGATAGGCCTGTATTGCTATAAACTTCCCTCTAAGAACTGCTTTTGCTATATCCCATAAATTCTGGCATGTCGTATTTTCATTTTTCTCCAGATATTTTTTGATTTCTTCATTGACCCAGTCGTTGTTCAGTAACATTTTGTTTGATCTCCACATATTTGTGGCTTTTCTGATTTTCTTCCTATAGTTGATTTCTAGTTTCATACCTTTGTGGTCAGAAAAGATACTTGGTATTATTTCAGTCTTCTTAAATTTATGGAGACTTGTTTTGCATGCAGCCTTTTTCTTGACACTTCTCTTTTTCAGATCTTTAATGCCTTTTGCCTGAACTGTGGAAGTAGCCTTGCATTTGTACTTTGTTCTTTGCATCTGTGTAATCTGTTTTATACATCTCCAGATTAGTCTTAATGTATAGATGTGGTTCTGAAAGATCAAAACCTTCATTGCATTCTTACTCATCTTTAAATTATATAAAGATTCTTCTGCCTTGCATTGAGAGCATATGATTTTTTTTTTTAATGAGGAAGATTATCCCTGAGCTAATACCTGTTGCCAATCCTCCTGTTTTTGCTGAGGAAGATTGGCCATGGGCTAACATCCATGCCCATTTTCCTCTACTTTATATGTGGGATGCCGCCACAGCATGGCTCGATAAGCGGTGCCTAGGTCTGCACCTGGAATCTGAAACTGCGAACCCTGGTCTGCCAAAGCAGAGGGAGTGAACTTAACCACTACACCACTGGGCCGGCCCTGAGAGCATATGATATTTTGACCTCAATTATCCTTTCCGGCTCTATCCCCCATCATTTCCTTATGGTAAAGGTTCTCAACCTTTGATGTATATTCAGATCATCTAAGGAGATTTTTAAATGCTTGAACTGCAGAGATTCCAGTTGCCAGTAAGATGGAGTAAGCACAGTCCACTCTGTTCCTTCTACTGTGCAGCTCTAAAACCCAGACAGAATGCATGGGCAGCTTTTGTTGACTTAGGAAGGTACATAGTAGCAGACTGATTAGAGAAGACTAGAATTTTAAGTACCACCAAACTGGCAGTAAATTTCCAGTTTTTCCTCTGGTGTCCCCCAAACTAGATTCAAGGCCACCTAAAACCGGGAAGTGGACAAGGAGGCACAGCAGAGAGAGTTCAAAGAGAAGCCCTCCAGTTCTGGCTTGAGGAACCGGGGAAAAGGACTCCTAAAACTTAGAAACAGTAGAGGAAATGCCCGAGTTCTCTTTTTCTTTTCTCCCTTCTCTTATACCCCAGTCTCCATGCAGTCTTGCAGGGATGGAAATCATAGCAGCAGTTGTGACCCACATGTACCCAAAACTGAAAGTGGGGAACCTTCCTCTCCAGAGGAGTAGAGGTCTCGAGGGTGGGGCAGACTGTGTTGGGATTCTCTCTCTGTCCTCTCTGCTTGGTGCTGGAGAAAGATGCACTTGTATGAAATATGCAGCAGAGCTGGGCAACTGAAGCCCCAGCTTTCTGCCAGAGAGCCAAAAACTGGAACCCTAGGGAACCAAAAATTGCAGAGAGGGAGGAGCTAGGGAAAGCAGTCTATAAAGCTGTTTATGAACTTTTGGGCTCACCTCTGAGTTGCACCTGTGTGGATCTGATCCCAAACAGCATACCTAAAACTTGGAGAACTGAACTAAGAGGTAGACCACCACCGAGTTTCCAGGCCAGCCACTCTGTGTCCCATATGCAGGATATCCTAATAGCACTGCAGTGTTTTAAAAATGGAACTGACATTGAAACTGCAACCACAGAAGACTGATGGGGATTTATAGCTCAGGTTACAACCAGGCTCATTGCCTGCTAAAACAAAAATATTAACATTCTCCATGTGATATAAATAAGACCCAGAGTCTTATAATGTTTCAAAATGCCTAGGAAATAATCCAAAATTACTCTCAACATAAAAGGAACTAGGAAAATTTCAACTCTCATGGAAAAAAATAACTAACAGATGCCAATGCTGAGATGACATAGATGTTGGAATTATCTGACAAGATTCTGAAGTAGGTATATAAAAATCCTCCAGGAACTAAGAGCAAACATTCTTGAAATGAACAGAAATTTAGAAAATCTCAGCAAGAAATAGAAGATATAAAGAAGGATCAAAGGAAATTTTTTTTTTTGTGAGGAGGACCAGCCCTGAGCTAACATCCATTGCCAATCCTCCTCTTTTTTTGCCAAGGAAGACTGGCCCTGGACTAGCATCCATGCCCATCTTCCTCCACTCCATATGGGATGCCGTCACAGCATGGCTGACAAGCAGTGCGTCAGCCGGTGCCTGGGATCCGAACCTGCGAACCCCAGGCTGCCAAAGCGCAAACTGAACTGCTGAGCCACCGGGCCAGCCCCTCAAATGGAAATTTTAGAACTGAAAAATAAAATAATCAAAATAAACTCATTGGCTAGGCTCAACAACAGAAGGGAGATGACAAAGGAAAGAGGCAGTCAATATCAGGAATAAAGGAATAGCGAGAGAAATAGTAACTATCTGGGTAAATATAATAGACTATTCTCTTGAGCTCATGAAAATGTTTAATGGTTGAAAGTAAATATTACAGTGTGTGATGGAGTTTTTGATATATATAATATTAAAATAACTACAACATGAAGAGGAAGGGTGAGGAGGCTTATATGATAGTAAGTTTTTGCATTCTACCTGAAGCAGTAAAATATTGATTCTAAGCAGACTAAGTATGTATATAAATCCCTAGAGCAACCACTAAAAACTATACAGAGAGATATCTTCAAATATATAATAGATAAATTAAAATACTAAAAATAAAAAATTTAACCTAAAAGAAGGCAGAAAAGGAGAAAAAGGAAACAGGGAACAAAGCAGAAAACAAATAATAAAATGATTGACCTAAATCCAAACATAATTATATTAAATACTAATGGTCTAGGCACACCATTAAAAGACAGATTGGCAAAATAAATTTAAAAACATGATTCCACTATATGCTGTATAAAAGAAACTTGCTTTAAATATGACATAGGTGAGTTAAAAGTGAAAGGAAAGTGAAAGAAAAATACTGTGAAAACTCAAAAGAAAGCTGGAGTGGCTATACTAATATCTGTCAAAGATTTCAATACAAAGAGGGGCCAGCCTGGTGGGGTAGTGGTTAAGTTCACATGCTCCACTTTGGCAGCCCAGGGTTCACAGGTTTGGATCCTGGGCATGGACCTGCACACCACTCATCAAGCCATGCTGTGGCAGCATCCCACATAGAAAGTAGAGGGAGATTGGCACAGATGCAAATTAGCTCAGGGACAATCTTCCTCAAGGAAAAAGAGGAAGAATGGCAACAGATGTTAGCTCAGGGCTAATCTTCCTCACCAAAAAACAACAAAAGAAAGATTTCAATATGAAGAAAATTATCAAGGACATTACAAAACAATCGAAGTGTCACAGGAAAGCATAACGATCCTAAATGTGTATGCACCTAACAACAAAACCTCAAAATACATGAATCAAAATCTGGCAGGACTAAAATGAAAAGATAGTCAAATCTACAACTATAATTGGAGACTTCAGTGTTCTTCTCTTGGTAATTGATAGAACTAGTAGACAGAAAATTAGTAAGGATTCAGAAGAACTGAAAACTACCATCCACCAACTGTATCTAACTGGCATTTATAGAACAGTCCACCCAACAATAGGGAAAATATACATTATTTCTAAGGGTAGGTGGATCATTCACCAAGATAGAACATTTATTAGATCATAAAACAAATCTTAAATTTAAAATAACTGAAATCATACAAAGGGTGTTTTCTGACCATAATTGAATTAAACTACAAATTAATTTTAAAAAGATAACAGGAGGGACTAGCCCAGCGGCATGGTGGTTAGGTTAGCATGCTCCACTTCGGCAGCCCAGGGTTTGCAGGTTCAGATCCCAGGCATGGACCTACACATGGCTTGTCAAGTCATGCTGTGGTAGTGTCCCGCATACAAAATAGAGGAAGATTGGCACAGATGTTACCTCAGTGTAAAAAGTTAGTCATGCTAGGGTCTCCCAAAAGATCAAATCATTAATTAGTTGGACTTGGGAAAAATGTTGAAAGCTTGCATTTTTCAGGGTTAATAGAATACACCAAAATATAATGCATCTACAAGATACATAAAATTACTTCTTCATATTTTAAGCACTAGAGTAAGTGTTGAGTGGAGAGAATGCTATCTTCTTTCCAAATAGTTATCTAGAATGATTTTGGTAAAATTTCTTGAGCTCAGTAAATCTCATTTATTTGGTCGTATGCATTCAGGAGGTTATTTTTATTGATTTGAATTTCTTGTTCTTTAACTGCTTTTGGTCTTCCATAGTGCTTTTGCATCTCTTCCAAAGCACAAACCTGGTTTCTGGTCAGACGTAGCTATGGCTGTAGGTTCTCGGTCTGCTGAAGAGTGCCAGAGGAAATACGTGGACGATCCCCAAGGAAGAGGACCCCAGAAACGTGTCACCAAGGAAAAGCCAGGCAATCCCAAAGGCCAGAATGGTAACCTTTGTGGTAAATAGTTTTTCCTAGTTCTCAGTATCAATTTCTAATCATTCACTAAATGTTTTTTATGTTTATCCATGTGTGTTATTATAGGTGTTTTAAAAATTTTAAAGCTAGAAAGAACTCCAGAGATCATCTGTTTGAGTCTTAGTTACTTCCATTACCAGGAGCCTTAGCAGCCTCGTGCTCTGAGTTTCTTCTAGGAAATCTACAGTTGATTCCAGAGATTTCAGTGTCTGGATTATTGTTCTAAGGGTCTAATTTAATTTGAGGCCACTTGGGTGGGGCCCTCTAGTACTTAATCAGAAAACTTAGAATAAATTTAGTCTTTGAAGTCCCCAGGAGTACACACTCTTGCCCTTTATTCCAGAGAAGTCCTCTACTAAGCTTTAGGAGTATCTAGGATCTCTGTCCTAATTCAATGAGGTTTATATTTTATCAAAATCAATAAATAAGGCATTCAGCAAGAGGAGTGTGGGAGGTAACCTTTCTCACAGGGTAAAGACCTTTTCAACCCCACCGTGCCTAGTCTTAGGTATGGACTAATCACATTGCACAGATCCCAGTGCAGAAAGAATCATTTGTTGTATAGGGGTTGTAAGTATTAATAACAGAGGCTGAGTTTACTTAATAAGAATACATAATTTAGATTTTGCAAAGACTGTTAACTGTATAGAGATGTTACTACGAATGACCAAATCCTTATCAAAATGTTTTGCTGACTCTTAAGGCAAGATAGGTGATGCTGATAAGAAGCAAACTATTAAAATAACTGCCAGAGTGGGAACTCTTAAAAGGAAGCAGCAGATGAGGGATTTTCTGGAACAGTTGCCAAAGGATGACCATGATGATTTTTTCAGTACAACACCTTTGCAGAATCATAGAGTACTGGTAAGCATCTTAAACACATGAAATCATTGTTTTCTTTATATTGACTTTTATTCCTTTCATTTTTGTGTGTGCTTAGTGTTTATTCCTAGTATTTAGGCCAAGGATTGGTAGCCACCCCAGACATGACCAGAGGGTAGTATAGGAAGCAGTCTGCCAGGACACGCCATTCTCATCAGTGTCCAGAGTCCGCCCTCAGTGGGGTTCAAAGGTAGGGTTTGTAGAACCAAATAGAAAACCCAGAAATAGGCCAAGCGTATATAATAAAAATTTCATATGCAATGAGGCAAACTTTAAAATAAAGTGATAAGATTATTGCCTAGTGTATAGTAAATTGCAGGGAGGGATTAAGTGACAGCACAAGATTGACAGGTTTGAATATATAAAAGAATTAATTTTTGCAGTATGAAAAATTACATAACTAAAAACTTTAGTGATTGGGATAAAATATTTGCAACAAATAAAACAAAGCCAATAATATTTATAATATGAAGAACTCATTCAAATGTTACTAGAATAATAAAGTATCAAAATCACAGGAAAAAAGTGGGCAAGAAAGAATTCAAAAGACTGAGTGAACACTTGGCTAGCAATCAAAGGAAAAGTAAATTATACGTATACCTTCTAAATTACAGAATCTTAAAAAAAAATAAGTTAAAATATCCACTAACAAAAAGCTATGGAGATGTTGATACAGTCATACATCAGTGGATGCATAATTTAAGCATACCTTTTGGAAAGGATTATGGCAATATACGAGAGCCATACAGATGAATTCCACTCATGAGAGTTTATCCTAAGAAATTCAACAAAGCCAAAAATTCTCACAAAGATATTCACTGCAGGTTTATCTTTACAGCAAAACCTGGAAACAATCTATATATCCATTAAGGATGTTCTTCATAAACACAGTGAAATACAGTACAAATATTAAGCACAAATTTGAGACTATTTCTAGAATCTAAATATTAAGAATATTAAGATTAAAGGAACGTGAAAATGGATGGATATAGACAGCTGCATTATTAAGTGTAAAAATGGAAAGAGTTGTTTTAGTGAGCTAAACTTAAGGGTAATTTTTTCATCTACTCATGTCTTAATATTGCTGTTAAATCATCTCCAATTTAAAAAGGCTACACCGTGCTTTCAGAATTTAGTAACATCATTATCTGGGCCCCCTTTTTGCCTACACAGGTTATAAAGGGAGATATTTTAAGGGAGCCATTAGAGGCTTTTAGTTATGTTCTCTGCACAACAGCCGTGGTCCTGTAGGGATTGTACCCTTTATATTATTCCACCATCGTCTTAGCTTCTTTATATGTTTTGGCCTAAATGCAAAA
This sequence comes from Tapirus indicus, assembly GCA_031878705.1. Classification (NCBI taxonomy): domain Eukaryota; kingdom Metazoa; phylum Chordata; class Mammalia; order Perissodactyla; family Tapiridae; genus Tapirus; species Tapirus indicus. The sequence continues at coordinate 5,663,324 of CM062918.1, forward strand.
GTAGAAACATTTTAAAAACAAAGAGAATAAAATAGAAATAGAAAGCAGTAGATTATAATTCATCTTCTGTGGCATAAGTCCACTTTCTCTAAGGTTTTAATAAAAAGTAAAATCTTAATTAAGGATTGTTTATTGGAAATATACACACACAAAAGTGGAATAGTGCTTGAGTTCCTATTAAGGGCCAAGCATAATAGTAAACGAATTACAGTTTTGTTCTGTTGGCACAGAGGTCAGCAAACTATGGTCCAAGGCCCAAATCTGGCATACTACCTTTTTTTGTAAACAAAATGTTATTGGACACAGACATCCCCAGTGTTTACATGTTGGCTCTGGCTGCCTTCAGGCTGCAACAGCAGAGTTAAATAGTTGGGACAGAGACTGTCTGGACCATAAAGCCTAAAATATTTACCATCTGACTCTTTACAGATAACATTTGCTGCCCCCTGGTCTACACAGCCTTTAGAAATAGGTGTCATTGTCTCCATTTTACACAACAGAAACTAAGTTTTTTAGAGGTTAAGGCTCTGTTCTCTACCTACTAATATTTTTAGTTATCTCAGTTGGAAAATTATAAGGAGGAAATCAACTTAGCCCTCCCAGAAACATTTTGTGATAATGAGAAATTCCATTTTTAGGGGTGCCTGCTGGTAATAAATATTTGCTTTCTAGTTGCCAAGTTTCCAGGACAGTCAAGAAGAAGATGATATTCTGCCAGATATGGACAGAAACCCAACAACTCCATCATCAGTTATCTTTCCACTGACAAAAACTCCTCAGTGTCAGCATGTCAGTCCTGGCATGCTAGCCTCTATAAATAGGTAAATGATTACGCATATAATACTGATTCTCTACATCAGCATTTAAGATTTCATGAGTTGAAGAGAGTAGATCTCAGTAATGAGAAGAGTTATAAAAAAATCTAGGAAGAATAGTTCCTAGAAGTCAAAGATGGACAGTTTCAGCAAGTAGGGGTGTTATTCAATAGTGTTGGGACACAGCTCACACTTTACATCAGGATAAATTCCAAATGGATCAAAGTTTTGCATGTAAAAAATTAAACTATAAGGTATACCTAAAGAAACCTTGGAGAATTATTTTATAATCTTAGATTAGTGAAGGTGTTTTTAACCATGATGCAATCCCAGAAGCCACTAACAAAAAGAACAATAAAGTCAACCATATAAAAAATAAAAAGTTTTACCTGGTACCAACCACCATAAATGATCAAAAGACAAACGACAATCTGAGAAAAGAATATATGGAACACATCGTAGGAAAAGGCTAATTTCCTTAATACAGCACTCCTACAAATTAACAAGAAAAGGCAAGCCATTCTCATGTATCACTGGTGAGAAGGTAAATTACTACAATCTCTGCAGGCAGCATTTGTCAATATCTGTCAAAATTATAGATGCTCTTTGACCTGACAATCCTACTCTAGATTTGTGAATGTACAGCTTATTCATTGCGGTATTGTTAATAATGACAAAAGACTGGAAACAACTGGAGTGTCCATCAGTAGGGTCTAATCAAATAAATTCTGGTACATTATGTAGCCGTAGAAGTTAATGAAGAAATTCTTTATGTACTCTTATGGTAAAATGTCCAAAATACATTAAGCAAAAAATGTTAAATGCAGTGATTATGTGTTGCCATTTAGGTAAATATGGACTATGTGTGTGTGTGTGTATGTATGTATATACTTACGTTTGTATATGTATATACTTGGGCCTACATATGCTTATATACATAATTGCTTTTATTTGATTAAATATCTGAAAGGATACACAAGAAACTGAAAACATTGGTGATCCCTAGGGAGAGAAACTAACATAGCTTGGGACAAGTAAGAGAGAGACTTTTTGAATTTTGAACTATTTGAATATGGGAATTATTTGAAATATAAATAAAATTATGAAAAAACAGAGGTAGCCAACTGTCATGGAGAAAAGATGGAAAATGATAAGAATGAGGCCTGAGAATAGGCCATTCCATTTGGCAGTTAAGCAGGCCAATGCTGACCTTAGTAAGAGCAATTTCCATAGGGTGTGAGAGGGAGAAGCCAGATGATAATGACTGAGAAAAAAATATTCAGTACTCTCCATGAAGCTTGGTGAAATTTTAATTAGCATTTTATTTGGCAGAAACATACTTTTCCCTAGCAATCCACAAGTTATTTTTTATTTTTGATTTAGTATTTAGTGCAGGTGAAATATATTGACAGTATAATTTGGGACAAAGTTTTGGAAAGCACTTCGGCCAACTCATCAAAAGCTTTAAAATGTTCATCCCTTTGGCCCTTGAATTTTATTAGCCAATTCTAAGGAAATATGAGATTTGGGCAAGTTTGTGTGTGCATTTGTATGAACAAAGATGTTCATCACAAAATATAATACTGAAAATTTGGAGATGACTTAAATGTCCAATAAGGAAAGTTAAGAAATTATGTGTAACAACTAAAAATCATGCCTTCAAGAATTCTTCATGAGATAGAATAATGTTCAGTGGATAATAGTTTTTAAAAGCTAGGAAATAAAACTACACACCTTTTTATGGATGAGTAATATTCCATCTCATCTTTATCCATTCATCTATTGATGGGCACTTAGGTTGTTTCCATATCTTGGCTATTGTAAATAATGCTGCAATGAACGTAGGAGTGCAGATATCTCTTCAAATTACTGTTTGGGGACAGATACCCAGAAGTGGAATTGCTGGATTGTATGGTATTTTTAATTTTTTTTTTCTCTGAGGAAGATTCTCCCTGAGCTGACATCTATGCCAGTCTTCCTCTATTTTGTATGTGGGATGCCGCCACAGCATGGCCGCTGACAAGTGGTGTAAGTCCACACCCAGGAACCAAACCCAGGCCACCAAAGCGGAGCACACAAAACTTAACCACTAGGCCACAGGGCCGGCCCCCATTTTTAATTTATTGCGGAACCTCCATATTATTTTCCATAGTGGCTGCACAATTTACATTCCCACCAATGGCATACAAGAGTTCTCTTTTCTCTATATCCTCACCAACAGCTATTTGCAACAACATGGATGCACCTCGAGGGTATTGTGCTAAGTGGAATAAGTCAGACAGAAAAAAACAAAAAACAAAACAGAAATAGACTCATACATATAGGAAATAAACTGGTAGTTACTTGGGGAGGGGGTGGGGGGCAGGTGAAATAGGTGAAGGGGTTAAGAGTTACAAACTTACAGTTAGGAAGTGAATGGCACGTGGGGATGTAATGTGCAGCATAAGGAACATAGTAATATTGTAATAACTGTGTATGGGGACAGATCATTTTGTAGTGTATATAAATATCGAACCACTATGAGGTACACCTGGAACTAATAGGATATTGTATGTCAATTATACTTCAATTAAAAAATAAAAGCTACGTATGGTATGATCTCATTTTACATGTGTATTCATAAGAGAAAGGAAATTTCTTGACCAAAACATCACCAGCCATTATCTCTAGGTTGCAGAATTACACTGATGTGGTTTGTGGTGGGATTTTCTATATCACTTTTACAGTTAAGGAAATACAGCTTTTTTTTCTTGTTGAGCACATGATGGACTCATTTGTGTTATAAATATATTTCCTAAAACTTTTTTCTTATTTTAAAAAATGAGTTTCCTAGGCCTCTTCACTATTTCTTGACTTCACCAACTCTAGTAATTGGCTTCCTTTTGATAACAATTTTGAAACGGTTTTTATCACTTGAGAAGTGATCTCTGTACAGGACAACAGACTCACGAGGTGCTGATCCTGAACAACTGGCTTATTCACTTGATATGCAGCAGCGCTTGTGGTTCACGTCGATGTCTTAATACAATCACATTTACAAATGTCTACATGGCATACCTTTAAGGTTGCTCCCAAATAGTCATAAAGGAAAGGATAATCGATCGTATTGGATCTTGGAGCCAAGAGAAAGGATTAGAACTGGTGTTCAGCTGGTGTTTACTGTCATTTAATGTATTTACTGTCATAGGAATTGTAGAGGGAATTGAGAACAACTGTTCTATTTGGCTTCAATTTTCATCTGTAAATTTTGAGTCAAGCCCGTTAGCTAAGAATGAGAAGGGCAAGAGATAAGGTAAAAAGAAATGACGAGAGGCCGGCCCAGTGGCACAGCGGTTTAGTTCGCGCTTGGCAGTCCGGGGTTCGCGGGTTCGGATCCCGGGCGCCCGCCGACGCACTGCTTGTCAGCCATGCCGTGGCGGCGTCCCATATAAAGTAGAGGAAGATGGGCACGGATGTCAGCCCAGGGCCAGTCTTCCTCAGCAAAAAGAGGAGGATTAGCAACGGATGTTAGCTCAGGGCTGGTCTTCCTCACCAAAAAAAAAAAAAAGAAGAAATGACGAAAACTTCATAGTTAGTATGGGGAAAGATGTAACTATATAGAAATAAAAGGCTTGTGAGCTGACCTGGACTCAACGCAGTTGGAAGCTATAAATTAGTTGAAGGTTTTCATCACCAAGTGTATCTGGTCAACTTTAAGGTTGACTCTGGATGGGGAAGGAAGTGAACAAGAGAAAGGAGTGAAAGGTGTATCAAGGGAGTCCAGGGACAAGTGCCTCTATTTGGAAAGAACACAGATAGGACAATGAACAATAAGCAAATCATAATGTTCTGGAATATTCTTAATCATTGTTTCCTTTACGGTGTGTGTTTGAAGCATTTTGTCCATCTCCGTAGGTACACCATTGTCTTTTTAAAAATGGAAAAGAAAATGTACTTTTTAAAGATTGAAACACATTTTAAATTAATTTTGTCGACTGCTGTTCAACCTGTAGATAAAAGTATGGTAGTTAATGTTGACTTGAAATTATTTTGTATTCAAACAGGAATGATTGTGATAAATATGTTTTCCGTATGCAAAAAAACCATAAAAGTAAAGGTGGCATTGTCTGGGGCAATATCAGGAAAAAAACGGTGAGTATTTTTATTCTTCATTCATTTATTCAACGACTATCTGTTGAACAACTACAATATCTGGCAGATTGTGGAAGTTATGAGTTATGTAACTGCCCCTGCCCTCGAGGTGTTTACAGCCTAACAAGTCAATTATGATATGAGGCCACTAGCGAGATAAGACCGAAGTGCTGTAGGATTGCAGCGTTTGAGCACGGTGAGACAGGATAAAATTTCTCATTTGAGGAGTCAGGTAGGGTGGGAAAAATACATACAGGTCAGGGACGGATGTTTCAGGCAAGACACAAAAGCATAGTATCTGTTCAGTGATTGGGGGATAATCCAGACTAGTTGAATCATGATTGTCATAGGATAAGAAATTTCATCAAATCCTGTGCAGTTTCAGAATGGTTTCAAATGTTTTTCAGATTCAGCTCCTTAATTTATATATATATATATATATTATATATATATATATATATATCTCAAGATTTAAAATCTAATTACAGAAAAATTTTAACTTCAAAGTTGCCCTAATAGAGTAATCTATATCCCTTTGAGAAAAGATTAGGAGAATCCTTTATCCTCTTGAACTTTTAAATTTTTAATTTCTGATTTTAATTTGGATAACATATCCAGATAAAAATACAAATATTCTACAAAAGCTAATTCACCTCAAATTTCCTCAAAGTAAATAGCTAAATCGTAGAGAATAATAATCTATGGAGGTAGAAGGGGGACTACCTTGTCCCCCTTCTGACCAGGTTATGGCCTTCTCTTCCTCCCTCACCCATGTTGAAATATTTACATTGCACACTTGCTAGAGTGTGATTCCTCTGAGAGAGTCTCCAAACTGAACGTTGGGTTTACATAGCCACGTCCAGTCTTTATGGGCTTCACTTGTCCACGGGAAATGGTAGCTACTCCTAGGGACCTTGATTTCATAAAATCAGCTTTGAGACTGAGTTCTTCAAAAGAATCTTTGCTCCATAATTGAAGGTGTAGGCAGACATCCTCTCAGTGTTCTTAGAGTCCCTTTTTCCAGTCCCACATTCCTTATGAGAATGAAATTTTGGTTTGTTGCAAAGGACCTGGAATCATCATAGTGAAAAAGACGGCTTCTAGTCTCTGTTTTGCCAGTAAGAAGCTGGGTTGCTTTGACAAGTATTTCTCAAACTTAAATGTGCATAGGAGTCACCCAGGGAATCTTGTTAAACCCCAGATTTTGATCGAGTATTTGAGATACTGCATTTGTAACAAGCTCTAGAGCCAGCCCTGATGATCTAGTCGATAAGATCCGGCGCTCTCACCACTGAGGCCCGGGTTCATTTCCTGGTCAGGGAACCACACCACCCATCTGTCAGTCATCATACTGTGGCGGCTGCATGTTGCTCTGATGCTGAAAGCTATGCCGCTGATATTTCAAATACCAGCAGCCTCACCCGTGGTGAACAGATTTCAGCAGAGCTTCCAGACTAAGACAGACTCAATAGCACTAACAACAAACCAGCTCCAGGTGATGCTTATGCTACTGATCCATGAACCATACTGAGTAGAAGACCCTAATCAGGGTCTCTCTGCAAAATGAGAAAAAGTTCATGTGGATATATCTGTAAAGGCCCTTATTATTAATGGCATTTATTTTTTCTGACATCATCTTAACTACTTCTGGGCTTTTGTTTTTCTTAACGTGTTTTAGTTTGAGCAGTCTACCAAACTATAGTGTCTTTGTGATTTAGCCCCATTTTTTCATAGACTAATGTTTTCTAGGCATGTGTGAGGATAGAAAGAGCAAAAAGTGTAGTGTTAAAAGTTCTGATTTCAAGGTCTGACTCCCCATACCAGCCTTATGACAAGGCAAGCTACTTGAGCTTTCTTATCTCATTTCATTCATGTGTGGTATGACGTAGGGATCATGATGTTGGTTTATCTCACTGAATGGTTTTGAGGGCTAAATGATGTAATAGTGTTTTGACTCATTTCACAAGAAAAAATACATTGACATCACAATCTATGAACATGAGTTAGTATCTCAAGTTTCTTTCAATGACGCTTACCCTTAGCATAGTGTGTATACTCAGTCATATTTTCTTTTCTATTCCTTTTCATTTGTTAAAGATAGCCAGCCATGGCCAGTGATTTAAAAAGCACTGATGTATATAGGCATGCATTATACACTTAAAACTTGCCATATAAATTCCCATTTTAGCCAAGAATTTAAAGTACAGAGAATTTAAATTTTGCTAGTGTTAATGGAGTCGAATAAGTACTTAGTAGATTTTGGCAACTTTCAGAGGCCCATAGACTGTCCTTTAACCATTGTAGCATTAGTTTGTAATGTTTTCTTATAGTCACGCTTACCAACTTAAAACAGAATTAGACAGAATTTTACAGATAGTTATATGTGATTGGGTGTTGTTATAGGCACGTGTTCAAAGTACTCTGGGAATAAAGCATGCTCAGTTCTGTCTAGGTATGAGGCAGGCTTCACAAGAGGTAGCATTCAGCTATTAATATCAGCTCTCTTGTAGGTTGAAACTGATTTTCCAACTCCAACATTAAGAAGAAAAGTCCCATTTAACAAAGGTAATTACTTCTATCTTTATTTTGGAGTCTCTATATTAACATGGTACTAAAAGTAACTGCTCTTAAGTGGGCAGACTTACCATTTTGTTTCTTAATTTTCAATTTCATCGAAATTACTTGTAGAAATATATTAATCTTTTTTTATTAAACTTCTTTTTACAGAATTAGCAGAAAACTCTGGTATTGGAAAATTTTTCACTAATGCTATGGAGTCTTTAGATGAAGAAGAGAAAGACTATTATTTTTCAAACTCTGATTCTGCATAGTAAAAATGAAAAAATATTTCCAAGATTTTTATCAAGCGGACAGTGTATTTATATCTTCATTTGAAGTGCACATATTTTCCTTATAATGTAGCTTCATATGAAACTGTGGACTCCTTTTCAAAGGTTTCATGTGTTTGTATTCAAAGTAAAATATCCTTCTATAGAATATTCGTCATTGCTGCAGCTTACTAAAAATATAAGGAAAATTGTTTTGCTTGTATAGATATTTGCAAATTTCTGGTTTTACAGTATTAAAATATTATATAGATAAGTCTCTCATAAGTATCTAAGTCTTTTACTTTAAGAAAATCATGTTCCGAAAAGATTTTTAAAAAGCTTTCGAGAAAATGTTGCTATCCTTAAGGGGGAAGGTGGGGGGAAAATAAGAGAGAGATTGCACTGGTGGCTAATGAATTAATGAAAACTTTGTTAGCATTTGTCACCACTTGGTATACAAGCCAGAGTTGACCTAACGTTTAAATTACATGTTGTTGAAACTATTGGACATGCTTTCTCCTGTTTTAAAACTTGTGATTGGCATATCTATGAAACCTATGTAAATTTATTGTTTTTTTCAGTACTAGGTAGAATCAGAGAACAGATTTTGTTGCATTCTTAAGCCTTATTTACATATGCAGACATAGCTTAAATTTGGTCTCAATATTAAAAAGACTAGATTAGACAAACATCAGGTAATAGATCTACCACTGTAAGGAGTCAAGTTAATGTCATGTCTTAATACACATTGTTTTCCTTTTAGACAGAGAGCTTCTTTAGAAAGAAACTTCTTTTAGCTTATTCTGACATTATGTTTTAAAAATTATGCTGACATAGAATATTTTCCCTCTGGTTATAGTACATACTCACTTACCCTTTCTCTCTAGTTGGGTTTTTCAAATAAAGTTAGTTAACTTTTATAATATTTGTGGTTTTGAGTTTGTTTTGTTTTTACTGAGGTCACAGTGGTTTAGAGCATTATATAAATTTCAGGTGTACATCATTATATTTCACCTTCTGTATAGACTGTATTGTGTTGCCCACCAAAAGTCTAGTTTCCATTTGTCACCCCACACGTGTCCCTTTACCCCTTTCGCCCTCTCTGCTTGGTTATTATTTTTAATTACTGGATCACAGAAAGAAAACAAATATAAATTTTGTTACTGGTTCATTTTGTTTCCTCAAAAAATGCCAGAACTTTTAGTAAAAACATTTTTTTATTTCTTAGGAATTTATTCCGTAGTAACCAGTAGTTATATAACTATAGGGTTTATAGAAACACAAGATTTAAAAAGAATAGTGCAGTTAGACTGTTTCTGCCACAAAGACTTGACAGATGTAGGATGGAACAAATGAAAGGGATATTTTAGAGTGGCTCTAAAAAATACTGTTGTAGAACTCAAGTTGCCAATATTTGGTATAATATCATGCTGTTTGATGTTAACGGATAGTGTTTTAGGAGTTAGAAGGTAATTCCATAGTGGGAAATAAAGATAACTTTGAAACAGCATAGACATAACACAAAGCAAAACTGTGCCCCACCACCCCCCCCCCCATGTTCCCTGTGTCCTATCAACTCCTTCAGTGTCGTCCTCATCTGTTCTGTTGTATCCCACCTGCCAGGTCCCTGCTTAGTCCCATTTCTTTCCATCAGGTCATAAGATAGCTACTAAGGTTTAATGTAACCTCTCAAGGAGACTTAAAAGTGGAAAAGAAAGACTTGAAGGGCTCAAAGACAAGATGGATTGATAATCAATAGTGTTGATAGTTAAGCACTGCCAGTGAAAGTATAGGAGGAGGCTATGGCAGCTTAAATGTGGCTGGAGCTCTACACAGTAAGCATAAGTAAATGCAGCCCTCTCAGTGATATCCCTCATACCATGTTAATTTATGAAATGTTTTGTCTGATGGGTGGACACACAGAATCAGAGCACCCTGGTGTCTGCATGGGAGGTGCTGCAAGGTGGTCAGTGGCCCAGGTCAGTGTGACGTTGTTGAGGGACTGCATGCATCTGGCACGCAGCTAAGGCAGAGCACCACCAGATGTCCCCACCTACATGCACCCCTGATACCATGTAGCAGGAACAAGAAGCAGCAAAACAGCACACTGGAACCAGAAAGAGAAGCCCCTTTCCTCCTACTGACAGGGCTTACATCATGCTCACTGTAGGGAGAAATGCTCAAAAAGTTCAGTCCCTTGTAGCAGAGCGAGATACTGAAGGGTGAATTTGAACCTGAGAGATAATAAACTGATAACTGCACATCAGCCAATAACTTATAGAACTTCATTTCTCTCTGGCTTTGACAGAATTATTGAACAGCAAAAATAGGAGATCACTTGCTTTCAGAAGAATCAAGAATTTATACTATCACAAAGGAGCTAAATTCACAATTATTAGAGTAACTTTTTAGTGAAGGAGAACTGTACCTGAATGAGCCACTTGTTTCTGGGCCTAACTTTTGTCACCAGATGAGAAAGGTAATTTGAATTAGATGAGCTGTGAAGTCCCGGCAGAGCCCCAGGTTAGGACAGCTCTCTGCTGTGAGGTTGGTCCCACTGCCTAGCAGTGTAAGAGAGGAAAAATGTAGGGCAACAGGAAAAGAAAGGAATCTACTTGGGAAAAAAAATGTCCATAACTGAAGGCTGCTTTAACTCCAGACTGACTAGAAGGAAGGGCATCAGATGTTCCAGATAACAATATGGAGCCATCTTAAAATATTAAGAGATCACAGACACAAGGTAATGGGTCACAATGAAAGTCCACACTCAATAGCTCATCTACACTAAAAAGAAATTTTCCAGGTCCAGGCCGATATACCACTTCTCTGAATATGATATTTCAATGAAAATAGTGTAGGTTGGAATTCATAGGAATAGGATTTGACTGTACTTGATTGGGACACCTTTGGTAAGATAAACATACTCAGTTAAATTTTCTAGTTTCCTAGGTATTAGGGCATTTATCTCACAATACACCTACCACCCACCCCTTATCCAATATGTATGTAGACTTAGGACATTGAAAATATTCTAGATGATATTATAGTTAATATATAGGAAAAACTGTTTATGACCATTAAGTTGGCAGCAGTCAGACGCATAAACTTCTCACAGATGACAATAGTATTATAATCTTTGGAAAAATTCCAAAACACATCTCTAACTCTAGCTTTTACTTTCTTAATAGAACCGTCAATAAACTTTTCTTTATTCAATTAAGAAGGGGGAAAAAAAAAGTTTCATAATCAAAATGATAATTGATCAGGGGTTTTCTTTTTCAATAATTTATATAATCTATATAAATAAAAATATACAATACAAAATAATCGATATGGAAATATTCTCTTATTTACAAATTTAAACTGCTAATCAAATCACAGCAATGATCACTGAAGTGCACTGAGTACTGTGAGAGTTCTCTGAGAAGCGACTGTACCTGGAGCAGTCTGATCACGCATCGGCTTTCAGTCCACTCTGGTTAAGACCACCTGGTAACATCTGCATGTCAAATACATGGTGAATATACCTAAAGATCTCCTCAGCCTTTTGATGAGTTACTTGTGCATACACGGAGATTTCTTGAGGTGAGCTGAAAAATAAATTAGACAAAAACAATACACTGGGACTTTTGACTTATAAAATTTAAATTCTTATCTTGCTTAAAGAACACAAAACATTAAAGCCATAAGAAAATCATCACTTCCTAAACATTACATCCAGTTAATATGTCTTTAGCATTAGTTTAAATAAAAGCTTATTCTCTATACTTAAAATCCTATATAACAATAATTTCCACATCTTATGTGGGCCTTTAATTAAAATTAACCTATTTTCTAAAATCTTCCTTTTCAAGGGAAATCTTCCTTTTCAAGCAATATAAGAATCAAAAACTAGTAAAATTTTCAACTTGAGCATTTTTCTAATTACAGAACTAAACAGCCCAGAAATGTGAGAATGCAAAATCAAGTGTAAGTGCTGTCTAACTACCATAGGGCTCGAAACTCCTTTAAGGCAATGCCTATCTTTTCCGCCCGCGTTAATGTCCTCGGCTTCGTGCAGTGACTATTACACGCTGGCAAGCAAAAAGTCTTTACTGAATGAAATAATCTAACAGGCACTATACCTCTATTTTTAAAAAATACTAAAATTCCTGTGAAATGCTCCTAAGAATCATTTAAAAGTAACCATTTAAAAATATTAAAACAGACATACCTGTTAGTCATCTTTTTCACAGATGAAAACTGGTGACACATATTTAACGCAGTTATATAACTTATATTGGGAATACTTAGATAAAACTGAAGTGCCTCACACTTATTACTGTTCACCACTTCTGGAACATGAATACCAACATTCTTTCTTTGTTCCACTAAAGACAGTTCCTTTAGCAAATCTGCAGTTTCTTCTTGGCCGGAACTGAAAAGAATTCGGATTCCAGCACCAATTAAGGTAGTCAGCAGGCTGTCATAGCTCTTGGTTCTCCTAAACATCCTCGATGTGTCTCCTAAATATTTCATATTTAGGAAAATGCAAACCTTAGTGATTTACATTAAGTAGAATTGTTAATACTATATATTATTAAAATCCCAAGATGTACACCATTAAGCAAACTAGTGCCACATTATGCTAATGAGAAACCCTACACCTAAGGATTTAAAGTGATTCTCAAATATCTGAGAGAGAAAACAGAACTGTCTTGAGTATCCTGAACCAGAATCAACACAGGAAGGTGAGTATGCAGGGGAGAGCTTACATTCCTACATAATTCATTTCTGAAGGCCAAGGCCGTATTACTCATCTCTAAAATTCTTCCTAAGGCTAGCAGTGATGAAAGGTTCATTAAGATACAGAATTACTGGGGCACGCCCAGTGGTGTAGCGGTTAAGTTCACACGCTCCGCTTCAGCGGCCTGGGGTTTCACAGGTTCGGACAGACGCACCGCTTGTCAAGCCATGCTGTGGCGGCGTCCCATATAAAGTGGAGGAAGATGGGCACGGATGTTAGCCCAGGGCCAGTCTTCCTCAGCAAACAAGAGGAGGATTGGCAGCAGATGTTAGCTCAGGGCTGGTCTTCCCCACAAAAAAAAAAAAGAGATAAAAATTACCTTATGTATGTGTTCCAAGAGGAGCTCAATGTCCCGCACATCCACTGTAACATCATCTTTAACTCTTTGTAACTTCCTTTCCTAGCTTTCCCAGTCATTTTCTTTCCATTTCTACCCACATCCTTTCTTTGGCATTCTTCATTATGCCAAAAAAAAAAATACTTTTCCATAACTTTGGCCATGTTACTTTCCTCCTTATTCCAAATCTATTTCCTTTATAAAAAATATGTTGGTAAAGAGGAAATTATAGAATTTTAGCACTAAGAGGACCAAAGAGAATACCTTTTAAAGTCCTCACTTGTCAAATTAAAAAAGAAAAAAACTAAAAAAACTGGGCCACTGAAAGATAGAGTGACTTATCCAAGATCACATGGTCCACCAGTAACAGCATGGGGATGAAAACGTACATCGCTCAATTCCCAAACCAACGTTTTACATAAACTACATTATTTCCTTTTACACAATGACTGTGTAACTCAAATTCTTCCATAGTGGCTTTCACCTGCATGATTTCACTTAAGCCTCATAACGTCACAAGATGAGTGGGACAAGTATATAACTAACTCCTCAGAGGGAGTAATTTGTCAATGCAACGTCACATAGCTATGGAGACACCAGAACTCAGTGTGTCTTGTGATTCCACATCCCATGATTTCACTATTCTCAGGGGCTCCCCATACAATTAAATATTACCCACAGAAACTCCCTGACTGGAGCTCCCATCCTGCATTTCCAAATGCATCCTAGGCACCCATTTCAGTGACCCACTGAGAACTCAATCTTACCGTGTTCAAAACTGAACACCCTTATCCCTCAAATCTGCCACTTCTCTTATAATCATAATTTCTATAAACAGCACCACTACCCACTGCCCAGTAACCAGAAACTGGTCAACTCAAGAGTAATTCTTGACTCCTCCCACCAACTCCTGCTAATCCCTGACCCCTAAACCTGAATCCTATTCCATTTCCCCACTGCTGCCTTAGTTAAGGCCCTCATCCTTTCTGGGGCTCCTGAAAAAGAGTTATGATTGGTTCACTTGCCTTGAATTTCTCACCATTCAATTCTAATAAGCTGCATTTAAACACAATGACTAATGAAAAACATTATGGCATTATGTAAATATGAAATGACATTTATGAGTCGGGTATTTATATTTAAGAGCTTCCCACATCATGACAGTAGAATGAGCTAAATAATAGTCAAGTTCCTTTACAGCCCTGTAAACATTTTAAAATACAAACCTGTTTTTTCTCTGTCCTTTTCCACAATCACACATATTCTTTCAAACATGCTCTGTAGGTAGTGGATCTGGTCAATGAGCTTGTTCTTGCTGATACTATTTAACATCTCAGACTGAGGCCTCCTCTCCACCACCATGCGGTTGCTCACAATGTAACCACAACCATGTAGAGGGCAGACCTCTACCCGTAAGCCGTGAATTGCTCGCAGGGAAGAAACTACTTCTGAACCAGAAGTGATTTCACGACTATCTACGAGAATACAAGTTCTTTGGCCTTCCTGTGGAAGTCTAAGAGAAGCATGAGTGCCAGCCAAATGTGGTCTTGAGCTGGAACAGTAAGCCACTGAAGTGCTAGAATCCTCCAGAGCACCACCAACCTGGAAAAGTGGAAAACATCTATCACGATCAGGTTAGATATATATTAGTGCCATAAACTTCTAACACCTGAAGATGATTTTTGTTACTGACGTTTTCTTTTTTTTACTCTGTTTTCTTCCTTCAACATGACCAAAGTGACTATGTAGATGAAGGAGCAAGCCACATTTCACACCCAGTAGGATTGTTATAATTTAAAAAAAAAAAAGGAAAATAAGTGTTGATGAGAAAGTGAAAAAACTGGAACATACATTGCTGGAGGGAATGTAAAATGGTGCAGCCACTGTGGAAAACAGTTGGGCGATTCCTCAACAAGTTAAACACAGAATTACCATGTGACCCAGTAATTCCACCCCTAGGTATAGACTCAAAAGAACTGAAAACAGCAACTCAAATGCTTGTATGCCAACGTTGGTTCATTTTGGAAAATTCTTAGCCATTGCCTGTTCAAATATACTTTCTACCCTGTTCTCTCTTCCTCTTAATTCCAATTATAAGTACCTTAGACTAGGGGACACAATCCCACAGCTCTTGGATGCTCTGTTCTGTCTTTTCACTTCTCCTTGTGTTTCAGATTGGCTAATTCCTACTGACCTAGCTTTAAGTTTGTTGGTTCTTTCCATGGCTGTGTTGAGTATACTAGTGGGCCCATTGAAGATATTCTTCATCTCTCTTACCACGTTTTCCATTTCCAGCATTTCCACTTTGTTGTTCTTTATGTTTTCCATTTCTCAGATGATATTCCCTATCAGTTCTTGCGTATTTGTGTGACTTTTCCACTAGAGCCTTTAACATATTACTCATGGTTATTTCAAATGCCCTGTCTGATAGTTCCAACAAGTGGGTCATATCTGAGTCTAATTCTTGAGAAAGTGTTTTTTTCTTCCTTCTATGTAGCTAGGCCTTGAGTGTGTGGGGTTGAGTCAGTCTAGTCAAAAGTTGAGTTGGGTTTGGGTTCTCTTATTGCTATGATTACTCCAGGTACAAGCAGAGACTTTAAACTCCTGTAGTGTTACTCTGTATTTAGGTTAGAGGCCGGGTTGCCAGATGACTTTCTAAATGTTCTCTCAGCTCTAGGGCTTCTCTGTGAGCCTCCGCCTCAGAGAGGTTCTCTCCCATGCTCTCGTCCCTCTCTCAGCAGTAGATTGCTTTGATTTGTTACTTATTGCCTACTAGCCTGGTTGCAGGGAGCACTAGGAGTGGCGGCGGGGGGAGGGGGTTCTACTGTCCTGCTTCAGCCTGTCTTGGGCAAGACCTGTGTCCCCGGGTCTCAGAGGTGGACCTTCTCAGTGATCCTGCCCTCCTTCCCAGTGGTTGGAGACTCTAATGTTCTAGGCCCGAGATGTTGTCCTGACCCTTTCTCAGATGTAGAGCAGTTTGTTCTTGTTCCCTCCCTCCATCTGCAAAGGGTCTTCCCCTTGGCCCTGAGGGCCAAAGGGTTTGCTGCTCTTCCCCCAGAGGCTGAAAGCTTTTGTTGCACAGGGGAAATAGGGGGAAGAAACCACATGGGGTTTGGTGCCTTTTCCATAGTAACTGCTGGTCACTTCCCAAGGCCTGCCCCAGGAAGGAAGCTTTCTCTGATCCTCTGTCTTTCCTGAGAACACCTGATGAGTCTGTGGAGAAGAGCCCATGAGTGGTTGCGAATTCCCCTTCTGTCTGAAGCTCACAGCGGTTCTAAACTCTCATGCTAGTCCACTGCCTTTTGCAATTCATTAAAGTTCTAGCTGAATTCTTCTCACCAGATTGTGCAGTGCTGAGTGACGGCCCCAAATCAGCAAGTCTCTCACTGGAGGCACTTGTCCTCTCTTAGATATCAGGCTGACTGGTTGCCCTGCAACCTCAGCTCCATAACAGTCTCAAGTAAACTTATGATTTTGCAGATTATCTGGCTTCTTGTTATAAGGATGGGAGCAATGCTCTTTCCAGCCTTCTACATCCTAAGCTAAAGATGGAAGTCCTAATCACTCAGAAATAATCCTTAAAATATATTCAATATTCAGTTTCAAAAACCAAAAAATAAATATAATGAAAGAAGAAATGGCCATTAAAAAACCAAAAGAAAATACTGGAAATATTTACTTATCTTGGAGTAGAAAATGGCTTTGTAAACATGACACTAGAGTCAGAAACTATAAAGAAAAAAAATTGACACTGTATAAAAAAGTTACCTCTTCCTATGGCAAAAATCAAAACAAAAAGGCAAACTACAGACAAGGAATACTGTTTGCAATACACATGACAAAGGAAATGTTAAGAGTTTTAATATCTAACGGTTTTTGACAGGTTATTTAGTCTATTTTCTGTCTCTTCAAATTCTCTCCCCTCCTAATTTCAAGTGAGAAGAATCATACTACATGGAATTGTAGTATTAGATAATAGAAGAAAATGTAAACACATTTCTGTTAAAATCTATTTATCCTTTTTCACTGTCCACAAAGTATTACTTGCCTATATCTATGTTTTAGTTAGAGCATGCCCAAGTAGAAATGTAGGCAGTGCTTACTGGTTTCAAAGTACCGTGCACACATTACACACCTCGACCCTTGGGTTACTATCTTTATACACAGCTGAGGATGCTAGGGCTCTGAGACATTAAGTACTGGCGTGCTCTCCAATCTATTATAAGATTTAATCTAGTCAACTTTGTCCTCATTATGCCTTCGAGAAAAAACTGTGTAAACAAAGCCTGGGAACAGTTTAAAACTGGAAACACCAATTTGAGGGCCATTGTATGGAAATTGGAGCACGATGCTAAGGCAGAATAGACAAAACACTCAGAATAAAAGAGAAATAGAAGTCTAGGTCTAGGTCTCACTCCAAGATGACAATCAAGGAAATGAATCAATGTTCACAATTAAGGGATTCCTATTACTATGACTTTAACCCCTATTTTAGCAAAACTATTGTAATTATAAACTCTTAAAAACTGAAAATGATTTTAGGGGTTATCTGAGCAACGGCAAGATAGGGAGAAGCTGGAAACTGGACCGCTTAGCCTTTCTGGAAGGAAAGAGATTTAAAGGAAAGAAATCAGGTGGTGCCCCTAAACTCCTCTCCCTGGTAAAGAGACGAGAGTGACATACCTGCAGCCTTCGGTGGGGGAGGACAAAGTTAATAGTGAGACCTAGTTCTGAGCATGTAATTTCTGTTCATTTCACCTTGCAGGAAGCCCATTTTCCTACATCCTTTTATAAAATTAGCAGGTTTCCTTACAGAGTGTTATTAAGAAAACTATTAACATTTAAAAATTAAAACCTACTCATCCTATGAATTATCCATATAATTTAGTGTGCTGTTTTCTTGTTTGAAGAATTTCATCACTTGCTAATTTTTCTTTGACCTAGTTATTTAACACAAAACAAAAGAAAGCAAAAGAAAAAAAAACCTTTTGGTAAACATATGAACGCTTTTTCTCTAATTTGATCCATACCTTCAACTGAATTGGGACTTTTCTATAGTCTTTCTCTGAATCAACAGCGGCAGGCAACGGGGAGATAGATTCACTTCTATGACGGCTCTGAGGTTTGGTGTCTGAGATATCAGAAACCATAACCTTTAAATTAAGCGGTTTGTGTTGTCTCTGCTCTGGCGACTGCTCAGCAACTGGACTGGAATGGTCCTTGGAAGGCAGTGAAGACCCAGAAGGCACTGAAGTCACACAAGGGTCCTGCTGTCCACTCGTGTTAACAGTGCCTGGGTTAGCCATGACACTGGAGCTGCCTCTATCATTTACAGTGTCTTCCTCCTCACTTGAATCATCTGGTAAAATAATTCTGGATAATTTCTTTTTTGAATGTGCACGATTTTGTCTCATCTTCATTTGTTTTAGCTTTACTGCACGTCGGGTTTTATATTTCTTACTCCCATTTGCAAAGCAACCTTCAGCTATTGTGTCAGAATCAACCCACACTTCTTCCTCACTTGACCGGCTTCTGCAAGACTCCCCTTCATCAACACAAAAGCTGTCTTCTAAATAGTCTTCATCCTGTTCGGGAATCTACAACAAAAGTACAGATAAGAACATCATAAATTTCTTTCATAAATTCAGCATGTATTTTAACATTCTTTTAAGTACATGAGGTCTTTATGAAGATTTATTTCACTTTATTAATTCAGTCACTTGTTCAACTAACATATACTGATTATATTCTTTAAGGAAGAAAATGGGGAGTTTGGGAATAAAAAAAAGAATGCTTTACACTCTAGAAATTTTCAGTCTAGTGCAGGCGGCCAGAAAAACGAACAATAGTTCATAAACAATGTGATAAGTGCTATCCAATAAACACAGTGGAGGTACAGAGATATGAACAAACATATTACCAAGCTGAACATGGCAATTTATAATCAAATAAGACTAATATGAAAATGTGTTTGGTAAATGAAAAATAATCTGTAAGTTTTAGAATATAACATTTTTATAAAAAAATAAATTTTCAAGAGAAATATGACAACATATAGGAATTAAAAATTTAAATAGTCATGATGAAGTTCTATTCAATTCCTTTAAACATTCCCCTAATTGGAAAACAAGTTAATAGTATAGTCTAATTATCTCAAATTAAAGAAAGGATACTTTGATCATATTAGGACTAAAAGGGATTTTGAGAATTCATTGAGTCCACCTTCCTTACTCAGGGCAGAAATTATCCCCAATAGCGCTGATAGTCCAGTTTCAGAAACAAAATGGAGGCTTCATGAACAGGAACATATTTCAACACCACCATCGGGAAGCTGTCCACTCTGCTTCTCTAGTTCATACCTGTGAGAAAACGTTCACGTCGTTACGTTTCTTGTGGACCATTTTGTACTGATTGCTCATCAATGGACTGCGCAAAGATTTCAGGTAAATAGCTCTCATTTCAGAATCTGTGTAAAGATAAATAAAAATTTCAAATAGCAAAATTATTTAAATGAAAACTAGCAAATTATTTAACTTTGACCTATTCCAAATTCACATGATTCAAACCTTGTGGAACTATTTCACACAAATGATATTTAATATATATTGAAATATGTCTAAAAACAGTTACTCAAAAACGCAAAGTTAGGAGTTTTGCCTTTGAAATCAGACCACTGAGTTGGGTGAGCGTGGACAATTTATTTCAGCTCTCTGCCTTAGCGATCCCTTTCCTCTGAAAATGAGGATGAGGACAGTGCCTTTTCATGAAAAATAAATGTGTACACACAAAGACCTCAGGACTACACTGCTTTATAGAAAGTATTCAGTAAAACACAAGAAATCCAGGCAAAAAAGAAAACATGATTAAAAACATCAAAAGCCACAGGCAACAATAAGTATTTGTCAACAATTTTCAGTCAAGCAAAAACTGGGGAACACACAGTTTTATTTACGCCTATCATTTTTTTTAAGGTTATAATCAGAAAGCAACTTTATTTTTGTCTTCCATTTTCCTTACAGTTTTTGGAGTGATTAATCAACTTAGGTTATTTTGAGGGATAACATTGCTAAATTAATGACTATAGTGCTTGGGACAAGATGTATAACTTTTTCTTTGAATATATCTCCCTCACCCCCGCATTCCATAGCTACCTTCAGCTGTTAGATACCCTCCTGACCTAACAATCTGCTTCTTACTGACGCTAAATCCTACAAGCTCAGTGAGACCCCGACTTCCAGGTTACTGTTTAGAAGGACTCAGAATCAAGGAGCTTTCTGAGATTTTTTGTTTGTTTGTTTCATAGATTTTTTTTTAAGGTATAATGTATATACAGTAAAATTCATCCTCTGGGGTATAATTCTGAGTCTTAACAAATGCATAGTTACGGCAACTGCTAATTTATTTGTTGTCCCTATAGTTTTACCTTTTCCAGAATGTCGTATAAACCAAAGTAGACAGTATGTAACCTTTGGAATCTGGCTTTTTTCACCAAGCATAATTCATGTGAGATTCATATGCCTATCATTTTTTAAAGTTATAATAGAGCAAAGAGGACTTAAGAAGTGAGACATGAAAAAAAAATAATGTAGCTTTTGAGGGTTTTTTTATTTAAAAAAAACAGCGATTCTACATATGAAAACGTACTGTGTCTAAAATGGAGTCTCAGATCTCCCTGCTCTCCCTCCCAATGGCTCCACCAGTGGCCTTCCCAACAGCAGAGGCCAGCAACCGTGTCCTTGTGCTGCTCAAGCCCACTGACTCCTCCTCTCTCTGCCCCAGCAGAAGACTCTGCCAGCTGTACACGGCCAGAATCCAATCCCTGTCTACCGCTCCTTGATTAGATCACTGCCACGGCCTCCCGGATGGGCTCTTCTTCTACCTGTGCCCCCGTGGGCCATTCTCCACACAGACGCTGGAGTGATACCACAAAAATAAGTCAGCTCAGGAGCTGGCTGCTCATCCCTCTCAATCTCGCTTCCTCCTATTCCCCTTCTCCCCCATTCAGTTCCAGTCGCAATGCTGTTCCCTTGAACATGCCACACACATTCCTGCCTCAGGGCCTTTATACTGGTTGTTGTCTTTGCATCAACATTCTCCCACCAGATTATACTGGAAACCTGCAAAAGCCAATTCTGTTAATGAATATCAAGGGCATAATACTAAGAAACCTTCTGCAAATCATATCAATATCAGTCCTGACCCCTCCACTCCAAATCCTCACCTTACTCAATTTTTTTGTTTTCTGTAAATTTTTCATCTTATAATATACTAAATAATTTAGTTATTACGTGTATTGTCTGCCTCCTTCCACTCAAATGTAAGTTTCATAAGGGCAGGGATTTGGGGCCATTTTGTCCACCGACACAGCTTTCTCAAGAACCTGACATGGCACCAGGCATATAGCAGGCACTAAATACTTAAGTGAACACTTGACACAAAGCCAGCCAGGCAGTTCTGGAGAGAAATAATCAAATTAGCAGAAGCCCATAAACATCTACGTCTAACATAAAGCGAATATCACAGAATTTGAAAGAAAATGACTGGGGCTGCCTGGTAGTGTAGTGGTTAAGTTCGTGTGCTCCGCTACAGTGGCCCGGGGTTCAGGGGTTTGGATTCCAGGCATGGACCAACACACCGTTCATCACCCATGCTGTGAGGCGTCCCACATACAAAATGGAAGATGGGCACAGATGTTAGCTCAGGGACAATCTTCCTCAAGCAAAGATTGGCTCTGAGCTAACATCTGTTGCCAATCTTCCACACACAAAAAGAGAAAGTGACCAAATATTTCACACATATCAAATTTAATTCCCTTTAAAGTCAAAGTTCTTTGAAAATTGACTAAAATATTTAAATATAACCACATTAAAAGCATTGAAAATTAAGTAAAAAGGAAGCATCATTATATTATTTACCATTTATAGCCTGTGAAAGTTGAGTCTCATCATTTAAGAAGTTAACTAACGAGGAATCTTGTTCATTTTCTGACTCATCATTTTCATCTGGTGAAACACATTCTGCATTTTCTTGGGAAAGTTCTGCTTCATCATCTAAAAACTTCTTAGCTACAAGCTAAGACAAATTAGAAAACATGAAGATGCCCTTAAGAAAATCATTTACTTTCCTTAAATAATTGGAAATCATTCTGGGAAATAAATTTCTTGCCAATGCTTTTAAGACCAAAATAATAAAAATAGAAAATTGCAAGAAGAAATGACAAAGCAGCAGACCCTATTTAAAATTTCTTCTGATAATTCTGTTATAAGTAAAATAAAGCACAAGTCAGCATGTCAGCTGGCTGAATGCTTCTTAACAAGCATAAGTCTCCGGAGTCTTCCGGCTAACTAACTTCTGCCAGAAAAAATACTGCACCACAAAAAGACTGATCAGTAAGAAGTGCTGAGAATTCTTTTCCAAGGATTTGAATATTGCATAGAGATAAGAAAAACAATGTAATGATCGTAAAAGCAAATATTCTAAAACTCAGATTTCTGTCTCTATATTTTCTTCAACTTGACTCAAATTCTCAGTACACTAAAGTTTCTTCATTTAGTCATTCAAAATAACACAACAATGCAAGATACATAGTTTCAAAACACAAAGAGAAACAAAAATACCACACCTTTGAGATTTTTTAGATTCTAGTAAAAAAAGTAAAATGAAGGTCAAAATATTTTTTAATTTTGGATGTTTTTCTATAAAGAAATTATATATAGAAATCTACTGCTATGTAAAATCTAACGTTCTTTACCAATAAAAAATACATATGGTATATATTTATAAAAATAAGAAACTAATAAAAGTTTACCTTTAGGTGATTCTGTCTCTTTAGAACTCTGAAGCCTCCGTTGGCATTCCTGGTACGACCCTTGAAGTCTTCTAACTGTGGACGTCGTCTGTGAAAATTCTCACTCTCATCACTCGATGATAATTCTAACTATAATAATTCGATAAAATTCTTGCATAAGAAGTGTAATTGGATTGTTGTATCTTAATGTGTATCTCAAGGGTTGTTGCTTTTATTTTCATTTTTTCTTTTTAAATAGATGGCTTAACATTTTCATGTTAGAAAAATAAAATGCTCTCAGAAGTTAGAGCCATGTTACAAACACATAATATTTAATAATTTAAAAGTTAGGTAATACTAGGTACTAAAATACTAAATTAGGTAATATAAGTAATACTAGTATATATTCATTTAATTTAGTATTACATCAAATGTGTTTGATGAAAACTTGTATTTTCAGATTAACTGTTTCCTTTAGAAGATCCTGAAGGGCTTCACAAAAAATAATTAAGTCTGTAAATATAGCTGCCCAAATCAGTCCAAATATACAGGAGTCCGTTCAAACCAAGAAACCAATATAACAATAACAAATTTTGACTGTGAGGCCTACCATTATATCTCTTACAGAATAATATGAAACCAATCAAAAGAAGTTTATCAAAATAATTTCAATTAACAGGAATAATTTTAGTTTAAAGTAGATTGATCATCAGCATTACCAATATTTTAATTCACTTCTGATAAGTTAATCAGACATTCTAGTTACTGTAGCAAGTTAAAGCAATTTTTCCAGTGAAGTTTTAAATGAGCATACAAAGTTAATATGGACTGTTTGCATTTTTAATTAATTTTGCACAAATTATCCTAGATTGTATTAGAGAAATAAAACACACAGAATTTCCTAATCTCTAAATTTAGCTATCAGCTATAAACTGATGACAAATGAATCATTACCTTAAGACCTGCCCCTCTCCCCACACTTCAGATTCACAGTCATCAGTGTCTGCTAGACACTGTCACTTTACTGTCCCACAAGAACCTCACACTCATTCAACACTGAACTTATCATCTCCTTCTTGCCTTCTCTAAATTTGTGACACGGCTGCCAAACAGCCCAAGTCAAAAACCAGAGTCATCTTGGACTCCTTCCTTTCCTTCTTTCAAACACACTCAGTAAGCAAATGGAAGAATAAGGCCTTCCAAAAACTGGCCCAGATTTTTCTCCAATTTTACTTCCTGGCACACTTTGTCTTTACAATCCAATAATAAAGAGATGCCGTTTCCCTGCTTTATGTCATTCTTTTAGCTGTTCATTCTGTTTGCACTGCCTTCCCCTCTCCCTTCTCCACCCCAACTGCCGCACATGCTTTAAGATTTAACTAAGGTATTTACCTTTAAGAAGCTTGCCAGAACTCCCAAGGTCTAGGCTACGGGCTTACCTTTTCTTATCACTTAACTTAAAAAGTTATATTGAAATTATCTGTTTACTTATCTCTCTCCTATTAGATTGTAGGTGACTTATGACAGCACCAAGATATAATCTTTATAGTATCCCCAGCATCTTACACAGTAGATACAGAATAGGTGTTTAATGAACGTTTGCTGAATTGCTGAAGTGTACTGACAAAACCAGGGATAGTTTTTAAAAGGAGTATAAAATTAAAATAGAAATTCCAATCACATACGATTTACTATCTATTTTTCTGTTAACCATATACCTGTAAGAACAATACCTACATTCATCTATACACATATTTTTCTTAGAATATTTATTCCAAAAGAATTTGAATTACTCTACTTTATCTGTCATTTACTTACTCTGTTTGAAGGAACCCTGCGCTTTTTGACAGTATGAAGTGGAGAATCAACTTCACTATTTTTCTGATCCTAGATAAAGTAGATAAAAAAATAAAGGTTAAAAAAAAAAACTTAAGGGGAAAAAAGCCTTTATATGATCACATTATTATGATTACTGAATGACTCACCTCAGGAGATTTTAAAACATTTCCTTTAGTTTTTCTACCTTTTCTTTGGAAAATCTCATCATCTTCACTTTCACTGCTTGTTAACTGTTCATCTACAATTCATTTAAAAATAAAGAATCTGGTCAATAGATTTAAGTTTATCCAACCACCACTATCTATTTTATTGATGGGTACAATCAGAATTGTTTCTGGCAATCTCAAGATTTACTCACTTTAATAAAAGATAGTTTTTTAGAAGTCTGGTCAAAAAATCAGCATGGAAGAGACAGAAAAATAAAACAGTACCAGTAAAGAATTTAAGAGATGATAACCTCTGCTAACAAACACATATTTGATTCAGGTTCAATTTTACAAATTAACTGAAAAGTGGCCAGAAGAGTGCAAAATGTAGTTTTATTTGTCAATGGTGCTAGAATTCACCTCTAAAATCTACTATAGTCTTTCTGCCTTTGTGTCTTATTTCTTTCTAGTTGAAGGAGTTAAAGCATGAAAATGCAGGCTACAAAACAATACATGAAAAGGTTCTTTTTATGTATGCATGTACATATGTGTACATATACATGTGTGTTTGTGCACAAGCATGAAATAAAAATTGGTAAGATATTCACCAAAATGTTGTAAGTGGAACACTTTCAAGGGGTGGAAAGAATGCTAAAAACAAAACTCTCATGTATGAAATCAAATGCTTCAAATTTTCAGGTACTTAAAGCTCTATTTCTGTACTTTCATAAAATTTTGATTGAACACACCTTTTGTGTCTTTGCAAAACCTTCTATAAGAGCTCTATGGTTATTATATTAACAAATTCTTTGACACGCCTCCCTTTAAGAGGTAGATCATAATTGCTCTGCCCTTAAACACGAGCCGGACTAAGTCACTGGATTCTAACAGAAGAACACAATGGCAGTGAAGGTGTGCTGCTTCAGAGTCAAGGGCGAAAGAGCACTGCAGCCACATCCCTGCTCTCTCGTGCATCACTCGCTCTGGAGGGAGCCCGATGCTACACTGTAAGGATATGAGAGCGACCCTACAGAGAGGCCTATGTGGCAAGAAACTGGGGCCTCCTACCAATAGCAGTGGGACCCTCCACGCTTATTCAAGTCTTCAGATGACTCCAGCCCTGGCCAATTTCCTCACCGCAACCTCATGAAAGACCCTGAGCCAGAACCACTCAGCCAAGCCACTCTTGGATGCCTGGTGCACAGAGACTGTGCAACAGTACATGCTTGTTCTTGTCAGCCATGGAGCTTTGGAGGTAATTTGTTACGCAGGAATAGATAAATAATACAGATTTTGGTACCTGGAAATAGGGAATTGCCATACCAAAAGGCTAAACTGTGGAAGGAGCTTTAGAACTAGAGAGTGGGCAGAAGGTGAAAGGACTTGTGAGGAGAGTTTTAGTGAAAGCCTGAAGAGCCTTGGAGGAATTGTTTGCAGAAAGATTAATGGCCATTGAGGAGGCAATGGGTGAGGGCTTAAAGAAAAGTAAGGAAAATCTTATTTGGCAATTGGAAAAAAGAGAATCCTTTATGTAGCATCAGAAAGTCTAGCAACATTGCAGTAATATTAAAAGTAGAAAATGTACATAATGAATGAGGTAATCTAGTTGAGGAGATTTCCATACAAAATGTTTAAGGTATTACCTGTGCTTCTTGCTGTTAAAGCAAAATGCAAAATGAGAGACAGAAACTAAAGATAGGACTATTGAACATGAAACAGTTGAGACTTGCTGGTTTTGAAAATTCCCAGCCTCTCCAGGTAACAGCAGAGAGCTAGTCTAGAGGACTGCCAAGAAAATACTGTCTACAGATGAAGCTGAAGGAGGAACTGTAAATGCTTTAAGACCTCGGATAGAACAAAGATGGTGCCCCAGAGTACCACTCAGTCAGATAAAAGGCCCTCTAAATATTTTAAGGATGTCTCTTAATAATAGGCCTTCTAAAAGGATTAAGGAAATATCTCCAGACATCTCAGCAGAAGCCCAAGGTAGAGAAGGACTTAACGTCCAAAAGATTTGTGGACATGGCTAGTGTCTAATGGAATGGACCCCAATAAGATTCACAAGAGATCCACAAAGATTTATGAGAATTACATGGAAAGAAACACAGCCAGCTACAACTGAAAGGGTCAGAGAGACAGTACAAATTGAAAAGAGGACTTTCAGTCCCCAAATTTTAACCAAAAGGAAGCAGGCCAAGAAAACTCCACAGGTGCTACCTGTTATGAAAAAGGACCAAGCATCCAGAGGACAATTCTAAGAACCATGGAGAATTGTTCCCAGGCTTTCAGATCTAATCAAGGAACTTCCAATCTCAGCTCTTCTGGATTTCAGAATTGCTATGGACCAGAGATTCCTGTGTGCCTTCCTATTCACCCCCACTTTTGAACAAGGCATCTTGGAAGCATCCATGCCCAGTTAAGTCTTCAGATGACTGCAACCCCAGGTGAAATCTTGGCTATAGTCTCATGAAAAATCCTAATCCAGAACCACCCAGTTAAGCAACTCCTAAATTCCTGAACTACAGAAACTGTGAGATAAATGTTTGTTATTATAAGCCACTAAGTTTTGGAGAGTAATTTGTTACACAGCAATAAATAACTAGTAAAACTCACAAGTAAGTTTCTCCTCACACTCTGTGCCAATAAAACATCTACCCAGACTGACAAACTCAAATAATTCCTTTTTGCAGATGAGCACTGTATTATCCAACTAGTTTTTCATTTTTCATTACCTTCTAAGGAAGCCAGAGTTACACAAAGGGCTCAGCTAAAGTAACCAATGCCAGGAGGCTTTCTTTTTAACTGCTTTAGTGGCATTTTAATGTACTATTTTTGTATACGTATGATGTGGTAAATGATCTTAAATCTTCCACTTCAACAATAAATTCTAAGAAAGAATTCCTTAACATATACGTATTCATAATTATATTGCCCATGGTTAGTAGGTAAATACAATGCTAGAAAAAAAAAGTTTTAATGCACATCCGACACAAACACAGGAAAATGCTGTCAACCCTGAACAGGGACTTAATAGAAAGGCGCTGCCAGAGATATCGAAGGCTCACGGGCAACACTCAGCACAAGTACGTGTGTCAGGCGCGTCCAAAGCTATGCGGAGGGGTCAGTTTTCGAAAATTAAATATATTTTCAGAACTTACTTTAAACAAGCTTCTGTCTTAAATGAAACAGTCATGAATCATGACCTCAATGCTAATGAGAATAGCATAATGAGGAAAAGATTTACAGAGGAAACTCTCATTTTATCCTACAGTGTCTCTTCTTCCTGAGCACAAGGACTGAGAGTCATAAATGGCCTGCTATAATAATCTAACATAAACTGGAGTTGAGTTCTACAACAGGATTTAAAGGACACTTAAACCATTTTAATACCAAACATCTTCACTACATTTTTCTAGTTTTTCTGTAACCGTATAGAATTATATCACAGAAATCCAGAGATTCCTCTGGATCTTCTGTGGGCTTATCTCAATCCTTCAAATACAGACTGATTTCTCAACTGTTTTGCTACATAAATCCTCTACTTTAAACTATCCCCTACAAACTTCCACTTTTCTTTCTTCTTTGTTTTCATCATTTTATAATATCCGAATTCTTTATTATTTTCAACATATCCAAATTGTAAATATTCCTGAGGAGCCAAAATGAAAATCTACATTAAAAATCTACATTCCCAGTCTAATCCAGTTCAAAATTTTATCATCTTCTGAACCTCCTAAAAATCCACTATCTTATTCATTTAATATTTACTTCCACATACTGGTATCTTTTCAAGTGTACAAGTCACACAGTTGTTTGTGTTGTACAATCAAGGGCCAGATCTCACACTTCTGTATTTCAGTATCCAGCACAATCCCTTTCCCACGGCATGCATGTCATAAATACATGTAGATAAAATAAATCTTATATCAGTATGCACTAATTTAAGAAATATATATCAATTATCTAATTCAATACATATACACTGAGAAATGACACTTTGAAAAATTATATAAGTTTACCTAGAGTAATTATTCTAGAAAGATTTGTGTTTTATAAAGATGGACTCTTACCTCCAGCAGAAGGACAGGATTGATGCAGATTGATTTGTTCCCTGCTTTTAGCCTTTTCTATAGAAAGTCCTGAATCATCAAAAGTTGAACTCAATGTTTCTTTAAAACCTTGTATATTTACTTTTTCCTTATTAGAATCTGGTGTCTTAGGCATTTCCTTTCTCTTCTTAGAAAACGAGTTCAATGTGTTTAATTCAGAAAGTGGTGTACTCATAACTTTTTCTCCTACTGGCAAAGAAAATTGAGAATAACCAGGAGATATAAATTCTTTATTTTTTGCTGCACTCAGTGGGAAATGTGCAAAATTTGGACTCTGCTTATCTTCACTTGATGAGATAGTAATGGTCCTACTCATAAAACTATCAACATGATCTCTTGGTATTACTGCTTGATTCGAAACATAATTTGCATCACTTATCTCCTTAATATCTAAACACCTTCCAGATAGATCACCTAAAAATCTATTCTTACTTCTATCTGATGCATGTTCTAATATTTCATCATCAGAATCTGGACTACAAAATCCTAAATCAAAGGTAACAGAAAATAAATCCTTACAGTAGTCAAAAACACATTCATCATTCTTCAGTTTTTCCTCACGTATACCTCTCAAATCTTCCCGAGATTTCCAACTATTAGTATCACAGATGATTTGATCTTGGGATTCAGAATTATTGTCTAACAAAAGTTCATCAGAAATAAAGAACTGAGAGACCAGTGCCGTTTCACTCAGAGTGGTTTTGTCTGACACACATATAGACTTGAGTTTACTCTTCGAGGGAGAAAGGCTCACGTCGTTAAACTCTGTATCAACATCTTCAAATAAGAGTAAACTCTCATCTTGATCAGTCAACAATACCGGGAGGCCATTGCTATCAATATTGTGATTCTTTTCTTCAACAAAATACTTTGGCGGGCCTATGTTTATTTCAATATGATTATTGGATACTAAGTTTTCATTTTGAATATCTTTATGTACTTTATTATCATAGTCACAGAAGCTTGGCTCATCAGAAATCTTATCATTAGTTGCACCATAAAGACAAATTTTTTCAGAAGGATGATTAATAATGTTAAGTGAATTCGATTCCAAATTCTGTTGAGAATTTACAGATGAATGTGACATCAAACAGGTGGACTTATCATTTTGTAAATACTCTGTGTAGGGTTGGAAAAGCAAATTCTCATGTGCAGAATCCTTAGCAATTTCATATTCCAAATCTGAGAGTCCACTGAGAGGCGGAGGAGAATGAGATAAAAATCTCTCTACATTAGCTAGTACCTCTTTTGTTAATGAGTGACAATTATAAAATTGTTCATCTCTTCCAGCTATATAAAGCTCTTCCTCAAATGGAAGAAACAAGCCAGATGAAACAGATTTCTCATCACTGAAACTGTTATAACCAGAATCTAAAAAATTTCCAGCAAACGAACTAGTAGATTTATTTGTAAACTGACATTCCACTAATGATCCACACGGCTGATGAACAACATTTTCATTGCTGGTACACGTGGCAGCAACTTCTTCTGTATCTGATACCCTTTTATCATTTAGTAGGTCTACCTGAAAAGTATTTTCAACAGTAGAATTGCCATCAGTATCTAAAGAATCCATGATAACATCATTATTTTCCTTTTTAGGCTGATCTTTTTTCAGTTCTTTAGCTTTTCTCTTTAGAGAAACAATTTTAGTAGGTTTGATATGAGTTTGTTTAAAAATTTCAGCACATTCTTCATCAGATTCAGTCACTGAGAATGAAATGCCTTGATTTTTATTCTTTGTAAATGAAGATCTCCTGTTAGTAGTAAAGGTACCATTGGCAAGAGTATTATATTCATTCCTGGGAGTACTTAAAGTTGAGCTAACATCTTCCATTTTCAAGTAAGATTTAATTTCCAATTCATAGCTGCATTCTCCCTATAAAGAAGGAAAATGAAAAAGTCATAGGAAAACAAAACGAAACAAAAAAGCCAATGCGAAGAGATGAGTTTTATCTATGTTAAAATATTTTCTAAACAATATTATATTATTCAAATTATTTTCTTTTATACCTTAAAAAATCATTCTGATAAAGTTATAAATGACACTGTGAAATTATCATAAATTATCTTTAATCAGTTAATATTTTTGTTTCCCCAGTACTTAATACATGGAAGACCCAGGAAAACTATTTGTAGAAAAAACAAATTTAATGAATACATAAAATAAGATAATAAATACTATGTTTTTTACTTTTAACATTTAATTGAACAATTATTCTATTTTCCTAAAAATAGATATTTTCAAAATTAACATATATTAATGAAAAACACATATATGTTCAATTTACTCTCCTGATGAAGGTAAACTAAGAACTGCTTTTAGAACCTCTGAAACACTAATACCTGTATGTCTACTAGGTTGTGGGCTGGGATATACTATTTTTAACAAATTTCCCAACCAAGAACTCTTACAGTGAATTTCTTTTTTGTGTGTGTGAGGAAGATTAGCCCTGAGCTGACATCTGTTGCCAATCCTCCTCTTTTTGCTGAGGAAGATTGGCCCTGGGCTAACATCCGTGCCCATCTTCCTCTACTTTAAATGGGACACCACCACAGCATGGCTTGAAAACGGTGCGTCTGTCAGCGCCCGGGATCAAACCTGCGAATCCCGGGCCGCTGAAGCAGAGCATGCGAACTTAACCCACAGATACAGAGGGCTGACTGTACTCACTATGTGCTGGTTACTAGTCTAAGTGCTCTATATGTATTAAGTCATTTAATCCTCACAACAACCCTATAAAGAAGGTACTATCATTAGCCCCACTTCACAAATGAAACTGAGGCACCAAGAGGTTTAGTAACTTACAGATGCATGGTTAATAAGAGGTAGAGCTGGGAGTCTAACCCAAGAATTTTGGATTTTAACTCATAAGTTCATCATTCTGACTCTCTCAAGGAAGAATAATCAAGAAACTGCTCAAGGAATCAATAATTCTCTAAACTACCACCAGGACACAAGAGACATAACAAATGATCTATGTGACAAAGAATATTTCAATAAATCCCAATATAACAAGAATCCTAAATTAGCTTTATAAACAGTTTGTATGAATCATTAAGTATATTAAAATTTACTCTAGTCTATCAATATTTACAGGTGATATTCTTCTAATTAATTAAGACTATTTCTTCTCCTATGGCAGAAAACTGGTTCCTTACTGAGGTCACAAGGAATTATACAGAAAAACAAAATATTCTAGGTATAATTGTTTATAATAAATACTTGTTTCTTATAATAACGACTTCGAATTAAGAAGAATAAAGATTATGTATTCTAGTTTCACCATCATACCAGCAACAGAAAGTTACAATAAACTCTACCTCTTCATGTCTCATTCCTTCTATCATTTGCATAACGTTTATGAAATGGTGGCATCGATCTGAATGTTCAACTTGATATGTTGGAAGAGGATGATCCTGCCACACTCTCCATTCAGAGAGAGAGAGCTGACGAATTCCAATGGCTGGTTCTTGAGTCTTGATTAATGATTTTAAAAATAACAAAAATGATAAAATCACACTCAGATTTCACAAACTGATTTAAAAAATATACTTAATATACAGATAATCAGCCTAACATAAATAAACTGAATTCATTTAAGTACTTTCAACTAAAATCTCAGGAGAAAAAAGAAAATAATTTCAAAAAGTGCAAAGATGCCCTTTTACATATTTTGAAAAATAACTGTTACATCAGTTACTACTTGGCCATATTCCTGTTTATATAGTTCCATATTAAGAGCAAATATTTAAGAAAATGTGTGCTTTCAAAACTACTATTTTGGAGTGACGACAGCATCATGGCAGAGTGAGAGTCCCTCTTTGAATCTCTGCCCCCTAAGAGACAACAAAAACATCATTTGCATACCAACAGAGGTCACTCAAACACTACCAAGGAATTCTAAGAAACCCTTGCTGCCATACCTCGGATGGTGGAGGCACGGGAAGCCTCAAAGGATGTGAGGAGAAGTAAGGAGTTTTACTCCTCCTCCCCAATCAATCGGAAAAGACAGACAGCGGTGGCTCGCAGATGGGGGGGTGGGGGGGAGGAGGGGCGGCCCTCTGTGGGGAAAACTATCGCCCTCCAGGTGCTCTCACAGACTGTCGAGAGATCCCCACTGGGAAGTGACGACGGACTGTTTTGGAGGGGTGGCAAACGCCCCAAGAGAGCCGGAAAGGAAACCCCCAGGTGGAGCAGGAGAAAGAGAGAACTCCTCCCCCAACACGCCCTGCACTTCAGCACAATCCCTCTGGGGACTGCAGCGGGCTCAGAGCACACCACTCCTAACCTCCACCCAGTGGCAGAAGGTGGAAACTGCAGGAGCATCTTCAAGATGAAGAAAGGTAAAGGTAATTCCGTGGGATCTATGCAATGGTATATTATGGCTACAGACCAAGAAGAAAATGACAAACATCCAGAAACCAACCCTGAAGGCACAGAAATCTATAACCTGAACAACAGAGAATTCAAACTAGCTATCATAAACAAACTCAACAACATACAAGAGAACACAGAGAAACAAATCAACGAATTCAGGGATTTCTTCACAAAAGAGATTGAAACCATAAAGAAAAACCAATCGGAATTATTGGAGATGAAAAACAAAATCAACGAGACAGTGGAAAAAATGGAGTCTTTAAAGAGCAGAACTGACAATATGGAGGAAAGAATTAGCATTATCGAGGATAGTCATGCAGAAACGCTCCAGATAGAGGAGGAGAGAGAGCTAAGACTAAAAAGAAATAAAGAAATTCTTTGAGAAATATCAGACTCAATGAAGAAAAGGAACATAAGGATAATAGGTATTCCAGAAGGAGAAAAAAGAGAAAAAGGAGCAGAGAGTTTGTTCAAAGAAATAATAGCTGAGAACTTCCCAAACCTAGGGAATGAGATGAAAATAACAGTGAATGAAATCAATAGATCACCTAAATATATAAACAGGAATAGACAAAGGTCACGCCACATGATAGCTAAGTTGACAAGACTCAGTGACAAGGAAACAATACTGAGGGCAGCTAAACAAAAAAACAAAATAACATAGAAAGGAAACCCCATCAGGCTCTCAGCGGATTTCTCGACAGAAACTCTACAGGCTAGGAGAGACTGGAATGATATATTCAAAATCCTGAAAGACAGAAACCTTCAGCCAAGAATACTTTATCCAGCAAAAAATTCCTTCAAATATGAAGGAGAAATAATAACTCTCCCTGATGCACAAAAGCTAAGAGAGTTCATCACCACAAGACCCCCACTACAAGAAATGCTCAAGAAGACCCTTGGGCCTGAAAAAAAACAAAAGAGAAAGGGGATACAAAGGTTTCAGCAAGGAGAAAAGCAAGGGGACTAAATCAGAACAAACGACAGTTGGAAAACATCAAAAATTAATTCAAGCTCATCACTGTAAACATACACTCATGACACAAGAGGGAATAAGTAGTGACAACAACAAATAAGGAGGGGAAAAGGAAAGGGATTGAATCAGCTCAGCCTAAGGAAACAGGAGGCATCTGAAAATGTACTATCTTATCCAGGAGATCTTTTATATAAACCTCATGGTAACCACTAAACAAATAACCAGAAGAGAACCACATATGACAAATAAAGAGAAAACTAAGAGAATCATCATGCAGAAATACCAAACTGAATTGGCAGTCTGAAGCACATGTGACAAGAAAGGAAGGAAATGCAAAAGAACCAGAAAATAAACAATAAAATAGCAACATTAAACCCTCATATATCAATAATCACTCTAAATGTAAATGGATTGAATACTCCAATCAAAAGACACAGAGTGGCGGGATGGATTAAAAACCAAGATCCAACAATTTGCTGCCTCCAGGAAACACATTTCAACTCTAAAGAAAAACACAAATTCAAAATAAAAGGATGGAAAACGATACTACAAGCTAATGGCAAACAAAAGAAAGCAGGAGTTGCCATACTTAAATCAGACAAAGTAGACTACAAGATAAAAAAGGTAATGAGAGACAAAGAAAGGCAATATGTAATGATAAAAGGGACACTTCACCAAGAAGATATAACAATTATAAATATCTATGCACCCAACACAGGAGCACCAAAGTACATAAAACAACTGCTAAAAATCCTAAAAGGAGATATTAACAATAACACAATAATAGTAGGGGATCTTAACACCCCCCTAACATCAATGGATAGATCATCCAGACAAAAAGTCAATAAGGAAATAACGGACTTAAACGAAAAACTAGACGCGATGGACTTAATAGATATATACAGAGCACTCCAGCCAAAAAAAGCAGAGTACACATTCTTCTCAAGTGCGCATGGAACATTCTCAAGGATAGACCACATATTAGGAAACAAGGCAAACCTCTATAAACTTAAGAAGACTGAAATCATTACAAGAATCTTTTCTGACCATAATGCTGTGAAACTAGAAATCAACTGCAAGGAAAAAACTGGGAAAGGGACAAAGATGTGGAAACTAAACAACATGCTACTGAACAACCAATGGATCGTTGATGAAATTAAAGGAGAAATCAAAAGCTATCTGGAGACAAATGAAAAAGAAAATACACCATACCAACTCACATGGGACGCAGCAAAAGCGGTCCTGGGAGAGAAATTCATAGCAATACAAGCCCACCTTAACAAACAAGAAAAATCCCAAATAAATAACCTTAAATTGCACCTAACAGAGTTGGAAAAAGAAGAACAGACAAAGCCCCGAATCAGCAGAAGGTGGGAAATAATAAAAATCAGAGCAGAAATAAATGAAATTGAAACCAAAAAAACAGTAGAAAGGATCAATGAAACAAAGAGCTGGTTCTTTGAGAAGACAAATAAAATTGACAAACCCTTAGCCAGACTCACTAAGAAAAAAAGGGAGAAGACTCAAATAAATAAAATTAGAAATGAAAGAGGAGAAATTACAACAGACACCACAGAAATACAAGGGATTATTAGGGAATACTATGAAAAACTTTACGCCAACAAATCGGACAACCTAGAGGAAAAGGACAAATTCTTGGATGCATACAACCTCCCAAAACTGAATCAAGAAGAAATAGAGAATCGAAGAGACCAATCACAAGTAAAGAGATTGAAACAGTAATCAAAAACCTCCCAAAAAATAAAAGCCCAGGACCAGATGGCTTCCCCGGAGAATTTTACCAAACATTCAAAGAAGATTTAACACCTATCCTTCTCAAACTATTCCAAAAAATACAGGAAGATGGAATACTTCCTAACACATTCTACGAGGCCAACATCACCCTGATACCAAAGCCAGACAAGGACAATACAAAGAAGGAAAACTACAGGCCAATATCACTGATGAACACAGACGCAAAAATCCTGAACAAAATATTGGCAAATCGAATACAGCAATACATCAAAAAGATCACACACCATGACCAAGTGGGATTTAGACCAGGGACATAGGGATGGTCCAACATCCGCAAATCAATATCGTGATGCACCACGTTAACAAAATGAAAAATAAAAAGCACATGATCATCTCAATAGATGCAGAGAAAGCATTTGACAAGATCCAACATCCATTTATGATAAAAACTCTCAACAAAATGGGTATAGAAGGAAAGTACCTCAACATAATAAGGGCCATATATGACAAACCTACAGCTAACATCCTACTCAATAGGGAAAAACTGAAAGCCATTCCTTTGAGGACAGGAACAAGACAAGGGTGCCCACTCTCGCCATTCTCATTCATCCTAGTACTGGAAGTTTTGGCCAGAGCAATTAGGCAAGAAAAAGGAATAAAAGGACTCCAAATAGGCAATGAAGAAGTGAAACTCTCACTATTTGCAGACAACATGATCTTATACATAGAAAACCCAAAAAAATCCATTGGAAAACTACTAGAAATAATCAACAACTACAGCAAAGTGGCAGGGTATAAAATCAACTTACAAAAATCAGTTGCATTTCTATACACTAATGATGAACTAACAGAAAGAGAACTCAAAAAGACAATCCCATTTACAACTGCAACAAAAAGAATAAAATATCTGAGAATAAATTTAACCAAGGAGGTTAAAGACCTATACAATGAAAACTATAAGACACTATTGAAAGAAATCGAGGAAGACATAAAGAAATGGAAAAATATTCCATGCACATGGATTGGAAGAATAAACATAGTTAAAATGTCCATACTACCTAAAGCAATCTACAGATTCAATGCAATCCCAATCAGAATCCCAACGTCATTCTTCACGGAAATAGAGCAAAAAATACTGAAATTCGTATGGGGCAACAAAAGACCCGAAATAGCTAAAGCAATCCTGAAAAAAAAGAACAATGCTGGAGGCATCACAATCCCTGATTTCAAAATATACTATAGAGCTATAGTAATCAACACAGCATGGTACCAGTACAAAAACAGACACACAGATCAATGGAACAGAATTGAAAGCCCAGAAATAAAACCACACACCTATGGACAGCTAATCGTCAACAAAGGAGCGAAGAACATACAATGGAGAAAAGGAGGTCTCTTCAATAAATGGTGCTGGGAAAATTGGACAGCAACGTGCAAAAGAATGAAAGTAGACCATCTCCTATCGCCATATACAAAAATAAACTCAAAATGGATCAAGGACCTGAAAGTGAGACCTGAAACTATAAAACTCCTGGAAGAAAATATAGGCAGTACACTAATTGAGATTGGACATAAAGGGATCCTTTCAGATTCCATGTCTACTCGGACAAGGGAAACAAAAGAAAAAATAAACAAGTGGGACCTCATCAGACTACAGAGCTTCTACAAGGCAAATGAAACCAGGATCAGAATGAATAGACAACCCACCAGCTGGGAGAAAATATTCGCAAATCATTTATCCGACAAGGGATTAATCTCCATAATATATAAAGAATTCATACAACTGAGCCACATAAAAACAAACAACCTGATCAAAAAACGGGCAGAGGACATGAACAGACATCTTTCCAAGGAAGAGATACAGATGGCCAATAGACACATGAAAAGATGTTCAACATCACTAATCATCAAGGAAATGCAAATCAAAACTACACTAAGATATCACTTGACACCTGTTAGAATGGCTATAATCACCAAGACAAAAAACAACAAATGCTGGAGAGGTTGTGGAGAAACGGGAACCCTCAAAACTGGTGCAGCCTCTATGGAAAACAGTATGGAGATTCCTCAAAAAATTAAAAATAGAAATACCTTATGATCCAGCAATCCCACTCTCGGGCATCTACCCAATGGACATGAAATCAACCATCACAAGAGGCTTATGCACCCCTATGATCATTGTAGCATTATTCACTACAGCCAAGAAGTGGAAGCAACCCAAGTGTCCCTCGACTGATGATTGGTTAAAGAAGATGTGGTATATATATACAATGGAATACTACTCAGCCATAAGAAAAGACAGAATTGTCCCATTTGCAATGACATGGAAGGACCTAGAGGGTATTATGTTAAGTGAAATAAGCCAGAGAGAGAAGGACACACTGCATGATTTCACCCATATGTGGAATATAAATGAACACATGGACAGAGAGAACTGGTTGGTGGTTACCAAAGGGAAGGGGGTGGGAGGTTGGCACAAGGGGTGAAGGGATACATCCACATGGTGACGGACAAAAAATATTGTACAGCTAAAATCCCACAATGTTATAAACTATTAAGACATCAATTTAAAAAAATAAAAAATAAATTAAAAAACCTACTATTTTGCTAGATTTATATCGTATAATCTAATAAGGAGGCATTCATAATCTCTCAGTGATACTGATTCCAACTCTTCAAACCTGCTGCCATTTTCACTTTCCCTGTTAGTTAATAAAGTACAAATCCTGAATAGCCATATACTTCAAGCTCTATAAATCTTCTAAATGGAATCCTCCCTGCGGTTGTTTTTCCAGCTCTCTAGGCACAAGGTTACCTTTGATCAATTCTCTTGAATTTCATTAAGTTCACCAATAATTTTTTCATAATAAAGAAAATAGTTAACACCAATTTAAAGGTTTACTATAATTTTAAAACAAAAAATAAAATGTAGTTTGTACAAAGATGCTCATGACAGCATAATTTTATGTTGTAATATTTTGAGGAGTCCCCTAACACACCAGGGAAACAGCTAAACACACAGAGGTGTATCGCAGAGTAACCCGACAACCACGTAGATGATGCCCACATAGAAACGTTCATATGGCAGAAAGTAAGGAAGAAAAGGCAGAACTTAGGTAAATATGTTACAGTCATGTCAAAAATTATATAGATACAATAAAGAATAAAAGAAAATTAGTAGTTTTACAAACTCAGACTCTAATATACTTTTTTAAACTTGTCTACATTCTTAACTTTTTAACTTAGTCAACATTCTGATCGTAAACATTCTCTTTCCTCCGAAAACTACTGCATAATCACTGTAAAGAGCATCTCAAAACACATTCAACTTACTGGTCTGTTTTCCTCATTTTGTAAGGAGGCAAACTGCACTTGAGGCAATGCTATTTCCTTAATTCCATCACTGTCTCTTAATCTATAAAGTCTGGTCCATAATTTAAATTCTTCTTCTGATAAGAACCAATCTTTCTTTGAATTACTTTGCTTCATTCCTGTAAGTTGAAAAAATTATTGAAAAGAGGTTTAAAAAATCTGCAAAGCAAACAAAACATACA
Source organism: Tapirus indicus (assembly GCA_031878705.1). Taxonomy (NCBI): domain Eukaryota; kingdom Metazoa; phylum Chordata; class Mammalia; order Perissodactyla; family Tapiridae; genus Tapirus; species Tapirus indicus. Next base: position 5,702,768 of record CM062918.1, read on the forward strand.
TCAACTCAAACTCTCTCCCTGTTTATGTCTACTCATCTCTGCTAACCCACTGATTCTATTCCTTAAAACCTGTATTCTTCATGAAAATCACCCCAGGCATCAATTCCTGCTTCTACACATCTCCTAACCTCCTTTCCCCTCTTTGACAGTACTGGCGCACCTCCTGTTTAGGCACTAACCTTCACTAATGACCTCATTAACAGAACACAGCCAGGTAGCTGGGCTCTTGTTCCTGGCTTCTTTTGGACTCTCTCCATTTTGCTGTCTAAGACCTAGCACGAAACAATCAGATAACCTACAAATGAAAACTAATATCATGATTCTATCATAACAGTATTGGAAGGTTAACTAAAGTTTGATGGGGGGGGGACGCCAAGACTAAAAAGTGTTTTCAGCTTAAGTCTTAAATGGAGGTGGGTGGGTGGAGGGGGGTGGAAAAGACCTACTGCTTTAAAAAATAATAATAGACTTTTAAAAAAACACATAGTAAATTAACCCTTTTTGACTTCCATAATCTCTATAAAGGGAAATAATAGCCAAACTGGAAAGGATACATAGCATAAAGCAGGAACTATGGTCCAATACAGACAAGGGCAGAAAAAAAATCGTAAAGAGTACTGAATTAGGAATCAGGAAACTTCTGTCTTCACTATTCCCAAATACTGCAGAGGAAGCTTTTGTAAAATAAGGGGTTTGATCCTCACAGATCCCTGTCAGTTCTAACAACCTGAGGCTCTAAGACTTTCGAAATAGGAAAGTATTCCACTCTCCCAAGTCACGTTAAGTAAGTTCAGGCCGCTAGGCCCAGATGAATTATACACTAATGTACAGAGGATTACATTTATACACACAATCTTGGCAAGATGAACCAGTGACACTCGAAAAATCAGGGAGAAAAGTACAGAAAAATGAATGAGCTAATATCTCAATTTTTAAAAAAGGACAGGTTCTAGAATTTTACTAAAGAAATTCACCATCCATCCCTAGTAACATTTTAGAAACAATTATTAAACATATGGCTAATTAACACTATGAAAATACAATGACCACTAAGAATAAGTTATGCCAACTTAATCAAGTTTTGATGCTATTATTAGTTTAATAAATTCAAGAGAATTCAAAATACATACTCTGTTTTTATTTTAACCAAAACTTTGGCAAAGTCTTGTAAAATGACAGGTATATTCCTATTAAGTGGATTTGCATTAGGTCTAATAGGCATATTCAAAAAAGCATGAATTAATGGCTCTGAGTGAATGGAAAGAACATTTAGAAATTTAAGTGAGTCCAAAGCAGGTGACTAGGAGGGAAAGGACCTTGAAACTTCAGAGTATGAAAACCATGGAACAAACAGCTGAATAAACTTGAGAGGCCCTGTCCTCAGTTATCTAAGGAACTGCTACAAAGGTAAACCATGGATCAAAACCATTCTTGTATCTAGAAGACAAAACTACATTGATGAGAAAAAGGTACAAAGACAGATGTTTCAACTTAAGGACTTCTGTATGGGGCTGTTCAACAATGCAAGGAACCCTCATAACGGAATCCAGTTCCCACTAGCAGAGATGCTCCAGTTGAGGCCGGACATGCATTCAACAGAAAGCATTCCTAACTGGATAGGTAACTGGACCAGATGACCTCCAAGGTTCCTTCCAAATCTTAAAGTATAACTACATGATTTCATGATTCTTTAAAAACCCTCCTTAAAAACTAAATGAAATTCAAAAGATAAACTTTTTAGTTTCTCATTTTCAAAGTGTTAACATTTCAAGATATTTTGATACCACCAAAATCTCTGCAGTTCTTAAACTAGCAACACTTTCATTACTAACCATCCTCCCTGGCACCAAAGCATTTGTTTCCCTTTGACTCGACATCACCAATAACTTGGTCTAACTTCACCACTATCTGGTGTAAGAGTAAATTTAAAAAAAAAAGAATTTTCTCCTTTATAGAAAGGAAAAGAGACCATTCGCCCTCCCTTTCTTACAGCAATTCCAGAGACACCTAATGTTTGTAATGTTTCTTTAACCCTTTGATATTCAGGCAAATCTCTATAAAGGCTACACAAGCCTCTAGCCAGCTTTTCAACCAGAAATGCCTTTCTTAAGGGTCTGGGAGCTGCTTCTTTGAAATGTAAACCTCCAGGAAGATAGTGGCCCCCTCTCCCAGTCACTAAAGGAGTTAGGCCAAGGCACCCTTCTTGGAGATGTCACTATCTGCTTCTCATAGAGATAAGAGAAGTTTTATTATTTCTTTGGATAAAGGCAACTGGCTAACAGACATGGCTACCTCATTTACCAGGTGAATTGGGGATGAACTATGAAAGAATGTACAGCAAATGGTGCTGCCCTCTTATGAGGACAAGTTACTGTTAATCTTGAGAACATGTGCGTAAAGGATTGTAACTGCTTGGGGGAATGAATAGGGTAGAATTAATTTCTGCCTTTGTATTATCCTGGTGGATTGCCTACAATGTACATTGTAATCTGGTTTAATGCTTATTCAATATTAAAACTGTTTTCTTTCTTTTCAACATTTTGTAAAGAGGATTTTCTGGACTGGTAGGACAGTTTTAATTTCCCCAACATTGAGTTTCTATCACTCTGTGCTGCCAGTGTCTCCTTCTCTTTACCCCGTGAATAATCTCTTATTCTTTCCAAAGGGAACACCCACAACATACTAGAATACAAACCAAGTTTCTCAAAGAAGAAATTTATCGACATATGACCTGCTAACTAACAATGGGAAAAAAAATGCAGGTCTCAAATGTAAAACTTTTTGTTTACCATTCCTCTGGTAAAAGACAGACGACTTGCGCTGCAAGTTCCAAGAAGGCTTCTCCGGTTCATAGACACCATGTGTGATGAACATTTTATGTAATTCTGGATTGACTCCATCAGGAACCATTCGTGGACTTCCATGGTAAAAATGAAGGATCTGCTTGTTACCTGAAATAGCTTTATAAATACTTCTTTTGTTGGACTGACTTTGATTATAAGTCTGCAAAAACAAATAAATGTCAAATTACATTATTTCTGTAATAATCACTTAGCCATAACAAGCAATTATTATATTAGTTTGGATTTATTCTAAACAATAAATTAAACCCTGATCCACTTAAGTACTTAAGAGAATAGAATTTCTGTTGTCTTGAATTTTAAGCCAGTTCAATTAACTTTTGATAAAAATCATTTAAACATCTATTATTCAAAAAGTCTACCGTAGTAATTATATTGCACAAAGGAAATCTGTCTTTTATTCAGTGTCTTGCTGTTTCTGAATAAGGCTGATACTTATATATAAGTATAAATTGCTTTTTTAAAAAAATTATTCCCTTATTTCAGCTTCTTACTTCATCTCTCTACACTTCAGTTTTCTTTACTGTATACAACAAAAAAAGCATTGTCCCGTTCCAGGGCTGTTGACAGGATTAAATGAGATAATACACAGCACTCGGAGCTCCACCCAGCACAAAGCAGGTGCTTGTTAAGTGTGGGTCATTATGACGATTTTATAGATAAGAAAACTAACCTGAAGGGAGATACCTTGTGCAAGGTAATTAGTGAGAACCCAATTCCATTGATAATACATAGACTTTTACAAGTAGCCAAACATTTCATTTACTGGGATTGCTTCATGGATAAACTGAATGTTATGTAACAATTTGCTAAAATCATATGAAAAGTATTGGAGAAAAAGAATTCATTTTTCACTATGATTTAAAATGATTTTTACTTTTACTAAAACATTTTAAATCAATTTTTTAAAACTTTCATAGTTAATGAAAAATTCTTCATTGTGAAACTATATATTTGGCCACAGAAATAGTCCCAATGGATTGCAAAAGTTAGTTAATACTTTAACAAACACAAAATAATATTATGTACAACATTATATTTAGGAAGGCTTGTCACCCAAGATCATAGCGAGGTACAATTTAAGTCCCTTATCACTCAGAACAGGCATCAGCAAACTTTTCCATAAAGGCCAGAAAGTAAATATTTTAGGCTTTGCAGGCCACATACTATCTCTGGCATGTATTCTTTTTGGTTGGTTGGTTGGTTGGTTGGTTGGTTGATTTAGGCAACCCTTTAAAAAGTAAAAAACATTCTCAGCTCACTGTAGTTAAAAAAAAACTAAACTAAACATAAAAAAATAGGTCTTAAAAGCACAGGTAAATCATAAAACAAAGTAACACATGATGATTTTTGTATCTAGGTGTCTCTAAATTAATAATGAAGTACAAAAATGTGTTTCTTATATGAGTAAAAATTAGAAAACTAAATCCAGTCAAAAATTCTCCTAATTACAGGAATAGTCAGAATCTAATACAAAGGGGTAAAAATCAACTACAATTACCTACAAATTGTTTGAACTTTGAATGTTGAAGATTGACATTTGTTTTGGGGCTGTATTTCTCAAATTTTTATTATCAAATTCTGTTTACCCAAGTCTACTCACCCGCTCTTCCCGTCCTTCAGCGAGGATAACAACGATCCTGCCCTGGCGTCTGCGGCCGGTCCTACCCATGCGCTGTACAAGACGAATTGGGCTCTTCTGGGCATCAAAACATATTATAAGATCAACTTCCCCTATATCCAAACCTTCTTCACCAACACAAGTAGAAACCAATGTATTGTAACCACCACTGCGAAACTGTTTCACTACCTAAAATAAAAATGATTTAAAAATAACTATATGCAAATGTAAGAGAATTGTAGATCAAAACATACTTTTTCCATTCTCCCCAAGATGGTGAAATCAGATTAAAAATCAGCATCCAGCATACTACTGAATAGGAAAAGAAGTGGCAAAATGGTAATATGAACCAAAAGAGATTATTGTGAAATGCAAGGGGCAGTCCTAATTCCTTTGCTTTAATAATGACTGTGATGCCAAAAGGGTTTGCTAAGAATTTACACATGAATGAGAAATCTAAATTTTGTGTGTGTGTGTGAGGAAGACCAGCCCTGAGCTAATATCCATTGCCAATCCTCCTCTTTTTGCTGAGGAAGACTGGCCCTGGGCTAAGATCCGTGCCCATCTTCCTCCACTTTATATGGGACGCCGCCACCCCACGGCTGACAAGCAGTGCGTCGTCAGGTGCCCGGGATCCGAACCCACGAACCCCGGGCTGCCAAAGCAAGAACTAAACCGCTGCGCCACCTGGCCAGCCCTCTAAATATTATTTTTAGCATCACTAAAAAGGTCATAGGGCAGGTAAACGGCCCAAAGCAATTACAGCTATTTATCACATCCTAGACCTAAACCTACTGTTAGGTGTATCTAAAGTAAGAATGTTTTAGTACTCCTGGAATTCATGTCTTACCTTTTATACTGCCATTCCAGTGAAGGGTAGCAGAATATGCCCCCCACAATATGACTGTAGGGGTCTAGGACGTACTGCCCCAAAATATGCTGCTTTGGTATATTGACTATTTAGAGCTGTAGGCACTAAAAAACAGCAATTGCAGGGACAGACTTTCTCTGAACTACTCTTATCTGTCTAAAAACAGATCTTCCAAAAGGAACTCAATTGTCGTAAATCCCCTCCCAGGGAGTTTCATCAACCAGGGAAGATTGACTCTGATCACAGGAGAGGAGACTGGAAGTCAACACCACACCCAGACACACTTTGTCACAAACTATCACACCTCCCATCTATCCTTCTAAGGCCCAGTCACCTTTCCTAAAAATAAATTACTCTTCCCTAAGAAGCCTGTGGCCACCCTCCCCTTTCTCTATTCAAATGGTATTTAAATCTGAATTCTAGCCACTTTAGGGAGTTACTCATTTTTCCCTGGGTATCTCCCATGTATACATGAGGTATACATGTTAATAAACTTGCTTGTTTTTCTCTTGTTAAGCTGTCTTTTATTACAGGTGATTCAGCTAAGAACTCAGAGGGGTAGAGGGAAAATTACTTTTCCTCCCCTGCACCAGGATTCCTCTGTGATCAGTTTAATGAAACTACAAGGGCATGAGAATGAGTCAATGAAAAAGCCAATGAAACATTATGAAAAATTTCCTTAAGCCTTATAAACTTAGTTCTCAACTGCTGGGCCTCAGTTTCTCCATATATATCAACACCAACGTTGCAGGTTTTGCATGGTGGAACGGTACTGGTGGTGACTCAGTAAGAGAATGCTCAACAGACAGAGAATAGAAACAAAACCTGGATGATGGCATTCCAGAGGAATCAGCCATGCTTTGAGCAATGCCTTTACAAATACCTACTAAAATATTAGAATGTCTGAACAAAATGGCTAGTGTGAAGGTGTTATCAGACCTTACACACAAAAAGTAAATTTCAGGAGAAAGCACTGGGGGAGGCACATAAAAAGGAAATACGAACTCTACCAAAGTACAGAAATAGCTACGGACCCATGACAAAGGCCATAAAGGCCCTTCAAGCTCCAACAGTCAACTCTCCGACAAGTAACAGAAATCGTCAGCATTTGAACTTAGGTCTCTCTGGCTCCAAAAACCCATTATCTTAATCCTTAAACTAGTTCTACTGTTAGAAACAACAACCTTAAAAGTAGGATGATGAACAAAAACTTACCATGTTAAGTCCTCTTATCAACCTTTCCAGTAGCACCAAAGAGTTTTCCTTCAATATGGAAAATCTCAGAGTACAGGGAGAACCAATGATCATGATTAAAAGTTAAGAATAATTCCTTTCCCTCTGGAATCCATAATGACATCAAGCCAAGGAAAGACTGACCTAATATTACCTGTATGTAACTTAATAAAACAGTTGTCCTTTTTGACCAGATAAAGAAAAAAAAAGAGCCACACAGCTAGAGATGTAAAGAAACAATTCTTTAATATAAATAGTTAATAGATTAATAAAGGATGTCAACTTCCTTTTTAGTTAACCTGTATAAACTAAACTGTTATTTATCTGCCTAGGATTGATATTAATTTGCCTGGAGTTTGAAAAATAAATATGAACCAGAAGTTATTTAATTAATCAGAGAAAGGAATATGTGATTGATTAAATAACTTCTACCAGGATTTATAATCCACTGATCCTACCATTTTTTCATTGCTTACCTGTTACCCTATCTTAAATTCCACTCCCTCACTCCTTTCTCACTCCACATTCCTCTGAATAGACTCCAGCACTGGTTATATCCCACTTTCCATCTAGTCTGAGCCTGTACCCACACAGCTGAATGTGGCTGAAGGAAAACACCAACCACACTGATGGGTTTCACTTTAAACTCATAATCTCTCACCTTGAATGGGCCCTTAGTGCTATCTGAAAGTCATTTCATTCCCTCTCCCCATTCTCCTAGATAACTATTTCCTACTCTCTCCTCTCTCATCAAACTTCCAACACGTCCTCCCCATCCTCACTCTCAGCTGATGACATGACAAAAACTGCACAATCAAAAAAGACCTTCCATAAGGTATCACTCCCACATCTACCCACCACCTGTACCTGTGCCCATATAGTCTGCCTTCCCTCCTATTGCTCTGGATTAACAATCCGTGTTCTTAACTGAAGTCAACCCCTATAGTGGCGTACTAGATCCCATCCCCCTCCCTCATCTACTCCCAGACCATACCAGCAATACTCTTCTCTCAACTCTATCATCAATTTTTCTTTCTCAACTGACCATTCCTGTCAGCATACAAGCATACTGTTACATCTCCTAACATAAAACTAACAAAAAAAATCACTTCCATGTCTGCTCTCCTTTACAGCAAAATCCTTGAATGACTTGTATACTTGTATGCATCTCTAGCTGTTCTCTTCCTCTTCTCTCTTGAAATCACTTCAATCAAGCTTGTCCCCACTATTCCACTGAAACTGTTCTTTTCAAGGTCATTTGCCCTGTCATCTCTTAGTCCAAAGGTCAACTCCCAGTTATCATCATATATCTGACCCACCAGCAGAATTTATACATTTAATCACTTCCTCCTCCTCATTTGGCCCCAAGATACCACACTCTCCTGGTCTTCATCCTATTTCACTCCCCACTCATTTTGATGACCTAGAGAATCATAATCATTGCTCTCTCTCACAACAATGAGGTACCCCAGGGCTCAGTCTTTGGACATCTTCTCCATCTCCAGTCAATCACTTGGTAATTTCATCCAGTCCCATCTATATGATGATGATTCCCAAATATATATTTCCAGGAACCCTTGAACCCATGAACTTAAGACTTACACATCCAACTGTTTATTCGACATCTCTACTTGATGTTTAAAACAGTGCTATTCATAGTGTAGTCCACGAACTATTTATTACTGGCCCCCAACAAGATAAGTACAAAAATTAAGAGGAAGAGCTTAGAAACTTGACAGAGTAATTCTGTTTGTTGACCCTAACAATAAAAAATTTGGACATGAACTTTGTTTTTCATTAATTTAAATTTTCTAATAATTCATTTTTATCGTAATGTTCAAAAATATCTCTCTGTGATGTATTGAGAGGAAATAAACTGATCCTCCATCAATTTTGATAGTTTAAAAAGCACTAATCTCATAAGCATGCCAAGTTAACACATCCAAAACCAGGCTCCTGATATTCTCTCCAAAACCTGCTTGTCCTGCAGTCTGATCCATCTTAGGTAACAGAGCTCTTTCAGTTGCTCAGACCAAAAACCTTGGAGTCACCCTTGGAGGCAGCCTTCACACTCCTTTATCTCACATCCCATTCCAATCTGTCAACAAATCCTGTCAGCTTGACCTTCAAAATATATCCAGAATCCAACCATTCACAACTTCCCTGCTACCATGCTACCAATGCCGACAGATCAAGAAAGAATCTGTCAGAATGAATCAGACATTAAAGACACACCCAGTTGTCAGTGACTACTCAAAGGTAGACTCACAGCTAATCTGCAAAAACCTCTATAAGGTTATAAAAACCAATAGTCTAAAATTTCCCAAAAAACATATCACAGCATTTAGAAAACTTATGACATCTTATTTAGAAGATAGGGCTACCTTCAATACCACAGTGGTTTCCTCAGGCCATATTTAAGATTTTTAAATAATAGAAAAAAAGAGAAGCTCATTATTTGTTTGGAATAAATAACTAAAGTGACTTCAAATAAAAAAACAGTAAACATTTACTGAAGGCTCCACAGTACGATATCATTTAATGCTTACGACTCTCTCAGGTATGTTTGCAGATGAGGAAAGCTGAGACGCAGGAGGTGCGGACGCCTGTAAGGGGCAGAGCCAGGATTCCAACCCAGGTAATATGACGCCAGAGCCTTTCTGCTCAACCACCACACTTTTCAGTACTTAGATTGTTTCAAAATCACAGAAAATACCTTTTTTGGTCTTTCAAAATGTGCCTTTCTTTATTTATATGTTTACTATAAATTTATCTTCAAGAAGTATCCAACTGATCAATGAGTTAAAACAAAAAAAGCATAAGTGCAAAGCTAATCAATTTTATTTTTAGTTTCATTATCTCCAAAAATAATTACCTCCAGTTGCTCCTTCTGGGTAAAACCCTTCACACTTTTCCCTGAGGCATGGCCAACAAAAGTCATCGCTCTGACCATTGGCTGATGCTGTGAAAGCATTTCTGCAATTTCTTGAACGCTATCTCGAAATGAAGAGAAGATCATAACTCGGGTCTCATCACATTTCTTTTCAGAGGTGTTCTGAGCTATACAACAAAAAATACTTTAGTTACAACTTTCTTAAAAGCATACAGACAAGAACTAGTTCAAACAGAAGTCTGAAACTATATACTAATGAATGATAATTCTTTCAAAAAAATAATTTAAGATGTCTTAAACCTTTGCTGGTTTTCCTCCTACCTTCTCCAGTAATTTTAATAATCTTGGCTCCCTACCTCTCACTGGCTGTCATAATAAAATCCTAAATGAGTCAAAAAAAAAAAAAATGACCTGAGTCACTTCTGAGCAGTCCTTCAGTCATGCCCGGTGCCTGTTATTCCCTTCATCTTCTAAGTCAGAAGCACAGAACTGCAGAACTCCTGCTGATTTTGTGAATCTTCCCTTTCCTTTCTGTCACTAAAGGCACTGTTTTATCCAGGCCACAGCAGTCTGTCCCTGAATCTACAATACTCTCACATTCTCCAGTGATAAATGCACAATACGCCCTACAGCCAATCACAAAGCTGCGCCCAGGGTCCCTGTGTTTGGGAGGCCATAGAATCCACAGCAGAACACGGTCTTGGAGGCTGGGCTACTTACTGCTGGATGATGTGTGACCACGGTGGTTATTTAATCTCTTTAAACTTTAGTTTCTTCACATCTAAAATGGAGTGATGATTACATGAAATAGTAAACATCAAGTATGTAGACTTGCATATAGCAATTAGGTAATAATCGTAAGTTGTGTGGGGTTTGTTGTTGTTTGTTTTCTTTTGTTTGTAAGCTTGCTTGGGACTTTGACAACCCTTCTTTCTTCCATATGATTTACATTATATTAATCATCTTGTGTGTGCCAGGGACTACACTAAGCACTTTATATATTAACTCACTTAATCTTCATGACAACCCTAAGGATTAAATGACTTAAAACATACAAAGCTAATTCACAGTACATAAACAAAAAGAAGCAGCAGCTGTTGTAAGGAAAATTATTCTAGATAAACCTCCTCTGAATCACCACAGCATCAAGACTCCATCTGACCCCAAAGCCCATCTCCTCAACCAGCTGCAGCCTGCCTGTCTACCTTCATTCCACTGAAGCTCCTCTTCTAAAGTCATCAATAACTTCTCTATCACCAAATTCAATGGATGCTTCTTATTTAGTTCATCGTACCACACCTCTCAGCAGTATTTAACACAGTCCACTCCCTCCTACTGAAAGTCTCTTCCCTCAGCCTCTCTGACACTTGACCTGTCTGGTCTCCTTCTCAATCTCCTTTGTGGCTTTTTCCCCTCTGAACTCTAAATGTTAGTATTCTGCAGGACTACATTCTGGGCCCTCTCCTGTCTCTAAACTGTATTCCTTGTGATGTGATCACATCCATCCCTGAAGCTTTAAATACTGCCTTTATGCTGATGACTCCAAAATTTATTCATATACATGTAAAGAGATAAAAATAGCCTGGACCCTTCTTCTGAGATCCAGATGCACTTACCAAACACCTGCACATCTCCACCTAGATGTCTCAAAGGCATCTCAACATGTTCGCTCTTTCTTCTCTATGTTGTTCTTAATTTTCTCTCTGCTCAAGTAATCATCCACAAACATATATACACACATGTACACATCCATGTGACTCCTCTTTTTTCTCATACCCTTTGTCCAGTCCATCAACAAATACTGTTGGCTCCAACTTCAAAATTTATCTAGAATCTACAACCACATCTCCACACCTCCACTACCCCTGCCTTGGCACAAGCTACCACCATCTGTTCTCATCTGAGACTATTACACTAGCCTCTTAGTTGGTCAATGTCTACTCTCCACAAGACCACCAGTTCTACTGCTCTAAATGCTTTGGTAATAGTTTCACAAAGCATAAAAAATTGTAGAATAAAACCAGAGTTGTGACTTGGCCAACAAGCCCTAGCGATCTGGCCCCGGGCTCCCTCTCCCATCTCGGCCCACACCACTCTCCCCCTCACTGCACTACTCCAGGCACATGGTTGTTATGGATTCTTAATTAGACCAACCACTCTACTGCCTCAGGGCCTTTGAATTTAATATTCCCTCTACCTGGTGTGATCCTCCCCCAGGAATCCACAAGGCTTGTTCCCTCACTTCCATGACATCACCCTACAGACAGGCTCTCTCTAACACCCAACAGAACAGCATCTTCCATGACTCTCTCCTTACCTGCTTTCCTTTCCCTGCCATTATATCATATATTGTTTCATATCAGCTTCCCTTACATTGCCCTAGACTGACTTTTCTTTTTTATATAATACCTTATTCTTAATATTCCCACCATTTCCCTTGCCCCTAACCTCCCAAAACTTCTCAGAGCTTTTTTCTATTCATTATCCAGAGTAATTAAAAGCCTGCCCTCTTCATAAGAAGTGTTAGCACAAACTAATAACTTTGTCTCACCCTGAAGCTACTAAATATGACCTACCATTCCATGACTTGAAGTGTTCAACTACAACTTCTTCTAATTTCTTTAACTTTGGATGACTGTAGAAAAAAATTTTATCTTCATCTCCTGCAAAAAAAACACAAATTTCTATATTTTTCATATTCAATTATATTAATGCCTTTCAGTTATCCTTTTCAAAATGAATTTGTTAAAACTTACTTTTTTCTTTTTACTTAAACAGTAAGTAGCATCTGGGAGCACATAAGCATTATTGTAAAATAAACTTTGAGGGGCTGGCCCAGTGGTGCAGCGGTTTAGTTCACACTTGGCAGCCCGGGGTTCGCGGGTTCGGATCCCGGGCGCCCGCCAATGCACTGCTTGTCAGCCATGCCGGGGCGGCGTCCCATATAAAGTAGAGGAAGATGGGCACGGATGTTAGCCCAGGGCCAGTCTTCCTCAGATAAAAAAGAGGACGATTGGCGACGGATGTTAGCTCAGGGCTGGTCTTCCTCACAAAAAATAAATAAATAAACTTTGAATTTTTATGAACATCTCATTCTGAGAGAGAACCCAAACGGGAATCAGCAGCAAAGTAAAAGGGAAAAAATACACATTTAGTTAAGGTATAAATCAGTTTTTAGTAGTTCTGAGAATTTTCACTACCAGTAACAACTACTACTAACATCTATTATATATTTAAAGTTTATAAGCTGCTTGAATATGCATCTATCCTAACTTAAAGAAGAAAATCTTTAAGCATTTAATAGATCTGTTGTTACAGAAATATAAGTAATTACAGAGAGACACGTGGGTCAGTGGAGCAAAATTTCAAAATTCACCTTGAAGAGAAACCGTGTAATATAAAAACCAGACCTTTTCGGACAGAAACGCCACCCGCTGAAGCCCCGTGTGTCTGTGCAAACACGCCCTCCAGGTGATGATAGAGCGCCATGAAGTCCTCGCTGCGGCTAAGTTCATTTCTCGCCCGAGTCATACCTTCAGAAATTAAGAAAGGATTTTCCAAATAAATAAACGTAATAGCAAAACTAATCAAATTATTTATTAAAAAGAAATTAAACTTTACAAATGAATGCAAGTTTTTCAAATTTAAACATGACAACGAGCCACTTTTTCCAGTTCCACATTCACATATGTATTAATGAATGGCTTGCTTTTCTCCAGCAATTCATCAAAAACAAAGAAACATGCTATTTGTTACATAACTATTTCACTGCTTTTTAAAATAAAGCATTTTTAAGTAAACCAAACCGTTCAATACATCTTTAATAAAAATAATACATGTCATTATTTCTTTAAATAATTTCATATAATTTACCTTTAGTTCCATCCATAATTCCGCAAAGGAAGAAATATAAGGATCTCATTCCCATTTGCTGCAGTAATTCATAACCATGATATAAGCTAATACAAATAGCAAACTCTCCCTCAATTATGCCTTGTTGTATTCCCTAGAAAAACAAGCGCATATCAAATTTAATCAGAAAAAGAAATGAAGATACATGTTCCCCATGTAGAACTTATTGGTTCTATTGCACATCACGGGACATTGCTATGGAAAGGTGCCAATGTAGTTTCCATTTAAATCGGTCCCTTTATTTTTTTTCTTTAATTCAAGAGGAAGCTTACATTTTAAGGAGAATAATGGGGGAAATATTTATCATATACTATTTCTGTTTATAGGTAAATTATTAGCAGTATATAGTTGCATTTGTTCTTTCAAAACTATTCAGTAAACACTACTGCATGTCAAGCACTGAACTAGATATTTGAGACACAATGGAAAACATGTCCAATATGGGGCCATCCTCACGAGTGTTACTGGCCTCAGGACAAATATTTAATCAGACCGTTTAACGCTAACATTTAACACCAGGTATACCTGCCATAAATCATCTGACACTGAGCACCAGACCCTGTTCTAAGCACGTTACTTGTAAACTCACTTAATCCTAACAGCTAGGAGGTAGGTGCTAAAGTTACACCCGCTTTACAGATGCAGAAACTGCAGAGCCAGGGTCGGAACCCAGGGAATTTGGCCCAGAGCCCCTGTGCTCTCAACCACCACTCTCGAGGAAAAGTGAAATCCACACTCCTTCTAGGGGAACAGATGGCAGGTGCATCTATGACAAGACAGTTTTAAAAGGGGACTGACCACTGAGAATATATTTTAATTATTTTCCTTTATTCAGGATGAAAACTAGTGTTCACTACTTTGCATTTTTAGTAGCATTTAACATCAGTGATAGTCATTTTAAGTGCTTTCAGCGTAGTGATACATGCCCTAAAATGGCACCCTGATTACCTGAAAGAGTAAAACAGCCTCTCCGCAAAATATAAACTCTCATCAGTAAGATTACGTTCACTGGGTTTAGATTTACTATTTAAAATTTCAGTGAACCTTCAGGGCCAGCCCACTGGCACAGTGGTTTAGTTTGCGCTTTGGCAGCCCGGGGTTTGCAGGTTCGGATCCCAGGAGCCGGGCGACGCACTGCTTGTCAGCCATGCTGTGGCGGCATCCCATATAAAATAGAGGAAGATGGGCACGGATGTTAGCCGAGGGCCAGTCTTCCTCAGGAAAAAAGAGGAGGATTGGCAACAGATGTTAGCTCAGGGCTGGTCTTCCTCAAGAAAAAAATAAATAAAATAAAATTTCAATGAACCTTTGACTCCCAGCAGAAATTAAAACACATTTTACTAAAGTTTAGTACAATATCCTGCAATTTCACAGAAAAGCTCCCCAGATACTACAGAATAAAGTTCATATTTCAGGGTGTAACACTGAAAGCTATTCCCGTGTGGTTACAGCCTAGATTAACTACCATATCTGACTTCCTCACTCCCTTATCTCAGCCCAGCTGGCTCACTCGTTGTCTCCTTCACGCCGTCTGTCCATTGTCTCTTTTGCACACGCATCCCCCTCGGTTCAAAGAATGGCTCAGGGCCTTTTTGTCCTTATAAGCATCTCTCCTGACTTTGGACCTAGCTCAATGGGTATGTTCCTATCCACCTATTTTTTTCCTAGGAAGATCAGAAATAAGAAGCCTACTGTGATGTTTTCTCCAACCTTGGTATCAAGAGTTAAGACTAAATGCTCTGGGTCTAAATGTTAGTTAGAACCTACCTGCTCAAGGCCTTTGACTTTGAAACACAGAAATAAACTAAAATACCAATTCTTTCTTAAAAGTTAGAAGATAAATTTACCTTAATTCAAAACATTAAAGTGTATTTTTGCTAGATGCTTTTACAAACTATGTAAATCATATCTAAATTTTTGATGAGCTAATATATACCAAAAACCAATCATTATTTACATTTCATTCTAGCTCTGAGTAAAAACTTAATCTCTAGCTTCAAATTTTATTTAAAAGTACCTACCACAATATTTGGAGATGGGTTTTTCCTAAACTGATCTCTTGCCAGAATTATCTGGTATTTTGTTAGATTGGGGATATCCTTTCTCTTCAAAACATTCCTCTGAATCAAAGAACTGGCAAATGTTTCCAAAATCTGCAAATTTCAAAGATTTTAGTTTAAGCTTGTTTTAAAGTCCTTTATCAAATACAATCATTTCCTCACATATTAAAATAGAAGTTATATATTAAAGTTTGTCTTAAACTGAATTTTTAAGTAAACTCAGCAAAGATAACAATAAAATTTAAAAGTACTTGACATTTAACCCCAGATAACATCCATATGAGAGTCAGCACAAGCAATTATCAGACCCAACTATAATATAAGAACATTTGCATTTATCTGTTCATTTCCTAACTCCCCTCCCCCCAGTCTAAGCACAATGAAAGGAGGGCCTTTGGCTTCTTCACTGCTGCATCTTCAGTGCCTACAACAAAGTCTGCCACATAGGCAAATATTTGTAGACTGATGACTAAATCAGAATGCCTCGAGTACATTTAATTTCATTTGTTGATTCATTCTTTTTTTTTTTTTTTGTGGGGAAGACCAGCCCTGAGCTAACATCCGTCGCCAATCCTCCCCTTTTTGCTGAGGAAGACTGGCCCTGGGCTAACATCGTGCCCATCTTCCTCCACTTTATATGGGACGCCCCCACGGCGTGGCTGACAGGCAGCGCGACGGCGGGCGCCCGGGATCCGAGCTCGCGAACCCCGGGCTGCCAAGCGCGGACTAAACCGCTGCGCCATCGGGCGGCCCCCTGTTGATTCATTCTTTCAAGAACTATTTATCAAGTATCTTTTAGGTATCAAGCATTATTCTAAATGTTCAAGATACTGGGTCTGAGAAAGTGAAGTCGCTGCTTTCAGAAAGTGTAGATCCAATGGAGGGAAGCAAAGAATGAAGAAGTGAACAAAGAGCGTAGAGCACTTCAATTACAACAAATGCATTAAGAACCTAAAACACAGTAACGAAGAAGAGTCTTTGAGGGAAAGGGGTTATTATCAAGTACGGTGGACAGAGACAGTCTCTCTGAAGAGCTAGTACGTGAGCCTGAATGATGTACGTCTAGTACGAGAGGTTCTGAGGACACAGCGTTCCAGGCAGAGGAAACAGCAGACAAATGGTCCTGATGCAGGAATAAGCTTGATGGCACGTTGAAGGGAAAAAAGAGACTTCCAGATGAAGACCTACTACAGCAATACATAATTTACTGTTCAAATTTTTCCCTAATTTTTATTTCCTAAAATAGGGCCATTTTAGTACATTTTTATCCTTCCTCCCTTCCAGCTTTACTGATCATACTGCTGAAAGAAGCACTCTAAAAATATCAACAAAATTAAATTCTTATATGTGATTATACAAATTATAAATTTTAGATTCTTATAAATGGAATGATTTAATCATAAAAATGTATTAGCATTTAGCAGATGATTACTGGGAAGACATTAAATTAATAACACTAAGAATTGTGTTACAAATAATTTAAAATCCAAAACAAACCACATTCCTATAAAACTTCTCTTTAAGAAAGACAAGGTTAAATGATACATGAATGATTTGGTTATCTATTTCTGCATAACAAACTACTTCAAAGCATCGTAGATTAAAACAACCACCACTGTATTTGCCCCTGATTCTGATTCTGTGTAAGAATTCAAGTGGGGCACTGAGAGGGCCTAGCGGCAACGACACCACAACAAGCACACCTACTGAACAGATCTTGGTTTCTAAATACCATGCTTCCATAAGAGGAACAAGGATTCCTTGAAGAAATGGTTGACTCCATGGCTGGGACAGGAAAAATACTAAATGAGCATAAAATATCTTGTAATACAGAAATTAGGAAGTGCTGCAAAAAAAAAAGGAGCATGTCTAAAGAACACAGGAGCCACCTTCAAGGAACTCCCGATGGCCAAAGCTGGAACATGAGCACCAACAGTAACAATGACAGTACTGGATTCAACCCACAGAAAAAAATAAATACCCATTAGTCTATATTGATATAAAGAATTAAATTAATAAATAAATGGGGGAGAAGAAACAAGTCTTCACTATAGGAGAATTCAAATTAACAAATGGAAAAGAAATGAAGGAAAGAATAATGACTAGGCAAACCCTACAGAAAGAACTATTGCAAGCAAGAATCATCACTGTATGCTAAAACGTGTAGGCCAAATATGTTGACAAATAGGGTATTTGCATAGTCTCAAAGTATCTCTCCACTGGAACTCTCTACACTATTTTTGCAAATTTTTTGAAAGTCTGAAATTATTGCAGGGGCCTTGTGGCATAAGGGTTAAGTTCACCGCACTCTGCTTCGGCGACCCGGCTTGGTGCGTTCGAATCCTAGGCGTGGACCTACAGCACTCATCAGCCATGCCGTGGTGGCGTCCCACATACAAAATAGAGGAAGACTGGCACAGATGTTAGCTCAGCAACAATCTTCCTCAGAAAAAAAAAACAACTATTGCACAATAAAATGTTAAAAACAAAAAAGAATTCTTCCAGGGCACTGCAGGGACAGCTTGTCTGCTCCTCGATGTCTGGAGCCTCACACGGCAGGGGCAGCTGGAACAGCTCAACCGGGGCCATGTTTGTACCCTCAGTTCTCGTATGTGCTGGGCCCTCCCTTCTGCTCAGTGTGACTAACCGGAGCTTCATCACTCTGCTGGGCAAAGGCAGTAACAGGCAGCCCGGATTCCAAGAAAGGGGATGTGCCCGCCTCTCCGGGGAAGGAGTGCCAAAGACTGCGCACTCGTCTCCAATCCTCAGCAATGCGGACACGAAAACAAGGTGTTCCCTAGCATGACACTAACTGTGAACTAGCAACAATGGTTTACCCCCAATTCTCCCACTGAAAGGGTAACTATCTAAGCAACTTCTCAACAGCTAAAATACTGACATTTGGACCAAATAATTCTTTGTTGTGGGGGCTCTCCTGTCCACTGCAGGATGCTAGGCAGATGCGTGGCCTCGACACACTAGAGCCAGGAGAACTCCACTCCCCACCCTTCCAGGTATGACAACCAAAAACATGTCAAGGCATTGCCAAATGGTGAAGGTGGGCAAAATCGCCTCCAGTTGAGAACCACTGCTGTGTAAGGGATCAAGGTGGAAAATGCTGAAAATATATTTCCTTACAAAGAAACTTCTGGTTGAATCAAGATATGTCATGGGTGTGTTTGCTGCACACTTACGTTTTGTGCACTCTGCTGTTTATATATGTGTGGGGAGGGGTGTTTTATACTGCAATTAAAAAGTTTACTTAAGAAAATACAAAACCATATAAGGCTATTATTTACTTTAGAAATGGTACATCATTTTGTACTTCCTCCTTCACTAATAGTTTGCTAATACAAATAAAACACAGTGCTCATTCCAAACATTTTAATTTCAAAGAATTTTTCAATATATTAATTATATAAAATGATTATAACTATATAGTCTCACACCCAGATTCTGTTAACTAAAACAATTACACTATCAGTTCCTTTTATGAAAACCCTGACTTGTGATAAAAACGGCTTACCTGTATATACGCCTTTTGGATGGCTGCAAGTTCTTCACCGAGGGGAACGACAAGCTTTTCAACTCGTCTCTCATGAGAGTATGGCAGAATATCTGGAGAATCTTCAGAACGAAGCTCTATCTGCCCAATTAGTAGGTTCGTAATAACCTGTTGCACAGCCTACACAAAATCAATTAAGTATGATTATAAATTATATTACTTGTTAAATTTTTCAGTTTGTCACTAACAGAAATAGAATGGCAGTAAAATTTTGAAAGAAATATTAGAAATTCATGTCATTAAATATTTAAAAAAAACAAAACTATAAAGCACATCAGAAGTGGCACAATAGAGGAATAAGGCTTTTGAAACATCTATCTTCCATACAGACTTCAAGCCAAGCATCCAAAAAATAAGAACATTAGTAAATGTCCAACAAGTTCCGCAGATGTATTTTGTACTTTCCAGTAGCAGTGATGTGTTCCTTCCATCAACATTTTATACAGAGTCGGACAAAACAGGAGTTTCAGATTAGCAAACTACCTCCCCCAAACACTATACCACACAGCCAATTTCAGAGCCAGAATTAGCACACAGATTTCCTGATACCCTGGCAAATGCTTGTTTCCATTGATTTTTGTGAGAAAAACAGAGACGTCTTGTTACTATCAAAGGATACAAATATATCTTAGGAATACTTTACAAATTGGCTTGTTAAGAAATTGAGGGTATAGGGCC
The DNA here is from genome assembly GCA_031878705.1 of Tapirus indicus. Taxonomy (NCBI): domain Eukaryota; kingdom Metazoa; phylum Chordata; class Mammalia; order Perissodactyla; family Tapiridae; genus Tapirus; species Tapirus indicus. Next base: position 5,722,462 of record CM062918.1, read on the forward strand.
TAGACTAAATCAATTATTGATAAATTAGTGGAATATTTTCCATTTAAATTAATATATATGATGTGAAAATATTTCTAAGGCTAAATTTCATTCACTCAAAGCTTATAAAGTTCCCTAATTATAAAATTAGGGAATTGGAGCAAAAACATATAACTAGTGAACCATTAGATTAGTACAGTACTGACCGTATGATTAAGAGCCAAGAAGGAAGGAAGCAGTGGGATCCTGAAGGTACTAGAAATTAAAGCTTTTTTTTTTAAATTAGAAAAGCCTCATGGGCTTAGTTTGACAAACAATACTCTAGGGCAAGAATCACATCTTAATCACCCTTATATTCCCAACACTTGGTATGGTGCCTAACACAGTAGGACACTATAGTTACTGAGGCTCCCTATACATTCAAAATCTGGAGTAAAGTTATGATCATTTTATAAAATAGGTAAGACTTGGGGCCGCCTGGTGGCGCAGCGGTTTAGTCCGCGCTTGGCAGCCCAGGGTTCGCGAGTTCGGATCCTGGGCGCCCGCAGACGCACTACCTGTCAGCCATGCCGTGGTGGCGACCCATATAAAGTGGAGGAAGACGGGCACGGATGTTAGCCCAGGGCCAGTCTTCCTCAGCAAAAAGGGGAGGATTGGCAATGGATGTTTGCTCAGGGCTAGTCTTCCCCACAAAAAAAAAAAAAAAATAGGTAAGACTTGAATATTTTTAATCATTCATTCATTCAACAAATATCTGAGTAACTCCCACATGCCAAGTATTGAGTTGGTGACTGAGCTATGACCAAGATAAACGTAATCCCTACAATCATGTAGCTACTATTTTAGTGGGGCAAAAAGACAACAAATAAATGAATAAGTAAATGAAACACATATTATGATAAATATTAAGAAGAAAATCACAAGATGGGGGAGTTGACTTTTGATAGCTTAGAGTGGATCTTTCTGAAGGGGTGGCATTTAAACAGAGACTTAAAAGCTGACTAAAAACAATCATGCTTAAACATCTTCACACAAGGCTGGAGGCAAGATCAAGGATAGGACAGACATTTCTAAAAATCAACAAGGCTATGGACGGAAAAAACATCTTACAGGTTGGCAGAGTTGAAAGCTATCTTAGAAAGTATCCAAAACCCAATACAGAAAACTATTCAGAGCTACGAAAATCAGAACGTCATGGGATAGGGCTCAAAATCTGCATTTTTACCATCCTCCAATAAAGGAGACCAGAGCTCCCCAGAGAAATGTCTGATTCCATGTCTGGGACAGGAAAAGCACAAAATAAGCATAAAATATCTTGTGATGCCAGAAAGTTATGAAGTGTTAAAAAAACAAAAAGACACACATCTAAAGGACACAGCAACCATCTTCAAGGTGCTCCCAATGGACAGAGCTGAACCATCTGAGCAACAAGATTACGAACGACAGTATTGGATGGTAGGAAAAGAAATCCATTAGTCCATATTAATACAAAGAGCTGATTTAATAAATAAATGGGGCAGCCCTGCAATACAGAATTCAAATCAACAAATGTGAAAGCAATGAGGGAAAGAGGAAACTGAACAGGCAAACACCACAGAAATAACTGTTGCAAGAAGAACCATCACTGGATGTTAAACAGAACATTTACATAGTTGCAAACTAGCTCCCCCACAAGACACTTAATTACAAAGGGAAAAACAGTAAGAATACAATGGAGAAACTGAGAACACATCACCTTAACCAAGTCAAGATTAACAGCACCCGTAACAAGACAAACCAACATCATGTACTCTCTCGTACAATGTGCTGAGAAAAGAACAGCATCACTTCGGGGCTATTCTTGCCAAAAATGCATAACCTTACTCCAATCACCAGAAAAGTCAGAAAAACCCAAACTGAAGGATATTCTACTAAATAACTGGCACCTACTCTTAAGTATCAAGGTCCCAGAAGGCAAGAAAAGACTGAGGAACTATCACAGATTGGACGGGACCTGGCCACATGACGACTACATGTGGTGTGGGATCCTGGACTGGACCTGGGGCAGAGAGGGCACTGGCGGGAAAACTGACAAAATTCAAATAAGGTTTGCAGACTAGTCACTGGTCTTGTGCCAATGCTCACTTCCTGTTTTTGGTAATTTTACTATGGTTATATAATTTTACTATGGTTATATAATGTTATGTTAACATTAGGGGAAGCTAAGCACAGGTAATACAAAGACTTTAATTTTGGCAAATTTTCTGCAAGTCTAAAGTTATTTCAAACTAAAACTTAAAAAGAACTGAAAATGGTAACAACTTAAAAAACACTTTTACTATTAAAAAAATTTAGTACTTTTGGGGCCAGCCTGGTGGCATAGCGGTTAAGTTTGTGTACTCCACTTCAGTGGCCCGGGGTTTGCCCATTCGGATCCTGGGCGCGGACCTACGTACCACTCAAGCCATGCTGAGAAGGCTTCCCACAGAGAGCAACTAGAAGGATGTACAACTATGACATACAACTATCTAACGGGGCTTTGGGGAGAAAAAAAGAAAAAGAGGAGGATTGGCAACAGATGTTAGCTCAGTGCCAATCTTCCTCAAAAAAAAAAATTTTAGTACTTTTAACAAACGGTTTTAGGTGATTCTTACACACACTGAAGTCTGAATACTATTAAGACAGAAAAACTCCTCCACTCACAGAAGCAAAGGTAGGCACCTTGTAGGAAATGTTGTGGTCCTAACGTCAAACTCAGTACTGACATGGAAAATGATCTGGCCACAAAGAGCAATTCTCATTTTCCTAAATGTTAATGAATGGAGAGACAGTTTACTTACCTTTATATCACTACCTGGTGTGGCACTAAGGGCCAAGATTCTGAAGTGATTTGTATATTTGACTAGTTCTCTTACAACCTTAAAAAAAAAAACAGTTAATTTTATCCAATACAAAAATAACAATGATTCTGTTAAACAAGCTGTTATATATGGTCCATTATCATTATTCCTTATTCAGAGTATTGATGGTTTAGTGGGTGGAAGTATCATTAGTCATCTCATCTGAAGAGCAAATGATTTAGGTTTACACTCTACAACAGTCAATCACCTTAGGGTTTCTTCTATATAGAGAGCTATAAAAATAGGAAAAAAATTAAATACCCTATGAAATTAGATTTGAAATGAAAAGTAAAATTTGTTTTAGGAAAGATTTTAAAGAAGTTAGATTTTATGTGAAAAGCTCACAATTTTTAAATTAAATTTATTCATAAAAGAATATAGCTAATTTGGGGTAATTTTAAAACTCGAACTTTCCTTTTAAATCCCAAGACATTTTCTCAGTGGCACCAAAGCATCATTCTAGGCTTTGCAGTTTGAATTCAACACCCACTTCTGGTATGATTAATACTGGATAATCTGTCAGAGTCCCATATGCCCCTTCACATGAGGCCCCGATAAAAGGGAAAAGGACCCCTAAATAAACTGAGTTGCAACAACAGCTCTCAGTATCCCATATTCCACATTAGATATAGGAAACAGTAAAACCAGATTATCTAAAAACTGCTCTAATTTCAACTCATGTCAAGGATGAATTCAATGAGACTGAATCTTGATTAATATTCAAAAAATATTATTTATGGAGTTTTTCATAACATGATAGAGAATGCATACAAAGATAGAACATTACACTTAATGGAGACTTAGGCAGAATTGTTCTCATTAAAAACTGATGCAAGACAGTGCTCCTTTTTCGTGTGTGTGTGTGTGTGTTGAGGAAGACCAGCCCTGAGCTAACATGCATTGCCAATCCTCCTCTTTTTCGCTGAGGAAGACGGGCACTGGGCTAACATCAGTGCCCGTCTTCCTCTGTTTGATATGGGACGCCACCACAGCATGGCTGACAAGTGGTGCGTTGGTCTGCACCAAGATCCGAACCCGTGAACCCTGGGCCAACAAAGTGGAGCACATGAAGTTAACTGCTATGCCACTGGGCCAGCCCCCTGATGCAAGATAAGATGTCTCTAATACACCACTCTTTTCGAGGAGAGATTGTCAAGCATTTTGTAGAAAGGGAAATGGTGTTGTGTTTCTAAGCCAGGAAACTACATTCTTCACTGATTTGATGTGCACGCTGGAACCTATATCTGGAATATGCAATGTTGTGTAAACTCTCAGGGCTGTTTGGATATTAATGAAGTCAATGCATGTCTCATTGTACTCAATAAAAGCATAAGCCTTGTAGTTAAAAAAGAAAAAATCACCTAACGCCTAGAATTTTTTTGAAAATAAAATAAATGAGTTAAAGTTGCTAAATATAAACTAAATCTACAAAATGAATTCCACAGAGTTAGAACAAAAATTTTTAAATACCTCTCTCAAGCAGAAACCCTAACACACTAGGTATTAATTTAACTTGGAAAGATAAAAATAAATGAAAAAATATATCCATTTCCTGGCTGAGATCACCCCTAAGAAAGATGACAATTCTCCGGAAGATAATACAGAGATATATCACAATAGCACTAAAGTCCCCAAGGAAAGTACCTTACAAATTCACAAACCAGCAGTGAAATTCACGTCTCTGCAGGAAATGAAATCAACTTTCCCTTCTATTCTTACTCTACACCCTCTCCCTAGTATCACCAGCTATTACAGTTTTAACTACCACCTCTATGCTGATGATTTCCAAATCTGTGTCTCCAGCTCAGAACTCTCTGTCGAGATCCATACTTCTATCACCTGCTGCCTCCTGCATATCTACAGCTAGATTCCTCAGACACGCCCCAAACTCAACAATCTAAAACTGCACTATCTTTCCACAATACCCCAATCTTCTCTGCTTCCGGAACTCTGCATTTTGACTAGCGGCACCAACATCCTCACAACCTTCCGTGTCAGAAACCTGGGGTTCATGCTAAATTCCTCCTATCCCTCATTGTACACCCTGCCTTTAGCCTTCTCTCCTCTAAGCTCTTTTAAATCTTAAGTTAACACCCCAGTTCAACATTCTTCAAGGAGTCTCCACCACCTATGTCCCCTACGGCCTACAAAGAGCACTCAAACTGCTAAGCATAAAATACAAATGCCTTCAAGACCTGGCCCTGACACATCTCTCCAGCCATACTCCATCTCTCTACCTCTGTACTTTATATTCCTATAGTATGGAACCGGAAGGTAGGTACTGCGAGATCTGTTGTATATATGATGCCATTCAATCCTTACGGCAACGCTGACAGCTGAGTATTATCTTACCTACCTGCCAAGGAATGACACCGCATATTCACTATCATTCTGTGGATTATCATCTTAGTTCCAAAACTCCACCCATACCCTACTCTGGATCACTGCCTCAGCCATGACCAGGCTCTCATCATCTAGATCTGACCCTAATGGTCTTGTTAAGCTTTAAAAGAAAAAAAAAGACAGCGGAGACACTGACTGAATGGATGAAGGAAAGTATTTCCTATCACCATCTGTTCTGAGATAATAGATATAAGGCTTTTCATAATGATAACACCATCAATAACTTCCATCATTAATAATTATTCCCCAAAACACTGTTTAACAATGTTTACAAAGTACTTTTTAACAAAATATTACCTGGCAATAAGCATAGTTTCCAAGAGCTTTGTGAGCTTCATCAATAACTAGACACTTTATTTCAGCAGCGGGACAAGCTCCTCGAGAAAGATCATTTACCATGACTTGAGGTGTAAGAAAAAGGACTCTCTTACTGCGCCACATTTCCTTCCTGGTGAAAGCCTGAGTCGATCCTGTAAATAAAAGTGCCATTCTACATTCTAAACTCCAGACTGTTATCTGTAAAATATAAATAACCTGGCCTATTTTCAAAATGCACTCCCGCTTTGGTAATCTTCTTTCAAAACGAGAAAAATTTGACAAATCATCGGAACGCTACATCTTAAGGCTTTGTTGTGATCCAAACGTCATTGCTGGCTCTTAGGGAAGACTACTAGACCGTCTTCAGAGAATTCCTACAAAATGGCATAATATTTGAAAAGAAGCAAATTCTTCAAGTGGGAAACCCTGGGGAAGAAAGTCAGGAAACCTCATATTCACTTACCGATGGGGTATACACACATAATCGCTTCCAAGTGCTCTAACTTGCAAGCGGCTGGGATTCTCTGAAGATTGAACACAGCATTGAATCCAGCCCATTAAGGCTGGACTTGCTGAAGGTGGGTGAGGTTTTAAGGGGGAGGATGTAAGATAAGCACATTGCGATCTGGAGACTATTCCACAGGGGTCAGGAATTCCTTTAGCTCGATTTCCACCAGCACGCGTGCTTTCCTTCCCCTGGGCACCCAACACTTAGTTTCAAACTAACGCACTCTTTCTAAGATACCTGTCATTTCGGCCATGTGGGGCTGCGGGATACCCATCACCCGGTAGCAAGCCTCGATCTGCTGTGTCACCAGAGGTTTGGTGGGGGCCATGAAGACCACCTTGCCGGAAGGGAACCAGCGGTAGAAATTGTACATGACCACGGCGGCAATAAAGGTCTTCCCCAGGCCGGTGGGCAGGCACACGAGCGTGTTGCAGAAGAGAGCGGCCCGGGCGATGTGCAGCTGGTAGTCCCGCACCGGGCAGTTCGTGGGGTAAACCCACAGGGCGCCCGCCGAGGCGCAGAACCCGCCCTCCGCCAGACCCAGCTGCCGCTCGGCCTCGTACACGGCGACCAGCAGCACATCGTCGTCCGACTCGGCCTGGGCCTCGGCGGCCTCGGCCACGGCAGGAGAGCGCGCCCCGGGGACGCCCGGGCTCCGAGGCCGCCCCGCTCCGGCGCTGCGAGCCGGGGCGCCGGCGGCCCGGGACACGCTCGAGCCCCACGTCTGGAAGAGCGTTCTCTGCCGTCCACTCATCAGGCCGACGACCGCCCCGGTTGCTCTCCGACGCCAGCAGCCGCAGCAGCCCAACTGCCGCGGACGCGATCCCCATCGGCTCCCCCCGCACGAACAGCGGACCCGGAGGGCGGGACTGCGGCCCGCTCACCCAGTTGAAATAGCCGCCACTGCGTCTGCGCTGGGAATATGATTGGCCGGCTTCCCGGAAGCCCTCCTGGCCTCCCAGAGGCGCATGCGCAATGTCACTGAGTCGCTAAATCTGGTCCCCCGTCAGTTTTTTTTTATAGACTCTAAATTTGAGTTCCCTTTCCCATGACTAGGTGTCCGGGCATCATTGATCAAGTAGAATTGCTTTGGTAAATAAAATGGCAAGCAATAGGACATATTGAAGTCTATGAGGAAGCCATTTGGTATGAAACTAATTCGGCCTGACCTTGCTTTTCCAAATGGGCCTGACTGGCCTTTGAATAAGCATTGTATATCTGCTTTGAGCATTTACCATGTCCCAGAGATAAGAACAAATGCCCTTAAGGATGCAACTTCCCCCACATTGGCATTTCCTTAAGAATAAGCATTTCTCCCTAGGTGAGGATTTGATTGCTGTGCTCATCCTGTGACCACACAGCTCGAGACAGCAGACCTGCTCCATGCAGTGTCTATCAAAGGCTATGCCGACTGGGCAATCTCGTGACTATTGTAAAAACGGACATTGCATCCATGTGATATATGCTCTTTGACGGTAGATAACCACTCTGTACACCCCACTACATTGCTGCCCTTCCTTCCTTGGAGGGCTATGTGGTCCTCAAATTTGGCTCATAATAAACTCACCCCAGTTTTGATTTATGGATTAGCTATGGATTATTTGCATCGACAGTTTAAAATGAGAAAAATAACTTTAAGCTCCCAGGGGACAACGGAGACCCAGATCTTTGTGAACGTAATGTTACTGAGTGTCTAACGTGCTTTATTCCTTGGCCCTATTTTTAAATCGGAAGATGAGGTGAAAAGCAAAGGCGTCTGTTATTCAGTGTCTAGTCTTACTTCGCTATCCAGGCGGAGAAAACAAAACGCCAGGCCTCTTTCTCTCCTTATTAAGAGTGGAAACCCGTTATCCCAACACTTTCATTGCTAAAAGGGAAGCGAGCGCTATGGTCCTGTCGCTGGAAACTCCGAGAGGGAGTGTGGCGTGCCGCCCACGGGAGCGCCTCCGCCAGTGCCGGGCGCCACCGCTCCGCTCCAGCGACGACCCCGCCCCATCCCCGCGCGCTCCCGGCGGCCGCGCTCGGAGCCTGGCGGCTGAGGGGCTGCGCATGCGCGCTTCCGCCTGCGGGGGAGCACGGCCGGCCTGGGCCGCTCCGAGCGCCGCCGACGGCGCACGGCCTCCTGCCAAGGAGTCTGCGCGCGTTCTGTTTGGTCAAGTCTCTGGACTTGCTTTTACACGAACTGTTTCCCGGGCGTTTGTATTTTGGGGGGAGGCGACGGGTTGCACTTTTAGCGTCATTCGTGTGAGCTTTAAAAGGGGGGGGGGAATGTGGGCTGTTCTGACCGACGAGGACAGAGCCAACGCCGGCGCGAAGTTTTAGGCTAGAACGAGATAAAATGGGGTTCGGTGTCTGAAGGCTGCTGTTTAAACGGGCTGTAGAGTTGAAAGGCTCAGCAGCCCGTCGGTAGCAAACAAATGTGGGGAATGGCTGGTAGGCAGCACTGCCATCCGAGGCTGCCTCAAGCGCTCCAGTTACGAGGAAACGACAGCCTGCGGCCCTCAGCGTCGTCACGGGGGATTCACCCGGACACAACAAAGAAGCCCTCGCAGCACAGCCTGGACGTCACTCAACGACGCGCGGCCCGTCGACGCCGGGTCCCGCGGTGGCCCCGCCCCTCGGGCTGCGTGCGGCCCAGGCCACGCCCCGGGGGCGGGGCGACGCCGAGCCGCGGCGGGCTGGTTCAGTGAAGCGGAGGCAGCGGGGGAAGATGGCGGCCACCGTTCCGCAGCGGGCGTGGACCGTGGAGCAGCTGCGCAGCGAGCAGCTACCCAAGAAGGACATTATCAAGTTTCTGCAGGACCACGGCTCAGACTCGGTACCGGAGGCGGCGGGTCGGCCGGGCCGGGGTGGCTGAGGGCCGCCTCCCCCCCGGCGCCGTACATCCCGGATCCCTCCGCCCCCGCCCTCGGCCTCCGCGGCCGCGGCCTGGAGGCCCCGGAGGCCGCGTGCGCCCGGCGGCCGCGCTCCCGCCCCCGGGGGCCCCGCGCGGCGCAGGGGCGGGGAGCAGGTTTACGTCTCGGGCCCGCGGGCCCTGAGCGCAGTCAGGACGTCGCCGGGACCCTAGAGTGGGGGTGGAGGCCGTGGGAGCGGGGAGCCGGGAGGCGGGGTGAGCCCCGGAGGGCTGCGGAGGCCTGTGTGGGAACGCTGTGTGCGATTGCTCTCCTCACCGGTACTACACAGTGATGTTGAAAAATCCGTAGATGGTGGTTTAACTTTTTAAAATATCGATCCTCTGAGTGACCTTTTCCCGTTATGTTAGGAGAGTCACGTGCGCGTTTTGTGTACACTCTCCCATTGTTACAACCTAACTCAGAAGTCTCTGGCATTCTTTATCCTGTACGTCCTGCATTTTTTCAGCAGTCTCCATCTTAACCGCCCGTCTGTAGTCGCAAGTTGTTTTTGTCAGACTTGACTTTTTATCTTTCGGAAATTAAGATTTAAGTGACCTCTCTTCAATTGCTGAACGACTTGCACAGTTGTGCACGCGGCATCAGCCACTTATGGGAAATAGAAGCAGCAGGCTGCGTATGGTGGTTCTGGAGTTCTATAAGTTCTAAACTTGCGGTTAGAAAAATTGTTTCTGGGCTCTGTTGAGAGGACTGTAATTTATGTTCGTTTTGAGGAGTCTTGAATGGGAGATAAAATTATTCTCCAACTTCCAGTTACATGCTCCCAAATAATTATCCTGACATCAGTAAGTGTCTATACAACAGATACTGAGCAAGAACTATGCTCGGTATTTGGGGAGACAGGGATGAAAAAGAAAGACCCCGTGCCTCAGGGATACCATTTTAGTGGAATTTTTCTCTCTTAAGCCAACTCATATCACAACTGGAACAATAGAATATAGCATATTTTCTAGTGTTCATTCATGTACTTAAACCTGTATTTGATCACTGTTTCATTGATCATAAGATACCAGGAGATGTTTATATTTTGGATATTTTTCTGGAAGCTTCCTAAAGAAATCACAGAGTGCTAAAGCAGGTGATTACTTCTATTTAATCAAAACAGCCTTTCCCCATCAGCCTTTATCATTCAGTACATTTCTCTAAGAGGGGGAGAGAAAAAGCAGAGAGAAAAAAATACAGTAGTGATAGTGGTAAAAAACTGCTTTATGGGAAAGATTAGACGATGCCAGAGGACAACTTTGAGAAAGTAACAAAATGAGGAATCAAGCAAGGACCACAAAACAGAAAAGGAAGCAGAATAAAATAAGGGGAAACAAGTTATTAAAATTTCCATGTTAACATGATTTTGAGATGAAGTTACATGATCTGATGACTTGACGTTTTAGTAGTAGTATGGTGTCCGTCTGCCAACCTGGTCTTATCTTTGAGAGAAATGGAATTCTGTTACTTTGAGTTATTAAACCCATTATTTTATTAATCATAGTAGCTAATACTTAGTTCTTACTGTGTGACAGCCTCTATGCTAAATAGATTATTGCACATATGCTTACAATAAGCCTCTGACATAGATGCTGTTATTTATCTTCCACTATGGTAGAGAAACCAAGTGTTTAGGAAAGCTTAGTCCCTTGTCAAAAGTCAGACAGCTGGGATTTTAACCCAGATGGTCAGACTCCACAGCCCATACACTTAAGCACTATATATCTAGCATTGTGTAATAGTGCTTCCCAGTCTGCCAAGAATGGGTAACAGATGTGTCAAGATAGCTGTGCCTAACATGGCTGGAGGCTCCCAGGGCCAAGTAACATCCTGCCAAGAGCAGTTTTGCCCAGTTACCAGAGTGTGCTGCTGTATAAATGTGCTTTTCTGTGAGTTCCCTGATGGGGAAAGGGTTAGTACGCCCCAGTGTTACCACTACATAATATTCCAGTTCCAGTCTTGTGAATGATGCTTATAAAATACCCAATATGTTTTTTTAATCTTCCTTAAATCTTTTGTTGTTATGAAGTAGAGTATGAAATGTAATGTTTATTTCATTTCTTCTATCATTAATAGTACTATTTGAAACATAATGGCCAGCATGAAAGGTCATTTTCTAATTTTAGACCCTTACATGAGGGAAATTATTTTGACTGACCAGCTTTTTTCTTTATAGTTTCTTGCAGAACATAAGTTATTAGGAAACATTAAAAATGTGGCTAAGACAGCTAACAAGGACCATTTGGTTACAGCCTATAACCATCTTTTTGAAAGTAAGGTGAGTATTGTTACTAATTACCAGAGTATTTATTACCAGAATGTCATTTTAGATATTTTATTTCCAAAAAGAAGTTTTAAATGCATTTATTTGCAGAATATGTAGTTTTTCCACCTGAAATTTTTTAACTACCTGTCAAATCTAGTGAGGCTAATCTGCAGCTTGGCAGGATGTTTTGATATTTTGAAAGGGACCAGATTTTTAAAAATAATTCCCTAGTAGCTTAAATTAAGACAACAAATTCTTAAAGGCACTGAAACGCTGTAAATCCAAAATAAGTTCCATTTCATTAATGAATTTAAAGTCTAGGCTAGAGGCTGAGCCTTAAGAAAAACAAATTTTAAGAAATTCCCCAATATTTGTTACTATGAAATGACCGTCTTCCAAAGAAAAGACTATTAAGGAGTTGTTTGAATAGTATTCATCTCTGATTCTGAGCTGGCCTTCCTAAAGGTCTTGGTCCTCGTTTCAGAATATTTATTGTGAGATGGTTTGAGGGTCGTAATTTGTTGAAATGCTTAACGTAAGAGTCTCCCTTGCTCCGTGGGCTATTCCACTTGTTTCCGTGTGAGTTGAAGCCTGTGTTCACGGTGCATATGTTCATTTCACTGAGGCTTTCAGCCTGTCCCAAATATGATAAACATGAGAACATTTTCCTTGCAGCGTTTCAAGGGTACCGAGAGTGTAAGCAAAGTGTCTGAGCAGGTGAAAAATGTGAAGCTTACTGAAGATAAACCCAAAGAAACCAAGTCTGAAGAGACTCTGGATGAGGTCTGTATATAATATTTTCTTCCTTTGTTTTTCATGTGAATTTGAGAAAAGTATTTGCTTACAGCACTGATTTCTCATGGTGAGGGGGCTTGAGTATGACCGCCTTCGGTGAGCCCAACACCGGTTTGGAGTGTGTCATCTTCCGTAGGTATACGAATCAGGAAAAAAGCCTGAGAACCAGTGGTTTACAGTTTGTAAACCTTTCCTGTGAGAAACCTCTAGCTTTGTATTTTATATTGCGTCTACGTCTGGCCAGACCTTCCGAGGTTTCAAAGTGATTTTAAGGTCCTGAATCTGTAGCCAAGGTGGACTGAATGAAAGAAACTTCATTTTGATTATTTTTTCTACTGTACATGGTATCCTTAGCAATGGAACTAGTTAGTCCAGGCCTGGCTGTGGGGTGTGGGTTCATCTGTCTCATCTTTCCCAGCCCAAGTTTGATATTTTGGTACAAAGGTTTGAAGAACCAAATAAAACCATTTCTGCAAATGGACAGCCTTAGTAGAGCTGAATTGATAATAATCCTGCCTCTTCTGATAGTATTTTACCAACTAAGCTCACTTATTCCTAGTAGTCTTAGTATCAGTGATAATAATCTAATGATAGTTAGTTCTTCAGTTCTTATACAGCCTATTTGTTGAAGCTGTAGCATTTGGGTATTTGTGGACAGACTGTAAGTTCAGGTGTAGAATTATAGATGTTTATATGACTAAAGCTAGTTAATTTGCATGATCTTTTCCTGTTGGTTAAAAAGCACAAATTAATGTTTGTGGGTATATACACACAATAAAGCAGTTTTGAGGTTTATCACAACTAATATTAGTTGATGTTATTTATACTGGGCAGATATTGAGCAGCTATTAAGATAAATAGGGGTGTAATAAGTACTGAAAGGGTTGCAGAAGCAATTGGCAAAATAGTTTACCTTCCAGAAAATTAGAATAAGGGAGGTATGAGGTAGTAGCAGATAGTGTATCATTAAGAGGTTAAGAAAAAGAGAGTTACAAATAAAAATAAAAGGCTGTAAAAGACTGGAGACAGTCTAGAGAGATCTTGTGAGTGTCCTAACCTGTATCCTTTTCTTTAAGACCTCTTCATTTTATTTCACTGGCCATCCTGAGCCCAGATATGTGCTCCGTCTTCCCAGCACCTGGATTCCATGGCCTCCCGGCCAGTACTGTGCTGATCCCTGCTGTCTGCTTTCTCTGTTTGTGCTTTGGGACTGACTGCAGAGTGAGCACTGTGAAGAAAAATAATCATAAAACTGTTTATTGGGCTTGGTATACATTCATGCTTCATATCAGCCAAGCACGTTTTCTAGTTTCACTGCTACTCAGCAGCTTTTACACTATCCCACGCTCAATTGCCCATCACATTGCCCTTGTAAACTACTTGACACTTTCTCACAAATTCTCAGTCCTCTTTCACTCCTTTGTCATTACATACTCCTGTGTTCTGTTTTACCAAAATGTTAACATCCAGAGTTATAACAGTTCTCTTCTCCCCAGTTTAAACGCTCTCTGAGTCTTTGCTCTCTTTTCCTTCTCATGTTTCCCTCAGTACTAAAGCTCTTGAATAGCTCCCTTATTTTTCAAATCTTTATCCATTCCTTTTGGATTGCCCAAGCATTCCAAGGCCTCAGACCTGGAGTGTTGGAAAAGTCACTCAGCTAATCTCCTGCCTTCATTCTTTCTTCATCCACTCAGCCCCAAAATGGCTATTCTAGTAAGCTTTCTAGAATGATATTTTGCAAACCACACCCTGCTCAGAAATCTTCAGTAATTCTTACTGTCTAGAACTGCACTGTCCAGTACATTAATCACTAGCCATATGTGGCTACTGAGCACTTTGTGGCTACTCCAAATTGAAATGTGCTTTCAGTGTAAAATATGCACTCAATTTCAAAGCCTTAGTGTGATTCTGCATATGGTATCTATATTGTTAATCTCTACCTTATTTATTGTAAAGAACCTTTCTAACAGCTCTCACTGGATTTTAAATAAATCAGTCATAGTCAATATATATATTGTCTATTATGTATTAAATAGTGTTTTGGAAATTTTTCAAGTATAAATGAATATTGGACAAGAGAGAAAGTATTAGTTGGGGCAGGAACTCACATTCAGCAGTCAGAAATGACTGTAGAAGTTCTTGAGCCAAAAACTTGAGATTCATCCTTTATAACTCCTTCACATCTGATCGTCACCAAATTGTATTAATTCTGCGTGAATATATCTCACAGCCATTGATCTTTTATCATTACGTTAGCACCCTGGTGTAGACCTAGACTACTAGACTAACCTCTTCCAAACAAGTCTCCCCACTTCCTCTTTTGATTCCCTATCCATTCCTCAAACTGGGGCACAGTGATCCGTTTAAAACACAAATCTGATTCTACAGCTTCTCTGTTTAAAACTCATAATTGGCCACTCATTGACCTGAAGTTCAAAACCCAGATTTGAATGTGTGCTCCGGGCCTTCCCAGCCTCCTCTCATATCACTCTCTCCGTTACTCCTCCCTTGCAGACTGCACTGTTTGCATTCTCTTCCCTGCTATGAACATGCTATTCTGTGTTGTAAACCTTCCCCCCTTCACCTGAGTAACTTCTCTTGTCCTTCAGGGTACAGTTAAAACATTACTTCACAGAATCTTCTTCCAGCCTATAGCCTATGCTGGCTTAGGTCACTGTGTCATTCCCACCTTAGCACCCTGTGCTTCCTCTGAGTGTCTCATAACATACGTGATCATACCCCTGTCTGTGTTCTCTGCTAGAGGGAGGACCAGGCATGTCTGCCAGCTCACCTAGGTATCTGCAGTTTCTAACATATAGAACATGCTCAGATGTTTCTTGAATTAATGATAGGAATACTTATGTAATATACTCTCGCTTTTAGAGGCTATGATGTCATCCAGTTAATTGCAATTGTAATGACTTTTCTCAGATGAAGTTCCTTTGTCTCTGGGTCTAAAAGTATTGAGTTTAGACCCAATACTGGGAATGTAGTTTTTTTCATCACTCTGGACTAAGAAATTGCTGCAAAGCCAGGAAATTACCTAAAAGCCAGGTCCATTCAAGCACATAACTCCAGAATAGCCTTGGGACTGAGCTCTCACCATGAACCAACCAGGTTCTTGAAATGAAACCCAAAATCAGATCAAATAACTAGAGCAGCATTTCTCAAAGTGTGTTATGTAGGTTTCAGGGTGTTTTCTGGCATCATCAAAACCTGTACCTTGTGTCTCCTTAAAGATCACATTGCATATTACCTAATGATAGCTCTGACAAGTCATGTAGAGGCATATTTAACTTTGTTTAATGTAGTGTTTCCTAAACTTAATTACGTTAGACCCCCTTTCTTCTAACGGTGTTCACGCCACCAAGGAATGAGTGATCCATAAAAGACTCTGTGAAACACTGAAGTGGAGGCCATCAGTGGGCAGTTTGGCACCTTCCCCATTAAGACTGAACCATAACCACCAATTTAATGTGTTTTTTCATTATTTTAGGACCCCTAATGTAGATAACAAAACATACCCAAGCAACTTGGGACAACAAATGGAAAAACAATGGAATGACAGATATTAAAATTTAAAATGTGGTTATTGTTCACTAATCATACCTTATCCATTCAAATAGTTATATGTAATTTCTTTAATAAAGTCTTAAGATACTCTGATATTCTCACATAATGAATATATATAGTCATCATTTTGTGGCTTTTACCTTTTAATTAAAATTATTTTCAAATGTGGGATATACATTACCAGATTTTGTCAAGTCAACTTTATTTTTAAAAAAACATTTTTCTGATATAAAAATAACATGCTTTTTTTTTTTTTCGGTGAGGAAGATTGTCCTTGAGCTAACATCTGTTGCCAGTCTTCCTCCTTTTCCTTGAGGAGGATTGGCCCTGAGCTAACATCTGTGCCAATTGTCCTCTATTTTATATGTGGGATGCCACCACATCATGGCTTGATGAGTGGTGTGTAGGTCTGTGCCTGGAATCTGAACCCACAAACCCGGGGCCGCTGAAGCAGAGTGCGCCAACTTAACCATTCTGCCACCCAGCCAGCCCCTGTGCTCTTTTTAAAATAGAAAACAACAGAAAAGGATTGAGAATACATAATTCCAACACCTAGAAATGAACATGTTTAACATTTCAAAATGTGTTCTTTGAATATATATATTTTATTGAGGTATTGTTGACATACAATATTGTATTAGTTTCAGGTACAACATAGTGATTTGACATTTATTTACATTACAAAATGATCACCCTGATAAGACTAGTAACCATCTGTCTTCATACAAAGTTATTACAATATTGTTGACTATATTCCCTATGCTGTCCATTACCTCCCCATGACTTATTTATGACTGGAATATTTGAATATTTTCTATGCATATATTTATTTAAATAGTTGAGATTTTACTGTAGTTAGAACTTTCTATTGACTTTTCACTTAATAAGGATTTTTCCACATTATTAAAAACTCAGTATTACCACAAATGTGTGATTATTTTGCCATTTTGGATAAGTATATCGAATAATTGCATAAAGACTTTTTCCTAAGTTTCACATTACCTCTTGAGCATATATTTGTATAAACAGAATTAATATTTGTCAAACACTTTTAACTTTAAGTTGCATTCCAAAGAGATGACACCAGTTTACAGTGCTACCAGTATACACCTGACCATCTATTGAAACAAGCTTGGAATGGGAGTGTCAGGGAGGAAGTTGATGCTTGCTTCTGTAATACACATTGTACTCGAGCTGTAGATTTAGGGAGGCGTTGATTTAGCTGTTCATTTAGGTAGGCGGCCTGGCTTAGTTGAAAGTGCTAATCCTTGGACTCTGAATTGGATGGGGCTTTGTACCCTATTCAAGCCTTACTTTCCTTATAAGAGATGGGGAAAAGACTGTCAGGTTGCTGTGAGGTTAAATGAACTGACATAAGAAAATGACTTGTATAGTACCTGACATTCCCTCTGTGCTTCAGAGCTAGTGAAGTGGTGAAGAGCATGAGCTTTATATCCAGGCTGCCTGGTTTCCAGTCCTGCTTCGCCACGTACAAGCTGTAGGACCTTAAGCAAGTTACTAAACCACTCTATCCTTACATTTCCTTACCTGTAAAATAGGGATAATAGTTCCTACACCTCCTAAGGTAGTGGCAGTTAAGAGTTAATGTATGCGAAGCATTTGGAATAGTGCCCAGCACATAGAGGGTGCTCAGTAGATATCAACTATTTTAACTGTTAACATCAGTGGAGGTTAACTGTCATTATCACTAATATTTGAGGTATTTTGGTACAGTGGAAAGAACAGGGGCTTTGGATTCAGACAAACCCAAGTCCATATTCGTTCTCTACTACTCATTAGTTCTGCCGCCTAATTCTCTTAACCTCAGTCTCTTCATTGGCAAAAACGCAAGTAGGTGATATCTTCTTCAGAAGATTGTTAGGATTAAGTGGGGTGGTATGTGTTAAGTGACTGGCAAATAATAGGTGTTTAATGGCTCTTATTTCCTTTTCCATTATTAAATATTCTATAGTGTAAAATTCTGTACATTCTTAACTAGAAAATTGCTTTCCTCACATATATGAATCATTGTTGATTAGATTAGCCTTTTTCTTTTTTTTTCTTGGTGAGGAAGACTGGCCCTGAGCTAACATCTGTTGCCAGTCTTCCTCTTTTTTGTATGTGGGTTGCTGCCACAGCATAGCTTGATGAGCTTTGGACCCGCAAACCATGGGCCACTGAAGCAAAGCACGTGAATTTAACCACTGCCACTGGGCGGGCACCTCCTTTAGCTTTTCTTTGAAAAGACCCTCATAATCCTGCTTTGTTCTAGGAAATATGCCTGTTGTGGTAATTTCTATAGATAATTCCATTCATTGTGTGAACTTATTTTCAAATTCAGGAACAGATAGATGCAACATTATTGTATTCATTCTAATTGGATATAATAAAAATATTTAGTAATGTCAGTTATTGGTGCTGAAACAACTCAAATCTTTGGGAAAATGTCAAAATGTTTTATTTAATGCCTTATATTATAAGAATTAAATAGTAATGATATTTCTAACCTTGGGAAGTAATTGGATTCATTTTATGGTTTGAATAATTAATAGAATCTTGTCAAAAGAACATTGGTTTCCAAAGAAGCTGTGAGTTATTTGAAATTAAATTACAGATATGCTAGTTACTAATATTCTTGTCACAGACTTGAAGTGAGATAGTGCGTGTTTTAACTCACAGAGGTGAACCAGAGGCAAAATAGTTTGTTGCCAGATCTGTGAAACTCTGGCTGGACTTAGGTCAGAGTTGGCTGTGAGTATTGTCTTTGTCATCCTCCTAAAAGAAGGACATGAGTTAATAACCTGTGTGTGTGTGTGTGTGTTTAGGGTCCACCGAAATATACAAAATCTGTTCTTAAGAAAGGAGATAAAACCAACTTTCCCAAAAAGGGAGATGTTGTTCACTGCTGGTATACAGGAACACTACAGGACGGCACTGTTTTTGATACTAATATTCAGACAAGTAAGTCTAAATGTAATCTTATCTTTCTGGCTTTAAGGCATTGGAAAATATTTGTGTGATAGATGAGCAGTTGGCAGTACCTTTTTCTTGCCTGTCACTTTTTTCCAAAATCTTGCACCTGTGATTTACTTTAAGCGGTCTTCACTTAAAGTAGGTCTTCCACTACTTATTGGCTGGGTAAATAAAGAACTCTTGGTCATTGGAAAGCAAAAAATACAGAAGCTTAGTCTAAACTTAGTTATTGTCCCAAAGCGAGGCTTTAGCATTTTAATATAAAAGGCTATTTTAGAGTCCTATTTTAGTAATGTAAATTGAGGTCCTTCCCCTCGCCCCCCTTTAGACCATAATTATTTTTACTTCATGAATTACCTGGCTTTCTGAATTTTTACTTCTTTTTAAATGCACAGTATGGTACATTGTGAAATCAATTTAAAGACTTAAATCACTATATTTTTCCATTGGAACTTAATTTCATCATTAATTGTAATGAAAATCTGTTTTACAGGTTCAAAGAAGAAGAAAAATGCCAAGCCTTTAAGTTTTAAGGTTGGAATAGGCAAAGTTATCAGAGGAGTAAGTAAAGAACGGCAGTGAATCAGTAGAGATTCTGGCGTATGTTACTTGTGTTATGGTGCCATAAAGAATTAGGATTGGGGATATGATGAAAAAACAATCTTTGGAGTATGACACAAGTTCTGGCACAAGTCCAGTTCTCTGGGTCTTAGTTTCCCCATCTATAGAAATAAGGACAGTATAGCCTACCTCAGGTTGTTAAAAGATTAAATGAGCATAACTTAAAGCATGTATTATAGTAGGGACTCAAATTTCCTTCCATGTCTACCCCTTTTAGTTTTTTTCTTCATAAAGTAATTCTTTGTCAGATATTTGACTTCCTAAATTTGTTTTTTAAATTCTTGTAAAATGTTACATATCTGTTGTACCACTTATACATGATCAAGAAAGATAAAATATCTGTGCCACTGAAGTACTGATAGAAGCAGGAGTTTGTTCTGTAGCCTCACCTCTCACAACCTGGGCTCAAACACCAGACAATCTTTCAAACATAAGCCTGCCTTTACCCACCCTTACATGTGAGATAACAGAAGGAAACTTTGAGAAAAGAGGATGTTAGGCTTGAGCTATACTGACCATTGCAGTCAGCGTACAAGAGGAGATGAAAGAGCAGGGCTGATTATCAACTTCACTGAATCAGGATGTCATGCTAGGGCCCACTTACTGTCATTACTCAGAACTTCAGACATTAATAACTGAAATGCCTATGTAAGTGCGATTATGAGAACTCTCAATGTGGTGTTCTTTGTACTATGGGTAAGTCCTAAAATATTGGTTCAGTCATGTCCAGAGCCCAAAATAGAATATAAAACATCTTGAAACTAAAGATTTAGTTGAGAATAACCTTAACTGCTACCTACTGTACCAAGCTGATAGCAACTATATCAAGTTGAGCATTTTTCTATTTCTATAATTTGCTTACTGGTAAATTTCTTCTAGCACACCATATTCCTATTTCCAGTATGTGACAGCTCTATCTGTATCCCTTGAGCTTTTTGTGATACATTTCAGCAGAGTATATGAGAGTAATAATATATCCTGTATTCTTGTATCATATTGATTTAACTGTTTTGGAGTGTTAAGATCCAAATTTGGACAGAATGGAGTGGCAACCCAGAAACTTCTGTCATTTCTTTGAATAGTTTTACTTTCTACAAAAGATCTTAATGCTCTAACATAGTTTATGTGCCATCATGACTCCACTATTAACAATTTGGTAATCTTAAGGCAGTTTTAGAGTGAGTAAGTGTTTATCCCTATAAAAATAGTTTGTCCTATGATCCAGAAGTGTAGCAAATTTTTTATGATAATACTAATAACAAACTGGTTTCCATAACGTATGACATGTTACAGTGTACAAAACTGCTTTCACATTATATCATTTGAGGAGTTTGAGTATTACACTAAAAAATTAGTTTTATATCATTTTTTTTCATTGATGAAATAAAGGACAAAGATTTAGGGACTCACCCAAGCTTGTTACCTTAGGACATAATGAAATCCAGTAACAGAATGCTTGTTTGTATATCATCTTGCCTGTCTTCTGGTTTTTCATGTATTTTTTGCAGAATATCATTCGATTTTACTTGTATGTTCTTGCCTTTAGTGGGATGAAGCCCTATTGACTATGAGTAAAGGAGAAAAGGCTCGACTGGAGATTGAACCAGAATGGGCTTATGGAAAGAAAGGACAGCCTGATGCCAAGTATCCTTTCTTCCTTTGTAATTAAAGGAAAATAACACTAAGAAAGATCACATGAAAGATGATGTCCAGGTTAACCCCCAGATGCTGTCCAGATCAGTCTTCCTGATAATCAGATGCTTTTGTGTCAACACCCTCAATATAGACAACAGTTAATATTTTCTGTTGGTACAAAGTATTCAAACTTGAGCTGGAATCTAGCTTTTTTCCTCAATTCAAGCTCTTAATTTTCAAGACTTTGTGAAATTTCAGTTTTCATCTTTGAAAGGCAATTCTTAATGTTTGGAGGATTTACTTCAGGGAGTTAAGATGCAAATACAAACAACTGTAGCAAATTGTAGGATGCAAATATGGCTCATGGTAATTTTATGGTCCACTGTAAAATTACGTATAAAAATATAAAAATTATGCTACCACACAATTTTAGGCAATTAAATGGGTACGCAGAGCTTAGAAATGGAACACATGTTGAGGATTACTAATTGTGAAATGAAGGAGACCACAGGTCCAACATAGTATTAGCATTTGTGGCCACTACTAATGACAATACTTTTCTGATAGGCCCAGTTTGTGAACATTAAAAAAAAAAAAAGAGCCATGACTCCAGACCATTCTGACCAGAACAATCCAGTAGGTAAGTGGGAAGGTAGTTTTTTCTGTTGTTGGTTCCATTCCCATTGGACTAGTTGGACCAGTTAGAATAAGTTTGGAGGGAAAAATATGGAAGTCCTCTCTACTCTCTTACCAGTTAAAATTATTTGGGAATATTCAGATGGCCGGCTGCAGCCCCCTCTCTCATGTGAAGCATCTCAAGACTAATCAGATAAAATCACACTTCACTGAACTGAGCATCTTAAAATTCACAGCAAATTATCATGTACTACCTCATACGAACTTAGATTTAATATAACATATATTCAACTAGATTGAAATGACTTTTTTTTTTTTTTTTTGAGCACTGAGTAGCAGTCTTCATTAAGTGGTGGCTAATTTGGGACTACTAGTGAGACATCCAGGTAAGGAAGATGCTAGTCCAAGCTCAGCTTACCTGGTCAGCCTATACTAATAGCTTATAATCTATAGTCACAAAGGTACTGTCAGGAACCTCTAGGCCAGTATGTATTAGCCTCTGAATCAACTATAAAGCCCTTCCCTTGGGGGTTAGTTACCAATATCCAGTATACATAATTCTAATTATTTTAGACTAAAGTTATTGAGAGTGAGAGAAGCAGCAGTTTTTATCAAATTTACCTTGACGACTACAACAGAATTCCACCAAATGCAAAACTCATTTTTGAAGTGGAATTAGTGGATATTGATTGAAATAGCAATGCTTCAGATCTAAAGACATCAGCAACAATAAAACATGGCCTTGAAGAAACGTATGTAACTAATTAGAGCTGGTTACTATAATAAGGGAAGAGTCAACTGGAAACTTCAAGAAGTTAGGACTTGATCCCCAACTTTTAAGAAACGTAATCCCTTATAAATCCCTAAAGTTTAAAATATTTTACTACAGCTGGGTAAAATATTGGTTAAGGAGAACTGATTTTCCTCTTTACCTCATGTTGTCAACTATAAGGTTCAATAAAAATTTATCCAATGTCTTCATTTGTTGGGTGTTAACTATATCAGTGTTTTGATTAGGTTAACAAGGACAAAGACTTCATCAAACCAGGGAGTAAACGTGAAATTGTCTGGACAGCTTTACCAGGGACACTCATCTTAAAAGTCTTTAAATAAATAAGCATTCCTATATAGTGAGACGGCAAAGGCATTGAGATTGAGAGAAAGCTAAAAGGTCTGAGAAATTTTGGCAAGATGATAATAGCTGAATTCAAGAAAAGTACACTTCAAAACCAGCGAACCACTAATGTGAATATAAAGTTAATATTTTTATGTGACCCCCCCAAATAAATTCATAACAATTAGTGGATGAGTCTTCAGTTTTATTACAAAAATGAAGATGATCAGTTTGATCAAAATGAAAGCTTGCTCACAAGTTTTACATGAATATTCTAAATACAAAGTCTCCTGAAACAACATACTTTTGATATGATTTTCATTTTTTAAAGGGATGCAAACATTCCATTTTCTCATATAATCTCTACTCCAAGAAATAGTGTTTTAATAGTATATCTTTGCTGCAGTTAGATCCAAATTCACAAGGATAACTGAAACATACAGACAAAACCTTGTCAGCCAGCAAAGGTTAAAAATCCATTGTCTTTCACAGAGGAGGTAAATCCTTAATACCCAGCCCTTACGTGTTTTCAGCATCTTGTACTACAGTGACATGATTTGCAGTCAGTTTTTTTCCCTACCCTTAAGGCTACAAAACTCTGTTGCAAATGCATTGCAAAAGAATTCTAGACCACTTAATGCAAAAATCAAAAAAATAGTTCTCCAATAAAAAGTAAATTTTATAAATGGTAGGAAACAGTATCTGTGGTAAGCTACTAAGTGACATTTTCCCCTATTACTAAACACATCGTGTTACGCAGAAACCGGGAAGACAAGTTATCAAATACAACAAGCTTATACTATGTTTACATCCCTCATTAAAAAAAAAATAATTTCATACTTTTCACACACTCCATCTGATATTTACATTTTCCCATCAGGTTGGAGGCGGGGGATAATACTGTCCATAATTCCAAGGATTCTGATAATTGTACTGAAAGGAAAAAGCAAACGTGTTAGCATACTAGAACTACGGATGAGTTCCATATATAAACATACTTAAAGCAAGGTATGTTGAAGAAAACAGGCATGTGCTAAATACTAAAATTCCAAGACCTAACCACAAAAGGCACTGTATTACACAATCTGAAAGAGAAGCAAAGAATTTTTTTAAGACTATCGTTTATGCTTCTAATAACATCTATGAATTAAAAAAAAATTATGTGAACTCACCTGATACCAGGCACTATAATTATATGCAGCTTGATTTGCCTGTAAATCACCATCAATCATCTGTGTAGATGATGAAGTTGTATCTTCTGTGTGTGCTTTCTTTTCCTCTGGTTCTTCTGATCTAAATAAAAGGTCAAAATGGAAATTTTCAAAACTACAGGTAAGTACTTTAACAAATGGATTAAGTCACATGTGTACATTTGTTTTACTGAAGTTCTCAACTACTGACTTTCATGTGATTTTCAAATCACTAAAATAAATTACATAAATAAAGGTAACATTTTAAAATATTTGTCTTGAAAGGCATTTCTGCAATGAAACGCATCCCTTCCTGATTCAGCAAAAAGTTACATACCCATTTTCTGCTTTCCTTTTTAAAGAATCCTGTTCTTTTAGGAGTGTTTGATGTTCATCATAAGCATTCAGAAGCCTGAGAGAGAAGAAAGAAAAATCCTCTGGAATATACAAAAACCAAACTCTTAAATTTTTTAAGTTGCTAAGTTATTTCCACTTAGGGAAACAAGTATATGCAATGAACATCCTTTTTTAACGAGCCAGCAGAAAACCTGCCCCCAACTGCCTTTTCTGATTCATTTCCTTTGGGCAACCACGGCCCTGCACTTTTCTTCTCAGTCCCTGTGGTTCAAATGGGGCTTCAAGAATCAGGCCTGGCCAGTTACAGTACCATATACTGGACTGTAATGATTGGTTGAGAGGTGAGCATAGGACCCAAACGAGGACGTTTAGTGAGTCCCAGGATTTTTGACTGAGCTACTGGAAAAGTGCCTGTTCTTCTACAGTTGGCTAAAGCTGATGGGATGTTGGCCAAGAGCTACCTGTGTTTATCATTTCTAACACACAGGGAGAAACTAAGAAGCTATCTAAGACACAGCTATGACAATGACCTTGATGATGTGTCTTTGTCCAGTGCAACCATGTGTCCTGACAGTTCTATACAGTAATTTGTATACTTTTGAGATCTACTATAACAGTGCTTACTGAAGACACCTGCCACCAGTTAAGATAAAAGTGTATTTAAACCCTGGCCATGTGATAAACCAAATTAGACTATAAAACTATAGTGTAACTGGTATACCTTAATCATTGATTAAAAAGAATTTTAATTTTAGTAAGTAAAAAATTTTGATGTGACATATGTATTTTATGTCTCACCTGGAAATCAGAACTTCAAAAACAATGTCACTTGAAGCCAAACTATGACTTTAAAATCATGATTTTGTTTTCCTTTTACCCTTTTTTGAATTTTGGTTTTTGTGTGTGTGAGGAAGATTGGCCCTGAGCTAACATCTGTGCCAATCTTCCCCAACTTTGTATGTGGGACGCCGCCACAGCATGGCTTGATGAGCAGTGTGAGTCCGTCCCCAGGATTGGAACCTGCAAACCCCAGCCCACCAAAGCAGAGGGCGCAAACTTAACCACTATGCCACCGGGCGGGCCCCTAAAATATTTTTTATAAAAACAAAAATAGCCTTATTTTTTAAAGTCATCATAAACCTGAACACAACATTTCTGTAGAAATGACATTGATACTTCACATGCATGTACAACTTCCCTGGGCAGCCTACACATATACACATTTAATAATAATTACCAGTAACACTGGTCCCAAAATGTTCAAGGGGCTAAAAAACCGTTAATACCAGTAATCTTTGGTTGAGTGTTTACTCAACATCAAGCAGTTTTAATTTCCTTAAGGCTTTTAACAGCATGTGGGTTAGGTTATAAAAGACCCAATCTTCATGTAAGAAAATGTGAAAACTAAGAAATACACAAATACTAAGTGACAGAGCTAGGCTTTAAGCCTAGATTTGTCTGACTTCAACATCAATTCTTACCAATTCATTATACTGCTACCTAAATTTCTATGTGGCTCATTTATTTTTTTGTACCATTCTCTTAATTTCAGCTACAACAATCTTAGACCTGATACTCACACTCTCCATAACTATATTTGCAAGGGCCTAAATTGCATCTGTGTTGAGCCTCCAATTTGCCTTCATATCATTGCCAGATTAAATATCATTCAATCTATCAAAACTCTAATAATTCCCTACTGTCAACTGCGTACTCCACGTGCTCTCAACTCGGTCTAGCTGTCAAAGCGCAGCACAGTCAACATCACACTCCCCCACTTCAGAAAACCCTCCCGTCAAGCAGATGTTACTTTCATGTGAACTGTAACTTGCTTCCACCATTTATCCTCTCCTTAGGTTATGTGAATCTAGTAGTAACTAAATAAAGCCCCACGTCCTCGATGAAGTGTGACATCCATTCTGACCACAGAGATCAGTCTTCATGACAATTACATGTGACCTCATATACTTAATGTATTTCCTCTGATCTCCAAGGCATCCAACTAGACTAAAAGCTAGATTTATATATCCCATTTCTCTTGTATACATTATTCAGTGCAAAACAAACAGAAGACACTAAATATACAGCACATGAGGTGGTTAACAGCACAGATTCTGAAGTAGGTTCTAATCCCAGTCACTAGGTGACCTTGAAAAACTCCCTAATCTCTCTCTAAGCCCGTCTTCACCTATTAAAAGAACAACAGGACCTATACCCCTCATCAGACTGTTGTATTCTACATTAGATAATTCATATAAAACAATATGATGCTGAGCATATATATACAACTATTAAAATATAACTCGTATTAAATGTTTGTTTAAATAAAATTTTACTCAGCCACCAAAAATGTATACACACAAATATAAACGCAGACACACAGGTAGTTCTCTTATTATTAACAGTTGTTTCAATAGAAATCACTCTACTAGAGAAGGCATATGCTTAACAGGCACTAGGATATTTCCTTACTAGAATCAGGTTAAGATGGAATGGCAGCAATGCTCTAATCACTTTCTACCCTTCTCTTTTGCAAATTTAAATCTTAAACTTGTCCTTTTCCCAAATACCCTAGAGTGAAGCCTTTTACCACCCTACACTTTCAGCCTTTTACAGTGCATGAGGATGAGGCCATTCGGCGTGATCTGTGGAACCACACCCATCCTCTTCTGGAATCTGAGATAAAATGGCATTCCTATTCCAGATTAACCCCAGCCACTTTTCGTGACCTATATATAACTAAATGTTTCTCTGTTTCAGGGTTCAATCCTTGACCCATTTCCTTTTTCATGGGATTGCTGTTTCCTGCCTTTTCTCATCTACTTGTTTATTACCAAGCTAAAATTCTGGAAAAAGTTTTGAAGGAAAGACAAACCATATGTCCCCCTGTTAAGCACATATATATTTACAAAATTGAATCCACCCCCACTTATATCTAAGGAAAAGTAACCTAGGCAAACATTTTTTAATTTAACAATGTATTAATTTGTAACAATCATCAAATTCCCATCCAAAATTATCAATGCTCATTTACTATTCAAATAGATAATATATAATTAAGATCTTACTTATTAACATCTGAACCAAAATCTTCAAGAAATTCCACTTTTCTCTGAGAAAACGTAATTCTCATTTTAATAGGTAATGAACCATGTATAGCTTTGTCAAAACAATTTAGGATATTTTCTTCATTTTGTTTGAGGTCACCACTATATTCCATTTCAAGTAAATTGAGGTATAACTTTGTGTTCTCCTGTGTAAAAAGCAGTATCAATTAGTATTTCTAACATATTTTGGTTAGACCAGATATTTAAAATGCCTTTTTATGTCTCAATTTGAAAAATTCAATATTGAAAATTGTATTAAAATGTAACTCATGTTAAACGTTTCAGCATACATCTAAACGGGTGAAAACACTAATTGAAAACACTAATTAGCACATTGATAGGTAGTGACAAAATCCTACTATCTCCCAAAATAGGAGAATTGTTAAATGCCAATAAATTAAAACTCTATACCCCATCTTAGGTTTAATGTGGCTTGACCTACTGTGACAAATATAAAGTAAAACAAAAAAATGATCTCTACAGTTCCCAATAATTTAAATCTCTACAACTGTAGATAATCATCTAAACTGCAGCTGGAAGCAAAGAGTTATACACCTGTGTCTTAAACAGACCTAGCATTAGCTGAAAATCTAAAAAAATGAGAAATTCCCTATATACTGCCTTTTATCAATCGACATATATGAGGGAAATATTTAGAAATAGGAGAATCATCTCACCACTACATTTGCTACAATGTAGGCAACTGCTACGCTTTCTTTTGTAAGGTGTTCTCCCAGGCCCTCCAAGCTAATAATCAGTAAATTTGTTGTAAAATTTCTAAATATGAGGAAAATAGTGTCACAATGCCTGCAACACTTTGTAATCCAATCATCTTCATTTTCTCAACCTTTTAATTCATAATTGAAAATTTTAAAAAAGAATGGCAACATCAGTTTAGAGGGACTGTTGTCTTCATTGAGTAATAAAAGATAGTACATACAGACTGAATCTTTCATCATAGTTGCCAAAATGAGAAAGACCATTTTTTTTAATGGAAGATAGTCTAAAAAACACATACATACTTTGTCTCGTTCAATTGCTTCCAAAAGCACCTTTCTTGATTTTGGAAGGTTTTTTTGTATTTTGAAAAGATGTCGGGCTAGTTTGATAGCATAAAATGATGATTCATTATTTGATTTGGCATTCTTAATGGCATCCTGAAGCAAATGTTCAGCTTCTTCCATGTTTCCATGCCGTCGTTCTAAACTTACTCTTCTCAAACGAACCATTGCCAGTCCTAGAACACATTCTTCAAATGTTCGCAAGATATTCCTGGCTTCGTTAATATTACCTAGAAATAGTAATTATATGTTTATGCTTTTGTTTAAATTTCTGAAATATCCTTTATGCCAGATATAACCCACAGACTAAATACAGCCCTCTGCCTGTTTTTATTTAAAAAAAAAAACAAGGGAAAACAGCCATGCTCATTTGTTTATGTGTTGTCTATGGCTGCTTTTGGGCTACAGTGGCAGAGCTGTTAGGAAAGAGACCCTATATATGGCCTGCAAAGCCTAAAATATTTACTACCTGGCCCTTTATAGAAAAAGTTTACTGACCTCTGCTTTACACCATCCTTCAAGACTCAATTCCTATAACTTTATCCTGAAGTAACTTAAAATCCCAAAAATATCAACTGAATTTCCTCATTCTTACCCTGCTGTTCCTCAAAAGCTGCCCAAAGCATATGCACTGTGGGCTTCTTTGGGAGATGGATAGTGCAAGCTCTGCTGAAGACATGCCTCACTCCTTCAGTGCTATGGTTCTCCATGTACTTGGCATACTACATACAGAAACAGAGGAAACACTGAATAATTTACAGTTGAACAAGCCATTAAATATGTGACAGAACGATAAAATTCTATTTTTAAACCCATTCAGCACCTTTATTGAACCACTAGACTAGTTTCTGTAAGGAAGGACGAAGAGAGGCAACGAGGTTGGCATATGCAGCAGTCAAATCTGGTTGCAAGCAGACCATCTCCTAATGCAACAGATATAGTTATATGAACAACATTCAACAGAAGTACAAAAAAGGTTAGTCACTAGATCAATGTTTATAATATATTCAAGTTTCAGAGCAAATAACTTTCTTACCTTAATCCAAAACTCCTCATAGAGGGCACATGATATGACACATCTTTCAAAGAGAACCACAACTCGTTCGTGAGTCCCATTTTCAATTTCAAATTCTAAGTATTCTTTCCAGTTTTTTAGTTGTGCCTTTTCCAATGGTTTCACATGAAAATAAGGTCTTTTAACCTGTAATAGAAGTATGACATGGCAATGAAAGTAAAACAATACCAACATCAAAATACACATGACTATGGTAACAACACAAATTACTTAAATTACAATTAATGATACAAATAAAAAAATTTTAATCACCATATTTCATGACAAAAAAACTTTAAATTAAAATACCTTTAATTCCTTAGGCTTTACAAACTGAAGAAATAAAATGTATTTTCCATTTATTCAGTCATTTTAACAGAACTACACAATTTTTTTATGTTCAGCAAATTTTCTTTGTTGAGTTTTGGGGTTTTTTGTTTTTTCGTGAGGAAGATTAGCCCTGAGCTAACATTCATTGCCAATCCTCCTCTTTTTGCTGAGGCAGACTGGCCCTGGGCTAACATCCGTCCCCATCTTCCTCTACTTTATATGGGACACTGCCACAGCATGGCTGACAAGTAGTGCATCAGTCCGCGCCGGGGATCCAAACCTGCGAACCCTGGGCTGCCAGAAGCGGAGCACACGAACTTAACCACTATGCCACAGGCTGGCCCCAATCTTTGTTGAGTATTTTAAAATTGAACAGTGATACCATAGTAACAGAAAGCAAATCAGTGGTTGCCTGGGGCTACGAGTGGAGTGGGGGTCAGTGACTGAAAAGGGCCAAGGCAACTTTTGGAGCGACAGTTTCATATCCTGAATGCTGTGGTGATCAGAGTGCATATACATTTGTCAAAACTCACTTTATTGGCCAGTCACAAAAAACCACATACTATATGATTCCATTCATACTAAAGGCCAGAAGAGGGAAATCTAGAGGAACAGAAAGTACATTAAGCGGTACCTTAGGATTGCGGGGGGGAGTTAACAGGTTAAGGGAGTAGAGGGCTGAGAGCTAAAGGGAAAGGGGTTTCTCTTTGAGGTGACGAAAATGTTCTAAAATTGAATGTAGTGATGGTTGTACATATCTGTGAATATACTAAGAACTATTGAATGTACACTTTAAATGGGTGAACTATATGGGATGTGAATTATACCTCAATAAAGCTGTTAAAAAATGCAGAAATACAGAATTAGAACTGTGAAAAAAAAACACGTTCTACTGTACCCAAAATGGGTACATTTTGTTGTACATAAAGTATAACTCAATAAAGTCGATTTTAAAAATTCAACAATTATAACGAAATGCTTCCAATTAAACAGATATCTTGCAATTCAAGTCAGTCTAAATTCAGTAAGATTCTAAAATTGATAATAGAAAATGACTGATAATGGAAAATTAATCATGGTAGGAACACAGGGGATGAACATCTTAAATTATTACTTAAATAAGCAAAAATAAAGAAAAAGGAACAGTAGAGACATTACTCAAAACTGAAAGAAAAATATTCCTTATTCCTATCTTTTTATTTTGAAGCCTATTACAAAACAAAAACACTTACACCTTCTTCAAATGTCCACCT
This sequence comes from Tapirus indicus, assembly GCA_031878705.1. Taxonomy (NCBI): domain Eukaryota; kingdom Metazoa; phylum Chordata; class Mammalia; order Perissodactyla; family Tapiridae; genus Tapirus; species Tapirus indicus. Next base: position 5,753,408 of record CM062918.1, read on the forward strand.
TTTACTAACTTCATGCTCATTATAATTAAACATTTCTTGATGGATTTCAATGATTCTATGTCTCATGTTTTCTATTTCAGTAATTAGCTTAGGAAGAAAAAGAAAAAAATTTAAATCACACAAGTCATATACTGAAAATTCTAAATATCACTGCTTACATTTAAGTATTATCCACACATACTTTAGTCTTAGACCATTAGCAATTATGTGCAAAGTACAATTAATAATACTAAAATTTATAACAGAATTTCCTAATAAAGCATCTTCTCATGTTTTGTTTTAATAGGGCTAGTAGATCACAACCCAGGCAAACTATTCCTTTTAAGCTATTTCCAGGTGTCCCATAGTATATAACAGGTTCTCTACCTTAAATCTATATTTAAACCATACCAGCTAAAGAATTCCCACTTGCCTTAATCAGAAATTATTTTATATGAGCTATAAGTTGTACCACACTGCAGTCAAGAGATGTAAAGTCTAGTTTCTCATGGATTGAAGGATTTTTTAAAAAGTCTGGTTACCTTTGCTGGATCAGTTATGTCTTCAATTCCTGATGGCAGATCATCACCAGGAGGACCATCATCTCCACTATGTCCATTTACAGAAGCTAATTCCCTTCGCAGCTGAATAAACTGTTCACCAGTTAGAAGATCTCTAGGCAAGTTATTCTGTACATGTTCTTTAAACCTAAAGGAAGACAATAAAAATACATGCTCTATATATGAAGCATAATTTTAGATCCTATGTTAGATTCCTACTACACCTTACTCTTTCAAAAATACTCTGATTTAAAGAAACAGGAGCCAGCACAGTGGCGTAGAGGACAAGTTCACGCACTCCACTTTGGCAGCCTGGGGTTTGCCAGTTAGGATCCTGGGCGTGGACCTACATGCTGCTCATCAAGCCATGCTGTGGTGGCGTCCCACATACAAAATAGAGGAAGATTGGCACAGATGTTAGCTCAGGGCCGATCTTCCTCACCAAAAAATTTAAAAAAGAAAAGAAACCAAAACATCACACCTTTTCTCCTTCCCTTCTATAGTAAAAACCTACCGCTTACTTGATAAACAGTCTACAGACATCTTCATTCCCTTCCTGCCTCTGCCAAGGAATGGCAAAGGCATGGACAGACATAAATTCAAGTCCTAGTTCTGTCCATTATTAGTTATTTGACTTCAGGAAAGTTTTTCCCCCTCTCTAAATTTTGGTTTTCTCATCTGTAAAATGAGACAATAACTATCTTGCAAAGTTACTGTAAAATTAAATATAGTAATATATATTTAAATTATAAATGATCAACAGATGTTTGTGGTTCCTTCCCCACCTCCCAATTACTCCTGAATCCATGTGTCTGTGCCAAACACTCCAATGAAATTGCACTGATTAAAGGCACCAAGTAGTTCTTACATGCAAATTGAATGGACATTTGTTTCTTGGTACAGCCTCTATGCTAATGACGTCTTCAGTATTTAAAGCTGTTAACTACACCTTCCTTTTAGAACCCTCTTCCTGGATGAGTTACCCCTTTCTTGATTTTCCTCCAAGTCTCTGAACTCCTTGATCTCCTTTGAGGGTTCCCCCTTCCTACTACCCCCTAAATGCTAGTATTCCCAAGAATTCCACTCTGCATTTTGTTCTCAACAATTTTTATATACTTTCTAGCCAATCTTATTAATATATAATAAGCATATTATGATGATTCTTAAAACTATAACTCAAGCCCAAACCTTTCTCCTAAATTCCAGATTAGTGTAACCAATTGCCAACACTGCACAAATACAGATTCATTTTAAGCAAAGAGCATTTTGAAAAAATGTCACTTTATTTTATCCATATATACTAATTTATATATATATATATACATACACACACAAATTATAACCAAAATTTAATCAAAAAAGTTAAGGAGCTAAAATAGCTACACTATCTCCATTTAGAACCTTTTATACAACACGTCTGAAATTATGTCATCTTCACCCACAAATCAACATCTTCAGCATTTCTAATCTTGATTAATGGTGCTGTCAACCACTAAATTCTCCAATCTCTTCCACCTAGCTTATCACTCACACACCACTGGGTAACAGGTCCTATTGCTTCTACCTTTGTCTTCATGCCCTCCTCACTTTTCACCCGGATAAATGTAAATTTGTCTTCCAGATTCTAGTCTCATAACTCCCATCCCCACCCCAATATGCCATCAAAAAGTAAATAAGAAAAACAAAATAGTAAACATGATCATATCCCCCTCTTGCCAAAAGCACTTCAGTACGCTTATCCTGCATTCAGGCTAAAATCCAACCTCCTTAGATAAAGTCTTTCATTTTCTGACCCAGCCTCTGACCCAGACCTACCTCTTCAATCTAATTATTAGACATAGATGTACATGTACCATATGCTCCAATCTTATGGATTTTTTCCCAAGTTTCTTAAAATTGATTTAGGCTATTGATACCTGGATTTTTATGGCTTTTAAGACTTTCACAAATGTATGTAAATAACAAAGGAAACTAATTTAAATTTTGCAAAATTAATGGATATAGAGGCTACCTTGACCCATTTCATCATTGGGAGGAAAAAATATAGATTGTCTTATTAAAAAAATTTAAAATGAGGAAGTAATTCTCAAATATGCAGTATAAAAATGAACAGATTTTCATATTCGGCTGAATATTAAAGCTCAAAATTGTCAGGATACATACAAGAAACTTGAAATATCATAGAATTGAAAAATAACTTACAGAGCATAAATTTAAACTAATTGCTACATTATATAAAAACTTCTTTCAAATGGTGATAAAATATGCCTAACACTAAACAATAATTTTTCATCAGCTTTTTCTACTTTATTTTTTTTCAATAAAGAATGGCTGACAGGTCAGCCCCGGTGGCCAAGTGGTTAAGTTCAGCACGCTCCACTTTGGTGGCAGGGGTTTGGTTCCTGGGCGCGGACCTACACCACTTGTCTGTCAGTGGCCATGCTGTGATGGCGGCTCACATACAAAACAGAGGAAGACTGGCAACAGATGTTAGCTCAGGGTGAATCTTCCTCAGCAAAGAAAAAAAGAATGACTGAGTATCTAATATATACTGAGCCCTATACCTAGGTATTAAGGATAAAAAGAATTAATAAGCCTCAGAAACTGACAGACGTGTAGAGGATATAGGAGACATAAATTCAAAGTGGTGTTATTAATGCTAAGGTAAATGTAAATACATGTAGGTAGAGTGCTGGCAAAAATTACAGAACAGATACTTCTGTTTAGGTGAACTGGACACTCAGCTGTATGGTCTTGAAGGATATGAGTTCACCAGACAAATGGGAAGTGGGAAAGGAATTACACTCATAAATGTATAAAACAACCCTGCCCTTTGGGAAACTGTCAGTACTTCAGTGTCTAGAGCTTAGGAACTACCAGGGACTAGGCCTGAGAAGCCGGATCACATCACAAAGTCCTCATGCTAAGGAGGATTTTAAATTAGATATTTTCTTCAAGATAATGTTCAGTGTATATCCAATATACAAGCCTACACAACAGAAACATTTCTATTATAGCACTTAGAATAATTTTCTTAACAAATGCTTCCTCCTCTATGCTTTGGAGCCACTTGAGGGCCAAGACCATTCACACAGCTTCTTTGGGCCTTTATTCCTACAACTTAAGAGAGCATATCATCTGGTCCACAACAAGTGCTAAATAAATGACTTTAAGTAGGGAGAGCATATTAGACAACAGCAAACATTTCAGTGCTTCTCAAAGCAGTTAGTCATATGAATTCATTTACACAAACACTACTTGTGACTTTGTTATACACTGATAAGGAAAGTGTCTCAATATATTAAGTGAAAAAGAGTAGATTATAGAGCGCTGTGTGTAATGCAAACTACTAATTTCTATTATAACCATATATGCAATTTGAACAGCCTAGAGGAACAGTCATCAAGAAAAAAAGGCTTGGAGGAGACTGTACCAAGAACTTTGGGGCCACACTGTCTAGGTTCCAACCAGCTTCCTACTACTTCCTAACTTTGTGACTTGATGCAAGTACTTTAATCTTTCTGTGCCTCTGCTTCCATAAAATGGGAGTAATAACAGTACCCCTACCTCCCTGGCTTATTGTGAGGACAAAATGAGTTACATGGCACTCAGAACAGTGTCTGGCATATGGCAAACGCTATGTGTTTCCTAGCCATACTATTCTTCTTACTAGCAGTAACATTCTTATAATCAAAGATTTTACCTATACTTTAGATCCTAGAAGAACTGGTTTATAAAAACACACCCTCTGTCCCATGAGGCTTTTTAAAACCTTTGTATTCACTCGTTCAGCAAATATTCACCAAGTATTTCCATACGCCAAGCCTTGTGCTAATAATGTCTTTCAGCAAGTGCCTCCCTAGATCATTATATGCTAGATACCTCCCACCTCCTCTACTCTATAAAAAATAGGGACCATACATTCAGATCTGCATGCTTCCTATTTCTAACTTGGGTCTGCATAACTTCCCCTATCTTTAGCAAATTGATCCCAGTACTATTCAGATGTTTCCTAAAGTCTTCTGCTTATTTAGTAAAGAAAAATTTAGAAAATCACTTACTGAACTTAAAAAGGACCTAAGTTTACAAGCTCTAACACAATACTACTTATACAAATTATGACAAAAATATAGAAAACATGGCAGTTAAAAAAAGCATGTATTTATCAACACGTCCTCATACTTTCTGGTTCAGAAGACTTTGTGAGGCTGTATCAGTGGGGTACTCTAAGTACATCAGAAAACTGACAGAGAAATCATGGCACACAGAATTGGTTGTTTTAACAGTACTCATTAAAATGAAATGATACCACTCATAACAGAAAATCATAGTGGAAAACTAAAATGAAATGATTTTTGATTGTTTGAATACAGACAGGACTTACTATATAAAGCATCCTTTGCAGTTTTGGATATAAGGTGTTACATGAATCACTAGAACATACCTTTAGTAAATCATTCAATTTTAAATAAGCACCTATCATGTGCCACGTACTGTGTTAATTTAGTACCACAAAGAATAATTAAACTTAGATTCTATTTTTTCATTCCTCCACTACTCTGAAATACCTTAGGCAAAAAAGACAGGATTCCTGTTGTTTTCTCATCTAGAAAATGGATAAGGGAGAAGCTTCTGTCTAAAAATAGTAAAATTCCTAAACATTGCATAAAATATATATGGAAAAATGTCAAAATTAAAAAGTGCAATAATTGTGATAATCAAGCAAGAAAGTTTATTCCTGTTTGCATCTAGTAGAATCTTACATGATTATTAGGAATTAATTACCTGAGTAATCAAAGATATTTTAATGATCTGACTTTTCCACCTACCTCTGAAAATGATGACTATACAGCTGTGTTGGAATACCAAGAATACGATCATATATAGCTGTAACTTCTCTCAGGTTTCCCTGTTCATTTTCCCAATTTATATACATTTCCCACATTCTGTCAGATCGGAAATCTGTTCCTGCAGCTAGAACAGCATGCTCAAAAGTTCTGAAAAAATAAATGAGTCTTAAGTTATCTTTACAAGATAAAATCACTTTTAAAATATTATTTCTAAATGTTACAAGATAATGCTAAATTTGAAATTATATTCAACTGCTTCCTATACAAGTAGAGATTAAAAGGCAGAAGGAATAATAGAAAAGTATACAAAAGCTGCTTAAAAAAAGAGTGAGAAACCATGAAGGGAACAGATAAATGTACTTTTAAGTAATTTTATCTCATATAAAATTACAATGCAAAACCTACACATTGCAAACACATAGCAGACACTTAAATATTTGTTAAAATTAAAATGTTTGTTGAATAGATTCATTTAGGGCAGAAGACAAATTTTATCTCAATCTAAGGAATAGTTTTCTGGCAAAAATAACTCTCTAACCAGGGATCCAGCTGCCTTGTAAGGTAATGAGAAGTATACATATATTTTGAAACTTTCAAAAGTCTCTGATTCTAAAATTCCACAACCACAGTTTACTACAAAAATGTGTATTTTAAAATACATACTTCATTTCAAGAGATTTCTGTAAGCAATTTTAAACACTAGATTTGATATCATAATGGGATAAAACTTTAGATATATATTTTCAAAATAAGTATCTCAGAATCAAGAGGGATTTTTAACAGTGTAAAAACACTATCTAAATTAATCTACAACTTGAACACAATCCCAATAAAAGCACTCTAACAAATTTTGGTAGGAACAAGAAAAACAAATTCTAACATTCATCTAGCATACAAAAATGCAAAATATTTTTGTAAAGGGGCAATGCAGCAGGCATTTTTCTGAAAGATATCAAAAAAACTAGGAAGCTATAGGAATTAATAGTATGGCGTTGACCTGGTAAGAGAAAAATGGATCAAAAGAACAGTTCCCGAGAAAACAAAAGATCAATGTATATGGGAGAATTAGTATATGATAAAGGTGTTTTAAATCAACACAGAAAAGCTGGACTATTCAATAAATGGAAAAAAATAAAAGGTTAATCTCTATCTCACAAAAGATACAAATTCAATCCTAGATGAATGAATGACAAAAAAAAAAAAAAACTACTATTAAAAAAATTGGGGGCCGCCCGGTGGCGCAGCGGTTTAGTCCGCGCTTGGCAGCCCGGGGTTCGCGAGTTCGGATCCCGGGCGCCCGCCGACGCACTGCCTGCCAGCCATGCCATGGCGGCGTCCCATATAAAGTGGAGGAAGATGGGCACGATGTTAGCCCAGGGCCAGTCTTCCTCAGCAAAAAGGGGAGGATTGGCGACGGATGTTAGCTCAGGGCTGGTCTTCCCCACAAAAAAAAAAAAAAAAAATTGGAAGAAAATACAAGATTTAGGGGCCAGCCTGGTGGTGTGGCGGTTAAGTTCGTATGCTCCGCTTCAGCGGCCCTGGGTTTGCAGGTTCGGATTGTCAGCCATGCTGTCGCGGCGTCCCATATAAAGTTAAGGAAGATGGGCATGTTAGCCCAGGGCCAGTCTTCCTCAGCAAAAAGAAGAGGATTGGCAATGCATGTTAGCTCAGGGCTGGTCTTCCTCACACACACACACAAAGTACAAGATTTATATATTCTTGACAAGATAGGCACAAAACTCGGAAACCAATAAAACATTGAAAATTGAACCACATTAAGGAGAAAAAAACCTCTGTATGATAAAATGACACCCTAAACAAAGTTAAAAGATGTGCCAAAACTGGAGGAAACATGTTTAACAGTGTATGTGTACATGTACACGTGTATGTTTGTGTGTGAGGTTTTCAAGAAAGTAAAATAAATATTACTGCCCCTGCAGAATCCCAAAATGACTCGGGAAATTAATGCACTAGATACGAAGAAAAGTAGGGGGACATGGGAGAGGAAGGACAGTAAAAAGGTGATGAACTAAAGAGAAAATGTTTACAAGAAGGTCTCTTTAATGAACGGGAAGAGAACTTAAACCTCCTTTCCTGCCCAGATATGGGATTTCAGAAGCTAGGTTTATATTCCCTAGGCAGATCAGATGATCCTTCTCTGAAGAAACTGCTTAGCAGAGGAAGAAGACATTAGGACACCAATACTGAGAGCCCCCAACAAAAACCTGGGTGGCCAGACCTCATCACCCTACTGTGAAGCACTCCAGGCCAACTAACAGTGCCCCCCATACAAAACACACAGGGCTTCCACTCAGTTTATTAACATCTGACCTTTAACATGAGCAGAAATCCAGAGATCAGACATGTCAGAGATGAAAACAAGTAAACAAAAAAATTAGAGAGGAAACAGACAGTGCTGGGAACAGAGGAAAACCAGCTATCCTTAATACCCTCAAAGAAATAATAAAAAGATTCATAACAAGAATAGGAGGCTACAAGAAAAGAAACATTCAAAGAACAAGAAAGATTCTTAGATATTAAAAATCTGATGGCAGATACTAAAAATCCAACACAAGGGTCAAGGAAATACCTCAAAAAGTCGAAGGAAGTCTAAGAGATGAAAAATGGGGAGAAAAAAAATAAATGACTAAAACAGGAGGTATAATATTCAACTATTAAAAACAACCGATAAAACCAAGGGAAGGAAATTATCAAAATAAGAAAATACACAATAATAGCATTTCTAATAGAAGGTTGTGAGCATCCCAGATTGAAAAGGCCCACAAAGTAGGCATAATGAATTAGAAAACTCAGACCCAAGCATGTCATTATAAAATTGCATTTACATCAAAAACAGAGAGAAAATTTTAAAAGCTTCCATGAGGAAAAACAAGTCATATAAAGAGAATCCAGAAAAAGAATGGTAAACACCAGAAGCTGTAAGAGAATGAAGAGATGCCTTTAAAGCCCTGAGGAAAAATTACTTTCAACTCAAAATTCTATACCCCACCAGACCATCCATTGGGTGTTTCAGACATAAAACGTCTTAAAATTTTTTTCATCCCAAAAATTCCTTATCAGGAAGTCATAGGATGCATTCCTCTAAAAGGCAGGCATGAGGGCCGGCCCGGTGGCACAGAGGTTTAGTTGGCACTTTGGCAGCCCAGGGTTCGCCAGTGTGGATCCCAGGCGCCCACCGACACACTGCTTGTCAGCCATGCTGTGGCGGTGTCCCATACAAAGTAGAGGAAGATGGGCACGGATGTTAGCCCAGGGCCAGTCTTCCTCAGCAAAAAGAGGAGGATTGGCAATGGATGTTAGCTCAGGGCCGGTCTTCCTCACAAAAAAAATAAAAGGTAGGCATGAACCAAGAAAGACTAGGATCTAATAAACTCGAATTAATAGAACTTGAAACCTAGGATAGAGGTAAAGACATCTAGAATCACAAAGATGAGGAAATCCCAGAACTGCTGAACAGCAGAAAAAAAAATAGAGCAACCAGTCCAGATTACAGAAGAGAAGGTTCCAGTAGGTATATTTCCAAGAGGGAGGGCAAAAATGCAATTTACAGGTTTCAGAGTAAAATTCTCTTCTATAATTTTCAGATTAAGTAGAATAACATTGGAATATACTTTTTTTTGGTGAGGAAGATTGGCCCTGAGCTAACATCTGTGACAATCTTCCTCTATTTCATACATGGGACACTGTCACAGCATGGCCTGATGAGTGGTGTGTAGGTCCGCACCCGGGATCCAAACCTGAGAATCCCAGGCCACTGAAGCAGAGCATGCCAACTTAACCACTCCACTACTAGGCCAGCCCCATATATATACATTTTTTAAGCTTCAAAAATAATTACACAGCATTTGTACACTGTGGAAATCCAGTATTAGTACTGACGACTGAAAGTAGCTGTTGGACGGGGTGTAAAATTTTAAATATTCAAAGAAAACTAGGCAAATGGGAAAAAGAAAGAAGGGGAGGGAAGGGGTAATTAATTCTAGGAAAAACAAAAGGCTATGAAAGCTAACCTGTAGCTATACTGGAAAGATGAGGAATGGGGAGACAGGGCATAAGTAAACTAAAATTCTCATCTACTGTAACAGAATCATAATGTCTTCAGCTAATGAAGAGAGAGAGAGAGCAGTAGAGAGCTACTATTATAAACATTTTGGAAAATACCAGAAGAAACAACTAAAATATTTGAAGAGGGGTGGAGGAACTGCTTTTTGTTACAAGCAATTTAACACTAACTGACTTTTTAAACTATATGCACATACTCTGATAAAAATAGAAAACCAAAATACATTAAAAATTCCTACAATCAATAAGAAAAAGACAATCCAAAAGAAAAATGAGCAAACGATATGAACAGGCAATGCAAAAATGGCTTATATAAACATATGAAAAGATGGTAAGCCAGGATGAGCAATCCAGAGATACACAAACCAAAATAATGAGAAACCACTGGAGGTAAAAAAAAAAAAAGTGGCATGAGCTATGGGAAAATGACCTCTCTCATACACTGTTTGTGGGAGTTTAGAACTGATAACACTTTTGAAGGAACATTTGATAAAACTTATCTGTGTATGCCCTCTGAGAGAAGTTCCATTTCTAGCGTGTTCTACATAAATACTGACTTGTACAGAGACGCTCATTGCAGCACTGATTATTTCCTATAAATAAGGATTTGGTCAAATAAAACACAGGACCTTGATACTATAAAATACTTTTGCAATGGTTAAATAAATATGGTAGGGAGAGATGCCAAAGCATTGATAAATAAAGAAAAAAATCAAAGAAAAGTATGTATAATATACACACATAAATGAACATCCATGTGTATCTGAAAGAACACATACCAAGCTATTAACCATGAGGGGAGTGAGATTGGGAACATAAAGAAAGGGCATGTAGAATGGAGGAAGACTTTATTATCTGCATTTTTTTATAATCATGCAGTTTATTACATATATCATTTTTTTAAATAGTGAAAAAGAAATACATAAAAGTTAAACTTCCAGTTTAGCATTCATGATTAGTTCTATTATTAACATCAGAATACTTGACTTATTTATATCTTTAAACACATGCAAGTATCAATGTTTCACATACCCTCTTATTGTGCTGTTTGTCTCAGGATCACCAGGGTCCAACGTTTCTTTTAAGAAGTTTATATAATGTATCCAGAGGTCAACACTAAGAGGTATTGCCTGAAGCCCCCGCCGATATACCTAAGAAGAAAACAACAAACTGTACTTCAAATATTTAATTATTTCTTAACAGAGAGGCAACACTGTGTTATCCGGTGAACCTTAGAAATACTAATTACTGGAATTTTGTTTAAATAATCTACCATTACCATTTGGGTGGAGGTTGGATAGAACATGGCAATGTTCTGATCCCCACGTGCAGAGTCTTGATCTTCAAAGCGCAGCAGTCCCTGCATTCTGACCGGGTTGTGTGGGCAGGCTTTGGGTTACAGACCATAGGGCACAGACCCATTAGAGCATCAATGACAGCGTCTGACCAAAAATGCAATAAGACGTAGCAAATGTGACTAGCAAACCAACTATATTGTTTGGAAAATGAGAAATAAATGTAAGTGAGAGAAAAGCCCTGCCCTACTTGTTAAGCTGCAGTGTAATACAGAGGCTTGCACTGCAAAGCTTGACAAACTGTAGAGGTTTAACGCACCTGCCAACAAAGAGAGAAAATATTAGCTACAAATGCCACAAGAGTGACAAATGCAAATAAAATACCCTATAAAATTGTTTGACCATAAATCGTAGGTACTGCCAGCCAAAAAAAAAAAGAGTCTGCCTTTTGCTATTATTTGGCTTACAGTACCTAATAGAGATAACTTTATTCAGTGATGTACGCACCTCATCTGATTGTTTAATGTTGTCATGTCGCTTTTCAAGGTCTGCATACTTTTTCCAGTAACCATAGCAATACGGATAGTGTATGAAAAATTTGTCAAATGCTTTCCTGGCAGCCATCAAGTGATTCTGATGAAAATAAAACAAGGTGTTTTAACATCTTGAAAGTTTTTGTCACAAAACTATTTATTATTCCTTTTAAATGTATCATCTCAAATCAAATAAATAGAAGGCTTAAAAACCACATGTGCACCAGCTCTTTTTTCTGCAAATGAAATCTTATCCTTTGAAACAGAAGGAACTAATTCTGGCAAATACCAAAGTAACTTTTTATTTCAGTAATTTTACATAAACTATTATAAAGAGTAGACTTTGACTCTACTAATGCTGTACAAATGCTATGAAAGTCCTTTTTTTTTTTTTTTTGGTGAGGAAGATTGGCCCTGAGCTAACATCTGTTGCCAATCCTCCTCTTTTTGCTGAGGAAGATTGGCATGGGTGAACATCCGTGCCCATCTTCCTCTACTTTATATGTGGGATGCCTGCCACAGCATGGCTTGATAAGTGGTGCACAGGTCCATGCCCAAGATCCAAACCGGCGAACCCCAGGCCACCAGAGTGCACAAACTTAACCACTACACCACTGGGCCAGCCCTGAAAGTTACTTTTTAAGCTAAAAAATGTATCTATCTAATGTTATTCAACTTAATCTAAAAATTATAAAAAAAGAGGCAACTTTAATTACAAAACAATAAGGCCTAGTCTCATATTACTTGATTAATCTGTCCCTTCTAATCCCATTTAAATAGTTACTAACCTCCTGTTCTACATACTGAAGCAAATATACCCAGCCTGTAAAATCCTGAGGATTATTTTCTACAGTTTTCCAAAATTTTTCATATTCTGGAGGGAAATTTGCATCCATTTCTGTCACTGGAAGGTCCACAGCATTTGCTGTTTCATTTTCTTCTGTGGTTGCATTCACATTAGGAGATCCATCAGGTGACTGCTCCATTTCCGTGACATTCATAATCTCAGCACTGAAATCAGCAGACTGTTCCACCACCACCACTGAGCTGCTGCGTGTGCTGCCATTACTTGAATTTCTGTACTCATCCATGGGAGAATTTTGCACAGCTGTTGATTCCTTCTTCAGTTAATGATCTGTGGAAACACACAAATAAAGAGAAAACATCTTCCAAATGTTTATTTGGCATCATTAACACCATCTTTTAAAAGCCCTAGTTAGCTATTAAAGGAATGTATGAATTTGATTCTTGATCTCTCCTATAAGTCATAATTAGAAGGTTAATTAGTTTCTATATTATAAATGAAATTCTGTAACTTATAATTTTTCCAAAAATCTGCCATTTTATTGTTGAGTATTTGAGTATAAACTAAATAACTATGGATTTAGTTCCTTCTTCCATAAAACAAGTACTGTGCCTGCCCCCTAAAGAAGCGATCATATGTAGAATTCAATGCTTCCTGGCAAGGTAAGAATCTAAAATTCAGTGTCTGAATGCTATCTTGTTAACAGTCCTGGAAACAGCAGTATCTTTAATATCTGTTCTGGAGGCTAAAGGTAAAACAAACAAAACAAATTCTGGTCATGGACATGAACGTTTCAGAGGAAGTTCATCACTCAGCTCAGAAAACAGTTTTAGAAAAGCGAAGGTTGATACATATGTATATATCTATAGTAAATTTCAAATCCCAGCAACTAGGCTTATTGTAGAAGATATAAATTAAGGTTTCAAAAATTTAAAGAGCAATTTTTAAAGTGAATGTTATTAAAAACTTATTTATGAAAGTTTTACCATCTGGATAGTAACTGCATAGATTCTTTTAATTAAGTCATCTCATTATTAAGGCCATAAAATAAGGGGTTATTCTTTTATCCTATAAAGTAGTACCACAGGATATTTTCATAGTTGGCTTTGTCTCTTCCACTAACAATTTAAATGGAAACTGAATCATTAAATTATAGGGCATGTCTTTTCTTTCAAGTGAGGTATTATTCTCAAAACTAAATAGACCATAAAATTGATTGATTCAACATACACTCAGAATGCACATTTACTTAATATAGTACAATGTAATTAAAAAGATGATTAAGACTTTGAAAACAGTAATTCAAAGGAAGAAATGCAAGTGACCAAAAAACATGAAAGAAGCCTATCTTTACTAAAAAGATGTTAATTAAAACATGAATATATCTGGGCCAGCCTGGTGGCGCAGCAGTTTAGTTTGCGCTTTGGCAGCCAGGGGTTCATGGGTTTGGATCCCGGGCGCCTGCCAACGCACTGCTTGTCAGCCATGCTGTGGCGGCATCCCATATAAAGTAGAAGAAGATGGGTACAGATGTTAGCCCAGGGCCAGTCTTCCTCAGCAAAAAAGAGGAGGATTGGCAACGGATGTTAGCTCAGGGCTGGTCTTCCTCACAAAAAAACAAAACATGAATATATTAAACTGGCAACAAGTAAAAAGATATCTTTCTGGAGGACAGTCAAGTAATATGTACCAAATGGCAATTTTGCATATTTTATGTTATGGAAAGAGCATTCACTACAACACTGTATTATAGCAAAAAGAGAGGGGAGTATTAAGAAGATGACTTCTTTTAGTAAATGGCATATTTATACAATGGAATAAAAAACAATGATTTAAAAAGAAATACATGTATCTGTGTTGATATAGAAAGATGTCCAGTATATATAGATTATATAACTTCAGCACACAAATTTGTAAGAATTTACACCAAATAAAATTAAATACAATAAAAATGTTACTTGGTATTAACAGTTGTTCTCCCTACATAACTGGGATGATGCTTTCTTCTTTTGGCTTATCTGCAATCATTTAACTGACATGAAGAAAAAAAGAAGGCTATTTTTTGTTTTGTTTTGTAGAAAAGCCAGCTATAGCATGCCAATGGTTGGCCAGCTATACATTTTTTTTTTGCAATTTTATGCCTACTTTAAAAATCTGCGTTTCACTGTGGTCTATACAGAAATTCTCAAACCTAGCTCCACACAATATGTAGTCACCTAGTAAGCTATTTACAACAAATACAGATTCCTTGGCCCCAATTCCAATGATCCCGAGGTCTAGGCTTGGGCCCAGAAAGTTGTAGTCTACCAAGTTCTCTAAACAGTTCAGAGGTACAGAAACTTATTCATGGGTAAATTCTCAACAATGGAATTGTTGGATCAAGAATACATGTATATTAAATTTGGGAAGATATTGACAATTCATCTCTAGAAAAGTTGCACTAGCCATTTGGTAAGACACTTTTAGTTGCCTATCCAACATCCCCTCTCACCATCTTCCTAATGCAACAATGAATTTGTTCTGTGCAGCAATATACCTAACCCCATGTAAGAGATCACGACTCTGAAAAGGACATCTGTGGCAGAATTCTGGGAAAGATTTTGCTTTTCTGATAAAAAAGGACAGTCACAAATAGTGTAGGTTCTACCATTTTCTTCTTGCCTTGAATGTGAATATATCTGAAAGAACTTATGTCCATGAAACAGTCACTAAGGAATTGGCCAGGAAAATTAAGAAATGCCAGTCCTGACATCATCCAGCTGCTAATAACACAATGCCGGCTTCACAGTGTGTGAGAAAATAAATCCCTGTTTTACTATCAATAGTCAGGTTTTCTATTACTTGTAGACAAATGCATTCCTAATTGGTTAACCCACTAACAGTGCATGAGAATGTCCATTTCCCCACCTCCCAGTCAGCACTACATATCATTAATATGTAATTAATTTTTGCTCATCTGACTAAAAAAAAAAGTACTACCTCATTTTGAATTTCATTTCTTTAACTATGAGGAGGTTGAATTTCTATTTCTCTTTTTTCCTTAAATGCTTTTTCATATCCTTTGTCCATATAGTCTGTTGCATTACTATTTTTTACTTCTTTTTTTGCAGGGAAAGATTTGCTCTGAGCTAACATCTGTTGCTAATCTTTGGTTTTTTTTTCCCCTCCCCAAAGCCCCAGTACATAGTTGTACATTCTAGCTATAGGTCATTTTAGTTCTATGTGAGCTGCCGTCACAGCATGACAACTGACAGACAGGTGGTGTGGTTCCATGACCAGGAAGCGAATCCGGGCTGCCAATGTGGTGAGCATCGAACTTTAACCACTAGGTCATCAGGGCTGGCTCACGTATTTTGATTCTTATTGGTTTGTACAAGTTCTTTGTAAACTAAGGAAATCAGATCTTTATGATTTACATTGTAAAACATTTTTGTGCGTTTGTCTTCTTACTAGTTTTAGGTTTTTGTGTGTGTATGGAAGGTATCTTTTAAATTGTCATGCAGACATGAAATCTAGATTTTAAAACATATCCATTATTCCAAAATGTACTATGAAGTAAATTTTTCCCCAACAAAGTATAAACTTTAAATGTTAAGGGGCCAGCCCAGTGGCACTGTGGTTTAGTTGGCGCTTGGCAGCCCAGGGTTCGCGGGTTCAGATCCCAGGCGCCCGCCGACGTACTGCCTGTCAGCCATGCTGTGGCGGCGTCCCATATAAAGCAGAGGAAGATGGGCGCGGTTGTTAGCCCAGGGCCAGTCTTCCTCAGCAAAAAGAGGAGGATTAGCAACGGATGTTAGCTCAGGGCTGGTCTTCCTCACACACACACAAAAAAACTTTAAATGTTAAATCAACAGACCTTTTGAGGCTAAATGCCACTAGAATTATCCAGAATGACGTAAATCTAAGGAATATTAAAAAAAAAGGAAAATAAGGGAAGTGGGAGGAAGTCAGGTGGGGACAAAAAAGTTTTCAATGCCTGACGTATATCCAGCACTATACTACATGCCTTGTAGAGAGTACACGAGAGTAAGATAAGGTCCTCACTCTAAGGTTCATTAACTAGTCCAAGAGAGATAAAAAGAAGAACATGCAAAACAATTAGAGAGCAAGAGACAGACAGACAAAATTTCAAATGAAATAAAGTCAAAGATGAGAGAAATCAATTGAAAATTATACCAATCTGGAAAAGCTGCATAAAATATATTACTCGGGACACCCGTTAGAATGGCTATAATCACCAAGACAAAAAACAACAAACGCTGGAGAGGTTGTAGAGAAACAGGAACCCTCATTCACTACTGGTGGGAATGCAAACTGGTGCAGCCTCTATGGAAAACAGTATGGAGATTCCTCAAAAAATTAAAAATAGAAATACCTTATGATCCAGCAATCCCACTCTCGGGCATCTACCCAATGGACATGAAATCAACCATCACAAGAGGCTTATGCACCCCTATGTTCATTGCAGCATTATTCACTATAGCCAAGAAGTAGAAGCAGCCCAGTGTCCCTCGACTGATGATTGGTTAAAGAAGATGTGGTATACATATACAATGGAATACTACTCAGCCATAAGAAAAGACAGAACTGTCCTATTTGCAACAACATGGATGGACCTAGAGGGTATTTTAAGTGAAATAAGCCAGAGAGAGAAGGACGGACACTGCATGAATTCACTCATGTGGAATATAAATGAACACACGGACAGAGAGAACTGATTGGTGGTTACCAAGGGGAAGGGGGGTGGGGGGTGGGCACAAGGGGTGAAGGGATGCATCCACATGGTGACAGACAAATAATAAAGTACAACTAAAACCCCACAATGTTATAAACTATTAAGACATCAATAAAAATAAATTTAAAAACACATATAGTACTCGGCCTTTGAAAAACTATAGACTTTGGAATAATAAGGAAAAGAATGATAAATTATTCCAGAATAAGGCACAGCCCATTTGACTTGACAGAAGAATAACCCTTCTTGACAGTAGACAAGATGGTGGAAATTAGGACTGGTTCGAAGACAAGAGACTGACTGACCAGAATGGAGAGAGTTTGTTTTGGGGAAGTGGAAGGATAAGAAGCAGAATAAGCAGGGTAGAGCCAGAGGGATTTGAGAAAAGATGACAGAAGAAAATCTACAGAAGGATTTGAGAAGAAATAATATAAGCAGCAAATCTAGTTGGTACATAATAAAGGAGAATCCAAAGTATTAGACTACGAGAAAAAATAAGTTCCCTTCTACGTTAAGAACTGATTAATGTCATAAACTTTTCCTGGTTTAAACCATTTGTAACCCTACGAAAAGGCAAAGAAGACTCCCAATTTATTTCGCTTTTTCCCTCTCCTTTAAAGACACATTTGAAGATTAATTTTTCACACGCATATTAGTCATTAGTTTGTGTCTTTTTACTTCAAAGTGCACTGTCAAAAAAAAAAACAGAAGATTGTTGGTTGACATACTCTGAGTCATTTACTACCTGCCCCATTCTAATTGCACACTTAGGTGGGACATAAGGGATCTTCTGGAATCAGCCAATTTACCACACCCCTATAATAGCTTGAGAGACTATCAATTACTCCACACCCTGCAATTATAGAGTTGTAAAAAGAATTAAGAACATCAGCCTCACTCTTAGGGAGATCATTTTTCTGATTACTTCAAAAATCACAGGGCCAAAACAAGAATACACTAAAGTTACTTATTAATAACTTATTCCAACATGTTCTTCATACGGCAATTACTCGTACCAGTTTATTCTTAACAACTAGTAACTTCTGACCAGCAACATAAAATGACAAAGAGGTAAAAAAATAAATATCAAGAGGAAGAAGACAACAGTATGGTATTGGCATAAAGACAAACAGACCAGTGGAAGAGCACAGAGAGCGCAGGAATTAACTTTCATGTACATGGTTAAATATGATCTTCGGCAAGACTGCCAAGATCACTCAATGGGAAAAGGACAGTCTCTTTAACAAATGGTGTTGAGAAAACTGGATATTCACATGCAAAACAATGAAGTTGGATCCTTATCTTACACCATATACAAAAATTAACTCAAAATGGATTAAAAATCTAAACATAAAACTAAAACCATAAAACTCCTATAAGAAAACATAGGGGAAGAAAAGACACAATTGTCCCATTTGCAACAACATGGAAGGACCTAGAGGGTATTATGTTAAGTGAAATAAGCCAGAGAGAGAGGACAGACACTGCATGAACTCACTCATATACGGAATATAAGTGAACACACGGACAGAGAGAACTGATTGGTGGTTACCAAGGGGAAGGGGGGTGGGGGGGGCACAAGGGGTGAAGGGTTACATCCACAAGGCGACGGACAAACAAAAATGTACAACTAAAACCCCACAGTGTTATAAACTAAGACATCAATAAATTAAAAAAAAAAAAGAAAGAAAATATAGGGGAAAAGCTTCATGATATTGGACTTAGCAATGATTTCTTGGATATGACACCAAAAGCACAGGCAACAAAAAGCAAAAACACAAATGGAGCTACATAAAACTTTTGTGCATCAAAGGACAACAGATTAACAGAGTGAAAAAGCAACCTACAGAATAGGAGGAAATATTTGCAAGTCATCTATCTGTGATTAGGGGTTAATATCCAGAATATATAAAGAACTCCTAAAACACAGTAACAAAAAAGTAACTCAATTGAAAAATGGGCAAAGGACTTGAATAGACATTTCTCCAAATATGATATACAAATGGCTAACAAGCATATGAAAAGATGCTCAACATCACTATCATCAGAGAAATGCATATCAAAATCACAATGAGATGGCACCTCACACCCAATAGGAAGGCTAGTATCAAAAACAGAAAATAAGTTTTGGTGAGGATAAGGAAAAACTGGAACCCTTGTGCACTGTTACTGGGATTGTAAAATGATGCAACCACTATAGAAAACAGTATGGAGGTTCCTCAAAATATTAAAAATAGAACTACATATGATCCAGCAATCCCACTTCTGGGTATATATCCAAAATAACTGAAAGCAGGGTCTCAAAGAGCTATTTGCATACCCATGTTCATCGTGGCACCATCCACAATAGTCAAGAGGAGGAAGCAACTCAAATATCAATCCACAGATAAATAGATAAGACAAAATGTGGTATATACATACAATGGAATATTATTCAGCCTTTAAAATGATGGAAATCCTGTCATATGCTACATGGATGAACCTTGAAGACATTATGCTAAGTGAATAAGCCAGTCACAAAAAGGCAAATACTGTATGATTCTACTTACATGAGGTATCTAAAGTAGTCAAATTCATAAAACAGAAAGTAGAATAGTGGTTACCAGGGACTGGAGAGAGGGGGGAGAAGGGGAGCTGTTTAATGTGTATAGTTTCAGATTTGCAAGATGAAAAAGTTCTGGAGATCTGTTTCACAACCATGTGACTGTACTTAACACTATTGAACTATACACTTAAAAATGGTTAAAAACGTATGTTATGTGGTTTTTAACCACAATAAAAAAAAAAGACAGCTAAATTAGGAAATATAAAGTACAAAAGACTAGGAATTAGATTTTCCAGATCTTTCTTTCATCATAAGATCCAGTATGGTAAATAATACAAAGAACAAGGGGGAGGGGGAAGTCAGTCCCACTTCTCTCCCTTAATAGCATGTGATCTTAGGTCAGCCTTACTTTTCTCACTAAATGGGACTAATGACCTGCTTCATATGGCTGTTGAGAACATAAGATGAGATAAAAGCACGTGAAAGTATTAAAAACCATAAATTCACATAAATGAAAGTATCACTGCAAACAATGAATTCCTTGGAAAGTGTTATCCAAGGTTAACTTAAGATATTACACTTTAAAATAACTAAGGAAAATAAAAATGAAACTTCACAATGCACTTAAAATTTTTCTGCAGAAGTTTTAAGAGGAAATAAAGCTGTTGACTTCAAGACTGGTAGTCAACACAAGAGCTTATCTGGAGGTACATCTTATTTCTTGATTTTTCAACTTGAGACCTTTTTTGCTGTCTATTAGAGAAGATTAGGATTTAGCTATTATACCAAACGTACTTGCACCACTTCCGTCTCACATGCTCCCAACGTAGTTCTATCAGTTTGGGGTTAAATCCTATTCAGGTTTACATTAGTATGCCTACATAAACATTTTTTCAAGCTATCTTGTATACTATAACTACATTTCCTTGCTTCTACTTATTTAAATCTTTCCTTGATATTTTCACTTGCTTGGTTATCTTTGAAAATTGACCCCACAACCTTAAAGAGTTCTTATAAAAGTCTTTCAAAAACAACTGGCACTCATACCTATCAATTTCATTTTCCCTTTTGGAGACATCCTTTCTGAAACCATCTAACCTTTTTTTCGGGGGGGAGGGGGAAGACCAGCCCTGAGCTAACATCTGTTGCCAATCCTCCCCTTTTTGCTGAGAAAGACTGGCCCTGGGCTAACATACATGCCCATCTTCCTCCACTTTATATGGGACGCCACCACGGCATGGCTGACAGGCACTGCGTCGGCGGGCGCCCGGGATCCGAACTCGCAAACCCCAGGCTGCCAAGCGCGAACTAAACCGCTGCGCCACCGGGCAGCCCCCCATCTAACCTTCTGAAGCAATTTAGACTGGTTTGTCTTGTCTAGGTTTGTCTGTTCATTTTGACCCAAGGAATTCCTTTCACTTATCTCCTGGGTTGAATCTCATTTATAACAGCCAAAATCTTTTTCTTTCTTGATTTACTCCCTCTTTTAGAGAATCATTTCTATAACTTTCTAAAAAAGGGTACGTAGGGTGAAAAAATTAGAACTTTCCAATTCTAAAATCCTCATAATTAAATGACAGATTATTATACAATTCTAAAATGTTAAGTAATTTTTTCTTAGAGCTTTGAAGGAATCTATTCATTGTTTCCTAGCCATCTGGTGTTGCTGTTGAGAAAATCTGACGCCATCTTTATTCCTTATCCTCTATATGTGAACCGCTTTTCCTCCATAGAAGCTTTTTTTAATACAGTTTTTCATCTTTTTTTTTTTTTTGAGGAAGATTGGCCCTGCGCTAACATCTGTTGCCAATCTTCCTCTTTTTTCTCCCCAAAGCCCCAGTACACAATTGTGTATCACAGTTGTAGAGTTACAGCTCTTACGTGGGACACCACGTCAGCATGGTTTGATGAGCGGTAAGTAGGTCCATGCCCAGGATCCGAAGTGGCGAACTCCAGACTGCTGAAGCAGAATGCGCAAACTTAGCCGCTACATCACCGGTCTGGCCCCCCCATAGAAGCTTTTGTTTAATCTCTTTAAACCAGGTTTTCTTAAATTCCATAATGACGTGCCTTAAGTTGAGTCTTTTCCATTCATTCTGGAAGGCATTCATTCAGAAGGCTTATTTTAATCTAGATATTTATGTCATTCAATTCTTATGGGTTATATTTACTATTTATTTGATAATTCTCTCCCGTTGATTTTCTCTCATCCCTTTTGTTGAACTCTCGCTATTCAGGTGTTGGACCTCCTGGATCGATCCTCAGCTTTTCTTATTTCGTCCCAGCCCTCCAACTCATTCCACTCTGAGATACCCCTTCTACTAGAGTTTTAATTTATGCATCAAATTTTTAATTTCCATCTTTTCTTCTCTTAATAATCCATGTTATAATCTCCTATTCCTATTTCACTGGTACAATATCCCCTGTTATCTCTCTATAATTTACTTTAAATTTTCTTCTGCTCTCAGCACCGTCTGTCTCTTCTGAGTATCTTTTGACTATTTGTTTTGGTCTCTCAAATACAGTGATCTTTAAATTGTGTTGAAGAAGTGTTAGGTATTACAAACCAACTAGAAACTAGATAAGGCTTGGCAACTGGTGGGCCTCAGAGCAGAAGTACGTTCTGTTGAGGGGGAACCCCCTAAATGTCAGTGCTTTACATCATTTCCCTTGGGTTAAGTTTTCCCGAAAAAGAATGTTTCAACTTAAAAAAATATAAGCAAGGCAACAAGCATTCTGGGAGCAAAGACAACAAACAGGGCTGATGATCTCGACATTCAATATGCAAACTTTCATTTCAAGACCGTTCACCTCGGCCCCACTCCTACCAGCTATACCAAAACCTCTGGTTCCACCCTATTCAAATAATAAATATCCAGCTTTTTGCTGGCTATACTAGATGCAAAAGGAAAATCTAGGGTCTAACTACTCTAGACTTTCAACCAATCCTCCTGTTTTTAGTTCCACTCAGCACTCGCTTCTTCAGAGGCACATGGTACTGAAATTCCTTAGCCTTTCTGGGGTTTTGTGGGAAGATCCATCTTGTTTCTTATTAATTTCCCTCTCTGCAGACACAAAGCTGAAGCAGAAAAATGAAAACCTAAGTTAATCAGTTAAAACTGATCCCATCTGCTTTCTTCCAAAACATTGTTAATTCTCATCTGTTGATACCTCCTCTTCTGTTCTTTGTGCTTTGGGGTTTATACTATTTTATTTCTTGCCTTATCTTACTTATTATTTTTTTATTTATTTTATTTTACTGTAATTAGGTATCCAAATTACTCTATGCTGAATCCCTTTCATTTAATACTTTTAAAAATCTCTAACCATCATGATTTTCTTGCGTAATACATTCATTCAATAGCTATCCAGTGAGCAACTTGTGTGGGTCAGACAAGACTGTTCCAAGCACTGGAAATTCAGCTGTGAACAAATGAAAGGCCCTGCTCTCAAGAAGCTGACATTCCAGTGGGGGATACAGCTTTTTCTTTTTTAAAGTAAGTTCACAACATGTACGTGGTACCAAGTGCTAAGACCAGAACAAAACAGGGGATAAGGTAGTAAGAAGGTGAGTCATGCAGAAATCTGGAGGAAGAAAATGCCAAACAGCAGAAAGAGCAAGTCCTGAGATAAGTGCTTGTTTGGCTTTTTCACTGAAAATAGATCAGCAAGAAGGGCAGTATGGCTGGATTTGCTTATATATCCCTCAATTTGGATTGAGTTCTTTCTAAGATTTGGCTTTACTAAGTATATCACAGTAAACCTCCTCATATAAATGCCCATTTTTAAAAAGCTATTTCCTTGGGGTTATAGTATATTCTCAAAATTCAATATACCAGCATATAGCATAAACCTTAAAATTAAGCATAGCTTTGACCTGCCAATAACAACCTATAGAATTTTATCTTAGAGAAATAATGATGAGTCCACAGGCAAATTATGAGAAGTATTAGACTAATAAAGCTGCTGGATTAAAGAGAAATATATAAAAATAAATTTCTACATTTCCACAGTTAGAAATAATTCTTTTTAGATGTGGTATATATACACAATGGACTACTACTCAACCATAAAAAAGGACGAAATCTTGCCATTTGTGACAATATGGATGGACCTTGGGGGTATTGTGCTAAGCGAAATAAGTCAGAGGGAGAAAGTCAAATACCATATGATCTCACTCATAAAGAGAAGATAAAAACAACAACAAACAAACACATAGAGACAGAGATTGAATTGGTGGTTACCAGAGGGGAAGGAGGGAGGGAGGAAGGCGAAAGGGGTGATTAGGCACATGTGTGTGGTGATGGATTGTAATTAGTCTTTGGGTGGTAAACATGATGTAATCTACACAGAAATCAAAATATGATGTATACCTGAAATTTATATGTTACAAACCAATGTCACCACAATTTAAAAAATAAACAAATAAATAAAAGAAAAAAATAATTCTTTTCAAAGGCCATTGGAAAGAATTAATCACAAGTGTGTTCACTGCAGCATTTTTTCATAAGAAAATAACTTCACTGGGGGGGGCCACCCAGTGGCACAGCGGTTTAGTTTGCGCTTGGCAGCCCAGGGTTCGCGAGTTCGGATCCCGGGCGCCCGCCGACGCACTGCCTGTCAGCCATGCCGTGGTGGCGTCCCATATAAAGTGGAGGAAGATGAGCATGTATGTTAGCCCAGGGCCAGTCTTCCTCAGCAAAAAGGGGAGGATTGGCAACAGATGTTAGCTCAGGGCTGGTCCTCCCCACACACACAAAAAAGAAAATAACTTCGTTGGTACACTATGCAGTCCAGCCCATATCTTCCCATGAAAATACTAATTTTTCATAATAACCTAGCTGCCACATCCAATGGTCGTTCAGTCTTTATCCTACTAGATGTCTATTAATCCTCCATTTCCTTCCTAAAATTCTTTATACCTCCAAGAAGTAAATCTATTAGGATAACAATCTCCCAATCCCCTAACCTCATTTATAATCTTCCCTCTTTTCTGCTCTTTCTATCTCTATTATAGCACTCCTATAATCGCTGAAATAAATAACCATTATTTGTTCTCCTCCTTCCTTTGGTCACAATGGATGAAGTATCTCTGTTCCTATCAAAGGTCAAACCCTGAACTCATGCCTTGGATCACTTCTTGCCCCTTAAATTATCTCCACTCTCTCCTCCTTATCAGTTTCCCTCAGTGTATTAGATTACTTTCATTAGCATTCAAACATGTATCAATATCTCTCATCTTTTATATAATAATTTATAACATACATACTGCAATTTAGCTTACCTTAAAAACAACCAAAGGGTAATCATAAGCCATGTTAAGCATCTGGATTTTGTTCTAAGGACAATGGAAAGCCAATGAAGTTGTCTAAGCTTGTTATCTCTATTTCTGTATCCTCAATTACTCTTCAATCTGGATTCTTCATCACTGCTCTGAAATTCACCAAGGTGAATTTCACCAATCTCCTTGTTTATAAATCCAATTGGACACTTCCTAATTCATCTTTCTGATCTACTCTTCACAGCACCCAACAGTAATGATGACTTCCTACTTGAAAGGCTCTCTTTTCCTGCCTTTTCTGACATATTATATTCACCTAGTTTTTCTACCTCCTTTATCATTCTGAAGGATCTTTTTTCTTCTCACAGTTCAATAAAAATTATTAGCACCCAAGATTTTGTCCTCAGCTCTCTCCTTTTCCCAATCAACACTCTCCTTGGGCTGAAATGTCCCCCCTTTGATATATTTTCTTCACTTGGCTTCCAGGTCACACCATCTCCTGGTGTTACTCCTACCTCACTATCACTCCTTCTCCTGAGTGACAGTCTCCTAAAACACAGAGTACTCCTCTTCTACCAGGTCTTTTAATATTAAGAATGCCCCAGGACTCAGTCCTTGGTCATCTTCCCTTCTCTATCTCCACTAATTCCCAATCTCACATGGCTTGAAATACTAATTATATACTGACTCCCAAAGTTCCATCTGCAGCCCAGACCTCTTTTCCAAACTCCAGATTCATATAACCAACTGCTACTTGACATCATCTGTGCATGTGGTCACTTCAAATTTATAAAATGTCCCTAAGTGAACTCCTCATCTCTCCCCCAAAACCAGCTCTAACCATGGCCTTCCCCATCTCCACTGATAGAAACACCCTCCTTCTAGCAGCTCAGGTCAAAAATCTTAAGAGTCATCCTTGACTTCTCTTTCACACCCAACCAATTTGTTATGTAATCTTCCAAATATACTCAGAATCCCACTTCTTACAACCCTCATTCAAGTCACTCATCTCTCATCTAAAATGCTATTACATATTACAGTCTTCTACAACCTTCTGTAGGCCTCCTACTTCTTCCCTTGCTCCATCTCACCCCTAATTCCCTGTCCCCAGTGTAATCTCAACACAGCAGATAGGATTCTTTTTAAAACATAAATCAGACCATGTCACTCCACTGCTCCATCTCAGAGAGTAAAAGTCAATGTCCTTCAGTGACCACTGCCCCCTCCCACCATTTACCTTTGACCTCATCCTCTACTACTCTTACCCTCTCTCACTCACCTCCAGCCACACTGACTTGCTGTCTCTCAAAGAGACGACTCTCAAGCCTTAGAGCCTTTGCACTGGCTGTTCCCTCTACCCAGAGTGACCTCCTCTCAGAAACCCATATGGCTACCTTCCTCACCTCCTCCTCTGCTGTAATGTCATCTTCTCAGTCACATCTACCTGGCCATCCTATTGAAAACTGTAACTTGCTGACATCCCCAGTATATGTGATTCCCCCTTACTTTTTCTACCTTTTTTCTTTTATCCATAGAATTTATTATATTCTACCATAGTAATTTATACCCTAACATAAGAATTAACCAGCCCCTTTTTTTATTCACACTACTACTGCTACAGTTTAAGTAATCATTATCTCCCCACTAGATCAGTATTTTTCAAACTGCAGATTGCTACACACCAGCTTCTTCTCCTTTTTGCAAATGAAAAATAGAAAAAATTTTTATCAGAGTGCTTTGCACATAGTAAAGGAATATTGTTTTGTGACATTCTGATGCAATTATACATATGCATGCAATTCAACTTCTGTATACTGAGTTGTCTGGCACACAGAAAACACTCAATATTTTTGCAAGTATGAATGAGTGAAAGCATGTCATCATGTACTGCTACGACTTCAATTACTAGATATTAGTGATAATAGTAAGAGACACTACTTATTGAACAAGTATTTTTGGTAAATGCTACTTTCCCATTTTTAAGGATGGAAAAAACAAAATTTATTAAGATTAAATAACTTGTCCAAGGTTACACACATAGTAAGGAACAGAGTCAGGATTCATACCCATCCTAACACCAAAATTCTGACCTATTCTCTACTACCTTCTACAGCCAAGAAATTCTATTTCTGTTGAGGTGTTTTATTTTTTTCAATTCAGCTCCTTTCAGCTTGAGGGCCTTAGAGTGTGCAGTTTCTACCTGTAAGGCTCTCTCATCCCTCTACCCCACCCTCACAATCCCACTCAGAGCCTTCAACCTTACCAAAGCCTACTCTTTCTTCTGGGCAAAGTTTAAACATCGCTTCCTGAAAAGTATTCCCATCCCAAAAGTACTCCCCAAATTAGGTTCCCTCAAAGATGCTTCCACATCATTCTGTCTTTTGTTTTCACATCACATTTGTGATACTTATTCAATGTCTATCTTCCCCACTAGACTACTAGTTTCTCAAGTGTAAGGACCACATCTACCAATACACACCTAGAGGCCTAATATACACTCAATTTATTGAATAATAAATAAGTAGCATCAGAGTCCCTAGTCACCCCAGACTAAAACCTAGTATACTGCTTTCATAACCAAACAGGAGTGGTATAATAAAGTGCTTGGGCTTTAAAGCCTGGCAGAAGTGAATTAAAGATGTGGCACAGTTACTCATTAGGGAACTTTGAGCAACTTACTTAACCTCTCTAAGCCTCATCCACAAAAGAATCACAAATATTTTGCTATAAAGATTAACTACCCTCTCCTATTCATTCACAGTGCTATTGTTAAAATATAAATAATTATTATCTCCCCTCCTAAACAATGTTTTTCAAACTTCAGATTGCTTCAAATCAGCTTCTTGATTTAAAATGGAAAAATATACAATAGAAAAAAATATATATATCAGAGTGCATGCACACATTAAGGGCATATTGTTGAAATACACACAGAATTCAACCATTCTTTATTGGGTGCTATGTCACACGTACATCTTATTATGGGTTGCAGTCAAGAAATTTGAAAAACATTGCTACACTACTGATTCAGTGAAAATAGGGGTGTTCCTGGTTTTGTTCACTGCTGTGTCCCTAGAACCTAAAACAGTCTCTGGTATATAACAGCACAATAAATATCTGTTGAAAAAGTGAGCGATTCATCTGGTCCCAACTTAACTTTTCAATGTATTAATCCTAGAGTATTCCCCTCATCATCCCCGAGCCTTGGCTCACACTACTCTCTCAGAATAACAAAACTTCCTTCCTTGGCTCAACTCACTAAACCAATCAATGCCTTTTTACTACACTGCACTTTCTTACAAAATCATATATGAGAAGCATAAAGTCCACAAGTATAAAAGGAAACATGATAAATTATAAAATGAATATGCAGTATAGGAAAAAATACAGTTCTGTATCATGCATTTAACCTCTAGTTCAGTTATGACATACATTAAACTTTTGATTAAAGATTCAGCATGCCATCTTAAAATTTAAAAGATCTTTTGAAGGATGACTCAAATAACCCATACTTAGTAAGGGCATGTTTGATATAATACCTTCTTTTTTAACTCTCTATAGGGATTTATGCCTAAAGAGGTACTCAAAATCATACCAGTGATTATTCTTTTCATGAACAGAGCAATACATAAAAATGTGAGCTCATCACTAAGGACTGAAAAGTCAGGAGTCTGAGTATTGCAAATCAACTAGCTTTGCAATCCACAAGTCACTCTGTGCCTCACCCACAGATAAGCCAATTTGAAGACTCAAACTGTTAAGAAGAGACTATCATAACCACTGGTTTGGGCAACTGTTTTCAGAGGCTAAGTAGAATATTCACAGATTGACCTTTTTTAAGTTTCCACATATTAAACACATACTATGTTTCAGAAACTGGTCTTTACATATATATTTACATGAATGTCTGCATCGTCTTCAGGTCTTTAAAAAAATATCACCATTTGGCTGGAACTACTACTTTCTTCCTCCTTTGGCTATTTAAAAAAAAATCTTGTTTTATGCAGAATTATTTGTTAACATATCACAGGAGGTTTTGTCCTTTCTCTTGAAAAACACACACACTTTTTATCATCTGATTTATAAAATTCTTTTTCTTCTTCAACTATAGATAAGCAAGTAAAAAATCACCAAACAGTCTGACACTAAAAAAATTCTGCTTTTCAATTTTCACTTCAAATATCTCACACTACCTACTAACTAGCCGTCTTTGGTCAACCCCTAGTTATTCCAGAGTTCACAATCTAAGAACCAGGCTTCTTTAGCAGAACTCCTTTTGTTCACTTTACCCCTACCAGAGGCCTAAGAGTGGAAAGTTCCAACTTTCGCAACTCTAGAACGAGGTTATAAATGGGGGGAGGAGGGTGTACCTGACAGTAGTTGCTTGTTTTTTCAATCCACTTAAGCTCCCAGGGAGCCCAAAACACTTAAGTTCCAACATGAGCTTCATACTTCCCTGTATGAAACTTGCTTTCTTAAGCTTCAGCCTTTCCAGCTGTAGAAAAGTTTAAAGTATTTCTGAACAGATGGGATCAGCTGCCAAATAGTTCCTCAAAGAGATGGCAACATGAATATCAAACTAAAAAAAAAGTAACATTTTAATCGGCATAAAATCATATGGTATTACAGTACCATCAGTAATATATTAAGGGCAGTCCTACTTATTAACTTAAAGTATTATTTATTAAAGATGTGATCTTAGAGCCAGAAAAACACCAGTGTCGGTCTCTGGCTACAAGAGGTAAACATTAGTCTCACACAGATTCCTTTAAAAGATCCTACTAGGATCCTGAACGTCTGGTTTTTGTGCTTCTATCCTATTCTGCTAAAAGCTGTGGCTGGTCTCTGGGGGGCTGTGACTCGGGGTCCCCATGTGTGGGTGATGCAGTCAGAAAGCGGGACGCGCCTACAGGCTGTAGCCACAGAACCCGCGCTGCAGCCTCGGCTCCCCCGCCGTCCCGGCCTCCCGCTCTCGGGGCAGCCGGGCTTCACACTCGCCCCAATGCCTCCTCAGTCAGGCTGGAGGCCCACGCCTCCCGCCGCTACAGGCACCCGCCCGAGAAACGCCGGTCCAAGCAGAGAGAGCTCGCCCAGCTCCTCCCAACAGGTGGCAAGGAGGACGGACAGCCGGGCGCCGCGGCCGGGCCAGGCCTCACGCGGGCCGCCAGGGAGCGAGGCCGCGCCCGAACCGCGGCCCCTTCCCGCCCGCCGACCACCCCTCCCGCCAGGTCCCAGGCGCCCGCCCCCGCGGACCTGACGACGGATTCCACGTAAGGCCATGAGCCGCCGACTGGGCCAACCGAGCCGACGAGGCCACTGCCACCGCCGCCGTCCCCACAGCCGCCAGCGCGACGGCCGCCTCGTCGAGAGCGCTGCGCGCATGCGCCGGGGTCCCCGGAGGCGCAGGGTCACGTGGCCGCGCGCGCGCGCAGCCTCGCCCTCCCTGGGCTCCCGGCCCCGCCCACCACCCCCGGGGGCGGGGCCTCCACAGCCGGGGCGGACCTCCCAGGCCGAGAGGGAGTCCAGGCCCTTGTCGCCTCCGACCCGAGCACAGCGCCCGCCCCCGCAAGACAAAATACGTGTTGTTATTCTGTGGGGGCACGCCTAAAGTTTTCCCCACAACTGCCCGGGCTTTACCACTACCTAAAAATGGACAGAAATCCAGCCCTAAACCCCCAAATCTCAAGATGGTGTGGACTCTGGCTCCACCCGCGTTTCCCGAAGAGGAAACAACGGTGGGGTTAGGGGCTTGAGGAACCCAAGATTAAAGGGGTGTGTAACATTGTCCTCCGGACGAGCGGAGGCCCCATTGTGCTGACAGTCTGAGCTGTCCTCTTCAGTTTACTCCCATCCTCATTTTAAAAGAAAAAAAGATTCAAATCTGGCCTCTCTCCTGTTTCTGTCCCGAGGTTCCTGAGCTGGCCCAGCACTTACCAGGCAGTCTGCTGGTCAAGGTTCAGTGGTGTCCCGACTGGGCTGCAACTTCCTCCTCGGGAATCTGTCTGCTTGCAGAAATATTTCTCTGCAAGATGATGTTTCCTGTCCACACCCTCTTAATCCTAAATCCCCTCAACAGCACCTTTGCTTCCAGATGTCAGAATCGATCTTCTCGCCGTACGCCTTTCGCTTTCATCAAACTGCATCTAGTTGCGGCTTTCCCTCTCCATTGCCTTCTACTCTGCGAGCTAACTTGTCTGGATTCTCTGACGATGCAGCCATACTTTTTTACCGGTTTAACCGGCAACTTGGATGTTTCCTATGAGAAGGAGCAGTAAAGGGAGTGATGTATTGTGAAGGCGGGCGGAGTTTGCCGCAGGCACTGTCGTTCAGAAGGACGCCACCGCCTTCTTCACTCCTTTCTTTACTGGTTCTTTCGATCTTTCCTAGAGTAAATAAATTCTTCATCAGTAAATGAGGTAAGCTCTGAGATCCCAACTCCCTCTAGTAGCCATTTTGCAAAGATCCATCTGCTTCTTCAACTTCATTCACCATACATTTATTGATTCCCTTTATCAAGTTTTCTCCATCTTACCTTTCCAGCCACTGCTACTGCTCTCACTCTCCTGCTTAAAAACCTTCACTGGTCTTCCCCACTGCTTACAAGAAGAACCTAAACGGTTTAGCACTGAAAATACAGACCTTCGTAATCACACTGGCCTTCTTACTGGTTTCTGCCTTCTCTTAACTCCACAAAACCCCCTGTCCCCTTTTATGTGTCTTTTGTGTGTCTAAACCTTTCAATGTACCTTCCCTCTGCCTGGAATTCTCTCCCCACAGGTGAAAACATCAATTATTTTTTAAATTGATTTAGCCTTCGTTGACTTTAAAAGAAATTGTACATCACAATTAAAAGCGTTGTGAAGAAAAATAAGACATTATACCAAATGTTGCAGTTTAGGGGTGGCGAGTTCTAAAATACAGTATTTAAAGTCAGATGATCTCAGAAACAGAAAACAAAGAGATCAGACAGATGGGAAAAGGTGTTATTTATTAATGTAATGGATTTCTTCCATTTGCCCATGGTACCGGCTCAAGACAAGGTTGACATAAGGTAAACCATATCACAGAAAAGAAACCCTATTGTAATTCTGAATGACCTCTGACTAACTAACCCAGCCGCCCGTGCACCCTCCAGGAGATCTAACTGCTCTGTAGATTTTACGACTCCTGCTTGTGCAGGTACCTCCCAGCTGCGATAAGATGATAACTTCATTCTTTTGAGTTCCTTAGGAATGTGATGACCCCCCAAACAGAGAGTCTATGCTGATAGCCATCATCAAGGACAACCGAAAGATCTGGGTATAAGGCATTGCTCCAGTCTCTGATGCATATCCAGTAAAGCAGAAGACTATCAGAAACAAAGATCGGACGGATGCCTCCGCCCTGAGACCAGATGCCTCCCCCGCCCTGAGACTGGCTACCCCATATAACTGGCCTGTAGTCTTTGTTCTAAGATGGTTCTTTCAGACATTGGTCAGCCACCTTCCCTCGCTGGCAAGCTGTAATAAAAAGTCTTTTCTCTCCTACCACCTTTCCTCTTGACTATCGGCATGTCTTGTGGCGGGCAGACAAACTCCCTTTTCGGGTGACAACACCACATCAACTGTCCACCCTTCTCCACCTGCTCCATTCTCTGGAGATTGACCCTCTGGACTCTATTGACGGGTTCCATGCTTCCTATTTTCTCTCGGGGTCTGGTCAACAAAAAGTCCTGGCAGAAAGGAAGAGGCAGTGAGGTTGGAGTGTTTATTCCGCAGCTCTCTCCCCTGAGGATCTCAGCTCTGATCAAGGTGGCCCTGTCCATATCACTTTCTTCTTCCAGGTTCCAGGTTTCCCTGAACTCTGCCATTGTAAATAGTCCCTTACTGACCACTTCTTAAATAACCCTGAGGTTGATATGCCATCTGTTTCCTTCTGGGATCCTAACTGATAAAAGAGCAAAAAACTTCCAATGATACCCAGTGTAAGTCACAACTTCTTTCTGGGTTACTCAGTACAAGGTTCTTGTTTATTCTCCTCAAAATGTAACATGCAACGAAGAAGTGCATTAAACACCACATAGCTCATTTAATTTACAGAATATATGTGCTCTAGGGAACAAAATTTGTCTATTTACATTATAAATAAATCCATCACTAAATAAATTGTGGTAGTTCTTGTATTACTTAGAAACAGTTAGACTCCTGTATTTGGTGTTCCTCCTTACTAATAAAGCAAGAAAAAGAAATTGTGGCTCTAGGAGATTTAAATCCAAACACAATGTGAAACTGGTTCCTCTCTACTATGACCTGATCTTTATGATTTAGTTCAAATGGTTTCTCCTAAGTTAATCTTCCTGAGGGTTATTTGGATCCTATGTTGCTCCTATTTCTGAGTAATTTATTAAAATTTTAGTTTGTGTAATGTTTTCTCTGCTATAGAAATGTCAAAATGAAAGAAAGAGAGAGATTTGCATTTTAGTCTCTAATCTTTTTTTCCCCCATTTCCCTATTCCAAGCCTTCATGTTGTCATAGCACAGGGCTGTGAAATGGTATCTGTAGCTGTCCTTAGATTGAGCAAGTCTCAAAGTTTCTGCTAGGAGAAGGAAAGGATTATTTGGAGCTGTAGAGGAGGAAGACAATTTCTCTATCCTCTAGATCCTCTAGCTGGTCTAAGAATTAGATTGACATGAGACAGAATAACAGGAGAAAATCAAAAAAAGTTTAATAACATGTATATGTAGAAGAAACCCAGGAAAACTGAGTAACTCAGCCAGAATGGCCAAAGCCACCACCTTAAATACCATCTTCAGCTAAGGACAAAGGAGGATGTTGAGGGTAGTGGTTTGGGACTTCAAAACGGAGGGAGGCAATTTACTTGGAGATGAAAAAGCAAATGTTTGGTAAACAGATGTTTGCTGGGCCATCTATAGACAATGTGACCCAAGAGACAGAACTTTGATAAAAATGGGCTTAGCAAGGACCCTCCCAGTCTACCAACACCCAGAGTTATCTATGGTAATGGCTTGTCCTGGGACAGGCCTTCTGACTTGAATTCCTTCAGGCAGTTAGGGGGAAGGTCAGTTTCTTTCAGAGTTTTTTGTCCTTAAAAATAATCAAGCCAAAGAAATACATTTTGGGGTGGCCAATCTTGATCCCCCACAGGGCCAAGTAGCTGAGTTTGAGGGACAGCTCCTTCTCACCATGGCCTGCTCATGTTGTACAAGGGTATTCAGAGTCTCCTATGGCCACTGAAGGAAGAAAGAGGGTGCTGAGACTGCAAAGGGGGTCAGGATGAAGGGGTTACCTCAGCAGAGAATTCATGACCAAAGGCAAGTGTCCAGGGCATGGTTTTGGCAATGGGCACCTAAATTCAAGCCTAAAAGGCTAGAGGGATCAGTGGCCCAATCAATGGAGCAGTGTAGTCCATATACACTGAAGCTGAGACCAACAACGGTCTGTAGAACTGAGGACTTCTTTGCTTCCCTGCGTCAACAACACTGTGATTCCCCTCATGCGTTCAGGTATGTTAGGAGAGAAGATAAGAGGGTAAATCTGAAAAATCAAGCACACTGTAAGTGATCCAAAGACTGAGTGATCCACAAATTAACAGTATCAGAAATTAGAGGGAATGAACACTATAGATCCATATTTTTGCCCAGCAGTCTCACCATTGTTCAGCCTTTTGTCGTTAGGGTATATTTTTTATTCCTTATAA
Source organism: Tapirus indicus (assembly GCA_031878705.1). Taxonomy (NCBI): domain Eukaryota; kingdom Metazoa; phylum Chordata; class Mammalia; order Perissodactyla; family Tapiridae; genus Tapirus; species Tapirus indicus. The sequence goes on from CM062918.1 coordinate 5,787,771, forward strand.
TGTAAATGATTTATCTTTAATTAGAGATACGACACATACACATGATGAAACCTGTGGTGGCCATGAAAATGCACCTCTCGGATCTACTAATACAGGAAACATAATTGATTGATGGTTCTGGCTGCTGGGCTCTGAAATCCAGCACCACATTGGTACCATTACCCTTCTTCCTACAGGCTGCTCCCAGCCAATGACGAAACATGGCAGGGGAACTTAGTCAGGCTCATTCCTGGGAGACGTGGGTCTCCTCTGATGGACAACTTTGGCTTGACGACTCCCCGTTCTGGTCAGTCTTGCCTGAGACTTCTTTTCTTCCCTCTTTCCTACGTTGGGGTCAGACCTCCATCACTGTCTAAAGGATCTCTCCACTTTCTCTGCCTCCCAATTTCCCTCACAGGTATTTTCCTCCATCAATTTCTTGCCATTATGGCATCTGCTTTTCTTTTTTCTTTTTTTGTTATCTATTTTAATTGTGGTAACATTGGTTTATAACATTGTATAAATTTCAGCCGTACATCCTTATACTTCTATTTCTGCATAGATTACATCATGTTCACCAATCAAATATTGATTACAATCCATCACTACACACATGAGCCGAATCATTCCTTTCACCCTCCTCCCTGCCCCCTTCCCCTTCGGTAACCACCAATCCAATCTCTGTCTCTATGTGTTTGTTTGTTGTTGTTTTTATCTTCTACTTATGAGCAAGATCATACAGTTTTTGACCTTCTCCCTCTGACTTATTTCGCTTAGCATAATACCCTCAATGTCCATCTATGTTGTCACAAATAACTAGATTTCATTGTTTCTTAAGAGTGAGTAGTAGTCCATTGTGTATATATACCACATCTTTATCCATTCATCCCTCAATGGGCACTTAGGTTGCTTCCAAGTCTTGGCTATTGTGAACAGTGCTTCAGTGAACACAGGGGTGCATGTATCTTTACATATTGGTGTTTTTGTGTTCTTTGGAATAAATATCCAGCAGTGGAATAGCTGGATCGTATGGTAGTTCTATTCTTAATTTTTTGAGGACTCTCCATACTGTTTTCCACAGTGACTGCACCAGTTTGCACCCCCACCAGCAGTGTATGAGAGTTCCCTTCTGTCCACATCCTCTCCAAAACTGGTTGTTTCCTGTCTTGTTAATTATAGCCATTCTGACAGGCATGAGGTGATATCTCATTGTAGATTTGATTTGCATTTCCCTGATAGTTAATGATGTTGAGCATCTTTTCATGTGCCTATTGGCCATCTGTATATCTTCTTTGGAGAAATGTCTGTTCAGGTATTTTGCCCATTTTTTAATTGGGTTGTTAGTTTTTTTGTTGTTGAGATGTATGAATTCTTTATATATTTTGGAGATTAAACCCTTATCAGATATGTGGTTTGCAAACATCTTCTCCCAGTTGTTAGATTGTCTTTTCATTTTGTTGATGGTTTCCTTTGCTGTGCAGAAGCTTTTTAGTTTGACGTAGTCTCACTTGTTTATTTTTTCTATTGTTTCCCTTGCCTGGTCAGGCATGGTACTTGAAAATATGTTGCTAAGACCAATGTTGAAGAGCATATTGCCTATGTTTTCTTGTAGAAGTTTCATGGTTTTAGGTCTTACATTCAAATCTTTAATCCATTTTGAGTTAATTTTTGTGTATGGTGTAAGATAATGGTCTACTTTCATTCTTTTGCATTTGTCTGTCCAGTTTTCCCAAAACTGTTTGTTGAAGAGACTTTTCCTTTCTTCACTGTATGTTCTTGGCTCCCTTGTCGAAAATTAGCTGTCCATAGACGTGTGAGTTTATTTCTAGGCTCTCAATTCTATTCCATTGATCTGTGTGTCTGTTTTTGTGCCAGTACCATGCTGTTTTGGTTACTATGGCTTTGAAGTATATTTTGAAATCGGGCACTGTGATTCCTCCAGGTTTGTTCTTTTTTCTCAGTATTCCCTTAGCTATTCGGGGTCTTTTGTTGTTCCATGTAAATTTTAGGATTCTTTGTTCTATTTCTGTGAAAAATGTTTTTGGAACTTTGATAGGAATTGAATTGAATCTATAGATTGCTTTAGGAAGTATGGACATTTTAACTATGTTAATTCTTCCAAACCAAGAGCACGGAATATCTGTCCATTTCTTTGTGTCTTCTTCAATTTTTTTCAACAATGTTTTATAGTTTTCAGTGTACAGATCTTTCACCTCTTTGGTTAAGTTTATTCCTAGGTATTTTATTCTTTTTGTTGCAATTGTAAACGAGATTGTATTCTTAATTTCTCTTTCTGCTAGTTTGTTGTTAGTGTATAGAAATGCAACTGATTTTTGTATGTTGATTTTGTATCCTGCAACTTTGCCATATTCATTTATCATTTCTAGGAGTTTTTTGGTGGATTCTTCAGGGTTTTCTATATATAAAATCATGTCATCTGCAAATAATGGCAGTTTCACTTCTTCCTTTCCAATTTGGATCCCTTTAATTTCTTTTTATTGCCTGATTGCTCTAGCCAGGACTTCCAATACTGTGTTAAATAGGAGTGGCGAAAGTGGGCATCCTTGTCTGGTTCCTGTTCTTACAAGGAAGCATCTGCTTTTTGGAAGACCCAGACTAACAAAACCTAACCAACACCAGTGAGACATTTGATGCAGTGTGTTTTCTCCTAGTTGTTTCCATTAGCTTCCAAATGCCAGTGACTTATGCAGTGAATATTTTTAACTTGTTTCAGCATATGAAACCCCTTCCTCTGTTTGGGGAATTTCCTCCTTCTGAAGTAGAGGGACCACATCCTACTGTAGAAGCTGAAACTACCAGACACTTACTTTCCTGACTGCCCCCCTCCTCCAATACAGACACACACACACACACACTTAGATATATAAAGATAGGTACATGACTGGGCTCTTCCTGACCACTTACCTATCTGATACTGGAATCAGAAACTCATTCATGAAGACACAGGTAACACTTAGATTCTTCTGGTAATGGTTTATGCAGAGGCAGCAGCTACATCCATTCTTCAGAGGCATCAGTGGCTGAAGTTTAGGGCCAGTATCCAATATGGAGTGTATGGTACATTTGTGGTGGCTGTGGTGCTCTCCTCTGTAATGGTGGCAAGAGTATCTTCCCCAGACCAGCTTTTCAGTGCAATCGGACATTCTTACTGGCCAGCTAACCTCCCACATTCATAAAACTCTGTATAATACCAGACCCTTTTATAAACCTCTCCTATTTAAATTAGGTATATATGTGCAGTAACTAAGAATCATGATCAATACAGAAATGAGTACCAAGAACCAAATTTCAGATAACAGGCCCTCAGGAAAATAGAAGGAAGTTGGATTGGTCCTAACTAGGTTGGAGGGCAGTAAAAATCCAGCTAATACCAAGAGACAACCTTCTGGTGCTCAAAGAATTCAGTGTATACCAGTATATATATGGTATAAAATGATTAACTATAGCCATCTAGGATGACATGCCCGTGGAAGGCAAAGCTTTGGGAAGAAGTGTGGGATGGAGTGGTTATTTATACTAACACTGGACGGCTTAAAGAGAATGACAAGGTCAGATTTCTAAATTTTTAGCTTAAAGCAGGGACCAAAAATCAAGGACTTTTTCTGATGGTACCAAAAGAATCTCTTATTCTTTGCAGCCTTGGGGCTAAAAGAGTCAAGTATCCTCCAAGTTTGGGTTAAAAGTTTGCCAAATTACAATGTCAGTTTAATTCATAGTCTTGTCAGAACTCCTCTGTGAGGATTAAGGCATCGTTCAGGAAAGAGCAAGACCAAAGAAATGGAGTGGGCACATGGTAGAATTCACATAACTCAGAGTACCCTGAACTTATAACCTCCCTGAGCCTCACTCACCAAACAAAAGCAGCCTCTCCTCATTGGTCAGAAAAGACAGCTCCTGCCTTATTTGGAAATCTGGGTAGAACTCACCAAATCTGTGGAGACCTCACCTGGCACGGGAGGCCAATTTTCCTCATTCCCCATTCCCAACACTCAGTTTTTTTAAACTTATAACAGAAGCAGATCAAGCATATTCTGAGGGCCAATTATAATGTCAAACTTGCACAGCAAGACATATAGCAAAAGAGTTGAAATTTACAAATTTATGTGGACAAAAATATGGAGAATGCATGAGAAAATTCATTCTGAGTGCTAGACTGAGGAGGAAATAATTTTACATTAAACATATACATGTAATATATGTTACTATATTTATATTATATGTTAATATATTATATATTTATAATTATATATTGATATATATATATATATATATATGTATACATCAATTTGATGTGGTAGCTTAAACAGCCAGGAATGGTTCTAATAGTTTGTTTAGCAGGAATGTTGGAGTGAACTGTTCATGAATGACCTTCCACTCACCCATAACTATGTATCCTAAGAGTGGTATATTCCCTTCACCAACAATTTAAGAAATAAACAGGTGAAGGGAGAGTTAGCATCTTTGGGAAGTACTACAGGGGTTGTTCTCTTTGCTGGGGATGCTACAGTAGAGTCTTCAGTTGATATAGGTGCCGTGATTTCAATGGCGTTACGAAGATTCCTAGATGGCAGAGAACTCAGTTATCAGAGGCAAAGAAGCATGATGAGGATAACAGGGAGCAGGACCTTGTGGTAATTGAACTGTCTGACCAGCAGGGGTATTTAGCAATATCTAATTGATCATGGGGCCAAAATAGATGGTTAAAATACTAAAGTCTTAGTTGTCTTGTACTTTAAAAAACCCTCTAGACTAGTGAAGGGAATCACAATATCTCATGTAGTTCCCAGGACCCCTTGAAATAAGAGGATGGCGAGGATCCTTAAAGAAGGATTCTACAGTAATATCAGTATGAATATTCCTCCTATTCCCCCAAAGAGACCTGTGACTACTTATCAAAGTAACTTCATACTGGGAAAAATGTGCTGACTTTTCAGAATTTACTGGACACTGGTTCTGAACTAACACCAACTTCTGGGGACACAGAATGCCATTGTGGTTCATCACGCAGAGGGGGCTTATAGAATATGGCAGATATTGTAGGTTGGCTCACTCATATCCATTCCCACTACCTTCTCTATTATCTTCCTCTACTATTGAGACTGGGAAATGAAATACTCAATTTCCCAGTCTCCCTTCGGTCTAAGGGTGCCCAGTGAAATGTAGGTAGAAGGATATAGAAAGGCCTTCTCTCCTAAATGAAAAAGGAAAGCCTCACTAGTGTTACCAACTTCATTAGCTTTTGACTCCTTTATCCTGCAAATCAAAGTGTGCCATCAATTCAGTCAATCCGGCCATCAGAATACCATCAGATCCATTCTTTGACCTTTACTATCTCGAGTCTGTCACTGAGCCCTGGAGAGTAGATCACTACACTCCTTCCTATTGAAACTTGATGTAACCTCACAATCTTTTTCAACATATTGGTCAGGCAGACACTATCAACCCATTAGGCTGAAACATTTGATGAAATCCATTTGCCACAGGTGGGCTTTGGATCAGTGCTTCCAAATTGATTTCTTTGCCTACACCCTTTCCCGCTCTATCCAGCTATCCCTTTGCTTTTGTTGTTAGTGCCGAGGAGTGGATTCTCAACTCCGAGTGACCCTGAGGACAGCAGAGCAGAATCTCTGCCTGGTCTTTTTGTGCCATCCTCTCATCTTCTCGTGCTATATCAGACAATGCTCTGCTGCCATTCACAGGGTTTTCACGGCCAATTTTTCGAAAGTGGATGGCCAGGTCCTTCTTCCTAGTCTGTCTTAGTCTAGAAGCTCTGCTGACACCTGTCCACAATGGGTGACCCTGCTGGTATTTCAAATCCCAGTGGCATAGCTTTCAGCAGCACGCAGCTGCCACAGTATGACAAATGATGGATGGGTGGCATGGGTCCCTGACAAGGAGAGGAACCTGGGCCTCTGTGGTGAGAGTGCAGAATCTTAACCACTAGACCCCCAGGGCTGGCTATCCCTCTGCTACTGGTTAATTTTTAAAAAATACACCACTTCCAACCTTGAAAACATTGCTTCCTGTTTCCAGAATAAATTTCAAACTTATATATCTTTCACGATTTTATTCGAGTACTATTTTATTTAGCACCTAGTAGAGGCTCCAGGCATGGTGGTGAAAAAGGCATCCAAGACTGGCCATAATTTAGTGCCACCAAACCACTGTCTTCATTTTACTTAATGTCTCACACATTCCATGCTCCAGTATTTAAAAAAAAAGTCTACTTGGTAAATCTACAACTTACTGCCTTTCAGTCTCTGCTTATCCCATTGTTATGCCCAGTTTAAGTATGAATTAAGAGTTAAGTTCTCTTTTCCAATACACATGATGAGACTATAAATCATTAATGATAATACAGTATTTAATAGATTTTGCCTTTGCTTGACATATTCAACCCCCCAACTAGCAATGCAATCAGTAGGCTTAGTTTATCCCAGCACTAAAGATTTCTATAGGGTTTCTGTCCATCTTTCTTCATCTTCATTTGCTGCTGGGAATAAGTTACCTTTGTACAGAATTTGAGGTTTACAAATGTTTTCCTATATATAATCCCTTTTCAGTTTTGGACCTTACAACTCCAGGATATATGTAAGGTTTGGCAAGTAATAATAAAACTCAGTTCCCAGTGCTATCTGTATCAGTCTTACGCTCTTCACCTTTGTAATGTCTTGCTTCCCTCTCATTTCTCTCCTCATCACATCACCGTCTACCTCCCTTAGCACTTTCTGAGATTCACTGTCTCTCTTTCTTGCTATATTTCTCTTTTCATATTACCTTCACTTATTGTAATTTAAATTTTATTACATAAGCAATATGTTGCTCATTTTTGAAAAAAAAAAGAAGAAATTGCAGAGTAGTACACTAGAAAAAGTTAAAATAACTTCTTTACCCATGGTTTACCACCATGAACATGTTGGTGTAAATAATTCCAGTTCTATTTTCTGTGTGCATATATATTTGATAGAGATACTGTACTTATTTTGTAGTCAGGCTTTTTTCCTTTAACACTTTATGAACATTGTAAGTAAAGTATTTAAAAACATTTTTAATGACTATATGATTGGATTACATTGGGTAAATATGCCATTTAAAATTTTTTTCTCTTATTTTATAGCTGTAGTGCTGGCAGGGTTAGACTTTTTAACTATCATTGCTTGTAAAAAACATTCCTTTATTCCAGTTTATTCAGGCCTTCCGCTTTTCTTTTGTTCTTTCAATCAGTGATCAGTCTCCAATCCTTTGTTGAGTTCTGGGTTGGTAACAGTTACTGATAACAGAGTGCTAGACTTCTGAGCGCTCAATATCAAGAAGTTAGTAAAATAGAGAAAATCTCTAAGGCTTGGGACTTGTAAACTATGGCTATTTTCTTTATAATAAAAGACAGCACGCATATTATGTGACGTAAATTCTCCACCTTAAGTAGTAGTGATTATATTTACTGTACTTTGTTCATTGCAATACTCAAACTATATCTATTCAAAATTAGGGATAACAAAGCTTATACATAAAGTTAATGGTCTTCCTTTGCCTTTGAAATTTAAAATTTACCTTCAATATTTTCAATAATCAGTCAATGCAGACTTAGAAGGCACATTTGCAATGACACAAGCGCAGCGGTCAAAATTAACAAAACTCGGAATCTGCAACTCTTGTTTCAATGATGCATAGCATAAAGAGTTGAGGCAAAATTTAATGACGATGTCAGATTTACAACTGAGGTCAAAAGAGTCTAAACCAGGTGTTGGCAAACTATGCCAGAGGCCTGTTTTTGTTTGGCCTGAGCTAAGAACGTTGTTTACGCTTTTAAAGGGTTTTAAACAAACAAAAATAATATGCCACAATCTGTAGCTTACAAAGCCAAAAATATTTACTTTCTGGTCCTTTACAGAAAAAGTTTGCCAACTTCAGACCTAAACTATAGGAACAAAATAAAATACACTTAGAAGGAAAAATATAGTATTTAAAAATATATAACTATATATATATATAAAATATATAACTATAAAACAGTGCCTATAAATAGAAAAAGTAACCAAGTCTTTACTCTCCTTTTAGCTTAGCTTCAAATGGCAGTAAAACCCATTTTTTTGCTTTTTTCTCAGAAGTCACAGATTAATACAAAGAATCACAATTTAAAAAGCGCCAAATACATTAGAAAACTGGTCAGTGACACAAGAAGTGAAAAAAAATGAAGGTAGTTCACAATTATAATAAAGTAATCATAGAGGAAACTACAACATGGGAACAAGATGGGACCTTAAAAATCATCTAGTCTAGCCCTCCCTCACATCTGAGAGATGAGAAAACTGAGGCCTAGACCTGGCGAGGGACTTACCCAAGGTCACACGGCTAATTTCCTGTAAAGCCAGAACTATAACCCAAGTCTACTGTTAGGTCAATAGAGATCAGTCAATATTATATCAGGTATACCAAGTGAAAGTGATATGTCAATATTACAATATATATTTTTTTCATTTTAACATATATGGAAGTTGGAAAAATAGGACACCTCTCACACAACTACAGAAATAAATCCTTTTATTTTATAACATTCCTTTTCTTTTTTAAGATGCATACAGTACTTGTAGCCCAAGAATTCTGAGAAAAGCTATAGAAGACCTGGCACTATTTTTTGAGAATTACACAACTGGGCAGCAAAATAATACCTTTATAAATGTCAGGACATATGGAAATAAAATTTAGTGTTTGCAGACAAAAATAGGGAAGTTACATTCAACACGTTTTCTTAAACGTGCATTTAAACGTTGAAATGTTTCCTAAAACTTTGGTCATCATGCTTTATTATAACTTGTTAAATTTTACAATTATGTAGATGATTAAACCCAAATGGAAAGCGAATATATCACATTAACACAGCGGCAAAAGCAAGCTAATACTGCACAATCATATTAGCGGACTGATTTCAGAAATACATGTTTTTCACAAACAGCACACAAAACTTAGTTTATGGTAACACAGTTCAATGACTTTTCTTCCACTTCATAAAATAAGGCTGAGGAATGAGACATAGCAGAACATGATTACATAATAAAAAGTATATTTTTAATTATAAATCTAATTGTACATACAGGGCAACAAATTGCAATTTCTATAGAATAGTGCAAATGAGCAGGACTTTTCTCAAAAATATTAATATTGGACTCCTTCCATGTGCCTCAGAATTCATGAATTTTAGGTTACATTAATTATTTTAGGTTTTTGTGTGATGGGTACAAGTGGTAGGGTTGATACAGGACAGATGCACTCATAGGCTGCAAATAAAAATAGCCGTTGACTTAATTTACTGGATGAGAAGTGCAGGCACTGAAAATGTGACTCTAAAAAAGTTCCATTTGTCATCATGTAAACAGTTTTGTTCATCAACCATATTTCATCAAAGATTCATAATTCATTTCAAATGGTCATATCGAGCAATTCCTCTAAACTCTTTTTGATATGTGGTGGCTGAGACGCAGCCTGATGTAACAGATTCTGACCCATCTGTGCAAAAAGTGCTCTGGATAGTTTAGCTGTGGCTGTTCGTATATTTCCTCCGGCTCCAGGCAGGGAGCCACTATTTGTCATGTTCCCTAAGAGATGCCATAAAACAACCAACACTTTCTGTTCTGTGGCATGGGGCTTCCTTTGATAAAGTTCCATAACAATATCTGAAACATAAAAATATGGTAAACAGTGAGGTTTAAAAAAAAATAAATTCAAGTTCTGCTAATCAAAAAAGCATATAAATATATTAAGCTTCTTCCCTATGCCATTTGTCCTAAAATGTTAGGCATTTAAAAAAAAATAAGGTCTGAAACTTTCCTCCCCAAGATTGGAATCTTCAAGTATTAGAATTCCATATATAGGTCGATTAGTTCAGGCATAAGTAGTAAAGACAGGAATCAAACCCAAAATTCATCTCAATGTTTTCCAAATCTAGTTAATTAAAAATTTATATAACTTTAAACCCATGGACCTTTAATAAAACACATAATTTGAAAATAGCAGTTTTCTATGAGCACCAATATTTGATTTGAATGTCTTTTTATTTTTCCTGTATTATTTCCACTAACAGGAGGACTGAACATTTACAAGGGAAGAAAAGGATAAAATTCTTTTGAAGAAAACTTTTGGGGTAAAAGTCTCAGAAGGTCCTCTTGTGGACCAGTATACAATTTACCCCACTTCATGGGTAATGATATCGGATTTGGGAGCTATCCTAAAATTAAGCAGAAATGCCCATCAGTTTGTTCTTAGTTAATAAAATTTCTTTAGAAATAGCAATTAAAAAATATTTACCAGCAAGCTTTTCAGTCATATCCTGTTTCGCTTTTCCATTTAAAAACTGAGCTTTTGTGCAAAATGGCTGTAGAAGTAAGTAATTGTCTAAACAAAAAGAATAACAGAGACAGATGTTTAAAGAGTTATGAGATCTTAGTTATTTCCCATTACACAGCATTGAAAGGAAAAAATATTCATGCAAATGAATGCAAATGTGTTAAAAAGATTTTTTAATCTATGTAGTTAATCACTATTTGCAATTCTCTATAAAACCTTAACAGAGTAATATTCTTACAGCAAATGAAAAATAAAAATACTTCACAGAATATTAAAGGAGCTATCATACAGTATAAAATAGAAAAAGAATTGCCTATCTCCTAGGCATCTTATTCCAAATGATAGTATATAGGTTTATCAAAAAAAACAGAAAAAGAATTGCTTTTTTGGGGGTAGTTTTTACCTTTACTGATTTTTAAATTTTTGAAATAATTATTGATTCACAGGAAGTTGCAGAGATAGTACAGAGAGGTCCTGTGCACTTTCCCCCAAAGGTTACATCTTACACAATTATAGTACATACCAAAACAAAGACTCTGACATGGGTGCAATATGTGTATATAGTTCTACATCACTTTATCACGTGTAGTCACTTTCTCACGTGTGCAACCAGCACTGGAATTAAGATACAGAACTATTCCATCACCACAAAGGTCTCCCTAGTGCTACCCCTTTATAATGACACCCAGTCCTTCCTCCTTAACCACCCCAAACCCTGACAACCACTAATCCGCTTCCCAGCTCTATAATTCTGTCATTTTGAGAAGGTTATACAAGTGAAATTCTACAGCATGAGACCTTTTGGGACTGGCTTTTTTCACTCAGCATAATGCCCCTGAGATCCATCCAAATTGTTGCATGTATCAATTGTTCACTCCTTTTTATTGCTAAGCAGTATTCTATGGTATGGCTGTATCAGTTTTTTTCACCATTAACCCACTGAATTACATCTAGGTTGTTTGCAGTTTTTGGCTGTTACAAATAAAGCTGCTATGAACAATCATGTACAGATTTTTTCATGGACATAAGTTTTCATTTCTCTGGGATAAATGCCAAGGAATGAAACTGATTTACTATATGTAAGTGCATGTATAGTTTTTTAAGAAACTGCCAAACTATCTTCTAGAGTGGCCATACCATTTTATTTTACATTCTACCAGCGACGAATGAGAGATTCAGTTTCTCTGCAACCTTGTTAGCACTCCATGTTGTCACTATTTTTTAATTGCAGCTGTTCTAATACTTGCTATAGACTGAATGTTTGTGTCCCTCCAAAATTCATATGTTGAAACCCAATCTCCAGTGTGATGGCACTTAGAGGTGAGGCCTTTGGGAGGTGATTAGGTCATGAGGGTGGAGCCCTCATGAATGGGATTAGTGCCCTTATAAAGAGACCCCAGAGAGCTCCCTCGCCCCTTCCACCATGTGAGGACACAGCGAGAAGATGGCGATCTATGAACCAGGAAGTAGGCCCTCACCAGACACTGAGTCTGCTGGCTCCTTGATCTTGGACTCCCCAGCCTCCAGAACTGTGAGAAATAAATGTTTGTTCTTTTTAAGCCATCCAGTCTGTGGCAGTTTGTTTAACAGCCTGGAAAGGCTAACACACTTGTGTAGGGATCATGGTCTTAATTTGCATTTGCAATTTTCCTAATGACTAGTGATGTTGAACATCTTTTCATGTGTTTATTTGCTATACCATATATTCTCTTCAGTGAAATGTTTCTTCATGTCTTTTGCCCATTTTCTAATTGGAATTTTTTTTTAAATTTGAGTTTTGAGAGTTCTTTATATAGTCTAGATATGAGTTTTTGTCAGATACATGGTTTGCAAATATTTTCTCCCAATCTGTAGTTTGTCTCTTTATCCACTTAACAGGGTCTTTTGCAGGGCAAATGTTTTTAATTTTGATGAAGCCCAATTTATCGACTTTTATGGATCATGCTTTTACTATCATGCTAATAACTCTTTACCAAGCCCTAAGTGTCCTGAGGATTTTCTCATATGTTATCTCCTAAAAGTTTTACATTTAAATCTATGACCCATTTTGAGTTAATTTTGTATCAGATGTGAGGTTGAGGTAGAAAAATAATTGAAAAGTCAAAGATAGGGAAAGAGAAAGTTAATTTAATGGGATAATATTTAAGCACGAAAAATAATTAAAAACACTACTGAGAAAATGAAAAAATTTTATCACAACATTAAATGACAAAAGTTGAATAGCTAGGATTTCAGCATTATAAAAAACACATAGAATCAGAAAGTATGAAAGTAAAGTCAAAATAATTTGATTGGCAAGGGAAGACTTCTTACCCACATGCTGACTCAGTGCCTGAACAACATTTGTGGCAGCAGCGTAGATGCCTGGATTCTTGGAATTCAGATTGTTATCTACTATTGCTGGAATTAGCATGTTGATTATAGGAGATAAGCTGTCTCTAAGCAAAGGAATCATTTTGTGCATTGTTTCCAGAGCCACCAGATTTACTTTACTATTGGAATCATGAAGTCGAGATTTAAAAGCATCAAAGATCTGAAAGTAAATTGGTAAATTATTTAAAGTGAAATAATGTTTATAGCTATTATATTTAAACCCCTTTTGGCATTTCATAGTATTTACCTAATAAAGGAGAAATATACTGTTTAAAAACATACACACATAACATCTTATTTAACTTACATAACAGGAACTTTATAAAAATTTGGATCCTAAATCTAAGTATCAAATCTTCTTATAGCAAAAAGAGAAGGCTTCAAAAATCACCCAGGGGCTGGCCGGGTGGTGTAGTGGTTAAGCTCACGTGCTCTGCTTTGGCAGCCTGGGGTACACAGGTTTGGATCCCAGGCACGGACCTATGCACTGCTTATCAAGCCATGCTGTGGCAGGCGTCCCACATATAAAGTAGAGGAAGATGGGCATGGATGTTAGCTCCGGGCCAATCTTCCTCAGGAAAAAGAGGAGGATTGGCAACTGAGGTTAGCTCAGGGCTAATCTTCCTCACACACACAAAAAAATCACCTGAAAAGACATCATAATAAGTTAAGGTTGAGAAATTTGGTTAAGTAGGCAGATGACTGACTTACTGAAAATACAATAAAAATGCTGTTTTCTGGTAGGTGCAGGTTAGTTTATTTAGCTAACTCTAAGAACTTAAGAACAGTTTCAATTTCCATCTCTATTCCTAATAGAAGTAGACAAGGCAGTTTTACTGTAGAGATTTGATCTAGTTTCAGTTTAGGTTTCTCATGAAAATTTCAGATGCAATTTCAGAGTTAAGTTTTTATCATTACCTCTTACCCTAATTACTTTATTTTGTTTTTTATTTATTTAATTAATTTATTTTTTTGTGCGAGGAAGACCAGCCCTGAGCTAACATCCGTTGCTAATCTTCCTCTTTTTTTGCTGAGGAAGACTGGCCCTGGGCTAACATCTGTGCCCATCTTCCTCTACTTTATATGGGACGCCGCCACAGCATGGCTGACAAGCAGTGCGTTGGCGGGCGCCCGGGATCCGAACCGGTGAACTCTGGGCTGCCAAGCGCGAACTAAACCACTGCGCCACCTGGCGGGCCCCTACCCTAATTACTTAACAATTATTGCTTGCTCTTCAGAATTCTTAACTTTCATAAACTGAAGATATAATAAAGTGAATGCTAAGCAATTCTTTAGTGACGTCAGGGGAGTGAAGAGCTATTCTGGGAGGCTGAGACTATTAACTAATAATTTCTGATATATATATATATCAGTTAGAATTATTGGTTATATATATCTATCAGTTATAATTCAGATATATACATGATATATATATAATTCAGATATATATATATCAGTTAATTATTAGCTATAACTATTAACTAATAATTTCTGATATATATTTATCAGTTAGACTTATTAGTTAATAGTTATAGCTAATATATATAGTTACTAATTATATAATAATATATCAGTTATATATTAAATATAAAAACTATAATAGTTAATATATATATAGATAAATTTCTTTATGTTAAAAACAGTCTTCCTAAGGGATTTATTTTCACTCAACCGATATCTGAAAATGTAATTTTCTGGTCCCCATGACATGGTAATGTGGTACTTTTCTTCTGAAAATTAAGAGGCAACACCACTGGAATTAAAAGAGTAGTTATGGTATGTTTGCCAAGTATAATGCACATAATACAAATTTAAAATGGAATTTAATTAACAAATTACTAACGGAATTAACTGAACTAAACTCTGATGAAGCATAAATAATCCATGCTCTGGTACCACTAACATTTATTACTATCTCCCTCTCTATTGCTTGTTGTCTTCCTAAAGGTAGGTATATAAATTAGTGTACACAGAATTTTAACCTACATATGAAAAGTTTTAATATCTATTCTTAAGTGATATCAAGTCTCTTAAAAGCCTGGGTTTTTAAACTACTTATTGATTCACCCAACACATACTCACTGAATGCCAGGTTCCAAGAGCCCTGAGGACACAGAGCTTTCAAGGGGTTACCATCTAGCGGGAGGATTCAGACAAATAAGCAGCTATATTCTTACTAATTTTTTCCCAATTACTTTTGAATTGATCTAGAATGTTTTTAACATAGCAAAACCTAAGCAATCTATTCTTTTCACTAAGTTTAACACTTTAAAATGATATATATAAAAGTACTAGGATTTAGGGCAATTTTTTATACTAATGAACTTCATTAGCCACAGTTTGAAAATGAAAATTAATTTTGACATGTTCTTACCTTCACAATGTTTCCAGCAACAAGCTCTTGATTGTTTTCAGTATCAGATAAAAGCTGCTTAATCCCATTAATACGATCGCGGAAGTCTTTTGCATTTAATAAACCTGTTATGACTTTAATGTACTCAGCACTTTCTAAGGAATTGCGGGGAACTGATTTTCTGGTGACTTCACGAATTTCAGTTACCTCTCTAAAGTGAAAGAAAGGTAAATTTAATTTTGTTATTAATTTCCTATTAAAAACACAAACATGATAAATAATTCTCATTATATATTCATTTTTCAAAAATTCATAAAATGATCTAACCCATAGCCACAGTACCTGTATTGGGGGTCCCCAAGACCTCCCTTGGGTTTGGTGATTTGCTAGGAGGACTCAGGATTCAGCATGCAGTTTTACTCACAGCTAAGATTTCTTACAGCAGAAGGATACAAAGCAAAAATCAGTAAAGGGAAAAGGCGCTTGGGTCAAAGTCTGGAGGAAACCAGAGGTAAGCTGCCAAGGGTCCTTTCCCAGTGGAGTCACATAGGACAAACTTAATTCCTCCAGCAACAAACTGTGACAACACATGTGAAATGCTGTCTACCAGCAAAGCTTACTAGAGGCTCAGAGCTCAGGGTTTTTATCTGGAGTTGGTCATGGTTAGTCCTCTCCCTAGGACATGCCACAATTCCAGACACCCAGAAGGAAAGCAGGTCTTCAGCATAAGTCACATTGTTTGCCCAAATAATTGAGGCAGGTAAACTACTCTTATCAGTGAGGGGACTGGTGGGAGTCCTCCTGAAGTGCCAGTTCCCAAATGCCAGCCAAGGGCTGACTGTGAGCAGGCCTTTCCAAGGATAGCAGTCTCAGGCCTGCTATGTTAACTCTCTTCTGCAAAATAACCATGTGAACATGTGTGGGAAAACTAGAATCTTGAGACCAGCAGCGTTTACTATTTCAATTATCTAGTATTAGAAGCATAATGTTTTTCATTGCTGTAAAGGGGTGACTCAATGCAGCAGATGATGATCCCTTTAAAACTAAAGAGTCATGCAAATTGACAAGTCTTAAAGGCAATAGTAACAACTGCCAGTTACCACCATTTCTCTGACCAGCAGTATTAAAATCAGTGCTAAAGTTGCCTTAACAGCAGTGAGTAATGAATGACTCAGACCTATCCTGAAAGTGGACACAAGATGGTGATCTAAAATGCAGATCCTAGATGTATTTATCTATTATTTTTAATTTGTTTAAATACATTAATCTGAGGTTATCTGTGAAATAATTAATTCTATACAATAAGAAATAAAGAGATTTACATTTAAATTGAGGAGTATATGATACATAAAAGGTGAATAAATGAAAACAGTAAAACAGAACACCTCAAGAAGCCTCAAGAAGTTACTGGAACCTGTCTTTAAAGATGGCTTTTTTGTTGTTCAAAACAAGATGGATTTGATAGTAAAATAATACTTAATATACCTTAGGGGGAAAAGATAAAGTAACAGTCAAATGGAGGGACTCACTAAGTATATTAACATTAATAAAATTTATAAAAAAGAAAAGACATTAAAAATGATCATAGAACATAGATGCAAAAATTGTCAATAAAATATTAGCAAACTGAATTCAACAATACATTAAAAGGATCATACACAATGACCAAGTGGGATTTATTCCAGGGATGCAGGGATGGTTCAACATCCACAAGTCAATCAATGTGATATACCACATTAACAAAATGAAGGATAAAAATCATATGATCATCTCAGTAGATGCAGACAAAGCACTTGACAAAATTCAACATCCACTCATGATAAAAACACTCAACAAACTGGATACAGAGGGAATGTAAACAACATAATAAAGGCCATATGTGACAAGCCCACAGCTAACATCATACTCAACAGTAAAAAGCTGAAAGTTTTCCTCTAAGATCAGGAACAAGACAAGAAGGCCCACTCGTGACACTCTTATTAAGCATAGTACTGGAAGTCCTAGCCAGAGCAATCAGGCAAGAAAAAGAAACAAAAGGCATCCAAATTGGAAAGAAAGAAGTAAAACTGTCTCCTTTCACAGATAATATGATATTATATATGAAAACCCTAAAGACTCCAGCAAAAAACTGTTAGAAGTAACCAATGTATTCAGTAAAGTTGCATGATACAAAATCAATATACAAAAATCAGTTACATTTCTATACACTAACAGGGCTACCTGAAAAGAAATTAAGAAGACAATCTCATTTATAAATGCATCAAAAAGAATAAAATACCTAGGAATAAATTTAAACAAGGAGGTGAAGGATCTCTACCTTGAAAATTACAAGACATTGGTGAAAGAAACTAAAGATGACGTAAATAAATAGAAGATATTCCATGTTCCTGGATTGGAAGAATTAATAATTGTTAAAATGTACTTACTACCTAAAGTGATCTACAGATTCAATGTAATCTCTATCAAAATTCTAATGGCATTTTTCACAGATACAGAACAAACAATCCTAAAATTTGTATGGAACTACAAAAGGTGTGGAATAGCCAAAGCAATCTTGAGAAAAAAGAACAAAGCTGGAGGCATTATACTTCCTGATTTCAAACTGTATTACAATGCTATAGTAATTAAAACAGTCTGGTACTAGTGTAAAAACAAATACATAGATCAATGAAACAGAATAGCCCAGAAATAAACCCTGCATATAGGGTCAATTAATTTACGACAAAGGAGCCAAGAATATACAACGCGGAAAGGAGAGCCTCGTCAATAAATGGTGCTGGGAATACCCAACAGCCACATGTGAAAGAGTGAAACTGGTCCCCTATCTTATACAATACACAAATATCAACTCAAAATGGATTAAAGATTTGAATGTAAGACCTGAAATCATAAAAATCCTAGAACAAAACATAAGGGGTAAGCTCCTTGATATTTTTTTTGATTTGACAACAAAAACAAAGGCAAAAAAAGCAAAAATAAACAAGTGGGACTACGTTAAAGTAGAAAACTTCTACGTAACAAAATGAAAAGGCAACCTACAGAATGGGAGAAAACATTTATAAATCATGTATCTGATAAAGGTTAATATCCAAAATATATAAAGAACTCACACAACTTAATAGCAAAAAAACCCAAACAATCTGATTGAGAAATTGAAGAGGAATTTAATAGACATTTTTCAAAAGAAGACATACAAACAGCCAAGAGTTACATGAAAAGGTGCTCAACACCACTAATCATTAGAGAAATGCAAATCAAAACCACAATGAGATGTTACCTTATACTTGTTAGAATGGCTACTGTTAAAAAGACAAGAAATAACAAGTGTTGGCAAAGATGTGGAGAAAAGGGAACCCTAGTGCACTGTTAGTAGGAATGTAAATTGGTGCTGCCACTATAGAAAACAGTATGGATTTCCTCAAAAAATTAAAAATAGAACTACCATATGATCTAGCAACTCCATTTTTGGTTTATATATCTGAAGGAAATGAAATCACTAGCTTGAAAAAATATCTGCACCTCCATGTTCACTGCAGGTTTATTTATAATAGCCAAGACATGGAAACAACCTAAGTGTCCACTGACAGATGAATGGATAAAGAAAATGCAGCGTATATACACAATGGAATATTATTCAGTCATAAAAAAGAAGGAAATCCTGTCATTTGCGACAACACGGATGGGCCTTGAGGGCGTTATGCTAAGTGAAATAAGCCAGACAGAGAAAGACAAATACTATATGATCTCACTAATGTGTGGAATTTAAAAAAACCAAACTCATAGATACAGAAAACGGATTGGTGGTTGCCAGAGGTGGGGGGGGTAGGGAGTGGGCAAAATGGGCGAAAGTGGTCAAAAGGTACAAATTTCCAGTTATAAGAAAAATAAGTTCTGGTTATCTAATGTACAGCATGGTGACTAGAGTTAACAATACGGTACTGTATATTTGAAAGTTGCTAAAAGACTAGACCTTAAAAGTTCTCATTACAAGAAAAAAAATTTGTAACTATGTGAGACAATGGATGTTAACTAAACTTATTACAGTAATCATTTCACAACACATACGTGTATCAAATCATTATGTTGTACACCTTAGACTAATACAATGTTATATGTCAATTATATCTCAATAAAATTGGGGGGAGAAAAGAATGAACACAGCTCATGGCAATGCTACTTATACGATATTATTTATGTGATATCAACTATTCAATAATGACTACTCAAAGCAAATATAACAATAATGTACTGTGAATATTATAATATAGGGAGAAGTAAAAAGCATGATAAAAATAGCATATAAGACGAAAGGGAGGAATGAAAGTATACTGTTGTAACTAAGGTTCTTACATTATACCTAAAATCGTCTAACACTATTTTAAAGTAGACTATGAGAAGATAAACATGCATATTATAAAGTATGTATATTACATAGCCTAGATCAACCACTTACAAAAAACAAAAGAACAATGAGAAGATAAATGGAATACGAAAATAAACACACACACACACAAACACACCTCAATCAATTCAAAAGAAGGCAGGAAAAGAGGAAAAAAGAAACAGAAAATAGACAGATTAAAAATAATATCAAGATGATAGGCTTAAACCCAACCATATAAATAATGACATCAAATATAAATGGTGGAATATCCCAATTAAAAGGCAGAGATTGTTAGACTGGATAAAAAAACAAGACAATCATATACTGTTTACAAAAAACACATTTTAAAAAGACATACTGGAAATGCAAGTCAAAATCATAATGTGGTAAAAAAAATTATTCTGACATTTGTAAAGTGATAAAGAAGACTTTATTCAAGACTACTGCACTAGGGGTCACGACTGTTGCAATATGGGAGACAGAGTGTGTTCAGCCCTGAAAACAGCAAAGACAACTGGCAATTTATTATCAACAAGCATGGTGAGGGGTCAGTGGATGGAAAGTTATGAAGAGGGCACATCAAAGGTGGGGGGGCTGGTTCTTGCTAAACTGCTCTAACAGGATTCTTATACGGCAGGTCCAGTACTTATACATCAAAGGTAGAGGATAAGGAACTTGATCAGATATCAAGGGTGATCAGATATGACAGGAGAGGGAGGGAATGATTTAGCAGGATTCTTTGCTAAGACTAGCTTAGGCTGGCAAGGACAGGGCCCGAGGAGGAGGCCTAGTGTAAAAGAGGGCTCAGAGGAGCCTGTCTAAAGTTTGGTCAAAGACACAGTCTTTGTCAAACGAGATACCAGTTTACACCCACTTGAATAATAACAAGTGTTGATGATGAGGTGGAAAAACTGGAGCCCTCTTATACTGCTGTGGGATTGTAAAATGGTGCCACTTTGGAAAATGGTCTGGCAGCTCTTCGAAAGGTTAAACAGAGTCATATGACCCAGCAATTCCACTCCTATATACCCAAGAGAATCGAAAACATATATCCACAACTAAACCCAAATATCCATCAACTGATGAACAGATAAACAAAATGTAGTATATCCATACAATGGAATATAATTTAACTATAAAAAGGAATGAGGTATTGATACATGCTACAAATTGGATGAATCTTAAAAACATACGCCAAGTCTAAGAAGTCAGTCATAAAAGGTCACATATCACATGATTCCACTTACGTGAAATGTCTAGAATATGCAAATCCATAGAAACAGAAAGCACAACGCCTAGGGCTGGGAATGGGAGGGTTGTAGGGAAATGAGTAGTGACTGCAAATGATATGAGATTTCTTTTTGAATTGATGAAAAATGTTCTAAAATGGACTGGGATGATGGTTGCACAACTCAGTGAATACAATAAAAACCACTGAATGGTCTATCCCAAATAATTGAATTATATGGTATATGAATTATATCTCCATAATACTGTCACTGAAAAAAAAAAAGGTATACTGTGCAAACACTATTACAATAAAATGGTTAATATTAGACAAAGTAGGGGCTGGCCTGGTTGTGTAGTGGTTAAGTTTGCGCACTCCACTTCAGTGGCCCAGGGTTCACCAGTTCAGATCCTGGGTGTGGACCTACACACTCCTCATCAAGCCATGTTGTGGCAGCGTCCCACATACAAAGTGGAGGAGGATTGACACAGATGTTAGCTCAGGGACAATCTTCCTCACCAAAAAAAAGAAAAGGACTGGGACACAGTATACTCTCAATAAATGTTAAAAAAGCATTTTTTTTTGTTGGGTGTAAAAAATTGACCAAAATATCTGATCCAGGATCTTATATGATAATCTCTTTAGGTGGAAAAATGGCAGATTCTGATTCAGTAGGCCTGAGGGAGTATGAGATTTTGCACTTCTAGTAAGCTCTGAGGTGATGTACTCTGAATAGCAAGGTCCCAAAGCATATATTTTGACGTGGATTTTTATCTTTTTAAAAATTTATTATTTTAGTTTACAAAATATTTTTAAAGACACAGAAACACTGAAAATATGAAAAATACCTATGTTATCTACTTGTATAGTTTTAAAAATAATGTTTAAAATACATTTTAAAAATATACCAGAGATCATAATAATACTTTTAAAAGATTTTAAAAAATTAATTTATGAAATGTTGTTAACAGGTTATACAATTGTATATACAATTATATTTATAAAAATTTTAAGAGTAGTTTTTTTCTGGTTTGTGGTACTATAAGTGATTGGTTAAATTTTTCTTTTAATGTTTGTAGTTGTTTTTTTCTTTAACCATAATTAAGTACTTTTATAATCAAGGGAAAAAAGTAAAGGTTATAAATTTAAAAAATTAATCAGAGTTGTCCAACACAGGCCTAATATTGACAAGTTCAATAACACTAAAGCTTTACTAATGTTTAGTGCCTGTAAAAGCATGCTGTAAATATGTAATTATTAAATCTAATTATCTCACACTTGCTAAATCCTTACCAACTTTTAAAACTCTATTAAATTTTCACAAATACCCCTGGGATGGCTCATGAAAACATCCAAGTGAGACTACTATCACTAGGGAGCGGCTTCTCGGATGATGCGGGCTATCAGATGATCCTACCTGGCAGCTGAATTGAAAGCATCTCTAGAAACAGGTGATGACCTTGCATTTCCAACACTGCCAGTATGAGATCGTCTTCCTTTTGCTGAAGGAGTATCCAGTGGCATCTCTCCCAAACCCTATAAGTAAGATAAAAAAAAGGCAGTGTAATAAAAGTCTTACAACTAGTAAAGTAAAATAACTTGTACATGTAATTTTCATAGCAGCTATTATTGATCTTTTTATGATTAAAAGTATTAATAATCTGCTATGCTTATGCTTTAAAGGGTATCAGATACACAAAATACCTTGTAATTAGTAGCAAATTCACAATATATGTGACCAACTAACAGGAAATGATATTGGCTTGGTAAAACTTTAAAATTTTAAAAATTAATATGCCATAATTTATAACTACCATTCTTAAAGCTTAAAATCTATATAGAAAATATGAACACATTACATAAACAATGAATTCCTATGCAACACCAGTGTGAGAATAAACATTGTGACAAGTACTATTTAAAACCTCTCTTTTTCCTGATACTTGTACTTGAAATGCCTCACAAGTATGATCTGCCTCATTTCAATAAGATAATTTTTTGCATGGTATTTTAATAAGCTCTATATGAATTAAGCTGAAATTTTTAAAATCAATAGGCAGAAAAAATGCTCTAAAATGTGTATTACCATAATCCAACATATTACCTCTTCAGAACGAATCCTTTACCCAAGGTTATCAGGGAGGAATAACATAAATTACCATAGAAAAATTCTGTATTATTAAACATATATTTGCAAAAAATAACATGTACATGGATTACTTTTTTATAAAACATTGTTCATATTTTATTTTGCTTGGTACTCCCTTAGCTACCCATTTCACAGACATTTCTGAATCCCCTTATTTTCTAGGATAAATGAGACACGGAGCTTCCCCTCAAGGAGCTCCCTATCAGTGCCCTGCGGTGTGGTAGGAGTTCTAATCATGGGACATACAAGGCAAATAAAGCAGGGACTAAGCAAGATAAACATCACTATCCTCATTTTTTTTTGGTGAGGAAGATTGTCCCTGAGCTAACATCCGTGCCAATCTTCCTCTATTTCTGTATGTGGGATGCCTCCACAGCAGGGCTTGATAAGCGGTATGTAGGTCCCAGCCTGGGATCTGAACCTGCGAACCCCGGGCTGCTGCCGGAGCTGAGTGCGCAAACTTAACCATTACGCCACTGGGCCGGCCGCCACTATTCTCATTTTATAAAAATAAAAATTCTGGTAAAAGACATGAAGTGATGTGCTAAAACGATAGAGTTGCTAATTCTCAGACATGTGATTCAAACCCCAGTCTTGTAACTCCAATAAGCCACGCTACATTCTACCAAATATCAAGCTTCTGTTCAATAAACATTTACTGACACTATGAATGTCTACTTAGTCCTGCAATTGTTGAAATGCTACTATAGATAAATTCTGAATGGTTAACAGAGAAATAATCGAAGAAGTAATTATTTCTATCCTTTACCTTCCTGGGCAAATGAACTTTGCTTTTAAAGTTGTTTATAAAATAAATTTTTCCCACGTACCTTTTGCTGTAAGCTTTTAACAGATTCCTTAATATATGGCAAATCTTTAGACGGGACATACTTTTCAAGCATTTTTTCAAAGTTAGGATGACACATCATGAGAAAAAGCATCTTTCGACCATAATACCTAAGGATATTTGAGAAATATGTAAGTCTTTTACCTATCTTCACAAGCTCAGTTTTTGTCCTCAGATGCAGTTTTTTTCAATAGAAAAAAACCTACCAACATCAAAGTTACCATTCCTATCCTAAGTAAGCCACCTAAACACTAACTAGACTAGAATATAGCACTTTCCTGCCGCCCACCTTTGGAAAACACTGTAGCTTCAAATCTTTCAGCTATGTGTCAGATGGAGAGCCAAAAGCTTTGACTCTCTTTTCCAGGCAGCCTCAGGTCCATATCAGGCTGGCATTTGGCAGAATTGTGAGTTAGGAGAAGTCTGTCTTTGTCCTGGACTACTTGCCCAGTGACTTTTTTGCTGCTCATTTGCTGTCAGATGTTCTGGCTTGAGTCAACCTTCCCCAGGTTCTGTGTTTGTGACCCTCTCTCTCTTTTTTCCCTGCCAAAACTTACCTGGGTTCCAATTCCTCAAAAACCTATTCTCTGCTACATAAAATACACCCATAGTTAGTTGACAAATCTTGGTTGATAATATTAACGAATGTGTAATGCTCTCCAAACTAGGTTTTTTATGTTACATGAATTTTAAAATAATTCTTTTAGGATAATAGCTTAAGCCAAGAAATCATCCTAATGGTAAAACCTCAGATACCATGGAGGTGCACGTTGGAGATATTTTTGGATAGAGGGGACTTAGAGTACCTCATAATAATACCATATTATCCTTCTTCAAGGAGTCTTGGCTCTAAAATAAACTGCAGTATACTTTTGCCTACAACTTGGAATGTATGAGACAAGAAGAGCCAGAGAAGGTAAAGCTTCTGTGGGGGAGGGTAGAGGATGATCTCAGGATCATCTACACCAATCAGACTCCTTCAAATGTAATTAAATTACAGAAAGGGAGGTAATATCAGAGAATAAAAATTACTTTTTTCTCCCCACAACTGGAATAAGGTCTATATCCAGATAAGTAGCTCCTAATGAGTTATAATTTCAAAGATGATTCCAATTTTTAGCCCAGAATGGTAAGGACTCTAGGTCTACCATTGGCCCTAATGATATGGGAATGGCTAAAACAAACAAGTAAACAAGCAGTAGGGACAAAATGGGAGAAATATGGAAACCGAAAAGTTGTAACCATTTTACAATTTTAAAATGTCAAATAAGAATCTAAGAAATGGCAAAATAGAATTACTACGCCATTAAGATGTACACAAAACCACCGCTATGAATGTTTTTTTGTTCCTAACTAGTCTGCTATGATCCCACCCTCCTAAGCTGTTTTGAACTTTACTGTGGTATCCAGAACTTCTAAAATGGTTCCCCAAAGTTGTCCTGCTCTAATCCTACAATTTGTGAATATGATGAGATATAACTTCCAGGATTATGTTATGTTATATGGTACAGCTGACTTTAAGACAGGGAGAGTATTGGGTGGACCTAATTTAATCACATGAGCGCTTAAAACAAGAGAGCTTTCTGTGGTTGGTAGCAGAAGAGGAAGTCAGAGAGATTCTACGCACCAGGGGGATTCAACATGCTGTTGCTGGCTTGAAAATGGAGGGGGCTGCATGAGAGGGAATTTGGGTGGCTTTAAGGAGCTGAGAGAGGACCCTGGTTGACAGCCAGCAAGGAAATGGGGACATTAGTCCTATAAGCACAAGAAACTGAATTGGGCCAACAACCTGAATGAGTTTGACAGCAGATTCTTCTCAAGAGCCTCTAGATAAGAGCCCAGCACTGTCATCACCTTGATTGCAGACTTGGGAGACCCTAAGCAGAGCACCCAGTTGAGCCATGCCAGATTCTAACCTAAAGAATGGTAAGCTAAAAACAAATCTGTGCTGCCTTAAGCCACTACCTGTGGTAATTTGTTACACAGCAAGAGAAAACAAAAACATTTACTTTCTATATTAGCTTTTGGTATAATGACTTCTACAAAATTAACTCCAGTTACCTAAAGTAATGGACATCTTTGTCTTAAAAGGCTTAAAATTTGATATCCTTCTTTACTTTAGTCTCTATGAACTCAGGATCCTCCTTCCTCCCTTTTAATCTCTCTTCATATATGACTGCCATACATTTTTAGATTTGGCATGGGACATTATCAATCACCTAGTCCGACTTTCCTAATTTTACAGACAAGGAAACTGAGGCTAACAGAGGTTAAGTAATTTGCTTAAGGGTAAACCATGATTGGGTCTAGGAATTGAGCCTAGGCTTTTCTACATCCAAAATCTCTGTCATCAATGCAGCTATTGTACCATCCACATCTTAATTATTTTGTCATCTTTCTCTGACTCTTCTTAACTTTCCTAAAATTGTTCTTCAAGTATAGTAATCAGAAATTCACGGAATTTTCTAAGTGTGGATATCTCACATTTCAAGAGACAACGTTATCCATTTTTTTCCCGTATTTTCCATGTGCACCTATTTCCTTGATTTTACCTGACTGCTTGGAAAATATATCATTTTCCCCTAAACACATTACCTTACATTTGCCCACAATGAAGTTCTTCTGCCCACTCAGTCTTATGTCATTTTCATGCAGTTCATTCCTGTGACACCTGACTACCCAGAAATGTGTAGTGTCATCTGTAAATCTGGAGAATTCAACGTGCACTCCCTCAAGATCATTTAAAAATCAGTCAAATAACACCATCCCCCAGCTCCAATCCCTGGGGAACCCACCTGTCTATTTAGAAAATGTTCCTTCTTCTTTAACCTTTGTTGCTTACTTTTATGCCCTTATACTAACAGATTCAGCAAATATTATGAGCAGCTATTCACCTGGTTTCTTGTGAACTGTCCTGAGCAAATTTAGCAGCAGCTGGTAATATACGGTCAGCCATATCCTTTGTTCCAGATAAAATACGCTCTGCTTCCACAAATTCCACTACATCTGCTAAGTGCTGGGCTGTACATCTTCTTACTGCGATGTGTAAATGACTACAAGGAAACATGGTCAATTAGAACAAAGTTGATGTATGAACTACTTTCCAAAGATACACCTTTAAAGTTAAATGATTAAACCACTCCTAGCCCTTAACAATCATCCTCAGAGGCTAAAATGACAAATTATTTGCATTAGATATCCCTCCCCAAGAAGTTATCACTGACATTTATTTAGTTTCAGATCTACGAATGTAAGTAACATGATTAGAATAACAATATCATTATTCTTTGTATGCTCGGCACCTAATATGATGTTTATCACATAGGAATTATTTGTTTTCTGACTGAAATAATACTGAAATTTGCTTGTTTTGTTCTACACCCCAGATTGCAAACAATTGCATTTTTAGGTTAAGGACATTACCTTTGTCCTCCGTTGATGAGAGAAACAACAGCCCGTGCAGGAGTTACGTTACTGACCATTGCTCTCAGTGCTTTGTCGACATCTTCTCTTATGAATGTATTTGATTCTCCAGCCTTGTGGAGCAAGACTCTTACTGTACTCTCCAGTTCCTGGTCCATGCCCTTCTTCAGGTAAGTAAAAAGGTCACTTAAACAGACCACAGCAGCACGAGAAACTCCAGAGCGTAAATTTTTCACCTAAAAAAAATTTCCAAAATGTACATTTTGCTGATATTCTGAAAGAAAATCAGTAATAATGACTTTGAAACCAAACTTGCTATTAAAGTAACATGTTTTAATACGTATTATCTTATATCCTAAAAGTCAACATTTAATAAATTTTTTTAAATGTTGCAAAGTAAGGCATGAGCTACTTTATCTACACAAAAGCCTACTCATATCATTTAGTATAGAGTTTTTTTTTAAAGGTCAAGTAATGTGGCATAGTTTTTCTTTGTTATTCAAACAATTCTTAACTCAGCTGAAAAATAAGTTTACCTCTTGAACAACTGCAAAATTTGTTTCATGCAACTTTGTATTCAATATTTCAGAATGAAAAGCAGCTAAGCATCTAATAAAATTCAGTCCCTCAATTTTCTTCTCCCTACGGGAAAAAGAAACAAGTGACAAAATCACTTAATAACGGGGCTCAACTGGAACAAAGGGTCAGATCTTTTCTTCTGTGTATATGGAATACTGCCAGTATGGAGACCTTGTGTACTTTTCCTTATCATTTAGGAATCTCAAATAAAAAATACGTAAAGTTTTGTTTGCTCCAATAGTTCTCTTCCAGGATTCACAAGATCTTTTAAGAGCTAAACCACTATTGACCGTAACACTAAGTTCATACTTTGTAAATACACAGGAATACTTTTCCCTGAGTCAGAATGCCATATTCCTTCTAGAGAGAAGAGAAAGAATGGAAACAAAAGGTGAGGGAAGCAGTAAAACAAAAAATGAAAGAGAAAAGCAACTGCCTTCACCTTGTTGGTGAATATATAATCCAAGAGCAGAAACCACCAATAGTCTGTAAGTTGTATTTCTTTTCCGTTATCTAACCTAAGGAGCCAGATGGAGGGTGGGTGTATACCAACAACAAGAGGCTGAGATTCAAGTGGGATTTAGATATAACATTTCAAACTTGACGGTTTTCATCTTGTGGGATTGAACCATGTGAGCTAAGATGAGTTTCCTTGGTTGGTGATATTGACAGTGGTCATTTTTTTAAGCATTTAAATCCCCTGAATTGAGTTGTGGAAGATGGAGGGAAAAAAACCTAAGATTCCAAGGTGGCAAGAGTAAACCTATTTAATAGCTGTGTGGTTCAAAATTTTCATGTTTTGGATAAGCAGAAAACAGTCTACAATTACAGTTCAGATACAGAAACAATCCAATTCTATACACATAAAAGTAAATAATAGAAAGTGGAGAAAAGAAAGAGGGAGGCAGAAAAAGAAATTAAGAAATAGTGGCTGAAATTTTTCCATATTTGGTCAAAACTCTAAACTCTCAGATCCAAGAATAAATCTTATAGAGAATAACCACAAAAAAACACAACATGGAACATCATAATCAAGTTGCTAAAAAGAGTGTTAATCTTAAAAGTAGCCAGAGAAAAAAAGGCTCATTACATACAGGAGAACAAAGATAATAATTACAGGAGACTTCAGGTCAGAAATATGCAAGCCAGAAACCACGTGAACAAAATCTAGGTGCTAAAAGGAAACAAACAACAAAAAAAACAAACTTAACAATTTAAGGAGGAATACACATATCTTCAGTTATAGTTGGAGATTTCAAAAGCCCCTTCTCAGTAACTGATAGAACACAAGACAGGACATCAGTAAGGACACAGAAGACTTCAACAACACTATCAACCACTATTGACCAACTTGGCCTACTTAACATTTACAGAACGCTAAAACCAACAATGGCAGAATGCACATTCTTTTCAAGTTCACGTGAAACGTTCCTTTGAAAAAGATAAAAATCTCTGTTCCCATGCATCTTACAATGAGAAAAAAAATATATATATATAAGGTGAGTGTGCGAGATGGGATATTAAAAATAAAGCAGCATAGGAGGATGGGGAGAAAGAACACCATTTTAGTTATGGTCATGAGAGGCTTTTCTGAAGTAACATTTGATGGACATCTGGATGAAGTGAGAGAGAAAATCATGGGGAGAATGTTCAAAGAATTAAGTACAAAGATCTTGAGGCAGAAATGAGTGTGGGTGTTCAGAAAACAGCCAGATGGCTAG
Organism: Tapirus indicus; assembly: GCA_031878705.1. Taxonomy (NCBI): domain Eukaryota; kingdom Metazoa; phylum Chordata; class Mammalia; order Perissodactyla; family Tapiridae; genus Tapirus; species Tapirus indicus. The sequence continues at coordinate 5,817,169 of CM062918.1, forward strand.
AGTGGATAAGTAAGCCTGAGCATGGTAGGAGATGAGGCTATAGAAAGAGGCAAGGGACAGATAATGAAGGCCCTGATAAGCAACGGGAAGCAGTTAAGAACAATCTTTTGTCTAGTATTTTAGGGAGCCACTGGAGGGTTTTGCACGGGAAAATTCCATGGTCTGATTTATGAGGGTTTTTTGGTGAGGAAGATTGGCCCTGAGCTAACATCTGTGCCAATCTTCCTCTATTTTCTATGTGGGACATCACCACAGCATGGCTTGATAAACGGTGCGTAGGTCCGTGCCTGGGATCTGAATCCGCAAACCCTGGGCTGCCAAAGTGGAGTGCCTGAACTTAACCACGATAGCACCAGGCCAGCCCCCTGATGTATGTTTTAACAGCATCACTCTGGCTGTTGTATGAGGTGGGCAATAACAGAAGCATGGAAACCAGTGATGACACCAGTATAGCCAGATGAAGGGTGACTGTGCCTTGGATTACAGGATCACAGCAGAGACTGCAGTCAGTGATTGGGTTTAGGATATGTTCTAAAAATAGAGAAACTGATGGAATGTGAAGAAATGAAAAAAGTCAACACTGGCTTCATATGAACAACTAAATGCTCATGGCAAGGCTGTTAACTAAGGTGGTAAACACCAAGAGAGAAGCAGATTTGGAATCAGGAGGAGGGGAAATAAAAAATTGTTTTAAGGATTTTTGCATCTATGTTCATGAGATACATTGGATAATGGACTGTAGTTTTCTTGTCTTTGTATCGTTTTGGTATCAGGGAAATATTGGCCTCAAACAATGAGCTGGGAAGTACTCCAGCCTCTTCAATGTTCTAGAAGTTTGTGTAGAATTGATTTCCTCCTTCAACATTTGGTATAATTCACCTGTGAAACCATCCAAGCCTGGAGTTTTCTTTGTGGGGAAGTTTTGAACTCAAATTCAATTTCCTTAGTAGATATTGGGTTATACAGACGATTTTTTCTTTTTAAGTGAATATTGGTAGTTTGTGTCTTTCAAGGAATTTGTTCATTTCACTAAGTTGACCAATTTATGGACATACAGCTGCTTATCTTATCCCTTTATTATTTAATAGCTGTATGATCAGTGGTGATGTTCCTTCTCTCATTCCTGATGTGGAAATTTGTTTCTTCTTTTTTTTCTTGATCAGTCTGATTAGAGGTTTACCAATTTTATTAACCTCCAAGAGTCTGCTTTTGCTTTCATTGATTTCTTCTACTGTATGTCTGTTTTCTATTTCATTGATTTCTACTCTGATCTTTATTTCCTTTCTTTGCTTATTTTGGGCTTAATTTGCTCTTCTGTTTCTAGTTTAAGGTGAAAACTGAGGTCATTGATATAAAACTTTTCTTCTTTTCTAATATAGGTGTTACAGGGTTACAAATTTCCCTCTAATTTAGCTGCATCCCACAAATATTGATGTCTTTCATTCTTAATTTCATTAAATTCAAAATACTTCCTAATTTCCCTTTTGATTTCTTCTTAGATCCATGGGTAATTTATAACTGTGTCACTTTCCAAATATTTAGAGATTTTCCAGTTATCTGTTCCTAATTTAATTCCACTGTGGTCACAGAACAAAATTTGTATAATCTGAATCCTTTTAAATTACTTGTTTTATGTTTCAGAATATGGTCTTGCTTGGTAAATGTTCCTTGCAGACTTGAAAAGAATATGAATTCTGCCGTTTTAGGTGGAGTGTTGTATAAATGTCAATTAGGTCAAGTTGGTCAACAGTGTGTCCAAGTCTTCTATATCCTTACTGATTTTCTTTCTACTAGTTCTATCAGTTAATGAGAGAGGGTTGTTTAAGTTCCAACTATAACTGTGAGTTTGTTTATTTCTCCTTGCAGTTCTACCAGTTCTTGCTTAATGTATTTTGAAGCTCTGTTATATAGTAAATAAATGTTCAGGATTGCTGTCCTCTTGATGCATTAACCTCTTTATCACTATAAAATGACCCTCTTTATTCCTGATTTGATTGATAGAATTCTAAGATGGCACCCACGACTCCTGCCCCCTGGTGCACATGCCCTGTATAACCCCCTCCCCTTGAGGGTGAATTTGATGGGATATCACTTCCCTCAATCATGTTACATTATGTGGCAAAAGGGATTTTGCAAGTTGTCCTGCAGCTCACTAATTCTCTGTTCATGTCTTTCCTCTAGCTTAGCACATGGAATAGAATTATAACTGTAATTATAATGTCCTTGTCTATTAATTCTATGATCTGTATCATTTTTGGATTGGTTTCAATTATTTCCTTTTTTTTTTTTTTCTCATTATGGGTTGTACTTTCCTGCTCCTTTGCATGCCTGGTAATTTTTTACTGGATACTAGGCATTGTGGATTTTACCTTAGGTATTTTTGTATTCCTATAAATATTTTTGAGCTTTGTTCTGGGATGTAGTTAAGTTATTTGGAAAGTTTGAGCCTCTCAGCCCTTGCTTTTATGCTGTGTTAAGCAAAACCAAACCAGTCTTTAGCCTAGGGTTTATTTTACCACACTATGAAACAAAACTAAAACTCTTCTGGGTCTTCGACACAGTGCCCTGTGAATTATGGGGCTTTCCACTTTGCTGGGAAGTATTCTTGGCCTTGGATACACTCCAGGGATTGTTCCCTTATTTCTTCGAGTGGTCCTTGCTCTGGCTTCATGTAATTTATTGATAAGCATACCCTGACCAGCACTCAGCTAAATATTTGCACAGTATCCTCTGACGGTCTCTGGAGTTCTTTGTGAAGCTCTACCCTCTCTGGCATTCTGCCCTGCAAACTCTGGCTACCTTGGCCTCCCCAAACTCCCAGCTCCATCTCCATTTCTGCTGGAATCTACAAGGTTTTCCCCTCCTTAAGTTGTGACCTGGAAACTCTCTGCAAGAAGTAAGCCAGGGCAATTGTAGGGCTCACCTCACTTGTTTCCCTTCTCTCAGGGATCACCATCTTTCACTGCCTGGTGAACAATATTTTGAAAACCATTGTTTCATATATTTTGTATGATTTCTTTAGTTCTTTCAGATGTGAAGGCAAATCTAATGCCTGTTAATCCATCTTGGCAGGACGTGGAAGATCAAGAGTTCTATTTTGGACATGTTAAATTTAAAATGTCTATGGCATCCAAGTGGGTGTGTCAAGTAGGCAGATGGATTACAAGTTTTGAGTTCAAGAAGATACCCAGGGATCTAGACACACATTTACGAGAAATCAGAGTATGGATGGAATTTAAAGCTATGGAACTGAATGAAATCATTTAAGAAAGGGGCTGGCAAACTATGGCTCACAGACCAAATTTGGCCCCATGAGATTTGTTTTATAAGTACAGTTTGTTGGAACATAGCCACGCTCATCTGTTTTCACAGTCTCGGGCTGTTTGTGCGCGACAGCAAAGCCGAGTAGCTGTGACTGAGTGCCTGCAAAGCCTAAAATATTTACTATCTGGCTCTTTACCAAAAAAGATTGCCAGCCTGGATCTATAAAATGAATATAGACAGAATGCCAGTGGATTGAATTCCGGAGCACCCCTCAGTTTTGAAGACAAACAGAAAAGAAGGAATCAGAAAGTAGTGAAGCAGGAAAAGAACCAAGAGACTAATTTTTCCAAGGCAAAATGAAAAAGAGTATATTAAGAAGAAGGGAGCATCAACTGTGTCAAATGTTGCTGAAAGGCTAAGTAAGATGAGGACTAATAAACGACCAGTGTAGATTTATCAAAATGGTCACTTTTGCAGTTTTAGTGAAGTGGTGGTCATGGCGGGGAGGGTTGAAAGCCAAATAAAGAAGGTTGAGAAGAGAACGAGTGAAAAAGTAGAGACGATGAATCCCCACTAAAGAAGGGGGAGGGAAAAAATGTGAAGATATAGAGTTTAGTGAGGTTTTTGAAAAACAGGAGATATAGCACAATTTTATGTTGATGAATATGATCTAGGAGAAAAGCAACACTGCTGATGAAGTGTAGAAGGGGGATAGAGAGAGATACTGAAGGAATAGGGGAGGAGATGGGACAAGGGAGACAAGGGCAGTGGATGCTCTGGCTGAAGCTACTGGGATGCCACTGCCTTTCTGTTTCCCTTGGGTCACTGGCTGGGCTGGCTGGGTGGCTGCTGCAGCTGTGGTAAAAACAGGTAAGTATAGCCAGGATGGTTATAGGATATATTTCACACAGAAACACACGGAGAAATGGCGAGATCTGTATTCCAATACCAAAAGTTTGTGTAATCCATAATAAAGCTAACCTATGTCCTTATGGTACATAAATTATACTATAACTGGTAATACAGTACTACTAGGACCAGAGTTCAGCTACATTAACAAGTTGAAAAAAACTTAGACTGCCTAAGAACTAAAATAATCATTTCTAAGACTATTTTAATAGGAAATGTTTCAAGATTTTTAATAAAAAATTTGCAGAAAACTTTTGGAACTCAGCTTAGTTACAAGTTAAGAATGATGAACTTACCAATCCTCATCAGCTAAAAGCCTTAGGGCTTCTGTCAGTGCTATTTCTGGTTTGGAAAATGGCCGTAGTTCTGACGAATCCATTATTTCTGGACTATGAGTGATGGAAGGCATCCTTTCTTTATACTGTGGAATGGCTCCAGGAGATGCTTCATCTAAAACAAAAAACATAGTAAAGCATCAGAGAACTTTGATACAAAGGGATACAAATGGTATTCTGACTATAGATTCTATGAATATTTCTTATAGAAACTAGTACGATTAGTTTAGTCTCCAACAAAATTGTAATACCCAGATACCAAAGCTATTGAAAACTTTACTTTTTATATAAAAATGATTAAATTACATTGAATATAAATGGTTTCTCAGTCATGAGTCATATAACAAAATGTAGCTTTAAGATAAAAGTCACTAAGAGGCATTATGACCCCATTTTGTAAAAACATATGGCTATATACCTGTTTTATTATATAACCGACGACCGAAAATGAAGCTGCATGGCGTCTATATATAGTTGAATTCTAAAAATCCAATTTTTGCTATTGGTACAGAATTAATGGTCTATTACAAATTCTAAGACCATGCATAGTAATAGAAACAACATTCCTTCCATAATCAAACATTTACCAACTATTTTCCAGACGTAAGGCACTGCCCTAGGTGTTGGGGAAACAAATGGTGGTCACTGAGCACTCAGGATAAGACCTGTGCAATGGGGGTGTTAGAAAGGAAAGATCAACAAGATCAAATAGCAGGTGTAGTGGCTTTTGTTAATGGGTAAAGATTTATTAGTTATTTTTTCATGTTGAGATATTTTTAAAAAGGTAATATTAGGCCCTAAAAATAACTATCATAAAAGTATTGATCAACTATGCTATCTGTAAGAAAATGTTACATGAAATACATGAGACACAAATATAAGAAATTTCCCTTGATGCTGTATACTAATTACATGTTCAAATACATTTAAAATCCAAAGGCAGGGCCAGCCCAGTGGTGTAACGGTTAAGTTTGCACACTCCGCTTCGGGGGCCTGGGGTTCGCAGGTTCGGATCCCAGGCGCAGACCTACACACTGCTCATCAAGCCATGCTGTGGCGGCATCCCCCATATAAAATAGAGGAAGATTGGCAGAGATGTTAGTTCAAGGCCAATCTTCCTCACCAAAAAACTGAAAATAAAAAAATAAATAAAATCCAAAGGCAAAAAGTATTAATGATATTAGCTAATGTTTATTAAATACTTTGCACCAGATCTTGTGATAAATGCTTTACAAACTTTACTGCATTTATTTCTCTCAACAAAGTTGAGGTAGACAGAGATAGAGATAACTCTCATTATCTCTATTCTGAGCTGAGAAAATAATTGAGTACTACAGAAGCTACAAAATTTGTTCAAGGTCTCGATTCTAATGAGTGGCAAAGGCAGGACTAGCTCTACCTTTGATTTTATATAAAGAAATCTAGGACAGAATCCCTGCTTTCAAGAAATTTACCACATTCCTGGTTAAGAAGAGATATGCAAAAAAGATAAATAAAATATTTTAGATTACTGTAGTGATAAATTAGTACTAGTTTTTGACAGAGTAAATCATATATGAGGAAGATGATGTGATAATTAAAGAATAAAATAAATAGACCTCATTTTATTTTTTTTCCTTAGGAAGATTAGCCCTGAGCTAACATCTGTGACAATCTTCCTCTATTTTGTGTGTGGGTTGCCGCCACAGCATGGCTGACGAATGGTGTAGATCTGCACCCGGGATCCAAACCCGCGAACCCTGGCCGCTGAAGTGGAGTGTGCCGAACTCAAACACTACACCACGGGGCTGGCCCCTATTTTTTTTTTGATGATTCAGATGTACCCTCATTAGGTTTCATATGTAAGACTGATATGTATAAATAAATTCCTACAGCTTTGGAATGTCACAACCCAGCAAGAACAGCAAATACAAAATAGCACTACTAACCATCATTTATTGAGATCCTACCTGCATTGTGCTAAGTGCTGCATTTACATAGTCTCATTTGGTTCATTCAACAACCCTATGTGATAGTTATCACCTCTACACTGCAGATGAAGAAACTGAGGCTACAGTTTTAAGGATTCCTTCTCTCTATCTACTCCATTCCCATTCTCATGAGAGAATAACTCATTGGTAAGAGATGCACATAAACACTAAATTTTCAACCTTAGGGTTATACAAATATTTTTACTGTTTTCACCTAAAAAAGTGAAACAAAACAAAAATATTATTCTGGAAAAGGAGGTATACAGAATATCAATCTAAAGCAGTGCTGCTCAAACTAAGTTATCTTTTTTAAACTACTACTCTCTTGTAGACTGATACTTTTTTATAAAATACAATTAAATAGTCGTGCTAAATTGCTAAAAGTTTCTAAAAGCTTACTCTCACTTTTCGTATTTATCTTCTAAGCATATTCTTTTGTTCAAATAATACAAGGGTGACTTCAAGGAAGCACTGTCTATAAGGAGAAACAAAATCTGTAAAGCCTACATTATAGGTGAAAATCACAAAGTTAGTTGATGTCACTGGCAAGAATGAATACCTAAGAATTTATGATTTATTACTATTTGTACTATTTGCTATTATCTGTACTTCTAGTCCCACTATTAACAGTAGCAGCTGGTATTCTTATTGGTTTAGGTAAGAAGTTTTGTGGATTTTTCTCCCCCTAGATTTTATGACATTAATATAGTGAAATTATTTGAGAATGCTAACAAACAGACTTAAACTTCACAAATGCCTAAATTTAACTAGTTCTTAGGGCCATGTTTAACCAGAAATTTTACAGGCCAATATCTCTCATCAGTCATACTCTCAACAATTATTGGCCTTGAGAATAGACAATTTTAAAAGGTTTTCTATACTTCTTGCATTATAAAAGAAATACAAGCTAGAAGAAGCTCAGACATTTACCTGTTTCAAATCTCTTTTATATTTATCTATGAGAGAGGAGATCACATTTATATGTTTTTTTCTATACTTCTTGGTTGTTTTGTTGATACCTAGACTTCAGACCTAACATGAATTTAAGAATGTTTATTATAGTTAACAGTTTACTCCTTAGTAACAATTAATAATAATAAACAAAAATAATAAGCAATAGGGGCTGGCCCCATGGCACAGTGGTTAAGTTCGCACGCTTCACTTCGGTGGCCCGGGGTTGCAGGTTTGGATCTTGGGTGTGGACCTACGCACCACTCATCAAGACATGCTATGGCGGCATCCCATATATAAAATAGAGTAAGACGGGCACAGATGTTAGCTCAGAGCCAATCTTCCTCAGCAACAAGAGGAATACTGGCAACAGACATTAGTTCAGGGTGAATTTTCCTCACCAAAAAAAAGAATTAATAAGCAATAATCCTGAACGTTTACTATAGTTCACAAAATTTTTCATTTCGACCTCTGATTTCTCCTAGTTGCTACCATACCTAAGACCTATTCAATATTTTTAAAAACAGCACAGGAAACATGAAGCTACTTTTGGTCAGGTATAGAACCTAGGAAGTACCCCCTGGTAGGCTGAATAAATGACACACGCAATGATTATTTTTTTTTTACCATGATCTAATACAAGCCAACTTCACCACCTCAGTTCCCTTAGCTATGAAATGGGATACCACTCCTCAGCAAAGTATTTGCAGGGAGCATGGACGAGATCTTGGAGATAACCTGGACCCTTTGGGATAATTTAGATATTACAGGGGCAGAAAGTTGAGGCCTGTTTCCAGGTCACAAAGCTAATTAAAAGGCAGAACCGATACTGAAGAAGCCAAGTCTGTCTACTGAATCCTACCAGTTTAGTGCTCTTTTGATCACAAATGCACTGAACCACATGTGGTCTCTTCAGCTTAACAAGCATTTGCGACATTACTCTCTACATGTAAACAAGCAACTTACCTGACTCTGAAAACACTCAAGATGGTGACCTTTTCAAACTGGCCCTTCCTTTCAATGAAGCGCTAATGGCAATGTTTCCTAAAGGGGAATTCTCACTTTTTGATATTCCCACCTCATCTCCAAAAATATTTAAGTCTAGAAGGGAGAAAAATAATCAACTTCCTTTTTATAAGAAAGCATTAATATTTATTATAATAGTTAGAAGCTACTGGGTCTGGCGAATTTCCGCATTACAGTTCAACATATTCCATTATCAGCCATATGTCCCCCTCAGCCAAACCACAGTACACTAGCTTTAGAATAGTACTAGTTAAAAAATACACCAAAAGTTAAATTCCACTTACTTTCAGATGCCATCTTCTCAGTTCCTGTATGTTTCATTTTTTCCCAGGAATTCTGTTCCTTCTTTTCACAATCTTTAATATCAAAAAGTTCTTTTTCCTCTTTTCTCTTTTGTCTCATCTTGCCATAAGTAGATTTTGAAATAGAAACTTTAATCTGTATGAAAAAGTTGAAATATCTGAAAGTATTCAGGGAGTTTGTCTTTAAATGTTTGCCTTTTAAATGTTTAAAAGACATTTAAAATATCTTCATCTTAGACAACTCCATATAGACATTAAAAGTCTAAGTACAAAATAAACTATACATTTCTTAGTTCTTATCCCAGGAATTCTACAATTGAGTAGAATTACACAGTGCTAACATCCAACCAAATTTGTGCCTAAGGATACTATCTGTTACTCCTTGAATGGTACCCTAGAAAATTGTTGAATATATACATATACACACATATATATAAAGTACATGCATAGTATAAAGTACACTAGATACTTTACACCAGAATGAGAACATATTTGGTGGGAAAGAAGAATAATCTATTATTTGAATGGTTAAGGATCAGAAACTTCAATTACCCTGAGATTTCAAAATTTTAATCAAAACACTTTCACCACCTCAAATCTGATATATACAAAACAATGATGTATCACAGGCTTGAATTTATCTTAATAATTAGCAAATAACCTTACATCTTTTTCATTCTCAACATCAACATATGATGGAATACTTTGCTGGACTGCTCTTCCATAAATCCCTGATGGTGGTTCAACACTTTGTTTAAATGAAAATGTATCCCCATTTTCCATAGCAGATATCACTGATTGGCTGCAGGTTGCTGGTGCTGAATTTGGACTCGCAAATACACCTGAAATCAACCAACCATCAAACTGTCATTAAGTATTTATGTGATGTCACACTGGACAACAAAGTTTAAGACAAGGCTCTTGCCTTCAAGAGTAAATAATATAGTTAATGAGAAAAACAAGTTACATAATCATAAAATACAAAAACCTTAACAGTACCATAATAAAAGAAGTATCACAAGACATTTCATGATACCAAATGAGAAGTACATATCATAAGCGCTGAGTTCACACAAAGGAAAGGTTGGTGTGAGCTGGGTATTTAACTTAAGATGGTTTCAAGGAACAAGGATTTGAGCTGGGACTGGAAGACACAAGGATTTGGATAGACAAGTGAGGAAGGAGGGGAGGACAGCTTGAGATGGGGATGCTTATAAGCAGAGCTGAACCAGTAAAAAGCATGTATGTGGAGTGAATAAATGAGTTTTGTTGGGCACAAGCAAATAGGGGAATAACAGAAACTAAGTTTGCAAGAGTAGGTTGGAGCCAATCTGAGGAGGGCCTTAACTTAATGAGACTCTATCAAGCAAAGAAGTTAGGAAAGCTTTCCAAGCATTTCATTCTACTTACCAAAAATAAGATGGACACCTTCAATATCTATCAACACATTCTAGTTTTTTAATTAAAAAAGAAACTAGTTGGGATGTGTTAATTAACTCGATGGGGGAATCTTTTCACAATGTATATGGATATCAAATCATAATGTTGTACACACCTTAGATATCTTACAATTTTATTTGTCAATTATATCTCAATAAAGCTGAAAAAAACCCAATCTAATTCCAAAAGATATTTGCAAATATGTTTTTTCAAAAGTTCTCTAACCCCCTTAAAATTTACAACAGGTGTTAATTCTGATTTGTCTTGCCTTTGTATGGGAGATAATAAAATTGTATTGACTACTAAACTGATGAATAAGGACTACCATTTGAATTTAAATGATGGTAAAACTCTCTTAGCATCTAAAAATGTCTTAGAAGTACCTAAACTGCAGCTGTCACATAATATATATCTCTCTGAAAATTACTGACATAAATTTACTGTAGTTTCATTAGAGGACAGAAATGTGAAGTTAAGCATTCACTTATAATTCTTTCAATTTAATAATTTTTTAAAAAGAAAGTTCTATTCAACATCTGAATCACCCTCTATCGATACGCTTTGTTTATGAAAGAACACACACAATTAAAAGCTAAATAACTTTGAAATACCTTTTCCAACAACAACTACTGAGTCTTCTGATAAGGTATTTGTGGATGTGAAGTCAAAACTGGAAGTTTGTTGTAAATTTGATGATGACCCTGTAAATCCTAAAGAAACAAAAAAACTCACATTTAAAAATACTTATTATATAGCATTTTAGGATATCACAATATAGTCTTTTAAAACTAAGAATTTATGTCATACAAAGAATTTACAGTTTATTTATTTACACATGTTCATTAATTCAATAAATATTTCTAACTGGAATACCTACTATGAACTAGGCACTAGAGAGAAAAGAAATCTTCCTTCCCTCATACCAGGGTTACAAGTGGGAGAGAGAGAGACAAGAAAATAATCACAGCATGATAACCGAGCAACAGGAGGATGACTGTGAAGGAAAGCCCCTAACGCCTGACACAGACCAAGGCCCTCTCACAGCAATGTGTGCTTCTCCAGGCTAAATTTCACCTCAGTCTGTGATTAGTTACCTAATTATTCTCTCTCCCACTAGACTGTAAGCTCTATGGGGCTAGGACCTATGTCCAGTTTTGATTATCACTTTTTTCCAGATACTCTGAGTACAGTGCTTGGCACATAGTGGGTGTTCGGTAAATATATGTTAGATGAATGTCACAAAGCAGAACAAATGAAAAACAAAATATAATTAATTTATGGTCAACTACTAGAAACATCAGGTAGTCCCAAAAGGTGTTTAGTGACAAAGGGAAGCAAATCTCAGTAAAGGGAACAATTTGCTCAATAACAGTCCACGAACATAAAATCTATACATAAATGGTCAAGAGATGATTGAATAATTAGACAAATGTCATGAGGAAATACATAAAGGACATGTTACCTTTAAGTGGTTTAACTTCATTTATCAGAGACACTGATATAACTAATCATTTTTAACGTTACTTTTACTTTTTACACTGTATTTTCTTCTAAACAAAGAAACATTGAAAAAATATCACTCATTAACTCTCAATTCTAAAATATAAAGAAAAATATGCTTAAAAGATTCTTCACACATAAACTATCCTTGTATAATCTCTTTTTTTTCCTTCTGTCCAATTCATTCAGAGAAAGAGAAAACACTAACTCATAGAATCTAGACCGCTAATGCCCCAGCCAGCCATCATTAATCATTTTCTTACGTCACTAATTGGGGCTCTGTGTTATCATGCTAGAAAATGGGCAGTTCAAAGGAAGGAGCAGCAGAAGGGAAGAATGGGAAGAAGAGGAGGTGGTTCTGAGAGCTAATCCTAAAAAAGTCTAAGGTTTGCAAAATGAATCCACTCATATATGCCACTCATTGCCAATATGTCTTTTGGAAGTCTTTTTATTCCCTGCAGTGTTACACTCAATATTCTCTTTAACCTGATTATTTGGGGATGCGATGTTTGAGTGATTGCACCCAAGGCTACATCACTAGGTTTTGGTTGGCTCATCACCACTCCATCCAGCACTGAACACCATTACCTACAAAGCATAATAGGGATATAAAGATGACACTATCTTCACTTTTAAGTAACTTATACTAATCCAGACCAATCCAGGAAAATGGGAAAAGCTTTCTAAAGAAATGGCTTTTAAGCCAGTATTCAAAAAGCAGACATGATCTGAACACCCTGACACTGGGAAAGGGCATCAGGCAGACGCATATGCAAACTACGAAAACTTCCGGTACTAAGAATGCTAGAGCTGAGGCCGGCCCCATGGTGTAATGGTTAAGTTTGGCATGCTCCACTTCGGTGGCCCAGGTTCACAGGTTTGGATCTGGGCACAGACCAATCGTCAGTTATGCTGTGGTGGTGTCCCACATACAAAACAGAGGAAGACTGGCACAGATGTTAGCTCAGGGACAATCTTCCTCAAGCGAAAAACAGAAGAGGAAGAGTGGCAGCAGACGTTAGCTCAGGGCGAATCTTCCTCACCAAAAAAAAAGAATGCTAGAGCATAGGACATGAAAAGGGGTACAGTGAGAGGTAATGCAAGAAAGGTAAGCTGAGGCAACATTATTAAGGGTCTTAAAAATTATGCTACAGGGCCGGCCCGGTGGCGCAGCGGTTTAGTCCGCGCTTGGCAGCCCGGGGTTCACCAGTTCGGATCCCGGGCGCCCGCCGACGCACTGCCTGTCAGCCATGCCGTGGCGGCGTCCCATATAAAGTGGAGGAAGATGGGCACGGATGTTAGCCCAGGGCCAGTCTTCCTCAGCAAAAAGAGGAGGATTAGCAACGGATGTTAGCTCAGGGCTGGTCTTCCTCACCAAAAAAAAAAAAAAAAAAGAAAAAAAAATTATGCTACAGAGTAGGAAATTTATTCTGTGGGAAACAGGGAACCACTCAAGGTTTTGAGTATGTTAGAGATGATGACTACATTTGAGAAAGATAGTTCTGGAAGTTTATACAGCAGCCTAGATTAAAAAGGGATGAAAATAAGAGACAAGATGTCTTATCAGAAGGCTACTGTAATTATCCAGGGGAGAGGTAATGAAGGTCCAAGTTAAACTGAGAAGAACCAGTAGGACGGGACCCTGCCTTAACTTGGAGGGTGAGGGGAAGCAAAGATGACTCTAAAGTCTGAAGTCTGCACAAGTGGGAAAATGGTAATGCTACTAATAAAAATGGATAACAAAGGAAGAAGGGCAGGTCTGGAAAAGAAGGTAAGTCTGGGTTTGAACATGTTTATTCTTGTTGACCAGACAGATCTAGTGGGTGTTTGGTTTAGAGTTGGAAGTGGGAGTGTGAAGTAACTTTCTGGAGTAGAATCAACTGCTGGTCAAAAGATATAAATATTTTCATGGTTCTGCTATCCAAAAAAGGATGTCACTAGCAGTGAATGTACATATACAGTAAGTATTTCAAAACAATCAAAAAAAATAAAATTAAAAAATATGGTAGGATATGAGTTACTTTTAGGAAGAAAAATATTTTTGTATTTGATTTTCTTTACGTGAGAAATAAAATATGGAAGTAAATATGAAAAAACTCTGTCATTCTCTTTTGTACAAACAATGGACAACTGATCTCTTCCACAAAGAACCGATACTTAATTACATCATGGATTAAATTTTAAGAAATTTACAAAAAAAAAGGAAAAAGTTTCTAACCAAGTTCCCTCCTACTTGAGTTATTTCCACAAAAAGTATACATGTCCTAAAATGCCTGATTGCCTGCACATATATGACTTAAGATGATCAGAAATAATAAAAGTTGACCTTATTACAACCACAGTTGCTATACACAAAAAATGATAGCTCCTTACACTTACTGGTAGATGACAGTGCTTCAATACAGGTGACTTCTAATACTCTATTTAAATATTTACACCCTTCAAAATCACTTCCTCTTACCCTAAGGGAAATTTTTTAAAACGTAGCTGTAATAGGATCTCTGAAAAATGGACAGAACAGTCACAGAGGTGCAATTTACTATTAAGTTAAAAAAAAAAAAAGGATGTAAATTGTTCACAACGGTTAGTGATAACAAAGAAGCCTTCCCAGGTTCTAGTATAGGTAAATGATATTCCTGTGTCTACAGATTTCCTCCGTTAGTCACAATGTAAGTAGGCCTCTGAGAGTCCCTTACACACAGTTTCTCCACCCCATTGTAGGGGTAAAATGTCTTGTAAAAATGTGTGTGTGTGAGTGTGTGTATCCTGTGCTAGAGGTCAGCAGGTCCCCTGGTTTTAACCTCTTGGGCAGTCGCTTCCCTGAACTGGCCCCTCAGGCAAGTCCATAAACCAGTCCCTGAACCTGTGCGCTCCTATGTAGAAAATTATTTAAGCAACAACATATCAGCAGAAGGGTAAGATGAAAAATCTCAAAACTGAGAAATCTCAGTTAATTCTTCTGCATTGGCATGCTTAGGGAGGATTCTGATTCAGAGACATTAAATCTTAAAAATTAACTTGTCATGAAATTTACTAACCTTTTGTATGCTTAGAATGTCTTGGGTGTTCCTTATTTTGTAATTTTAAAACACTAGGTAAAATGTCATGAGACCTATCATCTTCAAAATCACCACATCCAAACCCATAGCTCATACGTTGACCAATTATGCTTACGTTGGATGTTGTAATCCCTATAAAATAAAATACATAAAAATATTTATTTGAATGATTTAGGTAACATTAGAGACAGGTACATATCTCACCTCTAAATCTATCTTGCCTTCTAGCCTTTTAAAAAGGTTGGTAATACAATTTTAGAAATTATCACATTATAGTAATTTTAAAAGTTTTGTCTTATTTTAAATTTTGTAATTTTTTACTTTATTAGTAGATAAGACCATTTATTATAAGCTATGCTACATTTTATAAAATAGCTTTAAGATTACAATGAAATACAATTTTCAATGTTTGAAAGAGATAATCAAATACATTTATTTTAAAAATATGACAGGCATTTAATGTTTAAATGGCATTTTATACTTTACAGCAAGAAGAAAAATTTAAAAATCTAGAATTTCTAAACTGCGTCCTAAGAGATGCCTATATACTCCATTTCTCTCTTTTCTCCCACTCCCATGCAATGGGGCTCTACTGGTCTGGCTGGTGAGGCAGTGAACTACACAGCGACTAAGGGCTCAAAACCAGGAATCAGGCTTCCTGTGTTTAAATCACAGCACTGCTACTTAAACCACTGACAGAACCTAGGGCGAGGCGCTTCACCTTAGTGCTGGATGGGGATAACAGCAGTACCTCTTCCAGAACCGTTATGAGGATTCAGTGAAGAAAACACATGTAAAGGGCTTAGCACACTGCCTAGCATATTGTAAAGACCCAAATCTTATACCCCTAAGGGGCCGGTACAGTGGCGCAGCAGTTTAGGTCGCGCTTTGGCAGCCCGGGGTTCATGGGTTTGGATCCTGGGCGCCGGCAGATGCACTGCTTGTCAGCCATGCCGTGGTGGCATCCCATATAAAGTAGAGGAAGACGGGCACAGATGTTAGCCCAGGGCCAGTCTTCCTCGGCAAAAAAGAGGAGGATTGGCAACAGATGTTTGTTAGCTCAGGGCTGGTCTTCCTCACACACACACAAAATAATAATAATAAAATAAAATATTAAAAAAATGAAACAAATCAAAATCCTAACGTAGCCTTCTTTATAATAAATAACAAAAATTTTAATCTACACTTAAACTGATCACCCCATACTAATAGGTATACTAACAATTTGCAGCTGTTAAAACCACAAGATGTGTAAGAAATGGAAAATCCTAGGCACTATATATTTGAGTCATATTTTTCATGTATTTTTATATATAGCTCCTATGTAAACCATTAAGTAGTAATAATAAAATAGAATTTGTTTCTAATATTGCTATGGGTATTTTAATAAAAACAGGATGGTGGGGAGAGGCGGGGCTGGTGGCAGCTGGGCTAGAGATGACTGCAGAGTCAAAGGCACTAAGTCAGTTCACAGAGAAAGATCCAAAAGGCATCTGACATTAAATGACAGGGAGCTTCTGGGAGTAACAATGGATATCTTTCTAGAGTCTTCTTAGTTTTGAGAGTTAACTCATAAGGAAGCCTCCTAAAGATACCGGCCTTGGGTGAAAAAGCTTTCTATTAATAGGCGATCTAATCTAAGGCTACAGGGAAAGCCTGAACATCACTCAGCAAGTTTAGTGCAACGTGCTGTAATAGGAAGTGGTAGAACACATGTGAAAATATTTATTGGAAATGCTGTTGTAAAGACAGATTGAATTTACAGTTTTTACATAATTGTGCTTGTTTTTATCTTCAGATAGTCTTTATTCTGAGCATTATCATTTTGACGTTTTACCAATTAAATGATAAACTTGTAAGAATCATTTGCTTACTAAAAACAAAACAAATCCTATCCCACATAAACAAAAAATATAAACCCAAATTTATAAAATCCTAAACCATTAGCAACTTTACATTTTGAAAGTGTATGAAATCTAACCAAGAATATCTTACAATGAATTCAATAATAGTGTTTCCAAAACTTGATCCTACAAATACCCAAGCTACTTGTTAAAAATGTATATTTCTAACCCTGAAGATTGATTCATTAGGTACGAGGTGAGGCCCAGAATCTATGTTACATGCATCCCTGGTGATTCCTAGGATTAGGCAAGTTAGGGAAACACTAAATATTGCATATAGAAGTATGTACTGTTATAAGACCTATCACTCTACTAAAACTTAAATGACTCATGAGATCATACAACTAGGGTCAGAGGGAAACTCAAATCTAGGTTTTCTAAATCTATTCTTTTTCTTTTGCTAAGGAAGATTCGCCCTGAGCTAACATACGTTGCCAATCTTCCTCTTTTTTCACTTGAGGAAGATTAGCCCTGAGCTAACATCCATGCCAATCCTCCTCTACTTAGTATGTGGGTTGCCACCACAACATGGCTGACGAATGGTGAAGGTGCGCGCCTGGGATCTGAACCCGCGACCCGAGGCTGCCGAAGCAGAACACGCCAAACTCAACCACTATGCCATGGGCCGGCCCCTAAATCTATCCTTGTCTAATTCCAAAGGTATTCTTCCAAAAGAGGGCTCCGTTTTTATAAACTAGATACAACCTACCAATAATATGCTTCTTCAAACTTATATAAATATTTGTAAAGTTACAAATAATTTATTAGGATGATTAGTCTTAAAAAGGATTAAGGAATAAGTTTATGTATTATATTTCTTTGTGTCTTCCCCTTTAGGGGAATAAATACTTACTAACCAAGTGCCCACTATGCAATAGGTGCTTTATATATGTTATGTATTTAAATCTTCACTACCCTCTTCAAAGTTTACTTTATTAGATGAGGGGACTGAGTGTCAAAGCAGTTACGTAACTTGCACAGCTCATGAATATGGTTATTAAATATCAAATTAGGATTTCAGCTGGGGTCTTTCAGACTCCAAAGCAGATACACACTGTCTTGCTGTGCCTGGCAGAGTAACTATCTCTTTGTTGAACACTAGCTTTGTGGAAGCCAGTATACCAGGCACACATGGTTGAGTCAGACACTCATGATTATGACAGGCACTTGGTAGGTAATCAGAGTAAATCATCTCTGGGGATCAAGAATCGGAGAGTCCAAAAAAGTAAAATAATTGCAACCACTATAAAAATGTCAGTGCAAAATGTAATGATATCACAAAAGAGGTAATAACTTTGTGAATTAGCGAAGGCTTCCCAAAGAAAGCAACTGAGCTGTTTTTAACAGCTGAATGGGGTGTGGCGTGGATTCCAGATGTCATCCAGAAGAAATAGTCTGTGCCACTGCAAAGAGACAGGAAATTGTACTGAAGGTGGTCTGACTTAACTGGAGCACAAGATACAAAGAGGGAAGTTAAAAGTGAGGCTGGAGAGGCAGGCTGGGGCCAGATCATGGAAAAACGCCCTGGATAAATTCAGGCTGGGCAATATAGTCAGACTGGCATTGTGGACAATGGTCTGTAAGTGAATGAGGCTGAAGCTGGAGATAAATCTTAGGAGGCTAAGTAGGTAAGAAATGAGTAAGAGTGATAGTGGGGATTAGAATGAGGAGATGAAATTAAGACATATTTAGGAGCAAGAAATTAAAAATCTTAGCAGACAATTAGATACATAGACAGCTTTCTAGGAAGGTAATTATGATGTAAGGTAAAGTAGGCTTAAAGTTGTTAGGACTTTCACACTGAGATCATGTGAAAATATCACATCCCAGTTTGTTACCATCCATTCATAATTCAGTACAGTTTTACTACTCATAAAGAAGAATCATATGCAGTTCCCATCATAAATCAGGATCCAAATATTTTTCTGATTACTAATAACTAAATCTATTTTCTGAAAAGTGATGTCATAGTTAGTTCACAAAATTCTTAACACAAGATACACATGAACTTAACTAGTAGTTAAATATTATTTTTAAAAGAAATTTTCTGTGATGCCCAGTGGTTCCCGAACTATGCTACTAGAATCACCTGGAGAGCTTTTGACACTCTGTCGGCCAGGCTGCACTCCATATCAATTAAATCAAAATGTCTGCATGAGGGAGCCAGGCACAGATATACCTGTGGGCTTACAGGGGGACCAATTATTCAGGTAAATACTTCTTCCAAGAATAACAGTATATTTATTCTTGCCAAAATGGCTTTCTAAGGAGTTAAAAAGATGATTAGTCTTAATTGTTAACTATAAAAATTATAAATCTGAAATGCATTTGTTACTATTTTTGATAGCATTTAAAAATCATACTTTCTGTAAATCACATTTATAAAACAGTCACAGAATACCTGCACAAGTGCTCTGTTCAGCTGTCTGAGAGCTTTTATTCTTTGCAGAAGAAAGTCTTGTTGGACAAAGTTTTGATCCAAATGTTGGAAACATGTCTGACCTACAATGAAACAAAGTAACTTCAATAAACATTTAAGATCTAGAGCTGTTCAATGCTCCTATAACATATGGTCCATTGTTTTTTTTTTCTTTTGTGAGAAAGATTAGCCCGAGCTAACATCTGCTGCCAATCCTCCTCTTTTTGCTGAGGAAGATTGACCCTGGGCTAACATCTGTGACATCTTCCTCTGCTTTATATGTGGGACGCCTGCCACAGCATGGTTTGATAAGTGGTGCATAGGTCCATGCCCGGGATCTGAATCTGCAAACCCTGGGCCGCTGTGGCAGAGCATGCAAACTTAACCACTACGCCACTGGGCTGGCCTCCCATGTGGTCAATTCTTAATTATTCATGAGAGGGTTGCCAAAGGAAATGAAGACTCTCCAATTTATACCGTATAATCTTTCATTGCATCAAAAAAACAACTGATCCAAAGAGAGCCCATTCCAAAACTAAAATAAATGACTTTTAATTATCTAATATACTATCTACTCTCAGATATAACAATACAAATAGAGACTTAATATATTATAAATAAGAGATCAGCAACAAGTGAGTTTAGTAAATGCTGCTTTCTTCTTGGACTATTCTTTGCTCTGCTTTACTGACATTATAAAGGCCTGCAGGCTGTGTTTCACAAGGAAAGCAAATTGAAGAATGTTAATCTGAACGTAAGGGAACTGTTTTAAATCAATAGGTATTGTAATGTCAATAGGTCAGTGATGGGTATTATAAAGAAGAGACTTTACAAAGGAGTATAGTATTCTTAGTATACTTAGTATAGTTGGGTAGACATATTTGTTAACTGGCTTTAGTGAGAAGTCAATGTTAAATATTTTAAAAGAGTAATTTCTCTAGAATAGATGACTGTCAATTTACATTTATACTGAGTGTATTCGACTTGGATGAAAGGAAATGATTCCACAAGAGTGGTTCTCAACAATTTTTCCTCCTCAATCCACTCAAGGATGAAAGCCCTGCATAAGATAGCAGTGGCTTTCTTTGGCCAGGATTCTGAAGGCAGGATGCAAGCTGGTTGAGAATAATTGCTCTAAAAGAATTAAACCTAAATGTGGAAATACTACATTCACTAAAGGTAATTCAGTCCATAAGTGAGGATACACTGAAGTCCCTTCTCACAGAATTCAGTATCTGAAGAGACTAACTCCATGAGACAAGATAGGGAACAGTGAATTCTAAATGGTATCATATACAATGGATCCTTCTTCCCAACTGGGTTCCAGATTACTTATAGGACCTTGCAACAGTAGGAGAATATAACATAAAATGCCACATTCACAGAAGATAAGAGAAGAACTTTAGGTCTAAAAGATAAATATATATATTTGAAATATCTGGTAACTTAACGTAAACATTACTTCACCAGCCCATATAGCCATTTCAAATTCATTTTGTAAATATACTGCATTATTCTACCTAGGTAATTACAACAAAGGAATTTCCAGTAAGAAAAATTTCCAACTGTAAAATAAGCTGCTATTTAAGTTAAAAATGAGAAGGAAATCATGGGATGAGACAAGCCTCTCACAATAGGACACAAAAATTCAGTTTAATTCTATGAAATGCTGAAATAAAACACCTTTTTCCATTGAAGTTAATAGAATAGCATCTCTCCTTTGATTATGCAATCTCTATTTACCCACACTGTCAGAAGTTCCAGTTCATGGAAGTGAAAATAATTTAATTTTAAATGTTTACTTCTAATAGCTGTATATAAACATGGTTCAGAATAAAATCAAAGGAAAGTAAAATGAAAAAGACTGACAACAGCAAATGTTAACAAGGATGTGAAACAACTAGAACTCTCAGACATTGCTGTAGGGAGTGTAAAATTGCACAAGCATCTTGGAAAACTGTTTAGTAGTTATTTAAAAAGTTAAATGTACCTACCCTATGACCTAGCAAATCTACTATTAGGTTTTTGTGTAAAATAAAGAGGGAAGAGATTCCCCCAAATCCTAGAAGGGATCACAGAAATGCTCAGAAATCAAGGTGGGATCACTGTTTAAGACTTAGAGGTTACTGAGGTAATCTAGAAAAGTTAGTGAAACTGCTATACTGGCAAATAATTCTCTCAGTGTGAGGTGGCCAGGACTCTAATTCCAGCACTATTGCTGTACGGAGACCCCTGAGAGGGCTGCAAAAGCTATGGCATAAAGTCCTAAGCTTCTACAAGATGATGAAATAACAAAATACGACAGTGGGGTAACGGCTGGGTAGAGTTTATCCATAAGTTAGAGGAAATCGGTGCTGAGTTTTAAATGAAAGCAGTAATATCAGCTATAGGTCAACTGCAAGAGTCAACTGCAAGAGTCAATGATCCAGAAAAGAGCTAAAGAGCAAGGAATATTAGGATAAACCTTAGGCAGACAGAAGAACTGCAGCTTCAGGAATGGGGTTTACATTAATTTAGGTGCTCTAAGTTATAGCTGGGGCCCTGCTCTCTCTAAGTTATAGCTGGGGCCCTGTTCTAAGTTGTAGCTGGGGCCCTGCTCTCTCTAAGTTATAGCTGGGACCCTGTTCTAAGTTATAGCTGGGGCCCTGCTCTCTCTAAGTTATAGCTGGGGCCCTGCTCTCTCTAAGTTATAGCTGGGGCCCTGCTCTCTCTAAGTTATAGCTGGGGCCCTGCTCTCTCCAAGTTATAGCTGGGGCCCTGTTCTCTCTAAGTTATAGCTGGGGCCCTGTTCTCTCTAGGGCACAGCTGGGGCAGTGCTCTCTCTAGGGCACAGCTGGGGCCCTGTTCTCTCTCGGTTACAGCTGGGGCAGTGCTCTCTCTAGGGCACAGCTGGGGCCCTGTTCTCTCTCGGTTACAGCTGGGGCAGTGCTCTCTCTAGGGCACAGCTGGGGCCCTGTTCTCTCTCGGTTACAGCTGGGGCAGTGCTCTCTCTAGGGCACAGCTGGGGCCCTGTTCTCTCTCGGTTACAGCTGGGGCAGTGCTCTCTCTAGGGCACAGCTGGGGCCCTGTTCTCTCTAGGTTACAGCTGGGGCCCTGTTCTCTCTCTCGGGCCCCCTCCAAACCAAAGCCAAGCAAGGTAATACCTGTAAACTTTTCTGTTATCTTTTAAATGTATTTCAACATTTTAAAAAACTAAAAAATAAATGATTTTGAAGTTTTTTCCAATATGATATTAGGGCTTCAGACTACAAATTAAAGATTAGCATTCATTTAACATGTCAAAAAACAAAGTACATTATTCTCTTCCCCTGGGGAGTTGTAGATAAAGAAGAAGTCAATGATTCTTGGCTGTAAACTCCACTTTCACTGTAGGAGCTGATGTTTGGAGAGGAAGATCGAGACGGGGAGTCCATAGTCAAGTCGAGCTTAATTGCAGAATCAGGGCTTTCAAGATCAGAAGTACTGCCACTCAGTTTTGCTCTTTTCTTAGCTGCACTATTACGAAGGGACCTGAGAGAGCTCTGCATCTAAGAAAAAATAAAAAACAACTTTACAAGATAATTATATTAGTAAAAGTTATCCTTAGATTTTAAACTCCATTAACCATACGTAGCTAGCCACTCTCCACTCCAGTACTAACAAGACGAGTGTTAACACATCTGGACGTAGTAAAATACAGATTTCATCCCTTAGGTATTTATAGACAAACTTCTAGGCTATAAGCCCCTTAAGAGGAAGGATCTAAAGCTGTTATTTACCACAGTTTTTCCAGCACTGGGCACAATGACTAATCTATTGCAATAATTCAATTAATAAACAAATCATTGAATCAAATGGTAGACAGCAGAGTTGAGTCACAGAGGTCCAGCTGATCTTAGGTCACTGGTGTGCTGATATGGCTATTTAGCAGTTCTATGAGAAAGTTAATAGAAAGTAATCAGTTTTCTAAAATTGGAGGTTTACATCAAGCTTGCCAGTGTTCGAGTTCAGAGAATAACAAATCATTGTATGTGACTTCTGAAGCCAAGTATTTCTAGAAGTGCAGAGTAGAAGTCGTTATTACAAACAAATATATTAAGGTTGGGGATAGAACCTTGAACAAATTAAAGAACACAGAAATAAAAACTGTGTTTGGGGGGGCCGCCCGGTGGCGTAGCGGTTTTGTCCGTGCTTAGCAGCCCGGGGTTCGCCGGTTCAGATCCCGGGCGCCCGCCGACGCATTGCATGTCAGCCACGCTGTGGCGGCGGCCCATATAAAGTAGAGGGAGATGGGCACGATGTTAGCCCAGGGCCAGTCTTCCTCAGCAAAAAGAGGAGGATTAGCAACGGATGTTAGCTCAGGGCTGGTCTTCCTCACCAAAAAAAATTAGTAAATAAATTTAAAAAAAAACCAAAAAACTGTGTTTTGTTTACATTTTGACTATAACAATTAGAATGGTTGATTCAATAGTATGGTCACTTCCCTAGAAAATCCTTGGAAGGTTGAATATCTAAAAACATTAGTATCTTCTTATATTTACCAATAATTATATAAAAGAAATTAACCTTTCAATTATCCATTAAAAGAAAAAGGACTACTTTTAAATTATAAAAACAATGCAAAAATATGTAGGATCAGAAGAAATTTATGAATTATGTAGGAAAATGCCTCTTCTATAAGTTTCTTCCCTTTAAATAAATTCCCTTCCAAGTACCACTGATGTACAATTGGGGGAAAAAAAAAAAGAAAGAAAGAGTTTTACAAGCAGTTAGAAGTTGGAATGACTAATTCATTAAGAACCAATTTTGGTATTTTATAAGTTAGTTTTATACATGCTTAACATTAAAGAAATGTTTTTAAAATGAATATGCATTAATATTGACTTTATTTTATTGAGCAAACTATCAATATGATGCTTACATCTTAAAAATAGGCTAAAATAAGACCACAAAAATATCACCGCTTCAGTTTACACATTTAATGTAAAACACTTTTTTAAACCTGAGATCAAGCAGACTGATAGGATAAAAAGGAAGCATCTATGAAATTAGGGCTCTGAATCCAAATTAATATAACAACCACACTCCTTCTCTGACATCATCAGTATGTGGGCTTATACTGGCAATACATTTTTATAGTATGAATGGAGGGACCTGGGATTCAAAGATGAGTATACAACATGATCTCAATTTCATAAAGATAAATAAACTTGCAATATGCACAAGGGACATACTCAAGAACATTCACTACAGCATTGTTTGCAATAGCAAAAACTAGAAATAAGCCAAAATCAATTATATAAATACACCATAAACACACCAAAATATTAATATAAAAAGTATAAAAATACATAAAATACAAATTAATGGTGATAGTGGTTGCCTCTGGTGAAGGAGGAACTCGGCAAAGAAACTACATTATTTATTTATCTAAAAAATAGGAAACAAATATGACAAATTGTTCATTCAGGAAGGGTTACTGCATGGGTATATTGCTATATTATTCATACTTTTAATTTAAAAAGGAATAATGTATGCATAGAAGAAACACTGGAAGAAAACACATTAGGGTGTTAACAGTAAATTTTTCTGGGTAGTGGGATTTGGTGTGATGAATTTTCTTCCTAATACTTCACTGTAGTTTCCCCACTTTCTATAATGAACATAAAATATTTGTATAAATAAGAAAACATGTTATGGGACAAAAAGTACCTGATTTTCTCTTAAATAACAACTATTATATTATAGAAAATTATAAGCAATTTAAAATTATTAAAAATATTTGGTTCTAACCTCTTCTTGATCCAAATCTTGGTCCTTGATATTTAATTCTGAAAGGTCAATTTTAAGACTATCTTTTTCTTTTTCACTCTTCCAAACATCATCAGGCTCTTTCTTTTTGGGTCCCACTGTACTTAAATCTGCTTTATCAGGCAAAAGGCTGATTCCCCTTGGTATAGGAGGGACAGGCTTGGTCCCATTTAGGCCTCGTCGGGAAGATGGTGATCTCACCAAGGCGGGTGTGAGTTGAACTGGAGAAGGTTTTTCTTGAGAATTTTCTCCTGCATGGAAAATACATATTTTACTTTTTTTTAAATTTCAGAGAAGTGGGAGTGATAATCACAGATATTTGGAATATAGTGTTTTTAAATTAAAAAACACATCATCTTTTATTAGAAGTAAAGATTATTATTTACAATGATATAAAAGTATTAGTGTCCTTAAATATAACAAAAATGGGCCACTGGAAATCCTTTCATATTAAATAAAAATATTACACACCAAATTAAACTGCTATCTTCATATACATTATCATGACTAATATTTGTATGGTAAAGTCCGTAATAACCTACAAGGGCTACTTTTCTGGCTTGATTTAATTACGTAAGCAACATCTTAATGACTACTACATGCAAAGCAGCAATACCGGGCACTGGGGAGGACAAACTGAATAAGGTCTCAGCTTTCAATACAATATTTGATCTTGTAGGAAAGACAAACATAGAAAGAAATTAATAGAAGGGAATGAAGGTTCAGTGCTAAGAGAAAGTGATACAACTGACTGACTATACAATAAATTGACCTTACAGCTATAACCTGGAACATTAGTGTTGTGGGGCAATTTAAAGGTGGAACACCTTACCTCAGAGGCTGGGGATAAGAAAGCACGTGGGATACAGGGGTCACCTTTAATAGACTTTTTATTTTGAGACTGGATCTTTCTTGAATAAACTTATATGCTAATTCAATGATTTTGGAGGGGGCTATTAAGAATATTTTAGTTTATAACAAATAATAGAAGACCCTTCAAAATAATTTTAACATAAACATTTGTTAGTAGGCTCTCAGGCTGTTCATATTCATGTCCTTATAAAGCATTATTTGCCTAGTTCCAAAAAAGGATTTTGAAGTGGCAATATAAGAAAAGAAAAAAATGCCAATGTCAATTGAATTTTATGTTATACATTTGATCTATTTAACATACTATTAAATATTTTCGTAGATATTTACCAATTCAGAGAAATAAAATGCAATTTACCAGGTTTTAAAGATCAAACAACCCTAACTCCAAACTAATAATTCAAACATACAAATAAATTTGAACAAAGTATTAATTTTTACCGTCATTTCTACCTGTAGGGTCAGACGATTTTTGGCTGACAAGCTTTTTCTGTGGACTTGGCTTTGATAGTCCTTCAAAACTTTTAAGAGGCCAGGAATTTGAGAAGTTGACAGAATTATCTTGAGACTTCTTTGGAGATCCAGTAAGAGATGTGTGCTTTGGACTAGTTCGAGGTGATGAGAGAGGATAGGATGGAAGGAGGAAGGCTCCTGGACTTAGATTTGGACCAGAGTATGATGAAGTACATTCTGTTGGACTACCAAATGTCTGCTGTGTCTTACTGCCAAAATTCAGGCTAGCATACCCTGTAACAAAACAAAAGAGAATATTTTATTTATGTATACACATCTTCTAGGAGTTTAAAGTTTTTTTCCTTTTCACATTCAGGTTTTTATCCCATCTGACGTTTATCTTTTTGTACAGTGTGAATTTCACTTTTTTCTATGTAGATAGTGCAATTTTCCCAGTGCCATTTTTTAAACTGCCCATCCTGTCCCTTTCCTCTACAAAGCTCCCATATATATATTTGGGTCTCTTACATGCTTCCCACTGGTTCTGTTCGTCTATTCTGTCCACCCCTGCACTGGTAGTACAACGTTTCATTTTATCATTGCACTGGTAGGATGAGTCTCTTTCCATTTTGATCTTTAGAATTATCTTGGCCATTCTTGGCCTTCCATTCTTTCATATGTATTTCAAGATCAGCCTATCAGGTTCCATAAAAGAGGCTGGTGGGATTTTGATTGGAATGACACTGAATTTAAGGATTAATCTAGGAATAACTGCCTGATATTGAGTCTCCCTGTTTAAAAATATGGGATCTCCTTTAATTTATTTAGGCCTTCTCTGATGTCTCTCAAAATAGTATATTTTAGCTTTCATAACAAAGAGTATGCAAATCTTTTGTTAGATTTCCAGATATTTACAAATTTTGTTGATACTGTAATTTCTTTCTTAAAAACTACATTTTCTGAAAGTTGCTGGTGTCTTGGAACTTTATTGACCTTTACATTCTGGTTTTATAGCTGGCAACTTTGCTAACTTATCTAAAATGTTAATAGTTTTCTGTATATCCTTTTAGATTCCTATGTAGATAACCTGAAAATGGTAATGATGATAATGATGGTGACTATGATGAGATAATGATGAGTTTATTGAGGACTGACTGTGCCAGATGGTGTTCTAAGCACTTCGTGGGTAAAACCAATTTAATCCTTACATCAACCCTGTGGGGGTAGGTACTGTTCCTTTATTATAGATTTTAAAAAAGTAAAGAGGGATATGTAAATTGACTAGGAAATTGTAAAGGTGGGACACAAACCCAGGCACTACGGCTCCCAAGCCTGTGCTCTTAACCACTACATTGTACTACATTTTGTCTAGGAATAATGACAATTTTTGTTTCTTCCTCTTCAAATTTTATACTTTTAATTTTGAACTAGGCCCTCCCTAGATAGAGAATACAATGACTCCCAAATTTTTAGCACTGATTTTTTCCTTAATCTTCAGACTCAACATCAAAATGCTACTCAACATCTTCTCTAAATAGACAGGTGTCCCCAACGTAACATGTCCAAAACAAAACCCTTGATTTCCCAGTCAAACTGCTCTTCTCCTAACCTTCCTCTTATGGGTACACGGCAGCTCTATTCAAGTCACTCAGGCCAACAACACTGGACTCATCTTTGACTCCTCTCTTCTCTCAAACTTCATACCTAATCCATTAGCAAATCTTGTTGGCTCTATGTTAGCAATACAGGGTGATCACGAAGTCTGAAAACTTAGGTGAGTACAGAATAAATGGCTTATTCATATAACTTTAGTATACATGATAAAATAAAATTATCTATGTTTCCAAACTGTATATCAGAATCCAACCACTTCTCATCACTTCCACTGCCTCCTCTCTAATACAAGTCCTATCGCCTCTCACCTTTCCTACTGCCATAACCTTCAACTAGTTTGCTTTGCACCTGCCCCCACTCTGCCAAATCTATTCTCTACACAGCAGCTCTGATCCTTTTGAAAGGCAGTCAGATCATGCTATTTGACTTGCATGGACTATATGGACTATACCTCCACTGACTTGCCATCCCACTCAGAATAAAATCCCAAATCTTCACCATGTCTTACAAAGGCCACATATTATCACCTATAATTATTCTCCCCCTCACTCACTCCATTGACCTCCTTGCTATTCCTCCAACAAGCCAAATGTGGTCCTACTTCAGAGCATTTGTGCCTTGTTGTCTCTGCCTGAAATGTTCTTACTCAGCTGTCCACGTGGCTCACTCCCTCACTTCACTCAAGTTTGCTTACACGTCACCATTTCAGAGAGGCCTCCCTGTCACATTCTGTCCCCTTGCCCTGCTTACTTTTCTTCAGAACACTCATCTCCATTCTTATTGTTCATTCATCGTTTACTTCTTCTCTACCAGACTCTTTTTGGTTTTTGTGAGGAAGACCAGCCCTGAGCTAACATCCATTGCCAACCCTCCTCTTTTTGCTGAGGAAGACTGGCCCTGGGCTAACATCCGTGCCCATCTTCCTCCACTTTACATGAGATGCTGCCACAGCGTGGCTGACAAGCAATGTGTCACTACACGCCGGGATCTGAACCCGCGAACCCTGGGCCGCCCAAGCAGGGGGCGCGAACGTAACCGCTATGCCACCAGGCTGGCCCCTCTACCAGATTTTGACCTTTAGATTCCAGAACAGTGCCTGGTTCTCAATAAATACTAAAGGAATCAGTAATGAAATGCCCAACAGCAGTGCTAATCATGAGCATTTTGTCCTGTTCTTGACTTTAAAGTGAATTCTAATATTTTACCACCAAATATATTTGCTATAGGTATTACAGATAACATTAATCAGGTTTAGAAAGTTATTCTTAAGTTTGCCATGAGTCTATAATGCATAAATGTTGAATTTTTATCAAATGCTTTTATGGCATCTATTGATACAACTATACGGTTTTCGTCCTTCTATCCGTGATAAGCTTAAACTACAGGTTTTTCTGGAAAACCCCTACTTAGACATAATACATAAAATAACAAATTTTAAAAACATTGCTAGATTTGGTTTGCTCATACACTGACTTTCATAAAAATGAGACCAGGCCACCATTTAGTTTCCTTTATTCACTGACCTTATCCGGTCATGATATTAAGGTTATACTCATTTCATTAAATGAAATAAGGAGCCTTCTTGCTTTCTTAATTCTTTTAATTAAGAATTAACCTCTTAATTTTTCTAATTCATTCTTTCTTAATAAGATAGGATTAATAAGATACCTCTTCCTTGAAGGTTTGACAGAATACTAGGAAAACCATCTGGGCCTAAAATTGTTTGTTTTTGTGGGTAAAATTTCTAAATAAAACTCCTTTAATGATTATAGGTCTATTTGGATTTTTTATTCTAATTGAGACAACTTTCACAAGCTTATTAATTGTCTTGTTCAAATATTATCTAATCCAAAACTTCTTTATCCTATTAAAATTTTCTATTAACATTTGTAGAGTCGTTTATTTTCTCCTTGTAATTTTATCAAATTACATATATCTCCACACGCATATAGGTATACACACACACATTTTAGAAACAATTCTCAGTGAATTGTTCTTTTTTCACTAGAATGACCCCTCTTTAGCCCTACAAATGTTTTTAGCTTTAGTGTGCACATTTCCCCTAACATCAATATTTTTGCTATTCTGCTTTCTCTGAGTCTACGCCTAGTGTATCTTTTCCATGTTTTACTTTCTCCCATTGTATTTTGATGTGTTTTAGGTGTGGCTCTTAAAAACAGCATTTCAATTTTAATAAATAAAATAAAATCTGATCATCTCTGCTATTTAAATGTTAAGTTCTGTGCATTATATTTATGGTAACTACTGATATATTTGGTTTTAATTCTACTGTCTTATTTTGTGCTTTCTATTTATTTATTAGTTTTTTCTTGCTTTTATTGATCTTTTCTTTTTACTCCTCAACTAATATAAAAGTCCATTTGTAACCTTTTAGGGGTTCCCTTAAATTTTCCTTTGATATTTTTTGAAGACATTCCACGACAAAAGACCTAGCTATGTATATTAACAAATAAAACATTCTTCTGAAGACTTAAACGACTATATATATTACATATCATCTATTTTTTTTTGTGAGAAAGACCAGCCCCGAGCTAACATCCATCGCCAATCCTCCTCTTTTTGCTGAGGAAGACTGGTGCTGGGCTAACATCTGCACCCATCTTCCTCTACTTTATATGGGACACCGCCATGGCATGGCTGACGAGCAGTGCGTCTCTGGGCGCCTGGGAACGGAACCAGAGGATCCTGGGCTGCCAAAGTACAAACTAAACCACTGTGCCACTGGGCCGGCCCCAACATATCATCTATTTCTAATTCACATCTGACACGGTTAGGACCTCTACTTCTACCTAAATCTTATTTGGGTAGAAAAGGGGACTACAGGAGACTTAAGTGGTCACAAATTTACATTCAGAATGAAAACTTTCAGTCTCCTGATTTCAATTACAGTGCTCTGTTAATATATACTGATGCTTCCATGTCAATGTCTCATTATATATTCCTTTTATTAAGAGATTTAAAAATATTTCTTGCAAAGAAATCAAACATCAGATCTTTTTATGCATACACACAGCACCAATGGAATGCAACAAAATATACCAACATTTCCAGCATTCAGTGTGGGTCACTGCAACATTTAAAATTGGGAGGGGAACTTCTAGATGGCCTGGCATCTGGCATCCACAGCCCAGTCCTTCAGGAATCTCCTAGAGAATGTTAGCTGAGATGGTGGTGGCCCTGGCAGAATGTTTAATGGATAGCCTAGTACTGAGTTAAATCCTGACTTTAAAAGAACATGGTGTCCCTTTAGTAGTTGCTCTGTTAGGTTTCTGAGAGGTTATAGAAAACCAGAGCTGCTATGAAGACCTGATTAAGCACTAACAGTGGAGGTGTCTTCAAACATAATGTAATCATTCAGGGATCTCCTGAACAAGAACAGGCTAAGCAACAAAGAGAATCTCCTCTGCCTCTACTAATCATGAGTCCCAAAGGTACCTAGTCAAGATTTAGGAAATACCTGTATCATTAAGAAAGATTGGCTATTTTTATCAGAAATAACACCACAAAGAAAAACTTTATGGAGTTATGTGGCCCTTTGGAGTGGGCAGAGGAAATGGGAGCTAAAATATAAGTGCTATATTAACTAAATCTTCTTTACTAATTTCAAATGACTGTTACTTTTTCATTAACAAAGACAGAAGTACATCCCTATCACTCAAAAAATTTTAGTAAAGGATATATAACAAAAATTAAAATATCTCTAAATAATTGATAAAGCTATTAATCAGCACGGAAATTTAAGAAACTCCTTCAAATCCAAAATTCATACGATTGACAGCTAGCCTCAAACACTTCCTTTTCTTCTATATCTTATAGACATATAAGATATCTGAAATGGTAGCTAGTCAGGAAGTTATGGTTCCTAACAGGGGACATAATAAATTCTAAACTGCCTTAAAATTAAAAACTGTTAGGAAAATAATTGTCTTTTGCTAACACAGTACTCCGTAATGGAAAATGTTATTTTCAATTATTTGGTATTAAAATGCTCATCTCCACCATGAATTTCTAAACTATAATTTTAATCTGTTATATTTATATTAAGATTACTAAATCTAACATTTTAGGGTAACAGTTATGAAAAAATGTTATTAAATTTGTTATTAAAAATATAACAACATCCTTTTCTTTTTTTGTGATGAGTATAATTACACAAAATAACATATAAGCTAGATTTGGAAACCCCACATAATATTTAAGAATCATTTGTATCCAAATAAATTTGGAATTAAAACCTTTACCTTGATGACTATTAGTCGTCCCCAGGTACTGTAGGTCAGAATCCACACTGCCAGTTTTACCACATGTCTGTGAAAATCCAAGTTGTCCACATTTCCCAGAAAAATTTGTCTGATGAGTCCCAGTGGTGCCTTTGCAAGGAAGGAGGAGAAAAACATAGAAGTAAAGGTTAACTTTATTTCATGAATACATCTAATTTCACAAATGTTGCTGTCATTTGTGTGGGAATGAATATAGGTGTATATGTA
Source organism: Tapirus indicus (assembly GCA_031878705.1). Lineage (NCBI taxonomy): Eukaryota > Metazoa > Chordata > Mammalia > Perissodactyla > Tapiridae > Tapirus > Tapirus indicus. The sequence goes on from CM062918.1 coordinate 5,849,483, forward strand.
CAGTGAGCCAGGCAGGCAAGAAAGGGATAAAGCTTTTGCTATTGGCAGATCTGATTAGTGGCAGGGGTAAAAAACAGAAGCCAGGCTGGTAAAGTACAGAGAAAGGGAAAATATATTAAAAAAATATATACAAAGGCAGTTTCTTCCTACACGCTACCTTCTCTCACCATGGAATGTTTCTCCAGACCTGGCTTCTCCCTCTCCCCGTATTTCTAGTGTACACTCTACCCAAAAAGTTCTACCGCGGGACTCTTCTCCTTTCTTTCCTCACACGTAACACAGCATTCACATGGTTTCCAGACTTATCTAGGCATATTTCCCAGACCCCTTCCCCTCTCCTGTGGCTGGTTAAGGTTACTCCTGGGCAGGGGAATAAGTCTGAAGAGAAGAAGGTGACAATGACTCTCTGCCATTCAGTTTATTCATCTATAAAATGAGCTGGTCCCTTGTAGTTCTGAAATGCTATTTTTAACTTCTCTCCCTGTGATTTCAGACCCCTCTGTCCCCCCATGTACTGGCTCTCTTCTCAGCTAAGCCTCACCTCCATGCTTTGGCTATATTTTCTCCCTACCTGCACCAGTCCCTCTTGCCTCACTGCCAATCACAAACCCTTCCCTTCTTTGAAGTCCAGCTCAAGTCCAACCTCTTTCCTGGAGTTTTCATAAACCACTTCAGTACCTATGATCTTTTCCTTTCTTGAATCCTGGTGGTACTTACTATAATTTATATCATCCAATCTAGCATTAGATTATATGTTGTCTTATTCTCTAGTTATTTAAAATCTATACAACCAGGTAAGAGTTTCTCAATGGTGCAGAAACCATGAGCCTTATAAAAATCCAAAGTAATGGTATAAGCATAACTGGATATATTCTTGCATTTCTTTTTCTTTATTAAATAGACATTAAACTACACAATCATTATTTTCATTTTTGTAGGAAAATATTAGGGGATTTTACTGCATAAAGGCCTATAAATTCTCCTAGGGTAACAATGTTTTCTAAATATTATGTCTGAACTCACAGCCAACAAATTTCAATAACTGATATCATCTGGATATTAAATAAATGTTAACACTTATGACAAACTCAATCTTTCCCTTATAGACCATTTTCCCTTCCCAACTGGTTCTGCTTTGTCAACATATTACCATTTTTCTAATTACCTGGGTGCTAAGTCTTGAAATCTTTCTCTACTCCCCTTCTTCATCTTCTACATCCAGTTGTCACCTTTTCCTGATTATTACTTTCTATTCTATTTGTAAACAACCTTATCACTCTAGCTTCTTTTTTCCTTAACAAAAAAATCTCCACTGGGTCCCTATAACTTACAAGTATGAGTTCAAATTTTAGAGCCTAGCACACAAGGGTTCCCCATATCCCAATTTATCTGTGACCATCTAAAATGAATCCTGCCTTTACACAGCACCTAGAATATCTCAAGCCCAGTCCTAATGTAAGCCTTTGCTCTCCTCATACCTCCCTCTAACTACTCATATATATCCCAAAAAGATGCAGTTTGAGTACTATCTCCTCTTTAATGCCTTTTCTAACTGACATGGCCCACAACAATAACCATGTCCTCCGAACTACCATAATTTTTACTTTCTGTAACATTTACTTAAGCAACTAAACACCTTTCCAGTTGCTCTGGCCAAAACCCTTAGGGCACTTTTGACTTCTCTCTCACACTCCATACACAGTCCATCAGCAAATCATGTCAACTCCACCTCTGACATACAATCAGAATCCAATCACTTTTCACTACATTCACTGCTACCCTGGTCAAAGCCTCCATCAACTCCAGCCTCTACAACAGACTCCCTGTTTTCACCCTTGCCCTCCTTAAGTCTATTTTAGACATAACATCCAAAACAAGCCTGGAAAACATAAGATAATTGATGTTGCTTCTTTCTTCAAACTGTTCCTCGCTCAGGGGCCGGCCTGGTGGTATAGCAGTGAAGTTTGCACACTCCGCTTCAGCGGCCCGTGGTTTGCAGGTTTGAATCCCGGGCGCGGACTGAAGCATTGTTTGTCAAGCCATGCCGTGGCAGTGTCCCATATAAAGGAGAGGAAGATGGGCATGGATGTTAGCCCAGGGCCAATCTTCCTCAGCAAAAACAGGAGGATTGGCAGCGGACGTTAGCTCACGGCTAACCTTCCTCACACACACACCAAAAAAAATGTTCCTCACTCAGAGTAAAAGCCAAAGTTCATTCAATAGCCCACGAGGCCTTATAAATAAGGACTCCTATTATCTCTTTAATTTCATTTTCTATTTCTCTTTTCCTTACTCATTTCACTCCTGACTTACCAGCCTCTTTGACCTCCCTCAAACATGTCTCATACCCTGCACTGACTGTACCCACTTCCTGGAATTATTTGCTCTCCTCTCTTGAAATCTACGTGGTTTGCTTCAAATATTCCCTTCTGAATATGGCCTTTTTTCACCACATTATTTAAAATAGCCTCTCCTCCATATTCCTCTTCTCTGCTTTATTGTTCTCCACAGCATTTATTCCCATCTAACCCACTACGTTTCACATCTATTTAATGTCAACTTCGCCCCAACTAGAATGCAAGGTCTATTAGGCAGAAAGTTTCCCTTTTTTATTGACTACTATATCCTCAGTACTTAGAAAAGTACCTGACACATAGGAGATAAATATGAGTTGCTGATTAAGCAAATATTGCCTTACATTACTACTCAAAGGATTTCAGTGAGAAACCCTTCCAGGGTCTTATGAGACAATTATGTCAAAGTGTCCATTCTTATCAGATCTTTAACAAATATGTATTGAATCTGAATTGTCTACTAGATTATAAGTTCTATGAGCTCTTGATAACTATGAAGTTTAAAGAAATCTTTAACTTAGTTCAACATGTCCATTACCTGCAACTTTTACTTACCAGCAGCACATACAGGAAGAGAATCTGGGTTAAAATCCCGACTATTCTGAAATAAGTTTCTTGACCCTCTTTTTCTGCTAAAACATAAATCATCGACTGGCATTCCTTGAGAGGGCTTTAATTTTGGAGATGGGATGAAATCATATGCCGAAAACTATAAGAACAGAATAATAAGTTAGCAAATTTGTGTTAAGTTACTTGGTAATAAATACGACAGAATAATTTAGACCCAATTATAAAATTCAGATTATAAGAAAGAAATTTATCAAGTATATGATACAAATAAATATTCACATACAGAATGGTACACTAACAGCACTTTTCATTCCATGAGAGAAATGCTATTTTTTTCCCTCTTTCTTACTACTTCACCCCAAACCTCTGTACCTTACCTTCCTACAGTACACATCTGTTAGCTAGGAAGGAAAGAATCAAATGACAAAAAGAGTGAAATAACAACTTAAATAGAGAAAAGAACATTTCTGATTCAGCAGCATAGCCCATCACACTGTGCCATCTTTCAGGATTAGACAATAAATGCCAATGGAAGGTTGCTGAACCAGCAAGCATCCCACTCTACTATTCTTCCTGAGGCTAATTTACTATCTGTAATCTGTAGCCCAAATGTAAATGGACATGTGGTAACCTGTGTCATGGTTACTTAAAAGACTTTCTTATGATAGGTCGTCTAGTTAAAACCAAGTACATAATACTTTATATATGTCTAGTACTTTATAGTTTGCAATTCCTTTTTCACATACTCCCTTTGATCCTTAGGATACAAAAGTGCCAGGATAGAAGTTTGAAGTTCTACCTAATCATAGTTAAAGAACTAAGTGAAAGCATGATTCAAGGGTTCAGAATTCTTCACCAATGACAACCTTAATTGTTGTGGATCACTTCACATTCAACATGCCTATAGAGTATTAAAAAAACTGAGTGAACAGACAAGAAATTATACTGTCTATATATTCATTTGGAGCTTAAAGACACAATCAAATCTAGACATGTGGTGAACTATAAGCCTTGTCAGTATGCTCCTTTGCAAACTTTGCCAAGTATCAAATAGCACTGAAATACAATAAAATTAAAGATATGTCTATTTGAAAACTTCTTAGCTACTTGACTATTACAAGATAAGATATAAACTACCAAATATACCTCAGGTAATTTGTTATTCCTAATCAAGTTTTGTGAAAAACCTGTTAACTCCTTCAAAAATTAACCCAGAAAATACCAATGAGAAATAAAGAATGCCCCAGTTGAAAAAGGCGTGATTTTACTTTCTCAAAATCTAATATTACAATTTCTCTGACTGATTACATAGTAGTCAGTATTAAAAGGAAAAAAAATGAATCCAATTACAGTCAACTTCTGATTAAATACAGAAGACATACTAACCCAGTTAAAATAGTGAGTAATCCAGAAATAATTCTCCTGTATGGAGGGGCTGGCCCAGTGGCGCAGCAGTTTAATTCGCGCTTGGCAGCCCGGGGTTTGCAGGTTCGGATCCCAGGCGCCCGCCGACGCACTGCCTGTCAGCCACGCTGTGGCGGCATCCCATATAAAGTAGAGGAAGATGGGCACGGATGTTAGCCCAGGGCCAGTCTTCCTCAGTAAAAAGAGGAGGATTGGCAACAGATGTTAGCTCAGGGCTGGTCTTCCCCACAAAAATAGATAAATAAATAAATAATTCTCCTGTATGGAATATGTTTTATATTAGATTTACTCTGTAACTAATTTCTGCCTAGACAACAGAATATTAGTCTGTATGCCAGATGCATACGACAGGTAGTGGTGATGGGGATACTGGGGCGGTGGCAGTGGTGGGAAATGTGTGCACGAGTGTGGCATTTTCAGGAATTTAGGACAAGTCAGTCAGGGATTAAGTTTTGCTATAGAAAAATCTGCAAGTATTTGAAAGCAGACTACAGGACACACCAATTATTATTAACACGAGAGGCCCTTTTTCTTCTCTTTTAGAAGTAGTCAAATGATTTTCATCAGGATAAGCTTTGATGGGATTAAACAATGAAGAACAGGAAAGGGAAGTGAGTTAGAGTAAAAGAGAAAAGTGCAGATACATGTTGAAAGAGCTGTAAGCTAAATTTACAAAATGTGAAGCAGTCTGTTTAGAGCACTTTATAACTCTTAGGAATATGGAACTGTGTGTTTGGTCTTTGAAGTTAATACCTAACAATATAGAAGTAAATAAGATATAAAGTCAAATTCTTCTTTGGCACCTCTTTCATCAGAAGCCTATTGATAAACTCTGTTACCAGGTCTTTTTCCTTATATACAAATTATTTCATAAGCTATTTTTAAAGAACAAACACAGATCACAAAGTAAGTACTCAGGATACTGCAGGCATCCTTCAATGTTAACCCACACATATCTGTTATTCCTTTTAATTGTCGTCCAGTATTGCACATTATGGTTGGACTCACAGTCCCCTACTGGTGGACACTGTCTTTGCCACAATTTTCACTATTACAATCTTGTAGTGCACATTGTTATGTACATATCTTCACATATTACATGACTCTTTCCGGAGAACAGAAATATTAAAAATGGAATTGTTAGGCCTAGGAATATAAACTATTTTTAAAGGCTGCATAATGTTACATTGACTAGACATGCCATTCTCCTATTGTGGAACATTTGGGTTGTTTCCAATTTTTTTTTTTTTATATTGATAAGGAAGGAATTTCAATGAGGGAAATGGTGCATACCTGGCTTAAGGTAGCAGTGCTGATAAAAGATCTGCAGACCTTAGAAAGATTGTCACATATGTCACACAACTAAAAATATTTTTAAAACAACTAAAATGGTTTTTTGGATATTCTAAGGCTTCCTACACAAGGGCAGAATATGCAGACTGAACTCTTTGCAGCGGTCAGCTAACCAGTTTCATTATAAAATGTGCAAACAAGACTTACTGTGTCCAGTCTGCAATTGTTTTTCTCTTTTCTCATTCTTGGATTTCCTTGATTTAGCTATTAGCTAACTCTCCTACATATAAGGAAACAAACTGCAAAGTAACAAACTAAATGTTTGTGACTCCTGGTTTGATGTTTATTTCTGGAGGTTTCACTACCATACTGCCCTTCTGGGTCTTAACATGAGAATCAAACACAGGGCCTGAAAGCACACCTTTCCTGAGACTTGGACCCTTGAGTTCTCAGGAAACTCATTGAGCAATGTGACTCTTGCAACAGTGAATCTGATTCTTGGCAAAGCCTGTTTCTGGTTCTGATTTTGACTGAGCACACAGACAATAGTTTCCACACAGATGGTAGCAGAGGTGGAAATGAGCTTTGACCTCATGGTCTGACTATTAGGTGATTGGTATCCTGGTCAAGTGGCAGCTGACAGGGAATCTGGAATCTTGTTTCCTTATTGGTATGTTCTGTTTATGTTTTTTTTTTAATTTTTATTGATGTCTTAATAGTTTATAACATTGTGGGGTTTCAGTTGTACATTATTATATGTCCTACACCATGTGGATGCATCCCTTTACCACTTGTGCCCACCCCCCAACCCCCTTCCCCATGGTAACCACCAACCAGTTCTGTCTGTGTGTTACTTTATATTCCACATATGAGTGAAATCATGCGGTGTTTGTCCTCTCTCTGGCTTATTTCACTTAAGATAATATCCTCTAGGTCCATCCATGTTGTTGCAAATGGGACACTTCTGTCTTTTTTTATGGCTGAGTAGCATTCCATTGTATATATATATAGCACATCTTTATCCAATCATCAGTCCAGGGACACTTGGGTTGCTTCCACTTCTTGGCTATAGTGAATAATGCTGTAATGAACATAAGGGTGAATAAGCCTCTTGGAGATGGCTGATTTCATGTCCATTGGGTAGATGCCCAAGAGTGGGATTGCTGGATCATAAGGTACTCCTGTTTTTAATTTTTTGAGGAATCTTCATACTGTTTTCCATAGAGGCTACACCAGTTTGCATTCCCACCAGCAGTGAATGAGGGTTCCCGTTTCTCCACAGCCTCTCCAATATTTGTTGTTTTTTGTTTGGTGATTATAGCCACTTATATCTTCCTTGGAAAAATGTCTGTTCATATCCTCTGCCCATTTTTTGATCGGGTCTTTTTTTGTTGTTCAGTTGTGTGAGTTCTTTATATATTTTGGAGATTAATCCCTTGTTGGATACACGATTTGCGAATATTTTCTCCCAGCTGGTGGGTTGTCTATCCATCTTGATCCTGGTTTATTTTGCCTTGTAGGAGCTCTGTAGTCTGATGAACTCCCACTTGTTTATTTTTTCTTTTGTTTCCCTCGTCCGAGTGGACATGGAATCTGAAAGGATCTCTTTATGACCGATTTCAATTAGTGTACTGCCTATATTTTCTTCCAGGAGTTTTATAGTTTCAGGTCTCACTTTCAGGTCTTTAACCCATTTTGAGTTGATTTTTGTGTATGGTGATAGAAGATGGTCCACTTTCATTCTTTTGCATGTGGCTGTCCAATTTTCCCAGCACCATTTATTGAACAGACTTCCCTTTCTCCATTGTATGTTCTTCACTTCTTTGTAGAAGATTAGCTGTCCATAGGTGTGTGGTTTATTTCTGAGCTTTCAATTCTGTTACATTGATCTGTGTATCTATTTTTGTACCAGTACCATGCTGTTTTGATTACTATAGTTCTATAGTATATTTTGAAATCAGGGATTGTGATGCCTCCAGTATTGTTCTTTTTTTTCAGGATTGCTTTAGGTATTCGGAGTCTTTTGTTGCCCCATATGAATTTCAGTATTTTTTGTCCTATTTCCATAAAGAATGACATTGGGATTCTGATTGGGATTGCACTGAATCTGTAGATTGTTTTAGGTACTATGGACATTTTAACTATGTTTATTCTTCCAACCCATGTGCATGGAATATTTTTCTATGTCTTTATGTCTTCATTGATTTCTTGCAACAGTGTCTTATAGTTTTCATTGTATAGGTCTTTCACCTCCTTGGTTAAATTTATTCCCAGATATTTTATTCTTTTTGTGGCAATTGTAAATGGGATTGTCTTTCTGAGTTCTCTTTCTGTTAGTTCATCATTAGTGTATAGAAATGCAACTGGTTTTTGTAAGTTGATTTTATACCCTGCCACTTTGCTGTAGTTGATTATTTCTAGTAGTTTTCCAATGGATTTGGGGGGGGGGGTTTCTACGTATAAGATCACGTCATCTGCAAACAGAGTTTCACTTCTTTGTTGCCTATTTGGAGTCCTCTTATTCCTTTTTCTTGCCTAATTGCTCTGGCCAAAATCTCCAGTACTATGGTGAATAAGAGTGGTGAGAGTGGGCACCCTTGTCTTATTCCTGTCCTCAAAGGAATGGCTTTCAGTTTTTCCCTATTGAGTAGGATGTTAGCTGTAGGTTTGTCATACATGGCCCTTATAATGTTGAGGTACTTTCCTTCTATACTCATTTTGTTGAGAGTTTTTATCATAAATGGATGTTGGATCTTGTCAAATGCTTTCTCTGCATCTATTGAGATGATCATGTGCTTTATATTCTTCATTTTGTTAACGTGGTGTATCACGTTATTGATTTGTGGATGCTGAACCATCCCTGTGTCCCTGGTCTAAATCCCACTTGGTCATGGTGTGTGATCTTTTTGATGTATTGCTGTATTCGGTTTGCCAACATTTTGTTGAGGATTTCTGAGTCTATGTTCATCAGCAATATTGGCCTGTAGTTTTCCTTCTTTGTCTTGTCCTTGTCTGGCTTTGGTATCAGGGTGATGTTGGCCTCGTAGAATGTGTTAGGAAGTATTCCATCTTCCTGTATTTTTTGGAATAGTTTGAGAAGGATAGGTATTAAATCTTCTTTGAATGTTTGGTAAAATTCTCCAGGGAAGCCATCTGGTCCTGGACTTTTACTTTTAGGGAGGTTTTTGATTACTGTTTCAATCTCTTTACTTGTGATTGGTCTATTCAGATTCTCTATTTTTTCTTGATTCAGTTTTGGGAGGTTGTATGTGTCCAAGAATTTATCCATTTCCTCTAGGTTGTCCAATTTGTTGGCACATAGTTTTTTCATAGTCTTCTCTAATAACCCCTTGTATTTCTGTGGTATCTGTTGTAATTTGTCCTCTTTCACTTCCAATTTATTTATTTGAGTCTTCTCCCTTTTTTTCTTAGTGAGTCTGTCTAAGGGTTTGTTGATTTTGTCTGTCTTCTCAAAGAACCAGCTCTTTGTTTCATTGATCCTTTCTACTGTTTTTCTGGTTTCAATTTCATTTATTTCTGCTCTAATTTTTATTATTTCTCTCCTTCTGATGATTCAGGGCTTTGTTCTTCTTTTTCTAATTCTGTTAGGTATAGTTTAAGATTATTCATTTGGGATTTTTCTTGTTTGTTAAGGTGGGCTTGTACTGCCTTGTATTTCCCTCTCAGGACTGCTTTTGCTGCATCCTGTATGAGTTGGTATGGTGTATTTTCCTTTTCATTTGTCTCCAGATAGTTTTTGATTTCTCCTTTAATTTCATCAATGATCCATTGGTTGCTCAGTAGCATGTTGTTTAGTCTCCACATCTTTGTCACTTTCCCAGTTTTTTTCTTGCTGTTGATTTCTAGTTTCATAGCATTATGATCAGAAAAGATGCTTGTAATGATTTCAATCTTCTTAAATTTATAGAGGTTTGCCTTGCTTTCTAATACATGGTCTATCCTTGAGAATGTTCCATGTGAGCTTGAGAAGAATGTGTACTCTGCTGTTTTTGGGTGGAGTGCTCTGTATATATCTATTAAGGCCATCTTGTCTAGCTTTTCTTTTAAGTCCACTATTTCCTTATTGACTTTTTGTCTGGATGATCTATCCATTGACATAAGTGGGGTGTTAAGATTCCCTACTATTATTGTGTTGCTGTTAATATCTTCTTTTAGGTTTTTTAGTAGTTGTTTTAAGTACTTTGGTGCTCCTGTGTTGGGTGCATAGCTATTTATAAGTGATATGTCTTTTTGGTGAAGTGTCCCTTTTATCATTATATATTCCCGCTGTTTGTCTCTCATTACCTTTTTTTATCTTGAAGTTACTTTGTCTGATATAAGTACGGCAACTCCTGCTTTCTTTTGTTTGCCATTATCTCAGAGTCTTGTCTTCCATCCTTCTACTTTGAGTCTGTGTTTGTCTTCAGAGCTGAGATGTGTTTCCTGGAGGCAGCAAATTGTTGGATCTTGGTTTTTAATCTTTCCCGCCACTCTGTGTCTTTTGATTGGAATATTCAATCCATTTACATTTAGAGTTATTATTGACATATGAGGGTTTAATGTCACTATTTTATCATTCATTTTCCGGTTCTTTTGCATTTCCTTAGTTTCTTATCCCATGTGTTTTGGACTGCCAATTCAGTTTGGTAGTTCTGCATGAGATTCTCTCAGTTTTCTTTTGTCACATGAGATTCTCTTCTGGTTATTTGTTTAGTGGTTACCATCAGGTTTATATAAAATATCTCATGGATGAGACAGTCCATTTTCTTATGCCTTTTGTTTCCTTAGACTAAGTCAATTTGATCTCTTTGCTCTTCCCCTTCTAATTTGTTGTTGTCACTATTTATTCCATCTTGCGTTGTGAGTGTGTATTTACAGTGATGGGTTTAAATTCATTTTTGATGTTTTCCAACTGCAATTTTTTGGGTTAGTCTCCTTGTTTTACTCCTTGCTCAAAACTTTGTATCCCCTTTCTCTTTTGCTTTTTTTTTTTTTTTCAGGCCTAAGGTCCTTCTTGAGCATTTCTTGTAGTGGGGGTCTTCTGGTCATGAACTCCCTTAGCTTTTGTGTATCAGGGAGAGTTATTATTTCTTCATCATATTTGAAGGATATTTTCACTGGATAAAATATTCATGGCTGAAGGTTTTTGTCTTTCAGCATTTTGAATGTATCATTCCAGTCTCTCCTAGCCTGTAGAGTTTCTGTCGAGAAATCAGTTGAGAGCCTGATGGTGTTTCCTTTGTATGTTATTTTGTTTTTTCGTTCAGCTGCCCTTAATATTTTTTCTTTCTCATTGACTCTTGCCAGCTTTGCTACTATATGCCATGGAGTTGGTCTTTTCCTGTTTATATATTTTAGTGATCTATCGACTTCATTCACTGTTATTTCCAACTCTTTCCCCATGTTTGGGAAGTTCTTAGCTATTATTTCTCTGAACAAACTCTCTGCTCCTCTTTCCCTTTCTTCTCCTTCTGGAATACCTATTATCCTTATGTTACTTTTCCTAATTGAGTCTGATATTTCTCAAAGAATTTCTTCATTTCTTTTTAGTCTTAGTTCTCTCTCCTCTTCTATCTGGACTGTTTCTGCATGGCTACCCTTGATAATGCTAATTCTTTCCTCCATATTGTCAGTTCTGCTCTTTAAAGACTCCAGGTTCTCCTTTATCTCATCCATTGTGTTTTTCATCTCCAATAATTTTGATTGGTTTTTCTTTATGGTTTCAATCTTTTTTGTGAAGAAATTCCTGAATTCATTGAATTGTCTGTGTTCTCTTGTAATTCACTGAGTCTTTTTATGATAGCTATTTTGAATTATCCGTCATTTAGATTATGGATTTCTGTGCCTTCAGGGTTGGTTTCTGGGTGTTTGTCATTTTCCTCTTGGTCTGGAGACTTAAGATGCTTTTGCATAGAGCTGGCTGATTTTCCTTTGCTATTTTTCATCTTGAGAATTTCTGGTCCTGCAGTTTCCACTTGCCGCCACTAGGTGGAGGTCACGAGCTGTGTGTTCTGAGCCTGCTGCAGTCCCCAGAGGGATTGTGGTGAAGTGCAGGGTGTGTGTATGGGGGGGCTCTCTCTTTTGCCTGCCCTAGCTGGGGGCTTCTTTTCTCCTTTGCTATCTGCTCTCTTGTGGCATCTGGATGTTGACTGTACCCTGCAACAGTTTGTCACTGCTTCCTGGTGGGGATCTCCCGACAGTCTGTGAGAGCACCTGGAGGGCGACAGCTTTCCCCGCAGAGGGCTGCGCCCCCGCCCCCCTCGTCTGTGAGCCGTGCTGTCTTTGCCGATTGAATGGGGAGGGGGAGTAGATTTCCTTACCTCTCCTCAAGTCCTTTGGGGCTTCCTGCACCTCCACTGTCAGATGTACCAGAGTGTGGGTCTCAGAAGTCCTTTGTAGTGTTTGATTGACCTCTGTTGGTATGTGAATGATGTTTTTGTTGTCTTAGGGGGCAGAGATTTAAAGAGGTAATCTCACTCCGCCATGATGTTGACGTCACTCATGTTTGTTTTTAAATATACTGATAGGAGTTCCTTTACTCTAATAACTAAACCCCTCTTCCTCCATCCAAAATGTAAGGTTTTTTCACGTTTACTTATTATGGGTCCAACACCTGTCAATATCTACAAAACTCAAATTCCTACACCAAAGATGAAAGAAAATCCATAACATTCAATGGTCAGCTTTCTTCAGTTTCTCTAAATAATTGAGTAACTGCAAACTAACATAATTTTGGAACTTTAAAGCTAAAGAAAGGATTGTAATGAAACAATTACAAATTATACAAACTCAGAAAAATGATGGCTTCCAAAAGCCAAATAAAATAATATTTAATAATTTTCCAAACCTTAAACGAGTTTAACCTTTTAAAAACTCAGAAAATTCAATGCCATTATTGTACAGGTTATGGGCTTTGAAAAAAAAAAGAATGCCTCATTAAATTCCTGGAAATCACAATTCTCAATCTATTAGCTATCTATTGCTGTGTAATGAATTATCCCAAAACTGTGTAATGCATTATCCCAAAATATAGTAGCTTAAAACAACAAACATTATTATCTCTTTCTGTGGATCAGGAATTTGGAAGTGAATTAACTGGATGGCTCAAATATCTCTGAGGCTGCAGTCAAGATGATGGCCAGGCTGCTGTCGACTGAAGGCCTGATGGAGATGGGAGGATCACTGGAGGTTACTCAGGGGCTGCTGGCAGGAGGCCTCAGTTCCTTGCTCTCTGGGCCTCTCCAGAGGGCTGCTCACGACATGGCAGCTGTCTTCCTCCAGAGCAAGTAATCCGAGAAAGAGAGCAACCAGGTGGAAGCTGCAGTGTCTTTTTATGACTTAGTTTCTGAAGTCACACACCATTATTTCTACTATATTTGTTAGAAGTGAGTCATTAAATCCAGATACATTCAAGGAGAGGGGAATTGGACCCCAGCTCTTCATGGGAAGAATCTCAAAGAATTTGTGGAAATATATTTAAAACTAACACATTCAACAATGATGCTTCCTTGATGAACCTAATCAATCTAATGGTGCTTAATTATATGGTATTGTTTCTTTAGCTAGTCAACATTCTTAATAGATTGGCACCTGCTTCTGCTGCGTTATCATAATTAGATCCTCTAAGTTATATAGAAGGTAAAATTTTTCCATATGATAAATATGAAATATTTTTTGAGCAAACAATTTGATATATCTTCTCTATCTATACATAGTATTTATCAATCAGGATATAATCATCTGGAACAAGCTCCTGTTCTAAGTGGCTTATAAAAATCATTATTAACAGGTTAAGTGCTTATATATTGCAGTAAACTAAGTAAAACCCAAAGATTTCTAACATTTCTTTTAGTTCTTATGATTTAAATGTACTGTCTCTCTAAGAAAAAAAAGGGTCTTTTCAAAAGCTGTACATTCGAGGGGAAACACAGACTAGCTGTGAGTTTAATTAATGGCCTACCAACCTGGCACACTAGGCTAAAGAACAGGAAAAAAAAATTCTTAAATAAACTTAAAAGTTTTAATATCTGGTATATAATCGTATAGTAAAAGTTCACATAAAAATCCTATTTAAAGATGGCTCTTTGGACAAAATCAGACTCTTTTAAAAACAGCTATTTGTCTTTGCCCAGATTTTATCACCATGTCAAAATAATATTAGTATAATATAAACGTTTGTACAAACTTGAAATTATCTTCTCAAGAAAAGCCTAATTAACTTATGTCTCTTAAATTCCTCTACTGATTTCCCAAGTTGAATACATTAACAACACTCCTTTTCAAAACATAAAATCATATGTTCAATTAAATTTTATAATAGGTAATGTTTATTAAAAGGGATCAATTCTTATAATGCCACAAATCTTATAAAGCTTAATATACTAGCTTATGTTGTAACTTCCAGACCCTTAGTTTAACATTTCAGACTGAAATTGAATAAATGAAAAATCTTAAGATCCTGAATAATTTCTAATTAAGATAAAAACACAAATCACTGATCACTAAATATGTTTTAATTTACCCTTGTCTCATATACATTATAGAATAACCACCAAATAAACAGGTTAAAGAATACATAAATGCCTTTGGATGATGTTAAATACATGTTTATTTTTGCCACTTAAATCATTATAGAACAGATATGAAATGTATACTCATGGAGAGAATGAAAAAATAGTTCTTGGTTACATAACTCTTAGTTTTTTTCTGTGTCTATGAGGAAACAAAAGTTGGTTTCTTTGGGTAAGGTTGTATTTAATATATATAGCTGACTCTGCCATAGGTTAAAAAGTTACAGAGAAATAAAAATATGTATACAAGGTAATAGATATGTTTTGTCTTATTTTAATATGCTTTTAAGGTTTTTACAAAAAATTATTTACAAATTTTTAAGAAGATCATCTACACTGAGCATAGATATGCTTTTGGATTGTTTGTGATTTTTACAAGCATTAAAAATAAAAGTTTTTCAAATTCTTCAGGCACCTCAATAAAATTAAAAAAAAAATTAATGACTACTTATTGGAAACAACCCAACATCTACAGTGATATTAGATATGCTTTCAGGGTTGTTCATGATTTTGACATGTTTTAAAACTAAGGGTTTTTCTTATGCAGATACTCCAATAATATTTTTTTTTTTTTTTTTTTTTTGTGAGGAAGACCAGCCCTGAGCTAACATCCGTTGCCAATCCTCCTCTTTTTGCTGAGGAAGACTGGCCCTGGGCTAACATCTGTGCCCATCTTCCTCCACTTTATATGGGACGCCGCCACAGCATGGCTGACAAGCAGTGCGTCGGCGGGCGCTCGGGATCCGAACTCGCGAACCCCGGGCTGCCAAGCGCAGACTAAACCACTGCGCCACCGGGTGGCCCCCCTCCAATAATATTTTTAAAAGAAAATTAAAGACTACTTACTGGAAACTATCCAACATCCAAGGAACATCTCAATTTTTAGGACTAGGTTCACGCCAAATACATTAGTGCAACTTAATAATTTTAGGTTTTCTATTACTTTTAAGTTTGTCATATTAAGTATCCTAAATCTTGCCCACATTCTTCAAATCCCTGATCCTCTATTTTCCATTCTCAGCTTGCCTCTTAGTTTACTAGAATATGGAAACCTAATGTTAGAGCCCTGCTCTCAAAATGTGGTTCACAAATCAGCAGTAGCAGCAACACCGAGGAGCTCATTAGACATGTCTCAGACCCCATTCTACACAAATTGAATTAGAATCTGTATTTTAACAAGATCCTGAGGCAATTCATATGCACATTAAAGTTTGATAACCACTGTTCTAGAGCTCATATTTTCCTTTCCTTTCCTTCTTGCTATCTCAAAATTTTTCTGTATCCTAAGTCATCTCCCTTTTGTTTCTCCTTCAGTTCCAGAGAAGACTTCAATTCTTTTCCCAAGCTAACCTCTCTCTACACCTGTGTTCTTGACTCATTTAGTCTTTATTTAGGGACATTAATTCCTTGCCTTTCACTCTCAAATATGATTACAGGGACTGAATCATATGTATCTTGCATATCTAATATCTACCACAGTACAAGATACAGATTAGGTGTGTTGAATTCACAGGTGGCTCCTTTCTTGGCCTCTTTCAAATCAGGTGTTTCTTATTTAAAAGTAAAACACAGTAATAACTGATCCTGCTATATCTCACTTGGCTTTTTCTTTCACTATCACACTCTTAGATATTTTCTCACTTAACAAATATTTCTTGATACTGATTGTGGACACAGCACTATGGTTAGTACTGTTACAAAAACCAATAAAACAAAAAACAAAAAAACCCAGTCCCTAACGGAATTGGCTTAGACTAAGGAAATAACAGGCTACCAAAAAGTGGACTATCTTATCTATGACATTTTTTTATACAAACCTCATGGTAACCACTAAACAGATAATCAGAACAGAGACACAAATGATAAATGAAGAGAAAAGTGAGAAAACCATGACAGATAACTACCAAACTGAATTGGCAATCTGAAAAACACGGGACAAGAAACAAGGGAAATACAGAACAACCAGAAAACAAATGATAAAATGGCAGCATTAAGTCCTCATATATCAATAATCACTCTAAACTTAAATGGATGGAATTCTCTAATCAAAAGACACACAGTGGTGGGATGGATTAAACAACATGACTCAACAATATGCTGCCTCCAGGAAACACATCTCAGCTCTAAAGACAAACAAAGGCTCCGAGTGAAGGGATGGAAGACGAACTCCAAGCCAATGGCAAACAAAAGAAAGCAGGGGTTGCCATATTTATATCAGACAAAGTAGACTTCAAGATAAAACAGGCAATGAGAGACAAAGAGGAGCAGTATATAATGATAAAAGGGAGACTCCACCAGGAAGACATAACACTTATAAATACATATGCACCCAACACAGGAGCACCAAAGCCCATAAAGGAACAGTTAACAAACCTAAAAGGAGATATTAACAACAACACAATAATATTAAGGGACCTTAACAGCCCACTTACATCAATGGATAGATCAGACAGAAAGTCAACGAGGAAATAGTGGAATTAAATGAAAAACTAGACCAGATGGGCTTAACAGATATATATATAGAGAACATTCCATCCAAAAACAGCAGAATACACATTCTTCTCAAGCACGCATGGAACGTTCTCAAGGATAGACCATATGTTAGAAAATGAGGCAAGCCTCAATACATTTAAGATGATTGAAATCGTATCAAGCAGCTTTTCTGACCATAATGCTAGGAAACTAGAAATCAATGGCAAGAAAAAAGCTGGGAAAGTAACAAATATGTGGAGACTAAACAACATGCTACTAACAACCAATGGATCACTGATAAAATTAAAGGAGAAATTAAAAAATATCTTGGGACAAATGAAAATGAACATAGATGATACCAACTCACATGGGATGCAGCAAAAACCGTCCTAAGAGGGAAATTCATAGCAATACAGGTCCATCTTAACAAATTAGAAAAATCTCGAATAAGCAATCTTAAACCACATCTAAAGAATTAGAAAAAGAAGAAAAAACAAAGCCCAAAGTCAACAGAAGGAACGAAATAATAATTAGAGCAGAAATAAATAAAATTGAAACCAGAAAAGCATTAGAAAGGATCAATGAAACTAAGAGCTGGTTCTTAAGAAGATAAACAAAACTGACAATCCCTTAGTCAGACTCACTAAGAAAAAAAGAGAGAAAGCTCAAATAAATAAAATTGGAAATGAAAGAGGAGAAATTACAATGGATACCACAGAAATACAATGGATTATAAGAAAATACCATGAAAAACTATATGCCAACAAATTGGACAATTTAGAAGAAATAGATAAATTCTTAAACTCATACAACCTCCCAAAACTAAATCAAGAAATAGAAAATCTGAATAGACCAATCACAAGTAAAGAGATTGAAACAGTCATCAAAAACCTCCACCAAAATAAAAGTCCAGGGCAAGATGGCTTCTCTGGAGAATTCTACCACAAATTCAAAGATTTAATACCTATCTTTCTCAAACTATTCCAAAAAGTTGAAGAAGGCAGAACACTTCCTAACACATTTTATGAGGTCAACATCACCCTGATACCAAAGCCAGACAAGAACAACACAAAGAAGGAAAACTACAGGCCAATGTCGCTGATGAACATAGATGCAAAAATCCTCAACAAAATATTGGCAAACCAAATACAGCAATATATTAAAAGGATCATACACTGTGATCAAGTGGGATTTAGACCAGGAATGCAGGGATGGTTCAAATCTGCAAATCAATGTGATACACCACATTAATAGAACGAGGAATAAAAAGCACATGATCATCTCAGTAGATGCAGAGAAAGCATTTGACAAGATCCCACATCCATTTATGATAAAAACTCTAAACAAAATGGGTATAGATGGAAAGTACCTCAACAGAATAAAGGCCATATATGACAAACCCACAGCCAGCATCATACTCAATGGGGAAAAACTGAAAGCCACCCCTCTGAGACCAGGAGCAAGACAAGGGTGCCCACTCTCACCACTCTTATTCAACATAGTACTGGAGGTTCAGGCCAGAGCAATTAGGCAAGAAAACGAAATAAAAGGTGTCCAAATAGGCAACAAAGAAGGGAAACTCTCCCTATTTGCAGGCAACATGATTTTATATATAGAAACCCCTAAAGAATCCATTGGAAAACTATTAGAAATAATCAACAACTACAGCAAAGTTGCAGGGTACAAAATCAACTTACAAAAATCAGTTGCATTCCTATACTCTAATAACGAACTAACAGAAAGAGAAGTCAAGAAGACAATCCCATTTACCATCACAACAGAAAGAATAAAATATCTAGGAATAAATTTAACTAAGGAGGTGAAAGACCTATACAATGAAAACAGTAAGACATCACTGAAAGAAATCAATGATGACACAAAGAAATGGAGAGATATTCCATGCATGTGCATTAGAAGAATAAATACCCATACCCATAAAATGCCCATACTACCTAAGGCAATCTACAGATTCAATGTAATCCCAATCAGAATCCCAATGACATTCTTCACAGAAATAGAACAAAGAATCCTAAAATTCTTATGGGGCAAGAAAAGACCCCAAATAGTTAAAGCAATCCTGAGAAAAAAGAACAATGCTGGAGGCATCACAATCCCTGACTTCAAAATATAGTACAAAGCTATAATACTCAAAACAGCATGATACTGGCACAAAAACAGTCACACAGATCAATGGAACAGAATTGAAAGCCCAGAAATAAAACCACACATCTATGGACAGCTAATCTTCAACAAATGAGCTAAGAACATACAGTGAAGAAAGGAAAGTCTCTTCAATAAATAGTGCTGGGAAAATTGGACAGACACATGCAAAAGAATGAAAGGAGACCGTCTTCTTTCACTGTACACAAAAATTAACTGAAAATGGATCAAAGACTTGAAGGTAAGACATGAAACCATAGAACTCCTAGGAGAAAATATAGGCAGTGCATTCTTTGACATTGGTCTTAGAAGGATCTTTTCGAATACCAAGTCTACCAGAACAAGGGAAACAAAAGAAAAAATAAGCAAGTGGGACTTCATCAGACTAAAGAGCTTCTGCAAGGCAAAGGATACCAGCAACAAAACGAAAAGACAACTCACCAACTGGGAGAAAATATTTGCAAATCATATATCTGACAATATATATTTTGGGTTTATCTCCAAAATATAAAGAACTCACACAACTCAACAAGAAAAAAACAAATAACCCAATCAACTAACGGGCAGAGGACATGAACAAACATTTTTCCAAAGAAGACATACAGATGGCCAATAGGAACATGAAAAGATGTTCAACATCACTAACCATCAGGGAAATACAAATCAAAACTACACTAAGATACCAACTTACACCCATTAGAATGGCTATAATCACCAAGACAAAAAACAAATGTTGGAAAGGATGTGGAGAAAAGGGTACCCTCATACACTGCTAGTGGGAATGCAAACTGGTGCAGCCACTATGGAAAATAGTAGGGAGATTCCTCAAAAAATTAAAAATAGAAATACCATATGAGCCAGCTATCCCACTAGCAGGTATTTATCCAAAGAGCTTGAAATCAACAATTCAAAGATTCTTATGCTCCCCGATGTTCATTGCAGCATTATTCACAGTAGCCAAGACGTGGAAGCAACCAAGTGCCCATTAACTGATGACTGGATAAAGAAGATGTGGTGTGTATATATATATATATATATATATATATATACACACACACACAATAGAATACTACTCAGCCATAAAAAAAAAGGACAAACTGCTGCCAGCCTGGCGGTGTAGTGGTTAAGTTTGCGCACACTGCTTCAGCAGCCCAGGGTTTGCAGGTTTGGATCCTGAACGTGGACCTATGCACTGCTTATCAAGCCATGCTGTGGCAGGCGTCCCACATATAAAGTAGAGGCAGATGGGCATGGATATTAGCCCAGGGCCAATCTTCCTCAGCAAAAAGAGGAGGATCAGTAACAGATGTTAGCTCAGGGCTAACGTTCCTCACCAAAACAAAGGGAAAAAAAAAAAAGAAAAAATCGTCCCATTTACAGCAACATGAATGGACCTTGAGGGTATTATGTTAAGCGAAATAAGTCAGACAGAGAAAGACAAACACTGTATGATTTCACTCATATGTGGAAGATTAACACACAGACAAAGAGAACAGATTAGTGGTTACCAGAGGGGGAGGGGGTTGGGGGGTGGGCGTAAGGGATAAAGGGGCACATTTATATGGTGACTGACAAATAATAATGTATAACTGAAATCTCACAATGTTATAAACTATATGACCTCAGTAAAAATGAAAAAAACACAGTCCCTGTCATCACAGTGCTTACCACCACTGAGGAGACAGAAGACTTGGCTCTCATGTGTTAATTACCAAAAAAGGGGAAAAGTTAGGCAGTGCTTTACAGAGTAGTCTATAAGCACATACATACCTGGCTTCGCACATAGTGGATGATCAAAAAGATGTTGAATAAATGCTTCCTGCCTACATTTTCTTATCAACTCACCTCATAAACTTTTAAATTTGGTCTCTGTCTATATAACATTCTTCTAAAGCCACTCTTTTCCATGTCCCAGTGACCTTCTAATAACCAAATCCTCTACTCTGGAAAAGCTACAGACCCAGTAACTACATATGCATGGAGCAAGTATGCTCCTTACTTCTCAGTCTGAGTTACTGACTACCACAACTCTTACTACACTGCAGAGAAATCTGTTAAGACAAATATAGCTAATACGGTAGCTGGCTAGTGATTACTGATCCCACTAGTCTGATTACTTGACCCTACCAACCCATCAAAACACTCATAAAAACAGAAAGAGATGCAAAGTTAGCATATCACAGGAACCCAGTTATTAGTCTATGATATGTCAGGGCACAAAAATAATTGACTGAATGGTGGAAACAAAAATAGAATTAAAAAGTCTAAATACTATGAAGTAAGAGAACAAACAGACCATAATATATGATCTAGTATTAAACAACCATTAAAGGTCCTACTACAGATTATTTGATGTTACAGAAAAAAAATGGTCATAGTAAAGTAAGTGAAAAGGGGAGACTTTCACATACAGAAAAAAGAATCTATACCTGTACACATGAATTCAAACGATACTTGAAGTACAGGCCAAAAATATTAACTGCAGACCTCTCTCAGTACTGGGATTGCTGAAAAATTTAAATTTCTCCCTTGTGCTTTTTTATGTTTTCCAAATTTTCTATAATGAGCACATACAACTTTTTCAACAATCAGAAGAATTATTAAAAGGAAATTAATAAAAATAAAATTAATAGAAAAGTCCCTTCAAAAATTACTTCACAAGTTGCAGGCTGAAATATACAAGAACAAGCCATGCTTTTCCGTGTTCATTCCCCTCAATCTCTCCTGCATTTAACGGTACTGACATACTTCCTGAAACTCTCCACTTCACTTCTAAAACCTCTTCTCTCTTGGTCCTCTTCCAACTCTTAGGCACCCTTTCTCTTTGCCTTGTTTGGTTCTCTCCCCTACTGCTGTTCCCTACCTGGGGCTGTATGCCAAAACTGAGTCTTAAGCCCTCTGCTCTGCTCTAGACGCCTTCACTGGAGAGCCCATCCACTCTCACAGTTGCAGCAATTACTTCTCAGTGCGTAACTTCCAAGACCTACATCTCCAGTTCTTTGTCTCTTGAATAGTAGTCTTCAAACTCAACAGGCATATTCTATCTCCCTCCACCTAAAATTAATTTTTCCCCAAATTAACCTCCCCTTTTTGGGCCTTCCTATGTGTATTCACGGATCTGTTACACATTTTTGTCACCTCATTCAAATTTTAGAGTTATCGCTCTTTCTCTCCCTCTCTGCCAATGGTCACTAAATCCTTTGAAATATCTCTTACATCCATCACTTTCTTTCCAGTCTAATCCTGATACCCTACTAATCCTCATAAAACTAAACACCTCACACCTAATGTAGTCCAGTAAGTTTAAGTCTAACTCATCTTGTAAGTCTCCAGTCCCTAGCTTCTCTAAAAAAAAAGAAAACAAACAAAAAACGATATTGTTGCTGTTGTGATTAATTTTCCTAAAACATTGCTTAAAAAAAAAAAAAAACAACCCTACACCCCTGTAGTCTCAAATCATGGTCAAAATTACAGGCTAAACTTTCTAGCCTGGCACTCAAGGGTCTCCCATCTAGCCCCGCCTCCCTCTGTAACCTCATTTCCTCCTACTACACGACAAAAATCATCCTTCCAAGCACAGTAGCTTATTTATCTTCAAAATGAGCTACAGAGGTATGTAATTAAAATATTTATGAGGTTTTTTTCCTATCTTAATTTTTATTTTATTACATGAATGTAATATGAATACATTTTCCCTTTTGGAAGCATTAAAATATGACTTATAAGTGACTACTGAAAAAGCCTAACATCCATTGTAGATTCTAGTTAAATTTTGGTTTTGTTCACTTGTGTTACAAGGACACATTTCCTTTAAAATATTTATGAGTTTTTCTGGAAGCTTTGCTGTTTAATGTCACTAATCAATGCTTTATGTGGATAAGACAAAAATAACAGATTAACAGCAGACTGCAAATGTTAAAGCAGGGCCTGGTCAAGAGCCAGTACAAATCCAACTAGGGGCTGTGACATTCTGGAAAAGGCAAAACTATGGAGACAGTAAAAAGATCAGTGGTTGCCAGGAGTTAGGGAGGAGGGAGGGAGGGAGGGATGAACAGGCAGAACACAGAAGATTTTTAGGGCAGTGAAACCATTCTGTACAATACTACAATGGTGGATACTGGCCTTGGATATATTTGTCCAAACCCATAGAATGTACAACATCAAGCGTAAAACCTAATGTAAAACTATGGACTTTGGGTGATAATGATGTGTCAGTGTAGGTTCAGAATTCTAACAAAGGTTCCACTGTGGTGCAGGGATGTAGTACAGAGGCTGTCCATGTGTGGGGGCAGGGGGCATATGGGAAATCTCTGTTCTTTCTGTTCAATTTTGCTGTGAACCTAAAACTGCTCTAAAAAATGTTTATTAATTTAAAAAATAATATATACTTTAAAAAACTGCATACATAAAAGTATTTAAATACTCAATCCCTGTCTTCCATTAAGATACCATTTCTGAGCAAGAAAGTATAACTTAATTTCTGGGATAAATTCTAATTTCACCACAGCATCTTTCAAAAGCAACATATGTCTACACTGGAATTTCAGAAATGCACTTATTTTCAGATTCTTAGTGCTTTGGCCAGCACCAGAATCTTCTTAATACACTAACATTTTATTTTAGACTTGACACATAACAAGCAACGTTAAGATCAATGCTTTCAGAAAATCATTCCCTGCCAGGTAATGTTTACAATACACAAGAACAATCGTATAACTACATTACGTAAATGTGAAAATTATTTCGAAAAACTGACAAATTTTGGAACTGGAAGGAACAAGAGGGATCACTCAGTTTACCTTCATCCAACGAGGTCTACCGCAAAAGTACGAACTCCTTATTTGCAAAAATGATCTCCATACTTTGCTGCTACCTACGTTTCTAGTATCATCCGCTACTTGCCACCAAATGCCTTGTTTCAGATGTGCAGAAACTCACCATTTCTTACTATTTTGCTAAGTCCTTTCATAACTCAGTGTCTCTGAACATATTTTCCTTCAGTCTGAAATTCACCGGGACCCATCCACACTTAGCAAACTCCTATACATCTTTTATCACACTGTTTGAATCATAATCACCCAGAAAACAATTAATTTAAGAAAAGTTTGAACACACAACTCTGAGTGTGGGATAATTCTAACCAGAAAAAGAACTGCAAAGAAATCTTGAACTTTAGTAGGTAGGTAGTTGTGTTATGGGTGTATTAATTATTTTTTGTGTATTGCAGGATACAGCATAGGAATAAATATGACTGATGCTGGGAACCAGGGTTTTATTGGGGGAAAAAGGAGATACAAATATGAACAGCAGATGAGGCAGAACCCTGTAGTGATGGATTTGAACTGGAGGTATCAGTGTGAATTCATTTAAAAAAAAGGTACTCCCTGGTTCTGTGCACTGAAATGGCCAATCCACAATGGTAAGCAATAGCAATAAGAACATCTATATCCAGACTTTGGTTTTTAAATTCCATTTTTCACTAAAAAAAGCAGTTCTAGGGCTCTTGAAAAAATGGTTGGTTCCAGGTCTGGAGCAAGAAAAGTACACAGTAAGCCTGAGCATCACGTTATATTTAAGGTAAGGAAATGTTCAAAGACTAAAGAGTCATGTCAAAGGATCTTAGAGCCAGCCACTAGTCAAATTCGAGACAATTTAGCATCAAAAGGAATACTGATGTACTTAATTATTACACACAGAATAAAAAATGTCAGGTAACAAACACAGAAGAAATGTTAGAATTTCTTTAAAAAGTTACCTTTTTTTGTAGCCACCAATATAATAAATGATACAGGTAAAGATCATTAGTGGATACTAAGAACAGTGGGTGAAGTTGTTGGGGTATTCATAGGGTCTCAAACTATCATCCTAATTATCAAACTATCATTCTAACTAGGATCATGTGCTAATTACAAAGAGGAAAATAAACCTTTACAATGGAGTGATCTGGCTATCACCACCTCAACCAAGTGACAAAATTTAGCATCACCAATAGTGGGACAACCTGATATTATGTGCCTCGTGATGCGAGGTAATGTGAAGTTCACATCTCCTATGTAAGATTTTCCCTAAAACTGTTTACCTTGAATGTAATCATAAGGAAAAAATCAGATGAATTAAGAATATGAGAAAGTCTACGAAAAAACTACCCCAGAGATAAAAAGAAACATATTAACCACGTGAACCTGGATCGGATCCTGGATGATAAAAGTAAAACAAATACTATAAAACATATTTTGAGGACAATTGGAGAAATTTAAATACAGGCTATATATTAGATATTACTGAATTACTACTGATAGTCTAAGGTATGATAATGGCATGATGGTTATAAAGGAGAACGCCATTCT
The DNA here is from genome assembly GCA_031878705.1 of Tapirus indicus. Taxonomy (NCBI): domain Eukaryota; kingdom Metazoa; phylum Chordata; class Mammalia; order Perissodactyla; family Tapiridae; genus Tapirus; species Tapirus indicus. The sequence goes on from CM062918.1 coordinate 5,874,674, forward strand.
TAGGAGATATACGTGGAAATGTTTAGGAGTGAAATGTCAGGATATCTGCACTTACTTTCAAATGGTTCAGCAAATATGGAGCACATGTGGCAAGATAACAACTAGTAAAAATAGATGAAGTATATGGCTATTCATCATACTATTCTTTTAAGTTACCTGTAGATTTGGAATTTTCAAAATAAAAACTTTAGGGGAAAAAAATCTCAGTTCAGATGTCACATTTTCTCAGAAGGCTTTTTTGACTTTTCAAGGGGTATTATTTTTTTCAATTTCCAGTATTCTCACAGGACTCTTCATACTTCTATTTTAGCACTTAACAGGTCTGACCTTTTCCCTCAACTTCATGAGACTGGTCTCATCTTCATTCCCAGAACTTAGCTCTTTATCTGGCACCTACTAGGTATTCAGTCTTTGTTGTATGAATGAGAGAACTGCTATGCCAAAGTAACAGGCCAAAACTGAAATCCAGCTTTGTCTATATGACATTGTACCTCAAATTTAATCAAATCCATCAATCAGGAAGCCTATTAAACATTCCTATGTGATCTGTACCATTATAACAGATACCCATATCACCATTCAAATTGATTTTAAAACAGTATAACAACCTTAAAGCAGCCTCATCCTTAAGTCATTACAGGCATATTTTCATTCTAAATTCTTTCATATTTTCGACTCAAGGAAATTAGAGAAGATGCATACCTGTTCTATATCCTTGGAATTGGAGGTCTGGTTGTCTCCCGTGACTCCAGCTTGCTCATTTTCCCATGGCAATTTATTTTTTCCTTTTCCTGCACTTAACACTCTTCGGGTACAGATAGTTGGACTGTAAGATCCATAAATTTGCATGCTATCCCTCGTGTGGTCACCACAGTGACAGTGTGCACTCTGAGTTCTGTTACCAGCCAAAAGCCAGTCTGTATCTGCTCCATGTGCCAAATGGCTTGACCTACCCTGGGCAGATGATGGCATGAGTACTGCATATTCCACAAACCCCTGTTCTGTTAACCTTGGGAGGGTTTTCCTAGCCAGTCTGGCCTGCACAGCATTCATCACTCCATCTCCATTATCTTGCAGTTCAACAGTATCCACAGCTTTGAAAAGGATGCTGGTTTTACCTGAGCCCATTGATGATGCCAACACAGCAAAGGCTTCCAGAGCTGCTTGGCGTACCCTGCGTTTGCTATCTACAAGAGCTGGGGCAAGATCAAAAGACAGTTTGGGTAAATCGAAATCCTCACTGGGATAGGTCAGGAGGGAGCAGATGCAAATGTTCACCACCTCCTCTCTCACTCTGGAATGCTTATGTTTGAGATGTTCCAGGAGTAAACAAAGCACCTGTTGGGGACCAACTTCCTTCATTAGCTTGAGGAAGATTTTCATGTATTCTTGTTTAATCACCAGCTTGTTGTCTGCCAGCACTTTGACAGAAGCTGCTATAACTGGTGCCAAGAACTGCTGTACCTTTTCTCCGAGGCGAATAACCAGTAAATGAAGGACTTGAAGTGTGCCATGGACCACTTTGAAGTTAGAATCGTCTAAGAAATTATATAGCAAGCTAATGAAACCGACAAGACTAGACTGAGGGATAGAAGTAGGGTTAAATCGTCCCATCACCTGCTTTAATTCCTCAACGGCCTGAGTCCGGTTCTTATAGTCTTCCTGATCTAACAATCTTGAATGCAGCTCCTGAGGAATAATCCCAAATTTAAGATTGCTATTGGAAAGAGTCACTGCACAGGGAAGGGGATCTTCAGGAAATCCAGAGGCTTCAAATTCCAAATAATAAGGAACCTGACCTCCAAACTGGGACTCCAGGCGGCGGTTGTAGTGTCTCCTCAGGGCAGACGGCAGGCGAGAGATATAGGATTGAAACCTCTCTTGGCCGAGTCGCTCCCCAATTTGTTGAAGGGCAGAGAAAGCTGTCTCAGATTCTTCCTCCATCTCCTGATCGCCAAGCTTTCGGGCCAGGGATATTATCACCTCGGTAAGATCCAGGCCGAGCAACAAATCCTCAGGAGTAAGCAAGACAGGAAACAGCAGTGCTGTGGAAGCCCTAAGCCGAGCATCGGTACTTTCCAGTCCCTGCTGTATAAGCGTTCTCAGCACCTGTCCAGAACTACGTTTCAGGCAGACGTGTAGGATCTGCAGCGCATCCTTCCGCAGGGCTGGATTCTCGTCTCGTAAGGAGACAACCAGCTGAGGCAGAAGTGCTAAGCTGAAGGCCTCTTCCAGCTGGCCTGCCTCCCCCTGACCGCGGAGAACGTCCGAGAGGAGCTGCAGGCAGAGCCGCTTCTCATCACCGCCTCCTTCCACAAGCACCCGGCCCAGGGCCCGATACAAGGCTTCCTTCCGTCGGGGGAAGCCCAGCCGGCCGCCCCGCCGCGGCAGAGCAGCCTGCAGAGCCTGGAAGGCCTCGGAAGGGTCCGGCGCGGCCCGGAGGAGCTGGAGGAGCCGGGTCTCCTCTTCGTCTCCCCCTGACAAACCCCCTCCAGACCCAGCCCAGCTGCTTGCGATGGCCTCCGCGGGCATCAGGAGGGTCGGGGCCAGAGGCGAGGGCGTCGGGGGGCAGGAGCCGTGGTCCCCGGCAGCCCCACGGCAGCAGTAGCTTTTCTCGCCTCTCATGGTGCCCCCGCCTCGACTGTCATCAGTCTCGGGGGCGGAAGGATGACTGCGGCTCTCGAGGCGATAGGCACGGAGCGCTGGCAGGGGAGGCAGCAGCAGCAGCGCGGAGCGCGCAGCCGCCATGGAGGGTCGTCAGGTGGCGACGGCTGGAGAAAACCATCGTCTTCCAGGGGCTCGACGGGCCCAGCCTTCCTGCACCCCTCCAAGCCCCAAGTGCAGAGGAGGAAAAGGAGCAGCTCCAACCAGCTGCCAGGCCGCCCCCGACTCCGCAAGGCTGCCTTCGGCAAAATGGCCCCCGCCTGAGCCCCAGACCCCGCAGCTGCCACCGGGCGTAACCAGGGCCACCACGTGACCAAACCGAGCGCTTCCATGGAGATGGACTCAGCGCGGACCCCTTGACCCGGAAATCAACCTGCGGGTGGTGCACGCTGGGTCATGTAGTCCACGTCAGGCGTGAGCAGTAGGCCGAAGGCTCCCGGAAGGGGAAGTGAGAACGTCGCGATCGTAGCGAGCGTCTCCGGCGCGGCGCAGGCGAGGAAGGGTGAGGGCAGCGGGCGGAAGTGACGCCCTCCCCGCTCAGGGCGGAAGTTCCCCGCCCCAGCCGTACGAATTGGGGTCTGACTAGAGGCGAGCGAGGGTCCCGGTCGGGTGCAGGTGTCCACGGCTCCTCCTCCTGTCGCGGCCGGCGATTCCGGGGACTCAGGTGTGTTCCTTTGGCTGTGCTCCTGCGGCGCCGGCTCTGGCAGAGTTGTGCCGGCGTGCCGCTGGAGGGAGAGGTACGGAGACGCGCGGGCGCGAGCGGGTCGAGCGGCGACATCTTCCTGTGCGGGGCTGGTCACCGCGGGCGACGCGCTGCGCCGCGGCCCCGAGTAAGTGCGGTCCTCCTGCCGTCCGCTGGCCGGGACCCAGGCCGGGCGCAGGGCTCGCGAGCTGTTTTCAGATTCTAGTCTTTGGGGCCCTTGCTCTCCCCGCCGTCCCCCCACCCCCTTTCCTTCTCCGCTTACCCTCGGGCCGCGGAGGTTAATGGTGTGCTGTGCTTTCCCCTCACCCGCCTCTCTCTGAGTTCCCTCTGAAGACGCCCTTCATCGGGACGTGTCTGTTGGTCCCCGTGGCCCAGCGCCGCTTGGAGTCTCCCGACGCGGCTCCCCGGGGGACGCGCCCCTCCGCCGCCGCGCCCTCCGCCCCGGCCTCCCGCGGGGACCGCGCGGCTCTGCAGCTTCCAGTCTCCCGGGAACCGAGGCTGCACAGACCATTTCAGGCGCGGTGCAAATTCTTGGCGTCACGGTCCTAAGACAGTTCTGGCCTGTAGATTTAGGGCTGATAGACGTTTCTTTGTCCTAGGCGAACTGTGAATTTCGTGAGCTTTTTCGCCTTGTAAAGGAAACTTAAGCGGACACAGTTGAAGATCTGGAGGGTCTGGTGTGAGGCCGAATGTTTTGGAGTTGGAAAAGAATTTTTTTTTTGATCAATAACAATTACTTTTGAATGACCCAGTGAGAAAACTCTGAGGTATCATTTGAAGTCTCCAATGTAGGCACTTTAAATGCAAGTGTTCCCACCCTGCTCTGTACCACGTGGGATGTCTTTTAAATACTTAGTTCTAAGTCTTAGAATAATTGAGTCATCTATGCCAAAGCACTTTATATATAATGTTGCTGGATAATGCAAGTTCAGAAGTAATTTCTGGATGTTGTCATAGAGCACAATTTGAATATCATAGGTTTCTTTTTTTTTTTCTGCTAGGAGTAAAGGTAAACGAAGCTTATGTAAACACGTATCCTTATGTTTTGGTTTAAATTCTTGGTTGTTACTTTGATTTTAATTAGTCATTTTGGTGTTTCAATGAATCTGCCTAAATTTGGTTTGGCTGTTTTTCAGTAGACCAAAACAACCAAACAAACCACTTTGTTTTGCATTTTTTATTGTAAGGGCAGGGAGGGAAAACCAAGACGTGATTGTAGCAGTTGTCAATGAGAAGGAATGTCTGATTTCCAACGTAAGAAGCTCAGATTTGTACTTTTACTCATGGGTGCTCAAACTTCAGGAACCCAATTCAAACTAAACTAAATAAGAGAATGATGTACGCATTAGAATGTACACATTAGAATGCCAGTTTATGTCGGAATAGAAGATAACCCTTTCCAGTGATCAGAATTCTCAGGTTGAAAATCCAGTGCACTCTTTCCTGTATCCAAGAACTTGGAAAGCCAAGTTAATAAGTAGAGGTTGTGTGGTGATCATGGAGTCAAAGAAAAGGAACTTGGAACGTCTTGAATGATATTTCATCATCAAAGTTATAGTAGAAGCTTAAGAATTACCCCTTCTTTCTATAGAGAATACTTTTTAAGGGGCTTGGATACTTAAAGCAACCAGTTATGTTATTTCCCTTGGAACAAAGCAAGATGAGTCTTCATTTTGACCCCCTTTCTCAGGGCCCTGTATTTCACTGTTATAGATTGCAACTTATTTTATATCTGTTACATTTCATTTCCATGATGAAGACTTGGAAGATGCATTAGTCTGCATGGTGGATGTTTAGAAAATGGGACCGCATTGGCATGGTACATCTTACTAATTACCTTTTAGGGTTATTTGTGGACGATAAATCTGGCATGTACATTTAATGCATATTCTGCTTATTTCTTTTACAAAGTAGATTTTTAAAAAATCTCTGAATCCAGGGAATTCTAGGAAAAGTTTTGGTGGGGGAGAGTGGTGAAACTATAGGATAAAATTAGATTTTTTTCATTATTAATCATTCATATCTTTTATTATGTATTGACTATACATCTTAATCTTTTTTGGGTTTCTGTTCTGAACCTTTTTAGTTTCTTGTTTCAGTCAAAACTTTAATATGGTTAAGAAATTGTGAGCTTATTTTTATACATGTGGGATTAAACAGGTTTTCTTAAAGTATGTCGGTGATGTATTTTCATTTATTTAGATTTACGTTCCAAAGCCATTGTGCATTTCTGAGTCAAAACTGTAATTTTAAACAAAAATCCAATTTTTGTTGCCTTTTAAAGCACTAATCTATATAAGTCAACAGGATTTCACATCCATTGCAACCAGTTTTTCAGGGAATGGGTTATGATGTAGCTTAGAGATTTTACTGGCTGTAGTGATGGCTTTGGGGACTTGCTTTTCTTCTGTGTTATTTTTGAATCCATTATATAATAGTTCATGTTATAATGGGCTTCTAATTTTACTTTTGTTTCTCCAGATATAATGAAAGTTAATCTCAGAGAAAAGTTGTACCATAGGCTCACTGTTAGAATTATGTGCCATTGTTAGTTGAGTTCTTCTGTGATGAGAGCTGAACTGTGGGAAAGAAATTTAAGAAAAGAGCTGATATGGTAAAATAGTCTCCTGATTTCGTAAATCACACATTTTACAGAAAAGTATATGTGTGTTTGGATTTTTTTTTTTTCAACAATCCTCGTTTCTCATCACCATTTGCTCTCATTGCAGCAGATAATTGCCTCCCAGCTGATTTCAGCACCACTGTTTTGTAGCTTAGGTGTCAATTAAGTAGTCACTAAACTCACAGCTTGACCTTTGTTTGCTTCGTTTCAGAACCTGAAATTGTGAAGCTGCCATAGACTATGGAAAGTTGGATTTTATTTTAATTTTATCTAACATTATATTGTGGCTATTTATGTAACAAATGAATGTGATTAGAAGTACAATACTATACTTTTTTCAGACTTTTCAAGTGAATCTTGTTTATTCAATATTGACTAATCCAGTTGCCTGGATTTAGAGTAACTCCTAAGTATTTGTTTTCTGGTACCAAAGTTAAAAACAGAAAAGGATGGTGAGAATGTGGGGAAGAAGGATCAACCCTGCTCTTATGTAAACGACAGAAGGGTGTGGTTGTTCCATGGATCACTCTTTATATCGTTTTAAAGTCCTGATGCACTTTTGTATCTGATCCACATGGTGTGAGTATATATTTTATATGTATGTATATGTATGTTATCTGTCCTATTTGAGTTTCTCTTCTGCACCTTTTTAGTTTCTTGTTTAAGTTAAAACTTTAATAAGATTAGGAAATTATGAGCTTATAAGTGAGGCAGTATAATAGTAGTTAGGAACTCAGAGGACAGAGTGCCAAGGTTTAAATCTTGCCTTGGGCTTAATATTTCTGTGCCTCAGATTTCTTCATCTGTAAAATGGGAATAAGAATAATAACAGTGCATATCTCATGGTGTTACTCTGAGGATGAAAGGAGTTAACACATATAAAAACTTAGAACAGTAACTAGTACATTATGACCACCAAACAAAGGTATTTGGATACTCTTTATAGAATAATTTAGTCTTCTCAGGAGTGGCAACAATTATAAATTGGTTCAGTAAATATTTTAAGCTGATCAACACTGATTCAGCATTGTAATTTTTTGAATGTAATGTGTAGAGAGCATTGTTCTAAGATTAAGAAAACATAGTTCCAGTAATGTTTCTTCTAATTGTGTAATCTTGTTAATTTATTTGAACTCTCTGAACTTAAGATTCTTCATCTGTAAGTCTTATGCCAAATTTAGTGCTATCTATCTATATAGCTTTCTTCTTTTTTCCTGTGCCAAATTTCAAAAACATGCAAAAGTAGAATAATATGAAGAACCCTCATGCACCCATCACCCAGCTTCAGCAGATGTCATCTCATAACATCATCTACATCTCCATCCATTCCCTCATCCCATTTTAGTTTGAAGCAGATCTCTGACATCATATTATTTTATCTATAAATACTTCAGTATATATTTGTAAAAAGTAAAAACTCTTAAAAACATAACTACAGTTTCACTGTTCAGGAACAAAAAATAACAGTGATTAGTTAATCTAATCAGCAATCTAGACAGTGTACAAATTTCCAGTTCTCCTAAATGGTGTGTTTGTGTGTGTGTGTATGCATGCATGCACATGTGCATGTATAGTTCACAGGTTGTATTTGGTTGATATGTCTCTTAAGTTTATTCTAATCTGAAGCTTCACTCTCTTTTTATTTCTTGCAGTTTATTTGTTGAAGCATCTAGGTATTCCATAAAATTTCTCATAGTCAAGATGTTTTTGCTGATTGCATCCTTCTGTTATAGTTTTATATGCTTTTTCTGTTTTCTGTATTTCTTATAAATTACTAGTTGGATCTAGACTGTTGACTACATGTCTGATTTTAGTGTATGGGGTGGGGAGGTGCAAGAATATTCATGGGTGGTATGGTCTTCCATCAGAAGGCCCTGATGTCTCTGTCTGTTTTTGTGATGTTAGCAGCCTTTCATAATCAGTGCCTACCTCCATCAATTCATTAAGATTGCAAAGTGGTGATCTATCATTCTTTCTTTCTTTATTAATTGGAGTACTTTGATAAAGAGAAACTTTCTCTCATCTATTTGGTAACCCAGTGGTACAGTTAGTATAGGAAAGGCGTGATAAATGCCTAATTCTTTCCCTTTATTTACTCGGTTTCAAATAATGAGTTGGTTCATTAGCATCCTCCAGTGGTGATCAATTAGGACTTTTAAAAAACTATAATTTTATTTTTGTTATGAACTCATGGATTTAAGCATATCTGCTGTATTTTAATCAAGTGCAGTTATTATTGTTGATCAGTTTGTCCCATCTTTGACTAGTGACAACCTATTCAGTTTGACTCAAGTTTTTTATGACCTTAGTCATCATTGATAGCTTTCTTGCTACCTGGTATTTAAAGATTCCAAATTTATCTTGACATTTTCTGCCCCAGGCCTGGAATCAGCCATTTGTCCAAGGAGTTCTGTTGCCTTGGAGGGAAACAATATTTTGGGATCACATCTGGGTGCTAAGAGTGCTTTTTGCTACTGGGTTGCTCATAGTTTCTAGCCCTTTTCAGTAGACAGAGCTAGGAAATATAATTTCTCTTTTCCTTAAAATAATATTATATATATTTTATACATTTGTGTATCTCTTATATGTATTTTACATGTTGTATACATAAATTATGTATTAGAATACAGTCATGCGTTGCTTAACCATGGGGATGCATTCTAAGGAATGTGTTGTTAGATGATTTTGTTGTTGTGTGAGTGTGATAGAGTGTGTGTGTGTACTTACACAAACCTAGATGGTATAGCCTACTACACACCTCGGCTGTATGGTGCTAATCGTATGGAACCGCCATCATATATGTGGTCAGTCATTGACCAAAACATTGTTATGCTGTGTGTGACTGTTATGTAAATAATGTTGTTTCTCTCTATATATTTTTATTCTGATACTTTTTTTTGTTTTGTTTTTTTGTTTTGTTTTTGTGGGGAAGACCAGCCCTGAGCTAACATCTGTTGCCAATCCTCCCCTTTTTGCTGAGGAATACTGGCCCTGGGCTAACATCCGTGCCCATCTTCCTCCACTTTATATGGGACGCCGCCACGGCATGGCTGACAGGCAGTGCGTCGGCGGGCGCTCGGGATCCAAACTCGCGAACCCCGGGCTGCCAAGCGCGGACTAAACCGCTGCGCCACTGGGCGGCCCCTATTCTGATACTTTTAATTCAAAATCACACTGCAAGGTTTTTATTTAATGTCTCGGTGTTACTTCTTTATCTCTTTTCTCCCATACTGAGAATCCCAGATGTCAGTGACCCTAGGGATGATAGAATTACCAGTCAGGTAATCATGCATTTGAAACTGTGTGAATGTAACAGTTTCAGAAGACGAAGACTGTCTGTGCTAACAATGTAGTTACTGGAAATGGTCTAAGATTTTTTTAGGGCATATCCCAGTCAGGATGGACCATCAAATTACTATTTTAAAGTTATTTGAAATGGTATGGTTAGGCCACTGACTAGATGAACATTGGGTTCCTTTGCTTCCTTTTATTTTCAGATTTCTTATGGATTGTATTTCTAAGATTTAATTTTGCATTATAATTATGTAAGATACTTTCTTGGTTCTATAGTCAAATCTATGAAACAGCATATGTTCAAAGATGTCTAGCTTCTATCTCTGTCCCGTCCACTCTGTTACCTCCCTCCTCCTATAGGTAACCTCTTAAAAATACATTATTTAATATTTCCTTTGTTTTTTATATAAGTGGATATGTGTATTTGTAACTTCCCCTTTCTTAGATAAGTGATGACATACGGCGCATGTATTTCTCTTCCTTGCTTGGATCGAGGAGATCCGTGTAGAGCAGTATATACAGATTCCTCATTCCTTTTCACAGCTGCATAGCACTCTGTTGTGAGCATGTGCCTTAGTTTTTTCCACCCATTCTTTTTGGTGGGCATTAGAGTTGTTTTAAAATTCGTGGTCAGTTGCCTCTTGGTCTCTCAAGTGTGAAAATAAGAAGCATAAAGTATTATTCTTTTGCTTTTACAAATAGACCTGCAATTATTAGCCTTATGCATTTGTCTTTATATATTTTTTGCCAGTGTATTTTTTGGATAAATTCTTAGAAGTAGGATTGTTGGGTCAAAGGGTAAATGCAAATGTAATTTCACTGGAATTTCCACATTCACCTCCAGAGGTCTTATGTCATTTAACATTCCCAGTGTGATGTGTGAGTTCCTGTTTCTCATAGCCTCACTGACAGAGTATATTGTCAAGAGAGAAATGTTAACTCCATGTAGATTTAATTTATTGATTATAATTGAAGTTGAGCATTTTTCATTTAGTTAAGAACCATTTGCATTTTTTAGCCATCTGTTCATTTCTTTAGCCTATTTTTTCTTTAGGGCTAGAGTATTTTAGAAATGTTTTATATATATTACTGATATGTTTTCTATATATTGCAAATATTTTTCTCAATCTCATTTATATTTTTCTTTTGCTTCTGATTTCTTTAGCTATTCAGAGTTTTTTTTTTTTTTTATGTAATCAATTTGGTCTCTCTTTTTGCTTATTGCTTCTGGGTTTTGTGTCATAGTTAGGAAACTGTTCCCTAATCTCAGGTTATAGAGGAATTCACCTTGTTTTGTTCTAGTACTTGTATGATTTCATTTTTTACATTTATACCTCTGATCCATTAGGGATTTATTTTGGTGCAGATATGTGGAAGGGATCTAATTTTACCTATTTTTATATGGCTGTTCAGTTTTCCCAACAAGTTTATTTGGAAGCCCCTCTTTTCCTCATTGATTTTGAGATGCTGCCTTTATCATAAACTAAATTTGCACGTGTTAAATTATCTATTTCTCTAGTTTCTATTCTTCTCCATTGGTTTTTCTCTCCAAACTAAACATTCAATTTAATCCACAACAGATTTTACAAATGAGAAAGTTCAAGTTTAGAATAAGTAATTTGCCCAAAGTCATACAGTTATTAAGTAGTCAAATGTAGACTTGAACCCAAATCTCTCTGGCTCTAAAATTTATACTTTTACTTACTGTTCTTTCCTGTTTTCCCTGGTACTTGCCCTTCCTTCTGAATAGAGTTGTTATTGAGATAAGTGAAACTGTCACTGTAAAATTGACAACGGTTAGGTTTTGAAGATTAGAAATGATTGCTTCTTTGAGTTATTTTTAGCCATTTATGGGTAAATAGCTGAGAACCAAATATAGTCACAGTTGTAATTCATAATTTTGAAGGAGGTACAGTTAACATTTGCAATAATTTTTAAGCCGTTACACTTGTGCTGAAATATTTTGACTGGTCTCAGACATTAGCATGCATAAGAGTTGCCTGGGGGGCCTTGAAACACAGATTACGGCGCCTTCCTCCCTGTGTAGTTTCTGATTCCTTAGATGTGTGGTTGGGCTCAAGAATTGGTGTTTCTAGCAGGTCCCAGGTGATGCTGATGCTGTTGGTACAAGGATCATATTTTGAGAACCATGGTTTTAAAGCTCTCTGTTTGAAAAAGTTAAAGTTCTGTGAATATCTCTTAAGTTAGATTTCTTGAGGGAGGAAAGGGGTCAAATTAAAAATTTTAAGAATGTTATTATAGCAAACCTCTAGTGTAATTCATTTTAAGTTTCCTGTTTTTACCTTGTCCTTTTAAAGTTTTTAGCTGAAATTGGTTAAGCATTAAAAGTATAATCCCTTTACTTAAACTTTATTCTGAATAGTTCTGAAAGGGAATGAACACCATGTCGTTTGTATGCAGTACAATGATAGAAGCATGAATGGGTGTTCTTTTATAAAGTCATCTTTACTGGTACCCTTTCTTTGAGTGGTTTTCAAAACTTGGATCATTTTGATTATGTGGGAGGAAATAGGAAAGTGAGATAAAAGAGAAATACTGTAGAGGGTAGGGTAGGGTAGGGGAACAGCTTCATCATGGCACCTGGTGACCTTGTATGTGTCCACAGAGGAGAAAGCTCCACTGTGGGACCGCAGCTTATCTGAGTCTTGGAACGCCTTGTGATTCTCCTGGAACATGAGAGGATGGGAGGCCTTTAAGGAGCTGTGCAAGGCCATCTCCCACTTGCTTCTCTGTCTCCCGGGGAGTCTGTTATGAGACAGTTCCCCTTCACCTCCCTGGTTGTGATGAGGCCATGGGCCCCTTGTGTCCCCCTGCCCCACAGAATAGACAGTTGCTTAGCTGCAGTCTATTTGGGTCTTCACAACTTGTGTTGCCCTCATCCAGCCCCTTTTGTTTTGGTGTGTAGCACAAGGATCCAGGGAGCTTAGTCTCTGGCTTACCCTTCTTTTCACTGTCTGTAGGTAATAAACTGTCTAGATTTAAAACTGGCTTATTGTGTCATTTCTGGTCAGATTAGTGAGGCGTTGGCCTTGTGCTGGTTGTATTTGTTCTCTTGACAGTAGGTAAGCTCCGTTCTTTTTTTGGTGAGCAGGGAAGGAATTCAGATGGGTTTCGCTGGCAAAAACCAAACCTTTTTAAGGATGGTAATGATAATAAGTAGCATCTAACAGTTATTGAGTGCTTATGTGTACTGTTTTGTCTTCTTACAGATGAGAAAACTGAGATTTTAAGATCACTTCTCAAGGTCATATTGCTGTTAAATAGTAGAGACAATATTGTAACCCTAGGAGCCTGATTCCAGAGCCCAGTCTCTTAAAATTATACTGTGTTGCATATCTGGATGTGTCTCATGTATATACACGTGTGTGTGTGTTTGTGCATTGTGTGTGTACATGTGTATGTGTGTATATTTACAAATCAATATTGTACCATGCTTTCATATCATATGTTGATGGTAATTTACCAGCCTTGAATTGGATACACAAAAATTAGTTTAATATAAGGATCTATCACTATATGATTCCTCTTTATACTAGAAATGAATGTAATAACTCATTAAGTTGATTTGAGAATCAGCAATTCTGCAATACTTTGTGTGGCTCAGGATGTCAGTGGTATAGAGTGGATTTCTTACCTCGTAGTGAGAGATGGTGCAGTGTAGAAGGCAGAATACCTCTTACGCAGACAACTTAAAAAATTCACTAGTAATAGGATAACCTATTGATAGATAAGATAGTATTTATCAAGAGCTTACTAAGTGATAGGCACTGTTTTAAGCACTCTATGTGTATAAACTCATTTAATCCTCAAAACAACCCTGTATTATTATTATTGAGTGACTTTCACCTCTTGGTTTTTCTCATGATAGCCCTCAGATTTCCTTTTCTTTTTTTCAGACTCAACACCCTCAGTTCCATTACCCATAAGACATGATTTGAATTTCTTCTCTTCATCAGGTGTTATACTTGAAACAAAGTCTAAACAGATCCCTTTTAAAGGATGGTACCCAGAATCTGTACTCCGGATGTTGTCTGACATTTGCAGAATAAAGTGAGAATGTCTTCTCTTTAGTTCTGTATATTATAGTTGTATTAATGCAGCTTAAACGTATGTAAGGTTAATATACTAAAGTAGTACTAAAATAAAAATCCCTAAGCCCTTTAAACACATATTGTAGATGAGTCTTTTCTCTCTTATTCTATACTTACATAGTTGTTTTGGAATCCACTATAGAATCTTAACATTTATTCCTCTTAAATTTCTTCTGGTTAGATGTCAGGTCTTTTTGGATCCTTGTTCTGTTGTCCAATATTTTTGCTGTCCTTTGCAGCTTCATGTCATCTGCAAAGCTGAAGAACATGCCCTGAGTGTCTTTATCTTGGCCTTACAGCATACCACCAGAAACCTCCTTCCAGGGAGACCCCGTTCCATTAAGTAGTGTACTGGTGTGGTGGTTCAATCAGTTGCTAATTTAGCTAACTGCACTAGCTTATAGTTTTTAGTTTTGCTCTCAGGAAAATCACAAAAGGCATTGTAAAATTCTTTACAAATATCTAGTTAAACATCAGTTGTATTTTCCTGATCTGCAAGTCTTCTAAACAGCAAAAAAAGAAACAAGATTACTCTGTGACATGTTTTCTTCTTTTTAGCTCGTCCATCCTAGTCTTAGAGATCACTACATCCTCTTCTAGGTATTCACAAATTAAACTTTTAATAATTTGTTTTAGAATGTTATCTGGAATTAACATTAACCTTACCAGAATGTATGTAGAATTTACTGTCTTATTTTTGAAAACAGTCTCCAGCCTTGTGTCACTGGTGATGATTCAGGAATCTTATTTGCAGGTTCTTTTAAATACCTTGGAACATAATAGTTTAGTTTGGGAGAGATGTGAACTTATAAAGTAGCTGGGTCTTCTTTTTTAAATTTTAATTAATTTTTTTAAGACTTTGGTTTTTTTAGAGCAGTTTTAGGTTCACAGCAAAATTAAGAGGAAGATACCAAGGTTTCTCATAGTATACCCTTCTCCAACACATGCATACCCTCCCCCATTACCAACATCCCCCACTGGAGTGGTACATTTGTTACAACTGATGAACCTACATTGACACATCTTTATTGCCCAAAGTCCATGATTTACTTTAGGGTTGATTCACTCTTGGTGTTGTATATTCTCTGGGTTTGGACAAATGTATAATGACATGTATCTACCATTATAGTACCATGTAGAGTAATTTCACTGCCCTAAAAATCCTGTGCGCTTTGCCTATTCATCCGTCCCTTCCCTCTAACCCCTGCCACCATTGATCTTTTTATTCTCCATAGTTTTGTCTTTTCCAGAATGTCATATAATTGGAATCATGCAGTATGTAGCCTTTTCAGATTGGCTTCTTTTACTTGGTAGTATGCATTTAAGTTTCCTCCATGTCTTTTCATGGCTTGATAGCCCATTTCTTTTTAGCTCTGAATAATGTTCCATTGTCTTGATGTGCCACAGTTTATTTATCCGTTCCCCTACTGAAGGACATCTTGGTTACTTCCAAGTGTTGGCACTTGTGGATAAGGCTGCTGTAAACATCCATCTGCAAGTTTTTGTTTGGGCATAAGTTTTCAGTTCATCTGGGTAAATACTCAAGAGAGTGATTGCTGGATTGTTATGGTAGGAGTATGTTTAGTTTTATAAGAAACCATCAGAGTGTCTTCCAAAGTGTCTGAACCCTTTTGTAATCCTATCAGCCATGAATGAGAGTTCCTATCGCCCCACATCCTCTCCAGCATTTGGTGTTCTCAGTGTTCTGGGTTTTGACCATTCTAATAGGTGTATAGTGGTATGTCGTTGTTTTAATGTGCATTTCCCTAATAATGTAGGATCTTGAACATCTTTTCGTGTGCTTACTTGCCATCTGTGTATCTTCTCTGGTGAGGTGTCTGTTAAGGTCTTTTATCCATTTTTTAATCAGGTTGTTCATTTTCTTATTGTAGAATTTTAAGAGTTCTTTCTTTATTTTGAGTAACAGTCCTTTATCAGATTTGTCTTTTGCAAATATTTTCTTCCAGTTTGTGGCTTTTCTTCTCATTCTCTTGACATTGTCTTTCTCAGAGCAGAAGTTTTTTATTTTAATGACATTTAGCTTATCGATTCTTCCTTTCATGGATTGTGCCTTTGGTATCGTAGCTAAAAAGTCATTGCCATACCCAAGGTCATCTAGATTTTTCTCCTATGTTATTGTCTAGGTGTTTTATAGTTTTATGTTTTATATTTAGGTCTGTGATCCATTTCGAGTTAATTTTTATGAAGGATGTAAGGTCTGTGTTTAGATTCATTTTTTTACATGGGGATATCCAGTTGTTCCAGCACCATTTGTTGAAAAGACTGTCTTTTCTCCATTGTATTGTCTTTGCTGCTTTATTAAAGATCAGTTGACTATATTTACGTGGGTCTCTTTCTAGGCTCTCCATAGTCATGTGCCACATAATGACGTTTTGGTCAACGACCAGTTGCATATACGATGGTGGTTCCTTGAGATTAGTACCATAAAGCCTAGGTGTGTAGTAGGCTATACCATCTAGCTTTGTGTAAGTACACTCTGTGATGTCACACAATGATGAAATCGACTATTGATGCATTTCCCAGAACGTATACCCATTGTTAAGCAACGTGTGACTGTATTCTGTTCCATTGGTCTATGTGTTTGTTCTTTCACCGGTGCCATATTGTCTTGATTACTATAGCTTTATAATCATTCTTGAAGTTGGGTAGTGTCAGTCCTTCGACTTTGTTCTTCTTTTTCAATATTGAGTTGGCTATTCTGGGTCTTTTGCCTGTCCATATAAACTGTAGAATCAGTTTGTGATATCCACAAAATAACTTGCTGAAATTTTGATTGGGATTGTGTTGAATCTGTAGTTCAAGATAGGAAGAACTAACATCTTGATAATATGGAGTCTTCCTGTCCATGAACATGGAATAGCTCTCTATTTATTTAGTTAGCTCTTTGATTTCTTTCATTAGAATTTCATAGTTTTCCTCATATAGATCTTGTACATATTTTGTTAGATTTATATCTAAGTATTTCACTTTTTAGGTGTTAATGTAAATGGTAATATGTTTTTAATTTCAAATTCCACTTGTTCATTGCTAGTATATAGGAAAGTGATTGACTTTTGCATATTAACCTTGTGTCTTGCAACCTTACTGTAATTGCTTATTAGTTCCAGGAGTTTTTTTGTTGTTTCAGATTTTCTATGTAGACAGTCATGTTATCTGCCAACAAAGACAGTCTTATTTCTTTCTGTCCAGTCAGTATACCTTTTATTTCCCTTTCTTGTCTCATTGCATTAGCTAGATCTCCTTTTTCAATCCCTTCTCTTATTTTCTATATCCATTCGCCTTTCCTATTTATTCTTTACTTTTCAGTCTGAATAACATTCTCCTTGTTAAATTAGACAAATGAGAGTTGAGAGGGGTATGTTTCACAAAACAGCACATATAATTAATTGTGTGTAAAGGAATTGAGTACTTATGTTTATAGACTTCCAGGGGAAGTTAGTTTTGACCCAGCCCTTTGAGAATTTGAATTGGATGAAAAGAAGATGAGAGAGGAGAAAGGTTAGAGACAAAATCTGACATATGGTAAAAAAATATTTGTATGGAGCTATAGTAATTACATGAGCTTTATTGGAGTGAAAGGTCATTGTGGAAAGAATGGGAATTAGTGAAAGTGGGGATCCTGGGAAGAGGCAATTTAATACAATGAGACTTAAGTGCTGTATTTATAGCACCTTAGCTTGTGTGGAACTTTACACTTAACAAACCCATTTTCATGTAACCTCCTGAGGTGGATGGGAGATACTCTCATTTTATGAATGAAAAAATTAATAATTAGATTAAGAAATGTACCAATTCCATATGACAGTATGTGACCCGGTTAGGACTAAAACTCATTATCTTGTATTTCCAAGATCCCTGTTCTTCGCTGATACTGCTACACCCCTGTTGCCTCATCATAGTCCCCTACACTCTTAACTCTCACAGTTTATCGTGTTTTTGTGTGCATTATCTGATTTGATCCTCAAAAACCTTGTGAGGTATATAGTGCAGGTATTATTATGATCTCATTTTACAAATAAGGAAAAGGAAGATGCGAGAAGTAAAGTTAACTAGATGTCAAGTAGCTAGGACTGCTTTCTTAATCCCATCACTTATTTTCTATATCTATTTGCCTTTTCTGTTGTTAATTTTTCACTTTTCAGTCTAACATTAACGTTTTGCATTAAAACTGAGGCTAAAAGAAGTTAAGTAGGTTAAAAAGGTCAATACTATAGTAAGTAAAATAATAGATCCAGATCTAAACTTAAGCCTTCTAGTTGCTGTCTTCTTACCAATATTCTCTTCTGTAATAAAATACCTCCTGGGAGACCCAGAAGTTTCTTCGGACTTGCTCATTACCATGATTGAGAATTATTCTGGTAGATGTGTGTAGGATTATTTGGAGAGATCGCAGGTGGAGGTTGGTGATGTCAGCTGTAAGGTGGTCATGTTAACATAATTTGTTAACAGACTTAAAATTCACTTGAAACAAGTGTGAAATTATGAAGTTGTTGATGAAGGTAAAAGTTTTGGTATTTGGATATTTCCACTTAAAAATGCACAGAAACGAAGTGCAGTACTCTCCCAGTCCTACCAATATTTACATTATTTAATAGAGTTTGGGATGTTTTAATTTATTTGGTAATACTTTTAAAATAGGAACCAAATTCTCTACTTTTCTATTATCCCCATAACTTTTGTTTGAGATGTGAATGAGACAGAAAGGAAACAGTTCATATTGTACAGATGTCTTACGTTCCTTTATCTGTTCTAAGTAGCTGCTACGACCCATTCTGAAGTATTCATGTATTAATTTCTTATGGCTGCTGTAACAAATTAGCACAAATTCACTTGCTTAAAACAACTTGCTTTATTCCCTCAGAGCTCTGGAGGCCAAAAGTCTGAAATTAATATCACTGGGCTGAAATTAAGGTGCTGGCGGGGCCGTGCTCCCTCCGGAGGCTTTAGGGGAGAATCTGTTCTTGCCTTTTCCAGCTTCTGGTGGCTGCTTCGCTCCAATCTCTGTGGTCACGTTACCTTCACTTCTTCTGTCTGTGTCAAATCTCCTTCTGCCTTCTTCTTATAAGGTACATGTGCTTGCATTTAGGGCTCACCTGGATAATTCAGGATAATCTCCCCATCTCAAAATCCTTACTCATATCTGCAGAGTCTTTTTTTGCCATATAAAGTAACATTCAAGGCTTCCAGGGGTTAGAATGTGAATATCTTTTTGGGGAGCCATTATTCAGCCTACCACAGTCCTTATTGCCCCTCACTTTTTCATCTCTCCTATTTTTATTGTTTTTCATCTTGCAGAAGCACAAAGTGGCAAGTAGATTGAGTGGGTGTGATCTAGAGTTAGGATCAAGACTTGAGTGGATATGATCTAGATCAGGAAGTGAGCCTATTGGCCTCACTGTGGAACATCACATCGTGCTCACATCAACTTGTTGTCACTGAATTAGCTAACAGTAACGGTACCTTTGTTAAATTCAGCACTATTTATCAAAGTAATTACTGAATCTTTGGGTATGTGAGTGAGTGAGTTAACCTGGAATTTCTTTCCAATTAAAGCATCTATTGATTAGATTGGCAGGCATTGATATTATTATTGAGAAAATAACCAAATAGCTACTAGCATTGTTTCAAAGCTAGTTTTCCTTTGAGCAAGTTTTTTGTTGTTCATATTTGCATTTTGTTTAAGTGATAGCTCAGACTTGAATTTAATGAAGGGAAATAGAGTTGATCGAATTCTGATCCAAAAGTCCGTTGTCAAGAGTCCTTTGTGGTTTGGGACATATTACATAACCTTAGAGTCTCTGTTTCCTAATATCTATAATAAAAGAGTTGAATTATATGACTGTTAACATCCATTCTTAATTCTAAAAGCCTCAGTCTAGTATTTAGTGTTTAAAAACCAAAAACAGGCAAATAAACAACTCTCATTTATTTTGTACTATTTGGAAAAGGAATCATATTGTCAAGATTATTTTTAAGTAACTATTCGTGCTTTTTGTTTTTCTGTAGATGGACCACACATCCCCGACCTACATGCTTGCTAACTTAACCCACTTACATTCTGAACAACTTCTGCAGGGCTTGAATCTTCTTCGTCAGCATCACGAACTCTGTGACATCATTCTTCGAGTAGGTGATGTTAAAATCCATGCTCACAAAGTGGTTCTTGCCAGCATCAGCCCGTATTTCAAGGCTATGTTCACTGGAAACCTTTCAGAGAAAGAGAACAGTGAGGTTGAGTTTCGGTGCATTGATGAAACTGCTCTCCAGGCCATTGTGGAATATGCCTATACAGGGACTGTTTTTATTTCACAGGACACAGTTGAATCTCTCCTTCCAGCAGCAAACCTACTCCAGATAAAACTTGTCCTGAAAGAATGTTGTGCATTTCTTGAAAGCCAACTTGATCCTGGTAATTGTATTGGAATTTCTCGTTTTGCAGAGACGTATGGTTGTCATGAACTTTCTCTGGCAGCCACTAAATACATATGCCAGAATTTTGAAGCTGTTTGCCAGACCGAAGAGTTTTTTGAGCTTACGCATGCTGATTTGGATGAAATTGTTTCCAATGACTGTTTGAACGTAGCGACTGAAGAGACTGTTTTTTATGCACTTGAGTCTTGGATCAAGTATGATGTACAAGAACGCCAGAAATACTTAGCACAGCTACTTAACAGTGTGCGATTACCGTTGCTGAGTGTTAAGTTTCTCACTAGACTGTATGAAGCAAATCATCTTATTCGTGATGATCGCACTTGTAAACATCTCTTGAATGAAGCTCTAAAGTACCACTTTATGCCTGAACATAGACTCTCTCATCAAACAGTTTTGATGACACGACCTCGCTGTGCTCCCAAAGTACTTTGTGCAGTAGGAGGAAAATCTGGACTGTTTGCCTGTTTGGATAGGTAAATAGAAAGCTTTACAATAATCTGTTATTAACAACCCCCCTTCCTCCCAGTGCACAAGCCTTATCCATCCTAGTTACTCACTAACTTTTCTTCCATTTTAGGCCTTTTTTTCTTTGTGAAACCATTTATATCTTTATTTGAGTCAGACCAGGTCAGAGGGCATTTATTATTGCTTGCTATGTCAGAAGATGCTAAAGAAGAGAGCTAGAAGTCTGTGATGAGGGCAGACTGGGGACAAGAATGCATTTGAATGAATAAAGTTAATTAGAAGAACCACCGAAGAAATAAGAAAAAATCGGATATTGTTACCATCATGGACTTTACATGCAATTTATTTTCTTCAGTGTAAATATTTTTTAATGACAGTAGTAAAAAGTGCTTTCTTTTCTAATAACTTAGAGTAGTTGTCAGACATTTTCTATAAAGAGCCAAATAGTAAAAATTTTAGACTTTGTGGCCGTATGGTCTCTGTCATAACTACTCAACTCTGCCATTGTATTGTGAGAGCAGCCATAGACAATACATAAATGAGTGAGCATGGCTGGGTTCCGATAAAACTTTATCTACAAAAGTAGCTGGTGGGACTGAATTTGGCCCATAGCCATAGTTTGCCAATCCCTGATTTAGAGCATTATACAGGGAACTTTTATACATTGAAAATATAGCTGGATGTTACCTTTGCTTTTCCTTTGAATGGGATTGCTTCATGAAAACTTTGTGTTTGATATATTTCTTTAATGCTGTGGATTTCTTCCTGGCCATTTCCAAAAATTTGGCAGATTGCTTTTCCCCCCTCCAATGGTGGGAAACTATTGATGTTTTATCATTGTCAACTGATATATTTTGTATCTTTTAAAACGTCTCATTGTACATCTTAATTGTAGTCTAAAACTAGTATTGTTGAGATTTGGCTACAGGTAGAACGTCAGTTATGGTGACTACATGAGTTGATTGTTTACTCTTGTTCTTAAAGTCATTGATTATTGGACTGAAGTAAATCATGTTAGTCAAATGTCATGAAAAAAAATTCCAGGTGACTGGCCCTGTGGCATAGTGGTTAAGTTTGGCATGCTCTGCTTCAGTGGCCTGGGTTCACAGATTTGGATCTTGGGTGCAGACCTATACCACTTGTCAGCCATGCTGTGGCGGCAACCCACATATAAAGTGGAGGAAGATTGGCATAGGTTTTAGCTTAGGGCTAGTCTTCCTCAAGCAAAAAAAGAGGAAATTGGCAACAGATGTTAGCTTAGGGTTAATCTGCCTCAGCAAAAAAAAAAAAAACAGAAAAATTCAAACATGAATTTACCTTGTAAAAATTCTTGAGCAATTGCCTCTTGGTCTCAAGTATTAAAAATAAGCAGGGTCTGGCCCTGTGGCCAAGTGGTTAAGGTTCCACTTGCACCACTTCGGTGCCCTGGGTTCATGGGTTCGGATCCCGGGCGTGGATCCCAGGCGTGGACCACTCATCAGCCATGCTGTGGAGGCATCCCACATACAAAATAGAGGAAGATTGGCACAGATGTTAGCTCAGGGCTAATCTTCCTCAAGCGAAAAAAGAGGAGGATTGGCAATGGATGTTAGTGCAGGACGAATCTTCCTCACAAGAAAAAAAACCAAAACATAAATTATTGAAGAGTGATAAGAACTTTAGACCCAGTAATCTTTCATCTTAAAATCTATCACTGGGGCTGGCCCGGTGGCGTAGTGGTTAAATTTGCATGCTCCACTTGTGGCCCAGGATTCTCAGGTTCGGATCCTGAGCCCAGACCTATGCACCGCTCATCAAGCCATGCTGTGCTGGCGTCCCACATATAAAGTAGAGGAAGATGGGCACAGATGTTAGCCCAGGGTCAATCTTCCTCAGCAAAAAGAGGAGGATTGGCAATGGATGTTAGCTCAGGGCTCATCTTCCTCACCAAAAAACCAAAAATCTACCATAAAAATTTTTTAAATGTCATTTGCACAGTCACTTATTGCAGTATTATTTATAACTATGGAAAAATTGGAATCAACCTGAGTAATTATTCAGCTTAATTCTACAAAAAATATGAAACACCTGTGTATCAGACATACTATGCTGGATAATGGATCTTCAGCAAGTTCATAATTGAGTAAAGGAGACATATTTAAATAGATAATTATAATACATGGTGTTAGAGCAGTGATAAAGATAATTCCATGTACATATTAAGGAGAGGCATTTATCCCATTTTGGGGATTTAGGGAAGGCGTTGTGGAGAAGTTAATGTCCAAGCTAAGTGTTGAAGGCTAAGGAAGAGCCAAGTGAAAAATGGTGGGAAGGTCACAGGAAGTGCACAAAGACACACTGGCATGATACAGTATAGAATGTGCAGGAAACTGAAAGCTGTTTGGTATTCCGAAGTATAAAGTTCCAACCTGCAAGAGGCAAACCATGGTCGATAGGGGCCAAGTCAAACAAGGTATTTTGTGCCATGATGAAGAGAGGATTTTTATTATGTGGGTTGAAAAACTGTTTTAAGGAGAGTAGTGAAATGATGAGATTTGTGTGTTAGATCATTCTTGGCTGCATTATGGAGAAAGTTGGAGGGGCCAGGTTTAGTATCTGATTAGAAGCTGCCTTCTAGGTGCAGTTGGCAGCGCATCAGTCTTATAATCTGAAGGTCCTGAGTATCAGAGTGATTAGGAAAGAGGTTATTGTAAAGGTACAGGAAAGAGGTCCTGAAGTAGGGTAGAAGTAGTAAAAATAGAGAATGGGGCATTAAGGAATATATTAAGAGAGCAAATTGACAGGATTTGGTTGAATGGATATGGGGGGTTGGTGAGAAGGAAGATGAGTGAGGTTTCTTAGTTAGATATTGGTTGAATGGTTATATACCGAGAGATAGAAAAATATAGGAGGAGGAGCCATTTTAGGGGGAAAATAATGTGTTTAGTTTAGGACATACTGAGTTTGAAGTGCCTATTAAATATCCAGTGAAGGATGTCCTACTACTTGCTGGATATCTTTGCAAAGCTCAGAGAAGAGATCAGGGCTGGAAATTTGGAAGTTATCAGTATATAGTATAATTTAGAGCTATAAATTAAAACCATGAAGTCTTCTGGACTTCTTGACTGGTTTAAAATGTCTCTCCTTTCTGCCCAGTGAGAACATATAGAAAGCAAAAAAGGATTGATTCACAAATGAACCTCTGGGGAACATTAATATTCAAGATGAGGGCAGTAGGAAAAATCTCAGAAGTAGGAGGAGCATCTTAGAAGTATCCCAGCGAGAATAGCATCATGAAAGTCAAGGAATTTAAATGTGTTGAGAAGGAAGGAGTGTGATTAACAATGTAAAATGCAGTGGAAAGGTCCAGATAGATAAGGATGGAAATGTTGCCGTTAAACTTGGCAATATGGAGATCATTAATGACTTTTGGTGGAGTAATTTCAGCAGAGTTATAAGAATACTGTAGATAGATTACAGTGGGTTGAGAGGTGTATAAAAAGTGAGGAAATAGACTGTGCAGACTGTTCTTTTAAGAATCTTGGCTGAGATGGGAAGAGAGAGGTAAGGCAGAAACTCAGAGAGTCAGGGAAGTTTTTATTTGTTTTTATTTTGTTCTTGAAGAGAGAGACGTATGTTTATTATCAGGTGCCAGTAAAGAGGAATAGGGTGAAGATACGGGATAGAGGAATGGTCATTGATAGAGCACGATTTTAGAGGAAATCGAAAGGGGATGGTATCAAAAGCAAGGGTGGAAGGTTTTGAATAGGAGGAGAAGGGGCTCTTCATGCCCCAAGACCACAGTGTGAAGGCAGGTTTGCTGGAGGGTGGGGCCAGGGGTTTAATTAGATCCTGTCCAAGAGCCTTGGTTTTTTCCTTTAACTAGGAGAGGAGGTCTGCTGGAGAGGGAGGAGGGGATTGGGTAGGTGGAAACTACTGTTAAGGAAACTCGGGAAGCTCTAAGAACAGTATTGTTTCTGCTTACACATAGCAAGTCATCAGGCTGGCAATATCCTGAAAGCAATTTTGAATAATTGTGCAAATGCCTTAAATGTTAAATGAACTTTTAGCCACACCACTTATGACACCACTCACCTCAATGCTGTAGACTACAGATCTAATTCCAAACCAGCTCGTTACAACTGATTATCCATTTGCCCTCAAAGACCATAAGGACTAATGCCTTTATATTTTGTATCTCTATTTACCTGAATCATCTCCAGAAATCCATCACTTCTGGAAAATCCATCATAACTGAACTCTTACTATCATTGAGAGGTTTTTTTCCTCACATCAACCAGTTCTCCAGTTCTCCAACACTAGCTGGATGGCCAATAATTCAATTCAATTCTGACACTTAGTATTCAGATTAGCCTAGACTCCACAGATTAACGGCTCAATCCCACAGACTGTTTGCAGTTCAGATGCTAGCCACAAATGGGGGTGCCCAGGCTACCCACATTTCTGCCTGGAGGACTACAAATTCAAGGGTTCCCACAACACCGCTTCAGGTTTGGTAACTTGCTAGAACGACACTTAGAACCCAGGAAAGTGCTTTACGTAGTACTACCAGTTTATTACAAAGGGTAAAAGTCAGGAACAACCAAATGGAAGAGATGCATCCAGCAAGGTATGGTGTAGGGAGGGGCAGAGCATGCCCTCTTTGGGCATGCCATCCTCCCAGCATCTCAGTGTGTTCACCAGCCTAGAAGCTCTCTGAACCCCATTGTTTAGGGGTTTTTATGGCTATTTCGTAACATAGGCGTGATTGATGAAATCATTGGCCATTGGTGACTGAGTGCAACCTCCAGCCTGCTAATTACATGGTTGGTGTCTCTGGCTACCAGCCCCCATCCTGAAGCTATCTAGGGGCCCACCAATAGTCACCTCATTAGCTCATAGGAATGACAAGAGACATTCCTATCACTCAGGAAATTCCAAGGAGTTTAGGAACCGTGTGCTAGAAACCTGGGACAAAAACCAAATATATTTTTTGTTACACCATTATTGTATGGCCCTCTATATCATCTAATTTAACCTAATTGCCCAGCCTTTTTTTTCTTTTTTCAAGTCCTCACGTCTGTCTGCCATGTCCTCTGGAACTCACATTCTCTCATAAGAAAAATCCCCTTTATCCTCAGCTTTTTTTTTAATGAAATATGACTGATGCTTAAGGATACTGTTTTTGCTAAAGACATCTCAAAACTGTTTTGTTTTCTCCCTGTACCTTGTGTATTGGAGATCCTAAAGGTTGGGTGTTTTCTTTGTTCCTTTCAGCCACTTAGAGAACTTTTTCTTCTCCCCTCCCTCAAAAACTTCAACTCATTTGGAGCGTTTACCATCAGGCTATAACATGTGATACCGCTCCTTGTTGCCATCATCTGCTGTCACTTTAGTAACTTCATTTATTGAAGATTTTCATAGCTGGCTTACTGTCTTTCTCATCATTCTCCATACATAATCACTGATTTCAACATCCACATGGTACAGTCCACAGTTACCAACACCTTCTCTCTTCTTGATCTCACTTCTAACAGCCTTTTCTGCCTGACCTTAGGCACCTGTTCTCACGATCATACCCTCCACGTTGTTGTTCCAGTGACTTCAGCACTTGCGGAATCTTGGTTTCTGACATTCCACTCTGACCACCACCTCCTTTCTCGCCAGCTTATTTATTTCAGTACACCTGCTCCAACCGTTCTTCGTTCCCTTCAAGACTTTTAATCCTTTGGCCCTATGATCAGTTCGTAAAACTTATTACTCACCAACCACCACATGCCCTCACCCTCACTCCTTACCCAGCTTGAGTTCCAGGAACATCACTGCCATCATTCCTTTGAATACACGCATGGCTCCCTTGCCCTTCTTTCCTTCCCTCATATTCATCTAGTTAAATTGAGTTCTCTTTTGGCGTGGCTGCACGTGAGCCGTGGAATATGGCTGGAGAAACACATACCCACCTTAACTGGTCTCACTTGGGGCCTTCAGCACTCCCAGCAACCCTTTGCCTTTCCCTAATCAGTTTACCCTTTCACTTTTGTGGAGGACTGTTTCACACCTTCTGCTCTCTCCATAAAAACATCCAAAGTCCCTTCCGCTCACCTTCCAACTCTCTGCTGATGACCTTGTTTCTCACTCTGCTGAGATAGAAGCAATCAGAAGAGAACTACTTCATGTTTCCATCACCAAATCACTTCTATCTAAACCAACCCCTCCACCTCCTCTCTTATTCACTGGCTCCCATTGCCTCTCCTCTACACAAGGCCTTTGCTCTTGCAGTTTCCCTGTCTCTCCTATATCTTCACTTTCACCCACTGTACTGCATCATTGCCATCAGCAGGCAAACAAGTTTTGGTTTAAGCTCCCAGATTAAATTAATCTTCCCTGGTCTCCATGGTCTTTCTCTGCTCTTATAGGTGCCTCCTCATATCTATTTTATTCTTTTTAGTAAAATCCTTGGAAAAGTGGTCTGTACCCACTGTTTTCACTTCCTCATCTCCCATCTCTCTTGAACCACTCCAGTCAAGATTCGTCCCCACCACCTCACTGAGACTGCTCTCGTTAAGGTCAGATAGTTCCCTGGTGTATCGTTCTCATTGGAACAAATTTATGTTTTTAAAACGGTATAACAAAGCTGATTTTACATAGGCATTCAATAACTATTGAATTAATGAGTGTACTTTGATCATACTGGTAGAGAATATATATTTTTATGCTCTTGCATTATTGAGTTTGGAGACATTTGACTACTTTTTCCCAACTTTTTTTTGTAATGAAATATGTATACATGCAAGAAACCATATATAATATGCATGCAGGGTATAAAGAATGAACACCCAAGTACCTCTCAACCAGCTTAAGAAATAGACTTATTAGCAATGCCTTTAAAGTCCCCTTGTGCCTGTCCTTGATGCCATCTCCTTCCCCCCCGAAGTAACCACTATTCTGAATTTCCTATGTATTATTCCTTTGCTTTTTGTAGTCATTTTGCAACATATTATATGTGCCCCAATATATCGTCAGGTTTTTCACATTGTTATATAAATGTAGTAATACAATATATGTTCTTCAGAGATGTGTTTTCTCACTGAACAGTAAGTTTATGAAATTCATCTCTGAGACTGCATGAGGAAATGGTTCATTTAGTTTCACTGGAGTATAGTATTATAGCATATGGACATAATACAGTATTTTCCTTCTACAATGAACATGGTAATTATAAAAATTAATTGAAGTGTTACATGCATACAGAAGAGTGCACAGAGCCCAAGTATACAGCTCAGTGAATTATCACAACGTGTATGTTACAAACCAGTTCAAGAAATAGAACATGACTAACACCCAGAAACCACCCTTGAGTTCCCGCCCTGTCCTCTCTAAGGGTAACCACCATCCTCATTTCTAATCCAGCGATTAGAAAAAAATATGGGTAAGATTCGTCCCTGTTGTATGTAGCTGTAGTTTGTTCATTTTCATTGCTGTATAGAATTCTCTTATATGATATGCCACAATTTATCCATTTTATCATTGATGAACATTTGGATTGTTCCCAGTGTTTGTTTTGTTTTATGTATGTATGTATGAATGAAGTTTAGCGCTTAGCTAACATCCGCTGCCAATCCCCTTCTTTTTGCTAAGGAAGACCAGCCCTGAGCTAACATCTGTGCCCATCTTCCTCTACTTTATATGTGGGACACCTGCCACAGCGTGGCTGGATAAGCATAGGTCCTGGCCCAGGATCTGAACCTGCAAACACTGGGCCGCTGAAGCAGAGCATGCGAACTTAACCACTAAACCGTCGGGTTGACCCCAGTTTCCAGTTTTTGACTATTACAAATACTGCTGTGAACATCCTTGTGTGTGTGTGTGTGTGTGTGTATATATATATATATATATATATATATATATATAATTTGTGCACATTTCTCTTGGTTATGTATCTAGGAATGGAATTGCTCAGTTGTAGGGTGGATACACCACATCTTATCTATCCATTCTTCTTTTGATGGGGGATTGTGTTGTGCTGCTATGAAAATTTCTGTAAATGTGTTCTGGTGCAAAACTGACTGTAATAGGCATTCAGTAGAGTAGATGTACAGGAGTGAGATTGCTGAGTCATAACATGTGTATCTTCAGTTTCACCAGATAATGTAAATTGTTTTCCCCAGTAGTTTGTACCAGTTTATACTGTCACCAACAGAGTATGCATTCCTTGCTTCGCATTCTTGCCAGCAGTTGTTATTATCGGACTTTAAATGTTTGCCACTCCAGAAAGTGTGTCGTGGTTTGTTGTGGTTTTAATTTGCATGTCCCTGATTACTAATGAGATTAAACATTTTTATTTGTTTATGGGCCATTTTGATTTTTAAAATTTAATTTTTTCTGCTTATTCTTTAGTGTGGAGATGTACTTTCCTCAGAATGACTCTTGGATTGGTTTGGCACCCCTAAACATTCCTCGCTATGAATTTGGAATATGCGTTTTAGACCAAAAAGTGTATGTTATAGGTGGCATTGAACCTAATGTGCGTCCTGGCATCACTATCAGAAAACATGAGAATTCAGTAGAATGCTGGAATCCTGATACAAATACCTGGACTTCTCTTGAGAGGATGAATGAGAGCCGAAGTACCCTTGGAGTAGTAGTACTTGCAGGAGAACTCTATGCCTTAGGTGGTTATGATGGACAGTCTTATTTACAGTCTGTAGAGAAGTATATTCCTAAAGTAAGGAAATGGCACCCTGTGGCACCGATGACTACAACAAGGAGTTGTTTTGCCGCAGCTGTGTTGGATGGAATGATTTATGCCATTGGTGGGTATGGTCCCGCCCACATGAACAGGTATTTACCTTAATCAAGTTGTATGTGCTTACAGATTTTTTGAAGTGTCATTAACAATGATTTCTGGGTTTTAAACAATTTGTGTGTATGAATGAACTTCCCGTTTTAATTTCTTTGTACTTGTGAGGAAGATTAGCCCTGAGCTCACATCCATTGCCCATCCTCCTCTTTTTGCTGAGGAAGACTGGCCCTGGGCTAACATCCATGCCCATCCTCTTCTGCTTTCTATGGGACACCACCACAGCATGGCATGACAAATGGTGCGTCGGTCCGTGCCCGAGATCCGAACCGGCAAACCCTGGACTGCCGAAGCGGAGCGTGCGAACCTAACCACTACACACACCACTGGGTCAACCACCCCTTTTTAATTTTTAAAGTAATATTCATAGGCACTTGGAAAATTTAATCTGCTCCATGAGTATAATTGTAATTATTTTACATGGGGATTTAATACAAACCTAAGAATTACATCCCTCTTATTAAATTTTACATTAATTCATTCAATATAAATTGAGTAAATTTTAAAATTCAGAAATCTGAAAATAAGATGAAGTTAGACAACTTCCGATTTTGAGTGGTACATATATATATAAATGTGTGTGTGTGTGTGTGTGTGTAAGTGGTCTGTTATTGCATTGCTTAATAGACTGAAAAAGTGAAAAATGTGATTCCTATATGGTTACATGATATTATAATGCATCATAAACTTAAAGCCTTATTTAAATATTTCTTTCTGGATTCTTATTCTATAATCATACATGTATCATTATGTATCTGAGTTGTGCTGGAGTCTGAATTTGAGATTTCTGTATTTTGTAGTATTCTCTGAATAAAGGAGAAATATATATGAGAAAAATAAAAGCATAAAGTGACTGTATGGAAAATTAATCGTAATTCTGAACTTCTGTTGAAAATTGATTGTTCCTTTATCTCTAACAGTTAATTAAAGTGGTATGTGTTTTGATTGTGAGCATTAGTGAAAGTGTATTGTAATTTGTTAACTGACTGAGAAACTAATGACACAACAGCATTTCATCTATAGATTTTTATTTCTGTGTAAGCTAAAGTATTGCCCCTTTTTATTGCTCCCTTAGTTGAAGGAAAAGTGTCCGGGGCCCAGACATGCATTTCTATTCTTTGAAAAGCTGCTGGCAGAAATTTGTAAGATAAAAGGTTAAGTATTTTAATTTTGAGATACTGCTCCTAAGGTTTAAGTTCTTGCCACAGTGTATCAACTCCTCTTGTCCAGCAATTTTGCTCCGGTGGTGGTCGTCCTGGTGTCCTTTCAGAAGCAGAGTTCAGTCTGTATTCCGGTCTAGTCTGCAGTCTGATCTCTAGTCTGAACTCGAGTTGTGTCACAGACTCTCAGATGCTGTAGGCTTTTTTGAGAAGTGAGGTTGGGACCAAAACAAGCTCAACGTGCTTGCCTTTGTGCCCGTCAGGGCAAAGCATAGTAAAGGCCTTCTCGGATTTTCTAGGGAAGGTTTTTGGAAATTCCAATTTGATTTGGATTTCTGTAATGCAGCTTGGAAATGCTGAGGGGTCTCCAGAATCCAGACTTGACTTTTAATCCCTGAATTCTCCCAAGTCGCTCTGAGATATGATGATTAGCCAGTTTATGTTATGACATCTGCAGTGTCTGTTTTGCAGTACACCACCATGAATTCTCCTATACGAGAAACAATTCCTCTTCTTTCCTTCTCTTCATCTTCCTTTTTCCTTAGCCATGTGGGAGATCCTTAGTATCCTTAGAAAGCGTCTATATTCAATTTGGGATTTTCAAAGTACTTCACATGCATACTCATTTGACTATTCTTACATGAATCCTTTGAGGTTATATTATCCCCATTTTTGCAGGTGAGAGGAAATCCTTATCCGGGATTACACAAATCCAGAGTGCTAGGGCTAGGGTTCATTCAGCTCCAGGTATGCAGCATTAGTGCTTAATCCCAGGTTTTCTGACTGCAAAAGTTATATGCCCTTAATGTACCTTGCTGCTTGTACAGTACAATGGAAAAGCATATGGCTACTATTGCACCCAGTCCACAAGGTAAGCTTTTATCCCTGCAATTTTATCAGCAAAATCTAAACATTTGGGACAAACTACTCTTCTTTTAAATCCATCTATTTATTTGAACTTTTAAAACTATGGTGGGTTTTAGTTTTGCTTTAGTAGGAAGAGTGACACAAAGGATATATGAATTAATTCTCTTTTTTTGTGAATATTTGCAGTGTGGAGCGTTATGATCCCAGTAAGGACTCCTGGGAGATGGTTGCATCTATGGCAGAGAAAAGGATTCACTTTGGTGTGGGTGTCATGCTAGGCTTTATTTTTGTGGTGGGTGGACATAATGGTGTCTCACATTTGTCAAGCATAGAAAGATACGACCCTCATCAAAATCAGTGGACTGTGTGTAGACCAATGAAAGAACCCAGGACAGGTAATAATAACTTAACTAATTTCTAAATATATAGGACAATATTTTTTATAGTAGTGTCCTCAGAATAGTAGTTTCTTGGAATATAATAGTAAGGGCATTATTATGTCCAGAAAAAAAAAAATGTTTTTGTGGTAACCTTGAGAAACAACTAGATTAGACAAAACTATCTAATTTCTTTACTGTGATTTGAATATGCCAGTGTGCATATTATTGTTTCTTAAACTTGGGGAACACATTTTGAGAAAGGCTGGTCATAGGATGTATCTTACAGAAGCTCTTTTTGTCCATATAACAAATGTCATGTTTTTATATGTTACATAAGACATGCACACAGAATTCTTGAATGTCCTGTTTTCTTTTTTGTTGTACATAACAGTCTCTGTGTTCACTTTCAAATGTTCTCTCCTCCTTGAGGGGTATAGTTGATCAAGAAAGGGTTGGATTTCAGGGTTCCTAGAGAAAAACAAGTACACCTGAGGAAAAGGAGAAATTATCTTTGAACCCAAACTCAAATTACATTATTTTAAGGCAAAGATTTTAAGTTTAACTGATAGAAATGCTTTAGGAATATTCCTTGCATATATGATTAAAGAAACTCCTAAAACATAAATTTTCAAAGGAAACTGAAAGGACAAAATGGAATGAACTAGTTGATTACTATAGTTAGTTTCTGTGGTATCATTGAGAGGGAAAGTCATGAAACAGAATGCAGAAAATTTGGGTAGCCTTGTTCTTTTTAGAACTATATATATTAATATATAAAGTAGAATTTTTAAAGCATAAATTATATGGTTCAATATACGGTTCAAATGTTTGAAAACCTGATAAAAATGAATGATTTCTTTATAAATATAAATTGAGAAGAAGGCATATGGAAAGATACATGCTCCATTCTTAGTGGTATTTTCCAATAGTGGAGGAGAGGGAAGGTAGGGTTGGGAAGGAGACTTCAACCCTTAATTTTATTCTAAGGGATTTTCTTTTCCTTAAGCATGTATTGCTATATTGCTCGTGTAATTAATAATAGGTTGTTGAAATGTATTTTAAGAAAATATTATGACACGAATTCATACATTTTTAGTAGGAAGTCTGCTTCATAGTTTACATGTTTTTCCGCATTTTTCCCCTCCTTCTCTAGGAGTCGGTGCCGCAGTGATTGATAATTACCTTTATGTAGTCGGCGGTCACTCAGGGTCTTCCTATCTGAATACCGTGCAGAAATATGACCCTATCTCTGACACGTGGCTGGATTCGGCTGGCATGATCTACTGTCGCTGCAACTTTGGATTAACTGCACTTTGACCAGTGTGGCCCCATGGAAACTAGTGTGGTGACAGACCTTGTGCCGCATGGAAGGGCGCCCAATTCTTTCAAACCCCAAAGCTGCATTGCTTTCTTTTTAACTTCAAATGGCATGAAGATTCCAAGTTTTGTTGGGTACTTTGAACTGACAAGTAGCTTTGGTTGCTCTTGATTACACAGTGAATCAATAATCCAAAAAAAAGGAAAGATCTTGCCTATTGAATCGTGCACTTTGTTTTTCTAATGCTGGGATAGAGTAGTTTTATGTTCATAAGTGTACATGTGGAGAAAACTTTGCTGCTTTTTTTTTTCGGTTTTAGCTCTCTTCCTCCTCCTTGATATGCACTACGATCTCCTAGGATGAGAGATGTTTAGATGCTGGAATGTGTTGAATGACTGGACAGAGTGCCGATACTGTCTGTTGGACGTAAATTCACATGCTTCACATTTTAAACAAATAAAGGGCTGCTTTTTTTCCGGTACTTTTTAAGGGTTGCAAATTACATGCCATGGTGAGTCACCTGGACCTTTTTCCTGCTAAATGGCTTTAGAGCTGGGGATGTAATAAATTTGCAAGACAAATGCTTTTACTATCATGATATATGGGGGCCTATTTTAAGAGGAAGTCACATATTTACTGTTTATGCCTTTTTTATATGGGCAGGTTAACGCGGGCTGAATTTAGTCCCATCTATGCTGTACTAAGCATGGATAGAAAAAGTTAAGCATGTCAGTTTCAGTTTGTTTTTTTTAAGTTAGTGCAGCAGGCTTCCCAGTGTTGATGTAAATATTTGACAGATGTTTAGTACCACCCTTAGTGCATAGTGATTTTTCATATATCCTTATAAGAATTTTAGTTAAGACCTTTGTTTGCTTTTTCAAAGTGTTCAGATATAAAAATGGTGCTAACTGTAGGATCTGTAATAAGGCTATAACAATGTTCTTTTGGATGTTCAGTATGAGATATGCATGACATGTTTTGATAGTATTTTTCGTTTTTACTGACTTGGTTCATTTGTGCTTATTAAAAATGTTAGTGATTATACTAACGTTAACATCCAAAAATCATCTACATGGCCTGTGTTAACGCTGTTCATGGTTCCTGAGTAGTGATTTAAAGAAAGATACATTTTTGATCTTCTTTCTTCTTGTGCTAGAATTATATGTCCTTCTTAAAAACAAATATATGCATTAAATATAAAGCACTAGGCAGTTATGCATTTCTTAGGTAACTGAATATTTTAAAGTTATTGAGGAAAACTGGAACTCAATGTTTACTTGAGTAATGATTCTAAATTTGGTTCTACTTTGACTAAAGAAATGATCTTTTAAAGCAAAATTGTTTGCTATAGCCAAGTGACAGCTTATTCAAAAGAAATTAACTCATTTTGTTTTAGCATGTTTTAGTAAAGTCTGTTAGTCTTGAACATGTTTGCATTTTATTAGGATGTTGGTAGTACTTGGATTTTTGGTACTGTAGTCACTTTGTTTTCTCTTTTTTTTTAACCTGGCCACTGTCTCTTTATAGGCTCTGGAAAACCAGTGTATGTTTGTTTCCTAAGAAAAAATTCATACTGCATTCTTAACTGCCATGATGGTCTAAACTATTAAGAAGCCATTTGTAATTATAAAGCATAGGTTCATTTGTTAGCGTATATGTTATTTCTTGAAAACTATTTATAGCTGGGCAATTTGCAGTTGTCCTTTTTCTTCCATAAACTGCCAGTTGTGGATTTAAATATATAATACAAATCTATGTAAAGTCATCTTTAATCATAAAGGTAGTATCATACTTTATGAATATTTGCACAGATTATAAAACCTTGCAAATGATTTTTAGTCTCTTCTAATTAAGAACTCAATAGGAGCTACTAATAAAATTGACAGGCTGAGTATTTTCTATGTTGCTTGTTTGATTAACATAATGATATATAGCAATAACTTTTTAATTGATTTGAATAAATCTATTGAATAGAAACAAGGTGCACTCTTGTGATTGGCCTAGACTTTATTTAAAGAAAAGCAGTTTAAAATAGATTCCATCATATATTTAATTTTAAATCCCCAACTCAATTTCCTTTCTGTTTATATTGATCAAATTGTTAAATATATCATATTATACTTATTATTATTATTTTTTTCGGTGAGGAAGATTGGCCCTGAGCTAACATCTGTTGCCAATCTTTCTCTTTTTGCTTGAGGAGGGTTGTCGCTGAGCTAACATCTGTGCCAGTCTTCCTCTAGTTTGTATGTGGGACACCGCCACAGCATGGCTTGATGAGTGGTGTGTAGGTCCATACCCGGGATCCAAACCCGTGAACACTGGGCCGCCGAAGCAGAGTGCACAAACTTAACCACTGTGCCACTGGGCTGGCCCTCTCATATTACACTATTTTTAATCCCCTCCTCCCAGAAGATAAGGGAATTTGAAAGACTAGAGACATTTATTTTAATTACAAACAGAACTATACATTTTATTTTAACAATGTTTTACTCATGTATCATCCCCACTATCAAATTAGTATAAAATATATAATCATTTGGTAAATTAGACCAAAGGCATATATTGATCATTGTTTTGGAAAAATCTAAATTTCATCTTGTAAAGACTAAATGTGAAACATCTTGGGCAATAATAGGAGCCATAACCAGAGAACAAATTGTGAAAACCTGTGAAAGGAAGGGAAAAAACCCCCAATTTAGAAATATTTATTTTAGGTTTGCTAAACCTACTGTACTGTTCTTAACCAGAGGTATTGTGACCTGGTAACTGACAACTTTACAATAGAGCCTTCTCATACATATTTGTGAGAAGTATCATCATGAATATTTTGCTGACAAATTGTGAATTTAAAGCCACATTTCTTATGTTAGAAAGGATCAAAATGTTTGATTATAAATTCCCTGGGTTAAAGATGTTAGAAATAATTTTGTATACTCAGGCAAGGAGGAGGAAGCTATTTAAGATTGCCCAGAAATATTTTGGAAAAATGTGACAGTGGGAAATAGAAATTAATCAAATCATTTGGAAGATAATTGCCTTCTATAATTATGTTATGAAGACTTAATCTATTAGGAGTGTTTGGCTATTTAATATTTGTTGAATATAGTAATAGAACTTAAGTGATTTTTTAATGTAGCCCAAAGGATATCGATATAAGCTCCATATGTCATTGCTAATATTGTTACAAATATGAATGAATATTAAATTATAGGAAGTGGATCGAGTGATAGAAAAATGCATTCGGTTTTAAAAAATTATTTTGACAGCTTGACAAATATGGAGGGTTTACTATATGTACGAGATACTGTGCTAGATGCTATGGGGGCTAGAAATATAAAGATATAGTCTTTTCACTCAAAGAGTAAAATATGGTGAGGGAGACCTGTACCCAAATAACTGTTATGGGGAAGTGTGAATCTAATTCCTTATCTCCAACATCATAAGAAGTGATTAGCGACCCACTTTATGTATAAACATTTGTGTCCTTTAGTGTCCCATTAGGTTTTACTGACATGAAAAAGAATGATAAAAAACCTAATATTTATAGAATTCCAAATTTCCTGGAATTGGATAATGTATTTTCTAGTAGAAAAGCACAGTTGTAGAAACTTTAACATAAAGGCTCTGGCTAACAGTGAAGGAAATATATGTACCTATAATGCTGTTTGTTTTCAGCTTTGGTGTTGGGTTTCTGGTATTGTCACCTAAGTGCTCATTTTCAGGAAAATCAGATTCTACAATAAATATACTGCTTAAAGTTCAATAAACTTGTGATAACCTCTATAACCTCTGTAGTCTGAAACTTAAGAAATTATAAGATGTCACATGTCAAGTTAACATCCAGTTCTACTTCTTAGCCTTTTTTTCCTTTGTAAACAGCACTTTAATTAGACGTGATTTAATTAGATATGATTATTCTGTGGCTGGATATATATTGGATTTTCACTTACAGTGTATTGATTCAGTGTTGATACATATTTGAAAAGACTGAGGAATACAGTAAGTTTTAAACACTATAGGTTTACAAGTTTTCTTACTGGTGTGAATATGGAGTCAAATAAAAATCCAGTTGACATCTCTGCAGAGAGAAGAATTGTTATCCATATGTCTTTTGTATTACCCATATTTAACTAGAGATAATTTACTGTTAATTTTGTCAAGTTATCATGTGTAAGTCCCATTTATTTTAAAACACTAAGCAAAAAGTTCCAAGTTTGCCTTAAAATACAAGTGAAATTAAAGAACTGGATGATAATACCTATATTTTTGCCTTATGAATTGTGCTGTATCACAAACCAGAGATGGTTTTGATTTTAACAGGATTCTGCAATTTTGTAGATGTAGAGTACTAATATTTGTACTCTCTTGCAAAGAATGTGATCTAGTTGTGGATTATGTTAATGTTTAAGTGTTTTTGTATGTGTATTTTACCTCTGAATATGTATCTTTTTAGCATCAGGGTTTTATTTTTGTTTACATAGTAAAGTGGCATTTAACTTGTTGAAGGTTGTATTCTTTTGTCTTTTATTTTAAAAGTTCTTTGTGTGTAATATTGTGGTAATGCTCTGTAATGACTATGGTTAAATTTCATTTAATGTGAAATGTTTAAAATAAAATTGAAAAACTTCACTTTGTATGCACCAGTTGTTGTGAACTGACCCAAGCTGACTGTGTCATGCTCACCTCTTAGGTTCTTTTTGGTAGATAGGTAGTGGCCACAAAAGTCGAAGTGGTTGTGGAATAGACACTCCTTTATATCCTTATTACCAGGTTATAATGTGGCTAAATTCTGCCACACGTTCAGACACTTATTAAAGAAACGTTCATTAGAAAAGCAGGCACAGGGGCTGGCCCAGTAGCGCAGCAGTTTAGATTGTGCTTTGGCAGCCCGGGGTTCGTGGGTTCGGATCCTGGGCGCCGGCAGACACACCGCTTGTCAGCCATGCCGTGGCGGCGTCCCATATAAAGTAGAGGAAGATGGCCACGGGTGTTAGCCCAGGGCCAGTCTTCCTCAGCAAAAAGAGGATTAGTAACGGATATTAGCTCAGGGCTGGTCTTCCTCACACAAAAAAAAGAAAAGCAGGCACAAAAGAGTTCAGTAAGTTCAGTGCAGTCCCAGCTTTCTATCGTTTTCCATTCTCTAAGCCTCGTGAGAGGGGTTTACTTGAGGCAGAGAAGGCAACTTTCCAGAGGCTTCTGCTACCTATATGGCCAGCATCAGGTAACCAACAGTCCTTCTAAAGGAAGAGCTGTACATGAGGGATTGAGCCCCAGGTACCACCTTAATGGAAGTTGTAAACTACAGGCCTGGATGAATTTGGATACCCTGTTCATACAAGGATGGAAATGTCTCATATTTTTAGACAATCCACATATCTTGAAACGTTTCAATTTCACCAGTAAGAGCAACTTTTTGATATCATCTTAGTCTGTGAGCCACTATTCCCTAATAAGTGTCCCTGAGATTTAATATTCGAATTAGCAAAACCTTGGGTGTTGATCAAATTTTGGATAACAGAAGTATTTGGGACTGCCTTGAGTATGGGTTTCCTGGTTAAGAATGCCAGCTAACCATCCCTCAGCTGGATCTTTAGTGAGGGCAACTCCTGAAGTTGAAGTAGAGATTTAACAGATAGATACTGAAGTGTTTAAAATATGCACTTGAGAGTACATATTAATATAATTAAGATTTCCTGACTGAACGGATGCTATGGAAGTTCTGCTTTTTAATTCTAAGGCATGCACAGATAGCTTTCACGTTACCCAGAAGTCATTGTAAAATCTGTCCCCAGACAGTTGAGAGCTTGGTACGTGTAAGACATGGTGGAAGGTGTAAAGGAGTAACAAGCCATATTCTACAATCTGCTCGAGGAATGAGAGACGACTCTTTTTTTTTTTTTTTCAGGCAGGGAGACTAGAGGAAAGAGTACGCTCTGGTAGAGGCCTAGCTGTGCCTCATGTTCTTTCACAAAATTACTGGATGGTTCTTTTGTTTGGGGCCAGTGCGGTAATGGGAGTGGAAGTTTCAACTCTCATTTGGAAGATAGTGTGATGAGTAGATTGTAGGGTCAGCAGTAGACTCATCATGGAATACAAAGAGCTGTTCCAATGGAGAGCCCAAACTCTTAAGGCTAGGAGTAGAATTCAGTTCTGTGATAAGATAGTATTACAACAGCTCAAGTGGGTTTTGATGTGTCCTCCAGGATTTTTTTTTCTTTTTAATAGAAAGGGGATCTCCATGTACACATCACCCAGCTTCAACAATCATTTTGCTAATCCTACTTCATCTATTCACTCTACATTTTTTTGCTGGAATATTTTAAAGAAAATCCCAAACATGCAATATAATATGACTGGTAAGTAATGGAGGCTACATCTCTTAATTGATAAGGACACTTAAAAATTTCATTCTATAAGCCACACTGATATAATCACACTTGAAAATTTATTACTTTATAATGTTTAGTACACAGTCTATATTCAGATTTCCCGGATTGTCTCAAAATTTTTTTGTTAGTTGGTTAAGATCTACATAAGGTTTATATTTCGCATTTGACTGCTATGTCTCTAAGTCCCTTTCAGTCTCTACCAGTCGCTGCCCCCTCCCCTTGTTCAAGCCATTGATTTGCTAACGAATGAGATCATCATCTGATAGATTGTCCCACATTCTAGATTGGGCTGATTGCTTTTTTGTGGTATTGTTTAACGTCCTGTCCTATTCAAATTTTTTTTAACTGATAGTTGGCTATAGAGTCTTGATTAGATTCAGGTCTTTTCTTTGACAAGCATAGTTGCTGCTGTGTATACCTCCTCTTTTATCTCGTCTGAGGAATATTATGTCTGTTATCCCGCCTTTAGTGATGCTAACGTTAACCATATTTGGGTTCACGTGTTGTCAACCTGATCCCTTCATCATCGAGTTCCCCATCAAACTCTCACCTGATAGTTATAGCAGCCATTAATGATACTGCTGGATCCATTATTATATTGAGTTACAAAACAGTGATATTCTAACTCTGCCTTCCTTCTGCATTTGTTAGCTGGAACTCTATAAAGGAAAGCATTTCCTCATCACTTACTTGGTTACCCTGAGATAAGGCCTATACCGGAAAGGCTGAGGAAAGTGTTTGATTCATTCCTTTCTCAATCTATATGGTAATGAATTGGTGCCCTAGAAACCTCCAAATGTGATCAAGTATGAACTTATGATTTTTTATATATTTGTTTCAATATATGTGTTTCAATCACTAGTCCCATCTTAGGCCTGCAGATACCTCCATTAAGTTCAATTGAAAGCCTCCTTGCTTTTAAAAAATTTCATAAATTATTTTTATATAATTTAAAATGTCAAACTTAAAGAGAAGTTGTAAGAATAATACAGAGAACTCTTGTATACCTTTTCCAAGGTTCACCAGCTTTTAACATTTCACCGTGTTTGTCTTATCCTTTCTCTCATTTTTTTCTAAGCGATTTGCAAGGAGGTTGCATACATTCTGTCTTTGTATCCCTCAATACTTCAGTGCATATGTTCTAAGAATAAGGATACTCATTCTCTTATGTAACCACAGTTCAGGTGTCAAATTCAAGCATTGTTGTGTTTTGGCTTTTCCTTTACATTTCCTTCCTCAGATCTAGAATCAGCCATTCCTCCAAGGGACGCTGGCACCTTTTGCTGGGAAATGGTGTTTAGAGATCCCAGCGTTTGCTAGTGGTGCTTTCTGCCACTGCGCTGTCATTGCTCACAGGCTGTTCAATAGGCAGAGTCAAGGCATGCCTCCTTTTTTATTTTAAAAAAGAAAAGGGGCTTTTACCTAAATTCTTGGATTTTAATGTTTTTTTTCTTAGCCTGAAAATCTTGGTTTCTATCAACAATAATGTAAATACCTATTTGAATTATCTTCAAAATAATGATTTATCTTTCAAAATAACAATACTGAATATAGATAGTAAGACCAATGAATGCAGTTAGGAGTCCTTTGTGATTCTTTTTTGTCCTTAGAATATATTTCACAAGGATAAACAATAAAAACTGGTTTTAGAGTCAAATGAAGAAATATTTTTATTTGGTTAAAGCATAATTGATTAAGATACAGTTGGGTTATTTTAATTCAGGTTTTAATTTTTAGGGATTACTTTTTGATTTTATTTTTTAATTATATAAAATATTTACTTGACCCTAAAGTTGAAACTATATGAGAAGATGCATTCACAGAAGTTTTGTCTGCATTTCTCTCTCTTTTACTCCGTTCATTTTTATTCCTCTGTAGATAGTCATTCTTATTAGATGTTGGTTCCATTATTTCATTTTGAAAAATTTTCCATTTTGTTATAAAAAAGATAGCATACTGTAAAAACTGTTTTTCAACTTTTTTACACTGAATATAATCTGGAGATTATTCCATATCAATACGTGGAGATAATTCCTAATCCTGTTTACAGCTGCATAGTACCTCACTGTGGATATACCATAGGCCTTTTAACTAGTCTCCTGCTGATGGACATTTGAGTTGTTTCCAGACTATGGCATTTACAAATAATGCCACAATGAATAGCCTTGTGCATTTGTCATTTTGTGTTTTGGGCATGGATTTTTAGAAGTGGAATTGCTAGGCCAAATGGTAGATGATATGTAATTTTGCCAGCTCTTGCTTGTTTTAGTCAGTTCAGGCTGCTACAACAAAATACCATAGGTTGGGCATCTTATAAACAACAGCAGTTTATTTCTCACAGTTCTGGAGGCCGGAAGTCCGAGACCAGGGTACCAGCATGGTTGGGTTCTGATGAGACCATCTTCAAGGTTGCAGTCCGCCGACTTCTCAGTGTATCCTCACATGGCAGAGAGTAGAGAGGGGAAGCAAGCTCTCTCATTACTCTTATAAGGACGCTAATCCCATTCACGAAGGCCCCATCTTCATGACCTTATCTAATCCTATTTACCTCCCAAAGGTCCCACCTCCTAATACCATCACAAGGACGGGGGAGGGTTGCAGTATATGAATGTTGGGGAGACACGGTCAGTCCATAACATTGCGCAGTTCTCTGAAGAGGTTGTGCCATTCTGCATTCCCCTCAACAATAGACAAGAGTACATTATAGGCTGTTTTTATTAGTTTACCTACTCAGGGTCTTATTGGAGGGGTCTTATTAAAAGGTAACTCTTGGCCTCAGGTTCTTTTTGGCTCAAATTATGTCTAACATTAAAATATAATTAAAGAAACGAAAAGTTTCTTATTTTTGATGCACATGAAAATCTGCTTTAAATCCCTTGTGAGTAAGGCAGGATCTAAATGAGGACGGTCCCATCACTTTTGTTGTCCTGATCAGGAAGAAAGTCTTGGAAAGGATATTCTGTGTGCGCCCTGAGGAGTAAAGAGTTTAAATAGGCAAAGGTCCTGGAATCCAGTAGCATAGGTGGTTCCCAAGGAATAGAGGACTATGTCTCAAAAAGTTTTAGAACCAGATGGCTGATAAACTATTTTGGACAGTGTCTGGTGGCTAAACGATTTTGAGCAGGAACAAGATGTGATATTTATTATTTAGTATCTAGGAAAATTTAAGCTATTCGCTTTCCTCCACTTTTACTTTTTACATTTTAAAAATGTTTTCCAGTAAAAATGTTTACTTTTTGCTTTATTTGTTTTTGCATTTCAAACTAATTCATGACTTTAACATTTTTTTTACTGTTTTAATATTATAATTTCTTCTGTGAGCTTAATTGCCACAAAAATACCAGCAGTGGTTTTCAGCAAACACACGTGAAATATTCAGACAGAATTTAGTTCATTTTCTGCAGCGGCACTACTTAGCTACTAATTTTATGTCTTAATAAAATATTGAAAGAGAATAAACGATACCATGGTGCTTACCGTGTGCCAGGTACTAAGTGCGTACATAGTAATTCATTAAATCCTCACCACCACCGTAGGAGATATAGTCCATTATTATCTCCGTTTTACACTTAGGAAACTGGGTGACAGCGGGGTTAAGTAATAGACCCGAAGCCATAAAACCAGTGACAAAGTCGGAATTTGACCCAGGCAATCTGACTTCAGAGTCTAGGCGTTTAACGCCGTACTCTGGTCCCTCCTGGACAGCTCAACAATCGGGAGTTGAGAACTGATGATAACAGAGATAATCCAGCGGTAATGGGATCACATATCATGATTCACTTTGAAAGTCTGCAATCCCGTTATCTTTTTCCTGGGTAAAACATGTCAATCCTGAATCAGATCTTCTGGCATTTCCATAAGCTCTGAAGGGCCAGGAATTCCTAACCCTTTTCAAAAGAAGAGGTGAAGAAAGCTGAGAGGAGTCCAGAAACCATGAGAGTTAGGGAAGTAGATGAAGAAATCCCAGGAGTCAATTTACAAACATTATTCGAGCTGGGGTGTTGCTGGCAGAGAGCATAGCCAACCTCATCAAAGGCGTCGCCACTTGAGTGTTATCCCCAAGCTATGAGTGTGGATGGTGTCACAGAACAGCAGGAGAATTGGACTTGCCTCACCCCAATTATAAAGTAGGTTAACACTTGAAGGCCAGAAAGTTCAGATATGGGTCTTTCTCTCCGGTTCCTTTGCATTCCATGCTGAGGAGCTCCTGCCACCTAGTGTCCGTGTAGAAACTGCAAGAGTTGGGAATCATCAATCCCGTCCCTCCACAGGTCCAGCTGACAACTCATTCACCAAGTATTGAAAGAGGACTTGTCCCAATGGCCCTCTCACTTTCCTCTCAGGTATCTTCCCTCCTGCCAGAAATAGGAAATATTTCAGATTATTAATCCTTGTGGATTACTTTAGCTACAATAAATTTCTTTTTAAATCTGATGGTGTTGGAAATTTGTTTTATCTTTTTTAAGTTTATTGCTTTCTAATGGAAATTAAAGGTGGTTAGGATTTGGGGGTCGAGATAGACGCAATAGGGCCTTACAATTGCCCTTGAAATCACAAGTTGGACAATCTGTAGCCCCTTCCTCCACAAACCTCCTCCAGGGATGCAGCGACTGTGAAAGGCCTGTTTCAAAGCCCTCACAGCACTTGTCTGCAGAGCTGCCCCTCCTCTGGACTCTCAAAGCCCAAGATGCTCACCCTTCCGAGTACTTCCGTCTGTCCCGTCCTCACCGATTGGCTCTCTTTCCCATTTTCTAGACGTGTGCAGACCTCCGGCACAGAAATCATA
The DNA here is from genome assembly GCA_031878705.1 of Tapirus indicus. Classification (NCBI taxonomy): domain Eukaryota; kingdom Metazoa; phylum Chordata; class Mammalia; order Perissodactyla; family Tapiridae; genus Tapirus; species Tapirus indicus. Next base: position 5,918,730 of record CM062918.1, read on the forward strand.
TCTAATTCTATTAGCAAATAGTCGATAGTAAGCATCTATTAAATGAACTCTGCAGAGAAAGTGTTCTGCTGTAAACTTGTTCTAGTCTGTAGCCCTCGAATCAAGCTGAGTCTTTTTGGGTAGGGGTTTCCCCAGCCAGCCAGCCATTTCCTCTAAGCCTTAACCTGGTCTCCTCCAGCTGAGCACAGTCAGCTCTCTTGTCTCCCACCTTCCTCTCTCCGCCTCTCCTCTCCCTCTGCCCTGAAATTCCCCTAGGCTGGGTGTGAGCACTATTTATTGTGCCCGTTTCCCTCCTCCTCACTAACTCCTTCAGTCAGCTTTTTCCTACTCTACCCTTCAAGCAAGCTAATTACGCCCAGTGTATTTTAATCTTTCTTTTTCACGCTCCTCTGTTAGGTTAACACGGACACAGAGAAAATCTATTTGGTTGTATCTGCTTTGGAACAATTTATACCGTCAGGGTCTTGCTTCCCAACTCTGGCACCTGGGATGCTAGTTGCGAGATGTAGGTGGCAGAATGTAAAAGAATGACATCCTTCATAAAATAATGAGTCCTTGAAGGTTTGAGAAGATGGAAGCTTCTGAAAGCAAGTGTCCAGGTAGAAAGAAATGTCTGGAGAGGTGGACACAGCAGTTTTCTTCAGAGTCGCACTTTTCTTTCGAGTTTTCTCGTGCCGCTTACCTCCCTCACCACTATGTTGGCCCCCAGGGGGATGCACTTCTTTCTTCAAAGCCCCCGCTCTTTGGTTCTTGGTTCTCTTCCCTACTGCGGAGCCATGCGGGACTTTTCAAAAAGGCTTTACCAGTATGAACCAATGATTGTCACTGGGTGGAAGAATCACGGACGATCGTTTTCTTCTTTACACTTGTTTTGGGTTTACTGATTTAGAGATTACTTTTATAATCAATATTATAAATGAGACTTCACAAAATTCAAAGGGAAAATAAGTAATGACAATACAGCTAAGTGTACAAACAGCAGGTTTCTAATTCTACCACGGCCAGCTCGTCTACACAGCTCATGTGCTCCCCAAGTTCCTGTTCCATTCCACGTGATTTTTGAGGTTCCTGCTGGAGCAGCTCACTTTTTCATTTTCAAGTGATGTTCCTCTTGACAGCTTGCAAAAGACCTCACTGAGAAGACAGTGTGCGGAAAACAGGACGGAACTGACTGCTCACTGAGGGTAAATAATCTAATATACATCTTCAGGTAGTTATCAGTGTATAAAGAAACCATCTAGCTACAGAGGACTCCCCACCAATTTCCTCCTCAACTTTCGAGGGATAGAGGAAAAGGTTATATTTTCCCTGGGATCAAATTAAATTTGAGGTTAAAGGCTGTCCAAGTGACCAGATAGTGAACACTGGGGCAGGTGGATGGGTAGGAACCCCTGTTAGTAAGGCTTCAGGTTGTTAAGATGAACTTCAAAAGCTATGTGATTTTAGCTTTTAAAGAAGAATTTGATGCTGATATTGAATGTTAGAGCATTAACGAAGGAAGATGAGAAGAATGTCAGTGTTTGCTCTGGCTGGAGTTCAGTGGTACTAAGTGCGCTCGTGTTTACATGAACTGCCTACCCTTTCTGCCTACTCACAGTGCGTTACAATTATTTTCAAATAATTAAATGTCACTAAGTCATTTAATTATAAAACTAAACTGTTGACACGCTCAGCATGACAGCTTTTGTTCGCGTGTCACAGCAGGTGCTTGGTCCTTTGCTCCCGGAACAACGTGGAACGCAGTTCACCCTCCTGAGCAGGCCTGTGTGGGTGGTTGTCTGGTTTCTCTTCCTCTTTGACGGGATCAGATGCAGCTGACGATGCCTCAGATATTGTCAACTTTAATAATTAGTAATGAAAATCTACTTAAAGGATAAATCTAAGTAAGATTGTTTGCTAAGTTGGGGGGGAAAGATTTCTTTTGCTGAAGAGAAGTTGGCAATTCCTCCTTAAACTTGCTTTATTTGTTATTTATCCCTGATTGAGGCCAGGGTTCTACAACCATGCTTGCCCTCCTCAGAGCCATAGTTGTGGTTTGTGGCATTTTGATTAAAAATGTATTCTGATTATTCCCTCCTGTCTTTTGCTGCCTCCAATGGTATTCTCATGTCTCCAAGGGGAGCTTAAGGTTAGGAAGGATTTTCCATACCTTCACCTTCACATGCTGCAGATTATCTAGTTTAGTTCATTCTTTTTCACCCATTTTCTACTCACTATCCAGTCAGCAGATAATTTCTTCTTTTTTTGTGTGAGAAAGATTAGCCCTGAGCTAACATCTGTTGCCAATCCTCCTCTTTTTGCTGAGGAAGACGCCCTGAGCTAACATCCATGGCCATCTCCCTCTACTTTATATGTGGGACCCCTGCCACAGCACGGCCTGACAAGCGTGCATAGATCTGTGCCGGGGATCCGAACCTGTGAACCCCCGGCCGCCGAAGCGGAGCACACGGACTTAACCACTATGTCACTGGCCGGCCCCAATAATTTCTTCTTCTGACCAACTAACCATCATAACAATAAACCATCTGTTAGCTTTCAACCCCCACCATCTGGGGTCCAGAGGGCATCCCTAAATTCCATTACACTTTAAATCCATTACTGATAGAAACTCCTGCCTAAATAAATCATTAAAAAAAAGATCTGAAAAGTTCATTAGTAAGAGAGAATCTGGGAGACTTGCCTATACATGAGAGAGGTAGATAAAATAATTTTTTTATTAGCATATTTAAGGTAGTCAACGTTTTAACAAACATCTTAATCCTCACAACAACCCTGTGAGGTAGGTAAGTTATTGTTTCGTGATAAACTATTATTATTCCAAGTAAAGTGCAATTCCTAAAACAATAAATCTGCACTAGGAATAATTTTGTTAACAATACCATTTATGTATATGCTAATATTTGTGTTTTTGTAAACTTTGAGTCATATAATAAGGTGTCCCCAGAAAAACTTACTGTAAACCAATCCTATTTAAATGCACATGGGGAATTATTTAAATAAACCCTGGGGTGATTTTTTTTCTTTTGTAAAATAAATCACTATTTTTTGTCTTATGTAAAAAAGGAATTTTCATAATATTTGCTCAAAGTGAGGCATTCCCAGCATTGTTGCACTGACATTTATCCATTCTTCAGTTATCTCAACATGGCACCAGCCAGTATAAGACTCAATTTTTTGGATTAAACTTTAGCAATTTGGTATATGGCAGTGAACTGTATTGTTATGTAATTTCTCCAAATACATCGTGCTCAATCTCAACCCCAAACCTAAAGTGGACTGTTTGTTGAAATGCAAACACTAAAATAAGTGGCGATCAATTTCAAAAAAGTATTTTCCCTCGAGAATATGACTTAACTTTTTCCTTTAAATTGCAAAAGGAAGAGAAATCTTAGGGTCTTTGAAAAGAAATATTCTGATAACTATAAAATTCTAGTGATTTATATTGCAAATCAAAGCCTCATGCTATCAATTTACTACTTAAAAGGGAGCCAGCAGATGGTACTCCAAAAATTTAGGTATTTTTTCTCTGTCCCAATATGACTTACTAAGACAAGAAATATTCCCAGGCAGCTATTTTCTCTTAAATATATATTTAAAGTACATTCCTATTGTTAACCCAACATGAGTAAACATCCAGTTGCCGCACATGTTTTTTATAGTTGTCTTACCTGCAAAACAAATTTTTATTAGAGAATTTCTAATACTTTTAATTATAAGATAAGTGTTTGGATTAGTTATACAATTTATTTGTAGTAATAACTTTAATTAAGCTTGGGAGCTTAGTTAACACAAAATCCACTGGCAGGTTGATAATACTTTAGAAAGTGGTTAATTTGCCATTATAAAGAAACAATTCAAGCCCAGAAAAACATTCTCACCAAAGTATTTTTTAAAACTGCTGCAGGGAAATTAGGCAAATTGACAGGTAAAACAGACTAAGCCATTTATAAGCTGTACATTCAAATCCATACTTGATCCAACAGTGCACTTTGGATTATAGTGAGGTAGGGCAAAGAAATATGGTCAGATACCTTTGGAACTGTTAAATTTATATAAACTGAAATACTTACTGGTACCTAGGTTTTATTTGGATATCCAAAAAGAAAAACTGAGAATTCAAATGACAAAATATTTTCTTGGATTCAAGGACAGAATTGTAAAAAACCTTCAAGGTACATATAAATAAAAAATACAAAGGCTACAAGATATATTTTATTTCAACATAAAATATGCTTGTATAAAAATAACCCAGGATATAGAAAAAAGAAATAAAAACATTTTGCATAGATTGTCTATATAAAACATTTACCTGGGGTAAACATTGGAAAATACACCTCCAAAACTAGTGTAGTTGAACTATTTCCTTGGATACCAAGTATATACAAAATAAAAGCCCTTCATCTGGGGAGCATGGGCAGGAGGGAAAACAATGTAATTTAGCATCAGTCTATATTTATTTCTCTGTTGCTCGAATATAAACCAATGATGACAAGAGGAGAAACTCTGGGGGTTTATTTAACAAAATTAAATTCACATTTCTGAGGCCATCATAGTGCATCCAATGTCCATCAATCTGGAAAGCTGCAGAATAATGATGTTCCTCTTTGTTAAATAACGTGGCACCTTCCAACAAATACCTGCAGATTAAATGACAAAGGGTAGCAGAAAATTACAATATTTTGTTCTTAAGATAAATATTCCTTAAATTCTTTACTATGGAAAAAAAATTGAGATTGTTTGCATTCTATTCCCTGAAAAAGATATCCATCTGTAAAAATCATGGACCACAATGGTAATTTGGAGTAAAATGTTTAATTTTTAAAACTGAGTCCCTCGACTGATGATTGGTTAAACAAGATGTGGTATATACATACAATGGAATACTACTCAGCCATAAGAAAAGACAGAATTGTCCCATTTACAACAACATGGATGGACCTAGAGGGTATTAGTTAAGTGAAATAAGCCAGAGAGAGAAGGACAGACACTGCATGAATTCACTCATATGTGGAATATAAATGAACACACGGACAGAGAGAACTGATTGGTGGTTACCAAGGGGAAGGGGGTTGGGGGATGGGCACAAGGGGTGAAGGGATGCATCCACATGGTGATGGACAAATAATAATGTACAAGTAAAACCCCACAGTGTTATAAACTATCAAGACATCAATAAAAAAATGTAAAAAAAAATTGATATAATTTAAGAATTTAAAAAAATATATTTTAACAGATTAACTCATAACATGAATGGTTCTATTAAATAAGAGAAAACACACACAAAAAAGCTTTTAAAGGCAAAAAGTTAAAAGAATCCCATATGTCCTAATTTGTAGGCAGATATTTTTCTCTATAACAATGATAGTAACATTTTATGTTTAAAAGATGACCTCGTACTATATACTAGCTCGACCTGAAATACAAGACTGTTCACCACGTGTCAGCTACTATCCTAACACTCGATCTCATTAGATCCTCACAGTAATGGCACCAGATAGATACTGTCACCTCCGTTTTATAGATAAGAAAACTAATGTGTAAACTGGTTAAGTTACTGGCCCAAAGTCAGCTTGTAAAAGGAGGGGCTAGGATTTGAACCCAGTTCTATCCATGCCATAGTCTAAGAACCAACCACTCTGCACAGTGCCAGTGACTGACCCCTGTAGCAGAGTCTGATCTTATTCAGGATACATAAATTTAGAGATAGCTATGATTTTTTTCAACAATATTTCCTTAAGGGCTTGTCAAAATCATGTTATTCATAGCAGAAAAATATAAAATAAATTTATTTTTTTACTAGTTTTATTAAAAAAACAAACAACACCTACTTGTGATCAGATAAATCCAAGTAATAGGGGACATATGCCAGATCTTCAGATTTCCAATGCTGCATATTTAAGACAACAAAAGGGGGTGCCCCGTGGCAGAAAACTCGCTGGGAAAATTCTCTTAAGCCACCACACCTAAAATTGAAAATAGGCATGAATTTTACTATGTTTGGGACAAAGCTGCCTTTTATCACTTCTGGGTTATCTTTATTACTTAATTTCATAATAAGCATAATTATCTATTTTAGGTATGGGTAAAATGGTGTGGCTCTATTAATAGCTTCTATACCTATTCCCAGAAGTTTATAAGCTGTGAAATCCTATATACAAGAAATGATACCTTTAAAACTCCAGGAAAAGCTAGCTATTTTTATCTAAGCTTACAAAAGTATGTAGTCTTTTAAACTGATAGAAAAGCTTTTATTTGTAGATAACATTTTTCCTTCTCTGAGTTAGTTTCAAAGGGGAAAACAGCAGGGAGGGGAGTGACTTGACTCTTACAGCCCCCTTTAGACTGCAGAAAATTCCCTAATTGCTTCCTTTTGTCATTAGGATAAAGCAAATTCTGTTTTCTTAGAAGTATCAGGTATTAAGCATGTGGAGCAGAATACAACAAATTATACAGTAAAATCTCGATTAACCGGAATGCTCAGGGCACAGTATTTTGGTTAACAAACATTACTGACTAAACTAAGTTAACCAGAAAACCATTGTTTCAGTATTTTTTGCTAAAATACATTGGTCCACTTTCTGGACTTAAGTACTATTAACTGAATATATTTTATTCTTTCCTTCTTTTGTGATTAACTAGCTGTAAGATCATCCTTTTAAATATTAATTCTCATTGTACAATACTGTAGCTATAAAAATTGTTAAGAGATTGGGATGAATATGCTCTGCCCTTTTGGGGCTCTTTTTTTTTACTATGTTAAATTTTTTTGGTTGTCATTTACCTCTTTCTCCTAAATGAGTGCAGGAAAAAATCCAGTTAATTGAGGGTCCTGAGTAGCTGGGTTCCGGTTAACCGAGGTTTTATTGTACCTACTCAACAGTGGGGAAAAAAGAAAAGGCATTTGCTTTGTATTCATCAATTAACAGTAGCATTATATTCTATATAGTGCTATTTGATAATGACAACACAGCATAAGATGGCATAGTAAACTAGAAGGTGTTAAGATTCCAAAAATGTTAGGTTTTCTAAATACTTATGAGTTGCTATTGCATAGAGTATTAACATCAAAGAGCATATCAGTCCAGATTTCTTTTTAAAAAACACAGAAACACTTTCATCATAAATGTCTATCATTTACTCACCCACGCTCTTCACACAATTCAATCCTGGAACAGAATAACTCATCCACAGCCAGTCGTATCAAGTTTCCGTGTGGAATTTCTTGGGGAGGACTACAACAATTGCAAAATGCAGGTAAGAACTGCTTCAACATTTCACATGGAAATACGTTATCAGGATAACAAATTCTACAGGTCAATTCATTATTAGCAAACCAAGTATAAAAGTATAACCTCTGTTATTCATCTTTGTATTTCTTATAGATAGTATAGAAACGAGTTGAACTTAATAAACATTAATGCATGAAGCTTTCCAAGAACATTAACTCCTTCTGTAAATTGACCCTGAAATATGCAGTTGTTTTACTTTAAAAAATTTTCGAGAGGATTCCATAGAGGGGATTCTGGTCTAGGGGGAAGAAAGTAGGACCCAGAATTGGGAGAGCAGTCGATTAGTTACCTGACTAAATGCAGGTTACAGCCTTTGTTGGCCTTAGTTACCTGATTTGTTAAAAAAAAAGTTTTCCTACATACTTCAGAGGTTGTTTTAAATATAGCACTAAAAAATATAGGCAAAAGCTTTAAAAAGTTATATGGAGTATGATGAACAATATTTTATTGAGAAGCATGAAATATTAGTATTAATATAAGATCATAAATATTTCATTATAGTTCAAAACTTACACAAATTAAAAGATACTAGTTTTTAAAAAACAAGACAAATTTCTCAAATGCTTTTTAGTCCATTATGATTTAGAGGAACTGAAGTTTTTCCCCTGACGGTGATTTCAAAACCCACATCATCACATTAGCAATACAGGAAAATGGACAAAGTGTACTTCAGAACAAGAGAGACATTAATCGTTAATCGGTAGACTCCAAAAAGAATACAATATCTTCAGCTTTTCTTAAGTAGTGTGATGTTATAATATTAAACTAAGTATGCTACAAAGAAACATGAATTTAATCAGTTAGGGCAGGTGACGTACATTCCCCAAAGGGAACAATCTATTAGGCTGTTTTTCTGGACCATAGGGTCCAGATACACTTTCTGACAACAATGTATCTGAGTCTGTTTTTCTGTCCTGTTTTTTTTTCCACTGGCAATTATCCCCTTTCTAGCTCATGTCCCCCTGGGGCATCAGTGTTTCCCAACATTCCACTAGGGCTTGCCAGTTTGGCCTTCCTCCCTGTCATTTACCAGAGTGGAGGTCTGCCTTCTCTCTGAAAGCCAAAAATACTCACAGGCTACCAGCACCTTCCTAGGCAATGAAAAAGCTCCTCACATCCTCACCCTCTCTGAGTGTTACGATTCCAAGTTTGGGGTTTCTGTTATAATTATGCCCTTGCCATGACATGAAGGAGTGCTTTCAATCTTCGTGTTCATGTAGAACTAGCCTACCCGACAGAGATCCATTCAAGGGGTGAAACCTTCCAATATAGTAATAAATGTTCTTCAAGAGGTTAAGTTGGTCATATTAGCAAATTCAAAGCAAGAGTAAAACATCTTGCATGCTGAATAATTCATTACTTTGCAAGAGAAATGGTTATCAGTTGGTTTTGTAAAGTTAAGTTGTAAGATGTCTGGATTTAGAAAAGTAACATTTTTGTCCTGGAACCTTCTAGAGAGTCTTGCATTGTGTGGTTGCTCAATGTGTAAGTAATTACACAGGGTCTGTACTTTAAGAAGTACTTTGACTATATATATGTATTTATTTATAGCAACATTCATTTAAAAAAAAGTATACTATTTTTGCTAAAAGTGACCAAACAGACTTTAGAGCAACTTACTTTATGTTAATTGTGCGCTGCTGATCTTCCTGCACTCGAGTTGGGCATCGCCAGTTGGAACAGTAACTCTCTTGTATGGTAGACATGAGATTTTCGAGATTTTTTGTAAAATTATCATGCTCATTCCCAAACAAGTCAATTATCAATGAAGCTTTGTGAACTTCAGATTTGTATTGCTGTTTTTCCATCTTGTCCCAAATCCAAAGTAGCTTCACAGTTGTAAAACTGTAGGTGTCCATTAAATAAAGAAAACAGTCTACAAACTCCCGACCTAAATGAAGAGAGAGTTCCCTGGGGAAATTTTCATTTTCATTAAGAATGACATATAATAACATTAGGAATCCATCTATGGTGCAGGTATTTTTCAGTCTTATTTCAACGTAGAGTGGCGTACAGGATACTGCTTTGCGGCCAGCTTTGATAGTGAAAACACCTCCCCAAGGAAGAACAGGCCTCCAAAATGAGCGATCTTGGTTATAGTTATTTTTAATTGATGCTTTGATCTCTTCAAACAGTGTCTTCATCCTGCATTTTAAAAGTTTAAAATAGAACATGTAAATTTGTGGCTTCGTATGTTAAATGCATGAGATATGTTTATTTATTTATTTTTGTGAGGAAGACCAGCCCTGTGCTAACATCCATTGCCAATCCTCCTCTTTTTGCTGAGGAAGACTGGCCCTGGGCTAACTTCCGTGCCCATCTTCCTCTACTTTATATGGGACGCCGCCACAGCATGGCTGACAAGTGGTGCGTCGGCTAGCGGCCAGGATCCGAACCCGCGAACCCCGGGCTGCCAAGTGCGAACTAAACCGCTGCACCACTGGGCGGCCCCATGAGATATGTTTAAATGAAGGTAAAGCTATCTAAAGATTCAAGTTAAATTTGGTTATAGGGCCTTCCAACATAACAAAAAAACTTAAAACAATTCAAACTGTGAGCCATTTTTTGGCAATACGCATGATCTCTGGAAAGACCATTTAAGAAGCTGCAACTTTTTTTAGAAGTACAGAATGGCCATTTGATAGGCCTTTATATTAATTATGCTGCAGATTTTATCTTTATGAAAACCCTGTAATAAAAAAATCCTGAATGAAAATAAAGCTATTTAAAGATATGATCTAAATTTGGTTGGGTGTATTCCTAATGTAAACTTCTTCCTCCCTCCAAAATACAAGCTGTGCTTCATTTTCTTAATATGTGTGGTTCCACCTATAAAACCAATATAATAGAATTCTTAGTTGGGCTACAGAATAATGGCCAATTAGCTTTGAAAGACAACATATGAGGAGCAATTGTGAGAACTTAACTCAATAGTTGCACAGGTAATACTATGCACTTTGGGATTTTTATTTTCAATGTAGGACCCTGCTAGCTATCCTATACTTTGGACTACAGAGGCCATGCCGTGAAGACTGGATTCAGAACTTGGTAAGTATCCCGACTGCCCTCTCTGCATGTTTTGAAAATGAACTGAGGTGTCCTCCCTACTTAAATTGGCACCTATCCTTCCCCTAACCTTGAGGATAGCTAAGCATTTTCTTTTTAAAGTCATTGACAGTATTCCAACAAACATGTTTGTGTCATATGTACGTTATCTGAAGCAAAATTTAAAAAAATTAGAGAATGAGGTCCTAATGAAACTGATTTGAAAAAAATTGCTTGGATTAAACATATGTCTAAACTAAAAACATCATAGGGTTTCCCAACATGTTACCTTTATGGAAAGGTGTATTTTCATGAAAAAGGGGAGCATCTGAGGAAAAGGAACAGAGAAGATAGTGACTGAGGTCAGTGTCTTATTATGACTATCTTTTCTACTGCCACATCCTCCTAAGCACAACATGAATCCAGCACTCAACACTGCACATCTGTGTGTTTTATGTGTGAGAAATTAAGTTCAAACCGATTCTGCAATACTAACAGACTAGAAATTCAGTTCTTCGATATATTAAACCCACGCACACACACACACAGTATTTTCGGCTTGAGGCAAGATACTGTGGACTCTAAAATAGTCAACACTATATTTAGTCTCAAGTGTAGATGTTTATATATAGTCGGTAACTTGTTGGCTCTAGTCAACCACTTCGGACTATGAGGGCGTGGCAAATCTGGAGCCTAGGAAAACACAAACTCGATTTCTCCTTAATAGAAACTGACATGTTTCCGGAGCAGATTAAAAAAAAAATCATAAGGCATTCAAATACTTTAAAAATGAAAATAAGTTTCTTCATGGCTTGCTTTATTTTTGTTGGATTCTAAAGCACTTTGTAGTAGGGTCATAAGATTGAGAGCCTAAATTCAGATTCCTAAATATTGCATTGGAAAGGAACTGTAAATCTCGGCAGTATTGTTCTTCAAAGTATCTTTTAGACATGACCAAATGGAGAACTATAGCTCTGTAAAGCAATAGTTATACTCTAAGAGAATTAAACTACAATTTTATATCTGTCTCCATATATAATGAAACTAACTTCCCAGCCTCTTTCTGAAAAAGAAAAAGGAACGGGGCGGGTAGAGAGGATTGGAAGAACTAGAGGACACTTAACCTAGTTTCAGCATTACGTGGTGATCTGTTCCAAAGTAAACTACAGTCAAGTGACCAAACAAGACGGAGCAATGGCTGCAGAGAGCTTGACTTGACGTTGTGGTAAGTTTTCGCCACACCCCGGGGACGACTGTTCGCTCAGGCGCCGGGTTAGTCCCGGAGGAGCCGTCCCGCCGCTGTCCTCCTGCCTGCACGCGCCCCCGTTTGCATAGACCTGGAACACTCCCCCGACCTCCAGGTCCTCGGCAAAACGACCCCCGTGTCTGCGGTCACTGCCAAGGGTGACGGTCTGTACTCCACGCAGGTGTGAGCGCCAGACCACCTGCCCCGGCGCTGACAGCCGGACTCCCCGGGCGCTCGGGCCTGAGGGCCCCCGCGACTCCGCGCCCCGACACCATCCGGAGACGGCCACGCGCGCCCCCGCCGAGCGGCGCGGGGCTCGGGCGGGACCGCCGGGCGCTCCGGCCACGCCCCCGCCGCCCGCCGCGCCGCGAAGGCCGGGCACCGAGCGCGGGTCCGCGGGCCGGGGGCGGGAGAAGCCGCCCGCGCCAGGGCTGCGGGCGAGGGGCGGCGCGCGGGCCGCGGACGGCGACCCCGCACCGGCCAGTCTCCGTCCCCCAGGAAGCCGAGTCCTCGTACCTCCCCGGGGACCGAAAACCGCCGGTGCCGCCGCCCCCGTCGCCGCCGTCGCTCGCTCATGGAGAGCCCGCGCCGCCGCCGCCGCATCTACGAGCTCCGCTGGCGGTCTCGGCCTGCCCCGGCGTGCGAGCCGGGCTCCGGCACGGCCTCCATCGCGCCCGCCGCGGCGGCGCCCAGGCCCGATCCGCCCGGAGCCGCGGAGCCAGGACCGCGGGGCGCGCAGCTTCTTATTACGGAGGAAGATTCGGCCTGACCTCCGCCCCCCTCCCCCCGGCCCCAGCGCCCGGCCGCCCGGGGGCGCTGCTGCGCAGGCGCGAAGACGCCCCTGCCAAACGTGCGTGTGTCGGGTGTGTTTACAGCATGCGGAGTCGCCCAATGGCAACCAGGATCAGGTGCAGGGGGCGGGACTTGGCGGAGGGGGGCGGGGTCTCGGTGTCAGAGGGTGGGTGGGGCAGCCGGAAATGGGCAGGGTTTGCACGGAGGCAGGGCTTCGTGGGCAAACCCGCCTGGCTTTTTGAGGTTTGTACCGTTTTAGGACCTTGATATTAGTTTGCGTCTAAGTCGTCTTCTCAAAATCTCAACTCGGAGAGAGAAGGCTTTGTTTTCTCAGGAAATTATAATTATTCAAGCTTTTGATTTAAGTTGATATGCAGGAGAAAGTTGAGTTAGTGTGTTAAATGCCATCTTTAGTGTTCAAGATACTAATGGGCCAATATGCTGTAATTTGTAATGGAAGTTAACAGCATTTAAAGAAATTAGATAGCTTTATCCCCATTGTAGAGATGAAAAGATTGAGTTTTGGAGATGATAAACTCCCACACATTAACTGAAGCTAGACCTGCTTAATGCTAGTCTGTGGGCTCCACCACTATTCCTGTTCAGTAGGTCCTCGTTCTTGTATCCTCCCCCAAGGAGTCAAAGCCTACATGGCTCTGCTCCCGGAGAACACAGGCCACCGTGGAAAGTATCTCCACCCGCCATTAGAAATGGGGATGCTGTTGAGCTATTTGCTATGTAGCTGGTGAACGAATAATGATTGTCTGGAAAGTGAAGCTCAACCTCCAGAATACACAATGCAGAGAGCTCAAGGCCAGCCCAGCCCAACAGTGTAGTCCCCAGTCACTGCTGAGTCTGGGGGAAGCTGGAGGCCTTCTTGACTAAGGGGATGGTCAGGCCAGGGCTATGACAGGGACCTTTCTCCTTTCTCGTGGACCTCTCTCTAGGAGTCTGGTGATAGAGGGATGGAGGCTCGAGAGAAGCTTGACTTAAGATAATTACTGGGGCCAGCCTGGTGGCGTAGTGTTTAAGTTTGCAAGCTCTGCTTTGGCTGTCAGGGGTTTCCAGGTTCGGATCATGGGCAAGGACCACTGCTCATCAAGCCATGCTGTGGAGGCATCCCACATACAAAATAGAGGAAGATTGGCGCAGATGTTAGCTCAGTGACAGTCTTCCTCAAGCAAAAAGAGGAAGATTGGCAAAAGGTGTTAGCTCAGAGCCAATCTTCCTCACAAAAAAAAAAGAAAGAAAAAGATAATTACTGCTGTTGGAGATGGGAAGAGATGGACTACTTCTGGCAAAGTCTGCTCTCTTTAGTTTCCTGGTTTTTCTTATTTCTTATGGCATTTCACAGATGAGGAAACTGAGGTGCTGAGGGATTAAATAATTAGTGTCTGTATTGGGATTCACACGCAAAAATATTAACACTATTCTGCAAGTCAAAAGCCCTTTAAAGATGTTTATAAATGTGGATTATATGTTTAATTGACAATCTCTCACAAGACATGGAGTTCATTTTATACTGATTGGGTCATTCTCTTCCTGGAAACAGACCCAGTCGTGGTGGTTGTCACCATTTCTGGCGAATAGCAGGGAGATGGCTTATTAAACTCTGCAGAGGCTTGGCTGGGCCGGGGCAGCATGGATTCCTTGCATACTCGGGTAATTCACAACCCTCACTGAGGCCTTTTAACTGAGATTTCCTTTCTGCTCACCTCAAAATCTGACAGCTGAGTTGCAGTTGTCTTTTTTCTTTTTAAATTTTTTTTGTGAGGAAAATTAGCCCTGAGCTGACATCCGTTGCCAATCCCCCTCTTTTTGCTGAGGAAGACTGGCCCTGGGCTAACATCTGTGCCCATCTTCCTCTGCTTTACATGGGACGCCGCCACGGCATGGCTGACAAGCAGTGCGTCAGTCTGCACCCGGGATCTGAACCTGCGAACCCCGGGCCACTGAAGGAGAGTGGGTGAACTCAACCGCTCCCTGCCTCCCACACCTAAGCAACTTATGATCTACTTTCTGTCATTATAGAGTCATTTGCATTTTCTAAAGTTTTATATAAATAGAATCAGACAGTATGTATTCTTTTTTTTTGGTCTGGTTTCTTTTACTCAGTATCATTATCTGGACATTCATCTATGTTGTTCTGTGTGCCAATAGTTTATTCTTTTTTATTGCTGAGTATATTCCATTATAGGGATGTACAGCAATTTATTTATCCACTCATCTGTTGATGGGCATTTGGTTTGTGTCTAGTTTTGGGCTATTACCAATAAAGCTGCTATAAACATTTGTGTAAAAGTCTTTGTGTGGACATGTATTTCCTTTGGTAAAAATCTAGAAGGGGAGTGGTTGGATCATATGGTAGATGTGTGTTTCACTTCTTAAGAAACTGCTAAAATGTTTTCCAGAGTGGTTGTACCATTTTGCATTCCCGTCAGGAGTGTATTCTAGTTCCATTTCTTTCACATCCTCACCAACACTTGGTATACTCAGTCGTTTTTAATTTTAGCCATTCTAATAGGTGTGTAGTGGTATCTTGTGGTTTTAATTTGTATTTTCCTAATGACTAATGATGTTGAGCATCTTTTTCTGTGCTTATTTGCCATCTGTACATGTTTTTTGGTGAAGTGTCTGTTCAGATCTTTGTTCCATTTTTTAAAAATTGGGTGGTTTTCTTAAGTTTTGAGAGTTCTTTATATATTCTGGATAGAAGTTCTTTATCAGATATATGCTTTGCAAAGATTTTCGTCCAGTATGTGGCTTGTCTTTTCACTCTCTTAACAGTGTATTTTGAAGAGCAGAAGTTTTAAATTTTGATAAAGCCCAATCTATTCTTTTGTGGATTGTGCTTTTAGTGTCATTTCTAAGAAATCTTTGCCTACCCTAAGGTCACAAAGACTTTTTCCTATGTTTTCTTCTAGAAGTTTTACAGTTTAGGCTGTATATTTCGGTCTATATGCTTTTTTTTTTTTGGTGAGGAAGATTAGCTCTGAGCTAACAACCATTGCCAATCCTCCTCTTTTTTTTGCTGAGGAAGATTGGCCCTGGGCTAACATCCATGCCCATCTTCCTCTACTTTATATGGGACGCCCCCACAGCATGGCTTGACAAGCAGTGCGTCGGTCTGCACCTGGGGTCTGAATCCGTGAACCCTGGGCTGCTGAAGTGGAGCCTGCAAACTTAACTGTTATGCCACTGGGCTGGCGCCTATGATGCATTTTGAGTTAACTTTTATTTATGGTTTGAGGCATGGATCCAAGTCTGTGTGTGTTATGTATGGATACCCAATTGCTTCAGCAGTATTTGCTGAAAAGTCTGTTCTTTTCCACTGGGTTGCCTTTGTGCTTTTGTAAAAAATCAGCTGTCCAGTCATTTTATAAACATTTTATTTGGTATTTATTCATCACCAACTGTATAGCAGACAGTGTGCTAGCACTGGAGATATGTATCAGTTAAGTGTTCTTTGGTTGCAAAGACTAGAGACCAAATATTGCTAACTTAAATAAAATAAGAAATTTATTGGGGGCCACCCGGTGGCGCAGCGGTTTAGTTCGCGCTTGGCAGCCCGGGGTTCGCGAGTTCGGATCCCGGGCGCCCGCGGACGCACTGCCTGTCAGCCATGCCGTGGCGGCGTCCCATATAAAGTGGAGGAAGATGGGCACGGATGTTAGCCCAGGGCCAGTCTTCCTCAGCAAAAAGGGGAGGATTGGCAACAGATGTTAGCTCAGGGCTGGTCTTCCCCACAAAAAAAAAAAAAAAGAAATTTATTGGAAGGATGTGAGGTATAATAGAATGAAAGAAAAAGCTGAACAGTCAGGTCTCAGCTACCTTGATTGGTCACATATAAGGTGGTTCCCCACAAGGCAATGAGACCCTATTAACAGAAGAAGGGGGAGTGGTACTGGGCAGATATCTCCTGTGGCAGTGCTTCCCAACGTTTTTGCATCCACACATGATCAGTGATCAGATTGGGCGGTGTGCGAGGGTAAACTGATAGAGATTAGGAGGTGGCTGTATGCGGCATGGTGAAAAAATTCATTACATTTTCTTTGTATTGTGTAATTGTAAGCAAAAGGCAAAGTATTAGGGAGATATGAAATATTGAATTTCTGTGAAACTTCTCAATAAAATCTATTTAAAAATTTAATGAGAAACTTGAACTTGTCTCTGTGATATGATTTTTATTTCAAACCTTTATTCAAAATGAATTGTAATATATATAAAGAAAAGTGTATATATCATAATTATGTAGCTTGATGAATTTTCACAAAGTGAGCACACCTGTTGTCTGTTCTAGTTACATGTACTTGCATAACAAGTCACCCCTAAACTTAGTGGCTTAAAATAGCAACATTTATTTTGCTTATGAATTTGTAATTTGGGCAGGGCTTGGTTGGGATAACTTGAAGGCTGGGGTCTGGAATCCTCTGAAGCCTCCTTCACTTACATATTTGGCTGTTGATGCTACCTGTTGACTGGGACCTTAGCTCTGTCTGTGACCAGAATACCTCCACACGGCCTTTCCACGTGACCGCTTGACTTTCCCATAGCATGGTGGCTGGGTACCAAGGGTGAGCATCCCAAGAAAGGGGGCCAGGTGGAAGCTTGCATGCCTTTTCTCACCTACCATTGGAAGTCATGCAGGGTCAGTTCCGGTGCATTCTCTTTGCTAGAGGTGAGTCACTGGGGCCAGCCCATATTCAAGGGGAGGGAATTGGACTTCACCTTCTGATGGGAGGAGGGTCAAAGGATCTGTGGATATGTTTTTTAAACCACCACACTTATCTAGCTCCCTGATCAAGAGGCAGAACATTACCAGCGCCCCAACCTCACTTTCCTGTTGTTACCTGCTGCCCCAAGGGTAACTGCTCTCCTCACTTCTCACAGCGTGGGGTAATGTTGCCTGTTTCTGTACTTCATATAAACGGAATTGTATAATATATACTCCTTTGTGTCTCGCTTCTTTCTTTCAACATCGTGTGCCAGATTCATTCATGTTGTTCCTTGTAGGTTCTTGTTACTGTTTAATATTCTATTTTGTAAATAGCACATAATTTATTGTTGATAGACATTTGGGTAGTTTCCAGTTTGGGGCTAGTATAAGAAGTTCTGACTAAATTCTAGTACATGTCTTTTGGTACTTATGTATGTAGTCCACGCGTGCATATGTCTGTATTTCTGTTGAGAATATGTGTAGGAGTGAAATTACTGGGTTTGGGGTATGCAAATGTTCAGCTTTAGTAGATACTGCCAGTTTTCCAAACTGCCAGCTGCAATGAGTAATCATGAACATGATTTATTAATACTAGGTTCTGTGCTTGAAATGACTATGCACAATCCACTTTCAAGACCTATTTATAATGATATCCTCAGATTCTTGATAATTACCATTGACAGAAGAAGGCTGGGCTCAGCTGGCTCGGTTGACGAGCATGTGGCTTCTCCAGCATGGTGTCTCCTCACACAGTGGCTCAGGGCTGTAAGAGCAGGTGTTTCAGTGAACAAGGCGGACCCTGCATGGCCTTTTATGACATTGCCTCAGAAGCCTAGCCCAGTCTTTGGTAGATGATGGCAAATAGCAAAAGAGAGTTTATTTTTCTTCAATCGATAGAATATATTTTATTGTCATCAATCAGAATTCAGATAATTTGATCTTTTAAAATTATACTCTAAAATCTAATAGCTCTTTCACTGACAAGTGTAAGGTTGAAATTCTTTGTAATAATGAGAATGGTTTACAATCCATTCAAATTTTTCATGTCAAGTACTTCAAAATGATAATGATGTTTTCCCTTAAACGTACACAGATGTTGATTTACTGGTCTTAATAAGTATTATTTAGAATTCAAATTATTATTAGGGAATTATTTTTAATATCACTTTTCCAAAAGTTGAATTTTTGCTTTGAATCTATGAACTTTGCTAGTAGATGTTAAAATAGGTCCAGAGTCTACCACAAGGGGTAATGGAGTGAGTTCTCTGGAATAGTAAGAGTGCCTGGAAGGTGAGAGAGAGGACAACCTTGGTCTCTGAACCTGGAGACAGAAAGTCTGCTGGAAGAGGCCATCATACAGACAATGCCAGCCCATGGTGACCTCTCAAGAAGAGACCTGGGGGAATAAACACCCCAATATCGTTCTCCTCCCCACTCTGATGTTGTTATGTGTTGTCAATACTTCTACTGTTGCATTATTAGAAAGTGGCAATTTTTCTATCTCCTTTGCTTCATTGGTTGAGAGTATTGACAATTTCCATGCCAGTTGATAAAATGAGTTGATTCTGCAATTGCATAAGATCACATCCATTTTACTCCTGCCTTTTGTGTTGTGGTTGTCATATATTTTTACTGCTACATGGGAACTTAAGAAATAAGAAAAAAAGTCCTTTTTATTTACCTACATGTTTGCCATTTCTGGTGCTCTTCATCCTTTTCCGTAGATCTAAGTTTCGGTCTGGTATCATTTCATGTCAGCCTGAAGAACTTCCTTTAAGATTTTCTGTAGTGCATATCTGCTATGTTGGTTTTTAAAAATGGCTGCCCATTCTTTGACACTTTTCCTACTGAGACATTGGGTCTCTATCCTCTCCTCTTGAATCTGGGTAGGCTAGTGATTTCTTTGACTTATGTAGTACAGCAGAAATGAAACACTATGACTTCTGAGGCTGGATCATAAAGGACCATGAAGTTTCTGCCTTACTCACTTGAGCACTTGCTCTTAGAGCCCTGAGCCACCATGTGAGAAGACCACCATGCTGGAGAGGCCACATTCTGGTGAACAGAGCCAGCTGAGCCCATGGTCTAGTCAACCCTGCATGGTGCCAGATATGTGAGTGAAGCTGTCTTGAGCCCTCCAAACCTCTTGTTCACTGGGTAAATACCACGAAGTGACTTCTCTTGATGCCACAAGGAATAGAAAGATCACCTATCTGACACTTGCCCAAATTCCTGATTCTCTTAATTGTGAGATATAATAAAATCATTGTTTCAAGAAACTCTTTTTTTAGAGTAGTTATACAGCATTAGATAAGTGGGACAAAATTTGAGGTGCTGTTGTAACAAAAACCTAAAACATATGGCATTGGCTTTGGGAAGAGATGTCAGGCAGAAGTTGAAAGGGCTTTGAGAAGACTTAGGCATTGAGGAGGGTGTCAATGAGGACTTAAAAGAAAGTAAGGAAAATGTTATTGGAAGCTAGAGGAAAAGAGGATCTTGCTATGCCATGACAGATGGTTTAGCAAATGTGATAACATGGATAATTATTAAATGTATTAAATGAACTGATGGATCTGGCTTAGGAGGTTTCCAGGTAGAATGTTGAAAGTGTCAACTGTTTTTTGTTTGTTTTTAAATTATGTATCATAAGATATAGATAGACAAAGCTGTACTAAAGAAGAATTATTTAATTTTCAAACAGAATTCAGAGGAATGATGTAGGAACAAGATCTGAAAATGAAAACGTTTCTCATCCTTAGTTTCTCCCAGCAGGAGATACTCAAAGTAAGGTAGAGCCACAGGACAAGATCAAATCCAAGGCCCTGTTAGCAAAGCATGGACTCAAGGTAGAGATGAAGCCAGGATGTGATTGTAAAACCTTTTGTTAACAGTTCAGAAACAAGTAGAAGGCCTTGTAAGTTTCTTAAGGGCTTGTAGTACAGACTCTCTGTCTGAAACAATAAGACTTCTAAGAGTCTTAAGGGCAATGTCTCACAGCAGCCTCACAGGGAGCTTGAGGTAGAGAAGGGCTTATCTGGAAGATATTTGTGGGTGTGGCTTTTATCTAATGGCTTTTATAAATTGATACACAAAAAAATTCAAAGTTTTTATAGTAATTATATCAGCTTCATTGAAAAAAAAAAAAAGAGACTGCGCAAAGTGAAAAGAGACTTTTGGACCCTTAAATTTCTATGAGCAGGAAGCAGGTTGAGTAGGTATTCAGCTGCCGAAGTGGGTTAGTTCTATGGAAAAGGAAGAATGACTTAGAGGGAAAAACCAAGATCTCAGAGGGAAAAGCCAAAAATCATGGAAAGTCATTCCCAGGGAGCAGGATTGGGCCCCGATCATGAACTGGTAATATATGCCCAGCTGGATTTTATAATTTCAACGGATTGGTGCCTTCCTATTTTCTTCCTTTATTAAAGGGATATTTATTGCAGTGGTTCCATGCCCATCACACCACCGTATTTTGGGTATGTGTGGGGCAGATAACTTGTCCCTTTAGTTTGCTGGTTTTCAGATCAAGATCTGAACCCAAGAAAGTGCTTGGAGCCTCATCCATACCTGAACTTGATTTAGGTGATAAGATCCTGGACTTTGAACCTGAGCTTGATTCACTAAAGGGAAGAGATTTGGAGGAGTCTTGGGAAAGGGTGAATATATATTGCATGAATGACGAATGTAAATAATTTTTGGCCAGAGGGCAGACTGGGGCAATTTAATATCATTTCCACAAATTCTTTGACATTCCTCCCGTCTAGAGGTCTATGTTCTTTCCCCGTGCAGTGCATGAGCTTGTGATTGCTTCAACTAATAGGGTATGGCAGAAGTCATGCTTTGTGACTTCTGGGTCTAGGTCATAAAAGACTGTAGATTTTATCTTATTTGCTAGAACTCTTGCTCTTGAAACCACTACGTAAGATGTCTGACTACCCTGAGGCCCCAGGTGGGTGAGGCTGCTTGTAGGCTCTTTGGTCCACAGTACTTGCTACGTCTGGCCTTCTAGCCATCTCTGCCCGTGTGCTGGATACGTGAGAAAAGCCATGTATGTGAAACAAGATATGTAAGTGAATACTACCAAGTGAGCTCGATTGATCCCACAAGAAAAGAAGGATCACCCAACCATGTCCTCCGTAAATCTCTGACTCTCAATATTATGAGATGTAATAAAATGTTTGTTGTTTCAAGGCACAGAGTTTCAGTGTAGTTTGTTACCAAGTAATATATAACTGGAACATATGTTGATGATGAATTCTCTCTGCTTTTGTATTTCTGAAAATATCCTTATTTTTGCCTTCATTTTTGATCATTATTTTTGCTCGATGTAAAATTTTATTTTTTTAATTTATTTTTTTTGTGAGGAAGACCAGCCCTGAGCTAACATCTGTTGCCAACCCTCCTATTTTTGCTGAGGAAGACTGGCCCTGGGCTAACATCCGTGCCCATCCTCCTCTACTTTATATGGGACGCCGCCATAGCATGGCTGACAGGCAGTGCATCGGCAGGTGCCTGGGATTCAAACCGGCGAACCCCGGGCTGCCAAGCGCTAACTAAACCACTGCGCCACCGGGCGGCCCCTCTATGTAGAATTTTAGATAGTCTTTTTCTTTCAGCACTAAGGTGTTATCCATTCTATTGTTTTCTTTTTTATTTATTTTTTATTTTTTTATTTTTTTTTGGTTGATATTTTATTTTATTTTTTTTAATTGATGTCTTAGTTTATAACACTGTGGGGTTTTTGTTGTACATTTTTGTTTGTCCATCACCTTGTGGATGTAACCCTTCACCCCTTGTGCCCCCCCCACCCCCCTTCCCCTTGGTAACCACCAATCAGTTCTCTCTGTCCGTGTGTTCACTTATATTCCATATATGAGTGAGTTCATGCAGTGTCTGTCCTTCTCTCTCTGGCTTATTTCACTTAACATAATACCCTCTAGGTCCTTCCATGTTGTTGCAAATGGGACAACTGTGTCTTTTCTTATGGCTGAGTAGTATTCCATTGTATGTATATACCACATCTTCTTTAACCAATCTTCAGTTGAGGGACACTTGGGTTGCTTCCACTTCTTGGCTATAGTGAATAATGCTGCAATGAACATAGGGGTGCATATGCCTCTTGTGATGGTTGATTTCATGTCCATTGGGTAGATGCCCAAGAGTGGTATTGCTGGATCATACGGTATTTCTATTTTTAATTTTTTGAGGACTCTCCATACTGTTTTCCATAGAGGCTGCACCAGTTTGCATTCCCACCAGCAGTGAATGAGGGTCCCCGTTTCTCCACAACCTCTCCAGCATTTGTTGTTTTTTGTGTTGGTGATTATAGCCATTCTAACCGGTGTAAGGTGATATCTCAGTGTAGTTTTGATTTGCATTTCCCTGATGGTTAGTGATGTTGAACATCTTTTCATGTGTCTATTGGCCATCTGTATCTCTTCCTTGGAAAAATGTCTGTTCATCTCCTCTGCCCATTTTTTGATCGGGTTGTTTGTTTTTTTGTTGCTCAGTTGTATGAGATCTTTGTATATTACTGAGATTAATCCCTTGTCAGACAAACGATTTGCAAATATTTTCTCCCAGCTGGTGGGTTGTTTATTCATTTTGATCCTGGTTTCATTTGCCTTGTAGAAGCTCTTTAGTCTGATGAGGTCCCACTTGTTTATTTTTTCTTTTGTTTCCCTTGTCTGGGTAGACATGGAATCTGAAAGGATCCCTTTATGTCCAATCGCAATTAGTGTACTGCCTATATTTTCTTCCAGGAGTTTTATAGTTTCAGGTCTCACTTTCAGGTCTTTGATCCATTTTGAGTTGATTTTTGTATATGGCGATAGGAGATGGTCTACTTTCATTCTTTTGCATGTTGCTGTCCAATTTTCCCAGCACCATTTATTGAAGAGACTTCCCTCTCTCCATTGTATGTTCTTTGCTCCTTTGTCGAAGATTAGCTGTCCATAGATGTGTGGTTTTATTTCTGGGCTTTCAATTCTGTTCCATTGATCTGTGTGTCTATTCTTGTACCAGTACCATGCTGTTTTGATTACTGTAGCTTTATAGTATATTTTGAAATCAGGGATTGTGATGCCTCCAGCTTTGTTCTTTTTTTTTCAGAATTGCTTTAGCTATTCGGGCTCTTTTGTTGCCCCATACGAATTTCAGTAGTTTTTGTTCTATTACCGTGAAGAATGACATTGGGATTCTGATTGGGATTGCATTGAATCTGTAGATTGCTTTAGGTAGAATGGACATTTTAACTATATTTATTCTTCCAATCCATGTGCATGGAATATTTTTCCATTTCTTTATGTCCGCCTCGATTTCTTTCAATAGTGTCTTATAGTTTTCATTGTATAGATCTTTGACCTCCTTGGTTAAATTTATTCCCAGATATTTTATTCTCTTTGTTGCAATTGTAAATGGGATTGTCTTTTTGAGTTCTCTTTCTGTTTTTTCATCGTTAGTGTATAGAAATGCAATTGATTTTTGTAAGTTGATTTTATACCCTGCCACTTTACTGTAGTTGTTGATTGTTTCTAGTAGCTTTCCGATGGAATTTTTGGGGTTTTCTATGTATAGGATCATGTTGTCTGCAAATAGTGAGAGTTTCACTTCTTCATTGCCTATTTGGAGTCCTTTTATTCCTTTTTCTTGCCTAATTGCTCTGGCCAGAACTTCCAGTACTATGTTGAATAAGAGCGGTGAGAGTGGGCACCCTTGTCTTGTTCCTGTCCTCAAAGGAATGGCTTTCAGTTTTTCCCCGTTGAGTAGGATGTTTGCTGTAGGTTTGTCATATATGGCCCTTATTATGTTGAGGTACTTTCCTTCTATACCCATTTTGTTGAGAGTTTTTATCATAAATGGATGCTGGATCTTGTCGAATGCCTTCTCTGCATCGATTGAGATGATCATGTGGTTTTTATTCTTCATTTTGTTAATGTGGTGTATCACGTTGATTGATTTGCGGATGTTGAACCATCCCTGTGTCCCTGGTATAAATCCCACTTGATCGTGGTGTATGATCTTTTTGATGTATTGCTGTATTCGGTTTGCCAATATTTTGTTGAGGATTTTTGCGTCTATGTTCATCAGCGATATTGGCCTGTAGTTTTCCTTCCTTGTATTGTCCTTGTCTGGCTTTGGTATCAGCATGATGTTGGCCTCATAGAATGTGTTGGGAAGTATTCCATCTTCCTCTATTTTTTGGAATAGTTTGAGAAGGATAGGTGCTAAATCTTCTTTGAAGGTTTGATAAAATTCTCCAGGGAAGCCATCTGGTCCTGGGCTTTTATTTTTTGGGAGGTTTTTGATTACTGTTTCAATCTCTTTACTTGTGATTGGTCTGTTCAGATTCTCTATTTCTTCTTGATTCAGTTTTGGGAGGTTGTACGCGTCCAAGAATTTGTCCATTTCCTCTAGGTTGTCCAATTTGTTGGCGTAAAGTTTTTCATAGTATTCCCTAATAATCCCTTGTATTTCTGTGGTGTCTGTTGTAATTTCTCCTCTTTCATTTCTAATTTTATTTATTTGGGTCTTCTCCCTTTTTTTCTTAGTGAGTCTGGCTAAGGGTTTGTCAATTTTATTTATCTTCTCAAAGAACCAGCTCTTTGTTTCGTTGATCCTTTCTACTGTTTTTTTGGTTTCAATTTCATTTATTTCTGCTCTGATTTTTATTATTTCCCTCCTTCTACTGATTCGGGGCTTTGTCTGTTCTTCTTTTTCCAACTCTGTTAGGTGCAATTTAAGGTTATTTATTTGGGATTTTTCTTGTTTGTTAAGGTGAGCTTGTATTGCTATGAATTTCCCTCTCAGGACTGCTTTTGCTGCATCCCATATGAGTTGGTATGGTGTATTTTCCTTTTCATTTGTCTCCAGATAGCTTTTGATTTCTCCTTTAATTTCATCAACGACCCATTGGTTGTTCAGTAGCATGTTGTTTAGTCTCCACATCTTTGTCCCTTTCCTAGTTTTTTCCTTGCAGTTGATTTCTAGTTTCACAGCATTATGATCAGAAAAGATGCTTGTAATGATTTCAATCTTCTTAAATTTATAGAGGTTTGCCTTGTTTCCTAATATATGGTCTATCCTTGAGAATGTTCCATGTGCACTTGAGAAGAATGTGTACTCTGCTTTTTTTGGGTGGAGTGCTCTGTATATATCTATTAAGTCCATTGCGTCTAGTTTTTCGTTTAAGTCCATTATTTCCTTATTGACTTTTTGTCTGGATGATCTATCCATTGATGTAAGGGGGGTGTTAAGATCCCCTACTATTATTGTGTTATTGTTAATATCTCCTTTAAGGTTTTTTAGCAGTTGTTTTATGTACTTTGGTGCTCCTGTGTTGGGTGCATAGATATTTATAAGTGTTATGTCTTCTTGGTGAAGTGTCCCTTTTATCATTATATTGCCCTTCTTTGTCTCTCATTACCTTTTTTATCTTGAAGTCTACTTTGTCTGATATAAGTATGGCTACTCCTGCTTTCTTTTGTTTGCCATTAGCTTGGAGTATTGTTTTCCATCCTTTTATTTTGAGTCTGTGTTTGTCTTTAGAGCTGAGATGTGTTTCCTGGAGGCAGCAGATTGTTGGATCTTGGTTTTTAATCCATCCTGCCACTCTGTGTCTTTTGATTGGAGAATTCAATCCATTTACATTTAGAGTGATTATTGATATATGAGGGTTTAATGTTGCTATTTTATTGTTCATCTTCTGGTTCTTTTGCATTTCCTTTGTTTCTTGTCCCTTGTGTTTCGGACTGCAAATTCAATTTGGTATTTCTGCATGCTCATTCTCTTGGTTTTCTCTTTATTTGTCATGTGTGGTTCTCTTCTGGTTGTTTGTTTAGTGGTTACCGTGCGGTTTATATAAGCGATCTCCTGGATAAGAAAGTACATTTTCAGATGCCTCCTTTTTCCTGAGGCTGGGTCAGTTCAATCCCTTACCTCTTCCCCTCCTTATTTGTTATCTCTTTATTCCAGATTGTGTCATGAATGTATGTTTCCAGTGATGAGCTTGAATTAATTTTTGATGTTTTCCAACTGTATTTTGTTCTGGTTTAGTCTCCTTGCTTTTCTCCTTGTTGAAATCTTTGTATCCCCTTTCTCATTTGTTTTTTTTCAGGCCTAAGGGCCTTCTTGAGCATTTCTTGTAGTGGGGGTCTTGTGGTGACGAACTCTCTTAGCTTTTGTTTATCAGGGAGAGTTATTATTTCTCCATCGTATTTGAAGGATATTTTTGCTGGATAAAGTATTCTCGGCTGAAGGTTTTTGTCTTTCATGATTTTGAATATATCATTCCAGTCTCTCCTAGCCTGTAGAGTTTCTGTCGAGAAATCAGCTGAGAGCCTGATGGGGTTTCCTTTGTATGTTATTTTGGTTTTTTATTTAGCTGCCTTCAATATTATTTCCTTGTCACGGGTATTCTTCAAGTTTGCTACTATGTGGCGAGATGATTTTTTATTCCTGTTTATATATTTAGGTGATCTATTGATTTCATTCTATTGTTTTCTGACTTGCATTCTTTCTCTGGAGAAGCCAGAGGTAATTCTTACTGATCTTGAATATAATGTGTCTTTTTTTCCTATTTACACTGAAGATTTTCTCTTTATCATCGGTTTTAGGAAAGTTGATTATGATGTGCTTTTCACCCCTCATCCTGCTTTGCTTCATTGAACTTTTTGGATCTATGGGTTTATGTTTTTCATCAAATTTGGAAAAATAAAACTCCCATTATCTTGAAAAAAATGTACTTTTTTGTGCCAATGTCTCTCTCCTCCCCAGTTACACATATGGTAGCCACTTATTAGTGTCTCATAGTTCACTGAGGCTCTCCTCAATTTTTTTCAACTGTTTCTCCTCTCTGTGTTTACTTAGCATCATTTCTATTCCCTGTCTTCAAGTTTGCTTGTCTTCTTTTCAGCAGAGTCTAGTGTGCTATGAAGTCTATTCAGTAAATGTTTTATTTCATATATGGTATCTTTCCAGTTGTGGAAAGAACTTTTCTGGTTTCTTTTTATGTTTAACAATTTTCTATGTTGAGATGTCCTATTTTTTCTTAATTACACTAATGTTTTCCTTTAAATCTTTGACAATATTTATAATAGCTGTTATAAAATCTTTGCTAATTTCATCATCTCAGTCACTTCCAGGTCAGTTTCTATTGACTAATTTTTTTCTTGGTTATAGGTTATATTTTCCTGCTTCTCTATATACCTCATAATTTTTAGTGCATGCTCTACATAATGGATGCTATGTTGTGAATCTAGATTTTGTTGTCTAGATTTACTTACATATCAGTTTGATTCTTTTGAAGCTTTTTTTTAAAGTTCAATTTTGAGATAATTCTGCTTTAACATGCACTTGTAAGAAATAAAACAGAGAGATCTTGTGTACCCTTCACCTAGTTTCCTCCAATGGTAACATCTTGCATGACTATGGTACGATATTACAACCAGGAAATTTACATTGATACAGCTCAGTGACCTTATTCAGATTTCACAGTTTTACATGCACTCATTTGTGTATGTGTGTGCATTTCATTCCATGCAATTTTGTCACATGTGCAGATTTGTGTGACCACCAACACAATCAAGATACACAACAGTTCCATCACAAGAGTCTCTTGTGATACCCTTTTACAGCCACAGTGGGTTTTTCACTTAGCATATTTCTCTTGAGATTTATCCAAGTTGTTGTGTGTATCAATAGTTCATTCCATTTTATTGTGAAGTAGTATTCGATGACATGGATATACCACAGTTTGTTTAACCTTTCAGCTGTTGAAGGACATTTGAATTGTTTCCACATTTTGGTAATTATGAATAAAGCTTCTATGAACATTTTTTGTTGTGTTTTTCTGTGTACATAGTTTTCATTTCTCTGGGGTGAATGGTTAAGAGTTCAACTGCTGGGTCGTGTGGTAACTGCATGTGTAGTTTTATAAGAAACCGTCATACTCTTTTCCAGAGTGGCTGTGCCATTTTATAATCCCACGAGCAATGTATGAGTGGTTCAGTTTCTCCACATTCTCACCAGTCTTTGGTGTTATCACTATTTTTCATTTTAGCCATTCTGATAGATTTATAGTACTAACCCATTGTGGTTTTTATTTGCATTTTCCTAATGGTTCATGATACTGAACATCTTTTCATGTGCTTATTTGCTATCTGTGTAACCTCTTCAGTAAAACGTCTGTTCTCCATTTTCTAATCAGACTGTTTGGTTACTGTTTTTGAGAGTTCTTTATATATTCTAGATACAAGACTTTGTTGGATTTGTGGTTTGAAAATATTTTCTCCCTCTTAACAGGGTCTTTCACAGGGCACAAGTTTTTAATTTTGATGCAGCCCAATTTATCAATTTTTTGTAATGAATTTTGCTTTTTGTATCAAGTCTCGGAACTCTTTGCTTAGCCTTAGATCCTGAAGACGTTTTTCCTAAAATTTTTATATTTTTATGTTTTACATTTTAGTATAAGTGTTTAACATTTAGGTTCAAGATCCAATTTAGGTTAACTTTGTGTTAGATGTGAGGTTTAAGTCAAGGTTCATCTTTTTGTGTCTACATGTCTAATTGTTCTGGCACCAATTGTTGGAAAAAAAAAGCTAGCCTTCCTCCACTGAAATTGCTTTCATTCCTTTGTTAAAAATCAGTTGGGCATATATTTGTGTGGGTCCATTTCTGGGTTCTCTATTCCGTTCCATTGATATATGTGTCTATTCTTCTGCCAATACCACACTGTCTTGATTAGTGTAGCTAATAGCAATGCACCTGATAGTATGCAAAAAAGAGTTAATGTGGCAGACTTGTCACTGCTATCCTTAGAAAGATCTTCTGCTGAGATTGGCCCTTGGCTAGCATCTGGGCACTAGGATTTCAGGAGGGGTCCCACCACCCTAACTGATAAGAGTGTCTCACTGTGTCTAAACAATGATGTGCAAACAATGATGGTTTATGCTAAACACCTGCTTTCCTTCTGGGAATCTGGGATTTTGGTGTGCAGTAGGCAGAGTGTGCCCGTGTGATAAGTTCCCGGTAGAAACTTTGGACACTGAGTCTCTAATGAGGTTCTCTGGTAGACAACATTTCACATGTGTTATTGTAACACGTTGCTAGAGGAATTAAGCAAGTCCTGTAACTCTAGTGAGAAAGGACTCTTAGAAACTCGTGCCTGGTTTCCTCCAAACTTTGCCCCATGCACCTTTTTCCTTTGCTGACTTGGCATTATATCCTTATGCTGTAGTAAGTCATAGCCATGAATATGACTATGTGCTGAGTCCTGTGAGTCCTCCTGGCAAGTCTGAACCTGAGGGTTGCCTGGGGGACTCCACACAGTAAGCCTAACGGTGGCTAGAGTGATTCCTCCCACTTTATTCTCCTTTTTCAAAAAAAACTTTTAAAGTTATTTTAGGTCCTGTGCCTTTCTGTATAAATTTTAGGATAAGCTTGTCGATGTCTACAAAAACACCTTTTTTGAGATTTTGATAGGAATTGCATTAAACCTATCGATCAATTGGGGGAGGATTGACATCTTTACTATATTTAGTCTTCCAATCCATGAACACAGTATGGCTCCTACTTATTTAGGTCTTCTTTGATTTCTCTTCTCAGCATTTTGTAATTTTCAGCATTCTGATTCAGTACACATTTTGTTAGATTTATACTTAAGTATTTGGTTTTCTTTGAAGCAATTATAAATGGTAGTATTCTTAGTTTCAGTTTCCACATGTTCGTGGTTAGGATGAAGCTTGTTTTTAAGTATTATTAAGGTGGCATAAAGTAGTCTTTTATGACTAGAGTAGCCCTACTCCTCAAGTGTAGTCTTTCCAGGTCTCTGATGAATGCTGCCGGATTTTCAGTAAGGTCTCTCCACATCAGAACCAGAATGGCTCCCACACTTGGGTGACCTCCAGTGGCTGTTCAACTCACAGCTGCCTGGTAATTACTCTTTTTCCAATAGTAGTTTTTGGTACAGTTTTATAGATTCTTTGTGTGTGTGTGCACAACTTATTATTTGGCAAAAGACTCAAGGGGACTGTATGCAGATTTCTGGGTCCTTCTCTCTGGGAAGCCCCCTTCTCTCTGGTACTCTGCCTCACAACTTCCAGCAGCTTTATCAATTATACCTCAATAAAGCTGGAACAAAGATAACATTAATATTCAGATATTATCTCCACTTATTTATTGTCCCCTCCTCCCTCTTCTGTTGATGAGATCCCTCTACCTAATTTTTTCAGCGTGTAAGCAGAGCTGGAAATACCTCCTTTATCAGTCTTCCATCCCAGATGAGGTGGACAGAAAGAGAGATGATCACAGTCAAGCTCTGGAAATTATCTGATGACTGCTTGGTCCCTCTGCAGTGATCTGTCTCCTGATTTTATCCCCAAGATGATTGCCAGTGATGACATTTGATTACTAGTTTTCCTTCTTATTAGGAACCCTAAGAAGGGTCTTTTTCTAGGAGGTGATAAGACAAAACGGCAAACTTGCAAAGATGCCCATCACTATTCAGGATATAAGGACTGTAGAACACCTCTTGCTTTTGTTCTCTTCCCTTGACGTAACATGTAAATTGTCCTGTGGAAACAGATTGACCTAAACTTTGCTTACCATGCTGTCCTAGTGCCAGTTTTCAAATGAGTACATTCAGATTTAAAGGAACATGTGACATTGCAAATGGCTGAAAAGTCCCCCCAGGCTGCCTCATAGGATTGTCCACGGTTCTCCCAGCCAGAGGTTTCCTATATCACGAACTTGAAACTAAGCCTTGATGTAGTTGTTTTAAAAAGACGCTCTTTCTTTGCTCTTGCTAAAAATGTGAGGATATAAGATTAGTTTACCAATTTTTCCAGGTACAGATGTACAATGATGGAGATGTAAAAAAGATGTGGGATCATGGCTTGGCTCTGTTTTGTGACATTTAATGTAGAAATTTGCATTAGAAGGCCATTACTGCCCACTCTGGTTCTTATACTAGTTTTATGACAACTGAAGGGGCATTAAATCAATATATATATTTTACCACATTTATAATCATAATACTCCTCCCACTAAAGATTTCTGTCAGTAGAATTAAGAAAAATCAATGAATGCTATAAAAGTATTTTAAAAAATATTTCACTGATTTTCCTATTGGGAGAAACAGAGTTTAATGGTGGTCGATGGAAACCTATCTGGTTTCCTGTGCAGGATTCTAGACTGAAGGTCTATGCCTGTAATTCAAGCAGGAGAAAGCCAGTTTAGAAATTGGAGTGTGTCCTTTTGTAGATAGACTAGATTAATGGTTGTCCATACTGGCTAGGCTTCAGGATCATTTGTGGAATTAAAAAAATGCAGACGTGAGGATTGCACCCCTAAAGATTCTGAAACAGTAGGTTTGAGTCTAGAAATCTGTATTTTTTTTGGGGGGGGGACTATTTACAGACAGCTCTAACATAATAACCCTCACTGTATGGGGGACATTAGTCAGGGCAGTATTTGGTATGGGCCCTTCCCTGCCCCCTTAGCTTTCATCAGGCAAAAAGATCCTACAGGGCATAGTCCCTTCTCCTGTGGAGTGGCATGAAGAAGGCATGTGGCCACAGGCGTGGCTCTGCCCACATCACTGACCCTCTAAAGGGAGAGCAGAGGGGCTCCTGATGTGGTGTGACAGGATAGAGGCAGTCAGTTACCCACACCACTTGGCTTCTCTGCTGAGAAGAAAGGCTTTAGAGAAAGAACTTCTCTTCCTTTCCTTTGAACAAGCCCAAGCCACAGAAACAGCAACTGCTCTATTCTCCAACCAGAAGAGGGAAGGTGTAGTGCAATCCTGGGCATGGGCCATTAATTAATTCGCTCACGCATCTGCTCATTTACTTCATTAGAAATCTCTATTTTTTAAAAAGGCTTTTCAGGTGACTCTACTGTGTTTCCTGGTTTGAGAACCACACAGAGATGGAATATACACATTAATTAGTAAGAAGAATTAGCTTGAAACAAGCTGTACTAGGACTCTTTTGGTTACAAGCAAATGTCAGAAACCCAAATAAGCTTGAGCAAAATGGGCTTTACGGGTTCATGGAACTGGGAAGTTCAGAGTGGAACTGGCAAGAGTGCCCTATTATGCTCTACAGGGGTTCAGATGTTATCATTAGCTTTCTCTCTCTTTTCTTTCTCTCTCAGCTCTACCAACAGGTCCTTTTATGTGACGGGAAAGGTGGCTTCTGATAGCTGTAAGCCTTCATTTTGATTGTTCATGATTCAAAAGGAAGAGACCTTGGTCTCCTAGTGTCCTTATATCAAATCACATGGATGGACTCTGGCCCAGCTTGGCTTGTGTACCCACCCCTTTGACCAATCACTGTGAAAAAGAGGATGGTCATGTGATTAGCCAGGGGTCAGGCCCCTGCAGTTATGTTTCATCAGAACCAAATAGGATGGAGAAGGGGCAGTTTTCCAGTGGAAAATGTGTATTGGGGAGATAAAAACACAGATACCCTCTATTGATGCCCATCTGTCTGAATATTATGTAATGACCTCTGGCCGTACAGGGATTTATCATGGGGCCTTCTTTAATATTAAGTGTTAAGTCAAATGATACAAAGCTATTGGGGTCACTGAATTTCAAGCAGGGAAATTTCTGTTTGAGTTATTGTATGAGGTAAATATAGGATATACCTGATACAATTAAAAAGTATATCTTCTCTTAACCCTCATTTTCATGGGTGTTGTAGGCAGCCTCCTAAAACAGCTTCCCATGATGCCCACTTCTTGGTATTCACATCCTTGTGTAATCCCCCTCCTCTTGTGTGTGGGCTGTACCTAATGACTTGCTTCCAATGAATAGAATATGCAAAAGTGGTGGGATGTCACTTCCAAGATTGGGTTATGAAAGACTGTGACTTCCATATTGTTGGCACTTTCTTGCCTTTTTGGTTTGCTCACTGTGATAAAGAAAGCTGCATTTGAAGAGATCCAAGTGGCAAGAAACTGAGGACAGCCTCTGACCAACAGCCAGCAAGGAGATGAATCTTGCCAATAGCCAAGCACGTCCTTCTCCGGTGAAGCCTTGAGACGACTACATCTCCAGCCGGCATCCTGGCTGCAGTCTGTGAGAGACACTGAATGGGAGGATGCGGCTAAGCGGTGCCCAGAGTCCTGCCCCAGAGGAACTGGGAGATCATAAATGTTGTCTTCAGCCACTAATTTCAGGGTATTTTGTTATGCAGCAATAGATAACAAATACAATGAGAGACTTAAAGTCAAAATTCTAATATTCTGTAGACACGCTTCATGGATTATTGGGACATGGTGGAGCGCCCTTCTCTCTTAGACCTGGGTTCTGGTTTCCCAGTCATGACAGCTGAGTTGTTGCATTTTCCCCTGAGTCTCCTTTGTTAGTGAGATCTGGATTTCTCTGTTTCCTTTGCATTCACTCATTTCTGAATCACATTGCTTCCCACCCTACGTATTAATTCAGTCCAGGACCAGGACTAGGGTGAGCCAAGTGAGAAGCTTAGGCACAAAATTGAAGGAGGCCCTGGGCACCACTCCTGGCTCACCCTACTCCCAGCCCTGATTCAGCCAATGGTGCTGGTTTTGTGTCTTGGTTCCTACTCTTAGGAAGTCATCTGTTTACCTCCGATGGTGTCCTAGTGCTCCTGTAGAAATTAGGCTTTGTCTACACTCAGGCCCAGGTAGATACCCAGTGTGTGTACATCTTTGTGTGTGGCAGGTGTGTGTTTGTGCTTGTGTAAATCTATTTTCTTATACTTTCTGCCCTCTGTCCCTTTCTTAGTGTCCCCTCCCCAAGGGAGGAAAAGCTAATGATCTGGTTGGCTAGGGCCCAGGACATTCCCCGGGCTCTGCATCACCAGTAGGCAGGGTGCTGTGCTGTAAACATCAGTGCCTCTGAGTGGTGTCCTCTTTTGTTCTTCCCACCATCATGTGGTAAGCACACCCAGGCAGGTGCTGCCTTTTTAGAACACGCCAGGCATCTTCCTCTTCTTTTGCATCTTGAATTGTCATGTTGAACTGTCTAGACAAAGCTTGTCTGTCTGTCTGTCTGTCTCTCTTTTTTCCCCCTTCCATGCCTGCAACTGGGTGGTTACATAATGGCAGAGTCTATTTTCTCTTTGGACTTTGCTGAAGACAAATTGTGGCAGCCCTGCTGCAGCAGATGGCATTGCTGGCATGGAGCTGAGGCTGGGTTTAGCAAGAAAAAGGATTCATTTTGGGGTCAGAACAGATTTGACTGAGACCGAAGCCTGAGCAAGCAGGGATCTGGTCTTGCTAAGGGAGAGAAGTATTTTCTCGGGGTAAGGAGACACTGTAGGTGCTTGTAGACTTGCAGAGATGGCTTCAAATGCTATGAGCGGAGGAGATAGGGAAGGGGCAGACTCTCACTGGGGCCAGAGAAAATAACCTCAAAATGCAGAGCTTCGGTGTTCCGGCTCCTTATGAATACATTTCCACGTTAGGTAGCCCCAGCCCGCTCTCTTCCCTGCCTCTTGTCTCTGGTCTTTCAGCAAGGGCAAGTTTTCTCCAGGGAGGATCGGGTCCTTTTGCAGTGGAAACTAGATGGTAGCAAGGGTTATTATTTATTTGGATTTCTATTTTTTGATGCTGCCTTGGAGGAGTGAAGATTGACCAAGGCCTTAAAACACTGAGGAAAACAAGTTTTGGTGAGAAGCAGTTGGTGGAGATGTCGCTTCTTCTTGGACCCCTAAGGCAAAAGAGGACAACAGCAACCTCACAGAGTACCAGCAGCGGGAGCTTCCGGAAGTTCTGTAATGGAATTCGTTGTATTTAATTTTATAAGCTGTAGTCTCCAAGTGGTTAGCGTGGCCTGACCAGCATCCTGGCAAGGCAGAAACCACAGAGGATTTTCCGTTTTTTCTCTTGCTTTTTCTATCCTTTCCTCAGATAACACCAAATTTCTACTAAGGTCCACGGCAGGTGACAACAACATGGGAATTTTGCCTGGGAAATGCCACTGGGCAGTTACCACATTTGGTTCTAAATTTTCAGAGTGGGGAGTGGCATTGATACTCGTGCGTGTTTTGCTGACAGGCTGAAGTTCGAGGCGCGACACCCGAGGGTTGAGGTCAGGATTAATTGCACCGGTGGTGCTGAGGGAGCACCACTCACTCCAGGGAAGACCACTAGGCTGCCGCTGATGAAGCAGCCGGGCCCCTGAGGTCCCCCTTGGGCTGACACAGAGCAGAATGAGAGACACACGGGGAGAGCTATGAGCTCTGATTGCCTTGACACTTTAATTTCTTCCTAATTCGAGTTTAATTTCTCCATGGGAACTTAACAAGGAGGGGCGGGAGTTAGGGGTATGTGAATTTAGATCATTTTATATTC
This sequence comes from Tapirus indicus, assembly GCA_031878705.1. Classification (NCBI taxonomy): domain Eukaryota; kingdom Metazoa; phylum Chordata; class Mammalia; order Perissodactyla; family Tapiridae; genus Tapirus; species Tapirus indicus. The sequence continues at coordinate 5,954,155 of CM062918.1, forward strand.
CTGGTAAATTGACCCTTTAAGATGATAAAGTGACCTTCTATATCTCTAGAAATACTTTTTGTCTATTTTTTGATATTAGTATAGTAATATACCAGCTTTCTGTTAGTGTTTGCGTGGTGTATCTTTTTGTATTCTGTTGGGCCTTTGACTTTTCTGTATCTTGTATTTTAGATGTGTTTCTTGTAAGCAGCATATAGTTGGGTTTTGTTTCTTTAGTTGGGTTTTCCAATCTAACTAATAGGAATTTTTTTTTTTTTTTGTGAGGAAGACCAGCCCTGAGCTAACATCCGTTGCCAATCCTCCTCTTTTTGCTGAGGAAGACTGGCCCTGGGCTAACATCTGTGCCCATCTTCCTCCACTTTATATGGGATGCCGCCACGGCGTGGCTGACAAGCAGTGCATCGGTGGGTGCCCGGGATCCGAACCTGCGAACTCTGGGCTGCCAAGCACGGACTAAACCACTGCGCCACCGGGCGGCCCCCCAATAGGAATATTTTTTAATAGGAATATTTTTTAATAGGAATATTTAGTTTACGTTTAATATAATTATTGATATATCTTTAAGTTTACCATTTTACCGCGTCTTTCTCTTTGTCATATCCTACATGGTTTGTGCTTTCTTGTTTTTGACTTATGTTATAATTCCAGTTTTTTCTTTGATTGTTTGAAATGCAGACATTCTTTTACTATTCTTTTAGCAGTTAGTCTAGAAGGTACAATGTTCATTTTTGACTCACCACAGTCTAATGTGAACGTAGACTTTTACTTTCCCCCTAAATGATGTCAGGACCTTGGGACACTGTAACTCCCCCATGACTTCTATGCTACTGTTATTGTATTGTTATGGCTATTTTAATCTTATATATCTTTGAAACCCCATAAAATGATGACTATTATTGATCTATATGGTCAATATTAATTTAAATTCACCTATATATTTACCATTTTCATTACTTTTTATTCCTTCAAACTCTGTCTTTCTTTCTGGGATCACTTTCTTCATGCCTAAGAAATATTGTTCACTCACTTGTTCCCAATGGGTTCTCTGGGTAACCAAGGGACCTGAGAGAGGTTCAACTCCTTCCAGCATCATGGCATCTGGAAAACAGCTGAGGTCAGGGAGGCCACTCACTCCTGCAGGTAGAATATGCCAGAGTGTCCAGGTTTGGCTCCATTCTGTAGCAAGTAGGCCTCTGTAGGTCTGCTGAGCTTGTGGGGTGCTGCTTCCATGACCCACGGCATAGTGGGCAGCTGGGTGTGGAGGGTCATGCATTCAGGGCCTGTGAGAGCCTCTGTTTCCAGGAGAGCCCAGTATGTGGCCAACAATCGCTGCTCTAATGGTGTACAGCACAGGGCTGAGGAGAGCAGTTTCTTGTATAAGAAGTCGATGGACAACTTATGGCCATCGTAGGTGGTCCAGAGACTCCAGGAGGCTTGAGAGGAGGTTGCTAAAGCTTCTAGAGTGAAGGAGTCTCTGGGGGCACTCATGAGAATGCTTGCATTGCAATTTGGATAGATTCTAGAGCCTTTTGTTGGAGGAGGACCATTCAAGGTAGGCTGATTTGCAAGTAATAGTATAAATGGGCTTAAGTAAAATTTGTAAATGAGGAATATATTGTCTCCAGAACCCAAAAAGAACTAAAAGATGTGGGTGCTGAGACATTCAATAGCTGTTTCTTGACAGTGTCAGGGATGGAATGACCCTTGGTTTACCAAATACTTTTCAGGAATTTAACTGAGGCAGTGGGGCTTTGCAGTGTGCTTGGGACAATGGCTCATCCCCTTTTCTGAGCTCCTTTGTATGTTCAAACTGAGTGCTTCCAATGAGTGTCCTCAGAAGAGGATGTCATAAATGGAATGTCATCCCCGTGATCCTAGAGAAAATTGGACGCAGTTAAGATCTTTGCCTGCAAAGACTGTGTGTGATATTAGGGTTGTTGAGGTATCCTATGAGCAGCCGAGTGGAGGTGTATTGTGTTCCTTTGGAGGTGAAAACAAACTGCAGCTGAGAGGCTGTTGAAATAGTTACTGAACAGAGCATATTAGCCAAATCTATAATAGCAAAACATTTATCAGTTGTTGATTGGATAGAGTCAGCAATTTCACTAATTTGGGTATAGGAGCCTTGATGGGTAAGACCACAACATTTAAAGTTAATCTACCATGAGGCACCATTCATTCTTTCCAAGTTCAAATATAGGCAAAATGGGCTGTTAAATGGAGAAACAGTGAGGAAAATCACCCCTTCTCTTAATAGGTTTTGTATAATGGATTTCTATCATTGAATATTTTAATTTGTATTGGGCATAAACTATTTTAACAGGGGGAGAAGGTCCATGGTATCCTATTTGGCAAGTGCCAACAACTTAATTTAATTTTAATTTATTACTTATTGGGAAAGAGCTTTCATTGCCACTATGGTGTATTTTAGGGCATGCTAGGGCTGTGGGGAATTTAGGCAAGGCAATAGCTCCATTGGTTAAGGTCGGGCATACCTGTTTGTCCTCTATTTTAGATCTGGTAACTCCCCTAGGAGTACAGGGTGTACCTTGTTAAAGTGCAGTGGGATCCCTAGTATTGATTAAGTCCATGTAACTTTGCCAATTGGTGCATTTCATCAGAGATTAAAATTAATTCAGAACCTATGTTATACAAGCACAAAGCCAATCAATGTCCTTTTATCTTTTGTTGTGTAAATTCTTTTAGTAAATTTTGGATTTCCATTTGGGCCAAATTGTGGACCTTTGTTTGTTTTTTTTGGTGTATGTATATATGTGTGTGTGATTACTGGATATGTTTCAAGGGCAGGGGAGGAAGCTCTAACCTGCTCATATTTATACACTTTTTTCCAGATAGCCTCAAATGGGTATCATCAGGGTCAGGGGCTTCCCCTGTGGCAATGGTTGTTTTATAGAGTTTAAGGACCCCAGTCTTAAGTCAGGTTTGACTTAGCCCCTTTGCTATGCCACAATGTGCCATGGATATTTTTCATATAATCCTGAGGGTTAGGATCTTAGTTGTGACAGAGGCATATGCAGCCCAGCAGCCCAGGCATATTTAAAGGTCCTGGTGAGCCATTTGCTCTTAGGAGTGAGGACCTCAGCACACCACATAATGGCTGTCTTTTTCTCTTCTATCTCTCTCTCTTTCTCTGTCCCTCTCTCCCTTACTGTCTTACTGCCTAATGACTGTTCTTTCTTGGGTGATCACCAATGAACTCGTATCTTGCACAAGGTATAGTCTTTCCCCTGAGCATTTTACATGTTGGAGAAAGTGCCTGGCTGACACCCAACCAGTTGGTCACAGGTTAACAGTCTTTCTCCAGAGCCTAGCACCAGTCACAGCTGCATTCTAAGACACACAGACGGGTCTGGGCTGAGACATATGAACTAGGGCCCTTTTTGGGGGGCCCCAGTACTGTATGTACTTCTTTCCCTAAATGCCTAATATTAAAACTTCTGACTTATGGTAGCTAAATCTATAAGAGAGGTTTGGTAGGACCTTACAAATGTAGCACAGCCCAGCACAATTCAATGTAAGCTTGCCAGTCAGCAGAGGAGTCATCCTACACACTTTGTGCAGTTGTTTGTATCTAGTAAGTGGGCCAAGAGCAAGAAAAGAAAGACCCCCAGTGGTGGTGGTGAATGTTTAAATAATCCTGCTCACAGCATCAATTTTTGTGACCACTCCATGTATACAGACTGGATGCCCACCCAAAATCTGGTTTGGATGTCAACACAGATGATGCTACATACACATCAACAGAGTATGAAAAATTTTATTATTTACATAATGAGGCTTTTTGATGAGTACAGGGTAGGCTTCTCAAGCTTGTCTGAAAATGGCTTGAGAGAGCAAGGAGGGGACACCAGCTAGGGATTTTTACTATGGTCAGGGGATGGAGCCAGGGTGAACCTCCCTGCATTTAATCAGAACCTTATATGGTTTGAATCTCCTCTGAAGGAGGAAGCACATGTGCCTTCTTATCAGGTGCCCAGATGTGGGCAGAAGGGAAGAGACAGGGATGAGGCTTAAAAGCTGTCAGCAGTGAAGCATCAAAAAGTAAAGTCAGATTGTCTTACATTTTAGCTCTTACATTTAGGTCTTTGATTCATTTGAGTTAATTTTTGTATATGGTGTAAGGTAGGGGTCCAACTTCATTCTTTTGCATGTGGATACCTATTTATTCCAACACCATTTGTTGAAGAGACTATTCTTTCAGTCTGACTGAAAAGCCCAACAGTGGGAAGTATCATTTTCTTGCTCATCCATTAATGATTTTGTATTTTATTTCTCATTTGGCTATGCATCCTATGTGAATTGGTCCCTTAGATGAGAACCATAAGTAGCAGAGAGGTGAGTGATAGGATTCAGGCATTACTGAATCCCTTTAAAATAGGACCCAGAGTGACATCAGCATCATGGTGGAGTGAGGTTCCCCCTTAGACTCTCCTCCCCCAAGATACAATAAAAAAAACATTCAAATACCAACAGAGGACACTCACACAACACAAAAGATGTCTGAGAGACCCGCACAGACTTACATCTGAGGATGGAGGTGCTTGTACCCATGGAGAAAGTGGAAGGAGGTAAGGAGAACTCCTCTCCTTCCCCAATGACAGCGACCCTGGGACCAGGACCACATAGCTCTCTGAGAGAGAGGGGAGGGGCAGCCCTTCATGGGAAAACTGCTGCACTCAAGTTCTCTCACAGCCTGTGGGAAATTCACATAAGGAGGGGACTGAACTGTTGCGGGGGTGTCTTCATCAAGCTATCAGCCCAGGATAGCAAATAGTGAGGGAAGAGCAGGAAGCCCCCGGGATCAGGTAGATGAAAGAAAGACCCCTCCCTCTGCCTGGATCACCAGCACAGCTGGTCAGTCAGAGCACCGAGGGATCACAGTGGGCTCAGAACACACAGTTTTTGACCCCCACACAGTGGTGGCAGGTGGAAGCTGCAACCAGATGTCTTCAGAATGAGGAGCAATGAGCCCACGCCCTCAACAACTATGCAAAATTATGTTAAATCTCCAGACCAGAAGGAAAATGACAAGCACACAGAAAATTCTGAAAGCACAGAAATTTATAACCTAAATGATAGAGAATTCAAAATAGCTATCATAAAAAAGCTCAATGAACTATGAGAAAATACAGATAGACAATTAAATGAAATCAGGAATTTCTTCACACAAGAGATCGAAACCATAAAGAAAAACCAATCGGAAATGTTGGAGATGAAAAACACGATGGAGGAGATAAAGAAAAACCTGGAATCTTTAAAGAACAGAGCTGACAATATGGAGGAAAGAATTAGCAATATTGAGGATAGAAATGCAGAAATGCTCCAGATGGAGGAGGGGAGAGAATTAAGACTAAAAAGAAATGAAGAAATACTCCAAGAAATATCTAACTCAATTAGGAAATGCAACATAAGGATTATAGATATTCCAGAGGGAGAAGAGAGGGAAAAAGGAGCAGAGAGCTTGTTCAAAGAAATAATAGCTGAGAACTTCCCAAACCTGGAGAAGGAGCTGGAAACACCAGTGAATGAAGTCAATAGATCTCCTAAATATATCAACATGAAAAGTCCCTCTCCAAGGCATATAGTAGTAAAGCTGGCAAAAGTCAATGATAAAGAAAAAATATTAAGGGCAGCAAGAAAAAAAAAAAGTACAAAGGAAGTTCTATCAGGCTTTCAGCCAATTTCTTAGCAGAAACTTTACAGGCTAGGAGAAAGTGTAATGATATATTCAAAATTCTGAAAGACAAAAACTTTCAGCCAAGAATACTCTATCCAGTGAAAATATCTCTCAGATATGATAGAGAAATAACCATCCCAGATAGACAAAAGCTAAGGGAGTTCATGGCCACAAGACCCCTACTACAAGAAATTCTCAAGAAGGCCCTCATGCCTGAAAAAAAAGAGAAAGGGGATACAAAGCTGTGAGCAAGGAGAAAAATAGGTAGAGAAAACCAGAAAAATTGCAGCTCTCTATCAGAATAGGTTAGCAAACACTTAACTATAAACATCAAGATTAGTGAAGGAAAACACCCAAAATAAATATAACCTCATCACTTTAAACACAAACTTACAACACAAGATGGAATAAGTTGTGACAATAATAAATTAGAAGGGGGATAGGATGGAATTGACTTAGTCTAAGGAAATAAGAGGCCATCAGAAAATGGACTATCTCATCTATGCAATTTTTTTATACAAACCCCATGGTAACCACTAAAAAAATAATCAGAAGAGAGATACACAACTATAAATGAACAGAAAACTAAGAAAACCATCATACAGAACTATCAAACTGAATTGGTAGTCCTAAATACATGGGATGAGAAATGCAAAAGAACTGGAAAATGAGTGATAAAATAGCAACATTAAGCCCTTATATATCAATAATCACTCTAAATGTAAATGGACTGAATTCTCCAATCAAAGATTGGGTGATCTCCAATCTATCTCCACATAGTGCTGGGATGGGTTAAAAATCAAGATCCAACAATATGCTGTCTCCAGGAAACACATCTCAGCTCTAAAGACAAACACAGGCTCAGAGTGAAAGGATGGAAGACGGTACTCCAAGCTAATGGCAAACAAAAGAAAGCAGGTGTTACCATAGTTATGTCAGGCAAAGTAGACTTTAAGATAAAATAGGTAATGAGAGACAAAGAGGGACAGTGTATAATGATAAAACGGATACTCCTCCAAGAAGACATATCACTTATAAATATGTGCAACCAACACAGGAGCACCAAAGTACATAAAGCAACTATTAACAAAACTAAAAGGAGATATTAACAACAACACAACAATAGTAGGGGACCTTAACACCCCCCTTATATCAATGGGTAGATCATCCAGACAGAGAGTCAACAAGGAAATAGTGGACTTAAGTGAAAAAGTAGATGAGATGGACTTAATAGATATATATAGAGCACTCCATCCAAACACAGCAAATTATATGTTCTTCTCAAGCCTGCATGGAACATTATCAAGGATAGACCATATGTTGGGAAACAAGGCAAGCCTCAATAAATTTAAGAAGATTGAAATCATAACAAGCATCTTCTCCTACCATAATGCTATGAAACTAGAAATCAACTTCAAGAAAAAAACTGGGAAAGACACAAAGATGTGGAGACTAAACAACATGCTACTGAACAACAAATGGATCATTGAAGAAATTAAAGGAGAAATCAAAAACTATCTGGAGACAAATGAAAATGAAAATTCACCATACCAACTTATATGGGATGTGGCAAAAGCAGTCCTGAGAGGGAAACTCATAGCAATACAGGCCCACATTAACAAATAAGAAAAACCCCAAATAAGCAACCTTAAACTACCCCTAACAAAATTAGAAAAAGAAGAACAAAGTTTAAAATCAGCAGAAGGAGGGAAATAATAAAAATTAGAGCAGAAATAAATGAAACTGAAGCCAAAAGAACAGTAGAAATGATCAATGAAACTAAGAGCTGGTTCTTTGAGAAGATAAATAAAATTGACAAACCCTTAGCCAGTCTCACTTAAAAAAAAGAGAGAGAAGACTCAAATAAATAAAATTAGAACTGAAAGAGGAGAAATTACAATGGATACCACAGAAATGCAAAGGATTATAAGAGAATACTATGAAAAACTATATGCCAAAAAATTGGACAATCTAGAAGAAATGGATAAATTCTTAGACTCATACAACCTCCCAAAACCGAATCAAGAAGAAATAGAGAATCTGAATAGACAAATCGCAAGTAAAGAGATTGAAACAGTCATCAAAAACCTCCCCCAAAATAAAGTCCAGGACCAGAAGGCATCTCTGGAGAATTTTATCAAATATTCAAAGAAGATTCAATACCTATCCTTCTCAAACTATTCCAAAAAATAGAGGAAGATGGAACACTTCCTAACACATTCTACAAGGCCAACATCACCCTGATACCAAAGCCAGAAAAGGACAATACAAAGAAGGAAAATTACAGGCCAATATTGCTGATGAACATAGTTGCAAAAATCCTCAACAAAATATTGGCAAACCAAATACAGCAATACATTAAAAAGATCATGCACCACGATCAAGTGGGATTTAGACCAGGGACACAGGGATGGTTCAATATCTCCAAATCAATGTGATACACGACATTAACAGAATGAGGTATAAGGACCACATGATCATCTCGTTAGAATCAGAGAAAGCTTTTGACAAGGTCCAACATCCATTTATGATAAAAACTCTCAATTAAATGGGTATAGAAGGAAAGTACCTCAATGTAATAAAAGCCGTATATGACAAACCCACAGCCAACATCATACTCAATGGAGAAAAACTGAAAGCCATTCCTCTGAGAATAGGAACAAGACAAGTGTGCCCACTCTCGCCACTCTTATTCAACATAGTACTGGAAGTTTAGGCCACAGCAATTAGGCAAGAAAAAGAAATAAAAGGTACCCAAATAGGCAACAAAGAAGTGAAACTCTCGCTCTTTGCAGATGACATGATTTTATATATAGAAAACCCTAAAGAATCCATTGGAAAACTATTAGAAATAATCAACAACTGCAGCAAAGTTGCAGGGTACAAAATCAACTTACGAAAATCAGTTGCATTTCTATACTCTAATAACGAAATAACAGACAGAGAACTCAAGGAGACAATCCCATTTATGGGACAATTGCACCAGAAAGAATAAAATGTCTAGAAATAAATTTAACCAAGGAGGTGAAAAACCCATACAATGAAAACTATAAGTCACTATTGAAAGAAATCGATGATGACATAAAGAAATGGAAAGATATTCTATGCTCATGGATTGGAAGAATAAACATGGTTAAAATGTCCATACTACCTAAAGCAATCTACAGTTTCAATTCAGAGTCCCAAAGACATTCTTCACAGAAATAGAACAAAGAATCCTAAAATTCATATGGGGCAAGAAAAGACCCCAAATAGCTAAAGCAATCCTGAGAAAAAAGAACAATGCTGGAGGCATCACAATCCCTGACTTTAAAGTGTACTACAAAGCTATAATAATTAAAACAGCATGGTACTGGTACAAAAACAGATACACAGATCAATGGAACAGAATTGAAATCCCAGAAATAAAACCACACATCTATGGACAGCTAACCTTTGACAAAGAAGCTAAGAACATACAATGGAGAAAGGAAAGTCTCTTCAATAAATGGTGCTGGGAAAACTGGACAACCACATTCAAAAGAATGAAAGTAGACTATTTTCTTTCACCATACACAAAAAATTAAATCAAAATCTATCAATGACTTGCAAATAAGACCTGAAACTATAAAACTCCTGGAAGAAAATGTAGACAGTGCACTCTTTGACATCGGTCATAGAGGAATCTTTTGAATTCTGTGTCTACTCAGACAAAGGACATGAAAAAATAAACAAGTGGAATTTCATCAGACTCAAGAGCTTCTGAAGGCAAATGAAACCAGTATCAAAATGAATAGACAACCCACCAGCTGGGAGAAAATATTTTCAAATCATACATCTGACAAGGCGTTAATCTTGATAATATATAAAGAACTCACATAACTGAACAACAAAAAAATCAAAGAACCCCATCACAAAATGGGCACAGGATGTGAACAGACATTTTTCCAAGGAAGATATACAGATGGCCAATAGGCACATGAAAAGATGTTCAACATCACTAATCATCAGGGAAATGCAAATCAAAACTATGCTAAGATATCACCTTACACCCGTTAGAATGGCTATAACCACCAAGACAAAAAACAACAAATGTTGGAGAGGTCATGGAGAAACGGGAGTCATAATTCACTGCTGGTGGTAATGCAAACTGGTGCAGCGTCTATGGAAAACAGTATGGAGATTCCTCAAAAAATTAAAAATAGAAATACCTTATGATCCAGCTATTCCACTACTGAGTACTTATCCAAAGATCCTGAAACCAACAATCCAAATAGGCTTATGCACTCCTATGTCCATTGCAGGATTATTCACTATAGCCAAGAAGTGGAAGCAACTCAAGCGTCCTTCTACTGATGATTGGATAAAGAAGATGTGGTATATCTATACAATGGAATACTACTCAGCCATAAAAAAGACAAAATCATCCCATTTGCATCAACATGGGTGGACCTGGAGGGTATTATGTTAAGCAAAATAAACCAGACAGAGAAAGATAATCACCACATGATTTCACTCATGTGTGGAAGATCAACTAACACATGGACAGAGAGAACAGTTTGGTGGTTACCAGGAGGAAGGGGTTGAGGGTTGGGCACAAGGGGTGAAGGGACACATTTGTATGGTGACTGACAAACAATAATGTACAACTAAAATTTCACAATTTTACAAATATTATGACATAAATAAAAATAAATAAATAAAAATAGGACCCAGACCCTTGAAAACCTAGGACAATTATCCTGGAGACAGATTACTTGGCTATCTAAATTTTCAAGCATGGATTTTAAATCGCTGAATTTTGTCTATTTTTGAGATCCTACAATCTCACCTCAAGCCCATCTTGTTAACAACTGATTCTGGAGTTGTGCCTGAGGCTTCTGTGTGTCTTGGATAATCCCTTGACTTTTACAAAGTTTCTTATTTTAGGCTGGTTATTTCCCCCAGAACCCACTGGGCAGATCACTTGCCAGGTCCTGCCTCTTGCTCCTTCTTATATTGCCACAAATGTACCTTCCTGCCTCTGCTCCAATTTTAAACTGTAATGTTAATAGCTAACATTTAGTATATATCACTCTGCACTGCGAACTTCTAATGTGTGATCCAAATGCCAACCGGGGTGGGGGGTAGTCTTGGTTCTTGGATATCTAGATAACATTGTCTTGCATCTCTATTTCATGTCCTGTGGAAGCCCAAAGCTCTTCCCGTGATTGTACAGATTCTTGTGGTTCTTGATATTTCTCAATTTTTTTGCTGGCTTAGTTCACTTTATGGGTTGTCTTGCTATCTCAGTGTGTGTTCTTGGCTCCTCGCCATGACCCAGACGTGAGACTCAACTCCACACTCTCGAAGTATTTTTGTGTTGACTTCACTCAAGAATTGGGAAGAGCGAGGGAGGGTTTATATGTTAGCAATGCTAAAATTCTAATTAAACACTAGACACTCTCTGTTCCTAGCAAACCTTTGCCAACTTCAGCACTATGAATTTTCTTCTAAAATGCTATATTTTGAAATGATTTCAGACTTACAGAAAAGTTGCAAAAATAGTACAAACTGTTGCTGTACACCCATGGTTTTGCAAGTCCAGCAGATCCCAGCAACAATTGGTTATAAATTTGTCAATTTTCCTAAGCCACATTTCTTATTTTAGAAAGAAGGTTCTAAGTTTAATTCCAGAGTAATCAGAATATACTTAAGATTAAACATTCTATTTAGGGTGGGTCAGAGAAGTAGGGAAGCATTATGACCTCCTTTTTTCCTTGATCTGTCTTGTCCAGACTATGCGGTTCTGTTTTCCTATCTTTCTCCACCTTTACCCTGGAGGTGGACAGACTCACCTGGGGAAGAGAAGCTATTGGGATGAGAAGAAGGGAAGTGCTGGGACTATGAACGTCATCACCTGTCCACTGATGAGAGGAGAACCTCCAGCCTGGAAGGCTAGGTTTAGTAGTAATACCCTATATCTCCTGATTAGTCCTTGATTAATGAATCCTCTGGGATCAATGGGAAAAAGAACTAATGGCTTTTGAGATACTGACAGTCATTGTTAAACGTTCTATATTTGAAAATGTATGCAGACTGGAGATCCTTTGTACAAAGTCTCTATTTAAAAGAACCTCAAATAAGTGATTCATTTGTGGAGGTCTGGTAGCCTTGACATCAAGGGACAAAGACCTGCTGGTTTCCGGAGGCTTGTTCTTGGAGCTGGGGAGACAGGAAGTGGGAGAAGTGGTAGAGGACATTGTTGGCAGCAGGGTCGGGGTGCAGGAAGTGGAAGCGGCGGCAGCAGCAGGGGTGGCACACAGTGAGGTTGGGAGCAGACAGATGCTTGTTACAATCTGCCTTCCTCAGAAAATGGAGCCAGAGCCTAGCCCCTGGATGCATGCAGTTTATTGGAAGCAGAAGAAAGAAGTGTGATGTTCGCTTCAAATGACAAGCAGTGGGGCTGGAGGGGAGTCTGTGGTCACATGGAGCTGTCCAGCACAGTTATGACTGAAATCAGAGGTGGGCCTTGAGGATGAGACGTGGACACTGGAGACATTTACTGTTGTCCACTCCTCACACGGCTCATATTCACATGTACCCCACATTAAGTTCACTTTTTCCATGTGTCTTCAAGGAGATGGCTGGCCTCAGTGTCTATGTCTAACTTAATATAGTGGGCTGGAAGAACAGGCTTCAGTCCCTGCTGTTGCAGTGGGTCACAAGGCCATGACTGATATTTTTTCCCTCCTCTTCTATCCAGTCTAGATTTCTCTTAGCACTTTGGCGAGTGTTGCTTGCTTGCCTGGCAGGGTGATCCAGATAGACCCTCATCCCTGAGGGATCTGAGGCCTTGGGTGTCTTGCTCTCATTAAAGGTTTGTTATTGCAATTGCTGTTTGCTGTTATCACTGGACATGAAAGCACCAGAAGACACAAGCGGATATCCAAGGTACCAATATCCCCCTCCATGCCTCCATTATTTAACAACGATTCTGTTTCCTCGTGATAATCAAAGTCCACTGCCCCTGCAACATAGTAACTTTTTTTGTTGTCTGCTGGGCCACTGGCATACCAATTGCAAAGTGATCAGATGGCTAATTGTAGTTTCAGGTTCAGTGCAGTCCTTGCCATGCCCCCTAGTGGAAATAAAACCCCTTGAGAACCAAGATCTCTAGTCAGAGAGCCCAAGGTGGTGGGAAGGGAAGCACACATTCTCACGTGGAGTCACTGGGAGTGATGGAGAGACTGGCCGATACCACATCCACCCCTTGGTTCTATACCCATGTATTCAGTTACTGGGTCACAGATCTCTGTACCAGTCATCAGTTGAATTGCATGTACCGCATCCTGGAGGACAGTACCCTATCCTGCAGAGTATCATCCCTGAATTTGTGCCTCAGCTGACCTTTAATAGGATGTGCCATCATTCTACTTGTCCAGTTGTTTCTGGGTGAGCCCAAGCATCTGCTTAGGGGAGAGCTGTTGGTATGACTTAAAATGAGCGGAAGAGTTGTGAAGGCTCCTTTAATTTTTGCCTGGGGAAGGGAATTGATCTAGCTTCATAGACCCTATTTTTTTCCCAGCTCTACTGAGGTATGATTGACAAAATTGTATATATTTAAGGTATACAATGTGATGTTTTGATGTATGTATACATGTGAAATGATTACCACAGTCAAGCTAATTAACATATCTATCACCTCACATAGTTACCATTATTTTCTGTGCGGTGAGAACATGTAAGGTCAACTTGCTTAGCAAATTTCAAGCATGCAATACATTATTACTAGCTACAGTCACCATGCCGTATGTTAGGTCTCAGAAGTTATTCATCTTATAACTGAAAGTCTGTACTGTTTGACCAACATCTCCTCATGTCCCCCACCCCCCAGTCACTGGCAACCGCCATTCTACTCTACTCTCTGTTTCTATGAGTTCAACTTGTTTAGATTCCACATCTAGGTGAGATCATGCAGTAATTGCCTTTCTGTGCCTGGCTTATTTCACTGAGCATAATGTCCTCCAGGTTCATCCATGTTGACACAAATGGCAGGACTCCCTTCTTTTTTATGGCTGAATAATATTCCATCATGTGTGTATGATGAGTGGATAAGGAAAATGTGATATATGTATACGATGTCCATTCATTCATTGACAGACTTTCAGCTTGTTTCCATATCTTGGCTATTGTGAATAATGCTGCAATGAACATTGGAGTGCAGGTATCTCTTTGAGATATGAAATTCATTTCCTTTGGATATGTGCCCCAAAGTGGATTGCTGGATCCCATGGTACTTCTATTTTTAACTTTTTAAGGAACCTCCATACTGTTTTCTATAGTGGCTGCACCAATTTACATTCCTACCAACAGTGTATAAGGAGTTCCTTTTCTCCACATCCTTGCCAACACTTGTTATTTTTTAACTTTTTGATAGTAAACATCCTGACAGGTGTGAGGTGATATCTCATTGTGGTTTTGATTTGCATTTCCCTGATGATTAATGATGCTGAGCACATTTTCATTTGCTTGTTGGCCATTTGTAAGCCTTTTGGAGAAATGTCTATTCATGTCCTTTGTCCATTTTTAAATCGAATTGTTTGGGGGTTTTTTGCTATTGAGTTGTGTGAGTTTCTAATATATTTGAATATTAACCCCTTGTTGGATATATGGTTTGCAAATATTTTCTCCCGTTCCATACATTGCCTCTTCATTTTGTTGATGGCTTCCTTTGCTGTGCAGAAACTTTTCGGTTTGATGTAGTCCCATTTGTTTATTTTAGCTTTTGTTGCTTGTGCTTTCAGTGTCATATCTGAAAAATCATTGACAAGACCAATGTCAAGGTGCTTTTCTCCTATGTTTTCTTCTAGAAGTTTTATAGTTTCAAGTCTTACATTTAAGTCTTTAATCCATTTTGAGTTGGTTTTTGTGTTTGGTGTAAGACGAGGTTCTTATTTCATTCTTTTGCATGTGGATGTCCAGTTTTTTCTTCATCACTTATTGAAGAGACTGCCCCATTGTGTATTCTTGGTGCATTTGTTGACCATTAGTTGACTGTATATGTGTGAGTTTATTTCTGGGATCTCTCTTCTGTTCCATTGTTCTATATGTCTATTTTTATGCCAATGCCACACTGTCTTGATTACTGTAACTTTGTAATATAAATTGATATCAGGAAGTGTCGTGCCTCCAGCTTTGTTCTTCTTGCTCAAGACTGCTTTAGCTCTTTGGGATCTTTTGTGGCTCCATACAAATTTTAGGATTGTTTTTCTATTTGTGTGAAAAATACCATTGGAATTTTGACAGGGACTGCATTGACCGCATTGAATCCCTGGATCATCTTTTAAGGACTAGTGATTGACAAAAATAAAGTTGCTTCCTGATTATACCCCAAGAGTCCTTCTTGTTCAGTGTGACAGTTATACAGTCAAAGCCATTTTCCACAATTAATACCTCAAAACCTTTGTCTCAGGGTCAGCATGCTTGTGAGAATGTGAGATATAGCAGTGGCCTGAGTGAGCAAAGGTGATGCTGGCCAGGACGTGAAAACCAGTAAAGCTAGAGCTTGGGGTCATTCATTGTCTGATGATCTACAGGTGAAAGCCAGTTTGCTTGAACCTTGTCCAGGATCCCAAAGATAAAGATTATTTTTGTTTGGTGAGAACAGATGTCATGAGATAAAACCTGTCTTAGTAAGTTTGGGCTGCGATTGCAAAGTTCCATAGAGCAGGTGGCTTATAAACAACTGAAATTTACTTCTCACTGTTCTGGAGGCTGCAAGTCCCAGGTCAGGGTGCCCGTGTGGTCGAGTTCTGGTGAGGACCCACTTCGTGGTTGACAGATGGCTGTCTTTTCACTGTGTCCTCATTTGCAGAAGGAGTGAGGGAGCTCTCTGGGGTCTCTTTTATAAGAGCACCGATCCCACTCATGAGGCCTCCACCCTCGTAACCTAGTCACCCCCCAAAGGCCCCACCTCCTGACATGCTCACATTGGGGGTTAGGTTTTCAGCACATGAATTTTGCGGGGATACAAATATTTAGTCCATTGCAAAACCTTAAGCTGAAACTAGGTAATATAAATGTAAGTTGTAGTTACCAAAAAAAAGGAGGAAGAACAAGAAAAGAGTGACTCATTTTGAAGTTGAAGCTGTAGGAAACAGCAGAATCCTCCTAACTCCCTGGCTCCCTTTTTAAAAAACTCTTCACGCTTGGGGTTTGTCACAGATACACGGGCCCTGAATGGAAAATCTGAACATATGTGCAATATCCAAAGGAGCTTACAGAATTTTTTAATTCACTGTACATTAGTTACATTAAAAAAGTCAACTTTACTTTCTCAAACTTAGAATAATGAGTTCACGTTTAACATGAACCAGTTATGAGCATGAACTAGATAACAGGATCTATTATCATGGAATGTTTTTCTCACATTTCTTGTGCCCCCTGCTCTGGAGTATGGTGGCTGAGAGGTTAGCTAAGCAGCAAGACAGAAACATCAAGGTTGAGTGGAGTGTATAAAGGTATAAAATGCCCAGAAGAAATTGGCTCCATGATGCGTTTGATGTTGCGTGATCAACAGTCCACCTTCCCATGCCTCCTAACAGCTTGAGAGTTTCTGACTAACTGTTCTTTTTGATTGCTTTGTTGGGCTACAATAACACTTAAGAAAATATATGGCAGTATACAAGCACAATACAATATTTTTCCAATGTGCTATATGAAAGAATTGGAAGCATGGGAGAAGGTGGTTGCTAATATGCTCTTGGGCCAAGAAGGAAGTTGAGTTGACTCTTATTAGTCAGAAGAAAAAGTTATTTAAAACTACAACTGACTGACAGCATCTGCTTCTGCCCCAAGGGAGTGGCATAATTTCCCCCCATATTGGACTTTTAAAGAACAGGGTTGTCTACTATCAGTGTTGGTTTATTAGCTCTGTGGTCCTTTTTCCTCCAAACTTTCAATTAAGTGTGACTCTCCCTGGTGGTAGTGGCATTTTAAAGAAATTAAGAAAAGGGCTGGTTCCAAATCAGGGAGAGACTGGGGAGATGAGATTCAAGTTAGAGTTCAAAAGGAAATTGAGTGCAGGGAGATTATGAGATTATGAACCCCCAGGAATTCTCGGAAATCCTGAGGATGCAGTAGCCTTCCCTTTGGACCTGGGATAGGAGTTTGAAACAGTTTTGATACATTTCAGAAATCAGAGAGACCTCAGATGACATGCAGGTGACACTCTCTTACCTTCTGTGTTCCTAAACCTCCTCTCAGTCCTGATACAGGAACTATTACAGTTGAGTGGAGCCCGAAGCTCAGGACTCTGGCCGGAAGTAGGGTCAGTGGCTTTCAACTTTTGGCGACAAATACCAGTATTTAAATACATTCTTTCTTTGGGCTGATCAGGAGTCCTGTCATAGTTTATAACATTATTTTATGTTAAATGAAATGCTATTAAAGATCATTTTTTACAAATAGTGTTTTAAAATGCAAATGATTCATAATGTGACCAAGCTAGCTACTTGGTATTGAAAATTGAGTAAACTTCATTGCCTCTGCACAATTCTGGGCCATTGTTTGCTATTCAAGTCATTAATGGTGCTTGCCTTTCTAGCAAACTTTTCTTTTTATTGCCCCCACCCCCAGTTTCTTTTTACCCATTTAATCTTGATCTCTACACTGCTACAAGTTCCATAGTAAATTCACTCACCCCCTTATTTCAGATTTCTCGGAAAATGCATATCCTTTACTTCAAAACACCCTTACCTTTATTTTTGATTCAGAAGCCATTTCTGTTTCCTGATGATGCTGGAGTTCTTTGAAAAGATTACTGTAGAATTTCACATGTTTTCTGTTTTACCTGAATTGTACTTGGTTTGTTTTAGATGCTCAGTTTTAAGCGTGCTGCATGTCACAGGCATGTACTGCCTCTGGATGGCAGTACAACACCACCAAAGAAGCTCACAGAGTTTTCTGCTAGAAGTGCACAATTGGTGTTCCTGTTTCCATAAAGATGACCTTCATTTGCCAATAATGGCTTCTTCTCCTTTCATTATTTCCCCATTTGACCCAATCTTGAAACTTTTGATCACTAATTATATGTGGCATCAAAGTGAAATTTGCAGAACGTCAAGGTAGCTGTAGGTGCTGGATCGGGTTTAGGGTGCTGCAAAGTTTTAGCATCCATTAAACTTGGCATTTTAATGATAATAACAATAAAGCCTAGAATATTATGAATGCCCGGTCATGGACACATAATTAGGGCCCCTAGTATAGAAACCGAGTGCTATATAGCACTTCACATTGGCACCACGAGTCTCAATGTTCACCATCCACAGGTAGCATTTATTGTTATTTCTCAATTAGCATAGATCGTGACTTACCCTGGGCATTTCCGTGTTTTGCTGCTATGGGAAATTTTATTGCAGAGGCAGTTTCACGGAGATGTTAGTCAATTTGCCATCCCTTTCCTCTGTCCTGCCACTTAAACCTCCCGACATGTGCCTCTGACCCTTTGTCTCTGTGGGTGAGTTTGAGTCCCTTATGAGCTGGCTAACTTTGCTTCTCTCCACGACTCAGCCCGGACCCTCAACACTAGCAGCCTCTTTGAAAATGCATTACCCTGGCCTTGGGGGGGATAAGAAGTGGGAATTCATACTCTCTGTGCCAATCCTTCATCACTAGCGACAGTCAACCCAAAGCCTCTCCAGCAAAGCTTTACTGCTTTGTCGGGGTGATTGATGGGCTGAATGCTGGAAAGGTTATGGATTGTCACCTCTGTGTTCCCTTGCAGTCCCCAGCCACCACTCTGGTTCAGGCAGGGATGATTGCATGTGCTCCCTCGCTGCTGTCCTTCTTGCCCTTAGCCCCGCACAGCTTGCTGTCTCTTTGTATTCGCAATTCTTTGGGGCCTCCCCACTGCCAAACAGTCCCAATTCCCTAGCTGCCCTCGTGACAGCCCGAGACGTTTACATGGTTCTCCTCCACAGTATTCTATTTCCCCCCAACTTGGACCCCAAATTCCCCGAAGAAACGTTATGCTCTTCTCTGCACTTCTACTCACGCTGTCTCCTGTCTCTGGAAGGTGTGTCCCCCACTTCCTTGTCACACTGCTGAGATCTTACCAGTTCTTCAGAATCTGGTTGAAACTTGACCTCTCCTAAGACGTGTCCCTCCGTCCTCCACACTGGAAGCAATCTTCTGTTTCTGTATCACCTGTAATGCTTTGTTTTAGTCACTTTGATGGCTTTCGTAATGCTTTTTATTGCAGTTATTTGTTTATATGTCTTATCTTCCCTGCTGGATTGCAGGCTTTTTAAAGGACAGGGATTTTATCATGTTCACCTTTTTTATTTCTCCTAATACCAAGGACATAATAGGCCAGCGATACATTTTGAGACATAATGCTTGTTAATGTATACATATAATTCAATTTTTTAAGTAGTATATGTACGTAACTGATATCAAGTGAGACTTTTACCACTGTCGTGGAATTCTGGTTAAGTCCTCAAAGGTGAGGACAAGGGACAACAAGTACCCCCACATTTTCATAAGAGGTGCTAGGCGATGCACCAGAGGACTTGCTATGAGACATTGGACCAGATCGGCCCAGTAACCATCCATCAGCAGCAGCCTCTTCAAGTAAAGCCTGGACGTTTATTGCGAGGATTCGTTGAAGGGAGCTTGTAGTAGGTGGGTCTTGAAGCCTTCTCCACGAGTCAAATGGAGGGAGCCATAAGAGGTCCCCTCAGTGAGGTGGGAGGGGTACTTGTAAGGAGGGGAGCCTGGCATTTTGCTCGTCTGCTGGATGTCTGCTGAGGAGCACAAATGCACAGATGTGGAGAAGGGAGATTTCACGAGAGGGCTAGATACCTGTGCCCAGGACTTGGGGGCAAATGTAAGAAGGATTGAAGCTGGTGACTGCCTCTCACTTGGACAGTTCTGGCTCTGGGAGGAGGCCCGAGAGAGGGCAGTGGTGGGGATGGGGGGAACAAAGATTTGTGAGTTCCCTGAGCCAGGTAGACACTGAGGAAGGCGTTAATGGTCCTGAAAGTGTCTCACCCATAAGGGCTGCTTGCTCTGGGGAGGGGCTCCAGTAGAAAGAAGCTGTGGGCAAACCGCCAGAGGGCAGACACTGGGGGGAGGGTTTGTGCCCTAGAGAACATCAATGGTGTCAGGGGATGGTACAGGTGAAGGTGCCCATGGAGGTGGGCAGGTGTCTCGGAAGAAGGATGAAAATAATACTCTTCACCCCATGAGAGAGAACTAGAATTTGATTGCCTCCCATGACAGCAGGTAATTGATTCAAGGGCATCAGCTAAGTAAGAAAAGGCCTTTTCTTTTCATCCCTCCTTCTAGTCAGACTCAACCTTCTACTCAGAGCCAGAAGAAGGAGGGAGGAGGGAAAGCAAGGAACATAAAGGGACAGTCTCCTCCCTCTGACACCGTGCCCCTGTAGGTCACTAATCCTTGGATCAGTTCTGAAATGGGGGAGAGGATAAACTGCTCTTATAGCTGAAAGTGAGTGGCGAAGCAATGGGATCCACTCCAGATGTCAGGGGAGGGGAAGGGAGAGCTAACGGAGCCAGTTTGAAGGAGGTGGCATAAAAAAACAAAGATCTTTCCTGATTGTACTCTGCCAGGTTCAGCCCATTTAATAAAACATTATGTACCTCTGTCTATGTATCTATCTATGTATGTATCGTGGGATTACATGAGACTTAAAATTTTATTTTTGTTTATCTGAGTTTCCTAATTTTTCTAAAATGAATACATACTATATAAAAATATTTATAAAAATAATCTTATTTTTTATAGAAAAATTCAAAAAATAAAAAAGTTTTAGAAGAAGATAAAAATTATCCACAATTTACTTATTCACCTGCAACTACTCTTGAAGTTTTAGTATTTTTACTTATAGTATATTTTCTAGTCATATGGTTATTTTTATCTTTATTTTTTTTGTGAGGAAGACCAGCCCTGAGCTAACATCCGTTGCTAATCCTCCTCTTTTTGCTGAGGAAGACTGGCCCTGGGCTAACATCCGTGCCCGTCTTTCCTCTACTTTATATGGGACGCCGCCACGGCGTGGCTGACAGACAGTGCGTCCGCGGGCGCCCGGGATCCGAACTCGCGAACCCCGGGCTGCCAAGCGCGGACTAAACCGCTGCGCCACCGGGCGGCCCCTCATATGTTTATTTTTTAAACATAATTGCAGTAATATTATTTACACAATTTTGTGTCCTACTTGTTTAATATAGCACTCTTCTGTGACTTGAAATATCTTGGAAAACATGAAAGAGAAATTATGGAGGAAACAGAATACATTTAACCTTCCCTATTGCCTGACATTTTTTAAATTAATTAATTTTTTTCTTTGAGGAAGATTAGCCCTTAGCTAACATCTGCTGCCAATCCCTCTCTTTTTGCTGAGGAAGAATTGGCCCTGAGCTAACAACCATGCCCATCTTCCTCTATTTTATATGGGATGCGGCCACAGCATGGCTTGGAAAGTGGTGCGTGGGTCTGCGGCCAGGATCTGAACCTGTGAACCCCAGGCCACTGAAGCGGAGCGTGTGAGCTTAACCACTACACCACTGGACAGGCCCCTGCCTGACATTTAAATTAGTTCCAATTTGTGATATGGAGATCCCCATATAATGAATCTTTGTATGTTTTGTGTGCTTCTCTGATGATTTCCTTTGTCTAATCTTTCGGTTTTCCTTCCTTTCTTGATCTCTTATCATGTGCCAGTGACTGTGTAAGAGGCTGGAGTCTAACTGCTGAGAAGAGGCGGCCCTGGCTCCCAAGAGCTCACAGTGTAGTGGGGAGACAGGTGCATAGAAGAGGATTTTGTGAGTGTGATGATAGTGATGTGAGCAGTATTTTATGGGAGAGCAGAGGAAGCATGCCTAACCCAGCATGGGAGGGCGTGGGGAGAGGTAAGGATACTTGTGGGATCGACTGGACTGGCGAGGGTGAGCAGGGGAGGGAGGGTGTGAGCCAAACCAGGGAGGTGAGAAACAGCACTGTCTGAGGGATGGGGACGGGAAAGAAGAGGATTCCAAAAACCTCACAGTTAAGTCACAACTTTATAAAGTTGTTGTGAGGATTACATGAGATCATGTAAATTGCCCAGCAAGGCTGGCACTTAGTAAGCACTCCGATTTAGCCAATACTTTCATGGTCATCCACATTGTAATTGTCCCTACTCCATGTTGGTATGTGAATAGAGTCAGGCCTGGCTCTCTCTGAGACCATCTCTAGCATGGCCATGTGGAAACCCCCGTCGTCACAGCAAAGCCAACCAATTCATAGCTTGTTCTGTGTGCCGGGCACTGATCTAAGTGCTTTACTGAGAGCTTAAGAAGTTGCCCAGGCTGCCTGTGCCAGAGGCCGTGCCCCAGCTAGGACATTATAGTACCTTGCCACACATTCTTGCTGTGACTTTTCAATCCCGGAGATAAAACTATCTAATTCTCTCCTTCCAGAGGAGGCTGATTTGAACTGAAACAGGTCCTCAATCTGACTTTGGTAATAACCAACATAAATAAATTGAGACATTGTTAATTCAAAGCCAGTAGCCAGGTCTCTGACTCAGGTCCTGTGGATGCTGAAGTATGGGCTTTCATCCACTGTGGTCTCTCTCACTTTGTAGGTTTCCCGGACTTTTATCGTGCCCCTCATTTAATACTTATATGGCCCCTATTAACTCCTCCATAGTGATTAACAATACAAACCCTTAAAATGAAAGGTGTCTGTGTCCATTTTTCGTTGGGAGCAATATAATGGGGATCTAGGCAGGCAGACTCATGCTTTGCAGCTGAACTTGAGGAGATAGCCTCAAAAAATAGAGTAGAGAGAGCAAATGTGATAGACAGAGGAATGGCCCCCGAGAGAGAGATCTGATGATGTGATGCTGTTGGCTTTGAGGATGGAGAAAGGGGCTGTGAGCCAGGAAATGCGAGCGGCCTCTAGAAGCTGGAAAATTCTCCCCTAGAGCGTCCAGAAGTAGCACAGGCCTGCGGACACCCTGGCGACTCACCACACTCAGTGAGACCCATTTAGGCGCCTGACCTCCAGGACTGTAAGAGGGTGGATTTGTGGGGTCTGAAACCACTCAGTTTGTGGCAGTCCATTACAGCAGCCACAGGCCAGCGGGTGACAAGAGGATGTGGCAGTAGCACTCTAGGCCCAGGGCTGGTGACAGGCTTGCGATGGAGAGTGTGTCAGGGCCTGGACCAGCGCGAGGGTCCTGTGCCTTCCAGTCCTTCCCGTCCCTGCACCGGTCGTTTGCCTTAACATCAGGTGTGTCAAAGGCCCGATGGGGCCAGAGATCTCTGAACTTGGCGGACACATTGGTAAAAAAATCTTTGACTGGTGCAGTAGAACACAGGAGGGAAGGAAGGTGGGTAACAATATTTTGGAAAGTAAAAAGTTTTTTGTGACAAGGAAAATTATTTATGCCGTTGAATAGTGCAGAGTTGGAAGATAATACATTGTTTGTATAGCAGTTTGTAGTCCATGTAGCATTTTCATAAATAATTTATCTCATTTTGAAAACATTATTTCAAATTAACTTTTTCCTATAGAGGTGGGCAAGAACTGTTATCTTTCTTTTATGGTTGAGGCAACTGAGATGCAGAAATATGATGTCATTTGCCCAGAGTCACACAGCCGATAAATGACAGCCAAGATTTCAACTCAGGTCTGATTTCTTCCAAATCCATGTGCTTTTTTCATTGCTCCTTGCTGTCTCAATGAAGACTAAAAACACCACTGGTTCCTCGATAAATCACTAGTTTGTCTCCCCAAAAATGACACTACCAACGAGAGGAATTCTATATGGTTACGTGTACAAACTGGAGACCATGTAGCATTTTCCACCTTCAATTTCTAGATATATTCCTCAATATTTTAAAAATTTTGTGGTAGAATGACTGCCATCTAGGAAACTGGAACTTTTTATAATTTTATTATGGGTAAACAGTTTATAAGAGGAGGTACATCAGATGACTTGTATAATTAATACAAAATTTGAAACTCTCTTCCCATTCTCGCTGTTTATTTTAGGGAATCAACGGTTTGTACAACTGAAAAAATATTCCAAAGATATTCTGAGATTTAGGAAAGATCTACTGGAATGATGAGAGACCTGGGCCACTGACACTGAACTCTGGATATTTAAAAATTAACTCCAGGTCTCCTGATCCCCAGGTCAGAGCTGTTTTTATTATGGTGCACTGAGGTTCTGGGTTAATGTTGCGTATGTGGGGGACACAAGTTCTGTTCCAACGCAGGCAGCATGGTGACTTCTGGGCTTTTGCAGTCACACTCAAACCTAGACACTTGTGGCATAAAGACTCTTGGGACACCTGTGATGACTTAGAGACAGTGTGGTTTGATGAAAGACTCTGGATGGCAAATCTAGTCATCTTGGTCATATTGGCTTCCTTACTGCCCCAGGGCCTTTGCATTTGCTGTTCTCTCTATCTGGAATGCTCTTGCCCCAGATATGTCTGGTTCCCTGTTTCATTTACTTCTTAGAGAAACCATTCCTGACCTCCATATCAAATGTGGCGCTTTCCCTCCTCCTTCAGTTCCTGTCTCCTTATTCTGGATTTCTTCCTAGTATTTATCACCATCTGGCATTACATTATTTATTGTCTCCATGACAATATGACAAATGTAAGCTCCACAAGGGCAGGGACTTTGTGTTGAATAAGCCTGTATTCTCACCTCCTAGAACAGTGCCTGGTGAACAAGAATCAATAAACTTTTATTGAATGAAAAAAAAAACACTCCAGTAGTAGTTATGCATCTAGAATAGTGTTTCAAAGATGAATGGTTTAAATAACCTTGTATATCATTTATATAATATATTAATAAAATATATAAATATATAGTATTATCTATATAATACTGTACTGTATCTGCCAAGATTTTTCCATTTAAATGCTTTATTTGCAAGGCTAAATTTGCCACATGATTCAAAGAATTGAAGTAATTCATCTTTTAAAAGGGAACTGAAAAAATCTCACTCTTGCAACATAAGTTTTTAAGGACTCAAGTATTATTTAAAAATCCCTTCATTACTGCTTGAAATATTTGTGCATGAGAGATGAAATGTACGTGCAAGACTCCTTGTCAAGCTCACGTTGTCTTCTGAGGGTTACTCCCCAAACACTGGCCAGCTTCGTACTTCCAGCTTCCATGTTCTACCGACTATAAAACTGAGCTCAGAAAGATACCTGCGTTAAAGTCTTAAATCACTACTTTAGGTCAGGGTTTCCCCAATTGCCCGATTATTAGAATGACCAGGAATGCTTGTCGATAATAAGGCCCGCCCCTCCCCAATCGGAATCACTGGACGGTGAGGTCTAGGAAACTGTATTTTTCACTCAGTGATGGTTTTTATCATTAGGCAATTTTGAGAAATTGCTTAATACCAAGGATTCTTACACCAGTTGCACTTGGGGAACTAATTAAATGTGTGTTTTTGGATTCCATCCCAAGCAGCCAGATTTTAAAAGATGCAAGTGGTCTGTTAACCACCCCTGGAAAAACAGGGGCTCAGCAGGGTCAGCGTCGAGGCCCGGGGTCAGCAGAATGGGGTCTGTGGTCATCAGAGATTGACAGCTTATGGAGCTTGGAAGTCCTGGAGGGCAGGCAAGTGCTGAGAGGACAGAACAGGACACAGCCACAAGCCAGGATCGTGGCATATGAATGAGTTATGTCACTAGAATAGCTCTCAGAGCTTGAGAGCAAGAGCCCGGCTTTGACATGAAGCCCATCTGAAGCAAGGTGCAATTTGTGTGCCTGTTGAAGGTGGACCCTTGTGGGTCTGGATCTGCAGGGAGAGCAGGAGAATTCCACCTGGTTCGCAAATGAAATAACTGTACTTGACGGAGGCGCTGATGCTGGTTGAAGGCGGAGGGAGGGAGCGGTAGTTGCCGGCGGTTTCTAACAACCTAGACTTCTGTAGCCCCAGATCTCTTGCTTTACAACACTTCCTCAAAGAGTCGTCTTCAGATTGCTTCCACAAGCACCAATGGGGCGGGGGAGGTTGATTGTCATAAATGTCGGTTTCTGGGCCTTCTCTTAGGTTATGGATTAAAAATCTGCAGGAGTGAGACCAGGGAATAGCATTTTAAATAAGCTCTTAATGATTCTTATGCATCCTGAAGTTTAAAAATCATCACCTTATCAGAGGCCCTGAAGCCTGAAATATATCTAGATAGGCATTTTACTAGGTAAAAATGCAAACCCATTGGGAAGGATAATACATTAAATAGATTATCAGACATTAAATGAATTAGCTCTCTGAGATAAGAATTTGATTGGGGGAGGCAGAGGAGGAAGTAAATGGAAAGCAAAGGTGAAGAAACTTTCCGGGTAGGGTCTACCTGAGCCTCGTTTTACATTCATGTGTGGGAGAGGCACTCAGAGGGGTAGGGAAAGTTGGGGCTTTGTCTGCAGATGGGTTCCAGCAGACCTTCAACCCAGAAGCACACTGGTGTGGACGGGGCAGATCTGCAGGGTGCTTCTATTGTGACATGAAGAGACGTTTTACGGGAGAATTATAAATGGTCTCCCTGAAAACGTAGGGATGTACTTAAAATTCAACTCCCGTAGTTTGTGGACATATTCTGTAAGAATATCCAAAGATCCTTTTTCTAATTCTGCCCTCATAAAACAACCACTGGATTTTAATTTGGCCTCTTGAATGTACCTAACATTCTGAGCAGTGGCTGGTCCACTTCCCATCGCAAATTATTAAATTGGCATTTAGGGTTAAGAGTAACGCTGCTGTGAGTTTGATATCTAGTGGGCGTGATGGATCTCTGAGGGACTCATCACTTTTAGGTAACCTGATAAAATAGAGTTTATTAACTTGTAAGCAAAGGATCAATTTCTGTTGGTCTCACCAAGATGTAGATGTCTTGTGTCAAGACGTCTACCTATCAGGTTGAGAAGGGCAGTGTAATAGTTATCTATTGCCGCAGAACAAATTACCCCAAACCTTTGGCTCTTTAAACAACAAGCACTTATTATCTTCTGTGGGTCAGAAATCCAGAAGCAGTTTAGCTGGATGATTCTAGCTGGAGGCTGCCATCAAGATGTAAGCCAGGGTTGCAGTCACATAAAGGCTTGATGGGGGCTGGAGGATTTGCGTCCAAAGTGGCTTGCTCATGTGGCTGGCAAGTTTGTCCTGGCTTAGTTCCAACTCCCTTGGGCCTCACAACAGCCTGCTTGAGTGTCTTCATGACATGGTGACTGGCCTCCTGCATGGCCAGTGGTCTGAGATAGAACAAGATGGAAGCAGCAGTGTCTTTTATTTCTGCGTATTTGTCAACAGGCTAGCCGCGAATCAGTGTGGGAGAAGTCTGCCTGGGGGCATGGGTATGTGGAGTGCTAGGAGGAGCAATTACTGGGGCAATCTTGGGAGGCTGGCTATCACAATATTGACGTCACAATATCACAAATACCTTACTTATTATGCTATATATCTGTAGTTTATGCTTCTTTAAATTAGAATCATGTAACTTCTCAGGCTCCATCTTCTAAATAAGAATACCATTTGCTTTTAGTTTCTTCTTATATAGTAGGCTCACTATTTTTTTCCCCTTGGGAATTTTTTTCTGCCTCTTGAGCTGTGGAGACCAGATGAGCAGTTTTTGGCACAAGGAAGATCATAATTTATCTCTTATTTAAAAACATTTTAAGATGATATACTACCTTGAGGTTTGGTCTGAAAGTTCCTGGTCGTGTGTCTTTGCATCTTCCACTTTTCCTTTTGTTCTTTGGCCAGCAGTGAGACTCCATGGATGTGAAAAGCCAAAAGAAATATTTTTCAGGACTTCATGTAGTGCAATTTTTAAACCTATAAATACAGTTTATGTTTATGCACGTCTTCTCAAGTTGTTCAAATAAGAATATTTATGCAGTGTTATTCCCACACTCTCAGGAATGTATTATAGAAATTATTGTCATTGAAGAATTCATTGTTTTTCTGACAGTAACATCTTTGCTGCATCATTCTTACAGGAAATTTTCTTGACAGCAGTATTTGTGTTCCGTGTCTGGAAATATCTGTAAAATATATTCAATTCTCTGAAAATCTCAAAGGAAGAGTTGCTGTGATAAAATTTTTGACACAAATATCTCACATTTCTAGCTGTGGCAACTCCACAATTCTAGGAGGGGAAAAGTGGATATACATATACATATATATATACGTAAGAACAAAATACCTCAAATATATATGGATGGTGGCTTCTATTTCAAGAAGATAAAAGGAAAGATCTTTACCCTAATTTGTAAATTCTAGCTTTAGAAACACATTTCTCCCCGCAGGTATGGTAAAAAGATGACTCTTTCCCTGACCGTTTACAGGTAGCAAAAAAATTAGGATCCATTAAGTCTTTGTCTATATGCTTGCTGACTCAGACTTCATAAATGCTACTGGGAAAAGTGAGAGAGGGGCTTAGAAGCTGTTGCTGTGAATCTAGGAAAACGACTACTGAAGCCGAGAACAGATTCAGCCCCAAGACTGTAGTTTCTCTTGGACTCTTCCCCAGCTGCAGATGGATGCAGCGTGGAATGGTAGAGGAGCAATATCTTTGGAGTCAGACTTATGTTTGAATCTGATGTCTACCACTTGCTAGTTCTGTGGTCTTGGGAATCTTACCAAGTCTCAGTTTTCTCATCTGTAAATGGGGGATAATAGTACCTACTCAACGTCAGCTACATAATTTGTGGGGTCCAGCGCAAAAGGAAAATAACAGGCTCCTTGTTCAAAAAGCAGGAAAAACTGGACAAAACTTTTTATTTCCCTTTTTTATACACAAACATTCTACTAACACTCTCTACCTTCACCTTACTAATGAGGAATGAAGGACTGAGATGAACCCAACTGTGGGTTGCCTTTTCTTTCCCTGTTTTCCTACGTCATCATAGTCAGCGTTAGTGGTTCTGGAAAGTAACATGATTAGAAAAGGGTATGGTAGGGTTCCTTGGTCATTCGTGTTTCTTAAAACACCATTACCTTCTTTTTGTGTTCCAAGCAAGTCCCAGTTCAGAAGGGTAAAGCATGGATTCTCTAATCTGTCAGTGACTCTGTTTACTCAGTCATAGATGTGTCGTATGGGACGTGAGCACAGAATTCTGGTGACCCACTATGTGTTGGATTTTAGTGACACTCAAAGTGAAATAAGCCATGAAGGTTGTATGCAAACGGCGTGGCAAGTTACAGCCGACACGTGTGCGTATCTGCTCTGCTCACGTGCACGCTCCATTGTCCCATTGAACTTCACTTACAAACACAGGCTCAAAGATAAAATTGTCAAGAATCTCAAGATGGCAACAGAAGAGTTTTAAACAAGTGCAGGGCCCTTCTGAGAGCAGGGCTCTATGTGACTGCTCTTGCCACATGCCCAGGAAGCTGACCTCGCACCTACTTTATAAGGTAAGTCCCCTCGCAGAGTACGTAGGAGGTGCCCCATAAATATCCTTCCATTTTCTTATAGAAAACATTAGACTCCTTCAGAATAGACATACATGTAGGCAGGACTCAGAGCTTTGATGCCCAAGGGGTGATGAAAACTGCGCACATTTGACCTGTTACTTTTTCTAAGAGAAAGAATTACGTCATCCTTTTCAGGTTCTTCAGACGCCAATTGAAACCCTTCTGCACTTTCGTCCTGATTCAGCCACCGTGCTTGGTTTGGTCAGCCGATGAAATAAGGGGATGGCTATTTGCTCTGATTTGCAGGGTCTTCCAAAGCTTCCTCTCCCCCTGAAATCTCTCTCCACTCTTCACTTGCCGCAGTGCTTCCAAGTTCACCATTAGAAATTCATTCCCCTGGGTTAGAGCACTGTCCTGTTTTAAAACACTGTAGGTAAAACGACTGTGCAACTGAGCATGAAGTGGTTTTGTTCACATCAAAGTGTTAGAAAAAAAAAAAGAGCAGTGTTCCTATGGGAAGCATTTTGGCGTTGACAGTCAGATGTAGTCAGAATTCAGTGAAAGAAATAGATTGCTTTAGGAAGGGACCTGGAGGAATCCGTGAGAATTCTGACTGAGTCCCCCCATGTTCCTAGAAGAAAGCACTGCTTCCTTCAAAGGTCAACTCAAGAGTTGTGAGTCAGATCAGAGGCTTGGTTGGAGCAAATGCTAATGCTAGAAAGAGCTTGTTAGGGCTTCTCTTCGCTGCATAGTCAGGAGAAGGTTAGAAAGGAGCTTGACTAATTACAGGGTTTTGGTCAAGCTACTTATGTTATTGGAGATTGGACTGAATGTTCTCCAGAGTGTATTCTGCCTCCCAAATTTTCCAAGTCAATGCTCTTGTGTTTCCTCTCCCTTCTCTCAGCTCTCCATCCCTAAATTTTTCTACCCTCTGGCTTTCCCAAACAGGCATTGCAGCTTATCAGTTGGAAGATAGTACCTAGGAGGCCTCAACTAGAAGCTGCACTTGTCAATTCAACCGTCCTGTTTGGGGAAAACATCTGAAAATATAAATAAACTTGGGAAGGTAGCAGATTAACCAAATAACCTCAGAATTACTATGTGGTGTGTTTCTGTGGGCCCACCCCTACCTGAAGGCTCTACAATCGTCATCTCATTTATTTCTTGCTGTAAACATTTGAGTTAGGTTCTTCTTCTGATTTCCATTTCCTGGATAAAAACCTGCTATAGATGCTAATATTGATCATTATTGCCTTAATGAAAATTGGTTTGTTAGGTGGTGTACTATTCAGTTCTTGCCACAATAATTCTGAGTAACAAACCATCTCAAAACCTCAGTGTCTTACAAAAACAAACATTTGTGTATTTTTGGTCATGGGGCTGCAGGTTGGCTGTGGCTCTGCTGGGTTTGGGTGAGATCAGTTGCGTTTATGTCTGCTACCCAAATTTTCTCATTCTCTTTGTACCAGCAGCTACCTAGGGGTGTTATATTTCTCATGACAAATCACAGGAGCACAAAAGCACAAGCCAAACTATGCAAGCATATTGAAGGTCTCTGCTCATGTCATGTCCAGTAACATTCACTGGTCAAAGGGGCAGGAAAGTATATTTTGCCCACAGTGGGAGGGCACCACAGAGTGACTTGGCACAGGGTATGGATGTATAATCCTCTTAGAGGGGAACACTTGGGATCAAAAATCCAATCAACTCCTAGTTGGGAGTAGGGCATTGAGAGAATGTGAATCACCTTGGGCAGGGAGAGAGGGAGGGAGATAAAGAGAGAAGGTGGACTACTATGCCTGGTGTGCAGTGTGGTAAGTCTGGCCCACAGCAGCACGAGGGGTCCAGCCCAGGTGGTGGGCATGCCGGAAAGGAAAGTAGCATCCGCTCCTCTCCTTTTTCTGAGTCCAAGCCAGACTGTCCACTTTGTAAATTTATTCATGGCTGTCCCAGCAAATAAGGGGACCATTCAGAGAGAACAATGGCGGCGTAAGACCCCAGGGTCCATTTTGAAATATTGCGTTGTCACAGCCCAGAGGAGTCGTAGGTTGGGGTTTGTGGTCACTGCTCATTCTCAGCAGATTTTATGATGTTCATTAAAATCCTGGCCTGAATCTCCTTCACTGCGGCACAAATAATATTGTAAGTAGCTTTCCTAAAAAATCCCACTGCTTGTAGTAATGAGGATGCTTCTTAATTTAAGGGCTATATTTGGGATCAGAGTCCAACCATTGGTTCCTTTGGGGTTTTGACAAGACTGTTTCTGGGAAAGAGCTACCATATTATTGTCCCAGCTGCCACAGACAATATGAAATTACAATAAAATTAAAAGGATTTTCCAAACTTCCTCTGGTCTGTAGCTTGGGGAGAGCTAGCTCCTGCAGGGGATGGGATGAGGTTGGAAAGAGGGGTCAGAGCCAGATGATAAAAGGCTTGGGGAACTATGATAAGAAATTTGGACTTGATGTAGGATTATTAAGGAAAGAAAAGAGGAGGAAATGAAATGATCGATTTTTTTAGAAAGATGGCTCTGATAGCATGGGAAAAATGGATTTGAGAGGAGACAGTGGACAGGAGGCGGGGACACCAATTTGGAATTTACTGTGATGTTTTAGGCAAGAGACAGTAAGAGCAATCACATTCTCATTCTTGGGAGCACCCTGTTTTGGATACCCTTTTGAGACCATCTGTTCCTAACATTCTCTGGTACTTTCAATTCTAAAACAACAAAATTCTGGAGGGCTTTAGTTGGAAGTACCATCTGATTTTCAGATTGATGCTATTTTAAAATGTGCTTCCTAAAATGCTTGGCAAAAAGTAGGTGCTCATTGTTTGCTGAATTAAAAAAAATAACTGAGTTCTATGAGCAAACTGCTTGTTTTCTCTCTCTTTGGCTGTTGTCTATGGAAAGAAAGAAAAAGTACCTTGTAGTATATTCAAGAAGAAAGAAGACTTGTTAAGACTCAGTCTATAAGGGGTAAAAACGTGCCCTTGTTTTTGCTTGCTGTGGCTATTAGCCTCTTGTCAATAAAGGCCATGCACCACCCCCATGTCAGGGAAGGAAGTAGTAATGTGCTGTGCAAAAGGCAGATTTGCTGTTCGCGTGTCAAGCACACCTGGAATCATACATGGAGCCCTTCAATTAAGGCTAAAGCAATATATTCCACACCATACACAAGTCAGAGTGTGGCAGAGAATGAGAGTTTAGTTTCTCTATTTAATGCAACTTGTCTAAGGGCCCGGAGCCAACCCTGAAATTTGGCAGAAAGGTCTCCTCCTGGATCCTTTCTCTCATTTTTAAAAGGCAGTCCAACTCATGCTTGGCAGTGCTATCCCAGGCTCAGTGGTCCAGATTTGCCTGGGGACCAATGCACTGGATTACGGTCTGCTGAAGTGTGCTCACTATCTCTTTACATATAGAGGTTGTGGAGTTCCCACATAGACACAGTCTCCCGTTTAAAGGGTCTCCTATTCTATTCACACCTTTCCTCCCTACTTTCATCCTTTATTGTGAGTGGGTGTGTCTCTTTCCACTATACTTAGAGTCTGACTGATTAATCTCATATTGGGTATTGTGGGGAAGTAGACTCTGCCCCAACTTGGAACTGGTGGGCCTTGGGAAGCTGAGGTGGTGTTCCTGCTTTATCACCTTGCTTCAGCTTAGTGTTGGTATCCTTTGCTAAGTATACTAGGAGCCCAATCTCATGGAGGAGAGCCCTTTGCATCAGCTCCACAAGGGTTAGAAGACTACTGCAAATCATCACCTCGATAGCCCTGCCCGCATCTTTGGAAACTGAAAAAAGGATTCTAACTGATGAACCTCTGAATGTCAGGTCCTCATTCAATAACCTTAACCACTTTATCTAATCCTGTGGGAAGACCCAATCTCTTGTCTGTGGCTCCTGGCCCTACTCCGAGGTGCCATTTGCCCTCACATTTATGTTGAGCTATCCCAATAGCTGTCTCATAAACTGCTTAGGTGAGACTGCACTCCTCTGGCCCTTTGTCACTTTCCCTAAAACAGAGGTCATTGAGTATGACATCAGGAAATGGAAAATGAACCCAGTGGCTTCATTCTTAGTGGCAGCTTGTATGTGATGGGAAAGCATTTCAAAATATTACTCTATGGGCCCCAGGGATCATCTCATCAAATTCTTTCACTTATGACCTAAAGGTCTCTCCCCTCCTCCCCGGTCCCATCAGGTAGACACAGGTCAACCAGAAGCACAGGCTGCGAACACTCCCCTGTTAGGCTAAAAAAAGTTGATGGTTTGAGGAGAAATGATTTGAAAGCATATTTGCAGAGTTTTTTTTTTTTTTCCCTCCTAGTTAAATGTTGTCATGGGTGGGGAAGGGTAGGAGAGGAGGGAGAGGAGGGACAGTAACCACGTAGATAGGAGTGTATAAGGGCGTGATGTTTCTGAGGCAGGACCAAGTGCTTCCACGGTCCATTCATTAGGATATATTCAAAATACTTAATGACCCATTCCATTCATTCATGATAATTTTTGCTATTTCTGGAGCCAAACTCAAATGCCTCTGAAGAAAGCTGTGACCTCTCAACCAGCAGGGCTGAATCTTTTCAATGTGCTTTCTTTCATTCACGTCTGAGACAAAGGTGACTGTTGTGGGTTTACACACTTCATGGCTGCTGAGGGTATAGCTCAGGGGATGGTGTTCTCAGGCAGTCTGTCATACTGCCTTACCCTTGGGAGCCTATCAACTTGAGCATTCCAAATTCTTGCCCCTTTCCTGCTGGGTATGGCATAAATTGCAGAGTTTGGGGCTGGTACAAAAGATCATTTGTATCTCTGTTGCTACCTCCATCTGATAACAAATTCTGTCATATTTTTTTCTTTACCTGTTTAAGGTTATACATTTTTTACTTAGTTTTTCCTAGTTCTCTTACTACAATAATAATGTGCATGAGTCTAGGAACGATTGTTACCATAACTCTGTAGCTCAGCTCTCCCAAGCCATTGCTAGTGCAGCCAATTTAAAGAACGGTATAAAGATGTGTTACATTAACCTTACCCGTGATGATCCTCTTTTTTAGACAATACATAAATAAAGGAAACTGTCCTTATACTAGAAGAGGAGGCTACAGATACTCTTGGGATGTAAAAGTGACTGTAATGACAAACTTAAAGAAGATAAGCCTATATCTTATCGTTCTGATAAGGTTGAATGCATCTCTTATCAGCTATTGGATTCTTTGACCTGGGTGGAAATGAGGCTTTTCAATACCAACTGAGTACATGGCTAATTGTTCTATGGGGCTACTAGTTAGATTGTTCCTATGGAATGACTCCCCTATAGCTTCAGTAGACTATATTTTCTTAAAAATGTCTAAAGGGATAAGACTTTTATTAGGGGTAATAACTCCCCAAGGAGTCTTTCTGGTGATAGTAATCCCTCTTGTAGGAGTGGAATAATCCAGATGGTCCAAATTTGTCCCCAACTTTGTAAATAATATGGCAGAAAAACATTTAAATTACATAGCCCAAATTGTTACAGATGAGATTATAGTCTTGAATTTTCTTTTGGCCAACCAGTGGGGACTCTGTCCCATTACTAACACTTTATTTTGTACCTGGATTAACCCGGGGTGGGGGTGGTGAAACAGCCTCTATCTAAGCAAAATTAAAAAGCAACCCGAACATCTAAGGTGGACTTCAAGGAGTTGTTGAGACTGTTTTCTTGGTCCAGTCTGGGAAATCTCGGGCCATAGGTCTAGAGCGCCTTCTTATAGTGCTTTAGTTGTGCTTGTTTTCTTCACAGTTATGTCATGTTTGTTATCCAGAGTCTTGAACGCTTCCATACACCACTCTCCTAACAGATGATCCAGAAACTAATAGAGGTAAAATCGTGCTGAGAAATACTCAACTTGGAAATCAGGCCTCTGCAAATTAAACATCAACTTCCGAGAGAATCAGCAACAATGGTGAAGGTTTGGACATTCTTGATGATCTTTCCTGCAGCTTTGGCTGAGAGAGGACCAAAAGGGGACTGAGAGTAAAAAGTAAAATTCTCCATACTCCTAGAAAAAGACTGACAATTCTGCAGCCATGGTTAGGGTTAGAACTTGTTTTAAGCCTGCCTAATTGATTAATGACAACGACAATTAGTGACAATGATTGGTGGCCTCACTTCAGTGAACATATTTCCAAGGCTGACATCAAATTCCTTCTTCTGTAAGCAACACAAAACATGCTTTTAAGGCTGGTGTCAACTTACTCTCACCTCTGTAATCAATAAATGTTTCCCAAGAATGCTCTATAAGATCAGAAGTTTGCTGTCCCTGACAAGCAAATGTGCATGAGTATGCTTCATTACTTAATTAGCATCAAATTTATCATTGTGCTTTTGGTTGCAGATTTTAAATAGTGGTCTCAATCTTTGACAGGGGATATGAGACAAATACTGCTCATAGGATCACAGAAAAACAATGGGATAAAGAAGTCATATATGAAGTGTTGACTCATGGCGATAACTTCAGACATTAAAATACAGAGCTTGTTTCCCTTTTCTTCACGATCATTTTTCACTCAAGATCTCTGAGGAAAAAGGCAATGTCTAGACAGGATGTAGACCTTGCCAGGTGTGAGAAAATATGATTGATCAAATCAAAAGAGCATATCTAAGGCAAGTGGGTGGAAGATGGAGATTTCTGGGGCAGGGAAGAGTTTATGGAACATTAATGTTAGGTGCTTTGTGGCTGCTTACTGCCTCATGCAGGGAGAGGAGAGTGTTCTACCTGTCCCATTCTGTCCTGAAGTTAGGGTCCTGAAGAAATTCTCCTTTGGAATTAGAGGCATTTCATGTAGGCACTAGTCCTGGCTTCTTGTCTGGACCTCTCTGAGAGGCAGATCATACAGGCCAACCAGCCCCTGGAGTTGGGAGGAGGACAGCAGAAAATTGGCGGAGGGCATAGCCTGTCAGAAGAAGGCAAAGACAGCCCCTAGATTCCTGCAGAGCTAAGCCTGTCAGAATTGATATTAACAGGTTTCCTTGAGGTCTAGAGCAGGTTAAAGAAAGTATCTGGGGCTGTAGACTGGCTTGCTACCTCCAATGCCATCCAGCAGGATGAAGAGACCCCATACAGAGGCTGTGGAGTAGACAACTAAGTGGGAGCTGAGGTGGCAAACTTCAGCCCTTCTCCTGGTACTAAGAGGTCATGGAGAGATTGCCCAGCTGGATGCTCAATGACCATCAGACCTGTCATAAAATAGAGCCAGCAGCTGGATGCCGTCAGCACCAGAAGTCAGATCAGTGGGGATGCCAGCAACCAGGGTCAGAAGAAAAGGGACTGTGAACCAGCATCTTATAAGCAGACTCTTCCTCTGTCTTTACTGACTTGATGACAGAATGAACGTGGGCTGGGTCATCTGGGAGTTTAGAGTAAATGGGTACAGGGGAAGAAAGCTCAGAGAGAAACCTCTGGACTGTGAGTGGTGACTGAGAGAATACTTGAATTTCACTGAAAGAGAAGGACCAAGTTTTAAACTGAAAGTGACTAAAAAAGTTATTGTATCTGACTGTATTTATCAGAATGGAATAGATTCAATGCTCTATTTTGGACATACTGGGAGTTCAGAGTCAAGAAAATACATACAGTTACATAATAAGGATGGTCTCATTCTGGGTGTTGCTATCTTGCTGATGACTCTTCAGTTCATACCTGCTGCAACAGTGGCCTGGGGCTCACTTCCCACATCATCCAGCAGAGTCCTTCCTCAGTCTGTATTTGCTCCCATACTGGAATTCCTGATGGAAGTGATATGGAGTGGCAGGAGACAGACTCAGAGTGTCAATAGGATTGAGCTCAATGATGTTTGGGGTTGGCCAAGATTTAAGGATGAGAAGCTAGCCATGTGGAGAACCATGTGAAGAGTGAAAGGAAGACCAAACAGGAGTCGTCCTTGAATCTTCCATTTCTCTCATGTCCTTCAACCTATTTCCAAAGATATATCAGGAATCTATCCATACTGCTAGCATATGAAAAGGTCCTGAGGGAGAAAAGGGCTTGATGTGCTATAGGAGGAGTGACTGGAGGTTTCAGAGCAAGGTGGAGAGTGGTGAATATGTAGGTGGGGGTTTGTTCTTATAAGACATTGTGTGAAGGTTAAGGAGTTTAGATTTTATTCCAAGTGAAACAGGAAGCCATGGAAATGTTTTAAGAAAGAAAATGGCCTGTTCAAAGTACATGTTAGGATTGCTTTTGCCTCTGTGTGTCTAGTGGATTGGAGTGGGGCAATGGTGGAAAGGAGAGCAGAGAGGAGGAGTTGCAGTAATCTAGCTAAGAGATAATGGTCACCTGGTATGCCACGGTGCAGAGGAACAAAAGAGATGTGGGTAGAGTCAAGAAATATTTTTGGAGATGGGTTGAAGGGCATGAAAGAAAGGGGGGAATTCATAGATGACTCTTACGTTCCTGGCTTTAGTAACTCGATAGGATGCTGGTGCCATTTTATCCAACTGATAGATGAGATAGTGAAGAGTCCCATTTTGGACATGTTAAGTTTGAGACGTTTGTAAGACCTTCAAGTAAATGTTTCAAATGGGCTGTTGTCAGAGTCTGGAGCTCAGAGAAAAAAGTCTGAGCTACAGATGTAAATTTTGGAATCACAAGCACACAAGTAGTCTTTAAATCTGTGACAATTAATGAGGTCACTTAGAGAATGAAGACCAAGAGAAGAGTGCCCCAGGGCACTTTAAAATTTAGAGGTAGTGGGGGAAGAGCCAGGAAGAAGACAGAGGAGAAATGACCAGTGAGAAACCCTGGAGAGAGTGGAGCCGTGGAAACTGAGAGAAGTGCGGGAGCGATGTAGGGAAATCACACCGGAAGGTTGAATAATATGAGGACAGAGAAGAGTCCATTGAATTTGGCAGCCCTGGTTTTGGTGCTTCAATATAAGTGACTGGTTAACCTTTTGCTTTTTTCATTTTTAAACCGTTTTATTGATAAGGTAACCCAATGGTGTCATTACTTAACAAACAGAAAATTTGAGACACTTTATTCACGAGAAATTATGTTTATTAGTGACTGGCTTTCTATTCAATGACTAATTCTTGGGAATTAGTTATAACTAATTATAATAATCTTCAAAGGTATTCCAGAAAGGCTCCTGGAGTCAGCAATTTTCAAATGGTGGAAATTTCTAGCCCTCGAGGCAAAAGGAATGATTTTGAAAAATTGGGCCATTTAGTGTACACCTCACATTGTAGTAGGTGGCAACTCTGGATTTCTCCTAAGGATGAAGTCAGCCCTCTTCATGGACTCAATCTGATAATAAC
Organism: Tapirus indicus; assembly: GCA_031878705.1. Lineage (NCBI taxonomy): Eukaryota > Metazoa > Chordata > Mammalia > Perissodactyla > Tapiridae > Tapirus > Tapirus indicus. Next base: position 5,992,569 of record CM062918.1, read on the forward strand.
AGTATAAACATGTGCATGAAGGCTGAACTAGCATGAGTATACATCAGTAAAACATTAGTTGTATTAATGCATTTCTGCAAGCAGTTTTGTTGGATTAAAATGAAAAGAAAAGCCTGATTTATATTTTGAAATCCACTTGTTGATGAAAAAGAATTGGGTTAGAGGCAATTACCTGTCACTTCCTTGTGGTGGTATGGCTTGAAGATCTCTTAGAGCCACACAGTAGAAATTGTCTGGCGGTTCTGCCTCATAGCTAAGGTGACAATGAAGGTGACAGCTGGGGACCTTCTCTGGATGACCTGGAGGCTGAATAAGTGGGTCTTATTCATTCCATATTAAATAGGACCTGTAACAAACACCCCTTTCAAGCCAAAGGGAGGCCATTGCCCGTAGATATAACATTTCTGTCTACTTAATGGACTCTTGAATTCCTGAACTCTTTGGTTCTGGGTTGTCTGGTTACTGCTACTGTGAAAGAGTGATGATAGAAACGTATTCTCTTTTGTGTGTGTGGTCTTTCAGATTACAAATAAAGCTTCCTTTCCCTTTTTCTTTATTGTCAAGTAAGCTTAGGTAGTAGCAATGAAAGTTCTCTCCTTCACTTTAGATGTCAGCTACACTTGTGAATTTATAATTGCTAACACTTAAACATCGAGCACGGCACAAACCCACCTCGAGCTGCTGACGATTGATTATTTCAGACAGCTGGACTCAGGCTTGGTTTCCATTCTGAATATTGACCAAGACTGCTTCCTGGAACACACAAGCTCTTTATTGGTAGCATCTCTCCTAAATCCGAGTCAAGTCTTAAAATGTCGAAAATGTACACAAACACACTAACATACTTACATATTTTAATTATCATTGCTTATGTGTTTCTGTAGCTAGATTGGGATAAATTATTCCAGCTGCATTCCATTTAGTCTTTCATTTCGCTTGCTTTGTGAATAAAGAAATGCTTTTGTCAGGGGTAGAAAGAAGAGGCCTGATCCAGGAACTGGTACCTGACCTCGCAGATAGGGCTTTGCGTGCCTCAGACAGGAGGAAAAAGAATTTACAGATTGTGTTTTTGTTGTTAATCTAGAAACCTTCTTAACTTTGTCAGGTGGGAAATTTACTCAAATAGAGAATGTGCTGGTGATTCGCTTCTCTAATCTGCAGTCTGTTACTGCAGAACTGAGTATGGGAGCAGAGCTGGCCGGCAACGGACAGAGTGTGCACACTCCTGGGGTGCCAGCAAAGAGCCATCCGCCTCTGCTGCAGAAAAGAGGATTCTGAACCCGAACTCCGCAAGCAGAACATTTAGACAGAGGCTATTTTAATTTTAGTGTATATGTAGTTTTTGTGTCATTCTGAAAATTACATATGAAGTATTTAATGTCTTCACTGTTTAGGCCTCTAAAGAGCGTAATCTGGCCCTTGATTGGCAGATGGCAGTCCTCCTAGTGAAATTTGGAGGGATGTCAAGGGTGTCCTACCTAAAAATATCTGATAAAGACTTTCAGATTCAGACATTGCCCTCCCAAGTTCTCTGTGACATGTAAGTGTGAAGGAGAGGAGAATTTATTTCCCAGCATTCTGGTGTGTTTGTGTGTCTGGGGAGGGGGTGGGGAGCTTCTAATTCTCATGAGAATAATAATAGGGCAGGGGAAGAATTACATTTCCCAAGCGTAGCCCTGTGACAGGGCTACATTTTCAATACCCTAGATTTAGTATTTATTTAATATTTATGGAGCATCTTTCTGGTACTTGGAATAAAAGTATGCTGGATTAGGTAGATATTGTTTAGAGAGTCAAGAAGACTTAAATATACCTTTATGTATGTGATTACTGAGGTAATGTGCAGTTATTGTAGAAATTTTGTAGATCTATAAAGGTATAAAGAAGAAACTAAAAATTACTCATTATTCCACCAGCCAGAGATAGCTGCTGTTAATTAATATTTGTGTGTGTGTAATTGGAATCATATTTGTATCTATCTGTCTATCTAGAAGATGCTGTGATGTGCTGCTTGGATCCCCCTCTTTATGACATGCTTTTTACTGTAATAGGATATTAAAAAACTTTTTTGCTTTCTTTTTATGTTTGTGCTATAACTATATTTTAAACCAAACTTTAACCATAGTGCCTAATACACTGCTAAGCATGATTAGGACTTCAATAAATTGTGATATATTTATGGATGACATTTTTCCAGTATAATCCTATTTTAGTTTTTAACGCTGAAAAAGTATTCATTGTTCTATAAACTTGCTTTACAGTAAATTCTGTTGAGTAGCCCATTTGTCCCCAAGGGCTGTTCTCTGGTCAGAGCACTTACAGCTGGGAGTTTGGCATGACTAAACAATGCCTTCTGTTATTTTGCAGTTGATTTTTTGGATAACTGGTCTAGCTCCAGTTATAACTTAAGAATCTCCATGTAACTTAAGAATTGTCCCTTTGTAGAATGGAATTTGCTTTGCCCTTTTATGATTTTGATCACTTGCAAGTATAAATGATTCACTCATTGCCTTCCTCATTAAGCTCCTTCTTATCTCCTCCATGCAATTATAGATGGAAGGAGGTCGATGATTCCATAGTTGCAGTTCACTTGAATTTTGGGTTGGAACATAAAACAGGGTCACTTTAGGCCGCTATGACTAAAAATTAAAATGAACAAAGTTCCTGGGAAAGAGAACAAAAGAACAATAATACGAGCATTTATGGTCTTTATGAAATTGAAAAGGAAAGGCTGTCTCAGAAAACAATCCAATTAAACCGTGAGACATGCTATAAGCTCTTTAGAGGCTGACAGTTATTGCAATTCTCAGACAATTCAATTTTAGTTAGGAATAAACGGTGAACCTGTTGGTTTTGTCACATAAAATACAAATGGGCAGAATACTCTACTATGCTCTTCAAGGATGGATTTCAAACCACAGTAAAACGTCTCAAGAAATGCAATATAAAATTGGATTTTAAAATTCATGCTCTCTTTGAGAGTGCATCTGTGTTGCGACAATTTAGCTGATCTATATTAGAATGTAATAACTTGAGTCAACAAGCCTGATGAATGCATTATAAGCGCAATCACACAGTGATAAAGAGACGTGACATCGGACTTTTTTGTGAAATAGATTTCTACTTTTTTCTCCTACAGTCTCGATAAAAGTAAACTAATGGAATATATTTTTAACAGACATCTTCCTCTCAATGATTTCTTTCCCATTTACCAATTACAATTTTTATTGAATTCCTATGGGTTTTCTTCCTTTAATTGACCAGTTCTCACTGTTCTGAGTAGAAAGGTTTTCTTACAGTTTTCTAGAACCACCGTGACATATTTTAACGAACGAAATGTAACAGAAGCGGAGCCTAAACAGGGAGCTCAGCCGTCCCTTCCGCCCTCCTCCTGTCAGGTTTCGAGTTCCCGCTGCGCAGCGTGGGGAGGGATTCTAGATCCACAGTCCTGGAACAAATGAGCTTCAGGACCGTGTGGGTGCTTCACAGGGACCAGAGGCAGCATGACCATCATTTACCTTGAAAACACGTGTGGCAAGGTAACATGCAGACTATGCTAAACATCGCAATATAACTGTTTTTGTTTTTCTTCCTTTGTGCTAGATGGACGGGAAACAAATATTTTCCCCTGCTTCCTGGTGATTAAGCCCTCCCTGCTCCTGAGGACAGGAAACTGGTTGCTTGGTTGCTAAGTTATGTGTTCAACACTTTCTTCAACAACTCTTTATCGAGCTCCCTCAAGTATCAGGCATTATTCTAGGTACTATCTTATATTTTACGTAAATAAACAGGGTGATGCGTAGGGAGACATGTACAGGGAGAGCTATCGGAAATACAAATATCTGACTTCAAAAAAGTGCTATGAAGGTAAAGCAAGTAAGGGAGTGAAGGTTGAGGGATTGGGGGCTCCTGGGAGGAGACTATTTTAGATAATGACTTAGGCTCTGGTTTTAATCAACCACCATTTTAGTCCGTCCAGGCTGCTATAACAAAAAGACCATAAACCAGGTGGCTTATAAACAATAAACATTTATTTCTCACAGTTCTGGAGGCTGGGAAGTCCAAGATCATGGCTCTGGAAGATCTGTTGTCTGGTGAGAACCCACTTCCTAGACGGCCGTCTTTTGGCTGTAACCTCACTCGGCAGAAGTGGCTAGGGAACTCTGTGGGGTCTTTTTTATGAGCACTAATCCCATTCATAAGGGCTCCACTCTCACCACTTAATCATGTCCCAAAGGCCCCACCTCCCAATTCCATCACACTGGGCATTAGGTTTCAACGTATGAGTTTGGGGGATACAAACAGTTGGACCATAGCAGCCACCATGGTGTTTCGTTGAAAAAGAGGGATGATAGGGCGTCCTGGAGAAGCTGGAGGGAGAATGGGGACACCATCTGAGACTGAAAGGAGAAGGAGATCTGTGGGTACTGTTTGCAGGGTGTATTGCTCTTGGCTATATTCCAGAGACGGAACCAGACTACAGAGGGAGGCTGTGTCTGCAGGGAGGTGGCACCAGGTGCTGGGTTTCCAGCCTCGGCAGACTCACACGTCCCATCTGTGGCTAGGAAGCTGTAGAGGGCTGTTGGGTTTGAAGTAAACCGTGGAGACCAGCTCACAGGCATGACCTGTTTGGACAGATGACCAACAGCCAGAGCGGTCTTCCGTTTGCTCTGGTGTTTGGTAAGACCATGGAACCTTCGCTCAACCCTGGGAGTGTGTGAGGGAGCACCAAGAACGCCTCATGTTTTCTGCTGGCCCCAAATTATAGGTTTATAATAAATACAAATTGGTTTATAGTAAATACAAATGATTTTTCTTTCACATGTGAGTTTATTGTCTGCGACTCATATTGGCTATATTTAAATGACGTTTCCAAACTGCCTTTCATCCCTTCGACCCACTCCAGTCTCACCCTGCTCAAATGGTAAGCACATTTACTTGCCTATTTCAACCTGAACATTATTTGAACAATCTTGCTCTCTGGAGTTTACCAAGGATTTGACCTTTTATGGCAATATTTCAGCAGCTTAAGAAAAGTTCACTGGGGTAAAAGTTATTTTGTGGCTGAACTTTACGATCTATTTTACATGTTAAAGTGCTACCTGTCTTTAAGGAAGCCTGAATTTAAGTCTTAATTTTTAAATAATTACTGTTTCCTTTGAAAAGACTATGGACAAATGGATTGCTTTTTTTTTTTGTTTTTTTTTTTTGTGGGGAAGACCAGCCCTGAGCTAACATCCGTCGCCAATCCTCCCCTTTTTGCTGAGGAAGACTGGCCCTGGGCTAACATCGTGCCCATCTTCCTCCACTTTATATGGGACGCCGCCACGGCATGGCTGGCAGGCAGTGCGTCGGCGGGCGCCCGGGATCCGAACTCGCGAATCCCGGGCTGCCAAGCGCGGACTAAACCGCTGCGCCACCGGGCGGCCCCCAAATGGATTGCTTTTGATGTCATTTTTTTATGCTAGGAGGTCAAGTTGTACCCATCTTTTGGCAGCTTTGAAATTTAAGAAAAAGTCTAAATGACCACAATTCTTGTCTCCCCCTCAGAAAAATGGTTATAAAGAGGCTTCTGTGCTAACACTTTCTATTTTACCAGAATGATTGTGGGTTATGATTCCTTGGATTCTAGTGTTTAAATGTCTGTGACTAGAAATATTGTGTAATGAAACAAGGTTGATATTTTACTGATCTGCTGTGAGACTTTTCTCCCTCCTATCTCTTTGCGAGGAGATGCTAAAGTGCTTCAATTTGTTTGAAACAGGAATTGAAGTAGCCTCAGATAATGCTGTTTCCCCTTCTGGTTCTAACTCTGAATACGCAGCCTCGGGAGTGGGTAGTCAGGCAGTGAGGGATACTCGGAAAAATCCTGCCCCTTCTCTAGCAACAGAAGTTCTACTTGCCTTAGGCCCCAGCTAAAGTGTAACCTCCTCTGTGAAACCTTTTCCGGATCTCTCCAGCTACGTTTATCACTCGATCTTTGGTGTTTTCTCAGCCCTCATTTCACACTCTGTGGTGGGAGGAATTGCCAAATAACCCCCCTCCCCAACCTTTCCATCGAAGGGAGACTCTGACCCAAGAGGATACAGCCGGGCTGCGGTCATTGCCCAGGAAACGGTGCAGCTGCGTGACTCTCTCTGCTTGGTCTCGGCCCACTTGAACAGAACCCCGGTGTTCGGAGTGAAAACACAATGCTTGCCCGTTGTTTCTCCACGGCAAACCAGAGCCCTGCTATCGGAGAAATGTTCTTTTTTCTACTTGGAGACTAATTTGTCTCCAGGGAAAGCTAATGTTTGTCACTGAGAAAAGTGCTTATTTAATTGGTCCCCCAGTAAGGGAATCAGCAGACTTGCCACTATTGCAGGAGTGAAGCTGGAACTAGAATCCGGGGACACGTGCTCACTTTGGTTAAAGAATTGCCATAGGATTGGGGTAATAACTGCTCCCACTTGACGTGAGGAAGGAATTGAGAACAGGCTCTTTTATGTGTGAAGTAGGGCAGGCCTGTCAGACAGGGAAGCAGAGGCACTATGAGTGCTATGGGCTAAGGGAATTATTATGGGAATTAGACTGTATACTGGGCAAGTGGAGATCTGGAAGGGGAGTTGCAGGATCAGAAGAGAAATGACCTGGCCCATCTGAGAAGCTAAGCATGTCTAGCCATGAAAGTGGGGCTGTGAAGGGAAAGGTCGATGGCAAGCTCTTCCCTCTGTGTGACTTTTGCCTCTGGTGGGTCTGCAGTCAAGTGTCTGGTGGTGGGCCTGGGGTCAGCAAGGGCAGCATTTGGGAAGAAGAGTTGAACATAGAATGAGGACAGTGAGGATGAAATGGAATCTGCTGGTTACTTCTGCATCTATCCATCTTCGTATCTGTCCACAATGACCTTCAGAGAGTGATGGTCACTGTTTTACTTCTGCCTTTCAAATCTCATGCAAGTTCTTCTTTTGTCCAACCTACCTCTGAACCAGACAGGGGAGGGGGTCTTGGGAAATGTAGTTCTTAATTTAACAGTGCACCCCCCCCGCCTCAGCAGGGCTGTGACCCTGAGGGCCTTATCAGAGGCAGAGGGAACTACGAGGTGGTCACTATCCTTGTGAAGGATGAAAGCCAGCGTCTTGAGATGCCTCACTTAAATGGTGCATGGAAAAGTCCAGATTAGCCAGAATGTTAACTTGGTCCATCCCTCCCTGTATTTCTCTTCTGAACTTCCCTTCACTGAGGAGTTTCCTAGTTACATTGCTATCTGATATGTTAGCCTTCTGGAGGTTGAAAGGACAAAGTGTCAAGGAAAGAAAGGCTGCATATTAGGTAATTATGATTTGGATGGTAGCAAAACCCAAGTGAGAGCAGCTTAGACAGACAGGGATTCAATTTTGCAAAAGGTAAGAGATGTGTGTGTGGATGAAATCTGTCCTGGGCTGCAGCCAAGTCTCAGTGAGGTCATCCGGCACTTGGGTTCTTCTGCTTTCCGCCTACCCTTCTTAGCACATTAGCTTCTTGTGCCCGTTCTGGTTGCCTTATGGTCTCAATATGTCTGCCTCGGCTCCAGACATTGCATCTGCTTTTAAGACAGGAACGAGAAGAGACAGGCCCAAAGCTTTCTCCTATCATGGAGCAATCTTCCCAGACGCCCACTCTCCAACTCCACCTTCTATCCCGTTGGGCAGAACTGTGTCACACGGTTACCCCTAGTTACAAAGGAGGCTTATCTGGCTAAGTGGAAAGGCATTGCTACGACTGTTTCAAATTGATCTTCGATTCACCTCCTGGACCAGCAGGAGGAAGCCTGATGTCCCTGATATTTACCTGAACACAAAACTGATGTTCTGGCTGCGCAGAGGGAAGACATGGTAGAGGCGGATGGGGAGGATGTCCATAGTAGCCAAAGAAGTGTCTGCCACGGGACGTTTTGCTGACCTCATTTCCTCCTGGGTCTCAGGAGGGAAGGGAGCATCTACCTTTAGAGGGGACTGTGCTGGAGGGTCCCTGTCAGCTCTTAGCAGCAGCAGAGTCTAGAGAATCACAACTCTGGAGGTCCTGGAGAAAAACTCACCTGCCGTGGAGAAAGTAGGACCAAATATTCTGAATACCCCGGTAATGAACAAACGGCATCTTTTAAATCGGAAGAAGTGGTGGTGGGGTTGGCATCTGGATTACATCTCCGTTACAAGACTTATTCAAGATATCGTAACTGTTTTACATCTGGCCCTTCCACAAGGAGGCGAGCTCCCTGAGGATAATGGTCTTGTTGTATTTATCTGTGTCCCAGCGTCCAGCACGGTACCTGCCTCCGAGTGAATACTGACTGTTTGTTGCGAGAATGGCTTTCCCAGAGGGCCCTTGTATGGGTCTCAGGGGCCCATGGCTACACAACTGAAAAACTAGGAGGAAATTTTAAAATTCCAATGCACGGGCTGTACCAAGACCTATTGAATGAGAATCTCTGGGGTAGGGCCGAGGCATCAGTGTTTTTAAAAGCATTATTTTTAAAGCTTTTCAGGTGATTCAGTGTGTAGCCAAGGTTGAAAGTCACTGCAATAGAACCTTTTCCATTCTTTTTCTTTTTAAAATACTCCCTGGGGAAGTACAGAAAACAGGGAGCAAATATCCAGTGGTGTTAGGTATTAAGGAAGGTCTGTGCTTGGGATTCTTGAGGGGCTATTTCTTAGTGGAATTGAAGCAGCAGTTAGGGATTATAACCCCAACAAAGATAGTGTATTCCACTGAAAATGTCTTTTAACCACTCCCGTGGCAGCCTATTAAGAATCTCTGTAAGGGAGAGACATGTGGGTTGGGAATGAGGCGCGATGATGCCGTCAGGACGATGGCAGTAGTAATGATGTTCCATAAATTAGTGACCTCATTTTTCTCCATGGCTTGGATCTCTGAGAACGACACAACTGTAACTAGGGCTCAGATCACCCTTGTTCCCTCTTTCCCACTCTCTAATACTCTATTTCTTCATCCCTTCCCCCAACTCCCGGCTGCTCTAGGCAGCTCAGAATTTCTGGACAGCACTGTATTTTCCTGTTGTCACTATACGGGACTGGCAATTCTAAGGGCAACAAAGGGTCTGTCTGCTATGTACTAGACTTGAGAACAGATTCTGTTTCTAGGGAGTGTCATCATATTATGTACTGACTCTGTCCCCAACCCTAACTAGATCTGAATATGTCATCTGGTCTTGCATGTAGTTGATGCACAATACATGTTTGTTGGGAGGCAGGATGGCAAAGCGGAGTCAGACAGACCTGGCCTTCAGACATGGTTCAACCACTCATTAGCCGTATTATTTAAGACTAATCACTTCGTCTTTATGATCCCGGGGTTCCTCACCTGTAACACGTGAGCCAAAATGTCTTTCTTTCAGAGATGGTGTGAGTCTCATCAGCTTTAAAACATAGTCCTGCATCTCCCACTAAACCAAACCAAATAACAAAAAAAAGACAAAACCCCTCACTGTCTTAGCTCGGACTGCTGTAACAAAATGCCACAGACTGGCTGGCTTAAACAACAGGCATTTCTTTCTCACAGTTCTGGAGGCTGGGGAGTCCAAGTCCAGGTGTGGCAGATCTGGTTCCTGTGGGGGCCTAGCTTGCAGACGGCCGCCTTCTCACTGTGTCCCTCCACGGGGAGGGAGGAAGCTCCCATGTCTCTTCCTATAAGGGCTCCAATCCCACCATGGGGGCCTCGCCTTCTGCGTCACTCCCCATAACTAGGCCAGTGCTGTCCCCGTGGCCCTATCTCTCAAGTATCCCTTGGGTGCGTCTACATCTTTCCACCCTCACTGCTGTCGCCCTCCTTCGGTGGATGGCTTCTCCACCCAGACACTGACCAACTGGTCTCATTTCCTTTCTTGCTGCCCTCCAATGTGTTCTCCCTACACCAGCTGCAGTGATCTTGAAATTCAGAATTGTATTATCCTCTGCTTAAAACACATCAGTGACTTCCAATTATCTCAGGATAAAGACCAAAATCTTTAACTCTTGGCCTGCAAGTCTCTGCATGATCTGGTCTCTGCTTCCCTCTCCAGCTTCATTTCGTAGCAGGCTCCCCCTTACCTCTGTGTTCTAGCTGTGTGGATTTTCCTTTAGTGCCTGGAAGTATGCCCTGCTTCTCCTCACCACAGGGCCTTGTGCAAACTCTCCCTTTGACCTGGAATCTACTGCTTCTGCCTTTCAGACTTACTAACCTTTGCTGGTTCTTCGGAGTTCATTTTTCTCTGACTCTGATGAAGTCAGACGCTCTAGTGTATGTGCTCACAGTTCTGTGAACCTTCCCTAAATGGCATTTCATCACAGCGTATTAGTTTGCTAGGGCTGCCGTAACAAAATACCACAGACTGGCTGACTTAAGCAAGACAAATTTATTTCTTCCAGTTCTGGAGGCTAGAAGTCCGAGATCATGGTTCCAGCAGGTTTGGTTTCTCCCGAGGCCTCTCTCCTTGGCTTGCAGGTGGCAGCCTTCCCACTAGGTGTTTCCCCTGTACAGGTGCACATTTCTGATGTCCCTCTGTGTGTCCAAATTTCCTTTTCCTATAAGGACACCAGTCAGATTGGTTTAGGGCCCACCCTAATGGCCTCATTTTAACTTACTTCCCTCTTAAAGGCCCTATCTCCAAGTGCAGTCACGTTCTGAGGTACTGGGGTGGGGCTTCAACGTATGAATTTTGGGGGGACACAATTCAGCCCCTAATGCAGAGATAAGTTGCAAAAATCAGTTTGGTGGTTTTTACTATTTTCTCCAGTGTTTATAATCTCAGTGAAGCTGGGATTGTGTCTGTTCTGACCCACCATTGCTATTTCACCGTCTGGCAGCACCGTAGACTGTCTATTTGTTGAATAAATGAACAATTATGAATTAGGAGAGCCTAGCAGAGCGGGAGACATAATCAGTGTTTTCCACTCGTAGACGCTGTAACAAGGGTGATGGGGAAGCGGCCGGTCAGCTTACTCGGAATCGCTCTTAGTTTTGCCCTCAGGATCCAGTTGCTCCCGTTAGCATTTCTCACGAGCATTTCTGAGGTCCTGCTGCTGAATTAAATCTTCAGGCTTCCTTGCAAGAGTTTAACCAAGTGCCTATAACACAAGGCAAATGGTACTAGCACAGCTTCAGTGAATATAGACCGAGAATGATGGATTTCCTGTGGCTAATCTAACTTCCTTGTGAGAAATTCTCGGAAAGCTTGTTTTATGATTAATATGTAAACCTGTTCCTGAAATATTAATTTTCCAACTCCTCTTTGTGATAGAAAAATATAAATGAAACAGAAAAATCCTCTATTGGTTATGTTTTATTTAACACAATGGTTTCAATTCGTTAATCTTCATTATAAAATTGTGTAAAATGGATTCATAAATTAATATATAATATTCAAGGCCCATTAATGTATTTTATGCCTGCTGTCTCATGTTGGATTAATTTGCATTACTTTACTAGACTTTTCTATATGCTTTAAACGTAAAATGAATGTATATTGATATTTCTCTTAAATGTACTTCTCTCTTTTTCAGATTTTTAAGTTAAAAAAATCGATTAAAACAAAAGAGTGAAGGTTGATGTGATGGGTAATGTGGACTTTAGTTGTTCAAAACCCTTTCTATGCAATCAAAGGATGAGATACAGCCAACATAAAGAGCATATGCGCAAATCTACCCGGGATTTAACTCATTTCCCCTACAATAATAGGAAAACTCGGGCCAAGACCACAGGCTTTTCTATTGGGTAGTTTGCCAAAATACGTAATGCATCTTATGACCACTAGATGTCAGTGTTGTTTTATTGCAAACACACAGGCTGCGGCCGCCGAGGAGCCCGGGGAAATTTATCTGACTGCTAATCAACACGCTGCACCCTTGCTGGTTTCTAAGGGTCAGGAAAGTTCTTTCAGCTTCACAGAGACGAATAAGACCTTATGTCCTCACAGGCTGCACAGAATGTACGTTCTTTTATTAGGCAGATGAAGGATGAAGGGCAACAAGTTTCAAAGAGCCAAAGGCAATTTTTGCTTCATAATAACAACTACCAACAGATAGCGACTGCTTATTACGTGGTGGGCATGGTGTTAAGCATTTTGCACAGATTCTGTTATTTAATGCTTGCTTAGAACAACTGCAGGAGGAATTTTACTCTTGTTACACTCAGATTTCACAGGTGAAGAGATTGAGGCACAGAGAGGTTAAGTAATTTACTCAGGACCACAGAACCCGGAAGCAGAATCCACACACAGGGAGGCCAGCTGCCACATGTCACTTTGCCTTTAACTCCTGTGCTGCGTGGACTCACCTTTAAACCAATCACAACCGAGAAGGATCTTGTTAAAACACAGTGCGCAAAATAGTTATTTTGAAAGAAAATCATTTAACGATTACTGTAAGTATAAGTTGTGTAATGTAACTTAGTATAAAATTTCCTGGAATATAAAATCCTCATTTCTGAGTATTTTTGGAAAATGTAAGCATTTTTTCCCCTCTCTCTGAATACCACCCGATCCCAAAGGGGTGATGTTTATTAAGTGACCCCTGGAGGAAGGTGTGTGCTGATGTTGGAGACTCTTGCACAGACATTTGCTCTTGGTGGCCTCTCTGGGCTGTAGGCAGTGATGGTAGAGCAATGACACAAGAGTTCTAACTGACGCCTCTTTGGTATCCTGCGGGCCAGCCTCGTGAAAGCCTTTGAATGAACCACAGGAAGATTCTAGGTGACGAGGATGTTTACTAATCTAGCTAGCAGTGCAGTCGATTAAGTAAAACATGGAACATTTTAAAAAGGGCCTTTTAGAAGGCAATCAGGCAATAGATTTCAAAACATTAAAATATACATATAATTTAATCTAACAATTCCCCTCTAAGAAAACAGTTTCCCAAGAAAACAGTTTTTGATTAATCTACTTGGATATTTATTAAAGCATCATTTTTTTTTATGCTAAGGAAGATTTGCCCTGAGCTAACAGCTGTGCCAATCTTCCTCTGTTTGCTTGAGAAAGATTAGCGCTGAGCTAACAGCTGTGCCAATCTTCCTCTATTTTGTATGTGGGTTGCCACCACAGCATGGCCGCTGAGGAGTGGTGTAGGTCTGCACCTGGGAACCAAACCTGGGCTGCTGAAGCGGAGCATGTCAAGCTTAACCACTAGGCCGTGGGGCTGGCTCCAAAGCATCGTTTATAATAATAAAGAATTAAACCACCTGTAAGCTCAAATAGAGACTGGTTAAATACAATTTAGGTACTAAAATAATTAGTAGACTACTTACTGATGTGAAAAAATGTTTATAGTAGATGATTCAGTTTGCAAAACTGTGTTCTGTGGGATCCCAATGTTATAAAACCTAAAAACATTATATATACAGGCGTGAGAAGATTGAAGTCCTTATCAAAATGTTGGCAGTGACTTTTCAGGTGATGAGATAATAGATGACTTTTGTTTTCTTCCTTTGTACTTCTGTTCCTTTTTTTTTTTACACATACGTAATGTGTGTTACTTATGAATTAGAAAAAAATCTCACATCTATTTATATTTTTTAAAACTTCGCACAATCTTTTTTTAAACTGGATTCAAATCTTAGGTTTGTGATTTAGAAAAGCTAATTATTGCCACTTGTTTTCTAATATCTTCAGTGTTGGTGAAATTCACGGTGTGTGTGTGGGTGGGAGGCCAGGAGGGAGCTCAAAACAGCTACTCACTTCTGTCTCCGAAGGAAAGGTCAGATGATTAAAAAAAAATCTTGGCCACTCTTTTATAGAACTTGAGGAAGATCTGAGGGGCTTTGGTCAAGTGTTTCTCAGACAAGTTCCAATTCCTTGTTTCTAAAAAGGGCTGTTGAGCTTTGTGTGGGCCAACATATGGGGAGGTACTGTCCCTTGTGGTTGGAAAGGGCTTGTCCTACTTAGTTCACGTTTAGTCTGTTTTCTTGTTAACGTGAAAGCGAAGTGGTGTCTGGGACGCTCTTGACTCTGTTGCTGCTTTTCATTCTGCTTCTTCACCATCTTGACCCATCCTTTTAGATTTGTTGTGTCTTTTAATGCGAGGTTGCACAGTCTGAGGACTCTGGTTTATTTTATGAATGTTGAACATTATTGAAGTCACATAATTCTAATCAGGCAGTGCATGCTCAATTCGACGATTCTGTCATGGTCTCAAACTTTTCTTTTGGGGATTTTACTTAGCAGTTTCTTCACAAACACATTCATCTGCCTTTAAAAGAGCTTTCAAGTTTTGTGAAGTGAAGGCTTTTACCATCAAATGGTTCTTTTAGATTGAATTATGTCAATCAACATGTGTCTTTAACATGCGGAATTTTATGGAGCATCCATACCAAATGTCAGAGCTCTAGATGGACATCCCTTCACTGAGCACAGCTTGGACCTGAGCAGAGGAAGGACAGAAGCACAACTTAGGAAATGGTAGGTCTTGTTGTGGCAGACCTTTGACGTTCTGGTCTCAACTTTACAAAGGCTGTTGGTGACAGTTGTGGCTAAATTTATTAGTTACTGTCCTGAGGTGTGGAACTCTGGCTCTAAACCCATATTGACTTGGAAACTTTTAATGTCTTGTTTCCAGGCCTCTTTTTTTTTTTCATATCAATAAATGATCCACTTTTCTCCCCCCTTGCGTGCTTGCTCTGTGCTTTCTTACTGAGGAAGGTCACTGGACTGACTTTCTTCCGAATATCTATGAGATTTTGGCCATTGGCATGTTTTGGCCCACACTACTGTATTAGGAATTACAACAGGTGATGTGAATGCTGGCTGGAAATCAGATTCAAAAGAGTTTTACTGCTGAGAAAAATCTGAAGTTCACGATGCAGTGCATTGTGTAGCTGGTATTGAGCCTATTTAAATCAAATTACACTGAGTCATGGCTGTAGCATATAATACAGCACTGCACAAACTGGCCTTAGCTTCCATTTTCTTCCATTAAAACGCCATCCCAAATTGGAAGTATCACAATGAAATGCATTCGGGATAGCTATTTTGATGGCAAATGGCACCTTTAGCTGCATCTTTTTGTGCTGGCTTATAGGGTTCAGTAACTGAAGCCGTTTTTTTTTTCTTTTTTTCCTACTTAGTTGTGTTCATGCTTGGAAGCACAGCCTGCAAATGAAAAAACCATAGGGAAATAACCTAGACTGTGTAGGTTTCCCTATGCCATTTAGAACGGGAGAGTATGTTATTAAGAAAGAGTCGATTTTTGCAATAATCCACTCAAGTTTAAGCTCTTTTGCTAGGTACTGTAGTGTTTAGGGAAAAAAAGAGACAAGATGCTTATCTAAAAAATACAATTTTGCATTTTATTTCGTGTTGTAGAAAGTAGAAGAATGGGACCCGAAGGGTTCCAATGCCAAGCACGTAAAATTCAAAAACGCAGGGTAACAAAGATGACCGATGATGTTTTAATCACAAATGGAGGTGATACGTAGATTGCAATCTAGATTTTAAAATTTATTTATTTTCACAAGCCTAAAATTTGTTTTGACAAGCTAGTTAACGTAACCTATGAGCCAGGCACTGTTCTGAGCACTTTGGCACTTTGTCTTTACTTACTTAAACCTCCTAACACTGAAAACTGGGACTGTAATTATAATCAGCAACCCCGTTTTCCAGATGGGTCTTTGCTCGTGTGGAAACAGCTAGTAGTTAGCCGAGCTGGGGTTCGAGCCCAGCAGGCTGACTTGAGTCTGCAGGCCGTCCCATCGCCCTCCAGTGCTGGCGGCTGTTGTCAGATCCCCTGGGTGGAGGTGGAGGCGCCTGGAGTTGTCCTGCTCAGTAGACTCGGCTAAGGGTTGCAACCCAGGGCAACTGTGTTCCTAAGCCTAATGGCCACTGTGATCACAAGCCCTCCCAAGAACTTCCTTTTGGGTCAATTCAACAAAATGACTAATTTGCTCTTGGGGGGCCGGGAGGGGGAATTTCCTTTAAAATGGATGGAGGGGTGGAAGTTAAAGAAGTGAACTGAAGAGGTGGTAATCATCCATATGTGGTATGTCTTCTGTCTTTTCCTGACCTCAATTTCCTTTGAAGAGGAGTTAGCAGAGGGAAGAAAGGATCTCAGCAGGGGAGGAGAGCAGAAGAGATGAGTAGGGAGGGAAAGAAGAAAGATCAGAGTGGGTTAGATGGATTGGTAGGAGGTGACTGACTGACAGAGACATGGCTATGGCATGTAATGCAGCTTCAGTTCCGTTTTCAAAGCAGCTAACCCGTTTATACACTTCTTCCCACCTGAATCTCATATATTGGCACACCCCTCATTTAGCCACCTACTTCTTAATGTGGCTCTGCGAGACTGCATGGAAACTTTTACAACTGGCTACCTCTTGAGTAGATGGTTTGCCCAAATGTAGTTGGTAACCAGATTCCTTTAAGGCAAGGATTAATGGAAAGTAAGAGAATGTCTTTAAGCCCTTAAACTACTGTTTCAATTTCTTAAAAGCTGAGAATAGCAAAATTGTGTAGGCAAACCACAGTATGTGTTAGAATTCAAGTTAGTGACAACCAAATACTACTGTCTCGTTCTGATGTTTTTTGGTAAAAATAAGTCTTTGAAAGTAAGTTCGTGTGATCATCATCATCATCAAGATGTTTAGAAACCAAGTTTTCCAGGATAAAGATGTTTATACTGTTTTAGAAAAGGGAAATTCTGCCTCCAGAGATTTTTCTAAATTGAAGCCAGGACACAGAAACATTGTCAAATAACAATTTTGAAGCATTGTAATTTTTAATTTTCCATTTTGCACATTCAAAAATCCCTTTTTTTATGTGTCAAAGAGTGATAATAGTCAGTGCATTTAGTCTCGGCTATTTTTGTTCTTCTTTGAATTATCAGTATGTGGTAAATAAAACTCAAAACATTATTTCTCTTTTTCCCTTGGCTTAAAAATTTGGCTTTAGGTGAAATAGACACTGCTATGCTGACCCCGGGCTTTTTAAAGCTCTGTTGTATAAGCTATAAATGGTTTCTTAACATACCCCTCACATCTCAAATATCTTTGTCCACAAGGACTCCAGAATAACAAAATGTGCATCTGAGGCTTTGACACACAATGAAAATGAAAAGAGGAGAGGGGAATTCACTTCTTTATTAGTGTGGCTTAAGCGAGGGAGAGGAAGATGCAAAGAGATGAATGACCTTATCGGTCTTCTATGAAAGAATTGGGGTGCTTCTTTTTCTGGTCTCTTAAGGATTCAATTGCACAAGTTGATGAATGAAAACTTATTCAAATGTGAAGTAGTTTTTAAGGGATTCTTTTCTTGAATGTGCCCTTTGTCCTCTTAGTTCTTATTTCAGACAACCCCTTTCTTGTGAGTATTTCCTTTCGATTCTGTGAGGGAAAAAAGGAAACAAATTCTCTCTCCTGAGAGATCACCAAGGGGCAAAGATAAAGAGAAAAGGGAAAAGCCAGGAGCGGATGGATGGGGAACAAATGGATGGAGGAAAGCAATTAGCGCAGTGTATTCATCCTGGAAAATGTTTTGCCTCTGGTCCCAGTGGGATCAATTTTAGAGCTGTAGTTTCTGGTCTGTGTGTAGGAGAGATGCATAGAATAACCGGCCTGAACTCTTGCTTATGACTGAATTTCAGGTCTTCTCTGTCTGGTTCCAATTCTACATGTAAAATGTGAGCTTGGTCTTTATTGAAAACCTGCTTCAGTACATCCCAGTGGCTTAGTGGGCTACAGAGGAAAACAGAATTCCGAAAGACTGCAGCTTTTAAAATATTTCTTGGTACAAGAGACCCTTGACACACCGGTCTTGATCTCACAGATTCTGTTAGTGAGAACCTTGGCAAAATTGATTCGAGTTCCTTGTATAAGGTCTGGGGCTATAACCCTGAGCTCATGTGGAGCTGGAAACTTTTAATCCCTAGTTTCCAGATGTCCCTTTTAGCATCAACAACAGCAATAAAAACAAATCAGCAACTGTAACATGTACTATACCCAGAAAACAATAAATTTCAGGAAAACATGATTCTGTGGCATGCTGCTTGGTTGGCTTTATCCTCTTTCCCCCCAAGTCCTGCAGATGGCCAGGTAAGACCAACCCGGTAGGGCCTGGAGTGGTTTCCTTATTCTGGATTGTAATGAAAACGCAAAAGGGTATGTTGAGAATTGTAAAAACAATAACAGAAAAATACACATTTTATTAGGTATACATACACCTATACACAAATCTTGAGCTCTGCGAGGAGACTTATGGTAGAGGGTTTGTTGCTGAATCCTTAATTCATAGCACAGCACCTGACGTCAGAGTCACAATGAATGTTAAATAAATGAAGGAAATAGTGAATTCTGATAACGATTTCTGTGAGGGTACTAATGACAACCTTTACTTAGTGCCACTAAGAGAATAGTTTTGAATATTCTGTTCCTTTTGGATTTCCCTTTTCTTTCCTTTCCTTCCCTCCTTCTCTTCTCTCTTCAATTCCCCTTCCCTTTCTCTCTCCCAATCACCCTCCCTCCCCCTCTTTCTTTCTTACCTTTCTTCCTTCCTTCGTTCGTACCAGGGATAGTCTCCTACATTTCTCATGCCATCTGTTCTGGATTGTCAACTTCTTGTTTTAGGACCCTAATCAGAATCACAGACATTTCATAGCCTTTGCCTAGTATTGCCTAGATAGTGGAGGAAATGTAGTGTTAGAAGTGGGTAAATTGATTTTATTTTTCCAACTTTGTCAAAAGACTGCTCTTTATTTTTTTGGAATGAATCATTTTATACTTTGTGTGTATTTTTCTCCTTTCAGATTAGAATTTCTGAACGGTGGATTGGACATTACTTTCTGTTGCTGTCATCCTGATGATGGACTGTTTCTGGGTCCCAATGTCTTCCTCTGTTGTTGTTTTATTTCTTTGTTTCATAAAAAAGAAATTCTTCAGTAGCTGCTTAAGAAAGGATGTTTGAGAAATAAACTTTTATGCTTTTTTGTGTGCCTGAAAATGTCTTTACCTCATCCTCCTATTTGATTAGTAGTTTTATTTGAGATGGCCTTGTGGATTAAAAATGTATCTCCCTCAGAATGTTGAAAACAGCGATTCCTGATAGTCTACATTCCAGCGTTGCTGTTGAGCCTTGCCGTTGTTTCCTATGCCTCGTATTATATCTATATCTGTGTTTATATCTATGTGTTATTATTATTATTTTTAATACATATATTTTTCTCTCTGGATCCTTTTACGATCTTTCTCATCAGTGTTCTGAATTTCACAATGATGAGTCTTGGTGTGTGTGTTTTGTTCATAACGTTGGGCAGTATCTACCTCTTGAATCTGGGTTATAGCCTTCAGTTCTGGGAGTTTTTCTTGAATTATTTATTTGATTAGTTCCTTTCTTCTGTTTTCTCCTTTCTCTCTTTCTGGAGCTACTATTAGTCAGATAATGAAGATCCTGAAAGAATCCTCTGGTTGTTTTTGCTTATTTTCCATCTCTTTATCTTTTTGTTCTACTTTCTAGGAGAGTTCTTCAACATTATCTTCCAAACTATTTTAAAAGTTCAAATGTCTACTATCATGTTTTCATTTCTAAGGGCCCTTTCTTTTCTCTAATTTTATCTTTTGTAAAGAATTACATATTCTTTTTGCTTTAAAAAGTCCTATCTTTTCTTGTCTCTTTATAGGTATTGCTCACAGAGTTTTAGTTGTCCTGTAGTCGTCACTGTCAGTTTCTTCCAGGCTACTGTTTTCTGCCTGTTTGTTCTCTTCTCTGCCTTCCGTGTTGGAGACGCTCCTCAGCCTTCTGGTGATTCTCACATGTCCATTTACGTGCGGGAGTAGGGCATTGAAAAGCTGATTGAAGCTTCCTGTGTGTGAGGCCAGGGCCTCTCTACTGGCGGGTGTCATTTTAGGGCAATTGGGAAGCAAGCTGGCTGTTTAGCTGGAGCTGGGGAGGGGGCCATCTCTCAGATGTCAGCATCTACAGGTCCTTTCTCCGTTCAGTTTTTGTTAGAGAAAACTCCGGTTTCTAATCAGGGGCCATAGGACTGGCTGCCAGCATTCTGGAGTGGCGTGACGTAAAGGGTTAGGTGGTCCCAGCATCTGGGATGCAGACTTTTTGTTTCCAGCACTTGTCTTACCCCCCTTCTCTGCCTCTGGTATCCCGGAGTCTGAGGCCTCTCGGGTTTGCTCTGTGGAGGATTAACCTCTGGGCCCCACTGCTGAGGGGGAGGTGGGTGGGGTCAGAAACCCGGCCGCGTGCAGTGAGGGAGTGTGCCTGGGAGGACCAAACCCCTCTGTGGACAGATTTTCAACCACGTTTCCTGTTTTCAATCTTTGCCTCACCCAGCTCTCCCTTTGTCTTATCCCTGTCATTTCAGTGGGGTCGTGGTTTAGGGAGAAGACAAGTGCATATGATTTATCTTCTAAGTTCAATAGTAAGATAGCTGGTAGGTTTTGAAGAGTTGTGTTAATGATAAAAAGAAATCTTCTGCTGGGCTTTGAAAGAAATGGGGAGGAGTGGGTCTTCTAAGCTCTGCCTGAGTTGGGCTGGTGATGCAAGATGGACGGGTGAGGAGGCCCCGGCACACTTGTCTGAAGTGGAATGTGTAGAAGGGGAAGTTAGGGGTATAGGATGAGACAAAGGGCATGAGGTGGTTTGGGTTTCATGTGTGCAAAGGTAAAATGGAAAGATTTTATTCTGGGGTCTGTGATCAGGTGCCTGGTGTGATGATGTTCCAGAGTAGAACTGGATGTGTGTAAAGAGCAACTGTGCTATTAGCTTAGCTCGGCAGGCTTAGGTGGTCACAGACAGACTGTGTCAAAGTCAAAGTCATTGTGCGATCAGGTCAGCTTTGTACCGAGGAACCTTGTCCTCATGGTTGCAGACTTCTCTCTCACTGTGGCTTCTGATCCTACTGACATACCAGCCTTCACAAGAGGGTGTGTACAGGTGCTGCTGTCACTAGGAGTGTGGCTGAAGCCAGTGTCCCCTTGATGACAGCTGGCCACCACACTTGTATAGAAAGAAAAGAACCATTACTTTTATTAGAATATTTTTCAGATCGTTGGAATTTAAAGCATATTGGTTGGCATACTGCCTGCCTTGTACCACCTTTACTCTGCAGCTGTTGATATGCCAAATATTAAATTTCATTTTCAACCAATCTCATTTTTAAAAGGCATCTGACTTGATGACGAATTGGCATGTTTTCTTTATGGGTGAAGGCTGAGCAAAACTCAAATCTATTTTAATTTTCATTTGACTCTGAGTATCGAGTTCTTTCCTTGAGTTTTAACTCCATAATCTATGAAATTCTACACAAGTAGTTTCTGTGTAATAAAGGATATCTGCATTATTATTTTGGTTCCTTTTATGTATTTGAACATTAAAATGCAAGCTTATAGTTTTAATCCCCAGTTTTGTCTTACAAGTGGTTATTATACAAGTGTCAATTTCAGATGTGTACTAGACTTAGTCTGTCAGAAGTGGCTCAGGGATTATCAAAATGTAATTATCCCTAACTTTTTAATTTAAAGGAACAACTAATAAAACTAAATGAACTTAGATTGCTAACAAGTTTTTGCCTCTGAACAAATTGTGCATTCAAATGCTACAGACTGGCAGTCTAGTGATCTTTTGTGGAGAACTCCCTCTTCTCATATATGTGTGGGTATTATAACCCCTGAGCACGAAATAGGAGATGTGAGTGTTTGATACGCTAATATCCATGCTGAGTGAGAATACTCTCTGATGGATGGGCACGTGCCAGGCATGTGAGCAGAGCAGCTGATGGGCTGTAAAGGGAAGAGGAAGCTTTGAGAAAAGCTGGAAGTTGAGAAAGATAAGAATGTTAAGGTCTATAGAACCCATTTTTTAGAAACTATGTAAGTGGAGAAAATGCATTGGAGGCACTGGGTTCCTCCAGCATGTGCTTTGAATCACTTTTGTCTGTGCCCACCTGGGCACTTCGATTAGGGACGGGCAGAAGCGGTTCGCTAAGCTATGTGGTGCTACACACAGATGGTCCTGGCTCTGCCACTTCCTAGCTGTGAGACCTGACAGGTTATTTAACTGCCTTACTTCTTAATTTCCTAATTTGTAAAATTGGCGTAATAATACTCATCTCATAGGGTTGTTATGAGAGTTAAATGCAATGACGTATATAAAAAACTTAATGAAATGCTACGCAGAACAGGCTCCATGAATGCCAGTAGCCGTTTTTTCAGTTGTAGCTATTGTTATTGAAGAGGATGAAGAACCATAAGGAGAGGTTCAGTTGTCCCCAAGGAAGTAAACTAGAAGCAGAATGATTTAACTGAGGGACATTACAGCTTGGGAGACAGGGTTGCTCACACTGCAGGCTGATCTGAATTTGATAGCAACCACTTCCAAATCTGGGTGGATAGGATTTGTTGCCCCAGTGATCAGACAAGCTGAGAAAGACCCGGTACTCACTTGGACGGGAACGAAGCAAGGCTAGACTGGGGCGTAAACTAGAGAATGAGCATGGAGCAGAACGACTTGGTCAAGTGTGGATAAGAGGAAAGACTTGCCCAGGAATCAAGGGATAAGCAAGTAAGGAAAATTGAACTGAACTTATTGGTGAATGAGTTCAATTCTATTTTTGCTTAGACAACAACATAAACGTGTTGAAATGGTCTCCAGAAATCTTTTTGTTAGCCTTAAGTAAAATCTTTTTTATTAGACATATTGTCAGCTTTAAGAAAGTAACATATGAAAGCACATGTTAAGGATGTAATCTTCAAGGCGCTTTATGATCTCCCTTCTCTAGAGCTGATCTTTTGCATAGCAGCGTGAGTGGGGAGGGTCTGTGGTTTGAGGGGACTTGCCACTTATTTTCTCATCTCCCATTCACCTGACTGATGATGCTCGAAGTGCTCCTAACATTCGACAAAGGTTTTCTTTCCACAACCGGTTATTAGACTTCAAATGCAAATGATCGCAGGAGAAGTAGCATCTGTATTTAATTTCATATTAAGGTACAAATGACTGAGAGAGCATTTTCTAAGTATGGATATTAATCACAGAGAGCGAAAGACCATTTGGCATGTGAGAGGGTTAAGAAATAAGAAGAGAGTGATGCAGAGGTATGGTTTCCTCTAGGCCTACCCATATGTATATGTATTTCTGAGGGTTTCATGAGCTCTAATGCTATGTCTACATTGGCAGAGTGAGATTAGTAGCTGAGCTATCTTTCAGTGAACTTTATTTGGTATTCAGTTTATTTGGGTTGAGCCATTGGTTATGAATTGGCAACACATTTCTTTATTAGTGTTATCTGGAATATTGCCTATGGTGTCCATTTCATTATTCCTTGGTAGATTCAATTTAAAGAATGCCCTGGGGCAACCTCATGCCAAGCTAGAGGGTTGGCAGGAGCAGAACTGGGCTGTTCAGGGGGGTATCTGTGATTGTGAGGGCTCTGGAGGAAGGAGAGGGTCTGAAAACTGAGCTCCAGGGAGCTGGGAAGTCAGTGGTCAGCTCCAGCTAGGACTGAGCAGTCAGAGTGCTTCCAGTGAAGCTTCCAGTGAGTTCAGTCTTGGAGCAGAGGTGCCTTCTCTAGTGGTTGTTTCAGATGCGCTCATAGTCAATGGAAAGACAGTACAAATCTCCCTTCCAGCGAGCTAAAAGGTAAAATCAAACGAGGAGAGAGAATTAGTCTCCTATCTTTAGATTGTTTTAGGATACATAATTTCACATTATTAGCCTTTGTTTTTCTCATTTCTTAATCAGGAAGGGTGTACTGGATGATCTTAAGAATCCCCTTAAAAGTTGTAGTGTGTATGTGTGTGTGTGTGTGTGTGTGTGTGTAGGGGAGGGGACAGGGGAGTGGGAGATACATGCTTATTGAGAAACTACTATGACCGAGCCCTAGTACTAATGCTCAGTGAACTGTGGATGATATCTCCTTTTAATTCTCCTGGGGCTCCAAATGAGAGAGATGCTGTTCTCCAGAGCACAGAGAAGGAAACAGAGAGTTTAAAGAACTCTCTTGAGCAAGTAAGTGTTAGGGCTGGATTGGATCACAGGTCTGACCCCAATTTTCTGATTCTGTAATTGAATAATTTGGAAGCCAAGAGTCTCAGTTTTCAGGAGAGCTAGCAGTTTCTCTGGCTTTTGAAAATTAGAATTGAGTGAAAGAAAAATCCATAAGCAAAAGTAATAGCAATAGGCTTAATTTAAATACTTATTTTTTTCCATGATGTCCAAAGATCATTACATACATGAATGAATGAATCTTTAGACTACCAGTTGGTGCTGGTGGATCCACTTCTCCAGCGGTTGGTGTATTTGCTGTTCTGTTAGCAATCCTTTGCTTTCCTCCTTCCTGCTCTTTGCTCAAGCTGACCTTCCCTCTATGCCTTCTCTTTCTTAAATCCTGTTCCTCTTTTTCAAAACCCCAGACCCCATTCTTATTCTGAACCATTTGCTAGTAACCTTGATTTAGGAGTTTTCCTTCTAAACTCATATGGAATTTCTTTCCCCACACTTGGCTTCCCTAACTCTTGTTTACAAGTTGGTAGTGTTGGATAAGTTTCTGTGGGTCTGTGCTTCCATTTCCTGTCACCAGGTGGCTAAGTCTTGTCTAACAATGCCTTACTTCATGCACAAGTACATATCTGGAATAACGGATTTGCATTTTGTAGACATAATCCGCTTGATGAAAATATAGTTCTGAGAACTTAGGTTAGACAGCATAACATCCACAAGTCCAGTGTCTGGAGCCCACACTGCCAGGTCTGAATCCTGGTTCTACCACTTACAGTTGTGGGATGTGGGGCAAGATACTTAGCTCCAAGTTGCTTAGTTTCCTTGTCTGTAAGATGAGAATGGCACTGGCTGCCTCAGGTGGGTTGGGGGATCAAGTGAGTTAATGGGTTTAGTATCTAGAACAGTACCTGCTATTACAAGTACTATAGAAGAGCAGACCACGATTATTTTTTAAGACAAAGATCTATAAAAGAGACAGTTGTCATCATTGATTTATATAGAATTCTGCAACTTGTGGACCTGTAAGTAGATTAAATTAAATGGTTTTAATACTAATTAAAGTCCTAAAGTCTAATTGGATGTGTGTTAATTGATATGAATGTTGAGGGAAAGATGAGTCAAAGTAACACAGAAGTTTCTGACAGGAAGCATGAACCTGCTCGGATCTGTTCTCTCATCTTCTAGAGTGGTAAATTCACAAACGCTAGAAGTACCTGGAGGAGATGGCCGGGTGCCTGTTCTGGCTTCCTTCATTGTGAAGAGGTGATGATGGCCACCTCAGGCCAACTTCAACCCCCTGTGCAGGGTAGGAGAGCTCTTCACAGATCCTTCTTTGATAGCAACTTTTCCAAAGGTAGCTGACTTCTCCAGCTGGGGAGTTTGAATGCAGTCAAATTCTCTGTGGGAGAATAAGAGGATAAATGACTCACTGCAAGCACATAGCCAGTCAAGATACATTCATTTTAGAGCAACGAGTTTAAAATTTTAATGCAGCAGATTTTAGTATTTTTATATCTACATTTCAGCGGGGCAATTGGAATGACATAAAGCCTATCAAAATAAAATTTCCATTTTGATACACATTACAAACCTCAATCTACTATTTCTGACCCCTAAGAATATAACCCTTTAAGAGATGCTCTTTCAGACATACTTCTAAATTGAGACAGGTGCTTAATTTTCTTCACACAAGCAATACTCTCTCAGAAAATTACTTGTATTACAGGATAGAAATCTTCTAAAGATTGAAACTAGTACTTAATATGTGCAGCACATTTTTGAAAACCTGAGATTTAAAAGTGTAAGAAATATTTGATTGCCATCACTTTTAAAAAAATTGGTAACAATATGAAAATATAGTTCTTTATGACCAGTTATTTACAAGCAAATTTCCTCATGACATTTCAAGAACTCTACTGTTAATATTTTCTAAAATGTTCCATATAAGAAACCCCCCAAATATCATCAGAAACTGTGAGGGTCAAATGTAAGTGCTTTATGTTATGGATGAACATTGGTGATCAAATGGATATGGTGCCAGAGATGTGACACAGTCCTATTATTCTATCATGGATGCTTATGCCCCTCTAACCTCACTGGCCTCCAGCTGCACTCTGAGCATGGAGCCCCACAACCTTTGCTTTTGCCCATACCCCCCCCCTCCACTGGCCTGGAATGTTCTTTCCCTGGATATCAACGTAAGCTGTTTCCTTACCTCCTTTAGACCTTTACTAAATGCCATCTTCTCAGTCAGGCTTCCTTACTATCCCATCTAAAACGGTATCCACTCCTGACATCTCACGCCCCTTCCCTCCCTCTTTTCCTCTTCAGCGTTACCACTGTCTGACTTGTTTACATCTGTCTCGCTCCCCTTCAGACTGTAAGCTCCTTATCCACAGAAGCTTTGACTGTCTTGTTTACAGCCATAGCTCCAGGGCCTAGAATAGTGTCTGGCATGTAGTAGTCATTTAAAAAATATTCAGTGAATGAGAACATGAATCCAAAATCTCTTATACATGACTTGGTACTTATGTCTGATGTCCAGGGAATAAATACATTTCAAACAAAATAATGAAGCCACAATTTAAAGAACAGATGTACAGAACAAATCATTATGTTTGTAACATTCTGTACATTTCAAAGGCTATGCTGTTCATAGTCTTTTCCTTCCAAAGTTTTTTTCTTTTTTTAAACATAGCCATTATTTTCAGAAACAGCTCTGTTGGACTCTGCCTAATTCTTTTTCAGTGCTCTGTTGTGAAAGAGTCTGTCTCTGAGGATGCTGACCTTCCTTTCTCTCATTGTCTTGCCTATTTATTCACTCAACATATACTGTGCTCTTCTTATGGGACCCACTCTCTCAGAAGATTTTCACATATAGACAAAATTGGATTTGTCTTATGACTTTTATTAAGGTGCCGAATTGTAAAATTTAACAAAATCCGTGTGTGGAAAGCAGTGCCGTTCTTCTGTGCAGATAGGCGCGCAGGATGATTCCAGTAACTGACACTGCTGCGTTCGTGCAGATTTACAGATTTCTCAGGGATTCGGTTCAGCTGCATGAAACAGAAAACTCAAATAACAGCGGCTTAAACAAGACAGGCGCTTGTGTTTTCTTATGTAATGAGAAGCACTGTTGCTGGTGTTGGCTTGGTGGTTCTGGGTGTCAGGGCTGAGATGTCTGCAATTCTTTTAGCCCTTTTCTTAAGGTCTAAAGAAGGAGGAAGGAGGAAGAGCAAAGGACAAAAATGACTGTGGCAGCTGAGCTAGATTCCCTTTTCTGGAGCTGCTCCAGAAGCCCCGACAACTTCCGCGTCCACGGCACTGGCCTGTTCTCTGTCCCGTGGCCATCCCAAGCTGCAAGGGAGGTTGGGAAATATAGGCGTTTTTTTTTTTTTTTCTTGGGCATGTAGATGCTGCCAACAAAATTGGAATCCCATTGATAGGGAAGAAAAGGAGAATGGATATTGAGTGGGCAACCAGCAGTCCGTGACAAAGTAAAATATACCTGAAAAGTAGTTAAAATTTCTATTTGTCTTTTTCACAGAAATGAAATTGATCAGGCCATGGGATCCAGAAAAATGTTGGGAAAATTATCCACGGAAAATTGCATTTCAATTTTTTGGAAAGCATGTAAATAAAATACTCTTTACAATATAATATAATTGATAAATGTAGGTTAGAGCTAAGAGGGTATGTTAAGTTCTACAGGAAAGAACAGTAGGTATAATATCACATGGTTCTGTCTGTTGAAAGACATTGCTCAGAAAAATTCTAAATGTCAACACAGATTCAAATTATAGTTCACAGTAATTCTGGAGGGTCAGTGTGGATCACAAAGATCATAGAATTTAGTGAGGGACTGTATAATAATTATTTAGATTGTATAATAACTTAAGGTGCATTATTTAATAATTAAAAATTAATATTTTACAAGGTAGATTATGTAATAATTAAAACAATTATATTTTGCAAACCATAAACAGTTTAGAATATTTGTAGCTTATCTGTTTGATAACTAAAACAGAGAAGAATATTGCAAATAATGAGCTTATATGTCTATAAGTTGTTATTACTTCATTTAGAATTACTTTAATGCAGAGTAATTTTTATTTTTTTTCTATTATAGAATTTAACTTTTAAACTAAAAATCATAATAAGCCAGAAAATATATTGGGAAATCATTGGCAGTGATTACTCCTGAGGAAAAACTTTAAGGTATATAATTTAAATTTCTTTTATTCTGGTAACTACTTAGGAAATAACTTTTGAAGGCTTATCACACACACTATAAAAATATTAAATGGAATAAAAGAAAGCAAATTCCCAGAGAAGCAACACACTTTAATTTTTAAAATGTGGTCTATAATTATACAATACTGTGTTTTAATCCTCGGGGAAAAGTTTTTTGGATCTTGTTTTTCCTTAATTTTAAATGAATGGGAACATTATTGAGTTTGAATTAACATGGCACATTGAATTGTAGTTGTCTTTGTTTTTCTGTATTTTAAATGACAAAGTGAGCTGTTTTACTTTCTATAATTTTGTGGCTTAAGAAATGTATTGTAGGTATAATGACATTTTAGACTAAGTAGGGCTCAGCGGACATCAGTGTGACTCACACATGGTCTTTGCATTCAAGAAGCTTCTAGTTTGATGGGAGAAGCAGATGTATGAGACAAGAACTTCCTTTGTGGTAAAGAGCTGTGCTACAGGTATGAACGAAAGTGCTGTGGATGTCTGGAGGAGCGGAGATGGTGCCAAAGGAATTCAGGGAGGGAGGTGACTTTTGACCTGGATCTTGAAGGCGTTTTACCAGGGGCTAAATTAGGGGATGAGCATTTCAGAGAGGGAACAGGTGATACAGAGGGAGAGTTCCTGGAAGGGATGCTCAGTGGGGAGGGGCAGTTAGAGGTGGTGCTTGCAAGAAGTTGAGGATGACTGTGAAGGGCCTAGAAGGCCTTGCTAAGGACTTTGGATTTCACTGGTAGCCAGTGAAGGCCTAACAGAGTTTTTAAGCAGCACAGTGACACGTCCAGATTCACTTTTAATAGATATGACAGTAATGACAATTAAAAGGACAGACCGGGGCAGATAGCGATTGTTTTTATGGAGGCCACCAGAGGACTGTCATTTGCAGCCCAGGGGACCTGATCAGGGCATGAACAGAGTGGTCATAAGGCATAATCGAGAAGGTGGCTTTGGGAAATGTTTCTCTTAGAATCAGGGGTCTGCTTATGGAAGTACGCGTGTTTGGGTACGGGAGTCTTGAGTGCCCAGAGCTGAGTGTGACTCTGATGTTTCTAGCTTGGAAAATGATATAGCTGTCACTTTTAGCTGTCACTTAGTGACATTAAGAGTTTAGGAAGCAGAGCAGGTATTGTGAAGCAAGATAATGAGTTCAGTTTAGGCCATTTATTTTCAGGAGCATCTATCCAGTAGGCATTTGGAGATATGATTCTAGAAATGGAATTTGAGAGAGAGTCTGGAGTCATCCCCACATAGGTAATAGTTGATAAAAGACCAGAGGTAAATTGTCTCCATTTGGTACATCAACTGAGACTGAGAGGGGTTAAGAGACTTGTTTAAGGTCAGTAGAGATGGTGAAAGTTTGCAGGAAAAAGCCAACGTCTAATGCAGGTCTTCTGATCCCAGGTCTATTATTTAATTTCTTTGAGCCTCACATAAGGTGAGGATAATGACACCTTCCTTATATTACTTAGGATTATGTAAGATAATATTTACAAAGTACCATGCAATGACATAGTGTCATAATCAGACAGTCATTAAAAGTCTGTTAACTCCCCTCTTTCCTTCTTTTTGTTTATAAACGCTGATTTGGGGTGTTAAAGACTCTCTCCTTGACCAAAGTGTAGACAGGCCCCTCTGAGCCCTGTTTTTGACCAGTCCTTGTCATTGGGTCCTGTCTTCGGCCTGCCGAGTCCAGTTTTAGCAAGTATCCCGCTAAGTAAGTTTAGAGAGAATCTCCCACCCTCTCTATCTGATCAGTTTCCTCACTCCCCACCCTCAACTTTTCATCACCCTGATCTGCCTTCAGCAAGAATTCTGTTCAATTGGTTTAGCAAAAGTCCTCCTCCCCTTGAAACCTTCTCTTAGTAATTTTCTGTCCACTGACACCCCCTCCCCCCAACTCTGCTCCTTGGTTACAAATCCTCTGTGGTCTTTGCCATGGTCGGTGCTGAGCCCAATCTCTCCTCCCTATTGTGATTGTCTCCAACGCCTATCGCAATAGTTCTAAATAAAGTCTTCTGCACATTTAACAAGTGTCAGAATAATTTTTTTTAATGAGGCCTTAATATGACTCTACCTAATAATATTCCTAGGGGTTCATTAATTAGAGAGCTTCCTATATGTCCAGCATGATGCCCTTACTACCCAGGGCTGGTTGTTCAAACATGGTCAGAACCAGAAAGCACCAAGTGGGCATCAGGTTGAGGCTGGGAGCCAAGAGACAGGATCCTGGGATGGTCAAGGTTGAAAATAGGAGTCATCAGAAGATGTGGCGAGCTGAACACTCAGGCCAGAGCTGTGGTTGCAGGATGAGCCTGGAAACTGGGGAAACAGCCAAGATCACAGGAAATAATATGAGAAGCAGGTGTTAAAGTGACCTAATTCCACTGGAAGAGAACTTCTTCTTGCCCGAGAATTGCTTTTAAGAAATTAAATGTTTTTTGGCTCTTGTCTGAAGCCTCTTTGGCTACCTTGGCATCTGATACACAATAGAGTCTGTGGGAGATGGAGGCCAGCTCTGTTGTTTCATATACATGCTCTCAAATCAACACAATGAAGACCATTGTCCTAGATGTCCTGCTAGGGAAACGGGATTTGGTAATTATGAAGAGCTGAGAGTTGTCATTTATGCCAGTATTATTAATTTTTTAAGTACCAGAATATAGTAACATTACTCAACATTAAAATTATCTTTACCATAATTGATTTTGTTGGGGGGATAATTTAGAAGGCATTAGATGAGGGGAGGACTACAGGGCTTTCTTTAAGGATGTCAATGATCTTTGTGCTGTAGGTGTGTGAAAGGGCTGGTGGATAGAGTTCTACTGTTTCCAGTGCCCCTTGCCTCCAGTGAGTGCTTAAGACTGACCTACGGAGAAGGCAGGGTGGGACTGCAAACATAAGGGGAAAGGATGTCTGGGGCAGAATCAAAGGAAGAGAGAGAACTCGGCAGCGACAGCAAATTAGTGTGTGCTCATTGGAGCTTCCCAAGGTCAGAGGGTTACACACGTGTGAAAACTGGTAATTCCGAAAAGATAGAAAGTGGGACTAGAAGGGATAGAAAAAGTGAGCTTTTATAAGGTCCTTAGGGTGTTAGCTTTTCAATGCCATGTAAGACCTTGATTAAGCTCTGTAAAATATTAGAAATAAAAATATTCAAACTGAATTGAAAAATGTAATGATTAGCCAAATGGCATAATTTGTATGGTCAGAAGGAAGTGCTAACTGTATTTAGGGCCCAGGGAGAAGGGAGAAGGACAGAGAAAGATTGGTGGACAGACCACTGTCTGTGTGTTGTGCCCTCGGGGCCCCTGTGTAGAGCTTGGGAGGGGAGGCAGTGCAGCAATTACCGTTGTCAGAGGGAGAAAACCAGGTCCTGGGCTTCCTTTGACTGTGTGCCTCTTAGCAAGAGGACTTCCTCTACTTCTGGGGGCAAGGACAAACGAGAACTAACCACATGTCTCTGTATGGTCATTATCAGAATCATAGAACAGAAGGAGATGTTAGGGATTAATTTAACATAAAAAGTTAACTGGTATTTCCCTAAGTCACACAGGCAGTCCAGTTTTGAGAAAATAAGTTGCTTATATAATAATTTGATCAGTATCAGTGTGTGATTGTCTCTGAAATGCAAATGTTCAGGACAGAGGTAGGATGAAATCACTGTTATCCTTACGAGCTTCATAACCTCACCAAGTTACCTAAATTCTGTGAGTCAGTTTCCTCATCTGTAAAGACAGTTACACATATATCAAGAAATATTGTGTAGATGATTTATTTAAGGTGACTATCAGAGTACAAGGTGTTTTTTTTTTGATGAAAGTGAGGTTTTTTTGCCTTCTTCAATTTGAGATGCCGTCTTGATAACTTTGCTAGATTTCTGGCTTGTCAGTAGCCTTCATCAAAGAAAAAAAAAAAAGATGCAGAAGGGTCAATTCCCCACTTCTAGATCACTCTGCTTTTCACCCCAGCAAAGGATGATTTAACTTTTTCTGGAGTGAGTTTGGTGGAAGGGTGACCTCTAAGCCACAGGTGTTTATAGAATTTATTTCACCTCCATCTCTTAGCCCTTATGTCTGCCTTTTCTATTGTCTAAATGGTCAGACTCTGGGCTATCGATTGCTTTTTAATTTTAAAAACTTGTATCATTTCCTTTATAAACTCACAAAAATGCATGTAGAAAAATTAGAAAACTCATATAAACAACTACAAAAATCTTTTCTCCTATCCATGTATATGTATGTTTTAACAAAAATCGAATCATGCTACATATAAACTATTTGCTAACTCACACTTTTCTGTACATTTTTTGCATATACAGGCATTTCTGGCAAAAAGCAATGTATGTGTTCCTGAAAAGCCTTGTATTTAGCAAAGCTGCACATTAGAAATGACCAAGCTTAACTGGAAGATCAGATGAGGGCAGGGTATTCAAAATCCAAGCAGATTTGTAAGCAGGGCACTAGGGAAAACAGTCATGGGTACCTGGGGAGACAACGTGGACTGCCAGGCTGACAATTCAGCGTGACTGGAGACTGGCACGTCAGGTACAAGAACATGTGGAACAATAGAGCGGCAATGCGTTCAACCCTTTAATGAGACCTGGAAGGAGTGTGCTGAGCGGGGGTTTGCACAACACAGGTGGAGGCAGAGCTCTGAGCCGCTGGGGCTACCAGCAAGGTCCAGTGAAACTGGCCACGAGCTGAGAGCTGTGCCTGTCTGGGCGTGTGAGTGGGAAGGTGCTATGGACTGAATTGGGTCCCCCCAAATTCATATGTTGAAACTGTAACCCTCCATGTGATGGCCTTTGGAGGTGGGGCCCTCAGGAGACAATTAGGTTTAGATGAGGTCATGAGGATGGGACCCCCGTGATGGGATTAGTGCCCTCATAAGAAGAGACACTGGAGAGCTTGCTCGCTCTCTCTCTGGCATGTGAGGACGTGGGGAGAGGGTGGCCATCTGCAAGGTAGGAAACAAGTCCTCACCAGAAACTGATCCTGCCGGTGCCTTGATCTTGGACTTCTAGCCTCCAGAGCTGTGAGAAAATACATTTCTAATGTTTAAGTCCCCCAGCCTACAGTATTTTGTTATGGCAGCCTGAGATGACTAAGACAGAAGGTCTGTGAGCAAACCTTCTTTTAAAATTTATCTATTTTTCAATTTTTTGTTTTAGAAATTTTCAAGCATACCCATAAGTAAAGAAAGTAGTATAATGTATCCAAAACCTAGCTTCAACAGTTACCATTATTTTTCCAATCCTGTTGCATCTGTCTCCTCAACCCTACCCTTCACCTCTTTTTTTCCCATTTTGGTGCAAATTCCTGACATATCATTTTACTTGTTAATAACTCATTATATATTTTTATCAAATAAAGACAAAAAACCATAATCATAATGCCATTATCATACCTAACAAAATTGACCAAAACTCTTTAATACCATATGACATCAAATCCATGGTCAAGTTTCTCCAGTTAAAAAAAAATCTTGTTATAGTTGCTTTTTTCAAATCAGAGTTCAAGGGAAATCCACAAGTTTGACTTCATTGTTATATTTTTAATTAGTTTTGGATAACTTCTATAGTTTCTTTTTGAAAATATTAGCAAATACGTATACATATTGGTATTTCCCCTTTATTACACACAAGGCTTACTGTTCACCTCCTTGCTGTATTTCACTCAATAGCTGAATCCTGGAGATCACTCTCCATTAGTACACTGAATGTCATCAGTTCTTTTTACAGCTGCATAGTAATCCATTGGTGGATATACCATAGTTCATTTAGTCAATCTTATATTAATAGAATTTGGGTTGCTTGCAGTCCTTTCTTACTATAAATCTTGTAAACTATGCCATAATAAATACCTTGTGCATATTACATATTCTTAGGCACTTGCTTTAAGTTTTCTTAAAATATACACCAAGGGGCTCCTGCTGTCGATGCAGCTGCTGAGCAGATGGTTTTTCCTTTCCAGATGCTGGGTGGAAGTCTACCCTCCTATTCTGGCTCTATTTACTAGAAAAATTGCATATGAACCACGTGACTCCATTTTTTCCTGGCATAATTCCACCATTTATCAATCATGTATATACAGAAATATGAGTACAGAAACACGTGTTGCAGCAGGACAGACTACACGTACACACGCCCACACCCCGACCCCCAACATCTATATTATCATTTTTAATGGCTGCTCCATTAGCTATCTATTGCTGCCTCGCAAATTGCCCCAAAACTTAGTGGCTTAAAGCAGCAAACATTTATGTGGGTTGCGCCTGCAGAAACCTCAAGGCTCAGCGGGGGCGGGATTTGCTTACGAGCTCACGTACATGCCTGTTGGCAGGATTGCGTTCCTTGCAGGCCGTTGGACTGAGAGCTCAGTTTCTCACACATTGCTGGCTGGAGGCCACCCTTAGGTCTTTGCCACATGGGCTTCTCCATAGAGCAGCTCTCAGCAGCTGGCTTCTATCAGAGGATGTGAGAGGGCAAGAGGGGGTGACCGAGACAGAAGCCAGAGTCTTTTTGTAACCCACTCTCAGAGTTAACATCACATCACTTTTGCCATATTCTCTTGGTTAGAAGCAAGTCACTAAGTCCAGCCAACACTCAAGGGGAGGGGATGATACAAGAGCATGAATAGCAGGGGCCAGGTGTCATTGGGGGCTATTTTAGAAACTGCATAGCATCACAATTGCATAGCATCTCATTATGTGGATTGTATTGTAATTTACTAACCAGTCTTCTATTGCTGGACATTTGGATTTCTTCCAATCACGTCACACACCCACTAGCTTTATCATGCCTATTCTATGCCTCAAACTTCCAAAAATCCAAGCTCCAAAGCCACCCTTTTTCATGTACAGACTGCAGAGAAATACCTACTCCCCTACTAACTCCTCTGGAATTTTAATGAATAACATTTTCTCCATCCTGTTGCAGGTATTTTAGATCAAAGAGGTCTTGGTCACTTATCCCTTAATATATTCTCAACTTTAGAACTGATATTCTGTATATAAAGTGCCATTCCAATTTAATAAAAGAAACACAACATCCTCAACAGAGAAACAGGCAAAGAGAGTGAACAAGTGAAAGACAGAAATGACAAATTAAGATATGAAAAAATCCATTAAGAAAAATGTAAATCATAACAAGATGTTATTTTTTATTTTTTATTTTTGGTGAGGAAGACCAGCCCTGAGCTAACATCCGTTGCTAATCCTCCTCTTTTTGCTGAGGAAGACTGGCCCTGGGCTAACATCCGTGCCCATCTTCCTCCACTTTATATGGAACGCCGCCACGGCATGGCTGACAGGCAGTGCGTCGGCGGGCGCCCGGGATCCGAACCAGCGAACCCCGGGCTGCCAAGCGCGGACTAAACTGCTGCGCCACCGGGCCGGCCCCACAAGATGTTATTTTTAATGACAATAAAGATTTTAGAATAGTATAATACCTAATGTTGGCAAGGAGGTACATAACCAGGTCCTCCCACATCTTCCTGGGAGGAGTTAGTATTTGTTCCCTATGACCCGTCGACCCCATTCACCTGGGTCTTCGTCCACATCTTGTAGTTAAAATTGGACTGTAGAATTTTCCCAGTGTTAGCTGTCACTGTGAGATCACTGTCACCATATTCAAGACATCAGAAAGTATCTGTCAGTGAAGTGAGAACAGTTTATCAACAAAGGCCATGCCACGGCTGTTTATGGGTGCAGATCCTGACAAAAGGATTCTCAAGTTGCCAACAGGTTAAAGGCAGTCAAAACAACAGTGACAATCCTCACAGAAGCAGACTTCATTGCTCGCCACGAGGATGTGGGTGCTGTGAAGCAGAGCTATGGAAACACGTCTGGGAACAGGTGAAGTGCGCTGCATAACACAGCAAACTATCTCCATTATGTGGGGAAAAAGTGTTTTTATAAAACTTCACCTATAGAATTTTAAGTTTCTCCAAATCAATTTTTTTTTTTTGGAGGGAAGACACATTATTATAAGCTAAAGAAGTCTCATTGGGTCTTTTATCCTCATCTTAGAAGTCAGTACAATGAAATGGATTGAAACTAATTAATTTCCAGATCACTTAAAGGAAATGCCAGAGTGTTAAATGACCATTTCATTCACAGGGTGTGTTATTCTCTGCTACTCTTTCTTGTAAACAGGCTTATATATATCTTATGATTGTTCCCCAAGGATTTGATGGAACTGGGGCCAGAAGCCTTTGCCCATCTGTCTTTGTGTTCAGGGTGTAATCCTCATACTTACATAATACAGTAATTATGTCATTTGACATTTCTGTATCTCTGAGATTCTTTACAAGATTAGTTTGATGAGTAAGAAGGGAGAGACTAATGTGCAAAAGCACTTTGACTTTATAGGCCATAGTTCTCTTCCTATTGAAGATATCTACTCATTGCCCTCCTTCCCCAGTCAAAACAGAGAGGAGGCTGTGTTGATTTTTATTATGTATTGATTATGAAAAGCCAGGGATTATATGAGTGAATGTGCGATGCAAAAAGCTTAATAGGTATTTTTATTCTGGTTCTCAGAAGCTTGATATCTGAGAACACAATTTAGTCTTAGGACAGGAAACTTGTACCTCTTCTGTTTCTTCAAGTTTCCTTTAAAATAGAAGTGAAAATTCTACATCCTTTTATACCTCACAGGGATCAGACCAAGAGGTAAACACAAAATTTATAGATTCTCACATCTTTTAAGTGTATGATGGCCAATTACCCAATGTGTTGTTGACTTATTGTGAGTCTTTCCTCTATTCTTTTTTCTCAAGTTTTCTTTTCTCCTGCTATGTTTGTATTTTTCATATGTAATTCTCAGTAGTTCAGTGTAATGAATTAGTGACATATCCTCAGAAACCATGTGATTTGCCAATTTACTAACGTAGGGCAACTTTTTTCCTTCTACCAGTTAGGCAATGTTCCACTGACCCTTCCAAATTTCCAGTTAACACATGAGATGAGAAATTGATAACCTCCAGTCTGAGAGGCTCACCCTATTTGTCTTCATAGCTGAAAAAATTTTCTAGTTAATAATACTTAGTTATAAATTTTTCTCATATCTTGTAGAAAATTCACAAACTCTCATCAGTCTCTCTTACCATTTAATTTAGCATATTCTACTTATAAAATCACTAATTTGAACATTCTTTAGGAATCCTTTCCAAAGCAGTTTTACCTCCTACGTTCCGTTCCCGTTGACATGTAGACCCTTCTACGTGATGAAAGCAACAAGCACGCCCAGTGTGTCCTTCAGGTTCCATCCTCATCTGATTTGTGTTTCAAGACTGTAGAGGTCTATGCACTTGGAAATCCAAGCGTCTACTCTACCTAGTTGGCCTATGGGTAGGCTGTAAGCCTCCAAGTGGCCGAATGATTTAAATAATGGTGAACTAATTAATATTACATATATTTGTTTGAGTGAGTAAGCTTTGTCTCCTGAGGAGTGTTTGGCGTGGCAAGCCATGCCTCTGTAAGTATTGAGATAATCAAGATTCAGTAAAGTGGCAAAAGGCCGCGCCAGGGTAGCGTGATATTTTGAGAAGTGGCGCATTGATCAATTATAGGTCTTCAGATGGCTTAAGGGTTACAATTCTTGTTGTAGGATCTGGCAGAGGGGATGTGATCACTACTGATCAACAAGCACATGTAAAGGATTTGTAAGGAAGAAAACCTGATCATGTGACTTGAATAGAGATTCTGTATAGAACAAGGGAATTTTAAATATCTTCTACGTGCTCTAATTTTTAAAATGATTTACATTTTTCTTCTGTTTGATCTTAGCTTATATGGTGTGGCTGGGAGGCAGAAGAGCGTGGCTTTAAGTCCTGACTCTGCCATTAACTCACAGTGTGGCTTTGGGTAGAACTTCTAACTTCTTCCAAGCTTCCTCATTCATGAAATTAGGGAGTTGTGCTAAGTGATCTCTAAGGCAGATTTGGCTTGAAACCCCTATGATCATATCTTGTATAAATGGTGTACGCTCTGATTTCTGATTATTTGAAAATAACACCCAATTGGATTTAAAACATAAAATAAACAAATGGGAACATTTAAAAATCTTCTATGCTATTGCTATCATTTTAGTTGTGAGGCCTATTCCTTATTTGTGCCCCAGTCTTTCAGAAAGCTAAGGCTGACTGTTAAATAGTTCTTCTAATTAGTATGAATGGTTGTAGCATTTAAAATCCTTGTCCTGCCTTTGATAAGATCAAAATTAGAGTGAATAATATGCCTTGGTTGAACATCAGCATGCAAACCATGTAGCTTGAAAAGATGTGTTCAGGCTCTGAGAATAAAGCAGAAGCCAGCACGTTCTGACAGCTGTGAGAAACACAAAAAATATTAATGGTGGCAGTTAGGGAGTCAGACAGAGAATAGCAATGCACAGGTGCATTTTCCCTAGTGCATATATTTCTTCTTTAGTATTCATGATCAGTTTCCAATACCTTCATCTTTACACAGGAATTAGAAAACAGTTCAGACGTATTAGTTTGGCTGAATAGTAACTTAGGACAGCTCAAAGAACAGTGCCTAAAGGGGTATGCATATTTGTAACAAAGTAGTCTCTTATAATAATGCTTTAAAGATCACCATAATGCCATTTTTCTTTTCTAATAAAGTCATCATCATAACAGTTTTATGGTTCTCTTAATTCCATTCTTAACATCTTATCTGAATGAAGTGAAAAATTACATTAATTGCAAACTGTTCTACTTGCCTTATCGACCACTATCTTTTAATACACGTTTCCAATATTCGTGTCTCTCAGCATTTTGACTTTAAAGGTTCAAGTGTCACTGATGGTTTAGGATAATTATATGAAGAAGCTTTTCAGCCAATACAGAAGCTCATCACTTCAGATTAGCCGAAAATACAGAAATGGGAAGCATGAATTCTCACCTGAAGAAGTCTGAACACATGATCACATTGAATCCCTCTGTACACTCCACAAAAACCCGAAACAAGCCAGAACTAGAAATCCTGAGTACTCTGTTCTCCGAGCTGTCAGGAGACACCATGCCACGTGCACAAAGCAGGTTCCTGGTGATACTATATATCTCTCAAGTTCACTGTCAGTGAACAGTGTGGAACATTTGGGTCTTGAATATCTGTACAGATCTCTTCCTTATCTTCAAACTTCTAGTCAACTCAACTACTCAAAGAAAAATGGTGGAAATAGATTTATGCTGCCATAGATGCATGAATAGTAGAATTCAATCAAGCCATTGAAGGACATTTTCTTTTCTCTACAAAATTCAGAACCAAAACATATCTGCTAGTTTTCCGAAATGTATACTTTAGGGAAAAGTGTCGGTTCTCAAATCACCTTTTATAATTGTAACCAAATGTCTTAGAATACGTATTAAAAGTGCCTATTTAGAATTCATATTGAAATGTAAATGAGTCAGACTGAGCTCTAATTTTTAATCCTGTTTCTTTGAGACTATTGCACACTATTCAAAAGATCCCAGCTTGGGCCTGGTGGTGTTCTAACAACAGCGAGGTGCCTGACTTGGTTGCTGTTATGATGGCATCAAATGACACCTTTGGAGTCTATCATCTTGCCATCAGTATATTTTATAACTTTGAAGAAAAGAACATGTCTTCCTTGAAGACACATTTTTCCTTGCTTCTTCTTTGAAACCATCTCCCACTCTCCCGCCCATGCCCCACACTTCTGTTTCTCTAACCATTGTGTTCCTGAAGGTCTTCTGAAACCTTCCCTTGCTTGTTTATGATGTAGTGATACAGTGTGATACC
This sequence comes from Tapirus indicus, assembly GCA_031878705.1. Classification (NCBI taxonomy): domain Eukaryota; kingdom Metazoa; phylum Chordata; class Mammalia; order Perissodactyla; family Tapiridae; genus Tapirus; species Tapirus indicus. The sequence goes on from CM062918.1 coordinate 6,032,527, forward strand.
CCTTCATCAGATTCCCGATTGCCAGGTCTGATGTGTCAAATGGCACTTGTGATTGGTTATGAGATCAGTAATGAGTTATACACACACTCACACACTTTTATAAATAACAAAATTGTTCCCAATCTGTTTGAATTGATTTTGAGTATCAAGTTTCAAATGAGGTAATGTTGTTGTGTGTTACATAGCAAACTGTAGATTGCAATCCATATTGCCAAGTTTTAAGCTCCGTTCTTAGAAAAGCAGATATTAACTCATACACTGAAGATTTTTCTTAGGTGTAGACATTTTGATTCAGTTATACTTTTTCAAATCTATAAACCTTTCTTTTGGTTGTTTCCAATTTGAAATGGTATCTACCATTATCACCTTTTCTTCATGACATAGTCTTGATTCTTTTTAATTCTGCTAGAGTGGAGCTCAGCATAATAAGATTCATTATTTCTCTGATTTAAAACCACTATTGATGAGCTCACACTCCCCCACTCTCCCCACTTCTCCCTGAACAATGAAACTTTTAGGAATTTCAGCACAGATTTATCAGGAGTATTAGTACTGTGGATTTGTCTGGAGTTTTGAGCAGTGTGTTGAATATCATAAAAGCACTTGTATGTGATACGGAAAATGGATGCTGGTTTATCTGTATTTTCAATTACTTTTACAGTTAAAACTTGTTCTGCAACCTCCCTGGTCCCATGGTGATCAGTATAAACAAATGGGTAGGTTGTACTGAAGCCTTTTTCCTTAAGATGTGTGCCGTGAGTTCAAGTACCTGCTGTGGAGATGCTGTGGCCACAGAGGCCCCTCTGACAGCGCGGTGGGTGATTGATTTCCTGGGCTGCTCAGGAGCCGTGAGAATCAGATCTTTGGCTCTGCTTTGATTTTACCACAGCTGGATCTCATATCCTCATTAGTCCTCCATCTGGACCAATAAAATCAGTTCCATTCCTCAGTTCCAAACTGTCTCCCAGAACATAATGGCCCCAATTTTTTAATAGGACATAGAATCCATAGCCACTAGCCTGACTAAGGGAAACTGCCCCTACAAGCATCCTCCTTCCTACCTTACAGTCTCTAAATACTTCATTTAAAAAATCAGACCTGTAAGGTGAATGCTTTAAGGAGTCTTTGGGCACTGAACTTTGCTTCCTTATTCTTAAATACGAGCCAATTCCACTCCTCTAGCTAGTTCTACAATATTTTGGAGATGTCATCAAAGATAAGAACAAAATTAAAGGCAGTTTTACAAAGTCTTTGGGTAAAATTATGTGTCTATAGGGAACAGGAGATTGATTAGGAGGGAGAAGAGAAAACTAAAAGACGTATGTATACGAAGTGCATCTACAATGGTGAATGCTGGGAGAAATGTAAAAGGAAAAATGTAAAATGTAAAAAAGGAAAAATGAATTAAGCTTCCCATTAATTCATTAATGGGAACACAATGTATAAAAGTCTAGTCTGACTACAGTGAGATATCACTCCACACCTGTTAGAACAGCTAAGACAAAAAACAGAGATAATACTAAATGCTGGCAATAATGCAGAGGAACTAGATCTCTCACATATTGCTGGTGGGAATGCAAAATGCTACAGCCACTCTGGAAAATAATATGACAGTTTCTTATAAAACTAAACATGCATTTTGGCATTTATCCCAGGGAAATGAAAACCCATGTTCACACGAAAACATATGGATGAGTGTTCATAGCAGCTTTATTTGTAATAGCAAAAACTAGAAACAATTCAAATGTTCTCTGGAACATCCATACAATGGAATGCTACTCAGGAATAGAAGGAACAGACTATTGATACATGCGACAATGGATCTTGTGGGGGATTAGAATTGGCCACCTCAAGATGTGTCTCTCTCTACCTTGCTCTGAAGGACATTTGACCTCCCCCCCTCCCAATTGTCTAAAGGAATTTGGGATGGGCCCAAGGACAGGCCTCACCTTGGAAGACTCTGGGTATTGATAAACCAGGAGGGTCTTTGCTACACCCATTCTTATCAAAGTTCTGGTAATCTCCAGTTGTAAAGATATCTCCTTCTCTGTAGGGGGAAGAGAGGTGGATGACCTTATCTCTAGAAACTGGTCAATGTGGAAGCAGAGGGCTTAAATCTGTATAATAACTTTATTGTGCTTTTCTTGTAATCTCTCGTGGCTGACACTCCCAAGTCCCCTGCAAAATCCTCGTTTGTCTACATAAGAGGAGAATCTCCACCATTTTGTTGAGAGACACTCCCTGGTCTCTCCCATGTACATGTTATAAAGCTTTGTTTTATTTTCTCCTGCTATTCGGCCTCATGTCAATTTAATTAGTAGCCCAGCCAGAAAGGACCCAGAGTGGGTAGAGAATGCTCTTTCTCCCCATCAATCTCATGAGCATTATTCTTAGTGAAAAAGATCTCAGAAGGTTATGCTTTTGTGTGATTACATTTATGTAACCTTCGTGAAACAATAAAACCATAGAGATGGAGAACAGATTAGTGGTTGCCAGGGGACAGGGACAGGGGAGGGATGGGGTGAGTAGGTGGTGTGAACAGAAATTGGTAGCATGAAGTTCTTTTGTGGTGATGCAATAGATTTGTAAATTGATTGTGGTGGTGGTTTCACACATGTATACATGGGATAAAATTGCATAGAACTACACACACACACACACACACACACAAACACAGATGTGTAAAAATGGTGAAAATGGAATAAATTCTGTAGTCTAGTTAACAATATTTTACCAATGTCAATTTCCTGGTTTTGATGTTATACTACAGTCGTATAAGATGTCACTAGTGGGAGAAACTAGGTTAAGGGTAAAGGGACTTTATGTATCAAGTTTACAGCTTCCTGAGAGTTTATAATTATTTCAAAATAAAATGTAAAAGAACCAAAAACTAAAGAACCCAACCCAGCCTGTTGTTGCTTTAATGATGTACATCAAAGATCTCCTTGCCTCTATAGTGTAAATACTTACTTGTCTTTGGTCATTTACAATGCATCTTGTACTATTTTGGAGGATTACATTTATTTGTAATTATGTGAGAAAAAGACACTGGCTTCCCATGCCAAACTGAGATGTCAAAGGGTGTTGAACTGAAATATAGGCTAAGCATCACAGTGAAGAGAAGACAAGCAACTGTCTACACTGGGCTCTATACACCTATGGGTGTATAGAAGCTGGGTCTCACATCTGGACTGCCTTTGATTGGTGGACAAAGGAGTAGGTACATGTACTCTCTTGTTCTAGGGATAGAACGTGGGACATGGAGTATTAATTTCCAGTGTATAGAACATCAATGGTCTGTGCATAAAAAACAGAATACAAGCCTCATTGTCAGCCAACAGTGAAGGAGCAAGAAATGTGCAATAAATACTGTAGGATTAAAGCTGGCCAAGAGAAATAAGCAGATCTTTAACGACCATTGTCAAAGTAGTTCATTTTAGGGGAAAAAAAGGGAGGGTTATCCTGAAAGCAGAAGAATGAAGTAGCAAGGTAAGCTTAGGCACATTCCGATGGGCATGAACAAAGAAGCCAAATAACAAAATGAACTAGGATTCAGTGCTTCCATCCCTGTTCATGTAGTAACTACCTTAATGGTCTGGAAACCCCATCAGACAAGACGTGGGATTCAATCAACAATGGTTTCCTAATTATTTTGGCTCTGATATGTCTCTAGGGTTTTCAAATTGTTAAAAATCCAATAATCCCCTCCAGAGGCTGCACACCTGAATACCCCCACCCTGCTTCTTTTTGTCTGACCTGTCATGTGTTCCGTTAACTAAGACAAGTATTGGTTATGTATGATGAACTATGGCTAATTTCTTTTTTACAAGCAAATAAATAATTTTGTGGCTCATTAGGCTGAGCACTTCTCTGATTTGTTTGACCTTTGCAGTGCTTTTTTATCAGCTGGTTTTCTCAGACCTCATTTTCCCCGCAAAGCTCCAGTAATCAAATGAATTGCTGGACCCGTCAATCTGATGCCACAACCTGTTAAAATGGGATTCATCAGAAGAATTTCATTATGTTTTTGTTAGAACAGTTGTCAGAAATCTTTCACTCCTGCTCCCTATTCCCATTGAGTGACAGGTGACTGATATACACATGAAGGAAGTGAAGCATTTATTAAGAGTTTTAAGTTGAGATGCCAGCTGAGTCAAAAGCTTCCTACATAGAGCATCCTTTGCAGAACAGATTTTTCCCATAGCCATTTGTAGACAATTAAACTTGGGATCTTCTCCTCTTGAAAGATTAACCTTAGGTGGCAGAGTGGTCTCAGTTTAAATACCAAATGTATGTTTGGGTCATAGCAAGTCCCCAAGGAGGATTTAAGTTGAAAGTGGAAAATAGCATTTGCAAAGAGAATTTTAGTGTGATTGCTGTTTGCCTTAAGAATAATCATTCACCAAAGTAGTTAACCTTCAAAGTAGAATCATGGGGATGAACCAGGCAGAACCAGAGATCTTTATTGAACCAGATGCAAATGGTTTCAGCATGTTCTTTCCAAGGTTGAAAATGGTGACCAAGATGGTCTTAACATTCCCAGCTAAACTTGTCTACACTTTAGACAAGCTTCTTCTTGACAATAGACTCCTGACTCCCTTTTCTAAGAGCATTTACTTTAGAAAGTGGCCATAGTAAATTTTTTTTTGTCAAAAGCTACTTTTTATTTAGCTCTTACTAGGTGCTGAACCCTTAATCCATCACCTCTGTCCATCTTTCCAGAAGCTTTCTCTTTTTTTATTGAAGTATAGTTGACATACAATATTATGTTAGTTTTAGGTGTACAACATAGTGATTCGACATTTTTATACATTATGAAATGATCACCAGAATAAATCTAGTAACCATCTGTTCCCATACAATGTTATTACAATATTATTGACTATATTCCCTATGCCGTACATTACATCCTTGTGACTTATTTATTTTATAACTGGAAGTTTGTACCTCTTAGTCCCCTTCACCTATTTCACCCATCCCCCCACCTCCCTCCCTTCTGGCAATCACCAGTTTGTTCTTTGTATCTATGAGTTTATCTCTGTTTTGTTTGTTCATTTGTTTTGTTTTTTAGATTCCATATACAAGTGAAATCATATGGTATTTGTCTTTCTCTGTCTGGTTTATTTCACTTAGCATAATGCCCTTGAGGTCCATCAGTGTTGTTGCAAATGGCAAGATTTCATTCTTTTTATGGCTGAGTAATATTCCATTGGGGGTGTGTGTGTGTGTATATATGTGTATATATATATATATATATACACATATACAAGAGAAGATATATGTATCTTGTCTTTATCCATTCATCTATTGATGGACATGTAGGTTGATTCCAAATCTTGGCTATTATAAATAATGCTGCAGTGAACATAGGGGTGCATATATCTTTGAATTATTGTTTTCGTTTTCTTTGGATAAATACCCAGAAGCAGAATTGCTGGATCATATGGTGGTTTCATTTTTAATTTTTTAATGAAACTCCATACTGTTTTCCATAGTGGCTGCACCAATTTACATTCCCACCAACAGTGCACAAGGATTCCCTTTTCTCCACATTCTCACCAACACTTGTTATCTGTTATCTTTTTGGTGATAACCATCCTGACAAGTGTGAGGTGGTATCTCATTGTGTTTTATTTTTTCACTTCTCTGATGATTTGTGATGTTGAGCATCTTTTTATATATCTGTTGGTCGTTGGTATGTCTTCTTTGGAAAATATCTATTCAGATCCTCTGCCCACTTTTTAATCAGATTTTTTTTGATATTGAATTGTATGAGTTCTTGATATATTTTGGATATTAATCCCTTAACAGATATATCATTTGCAAATATCTTCTTCCATTCAGTAGGTGGCCTTTTTGTTTTGTTGCTGGCATTGTAAATTCTTTCTCTGACACTTTGAGATGTAAATCTTCTACAACCCTGAAATGTTTTTCTCAAGGACCTGAGAACCATTTCTTTGAAATGTAATTATCAAGAAAGATAGGGCCCCTGTCTCCCAGTCTCTGTGGGACAGTAGGAGCATAACTTCAATAAGCATCAATTAGCAAACATAGATGCCTAATCACATTGACCAACCTCCCATTTAACGTCCTCCACGACTTTTCCTTTAGCTAACCCCCAACATTTAAAAATCCGCCTGCCTTTTATTTCAGCAGAGTTGAGTTCAATCTCTTTCCTCTACTGTGACAGACTTGAACAAAGTCTTCCTTGACTGTTGCAATTTTTCTTATACAATAGATCCCAGATAATTTCTTTGACTTTATTTTTAACCTCTACAAATCTGTTTGGATATATTTTAAGAATGAAAAATTTGCACATTTGGTTTACCTAGTTTTGACCCTGTGACATAATTTATTAGATCACTTTAAAAAGCTATAATCATTATTTAGGAGCTAAGTCCCTTTTAAGAAATATGTATAAAAAGCCAGGGTCAACTCTAGGCAAAATTGTGTAGGATCCTCCTCTCCTTTCAGCATGGCTCTGTCTGGTTGCCAGATGACAATGAACTCTCCCGGGGGTGAGAGGCTCTCCTTGCAGAGCTGGGTCAACAAAACCAGTTGTGCCAGCTGCTTCCTATCCTTGGCTTGAGCCCCTGCTCTCACCTTTGATATTTGGTTGTATGTCTCATTGCTGATTTGGTTTTGTCCTAAGAATGGCCTTGTGCCTTTTACAGAGAGCATCTGCCACTAATCAATGGAATCAGGAGCTACTGACTTCTGGTTCAGGGACACAGCTTAATGCCCACAAAACTAAGGTAGTGGCCTGGTCTGTCCTCTGTCATCAGCAAGTGTTAAGTTTCACTGTCTCAGAGAGCAGCAGTGGCTGCTCATCTGGGGGACCTAGGGTCTTGGCTGATAATCACTAACTAGTTACCCTTCTTTGGTGGGGTTGATATTTTGGGTCAGGGAACCAGGTTCAACATGTTTTTATATTGTGTAGTAAGCCACATCCTCATTAAACTGGGCTTGGGTATACAGCCCTCAGTCACAGGGTCAGGAGACACGAGGTCTCAGGTAAACGGCACTGGTGCCTGATTAAATGTATTCTCAACAACCACCTTGGTTATAAGGTACTGTACCCTGGAGTCAGGTTGGACTGGCCCGAGTCTTCTCAAATTCTGTTTCCTCTGCTCATTTGCCTCTGCCCGTTACTGCCCTGGGCTGTTGTTCCTGACTCTTCACTGGGCATTTGAAGGCCTCTGTTCTGATTCCTAAACAATGACTGTGCTTCACTCCTCATTTCCACCCTTGCTTCTCTAATTGAATTTGACATTTGCTGAGACTTTTGCAGAAATGACCTTACTATGCCTATTATTTTGGCCTCACCATCACTTACCTTAGAAAACCCTGGAATTCAGCTATCTTGGAAGACAGGAACCTTAATTAAATTAAGAAAGGTTTAAAGATGAAGCCCAGACTGAAGCCAGAAAAAAATAACTTTCAATATTACTAAATGACGTCAATATGTCAAATGATGCTTTGGTTGTGTTAATCGGGAAATAAACACACATGTAGTAGGTATAACATCTTATCCCAGACTTCACCAGCCCGTGACCACAAAATATGTCACATTTACTTTTAATAAACCAAATTATGGTAGTTAGAACCCTTACTGACGAGTGGCCCCCAATTACCCCTCCCTAATGACCACATGAGACCCTCAGATGCCCACAATCCAGTTTGCCCTTTGGTGAGGGCTTCCCCATGACTGTGCCTGTTATCAGAATGCCAGCATCCATGTTGGGGGTGGTCCATGTCTAAGTGCTTCCTGTCCTTGGCATGTCAGAGAATCTCTGGATTCTCTGTTGAGGTGGGAAATCTAACTTCTTTTCTGCTGAGTGTCAGACTTTGTTATCACGGCCTAGAACTCTTTCTAGAACAGTTCCTGGTGTGAGCCCCTTGGCTATGACCTGAACAGATCTCATGTGAAAAAAATGCTCCACCAGTTCCCAGTGGCCTTTATTCTTTCCTTTCCCCCAACTGCCCTATCCTTCCCCCGACTCACCCCAGAGAGTAAATGCTTCTTTCTGTCCCAGCTGTAAAATAAAGCTCTCAGGGGACCACAATCAAAGCAAACACATGCCAGGAAGGACATGGAGTCTGGGAGCAGAAAGGTGGGTGGTGGTGGCTTAAACAGCATCTGGGTTCCCCTCAGCGATTAGCCAACAAAAAAGACTAGGGAACCTGTAAACACTCACTTACCTTGCAGCCTTTTCCTCCCTTTATTTCCAGCTCTCTTTGGTTGCCCTGCAGAGCTGATGTCTGCCAGGAGACAGGCTAAGAGCCACCACGCAGCAGCTCTAGCAGAGGCGGGTGGCAGGGAAATGGACTCACTTGGTGTCTGGGTCTCTGAAGTGAGAGGCTCAGTGCACCTCGTAGATCAGGCTGTTAGTGGATGTTTTTGACGGTGCTGCTGCTGCCACCTCTGCCCCTGCAGAGAGAGGAGCCAATCAGGTGGGGAAAAGGCAAGAACAGGAAATTAGGGGAAGCAAACCAATAGGGGCAGAGGACTTTGAATTAGCATCTGAAGCAGGGCCTCTCAAAACAAAACGAAGCATTTTTCTGTAGGGGATCTTAATTGACCCAATCTGAATCAGGTTGTTTTTTTCTCTCCTGCTTGTGATGGTTGATTGCCAGAGACGCTGCTACTCCAACCTGGATGATCTCTTTCTTGGGACTGGAATTTCAGGGTTTTGACACCCAGTGGTAATTGAGAATCTGTTGATAAGAGATGATTTGGAGAACCGTTATCCTTCCCTATGTTTTACACATTATTATGAATCATTCATAAGGTCCTGCAGCTAAGAAAAATTCATACTGCATTTCAGGGAAGTTTAACTTGAAACCATTTTTCCTTTCATTCATTGAACATTCCCATTTTATATATTATGGTTGCAACTGTATCCTCATTTCTGAAATGTACCCAGGCCACCCACCAAATTTAGTACACAAATGACTTCCAACATCACACAAAATTTATAAAGCTCATAAATTGTTCTTTTTATATTTTTAAACTCAAAAATTTAAATTGTAGTTATGATAGAAATAATCTGTAAAAGGCATTTTAAACAAAATTTATTAATATTGGTAGCAATAATAGTACCCAATTGTTTGCCCAGTATTGTCTGTATTTTAGACTTGTGACAAATGAAAATGGCTTTCTTAGATGAGAAAGTAAACTGTGTTCTATAGTGAAGGGGAAGAAGAGCATTCTCTACCCACTCTGGGTCTTTTCTGGCTGGGCTACAAATTAAATTGACATGAGGCTGAATAGCAGAAGAAAATCCAACAAACATGTATAACATGTATACATGGGAGAGACCTGGGGAAACTAAGTATCTCTCGACAAAATGGCGGAGGTTCTCCTCTTAAATAGACAAACGAGGATATTGGGGGTTGGGTCAGCTATGGGAGATTACCAGAAAAGCGCAGTAAGGTTATTATGCAGATTTAAGGCCTCACCTTCCACGTTGAAAGGTTTCTAGAGATGAAGTCATCCGCCCCTCTTCCCAGTAGAGAGGAGATACCTTTACAATGGAGATTTTCCTTACTAATGTAAATGTCTGGTAAACAGCATTTTGATAACAGTGGGCCCAGCAAAGACCCTCCTAGTCTATCAATTCCCAGAGTTATCCATGGTGACGGCCTGTCTCAGGGACAGGCCTTCCATCCCAAATCCCTTCAGACAGTGGGGCAGGAAGGTCAAAGCCTCCTTCAGTGATAATAAGGTAAAGAGACACATCTTGAGGTGGCCAATTCTGGTCACCACAATAGCTAACAAGATTGAAACTCATCTTGACTTTGAGTTGACTTGAATCAATTTGGTTTTAATTGTAATTACTGATTATCTTTTCCCTTGTACCAATACCTAAATTGTTTTGCTCTAAAACTTTCACAAAATAGTTTCAGGAAAGGTCTGTATTTACAAGTTATAAGGGAGGCAGTAGACCATAGTGATTTAGAACATAGATTTTTACAAACCTCAGACTTGGCTTTGAAATCTAGTTCCACAACGTACTAACTGTATGACACAGGTGAATTTTTCATATTTTTGAGTCTCAGTTTTCTTATTTGTAAATAACAATGACTTCAGTGAAGTTTTATAAGGAGTGAGATGCCCTGTGAAGCATATACTGAGTCCTTGTTAAGTGGAAGTTATTCGTTTTATTATGACTATACATCTCAAAATCAGGCCACTAAAATGGGACTGAAAATTATCTTATTAAATGTAATGTAGTATGCAAAATAGAGTAAAACCTCACTAATTTGGAAATTTGAATAATTGAGAGGAAAGTAATTTTGATTCCAAGAACATGCATTTATTGGGTCCTTACTGTGCATCACTGATGTCCCTCTTGCCTCCTTTGGGATATTGATCCACTAATTACTTGATTTTTCGTAACCGCTTACCTCCACTGGCTCCTTCCTTTAGCTTATGAAATAGTGTTCAGATCTCTCCCATTGTTAAAAAAAGAAAGGAAAACAGGGAAAGGTAAAGAAAACAAAATGCCCCTCTCTTGATCCTGCACCCTTCAACTCAATACAAGTTTTCCACGCAAGAATCCTGAGAGTTATCCTAGATGCCAAGTTCTTTATCGTCTCCCACATCTGACTGAGCAGGTCTAGAAATATCTCTTATTCTCTTCTCATCAGGAAGGCACTGACTTAGGGCATGGCATTGTTGTTTGTTGCTTGGCCATGACAACAGCCTCTATTGCGGTGCTGCTGGAACGACCATTACAAATGCACATCTGATTCTTGTTCTTCTTCATAAAATCTTTCAATTCTCTCATTGTAGGATAGGTCCAAAGTGCTGAATATAGCCTATGGGACTCGTCACAACTTGGGCCCAACCAACCAAGAGCTTCTTGATCTCTTTCCACTCCTTCTTTCTCATTGTCTTTGAATTCTACCTTCCAGTCTATCAAACCTCTTACTATATCCAGAAAAAGCCTGTTGAAATCTGATAAGTCAAAAGCAACCTCTTTTTTGCTTGTTCTCTGTTTTGCATAGGAAATTAGCTCTGCTTCAGTTCTGCTCACGTATTTGCCTTACTAATTTAATCAGTTAGCAGGACACACATTCTTTATAACCAACAATTTTTTAAATTGGAGCATGAAATTTGGGGATCATACCCATCACCTAATGTGGCATAGCCATGTATTTCTTCCAACAAGGGAATGCCTTCCACAAAGAAATTCTAGTGATTGAAATTTTCTTCATTTACTCGCATAATTATTTTCTTTACCTATTTCTCCAAGAGTCTGTTAGCATCTTTGGGGGAAAAACTCTGTCATATTCATTGTTGTGTCTCCTGGACCCAGCATATTGCTCAACAAAGGTTTGTTGAATGAAACAATAGATGGATGTAGGGATAAATGGACAAAAGAAAAGTCTCAGGAAATATAACAATGTTACACAATAATTCAAATTTAGAGTTCTTTGTAGGGCTTCTTGTAAAATTTCTTAAAAATCTCATTCCCAATGACCAATACAAGAGAAAAATAAATAACAGAAAGAAGTCAATAATTACAAAGTGAATCTTACCAGTCTAGAGTTATAGGCTTTGTTCATACCTCACTGGTGCTGGTATAGTGAACATTCTTTGAAGGGTGAAGACTAAAATAGTGAAGGTGTACACTGTTAAGTTCTCGATGTGCTTGGAGTACAATTCCCAGCAGATAGACATACTGCTATTTCACCACTGTTTATAGTTGGCAAATATCTTGTATGTTTGCTATACTATTGTGTTAGTAACAGAATTTCATTTTTTATTATGTGACATTAAAAATAAAGAGATAGAAGCAAAATTGAGAGACCTAAAAATCTAATTTAAGGTGATTACCTGGAAAAAAAAATCACATCTTTTTAAGTAACTGCACTTGTGCTCCAAGGTTTCAATTTAGTAAACTATATCTCAGAATGCATTAAAATATAAGCAGATTAACTGATGAGCAGTGAAATGCAATTAGCACATGAGTTTTTAAAATTTGTTTCTAATGAATCCCTGGACTAGATTTTGCATTTTAACAAGCCATTTATCAGCCACATGCCAACTTTTTAAGTGGTGTCAGATAAATAGTAAGCGAGGAAGTCCTAAAATGAATTAGTTTGTAATATTTTACTGATTAGGATACTAGTTGGCTACTGTAGGGGAATATAATTTGCCACCCCAAAATGTGTCTCTTTGGTTTGAGGATTAGTTTGGTCTGATTATTTTTGAGAACAAAAGACTCAGGAAGAAACTTTGACCTTCCCCCTAACTGCCTAAAAGAATATCAGATAGAAGGTCTGTCCCAGGAAGGAGCTATCACTGTAGATAACTATAGTATAATAGGAACTAGGTGTGGGAGACAGGGAGGAACCTAGCAAAGCCCCTTTGCTCAAAATCCTCTCTGTGTTCCATTGTCTCCAGATGGCCCAACAAAGATTTGTTTACCAAACATTAATTCTTTTTATCTTCCTGTCAATTGCCTCCTTTCCCTTTGAAGACCCAGACTCCTGTCCCCTTTCCTTAGTCCAGAATGACATATAGACCTCATTTTGCCTGACTGTCTTTGAACTTTTCATGCTTATGTGAATTCCCTGTGTGCACATATTAAGCTTTGTTTGATTTTCTCCTGTTAACCTGCCTTATTTCATTTTAATTATTCAAACCAAGAGGGGAATTTTAAGACCAAGAGGGGAAGGGTGTAATTTTCCTCCCTTACACTACTTTAAGAGAGATCAAAATAAAAATGGCTTAAACAAGGTAGGTAATTTTTCTCTTATAGAAAAGTCTGAGTTGGAGAGCAGTCCAGGGTGTCAAGATGGGCCCACTCCACAAGAGAGCTCAGGGAACTAGGCACCTTCGAACTCACTGCTCCATGATCTAGGGTGTTAACCTTGGCTATATATTCTAAGCTGGTTCACCACCAACATATCTGAGTTCCAACCCTCAGAAAAGGAATAAGAAGTGGCTTAAGTGGCTCTCACATCACTTTAGGTCATTTTATTGGCTGCAAAGGATGCTGGGGGCTATAGAACCCACACTTAGCTGCAAAGGAGCTGGGGAACATAGTCTCTAGCTTGAAAGCAACACGTCCACCTAATATTTGAGGGATGATAATACTAATACTAAAAGAAAGAAAGAAAGGGGTAATGGATGGTGAAGGGCAATGAACAGTCTTTATCACAAATGTGCAACCTCAAAGACGTAATGGTTTGTAGATAAATAGATAATAAATCTGTAGATAAATAGATCCCCAGTCTGTACTTTCTTGGGGTAAATCAGTGTTCAGAGTTGAAGAAATCAAGGAAGAATGCCAAATAACTTGGAATTCTTTCCTCGCAGCAATCAACCAGATGAGGAGGCTATACAGATTTTATCTACTGTTGCATGTTTCAATCTATAGTTCATTTTTAGTTCAATGATGCACAACATGGGAACAAAAAAAGAGAAAAATAAGCAACAACAGCAAGGTATGGGTTATTAAATCTTGATGATACATGGTACAAATCCTTTTCTTCAGAATGCTCAAATGGCAATGCCAACTCAACACGAATTCCTCAGCAACTGCCTACAATGCTTGAAAAACAGAAACTCAAACTCTGTGGAAGTATGCCTTGAACAGAAATGACCAGAGTAGTTTTGCATTCCACATTGTCCCTTAAAGTCTCTTCCTAATGAAATTTCATGTCTGTCCTGATTTCATTGCATTTGCTCCTCAGGAAGAGAAAACAACTCCTGGGAAAAAAAAAATTCTTTCAACTTCTCTAACAGGCTTCCATTGATCTAGCTACCACTGACTTCAGATCAACCAGACTTCCCCGCTTGTTTGTCCAAATTCTCTATCACATGGAGACTAAAGATCTCTTCTGACACTTCACATAGATCATTAGAAACACCTTTAGGCAATGGATGACATCAGAATAATTTGCATTAGAAGCCGTATTATTCACTGAGATGAATTAACAGTGTGGTACTTAGGGAATTAGCATTACAACTCCTGTTGATGCTAGTTGTGGTTTGTGTCCCCTGCAGGGATGACACTGAATGAAATCTTGCAAGTCATTTCAAAATAAAATAACTGAGAACTAAATGTGAACTGAGCCAGTCCCAGAAAATACTTTAAAAAATTGCTTGCAAAACTGCCTTGTTTGCATTCATTAGCGTTTGGTTAGCTTTGCTCTAATTATAAGTTTATAACCAACCTGAAAGTGAGAGAAACTTAGCAACTACAGCAGAATACAAAAACATTTTCTCTCAAACTCCGAATGGTTTTGTTAAAAGTTTGGTTCTTTGAACTCCTTGGATTGTAGGTGGCATATCCAGCCTGGTTATGTGTTTCATGCCTCAGTCAGTCTGGTGTATGTCTTGGTCTCAGTATAATTATTAATAGCATCCCCTTTCACTCCCAAAATCGCCCCTGGTTGAATGATAAATTACATAGTCCCTCTGACTATAGTGAACTTGAAGGTAATGATATTGCTCTTTTTAAAAAAGTACATGTTCTTAGATGAGCTTAGTAAGGATTGGATGTAATAATAGTAGGTTTAATACTTGATGAGGGATATGAAATTTGAGCAGTGGGTATTGCCACTTCCTTCCTCCAATCCTGCAGGTCAGAGGTCAAGTCTATCATTGTCAATTTACACTTTAGGCATTCATAGGCTTGATATTTGAAGATATGGATGTCAGAATTTATAAGTTTGACAAGACACAATTAGAATTGTGCCACTTAGAGCCCACTGCACTGCAACCACATTTCAGTTGAACTTTGTTATTAATGTAACTATCCTGAAGTCTCCAAAATTTTGATTTGTGCTGAAAGAAGCTAGTGTCTGTATTCTCACTTAACCCCTGTATTGATGTGAGTAAGGTGTGGAACTTGAGAATTGAGTCATTATGTCTTGTACATGCTAGATTTTCAATAAACATTTATTTAGTCAAAAGGCACAGTTCTTCTGAAGTGTGCTTATGGTTCACAAAGTATTTGACTTTTAAGTGATGCCTTGTCAAGAACCATGAAGGGTCTATGATTTTACCTTGCAACTTAAAAATCGGCCTGCCACGGTTTCATGGATGCTGATGTTACTGAGCAAGCTCTCGCTACCTGATGCACATAGAAGCCAATACTGTGGCACTGGCTTTTGAGCAAAGAAAGAGCTTTATTTCAAGGTCAATTAGCAAGCGGACAGGAGGCAAAGCTCTCAAATTTGTCTCCTCAATCCAAGGTTGGGATGAAATTTAAGGAGTTAGGAGCTACTAAGTTGCAGCTGGGCCTATGTAAGCTGATTGGCTAGTCTTGAATCAGTAAATATGGTAATCAAGCTGCTGGCAGGTGGATTTTCCTTACTGAAGGACTTCTCACTGCATAAAGGGCTCAGGCGGCAACGCTTCTGAAGATTCTTGATTTGGGGTCATCCTGGGGCTATGGGTTTCCACCTGGCAAATGCAGTGCTGTCTCTGTTATTGAGTGAGGTTTAGTTAATCAACAACCTGTTTTAAGGAAGCAAAGCTAGTTTAAGCTGATCAATGTTTCATGTGCTGTTTCACCGACCTAAAGACATGAGACCTCTGGGTCGGAGAAAAGAACTCTTCATCATGGCACGACAAGTAGCATAAGCTGCATGTTCATGTTGATTCCTCTTGGTTCCTAAGTCCCATGGGTACAGTGTGGAGTTGTCCAGGTGGATGATGATCATATAGTGGGTGTGCAGCACAGATGAGGAACTCTGAGCTAACAGAACTCTAATCTTTCATAGTGGGCTGCAAACAAAACTGCCCAATCTCTACCCTGGAGAGAGATATTATCTTTATAACACTGGACAGCAAATAAACCTGCCTTCAGTTCCCAAGGGAGACACTATATACATTTTCCAAGGCTGTTTGAAATTTCTCCTCTACCTTTCTAAATTATTCTGGCTGATCTAAGAATTAAATTGACATGAGACAGACTAACAGGAGAAAATCAAACAAAGTTTAATAGCATGTATACCTCCAATATACATGAGAGAGACTGAGGAATACTGAGTAACTCACCAAAATGGCACCTTCACCTTCACCATCTTCAGCTAAAGACAAGAAAAGATGTTGGGGGTGGGGTGGAGTCGGTTATGGGAGATTACCAAGAAAAGCACAGTAAACAAAAGTAAGGTTATTATGCTGATTTAAGTTGTTACCTTTTGCATTGATAAGAGTTTCTAGAGGTAAGGTCATCCCCCTCTTCCTGGTACAGAGAGGGAGACACCCTTACAAATGGAGATTCCCCTTACAAATGTAAATGTCTCTTACAAAGGGTAACTTCTACTTGGTTTTCAGAGCTTCTCCCATGTCTGCAGTTTCTTGAAAATAATCAGCGTAAAATAATCCTTTTGCCAAAGAGACATATTTTGGGGTGGCAAATTCTGCTCCCCTACACTCTACATGCATCCTTGAAAAGGTAGTGTGGAACAGAAGCTGTCAGTGCCTTTGCTTGCAAGACATGCAGAAACATGAAAGACCCATGGAGAATTTTCTCCCAACATGTCTTTGCAATACAGATTTGAGTTTCTAAGTACATGTTATTTTATGTATAACATTGGCTGTCTAATTGCTAAATCTTCACTTCTTAATCAGCTTCAGTGATAGACTAAGGAGAAATTATTCTTATCTTTTGACTGTATTCTCATCTTATTTTACCAAAAAAAAAAAAAAAGGGGGAGCACATACAAAGCTTGTGAGAGGAGATTATATCTGCTCTCATTTCTTCTTATTATATTATGTACCTACTGTTTAAAGGATTGCATAGATATTTAGAAAACATGGGTACTGTTTTTGAGTAATTTATGTCACCAAGAGGTGAAATGATAACCACCCCAGGCATTTATTTAGCTATGGAGTAGTTTGCCTGCTTGTATAGTGGGGAAGGAATGCTAAAGATGATTGTGATACTTTATGCCTGGAAGAAGCCTCCAGCAGTAACCACAGCTCCATGAATATTTTGATTCGATGACTGGGGTTGCCAGATGTCTTCGAATCCTTCATTTCCTTATCCATTTTCTGCTTTATTGTGTTTCTGCTTCTCTTTCTTTCATTTCCTTTAAAGCTATAAACTTCTGTTGATTCTGAATTCAAATAATCAAAAAGTGCAGATGCTGAATTTTTTTGGGGGGGGGTAAAGTTTATAATATACCTTTATAAGAAAAAGAAAATAGAAGTAGAAAGACAATGTATCACAAAGTTCTAACAGGGCTTGGTTCAAAAGCATAACTTCCACATCATGTTTTAAGGTCAGGATAGGTTCAGTTTAGCTTCCCAATCCTAATGATAACAAATACAGCTATAACCACAACAACTACTATTTATTGAAGGCAAATTATTTGCAAAGTATGTGCCAGCTGCTTTGTCATTTCTATCCCTCAGAACAGTCTTTCAGAGTAGGTGTTATCTCCAATTCACAGATCAGAACTGAGGTTCAGAGGTCAAGGTAACTTGCCCGAGGTAACAACTCAAGGCCTTTTATGGTCTTGCAATTCTCTTTGAACTATCAAAGATAGAGGTTATCGTGTTCAAGGTGGCTTTTGAAAATTGATAAACCTAAATTTGCTATGCCTCAATTTCTGTTCCAAAATATCTAATTTGTTTTTGATTTATTTTAAAGTGGTAAATTATACATTTAAATTAGCTAAATCAGCATATATATGTATATGCATATAGGTATGTGTATATATGTATATACACACATATGTATGTATGTATTTCTTTTTCTTTCTCTCTCACTGTATATATATGTGTGTGTGTGTATATATATATATATATAATTTCAGCAACAATTAATGACATGGGTTTTATTTTTCTCCCTGGAAGCTTTCTCTGACATACTTTGTTCCTTATTTTCTTACCCCTCTGTGGTCACAACTTATAGTTGTCCCTCAACTATAGAACTTAATGCACTGTCCTGTAATTCATTTTTTAGGTGACTACTCTGCCTCTATAAGCCCCTGGATGACAAGGACCATTTCCTACTTATCTTTGTATCTGTGGGATCTAGCCTGGTGCGTGGAATTTTGTTAGTAATTAACATATGTTTTTGAATAAAAGAAAAATGATTAGTTTATTCTGTGTACATTGTAGGCGCTGCTGGGGCCTTAATTTTTCCAAGTAACTTATACAAAGGGCTCTTATAATTCACCAATTTTACTTTAACTTTAACTTTTCTCAATGAAAAGTCACTGTGAATCCTAAAATAACGAACATATTCTATAGAAATTGCTGACTAACCTAGAATATGAAGCATACCGTTTCTTCTCTGTAACCTATTTCTTTCCAGCTAAAGAAAAGAGTGTAGTGAAGAGTGTAAGGCCATAAGGCTGGGAGAAAATTTGAGTGGTTATATAATATACTGCCATATCATGAGGCAGCTTGAAACCTAAACCAGATTAGACACTATTCTCTTCTCAAATACCGCCTAAAAAGACAATTTTGCAGTTTTACTTGGCAGCACATTCTATGATTTTGTGTCACTAAGAAAATGCTTCTGAATATGTAATCTGGATCTTCCAATTTGGAGTTGAAGTGCTATAGGTTAGGCCACATGTTCTATTGAAGCAGAGAAACTCTTTAGTGCCTTTGTATTAATTAATACAATAAGAATACTTATGCTCATTCAACAAACAATCCCTAAATTTCAGTGGCTTAAAACCACGAAGGTTTATTTCTCACTCACGGCATATATCCATCATGGGGCAGCTTAGGGGGTTCTGCACTGCTTTGTCTGGAACCCAGGGTGAGGAGCAGCCACAATCAGGAACATTGCCGTGGCAGAGGGTAAATAAAGGTGGTGACAAGGCGTGTACTAGCTCTGAAAACTTCTACATACAAGTACACATGTCATTTCTCATGTTTTGTTGGCCAAAGCAAGTCATATGGCCACACCTAACTTCAAGTAGGCAGGAAAGTACAATCACACCACGTGCCTGGAATGAGAGAAAGTCAGAATATTTGTGAACAGCTGTCATGACTACTGCAGCTTCCCATAATATTTTCTCCAGGCTAGCATGTAATGGACTTAGAACAAAATATTTTTGGCTGCCCAGGCATAATGGTTAGTTTTTTTTTTGGTGAGGAAGACTGGTCCTGAGCTGTCGTGACTGGCAACATCTGTTGCCAATTCTCCTCTTTTTGCTTAAGGAAGATTGTCCCTGGCTAACATCTGTGCCAATCTTCCTCTCTTTTGTATGTGGGACACTGTCACATCATGGCTTCACAAGTGGTGTGTAGGTCCACACTCAGGATCTGAACCCATGAACCCCAGGCCGGCAAAGCTGAATGCATGAACTTAACCACTATGCCACCAGGCTGGCCCTCATAATGACTAATTTTAAGAACAAAGATTTTTATAGCATATTTGATTTCTTTTGGTCTTGGTTGAGTATTCTAAGGCATTGAACAATACAAAATAATTTAATCACAGTTTTTCTGTCTTCTCAACTTTTGCGTCAACTTCCACTTCATTTCAGACATCTATGAGTGTAGATCCCAAGTAGACCCACCATTATTCAGAACAATGCCTCCACCATGATTTCAAATACAGGACCTTCCCATTGACTATAACATTCTGTTATTCATTTATCAGGTGCTTATTGAGTGCCCAGCATTAGGGGGTGCAATGGGGAACAAAGTAGATTTTTCTCATGGAAATGTTATTTTGGTGTTCTAGAGTTTCACCATAATGGGTCTAAGTGTAGATCTCTTTTTATTTGTTCTGTTGAGATTCACTGGACTTCTTGAATTTGTAGATTCATGTCTTTTTATCATTTCTCAGCCATTCTCTCTTCAAAAATGGACTCTGCCCTATTCTCTCTCTCTCCTTCTAGAACTTATTAGACTTTTGTTAAACCTTCTCACTCTATTTTTCAGGTCTCTAAATCTCTCTTTTATGTATTCTATCTTGTGTCTCTTCTGGCTTCATTCCAGAAATTTTTTCAGTTTTTAAAGTTCACTAATTATCTTTTTGGCTTGTGCCTAATCTATTGTTAAACCTGTCCATTGAGTTTTTAATTTCAACTATTATTGTTTTTACATTTAGACACTCAATTTGGTTCTGTAAAATTGGCTTGGTTATTCTTTATAGTATCTAGTTCCTTGCTTATATTTTCAAGCTTATACATTAGTTCTTTAAATATAATATATTAATAATTATTATTTTGTATTCTGTGTCTATTAGTTCCAGTGTCTGAAATAATGGAAAGTCTGCTGATTCTCAGTCTTGTTGCCTTGTTTTCTTTAGTATTCATTGTTATAGGAATGTGAGTCATTTATTATTTTTTTTGAATACTAGGAATTCTTTGGCTTGTAGATCTTGCACTAACAGTCTAAGACCACTTTAAACTAAGTTTTTGGCTTAGGTTTCTTTTCCTCCCCCTCCAAATTGGTAAAACTGATGAAAATGTTATTCCTAGTTTTATGCAGTAGTTTCCTTCTTTATATATTATTGATAAACACCTCTTTTAAGTCTGTAAATAATGTTATCAAAATAATCTTAATCTTTGAAATCTCACAGAAACATGTATTTAAAAATCCACTATAAATATCAAAACTTCAAGAATGACAATGTTTCCTATATATAGATTGTTTACAGCTTTATCTAAAGAAGAAAAAGAAAACCACATATGCTTGGTTAAGGAACAAAGTTACCCAGGTATCCAAGAATAAAATAAAATTTTACCTTATTTGAGAGAGAGAAAGAAGGAAGACAGATCTTTTAAGGAATTGACTCAAGTGATTGTGGGGCTGACAATTCTGAAATCTGTAGGGCAGGTCAGCAGGCTGGCAACTCCGTAAGAGCTGATGTTACAATCTTGAATCTGAAATCCGCAGGGCAACCGACTGGAAACTCAGGCAGGGTTTCTATGTTATAGTCTTGAGGAGAATTCCTTCTTCTTCAGGAAATCTCAGTCTTTGCTCTTAAGGCCTTCAAATAATTTGGTGAGGCCCACCCACATTATGAAGACTAATTTACCTTATTCAGACTCTGCTGATTTAAATGTTAATCACATCTAAAAAGTACCTTCACAGCAATATCTAGACTGGTGTTTGACTAAACATCTGGGCACCATGGCATAATCAAGTTGACACATAAAATTAACCACCACAGATGGCCAGCATCTTGGAAGGTTGTTTCGCACTAGGTGGGTTTTCCTATACTCTAGAAGGTGTACCAACAAGTCTGCTTGACTGATTCTGTTTACTAGTTGCAACTTTCTCATGTTTCCTTCTTTTTTTCTTCCAATATCTAGATGTAGAGTCCTTTTGGGAGGGGTACGTATATCCAGTGTTAAAGAGTCCTTGGGCTACCCCTACCATGCTGGCTCGTGGAACTGTGAGACTAGGAAGAGTCATGCCAACCAGTTTGGCTTTCTTTGAGTCTAGCATGCAATTCCATAGAGACACTGGAGTCCACGGAATCATGGCAAAGCATGAAGATCTGGCCAGGAAACTCCCACTCATACTGAAGCCATCATTTTGAGTCTACCCTCTCCTTAGGATGCACTCCACATATTCTTCTGTGGAGGCTGCAGATGACAACATGGACCTAGGTCTTAAAAAACAAGTCAAGCAGGAGCAAAATCATGCTGGACAATTCAGACTCCTTTCAGTAAGGTGAGGCATCCAGCCTCATGCTCATGATCCCCGAATGTACCCTCTATGGTCCCAATTCTTAGGCTTCTTGAGTTGGCTAGGTAAATCTGACATGATGAATTTTCCAGATGAATCTTCCATGTGGCAAGCCCGAGAAGTCTGCCTCCTTGAGACCACTCTGTCAGTTCCCTCAGTTGTTCATCTTAATTTGTTTTTGACCCTTTCCTAAATAGTGGAAAGAGAAACAAAAATGGTATTTAGTTAACATTTTAAAAAGAAGAGGAGATATAACTATGTTTATTCCATTCAATTTCATGTTGGATGGTTCTATGATTGTGCTTAAACAAACAATACATGCATATTTGCAAGGTGAGTAAAAACTTGACATTTAGACCATAGGTAGTAAGACAACTGGGCTCATGTTTGGGAAAGTGCTGTCATCAAATAAAAAGGTACACCAAAATTGTAATTTTAAAGTCATGTAAAAGATGTTATCAGTCAATTTCAGTTGCAAAACTTTCATATGAACAAGTCCTTAAAATATCTCATTATTCCTAATGCCACAGCTGCTAAATATAATGTGCGTATATGTACATAGAGTTGTTGAAAATTTAAGAGTATGGGCATGAGGCTTTCTGCTCCATTCAGGTTGTATGAATTTAGGCCGCAAACCTGCGGGAAGGCCAGCTCGTGGTGACAAATAAATTTGAGACAGGCAGTTTTCTTTGCAGGTCTCAAGGGAGATGAGGGATTATTGCTACTTCATCCTTAGATTGGGGTGTTGTCCTTTGGGGTCCCAGCTTTGTTGGCATAGGGTCTCCTATTAAATGACTAATCTGAAACAAGTCTTATTTCTCAGGCTCTCAATGTTGTAAAAATGAAAACTAGGTTCACTTGGTTTGGCAAATGGACTCAAAGCTAAAAACAGCCCTGGTTTTCTATTTTTCCTTCTGGGTTTTAGCTTCACTAAGTTTTTTGCTTGAGTATTTGTTACTTTCTTACCATCTTTTAGATGCATTCAATAAGATTTAAAAATATTTCATCCAGCATTTTATCTGTTTTCAGTGCAGTGTTTGTCAAGGTACTTAGTTCATCATATTGTAGCTATATATATATATATATAATTAAGTATATATATATATATATACTTAAAAAATCATAAAGAAATATGTGACTAAATCATCTAAAATATGAACTTTACAAATAAAGCTATAAATATCAATATAGATCTCAGTATACAAATCCATGAAAAAATCATGATAATAGTAAGACCTAATATTTATTATAGTCCTCTCCCATTGTGCCAGGCACTGAACTAAGCATTTTACATTTACTAAAACGTTTAATCTTCACAATAACCCTATGGTATATGAGCTGTTATTATCTCAATTTTACAGATGGGACACTGAGACACAGAGAGGTTATCTCTCTGTCTCCTTAAGATACAATTCAAGTTACGCTATTAAGAGTGGAATGAGGGTGGAAATCTAGGCAGTCTGAATCCAGAGCCTTGTGACACTATACTATACTGCTTCACATTTAGTTCAATATACACAAAAGTGCAGTAAAAACAGCATGGGGGTGGGGCTAATAGTTATTTAGTGATTTTTGGGGAAGTGGGTGGGATCTTGGAAGGGATCAGGCGGAGGGACATTAACTGGGACTTTAAATTTCTTCACCCTCTATAGGTGAGCTCATGTCCACTGAAAAGGGTTAAATCACTGAGACGAAGTCCCTCAACATCTCTCTTCTCCATCCAAATCTATTGACATCTTTACTCTTCCTCTTGATTCCTCTGCTTCTGGCCCAAGAAGGAGTCTCTGTTCTTCCTTTCCAAGGGTGACCCTCCATCTGGGCTCTCCAGCACCTACTTTGTCAATTTTTCTTCCTTAATTTTTCCCCTCCTTCATAGCTAACTCCTTTCTCTTTGTCTACCAAAACCACCTTCTATTAAACTTTTTGTTACTCAAAGTACCACAGACTTTTTCCTTTCTTTGTTAAATATTTTGAATAATAATTGTGGTAGATAGAATAAAGACCTCCCCAAAGATGTCCACATCCTAATCCCTGCAGCCTGTGAATATGTTACCTTACATGGCAAAAGGGACTTTATATTAGTGATTTTATTAAGGATCTTGAGATGGGGAAATCCTGGATTATCTAGATGGTCTCAATGTGATCACAGGATTCTTAAAAGATGGAAGAGGGAGGCGGAAGATAAGAGTCAGAAAGAGATTTGAAGATGCTACACAGCTGGTTTTGAAAATGGATGAAGGGGCCAGGGGCTAAGGATGCAGATGGCCTCTAGATGCTGGAAAAGGCAAGGAAATAGATTCTTCCCTGGAGCCCCCGGAAGGAAAGCAGCCCTCCTGACTCCTTGGTTTTATCCCAGTAAGACACAGTTGGGACTTCTGACTTCCAGAGCTGTAAGAGAATAAATTTATATTGTTTTAGTACAAACGGTAATTTGTGGTAATGTTACAGCAGCAGTAGGAAACTAATATAATAGTCTATAACTCTGCTTCCATATCTTTGCCACCAGAAATCCTGCCCTCTGCTCCCACCACTCTGCCCAGCCTGCTCTCTCAAAGGTCTCTCTGATCTACCCATCCATCACCAGTGACTTCTTTGAGATTGTGTCAAATGTGAGGTTTTACTGTCTCCAGGGGAGGCTTTTCTTTGTGGAAAAAACTATTCAGAGTAACTTTGAACTTTGGTATTTAAAATTCTTATTCACTTGATTGAAGTTACAAATGAAAAAAAAAGCTCAAACAACAAATAATCGTTCTTCCTTTAGCTGTCAGGTTCACCTTACAAATCTTATTCTATTTGTAAGTTCAGCAAATTTTAGCTATCACTTTTCAGGGGGTCTTTGGTATTTGGGAACATTTACAAACTTAGTTAATTCAACTCAATTAAACATTTCAACCTGTATTTATAAATTTAATATATTTGATTTATCTCATAAACACTATAATCATCTATTTTTATTAAAAAAAACCTTCCAGGCTCTTAATTAGTTCTTATGAATATTAAAAAAATAATTAAAAATTCATTTTAATGACTATTAAAAATATTAAAATAAAATAAACTTATTAATATTGTAAAATTTTATTTTTTATAATAGTAAGATGTCAACTAAAATTGCCAGTCTAAATCAATTATTCAAGTATACCTTAAAAATCATGTTGTACAGGGGCTGCCCGGTGGCGCAGCGGTTTAGTCCGCGCTTGGCAGCCCGGGGTTCGCGAGTTCGGATCCCGGGCGCCCGCCGACGCACTGCTTGTCAGCCATGTCGCGGCGGCGTCCCATATAAAGTGGAGGAAGATGGGCACGGATGTTAGCCCAGGGCCAGTCTTCCTCAGCAAAAAGGGGAAGATTGGCAATAGATGTTAGCTCAGGGCTGGTCTTCCCCACAAAAAAAAAAAAAAAGCACACACACACACACACAAAATCATGTTGTACAACCGAAACAAACAGAAGTCAGCAATGAAGATGAGTATGTGCTCATTATTCCTAGGACATCTATTGCCAACCCTTGAGATAGCTGGGTGCTCAGTTTATTTAACTGAAAAGTAAATTTTGATCTATTAGAGATGTGCTTGAATAAAAGCTGAACCTCTAATGGAAATACTGATTTTCCATTTGGAAATAAGATATAATGTGAAGAGGATTTTGAAAAACTTTTTGGGGATGTATTCATAAAACAGTGAGCTTTTATTGTCAACTATACATGGAAACATATGTTTGAAAAGTAACTTATCCAAACTCTTGGGGCTGTGGTGCTTCTATTTCCTCTTGTCTGGGTAACTATCCCTTCTGTAGAGGTTTACAGCTCTTTAAATTTTCTCCCATAATGTTTCCTTTGAAAATAGCAAGTTAAGTAAATAAATGTCCCTCTATTGATAGGAAAAACAAAGGCTGGAGTAATCTTGTCAATTTGGCTATTTCATTACACCCCAATTTGTCTTTGTCTGAGATCTGAGTCCTTCGTTTGAACTTCATTTTGTAGGTGTTCCTTAGACATTATATTCCAAGTCCCACAGTAGCCAAATTAAGCCAGAATGATTGCAGTTCAGAACATAGATCCTACATACTGCTTTTGTAACAAAACAAAGCAAAAAAGCTTCAAGCAGCACTTTCCTGTGTTCCTTGTATCTTATACACATGTACATACATTAGAGAAATGGAATCTTGCCACCTTCAATTTCTCCTCATAGATTAAACATGAATTTTCTTTTCCAAGAGTCTTGGAATAGCTTCTGTTAGGGCATGCTGCTGTGGCCAGAGAAGGGAACAGTGTCATGCCTGCCATTTGAATAAGGATTTAGTGAGGTCCATGATGCTGAGCTAGTCAAAGGGGAAAGCTGAAATATACATCAAAGGGAATTTAATCTAGGCAAAGCCAAAAGTAAAAAGGCCCATTTCATGGAGAAGTGCTAATAAAAAAATTGTGGAGTTTGAAAAACAGACATTTTCTGGAAAAAATAGTCTGAAAAGGGAGGACATAATGTTAGCTGGTGACAAATACCGTCATCCAAGATTTCATATGTATCAAAGGACTAGTGTTCACACTGAAGTATGTGCTAATTTAATGGATTTTTTGGATTTAGCCCTTTAGAAGCTGTCAGTATTCACCAATGACTAGAGCGATAGGATTTAGTTTTTAAGTGAGGATAACCACGATCATGATATTGATATCACTGGAAGCATCCATCCAGTTTTACTTTGGAATGCATAATTTGCTTTGTTGAGTTGTGGTTAGTGCATCTTTAAGGTCAGCTCTCTCGGTTAGTCAAAGTCTCCTGCTCCTGAGGCTGCAGTCAAGGTCGTCAAGTCCATCCTGCTACATTATGCAGAATACATCTCTATTATGGGGCCATAAGACAATGCTAGAATTCCAGGTGGCTGTCTCATGCATACTTGCCACTGATCAGAATGTGGGTGGCTAAGAGAAAACCTATAATTCCTGTTTGGAAAAACAGCACAAAATACAAGTCACACTTCATTTTCATACATAAAGTAATAACACATACCTTAATGTGAAAGGCATTTCAAATCATAATACAGAGAGTCAGCTAACTGTGCATGGGGCATACGCTATTCATTCAAATAAAGAGTTTTTTATAATTATAACATTTATTGCTAGGTGTATTTCCAGCACAGCGTTCAGGAAGAACCCTTTTATATTTACTTGGAAAAATATGTATCCAATATTTCTGAAAATAGGAGATGTTTAGCAAGATGGAAAAAAGACTATTTTTGTCCTTTGGACCTGCGTATTAACTTTGTTTAAACAATTGCCCACTAGTAAGTTAAACAAATGATCTTCACAAGTAGATATGTTATGCACTTTTAGAGGGTTTAGCTCTGCAGGATATTTAATGAAATTTCTATGTATTTTACAGCACAGAGATCTCTGACATTGGATATATTTAGCTAAATTACAATTTGACAAAAGAAATGTGACTTTCATTGCAGTTCTGCCGGAGTTTGGGTTGGAGTCTGGGATCTCTCCATACCTCTGTGCTAAATTCTTAGAAGGGTTGCTCTGGTAGCAACTATAGCTAAGATCATCCCTTGTAAAATGTGTGACATGCAACTTAGAATTAATTCTGGCAAAAGTAATAAATGTTAATACACCAAATGTTCTGGTATCAGGTCTAAAAATCTTTATCATTACATAAGCGTCTTTTATCTACAATGCAGTGGAAATTGGTGTTCATGATTATGCATATGAGGCATTCCAATATATGAAGAAGGTGCTGAAATAATAAAAGTTAAATTATATTTGATGCACTTTTGGACTTAGTGTATTTGATTGTGTTCTGTCTGACAATTGGTTATTCATGTGTGGTATATGAAGTGACTTTCAATTTCCCAGAATGCAGCCTACAAAACTTATGAACAGATTGAGTTCACAAAATATATTTGTATACCAATTTGTTTGGAACTAGGAAAATATGTTTCTATGAAAACAATGTTATCTTGTTTATACAGAAAAATTTATTGTGTATCTATTATGTGCCAGGCAGTAGTACAGGGATAAAAGAAAGATGACTAGTATTTCCTCAAAGACCTTACAACAGTGGATGAATATGGTAGAGGTAAACATAGAGTGCTCAACACGGGTATATAAATCATTCTAAGGGCCAAGAAAAGCTTCCCTTGTAGGGTAATGCTTGAGTAATTTTAAAGAATAAATGGATATTAGCATATTGGTTGTGAGAAAGAAGGAGGGTAACCCAGGAAGAGGGGACAGCATATGTGAAATCATGGTGACATGAGACAGTAGGATATATTCAGGTAGCTACTAGTGGTTTGACGCAGCTAGAGCATGGGACTGATGGGAGAATAGGGTAGCAAATTGGACATATCACTTTAAAGCCAAGGGTAGCTTTTGATGTCTCATTAACAGGGAAGTGAAATCATTAAGTTAATGCTTTGGAAAGATTTCTGTAGCAGCTCTGTGGAGGGTCAATTGAAGGGGTGTCACAAGATAGAGGAAAGCCAGGTAATAGGTCAATGCAGGTGTCCAGGGGAGAAGTGATGGGGCCAGAACTATGGAAAGCCTTATAATTAACCTCATTAGACCAATCTCTTTGAACTGGTTGGGAAATAGATACTGTACTGCTCTCCATTTCTGTACTACTTCATTGTCTCTCCTGAGTCCTGCAGGCTGATCTCTCTTCTCTTTCCTTCAGGCAAAAAACTCCCCTGAAGCTTAAGAAAATAAATCCCCCTGTGTATAGGGGTGAGAATGTGGAGACAGAACTGAGGAGGTCTTCAGCTCCTCAGGCCGTATGTCTGTTGGGACCGTCGTGATGTAACTAATGCACAGGGTTTATTGGATTGATTGGGTGCTTTGGGAATAAGAGAAAGGGAAAAATTTAGGATAATTTTAGTTTCTAGTTCAGGTAATGGAGGTGTCATTTATTGGGAAAAGGCTTTACATGAGGGGTTATAAAATGGGAGGGAAAGATATGTACAGTTATGAGTCTTGGGGCCATCCAGGGAGGCAGCCCAGTGGACAGTTTTATGGCACTAGGGCTCAGGAGAAATGTGGCTGGCGGTGTAGACAGGGGAGTCATCTGCATATTGGATCTCATTGAAAATGTATTTCAGGTCACCTCCCTTAGAAGACTGATTAAAGTAAATTTGGGAGACTGAGAAGGAGACATGAGCAACTCTGAAACTTAAGAGGAGAAGCTGAGGATGAGCCTTTGGAAATGGATTCCTTCATTTAAACCCAGAGGGATCATTAATCAACCCTAATCCAAACGTGTTGCCTTGAAAGAAAGGAATGAAGTATGCTTTAAAAACACAAGACAGGGGGCTGGCCCGGCGGCATAGCGGTTAATTTCGCGTGGGATCCTGGGCACAGACCGAAGCACCGCTCATCGAGCCATGCTGAGGTGGCATCCCACATAGAGCAACTAGAAGGATGCACAACGATGACCTACAACTATCTACTGGGGCTTTGGGAGAGAAAAAGCAAAAAAGGAGGAAGATTGGCAACAGATGTTAGTTCAGGGGCAATATTCCTAAAAAAAAAAAGGCAGAGTTAAGTAGTTTCAACAGAGACCATATGGCCTGCAAAGCCTTAATTATTTAAAAAAAAAAAACCCTAAAAACACAAGACAGTTTTGTCTCCCCAGTAGAAGGGACCGTACAAGGATGATGTTGTGCTTACTGAGAACTTACATATGATTTATAAATTACAAAGTAGAATTAAAACATGAGAAAAAGTCATGAATGGGGTGTAATAAATAGGTATAATCTCTTCAAGGACCATGTTCTGTGAGCAACGTTACCCTACAGAGAGAGAACAATTTCACCTAAACTGTAGATACATATGTCAAAGAGAAACAGTCAAAGTTCAGAGAATTCTACAGAAAAAGTATACTCTTTCTTAAAATGTTTTGTTCTAATGATCACAGGATGGCATGAAATATTCTGAAGTCAGCAATTCTGAAGAAGCCTTGCTGTTTTGAAGGCAGAATTCTTCCTGTCAATTATAGCAGAACAAAGTAATATATTATGACAAAAACCAAACAAGGATAACAAGGTTTTTCTTTGCAAGAGTTGCTGTTTATGGAAATTCTCTTTAGTCCTCTTCTGTTTGACAAAAGTCCTTTCCCTGAACAAACAAATTTGGATGGCTGTCCTCGCCAGAGAAGTTTGACCCTTTACATGAACCAAGAAGTGTAATCCTTAGTAAGCGAGCGTGGATTCACAGCTCTGTTGCTGTGACCTGGGCTTCCAAAAATTTCTCAGCTTTATGCATCTGCAACGCAAGGCTAATTTTAATTGGGAAAAATCTTCTAAGAATTTTTTGGTGAAATTCAATGTTAGAGAGTATTTGCCCATTTTCACACATTTTAATATTCATGCTTAAAGTTTGATGTTCTGTAGGATGGATGAAAGCTATTTAGTAAATCATTTTCACAGAAAGCTAATCATTCATGATTAACAGATAAACTTGATTGAATGGCCAATAAGATGGATAACTTCTTTTCATTACCACTTCCTCTGATTGTAGGTGTATGTGACTGAATCTTGTTCTGTGCCGTCGAATGACAGGATTCAGCACTTCATATTGCCTCGCTTGGCATGTAGTATTCTCTTTGGCAAGCTGACATCCTCCCTTCATGACATATGACCAGCCCAGGAACACATTGCTGACAGTAGGCTCTATTCTGCTGATGTCACACAAAACTGCAGGATTTCAAATGTGGCGTTGTTCCGGAAATGTAGGCTATTTTTCTCAGCACAGAGTAATACAATGAACAAGTCATATCTGGGGTTACTTGTCATCTTTTTTATCAGTCCACACCTTCATCACCATGACAGCAACTTGTCAGGTATTCTTGTAACCCAGAATTCCAGAGGCCAGAGGAATTAAGACATCAAAGTCATCCTTCCAGTTTAGATTCGTGTTTCCAAATTATGCACAGATCAATTGTTTGGCACTCAGAGCATATTTTCCTGTTGAAAAGGTATATTGTAAGTGATAGTTACATTCCCAAACCCCATAATGCAGCTGAAATTCCCAAACATATTAAATAAAATATAAGAAAACATTGCGACATCACTTTTTAAGTATCTTAAAATGTATGTAAACATAGAATATTTTAAAAGAATTTAGAGAATACTTTTCTGACATTTTCATTATTAATAATGAAGTGAATGTGTAAAAGAAAAGAAAGTGGTTTAACCTTTTTTCCAGATGGTAGTGCCTCTGGAAAAGCAGGTTTGACTGGAAGACGAAGGAATGGATAGAGATATTTGAGGAGATTCTGCAAGAGACTTTTGTCATTTTTAAGGAATTTGCAGGTAAAATGTACTGCATCTCTTGCATGTATAATTTAACTTCAATTTTCACTTTTTCTTAATAAAGACATATTATCACTTCTTCCATGCATATGAACCATGACTAAATTAAAAACTTCCTTTTTTTTGGTGGGAAGAAAGGGGTTCATAAATGGGATAAATCCATCAGCCTTTAATTAAAAAGCCAACATTTACTGTACTCTTAAAGCAAAATTTTAAAATTTTCGACTCTTTGTATATTAAATTTCTCATTAATTTCTCTCAGTAGTCGACTCTCACTGTCTTTCTTTATCTTGCTCCCCACTTTCCCATCCCTCCTTATCCCTCCCTAGATCTGTTTCTCAAGGAGAACATAGGAGATTTATGATTTAACTTTCTTATACTAATTACCCACCTTCATTCTTTTTCTTTGCCCAATAGCTGTCACTACAGTATTTCTAATTTCTTACTAGTACTTAATTTTTTTTGTAAACACAAATAGTGTCTCTTAACTCCCTACTTTGTAACTACTTATACTCTTCTCTTCAGCTCCCTTCCCTACTTTCATCTTCTAATTTCTATTATCTGTTCTTTTATGTTATCAAGGATGATAATTGTGGCAAAGGCTGCTAATTGTCACCCAATATCCACTCCTCCCTTTTGTCTTAGTAATAGAATCTCTATTTTGGCTGGGCAAATGGCTGCTGAAATAGGAATTACCTTTCCCAGTCTCCCTGTGACTAGGTGTGGCCATGCGGTTGGTCAATAGGATGTAAGCAAAAGTGCCTAGTGTGACTTCCAGGAAATGTCCCTAGAGGGAGAGGTCACGTTTTTCTCCACATCTTCCTCCCTCCTGCTACTTGGAATGTGGGTGTTATGTCTAGTGCTGACCAGCCATTGTGGGTCCTGAGGTGGAAGCCCCACATTGGTGGAAGGAGCCTGGGTCTCTCCTGATGGGTAGTACCATACCAGCCCCAGACTGCTTATTTATAGACTCTGTTCACATGAAAGGACAACAAGCTTCTGTCATGTTTAACACACTATTATTTTGGGTTTTTCTCACAACTGAACCTATTCTAACACGATAATAGTCACACTCTGTTTTGTAACCAAAATTAGGTCTTCGGTGATTAGTCTATAGGTGGATTCAAAAAGTTGAGAGCCATAAATAGTATTCACATAATTATAACTGGGTAAATAGTGTTCAATACAAAGTCAAGAAGTTCTAATTTTTTTGTGTATTTCTGCCAGGTAAGCCTATATATTTTTTTGCCCCAGTCATTTCCCCCAGCTTCTCCAGAATATCATCTGCTTTGCTTAGTCTCCCTTTCTTTCATTCCCTCTGAAGACCTCACTCCCAGAGCCCTGTATCTTCCTGTTCCAGTTTTGGACTTGTTGCTTTCTAGACCTGCTGAACAGCTGTCATACTGAGTCTTCCATTCAGTGCTTTCAGGAAAAGTCTATTGAAAAGGCCTAGTGTGTAACAGACATCTGCCATTCTTCATTTAACAGGTTAGTTGTGGGGAAGACTCTGGTATGGGAATCCCTTTTGTATCTATAAAATGTGCCTGGAACATAGAAAACCCTTGATGTTACTTGTAGCTAATACTACTAACAGTAGCATCAGAGAGTGAATTGGCCAAAGTCACACATACAAGAGCCCGAGTTCAAACCCAGCTTGATTCCAGAGTCTGAGTTTTTTTGTGTGTGAGGAAGACTAGCTCTGAGCTAACATCCGTCGCCAATCCTCCTCTTTTTGCTGAGGAAGACTGGCCCTGGGCTAACATCCGTGCCCATCTTTCTCCACTTTATATGAGATGCCACCACAGCATGGCTTGACAAGCAGTGTGTCAGTCCGCACCCGGGATCCGAACCTGCGAACCCCGGGCTGCCGAAGGGAAACAGGCGAACTTAACCGCTAGGCCACTGGGCCGGCCCCCAGCGCCTGAGTTTTTAATGACCACACTGTGCTGTTCCATGTGGAATGCACGGTTTGAATGCTTGTGTTGAACCAGTTGCCATCTAGAACAGTGGTTTGCGTTTATGTGTGTGTATGGTGTGTGGGACGTGGGGGCTTAATGTGAGAGGGGGAGCAAAATACCCTGCTCCCTTGAGGAGGATTTTCTAAGTACCCATGCCTGGGAGCCCATCTGAGAGAGTTTGATAAGCCCTTGAATGTGAGCTGTGACAGGAATGTGTGTGTGTGGGGGGGGGGGGGAAGACCAGCGCTGAGCTAACATCTCTTGCCAATCCTCCTCTTTTTGCTGAGGAAGACTGGCCCTGGGCTAACATCCATGCCCATCTTCCTCTACTTAAGTGGGATGCTGCCACAGCATGGCTTGATAGGCAGTGTGTAGATCCACGCCCAGGATCTGAATCGTGAACCCTGGGTCGCTGAAGTGGAGTGCGGGAACTTAACTACTATGCCACAGGGCTGGCCGCCAGGGGATGCATATTTTGAATGAGCTCCCCTGCTCACCCGATGCCCCTTCTGGTTGAGAAAACTGATTTGGAAGAAGTTGCTATGTTTTGCTGAAGTGAAATGAGTATCCTAACAGAAATCCTAGGAAATCATCCAAGAAACAAGTCAAATGAAAAGAAAGAAAAGTGTTCTTAGGTTTGGTATGCCCTGTGGAAGTGTTCATAAGAATCAATACATTTTTTTTCATATTTTCACTGCCATGACTCATATTTCTACATGCAAAGCATACTTCAGCAGCCACATCAGGCTTTTAATTTTTTTTTCAGCAGTTTCTTCCTTTGAAAAGAGCCTTAGTTAACTCTTACAGTACCAAATCTATATACAATCTCCAAAGTGCTCACTGCCATAACTTACCTTCAAATACATAATTCAGAGGTAACTAAAATAAAATAAAAGAAAGATTATTGGGGATTTTCTGGTAGCACTTCAACAAGATGTCACATTGTTCTTTTTTTATTTTTATTTTCTGGTGAGGAAGACCAGCCCTGAGCTAACATCTGTTGCTAATCCTCCTCTTTTTGCTGAGGAAGACTGGCCCTGGGCTAACATCCGTGCCCATCTTCCTCTACTTTATATGGGACGCTGCCACAGCATGGCTGACAAGCAGTGCGTCGGCGGGCGCCCGGGATCCGAACCCGCGAACCCCGGGCTGCCAAGCGCGAACTAAACCGCTGCGCCACTGGGCTGGCCCCACATTGTTCTTTCATCCTAAACTGAAAGCCCTAAATCAATGCCATGTTTTAAATATATATATTTTAAACAAAAAGTTTTTCTTTTATTGTAACATAAGGAATTAACATGCAAATAACTTAAAAGTAAAAAAATAGTAAAAAAAAAAAAGTAAAAAAATGATAGAAGTAAAAAAGTGAATGAATATTAAGTAGGTAACACATATAGGACTTCCTATGTATGGGGACTAAGTGCTTTACATGTATGAACTTATTTAACCCTTTCCACAAACCTGTGAGAGAGGGTCAGTTATTATATGCCCACTTTTGCAGATGAGGGAATGGAAAGAGGTTAACTCCAAGTTGCATAACTAATAAAGTGAGGGAGCTGGGGTTTGAAGTCAGAGGTGTCTGGCTCCAGAACTTATGAGCTTAACCATACTGCCTCTTCCTGAGCTAAAGAGAGAGAAGACTGGAAAAAGAAGCTTGTGACACATACCTAAAAGATATCATGTGATGAGCTCAGATAAACTCTTTCCTTTGTTTTTAATATGCTTTTGGTTTTTAGAGGGTTATAACTATCTAAATTTCAGTTCTTCAAGTTTAAGTTTTTTGTATAGGACACCACAGCTCATCATGTCATCCTGGGCATGTTTCTCCCTCTCCCCCGAGAACTGTACGGCTGTGTGGTACTCTACATATGCACACAGATGCTGTGTTCTCTTAGGCTAACCCAGTGGTTCTCTAATTTTAGTTGACATCAGAATCACCTGGTGGACTTGTTAAAATTCAAAATCCGGAGTTTCAGACTTAGCCTGGAGCAGGACTGGAGAATTTGCATTTCCCACCCCCCCGCTTTATTGAGATATAATTGACAAATAAAATTGTAATATATTTAACGTATACAACATGATGGTTTGATATATGTATACATCGTGAAATGATTCCTACAGTCAAGTTAATTAACACATCCATCACTGCACGTAGTTACTTTCTTTGTTGTTGTGAGAACACTTAACATCTGTTGTCTGAGCAAATTTCAAGTATATAATACAGTGTTATTAATGGTAGTCACCATGCTGTACATTAGATCCTGGGAACGTATTCCTCTTACGACTGAAATTTGTACTTTTTGACCAACCTTCCCCCATTTCTCCCAGTTCCTGGTTACGACGCAACCACTATTCTACTCTTTATTTCTATGAGTTCAAATTTTTTTTTTAAGATTCCACAAGCAAGTGATACCATACAGTATTTGTCTTTCTCTGTCTGGCTTATTTTCCTTAGTGTAATACCTTCCAGTTTCATCTATGTTGTCCCAAATGATAGAATTTCTTTCTTTTTTGTGGCTGAATAATATTCCATTATATATAACACATTTTCTTTATCCATTCATCCACCAACAGACATTGAGGTTGTTTCCATATCTTGGCTATTGTGAATAATTCAGTAATGAACATGGAAATACAGATACCTCTTTTAGATAGTGATTTCATTTCCTTTGGATATACAGTCATGCATCACTTAATGACAGGGTTATATTCTGAGAAGTGTGTCATTAGGGAATTTTGTGGTTGTGCAAACATCATAGAGTATACTTACACAAACCTAGATGATATAGCCTACTAAACACCTAGGCTATATGATACTGATCTCGTGGAACCACTGTCATATATGTGGTCCATCATTGACCAAAACGTCATTATGTGGTTCATGACTGTATACCCAGAAGTGGGATTGCTGGATCACATGGTAGTTATGTTTTTAATCTTTTGAGGAACCTCCATATTGTTTTCCATAATGGCTGTACTAATTTACATTCCCACCAACACTGTACAGGGTTCTCTTTTCTCAACATCCTCACCAACACTTGTTATCTTTTGACTTTTTGATAATTGCCATTCTAACAGGTGTGAGGTGATATCTCATTGGGGGTTTGATTTGCATTTCTCTGCTAATTAGTGATGTTGGGAATCTTTTCACATATTTGTTGGTCATTTGTATGTCTTTTCTAAAAATCATAGAATAGATTTACTTACCCCAAATCGTGTCCATGCAATTCTTGTTGTTACCAGCATTTGTATGTCTTTTTTGGGAAATGTCTACTCAGATCTTTTGTCCATTTTTTAATTGGGATATTTGGTTTTTTTGCCATGGAGTTGTAAGAATTCCTTATATATTTTGGACATTAGTTCTTATTAGATATATGATTTACAAATATTTTCTCCCATTCTGTAGGTTGCCTTTTCATTTTGTTGATGGTTTCCTTTGTTGTGCAGAAACATTTTGGTTTGATGTAGTGTCACTTATTTTTGTTTTTGCTTTTGGTGTTAAATTAAAAAAATCATTACCAAGACCAATGTCAAAGAGCTTTTCCCCTATATATCCTCCTAGAAGTTTTACAGTTTCAAGTCTTACATTAAAATATTTAATCAATTGTGAGTTGATTTTTTGTTTGGGGTAAGATAGAGGTTTAATTTCATTCCTTTGCCTGTGAATATCCAGTTTTCCCCACATCATTTATTGAAGAGACTATCCTTTCCACATTGTGTATTCTTGGTGACTTTGTTGAAAATTAGTTGACTGTATATGCATGGGTTTATTTCTGGGCTTTCTATTCTGTTCCATGTGTCTGTTTTATGCCAATACTATACTGTTTTGATTACTGTGGCTCTGTAATATAGTTTGAAATCAGGAAATGTGATGCTTCCAGCTTTGTTCTTCTTGCTCGATTGCTTTAGCTATTTGGGGTCTCTTGTGGTTCCATACAAATTTAGGATTGTTTTTTCTGTTTCTGTGAAAACTGCCATTGGAATTTTGAAAGGGACTGCACTGAATCTGTAGATCACTTTGAGTAGTTGGGATATTTTAACAATATTAATTCTTACAATCCATGAACACGAGATATCATTCCATTTACCTGTGTTTTCTTCAATCTCTTTCATTGATGCCTTATCATTTTCAGTGTATAGATTTTTCACCTCCTTTGTTAGATTTATTCCTAAGTATTTTATTGTTTTTGATGCTGTTATAATGGGATTGTTTTCTTTCTTTCTTTTTCAAATAGTTCGATATTAGTGTATGGAACTATAACTGATTTTTGTACCTTGATTTTGTATCCTACAACTTTACTGAATCTGTTTACCAGTTCTAATAGTTTTTTTGCAGTCTTCAGGGTTTTCTATATGTAAGACCATGTCATCTGCAGACAAACAGTTTTACTTCTTCCTTTCCTATTTGGTTGCCTTTTGTTTATTTTTCTTGCCCAATTGCTCTGGCTAGGAATTCTAGTACTAGATTGAATAGAAATGCCAAGAGTGGGCACCCTTATCTTGTTCCTCCCCATTGAGCATGATGTTAACTGTGGGCTTGTCAGGTATAACTTTTATTATGTTGTGGGACATTCCATCTGTACCTAATTTGTTGAGTTTTTATCATTAGAGGATGTTGAATTTTGTCAAATGCTTTTTTTTGCATCTATTGAAGTGATCATATGGTTTTTATCCTTCATTTTGTTAATGTGATGTATCACATTTATTGATTTTTGGATCTTGAATCATCCTTGCATCCCAGGGACAAATCCCACTTGATCATGGTGTATGATCATTTTAATGTGCTGTTGAATTTGGTTTGCTAGTATTTTGTGCAGGAATTTTGCATCTATGTGCATCAGGGATATCGGCCTGTAATTTTCTTTTCTTGTGGTGTCCTTGTCTGTCTTTGGTATCAGGGTAATGCTGGCCTTGTAAAATGAGTTTTGAAGTGTTCCCTCCTCTTCAAGTTTTTGGAAGAGTTTGAGAAAGATTGGAATTAATTTTTTAAATGTTTGGTAGAATTCACCACTAAAGCCATCTGGTCTTAGACTTTTCTTTATTGGGAGATTTTTGATTATTGATTCAATCTCCTTACTCATTATTGGTCTGTTCAGATTTTCTAGTTTTTCATGATTCAGTCTTGGAAAGTTGTATGTTTCTAGAAATTTATCCTTTTCTTCTATGTTGGCCAATTTGTTGGCATATAATTGTTTATAGTAGTGTCTTATGAATATTTATATTTCTGTGGTATCAGTTTTAATGTCTCCCCTTTCATACCTTATTTTATTTATTTGAGTTTTGTCTCTTTTTCTTAGTTAGTCTTGCTAAAGTTTTGTCTATTTTGTTTATCTTTTCAAAAAACTAGCTTAGTTTCATTTATCTTTTCTATTATATTTCTAGTCTCTATTTAATTTATTTCTGCTCCAATCTTTGTTATTTCCTTCCTTCTGTTAACTTTGGGCCTAGTTTGTTCTCTTTTTATTTTTCTAGATCTGTTTAGCATAAAGTTATGTTGTTTATTTGTGATCTTTCTTTTTTCTTAATGTAGGCATTTATTGTTATAAACTTCCTTCTTAGAACTGCTTTTGCTGCCTCTTGTATGTTGTGTTTCCATTTTCATTTGTTTCAAGATATTTTTTGATTTCTCTTTTGATTTTTTTGACCCATTGATTGTTCGGGAGTGTGTTGTTTCATTTCCACATATTTACAAAATTTCCAGTTTTTCTTCTGTTATTGATTCTTGTTTCATATGATTGTGGTCAGAAAAGATGCTTGATTTGATTTCAGTCTTCTTAAATTTGCTAAGACTTGTTTTGTGGCTTAACATGTGATCTATTCTGAAGAACGTCCTGTGTGCACCTGAGAAGAACGTATATTCTGCTGCTATTGGATGGAATGTTCTGTACATGTATGTTAGGTCCATTTGACCTAAAGTATAGTTCAAGTCCAATGTTTGTTTATTGATTTTCTGTCTAGATGATCTATCCATTGTTGAAGGTAGGGTATTGAAGTCCCCTGCTATTATTGTATTGCTTTCTTTTTTTCCTTTCATATATGTTAATATTTGCTTTATATATTTAGGTCCTCTGAGAATTTGCATTTTTAGTAAGTTCCTAGGTAATGGTGACATTTTTAATAAGTTCCTAGGTAACAGTCCAGGACTATACTTTGAGAACCATTAGCCTAAACCAATGGAGATATAAGCATATATCTGAAACAATATATTAGTATCTAATTTCTTTTTTGAGGAAGATTGGCCCTGTGCTAACATCTGTTACCAATATTTCTTTTTTCCTTTTCTCCCCAAAGCCCCAGTACATAGTTGTGTCTTGTAGTTGTAGAGTTGTAGGTCTTCTATATGGGACACTGCCTCGGCATGGCTTGATGAGCAGTGAGTATGTCTGTGCCCAAGATCTGAACCGGTGAATCCCAGCCTGCTGAAGTGGAAAGCATGAACTTAACCACTATGCCACCGGGCTGGCCCCAGTATCTAATTTCTAAGGATGAGGACAGTAAGAATTTGTAAGCAAGTAAAAATATTTAAAGCTCTGTATATTTTTGAGCCTATGCATACAATTTCTCTGCATGTGATTTGGCTATATTTGGCCTAATAGTTCATCTCACTCTTCCTTCACTTCTCAGATTTGGTATCACCATCATTCCATTCCCACTCATCTCCTCTTTGCCTATTCTCTGCCCTGATTTCTCTTCCCTTAATAGGGTTTCATTAGGTAAGTTTGGATAACTATTCAGTGGACATGGGGCCATGTTTCTTGGCTCCACTCTGATCATCAATCAGAGCTCAGAGCCTGGGAATCTGAAAAGATCCTACATAGTTAGAGTCTGATTTCTGATCAGTGGTACGAGGTGACATAAGGTTTAAGATGGCTGTTTGAGCATACAACTTTATCTCCTTCTTGGAACTCCGTTAAAGTAGAGGGAAAGAATAAGAAAAAGTATAAGCCACTACAACGAAGAAGATGGAAGAGGAAGAGGAATTAGGGGCAAGATAATTCAGTGAAAGAAGATTGACTGTACTGCCTAGTGAGCAGAGACAAGGAAGCCCCACCCAGGTAAAAGGGCTGCAGTCAAGGAGGGAACAAATTTCTTCAGAGAACCAGAGAGACTTGGGACTTAGACATTCCAAGTTCAGTAGAGGATGGGATTGGGATGTGGCACTTAAAGCAAAGGGATGGACTGAAATTTTGTAGATAGAAGGGTAGATACCCCTCTCCAGCCCAGCAAACAGCAAAAACCAAAAGGATCTTTTCCCCTTATTTATGTATAGGAATTGAACACACTGAAGATAATTAAATAGTTATATAGTTAGCATGGCTTTCCATATTCACACTCTCTGGCCACTCAGTACTCACAGTCAGCTTTTCTCTTGACCCGTTCTTAATAACTATGGGCATCCAAGGATCACTAGAAATTTGGGGAAACTGGAAAACTGAAAGAAAATAACCAGGATATATAAATAGCAACTTGTCTTGGAGAAAACAGAGCAGGACATGGAAGAACTTTAAAAATTTATATTGCACACTGTAATTAGTATTTGTGAAGACTTGGATTTGGAACAATGATGCTCCTGTCCAACAGGAAGAGGGATGCTAGTTAAAAAAAAAAACAGAGAATAAGAAAGAAAACTCTTGGAACTTAAAGATAACACATAAAAATATAAATAGAAAATATATATTAAAAAACAGTTAAAATGTGAAGTAGAAGATATCTAGAAAATAGAACAAAAGACAAAAGGGACAGGAACTATGAGAGGGAAGAGGCAGAAAGGTCAAATCTGGGAACTCTGTGACAGAGACTGATGTTGCTTTCCAATATCTGCATGGTCCTCTCCTCCTTTGGCTCATGGTTCTACTACATTTCCCTGCCTTCACTGCAGTTCTGAGTCCTGGAAGAAGTGATATATGTTCCTTCTACAATGGAACACTAACATCTGTGAGATCCTCTATGCTCTGTAGGTGGGTACCTACTAGATGGGTACAGAGAATGCAGCAAAAACACCCTAAGGCTCAAGGAGACATGTAGCCACTAGCTGGAAGGAGCCTGGGTTCCTGAGTTACTGATTGGAACAGACCTTCCCTGTCCCATCCCCTGTTAGTTGTCTCCCCCACCAACCCACATGACATTGTTACATCAGTGAGAAATAATTCCATGTTGTGTTACATTACTAAGACTTTGGAGTTGTTTGCTACAGCATCTAGCTTATCCAGCTACCACAACTACTGACTAATAAGAGTTCCATAAGGAGAGGACAGACAAAAAGGAGGAGAGGACATTATCAAAGAAATAATAGGAGAGAAGTTCCCAGAGTTGAAAGACATGTATTTATATTGAAAGAGACCACTGAGAGATCAACAATATAAATGATAATATGACTAATGCCCAGAAATATCACTGTGAAATTTTGGAACACCAGTGTTATGGGATGAATTGTGTACTCCCAAAATTCATCTGTTGAAGTCCTAACCCCCAGCACCTCAGAATAAGTGTATTTGGAGAAAGGGCCTTTAAAGAGGTAAATAAGTTAAAATGGGATCATTAGGGGGACCCTAATCCAATAGCACTGGTGTCCTTATAAGAAGAGGAGAATAGGACACAGACAACACAGACCAAGGGATGACCATGTGAGAACACAGTGAGAAGGTGGCTGTCTGCAAGCCAAAGGGAGAGGCCTTGGAAGAAATCAAACCTGCTGACCCCTTGATCTTGGACTTCTAGCCTCCAGAACTGTGAGAAAGTTAATTTATGTTGTTTAAAACACCCAGTCTGTGGCATTTTATTATGGCAGCCCTAGCAAACTACTACAACCAAGAATGAAGAGATACAAAGGCTTTCAGAAACCAAAACCAAAACCAAAACCAAAACAGGCCACCTACAAAAAGGATGAGAGTCAGACCGACCTTGGCCTTCTCATCGTCAGTACGGGGCGCTAGAAGACAAGGAGCAATATCTTCAAGGCTCCAAGGATACATAATTTCTAATCTAGAATTCTATACCCAGATTAAGTATCAATCAAATGTGATGGCAGAATAAAGATACTGTCAAACATGTAAGAGCTCAAAATGTCTTATCTCCCACACATCATTACTTATGGAAGTTATTTGAAGATATGTTTCATCAAAGAAGGTGTAATTCCCAAAAAAGAGGAAGAGATCAGCTTCAGGAAAAGTAGACCAACGTAGAAGAGAGATGAAAGGAGTGCACCAGTAGAGGTGTGGGCAAGATCTAAGTTCAGCTGGTAGCGTCCAGATGTCCAAGTACTGATTCTATATTGCCAGAATAAAACCCTCAGATCCACTGATCTAGGGTTGCCAGTTTTGGAAAATAAAAATATATCCCATGAAATACTTGGGACATTTACTAAAAAAATTTTTCATTTATCTGAAATTCAAATTTAACTGGGAGTCTTGCAATCTATCTGGCAGCTCTCTACTAGTCTGAAGGCACTAGTTTTTGTGTTTCTTAGCACCTTGCACAATGTCTGGGACATAAGAGGCACTCATTAAGTAGTCAATGAAATGTCATCCAGAAAGTTTCTGCACTATAGGGATGACAGAGAATTAAAAAAAACCCCAAAAAACAATTAAGAAGCTGTAAGAGGGGTTGGCCTGGTGGCATAGTGGTTAAGTTTGTGCACTCCACTTCAGTAGCCCGGGATTCGCAGGTTCGGATCTGGGTGTGGACAGATGCACCACTTGTCAAGCCATGCTGTGGCAGCATCCCATATAAAGTGGAGGAAAATGGGCATGGATGTTAGCTCAGGGCCAGTCTTCCTCAGCAAAAAAAAAAAAAAAAAGAAAAGGAGGATTGGCAATGGATGTTAGCTCAGGGCTAGTCTTCCTCACACACACACAAAAGAAACTGTAAGGGACTCTTGAGGGACTCAGAATTTCTAGCTATTTCACCATTTCTGCATAATTTCAGAGGCAGAGTGCATGGCAGACACATCTCATAAAGTTCACATTTGTTTATTCATGAACCTTTACTTCATCAGCAAATCCTTTAGTACATCTTGAGTCCATGATATATTGTATTCCTTATTTGCTCTAAATCTAACATTTAACTTTGCAACATACACTTTTATTTTTGGAATTTCCACTTAACATAAAATTTCTTCTATTGATTAGTTCTCTCAAAATATTTTAAAAGCATTTTGTGCTCTAATACAAGGATTTGGAAATTCTGCATAAAATTCTATTCTACTGTAAAAAAAATCAAAGAAACAAAATCTATTCATCACTAGAGGCTAATTTTGGTGTACTATTTGAAATAATTACAGTTCTAAATTTTGAAGATATGTATTGCAACAGAAACCTTATTGTGTTTATCCTTCAGAAATAAATTTCTTGTTTTTTTTCTTGTTTTGAAGATGTGGTAAAGTGATACATTAAAATTCACAGCTTATCAGTGTGACAGAAGATTAAAAATAGAGGAATTTCAAAACAAACCTTTGTATTTCTAAAAATATAAGAAGTGCTTCTTTATGAATTTTCTATAGTTTGTTTTTTCTTTGTGGAAGAAACCACATTTGATCTGTATTTGATTGACTGCAAGACAAAAGTCAAGTTGGTCTAATTTAAAATGACTTGCTCTTATCATACAATGCCATCTCTTATTTTCAGCAGAGATAGGAGAAATTGAGTGAGAAAATTGAAAAATCATTTTAATGCTCCCCAAAGAAATTGTAACATGAGCTGGAACATATGGGTAATTTGTGAGGTAAAGTCAGCTATGGAGTATAATCATTTTCAATGTAATTTTTGTGGCTGAAGTGTTCCAAACCAAGAAAAGCTTTCTTTTTTTTTTTGGAGACAAAACTCTGATCAGACCTCTTCAAACTTTCTGTTTCATTTGTAACCAAGGTATCGACCAAGTGTGACTCACGAGATAGGATAAAAATGCATCTCCTTTTCCCCTACTGCTCCTTTAAAACTTATGTAGTGGAATAATCTCTCCTTCCCTGTGGATGGAGAGCTGGTTCCATCACTTTTTTCTCACATTTAGGTAACAGGCTGTACTAAAGTCGCTTTAGGTCAAAACCAGTCTCAGTTCAAACTTTAGAATGTCTGCTTCCCAACAATAATCAAAACATTGATGATACATTTTCTTCTCCTCTCCAGCAGGCCCCGTGTATTGGCATGGGAAAGGCCTTTTCCTCCCACCCTGTTAATAGTTCTCCCCCTTTCCCAGCTGGCTAACTATGTTTTCACCCTCCAGAGTTAGGCCCGGGGAATTAAGGGGAAAGAGTACAGTTTTAAGTGGTTGGTGCAGTCAGAACCAGCTACAATTTTCAGGGCCCAGTGCAAAATGAAATGTAGGTTCCTTGTTCAAAAAGTAGGAAAAAAGTGTCTTTAAAAATCC
This sequence comes from Tapirus indicus, assembly GCA_031878705.1. Lineage (NCBI taxonomy): Eukaryota > Metazoa > Chordata > Mammalia > Perissodactyla > Tapiridae > Tapirus > Tapirus indicus. Next base: position 6,076,786 of record CM062918.1, read on the forward strand.
TCCAATATAAAGATTTTTCCTTTGTCCCACAATCTCTCTCTTGACTTGTCATGGTTATTTGCTATTTAACATCATTCCAAGAAAAAATAAGCATGATTTTATTGTTCATCTTTATATTTTGCAATGCCAGTTTTCAAAGCAACGTAAGAGCATTTGCCTTGTATGCAAAATCCCTGAGATTACATCGATTGTATTTTGTAGCTGGAACATACATATCCAGAACAGTGGAAATGCTGCATAAAACTGACTCCACTGTTTTCATTCCACTTCTCGATACGTGTCCATTCTACTAACACTCTCTCCCTTGGGCTCACTAATAAGTAAGGAGAGACTGAAAGGAAAAGGAACTGTGAGTTGCCCTGTCTTTCCCTTTCCTTCTATATCATCATTTTTAGTGCAAGTTGTTAGTTAATTCAGAGAAGTACAATGAGTAAGGAAGGATGTGATTGGGGTTCCTTAGTCACTTCTATTTCTTAGAATGCCATTGCCTGCTTTTTGTGTTTGAAGCAAGTTCTGATTCACATGGGAGGCATGACCTCTGGGGACTGTCAGCAACCTCTGCTTCCTCCATTATTGACATAACACACTTACCTTGTACTCACTTTGAGTCTCCCCAGACACCCATGCATCATGGGTCCGTGGGAAATGTGTGCTCATGAGGCATTGCACATGCTGTACACAAATGGGGGAACAAGGAATGACAGATGCACGTTGTCCCATTGGACTTATAAAACACTAGTTCAAAGATGCAATTATTAAGAGTTGGAATACACAGGGCATTGAATCAAGCTGGGGCTTTTCTGAGCACAGGGTCCCGTGTAGCTGCACAGTCTCACTCCATGACCTGATCCTCAGTGCAGCTGTCCATCATGTTGATGGAGGCAGGTTTTCAGCTGACTCCTGTGTGGCCTGCATCTGGTCTACATTCAATACTCAAGTGTGACTTGACTGAAAATGCAGCCACTTGTCATATACAGCAACAACCCTCCTTTGCTTTGCTACCAAAGCAGCTCCCCAGTTTTCCTAGGGAGACAGATGACCTTTGTATCCTAAGATGCTGGAAGACATATTTCCATCTCTGTAGGTGGTCTCCTTGAAGCACACTTCCCTCTAGGCTTGAGATGAAGGAGCCAAAACCTCTCCATCCTTTCTTCTTGGTGATCCAATGGGTTAGAGGTCATGATACAGAGTCCTCATCTTTCTCACAAAGTCCTCTCTCCAGCTCTACTTCTTCTAGTCTTTTACATCTCCCTGTGGGTACAAACCAGACTTTGATCTGGTTTTTGGATGATGGCCAGAAACTCTGCATATGGTATTTTTTTCTCAAAAATCACTTCGGTGTCTGATATCTATCCTATCTCAGTGCCTCAGCTGAAACTTCCAAATTAAACATTCTGTTTCATGTAAATTATCATGACTGGATGCAAAGCATGCCCCCAGCACAGGGATTGAGTGTGTTAAATGTTGGGTCTTTTGAGTTTCTTTGAGGCCACACAAAATTTGGACGCCTACGTGTCTTCTTCCTGAGGATAATATGCTACTAAGCTTTAAATCTGTCTTGATGCTCATAAAATAGGGGCAGTGATCAAAAGTGAGCTCATTATATGTTGGTCTGAGGAATTCAGGCATTTTCTTTATATGTTGATAGCTCATTGCTAATGCTTCACCTAAGACCTAAAGGGGAGAAAGAGCATTCTCTACCCACTCTGGATCCTTTCTGGCTAGGCTACAAATTAAGTTGACATGAGGCCAAATAGCAGGAGAAAATCAAACATAACTTTATAACGTGCATACATGCGAGAGACTCAGGGAAACCGAGTATCTCTCGACAAAATGGTGGAGGTTCTCCTCTTAAGTAGACAAATGAGGATATTGGGGGTTGGGTCAGCTATGGGAGATTACCAGAAAAGCACAGTAAGGTTATTATGCAGATTCAAGGCCTCGCCTTCCACATTGACCAGTTTTTAGAGATGAGGTCATTGCCCCTCTTCTCAGTACAGAGAAGGAGATACCTTTACAAATGGAGATTTTCCTTACAAATGTAAATGTCTAGTAAACAGAACTTTGATGAGAATGGGCCCAGCAAAGACCCTCCCAGTGTACTGATACCCAGTGTTATCCAAGGTGATGGCCCATCCCAGGGACAGGCCTTCCATCCCAAATCCCTTCAGACAGTTAGTGGGTGTGGGGAAGGTCAAAGCCTCCTTCAGTGAAAATAAGGCAAAGAGACACAACTTGAGGTGGCCAATTCTGGTTCTCCAAGTCCTGCCTCTGAAACTAAAAGTTTCAGGGTCCTTTTGAAACTTAAAGAAATTTCATAGTCCAGATGCTGAGTTGGTAGATTGCTCCATTTCATTGAACACATTTCTTAGTCCTGATAATAGATCAGTCCAGTTCATTTTAGAAGGCAGTGATGTAGATAGGCTCCCACAGTTAGGCCTATATTGTGGAAGCAAGCAATCAGGTATCAATAAGAAGTATTTCATGGGGCCAGTCTGGTGGTGCAGCAGTTTAGTTCACGCTTTAGCAGCCTGGGGTTCACGGTTTCAGATCCCGGATGCCTGTAGATGCACTGCTTATCAACCATGCTGTGGTGGCATCCCATATAAAGTAGAGGAAGATGGGCATGGATGTTAGCCCAGGGCCAGTCTTCCTCAGCAAAAAGAGGAGGATTGGCAATGGATGTTAGCTCAGGGCTGGTCTTCCTCACACACACACACACACACACACACACACACACACACACACACACAAGAAGTATTTCTATGGAAACAAAAGAAAAACAAGGTCAATTGAGTGAGTTATAGACTAGTTTCTGAGTTCAGAAGATAGCCAGTTCAGAAGATTTCTAGATGTTAGCACTGAAGCATCTTTTGCAGCTTAAAATATCTCTGATTAGCAGGATGCTATTGTGGTGATCTCTCAAGTTTATATCAAGTTGTCCAGCTTCAGTTTGAAGGGCTTCAAGGAAAAAGTGCAGGTTCAGTTCTCAATGATTCCAAATAAAAATGATGGGAAAACTGAAAATGTTCATTTAGAGATTTGTAGCCAGATATTCCAGGAGACAAGAAGAATTCAGGATCCAGTTCAATCAACAGATAGAAAACAAAAATCTCAAAAACAGTTAACAAAACTAGGATCTAGTATCCAAAAATGCATACTTTAGTTTCTATTGAAACATAATTTTTCCTCTCTAAAATCACCCTCATTTTTACTAAGGATAGCCAGATTAAGACTAACTGGTTTGCAAAATAAGTTTATTTTTAATAAAAATTGATTCAATTATTTACATAAGTGCAGCAAGAATAGCAATTGATTATATAGGTTCTTTTAAATCTGCTTTGCTGGAACTTTTTATAAGCAATCTCAGATTAAATTTCAAAGGCCTCTTGAGGCCAGGAAAGCCAAGTCAGGATCTTGTTATCAGACTTTGCCTACAATACCTACAGATTTAGGTTAATTCCTCTCCTCTTGAGGTCCCGCAAAATATTGAGTTTCCTTGCACCTCACAGATAAGTGACATTCCTTACTCATCGAGTAAGTGTTGCTTGGAATGCTGTAGATAAGGTGCCAGGCCAATATTTCCACATGGTGTTATTCCATAAAGTCCAATCTTTGTCTCTCACAACTGTCTTGTCATATCTGAGTCTGTATGCTTTTTTAAAAAAAATATAATATTCCAGCCAAAGCTCTGTTGGCCAATGTTTCCAATTGTGTCCAGTAATAAGGAAAATAGATCCTTATTGAACTTATGCAAATAACTACATTGCCATGAAATAAGAATATTCACTTACTAAGAGTTTCCAAATTCTGGAGGGATTGGGTAGAGAGAAAAATATAAATGTTTCAATTCTGCTTACAAAGGTATAATTCACCAAATTGATATAAGCCACAGTTAGCTTGAGAGAAAAGAGAAAAAGTTTTCCTTAAGTCTGAAAAAAAAAGCCAAAACATTAAAAAAATCAGCAATATTTCAAATAAAAATAATAAAAATTATAATCATCCTCATCAGTTCATTCAGTCCTCTGTAATAGATCCTTGATCTTAATCTTCTGTTAGCAGTTTCATAAAATCATCAGTTTCTCTGTTAGGGTTCTGTAATTTCTTACCCAGTTCAGTTTATGATCTGAAAGTTTATCAGAAACCTGTATTCCAGAGTAAATGTTAGAATCCTTTCCATGAATCTCTCTGAAGATGAAACATATTTGCCAATTATCTGCAAATGACAAAAGACTCAAAAGGGGCAATTGACAAAGAAACTTGGCTATTTCTGTGACATACAACACTTGAAGATAGTAACTAGAATTATGGCTGACAAACAGGACAGATACATATATATATTTTTAAAACACTTACATCAATGACACTTACCCACACAATATCATAGGTCCCTATGAAACAATGCTTAGTTATCCATTTAACCAGGATGACAGTTAAAGATTTTTAGACAAATGCAGAAAATTAAATAGCTGTGTGAAAAACCTTAGCACCTGTGATTAAGAGCCTGATAAAAACAATACAGGAAATTTAATTTGATAAAACACAAAATCCCTACTCTTCTGGTAAACTACTCAAAGAACAGGCCTTTTAAAATCTTGTTACCAAGAGCAGGCTAAAAGTTCAAGAAAATTAAATTATCCTAAGAGAAAGGGAAAACTAAATTTTAATTTTGTACCAGTTTACTTTTTGACATTAAGATTCATTTACTAAATTGGATTCATTTTAATCTTAGCCAATTTGACCATGTGCAAAACACCTGTTTTAGAATTTCTCTTCCACAAACCTCTCATAACTTTCTTTCATTTTTTTCTTTTTTTAAATTTATTTTTTATTGCAGTAACATTGGTTTATAACATTGTATAAATTTCAGGTGTACATCATATAACTTTATTTCTATATTCAGAATTTGTCCCATGCCCTCCTTTCTTTTCTTCTAGTAATTTAGGACAAGTTTATCTTTCTTAAGAAAACAAACAAAATATTTCCATTCTTCATACCATTTTTTTTTTACTAAAAACTTTTATCTTACTTTCTTTGAATACAAACATATTTTCCATCACTTTAATCACACATTATAATTTTAACCCTTAGAACGTAATTTTTAAATAAAAACTAAGTAAGCAACTATAAACTGTCATTTATATTAGCATTGGGTGGCCTGACAAACCCACAAACACTTCTCACAATTTCTGGAAACATATTACTTTATACTACAATCTTAGTAAAACACAAGACATGTTTATCAATAGACCCCAAAACACCTTTTAGTTTTTCTGTAGTAAGAAGTCCAAAGTAGATAAACTTATAATTAATGTCTAATATTTTATATTATTTGGAAGTGGCCCAGATATTCAGTGAATTTTTATCATTTAAATTAATTTAACGTGGCAAACTTCAAAGTTTCAAGTTACCAAAGAGATTTCAGAAGCCTGTTTAAGTAGACGTCAGGAACTATAATTATTGCTAAAGGTTTATCTATAAACTCTAAATTACTTACATCTAAATCATCTGTTCCCAAAAAGTATGCTTTAGATTACTGAAGAAAACTTCCTGAGACAATGGACAAAATCAGCTATCATTTAAAGCTATTATTTTGCTGACAAATTTGTAACAGGGATAACATGGGCTTATTTGACTAGTAAACCCAGGCTGCATATTGGCACCATATCCAAATACTGGCAACTCTTGAGGATATGCCTATTTCAATTAAACTAGCAAACTTAAACCAGCTTTCATACACCAAAGATTATTTCATATCACGTTAACTTGAAAGACATATGGGTTAGTTGCATTTAGAAATTATTTTTGTAAGTGCTTATTTTAAGCCAATTAAACAGAGCTCTTAATTTTAGCCATACCATCCAGAGGCAAAACATCACACACACCACACACACACACACACAACATACAGACACACACACACACACACAGATTCCACAGCTATTGTTTTAAAATTACTGTCATGAATCAGGTGCAGTAACACAAAGCTCCCCATTTATGAATGCAAATCTCACCCCAAGCCTCCTCCGCTGCCATTTGTGGAGGAGACCCTCAAGACGCCAGACCCCTGGCAAGGGCTCTCCCATGGTCACTCCCTCTGGCCCTTCAGAGATCTGTAAGATGAAGATGGTTGTTTCCAGTTACCCAAAGAACTGGATTACAGTTTAAATGACAAAGAAGTTCACCCACCCTTCTAGCTATATATTTTTTTCAATTGCCTTTTTTATATCAGGGAAAATTTTAATTTAAGAGGTGGATTAAAGATTTGTACATTGTAAAACTTCAGGACAATGTATCACATCTTTAAAAGTTTGCACCTCTTTAAGTGTACAATTTAATCCTAGATCTATTTACTTTGGGGGGGCCTTTATTATCCTGATATTAGCCTCTAGTTTTTATCTCATACAGTGTGGGCTAAGGCAACCCTATTGACTCCCCATTTTGTAAGTTTAGTTACCACTCTCTTAAGGGCAGATTTATATGCTATTTTTCAATCAGGCAGGGAAAATGTTCCCTTTTCTCAGTGAGATGCAATGTCTATCCCCACAATACAATCTATAACACAATCAGGCAAAAAGAGATATAATCACTTCACGTAAAAGCTCATATATAACCTCTTCATATAAAATTAGCTCAAACATTCCAGCCATTATAATCTTATCAACACACTTTTACATTATTTTTTCTGTCTTAGGAATGTCCCTTTTTGTTAAGCACTTGTGCAAGTCTCGGCATAAAGCCAATCAGAGTTCAGAGGTGGGGGGGGGGTCCCCCAGTGGGGAACTGGTCGGGTTTTGAGAAGGTTGATTTCCCACTTTTCTTTTACTTTTGCTTTGCTATAAAGTCTGAACCAACATCTAAGGCAGTCTCTTATTTCTTTATCAAGCAATTTTTTCAGACTTTATAAACACAATTATTTCCAATTTAAAGCAAAATTAAAAAGGTCAGCCTGCCCCACTCACTCCAAAGTTCCCCTGAGGCTCCTCTGGCCCAGGAAATTCCCCTTTATGATTTCCTTTACCTAGGGTATGTGCAAGACTATTCAAATTTTTTTTCTTTTATTAATCTGGCCTTTTTATAATTACCAATAAAAATAGTTATGATGAGAGCTCTCACAAAGTTTTTCCCCCAATTTAGAATTTTTCCCAATTTAAATGATCCATCATCTGGACACATTGATGAATAGGATCTGAACCTTAACAGCAACTCACCAAAGCTTATATCTATGGACACAAGAGGCATCCCCAAAAGTGATCCAGAGAATTTCACTCCCAAAATAGCCTAAGAAAGAACAAAGGTTGAGACAACAAAGGCCCCTATGGAAGCAGTTCGGACCCCTTATGACAAACCCCTGAGATCAGACACAGCAGGACAAAGAGTGTGTCCCAGAATTCCAGTCTATCGACTGGCCACTGAAATGCGTGCCAGTACATGCGTCCTCTGAATGGCAGAGACCAGAAAGGTCACAAAGCCAAACTCTCAAGACATAGAATAAGACAAAAGCCCCAGACAACAGGCTTATGGAGATGGCTATGTCTTATGACAAATGACAAAAAGACAGAAATAGTGACTGTTTCTAGGAGGAAAAGGATCACTTAACCAATGAGCGCTCAACCAGATCCTAGAATCACTGGGCCCAAGAAGCTATCCTCACCAAGATTTTCTCCTTCTTTTCTAAATTTAGAAAAGAGAAAAAAACTCACCACCCTCATTTGCACTGGGCCCTGCAGGCAGAGACCCAGGAAACTGACATGGTAAGAACTCTCAGCTCTTGCCAGCTCTTGTCAGGGGTCTGGAATCTCTTGACCACAGCAGTTTGAGGAGCAAAGAGCATCCAGCCAGTGAATTTTTATCCCATCCAAGTCACCAAACTGAAGGGGAGAAAGAAAATTCTCTACCCACTCTGGGTCCTTTCTGGCTGGGCTACAAATTAAGTTGACAGGAGGCTGAATAGCAGGAGAAAATCAAACAAAGCTTTATAACATGTATACATGGGAGAGACCAGGGAGTTTCTCTCAACAAAATGGTGGAGATTCTCCTCTGATATAGACAAATGAGGATGTTGGGGGTTGGGTCAGCTGTGGGAGATTACCAGAAAAGAACAGTAAGGTTTTTATACAGATTTAAGGCCTCGCCTTCCACATTGACCAGTTTTCAGAGATGAGGTCATCCACCCCTCTTCCCAGTACAAGAGAAGGAGACACTTTTACAAATGGAGATTTCACTTACAAATGTAAATGTCTGGTAAACAGAACTTTGATAAGAATGGGTGTAGCAAAGACCCTCCCAGATCCAAGGTGATGGCCCATCCCAGGGACAGGCCTTCCATCCCAAATCCCTTCAGACAGATAGTGGGTGTGGGGAAGATCAAAGCCTCCTTCAGTGAAAATAAGGTAAAGAGACACATCTTGAGGTGGCCAATTCTGGTCCCCACAGGCCAAACTATTCGTATGGAGATAATATGTTGTAGGGAAAAAAGCAGAGCTCCAGTATCAGAAACATCTGAATATGATTTCTGTTTTTCCTGCTTCTTACTTTATTACCTTGTGGAACTTACTTAATCTTCCTAAGCTGTAATTCCTTAACTGATACAATGGAAGAATAATACCAATTTTCTAGGGCGATTTGATGATATGATGTATGCGAAAATTCCAGAGACCCAACCAATGTTGCTTGTCTTGATGAACATCAGTAATTTGGTGGAGAGTTTTGAGTTTATTTGATAGAGAGGAAACATTTTTATTATATAGCCATGGACAGCAGCCCCTTCTTATAAGAGTGGTATATATTGCCTTTGGTTCAGCAAAAATCTTTGATGGGGTTAATTTTTTTCTTTTTTTTGGTGAGGAAGATTGGCCCTGAGCCAACATCTGTGCCAATCCTCCTCTATTTTGTATGTGGGACACTGCCACTGTGTGGCTTGATGAGCGGTGCACAGATCCATGCCGGAGATCTGAATCTTTGAACCCTGGGCTGCTGAAGCAGAGCATGTGAACTTAACCACTATGCCACTGGGCTTGCCCCTATGATGGTGTTATTTATGGAAATATAGGCCTCAGGGTATGCCTACTAATTTGAAATGAGAGAAAGAGAACTAAAGTGTCCTGTACAATAAAGAAATTTAGAATTTAACCCAAACATGGCTATATTGTCATATCTATCCATATCTCTATCCAAGCAAATATGTGTCATGGGGTAGTCGTGAGCAATATAAATTTTAGGAAGGTGGAAGAGTGTTTTACATCTCAGCTGAACAGTGTTTCATCCAAAAAAACCCATCAGATATATTTTTTGTCTGAAAAGTTTCTCTCTTTAATCTCCTTGCAGCCTCTAGTTCCTAGTTCCAGATTTTTCCTAACCCTCAATCTTCCACATATCCCTTTTCTCAAGTAAAGAAATTTAACTTTGCCCAAGTTTTTCTGATGTTTCACCTTCATAATCTTCACTGAACTCTTATCTTCACGTATGTGAAAGACCATTACATTAAAAATAACGTGCTCAATAGCCAAAATGTTCTTTAACTTCTCGGACCCACTCTCCTTAGAATTTGTAAATTACGAGTAATAATAGGCTTTTCAACATGTTTTTTCTTGTCATGGGAGTTTCCAGGAATAGTTTAGAAATGGGAGAAGGGGGCCTGGAAAGCAGTGTGAAAGTGCACAGAACTTCAACTAGCCATGTGCAACTTCAGCAGATGGGGTCTCATCCTAAGACATACCTCAGACTGTGGAGCAGAGTATATGCTGAACTTCAGTCCCCTACTTACCCCTTTAGCTAAGCACCCTTGTGCAGTGAACAACCTGCACAACTCTATGTGGTGGCCCTGGACAGGGAGGAATAAAGTACCAGGCGGGACCTTTGGGAAAGGTGACCTGTGAGAAGTTACAAATGCCTAGGGGGCTGGAATAATTTTAAAGACAGGATTGGCTATGTCAATTTAAAAAATATCTGCTGAGAGGTGGTAAATAATTTCAGTTACCCTGGAGCTATCCATGAAGTTGTCTATGAATAATGTCTTGAGTTGATGGTACTTTGAAGAGTGAAGGGATTGAGTCTGAGTTCAGCTGATCAAACAGTGACTTGAGGTAGAAATATGATTGGGGAATAGAAGCAGCTGTAACATGGGGGTGACTCAGGAGCTGTCTTCAGCCTACCATCCTTTCACCAATATCCTGGAGAGATGTGCTTTGATTACAGGGCAGGGGTGCTGATGCTTGGGTTCTATTTCTATCAATGGAATCCATGACTAGATCAAGGGAGGCATAGAGTATAATGATGAAGAGCATTGGCTCAGACCACTGAGTCATATCCCATTGTGTATACCCAGTGTGGGATGGTCCCCAGTGATCCCCCTTTCCTGGTATTCACACCCTTGTGTAATCTCCTTTCCTTAAGTGTGGGCTGGACTTAGTACTCACCTTTAGGCAATAGAACATGGCAGATTTGATGTGCTGTCACTTCTGAGAGTAGATTACAGAAAGATTATGGCTCCCATCTTGGTATTTTCCTTTTATTTTTTCTTACTTGCTGTAATGGAAGACAGTTAGCTGCCATGTTGTGAGCTGCTCCATGGGGAGGCCCATGTGGCAAGAAACTGAGGTCTCTGGCCAATAACCAGCAAAGAGCTGAGTCCTGCCAACAGCTGTGTGAGTAAGCTTAGGAGAAGATCCTGCCCCAGTCAACCCTTCAGATTAAACTTCTGCCTGACAAATATCCTGAGTATGATCAATGAGAGAATATGAGGCAGGGGCACCCAGCTTCACTGCTATGTCAGTTATCTATTATTGTGTAACAAACTACCTCAAAACTTCGTGGCTTGAAAAACAACATTCGTTATCTGACAGTTTCTGTGGGTCAGGAATTTGAGAGTGACTCATCTAGGTGGTTCTGGCTTGGAGTCTTTCATGAAGTTACAGTCAGATTGCTATTTGGGGCCACTGTCACCTCAGGGATTGACTGGAGCTGGAGGATTCACTTTCAAAATGGTTCAGTGACATTGCTGGCATGTTGATGGAAGTTAGGGGGCCTAAGTTCTTTGCCACATGACCCTCTTCCTATGACTTCCTGTGTGTTCTCACAGTATGGCATCTGGCTTCCCCCAGAATGAGTGGTCCAAGAGAGCAAGATGGAAGCTGAAATGGTTTTTAGGACCTCACATCAGAAGTCATACACCATTACTTTTGTCCTAATAATTGACCCCACAGACCATCCCTGATGTAATGTGAGAGGTGACTATCCAGGTGTAGAACGATCAGGAGGCAAGCTATTTGACCTTGGACTAGTTGCTCGATACTGCTAAACTTCAGTTTCCTTGGCTTTGAAATGGGGATAATAATGGTAGCTCTCTTATAGGGTTGTGAAGATTAAATGTGATATTTCAGAAATTAGCACTTAGTAACCAATACATGCAAGTTCTCTTTTCTCAGTGTAAGTTTTCTAAAAAGGGTGTGTGTGTGTAAGAATAGAAAATGATGGACATTTCCAGTATAGCCATCTTGAGTTATAAGATGTGTGTGCTCAGTAAATGTTACTGATTTTCATCATTATTATTACTAGTTATGAGGGTATTACTGCTTATATTGCAGGGCTGGCCCATCTTTCTTAACACTGTTTCAGAGGGATTCCATAGATGATTTGTTATATGGTCATCTTGTATCTGAAGTTCCTTGGGAAGCTGTCTAATGGCAGCTCTTGATTAAACCACATTTAACACATTATGACCTAATAAAATATTCTGGCTAGTGAGACTGCCTCATTACATGTCACAGAAATTAAAAGTGCAGCTTCTAATAGAAGTGTGCTGTCCTTAATGTGCTGGCAGAGAGCTTTTTACTGACAGGGTCAGCAGAATACAGAACGTGCCTGATCTACAATATCTCCGGTCAGATCAGACATTCTGAGTCCTGTTTAGACTGTAGAGTAGGGTGTTATACTTGCTTTCGGTCTCAAAAAGGTGGAGTACAGATTCTGCAAGAAAATGGGATTTAGTTTTAGGAATAATTTGATTGTAAGGAGCAGAAGCTCAATCAAGGTTGTTTAAGAGTAGCTCCATTTATTTTAAGTGTTCAGAGAAATCTCACAGGATGCAACTATTGGAAATAGCCATCTCTCATGAGACCAGAAATCCACCAGATGATCTTTCCTTTTCTCTTGCCATGTGGTCTTCATCTCTCATGTTGGGGTCTGTGGGTCGGTAAATTCTAAAATGGTCTATAATGACCACTCCCTTCTGGTATTCATGCCTTTATGTAATCTTCTCCCCTTGAGTGTGGGCTGGAGTTATTGACCCACTTCTAAAAGCAGAAGTAATGGGATGTCACTTTTGAGGTTAGGTTAAAAAAGATGGCGACTCGAATCTTGGGTGTGTGCATTCTTTCTCTCTCTCTGAACACCTGTGCTGGGAGAAGCAAGTGCCATGTTTTGAGTAACCATATGGAGAGGCCCAGATGGTGTGGTACAGAAATGAAGTCCTCAGTCCAACAGCCTGTGAGAAAGTGAGGGCCGCAATCTGAAAGCCCACGAGTGACTAAAGCCTGCCAGAAACCAGTGAACTTGGAAGTGAATACCTCATCTCCAGGTGAGTCATTGAATCTTGAGATGGTTGCAGGCCCAGCTGACAGCTTGACTGTAACCACACAAAACAATTGGATCAAAAATTACCTAGCCAAACTGCTTCTGACTCCTGATCCCCAGAAACAATGAGATGACAAATGTTTGTTATTTTAAGCTGTTAATTTTTGGTGTAATTTGTTATGCAGCAATAGATAATGAATACAGATTTTGGTGCCTAGAAGTAGGGTGCTGCCATGATGACAACCTAAAATGAGAGTGTCTTTGGAACTCGGATTTGAGCAAAGCGTTAGTGAAACCCTAAAGTGCCTTGAAGAAGCTGTTAATAGAAGCTTCTTGGTCTTTTATAAGGCTGAGGGTGAATGCTGGCAGTAAACTGAAGGAAAGGGGAATCCTTGCTATGTAGTGGCAGAAAACTTAGCAATGTTGTTGCTCATAGTAATGTGAAAAGTAGAAAGTGTACTTTATGAACTGGGTGATCTAGCCGGAGATTTCTAAGTGAAGTGTTGAAGGTGTGGTCTGGTTTCTTCTTGCTGCTTGTGGTAAAATAGGAGAGAAATGAATTAAATTGAGGGAAGGATGTTAAGTAAAAAAGAACCAAGACTTGATAGTTTTGAAAATTCTATTTTTCCAGATGCAACTGGTGCCAAATCAAGAAATGACTTTTGATCAAAGGTCAAATTGAGGGCACTGCCAGGAGTACAGTGGTCTAAAGATGAAGCAAAGGATTTGATGTTGTAACTTCTGTTAAGATCTCAGAACGATCAAAGGATATGCCCCAGGGTAATATTTAGTCACGTAAAGGGCCCTTTGAAGAGATTAATGGCATGTCTCACCAGAGCCTCTCAGTGGAACAATAGTGTTTCTAAGAAGCTTAAGGGCCTTGTGTCTTAGCTGTCTCAACTAAGGCTCAAGGGAGAGAAGGGCTTATTTCAAGATTCCTGAGTGTGGCTTTTGTCTAATGGAGTGAACCCTAAGATGATTCACAGGAGACCACCAAGTTCTTAAAAGAGTTGTATGTGCAGAAACATCACCATCTTGGACTCAGGAGAATAGAGGCAATGTGGAAAGAGGAGAGGCTTTTGGAACCCAGAATTATACTGGAAGGAAGCAGACCGTGATAGCTACTTAGCTGTAAACACATGCTACCTTTCACAACAAAAGGAAGGAAGACTCAGATGTTAGACCTAAGAAGGTAGAGTTGAGAGTCAGGGAAAATTATTCCCAGGCCTTGAAATCTAATCAAGGAACATCCAGCCTTTGTCCAGCTGGATTTCAGAACTGCCACGGACTAGTGTGACTGCTTTGCGTGTCCATTTCTTCCCTTTTTGATAGGGATGTGTGTAGCAGTTTTCCAATACCTGTCCCCATTGTATGTTTTGTGTGTGTGTGTGTGTAGGAGAGATGGATAACTTGTCTCTTTAATTTCATGAGTCTATTGACCAAGAGGTATTGCATTTGAGGAGATGTACTTAAGGAAATACACCCAAGAAGCCTCATCAAGACCTGGATCTAATTTAGATGACAGGATTCTGGACTTTGAACTAATACTGTAATGGGATGAAGCTCTTGATGCCTTGGAAGGAGAAGAGGGAATTTTGTTTGTGAGAGAGATGTGAATCATTGGGAGCCACAATAGTAGGCAACTTCTAAGATGGCTCCCAATGATCCTCCCTCTTGGTATTCAAGCTCTTGTGTAACTTCTCATTGAGTATGCGCTGGACCTAGTGACTCACTTCCAATGAATATAATGTAGCCAAAGGGATAGGCTATCACTTCTGAGATTAGGTTTCAAAAAGACTTTAACTTCCATCTTAGCTATGTGTTCTCTCTCTCTCCCTCTCTTCTGCTCAGATCACTGGTACCAGAGGAAGCAAGCTGCCACGTAGTGAGCGGACCTATGGAGAGATCCATCTAGTGTTTCAAGGAACCAAGCCCCTTAGGGGGTTTACCTCAGGAGGCACTGAAGCCTACCAACAACCACATGAGTGAACTTAGAAGCAGATCCGTTCATCCCAGTCTGATCCTGAGATCCCTGCACTCTCAGCTGACAGCTTGACTACGATGTTATGAGAGACCCTGAACCAGAGCCACTCAGCTAAAATGCTCCCAGATTCCTGACCCTCAGAAGCTGTGAGATAATAAATCATGTTTTAAGACACTGAGTTTTGGGGTAATTTGTTATGCAGCAATAGAAAACTAAGAGTCTGTTCTCTCTTTTTGCAGACTGGTTTCCCTGCTGACTCATTGCTTTCACGTGAGGTTGCTTTGCTTCCTGACCGTAATTGGCTGACTCACTCTCTGGGTCTCAATTTTATAATATTTTGGAGAGAGAATCTCATTGATTCAGCTGGGCTCAGAGATCCCGTACTGGTTATATTTTCCTTTACCTGGAGCATGAAGCATGTAGACTGCATTTTCCAGGCTGTTGGTGAGTTATGTTCTTATAAAGACAGTAGAGAGGAAATGATGGGCCTTTCTAGAATTGCCGCTTTGAGAAAAGGTGCCCCAGAACTGTTTTTGTATCTGGTAAAGTGAGCTGGATTATTCACAACAGTGAATCCGGGGGCTATAACATATTCCGAAGATTCGCTAAAAGTGTCATAGGATGCAATGGTATTAACAGTGGTACTTTTAAATAGTTATATGTACTAAATAGAAGTTAATGCTGGTTGAAACTCAGCAGTAATTAGTAAAGCTATTTCCACGGTGTTGTTGCTAAGGTAGTTGAACTGACCGTACTTTTTCCAAGGTATAAGAACACAGGTGATACCTGAGCGGTCTAGTGAGTACGCTGAGTGACTCCTTCAGGGAGATCTTCCATTCACCAGGAATGACTTGGTCCGTTAGGAAGGTATTGGCTTGTACCGCTGTGACGGGCAGGAGGGCTGCTATGTGTGCCCAGGGGCACTCGGAGTTACTGTTAACATTTCATGTTTCATTGGTGCTTTCTAGTTGCAAACTACAGTGATTTTTTTTTTAGAGTAGGTTGAACTCAAAATTGTCTTATAGTAATAAAGGATTGTCTTGTTGAAAGCCGTTTTTTTCTTTTCTGTTTGATTAGTGTTACCCTATATAGCACAGTGACTGGAATGTTCTAGAGGAGATTATAAATTGCACCTTAAAAAATAAAAGAAAACAACCATATATGTGTTTTAGCATCAGAAAAGTTAAGATGAAAGAAGACTTGAGTAAAATATTTAGAACCAAGAAGACTAAATGTATTATAGTATCAAAATGGTTTAAATGTGAATATGTGTAAGATAATATTCAGCTATAATTGACTAATTAGTTTGTATAATTTTGATGCTGAAGCCTGTACAGTGAGATTCAGGGACAGGTGACTTTGCACATCTGCCTCATGAACTCTGGACATTGAGTCCGGCACTAGCAGTCCTGGTTCCTTGAGGGCTCCTAGGAATCTTACGAGGTGGCTGTGGGGACCTTGGACCTGAGGATTTGGCTCCCAGACACTAGTTTTATGACTGTTTAATGATGAAGGAGAAAAAAGATGCTGCTCCAAATATTGATGGGAGGTTCCTGGGGGACAAAGAAGTTGCTCTGAGGTGGGAGAGGGTTGAAGGAATGAGTCACTTTTCAAATACAGGAGGACCGAGAGTGTGACACAGGAGGCCATCACCTGAATCAGCCCCTGGCCCAGCCTCCTGGAGAACTTGGTGTAGTTTCGGCACGGAAGCTTTTGTAAAATTTAAAGAGCAGGGCTATCCTTTAGGGCCAAAGGCTCTGTAATCATGTAGGTCAAAGATCATCTGTGATTAGGTGAAAGAAAGCCATCTTTTCTGCTGTTCACTTAAGACAGAAGATGCAGTAAACTCCCAACAGAGCTGCTAATGAGCAGCTTCAGGAAAGGGTTGGCCAAGACAGCAGCAGCCTGAGCTTCAGAGGATCACATGAAGGGAATGGAGGGAAGGGGACTCGCCAACCACACAGGTCCTCCTTATTGATTATGGCGTTGTGATCCAATTCCTTTCCAGAAAGCTTTTGTGTCAGTTCCAGCTGGGGTCTGGAGGGAAGGATGAATGGGTGAGTTGAAATAACAAAAACAAAAAACAAAGCAAAAAACTGGAACCACATACTCTAACAATAATCTAATCCTTTGAATTTATCTCTCTGGGGGCTGACATGGTCTGGAGAAAGAATGGCTTGGCCCTGTGGAAAACTGCTTTTTTTCTAGTCACAAGTCATGTATTCTCATTCAAACCGCTAAGATGTCCTGTTTTAACGTGTCTCTGCAAGTGGAATTAGGCTGCCATGTTGATGTCCAAATTTGCAATATTGGCATGAAGCAATGATAGGAGCAGCCAAAACATGGTCTGTGCAGAGCAGGCAGCTCAAATCAGCCACTTTTACATGTCTGGGGCAGGTTGGTATTTGCCACATAATCAGTTGGCTTCTTTTATGTGTGCTCTCATTGTGTGCTACATGGGGGCTCCATCAATTTGCATCCAATGGCAGCAAAATTCTCATTCTTTCTCTTGCTGTTGTTGCAAAAGAATTCCAGTTTGGGGGAAAGAATAGTGATAAGATAGAGTGCACATTCCCCATTTCTGTTCTACAGACACCAGGACAGTGAAATGTACTTGTATAAGTTAAGATTCTGTACTTCCCATTGCATTATGCAATAAAATGCTAGTTGTATGCTAAGGCAAGTCACCTTTGTTGAGACTAGAAAGAAAAAAACACTCCAGCATAGTTCAGTTATAGCAGTGATTCTTATGTTGAAATCAAGGGAGCTTTAAAAAAATTCTGATTGTCCAAACCCATTAATCGAGAATCCAAGCATCAGTATTTATTAAAACTCTCTAGGTGATTTCAATGTGAAGTCAAGGTTAAGATTACTGAATTACAGCCTCAATGCTCCTCAGAACTGCAAATACGGAAGTCAGAAATATGTACATAAAGCCACCCCTACTAAGTCACATTTCTAATTGCTGAGGTAGAATCAACTTGTCCTTGTGGTTAATAGTTTAGTCTGAGTCTGTCAGTCTGCCTGTCTATCATCTATCTATCTATCCATCTGCCCATCCATCCATCCAGCTATTCTGTGGAGAATCTTAAATGAAAGATTGATCCAGGTATAAGTAATGTAATAGGCAATTAAGTTGTTAAAGATTTTTAGATAGCAAAGAAACATGATTGAACTTGCTTCAAAAATCATCTGGGAGCAGTGTCAATAGTGGATTTCATGATCGGAAGATCAGGCCAGAAAAGAGGTTATTTTGCAACAGTAAGGTGAGAAGGAAGGAAGTTTTTAGGATTTTGATGATGAAAATGGATAGGAGACTAATATGAGAGACAGAGCATTTTAAAAATAATGGTATTTGCCTGACTGAAAAATTAAAATGATCTGTGGAAAATCCATCAGAATGAATATTGGGGAACCACTTGGGCTTTCCTCTGTTGAGCCCAAAGATCTTTTGGGGGCCGGGCTAATTTCCCTTTTCCTGCTTGCTGCACACCCAAGCTTTCTGCCTAGTTTCCTTTCTGCCTTCAAGCTGCCACCACTCAATTCCTCCTTTGGATTTTCCAAAGCTGATCTTGGAGTGGGACACAGTCCTTTGTTCCTTGTGACAATGGAAGGCAAGCACCCAGGCCCTTGATACTTTTAAAGTTTTACTGCATGTTACTATAGTCTTGTTCACCAACAAGGACCTGGGGCATCATTCTTTTCACTGTTTCCACTCAGCCCAAGATCAATTTCCACATTAGTTATCTATTGCCACAGTAATGCTGAGTGACAACCATCCAAAACTCAGTGACTCAAATAATACGTTTATTTGACTCATTAGTTTTCAGGTGAACTGGGTGATTCTTTTGGTCTTGACTGGGGTTATTCATGTACTGAGCAATCGTGATTGGGATCTCTCACATATTTGGGTGTTGGACGGCTTGTTGTCTAGTCTAGAAGTCCTTAGCTGGGACAGTTGGGGCTCTGCTCTGTGCCTCATCCCCCAGCAGGCTAGCCTGGCCGTGTTCTTGTGGCAAAGGAAGAGGAGTAAAAGAGCTAGTGGAAATGTGTAAGTGCTTTCTCAAGCTTCTGCTTGCTAACATCCCAATGGCTAAAGCAATTCACTTGGCTGAGCCCAGAAACTGGAGGTGGGACAGAGCACCCTGCCCGGAGTGAGAGAGTACTACAAAGTTATAGGGCAAAGGCAGGTGGACAAGAAGTGGGTGAAGAATTGGTGCAGTGAATCCGCCACGGTCTTTTTTCTCATTCCCTCCATTATCTAAGTGAGGGGTCAGCCTTCACCCCCTGTTCACACTCAGAATCCTTATGGAAACAGTCCAAGGGGGGATTCTGTTAAATCCTTTGTCTTTATTCCTAGATGGATGTTTTAGCCCAAATTTCTAGTTCTTTAATAATAAAAACAATAAACCTAAAAAATAGTAGTAATAATGATCAAGTTCTTTCTATGTAACAGACATCATTCTGATTTCCTTACTGGCATTACGGCATTATTTAGTTCTCACAATCACTCTTTTAGGAATTGCTGTCCTTGTGCATCAGCTAAGGAACTGAAGTTGAAAGGATTAAAAAATTTGCACAAAGTCAACATTTCAGTATTTTTCTATTATTGAAGAAGTAATATGTTTTATTGTACAAAATATGAACTAACAAAGATCAGAAATAACAGAGATAACCACTCAGCATTTCGGTGAATGAATTCTTTTATTGCATATTTTGAGAGTAGTTACCAAGGAATGAATATTTTAATAACTGAGATGTGGGAAATTAGCTTTATTAATAATACTGACTTCGCATGAACAGCACAAGCCCGCATCCATAGACTGCATTTATATGGAGCTGAAATCAATAAGATTCTCTTAGCTCTGCCCCAAACTGCAACCCATCTCCATCTCCCCACTACATATGATTTACCTATGGACATTACTTTCACTCGCTTTTCTTAAGCTGGTAAAAACTTTTCTAAATTTATGATGATATATAGAATTTAACAGGGTGTATAAACAACATAGCAGAAAGAGAGAATTACAATTAGAAAGTTATGCCATTTTTTCCCTCCATCATCTTGCAGGAAGCATACAAGGTGGGTAAAGTAAGTTTTATTCGCTTGCAGAAGCGTGTAATATGTAAGCGCAAGAAAACGACCGGTAGTATCCAGCACATTTCAACTCAGAGCATCTATCAAAATAAGAAGGAAGATTGGAATTCTTGTAAAAAACTTTTATAACTCTGTGCTTCCTCAGATTTTCTTGGGAAAATGGGATCATATTGGGTCTTGATGAAATTTAGTTCCAACGCACAGTGAATACCAATAGAAGTTCTTTGGGAATTACCCCCATGATGATGACATCATTAAGAGAGCCATAAGTGTGCCACTGAAATAAGTGTTCCAGAGTATTAAATTTTATCACTTTAAAAGCCAGATTAATTATTTTTATTTTAACCATATTTTGAAGGAAACCTAACATAAATGTGCTATTTTTCTACCTCTTGAACTGAGCATACTAAATATTTTATTCATTTTGTGATGACTAGGTCTCAGGTTACCATTATGAATAATTTTTGTTTTATATGTTAATACAGTATTTCCCTTAGGGGCTAGTGAGTTATGTAGGTCTCTTTGATTAATTACTTTAGATTTTTTAATAAGTTCTGGTGATTCTCTTGTCTGTAGTGTCTCTTCCTTACTCTAGGCTGTTTCAATTTGACAATTCTCTTTCCTTGATACTTTTAATCTATTTTTTACCCTGTAACCCCTATTTCAGTATAAATCAGATAAACATTCAAAATCAGCAGTTAAGTTGTATATTAAATTAAAATTCAGTAGCCTTTTGCCCAAGAGACTGAGTCCCATGCTTCTTCTGAAAATATAATAAATGGGATTCATTTGTTTATTCAAAATGTGTTTTGAATGCCAATACCATATTTCATTGGGTCTAAGATGTCAGTTATAATACAGACCACTGTTATACGGACTACTAAGAAAGAAAAAAAAATTTGCATATTACATGATGCACCCCCGATTTAGGATGTTAAAATGTGTAAAAATATAAATCCTGGAGGAGACGAAATATGCCGTGTGAGTGCAATAATGATAGGGGTACATCAGTGATCAGAGCAGATAATAACCCCACTCTAAGCAGCTCACATGCTAATGGGGGGAAAATTGTTATGTCAGGCGATCATTAGTGCCCGAAGGGAGGAGCAGAGCTCGGCAAGGGGAAGGAGAGTGACAAGTGGAAGTGGGGGTATTCTTTTTACAGAGAGTCAGGGAAGGCATCGCTGATGAGGGGATATTTGAGAAGAGACTGGAAGGAAGGGAAAGAGTGAGCCATGAAGTAGGGGGAGATAACTCCAGGTAGTGGGGACAGTGAGTGCAAAGACTCTGAGATGGGAACATGTTTGAGGTGTTGGAGGAACAGCAAGTAGGCCAGCACAGCTGCAGTGGAAGGAAGGAGGGAGAGGGGTGGGAGGTGACATCAAAGAGATGGTGAGCTCCATGTTAGGTCAGGCCTTGTGGACATGGCGGAAAGAACTGTGACAGATAGCAAGCTGTGCAAGTATTTTCAGTGGAGGACACAATCTGATTACATTTTAATAGAAACATTGTGACTGCTGTGTGGAGAAAGACTGCTAGGACACAAGGGAATGGAAACAGGAAGGTCAGTTAGGAGACTATTGCAATTATCCAGATAAGATGTGATGGTGGCTCAGACCAGTGCAGCTGTGATGGAGGTGGTGAGAAGTGGGCAGATTCTAGATATATTTTGAAGGTTGATCTTAGAGAATTTGCTGATGGATTTGATAAAGGGTTATGAGAAAAAGAGGGGAGTCCAAGGTGACTCCAAGATTTTGACCCATGAATGAATACAGCTGACATTTACTGAGATTGGAGAAAACCAAGGGAGGAGGAGCAGGATGAAGAAAGAAGAAATGAAGACTTTGTACAAGTTAAGTTTGAAAAGCCTTAGCTGTCAGGTGGAGAATTGAGGTAGGCAGTTGAATACGTGAATCTGAACTTCTGGGGAGAGGCCCAGACCAGAGAAATAAATTTGGGAGACAAGTAAAAGAATGAACAGAGGTGTCAATTGCTGCTCATAGATTGAGTAAAATAAGGACTAAGAATTGACATTGGATTTGTCAACATAGTTTGTGAGACAGAACAGATTGGAGTGGATTCAGGAAAGAATGAGAGGAAAAGAGGTAGAGGCAATTCTTTCAGGGGGTTTTGTCACAAAGTGGGGCAGAAAAATGGGTGATTACTACTTCTTCACTGAAGTTTGAAACCTTTTCCAGTTACTTTTAATATCATCCAGTTGGAAGGCATAGCAATAAAATATTTGGGCTGCAGGGCATATTAATTCTCTGATGTCACATCTCAAAAGACTTGGTCAAGAAATGAATTAAGCTCAAATAAACTTTCCATTCAAAGAAAAACTGTGTGTTCTTTATAATTTGCATTGTTTTTTGAAAATCTAGGGTAGCATTAAAGATAAAAGGATAAGATTTGCAAAATACAGAGTCTAAAGGGGTCAATCACCTTGTGTACCAGAAACTTCTACATTAGTCTAAGTGGCCTAGGCAGGTACTAACTTGGGTTTCAGATACTATTGTATGTATTGATGCTTTAGACACTACCTGTCTGAAAGGATGGCTGGGGGTTCAATAAGAACTCACAACAGCTAGAAATATAGGGAGGCTCCCATATGAAATTCATACTGGGAATTCAAGTGGCTGTTGTACTTCTAGAGTGGGTAGCTATTACCTTTTAGAAATAAGTATTTGAGGACTGAATAATTGTGCTGCAGTAAACTGCAACATGTAGAAGGTATAAATTTGGTCCCATTAATATGCAGTTCCAGAGTTTTGCTGGCTGGATAACTCCCAACAGTGACCTCAAGGCAGGATGACAACCCCACTCCTTTGAGTTGCTTTAGACTTTAGTCTTCTCAGTGGGTCTCTGGGTGGTTCACTAATGCTCATGGATCAGTCACTGCTGTCACGGCTCCACTGGGTACCACACCAACCACTCTGCCCTAAATGGCCACGATGCTCTGCTGCAATTCCAGGCTGCTTTCTTTCACTTTTCTTTTGGGTACAGACAGGTTCAAATAGCTATTTTGAGATAGCCATAATTGCCACTTTCCTCTAAACTTTAGACTCTGTTGCTGAGTCTGGTTCAGAAGCCAAATTCCTTCTTTACTTGGAATGATTTCTTTCCTAGGGACTCTGCGGTGCTCCCAGGCAATTTACCTTCTCCTCCTTCCCCTCACCTTTGTTTGCCAGGCATGCCCTCTATACCTGATCTCTAATCTTGGACCATATTTGAGTGCTTTTCCTTGAGGCTCCTCATCCCTCATGTAAATCAGTGGATGTAAAGAGATACTGGGGCTGTAACCCAACTCCGCATGCCAGATGGATCCAAGCTCCATCTGTTTCCAGGCCAGCTGGGAACCCTCTAGAGCACATATGGGTTTTGGAGAAGGGGAGAAATGCCGTGGCTCTGAGGTCTCTGCGTTTTCCGTATCTGTGCTATAGTAGAACAGATCTTTGGAGAGGTGAAAAGAGAAATGGAGTTCAGATTCTCTGAGCTACCACAGAAACCTATTTTAGGGGCTTAAATTAATGGTAGGTATTGCTGGGATCTGGAAAAAAATTGCAACAGTTGTGTGTGTGTGTCTGCTAGTCTGCCTGCTAGTCTGGAAAAAGCTTTTCAGTTGCTTTTTCCTTTATTGAGTGTAGGACATGCCTTAAAAATAAATCCCCTGACTGATTTTGCTCTTGGAACTTTGGGGGTTAAGATGGGTGGGGTTTGGGTGGGAGTTTCGTTTAGAATTGCTATTAAAAAGCCTTTGTGTATAGATGATGATGCTACTGACACATATGTTGGCAAACTAAGTGTTCAGTGGCGGGTTTTGTTCTTCCTGGCAGCAGGGATGAGTCTGAGCTGAGATCCCTGCTACCCTCCAGGTCCTCATTTGTGAAATGATTGGCTGCTTCTGGGGAGGAAATGGATGGCTGGGAACCATTTTCTCGTAGCAATGTTAAGTGTTCCTTGTGGACACTACCGCCAGAGGGATGAGGAAAACCTGGCAAATTCCTGTTTATCTCTAGCCCCTCCTGATGTGCTTTCCTACTGAGGGAAAGTCAAAAGAGACAAGGAGGCTGCAGCAGGCAGGTGCCGACGTCTTCCTCTCTTCGCCTGGTGCCCAGCTGCTGGGTCTTGCTTTTGTGGGCACGGTGTCCGTGCCGGCCGCACACTCCAGTGCTCAGGACCGCTGCTCATAAACCCACAGAGCCAGCAGGCAGGTGAAACAGTAAAACGTTACGCTATAAAATATTTAAAGAAAGCTGTGAATTTAGTTTTCTTTTGATTAGTTCTCCCGATCTATACTTCAGTAGCTTTGCTGAAGGGCCAGAATCAAACCTGAGATACCCCAGAGCCCACTTAAGTACTTTGCAGTGTTTACCTAATATTTTAAAGATAAAAATACTTTGGAACATTGAGCACTCCAAAAGAACAAAACCTATTTATGGACCCTGAGGGCATTTCACCTTTAAGACAGCAAAGCTGCCGGGAAACTGAAGAAGTCTTTCATTTTTACAGCATGAGATAAATTACAGGATGAGCCAGCTTCTGTGGGGTCTTTTAACTCTTTCTGCTCTGCCTTCTGGTGTGTGAAGCACAACCTTTAGAGAAACACTTCCTTTTATTAGGATGCCTTCCAACACTTTTTATTTAGAATGTTTTAGCAAAAGAAACTACCAGATGTGTTTTGTCATGATACAGGGCTTGAAGGGACACAAAAGAACTGTAACAGATTTGCCCCAATTCAGAATCAGAAAACCTGGGTCCCAGTGCTGACTGTGGTGGCCAGTGGTTATGGAACCTCTGGACAACCTTGGCTGTGCCAATAACTAGCTGTGTGATGGGGGCAAGTTAGGTAACCTTGCTAGAGCTCGTGCTTCCCCATCTGTAATGTAAGGAGAATTGATAACGCCCACCTCACTGGGCTGCTGTGCAGAGGCCATGCCTAGTACAAACCCTGCTCTTTACAAGTGCCCTTTAATGGGAAGTGTGACTAGGTCTGAAGAGGAGGCATTTGGTTTTAACTCCATTTTCTTTATTTGTAAAATGATGACAATAATATACATTGCACAGGGTTACTATGAGGTTTAAATGAATATGACGTGTCTGAGTACTTATATACTAGATGCCACGTAAATGTAAGGTATATTCACAATCATAATGGATTTTGAGAACTGGCAGAGAAGATAGGTAACTAAGAGAAAAGAAAAACAAAGGGAAGACAGCTGGAAACTTGGGGGCGAACCCGTGGAGTGGTTTGCACATTATTAGAAGTGAAGGAGCAGAATTAAAACTGCCTCCCAAACCAAATCAAACTAAATCTGAATCCCAAATCCAAACCAACAAAATTGCATAAACAAACAATACAAAAAAGCAACCCTCAGCCTGCCAGAGTGCCGGGGGCTCACTAAGTTCTCCTCTCCATCTTATGAATGCATCAGCACAGCTCTCTTACGAGAACCTGCGGTCTGTACTTCAGGGTCTGAGACAATTGTGAAGACAGCGTCATGAACATCGGGTGAACCCAGGTACTGAGACCATCACACGCACCTTCCTATTTCAGCCCCAGAGCCTGTCCTCTGGCCCAGTCTGGCTCCTCGTGGCCCAGGCAGTCTCCAGGAGCACCTCTTTCCTCTCTCTCTTCTCAGGAGCTGTCACCACCCAGCCCAGCACTTTGAACACTGGGAGCAGGGAGATGGGTCTCAGTCCCTAACTCCTTACTTTCTTGCTACACAGGACATAGGTTTTGTATTTTAAGAATTTTTCTCCTGATAAGTGTATGGTAATAGTAGGTGATATTAAAAAATGAGAAACAGCAAACATTGAAATGTTCCAAAGTGTCTAACAGTATTAGTGGTGGAACTACTCATAGTAACACCACTATGTCTATTATGTTGTAAAGTAGGAATGGAGCTAGAGAGTTAAATCAGAGTCAGGTTCACTCAAGTGTTCCTGTCAAGAAAGAAAGAGAAAGTGAATGTCCTCTCTTGCCTGCTACATGCCTTAGGATATGAGCCCTCACGCATATGCATACATACATGTCAAGTTTTCCCCCCACTCTCTTGTAGCTGGGCAGATGTTACTTTGCTCTCTCTTGAAATCATTTTTCTTTCCTCTGGTCATGCATACAAATCTGTAAAGAAACCCCAGAAAATGTTTGTGCAAATACAGACGTTCATGTGAGCGGGTGTGGAGAACATTATTGGGGAGGTGGGGGCAGCTTTTCAGAATCGATAAGGACACGAATGATGAATTCATCACCATAAATTAGCATGGGCTCACAGTCCAGGGCTCAAATAAATCAAGCTGATGCAAGTCAGAAATTTAATAACATGTAAAATATGGCCCACAGTGGTAGTTCATACAGTATTTATTCAGGCTCCTGATTTTCACTGCTGTAAGATATAAAGGCTTGGCAGGGCTGAGTAAAAGGGTTTAGGACCTGTGTGAATTTTTGCAGCGTGGAAGTTTCTGGACTAATTCATGTGCTTTTTACTATGACATTCTGTCTGGAATATAATGACGTTTGCAGACAGATACTGTTTCTCCTGATATTTGTGGATGCTGGTGAGCCTGACAAGTGAGTCACTTACCTAGGTGCCCATTATAGTATATGAATTGTCGTTCCAGAAATCCTGGGAGCTCTAGAAAAGCCTTCTGTCCTTCAAAATGGCAGGAGATTCTGTGGGGGCTTAACTGAACCACACACAAGGGCTGAGGACAGATATTTGAAGCTGAAATGAAAAGACAAATATTAGGGACTGCCTTCTCCTTTATTAATCCCCAACATCATGTTCCCTGCTTTCCCAGGGAAGCCAAACACATAACTCATGGGATCCAGCACGCTTCTGTAAGAAAAGGGTGGAGGGAAGAACAGAGCCATGGGAGTCGAACTGGAACGAGGAGCAGAAACAGTGCTTCTTTATTTCACTCTTGTGTTTTGTTGGCAACAAGTTGTCAACGGGAGCTTTCAAGATACATTAATTTGAGAAAGAACAAATGAGACAAGAAGATCTAGTGTTAGATATAAATTAAAAGCTGTTCCCATGAATTTCAAGTATTTTTCTCTTTTACAAGAAGGATTGTAGATTACTTTTTTAAACCAAAATTTGAAGTTTGGCATTTGTGCCTCCTAATTCTCAGATCATTTATTATAACTTTTCTTTTTTGAGGTGTTAGAATAATGCTCTGAAGGATGGCAATAATGCAGATGCTTTCTAAGCCTCTTGGGCCCGGGCAGAGTTTGGAGTGATTTAGGGGCAACCAGACAATGCTTCATTACCCAGGAAACTGACCCTTCTCCCATCTGCTGTAAATGAGATCTGAAAACTTTCTCCATCCTATTATCTTGTCAATTCCTAGCATCAGTTTCTAACAAGAGAGTTGAAATGCAATATAGCTTTGTCTGGGAAAAAAAGATACTTAGGATTTAGTGGACTGTAAACTTGGCTGCAAATCCAAATGGGTAATATTTAGCTTGTAATATGATTTTCTTCATGCAGATTGCAATGTTTACATCTTGTAGTGAAGCCCATGTTTCTTTGTATCGGTGGTTCTCAAATGGAAAACATTGGAGAATAGCAAGATGGACCTAAAAGGGGTATCGTCTGCACACCTATGTATGAACACTGACCCTTTACAGAGTGAAAGTTGAATATGAAAATTAACATTATTTTGTCCCTTTCATCCATTCAGTGTACTGTGCTGTTTCAAAGCTTGTGCTATCAAACTCTTGCTTATCCCAGTCACAAAATTCATTCATGCATTCAAAGGAGCATTTCTTTCTTCTTTTTGGAAAGTTAGGTGAGTAGGTGGCATAATTCTTTTTAGAAAGAAAGAAAAAGATTGCACATACATTTCTCATAAACTGATCTAGTTAGACTTTTGGTTGCAAAGAACTTAGCCTGAATAAAAGTAGGGCCTATTATAGGGCTATGTATGGATTAGAACTGGGATTGAAAGGCTGGACAGAACTAAAACAGCTCTAGTTTCCAGCTTCTTTCTCCATCTTTCTCAGGGTCTCTCCCACGGCATCTGCACATTGCTCTGGTGTCTGAGCCATTCTTTCTCTACAAACCTCCTCTGCTTATTCAGAGCTTTAGTTCCTTTATAATTTTGGCTGGTATGGGGCCCATTGTAGTCATCCTGCCTGACTCCTTTCAGCTTCAGATCTCACTCCACATTGTTCATTCTCCCTGTGTTTCTGCGTTCAGATTCCTGAGGTTAAGGATCTGATTGTCCCGGCTCACCTTTGTATCATAAGTCATTGGCTATCCGATAGATGGTATGGTAGATTGCAAAAAGAGCCGCAATTCCCCACCCCTCCCTGTAACCACACGCTTGCAATGTGATTTTGTGCCTTCTCCCATCAAGAGAGTGAGTCTATTTTTCTATCCTTGAATCTGGGCTGGCTTTGTAACTTTCTTTGTCCAGTGGAATGAAGCAGAAGCGATGTTGTACCTGGAGCTGACTGCAGATGCATGAGTGAGCCCAACCAAGATCAACCAACTCTGGCCCAGATCAGCATATATATTCCAGCACAAATTGCTGTCCTATATAATCATGAGCTAAGTAAATGGCTATTGTTTTTAGCTACTAAGTTTTAGAGTGGTTTGCTACACAGCAAGAGATAACTAATAAATATGTACTCCTTTTGGTCTAGTCAGCCGTGCTAGGTAGTGTGCTGGCATTATGGTACAAAACATGGTTGCCAGTCTGTTTGTCAGTGGCTATGGGCAAGGCACTTTTATTTAGAAAGGATTTAGGATTTCGTTTACTCAACAACTACTTATTGAGTGCCTATGGTGTGCCACATTTTATGCTAGACAATAGAAATCAATGGTGATAAAAAATACACATACTCCCTGCTGTCAAGGATTTAATAATGTTGAATAAATGAAACTTTCACTTAGTAGGGGAGATAGACATTAATCACATAATCACCCCGAAGATATTTAATTACAAACTGAGATAGGGCTCTTAAGTGAAGACACACATTTTTATGACAGCAACAGCAAAGACCCAGACTGGGTCTTAAAGGCTTACTTAGTAAGTAGTGCTTGAGCTAAGGTACAAAAATAGGTAGGGTTTATCAGGGAAAAGAGTAGGGAGAGGAGTTTGTGGATGGAAGGAAGACCTTTTCAGTATGTGCAAAGGTCTCATGATGGAAGCAAATATGGCACATTTAAAATGGTGAAAGAAGGTCAGTGTGAGTGTGACTGGAATACAGGGGGAGGGGACTGTGAGGGGACGTGGGTGGAGAGATGTGCAGGAACTTGAACACATATGGGCCTCATAGGCTATGTTATGGATTTTGGAAACATGGAAAGCTATTGAAGTGGCTGGAGGAAGAGGGGAAGCATTGGCACATGATCAGTTCTGTGTTTTGGAAAGATCACACTGTATGAGTGTTGAGAAATGATTGAATTGAATTCAAACTGAGTGAATGTAGAGAGATCAGCTCATAGGCTATTGCACTGTAATGGTGAGAGATGATGGCAGCTGGAATTAGAAGAATAGCTGGGAGAGTGCAGATTTGAGAGATGCTTAGGAGGTAAGACCAATAGGGTAGGATCAAGATGCTTGGGTCTGAGGAGTGAAATCATGAGACCTGTAGACATGTTGAGTTCAAGGTGCATTGAGGTCTCCAAATGGAAATGTTGACTAGGGGATTGGATGTTGGATTAGAGGGGAAATATGGGCTAGAGGTATAAAACTGGCAAACATTGGTGGTGTTGAGTTGGCAATTGAAATTGTAGACATGGAAAGAATTTGGGGCAGACACTGTAGATGACAGTCCATAGGCCAAAACTGAACCCCAAACATAGTTTGTCAAACAGGGTATTAAAAATAAAAATTGAATGAACATGTAAAAAATCAGAATATCTCACAGAAATATTTGGATTTCCAACCTCTCTGAAAATTTGAACCTCTGACAATACTGGGTTCCCTTTCCAGCATGGCAAAACCTGGCTGGAGCTGGGTTGCGGTCACTCTCTAGATGGCTCATGAGCTCTGTATTTTGACACGTTTCCACTTGACTCATTTTCTTCATTTATGTTCCCTGCTTGAACAGTGTAGAGTTTGTTGCAGGACTAAGCCTTAAGAAACCCCACCATTTAATAGCCCAAAAGAGAAAGACAAAATTTCCAAGGAAGTTGAGAAGAAGGAGCTGCAGAAGTAAGAGGACAACTTGGAAGTGACATGAAGAGAGTGTTTTCAGAAGAGGAGAGTGACCAACTGTTTCAGGTGTGGCCAAGAAAGCAAATGAGATAGAACTGAGATCAACCCATTGGGTTTAGAGGCTTGGAGGCCATTGGTGAGTTGACCTATTATTTTTGGAGAGTTGGGCCCAGCAGCTAGATGAGTGGGATTAGGAGTTTGTGAAATGTACTGGGTTGAATAACGTCCTCCCAAAATTCACGTTCACCTGGAACTTGTGAATGTGACCTTGTTTGAAAAAGGATTTTTGTGGATTCAATTAAGATGAGTTCACATTAGACTAGGTAAACCTTAATTCAATGACTCTTGTCCTAAAGCAGAGGGAAATTTGGATGCAGAGAGACATCAGAGAAGAGAACACCATGTGAAAACACAGACAGAGATTGGAATGGTGCATCCACAAGGCAAGAAAGGCCAAGGAATGCTGGAAACCACAAGGAGCTAGGAAGAGACAAGGAAGGATTCTTCCCTAGGGCCTTCAAAGGGAGCACAGCTATGCTCAGTTCTTGTCTTGTTTGCTCTCTTGGCCACATTCGAAACAGTTGGTCACTCTCCTCTTCTGAAAACACTGTCTTCATATCACTTTGAAGTTGTCCCCTTACCTCTGTGGCTCCTTCTTTTCAACTTCCTTGGCAAATTTGTCTTTCTTTTTTGAGCCATAACATGTTGGAGCTTCTTAAGGCTTAGTCCTGTAGACAAACCCTAGAGTGGTCAAGCAGGGAGGGAACATAAATAAAGAAAATGAGTCAAGTGGAAATATGTCAAAGTACAGAGCTCACGATCCATCTAAAGGTTGACCACAACCCAGCTCCAGCGAGGTTTTGCCATGCTGGAATGGGAACCCAGTGTTGTCACAGATTCTAATAATTGTTTGCTGAGTCCCAAAGCCCAGCCAGCCTCTCGCAGTGTTGGTGCTCCAGAAACGTGAGTAGTGAGTGATAAGGATGATAAGAATGAAAATATGAGAGAAAGTAAGATTTGGAGTATCTAATCAGTTATTCATTTTTATCTTCTTTTATTATTTTATCCCTCCCCCGCTTTTGTGGTGTGTATGAAAATTGATGTAGATTCTATAGAATCAACAATAGCATAAAGATCTTAAATTATTAGGACACATTTAGGGAAATGTTAAACAATTTTTTTAGTTGACACGCCACTCACATTATCTTCTAATCATTAAGAATATGCTTAGAATGTAAACAATGACACTGGAAAAGTCCCATGTTAGTTCAATGAAAACATCAGCACAGATGAAGTGTCCATTATATTTCACAAGAAATGAATTAAAATCCATTGTGTATTAAGGAGAAGTGGTTCATATCTTTTATTTTGTGTCCAGCACGTCACTCAATTTGTGACCTCTGCATCTTTGTCACCTACGCACAGCTGTCATGGAAATCTCTTAAAGTTTTTTTTTGCCAACTGCATTTTCACCTGCAAAGTTGTATTGATTTCATAGCATTTTGTAGTTGGCATATCTTGACATAGATGTTGTTTTGAATTCTCAATGCCTTTTATTAGCTCTTTAAATCAATTAATACTAATATGATGAGAAATTCAGAGTTTTCAACTAAAGGCACTATTCTCAGAACTTCAACTTGACAGCATATGAGATTGGAAAATAGATGAATTGAATTGAATCCAAGTTTCCTGACTCCTAAATCAGGTTTCTTTCCAGTGAACTGTTCTGCTTAATAGGTGATAATTTACTTTGATTCCTACAAGTTAAATGAATTGAAGATCATAACATGGGCACTTTACCTCAGATTCACATGCTTGTGTGAGAAGGAAATCTGAGATGAGAAAGAGGGCTGAGGTGATTATGGTATGGGTGGTGTAGTGGGGAGAGAAGAATCAGGCAGAACTGAGAGGATTTTGGGTGTTTACACTTTAACCCAAATTTATGAGTGGGCCCATGTCCATTTTTATTTTTCATTCTCCTATTAATTTTTTTCTTGTTCTTTCTCTTTGTTCTTCCTTCTCCATTTTCCCCCTTCTCTCTTTAGTCTACTATTTATAAAACTAAAGCATTTTTTCTTTGTTGAGTTTAGTGGATAAACTGCTTCACTTGAATTATATTTCAACAGCAAATGCATGAGCATTTGTATTTCTTTCTTTCAAAAGAGAAACATAGTCTCTCTTTTTTTTAAAAAGTGTATAGTTCAGTGGTTTTCATATATATTCACAGAGTTGTGCAACCATTACCGCTATCTAATTCCAGAACATTTTCATCACCTTAAGAAAAAAAACCTGTCTGATGTGATCTAGCAATTCCACATCTGGGTATATACCCAAAGGAATTGAAATCAGGGTCTTGAAGGGATACTTGTGCATTCATGTTCATAGAAGCATTATTCACAATAGCCAAAAGGTGGAAGCATCCCAAGTGTCCATCAGTGGATGAATGGATAAACAAAATGTGGTATACACATACAATGGAATATTATTCAGCCTTAAAAAGGAGAGAAATTTTGACTCATGCTACAACATGGATGAATCTCAAGGGCATTATGCCAAGTGAAATAAGGCAGTCACAAGAAGAAAAACACTGTATGATTCCATTCATATGTGGTTCCTAGAGTAGTTAAATTCACAGAGACAGAAAGTGGGATGGTGGTTGCCAGGAGCTAGGGGGAGGGAGAAAGGGGGAGTTAGTGTTTAATGGGTACAGAGTTTCAGTTTTGCAAGATGAAAAGAGTTCTGGAGATGGATGGTGGTGATGTGAATGCATTTAATACCATTGAACTGTACACATAAAAATGGCTAAGATGATAAATTTTTTGTGTATTTTACTATAATTAAAAAAAGAAAGAAAGAAACTGTCTATACCCCTTAGCAGTCACTCTCCATTCTCCCCTCCCACAGTCCCTGGCAACAACTAACCTATTTTTCTGTTGGTATATGTTTGTCTATTCTGAACATTTAATATAAATAGAATCATGCAATATGTGACCTTTTATGTCTGGCTTCTTTCACTGAAAATTATGTTTTTAATATTCATTCATATTGTAGAATGAATCAGTACTTCGTTCTTTTTTATGACTGAATGATATTGTATTGTATGAATGTACCACATTTTGTGTATCCATTCATCAGTTGATAGACATTTGGGTTGTTTTCACTTTTTGGCTATGGTGAATAATGCTGTTGTGAACATCTGCATACAAATCTTTGCATGGACATGTGTTTTCATTTCTTCTAGGTAAATGCCAAGGAGTGGAATTGTTACATCATATTGTAATTCTGTGTTTAACACCTTGAGGAGCCTTTAAACTGTTTTCCAAAGTGGCTGCACCATTTAACATTTCCCCCAGCAATGTATGAGTGTTCCAGCTTCTCCACATCCTCATCAACACTTGTTATAGTCTGTCTTTTTGATTATAGGCATCCTAGTGTGTGTGAATGGGTATGTCATTTTGGGTTTGATTTGCATTTCCCTAATGATTAATGATATTGAGCATCTTTCCATGTATTTATTGGCCATTTGTATATCTTCTTTGGAGAAATATTATTCAAATCCTTTTCCCATTTTAGGATTATTTGTCTGTTTCTTATTGAGTTGTAAGAGTTCTTCATATATTCTGGAATAAGACTTTTATTGGATATATGACTTGCAAATATTTTATCCCATTCTGTGTGTTGTCTTTTCACTTTCTTGATGGTATCTTTTGATGTAAAAAAGTTTTTAATTTTGATAAAGTTCAATTTGTCTATTTTTCTTTTGTCACTTATCATATCTAAGAAACCATTGCCTAACCCAAGGTTACAAAGTTTTACTCCAATGTTTTCTTCTAAGAGTTTTACAGTTTTAGGTCTGATATTAAGTCTGCAATCATTTTGAATTAATTTTTTGTGTATGGTGTGAGTTAGGGGTCCAAATTATTTATTTTTTTGCATCTGCATGTCCAATTGTTCCAGCACCATGTGTTGTAAAGTCTATCCTTTCCCCATTGAATTTTCTTGGCACCTTTGTTAAAAAATCAATTGACCATAAAAGTAAGGGTTTATTTTGGGCTCTCAGTTCTGTTACACTGACCTATATGTCTGTCCTTATGCCAGTACTACACTTCTTTGGCTACTCTAGCTTTGTAGTAAGTTTTGAAATCAGAAAGTCTGAGTCCTCCAACTTTTTTCTTCTTTTTCGAGATTGTTTATATTAGGTTCTCTGTATCTCCACATGAAGTTTTGGATCAGCTTGCCAGTATTTGCATATACACCAGCATGGAGTTTGATAGGGATTGCATAGAATCTGTAGATCAATTTGGGGAGTATTGCAATTTTAACAATATGCTTCTTCTGAGCCATGAACATGGACTGTCTTTCAATTTATTTAGACTTTCTTTAATTTCTTTCAATGACATATTATAGTTTTCAGCATATAAGTTTTGTGTTTCTTTGGTTAAATTTACTATGCATTTTTTTCTTTTTGATGCTATTCAGAATGGACTTGTTTTCTTAATTTCATTTTCAGACTGTTCATTGCCAACGTGTAGAAATACAACTGATTTTTGTATGTTTCTCTTGTATCCTGTGACCTTGCCGGACTCATTTATTAGTTCTAGTAGCTTTTTGTTAATGGGTTCATTAGGTTCATTTTTCTCTATATAAGATCATGTTGTCTTTGAGTAAAGAGAGTTTTATTTCTTCCTTTCCAATCTTTCTATTCCTTTTACTTACATGAGTGCACTGGCTTGAAGTTCCAGTAGAATGTTGAATAGAAGTGGTGGTAGTAGACTTAGCTCCTTTTGTTCAATGAGGAAAACTGAGCGTAACAGTCAGGAAGTGTTTGGTATGGGCAGCACCAGGAAGTACCGTGCAGTGGTTCAGAGAAAGTACCTTGGAGTTAGAGAGCCCTGGACTCAAATCTCAGTTCTTGCAGTTATATTCTTTGCAACTTTGGGCAAGACACTTAATCTCTATAAATCTTAGTTACTGAATGTATAATATGGGAATTATAATAGTATCTAACTCATAGTTATGTTATGAGGATTAAGTAAACTAATGCATATAGTAAAGTGTTTAGCAGAATGTTTAAAATTACTCTTAGTAACATTAGATAAATGTAATCCATTATTATCACTATTATCCAACTATTTGTTAGCACTGTCAAGTGGATTCAAATTCCTAGTGACCCTGTGGACAGCAGAGGGAACCCTGCCCTGTCTTTTTGTCCCATCCTCCCACCTTCTGGTGCTGTATCAGACAATCCTCTGCTGCTATTCACAGGGTTTTCATAGCCAACATTTTTGTAAGTGGGTGGCCAGGTCCTTCTTCCTAGTCTGTCTTAGTCTGGAGGCTCCACTGAAACATGTCCACCATGGGTGACCCTGCTGGTATTGGCAATCCTGGTGGCACAGCTTTCAGAATCACAGAAATACACAGCCACCACAGTATGACAACTGACAGCCGGGTGATGTGGTTCCCTGATCGGGACAGGAACTTGGGCCGTGCTGAGAGTGCCAGATCTTAGCTGCTAGACCACCATATCCAATTATATAACTTCTTAAAGCAATCAGGATATTATTAACACTATGTCTTTCTATATCTTCCTGAATTATCTTCTTTTCAACCCTGTCCTGATGACGTCAGGTTATTTAGATCATTATTAGTTATTAGCTGTGGTTGTTAGATCATTGTTAATATTCTTCTTCTTCTGGTCACCTATTCTCACTCCTTACTGCAGCAGTGAATGAGTGAACCAGTAGAGTGGCTAATGCTGGCAGCATTGTATATATTTCCACTTAGTTTTGCCATTGCTTTAGAAGGGTGAGGACATTAAATATTGAACACTTTCCTGTTTGCACCTTTCACATTGTAGAGAAGGTATCTTAAGAGGAACTAAAGAAGATTATTTAATATTTTATTTATACTTTGCGTGCTCTTCCCAGCCAGTTTTATTCTGCAGCGTGATTGCAAGTGCCGTCTCTTTGCCGAGGGCTCTCCCATTCCCATTCCTGACCTATGCTCCCCCCACCCTCCCAGTCTCCCTTTCTTTCCCCTGAGCTTACAATTCCCTCGTGAATACTCCTATGTTTTCTCAACTAGTGTCACTACATTCCTTCTTCCCTCAAAATGCACTTCTTTTCAAGAGGCTATGGCCACCTCATCTCAGAGGTAGTAAATTCACTCAGCTGTTTAAGTCAGAAAATGTGGTACTATTCTCTCCCCCACCATCTATGCCCAGTTACTCACTAACTCACTCACTGTCACTTTCCTTTGAAGTCCATGCTTTACATATATTTTGAATTTACCCCTACCTCTCCTCCCCCACCACCTTAGCAATGGCTGCTGTTTTTATTCAAGCTTTTTCAGGGCTATTTCAACAATCAATCTATCTCCAGTTTCTTCTCCTACAATCCATTCTCCACACCAGTCACGAGACTTCATTTTTCTAAAGTAGGTCTCTTATCATATGGCTTCCCTGCTAGAAACTTCAAGTGGCTTCCCATCACTTGGATAAAGCCCCAGTCCTCTCCAGCCTCCTCAGTATAGTGTACAAGGCTGTACAAACCTGGGCCTGATCTGTTTTTCTAATTTGGTTTCCCACCACTCTCTTGTACTGTCTTACCTCTGCCATGACCTTAGAAGAAAGAGGGAGGAAGTGTTGGATAGTTTGTCATGTGTTTCACCTGAATTGCTTGTTATTCTCAGAACATGCCATAATTTATTGTGCCTCTGTGTGTAGCACATTATTTCTTCTACTTAGAATCCTTCTTGTGTTATGTGTAGAGATGTTGTTCCCGACTCTATGCTTCTAAGACCTCTGACTCTCTTCATATCTCTCATAGACCATTGGAATAACTTAGTATTTTTTTCCACAATTTTAGATTGTGAATGCTTTCAGAACCAGGACTTAGCCTTATTTTTCTGTTTCTCTAGACTCCAACAGTGTGGTGCCTGGAACACTGACATATTAATAAATATTTGTTGAATGGATGAATAAACGAATGCACACAAAACACAGGGGTCACCTAGCAATTTACAGTCTGCTGATGACATTGTGATAATACTTTGTATGGGTTTAAGTGAAATGTGACTGGGGGCTTTAAGCTTCAGAAGACTGTTACATGTATTCTTGTGATATTTGACGTGTTAATCTTATGGAAATGGATTAATTACAAATGCTATTTCAAATGGCTTAATTTCTTATCATAAGGTCATTACTAAAGGATAAAGTTGATGAGATTGTGCTGAATAATAATGTGCAAATCACATTTCTCTGGATGATCAAGCTGTGAATTACAATAAAAAGGAGAAAGATTTGATGTTAGGGGTTTGAGACTGTGCTTATTGGTAGTGCCAGCTGTGTTAGCATGTGGATGCTGCAGATTAAATTTTTCAAGCATTTCATAATTTAAGGTTGCTCATGTCAGATCATTATTATTTTTTTTAAATGGTAGATGGCAAGTGCACTTCAAATGCTTGATATGCACCACAATCAAGACACGTATGTACACATCAACCATGTTTCTCTTTGATATTATTGAATGATGTTGCATAGGTGAAGCACGCTTTATAAATGTGGTAGTTGCTTTAGGTGGAAAATGGAAGGCAACTTTACATCTGGGCTTAGTTCAAGGTCCATGCTCACAATCATGAGATAAATCAGAAGATTAATACTGGGTGGTGGTGTGTTAGAAATGATCAGTTTTGGGTGAAGAACAGAAACATAGAACTGAAATATCATGAACTCCAGTATTTTGAATAATATCTGAGCAGAAAAGAAGAAAGAATTTGGCACAAATTTATATAATAACAGTGAAAGTAGATTGATTTCTTTTGCATATGGAAATTGTCCTAATGTGGCTGATTTTGGAAACTTACAGAAAGTATGTGCCTTCAAATTATATGGAATATTTCAGATTCTGCATACTTTGATTCAAATCAGATTTTTCTTTTCCTCTGTGATGAGAAGAAGGATAAGAAACTTAGTAATGGACATGAACTGTCCTGGAAATTTGTAGAGAAGACTCATAGTGATGTGGACAGGGAACTAAATTAGAGCTCAGAAGATAGGGTCTCCAGTCCTGGCTGTGACTGCAACTTTCTCCCTCTGGGCCGGTCTCTGGATCTCTGTTTCCTCTTCAGCTGAAATGGGCATGATCACAATACTGTCCCTCTCTTCTTCTCTCCCTCAGAGTTCTATTGTTGGGATCAAATGAGATAATGTAGATTTATTTTCTCCTTTCCTTTACCTTTTCCCTACAATGTTCAAGACACACAGCAAAGAGGTCGCAGTGACAACTAATGCCTTCAGGGCTTGTGGAGAAAAAGTGAATTTGAAATAATTAGGTAGATGGTGTATGATAAAGAAGACAAGGGGGAAGATGAATGGGGTGCCCAGGAAAGTTCAATGCTATGAGATTGAAAATTACTCTTTTCCCAGGCTTTATGAGCTATTGAGTCTTTTACGTATAAAGATAAATACCTTTTGTGAAACAGTCTGTTTTCTTCAGTTATACCCTTAAGAGTACTTAATATATTTTCAAATGATAGAAGGATATCTTTCAGAACAACCACAGAATTACAAATGGGAATCAATTACATTATAATTTCATTGATTTGGGAACTGTGAGTGAACAGCTGGAGCAGAAGGTGAGAAATGGAGAAGAAAAATTGACAGTACCGTTAAAGAGTCAAAATGTGAAATCTTTCTTCTTCCTCGGCCTCAAAATTTTGCCTTTTAAAGCATTATGTCGTAGAACATTTATAACTAACTTAAGCATTTGCATCTAAGCCATTAGCGAGGCGACAAGTTAGATTTCAATAGGATAAATACCATTGGGAATTGTCAACAGGAAAATTATTACTTAAATAAAATGGGTAAGAATCAAGACTCACCCTATTTTTTTTTTTCTGAAATGTGTTGGTGGCATATCAAGTTTCATTCCACAATGAATACTCTTAGCTGGTTTCGTCCTTCATGGCTCTTCTTTAGATAGACAGAGGCAGGCTTTTTGTGAAAGTATGAGAGTAACACCACCTTAGTCTTGGAAAATTGTGAAACTGGGTGGCTCCAAATTGGACAGACACTAATATCTACTCATTATCAAAGAATGGGATAATGTATTTTTCACTAAGTGCTTGTGTTTATCAGTGTGTAGTTGAGTATTACTATTAGGGAAAAAAATTTTATGTTAAAAAAAGAGCCATGGATCTCTGATTGCTTTTGTAAATGTCAAGGATTATAGACACTTAGATTCAGCTCTGCTCCTTGACACTTTAAATAGTTTCCAATTTTCTCCATGGTAGCATTCAAATTGATTCCTCCTTTGGATTCTTATATTATACTCTTATTTCCTATCCCAGAGAGAATTAAATAAGGCTACTATAAGCCTCAGTGACTCCCCCGAGATAAGGGAAAGGGAGGGAGAGTGTGAAGGTCAAAGGATGGCTTCGAATCCTGTGACCCCCTACACTGTGTGCTGAAAGCCTGAAGGGTGGGCACCCACAGCCACTAACAGTCGGGCTGCCCTGCTCTGCCCATCACCAAAAGCCAGAGATTGGAGGGTGACTGAGCCCACCCATGTACCTTTGGGAATATTTTGATGGTCCATTCTCATTACCAATTTTTTTTTTTGGCTTTCCTTGTATTCAACGTGTTATTAGGAAATGTGATTAAAAAAATATAAATAAATTTGATTTTTTGGTTTTGTTGGGGGGGTGGTATATGTATCTAAAAACCATGCTTTTTTTATAAGTAAAATCTAATATAGTGGTTAAATTAACATTTTTCTCTTCAGATGAGAGAGGCTCATTTTGGATTCAAAGGATACTCTTCCTATAGGGGAACAGATACATCTTAAAAAACAGAGTTCAACAATAGTTTAGCTGTTCCTCATCTACTCAAAAGTTGATCTGAATTTAGAAAAGACTTTAAATAAATGCTTTGCCCTTTTCTTTTAAAAACGTTTAGCACTAAATTACTCCTACTAACCTTTTCAGAAAATATTGAAAAAATTGATATTTTAATAATTCACTTTTAAAATAATTTGAAATAACTGTTACACAAATAAGGATACTTGGGCATTCTATGTTTTTTTCACTAAAATTACCCTTTTTATAAGTGAAGACCTAAGAATTTAGGTTTTCAGGAATCTGATATTTAAAAGCTACCTTATAAAGTGTTCATTGGCTCTCTCTTATTTACCAAGGTCGTTTTTTCCTCTTCTTTTGATCCCAATTTTCTTTCATTGCATTAGCTGGCTCAGAGAAGATGAGCCCCTGCACAGAGTAAATTTCCTCAGAGTTTCTTTATAAGCAGGAGATCAGAGGCTGCATGACACAGGGAGGTGCGGGTCATGTCAGCTGCCTGCAAACATTCAGATCCTCTCTACCATGTGCCAAGCAGGCAGGCTTATTTATGCAACTCCAGAACCAGCTGGAGGATCAATGGGTGGGAGCATGTATTGATTCAATGTAAGGGATAACTGTTTAATAAATAGAATTGTCAAAAAGTGAAATGAATTGGCTTGGAAAATAATAAATTTCTCAATACTGGAAGTGTTTATTAGAAGCTGATTAATCACTTGTTCAAATATGTAACAGAGAGTAAGAAGCGAGGGCCTCTCAGATACACGATTCCAGTATCATATAATTCTTTGTGGTGAAAACACACGAAGGTGAAAAGTGGAAGAGCGTATTAGAGTTTCTTTAGAACTACTATCTCATTCTAACAAGGTAACCTTTATTACTCTCCCAAGCACGTGGCTAACTGCTTCTTTTCATGGTTATTCTAACCCTCTGAGCCTTTCGTCTATGAAAATCATTGTCATATTTATTGTTGAAGATATTCACTATGTTGCTTGTAATAAAAATTTATCAGGAATATATTTTGTTTTTTAGCTGATTTATTTCTATCTTGTGAAAATAGTGACAAATGTAAAGTATAGCTTTTATTTTGTGTTGGTTATTGGAAAACTTTCTGTTAAATTTGGGTTCCACTTTATAGAGATCATTTAGCGTTCTAAATGAATTTCTGGCTTCGTCTTATCTTTTCTACTTTTATTCTACCTGCTCACCAGTGATCTGCACCCCACCCAATTTTCTTACTTTCTCCTCTTTTAAATTTGACTTTACCCTGTATTGAATATATTGTAACATCTTTGGAACATAGCAGAATAACAAGAATATAAAAGAATAAAATCCTGATGCAAGTTCTACTTGAGATTCTCCCATTTTCAAAATCTTTTCTAGGGTTTATTCACTTCCTCAGTTCTTTCCAAAAAAAAAAAAAAAAAACCTCCTCAATTTTATAATTCAATATATTAGTGTAGTTTTTTGCTTCAATATGGTGGATAGAACAATGCATTTATTTACCTTCCTTAAGTACCCAAATGCCAGTGAAATGACATTATACAGATAGGAAGTGGATAAATTGAAAAATAAATGCAAAGAATGAGGTGTGGGCATGAGAATGGAGAGAGGCTGGTACCAGTTGACGGCAGACTTGAATTTCTGGCAGATTGGAACTAGAAGGGATGGATAAAACACAAAGAAGAAAGTAACTGCTCAGAACTACTTTTCTAGCCCAGAACAGGCTACAGCGAGGTGGTGGCCTTTCTCTTCTCAGGAGTCCTGACCAGGCTCCAAGTAAGTAAGTGCAAGAGCAAGATTGTGCTGTGGGGCACTTCACAAGGCAGTTCATTTAAGGGCTGTATTTACAGAGGTGGGCCTATCTCTTATTTACTGCCCCCTCCCCTCCCCTCCCACCTCATTCTCCCACAGAGCATCTCCCACTGGAGGACATGATTGCCCACCCCCACTCCCAGATGGCTGCTGTCACGGATCTGCCTTCTACTGCAGCCATTGGGCTGTCTGTCTAGAGAGACCGAGGGTTCCAGGTTTGAGTGTGTGTGCGGCAGAATAGAGTCGTCCTTATGTTAACATGGAAAGTGGTGTCCAGTTGATGCACTGAATCCTCAGGTATTCATCCTAAAGTGAACTTGCCCGTGGACATATCCTGACCACAGTCACAGAACTTGCAGTCATCTCTTCATGCAGGGGAAAGACTTGTGGTAGGAAATCGACCTATATAATGGCAGAGGAATTTCCTTTCAGTAGCTCGTAGTAATTAATCTGGTCATCACTCGCAAATATTAACAGGCAATCAAGCATCTTTCCAACTTGTTCACCAAACCAATGACACAGAGAAAAGGGATCAAAGAAACGTAACTATCAGGATAATTCAGGAAACAGACGATAATTTAAAAAGTTCTCAGAAGGATTTGAATTGATATGATATTCTTAAATCCTGAGGATGCTGCCTGAAAAAGGAGCAATTAGAAAGCAAAGAGGAATCGAAAATTTTAAGAATATGCTTGCTGAAATAAAAACAAGTGCTCAGTAGAAGGGCTGGAGGAAAAAGAATCAGGGGAACATCCCAAAATATGAGCTAAAAGCCAAAAAGAAGGAAAATAGGAGGAAAAAAATTATGAGGCCATGGAGGATCAACATGAGGATTCATCATGTAAAAGGGTTTTCAGAGAAAGAGAAGAGAAGAAATCCTGAAAGGTGACACAGACCTGCAGAATGGAAATGTAGAGTTGACTGAGACCTGATGAGCTTGGTGAAATTCTAGGATACCAAAGAAGACAAGATTCTAAGAACAGGTTACCCGCGAAGGAATGATATCAGAGTGGGGTCTTGACTGCTCCTCCCGCACACTGAATGTTGAATGACAGCAAAGCATCTTCTAAGGTTCTGGGAGGAAATGATTGGAAGTTTAATGACAAACTATCAAGTATGAAGCATTCTTGAAATATTTCTAGGGATAGATGGGCTTAGCAAGTTTTCCTTTTATGTACCTGTTATTTACAAAATTATGCAAGAATGAGTTTTATCTAAAGAAAAACAGAGTACAAGAAAGAGAAGATTATGAAGTCTAAGAAATGGTGAACCTAATCCAGGAGATCAATGGAAAGAAATCTTAGGGAGTCTGTTGCCCAGTCGGCTTGGAAAGCAATTGCTCCAGTTGGAGCTGGAGGTTAGGAAAGAGGTGTGTATTCAAAAAGGAGGTAAATGTTTTTTAATAAAGAATATGGTAAAAGCCAAGTGGTAGTCAGCTGCTTCAGCTTGAAGCAAGTCCCTGGTGACATTCAAAGTCTCTTCACAGCCCCAGAGGCCATGATTTCTTGGCGATGTTCACCCCACCTCTAGTTCTGGCCTGTTCCTGTTTCTGTGTCATTTGTTGTTATTCTTCTACCTGTGAACTAAATGGTACATTTAACTCCCACTGTTTTGTCTCCCGTGTAGTAGTGCACGCTTATATTATAGTTGCAGAGCAGTTGTATTAATGCAAAGAAATTTATTCTTCCCTCAAGGCATGAAGATATTTACTTTTTTGGTTTATTTGTTATAGAAAGCAAAAGGTCTTTTGGGTAAACTAGTTTGGCTACTGGGAGTAATGTCTATATATCTCCTTTAAAACCAGAAAGGTAAGAGTCCTTTCTATTACTATCTTACTTATTTCTGCTCAGATTGGTTTTGTGACTGCTCCATTGAATCTGGGAGATTTCTCATTAATGGCATGACTTACCCAACCTGATGCAGCCCATAATATAAGAGTGAGATATATAAAGCCCCTTTTAGGTCCAGGAAAACATTACCACTCATTTTGAAAACTCAAGGAAGTAAGCTTATGAATCACAGTCTCAAAAACCTATTTTTTTGAGTGTCTATATTCCCAAATACAAAGTACTTTAAGAAAGAATAATTATGTTCAAATAAGTTTATTATGGGTGTGGTCAGACATGCATAGTACTAGGCATTCTCTTAGTCCAGAATTTGACCCAACCGTAAAGTTGAACCTTTTGTGGCTTTTGTTAGTGGTGTAGAAGAGAACAAGAGCTGATGGTTTCAAAGCCTCATGGTTTCAGCTGAGATTTTTATCTTAATTTGAGTAGGAAGAGTTTCAGAGGGAAATAAGTCATAAATACTGCTCTGTTGGATCCTCCATACTCATGAGAAATGACAGGAGAGAATTCTTCTTGGAGAACTATTTTTATTTTAAATTAACAAAGGGTAAAGGGACCCTTTCAGAATTTAAATTGGT
Organism: Tapirus indicus; assembly: GCA_031878705.1. Classification (NCBI taxonomy): domain Eukaryota; kingdom Metazoa; phylum Chordata; class Mammalia; order Perissodactyla; family Tapiridae; genus Tapirus; species Tapirus indicus. The sequence goes on from CM062918.1 coordinate 6,120,706, forward strand.
ATTTGGTAGGACTGTAATTAAAAACAATTTCTGGAACAGCTTTATTGAGGTATAATTTACATACCATAAAATTCACTCTTTTTAAGTGTACCATTCAATAATTTTTAGTAAATTTACAGAGTTGTGCAACCATCATTTGAATCTAATTTTAGAACATTTCTGTCATCCCCCAAAGAAGCCTTCTGTCCATTTGCAGTCACTCTCTATTCCCACCCCCAGCTCAAGGCAACCACTAGTCTGCTTTCTGTCTCTATAGATTTCCTCATCCTGGACATTTCATATAGATTAAATCATACATTATCTGGTCTTTGGACTCTGGCTTCTTTCCTTAGCACCATGCTCTAGAGGTTCATGGATCTTGTATCATATATTTCATGTTCAACATCCATGTTCTATCAGTACTTCATTTTTGTTTTCAGAGCAGAATAGACAGTTGGGCTGATTTCCATTTTCATTTTCAGTTAGAATTCACATTAACTGAAAAGAGAAAATTGTGTAGATATATAAGCTGTACAAATTATATCTTATATATAAATTATCTTATATACAAATTATCTGAATGTTCAAAATAGAGAGTTTTGGTTTTGGGTTTGTCTTTTTCAGGTTATCTCATTTTTCCAGTTAATTTCTACGTTGAATCATAACATGACTAATCTCTGAGGAAAATGATAGTTACTTTGCTTTTTATTTAAAAAATTCAAGGCATTTTCCTGTCTCATAAATTGAGCATGTTTATCAATTTCCCTTTGATTAATTTTAACTCTGCTAGCACTTGCCTTGTAATGGAAAAATTTCAAAATGTAGCTTTTGGATGCAGTAAGTGTTCAAAGATATTTTAAAAGATTTTTTTAATTCATTTTTCTGACTTTCTCATCATTTTGCCAGAGTGATGTTCTGAGATGAGATGGAAAGAAAATGATGCCAAAGTAAGACCTTGGAGAGAATTAGGACAAAACGGAGAAGAGTAATTCTTTTCTGTCCTAGCCTTCCAGGTTCCTTTGAGTACTGTGTTGTCCGTAAAATGTGCAAATTGTTTCCAAGTATGAAAAGAATATGATTGAAATCTTAGAAAATGAGAAAGGTTTTAAATTGGGATTACTGGCTTCTGTAGTGAAAATACATTTCTCTTTATTCAGTTATACATTTTGCACTTCTTCATATTGGCCTTGGTACTTCAACCCTCTTGTTACCTGGTAATTGTTTGTAATTTATTTTATTTTTCCATTTGTTGGGGGGCATTAATGGCTCTTGGTGATTATCTTTCCTCACTTTGTGGAAAGTGTTCATGAAAGGTATTAACTGACCTCCTCTTTAGTCTTTTCTCCATGTATCTCTAAAATAACCATATTACTCATTTTCCCTAAAGTTGCTGGAAAGATCATTTATCATTTGCTATGAGTACTTTCCAGTTTCTTAGGCTTTGGGCACCCTCTTTCATAATTGTTGAACCTATTGTTCCTATAGTCAATAGAATAAGACACCTGTTACATTAAAAGTAAGTTATTATATTGAAAGAACTTGGGGTTTAGAGTCAGTTTGAATGCCTACTACCCAACTTTCTAGCTGGGTAACTATGGAGCCTCATTTTTTTCATCTCCAGGTAGGGCTAGTACCATCTCTCTTATAGTGTTAGTGAGGAGAATAGCCAAAATAATGCATTTAAGTCAAAATGTAGCTTTTGGATGCAGTAAGTGTTCAACAAATGATATTTGATTAATTTTTGATTGAATAAATTATTCTTTTTCCCGGTGTATTTTACTTTGTCTTCCTTTTTCTCAATGGCTTGTTTTATATTGCTTTCAAATTTATGCTATACTATATAAACTTGGAGCTGTATTTCAGTTTCATTGTTATTATTGACTAAAGCAGTTGTGGTTATCAGGAGGTATGTCCATTATTAGTCAGATAGATGGATTGGAATAGTCTTTTTTGACTTCCAGTTGATCTACATTTGAAAGTAAATAAAAATGATTTAGAAGCTGTGATCAATATTTGCTTCTAGAACTTGTACCGCAGAACAAATCTGGTGACTCTTCTGGCCACCTAAAATAATGGCCAATGTTCCTGGAGGAAGTGGTGTGGATTCAAAGGTTTTTGGTTTACCCAATTCTTGAAATGTCTGTCTTCTCATTTTGCTTCATTATATCAACCAATTCCCAGAATAAGTTCCTGAGTGTCTTTGCACATTGATAGTGCTGTTTGTTGTCTGTCTTCACCAGTCTATTCAATGTACTGTGTCACTATGTTAAATGAACGGTCAACAGTTGCTTTGACTGTGAAGGTTATTTTACAAATGAAACTTCTAGAAACTTCCATGTCAACAATGATTTTTCTGTGCATTCTGTCTCTCTGCATTCATTTTCTTCATACAGGACTTTGGCACTCAGATCTTCTGCAGATTCAGTTAAAGATGTGCTGATAGAAGAACACACAAAAAACAAAAGGAATCTCTATCATGGCAGCTCCAGAGAGGCTGAGAAATCAGAAACAGGCAGCATCCTTCCTTCGCATTCTTCTTCATACCACCCCCAAAAGGAAGAAAAGAAAGGAATGAGGGTGGCAGAGGAGGCTCCATGGATTTACTCCAGGCAATCTTGGGTCATAAACACTCATCAGGGGTTCACATTTTGATGACCAAACAGGAATTCAGAAAAAGTACTATTGTTTGTTAAAGAATCTGATATGTGCAATATATTTTACCTTTGTATGATATGATATTCCAAGTGCTTTCACTTACATTTTATTTGATACTCACTAGGATCAAGGTAGGCTGTGGTTGGTATATTTCCAACATTTTATAAGTATGGAGACCGAAGCTCAGAGGTGTACCATAACTTGCCCTCTTTTCTACTATAGTTTTCTGTCTTTCATAGTGGATAGTTCTTGTGAAATAGTATCTGCCATGGCCAAGTCTTCCCATGGTTCCACCTTATCTCCTGTGCCATTTTCCTTTTTCTGCCACCATTGTGATAGAAAGAAGTTATTGGTCTGCAAGGAGGTCTCTGTGGGCTTGGCAATTAACCAACTTGGGAAGTTCCTCTCAATGCTCAGTCGTCATTTCTTTGTTCATTCCTTCCTCTATAACTGTCTCTCCTCTTTCAAGCCATGGTGACTCAAATCCCAACTAGATAATTCAGTTTTGATAAATGATTATTATTATTTTTTTGCTGAGGAAGATTTGCCCTGAGCTAACACCTGTTGCCAATCTTTCTCTATTTTGGATGTGAGCTGCCGCCACAGCATGGCCAGTGATAGACAGATGGTGTAGATCTGTGCCCAGGAACTGAACCCAGGCTGCTGAAGTGGAACACACTGAACTTAACCACTAGGCCACTGGGGCTGGCCCTAAATGATTATTTTAATGGAGGATAATAAAATATGAAACTTTTGAGAAATATTTTCCATTTAAAAATGGAACAAAAGATGAGTTCTCAGACAGGAAGTTTCAGAGACTGAAGTTTTTGGATCAGGGAGACAGTTTTGGGTACCAAGGATTTTCTGGAACACTCAAATTTCCAACTGAGTTGAGTGCCCTTCTGTTTACACAAAGGCTGGCTCATCACCCAGCAATTATGAGCTGGGATAGCGTATGTGTAGAAGGATCTGAATGATTCAGGTAAATGTTTGAGGCCACTAGGCTTACACTGGCATACATCTCTGATGGTGGGATTGTTGGGGCTACAGGACATACCTTACAATAGTAGGAATGCATCAATGAGAGTATGGCAGAGACACTCCCTCCTCTGCAGCCATATTTCTTAGGTGCTTGGTGTGTGCCCCATGTAATTTCATGTGGCCTTTTGTTACAGTGAATCATTGATAACCACTGAAATGGGGATGCCTTGGGTTTGGGTTTCACCATCTTTGTCTCTGTAGAACTGTATTACAATACCACCAGTTCTGTGTGGCAGTATTAGATTATAGTGAAATAATGTTAGAAGTTCCCACAAAATTCCTGAAACTTTGATGATGAATTGGTTAATTAAAATATTTTAGACAACAACACTGATATTTTATTTTGAAAATTTTGGTGCTTATATTTTTCTCCTATTGTGGGCTTTCCCACTTTATCATAAGGGTGGCTCATAGGGACTGTAAGGGTTGGTCATAGGGATACATAATGGAAGTCCGGAAGATGTACTTCTAATAAAATTTCTCTCCAGAACAAACGTGCATGAGAATTTTTCATACCAGCAAAGTGCCTTGGTACAATGATACAGCAGTGTGTGGCTGGCAGACTTTCCCACATAATACCAAACAGCAGCCGACTATAATAGATAGGAGAACTAACAATGGCAGGCCCCATGGACCTGTCAGAACCCACTTGAAGCAGCCTGCTCTTGGCCAAGTCCATCTCCATGGGACTCCAGAAACTCTGAAGAGTCAGTGCAGATTTTACATGGTCATTTACTCTCCAGAGGAACACAGCTAAATATTTGCTTCTCTGTGCTTTTTTTGGTGGAATGCAATTCTAACCCTTGCAGTGTCAGCTCAAAGGCACTAGTGGGAAGAATAATATTTTTTTTAATAAAAAAAGGAGTTTTACAACTTCAAGAAATTAGAAAAGTTTTTCGTTGTGAACTCTGAATTTTTATACCTTAAAGCATCAAATATATTACTTCAGCCTGAAAACATTCAAGGCCAAGTATTACCTTGCTATAATAGAACTTCAGTATGATCTCTATAGAAGACTGAATTTTTATAAAAATCTATACTATTGGTTCAACTAGGATGAGTTAGCTGCAAAATATACTTTTTAAAAAAATTGGAGAATAATTGAACAATATCCTATTAGTTTCAGGTGTATATCATAGTGATTTGATATTTATATACATTGCAAAATTATCACCACAATAAATCTAATTACCATGTGTCACTATACAAAGTTATTACAATATTATTGATGATATTTCTTATGCTGTACATTACAGCCACATGACATTTATTTTATAACTGGAAGTTTGTACCTCTTAATCTCCTCACCTATTTTACCTGCCCCGCCAAGCCCTGCCCACTCTGGTAACCACAAGTTTGTTTCCTGTATCTATGAGTCTGTTTTTGTGTTGTTTTGTTTGTCCATTTGTTTTGTTTTTCAGATTCCTCCATATTGTCACAAATGGCAAGATTTCATTCTTTTTTATGGCTGAGTAATATTCCATTGTGTGTGCGTGTATATATACACACACACATACCATATGTTCTTTATTCATTCATCTACTGATGGATGCTTAGGTTGCTTCTGTATCTTGGCTAGTGTAAATAATGCTGAAATGAACATAGGGTTGCATATATTTCTTCGAATTAGTGTTTTTGATTTCTTCAGATAGATACCCAGAAGTGGAATTGATGGATTGTATGGTAGTTCTATTTTTAATTTTTTGAAGAAACTTCATACTGTTTTTCATAGTGGCTGCGCCAATTTACATTTCCACCAACAGTGTATGCGAGTTCCCTTTTTTCCACATCCTCACCAACACTTGTTATTTTTTATGTTTTTGATAAAAGCTATTTTGACAGGAGAGAGGTGGTATCTCATTATGGTTTTGATTAGCATTTCCCTAATGATTAGTGATATTGAGCATCTTTTCATGTGCCTGTTGGTCATCTATATGTCTTAAAACATCTATATGTTTTAGTTTGGTGTAACCTCACTTGTTTATTTTTGCTTTTGTTGCCTTTGCCTGAGGAGACTGGTCCAAAAAATATTGCTAAGACTGATGTCAGAGAGCTGACTGCCTATGTTTTCTTCTAGTAGTTTTATGATTTCAGGTCTTACATTCAAGTCTTTAATCCATTTTGAATTTATTTTTGTATATGTGTAAGAGAGTGGTCCAATTTCATTCTTTTGCATGTAGCTGTCCAGTTTTTCCAAGATCATTTATTGAAGAGACTGTCTTTTCTCTATTATGTGTTCTTGTCTCCTTTGTCATAGATTAATTAACCGTATACGTGTGGGTTTATTTCTGGGCTCTCTATTCTATTCCATTGACTTATGTGTCTGATTTTTATGCCAATACCATACTGTTTTGATTACTATAGCTCTGTAAATCAGGCAGTGTGATGCCTCCAGCTTTGTTCTTCTTTCTCAAGATTGTTCTGGCTATTTGGGGTCTTTTGTGGTTCCATACAAATTTTAGAATTCATTGTTCTAGTTTTGTGAAAAATGTCATTGATATTTTCATGGGTATTGTATTGAATCTGTAGATTGCTTTGGGTAGTATGGCTATTGTAACAATATTAAGTCTTCCAATCCATGAATGGATGTAATATCTTCCATTTATTTGTGTCTTCTTCAATTTCTTTCATTAATGTCTTATAGTTTTCAAAGTACAGGTCTTTCACCTCCTTGGTTCAATTCATTTTTAGTTATTTCATTCTTTTTGATGTAATTGTAAATGGCATTGTTTTCTTAATTTCTTTTTCCGAAAGCTTGTCATTAGTATATAGAAATGCAACTGATTTCTGTATATTAATTTTGTATCCTGCAACTTTACTGAATTCATTTATTAGTTCTAATAGTTTTTTGGCGGGGTCTTTAGGGTTTTCTATATACATAGTGTCATATCATCTACAAATAGTGACAGTTCTATTTCTTCCTTTCCAATTTGGATCCCTTTTATTTCTTTTTCTTGCTTAAGTGTTGTGGTTCAGATTTTTAAGACTATGTTGAATAAAAGTGGTGAGAGTGGGCATCCCTGTCTTGTTCCTGATCTTAGAGGAAAAGCTTCCATCTTTTCACTGTTAAGTATGATGTTAGCTGTGGGGTTGTCATATATGGCCTTTATTATGTTGAGCTACAATCCTTCTATACCTACTTTGTTGAGAGGTTTTATCATAGATGGATGTTGAGTTTTGTCAAATGCTTTTTTCTGCATCTATTGAGATGATCATATGATTTTTATCCTTCATTTTGTTAATGTGGTGTATCACATTGGTTGATTTGTGGATGTTGAACCATCCTTGCCTTCCTGGAATGTATTTCACTTGATTGTGGTGCATGATTCTTTTAATGGATTGTTGAATTCAGTTTGCTAATGTTTTGTTGAGGATTTTGCAGCTATGTTCATCAGGGATCTTGACCTGTAATTTTCTTTTTTTGTAGTGTCTTTGTCTGGTTTTGGTATCAGGGTAATTCTGGCCTTGTAAAATGAGTTTGAAAGTTTTCACTTCTCTTCAGTTTTTGGGAATCAGTTGAGAAGGATAGGTTTTAACTCTTCGTCAAATGTTTGATAGAATTTACCTGCAAAGCCATCTGTTCTTGGACTTTTGTTTTATAGGAGTTTTTTGATTACTGATTCAATTTCATTACTTGTAATCAGTCTATTCAGATTTTCTATTTCTTCATGATTCAGTATTGGAAGGTTGTGTGTTTCTAGGAACTTATCCACTTCTAGGTTGTCGAATTTGTTGGCATATAATTTTTTTAGTAGTCTCTTATGATCCTTTGTATTTCTGTGGTGTCAGTTGTAACTTCTCTTCTTTCATTTCTGATTTTATTCATTTGGGCCCTCTCTCTTTTTTTCTTGATAAGTCCGGCTAAGTGTTTATTGATTTTGTTTATCTTTTCAAAGAATCAGATCTTAGTTTCATTGATCTTTCCTATGTTTTTTTTTTAGTCTTTTTCATTTATTTCTGTTGTGATCTTTATTATTTCCTTCCTTCAACTAACTTTGTGTCTTTGTATTTCTTTTTCTCATTCTTTTAGGTGTAAGGTTAGATTGTTTATTTGGGATTTTTTTTTTGTTTCTTGAGGTAGGCCTGTACCACTATAAACTTCCTTCTTAGAGCTGCTTTCCTGCATCCCATAGATTTTGGGAAGTTGTGTTTCCATTTTCATTTGTTTCAAGGTATTTTTTGATTGTCTCTTTGATTTCTTCATTGTCCCATTGGTTATTCAGTAGCACGTTGTTTAGTCTGCACATTTTTGTGTTTCTTCCAGGTTTTTTTTTTGTAATAGACTTCTAACTAGATATTGTTGTGGTTGGAAAAGATGCGTGATATGATTTCAATCTTCTTATATTTATTGAAACTTGTTTTGTGGCCTAATGTGATCTATCCTGGAGATTGTTTTATGTGCACTTGAGAAGAATGTGTATTCTGCAGTTTTTGAATGGAATGTTCTGTTTATATATAAGTCTATCTGGTCTAATGTGTCATTTAAGCCCAATGTTTCCTTACTGATTTTTTGTCTGGATGATCTATTCATTGGTGAAAGTGGGGTATTAAAGTCCCCTATTATTGTTATAATCCTGTCAATTTCTCTCTTTATGTCTGTTAATATTTGCTTTATGTATTTGGGTGATCCTATGTTGGGTGCATAAATATATATGAATGTTATATCCTCTTCTTGGATTGATGCCTTTATTATTATGTAATGCCCTTCTTTGCCTTTTGTTAGCCTTTGTTTTAAAGTCTCTTTCGTCTTATATGAGTTTTGCTACCCCAGCTTTCTTTTCATTTCCATTTGCATGGAATATCTTTTTCCCTCCCATACTTTCAGTCTGTGTATGTCTTTAGATCTGAAATGAGTCTCATATAGGCAACATATAGATGGGTCTTATTTTTTTTTTAATCAATTCGACCACACTATGTCTTTTGATTCGAGCATTTAGTCCATTTATATTTAAAGTAATTATTGATAGGTATTACTTATTGCCATTTTGTTAGTTGTTTTCTGGTTGTTTTTGTAGTTCTTCTCTCTTCTTTCTTCTTGTCTTGGTCTCTTCCCTTGTGGTTTGATGGTTTTCTTTAGTGTTATGTTTGGATCCCTTTCTCTTTATTTTTTGTGTATCTGTTGTAGGTTTTTGGTGTGTTGTTACCATGAAGTTCATACGTATATTGCAGTCTATTTTAAGGTGATAGTCACTTAAGTTTGAATGCACTCTAAAAGCACTACATTTTTACCCTCTCAATATTTTATGCTTTTGATGTCATATTTTACATTATTTTATTTTGTGTATCCCTTAACTTATTGTATAGCTGATTTTACTACTTTTGTCTTTTAACCTTTATACTAGGTTTTTAAATGGCTGATCCATTGCCTTTACTAAATACTTGCCTTTACCTGTGCAATTTTCCTTTTCATATATTTTCTTATTTCTAGTAATGGCCTTTTCTTTTCCACTTAAAGAAGACCCTTTAAGATTTCTCATGAGGCTGATCTAGTGGTGATGAACTCCTTTAGGTTTTGCTTATCTGGGAAACTGTTTATTTCTCCTTAAATTCTGAATGATAACCTTGCCAGGTAGAGTATTATTCATTGTAAGTTTTTTCTTTTTAGCACTTTAAATATATCACACCACTCCTTTCTGGCCTGCACAGTTTCTGCTGAAAAATATGTTAATAGTCTTATGGAGGTCCTCTTGTATGTGACTTGTTGTTTTTCTCTTACTGCCTTTAAGATTTTCTCTTTATCTTTAACTTTGGCCATTTTAATTGTCTTGTTTGGGACTCTCTGTACTTCCTGGATGTCTGTTTCCTTCCTCAGGTTTGGGAAGTTTTCAACTATTATTTCATCAAATAAGTTCTCTGCCCCTTAGTCTCTCTCTTCTTCTTCTGGGACACCTATAACACAAATATTACTACACTTGATGTTGTCCCAGAGGTCCCTTAAACTATCCTCATTTTTTAAAAATTCTTTTTTCTTTTTTCTGTCCTGATTGGGTGATTTCCACTATTTTGTCTTCCAGATTGCTGATTGGTTCTTCTGTATAATCTAATCTGCTGTTGATTCCCTTTAGTGCATTTTTTATTTCAGTTTAGTATGTTTTATTTCAGTTATTGTGTTTTTCAACTCTGATAGGATGGGATTATTTTGGTGTTGTTTACTTAATCAGAGGACAATTTCTGACCAATATAATAGATTTAGGGTTAATATTATTTATTCTTTAGGACAATAATTAGCCAAGATTTTTCCTCTCCCTTCCGCCAATTAACCACTTCTTATGGGAACTTTTAGTTTGTGCTAATAAGGACATATCAGAACTGAGGAATAGGCATACTGTTATATTTCCAAGAGATGTAATATGTTCGCAGGCAGAAGGTGATGTGAAACATCTTGGGGGTGGAATGTGCTCATTTCTGTCACTAGTGCCTGAAACCTAATCGATGCTTAATAGCAGTTTCATCAGCTATCTCAACACCTTCATCTCCCTGCAAAATGGCTTCTAAGTTAATAATGGGAATCTTCTAGAAATATTTTGTGTGTACTCCCGAGCCAGTCCTTCTGATGACTGCATGGCTCCTCTTTTTTTCTTCCTCTTTTTGGTTTGATCTTTCTTCGGATCTGTCCTCTGGCACTTGGGAAAACCATATCTGTTGGGTTTCTCTGTCTTCCACTGAGATTCTGAAGTCCATCAGGGCCCCACATCATATCTGCATTCTCCAGTGTTCTCAGAATTCCAGAATCCATTCTATTAAGAAGCAGGAATACAATATTCTATTGCTTTTAGCTTTACACTTTTCCACGTGCATACCAAAGCAGGGTTTCTCACACCCCTCTGCCCCTCCAACTACTGAGGTTTTGTTACTGAAAGCAACTTGTCTATCTGACCACTTCATTTCCTTGGGTTAATTGCCCCCAGGAGATGCCCCATTCGTTCATCCTAACAGATGTCTGGTGAGGAGTCTTGCCTTGTATAGATCTGTAGTTGAGACCCGTGGTGGAGTCAAACTACTTCCACCACCAATCTCTTTCTTGCTTGCTTCTCTCCTCCCCCCATACATCAGTGCAAACTGAACTTCCAAAAATAAGAAGCTCTGTTTTGTGAAACCAGCTTCTTATTGTCAAGAACAGAGCCATGCAAATCAGGTGGGGGCCCATTTAATTTCAAGGATTCTTGGGTGCTCTCTAGGACAGCAGGGTAATGTTACCACTAAGCAGGAAGGTGGATGAACCAGGATTAGACTTGAAACTAGGTTACAGCTGGGTGAGCCAGGACTAGGGTTGGATGGGACCAGGACTGGTAGAGTTGAGGGGGGCCAAGAAGTAGGAGAAATAAAGCATTATCTCTCTTTCATTAGTGGTGGTGGGCAAATCTCTTTCATAAGACACTAAAAGAAACCTAAAATGACCTGTTCCAAGAGGGAGGTAAAAAAATTACAAAATTGTGGGAACAAATATCATCATGCCATGTTTTAAATTATTTCCTTTCATATACTATAAATATTAAGCCAAATACATGAAAAACTTCAAATATATGTTAATATCACTTAAAATATTCCATATGTGGTCTGTCTATGTCAGGAGAAAATATTAGAGTCATGGGAATTAACAAAGTAGGTCATATTTGACTCAGAGTAAAGATATTTTCAGCTTTCAAAAGGTTCAAGGCAAAAATTTTAGGCTAAATGGGGCAGATATAAAATGAAAATAATCTGGAGCTATTTGCCTTATTATCTTCAAAGGACTGTTTTCTTGACCAAAACAGCATTTCACCTTGCCAATGCTGAATTGTTCAAAAGAACAAAGCAGGGGGGCCAGCCTGGTGGCATAGTGGTTAAGTTCTTTCACTCTGCTTCGGCGGCCTGGGGTTCCCAGGTTCGGATCCCGGGCATGGACTGGCACACTGCTTGTCAAGCCATGCTGTGGCAGGCGTCCCATGTATAAAGTAGAGGAAGATGGGCACGGATGTTAGCCCAGGGCCAATCTTCCTCAGAAAAATGAGGAGGATTGGCAGTGGATGTTAGGTTGGGGCTGGTCTTCCTCACACACACATACAAAAAAGGACAAAGCAGTATGGCAGAGGTCAATGTGCTGGAGGTATTTCCACACAGATTAGGCTTCTCCTGTGAGCTTAGGTACCACACTCTCTAAACCCAGGTCTCCAGGCCTTCTCAGCATTTTCCTTGAGGGCCTGTGCACACAGTTGGGTGGGTTGCTTTTACTCTTTTGAGCTTGCTTCCCCATCTAAAAAATGAGAGAATAGGACTAAGCTGGTGATCCTCAACTCTGGCTGTGAATTGGGATCTTCTGTTCCCCGAACCCTCTTCTGGGAGGTTCTGACTGGTGGTTCTGGGAAGGGGTCTTAGAGTTTATATTTTACCAGTTGATTCTGATGTGTTGCTGAGGTCTGGGACTGCTTGATTAAGTGATAACCCTTTAAGAGATGGATGTGGATTTGGCCCAGGGAGTAGAAATTATGGAGACTTTGCTGCATTTTTGGTTAGAATTCACCGGTGAGAATGAGATTAGAAGAGTTTGCTTTTCTGACCTGGTAACCCACTCAGCCCAGCTCACCGACCAGTTCAATGTCGCCATTTCGTGACATGATCCTCCTGACACAAAGCTGTTGATTTACGTTTGTTCATATGAATAAAATAAGTGCCCTTTGCCTACAAATAAAGGAGGAGTTTTAAATTAATGTAAATTGGTTTATAGTTGCAAAGGAAGGACTGCCATTGCTCTGGTCATGTTACTGATTAGAAATGGATTAGAAATGGAGTTCTGGTTAGGGCTTAGGATCTGAGCCAAGAGAATATGTGATCTTCCCTTCATCTTCCTTTCCAGCACTAATTTGTAGGAAAACCCACTTGCACTGGGTGAATGTGTTCAGTTGGTGGCAGTAAAGTTCTGTTACAGAAGATTCTGTGAGGCCCTGGTCTTAGATATTTTGAAGAGAGCCAGAGGGAACAAAGCAGCATGTATAATAACATCCATGTTTTCCGTTAACCTGCAGAGCTATAAATTTACTGCATGTGCTCAAAAAAAGGAAAACTATGTAAAGGGGAGATTTCTTGTTGTCTGTCTAAACTGAATCTCCTCAATATGTTATTTGTTTCCAAATCCAGAAGTAGTGTAGCATCAGCTTCAGATGAAGGATTTAGTCAGGCTGTAATCCAAAAAGGTGGGCATCTGAGGATTTATTGTCGGTTGTCATGTAAATTTATTAAAATGGGAGCTTTGATCTTGAAATACATCCTGACAAGATTAATGATTTAGCATCTGGGGAAATCACATTTTTGATGCAATGAATGGATAAGGAAGGTTTTACAGTTTCACATTGGCACAGATAAAAATTTAGTATTTAAAAACCTATTTGAGAATTTTAGTTTAATGGGAACTGTAATAGGTGTCAAAGAACATTAGGTGGTATCTAACTAATATATTGACCAGAAGAGTTTTTAAGCAATAAACAGATGGAAATAAATGAACAAAAATGCAATGATAATTGGAAAGTTAGTTCTGTGGACAGATAGTGAAGTGTTACATTTTGTGCCCAGAGTTTTCTGCCTGTGCCCTGGTGGTGGAATTAATCATTGTGCCCATGAAATTGGGTGTTAATTCAGGGGCAAATGGATAATTGAACCCTCAACTGGCCCTTGTGCTACTAACTTTATCTAAGTGATTATAATCCAAAATGATTCGTGCTGTTGGAAACACTGTCAACTGTACTGACACCATCACCGTGAGGGGTGGGGTCAGAGGAGAAGCTGCGCGCAAATGGAGAAAATGGAGAGTCTGGTAAAAGCTCCAGCAAATCTGCATATGTATTATCAGGAGAATACTGACCTCCTAACGAGAGGCCTACCAACCAGAAAAATACTTAAAATGTGAAAACACTCAAGGTTAGCAATTTAAGGAGCAAATATAAATGTTCTGATGCGATGCTTTTATTATAATGCTAAGCATGAAAACTTCAGATGATTACTAATATTTCTAAATTCAAGTTCAGATTGTAATTTTTTTTTTTAATTTGTGAGGAAGATTAACCCTGAGCTAACATCCGTTGCCAATCCTTCTCTTTTTGCTGAGGAAGACTGGCCCTGGGCTAACATCCGTGTTCATCTTCCTCTACTTTATATGGGACGCCTGCCATAGTATGGCTTGATGAGTGATGTGTAGGTCCGCGCCTGGGATCTGAACCTGCGAACCCCCGGCCACCGAAGTGCAGCATGCAAACTTAACCACTATGCCACTGAGCTGGCCCCCAGATTGTAATCTTTTTAAATCTCTTTTTTACACTGTTTTGGGTATGTAAAGATTTTTCAGAAATAATTATGTTTTTTCTATTAAAATAATTTTTACTTAGCTTGATAATTGTGTTAAAGTTGATTAAAAGCTTAAAAATGTTAGATGGTTATTTCTTAACTTCAAAGTACTTGAGTGTTGAAATAGTGACTTATAAAAGTAAGTTATCCAATCTGAGCTTACATCAAACAGACACCATCAAAGTTGAACATTCTAGGTTAAAATTTCAAAGTAGTTTGGAATGTAACCATGTAAATCCCATTTGAAGTAATGGGATTTTGCAAGCTGGAAATATCATTCCATGTGCACAATTTTGAAAATATGTCCTAAAAAATACTCTTTCTGTCCCTGTCATCATATTGTCAGTCAGATCAAAGTTTGTTGTTTTCCTCATCTTTCAGTTTTGAAAACAGCAAGGCAACAGAATATTGCAAATGTAAACTTTTCACTTATGAGGAATTTATGACTGGATAGTAGAAAAAAAATTGCAATAAATTTTGTAAATGAGATGCCTCTTTTTATTAAAGCTGATTCTGAAAATAATATGCTACACACAATTTCCTGTCTAAATCTGGAAGTGGATTATTCATCTACTTGTTGAAATTGATATGGTAGTTACCTGGTTTCAAGATGAGCTTTCAGAAATGGACTCTCTAATGTGAATCAGTAGACACAATTAAATGTTGAACATTTCAGTTAAAATTTCAAAGTAGTTTGGAATGTAGAATCACCTAAGGAAATTCTGGTTTAGGTTGCTCTGACATCTGTATAAGCATAAAACATCATGGTCGATTCTGTTAGGCAACAGGACTGAAAACCACTGGCCTGTTGCTTTTAGAGTGGTGATTATCATCCAAATGATGACCATGGCTCACCATCAGTTGGTTGATTTCCATCCTTCTGTTTAGGATTTTGCTGGTGAGTTGCCACCAATATAATTAAGAAATGGGAATATTTGAGAGTGAAAGTTGCAAATACATAAGAACATTTTTTCTTCCACATAGTCTCTTTCTCTCTCCTCCCTTCCCCTCTTCCCGTAGCATGGACTGTCTAACCTGTTTTGCCTTGCCTCTTCTCACCTGTATATTGTAAGGACAAATAGAGCAGTGGTTCTAACTGGCTTGTGAGAGTCACTTGTTAAATTTCAGGAACTTTGTGAACCTGTTAAATACAACCATTATTAAAGTTTAACTTACATAAACTTACAATTCATTTATATTAAAACAAAAGTACTCAACACTCAAAACTCATTACTTCCTAATTCTTTTACTACTTTTAACCATTATCTCTGTTCTTGAGGTATGTACACTGATTGTCTGGTGGAAGAGATACTACTGTGCATCTCTTCCAAACTTGGCCTTCAGTGGTGGCACGTTGGTAGCTTGAAATCGGCCAGGTGGGAGCCTTCACACTATAGAAATCAGGAAATGTTGTAAATTAGGACTCATTTAGTGTCTTCTTGATCACTTAAGTTTTAAAATTGATGGAGAATATGTTAAATGCTGGTTAAACAGTGTGTCATGTCTGTAGTTATTGAATTGTGAATAGCATAAAAAACATTAGGAAATTTTCTTGTAGTATTCACAAACTATTATCTAGTTTAGCCAAGAAGTCGCTCACATTGTGGATGAGTGAGTGAAGTTCCTGCGTAGGCCTTCCTTATTTCACTTTAGTCTTACTCCTTAAAGTAAACAAAACAATCCACCAACTTTTGTGTCAGAACCACAGTAATTTGTTAATGATGTGAGTGAATTTTTGGCTGAATTGGATAGTGATCAAGCATAATATTCATAGCCTAATTTTGTGACATTTTTGTTGATGATAGAATTATAAAAATTGATAGTGGATTTTCAAAAAAATAAGTCACAAAAGTTATAGATATGTGGAATTTACAATAAAATATTGTATATTTTATTATTATTTGTAAATTATATGTTACAAATCTTTTATATCAGCAAAATTTATAATAAGCATACTCACACACACACCCCTTTTCCAAGAGATTTGGTTATTAAACATTTACAAGCTTGTCACTGCATATAATCCTTGAAGTAGGGTTGGAAAAGTCATTTAGTCCAAGCTTTCTGCATTAGATGTTGGCTGGATGGATTTAAAACAGCTCAACTGGGTTAGAGTTCATGCAAGTTGGATAGGCAGCTGCTAATGTGTAATTTCCCTTCCAAAATGTTTATATCCATTGCCCATGTATTAAATTGTACTATTAGAGATTTATTACATTGGGTTCTGATGCATTTTGATCTTCTAAGTAGTGATTCCTAAATGGGAGTGCGTTTATTGGGAATAGCAGTTAAAATATAGTCTTCTGGCAACTGTGTAGATTTTTGCTGCCCAACCCCAAACCTGTTAAATCATAATTGTAGGTAGTGTGATCCAAAGAAACTGTATTTTTAATGTTTCCTAGACCAGGATTTGGGAACTTTTGCTTGAATCTTGTATTAAATATAAACAGCCCCAGAAAAGCAAGAATAACTCAGCTGCTGCCATAGTAAGACAAGACTCACAGATAGCCGAGATCAAGGCCACGTGGATACAGCCTTTCTCCCCCATCTCCCTCAGGCACCTGCAGCTGAGTGGGATAATGAATCCTGCGAGGAGGCATGGCAAGCATAGCCAAGCTAACTGTAAATGGAAATTCTCTTGTCACTCGCATTTAACTATCTGAAAAATATTAGAAATGAGTCTTTGCTATTCCCTTAGTCTTACTTTTTAGGCAGGAAATATGCTGTGTCTTCAAGTGCAGCTTTATGAAAATCGGGGATTGTTCACCCGTCTTGTGCTGGCCGCTATATGGTTTCCCAGCATGCATGCCCATCTGTCCAGCAATAAAACCTTTAATTTTGTATTCCTGTAGTTTTTACAAAACTATTGGCAGAAAATGAGATGATCATGATTCTGTATATCTGGTGGGTCATTTTGAGCCCATATTGCTTTTTTCTGAGACTGGTATAGGGTCCTCTAAAGGGCTTACCAGGTGTCCACTCTAAATCAATGAGAACAGTCATTCTCTTTCTAACCTGACACATCCACTTTGCCTGGAAATCAGCAGGCTTTCCACCCAACCATCCGATTAACACCTAATTGCCTTTCTTCCAAGGAGAAGGTGAAGGTTGCTAAAACTACCAGGTAGAAAATTTATCCAACTTTTCCTTTTTAGACATAGGCTTGGAGTTGTAAAGAAAGGTTTGTACCCCAAAATCTACTAAGTAGTGGGAAAATGGTGTAAATATATACTTCTCATTTCTTGAGTGACTGACCAAGTGTAATTAAATAATTTAAAGGATAGAAACTAAGACAGAATTCTTTACCATGTGCATATCTCCTTTCTTACTACCCAAAGGAAAAATGGATACATACATTTTACCTTTAAATTTTTAGTTATATGTTTGATATGACAGTTATTTTGGTTAAATTTTTTTGCCACTTTTATGCTCTTGTCTGTAATAGTTATTTTAGTTCACGGACTCTCAAAGAGTAGAGGCTATAATTGTTCAAGCTCTTTTGTGTATAGGGTGGCCATGCATTTGGAAATACAGATAATATTATTTTAATGTGTATTATAAAATATCAATAAACTATTTATTTCTCATTTGCATTCCCAGACTTGGTAGTCACCCCTCATAACCTGGAGTAACTTACATATAGGGTTTAGTTATGGCTGAAAGCAAGGAGAGAGTGTTTCCTTCCATTTCAAGGCAGCTGTCATTCATTTGGGCAGGTAATGGCCTTACATGTATGTTCTGGAGTCACATCACTTATGGATTTGAGGCAAACTTAGCAAGACAGAGCATGAGAGGAGAGAGAGCATGAGAGGAGAGAGAGCAATTTAAATAATAGGGATGATTTCACCCCTCTACTCAGGGTGTCTATGCCCCAAAGTAAGTGAGGGGGGAGGTGTTAGGGTGCTGTTCTTCCTCAGGTGTTCTCAGTTCTTCATGCCTCTCATAGCATGAGCTCTCACTGTGAGACTGTGATTCCAATGTTTCACGATAACTATTTATTAATACAATTTGGACTCCAAACACAAGCTAACACTTTTATCTGGTGTTAAACCCAAAAGAGTAATGTAGTCCACCCCTGGAAGGCAAACTGTGATTGATTTCTTGAGAGACAGAATATTAGTCTCCAGTGTGGGTCTCCTAAGAGACTTTCAAGCATAATTTTGACCATATTTGACTTTTTGTCTCATGAGTTATAAAAAACTAAAACCTAACTAGGAAGAGGAAAGTCAACTGTAGTTATTTTCCTTTTTATTAAATAGCTATAGCTAAGGACACTTAACAATGAAGATAATTCTTAACCACTAGTCTCAGGAATCTTAGAGAAGTAGGATTTCTTGGGGGAATTGTCTTTTTGGTACCATGCTCAGGAAGCATAGGATTTCTGAGAGAAATAAATTTTTTTTCCATATTGAGCAAAGGTGGGGAAGGAGGAGTTGTAGAGAGAATAGAGAGCAGCAGGATCTAGTGGGTATTAGCAGTACGTAATGCACTGGGTGGAGAAATAAACTTAAAAAAAAACAGAAAGAGAAGCAGAAAGAGGGAGAGAGAAAGGAGAGCATGGAGTCTTAGTAAGCACAGAAGACATGGTAGCCAGTAGATTGTTGCCTGCCATGTCTGAGCACTGAGCTTGGTATAATGGCAGGCTGTGGTCCCTTTTAATATACAACTGTCTACAGTTAAGGTCAGTGCAATCTCAGTAGGAGAGAAAATTTGAGACACCGTGTAACAGAGAGTAAAGGCAGAACAGAGAGATGAATTGACCTATTGACCTAGACATCTGTGGTTAATGTAATTTGGTTGGAGAGATTAGGAGTGTGAGTGAACTCAGATTTGTTTAGGTTACCTATAGATATAGATGTCCGTATTTTTATAACTAGTGTAAAATGTTTTATTAAAGTGTTCAATAAACTTTAATTGTATTCTTGCTTATGTTCTAAAATTTTCAGCATCCTGTCTTTATTTCTTAGTGCTTTTACTCTTCAGCTATTCCATAACTTTTTTAACCTATGAGCTCATCTTTTATTCCCTTGAGACCATATTCTTCCTTGGCTTGTAAATCGCAAAGAATCTGAGACCAGATTGAGGATAGGTTCATGGGTTCGTGGGTTCATGGAATAGAAAAAGACCAGTGTGGGGAAGTGAAAAGAAATGAAGGTGATCCTGTCATATTATTGTATTGTAGTTGTGATGGCTTGCCACCAAGTGAGTGACCGTATAATTAGTACCATTCTCTCTGCTTTAGATATATTAAATATAAGCAGCAAGAGGAGTCACTCAAAGTAATGGAGGGATTTTAAGCAGGAGAGTAACCATGGTTTGATTTACATTTAAAAAAGGTTCCTCCTCCTCCTACATGAAAACCAGACTGTGGAAGAAAGCTGTGGAAGCAAGGAAACAGGGAGGCCCCTGAAGTTGTCCAGGCCAGAAATGATGGCGGCAAAGACGAGGGTAGTCATAGTGGAGAGGGAGAGTAGGAGGCAGACTGGAGTGTTCTTTAGAGGTAGAGCTTTATAATACTGAAATCATATCTTTTATTTGACTTAAAAATTATTTTTAATTCCAAAAATATGCTTTTGTATGTTATTATAAAAGCAATCTCTCAAAGTTGTTATTGGGATTAAGTGAGGTAATATAAATAAAGTCTCACAAAAAATAAACAAGCTTTTAAATAAATATTGGAGAGGCAGTGTGGGCAGTGTGGGGAGTGGAAAGAGCACATACTTCAGCAATCAGAAAAATCTGGTTTCTTATCCCCGTTTTACCAAACATACTGACTGAGACCCACATATATTAATTATCTATAGCTGTTGCAAGTTACCTCAAAATTTATTGCTTAAACAACAAATATTTATGTTCTCATACAGTTTCTGAGACTAAGGAATTTAGGAGAGGCTTAGCTGGGTGGCTCTGGCTCAGGGCCTCTCATGAGGTGCATTTAAGATATTGACCTGGGCTGCAGTCATCTGAAGGCTCGACTGTAGCTGAAGAACTGCTTCTGAGCTGACTCCTTCACAGGAGAGCGTCCTCAGCTCCTAACCATGTGACCTTTTACATAGGGCTGTGTTATGGACTGAATGTTTGTGTCTCTCCTACATTCATACATTGAAGCTTTAACCTCCCATGTGACTCTATTTGGAGACAGGGCCTGTGAGGAGGTGATAAATGTTAAATGAGGTTATAAGGGTGGGACGCTAATCTGGTAGGGCTGGTGCCCTTATAAGAAAAGGAAGAGACACCAGAGCTTTCTCTCTCCACCATCTGAGGACACAGTAGAAGGCAGCCATCTGCAAGCCAGAAAGAGAGCCCTCACCAGGAAGTGAATCAGATGGCACCTTGATCTTGTACTTCCCATCCTCCAGAACTGTGAGGAATAAATTTTTGTTGTTTAAGCCACCCCATCTGTGGTATTTTGTTATGGCAGCCCAAACTGACTAGTACAGGCTGCTTGAATATTTTCACAACATGGCAGCTAGCGTGCCCCAGAATGAGCCGTCCAAGAGGAAGTCTTGATGTCTTTCATGGACTAGTCTCAGAAATCACAAAGCAATGCTTCTGCCATGTTCTAAGTCACTAAGTCCAGCTCACACTGAAGAGGAAGAGAATTGGACTCCACTTTTGCAAGAAATTTGTGAACATATTTTAAAATCACCATGAGGCCTTTATGTAAGCTTCTTTTTTTCCTTTATGAAGTGAGGCTAATAGTAAAGTACATTGAAAGGACTAAATTAGGTAAGTGTGTATTATCATGTGACTGGCTAGGTGGCTGCTCAATAAATGTTATTTCCTTCCTTGATAATTTAGAGATAATCTGGAAGCTAAGAGATGAAAAGTAGGACAGTGCAGTTCTTTCTGGTGTTCTCTGAGTATGTCATTTATCCTTCCTATGTTCCTGATAACAATTTTTGCATCAGGTGAGCACACCTCAAACCCTACCTAGCTAATTTAATTAGGTCCATGAATTTAATTGTGACTATATTCTTTTTTCTCTTTGAGATGCAAATATAAACCTCTATTGGGAATTTTCTGGGTGCAGAAACTATTACATGTGTCAGTGATGTGTTTTCTTAATTTTCTATATACAGAAATTTTAAAGAATGAAAATTTAAATTAAAATAATGTATCTCTAATACAAGTAAGTGAAGATCAGTACTATCTAAACCTAGAAAAGAAATTCATAATTAAAACAGCATTTCCAACTGTAGCCTTATTATTTTAGCATGTTTCCAGCTGTGAGTGACTTTACATATCTTCAGACGTAATCACATATCAGTATGCATGGAGTGAATTTCTTAATGTCCATTAATTCTTGCATAAACTCTGCATAAATCTGTACCAATCAGGTTGTGATTAGAACCTTATTGTCTTGCAAAATCTAACTATATTGAAGTGCGATTCAGAAAGAAGCTTTGCCTTTTACCAAATTATGTTTTCGTTTTTACTTTTTAAAGAAATCCGTTCTCCGAACTGTTGGATTTGAACGGAATGATTATAAGTGGGGCACTGACCATGTCGGGAGGCCATTGTACTGATTTTTTTTGGAAGTCAGCATTTGTTGTTTGAAGGAAATATTTAAAATATTTAAAAAGTTGGGATGACTATAATATGGGTATCATTTCTTTCAATGCATAACATAGTTATTTTGTTTTTTTAGTAAACAATTAAAAAGTCTAGAGTGCAACAATGTGCACTGGACTGAAAAGAAGTACTCAAACCCAGGCAAGTCCTCTCCTGCTCAGGGTCTCAGGGGTAGGGTCGGGGCTAAACAGATAAGGTTATTGATGTTTCGGCTACATCAATTAGCAAATATATAAGTTCAATGCCTAAATGAGTAGAACCTAAGAGAAGAGAGAGAATTTGGTCTTGATAAACTGCAAGGTTAAGGAAGATAACATGGTTTCACTTGGAGGGATTATATTGATTCATCTCATTGGAAGACAGGGCCAACGGCCTCAGTGACCCAATGGTTCTTAGTGTCAGTCTCCATTCCGGCAGGGTTTCTACGTACACTTCATTTCTAAGTGTGATACTTTTGTGTGTGGTTTTCATTTCAAGTGGTGATTTAAGGGGAAGCTTTACTTAAACTACAATTGTGTGTCACTTAACAATGAGGATATGTCCTAAGAAATGCATCGTTAGGCGATTTCATCATTGTGCAAACATCATAGAGTGTACTTACACAAACGTAGATGGTACAGCCCACTACACGCCTAGGCTATATGGTATAGCCTGTTGCTCCTGGGCTACACACCTGTACAGCATGTTACTGTACTGAATACTGGAGGCAACTGTCACACGGTGGTAAGTATTTGTGCATCTAAACATATCTAAACATAGAAAAGGTACGGTAAAAATATGGAATAAAAGATAAGAAACGGTACACCTGTACAGGGCACTTCCATGAATGGAGCCTGCAGCACTGGAAGTTGCTCCGGGTCAGTGAGTGAGTGAGAGGTGAGTGAATGTGAAGACCTAAGACATCACTGGACACCACTGTAGACTTTATATAAACACTGTGCACTTGGGCACACTAAATTTATAAAAAAACATTTTTATTTCTTAATAATAAATTAACCTTAGCTTACTGTAACTTTTTTACTTTATAAACTTCTTGATCCTTTTGAAATAACACTTAGCTTAAAACACAAACACAGTGTACAGCTATACAAAAATATTTTCTTTCTCTATATCCTTATTCTATAAGCTTTTTTCTATTTTTAAAAATTTTATTTTATTTTTTTTTACTTTTCTTTTGTTAAAAACTAAGACACAGGGTCAGGATCATCAATATCACTGTTTTCCGCCTCTACGTGTTGTCCCCTGGAAGGTCTTCGGGGGCAATAACATGCATGGAGCTGTCATCTCCTGGGACAACAATACCTTCTTCTGGACTCCCTCCTAAAGGATCTACCTGAGGCTCTTGAAGAGGTGTCACTCTTTTCAGAAATATGTCCATGGTGGTTTCCTTGGTTTGTTTCTTTTTTTCATCTACATTTGCTTGTAAGCAGATAATGCACCACTTTCAGTGTTGGAGTCCATGTTTTCAAAATTTTTAAGAGCTTGGTGAGGCTTGCAAAAGCTTCTGCTACACTCTTCACTGTGACTTTTCTTGTCTCTTGTCTCTTCTTCAGGAATCCGTTCCTGTTCCAGTTCCAACAACTCCTCATTAGTCAATTCCTCAGGAACCACCTCTAGGAGCTCCTCAGTGTCACCCTCACCTACACCCAGGTTAAAGATTTTGTCATTTCAACCACAGCCTTATTATTGTTGCAACTTTCTCATCCTTGGCAAATCCTCTGAAGTCATGGACGAACCTCTTGAGTGTCTTCTTCCAGATGCCATCCATACACTCCTTGGTGACATCACCCCAAGCCCAAGCAAGGTTCTTGATGCAGTCA
Organism: Tapirus indicus; assembly: GCA_031878705.1. Classification (NCBI taxonomy): domain Eukaryota; kingdom Metazoa; phylum Chordata; class Mammalia; order Perissodactyla; family Tapiridae; genus Tapirus; species Tapirus indicus. The sequence goes on from CM062918.1 coordinate 6,144,090, forward strand.
TAGATGTTGTAATCCTTCCAGAATTGCATGAATGTCTTCTTAGTGTCTTCCTCAGTTGCAGCAATAGCCTGGGCAAAGGTCCTTCTCAAGTAGTAGGCCTGAAAAGCTGCTATAACTTCTTGATCCATTTGTTAGATCAAAGAGGTGGTATTTGAAGGGAGAAACATCTCTTTGGTTTTGGGATGAAGATCACCAACAAAAGAAGGTTGTCCAAGAGCATTACCAACAATAAGCAAAATCTTGAACAGTATGTTTTTCTCCAAACAGCACTTCTCCATTTCACTGGCAATGCAATTCAGGAAGGCACCTCAGAAAAGGAGCTGGGTCATCCATGTCTTCTTATTGCTCCTGTAGGACCCTGGCTGTGTGTGCTTATTGATATACTTGAAGGCTCTGGGGTTCTCACTGTACCAGATCACAAAGGGTTTCAATTTGTAGCCTGCAACACTGCCCCCAAGCAAGACTGTTATCCCTTCCTTAAAAACCTTGAAACCTGGCAATGACTTGACCTCCTTATGGATGAAAGTCCTTTCAGGCATCAATTTCCAGAATAGGGAGGTTTCATCCGTATTGAATATTTGCTGTGGCAAGTAATTTTCCTCCACAATCAGCTTATCTAGAGTTTTCAAAATTCTTCAGCTGCCTTCACATCAGCACTCGCAGACTCACCACCCACTTTCACATTATGTAATGAATAATGATTCTTGCATCATTTAAACTGCCCAGGGCTAGCAGCAAATTCAACATCATCGTCAGGTCCAGCCTTTTCTTTCAACATCACAAACAAACTTTTTGCTTTGACCATGATCATCATGGTGCTGAGAGAGAGACACTTCTGTGTCTGGTGTTCAATCCAGGTCGTTAGAAGTTTCTTCATGTCTGATATAGGCCCTTCTTGAATTTTTATTAGTCTCATTGCCTTCAATGAAGCAGATCCTTTAACAACTTCTGTCACTTTGTTCTTGTTCTTCAAGATTGTAGCTCTGGTAGAATGGGACATGCCTGACTGGTGAGCAATAACCATCACTAATTTTCCACCTTTGTAGTCCTTAATCACTTTTAATTTCATTTCCAGGTCAATCACTCAATGTGGGCTCTTACTGGCAACATTAGCAGTGGGTGTTGTATGCTTAGGGGCCATGATGAACAAAACAACATGACATTAAGTCAAGCTCAAGAGAAAGTGATGCAATCAAGAGACGTGGTAAACATGAGATTTGTGAGGCTGCTGCCAGCATAAGACAGCATACTGTTTTTCAGTAAACTTTTTTTTTTTTATAACTAGAAAGAGTACACTCTAAAATAAAGATAAAAAGCATAATATAGTAAATACATAAATCAGTAACATAGTCCTTTATTATCATCAAGTATTATGTACTGTACATAATATGTACTATACTTTTGTATGACTGGCAGCACAGTAGGTTTGTTTACACCAGCATCCCCACACACATGTGAAAAATGAATTGCACTAAGAAGTTATGATGGCTACGACATCGCTAGGTGATAGAAATTTTACAACTCCATTATAATCTTATGGGACCACTGTCCCATCATGAACCAAACTTTTGTTATGCGGTGCATGACTACTACTTGTATGCCTTATCTGTCTAGCCTGGACCCTTCTCCTGAGATCCTAACCTATATACAGCAACCTCCTGTTTATCTCCAGTAGGATATCCTACAGGCTCTTCAAATTCAACATTCCCAAAAACAAACTCTTCATCTTGATCACCAAACCTTTTCCTGCCCTTCAATCTTTTACCCAGTGAACCTACTGCCATCATGACTTCTCACGCTGAAAACCCGGGTATCGTGCATTGCTCTTTCTTCTCTGTTACCTTCTCCTCTCCCCTTCCTCCGTCTCCTCCACATACAAATTAGTTATCTGATCCTATTTATTTTATCTCCTAAATATCTCTCTAGTCTGTCTCCTCTGCTCCTACCCTTTGGCTACTGATAGAGTTTGGCTCTTATTATCTGTCTTAGGTGGTCATCTGGCTTCTTATCTTACCTTTCTCCAATTTCTCCTTTGTTGTGGGCAGAGTGACTTTGTAAGGTGCAGCTCTGATCATGCTACTCTCATGCATGGCTCTCCACGTAGCATCTCAGATTAAGGCCAGTCTTTAACATGGCGTACAAGGTTATTCTGGATTGCACTCTTGCATTTCTTCTGTGCCTTACTTTCTGCACTTAGTTATAAGCACCTTGTTCTCCAGATATATTGTCATGTTGTGCTTCTATGCCTTGGCACGTGTTTCTTTACTATCCAGTTCATAGGTCTTTGGCCTGATAAACTTCTATCCATCCTTCAAGATATAGCTCAGGTGTCACACTTCGTGTGAGGACTTTACAGATCCCACCAGGCAGACTTAAATCTTCCCTCCTCTGAGTTCTCACTGTGCCTTGTGTTTGTTTCTGCCATGGTATTTATCAAATTGTATAAAAATTAGTTGTGCACTTGCTGTTTCCTCCATAGACTGTGGGTTCCTCAAGAAGAGGGACTATATCTTACTTATCTTTATATTACCAGTGCCTAGCAAGGAGCTTCAAAGATAATAGAAACTTGGCAAATGCTCACTAAATAAATGAGTAAATCAAAGTGTTTTATTAGCAATATGAATAGTAACAGTGCATGGAAAAATGATTCTGTAGAAGTGAGAAGGCAATTTCTTATATCAACTCTTAATAAAAGCATAGACTTGCAAATTCATCACTGTTGGAACTATGATAAACAAACTTAGAATCATTACATTCATTTACAATGAACTTTGGTTTCTGGTTTCCTCAAGCATCTGAGTGGCACTGAACACAGAAGTAAGGAAAATAAAAAGTGAATGTGTGTTTGTTAGGGAAAATATGTCAAATCCATCTGTGCAATGAGCAAGGACACCTGAAACCATAACACAGGAGTGATTAGTCCATTCTCTGTCTAAACCGAAGGTGAGGAGGGCTCTGTAGTACGGTGATGTTAGTAAGGTCAGACTTTCCTGTGTGAAATCTGAGAGTCACAGGAGAAGTGACAGGTGATAGAAGTAAAAAAAAGAGAGAAAAGAGAGAGAGATCAGAAGCAAAGGTGACGGTGACAATGACAGTGTCAGCGATTTTATATCATGTGCTCCAATAGTCTTAGAAGAAATCAAGAAATAAGTCAGAAGTTCAAATAGGTTTTCTGTGTGTAGATGTGTGTGTGAATGTGTTTACACCCACCTACACTTTGTAGTTCTGGAAGTTCCAGTCCTTAAAATGGAATCCAGAAAACTAGCATTTTCAGAATGATACATTCACAGATAATGCTGGATAGTGGAGATTTTAATGTGGGAGTTCTTTATGGACAGGGATGGTGTTTTAGTCGTGAACATGATGTAATCTATGCAGACATGGAAGTATCATGATGTACCCCTGAAATTTATACAGTGTTATAAACCAATTTTACCACAATAAAAAATAAAAAATAAAAGTAAAACCCAGTTTTGTACCCTTTGCTTTGTGTAGCTAATTCCTAGATAAGGATTTTCCTGACTGAGTGATGTAATGCTGTGGCCCCTAAGGAATATCTGTATTCAGATCCTATTTTGTCTTGTGTGTCTCTTAGATCAATGGTTCTCAGTTGAGATAATTTGGCCTGGCTGTAGGAGAAATTACAAGAGGTTGTCTTAGTATGTTCAGGCTGCTATAACAAAGATACTATAGATTGGTGGCTTAAACAACAAACATTTATTTCTTGCAGTTCTGGAGGCTGGGAATTCTGAGATCAAGGTGCCAGCAGATTCCGTGTCTGGAGAGGGCCCACTTCGTGGTTCAAGATGGCCGACTTCTCACTGTGTGCTTACATGGTGGAAGGGCTAAGGGAGCTCTCTGGGGTCTCTTTATAAGGACACTAATCTCAATCATAAGAGATTAATGAGTTAATCCCTAATCAATTCCAAAAGTCCTCGCCATCACATTGGGGTTAGGATTTCAACATGTGTCTTTTTGGGGGACACAAACATTCAGTCCATAACAGAAGCAAAGTTTATTTTTAGTTCCTCTAGCTTTCCTGGTGCTTCCTGTCACTGAACCCAAAGCTTCCCACATTTTCATCAAAACCCACCCACCAAGTTGAGCCCACTGGAGGCGTTTCCATTCACCACTGTCTTTCAGGGTCACTCCTGAGTGGGACTGTATTGTGGTAACAATATTTTTAGCAAAAACTAATAAATCAGGCTGATTAACTTGTGAATCAGGCTCAGGTTTTCCCCTTCCCTCATCAACTGGTCTTAAGGAACCCTCACAAAGCCACAGGCTTGAGTTGAGAGACTGGAATTACTGCAGCAAAGGCAGGTAACACGAAGGTCTGGGCCAGCTGTTTGTATTACTTATTTGTACCTTCCAGCCTGCTCAGATCTGATCCTGAAAGTAGTCTTTCCATCACGTGATAAGTTGCTGCTGTGTCATTTTGACCTTTTCTCTTGGTGGCTGTCAATATCCAGCTCATTATGAGCATCTCCAATTGCACAGTGGCTTGATGTACCCTGGTCAGGGCTCAGTACATGCTCGGAACTGCCTTTCTCATAGAGTACAGTTTTCTGTTGCAGACAGCACAGACTTGCTCTAGAACCATAGGAGTCTGCACTGATTATCCTGCCAGGGTTGGCCAGAGAATGCACAGGGCTTCCTTATGGATCATGGGCACCTTTGATACCTTTGGATCTGCCAGGTCATATAGTCAAAGTGTCAGGGCTGCTTGTATCATAATTTGACCCTGCTGCAGAGCCATCTGTTGCTTTGGGTCTACCCCAAACTGGCAGCCTCCCTAGTTACCCAATAAATGATTTGGGACACTTTTGCTGAGTGTGGTATGTAGCCTCTAAAATCCAAAAAGATATATGAGTGCTGTGCCTCTCTCTTAGTGGTAAGAAGGCAAGATGCTGTAACTTATCCTTTACTTTGGTATTACTTATCCTTTTACTTTTTTTGTTATTTATCCTTTACTATTTCATGTACCTTTTATACTCTTGTTCAGGGTTCTTCCTCAAAAGGACCTGGTCTCCCCTTCTACCTGTATACCTTCCAATTAACCACATGACAGAGTCTTGTAAATGTGATGTTACAGTACATGTTACAAAGGTTATTACCACCCTACTTAGCTCTAAAAATGGGGTTATTGTTACCTCTGGCAGGCAAATGACCCAGCTCTAGAATCCCTTCCTGAGAAGCTGCTTCCTGGGACCACTTCTAATACCACTTGATGCCAAGACAAGGATTCACGTGCAAGTGATTTACTTGGAAGATGCAGGACATACTGCCAGAGGGTGGAGGGACTGAGACAGGGAGGGAATGCAGCCAACACGTTGTACATAATCAAGCTAGTCCCCACTGTGGATAACTGGACTTAACCCACTGGGGAAGCTCTGGGGTGGTATAGGAACATGCCCCAGGTTATCTCACTGGAGGAGATACACCAACTTCCTTCAGTCACTGGCTGAGAGTTTCTGGGGCCAGAGGATCATTAATTCCCCAACACTTCTGGCCTGCTCCATGGGTGGGCAAAGTGGACTCTGACATCCAGAGAATATTGTCAGGTCTTCAGCTGAAAATCGAGTTAATTGTGCTTAAGTAGGAAGGGCAAGAGGCTATAGGCAGGGCACTGATAACGTCTGTTACAGTGTCCAATGATAACTGCAGCAGAAAGCTTTAGATTAAAGTTTGGAATGTGAAATATGGTATCGCATTCATAAAAGCACAACATTCTAATAGGTCAGATTCAATCAGTAGAGCATTATCTACTTCTCAGCTGTTGTAAGAAATATCAACAATATTACTGAATCCTTCACGAGCTATCAATCCATTGTGGTTCCCTCTGGTTTTATTTATTTGTCTGAGGAGATATCTTGAGGAAATAACTTATTCATTTTAATGACTGAAAAGATAAAACCCTATACTAGTCAAACATCTTGCAGGAATTGCAATGTGTGTTACCCTTATCAAATCCTAAAATGATTATCTTCCCCAGGAGACAAGATTGCCCTAAGGAGTTTTAGAATAGACAAGGAACATTCAGCACTTGCTATAGTGAGTGACTAGATCAAAGAACTATGCCATATAGATAGTTAGCAGAAGGAGTATTACTGTAAAACCATGCCGGGTAAATGAATAGCGAAGATGGATTACATGGGTGTGATCATAGAGAAATTTGTTTTGCACTGTTTCCACTAAAATAAAAATTCTAGGAAAAGTTTATATCAAGTCTGTAAAACTTTGCACATGTTTGGCCATTCCCTCATATAGTAGTTCCTTCCATTTAAAAAGCTCTGAATTTCCTCAATCAATCTTGCACAATTGTCACTTTAAATTTAGTTTTATCATGTATAAACTGCTATAATTACCTTTAAATATTTCTAAATATTACAGTGTTCTTCTGATAAGTATTATTTTTATAGTCTATTTCCTGAGTTGCCAGGAACTTTTTTGAGGATCAGAATTAATATTTTCCTCCAAGAAGAAGGCATTCTAAAAATCAGAATTGTCTAGAGATAATTTTTTTGACATAAGTCCTCCATTCTTTCTCAAATGGTTATATAAACCTCATTGTTTCTCTCAATGATAAATGTGCAAGTATTACATTGTTTCTACTTTAGGGGACAAAGAAAATGGTCAATAGTTTCAGTTTGAAACTCTTTGGAAAGATTTTGATTAACAATTAGTATGTGATAAATGCCTTTTAAACAGAAGATAAATTCAATCCTGAAACAATTAGTATGAAAAATAAAGACTTTTAGACAAAAGATAAATTCAAATTTGCAAAACAAGGTTAGCAAGCCTCTTGATTCACCAGCCCCCTGAATATTCAAGTATCATTTGCTGAAGCATGTAACGTCCTTCATCTTCAGAAGTTCTTTAAAAACAGTGAATAATGCACACAGTGTAGTCCAAAATCTAAAAATTCAAACTATTCAGCTTCATAGCTTTGCTCTGTTTGGGCCCAAGAAAAGGAGAATCCATGTCAGAATATTGTTGTGATTGTCTCTCTTTTAACCTATGAGCCACATTCAAAATGTTTAGGTTTAGAACCTGAATATTCCTGGTTATATTGTAAAATAAATTAGAAGTAATTTGGCACAGGTTACCATGACCTAGTCTTAATTCTGTCATTATTAAACTGTGTCTTCCTAAGCCAGACGAAGCGCTGTGTTAATCGTGGTTCTCTGAAAGAGTCTGAAGAGTAAACAGGCTGAAGAGGAAGAAACCCCTTCTTGTAATGCAGTGGCCTTGGGGAGCTGGAAAGAGGCAGGAGGGAGAGCATTGTAGGAGGGCTCGGCCCTGGTCAGAGATGGGGCCACTCTGAGTTCCTTTTTCACTCTTTCAAATGATGGTTTGAGACTGATCCTGGACTCCACTCTTAGGACTTGCTTCTTGTTGCCTAAAAAATTTATTTTGGTGGCTCCCAAATTTCACAAGCACATGTCTTTCTAAGTGCTTCCTACTCAAAATGTGGCCCATGGACCAGCAGCAACGGCATCACTTGGAAGCAGGTTGGAAATGCGGAATCTCACATCTATGGAATCAGCATTTACATTGTTACATGATCTACGGGTGGTTTGTATGCACATGAATGTTTGAGAAGCACTGGTCTGTCTTTCATCTTTTCTCTCATATTTTCCCTTTCCATTTTTTTTCAATTTTACCTTATACTCTTCTATTGGACATTTTTTTTTTTTTTTAAATTTCAGCAAACACACTTTAGCTTTCCAAGTCAGTTTTTAAAATTCTCTGGGGGCCGGCCCCATGGCCTAATGGTTAAGTTCGGTGCGCTGTGCTTCGGCAGCCCAGGTTCGGTTCCCAGGCACGGACCCATACCATTCGTCGGCGACCATGCTGTGGCAGTGACCCACATACAAAATTGAGAAAGATTGGCACAGATGTTAGCTCAGGCAAATCTTCCTCAACAACAACAACAACAACAACAACAACAACAACAACATTTCTCGGATTGCTGCATTGGCATACAATTCTATTCTAATCTTTTTTTTCATTGAGGTTTAATTGACATCTAACATTATATTAGTTTCGAGTATACAGCATAGTGGTCTGTTTGTATATACTGCAAAATGATCACCACAATACATCTAGTTAATATGCATCACCCCACATAATTACAAATTTTTTTCTTGTGATGAGAACTTTTAAGATCTACTCCCTTAGAAACTTTCAAATATGCAGTACAGTATTATTATTTATAGTCACCATGCTGTACATTACTTCCTCAGGACTTATTTATTTTATAACCAAAAGTTTGTACCTCTTGACACCCTTCACCTATTTTGCCTCCCCACTCTTCCCTCCCCACCTCTGGCAACCACCAATCTGTTTTCTATGAGTTTGGTCTTTTGTTTGTTTTTTAGTTTCCACGTATGAGTGAGATCATACAGTATTTGTCTTTCTCTGTCTGTTAAAACATGGAAGCAACCTATTCTAATCTTACGGATGCAGTGTGTTTTACATCCTTAGAATCTTAAGTAGGGACAAAATTAAGTTCTTCATTTTTCTGAATTATCAATATCTTTGGGTCAGTTGTTCTGTTTGTTTGCCTTAGTTTTCTGCTTTTGTGCATCTTTCCAGAAATGTTGGAGATTCTTGACTGTATTCACATTCATGGAGAAGGTGTAGGTTAAGTCTGGAAATGCTATGTGCCCTTTGTGTTAGGCAGAGAGGAGCAGCCTGCAGGGCATTTGTGGGAACCATTTCCAAAAGGATAAGGGATATATTCTGATGGGCCAGAGGTAGAAGATCAGTTTCTTTAGAGAAGATGTCATGACTTGTGAATGGAAGTAAACATAGCACCTCTCAGTGGAGAGCCAGAGTGTTTGGGGAGAGAGGGGAAGCAGGAGAGGAGTAATTCTATGGGCAGACTTATAAATCTTGCAGATTTCTGCTTCTCTTTCCATTGCCATCCTCTCCACCCACTGGCTTTGCTTTTGGGTGTCTTCTGGGCTCACTTAGATGGACCAGGGTCCACTCCTATGGCTGGCTTTGCTGTGAACTTTCTGGGTTGCTGCTTTCTCTTCCCACCTTCCAGAAAAATCATTAAGATCTCTGCTGAGTGAAAGTTCTCTTTCTTATTATTAGTGCTCTTAGGATTTTTTGTCATTTGTATTTTTTTTTAACTATCATTTCATTAGGAATTTTGGAGATTGAGAGGTAGATAAGTACATTTGGTTCTTAATCTTTACCAGAAGATTAAGTGTTTTGATGGTAGCAGTATTTTTTATGTAGATTTTATCCTTTGTAACTCACTGGATAATCTTGTAGGAATTTTTCTAAAAATGATAAGTTCTGTATTGACATAATTTTCAGGTAATCACACATACCAAGAAAGAAACTACAGCTGATCCTGAGCAGAATATCAAACAACTGAAGCAGAGTAAAATGACTTTGTTCATGCATCAGCGTGCATGCGCACACGCACACACACACTTTTCTGTGGGCAGGTGAGCATGCATAATACAAGCTGGATAGTGATTGGCACTTGAGTGATAACAAAACGATCATGTTTTGAATTTTTATTAAAAGATGTGTAATTTTTATCATGTCTCAGAATAGACTTAAGACTTCTCTTTTACAACTTATAGAATTGGTTTTATATACTTTGACAGTCATTTCGTATTTCTGACATTATAATTTCTTTTTCCATTGAGAAGCTGTATGTAGGTAGTCTATTTACTCTTTCCAAGATTAGTCATCCCAATCCTACCGCTATGCAGGACAATTTTTTCTTCTATCTGTGGTCAATTCCTTGAAGGTCCTCATTCTTTTCTCCACCATTCCTACCTTTAGAGCTATTCATGTGGGCTTTTTGTAAAAGCACCCTAGGACCTGTCAGGATGCCATGACTAGGGCTCCATCAATTTCTCTCTTTATCTCTCTAAGTTTCCTGTAGCAAAAATATCTATACCTATTTTGTTGTCTACTTCATTTCTTCCATTCTCTCCCCCGGTATCAATTTTTTGTTGTCAGTGACTAACATAATGCTTGATTTTTAGGCTTCAGATAGGAAAAAAAATGGCAATTCTGTTTCCTTATGTTAAAGCCAGTGTTGAGTCTAAGCACAACTAGTGGTAGTTCAGTAGCTACAGAATTATTTTATATAATATGTGTTAAGTTAATTTTCTATTATATCCTGACTGTTTACTGTGTCAAGAGAACCAGATTAGGTGTTGGGATTTAAAGTTGAATGAAACCCAGTTACTGTTCTCCTAAGAGTTTGTAACTGAGTGTATGTGGGGTATGAAAATGGATGTGTAATGTATATACTTTTGTTAGGAACTTAACTATGGAAGCCCATCCAAAATAGTCCCATTACTTCTATTATTCTTGTATCCTTTTAATTTTTTGTGATTTCTTTTTTCCCCCCTGCATAACTGTTGGTTCACAATCTTGGGAGTTTCCCAGGTGAAATCTGAAACTGGCCCCCATATACGGAGGGAAAGGAGAGATCAAAGAAAGAGGCAGACCCTCCAGATTGGTAGGTGGCAGGTTTAATAAGCAAGGGAACTTACATATGAGACTTGTCTTGGGAGGCCACAAGACAAGTACATCTCTATACTCGCCTGCCAGAATCTTAAAAGTTTACATGGCGATCTTAACAGGGTTCAGTCACGTATTCGTTTGAGATGGTCTTCAACAATATCTTGCTCTCTTGAGGCTGAGTCCTTGAAACCAGCTCTGTGGGAACAGGGGACAGAACATACATTCCAAGGACAATGGAGAGGGTAAGGAGTCTTGGAATTCCCAGGTCCAGCCTGCAGGTTAACCGGCGGTCACATTCTCTTGACGAACTCCAACCATAACAAGTGTAGTGGGTTGAATGGTGGCCTTCATTCCAAACTAGTGAATGTTATCTCATTTGGAAAAAGGGTCTTTGTAGACCCTAAAGTTAAGGAACTTGAGATGAAATCATCCTAGATTACCTCAGTGGGCCCTAATTCCAATGACAAATGTCTTTATAAGAGACAGAAGAGAAGACACAGACATACAAAGGAGAAAGTGATGTGAGGATGGAAGCAGAGATTGGAGTAATGGGGTCACAAGCCAAGGATGCTGATGGCATCCAGAGCCTGGAGGAAGCAAGGGAGGATTTTACTCTAGAGCCTCCAGAGGGAGTGTGGCCCTCCTGACATCTTGCTTTTGGACATCTGATCCCTGAACTGTGAGAGAACAAATTTCCATTGTTTTAGGCCACTAAATTGTGGTACTGTTTTAAGGAAGCCTCAGGAAACTAATACAACAGGTGAGAGCATGACTAAGGTTTGTGAGAGTAGTTCCTCTGTGATATATTTTACCAATGAAAAAATCAGCTAAATACTAAAAATTTTTGTGAGTTGATTTGGAGAGTTGAAAAGACAGTTTCCTGGGGTTATGTAAAAATGATATAGATATGGGGCTGAGGTTTACACCTATTTCCTGAGCAAGGGGAATCATATAAGGTTAGGAATGTGATGGTTTTCTTTCTAACTTCTGTTTTATGGCATTCCCAAAGTGGCATTTTAGTTTTATGCCTTCAATGAGCAATAAAGTCCAGTCTGAATGCAAAAAAATATTGCTTGTGTATGCAGAGACTAAAAATGAATTGATAACATTATGGTGATGCTTAGGCATTTAAATATTAACATACAGTTGGGCTGGATTACTGAGAATTATTTAGATGGATATAGTGATAGAAAATTTTGCATCTCTTGAAAGCTTGTCCTAGAGTAAGACAGGCAAGAAGTCATAGCTGAAATAACCATATGGAGATGTAGCAGGCTATAGAATAAATTACTTGTTGCAGGGTGGCAAATATAACACTATCATCCAAATATGCAAGGAAAATGGTAGCTCTTCCTTCTCATCTTTTTAATTGTAAACTATAACATGAATACAGAGAGCATAAAATATAGATATAGCTTAATGAATCATTTTAAGATAAAACTCTTTGTAAGCATCACTTATGTCAAGAATAGAATATTAGCAGCAGAAGTCCTGTTGGTCTTTCCCAATGACAGTCTCCTAAGTATTCATCCCTAAATACTTGAGTTTTGCTTTACTTGCTTTTGAATTTTGTTTAAGTCAAATTATATAGCGTGTGGAGTATGGTATGGCTTCTCATCTGCAGTGTTAGATTTGTTTGGTTCGTCCATGTTTGTTGAGATTTGTAGTTTACTCACTTTCATTGCCGTACAGTATGCCATTGCAGGAACATCACAGTTTATATATTGATGGGCATTTGGGTTATTTCCAGTTTGGGGCTTTTACCAATAATGCTGCTGCAGACATTCCTGTCCATGTGTTGTGATGCACAAATGTACACATGCATATTGGGTGTATACCCAGGAGGGGAAATTGCTGGGTGTGTGTATCTTCAACTTTGGTTGATAATGGCAAATTAATTTTCAAATTGGTTACATCAATCTGAAATCTGTAGGAGACTTCCTGATTTCACATCCTCACCAAAACTTGGTGTTAACCTTTTCGTTTTAGCCATTTCTGGTGGATATAGTCATATCTTATTGTGGTTTTAATTTCCATCTTTACTATTTTGATGAGAATGAGCACCTTTTCATATGCTTATTGGCCATTCAGATTTCCTCTTTGTGAATTGCCTGTTAAAGTCTCTTGCCCATTAAAAAAATTGGATTGTCTTTCTTTTTCTTATTGATTTGTAGTAGATGTTTTACACATTTTGTCTGTCAGTCCTTTGCTAGCTTTCTGTGTTGCCAGAATATTCTCTTATTTAATGGCTTATCTTTAATTTTCTTAATGGTATATTTTGATGAACAGAAGTTTTAGTTTTAATGTAGTCCAATTTATCATTCTTTTCCTTTATGATCAGTGATTTTTCTATTCAGTTTTAATAATCTTTTCCTAACATGAATTAAGAAAATATTATTCAATATTTTCCTTTAGCCTAAATCTGCCCAAGAGAAATATGAGAGCCACATGTGTAACTTAAAATTTTTTCACATTTAAAAAAGTAAAAGGAATCAGGTGAATTTAATTTTAATGATGTATTTTACCTAATATATCCCATATATCATAATTTCATCATGTAATCAATGTAAAACATGATCAATGAGATATTTTATATTTAAAAAATCATACTAAGTCTTCAAAACCTAGAGTGTATTTTATAGTTAAAGCACATCTCAATTCATAGTAGTCAATTTCAAAATTTCAAGTGCTTAATAGCCACATGTGGCTAGTGATTATCAAATTGGGCAGTACACTTCTCGGAGACATTTTGTTTTGCCACCTGGAGTTGAGATTTGTGTATGGAGCAAGGTAGGGATCGTTTAATTTTTTCCCCACGTGGTAATCTCATCATTCCTGCGCCACAAATTGAAAGGAACCTCTTTACCCACGGCTCTGCCATGCCATCTTTGTCACAAATTAATGTTCATATATGAGTAGGTCTATTTCTGGGCTTAGTAAATGCTTATTTTCTACAGCGGGTCTAACTTTTCTACAAACTCCACCATGCTGGCTGGTGGGGATAAAAAGGAACAAACTATAACTTTCCAATCAGTCAAATCGAAGTCTCTGCCAGTTTAAACAGCGTCTTTTAGGAAACTCACTGTCTTCTAGTGAGCACTCAGAGTCTCAGATTTCCTGCCATTCCTCTTGCTTCTCCATGGAGTGGTGCCTGGACATGTGGGGGCATTAACATGACCTTGGGGTGCTGTGGAGGAAGGATCCTCATCTGCCAGCTGGTCCTTTGCTAGCCTTTCTGCCTTTTTGGTCCCTCCTGCAGAATATACGTCGTGGTTCTTGGCCTCTTGGGCTGGAGTCCACTTATGTGTGCCAGACATCTGCATTTTTTTCTCTTGCATCAGGCAGAGCTTGGTCCCCCTTGCAGATTTGGCACCACTGTGTTCGCCTGAGCTGCAGTCCTTTCTGAGTCTGAGCCATGCTCCCCGTCCCTGCCTGCAGCCCATGGCTGGCCAGCTCACAGCCTCCAGAAGGGTCGTATTGCCCATCATCAGTGTGGTTCCATGAGAGCACCACAGGCCCTCAACTCAGCTCCTTCCCCTGGGCTTGCAGTAACTTTGAGGTCCCTTCTGTATCACCCAGCAGCCAAGGGAGGCTAAGGAGTGCTCACGCCAGCCCTCTCGCTGCCCGTTGATGCATATCACTAACATCATTTTGATGCGGCATCTTGCATTGATGTGGGGCCATCCTGTGTTCTAGTCTCCTTCTGGAGTTCCAGATGGGGTATATAAGATCCCTCAGCTCTCCTGATATACCTCCTCCCTGGAATTTCGCACCCAGTGTATATGTCTGATGCTTTCCTCTATTTCTCCTTTCTGCAGTCCGCAGGCCCCAGTGGGCAGGGTTTCCTGCTTTCTGTGTGGTGGGGACAGTTTTTATATCACAGCCTGAGTTACCTCTACTCCTGGCTCAGAGACAGAGATCTGGCTCCTGATAGGTTAATTGGTACTTAAAGAATTTATAAAATGTTTCTCTTTCAACCAAGGCTAGCTTTCAAGACTGTTCTCTTAATAGTGATTTTAGAAAAATCTAATTTGACAGTCGGCGCTGAGCAGTGACTTTATTGTCCTAGCTGATTCAGCCGTTTCTTGGGCAGTGAGTCACAGGACAGTATGATTTACAGGATGTGAAAGTGCATCTGAAAATATTTCAAAAAATATTATCCCCATTACACTACTGAAAAAGAGAAGAGAAGAAAAAAACCCTTCACTTTCCACATATGAGTGCCAAATAAGTACAAGTGAAAGCTGAAAGCGAAGCCTGGAAACAGAATACTGAATCTGCCAGTTGAGCAAGGACACCTGCATGGGAATTCATTTTCTACATGAAAGCAGCTGCAGAGTCTTAAAGTCCTAAGGAAACAGGGAAATCACCTGTGCAAATAGATCATGCTGATTTGATTGTAGCGGAGGTAAGCAGCAAATTACGCATAGGCATGAAATAACAGCACATGGTCTGAGATCCGTTAAGAAGCATTGCAACGTTAAACATGATAACTTTTAAAAATCATGTTTGTTGTAAAACTTTAGAAAATACAGATTAAAATAAAAATAAAAACTACTCCTCATTCCCACCAGCAGGGGCTGCTTCCGGTCCTTACATTTTATGACGACCAAAGGAATGTTTGAGAGGGAGAACTGAAGGGAGTAGAGAGGCCAGCTCACTCAAAAAAGCAGAGAGCTGTTGGTAGGGAAAAATGAGACATGAGAGGAGAGAGAACTAGCCTGTCCAGAGAAATTTGGAAATGTTTTCCTGGGCAGTTTACAAGGTGGATGGGAAAGAGACGGGACAATTGCCATGTGTAGAAAGGAGAAGACAGGGTGAGGGAAATAGAATTTTAAGAAATTTTTCTTCTGACCAGTGATAGTGTTCCAGTAACAGTGGACCTAGTTCTTTGGAACTGTCTTCCATTGAGTAATATTACAAAAGCTGCCCCTGCTTCCCAGTTATATATATATTTAAAGACATCACAATACTGTATTGCATATTTAAAAGTGGCTGAGAGAAGATCTTAAAAGTTCTCATTACCAGAAAAAAATTTGTAACTATGTATGGATGTTAAGTAGACTTATTGTGGTGATCATTTTGCAATATATACAAATATCAAATCTTTATGTTGTATGTCTGAAATGGTTATAATTTTGTATGTCAATTATACGTCAACAAAAAACAAACGAAAATCACACAGCTAATAAGAATTGAGAAGAATTATAGGGCTAAGATCTAGGAGACGATAGAAACCCAGAGAGGCAAGTAGGGAATTTGGGGCCACTGTTACCCTAAAGGCCTCTGCTTATTCTGGAAGAGATGGATGAGAGACCCCAGAGATACGGGGCAAAAGTTGATGTTTAGTCTAGCCATGTGGGGGCCCTGATAATTCTTCCATACTTTGAGTTGGGACCCTGAGAGATTTTACCCTGATAGTAAGAAGGAGTGGGAAATAGACTGGTCCTTGCGGGACTATGGCTCAGATTTGAATCATCGTATTCACTGGAATTGAAAGTGATCTTGAATTGCTAGTTTCTTCAATTATCTGGTGCAAGTAAATGTAAATCTTTAGAGAAAAAATTCACCCATGTGTCAAAACTTTCCCATGCTTTTTCTTTTAAAATGTATTAAAATTTCTGCTGATTTGCAACCTTTCCAACACTTCATGTTGTCAGACTTCCTAATTTTTGCCAATTTAGTAGATTTAAAATTATCTCACTAATCTCTTAATTTATATTTTTTCTGATTAAAGGTGAGCATCTTTCTACTTGTTTATACCCATTTGTATTTCCTTTTTTGTAAAATGCTAGCTTGTGTCTTTTGTCCATTTTTCTATTGGACATTGTCTTTCTCCTATTGATTTGTAGAGATTCTTTATACTGAATATCAATTCTTTGTCAGTACTTATGTTACAAATATCACTTTATTAAATGTCTTTTCTGCATTTACTTGAGATAATCATACCTTTTTCTTCTTAAATCTCTTTTCTGCTGAATCTAATCTGCTCTTTAACCTACCCATTCAGTTTTTAATTTCCACTATAATTTTTATTTCTAAAAGTTCTATTTGGCTACTTTTATAAATCTACCTGGTCATTTTTGACAATCTCTTGTTGATTGCTCATTTTCATGTTTTCACCTTTTATTTCTTCAAACACTTCATGAAATTATTTATATTTGGTATTTTATTATTTTTTGTGTGTGTGTGAGGAAGACCAGCCCTGAGCTAACACCCGTTGCTAATCTTCCTCTTTTTTTGCTGAGGAAGACCGGCCCTGGGCTAACATCCGTGCCCATCTTCCTCCACTTTATATGGGGCGCCACCACGGCATGGCTGACAGGCAGTGCGTCGGCGGGCGCCCGGGATCCAAACCGGCGAACCCCGGGCTGCCAAGCGCGAACTAAACCGCTGCGCCACTGGGCCGGCCCCAATATTTGGTATTTTATAATCCCTGTACAGTTTCTTTGCAGGTCAAAATCTAATGTTTAGTATTTCTTCTCTCCCTCTTGATGGCTTGATTCCTTGTGTCCTTGTTGATTCTGAGTTCCTATTTGTTTAATTTCACCCATGGGAATCAGGAGGGCTTGAAGTGGTGATCTTTTCCTCTGGCAAATATTTTACATTGCTTCTGCACAGAGTTGGGATGTTACAACTGGTAGCACCGTAGAGGGTCCCAGGATTAAGTCTTGAAGTTTCAGGTTCATTTTCCCACTGAATTATTCTATTTGCTGAAGTATTGTCAGCTATTGCCCCCTGGGAAATCCTGGCTTTCCATTCACCTTAAAGCTCACTGTTCTCAGCTCTGAATTTGGTATGTGTGTGGATGATGTGGTCGGTGTGTATGTATGTGTATGTGAGAGAACAAGAAAGTCTATCCTTAGTGATTCCGTTTACTTCCTCTGAACCTAGGAATGCACTAAAGAGTAGAACATATAAAAATATTAAATGTGTTAAAAAGGACCTTTTGTGATTGAGGGGCCATTTGAAGTAGCTGGTCTATAGTGCTGCCAGAAGTAAATATCTCCTACCTCTTTTCTACATGAACTTTCTGCTTTACCTGAGTTGACCTCCATATTTATCCCCTAAATATGTTTGTATCTTCCTTTCTTTTTTTGTTAGACTTTGTTGTTTTAAGAGAAGTTTTAGGTTTACAACCAAATTGAGAGGAGGATACAGAGATTTCCCATAACTCCTGCCCCTAGACATGCATAGCCTCCCTCTTTATCAACACCACTCACCAGAATTTTTCACCAAGGATGAACTGACACTGACTCATCATTGTCATTCAAAGTCCACAGTTTACCTCAGGTTTGCTGTTGGTGGTGTACATTCTATGGGTTTGACAAACGTATAATGACATATAGCCATTATAATTTCATACAGAGTATTTTCACTGCCCTAAACATCCTCTGTTCTCTGCCTATTTATCTCTCCCTCCCTCCACCTGCCCCTGGAAACCACTGATACTTTTATTGTCTCCATAGTTTTGCCATTTTCAGAATGTCACATAGTTGGAATCATAGAGTATGTAGCCAAAGATTGGCTTCTTTCATTTAGTAATATATATGGCTTGATAACTCATTTCTTTTTAGTGCTGAATTATATTCTCTTGTCTGGATGTAGCACAGTTTATATGTCCATTCACTTACTGAAGGGTGTCTCGGTTGCTTCCAAGTTTTGACAATTATGAATAAAGCTGCTATAAACATCTGTGTGGAGGTTTTTGTGTGAACACAAGTTTTCAGCTCCTTTGGGTAGATACCAAGGAGCATGATTGCTGGATTGTATGGTAAGAGTATGTTTAGTTTTGTGAGAAACCACCAAACTGTCTTTCAAAGTGGCTGCACCATTTTGTATTCCCACCACCAGTGGACGAGAGTCCTTGTTGCTCCATATCCTCAACGGCATTCGGTGCTGTCAGTGTTCTAGATTTTGGCCACTCTAATGTGTGCAGAGGTATCTCCTTGTTGTTTTAATTTGCATTTCCCTGATGATATATGTTGTGGAGCATCCTTCTACATGCTCATTTGCCATCTGTGTGTCTTCTTTGGTGAGGTGTCTGTTAAGATCTTTGGCCCATTTTTTAATTGTATTGTTTGTTTTTCTATCATTGAGTTTTAAGAGTTCTTTGTATATTTGGTATAATAGTTCTTTATCAAATGTGTCTTTTGCAAATATGTTCTCCCAGTCTGTGGCTTGTCGTCTCATTCTCTTGATTCTGTCTTTTGCAGAGCAGAAGTTTTTAATTTTCATGAAGTCCACCTTATTGATTGTTTGTTTCATGGATCGTGTCTTTGATGCTGTATCTAAAAAGGCATCAACACACTCAAGGTCGTCTAGGGTTTCCACTGTGTTATCTTCTAGGAGTTTTATAATTTTGTGTTTTACATTTAGGTCTATGATCCATTTTGAGGCAATTTTTGTGAAGGGTGTACTTTCCTTTCTTCATACTCATATTCATGCCCTTTCAGGTTCCCACCATCACCCTTTATCTTTTTGGAACCCTCTTTGTCCTTTATGATTTACTGGTAGGTCCTCCTCTTCCATAAAGACTTTTCTGACAGTTCTGGCATGGAGTTATTTTTTGTCTCCTGAAACTTTCTTAGTGCTTATCTTTAGCACTCTTGTACTATGTATTTTGCTTCCTACTAGTTATTTTTGTATAATATTTTGTATATATTGTAGCCTCCTAAGTAGATAGTAAGATTCCGGAAGGTAGATTCCAGAGTATATGTGTTTGAGTATATGTGTTTCTGCTATTCCCGGAAATGGTTGAAGGTACTTCCTCTTTCCTAGGCTAGCTGCCTCTCTTCACTTCCAGACTATTCTAACAATTGCTATTGCCTTTGGCGACTTAATTTTCATGAGAATGTAAGGCAAGAGACTATCTTAATAGGCTTGATATTTACTGAGTGCCTGTCACATGGAAAATATTTTGCTAGGTAGCGATGGGGAAAACAGGGCTGAAAAAGTGTTGTGTGTTTGCTTCCTGGACTCAGAATCTAGAGGGAGAAGACCATGTTTACCAAGAATGGAAAATTTTTTTTCAGATGTAGCAGCAAGTCAACAGTGTTGGTGGGATTGTGCATAAATAAGAGAAGAGCTCATGGGTGCTTTGTTCCAAAGGCCTGGTATTATGAATCTCCATCCAAATGTAAGAGTAGAATTGGAAATATGAGCAAACATTAGTTTTTATGTGTCTTACTTTGTAGGTTAGTCCTGAAATGATTAGTAATATTCAAATAACAAGTAATATAAATCACATTTTGTGTAACATTTTGTATATAATTTTGAATTTATTTTACATCTTTCTATAGTGGTCTATTTCAGGCTTAAGGACTTTGCATCATCAAATTTAATACAGTAGTTATTTTCTATTATTATCAGGAAATATTTAATACAAATTTTAAGAAATAAAACATCTATAAGGTTTTTTCAAATGTAGTGTCTTCTTGAGGCAAAAAGAGAAGTAGACTGACTTCTCTGGATTTGTTAATTAAGAAAAAGAATATAATGGTGTGACATCAAGATGGCTTCACTTGGTAACTGCTTCAGGGGACATCTACTAATAGGCTCTATGGAATGGGCAGATGGAGATGAGGAAATGAAAGGAAAGGTTGAGAGACCTGCATAAATGAATAGGATACTAAGAGCTTGTGCAAATTATTTCATTTTTAATCTAAATCTAAAAGAAGGGATATTTGTTATTATTTAAGGAAATAAAAACTGACAATTTGCTGGAACAACAGGACAAAACAACTAGAATGTTATCACCTGAATAAATCTTGCCAGACAGCCTTTTGATTAAACGTGGAGTGGTATAATATAGCAGTCACCAGTAAAGTCAGTTTTAATGTAGAGCTTTCACCCACTGATCGACCTGAGTATTTTTTATATTCTATCTGAAAAAGTAAAGCAATAACAACAGCTACAACAACAGCAACGTTATGTTGAAATTATGAGTACATGAAAGTGAAAATGAGAAACAAGATTTGAGTGCTGTTTTTGCAAGAAAAGAAAACAAGACTAATAATTTCACATGTTAATAGAATATGTTTATTCAAGGAAACTTACACCACTTCAGGTTTCTAATTCCTGTCCTTATTTGGGGAACCAGCTGGTACAACAACACTCTTATCCATAGCTCAGCTACGGTCCATTACACTATAAGCTCTGTTTTCGTGAGAATAATTTCCGTTTTTGCTCACTCTTGTGTCTCCAGTGCCAGTGGAATGCTTGGCATGTAAGAGGTCCTTAATATTTTTGAAAGAATAAGTGTTTAGCTATCTGTGATTTGGTTTGAAGCAAGGCATTAGGCCAAAGGATTTTCCAGGATTTCAAAAAGTTGTCATGAAATGAATGCAGTTAAGACTGACACATTTTACTCATGGGAAAATGGGAATATCCCTCAGTGTGTATTTAATCTTAATTTATCCACAAATTCAGTACCATATGTTCTTGATTTTTATGTCCATGTCAGAGAAAAAGCAGCACATTTGAATTGGTAAAAAAGGAAATATTGGTAGACATTCAATAGCCGTTCTTCCTCTGCTTTCTTGTTAACCAATCCTCAGTGTTTTCACCCTTACTTAGCCAAATCTTCCTAGGTAGATAAATCTTGGTTGTGCTAGTCCGGTTATGGTGGTCTTCCCTTGACAATCCAGTGCTGGGCAGGAGTTGTAATTATGGACCATGGCACAGGAGAACTCTTTATGAGGGACTTTTGGGAAAATTTTCTTGCTTTTAAAATGGGACCCAAGACAGGGAAATCGCAAATTATACCTCTGCTCAATGTTGTCTGTGTGTGATAAGGTATCTCTTAGGGCCCCCTTGGATAGTAAGGGGGAAGCTGAGAGAATTGCAGAGAAATTGAACTGGAGTTCTGACTTTGCTGAACCAGTGAATTCATAAGCCCTTGAGATTCCCTCAAGGTTTCTCAGTGGGTGAGATAATGTATCCTTTAAGTCGCCTTTAGCTGGGTCTTGTTACTTGCAGCTAAAAGCATCCTTACTGATTTAGGAAGGTGAATGACAGCAGAAAGAAGAGCATTATAGACTTAGAATGGGTCTTAGAGACCATTTGCTTCACCCCTTACCCTACTATGAATCCCCTGTATGACAGATGACAATACAATAGTGAGGTACAAGTCAGAACAATGAATAAAACAAGTATAATTACTAGTAAAGAACGGTATTCTGGGGCCGTTGAGAGTAGAGGCAAATATTCATATACAGCTCAGTGGGCCCAGAGGGCATCTTCTTCACAAGAAAATTCTAAGTCAGTAAAGGGCAAATTATTTTCTGTCTACTTTGGTTTAGAAGGCAGGGTATAGTTCTAGAGAGATTTCCATTCTAGATGATGAAAATAATTTGATTTTTAAAGCTTTTAACTTAACTCTTTAGAGTGAGTACTTTTCTAGGGGTTTTAGAGACCCGAGAAGTAACTGCATTGCATACTTTTCTGAATGGGATTCAAATACAAATGTGACGTATAAGAGATCACCACTTCTGAAAGTCTGTGTTCACAGAGTGAAATTTTGTGTTGATTGTTTGGCTCTTGGAATGCACATGCCTGCAGATATCAAGATATCAATAGCATATAATTTTCCAGGTTATCTTATACACACTTACCCCAAGAGAAGTGCATACATATGTATTTATGTGTGTATATGTACATATACTCACAATAAAAACAATATTGCTAATTCGTGCCATCTTACATTACGGAACTGCCCATTTCTTGGGTCTCTTTTACTTCTTGGTTTTTTTTTTTTTTTAATCTTGGTCACCTTTAAATTTAAATTTTAGGATACAGCTCACTTTGATTTTATTCTTTATCCACTGATACACATTCCATCCTGCAGGAGAGTAGCAGAAGGAGGATGCGATATAAGCAGAATGACTTCGTAGGCCATTTGGTTATTCTTTAGTTATTGAAATCACATAAATATTATAATTTTTCTAGAGTATAATAAATACTACTTAATTAGAAAAAATGATTTAAAATTGTGGCAGTCATAACATTTTATTTTTGTTTAGCTACAACCAATTGCAAATAAATATTTTGGAAGGAGCACTTCATTAAGAGGCATGGAAACAGATCTACTATTATGTCCTCCAGTTACTAACTCTGTGACCTTGGGTGAGTCACTTAATTTCTTTAGCCATCAGTTGCTCATCTGTAAAGTGGGATAATATCTTTCTTGCTGAGGGCAGGAAATTCCGTAAATTAAATTTCTCCCGTTTAGCTCTAAGAGCTACTCAGTGTCCTTTGGATTTGAATTTTATGAGTAAAGTCAGCAAATATATTAGATGTCTATATTTCCTAGACATTTTTTCCAGAAATGCAAATGTTCTGTTAAGATGTAGTCCATCTGCACTTTTAATGAAAATTTCTTTCTGATGAAATATGCCTTTTCAGATTTTTGTTGCATTTCAAAAGCTGGCTCATATTTCAAAGAGAATGTAATCATCAGACTTACCATGTTTTTTTTAAGGTGTCTGAAACTTGAAAAAAGCCATTTGATTTAATAAATACTATGGTATCTTTTTTTGAAAGAAATGATGATCCACTACTTATTTTGTTAGTTACCTATTTGGGGGCACAGGGAAAGGTTTGGGTCCACCTAAAAGGACAGATAGTTATTTTTGCCTGAATCTGTGGGAAAACTATGAAAGAGGAACCATAGCTACCTGGTGACTTTCAATTGTGGAAATGTGATTAGCCTAATATATGGTGGGTCTTTGAGAGCAGGGTTCGCCTCTTGGTTAGGGGACAGGGCCTTTGCTATTGACCTGTAAGTGGTTATGGGTTGTGGATGACTGAAGAGTTACTTTTAACCATTTACTTAGAAAACTCAGAAGAAGAGTGAAGGATTAGTGTGGAGATTTTTAGTCCAGTCCTTCATCCCCTATAGACAGGATTTTCAAACACTTAGCCTTGGTGCCTATAAACTCCTCTTTCATCGGCAATGTTCTTATAGCCAATGAGGTGAGCAGGAGCACGTGTTCATATGGCCTACGTGATGGCCTTGGGCTGTCCTGACTCCAGGAATCTAGGGATGAAAAGGAAAGTTGAAGGAAAGGGCTTAGAAACAGCGAGTGGAACTCCAGTTCCTAAATGCAAATTCAGAAATAGGTGCTTTCATTGTGGGCTCATAAGAAGACCTGGATTGCTGCTCTTATTCCCTGGGAGAGAAAGGTGCTTTTCATGATCTCATAAGGCAGCCTTTGAGGAAGTTCACTTTTTTCCCATTCGGACTTTGGAAAAAAATATTTTGCATGTATTTGACAACCAAACCTTATTCTTTAGAGAAAATTATCATTTTGACAAGGATGTTCAACTCCTTCTGTGATAACAAAGTTGCCTCAGGCATGGATGCAAATTGAAAAGAAGTCTCTCAAATTGATCTCAGCAGAGACTTCTGTGAGCTTCTCATGTATGTCTAAGGCAACTTGGCGCCCTTAATAGACCATCCCTACCCACTGCTGGAAGTCGCAGGTGCTGTTAAAAGGGCATCCATGTGTGCAGAGAGGCTTAGCGGAATATTCCATTCCAAACTCATGTCTCTCTCCATCTACACCTTCTATTCTAATCCAACATTTCTGGCCCACACCTAGCCTCTGCCTGTGTGCCGGGTCCTTGTGTTCTGACGCCTACATGAGGCTGCCTGGATGTAGCCTCTTGATAAACCTTGGGTCTACACTCTGGTTCTCTGGAGGGTATACTTCACTTTGAGGCTGGCCTGGACTCCAGACTCCGGCTCGGATCAGCAACCAGGTTACTTGAAATATCAGCCATTATTTATGATAATTGGAAAACATCTTCATTTCTCAAATGAAAACATTTCATTTCTTCATTCTCTCAAGAAGGATATTTGCCAAGGAGCTAATAGCAATAGAAATGGTAATTGAAAGAGCTGTAATCACCTGAATGTCCTACACTATTAGTCATCTATCAGAACTAGAAGACAAATTTACTAAATCTATGATCTTTGCACTATTCAGCAAAATTCATTCTTGGAAAGCGTTTTTTTCACTTAAAATATAGGTTCTTTAGGCAAGAAAAGAGAAGAAAGAGGTTTGCCTACAGAGAGAATATACAAAACTTCTAGCTGTGGCCTCTTTTCTGTAGGCCTTTTTTTGTCCTGTATCAGGGAAGGTACAGGGGAAAATATGTTGAGAGCGAAAACAATTTCTTCTTAAAAGGCAACATGTTTATTTTTACTAGTAAAAGTTGTCAATAAAAGTGGCCAAGACTCCATAATTCTATCTAGTAATAATGACTATGTGAGAAATTTTGCAACTGGGAACATAGAACTAGGATTCTTACATTAGTCTGTGATTTTTATTGTGTGCTAAGTAAGGAAATAGCAAAGACACCAGCGTTCAACTGTTTCAGCATGTTAGTAAATTCTTTCACTGAATCAATAGTAGGGGTAATCAAGGTGGCATTTATATTAATTAAGCTGTCCTTGAGTTTAAATTGGACAATGTATTTTGTTTACTAGACAAACAAACCGTGTTTAAATGAGATTGAAAAAGCTTTACTTTTCTGACTGATGAATTTTATGAAACTTTGCTACATATATATCATTTCTAATTCAGAGTTCACAATGCAGAAGTCCATTTGAGAGTGATAATAAGAGTTGTCACATAAACAAAGATAAAAGGAAATTTAGTTGAATGTCTGTCATAGTTTGTGAGCAGGTGACTGCTTATCTTGATGATTTTCTCTTTTCAAAATGGATTGCTCAAACTAAACCATATTCTGCTCTTATATAGATATTTGCTTTGTTTTCTTCCTTTAGAGGTCTTTTGTTTTCACTGTAGGGTTTTTATGCAGTTTTTCTTTAGGTGGCAAAATGCATTTTAGATACATAATACTATTAATTTGTCTTCTTCGGGAAAAAAATTCCCTTGAGGGATTGAGCCAAAGCATTTGGCTGCACTAATTAATGTTAAAATCGTTAGAGTCACATTCGCCCAGTGAGCACACTGCTGGGCAGGTCGGTGCCACATAGATGAATGTTACTACCAGTTTATGAAGAAAGTGGAATTATACCCCAGCGAGGAAAGTGTGCCCCCAGGGTCCCGAAAAGCTGTTGTGCTCAGAAATGTGGAGCTGCTTCTTTCACCTCTCTCAGTACACGTGTACCCCTTTTGGAATGCCCGTGTTCTAGTGTGCCAGTGGATGGGCCCAGGAATCTGCATTTTGATATACCAGTATATTAAATACTTGGCTGTAATTGGTGCTACCTTTTCTTTCTTTACCTTTGGTTAACAGTTTGAAGGCTGCCCTCCCAGGCTGCTTACTCCATGGAATATGAGGGAGGAATCTGGGGGAGTGGTTGCTAGAAAGAAAATCCCTGGAGCATCTTGTGGATTAAGGAATGACACAGATTTACAGCAACATGTTAAAATGTGGGGAAGGACTGTCTGACCAGACAGTGGGGATTGTTTAGTGGATATTGTGGTCCCCATCTTTCTCTTTCCCATTTTGTAGTAGCCTTGCAGTTAGAGGTGGGATGAGAGAGGGAGAGAATGACTGTATCCACAATTTTAGAGGCGAATCTTAATTCTTTTAACCCTAACAGGCTAATCACATCCTCTTTGACCCTGGGTTCAGAGAAGAAAAGTCTAAGCCAATCAGTGACTGCTTTCTCCAATGGCTTGGGAAAGGATCATGACCTAATTTGGGCTATGAGATGTGAAGGGAAGTTTGCTGGGAGCTGATCAGTACTTCCTCTCCTTCTGGACAGTGTGATTTAAATATGCGGAAATGATGCAGATTTTTTTTTTTTTTTGTCATACCAGAGAAGAAAGACATTGGATGGTGCTGATTAAAAGAATAGCAGAGGAGAGAGGGAAAGAAACTAGGTCCTGGATAGCATTGCTGAGCTACTAAATCAAACCAACACTGAAGTCTCCCATTTCTCTGAATCTTCCAGTTACATGAGTCCATAAATCCTCTTTATTGTTTAAGCCAGTTTGATTTGGGTTTTCCATTACTTACAAACTGAGGAGTCTAGGCTGGTACAGAATGATAGTTTTGGGAGGATAAGAGAAAGAAATGGGTGTAACCATTTTGATTGTCCAGTTTCAATATTTAGCACAGATTAAAATACAAAACTCTCATTTTGCATAATATCCTCAACAATACACTCAAACGAAACCTAGAAATATAAAATAGGGAAATAAACAAAAATCTTGCCCAATGGTCTTTTGGTGCAATTTAAAAGGCAAAAATGAATAGCTTGCCAGATGGCAGAGCATAATAGTAATCATTAAAAGGCCAAATTATTTGTCATTTACCCAGATGGAAACTTCTCTTTACTATTTACAAAGTCTTGTTTTGAAAATATTTCTTTAGAGTAAATCCTTTCACACGTTCTGAGTTTTTTGAGAACCAGGAACTTTAAATCTTTATTTAGAGAGTTTTTGCATGACTGATTTTCAAATGGATTCTCAATATGGACATGGCTCAGAGTGATGAAAACGTCAATAGGAACTCAGAGTATCTGGCTCTGTGTGTGTCTAGGTGATGCAAACTAAATATTAAGCAGGGCTGGTAAATTAGGGAAGAAGAAAGTTTACCAATCAAGGAATAGATAGATAGTAGACTCCTAAAATTAAATGATCTATCTCAGGCCGTGAGAAGTCACTTTTGTTTTGTTTATTCAGTGAGTATTTGTTAATATCCATTCAGTGCATAGTCTGTACTCAGTGCTGCACGGAATGGTCACCGGTCTACAAGTTACACCTCATATTCCAAGTTAACATCCCTGCTTCCATGAAGCCTTCCCTTCTTGGTCCAGACCCCTTCTCTGACCCATTGCACTTATAAAAGGTGCTGCATCACCTGATTTTGTTATATACTAACTATTTCTTGTCCTCTAACGTATGTGAGGTAGTAGATTGTAGGGATCCTGGAGACTACACATCTATGTATGAAGCACAGTCCCTCTCCCTATTACTTGTGTGGCTTTGATAAGTCTCTGGCATTCTTTGAACCTATTTTCTGACCCTTGGAAGCCTCATCTGTAGAATGAGGATGATTCCTACCTCCCAGGGTTGTGGTTGTTGTGAGGATTAACTGACATAATGAATGTGAAGCACTTGTCCTAGCGGCTGAATGCTAATTAGCACATATAATAATACATATGATTAATTATAATAGGTTTCATATGAAGAAGTAGATTTTTATGTTAGGCTTATCATGTTGAGCCAGATATTTTACATTTTGTTAGTTAATAAATGTTTATTAAATTGAAATCGGTTTTGGCTTGGACTTTGAAGAAAATGTAAGATTTTGAGACCTTGTTATTTATGCATATGGTATATAATTTATAATCTCAATCTACCAAGAATTACGTACATTCAATTCGTAAAGCATTTTGCTGCTTTTAAAGTAAATGAAATGTATTTGGAATAATTTGATTCTTTCTGTCATCCCATGATTTCTTCTGGGTGGGTATGTTTACCTCCATTTTATAGATGTGGTATTTGGGGATCAGAAGGAGAAAAGTTGGCATTGTCTGTAAGTGGAAGAATTGGACTAAAACCTAAATCTTCTGACTGAGATCTGTGGCTTCCTCTGTAAAAAAGACATTGCAGTCACCTACTTTTTAATTGTTCTTAATGACTTATCTTTACAAACGTGGCAACTACTACAAACTCTTTTAGGGTCATGTTAACTTCCTGGAAGGATGGCGGACGATGGGTAAAAAAAGGGAAAAGTGCTTTAAAAAGGCTTTTTAGGAGATGAGTAGAAGTCTTTCGGAGGCACAAACACATTTGCAAGAGGGTTTGTATTGATGTTGTATAAATCTAAATTTCTGAAGATTTTTTGAAGGATATTAATTGTCGCATTTTAAATATTCTCCGCTTTTCGGCAACAACCATTTTTTGGAGACACTTGTTTTTCTTCAGATATTTATCTTGTGAAGAACTAAAAGGGGAAAACAAAACACTCAGTCGCTTGAGGACAGGACTGCAACAAAGAGAGAGAAAGAAGCTTTTTCAGCCTTAGGCAATGGTTCCAGATGACCGTAAATAAATAAACTGATTGTTGCCCAACCAGCAGCAGCATATCAACAGAATGTAAAGATAATATTTCTACATTAAAGCCTTTATATTCTGTGGAGTAGATGAGGCCACTGAAATAATTTCTCAAGAAACAGTTGTAGCAATGCTGAAAATAGCACCCTGGTACAGTTCAACTCTTGACGCGAATCAGCTGAGTATACAAGTTTTTACAGCAAGGGCATTTCACCCTCCTGGGTCTTCAGGGAAATCGAGTATGTGGTCAATGCTAAACACACAAAGCTGCTCGTGTAGAATTATTTTAAAACTGTGATTAAGAAGGAGGTAAGCTTAAGTGTGTAGCAATGAGTGTGATGGGAAAAAAGAAATAGCCTTAATTGAGTTTAAGATGACTATAACAAGCTATGAATTTTATTCAAGACTTCCTCTACAGAGTAGCCAGGGCATATTTTTAATTAGTCAAGTATTTAATAATATTTTGATCATTTGGGGACACAAAAAGAGAACTGAGCTTACAAGCTTGGAGACTGAGAGAGGAGAAGACATGAAACAATGAAATCAGTGGGACAATTTTCAGAAATAACTGAATTCAACAGTAATTCATTCATGGGAGATAGTATTATAGACCAGAGATGTCAGAGAAGGCTTCAGTGAAGAGCTGAGTCTTGTGTTGATAAACAGTTAATGGAAAAAGTGAAAGCTACAAGAGGCAAGAAGTACAGAATGTTCAAAGATCCCAGGGGTAGAAATAAGCGTAATACTTCCAGTGAACAAGGATGGGCTCAACTGGGCTCTCTACTTAGGGTTTCACAAGGCTGAAATCAAGGTGTCAGCTAGTCTGCACTCTAATCTGGAGACTCTGGTGAAGAATCCACTTCCAAGCTCATTCTAGTTGTTGGCAGAGTTCATTTCCTTGGGGCTGCAGGACTGAGGTTCCTGTTTCCTTGTTGGCTACCAGCTGGAGGCCTCTCACAGCTTCTAGAGGCTGCTTGCTTCCTTGCCACATGGCCTTCTCCATCTCCAAGCC
Organism: Tapirus indicus; assembly: GCA_031878705.1. Taxonomy (NCBI): domain Eukaryota; kingdom Metazoa; phylum Chordata; class Mammalia; order Perissodactyla; family Tapiridae; genus Tapirus; species Tapirus indicus. The sequence continues at coordinate 6,173,655 of CM062918.1, forward strand.
ACCAATGGCATGTCAAACCCTTCTCACTCTTTGAATCTTTCTTACCTCCTTTTCTGGGACCAGCTGGAGAAAACTCTCTTCTGCTTGCAAAGGGCTCATATGGTTACATTATGTTCATTTGGATAATATCTCTAGCTTAAGGTCATCTGATTAGTAACCTTAATTGTATCTGCAAAATCCCTTTTGCTGTGCAATGTAACGTAATCATAGGAGTAACAAGAGGAGTTGGAGATCATGGGGGCCATCTTATAATTCTGCCTACTTTTTTAAAATTTAGCAATTGCATGAATAGTATGTTTTCTCCATACAACTCAATTGTAAGCTGCCTGAAGATAGGAAGCTATCTTCTACTTCGTTAAAGTTCTCCACAGCATTTTTAACAGTACATTCTTGTTAAATATTTCTTGAATTAAATTGCTTTGTGCTAGAGGGAGAAGAATGAAATGTGCCTGTTGTCTTGAAGGCTTTTTATTCATTAAATTTGGGTCCTCAGATCTAAAGCTAAGTGAAATGTCATTCAGCTGTCTAGAAGCATTCAGATTGATCAAGCTAACCTGTCCAGTTATTTCAGGCAATCTGCTTTTGTGCTTGGATGGTGATTGCTGTGGGACATTGGGCTTTAGAATGCAAATTTCTATAATATAGAGAAGAAAGTCATGCATGTTCTGTGGAATGTCTTCTATTGTTAAGGCTCAATAAATAAAGCTGAAATAGAGGTAAAATACATGTTTATGAGTTTTATTGTCTTGGTGTGTCTGACTTTTATCTTACAATTTTAAATTGTATGATTCAAAAAGTCAAGTCTATCTTTCCATTTTTTAGACAGAAGCATCAGAGGGGTTAAGTTAGTTCAGCTGGTAATTATAAACAGCATTTGAGAACTGACTCAGAAAGATAATAACCTCCTGCTCCATTACTGGCATGAGTTGTCTAGAAGAGATTTCAGTTATCTTTTATATGTCTGAGTGGGTCATCATTTGGTCTTTATTTGCAAGTCAGAAAATCCCCTGCCAAAAGGAATTTATACCTTCACATAGCTATTTCCTATCTCAACCCCAAATCCAGGACTATCACTATTTTAACCCCCCATAACCAACTACACACGAAGGTGGAATAATGTGTTTTAAACTTCTCAAGAGACTGTGCAATGATACAGTGTTCTGTTTTGCAGTAGAGAAAATTGATAGCCAGACGCATCTGAAATCCCTTAGCAAATTTATGCTGGAGTTGGCAGGTTTTGTAGCGTCCCTGTCACCTGGCTGCCATTCCTCTAATCATTAACTTCCTTTATGATTAGCCCTAATAACTAGCTTTCTCTAAGGAACAAAGAATGGAATAATCACCTCCCGTATTCCAAGGTGATGCTGCTAACATTAATTGTCTGCACCATATTTATTATCACAACAAACTTGTGCTTGACTTGTTGAGAGAGATGAGAGTTTGAATCATATCTTCCTCAGTTGCCTTTTTTGGCCAGTGACAAGAAAGAAAGACAGCAGGAGGAAAAAAGATGGAGCTATGACTGGAGAGAGAGCAGTTCTGTGGTGCTCTCAAGAAGACCATATTAAGAAACGAATCTTATGATTACAAAGACTGTGTTATGGACAATGCAATATTTTACAACATTATCTGCTTCCAAATAGCACTTAGCTGTCTGTAAAGATCTCTTCACTGTAGAACACATGAAATGACATTCGCTTGTTCACTCGTTATGTTTTATAGTTGTCTTTCTCACATTTTAAACGAAACCTTTCAATAAATCTCTCTCCCTGAAAAGGAGCATGTTGAAATTCAGCAGTGGCACTTAATGACACAAGAACAGTTCTTTTTCTTCCCTCTAGTGCCACTATCTAGAACAGAATAAGAACAAATTATAATAGCAAGAAGTTAAGTTCTTAGAGGAGTTTTCATTAGAATTGTAGAAAGGGGCAAGCTGGTGTGTTTGCGAAGCTGAATTTCAAATAGCTGACTGGGGATAACGTGGTTAGACTCTGCTGTTTTCTTACAAACTTACTACAGAAAAGGCTGTAGAAATGTCACAGATTACTTGTGGCATCATTAATATTTTAAAGGGTGGTATTATAAAATATTTAAATGTAAATATTTTGATATGAGCATCTTAATACCATTGCAGCACAGTAACATTATAAAGGTCTCATATGCAGTATTTTAATTAAATCCATAAAGAACACTCCTTTAACTTCTGTGCAAGCTCTTGTTTAAATCCAATATAAAGCTTGCATTTCATTGATTGCTTCCACAAATTATGTGTCTCATAGTCACACTTTCTTTTTTCAGAGACAAATGATAATTCTTCCGCTTGGAGTTTTTCCCAAGCAATTTATTTAGAGTATTAAGTTTGCAAGGACTGGTTACACGAACCTTATTGATCGTATATCTCTTTGGGTTTAGAGGGACAAATTTCCTTTATTGTCGTGTTTAATGGACAAGCCTTTGTGTTTTGATGGGGCCAATGAAAATTATCTACCTACTTTTAGCATATTTACTATATTTTGATGCCAGGACTGTGATGTTCCACAGAGAATTGTCGTGTAGAGACTTTGACCGTCATCATCAGCAGCAGCAGCAGCAGCATTTACAGAGTGCCTAAAGTGGGAATAGAATGGACTAGAATATTTTCTATCTCAGAATGCAGGTGTGTTCAAAGTATATATGTTTATCTTGTATCCTTATATGAGTGTGAACTATGGTGATGGACACCTGGGAAGTCAATATTTCATTCATTTCTTCCTTTTCTCTTTCATCCACTCAACGATTAGTCACTGAGCATTTGCTATGAGTCAAGCACTGTGCAAGGCTCTGCGGAATAAGACAATGAAACAGATGCGAGCTCTATCCTCAAGAAGCTTGCTTCTAATTAGGGAAATAGATAAACACGATAAGCCTTTTAGTTCCATACCTAGTATCTATTTTGCACTTCTTCCTTGCCCCGTAGTGTGCCCAGTTCCAGATGGTGTATCATGAGCAGTCTAAGGCGTAGACTCAGAGTCTAGGTCTTAGACTTCATGCTCATGCCATCCCCTACTTTCTCAGCCTCCTCTGAAGCTAGAGCTGGCCATGTGACTCAATTCTGGCCAATGAAACATAAAATAAAATAAACTTTCTGGGAGGGTTTCTTACCAGGAAACACTTCTGTTGTTCTGGTAAACGAAACAACACTGATGACACTACCCCTTCTCTTCTCCTTACCCTCTTCTTCCTGTCTTAAATGTGGACAGGAAGCATTAGCAGACACCTGGTGACCACGAGGGAAAGCCAAGAGAATCCCAGAGACACCACTGAGCTGACCCAGTGCCAGCAGACTCTTATCTCTCGACTTGTGTGAGAAAAATAAGCTCCTATTGTTTGAATCACTATGGGTTAGATTCCCTCTTACTTCAAGTAGAGTGCATCCTCACTGGCACAAGGAGTAAGCGGGCAATTACAGCGCGGGGTAATAGATGCTGTGGGAGTGTCAGTACAGGTGCTGTTTGAACACATAAGGATATTCCCATCATTTGGATTCAGGGCAGGCTTCCTGGAGGACTGATGCCTAAGATGCTCCTCAATTTAATTAGCATCTCTGGCAAATTCACTGCCATGAGTCATGTATATTGTAATCCTGAGGTTCACTAAGAATTTTTGTATGAGAAGCGTCAATTTCCTGGTTTTTATAGAGAGCCAGCAGTGTTCCTTTTTACTTATGTGTCTATATATCTCAGAGGATTTTGTTATCTCCAAGCTTACAAATGGAGATGGTAGTTTACTTTTGTTTTAGGATGAGTTGGTTATGATACGGGCAGAGACTCCAGTGCTACTGATTGAAACAAAGGTAGTTTTAGCAACGCTGCTCAAGGGAGGGCACTCAGCCCCTCCTTCGGCCGCCTTGGTGCAGAAGTGGCATTGCCTTTGAGTTAAGGCCTCTTTGGGCACCTCAGTTTCATAAGCCGACCAAGTACCTCTGGCTCGGCTGGTCATTGAAGCACAGGGATGCAACCTAGAATAATAACAACCTAGGTACTTGAAAGAGGCGTTGTCTGGGGCTCACCGTTCCTCAATACTTCCTGAAAGCTTGGTCAAAAGAAAGAGTATGTACGCAGGTTTGCCCAAAGGATTTGCAATCCATTTCAAAATTTGATTGCTCGTTTGTGCCTGGTAAGCAGGGAACCGGAACCTTGGATCTCTGATCTCCTCTGTAGACTTGCTTTTGCCACCTTCGACTTTGACGTTACATCACTTGACTACTTTGAGTGTGTTAAAAGAAATAGTCCTATGAGATGCATTGTCACATTTACTGTAAGGCTGCCATGGAGGGTGAAGTTTACTGCCTCATAGTTTACTACCTCTCCAATCCATGTGAAAAATATCTCTTTGTTCTTTGTATCAGGAGGAGTTGCGCATTTTCTAGGGAATTGGTGGGTTTTATCTTATGGACGCTGAGAAGCGTGCAGTTGTTCGTGTTTTCCTTCCTGCTGTGACTGATATAATTCCCAGTTTTTGGCTCACCTCTAGCAAATGAACAAGCTTTAAGCTTGCTTGCTGGCTTCCTTCCTTCCTTTGCTAATCTCATTCACAGGTTCATCTTAGGTTCATCACGGGTTTCCTACTTGCATGTTTCCTTTTTTCCCCCTAATTTGTTCCTATTTTTAAATTTGGTTTTACTATATTCCGTATTGCATGGGTTTTTGCTAACCGTTCCAGTCCGTTGCTGGTATGAGGCAGGATCCGTGTGCATGTACACCAGCAAGAACACATGAGGGGAAGCATTCTGCCTGTCGCACTTCATTGTTTCTGTTGGTTGATGTAAGTGAGTTCAGAGTAGGAGCTGCTTTTGGAAGTATGTCCTCAACATGACTTTTAATATTAGAGGAAATGCTTTTGACCTTTTTCCCCTCTCTCTCTTGAGTTAACTTTACTTTGGCTTAAAAGTGTTTTTGGTTAAGAAAGAAAGTCTGCAATTGATAGTTCTCACAGCAGTGTTTGCAATTAAAGCAGAAGCTTGGGGAGAGGAGGTTGGGAAGATTTTCCTCCTTTTTTCTCCTTTAAGTTTTAACTCCAAATCAGATTTTTTCTGACTTTAAAGTGCTGATTTGAAATTATCTGGCAATCTGAGTGCTATCACTTACAAGCAATTTTCTGTCATAATCCTAGAAATGAAAAGCAGCCAAACATCTGAGCTAGCACATTTAGTATTCTGATGGCAAGCTCTTCTCAACTTAATAGTGGATGAATTTAATGTTAGCCATATATTTAATTGCATAGGATTTATTATGAGACCTTGGGAAAGATGAAGATTTTTTTTTATGAAGGAAGAGATATTTTTTCCTGAAATTTTTAGTGATTGTTGTAAAACTTTGAGCAAGTGAGCATGTTTTGAACAACGAAGGAGTGAGATATGGTAGAAGAATACTAGTCAGTTAGGAATTTGCTCCTCTGGCACCCAGTGAGGTTCTAAAAGAACCAAGAGGACTTCCTACAGCGACCTCTGGCTTCCTTAGTGGGGTGGTGAGCGGTAGGGGAAGACTTTCTTCATTCACTTATTGCCATTCGACTTCATTGTAGAGACGAAGGTGAAGCTGGGGGAAGATGTTGGCTTTGAGGGGAGAGGGGAGACTTGGCTTGGATCCCACCTTTCCTCACAAGCCTGACCAGGTATTTTGCTGAAGACATTTTGTCTAGATCCATGAGAGCATTCTGTAGTCAGGGACAAGGCTTCCTTTACCTGTAGCTCAGCTCTCTGTTGCATGGACTCATTGCTGATGGGGAGAAGAATCTCCAAAGAGGGGACTGTCACATGGTCCCCCTCCAGCTCCAACACACATATACACACACATGCTGGAGAGGAGAGAAATTTGCCACCTTAGGCTCACCTGTCTGACCCTTACAGAGCCTGGGGCGGATATTCCTCTTTCCCAGATGCTGAGGATGTAGCAGTTGGAGGCTGGGAGTACTGGAGCTGGCAGGAATAGCACATTTGAAATTTATCACAAAATGAATATCACAAAATGAAAATTACATTTTATTTGTAAGGATAAAATATTTATTTAGGAGAGGACATGACTGAGATGATATTCTGAGATATGTAACTTTTATTCTTCCTATATCTCCCATTTCCCCTCCAAGGAGCCAAATGGATAATGTTGAATGGATAACGTGCTCTTTTGTGCTCATCGTCTTAGGGCGGATGCAGCAGGCCCACCAGCAGAGTGCTCCATGCCAAACATTTCCCTTCCTGGCTTTCACCTCCTCAAGACTCAACCCTGGAGTGAGAAGAGGATTTGTAGGCAAAGACAAAGTGTTTCATGCAGGAAGGAGGAGAGGAGAACTTCACCTCAGATTGAGAGAGAGAGAGAGAGAGAGGGAGAGAGGGAGAGTCCTCCACTGTCTGCCAGAGTGCCAGCCAAGTCACAGAGGGTGAGGGGCGGGGTGAGCCTCTGGATTGCTGACCTTTCCTCACACAGCTCGTCAGTAAGATACCTGCCATCCTTGTCTTAGGACTTCTCGGGCCAGAAGTTCACCTGAGCCTCCAGAATCTCTTGCTGCCTGGGGTCCTCTCTGCCACACATGGCTGTTTTCTTTCAGGGGTTTGCTTCTCACCCCAGTGGTCCTGCTGGCAGCCGAGGAACTCTTCTGTGCTCTGCAGAGCCCTGTCTCTCTGCTTCTGTCACTGTCTCCTTCTCTCTCACTTTCTCTTTTCTTTCTATTCAGGAGGAATCTGATTTTTTTCTTTTTTTTTCCTGAGGGAAATCTCTTTCCCTTCATAGTTCTGGTTAATACAGTGTCATTGTTTGAGAATCTTCTTTTTTGGAGCTCCAAAGCTTAGACTTTGGAAGATAATAGGAAGACTGCTGCTTTCCTCCTTTTTCCATATTTATCTTGAGCAAAGAGCACAGTTTGGTTGCTTACTTGAATTAAGGGAAGAAAAAAGGGAAAAATGCAGGGAGAAAATGTAATTGCAGATCAGTATTTCGAAATGTTATCCTAGCCAAATGGGGCATTGTGGGGTATGTACATGAGATGAGCAGACAAATAGTAGTGAATTTAGTAAACATTTACTGAGCCCGTCTGTCCTGGAACTGTTGGAAATATGGACTTCCCTCTCTTCCCACTAAGGCCTTATATGGTTTTAATATTTTTCAGATTGTGTGGTGTTAGGGTGCTTTAAGCACTTGGTAAGTGATTGTAGAAGTCTCTGTCTTCTAAAAACTGTGGGGCCAGAACATGATTGCAGGTTGCCATCTACGGGTCCTCTCGTTTACAAATGACATGTGGGGTGAAGAGGGGAAAGGACTCTAGAGAACGGAGAGAGGGGAATGCCATTCTCTCCACGTTTCAAGATGAATCCGAGTTTAATCTCTTAATGTGAGGGAGCTACTAAGTCATGTCTTACATTTATACTCACTTTTGATGAGTGGCCTTAAAGCCCCTTATTATTTCTGATCTGTACTCTTTGCATTTAACTTTTGATTTTTTTCTAGGTTTTTTTTTTTTTCAATTTTGAGCTTCTATTAAATCAAGGTTTCACATATTAATTTTATTTAGCCCTTTACCTGAGGACTAAGCTTTGATATACAGCTGGGTTCTTTGTGAAGTCTATCCCTCGCTCATACATTGGCTCCTTCTGTTTATACCTGGGCATGAAATGTGCCTGGTGACCCACTGAGCCATATAAAGGATCTCTGAAAAGTAGAGAGAATGATCGTGCTGGTAGCTCCTGAAGTGCTCCCCCAGACTGTGGCTGAAGCAGTTCAAAATCTCCCCACCACACTGCCCATAGCTGATGTACCCCCAGGAGGCCTGCCTTCCCAGGACCTGGCATTGGCACCGCTGTGGTTTGGGTTAATGTGGTCTTGGTGAGGAAGCATTGTTATTTTTCAGTGTCTTCAGTTCCTGCTGTATTCTGAAAGAGGTGAAGGATACCTATTGATCAGCTGGCTCCAGGAGGGGCCCTTGCCAAAATGACCCTACAGGCGCTCCCAGCAGAGCTCTTTATGTCTGCCATGTGCAATGGCCAGACATGCACCAATCCTAGGGCGCTTTTTAATTGGAACGGCTGTTCAAACAGTAAGCATGATTTCACAATTTTCACTTCCCCCTAACTATACTCCAGGCTTTTGCTCTTTAAGTAGGAGATAAAACAGTTTATTTTTCAATATCGAATTCTCTTTTCTGTTTGAAAACAGCCCATAGGATGTTTTAAAGAAGTTTAGGAAAATGAGAATGGTGGACTCAATTATCTGTACTAGAGTAATTCAGCAAAGTATGAAAAACAAAGGAAACTCTTCTGATCCCTGTTATTGCAGGGTTTCCATCAAACCTACCTTCTCTTCTTACACAAGAGCTTGCCAAGTAAGCAGATTCTGTTTGCCTCCCAAGCACTCAAGGGTATTTTAAGAAAAAGAGTCAATTGAAAAGGGCTCTTTAAAAAGAAAGTGCAGTATTTGGTCCTTCATCCATGCTTACCTCAGACCTACCTCTGCCTACTGTAGAAGTAACTTTGTGTAGGTGTTAGGAGTTCAAATTCTGGCAGCCTGATTCTTACTAGCTGGGTCACCTTGAGTGAGTTGTTTAACCACTCTGCACATAGTTTTCTCATCTGTAAAATGGGGAAAATCATAATGGATTAAATGAGGTATTACTTGTTAAGAGCTTTGAAAATGCCTGATGCCAGGTTAACTATAACCACTGTTGTCCAATAGACTTTTCCCTTAGACTGCCTCACAGTCTGGCAGCCTCTCCCTCTGTGGTATCACCCTGGTGTCTCAGGTCCAGGTGTGAAAGGAGAGAAATGATCCAATGTGTTTTTATGATCTGTCTTACTATTTCCTTGAGTATTTATGCCTATTATTACTAATTAAGATTTGCATAGACTCTATTGTTTGCAAAGAATTTTCACCTTCTTTGTAGAGTTTTATCCTCACCACAATCCTGTTGCATTAAGAATTGGTAGGGGGTAATGTCAGCAAGATGGTGGAATAAAAGTTTACTATTGTCATCCCCCACAGAACATTGATTTTGACAATCACCCATAGAAGAGAATACTTCTCTGGGAGTCTGGGAGTTCCAGCACACCTTTGGAGCAAAAAACAAAAACAAACAAACAAACAAATCCAAGAACGGATACATTGAAGAGGGTAAGAACAATTTCACATTACTGGCTAGGCCCCTCCTGCAAGGTGGCACAACTCAGTGCAGGACAGATCCCCTCACCATGAGTTTTCTCCCACAGGTGAAAGTGAGAGCATAGTGAGGAAGTGTGGCTTCCCCAGCTGTGCAGTACGTTGCCAAAGAGGTCCACTTTTTCTCACCCCACTACAGAAAACTGAAGTGATCTGTATGCCTGAGGGGCTGGGAGGTGCTGGGAACATAGCAGCCAGAGCTTAGAACTCAACAAAAGGACATAGATTTTACTAACTGCTTTGTGGACTATTTCAGGAAGACCACCCACAAGCTGCTGGGGACATCTTGCCTGCAGATGCCCCCAACTGACCCACAGGCATGCCCGATGCTCTGCCTGCATCACCTACACATTCCTGCGGCTGGCTGCCTATGTGCACCCCTGTGGGTCGTGAGTAGGAACCTTTGCAGAAAGCTAGTGTGCATGTGTAGAAAGTAAGCCTGACTCTGCTGGATTGTGAGGAAGCACACAAACTTGAGCATGTCAGGGCAACCTCCTAGCAAAAGCAAATGGGAGGCTCTCAGCACTTAGTCTGGTTTGTAGGATCAAGAGAAGACATGCAATCTTAAGTATTCCCCCTCCAGAGGGAACAAGAAGTGTAGAGTGGGTGCATCCAGAGAAAAGGACTGAGAAAACCTCGGAATCCCTAGCCAGGCTCACTGGTGACAGTATTTCTCTGCTAGAACCAGTCAGTAAAGATTGGAGGAGGTAACTGCTTCTTCAGATATGAAGACAGCAATGCAAGACTTCAAGGAGGATGAAAATCAAGAAACATCACTATAGGGACACAATAATTTTCTAATAACCAACCTCAAGAAATGGAGATCTACAAATTACCTGACAAAGAACTAAGAATAATTATTTTTAGGAAGCTCAGTGAGCTACAAGAGAACACAAATAGACAACTCAATAAAATCAGGAAAACAATACATGAATAAAATGAGAAGTTCAACAGAGAGATAGAAATCATAAAAAGAACCAAACAGAAGTTCTGGACCTGAAGATTACAATAAATGAAATGAAAAATGCAATAGGCTGTTGACATCAGACCTGACCAAGCAGAAAAAAGAATCTGTGAACTCAAAGAAATGTCATTTGAAATTATCTGATCAGAGGACAAAAAAGAAAAAATACTGTAAAAGAATGAAGAAAGCCTATATGATATATGGGACATTATCCAGAGAAATAATCTACAAATTATGAGAATCCCAAAAGGAGAGGAGAGGGAGAAAGGGGCAGAAAGTTTATTTAAAGAAATAATAGCTGAAAACTTCCCAAACCTGGGGACAGATATGGATATGATCTCCAACCAGATTCAACCCAAAGAGGTCTTCACTGAGACACATTATAATAAAACTGTCAAAAGTGAAAGACAAATAGAGAATTTGAAAGCAGAAAGAGAAAGGAAACTCATCACAAAATGGGAACCCTGATAAGGGTATCAGAGGATTTCCCGGGAGAAACCTTGCAGGCCAGCAAAGAGTGTGAGGATATATTCAAAGTGCTGAAGAAAAAATCCCTGACAAGTAAGGACACTTTTCCCTGCAAACCTGTCCTTCAAAAATGAAGGAGAAATAAATACTTTCGCAGACAAAAAAAGCTGAGGGAGTTCATCATCACTTGACCTACCTTACGAGAAATGCCACAGAGAGTTCTTCAAGTTGAAATGAAGAGACACTAATTAGTAACATGGAAACATAAAAGTATAAAACTCACTGGTAAGGATAAGTATAGAGTCAAATTCAGAATGCTCTAATACGCTAATAGTGGTATGTAAGTCACTTAACTCTAGTATAAAAGTTAAAAGACAAAAGAATTAAAAATAGCCCTAGCTCTAATAATTTGTTAATAGATATACAAAATAAAAAATGTAAATTAGGACACTAAAACATAAAATGTGTTGGGGGAAGTAAAAGGGTGGAGTTTTTGGATGAGATTAAAGTTAAGTTTTTGCCAGTTCAAAATAGACTATTATAACTGTAAGATGTTTTATGTAAGCCTCATGGTAACCACAAAGCAAAAACCTATAGTAGATACAAAAAAGATAAAGAGAAAGGAATCAAAGCATACCACTATGGAAAATCATCAGATTACAAAGGAAGATATCAAGAGAGGAAGAAAGGGACAAAGGAACTATAGACAAGTCAGAAAACAATTAATGAGATGACAATAATAAGTCTTTATCAACAATTACATTAATTGGAAATGGATTAAACTCTCTAATTAAAAGACATAGAGTGCTGAATGGATAAAAAACAAGACCCAAATATAAGCTGCTTATGAGGGACTCATTTCAACTATAAGGTCATACATAGGCTCAAAGTAAAGGGATAGAAAAAGATCCCACAAAAAAGGAAACCAAAAGAGAGCAAGGGAAGCTGCACATATATCAGATAAAATAGACTTTGAGTTGAAAACTTGAACAAGAGACAAAGAAGGTTATTATATAATGATAAAGGAATCGATTCATCAAAAGGATATAACAATTGTAAATATATATGCATGCAACATTGAAGCACCTAAATATATTAAGCAAATATTAACAGATCTGAAGGCAGGACTAGACATCAATGCAGTAATAATAGGGGACTTCAGTACTTCACTTTCAACAATGAATAGATCACTCAGACAGAAAATCAATAAGGAAACACTGGAGTTGAACTATACTTTAGACCAAATGGACCTAACAGACATTTAAAGAACTCTTCTTCCAACAGCAGCAGAATATACATTTTTCTCAAGCACACAGAGAACATTTTCTGGAATAAATCAGATGTTAGGTCACAAAACAAGTCTTAACAAATTTAAGGAGATTGAAATCGTATCAAGTATCTTTTCCAACCACAATAGTATGAAACTAGAATCCAGTAACAGAAAGAAAACCGGAAAATTCACAAATATGTGGAGATTAAAAAACATGCTCCTGAACAACAAATAGTTCAAAAAAGAAACTAAAGGGTAAATCAAAAAATATCTTGAGACAAATGAAAATGGAAACACACCATACCATAACATGTAGGATGCAACAAAAACAGTTCTAAGAGGGAAGTTTATAACAATAAATGCCTACATCAAGAAGAGAAAGATCTCAAAAACAACCTAACTTAGATCTCAAGGAATAAGAAAAAGAAGAACAAACTAAACCCAAATTTAGAAGAAGGAAAGAAATGACAAAGATTAGAGCACAAATAAATGAAATAGAGCCTAGAAAGACAATACAAAAGATCAGCAAAACTAAGAGCCAGTTTTTTGAAATGATAAACAAAATTGACAAACCTTTAGGTATACTATAAAAGAGAAGACTCAAATAGAATAAAAAATGAAAAAGAAGACACTAAAGCTAATACCACATAAATACTAAGGATCATAAGAAACATAAGAACAATTGCAGGCCAACAAATTGGTTAAACTGGAAGAAATGGATAAATTCCTAGAAATATGCAACCTACCAAGATTGAGTCATGAAGAAATAGAAAATCTGAATAGGCTAATGAGTAAGGAAATTGAATCGGTAATAAAAAATCTCCCATCAAAGAAAAGCCCAGGACCAGATGGCATCATAACTGAATTCTACAAAACATTTAAGGAAGAATTAACACCAATCTTCTCAAACTCTTGCAAAAAGTAGAAGAGGAGGAACACTTCCAAACTCTTTCTGCAAGGCCAGCATTACCCTGATACCAGTCAGACAAGGACACTAAAAGAAAAAAAAAAATTATAAGCCAATGTGTGATGAACATAGATGCAAAAATACTCAACAAAATACAAGCAAACAGAATTCAATAGCACATTAAAAGGATCATATACCATGATGAAGTGAGTTTACTCCTGGGATGCAAGGATGGTTCAACATACACAAATTGATAAATGTGATATACCACATTAAGAGAATGAAGGATACAAATCATAGGTTCATCTCAATAGATGCATAAAACGCATTTGACAACATCAACACCCTTTCATGAAAAAAGCTCTCAACAAATTAGGTATAAAAGGAATGTGCCTTAACATAATAAAGATCATACATAAGAAGCCCACAGCTAACATCATACTGAAATGTGAAAGGCTGACAGCTTTTTCTCTAAGAACAGGAGCAAGACAAGGATGCCTTTTCTCACTACTTCTGTTCAACACAGTACTGGAAGTCCTAGCCAAAGCAATTAGTCAAGAAAAATAAATAAAAGGCATCCAAATTGGAAAGGAAGAAGTAAAATAGTCTTTGTTTGCAGATGACATATCTTCTATGTAGAAAACCCTAAAGACTCTACCAAAAACCTCCTAGAACCAATAAATGAATTCAGTAAAATTGGACGATACAAAAAATTCAACATACAAAAATCAGTTGCATTCCTACACACTAACAATGAACTATTCAAAAAAAAATTAAGAAAACAATCCCACTTACAACAGTATTAAAAACAATAAAATTCTTAGGAGTAAGTTTAATCAAGGAGGCAAAGATCTATACACTGAAAATGATGACATTGGTGAAAGAAATTGAAGAAGATGCAAAGAAATGGAAAGATATTCTGTGTTTATGGATTGGAAGAATTAATATTGTTAAAATGTCCACCCTACCCAAAGCCATCCATAGATTCAATGCAATCCTTATTAAAATTCCAATGGCATTTTTCACAGAAATAGAACAAACAATCCTAAAATTTGTGTGGAACCACAACAGACCCTGAATAGCCAAAGCAATCTTGAGAAAGAACAAAGCTGGAGCCATCACACTTCCTAATTTCAAACTATGTCAGAGCTATAGTCATCAAAACAGTATGGTAATGGCATAAAAACAGACACAGACAAATGGAATAGAATAGAGAGCCCAGAAATAAACTCATACATATACGGTCAATTAATCTTTGTCAAGGGCACCAAGAATACCCAATGGGGGAAGATAGTCTCTTCAATATACGGTGTTAGGAAAACTGGATATTGACATGAAAAAGAGTGAAACTGGACTCCCATATAACACCATTCACAAAAATTAACTCAAAATGGGTCAAAGACTTAAATGTAAGACCTTAACTATAAAACTACTGGAAGCAAACATAGGGGAAAAGCTCCCTGAGACTGATCTTGGAAATAATTTTTTGGATATGACACTAAAAGCAAAGGCAACAACAACAACAAAAACTAGTAGACCTTATCAAACTGCAAAACTTCTGCACAGCAAATAAACAAATCAATAGAGTGAAGATGCAACCCATGGAATGGAAGAAAATATTTACAAACTATATGTCTGATAAGACATTAATTTCCAAAATATATAAGGAATGCATACAACTCAATACCAAAAAAACCAAACAACCAGATTAAATAATGGGCAAGTGATCTGAATGCCATTTTTCAAAGAATATATACAAATCACCAACAGGTATATGAAAAGGAGCTAAAAATTACTAATCATCGAGGAAATGCAAATCAAAGCACAATGAGGTATCACCTCACACCTGTTAGAATGGCTATTATGAAAATATAAAAGAAAACAAGTGGTGAGGATGTGGAGAAAAGGGAACGCTTGTGCACCGTTGGGAATGTAAATTGGTATAGCCATTATGAAAAACAGTGTGGAGGGTTCCCCCAAAATTAAAAATAGAGCTACCATATGATCTAGCAATCCCATTTTTGGGTATATATCTCAAGCCAACAAAATCATGTGTTGAAGAGATATGTACACTCCCATGGTCATTACAGCATTATTCATAATAGTGGAGATATGGAAACAACGTAAGTACCTGTCTATGCATAAATGGATAAACAAAATGTGATATTATAAATATATATCATATTTATGTATATATTTTGTATATATAATATTATTCAGCCATAAAATAGAAGTAAATATTGCATTTGCAACAACGTGGATGAACCTTGAGGACGTTATGCTAAGTGAAATAAATCAGATAGAGAAAGACAAATACTTCATGTCACTTATGTGTGGAGTCCAAAAAATATAAAACAGGTTGAACCCATAGAAACAGAGAGTAGAATGAAGGTTGGTATGGCCTGGGGCTGGGGGAAATGGGGAGATGCTGGTAAAAGGGTGCAAACTTCCAGTTATAAGATGAATAACTTCTTGGGATATAATGTACAGTATGGTGATTATAGTTAATACTGTTTTGTATACTTGAAATTTGCTAAGAGAGTGGATCATAAGCATTCTCAGAACAACAACAAAAAATGGTAACTATGGAGGTGATGCATGTGTTAATTAACTTTCACAATGTATGTGCGTAACAAAACATCACATTGTACACTTCAAATATATATACAATTTTATTTGTCAGTTCAATAAAGCTGGGGGAAAAAAGAATTGGTAGAAGATATCTGCACAAAACGTCATACTCTGACACCCTCCCTAATAAAATTACATAATAATGCTAAATGAGATGTAAATGGACAATACCAAAAAGACAAGGCTCAGGTCAAAAAAGAGATGAATATTTCTACCAAACAGACACAGAGCAGAAACACAGTGTGGGGCTCACACCGTGGAGCTGCTGCGCTCTCGTCTCAGCCGTGGGGCAATGGGAGTAGGAACTTGGCCTCTGTGGAGAATATGGTCTTATGCGTTTTCATGTGAGGAGGAGGGTTAAATCCAGGCTCAGAGCTTAAAACTAGGGACTGGATGTGAGCATCCTGCCCACGGGAAGAGGCTCAGAACCCAAATGGCCACAACTGCTGCCTTGAGCTATGGCTCATAAGAAGCAGGGAACCTAAGGAGAAAACAAAGTCCCAGCCTTGCAGCCAGGATCCAACCAAGCCCCCACAGCTTTCCTGGCTGTATGGACAACATCCCCACTGTCACAATTGGTCACTGGAAAACTGGTGTGGAATAGGGGCCTCATGAGTTGTGGCGGTAGGCGAGGAAGTGTTGGATGCAGAACCACTTGACAGGGAGGAATAGGTTTCCATTGGATTTAACAACGAGGGATGGTTGATGATCTCAGCCTTAGCAGTTGCATGGAATGGTGGATCCAAATACCAGAATGGAATGGGTAGGGTATAGAGGGTGAAGTGAGGGATTAGACATAGTAAGTGTACATATCTTTCTTCAAGAGAGATAGACTCTGCCTCTCCAACGGAGAGTCAGGTGGAGGGAAGACAAGGGACTTTATCATGTTTATCTGCAAATGGAAGGGGCCAGTAAAGAGGGAGTGGTGGAAAGTCCAGAGGGGGCACTGAGATGTCAGAGACAGATGACAGAGACAGTTCCTGAGAAGAAGCCTATGATGCTTTGAGGTAAACGGGCTTGGAAGTGGAGTCTTTTTATTAAGAATAACCCATAATAATGCAAGTTCCTCCCCCTCACTTCACAGGAGACTGCCAAGGTATTGGGATATTATGAGAACTAGGATGGATTGAGATGGATCTCTGCCTTAGTGGGGGCCAAGTTCTGTGAGGAGAGAGAATTGTAAGAGAACATGGGGCAGTGGGTGAAATGCGGAAGTGTGAAGGCTGGGGAAGTTGAAGCACAGACTGGTAGCATTTCAGGCCAAGCCAGAAGGAAGGCTAAGGGCAGCAGGTGCTGTGGCGGGAAGAACCCATACATACTCCTGTACGTGGAGCAAACCCACAGGTTTCAAAGACACACTGATTTCACATTTTGTTGCTGGTGAGGACAGAAGGAAGGATTCTCAAGGGACTAGATTTTCTGTGTGAACAAGTAGGACTTCGAACTAGCAAGATTTGTGTATTTGTTAGTGTGATATTCAAACATTTGTTCATGTGTGGGGGGCGTTTCAGATCTATTTTGTTATTTATCTGTCTCCCTATAGTAGACTATATATTCCTGAATGCGGAGACTATATCTTATCTACTATGGTTGGTAATTCTTATTGACCGGAAGAATGGTGTGAAGGATGTCAGCAAGCACTTCTCAGACAATTAGGTTTGTCGAAACTTGAAACAGTTAATATAGAAGACAATGTGAAAACCTGAAAATCAACCCTAGCACTTAGAATTAAATCTTTGAAAGCTTTGTTTAGTCTTAGGAACAAGAGCTTATTCTTAAGATATTTCTAGGATTATATTTGCAATAAGATATCATCTGTTTCATTGGCATTTACAAAATGTAAGAACTTTTCACACTGTCCTTTCATCATTGTATGATCCATCATCAGATATTATGATTAAGAAAGACTATATAGAAAATTGATGAAAGGATATTTACATGATAATAATACATTTTTGATATTTATTTTTGGTACTAAATGAATCATACCACAAGGAAAATAAGGAAGTTAAATATATTAAGTCAATTACAATACTTATTCTATTACCTGCCATTTAAATGTAACTGTGAATTTTAAAAAATGATCTCTTTATTTGATCTGACAGATATCTCAATAGGAATTATATGGGTCAGAATTTTATGTGAGCTGACCTTATAAACTTCCTGAATTAGTACGTGAAAAAAGCCAGTGAGCAAGATATTGTACAGATTGTGGGGAAAATATGAAAATGGTAGTTACCCTCCAAGATGACCCCCCAGTAATCCCTGTGTGCTCATATTCACAGCTTGTGAAGTCCACTCCCATACTGAACAGGGCTAATCTGTGTCACAAACAAGATAATGTGGAAATGACAGTGTGTGAGCTTGGAGGCAAGGTTGTAAAAGACATGACTTGATTTCTTTCATATTGCTCGCTCTGGGGGGGAAAGCCAGCTTGAGTAAGGGCCTTAGAGCATCCCCCTAGAGAGCCCCATGTGACAAGGAAGTAAGGGCTCCTGCCAACGAGCAGGACTGACTTAGCTGTGTGAGTGAGCCACCATGGTAGTGGATCTTCAGACCCAGTCACACGACTGTAACTCCCGACAATACCTTCACCACCACTTCATGAAACACTGAGCCAGAACCACCCAACCACAATGGGTTCTTGACCCACCCAAACTGTGTGAGATAAATGTTTATCATTTTAAGCCGCTAAATTTTGGACTAATTTGTTAGCAGCTATAGATAATGAATATGGCGTTATCAGCAAACTTTCTATTTCCTCTTTGCTTTTCCAATTAAATTGTCACTGTTTGCTGACACTGCTAGAATCCTTGAAACCATAGGAGTTGACACTCCCATGGGCAAGGGGGGGTGTTTTACGGAGGGGGTTCCTGCTCTTGTTTCAGGGCCAAAGCACCGACAGAGGAGGACTATATAAGACAAAACTAACAAACATAAACAAATACCAAATAAAAACTCTCTTCCTATTACAGAGCCTGTGATACTGGGGAGGTATGTGTCTGATGTTCTGGCTTTCAAATTGTAATTTCTAATTTATCTCCTCGATAAACAACGGTACAAATTTTACACCCGTCTTTTATGTATATAACTAAAGTAATATTAACTTTTGGGGAAGAAGTCCTAAAGTACTAACATAGGATTCTAATTTCCATTTATAACATTGTTCATTGTAAGAAGCGTTCTGACCTAAAATTATCTTTTGGGACACCACTTGTTTTTAAGTTGATCACCTTTAATTTAGATGGATGTCAGCTTTAGTTTTAGGAATCCTAGCTGTTTAAGAAACACAGTGCATATCCCTCTATTCTTAATGATCCCATTTTCTGGTGGTGCTGCCACCCCTATGGCAGTACAGTATTACAAAGCTATAAACCAAGAAGTCTTCCTGTTGGCTTGCCACATTCCAGTCTGAGAAATGGAATCTCTATTAGTCAGGATGAGCTAGGTTATTTGGTAATAACACACAATCCTCCAAATTTCAGCATCTTAAAGAAAAAAAAAGCTTATATTTTGTTCTTGCCTCATGTCCATTGTGGTTTGGCTGCAGCTCTGTTTCATGTCATCTTCACTCCAGGTTCCAGGCTAACGGAGAAGCTTTTCACTTAAAAATTGCCAATTGTTGTGGAAGCAGGAAATGATGGAGTGGCAAAGCATGCTTTGCTCTGAAAGCTTCTGCCTGAAGTGATATATATCCTGTCCTATATTTCATTGGCCTGAGCAAGTCAAATGTGACTCCTGCATGCCACAGGGTGAGGATGTTGAATGCCCCCCGAGGAAGGGCAGTCCATTTTTGTGAATAGTTACACAATCTACCACAGCGTCAAAACCATTACATTTTTCCTAAGCGTTCTTGGGAGGAATATTTTAAAGTTGAGAGTCAGACATTTTACTCACAGAAAGTTATTTCAAAACAATGGTGGAAAAGGAACTCATGCTCTGAGAAATATGTTTGTGCTCCACTGTAAAGCAATTTTCCTCAAGTATGATTATGGGAGCACTGTAATTCTTTACTGCTTGTCTGGGTCTACTCCTCTCCATGACTGTCCTTGTGCCCTAGTGTCAGAGTTAACCTCCCAGCCTCCCTCCCTGAGCCCTGCGGGCAGCAGTGCCAATATATCTCTGCCAGTGAGGCCACTGGGTCTTGTTGGTCTCTGTCCCTTTGTCCTGACCCAGCTGTCACCTTGAGCAATGAATATAAATAACACTGGTTTAATGTAAAATAGTCTATTTGTCATGTGGTGTTTTCTTTTTACAAATGGAAGCAACTCCCCACCCCCACCCCCCACTTTTTCTTAAAATATGCATTCTTGGTAGGGGAATAGTGAAAGAGTACCTGACAGGTTACTTGGTGAGTTACTAAGCTTTTCGTTTGATATGTGTTATGTTCTGTACTAGCTCTGACCTATTCACAGTGCATATGGGAACCAACAGCATGGGAAATCCAAAACATAATTTATAACTTTCAAATGATTTTTGTTTTAAGAACATTTACTTTCTCAACAAATTTGATGTTACTAGTGTTAAAATTAGTTTGTCTTCCCAGAGGAGGCTCTATGCTGTTGCGGGTGTAGGTATGTATGGTCCATGGCAAGTGGCTAACTAGGTAGGTTTTCCTCGGCCACCCTCTCGTGTCATTTCTGCTTTTACAATGAATCAGTTATAACCTATGAGAACATCCCCTGTTATTGTCCACACAAATTTTTTTCTCTCCCTCAGCAGCAGTGGGTGCTTTGGATTCTTCCTGTGGCAACATCTCCCCCATTAGAAGATCTGTTCCAAAGCCTCAGAACCCCGTTCTAAGATTTTCTGATTGGTTAAACAAATCTATATAAATATGATAGCCAATTAATACATTTTTCCTTGAATGTAATGCATTTGCCTTAGAATAAACGTCTTCTAAAAACTGTGCCTTAATCCATGTAAGTACAAAAGAAGAAAATTTGTCAGACATCAACTTCTGTGTGTGGATATGGTCATCACTTATGGATTTATTTGCTCATGATACCAACAGAATCCAATCCTTCCATCCATTCATTCTTCATTTGTTGAATGCCAAATATGTGTCAGGTACTAGGGTGACAAAGAAATCAACAGCTTTTGCTCCCCCCCAGAATCACAGCCAAGTGTGGGTGGAAACACATGAAGAAATAAAGCAACCAGATGAGCCCTGTAACGGTGGTCTGAATTTAGTGCTATGGGGGCACTGGTACCTGCAGAGGCCCTGGAAGGCCTCCTAAGGTGGGGTCGTTGAGCTGAGCCCTGAGTGGTGGGTAACAGTTGCTCAAGTGAAAAAGAGAGCGGACAGAAGAGGCAGTCTGGGAAGGGGTTGATACGGGCCCAACACAAGGTTGACATAAGGGAAGCAATACTGTAGAAAAGAAACCTATTGTAACTTTGAATGACCTCTGACTAACTAACCCAGCTGGATTTGCACCCTCCAGGAGATCTAACCGCTCTGTAGATTTTATGACCCCTGCTTGTGCATGTACCTCCCAGCTGCAATAAGATGATAACTGTTCTTTTGAGTTCCTTAGGAATGTGATGACCCTCGAACAGCCATCATCAAGGACAACTGAAAAATCTGGTGTGGTGATTCCCAGTCTGTAGCACCCAAGGGTCAATATTTCTAACGCCCTCCCCTGTAACCCACTGGCCTATATAACTGCAGTAAGATTCTGTGCCCTCTTAAGATGGTTATTTTGGACATGAGTTGACCATCTTCCCTTTTGCTGGCAAACTGTAATAAACCCTTTCTTTTTTCCACCATCTTGCCTCTTGACGATTGGCTCTTGTCTTGTGGCGAGTAGATCGTGCCCTTTGTGAGGTAACAGGGTGACACTGTGTCAGTGTATGGAGGAGAGAAAGAGGGAGACTTTTTCAGGGAATTGCTTGCAATCTGGCTTATCTGGAGCCCAGTATGTGTGTGAGGTGGGGGCTGAGAAATGAGATTAGAAAGGCAGAGACCAGATGGAGATGGAAAGCAACCAAAGGATTTTGAATGTGGTAGAGATTTGTACTTTAGAAAGACCACCCTTGCAATTATATAAAATTTGAATGCCAGAGAAAAATTGACCTCAGATTAAGGGGAAAAAACCTTATAAAATACTAAAATACACCAAACATAGATAATAATCAATGATCAATGAAATTGCTTTAACTTTTGGTTAATAACTAATATTTATTTGAAATTTACTCTGAATAAGGCTCAGAACTTGCATTTTGTAATTTAATTCTCACAAGAACCTTGTGGGGCTCCATTTTACAGTGGAGAAATATTATGCCCAGAGAAGTTAAATAATTTGCTGTATACATTAAAAAATAATGGAGTCAAGTATTCGAATCAAATTCTGATCAACCACAAATCCAAAGCTCCTGCCACAATCTCCTTTTTTCTCTTTGCTTTCAGAATTCATACTCAGGACACAGGCAGGAGAATGTAGATATATGTCTTTAAAGGAGGATTTTTCTGGTTCAGTGTTCTGTGCCGAGTCCTAGTTGAAGGATCAAACTGTGGGACTCAGATTAGGTGGGAAAAATAATTTAAGAGGATGGAGAACTGGATTCTCAGTCTTTGCTGAGAATAATTCATTTATAAGTAGAAGAATATGGTAATGGAGATGACAGAGAATTTAATCTGTGAGCAGACTCAGGAAGTTCATAGATAGGTGTAGAGTAAGTAATGGCACAAAATGCATAAGATATGCCAAAGAAAGAAAGGAGAGGAAGGGGAATGTGACTAATGGGGGCTCAAAATCCCAGAGTTTTGGGTAGATTTAGGTCATACCTCAAGACCCTCCTCAATGCCTACTTGCTTACATATTGCTAGTTTCCAAGCATGGAAATTTCATTGAATTTTCTACAGCCAATAAAATGTGCTCAAATACTTTCTTGATAGTGATAATTATCTAACATATTGAAAAATTATTTTAATTTCAAAAAATCTTTCAGTTTTCCCTATCAAACTGTCATTGCTTAAGAGAGCAAAACAAGAGTTTATCATTTATTTCCTGCATTTCTAAACATCTTTCAGGCCACTGTGTGAAAGTGTATTAATATTTCTTTTCTGATGCATTTTTATGGTACATTTCAAGATGCAGTGAGGTCTAAGTTCCTAGGATACATCTCTAGCTTTTAGGGTGTACTGAAAAAAGATGATAAAATGTTTTTAGAATTACCTGGTGTTAAAAGTCCATAAATACGAACAAAAACATTACCCCTGTGATAGATATGAAAGTGAAAAATAGCTTTTATTTGCTGCATAGTTTACATCTTAAAAGCAGACATGAGATGTTACAATATTAACTATGTGTTCTTTATTCATTATAATTCTGCTGATTTCCATTGGGTCATCCAATTGAAGATGTTTACATATTGCAATTGAAGTTTTTCTTCTGAATAGAAATTCATTCCAAGGGCCATTGCAAATAAAATTCTACCTCAAATAAATGTTAGGCATCCACTTCTTGTAAGGTCTGCTATACTTCATCTTGAATGATGCAAGATGTAGCCTATTAGTTCTTTACTAATCAAGTAAAGTGATACTTGATTTATAACATGGTTAACCACATATATAATAATTTCATTTTGTTTAGCTGTGGTTTCATACTATGTTAATGTGACATGTACTTGTAATGTTCCATATAATTTATTTCGATATTCCAAAGACTATGAAAATCTTTACTTTGGAAAACTCGAAAACAGAGAAAAGATATCTTTCTTTAAAAGATGAATAGAACATTTAAATTATCCTCACTTACTAGAAGAATATAATGAAATAACTTTTTTTTAAAGGGATGAACTCTAAAGAAAAAAGCAGGCAGGAAATTTCTTGAAAGAAAATCAGTGCTTTCTATTTCAGTGATTACCTAAATATTATAAGCAGGTCATGTTTTGGGGTAAAATAGCAAAATGAAAATCTCCATTGACTAAAGTGAAACTCAATAACTATTCTAGAAGTCTTACCCATATGACATTGAGAATAATGATGGAAAACTTTCTTAATTTCTTTTAGTGCAACCATTTAGCTCAGACTATGCCCTAAAGCACATACACCCCCCACCAAGAATCACTTATCAAGCGTTGTCTGGTAGAAATATAACTTCCACCTCAAACGAGAAATTGGTAATTCAACTAATTTCATCTGCTTTTAGTAAAAATCATCTGATATTTAATAAAAGAAGGAATTAAAAATAAAAGGGACACAAAGAAACTTTGGAGGGTGATGGCTATGTTTATTAACTTGGTTGTGCTCATGGTTTCATGGGGACAGACATATGTCAAAACTTAGCAAAATTTACACTTTAAATATGTGCAGTTTTTTGTATGTCAATTATACCTCAATAAATGTGTTAAAAATGGAAGTATTGGCATAACAGTAACAAGCTTGTATAGAGATTTACCTTTTAAAATAATTTCACTAATTGTTTATACGATTGGGAGACATTTCACAGGTCTTTTGCATTTCTGCACAACTTATGAACAGAGGCCCTGGATACCTTTGTTCCAGGCCATCTGTTCAATGACAGTTGTATAGTGAACAGCCTTGGAAGATAGAGCTATGTCTCCCTCTAAAGCAAAGGGCAGGTTTATTGACTGTCTGATGTGATAAGGGTGATGTCTCCCTCGGAGGCAAAGCACAGGCATGCTTACTGCCCATTGTAAAAGATCTGAGTTCCCTATGCTTGGGGTTTCTCTCTGTAATACAACCTGTGGTTGCATGTACCTTCTTGACATCACCTAGGAACTGAGGTTTGAGGACATGGGGCAAATGCTGATACTTTAGCTACTGCATTGCTGTGAGGAATAAATTGACGTTTGTCTCTGATGCAAGAGTCTCATGTCTTTTGCCAGTCTCTGGCAAAGGAAACACAATAACTGCCTAATGTGTTAGCTTTCATGTATGGTAAAATCTTAGATCCTCTAAAGTTCTTGACAGTTTTGGCTATGAGGATGGGATGCTGAGAGAGACATCACTTCTGGGAGAGGAAGAATTTATCATGACGGATAAATAGGATTGCAGGGAATTCCATGAGGAATTGATAGTAGATGTATTGAACAAGATGAAGGGTCAGCAGGGCAATAAATGATCTTCCACTTTACTGCCACTTAATGAGGAGGAATTGGGCCGTTGTTGCAGGCTGGGTGCTAGGAAGTAAATTGAAAGGCAGCTGTCTGCATGGCACCCTGGTTGTTTCTAACTCTCCTCTGGGTGAGAAGACTTTCTAGTCAATCTGGTGGCCAGCCTCAGGTCCATTGTAAACTATTATTAAAATTCACCCTGGAGGGCCCAGAAGTTCTGACCCGTATCTGACAACAGTTATAGAGAAGCACTTCTACTGAGTGTGAAAGGAGGGAGATTTCCAACCCCTATGGGCAGAAATCAGGAAAATGGCTAGCACTTGGTTGGTTTACTTAAGAGATGAGGGGGCAGGGTATGTAATGCTTGTTAAGAAAGAATGACAACAGCATGGCCAGCAAATGACTTAGTGCCTCCTGCAGTCTCTCCTGACAATCTTAGACTCATTTAAAGATGAAAAAAAAGATCCTCAGAGGTTTTTTTTTTTTTAGTGGTTTATTGTTGTCATAAGGGATCCTTGGGCTTTTTTTGGAAATTTTCCTGAGAAAGACAAATTCCTGTGGGAAATCATAGATGAGACATTAAAAAGTATTTGAGCTTTTATTGATCCAAGGTGGGTTTAAAATGCTGATGAAGGTGACCCGCTGGAGAAGGACAGACTGAACCAAACTCTTAGACAAATCCTTGTGGTTAGCCCTGCAGCCCCGGAAAACTCCCCCAGCCCTTATGTGGAAACTGGGCAAGAACTTATGAAATGTTACCTTGGTAATGGCTGCAGATGCCCCAAATTAAGGTGAATTCTTTACAAGTGACTGTTGTGTCAGGCAGAGTTAGGCAAAGGCCACAACCCAGTGACCCCAAGTGGAATGCAATGTGGCTGTGGCTGTTAAATCAAGCGATCCCCAATACTGAAGTAGATGGCATCAGTCAGGAGGATTTTGCCACCTGACGTACAGTGATGGGCGGATGGAAAACATAAGCTCAGTTGTTTGAGTCATGAGCTATGCCACTCAAAA
This sequence comes from Tapirus indicus, assembly GCA_031878705.1. Classification (NCBI taxonomy): domain Eukaryota; kingdom Metazoa; phylum Chordata; class Mammalia; order Perissodactyla; family Tapiridae; genus Tapirus; species Tapirus indicus. Next base: position 6,199,169 of record CM062918.1, read on the forward strand.
TTGAAAGTAAATGAGTCTTGCTTACTGGTGCAGAACCACTTTTTTCCTTTGCACCCCCTCATAAAGCCCTTTCTCGCTCCCCTGTCTTCTCCACTCCCCACTGCACCTCAGCTCCTTTGTGGAGAAAGAGGAACAGGGATGAGGCTGAGGTCTCTCTGCCTTCAAGAGGACTAGGGACATACCACTCATCTAAGTGTGCTAGGGAACTTCAGGGAGAGGAAGGATTCCTTTGGACTCTGTTGGGTACAGGTGTCCAAGTCACCATCTACCTTGTCTTGAGGAGGAGAGGTTGCACAGATTTAGCTGATTGGATTGGGCAAAGTTCAGAGTGGGGAAGGAAAACTAACGTAACCTTGTGGGTGGGGTCTTTTGGGCCAATTGAATGTACTGTTTTTCTTGCTTCTATATCTGAATATATAATAGGAACTGATGTGAATATGGTTGTACCTCCCATCCCATAAGTACCAAAGGGAATTCTGATCAGGAAGACCTATATGTAGAGAAGTGATAGTACTTTTTGGGTCCCATAACCCTGATGACCACTTTGAATTCAAAGTCTCAGTGACTAATGATTTTTTCAACTGGAGCTTCTGGAAGAGGGAGGCAGCCTCTGACTAGAGGCACCCCTTGGAGTTTTGGATGTGTCACTTCTCTTACGTTGATACCAGGCACACCCCTTTTGAAAAGCACCCATTAGCTTGTTACTAGGCTTTTGTCAAAACTAAATGTCTCTATTAACTCTCTATTCTGATATTCCCATTTTGAGGTGGTCAACTCAGATTCAACAACTGATAAGATAAGAAGGGCCCCAAAAGTTCCACTTGATACGTTGAAATGGTATCTTCAAGACTGCTGTTGATGTGGTCTGAGCAACATCTTGGCTTTCCACAAAAAAGCGACTGTTATTCTTTTGGGGAATGGGACTCAGTTCACAGAGGTTTTCCTATACTCCTGGGCCCCGTTCACTGACGGCTCATCTGAGCTGCGATCCAAAGGTGTCCACTGGGCTGCTACGGCTGCTCAGCCTCAACCGCAGCTGTGCAGGGCTGAGAATGGACGTGATTACTCCGCATAGTGGTCAGAAATCAAGACTGTCCTCATGTCTCTGGCCAGTACTACCCCAGGCAAATCTCATTACGTCTTCTTCAACTGTAGGCCGTCATGAATGTTCTAGCTGGTGGTCTGTCACATAGAAAATTATGACTGGCAAATTAAAGACAGGCCTCTCTGGGCCCATGAAACTGTGGAAACAAATTGTAGCTGCTGGTTGGACTGTCTGGGTCACTCAGCCAGGTGCCCATGATAAGGGTTCATTCTATGATAAGAATAGCTAGAACTAAGCTATGGATCAAGCTTGCTCAGCCAAGACTATTATCATTGCTTCTTGGACCCATCATTGTCCTAGACATGGCAACACATCTACTATCATAGATTGAGCACAAAATAAATGAATTGATGTTTCTGATGCAGAGGTTTCTCTTGCATAGAAGACTTATAACTCCTGCCAAAAGTAAACCCATTTGTCCTGCAATAAGGGAAGCCATGTTACATGGGGTTGGGGTCCTTATCCTTGCCTGGCAGGCTGACTACATCTTGGGGGTATTAGTGTTGCCCCCCACTGTTGACACATCTTCAGTTATGAAATTGCTGTTTCTGTCTGATTAGCTGAGTCCAGCCACACCATTGTGGCCCTTGAAAGTAATTTGTGTCATAGATTTGGCTTTCTGGACCATTTTCAGTCTGACAATAATGTACCTTTCATCGCAAAACCACTCAGCGATGGGCTGATAGTCAAGGTTGTGATGGACCTTCCATGCCTCCTGCCATCCATAGGGATTCCTGAGTGTTGAAACAATCTCCACCAAAATTGGCTTAAAAAGATTTTGAACTCTACCTCCCTCACCTCCTTCTGGCCATACACCTTAGTAAGGCAGTTTGGTTACTGAATGTGCTTGTCCCCAGAAAGCGATTGTCTCCTCTCAGTTGCTTCCTGGATAATGATCAAAATGAAAGGTAATGGGGGGTTGTATAGATCTACTTTGAAAATTTGGGATTCTCCATGACTATTCCTATACATGCTGCTACTTTCTATCCCCAAACAGCAATCCCAGATCAGCCTTTTTGATATATCTTTTGGGTGGCAGCCCAGCCAAAAGGGGAGCGAGGGGATTCAAACCAAGTTCTGATCCAGCCACTTGAATTCTCTTGTTTGATCCACGTGGTCCTAGATCATAAGGATAATGACCACTTGGTTGAATATACTGCTTTCCAAGTGCATCTCCTGTGGTCCACATGGATCAAAGTGGGTGACATAATGGGTCTCTGTAAGTTTTGTAAAAATGCCCTTGTCTCTCTTGCATCTGCTTCTTCTTGACAAAAGATCTGGGTGTGGGTAGTGGATGATTGGAGAAAAGGGACAGTTGTAGCTATGGGAATGGGACATGCCAATTTTGCGGCAGTGGAAGGAGAACAATAGTCCCTGCTCCTGAGAAGGGAACATCTGAGGCCCCAGGAGGTATGAAGGACACATTAACAATTGTTGATTTTGAGAGCCATTCCAGCAGGCTTCTTCACGAAGGAAAATTCCCTGAGGCGGCTTTGCTGAACTCGTGCAATAGTCTTAAATTTAACTGATTGCTGGTGGCTGGTCACAATTTGATCACCATTCTCCTCAACCTTACTGGAAAGTCTATCAGAAACATCAGGAGGTGGCTGCAGCTCCTGCGCCTCTCATGCAAAACATCTGCCAACGCTTTCAGAGGTCTTTCCTACCCCCATTCCCAGTGCACCTCTCAGCTATTCCGTGAGATGGATGAATGACACCTACTTGTTGGTGTGGACAAACTGCACAGGTTGGACTTACTGCCCTCAGGCTGTCCCTCCAAAAGCAAGGACTAGACTCAATTATTCTAATTGAACTGGGAGCCTTACAGTTTACCAGCTGGCCAGGAGGCTGTATTGAAGGCTCTGTCAATCTCCACCTTCTGACCGACATAGGTGCCTGTTAGGGGCCCCCTCAAACTGTAAACAGCACTTTTTTTTTTCCAGGAGCATCATGTATGTTCAGGACCGTACTTCTTGTGGGGAAGCCAGGCATTAACTTGATCTCCTACCAAAAACGCAGAGACCTATAGGGGTGATCATAAGAGACCTTCAAGTGTTTTATCCAATTAGAAAAGGTGGTACAAAATTTGTCCCTGACTTTCACTGAAGTGATTGATGACACCACCTTGACCCCGGAAGGCATTCAGCTCAGCCTCAACTCACTAGCCAGGGTTGTTGTAGATAGAAAAGCCTCACGTGTCATGCTTACAGACCAAGGTGGGATTTGTGCATTTGTTCCTGCAGCCTTCTCTACCTGGGTTAATCCCTTGGATCAAATAAAAAGATCAATATATAAACTTGAGAAAGCCACCTGGCCTCTCTAAGGTAGAGCCAAATGTTTTATGTCAGTTGTTGGCAAACTTTTTCTGTAAAAAGTTTAAGAGTAAATATTTTTATCTTTGCGGGCCGAAGCTGACTCCAGTCACACCACTGTTGTCTTGGAAACTAATTTGTGCCATGTGTTGGCTTTCCAGACCATTTGCAGTCTGACAGTGATGTACTTTTCATCACAAAAGCCACTCAGCGATGGGCTGATAGTTAAGGTGTACTGAACTCTGCCATCGAGGTGTAAAAACAACCATAGATAATACATAAATCAATGGCCATGACTGTGTTCAAATAAAACTTTATTTACAAAAACTGGTAGGAGGCTGGATTTGGCTTGCAGGCCATAGTTTTCTAGCCCCTGGTTTTTAGGATTTGTTCAGCTGGTATGTCTGGAACCCTGGGAGGTATGGTTAAGGTGGATACTGTAGGTTGTCTTCCTCATGCTGCTTGGAATCCCATTCTTAGTAGGCTTAATTAAATGCTATACAAGACAAATTGTACATGTTTGATTCTAGCCTCTGTTGGTCAGATTCATTGTCATAGCTGATGGAGTGTTGTACTCACGGGAAAATTTTCCAGAAACTAAGACAATGTAGAAATGAGATATAGTTATTATTGCACGATAATTCTCCAGGGGTCTGTTGTATTTCTGTAAGCAGAGGCACTGAATGGCTTTGTTCTGGACTATTTATTCAAGGATGTTTGTATAGCAAACAGCATTGGAAGATAGAGATAATATCTGCCTCTGGAGCAAAGGACAGGTTTGCTTACTGTCCAATATAATAAAAATAAAGTCTCCCTCCTGGGGAAAGATTGGGTAGGCTTACAGTTCATTATAAAAGGCTTGGATTCTCTAAGTTTGAGGTTCTTCTTCTGTAACAACCCACTGCATATGTAAGCATCACTGGCCCTTTTCTCATTGGTCTCAGAAGGTGAGGTTTGAGGCCATGTGCAAATGCTGATACTCTAGCTGCTGCTCTTGCTGTGAGGAAGAAACTGGTCTTTGTCTCTGATACAGGAGTCCCATGGCTTCTGTCAGCATCTGTGAAACTGGTGGGCTAATGTCACAACTAGAGTAAAATCTCACACCCTTCTTGGTTCTTGACATTTACTGTAAACGCAAAAAAGACCACATCCACCATCGTATGAGTTTTTATACAACAATTTATCACTTGTTTGATTGACACATTAAATGTTTTTTAACTCACTTTTAAAGAAACTAACTTAAATGTGTCTGACCAGAATCAAAGACTGCTCAATCAAAGTAGATGTGCTTTAATGGTGACAAGTGGTAAGAACGGGATATCCAAGATGTGAATAGATGGAAAGAGCAACGGACTAGGAGGCAGGTGGCCTGGGGTGGAGACTGGGCTCTGTCGCAGACTAGTTACGTGATCTTGAAGAGCTCAGACCTCCTGACTAGGCTTCAGGGACATTGTCTGCAAAACAAGGGGGTTAGGTGAGGTTGGTTCTGTGACCCGTTCTGTTGTGACATTAAATTATTCTCTGTGAGAAGGCTTTTTCCTGAGGTAACTTTTCTTATAGCATAGATTTGAGAGGCCGGAATCTTTACATATAGAAGGAGATTGCTTTTGTCCATATGCTTCTCAGATGTTTTTTTTTTCTCCCCAAATATGTGTCAACCCCAAAGTTTTTTCTGTCAATCTGCAAAACATGGAAAGTATAAGCTCTTTTTCTTCTTTGTATTTTTTCGTGTCATAAATTAGGCTTTGTGAAAGTGCTCAGTTACCATGGTGATACCCACTAAATAAATGTAAAGGAACAGAATTCTCCTTTTTAAATTGTGCATTCAGAACACATCAAATACGCACTAGATTCATTGGTTTCTTTACCATCAGAAGTACCTGACAAGAATGCCAAACTTATGATAGTTTCTTCTTAAAGAGAGCAGGAACTAATGATAAGCAATGTTTTGAGATATTTATAGAATATTTATATTTATAGAATATGTTCAGATTAAAAAGAAGATGTTTGTGAATTTAAGGAATCTAAACTAAATAGTGGTAGGAAAGTATATAGTGTGTACTCTCTGAAGTGTATTATTTCAATTCTAATCTTATGTTTCTGGCCCAAAACACGTCTAAAGAAAATATTTCTTTTAGTTCTTCCTTTCTATAGTCTGCCTTATCAGAATGGATTCTATTTCCTATCTAAAAATATAACTGAATAGAAATCAAGATAGTTCTAAATGTGTATATGAACTTGAGATGCTGTTTACATTTTCTATAAAATGTATTGTATCTAGTGTCACCTAAAATAGCATTAGAGGTGACTAATTACAGACCTGATAATAGCCTAAATGATTTTTCATTTCTTTTTATGGGGATGAAATAAGTGACTTAGTAAGCTATTAGGGGACTAGTAACAGTACCCTGAACTGGTTTTTAAATTATAGTAAAGAAAAGAAAAATGTAAATAATAATAAGGTATAATGTTTGTAGAATACAAAGAATATGATTTAGAAAGAAATCTAAAGTTTGGTGGAATAAAGTTAGCTGTTTGAAGGGTCATAACCGAAAAGCGGTGGTATAATTTTTTAAGCTCACAAAAAGGATGTGGCACAAGACTATTCAAACTTTCATTGTGGTTAAGTCAGTGTGGGGCATGGGGGGAAACTTTTCTACTCTTGATGCTTCATTCCACGTGGGAGGAAGCTCCACTGGGCCACCACTCCTGCCTTCTCAGCACTCCTTCCTACCGTGGTTGGTGAATTTGGAAGGGCAAACTGAACAAATGAAGACTAAACCCCCTTTTCTCTCTCTTCCCTTTGGGAGCTAGCTTCCCACAGAAGACAGGCACGCATTCTGGCCTACTCCTCTGCATGATTTCATAGTTGTGCCTCCCACGTCAGAAAGTCTGATGAAACCCAGTGCTATGAATAACTGGGTAAGTCTAATTCTGTGGCTTAGGCTTAAGGAGCCCCAAAGCTTTCAGATTCAAGTCATATTCTACAAAATCAGCTTTGTATAATAATAAAAGTAATATTTTCCTCCTAGGGTTTGTTTGTTACTGCAGCAGAGCTTAGCCTAACATGACTAGTACAATATGTTTGCTTGGACTATCTTTCTTAAATACTGGTAGTTAAAATAGCTCCGCTTAATGGCATTTGACATAATTCAACTGTGCAATTAAATGTTATTTTGTTTTATTTTTTCTTTTCATTTCTGATTCATGTTTCCAATTCCTTCTTCCCTGTAGGCGCTCATTCTAATGTGCTTTTTGTATGGCCTTGAATATATATGCACCCTTACAAAATATAATTCACTGTGTTGTATACATTTTAAAATTTACATAAATGTTATATATGAAGAGCTATGTAACTTTTTCCAAGTTTTACATTTTACACTCAAAATAATGTTGATTTGCTTCTTTGCAGACCATTTGAACTTTTGATAGACTCGCTTCAGGAGAGGAGGGAAATGTCTGAGGACAGACATGTGAGGAAACAGCAGATGCAGAGTGGTGCCTCCAGTGAAGGTGTGAGCGTCTTTGTAAGAGGGTTGACGGTTTTGTTACCGTGTATCCTTCACGTGCGGGCAGAAGGCCGTTCACTTGCAGGTGAATGAGCGCCTCAGGTGAGTCTCAACTCAGTTCCAGAGGAAGGCAGTTTTTTTCTTTGAAAGGTTTTTTTGTTGAATTGGATGGGGAAAAGGAAAGAAAAATAGAAACACTTAAGTGAGAAATAGGAAATAGATGCAGTGGACAGGCTCTTGGGGTATTGGGAAAGAGCCAAGAACAGAGCTTGAAAAACATTAATTTTCCCCCGACTTAAAGCCACTGATTGAAATGTGAAGGAAAACTGTGCAGAATATACACACTTCCTATGGTACCCACAGAACACGGACTCGAACAGTGGCTGTTTGACCAGGGCTAGAAGTAAAATCTTAAGACCTTGAAAGAGGGTGTTTATATTTCAAAAATAACTTTCATTTATTGAATATCTACTATCTTCGATGTATTTCACATATATTTCCACATTTAATCCTTTTACAAATTCTATGAGGAAGGTGTAATTCTTATTCTCATTTTACGGTTGAATAAAGTTACATCATTTTAGAGTTAAGCCCAGTATTTAAAATCAGTCTGCTTCTGTCTAAAATCCATGTTCTTTCCGGTATGTGATGGTACCCTCTATTTCAAGGAGAGAATTTTCAGGGCTTTCTCCTTGTGGTTGGCATATCAGAGCCCTGCTGGTGAGCAACTCAGGAGTGAGCAAGTTTGGAGACAAGGACGGTGAAAACAGGAGAGGTGGATCCACATCAAAGTGGGGACAATGTACTTTGTACACTGACACAGAGGGGAATTCAATAATTGTTGACTGAATGTTTGTTAAATGACCCACAACTAGAACACACCCATATGCCACTTGTAATTTGCTGTGTGTTTACATAGATTTTGTGCTACTTAACCAAAGGCAGTTCTTTCCATTGCAGCCTTTAGTTTTCTGAAACCAATAGTTTGTAGACCATTTGAAGTCCCAAGGTAAACAAACAGGCAATCAGACAATTTCCTTAGGCACTGTTAAGGAGCAACGCCTGAACCAGGTGTCCTCAGCTGACAATTACAGCCCCTAAGCTGTGGCTTCAGCTAAGCAGCTGAGTAAGCAACCCCTTATGAAAGAGAACCAAATGGCTTCTGTATTTCTTGTAATGGTCAGGCTTTCTGGTTTCTGCATGTGTAGACACTGGAGCGGGTCCAAAATATCTAACAGACACAGTCTTTCTTTCATTTGTTTCCTGTCTAGTTCTCCTTCCCATCTTCCTTTCTTAATACTCGGATCTCTGTTCCCCTTTTTAGAATTGCTCTCGTATTATTTCAGTAATTAGCAAGTTAATGATAAATTTTACTAAATACATTACTCAGACTCTATGAGGGGGATTTTACAGATATTCCCATTCCACAAAAGGAGAATAATCATTGTGCAGTGGAACCATTAGGCATGCAAAGAGTATTTAATCAAATTACATGTTGAATACTAATACAAGCATGTGCATATCATATTTGGTGAGGAGAGAGAATTTAGGTTAGCTTATTCCGGATTTTGCCCCTCTGGTGAAAATGTAATGGTTTTTCTTTTTCTAAATCTTTTCCCCCTTTCTGGAAGCCTGTTAGCAGACCATTTTCTTATACCAAAGGAAGCAAAGAACTGTTTGAAAGTGAACTGTTTGTCCTGTTCCATTTTTCAAATGGAATAGGGAGCCTAGTGAGACTGTCTCTCTGAAATGTTAAGCTTAATGTGAGTCAGAATCATGGCTCACAGTGGCCAAAACAGAAGGTTCCAGACCTGTGTGTTGCCAATGTTTATACACTTCAGTGTCAAATATTAGACATTTGACTTTCAATTAATTATGAAATACAGGTTAGGTATGAGATAATTAGGACCCTGCATAATTAGAAATTACTCTTTTGCTGTCATGTTTTATTTCAAAATATAAACACGTGATATAATTTATTAATTGATGCATTTATCTTTATTCATAGTCTTTTTTGACTGAGGTTGATTAGGGAATGATTTGTATATAATTTATTGGGAAGATGATAAGGGCAAAAGATGTTGCAGGAAAGCTTTGCATCAAGAGTGAAGAACCTAAATATGTTGCTTAACTTTCTCTAATTGTTTTTATTCCACTGCTTTTTTATATCTATATGAAGTAGAAGAGGGCATATGGTTAAAAAGAGAGAAAACATGCCAAGAACTTTGAAATCAAGTGATCTTGATTTATTTTTCTTTTAACAAACCCAGAATTACTTACAGAGGAATTTATGACACATTGGTCTGTATGACAATGTATCAAGACAATGATGTTTAAAGGAAAAATACCACATCAATACTCAATAGATATTCAGTAAGTATTTGTTAAGTAATTAAAGGAAAATGAGTGATAGAACTACATCCATCACATAGCTACATAAGAGTTCCAATTGTTTTAGAAGCTCTGCAAGTAAAATTTGGGTGTCCTCCTGAACAGTTGGTATTATATATGAATGATGCCTGATTGGTTGAAGTTCGTGTTGTTTTCCTATCTAATATTGTCTGGTAAAATAAAATTCCAGTCAGTTCACAATTCTTCCATAGTGGTTGTACTGGGAGAAGACTGCTGGTGAGGATGGTAACCCAATCCTCCAGGCATGAAATTCTGTGTGCCCAAATTAAGACGGGGCAGTGGGGTGGGAGAGGGATAGAGCTTGGAGGCTAACTGAACGTGGGTGCCTCAGGGAGACTGTTCAGGATTCTGGTTTCTGCAACTGGATGGATAAATCAGAGAGAGTGCACAGCAGTGACCAGGCTGGGGATGAGGGCAGAGGAGACAACCCTGTCAGGTGACCCACCTACACTTTTCTTATTTTCCTTCACATTTATTTGGGGGTCATTCTGGCTGAACTTTGAAAATTTGTAGGTATTGCTTTGTCATTTGCTCTCAAGAAATTTTTGTTAATACAATTGTCTTTCCAAGTAGATTATAAACTACTTAAGGGCAGGCTCCTTTTATTTTTTCTCTTTGATATACTTCCTAGGCCTCTAATAAAATCCTAATATAGTAGAAATCAATATTTATAACCACCTTAACATGAATTTCCACGTGAGTTATGTGAGCCTTTGATGGCTGACATGGTTCACCAACTATCCCTCTTCACTCACATTAAAAAAACAAAATGAAGTTTTTTTTTTTTTTTTGTGAGGAAGACCAGCCCTGAGCTAACATCCGTTGCTAATCCTCCTCTTTTTGCTGAGGAAGGCTGGCCCTGGGCTAACATCGTGCCCATCTTCCTCTACTTTATATGGGACGCCGCCACGGCGTGGCTGACAGGCAGTGCATCGGCGGGCACCCGGGATCCGAACCTGCGAACCCCAGGCTGCCAAGCGCAGACTAAACCGCTGCGCCACCGGGCGGCCCACAAAATGAAGTTTTTAAAAAGACATGGAAAAGTGGATATGGTTTTGGAGGGGTTATTGAAAGATAAAATACAATTTAGAAATGTTGATACATTTTAATGTTATGCTCTATTATATGGATTCAAAAAATACTGATAATGAAACATTCACATTTTTTTCAATTCAGTTGAGAAAGAGGAAAGATTGTAGATCAATAACTCTGACAAATGTATTTTGATTTTATATCTCAATATTTCTTTTCTAAGAATTAATTCTTCCCTTTTTGTTATCAAATAGGCAACAAGCAAAAGTGATGATATTCAGTGCTGGTGAAGGTAGTGGGAATTCTCATATGCTTTTTTTTGGTTATATATACTCTTAATAGAAAGCAATTTTGCTCTATGTATTAAGACTTCTAAAATGTTTATTGACTTTGACCCTGGGACTCCATTTAGGAATCTCTCTAAGTGAAATGATCAAAATTTTTATTAATGAATTACTTGCAAAGATGCTCATAACCTTATATAATAATAATAATAAATTTTAAGTAACTCAAATGTTCAACCACACAGGTTCATTAAACTATTATATTGACTATCCCTTCTCTTCCTATTCTCATTGTACCCAGCTTAGAGTCCATTCTTCATTATACTCACTCTCCTGCAAACTCTTCAATAGCTTTGCTTCTCTCTTGCTCTACTCCTGGCAAAATTTCAGGCCCCCAAAACTCAGCTTTTTCCTTGCCTGTATTGCTGCAACTAAGAGTTATTGGAGAAAATCATGCATCTTTTATGTTAGCTTTCACTTCGTCTGGGCCCTCAAAACTGGCAATTCCATTCTCCTGTGCTCCACAAAGTTTATTTCATACCTGCATGCCTTCTCCAATCTTTTCACATCTCGACTCTCTTTATTTTTCACGCTCCTTGGGTCTCCGAGGCCGACATTCCTGCATACTGTATAGAAAAAGTAGAAGCTGTGACACAGTAACCGCAGATCTACTATTTATATTTGCTCCGGCCACCCCTCCTTTTTCTTTCTGAGATAATGTGAAGATCCCATCTCCTATGAAAGATGAAATCCTCTGTGTGTGCTCTGGATCCCATCCCCTCTCATCTTCTCTAAGAACTTGTTCAAGTAGTTGTTTTGTGTTTCTCCTCCCTTTAACCTCTGCTATCATTTTCAGCATTCAAACATGCTTTTGAGTCTCATTCTTTAAAACAAATAAGCCATCAATCACATTTTTCCTTGAACTCACCTCTCTACCTGTAATGCCTTTTATAGCCAACATTCTCAAAAAAGCTGTCTACATCGACTGTCTTCACTGCCTCATCCTTTATTCACTTTTATTTGGTTTCTGACCCACCTCTTACCTAAAGTTCCCTCAATGAGATCATTACGAACTCTACGTTGTTAAATCCAGTGGATCATTTTCAGCCCTCAAAATACTTAATTCTCATCAACATGTTGGATAATTTCCTGCCTTTGGAATGTTCTTTTCTTGGTTTCTTTGACACTACACTATCCTGATTTTGCTCTTACCTCTCTGGCCATTCCTTTAAAAATATTTTGCCTGAAACTTTGTCTCTTTTTGACATCTAACTGTTTGTGTTCCCACTGCGCTTCTTTGCTTACTTTATGTACTCTTCCTAAAATATCTCACTGATTCTGAAGACATTCAATGCCATCTATTTGCTAATGACTTCAAAATCTGATCTTCTACCCAGGTCCTTTTCTGAGGACCACACTTCTCTGTGCATCCAGCTGTCCAGTTGACATCTTCACTGTGGTGTCTCATGAGTAGCCTAAATTGGTTGTCTTCCCGAATGACTCCTGATTGTCCCCTTTGGATTTGCTCCTGAGCCAGTGTCTCTGGAAAAATTCTCCTCCCCACCCTAGATTTTACCATTTTTGGGAGATTCTATGTTTTTAGAATTTTGATATGTTTGGATATTGTGATTATAGGTCATTTTTATTCTTTAAACTCTTCTACATTTTCTCACTGAAAGCTCATTACCTTTGTTATCAGAAAAAGTAACAGTTATTTCAAAAGAAAAAATCAGTTATTGGTATTGTATTCAAATACATGCTCATTTCAGATCTTTTATATTATTGCCTTCGGCTTCCTTAAGCCTTTGAAAATCTTCATTTTAAAAAGTATGATGCATCTTACTCCAGTACAAAACATCTTTGTGCTCAATGATCAGCTGCATGAAGAGGATATACAAGCTCAAAAATATGATGCTTGTGTATCATAGGGCACCAAGGTTTGTAACACTGATCCAACTAGCAGGAGAATTAGTCAGGGTCACTGGACAAAGACAATTTGTTCAAATATATCCAGTAAACTGCTCACTGGAATATGAACAAAAATCCCTTATCTTTGGGAAATGTATGGCTTACTTATTAGTGCAGCTTCTTTGAGAAAAAGAAGTAACAAGCTGTGAATGTCTTCAGCTGTTTCATTCTTTACAGTACAGTGCTTAAACATTTGGAAAGAAAACCCTAATTTGCAAAGTTACATTGACATTGTAATTTTTGCATATTTAATAAACCTTAGCTACTTTAACTGAAAAGTGGAATTTTTCATGGAATGCTACCCTTTTCATTCCTGCATACATCTTAGATTTAATTTGGCATGGGACGCATCAACCTTGGCTCTGAGAGACAAGGTTAGAATCTGTAGTGTGTGAAAACGAGAGCTCTTCTAAACACTTTTTTTTTCATTTGCTGCACATTCTGTGCCAGCTTTGGAGAGAACACAGAGAATGAGAACGATCCTTTTTCTTAGCTTGACAGAAAATTATTAGAGTAGATGCAAATATTTTCATTTTTAGAATAGAGAGGACAGCATTACTCCACACCCCATTCCCCTTAGAATGCCAACACAGTAGGACTTGTCATGCTGTAAAGTAGAACAGCTATTGTGGAGCTTTCACGTGTTTTGAGTAAAGCTTTTATTGCTTAATGTATAGTCTTCTGATTTTTGGTCTGGTTTTATTTTCAGTAGAAATTCAGACTGGCCTCGTAATTATCAAAAAGATATTCTTTGCTTTGATATACAAAAATTTTAATGCTGTTCTGAAAAATTTCTGATGTATATCATAGCAACCTTTTTGGGTGAATTTAAGATATGAAAAAATCCAATTATCTAAATGATATTTATATTATTACTCCATATTTTTCATTAGAAAGAAAGACAAATTATCTGCATTTATGGTGATATATTTCCTGTGTACCCATTTGCAGGAAACTTGTTAATAAGATTAGCTTTCATTGAAAAGCTTGCATTATGATTCACCTGAGAAGTATGACTTGAATGAAGCTAGAAAGGTTTAATAAAATTATGTACTGAGCACTCTTCATTGCATGTAATATAATCTGGCTTAAAGGGAAAAAGGAGGTTATTGATTCATATAACTGAAAATTCCAGGCATAGGTCAGGCTTCAGGCAAGCTTATTGGAGGGCTAAAACAAGGTCCTCAAGACTTAGTCTCTCTTTACCTCTCAGTTATTTTTTCTTTCTTTCTTCTGCATCAGCTTCATTTCAGGCAGTCCAGCCCAATTGCACCCTCCTCAAACTCCTTCCCCCTTTCAGGGCAAAAATTTCTCTTTCCTAAAATTATAATGAAATATCCTTGGGACTGAGTTTCTTTGGCCCTGATTGCCCTGGCTTGGGCTCCCTACACTAAATCACTCTGTTAGTCAGGTGTGATGCTCTGATGGGCAGGACCTGAAGCACATGCAAGCCCAGAGCCAGGGGAGAGATCCACTCACCTGCTCTATGTGGACTGAGGATGGGGAGAAGCAAGATGTCCCCAGTGCTGTGACGTGAATATGGGAGATTTGGCATGGACAGGGAAAAAACGACAGATACCCAGTACAACTTCAATTTTTCTACACGTGGAAGTCATAATGATATATGTAAATAATTGGTCTCAGATTAGGAGAGATGAAGGCCTTGGAAGATGTCAAAATTTTCACACCACTGAAAGCTAGGTGCCTATTTGCCTGATGCCCTGTAAACGTCTTATTATGGAGGATGAAGAAGGGTGTGTCTCCTAGGTGACTGCTTCTGGCTGGGCTATTGAGGAGCCATTTTGATCAGATGGGGTTTCTGTGGAATTCAAGTTTGCTCATGTATAGCTGGTTTCTTTTAATTGAACACATTAATATGAATATCTCTTATGAGCAAAACAGTCTTGAGTAGTCAAAAAGTAGTAATAATGAAACAACACGTCATCTTGGTATCCCAAAGTTATGGTGTTTATATCACTTATTGCTAATCTAGGGCAGCTCATTGTTCCTGAAGACAATGCTATATTGGAGGCACATGGAATCTGGAATATCTTTAGCAGGTTGCCTTATCTTGAAATTGGCCTGAGAGATCTAGAGAGCCCTCAGATCCACTAGGGGTCCTTTCTGAGTGGAATGTACTTACACTTTTATTTAGATATAGTCCTTACATTAGGCTTTGGGAAGTGTGGGGAGGGAGATATTTGTGAGATAATTATAATAATGTGTGAAGTAAGTGATCCCTTACAACTTTATTTGTGTCAGTTACACTGGCAGTCATATGTTGTTCTGCCTCTTCATTCACGGTCTGCTTGGATGTGCCTAAGTGTTCTCTGCGAGGATGGGGAGCACAGTCTCTTGGGGCTTTCATTGAAGCCATGCTACCTGAGATCTTACAGAGTCTCTTGGAATCCTGTGAGAGGTCCAGAATAAGTCCCAGAAACCACCTGAGCCTAGATTGAGCCTTCCCAAGGGAGTCTCACTGGAGATACTCTCTGGAGTCCTCCTTGATCCAAATTCTTCCCTTTTCTCAGTTCCCTTTTTGTTTAAGTTTCCAGTAAGTAAGGAGGTACAGGTTCTGTTGGGCCTGGAATCTAGAATCTTTGTTAGTATTTACCTTCACCTTTGAGTCACAATGTGAAGGCCATTGAGGACTCCCTAATATGAGCAAGATGGCACCATGGCTCCCACAACTAGTGAGTAGCAGGGCCCACAGGTTGGCGTTGTCAAGGTAGGACTGTTTGTGAGAATTTCAGTTCTCTCTCTGCCCGTGCTAATCTAACAATGAAAAAAATGTATTATCTCCCTTAAAAAAAAATATTGCAGGATTCTAAACTGTATATTTTGAAAATGAAACATTGCATTTGCAGTTTTCTTTCCTGGCTGATAGCATGGATAAAATGCGATTTATATATTAGGCAACTTGGTTATTTTGAAAAGCAGTCGTAATGAGATGTTTAAGGTTGTTTGTTTCAAAAACAAATTTTAGAAAGAAGTCTGCCTTAGTTAAGGTTTTTAATTTTACCTCTACCAGGAGGAAACTATGTTTCTTGAATAAGAAAATGAACATTTTTCCCCCAGCAAATTAGAATGAGGAAAATCAGTAAGAGCTTAGAATTTGGAAAAGAAAATAAAGTGTCAACTATAGATATGCTAGGTCCTCCCCTCCATCTGGTGGTAGTGTTGGTGTAAATAAGAAATTGTGAGCTGGATAATTTAATTGAAAAGCAGATGATGCTGTCTTTCCTACTGACCAGGGTCTATTTCAAGTTCTCATTACCATAGGCACAAAATGTATTGAAGAAAGTAAATAGGTCTACGAACCTCAAGTGCAATTAACTTCTCATGTGTAGGGCAATAACTTTAGCCCATGTCTTCCAAACTTTTAAAATTACCCCAGTGAACCAACAGCAACTTTTAATGAGGCAGGAGCATGGAACACGCAGATTCTGTATGATGGAAAATCAGATAGCTATGGCGAAATCGTTGCTCTGCTACACACAGGCTTACTCCATTTGCTCCTAATGAAGCATGCCCGCTGTCTGTGTTCCTGCACTTAATTCCACTTTCTGTCTGTGCTCATTTCACCTTCCCAGGGATAAAGAGACGCATACATTCTAAAGACATGAATCGATAAAAGAGGAGAAACATCTTTCTGGTACCAGATTAAACAAGAAACAGAGAGAAGAGAGGCAAGCGACACATATAGCTGAAAAACCAGTGAATTAGGAATCGGAAATCTGGGTTAATTTAACTTGAGGTCTGAGGAGCCATGTGACCTTGGTAAATTATTCAACTTCTCTTGTTCTCAGTTACATTATCTATAAAATTAGAGAGGTGGTTTAGATAGTCCAACTTAATTTTACACTATGGTATCCAAATCAATTTGTTTTTAATGACTGAATAACAACAACAAAAAACCCCCTCATTTTAAGAATCAAGACCTTTGTATTAGAATTATCATTTGGGGTTAACAATTGCTTTTCTTTGGTGCATAGTGATGAACAGGCAATTTTGAATCCTGGAGCAGAAGAGCTTGGATTTGCTTGGAAGCAGTAGGAGAAGATCCTGAGATTTTGGAAACAATAGCATTGCAAAATTAGAACTGCATGGGTTTCATCAGTTTTTATCTTTATTTATTTGTTTGTTTTGGCCCTCCTTCCCCTTACACCTGGGGAGAGCTCCTGGTACCAGTAATAGCCGGCAGTGTTTGAGAAGTGTTTGCTGCTGTTGTTTTTCATTTGCTCTTCATAAAAATCTTGTAGGGTTGGTGTCCCTACCATTCTCATTATGAAACTTGTCCAGGGCCCCACAGTTAGGAGGGGAAGAGTCAGGGCTCAACCTCCAGTCTGTCGGCAGAGCCCATGTCTCTACCTCAGGAGGCTGCGTCCCACAGTGGCAACAACGATACACATGGGTGCTCACATCATGCTCCCTGTGTATGAGGCATATTCTGAGTGCTTTGGGTATGCTAAGACCCGTAATCTTTGTAAAAATTCTATTATGCAAGTCCTATTAATACCCCTTGTGACAGATGAAGAAACAGCCACAGAGAAGGGGGTCATTTTCCCAAGATCGCACGGATAGAAAGTGCAGGGCTGGAGTTGGAATGCGTGAACTCAGCTCCACACGCTGTGCTCTATACTGTGACCCCTCCCCTCTGTGGAACTACCACTCTTTCTGGAGGAGAACTTGGACGATAATTCTTGCTTTTTATAATAGTTGTGTTCCTGGAACATTTCCTGAATCAGCTATTCTTCTGACTTCCTTAAAATATGAAGAATGGGTTCTGTTAATACAAGAGAGAAAGTGAATGAAGTAGGAAAAGGGAGCCTGGGGGTGATAATGAAGAGAATAGTTATGGCAGGAGTGTTGGAGGTGGGGCCAGCTTATCTGGCAGCGATGGTGTGACAAGAATAAAGAGGAGCTGTCTCTACCTGCCTGAATGGAGCTGAGAGGTTTTGACCCCAATGTGTGTGTGTGTGTGTGTGTGTGTGTAAAATAATTGATGGGGAATGAGTAGAATGAGATATATTGATAAGCTGTAGCCAAATTTTTGGGTGTGGACTGAGCTGATTTTGCTCGGACTCTGCAGCTGCTGTCCTGGTTGTGATGACCAAGGTGCCTGCTGGGGCTCTGACGGGCTTCCCTGTTCCTCGACTCAGGTTATTTCCAGCATGTGGTGCCGGCCTGGGTTTGGGAGAATGTCCTCACTGACTGGAGGGCGTGCTTTGGACCCAATTACCTTCTCCCCAGTGAGGTACTAGAGTCATCTCTAGAGACGCAGGGCGTGTGGAAGAGTCTGATTTTCACACGCTCTGTATCATTCACTAGTCAAGAAGACGGGCACGTTATAGTGTGCTGTTGTCACGTTTGCAGGAAAAGTTAATGGAAGAAAGGGGCATGTGGAAAAGTTTTCACTTTATGGGTCTCCAGATTTCATAGATTTTTGTATTGGGGCCTAGGAATTAGTTATTCTTTTGGAGGATTGAATGGAGTGGAGATATTTGCTTAATAACCATATTTCCTCTTCATTATATTGAGAAATGCTCAGAGACCCTTGTTTTTGGATGGTAGCTTCTGGTCCTTTGTCTTACTGAAGGTATAGGACCACTGGTAGTGTTCCATGGTGTGATGGGCGTGTTTGACATTGGGAAGAATGTACTTTTACTGGGAGAAAAGAGAAAAGAACCTTTCCAAAGTGGAAAACAGAGTAGAGCACATGCCACAGTTATCTAGGTGTGAAGCTCGTGGAGGCAGCGGATGTTCCGAGCAAGCACACACAGGTAGGAACAGGTATCAGAGAGGTCCAAGAGGTGAGATGCTTTGAGAGTTTGCTGCTGAGCATGGAGATGGAATTGCATCCCTGAATTGGAGGGAACTCCCAGATTCTGTTTATTGTAACGAGGCCTATAATGGCTCCAAGTTCAGCAAGCAGTAGAGGTGCCCTTCATGTTTCTGTGTCTGAGTTTTGGTTTGTTCCCACACACCACATGTTTATATGTGGTGCTTTATATCCTTCAAGACTTGAGGTGACCAAAAATTTTAGGCTATAGACCGAAAGAGGATGTGGGCTCCTGACAGGGGTGGAGAGTCATAGGAGTGACTGTTCTAGGCCAGGATATAGAAAATAAGAGCCTCCAACCAGGTAACTTTTTGTAGGGAAACCATTTATTTGGCCTAGTGGAAGACGGTGCTCCATGCTTTGGGACAGCTGTCCTGCCCTTGCTGATTCCAGGTGGAAGAATGCTGGATCCTGCAGACATGGTCATGTTGACATGGCAAGCATTCAGGATGGACTCTAGGTGGCAGTGTTGCCGCCGATTTATAAACATGGCTTTCCAGGTCCCCCGCTCCCTTTCTGGGTGTATATGGTAACACTAACATCTACACAGCCCTCACTGTGTACCTTGTAGTGTTCTGTTTTACCAATTGCAACTCATTTAGCCAACCAGCACATGAGGCTGGTGTACTATTATATCCCCATTTGTAAGGATTAGGACATGGAGGCCCAAAGAACTTATGGAATTTGCCCAAGTTGGAGTCTCAGAACTGGAATTTGAAAGCAGCCATCTGGCTCCAGGGTTGGTGCTCTTAATTAATATACTTTGCTGCTTCTTGTGGGGTAGTTTTAGGGCTCTGCAAAACCCAGAAACACCCAGAGGAAAACCTGATGCAAATTCCATACATCCACCGAGCTGGGCACTGTGCTTACATTTATATTGGAGCAGGCAACTCTTCCATGGATGCCTGTCTTGTCGGTGCTGCACCCTACCTGGCATCTTTCCCTGATGTTTCCTTCAGACACAGGAAGGGTGTTTTCCACCTCCCACTGAAGCTCAGACTGATAGGTGCCTCCAAGCAGATAAAAAAAGATACTCTGCTGGGCTGCGGACAACATTATGGAGCAGGCACTGGTCCACCGGGCCCAGCTGTCTGTCAGCCTCAAGCTTGTCCATCTCCACGCAGTGAACACCATGCACAGGTGATTCCTGTTGGAGGTGTGGCCATGTTTTAAATTCAAATGGCAGTGATTACACTCGCAGCACAGTCCTTGTAGAAATCAAGGAAAATACCGAAGCTTATTGCCAACGGTGAATTGTCTGAAGATGAGCACTCTAGTCCACAGCAAGTGGGAGAAAATACCAAGCAGCTGTTTTCTCATCTCATCTACTGGTCCTCAATTTCTACTGCTCTTTCCTTGCTGGAGGGTCCGTGGCAGGAAGTTTTCATGCTTCCCCTTTGTGTCTGAATTCTGTTGTGTGTCTTGCCTGTGCCTCCCTGCAGGGTCCTACTCCTGGGTTTCGCGTCCTCATGTGGGGAGGTGTTTTCAGATGCAGAAGCGGAGTCCCATACGATGAGAGGAACTGTGTGGTTGATCTGGTGCCTGGTGCCTCTGTTCCTGCCAATGATGCACAGCCTCGTGCTTGTAAGTCTGAGGTCCTGTGACCAGGGGGAGGGGTGCATTGGGGTCCTCTTTCTGCATTTTGAGGGTGCTGGTACTCTTTGCAAAGAAAAATTGTGGCTCTATCCTTTTGCCAGATGCATCAGCACAGTGGTAACTAACCAAGGTTTCTATTCAGTCCCCTAAACCTGCTGCTCTACTGTAGTCTGTCCCTCAGGGAATGGCACCACCGTCCAGTCAGCTACATTCCGGCCGTCACTAGTCTCTTGAGCCATATTCACTGCATCTTATAGTCTGCTATTTTATTATCCTTAAATCTGACCTCTCTTCTCCATTTCCATTGCCCTGTTTAGTTCAGGTGTGCCTTGTTTCTCATCCAAGTTAACATAGCAGCCTCCAATCTTCTACTTAAAATCCTAAATAGTCCCCGTAATGTTCAGGATCAAGTTAAACTGTTGTGGAGTGGTCCACAATAACCTTTTTAATATCTTCTACTTATCTGTCCTGTCCTGTGTCCTTCTGTGTGCTCATGTGCACGATTTGTGAGCCGTGCCAACCATTTGTAGCCTCCAAACTTGTCCTGTTTTGTGGTTTTGTACCTGCTCTTTGTCCCTGGAGTGACTTTATCTACGTTCGTCACTTGAGTCACTCCTGATCTTTTCTGCAGACTCAGCCCAGGTGTCATCATCTCTGGGAAATCTGCCCAATCTTCTGGTCTGATTTTTTTGCCCTTATGCTTTATGCCCAAAGCACGTTTGCAGATAAATATATCAGCCAATATTGCATTATATTATAACTGTGTGTGCTTTTTACTTGGCTGGTACTTTACTTGGCATCTTCCTCAACATGCTGTGAGCTGTTTGAGAGGAGAATGTTATGTCAGCCCTTCTTCAATTCCCAGTACCTGGTATATAATAGACATCTACAAATCTTTGTTGAATGGAGGAGTAAAGACAGCACAGGTCCTGATGTACTGTCCACATGGCTCCCAGGTGGTACAGACACTGGTCTTCAGGTCATCTTCAGTTTACCTGAGAGATTTGGAACTGAACCATCACTGCTGCATCAGAGGGATTAACTGAAGGTCTTTGGTCTCTGAAAGATGGGTGATATAGCTTGGCTGAGGTTGCAACTGATTGGTGGAGGCCAAGGGTTTTATGTCTAGGGATCTGTAGGTATTAGGAGAAGAGTCAGGAAATGTCTCTTCATCTGAGAAAATTTATCCTGGATATTCAGGCTGATACTCCTAGAACTGATCATCAAGGGTGCCTTTGTTCCCATCTCACTCATTTTGGGACTAAGACGTAGTAAATCTGGGTTGTGTTGGATTATTCTTAAGATGATGAAGAATTTCCCAAATCTGTCTTAGGAGGCTGGGGTCATAACTGGAATGGACAGGGAGCCCTGTTTGGGACCAGATTGAAGCTGAATTGCCAAAACTCCCAGAGTCTCTTTGATTTGTTGGCTGAAGTTGGGCCAACAACTTGGATATAGGTTCTATATTAATTAGCATACAGGATAAGTTGCTAGAAGAAAGAGACCTCAAAATATGGCCTCTCGTGTAACAGTCCAGAAACATGTGGCCAGTCCACGGTAAGTATGGGTTCTGCTCCTGAGGTCATTGACAGGCCTTCATTCCTTTTGTCTGTTTGCTCTTTTATTCCCTAGATCAGAGACTGGCAAACTTTATTATACATTAGAATCACCTGGAGAGTATGCAGGGCTCCATGCCAGAGTCTCTGATTCAGATCTGGGTGGGGCCTGAGAATCTGCATTTCTAACAATTTTCCAGGAGATGCTGCTGCTGCTGGTCTTGGAACCACACTTTGAGAGCCACTGTCTTAGAGGGTAGTCCTTGTCTGCTTGGTGAAGCTGGTTTGTCTGTACCTTCCCCATGTTCCAACCCTGGGGGAAGAGGCAAGGAAAAAGAGCAAGAACTAGAGCACTCCCTCCTGTCTAAGTACAGATCCCAGGACTTGCACATGTCCCTTCTGCTCACGTTCCCTTGGCAAGAACTATATAACACGACTGTCTGCAAGGAAGACATTTTCCAGCTCAAACATTGGGACTCTATTACCAAGAGGAAGAAGGGGGGAATAGTGGTCTTCACCCAGCCCTGCCCACTTACGGGCATCATATGTCCTCCTGTGCTCTGGGATGTGGAGGCAGGATAATCCCTGCAGATTCCAAGCAGTTCTCCCAGGATTCAAGAAATGCCCTGAACTCAGCCAGGTTCCTGGGGAGTCCTCAGACCCTTACGCTTGGTGTATGTGCCATGGCAGTCATGGCCCAAAACATGGATTTCTTTGTTCCCCCTGCCGTCCTCCTCCTTGCCTTCTCTCTGCCTCAGACCTCCCATCAGGCAGCCCATTTTCTTCCCAGCTGATGTGACAGCAACTATGTCCTTATCCTGCTGACGCTGCCTCCAGCTTTGAGAGTGGTTGGCTGCTGGAGTGGGAATAAAATTCTTCCTGTTGTCGTGAGTAGCTGAACTCCTAAACCTGTTGTTCCAGCCTGAAGCATGACCTTCAAAAACATCAAATTGTTTTAACCTGCCAGGTTGCCTAGCACAGAGAGTGAAAGAACTGTATTATATCTAATAAAAGGATTTCTGATATGTAACAAAAGTAGTCTCTAATGTGGGTGTCACTGACCTATGGGTAAAAGCTAATATATTTTCTTTCATTAAAATTCTCAGCAGCAGAGTCTACATTTTGTCAACAAAAAGCCAGTGAACGTGAAGGTTTTACTGTCTTGGGGCATTGTTAAAACAACATTTTCCCCACTTTATTCTCATTGCTAAGTTTTCGTGACACTAAATTCTATTTCCATTGAATTTCGTGTACATCATTCCCTTTAAAAGAGGTTGTCTGAGAAAGATAGACTTAGTCTGTTTCCCTATTGCTAACCTACATCTTCTTGAGCTATAAAAGCCTAGTCTAACATCACCCCGATTGAACTCTGTCTGTGGTTGAAACATAATTTGAAGCTGAATAGTGTTTTCCTGTAGAGGATGGTGGTTGAGCTCAGCCTCTGAAGTCCCAGTGCCTGCCTTCAAATCCTGGCTCTAACTGTGTGTACTTGAATGTTTTATTTGAAATCTCTATGTCTCGGTTTTCTCTCAGTACAATGGGGATACAAATATTACATACTTCATAGAGTGGTTGTGTTACAGAAAAATTATTCTGACACTTGTTAAAACGGTAAGGAAGACTTTATTTGAGACTATTGCAACAGGGGTCATGACTATCATAATAGGGGAGAGAGATTGGTTCAAGTCTGAATACAGCAAAGGCAGCTGGGGATTTACAGCCAAAGAGCAGAGTGAGGGGTCAGTGGATGGAAAATTACTAACAGGAGACATCAAGGTAGGGGGATTCTTGCTAAACTGGCCTAACAGGACTCTTGCTAAAGGCAGGCCGAGGACTTAGACATCAAGGGTGAGCGATGAGGAACTTGATCAGATATCAGGGGAAGGAGATTCTTGCTAAACTGATTTAGTAGAATTCTTTAAGGCAGAAGAGGGGTCAATGTCAGGGTGTAGTCAAGAGGAGGGCTCAGAGGAGCCTGACTAAAGTTCAGTCAAGGAGTCTTTGTCAGCTGTGAGGCTTGAATTAAGTAATTCATATAACAACGTTAGGTCAGCCCCTAGCACGTAGTAAAGGCTGATTAAATCTTAACTAATGGTATTCTTAAAATTTACACTGACTAGTCCTCCCTGCCATCTTATGAGTGTGTATAAATTGGAGAATATTTTTGTATCAAAATGCAGAGCAAGTGCCATTCAGACATCCTCCTGAAGTTCCCAGGGAAAATTTTTCCTTTAAGGTTTTTTTGTCTAGCCTGGATCCTCTGATAAGATGATGTAGTGGAAGACAGGCCCAATGACCACCTGGCGTTTGGGAGCTATATCTGAAAACTAGGGTGTGAGCTGGACCCTCATCTGGGGAAAAAAAATAAAAACAAAATGAATCCTTGAAAGAGAGTGCTGAAGTCAAGCCAGAGACATGTCCAAAACTATCTCAATTATAGGATGAAGCTGATGTGAAATAACAGGAACTGATGTATGGGATTTAATTGGGGTTACAGGACCACTAGACTAGAGAAAGTATGGTGGCAAATTTAGACAAATATCTAAATTCCACAGCCAGCAGAGCCTGGGAGATGGTTTTAACACATTCAGATAGAGCCAATGCGATGTAGGCTAGATCTATTTAAATGGCATATAAAAGGACAGATACTGCTCGATTACCTGGGGTGCTGAAGACATGAATCAACTTTGGGTCTGGGGCACCGAAACCTGAGGACATGATGTATTACTTTTCTTTAATTGGATTGTTTTTTTTTTTTTTGCTAGAGTTATATGAATTCCTTATATATTTTGGATATTAGCCGCTTCTCAGATATATGATTTGCAAATATTTTCTCCCGTTTGTAGGTTGCCTTTTCATTTAACTGATTGTTTCTTATCCTGTGCAGAAGCTTTTTGGTTTGATGTTGTCCCACTTATTTGTTTTTGGTTCTGTTGCTTGTGCTTTTGGTGTCATACCCCAAAAATTGTTGTCAAGACCAATGTCAAGGAGATTTTCCCCTACGTTTTCTTCTAGTTTTATGGTTTCAGGCGTTACATTTAAGTGTTTAATCCGTTTCAGATTAATTTTTGCGAGCGGTATAAGATTCGGGTCCAGTTTCATTCTTTTGCTTGTGAATACAGATGGTCCTTGACTTACAATGGTTCAACTCAAGATTTTTTGACTTTACGATGGTGTGAAAGTGATATGCATTCAGTAAAAACCATAAGTCGAATTTTGAATTTTGATCTTTTCCTGGGCTAGTGATATGTGGTACCATACTCTCCCGTGATGCTGGGCAGTGGCAGCAAGCCACAGCTTCCAGTCAGCCCCGCAATCATGAAGGTGAACAACCAATACACTGAGAACCATTCTGTACCTAGACAATCATTCTGGTTTTCACTTTCAGTACAATATTCAATCAATTACATGAGATATTCAACACTTTATTATAAAATAGGCTTTGTGTTAGATGATTTTGCCCAACTGTAGGCTAATGTAAGTGTTCTGAGCACGTTTAAGGTAGGCGAGGCCAAGCTATGATGTTTGGTAAGTTAGGTGGATTCAATGCATTTTTGACTCAGATATAGTCAGTGTATACTGGGTTTATTGGGACATAACCCCATTGTAAGTTCAAGAGCATCTGTATCCAATTTTCCCAACACCATTTATTGAAGATCTATTCTTTTCCAATTGAGTATTCTTGACTCCTTTGTCAAATACTAGTTTACCATATATGCATGGGTTTATTTCTGGGCTCATGATTCTGTTCCACTGGTTCATGTGTCTATTTTTATTCCAGTACCACACTGTTTGATAACTATAGCTTTGTATTATAGTTTGAAATCAGGAAGCGTGATGCCTCCACCTTTTTCTTCTTTCTCAGGATTGCTTTGTCTATTCAGCTTCTTTTGTGATTCACACAAAGTTTAGTATTGTTTTATCTATTTCTGTAAAAAATGCCACTGAAATTTTGATAGGGATGGCATTGAATTTATATATGGCTATGGGTAGGATGAACAGTTTAATGATATTTCTTCCAATCTGTGAACACAGAATATCTTTCCATTTATTTGTGTCTTTAATTTCTTTCCTCAGTGTAATATACAGTGTATTCCTCAGTTTTCAGCGTATAGATCTTACTGTTCCTTGGTGAAATTTATTCTTATGTATTTTATTATTTTGATGCTATTGCAAATAGGATTGTTTTCTTATTTTTCCTTTCTGATAGTTCATTGTTAGTGTATAGAAATGCAAGCTGATTTTTGTGTGTTGATTTTGTATCCTGCAATTTTACTGAATTCATTTATTCTAACAGTTTTTTGGTGGAGTCTTAGAGTTTTCTATATATAATATTATGTTATCTGCAAACAGACATTTTTACTTCTTCCTTTCCAATTTGGAGGCATTGTATTTCTTTTCTTGCCTGATTGCTCTGGCTAGGACTTCCAGTACTGTGTTGAATAGGAGTGGTGAGAGTGGGCACCCATGTCTTGTTCCAGATCTTAGCAGAAAAGCTTTCAACCTTTCACAGTTGAGTTTGATGTTAGCTGTGGGCTTACATATATGGCCTTTATTATGTTGAGATATGTTCCTTCTTTACCCAATTTGTTGAGAATCTTTATAATGAAATGATATTGAATTTTGTTAAATGCTTTCTCTGCATTTTTGAAGTGCCCATATAATTTTAATCTTTCATTCTATTAATGTGGTGTATCACTTTTATTGATTTGTGTGTGTTGAACCATCCTTGAATCCTAGAGATAAATCTCACTTGATCATGATGAATAATATTTTAATGTGCTGTTGAATTCAGTTTCCTAGTATTCTGCTGAGAATTTTTGCATCTATATTCATCAGGGATATTCGCTTATAGTTTTCTTTACTTGTAGTGTCCTTCTGTGGCTTTGATATCAGAGTGATGCAAGCCTCATAAAATGAGTTTGGAAGTGTTCCCTCCTCTTCTATTTTTTGGAAGAGTTTGAGAAGAATTGGTGTTAATTCTTTCTTAAATGTTTAGTAGAATTCACCAGTGAAACCATCTGGTCCTTGGCTTTTCTTTGTTGGAGTTTTGAGTATTGATTCAATCTCCTTACTGTTATTAGTCTGTTCAGATTTTCTATTTCTTTATGATTTAGTCTTGGCAAGTTGTATGTCTTTAGGAACTTATCTATTTCTTCTAGGTTATCCAATTTGTTGGCCAAAGCAATTCGTATAATTGCTTACAGTGGTCTTTTATAATCCTTAGTATTTCCATGGTATCAGTTGTAATGTCTCTTCTTTCATTTCTGATTTTATTTGGGTCTTCTCTCTTTTTTCTTAGCCTAGCTAAAGGTTTGTTAACTTTGTTTATTTTTTCAAAAAACTGCTTTAGTTTCATTGACCTTTTCTATTATTTTTCTGTTCTCTGTTTCATTTATTTCTGCTCTGATCTTTATTTCCTTCCTTCACTAACTTTGGGCTTAGTTTTTTCTTCTTTTTCTAGTTCCCTGAGGTGAAATGTTAGGTTGTTCGAGATCTTTCCTTTTTTTAAGGTAGGTGTTTATCACTATAAACCTGCCTTTCAGAACTGCTTTTGCTGCATCCCATAAGTTTTGGTATTTTTGTATTTCCATTTTTGTTTGTTTCAAGGTTTTTTTTTTCATTTCCCTTTTGATTTCTTCTTTGGTCTATTAGTTGTTCAGGAGCATGTTGTTTAAATCCACATATTTTTGAATTTTCTAGTTTTCTTCCTGTTATTGTTTCTAGTTTCATACCATTATGGTCAGAAAAGATACTTGATATGACTTCAATCTTATTAAATTGTAAGGCTTGTTTTGTGACCTAACATATGCTCTATCCTGGAGAATGCTCCATGTACTCTTGAGAAGAATGTGTATTCTGCTACTGTTGAATGGAATGTTCTGTATTGTCTGTTGATTCCATCCAGTCTAAAGTGTAGTTTAAGTCCAATGTTTCCTTATTGATTTTCTGTCTGTATTATCTATCCATTGTTAAAAGTGAGGTATTGAAGTCTCCTACTGTTATTGTATTTTTGTCTATTTCTCTCCTCAGATGTGTTAGTATTTGTTTAATATATTCAGGTGTTTGATGTTGGGTGCATATATATTTACAATTGTTATATTTTGTTGATGAATTGACCCCTTTATCGTTATGTAATGACTTTGTCTCTTGTTATAGTTATTGACTTAAAGTCTATTTTGTCTGATATAAGTATAGCTACCCCCATTTTCTTTTGATTTCCATTGGCATGGACTATCTTTTTCATCCTTCACTTTGAGCTTATGGGTGTTCATCAAGCTGAGTAAGTCTCTTATAGGCAGCATATAGTTGGATCTTGTTTTCTTTTTATCCATTCAGCAGGCATTTTATAACTTTTGATTTGGGAATTTAATCCATTTACATTTAAAGTAATTATTGAGGTAAGGACTTATTAATACCATCTTATTAATTGTTTTCTGGCTGTTTTGTAGTTCCCTTGTTCCTTTCATCGCCTCTTGCTGTCTTCCTTTGTGAATTGATGACTTTCTGTAGTAGTATGCTTTGATTCCCTTCTCTTTATCTTTTGTGTATCTACTGTATGTTTTTGCTTTGTGGTTATCAAGAAGCTTACATAAAACATCTTATACATATAACAGTCTATTTTAAGCTGATAACAACATAGGTCGCATACAAAAACTCTAGCCTTTTTCTCCATCCCTCCCTCTACATTTTATGTTTTTGATGTCACAATTGACATCTTTATATATTGTGTATCTATTAATAAATTATTATAGTTATAGTTATTTTTAATACTTTTGTACTTTAATCTTTGTCCTAGTGGCAAGTGATTAACACACCACTGTATTATACTATTTAAGTATTTTGAATTTGACTATACTTACTTTTACCAGTGTGTTTTATATTTTCATGTTACTAATTAATACTCTTTCATTTCACCTTGAAGAACTTTCAGAAATTTTTGTAAGGCTGGTCTAATTGTGATTAACTCCCTTTTGTTTGTCTGGGAAAGTCTTTATCTTTCCTTCATTTCTGAAGGACAACTTTGCCAGGTAAGTTATTCTTGGTTGGCAGTGTTTTTCCTTTCAGCACTGTCAATATATCTTCCCACTCTCCTGTCCTACAAGGTTTCTGCTGAGAAATCTGCTCATAGCCTTATGGGAGTTCCCTTGCATGTGAAGAATTTTTTTCTCTTGCTACTTTTAGAATTTTCTTTTTGTCTGTGATTTTAGACAGTTTTTTTTTTTTTTTTGGTGAGGAAGACCAGCCCTGAGCTAACATCCGTTGCTAATCCTCCTCTTTTTGCCGAGGAAGACTGGCCCTGGGCTAACATCCGTGCCCATCTTCCTCCACTTTATATGGGACGCCGCCACGGCATGGCTGACAGGCAGTGTGTCGGCGGGTGCCCGGGATCTGAACCCGCGAACCCCGGGCTGCCAAGCGCGGACTAAACCGCTGCGCCACTGGGCCGGCCCCTAGACAGTTTTATTATAATGTGTCTTGGAGAGTCTATCTTTAAATTGAGTTTGTTTGGTGACCTATGAGCTTTATGAACTTAGATGTCCAAATCTCTCCCAAGACTTGAGGAGTTCTCAGTCATTATTTCTTTAAATAAACTTTCTGCCCCTTTCTCCCTCTGGGACTCCAATAATTCATATACTGATTATATTAATAGTATCCCATAATTCACATAGTCTTTCTTTACTCTTTTTAAATTCTTTTTAATTTGTTCTCCTCTGACTGGATAATTTCAAACACTCTGTCTTCTACTTCACAGATTCTTTCTTCTGCTTAGATGAAGTCTGTTGTTGATACTCTTTATTGTACTTTTCATTTCATTCATTGCATTTTTTGGCTCTAGTTTTTCTGTTTGGTTCTTTTAAAAATAACTTTTATCTCTCTGTTAAACTTTTAATTTTGTTCTGTATTGTTTTCCTGATTTAGTTGAATTGTTTTCCAGTAGCTCACTTAGCTTCCTTGAAACAACTATTTTGAATTCTTTATCCAGAAAATCACAGATGTCCATTTATTTGGGGTCAGTTACTGGAAATTATGGTTTTCCTTTAGTGCTGTCATGTTTCTTTGAGGTTTCATGTCCCTTTAAGTCTTGTGTTTCTGTCTTTGCATTTGAAGATGCAGTCACCTCCTCCAGTCTTTCCTGACCTCTTCAAAATGTCCAATCTCAGATTTTTTTTTTTCTCCAATAGTGTGCTGGAATTTCTCTGCTTGACTATTGGTCTTCCATAAGGTACTCTTGTCCATGAGTGATTGTTGAAGTTGGTGTTCTTTGTGAGAAGGATGATAGGAAACTCCTTTTATTGCCATTTTGATGATGTCACTCCCTGGGTTACCTTTCTTTGATATCACATTTTTTGTGGTTCTAGCTCTTGTCATAAGAAATCTGAGAAATATGCCTTTCAGAAATGCTAGTATTTCCTCAATTGCAAGCATTCCCTAACTATCAGAAGGTAAATTTTAATAACAGAGAGCATTATGTTATTCCATTAATGACAGCTGTCCATTTCTTCCCTTTCATATCTGTTTTGATGTTTTCTTACCTGTATCTCTGCTTCAGGCACTGCCTTCAGATGGCATAGGTCTCTCTGTTGCTGCTGCCCTCAGCTTGTGTGTCCTACTTCTGTACATGCTCTTGTTCTCTGCTGTGGGTACACCTGTGTCCCAATCTGTTTTCACCTAGATTATCTGGCTAGTAATAGGAAGGGACCTATATATTCCATTCAGCATTCAACTTGGATTATTTTTAACATTTTATTGAAGTATAATATACATATAGGAAACAGCACATATTATAAGTGTACATCTCACTGAATTTTCACAAACTGAACATATCCATTCAACCAGCACCCAGCTCAAGAATCAGATTATTATCAGCAACCCAGAAACCTCTCTCATGTTAGTCACTAATTATCCCCATCACTGTTGCCTGTACCAAAGGTAATCACATCTGGACCTCTAACAGCATATTTTAGTTTTGCTGTATTTTTGTACTTTATGTAAGTGTAATTATACTGTATATTCCTTTGGGCTTATTTCTTTGTTTGTGAGATTCATCTGTATTGTTGAATTGTAGAGGGTTCGTTCTCTTTGCTCTATGTACTCCTTTGTGTGACTATATTGTTTTATTTATTCAGGCATCATAGGAACTTGGGACTTTCCAGATTATCACTAATTTTTTTTTTTTTTGAGGAAGATTAGCCTGAGCTAACATCTATTGCCAACCCTCCTCTCTTTGCTGAGGAAGATTGGCCCTGGGCTAACATCCATGCCCATCTTCCTCCACTTTATTTGTGGGATGCCTGCCACAGCATGCTTGATAAGTGGTGTGTAGGTCTGTGGCCAGGATCCAAACCTGCAAACCCTGGGCAGCCGAAATGGAGTGCATGAACTTAACCACTATGCCACCGGACAGGTGCCCATATTATCACTATTTTGAATAGTGCTATTAAAAAAAAATGGAATTTAAAGCTTTTGCTATTAAAGTTGGGAAGTATATTTGGGAAGTAACAGAGTTGCTATTATAGGTTGTCTTATTGGTAACCTCAGGGAACAAAACATTATCCATTCCTCCACCTTTAAAGTAAAATCAGCCCACCTTTAATATTTTGGTACTGAGGAAAATGAGGATTTGAATGCATCCTGTACAAGATTTCCTCCCATTCAGTATTACTGAGATGTTTAGCAGTGTTCATCAGGAGATGGTTCCTGACAGGAAATCAATAATTTGTTATAAGATCTTATCAAGAACAGGGAGTGAACTTTGGTTTTAGGAGGGAGTCAGAGCTTTGAGTGGTTACACAGATGTCTTGACAAATTTCATTTGAGATAACATAAGAAAAAAAGAGGAACAAGGAGGATATTTAAACACTTAAAATCTGTTTTCTAAAAACATGTAAAAGTTTACTATTTAATTAATCTCCATTCTAAGCTCTTCCCAGGGGCCCTGCCAAGGGTACTGTGATAAATCACACATAAAAGTTGCAAACACTGATTTCTGTGAAGAGCATTCTACATTGTTTAGCCATGTTCACAGTCATGCATGTCTGCATGCTAAACACTGGTGTCGATGATTAATGGACAACATGCTTGAACAATGGTCTCCTACTTAAGCTAATGAACTAGATAGTTTATTTCATGCTCCATTTCCACAAATAAATGGCTGTAATACATAATGTGATAATTCCTGATCTCTTTGTAGTGCATTTTCTTGTCTATAATGAACACAAAAAATTTTGAAAATCACATTTAGTCAGGCATTGCATTGTGATTTTATATGTTGGGTAGATTATGAAACGTTGCTGAAATCAAAATGTTTACACTAAAAGGAAAAGAGTTGCTAAAATTTAGCAATGACTTAAAAGGACACAATGAAGAGCTTTAAAAAAAAACCTCATAATATGCTTTTCTTTTTTTTTCATTTCAATTATCCTCTTGGGTAAAACTGTAGTTATTCTACACATTTATGTAAACTTGTAAATAAACATTATTCTTTCCCTAATCATTTTGGTATGTTTCCATGTAGCAGAATTATGATTTAACTTCATTTTTCTGATATTCACATCTTTGCTGTGGTTTTGTTTGTTTATCTCTCATAGGTTCTTCTATAATCTTTATGTTGAACAAGAATAATCTGAGGGATGGAATTACCAGGCCATGTTATTTTTGATTTCTCTTGTCTTGACTGCCCTTTACATTTAAACCATGGAGTTATTTCTTCCCCTGCTCCTGCATGAAAAATTTGGCAGACCCTATGACTTCTCTGGTCTCTCTTAGGTAATATAAACATTTCAACAGTCGCAAGGTGTCACAAGTAGTCTCAATTTAGCAACCATAATTTTCTGTTCTCCATAATAATCAAATGTCCAAACCTGTTTTCAAGTTGAGGCTTCCCCTAATTTTTCATTTCTATTCCTCCTTCCTCATTTTACAAATGCTGTTTGTGTTCCTGCGTGGAGGGTGGAAGTGGGAGAAGGGTAGGTGGATTCTTTTATGATTGGCATTGTCATCCTGGTCTGGTTCTCTTTGGAGCTCAACAGATATTTAAAAGTGAGTATATTTCTTGTAGGTGCTAGGAAGATCTCATGTAAGACAAAGTTCCTTACAGAGGACAATGCATCTAATTGACACCTGGTCATTTGCTTCTTTTTCAGCCCTAAGAAATCCAGCAGTACCTTTAGATCCTTTTTGCTATGATCTATTTTGCCCTCCAGGTGGTTTTTTGGACAGGGTCTAAGATAACTGAAGGCTAGCTCTTTTCCCCTTGTTCTTGAAGGGAAACAGTTGTGCATTCTCAGGGAATGCAAGTCAAAAGCAACTCAGGATTTTCTTCCTTGCTCTGCCTTTGGAACAGCTAGCCAGAGAAAAGCAAGCTTTAGATTGCACAGATATGAGCAGACACTAGACTACTAGATCCTCCAATTGCAGAAGACACATATTAAGTCCTCTGAGTTATCTCATTGAAATTCCTTTCCCTGAGATGAAAGCTCATTTCCTCCTTGCACAGTGGAATTCACAACACAGCTTCAGCTCTCTTTAGAGAAATGCTTTCTTCCCTGGCCTTCAATTCCAAATACTTTTATCTCTTCAATATGAGTGAGGGATTTGAGGGCTGTGAAAATTTTTATAAATCATACATATGGTTTATCATCTCCTTTGGGGTATGTTATCTATTGTCTCCTGTTGACTCAGCCAAAAATTCTTGTTTAACATCCTGTTATACTTATTTTCTAACATCTTTGATACAGTATAGAAGGCACTAACACAGAGATGAAAATAATTAACATACTCCATTACATAGATTTCATAGATATAGAAAGTTGGTTAAGTTTTTCATCTATACAGAAGTAAGACTTTTGCTTCTGCCATGACACAGTAACAGGGACCAGATTTATCCTCCTGATGTACACAGGAAAAAAACTAGATGAAATACACAAAACAAATGTTTTCAGACATTTAACAATAGGCAACATAGGACAGTGATTTCTGAGAGAAGGGAAACAAACAAGGTGAGCTCTACAATTGCCTCTGTACACTGTCTTGAGAGGTTTCCAGACTGCAGCAAAAACTGAAAGAATTCATCATGAACAAGCAATGTTAAATGAAGTCCTTCAGGCAAAAGGACAATGATATCAGATGGAAACCAATCCTCTAAAGAGAGGAATGAAGAACACCAGAAATTGTAAATATGTGGGTAAGTATAGCAGAGTTGAAAGTCATCTCCAAAGTCTCCACTTAAGCCCGGTGCACAGGGATATACTCATTAACAAAGAAAGAAAGAACTATATTAGCAACTCTTTAGGAAAACAGATTGTATAGTGCCAAATTTGCCACAATTTCCAAGTCAAACTTAATGTCTACAAAGTCTTTTTATACTATCCATGCCTACTTGGAAGGACAAGATCAAAAGTAATGAAGTCTTTTTCCATCAAAAATCTGTTAGAATTAAAAAAGTTCAGTAAAGTTGCAGGATACAAAATCAATACACAAAAATCTGTTGCATATCTATACACTAATAACAAACTATCAGAAAGAGAAATTAAGAAAACAAACCCATC
The DNA here is from genome assembly GCA_031878705.1 of Tapirus indicus. Classification (NCBI taxonomy): domain Eukaryota; kingdom Metazoa; phylum Chordata; class Mammalia; order Perissodactyla; family Tapiridae; genus Tapirus; species Tapirus indicus. The sequence continues at coordinate 6,233,336 of CM062918.1, forward strand.
TACAATTGCATCAAAAAGAATAAAATACCTAGGAATAAATTTAACTGAGGAGGGGAAAGACCTATACACTGAAAACTATAAGGCATTGATGAAAGAAATTGAAGACACAAATAAATGGAAAGATATTCTGTGTTTATGGACTGGAAGAATTAACATTGTTAAAATGTCCATACTACCTAAAGCCGTCTATAGACTCAAAATAATCCCAATCAAAATTCCAATGTCATTTTTCACAGAAATAGAACAAATGACCCTAAAATTTGTATGGAACCACAGAAGACCCCAAATAGCCAAAGCAATTTTGAGAAAGAACAAAACTGGAGGCATCATGCTCCCTGATTTCAAACTATATTACAAAGACTATAGTAACCAAAACAGTATGGTATAGGCATAAAAACAGACTTATAGATCAATGGAACAGAAGAGAGAGCCCAGAAATAAACTCCACATATGTGGTCAATTAATTTACAACGAAGCAGCCAAGACTATACAATGGGGAAAAGACAGTCTCTTCAATAATGATGTTGGGAAAACTGGACAGCCACATGCAGAAGAATGAAACTGGACCACTGTCTATACACAAAATTGATTCAAAATGGATTAAAGACTTGAACGTAAGACTCGAAACCATAAAACTCCTAGAAGAAATCATCAGCAGTAAGCTCTTTGACATCGGTCTTAGCAATGAATTTTTGGATTTGATGCCAAAAGCAAAAGCAACAAAAGAAAAAATAAACAAGTGGGACCACATCAAACTAAAAAGCCTCTGCACAGCAAGGGAAGCTATCAACCAAATGAAAATGCAACCTGCTGAATGGGGGAAAATATTTGCAAATGATATATCTGATAAAGGGTTAATATCCAAAATATATAAAGAACTCATACAACTCCATAGCAAAAAACCAAACAAATTAAAAAATGGGCAGAGGATCTGAATAGACATTTTTCCAAAGAAGACATACAGATGGCCAAGAGGTACATGAAAAGATGCTCAACATCACTAATCATCATGGAAATGCGAATCAAAACCACAATGAGATACTACCTCATATCTGTTGCAATGGTTATCATCAAAAAGACAAGAAATAGCAAGTGTTGTTGAGGATATAAAGAAAAGGGAACCCTTGTGCACTGTTGGTGGGAATGTAAATTGGTGCAGCCACTATGGAAGACGGTATGTACGTTCCTCAAAAAATTAAAAATAAAATTATCATATGATTCAGCAATTCCATTTCTGGGTATTTATCTGAAGAAAATGAAAACACTAACTTGAAAATATATATGCACCCCCATGTTCATTGCAGCATTATTTACAGTAGTCAAGATATGAAAACAACCTTTGATGGATGAATGGATAAAGAAAATGTGATACACATACACATGCAATGGAATATTATTCAGCCATAAAAAGAAGGAAATCTTGCCATTTGCCACAACATGCATGGACCTTGAGGGCATTATGCTAAGTGAAATATGTCAGACAGAGAAAGATAAATACCATGTGATCTCACCTATATGTGGAATCTAAACAACAACAATAACAACAAACCAAACTCTTAGGCACAGACAACAGACTGGTGGTTGCCAGACATGGAGGGGGCAAGGGATGAGATGGGTGAAGGGGGTTACAAGGTATAAACTTCGAGTTATAAAATAAATAAGTCCTGGGCATGTTCCCCCCTTTCCTCCTTGGTTCTTTTGGCTATTCAAATAATTAAAAGGACATAGGGTGGATTAACAGGAGACATTCAAATTTAATGATGTATGCACAGGAAATCCATATTAACATGAGCAATTTTAAAGACAGGCAAAATGATGTATATATGTCACTCTGGGCTAAGGAGAAGGGGGCAAGAGTCTGGGATTTCAAAGGGAAGAAAGGCAATTCACAGGAAGAATGAAAAGAGTAAATGTTTGGTAAACAAATGTTTGCTGGGCCGACACAGAGAGGACTTTGATCAAACAGGCCTTGCTAGGTTCCTCCCTGACTAGTTCAGGGTACGCTATAGTTATCTATGGTGGTAGCCCCTTCCTTGAATGGGTCCTCCATCTAAATTCTTTTTAGGCAGTTAGGGGAGAAAGTCAAAGGTCTTCCTGAGTCTTTTGGGCCCTGATCGTTTTCAGCTTGAAATAATCTATGTGCCAGAGTGGCACATCTTGGGGCGACTTGTTCTGAACCCTACAGATGTAATGTACAGCATGGTAACTATAGTTAGAAATACTGTATTGCATATTTGAAAGTAGCTAAGAAAATAGACCTTAAAAGTTCTCACCACAAGAAAAAAAACTTTTGTAACATGTATGGTGATGGATGTTAACTAGACTTATTGTGGTGCTCATTTTGCAATATATACAAGTTATCGAATCATGTTATAGAAAGTTATATGTCAATTATACCTCAATAAAAATAACCGAAGATAGAGAGGGAAAAAAATAATGAAGTCTTTGAAATGAGGAAGTTCGCAACATTGAGATAGTCATTACTTTTCAGCTTTGCAGCCTACAAGTTTAAGTAGAAAAAAAGACAGCAAAGTCTGCTTTTTGCATACTTTGAATACACTGCTCAAACACAGTCAATGTTGCAAAAGCACTTTAAGCATTTCATGATGCTTAGCTTAAGGTAAAGTGTCTTTACTGTAGATGGCTGGGTGACAGTTTGAGTCAGTCGGTTTGCCTGGCGGCAGATTGGAGAGATGGAGTTAGTCTTCTTGGTTTAGGAGTCAGTGTTTTTGGAGGGAGAAGGATTAACGCAGGTGGACTTTATAGGTGCTCGGTGTGGATAGGGCTTCCGGTGCCTCCCAGAAACATCTGTACTCTTCCATAATACAACCAAGCAACGTCAGCTTTGAACACTAAAATTTTATTTTTTTAAAATTATTATTATTTGTTTTTGTGAGGAAGACCAGCCCTGAGCTAACATCCATTGCCAATCATCCTCTTTTTTGCTGAGGAAGACTGGCCCTGGGCTAACATCTGTGCCCATCTTCCTCTACTTTATATGGGACGCCGCCACAGTGTGGCTGACAAGCAGTGTGTCGGCCGGCGCCCGGGATCCGAACCCGCAAACCCGGGGCTGCCAAAGGGTGAACTTAACTGCTGCGCCACCAGGCCAGCCCAAAGCACTAAAATTTTAGATGATCATTTAGGTCAGGAAAATTTTCTTTTCAGTATACTTTATATTTATTGAAGAAAAGGGTAGACTGTCTGTATCTTATATACATTAACCATTATTATTGTTTTTTATATCCAAATTTTTCAGTTGTATGAAATTCAATCATAACGACATTTGATAAGATCTCCAGACACTAGAAAAAGGCTCAAGAATTCAGGAAAATACTTCACGGAAGGCAATTCCCAGAGTATTTCTTCACGTGTCTTTGAAATTGTCCTAAACATAGCTCCTGTTAGACTTGCAGAGCCTCGCTGATAATTTCCTACAAATACTGCTTTTGGAAAATTAGGAATTTAAAATCTAGAAATATTTCAAAACAAAGCAGTAGGTATTAATAGATACGTTTGGAAAACTTGTTTGGATTTAGGTTTTTCTTTTGAGTTGTCACTAAATTCTTGTGTAACCACATTTTGATAGCACCACTATTTGTTTCTTTCTCTCACTAGTACACAATACCCTGGACAGCAGGACATCTTACTCATTCTTGCATTTCTAGAACCTCTATATTGTTTTTGAATGAATAATAATAAATAAGAAATTTTTTCTAAAGACCAATTGCTTAGACTTTGATCTGATTATCTTGCACATAGTCTCTATCAGTGGCACCATTTTAGAATAAGATGACTGATTGACAATTACATATTTTGAAACTCTGATAACATATCTGTCATGGACTAACTGACATGTACAAGAAGCTGAGACCCTGTGGATGATGTAGGAACAGCTTTTTACAACCTGAGGCTGAAAGAAGCAGCAGCATCAGTTATCAAGCTGGGGCAACATACATACACTCGGGGTCTAGAATCAGCTCCTTCCTTTTGAAGCATTGGCATAGACACACCGAGTAAAAGGACTGGCGTGTTAGAATTCAAACTCAATATGCTCAAAGGCATTGACTGACTGATTTCTAGATATCTCTACGATATTAATGATACGTCTTAAATGAAAGTATTTCCCAATATACACTGTGACATTTTCTCCTATTCATGACAATTTTACATGAACTATTGAAATCGTTATTCAGCTCTCTTCATCACTCCAATCTTATGCGATTATAAGAAGATTCTTCTTCAGATAAATGTCTTATTTCAGCCATCATTCGCTTTGGGAGTACAGTGATATGTTTAAATGGTTATAAACTGTATAGTCTTTGGCCATCTTTATTATACTGAGCAGGCTAAGCATATACTAGTCAGAAAAGCAACAGGCATCTGAGCATTGGTTTTTGTCTTGTCCCTGAAAATGGCTTCCTCCTTCTTCCCATCTTTATGCTGAAAAGATATGTAGTACAGTCTTTATTACAGTGGGGATTGTTTACTTGCCTGCCTAAAAGAATAGCAAATGATATACATGTCTCTGCCTTTTTTTGGATTCATTATCAATATTTTAATTAATTTCAAAGAAGTCCTCCTGTTGGGTATCGTGGTCCCTGGAGTCAGCTGAACACACCCTGACGAGAAGAAAGGATAGTTGGAGAATCGGCCTCATTGGTGTCCTGACTAGAATTAGAATCAGTGATCCAGTGAACAATAAAAAGTCATGTCTAATTATTGATAAATGTTTGTGTAGTAGACAAATATCCAAAAGGCAAACAGTGAATTAAGAAAAAATCCTCTGAACAGGCCTGATAGCAACAGAGATTTTTTTTTTTTTTTTTTTTTTAGATTTGCAATTCCATTTAGGGGAAAAATGTGGAATACTTTATATACCATAGGATTTGATTGATTCTTTGGTTTTTGTGCTCATAAATTTACATCTCACTGATTTTGCTTGTCCATATTCCAAAAAGGTATTCATTTATGTTGGTTACCATAGAAACCAGAAGTGCTCCATTTGTATGTAATTCTTTGCACATATTTCCTCCTCTTTCTTGCTTTTCAAGTCAGCTAAATTGCTTTATGTGGCATTTTATGTAGAATAACCTTTGTTTGCTTAAGTCTTTCATGAAACAAAGCTTCAGAACTTCAAATGTATTACTTTGTATTAATCTAAATCATAATTTTGAGTTGTGAATTTTGCTGAAAAATGACTGAATAAAACAGAAATGTTTTCTAAATAAAATAGCACACAACTTTAGAGTTGAAATTGAGTAGGAAAACCAAGACATCAGTAGCCCACTTTAGAAAAGCTCTAAGTGTTACTTTGCTAAACCAAGGAGAAAAATGTTAAAATAATTTGCATGTTCAAAGGTGAATGTTTTGGCAAGCATCGCAACCAGTCATGCAGGAAGCAGTTACTGAGTAACCCTTATGTGTCCATCTCTGTGCTGGGTCAAAGGAGTACAAAGCCTTGGAAGATGGAGTCACTGTCTTCAAGGTGTTTACAAACTAGTCTATAGCAGAGACTATAGGTGGAATAGAAGCTGTGGGAGTTAAATTCTTTCAAGGCATGTCATTTGAGAAACATGCAGAATATGTGTGCACTTAACATCGTAATTAAACACACTAATGAGCCGGTTTTGTCCCTTCTATAAGGTCAGTCACATGCCTTCTGTGAAAGATGTCCTCCCTGCCACTATTTCTTCTCCTGTGTCAGTTTTGATTCCAGATTGTTTGCCTTTCCTGTATAATTCTCCAAATAATCCTAAGGGAGGGGAGCATATAAAGATAAAAGAGATTGTTGGACCAGTGTCCAGGAAGCCAGAATTTAGCCCCACCTCTGCCACTAATTTGCTGTGAATCTGTGTGCTCTGAAGCAAGTCACTTTACTTCAGTCGACTTCATTGTCTGAATCAGTAAAGTAAGAGACTTGATGAAGGTTAAAATGCTGTGTCACTCCAGAAATGAATTCTGATGCTGTTATCCTAAACAGCTATTTTCAGATACTATTGAATTCCAAGTAGTCTATATGAAGAACCAGTTGGAATTCCATAGAAGTCCCTTGAAATTATGCCAGGAGTGTCAGCTGGGTAGGAGGGCAGTGGACAGGCCTTCTTGGCCCGAGTCACCTTGCACTTCCCATGTGTTGACAGGTGTGCAGAAAGGCTATATTTGAGGAGCTGTTTTCCAGTATGACAAGACCTCTATGCAGCAGCCTCGTGACTGTGCCACCAGCGATCCACACTCTCGGCCAAAGTAATTTGTGGTTTAATTAGAATGTTGTTCCACCAAAGAGCCTTTTTTATTTAGATATACCATTAGCTCAGAACCCGTTTACAGTCTCACACACATTAGATGTGATAACATCCAAGTCTCTACAACATATTTTCTCCAAGGCCTCAGTTTAGCTTTCTGTAGATAAATTCCTTCTCTTAGTGATTGTCAAATGTTTGGGAGTTATTGGACTAATACTAGGTTTGCCCCCCACGTCTTCACTCTCATTGTGAATGTATATTCTCTGCCAGTTTCACATTTTTATTATGAACAACAAATAAGAGAGTGGGTGGGAAAACATTTTGTAAACTGGCAAGTATTATAGAAATATATATCATTGTTCATAATAAGTGTTTTAGTGTTCTTCCCTCCAGGAAACTATTATCATTATAATCGTGGTGTTTTTACTTTTGGTACAAGTGGGAAATACCTCTTTCACACCTCGGTGTCCTCTTTCCCTAAATTGCTCCCGCACCCATCTGCAACACAGCATCCCCAGCCTCTTTTCTGAATGTGGCTTTCATATTTTTAATCTAACTTAACTTGGCCACCCCTTGAAGACTTGGCTTCCCTCACAGACCTCTCAGGTGGTGGCTGTTTTCTCCTCTGCATCCTTTATGCCACTGGCCTGGGGATGAGGGAAGTGTCTTCTTTGTTACTCATTGCTTCTTCCACACCTTTTATCTCTTCTTTTACTTTAAACCCCCCCTAGCCCTTGCTCTTTGTAGCCTTTGCCATTTAACTATGGTGCTCTAGCAATATGACACTTACTGTGTTCTAAGCTCTTTATAGATACCCACTTATTTATTCTTTACAGCAATCCCATGAGGGTGATTCTTTTATTGTCAGCATTGTCTCCATTTGACAAAGAAAGCAAGGAAAGTACAGAAAGTTTAAGTAACTTGCCTAACATTGTAGAGTTGGCAAGAAGCAGAGCCAGGATTCAAACCCTGGGAGTATGGCTTCACTGTCCACGCTTTATCTATTACCGCCTCTATCTGGGCTGCCTCTGGCCCTGCTTCTCCCCATCCGCTTACCCTGATTTATTTTTTTTCAAAGCACTTTTTACCACCTGAAATATTAAATATTTGTTTGTATCTGTCTCCTCCTACCAAAATGTCTGCTCCACGAAAGCAGGGACTTTGTCTTTTGGTTCACTGCTTAGAAGTGCCCGGAACATAGTAGGTATTTAAAAAATATTTGGTGAATGAATGAATGGATGAACTGGTTATTTGGCAACTGCCTCTCAGCTGGAGCTGGGACAACGCAGTCACCTTTTTGCTTTGCGGGCTCTCTGACTTGCTGTTAGAACCTGCCAGTAGGGGGCACTGGAGGGAGCCCGCGAGGCTGGAAAGGGAGGGGAGAGGAGAGCCTCACTCCTCCCTGTCTGTTGTCTGCTCCTGGCAGCATCTCCGCGGCGGAGCTGCTTTGCTTCAGCAGCAGCCGTTCCTCCCTGCAGCTGACAGTCAACTGCAGGTTCTTAACTCTCGCGGAACCAGCGCTGTCATGACCACTCGGAGATCCCAGCGCCAGTTGCGCATTCCCCCCTCCTCAGAGGTCCGAGTTTCAGGTCCAGGGGTCCCTCCTCCAAGCATCTGAGTTTTAGTCTTTATAACCTCTTCCCTTTGTGTCCCAGCTGTTGAGGGTGGTAACTGCTCCTCGCAATGACTATTTCTGTGATTCCTTGGTATTTTCTTTCTGACTTCTTAATTTCCCAATACATGGTTAATCTTTTTTTACATTAGATTCTCTTTGTTCCAATAACTGGTATGGTTTCTGTCTCGTTTCCTGACCAGTACAGAACAGGTACCAGGAGCAGTCTCAGGACACAGGACCTGAAAGATGAGATTTGATGATTGGCCTGGTGGTACTTGAGCCTGAATGCAGTGCTGAGGTCTGTGCAGATGTGCACTGGATGTCAGTAATCTGTGGGATGCGGTGTTATCAGCATTAATCAAATTTCCATCTGCTGTTGACTGTGTTCACGTGCCTGATAATCACGTGAGTTGGCAGCTGCTGACCATTATGGTGGTAATGGTGACTACAAGCTTTGTGGCATGGGGTGGCTTCCTTTGAATGCATGTCAGTACACATAGAAGAAATTGAGACTCAGATCTTTAAACTCTAAGCCAAAGTCATCATCATAGAATAGGAGAGCTTCTTAAAAGAATCTCTTATTTCTTAGAGCTTACTGACAATCGGGCACACAATTTAATTGTGCGGTTGCAGAATGACAGCATAAGTTGCAATCTTGCCAAGTCTCTGATGTGAAGAAGGACTGATGGGGAAGGAGTAAAACCTTGGAGTGGGGACAGCTGAGTGGATTCATACTGAATATGAAGTATAGTCAGTGGATATTTCCACGAAAACCAATAAATATCAGGAAGAAAAATCATACTTTAAGTGATTAATAGTAAAAGTGCAGTATACTTCAACGTTCTTTAGTAGAGAGATCTCAGTGGGTCAGCCCAAAGGTCAGACTGTCTCTGCCCAGTGAGCCCCCGGAAATGGGAATATTTGTTTGAGTCGTCAGCACTGAAAAATGATGTCAGGGGTCTGTACTGGTAGGAACCAACACTCTGCTGTCATTCATGGCGTCTGATGCGCGACAGCAGCCAATCTGCTTGTCATCAGCAGCGGTCAGAAGCTCCCTGCTTCATTGCTCACAACTCCCTGTGTAAAGCTCTGAGTCTTGCTCCTGCTTTGAGTCATTGCCCTACTGTTTTATACCATCTCATTCGTTCTGAGTTGGCAGTGCGACAGTCTGCACCAGCTGCTTCATGTGTTGATGTAGATTAAGACCCAGGGATAGAGTCTTCTAGTGGAATAAATACTCGGTGAGGAGTTGGAATGTTGAGTTTATGGTAATATCAACCCATGAGAGAAGAATTATAACATAGTAATTAAGTAATTATAGTACAATATAGTATAGTAATTATAGTATAGTAATTAAGACTTTGGAATTGGAATAGTTTTGAATCCTGGTTCAGGCTCCCACTAGCTGGTTAAATTTAAGTTACCTAAACTCTCTAAGACTCAGTTCCTTCATCAGTAAAATATCAATAATAATAATTAATTCATAGAATGTTGTGAGGGTTAAATGAAGTAATGGAAGGCTCAATGTATTGGTTTCCTATTACTGCTTTAACAAATTACCACAAGCCGAGTGGCTTAAAACAATACAAATTTATACTCTTCCAGCTCTGGAGGTCAGAAGCCTGCCATGGGTCTTACTGTGCTGAAGTCAAGGTGTCTGCAGGGCTGCGTTGCCTCTGGAGGCTCTAGGGGAGAATCCATTTCCTTGGTTTTTCCAGCCTCTAGAGGCCACCACCTACTTTCCTTGGCTTATAGCTATTTCCTCCACCTTCAAAGCCAGCGGCATAGCATCTTCAAATCTCACACTCTTCTGCCTCCCCTTTTCACTTATGAGGACCCTTGTAATTACATTTGGCCCACCCAGATAGTCTAGCGTAATCTCTCCATCTCAAGGTCAACTGATTAACAATCTTAATTCTGTCGGCAACCTTTGGCCATGTAAGCTCACATCTTCACAGATTCTGGATATTAGAATGTGGACGTCTTTGGGAGGCCATTATTCTGCCTACCACACTCAAATATGTATTGCATAGATTGTGCATGTGAGGTACTTAGCACTGGGCCTGGCAGATGCTAGGCCATTAATAGAGACATTACTTTTTAGTATCATCCAAATTTCTTCAAATACTTCTTTAGATAATTAAAAAAAAAAAGAACACAGGCAATCTGGGGGAATTTAAGCAAATGGTGATGAGTGCATGGATGAATCCATTCTTTGTGGAAGAGAAAAGCATTGGTCACCTGCTGACCTTCACTGTGGTCCATCCTGTCCTTGCTCCCTGTTCAAACTTTGTCTGAATTATCTCAAATGGGCAAGCCACTCAGTATGTGATAATTTGTTAAAGCAGTAATTGGAAACCAATACATTGAACGTTGAGCATCCTTTGAACCTTCTTTTTGTCAATCATCAACTATACTGGCATTCTTTAAAGTTCCACCAGCTGTTCTGATATCACTGTTAGTTACCTGGTTGAATATAAAAGTTAAACATTTATTTCATGACCATTTAGAAAAATTGGCAGTATTGTTAATTATGCAACTCAATATTGTTGAGGATATCTGCTTAAACTGGGAAATTGCTCTCTGACAAAAATGTAAGTTGGTCTGGCAATTATTTTTTCCCTTGTATCTATTCTTTTTATTGTCATATCTTAGAAACTCACATTTTGGTTCAATATTTTTAATGATATGCATAGACACAGATTATTAGGGGCCTTAGCGTGTTAGTGTATTTTTGGATAATTTTCTATGGTGAGGTTGACATTGGCACAATTGTGGAACAGGCAAGTTTATTTTCAGCACCTTCCATTCCCTTTTACTTTGTGTCTCATATTTCCCCCTTTTTAAAGATATTTAGGGCTTACATGTTTTCTTCCTTCTGTCCACTATCAAGGTCTGTTCTGAAAAAGAGAAAAACCACCCAAATCTCATTCGTAAGCGAATCGTAAAACTAAATCAGCGTTTATCTTCTTTGGAGGATATTTGCGTGTTACATTGCATTTCTTCTTCTGGAGTGGCTTTGCCTCTTATTAAAGAAATTTTCAGGGGCCGGCCCAGTGGCGCAGGGGTTTAGTTCGTGCTTGGCCTCCCGGGGTTCGCGGGTCCGGATCCTGGGCGCCCGCCGACGCACTGCTTGTTAGCCATGCTGTGGCTGCGTCCCATATAAAGTAGAGGAAGGTGGGCATGGATATTAGCCCAGGGTCAGTCTTCCTCAGCAAAAAGAGGAGGATTGGCAACAGATGTTAGCTCAGGGCGGGTCTTCCTCACACACACACACACAAATTAAAGAAACTTTCAGCAGCAGAGCTGGGGAGGCCTTTGTGTTTACAATCACATCAATATGTGGTATGTGTGTGGAACTAACCCCCCCATAAAGGAATGTGTACACTTTCTAATTTAAACAGTCGGAATCCAATCCCACATGTAGAAATTTTTGTTCTGTCTTGTTCGATGCAACATCAGTATTCAGTTTGTATAGATATTCTTGATTTTAATTAATGCGCACGTGAAATCTCTGCTGTGGGTTGAGCCTGTGTGGTTTGGTCTCTGTTAGTTGATTTGGCATTCTCTCTAAAGCTGCCATTGGAAGAATCGTTTTACGTAGCTCTTTTAAAACAACAGAACACAAACAGAAGGGAGTGGCATAGCTGCTTGTTTGTCTGATTGAAGCAGAAAACATATATTTAGAGTTGAGATGAGAACGCTTTCCAGTTTTTCTGAATGCATCCTCGAAGTTTTCTCTGGAGTCCTGTGGGCTTCACGCCTAGTTAAAGAGACCTAGCCACGTACTGAATGCTCTATAGCGTAAGTCATGTCAAATTCGGGAGAGTAGCGATTCCATCTCCTCAGCCTGCCTTTTGTTGCTGTCGGTGGTTCCAGTGTGACTCCTGGTGCCAAGTAGTTAGGAACAATGTTATCATCAGAGAACAGTGCTTGGGTTTTAATGCCTTGTAATGCCAGAGCTGACAAGTCACACTTTTAGACTGAATCTCCAGAGGCATGTGCTCTGCTCCATTTGCGTGTGCGGTAGCCTCTATTGTCCACAGAGAGCTTTGACCTTGCAGCAAGAACTGAGCATGTCCAATACAGGGAGCTACGTTGTTCAACTGAGTTGGAATTTTAGTCCTTGATGTATTCAATCCCTTAAATGAAGGATTATTTCAAAGGTCTTCATTTCATAGGGATATATTTTTTTCTCAACCGCTCTAATGCTACTTTTGTTATGTGTTTATTGGGTCATACTTTCAGGAATGCAGTTCTAGAGATTTTTCAACCTGCTTGACACCATGAGGCTATTTGAAGTAAGAAAGTTCTGGAAGTTAGTTGGGAGGTGCTGTTCTTATGGGCAAAATAGTCAAGGGGATCTCGAGTTTCGAGGGTCAGATGTAGTTTGGGTAAAACACAGCCGCACCTCAGATCCCACCAACCTATTGCAAAAAATCTGGTCCAAGCTGGGCCTCTTTCACCTTCTTTTCAAGTGACGAGTTTTGTAGGGCAGAGAGGCAAACAGGTGGGTTTATTCTGGACAGGGCAGCAGATATTTCACAAGTAGAATTTAACTCATACTCTTTTTATAGAAACTTCTGGTGGGTATATTTATGGAAGTGATCTGCAGTCATTAATGATCTGAAGTCAGAATGGTTAGAAGGGATACTTATATCCTTTTAAAGTTCTTTCTCAGCAAGTTCATAATTTGTCCCTGGAGGATATTTCTAAGCATTTTCTTGGCATGTTTAAAAACTTGGTCTTCTTTTTCTAATAAAGAATTTTTAATAGTCTTTCAAATGGCTGAATTTGCATTTTTTATAGTTTCTTTTCTGCTTGAGCATTTCTGCCTCTATATAATTAGAACAGTTCAAAGTAGCGGTATGTGTACTTTTTTTATATTTCTGTCAAAATGATGCTCTATTTTAACTATATAATGTTAAATATAACGTTTTCAAAAGAAGTGATAGACTAAATAGAAATTTTCATTCAAAGGGTTCATTCAAATTGCTATACATGGAACAATTAATTCTTTAAGCAGCCTCATATATCATTTGTCTAAGGACGACTGAAGTCAGGAGGAGCCCAAAAGTTGCCCACACAGGTATGAAAATTTTTACTAATAGGATTTGACTCTTATATTCTCTTGATCTGGAGATGTGACATTTTAGATTTAGAGATGATCTGGAGGAGTAATTTAATGTTTTATTATATTTAATTTTGTCATGTGGTTTTGTATATGTTGGGTTTTAAATCTACATATGAAATTTTGTTAAGTTTGTTTTATAATTAATTGTCTCAGGAAAGGAGCAAAAGAAAGTCTGCGTAAGAATTGTAAATCCTTAGATTACAAAAAGGAATGTTAAGACCTTCTATTGACCAGTAATTGCTTCCTACAAGAATATTTTAGTCCTTTGTATTAGAAAAAATTTTTTCACTAAATAAGAAAAGTATTTTTAATTTTAAAAATTAAACCATTAATTTAATTCCTATTAAATTCCTATTCTAATGTAGTAACTTTTTGGGTTGGACCAAGGAGTAGAACCCACTTCTGGTGAAGAAATTACTCTGTAGGAAGTTGAGCCCTGGTCATGGGGTGGTACTAGTGGGTGTGCATCCTACATTTTCATGTAACTCATATCTTGTGTAAAAGAGACTAACCCTGGGCCCAGCAGCAACTATGCCATGGTCCAGAAAGAAGTACTACTCTCCTCTCCATTGCTAAGTTATATCCATCCAAGGAGAATTCCTGGATCATCATAGCAGGACTCAGGAAGGGAATGAGGGAGATGCCTGTTGTCACTAAAACCCCTCCCTCTGACTCCTGTAATGTAGCTATTTATTAAGAGCTTGATTAGTAATGTAACCAATACTTATTTTGATTTTCCCATATGGATGGATTAAAAAGCATTAGCATAAGCTGCTTTCTCAACTCTTTTATTTCTCTAGTTAAACTTGGGTAAAATCTGAAATAAACAGTACCATTTATCTAAAATATTTAGAGAAAGGAGTGTTTTGGTAACTGTACATTCTTATTATCTGGGATTTATATTTTAAACCATATATCATATAATGATTTCAAAGCTTATGATATAATAACATCCTCAAATCTCTAAATTTGTATGATATATATATCATTCCTCATAGAAAATACTCAATTTGGGTAATTTAGGGAGAGTCTAATAAGGGGACTAATTATAAAATTCTGGGCAGAGTGGAAGGGAAGTCATATAGGTTAGTACAGTACCCTGAACTAGTAACATTATTATCCCTAGGCTGAAAGGGACAGGGGAAAAAGTTTAGTGAAGAGAGAGAGACAATGAAGAATTGAGAGAGAGAGAGAGAAAGAGGAAAAGAGAGAGAGAGTGTGAGCGAGCTGTATGGAGAGAGCTATGCACAAAGGATCTTATAGAAGCTGTGACCCTTGGCAGAGAGACTCAGCCAGCTCAAAGCAGCTCTTCAGTGAAGGAGCTGGGGGAACTTCACTCTTCTGCCTCCTTCAGATCTAGAATGGCAAACAGAAGACATCAAAATCATATGTAATTTAAAGTTTGAAGATTCAGAAGACACTGAAATATTTTTGAATGTTTGTGAATAATCAGTATGAGCATTGGTTCTCATTGTATAATATTTTAGGAAATTATTCTGAACATTTACTAACTGATACATTCTGGAATTTGCTTTATTGAATTAATCTTGAATATCTGTCTATCTATCTATCTATCTATCTATCTATCTATCTATCTATCTATCTATCTATCTAATCTGTCTATCTGATCTTGTTTGGCATCTTGTTATAAAAGTAAAGTGAAGGATTGCAAAATCACCCACAGAAAAACAATCTTCTTCTGCACCAGTCTTCTAGTTATTTACATTTACAGTTTCTAGGTGTTTCCTCTAGTAAAACAGTAATGACAAAAATAATACCTAAAAAACCCCAAACCCTGCCGTGTATACAGTATGTCTTTTTAGCATAAACACTTAATAGAAAGAAGAATCAGGCAAAAATAGTTCAACAGCCTCTGACTAAACAAGCATTGCCAGAACAAAACATTGCAGTCTGCACCTACAATGGAACATCTTTTAATCTGAGATATTTTGAGAACATCGTGGCCAGAATATCTCACAATGCTTCACATCGTTGTTACTGTTGGCCACTGTTCATACTGAGCTCTCCTTGTATAATCTGTTCTTTTACTCTGTCAAAGCAAAATATTGCACTTAGCAAAGTTAAACCGGTAAGAAAGACTTTATTTAAGGCTATTGCAATAGAGGAGAAAGACCAAAACTCAGTCTGAACTCAACTCCACTGAAACAAAGGGCAGGATAGTTTTTAAGAGCTGGGGTGGGGTGAATTTTAGGCCATTTATGATCCTTAAATTTTCATGACAGGAGGTAGTTTTACAAGTGGGAGCAAGCCACCCACTGCCCACCAAAGCGAGGCTCCTACCCTCCCCCCAAAAACTGAGAGATAGAGGCACTGGTTTCCTATGATAGAGGATCATATTTAAAAAGGCTGGCTCCCAGATTCTTGAGAAAGAGTCCTGAGTTGCAAAATTGACAAGAGTCTTTTAAAAAGATTTACATCTCAAAGAGGCAGGGAAAGAACTCACAAAGTTTTCTAAAGAAAGTGGTCAGGGGTTTAGTCTGGAAGAAGCCTGAAGAGTTTAGTCAAACTGAGGGAAATGTTAAGGCTGTCTTGGTCATGCACTTTTGACTTCTCTTCTAATCTTCCATTGATCCCATCCAGTTCAATCCTTTTACTTGGGGCATGCCCCTGACCCCCCCAAGCTTCCACACATTGTCAATATATCGATAGCCTGCTACGTCCATCTGTTTACTTTAACAAAGATGCGATTTTCCTAACAATCTTTAATGGAGGCCCTTTGTTTCCTTAAACCACAAGCAACTTGGGATGGGGAGTAGGAGTCCACGACTATTTCAGTTCTTCCCTTAGCCATTGTGTAAAATGTGTTTACTTATGGAAGCTCATACTTACAGGCTGCGGCAATATCTGCTGCTTCTTGTCCCTGCGTTGATCAACTTCCTGAATGCTTCCGTAGACTCACAGAAATCATTGGCTTCGGACTTGGAGTGATTGTCCTCATCCCTTGTCTTGGATGACCTTGGGTCACCTCAGTGTCTAATCTCAATGTCTAACCTCCAGGTTCCTTGAATTTCTCAAATTTAGAGACTTGCACCTTATTTCTATCCCAATCAT
This sequence comes from Tapirus indicus, assembly GCA_031878705.1. NCBI lineage: Eukaryota > Metazoa > Chordata > Mammalia > Perissodactyla > Tapiridae > Tapirus > Tapirus indicus. The sequence goes on from CM062918.1 coordinate 6,249,402, forward strand.
ACCCTTGGCTTTATTGTAAGCCAACACTACTTTGCCTTTTTTGTCTTAAATTATAGCATCCCACCCCCTCACCACTATTCCTATCTTTTCCATTTTCTTACTCCTTTGCTGCCACTATGCTTGTTCATTGAGCTTCAGTCCCTAGTCCCTTCTGTTTTGTCCCTACATGTCCGTTTATACTTGTCTTCACTTCCTATCGCATCTGGTCTTAGGTGGTAGTTCATTCCCCTGTTCCTTTTTGCTTTTTTCTCCACGACCCTGGCAAATTCAAAAAACTTGCATCAATCTAACTCTCAGCCTGCTGTGAATTTGTAGATAGGTTTGCGGAACACAACTGGAAAAAATGAAGCAGTTGTAAACATTGGTGGCACAGCTACTTTTGGTTTGGACCTGTATTGAACTGACTAAGTCCGGAGGTCCTGTTAATTGTAGTCAGCTTTTTGTATTATTCCCTACAGTAGATATTTTAAAGACTCCAGAATGTTACTTTATTATAACCATTCTTATTTTTTCTAATTAAAATACAAATGCTGTTTATTTTGAAACATTCAGAAATATAGAAAAGAATGGGTAAAATACTAAAATCACTTTTTATCTGTCCACTGATATATAGTCAATAACTATACCATTCTAATTCTTTCTCTAAGCATTTTATATGTATAAAGAAGTGTATCATGTGTAATACATAGTATTTATTTTGTGACAATAGGCTCATACTTACAATTTTATATCCTGCTTTTTTTCCCACCTAATATTTTGTGATGGGTGTTTTCCGTCATGACATATTTTTCACTAACATGATTTTTAATGGTGACATCATGTCCATATAAAGATATACTGTTTGTCCTTTTCTTATTATGGGTAATATCTAATTGTTGTTTAGTGTGACAATAAACATCCTTTTCCGTAATCTTTGTTGCTGAAGCTTTGGGAAAGTGTTGTCCTCTTGTAACTCTATCCATTTTCTTCAATTTCACCACTCCAGTGAAAATGCTTTAGCTAAATTCACCAATGGCATCCATTTTGACAGTTACAGTGGACAAATTTTAGTCCTTATCTGACTAGATCCATCAGCATCATTTGACACTGGTGACCACTCCTTAAAACATTATTTTCTCTTAGCTTCCATGACAACACAATTTCCTGATATCTCTAGCTGTTCATTTTAAGTCATAGTTTGCCAGCCCCTAACCCTCTACCTGACTTTTAACTGCTTGATAACAGTGGGCTCAGTCTTGGCCCCCTTTTCTTGTCCCTGTGGACACGATATGGACCTAATATTCAATGAACTACCTAACATCTCCACCTGGGTGTGTCACAGGGATCTCAAAATCAACATATCCAAAATTGAACTCTGGATATTGCTCTCACCAACTGCTCCACGTTCTTTTTTTTTCCGTCAACAAATGGTACATCCATTCTCCCAGTTGCAAAAAATACTACCTTGGAATCATTTCTAGCATTTTCTCTCCTTTTCCCCTTATATCCAATCCATCACCAATTCCTGTTGATCCCAACTCCAAAAAGGCACCTACATTCTGCCCTCTTTTCTCCTTCTATATTGCCACCAACCTGATACTCATTTGCAGTTTTTTTTTCCTAGCCTCTCTTCCTCTACCTGACATTTAAATGCTTGATTACTTAGGGCTTTGTCTTGGGCCATCTTTTCTTGTCAGCCTTCTAGCTGATTTTTATGATTCCATTCTTGCCTCCTGTGGTAGGCAAAATTCTAAGATGACCCCTAAGTTTCCTGCTCTCTGGTCTATATGCCCTGTAAAATATCTTCCCCTTGAGTGTGGGTGGGACCTCTGAATATCACAGGATAGTCGATAGTTGCTGGAGGATACATGTAATTGATTAGGTTGTATTAAATGATAAAAGGGGTGGGATTATTAGTCACACTTGTGATAACTGTGCGTTATGTAAGATTCTGTTGTAGCACATGGAAAAGAGATTGTCCTACTGGCTTTGAAAGATTAAATTGCCATGTTGTGAGAGGGCCACATAGCTAGGACTTAAAGGCAGCCCCTACGAGCTGAGAGCCAATTTGGCTAACAGCTAGCAAGGAAATTGGGACTTCAGTCTAACAACAACAGGGAATTGAATTCTGTCAACACTCGGTGAGCTTGGGAGAAGACCTCGAACTTCGGATGTGATCCCATCCCAGGCTGACACTGATTGAAGTGAGACCCACTGGTGAGATCCAGATCAGACAACCCAGCTAACCTGTGTGTTGACTCCTGATGCACAGAAACTCTAAGATAGTCAATTTGTGTTGTTTTAGCTGCTAAATTTGTGGTAATTTGTTATACAGCAGAGAAACTAACACACCCCCTTCCTTCTTGTTCCCACAATCATTCTAAACACAGAGGGCAGAGGAAGCTTAAAACCTTTTAATATCTTTATATGGCATTTAAAACAAAATAATTCTCTTTTCCCGGGTTTATTGAGGGATAGATGACAATATGTTTATAGTGTACAATGCAAAATATATTTAAAGTGTACAATGATATGATTTGATATATCTATACATTGTGAAAATATTCCCATAATCAAGGTCATTAGCATATCCATCACCGCAGATAATTACTTAAAAATTTTTTTTTGGTGAGAATGCTTAAGATCTCTCTTAGTAAATTTTGATTATACAATATGGTATTATCTACTGTAGTCACTGTGCTATACCTTAGATCCTCAGATTTTGTTAATCTTATAACCGAAAGTTTGTATGCTTTAACCAACCTCTCCCCATGTCCCCACCCTCCAGCCCCTGGCAACCACCATTCTAGTTTCTGTTTCTATGAGTTTGACTCTTTTTTTGGATTCCACATAAGCGATACCATGCAGTATTTGTCTTTGTCTGGCTTATTTCACTCAGCATTGTGTCCTCCAGGTTTATTCATGTTGTCACAGGTGGCAGGACTTCCTCTTTTTTTAAGGTTGAATAGTATATCATCATGTCTACTATCTCACATTTTCTTTGTCCATTCCTTCATTGACAGACACTTAGGTTGTCTCCATATCTTGGCTATTGTGAATCATGCTGAAATAAACGTGGAATGCAGATATCTCTTCAAGATAGCGATTTCATCTCCTTTGGATATATACCCAGAAATAAGATTGCTGGATCATATAGTAGTTCTTGAGGAACTAATTTTTAATTTGTTGAGGAACCTCCATACTGCTTTCCATAGTGGCTGCACCAGTTTACATTCCCACCAGCAGTGTATAAGAATTCCCTTTCTCCACATCCTTGTCAGCATTTGTTATCACTTGTCTTTTTTATTTTTGGTGAGGGAGATGAGCCCTGACCTAATATCTGTTGCCAATCCTCCTCTTTTTTGCTGAAGAAGGTTGGCCCTAGGCTACCATCCATGCCCACCTTCCTCTACTTTATATGTGGGACGCCTGCCACAGCGTGGCTTGATAAGTGGTGCGTAGATCTGTGTTCGGGATCTGAATCTGTGAATCCCAGGCCACCAAATCGGAGTGCATGACCCCAACCACTATGCTGCCTGGATGGCACCTGTTTGTCTTTTTGATAGCAGATATCCTAACAGGTGTGAGGTAATATCTCACTGTGGTTTCAATTTGCTCTTCACTGATGATTAGTGATATTTCGCACCTTTTCATATACCTGTTGACAATTTGTATGTCTTCTTTGGTAAAATGTCCATTCAGGTCCTTTGCCCATATTTTCATTGGGTTATCTGTTTTATTTGCTATTGAATTGTATGAGTTCTTTATATAGTTTGGATATTAACCCCTAATTGGATAAATGGTTTGCAAATATTTTCTCCCATTCCATAGGTTTACTTTTCATTTTGTTGATAGTTTCTTTTGCTGTGCAGAAGCTTTTAAATTTGATGTAGTTCCCCTTGTTCATTTTTGCTTTTTCTCTCTTTGCTTTTGGTGTCAAATCCAAAAAGTGTCATTGCCAGACCAGTGTGAAGGTCTGTTCTCTCTGTTTTCTTCTAGGAGTTTTATGGTTACAGGTCTTCTGTTCATCTTTAATCCATTTCAAGTTAATTTTTGTGAGTGTAATTTTTGTAAGATAGGTGTCCAGTTTCATTCTTTTAAATGTGAATATACAGTTTTCCTGACACCATTTACTGAAGAGATTATCCTTTCCGCATTGTGTATTCTTGGTGCCTTTGTTGGAAATTAATTGATCGTGTTTATGTGGGCTTATTTCTGGGCTCTCTTTTCTGTTCCATTGATCTGTGTATTTGTTTTTATGCCAGTACCACACTGTTGATTATTATAGCTTTGTAGTATAGTTTGAAATCAGGAAGTATGATGCCTCTCTCGTTGTTCTTCTTTCTCAAGATTGTTTTGGATATTTGAAGTCTTTTGTGGTTCCATATAAATTTTAGGATTGTTTTTTCTATTTCTGTGAAAAATGCCATTGGAATTTTAATAGGGATTTCATTGAATCTCTAGATGGCTTTGGATAGTATGGACATTTTAACAATATTAATTCTTCTATACTGTGAACATGGAGTATCTTTCCATTTATTTATGTCTTCAATTTCTTTCATCAATGTCTTTATAGTTTTCAGTGTACAGATATTTTACCTCTTTGGTTAAATTTGTTCCTAAGTATTTTATTATTTTTGATGGTGTTGTAAAAGAAATTGTCTTCTTAAGTTCTCTTTCTGATAGTTAATTGTTAGTGTGTAGGAATGCAACTGATTTTTTTGTGTTGATTTTGTATCCTACAACTTTACTGAATTAGTTCTAATAGTTTTTGGTGGTATTTATGGTTTTCTATGTAAAATATCTTGTCACCTGCAAACAGAGACAGTTTTATTTCTTCCATTCCTATTTGAATGCTATTATTTCTTTCTCTTGCCTAATTGCTCTGATTAGTAATTCTAATACTATGTTGAATAGAAGTGGTGAGAGTGGGCTTCCAGTCTTTTTCCTGATCTTAGAACAGCTTCAGCTTTTCAATGTTGAGTGTAATGTTAGCTGCAGATTTGTTATATATAGCCTTTATAATATTGAGGTAGTTTCCATCTATACTAATTTTGTTGAGTGTTTTCATCTTGAAAGGATGTTCAATTTTGTCAAATGCTTTTTCCTCATCTATTGAGACAATCATGTGATTTACCCTTCATTCTGTTAATCTAGTGTATCACATTTATTGATTTGCTTATATTGAAATATCCATGCATCCCAGACATAAATCCCACTTGGTGTATTATCCTTTTGGTATGCTGTTGAACTCAGTTTGCTAGTATTTTGTTAAGAATTTTTGCATGTATGTTCATCACAGATATTGGCTTGTAAATTTCATTTCTTGTAGTGTCCTTCAGGCTTTGGTGTTAGGGTGATGCTGACTTCATAAAATGAATTTGGAATTGTTCTATTCTCTTAAATTTTTTAGAAGAGTTTGAGAGAATTGGTATAAAACTCATAAATTTTTAGTAGAATTCAACAGTGAAGCCATCTGGTCTTGGGCTTTTCTCTGTTGGGAGGTTTTTGATTACTGATTTTCTATTTCTTCATGATTCAGTCTTTGTAGGTTCTATTTTTCTAGGAATTTACCCATTTCTCCAATCTGTTGGTGTGTAACTGTTCATAGTAGTCTCTTGTGATCCTCGGTATTTCTATGTATCTGTTGTAATAAAATTTCATTTTTTATTTTATTTGAGTCTTCTCTTTTTTTCTTAGTCTAGCTAGAGGTTTGTCATTTTTGTTTATCTTTTCAAAAAATCATTTCTTAGTTTCATTAATCTTTTTTATTGTCTTTCTAGTCTCTATTTCATTTATTTTCTGCTCTGATCTTTGTTATTTCCTTTCTTCTGCTGTCTTTGGGTTTAGTTTGTTCTTCTTTTTCTAGGTCCTTGAGGTGTCAAGTTAGGTTGTTTATATGAGATATTCCTTTTTTTAAATGTAGGCATTTACTGCTATAAACGTCTCTCTTAGAACTGCTTTTGCTACATCCCATTAATTTTGCTGTGTTGGGGTTTTATTTTCATTTGTCTGAAGATATTTTTGATTTCTTCTTTGACCCATAGATTGTTCAGTAGTAGGTTGTTTAACATCCAAATATCTGTGAATTTTCCTGTTGTCTTCTGGTAATTGATTTCTAATTTCAAATCATTGATGTTAGAAAAGATGCTTGATATGATTTCAATCTTCTTAAAATTTTTAAGACTTGTTTTATTAGATAACATGTGCTCTTTCCTGGAGAATGTTCCATGTGTACTTGAGAAGAATGTTTATTTTGGTGCTGTTGGAAGAATGTTCCATATCTGTCTATTAGGTCCATCTTATCTAAAGTGTAGTTCAAGTCCAATGTTTCCTTATTAATTTTCTGTCTAGATTATCTATCCAGTAGTGAAAGTGGTATAATCTAGTTCCCTACTATTATTATATTGTTATCTACTTGTCCCTTCAGATCTCTTAATATTTGCTTTATGTATTTAGCTGCTTTAAAGTTGGGTGCAGAAGTATTTACAATTGTTATATCCAAAATAACACTGCTTCATAGAGTCTGTAAGTCAGTGCCTCATCAGGCCCCTACCTACTTATTCAAGCACATCTCATGAATGCTTTTCTTGGCTAACTTGGCCTTTCCTCCTGCCACAACAGATTTCTTATAGTTCCTAGAACATGGCATTTTCTTCCTACTGTTACTCCTTTGGATGCTTTCTCAACTGGATGCTCTCTCCTATAAATCCTTTCTGGTCGTAAATTAATCTAGGTAAAATATATTCCCTCTTCACTACTTACCAATATTTTTCACAATTTTTATACTTATTTATTCAGTTTCCCTCACTAGACTGTCAGATTCACAAGGACAGGAAACAATGTGTTTTTCTATTTTGTTGTTTCCTCAACACCTACCAATTGTCCCTGGAATAGATAGGTGCTCAATAAATATTTCCTGAGGGAATAATTATTTCCAAAAATTAAGTTTCTTGTAAGTAGAATTGTTGACAAAATGGTATGTACATTTTAGAAACTTCTGATATTTACTTTCAGATTATCCAGAATAAAGATTGTATCAATTCAAACTCCTGCTAGTAATGTAGGAGACCATACATTTAATAATACTCTCACTTTTTTTGGAGGGGGTATTATCTTTAAAATAAATCTTTGCTAATTTTACATTGGTATTATTTTAATTTTCATTTTAGAAGTGAATTTATGTCTTATATATATTTATTTATATATTGAATTGTCCTTTGTTAATTTTTCTCCTGTGTTATTTTAATATTGGATTCTAAGATCCTTTAGTATATTAAGTATAGCTCTTTGTCTATGTGATATTTTGCACTTATTTTTCCTAGTTTGCCATTGCATTTTAATTTTGTTTATTTTTAATTCACAGGGGTTTTAGAATTTTATGGCTTCTATTCCCACGCTTCCACTGAAATTGCTCTTACTAAAATTACCAGTGACCTCATAGTTGTTATATCCAATGAACATTTTTCAGATTTTACCTTATTTGATCTACTCAGTTAAGAAGAAAGCAATATAGGCCACAGTTTAGATATTTGGTTTATATTGATTTGAAACATCTCTGCCATCTCTAAATCGTAGCTTTCAAAGTTGTTACAATTGTAAATGAAATTAAGTGCCACTCAGCAAATTTGTTTCTGGTAAAATTCCATGCAAATCATCAGGAAGAGGCCTTTCAGCAAATCCCTCTGGTTTTATGACTACAGAAATGGGTCAAATAAACTAAATGACAGACCTGAGTCCGAAATAAAGAAACTAGCCTTCGGGACTGAGAAAGAATCAAAAGTACAACATGCCAGGCAGGAGTCAGAAATATGGGCTCTGAAAGGATGTTGTATTAGTTTTCTAGGGCTGCCATAAGAAAGTACCACAAACTCGGTTAAAACAACAGAAATTCTCTCACACTTCTAGAGGCTTGATGTTCCAAATCAAAGTGTTGGCAGGGTCAGGCTCCCTCGTAGCTTCTAGGGGAGGATCCTTTAATGCCTCTTCCAGCTTCCGGTGGCCCTAGGTGTTTGCTCTTTGCTTTGTGGCAGCATCACTCCAATCTCTGCCTCCATCTTCACATGGCCATCTTCCCTCTGTGTTTTTTGTGTGCAAATTTTCCTCTTCTTATAAAGACACTATCTCAATCTGATTACATTTGCAAAGACCCTATTTCCAAATAAGGTCACATTCATAGATACTGGGGGATTAGGACTTCAACATATCTTTTTGAGATACACAGTTAACCCATAACAGATGTGTACCAGGTGAAGAGAAGAGAGCCAAATCATGTGAGATTTCAGGAATAAAGGGTAAAACACCAAGCCCTAAATTGACAGGATAGATTGAATACTGCTTAGTTGGTTACGTGGATCAGCAGGGCAAAAGGAGCATTTGTGGATGTTAAGAAATATAATGAGAAACTGCTCTATGAAATCTCTCATAATTCTACTTGGAATTTCAAGTAAAATTTTAATTGATCCATTATTTAGGAATGCTAATTTGCTTCTGTGAATAAGCTAGTGGCAAAAGGCAACTTACCAAGATAGTTTGGTGTGTAATTAAGAAAGATCAAGTTCTTTATTATTTCTTGGAGGGGAAAATGTAAATATCAAAGAATTGGAAATTGAGAACTTAATTTAATGTAATTGAAAATTCAATTTATGTCTATGGAAAATTTGGTAAAAATCTTAAGTTGAGGAAGCAAAATTAATCCAATACATGCAATGTTACATTAACCCAATTACTGTAATGTGGATTTTGACATTTATTTCTTGTTAAGAATTGACCCAAAACAGACTTTTAAGATACTATATAAAATGTCAGAGACTTGATTACGAAATATACATGCAATGTTCGACAGATGCTATTGAGAGGAGCACCAGATCACAAGGAAGTTGATAAACAACCTGGGTTTCAAACTACAGCAGGTCTGATTAAAACCTATGTCAATTCTTTTGTAAAATAACTATTGTTTTAATTCACTTTATTAAATCTTAGAAACATAGAATACAGTGTAGCAGAATAGACAAAAATGAGAGCAGAGTAAGTTGAGGTGTAGCACAAGCAGCATGGTTTCTAATCACCATCTTCCAATTACACTCGACAAATATTCACTGATCTTTGCCAAGAGACAGAGGCTGTTTTAGGGGCTGGGTCAAAGAATGTGGAAAGTGTTCATTTATTTTGCTAAGATGACCTAGCTACGGTTATGACTAATGCATATCAAACAAGGGGAATTAGTCAATGACATTTTTATATTTTATATCTCCTAGGGGCAATACAGCATAAAGAAATTTAAAAATATTTCCAGGTTAATGAAGTCATAATGATTGTTTAGATATGTTAACTACTACAGCTCTTGTGACTACATTTTTAAAGTCTATTTTCTCCTCTTTAACTTTCCTTAAACTAAAGGAATATGTTTTTGAACATCTTTTGACCAATCTCCATGTTTCTAGTAAAATTTTTGTGTAATGTATAAGTCAACATTTTATTTGTATTACAAATCTAATATAATGCCATTTACAATTTGCTTAACTGGGGTTCCTCTTTTCCAAAGCTTCAATTTAAAGTTTTTATCTTCACTGGGGAATTTATTCCCATGTGGTTATTCAACGGAGTATATAGTGACTGCCAAAAAATGCATTTTCTTTCAGTTGACATATCTTTAGACTCAACATTTTTTTATTTGGCAAACTTTGGATGGAACTATTTTCTGAAATAGTTGAAAATAATATATCAAAATGTTAGAGAAGGCAAACATGCTGCTTATTTATACATATATTTGGATACTAGGCTCTTGTGGTTACTGAATGCTAATGACATAGGAAAGGAGCTTACATGGATATGGACCTCAGAACTCAATTTTTGTCAAACAATATTAACTTTCTCTCAAATAATATAAAAATACACTGATAGATTGATATAAACATACATTGATAGCCACACATATGTCATCACTTGTTTTTTCCAACAATTGAATATAGGCTGCAACATTTTGAACTCTGCATTATAACTGTCTTTGATAGTAGGCTGAGAAGAACAGAACTGAGAGCTCAAAAGCATCAACTTCAGCTATTAGAGAGCAGCATTACGGGAGTCTACTTGATGTTCCTCTGCTGAACAAATGCCTTTTTCAACTTGAATGTTTCAAACAGTAGATTTTCTCACTTGTAGCCATTGTCCATGAGTATTTAGCAAGTTAAAAAGTGCTGGGAATACCACCGATGGAACCTTGTAGGGAGAATTGGCTGTGATGTCATAGACCCTTGAGGGAAACTTCTAGAAGTAAGATTCAGTCATACCAGAGATTAGATAAGAAAGATGCTTACTGAGTAAGGTGGGATCCAACAAGAGTGTAGTACAGAATGAAATAACACATGAATTACTGTTTTCCGAGGGAACTCAACAGAACAACATTTGATGAAGGAAGGCAAAGGCTTGACCATCTGGTACATTTGTGAATTCTTGATGATTAACTACTTGAAGATTAATAAATTTGAAATTCATCAGTCTTAGAAATGGAAGAAAGTGATGAACCTGATCAGCCTATCTCAGCAGGGAGGCAAGAAATTCGAAAGAGAAGAAGACCCAGCCAACCAATGGTAGACAAATCCCAGCAGACTGAAGTGACAGAGAAAAAGAAACACTTGCCCATGCCACAGTCATCAGGCCCCAAAGCTACCCTTAGTATTGGTAATATTCCTGGAAGCAAAGTCAAGTATGAATCTCTTAGAGTATCTTCTCAACGTCAGCAAACTTGGATGAAGAGAAAGCGTGTACAGGATATGACTGATAAATCTCTGCAGACAGACACTATTGCAGAAGAGAAAGAAGAAGAAGTAAAGTCAGTTGGTGAAACAGTGTTGCCTGAAGAAAAGCCAGCTGCTGTTGGAGAGGCAGCCCCTGAATTTCCAGACAGTGTTCAGGAAGTAGAAATTCCACCAAGCAGACACTCAATCCAACTCAAAATAGACAGATCTCAGCAGACCAGTTGTACTGGAGACTGGACAATGATGAACAGTCCTGAAAAAGAAAAAGTGGACAAGGAACAGCAGACGTACTTTAGCGAATCAGAAATAGTGGTTATTGGCAGGCCAGGTAGTTCTTTTTCAAATTCAAAGGAAGGTGCGCAGATGCGTAAATCCTCAGGGAAGAGTTTCATTGGTGAACATGCTAAATTTCAACCCACAACATGCAGCAGTGAGGAAAACAGACAGAAGAGTATCAGCAGATTTTCACTTAGTCAACAAAACATCAAAAGTACTCCAGGACTTTTAGAAGAGGAGCAAGACGTTCTAGTTGACACACAGCCTCCCACTGCAGAAGAGATCTCTGCCGAAGTGCAACCTCCACCAGCGGAGGAGACTACTGCAGAAGATCCCCCGGCTGAACTCCAGCCTCCACCAGCTGAGGATGCCCCTGCGGAAGAGCCTTTTTCAGAAGAGCCTTCTGCTGAAGTTCCAACAGGTGAAGAGCCTCCTGCTGAAATACAGCCTTCCCCAGCCGAGGAGGCTCCTGCAGAGGAGGCCCCTGCTGACCTTCAGTCTCTACCAGCTGAGAAGGCCCTCGCAGAAGAGGTCCCTGTTAAAGTAGAGCCAACCCCTGCTGAAGAGGATTTCTCAGAAGAGCTTTCTGCTGGACTTCAGCCTCCACCAGCTGAAGAGGCTCCTGCACAGGAGGCCCCAGAACTTCAGCTTCCACCAGCTGTGGAGGCCCCTGTAGATGAGGTCCCAGATGAACTTGAACCTCCACCAGCTGAGGAGGCCCCTGTAGAAGAGGCCCCAGCTGAACTTGAACCTCCACCAGCTGAAGAAGCCCCTGTAGAAGAGGCCCCGGCTGAACTTGAACCTCCAGCAGCTGAGGAGGCCCCTGTAGAAGAGGCTCCGGCTGAACTTGAGCCTCCACCAGCTGAGGAGGCCCCTGTAGAAGAGGCCCCGGCTGAACTTGAACCTCCACCAGCTGAAGAAGCCCCTGTAGAAGAGGCCCCGGCTGAACTTGAACCTCCACCAGCTGAAGAAGCCCCTGTAGAAGAGGCCCCGGCTGAACTTGAGCCTCCAGCAGCTGAGGAGGACCCTGTAGAGGAGGCCCCAGCTGAACTTGAGCCTCCACCAGCTGAGGAGGCCCCTGTAGAAGAGGCCCCAGATGAACGTCAGCCTCCAGCAGCTGAGGAGGACTCTGTAGAATTTCAGCCTCCACCAGCTGAAGAAACACCTTCAGAAATGGTCCCCATTGACAAACAGCCTCCACCAGCTGAAGAGCCCAATTTTATCATACAAACCTCTGTAAAAGACTCCCCTGCTGAAGTTCAGCGTCTGACATCTCAACAAACCCCTGCAGCTGAGCCTCTGGTAGAGGACGTATCTACTGAATATCAATCTCCCCAGACAACAGATGCCCCAGTGGCAAAATTAGAATCCACGGTTTTGAAAGATGAGCCAAAATATGAAGTGCCTTTAGAACTGGATCCTGGTCCCGAAGATTTGTCTCATATCAAGAAAGAACAGGATTCTGCTATTGAAATAGAGGGTATCATCCGTATACAACGAAAATAGGGGCCCCCTTCTCAGCTGTGGTCAGGTCTTAACTAAGCTACAATCAGAAGCTGGGGGTCTAGAGGGACATACTTTAGAAAAGTGTAGGCATTTGGAAGTAGCTTTGTGAACAGGGAAATGAAAAGAAACCCCAAGATGTGGGCTGCAGGTTGGAAAATGAGCAATAAAAATTAGTGGTTTAAAACTACTTGTGTATTTTCATTCAAATCTAGAGTGTATAAAATGCCTGTTTTGAAATGAAGGAAGTTTATGATTAAAATAATTACTTAAAATATCCTTTCTACACTCAACGTTGTTGACAGGATAAAGACTACTGTAGCGCCATATTTTCTTTTCTCTCTATGGAGCTTGTAGGGGAAAAGGCGTTCTATTTTCTACAGTTCTTTACCTACTTTAAATTCTTTGGGTTTTAGCCACACATCTAAAGGTTTGTAGTGATTTCTTTCTCATTATAATTCATTGTATCTCTTATTCTCTTTCCATTTGATTCCTTCTGAGACAAGCATTTCTTTCCTGTTTTCGTTCTTATCTTGAATATTTTACATTCCAGTGTCTGAATAGGGAAATTTATTTCCTTCGTAAAAATCTTCATTTCAATGAAGATAACCATGGATGAAGTACTAAAAAAGGTGTGTAAACATAGAGAAGTGTACTTAGATGGCCTTGGGGGCATATTCCTATTTAGTTTTATTTCATTTCAACTTAGAATGTGATGAGTCCTTTGGAAGCTTGGCTTTGGAAGCATCACTCTGAACTTGTGAAGAGAAGCTTAGATTCTAAGTCAGATTACTACAGTATAGCTATTGGCATTTTGAAAGAGTTGTTATGGATTGTTCTAAGATGTCTGCTATTAAAGGACATCTTGATTTCCATGATTATGGTAACTTTTGGGAAAATATTTTGTCTAGCTACAATTCAGTTGCAATGTGCTGAAATAGTGAGATGATTCTCTTGAAAAGTTTTAATTTGGTTAGGATATTTCTCTGTTTAGTGAAAACTCTAGAATGATTGTTCCAAACCTTGTTAAGCTTTGATTCCCTGTAATCATTAGATTTTTCTCACATTCTTTATTACCTCTGTAACCAGGAGCATGTGATTTTTTGTTTTTGTTTTTTCTGCTGAGGAAGACTGGCCCTGAGCTAACATCTGTGCCAATCTTCCTCTATATTGTATGTGGGTTGCTGCCACAGCATGACTTGACGAGTAGTGTAGGTCCACACCCGAGACCTGAGTCCATGAACCCGGGCCGCCGAAGCAGAGCACACCAAACTTAACCACTAGACCACCAGGTCAGCCCCAAGTGTATGATATTTTTAAGTGAGTTTTTCAGAATTTTATAAAAATTTTTGTAAGCACATTCTTTTTTTTTTATATGCCAGATTTGATGTTGAGAAACATTATTCTAGACTTCTCATATGAGGGTTGCTTTTTTGATATTTCCAAGCCCTTTTAATTTTATGTTTTCTGAGCTACTTAAAATCCAGTTAAACTTCTTTTTCTGAATTTGAAGAGGTTTTTTTTTTCTTTTTCTATTTTAGGTTTTCTATTGTGGCGTCTTTTTTTCAAAAATCTTTTTGGATTTGCTTTTTTCTCCTGCTTTATTGAGATATAATTGACATATAATATTGTGTAGGTTTAAGGTATACAATGTGCTGATTTGATACATATAATATTGCAAACTAATTGCCACAATAAGGTTAGTTAACACATCTACAACCTGACCTAATTACATTTTTTTGTTGTTTTTGGTGGTGAGACAATTTAAAGTTGCTACTCTCTTAGCAACTTTCAAGTATATAATACAGTATTGTTAACTATACTCTGCAATCTGTACATTAGATCCCCAGAATTTATTCATCTTATAACTGGATGTTGTGCCCTTCAACCAACATCTCCCATTTTCTCCACCTCCTAGCCCCTAGCAACCACCATTCTACTCTCTGTTTCTATAAGTTTGTAGATTTCACATTTAAATGATATCATACAATATTTATCTTTCTTTGTCTTATTTCATCTAGCATAATGCCCTCAAAGTCCATCTGTGTTGTCACAAATGGCAGGATTTCATTCTTTTTTTGTGGCTGAATAAAACCACATCTTCTTTATCCATTCATCATTTGATGGACACTTAGGTTGTTTCCATACCTCGGCTATTCTGAATAACGCTGTAATGAACATGGGAGTACAGCTCTCTCTTTGAGAAAATAATTTTATTTCCTTTGGCTATACACACAGAAGGATTACTGGATCATATGGTAGTTCTACTGTTAATTTCTTGAGGAACCTCTGTACTATTTTCATAATGGCTGTACTAGTTTACATTCCCAGCAACTGGGAGTAAAAGTGTTCCCTTTTCTCCACATCCTCTCCAGCATTTGTTATTGCTTGTCTTTTTGATAATAAACATCATAACAGGTGTGAGGTAATATCCTATTGTGGTTTTGATTTGCATTTCCCTGATGATTAGTGATGTTAAGCACCTTTTCATGTACCTGGTGGCCATTTGTATGTCTTGGGAAAAATGTCTATTCAGGTCCCTTGCCCATCTTGATTGGGTTATTGTTTTTTTTGCTATTGAGTTACATGAGTTCCTTGTATATTTTGGATATTAACTTGTTATCAGATATATGCTTTGCAAATATTTTCTCCCATTCTGTAGATTGCCTTTTCATTTTGTTGATGGTTTCTTTTCCTGTGCAGAAGCTTTTTCATTTGATGTAGTCTCACTTGTTTATTTTTTGTTGTTGTTGTCATCTTTGCTTTTGGTGTCAAATAAAAAAATCATTGACAAGACCACTGTTGGGGAGCTTACTGCCTATATTTACTTCTAGGAGTTTTATAGTTTCAGGTCTTATGTTCAAATCTTTAACCTATTTTGAGTTGATTTTTTTTGTGTATGGTGTAAAGTAAGGGTCCAATTTCTTTCTGTTGACATGTTTACCCAAGTTTCTCAACACCATTTATTGAATAGACTATCTTTTCCTTATTGTATATTCTTGATACCTTTGTTGAAAATTAATTGACCATATATGCAAGGGGTATCTGGGTTCTCTGTTGTATTGACCCATGTGTCTGTTTTAGTGCCAATAACATGCTGTTTGGATTATTATAGCTTTGTAATATAGTTTAAAATCAGGAAGTGTGATGTCTCCATCTTTATTCTTTCTCAAGATTGCTTTGGTTATTTGGGGTCTTTTGTGGTTCTATGTGAATTTTAGGATTGTTTTTTCTATTTCTGTGAAAAATGCCATTGGAGTTTTGATAGAGATTGCATTGAAGCTATAGATGGCTTTGGTTAGTATGAACATTTTAACAATGTTAATTTTTCCAATTCATGAACATGGAATATCTTTTCATTTATTTGCATCTTTAATTTCTTTAATCAATGTCTTAGTTTTTATTGTATAGATCTTTCATCTCCTTGGTTAATTTATTCCTAAGTATTTTATTGTTTTTGATGATATTTTAAATGGGATTTCCAATAGTTCGTTGTTAGTATTGAGAAACTCAAGTGATTTTTGTATGTTCATTTTGTATCCGGAAACTGTACTGAATTCATTTATTAATTCTAACAGTGTTTTGATGGAGTCTTTTGGGTTTTCTCTGTAAAATATCATGTCATTTGCAAAGAGACAATTTTACTTTTTCTATTCCAATTTGAATGCTGTTTCTATCTTTTACTAGCCTAATTACCCTGGCCAGGACTTCCAGTCCTATGCTGAATAAAAGTGGTGAGAGTGGGCATCACTGTCTTGTTCTGATCTTAGAGGAGAAGCATTCAGCTTTTCACCTTTGAGTGTGATGTTAGCTGTGGAGTTGTCATATATGGCCTTTATTATAATGAGGTACGTTCCTTTTATACCCAATTTGCTGAGTGTTTTTATAATGAAATGATGTTGATTTTGTCAAATGCTTTTTCTGCATCTATTGAGATGTGCATATGATTAACAACTTCTTTGTTTGCTATAGTCCTCTGGGACTCATGAGCTCAAACCTTGTTGGCTTTCAGAGGTAGGTAATTTGGAGGCCCATCCTTGGGTGGCAGCCTTAAAAGTTGGGCTTTCAAGTGTGCTAGATGCGTGGTCCGAACACTTCGCTCTTCAGGAAGAAGCTGGGAGTTGGGGTTCCCTCCTGATTATATAGCACTGTGCCTGGGAGTAGGATTTATGACAAGAGTGTGTCTCAGACTTTCCTACCCATTTCAAGTATATTCTCATTTGCCTGATGAATAGGGGTCACTCGGCTGGTCTCTGAATTTCTCTCAGAGGGAATTGAGTTATGTATAGCTGTATATTTGGTGAGTCTGTGGGAGAAGGGATGTTCAGGAACCTCCTATATCACCATCTTGATATGGACCCGAGTGAGACTTTTGCTGAAGAAAATTCCTGTAGGGAAGTTTTTAACTAAAAATTCTATTGAATAGATATAGGGCTATTTGTGTTATCTGTTATAACATTTCTTTTTATCTTTTTTATGTCCGTAGGATCTGTAATGATATTCTGTCTGTAACTGTGGTATAATTATTGGTACCTTATACCAGTAAATATTGGTAACTGGTGTCTTCTCTCTCTGTCTCTTTCTGTGTCTCTTTTTCTCAAATCAGTCTGGCTTGAAGTTTATCAGTTTTATTGGTCTTCTCAAAGAATCAGCTTTTGGTTTCATTGATTTCCCTATTTATTTGTGTTTTTTTTCTGTTTCATTGACTTCTGCTCTCATTTTAATCATTTCTATCTTTCTGCTTACTTCCACCTCCTTACATACTCTTTTTCTAGTTTTTCAGATGGAATCTGATATCATTGATTTTGTTTTTACCTCTTTTCTAATATGGTCCTAATTTAGAGCTTTACATTTCTCTCTGAGCACTGGTTTAGTGGCATTCCATAAATTGCAATACCTTGTGCTTTCGTTGTCATTTAGTTCAAATATTTTGTGATTTTTTTATTTCTGTGAGGAAGATTGGCCCTAGGCTAACATCTATTGTCAATCTTCCTCTTTTTGCTCAAGGAAGATTGTCCCTGAGCTAACATCCATGCCAGTCTTCCTCTATTTTGTATATGGGACACCGCCATAGCATGGCTTGGTGAGCAGTGTGTAGGTCTGTGCCCAGGATCCAAACCTGTGAACCCTGTGCCACTGAAGCGGAGCGCGCAAACTCAACCACTACACCACCAGGCCGGCCCCAATATTTTGTTATTTTGTTTTTGATTTATTCTTTGACACATGAGTTACTAAACAGTGTGTTATTTGATTTCCAAGTATTTGGGGATTTTTCAGATTTCTTTTTACTAGTGATTTTTCATTTAGTTACTTTTTTGTCATAAAATATACTTAGTCTGATTTGACTTTTTAAATTTATTAAGACTTGTTTTATGGCCCAGCATATGGCCTCTCTTGGTAAATGCTTTGTGTTCTAAAACATTCTATTGTTTTTGGTTGGCAGGTTCTATAAATGTCAGTCTTAGAATCAACAATTGGTTGATAGTGTTCAGTTTTTCTATATCATTGCTGATTTTCTATCCACCAGTTCTATAGATTATTGAGAGGTATGTTGAAATCCTTGACTATAATTGTGGACTTGTCTATTTCTCCTGGAAGTTCTATCAGTTTTTGCTTCATGTATCTTGAAGCTTTGATATTAGCTCCATAATGTTTAGGTTTATCGTCTTCTTGATAAAGGTCCCTTTTATCCCTGGTAATCACCTCTCCTTGGTAACATTGTCATTTTTCTAGTTTAGATTCTTAATATCCTTTGCTTACTGTGGCCATTATCTGCTTTTTCTATTCTAGTCTTTCTTCCTGTAAATAATCTTTCCTATTATTGCCAGAGTTATTTTTTAAAAAACAAATCTGCTTGTGCAGTCATTTGCTTACAGAACAAAACCTATATCCCTTAAAATGATAGTCATGGCCCTTTACAATCTACCATAACCATATTTATATCACCCTCATTAAATATAGGGTGGTGGTGTAAAGTGGATGTCAAGATCAAAACTGCCAGTTTGCAAATCCTGACTGCATCACTTATGGGCTGTTTGGCTAGTTCAGGTTAATTAACCTCCCTGTGCCTCAGTTTACTCATCTGAAAAATTGGCATAATAAGAACAATACATAACCAATAGGATTGTGGTGAATAACAAAAGAGTTAATCCATATTAAATTCCTTGAATAGTACCTAGTACACAGTAAGCAACAAATGCTGGTTCTGGCTCTCATTATTATTGCTTGCATACTTGCTTTCTTGTGACATTTATTCTTTGTGTTTAGGTTCTTGCCATACCTGACAAGATTGTTGTGCTGCAATGCCTCTTACTTGTTCATTGTGTTTTAGTATTTGTATCCCGGAGAGTCTGGGTCATATTTAAAGCTTTCAGTTTAGCAGGAAGTCACCCTGCTTTGGTTTAGCATAAAAGCCCTGGCCTACTCTTGTGGGATGTGGTTCCAATGAAAATTTAATTTTCAAAGACTTTGTGTTGCTATTTTGGTCTGCTGTTTACCCTGAGACTTTCACTGGTTCTTCTTGGTGCGACTGAAGGGGGCAACATGAGCTTCCCCCTTCCCCTGCCAGGCTGCCTGGTGCCTCTGGGTGGGGAGGGGAGTTTCCTTCCCATCAAGAATAGGCTTCCCCACAGGCAGTTGTGTGGCAGGATCCCCCTTGCTGGTAGCCCCAGCCACTGTGTGCCTCTTTTTGGAGGATGGAGAGTCTCAGGCCCCTGGGGACAAAAAGGCTTCCAGGCCAGGCATGATTGTGATGGGGTTTCCCCTTGCCGGAGCTATAGTGTCTCTCGGTGGAGAAATGTGGGAGGTCTCACGTCTGGCTGGGAAAGACAGCGCTTCCTTGCCTCTTTATTATCAGTGAGGCTCCTGATCCATCTCCCTTGAAGGTTCCTTCTGGGCTTGCCTGGTCTTGATAGCAGGGCTCCCTTCTGATCCAGGAGAGAAAGGATCACCCCTGGGCTGCCTTCTGTTGCTGGGTTGGGCACTGGGGAGCAGTGGGCCCGAGTCACTGTCTTGGGTTGGGTGAGGGTTTGTAAGATGCCCTGCTGATATGCTGGTCCTCTAGTCCTGGGGTCTCTAGCCAGTTTGTCTTCCACTCTCCACTTTTTAGAGTTTCCCATTGGTTGCCCCTGGCTCTATTTTCAGGGTTTATAGTTGTAGCGGGGTGGAACAGGCAGAAACAAATATATGCTATCCTGTCAGGACCAGAAGTCTCTTTTTCCTCATTTGGAATGCTCTTTATCACCATTAACTGTCTCCAACTTAAGAGATCCTTTTTATTCTTCAAGTTATAGTTCAGCCAGTATCTTCTTCATGAGAACTTTCTTGGATCTGGTGCTCACCCTCTTCCACATCTACTCACTGACAAGCTCTGTCCCTGTGGATTGTACCTCCTTTACAGTTACTGTGAATAAATTCTTCATGCTCCTATCAAAAGACAATCCCTTCCCTAGGTGGCAAATTCAATCCCTTCCTGCCTACTCAGGGACAGATTTGGCAAATCTCTCCTTTTTCTTCTGCATCATCAGTGTTTCATCAAATGTCATCAAAGTTTCTCTTTTTACTCATTCCCATTAGCTTTTAAACATGCTTTTCATTTTTATCCATCTTAAGTAAACAAGCAAATAAACACATTCTTCTCCTACTTTCTCTTTCAGCTTCTGCTCCATTTCTTGGCTTTCCTTGACAGCAAAACTTGAAGAAATTTACTTACTATATTCAATTCCTCTCTGCCCATTCTCTCATGAACCTATTCCAACCAGGCTTTCACTTCTACTAGTCCACTGAAACTGGTCTTGTAAAAGTCCTCAGTGAAGGTCCTCAATGCCAAATCCAAAAGGTAATGCCCATCCTCATCTTAGTTAGCCCAATGGCATCATTTAACACAGTGGATCATTTGCATTTGACACTCTATCTTCCTTACTATATCTTCCCTCTATGCTTTGGGGATTCTTTCCTCCTACTTTGTCGACTGATTATTCTCAATATTCTTTGCTGGCTCATCCCCATCTCCCAGCATCCTGATGCTGGAGAACCCCAGGGTTCTGTTCCAGCATCCCTTCTTTCCTCTATCTACATTCATTTCCTTGGTGAGCTCATTTAATCTTGTGGCTCAAATACCATCTATATCATCTGATGGTTTATATCTCCCCAGTCAGAACTCTTAGCCTACTCAAACCTCCACTTGTATGACTAATAGACACCCTTCCACTGCAAAGGTGTTATAATTTTGAAACAGCCAGAATGTTATTTTTCATCTCCATCAATATCTTTTTATTTGCACCTGAGACAACAAAACCAATTTTAAGAAAATAACTGGGTATGAAAGAAAGGAATACTGATGGTGGCACATTGAATTCTGGGAAGTGCAGATCTACAAGAAAGGACAGGAGAAGGGGAATGAGAAGGAGAAGTGGGAAGAAGGCTTTACCTTGAGCATATTTTGTTATTATAATATCAAAATGTCTCCATTATTTTAGCATGTCATGTAGCTAAGGCGGGGAAGGAGGTTGAGTAGAAGATTTCATCTCCTTCAGCAGAATTTCAAATACCATCTTGGAAAAAGAGAACTTGGGGTTATTCTTCAGGTCATCAGAGATACTTCTAAGACTATCAAGCAGGTTTAATTTCTAGATCATTACAAAAGAGTTCTTTGTGAAGCCAACTACACATAATTGAACTGGAAAACAAGGTGTTTACATATCTGAGAGTGTGAAGGTGTTGGTGTCTCCTTTTATAATAGGATATGAATGAAATTTAAAAAATTTATTATAAACTCTTGGTTATTGGAGTGGCCCTTTAATTCAAAACAAGAAATTTCTTTTGAAGTACTTTTCTTTCTGCTAGGTTTTATCATAGGACTCACTTGTGCAACTCCACTTATACCTAGAAAAAAGACTGAAGGAATTATTATATGGTTGTGATGGCTAATATTGTTATTGATTTGGCTAGGCTACAGTACCTAGTTATTTAATCAAATGCTTATCTAAGTGTTGCTGTGATAGTATTTTGTAGATGTGGACAATATCTACAATAAGTTGACTTTAAGTAAAGGAGAGTACCTTTGACAATGTGAGTGAGCCTCATGTAATCAGCCAAAGTGCTTAACAGCAAAAATTGAGGTTTCCTGGTGAAGGAATTTTGCTTCAAGACTGAAAAATCAATGCCTTCTTGAGTTCCCAGCCTGCCAGCCTGCCTTATAAGTTTTGTACTCAAGACTGAAACATCAATGCCTGCGGAGTTCCTAACTTGTCAGCCCCTACAGTCATAGGAGCCAATTACTTAAAATAAATCTCTTCATTCAAACACATATGCATATATTATATATATGATGTATATGTATTTACGATAAAAGATATTTTATACATTATATATATATATATATATATCTCCCATTGGTTCTGTTCCTCTGGAGAGCTCTGATATAATGGTTACCTTTGAGTTTGGGATTATTGGTGTCTTTTTTACTTTTTACTTTTCTACTTACCACATTGTCCTTAATAAGCATGTGTTACTATTTAAGTAAAAGAACATAAACTGGGTTTGATAGATCTCCAACCATTTAGGATCAGAAAAACTCTATGGCTATGGGTAAGAACTGGCAGTAGAAACAAAAACCAAAAAAACAAAAAGACAAAAAAAAAAAACCAAACCCCAAAACAACAGCAAAAACAAACAAAAAGAAGTCATGCAGTGTCAAGTAATGTCACAGAATAAATCATATTACCACATTACTGGCTCATTTCCTTTACTGATGAGGTTTCTGAACTAGCAGATTAGGAAAATATGTTAGATTTAGTGTATCCTGACTTCAGGATTTGATGAGATTTCTTTTGATGACTGGAAAATATGGAGAACTGTGGGTTGGATACGACTTGATTTAGGTGTTGAGTTTTTGAACCCACATGATAAAGTCTTGAATTAACACACCATTATTGGGAGGGAAATGGATTTGAAATTTATTATGGAGACACAAATAATGGCACTCACTGACAGATTGGATGTCAATCTCATGAAGAAAGGAACATTTCACATGATTTCCAGTTGGGAAATCTAGGTATATGTGTATTCCAGTCACTAAAATGGGAAAGTAGACACAGAAAGACATGCTGGGGAAGAGAATTTGGAAATGACAATTTTAGGTTTGAATATTCTGAGTTTCAGGCACTTATGGAACATCTAGAAGGAGACATTCAGTAGATAGCAAAAAATGTCTTGTATAGCTCAGGAAACACCCGAATGCCCCATATGACAGGTAATAGTCACATTGAGGTCTCAGCAAGCATCAAGAATTTTAATTGTAGTAAAGAAAGAGGGAATATTATGTATCTCCAGGATAACAAATTATTGAAGAATAGTTTGTAAATGGGAGAAAATGAGTATATTTATATGGTAAGGAGAAGATGCTGGTAGGTAGGAATACATTAAGTCTATATTGGAGGTCATAATAGAAGAGAAAAAGAGGACATAATAAAAAAAAGAGTATATCAGAGGGCATAGTGAAAGAGAATAGCTGAGGGAATGATGTTCAGAGCACCTGATTAATGTAAAGCAGGACTTCTTCTTCTAAGACAAGAACAAGTAAGGATAAGAATACATGTTGGGAGGAAGGAGTTAAAGCAGCAAGCCTGTGATTCATTTCTGCCCTAAATACCAGAGCGATGCTTCAGAGGGAAAGAAAAGTTGGCGGGTGACCTGGTCTCATCTTGTAAACATGGTAACTGGTCCGTTGGGTAAATAATGATATTTGTTAGGAGGAGAGTCCTTATCTATGGAATGTCCTTTGTAGGCTGTTCCTGGCTTCGAATTGCTTATGGAGATACATCTAGGATTTATGGATTTATAAGGCACAGGTCACTAGAAATGTCACATATATTCTACAGTTCTTTGGGGTATAAAATGAAGATGTTTCATAGCTGAACCCTCCCGTCTGTGACCCATAAACCTTACTTAGAGGCCTCATCTATTCTTCTGGGACAGATGTCTCCTGTCCAATGTGGAAACAAAGGACCTGGGGAGCCACATAGGGTGTCCCAGGCTTCTCCCTCTTTGTGCCTCTTGATTACTTATGCGCTTAACATTATTACTGAAGACTGATACTAGGCAAGGACCTTGGTATGTGTGGTTCTGATTTGGTAATTTGGAACTATGTGTTGTGCTCAGATGTTAATTTGGTGTGTGTGGGACACAGCAGCCCTGAGTTTTCTCCATGGATTATGAGCATGGTTATCAACTATGAGTAAGGGGATTGGAGGTAGGACTTAGATAGAAGGTTAAATAAAAATTATGACTAGTCTGTGTGGGGGACTGGAAGAGGAATTTGACCAGGAAAATGTAAGATGATTGCAAAGTGGGATCAAGATCTAGCTAAGGTAACGTCAACGCGATGCATAAATGGAACGGCTCAATTTCACTAATAGAAACGGTATCTAGAATGTGAGGAAGGTGCTTGCCCTGATCCACTCTGCACTAGAAAGCCTCATTTCTCCTGGGCTATGATACCCTAACTAGAAAAAATTTGCAGGAGACCAAGCAGATGTTAGGGACTTGGCTCAATATTATGTCACGTGTCGAACAGTGAAAAGATGGAGATATTTGGCTGAGAAAAAAGAAGACCTCCAGAACTGGCCTCAGATGATTGAACTAGAATCATTGGTTGGAAGTTATGGGGAACCATTTTACGACAATATAATGAGGAATTTTAAAAGGACAGCTTTAATCTAGAGATTTTACCACCCCCTAGAGATTTTAGTTTAGTAGGGCTGAGTTGAGGCCCAAGAATGTGTATTTTTTTAAAAATCATTCCAGGATAATCTGTTATGTAGCAAGATTTAGGGCCACTGAGCTGGTTAATGTGAATATTTAGCCTACAGTGGTTGGATTAGATGATAGCCCAGATCCTTTCTAAACTGAGATTGTATGAGCCTACAGTTGACCACATACTGGAGACCAGAGGCAGTTGTTTTCAATAAGTACTGTTCCCTGAGGCAGGCTTTTCTTGTAGCTTTATGGAACTGTTGACTTCTGGATGATTAGTTTATTTTCTCTGGCTGCCCAGCACTTGCTCTGTCCATTGCTTAAGAAATATGACTCACTAATGGGATCTTAATAAGCTATGGTGGAAAGCCTGACACAAGTGAGCTGTCTAGACGCTCATCAGTGCTGAGCTCTGTCTGAAGTGCTTGAGTCAGGAATATTAGCAGGAGTGCACTTCAAGGCTGACTTCTTGTGCCCGTGTGTAATGAGGTCACTTGGGGATTCTAATTTTGGAGGGCTTCAAACCCTGGCAGAGAACTGAGCATGTCGTGGGTCCTGGTCTGCCTTTCCTCATTGTCTTTATTGATAATTATGTTAATGTTCACAAATCTAGACTTAGAATCCAAAGCAGTGGCTGAGAAAATTCTCTCCACAATATTCATGGAAAGGGAAATTGACTGATGACACTTCTCTCTATAAAGTACATTTTCAACAGTTCTAGAAACAATACCTTCATAGAGGAGAGGTCAAGCACTTCCTCCCACAGTGTCCTATCAAACTTCAACATTTTTGTAACCAAATGTATAATGGTCCCTGCTCCTCTGGGGCCCGATGGGCTGAACTTAGCTTTTAACAATTTTTTTTTCTTTCAGTCCTGTTATCCTCATGAAAGTATGCTGCTTTCTCTATAAGCCATGATTATGGATGCTGATTTTTTAGATAACTTCTTGGCCAATGTTTCCCAAACAAGCCTGATCATGAGTCATCTGGGGATGCTTGTTAAAAATACAACTTCTCAGTTCTCACCCTT
The DNA here is from genome assembly GCA_031878705.1 of Tapirus indicus. Lineage (NCBI taxonomy): Eukaryota > Metazoa > Chordata > Mammalia > Perissodactyla > Tapiridae > Tapirus > Tapirus indicus. The sequence goes on from CM062918.1 coordinate 6,274,701, forward strand.
GGAAATTTTGATTCAGTGGCTCTAGGGTAGGCTGATAATTTGTATTTTTAACAAGAACTCCAGATGGTTCTCTATGTTAGAGGTTCCCAAAGGTGGCTTCTAATTAGGATCATCTGGAGAGGGGTCACATAGAGATCTTAGGCCCCAACCCATACATATTGATTAAGAATCTCTGAAAGAGGAGCTTGAGAAATCTCAATTCAATTTCCCTAAGGGATACTGTTGTGTAGGCCCTATGATGCTTAAATACCTAAGAATTTTACTTCAAAGAGGGGAGAGTATCTGATTTGGGCTTATAGGTATGGTTGCTCCACTAAATATGGAAAGAATAGTAATATCTTCAGAAGGAACCAAGATGAAATCCTCCTATACTCACCCCAGGGACAAAAATTCAGTTTGACTGAAACTATAACATCTCTAGAGGAGGATTTCTCAGCCTCGGCGCTATTGACATTTGAGGCTGGACAATTCTTTGCTGTGGGAAGCTTCCCTGTGCATTGTGGGATGTTTATCAGCATCTCTGCCCTCCACTCACTGGGTGCCAGTAGCACTCATCCCCTCAGCTGTTACAACCAAAACATGTCTCTAGAAGGGACCAAATGTCCCTGGGGGCAAAATCACACCCAGTTGAGCAGCAACTGCTCTAGAGAAAGGATAGAGCACTGATTGTAATTTATTCAAACCTTTTTTCTTGGTGAGGAAAATTGGCCCTGAGCTAACATCTGTGCCCATCTTCCTCTATTTTGTATATGGGATGCCGCCACAGCATGGCTTGATGAGCGGTGTGTAGGTCCATCCTGGGATCCAAACCCGTGAGCCCCGGGCCACCAAAGTGGAGCACGTGAACTTAACCCCTATACCACCAGGCTGGCCCCTTTAATCAAAATTTTAAGATCTTTTTACTATAAATAAAAAGAACTGCAATAATCACCTGGTCTTTTATCCTGTGGCTTCTCGAGATGTTCCAGGATAGGATATAGACTCCCAAGCTTGATCTTGGTGGGATATAAATGCTTTCCAAATACAGAAAGGAGGCAGATGGGATATTCTTTCCTGAATGTAAAAAATCTGTCAGGTGTCGCAGGACTCTGGCCTGGATATTGCAATTTAGACCAATTCATCATGATTTTATGGAAAGACAAAACCTTGATGATAGCATAATCTTTTTCAATACGCAGAATTCTTGAATATTTGGGTAGATCTTATGGGCATGGCCTTCAGACAAAATTAAAGAACCATATCTATCTTCAACCAAACAGCATTAAGTACTGGGAGGTATTTTTTAGTAAGGTAACTTCTAATAGCAATGAAAGTGTATGACTGGCAGAACCGTAGTGTTTCGGAAGGGTTCAGTGATTTGCTTATCTTTTTTTTTTAAAGACTTCATCACAAATGGTAAATTCTGAGTCAAAAATTGTCATTTATGTGAACTTAAATGATACGATATCATTTTACCTGGAGTTAGCAAACTATGAGGTTTGAGGGCATAGTCCCTAAGACTATTCTCACTTCTGATACTAATTGCAAGTTAGGGGGGCTCCCAAAGCCACTTTCAGTTTTGGTCATTCACTAGAAGGAGTCATAGAACTCACTGAAAGCTATTATACTCACAGTTATGGCTTATTTTAGGGGAAGGATACACCAAAGGAAGAGACTCATGGGGCAGAGTCTGAGTGGGTTCCAAATGTGAAACCTCCTTTGTCCTCAGGATATATTACCCTCCTAGAATTGACGTGCAACAATATGCACAAGGTATTGCCAAACAGGGAAGCTCACCCAAGCCTCAGTGTTCAGAGTTTTTATTGGGGACTCCATTAATAGGCATGATTGATTGATTGATTGCCCATGTGTTTGATGTCAGATGCTAGGTTGCAGATACCACGTGACCCAGTTCTCACCCCCTAAAACATGGTTGGTCTTTCTGGTGTGGCCAGCCCCCACCCTAAGACTGTTGGGTGTGGCCAACCTCACCCTAAAATCTGATGTAGCCAGCCCCTGCCCTAAACAAAGATGCTTCTGTCAGGTATGACATAGATTGCATCCCCAAAGTCAAGGGCAAAGGCCAGAGCTCTCTTTGGACAAAGCCAAATTCTTTACTGCATGTATTTGAGCAATAGAAACCTACTGATAGAGGCTGAGTTTGACATATTTGTGTCTAAAGTATTGAGAATCTACTGTGTTTCAGATGTTTTCACATATATTATTTCTTTAAACCCTTACATTGATTTATAATATAAGCAATAGTATCAGAAGGCCACGAGCACAACTATATGACCTCATATGTTGTATTATTATTACTATTTTAATTTTTTAAAACTTAAATTTAAACAAAAGTCCTCCTGTTTAAATAGTGGTAGAATTTGCCTATTATTATGCAACATATGGTTTGTCAGACCAAAGTCTAAGACCAATGTTTCTTCTATTCCATCCCTCATTTAAACTATAATTATAGTTTTTTTAAAAAAATTTAAATTTAACTTAAACTTTAAATTACCATAGGTAACCTATTCCAAATCACAGAGTTAGTACTTCACAAGCCAGACTCGGAACCTAGCTCTTTAGGTTCCATGGATTCCCATTGTTCCAAAGCTGCATGATGCCATGGAAGGCAGTACTCCCAAAATCCTGGGAGTGGCTTAGGACACACGAATAGCCAGTGAACTGTGGGCGCTCAATAGATGCTTAGAAAGCCTTCTGGCAGCCTAGTGTGATAAAGGAAATTGAGAAGCATGTTGTTTTTGTGCCTAAAACAAAAGCCCATGTGGCAAGCCAGAAAATTTGTCTCAGTTGATGCCCAGGCCTACAGAATTTCGGGTCATGATGTTCTTGTTCATTGAACAGACTGCTTTGCCATCTCAGAGACTGTATAAAATTTGCGTCATGATGGTCCCCTTTACAAAAGAGGACAGTCTTACTGATTTCTCAACTGCCGGGAATATATTTTCATACTTTTACTGACTCTTAGGCACAATAACATTAGGAGGATTATCCTAGTTCACATCAGTATTGTAGAGCATTCTTTCTAAATCTAAAATGCTACTAGAACCGAGAGAATCATTTATGGCTCTTTTTTTTTTTTGGTCCTACTATTTAAATAATGATAAAATTTGCCTGTTACTTGTCAGACCAAAATCTATTCCATTTTCCCAGAGCATTATCCTCCTCTCTTATCCCCCACATAAACTATGATTATTATCTCCTTGTGCAGTTTTGTAGTTAAAATCATTAAAATTATTCCAGCCTATCAGTCCTAGTATCTGTTGAGTTACTTGAATAGTTTTAAGACATTCACAAAAGAGGTTTATTAATGGGCAGATAACTGCTCTAGATTAAGTTGAAAATAATAAACCATGTCCCAGTGGTCCACAAGTGTCAAAGATCATCAACAATTCTGTTGAAAACCTTTCTGATGACATGTGAACTGGGCCTCTTTGAAACGTCTAATTCTGCAAGCATCATTTCTCATAGCCTGTTAAAAAAATAGCTTTCTCACATAAGCAGGGCTCATTGAAACTTGTCACAGAAAAAATGAGTACATTAGGCATCGAAATATTACGGGAGTAATAATAATACCTTATGTTGCTTAATTCTTTGCATTTTTCAGAATGTTTTCAAATACATCTCATCAACAAGAAAGAACAGTAAAGAGTTACCACTCAGACTTTTTAGCTGGTTGTCTTTGATGTCGTTTTGTGTCCTGCCATTGTTTCAATGTAGGGACATTTCAGAGAAAAATGTGTTTGGCCTCCCGAAGAAATATCTATTGCAGTTTCACTACCAGAAAACTTGTGCTTTGTAAGCCAAATCACAAAATTTTCCTGAGGTTTATTTGTCTTTCACCAGTAAGGAAGAAATGCAGAAAGGAGGAAATATGTAACCAACAATATCAGTGATAAGATGGAGAGGTAGTCAGAGTAGAATCCTTCCCTTAGCAGTGGTTTTTAAGTTCTGGTTCAAGGATCAGATCCACTTGAATTATATTCAGCACTTATTAAAAATATAGAATCATCAGAGATGCGACTCAGGAAATTTTTTAATTTAACAAGCAGCTCCAGGTGATTCTCATGTGCGTGCAGGTTTCAGAACCATTGCCTTAGGGAATCAGATAACTTGAGGATTCTTTTTAGGGAGCAACTATCCACAAATAGCGAAGAGCTTTAGGTGGGAGGTAGCCAACATAGGAACGAGAATAACTGATGTTAAGATTAGGAGGTGTACAACATGGAGGTCACCTCTGTTGAGATGGAGGGTATCCAAAAAGAGCTGTATACTTCTTACACAACAGAGAGGCATTGGATAGAAGAAATTGGTAGATCCACATGGTGTAGTCAGAAGTTTCCTTGTTGCTTATCTGGGTGTGGAGCATAGGGTAAGAGCTGCAGTCTTTTAGGGCACATGGTTGACTGGAGATCTTGAGAAAACTCTTCCTGTGAGATACTGAGAAACTGTGGGACACCACTGAGCTTCCAGGGACTGTAAAATAATGCATAAAATTTGGGTATGATGATATGCCTAGTGCAGGTCATATGATTTTCTATGCTTTTCTTCTTCTTTCCTTTAATTTAAATGTACAACATTAAATTGTATGTTTGAATGTTAACAAATGCTAGATGTCTAATAGGTTATATTTCCCTAAGTTCTGGGTGGAGGCTCACACTAAGATACATGACAATTTCTCTTTGTCATCATGAAACCCAGCTTCACCACACATCTGACTAAAGGTTTATATACATTATATAATTTGATTCTCATAGCTTTAAAATTGTACCTTAGGGGAACATGAATTTGACTACATGAACTCAGTCCTCTTGTAGTGGGGGTACGGAGCTAAGAGATCAGTTCCTACCTTCAAAGAGTTCTTACTGAAGTGGGAGAAAAAGGAATAAACATGGTATTACTATATAATGTGATGGGAACTGTGAAAGAAGTCAGTGTAGGTCACCATGGGTTTATAAAGGAGAGGTTACCAGATCAATGTGGGGACAGAATAGGGAAGGATTTCATGAGGAAGTAAGAATTAGACAAAGCGATGCTGGTTATGGAGCTATGCTAGGCAAATGAGGTGGTGGTGATGGGCAAGTGGCTTTCCAGCCTGAAGGGGCAATGTGAGAGGACAGCTGTCAGGCAATAGAGGACGCGTCACATTCTTGCATCTTCAAATAGTTCACTTTGTCCAGGGCATCGATTTTCAGGATAAGAAGGGTGAGATATGCTGCTGCTTGAGAAGCAGGCAGAGGAATGTGGAAAACCTTATTTGCCATCATAAGGAATCTGGGTTTTATCATGAAGGTAGTGGATGTCTGTGGACGGATTTGAAATAGGAAGATAACAGTGAATAGATGTACAGCTTAGGAAGAATTTCTTTGATAGCAGTGTAAATGATGTATTTCAGTCAGAGGATCTGGGATGTAGGGATACTTGTTGGATGGCTACTGAAATAATTCAGATAAGAAATGAGTATGGAAGTAAAGCATTCACAGCAGGAGTTTGGAGGATGTGAAAGATTGACCAGCTACTAGGGAAAGGGAATAGACAGGACTTGGTGATAGATTGGATAGGAGGTAATAGAAAAGAAAAGGGTCTACGGATACTGTGTGGATGGAAGTGTCATTTATAAGATGGGAAACCATAGTGAGATTAGCAGGTTTGGGTAAGATTATAAATTGAGTTTGGAGCATGTTGAGTTTTAAATGCTTATGTGACATTCAAATGGAGAGGAGAACTAGATGAGATCATCCGGGGGGCAGAGGCACAGTGTAACTAAAATGGTGATGGTGGCTGTGCCAACAGAGAAGTGGACTGCTGTAGTGGTGGTAGATGTTGCCAAAAGGGCAGAGTTTTTCTTTTGTGTTACTTTTGATTTTAATAAAGAATTGAAAATTTTACGGTGTCATAGAATACACAGAACGATTGCTTCTGCTTCACAAGTTTGTAGCTCATTTAACTGCTGTGTTTTTCCTGTGTCTGGCGGACACATAATGTTTTCTTCTCTGAGAAGTTGTAGTGTTTGCCTTGGGATGGTGGAAGAGGTTTTTACAACTGAGTGCTAAAGATATATAGTTAAAAGAAAAAGAGAAGTGAGAGAAGAAGCCTGGGGAACAAGCTAAAAAAACAAACAGAAAAAGACTTCCAATTGCTCCAAGCAAATTCTGAAGAAATGGAAGAACCAGCAAAGTATATTGTAAGAAATCTAAGAGGAGAACATGTCAAAGAGATATTAGTGAATAGCAACAGACAAACCAAGGAAAATAGAAATTAAGTAATATCAACATTAGATTTAGCATGTGAGGAGATTTTAATGAAAATGCGTTCATTGACTGATGTGCGGAAAGAGATCAAACTGCTGGAGTGAAAGAGAAAATGTGGTTTATGAAGAAGTGACCAAGATGGTCTTTATGTTCCCCTCAGCTTCACTAAACTTTGGACAAGTTTCTTCCCCTGACCACCATTTTCTCAGAACATTTACAAAAGCATTTGCAAGAGTAAATCTTTTCCCTGTTCCTTCTAGATGTAAATCTTGCAGACTCTTGTCAGTTTTACAATCCAGGAATGTCCTTCTCAAGGACTTGGGAGCCATCCTTTTGAAATATAATCAAGGAAGAGAGTCCTCTTTCTCCCTGTCTCTGTGGAGTGTAGGAGCCGAACTTCCATTAGTGCCAATTAGCAAACACGGGTGGCTTAATCACATTGGCCAATCTCCCTGCCTCCCAGTGTCTTCCAGTACTATTCCACTAGCTCATCCCAGTGCTTAAAAACCCTCTGCCTTTTGTTTCATTGGAAAATAACAATCTCTTTGTCCTGTTGTAATATCTTGATCCCTATTGTTATAGTCTAGAATAAAGTCTTCCTTGCATGTTTAACTCCTCCTGGTACAATTTTTCTTTGATAGAGTGACAGATAAGGTAGATTTTTCTTCTAAGAAGCGTAGCAGTGAAGGGAAGAAAGAGGGTAGAGTTTGAGAAGGATGTAGTGTCAAAGATTTGTTGTTTACAAAGAAGGAAAGACATGGACATGTTTATATGTCCAGATGATAGAGCTATGGCTCTAAAGCTATACCTTCTGACTGCTGTCTTGGAACTTCTGACTTTTACCTCTGGCTTGGTATCTGGATTCAAACTCTTGGCTGATGGATGGTGGTTCATCGATAGTGTTTGTATTACCTCTTCCTCCCACACCTGAGTTGACTATTCTTTTAAAATATACTCACATTTCTTGTTTCTAGCCCCAGACCAATCTTCTTTTCTCAAATGCAGTAGACTTGTTGGTCTCTCCTCAAGCACTTCTCCTTTGTCTGAGTTTCTTACACTCCACAGGTGAAGTATTCAGAATAATAACTTTAACATTTAATATTAAATACCATATAATTAATATGAAAATATATAATATATGTAAGCTTAAAGTCAATGCTATGTTACCTGGTATTACATGTTTTTTCAACCATCCATCCATCCATTCAGATAATTAGTAGACATTTATTATGCCAGGTACTGTGCTTGGCCCTGAAAATATAGAAATGATTAATAGTACTATATAAAATCTATTGACTATTTGTGATGTGTCAGATATTGTGCTAAGTGTCTTATGTACACTAATTCATTTATTCCACAAGGCTCTAATAACAAAAAAAAATTACACTAAGGAACTGGCTTATGTGATGGTGGAGGCTGATAAGTCCAAAAACTGCAGGGCAGGCCAATAGGCTGGAGACCCAGGGAAGAGATGATGTTGCAGCTCAAGTCCTACGGCAGTCTGGAAGCAGAATTCCCTCTTCATGGAGACTTCAGTCTTTTTCTTTAGGGCTTTCAACAGATTGGACGAGGCCCAACCACATTATGGAGAGTAATCTGCTTCACTCAAAGTCTACTGATTTTAATTTTAAAGTAGTTAATATCATCTAAAAAATAACCTTCACAGTAATATATAGACTGATGTTTGACCAAATATCCGGGTATTATGGCCTAGCCAAGCTGACACATACAACTAACTATTATGCAGCTTTACCCATATTATATCTTTACTTCTCATGAGGTATTATTATCAACACTGTTTTATAGATGAAGAAATCAAGGGAAAGAGGGCAAGTGGTTTTCCCTGGATAACAGACTTAGTGAATTATAAAACAGAGATTCAAACAGGTAGTTTAATTCAAAACCAGCTTTCAAAACTACAATGCTTCCTCTTATAGGTGAAGAAACTAAGGCATAGAGAGGTTAAGTAATTTGCCTGTGCCACTCAGCTAGTAGGTGATGGATTCAGAATTTGAACCCAGATATGACTCTAAAGTCTCTGCTGTCAATAATCAGACAATAAACATTTTCAATCTCTGTCCCTAGGCAGCTCTAGTCTATTAGGAAAGTCATATATGAAAACAAATAATTCTCATTGATAGAGAGGAAATGGTTAATTCTGAAGAGACCAGAATTTTCTTAGAAAATAAGGCCTTTAAACTTGAGTTTGAAATTAATAAGGCTTGAATGGGTTGGAGAAAGCCCATTCAAGGAGAATGTTATGGCACGTGAAAGGTGATGAGTATAAAACAACTAGGGGTATTTGGGAAAGAGTAAGCATTTTGGCATTGCTCCCACTGGTATAAAGTGCTTGTGGATGAGAGTGGGGTGGGTTGGAGAGTCAGGAGATGATGATGCCATCCCACTCAGTTGAGGTGGCACTGGATTTTATTTTGTGGTTGATGGGGAGCCAATGAGGAATTTTGAACAGGGAAGAGATATTATTAGTCTTTAGCTTTAGTAAAAACGATGAAGTCTGTCAGAAAAAATTACGACAGACTTTGCAGTAGACCAAAACCATTACTAGATGTCTCCAATCGAAATATATGTATTGTCTAGCACACACCCTTCTGGGTTATTTGATTCTATGGAGTTTATATCTTTCATTGTCTGAGCTATTTAAAACTCTGTAAATTGTAGATCGTGGCAATGCAAATGACTCTTGTCCATAGACGTGCAAATGAATTCTGTCTGGTGGAAGGAAAATCAATTTCTCTCCCTGCTGTGGGAAAAGCCAGTTTCGCAACAATTTATAAATTCACTTCAGCATTCCCAGTTGGCCTATATGAGTGTGGTACTTTGAATTCTCCTTTGAATCCATTGCAACATCTTACTGGTTCCCTCATTAATTAATTAGTTAAATAAAATCTTTAATACATGTTCATTTTATATTTGTATGAAATTTATCATTTTACCTTTAAATTTTTTTTTCCTTAACAGGTCTGTCCTAAGGGAAGAGATGATGTAATCTGCACTAAGGCATTAGTAGCATGTAGGGATGGAGGGAAGTTGATAAATTAGTGATGGCTTTGGGATGTAGACTGACAAGACCTAGTACTCTGATGAGATATGAGAAGTGAGGAAGAGGGTTCAAAAATGATTCCCAGATTTCTGGCATGGTTGATTGCTTAGATAGAATTTTCTCTTATCAAGATATGACCCATGAGGGAAAAAGACATCAAGGTAGACATTATAGGGGTTATTAGATATTTGGTTGTGGAGTTCAGAAGTATCTGAGACTAGAGGTTCTGATTTGGGACTCAAGTTTATACATGTAAGTTTATGGGAATAGATTGGAACACAAGTAAAGAAATGTAATGTGGACACACAAGTGGGTCCAGTGTAGAGCAATTTAGGGATGAGCAGTGTGAAAAGATCCAGTAAAAGACACTGAAAAGAAATCTCATATTTAGGATGGTGTTATGGAAGCCAAGGAAGGGCAATGTTTTAAGAAGGAAAGGCTAATCAATAGTGTCAAATGCTAGACTTTTCGGTCCTTTGGATTTGGCAATGGGGAGGTCAGTAGTGGCCATTGCCAATAAAGTTGAAATGTCAAGATGAGAGGATAGAAGAAAGTTGTATGACAGTGTTGGGAATTAGAAAATTGGATAGGAAATAAAGAAAGCTGTGGGAAAGGGGGTAGGGATGGGTGCAGAAGTAAGAGGCAAATTTTTAAGATTGAACATAGCATCAGGGGAAAGAGCCATTTGAAGACAGAGAAAGAGAAGAGGTAATAATTGATAAAAATAAAGATCCAAGCTAAATGGAAGTACATAGGATTCAGAATCCCAAGTAGAGGTATCAGCCTTCAAAAGGAGGAAGAACATATTTTACTCTGAACGGGAAAGGAAAGGAGGAATAGCTAGGAACAGCACAGGTAGCTTTTCAGGCTGGAAAGCAGGAAGGGGAGAGAGATCTTACTCGATGACTTTCAGTATCGTGGACTCAGAGTGAAGGAGTGGAACTCACTAACCTCTGAGCTGAATGGGAGTGGGAGCTGATGAAAGATAAAATCTACATGGTAAAATTAATCCATTATTAGTAGCTTTGGTCCTGGTGTATTGCTCTTTCCAAGGTTTTGTTTTGTAGGTGTGGAACATTTGGGCCATGAATGGTTGCTAAGAGATTTGCTTACTCTTAATTATCTCTTCAGCCTCCTGTACTTTTCACCATTACTCTTTATAGTGCATTAGAAAGCTATGAGGACATGGGTTAGTCTCCCCAAATCTCAGATGGATTTGCGTAGCTGGCAACAGTCCCTCTAAAACTGCAGCACATCATCTTAGATCCGTGGTTAGCAACACCAGGTCGTGGGATGATGTGATATAGAACAGATCACTCCTGATGGGGTAAAATCGTGACAACAAGCTGTGGGCAGGTGAGAGCAAAAGTGGGAAGCTTGGGAAGGGCAGGTGGAGAAGGAACCGAGAGTGAAAGAAGTCAAAAAGGGAGGGGATGTTATCAAGGATGAACTTCACCTCACAGTTTTGCTTCAAAACATAGCAGGGTGTGGCTAATGATGGCTATTTACCCCTGGCAGAGCAGTATTCATAGATAAGGACCTAGTACTTTTAGAGTGACTCTTTTCTATATGATGTTGTCCCAGGTCACTTCAGTGCTTTCCACTGAAGAAATAAGTGACAGAAAGTACTGAAATTCCTGTGGCAACATCTTATTCAGAAGCCCTCTTATTGTGAGATGAAAAATTTTAAAAAGATTCTAAGCTGTGACTGTGATGAAGAATTGGGAAAACGACTTGACTTCAGAAAGGTCTATCCACTGGAATCGGAGCTTGGTGAAGTTTCCACTCAGTGGTAGAATTTTCCCATGAAAATTCTATTTCATAGAGGTGTTTTCCGATGGATTTTATTAACCTAGCCAAACTCAGGGACGTAGTACTTTTCACAAAGCTGACTTTTTAGGAGAAAAGGATATGCATTGCGTTTAATCAATGAATTATTAAGAATAGAATGTTTAACATCCACATGGCACTTACTATGTGTAAATTACTGTATTTTTATGACTTGGATTTTTAGTTCCACAGAACTGGGTAATATTACTTTTCAGAGTTGAAGCAATGATTTTATCTCTAAGAAGACCAGCTTTGTGACCAAGAAGACCTAACATATCTTGAGCACATACTATGGGTTGGGCATTGCTCTCAGTGCTTTCCGTGTGTTAAATTGTTAATCCTTATAACCACTCTATGAGTTAGAGTAGTATTATTTTTATTTTACAAATGCTGAAACTGAGCCATAAATTTAAAAACTTGGCAATTGACATAAGGAGGATATGGTGAAGCTTCAAACCCAGTTGCACTGATGCACCAGTGGAGGATACCCTACTTCATCTTGCCAACTGCCTGCCTGGGCTGGGTAACTTGTTGCTGCATTCCTTGGTTGCTATGCGTTGCCTGTTACAAGAAACCTCCCCACTTGTAGCTCAGGCTGTCTGTTTCTCACCTGTCTTCTCCTAGTGCTGTGATTCTTAAACATTAGTGCACCTTATAATCAAGAAAGCCTAGAAATAAATCAGATTCCAGGGCCCCAATCCCAGAAATTCTAATTCTAGAAGTCTGTGTGAGTCCCATGAATATGCACTCTAAACAGACTTCCCAGGTAACCAGAAGCAGGTGGTCTGCAGACCACACTAGAAGAATTATCTTAGGGAATGGAACTAGTTTCAGTTTCTGGTCTTTTCCAGTATGTCCTGCTGTCAAAAACTGGGACCTGATGGATTAAATTCCACAGTTAAAACTGTACATATATATACCTGACAATCGGTGAGTCAGTCCGCGCCCGGGATCCAAACCTGCGAACCCCGGGCCACCGAACCGGGGTGCGTGAACTTAACCGCTACTCCACTGGGCTGGTGCAACATTGTTTAAGTATGTTTTATGGCTGAAAATGAAATGTTGGGTAATTTTCATAGTTGGATTAGTAATATCTTTAAGAAGGCCTTCTATTTTTATTAGACATTTTAATTACATAAATATATTGGCTGAACCTGGTTCTTTGTTGTGAAATCTCAAGTTTTATAAACAATAGAGAGTTCTGGCCAAAATCACGACATTACAGCTTACTCAAAAGTTAGCTTGGGAAACACATTAAGAGAAATATCATGAATTTACTATTCTTTCCCCCTACTATTGACATTAAAGTGTGCTTTTTATATTATAACTGGATGTATCTATACCATTAGGTATATGCGTATATATTTCATAGGTATATATACATAGAAGTAATCCAATTTTACTTCATTACTTTTCACCTTCATTTTCAGTTTTCTAATAAAGGTGTATCTTTCCATCAAGTTCAGGAATCCAATCTCTATCTAGTGTTGAAATATCCTGTAGGAGAATGACAGGCTGTTTCTTAATATCAATTACCATCTCTGAATGGAGTTCTCTGATGGTCAACATCATATTTATGAATTTCAGTGGTAGCAGTGGTGCTCGGGTGCCAGGCATTGGGGGCTTCATTCCACTGTGGAAGTATAGAGCAGGAACCAGGGAAGGTAGGTGCTGAGGAAATTAATTGGCCTCTACAAGCTGTTTCTTCACAAGGTAGTAAGGCAGTCAAATGCATGGTGTATCCTGTGTTGGGCAAGACCAGGTGTGGATTGGACCATCCACATTACCAGCCTGATAACCAATTGGTATCAGGCTGATACTGGCCTAGCAACAGAAAGTGTTCAAGTAGCAGTAATATTTGAAATCAGGCAGGTGATGACATTGGTGAAGTAGGTGATCTGTCCATTCAAGACAGAACCCCAGTAGCATCCTGACAGGAATGGCAAAGGGTTGGTCAAGAAGATGATGGTGAAAAAAAAAGTTTAGAGGCTATAAGCACTATAAGGTAACCTAGGACTCATCCCTGATATAATTCTACGTAGATATTGACATATTTATTTTGGTGAGAATAACTTAGAAATTAGGGTTGGTTTTTCTAGACTGCCAGAAGAGGCTCACTGGCAGATATATGTGAGAATCTGGGAAACAGAAATGAATCACATGATGACAGAATCTCTTTTTTGCTACCAGTAAATTAATGATGTTTCCCTAAGTAGCTTTAAAAAAAAATCTATTACATTCCCCAAAATACCTCTCCTAAGTTCTAAGGAGGTAAGCAAAATTATAGTACTTACACCATGATGACTGAAAAAAATGTAAAAGACACAGTGCAAAGAAATAAGGAAGAATAACCATTTTAGGAGCTATAAGCAAAGTAAACAGGACACATGCTATAAAATTCTCACAGTGTCTAAAGGTGGAACACTAAATCAATCCTAAGTTTCCTAATGAGTCAAAACAAAGAAGGAATTAGGACAAATCGAATGATTTTTATTGTCCATATGATAAAACATCACTGCTTGAGGGGAGCCCTTGGCCTTGTGGTCTAGGGAAAATTTCTCCCATGTTTGCTACAAAGGAGATGTAGAGTGAAGTAGTGGATAATAAGATTTTCTTATAGCAGTTTCTAATAGCATTTTTCAATGCAGGATGAATCATCAAACTAAAGCATAATTTAATAAAGGCAGTTCTATGGAAGAGCCAGACAGTGCGGTCTGGATTGATCCCTGGATGACACACAGAGGAGCAAAGGAGCGGACCTGTACCTCCCATAGGCTGTGCTCCTCAGGGGCTTCTGAAGACGCGCAGAGAGGGTGCTGATAACTTCTGGCAAAACCCTTGCATGGACTCATTCTGTGTTAGTGATGGAGGAAAGACTCCTCTGTGTTAAATATCTACGAAATGGAGGATAGAGTTCTTATACTTTTATTAAAATTAAGGAGTTTAACTAAGATATTGAAGAGATAGCTACTCTATATACTCCATAGGCAAAGTCAAAAATATCTAAAACTGGTCTCGGTTTTGCCTTGACTCCAATGCTTGAACAAATCGAAGATCAAGTACTCCACATTCCAATTCTTAGAGCACCTGTGAGGCTGTCATTGTTTGGAATTTTTCCCATACAGGAATAATTAATTGCTCATTAGGCCATAAACAAATTTCACCTAAGATATTTAAGTATAGTGGCTGGTCAGTGACATGATTAAATTACTCCTTAGTAACTGAAGGAGATTTTCTATCAATTCATATGACAGGTGTCTGTCAAGATTTATGAGAGCCAGCATGCTTTCTGCTATGACTTAGCTCACAAGGCCCTTTGTCTGTTGAGGCCAGTCTGGCTTTGTTAGATCATAACCCTAGCATTGAGGAGAGCACTTAGTTGTTCTCCTAGGTGTGAGGTAGAGATGGACAGCATATGTTAGGTTATCTACCACATGCAAGTGAGTGAGTGTGCCCTACACAATGATGGTGATGATGATATAATAATAATGGTAACTGTTGGTGTTCACTACGTGTGCTATATACTTGGTATGTGCTAAGCACACCATGTGCTTTATTTCATTTGATCTTCAACAACCACTTACTTGTTATTAAGTATGATTGTCCTCAATTTACAGCTGTGGAAACTGAAGTTTAAAGTTTAGATAGCTTACCCACATTTACACAGCTACAAGGTGGGATGTGCATCCAGGTGAACTTATTCCAAAGCCTGTGTTCTTTCTAATTTACCGGCAATATTTGGCTTTGGAGTTTTGCTTTTCAGTTTCAGCATCTACAGACTGTAGGTCTCAGATCAGAGCTCAGGGAAAGGGCCTTTGTCCACTCAGCATGAGGGGAGTGTGTTGCCAGACTCAAGGCTTAGTCGTCATCTTAGGATGGGGAGCGTGCCTCGAAATTTCTGGGAAAGTAAATGCTAAATATTTATTGTAGCCAGCATGGTAGATTCAATTTTTAAAAAATATTTTCCACATCCATTCAGAATCCTTGATAATTAGTGCTTGATCTAGGTCTTTTAAAATAATTTTATAGAATATGAATTACACTATAGTGTTAAAAGCATAATTGTTTTTTGAATTATTAAAAAACTTTATGTTTCTTAATATGTCTTTAAAGTACCCTTAGTCGTATTTATAGCTTATTTGATTCTGGGTTCTTTGTCAGGGTTCATTACTGGTATGGTAGTCTTTCAATGGAACAATTCTGATTCACTTTACGGCAATCTAATTCATAAAATGACTTCCAGAAAGACACTATGATAACAAACAGCAGTGGCTTGTACATTTTGTCTTCATAGTGTAAACCTTGGCATAGTGCAAAACTCTCTGCTCTCAAGAAATGCTATTCATGAACACAAAAATGTAAAGATGAAAAATGTTTGTGTACATATACTGTTAAAAACATAACTCTCTGCAGTTGTTAGTCTTATGCTTTAGAAACAAACCCTGAAGGGTATTAATAAATTGCCTTAAGGCAGTTCTGCTTTAGGCAGTGTATCCTAATGCATTTCCAGTATGGAGTCATACATTCTCCTTCGTTTCAGCAGGATACTGCCCTGGTGTCTGAGAACTTAGGGTTTATAAAAGAACTATATGGAAGGGTTAATCAGATAAGGTCTCTTGGAGAAGCAAACTTTAAAGCTAGATCTTGAAATGATTGATAAAGAGGGATATTCCATGAGATGCAAAAGATATGGGAAAATAGAGATTGGAATTTAAACTATCCTCTGGAATGATAAGAAGGGGGAACACTGGGAAAAGTCATATACAGGAGTTAAGAAAGATGGGAGGGGGCAATGGATAACCATGCAGAGTCTTGAGTAAAGGGGCGAAGCATTTAAGTTAGATTCATAAACGGAGGAAAATTATATCCTTACAGATTTGTTGTAGCAGGTGTGGTGAAAACAAATAAAAGACTAATTTGTGTGAGACAGATGAGTAAGAGTAACACAGAGTTGTTCAGTAATTTCATGTTCAAGTTACTCTATTTGGTAGTAAGATACAGCAATGAATAAGAGAGAATTCCTTCTTTCAACGTAATTTGGTCACAGTTTTGGGGAGGAGACTGGAGTACGTGTGATATAAAGAGAGGTGCTACAAGAACAAAAGGAAATTAAAACATTTTACTGTTAATGTGAGGAACTTGGGAACATTTAATAGAACAGGTGACTTAAGCTACTCTTTGAAGGATGAGTAAGATGTCAATAGGCATGGATAAAGGAAAGACATTCCAAGTGGAAGAACCAGGGCTGGCCAGGGGGAGGGGTCAGCAGAGATAAGACTGTTGGTCAAAGTATTGGAAGGAATGTGAAAAATATTGAGAGGTGTCTTAAGCCCCCTGTAAAATCACAGTGTCTTTAAATCTATATGTAGATCAAGGCTGGATAAATGGGATGACCCTGTTTAGTTTGCCAATGACTTTTTTCCCCTACTTGTTTCTAATGTGAGAATTATGATGTGATTGAAGGATAGACTTGTGGGATAAAGTGTCAGTAAAGCTAGATAGGGTGGCATCATAAATGTATACAGTGCCTTCACATACATTTTCTAATTCTATCCTCTCAGATACTTTATGAATAGCAAAGGAAAAATATTATTCTCCTATCCCAAAACAAGGCATTTTAGATTAGAAAGCTTTGCTCAAGGTTACTCAGTTGGTGAGTGGTGGAGAGGGATTTGGACTCAGGTTTTCTGATGTCAGTTTTACTCTTATTATATCACACAGGCAAAATGACAGAGAACTAACCATTGGAACTGATTGATAAACAGTACAAAGGAAGAATAAATGTAGAGAGGAGTAAAGAATTTACCTGAAAATCTCTAATTTCCTAGCAAGAGAACTTTATAACTGTTGATTTTAAGAGATAGCATTTCCTCTGTTGGTTGATGGGCTAGCTATGAAAAAAATCAACTGCTGAGATATACTATTAACCTGCTATATCTGAATCTGAAATCAGTTGGTCTGGTCATGCCCCATTTAGTCGTTATTTGAATGGACAATGCTGAACCTTCTTCTGTAATGAATAGAAATGAATGAGCTCTTACTAAAGGGGATCCATATTCTATCAAGTTTGTGTTTACTCATAATTTTATTACAAGGACGAAAGAGAGAAAAGAGTTAAGGAATTATTGTAGGATGTCTAGAAAAACAGGAAAACAAATACAACACAACTGTCTTCCATTTGACAGTCTTATAAAAGCAAGGAGTTTCAACAGTTTTATTCATGGGCTCATCAATCTCCCCAATGTTCCTGTAAGTCAGGCAGGTGGTAAGAATTACTATTAAGAGGAGAAGAAATTTAATACATTTATTTGTTGCAAGAAAAAGACACATGGAGACAGGAGACTTGCAGTAAGAACACTTTAGTTTGAAATATTACACATAATAACAGGGAATAAAGAATTATCCAAGGAAGGAGCAAATTAAATCTAACTACTCTATTGGAACATGGAAATGTGTTCTCATAATAAGTGAAAAAGGAAAATAAATCATAATGAAGGTTAAAAATAGGAAAATTCATGACACTTCAGCTAAATTCAATAAACATTTATTGAGTGCCTAATGAATTTAAACTTTAATCATTTTTTCTTTCTGCTTATATTAAAAAATTCTATTTCTTAAGTGCCAAGTATTAAAAATACTTTTTTAAAATGCTGAAGAAATTTCCCTGAAAATATAAGGCTAACTGGCTATATTTAGCTAACTTTCCCTGAAATAAGCAGAGTATATGAAAATGAGCTTTAATAGTGATTCTGGTTGTGAGGGGTTGTAAGGAAGGAGAAGCAATAAAAATTCTTAGTAAGACCTCTGCTGAAGGGTTGCATAAATTATAAAAGAGAAAACAAAGACAGGGATGGCCTCTGTACTTAAGGACAGACTACAGAAAAGTGTGAAATAAAGGATCAGGATTAGCTATTCATCTTCACTGTGCACCAAATAAAAGGAAAAAAATTAGGCCATAACATGAGAAATTTTTAGTTGATACTTGGAAAGATTTCCCAACAATGACTATTGCCTAATGCAACACTAGATTGGGCTCTTATTCATGCAGATTTTCAGGAACATTTTTAGGCAATAAAGGAAACAGAGATATGGGAGTATAAGACGTCTAAGGTCCTCAGCCTGAGTTTGTGTGCGTGTGTGTGTTAAGACTATAGTCCCAAGAAATTGTTTAATTCATCGTTTAATTCCTTAACGAATGAATTGCTGTTCTCTTCAGCTTATTTCTTCAATTTGTGTGTCTGTAAATCTAGGAAAATATTTCTATGTTAAAACTTGCCATTCCTATCAATCAAAAGTGTATCCAAAACAATTAATTGAAGATGGAAAAATCAATTACTCAGTATGTATTGTACACATGTCATAAGATGTCTCCAAATTTTCAAGTAGACCAAGACGCCTTCCCTTGATGTCTGTTAGAAGCCCAGAGCTGTTGGAGCCTGTTGCTTCCTGACTGTCAGAGGAGAAGAGTTTCTAGCTGATAGTGACCTGATCTTCCAGTGGTGTATATCCTTTCCAGAAACATGTAGATTTTTAAAAGAGAAGTAGATAGATAAGGCAATACTTAACCGAAAGAAGCTCTAAAATTTCAGCCAGAGGGACTGGGGAAGCCATTATATTGACAGAAGTCCTTTTAATCACACTGTAGAAGTGACTACCTGTGCTTAAGGTGGCATAGGAACAAGATATAATAAAATAGGAAATTGATAAAGTGACCAGGAGGAAACGACTGGAAAGAGTGAAAGAAATCACAAAAGGAGAAGAAAGCTGAGGAAAGACGGGTGAGCTGGTTATGGGGGAGAAAGATAAAGACGGAGGGAGAATAAGAAGGAGATAAATCCCAAAGGACTGTGTCCTGTTCTAAAGTGGCCAGAGGCAGTGTCCCTCTGTTACTAACCAACTAATCAATCTAGTGAAAATTAAAATTGTTGTTTTGCATTATGTAGACTTAATCTTAGCTATCTTATTTAAAAAAAAAGAAACATTTCCATTTCCTCATCTTCTCTCCTCATCTCCTTTTCTGACTTCCCACCCGCCCTTGCATCTCTTCCTGCTGGATCTCTCTCTCTCTCTCTCTCTCTCTCTCTCTATAAACTCTGTGCATTTATTTTGATTCTTATATCAATTCCTTCAAGATGTCACAGGTTAAAGATGACTATAGTCTTCATAACAACAGCTTCTTGAGAACTTGAATGTAAGCCTTCAAATTAGATCATTGTTTTTCCAGTGTGGTTCAAGTCTTGAAAAAGTTACACGTTTCTTAAAATGTAGATCTGTTGATTAAGAATCTTCGATGATGATTGTGGTGATGATCTATGCACTAGATTCTGTATTTTAAACAAGTTTATATGAGTTTTATGCACTTTAATATTTGAAATGTATTACTGTAAAGATATAGAAACTTAAAAGTAGTAACTTTTTCTGATTTTAGATATACATCCTTTTTGGAATATTGATGTGAGTTTTGAGGCCAGTAAAATCCAGTGGGGTGGTACTGGAGGGGGACTTCTGAGGACTGCTCTCAGAAGGCCAAGCACGGGTTAAGGCAAGTGTGTTACTGTTTTCTACATTCTTCTTACTGCTGTAAAAATAGTTGAAATTCTGAATGCTTAACTTCTTTCAGCAGGAGGCCTCATAAAAACATCAATAAAAATTTGAGAATTCTTTTTCCTGTCCTTTTATTTTCTAGCTTGCATGGATGTCTCTCATTACCCTGACTAACCCTTACCCTATGAAATGTTTCTTCTTGAAACTTGAGCTCTGCTTTCATTACTTTTGCCGTTCTGCAAAAGGTGATTTAGAAAAAATCCTTTACAAAAGTCTTAAACGTTTATGTTAGTTTTGACGATAATGAAGAAAAATGGAATAGATTACTGTTACCTCAGTGAAATTATCCTGTAAATACTTCAAAGGTGATTTCCAGGCGATTAACACTGGGGATAAGTTTGATTGCTTATTGATTTCTGAGTATAATAGAACATTAATTAATTAATTAATTATTTTTTCAGGGAGCATGTTTAAATTTGCCTGAAACTATGATTTTTTTCACCTAAACCTTTAAAGTGGCTGAAATTAATCACATTTTAAAAGTTCGGGGTCTGGCCAGGTGAAGAAGGAATGCCCAACCAATTTCTCCATAAGTCTGCTAATAAATTAAAAGGGCATTTTTGATGAGCCCTGTGGTCTTCTCTTGCATTAGACTGAATGATTAGATTTTTTCTGTCTTTAATTTTTTTATAGTGATAATTAACTAAAGAAAGACTACTGAGGACTGAATTTTTCTGCAAAGTGATTCTGTGGGTTTTCATAACTATTCTAAATGAAAGTGAAAAACTTTTCAAGCATATATAAGGGTTTGATGCAATATGATATGTAAGAGTGTGATATTTTAGCTATCTAGTGTAATATTATAAAATTATTACCTTGGAAGAAAAATTTCATATCCTTATGGGTCCCCAAGATAGTCTTTTCCACAAAAGAAAGAACTAAAACATTACCTCAGCCTCTTGGTTTATAAACTGTGCAGCTTTGAGTAGATCATTCGAGTTTTAAAAACAAGGAAATGCGAATTATAAAGATGCCTTATGAGTTGTGGCTGAATGCAAAAATTAGTTAATTTGGGGAAGTAGATTGGCCCCATCCTGTAAGCTAATTATCCAGATCTTATTAAGATTGGATGTATTTCCATCACAGATTTCTTTCTTGCTGGTTGGCTCAGGTTAGTTCCATACTAGTAGAGGGAAACAGATAATTAAAATAATTACCTGAATACTTCAAGTGAGAAAGTGATTCTCCTTAAATATTAAGTTTAATGAGGCTAAAAAAAGTTGTTTTAGGTGACCTCTGAGCCAGTCTTCCCTAACTTACCTTCAATGGCCAATCGAATTCAATACTCAATACAAATAATTTTTGCAAAAAACGAAAGGGGGCCTCTTTATAGGGGATAGTGGACAAAGAGAGAGAAGTTGACCTTCTAGTTAGGGGGCAACTACCTACTCCCCCTAACTCCACACACAAGGCTCTGAGGCAAGTTACTCAAGTGCTCCAAGAGTTCTGCCTGGAGAGGCTGCTAGGACGTCAGGGATCTCCTGGCAACCACGATGCAACTATTCCTCAGAACCAGGCTTCATCCTGTGCTTTGCCCATTCTCTCCTCTGCTTTTATTTATTAAAATTGGGCTGTCCTCACTATTGCATCTCCCCAAAGCTTTTATATAAGATGCGGGGCTTATTTCCCAATGGCCTTTAAATGTAAAGGGATGTTAAATTGGAAGTTTTAATTGAGATGTCAATATATCTGCAAGATACCAAAGTGAGTCATGAAACAGACAACCTGTAGGAAGTTTAAAGTGGAGTTAAAAAAACTTCAGAGTATTTCTCTTCCCCTGGGGCATGTCCTCCTTCATTTTATGTTAAGAGAAGAGGGATTCGAGGAGGTTGCTTGGAAAGCGTGATAGGATATCTGAGGATAATTGTCAAGTGGGACACTGGGCTCACACTACAGTCCTGGAGGTTGTGGAGGCTGAGGAAGTGTTACCCAGACTGGAGTGGTCATAGGCTCAAGGGAGTTGGAATGAGGTCTTCCTAATGCTGCCAAATAGGGTAGCCTAGAGGGCACTCAACAGAAGTTAGAAGTGACTGCCAGATTAGTAGAAGCTGGGGAGGGTATAAAGAGATCCTGGAAGAGAATGGATTCACCTGGATCAAGGAACCACATCTGAGAGCCCACTCTAAAGCTGGACATCTCTGAAGAATCCATATATTTGCCCCGTCTGAGAAAGCCAGCTGTAAACATCTACTATACGGAGAGAGTGTGAGGCCAGTGTAGGACTGTGCACTCAGCAAGTGCTGGGGAAATCACTGGCCAACTGAGTTTTCAACCAAAAGCAGAGATCGACTAGCCCCACTGAATATATTTAAAGAGTGGTGGGAAATGAAAGCATAATGGTGCATTCTGACTATATTTCATGAGTCTTACTTGGTAAAGAACCATGTGTATAACTCCTCAGACTTGCTTAAATAATCAGGGGTTAATTACTACTGGCTCAGTTGGTTTAAACTTAATAAGAAAGAAATGTTTAATAAAATTAGAAATCAAAAGTTTCAATTTTTCAGCCAGTACCAATTTTTATCTACTTAGTGTAATAAAGCAACATAATCTAAAAAAATTACTTACAGTAAACTTTTTCTTCCCCAAGATTGGTAATCACAAATCACTAGGCTATTGTCACACAATACTTTCTTATTTAACTGTGCATTATCAAGTATCCGTTTTATTTTATTGTAGTTTAGGTTAGCATCTCATTTGCAAATGTAAGAAGACCTTTTTTTTAATCTCCCCAAAGACTTGCAGCGCCGCAGTTAGTAGACCCTGCCACCTGTAGACTCAGAAGCCACCGCCAAGTTCCTCTCCATGTGATTTGTCTCTTTCCAGGTTAATTGCTTAATTATTGGGCTGTGCTGTCTGAGACTGGCATCTTGCAAGGACAAGATGGTCGTGGCTCTCCTTGTTACTCGTGTAGACTCTATTTGTGCTTTATTTTATACTAATCACTTTAGAAAATAAAAAAAATTCAAAATAACTGTAATCTTACAAAAGTATTTTATCTGAAGTAACAATCTGAGGATCTGACAATGAGCTGACTACAGACAGTTATTTTTAATGCTCCATTCTGTGTATTTTCAGTCTTATAGTTTCTGTTGTAATGTTCAGACGCCCCTACTATGGCTGCTACCATTACCATTCTCTTTTGATTATTCTCATCCTTCTTAGACTTCTCCTCTTTGGTCTCCTTCAAAGGTCTTTTTCCTCTATTTGGATTTCCCAGAGTTCATTCCTTGATCTTTATGGGGACACAGATGGTGACCCACTCAGGTGACCTTTACCTGCTAGTGCACCCAGTGCCTCAGCTACTGTTGGTGTTGGCAGCTAATGGCCCACTGCTGGTCGTCTTCTCTGAGGACTTGCCTGAACAAAGAGCCACCTCTCCTGGGAGTCATCCTCTGCTCCTTTCCCAGGGCAGCCGGAAGCTAACAATTCTCTGACAGGAGAGGAGCTCTAAAACGCTGGCCCCCATGCTTCAAGGTGGGGCCAACTCTGTGGTACATTGCTGATTCAGAACTCCCTGTGGGATTAAGCTGAAGGTAAGCTCCATCTGAGACCACATCCTTGCTTAGCTTTTCGTCCCCTGCACTAACCTGCTTCCCCACTCCCTGTCTCCTGAAAGTGCTTCTTCAATAAATAATTTGAACAAGAATTTCCATCTTGGATTGCTTCTAGGAAACAATCATTTTGCTCTCTCCTTACAGCCCTTTAAGCAATCCCATGACTTCAACAAAAGCTAATATACTGATTTTCAAACTGATATTCTCCAACTCATATCTCTTGTCTAAATTCTAGACTGTGAACTACAACTGCCTACTTTTTTAGGTTTTATCAAATTTAGGACTGCCTCCTATCTCTGGGCAAGATTGTATTTTGATTCTTTTTAATTGCCTTGAATTAGAAATTTCAGGATCATGAAAGTCTGAGGCCAGCTGAAAGCTTCATATGCCCTTTATTCTCTCTCAAATGCAATAGTCTTATGAATATAACATATTCCTATGGGCACATCAAGATTGTGGGCGGCAGCATAAATCTCATAGACTCGGGTTATGTATAGCTCCTGAAGTTTTTGTCCTTTTGAGGAAGCCTATCAATGTGCAAGAAAATGAAAGTGATGTTATTATAGGGAACACCTTGGTTGCCCTGAAATTTACAAAAATCCAAATCACGCTAACCTCGATACCTTGATTATTTTTAGCAGTAAGTTACTTGCTCTGAACCTCACAATGCTGCTGTGCTACAACATAGTGAGGGTAATCTCCCTGACAGAAGGCTTTCTTGAGTTCTATAGGCAGAGCTTAATTCTGGTGAACACACCTCCGTCACAGTACTCATCAGATTGCATTTCAATTGTTTGTTTCCACCTCTCACCCTTGGAGGACGTGAATTGTATTTTTTCATCTTTTCTTGATGAATAGTAGGTACTCAATAAATGTGGAGTTTTGAAAGAATGTAAAAAGTGAAGAAGGCAAGAAAAATAGAGAAAGAAGGATTCGTAGAAAAGGTTTGACTCAGCTTTTGACTGTCAGTTATTTATTGATTGCCTCTCTGCTCTGCACGCACCTTTCAATATGTTCTTTGTGATAAACAATGGAATTCTTTCAAGTATTTCTCCTTTACAATGAGTACAATGTTAAGTTCTCCCAGTAGGGGACGCTGGATGAACATTGTAGGAGGAAGAAGCTCTCCTGCAGTTTCTTGCGTGGAACCAGGGATTGTGGTATGAATGTCAGGACATTGGGTGGCTCCTGACCCAGCCATAGGCCCAAGACACAGTTCTTCCACCATCTTGCAGCCTTGGCCCGCACAGCCTTCCCACAGCCATCTTGGCATGGCAGTCAGAGCTGCTATATGCCGTATGCTCTGAAGGCCTCCTGCTTACACTGGCACCCAGACTCCCACTGCACACCCACACTGCTGGTTGCTGTTCGCCTGTACCATGGAGGGTACCTGTTTCTTGCCGAGCTTCTCCAGACCAGCTCAGGCCTGTTAAACCAATGAAATTCTCTGCTATCTGGTGGCCAAATCAATGGTCTGAATGCAGTCCACATTTGTCTTTCCTTGGGTACCATAGAGAGTTCCCTCATATCTGATACTTACTCTTTTATCATAGATAATAATTCTCTATATTAACCTTCCCCCTTTTAACCTACTGGGTGGTTTCTATCTTCTGATTGTACTCAGACTGCTACAGTGTCTGTGCCACAGCATGCCTTCCACCGGTTAGCCGAAGTGACACACCTAAAACTGAACATGTGCAATAATTTGTTTATCAAAATATATTGGAGCCTAAAGATGAGTTGTAAAGATCTTTCACTATTTCATTTTTGGCCACCAAATTTTTGTGTTTATTTTCAACCTGATTAGTATTCCAGATTAGATACTTGGGTTTTTCAGTTTTGTTTTTGCTTCAGACTTTTCATAAAATAACAGTTTTGAGCTGTGAGCCTTATAGGCGTGCTTAAAAGTAAATGGAGATATAGGACCCACATGTATAAAACAAGATATTTTATTCCTTCTACTGGGAAAGATTATTTTAGAATGTTTAAAAAAAAAGGACACTATCAAAATCAGATGTGGGTTGATCATGAACATGAGTAAGAATACAGAAGGATCCTTTCAAAGAAGTTGAAGAGCGCCACTGAGCGTACCATGAATCTGTCGGATTTGACTATTCAAGTTTTTGTCAGGTATGGAGATGATGCCTTCAACTGGCAGATTTAGTCTCTCTCAGTTCCTAAGTATATCAGTTAGGATTATTTCTGTTGCATGTGAAAGAAAACCAAGAGGAATTTATTGGCTCAGCTTGAAAATCCAGGGGAGAGTCTCATTTTAAGTGCGGCTTGGTCAGGGGCTCAAACAGTACTATCAGGACTTCACCTTCTTTACTTCTTATCTGTTTTCCTGTTGGCTTCATTCTCAGTCTCTAGAGGGAAACACAAAGATGTCACTCAGCAGTTCTAAGTCTACATCTTCTTAGGTTAAAATAGAGCAGGAGTGAAAGGAACTTTTTCTGGAAGTTCGCATCAAATGCTGGCCTTCACTCTGATTGGAACCACTTGGGTTACATGACTAAACTTGAACCAAAGACTAGTAGAACATGGATTGCATGCCCCCTTTTTGAGGTTGGATCACCACTGGAACCAGAGAGAGAGTCAGTAAGGGATGATTCTCTAGAGAAATTAGAGAAGTCTTCAGCATATGGTACCCTGAAAGACAGGTAAATTCTTTGTAGGCAAAATGACAAATGTGCAGTGGACTAAGTAAACCCTGAACAAGACTGCCTGACTTGAGCAGCACCACAGCAGTCAGTCTACTCAAACAAATCTCGCTGCCCCTAATCTGAGGATTCAACATGAGCACTAGAGAGGAGCTATGTGTCCACGGAGCCACAGCCCGACCCTGACCCTTGCCAGTAGCCCATTCTCTCAGAAATTGGCTGGGTTCTTCCACCAAGATATGTACATCACCTGTCAGATCTGCCAGACTCTGAGTAAAGATGCCCGGTGTGGGCAGCATCCTTTCTGCACTTACCCCACATGCCAAAGTAGCCTGTGTGTTTCTGAGACCAACTTGTCTCTGTTAACTGATTTTGATCTTTCCGTGTGCCCACCTACAGGGTCTCAAACTTGCCAACCTATGATGATAAGAGCAGACAGTGGAGGGTGGATGCGTCTCTCCTCTCTACTCCGTTTCCCATGTTGATAAGAGTAACTTATTGAGTGCTTGCTAAATAATAACATGCTTATAAGCACTTATGCATATCAACTTATTTTATCCTCACAATAAACCTGTGAGATAGATACTATTGTTATTCTTATTTACAAAATAAGTGAGGAAATTGAGGCAGAGAGATTTGCCCAGGGTCACACAAGTGGAAAGAGGTGGGTGAGGGCTTCTCCCTCAGATAGTTTGACTTTGGGATTTGCTTTCATAACCATCATACAACGCTGCCGCTAGTGGACGCCAAGAGAGTCATCCTTGGTCCATTCCTAATAACTTGGTGCTGGATGTGCCCTGACTGTGCTACTAAGGCATCTGCCTTGTTCAGATCGAGCATAGCAGCAGAGCTTTCTCCTGTCTTGGGCATTTTTGCATAGTTGTTTAAATTCCTAATGCTCCTTCTAGGTACAGAAACAGGCTCAGAGAGAGTAAGATCCTGTTTAACATACTTTGTTTTCCAAAAAGTCAGCTCCCACATAGAAACATGTCCAGACTGCTGGCCCTGTGACACTTGCTCACATTTGGCTCCCCACCGCCCCAGCTGCTCTGTTAGCACTTAAGGGAGGCAGAAGAATACAGCAGTCAGAGGACAAGACCGGGAGTCAGGCAGACCTGGATTCAAGTTCTCTCCTGCCATTTCAGATCCGTGTGAACAGGGATATAGTCACCTCCCCTGAGCTTCAGTTTCCTCATATGTAAAGTGTTAAGGAAATAGAACTTATGAACCAGAAAACCTGATTCAGCCTTGGTTACAAAGGAAAGAAGCCGCATTGCACAAACGGTGGTAATGGATAAGGTTGAGGAGGAGACTGCACGGGATGTGCTGGTGAGATCAGGATGTTTATATTCTGTGATCAAAGGGGCACAGTCAAGAAAGACCATTCCTGTGAGAGAGGACACATGCGGACAGGCCCTACTGAAGTCCCAATCTGTGCAGACTCCTGTCTCTTGATGTAACACTGAGAAGGAATGAAGAAGCTTCCTTCTTAAGAACATAAGTTCTTAAGATGTTTAAAAATTCATGTTTAATTTCTCTGGAACTTAACCTTTGGCGGTAAGTACCTGGAAGCATTATATTTTTATTTAATTTATAAAATAGATTTGGCTCAGGAAATGGAATTTCTTCCTTTCAGTTGGAAAAGAACTCCCCAGCTCTGTGTTTCTCTGCAAGTAGGATGGGTTCCAGCCCAGGCCTCCCTGAAGGCCTGCAAGCAAGCAGCAAGAACAGCCACAGCCAGTGTTTCCAGATAGAAACCTGATGGGAGCTTGGGTTTTTTTGACAATAGGAATAATTAATAGCCTTTTTCATAGCATTTATTATGAAGATTTAATGAGATAGTGCACGCTCAACACGCACAGTCATGAACAGTTAATCAGCGGTGGTTACTCTCTCGCAGGTGCACACGGTGACTTACCCTGGAGCCCATCCCTGTGTTTCTCCTCACATACTCCCTCCGGAAACTAGGCTCCGACTTCTGCTCCAGTCTGCAAAAGCGCCAGCAGCAGAGATGGTGCAAACATGTGGCTGAAACCTTACTCAAAATTTAGCATGCTTTTTGCGTCTCAGCAGGATTAGACTTTCATCCTTAAGGTCCTACCAATGTTTCCTTGCTAGGGTCTGACAAGGCACCTTAATTATTCTCTTAATTCTACCCCTAAGCAAGGAGCTCCATGCTTTCTCTCTGTCGCCAGCCTAAAACGTAACAGGATCCCTAATGGCTGCTGAATCTTGTAAACTGGAAAGACTGATTTCAGTTCTCCCAAGTATCGTTTTGGGGATGTCAGAGCTTAGAATCTTTGCTCTAGCTGAGCAGAGCTGCCTGTGGTTATTTCCTTTCTCAGTGGCAGAAGCTGCTGAGCCACAGAAGCCACAGTTTGATATTCCTTACTGTACAGTGTCTATAAAGTCTATGTGTTTACTAAATGGTTCCATAATTGTGGGGAATAAATGAATTCCTGAAATATCCGTAGTACAAAATAATTAAGATCTACATACAAAAAGGATCCCATAGAAGCAACACAAGTGTGGCTTTCTGATATTTAGAAAGAAGATCATTTTTTGACCTGGGGTGCTTAACAAGGATTTCTATTTTACCTGCAGCGTCTTGTTCCCAGTTATTAACAGATTAGTATTTTCCTCCAGGGCACCCGCCTGTTCTTTATATAACCTTGAACTTCTACTTAATTTTTCTATGTTAGTTGATCCTACACATGCTCTGCAGTTTCTGAAGACAACGTGATGCAACTTAAGCCCTCCTATGGTGGATGAATCAGGATTTTGTGATGTGACCATTGTCACCAGCAGGGAAGAGATCAGTGGGAAATTGAAGTCCAGATTCATGGTATACTTGGAAACATAACATTATTTTTTATGTGGACACTTCCTGAAATGAAATAAGAGAGGCATGAGATGGGAGAGATGGGCAGTTCAAATCATTTAGACCAAGTTCAAAATCAAGACAGAAATGTCCCCTCTCTATTTGTTTGGTTTATTTTTTTTTTTTACATTTTGATTCACTTTATTCTTCAGTTTGTCTTAATGAAGACTTCAAATTTAGGCTGACTCAAGCTTTGTTTTCCCTAGTCTCACCTTACTCCATTTCCTTCTCTCACCATTTTTGTTAAACCTTCAAATTTTTCTATGAGGGCTTCATTAATAACCTAAAAATCCATAATTTAATGCCACCTAAATGGAATCTTTTTGGTTCCTTTAGATACATGCATTTTCTGTGGATTAGGCATCCCTGAAAGTTAAGCTTTAAAATGAAATTTATATATTAAACTTCTTATTAGCACTTGGAAAATGCTTGATTATTTTGGGCACTACAATGTTAAGTATTTTTAAATTGTTTGACAAATTCCCTTGATATAGGTCCCCAGTCACTCCCTAATGTCTAATATTGGGTCTCTTCATACATTATGTTACCTTCCTAGATTTTTGCTGAGTTTGGGATCCCTACAGTGGCGAGCTCATGGATGTGTAGTAGGGAGGATGTGTATCAGCTTTTTGGTATTCTTTTTAGGGTGAATTATACTAATTACGTTCATCTATCTTACAGTTTAGTGTCTTCAAAAAATACTGAGTATAGCCGTGATAGTTGCTGACGGCTAACAAGTAGCATAAGGAGAATTGAGGATGATTATTGGGGCTGCTTTATGTGACAATGAGAAGGCCACAATTTTTCTGAGGTTGGGTATATTTAGTAACAAGCTAGATTCCTTTAATAATAGTATTGTTTCATTTTTCTTTTAAAACGAACTTTATTAGTATAATTTTCCTACAGCAGATGCATCCATTCAAGTGAGCAGTTAGGTGAATTTTAACACGGGTATACGCCCTTGTAACTGCCACCCCAATCAAGCTATAGAATATTTCCATCACTCCAAAAAGTTCCCTCATGCTCCTTTGCATTTGATCCCTACCTTGGCCAGCCAATAATCCACTTTCTGCTACTGAAAATTAGTCTACTTGATTTAGCATGTTTTTGAGAGTCTTCCAAGTTTTTACATATACCAGTAGTTTGTTTTTATTTATGGAGTAATAATACTGCATTGTATGAATATACTACAGTGTGTTTATCTATTCATCTGTTAATGATCATTTGGATTTTTTTCTAGTTTAAGACTATAGTCATGCACCATATAATGATGTTTCAGTCAACAATGGACCTCATACAACAGTGTCCCATAAGATTAGTACCAGATAGCCTAGGTATATAGTAGGCTATGCCACCTAGGTTTGTGTAAGTACACTCTATGATGTTCGCACAATGAGGAAATCACCTAATGGTGCATTTACCAGAACGTATCCCCATTGTTAAGTGACACATGACTGTCATTATGAATAAAGCTGCTGTAAACATTAGTGTCCAAATGTTTTTATGGACATATGTTTTCATTTCTCTTGGCTAAATACTTAGAATGAAATTGTTTAACTTTATAAGAAACTGTCCAAATGTTTTCCAAAGTGGTTGTACCATTTTATACTCTAATAGGCGATGTATCAGAATTCCGGTTCTATCTAATATGAGTTTTTTATATATTTTGAATATCAACCCCTTCCTGGATAAGGTTTGCAAATATTTTCTCCGATTCTGTAAGTTGCCTTTTCATTTGGTTGATAGTTTCCTTTGCTGTACAGAGACTTTTACTTTGATGTAGTCCCACTTGCTAATTTTTGCTTTTGTTGCCTGTGCTTTTTGGTGTCATATTCAAAAAATCATTGCCAAGACCAACGTCAAGGAGCTTTTTCTCTGTTTTCTTCTAACGAGTTTTACTGATTTGCATATACTGAGTCATCCTTGCATCCCAGGAATGAATTCCACTTGATCATAGCATATGATCCTTTTAATGTGCTGCTGAATTTGGTTAATTAGTATTTTGTTGAGGAAATTTGCATTTACGTTCATCAGGGATATAGGCCTGTAATTTTCTTTTTTTGTAGTGTCCTGATTTGACTTTGGTATGATGGCAATGCTGGTTTCATAAAATGAATTTGGAAACGTTCCATCCTCTTCAGTTTTTGGGAGAGTTTGAGAAGGATTGGTTTTAATTCTTCTTTAAATGTTTGGTAGAATTCACCCGTGAAGCCGTCTGGTTCTGGGCTTTTCTGTAGGGAGGTTTTAATTTCTGCTTTAATCTCCTTACTCATTGTTGATCTGTTCAGATTTCCTTTTTCTTCATAATTCAGTCTTGGTTTTCTTCATAATTCAGTCTATGTTTCTAGGTTTATTCATTTTTTTCAAGGTTATCCAATTTTGATAGTAGTTTCTTATGATCCTTTGTATTTGTGGTATCAGTTTTAATGTCTCCTCTTTAATATAGTTTCAGGTCTTATATTTACATCTTTAATCCATTTCAAGTGAATTTTGCATATGGTATAAGATAGTGATGCAATTTCACTCTTTTGCATTTGGATACCCAGTTTTCCCAATGCCATTTGTTGAAGAGCCTTTCCTTTCCCGACTGTGCGTTCTTGGTGCTTTTTTCTTTCTGTTTCTCTAACTGGCTAATTTCAAATGACCTGCCTTTGAGTGTACTGATTCTTTCTTCTGCATGATAAAGTCTGCTGTTGAAGGTCTCTACTGAATTTGTCAATACTGTCATTGTATTCTTCAGCTCTAGGATTTCTATTTGGTTCTTTTTCATGGTTTCCTTTTCTTTATTAAATTTTCATTTTTTCACCTGCTGTTTCCTGATTTTGTTTAGTTGTCTATATGTCTACTCTTGCATCTCATCGAGCTTCTTTAAGATTATTATTTAGGAGCCGGCCCAGTGGTGTAGTGGTTAAGTTCGTGTGTTCCACTTTGGCAGCTTGGGGTTTGCCGGTTCGGATCCTGGGCTCAGACCTATTCACCATTCATCAAGCCATGCTGAGGTGGCGTCCCACATAGAAGAGCTACAACTCTACAACTATGATACACAACTATATACTGGGGCTTTGGGGAGGAAAAAGAAAAAAAAAGAGGAAGATTGGCAACAGATGTTAGCTCAGGGCCAATCTCCCTCAAAAAAAAAAGGGGCGTTGTTTATTTGAATTCTTTTTCAGGCAATTCATAGATCTTCATTTTGGGGGGTTGGTTACTAGAGCTTATTAGTTTCCTTTAGTGGAGTCATGTTTGCTTGATTCTTCAGGATCTGTGTGGTCTTGCATTGGTGTCTCTGTGTTTGAAGGAGCAAACACCTCTTTCAGGCTTGACAGACTGTTTTTGGTATGTAAAGGCCGCCTCCTGTTGATTCTCCAGACTGATGGCATACCTCCATGATTGCAGTCGAGTGAGGTTGGAGCTGTGTTGTGTGTCTGCTGCTTGGCCTACAGTGGGGTCCTCAGTGGGTGGGCCTGTTACTGGGGCTCAGGTAAGTGTGGATTCTTTCTGGTCCCTGGGTGGATGGGACTGCCTCCAGCACCTTGGTCTGTAGGGTAGTGCTGGGATAAGTGTCCTCTTCAGGGTCTGCAGACAGCAGGCCTGTTACCAGGTGTGTAGATGGATTTAGCTCCCATCCAGTCCATGGAAGGGTTCCCGACATGTCACTGGGTGGGACCCTGGGTGGGCAGGATTGGCCTCAGACTGCAGTTGAATGGGGTGGGAACTGAGTCAGAAGACTGCTTCAGGGTCCATGGCTGGGACTGAGATCTGCAGGCCTGCCTTCAGGGGCACAGACAGGCATGCCTCCTGCCAGGTTCCTGGATGAACAGAATTGCTGATGGCTGCTTAGGTTGGGTGGGGCTGAATCCTGGCTGCAGGGCTGCCTCATGATCTGCAGTTGGACCAACGTCAGCGGGCCTGCTTTTGGAGGCACAGAGGAGTGTTTCCCCCGTTGAGTCCCTGGGCAGGCAGGACTGCTCCTGGGCCATGGCTAGGCAGGTCTATAGCTAAGTCACAGGGCTGCTTCAGGATCTACCGTCAGACGGAAGTCAGTGGGCTGGCCTTTGGGGCACAGACAGGTGTGTCTCCCTCTGGGTCCCTCGTGGGCAAGATTACTCTCTGATGTAGCCTCAAAGGGCTGGAGCCAGGTTATGGAACTGCTTCAAGATGTGCAGTTGGACCAAGGTCAGTGGGCCTACCTCTGGGAGCATGACTATTTGTGTCTCCTGGCAGGTCCTGGGTTGGTGGGAATGTTCCCAGCCTGTGGCTGAGAGGGGCTGGAGCATATTTACAGGGCCATTTCAGAATCTGCAGTTGGGCTGAGGTCAGAGGAACTGCCTTAGGGGCGTGGAGGAGCATGTCTCCCACACAGTCCCTGGGCAGGTAGAACTGGCTGCTAGGAGGGGCTGGAGCTAGGTCTTGGGGCTGCTTCTGGGTTCACAGCTGAGACTGAGATTGCTGGGCCTGTTACTCAGAACACAGGTGGGTTGACTCTTGCTGGATCCCTTGGCGGATGGTGCTGGTGGCAAAACCATGGCCAAGCAAGGCAGTGGCTGAGTCCACAGGGGTTGGGGCTGTTTCTGAGCTGGTAGCTGGGACCCTGGTTGGTGAGTCAGCCAGTGGGGTGTGGGCTTGCCTTCCCACAATGGTCCTCCGCAGCCTTTGGCTCCACCCGGGTTTCACAATCTTCTACCTGGATCCCAAAGCTCCCACAAAGGCACTTTTGACTGTGGATGTCTGCTAAATTATTGTTGCTGATGGCGGATATGAGTGGGGGTGCAGGCCCCTATTCCTCCATCTTGCTGTCAAGTCTCATTTGGAATTTTTGAGCAGCCTAATATTCCTTTTTTAGGCCTAGCTTGAGGGTGAGTTGCCTTCCTCCCTCACCTTAGTCAGCAGGTGAAGAAAATGTTGGCTGGTTGTAATTACATGACTCACTCCTCATCACGCCAGATCACTGCTCCGCTATGGAGTTTGGGTCTTGGAGAATGGGTGCACGTCACTTTTTGCTCCTCTGGGCTGTCACTCCAGCAGGTTAGTTGGGTCAGAATTCCATAAATGTAAACTTAGCTTTATGTAACTGAATGAACTTTTATTTTGTAAGTCGGAGAACTGGAAAAGTTGTTCTATCGTGTGTGGAAATGTTGTGTGTATGGGGGGGGTCAGACTCATCTCAGCTGTAGCCACTTAATAACTACATGCATTTCCTCATCCATGGAAGATAGGATAATAATACCTATTTTCTAGGGTCATTGAGGATTAGAAATAATTTTGTAAAACAATCATAATTCCCACCATACAGGAGGCAAGTACTGTTATTGATAACTATTGGCATTATCACCAGCAGTATAATTGGGATTATATAGAAGAAGTCTGTGTGTGTGTGTGTGGTTTCTCTATGCTGCTCAGTAGTCTCGTGGGATTATGCTAAATATTTTAGTTTATGTAACAGAATTGGCTATCTCCTTATAACTGAAAATAAATTTATTTCAAAAATGTTAACTACTGTGGTTGCAGTAAACTTTGATAGGCTCCTTCTAGGTTCTGCCCCCCTCCCCAGTTTTAAGGTAGATGACATTATGTACAGCCAGCCCACTGACCTTTTGTTGTGGTGATGGTTCTTCATTAACGTAACTCACTTTGACCTTAAAGAAATCATTTAACTGCTGCCTATCTGGGTAACATCAAGTAAAATCTAAGAACTATACCAAGGATACCACTCACATACTGGCTGCAGCTCAACAACTCCATGTGGCGGTCTTCTCCCTTTATGATTTTCACCTGGGCCAGGGGACGGACACACACACACACACACACACACACACACACACTCACTCACTCACTCACTCACTCTCTCTCTCTCTCTCTCTCTCTCTCTCTCTCTCTCTCTCTCGCTATGTAAGGTGACACCGATGTCCAATTTCTGTCAGCTGTCTTCTTGCCTCTAAATCAGAGGTTGGCAAACTAGGATCCATTGGCCACACCTGTCCCATCATCTACTTTTGTAAAGAAAGCTTTATTGGAACACAGACACTCCCATTTGTTATGTATTGTCTGTGGCTGCTCTGATGCTTCAATGCTTCAGCTGAGGAGTTGTAACAGAGACTGAAGGGCCCATGAAGCCTATTTACTATCTGGCCCTTTCCAGAAAAAGTTTGCCAACTTCTAAGTCAACAAAGCCTACATTTTGGAACTATGCTGTCCCTTGTGGGCCATGTGATGGCCTGCCTTATCTTGACCATTTGTAATCTAGGAGTGTTTTTTCAGGAAGAATGTTGAAATAGTTTCAAATTTCTTTTTAAAATGAACATTGGCATCACGATATATTTTGATCTAAAAAAATAACATTTAAAGATAATCATGAGTAACATTGCTGTTTTATAGCTTGCCAGAGACACACTCTTAGCAAATGCTAACAATGATTTTAAGAAGAGTCTGGGGGGAGGAATGAATGGGCCTATATTTTAGCCATTAAGGAGATGAAGAATCTACACTTGTAATTTCACTTGCAGTTGTTTTTCTTATCGCACATAATTTTCAAAGCAAAGGAAAGGATACTGTTTTCCAGAAAAGGCTGGTTTCCCCCAGTTAGTAGTCTCTGCTTGCTGTGGAGTGATAAGAAGTTCATTTTGCAAAGTCAGTTCTTGGAGATTCATATTGCAATTGTCACGTGACAATGGAACAAAAGCCCACCAAGCATTGTTGACAACTTATCTGGAGACGGCAATTTTTCTCTTCAGAGAACAGATTACTAATACTGTATGATGCTAGTTATCCTGGCTGCCTTTGAACATGCAGGATGAAAGTGAGAAAGCAATTGTTGGGGAGTGAGGGGGAGACTAGAGCTTTCATTCTTTCATATTAACTTTGATAACAGTCATGAAGGACTAGGCAGTATAACTTTATCCAGGCAAGTTTCGCGCGCTCTCTCTCTCTCTCGCTTGCTTTCTCTCAGATCTATTTTGGAAAGAGGAGGCTCGACTCAGGCAGCTAGAAAACGTATGCAAACTCTTGATTGTAGTAAATCACCTGAGAGCAGACAGGTGCACGATACAGCAGGTGGCCCTGAAGGATGTGAAAATACAACGGCAGAGATGCCGAGAGAAATCCTCTCCCAGAAGCCAGCCTCCAGTTGGAGTTCGTGCCAGAGGTTAGAGCTTAGAAGCTTTGCAAAAAGTCATCTTGTTTCCAGTGCCACTTTGCATTTTTAAAGCTCTGTCTCTTTTGTATCCGTTTGAAATGAATTTTGCATTCTCGGATTCATTTTCTATTTCACAGTGACACTTTCCTTTCTCAATATTAAAACTTTCTTCACCTTGATCTTTTCAGAATTATTAATATTTTTCACTTCTTTGCCGTATCCCATTTTGGTGACTTTGATTAAAATAAACTTTTCCATTTCCTCTTTAATCTAATTCCTCTCAGAAGCTTTTAGGGAAAACCTTTTCCTCCAGGAAAGGTATCTAAATTTTTAATAGCAGATTTAATTTCAACATGTATTTATTAAATGCTTATTATTGTCAAAGTACTGTTCCAGGAGTTTTGCAACATACAAAGCAAAACATGGACTCTTTCCTCAATTTCTTACAGTTTTGTGATATGTGAATTTTTACTAGTTATAAAACTTGGGACGAAAGGTAGATGGATGGATAATAATGAATAAATTAGCACCAGTGCTACAGTGTGTGAGGAGGCCCTACTAACAGTGCAGGCAAAGTCCACTGCTCGGGAACATTTTGTGTAGTACTGAAAGGCTGTAACCCTTCACGTGTGGTGGTCTTTGCTCTGTCTCCCCTGCCATATCTCCACATCAGGAAGGGTCCACGTGTCTTCAATGTTCAGTTATTATTTTGATCAGCCTCTCTTGGGTTACAGTTCCTCTGCTTAGTTCTCTTAAATTTATAGCATCAGAGTGGATCTACTTCATGTGGTTTTTATCCTTTCTTCAGGTAGGCCCCTGCCTCGAGTGGCTCTAGCACATAATCTATGGGGTTATAATGGCTCATCTCTCCCTCTGCCTTCTCCTCTGCCTTATTTCCTATAAGCAGAGATAGTTAACAAATCCATCACCTTGATTAGTTAACAAATCCATCACCTTGATTATGTGCCATAGGGGTCATAACGGTAAGAACTGTCATATACTGGAGAGGACGTGTAGAGTAGTGGTTGACTGTACAGTCTTTGAACCCATATTGCCTGGGCTCAAAGCAGAGCTCTGTTGCTTATGAAACAAGCAGTCTGGACCAGTTACTCACCTCACTGGTTCCTATGTCAAATGGTGATATTATTAGTATTTGACTAGGGTTATTTCTCTAAAGTGTATAGAAGGGTACTAGACATAGAGGGAGCACTCAGTAAATGTCAAGTTTTATTATTACTTGAGATGAACAGGCTTGGAAAAAGATTTCTCTCTTCTACTTTTGCTTTGGAGAAAAAAATCTTTTTTCCATATTTTCAGGAATTCCCATCACTGTGGTCAGTATTTGCTGTGGAAGTTCATGAATAAATGTGATGAATTGGGATGACTTTTTGAAGAATGAGAAGCTTGGGTTGTGATTTAAGAAAAGTCATGGCAGAGAGAAGAGGAAGAAAGAGGAGATTTTACAACGTGGGAGGTGGCAGAGGCCAGTATTGGGGAGTGAGGACCAAGTGTAAGGTGCCTCCAACACTGAATGTAGCTGAGAAAGTATGTACTGTTGATGAGGATGCCGACAATTCTGACCTGTAGGACAATCGTGATACAAAAGGAAAGGTCACCTTGATTACTGCAGTGGAGCTACCTGCATGTCTGCTGAGGTGGGGCCCAGCTGTCCTGGCAGAGATTGTCTGGGATGGAGAGCTTCAAAACCACAGATGCAGGCAAGTCTGTGCTGAAGAACCTTAGACGAGGGGGCAGCAGAGCCCACTTTTCATAAAGCTATGTAACTTCACATAGAAAGACATATCTAGAGTTGAAAATTCTGAGTTAGATCCAGTTGGAAAATCTAGATTATTACCTAATTTCATCTCTTATAAGTTGTCTACAACATGTTGATAATTGGTCTCTCTGCCTTACCATTTCTTGAGCTCTGAATAAGCCCCCTGTAGCAAGATCACCCATTCCTCTGTTGGTCAGCTCTGATTATCAGCAAGGCATTTAAACAAGAGCTACAGACAGTCTCCTGGTTACTCATCCTTGTGGTTGTAGAGTCCCATCTTTTGGCTCCTACAGCAGGTTGTGTGTATGTCTGTCCTGACAATTACAATATGGCTTAGTGTAATGGAGTGTTTACTTGCTTCTCTCTCCCTTTGGACTCTGAGCTCCTTGGGGACAAGGGATGTGTCTTCTCTTTGTTTCTCTTGCCCCTACCATGATTCTGGTCAGATGTAGGTACCCGGTAAATGTTAATATCCTAGATTTATAATGACCAAGTCTAATCCTCGAACATCTGACAAGCCATCAAAACGTTAAGGACAACAGTGATTGTAAACAAGTCTCAAGTAATATTGATGCATCTACAAACAAGATTATTTGTGAAAATACAGCTTGGTATATATTTTCAAACATCAATTTTCCTGTCCTTGTAAATATTTTATACTTATTCTAGTTTGTGCACATCTTGAGAGAGTCATAATAGTGTTGGCTGCCAGTGCTGGTTACCTCCTTAAATCACTGTTTTAAAGCTTTCTAGTGTCTGTGATTTATCACAGGAAGTTTTGATATTCACTCCAAGAAGACTAATAAAGTTTTTTTTCACTTCAGAGATGTGGCTTTCTTCTTAGTAGCTCTGTGCCTAACAACAGTGCCTGACACTTCCTAAAAATTATAAATATATACCCATTAATGCATAATTAAATGAACATTTCCACTAAATTATTAAATTCCATAATTTTACTTAGAAAAAAGGATATTCTATATTACTTTCACCTTTCCCAAAATATTTAGGAAGCTCCCTGATTCCTCTGGGAATTCAACATTAGATGGAATCATTCTGTCTTCAGTATTTTTGCCTATGATTGTTTCTTTCCTTTTATTTCTTAAGTGCATGTTTTGAATTAATTTCAGAAACTGAGTTTTGGGACCTCTGAGCCACAGCATTAACCAAGTCATTTAATAGTATGAAGATGCTTTCTGAGAGATAGGTTCAGGATTTCCAGAGGAAACAATGTTCCTTCTCACCATTGACTAGAACTCTGGAAACAGCCTTTTTACCTCCTGAAATTAGTGAGAGTAGTGAGCAGCTCCTATGTCTATTCTAAATGCAGCCTTTCACAGCAGCGTGTACAGCCTGTCCTGGCTTCCCGGAGCATCCCGTTAATTCAGAATTCACAGCCCTGTTTCTCCTCCTCAGCCTGGGCTGTCAGGTTTTGCTCCTCTTCCTTAGTAACAGACCCTGAAATTAGAATTCCAAGTGGAGGCTTCCCTCCTGGAGGAGACTGAGAACGCCACACTCTTCTGAACTTGTTCTCTTGCAGAGCATCTGTCAGGAGATGCTCACTTGTTAAAATGTGGACATTTCACCATTCTGTCACTCACTTAGAAATAGTGTCTGCCCCTGGCAAGTAGTGTCTTTGGAGAAGGAGGTGTAATAGAAACCCTCATAGTTAATAAACCATCGTTCTAACCGTGCCCTCATGGACATAAACATTTTTCTTGAGCAGCCTATTGGTAGATAACTCCAATTTAAAGCCTTTTGGGGATAAGTCAGGGTATTTATATCTGCCTCACTGAGTTGTTATGACTATTAAATGAGCTAATGTGTTTAAATTGGCTTGCACTATGGCTGAGAGATAATAAGCAGTCAATAAAATTTAGCTATTATTATAACTTTTTATAATAATAGGTATGTATGTAACATAAATAAAATAAACTGCTAATTATTTGACCCAGTTTCTAGAGAGCCTAGGGAGGGAGCAATAATCTCATTACAATTCAGTCCAAAGATTATAGTCATAAAAGTGGAGGTGTAACGTGCATTTGGTTATATTTTACACATTTCTTTTAAATAAATTAAATTGGATACATTGTGAAAAGAGAACAGATAATTGATGAGGATAAAGGAGGCATCAGATGATTCTTAGTGAATGTACAAATGTAAGAGGAGTTTGATGTCTCATGGTGAGGATGTGAGTTGACGCAACGCTGCACCTTCCTAGGATGCAGTATTTTTACTTTCTGTTTCAAAATCTGATGGGGTCTGATCCTGATAGCTGACTTTTAAAGGCCACTCCTTTCCTGACCTCAGTTTCAGCTTCAGTGTGAGTTTAAAAGCTTACTAAACATACAGAGAGCTGCTACAGATACATTTCAGGTGACACATATCTAGGCCATAGATCATTTTTCTCAATAATACTAATTTTGCTTTTATTTTATGCATCTCCAATTTAATGTACCATTGGAGTGATAACTGTTTCTTATGAAGAAATTAACTGATTATTTCACTTAAATTTCTGTGGAAAGAGCTAGAGTACCTTGTCTTCCAAAAATAGACAATCAGGAAGGTGGGAAAGTCCTTTGTTAAGTTTGTGGTATTGCTTTAGAAAAGGTTGCACAGCCCAGTTTGTAAACTTGCTAATTATCCTGGCATTTTCTGGGCCTGGAACAGTTTCAAAATATATCCACATATTTTTACTGTCATAGTCAGAATTTCTTTGCCAAAACTGGCTTAAACAGGTGAAGTTAAGCATGGTTTACAAAAGAGGATTATTTCAATTTATTTTAGTAATCTGCCTCCAATCCCTCATTTACCATTACAAACTTGCTGGGGCAGACATGTAATTTTTCTGGACCTTTTCAAATCTTTGTGTGAAAGTGTAAGTATATAATTGAGGGCAGTTCCCAAACTCTTACCTGTATTAACTCTCCATTTGTTAAAAAAAAGGATAACAAATAGGGACAGGAATATCAGTCAAAAAGCAGAATTGTATGTGATTTTTACCATAAGTGTCAAAACTAGGGACCACATTCATATGAATGCATAGATAAATTTTCAGAGGCATTTCATAAAAGTTGACCACAAAAATATCTGTACAATATTGCTTTTTTGTTGTTGTGGCAGAAATTCAGCCAAGAGGTAATGGTTTTCCAAAGGTGCTGGGAAGTGCTAGGATTCTGGATATATTTCCAACATAGAGACCATAGAATTTCCTACACTGGCTGTGGGTTTGTGAGAAATAGAGGAGTCAAGAATGACCTCAAGGGTTTTGGTTTAAGCAACTGGAAGGATGGAGCCACCATCCTGTGAGAGGGGAAGGCTGAAGATGGAGCAGTTTTGGGGGGAAATGTTGAGTTTTGGAAATGTTAATTTTGAGATGCGTATTACACATAAATGTAGAATATCTTCCCTTTGTTCTCCAGGATTTTTCTCTACTTTTCTCTGTTTTGCTCTCTGCCCCATGAGACAGATCTATGTTCATTTTATCAGTAGCATCCCTTTACGCTTTGCTTCTGATTGTGTTCAGCCAATGGGGAGCTCATAGACTGCAAGGAGGAAGGAGATCATGGATCTATTTTCCTGGCTTCCTCACAGGGAGGTTTTCTTCAAGTTCTCTGTGTTACCTGACCGAATGAGACGACTACTCTCCTGGTCGTCTCATCTACACAATCCTCTCCTTCCAGTTTCTAGTAACTGCCCCTTCCCCTCATCATTTTGGATTTATGGGTCTTAACTGGTCTGCTGCTACTGACTCAGAGTCACTGCAGTGTCTACCATGGTTCCCTACACTCTGCCCACACCTTTGTGCATAGTCACTTTGTCAATAAACCCTCCTCAAATTTCCCAATTTTAGTGTGCCCTCTTTTCTTGTCTGGACCCTGTATAATGTAATATCCAAGTGGAGCTGGAGAGTAAGATGTTGATTATACAGGCCTGAAGTTCAGGGGAGAGGTCTGACTTGGAGATATAAATTGGGAGTCATTAGCATATAGATGGTTTTTAAAGTCATGAATCTGGAAGAGATTATCATGAGAATAAATATAGAGAATAGAAAATGAGTGAGTCCTGGGCTTGTTCTGGAAAAAAGTAGGCATCTGCAAAGGAATCCAAGACAGAATGACTTGTGAGGTTGAAGGGAAACTGTAGGTGTGATGTCCTGGCCAAATGAAGAAAGCTGAGCAAGGACAAGGGGGTGATCAACTGTGTCAAATACTCCTGATACAAAAGGATTATCAGGACAGAGAACTGACATTGGATTGAACAACATGATAGAGATTAAAAACTTGACAAGTATTTTCAAGAGAGAATGGGTTGTGAGAGATTGGAAACAAAGATTACAGACAATTTTCTGAAGGGTTTTGCTGCAATGGGATGCAAAACAATGGGGTGAAAGCTGGTGACAGAAGTGGGATCAAGATCAAAAGATTGGGGGACTTGCTATATTTATTCTCTTGGTAATCTCTTCCAGACCCACAACTTTAAATACTATATACATGCATACCCTTTACTGCAAATGATATTCCA
Source organism: Tapirus indicus (assembly GCA_031878705.1). NCBI lineage: Eukaryota > Metazoa > Chordata > Mammalia > Perissodactyla > Tapiridae > Tapirus > Tapirus indicus. The sequence goes on from CM062918.1 coordinate 6,316,969, forward strand.
GGGAATGGAAACAGAATGTGCCAAGGTCTGGATCCGAGAGAAATTGTGGTGCATTTTGGGGAACTGAATGATTGCGGGGAGCTCAACATGGCTGTAGGATGGAGTGAAAGCAGAGGTGAGGCCCTTATCCAATAGCCTACAAGGCACTGAGTCCCTTCAACAACTGTGTGAATGAGCCTGCAAACAGATGCTCCCCCCATTGAGCCTTGAGGTTTCTGCAGCCCCACCTGTCACCTTGACTGTAGCCTTGTGAGACACTCTGAGTCAGGAGACCCAGCTAAGCCATCCCCAGGTTCATGACCTACAGAAACTGGGAGATAATAAAATTTAAATCTTTTGATTTTGGAGTAAGTTTTTATGTAGCAATAGTTAACAAATACAATATTTCAGGAAAACCACTCCAGATGATACTACAGTGTCAAGAATAAAGATGGGCAAGGCTGGAAGCAGTCACTCCAATAAGGAGGCTGCTTGTAGAAATGCAGGTGAGAAGTAACAGTGCAGTTACTGCTACTCCTGAAACCTTCTGGAATGATCTTTCTCCCTTCCACTTTTCCCTGCAGCTGTCAGTACTAAGAATATTTACCTCGCTTCTGCAGGCCAGCCTCATTTCAGTCCTAGTGTCTCTTACGTTGACCCATTCCACTGTAGGTAAGCCTGTTTACACCTATATCATAAGAAACACCTTGTGGCCCAGAAAAATCCAGGAAAGAAGATTTCAACTTAATTACTTGCTGCTTAAAATTCAGCACATCAATTTTAAGTAGTATATGTAATTTGAAAGGTAGGACATTACACAATTTCCACCCATCAATATCTTAGCATGGAAAACTTTATCAAAATAATAGGAAAAGGACTCAGAGAGAATAGAGCATAAAGTAGACTGCTATTTTCATGCATGAAAGAAGGGAGGGAAAAGCATCCTTACTCCAGCGTCTAGTGCCTGGCACATAGTCAGTGCTCAGTAAACACTGAATTAATTAACAAACTGGGATGTCAAAGCTAGGACGAGGAGATCTCCGAGTCAGGGAAGAATGTGAGGGCACAGGAGGTTTGGAGGAGGCTGGGGTAGGAACGGAAGGAGAAAGTGAAGCACGAAAGAGGAATTTGGGAGGAGGTACTATAAATAAACCACCAGCTCCACAGTTTTAGCTGGACCTATCCATGCTTAACTGTAGGAAAAAACAAGAGAGAGATCGTGATAAAGCTGAAGATGAGCATATTGTTTAGAGGATCTGAGGCAGTGCCTTCTATTGCATAGGGAAAAAATGGGTTATTTTGTTCCTTAAATATTCAGGCAGTAGCTATAGATATAGTTTCTGGAGAAATATCACTCAGCTTACTCTGTCAATATCAGGGAAAGGTCAATTGAAAGAGGCTTCCAGCCTGCTCTGTGATTGTGGGTGAAATTCTATAAAATTTCAAGGCTGTAGAATGAAAAATCCTTATTTCCTCCCTCTTTGGAAGACTCGGAGAGTTTGGGTGTAGGGACTTTATTGAGCTCTATCTACTGTTATGCTGGATAGGCTGTGTTTACAGGAACCGGAGGGGATTGTAGGATTATCATAACCGAAAAATCCAGCTAATAATGGAATATATTAAACAACAATGCCAAGAAGGATTAAATATTCTTGTTTCCCGTTTCTGATTATACAATTGTCATCTCTGCTTAATTTTAGAATGCTTGTGGCATGATTTAACTATGAGTTTAATTTTATTGCTATCATTTTCTGAGGGTAAAGATTAAGGATTTTGTCCATATTTTCTCCAAATTTTATTTTTCATTAGATTTTCACTTAATGTGCAAAGTGGTGATATCATTTATTTCAACTTTAAGATTAAACCAACGAATTGAGCATCATATTGATGATATTAAAAGTTAATGTGCTTTTTGTCTTGTTTCTAAATAAAATGAAGAATTTAAATGCGCTGGAATCACACTTTGTAATGTAAAAAGTTTGTGCACCGTGCGCTGTGTTTAAAATGTAGCTTTTAGTAATTTATGCAAGCGGAAATGAATGGATATGTTAAAATTCCACTCTTGACACCACATGCAGTAGTTATTAGTGAAGTCAACGTATTGCTTACTGTCTTCATTATTACTTTATGACTACTTGTGTTTAACTAATAGCTTTTTCTTGTTTTATCCTTCCAACGTACTGAAACTTCCAGAATACTCAATACAGCTGTTCCATATAATGACACTACCTCATTAGTTTGATGCATTTGTGCGTACATACTAATAAGGACAGTCACAAGGAAAAAATACTTTATTTTGTTCTTCCCTGGTGTTCGCTTTTGAAATAAGAACATTTGCCACTAGTAGATTTTGCAGCTCAAATGTAACCAAAGGAAAAATCGCAGGAAAAGACACAGATGGTCTCATTGGACTCCAGAGGAACTACTTGTCTATATCAGTGGCAGTTTCTCCCTGGTTTATCTATGTCACTGTTTGCACAGCATAAAAATTAATTTTTCAGGTGATACTTCCATAGCTATAATTAACATCAAGGCTGTAATTTCCTAGTGTGGGCAGATGAAGAGTTATTTGGCTAAAAATAGATCTGCCTAACAGTCTGTAGATAACCTTGTGGCCCTTTCTATTAAGAGATTTTCCTGCAGTGTGTGGCAGCATGTAGGCGCGTGCATTATTCATATGCATTCCTGCTTCAGCCATTGTCATGCATCACGAATTACACCACGGCGGGGTCCCTCCTTTTCTGAGGAGGAGGAAGTACGTTCCTCTCAGACAAATCCTAAATTGGATTTTCTGGACCATAACTGACATTGATGGTTTTGTCTGTAATAGACTTGAAAAACAGTGTTCTTTTTCTACTGTGGAATCTTCCATTTGTTAGACAGCTGTGTCAATAAAAAAGTAGAGATTCATGATATCATATTTGAAATTTAATGTCCATTCAATTTCAGTGAAATGTTTCCTGAAAGAGGGTTCCTATGCAGATTTACAACATCTAGGAAGAGGGAAATTTTAAGCTGCCAAACTAGTTGCAACTAAGCACTAACCTTTTAAAAACGAGTTCCAGTGGTCAAGAACAGGCGAGACTGTTTGGAGATTTGTGTTCGGGGCTCTGTATCTTGATTCATTAGGAGACTCTGCTCAGTTTGGTTTCTTTTAGTCTTATACTATTAATTTTATTTTATCTAATTTTATAGAAGAATGAGCACCCAAAACTTTTAGATATAGCAACTACTGAGAAAGAAGAGCAAGACTTAGATAATGACAGTGCATCAAGAGATTGCAAATCAACAATATTTAGTTCATTTATACCCTTCTTTGGCCCTAAAAGGATTTAATGGAAGTTTTAAAGATATATGAAATATATTAAAGTTGATAGAGGAAAAACACCTAGAAGTAGATGCTAATTTGTTTATTTTTGTAATCTTTTAGAAGCTCAATACAATCTATGTTAGAGGGGAATGATTATAAAGGAGGTGAAAGAGGGAGACTCGCTAATGGAGTGTTTGTGTCAGCTCGAGGGGCTGAATGAATGGGAGGGCAAATCCTAGCCTTCAAGTTCTCTTCTAATCTAGCAAGTTTTAGAAATGCCCCCTGCTGACTTTACCTAAAATCTATTTGGAACTGTTCTTGTGGTTATAATTGGCTTGTGGCATTCCTTCTCCACTGCCCTATGGCTCAGTGCCTGACATATATTAAGTACTTAGTAAATGTTAAATGTTTTATTACTAGAATGTTTCATTCAAATTGTGTGGAGCTGGATGATTTCAGCAGAGGATATTCATGAATATTCTGGGTTCAGTGTGTCCTTAATAAATCTATTGAACATTTTAATCTATCCCTGAGGAAAAAATAAGAAAAAAAATTTTGTCTTTATTTCATTACGAATACAGTTTTTGGTCAATGAAAATAACCCTCAAAATGTTTTCTAAATGAGCAAGAAATTGCCCTTTAAAGTTAATACCTCTGAATCTGTTTAATTAAGAGTTTAGAATAAGATTTAGAAGCAGGATGTAATACATGTAAACAAAAGAGAAGATGATTTGGTTTTTAAACCGGTGGACACTGGTCCCAACACCAAAAGGCATATTGAATTTAGTTCTTAGGTAAAGGCAACCATAAAGCCTTTAATAAGCATCCTGAGATCAAAAAAAGATGTCCACATGAAAAAGACCTTTGAAACCTGGAGCCTTATCTAACCAAACTGGTTTCCAGAAGCTAGCTCCTTATCCCCCTGCATAGCCTGCCAGTCATACCAGGCACTTTGTCCTAGGAGTCCGTTCCTTTATATTCATTAATGATGGAGACACACATAAACTCAAGTGAGAAATAACTAGAAAAGGGAGGTCCAGGTGGCTGTTGATGATTACTCATCAGGGAATGAAGAATGAGATTGAAAAAGATCCCTTGGATTAGGAGAGAGACTAAAGCAGGGGAGGTAATTAAGGAGCTTGGAAGAGGAAATAAAGGAAGCAGACACCCATCCAGAGAGGTTATTTGAGGAAAGAGACCATAATTAGACAAGACTGTCTTTCATATTCTACTTATCTATATGGACAAATGTATAATGGTGTTATAGTTTTCACCAAAATTTGATGTAACATCAGCACTTAATTCTGGTTAAGAATTCTGCCTGATTCTTTCATCCTGGGTTTTCAGCCTGAAGTATGTGTTCATACTTTTTCTCCCTTTCTCTTCCTTCTTTCTTTCCTTCCCACATTTGTCTGTATATGTTCATCTAACATAGGCATATTCATTTTATTTACTCTCAATTATACAAATAATATGAGAATACATCTAATAAAAAACATCTCCAAGTGGTTGTGATCAAGCAAAAGTCCCCTTTGGAGGCAGCCTTCCTGCTGCATCTCCCCCCTCCAGCTACGCCCCTGTCTGGGGGTTAATCCCCGTAACTGGGGATTACTCTCCGTACTCTCTATGCTTAGGTCTCTTCCTATCATGCTTTTTAAAAGAGGTAAAATTCTTCCTTAAGAGCATCAGGAGAAGCAAAGTTGATGAGCTGAGATGAATTGTTCCAACACTACGCTCTTTTGTGGATTTACAGAAATCTCACCTCTGGCTGATTATGTACTGATATTTCATTGACATAAAATTTAGAGTATTTTTAGTTCTGGTGAGAGAAAAACTTTACTATACATTTTTATACATGACTTAAATCTTGAATAAAAAATTAAAAATATTCTGATTAATACTGCTTTGGCCATTCATATTTATAACATATGAGATAAACTTTGACCAAATTTAATTCCATCCATTACTTATTGAGTTTTTGGGGGAAGAATTTCCCTATGACATGTAATTTTTAGTGAACCCACTTGAATTTTTATAGATGCTTTGTGATAGTTATAGTGAATAACTGAATGAAAATGGACAGAAAGACTCCTGCAGTGGACGAGATTCCTTCCTCTGTGGTGGTAGGGGGCATTGAATGAGTCAGCAGTGGGTGCACACTGCAATGAGATCGATTAAATGAAGATGCTCCCATGACGACAAGTCACTGTGCTCTACCAATCAGGTTAGCTTTGTCTGGAACATGTTGTGTCCCTCTCCTTCACTGTATATAAGCAACGTGCTCTGTAATAGAACTTACTTCTACATGCTTTTTCTTAGGGTCAGTCCACTCTTTTCAAATACAAAGTTAAAGGTACATGGTAGATGCCTAAAATTCCTTCCCAAGGTTTCCAAAATTTAGTAACTCTGACAAGAGCATGCAAAGAGCCAGGAGAGAATAGTTCTTTCCAGGGAGGGAAACTATGCAATTCTCATGTGAACTTAGGTCTGCAGTCTTCACAAAAACAGATGTAATGTTGTCCCTGTAAAGTCCCTCTTACTTGCATTCCAAATTGTTTCCTGAATGGTACATACACGAGTGGAGCTATAGCCAGGGATTCAGGTACTGTGCATGCTCCACAGCCCGGCTTATCATGAAAAAGCCCCACTTTAGCATGACGCAACTGACTATCATCAATGAAGTGATGACAAATTATTCTAATGCTTGTGAGTTGAAAATTTGCAGCTATTTCTCTATTCTTTTAAATGTTTACCCATGGATCAAATTTTCCAGCAACTGAGAAAATGAGATAGATGAAAAAAAGGTGAGTGACATATTCCCATAGCAAGTCAAAAAGAGGGATAGAATGAGCATTTGATAACAATTATGATGACCAAATCAAAAGTAGACAAAATACATTGCTGATATATATATTATTTATAGATACATATACAAACATATATACAGATATGCATATATATACATATGCAAATATGTACACTTATTTCTATAGTTATGTAAATTTGGGGGTTTTCTTAGAATGTAGAGGAAGACTGTCCCATACCATAGTGCCTTGTCCGTGGATTCACTTTGTAAAAAATCTTCAACTGTGATGGTGTCACTTATGTATAAGTCCCTTCCTTTTTCTGTCCCAAGAGTGTGCTCTCAGGTACCCTTTTAACTGGGGGACTGATCGCACTGTTTCGGCCCATGATGAGCCGTGTTGCCTGTCCACGAACAGAGCTTTCTCCTACGTGTTCCAATTAACATGTTCCACCAAACTGAACCTACTCTGTGGCCCCGATGGGGGTTAAGAGACCTCTACTGAAGAATTTGGGTGGTGGTTCTGAAGCCTGGGAGAGTTGGAAGGCAGGGTGGACTTTGTAAAATTGCCTTGGGTATTGAGAAGGGAAGAGTTTTATTTCCCTCTTCAATGACAGATTATGACTAGGGATAAGCTTATTCTTTCCATCCCCTATCCTAGGAAGTTTGGAATGTGGCTTCCTAATCTCTAGATTAATAAAGATTGTATATCAAAATAAAATAAAACACGAACAATAACAACAGTGCACAAAAAAACCACCAAACCCTAGGTTGATTAGTGTGGTGATAGGTGAAGTTAAAATTTAAAAAGGAATCAAAATTATTTTTAAGCTAAAATTTAAGTCTCACTGTAAAATCTTAAAAAAATAGAGATAATAGATACATATATTAATACTAAATATGACTAAAAAGGAATAAACATCATTAGCCTGAAATCTCCTACTTTCCCTTATTGGCACCATTTTCTTGTGTATCTTTCCAGAAAATTAGGGTCTATATGTATACACATTCTCTCCTCTCCCTCTTTAATTATAAATTCTTCTTTTCTTCTAATACTTGGGTATAATAAATTCATGTGATAAGACCTTGAGTTTAGCTATTCGAAATAGTAATTGAAGACAAATTCTAGAACATGGCTTTTAAGTTGATGAGTTCCCTGGGGGGTCTCTAAAATTAATTTCTTTGTAAAAATTGAAGAACTCTCCCCTCCACTTTTCCAACCAATTTAAACTGCCCCCAGATTTATAGACCCCAGGTTCCTTTCTGGTTGCGTCTTGATAATAATTCTTCACATTGTATAAGTAATTAAAAAATCAAGCTAAATACAACCTCAGTGAAGTGTGGGTTTTTCTGCCCTATCTGCCATGGACCCTAATGGTCTTGCCAATTAGAGTAACTTTATCAACTCTCTGGGTAGAATCCATCTGATGGGATTTAGTCTCCTTTCTGTCCCTCTATTTTTATTAAGGACAACTCTACTCCCCTCCAATTATAGATAATTATATTATTTTTAGGTGATCTATTTAAAATATTTGCTAATTTCTTTCTTGATGCATTAATCTCAAACTTGCGTTTTTCCAAGGAACAAGTCCGAGCACTGTTATTCTGCTACTGACCACTATCATACACTCTTATGATTCTATTTTGCCATATATATCTATACAGATTGCCTTTGATCAGTGTCCCTTCAAGGCCAATTCATATGCAGACAGCCAGTCCACAGCAAAGGCTCTTGTCCCATATCCCCAGATGGGACTTGGATGACACAGGCTGGACCAATGGATAGCTCCTTTTGCCCATTTCAGTGACAGTAGGAAGAGCAAAAGACTTTTTCCTTCAGCGAGGAAGAACTAGCTATCCCAGGATTTTTATGGAGGCAGCAGTTCCGACCACTACTCTCTCAGATACTCACACCTCACGTTTATGGAGGAAAGAGTTACAAGGAAGGAAATGACAGAGGAATGGCTGGAATTTCTCCCAGAAGGGTAATATCCAAGCCTATCTCTACTTTCCAGTCTTTTACAAAGCAAGCATGTATAAGAAAAAAAAGTCAGCCATTTTTCTGGTCTTTAATCTCCTTGTCGCAGTGAATACACTGCCCATTAGCAGTGTGGACGGAAAATATCCTTGGTTTGAGTAGCACTGTCCTTCCTTTGGAATAGACTGAAATGGAATATCCTTGGAGTCAGGTGGTGGTAGCAGGGTGGGACAAAATTTGGTTCCTACAAGTGGGCATGGTGTTTTGTTAAAAGGTGAATATTAATCTAGCCTAAAATTGTTGTGCTGTTATCATGTGACACTGATCTTTGGCACTTGGATTATCTTTTTATTTCTGAGCAGGAAGGAAATTACTTTTTGATAAGAATCTTGGCCCTACCCATAGGCACTCCCTGTTTATCTCCATGTGCAGATGAAGTGGCTTTCTCTTCAAGCCTTTGTTCTTGTCAGACATGTCAACTTTCGTAAGAAAATGTCAATCGGGCCTCTGGATTGAGGAGCTGTTAAAACAAATGGCTTTGCACTTAACCAGAAAAACAGAACAGCTGTACTCCAGGTACTTGTCAGGGGATGTAATCTTTAGCTCATTACCATTCAAGACTTATCAGAAGCTCAGCTGGGCGACACAATATTTATGAAAGACTGTCTGAATGATGTGCAGTCTGCCCATTCATCTAGCTACTCTTAAATCTACCCCATGTAAGCCAGACAAGCAGAAATTCTGGAACACTGTTCTGGTCCTCATGGGGAAACTTCTACTAAATTGTGGAGTGGCATTTTGCCACAAGCTTATACTGAGTGATGTTAGAAGGAACAGATCTTTGAAACCCACTGTATTTACTATGAGGCTGTTAATGATTCTTCATTACATTACACAGTTTTCTCTCAATGAGGGCCCACAGGAGAAATTTCTCTCATGTCAGTACCAGCCATGGGTGTGTTCTCCTTTGCCACTGATTTGTTTAGAAGTAAATAAACTGAATCGTAACTGATGGTGCTTCTGCCTTTGAGTTATTTGCTAGCAAGTAGAAAGCTAAATTTGTAACCCATTTCTCGAAAGCATGTAGGAATTCCCAACGTATACTTTGAAGACTAATATCATGTCTGACCTCACCTTATTTGACTTTATGTAATTTACCGTTTGTTCTGGGTAAGATGGGGAAAGGCAAGGCAAATCTTCAAAGAAGACCAGCTTGGTGGAGTCCGGAAGGGCAATAGTTCCTGGATGAAGAAGAGGAACTCACTTCACTTGTAGTGCCCAGCGCCTCCGTCTACAGGTCAATCTGTGCATAAATACCGTTTCATAGAAATCCAGGTCATATTATGGTGTCTTGCTGATGTGTCACTGTCTGGCACTCAAACATTCTACCTCCAGTGACCCACTTTCTGCTTCTCCTGGTCCTCCACTGAGGAAAGAGCCTTTCTGGGGGAACTGCAAACAGAAGCATTTGGCAATGGGGTGGACGAGGAGGGGATGGAGTCTGGAGATGATAAGGAAATGGAATCCATAGGAATTACGTTGCTTTCAGAGTCTCATTCAGGAATTGTTTACATAGAAATACCTGAGTCTGAAGCTAAGCATCTGGATGAGCTATTGGCACTCAGCCACCAAGTGAATGTGCTCGCCAGGCCATTAGTCACACAGATGCCTCTTTTACAGCTTGTGTCAAAATCTGTCACTGATTTTGTCAGTGGCAGCTAAGTCACCCTTTCAGGGACACAACTGCAGGCTACAGAAATTAGAAACCTTACTTTTCACCAAATCTTAGGAGAACTTTTTGCTTTTTCTGAAGTAAACATAAAGCAGTATTTTCCAGACTCTGGTCTATGGAGGATGACAAGCGTTTTCTTTCATCAGCCTGTGATGTAATGAGAATGGGATGTGAGGATAATGCAGGGAGCCTTTCATGAAGCTAAAGTTATTTCACTTAAAATTCTGTGTTACACTCTGAAATTAGGTACTTTGTACTTTTTGGTGTTCATACTTTCTTTCCTTTATGATGCTGTAATGATAGATTTTAAAAAAATGCCTCCTATTGTTAAAAAATAATAATAATAAGCTAAGAGTCTCTACGGCTGGCAAGTATGGTTTTTCAGGTTATTTATAGCATAAGGCAGTAAAATTACACATGAATTACATGTTTGGTGATTATTCAAATTTCAGAAACCACTAACTGAAAGGATGTGGGCTTTTCATGTACTAGATACGCCCTTTTCCCCCATGATTAGAAAGTTGAGCTATTGTTTCCCCCTAAACATTGCCACTTCCTAAATGATTCCTACGAAAACATTGTGGGGATGAGAAGATAATTACCCACAGCTTTGTCAAACAATATGGAACAGATTCATATGCTTCACTGATGTGAGGATGACAGCTGGAACCCTTCAAAAGCCAGCTTCTGCAGCCCCAGACCCTGAAGCTGCCGGTTGTCAATAGCAACGCCTCTCTCGCAGGTTGCTGATAGGCACTGAAAGGCATTTGTCAGCGCCTCAAATTTATTTAATGTGCTACAGCAGAGGCAAAAGCGGGAGGGCTTTTGTGCACCGTCTGCTGCCCTACGATGTCTTCAGGAAACAAGTTTAAATGATTTTCTACTAGGTTTCTAGTCTTCTTTTTTATAAAGACATGCATTGTAGATGGCCTCCACACACATATGTGCTCTCACACACGCAGTCTTTGCCACATCCCAGATCTGTTACGTCCAACTGAAATAGAACGGGATCTGAGTTACTGAAGGGTGAGGACGACCTGTTATTACGCACTAAGCACACAGAACACAAAACCAGGGCTTCACCGATTGTAGAAATTAGGTTCTCAAGGTCATACAAACAGCACCACTACATGTCACTGCATGATTGCTGTGGGATAGGGAAACGCTTTTCTGTGTCACTGAAGTTTCTGTAGAAATCTTGGTCCTGACTCAACATGCTACACTGAAAAGCTGGATAAATACATCTCATCCAGGGAAAAGTTTTGCAAGGTTGAATGACTGCAGGTGATCTTTTAAGCAAAAGGATTTTTCATTCCTTTTCTACTAGAAAAGCAAAAGTTTACCCAGTGTGGGTAAAATATGCCATAGAATTTGTCTTCCTTATAGAATGCAGTTTCCTTGTCATATTTCTATGAGAGATCATTTTCAGAATATGGTAAAAATTTTCTGGATGGTTCTTATATTACTGGATTCTCAGATAATTTCTAAAGTGTGAGATTAAAAAGTAACCTGAAGCAACTAATTTAGTTGAGAACATCACTTTAATAAGGCCTTAAGGTTTGGCTTCTCCTCCTCCAAGAACATCCCACGGTAAGCTACCTTTTCACCCACCTGCAAATGAGTTTCAAAACAATGTAGATATTTTATAAAGGTGCACTTTACAGTGATTTTGAAAAAAACATATTTAGATATGAATGAAATGTGAGTCTAGTCTTATTTGAAATGTCAATAATGATCTCAATAGGTTATTTTTTCCTAAAAAAAATTTAAACATTTGATAATACTAAATGTTTTTGTCCTATTAAAGCTTTCAGGAAAAAGATGGGATGTAAAATAAAAATGAAAATTAAATTCTGTTAGTTTTCATAACATCACACATGTCTTTTTCCAAGTGCTCTCTCACTTTCTCTCCTCCCACTTCCCTGCTTTCTACCTACTACGCCTTTCACTGTTCTCTCCTCTTTGAATGTTTTTTTCTTCCAGTCACTCAGATCTCTTTGACTGTAAAGTCTGTGTCTCTTCCTGTGCAGCACTGATGGCAAAGGAGTTTGTTGCTAAGGTGAAATATCTATTTCTGGAAACATCTGAGCCTAACTTTTAAGGAAATCTAAAAAATGCGTGCTACCTGGAAGCAAAGAGATAACAGTGATTTCCTCATGGGGACCCTTCAACCACGATGACTTCACTTTCCATCAAGAAAAGTCTCGTTCATGGAAACAGATCCATAGAACCCATGTGATTTCCAAACAAATGAGACTCATACTGATAGCAGGCAAAGTCAAATGAAAATGAACCATAAACCTTTCCTCCTTCCAAAAATAGAAACAAGAGATTGTGTTATCATCTTTGGCAAATCTTCTACTAATTCTTTTTATTATTTTTTACTTTTATAATAACATTTAGATTGAGTTTCCTCTAGGGTATCTTAGAATTTTAAAGACCCATAAAATAGGCAACACATCATTTTTTTGAGTAGGCTGAGAATTGAAATTTGGAGTTTTATTTCATGAGTGGTATCGGTCCAAATTCTGTAATGTTTATTTCCTCCCCTCCCTTTGAACTCCTTGTTTTATTCCTCTGGTGGTGTTTATTTAATAGGCTCTCAAAAAAGAAAGGTCTGTTGTGGACAGGTAACATGAGGGACTTTTAGAATTGACCAGTTCAAAATGAAGAGGGAAAAAAAAAAACCTCAACGTGGCAAAATAAAATAACTTGAAAAATAACTACAATATGTTACATGTAAACTACAGTGGTAAACATTACTTTAGATCACAGCAACCAAAATGTCTTCCTTTAAATAAGTTGCCAAAAGGCAAAGTTAGCACAGCCTGATCAATAATGCTATTCTAAAATAAGAAAACCTTGAAATAGGCTTTATAGATGGGTAAATAACGTTTTCTCCTCAGCACTTTTCAGTACTAATAATTTTCCTTTTCTTTTCTGCTGTGGTTGAGTAAAATAGCCAATAGCAAAACCATTATTTTTTTTTTTCTTACTTTAAAACTTGCTTACCTGGGTTAATATATGAACATCAATCAAGGTGATGCTCAGAAGGAAATAAATAAACTCTCCCACATCTTTACTCCTTCCTGCAGCACAGAAAATGTGAGCTTCATTTCTGACGTTTTTAAAGAGTTATGACCTGGTTTATAAAGGAATCTGGGGATGAGGGCATTTTTATATTCACATCCTTGCATGTTCTGTAGTTCTCATGCACCTAATCACTGTTCGGTGTCGTTCTATTACATGGTCTTTTGAAGCAGGGTCCATGAACAACTGGAATCCTTTAAAAGGCCTCCTGTAGAATGGTCTAAAATGCAAGGATCAGCCAACATCTTTCTTTTTGAAGTTCCCAGTCCCGATGGGCAGAGAAGGGATTAGAAGTGGGGCAGTGATAGGTTTTGATCTCATTGCGACCGGTTGCTTGCCCTCACGTTCCCTGGACCTCATATCTCTCCTTCCACACTACATACCCTTCCTGTCACCACCCTTTTCTGTGAAATGCAAATGACAAAGAATGAGAGTGTTCTGCTGTCTTGGAGAGCTGATTTTAAAGGATTGATGTTGTAAGAACTGTTTTGCTAATGCAAAGGCTGGGGGCATTCTGGAGAAATTTGGATTCTAAAAATGGCATCTACTGATGTAGTAACTCATATTGGAGTTGAAACTGTATGGGAGTATTTTGTAAACTGTAAAGTGCATTTACATTGTAAGGTATTAGTTGTTTACCTGACACTTGAATAATTTGATTAATAAATATTATATATATCCATCAACTACTTATTTAATCATGAATTTGGCTGGTTGGTTCAATTTCAACATTGCATTAATTTCTGTGTGTTCTCCCACATTTCATGGAGGAGAGTCTAATTTTTTAAATAGTTTTGTGCAAATCTTTAATAGCATCACATTTTTTTCTTCTTTAAATGAACCGTGGAACTTTTACGCATTTTTAATAGAAGAGTGATAGTCATTAAGTATCTATTGTTCAAAGGCACCATGAATTTCTAATAAATATTAAATACAGTGCTAATAATATAATCCAAGAAAAAAATTGGAAACTAAAATCAAACCCAAGCAAGGCATTTATTTAAATAACTACTAATTTAAATAACTTTTTTCTGAATATAAAAGATAATGATTCATAGTGTAGGCAATAAAAATATACGTATGAAAGTGAATTCCAACATGGTGAAGATTAGACACAGAAGAGAAGATAGACAAAGAAATCAGGCAGCTGAGACTCGGCTGCTTCCCAGATCAGGTCTTGTTCTAGTGTTTGAATTCAAGAAGGAAGTTATATAACAAATGGTAAAATAAGCAGATTAATTACAAACATAGAGACATTTTGTTTGTGTTTTGTAAGCAATTTATGTGCTATTTAGCAATGTTGAATAATTATATCATTTTACTTATAGATTATGTCTCTTTAAGAGTAAGCATGTATCTGGGGCCAGCTCGGTGGCTTAGGGGGTAAGTTTGCTGTGCTCCGCTTCCACGGCCGGGGGTTGGCAGGTTCAGATCCGGGCGTGGACAGGCATGCTGCTCGTCAGCCATGCTGTGGCAGCGTCCCGTATAAAGTAGAGGAAGATGGGCGCGGATGTTAGCCCAGGGCCAGTCTTCCTCAGCAAAAAGAGGAGGATTAGCAACGGATGTTAGCTCAGGGCTGGTCTTCCTCACCAAAAAACAAACAAACAAAAAAACCCAGTAAGCATGTATCTAAAATATTGAATGTAATTTTAACTAAACAATTTTACATTTAATTAATTTTGTAACACGTTTTGAAGAGTTTTATTTCAGTTGTGATTTGGTGTTTTCGATTACCTCTTCTTTCCCACCTTCTTCTTTTACTACTCTGGTTGTGACGTGTTTATTTAACAGCACCACTGGGATGTCTGTGCATTATTCAACAAATATTTGTTGAGAACTTGCCATGTGCCCGGCACTGTCCTAAACCCTGGGCATATACCTCTGAAAACAAGAGAAAAATTTCCTATTCTTGTGTAGTTTATATTCTAGCAAAAGAGACAGAACATACATAAATAAACAAGCAAATATGAAAAATAATGCCAAGTGCTAAGTGTTATAAAGAAAATAAAGGAAAGGGATGGGAAGTGATGAATCGTGCTTGTTTTAGAGAGGGGGCAGGGCATCTTTTAAACAAAGTCCTAAAAGGAGCTGAGGGAGTGAGCCGAGTAACTCTCTAAGCGAAAAGTGTGAATGAAAGATTAGAAGCGAGAGCAGGATCAACTGCTCTGGACACCTAGCAGGAGGGTGGCACTGACGTTCCAAGTCACTAACGAAATTCTGAGATAAATTACATTTTTTCAAAAGCATGTTTAGTAGCTTCTTTTTACTTGATAGAAACAATGGCAGGACTGCAAGCTGGAAACACATTTTTCATTGAAAAACATTCTTTATCAATCCTTTAGGCAATTTCAGGCTGATTTTCTAAAATGAACTAAGATTTAATTTTATCATGATTATATTAAATATGTTAAACTTAACAGCTCATTTAGATTTATGAAGAGAAAGCCACATAATGAATTCTGATATGATTTCAGCTAAATTTGGAAGTCAATTTCTCAAGAAATGAAGAAGTGTGTTACATTACTTAGCAGGGATCACTAAGAATCAGCCTGGTTTCTCCAAGAACAAGTGATACCAAACTACATCTGTTTCCCTTTTGGACAGAATTGCTAGGCTGGTAGATCAGAGAAGGGGTAGATACAAAGCTTACCTGGATTTTATTAACGTAACTGAAAGTTTCTTTAAACTTGTGAAAAGATACGGGCTAGGTGTTAGTATGGCTATGTTTCTTGGTGACTGATTGACAAGGTTTATCTCAGTTTGCTACTTGGATAAATGTTGGCTTGGAGAAAGTTTCTGGTAATGTGGCTTAGGGATCTTTCCTTGCCCTGTACATTTCAGAAATTTTACTAGTGACTTAAATGAATGAATTAGGTTCCAAGCCAAACACGATATGCTAGAATGATGTGACAGAGCAACAAAATAAAGTTTAGTTAGGAAAAAAAACATTAAAGTTTTATCCTTGGATCAAAAAAAAAATCAGCTGGAACTAGGTCAAAATACAGAAGACACGGCTTAGGAGAAGCGTGTGTGGAAGCTAAGATTTTCATTTAATGTGGGTAAACAGTTTAATGTGACTGCCAAAATTGCCACCTTGGTCTGTGTCACTTGAAAGAATCGTGTCTGGAACAGGGGTGATTCATTCTTTGCTCTACTTTGCATTAGCCGGACCATATGCCATTTTCAGTTTTAGGCACCAGATTTTATTCAGAAATATATTAGGAGAAGAGAAACCAAGGTAGTGAACGAACTTGAAAGAATATCACATGAAGAAACACAGTTAAGACAAGAGGAGATTTTGCCTACTAAATAGGAGATGTGACAGATATGAAGGGTGAAAAGGACTAATGCATGGAAACCAGATGGAATCAGATTTACAGTTAACATGACTGTAACCTAAAGATAAATTGGTCCAAAGAGTGACTGTATTAGTCTCCTCGGGCTGTTGTAACAAAGTACTATAAGCCGGGTGGCTTAAACAACAGAACTTGGTTGTCTCACAGCCCTGGAGGCTGGGACTCTGAGATTATGGTGTCAGCAGGGTTGGTTCCTTCTGAGGGCTGTGCGGGAGAATCTGGGCCAGGCCTCTCTCCTCGCCTCTGGTGGTTTGCTGGCAATCTTCGGCATTCCTTGTCTCGTAGACATATCACCCCCATCTCTGCCTTCATGTTCACAGTGTTCTCCCTATGTATGTGTCTGTCTCCAAATTTTCTTTTCAGGAGGACACCAGTCACACTGGATTAGGGGTCCACCCTACTTCAGCATGATCTCATCTTAACTAATTACATCTGCGATGACTCCATTTCCAAATAAGGTCGCATTCTGAGGTTCTGGGGGTTGGAACTTCAGCATATGAGTTTTTAGGGGATGCAGTTCAACCCATCACAGTGACTAATAGCCGAATGTCCTCCTAGACATAAAGACGTGAGATTTTGTCCCAGGGATTTTTTTTTCTTTAAACATCAAGATCCAAGAGATAAGATACGATTTCAATACTTAAAAATATTTTCTATGATTTTGAAGAGGGTGGTAGATATTTTAAAGAATCTATAGGATGTCTTTTATGGTAAAATCTCTCATATCCAACCTCCACTTAATCACCTGCTAGATAAAACTCTCCATTGTCTCTCAAATATTCTGATGATGAATGGGCGTGCTGAATCACCACAGTTATGGGACTCATCTCAAATGTGGCTGTTCACTTTTGTTCCCCCTAGTTGAGACTTTTTTTTGGCTTGACAAGATTCAGTTATATTTGCTCCCGAATCTGTATATTCCTGACATATCAATATAATTATGCGATTTAGCTAAATATTACCTAAACTCATAATATTTAAGTAGCAAAGAAATAAAGTGGTTGTTTCTATGAAAATAAAGTTTGTACTTTGGAAATACACCATGAAGGCAAATTTTATTTTATTTTTTATTTATTTATTTATTTTTGTGGGGAAGACCAGCCCTGAGCTAACATCTGTTGCCAATCCTCCCCTTTTTGCTGAGGAAGACTGGCCCTGGGCTAACATCCGTGCCCATCTTCCTCCACTTCAAATTTTATTTTAAAGAATATTGTCAAATTAGATGTAATGAAACGACTGAGAAAACCTGCAAAAAATCATCAAACTGTGAAAGGATGTACATTCATTGTCTTCCAAACGTCTTCTTTCCTCTTTAAAGAAACTGAAGCTGGAAATTTCAGAAGATGGATTATGAGTGTGATTTATGCAAGAAACATAATGGAGGATTACAGTCAATGGAGACATTCAAAGAAAGGACCTTGGCACTACATCAAAAGAAAGGAGAATAAGTCTGCCTTTATACGTTTTAAATTAAAATAAACTGTTTACAACACATATTTGGTGTTTTTTAAAACTGGGATTCAGTTACTAAGGCAGGAGGGGAGAATGGATGTTAGATAAAGCACTAGCAAGCCTGTCATTGTTAGTAATATTTTCTTTTTGTGAATATCGAGCTTCTCTGCTTCAGTAGTCAGCAGCAAGACGCACTGAATCATGAAGCATAAACTACATATACAGAATTCCTATCATGTTCTCCTAAAAACAAATGGCAAAATTGTGGCAAACTGTCTTTTGGTGCTTGCTTTTTAGAATGACAGGCACGGGATCTGAGTCTTAATTACCTTTAGCTTCTCTGACTGCTTTTTACAGCATCAAATGTTTGACTAGGCAGAGTACATTTCAGTGGACATCTCTACTTCCTCTTAGAAGAAACCGGAAGTCCAGCAGAAACTCCTCATCACGTGAACCGGGATCACGGTGTTCCTTCTGGATGAGACGGTGTACTTCTTCACTAGGTCAGCTCAGTTGGACACTTCTGGGTTAGGGATCATCCTTAAAAGTTACACAATGAGTTGGAATTAAACTGTCCTGCTTGCTTTTGATGAAACTGATCCAAAGAGCAATAATCCTAGTCACTATTTAGAATCCTATTTAACAAATAGTCTCCATTTATCTAATCTCTAAGGAGAATTTAGGCTGTTTGTCTAGTGAAATCCATTGGCTGTCAGGATATGTTATAACCATTCTGCAATCAGTCAAGTGCTCGTTATACAATGAAGGAGATGAAAAATGACAATACTAAGACTTATATGGTGCCTACTATGTAACAGTTCCGGAAACTGTCCTTGTGCTTTATTAAGTCAATCTTCCTGACCATCCTAAAAGTTAGGTACCATTATTATTCCTATTTTTGCAAAGGAGGGAACTGAGGCACAGGTTAATCACTTGTCCACGATCATACAGCTGGCAAGTAGTGGAACTGGGATTATTAACATCACAATTTCATAAATTACATGTCATGATATGTGGAGCTAGAAAAAGTCACAAACTAAAGTTTGGCTTAAAAATGACTACCACTTTATTAAGAAATTTTATAAATGAGTATCTCTGATAAGTTCCTTTTCAAACTCACTAAGCATCATTCACTATGGATAAGGAAATATGAATATGCTTTAATTTTTATTAAATATTTCAGCAATGACTAACTGACAGAGGAGCTGATATCAAACGGTCTGGGGGTCTTGTCAAGCTAAAAGCCTTGTTGCAGCCCCCTCACCTCCATTTCATACACTTCTCTCCTCACATGTAGTTTTTATCAGAGTAGGGAATCAAATGCTATTGATGGTAGTATGCTGTATCCCTCAGGTGCATTTCAGCTGGGGAAGGTTGAAAGCCACTGAAATTTATTGTTCTATGTAATTTTTTAAGTAATCTTTTGCTGATGGTCCATTTACACATTGCTTGGCGGCATTATATTTAGAGCATCATTTGGGAAGTTGCAATTTAAAATCTTTCAATTCATATGTATACAATGAAGCCTTGTAGAAGCTGGCAATGAAGAAGATGACTTTATAAAACCTTGAATTTATTAATACCATAGTTCTGGTTACCTACCTAACCACCCCCCCCCCCACAATAGTGATTTAAAACAACAACTTCTTACTATTTCCCACAATTCTGTGGTTGACTAGACTCATGTGGTAGGTTCTCGCTGTGGCTGCATTGAGATGGCAGCTGGGACCTGAGTCACCTTAAAGCTCCACTGGGTAGACTGTTCAAGATGACTTTTTTCTTGCACATATGTAGTGCTTTTGAGCCCCCTGCCTTCTCTCTTTCCACATGATGTCTCATCTTCTGGTCTTTCTGCATGGCTTGGGCTTCTTGTTGCATGGTGGTACAAGGCGCCCACACTTCTAAGGTGGTGACTGACTTTCAAGATGCACAAAGTGGTGTCTTCCCGGCTAATTAAGGGCTATGCGGAAATTGGTGTAGAAATAGATTCTATGTCTTAATGGGGGATACCAAGGTCATATTTCACAAGAACATGTGCAATTGGAACTATCATTGCAGCTATCTTGAAGAAATATGATTTGACACAAGAACTATGACACCTAATTAGACGTGTTTTTCATGTGATGACAGGGAGAGAATAATACAAATATTTTGAGATGTGCCTGCTAAACAGTTGTCTAGATTTCACTTACCAGCCAAGTGACTTGCTTACGTTCAAGTCATAGATCGTAGATCTTTGGGAATCTAACAAGAGTGGTCAAAAGTTCCTGATTCATCTTCTTCGATTATCTAATCCTTCCTAATCAGAGAAGGCTGAGCAAAGGACCTGGAAGAGATATTCTTGGGTGTTTCTCAAGAATGGACAAAAATCTCTAATTGGTCAGCTTCTCTTATTGTCCAATCCTTCCCTCTTAGAGGAAGCTGGGCACAGGAACCTAGGCTGGGTGTATGGTGGAGAGTCAGTATCTAGATGTGGCATCCAAATGAAAACTATAACATCCTCGTCAACCAAAATAAAGGGACAAATGGATAGAAACACAGGAAACTACACAGAACAATAAGGACTAAAACTTAAGGTTCAGAAGGAAAGCCTTAGGATTCTGAGTTGTAAGATTAACAGTACCAATAATCTTATACTAAAATTTACAATGTTAGGATAGGCCTTATTCTTTTCAAGATCAGGATTGGTTCAAGACATTGGGTTGGGATTGAGATAGAAGGGATGGTAGCCCCAGCTAGGATGAGAGGCCAGAGAAGATATTAGGGAGGAATTGATATCTTTCAAATATTGATTTCTCTACCTTGCAACTTCTACAGCCATTGATGATTGATTTGTTTGGTTTAAATGTCAGAGAAAGACTCAAAACAACTATCAATCATTTTGTTAAGTAACTAAAATATAGTTATTTATAGAATGTTTTTATAGATGGTGCCATATAATTTTGATAGGCTAAACGGTAGGATGTAAAAGTATAAATACATTTTATTGTTTGTTTTATTTATACATTCTTTAGTTTCTAGTAATCTGAATTTTTTAAGAACTAAGTTTTACATGTGAAGATAATGTGAATAACATATACATTTGTGAATATCTTTGATTGCATTATTTTCTACTACTGTTACTTATAACAATACTAATCTGCATTACCTAGAAAAATTGAACTTAGGTATAGCTGATTTAGTTCTGATGAATCTATCATCTTGATAGATGATGAAATCATATCATTGCATAGTCTGGTTGATTTTTATACAATTGTTTGTGAGACTAATCAGAAGAAGTACAAGGGCAATTTAGTTTTTGAGTTTAAACCCAAGCCAAAGTTTCAAATTCCTGCAGAGGAAGTGCTTTCTGAGCTTGCCTGAATAAGACTGGAATTGTTCTAGCCAAAGAGAAGTGTTGAATAATGATGAGTTTTTCTTAAGCTCAGCTGATCTATTTTTAGGATTAACATAGTGAGTGAGAATCAAATGATATCGTCTGAGAAAAAAGGCAAGAGCAATAAGTGGTGATATACTTGCAAAGGGTAGCAGCTGCATTTGGTCAGAACTTTTTTTCCGGTCTTGTGAATCATTAGTTAATATTTAATTTAATTAATTAGAAAGTTGTGAGTAAAATCTCGGGCTTCAAAACCTAAGGACAGAAACTCGAATCTAACCTTATCCCTACTAAACTTTTTATATAAGGAACAGCAGAAAGTAATTAAAGATAAAATGATTCAGAAAATAATCACAGCATCTTTCTTACCTCAGGGGAAAACAATAAAAGAACTAATTTAGGTACTGAGGCTATTAAGAGTGTGCATGCCAAAGAAATAAACCCTAGTATAGTTAACTCAATTATAAAAAATGGTCCTCAAAAATGAGAATGTGTGTGTATATATATATTATAAATATTATAGATCACACATATTATGTATAGTAGTAGAATTATTAATTTTAACATAATTTATATTTTTTAAAATAATAAAAATGTAGGCCTCATGACTGAAAAATATTTGAAAGCGTTACATTGATTTTGCTTTTTATTTATTTACGATCTTCTTATTAACGGATATATAATTACGCATGAGCACTGTTACTAATTTTCATTGTGTGGGTTTTTTTACATAGACTTTATTTTTTACAGCAGTTTTACGTTTTGTGTTTTTTTTTGTACAACATTTCTCTATTTTATAAATTTTTAAATAAAAACGCTACATTCAGGTCACCAGAGAAGTTCTTAAAAGTTTCTCAAATTTTATAACTTTTTGTTTTATCTTCTTTTCTTAAAATTTACATCCTGCCTATTTCTGAAAAGATTTGAAGTGGCTTATGAGATTAGGCGTAATGTAAAATAAGGCAATTGAGGAGAGAAGGGAAAGATATCGTCTAAATATAGCAGAGGGAATAAGGTGAACAGACGCACAAGAAGAGGTGATTGTTAGAACTGGGGCGCTGATCTTGGCTCTAGCTTTCCTGTCAGCCAAGACAAAGAGGAAAACTCTTGGAACTGTAGAATTTTAATTTCTGACTAGAGAAAGCATTTGGATATTAGGTTTTTTTGTTTGTGTGTTTGGGCCTAACCTCAGGTTGTATTTTGATGACTTGTTTAAGAGACATTGTGTAAGGTACAGAACAGTATTATTGCTTCATTTAAGACAACACATTCAATCTGTTCAAATATAATCACAGAGTCCCATGCCTCCATTTAATACTTTCTTAAGTTATTTCATGTGAAAAGTAATGCATGTGTATGGAAATAAAATTTTAAACTTTCCAAGATGGCATAAATTAAAAGTTAAAGTGTCTTTGGTATCTTTACTTTCTCTCACCTCCTGTCCCTTCCTCAGAAGTAGCGACTTTTGACCTTCTGTTTCAAGTTCTTGCAGTGGTTGTCTCTATAAATACAGATAGTTCAGTTAGGCTTCATTTCTTGATTATCAAATTCAGCAGTATTGATAGGCTCTCTACTATTGATAAGGAGAGGAACTCATTTACTTGGCCAACATTTTCTTCTCACTCTTCCTCCCATTTTTATTAGTCATATTATTATATTTTAATTCTCATATTGACTAAACTTAAAAGTTTAAGTGGTACTTAAGTTTGTATTTCCTGACCCAGCGACTGGAGACAGTGTCTCCTGACTGCTCTGGCACAAGAAGAGGGAATCGGGGCTCTTACATGGCCCTCCTTCTTGTGTCCCTTCTTTTCCCAGTTTTGTCAGCTCTACCCTTCTTTTCTACTTTCTGTAGTCAGTGTTCAAATTATGAAAGTTGAAAACTGAGGGCTGGAGGGTCCAATCTAGGTATTCAGAAGTATTGGGTTTGACCCACATGGTGACTGTATATTTTTAAAGGAAATTGAATTAATGGCTAATATGTGAAAAAATAGAGATTTCATATGAAAATTTTCCTTTGTTTTTCTTCTCTAGGAAAACAGAAGAGCTGGTGCCACTGGACCCACATCTCTGCAGGGTTGTAATTTGTTGGAGCAGAGTTAGCCTCCCCCTCGAGATGAGGCCCACCCTCACTTCCTCCCAGTCACTTCGATGCATTTGCTCTCCCCTCCTGTCCTTGGAATCATCTCACCCTGTGTGTGTCCCTTAGTTTATAGTACTTGTTTAGTTTTATTCTGTAATTATCATTAAATGATCCATGCTTTGTTTATAGAATGATTCTGTTCTATGTTCTGGGATATTTCCTTATCTTTTTCTTTTTTTATTAGTTTTTTTTAAAATTATCTCACCAATCACTTTATTTTAACCATGAACACTGTTATTTTCTGAATGCAATTTATCATTGCAGATTATCCTTGTTTCCTGGATATAATGGGCATAATGAAAATCCCTCTGATTACAGGGTTCTTCTACCTGTTTTCAAGCTTTCCTCTAATTCCCTGAATGACTTGTTTCCTCTTTGTTCTCATTGTTCATTTTCATCCATTTTTCTTGTACTGATTGGTTCTTTTTGGTGCCTCTCTTTTCAGAGAGGTCGTTCCTAAATACTCACCTAAGATGGCTCCCAAGTCCCTTGGACTCACATGCTGATTCTCTATCAGCCACCTATTGTGATTCTGATATTTTTCCTGTTCTTTTATAAATATATTTACATCTTTCACACCTGAATAAAAGCTCTGTGAGAGTGGAGACTTGGTCCAAATTGTCCTCTATTGTGTCCACAGTGCTTACAACAGGTTTTGAATTTATAGTGGCTATTCCACAAATAGTTAGTTCCCCCTCCAATTTTCAGTACATTTGTATTTTTTTCTCTTTTGTTCCTTCTTATTATAAGGGCAATAGGAAGATTGGGGCAATCTTCCTATTTGAGGCAATAGGAAGAGAAATAAATCTGTTTGCTCAGGATGCCATTTTGAACCAGAGGAACCATTAAATGATGTTTCAAATTTTTTTAAAAAAGTGACCAAGTAAATAGTAATTTTAGAAGAAAAAATTCTTCTTTAAAAGATTGTTTTTCATCATCACATAATATTTTTGTGTGAACCATTTTCTGCTTTTTGGTCCCTAAGTAGTGTAGGAGATTAATGACAGGATAGGTCACTTTTTTTTTTTTTTGTGGGGAAGACCAGCCCTGAGCTAACATCCGTTGCCAATCCTCCCCTTTTTGCTGAGGAAGACTGGCCCTGGGCTAACATCCGTGCCCATCTTCCTCTACTTTATATGGGACTCCGCCACGGCATGGCTGACAAGCAGTGCGTCGGCGGGCGCCCGGGATCCGAACTCGCAAACCCCGGGCTGCCAAGCGCGGACTAAACCGCTGCGCCACCGGGTGGCCCCAGGATAGGTCACTTTTAATGTTAAGTCTACAGTGCAATTTTTCTTTCATAGGCAGAAGCTCAAGAAAGAGCTTTGAAAGGATATGTAAAAATGGTTATTTATCTGGGCAAATAAGGGAAAAATTTTACTCTCAGATTCTTCAAAGTGATTTTATAAAAGTTATATTTGGTAATTAAATCTAATTGTACTTTCTCACATTGCTCTTGAAGAACTTTTCAGTGAACAATGAAAATCAGCAAGGAAACAGTTTTTTCCAAATTTCCCAACGAGATTTTGAATTTATCTAATTTGCATGGTATTTGATGTTTTTCCTTGAAATCATTTTGAAAGCTCTTATACTTGGAGTTTCATTAAGTCAAGTGAAGAGAATTTTTCTTAGCATGAATTTGCTGTATACGTAACTGACTTTGATGATGAGCATTGATATTGAACAATGATGCTGGCAGTTATTGAAAGTTTTAGGCTCAATAAGTATAGTTATTCATTTTCTTCCAGTTATTGAGCAAATCTGTCCTGAAATTCTTCAATTCATTGAGGGGAATTTTCCTTTAACAACCATGGAAATTCAGTATAAAAATAGACCAGAATTTTATGGTTGGCATTAAAATTTTTATTTAAAAAAAAAGCACCTATGTTGATGTGCAGATAATTAACTGAAAGCAAGGTTGATGTCTTCTTGTAGATTTCTGAGCAGGGTTTTGAAAGTCAGTAATTTCTCTGCAAGGTGTATCCCAAGAACTGATTTTTAATTCAATCGTTGGCCTCTGATTTTTTTTTTTCATCTAAAATTTTGATTTTGCCTGTAACAGAGCTGGAGTTTCATAATACACAATTCATTCTACACCATTTCCCCACCATTAATTGAGCCCATTTTCTTCAGTTTTGATCTGTTTTTGAAAGACCTTAGTTTAGTGGAGATCTCCAAGCCTTGAGAAAATGATGTTTTGGCCATGTATGTACTGTCCCTTGTAGCATGATTTTTTTCCATACTTTCCTTTTCTTGTGTATTGTGTACACTGTGTCCTATTTTTCTTCCCATTTTTTTTGGTCTTTACTTTTGTTCTCATTGATGTTTTGCTTTCTGATAATGTCATAGGCAAGATATTTATTTTCTTATGGTACTCTTATTTAAGCAGAAAAGTACTGGCATCCCAGCAGAGAGGAAACAGGAAATCATCTCCCCAGGAAAGAAAACAGTAATTTCGCTCTATGATAATCCTTCTTTTTCTATATTAAATTTCTCTGCAAATCCAGCAGATTTGTCTTACTTTCAAAGCTATTGGTTGCCTGGTCCTTGGATTATATACTGGCCTCCAGAATTGTGCTTTGAGCCCTCTGTTGCTCTCTGCATGTTGCAGATGAGCACAGGTGATATGCCAGAGCTCTGGGCAGAAGCTTTAAGAAGCTGTTTTTGGCTGGCTATCTTGTTCTTACCCTCTGTAGTGAGAGTGGCGCATCTAAGAGAGGGTACAGGAATGAGAAGACCCAATTAGCAGAGCCACAGCTGATGACAACTTATGTGCAATTTGCAGGAAAAATAAATATTGTTGTAAATCACTGAGATTTGGGGGTTGTTGTTTGTTACTTCAGCAAAGCTGACTAATACGTGGCTCATATTTAGACCTCAAGTTTTAAAAATATCTGGGCAAGGAGGATATACTCAAAACTCGAAATCACATGTTATTGATAGTGGATCCCCAATTATTACACAAGTTTCTCAACTGGTCTCTTTGAATAACTGGGTAAGAAGGAAAAAGCTGAAAAGGGATCTCCCCCCCAAAATTCACTACATTAAATCTTTCTGATGTAAATTGTGAAACTTTGTTCATAAATAATTTTCCTTGTGCATGGTATTCTTCATTGTAAGGGATAATTATGTATTTTATTTTCTTGATGAGGCAAGTCCTTCCAATTTCACTTAAAAAAATTTTTTTAATGAAGAGAATTTTTTATTGACAATAATTTCACTTTTTGATTTTATAATCTGGAACTGAAACTAACAAGATAATAAATTCTGATCTCACCCATAGGAGTTTATGAAAGAGTGAAAATTCACAGCAAAATTAGAATGCCAATATAATATCAAGATAAAATTTCCCCATGTTTTCTAAAAAATAATTTTGGCAGTCTTTACAAATTTTTATAATCTCAGGGTGGTTATATAGATCCTTATACTGAATGAGGAGAACATTATAATCTTTTTTCTGTAAAACAAAATTTTAAATAAGAATTTTGTTTTTATAATTTTTGTAATTTAATTTTAAACTATGAAAATAATAATTTCAAAATTGTTCTTCTGTATCTCCCTGGGACTATATGTATCTATACTGGATAAATAAAAAAATATACTGGCAAGGGGAAAATTGAGATAATATTTGAAAGCTTTCCAGTATTGGAAAAATTAAACAGTATTTTTCCTCTTTTGTTTATCTAAGTATTCGTTTCATTAGCCTTATCTAAAATATTTGTGACTCAGGTTTAATTTGTGAATAAAGGATATTTTGTTTTCTCTTTTAAAATATACATTTCTATAAAGTTGTAGATAAGGTACATTTGTGATGGTTTGCTGCCAATAGCAAGGAGTTTATTTCATTTTTAACAGAAATAGGAATGAAATTTAAACTATTAGTGATATCTTTTTTTCTAGTATCTTACCATAAAGCATGTCAAATATATAGCAAACTTAAAAAAATGTTATTGTGAACATCTGTACACTCATCACCAAAATTCTTTCATCAGTACTTTACTAATACTTGCTTTATCATATGCCTGTCCATCTATCTGTCTGCCACTGTAGACACCCACCAGTCTTTGTTGGGTACATTTCAGTGTAAATTGCAAGCATCGGCATACTTTTCCCTAAACACTTCAGCATGCATATCACGAAATAGAATTCGCTGTTTGTTTATAGTCTTTCTTGTGATGCAAAAGTTACAAAAAATATAATGCACAAGTCTTAATTGCACATCAGAAATGTTGTGACAAATGCATATACCTGTGTAACCCAAAGCCCTAACAAGATATAGAACATTATCCCTGCCCCAGAAGTTCCCCCATGTCCTGTCTCAGTCGGTCTCGACCCTCACTGCCTAGGGAGTTAATAATTGCTCTTTTATTTTTTTCCATCATAGAATAATGCTTTGCCTGTTCTAGAATGTAGTATAAATGAAATCCTGCAATATGTACTCTTTTGTGTAGTGCTTCGTCCATGCAGCATAATGTCTTGAGATTCACCCATATCGTTTGGGTATTAGGTGATTGCTTCTTTTTATTGTTGGCTAGTATTCCACTGTATGAATGTACAGCAATTTGTTTATTCTTTCTCACATTGGTGGATATCTGAGCTGTTTCTATTTTAGCAAATCATGCATAAAGTTATGAGCATTTTCGTATAAGTTTGCTTCTGTAGACATATTTTTTTTGTAACATTTTTATTGGGTAAATACCTGGGATTGAAATTGCTGGTGTATAGCATTGGCATATGTTCACTTTGTAAGAAATTGTCAGACCTTTTTCCAAAGTGTTTGAATCATTTTACATTCCTACCAACAATGTATGAAAATTCTGGTTACTCTACGTCCTCACCAGCATTTAGTGTTGTCAGTCTTTTTTGATTTTAGCCATTCTGGTGTGCGTATGGTAATATCTTATTGTAGTTTTAATTTGCATTTACCTAATTATTAATGATGTTGAGCATCTTTCCATGTGCTCGTTGTCCATTTGCATGTCTTTTGTGAAGTATCTATTTAAATCATGGCCCATATTTAAGTTTTTTCAAGGACTATTTCAGTCCCCTTTTTCTTCCCTGACTTGAAATATATTTGCTTTATCCCTGAATTTAAAAAGAAATTTAGGCTTATTAGTTTCAAGATTATGAGTAGAGGAAGAATCTTGTCATATCTGCGGAACTTCTCATGATTTTGTGGTCTTTTGGAAAGCCTCCACATCCCACGTATACTTGACAAAACTATTGTATTCTCCCTTTGACTGCAGTGGTAATCTGCATACAAATATTCCACAACTTCGCTTTTGGAGACATGTTTTTAGACTTTTGAAAAGGCTTATCTTAAGTAGAAAAGATATATTTATGTGTTCCTTAAGAAACAAAACCTCTATTATCAGTAAACGAGCTACTGCTGAATCTGAAAGGAAGTACTTGTACCAATAATTTTTCTCCTGTCAAAGTATGTTGATACCCGCAAGTTTTTCTAACAGAATTCCAGTAGAAGACTCTGTAGAGTTACTGGACACGGTCTGTTCTTTAAAGAAACTGCTTGCCCTACTTCAAAATATAACATGAGCATTGTTCTTCTTCTCCTCCCCCCTTTTTTCTCTTTTCTAATAGTAATAATAATAATAGAAACTGAGTTATCAATTGCTCACTATGTGCCAGATAATGTGCTATATGCTTAAGAACTTTATTTTATTGTATTACATGAGATAAACATTAATTAACCCTGGTTTTATAAATGAGGCACCTGAAACAGGGAAGCTGTTATTTGTTTGAAGTCATATAGCTGATAAGTGATGGAATTGGAACTTGAATCTAGCTTTTTCCGCCTCTTATCAACTGTGATGTGCTGCTTTGGAGATCACAGGCACATGAGCTTTGGATTATGACACATGATTAGCTGTGCTGTTACTCTGATGAGTAAGTCACTCTGATGGGTATCAGGAGTGTTCTAGAGGACATTCTATAGGCACTTTCTTGTTTGGTTTGTCTTTTATGGGCACCAGAATTTTAACTCAATTGTCAATTGCAGTCCACCTGGTCCAGGCATGTATAATGATATCTGGAAGAATTATTTAGTTCAAAGTCTTATAAACATAACAAATCAATTACCTAAGAGTGAATACACTATACAGCATATGGAATATATAACAGTACAGGGCACCAACTATGTGCTTGACGTTCTGTTAGCCAAAGCTGAATAAGTCATGAATCCTTGCCCAAATGAGCTTATAGTCTAACAAGGGTTATCAAATGTACACAGAGAATTTCTTTATAATATAGTTAAATGCCACGATAGAGGCATGAATAGACTACAGCCTATACGCATGGTGTTTCAGGTAGCATCCTTTAGTCCCTGCTCACTAAGACATGGGTGAAATTTGTGGTAAGGATTTCCTGAGGGAAGTGTTCACTGATTGTGATTTTGCAGTTTGTGATCTTCTTGCCTAACCTTATTCAGCACTGGAATGGCTAATACTGATTTCAGAGACTTCTCTTTTTTAACTACGCAAAATTCAGAATATTTAAAATACTGAATTTTAAACATTAAATTGCCTCTTCAGAGAAAGAGCTCAAAATCCTGACTCTATTTCTCCACTGCCTTTCAGGCCCCATCCTTCCTGAGGGTTGGTTGTTCAGTTTGCTCCAGGCTGCTGAGAAATTCATATCCTTGCATGAGCAGAGTAAGGGGCAGAGAGAATATGAAATACTGGATTTGTTATTGATTTTCACTGGGATAAAGGACAATGAAGCATCCCTTTGTATCTGAACATGGGAAGCTAGCAATCTTTGTGTTGCCTGTGGTTTATTTTGGTTGCTTGGGAATTTACTATCATAGAGTAATTTCAAGGGGTGGAAAATGCAGGGATGGTGGGGTTGAATGGTTATTTTTGGAGCATTAGGTAGCTTACAGCATGAGAAGGACAAACTCAGGTCCCAAGATATCTGGCTCAGGGAACAAAAGGAAACACATTATGTAACCATGTGGAGGAATTTCCTTCTGCCTGCAGTTGGTGCCTTGAGACTGCTGGAGAGAAATTGCAGAAATTAATGTTTAAGACGTACATTTTATATCACATTTTAGCACATACATAACGCATGGTGTGTGTATGTGTGTAAACAGAAACAAGAGTTTCCAGAAACAATACTAACCCTTATAATGTTCCATTCACTATTGTATTTTCTATTCTATTCTACTCTGCTCTACTCTTTCCTATTGAGGGAATAGTGTCTTTACAGTTATGAAGTAGTCATAGACCATATCAGGGGAGAAAATTATTGAAAATTTGGAAGAAAGTATGTTTAAAAGGCAAGCATAGGGGATTTAGTTTACCAGATAAGCAGATCATAATATTCTCTTTCATTCCCCTTTGAATAAATCCACTGTTAATTCACTCCCACCTTCCTTTCCTTCCTGCCTTTGTACTCCTATTTGTACCTCATAACTCTGCCCACCACTGGTCACAGCTGATTGGACCATGGGTAGATATGTGACCCCAAAGAAATCAATCTGTAGCCTGAGTTGTGCCAATCAGATGGCTGGATTCTTCGGATTTTTCTAGGATTTTGATAGATCTGTATCTCTTTACAAGTTCACTTTTAGAGACAACTTGAGATTTCTCTTCCTTGTATTCAAACGCAACTTGACAGATATGCAGTTATTTCCAATGCTGTCATTTAAAACTCAGTCCCTCCACGAATGCAACATACTGTCTGGTAGCCTATATTATTACTTGTTGATTAGTTGATGTACTATGACTATGTCAATACTCTTTATAACATTGATCAACAAGTTTTATTCCCAATTAAATTCAATAAAGTTTTTTTTCTAGGTGCTTCATCACCTCTTCAGACAGTCAGCTAATAAGGTCATATTTTTACAGAGGCAGACTCTATTTTTGCTGGCTAAGTAGTCAGTAGTTTCTACTGAGTGCTTGGCAGTTTATGGCCTCTCTTTCTTCAGAATATCTTGTCTTTTCTTCTTTCCTCTCTCTTGGTTTTATTAGATAGACCTTGTATTTTCAGCTTAAGCACTTTTCCCTTAGGGTTGTTAGATGGAGTCTTTGATGTCCTGACATGTCAGGTGGCTTAACCATGGAAAGGATTACTAGCCTGCCTTTTTTCTCTTCATGAAGCATGAATTTAGGGCTGCTCCACAACCCAAGAATTTCTTTAATATTTGGGAAAGTGACTTATTTTGAGAATAGAATGAAATTAAGCACCTCAAGTAACTTTTAAACATTTCAAAGTTATCTATTTTCAACTTAAGGTTAATTCTTCAGTTTCTGAAGCCATAGAAATTTTCCATTTTGGTTTGAAGCCAAATATTTAGACATACTGCAAAAGAATCCCATTATGAATCTCTCATTCAATTAGCTGTTTTCAAAGGGCAGAGGAGAACAGAAATTTAGTCTCCTTTGTGAGAAGAGCAGATAAGAATTTTATTTGCTAAGTGGTTTTTGAAAGAGAATTTTGTATAATTTTTGGCAATGAGTTTTATAGTGAATAATTTTTCTGTATTAAAATTTCTGAGATGCAGTTTTATTTCCCTTCTTATTTTAAAATAAACAAGAGTTGAGCAATTATACTAATTTGTTAGTTTGGAAGATATCTTCATGTCTGTATTTCTATAGAAGTATTAGAACTAGTGATTTTATTCTAGGGGTAGTTGACATGTTTTTGTTGAACATTTTGTTTGGGGAATTACATTAATGTACTATCATTGATAATATTTTGTACTCAAAGATGTTTCTTCTTCTCCAACCCTCCCTATTCCATAAGATTGAGAATAGACCGAATTTCCAAATAAATCCCAATCACATTTTTGTTCTACTGGTGGGAGAGGATTATACATGCCCTCATGCTTTCTCTGAGACATTTTAAAGTCAAAAGGAGAATTTTGTTTCCAGGTGATCTAGAATGAGCATCTCAAGATTTTCTGATGAAAAATTTCATAACCCATAGGAGAATGAACCTGTAGCTAGAAGAATTTGGTCTATACATTCTGTGTAATGAGATTATGGGTAATTTTCACTTTCTCCTTTTTAAACTTTCTGCATCATCTTATTTTTTAATAATAAATGTATATTAGTTTTATAATAAGAGAAAATATTGAGACAATTTTCAGCCTAGCTCTTTTCCTTAGAAAATTAATGATAGCTGTTAAAGTCAGTGATAAATGAACATCATTTGTTCATCTTTGCTGTGTTTACTTTGAGTTTAAATCTAGGGATAGAAGTACCACATTTTCTACTTCCCCCCATGCACATAAACATTTCATGAATGAAACATAACTTGGTTGATGAGGAAGTTTGATTTTGCCTGTGTGTCCTGTGGAGGAGAAAGAAATGCTCTTCTACCCTTCTAGGTTCTTCTGAGTGGTCTAAGAATTAAATTGACATGAGACAGATTAAGAGGAGAAAATTAAATTTAATTTCATATGTATGGGAACCCCACATACATGAGACAGTCAGAGACAAGGAGGGTAAAATGAGGTATATGTGCCATCATGAGCTAAGGAATGGGATAGGGGCCTGAGGCTTCAGAGGGGAGGAGGGTAATTCACAGGATGATAAGAAAAGCAGATGCTCAGTAGTTAGAGGTTTACCCCGCTACACAGATAGGTCATACAAAGTTATTTCTGGTAATAACTCTTATTATGGGCAAACCCCCCAATTTAAATTCTCTAGGGGAGAGGTAAAAGTTTCTCTAGAGCCCACAGGGTCTTAATTGGTTTTAGCTCAAACTATTTCACATGCCAAAGCGGCACATCTTGGGGATGCCTGTTCTGAGCCCCTTCAGTGCATGTAAAAAATCTGCTAAGAATACAAAAATTAAGAATGTAAACCAATCTCTGCCTGCAAATCTTCGAATACAAGTGATATTCTAGAAAAATACAGCCTACTTATGTACTGTTTTTTTCCCAGACAGACCGATAGTTCCAGCGTTAGCCATTTCCTAGTTTAAAATGCTTGAGTTTAGAAGATAAATGTGAAATTTCTCCTGTGAATTCTAATAGTCCTCGATATTATTAAGAGGGCACAAGGAATTTTTCCTATCAACAGATTTTTAAATCCAAGATTACAAATGCTTGTAGGATTGGATAATATTTTGCTCACATTTAACTTCTGCAATTCATTCTATAAGATTCTTTGGAGTTCATTTCTATTTTCTCTTATTCTGGTAAGAGCAACCTTGTTTCTTCAGGGACTTACCCATTCCTCATTTTGTGCAATCTTGGTGTAATTCCCAAAGTGTCCTCCACTCTCCTGGAAAAAGAATGGTCATTCCACCTAAGATAAGCCAGTCAGAATCTCTCTCCTAAGAATTTGAAACTTGAGTCATACAACCTTAGAATGGAAAACAGCTGGAGACGATTCACCATGGGGTGTATTGTAAAGGAAGTGTCATTAGTTTTTCTACCATGATTCCCAACATTGTGGTTTTTATCCTTTTTGAAACCTGATCTTTCAGATTTTCTTAGCAGTTTCTTTTCTTATCTAGTATTCCTATTTTTAAAATTGACCTTTTTATTTTAAAATAAAACATGGATACAGAAAGCCAAACAAAATGAACAAGAAGCTACATAAATTATTATAAAGTGAAAGGCCTTATAACCACCATCCAAGGGAAGAAATAACTTTGATAGAAGAAAGGAATAGAACTGCCATCCCTGAAATCCCCCTTGCCACCATGGGCCCCATCTCAATCTCAACCCTTTGCTTCACAACATGATTAACCACTACCTTGACATTTAAAATAATCACTTCCTTGAATTTCTTTACAGTTGTATCACCCAAGTAGATCCCTACTTTTCCATTGCCCAGTTAAAAAATGTTCACATGTCTGTTACCTCTGGATTGATATATTTTTTTCATTCTTTATAATATCATTATACTTGAAGTGAATGTCTTGTAGACAGCACATCATTGGGTCATGCTGTTTTAATCTACTCTGCCAATCCCTGTCTTTTAATTGGTATATTTAAACAATTTACAGTTAATTTAATTATTGATATGTTAGGACTTATCTGACTTTTTTTTGTTTGTTTGTTTTCTATTTGTTCCCTTTCTTTTTGGTTCTCTGTTATCTTTTTCTGTCTTCCTGTGGGTTAAAAATTTTTATAATTCCTTTTGGATTTATCTATAATATTCTTGAGTGTATCTTTTTGATAGATCTTTCAGTGTTTGTTTTGGGTATTACATTATATATATATATGTATAACTTATCTGAGCCTATTGATGTTATGCCGTTTCATACAATGTGAATGTAGGATCCAATCTACAACAGTGAGATGCCCAACCTAATGCTAATTCGTGTAAAACATGATCCTTTTTCTTGATGCTGTAGTGAAAAAATGCAGTGATTCTAATCAAAGTTCATGGTTAATCATGGTTTGTACAATGGATTTGAATTTCATGCCAATTTTTATGTTGTAAAAGTGAATGACGAGGCTATTGTTCTGCTATGAAAAGTGCAGAATTAAATCCTGAAATGAGCAAAATAGTAGAATTATAGACTAGCACAAGGTATACTTAATATCAAATTAAACCAGATCATTTTTTCAAGAGGAAAGACAGTGCTAAGTCATAAGAATAAGATAGGTTTTTACTCTTTCTTGAAGCTAATAGAGTTGGACACTGAAAACTGAAATAATTCTTTGTTTGGCATTCAGAAAATCCATGTTTATTTGGGTTTTTTTTTGAATTTTAATATAAAATTTGGGGCAGGGAACATTTTTATATTAATACATGGGGATATCATGGAGCGAAAGGCAGAGTTTGCACGAACTTTTAAGATAAACGCAAAACTTCAAAGAAATTTTACATTTGCAGCTGGCCGCTTTGGACTGCACCTTCAATCATTTCAGGGGTATGTATGCCTTCTCTCTGCCATAAGAGGTACTTTAGCTTAAGAAGTAGTGAGTATATCTAAAGCTGTTGGCCATTTGAGTTTCCTGTCCCTTAAGCAGAGGCATTATCCAAAGCTTTATCTTCTTAATGTTCTGATCCTTGGTGAACAATCCATTTCCAAGGTTTCAGTGATTGTATCTATATAGTTGACTTACAAATATTAGTATCTATTCTGACTTTTTGAATTGAAATTAAAAATATTCATCTTACATGTCAGACATTTCTAGCTGAATGTTTCTGTCACATGGTCCTAGCAATAGTGACAGTAAACAGATGGTACTGAGAATTTGGAGGTTCCTGATGTATTTCAACAGGTAAAAGGAGAAAAGAATTGGGAGGTACAGGTCATCTGCTATTTGCACTGTGGTATAACTGTTGGCAACATCTGTTCACAAAGCATCTTGCACAGAATCTCTCAAGTCAGGTCCTTCTAGTTCCCACTACCCTAATTCTGCCTCCCCTCTCAACGAGACCACCCCATTAGCCTCCTGAATGCTTTCTTTAACTCCATCCTTTCTGGTGTATCCCATTCTATCACTCAGTTAAGGTACCTAAAGCAAAGTTTGCATAATGTCACTTTGTAATGAAACCTTCAATACTTCTGATTTCCTATTGAGCAAAATCTAAGCCTGAAACTCCCTCACTTCTTCCCCTCAGCTTATCTGCTTAATATATATCATTCATTTTTTGCTTAATATTTATTCATTATTTTTATTGAGGTAACATTGGTTCATAACATTACATAAATTTCAGATGTACATAATTATATTTTGATTTCTGTGTAGATTACATCATGTTCCCCATCAAAAGAATAATTACCATCCATCACCACACACATGTGCCTAATCACCCCTTTTGCCCTCCTTCTACCGCCTTCCCCTCTGGTAACCACCAATTCAATCTCTGTCTCTGTGTGTTTCTTTGTTGTTTTTATCTTCTATTTATGAGTGAGATCATATGGTATTTGACTTTCTTCCTCTCATGTATTTTGCTTAGCATAATACCCTCAAGGTCCATCCATGTTGTCACAAATGGCAAGATTTCATCTTTTTATGGCCGAGTAGTATTCCATCGTGTATATATACCACATCTTCTTTACCCATTCGTCCCTTGAGGGGCACCTAGGTTGCTTCCAAGTCTTGGCTATTGTGAATAATGCCACAGTGAACATAGGGGTGCATGTATAATGATACATGCATTACTCATCTGTGTTTTCATGTTCTTTGGGTAAATATCTAGCAGTGGAATAGCTGGATCATATGGTAGTTCTATTCTTAATTTTTTGAGGAATCTCCATACTGTTTTCCATAGTGGCTGCACCAGTTGGCGCTCCCACCAGCAGTGTATCAGAGTTGCCTTTTCTCCACATCCACTTCAACACTTGTTATTTCTTGTCTTGTTAGTTATAGCCATTCTGACAGGCATGAGGTGGTATCTCATTGTAGTTTTGATTTGCATTTCCCTGATAGTTAATGATGTTGAGCATCTTTTCATGTGCCTCTTGGCCATCTGTATATCTTCTTTGGAGAAATGTCTGTTCAGGTCTTTTGCCCATTTTTCAATTGGGTTGTTGGTTTTTTTTGTTGTTGAGATGTATGAATTCTTTATATATTTTGGATATTAACCCCTTATCAGATACAGGGTTTATAAATATCTTCTCCTGATTTTTAGGTTGTCTTTTTGTTTTGTTGATGGTTTCCTTTGCTATGCAGAAGCTTTTTAGTTTGACTTAGTCCCATTTTTTAATTTTTTCTATTGTTTCCCTTGCCCAGTCAGACATGGTACTTGAAAATATGCTGTTAAGACTGATGTTGAAGAGTGTACTGCCTATGTTTTCTTCTAGAATTTTTATGATTTCAGGTCTTACATTCCAGTCTTTAATCCATTTTGAGTTAATTTTTTGTGTATGGTGTAAGATAATGGTCTACTTTCATTCTGTTTTAAATTTCATTTATTTTTATTCTTTTTTGGTGAGGAAGATTAGCTCTGAACTAACCTCTGTTGCCAATCCTCCTCTCTTTGCCGAGGAAGATTGGCCCTGGACTAACATCCATGCCTATCCTCCTCTACTTTATATGTGGGATGCCTGCCACAGCATGGCTTGATAAATGGTACATAGGTCAGCATCTGGGATCTGAACCTGCAAATCCCAGGCCGCCAAAGTGGAGTGTACAAACTTAACTGCTACGCCACCAGGCCAGCCCCTACTTTCATTCTTTTGCATGTGGCTATCCTGTTTTCCCAACACCATTTATTGAAGAGACTTTACTTTCTCCATTGTGTGTTCTTGGCTCTCTTGTTGAAAATTAGCTGTCCATAGATGTGTGGGTTTATTTCTGGGCTCTTGATTCTGTTACATTGATCTGTGTATCTGTTTTTTGTGCCAATATCATGCTTTTTTGGTTACACTAGCTTTGTAGTATATTTTGAAATCAGGGAGTGTGATACCTTCAGCTTTGTTCTTTCTTTTCAGGATTACTTTGGCTATTCAGGGTCTTTTGTTGTTCCATATAAATTTTAGAATTCTTTGCTCTATTTCTGTGAAAAATGTCATTGGAACTTTGATAGGGATTGCATTGAATCTGTAGATTGTTTTAGGAAGTATGGATATTTTAACTATGTTAATTCTTCCAATCCAAGAGCATGGAATATCTTTCCATATCTTTGTGTCTTCTTCTATATCTTTCAACAATGTTTTATAGTTTTCAGTGTACAGGTCTTTCACCTCTTTGGTTAAATTCATTCCTAGGTATTTCACTCTTCTTGTTGCAATTGTAAATGGGATTGTATTCTTAATTTCTCTTTCTGCTACTTCATTGTTAGTAGAAGCACAACTGATTTTTGTGTGTCGATTTTGTATCTTGCAACTTTACCGTATTCATTTATTATTTCTAAAAGTTTTTTGGTGGATTCCTTAGGATTTTCTATATATAAAATCACGTCATCTGCAAATAGTGACAGTTTCACTTCTTCCTTTCCAATTTCAATACCTTTTATTTCTTTTTCTTGCCTGATTGCTCTGGCTAGGACTTCCAATACTATGTTAAATAAGAGTGGTGAAAGTGGGCAACCTTGTCTGGGTCCTGTTCTTAGAGGGATAGATTTCAGTTTTTCTCCACTGAGCATGATATTAGGTGTGGGTTTGTCATATATGGCATTTATTATGTTGAGGTACGTTCCTTCTATACCCATTTTATTTAGAGTTTTTATCATAAATGGATGCTGTCTCTTATCAAGTGCTTTCTCTTCATCTATTGAGATAACCATGTGATTTTTATTCATTTTGTTAATGTGATGTATCATGTTGATTGATTTGTGGATGTTGAACCATCCCTGCATCCCTGGAATAAATCCCACTTGATTATAGTGTATAATTTTTTAAATGTGTTGTTGTATTCTATTTGCTAGTATTTTGTTGAGGGTTTTTGCATCAATGTTCGTCAGTGATATTCACCCGTAATTTTCTTTTTCTGTGTTGTCCTTGTCTGATTTTGGAATCAGGGTAATGCTGTCTTCACAGATTGAGTTAGGAAGCTTCCCCTCCTCTTCAATTTTTTGGAAGAGTTTGAGAAGGATAGGTATTATGTCTTTGAATACTTGGTAGAATTCACCAGGGATGCCGTCTGGTCCTGGACTTTTATTTTTTGGGAGTTTTTTGATTACTATTTTGATCTCCTTCAGTCTATTTAAGTTCTCGGTTTCTTCTTGATTCAGTTTTGGAAGGTTGTATGAGTCTAAGAATTTATCCATTTCTTCTAGATTATTCAGTTTGTTGGTGTATAGCTTTTCATAGTATTCTCTTATAATCTTTTGTATTTCTGAGGTGTCCGTTGTAATTTCTCCTCTTTCATTTCTGATTTTATTTATTTGAGCCTTCTCTCTTTTTTTCTTGGTGAGTCAAGCTAAAGGTCTGTCAATTGTGTTTATCTTTTCAAAAAACCAGCTCTTAGTTTCATTGCTTTTTTCTATTGTTTTTTAAGTCTCTATTTCATTTATTTCTGCTCTGATTTTTATTATTTCCTTCCTTCTACTGATTTTACGCTTTGTTTGTTCTTCTCTTTCCAGTTCTTTTAGGTGCACTGTTAGGTTGTTTATGTGAGATTTGTCTTGTTTGTTGAGGTAGGCTTATATTGCTATAAAATTCCCTCTGAGAACTGCTTTTGGTGTATCCCATAAATTCTGGCATGTCATATTTTCATTTTCATTTGTCTCCAGGTATTTTTTGATTTATCCTTTGATTTCTTCATTGATCCAATTGTTGTTCAGTAGCGTTTTGTTTCATCTCTGTATATTTGTGGCTTTTCCAATTTTCTTCCTGTAGTCGATTTCTAGTTTCATACCATTGTAGTCAGAGAAGATGCTTGTTATTGTTTCAATCTTCTTAAATTTGAGACTTATTTTGTGGTCTGATATGTGATCAGTCCTGGGGAATGTTACACGTGCTTTTGAAAAGAATGTGTATTCTTTGGTTTTTGGATGGAATGTTCTGTATATATCTACAAAGTCCATCTGGTCTAACGTGTTGTTTAAAGCCAATATTTCCTTATTGATATTTTGTTTGGATGATCTATCTATTGGTGTAAGTGGAGTGTTAACGTCCTCTACTATTACCGTGTTACTGTCTATTTCTCCTTTTATGTCAGTTAATAATTGCTTTATATATTTAGGTGCTCCTATGTTGGGTATGTAGATATTTACAAGTGTTATATTATCTGTTGGAATGTTCCCTTTATCATTATGTAGTGCCCTTCTTTGTCCATTGTTAGAGTTTTTGTTTTAAGGTCTATTTTGTCTGATGTAAGTATTGCTGCACCAACTTTCTTTTCATTGCCATTTGCATGGAGTATCTTTTTCCATCCTTTTACTTTCAGTTTGTTAGTGTTTTTAGGTCTGAAGTATGTCTCTTGTATGCAGAATATATATGGGTTTTTTTTTTTTATCCAATCAATCACCCTTCGTTTTTTGACTGGAGTATTTAGTCCATTGACATTTAAAGTAGCTATTGATAAGAATGTACTTACTGCCATTTTGTTATTTTTCTTCTGGATGTTTTAGTAGTTCTTCTCTGTTCCTTTCTTCTTCTCTTGCTCTCTTCCCTTGTGGTTTGTTGTCTTTCCTTAGTATTATGTTTGGGTTCCTTTCTCCTAATTTTTTGTGTATTTATTATAGGTTTCTGGTTTGTGATTACCATGAAGTTCATATATAATAACCGATGTATATAGCAATATATATTAAGTTCATGGTCTCTTTAGTTTGACCTCTTACTAAAAGCTGTAATCTTTTACTCTCCTCCTGCCACCTTTTATGTTTTTGATATCATATCTAACTTCTTTTTTTGTGTGTATCTATCTGTTACCCTCTTATCATGGAAATAGATAATTTTAGTACTTTTGTATTTTGAACTTCATATTAACTTCATAGGTAGTTGATCTGCTACCTTTACTGTGTATTTGCCTTTGCCAGTGATTTTATTGCTTTTTTAAAAATAATTTTCTTTTTCCTATTTGTGGTCTTTTCTTTTCCACTTAGATAAATCCCTTTAGCATTTCTTATAAGGCTGGTTTCTTGGTGATAAACTCCTTTAGTTTTTGCATCTGGGAAACTCTTTATCTCTCCTTCCACTCTGAATGCCAACTTTGCTGGGTAGAGTATTCTTGGCTGCCAGTGTTTTCCTTTCAGCACTTTAAATATATCACGCCACTCCCTTCTAGCCTATAAGGTTTCTGCGGAGAAGTCAGCTGATAGCCTTATGGGGTTTCCTTTGTATGTAACTTGTTGCCTTTCTCTTGTGGCTTTTAGGATTCTCTCTTTATCTTTACTTCTTGACATTTTAATTATAATGTGTCTTGGTCTGGGCCTCTTTGGGTATATCTTGTTTGGTGCTCTCTGTGCTTCCTGTACCTGGATGTCTGTTTCCTTCCTTAGGTTAAGAATGGTTTCAACTATTATTTCTTCAAATAGATTCTCTGCCCCTTTGTCTCTCTCTTCTCCTTCTGGGACACATATAATATGTATGTTAGTGCACTTAATGTTGTCCCAGAGGTCCCTTAGACTGTTCTCATTTTTTTAAATTCTTTTTTCTTTTATCTGTTCATCTTAGATGATTCCCTCTACTCTTTCAGCCAGCTTACTGATCTGTTCTTCTGTATCATCTACTCTGCTATTGAGTCCCTCTAGTGAATTTTTCATTTCCAGTATTTTGGTCTTCATTTTTGATTGGTTCTTTTTTATATTTTCCAATTCTTTCTTGAAGTTCTCACTGAATTCAGCCATTCTTCTCCCAAGATCAGTGAGCATCCTTATGACTGTTAGTTTGTACTCTTTATCAGGTAGATTGTTTATCGCTGCTTCATTTAGTTCCTTTTCTGAGGATTTGTCCTGTTCCCTTACTTGGAACATATTCCTTTGTCTCCTCATTTTGCCTCTTTCTCTGCGCTTGTGTCAGGTAGGTCAGCTATGTCTTCCTGATCTTGAAGAGGACACCATATGTAAGAGATGCCTTATAAGGCCCAGCAGCGTGCTTCCATCTCATCCCCAGTTCCAAATGTTCCAGGAGTGTCCCCTGTGTGGGTGTCCTTCTGTGCTGGCAGGATTGCTCTTTTCCTACAAGTGTCTGGGGAGGCTACACCCCCCCCCCCGGCTGGCTGGGTGTAATGCTCAGCTGTATGTGGCTGCTATGGAACCTTCAGTCACTTTATCAGGCTTGAGGAGCCCCAGCACAGTTGGCTGCAAGATCTAATAGCACATTCCCACTGCAGTTTTTCGGTTAAGTGAGTAGGCCCCCAGCATGGCTGGTTGCTAGGCTCAGGGGTTTATAATTGTTTCAGGTATTGAAAGGTGGGGTGGATCCCCTATGTGACTGTTTGAGAAGCACAAGTCTTCTGCAGCTGACAAACCCCACCACCCACAGGGCCACACACCCTGTCAACACAGTCCTGCCCCTTGCACATTCCCCAACCCACTGAAGTGCACCCACTCACCCCACTGCAGAGGCCCCACACACTCCACCAGTGCAGGCCTGCCCCTTGTGCATGCTCTGCTTCTCATGCATGCCCTGCCCTGCAGAAGCAGGCCAACTCACCCTGCTGCAGAGGTCCCACACCCCCACCTATGTGGGCTCACAAGTTGCCCAAGGGCTTGTTGTTGGGTAGGGCCAGTCCCTACGGCAGGCTGCCTACCCTGGCTGAGCTAGATTAAATCCATGTTCTAGTTGGTGGGGCAGACCTCTGTGCTAACAAGCCAGAGGAAGAACTCTAATGGTGTCTGCCAGTGTCTGCATCAGTAAGCCTGTACTAGGTCACAAAAATGGCTGCTGCCAAGGTCTCAGTCCCTGGGGAGGTGGTCCCAGCCTGGGGAGGTCTTACCTTTCACCAAGGTGCACCCAGAGCCTATCAGGTGAGTCTCTTTTCACTAAAGGACTGTGCACCTTTCTTTCTGGTGATTTTAGGTTGCTTTCCAAAATGGGAGAATTTGCGCATGGGCCCTTTCAGAGCAGGTTTTCTTTCCCCTTATGTCTGATAGCTTTTCTAAGGGTACTCCCTGTTGTTGTTAAAAGCCAGCAAAGTCAGATATTATGACACTCAGTTGTACTGAGTCCAAAAGCTGCTTATTGTGGTAAAGCGCTCCCTCTCAGATCCCCCCCCCCTCCAGGAAAAGCTTCGTACTTTAAGATTGTTCCTGGCCTTGAAGCACCATGGCTAGAATGTGGCTTTTTTCTCTCCAGAAAGGAATTTCTGCTGCTTCTACCTCAGTCAGCACTGTCCCTTGTTGTGTCTTTTTATCCAGTTTTCAGTTCTCTCTCAGGGGTGGTTGTTCCAAGAGTAGCTGTAAATTTGTTGTGTCCATGGGAGGAAGTGAGTTCAGAGTCTTCCTATGCTGCCATCTTCCTCCATGCTTATTTGAAGGCTTTGGCTAATACATACAAGTTTTTGAATTATATAAAATCAAGTTGAACAAAACTTCTGGGATAGAACCATTAGAGAAGTTAATGAGCAACTGGTATTTTCACATTTTTTGGTTATAAAGTTTGGTGTAATCATTAGCTACTGATTTTATAGGAGTGTTTCCAAATCTTACCAGTCTTTCAAACTGTGTCTTACTTATTCTTATAAAATTAAGATTATGATTTATGTTTTAGTTAAATTTTGAGTATTTGGACTCAAACTGTACTGCAACAAAAATGGTAAGACAACAACAACAAACAACGGAATCAAATGAGTCAAAAGACTACTGTGTATCTAACGGATTGAAGATGAATCCAGTTGCTCTTTAGAATTGAGGAAAACAGAAAATGGGCAACTGGTTTCCACTGGACATGGGACAGTGTCTGAAGCCTGTTTCCTAATCCCGCAGACCAGAATAGCTCTTGGCTCTCCTGAGCTTTCTGACTTGTAATTGTCTTTCTGCCTGAAGACACTCTGACTTGGAAATGCAGCATATTTAAAGTTGACCGGTTCTGCCAAGTGTCTGCTAAGGGTGCTCCTGTTGAATCCTAAATCGTTTGTGTTCAGTGTGGTCTCCTGGATTACTTTTCCTTCAGACCATTTTCTCTACATTTTGCCTTATTGCACACAGTATTGACTCATAGGCCCCTGGTACATTGTCAATTTTCCTCTGAGGGACAGAAAATACAGACTATAAAATGTTTTCTTATTGAGAGTGCTCCTGTCACTCAACTCCTGCCCTGCGTTGAAATTGAGAATATAATTATTTATGTCCATAATTTGGCTTGAGGTGTCTTATTGCTATAACCATTGCACTGGTCATGGTGCCAAAGTGGAAACCAGTCCCTGATTCATGGAGACCCTGGAGGGGAATCCAGCTGGAGCAGCAATGAGTCCAGTCCTTCCCTCTGCCTTCAGTATGATTTATTCTATGTCGCTCTCAGAAATACATTCATGGATATTTATTCCTTGCTAAGTTTTAGGAAAGTCTGATTTTTATATGTTGCCTAATTGCTTGTTTCCAAAGTTAAGTTCCCCCTTTAAGACCTTCAAATAGATTTTCCTTTCTTATTTGAAACATCTTTCAGCTAAGATAAATGAGCCAAAAAACAGCACTTGCTGGTGTGCCTTCTCTTCTGCCGGCTTGATGAAAGCTCTTTCTTTCTCTTTGGAATAGACTGTTCAAATCTAGTCTGGCAGGAAGTCAGTCTCTGCAATGTGTTCTGTGCTGGAAGCATTGATCTTCATTCTTTTTCTCTTTTCAGGTCCTCCTTCTCGATAGTGGTCTAAGGGCTGTAATTTCCAATTGTGGCTGACAAAGCTTCCTATGTAAAATACTCTCTCCACCTGAGCTCTGCATCCTCTGAGATCTGCAGGTGAGACACCATCTCTGGAAAATATCTTGGTCGCTCTCCCACACTTGGCCATGGATCAAGCTCTTCGCTTGTCTCTAACCTCTCGGTGCTGCTGGGGAAGTTTTTAAACTTTGAAATGGGAAGTACTGGGAACAAAATTGATACAACGTGTTGCCTAGTCCATACTTTTTGTCGTTCTGAGTCAGCTGATTGTAGAAGCACTGGTTGTACTGAACTGAAAATGCTAGAGTGAAGTTTCAAAGTAGAGAAACTAATCGCATTGTGGTAGACATATTTTAGTTTGACTACAACCCCGCTATCAACTTGAGGACAAAGTGAGGATTGTGAAGTTT
Organism: Tapirus indicus; assembly: GCA_031878705.1. Taxonomy (NCBI): domain Eukaryota; kingdom Metazoa; phylum Chordata; class Mammalia; order Perissodactyla; family Tapiridae; genus Tapirus; species Tapirus indicus. The sequence goes on from CM062918.1 coordinate 6,361,736, forward strand.
GGATTGACTTAATGAACCAGAGATTATCATTACTCCACTGAGGCATTTTAATGATTATAAACAACATATCAGCTAAATAGGTAGGTTATGAGTTGGTAATTTGAAATTCACTCAACATAGTTTGATTATAAAAGAGAATATATCATCTACCATTTTCACAAATTAAATAAAATTGCCAGGAAATAAGATTTTCTGTACAGTGAAAAAGATCAAGATGTCAAAATAACTTGCAACTGTGTAACTATACAAACTTCTAAGCAACACTAAATACTTCTTCAACATAGTAGGTACTTAAATAAAATTTGTACATAATCTTAGTTTATTTGTACATAATCTTATTATTTGTACATAATCTTAGTTTTATATTTGAAAACCAAGGTCAATGCTCTGTAAAAAATATTTTTAGAGTTTGTAGAGGAAACACTGTTTCTTTTGCTTTATAACACAAATCCTTTATATTTGTGGTTAAATACTCTTTATCAGTCTATAGGCCATGACAGAAATGTAGAGACAATTTATTTCTCATGAATGAAGATATTTGGCAATTTAAAAAGCTATTATAGTTTATATCTTTCATTCCTGCTCATACTCAGAAATAAACATTGGATGGAAATATTTGCTGCAAAGATAATTCTATGGTATTGTTCATATTATGTGGTGTTAGATATTCTTCATTTGCTCCTCCAAATCTACCTTTTGCCCTTTCCACCCTGCTCTGTGCCCTTGTCCTCTCATTTTCCTTTGATTTGACCAATGGAGGAGAGCAGAGAGCAGAAGAGAGAAGGCAGGGTTATTTCTCCTCTCCTCTCCTTTCTGGGTCATAGATTGTCAGCGGCTATTTTACTCTGTTTATAGCCACAGCTCCCACCAGGTGGCACTCTCCTATAGCTACAGCTTTTCTCTGGATTGTGGTAACTTCTCTTGCCTTTTCAGACCTATGGGTGGTAGTGATCTCCTCCCCTTCTTTGCCAAATGGGGTGCTTCTCCATGCCTTGAGGGTTTTTAAGTCTTGCTAAATCCTTATAAATAGTCTCTGTATAGTTTCCTAGGGCTGACATAACAAATTAACACAAACTTGGTAGTTTAAAACAACAGAAATTCTCTCACAGTTTTGAAGGCTAGACATCCAAAATGAAGGTGTCTGCAGGGTTGGTTTCTTCTGGAGGATAGGAGGAAGAATCTATTCCACGCCTCTCTTTGCTTCTGGTAGCCATCAGAAATCCTTGGTGTCCCTTGGCTTGTGGCAGCATCTCTCCAATCTCTGCCTTGGTCATCGCATGGCCTTCTTTTCTGTGTCTCTCTGTGTCCTTTCCTTTTCTATCTATTATTAGGACACCTGTCATTGAATTTAGAACCAACCCTAATCAAGGATGATCTCATCTTGCGATCTGTGCCTTGATTACATCTACAGAGAACCTTATTCCAAAAAAGGTCACATTCTAAGGTCCAGGGTAGAAATGTTTTTTGGGGGCCGCTATTCAACCCGCTACAGTCTCTTCATTAAACTCTCCTTGCTTAATCCTGTTGGACCCCTGACTAAGAGGTACTGGCTTTAATATCTCAAAATAAGAAAAACTGGAAAATTATAATGAGCTATTTGATGAAAGAAGATATTTAAAATAAAACGACATGGCTAGGTTCATGCTACTATAGGAACTAGAAATATATTGTCTAAGAGGAACACTAGTGAAAAGCAAATTTCTACTGTCTTAAAGGACCACTTTTCTTTAGAGTGCCTTTTAGATAATATACATCTAATTCCTTTTGGAAATTCTATTTTAGAGAAATAAGATCATTTGGTTTATTTGAAATCCACTCCCCCTACTAGAGAGGGTTTAATGAAAAAAACCTCGAATAAAATGGTTGAGTTTTATTCTTTAGTCTATCTAATGGGAACTGTTGGGGTGCAGATGTAGGCCTCACATGCCTGAGTCTGAGATGGTTAAACAACAGGTCCTCCCCTCTGTGATCTTAGCAGCTCACAAATACTTAGTTAAATTGCACAGTATATCAATGTAATTCTCCAGTAGAGGAAATCAAGGAAAACCAAGACCTCAATTAGGAAGATATTTTTTCCCCATAGTGGCGGAAAACACACACAGGATATAAAAGAGGCAGTCATGAGAGTGGAGGATGAGGCTGCAGCCCTGAATGACCTGAGACGTGGGGAAGGGAGGCCCCAAGCTTCCTACAGGAAATAGAGACGTGGAAGCCTGTGCAGGTACTCAGAGGAGGACGGACAGTGAGAGGACCTCAGAACTGGGACCCAACCTGAGTCAGGACTATTCTTTCAGTCACAGTGGGCTAAACATTTTCACCAGTTTATATTAAATCTTTCCCTCCTCCCACTGTGTCATATTTAAAGCATTTGTGCTTATTAGAGAAAAATGTCTAAGGTCCTACTCCAGAGGGTTCAGTCCGTGTGGATGAATCCTCTGTAATTCATGTAACTTTGTCAACTAAAGAACCCCTTCAGGTTTTGTTAAATAAAGATATTGAATACCTTCTTCCCATCTTTATAAGACAATGCTGGTGAACAGAAGAAAACTAAAACTATGTAGGACCCATCCCTTTCAGAATGTTGCTTTAATAAACTATTTTATGAGAAATCTGGATGTGCTGCATGGTATGCAAGGACAAGGTCCTATTTCTGTCGTTCAGTTGAATACACTGGAATGTTTAAATGAGAGAAAGTAATCTCTTTGTTTTGTCATTGTTCTTTGAGGAATCTATTTGAAGATGACATTTTTCTTATTATAAAAAATGCAAGCCCTTTCATATTTCTAAATGTTTTATTTACATTGAATCATCTAGTAAGATTAAAAAGTCTTTCTTCTTCCATGGAGGAAATGAAAAATTGTGAAACTGCAAATCTGTATATATTTTCATTAATATAAAAGAAAATGAAATACCATTTCATGAGGTAAAAATGTCTTGATGAGTAACAGAGATAAACACGGCATGAAATAAATTACTTAATAAGGAGTTCACAGCTGTGATTTGTTTAATACATTACAGTTGACTCATACTGCCTGTTCACATTAATGGCTGATCATAAAGCATTTTTGTCAGTGAAATTTTATTCAGATTTAAAAAGAATAATGCAGTTTATGACAGATTTAACTACAGCCATCAACTATACACCATCCTGTTGCTTTCAGATTGTAGATTGAACATATGTTTTTAAAATCTTAATATGTCATATAATCAGGGGTGTTCTGTGTTAATATATGGCTGTGTTCGTCTGATTACAGCATTGGAAGAACATTAAAGTTTTATGAGAGTCCTATAAAATTCAACAGTTTGATGGAATACTAAACAGAGTAATCACTATACTTCATGGAACTTCATTCCGAGATGAGTCAGATTTTCTCCGGTGATTATTAGGTGGAGTGATTTTTCAGATCATTAGCTTACCACTAACCGTACGTGAGCAAGGATGGTTCCTGGGTCTAGAGTCCCGGAAAGTTAAAAATCTCTTTCAAGATATTTATCATGTCACCATATGACTCAAGCATTGGAAAGAGAAGGCCTTAAGTATGTGATGACAAGCTGTTACCTAATAATAAATCTGTCCTCTTTTTCTCTAGGGAGGTCAACAAACTTTTTCTGTGAAGGGCCAGGTAGTAAATATTTTCAGTTTTCTGGGCCACACTACTGTTTCTGTCTGCCTCAACTACTTAATTCTGCCCTTGTAGTGGGAAAGCAGCATAGGTAATATGTAAACAAGTGGTGTGACTGTATTTCAATAAAGCTTTATTTACAAAAACAAGTGGCAGACCTGATCTGGTGAGCAGGTTGTAGTCTGCCCACCCCTGCTTCTAGACCTTGTTGGTTAGCTGGACTTTGCTTAAAGACAGCAATCGAAGAGAGGAGTCAAGGCATCAGGCTGTTCCGGTTTTCTTCAATTTTTTTTGGCCAATACCCAAAGCCACCAGTACAGGAGGATGAGCGTTACCAGTCCTGGGATTTCCAAGTATGTGGTATTGGCCACGTGAAATCCTTAGTTATTAACTCTAACTGATGAAGATAGTGAATGAAATAACAGGTTTCGACCTGCATCATTTAAGAACCCCCAGCATGAAGGCTCATTAAGTTATATACAATTTCCCTAAATCATCCCCTCTGATATCCCCACTGTCTCTTAAATACTTCCAAATTTCTTTCCAGACATCTTCTGAAGCTTGAGCTAACTAAAACTCATACACTTGTACCCCTGATTACTATTTCTTTCAGTGGCATGGAGATTTTCTACTGTAATAACATGGGTCAGGGGCCCTGTTACCTGACTCGTAACCTGGAGAGTTCACGTCCGTTGTAATCTTTGTGGATTAAAGATTAATCTACACTCACCCCACTGAATTCAACTATTATTACCTTAACTAATCTGCAAGTGAATGTAACTTGGGTTTTCTTCCTCATCTCAGTTATGTTGGCAGAAATTTAGATTCTTTCTCCTTATTTTACCAACCAGAGCATTTTAAATTCTCTTCTTTGCCTGCAATCTTATATGATTAACATACTTTTCGTTGTGTCTTTTTCTTACTTCATCAAATTCTTTTCTCACTTTATGAGATCCTACCACCCACAGCTGACTCATCTTGTAGTGTGTGGCAGCCACACTTCCCTACCCTGAGGTCCGAGAAGATGCTGATTTCCAAGGAATAAACATTCTTTGGGCAGCATCAAAGGCCTCCATCAATACCGAAAGTGTGGGGAGAGGAAGAGTAACTTCCCGGTCTAGAGCTTGCTGGTCTGCTCTTTCTGAACTCTGCCCCACCGAACTGGAGTTGAGGCATGGGGTCTCGCTCTTCAACTGCTTTCCGCCTCGTTTTGTAGGCACCTATTTCTATTGATATGGTGCCTCTGGAATTGGTGATATGTGGGGAGATGGTGCAGACCATGTAAGTATGCGAAAATGTCAATGTTTTTCCAGATGATTTATTCATTCAGCAAATATTTATGGAGAGATTGACCGTATAATTTATTGTACAAATCATGACTGCCCTTTTTTTTCCCCCTGGAAGGAAACAAAATGGAAAATAGGAAGAGACAAAAGGATGGGCATTGTATTTAATGAGTGCTTCCTGTGTCTGTGCCAGACCCCAGAGATACAGCAGTGACACATCAGCCGAAGTCCCTACCCTCAAGGACTTTCATTTGGAGTAAGGACAGACAGATAATAAACAGGCAATAAAAAAGTTAACCTTTAAAAACAAATTATAAATTAAACATATTTATTATAGAAAAAACTAAATTCATAGACTTTTTTGTTTCCTTCTTTTATATATTAGTATAATGGTAGTTAAGAAGAGTTAACTACTGCTGGTGAAGGAAGTCTGAAACCAGACTTCCTGGGTTCGAGTCCTGCCTCTCCCAGTTGAAGTACTAATAAGGAGTTTAAATGAGTTGATACATGGAAAAGACCTACTCTGTGCTCAGCACGGCAGGTAGTAAGGGCTCAATAAGTAATATGTTACTTTTATTATTCCTTGACAAGGGTACTTCATTGATGAATCCTCTGAGAACCTGGAAATAAGATTGTTTTCACTGCTCAACTGTAAAATCAATACATCACAGTAGAGATATACAAAATGTCTCAAAAACAAAGGATAGTTTTCCACGGCAAAAAGCTGTATTCTAGGGGCCGCCCGGTGGCGCAGCGGTTTAGTCCGCGCTTGGCAGCCCGGGGTTCGCGGGTTCGGATCCCGGGCGCCCGCCGACGCACTGCCTGTCAGCCATGCCGTGGTGGCATCCCATATAAAGTGGAGGAAGATGGGCACGATGTTAGCCCAGGGCCAGTCTTCCTCAGCAAAAAGAGGAGGATTGGCAACAGAAGTTAGCTCAGGGCTGGTCTTCCCCACAAAAAAAAAAAAAAAAGCTGTATTCTAACTTTTTGCATGGATTAATATAGCTAAAAAATTACTATGTCAGTCAGAAGTGGTCTTTTAGAGTGGAGGTGTAGAAAAAGAAGAGCTACGGCGTAAACGCTGGTATTGCCTATCCAAACTCTCCTAGGAGGGAGGGAGTTTTAGCCTGGTAACTCAACCCAGTGTTCCCCCGTGTTTTGGTGGGAGTCCCCGGGAAAGGCCACCTAGGGACTTATGCCCGAAGAGAAGATCTTTTTTTCTTTCTTGGTTGGTTACCAGATAGTCCTCTAAAGTAGCTCAAGCTTGTAGAGGGAGCCTGGCTGATTAGCTTCCTCATAGAGCAGTTGAGGTTTAGTTTCCTTTGCTATGCTTAAAACCTACGTTGGATTTGAGTTTTGACCATATTCCTTAAAGGAATTGCTGTCTTATTTTGGTGGGGGAGTACAAAGTCTTTGAGTTTATGGCCAACTTTGATATATATAGTTTCAACCACATGGAAGTGCCATTTTTGTAGGTCAAAATGGTCCAATATTGGCAATATCACATGGTTTAGTTGAAAACCTGGGCAGCCAAACTTAAGCACCTATTGTGTTCAGTATGATTCAGCTGCCTTCCTCTGCTTGGCTGGCCACATCAGTGAGAGAGGGGACTCCAGCCAGCCAGCCAAGTGCGAAGGCTGTCTCGTCAAAAGAGCTGACAGCAACAAACGGGACACATCGTGCCCTTGAGGCCTCTTGGCAGCGGGCGGAGTGGTTAATGCGAGTGCTGCTACTGCTCTTGCCGGACACAAAAGGACTCAGCTCCCTCAAGTACTGGCGGACCATGGGGATAAATCCGCCCTCCAGCCGCGGCTGTCTGTGTGTACCAGACCCTGTCGGTAGTGGTGACAAACTGTAACCCTTATCTCTCCTTCTCAGCTAAGGATCCTTTTCTTTCCTACGGGGTCTTGGGAGGCTGCATGAAAGCCCTCTTTGTTTTATCCACTTGTGTAAGCCTATACCTTGTATGAGGCTCCCTCATCTAAGGGACGGGAATCCCCTCTAGCTTCCCCTCTTTGTCACACTGTGACACAGCACGGCCATTTCTGGCTTGGAGATAAAGGAAGGGAGCTGTAGTTGACTATTCTTGTCCTATTGGAAAGACCATCCTTTTGGTTAGAGTCTTGCATCAGGCTGTTTCCCCCCCACACCATTAAACATTCTGTTCATCTAATTCCCTCTTCAGATTCCAGGTTCGTCCAACAACCTTCTGCTTATCATCCAGCTTCTTATGTAGGTGTACCCTATCACCTGGACTTACAAGTATTCTGGTTTCTGTGACATTTCTTGTTGTGAATTAAATTTGACTTCAGATTTATGTGATAGTCTTACGAGTTCAGTTCATGTGAATTTCTGCTTGTGAAAGATGCCTCTCTTTATTGGGCACCAACACAATCTGATTTCCAAGAAAATGAGCCAAGACAAGATCACCAAACTAAGGAATTAAGTCCTGTGAAGTCTTTTAAAAGTTAGCTAGATTTTCCTTTTCTAGTCAAACAACAAATACCCTATATCACCATGGCACTGAGCACAAGCAAAAGCTTCTTTGTGCTTAATTCTAAATTTTTACATGCATTGCATCCCCCCCCCCCAAAAAAAACCTAAATGCAAACATTTTGTGGGATTTCCTGCCTAGTTTTAGAAAATTCCTAATTTGGAAATTTTTACGATATTAGATATTTTTGGAAAAGCATAATATTATTAAACAGCTGTAAAATATAGCAATTACATAGAAACACCAAAATTTATAGAACAATACCACTGTTCTTAAATATTCAGGCTGTTTATATATTTTTTCTATTATAAATATCTCTAGGATGAACTGACTTCTCAACACATTCTTGTGCACATCTATTATTTTTCCCTGAGTATAAGTTCCTAAAAGTGAAATTCATAAGTTAATGTGTGTGGTCATTTTAAGCTCTTGATACATACTTCCATTTTTTTTTCAATGAGCATATTAGTTTACAGTCCCACCAACTTTGAAAGCAACTTCATTTCACTGCACACTCACCCACACTGGTTTTATTCATGTTTTTGAATCTTTGCATTGTTAGAGGTAAAATATACATGGCATTTTTATAAGTAGTTTTTCTTTCATTCCTAGTTAGAATGTTTTTGGCAATCTTCATTTTTATTTTTAAAAAACACGTTTCCAGCACCTGATTGATGTCTGTGCAGGAGGAAGGGAGACAGGTTGAGTGGAGTTCTGTGACTCGGAGACTCTGGTTATTTGCTTCTTCTTGAGCAGTGGTGGGACTCTTGGACCATAGCTCTTTAGTGACGGATCCTGTGCCTGGAAGACCAAGCTGATTTCTATCGGAGCTTTTATTGTGGTAGCTGAGGCTTTTATTGTCCTAACTGATGCCTTTTCACATAGCGCTGGAGGCTGTATCATAGGCTACAGAGGGAGACACTCAATTTTGTATATATTAAATGTACCTTCTAACGATCAATTCAAATAATTTAGACACTTACATTCTTTTTTTGAGGTATGCATTTCAAGCAGCAAGCCCAACAGTGGTGTTTATTGCATCAACCTGAAGCAGTCTCCTAAAATCAATTAAACTTGGTACACTGGAAAAGCAAATTTTTGCTCATACATGATTTAAAGCATTACTCTAAAATAATTCTGTTTACAGGAGGCCTATTAACATGACCCCCTGAAGCTAATCACTTGGAAAACATTATGGAATTTCTTGCTGGAGAGATCAGTCCTTTAAAAGGTGTTTTCTAGTGTTGCCCTTGGACTTGCTCTTGTCTCTGGTTCTTGCAATCTCTGAAGAAACCCTGAAGCATGCCTCTCTAAATGTCAGAACCCTAAATCTCAACCAGTGCTCTTTCCACTCTTACTCCTGGCTTTCCTCCTTGGGGCAGCACACGGGACAAGGCTCGCATCCATCTCTAGATTGGCTGCTCTGACTGAGAAGTAAGGTCTTCCGAAGGCGCCACGACTCCCTGTGTGTTTATCTCCTGTCGTCGTTGTGTTGTGTAGCTTTCCTTGAACCCCTGATGACCTAATCTGCATCTTTTTCATCTGACCCACAGCTCTCACCTGATTACCTGTTGGAATCTATTTTTCAATGATACAAATTATTTTTCAAACCTCTCCACATCCTTTTGAGTGTACAGTGTCTAATATAACATGACACGTTACACATTCAGAATAGTGCTGTTGCTTCCTTGTTTCTATTCATCTTTATTCCTTTTCCTCTCCCATTTCCCACAGAAGCTGCTCTAAACCCTTATCACTTTTGAAATTTCCTAATTCCACACTGGGTTCCCTACTCTCAGCATTGGCCGCCTTTCTCACTGAGCCGATATCAGCTATGAGCCCTCCATCTTGCTTTCTTTCCATCTGAAATACACTTACAGATTTGGACATCCCTGCTTCTCTCCTAGAGGGGCGTTCTCTTTCTTGTTCCAAGCTTTATTCCAGAAAATCCTCATTCTTAAAGCTTTAGGTTTTTTTTTTCTTTTTATTAGTTTTATCTCAGTTTAAAAATGAGGCTAAAGTTTCTCCCTCCTAAAACATTATTTTTTCTTCCCCCAAATACTTTCATTCAACTTAAGCTCATCTCTTTACCTTTATCATTAAACTTCTTGACTGACAATCCAACATTTTTGTTTCCATTTCCTCACTGTCAATTTAAACCTCAACCCACTGTAATTTCAGATTTGATTCTCCTCCATTCCTGAGATAGTTCTTCCAGGGGCACTGATGACTTTTTAATCCAATAGTCTTTTAAGTATTTTTATTTCTTTCCTCTTTGTGACACTAGCTAGCCACTCTTATTAAATATTTTCTCCCATGACTTCCATGCTATCAATCTCTCCTGCTTTTCTTTCTTCCTCTCTGAATATTCCTTCTCATGCACCTTCACCAGACTCATGCACCTTTCTCTGACTGAGGTTACTTCACGAATCCCCGGATTCCAGAATAGCTACTCTTGTTCTCTCTCTCTTTTCCTGGCTCCTTTCTACATATATATACTCCTAGATGTTCTTATCTCCTCCTGTGGGTTCATATTCCATCTGTTTACTGTATACAGTATACACTCTACTGAGGAAGAAATGCAACACAAAATACACAAATCAGATAGTTATAATACTAGATGGTAGTTATATGCATATGTGTATTATTCTCAAGATGTTACCTGACCCCAATCATTTTAATCTAGTTAACAATTTACATGGATTATGGTTTGGCTAATTTTAATGTGCAAATTAAAACTAAAAGGCATAGTAAAAGAGATTACATGTTCCATGAGAGCAGAAATTGTTGTACTCTGATTCCCCGAAAGACCCAGGATTAGGGCTTTATATATCCTAGGCACTCAGCAACTTTATGATACTTGTAAATAGTCACCATGACAGTGTGTGACTGTGCTTGCCTGAGAAGGTTTCTCATAAAATAAAGTACAAAGGATAAAAATAGATGCCACTCTTACCAACTGCAATTTCCTGAAGATTATTTTTTGAGAACCAAAGCTAAAGAAATAACTTTAAATTACACACAAAAAATTTGTATTCAAATATGACCTGCTTCTGGAAAGTTGAATAGAAAAATAAGATTCTATAAGCTACTAGGCCCAGAACCATTATGGATCCTGTGTCTTGCTGGTGTTAGAGAGGAGAAAATCCCACTTCTACCCTCCTTGTGTTCTTATGGCTGGACTGATAATAAAATTAACACAAGACCAGATTAACAGGAGAAAAATCCAATTCGATGTGTATGTATTGGAGATCATAAAAATGATGCTCGGAGAGTGAAGAAAGCAGGCAGTGTATATATATATATATATATATATCTTTTTAAACAAGGAAACAATAAATTTGTGAGGAATGACAGGACAAAGAAACTTAGGTTTGAGGTACATAATTAGTGAGGAATTTAAACAGAGTTTAGACTTGAGGTAGTAAATGAGCAGGGTTTGTTTATGCAGGCTTCTTGGCCCTGAATTCCCCAGCTCTGGTGGTAAGGATGCAGGGAGAGCACCTTTTGCAGGGAGATTTATTTCCTGCTTTCAGGGGAACAGAGAGAGGAGGGTCAGACAGCATTTTTTTGCTTCTCAGGTAACTTTAATTCAAGATAATCAGTATGCCATCATGGGATATTTTGGGGCACCCTGCACTGGACCCCAACACTGGTGATTCTCATTAAGTGGTAGGCAAAAGTGATTTGACATAATCATGTTAATCAAAAGATGAAGATGTAGAAATGTATGAGGTCTTTGAGTACTGCAGATAATTTCAGAAATAATCTGGTCTTACCTCTTCATTTTATATGAGAGAACATTGAAGCCAGAGGGGTTAAATGCGTTCTTCAATTTCACTTAGCTAATTAGTGGTGGCAAAGCAGGGAGAATTCAAGTTTCAAGGCTCAAGGTTTAATGTGCTTCACATTATAAAACAGTTCTCACAAGTAGCCAAAGTTGTTGTCAATTCTGCCAGAAAAATTAGACCTGTCTTAACATCATTCTTTTAATCAAATAAATAGCCCTTCCTCCTTACATCTGAATCTACTTGCTCCCTAGGAGATGTATGAGGTTCTGTGCAGGTGAAAGAAAGTGGGGCAATTGTTCTACTCAGTGTGGTGAGTGAAGCTTCTAGGTGATATTAATGTCGGTGATTATGTTGCTTTTTTTACATGCCAGCTTTTGTTCCCCAAACGTACCAGGTATTTGATATCTAAATATCTTTATTCCTTATTCGGTCAACAAATATTCATTAACAGTGTACTTTATTCCAGTCATAAGACGGGGACTGGAGAATAGAAAGATGAATTAGAATCTAGTCTTTGCTTATAAAGGTGATGTTAGCCTCCACTGAAGATTAATCGAAGTCACGTGAGAAAGTGCTATGTTAATTGTATGTTACAGTAAATGTATAGTTAAAATAATCAATTAAATGCAATTTAAACATTATAGGTACTATAAATATGTATGAAAATGTATGTAAGCACATGATACTGTGTGATACAAAGGGAGTGAAGTGGGAAAGAGGAAGACAGAAAGTCATCATGGTGGCAGTAACCTTGAAGTTGAGTCATGAGAAATGAGGAGATGGTCTTGAAGGGATAATGATGGTGGGAGAGTAGAAGTAGGAAGCAAGGGGTAAGAGAGACTAGGCAGACATAGCATAGGAAGTAAATGCATGGAAATGTGAATTAAAAGCAGGTCTGTTAGGTTAGCACTTAGGAGGATGGAGTGGGAGGAGAGAATGGCAAGAAGCTGGAGAGAGAGGGAGTGACCAGATTTTGGAGGGGCTTTATGTGTCCATGATAAGGAATTTGCACTTCCTCCTTGACTTTTGGGCCCACAACTGTCATCATTTGAAAGCATCATTGAGCATACCTTGCATGCATATGCCTTTATAGTATTTGCTATGGTGTGGGAGAAAGAACTCTGGACTTAGTGTAAGCAGACCTGAGTTTAAGTTCTTGTCCTTTTACTTACTAATCATGAAATTTCGGTCATCCATGTAGCCTCTTGGGACCTCAATTCTTCTATTTGTAAAATGGAAATAATAATTCACAGGGGATCAAATAAGATAGAAATTTGAAATTTAAAAGTATTTATAGTGATAGAGCATTGTTATTTTCATTATTTCAGGGGTAGAAAACTTCCGGTGCAAAGAAAGGAGTGAATGTGCTGACGAAGGTGCTGTGCTTCAAGTTTGCTTGCAGGTGGCCCTCTGGGAGAGCAGAGAGAAGTATAGCATATGTTGTTTCAGGGACAGTTCAGTCAAGGAAACGGAAGCCACTTTGCACATTCCGGTTTGGGTATACAGATCACAGGGCTCTTGAAAGCGACTGGGGAGTGGACATCAGGAAAGCTGCAGCTGCAAGTTAGGGGTGCTGCCTTTGAAGGTCAGAGAAGTGGTGTTAAAATTCAGTCTGAAGCACTGAAATGGGTGGTTTTCAAATGCTCGCCTGGAAACAATTCTGAAACTCGCATAACACAACCGATGTCCTTTAATACAGACTTAGAAAAGCTTCACAATGTGTGAAAGTTTCTACAAACAGTGAATCGTTAAGTTCTATGATCACAAGGTGAAAGGAAGCAAGTCACACTAGCAGAAACAGGATAAGAAAATATTGCAAACGCTTTATGGAATTTTGGGACTGGAAAATACAAATAACCTAAACATCATGTTAAATACAATGAATGCAACTTCATGCAATACCTTGCAAAATTGCAGGTTAAGTATGGCATGAATATTTTAATGATCCCCATTTAATAGTATATTTTGCAACTGGGATTGCTCATTGGGTTAATGGTTGGAGATTGTAGTTATGATTTTTAAAATGGGGAAGATACCATATGATTTCACTCATATGGGGAAGATACAACAACAACAACAACAACAAACACATAGACACAGAGAATAGACTGGAGGTTTCCAAAGGGAAAGGGGGAAGGGAGGAGCATGAAAGGGATGAAAAGGCACATTCGCGGGATGATGGATGGCAACCAGACTTTTGGTGGTGAACACTATGTAGTCTTCACAGAAGTCGAAATATAATGATGTACAAGTGAAATTTATATAATGTTGTAAGCCAATGTTACCTCAATAAAAATTAATTAAATTTAAAAAGTGGAAGAATATTGAGTTTACAAGTGAATTTTTTGAGCAGATCGTTAAATGAGTGATTTTAAGTACCAGCGAATGGAAACTAATTTGGGATCTGTGGTAGAGTCTCTAAGATGGCACCCAATGATGTCTACCCTTTGGTATTCAGGCCCTTATGATATACTCTTCCCTTGAATACAGTCTGGACGTAGTGACTTGCTTCTAACCGGTAGAATACATAAAAAATGATGGGATGTCACTTCTGAAATTAGATTACGAAAGCCTGTGACTTAGGTCTTGAAAAGACTCTGTCTTGCTCATTCTTCTTGCTTGCTCATTATGGTGAAGCCAGATGCGTGCCATGTGACAGGAAACAGAGGGAGACCTGTGGCCAACAGCCAGTGAGGAATTGCACTTCATAATAATTAATTCATGTAATTGATTGAATTTCATATTTAGAAAGTCACCACTCACCTTGAGATAAATTAAATGTTCACTTAAATTTTTTGCTTTTTATGTTTTTTATTTTCACATTGGATCTATTTAGAATTTATTTTAGAATCCTCCTTGTCAAAGTTAAAAAACATCCACCATTCCATTTCTTAACATTCAGAGACCACAATGATCCTCCACTGAGAAAATCTTCTAAAAGTTATTCGGAGAACCCTGAAATCTAAGATATTTTCCAAGTAATTTCACTACAGTGACCCATTTCCTCAACTAGTGACTTCCTGAGTTGATCCAGGTTCTGACCCTGAAAGTACTCTTAGTCCAAATGCTGAGCACAGATGTGCAGGAAAGAAAATATGCAGTTCTTAAAATAAATGTTTTACAGTGTTAACAATCATTTCTTTTAGGAGATGTGTGATTATTTTCTCTCCACTTTTTTAAAACTTTCAATCAAATGGTGCTGTAAAAGTGTTATTTCCTCCATCTCTATGTAGGGAGCTAAAAGGAATACACTTTACAAATAATTAATACTAAAGAACACATATAGAATCAGGGATAATGAAGAAACACCAATTAACTCTCAATTATCACTGTATAATGCATAGCAAAAGTCTGACTTTGCTGAAAATCTGAGGTGTTACTTTGTAAAATGGGCTGCATATACAGATCTGGTGCCAGCATAATTCCATGAATCATTCCTTGTGTAACTTTCAAACAAATTGGAATTGTCATTCTACACTGCAATCTGATGACAACGAAGAACACTTTTGGAATGTATTTCTTCAAAATCATGCTGAATGGTACAAGCCAAATTTCGAATTTGGTGCCCCGACTATTAAGAAAAAAGTTTTGTATTTGAAGATAAATGTACTGACTGACCAAAAGTCAGTGTGCACTTTGAGTTGTCTTCTGAGCAGAATGGTTTGCGTTGATTCATGCAGGTGCCTTCTTTACCCATGTGTGGTGGATCCAAGAGGTGACTCCTTCTAATTGTGGGGAAGAGTGTGTGGTTAGTAATACCAGAAGAGGCCCCACCCAAACAGGATTTAGTTGATCTTGAGGTAAACTATCTTTCCAGGTTTTAAGATAGACCCAGTCACCAGGTTCATATGGGGGGAGCTTGACCTCTGTAGGCAGACAAAAGTTTCCATATCTAGTGAGTGCATTTATTGCCTGACTTAGACTGATTCTGTGTTTGATTGCCATGGAAACTCCTGGGTCCGGGTTTATGAGTGTATCTATGTCTTTGGGGAATGGCCTTCCATAGGTCATTTCAAAGGGACTGAGCTTCAGTTTGCCTTTTGGGGCTGCCCTTATTCTAAGAGCAATTGGTAGCAATTTGAGCCAATTTTCATGTGTCTCTTGATACAGCTTAGCCAAAGTTTTCTTTAGAGTTTGATTGGCCCACTCAGTTTTTCCAGATGACTGGTCTCTGTGCTGCATGTAAACCTGATCTTGAAGGCTCTGGCTCCTTCAGAGGTTATTTTTGACGTCAAGCTTGGCCCACTGTCACTTTGAATCAATCTAGGCAACCTGAAGCAGGGGATTATTTCTTCTAATAACATTTTTGCTACCTCATGTGCCTTTTCCTATCTACAAGGAAAGGCTTCAATCCATCCAGTAAATGTATCCATGAACGCCAAGAGGTATTTGTATCCCCAGGGGCTGTGGGCATTACAGTAAAATCAACTTGCCAGTCTTCCCCTGCTAGAATTTTCCAAATTTGATTTGCTCTCCTCCTGGCCAAGGAGGGTACAGGAGGTCAAGTTTGCACATTGTTTCTCTGGCAATAAACAAATTGTTCAGTTATTTTGTCAATAAGTTCTTTCATACCTGGGGTGCTCATGACTTTTGTTAGCCGTAGGTATAAGGTTTCTTTCCCATAATGGGTAGAACTGTGAGCACTTTTAAGGAGCCCTCAGGCTATTTGTCTAGGAACCCGTATCTTCCTTCATTGGTTTATCATCCAGCTCCTGAGTTTTGGGGACCACTGGTAACCTTTCATAATGGTTTCCTTTACTTCATCAGGGGAATATTCTGGAGTGAACTCATAGAAAGGCAAAGAGGGAATTAATGGTAGTTGAAGGAGCTCTCCTGATATAGCAACCCTTTTTGCTGCTGCATCTGCCAAGATAGTCCCCTTTTCTGGTTTCTGATTCTCCTTTCTCATGGCCTCTACAATGGACCACAGCTACTTAGGCTTTGGAAAAAATGCTAAGATATCAGGGATTTGTAAATTGAGCTTCTGCCTTTGTTTTAGTTGAAATGTTTGGGGGCATTTGTAAAGAGAGGCCAGGAGGCTCGCTCTGCGGGTTAAACTTACTGGCGTGTGTATACAACCAGGTGATGAATTCCTCTAGTGATGCCCACGTGGTTAATTCCTCTGGTCCGGAAACTCGTTTGTTTTCCTGTTCACTTATGGATAATCAGAGTACACAGAATGGTTATACCATACCAAAAAAACAGCCTTACAAGAAAATGATTTATGAATGCATGCCAGCTTTTTAATTAATACCTGAGGTGTGTGGGGGCACTATGGGAGGGTAGCGCTTTCCCAGGGACCACCATCCTTCTCTTATCTCATGGGCCCATGACTTCTTCCATCAAGATACTTGGGCAATAGAATGATTCATTGGAAGTGTGCTCAGCAGCAAAGGGACTTGTGTGGCTCTGAGGACATTTAATCCGGACTGGCTCATGAGGAGGCTGATGACCTTCCTCCAGTGTTGTGCACCTTCCTGTGTCTGGAATCATGCTGGCCTCTTATAAACTGTCTCTTCTGCACAGTCCTGGAGAATCACTCATAAAACAGTTGTCTCTAGCTCTCTTTTTCCCCCAGCTTTACACAAACTACCATATTTCCCTTACGAAAACATTTTCCAGACAAATTGGATATTATTATATCATAGTTTACCTTAACAATAGTTAAATTTTAGATATTTTGATCCCATTTAAGAGACAAACTTATTCTTTACATTTAAGAAATTATGCCTTATTCTCATTAGAAAAAGTGATTTCTTAGTGTGCAATTGCATTTTTAAAAAATATCATTTATTGTGTTTTTTTTCCATTAAAATGAAAACCAGAGTTTGATGCAGGAACACAGGAAAACAATAAACTAAAAATTTTTAAAAATCTGAAACATAATAACAATTGAGAATATTTTGTTACATGTTTTTCTTACAATAATGGTGACATGTTGAACCTACCATTTTATAACTCTGTTTAAAAATCTATTATTCTTATTTATTTATTATTTTTGATGAGGAAGATTGTTCCTGAGCTAACGTCTGTGCCAGTCTTCCTCTGCTTTGTATGTGGGATGCCACCACAGCATGGCTTGATGAAAAGTGTGTAGGTCCATGCCTGGGATCCGAACCTGCAAACCCTAAGCAGTTGAAGCGAAGCGTGTGAACCTAACCACTACACCACCAGGCCGGCCCATAAACATCTATTATTTATATCTTTGTCTCTTTCTTTAGCAACCATTTCTAGAAGAATTTTGCCCTATGCATTGCTAGGCAGAGTGCATCACTCTTTCATATGACCAGTCTACTCCATGTATACTGATAGTTTTTCTCGAGTCTACAAGGTGATATTTTCTGATTACGATCTCAGAATCTGGTTGTTTTTGAATCTGGAGCCTGCAGTTTCCTGCATATGTATTCTCTGTGCGTGTGTGTGTGTGTGTGTGTTTGTGTGCACGCTAAATATGACATATATGGCAAAGAATGTAAAGTGTATATAAATATATATTAAATAGTATATATTGTTTGAAGTACAGATAGACTTTACTTTTTTTGAGTTTACATATTTGTTTCATTAGCTTCTCTAAAAGCTCAAATTTAAGCTTTCTGTGTCTGAATTGAGGAATTATATTTGAAAAAAGTAGTACAATTTATATTAATTTGCACTTTGGAAAGTAGCTCCAGTTTATTTGCACCAAAAATATGTGATATGTCAGAAATAACCCATGCTAAAAAATCTTTTATTCCCACTTTATCATTTTATTTGTTTGTGATTTAAAGGTTTTTGAAACGACAAGTGGTAGAAGATTCTGTTGAAACATTTATATATGTGGTTCTAGAACAAGATGTGTGTGTGTGTGTGTGTGTGTTTGAATATACCTGTGTCTATTATGGAAACAGATGTGTGTGTATCTTTGTCTATCATGGAAATACCTGTACTTTTGTATGTGTTTAAAACATCTATACCTATTACCTTGGCTTGCAACATATAATATACACTTCTTATATAAGGAGATGGGCATATCTAACTCTCCCCACAAGGTGAAATTTGGCAGAAAAAATTTCAGAAGTCTAATTTTCTTTAGGTGCTTTAATAGATGTCCAGTCCATTACCTTAATTAGATACTAAGTTATAACCAGAAAATTTTTTTCACGTTAATGATTGGAAATATAGTTAGCTTGCTCTACATTTTTTTTTTTTTTTTGTGGGGAAGACCAGCCCTGAGCTAACATCTGTTGCCAATCCTCCCCTTTTTGCTGAGGAAGACTGGCCCTGGGCTAACATCCATGCCCATCTTCCTCCACTTTATATGGGATGCCGCCACGGCATGGCTGACAGGCAGTGCATCGGCGGGCGCCCGGGATCCGAACCGGCGAACCCCGGGCTGCCAAGCGCGGACTAAACCGCTGTGCCACCGGGCGGCCCCAGCTTGCCCTACTTTTAAGACAAGGATTTTTAACCTGAGAACATTGACTTCTAGAAGTTCATGAATGGGCTTCACAATGTGTGTCAACCCACCCCAATTTTATAATCCTAATGTTATGTTTATGTGCATTCGTGCATTGCTTCCCTCTTGTGACAGATTCTATAGTTTTTACGGTTAAGGTTGCGTGTTCCACTTCGGGGGCCTGGGGTTCGCTGGTTCAGATCCTGAATGTGGACCTACTCACTGCTCATCAAGCCATGCTGAGGTGGTGTCCCATAGAGAAGAACTAGAACAACCCACCACTAGGATATACAACTATGTACTGGGGACTTTGGGGAGAAAAAAAAGAAGAAAAGAGGAAGATTGGCAACAGGTGTTAGCTCAGGGCCAATCTTCCTCAAAAAATAAATTAATTAATTGAAAAAAAAAGATTTGATGGTTTTAAAATCCTATTCTCCAAGGGCTTTGTTACACTCAACTGGGTTAATAACCATAGTTATAAGACATATTAGTTATACATCAGAAAACATAATTAAATAGAGTATCTATTTAGGGATTTTAGGATATTCAGTAACATGGTGTTGTGTTTTCAAATGTGATTTGCTCTGTCAGAGCACAATTCAGTTTTTATTGTGCTGCATAAATCGGGCAGCTGAAATAGACTATATTAGTCACACAAATTTTTTTTTTTTAAGAGTAAAGATGTTGGAGAAAATAAAAATCATAGCAATTTTTTCGGTTGTTCTTGTCAAGGTTAATTTAAATAATTGCTTATGGTCTAATCTTGAGTTCATTTGTTAGTTTTTTTTTTTCAGTAAGTGAGGGAGCCAGGAAGAAAAGAAATTAAGCACATCAAAGAAATTGGTGGTTACATCATTCGTTTGGCTAACTAGCTGATAGTTAGTCTTATCCATTTGAACCTGTCACATGCAGGGTACTTTGTGTACTGAGGGTTTAGGGGCACATGGAGACATGTAAGAGATGGCCCAAATTTTCCAAAAGCTTACAATTTACAATGAAAATAAAGTTTACAAGACCAACCACAATCTAAGGCAATGTACTTTCTGGTACCAGTAACTGAAAAGCAAGGTTACGTCATGTTGTCTCCACACTATCACAACCAGGAACAATTTCCACCCACAGCAGGAATTTGATAAGGAGCTGTGTTTTAAAACATGGGTTTAATTTTTATTTATAGATGGTAAGGCTAACAGATCAGGAGGTGACTGCCATTGAAAGGATAGTTTGTTACTCACAGTTCCTAAGAGGAGGGGATACGCCATGCCCATGGCACCCCACTGGGAAGCACCCCGGTTGGTCCAGAGGTGGAGGGAGAGGGGAAAACATGGGCAAGAACCTTTATTGTGGTTTTCATGGGAAGGAGCTAGTGAGGCAGGGTAAGGATTGGCTGGTTTGAATAATTTCAGCGGGCCCTGGGGTGTAGGGGCCACCTCTTTTCTCTAGTACCTGGCCCTGGTGTGATTAGGGCAGGGGATAGTAGCTCCTGTTGTTAAGAATCCAAAAGAGGAGGTTGGAGACTGGTGGGTTCTGAGTTGGTTCGTTTGCATGTAAATGGCGCCCCCTGGGCCAGTTGTTTGCTATCTCTAGGATTTAGCTAGGCCTGGGAGGGGCAGTCTTTCCAGCATTAGCGAGGCCTCAGATGTCAAAACATCAGAAAGTGAAAAGGAATGATTAATACAGGCTGTTCACAGACAAATGGCCCTTGGTGCTGTTCACCTCCCCACACTAGTTTAAAACAATAATAAAGTATTGGGTCTATCTACTAAATGCCAAATACTGAGGAAAAGAGAGAAATTCAGTGCTGTCGGCAGGCCAGGAATTGGTTAGTTTCTAATAGGATTAGTTCTTAAAATGCTTCCATTATAAATTGATACTACAGTTATCATATCAATCAATTACCTGAGGAAAACTTCCATTAATTCTAGTACTGCTTATTCCTCCTCCAGCCTCATAATTTTGTTTCGGGAAAGTCAACACAAGGAGGAAAATATTGGTGAACTCTTAATCTAAGGCAATGCTGTCCAATTCAAATATAAAGCTAGCCACATGTGTCATTTAAAATTTTTTAGTAGCTACATAAAAATTTTAAAAATGGTAAAATTAATTTAAATATATTATTTATATGTATATTTCACATAAAATTAAAATAATATATTTTATTTAATCCCATATATGCAAAATATCCTTTTAACATGTAACCAATATAAAAACTATTTTTGAGGTTTTTTTCATCCTTTTAAATGCTATTTCTTTGAAATCTGGTGTGTATTTGATATAGCACATCTCAATTTGGATGCTAAATTTTCACTGAAATACTTGATCTGTACTTAAATTTCATAAAATTTACAGTCGAACAAGTAGATTTACATATCCAAAATTGTTCCAAATATACTGAGAAGTTTTCCAATAATTGGACGCTGAGTATCAGTTTTAAAAATTTAAATTAAGTAAAATTAAATAAAGTTTAAAATTCAGTTCCTCAGTGGCACTAGCTGTGTGTGGCTAGTGGTCACTGCACTGATAGCTCAGGTCTAGGGTAATGATTATCAAACTAGTCTGTGCATTAGAATCATCCAAGGATCATGTAAAATTGCTGGACTCTACCTTAAAGCTACTGAATCAGAATCTACAGGGCGTTATATGATCCACAGAATACTTTGAGGGCCACTGGAAGCACCAACAACCAAATGTCTAGAAACAGATAGTGTCAGTAGAAGGAAGTGTATAAACTATTACCTAGTGGGTGCCCCTTACTCTCCAACCTCACATCCTACCAATCTCCTCTTTAAGTGCTCTGTTCCAGCCAACTGGTCCCTCTGTACCTTTTCCCCTCATGACTTTGAATTTATTCCCTCTGGAATTATCTTCTCTTCCATGACTGCTTGGCTCACACAGATATCATCTTCTCAGAGAAGATGCATTTCCAGAGCACATGAAACATGAAATGACATATTTTCCAGTCATACTGTCTCCTCAGCTTTGACTTGTCAGTTTCGATAACTAACATTTGATACGTTTATCCATTTATTAGTTACCTCCTCCTTACTAGAATGTAAGTCCAATGGGAGATGGGTCTTTGTTTTGTTTACTGCTTTGTTACCATTGTCTAGAAAAGTATTTGGCACTCAATAAATTGTGTTAAAGAGATAAATATAAAATCTCATTCAGGCTGGAAGACTAGAATCTAACCAGTAAGTTTGTGCAGTTCAGTTAAGGTTGATGCAAAATCAGCTTCAGAGTCGACAATAACCAAATGTTTGATATCAGGCTCCTGACTGATTTTGAACAGTGAATTTCTGACCAAAGAGTGAATTTTAGACCATAACTTGGGGAGCATGATGGACATCTCTGGTCAAAAACAGTAACTGGAAAAGTACAACAACATAACCACTGACTAGACTTACACATTATGTAGTTGAGAGGATAGGAATGCTCAATGATATTTGATGTCTATTCTCAAAGATAAGAAAATAGTTAAATAGTTAACTAAAGCAATGGTGGAACTTCTGGCCGACAAGATGGCAAAGACCCATTTTTCCCCTGCTCTTCCCTGCTAAGCATAACTATAAGCCTGGAGATGGTACAAGAGACAAGGCAAGGATAACTCTGAAAGGTGTTAAGGAGAAGGTGAGCTAGTTTGGGACCCTAGGAGTTGAGGCACAGCACAGTGGCAAGGTGACTTGAGTCCACCTACCCAACAGAGGATGGCATTTGGGTCCGGCATTTCCAGACCATGGAATTGGCAACAGAAGGCAGCCCAGGTATGCTGCTCCTCGCCTCTGTCCCCAGGTGGAATGGGAGTACCTCTGACAACAGCAGGGGAGCATTCACCGCCCACAAGGGGATCGATTGTGAGCCCCACCAGAAATAAGCATCCAGGGGAGGTACTCCTTCCCCATGGGCCCGAGACTCTTTTTGCAGAGAGATACTGAGGGGCGCAGTCGGATCAAGCACGGCAGATTCAGCTATAGCACACAGCTTGGTCCTAGGAAGCCTCTTTGTCTCCATGGAAGACTCTTCTTCCCTAGTCAGAGACGCAGGACAACCAGGACCTACCAGGAGGAGGATCCCACCACAGTCTTCTCCCACTGAGAGACATCCAGTGGCCTTCCTGAGGAAACTCCTTCAGCTTCCTCAGGTGGCACCAGCTGGGACCGGTGGGAGCCTTAGTGGCACCAGATGGACCAAGCTAACCAAAGTAACCTTCCTAAGGATCTGAAAATTAAACTGCCAGTGGACCCAGAGCCCACCAGGTAGAGGCCAAGACCCACATGCTACACCTAACAGGGTGACTGCTTGCTGCATAAAAGGTTCAAGTAGGACCCAGAGTCTCCTAACATATTAGACAAAATGTCCAGGATACGGTAAAAAATCACAACTTGAAGGAGAAAAGACAATCCACTGATGTCAACACCAAGATGAATCAGATGTTGGAATTATCTGACAAGGATTTTAAAGCAGCCACCGTGGAAATGCTTCAACAATCAATTACAAATTCTCTTGAGACGAATGAAAAATTAGAAAATCTCAGCCAAGATATGAAAGTTATAAAAAAGAACACCATGGAAATTATAGAACTGAATAACACCATAAGTGAATTTAAAATCTCACTGGATGGACTCAGTTAATTAAGCAGAGGCAATTGATAGAGGATTATGAATTCATTTAAAAAATACTCATTGAGAATTGATGAAGTGTAAACAAGTCTGACATGTTACCTGTATGGACCTTCAGTGAAACAGAGGAGACAGGTATTAAACAGAGCATTGCAGAAATAATTACAGTTGTGACAAGTGCCATGAGGGAAATGGTGTGAATAAGAACTACAGACAATCACTCTAAGGGCATGGAATTTGAAGGAAGGGAGAGGAGAACAGAGGGTGATTCGTGAGGAGAGCGCCTCCTCTTTGAAGGGAGTTTGCTGAGTTTCCCGCAGAGTTCCTTCTGACGAGGACAGCTCAGGATTGCCTCTGGAGGCTCTGCTGCCAGCTCTTTTGATAAAGCACAGACTGTCTGAAATCCTTGTGCTTCCTCTGAACCCTAGGATTGTGGAGAGGTGTGTCAAGGATGACTTGTGGGTTTCTGGAATGGAATGATGGCTGAATATGGTACCATTATTAGGATTGGTTATAGAGGAAGTGGAACTAGTTTGGGATTGGATGAAAATGAGGTTACTTTTGCGTACACTGAGTTGGAGATGCCTGGTTGTCTGCTCCATCCTATTGGCAGATGGATTTGTGGTTTGGAGCTCAGCAGAGATGAGAGTTAGCGATATGGATTTGCCAGTCTTTAGCATAGATGGAGGTTAATGCGTGGAAGAAATGAGGTCACTGGAAGGGAGCATGTAGACGGGAAAAGAGGTTCTAAGACACAAATGTAGGAATTAGGAGAGAAAGAGAGTCTGCAAAGGAGACGAAGACAGAGAAAGAAATAGAGGAAAGTAATAGAAGCCGGATAATGTTAAAGAAGGAAGGAATGGTTAATGTCAAATGCTGCATAAATGTCAAGGAGGCAGGAGGACAAAAACAGTTTGCAAGAAGACCACTATCAGTGCCCTTGGCAGAGGCAGCTTCAATGATTTTTAAAGGGAGACAGCACATGCAGACTTTATTTCTGGAAATTTGGCAGAGAGAGAGAGAAAGGAAGAGGGTCAAGGTAAAGATTTTTGGTCTTGATTTTGGTGTGGGAATAGCCATTTGAATGTTTGTGGACTCAGTAGAAAGGGCAAACAGAAAGGAAGAGGTTGGGACTCAGGTAAGAAAGGGAGGAAGAGATGAGCAAGGTCCTTGAAGTGGTGGGAGCCAGGATGATGGAACATTAACCTTCATGGGGGAGGGGGAGGGAGGAATTACCTTTCCAATGAGGGAAGGATCATTTATAAAGGGGGCAGGAATTGAGGTGTTATTACCCGATCCCCTTGGATTTCCTTGTCATGTGGAAGCAATGTGTCTAGCTAAAAATAAAGGGAGAAGTCATGAGTGGTGAAAGTTTGAAAAAAGTATTAGAAATGTTTAGAGGAACAAAGGAAGAGAAAATTGTAGGGTTTCTGGGAAGTATTGACCTATTAGTTGAGGTTAGAGGCATCTGCAAGATGGATTCATTTGACTGTTTCCTCAGCAGGTAATTTTTGATGGTGAATGTCAGCTCTTATCTGCTAAGTCACCTGATCAGTTTGGGGCTGGGAGTTTAAGGAAGTACCGGCACTTATCAAAGTTGTCACAAATGGAGTGGAATACTTTGTAGCGTTGTTACTGTCAATGTTTACTTCATGGCAAACCTTGTCAATTTACTAAATATAACACTAATTAGTTGATTAAAAACATGTTTTGCTTTTATTTATTATCCTGTAGGCACTTATCCATTGCCTATGACATGCACAGTGCTTTATCAGTCCCAGTGGGGAAGCCTGGAAAAGTGGTGGTTCCTGCCTGCCACAAATTGTTCCTTCATTTGGAAGGCAATGATAAATAGTACAATAATCAGAGAAGATAAGCAAAAATGAAAAGACGACTGTAATTTGTGTTAAAGTCTACTACGTATCAGACACTGGATTGACTGTTTTATAAATGTTATCACAGAGGCACATCGGGTAATGATGAAGAATAGTTCTGGAACCAGATTCTAAGTGCCTAATACGTGATGGCGATTATTATCATCTAATTGATTTTCACAGCAACACACGGAGTAGGTGTTATTATTCCCACAGTATGAACAAGGAAAGCGAAGACAGAGGGGTTAGATATCTTGCACGAGGTCACACAATTGAGGTAGATTAAGATTCCAATCTCTGGTTGTGCAGCCTGTAGTTCTTTCACTTGACTCTGCTGCCTCTCACCTAATGCGCGATGTTGTACAAATTGCATTTTCCTTGGTACTTATGCTTGCAAAATAGGGGGTATGCCCAGTGTGTGGTGACATTAATCACAGAAAGTGTACCGATGAAAATGAGCCTTAAATTTTGAATTTAAATGAAGGAGGGATTTGAATGAAGTTGTGGACATTAATTAGGAAAACACAGTTAGAAAGATGTTCCAGAAAGAGGGAATAACGTAAGTCAAGCAACAGCCGTGGGAGTGACGTTGTTTTTCAGTCTGGGAGATGACAAGGAGCTAATCTTGCTGGAGGTGGCCTCTGAGCACTGTGAGATGAGAGGGTGAGTGAGTACGGCTTTGCTCATAATGATTTGTAGCTTTTGTTACTTACTTGCATTTTAAGAAAAATTGTAAATAATTTATTTTATTTCAATTTGAATCAATCCAGTGGGCCTACCCAGTTACGTGGCCTTTCTTTTTCTGTGAATTACTAACACTGCACCGAATATTTGTGCACAGCAAAATTCATAATTTAATACTTTCTTATTGATTGCCTCATAAATACTAGCCCTATTCCCTGTGAATGGTTTTGTTTTTAGGAGTTCCTAACTGGTTTCTCCGTTTCCATCTTGGGCCCCCCTACAGTAAAGGCTCCTCCCACAGCCATGGTGATCCATGGGAATTTCGGGTCCAATCAAGTTACTCGTCTGCTCAAAATTTCTAATGACTTTTCTATTCACTCAAAATAAATTCGGGTTCTTACATTGCCTCTCAGGCCCTACAGGTCTTGTCTCCTGCTGGCAACCTCTCTGATCCATCTGTTGCTCTCTCTTTCTCTATCCACATAGCCTGGTCCCTCACTTCCTTCTGATCTCTGCTCAAATGCCTTCTAATCACTGTGGTCTCCCCTCACCACCTTATCTAAAACATCCCAGCTCTTGTCATCTCTCCCCAGATCTGTCCCTGCACCCTCTACTCTTCCTTACCTTGATTTTGTTCATGTCGCTCATCACCACCTGACATATTACATGTCTATTTGTTTATTGTCTGTCTCCTCCCACTTGAGATAAGCCCCATGAGAGTGGGAACTTTGTTTTGTTCACTGTTCTAACACCAAGAGCATCAGCAATTAGTAGGTTCTCAACAAATATTTACTAAAGGGATGAGAGAGTAAAACTATTTTTAATAATGCTAATATATTTAACTGGTCATCACACTGTGGTGGCTGCGTGTTGCTGTGATGCTGAAAGTTATGCCACTAGTATGTCAAATGCCATCTGGGTCTCACATGGTGAACAGGTTTCAGGGGAGCTTCCAGACTAAGACTGACTAGGAAGAAGGACCTGGCCACCCAGTTCCAAAAAAATTGGCCATGAAACCTCTGTGAACAGCAGGGGAGCATTGTCTGATAGAGCGCCGGAAGGTGAGAGATGGCGCACAAAGCCCAGGCAGGGTTCCGCTCTGCTGTCCACAGGTTCGCTAGGAGTCAGAATTGACCAATGACACTAACAACAAAAGTATATTTAACATTTTAAATTTTTATTGAGAAGAAGAATAACTTTAATTTGGGAGCTATACTATACTAAAACACTTCAGGAAATAAAATAATTGAACAAAATTTGTCAGGCAGCTCCGGAATATGCGCCAGTGGGGCTGTGTTCCTTATCCACGTCCTAGTCAGTGTAGTGACAGCATCTCCTAAAGCAGACATGAATACCTTCTTTAAAAATGGAGGGCCACTAATATACAGTGATGGGGTTAACAATCCAGGGACGTGAACAAATCAACAACAAAATCTGCATTTTTCTTTTGGTGGAGTGGTGAGATTGTTATGGAAAATCTGGGAGGCGTTATGAGTGACAAATCTAATATGGAAATGAGTTGCACTGAAGCCTCTGCTTGGGAGAGTCTAAGAAAGGCTAGAGTGGTTTGTCCACATCTGAAATACAACAGGAGACAGAGAGAGTCATTAATTCCTCTTCAATCATCAACATACTTTATGAGCTTGGATGGGCTCCCACACAACCAATCAAGGTCTGCCGTTACCCCTTGGGGATGAGCCAGACTGTCTCTATTTCAGGAAGGAGCCAGGAATGGCTGTTTTTTCACCATAGTGATCTCTGGGGATAGAACACGATGGCTATAGAACCATCTGAGGCCAAGTCAGCATCCAAGTTTCATCCATCCAGATGTCCTTGATCTAAGCAGTTCAACCTGTTTATCCATCTGCTAGGGTCAAATGAAAATCGGCAAACAAGAGAGTGTTGTATTATTCAGCCTCAAATTTGTATCATTTGAAAACTTCCTTGAATTCTTCATGTTCCACTTCCCCGATTTATAGATGCTTAGTAGCTTAGTCAAGGCTTAGAAAAGTAGGGTAGTGTGCTACTGGTGAATTACCAAAGACAACTAGACCAGGTAGCCAGCCCTCTACAGGCCTGTGTTGAAGAGACTGGCAAGTTGGCAAATAGTACAGGTTTTGTGAGTTATCACTGGTTTTTATGTGTGCCAAAAAATTCTTGTTTGGGCATCGCAGTCCTTTATAGTGGTTCCATTACAAGTGGAGCTTTCAAACAAAGATCCAGTGGATGACAGTGTTTGGTTGTGTACTAGACAAAAACAGTGTTAGAAATTCTTCCCTGACACCCAGCTTCTCATAAAATCACACAAATACAGAGAGCTGTCTCAAGAGGCCTTGGTCACAGTGTGATATTCCTTTTTGTAAATATATCTTCTCAGAGAAATCTCCCTGATGGTGGCATATAAATCCAATTCCAGCAAACATCCAGTTTGAGAATGGGAGGGGAATTCCTGGCCCAGCATTATTAGTTAACACGTAGAATTTACTATGTCAAACGGGGTCACATGCATTGCCTCCAATGCTTGCCGCTTTCTTTCATTCAGTAATACCAACATTGGCCTTCATTATGCAAACAAACAATTTAAGCCTCAAATATTCTGCAGACGCTAATGATAGAAATCTCAGAGGGAGTGTAGCTCTTGTTTCTGTCCTACTGTACCTCAGACCATTGTTTAACATTCTGCAAATAATGGCTTTTAAATTAAAAGTGGTTGGCTGCCTCAGTGTCGACAATAGAAGTGTTGAGGGCTGGCCTAACCCTCTTATCTCTAGGGCTTCCAAACTCACCATTACCCTGGACGCTTGGAGGGGAACCCTTTCTATTTCCATCTGTTCCCTCATCTCGTGCCATCCTCTTTCCTCCATGGGGCTCTAAAAGACTTCCTTCCCGATAAGGAGAAACCAGGGGTTCAAATTCAGAGTAATATTATCTTGGTTAGTCATTCACCCACAGGTGTCTACATTTTCTGGATCTCTCTTGGTCTGTAGCACAGTTCCTGCATCCATTGCATCACTGGCCATTACAGTCCAGCCAGGAGACTTGCTACTGCTCAGAGGGGATGCCTGCTACCTCTCAGATGACTCAGTTAAACTATGTGTCTTTAAGAGCTTTTAGATGGGGCAAGCAGCATGGGCTTGTCCTGTGGGTGTGGGTATGTAGTGATATCTCATTTTAATGTGCGGTTACCTGATGACAAATGATGATAACATCTTTTCATTTGCTTATTTCCATCTTTGTATTGTCTTTGGTGAGATATTTGTTCAGATCTTTTGCCCATTTTTAAAATTGGGTTGTTTGGTTTTTTATGCTTGACTTTTAGTGCTTTTTGTATATTTTGCATACCAGTGCTTTATCAGATATGTATTTTGAAAACATTTCATCCAAGTCTGTGGCTTGTCTTTTCATACTCTTAACAATGTATTTTGGAAAGCAGGAGTTTTTAATAATAAAGTCTAACATCAATTTTTTAATTTCAGGGATGATGCTTTTGATGTATCTATAATCTCATTGCTAAACCCAAGGTCAGGCAGATTTTCACCTATGTTTCCTTCTAGATGTTTTGTAGTATTGAATTTTATATTTAATTCTATGATCCATTTTGAGTTAATTTTTATGAAAGGTATAAGGTCTATATCTATGTTCATTTATTGCATATGGATGTCCAGTTTTTCCAGCACCATTTGTTGAAAAGACCATCTTTTCTCCATTGTATTGTCTTTGGTCCTTTGTTAAAGATTAGTTGACTATATTTGGCAGGTCTACTTCTGGGCTTTCTGTTCTGTTTCATTGATCTATTTGTGTATTCTTTGCTGATACCACACTGTCTTGATATAATAAATCTTGAAAACAGGTAGTATCTGTCCTCCAATGTTATTCTTCTTTAGTATTGTGCTAGGTATTTTACCTTTCCATATAAACCTTAGAATCATATTGCTGATATCCACAAAATAACTTGCTGGGATTTTGGGGGGATTGTGTTGAATCTATAGATCCAGTTGGAAAACAGTGACGTCTTAACTCTATTGAGCCTTCCTATCCATGGACATGGAATATCTCTCCATTTATTTAGATCTTCTGTGATTTCTTTCAATAGAGTTTTGTAGTTTTCCTCATGTAGCTCTTGTAATATTTTGTTAAATTTATACATTATTTTCTTGGCACTAATGTTAATGATATTATATTTTTAATTTCAATTTGCTATTGTTTATTGCTGGTATATAGGAGTCAATTGACTTTTGTCTTTAACCTTATATCCTAAAACCTTGGTATAATCACTTATTTGTCCCAGGAGCTTTTAAAATCTATTCTTTGGGATTTTCTGTATAGACAATCATATCATCTGTGAACTCAGACCATTTTATTTCTTCCTTTACAATACGTATACTTTTTCTTATTGCACTAGATATGACTTTGAGTAAGATTTCTCTTGTTTCCTATCTTAGGAGGAAAGCATTTAGTTTCTCACCATTAAGTATAATTTTGGCTGTAGGTTTTTCGTCAATGTTCTTATCAAGTTGAGGTCCCCTCTATTCTTAGTTTACTGACAGTTTTTATCATGAATGGGTATTGGATTTTATCAAATGCTTTTTCTGCTTTAGCCTGTTAATGTGGTGGATTACATTAGTGGCCTTTCAAGTGATGAACCAGCCTTGCATACCTGTAATAAATCTCTTTTGGTCCTGGTGCATAGTTCTTTGTATACATTGTTGGATTCAGTTTGTTAATATTTTGTTGAAGATTTTTGCCAATATGCAAATATCTTTGATTTCTTCTCCTAAGTGAATATCTTGGCTGAATATTTGATTCTTGGGTGGTAGTCATTGCCCCTTTGGAGAGTAGGGGTAAGAGGTGACTAGAAGGGTAAGAGGTTGTCGGGCTCCTTTGAAACCACTCAGTTCCCAGGTCTCCTTAGCTGCAAAGTCTAGAGTTCTCCTAAACTCCGAGGTAGGAAAGGTAGGAAAGAACCAGTCTATCTTTTCAGGGGTAGATTCCCCTACCCAAGCTTTCTCCATTAGCACAGAGGTTTGATATTTGCCCTAAGACCCTCTACGTTTGGTCCTCATGCTGTGGTCAAACACAATGCATAAGAGAGTTGGGCACAGGCTCCTCTCCCCTTCCCTCTCTCTCTCAGAAGAGCTGAGTCCTTACTCATACCCTCCAGTCTTTTTCTCCCTGCTAAATCTGATAGCTGCAAAATACAAAACTAAGGAAAATTAATTAGCAATTAGCTTCCAATGAGAGGGACGAGAGTAAACAAAGACTTATAGTTGGGGTGATAACTCCCCAGAGTCCCTGTGTCACATTGAAATCTGTTTGGCTTCTCCTTTTCCACTTCCCAACTTATAATAAATCTCATTTTATGCCTTTTAAGTGAAATGGTAAAATGAAACAGACAAGTTATCATTTTTGGTGTCAGCTATACACCAACTTTACACTTACAAAAGTGTTTTACATATAGTAAGGGACTCAATTTAAGCCTAAACTTTCCTGACATGGAGACTACAGCCAGAATTAAAGTGATTTCATGCAGTTTAGTCAGCAGCAGAGGCTTTGGCAGAAGTGCTGAGAATCGAGCTGTCACTGAAGTGGACAGAGTGGAAGAGGAGGAAAATGGCAGATTCAGGTGGTGACAGACTGACCAGTTCAGGAATACAGGCGTGACCACTCCCAATGTCTCTGAATTAATTCAAGATTTTTTACAGGGAACTGGAGACCCTACAGGGGTAGCAACTGAATAGCACCAAAGCCAGTGAAATCCAGTCATTACTCTTAATATGACCCCCTTTTAAACACCCAAGTGTGGCTTAGGTAACCCAGGTTACACAGCATTAGAGTGTAGGGAGTAATTCACTTAATTTTATTTAATCAGTAAGTGGATTCCCTGTGTCTTTTGACACAAGTCTTTGGCCTTTGTTCTGATATCTTTTCTTTGAGTGATTTAAAGAGGATGATTAATTAACACATTTTAATGAACATCTCATTATATTCTTGGAGAATATGACTTTATAAAGTATGCATGGTGACTTTACTAATGGAAAAGAATCTTTCATTACTCCTAGTTAACAACAGCCCATGTTCATTTATGAGGAGGCAAAAGCATTTTCTCCTTTACTGCTGCTATCTTCCTGACATGTCCAGCAGACCTTGACAAGTACAGCACATAAAGCTTATTTCTGTAGTGATAGGAGAGGTGCTTCACTTCTGCCTGAGAACCCTTTCCAGGCAAGGCTTCAGTTCCACAAAAATGAGCTGAGACAATCTTACATCTTGTTCAAAACACAGCTTGCTATCCTTGCTTCATTTCCCTGGGTTTCCGAAAGCAGCACTGAACCACTTGTTGCTTCCAGTCCTCTCAATTCATCTATCAATTAGGGGTACAATTTTTTATGGAACACCAGATCACTTAGGGACCAAGACAGAAGGATTTGAAATCAGGGTCTCTCATGCTTGGGAAGGAGTTCTTTGTGCTTTTCCTACCCATAAACTCTCAATTTATATTCATTTGGAGTGTTTTAGTGTCTTATATACAAAGAATGGATTTTCCACAGTTGATGAGAAAAGTGAAGAGGAGTGTGAATTTCCGCTGAGCTTACAGCTAACCTGCTTGAGTGACTATAAGCATCTGAGAAATACACACTGTAAGTTTAGGAATGTGATGTAATCTTCGGGCGAATATTATTTGGGTCCTGCAAAGATGGGATTTGTTTCATCTGGTTTGGTAGATGGCATTCTATCTGACGGATAATAGACTTAGAAAAAATATAGTTTCTTCTCTTTCTTGCCTGGCAGAAAGAAAGGATTAAAATAATAGTAAAACAAGAAATTTTAAATAATGTCCTTTCCTTCAGTTATACAGAATTAGAACTGAGATTGTTAGTTTCATTTGGCATTCTACAGCTGGGTTGGAAAACATTAGAACTTTACTAAGATTGGTGCAAAGTGGTGGTTCTCAGGGCATTCAGCATCCCCTGGGAATTTGCTAGAAATGCAAATTCTCGGGCTCCACCCCAGAGACTCTTGGGTGTGCCCAGCCGTCTTCGTTTTAATAAGGAAGTCCTCCAGGTGATCAGAATGTAGGCTGAAGTTTAAGAATCACTGGTGCAGGGTATAGATCTTTCTTAAAGCCCTTGCAGCTGATTTATTGCTGGGAGCACCGAAAAGGTGTTATCATTCTATTTCACACATGACATCGTAATGAAATGTGGATTTTAAGGATAGGTTTTAGAGATAATCCTGTATCTAATTAATTCCTGTTTTAGAGGTGGACTCGAAGTGTTAAAATTGTCTGCTTTTGTAGAAAGGTTGATGAGAGTGAAATCTATTGTATTGAAAGAGGGAAATGTATTTTAGTTTTGTTAATGGAGAATATATATGTTTATTTAGTGAATTGGAGTGTGATATTGTGAGCAACAGTAGAGATCAAGGGTCAAAATAGGAGGTGTTTTACTCCAGTGTTGTTTTCTCAGTGAAGCCCAATCCAACCACCTTAGGTGAAATAGCAAGGGCTCTCTGCCCAGCCTATCCATTCCTTCTCCTCCTTATCAGTTTCTGCTTTTTTTCTCTTAAAGAACATTTATTACTTCTATCACATTATGTAATTTTCTCATTTATTATGTTTGATATTTATTGTCTCTCTCCCCCCCAAAGAATGTAAGCTTCTCAAAGGATGGTATATTTTTTACTCTCTTGATCAATGCATTATCCAAAGAACCTAAAACAGTGCCTGACACATAGTAGGTACTCAAAAAATATTTGTTGAATGAATAGAATGTATAGTGTTTATATTCTTCCCACTATAAGAGTGAAGAAAGCCAAGAGCATTGTGGGAGTTTAACCAAATGCGGGAGATAATCCACCTAAAACTGATCTGGGGAAGCACTTATGCTGTTTGCCCAAGTTATGGGATTTCCTTATCATGTTAATGACGATATAATGAGCCATTTTACAAGAAAATAATGTACATTGCAATTAGGGGTAGAGTAACAAGTGTTCCAGCTGGCTCAGATATTGGAGCATGGTTCAAGGGGGAGTTTGGGAGGATCTTTTATTGTGGGCAAAGAATGAGGTCCGAGGGCTATAAATGAAGAATTAAAAAAGATTGGCGTATAAATAGGACAGAATATCTTATAAATAAAAGCGATTGTGTTGAATTGTGAGTTCATGAATTTTGGAGGTATTGCATATCTGGAGGCTTCCCTAATAAATCAAGACTGGAAGGTAGTGGCTTTTGTGAAATGGCTTGTGTTATTATTATGACGAGTTGTCTTGATTGTTTTCCTACTCCTTGCTGCCACCCAGCAACCCATCTGAAGGGGTTAGGACAGATAGAAGGCGAGTGAACCAGAGAGTATAGTGGATTAGTATTCTAATATTACTGTCTTGAACTGATGGAAAACACTTGTTAAAATGATTTACTTTGCTTCACAATATTCTTGTCCTAGGTAGTAAGTGCAAGAACATTCCAGATAGGTGAGGTAGGTAGAGAAATTAAAAGGTTGGCTGACTCTCTATAGTACAGGCACAGGTTGCCAAATTGGAAAATTAGGTCATTTCCTTCTTCTTAAAATCCCATCACCTCTATGTGTACCTCAAAGTTACACTCCTGTTCTATCAATAACTCTCATAAGGAACACATTTTTTCCAAGTTATCATTTTCAAATATCTTCTTTTACTAAAGAGAGTGCTGCTTGTTGAAAGGACATATTCAACTTCAGAGTCATCTCATTTGTAGCCTGAGCACAGCTTAGATTCAAGTGAATTTGCTTCAGTAACTAAAGATAACACTGCTAAAATTCATCATAGTAGATTCTGAAGAATTAAATGAACAGCGAGCCACCATTTTTTGAAACTGGTTTATGTGTTATCCCTGGGCTTTTCCTGATTACAGCCCAGTCCCAATTAAGAAACATCACCATTTCCTTTAGCTGTGGCTCTTCATTTCAGCTGTCATCGTCACCCACTCTGGTAAACAAGAATGCAAAGGAAAAGAGCCATGTTGGCTGCTGTTCTTTGAGAGGCTCTTGAGACAACTTAGCATCCGGCAGATGGAAAATAAAAACAGTGGGTTTATGTTTTACTAATTGCAGATTTCTAAAACAATAGATATGTCAGGAAAACACATGTTAGAAAAATGAAAAGCAAAGCACAGCTATCCACAAGTTGCTTCAGAGAAACATTCTCACGTTTTAGGTGTTAAAACTTGGATGCTTGTTAAAGAAATTTATTTTTAGCAGAAGAAAACTGCATCCACAAGTATGTCTGTGTGCCCATGTGCATGAGTGAAGTGAGAGAGGAAGAGGGAGGGAGAGAGGGAGGGAGGAAGGGAGAGAGGACGAGATTGGTTGATTTCCTTTTCAGGAGGTTTGCTTTAAACACGTTTCCCTGAAAGGAGAAGTCCATCTGGGGGAGCACAGGCTTAGGACCCAACAGATCTCGAGTGACGATTTCATAGTCAGAAGGGGATGTTCCGCTTTCCTTTGCTGAACAAGCAGAAGTGAGAAGCTTGTCCATGGGCTCAGCTATTTGCTTTGGATCTATGTGCCCTAGAACTTGGATGCAAAACATAAATGGAGATGAAAAAGATGCCCAGAATCTTGGGGCCACCTGGTGGTGCAGCGGTTTAGTCCGCACTTGGCAGCCTGGGGTTCGCCGGTTCGGATCCCCGGCGCCCGCCGACGAACTGCCTGTCAGCCACGCCGTGGCGGCGTCCCATATAAAGTAGAGGAAGATGGGCACGATGTTAGCCCAGGGCCAGTCTTCCTCAGCAAAAAGAGGAGGATCGGCAACAGGTATTAGCTCAGGGCTGGTCTTCCTCACACACACACACAAAAAAAGATGTCCAGAATCTTACAGAACTTTCGTAAAATATAAGGGGCTTTCTAACTGTGCCCAGATAGCATTGAACTTGATCCATTATCAATGAGTTAGCTGAGTCTTCAAGGAATTAGGATATATTTGCAGTTTAAGATATAAACACATTCAATTCCATTTCACCATAGAACATTTTTCTGGCCTAAGCCAACTCAATATTAAGTAAAGCAAACTAACAGTATAACATGTAGTTATTTTTCAGAAATTTATATATTAAAATGTGATGCCTTTAATGTTCTTTATTCCTTTAATTCTTCTATGAATATAAATAACAAGGGTGTGATTTGCCTGTAGAGAATTAGAAAACAGTTATAAATTTAAGTGAAAGTCAGTCTCCTGTCTATCACCAAGCACTTGGGCAATTCTAAATGTCAGTGAATTTAAGAGGTTAAGTCGCATCTGTGGTGGAATCAGTCAGGAGATGCCCTGAGGGACGACATTCATAACGAGTGCATTGTGTTGCTTTCCTAAAGCAGTCTGGATCTTAAACTGGATCAACCTCCCCCTTGCCCCACCATACTTTTTTCTGCTAATCCAGGAAAAGGAAATCTGATGATTTCATAAATTAATTTCTTTCAGATAACTCTGTTCTCGAAATTTTTCTGTCCTGTGTAAAGCCTTCTAACAGAGTTCATGAACAGGAATCAAACTCCGGATTTTTACTCTTAGAAAGAAAAGTCACTCATACATCTTTGACTGATTTTATTAGATCCTTGTCAGATATGGTCTTGAATCGAAAGCAGGCATTATAAAGAAAATACAATATCCTGTAATTCTTCTCCAGTGTTAGGATGGGTGGTTAGAGACTGCACTAGTTGACCACCAATGAGTAAATGGAAATATGTGGATTCTGCACATAAGGAGAATTATGACCTTATAAAAATGTCAAGGACATTGGAGATATTTAACATCCTCAGAAGTATGACTGCCAGAGATTCCTCCAGGAGACATTTAGCACAGCACTGATTGAAAGAACAGGAGTAGCTATCTAGTAGTGTTAGTAGATATCTAAGTGGAGAGTTTTGAGCCTAGACAAGGGTGTGTGAGTGTGCATGTGTGTAGGGATATAGAACTGAGTAAGCATGCAATAATGAGAGGCCATGAGAAACAACTCCCATGGAGTGTAATAAACTCTGAATTAACTGGAGGTCTGTGCCAATAACCTGGGCCTCCAGGCCCGAAGCGTAGATGTGAATGTAGGGCCTCAGGATTCAGAAGAGGGGAGGGAGGGTGAAATCCATCCAGAGCAGGACCCGGTTGAGTTCAAGTTCCACCTTGACAAAAGGAAGACAGGATTCCTGCTAGTGTGGAAGGGGGCCAGGACCAAGACCACTGTCACATCCGTGGTCTCTTCCACCATAAAAACACAAAACAGTTGAGGGATCAAATAATTATGGACATTTTTTACCGTTTCATCAACTAAATTTTGTTTCCCTTTCCTGTAACTGATACCCTTTTCCATGCTCTTGAAATGTCTGTTTTTTTTGCCTTTCCCCTCAGAATATAAACATAATTTCTAATTTCCAGTGATTCTAGACGCCACAGTTGGGAATTCCTCCAACTTTCTACCAACAAACACAGATTTGGCTAATTCTGCACTCATTTTTTAATTTCTTCCTTCCTGTTACAATGAAATATACCTAGGAATCTCCTAAAATCATCTTCCCAGTTTTGCTCTAGATCTTTTCTGCTCCCTCCTCAGGGAAGTGATTGTACTGATTATTTCCTCTCCTGGATCTTCAATTTCTCCCTACTTCCTTCCCGAAAGAACTTAAACAGACTCAAGTCTCTCACATCACAAAAACACAGCACAGCTAACTCAGCTTCCCTTCCCCCAAACACTCTTTAACCTGCTGTACTCTTGCTTTTCTGTCCACCCAGGTACTGAAATTATTTTCACCAAGGTCACCAAATACATCTATGTTGTTAAATCTAACGGACGCTTTTCAACTTTTTTCTAAAGTGAACCACCGTTGTGTACTCTCTCCCTAAATACTCCTTTCTTTGTCTTCTAGATTACCCACTGTCCTGGTTTTTCACAAATTTTCCTGATAGCCACTACACCTTTGCTTTGCAGGCCCTCGCTCTTTCTTTGCCTTCCCACCTGCACCCCTATCTTTCTCTGCACAAGCTGTACTCTTCCTAAGGTTGGTTTTGTCCTTATGCTCTCCAAGGAGTTGGTCCTGAATTTTGAAACGTGTGTTACATTCAGGTTTATATGCTCCCGTTTCCCTCCAATAGCACTCACCACGATAGTGTCAGAACGGCCGTGTACTCACCTGTGTTCCTCACGGCCCGGCTTCCCAAAACGTGGGTCAGCCTCAGCGTCAGCATCACCTGGGAATTCCTTACAGAGGCAGCATCTCAGGCCCCACCTCAGACCCATTAAATTCGAACCTGCATTTTAACAGCATCCCAGGGTGATTCCTGCCCATGTTAAAATTGGGAATCTTGTTGTGGTCATATTAGAAACTTGACAAATATTTGTTCAATAAAATAGAAAAATCCCTATCTATTCAAGAAATCTGGACAGAAGAAAGCAAATGGGATGGATTGCCTTAAGGCTGGAGTGATATATTTGGAAAGACAGTTTAAAAATGCCACCAAATTGAGAAGGCTCCTTTTGCTCAGGTGTAGAAGACAATTTCCACCAGCTGCTCTTGATGTAAAGAAGGTTGTCTGTGTGTGTGTTGTGTGTATGCATGTGTGTGTGTGTGTTTGGTGTGAGAAAGAGACAGAGAAAGAAAGAGAGAGGAGAGAGCAAGGGAAGGGGGGGAGAGTCAATATAGCTAGTGAGATTTTGAAATCACCATCAGTTAAACTTCCACTGATCCCAGAGCACCATGGAGCCATTCAAAAGTGATTAGGTAACTACTGTCTAAAGTGAAGCTCACGAAAGAAGCAGAATTTAGAAGTTCCTCCTAAAGTGACACCAGGTCTGCTAACTTTATTGCATTTCTAAATCAGAAGAAAAGAGGTTTTGTATTTGGTAAACATTTACTGAAACCTACTATTTAACTTGCAACATGCTCTACTGGCTATTGATAATTCAAAGCAGGAGTTGGCTAACTATGCTCCATGGGCCATATTCAGCTTGAGTCCTGTTTTTGAATAGCCAAGGAGCTAAGAATGGTTTTTACTTTTTAAAAGGATTTTTAAAAAAACAAAGAAGAATATATAACAGAGACCGTTAAGTGGCCCGCAAATCCTAAAATATTTACTCTCTAGGTCTTCACAGGAAACGTGTACTGATCCTAATTCAAAATTTTACACCAAGATTGGTAACACTATCAGAAAAACCATTTTATGGCGAAATGGTGCAACATGGGAAATATTCAGTAACAGGAAAAGATTTTTAAGTCTTCATAAGTCATACCTGTAGCGTGAATGTGTGCACACACTAATCTATTGTCTACCAGAAACTCCTGGATATAATTTTTAGCACAATCATTTTCACAGAAAATGAGGAAAATAGAACTCTCTTAATAATTCTTTGCTTCGGTTTCAAGGGTAGAATTTATTTGGTTTGAAAAATGCTCTCTAAGTTTTCACGTAAAGTTTTAGAATGAAACCATTATTATTCTAGAAAAAAATAACTTTTCAATAAATAAGTGCAGTCATTTCACAATCTACCCATTTGTGTATATTAATTTAAAACAGTGGATTCTG
This sequence comes from Tapirus indicus, assembly GCA_031878705.1. NCBI lineage: Eukaryota > Metazoa > Chordata > Mammalia > Perissodactyla > Tapiridae > Tapirus > Tapirus indicus. The sequence goes on from CM062918.1 coordinate 6,401,078, forward strand.
GCCACCACTTCACCTGTAACAAAGGGGCAGTTGTACTTGGGAAAATATTCTCAGCGAGAATGTAGATTCCTGTTAATGATCTGATGTAAACATAGTGGCAGTTTGAGCAAAAGATCCCAAGATTTGACTAAGAGTACATACAGATTATGGGGTAGAAAGATCTCTTCATAAACCCTGTTCAGGGAATGTAAAGGACTTTGTTCTAAAATTTCTCAATGGGTTTATCGTGGGATATGTGTGTATCTGTATTATTGACACGTGACCTATTTTTTTGATTAATGAAGTGAAAAATGCTTTCCTCCATAGGTAAGAGATTTTGTGTTATTTTTGTCTTTCTATTTAGTCTGAAAATTGTGGCCTTGTATATATGCAAAATGCAGAATTATCTCATCACATTTGTGAGGTAATTTTTTGGAAGCTCTCATCTACTGGTGTTCATAATTTCTTTGGCCTACGCAAGCTAGATAATACAAAATGAAATAGAAGTGATTTTTAAGGGAACTTTCTGGAATAAATCTCATGTATATGATATATGCAAATTATGGAGAGAGGGAATACTCATGAACAATTGAAATTATCCTCTAATTTTAGTTTCCCAGATATTTTGTCTTTTTTACAACTTCAATGCTGTGTGCTTATGCATGGAAAAATAACTTGATGCTGTACATGAATCTGTAAATTATTTGAAAACAATTTTAATTGCTGGGACTTTTATGATTAGACCTGAATTTAGTTTGCCCCCCTCTGTTTTATACAACAGCATATAATGTGACCCAGAGGGTGCTTTACAAAATGTAATGTGTTTAAGGAATCTCTAATGATGTTAATTAAGTTTGGTCTTGTGTCTAGGATATGACAATCTTGTCAAAAGCTCTTTTTTAAAATTAGTCTGTGTGACATTTAATTTTCCTTCATATTAGGTGGCATCCCCAAAGTTAAGGAAAAAAGTACAATCGCGAATTGCTTAACGAACGGGGATATGTTCTGAGAAGTGCATCTTTAGGCAGTCTTGTCCTTGTGCAAACATCATAGAGTGTTCTGAAGGAGAACAAAATTTGCTACCCCCCAATGTGTCTCTTTAACAAAAGGATTATTTTAGGCTGATTATTTTTAAGAAATAAAAGATTCAGAAAGTTTTTCTTTTTACCTCTCCTTTATCTGCCTAAAAGAATTCAGATTAAAAAAACTGCCTTAGGAAGCGAGCTATCACCTTACCATAACATGAACTAGTTGGTGGGCAGGAAGGAACCTAGAAAAGCCTGTTTGGTGGGCTCCCCGCTGTATTCTTCTGTTTCTGTGTGGCCAAACACTTCTTTTCCAAATATTTGCTCCTTTTCACCTACCTGTGAATTGCCTTCCTTCCCTTTGAAGTCCCTGACTCTCCCCATCCCAACATCTTTTGTCTTTAGCTGAAGATGGTATTTAAGGTGAGGGCTTTGGCCATTTTGGTGAGTTACTCAGTTTTCTTGGGTTTCTTCCATGTATACATATTATTAAATATTTCTTAGTTTTTCTCCTGTTCATCTGTCTCATGTCAATTTAATTCTTAGACCAGACAGAAGAACCTAGAAGGGTAGAGAGAAACTCCCCTACAGTACTTATACAAACCTAGTGGTATAGCCTACTATACACCTAGGCTATATGGTACTAATCTTATGAGACCACCATCGTTGACTGAAACCTTGTTATTTGGTGCATGACTGTAATTACTTTTACCATACTAATTTTTAGAGAGAAGCATTGACTTCACATCAGGTATTAATGATTAATGTACATAGAATACAAAATTATCAACTACATTTCTAATTTCTGTTATTGACACTCAAGTTATAATGACAATTCTATTATACAAATATTTGTTGTATGATTAAAATTTGCACACGACTGTGTAAGATATGAAGGGTAAAGAAAAAGAGAAGGTCATGCCTTCAAGGTAAATTTTATGAGGTTGGGATAATGTCATATTTATCTTTACTGAGCCAGATCATGGCACGTAGTCTGTACATAAAAGATGCTCATGAAATTGTACATGTTGAATACAAAAATGAATCCATAATGAATGTAATGGAGAATGGATCTAAGAAAAATGCACAGTTAACCATAACACAACATGAACATAAGAACATAAGTGCCTTAGAAAGATTCAAAGTGATGTGAGGTTTCAAGGAGACAGTCATCATATCAGGTGAAGGTTGGCGAGGTAAGGAAATCTAGGAAGGCTCCATGTCAAAGGGACTCGAAATGGCATTGGGGGATAGCATAGAACTTCAACAGTCAGAAATGGGTTCAGGAGCAGTCCATTCAGACAAGTCACATGAAACAAGGCACAGAGTTGGGGACACATGGCAGGTATTAAGTGACTAATGACTACTTTGTCTACTAGTAAACTACTACATTGTAATATGAAGTATAGACAGGTAGGGAGAATATGGGAAGATTGGGATTTAACATGCTCTGCTAGAATCAGAAAAAAAGGAATAATTTATATCATCTAATCTTCTGTGGGATTGCCAAAATACTCTACAATAAAGTATTTAAACAAATCTCCTCAAGCAAATTGACAGTGAAAACTACATAACTGCTTTAGACAAATTGTTCCAGATTTTAAAAGGCAGGGTTAGCAAGCATAAGTACTTTAAGTTAAGCCCAAATTTGCTTCACAAGTAGAAGATGTAACTTTGGTAATCCTTTTAGCAAACATGTTGTAAAATTCTCTCTTGTATTAATTAGTTTTACCTTTTGTGAATGCAACGAGCTTAGATATTTTTTCATTCCCTTAAAGTTAAAATTACTTCACTGATTATTTGCTTTCTTTTCATTAAACCATCAAAATACTGGGTAATAAAGTTGATAATAAGAAATCATGTACATAGTACACATTTAAATTTTGGTCCCTAATATTTATTTGTTCTTGGTTTTCATAAATCATTTTTTAAATTATTTCTTGACTATACTTTTATAGGGAGTATTGCAGAATTTTTCTTGAACATTTGCATTTCCAATATATGGCAATGCTGTCATATGGCCATTTGAAATTGTGAAAGACAATCAAAATGAAAGGAAGCAGATGTTCATTGCTGATGAGGAACTCTATGTAATGCTACTACCAAAATATACATCTTCCATATCAGTAAGATATTTTTCATTTCAGCCTTTCTCTATGTACACTGGAATTTTCTATGTATATAATTCACTGCAGGAAATATAATGTTTGGGGGAATATCGTAATAAGATTTAAGTGTCATATCAAAGGAATAGTTTTGTGAAATTGACTCAGGAGATTTGAACAGCTGCTGATTTCCTCTTTTTATTATTTCTAGGAAGTGAAACTTTTAAACGAGATTTTCCTGAGGTGGTTTACAGGAAGCTCATATATGAGGAAAAAGATAATAAGATTCAGGAATCCAGGGAGAAGAAAATATTTGTGTCAAAAGGTATATTTGGGAGTGTTTAAAAATTATTTGTAGTGAAATATTGCCTTCCTATCTTAATGAACTTTATTAAGAGACATTTTGATATAATAGTAAAATTTGCACTCATTATTTTTCTCAAAACTCACTTGAACAGTAATAGTTTCCTAGAGAGCCCATGGCATTTGTTTGGAGTCAATGTATGCTCTTTATGATTCTTCTTTAAGGAGGTGGGATTGAGGGTCTTCTCAGTACCGTCTCCGGGAGCCTTGCATGTGGTCTTGTGCATCATCACATGTGGGCGCAAAGCTGCAATAATGTGGTAATCACAGAAACATTTATTAGAAGCCAGGACTAAGGATTTTACTTATAGTTGTCCAATAAAGGTCAGTTGCTCTGACCTTAGCCTAGTAGGGGTAATAGTTAAATAATGATAATACCTTAGATGTATATTAATATTATAGATAATATTATACATTAATAATGTAAAACGAGGCACAAGTAACAGAAAACAACATAATATTTACATTAATATTACAGATAACATAATTATTTCATTTGACTTTGTGAATTGAGAAGAAAGGGATTAAATCCCTTGATCTCAATGAGTCTCAGTTTTTTCTCCTGTAAAACAGCTTTAGTAATCACTCTCTCAAGAATTCAGACATTTTTGTCTCTGTGAAATCCACCAGATGTGTAGAAACCCAGAATAAGAAGAGTCTGAACAGACAGTTTAGAGAGCATGTGGTCCATATCCTCAGTCTACAGAGGACAGCGGTGGATTGATGGGTTTCTTTACAACACACAGTGGGGCTCTCCAGGAACACAATAAAAACTAGACGTAATATTACTGTAATGATATTTCTGGAGAAAATAGTTTTGTTCTTTTGGGTTTTCATTTAAATAGTCCTTTTTACATTTGGAGGAAGGAGCCATTCTGCCACACTCTTAAGTAAAGAAAAAGCAATTTGTGACCATTTGTGCCAAAGTAAACTGGAAGGCACATAATTCCAGGGAGTTAAGCATCTTGAAGGAAGTTACCATTTGAGTTCTTTGGTTCACTTTTGTTACCAAATTGGTTTAAGAAATTTAATAGATGTGACAATGCTCTTGTTATGGACCAACAGGAAAGATATTTTAAAACAAGGATATGCTATAGAAATATGACTTTAAAACAATTGCCTTCTTTCTTTGTAATGTATGAGCTTTTCAAGATTTACAGAGACAGAGCACCATGTCCTTAGCCCAAAGCTATGCCAGAGCTTGAGTCTGAGTGTTTACAAAGCACTAAGAATTATTCTGAAATGACATCAACAAAGCCTGTGACTGCAGGATGTGGGGGCTTTACTTTTGCTTGTTAAAGTTTTTTTTCCATTTATTTACCATCTTTCTTTGAATCTAAGATGCCGCAATGATGCATATTACGGTTTAATGGTGTTAGCTGAAACCTAGATTGTCTTCTTTCAATTGAAGTTTTTGTTATTGTGAGCTGAGTGAATTCTCTCCACATTGATATAATAAAAATAATCCAGAACAGCAAAATTATTTTTCCAGTTTCTATCAATTCTTAAAAAATTATTGACCACCTATTGCTGCTTGAGAAAGTGCTAGGAGTCACAGACCTGGGGCATGTGCTCAGAGAGCTTACAGTTATCCATGCACTTGTAATACAACCTGCTAAGAGCAATACAAAGTCAAATACAGAAGAAAATATAGCATCTGTTGGAGCATAGGTAGGGTGCATGGGCCAAGACTGGGTCTTAGGGAATCAGTAAATGGACAGTTCCAATAATCACTTCTTTTGGTGACATTTAAAGTTCATATAACTAGTAACACCTCTGTTTCTTTTTTCTTTGAAAACTGCTCTTTTAAGTTTATAAAGCTCTAAATGTACAGTAATTATTAATAGTTGCTAGTGACACTGATACAACATAGAATATTGCTGTGATATAAGGAAGTTTCCTGCCTCTATAGTTGACATTAGCAACCAAGAATCCCCTCTTTAAGTGTGACATCTACTAGTATTTTAGGTTGAATGATATAAAATTTCTGTTTTTATAGGTTAAAAACAGTTGAATATTGGCAATTTCATATGACCCAACCTATACGTCATGCTAGATGGAAGAAATTTCCAAAGTGACTCTTTCATGCGGTCATTTTGTACTCCCCCCCCCTTTTTTTGTTGCCTACATCTTACAAGAAATACAAAATCAATAATTTTCAGTTCTAATGAATTTATCCCTTCCACCAAATATCAAAATTTATATATATTTTTTACATGTGGTTGAGAGCCAGAAAAAAATAGATTTTGAACTAAAGTGGTGGATTTCTTGCCTTTAATTTAGTCTGTGTTCTTAAAGAGAATTCCCAAATTCCCAAGATGAAGTCAGATACTACCAGATTCCATAAAATAACACCAGCCTTGCCCAAGTTAAATAATTGCTCTTGGACATGAAAAAGAGGTGACTTGTTGGCATACAGTCAAAAGGAAGGTTCATACTCTCTTCAGGAAGTGGCAGCAATTATGGAGTTAGTTATGGAGGGCATGCAGTTGAGAGAATTAGGGTCCAGTGTTCTCCCTTAGGCAGATTTGGAGAATACAAAGTACTAGACTCTGGATGAACTTTAAAATACGGATCGTGAGTGAGGGATTTGTGAAAATATAAATATAAACTGTGATCTTATGTAGATTCTCAACTTGTCTACTCACGTGTTTATCTAGAAAGAGTTAGGGTTAAGCAAAAAATAGTAAAAAAATATGATCTTTTTTATTTTCAAGTTTAATCTAGGATTCTGTTACTACTTGTTTAGATGAGATAGCAGAGGTTTGCAATCAAACATGGATTAAATAATGGATTTAGAAGCAATGGACTAAAGAGCTGGCTTTAAGTAAAGTTAGAAGATTGGATTATTCCCTTATGTTTGGATTCTTAAAGTGCTCCTGCCTTAGGGATAGTGGATGTAAGCGGGAAAACCCAGAAAAAAAGAAACTCATTTCTTCCTAGCTTCTCTCTCACTAGCCATTGTAGGAATGAGAAGGTGAAGATTAGGAGATATGGGAGAAAAAAAGGCAAGAAATGACCCATAGTTTTTTAAATTAATGTTGTACTAGAAATATAGGCTGTTGGATGAAAGTTTCAAAATGTATTTAATTTTTAAAATACTATTTCAATTTCAGTAAAGGCTATTTCTGGGATACTAAATTCAGAAATCAGGAGATGATTAAGATTAACTTAAACCAAGAGCAGAGAAAAATGAATAAATATCCAAACAGATTTCTGAAGACGAATATTCTTACCTGAAATCAACTGTGGACTGTATAATTTTTATAGATTATTTTATTCTTTTGTATTTGATGCTCTTTCTCTCAGTTCTGTGTACGCAGGTTTAGGGTAAATAATTGTAGGCAAATATTTAATGTGATATCATATCGAGATCAATTCTCGGTTATAGTGTCCATGTGTTTAATACTAATGAAGAATCTATAACAATAAATATTTTTATGATCTTTTCATATTTATAAGTTTTTATCATGCAGTAGTATATTTCAAAGTACTTTAAAAAACCTGTACATAGGTTTCTGTAGTAAATTTTCTGAGTGATATAGAAAGATTTGCATTTTTTTACAACATATTTTTTAAATACAGAATGAAGTAAGCAAAGGAAATTAGAGCGAAGCTCATTTGGGAATTATAGCTAGGTTGATGCCAATTTATCCAACCAGCTAAGGTCTGACAATGGGCAAAAAGTTCTATCATTTTGCAATTAAATTATCAATTTTTTATTTATTCTGATATTATTGAAAAATTTGTTTTTGTTCGATTATTTTCATTGAGTTTTGAGAATAAAGAATTTGCATATTACCCTTTAGAAGTTTTCTGTGACCACTTTAGCATTCCCTGAGTATTTCTTCCTTTTTCTCAGAATACTTGAAATATGCGCCACAAAATTTGGCATTTCAATATATTTCATATACAATTCAGTATTTATTTCTTGTGTATTTTCTTCAATAATCTACTTCATTGAGAGGTTTTTAATCTAGTAGCTATTTCTTCTTCTCTCTACCGTGTCCCCTACCTTTTAGGAATACTTTGTTAATTGCATTTCATTATTGCCTAGGCAACACATCAACATTAAGGCGACTATAAGTTTCTCATTCACTGAGACTCAATGTTTTTTAGTACTCCCATGTGCTTGTTAAAGCAAAACTACTAATCTATTAGCATTTATGACCAGCTATGATTATAGAATTTTCTAATTTTTGTTTGCTCTGTTTTTAGTTTTTGTTTATTTCCAAATGCTGTAGTCTTTAAGCCAGATGAGACGAAACAGGCAGGATTTTGGCCGATGAAACATTTTGGTTCTTGTCAACTCTAAGTAGGGTCATTTGATCTGTCTGAGACTCTTGTGAAGAGGTGAATTTAGATTCCTTGATCTGCTGACAGCCTGTCAGCCTACCCTTCTGAATAGTAATGAGCACATTGTAAGTTCATGGGCCCACTTGACCCGTCTTACACTGAGCTCCTTACTGCCATCTTCTTTTACTATGCTCCACTTGGTACTGAGACATGTATCGGCAAGAAACAACCCTATATATTCAGTGAGAATGTTCAGAAACTTTCTTTAGAAGAGGAGATAATGGAAATACTATACATATGGATCATTAGCTGTTTTACTGTTAGAGTCATTTCCACTCCAGTTTCTACTGTATTGCAATATCAAAATAAGCAGTCTTCTGCTGGAAAGAAATGAAACAAATGATTATTTTGAATTATTAAAAAAATATTTGACTGTCTGAGAGCAGTTTTGCCTTTTGGGAGTTGTTTAGAAAGCCACTGAGTCTATTGAAGCTAAAGTAGAATGATAAGTATTTTATGAAAAATGAAAAAAATAGAAACATTACAAAATATATTTCTTTTATTTCTATCAAATTAGCAAAAATTAAGAATGTCATTATAGTCTATGAATTTAAGTATATGATAAGAGTTCTTTCATTTGCTCCTGGTGGGAATGTGAATTGCTACCATCTTTTACAAAGGGCCTTAAGATAATTAGATATAACGTCAGGTAAAAAGCCAAGATATAAAATTATATAGAAAGTCTCAGTTATGGAAAAGTAGGAAAATAAAAAATTTCAAGAAGGAAATACATCGAAATACAAATTGTGATTATTCTTGGGAAGCGGGCTTATGGATGTAGGGGAAGAAAAATAATTTTCCCTCTACCCTTCCAGGTTCTTGGCTGAGACCCCCCTGTAATAAAAATACAGATTAACAGGAGAAAAACAAGCAGAAGTTTAATAACATGGACACCTCCTGTATACATGGGCCATACCCAGAAAAACTAAGTAACTCCCTGAAATGGCCCAAGCCACCAGCTTAAATACCATCTCCGGCTAAAGAGAAAAGATGTTAAGGATGGGAGTCAGATATGGGAGGCTTTGGGCAAAGCGCAGTAAAGGAGGGTAAGGTTGTTATGCAGATTTAAGTAATTGCTTCTGCACTGATTAGAGTTTCTAGAGATTAAGCACCCTCGTCTTCCTGGTAGACAGAGGGCACTCTTACATATGGAAATTTCCCTTATAAATGTAAATATCTCTTACGAAAGGATAAATTTAATTCTAAACTTTTACTTTTAAAAGGGTAACTTGAACTCCAAAGCATATCTTTAAGGTAACTCAAACAAAAGGGCTTTCAGAGCTTCTCCATGTCTGCTGTTTCTTAAAAATAACCAGCTCAAGAAAGTCCTATTGCCAAAGAGGCATATTTTGGAGTGGTAAATTCCGCTCCTCTTCATGAGCAAGCTTATACCCTTTATACTTTCTTTTAATATATATTTAAAATAGGTTTTTAATATTTTCCAAATGCTAAACTGAGCATGTATAAATTTTATATTTAAAAAATGCAAAAATTCTATTTTTTACAAAAGAGAAATAATGGTGATTACAATAAATGACATTGTTAGGAATAATGACATGAAGGACATGATACCCGCTCAAGACAAGGTTGACATGAGGGAAGTCATATTGTAGGAAAGAAACCCTGTTGTAACTTTGAGTGACCTCTGACTAACTAACTCAACTGGATATGCACCCCCAGGAGATCTAACCGCTCTGCAGATTTTACAACCCCTGCTTGTGTATGTGCCTTCTAGCTGGGTTAAGATGATAATTCTGTTCTTTTGAGTTCCTTAGGAATGTGATGACCCCCGAACAGAGAGTCTATGCTGATAGCCATCATCAATGACAACTGAAAGATCTGGTGTGGCAACTCCCAGTCTGTAACACCTGAAGGTCAACATCCCTACCCCCCTCCCCTGTAACCCACTGGCCTATATAACTGCTGTAAGAGTCCGTGCCCCCTTAAGATGGTTCTTTTGGACAATAGTCAGCCATCTTCCCTCTTGCTAGCAAGCTGTAATAAAATGCCCTTTCTCTTTGTCACCCTCTGGCCTCTGGTTGATTGGCTTTTGTCTCATGGTGAGCAGATTGTGCCCTTTGTGCAGGAACAGACAGAGACGGCAACCTAATACTAAGTATTCCCTGAAACTGCATGTTAGCTCAGCTATGATAAGTTTTATATAATTTTAAATAAATAAATATTCATGGCTAAATTAAACAGAAAGTCCAATTTAACTTTTAAAATTCCTTAAGCAGAGACAGGTGTAAAGTTCAGGCTAGTGCTCTATCCAGTTACTATTTCACAGCAGGAGTTCCCCCTTTTCCTTCCCTCTCCCTTCCTTCTCTTCCCTTTGCTTACGTGCCAGTTGAACGCTGATTGTGGGGGGCACCGTGTTAGGTGCAGAGGATATAAAAAGATAAATAACCTCTGTCTTTAAGACTTGGCAATTAATAGTATAAAAATTCTTTAAAATTTAACTTCCTTTGAAGAAACTAAACTCAAAGAGATTTAAAAGGAGGAAAGTCTTTAGGGACAGCACACGTTCAAGTTTAATTATTAAGAATCTCAGAAGCAAGACATACAACGGTATTCTTTGTCTAATGTACTTAAGACTGACTTTACAATCTATTAGCTCAACTAGGAGAGCTGTCAAGTTGCTGGAATGAGACAGGTAGCCTTGTTTCCTCCTGAATTAGAGAGACAGAGAGGGAAACTGGAAGACCACGGGGACAGGTCTTTGAAACCATCTCTCTGATGTGGCTTTAACCACTCTCCTTTTTCTTCTGGGGTAAAAATAAAGCTAGAGGGGTAGAAAAAGGAGGAATAATAAAAACATTTTTATAGTTTCTCTATATAACATAATTCAATAATTTCAGCAAGATACTTGATGAATTTCTCTGCCTTGTAGATATTTTTCTTTTCTATGTCAAAAGAGTTTAGCAACATGGTAACATAATGAGCAGTGCGAAAACACTGGGATGACCAGTTTGTGATCAAAGTGTGCTCTGCAAATCCCTGTTGTTATTCCCCTTTGCTTTCTTTATTATTTTCTGTCTTATCCTATTTAAAGGATTCCTTTACTCAACACCTCATCCTTTCAGTAGCTCATTTCTATAAAATCAACTGCCCATGCTAATTGCAGAGGCACAGTACATATGCCTTGAGGAGACACCTCCGGGATAACATCTTTATCTTAAGCTTTATAGAGCCCAGGCTGGCTTTTATCTTTTAATTCTCTCTGCAGCAGCTACACTTATCTTTCATGAACAAATTTGAAATGTGATGAAAATGCTAACCAATTTGCCAGTAGATAACCTTTTCTTCTTAGTATCATTAAGGATTAGGATGAGTGACTCATTTCCTTACATTATCCATATGCAATTACTGACCCCTTAATTATAGCTATAAGATGTCATAGAATTTCAAAGCACTTTGCAACCTTCCTGTCATTTGCAAACCAGCTAGTTTATTTCAGGGATGCCAATATTACTGCTCCAATCTTCAAGCATATTTTTAGCTAAATTTTGCATCATTCTACTCATATAGAAACAAATAATATTAATAAGGAATACCTCAAATGATCTCCCCACTACCACTATTCCCACAAAATATTCACTTTTAATTAATGATAAATAATGTAAAGAAACACATTTTTTAAATTCAATGCCTACAAGTCCAAGTCCATTTTAGATGTAGACAAAGTCATTGACATGCTTGAATGAAAGTTACCATTTGTTATTCACTTGGGTAAGGGTAATAATAATAATAATAGCTGACATACATTTTATACTTATTATGTGACAGGCATTACGCTGCCTTACTTGTAATATTTCATTAATTCACATAGTAATTGTAATATCTCCATTTTATAGATGAGGTTAAGTAATTTGCCCCAATTTGCACAGGTAGAAACTGACATAACTAGGATGTGCACCTTTGTTTTTCTGAGTGACTCCAGAACCAGCTCCAGAACCTTTCCACACACACATTTAATCACTATACTATAGTTTGTCCTTTTTTACCTTGCTATCCAGGTGCCTTTGAGGTAAAAATGTAAATTGATTTAGTTTGGACTTTTAGAGCCATATTTTGCATGATAATGTTTTTCTTTCTATCCTTCAAATTGCCACTTCATTTTTTATCCATAATATTTAAGGCATTTTCAGGTACTTTTTTTTTTTTTTTTGTGGGAATATGGTGGCTGATCTCTGTATTCCCTGTGCATGGCACAGTTCCTGGCAAACAGAAGACACTTAGTAAATAGTTAATGAATGAATAGATTTGCATATAATTTTTATCTTAAAATGGATCAAACTATGCATATAATTTTGCTGATACCTATTATCAAATAACAATTTCAGAATGTCAATCAAGAACATCATCTCAACTCAATAAGTCCACTTCTGATATGCCATGTAACTCTAATTACTTAAGAAATGGCATTACTAAGTCAAAGGGTATGTACATTTTCAAGTTTTGGTAGATACTGGCAAAATTCCAGAAAGTTACATCAGTTTACATCTTCATCAGAAGAAGGTGAGGTAGAAAAAAGCATGCTTAGATAAAACATAGACTTGATTTCCTGCTACAACAGATGACTACAATATTCTCAGCAAGCCACCTAATGTATGTGTTAGAGTCTGTTGATAACATCCTGGATGGAGATTTCAAGCCTGCTGTAATTACATTTCAGAAGTAGTCACAGGATATATAAAAAACACTCAAAACTCAAAAATAAGGAAACAAACCACCCAGTTCAAAAGTGGGCAAAAGTCTTGAACAGACACTTCACCAAAGAAGATTAAGGATGGCAAATAAGCACATGAAAAATGCTCAATATAATTCATCATTAGGGAAATGAAAACTAAAATTACAATGAAATACCATTACACACATATTAGAAAAGTTAAAACAAAACAAGACAAAACAAAACAAAAAGCTGACAACAGCAATTCCTGGTGAGGATGTGGAACGACCATTCGTTGGAACTCTCATTCATTGCTGATGGGAACGCAAAATGGTGCAACCACTTTGGAAAACACTTGGTTAGTTTTTTATAAAGTTACATGTATTTGTGCTGTATGATCCAGCAATCCCACTCCTAGGTATTTACCCAAGAGAAATGAAGTTTATGTGTACATAAGAGCCTGTAGTGAATGTTTATAGCAGCTCTATTCTTAATTGCCCCAAACTGGGGACAACCCATGTCCTTCACCATGTGAATGGATAAACCAACTATGGTATATACATTCAATAAAATAATTCTCAGCAATAAAAAGGAATGAACTATTGATAAAATCAATAACATGGATAAATCTCAAATGAATTATGCTAAGTGAGACACAAAAGGCTATGTATGACATTCTTTCTCCCTCTCTCTCTCTCTATAAAACATTCTGGAAAAGGCAAAACTATAAGCACAGAGAAAAAATCAGTAGGTAGTAGGCTCCAGGGACTGGGAGTGTGTGAGTGGTTGATCATAGAGGGACAACATGAGAAAATTTTCTTTGGCTGCTGGAACTGTTCTGTAACTTGACTATGGTGGTTGTTAGACTTTATGCATTTATCAAAATTCATAGATTTTGACACCAAAAAAGAGCAAATTTATTGTATGTAAATTTAAACATAAAGACATAAAAATTTAAACAAATAGAAAATAGAGTAGTGAGCAGAGGGTGACCATATGACATGCTATCTTTGACACCTGCAGGACATTGAGAAGGCGTGGTGCAGCCTGGGGTGTGCTTGTGTGTGTGTGTAATTATTATTATTTTTATCCCTACAATTGCCTGGTAGTTCTCAGACTCAGTGAGGTGACAAGAGGTGGTTAGCCTTGTTTTTTTCTCTATTGTTTCCCACTTGGACCCAGGGAGAAAATCAGTTTTAGTTAAAACCGGATTTGACTTTTGTAGCTGGGAGAGTTTGTCTTGATTCCCCCCTCTCATTTTACAGAGGAAGAGATGCTTATACAGATTGATCAAGGGACTGATAGAAATTCATCTGACTTACTTTGGGATCAGAATTTGAAATAGATCTGGCTTATTTGCTTATTTTCCTTTCGAGTCAATTTTCCTGTTTTAACAAGGTTATAAGACTCCAAATGTATCAATGTTGCTCATAGCTTCAGTCTTTGGAAATCTTGCATAATTTGTATTTCTTGTCATACACTTTTGGAAGAATAGAATTGTCCTTCAATTAAATAAAGACAAGATTACCTAACTACAGTATTAATAAAATTGCATCTAGAAACTCATTTAAGATCCTCTAAGGAAATACACTTTTAAATTAAGATAGTATAATTACCATTTTACCTACCTTAAATTAAACTAGATCAATCCACACGAGAAAAACATTAGAAGTGAAACTGTGCCTCACTGTTTACTTTAGATGTTTCCTACTTAGCTTTTGATTTTTTATTGGACTTTATATTTTGAAGCATTATAATCTTACACGTTTAGATTGTGAAGTTTTGTCAAAGTTGGCTGAAAGGTACAACAAAAATAGACCTTTAGAAGGTGGGCATCTGCTCATCGTCTGGAAGGGTCAGAGGGTTGTTTTTCTATCCCAAGTGAGAAGACATTCTTGAGAGCCAGTCTCCGTTCAGGTGTTATGACTGCTGGAGAAAACCCTTCGCTGGGCATTCACCAGAAGTGCAATCCCGTGGGAGGGCACACCTGCACCCGGGAGTAGGACAGTGGGGAGAAGCTGATCCAGGATCGCTAGTATTTATGATAATGAGGTGACAGTGAAGGAAGGGTGGTGAGAATAGCATCACCCACAGTGATGTATTTTCTCCTTAAAAAGTGTTTTCCCTGTAGACTTTTTAGTAATTATTATTCCATTGCAATTTTGCTTTTTGCTCTTATTTCCACTTACAAAGAATAAATGTAATCATACAGCTTTTAAAAGCAAAACAATTCAAACAAGTTTTAAACTATGACATTGGGTCAAATAGTTATTCAATCTAAAGTATGACTGAAAAATAAAGAAATTTATGCCTCACTTTATGGTTATTTCAACAGCAGAGATTATTTTACTTAATTTTAGTGAGATTTAAATTTTTTATTAGACAAGGTAGCCTTAGCTATGCTGAGAGGAAAAAAAAAATTAGATTCTGTTCCCTCAGTGGTTTAAACGGCAAAGGTTTGCTTCCTGCAAAGGCTACGGCACTGTGTAGTCCAGGCTGCTGTCCTGCGTGGCTCTCCTCCAGGGAGTGGCGAAGGGGCCCAGAACTCTTCCATCTTGCAACTTTGTCACCTTGGGGTCTATTCCAACAGTGAGGAAGGAAACCCGAGGGCACAGAGAAGGCACACCTGACCTTGACCGCCTAAGGCTACAAGTGAGGCATCCCACCTGCTCACCTTCTGTAAGTGAGAATTGTTCGTATGATGGCCTCTAGATGCAGGGGCTGCGCAATGAAGTTTAGCTGGACGTCGTAAAAATATGAAATAATTGGGTGAATATATAGCATTGTCTCTGCCACCTATTTTTTTTTTAATGTTCATGGCATCTTCTAATTTCTATTAACATAAACAAATACATTTAATTTGAAAAATGAAATAAGTGGAACAGTTTGATTTTTGGATTCCTAAGTACCATTTTTTAAGAATAGTCCCAGAGCTAAATTTGGTCATAGAGTCTCAGACACATTTGTTTTAAATCCAATATCTTTTCACCCTGAATAATTTAGAAGGAGCTAAGTCATGGACTTGGTTAGCAAGGAAGAAATGAGTTCTAATTAACTATAGACAGTATCTCTGAGATAGTTGATTATTAATATATATATAATATAGATAAATACTGTATCTATATTATCTATATTTTTTTTGTGTGTGAGGAAGACCAGCACTGAGCTAACATCCGTTGCCAATCCTCCTCCTTTTGCTGAGGAAGATTGGCCCTGGGCTAACATCCGTGTCCATCTTCCTCTACTTCATATGGGACGCCACCACGGCATGGCATGACAAGCGATGCGTCCATCTGTGCCGGGGAACTGAACTTGCGAACCCTGGCCACCGAAGCAGAACGTGTGAACTTAACTGCTACGCCACCCGGCTGGCCCCCTATATTATCTATATTTTTTATCTATATTATAAAAGAAAACAAATCTTTAAAAGTAATGTGCTTATATGAAAGAGATGTGAATATTTGATTTCTGTGAAGCCATAGGATCTGTCCATTTGTATTAAATCTATTTATTATTTTATTTATCCTCCAATTCATTCATGAACTCAGTAAATAGTTATTGAGTCACTAAAAATAGGCCAGACACCCTGCCAGAGCTTAAGGATAGAGAAAAAAATAAACATGTTCCCTACCTTTGAAGAGTTTATAATCTAGTTGGGGAGAGTTATTTCTCACCACTTAAAAACAAAAACATAAACTATAGAATTAAACAAGCAATCCTAAAGTAGAAAGACATACGTCCAAAGTGCCATGGGCACAGAGGTAAGGGTGCTGCTAACTCTTCTTGGGAAGTGGTGAAATCAGATGATGTACTGACTGAGGGATGGGCCCAGGTCTGTTTAAGACAGATATACATTTTCTAAAAAGGATTTGGGAAGGTGTCACTGAATTTATCTAAAACTGAGTAGAGTGATAAGTGTCCTCACAATATGTTTGAATGGAATAAGTCACTAACTCCAAAGGCCATTTTGGTAACAAATAGATTTTTGTTTCCTGCTTTGGACATATACTACTAAATTGGGATTAGTCATAAGTGTATGCACATGGTTAGGTGAATATAGATTTTATGTAACCTATTTGGGGTATTATTTATTTTAAAACACATTTGATTTTTAAAAAGCCTTTCAGATAAAACACAGATATACTCTCATTAAGAGTCAAGCAATATGGCAGCAATTTTGTAAAATTTCATATTTTTTAGTCAGTATTCCTTCAGAGAATATGAATCATGAACAGGATCATGTTTTTCTTTTGATTTTAATAGCATCACAGAACATTCCCACAAGAAGTTTGACATTTAAAAATTATGTTAGTAGTGGAACTTAGAATAAAAAGTTACATTAATTTATATTGTCATTAGTTGAAACATATTATTTCTGCATTTTTACCCATGACGGTATCTTCTCATACCTCGTCTTCCTGCCTCCTCCCACCCCCGGATGTTACATGTTCTCTCTCTCAGAAATAAAGAATTTTCTAATATCATTATATTTTATTAATATTATCAAAATCCTTGCAGTCACGATAGACTTATTTGAGTTAGGCTATCAGGCTAGGGGGGCAGGGCGGGTTGAGAAGACATTGGAAAATAACATAGACATAAGGAGTATAACAAATATTGGTGGCTTAAATGATAGTGTACAGTGAAGACACCTATCAATTTGTGTCCGGAGGGCAAATGAAAAGTGAATTCACAGAATATGGTATGAGGTTGAAATGGACAATGCGAGTAAGATGTGGAGACCCAGGAGTGTTGGGAATTAGCATTAGAGGTTAGGCTAGACAGAGAAAAAAAATATTACATGGTGAGAATAGTTATTTAGGTTTTGTTTGCATTTGTGTGAATGCGTGTGTATGTGTGAATTTAATTCATGACTTTATCAAGAAAGAATTTAAGTCAATTTTAAAAACACACATACTAGAACCTCTGCTTCTGGTCAAGATGGATTATCAGGGACTGAGTAGGATGTCCAAAACAAGTACAAGACAGGATAAAATGATGTAACCAAAAACTGGTTCTTTGAGGAGACTAATAATATTGATAAACATCTAACCAGATTGACCAGGAAAAAAGGAGAGAAAACACAAATTAGGAATAAGAGAGAGAATATCACTACAGATGCTTTAGATATTAGAAATATAGTTAGGGAATATTATAAACAACTTTATGCCATTATACTTGACTACTTAGAGGAAACAGACACATTCCTTGAATGACATAAACTCTTAAAGGCTCACTTAAGAAAAATTAGGTAATCTCAAAAGCCCTATATCGATTAAAGAATTGAATTTGCATTTAAAAGTCTTAACACATGGAAAACACCAGGAAATTCTACCAAACATTTAGAGAAGAAAAAATATCAATTCTACATGAACTCCCATAGAAAACTGAAGAGGACTGAATATTCCCCAACTTTTTCAATGAGTTCAGCATTGCCGTGACACCAAAGTCAGAAAAAAACTTAAGAATAAAAAATGACTGTATAATATGCCTTAAGAACATAGATGCAAAAAATCCTTAATAAAATTTTAGCAAACCAAATCCAATAATATATAAGTGGAATATATCATGACCAAGTGGAATTTATCTGAGAATGAAAGGTTTTTTGCACATTTGATAACTAGTCAATGTAATACACCAAATTAGAAAACTAAAACAGAAAAAAAAATATAATCATCCCAGTAGATGCACATAAATGCAACTGACAAAATCCCACCTCCATTCCTGATCAAACTATTAGCAAACCAGGAACAGAAGGGAACGTACTTCAATCTGATAAAGGGCATCTACAAAAATCCTACTGCTAACATAATATGTCATGATGAAGGACTGAGTGCTTTTCCCCGACGATCAGGAACAAATCAAGAATGTCTGTCACTACTTCTACTACTCAGCTTTGTATTCGAGCTAGTAAATAAGTTTATCAGGTTTGCAGGAACAAGATTAATACATAAAAGTAGTTGTATTTTGATATACTAGCAACAAATATTCACAAATTAAAATAAAGAATTATACTACCTATAGCACCAAAGTTATTACATAGTTAGAGATCTGACAATGTGTAAGATACATACATTAAAACTATAAAATGCTACTGAGACAAATTAAAGAAAATCTAAATAAATGCAGAGAGATACCATGTTCGTGGCCAGAATGCTCAATATTGTTATAATGTCAATTTTCACCAAATTAGTCAATAGATTCAACAAAATCACAATAAAAAATCCTAGCAGGAGATTTGTCTTTGGTAGAAATTGCCAAGCTGATTCTAAAATTCATATGGAAATGCTAAGGAACTAAATGTAGCCCCCAAATTTAAGATCCTTAACAGAGAAAAACAAACGTTGGATGGTTAATACTTCCTGATTTGAAGGTTTATTATAAATCCGCAATAATCAAGACAGGGTAGTATTGGCATCAAGCTAGACAAATCAGCGGCATAGAAGAGGGAGTCCAGAAACGTGTCATGTATGGACACATGAAAAACTGATATTTGACAAAAGCGTGAAAACAATCATGGAGAAAGGATCATTGTTTTCAAGAAATAGTCTGGAATAATTGGATACCGACACGCAAAAAAAAAAACAAAAACCGTGAACTCTAATCTGTAGCTTACATTGTATAAAATATTAACAAAGAATGGATTATAGAACTAAATATAAAACCTAAAACCATAAAACTTCTAAAAGAAAACATAAGACAGTTTGGCTAGAGGATTTGGACATTTTTTTTCATTCTGCAACTCTATGTATAGTTTTTCTGAAGCACCTGGAAGTAGGGGAAACATACTCCTCCTAGCTAGAGAATATAATTTTAAAAAGCCCTAAAAACACTGGAGGGAAACTTGGCCTAAGTCACAATTTTGATTAGGCCACCCTACATTTACATTCAAATGCAGTCTCTAAGGGAGAGCATTCATTTTGACAGTGCCTAAGACAGTGCCTTTCAAATAGTTGGCAATTAATGAGTACATTTCTGGGATTAGGTGAAAAGTTCTATACACCGTGTAGAAGAAAAAAATGCACTGGACAGAGTTAAATAGGCAAGAAAGACTTTATTCAAGGCTATTACAATAACGTAGAGAGATTGAACTCAACTCCACCAAACAAAAGGCAGGAGGATTTTTAAGCACTAGGGTGAGCTCGTGGAAAAATCCTGGAGGACTTTAAGAGGAAGGATGGTCAATGGGATTAGGCCCTCTGTGTTTGCTAATTGATGTTTATGGAAGTTAGGCTCCTGTGCTCTCATAAAGAGGTGGGTCCCTATCTTTCTTGATGATTACGTTTCAAAGGATGGCTTCCAGGTCCTTGAGAAAGACATTCCTGCGTAGTAAAATGGGCAAGAAGCTGGGAGAAGATTTACATCTCAAAGGGACAGAGAAATAATTTTTTTTTATATTCAGACTTGATTTGTTTCTCCATTTATTCAGCTCTTGTTGTAACAAGATATTTTATCTTGCTTTAATAAGGTTTTGTTGTTTCTTCATTTAGGTTTTGAACCTTTATTACTTTTTACTAGACATTGTATCCTTTTATTTGGCTGTTGTCAATTAGACTTTTTTTTTTTAAATTGAGATATGATTGACATATAACATTATATTAATTTCAGGGGTACAACGTAATGATTCAATGTTTGTATATATTTTGAAATGATCAGTGCAACAAATCTAGTTGACATCCATCAGCACATATAATTACATTTTTTCTTGTGGTGAGAAATTTTAAGATCTGCTCTCTTAGTAACTTTCAAATGTACAGCACAGTATTGTTAACTGTAGTCACCATGCTGTACATTAAATCCCATGACTTACTTATTTTATGACTGGAAATTTGTACCTTTTGAACCCCTTCACCCATTTCACCCATCCACCACTCCCTGCCTCTGGCAACCTCTGTTCTCTGTATCTATGAGTTTATTTTCTCTTGTTTGTTTGTTTCTTAGATTCCACATATAAGTCAGATCATATGGTATTTGTCTTTCTCTGTCTGGCTTATTTCATTTAGCACAATGTCTTCAAGGTCCATCCATGTTGTTACAAATGGCAAGATTTCATTCTTTTTTCTGGCTGAATAATGTTCCATTGTGTATATACACCACAGTTTCTCTATCCATTCATCAACTAGTGGACACTTAGGTTGTTTCCATGTCTTGGCTATTGTAAATAATGCTGCAATGAACATGGGGGTGCAGATATCTTTTGGAGTTAGTGTTTCTGTTTCTTTCAAATAAATACCCAGAAATGGAATTTCTGGATCATATAGTAGTCCTATTTTTAATTTTTTGAGGAATCTCCATACTGTTTTCCATAGTGGCTACACAAAGTCACATTCCCACCCACAAGGGTTTCCTTTTTTCCACATTCTCATCACCACTTTTTATTTCTTGCCATTTTAATAATAGCCATTCTAATGTGTGTGAGGTGATATCTCACTGTGGTTTTGATTTGCATTTTCCTGTTTAGTAATGTTGAGAATCTTCATATACCTGTTGACCATCTGTATATATTCTTTGGAAAAATGTCTAATCCTTTGCCCATTTTTTTAATTGTTTTTTTGCTGTTGGGTTGTATGAATTCTTTATATGTATTTTAGATCTTAACCCTGTATCAGATATATGATTTGCAAATACTTGCTCCCATTTGGTAGGTTGCCTTTTCATTTTGTTGATGGTTTCCTTTGCTGTATAGAAGCTTTTTAGTTTGATGTAGTCCCACTTGCTGATTTTGATTTTGTTGCCTTTGCTTTTGGTGTCAAATCCAAAAAATCATTGCCAAGACCTATGTCAAGGAACTTACTGCCAATGTTTTCTTCTAAGAGTTTTATGGTTTCAGTTCTTACATTCAAGTCTTTAATCCATTTTGAGTTGATTTTTGTGTATGGTCTAAGATAATGGTCCAGTTTCATTCTTTTGCATGTAGTTGTCCAATTTTCCCAGCACCATTTACTGAAGAGACTGTATATTTTTGGCTCAGTTGTCATAAATTAATTGACCATATATATGGGAGTTAATTTCTGTATTCCATTCCATTGATCTATGTGTCTGTTTTTATGCTAATACCATACTGTTTTGATTACTCTACATTTGTAATATAGTTTGAAACCAGGGAATGTGATGCCTCCAGCTTTGTTCTTCTCCCTCAAGATTGCTTTGGCAATTCAGGGTCTTTTGTGGTTCTGTACAAATTTTCAGGTTGTTTGTTCTATTTCTGTGAAAAATGCCACTGGAATTTTCATAGGGATTGCATTGAATCTGTAGATTGTTTTGGGTAGTATGGAGATTTTAATAATATTGATTCTTCCAATCTATGAGCATGGAATATCTTTCCATTTATTTCTATCTTCAATTTCTTTCATCAATGTCTTATAGTTTTCAGTGTACAGGTCTTTTACTTCCTTGGTTAAATTTATTCCTAGGTATTTTATTCTTTTTGATGCAATTGTAAATGGAATTGTTTTATCAATTTCTCTTTGTGATAGTTTGTTATTTGTGTGTAGAAATGCAACTGATTTTTCTACATTGATTTTACATCCTGCAACTTTACTGAATTTGTTTATTCTGACATTTTTTTGGTGGAGTCTTTAGGGTTTTATATATATAATATTATGCCATCTACAAATAGTGACAATTTTACTGCTTCCTTTCTGATTTGGATACATTTTATTTCTTTTTCTTGCCTAATTGTTCTGGCTAGGACTTTCAATACTACGTTGAATAAGAGTGGTGAGAGTGGGCATCCCAATTTACTCCTGATCTTAGATGAGAAGATTTTAGCTTTTCACCATTGAGTATGATGTTATCTGTGGGCTTGTAATATGTGAGCTTTAATATGTTGAAGTGTGTTCCCTCTATACCCACTTTGTTGAGAGTTGTATTCATCTTGAAGTGGCCAATATGGGGATGTGGAACTTTTATACATAGTACTTTTGCTACATTGTGGCTTCATAAGGGCTTGTGTTAAAATTGCTTCTATGTCTAAGCAAAGAAAACTGCCTACATGTTGGTTTGTCCTGACGTAGGATAGGAGGGATATTTGGTTCCTATCACAGATACAGTTATTGTGATACGTTAAGGTTTGGAGCACTTACAAGTCTGTGGTATAAATAGATACCCCGCAGACATTACATTTTAAACCACGTGTACCTGTGGAATAGACAATATCACTGTGAGCACCTTTGACTATAGATGCGGAAGTGTTCCTTTAGACAAAGTTGTGACCCAGTTTAGTCTAGAGAAGGGCAGAAATTATTCACATTCCATTATTTGTAAAGTTACCTATTATTTGTTTGCTTTCATTATTTTTGCAACACTCATTTTATTTGCATTTAAATATTTTAAATAACCTAAGGGCAAACATACAAGTAAAGATGCAGTTAAAATGAATTGCTTGATATCCATTACTTCATGTATATCAAGCAGAGAAGTGAAACAAAAGACCCAAGTGTTTAATTTCTTTGAGGTTTTTTGCTTGTTATTTTTTTCTTTTTGAAACTTGTCTAACATGCATGTGCTATAAAACAGTTAACAGGGAAATAACTTGAGATGATTTGTTTAATGTCATATGAAATTTTCATGAACAATCCAAGCATAATTATTAAGAACATGTGCATTGAGTTGATGTAAGCAGAATAAAAGTTTTATGAATGGAGTAAAGTAGAAACATGAACTCTCAATTTTTCTTTTACTTACTTTATTCTTCAGTTTAGTTTTAATGATAAGAAATACATTTTATGTACTTTGGTGTCAACATTTAGCTTGGAAATGACTTTTATCAAGGTTTTCTCCTGCTTTCAGGATGTGCTTTAGAAATGTGACTGATTTTAATGTATACTTTTCACTGTCCTTTGCCTTTGCTGTATTTATTGATGTAGAATGCCTTGAAATTTTAGTTATTTATTCTAACAAATATAACTTTAGTACTGCTCATTTATGATCCAGAAATTATCTTCTTTGTTGGTGAGGAGATGAACGTGTGAATATCCTAGAATATCTTCAAGAAATAAATCCTGGAGATTAAGCCAGTAGAAAGTTTGGAGCTTTATAAGACACACACGTCTCTTCTGCTGAGGCCAGAACTTCTCTGATAGCAGCAGCAGCTGGACAGTGCGCGAGTCCAGCGGGTCACGGTCTCAGCAGGGACGTTGTCTGACCTGGTGTCCGAGTGGAACATGAAGAATCCTGTCCTCAGCATATGAGTTTGTAACCAGAGGTGACTGAGATGTGAAGAGTGACTAATTTGGGGCAATAAAGCTAGTGTCATTATATTTTGAATGATAACTTTCTGAACCATGTCTTAAACATTTAAATGTTTGTTGTCTGATTAGCAACATTGGCTTTTTATTTTATGAGATGTTGGAGCTTCGAAGATCTCTGAGTTGTATTGGAAGAATTTAATCTACTTTAAGAGAAAATTCATACCTTATTTTGCACTTTAATTTATAGGTGAAATATAAATAAATATCACAGAGTTTTAGTAAATCAAAGAACAGCTTTTATTACAGATTAATATTGGGGGTTATAGTAGAAATAATTTTATAGAGAAATATGTATGTATCTGTGAGAGACTGAATATATAAATGGACAATGGCAGGTCCTAAATAAAAATAAAACTCTGACCCACAACCTCTTTAGCAACCAGGCATGGAAGCCAAACCACATCTATAGCAATCAGCGCCAAACAGCAGAACTCGATCAATAACTGCCAGCTTCTCTAACTTTTGTCCTGCTTGTAACTTGGGGCCAACCAACGAAAACCAAATATGCTTTTCTAGCCAATCCCATAGGGTGCCCTGCTTCTAGACAGCTTCTCTCCAGCTTTCCAATGCCAACAGCTTCCCGTCAGATCACACCTGACGCCTTCCCTCTTCCACTTTTACGCTCCCCTGACTGCCTTTGAACCTCGGCCAAATGCTAGTGACGGTGGCTGACTCCCTTGCTACGGCAAGCTCTGAATAAATAGCCTCTGCTTGTTCTCATTTGGGTGGTCCTCATTCACTTCCACTTCTGGAAATATAAGTAGGTGGGATACTGAAAGTTATAAAATCCTAACAATATCATCTAAGAGTTTTAAATAACAATTTCAGGGTATGAATTACTCAATATTAAATAATCTCATGGCAGTAAGAATTCATTGAATCTCAGCTAGACATTGAGAAGCAGTCAATTCTAATTTAGACACTAGCTTTCCAACCATTTCTTAATTTTGAAATATAGATTTCCGCATCTACACTTTTAAAAGCAACCGAGATCATCTGAAAGTTATTTTAATATATAATTTATAGTGGTCCTTTGAGTCGTTAACCCAGGATCATACCTGATAATTTAAAGTTTTATCCAGAAAAGAATTTTGACTTTCAGTTAGTTCGTGAGGAATATCCAATATTTAGATAAGAAATTCAATTATCTTTTCATAGGAACCAAGATGATTAGAGCTCAGAGAGCCAGAGGCACTATGCTGTTTCATTTTAGTGTATAGCTGAACCAATTCTGTTTTTAAGTGTATATTTTATTTCAAGAATATTGGATCTGCCTTAGGAGCCATAAACTCACACTACTTCATTCATATTCATATTTACTGTTTTTAAACTAATTATTTTGCTAACTAATGCATTAAATTTGTTCTGTTAAATAATAGAAACGCTTAACTTAATAAAAATCTCCCTGGACTTTTCTTCTGAGCTGTTATTTAGTGGTGTTCAAATACAAAATATAATAGACCATTGCCATAAGGAATTTTCTGGGGATTTTAAAGGAAGAGAGAAATAAGAAAACACCTGGTAATGTACATTTCAATCAGGAAATCCAAGGATTGACTAGTGGTTCTCAAACTTTTCTAGTCTTGATAATAATAACAATAAATGCAAACACATATAACGCTTTTTATGTGCCAATTATTGTTCTCAGCACATTACAGGTATGAAGTGTTGTACCATATAAGGGTAATACCAATTCTAGGTAAAGTATAATTTTTTAACAATTCATTTAGATTTATAATTTTTGTCTAAATCAACAGTTCTTATATTTTTAGACTGAATGTAAATTTAAAATTAAAAAGAATAGGAAACAGTCACAGGGTATTTTTGCCAAGCGGGGGTCACAAGAAGCTACCCACCACCATCAACACAACTACTACCTGCTGCCATTACTTTTTCATTAAAAAAAGGATGGTTTAACATCAAAACAGTCCAAACTCAGAGTAAAGGGCGCTCCTTTACTGAAAAAAATTGTGCTTTATGAAAAGCTTATTTTATTCTGTATTTTTTCGGATTTTAACATGGATCTGTAAAAGCTTTATTGATCACCAAAGCCAATCTGTGGTTTTTACCTTGAAGAATAAATTAGAAATTTTAATGGGTCCAACTAGTTGATGGCTAAACAGCCAATCCTTTTGCCAATATCATTAAAAACAGAGAACACTCAAGTTTCCCTAGTTTTGTGTGAATAAATTAATTGGCTACGTGAATTCTTTACTTTTTAATTCTTTTTTTTTTTTAGCCTAATGACTGAAAGCAGTGAATAAAGTGTAAATAGTAATAGAAAAGAAAAATGAAGCAGGAAATTCACACACAGAAAGGGGATTCACATCTATGCTCATTTGCCTGTAAAACTGTCAAATAAATGTGTTTGCATACTGAGCGGTAAGTTTATTTTCCTCATGCCTTTCTTTAGTTATACGGCTTCTTAGATCTGTGAGTTAGCACTTGCTTCTCCAGAGTCCTCTACTCAGACTTTAATATCACTATACCCTTGGGTTACTAAGCATCACGTTTCAAGCTCAAGGAATTTGGTGTCTGTCTTGTAGAGCATACAAAGCATAACTCGATTTTTTTTTTTCAGGGGTTTTACTTTCCAGCTGTGTTAATTTGTTGTTTAGATGCCACTTACTAATTTTTTTTGTTAATTATCTCTTCAGTTCTTTGATTGGTCTACAATAGGGATATATTGATTATTCTTGTGGATGACCAAATGAAGTAAAAAAGTTCCAAATTCTATATTCAGAAATCAGGAAATAGCTAGGAAAATGAATCAGTGTCAAAATGTGCCTTACTGCTTGAACAGAGAGTTGGATGATAATTCAGCTCTCATAGGGATAAAGGATCACTGAAAATAATCTAAGTGCTAGATTAATGTTTTATTAATTTGTGAAAAAGAATGGAAATGTGGTCACGTTCACTGCTTTCAAAGAGCATATTACTTCTGGGGTGGTTATTTTGATCACATTAACACCTTAATCAAAGTAATCAGAAAATGACTCATGATTATGTGGTGATCAACTAGCAAAACATTACTCAAAAGTATCTGACATATACTGTGAGTGTGACTGTGGAAATATCAATTACGGCAAGTTGATTTTGTTAGTGATTCCTAGATAGAATTCATAGAGGAAAGGACCCTGGTAAAAATAGTTTTACGCTGCATGGTAATGTGTTTGATCTCAGATATCTCATTTCCTTTGAAAAATTAGTTTAAAATTTGTAACAAAACATATTGTAGTGGGTTGAATTGGGGTCCCCCTAAAGATATGCCCTAATCCTAACTCCCAGTACCTGTGGTTGTGAATTTATTTGGAAAAGGGGTCTTCACAGATTAAATTAAGGGTCCCGAAGAGAGAGTAAAAAAGTAGTAGGAACTTAGCAATGGAGAAGGTCATTAAATAGATTATTGTGAAGAGAAGCTTCCCTATCTTCCCTAATATAAGGAGAGAGAGATCAGGTAGGAGGCTAACTCTGGATAACTCTGAAATAATAATAAAGAAAATATAGTTTGGAAATTTAATAAATCAATAGGTAAACTGTCCCAAGATGAGAGCATCCTGAATTACCAGGGCGGGCCCTAAGTCCAGTGAAACATGTTTTTATGAGAGACACAGGGGATAAAGCCATGTGAAGATGGAGACAGAGACTGAAGAGATGCGCCCACAAGCTGAGAAATGCCAAAGATTCTTGCAGTAACCAGAAGCTAGGAGAGAATCACGGACAGATTCTCCCTCAGACCTCAAGAAGCAACCAATCCTGGCAACACTGATTTTGGATTTCTGGCCTCCAACACTGTGAAAGGATACATTTCTTTTCTTTCTTTCTTTTTTTTTTTTAAGCCATCAATTTGTGGTAATTAGTTACAACAGCTTTAGTAAACTAATGCACAGACTAAAATACCAGACGATTGTAAAACTAAAACAGACAAGTAGTTACAGCATATTGATTCCACAGGAATTAAACAGTTAACTCTAAATTATGAGTCATCCCTACCTTTATTTCATATCTATATTACCAAGCTTAAATAAAATTAATTGAATTTGCAACAGCGCTTGATTTCATGTTATGTTCCAACACCATTTCAGATGGAGGAATAATATAAATGGGTATAGTGAAGTCAAAATTTATAAGCAGAAACTGATTAAAAATGAAAATTAATTTGGAATCCAACCATCTAAAATATCCAGGGAAAATACTTCCGGAAACTTCCTAAAAAATACTTCCTAAAAAATAAATATTTAGGGAGAAAGTCACTTGGGAAACTTTTAAATGCTTAAGCAGAACATGAAAGCTATTAACCAAATGATATTAATTGCCATGAGATTAAATAGGAAACAGCAGGACAACAATCTTTATGTGCAAAGTCTTTCTAGTTTTCAGTCAATTATTGTTTGTAGAATTTTCTAGCAATTTTATCTATGCAATAGTTATTTAAAATCAAGTCAAAAGAATTCCATCATATTTTTGGGAAATGTTCTTATGCCCTAAATTAGGCTGCCTCACAGATAAATGCTCCAAATTTATCTACTTAAACTTACCAAACATCTGTTTAAAAGAGCAACTAACTGACACAATTTAAGTCATATGCTTAATCCTCTTAAAATGTATTTTAGAAAAAAAGTGACTTTTTTTAAAATTGTACCCAAATTATACAGAATCTGGATGTTTACTGTCATTGCCAACTATTATCAGAATAAATGTTCGTATCTAAATGCCAGAATTTTGAATTTCTCATAAACTTCACAGAAGATAGAGTTCTCATTAAACAAACAAAATGTGGCATCAAGCCAAGGGAATGAAGAGAATTGGAATCTCACTTTGGGTAAATGTCTAATTAATCATTGTCGACTAATTAATTCAACTCTTTCCTTTCTATTCTAAGCTTTTCCTACTTGATATTAGAATATATAACAAATGGAGTTTCAAGAATATATTTTGAAAGATGCTGTGTCAAAGTAAAGGTTATCTCCTGATGAGATTTTTAATTAATTAGAGAAAAGTTCAATAGAGGTTTAATACGAAAAAAAACTTTGTTAAAATTTGTTCTGATGTGCTACGGAGTAAAATAAGTTTGTAAGGCAATATGGAATATGTTTTAATAGCTGAAGTTTCTCTTTATCAGAACATTGTATTAAGCTTATTCTGAAATATTTTTACTGCAGATGGAAGGAGGTACATAAGGGAAAGTATCGGAGAGATATGTGTTAGTGGTCTATCAGTTTTAGATTTGATTCCTCGCTCTACAACCTCCAATATTGGATGAGCTAACCAATGGAAAGCACATCATCCAGTAAATGAAGCAGATAGGCACTTAATAAATGCTATTTACTATTATATTTTTTCTTTATTCATCTTTACTAGACATTTTAAAATTTGGGGGGGTTGTATCATTCTCTCATTTTAAAATCTGAAAAAAAAATGGAAAATATTAGTGGATTTTAATAAACCTATTGCTTATTGAAAATGTGTATCTTTTTGCTGTATTTATTAATTAGAAAATTGGCATGGATTAGAGTTCATGTGTGTTTTTTTTTTTTTTTTTTGGTGAGGAAGACCAGCCCTGAGCTAACATCTGTTGCCAATCCTCCCCTTTTTGCTGAGGAAGACTGACCCTGGGCTAACATCTGTGCCCATCTTCCTCCACTTTATATGGGACGCCGCCACGGCATGGCTGACAAGCAGTGCATCTGTCCGTGCCCGGGATCTGAACCCGCGAACCAGGGGCTGCCAAGCGCGGACTAAACCGCTGCGCCACTGGGCCGGCCTGCATATGTGCTCTTACATGATAGGGTACATATCTGGCTATTTCTGATATTTTCTTGAGTGATGTCAACATCAGGGTGTGGATATTTATAAATACCTTTGCCTTAACTTTCCTGCCCTCGTCAACTCCATTAGCCTTCATCTTGATGCCATTTCAACAACCCCGCCCCATGAACACACACTGGATTTTATCTTTTAGAATTGCTATTTTTCTAAAGTTGTTAGAAACATAGTGTTTTCTTTCCCTACCATTTTCACAACTATCCCCCCACTTAATTGAATCTCTGATCTCATGGAGCCCCTCAAAGCCTTGATCATCCTATTTATTTATTTATAATTATTTTTACTAATTTGTTGGGCTTTTCCTGTCTTCACTTTCTTCCCACTTTAGAGCATGTCTTATGGTCAACATAAGCCAGCACTGTTTTGACTGCAATCAACCGAAAAACAGTTAAGTCTGATTAAGGCAGGAAAAGTGAAATAATAACCATTGGAAGGGCAGAGGTTTGGCTGGTCCTCAGGGAACACTGGAAATGGATGATTTATTCAATAAATGGTACTAAAACAATTGGTTAAGCAGGTGGGAAAACAAACTAAAATATTTAATTTTAGTTTATTCATATTTTATTTTGACATAAAAATAAATTGACCTACTTAGAAAAGCAAATCTATAACTCTAAAAAAAATTATAGGAAAATCTTTTTATAAAATTGGCGTGGAGAAGAATTTCTGAATCAAAGGACAAAGGAGAAATATTTAATATATTTTACAACCTTAAATTTTATATTTATATATATTTATACCACAAAAATATTATAAATAAGTTCAGAACGAGCTGCACATTAAACATTTGTAATGCATACAACTGACAAAAGGTTGACAGCCAGAGTAGGAAAATAATTTCTACAAATCGCTAAGAGGAAACAGAATGGAAAACTGGCTAAAGAGTGTTGTATCACTCAGGGTTCAGCAGGAATCCTCTGGCACATTCAGAAGGGGGTTTGAGGAGAGTTTGATGCAAGGACTCTTTACTGCAGTCAGGGCAGGATTTAGGAAACCAGCTAGGGATACACCAATTCTGTCAGGCCAGGAAAAGAAAGAAGTGAAGGGGTGAGGGAAGAAAGAAAGAAGGAGCAGTGAAGGGGTGAGGGAAGAGAGAAGTTACCAGAACACAAAAGGGTTAAGAGGGCTGCCTGACAGGAGCTGCAGCCTCTGGTAGAGGAATACAACCAACCCATGGCAACTGGCAGGGAGACACCAGTTGGATAAATATCCGGTGTCACTCCTGTCCTACTCTCTGGATTTTCTGCTAACGTCTCCCATTGGGCAGAGCCAACTGGAAGCCAGAGGGATGGAAGCCAGCGCCCAACTTACGCGATTAAATCTCCAGTTAAGGGTGGCCAAATCTAAGTTTCCAACAGTCTAAAATTTTGCTCAGATGGGTGATGAGAGGGATTCTGTCACAAATAGGTTTTAAATCAAAGGGACTGATTTGGGTGCACGTTGTTAATAGCATGTCAGGCTGTTTGCCAATTAAAATATCCATAGCTGAGGTCAGAGCTCCAACATTAGCCTATAGGGAGGCCCTATAATTTGAGCAATTACTATAGGCCCTTCGTGTCAGTAATTCGTTTGGTGATGGGCAAGCTGGCGACATCTTTGAGTGGTAGGGTATTCGCCAAACGCAATGAAAGAGAGAGAGAGAGAAAGAACATATAAGCTAGTTAGATTGGGGAATGAAAGGCCATAGAGTGGTAAGAAAGACATATTCTCTCATTGACATAGGACACATTTAAGACGTAATAGAAAATGTGTATCCCATTTGTCAGCTTTATGAATTCGGTTCATGAAACAAAAATCGGCTATTCTGGGAATCCCCATATTACGGATTCTATATTGATAAGCCATATCTAGTCTTGCTGCAAATAATGGTGTCAACTGTGGGTCAACTGGAAAACTGTTGGCTGCACTGCTGATACCATGTTGCCATGTTATCACTATGATGTATAAGCTAACTTATTCTTTCCTATTCATCAAAATGGGATCTGCCATGTACATTACACATAGCATTTTGATGCCTGAGAATCTTTCTGAACTTATGGGAGGACTCTGAATGACCTGGACCACTGCCAACCCCTGAGATAATCCAAGGGTGATGAAACTTGACCTTGGTGTGGAACTATCTAATTTCAGTAGGGAAGGATAATACAACAGTATCTCCGTTGGACAGGCGGTAGTAACTGCCATTGTTTAAAGAAAGCTGATTTGTAGTGGAGGTAGCCATGCACTTCTTAGCTACCTAATTGATATGCATGGCTGAGAACAGTGCACTTAAAACAAGTGGAAGAGACACTTTATCATCTTACCACAAAATCCTTCCATAAAATCTTCTTTTTAATTAAATCTTTAGCATGATACTATATAAAGATAATTTCTGTACCTGATTAACTACATGCTTTTTGGGAGGGAGAGGAGCAGTTTCTTTGCATAGTGGTAATCATGCAAAAATATTAACTGTGCCTTAGACTTTTCTAATTACTTAAAGTGCTATCAGTTTTGTGTGACATAGGGAAACAAAGCCAGAAATTTGCTTAAAAAACAAACAAACAATAAAAACAAATCTTATTTCTCCCTGTAACAGGCATAAAATGAGCCAGAATAAGCATAAAACTGGCCAACTGGCCTAAGTAGAGAACTTGTCCAGAATAAAATAAAATCAGGTTATAGTAAGCGATTCCAACCTGCAGGATTTGCAAAAGATACCAGTGGGGATTTCACCTGTTTTGAGAGAGAAAGGGTAGGCCCCCTTCACAGGGTCTTGTATGAGAAGCTAGGGAAGTTTTTCAGCCTCTTTAAAGTTGGAGGTACAATAAAAGAAGAAAAATTAATGTAGATACTAGTTAGCGATGATATTAGTGCTGATACTAGTTAGTGATACTAGGGGTAATAGTATCCCTTATTAACCACAATCTCTGCCGTGTGTATTACAGATATAGAGTGTTTCAACTATTGTCCTTATCACAGAACCTTAAGATTGGAAAAGGCCAGTTGGTATTTGACTCATTTCTATAAAATTCCTGACAAGCACAGCAAACCTTTGCTAGAATACCTCCTGTGAAAGGGTGTTTATTTATTACCTTCCAGGACTGCCCACTCCTACCTAGGGATAGGTTTGATTTTAGATGCTGTCTCTTGTGTGTCTGTCTCCTTATGACTTCTACCTCGTATCCTTGGTTTGATCCACATGAACCGTAATAAGAAATGTTGACTCCAACTTCCACAGGCGAGCCTGTCTATATTTAAAGCATCATGCATTTTGAGACTTTTTTCATCTTGGGCTGAGTCTTTTGTACCACGTAAGAAATGAAGCTTATGGATGGGGCTGGCCTTAAACAAAATTGTTTATCAGGTAGTATTTGTCTTTACTAACACCTTTCTAGCACGTTCACACTGGCATATCTTCTTGGTCCTAGTGATTGCCATGTGCCACCTAAGGTACAGCCTTATTGCCACCAAGTTACCAACATCTCCATCCATCCCAGCACTCACTGAGCAGTTGAGACCATACCAGTCTTTTTATACTAGCTATCCTACCATTAATTATTATTATTTATTTTATAGATGTGTTTTTCTGTCTCTTCTATATTGAAAGGTCTTAAGAGTGAGGGAAAGCTATATTTTTTTGTATCATCATCAGCAATCATCTTCATCATTGCAAGAGCTAACATGTATTACATGCTTACTGTGTGACAGGTAATGTTCTAAGTCTTTACATGGATTAACATTTCAAAATAACCTCATGAAATAGGTACTATTATCACCTCCATTTTACATATGAAGACACTGAGGCATAGAGAGGCCAAGGAGTTTCCTCAAGATCACACACACAATAAGTGTTGGAACCATTATTTGAACCTGGACAGTCTGGCTTCACTGCTCACTGTCATAACCACTGTGTTACATTGCCTCCTACAATCTAAAATAGGAACTTTTATTGGCTCTCAACATACTTTCCTTGGATGAGTTCATCTGTGCCCCTGTTTTTAACTTTCTTTTAGATACCAGATCTACTACCTTCTGTGCTTCATATCTTTATTTTGAACTGCAAAGTATGTGACTCCATGTGGAAGCACTATTACTAGGTCAATCATAACATATCCCCAAATAAGTTTATCATTTTCCAGTTAAAACTCTGCCTTCTCTTGTGTCCCCTCTTTCATTAAATGGAGTCATCATACATCAGTTTGCCCAAGCTAGAGATCTAGCCTTCCTCATAGATTCTTCCTATTTCCACACTCTACAATATGAACGAATCTGAAAGTCCTATAAATTCTACTTCTTCAATATTTCTCTAATCAGCCCTCTCCTCTCCATTTTTATTGCGATTACCTTAGTTCAGGTTTTCACAATTTTTCACTTGAAATATTGCAGATCTGGCCTCAGAAAAGCCCTCTACTCAAATGTGGCTCCCTTCCAATGGATCTACCACCGCACAGCCAGGGAACTTATTAAACATGATAGTGATTCTGTCATGTACCTGTTTAAAGTGCTTATATATCTCCCCAACTCTTCCAGGATAAAAGAGACTAGCAAGTCAAATAAAGACCTTCATAATCCAGCTTTGTTCACCTTTCCAGCCTTACGTATTGCATACATTCTTAAGCAACCTGCAGTATGCTGTTTTCTCTGCTATATGTCCCTCATGGTCTTTCCTTGACCAACTCTCGTCTATTTTTTGAAGATTAGCTCCAATGTCACCTTCCCTTGGAATTGTCCCCTACAGCCACCTGCACTCCAATATCTGATTAATCTCCCTCATCACTTCATAGGTACATCTATGCTTTTTCTGTATGATTTCAGCAGCATAGCAAGGGTTTATTTTTACTTTTTTCAGTCTATTTTCCTGATAGCCTGTGAGTTCCTTGAGGGCAATTGTTGTGCTTGCTATTGTTGTAGTCCCAGTGTTTAGCGCAGTGCCAGGGAAGCAGCAGGCCTACAACAAAAATTAGTTGTACAAATGTCAATAATGCCTCCCAGTCTATTGACAGAAATGAGGGGGCCTAAGGCCAGGATGGGGAAAGGTTTCATCTGTGTGCTAGTTCTCACCCCTTGAGGGGCTTCTGGGAGCATGGTGTTGACGTGGATGCTGAGGCCACATTTAGGCTCAGTGGAAAAGTGCTGGAATTTATTACAGATATTTCTTACAGGCCTGGCAGGGGATAGGAAGCAGTGGCATTTGCCTACCTTGATACTGTTCCTACAGTATTTTTCATTAGGATTTGCCTTCAGATAAGAAATCCTCAAAGATGATAAAGATGTTAATGCTCCCCGAAGTTGATTTTTAAAAGTAATGAAATCTTTGGGACTTATTCCAGTGGCTGGAGACTTGCCTTTGTCCTTCAAATCATACCACTGCTTCAAAAAACAGGAAGCAGTAGAGTATACTAGTTAAGTTCCAGAGTGGGGTGTCAGGCAGTGTTAGTTTGCAGCTCTGTTCTACCACTTATTACTTGTTTGACCTTGGGCGAGTAACTTAAACCCTCCTGGCCTCAGTTTTCTCATCTAGAAAATGGGAGTAATAGTGCTAATATCTACTATTATTATGTTTCTAAGGTACCTCTACAAGAATAATTTTATACAAGCATGTCCTATTTAAGGACTTAAATCAAACCCGAGCATTCTAGGTTCAATCTAATTACATGGACCATTGGTAAGTATACTTGGTTCACATAGCGTGGGGCTTCACCCACTGTGCCTTTATGCAGAATGTGACTGCTTCACAGTGGAGCTAGGTAATTCCAAGCAGGCCAGTTTACACTGTGAAATGTGTGACGTAGGCAGGTGATGGTAGGCCTCACTACTGAGTTCCTTCTGAATGCTGGGCACTGTTTAGATCCTTTCTACATCTGCTGAAATAATATGCGTAATAGTCTTAGTACAGAGTTTGACACACTGACTCATCAATATGCTACTATGAGTGTTATTTATAATCTTCATCAAAACTAAACAGAGAAGGTGGATTTATTTAGTATTGAGATAATTCCTCACCATCGTTAGCCAAGGCACAGTCGATGCCTTCTGTTTACTGAGCACATCATGTGTGACTGATACTGATTCTAACTTCAAGAATCTCTAGATCGTATCTCATCGCCAGGTAACCCCGATGAGACCATGTGACTGTTCCAGACACTAGTGAGTCACCACAATGCTTTGGTTAAATTGAACATAATGACATGTGTTACTAAGAAGAGTTAATAATGTGAATGATTTTCCAAGGATTTTCCAACTTGAGGGTATAAGCTCCTTGTTGTGGGGACCTTGCCCTGTGGCCATTATACTAACCCTGGGGTATATACTAATATAGTCTATACTAATTGCTCACAAAGATCAGGGTTTTAAAGGAGGGTGAAATTACCAGAAGGAATGTATTTCTTACCAAATTAGATAAGAGGACAATTTCTTGACTTTTCCTTAGAGGGGGGAAAAAGTCAGCTTTAGGGAATCCACACTATCCTTTAGAGCCCGATTTCTACATAGCTGGAAGTTAACCTGATAGGCTTTGGCCCGAAGGAAAGCTGACACTTGATCACGCAGACACAGAACCTGTGACCGCCTCTCCGCGCGAGTGTTTAGACCAGGCTCCTCCAGACAGTGATGGAGTGCGTGGAGCAGCTCTCTGATTTCACTTTAGAGTTGTTGGAAGAATATTAAAGTAAAACCATGGAGATGAGACTCATCTGGATACGCATGTGTAAGTAGGGATTACAGAGACGAGTTATCTAAAAGTCTCCGCTTCTAAGCATTTGAATGTGGTTCTTTGTCACTGATCCCAAGCTAAATTTGATTGCACTGGGATCAGGCGCTGATCCTTTCTTTTCAATAACAAAAATCACACCCCACAGTACGACAGCTGAGGCAGCCCTGGAAATGAAGCATTTTGCTGAGGAGAAGGATAGACTCGTGAGTGGGCTTGGTTAAGGTTTTTTAAGGAACCACAGACTTTTTTTCCTCTTAGCATTTGGTGGTTTGGAGACTGCTGGGCTGTGCTGCTGGATGTGCTGCGGTGGCTAATTTAAAGTTCTAAGAGGGTTTCAACCAGCGCGCACGTTTCATCACAGATAGATGAAAAGGTTTTTCAAGTATTCTGCTCACTCATAGGCGGCTGGGGTCCAGTAGGATTGCATGTCTGCCGCGACCTCGGCAAATATCACTCCCAATTTGACCCTGTAAAGGACAGCCCTAGAAATTCTTTACACTTTGCCCACCTGGAAACAGACTGCACGTGTTATGGCGACTTTGACTGTGAGCTCTTCATTTCAAGGTTCTACATCTTCATTTTAATATGCATCTCTGTTCTTTATCTGTGTGCCCGAGGAATACTCAATTCGTGGGAGGCTGTGAACGACCGGGATCCTCACAGCTCCCTTTAGCCTGGGACTCCTTAGAAAGCGGGAGAGCTCCTGACCACAAACAGTGTTAAGTGTAGTTTTCTCTACGTTCAGTTCTCCACAGAGGCCACGGTAGATTGATTTTTACAAAGAAAAATCATACTTTTGGCTGTCTTGCTGCAATATATGAATATGCATCCTATAATTTATTGTCTAGTCAGTGCATTGTATTGATATCAATACTGCCCTTTTGTTCAAAATGACAATGGCTTGACAGATAGAGGCACGTGAAAGAGGAAAACAAAGATGTCAAAACAGGGGGGTTGTTCACACAGCCGTGAGACATTACCATCCCCGATGTCTTCTCTAAAGCCTGCCGCCTCAGGCCTACTGTGGATAAATGATGACACGTTATCAAAAGCACACCATCGAGTTAAAATGCTTGATGTCAAACTAATCCTGCCTCACCAGGTATTTCCTCCCACTTATAATACTCTTTTTGAAAATAAAAAAGGGTCCACAAATTCAGATGTGTATATAATAGGGATGATATACAATTGTACTTCAAGCTGACTGCGAGCAATCTGTCAAAAAACAAAGCTAAATTCTGAGTAATAAAATCCACCAAATGATTGATATCTTGCATTAAAGTGTGAGTTGAAGAAAGCAATCTTGTTTATGGGAAAGTCTTGGCTTGGCACATTTTTCATGCCACATAAAGATGGAAATCTTACCTTATGGTTGTAGATTACTGTTATATTTCAGCGTCTGTAATTGTGAAAGGACACACTTCTGTTTTAAAATAAGAACCATCTTCTTCTGATAAAAATGAGCTCATTTTAATATAGTTCTTTTTTCCAGTACATATCATATTCTCCTTTGCTTTCATTCCTCTGTTAACTCCTTTGTGACTCTATTTTACTGTGATTTAGTAAACAAATGCATCTTCTAAGAATTTTCAGAATTTCCAAATTGCTGTGTGTTTGTGGGCACGCCATGGTGTTAACAATGAGTTAAAGATATAAAGCGTTTACTTAACATTTAAGAATATTGCGAATTGAAGAAAATTGGGTCAGCATGTTCTCCTTTTCTGCATAGGAGAGAAATGAGTGGTGATATTAAAAATCGTGTATAATTTTTGAAGCTTATCACTTTCCAATTGCTTTGTATTAAATACTTTTTAAATAAAGCTTTCTAAAAGTGCATAGTAGTTTATAGTTTACAAAGTGCTAACACATACATCATTAATCTTCATCTAGCCTTTGAAGTAGGGATTAACATTGTTACTATTTTTATCTTCCTGTTTCGTATACCAGGAAACTGTGGCTCAATGAGGTTAAAGGATCTGCCCAAAGCTGATCATCTAGAATTTAGCAGACTCAAGTCTTTTGATGTAGTAGAATTCTAAATGATTTTAGCTCACTTACCTTCTGACTAAAATACAGGTACACCAACTCTAGCATTGGAATTAACCAATGCTAGATGGAAAATGCCATACTCTACCTTTGGTTTTGGCTAAACTAGAGCTAAATTTAATTTAAAAAGTTGTGTTTTTGTTTTTTGGGAGGAGTGTGTGTAGGTCAAATAAGAGAATGGAAATTGGTATTGCAAAGGGTGAATAAGAGAATTTTGTTACCTCTGAAATAGTAAACATGATTTCAGCATATAGGTAATTAATGTTTTTCATAAATATTGAGCAAAAATAGAAGTATCAATGCCATAACGAACATGTGTAAAATTTGTGAAAGTTGAGCATGCATTGTCTCTTTGGACCATCTTTGTATAGCATGGAAAAGTTTCTTTCTCAGGAGAAGGAGATTAGCTAAATCTGGATTCATCCCAGTGTTACTCAGGTCTGCATTTCTCTTTCTGGTATCCCAACTTCATGTCCTTTTCTGCCTTTCTGATTCCCTACAGGATAGGCTGGTTCTAAAGTGGTTCCCAATGATTAACCCCTGACTTCTGGTATTCTCACTCTTGTGTAATTCCCTCCTCTTGTGTGTGAGCTGCCCCTAGTGACTTGCTTCTAATGAATAGAATATGACAAAAATTACAGACGTCATTTCTGAGATAAGGCTATAAAAGACTGACTTCCTTCTCTCCGTCTCTCTTGCAGACTCCTCCCTCTTTGGCCGGCTTTGATGAAGCCGGCTGCCATGTTATGAGCTGCCCTGTGGTGAGACCCATGTGGCAAAGAACTGAGATCCTCAGTCCACAGAGAACTAAATCCTACCAACAACCACCAAGTAAGCCTGGAAGCAGATCCCGCCCCAGCTGAACTTGAGATAACTACTGCTTTGGTGAACACTTCGGCCGCAGCTGAGTGAGAGACCTTGCGCTGCAGGGCCCAGCTCATTTGGTCCAGATGCCTGACTCACAGAAATTCTGAGATAAAACATGTGTGTTGTTTTAAGCAGCTAAGTTTTGTGGTAATTTGTTACCCTCCTAGATATTCTGTCATATCATCTTATATCATTTTTGTGAAAGCTCTTATTATTATCTAAAATGGTCTTAACTTATTTATTGCTTATTATCTCTCTTACTCCAATTAAAATGTAAATCTTATAAGAGTTGGGACCTTATCTTTCTTGTTCATCTTCGGTTCCCCAGTATCTAGAAGAGCACCTGGCACGTAGTTACTGGTGCTTAGTAATTCCTGAATGAATGATGAATGAATTTTGCTTAGAGTTTTCTCTCCAGGCCCTTGTTATTGTCTCTCCCTAAAACAGAGAAATGGCTTAGGGCAAGAGCATTTGCTTTTTCTCTCTATCTCTACCTATGGAAGGATTATTTCTCAAATATTTTTTAACCTGCTGCTAATCTTCCTTCCGACAGCTGTTTCTCTATTAACTTCTCCATGTCCAGAGGTCTCTATAAAGAATATTCTCATCATTTTCATTTTGCATAAAATTAGGTAAAAACAAAACAGCTGATTCTTTGACATACAGTACATTTTCAAATTTGCTTTTCTCTGGATTCTGAACTTGTGTTCACCGGTATTTTGATAGAGTAGCATATTATCTGTATTTTTAAAATCTCTTTATTTTCCATGTTGTTTCCCTGGGAGAAGTGTTGGCTTCCTGAGTAAAGTTCTTATAAGTGAAAGTAAGAAATACCTTCACTCTGTCTCTGTTTCTGTCTGCCTCCTGTCTCTCTCTCTTCTTATTTGTTTTCCCCAGACTACTGTTAGTTTCGTAAAAGGTGGGGAACTTCTGGCTTTCGGACCAAATTCGGTCCTTGGCTTCATTTCATCCAGTTTTCAGAGCAATTGTGCTATTGCCACTGATGTAGAAGCTTGTAAAATAAAGGACTTCTGTTGTTCTTTCATTTATTGTGAAACTTGTTGGGATTTAAAATTACAATAATTAAGAAGTTATGAACAATGAGTTCAAGTTTCAAAAAGTGTTGGTTTTGGTCTAAAGTTGGAACAAAAATAAACATCAGCTGTATTGTTACCTATCTTTTGCCCATTGTGTCAAGAGCTTGATAAGGGAGACATAAAAAATCCCACACACCTTCATGTTTACTAATGATTGATGGTGGTTATATCCTCAAAAACAAATTATTCAGCTGCCAGTGAGGTAAAAACAATTAAAGTTACAGTCACCAGTTGCCTAATATTGTATTATATTTAACTACGTTTGAAATTTACAGTAATTAACTAAAAGTTCCAGTCAACAAATTCAACACATGCAGTCATGTGTCAGGTCAATGTGTGTTTGGCCAGTCAAGGGAGAGTGTAAGAGGGGAAACAAGCTGGGAGAAGGAGAAAGACTGATAGAAAGACACAGTCCTAAAAGTCTTCTTAATCATTTTCAATAGACTAATGTCCTAACAGTCTTCTAGTGAGTGAGGAGTTTAAGAATTCACTTTATAGAGGGAAGGACAAGGTATGGGAGAAAGTGAAATAATATTTATAGGTTACCTATAATGTACCTATGATATGCTAGACACTATATTAGGCACATCATGTTCTTTATCTTATTTAACACTTACAACAATCTTAAAAGATACATTTCACCATCTCTGAGTAGATCCAATTCTCTGTTTTCTCACAACACAGCCGGAGCTGAAGTAAACAACACAATGGTCTTTCTACAGCCTCAGTCTCAACCAGGCCCTTAACCAGCTGGGAGTTAGTTTACTTTCCTTCTAACCCAAATAAGATTTCAGACATTCTGTACTTTCTTCAAGTCTCTTACTCTTCCCTTCCATATCACTCTCAGTTGATGATTTTGTATCTTACTTCAGAGAGAAAATAGAAGCCATTAGACATCGCCTAATTCATTTTCCTGTCCCTCTCCTCATCTACCAATTTACTGTCATCTATCCTTTCCTCCTTCTCTTCTATTAACATCGGGGAATTATATCTCCTTCCTTGATGTCGTTTAGATACTCCTTTGCCTTTTCAGAAACTAAGCTATCAGGTACTCCCTCTCTCCTTTATCTTTAACATATTCCTCTCACCTGAGCCCTTCTTATTAGTAATTAAATACACCCTATGCAAGTATCTTTTCAATTTTAAATGTTATAATATTTAAATCTTATTAATACATTTATACATTATACTATCCTAATTTTATTAATTACAAATCCGTAGAAAAATTAATAATTATTTTCCTCTCTACTGAGGAAAAGGGGAATGATTATTCCCCTCTTCATGTAAGCATACAATTGTTTTTTTTCATCTTAAAACCACCTCTATGAGCCCATTTCTGCCTCCAGATCTGATTTCTGTCCTCCTTTCATAGCAAAACTCCTTGAAAGAGTATTGTATACTTCTAATTTGTTTCTCTCCTTTTCTCTTATCAAGCTTCTTGTATCAAGGTCACCAGTAGACATTATTAAATCCAGTGGTCACTTCTCCGTTGTGATGTTTCTTGACATTTCAGCAACATTTGCTGTAGTTGATCATTCTTTTTCTTGAGCCACTTTCTTCATTTGGCTTCCAAGGTGTCTGGTTTTCCCACTAATTCTCTGGCTTTTCCCTCTCATTGACCTTCACTGATTCCTTCTTGTCTCCTTCACTGCTAATATGGGATTGCTCAGGGCTTACTACTTGGACTTCTCTTCTCTGTTTAAACTCACCTCCTTGGGATCCGCATCAAGATTCAGAACTCCAAAGATAATCTGCCAACTTCCAAATGAATACCTCAGCACAGATCTCCTCCCTGACCTCCAGCCTCACATAGCCACCTGCCTACTTGTCTCCTCAATTTAAATACGTAATGTGCGTCATAAACTTAACATGTTCAAAACTGAGCCCTTATAGGTCTGCCACTCAAACCCGTGCGTATCACAGTGTTCTCTAGTGCAGTAGACGGCAAATTCACTCTTCCAGTTTCTCGGGACAAAAGCTTGGAATCATCTTTAATAACTCTTTTCCCCCTCACACTTCATATCATAGGCTCTACTTTTAAAATATATCCAGGATACAAACTCTTATACCTCCAGTGTCATTCTACCCTCATAAAATCATAATTATCTCTCACCCCAAATCTCTTAATTGGTCTCCCTATGTCTACCTTCAACCTATTCCCCACCTATGAAGAAGCCAGTGTAAAAGTGGTGAACTCCAAGGCAGGTCATACTCAGAATCCTCCAAAAGTTTCCCATTCCATTCTGGGTAAAAGTCCAAGTCCTCGTAGTGATCCACAGGACCCTAAATTATTTGTTCTCATTTCAAATGGCCTCTCCAGCTTCACCATTTCTAACTTCTTCTCCATCCATAAGAGCCCTGTAGCTCTTCAACTCTTCTGAAACATGACAGCAGGCTTGCATCTGGGACTTTTCTACTTGATATTGCTTCTGCCTGTAATGGACTTTCCCCAGATATCTATTTGCCTTACTTCTTTGTTCTTTCCATAACAGAAGATATATTTTACTTGTTTATCTTGTTTTTGTTTCTCTCCCAATAAAATATAAACCCTAGTGTTAGACTAGCACTAGCTGTTATAGCAAATAAACCCCCACATTTCAGCAGGCTAACATAATATAGTTTATTTTTGGCTCGTGTAGATGTTCAGTTATTTTTGTGATCAGTGGTTCAAGAGGGCATTCTTCCCCACATAGTTATTCAGTGACCCAGACTGACAAAAGCACTGCCATCCCTAATTTCATCATGTAAGGTCATTCTGGAGGCTATTCCCATTTTTTAAAGACCATAGCACAGAAACGGCCAACTTTACTTCCATTCCAATTCCAGTGAAGACACCCAGTAAGACAGCCATCGGGACGAAGGTGTGTGGGGAAAGCAGCCCCTGATTGGGCAGCTACCCGCCAATGGCAACAGAAAGCCTGAACATTTGGTGATTGCCTGGCTGTCTATGCCACATTCCATAAAAGCAGTGACTTTTGACTATTTTATTTACTGCTATATGCCCAGCACCTAGAACAGTTAAATGAATAACTGAAACAAATAAACACACCATTATGGCCCTATAACCCTGCCCAGCCACTATCCTTTCCCTTCTCAAGCTTATCAAAATGGTAGCCCAGACTTCCTGTTTCACTCTAACTTTCCAATTATTCCTTATCTCACTCCAGTCTGAGTTCCACCAAACCTGAACTTCCTCCTTATAAATAAATTCACCAGAAAATGGGACAGGATAACATTTTGCTTTTTTTTTTTCCAATTACTGTGATTCTCTTTTTTTATCTTGTGGTGCTCTGTCCGTTGAAATGGAAGCAACAATTACTTCAGGGAGAGGGCAGAACACAGCTGAAGGTAAAGAACACAATGTTCAGTTTTAATACTCCAGACAATTCCAACATCTCACAGGACTGTCAAAGGTCAGGAAACCTGACTTTCAGTTGCAAGAGTTAGGCACTTGAGAGTGAGAACAGTTCTTCTTTTTCTCTGAACTTCCAAGGATGTTTTTGCATAGCAGAAAGCATACTTGGAAATGTGTTCTTAGCATTTGAGTCTA
This sequence comes from Tapirus indicus, assembly GCA_031878705.1. Taxonomy (NCBI): domain Eukaryota; kingdom Metazoa; phylum Chordata; class Mammalia; order Perissodactyla; family Tapiridae; genus Tapirus; species Tapirus indicus. The sequence goes on from CM062918.1 coordinate 6,444,907, forward strand.
AGCTGTAGACAGAGTACGACATGGGAATAGTTTCGTTTCACTCTGGGAGGAGGTGAAAAATCACCTCTGTGCTGCAGTGGGAAAGTAGTCTGGGTTGGGGAGCATTTCCACTTGGGTTTTCCGAGAGCAGAGGCTGGGATAAGGACTTCCATGAGACTTGTTTATTTGGGGAGGTGATCTTCAGGAACAGGAGGAGGGATCGTGGAGAGTGAGATAAGAAAGCTGAAAAAGCCAGTGTAAGTATATTTCTGAAGTTCCTGTTGTGAGCAATGGAGGCTTTTTTTCTTGGAACCTCCTGAGAAATATAGAGACTGCCTTCTAGAACTGTCCCTCCAAGGATGGGAGGCAAAAGCATCTTATTCATTGGATCCCATCCCAAACTGGTCAAGACTTACTCCCGAGAGTGGTAACTTCCTTGTTCTGAGCTATAGACGCCATTCAGGCTCTCACAGCATTGGAGAAGGTCCTGGGGGAGAAAGTGTGAAATGGGGCAGTGTCGCTTAGTAGTGGGATCTAGAGGCATGAAGTGACTGAAAGCCCTCATGGAACTGTCCACTTCAATTATGACTGAAGTGAAGTGAGGCCTTAAAGATATGCACTGGACACCAGAAGTGTCTCATATAGGGAGATTCTAAGATGATAAGACAGACATTTAGAATTAGTAAGGAACCTGTTTTCTGCTCCACCCAGATTTTGGACTAGAAGAAACTGCAATTTGAAGTAGGATGGCCACATTGTACAATGATCACACATTAGGCATGGCAGGGACTACGGACATCAACAAATGATTGCCACTCTAAGCAGCAAAAACTAGGCAGGACAAGCTATTTAATAATTGGAGACCCTCAAAGGTCTGAGAGCTATGCAACAACTAGACACCCTCCCCTGACATTAGACTGCCCCAAGCAGGGAGAAATGAAGGAAGGGCACGGGGTGAGGACTCTGAATTTGACCAAGGACCTGACCAAAAAGGTGATTCTAAAAGGAGATTCACTTCATACCTCCAAAATTTATTCACCACCTCTCAAAGAAAAAAGAATCAGTAGAAATAGGAGCTTATGAGTAAGCTAAATTCTATTATGGAGAAATAAATGTCTTTACATATTTGATCACTTGAGTTATACTTTCAGAACTAAAATCTAGAAGTCCCTAGAATTCTTTTGTCTCCATCAGCCTTGAACTAACTTGGCCACTGTTGATTGCAATCAAGAAAGCCTAACTAATACAAAAATTGCTTCCAGAGAATGAATTAGCTGACTGTATGATTCATTTGGAAATGGGACTCAGCATTTGAGACAATGAGATTCCAGTTCACGTTCTGGGAAGGGAACTGATAGCCCCTGAGACAAAAATAGAACTTTGAGGGTGAAGCTCTGAGATCCAAGCAGTTGCTGCCACAGAATGATTTTAAAAGGAGCATGAATTCCTGGGCTGTGTATGGTGAGTGCCTCTGAGAGGACCGGATAACTTAAAGTAACAGGATAAAAGTTCAAATTGCTAAATTGTTACCTTATATCATGGGATGAAATCCAGGGGCTTTCTGACTCTGTTGAAAGACATGTTTTCATTTTATAGCAGAAGCACTGAAGTCACTAATTGATTATTGATTCTGAAGATTGATGAGTTATCATATCAATTGAATTCATAACCTCATCAGGTCCCTTGCATGAAAGTTAGGGAACTAATCAATAACTGATGGAGATTTGACTATGAGAGAAAAAGTAACTAGAAAGATTTAGAGGATCTGGATGTGGAATGCGCCACTTGGGAAGTCATCGGAAACTCCCCGTGGGCGTTGTTCACTAGAGAAAATCCTCCTCTGCCAACAGGAGGAGGCTGACAAAACCCTCCACGCCCTGCCTGGCTTTTTGGTAACCAGAATCCAAAGTCCACATTGCCAGGGCATTGGAGTGCAGAGTCAGAGGAGGGAATTTGAAGAATTTGCCAATTTGATTAACCTAAAATATGAAAAAAATCGAGGGAGTTGGTTTTGAGGGTATAATAAGTCAGGCAGGTGTAACAGAATTGTAATTACGCTTTATTTATTGATATGGCTACATGTTTTTGAGATTCTGTATTTAATAGATTAGCCAGAGTGAGAGCTGTGATTCTAATGGTTTCTAGGCTGAATAATAAAAACCCGATTCAGAGTTGGCCTGTGCTAAAAGACATGAATTGGCCAGGAATCCCTACACATCATGCAGAACAGAGTTTGCAATCTGGCAGCCTGCAGCCCGGATCTGGCCTGTCCACAGGCCTTGTCTGGCCCTCATAGTTTTGGCCTGCACAGTGTTTTTAAAACAGTTGATTTATATGCCAAGAAACCTACAAAAAATTTTTTTATTTCCACCCTCTTTTTAAAAGATCTGGCAACACTGAGCTCATATTCCTATGTGGCAACAGTTTGCTGCTGTCTGCTTAAGATGGGGCAGGTGTTTTTCGATTTGCTCTAGGCCCATCACTCTCTAGAGCAACCCTGCTCCAGCCCACTGCACTCGTTTTAATTTGATTTTGTGATCCCTGTTGATAAGGAAGGAATAAAAAGACTTTGAATAGTATAACTCTGGATTACACCTAACCTATATCCCACCTGTCCACCCAGACACATCTTGAATAATGGATTGATGAAGAAGGAGAAGAATCTACAGAAAATACTTTTAGTGTCTCTCTTAGGCCTGGGATACTGGTGAAAGGGCCCACAGTTGAAATGGGCTCAGATTCCAGCAAGAAAGGAGAATCTTATGGTGGCAGAGTCCAGGGTATGGCGCTAAACTAACAGAAGAAAACAGAGACTGTACCTCAGAATGTGCCCTTATTTGGAAATAGCGTCGTTGCAGATGTAATTCACTAGGATGAGTCACGCTGGAATAGAGTGGACTCCTAATCCAATGTGACCGGTGTCCTATAAAAAGGGAAAATTTGGACACAGACACGCACACAAGGACAACACCATGTGAAGATGAAGGCAGAAATCAGGGTGGTGTAGCAGAAGCCAAAGGTTGCCAGCAACCCCCAGAAACTAGAGGCATGGAGCAGACTCTCCTTCACAACCCAGCGCTCAGAAGGAACCAGCCCTGCTGACACCTTCATCTTGAGCTTCTAGCCTCCAGGACTCTGAGACAATAACCAATACGGTTCCAGTATGTTCTGAGGACAGGATCTTAAGCTTTTCCTTCTATTTGTTATCCAATATTCTTTGACTTATTTCTTTTTGGGGGGTGAGGAGGCTCAAAATAAAATCTATTTCTTTTTTATTTTTCAAAGAAAGTAATAGGCACAGATACGTGTATCCCACAAAACTGTGAATAGGTCACAGTGGACCTGTTCACTATCAACTCGTCCTTAAAATCCCAGCTAAAGTGAAGGAAAGGGGAAGAGAAATCTACACACACACACAAACCAAGACTAGGTTAGCACTCTGTATTTTTTCTCCATAGAAAGATTTTAATTATAATGAAAAGTAATTAGTTATGGGATTATTCATCAATGTGTATCTCCCCATTAGACTGAAATCTATGACAGCAGGAAAGAATTGTGTTTTATGTCCACTTAGCAGTATCTGGAACATGTAGACACTCAATAAATATTTTGGAATGAATTAAATATTACGTTTGTCTTATTCTTAAAGTCAATAATAGTCATTAGGTATAATTAACAATGAAAAATCTCTCATAATTAAACTACACAATTTAGTATCTATTTTAGAGTTCTTAAAATATCTGTATCATTGCTTTTGTGATAGAATGTAATTAATCTTTTCAGAATTTATTTTGAAAAGGTTCTCTCTCCTCTAATTCTTCGTTCATTTCACATGTGGCTGTGACTATACACCAATGGCAGAGTATATTTACATATTATCAAGTTGAATTGTCTAAAATTAAATGGAAGCTCCTTATAGCGATTTAAAAGTAGAAATTAGCACTAATTACTACTTAGATGAAAAAACTGTAAGCCTTTTGTTTCCTGATGAAAGATCAATCAAATTTAAATGGATTTATCTATCTCATAACTTACTGTAAAAGCAATTGTCAAAATTACCCTTGCCTTGTCAAAAAGATATCAATGGAGAGTTAAACATAATTGAAGCAATCATTTTCATACATAACACCAAATGCTAGTAAAAAATGTTCAAATGCTTATTTCACACTAAATTAAAAAAAAACAGCAAACTTACAAAACAGCTATGTTTTATATTGATATTTCAACATACATGTTTATCCAAGTGTCCACCTGACATAGCTACTTCAAAGTCTTAACAGGCATTCCAAATCTACATCTCTAAATAAAACTCTCGATTTCCTCTGCCTTTCAAAGTCGGTTCCTATCTTTTTTTTTGGCCCAATTCACTCAGTTTCTCCAGACAAAAATCTAGAGGTCAGCTTTGTCATGATTTCTTTGATCTTCACATCCAAACCAATAGCAAGTCCCGTTGATTTTAGCTTCAAAATGTATAGTTAATATGAATACTTCTCTCCAGCTCCTTTGCCACAACCTAAGGTTATGCTGTTATTTTGTGGGGCCACTTCAATAACGCCCTAAGTGGTCTTCCTGCTGTATCCTTTCCCTCTTAAAGTCCATTCTCCACACCACAGATCATTTCACCATCAATGGCTTCCCATGGTGTTTAGATTAAAATATAAACCTTTTGCCATGGTCTTTGTATCCGTTGGGTCTTTTTAGAGATGGAGTTAGGAATGCTAAGATTTGGGGGGAGAAACACCTTTGAAAGAAAAAGGGAGAGAACCGAATTTGGAAGAGATAGCAATGAAAGGGCAATGCAGACCTAAACATGTCTCTGTTCCCAACAGCTTGCTGTGGAGCAGCAGTTGCTTACTAAAGGGGTCCTGCATTGAGTGGACATGGATGTGGCCAGGCCTTGTACTACAGTCTTGCTCTGTCACCTGCTGATATCACCCCAAGGGAAGCATGCAGTTAGCTTAAACGCTGAGGTGTATCTGATGGTGCTGACAGTTGGAAGCTGTCAGTTAACCACACTCTCTGCAGCTGGGCAGTGAGCCATCTCTTAAAGATGGATTTGGATGGTGAGTTTCTGTGCCTGCTCAGTCTTCGAGGCCCTAGGTGCTTTAGGTCCTCACCCAAGTCTTCAAACTCATGTCATGGCATGCTTCCCTGCAGCCACTGCTCTCTAATTTTTGTACACACCAAGTCCTTTCCTGCCTCAGAATCTTTGAACATTCTATTTCCTCTGGAGTATTTTTGATATGTGTTAACTCATTTAATTCTAAAAACAAGCCTATCAGGTAGGTATTATGATTAGTACTATTTTACAGACGAGGAAACTGAGGTGTAAAGAGGTTAAGTGATGTCCCCGGTGTTCCACAGCTAGTAAATTGTAGAGCAGGGTTTCTAACCCAAGACTGTGGCTCCAGAAGCTTGCTGTTAATGAATATACTCTACTGTCTTGACAGATATTCTCATGGCTCAGGTCTCAGCGTAATGATTACTTTCTCAAGGAAGCATTCACTGACCACCCTAACTTTAGTAATACCCAAACCCATCCAGTTACTATGTGTAATCCCTACTATATTTCCATAGACTTAATCACAATATAAAATTATCTTTTTGTGTTGTCTTTGACATTTATTTTGTCTCACCATACAAGAATGTAGACTCCTTGTGGTCAAGGACTATGTCTGTCTTCAGTTCACTGTGCTCTCCCTTGTACCCATAATAAAGCCTGATCATCACACAAGCTCTTTAAATGTTTCTTTAAAAAAAAAAACAAAAACGAGTTATCAAAACTTTTATTCTCTAGAAAAAGAAATAATGTTAGGCTGTAATCATCTTGAAAATGAATTTAGCCATTATATTGAATAAGTAGATACTGAAATCTATTATATTTCCTTTTTTCCCTATACCTAAGAAGGGTTTCATGTTAATTCAGCTCTAAAAAACACCATACTAAAAGGGAAACGTAGAAAATATTTGGGCTTTCAAAGGTAATATATATTTATAGATCTCTCGTTCTCTCTCTCTCCACACACATGCACACACACAGCCTACTAAGGGGCTGCTCACTAAAATAGGTAGGAAAAATCTAGGTCTACTGGACAGTATCACAACCTGAGATACCTTAGAGGGGATTCATAGCTTCTTATTTATTTCTCACTAAGCCAGTTTGCATTGTAGGAGCCTCTGATTTACAGGGATGCCAGGTGCATGAGAAAGGGCCATGTAATGTGGCCCAGAGGTATGCATACCATTGATATCCCCCAAGCCTATTCCAAAGGAGTGGCTATTAGCCTTTTTGGAGAAAGGGAAAAACCAGACCTTTCAGGGGTAATTAAGATTACAGATCTGAACCAACACTAATCCTTATTGACAACAAACTCTACATGGTTCACCAGTCAAATTGCAGACCTATAGGTTGGGTGAAAAGTGAAGTCTTAGACCAAATCCGTCCCACATTGGGTTTAATGCTGCCACTGAACCGGCTTCAGAATGTAGAATGAGAACTGACATACTAAGTAATTGGAAAAACTCCAAAGTTAGTTTCATGATCCATGGAGTCAAGGCCATTAGATTTGAAAATGTCAAGTAAGCCTCAAGAATTGCCTTCTACCCTTGCTCCCATCACCCAAACCCCAAGACAGTGAATCACTACTGCATCTCTGGGAGAATTAAAAATTTAGATGCAATAACAAGGCTTGAAAGATACAGGAGGTTTAACTCTCCTGTTGGGTGCAAAACTAGGCAGGTTTTGGGGAATGACTGTGGATTATTACACTTGGAGATGCCAATCACAGCTGTAGTTCCAGATTTGTGTTCTTTATTGGAGGAAATAAAAATATTCCCTGTACCTAATATGCAGCTATTGCAAGTTCTTTTTCCCCAACCTTATATCATTAAAGATATTCAGAAGCAGTTTGCTTTCTCATGCCAGAGACGTAGAATGTCTTTTTTGGTTTCCCCTAAAGCTATGCTAATTTTCCTGCTCTCCATCATCTCTCTTTCCTTTAAACTTTCTAGAGTATTCATACCCATGTTGATATCATAAACGAAACGTATTTGCTCTTTCCTTACTGTAGTTATCTCCAGTAAAAACATTGATATTCATACAAGCATCTTTAAATGACTCATATCTTCTAAAATTTTATACCTCCCAAATGAATAGGAATAGCTATGTCTGGTTGAGGTGTTACTAGTTAAAATATTAATTATAATTTAAAAACACATAATATGAATTATTATGAGTCTTGGCAAAAAACAAACACCAAAGAAGATTCTGGGAAAATGTAGTAGCAGTGGCAGCATATATTTGGGATCTTCCTGAATCCTTACACAAAAACAGAAAGAGCAACCAGAGAGCAAAACCGAAAACCCGTGGATAATATTTTCAACCAAACTACATAACCCCTCAAGTCTCCAAATGCAAGTGAGTTGGAATAAAGTACCAAAAGCTCCCAGACATGCCTGTTATCAATATCTGTGCAAGGAAAAGCAGAGGGAGGAATCTTTCTTGGGGGGTAGTGTCGGGGTGGTTTCGTTTTGTCTCTGTTTTTTGTGTCTGGTTTCTTCTTTTCCTAGGCTGGATTTTCATGTGTGTCTACAGTTAGGGAACAGAGATCTGAGGTCTGTGGTGGGGCGGGGGCAGCTCAATATCTAGTTGGCTGGTGGCACCAGTTCTAAGCTGTTGGTGGCCGAGGCCCACCCCTTGGGTTGAGGTGCGTGGAGCCCGGGTGCCAAGGCTAAATTGAATCAGGAGTTATCCTCTCTGAAGTGAGTGTGTGTCAGGGGTTTGTGGTCAGATTTGTAGGGTGTGGAGCAGTATAGCTCCAGGAACTTTTGAAACTGATACTCCAGGATTCTTTCAAGACAGGGCTCCACCTGAGGGGAAATACAGTGGAATGCAAATCAACAGAGACAGAAGTACAAAAGGAAATATAATTAGGTGTTAGGGAGAGGAAGGGAGTCAGAGAATCCTCGAAAGCCAAGTGCCATATCTTTAACATTGCACAAAAATAAGAGAAGAGAGGGCTTTGTGAAGTTAGAAAAGATATCTGAATGAAGTCTCCTAATAAAAGTGTAGAAAAATGAACTTCACGCTAAAATGAGGTCCAGAAAATTGTCAAATCTCAGGTAAAGTTGCCATAGGAAAAATGAGTATAAGGAGAAAAGAATATTCCTATAGGGATTAAATTCTGTCAGCAGTACACACTCAAAAAACAGATCAAAACTGTAGCATATTTAAAAATAAGTCAAAAGACATTAAGAAAATGATTAAAAACATTAAAGAACAACATAAATCAGAATTAAAAAGCCACAGAAAGAGGAAAAAGAATTCAAGTAAATTTAGAAACAAAAGAAAAAACATTTTAGAATGAAGACTAAACTAGAAGAAATATAAAAAGAAAGAAATATTGAAGACAGGTGTGGTAGATGAATAGTGCCCCTGCCAGCCTCCCTCTCCCCCCCGAAAAAAGAAAAAAGGTATCAGGTCTGAATCTCTGGAACCTGGAAATGTTACCTTGTGTGGAAACAGGGTCTTTGCAAATGTGGTTAAGTTAAGGGTCTTGAGATGGGGAGATTATCCAGGATTATCAGGGTGGGTCCTAAATTCAATCACATTTATCATTCTAAGAAGGAGCAGAGGAAGACTGGATGATACCTTAAAGAGACGGCCATGCGGTGAAGCTGAGGTAGGCATTGGAGTGATGTGGACACTAGCCAAGGAATGCTGGCAGCCACTAGAAACCAGAAGAGGCAAGGAAAGGATTCTCCCCTAGAGCCTCCAAAGGGACGATGGCCCTACTGACACCTTGATTTTGGCCCAGTGGTACAGATTTTGGACTTCCAGTCTTCAAAATTGTGAGAGAATAAATTTCTATTGTTTGAAAGCATCAAGTTTGCAGTAATTTGTTACAGCAGCCACATGAAACAAACACAACAGACAGCAAACATATGGAGAATAGGAGTCCCCGAAGAAGGAAGCCAAGGGGAATGTAACAAAACTAAAAACTGTAATTCAAGAAAACCTTACTGAAATTTTTAAAAAAGTAGACATTAAAATAGCACATCATGTACCTGAGCACACTGACCTAGAATGACTAACACAAAGACATGTTCTAGTAAATTTACTGGACTTTTAAGAAAAGAAAAAGAAATCATTTGGGCATCTAGCCAGAAAAGGTACATGTGACTTCGAAGAGAAATAAAATGGAATCAGCATCAGTCTTTCTGACACCAGTTTTTTATGCTAAAGAAAATATAGTAGCATATTCAAGATATTTAGGGAAAGGATATGTCAACCAAGGATTTATATCCAGGAAAACTGGCCCTCTAATCAAAGGAGATACACACACTTATCAACATCAAGAAATCATGGAGTATTATTCCAGAGTTATGTCTAAGGAATCTACTGAAAAATGAATTTCAGAGTATCAAAATGAGTTGAGACATTGATATAAGAATGGAGGTGACTATAAAATTTATGGTTCTTAGTAGAACCAAGATTAAATGAGAATGTAAAGAGAAGGATATTATGTAATATGTAGTGGATATATGATTCGACAATATAAACGCAATCATAAAAGTTGGGAAGAATACAAATGGCATCTGCAAAAAATCCTAACTACTTTAATGATTTATACTAGTGGTGGTCCTATTAATATTATTTCTGAACCATTTGTATTTTTAATATGGGATGAAACAAAATAATTCTGAGGTATCCTAATTCCACCATCTGAGCTCTTGAGAATCACGGTGCTTAGTAAGGAAGAAAACAGATATAGAGTAATGTAGATGAATTTAGGCAAGAACCCTAAAGTCCTGCATTTGAATTGGAAATATTATTAACTCATGAGGTATTTTATCTGTCGATATATATCTGTATTTATTTATATCCCGTTCTGTCCACTGAAAAGAAAACACTGACCAAAGCAGTAGCAAAGAAAGAGCCTGCCGTGTACACAGAGTGCCAACTTGAAATATCACCTCGCATTGTCAAGAGCCAGGGCTTCTTGGATAGATGGCTGATTTTAGGGCAGGTAACATACCACATAAACCCGGAACATCTTGACATATTAGGTATCAAGGAAGCTGTCAAAACACTGTGGTCATATCAAAAAGACTTAGGAGCTAACTTAAAAAGTCTTCCACTAGCTGAAGATTGAGCAGTTTGAGGTTAAAAAAGATAAGAATTAGATTGGATTGAAACTCATAAAGCTTTTTTATCCCTGAGTTTATAATGATGTTTTTAAAAACCCCAATTGGTCACATTTTGAAAATGAGAGGGAACAAATTCATCATCTTGAACACAGTTTAAATAAAAGAAAGAACTGAGCATTTTTCTCGTTTTTTCCTTAAGAACTATTCCACTATGTAACCACACAGAGGAAGAGGAGAAGTATCCTGTTTGAAAGTTATTACTGCTAATACATGAAAAAAAATGATCGAATTGGAACATCACCTTTTTACCATTCCACTGAATTGAATTAACGGATCCACGCCTGTGCGTCAGCCTCTGCCAGCATCAAAACAGGAAGCAGCCAGATATTCTGTGCCTCCTGACGACAAAACTGAGAAAAAAATCCCTTTTTTCTTGTCAAAGGAATTGAATCTGAATTTGATCAAGCGTCTTAATCCAGATGCCAATTTGCGGGAAATTCGGAGAATGTGTTGAACTGCACCGTGAACATACAATTAGTGAAACACAGACTGTGGGAAAACTACAGATCAATGACCTAGGTTCTTCGTCACGGAAACTCGAACAAAAAATGGCACAGACAAGAGACAAGTGTTGGCTTGGATTTCCCCTTCACAACATTATCACATTTCTTTACTATCATATTTGATTAAAACTTCGACAGGATAAAGAATCCTAGATTGGCGATGGTTTTCTTTCAGTATTTTGAAGACATTGCTCTACTATCCTTTTTCTTACCATGTGACTCTTGAAAAGTCAGAAGCCGTTCTGATTCCTATTCCTTTGCTTTTGAGTCTTTTACCACCCCTCCCCCCCCCGAAAGCTTTTTGGATATTTTACTTTGTCCTCATGTTCTTAAATTTCACAATGATGAGTTTTAGTGTGACTCTACTTCTCATTCCTTGAGTTGGGAATTCGGTGGAATTTTTCATTTGCAAAATCATAGCCTTCAGTTCCAGAGAAATTTTCAGTATATTATTTGATGTTTTCTTCTGAGAAAATCCTATTACTTTAATGTGGAAGTTCCTAGATCAATCAAGATGTTAGCAAGTTAAGTCCAGTAATATAGTAAACAAATATATCATGATCAAATGGAGTTTATTTTAGGAAGGCAAGTTGGTGTAAATTTGAAAATCGATTAATTTGCCACAGTAACAATAAAAGAGAAAAGTGATAGGATGTTCTGAATAGATATAAGAAAAGCATATGATAATTTTAATATCTGAGCATGATAAAAATCTCTCAGCAAGGAAAATAAACAAGGGAGATTCCACAAACTTACATATCCAAAAACTTACAGCTAACATCATAGTTAACGATAAAACATTGAATTCGTTCCTTTCGAGTTTTAGAAAAGGACGACTTATGTCCACTATCCCCACTCCCAATTCTTATTTCTTTCTGATATTCTAGACTCAGATTAGTTTTCTTCTCGGATTTCTCCAAATAAAGTGCTTAAATGTCTGCTCTCTCTAGTCGGCCAAGTCAGTTATCACTGTTCCACATGGGGTCAATCGTCCAAAAGTGGGTTTCTCGTCAATTATTTTCTTCTTTCCTGTTTTAGTTGTATTTACTCTTGTAGTTTTTTCCCTCCTCTCCCACTTAAAATAAAAAAATCCCTTTTCTGTAATTGTAATGAGGTTTCAGGTGAAGCTCCAACATGCTGTGATTAGTGAAAAGTCCACCAGAAGTCTTGTTTAGGGTGTCTTTTGTAGTAGACAAGTTTAAAATTTTTGAGGTTTAAAATCTGTCTTTTCATGCAGATCACCTAAGTTTTTGTGTTTGCTTAGAAAGTTCATTTTCACCTTGATATAATTAAAATATTTGGCCTCTAACACTTTAATAACTGATGTTTAACCCTTGAATTAGTTTTATTAATTGTGTGTGTGTGTAGGGGATGTAGAGTGGGTCATCAGTCTGACGTGATTTTCAAGTGGAGAGCAGATTGTCAACTGTTTTTATTAAATGATCCACACTCTCCCCCTGTGTCAGTGCACTTTTATCGGGACTCTAGTTCTACGTATGTGTTTGTGACTTGTTATGGAATCTGTACTTTGTTCCCTTTACATCTTTGTCAATTTCTGTGCCAGTTCACACTGGTTCATTTACTAAAACTACATATTTTATGTTAATAGCTGTTGGGGCCATATTTTCTTGACTGTATTTGCTGATTTTTTCCATATGAACTGTACAATTAGATCTTAGTGTTCCATAAAAGTTCTGTTGAGATTTTGAGAATACTTTGAATTTCTAGACGCATCATGAGATAGTTAATTTTCATTCTCAGCCAGGTCAGTTTAAGACCATCCACTCTCTGAAGGTAGTGGTCATGTCTGTTTGGTTCTTGACTTTATCCTCATTGCCCAACCTGGTGTAGGGATGAAATAAGATATTTATATGCGAATAAATAAGTATATGTGTAATCTTTCTATAACTGATAAACTATTCACTGCGATAAAAATGTAATATCATTAGTTAGAACCAGGCCCACTGAGGCAAAAATATCTACCATGATTAAAGCATTATCTCCTTGCATTCAGAAAAATCTCATATAAGCAGGAAAAGATAAATAGATTTGTGTGTGTGTGTGAACATACATTTATGGTAACTGGTACACAACATAATGAAAAAGCCGATGTTTGGTTTTATTTAAACATCCACTACTAATTACATGATTTATTCTACTGCCAGTGATAGTAACAAGATTATTAAAAATGTTAATTGTGTGCTGCTTTGTGACTTTAACAATTAAGTAATTAGGTTTTAAAAAATCTGTTTATAAATCTAACTTTGTTAATGAAGGCAAGAATCTGTCATATATTTTGTATTATTATGTAGACAGAGTCATGTTTCTCTTTTTAAAAAATTAGCTTTGACTCTTCAAATGAATATTTCTTTGTTTCATCCAAAACACTGGAGGAAACTTTTTCTTTCTTCTCTGTCCACTTTGTAGACAGATTGCTCCCTGGCCACCGATCTTACTCTAGACAATTCTGTATTCTCCTCACCCCAACCCTCAAAGGGCCAGGAGCATGGAATCCCTGGCCTCCAAGTTGTGCCTCTGGAAGCTGGCTGGAAGAACAACAGTGTCTCATCTGGTACTTTTGACAGGCCTCTGGTTTAACACATGGAGGGTTCCAAGTTTACAGTTCACCTAGACTCTCATTATCTAAGACAGGGACCCTGACGCTGCAAAGATGATAAAATAAATAAAAGAAACTGGAAACCTTTAGGGGCAGATGAATTGCCTCCCTCATGTTATCTGAATTGCTGTCTGTTCATCTTTGGGAGACGTTTACTAACTTCATCTATTTTCTAAGTGAAGGGGAAGTAGGTGCATTTCCCTTTTCTGATCTAGATGTTGCACATGGAGTAAATGCTTTGATAGAAAGCCATGAGGGAGAGTATGACTTATTATAGTGTCATTCTCTGATGTAAATATTCTTTGAATATATTGATATGTTAAGCTTATAGCCCTTGGTTTTATATTAGACCAATGCAGGGAAGTCTGAGAGGCTTAGCTGTGTAAATTTCTTTCCATTGTATTGTGTGACAGCATGCCAACTTAAATCTTTTCCACTGTTTAGTTTAAATGTTGAAAATAGTTTTGTTCGTGTATTTTAGGCAGATGAAATAAATTAAATAGTACTTTGCTATTTAGCAGCTGTTTGCACACACATTAAGGATGACAAGAGATAAAAGTAAGCAAAGTCCTTTCCAATCGATTCAGAAGCAATTTAATAGAGCTGTTTCAAATACATATTACATTAGGTTTTTAGAAATATTATGAACTACTTTAACTAACTTGAGATTATTATGTTTATATGTTCTGTAAACTGATTTTTTTCAGTAATCGTGATTAACATTTACTAGATCATGAAATCATCTCAGAAAATGTTGTAAGCACTTGTTTATAGCTGCCTGATAGTTCATCTTGTGATTATATAGCGATTTATTTAGCCATTTCTTGTGTTACGGACTGAATTGCATCCCACCAAATTCATAGATTGAAGTGCTAACCCCACAATGTGACTGTATTCTGAGACAGGGCATTTAAGGAGGTAATTAAGGTTAAATGAGGTCATAAGGATGGGGGTCCCAATTCAATAGGACAGGTGTCCTTATAGGATGAGAAGAGATGCCAGAGATCACTCTCTCCACAGAGGAAGGGCCTCGTGAGGACAGTGAGAAGGCACCACACACGCTGAGACGAGAGGCCTTACTGGAAACCAACCCTGGCAGCACCTCGATCTTGAACTTCCAGCCTCCAGAACTGTGAGAAATACATTTCTGTTAAGTCACCCAGTCTGTAGTATTTTGTTATGGCAGCCCAAGCAGACTAAGACATCCTGTTAGGGAACATTTAGTTTGTTTTATGTGTTTTACTATTACTATTTTACTACTATATATTACTATTTATTATTATATTTTACTATTTTATAGGTGTTATCATTATTTTGATATAATTGGAATTTTTGTTTGTAAATCTTTATGTACATCTCTGTTTTTTCCTAGTAAAATTCAGTATGTGGAAATACTGAGTCAAAAGATATAAATTTTGGGGTCAAAAGCCGGGAGGAATTTTTTTCTAGACTTTTTTGTTCAGAAATCTTTTATACAAGTTTATACTGCCATCAGTGGCATATGAGAGCCCTGTTTACCACAGGCTTGCCCATACTGCATCTTAACAAAAAATTGTTTTCTGAAGTGAAAAGCAAAGAACTTTCTTTGTCATTTAAATTTGTTTCTTTGATTATTTTTGAATTTGATAGTCTTTACATATTTATGGGTTATTTTTTATTTCTTCTATACTGGATTGCCTTTCATGTTCTTTGCCCATTTTTCTGGTTGTGTATACTTTTGAATACAAATGATAAAACCCATGCAGTTGCGCTCTAAAAAACTTCCCTTTATACTTCTTAACATATAATTGATTTAGAGCTTAAGAAAAAAAAATAGCTGTACCTATGTTGCATTTCCATTAGAGATTTAAAATAGTCACATTCACCCATCATTTGATGAATATTTATTGAATGCCTTCCATATGCCTGGCACTACCATAGGTCCTAGTGTTAGAGCCCTCAGCGAAATACTGTCTTTACCTTCTGAAATGTACATTCTCATGAAGAAGCTACAGGAAGCAAGAGATGTGTCAGACGGTGTGAAGAGCACAAAGCAGAGGGAAGGTAGAGGAAGGGCCAGGAGTGGGTGGGGTGGTGGCACTTTACAGAGGTGTGTCAGGAAAGGTCTCTGACAAAGTGACTTTGACGATCTGAGGAAAGTGTGAGAGTGGGCCAAACAGCTGTCTGGACAAAAATCCTTCTGAGAGGTGGGAAACGCAAATGCAACAGGCTTGAAGTCACTGTGGCCTGGTATGGTATCAGTTTTTAAAAATTGTACATTGTTGCTAGTATTGCATTTTCAGAGTCTACATGCTCTAGGAATTAGTGTTAAATAGAAGATGATCCTCATTTAAATACTAAGATGGTTAAGATTAAAGTTAGTAATCTGGATTCTCTTTGGTTAATTGCTCAACCAATACTGTTGAGCTAGGCAATTTCTTAGGCACTTGGGCACATCAGTGAACAAATGGATACAACTGTCAACACCTTTTGATTCGGGCCATATATTAGTGCTGTGTTATTGCTGAATGATGCTGGAAACGACTGCTCGAGTTGGTGTAGTACTTAGGATCTTTATGGCAGCATTTCCATGCATGGGTTCCATGGAATGCTCCTTGAGAAATTTTAATATTTTTCCAAGAAAATAGTTTCTTTGTCAAATAGATTTTGGAAAGGCTACGTGTCTTTCCCTTCTGTGAAGAGCGTTCCCAGTAAAGAACTGCAAATGCAAAGGCCTTGATCACAATGTGTGCTTGTAACAGTGTATTGATGGCTGTGTAATATCCCAAACACACACATTGAATTTATTTTTCTGATGAATATTTATTGATGTGCTATGGGAAAGCATCTTGTGAAATACTGGATTTGATTATTAGATAAGTACATTGAATTTCTTCATTTTTTTCCTTCTAGAAACCAATGAGTATTACATTATGAAATAAACTACCTTCCCAAATCATAGTTTATTATTGCAGAATTATTTTTTACAATAGCTCTGAATTAAACCCAGTGATAAGAAATTCAAAGTAATATAATATCAAGACACTGTATTTAAGAAGATACTTTATTAGACTTTCTTTACCAAAAGTCTCTGAATTCCATCCAAAAATACAAGAATGGAAAATTCTTACTTTGTGTACGTGGATAAACTTTCCTGAGTGGTTTCAGTTCTTCGTGAATATTCTTTTTCTTCCAGTGCCTTGTGAAGCTTTTCAATTTACTCTAAAACAAGGAATCATATATTTGACCTTTCATTGAGCTAACTGATATTTGTACTTCAACCTTGAATTTTCATTCAATTGGGTATTGAAACTGGAGACAATTTCAGTCTTAGAATTCTAACACCCCAGCCCACTGGGAAGGGGAGATGAAGGAGGCTGATAGCTTTTCCTGGACTAGGAGGTTAGATGTCCCCTCCTGTGGACAATATCCGGAAGGTTCAGTCTGGTCTGTCGAATTATAGAGAATTTAATACCTAGGGACTAAAGCCTTCAGATGGATTTTCCCTTTGACCAGCTTTTGTCTTGTGCATATAATTGCTTGTTTCACTAGATACCTAGTAGTAATCTCAATTTTTAAAGGCAATTCTAAATACAAAGATTTCATTGCTCAATGCTATTTATTTTATCGTATATTTTTCCTACTTATAAATTATTTTGATTAGTTTTTTGGTTTAGTAAGCTATATCTTTAAATTGTTGTTTTTTTTTTTTTTTAAGAAAGTATATGCGAAGAGTGTGTTTCCTCTACTTCCACGAACATTTGCGTGCCTCAGAGTTTCACTCCTTTACCTTCAAATGAGAGTAATAGTTTGGACGGCTGATTTTTGAATTGAAATGTTTTCCCTTTGAAACTCAAATTTAGGATTTTTCTTTATTTTTGAAATTAGGAAAGAAAAAAATGGATATATTTAGCGTGCTCTCTTTTTGTTAATTATGTTTGGTTCTAGGCAATGTCTTTCATCTGAAAAGCTGAAGTTTTCAGCTCATTAAGATTTTATTGTATTATTTCTTTATTTATTGTATATTCTTCACCTCATTTTAAATACTTCTTTTTAGTATTGCTATAAACTGTATCTTTTGGATACAGTTTTCTGTATGTTATCTATTGAAGTGTAACTAACCACCTCAAAACCGAATTTGCATTAAGTACAATTTTGTTAAGATACTGTGAAGAGATTTTAACTTTGTTAGTATACACACTCAATCTAGCTAAATACAGCTGGATTCATTGTTAAAAAAGAAAAATGTGAAGTGTCTTTCTTTGGCATGCGATGAGCCATTGTAAATACATTTTTTTGTTTAGCCAGACAGTTTAATTTTTTTGTCTTTTTAGTCTGTCTTAGTATTAGCCCCACCTTGGCTGGCATTTCCACCTCTCTGCTCTACACAAGCTAAGCTGGCACTCAGGAACCACCCTGGGCTTGTCATCAGAATGCCATGGTCACGTCCTGGTTTGCTGCGTTGGTGATGAGTTGCCTGGACCCTGGCACCGCATTGCTGTGGGCTTGTGTTTATCAGCACTGTGATTACAGGCTCTGTGCTGCTACCTATGAAACTATTTTTAGACTAGGGCAAAGTATAAAGAAATTGAATGGAAAAAGCTAAATAGCTTACTTATATAGTGAGCTTGAATGTGAACTGTTGCTTCTCTTTCAGAGTAACTTAAATAAAGGTAACTGTTATGGTACTTTGTACATGGTAGGAGTTCAATAGATATTTCCTTTCCTCTTCTCTTCCTCCCTGTGTTTTTTCTTGATCCACCCTTTTGCTAGGCTAAGCAGATCATTCCATTATTAGGGGGTGTGTCCACTGAGTGAGTGAGAAGATGGTCTTCATATGATAAAGAAAGAAGTGTCTTCTCTACATAGATGAGGAAGAGTTGAAGGAAATAGGACTAGACTAAATGCCCAAAGCCATTTCTTTCAAACATATGTATATACTGTGTGTGGGTATTTATATACTTTGAATGCTAGCGTGTATTTGTGGTTTGTAGATCACGCTGATATTACAAATGGCTGAGTAGTTGATTACTTTGATTTGAGGGCAGCGACTTCTTTCAGGTGTCTCCCCTACTGGCTCCTCATTGTCTTCAGTTTCAATGATTATAGCTTTGAAGTGTTTCTTCTTCTGATTTCCATGTTCAAGTTGGCTGACTCTTAGAGGTTTATTCTTGGAGATTTTCAAGTTTTCCCCAGATGACTTTATTTTTGTGTTTTAATTTTGATGATAATCTTAAAAATTACATAAACATATTCTGGATCACCTAACTGAAGCAGAAAAAGTCATTAGAACAAGTATGTGACTTAAAGTTGTGTATTATCCTATTCTGAAGAATAATTTTTTGATATAGAATGCTATATCATCAGTGGGTGGAAATTTTGACTTAAAGCAGACGTTATAATATATAATAATTCAATAATCATTTATTTATTCATGCATTTAACACTATTGATTGAGTGCTCAGGAGTAATAAAGGCAAGCATTTCTCTTATTATTTAGTAGGCAGAAATTAAACAAATGATTATTACATACTGAATTATATCTGTCCTAGCATATTTATAGAAATTCAAGTTCCTTGAAATTCACTAACGGATATTAATACTTCAGAAGACAATTACATGATAAATGTGCACTGTAGAATTGTAAATAGGGCCTGAATTAATACATTTATCAGTATTTCCTTCTGGAGTGTTAATACTCTGTCTTAAAATGCTAAAACAAATGGTACATTTATTTTTGTTCAGTTGAGTACAAGCGTGCTCATATTCGGCTGCACTTGCGCGGTACTCTTGAGGTTGTGATCTTCTGGAGAGGTGTGCATGCCGCTTCACAGCTGTCTGTGGTAATTAGTAATGTAACGCGTGACCTTAGATGAAAGTGATAATAGTAATGTTTTATTTCTCTAAACAATTGTGAGCACTAAAGTAACCAATTTAAAAGATGATATTTTAGTTGGAAAATTGATGACTACATGGTATTGAATAAATTATTAAAAAGAGATGTGAATAATGAATCTTGACATAATGGAAGCATAGATAGAAAAATATTCATTTTTTATGACGAAAATAGTTTTGTCCCATAATATATGTTTTTAAATCCGCATGGGAAATAAGCCATTGACATAGAAGGGTGGGAAAAACTTAAGTCAATAATGATGTTTTCCAATTATAAGCGTGTATGTCACGAGCAAAATGGGTTGCTTCTGTAAAATTTTTTTTTTTTTAATAGGGGCCGACTGGTGGTGTAGCAGTTAAATTTGTGTGCTCCAATTCAGCGGCCCAGGGTTCACAGGTTCGGATCCTGGGCGCCCGCTGATGCACTGCTTGTCAAGCCATGCTGTGGCGGCGTCCCATATAAAGTAGAGGAGGATAGGCACGGATGTTAGCCCAGGGCCAGTCTTCCTCAGCAAAAAAGAGGAGGATTGGAAATAGATGTTAGCTTAGGCTTAATCTTCCTCAAAAAAAAAGAAAAGAAGAGAATTTTTTTTTTTTAATATCACGTCAGCACCATTCATGGGCTATTTTATGTGACTCCAAAAACTTACCAAGAAACTAATACTTTTTTTTGCCAGAATAATGTCAGATTATCAGCTTGACATTTTAAATAGCCAAATCAAGAGTTTTTGAATGGATCCAAACAATTCCTCTTACAGATTCAGGTGTATACAACCCAGGTTTAAGATATTATCTCCAGGGTTTAGTAAGTGTCTCTCCTCCACACTAGCAGTTTTAACAGAGAAAATTACCCCGAAGAGCGAGTCTAATTCTACTTCCTGCATATGGCTGGAGGTTAGCAATATGTCCTTTGGGAACTGCAGGAAACCTCCCTGCTTTCTTCTGAAATGATTCCCGCGACACACATTCAAATAGGACTGGAGAAAATCGTCTCCCACCTTACTGGAGGTCAATTACGTAATCACAAGTGCAGTGAAAAGAAGTGTGTGTGTGTGTGTGTGTGTGTGTGTGTGTGTGTGTGTGTGTGTGTGTGAGAGAGAGATTTATTCTGTGTTCTGCTGCTGGCTGGTCCTATGCTGTTCATCTTTGGTAACAGGTGAGTAAGCAATCTTATAGTTGGGCTGCTTGCCATGTGATGTCTACCTTCGGTGTCCCTCTTCCACTTCTTGCCACGACTTTCTTCACTTATGGATCAAGAAAAAGAACTGCTTCTTATCATTTTTTAATATGGACCCAGATATAGGAATTATATCTGGAAGTTTACTTTATTATTTCATTGGGTAAGCAGTTTTCAAAACACAAGATAAATTTTTATGGAGTCTTTATGTTAAGACAAAGGGAGACACAACTTTAGAAATGTAGTGTTTCTAATGAATTATTATTTAAGGGAAAAGTTTTCAAAATGAGTTTTACATTTTTAAGAGGAATTATGTTTTTTCCTCTAGTGTATTTATAAGATAAATGAATAAACCCAAAGGGCTTTATTTTTATCTTTCTTATTCTATTAACATTGCAGTGTTTGTTGTAAACATTTTCATTAAAAAAATGGAAAATAGGGTTATTTATGTATGGCTTAACATATCATGCTTTTCTAAGAGATGGAATATATAACTTTTTGCTAAATGTATACTCTCCACAAATTACTAATTTGTCTTGGGTTTAGTAGAAGCAATAAGTTTTGGGTGGCATATCTGTTGCATAGCTTCTAACGCTGGGGACAAGTTGAACTGTTAATGTATGTCTCTCCTTCCTCCATATCACAGTATGATTGTCTTCCATGGTGAATTATTTTCTATAGAAACCTATCAAAATAATTATTTCCCTTTTCCTCCTGTACTATGATGTTTTCCCTTAGCAATGAATTTTTAACTTATTTTCAATTTTTATTGTGAGAAATTTATTACATAACAAAGTAATAATAAATACTATAACAAAGAATAAAGTGATTATTCTATACGTAAACCATCCAGATTATGAAATCAGATGCCACCAATATCATGACAGCTACTCCCTGTCATCCCGTGATCTCACTACTGCCCTCCCCACTAGAGGTAAATCCCTCTTTCTTGACACACGCTGTCACTCGGCTTCAGGGACTCCACTTTTGGTTGGTTTCTTCTTACCGTCATGCAGCTCTTTGTAAATCTTTGCTGGCCCCTTCTCTTGCAGACCGCTGAACACTGAGATGTTCCAGGTCATCATCCTCAGTCCTCCTCTCTCCTTTGTCTAGTCACCTTCTAGGTGCCCTAACCCAGATGCCGCTTTTTAAAGATCATCATGACAGTGAAGATTTCCATATTTTAATCACCAGCCAAGACATTTCCTGTGAACATTAGACTTCTATATGTAATTCCATATTCAACTTCTCCATTGAGATGATTAATAGCTGTCTTAAATTTAATATATCTAAACCCAAACCTCATTTTCTAGCCACCATTGCCCAACTCCCTCCTGTCACATTTTCCCCAACTCTTCCAGATGCTTAGTCCAAAAATCTTGAAGTCTATTTGACCCTTCTCTTTTTCTCATAACCCACATTCAATACATCAGGAAATTGTTTGATTTTACCTTCAAAATTAGATCCAGAATCAAATCTCACTCCCTCTAGGGGTACCGTCCTAGTTCCATGCCACTCTTTTCTCTCGTCTGGATTGTTGCAGTTGCTTCCTAATTGGTTTTCCATCACTCCCCCCCATCCAGAGTGATCTTTATAAAACGTAAAGGTGATCACATCATTTCTCTGCTCAAAACTCTCCAGCACCTTTCTTCTAACTCAGAGTAAAAGACA
This sequence comes from Tapirus indicus, assembly GCA_031878705.1. Lineage (NCBI taxonomy): Eukaryota > Metazoa > Chordata > Mammalia > Perissodactyla > Tapiridae > Tapirus > Tapirus indicus. The sequence continues at coordinate 6,466,937 of CM062918.1, forward strand.
AAGTCCTTATAATGGCTTACAGGGCCCTACATGATCTGGCCCTCAGCTTCTTCTCTGACCTCATTTTCATCACTTTCTTCACCCCGCTGCCAGCCTACTCTGCCTCAGCTGCACAGGCGTCCTTGCTGTTCTTGGAGTGATCTAAGCACATCCTCTTTCAGGGCATTTGCCTCTGCTCTTCCCTCTGCCAATAATGCCATCCCCCAGAGAACTATAGGATCCCTTTTTCCTTCCCATCAGATTTCTTCTCAGATTGTAGCTAATCTGAGAGACCTTCTGTGACTCCTGTGAAAAGAGCTATCCCACCTCCTCCAAGCCCACCAAACCTGCCTTATCTGCTTTGTTTCCTTTTTTCCATAGGTCATCCCCCATGTGATGGTACTTTGATTATTGTTTTTCTCCCCACTAAAATGAATGCTGAATGAGAACATGTTTTGAAAACTGTTTTATTGACCGCTCCATCAACTCAACTGTACTAAGTATGTGAATAAATAAATCTTGAATTTTGTGTTAAACATTTCATTGCCTTTCTTTATAACTTGGCCAAATTTATTTATATTAGGTTGAAGCATACAAAATTTCCAATACTTACTTTTTTTAACTTACAAAAATAGAAATTTCAAATGATTAAATGTTGTATATTCCTAAACTTTATATGCTATTTGGATTTGCATGTTTAAAATTTATGTAAATTATATAATATGGTGTGTATTTTTGTGAGAGTTTCTTTTCATCAACATTATGTTCCTGCCATTCATCCATGTGGGGTGTGTAGCTGTAGCTGCTCATTTTTGAAGGCTACATAGTATTCTTTTGTATGAATATTTCATAATTTATTTATCTAGTCTCAAGACCATGGACACTGAGTTGTTTTCAGTTTTTTGTTCATTCAAATGATATTGCTGTGAAATTCTTATAGATGACTGTGATGCCCATGTTCATGAGCTTTTTTCCTTTATCAATATAGAGTTGGTGGGTCATGGGGAGCACATATTCAACCTTAGAAGGTAATTACAATTATTTTTTGAGATTAACAGTTGTGTTGAGTTTTACTTTCACTGACAGTTTATAAACTTTCTTGTTACTCTGCATTCTTCTTGATACTTAGTATTGTCACACTTTTAATTCTTGCTTTCCTAGAGGATGTAAAATGGTATTTGTGATTTTAGTGTTTGTTTTCTTACTTGTTAATGAGATTGAGCATCTTTTCAAGTGTTTATTGGTCATTCATGTATCTTTCTTTTTTTTAGTGAGGAAGATTAGCCCTGAGCTCACATCTGTTGCCAATTCTCCTCCTTTTTGCTGAGGAAGATTGGCCCTGGGTTAACATCCATGTCCATCTTCCTCCACTTTATATGTAAGACGCTGCCACAGCATGGCTTGACAAGCAGTGTGCATGTCCGTGCCCAGGATCTGAACCTGTGAACCCCAGGCCGCCACAGCAGAGCGTGCAAACTTAACCACTATGCCACTGTGAAGTACCAGGCTGGCTCTGGTACTTCATGCATCTTAATCTGTGAAATGCTTGTTCATGCTTTGTGACCATTTTTTAGGGGATGTTTGGTGATTTGGATTTTTTCTTTTTCTTATTGCCTGAAAAGAGTTTTTTATATTCTAGATGGAAATATGCTATCTTCTGTGTGACTTCTTTTTATGGTTTATAGTGATATAATTTTATGAAAGAATTTACATTTTAATAATGTCTGAAATATATTTGTTTATTTATGATTTGTGCTTTTCAATTTTAACTTTTTAAATTAAGGTATAATTGACATATAAGATTATATTAGTTTCAGGTGTACAACATAATGGTCCAAAGTTTGTATACATTGCAAAATGATAACCATGATAAATCTAGTTAACATGTGTCAACATACATAGTTATAAAAAAGTATTTTTTCTTGTGGGGACAACTTTAAAGATTTACTCTCTTAACAACTTTCAAGTATGCAATGTAGTATTATTCACTATAGTCACCATGCTGTACATTATATCCCCAGGACTTATTTATTTTATAAATGGAAGTTTGTACCTTTTGACCCCCCTTCACCCATTTTTCCCACCCCTCACCACCCACTTCTGGCAACCACCAATCTATCCTCTGTATCTATGAGATCATTTTTGTTTGTTTTTTTTTGTTTTAGATTCCACATATAAGAGACATCAAAAAGTATTTGTCTTTCTTTGTCTGGCTTATTTCCCTTAGCATAATGCCCTTGAGGTCCATTCAGGTTGTCCTACATGGCAAAATTTCATTCTTTTTTGTGGCTGAATAATATTCTATTGTGAATACACCACATTTTCTTTATACATTCATCCATTGATGGACACTTGGGTTGTTTCCATGTCTTGGCTATTGTAAATAATGCTGCAATGAACATAGGGGTGCAGATATCTTTTTGAGTTAGTGTTTTTGTTTTCTTTGAATAAATATCCAGAAGTAAAATTGCTGGATCACATGGTAGTCCTATTTTTAATTTTTTGAGGAACCTCCATAGTGATTTCCATAGTGGCTACACAAATTTCCATTTCTACCAGCAGTGCACAAAGGTCCTCTTTTCTCCACATCCTCACCAACACTTGTTATTTCTTGTCTTTTTGATAATAGCCATTCTAAAGGAGTGAGATGATAATCATTGTGGTTTTGATTTGCATGTCCCTGATGATTAGTGATTTTGAGCATCTTTGCATGTATCTGTTGGCCATCTGTATGTCTTCTCTGGAAAAATGTCTATTTAGATCTTCTGCCCATTTTTTAATTGGATTTTTTTTGCTATTGAGTTATATGAGTAGTTTATATATTTTGGATATTAACCCCTTATCAGATACATGATTTGCAAATATTTTCTCCCATTCAGTAGGTTTTCTTTTCATTTTGTTGATGGTTTCCTTTGCTGTGCAGATGCTTTTTAGTCTGATGTAGTCTGACTTGTCTATTTTTGCTTTTGCTGCCTTTGCTTTTGGTGTCAGATTCAAAAAATCATCACCAAGACCTATGTCAAGAGGCTTACCGTCTGTGTTTTCTTCTGGGAGTTTTATGGTTTCAGGCCTTACATTCAAGTCTTTAATCCATTTTGAGTTGACATTTTGTGTATGGTCTAAGATAGTGGTCTGGTTTCATTGTTTTGCATGTGGCTGTCCAGTTTTCCCAAGACCACTTATAGAAGAGACTGTACTTTCCCCATTGTATATTCTTGGCTCCCTTGTCATAAATTTCTTGATGATATGTATGTGGGTTTATTTCTGGGCTCTTTGTCCTGTTCTATTGATCTATGTGTCTGTTTTTATGCCAATCCCATACTGTTTTGATTACTATAGCTTTGTAATATATTTTGAAATCAGAAAGCATGATACCTCCAGCTTTGTTCTTCTTTCTCAAGACTGCTTTGGCAATTCAGGGTCTCTTGTGGTTCCTTACAAATTTTAGGATTGTTTGTTCTATTTCCGTGAAAAATGCCATTGGAATTTTGATAGAGATTGCATTGAATTTATAGATGCCTTTGGGCAATGTGGACATTTTAACAATATTAATTCTTTCAATTCATGAGCATGGAATATCTTTCCATTTATTTGTGTCTTCTTCAATTTCTTTCACCAGTGTCTTATACTTTTCAGTATACCAGTCTTTCACCTCATTGGTTAGCTTTATTTTTAGGTATTTTATTCTTTTTGATGCCATTGTAAATGGGGTTGTGTTCTTAATTTCTCTTTCTGATAGTTCGTTATTGTATGAAAATGCAACAGATTTTTGTGTGTTGATTTTATAATGATTTGTGCTTTTTGTGTATTATTAAGAAGACTTTTCACATCCAAAGTCATCTGGGGGCCACATTTTGAGAATGAATGCTAAGGATTATGACAAATGTAATCAGGTGGTTTTGCTAATTACAGCTACATTTGCAGCTGCTGTATCTTTACTGGTACAAACAAGCACAGTCACTAATACCTTACATGAAGCTGTTTCCCCAGCAAATACTTTTTCATCCATCAATATAATTGAGAAAATCAGAATCACTTTAGCCTCACACGGCAGTGACAAAAATATACACTTATTTCTTGCCTTAGGGCATCATCAACTCTTCTGCTTTCTACAATGTATCAACTCTTCTGCATTTCTATAACGTAATCTGGGGATAACTTGATAGTGATGATATCCCAGAGAATATCTGATGATGTTATGCTAATTGGACCTTTCGTGGTTATGTGTTACTGCATAATAAGTTACCCATTACTTAGCAGCTTAAAACACCATTTTAATTTTGTTCATAAGTTTGGAGATCAGGAATTTGGGAAGGACTTGAATGCACGATTCTAGCTCGAGGTTTCTTAGGTGGCTGCATTCATATTTTGGTTGAGGATTTAGTCATTTGAAGGCTAGCCTAGGCTGGACATCCAAGATGGCTCATTCACACGGCTGACAGGTAATATTGGCTCTCAGCTGAAAACTCAGCTGGAGTTGTAGGCCAAGCACATACACACGGCTTTTTCATGTGACTTGGACTTCTTACAGCATGACAGCTGAGTTTTGAGGGGGAGTGTCCCAAGAGGAAGTAACAAAGCATGGACATGCCAGTGTCCAATGCAGAAGCTCCAAGCCTTCTCAGCCTTGGAAATCATATAGCATCACTTCTATTGCAAGTCAGTCTTCAAGGCCAGGCAGATTCAAGGGAAGGGGAATTAGATTTCACATCTCAATGGGAGGAATGTCAAAACATTTTTAGTTGTCTTAATCCTACCATAGACCTGGTGAGTATAAAGAGCTAAGGACCCTATTTGCCTTAATAAGAAGCATGAATCCTAGAGGGTGGATTATGTACCTTGTAAAGCTCAGTGGCCTATCACACGGGTAAAATTTCTAGTGTTCACTAATTTGGGACATGTTGAGATATTCCTCCTAAAGTGATAGAAAAAATTGTTGCTCTGTACACTGTCTACCGTAAACACAGAGACACAGTATTTGGTAGGCCTCATAACATTTGAGAGGCAATATACGACAACGACTTGTGGTGAGCTCCTCTGATCCAGTTCCTAGATAAACCACAAGGCGCTTAGCCTAGAGTGAGAGCTATCACAAGACTGTCTGCAGTACAAGTTTCCTGCTGCTTGGGGCTGTGACCTAGTGTTGGGAATGTCTGTGGCAGACAGAAATATCTCTGCCAAGTGCTTTAGGAAAATAATACAAATCATAATACAAATCTCTAAGGTTTTTAGAGAAAGGCTATGCCCTCCTTTACGACAACTTTTCTCCATGGGCCGTGGAAGAAAACCCAACAGCTGACCGTGGTACTCCAAGCCTGGACAGCCTGAACTGGTTATTATGTGAGTTAGTGAAATATATACTTGGTGGTACACAATAGTATTACATTGTGAAATGGAAATAATGTGTACAAGACTGGGTCCAAGTAGGTATTAACAAACACAATGCATTAGTAAACAATATAAACTGCTGGCTCAGAATCTGATCATACCTGCTTCTACCACCTCTCTCCCTCAACTCACATCTAAAGCCTTGTGAGGAATACTTTAGTTAATAGAAGGGGAAAAGTATGAGCTTAGTATATTGATTAATCTGCATGGTCATACTGAAACCAGAAGCATATGACTGCTCCTTTCATGGCTGGCCCAGAGTGAAGGGAAATCTTCCAAATGGGCAGAAATACAGGACTAAGGATGATGGTATGTTTGGTTGGTCAGTTCACGTGGAAGGAGAGACAGTCTGAACATGGATCTATGGCAATTCATTGGCGCTGGGTAACAGGTTGGCTGGCTAGTCAGAGATTTGGAAAGAACAAGATTGGAACATCAGCACTATCCCTTATTGATTTCCTCAGTACTGAGAACTTTAAAACTTTAGTATTTTTATTAAATGCTCCTCAGTGTGACATCTGGGACCTTGGGGCATACAAGTGTGTGTTTGTCTGCCACTGGGCACCCTGTTCTGTTTTGCTGGTCTATGTGGTTTACTCTTATGCCAATACCACATTATAGTAATATAAAAATGACTCAATATCTGGTAGAAAATGGTTTTCAATCTTTTCCCCACCATATAATCCTTCCTCTTCATGAGTATCATGACCTTTCTTTCTCCTTCACTCTTTTGTGTGCATTTAAGAGTGAGCTTGTCACATTCCACCAAAGGAAGGAAGGAAGGGAGGAAGAGAGGAAGGAAAAAACAAGAAACCCTATTTGAATTTCTTTTTAGAATTTTCTTCAGATCCAAAATCAATTTATACTAAATCTGTCTTACTTGGTATATCCCTCCGTTTGTTTAGATCTTCTTAAAGTTTTCAATTAAAATGCTTATTTTTCTCATATGTGTCTTCTCAGATTTATTCTTTGGTTCCTCATATTCTGTAGTTGTTATTGTAAATGGCAACTTTTTGAAATTACTTTCTTTTCTACCTTCTCATTACTATAAAATAATTTTTACCTTTAGTTTAAATAAAAATAATTTATTTTAAATAACATATTAAGAAAAATCTTTTTAATTTTAATCATTTCTCTCAATATTTATATAGATATATAATAGTGTCAGTTTCTTAAAGCACTGTTTAAAACCATATAATCTGGTTTTTTTAGTATCTTACTGTACCAAATAATACTTCAGTTAGATTTAACCAAGTAGTGTTAGTAGGTGTCTAATATTGTCTATTTTTTCTGATATCAACATAGCTTTGCAAGTTTCAGATTTTTTCCTTTTGTTTCTAATTTGCATTGTATATCTTTAAAAATTCTTTCTCATGCACAAATTTTTGGGTACAAAGTTCTATCTATGTTCATTAAATCAAACTTATTAATGATAGTATTTAAATATTTTATACCTGTACTCATTTTTATCTGCTATACAGCTGATAAAATATATATTTGAAATTTATAAAATTTTATACTGTAAAATTTGGATATACATGCCCTGTTTAATCCAATTCTCTTGAATGTGGACAGAACCAGTGAATATGATGGGCTAACACTCCCGTGATTTGGTCACTAGTCAGTTAACCTTGAATTAATCAAATGGGAGATTGTCCTGTGTGAGCCTGATCCAATCAGGTGAGCCCTTTAAAAAAAGGTGAAAGCTCAGAGAGCTGCTCTTCTGAAGGTCTTGAAGGGAGAGTCCCTGACTTCCACAACTGTAAGGAAAGGAATTTTGCCAATAACCACATTAGCTTGGACAAGGACCCTGAGTCTCAGATGAGACTTTGGCCCCAGCTGTCACCTGGATTTTAGTCTTATGAGACCCTGGGCAGAGAATCCAATTGAACTCTCTCTGGGCTTCTGACATACAGGAACTGTGAGATAATGAATTTGCCTTGTTTTCACTGGTAAGTTTGTGGTAATTTGTTATGTAGCATTAGCGATGTAAATCAGCCTATTTTTTTACGTATTTATTAAGTTTCTTCTGTCTCCATTTCTTATCATATTGTCTACCCCACCACCATCCTGAAAAGGTCATCATTCTAATATATTTATTTTGTATCCTTTTATTATGTGTGTGTATTCTTGGAAAATATATGTTATTTAATAGGTGTGTATTTTTATTTTATAAGCTGTTGTGCTATAGGTCTTATTTTAATCTTACAACTTTTTATACAACGTTTTTATGAACTACTTAGATTACGTTTACATCTAGCCAATTGTTTCTCATAGCCTTCTAGTATTCAGTGGTTTGTATCCACCATGTTTTTATGTTCATTCCTCAGCAATAGCTCTCCAAATTGCCTCCAGCTTCCTGCCATGATAAGCAATGCTGCAATAATAATCCATTTTGGACTTGTGGGCAATTTCTCTAGGATATACGCTCAGGAGCAGGATTGCTGGTTCCCAGAGTGTTTGTATACTTAATCTGATTGAGGACTGTCAGATTGTTCTCCAGAATAGCTGCACGTTCTACACTGCCATCTGTACTGCACAAACATTGCCATTTTTCCATGCTCTTTCCAACAGTTTATGCTATCTAACAATTTAATTTTTGCTAATATGATGGGTATGGAATTATATCACATTGTTTTAATTTGTTTTTCTCTTTTAAAAATGAGTTTAAGCATTTCTTCCTATCTTTACTAGCCATTCACGTTATTTCTTCTGTAATTATGATTTTGACTTTTAAAATTTATCAATATCTATGTTTTCTCATTAACAGAAGAGTTATTTATTATGCATTCACATCATTTTGGTGCTCATCCTACTCTTCCAGCATGTTGATATTACCTGTAACTTTGGGACTGGGTTGTTATGAAATGCCTTCACTTTTTCTGTTGTTTTTATTTTTTAAGTATGCCTAGGAGAAGTAATTACAAATATGTTGACATTTTCAGGAAAATCATACAACATCTTTGAATTTTCTTTTCAGTGCTGGGCTTAAATATTAGAGTCTCATAGATCCTTCCATTTCCACACAGCTCTTTGCTCTCCCAGGTTCCCAAGGTTTCACATTTTTTACATTAAATTCACTTGAATGGTTAGTGCAATGAATTTTGGCCTTATGAAATACCAGGAAGAACACTCCCATGTCAGAACAGAATTTACCAAACATGAGCGGGCGGTTGTTTTTGTAGGAATATAAGATTTCACATGAAGTGATACCAGAAAGGAAAATGTGATAGACTGAAAATATCACTGATTCCTGTAGGTCATTGATCTTGGAATGATATTAATGAGAAAAATGTTAAATGTTCCCAATATATAAATTCCACTTGCTTTTTCTATATTAACTATGCATTGTTCTCCACTCAGTGCCAGTTTAATGAAAAGGCAAAAAGAAATAATATTAATAGCAACCATTTGTGCAGTTTTTAAAAGTATTTGCCCTTTTACTTTATTTAGTGCTTTACTTGCAACAGCTCATATAATTCTCAGAAAACTCCTATGGGATTTATACTCTTACTATCATTGTTTTACATATGAGAATCTGGAGGCTTACTGTAACCAAGTGGTCAAAAGCGTAAGTGTTTTACTGTGTGAGTTCTGCTATGCTATGCTGCCTCAGTTAATCAAATGTTACTATCATATTGTAGAATATGAAGGGCTGCTTTCATCTGGGTATGGCTTATTCAAGAGTATGTGTGTGAATGATGCTGATATCTTAGCATTGCTGCTGACACTAGTTCTTTCCTAAGCAGGCCCAATAGTGGAGGGCAGTACAGGATGGATTGGACAATATCCCATCAAAAGGCATTTTCAAGATTTAGTGGTTCTTTGTCTCTTAATCATTGCTGGTTCTTATTCCCTTCCAACCCCTATCCTCTAGAAGTTCTTGGATTTTGGACAGAGCTACACTTATTTAATATTGTAAGGAAAATAGCACTAAGAAGGCAAGTCAGCTGTACTATTTTTAGTTCCTGGAGAAACAAAATGCTGACATAGTAAAAAGAAAATTTGGCTATGTGGATATTACTGCAAAAATGTACTATTGCTGTTATAACAGCTTTCAAGATTACCAGGTGAAATTGGTCATTAAGGCATTGCTTTGAGATTTCCCCTTATGTGACATTAAACATTTGCATTTTGGGGCCGCCCGGTGGCACAGTGGTTTAGTTCACGCTTGGCAGCTGGGGGTTTGCAAGCTTGAATCCCGGGTGCCCGCCGAGGCACTGCCTGTCAGCTATAGCGTGGTGGCGTCCCATATAAAGTGGAGGAAGATGGGCATGGATGTTAGCCCAGGGCCAGTCTTCCTCAGCAAAAGGGGGAGGATTGGCAACAGATGTTAGCTCAGGGCTGGTCTTCCCCACAAAAAAAAAAAAAAAAAAAAAAAATTTGCATTTTAAGTACCATGGTGGTTCTGAGTACAAAGAAACCTGAATATTGGAAAATGTGCGGTTATTGATATGGCAGATATAGATTAAAATGCTGCTTATAATTATTTAAACTTGGCATCCTGTGTTTGACTCTTCTTTTGGATATGGTTTTCTCCCCTGGGGAATAAAAAAGAAGCAAAAGTTGTACATGTTATAGGATCAGACAGTCAATAAGATAGACAGAGAAGCTGAGCTGATAATGTCCAAATCCTTCTTCTTCTGAGTCTTAAGAGAGCATAAACAAATGAGAAATATGCCCCCACTTTCAAAAGGGGGAGCAGTGGGAAGCTGGTTAAGCATTGATGGAGCGGAATTGAGAGGAGAGGCACTATAGAAGTCCCAAGCCCAGGCCATGGACTAGTGCTACCCGAGGTGGGATTACATCCATCTTTCTGAGGGGCTCTGCTAATACCCAAGACTTAAATCCTTTAGCTTTAACTGAGACGACAAAACAGGGATGCATGAAGCTGCAGTATGTCCAGAGGAGCTGTGGGAAATGTGTAAGTGCATTGACTCTGAGTGGGAGACCCGTGTAAGTTTTCCGCTCAGAGGCCAGGTGTGAGATGTTGGGAAGCTGGATACTTGACATTACTTCTACTTTTCCCTTTTGTCCATGTGCTCTCTAAATAGGCTTATTTTCCTTTTTCAAGTGCCTGCTGTTAAGAAGTGCTGATTTCGTTTGAACTATGTGGGAGGGCTAAGACAATGTGCACCAGACTGAAAGCAAATTACTGAAGTTAACCCAGAGAAACCATTCTGAAGCAGTTGGAAAAATTTCAGTTGCTTACCATATGATATACTCCTTTTTGCTTTTAATGCAGATGCTTTGAACACTTGCTGACCTAGAATGCGTTTATAAACATTCTGCTTTTAACCAGTGGACCTCTTATCACAAATCATTGTATACACTTACTATTTGAAATTAGCTTTTGGCAGTTTTGTCACAACGTAGCAGCAGTCATTTACTTTCTCTGCCAAAAATTTATACACAGTTGGCCTTCCCTATCAGACCGCCAACTTTCAATGCTTAGATAATAGTACCAATAAATGGCCACTGAAAACAAAATATGAACTCATTCTAGATGAGTGTTCAAATAATCATCGTGGTTAGATGGTTCTTTTGTTTAAGACAGCACTTCGATGGATCCTTCTCAACTCAACTACCACTTCTAGCCTGTATGAAAGAGGGGAAGTCAAAGCTTGACCACAATTGTTTTGCGTAATCAAGTAAGAAGAATTTGAGTTTCTCCCTAGAGAGATATGGTGATGATGAGAAATATGGGGATGGAGGAAAGAGGGAAATATAAGGCCTAGCAAGGGAAGTAATACTAGGTTTGTAGGTTATGGTAGGTGATGACTTTGATGGTAGTGATTCTGGTATGGAAAACATTCTTCGATTAGTGAAGTTTTGCAGAAACAAAAGAAGAGAATAGTGTTTATTGTGTGACAGAGTTGTAGAAAGAGGGTGGCAGCAAAGGAGACAAGACCAACAATAAAGAACCAGGTGAAAACAAACAAGCAGGGAGCACATAAATCTAAAACAATGATCCATGCATGCATTCATCCGTGCATCCATGCATCCATCTATCTATCTATCCACCCACCTACCTGTCTGTCCATTTGTCCATCTATTCACCTACCTACCTGTCTGTTCATCCATCCATCCATCTATCATCCATCCATCCATCTACCTACCTACCTACCTGTCTGTTCATCTGTCCATCCACCCATCCATCCACCTGTCCATCCATCCATCCATCCACCAACCTACTTACCTATCTACCTATTATCTATCTACTTATCATCTTTTAGTGAACTTATGACTATAGGCACCTGGAGATCTGGTAAACCTTCAGATTGATGACATCTTGAAACTATAAGATGAAAGATTAATACCCTTATTTTTATAGAGAGAGTTGTTTTATGGACCAGGAAAACTTCTAGATCAGTTCTTGCTTTTCCTACTCACCACTGCCTTAAGATGAGAGACCAAAATGAGAAAGATGCCTCCTATTTCCGAATAGTTTTAATAAAAGAGCTAATGGTAGACAAAATTACAGCTAATAGCTAAAATGACCTGTTTAGATGAATTCTTTTTAGTTAAATACCTTGCACCCCAATTAATGAAAAAGGGTTCAGTTAAATATACTAAGACATTTTCTAGATTTTGAAAAATGGACTCCATTTATTTTTGTCCTTGTGTATTTTAAAGCTCATGGTAATTGAAAAGAGTCATATAGAGACCTCCAAGATTAAAGATGAGTATTAGGACTGGGTTTAAATAGATTTCTGTGGTTCCTTAGAATTTTTTTTAACCTCTTCCCCTTGCCCTCTCAAAAAGACTTCACTATAGATTGAACAATTTTAGATTGAAATTGGTGAAACGTTATGTGCATGAAGGTGGAAAACACACATTATTTCAAAAGAATGGAAGATTACAGAAGGTTATCTTTGAACCTCAAAGTTTTTCTCCCTGGCAAATGAGCTATAAAATGGTTTTCTCAATATGAGCCCAATTTAGCACAGTCCTATGTTTCAATCACTTCTTCTGGATTTTTGAGGTCAAGAAGAGGGGAAAAGTGGGTACTCTGTGATTATCTCCTATAGAAATTCCATGCCTGTGATCAAAAAAGAATTTAAGGATGTCAGCATGTTCGCTTTTAATCTTGGCAATACATCAAGAAAAATATGAGTGATAAAATCAATTACAGCAAACATACTAAGTCACTTTTTATTTTGCTTCTGGTCTGTTACTCAGTTTTTCATCAAAGTTAGAATTGAACCAAACTAATCTATTTCTCATCAGGAAAACTTATACTGTGTTTGGAAGAAGTGGAAATCAATAGTAATAGACAGTTTTAAAAATGAGCACTCTAGTTGGTTTGGAATTCTTTTTTAGTGAGTTTTTAAAATTGACATGAGCTTAGTTGACTTTACACAATAGTTGAGTAAGGAGCTTCCTGGAGTGACCTAGAAGGGGAACTTCTGAATGGATATATAGTACTCTACTAGAAGTTGGAAATATCAGTAGGAACTCATTTCTTTAAATTAAGCTACTTTGCCTATTTAAATGTTCTATAGTCACAACCTCTTATAATCCACTTTTATTCAATTACTTCAACTACCTTCTCCACTGGACTCACGGGTGATGCCCAGTCCTTGCTATGTTTTTTCTTTTTCTCTATTCTTAGCATCTTTTCTCTTCACTTCTTTTCTCAGTTTTAAATGCCATTTTCATCACTTTAATACTTCTCTCATCAATATTCTCTGAGATCTTGTATCATTGTAATTCCATTGCACTTGCCTGGTAAAACACTAACCCTAGGTCAGTCATGGTATGAACTGTTTTTTTCTGGACAGTTCCTAGATATCTAAACATTCCTCAGAAGTGTGGCAGATTTTTGCCTCTATAAATTTTCTCCAGATTCATTTGGCCCCTCAATATGTCCAGAAATTCTTCTATATATTTCCTAGCCAGATCTCTATTATTTTTTTTACTATCTTAATACTTCTCCACTTTCCTCAACCTGTGGATCTCTTCTCATCTTGACTTCTCACAGCCTCACCTGTTTCCACCTCTTCACTTCTGATTTCCCCTCCTGTGAAATAATAGAACATAGATCATTGCCCCCAGTTCCTGGCACAGGGCTCCTAAAATTCTTGTGATTTCCTAAGTAATGAGAACTAGGAGCATCTTTTGTTCTAATATTTGATCTTTGACCCTGACTCCTGACACAGAGCTCCTAAATCCCTTGGAATTTCTTGGGTTATAGGACTGTCTTTTGTTCTAATGGGGCAACTCTTGATGGGCTCCGCTTCAGGATGGGGGCTGGTCACAAGAAAGAACAAACCATGATTAGAAGCTTGGTACTTTCAGCCCCATCCCCCATCCTCTGGGAAAGGGAGAAGGGCTGGAGATTGGGTTCCTGATTGATCATGCCTATGTCATGAAGCTTCCATAAAAATCCACAAAGTATGCCTTTCAAAGAGCTTTCAGTTTGGCGAACACATCTATGTGCTGGGAGGGTAGCACACTCCACACTCCACAGGAACAGAAGCTCCTGTGATTAGGACCCTTCCAGACCTTGCCCTATGTATCACTTCATCTGGCTATTCATTTGTATCTTTCATCATGTCCTTTATTATATAATCAACTGGCAAATGTAAGCAAGCGTTTTCATGAGTGCTGTGAGGTGTTCTAGCAGATGATCGAATCCAAAGGGAGGATCTTTGGAACCTCTGATTCATAGCCAGGTTGGACAGAATTTGTGGGTAACCTGGAGACTGAATACTTGTGATTGATGTCTGAAGTGGGGCCTAGTCTTGTGGGACTGAGACCTTAACCTGTGGGGTCTGCACTAACTCCAGGCAGTTAGTGTCCAAATTTCTTGGTGTGGAAAACCTATACACCTGGTGTCAGAAGTGTGAGTGTGGTAGTAGTGTGAGAGTAAAAGTGAACAGTGAGTTTTCTTTTTCATCCTCTTACTAACTTAATCTGCATGCAGTATTTCCTTTTGACCATCAGTTACAAGGGCAAACATGTTCCTTTCCACTGAAAGAGAATCCTTCCATCTCTGCTCTGAGCTCCATCTATCCCACTTTCTCAGGGACCTCACTCTATGGATTATTCCTTCTCCTGGATGTTCAATATCTTCTCCTTAACAGCACCTTACATCAGATCAGTATTTTAACATGCTTGGTTTTCTATTATCTTAAAATAATTCTTTTCTTCTGTCCAAAGTCTCCTTAGAATTGACTGCTTCTTTTCACATTGAAGATTCTTTAAAGAGTTTCCTGTACTCACTGTCTTTATTCCTTTATAATTTTATTAGTTAGCTTTGCTGCAGTAACAAATAACCCCCAAATCTCAGTAGATGATAACAACAAACACCATTTCTTGCTCATGTTACATGTCACCACTGGGGGTTTGCTGCTTTGGCTCTTCCTCCTGTATCTTATTATTCTGCGAACCATTGTAGAGGAGGGGCTTTTTTGGGAAGTGCTGTTTTCATGGCAGAAAGAGAAAAGAGAGAGCTGATGAAAACCTTTCATCCCCTTTAAGCTTTTATTTGGAGCTGGTTAGGCTCTAATCTACAAACTCTTGTGGTATTCAGAAACAATCACCTTTTGCATAATTGATGTAAACCAAGAAATATGGAAAACCATTTCCCTGAAGCATAAGCCAAATTAGTAATGAGAACAGAAATTTAGGGCTAAACTTTGTGCTGTCAGTGCTGAGTACCAGATCCCCTAAGACAGAGGTGTCCATGTATGCTTTAACACATTTATTTTTGGGTGTTTGTGATATGTCCCAGAGTGGGGCTGTTTTGCCTGACCCTAAGGGTAGTTTTCACTTGGATGTTCCATTATTAACATTTAACTTAACCCAAGGTGAACTACTTTTTTTATTCTAGATCTGCTCCTTCTCTGGGGGTATGAAGGCAGAGATCATGTTCTTTTTATTCAGCATTAATCCCGATTCTCCAGTTTACCCTCATATTGCTTTTGAGCCTCTTTCTGAAACAGAAATGTGATGATAACCCCCGGTCAAAGCTCAGAATCTCTCCATTCTCACAGGATGAAATCCAAAAGTCCTAGCTAGCCACAGCGTATGCTCCTTTCTCCTTCCATCCTCTTACACTCACCATTTTGGCAGTTTGAACTAGTGAAATTTATACTCTTGCCTCTGCCATTTTTTCTAACATGTGTCTATCACTAATTTATTCATGCATCAGCCTCCTATTCATCAACAGGTCTCAACTCAGATGTTACCTTCTCTATTGAACCTTATCTTATTGCCACACATAGATTTTTGCATGGCTTTCTTTGCATTTCTACTGAAATTCTATTACATCGTTATGACAATTAAAACATTTAACTATGTTATCTTATATAACATATATTATCTTTATATCCATATGATTCATATGTAAAGTCTATATACATGAGTCGTGTGTGTGTGTGTGTGTGTGTGTGTGTATATATATATATACATATATATATAGTACCACACATAGAACTTAATGTGAAATGGGAGGTTGATACAATTCCTAAAAACAAAAAGTGTTCTTATCAAACACATTTTCCTAAGCATTAAGACATAAGTTACTTTAAAGATTTTCTGTTGTAGTCAATCAAAGTAATTAACTTCACGTGGGAAACAGATATGTAAAGCACACACATGCCTGAAACTTTCCGATTCTTCTCTAACTATTAAAAGTTATTAGAGATACATTCCTGGGCTATTCTAACTCTGCCACTCTGACTCTGCCTTTCATTTCCACGTGAATTACTGGATGTGCTGAACAGTTTGGGAGAATTGATGAGTCTTAGCAAAGATTTATAATATGTTGCTGTTATCCATTTATATTACTTTGGGTTACCAACAAGTTTTATCTGAAACATTGCATTTGTCTCTTACACTGTTTTCTTACCTCCAGTATCTCCTCTTTCCCAAATACATTCTTCAGAATGATTTTTTAAACATACAGATCTGGTCCTTTCACTCCAGCTAAAAACTATCAATAACTCTGTATTTCCTATATTCATAATAGATACTTCCCTATCCTTCATTCTTTATGCCCATTCAATCATCAAGTTTTATAGATTCAACTTCCATATCATCTATCATATCTAGCCTTTCTTTTCTATCCCTAGAGCTACTGATAATGAAAGCATCTATCATACTGTGCCTGAATTACTAGAATAGCTTCAAAGTTAGTCTCTCTTCTTTGAGGTTTGTTTTTCTCTAATACATTCTCTACTCTGCTTCCGGATTGATTATTCAGAAATTAAAATCAGACCGTATTAGACACAGGCTAAACTCCATAATGTTAGCACATAAAAGCTCTGCCTTTGTCTTCTGATTTTTTTCCTGTTAACACTGACCCTTCCATCTGTACCATTCTTCTGTAAAATACTTTCAACAGTGAGTTTGATCAACCTGGTCTGTGAAGTCTTTTCTGTACCCTTCACTTTCTCCCTACCAGAGAACTCACCATTCCATTCCATCCCTGGTGCCCCTTCTTTATCTTGTTAATATTTCTTTAATGGTCACTGTAAAATTCAATTGCCTTAATATGCATGCCTATACTAAGTATTTTTGTGCATTTTCTTGTTTAAGCTTCACTATATCTCAGAAAAGAGGTATATTCTCTGTTTTATGTATTTATTTATCCGTTCTTTTGATGCATATATTTACTAATCATCTATTATGTGTTAAGTATTTTTGTAATGCATTAGAACTTAAACTGTGAGACATGGTTCCCATATAGAATTTTAAAAAAATTGAGGCTCAAAATATGTAAATAACTGAACCTAATGACACACAGTTGCAAATGCCAGTGCATTCAGATCTAGGTTCTTGAGGGAATAAACTGTATCTTACTTGTGATTTTTGTCACTAGTGATTCCTACAATATCTAACCCATTGCAGTTGAATAAATAATATAGTGAAAATGTCTTATCTTTTAAATATAATTCCCTTTTTTAGCCTAGTTTGTCCACTCTTGAAACTCTCTTCATGTTCTGTACACTCCAGCATAAAAACACTTTGGAAAATGCACTGAATTATAGAAATTACAATTACTACCATGACAGTTGGATATTTAACTATCCATTTGCTTTCCAGTTTTGTATATCCTAACGAAAGATTAACCTGCAATACGAAAGTGAACACGGAGTATGACTGAACTGCTGTATCAATCTTGAGAATTTCTTATAAGAGCTTATGGGGACCAGCCCAGCTGTGCAGTGATTGAATTTGTGCATTCCACTTTGGCAGCCCGGGGTTTGCTGGTTCGGATCCCGGGAACAGACCTACTCACCACTCATCAGGCCATGCTGAGGCGATGTCTCACATAGAAGAACTAGAAGGACCTAGGATATACAACTATATACTGGGGCTTTGGGGAGAAAAAAGAAAAAGAGGAAGATTGGCAACAGGTGTTAGCTCAGGACCAATCTTCCTCAAAAATTAAAAATCCTTACAAAAAAATGATCTTATGATATGGCCATGACCACGGCAGAAATGGAACCTGCTATCCCTGAACTTTTAATGTAGCAGGAAGCACAAGTAAGTAAACAAACAATTATAATATAGTCTTAGTGGCACAATAAGGGATGCATATTGGACCATAGCCAGTAGAGTTTCTACCACAAATCCAGTTTGTCAGGGAAGGTTTCTGGGAGGAAGTAGCACTCATATTTAATGTATGTGTAGGAGTTGACCTGACAAGTGATGATGTATAGAGAAATTTCCAGGTAAAGGAAACATCATGCATAAAGCACTTTGAGAAGAAAGAATGAGATGGTGGAACATCTGATATGATGTAGAGCATAGAACTGACTGTGTGTGACGGGTGTGAGATGAAGCTGTAGAAAGAAGTTAGGGCCAGACCATGAATGATCTTGCAAGTAATGGATAGGAAATTTGAGTTTTATCATGATGGCTTGAGAAATATTAGAGTTTTTTACATCTAAACAAGTTTAATAAGATATTCTATGTAAGGTGCATGGTAACTACAAAGGAAAAACCTGTAGTAGATATGCAAAAGATCATGATAAAGGAGTCAAAGCATACTGCCACAAAAAGTCATCAAATCAGAAAGGAAGACAGCAAGAGAGGAAGCAAGGAACAAAGGATCTACAAAACAGTGAGACAATACTTAAAGTGGCAATCGTAAGTCCTTACCTATTATAATTAATTTAAACATACAAGGAATATAGTCTCCTATCAAAAGACATAGAATGGCTGAATTGAAAAAAAAAAGATTCAATGGCATTGGACTAACCTCTCTTACAAGCAGAGAGTCATTTTACTTTTATGGACACACATACATTGAGAGTGAAGGGATAAAAAACATATTTAAAGCAAATGGAAACAAAAAGAAAGCAGGGGTAGCTATAGTTATATCAGAGAAAATAGACTGTAAGCTGAAAACAGTCACAAGAAACAAAGAAGGCCATTATATAATGGTAAAGGGGTCAATACATCAACAAATATAAGTTATATTTAGGCATCCAACATCAGAGCACCTAAATATATAAAGCCAATACTAACAGAACTAAAAGGAGAAATAAACAACAATACAGTAATAGTTGGGGACTTTAATACTGCACTCTCAACAATGGATAGATCATCCAGACAGAGAATCAATAAGGAAACAGTGGATTTGAGCAACACTATAGACCAGATGGACCTAACAGACATATATAGAACATTCTATACAACAACAGCAGAGTACACATTTTTCTCAGGTTCACATGGAACATTTTCTAGGATAAATCATATGTTAGGCCACAAAACAAGTCTCAACAAATTCAAGAAGATAGAAATTATACCAAGTATCTTTTCTGACCACAGTGATATGAAACTAGAAATCAACAACAGGAAGAAAGCTAGAAAATTCACAAGTATATGGAAATTAAACAATACACTCCTGAACAACCAATGGATCAAAGAAGAAATCAAAAGGGAAATCAAAATATATCTTGAAACAAATGACAATGGAAACACACTTCCAAAATTTATGGGATGCAGCAAAAGCAGTTCCAAGAGGCAAGTTTATAGCTATAAATCTGTACATTAATAAAAAAGAAAGAGCTCAAACAATCTAACATTACACCACAAGAAACTAGAAAAAGAAGAGTAAACTAAGCCCAAAGTTAGCAGAAGGAAAGGCATAATAAAGAGTATAGCAGAAATAAATAAAATTGAGAATAGGAAAACAATAGAAAAGACTAACAAAACTGAGAGTTAGTTCTTTGAAAGGATAAATAAAATAGACAAACCTTTATCTAGACTGACTGACAAAGAAAAAAGAAAGAGGACTCAGATAAAATTATAAATGAAAGAGGGGACATTATAACTGATATCACAGAAATACATAGAATCATAGGAGACTACTATGAACAATTATATGCCAACAAAGTAATAGTATTCAGAAGTTGGAAAGTGAGAGTAGGATTTTGCAGATAGAATGAATTTGAGAATCAGTGTAAATTGTGAATTTCTTTGACACTTGGTATCCTAGCAACATTCATTGGACCCAATTTTAATTTTTTAATATCTTTCGCATTTAAATAAAATTAAATCTGATTTCAAGCTTCTATCCTGAAAAAATGTCAGAAAATTCAATCTGTCACTAGTGGGGCTCCTTCCTCATTAGGATTGTATAATGGTCTTGGAAACCTTAACTCAAAGCATAATATTCAGGGAGATGCCACTAGTCACCACTGAGTGTTTTCCTGATGTGGTTCAGTGGCTTTGCTGTTACGCATGGGCCCAGGAATCTTTCTGAAGGTTACCATCCTTTGTCATACCACATGGCCTTTCACCTAAAGACCACTTGTCTTCCTGGCACAATCTGAAGACATGGACAGGATCTCTGCGATTCATGGAGCTCCAAAGCTAGACTCTCTCTCTTGAGGGGCAGACATGTTTTCATCTGTTTCTCCAAGCATATCCATTTCTTCATCAGAATGATTTAATTGACTTTAGGTGGGCCCAGGTATCAGGAGGTTTTAAATGCTTCCCAGGTGCTTCTATTGTGCAGCCAGAGTTGAGAACCGTTTGTATAAGTTGAGGCCCTATGTGGTAATTGGCTATAATTTTTTATAATTTTTTCTGCCTCCTTTTGGAGTGGAAGTAAAAGAGCCCAAAATTAGCCTTGCCCTTTGAGCTGTGAGCCTACTTCTGGGAAAACATTTCATCTGGAGAACTTTGAGTCTCCATCATTCTGCCAGAGCCGAACACTCTGCCCCTCTCTCTGTTTTGACTTACAGTTCAGCAGGCTCATTCAGTGAGGCCTTCACCACCACTCGCTGCTCTTGGAATTTTCTTTTCTGATCCTCTGAAGTGGTTGCCTTGTTTTTTGAAACTGACAATGGCTTTTAGATTTTATTTTATTTCATTATTGTTGAAAAACAGGATGTTAAAATAAGCCCGAGGACCCAAAATACAAAAAGAAGGAAAAACAGGTCAAGCATTCCAAAGTGAGTTGCTAGATCGTTTATGCATAACTTGCTATGGGGGAAGCAAAATTTGATAATTGTGAACCGAACAGGGTACTGAAAACAGGGTTGAAGTTGAAGCCCTCACTTAGGGGCTTTGAGAAAACCACTCAGAAACTTGATAGAGTTTAGTGACATAGTGGATAGTATTTAAAATACAAGTTAGAAGTACCTGAAAATGAGAGGCTGGCTGAGCATTGTATGATAGCACGTCAGAGGCTTGTGCTGGGATCAAAATACACAGCTCCTTAGATCAAGATCAGGGATGCATGAGAGCTTCTCTGGATCTGATGTTAACCAGATATGAGAGAGAAAGCCTGGAGTTATTTAGAGCCATGGCCAAAAGGTGACCTAGAGAGCTGTTGGAGTCCTAACAGAGAGAGTCTGAGGTGGGTTGGGGAATTCAGAGGATAAAAAATGTATCTGTATGATAGCAAGGATGTGGTGTGTTATGCAACAGTAACAAACAGTCCTCAAATCTCAGTAACTTAACACAACATCATACTATGCATTCAACACAGGTCAGCACATGTGATCAGCTATTGCCTCTGTGAACCCATGCTGATGGAGTCTCCTTCTTAACATGGGCTTCTATTACCACTGCAGGCAGGATAAAGGGAATCCAGTAAATCGTACAGCTGGGAGCATACTGTTATAAGGGTCTTACATTATAGGTAAAGTAGTGTAATGTAATTTAAAGGTAGACTGTGATATATATGCATATTGTAAACCCTAGAGCAACTACTAAAAAAATAATAAAAAGTAACTATATCTACTAAGCCAGTAGTGGAGATGAAATAAAATACTTAAAAAAAAATCCAAAAAAGCACATGGAAAGATGTAACAAAAAGTTGATAGGAAAAATGAAAAACAAATAGCAATGTGGGATATTTAAACCCAGTTATATCAATGATTATACTGAATATAAATGATCCAAACATCAATTAAAAGACAGAGATTTTCAGACTTCATTAAAAACAAAACCCAAGAAAACCAAGACCCTACTATATGATATCTAGCCAAAATACACATGAAATATAAATATACAAATAGGATAAAATTGAGAAAGAAGATATTTTAAACAAATAATAAGTGTAAGAAAGCTGCAATAACTATATTATATCAACATAGATTTCAGAATAAAGAATACTACCAGGGATAAGGAGCCACATTTCATAATGATAAAGGGGTAAATGAATCAGTCCTGCATGAGTAGGCACACAATAACAAAACTTCAAAATACATGAATAAAAAGTAACAGAAATAAAAGGACAAATAGAGAAACCTACAATTATATCTGGAAATTTTAACCCTCTGTCTCATAAATTGATAGAACAAGTAGGCATAAAATAAATAAGCACACAGAAGACTAAATAACATCATCAGCCCACTTGAAATTGACATTTTTAGAATCTGCCACACAACACACGTTCGTTTCAAGGTCACATGGTAAAATCACCAAAATAGACCTTATGCTTGGCCATAAAACAAGTCAGTATATTAAAAAGTATTGAAATCATACAATGTATGATCTATGATCAAAAAGAATTAACTTAGGGGCCAGCCGGGTGGCATAGTGGTTAAGTTCGTGCACTCTGTTTCCAGCAGCCTGGGGTTTGTGGATTCAGATCCTGGGTGCGGACTGATGCACTGCTTGTCAAGCCATGCTGTGGCGGTGTCCCACATAAAGTAGAGGAAGATGGGCATGGATGTTAGCCCAGGACCAATCTTCCTCAGCAAAAAGAGGAGAATTGGCAATGGATGTTAGCTCAGGGCTAACCTTACTCACAAAAAAAAGAAAGAATTAACTTAGATGTTAATAACAGATATAAACCTGAAAATTGCCAAGTACTTGGTAATTAAACAGTGCACTTATAAATAGCATATGGGACCAAGAAAAAAAATCACAAGAAAAAATAGAAAAGATTTTGGACTCTATAAAACTGAAAATACAATATATCAAATTTGATGGATATAACTAAAATGCCTAGAAAGATATTTATATTTTTAAATGTTTATATTATAAAAGAAGAAAGGTCTAAAATAACTGATGTAAGGTTCTTAACATAAACGGATGAAAAAGAAAATTTACTCTAAAGTAAGTAACATGATAGAAAAACTCAAGATAAGAGAAAAATCAATGAAATAGAAAATGAAGGGACAATTGAGAAAATCAATTGAACTAAAGTGTCTTCCTTAAAAAAAATAATACAATTGATAAACTTCTAGTTAGACTGATAAAGATAAAAAGAGAGAAGAAACAAATTGCCATTATCCAAAATGTGATCAACATTATGACGATACATTTATCAGTTCAGATGAAATAGACAAATTCTTTGGAAGACAGGTGAAAAAAAAACAACTCAAAAACCAATGGAATGTCTGAATAGTTACATAGAAAACAGAGAAATTGAATTTATAATTAAAATCTTTTGCACAAAAAGACAAACAAAAAACTCCAGGCCCTGATAGCTTCATTGGTAAATTCTAGCAAATATTTAAGAAAGAAATTATATCAATACTTTGAAAACTTTCAAATAAGGGGAGATGGGGATTCTTCCTAGCTCATTTTATAAAGCCCACATTGCCATGACATTACAACCAGACCAAGACTTTACAAGAAGAGAAACTACAGAGCAATATATCTCATTATATAGAGGCAAAAATTCTTAAATTATTAGCAAATACAATCTAACAATATATATCATGATCAGGTGGAGTTTATCCAAGGAATAAAAGGTTGGTTTAACATTTGGAAAGCGATTAACGTGATTCACTGCATTAATTGATTAAAGGAGAAAAATCTGTGTGATTATCTCAATACATGTAGTAAAAGCAATTGACAAGATGCAACACCCATTCACTATAAAAATTACTAACAAACTAGAAATAAAAGGAAACTTCTCCAACCAGATGGAATGCATCTATGAAAAACATGCATCTATAACCATTGTCATACTTGATGGTAAAAATGAATGCTTTCATCCAAAGATGAGGAAAAATGCAAGAATGCCCACTCTCACAACCTCTGCTTGGCAGTGCACTGGGGCTACAGCAATAAGGCAAGATTTTGTTTTCCTCTCCTCAACCCCTCTGTTTCTACATAGTTTGGGAGTCATCCAAGGATGCTGGCAAATTTTATACTTTATACTTTTATACTTTATATTTTATACTTTTGTGGTTTATATCTCTGTGTCCTTTCTAATGGGAATCCACCATAAATTTCTAGCTATTCTGTCAGCTTCAGGATCTGTCCTATATTATCTAAAGCTGGAATGTCTTCAGCATTCTTTCGCTTGAACTGTGCACAGGCTGGGTAATACACTCAATTAAAAAAGCCAACATACCTCTGTCTTTCAAGGTAGTTGCTTCCCTCTTTCGTGGCTGTTTTAATGTCTATTGATCGATCTATCTATCATCTGTCTACCTACCTACCTATTTATCTATCTACCTGCCTATTTATCTATTATCTATCTGTCTATTTCTAACTATTTGTGTATCATGTATATATCAATCATCTCTCTATCACCTATCTATTTATTTATTTTTGCTGGGACCCTTGAAGTCTCCTCTGCACATACATAGGTTAGAGGTTAGCCAAGGGCTTGGGCAGAGTTTCATTGTGATGTTCTCTTACTTCCGGGTTTTCCAGTTAAATTCTCAGGGGACCTTTTAGCCCTAAATTCTGTCGTCTTAAGCCATGCCGCTAAGGCTAGTCTTTTTCCATCTCTGTAGTCACAGAGTTTGGAGAGTTCCTTGGGTAAGAATCTTATTAAGATTCTTGCTTCTTCCTTTCATAGTTTTCAGGAGTCAACTCTTCTATCTTCTATCTTTGTTGGGATATTTCTGGTGACTTCATGGAGTGTATTATTAGTTTTTGTTCAGATTTTATGTGTCTTTTTTGTGGAAGGGTTCATGTGGCCAATTCATTCCACCACCATTGCTGGAAATTCTTCTCACTGTCTCTTTACATTGACATATTCTTATTTTCAGTAAGTATTATTATTTGGATAATTGTTTCATAGGTGTCAATTTTTTTGAAAAAAATAAAACAGGTTCATAAATTTCAGCTAGTTGTGAGCTTATTTTTTTATCTAGATGAAAAATTGGTTTTATCATTTTAAAGTGTAGAATTGGTAGAAATAATTTCAGAAACCTTTCTGTTTCTTTCCAGTCTGTCAAAATCTGCTTTATTTTTAAGTTCTATTTTTCGGGTCATTAATTTATATGGTAGATGATTGCCTTCAGGTTTTCTGAAAATGACACATTTAACAAAGACTAAAGTACTCAATTTTAGGAAGATGAATCTGTGAATGCAAAGTTAGTCTCTAGACTACAGTGAATTAGGGTCTGTCAGTATATCTATTTAGTACGCCTGCCTAGATACCATATTAACACAACAGCAAGGAATAAGTATAAGGCATTTCAGTGTGAAGAGTTAAATTTATCAGCTGGTCCCTCAAATAAAAAGTTTCTTGGCCTAGAGACAACTGTCTGTATTCTCTGAACTTAGAATCCTCATACAAATAAATACTTAGACTCTGAATATTCATGTACATTTTATGTCACAACTGTAGTGATCATTTGTGGAATAAAAATAGATTAAGAAAAATTTCAGAAGGGATTATAGCTGTGAAGAGTTTGCTAGGGTTTATCAGACCAATATTCCAAGCTTTTTACTTTTCTCAGTTCATTTACATTCACATACTTCATTTTTCCAAAAAGTACATGTTAGACACACTAAAGAATATTTTTGAGAGTTAGGTTTTCTACATGTTCATTTTTCATTATGATTAAGTATTATTGTGACTCAAGATAACTGTTTTTTTCTTGGGATTATGTTTTTGACTCAAAATAACTTTGCCCAATCTTCTTATTTGCCATGGGGATTTGTGATTTATTAAATGTTTTACTTTATAAATGTCTGAACACTGAATGTGTGGCAGAATGTAATATGATGGAATGTTGGCAATTTAGAGGATTAAAAAACAAAACTATTAAGAATCAGCTTTATAGTAAACAGAAATCATTTGCATTTTCAGCAGGCTTGGTAGTATTTGTTAATTTTGAGGTCTAACTTTAGACTTTAAAAGTAATGTGATGATTATTTTTGATGGCAAAATATAAATTTCTGTATTTATTTGTTATTATTATTTTTTTTGTGTGAGGAAAGTTAGTCCTGAGCTAACATCTGTTGCCAATTCTCCTCTCTTTGCTGAGGAAGATTGGCCCTGGGCTAATATCCGTGCCCATCTTCCTCTACTTTATACGTGGGACACCTGCCACAGCATGGCTTGATGAGCGGTGTGTCAGTCCGTGCCCTGGATCCGAACCTGGGAACCCAGGGCTATGGAAGTGAAGCATGTGAACTTAAGCACTACCCCACCCGGCCAGCCCCCCTATATTTATTTTTAATAAAAGATTTTATACTGAGGAAACATTTTAATAACTGTTTTTTATTTTTATTTTTATATGTATATACAATAGTCCCCCATTATCTATCCACCGTTTTACTTTCTGTGGTTTCAGTTACCCGTGGTCAACTGCAGTCCGAAAACATTAAATGGAAAGTTCCAGAAATAAACAATTCCTAAGTTTTGAATTGCCTGCTATTCCTGAGTAGCTGTGATGAAATCTCCAGCAGTTGGACTCCCTCGTGCCCAAGATGTGAATCATCCCTTTGTCCAGCGGATCTACACTGTAGACGCTCCCCAACTGTTAGTCACTTAGTAGCCATCTTGGTTATCAGATAGACTCTTGTGTATGTATGTCAGTGCTTGTGTTCAAATAACCCTTATTTTACATAATAATGGCCCCAAACCACAAAAGTAATGATGCTAGCAATTTGGATGTGCCAAAGAGAAGCATAAAGTGCTTCCTTTAAGTGAAAAGGTGAAAATTCTCCACTTAACAAGGAAAGAAGAAAAATCATACGCTGAGGTTGCCAAGACCTACAGTAACTTTTATTACAGTATATTGTTATAATTGTTCTCTTTTATTGTTAGCTATTATTGTTAATCTCTTACTCTGCCTAATTTATAAATTGAAATTTATCATAGGTATATATGTATAGGAAAAAACAGCATATATAGGGTTTGGTACTATCCGCAGTTTCAGGCATCCACTGGGGGTCTTGGGACATGTCCCAACAAATTCACTGAAAAAAAGTTTAGTTTTTTGGTTCTGTGTAGTAAAAGAAAATAATTGTGTGAAATTTGAAGAAAACAAAAACGAATCTCATATTGGCTTTGAAGCAGTCATCTACATAGCTTTCTTGCCCAGGATATTGTGCATCTTTAATTTTAGTGTAAAAGTAGTTTTACATTTAAGAATCATCCTTAAAAATGATATAATTTATTTATTTTAGAAATATCTATATTTGAATTTCAAAGTCCTATACCTTTAATTTTTTAGTATGAAGATGTTTTTACCTTTAAGAATCACTCTAGAAAATCGTTTGACTTTATTATTTTCTTTGAATTCAGTATATTTTAATTTCAAAATCTCACAAGACCTCAAATGACTGGAGGAAATGCCCATTATGTGTTTCTCCTTTTTCATAAGAATGCAAATGTTTAAAAGTGTGACAAGTTAGGAAATACATGAAAGATAAAGGATTCATTGTTTTTTAAAACCAACCATTGAAGAAAGAAACAAGTCCTCTTATTTAAGGATGACAAAGGAGAGTAAGCTATTCCTTGTGATATGGGGCTGTCGTAAATCATAGGATACTAAAATATAAATCAAATATTGGTGTGTTGTGGAGTACGCACAGTTTTACCTTCCCCAGGTAATACCAAATTATTTTTCAAAGTTGGTGTACCAACTTGGTTTTCCACTGAGTGTGTTTGATGCTTACCATGGCTCCACATGGCAACCAGCATTTCATATTGTCAGGCTTTCTCTTTTTTTCCAATCTGATGGTTGTGAAATGCTATCAAATTGGTTTAAATTTGCATTTTTAGAATGATTAATGTGGTTGAACGTCTATCTTTATGTTTCGGTCATTTGTATTTTCATGGCTATTACTTTTTTCATGTTGTGTGTACATTTTTCTATTAGGTTGTTTGCCTTTCTCATTGATTTCAAAAAAAATTCTTTTCACATATTGTAGCTACAAATCCTTTGATAGTATTATATATGGCATATATTTCTCCAAGTTTGTGTTTTTCTTTTCACTGTCTTTATATATATTTTTTGTTAACAGGAGTAATTAATTTGTAAAATTTTTTTATGTTTCCTTTATACTTTAAATTTGTTTAAGAATACTATCCCAAGATTGCTAAGATATTGTTACATATAGTCTTTTAAAAGTTTTATATTTTTATCTTTCATATTTAATTCTTTAATTCACCTGGGGCTGATTTTTGTGCTTGGTGTGATATAGGGAATTCCTTTTTTTCCTTTAAGGATAATAAATATCTTAGCTCTATTTATTGAAAAGTCAATCTTTTCTCCATTAATCTACAATAGAATAAATCAAGCATCCAGTGTTGTATGGATCTCTTTCTGGACTCTCTATTTGGTTCCATAATAAATCTTGATTATCTGGTAGTACAGTTTCTTGTTACTTTCTCTGTTTAAAAATATATGTTGACTATTAATGGAATTTTGCAGTTAATTGTGAATTTTATAATCAGCTTTGCAATCACACAATAAAATGCTTTTGATTGGAATTGATTAAATTATAGATCAACCTGACATCTTTACAAAAGTGAGTCCTCTATTCTATGCAAATGGAATTTTCTCATTTATTCCTGCCATCTTTAATATATTTCAGCACACTTTTATAATTTTCCTCAAAATATTTGCACTTTTTGTTAGATTTATTTTCAAGTACATTTAATTTTTGATTCCATATATTGATATATGTAGATAAATAGATATTTTGATTATAAATAAATGCTATAATTTTATTGTGAAAAATACTGTATATACAACTGAATTTATAAAAGTATAAGTCTAGAATAAAGAATAATTTGAAACGAAACATCCCTATTATAACCACCACAATAAGAAAGAAAATATGCCCTGTCCCTTAAAAGCTCCCTTTGTGTCCCTGCCAGTCTCCAGAGGTAACCACTATTCTGACATATGTGATAATTCTTCTCTTGCTTTTCTTTATAGTTCATTATGTATGTAAGTATCTCTAAACTACATAAAATAATTTGAATGCTATATAAAGGGTTATATTGCATGTATAATTCTTTGACTTCCTTCTTTTGCTAAAAATTTTGCTATTGAGATTTATCCATGTCAATACATGTAGGTTATTCTAGTGCATGAAAAATACCATAATTTCTATAACAGTTCTACTGCTAAGAGATATTTGGACCATTTCCAGTTTTTGACTATTATTAACAATGCTATTATATTATATACATTCTTGTGCATGTTTCCTGGTATAGCCAGCCGTACACTGAGTACCTCTGGATCCAGGAATAGAATGCTGTGTTGTAGGAACTGTAAAGAATTATTACTGTACTAGGTAATACCAAACCAGTTTTAAAAGGGGGCCCAATGTGCGCTGCCTCCAGCAACATCCAAAGTTCCTGTTGCTTTATGTCTTCATCAACATTTGGTATTGTTAAACTTTTAAGTGTATGCTAATCTGATCTGTTTAAATTTGTCCATTTAAATTGATATTTTCCTGAGTATTAATGAGATTAATTTTTATTTCTTAGCCACTTACACTCTCTTGTGAAGCATTTGTTCAACTTTTTTTTTTGTATTTTGTTGATTTGTAGAAATTGTTTGCATATGCTGGATATCAGTGCTCTGTAGCGGCTGTGCACTGCCCGAGCTCTCAGCGTTTGAGACCACACTGCCGCTCAGGTTCCCACAGAACCGGTGATGCCTCCTCGAAGCTGGAAAAATGCAATTTCTATTGGTTCCTAAAAATCTGGATTTTCCAGACAACATCATAAAAAACTGTTAGCCCTAAATAAGCAGGCTGGCAGAATACCCTGTTTAACCAACAGCTTTTCCTGTTTGCCCCATAACCATTTCTATGCACAGGGGGCCCTGTCTTCTGAGTGGCACACAGACTCACTCTGCAGACCCAGCAGCGCCCTGGCCCTGCTGGTGGGAGAATCAGAGCACTGGTGCCTTCTTTTTGACCCTTGTCTTTTAATTTCCACTTATTCCAGTAAAGCTTACTCTTGAAGCCATAATGTATGATGTGAAATTTGCCCCAAACTTTGTTGATCAGAAGTGGTGACCCAGAATGGATCTACTTTGTATAACAAACATTTAAAGAAAATATTTCATGATTCCCCACTGATCAACAATACCACCTATGTCTCATAACAAGAGTCCATGCATGTGTCAGTCTTTGGCCCATCTATTATCTCTTGTTTATTTTCCCACCCCGTACCAACACTATTGGTATAGTATCCAAATTACTATAAGTTGTGAAAAAAAAATCTTGAAATCAATATGGCTCCTTACTGTTCAAAAGAATCCTGGCTGTCCCTGCACCTCTGTGCTTCCTTAAAAATATTGGAATCAGCTTTTCCAGTTCCACGAAAATACCTCTTGAGATATGTTTACATTAAGATTGCATTGAGTTTGTACATTAATTTGGGAAGAATTAGCATGTTTACTAAGTTGTTTATTTAGATCTTAAATATCTTTTAATAAATTATGTTTTATAGAGATTTTGCAGGTGTTTGATATAGTTTTGCATACTTTATTTTTCTTGATGTTATTTAAATGACAATTCAAAATTTTAATTTATTTCTTTTTTTCTGGAAAATAGAAATGTCATTACTATTTATGCATTGATTTTTATATCCAACAACCTTCTCTCTTAATATAATTTACACATGATTTTAGATTTTCAACATACATAATCATATCATTTGTGAATGACAAAGGTCTCATTTCTCCTCTTTAAAGAATTACAACTTTGTCTTTTTCTTGTACCACTGCACTGGTTAGACCCTTAAACACCATGTTGATTAAAAGTGCTCAGAGTAGGAATCTTTAATTTGTTTACTAATTCAAAGGGAAACTTTCACTTTTCATAAAAAATACGATGCTTGTTGTAGGATTTTGGGGTACCCTTTGTCAAATTAAAGTTGCTTTCTGTTAACAGTTTGCTAAGAGTATTTTTTATCACTTAAAAGGTATTAGATTTCATCAATTATATTTTTTCTGCATCTCTTCAGATAATCATATTATTGTCTCCTTTAATCTAATAATATGGTGGAATTCACAAATGGGTTTTCTAACGTTAAATGTGATTTTTACTCCTTGAAAAAACTCAAGTTGGTCATGGGGTGTTATCATTGCAATGTATTTCCAGATACAATTTGCTAATATTTTGCTTTAGGATTGTTACATCAATGCTCATTAGTAAAATTAGCCTATAATTTTCCTATTTTGGAGTCTCTGGTCGTTTTTCTCCAGAAGCAGGTGCTGACAAAGTTTGGTGTGCAGGGTATTTACAAGGGATCAACATTTGTGGAAAGGAGGGAAGAAGAAAGATTGGGAAAAAATTTAGGCAGCTGTCTGTATCTGGGGCGAACCCTGAACAACTTGACAGATGGAGGCTGCCTGCTGAAAACACTCACATCAGCTGGGAAAATCTTTGTTGAAGGGAGATGTGGGTGGTAAAACTCTGTGTCTGTAACACTTGGTATGAAATATTCTCTGTCTTTCTTTACCTGGAAAAGTTTGAGTACATTTTTGAGTAAAAATTAGTAAATTCTAACTTGAATGAGAATTACTTAAACGTTTGATTGAGCTCAGCAGTCAAGTTACTCAGATGCCAAGTTTTCTTCAAAGAAAGAATTTTGATTACTGAGTTTAAATATTTAATAGTTTCAAGAGTGTTTTGTGCAATATTGAGATTACTTATTTCTTGAATGTTTGGGAATATCATCTGTGAAACTGTTCATGGCTTAGAAGAGCTGTGAAGGATCTGAGATTTTACCTTGCTTGCAAGCTAACAGGTTAATATGTCAGTTTCCTGGATGCTGAGAGAAGACAAGAGACTCATGGGTCAGAGATAAAGGACTTTATGGCTTACAGCAATAGCAGTGGTCCCTCCTTTCCACAATATCAGCGTCTGCACCAGTTCCCCAAATCTCGGTTTTTGAGGAGGGGCTAGTTGGGTTGCAGTACAGGAGAGAAGCTCAAATCTCTTATAACAGGTAGTAAGCTTGCCTGAAATTTGCCAAAGAGGGAGACATGATCTTTTTCATGCTGGAGAATAAGCAAGCCTTCTCTTTGACCTGGAGGGAGACTATTTCTTTCTTCCAAGGATGTTTGCTCTACAAACATTTTTTGAAAAGGAAGTCCAGAACAAACCCAGTCAGTGCCTTTGCTTGCACAATGTGCAGACATGTGAGACCCATGAGGAATTGTTTCTCAACAGAGCTATCATGTGTGAAGACTTTTTTGATTTTTGATTCAATATTTAATAAATTTAGGACTATTCGGTTTTATATCCATTTGTGAGTCACTTCTGGTAAAAATTAAACTTGTTTAGAAATATAACCATTTCACCTCAATTTTCAAATCTATTGACCTAAACTTATTTATAATGCCTTCATTATATGTTTCCGTTTGTAGTATCTATACTTATGCACATCTCTTTAATCCTAATTGATTTTATTTGTGTCTTCTCTTCTTTTTCTTGATTAATATTGTTAGAGATTATCAATGTTATTGGTCTTTTCAAACAATCAACTGGGGCAGATTCTGCAGTGCTTCGTCGCCTCCCTCTTCAATTACTCCGGGAATTTAACTAGACTATATTTTTCAGCCTGCTTAATATGTAAAGTTATAGTTTGAGTTTTTGCCAATGTAATATGGGCAGAAATGTTAGTTGTGCAGAAATGATATAGACCATTCCTAGACTTAACATTAAAAACTCAACCTTCCTTGTGATCCTCCATGCTTTCTTGGTCTCATCAATTTTCTGATGATTGGGTAAAAATAACTCACTTGTGGACTTAGAGTCTCTGAGGAAATGTCAGAGATACTACAAAGAAGGAGCAGGAATGGTTGTAATAGCTACAGTTCCCTGTCCCCTTCACCCCCCAACTCCCCTTACCTCCATTGGACATGAAACACACATAAACTTTTATTGTGTTAATCCACTGAGATTTGAGGGTTGTTTGTCTTAGCATTTAGCATATTTCAACCCTTTGTTGATCTTCTCTATTGTAAATTTATTTTCTATTGCATTAACTTCTACTCTTCCTAAATTTCCTTCCTTCTACCCTCATTTGATTTTATATGTACATATATATATATTTTAATAACTTTTTCAAGTGGGTGCTTCTATCATTCATTTTTAATGTTTCTTTTTTTATGTAAACATATAAGGTCATACATTTCCAACCAAATACTTCTAGCTGCAGCCCATAAATTTTAATGTAATATTTTAATTTTAATTCTGTTCTAAATATATTCTAATTTCCCTTAAGTCTCTTATTTGCCCACCACTTATTTGAAAGTATCCTTCTTAGTTTCAAAACATTCACAGATATTCTAGTTATAATTGTTATTTTTGATTTCTAATCGTTTGGTCTGAGAAGATGGTATGATGATATTAAAGATGAAAATTACTGAGAGATGCTTCATTACCCAGTATCTGATCAGTTTTTTACTAAACCTCCTGTGTGTTCTGGAAAATAATGTGTTCTCTGTCACTATTAGGTGCTATGTTCCATACATATACATTGAATTAGGCTTGTTTGTTGTGCTATCAATTTTTCTTTTTTCTTAATGAGTTTTTTGTTTGCCTAGTAGATTGATATTGAGAGAACTATATGAAAATAGTCCACGATACTTGTGGATTTATCTACTTCTCCTGATACATCTGTTGGTTTTAACTTTATATATTTTGAGGCTTTGAAGCTATTACATTAGATGAATACAAGTTTAGAATTGTTCTTTCTGAGGAAATTAATATTTTATCATTAGGTATTGAAGCATCAATAAAGTACCGAGTCAATAAAATATCAGTATGTATTGAGGGGTATTTTAGAGTCAACTACATATTCCGACTCACAGAATCAGAATAGGCCACACATGGCACCAGTTTACTCTGAGGGGCAGAGTCAGGAAACATAGCTTGCCAGCAGTGTAGCATCCTCTTCAGGGGAAGTGGGTTTTGCATCAGTCTTTGCAACAGGCTACGCAGCCACACAGAAACTATTCCCTTTGCGTCCAGGTATAGCTCAGTTGTAAAGAAACCATATCACATTAGTGGAGGTGGGGTCCGCTTTGGCTCAGAGCTTTATACCAATAGAGCCAATATCTCTTGTCACATGTCTAGGTATATATTCCAAGATGCCCATTAGAGATATGTTCTGTACAAAGATCACTGTCCCCAAGGAAGTCTAAAGTTATGGCTTTCTATTAGGTACTTAGAGTCCATCCATACTTCTAGGTCAAATGCAATTTACTAATCAATGATCATTTTTGCCATAAGCAATCTTCCCTGGTAATACAGCAGGTATTTCAGAAGGTAATTCAACTTTTATCAGATTTCTAGGGGAACAGAGATAGTTAACTCAAGGTCAAATGTATCCTTAGAGAAAGAGACAAGATTTTGTTGTCCTTTACTCACAATTGACTTTATTTTTTTTTAGTAATCCTTTTTGCCTTAAAGGATATAGTGTCTGATATTACTGCAGTTATACCAAATTTTATTTAAAAATTTACTCTTGGGGGCCGCCCAGTGGCGCAGCGGTTTAGTCCGCGCTTGGCAGCCCGGGGTTTGTGAGTTCAGATCCCGGGCGCCTGCCATCGCGCTGCTCGTCAGCCATGCCATGGTGGCATCCCATATAAAGTGGAGGAAGATGGGCATAGATGTTAGCCCAGGGCCAGTCTTCCTCAGCAAAAAGAGGAGGATTGGCAACAGATGTTAGCTCAGGGCTGGTCTTCCTTCTTGTATCATTTTCCAACTTTTTGCTTTCAAACTTTCTGTACCCTCGTGATTTGTGATGTGTCACTTTTTCAGAGCAGATAGCTAGGTTTAATTTTTATGTAGTGTGGCAATTAAAAAAAAATTAACTGGAGCTTTTTTGTTTTCTTTTCAATTAATTGGTTATTTCTTATAATTCCAGTTTTTTTTTTCTTTTGACAATGCTTCTTGCTTCCATTGCTGCCATTTAGAAGTCAGCAGTCAATCTATTATTTCTTTAGAGTTTTATATCTTTTGTCTCTAGCTTCAAGTTTTTCAATTAGTTTTAGTGTTCTGTAGTTTCAATATGATGTATATAGGTGTAGATTTATTTTTATTTTGTGGATTAGTCTTTCAGCTCTTTTGAAAAATTCTCATCCATTATTTCTATGAAAAATTCCTCTGCTCAATTCCCTCTCTCCTTCGTTTTAATACTCTGATTAGACTTACACTAGACCCATTCACTTTATCTCAGGTTTCTTGATCTCTTTTTCTAATTTTTCATCTTTTGGCTTCTCTTTTGTAGTCTAGATGATTCTGTCAATTATGTTTTGCAGATTCCTACTTCTCTCAGTTAGGACTGATCTGATATTAAGGTTTTAACCTTAGCATTGGGTCTTAATTCAATTATATATGTGAAAGTAATTTCTAGGCACTGCTTTTCTTTCTTTTTTAAATTGTCTTGCACTAAACTCATATTTTAAGCACAATTTTTATTTTTTGACACATACTTGGTATATATTTTTAAATTTTATAATTCTGGGAGTTAATTTTTTGTTGGCTATTATTCTGTTGTATTTTGTTTCTCCTTGTTGTCATGTCATGGTGACTTCTCTGTTAGCTTCTTTTTCCCTGGAACTTTGGATTTGTCAATTCTTTGAGGCCTGTGTTGAAGAGGGATTTCTCCAGAAAAGGTTGCTTTTACTTCTAATTGACATCTTGGATACTAGGGATCCTAGAGTACTTTAAGCTCAATTCCTTTTTTTTATTATTATTTTCCAGTTTTGTTGAGATATAATTGACATGTAACATTGTGTAAGTTTAAGGTGTACAACATAATGATTTGCTATATGTGCATATTATGAAATGATTACCACAATAAGTTTAGTTAACATCCATCACCTCACATAGTTACAAATTTCTTTTTCTTGTGATGAGAGCTTTTAAGATCTATTCCCTTAGTAACTTTCAAATATACATGACAGTATAGTTATGTATAGTCATTATTCAGTACATTACATCCTCAACATTTGTTTATCTTTTAACTGGAAATTTGTACCTTTTGACCACATTCACTCATCCCTCTGCCCCTACTTCCCACCTCTGGTAACTACCAATCTGATCTCTGTTTCTATGAGTTTGGTTTCTTTAGATTCCATATATAGGTAAGATCATAGAGTATTTATCTTTGTATGACTATTTCACTTAGCATAATGCCCTCAAAGTCCATCCATTGTTGCAGTAAATGACAGAATTCCCTTCTTTTTTATGGCTGAATAATATTCTATTGCATATATGCACCACATTCTCTTTATCCATTCATCCATTGATAGATCCTTAGGTTGTTTCCATGTCTTGGCCATCGTAAATAATGGTGCAATAAACATAGGGGTGCAGATAATCTCTTCAGGATAGTGATTTCATTTCCTCTGAATAAATATCCAGAAATGGAATTGCTGGATCATATGGTAGTTCTTTTTTTTTTTTTTTTTTTTGGTGAGGAAGACCAGCCCTGAGCTAACATCCGTTGCTAATCCTCCTCTTTTTGCTGAGGAAGACTGGCCCTGGGCTAACATCCATGCCCATCTTCCTCTACTTTATGTGGGACGCCGCCATGGCATGGCTGACAGGCAGTGCGTCGGCGGGCGCCCGGGATCCGAACCCGCGAACCCCGGGCTGCCAAGCGCGGACTAAACCGCTGCGCCACCGGGCCGGCCCCATGGATCATATGGTAGTTCTTAAGCTGGATTCTTATTTTACAAACTTGAGTAGTAGTAGACCCATATGAGAATTGCATTATGGTTATAAATTTTTAGGGGAGATGTTTTTTTCCATCCACTTAATCCTGAGAGTTTAAATCAAGTAGTTATTCTTCCAATATCCTGAAGGAAGGGTTACTTCTACTTTATTTAGATAATCACAGATAATCTCCTAGTAGACTTCCCACTTAAATAGCCCCTGAGCTGTCTCTTATATCCCTGTGTTATGTGAAAAATGGCACTCAAATTCAGCATTTCTAGCAAAACCATCAAAGTAAAAGCTAACATTAGTGTTCTGTTTATTTCTCTCTATTCTCATAATTGCTTGATTACTGGCCTGAGTATTCCTTAGTTTCTTAGGTGAATTCTAGATTGTTTTTAAAAACAATTTTGTCTTGTAATTTTGGTTTTTTTTCAGAAGGTGGGTAACCTGGTCTACCATGTTGCTGGAAATTTACACCACAAACTATTTTTGAATATTTATTCAAGGTTCTCTTCATCTACCTGCACTCTTTTCACCAAGGAAAATTTTTTTGTTTTAATTAAAATTAAGGAAACAAGTGGGGGACACAGAGTTGGTTGGCTTCTTCCCTGTGATTCTAACTCAGAGAGTCTTTCTCTTCTTTCATAAGATGGAGACATTCTCTCTGTCTCTGTTTCTGTCTCTGTCTCACTCTTCTTACTCATAACTTCCATTTTATTTTATTTTTTACTTCTCTTCCTAACCCTCCCCTGGCTCTTCTTTCCTATCTTTCTCCCTTTCCCTCCTCAACTCCCTCCCTTTTCTCCTCATCTTTCCCCTCCCCCATTATTCACATTTTCAATCTCTCTTTCTGGTATTCAAATTTATGCTTTTAATCTCATTTCACAAGAATGCTATTATTCCTAAACTTTTGCCTCAGGATTTTTATATTATTTCCACTTTTCTGTCCTGTTTTTTGTCTCTCATTCTTTAGTCAGGGCTGGCATTTGCATAATGGGCAAAGGACTTGAACAGACATTTTTTTCAAAGAAGGCAAACAAATGGCTACCAGGTGTATAAAAATATGCTCAATATCACTAATCATCAGGGAAATGCAAATAAAAACTGCAATGAGATATCACCTCACACCTGTTAGGATGGCTATTGTCAAAAAACAAATATTAAAAGATAACTATTGGTGAGGAAGTGAAGAAATTGGAACTTTTGTATGCTATTGGTGGGAATGTAAAATGGTACAGCCACTATGGAAAATAGTATGGAATTTCCTCAAAAAAATTTAAAAAAGAACTACCATATGATCCACTTCTGGGTATATATCCAAAAGAATGGAAATCAGAATCTTGATGAGACACCTGCACTTTCGTGTTCATTGCAGCATTATTCACAATAGTCAAGAGGTGGAAAAACCTGAATGTCTATTGACAGATGAATGGATAAAGAAAATGTGGTAAATGCACACAATGGAATATTATACTGCTTTAAAATAGAAGGAAATCCTGCCACATGTGACAACGTGGATGAAGCTGTAGCACATTATGCTAAAAGTAATGTCAGTCACAGAAGGACAAATATTACATGATTCCACTTATATGAGGTAAAAAGATGCTCAAACTCACAGAGGCAGAGGGTAAAATGGTGGCTGCCAGGGGCTGAGGGGAGTTGCTGTTCAATGAGTGTACAGTTTCAGCCATGCACGATGGATGCATTCTGGAGATCTGATGTACAACATTGTGCCTGTAGTTAATATTACTATGTTGTGCACGTTAGCGCGTAAAGATGTGTTGAGAGAGTAGATATCATGTTAAGTACTCTAACTACAAGAAACACAGAGGGACAGGAGGAAATTTTAGGAGGTAATAGATATGTTTAGTACCTTGATTGTGGTGATGGTTTCATAGATGCATACATGTGTCAATAGTCATGAAATTGTATACGTTAAATATGTGCAGTACCTTGTATATCAATTACACTTCAATAACGCTGTTAAAAAAGTAGCATGGGTAGTTTTGTCTCGGGTCCCTTTCCAGGTATCCAAATTATTTCCTTAGAATTTAGGAGGGACATCTGGATAGTAAATATTTATATTATACCTTTTTCCATCAAGAAGTCCTAGGGAAGAAGCTGAGATTCTGGACAGTCTGAAATTCAGAACTTGATCCCTGTCCCAATTTTTCTCTGTCTTCACTGGAACCCTGGTAGCCAGTGTTCTTTAGCCATAGTTCCACTATTCATATCTCCATGCCAGGTACATAGTGGGCTTCTGTTCAATCCTTGTTTACACCTTTGTCCTCTTCGGTTCTGAGAGTGTCTGCTCTGTTATGCCTCTTGAAAGTTCTATCTTCTGAGTGAAATAAGAAGAGCTCTGCTTCCTGTGGGTTTTTGTTTGGAGAGG
The DNA here is from genome assembly GCA_031878705.1 of Tapirus indicus. Taxonomy (NCBI): domain Eukaryota; kingdom Metazoa; phylum Chordata; class Mammalia; order Perissodactyla; family Tapiridae; genus Tapirus; species Tapirus indicus. The sequence continues at coordinate 6,506,019 of CM062918.1, forward strand.
CCACTTGTATCTTCCTACCAGCAGAACCTTCTCTGCTTTTTTCAGTTCTTAGTAAGGAAATTAGGTAGACTGAGCCCATCTTTCTCAGGGCCTATCAAATTTCCAGACTTCAACTCTCCTTTACCATCCAAGATAGAGAAATCCCCCACACCATTTATCTGTGGATCCTCAATTTTCCTTTGAGAAACAGCGTTAAAGCAAACCAGTCAGCATGGTTTCAGGTTTCCATTTCTTTATCCGGTGCATGAAAACGTGTACTAAATGGGAGTGACTCTCGTCTTTACCTTGGTTTGTTGAAGCTTCTAGATTTCACTTCCCTAAATAAGGGGGTATAGTAGAGATGACCAGAATTCCCTCTACCTAGATTCCCAATGAATCTTTGGATTGTCTTTGATTTATAACTGTGCATTCTTTACCTGGAAGAACTCTCTCAATGTTTGTGATCTGGGGTGGAGACATTCCCTGGGTTCAGCTTCGGGCTTCCACGTTCCTTTTCTACCTGTTCATTCTTCTTTGTCTGCTCACGCAGTGTTGATTTCAAGGAGGGGACTTGTTAGAGGCATGCATTTGGACTGCTGCCTTCATCAGAATTCCTGTCAATATATTTTTTAAAAAAATCACTATTTTCTTCAAACAACTAAACATTATTTATAAATATTTAAAATTAAAAAAACATTATTTTACTACTATAGAAACGAGAGAAACATTGAAGCCATTCACAAATTCATTATATTATTTATTCTTTATTTCTAAAATTGCTAACTAAGCCACTCTTTATACATTGATTATAATCACCATGAATACATTGACTGAAATTGGTTCCCTGATGTGAAATTCAGTATAATTCTATGGATAGTTCTGTTTGTTTGTGGTAAGCATGGAAGATAATTCGTTCATTTTCCAATTGTTAGTACTTGTTTCAGAGTTTCTTAAGGTAAACATTATTCTTTTTCACGTGCCCTTTTCTGCACATCCAGAAAAGATTCAACTCAACTCTGATTGTTGCTTCCCAAATTTTTATGTATTCTTCTTCACAATATTCAAAGTAAAAATCAAAGTCACTATCTCAAATGTCCTTTTATTCAGCAGTAAAATCACACTCTAAAATTCAGATATGTTCTTGGAGAACCACCTATAACTCCCTTAGGCCATGTGGGATCCATTTAAAACATATTATAGCAGAAAATAGCACAGAAATATCACTATTGTTCTGTAGTGTCAATTGTGGATTTGTAAATGTAAGTGAAAATTCAGATCTGTATGAGAATATTGATTACAACTGTGGATCCTTATGTAAGGAGAGGAAAATTCCATTGATTTACTGGTATAATAAAAGGTGGGAAGTATAAAAATTATATTTTCAAATCTCCATCATGATTCAATTTTGTATGGCCTTTCATGTCATTATGATGATACTGTAAGCTTAATGTATGTTTCTATTCTCCACAGGATAGTTTTATACATATAATTTATTTCTTTAAAATCATTCAATTGCACTGCAAATAGTGCACAGTATTTTCTGAAATGACTTTTGTGGGCGTGTTGTGTATAAGGCTTGGTTATATAACTTTACATTTCATGTGTAATTTTTTTTATGATAGAAGATGTATGAACTATGTAGAAAGTGCTAGTTAGCTAAAGAAAGAATTCAAAATCCAATTACCTAGAGATCTGATGTATTTATTTTCATATACTTTTGCATTTGTACATTTAAGTAGGATTATATAATTTGCAATATTCCTTTCAGCCTACTTATTTAGCTTAATAATATATTATGAACATTCTTATATATATATGTATATCTGTATACTATAATTGCTACATTAAGTTCAAATATGTGACTATAATATTATTTACCTAATAATCAGCCATTTCTAAACAAATTTATCCTTTTTTTCTTATCATAATCCATATAGAGGTAAATTCAGCAATTTAGTTATTTTACACGTGTTGAGTGTGTACTACTACTGGGGCATTAGGTGAGGTATCACAGATAATGATGAGCCAAAACAGACATTATTCTGGCCCTCAAATCACTTGTAATCTAGTGGGGGGAGCAGGCACTAATCCAATGATCACACAAACGAATGTTAAATGTTGACTGTTTAAAGTCTTTATAAAGGAAGAATACCCAGGGCTTTAGGATCTCATAATTAGGGCATTTAACTACCTAGAGGTTAGGGAAAAGTTGCCAAGGATGTAATTCTTGCACTAAACTATTGGAGAGTTGATTAGGTGAGTAAGGAGCAGTAAATGCCCAGGCTCTGTGGAATGAGTGCACGGGAAATATGAGGACCTGAGGAAGGCCCGTGTAGAAGTAGTAGTGAGAGCAAAGCGGGGTTTAGTTGAGATTAAGTTGGGAAGAGATTGCAAGGGCAATACCTGTAGGGCCTTATCAGCCGCATTAATAGGTTAAATTTTCCCTAAGGGCAATGAGATAGATGGATGTGAAATGGCCAGACCTGCATTATGACAAAGATTGCGTTCCTTCAACATGGAGACATGTTTCACCAGTTGGGTGGTTAATGCTGGGGAACAAGAGAACACTGAATATACTTAGGAGATAAAATCTTTAAGCTTCATACAGGGGGATATTGAGGATGATTATAAGCACAAAATATTTGCACAACTGAGTGGATGATGGCACCCCATTTTAACATGAGTAAGCAGTAAGACTACAGAGAGGAGGGAGAAGGACAAACATTATCACACATCTGTCACTGGGCACCATTCATCCAAAGGAATGCAGTGTTAGGAGACAATTATCCATAAGTCTCTCACGTTTCTTCATGTTTGGCAAGTGAAACACTTGGTTTCAGGCCATCTTTTCAAGGATATTTGTATAGCAAACAGCTTTCAAAGACACAGATAGTGCTCTCCTTTGGAGCAAAGTGAAAGTTTGTTTCTTTGTAAAATAGAGGTAGTATCTCCCTCCAGGCAAAGGCAAGCATACCCACTGGCCCTTATAAAATATTTGGGTTCCTGGAGCTGGGGGATCGTCGTCTGTAAAGCAACCCACAGTGTGTGTAGGTGTTACTTGGCCCTTTTTACATCACAGTGTGGGAATTGGGGCTCAGGGAATTGGGGCATAAAAACATTGATATTTTGTTTACTGTTATTGTTGTGATGATAAACGATTCTTCTCTGATCCCCGAGTCTTCCCCAGCATCGAGGAAACTGTGGCAGGCTCACTCATGTGGCAAAACCTCAGGCTCTTCACAGTCCTTTACATTAGGTTCCATTTGACGTAATAAAATTGAAGAGCTATATGTGTAGTAATTTCAACCATGGTACCATTGCTTACCATTTTTTTTAAGGAGATCTTCTTTTAGAATTGAGAATCTTGAACTATACATCTTGGTTCTCTCATGCAAGTGCTGATACACACATTAACACAAATGTTCTTCAAATCTGTCTTCACACCATCCTATTCTAAGTTGTTCATAGCATGGACTATTTTTAACATTTATAATCTTGACATTTTTTGGTAAATTGTACGCACACATATGTATACATATATAATTATAATAATTATTATTTTAAAATATTTCCCCTTTGATTGTTCTTTTTGGGAAATATCCATCATAAACTTTATCTTTTCTCCTCTTGTTCATTGTTATGCCATCACAACATTCCAGTCCCTATTCTGCATATTTTGAAGGCATCTATATTATAATATTAAATGAAAACTTTCCTCCCTGTTTTCCTTTCTTAGTCTCAACCAATGAAAAGATCCACCAAGCAATCAGATTTAGAGACATAAGTGTTTAACTTGTTGTTTTCTAATTTTCATTCAATCTGATTGAACATCAATAAGATACACTATGGTATCTTCGACTAGGTTTTAAAACTATAAAATTCAATATTCTGAACTTTAAACCTAGTATTCCTTTTGATCTAGACCAGGCTTTTAAAATACAGTTGCCCCTCAGTATCCATGGGGGATTGGTTCCAGGACCCCTGTGGATAGCAAAATCTGTGGATGCTCGAGTCCCTTATATAAAATGGCGTAGTATTTGCATATAACCAATGCACATCCTCCTGTATAGTTTAAATCATCTTTAGATTACTTATAATACATAATACAATGTAAATGCTATGTAAATAGTTGTTATACTGTATTATTTAGGAAACAATGACAAGAAAATGTCTACATGTTCAGTACAGACACAATCACGTAGGCCTTTCGATCCATGGTTGGTAGAATCTGCGGATATAGAACCTACAGATATGGAAGGCTGACTGTGTTGTATGCTAGTTTTTAAAAATTCTGAAATGTTATTTTGGAATAACATTTCCAGGTTGATCTGTGTCAGGTACATGTTAATAGCCTTTTCATTTTACTGATTTAAAAATCTGGTCTTAAGCTTAGCAAATACATTTATTTTTCCACAATAACACAAATTATAAGGCATCTTATACTGCCTACTAGAAAGTTTGGTTCATATTATCTGGAAGAATTATCAGTATTCTTTTCAGTTCATTACTTTGAATTATTTTTCAATTAAATAAGTAATCGCAATCTTATACCTACATTGTTGAAACAATATTCAAATCCAATCGGTTATAACATGCAATTTTATTAATGGCATTTTGTTTTGAAGAATGTTTAATATATTGAAAAATATTTAGGATCCAAGGGTACAAAATTTTGTCTGATCATTTTAATGAAACTTCAGAATTTTAAAACAAAAATAGATTCTTTTCATTTTAATTCACAGGGAGATTTATTTTAGCACTTGACTTTTGGGTACTCCAAATGCTGCATGGAGAAATAAAGTCTTTTCAAGTGCAAATGGAATTCAGTCCTGATTTTCCCTTATCTTTGTGAAAGGAAAAAATAACATTTAATCTTTCTGTTTTTATTTTCTTAGTTGTTACTGAACAGCTTCTTGTTTAGTGAATGAGTAGAGCTTTCATCAGTTTGGAGGAATAAGAAAGAAGGTTTACGTAGGAATTTTATAGCAATGTGTTGTTTTTCTTGCATGAAGAAGTGATGTGAGAATACCAAGTGACACAAGTGTAATTCAAAATTTATTTTCTCAAAAGTATAAAAGAGATATTTGGAAATGCAATTCATGATGACTGAATCAGTGTATTGCTTAAGTCCTAGAAACATACATGGATGAACACCAGTCTAAAAACTGCAAACTTACTGTTAAGCATCAGTTTATATTCTGGGAGACTGGCTGATTCCACCAAAAATAATAAAATATTCAGGCTGTGTCTACTCTCATGAATTTCTTCAGACATATTGCTAACTATCCACCCCATCTGTTGGCACATTGGAAAATTAATTTTCATTTCCTCTATTCATTTGGCTAGAGATATTAAAAAAAAAAGTCTAGGTATTTTTTCAGTGGAACAAAGACACTAAGGATGAAAAGAGAATGAAACATTAACTAGGGCCAGGACAAAATGGTGAAAGAAAATGGCATTTCAGCCACCTGGTGAGTTCAAAAGTTTTTCTGACTTTAAAGTATATTCATATATTTCAACGTGGGAGGCAGATGGAAACACTCTGGTGGTGTTTTAAGCATGGTGTCAAAGAGACTGCTCCTTGACTCCACCATCTATCTTTCGTAAGAGAAAACTGGGCAATACGACCAGCTAGAAGAAAGCATGACCCAGCTTTCTTTGTAGGTAGGTATGCTCATGTGTCTGACTTCTGCTCACCTACATGAAGGAATAAATGTTAGGTGAGACTTCAGAGAAGGCTCAAAGGGGCTCAAACCCTTTTTGCCTCCTACTTTGTCCTATCGCTCGCCTGACGAGGGTGTAATCACCAGAGATCTAGTGGATATCTTTACACAGTGAGGTGACTGTGAAAATGGAAGGTGGGCTCTTAAGGATAGAGCTGTGGAAAAGTAGGAGCTTGAGTCCCTGATGACCCTGGAAAGCTGTCTATAGGCTCTAAACTGCTTTTTTATGTGTGAGAGAGTCACCTTTCATGTTGTTTAAGCCACTGGCTCTTAAACTCGGCTGCAAATTGGAAATACCTGGAGAGTTTTAAATACTTGAGATGCCCAGGTTGTATCCTAAGAGATACCGATGTAATTTCTATAGGATGCAGCCTGGGCACTGGGGATTTTTAAAGCTTCCTCAAATGATTCTAACATACAGCAAAGTTTGATAACCGCTAGTTTAAAACGGGGTTTTTTTGGTGCGGAGTTGGGCTGGGGGGAGGAGTTCTGTTACAGTCGAAGATAATTATTAACTGATACATGTATTTTACCCAGTTATACTTAGATATCATTCTTTTGATTTACCATAGTCTACTTGGTAAGTTCAAATGACCCCACAGGGTGCAAGTGACATCATGGCAAATTGGTTAAAGAGAAGCTAGTTTCTGTCCACTACTACAGTTAGGAGTTTTTGCATAACTTAGCATATGTTACTTAGAAATACAAAAAAAGAATAAATGTATTTAAAGATTTATGAATATTTTATTAATATGTCTGGCAAAATGTTCCTATAGTGAAAGTGAGTAGCAAATAAAACCAAAATATTTTTGGTGTTTTATGTTATAAGAAAGATTATGGATAATAATAGGGTGTTTAAATTTATAATTTGATCATATTAATTGAATTTAAATAATAGGGAATTTAAGTAAGATTTAGGATCTTTTGAAAATATTAACATTTTGAAAAATCATCAGGACAGAAGCTAATTCTCATGATAAAACTAAGTGCCTGTATATTGTGTTAACACTAGAACACCGCTTCATCATTGCCCTGATTTTATTCTTCTGTAAAATTTTCTTTTTCTTTTTGAAATTAAGAATATGAGAAGCTAGGGGCTGGCCCAGTGGCGTGGTGGTTAAGTTTGTGCAGTCTGCTTCAGCTGCATGGGGTTTGCGGGTTCAGATCCTGGGTGTGGATGTATGCACTGCTCATCAAGCCATGCTGTGGTGGGGTCCCATGTAAAGCAGAGGAAGATGGGCACAGGTGTTGGCTCAGCAACAATATTCCTCAAGCAAAAAGAGGAAGATTAGCAACAGATGTTAGCTCAGGGCCAATCATCTTCCTCACCAAAAAAAAAAAAAAAAAAAAAAAGAATATGACAGGCTAGACTGGGTTCTCTGGATGCTAGAGAGTCAAACTTAAAAGTAACTGTTACAGAAGCTAAGGGTGGGCTCACAGGTCGTTTTAGCATCCTGGGAGCTCCAGACACAGGGGAGCCTGAATCTACTCACACACCAGCTTTTTTCCACACGCCTCTGCCAGGTACTCAAGGGAAAGACTGAGGACAAGGCAGGAGACAGGGGAAGGCCTTTCTTAGTGTCACAAGTGAGCAAGACCTGCCAATGTGTGAGGTTTGAGCAGGACTTGGAGAAGCCCATTGACGCCTGGGACCCTGCATGAACAAAAGGTGGTGACTAACTGCTACTGGGGGACATGCACAAAACCCATTTGCACCCCAGACTCTTTTCTGAGACAAATGTAATCTGTCACTGGGGAGGGACAAGCAACTCACTTGTGCCTCAGACCAGACCCTTCTCTGACACCGAGGAATAAGCAAGGTGACTATTGGTGGAGGAAGAGCAGAAGTGGGGCATAGGCTGGCCAGGCATACTTAAGCTTTATGGTGGAGCGGGCAGAGTGAGAAAAAGTCTTTGGAACTACAGGCCTCATACCAAGTAAAAGGTCCTACCAGTCCACCAAAGGAGGAACGGAGCGTCTGGCCCACCTAAGTTACCTCCTGCAACAGTGACACACAAACTCCACTCAGTTCCTGGCTGAACCGACTCACCTTTCATCCTCCCCACCTGTCTCCCACGAACAGCCTCACAAATGTAGCATTTCTGTACAGAGACCTTATTGACATCAGACTCTACTGCTGTTTTATGACCAAAGTCTGGCGCTCAATGGAAAACTATGAGGAAGAACAAATCATTATCAAGAGAAAAATGCAGACCTGGAACTGGCCCAGATTCAGACCCAGAAATGGCCCAGAATTATAACAGTTTAATAACTTTAGTAATTTATTTGACTTTTTAATAGGAAAGTCTCAAGCTTTTTATTTGTGATGATTATACACGCACGGGATCGTGCTAGGCACTCAGAGGGAAACGCAGCGGGCCTTGGCCCTGGGGACCAGGGAGTTACTAGGAGTGAGGGTGTGTGCTGTGACTGTGATTGAGTCAGCACAGAGAAGGCGGGTGCCCTCCCTCTCCATGCACCTCCTCCTCGCGCTCCTTCCCCAGCTGAGCTCGGTAACTCCATCCTCCAGGCAGAAGACTAGAAGGTGCCCCTCTTCTCTGAATCCTTCAAGAGGATCCTGTTATTTCATGGATATTTGATCTCTTCTTTCTCTCTAAGTATCTCATTTGTAATTATACATATATATATATATATATATATATATACACATAATGTTTTCATTGATTCCTTTTATTGTCTTTGTTTTTCCAATTTCCTTTTCCCCTTTGTTTCGATGTCTATTTTCCATGTTAACATCTTTATCTAATATGTGGAGCTCTGATTGTCTATTCATATTTAACAAGTGAGCAATATTGGCTGTTTTCAGGAAATCTGAGACTTTTCCACTGACGGGCTATTTCACTGGGGGACATGACTGCCAGTCACCTTTTCCCTTTGGGTGATTCGTTTCCCCAGGAGAGGAATCTTCTGATCTTCTTCCTGGAGCATGGAGTTATTGAGCTAAATTGAGGATGGAGCGCGAGGAGGAGGCGTGGGGAGAGGGAAGGGCTCTGCTTTCTGTGCTGACTTTGACTGAATCACTGTCTACAGCACACACTCTCACCTGTTAATTCCCGATTTCCCTGAGTCCAGTGTTGCTTTGCCTTTATATCTCCAAATACGAAATCTCACGTTTCTGCCAGAGTTTGTGGGTATAGATAGTCACATCGATACTCGGTTGAAAAGGGTTCTGGAGCCTAATAACTTTTCATTTAGACTTGAATAAATCTTCCTGTTTTCTGTTTCATCTCAAACCAGCCGTCAGAGGTGCTTGTTGCTTCTCACCCTGAGCCTTCCCCAGCATCTGTAGCACGAGTCCACATTCCTCTTTTTTCCTGGATGACCCTTGAAAACTGAAGTATAAGTTTTATGTTCTTTGTAGTCTCCACTCATCCGTTCGCTTTCCACCTTCCAAGATTATTATACCTCATCGACCATTGTCTCCTCTTTTCCTCGCTGCTGGAAGCTTTGTATCCCTTTATTCTCATTTCAGTGGGGTTTTAGGAGGAAGTTTATTTTTAATCTAACATATTTAATCAGAGTCCTTCTAGATTCATTTTGTATTTCCTGCACTTTTTTGGGGATATTTTATTCTGGGTTTTAGGCAACTACCTTTGTGAGTGGGTGTATGTCAAGGTGTGGAATCCCCCAAATCTTAGAGAATCTGCCTTAAAATAGGAGGTTTCATTCATTCTCATTTTTTCATGATTATTGTGCCTTTGGATTTATTTCTGCAGTCTTATTTTATCTTTTAAAATTTATCATTCTTTCTTTTTTTTGTTAGTATTTCTTTCCTTCTATTGGACTATTGAGATCTATTATTTCTTTTCTTCCCCTCCAGCTGTATGCACATTGCACATTCTATTACTGTGTTTATATAGGTTACACTTAAAGTTTAACAGATATATTTTAATGTTTATATTTTTGCAATGTTTAGATTTATTTCATATTTATATGCTGACATTAATTAATATAAAAACCTCCCCACATCTCCATTTGAAATCATCTCAGACTTTTCTTCCAGAGTTTGTATACTTTTATGTTCTGCATCAATAATTATGTTGAATCAAACTTAACTTCAGTTGGTACATTTCTCAGTGCCATTTCTTATAGTCTATATTCCTATTTCCTTGATTTATCTTCTTTTTATTATCTTATTTTTTGACTATGTATACTATACTGGAGGTGGTAACATCTCTGAAAATATGATTTTCTAAATTTCTAATTTTTGTCCTTATAGTTGAATGCAAATGGGGGTGGGAGCTGTAAGTGAATAACTCTGATAGTTTGTTCCCCAGTCCAAGGTCCCATTCTGGATAGCTCCCTTTTCGGATATCCTTTCTCAGGGAAAGGAAGCCTTCAGCTGGTCAGCAAATCATGAATCACGTCAGCAGCTCCTAGCCTGTCTTCTTCCTCTTCCTTCCTTCCTCCTCTTTTTTTCCTTCTTCCTTCCTTTCTCCTAGTTGTTTTTCCTGTGCTAGTTTGTGAAGAAACAGTTACTTCGGGCTCTGATCTGAGTCTTTCTCTAGCCTCAAACTAAATCTTAGAATCTTTTCCAGAGAGATCTTTCAATTTTGGGGGACGGTGTTTCTCACCTGTTAGATCATAATAATTACCTGGAGCAATAATTAAAATACGTATTACAGGGAAGAAACTCTAGAAAAGGGGGTTGGAAATGTGGATTTTTAATTCGCAGATACCTGGAGATTCTTATGTGTTAGAAAACAGTTTTCAGGATTTTAGCCTGAGGGTAAAAGCTGCTGTTTCCAGTTGTCTAATGTATATGTGGGGATAGGAGGAGCGTAACTGGATCAGTTATTCTTAAGCGATTGCAATGACTTACACTGAAAATTACCCCAGGAGCCCCTTATGCTTTAGATAGTTGTTGATGACTAGCTTGGACTTTGCCCGGGGCTTTGAAAGAAAGAACTGCTTCTGCCTTTGGAGAAGGGCTGTTCTTTCTTCTGCTTCGGATGCTTCATTGAGGCCAGTACAACATTTTATGAAAAGAGTGCTAAAAGCTGATGAGAAACAAAACGTGTCCATGGCAGAGCTAAGAGCAGTGGGGAGCACACTTGATGTGAAGATGAAGCTGCCAACTGGGATAGCTCAGGGGTGATCAAATGGCTCTATTCGCAAATAGCAGAGAGGATGTTTATTCTAGAAAATGCTGGAGGCTGACCTTTGGGTTACTAGCGCAAAATTTATCATTAGTCTATTTCCTAAATGACTAGGTACCATATCAGAAAATTTACTCTAGAATAAAGAAAAAAATGAGAGAGCAATATTGTATGGGGCAGCTATCATGCCTCCCCTTCATCTACATATATTAAACCTAGGTTAATAGGTTGATTAGTAAAGATAGGTTTCATTGCTGCTGAGTAAAGAGTGGTAGTAGTTTCATTGCCTCTGAGTAGAGAAAGAGCTGAAACTAATAGCATATAATATTATAAAATTGAACCATAGCCCTCCTTTGATTTGATTTCCTGAACTAGGATTGAACATATCTTAACCCTGGGTGTTTCTTTGGGATATGTACTTGCCCTTTAAGTATTTGTTAGCAAGCGAAATGATGTGAATATGCTACGTATCAGATAGGCTGTATTTCTCTCATGAAACATGTAGGATAAACCAGGACCTAGTCTCTATAAAAATAAACTCTTTATTAAAACAGTATCATTGTTAGTTGACCTATGTAGAGACTATAAACAATGAATAGCTATTTTTTGTGTGTGTGTGAGGAAGATTAGCCTTGACCTAACATCCGTGCCCATCTTCCTCTACTTTTACATGTGGGTTGCCTGCCACAGCATGGCTTGATAAGCGGTGTGTATGTCTGCGCCCAGGATCTGAACCCACAATCCCGCGTCCCACCAAAGCGGAGTGTGTGAACTGAACCACTATGCCACCAGGCTGCCCTGAGTAGCTACTTTTAAATAATTTAAAAATATTTGTTTTAAACACAGTAGGGTAGTTTATTCTAACCTAACTTACCTATCAATACAGGGAGTTGACTTGCTTTAATGTCAAATTTGTTTTAAAACTCCGATTGTCAGTTCCAGGAAGCAGCCATAGTTCCAGCTCTAGGCCTGAGCGTAGTTAGCCTTGTCGTACTCGGCTGGCTGCTGTTGTCATATGGCTTCGTGTTGTCCCAGCTCTCAGGTGATTGGAAACATCTGTGTGTCTACCTTTGCTGTGTCCTCACCAAGGGTTCTGTCAGTGCCTCGATGCTGAATCGGAGGTTGAATAAACTCATGTTCTCAAGTCTTTTCTCTTTCTCTGTTGTTACTGTCCAGAACTTTCATGGTTTTTCGCTTAATTTAAGATTCTGACTTTTGTCTGAAGTGTAAGGAAAAGTATTTTTTTTCACCTTGGGGCACCATTCGTGATAACTGAACATAGTGGTATATTTTTGATTCTGTGTTCATGTTTCTTCTTAGCAAGGAAGACCTGGCACATATATGCTACATAATGGAAGGAAGAGTCTCTCTTTTCCCACATGATTATCATCTAGCCTGCTCCAATAACTTTCATCCCTAAAAATATTTATTCTATATATGATAAATCTATTCTTGTTACTATAATCCCCTAATTTAGGGGCAATAATTTTTCCTGAACATTTAAAAAATATTAGAATTTTAATAAACATCCTAAGAAATTATTGGACATATAGAACTATGGTTTTCTACAAATATATGCTTCTCCCACACTGTAATAATAAGAACAACCTCTGAAGTTTCCTTATAATTCAATCAAAAGGTATTATAGTCATTAAGAAGAATTTTAAGACTTAAAATAGTCTTAATGACTCTACCAAGTCCTTTTAGTTTAGTATATAGCCATGGGAGGAAGGACCTTCAAATTAAACAAATTGATTTTTAAACATAAATACCAGATTGTAAGGTCCAACTTAGAGGCTTATTAACAGTCTCTCTGGTGAAGCAGTTGGAAAACAGGATATTTAACCACTAGAGCAGTTATAATTAAAATGAATATAAATACAGTTTTACAACATTGCAATTATCTGTTACATAACATTCCAGTTTTCAAATTGCAAAGGCAAATAGAAACCAAATCAACAGTGCAAATTCTGTTTAATTATCAGATGGGGTGTAAGACAAAAGAGTTCAAAGCAAAGAATCTTAAATATCAGCAAATTTAATTATCTTCTTATTTTGACCCTCTACTAGAGGTTTCTCTGTGCCACTGTATATTTTTTCTCCCTTAGCGACTTTCAATTATTCAATGTTCAGTCCTACCCATTTTCATGAGCCTGTGCTTATTTCATGAATGACTTAAATGTTTCCTCAGAAAATTCCAGAAATGCTCATATATGCTTAGTTAATACTCCAGTTTGTGAAAAACCCGAACAGTGGAACTTATTTCAGTTTATAATTGTGTGGGGAGAGTACAACTAAGTGTAAAGATAAAAAATTATTGTTCAAATAATATAAGTTCATGCTGATAGTGTCTGCCACAAACATTATGGCATGTATGTGCCACAACGTTGGCTATGGAAGAGTCTCCTAGAACTCACCTGTCGATTGTTCTCATCTCCTTCTGGGAACATAGGAGGATTTGGCTTCCTTGCACTCTTACAGTTGGTTGGAGCCATGATCTGTTATTGGAAGTGGCACTGTCACTTTCTGATGGAGGCATTTAATTTCTAGTATGTGACCCTTTAGTGCTGTCTGCCCTGGCCACAGTGAGCAAGAAGGCCACAAATTCCAGAGAGCACAGCTACAAGATGGTGCAGTCTCGTAGCCCCTGTGTGACTGTGGATTAGTCGCCACCTCTACCACTCACCAACCGCAGATCACACATTTAAAAACAAATAACATTGTATTGTCTTAAGCCAATGAGCTTTGGAAGTTGTCTGTTAACAGAGCATAACCTAGCCTATTTTGATCAATGTATTAGCTTATTTTTAATTGCTTTGAGTTAAACAGCACAACAGGTCTGTGAGATATTATCCTCCTTTTGCAGATGAAGACGCAAACTCCAAAAGCTAAAAGAACCAATTTCTCAAGGATGTTGAGCCAGTGAGGATAACAAATACTAATTCCAAGTCTGGTAGCCTTCTTACTGTTCCAACGGCATTGTAAAGACAATTGTAAGATACAACCACACTGTGTTTTATATCAGAAGTGTGCTGGTTTGCTGGATGACACAGGGTTACACCAAGAGATTCAGGAGAGGCAGGAGCAGAGCTGCAGTGATTGTTAGTATTCAGTTTTAGTCTAGCCAAGGAGAAAACATCTGCTGTCTTCATTGCCGCTCTAGCTGTTGGAGGTGCTCTCCTTTGGTTGATGCTTAGCCTGAGGGGAGAAAGCCAGCTGAGTGTGTTTAGAAAGATTTGTTTTCTTCAGGTTCAGAAGGTTACATGGGTATACCCTCCATCATAGGGGTGCAAACAGAAAGGTGAATAACTTGAATATTGCTGCTTCACATTGCTCAGTTTGGGGGATAGTATCATTTTTAAGATTCTCTTTTATCACGAAATTTGTGGTCAGATCATGTTCAGATATTTGATCTAGAGAGAGGATCACTGTAAGCATATTTCAAATGATATGTTGATTTCACATAGTGGACATGGTTTTTTGGCAGAGGCTAAGAATTAGAGAGAAAGTTTTTGATGGAAAGTTTATTTTTGAGGACTTGAAAACAGTGGTTTGCTATGTGGGACCTGGGATTAGAGCACTGACTATCTGGTAAACCTTGGAAAAGTTATGTAACTTCTATTCAGATGCCTTATTTGTTAAATGGGGGAAAAACAGAATTTGGTGAGTTTTAATGAGATTAGATATATGAAACAGAGTATCTGGGACAAAGAAAGCAATCAAACAATGTTGGGATTTGAAGGTTTACCAAGTTTTTGACCAATTGAGATACAGACTTCTGTTCTAGATTGGAATTAAATTTATTATTTCCCTTAAAACTTGTATTTGAATTGGAGAACTCAGTTTAGACAAGAGGCCACCATTGGTATTCATAATTAATTGAGTCAACTCATTGCGTTAGCCAGCCCTTGTTAGGTGATATTGTGATAACAAACTATCCCAAATATCTGCGGCTTACAAAAACAAAGATTTATTTCCTGCTTCCATTACGTGTTGGCTGTAGGTCATCCTGGGCTCTGCTTTATGTCTTTTTTACTCTAGGTTCTACAGTGAAGGTATAGACACTCTTCAGGACATTGTTAGGCTGGTAGCACAGAGAAATAAAGAAGTGGCTGAACCATTCTATACCACTCCTTGGAGGGAGCACATGTCACTTCCACAGACATTTCACTGGCCAAAACATGCATATGACAAGCCTGATATCAGTGTGGCAGAGATGTACAACCCGTCTCTTAGGAAGAAGCCTTCAATATTTTTACAGTAAAATAGTCCGTAAGAGCCTACACTTTGGGTGTAAATATTTATTGCCTTTCTTTCCACAAGCAAAGTACATACATCCTCTCCCCAAGTGTAACATCCATCATGGGATCAGGTTCAGGGTCTATGATTGATTATCTTTGCATCCCCTCTGGATGTGGCTTTGCTTATCTGGAGACCTGTGAACTGTAAAGGGAACTTATCTGCTTCCCCTACAACCTGTTTATATAATGGAATAGGGCAGAGTAATGTCAGTAAACACTACAATTCAGAAAAGGGAAGAATGTGAAGTGTTCAGCAATCACTGCTTCATGGTAATCCTGAAGTCTTTCTCTGTAGATGTTGTAAGGGTCCCCCCTACCCAGGACATGTGGAATATGCTTGATTAGGCCCCTGCTCCCTAAAAGGCTCTTTGTCTTTCAACCCTACTCATGGCTCTTTTGAAAGTGCAATTCTCTCAAAAACATGATCACCTTATTTATTTGTCAACACTTAGCTTTTGCCCTTAGCTACACACATAGCTTTTTGTAAGAAATGCCTCTTTCTTTAGATTTAATTAAGGGAAATTTGAATTTTTCAGGTTTCCTATGGGAGAGCCAAACCTTTAGTCTCTTTCTTTCCAAGCCATTTTGTCCAACTAGAATGATTTAATGGGTGCTACATTAACCAATTCAGAGGCTTTAAAATGCATTTTATAGCTTCCCTTTGATTTGGTCTTGCCACTGAGTTGAGGTTTTGTAGACCTTTGTATTTTTCAGTTTTATCATTTTTAAGGTTAGAAGTGAGAACTAGTTGCATTTTCCATCTCCAAAGATCAAAGAATTTCTTGATTTTCTAAACCCCCTTTTAATCTGTTTGCAAACTAGCCAATTCTTTCCTGAGCTCATCTCATTCTTATAGATTTAAAAAATATATATCAAATTCAATCACAGAAACTAAATCAGACTACCAAATTCTGTTTTCCCACTTTACCTAAAGCCATAAGCTCACTAACTACAGTTTTCAACAGGAAATAATTTCACCAGGCGTTTTCCACCGCAAAGTCTCCATCTTTCTCAGCTCTAATATTAGTGGATATCCACTGCCTAGTCCCAGAGCCAATGCCACACATTTTAGACTTCCTTACTGCAGAGCCCTAATTATAGTTACCACTTGCTGCATTTATGACCTTTCTCTAAGCTATGCTACAGTAACAAGCACACCCCACATTTTAATGGCTAGCACAATAAAAACTTGCTGACACTACATGACAACCGTGGTTTGGCTCTGGGTTTCCTGTGGCTCTAGTCTCTGTCTTGTTCCTTCCAGAACCCAGACTGAGGAGCAGGAACATAATCAGGCTTATTTCAGAGAGAAAAAAAGATACATCACCACATGATGGCTCTCAAAGCTCTGCTTAGAAGTGGCACAATCACCATCCCTTGTATTTTGTTGGATACAGAAAATCACATGGTCAATAGGTAGGAATGTGTAAGACATCCGGTTGGTGAGAGTAGTGAATGTTTTCATGATGATGTAGTTTACTACAGTGCCCTTTTGGTCACAAATATTTGCTTCTGAAATGAATGGGCAGTGCTATTTGAAAAAATAATGCAATCTACCTCATGTACCAGCTCATAGTTGGAGGAACTGAAAAATTACAGGACTTCTCCATAGAGCAGAGAATCTCTGCCTGAAAGTTCTTCCCAGATGAAAGGGACACTGAGGAGAACACACAGCGTGAGGTAGGAAGCGCAGAGAGAAAGAAAGAGAGCCGAAAAGCTAGGTCCTGCATGTGCAGAGACTCTTATACATTGACCCCGAAAGAAGGCAGTGAGCCCTCACCAGCATTAGTCTGTTCTCCTCTGATGAGGAGTAAGAGGGGAACCATGAATGATACTTCAAAGCCGTTCCCTTCCCTGGCGTGGAGCGGAAGTTCCCTACTGTCTGTGGAAGCAAGCTCTCCACTGCTCCCCAGACTGTTGTCCCCCTATCTTACTGAACCGAACAGTCGAATCTATGGACAACCGATATTCAGTTTTCTCCCTCGGTGAGGAAGAGGTCCCAGCCCATCTCATGCGTGCCTGGGCCTGTTTTAATCAAGATACTTCTTCAGTAACAACTACTGATCCTTTGTGTGCTTTCCTAGGATCCCAGGTAAGCATCTCAACTTTTTCCCCAGAAATCTCTGAAATGGGGCCAGAATAAGACATTAATAAATTAACCCTAAAGCACACTTTGTTATTAACTAAAATTTTTCTGCTTATTTTATTTCCCACTTTAAATTATGCCTAGTCACTTCATTCAATATAGCTGAGCTGAGATTAGGTGACAAGCCCAAATGTCAACATAAGTCATAATATACTGCCGGGAATGTAAAGATTCATCAAATAAACATTTTTAAAAAACTTCTAACATTATTTCAAAGGGATAAAGTCCAAAATCCCTTGTTAATCCAATAAGATTAAAGCATGCAGCCCAGCCCTTTCCAATGTCATTTCTACTCATTTGCTGTCAGACGAATTGCACTCAGATGCGTGGGTAGAGATGAATGTTCATCAGCAGCGGCAGCTTGGGCTGCCTTTCTTCCTTTTGAATGGTTGTAGTTCGTTTGTAGTTTGTTTGTACTTACAGTTAACCCAATCTCCAGTCTCTCCTGGACCTAATTTTCTGAAGAGTTAGTCAAGAGGACACAGCAGAGTGTCGATACACTAGCTATATTTCCATATAAAAATTTTAAAATAAAAGACAGCCCATCAAGCCATAATACCACCCAAATTATCCCCATACACTTTAAAGCCACATTCCTCTGGCCAGTCAAAAACGATAGCAGAGGTCTAGTTATGCAGAGGAAAGAAGCAGGGGGAGGGGAGGAAGGACAGAGGGAGAAATTAGCGGGGAGAGAGAGGGAGAGAGAGAGCTTTTATTCTTGTCCAAATGGATCTCAATCTATGTCATTTTTCTTGAATCTATTACTGAAATCCTATCTTAATATAAATTGGAAGAAATCTCCCATTCAAAGGGTACTTATGATTCTATAGTTATCATATATTTTTGAGAAAAAGCCAAGATATTCCTACGGCCTCCTCTCTTAAAGTGTGGTATTTGAATCCTCCTGTCTTGTCAAATTTTGAAATTTGCAGTATTGACACCTGCAATGCCAGGATTTACTCTAGACTCCCATTTACTCTTAGGTTTGATCCCTTGCACTTAATACTCCTCTCAATTTTCATTTCCCCTGTGAACTTTGGATTCCTGACACCCAAATTGACGATGGACCTCTTCCTCCTTTTGTGATCAAAGTGCCCATATTTTTAAGAGCCCACTAAATCTGTAAATCTGAGTTCACAGCTCTGCATTTTCCTTTGTCCCAATCTCTTGAACTCCAACAGTGTATACTTTTGGCAGGATCTCTGAATTTCTCCATCTTGGAGACGGCCATACTGTATGGAAAATCTTCCTTTCCTACGAGTTTCTAACTTCACAAATATCCAAGCTCCAGTCTGCCCTCGTATCCTGAATGTCAACATTTATTCCCCCAAAATACAGGAAAAGAGGAAACATAAGGTGATATTTTTTGGGCCATTCAGAAATAAAGAACTAAGAACCAGCAGAGCTGCAGATTTTGCCAGAGCTTAAGTCAGTCAAGCTTCTGTCTAGAAGTGGAGAAGTTTCAAGTTTTCAATAGATATGGGGTTACTAGAACGACTAATATATTGGAGGTTTGGCCCCAGAGTTTTGGAGAATTATTTTTAACAGTTTCAATATCATTTTTAAATCATTTGCAACAATGATTGTGCTATTGCATCAGACCCAAAAATTTTAGAGCTATTAATTTTGCTTCCTGGGGACAATCTCTCCTTTTGTCCATTTTTTGCCTCATCTGGGGACCGTGGTCAATATGTTTTTTTTCCTAAGACAATATCTTTAGGATCCCAGTGAGAAGAAACATTTTTTTAATATGTATTTATTAATATCTTATTTTTCTTCGTATTTTTGAATTTCCAGGTAATATATATGTAAGTGATAATATTTTACACACTGACTGAATCACTTCTCCTCACCACCTCTTTCTATGTAGCAATGGAATATGCGCCTGGTGTTTTATTTCTTCTGTATATTCTTAATCATTCACAGGAGGCCAATGTGGGTTTCAAATCTTTCATGTGATTTATAGATTGTTCAGTTTTTCTTTCTCTAGCATGTGTAAGGCTAGGCTGCCTTTCCTTTTTAATGGAAATAATTAAATGTCTGCTTTCCTTTTTTACCTCTTTGCTCTGGGGCCCACACATTTGTTTTCCTGTTATATTTCTCTGAACTCTCCCTTGAAGTGTGTTCCATGGTGAGATATAAGGGCACAGAGATGCGAATCTTAACCCTGTGACCATCGTATTGGATAATTTTTCACAGAATGTAACCTAGACCAGGATTTCATCTATTTTTGTCTATTATGGGTCTTTGTAGGATGGTTCATCTTTAATGTGTCTTCTTTAGAGATCTAACTTCATACATTTTCTGACCATATTCCCCCAAGTAATATATAGGTATGCTTTTTCAGATCAAAGCAAAACACAAAAAACCTAACCCAAACAACAAAAATAACAACATAAAGTGTTGCCTTGAAACAATCAAATATTGCCTGAAATATTTTAGACCAATCTACACAGTCCTCCCTTCTGAAGTCTTTCTGAATTTTCTCCAACCACGCGGTGGTCTCTGTTTTCAAGCTGAGGATTCCCGATTGCACTTATTACAGACTCTCTATCTGTAGTTTTGAGTGCTTTTCAATAGTATTTTGGATCTGGATTATCCCTATGAGCATTATTTTATTTTCTGTTTTCTGTGCTCTTGTTCCCCTTTCTTCTTTAAGTCTCTTTGGGGCCCAACACACTCCATTATCTATTAATAAAATAATATACACAAGTCTGATTTAATTTCCTTTTATTTGATTTCGCTATCCCACTGTTCTTGTTCTGAAAGCAAGATTCAACTTGCTTTTAAAACTAGTATGGTTTCTTATTGATATTCTGAGCAAACCAGAATTCTATAGTAAGAGAATTAAAATTTATAATCATTAATAAAGATTTTATTTTTTCCTCTATCTCAACCTAAAAAGAAGAATATCTCAAAGAAGAGTCTGCTTTTCAGCTGGCTGACAAAAACAATCACCCCACTGTGATGGCTGCAATGCCCGGGTCTCTCAAGTCGAAAGCCTTTGTGAGGGCTTAGTTAATTAACCACGATGAAGCAACTTGAGATTATTGTCTAGAAGTTGGTAGCAAACCACCTGAATCTAAGAAGTTAGAATCCTTAGTTTCCTCTTTGTTCTTAGGTGAAATTCAATATGTCCACCGAGGAACAACCATTGAGACAACATTCCAGTTCATTAAAGTTTAAAAGTGTTGATAGATTGCAGGATGGCCAAATTCCTTCACCCCTGCTGTATGTATCCACATACGTTGATTTTGCAGTTCCTATCACTAGACTGGTAGATTTTATCTACCCTCTTTTCAAACTTGGGCTTGCCTTATAGTTTTTTGTGGCTAATAGAGTACAGTAGAATAAATGTGTGCCAGTTCTGAGTCTTGTCCTCAAGAGAGCAACTTCTTGCTCACTTGGACCCCTGCCTCTGCCATGAGAATAATTCCACCTGCTTGAGGGGTGAAAGAGATGCATCTGAGAGCGAGGAGGGCATCCTGGACCAGCCAACAGCCAGCTTGTTCTCCAAACCTGTGAGAGAACCCAGTCAGGATCGGCAGAGTCTGCTTGCTCCATACCTCACACAGACATATGATTGAGACCAGCATGACCTCCCAGCTGACCTCTCAAAATCCTATAGATTCCTGTTAAACCTAAATAGTTACTGTTTTAAGCCTATGACTTTTGGATAGTTATACAGCAATATGGTGATAGCTGGTAATTGAACAGAGGATCGTACACTAGAGCTCTGTGGTCTGCAAGGAATTTTCATGCCATTTCAACTTAAGCTTTGGGACTGCAGTCCTGGTTGAAGACAGAATATAGTAATTTCATTCGGTAATACCTTAAAAACCTGTATACAGAAGCTCTGCCAATTTTGATGTGAGCCTGAATGGAAGTTAAATGGCTAGCTGCTTCAGGCTCAGTGTGAGAAAAGGCCAGGTTGTGTCAGGAGTGTAGTCAGATCCATGCCTGATTCTCCACCAGCTGACAGTCCTGATTCCTAAGGCAGGTACCTATTGAAACCAGACTCGGGGCTGCAGGAACCTTCTGTTATATCACAAAAGCTGTTTTGTTTACTTTTTAATGTGTTTTTTGGTCCCTTAATTTCCTGCTTTATTCCTATTTGTAAGTTTTCTTTTTGCCATGTTTTGGTCATTCTGAGTCAGGCTAAATAATCCCACCTCCTCTGAGTGCTGAGTCAATAGAAAATATGAGCAGGAGACAGGTAGGAGTTAAGTTATGTCTAGATTGGGTAATGTAGCTTGAATTAGAGGCTAAAATCCAGCTTTGTATACTTTTCAGCGTAAATTGAAGTATGTACTCATTCTGTCACTGGCAGAACAGTTGGCGTCTTCTACGGTTTGGGAAAGAAGTTAATACAAAGGAAGAAGTTAGTATTCAGGAAGTGGCAGAGGGAGCATACATTATGTGCAGGTAGGCACTTCAGATAGAGAACAAAGAGCTTAGTAGTTGAGCAATGACCTTCAACATATTAACCTAGCTAAATTAGACAATGGATCCAGGATTTTGTAAGTTAGAGCCACATTTCCCTCTGTGAGGAGATATAGTGAGCAGATAGATGGACCAAAAATTTTCCTCTGGGCAGACAGTGCAAATCCACTATCCTCCATGAAATATATGTTGTAGGAGAAAAAGCTTTTTTCTTTACCTTGCAAAAGGTAACTTTTATTAGAGACAAAAAGTGATTCTTAATATTTTTGTTCTAAAGCTATATATCTCAAATTGTTCAGAACATAAATTACCAAGACTACTATTAGAGTCTCATTAAGTTACACAAAACGTGGTAGTGGTATTGGGCACAGAATATTTTATCATAAAATACAGCTTAATAATTTGCAGTTGGGACATACGGAAAGCTGATAAATGGGTGTGGAAATTATTAGTGCCATTTTCTGGGCATGGACTTTACCCCCTTTTAAGTTGGGCATAGCTATATGACTGACTTTGGCCAATGAAGTGTGAGAGGAAGTGATATGGGTTACTTCCCAGATGAAGCCTTTTAGAGCAAAGTATGATTCATTGGATCTCTTCCCATTCTTTGGGACTCCTTGAAGCATGTAAGAATATAGAATTTCCATCAGCTAAGGTGTCTGATGGAGTAAATCCTCCCAACAAACCACATTGAACATGTAACTTGAGTAAGAAATAAACCTTTGTTTAAATTGTGGAGATTTCAGGGTTGTTTGTTACTATAGCATAATCTACATTGTCCTGTTTTTTTATTCTGTAAAAAATACCTAAAGTCACTATAAGTGATTGATACCATGGGTTTTCATTACGTTAATACTCACTTATAGTGGTTTTAGTTTTTTTTATTACTGGAGTCAGGAAGGATGGCATTCTATGATTTTCAGTGGAGAAGAATTTAGAAAACTGCAGCCTTTCAGTAACTTGGAAGCATTTAACTCTAAGAAAATAAATTGAAAAATAGCATATTAGTGTATATTAATACATATTAACTGTTGACTGCATTTGACAAGGAATTACAAAGAAGAACCTAGAATTTGCTGTCATTGTCTCAAAGGTTGACATAAAAGAGAATAAAGACAGAGCAGAAATTTGGGGACTTGCAAGCCTGGAAAGATAACTGCTTCTTAACCCCAGATGGTAAAAAAGAAAATGACCAATAAAGACAGATTAAATCTCCCCCACAAGGCAATACTTAAATCAAGAGAATGGCTGATACATTCATTTTATTTAAATCTCTAAATCAACTAAGATGTCTCAGTGTAAAGGTCCAACTAAGAGGGTAGTTTCAATAAATCTTTTTAATGAGAAAAAAATAGCTCAAGGAGAAGAGACTAAATGTGTGGTTTTTTCCACTGAAGTCAGATGGGTTGTAGAGAAGTGCAAGGAAATTGAGAAATAAAGAGTCTAGGGTATGAGAAAGCAAAGTTATGTTAAAAAAATCTGAGAATTCTAGAAAAGATTGTGTGTGCAGTAATTGGTACATGGGATAGGCTGGATTCAACTAAATAAGAAGTCTATGAAGTTTTTAAGAGGATTGTATTGCTAAAGAAACCACAAGTCAGTTTTAGAAACTCTAAATTTGTCTCTTCAAGACTTAAAATGACTATTTTAAGGATCAAGGAACACTAATGTTTGATCCCTTCCTCACGCCATATATGAAAGTAACTTCTATGTGGAGTAAATATCCAAACTTTAAAAGCAATTCTATTTATACTGAGATCTCCATTTTTTTTTGTCCAAGAGTCTCAAATTGATAAGAACTTGACTCTAGATATTTTAAATGGAACATTTTGAGGGTGGGGATCAAAAGGATGGATAACTGACTATTAGGATTAATGATGCTTGCTCATAGCAGTGGCATGAGTGATGTGGTACAGGAAAATAATTAGTCCCTGGAGTTAATCCTAACTCTTTTAGATACCTAAATTCATCAATCATTTTGTTTAAATTCACCAACTAATTTCCAGCTGGGTCAAAAAAGAAGTTGCCCCAGATATTGCATCGTTAAGTACATGTGGAACAGAGTGAAGCGGGGGTGTGATATATTTGGAAGCTTTTAGTATTAAACACCAAAAGGATCTGACTGGTAGATGATTGAATTCATGCTTCATATATTCCCATACCAGAGGATGAATTAACACGGGAGAATGTTTAGAGATGAAATAGAAATCATGCTATGGTTTTACAGAAGCCATACAGGAAAAAAAGCAAACTTGTAAACACTGTGCTAATGACTCACACACGAATGCAGCTTTAGACGACAAACAGCTGCTTTTGGAAAAATCAGCCTTGAAGAGGAATGTGCTTTGATTACCTGAAACTAAATTATCTGGCTGCAAAGCTCAGGGGAAAAAAAAAATAAAGTAACACATTTTGTAGGTATCAGCATAACTTCTGGCATGTTAATCCGACACTGAGGCTTGAATAAATGTCCTTTGATTCTCTGTTGGGGGTCATGATAGCCTTTCACGGAAACGTGTTTAGATTAGACAAACCAGAGGACAAGATCAGACAGTATGTTGAAAGAGTCTGCTTATGCTGAAAATATTTCTATAAATGGAATGAAGGTAAAATATTTTGAGAGTTTAAAGCATTCTGTTATAAGGTCTCTATTATTTTTTCTTTTGGGAGTCAGAGGAGTTTAAATTAAGAATTTTTTTCTTTTTTAAGAATAAAAGTGTAGCCAACATGTAGATACATAATCAAGGTCACATGGCAACTCACACTCTGCTCCTTCATTTCCACTTGTGGCCACTGCTGTTCTTGCTTTCCTGTCCATCATCAGTCATTCTCCTCCTATTAGAAAATTCTCATTGCTGTACAGATATGTTATAATATCTCTTAACACACATTTAACATACCCCTTCAGCCACCTCCCCATTTCTTTGCTCACTTTTGTGCCAAAATTCCTCAAAATGTCTATATTCACCATTACTACTTTCCTTAATCTGTCTAGGTTTTCATGTCCATCCATGCACAGAAACTACTGGTTTCAAGATCATCAATAACTTCCATGTTGTTAAACCTAATGGTAAACTCTTAAACCACATCTAACAGGACCTATCAGTAGCCTTGGACACAAATGACTGTCATAACTCCTCCTTGACTCACTTTCTTTACCCGACCTCCAGAGAATCTCTTGTTTCTCCTCCTATGTCACTGAGTGATCTCTTAAAGAGATGCTAAATTATCCTTTCCGGTTTCTGCTCATCAACCTGACCTCTAGACTTTAGAATGCCACAGGGCTTAATCTTTGAATATCTTTTCTTTATCAATAGGAATTTTCTAATTGGTCTCTTCAGTGGTGGGCATGTGCATCTCATCTATGTGCTGATGACTCCCAGATTTATGTCCTCAGTATGAATTCTTCTCTGAACTTCAAACACATAAATTCCACTGGCAGTCTTACAGGTATCTCAAGCTTAACATATCTAAAACAATTCTTGATTTTCACTGTGAAACCCTCAGTTATCCTCAGCCTAAAAATAGCAGCTCCATGTTTCCAACTGCTCAGGCCGAAACCCCAGAGCAAACTCTAACTAGTCTTTTTCTCTCATGTGATGGCATAAACTGTTGGTTTTATCCTTAAAATATATCCAGACTCTAACCATGTTATCCCACCTCCAATCCTTGCACCCTGGTCCGGGCACCATCACCTCTCATCTGAATTACTGCAATATTAATTTCCCAGCTTCCACTTTTCTTGACCCACGTTCTTGTTCCTTATGCTTGTGATGCCCTCCATCTCTTCAGTCCACACGGCTCAGCTCCTGACTCCCTTCAGGTCTTTGCTCAAATGTCTCATTATCAGAAAGAACTTCCTTACTCCATGTAAAACAGCACCTTATGTACTATTTCTCTTATCTCCTAACTCCGCTGACTCCTATTAATACGTTAATAGCACTTTTAACTTCTTGAGATACTGCTCATTCATTCGTTTGGTTTTGTCTGTCACACCTGACTAAAATGTAGACTCTGGGAGAGAAAGAGAAATTGTCCATTTTGTTCACTGTTGTGCCTGGAACCCTGACTGGCACATGGTGTATGCTCAGTAAACCTCTACTGAAGAGATCCCAAACTTATCTTGATTTCTAGTGATTTTTAGCAGTGTCTAGTCACATAAAATAATAGCTAAAATTATACTTAACTTTGAGATATTTGTTTTAACTCTGAATATCCTTTAAAATCCAACTGCCACAACCTATATTTCTCTTTAGTGTGTACATTTGCACTTGTAACCTTGTGCTCTGCCAGGAAGGAGGGAATAAGATGATCCTGTAGCCAAACCAAACTGTAGATAAACCTAAGCAAACTGAACAACCAATAGAGTGGAATGCTGCAGCCAGATAATAGTCAAAACCACAATGCGATGTCTGAAACAATAAAGTATGCAAACTTCTCTCTCTGATTTTTCTTGGGTGAACAAAATGGCCAATTATTGTAAAAAGAGAGGAATCATTTAAGGAGGCCTCAAAGCCTCTGATAAATTAGTCTTTATGCAAATATTCTCTCTGAGAGGAGTGTAGTATTGATGTCTGAATATAAATATATCTTCTATAGATTTTAAGCTGAATGTACAATAGACCAAAATCAGTGCTCTATTTTCCTTCTGAATGTTACTTATTTAAAATCTATGAAGCAGATATTGACCAATGCTTTTTTTCCCCTGGAAACTAATGTTTGTTTTGTTTTGTTTTTTTGGAGGAAGATCTGCCCTGTGCTAACACCTGTTGCCAATCCTCCTTTTCTTGCTTGAGGAAGATTGGCCCTGAGCTAGCATCTGTGCCCATCTTCCCCAATTTTTCATGTGTGGGTTGCAGCCACAGCATGGTTTTGATGAGTGACGTAGGTCCACGCCCAGGATCCGAACCCATGAACCTGGGCTGCTGAAGTGGAGCGCACCGAACTTAACCACTGTGCCACCAGACTGGCCCCTGATTTTTTTTAAAAATTCATTTCCTGGATAAAACACTACCTCTTAATTTTTCTTCTTATCTCTGTGACTACAATTTATTAGTGTTTTTCATTAGATCCTTTCCACTTATCTATGCTTCCATTCTCTGCTTTCTTCTTTTTTTAGTAACAGCTTAAGATATAACTTTTATACCATCTAACTCACTCATATAAAGTGTACAATTCAATGGTTTTTAGTATATTAACAGAGTTATGCAACTATCACCACAATCAATTTTAGAACGTTTTTTATCACACCAAAAAGAAACCCCATAATCTTTAGCTTTCATCTCCTGCCATGACTCCCCCACACTAACATCCTGTCTGTCTTGACTGATTTGCTGATTCTGAGCATTTCATATAAATTAAATCCTAAAATACATGATCTTTTGTGACTGGCTTCTTTCATTTAGCATAATGTTTTCAAGATTCATCCATGTTGTAGCATGTGTCAGTACTTCATAGCTTTTTAGTGGACATTTGGGTTGTTTCCACTTTATGGCTATTATGAATAATGCTGCTGTGACTATTCATGTGCAAGTTTTTTAAGGAGGCACATTTTTATTTCTTTTGGGTATATACCTAGAAGTGGAATACTGAGTTATATGGCAACTCTATGTTCAATCTTTCGAGGAACTGCCAGACTGTTTTTCAAAGTGGCTGCACCACTTTAAATTTCTACCAGCAATGCCCAAGGTTCCAATTTCTCTACATCCTCACCAACACTTTTTATTATCTGTCTTTTTTATATATTCATGTTAGTGGGTGTGAAGTAGTATCTCATTGTGGTTGTGATTTGCATTGGCTATTGACCT
This sequence comes from Tapirus indicus, assembly GCA_031878705.1. Taxonomy (NCBI): domain Eukaryota; kingdom Metazoa; phylum Chordata; class Mammalia; order Perissodactyla; family Tapiridae; genus Tapirus; species Tapirus indicus. Next base: position 6,533,538 of record CM062918.1, read on the forward strand.
TGAGCATCTTTTTATGTGCTTATTGGCAATTTGTATATTTTCTTTGGAGAAACATCTATGCATATCCATTGCCCATTTTTAATTGGGCTGTCTTTGTATTATCGATTTGTAAGAGTTCTTTATATATTCTAGATATAAGTCCCTTATCAGATATATGATTTGTAAATATTTTTTCCCATTTTATAGGTTGTCTTTTCACTTTCTTGATGATGTACTTTGAAGCACAAATGTTTTTTACTTTCAGTAAAGTTAGTTTATCTTTGTTGTTGTTGCACGTGCTTTCAATGGCGTATCTAAGAAACCATTGCCTAATCCAAGATCACAAAGATTTACACCTCAGTTTTCTTCTAAGATTGCTGTAGTTTCAGCCTTTACATATAGATCATTGTTCCATTTTGAGTTAATTTTTTTATATGGTGTGAGATGGAGGTCCAATGTTTGTATGTGGATATCCAACTGTCCCAGCACCTTTTGTTGAAAAGACTAATTTTCTTCTTCCCATTGAATTGTCTTGGCATCTTCATTGAAAATCAATTGAAGGATAAAAGGAGAAAAAAATAAAGTAAAAATCATCGGAAATAGAAGACACTAAATAAGATATCAGATATCACAAAAAATACAAACAGATAAACTTGGTTGTTAAAAAACAGAAATGCCCATATGTATTAAAAAGGCCTAAATATGTGGACTACAAAGAGACTCACCTAAAACATAATGACATAGAAGTGTTGAAATAAAGAGCTAATAAATACATTTCAAACAAATGTTAATCAAAAGGAAAAATTATAATTTCTATGTTACTCTCAGACAAAATAGATATTAAAGAGAAAGGCAATTATTAAGAAGAAAGAAGGTCATTATGCAATGATAAAAGCAGCCAGGACTCTATGAAAATCCTAAATCTGAAGACATGAAAATATGGCTGTGTCTGTGTGAGACAGATAGTAGTATGTATACATTGTTTGAATTAGAAGGTGAAATTTATAAATTCAAGATCATACCGGGAGATTTAAACAACTTTTCCCTGAACTTTAGAAATCAAATAAACTAATAGAATAGGGATAACATGAATAACATAACTAGCAAACTTGTTTTATTGGACATTAGATATCCAGCAAATAGAATAAAATTATTTTCAGGGACAGATAACATAATTACAAAGTTGACTGACTACCAGCCATAAAAAAACCTCAAAAATAGTAAAGAATTTATAGCGTAGAGAACATGTTCTCAGATTGCAATGGAAAAGAATAAAAAATCAATAACAAAAAAGAGAAAATAACAAAAATAGCACAGGAAATTTAAAAGATCTGAATAATTCATTGTTGAAGGAGGAATCATGAAGTCAAGTAGAAAATATTTATAACATTGTTTTCAAGCTGTAAGCACCAAGACTGTTTTGAAGAAGCAAGGATGTGTGTACTAGCCTTAATAGACATTAAGAATTTCATAGTACAAGATGGTCAAGTAAGATAATGAGGCAAATTAGCAAACATAATATAAAGATTGATATGACAGAAGTAAGAATAATGGGGGAATTGACAGGCTATTCAAGAAGTGAAGAAGGGATGGGAACTGTGTATGGGTAAAGGGTGAAATTAGATCCTTACCTTATACTAAATATTTAAAATCCTAAAATTGAGAAGCTAAAGTGTAAAAATTTTAGTGGAAATTATCAAAGAATAATTTTAATATATCTGTTCTTTTCAAGGTGAGAATTTCTTAAGACACAAAATGTAATAGGAAAGATTTTGTTGAGTAATTGAGTTTATTACCGTTAAAATTCTCTATATAACCAAAGAATCCAAAAGCAAAGTTAAACGACAAACCACAGACATGGACAAAATATTTGTAATGATTAAATCACAAAGGAAAACTATTTGTAAGAACCCTCATGACTGGGCAAAGACCACAGCCCCCAAACCACAGAGAAAAAAACCTGGAAGATTCATGTTACACTATTAAAGGACAGCTAGTTTCACTTATAAATTAAAATAACAATGAGATACCATTTCATACCTACTAAGTAGGTGAATTTTTTAATTTCATAAAACTAAGTGTTGCTAAGATGTGGGAAATAAGACAGTCTCTTATGGAGCTGGTAGGAGTTTAAATTAGAACAATGTTTGGAGAGCAATTTGGCAATAATTGGATTTGTAAAAACCTACATCTCAGTGATTCTACTTCAGGAATCTTTCTTTCCATACACAGGTCTCTCTCTGTCTCTCTTGCTCTCTCACCCTCTCTCTGTCTCTCCCCACACTCACACACACTCACATATGAACTCTGGTTTATGTTCCTAAGAAGACATATTTATTGCAGCACTTTTATCATAGTAAAAAGTTACAAACAGCATATATGTAATAAGGCAATGAAGAAATAAGCTGTGGTTTAGTCATATAATAGAATACTATGAAGAAATTAAAATAAATAAATTAGATGCACAAATTTCATAGAAACCTTAAAATAATAATGCTTAGTGGAAAGGCAAGTTTCAGAATGATACACATTGTATATTACAACAAAGTTACAATTAAAATAAACATATATTGTTTATGGATACTGTAGGGGAGGAAGACATATCCTCTACCCTTTGGGTCCTTCTGCCTGGGGTACGAATTAAATTGACATGAGACAGAATAACCGGAGAAAATCAAACAAAGCTTTATAGCACATATACATGGGAGAGACCCAGGAAAAACTGGGTCACTCGACAAAATGGCAGAAGCACTCATCTTAAATACCATTTTCAGCAAAAGACAAGGAGGATGTTGGGGTTGGAGGGTATCAGCTATGGGAGATTACCAGAAAAGCACAGCAGACAAGAGGAAGGTTACCATGCAGATTTAAGTCCTTGCCTTCCGCACTGATATGAGTTTCTAGAGATAAGGTCATCCCCCCTTTTTCCTAGTACAGACAGGGAGATACCTTTACAAATGGAGATTTCCCTTACAAATGTAAATGTCTCTTACAAAGGGTAACTTCTACTTTTACTTGGTTTTCAGAGCTTTTCCTATGTCTGCAGTTTTTAAAAGTAACCAGCCCAAAATAATCCTCATGCCAGAGGCACGTTTTGGAGTGCCCAATTCTGATCCCTCCCCATACATACATATCTATACTGATTTGAATGAAAGACAACATCGGGTAGAGCTTGCCTTTTGGTAAAATGGGATGAGTGGTGACTTTCATACATATCTTTTAAATTTTACTCTTAGAAAACATGGAAATCTGAAGCAAACATAACTAAATATTAACGTTTGCTAAATCTGGTTGAAAGATATAAGGGTGTCTGCTACATTTTATTTTTCACCTTTTCCTTTGAAATATTTTGCAATTAAAATGAAAAATCTATAATGAAAATAGGGTTTCATGTTATCTACTTATAAACCTCTATTGTCTTGCTATCTTACAAACACCATTACGATCTGGTTCCAATCTTCTTTGAGCTGTAGGGCACTTTAGCTGTGGTCTGAGAGCCCCAGTTTATACTCAGACCTAGTCCCCTGTATGCTTAGATGACAACTTTGAGGAACGGGCTACAATCTGTATTGACTGGACGGTGTTTGCCGTGAGTTTGGGGAACAGGGCCATTTCACAGGCAGGGCCAGGATTACACTGATTGCATTTTCATATTGCCATTATTTTTTTTTCTTGATTAAGTGATCAAGGCAGGAGACTCTTGATCTTAAAGGATCAGGGATACTGGAGTTCATGCAAGTTAAAGACCTTGGTAGCAATCAGAAGTTTGTAGACTCCCATAGGGTTTGGGAGTAACTACTTCCCCAAGTAAAGGAGACCATCATTTGTAAAATATAAATAGAAAGAGTGTCTGCCACTCCTGTCCTGGAATGGCACAGTCACATGTTTCCATTTCATCATTAGTACCAATTTCTTTTCAGTCACTTTTTCCCAATAATTTTTGATTCATTTGTTCTTCAAGTTTGATTAAAACCAAGTTTGCATTAAGATTTAAAACTTTCATACTTGTATAACCTTAGAATTTTTAATGGCTTGAATACAAGGCAATAATATATATACACACATACTCTGGTTATATTAATTTATTGTTATGTACCTGTAAAAAATTACTTTTTCAAATTGTCCCTAAAAGATATATCAAAGCAATAACACCTTTCTGAAGCTATCAAATGCGAGAGGATGCAAAAAAATCCTATCTACTTATAAAGTTGTTTGTCAACTTAAAATATTTATATGCAATGTGGCAGTTCATTCACTTAAGATGATTCACCTCAGTGAATAATTTAGTGACTTTAGAATTTGTTTACCTTTCCTATATTGCATAACTATAATGATAGATATGAATAGGTATTAAATATGCCATTTCAATTTAGTTTACTGGCTTACAGTGGACTTTCAAGCCCCCAAAACAAATATTTATACCCTTCCAGTGATAGCAATCTTTAAAATGTTTTATGTTATAGGAAGTAATTCAAAAAGTATCTGTGATACGGCCAGTTATATAATCTACTTTTTAATAATCAGAATATCAAAATGTGTTTTATCAAACTCTTTTGATTTTAATTTGAAAAACATCAATATTTCTCTTGTTTTGATTCCTCATATTTAGGATGATGGTATGACATAGATAGACTATGAAGTTTTGCCAGCAGTAAAGCTGAGGTTCTAAGCAAATATTCATAGACTCTTTAAGTCATTATGCCATATGTTTTCCCTATTCTTAATTTCAGGTGGTGATAAAGTAAATTAAATTTAGTTTCTAGACCAGGCAGGGAGATAGCATGGAGACACATGCCATAAGTTACTCACCCTGTGGAGATAACAAATGGCTCATTAAGTACAGCATGTTTAATTATGGAATCATAGAATGGAAGGGATTTTTGAAGGCTTCTAGTTTAACCTTTCTTCCAATCCAGAAACTTTTGTCAACAAGCCAGATGGATGGTTATTTAGCCGCCTCTTAAACATGTGCAATGTTCAAGATTCCACAGTTCTTAGGGGAACCCCATTATATTTGTGACTAGGAGAATGATTAGAAAATTCTTGCTCATATATATCTAACAGATACTCCTTTTAAATACAATCTCTTGGTCCCTATTGTATGACACAGCATCCATTAGTTTCTTCTTTTAGTTGACAATCTTTCAGATATTTTAGTATGCCATTATATCTCTTTAAAGTGTCTATTCTCTGAATTAACTCCTAAAAATCAGCTTGTGAAAATAATGTATTTCATTACATCATGATGAAATATAAATAAAAAGAGAATCATAACCAGGAAAAATCAATGATTATAAAATCAGTACAACAACGGGAAGGACATAAACATAGAAAAATCTATGTGCTGTGATGATTTCTATGGTTGATCTTTAATTTGGGCTCTGTACTTCCTAGTAATCACAGTGAAAGCAGATGATATGGTCACTTACATAAAGTTCCTCAGTGTAATCAAAGCTTTTTCATTGACATAAGTTCTGAAAGGATACATTATGTGGTAATTCATATCTATCTCTCAGTGTTTTAATGACCAATGTCCTTATCAATAACATTCCGTCAGCAAAGGTGTTATCATTACTGCTATGGCATTCGTATCTAAACCTTTTATAACCTCTGATATATTCAGGGGAAAAATTGCAATGTATCACTCATATCCATGTGAATTAGAAAAAAAGGACAGTGGACCATTCCTTTAACGAATCTTGGCAGGTTGTCTGATATGTCTCACAATGTCGGCTACAAGGGTGCTACAATTCCCCAGGCTAAGCCATGTCAAGAAATAGGCTTGGTCATCTTTGAAAGACTCAGCAGGGACTTATCAGCTACTGAGATGTCTCTCCTTCTCCTATGAGTGGTCGTAATAGGATTCCTGCTGCTTGCCCAGCCTCTACATCTTCATCAGTGTGGCCCTGAGTGAGGGCTGTGCTACAGAAGCCTCGTGCTTTGATAGCGATGAAAGTGTTAATTCCAAAAGTTCATTCCAGTTGTATCAAATTAAAAATGATTTTTTCTCATTTTATCTTTATTCCCACCATGGGGTCAAAAAATTAAAATGAAAATTGAATGACTTTTTCTTTTTGATCGCTCAAAAGTGACAAAAATAATTTTTAAAGTATTTATTAAGGCAAAATTCACCATTTCTGCATCAGTCTATTCATGAGCGTGTGTTTATTCATAACGTGGCTGATTTTGGTTGATAGGTAATGCGATCATTTAACAACAACTTGACTGTGTGTTGCCAGTAATTGCTGCAAACAGGCATTTCTAAAGGTAAATTATAATCTTTATAACAATAGCTATTTATTAGGAACCTATTTAAGTTGCACTCTCTCTGATGTTCTCTCATCTTGGAAACAGTAAAATGAAGATTATTTGATAGAAAATCCTGTTGGATCGAAAGAGTGCTGGATATCTCAAAATAGCTTTGCATACAATAGAACAAAAAAGAAAAGATACTCACCATGGCCAAACATAATTATCTTTAAGAATATCAAATAATGAATTATTTCACTACCTGTATTGTCAAAGAAAACATAAATAATTAATTAGAAATAACCATATTAATTAGACACTGAGTTTGGTTGAGGTTTACAAGAGAACTTGCCATTTTCTCAGCTGTACTTGCGTAGACGGTCTACACTCACACGAAGAAGTGATGTGAAACTACCTGGTTAATGCCTCAACAGAGACAGATTAGAACATTTAGGCGCCTAAGAAAATTGTCTGGTTTGGATGATCTACTTTGTCTCTTTTCATCTGGCCTTTTCACATGCCTTTTCTTCAGGCCAAAGATAATGAATCCTGACTGTGTTTTTCAACATCTCCGCAGTAAGAAAGAAAGAAGTACCTAGAGACATTTTTTCATGTTTGTAGTGCTTATTATTATGTATCTGATACTGAGTTTTGCAAAAGGAAGTATATTCCAGTCCGTACTATTATGAATTGTAGCTAGTCAAACAACTGTAAAGGCCTAAGCTGCAGCACATAAATTATTCATGCTCATGTTAAGTGATAACAGCACGGATTCTGCAGCCATTTTCTGTCACAAGAGGCTTTGCCATGCTATTCAAGAAGGAATCTGGAGATCAGAGGTTGGAGGGGAGGTCAAACACTGTGGGAGTGTTTCTGATTATGAAGCCCCTAGGATGGAGGGGAAGCAGGTAGGCTGTGAGAAGAATTCTAAATTCTTTACACTGGCTTCTTCTTTCCGGAGATTCCCACTGCAAGGATAACACTGCCCTCAGGAACCAAACTGAAGCCCCTTGGGTACTTGGTGGCTTGGAAGCCTGGAGAGTGTGGCCGGAGCATCCTGATGCAGCACAGACCAACAGAGCTCTCGGAGGCGAAGTGTGGTTTTCATCTGTGGCAAGAAATTAAGAGGTGTGAAAATCAAAACTCTCGAGCAGTACATGCTTTTGGGTTTTTGATATATAAAAAGGGAAAAATGGAATGAATTCACTTTGTAATATGCCTTTTAAAAGTTTTATTTACTTCCAGTGTCCTTTGCTTCAAGTAATGAATGCTGTGAACAGGCAGTGAATTAGATGCTTTTAAGAAGAAACACAGAGCACAATCAGAGCGGTGATAGATCAGTTCAGATCTGTCTAGTGCTCTGGGTTTATTGGTCCCTCAGGGGCTGCCCTGAGAGTACCACAGGAAAGGTATTTTTAGGCTGTAGGCAGTTGAAGTGCTATAGTGAGATCACTTATTAATCTTTAAACAGTACTGTCTGCTATTGTGTGTGTTTCAGAGTCTAATTTCACTTACTTTCTACTGCTAGTATAGGATATAAGGTCACATTCACAAGTACAATCCAACAGCACGATAACAAAAGGTGAAGAAAAGCCATTAGAAGTACTAAATCCTTGGCTAATTGCACAACTATAAATAAAACTGAAGTCCACTCTTAAGCTAATAAACTCAGTGTGTGTGTGTGTGTGTTATTATGCTACCCTGTATGGGAAATATTATCACAGGATGGCAGGCCGTTGCATGATTTGAAACAATATACAGAAAAGTCATTAGTCTGACTACAGACAAAAGCAAACTTTCCTTAATTTTTTTCTGGTTCATTAAAATGCCATCATGGAGGAAACATAGGTTTCTAGTGGAATTTGAATATCTATGTTATTACACTGTATTATCTAGAAGTTTTTCTGTACTATACAGGAGAAAAAGCTGTTTGAAACTGAAGACTAGATGCATAGGGTACTGAGTAAGTACTCTGGGTACACACATAGAATTTGTGTGAGTATATTTTTGGGAGTAATTTTCCATCTAGTGTGAGAAAACATCATGGAGGGCTATTCTAATTTGCTTATATATCTCTTTTCTTGACAGTGACATGGGGAACTTCTAGAAAACAGTCTGAGAGACAGGCTTTCAGGTTTACAAGGGATGCCCAGCAGGTGTCTCTGTATGTGGAAAGTAAAGAACTTCCCAAAGGGGTTTCAAAATGAAATGCTGCTAAACGTATGTAATGACAAAACTCAGATATTAAGGCATTTCCCACAAAGTGAGAATGTACTGCTTCTATTTGCATGCCATCATTGTTCATTTGCAGTCATCTATTTAGATAACTCTTTGGCATTAAGTTTAGCAATATGATGTGATAGGCCACGAGATGCAAAGTCCAAGGAAATCCAGTGTATACAGATCATCATCCTAACTATTTCCATTCAGATTTAGACATTCAGCCATATCTGCAGAAAGTGAGCGCTCAAATATTTAGCTGTAACAACAGAGGGAGCAATGTGAGGAAGGAGCAGCATTCATACCCAGCCAATCATTGTATTATTCTCCAGGAAGTCAGGTGAAATGAAGTGAAGGTACCAATATATGACGTCACTAATTTTGTTTTGGTTTCTTGGGAAATTAGTACATTTCACCATAGCCTTTAAGTGGAAACACCACCTGACTTGATGAAATACATTGCTAAATATTTTTCAGTATGAAAAAGAGAGACTTGCATGCATTTCTTTCCTCAATATTTAGAAATGCCACACAATTTAGACTTCATCATCCTAAATATCTCGAAAGAAGAAAGTAGACATTTGATGGTTGTGTGGCAGACTACTGGTATCCATTTCATGCTCCTGTTGAGTGTATGTGTTCCTTCTGCATCTGATACAGAGCAACGGCATCGGCCATTTGGCCACCACATCAAACTGTGATTAGGGACACTAGGGAACAACGGACGGCATTTCCAGCAGCAGAGACCTGAGAGAAAGACGAGAACAGAAACATGCCCTTTGTATTGAACTCACCAATCTCATGAGTGTGTGGATTGCTATCTGTAGCTGATTATCAGATTTTAATAACGTTTGACTGTCCAGAGAAGCTAACACAGTTCATAAGAATCACGTGATGTTGAGTAACTGTTTCAGTTGACGACGCGTCTGTTGTCTCCATTAGTGCAAGTTTATGGGGTGGGTCTGGTCTTATTTCATCTTTTTAAAATGGAGCTTGGCTTATGGTTGCCACAAACCCTTTAAAAACTGGTGTCTAAATACTTCTGTCCAGAATTTTGGTGGGCTTACTGATCACTTATAAACCATTCTAAGTTTAATATCCTTTACCAATTAGAGAATGCGATAGCTCCTATTGCATTTATATACTATAATTGCATTTCTACTATAGCCAGTTTCCAAAAATGTATACTTATATATTGTTTTATTCACAATTTGCACGTCTTATAGTCTGAACTGATAAACTTTGCACATATTGAACATGTCCTGTTTATTTCAAGACTAAGTTTTTCAGCAGAAAGTCCGTTTTTAGCTGTTGAGAGACATAGTGCCATATGTTGCTTTCCGCAGTGTAACGATGTGATGCACCTTCGTGATGAGGTCTGGCCTTCTTCCAGAGGAGGAAAGGGATACAATCCTTCTGGTGAACTGTGAAATTCTCCGCTCGCACAGTGTCTTACCCAGCAGAAAATGAGCATTCTTCACGGACGATTCCTTTAGGGGTCTGAGGGAAAGGGACTTGTTGGGGGAGTTCAATTCAATGTCAGCTTCTAAAATGTTTCTGCACCTTTTTTTTTTCTTTGAGAGGGGAGGTAAATTTTCCAGCCACATACCCCAAAGCAATTCCTATGCTGCATTCTGTTGTTTTCAGTGTTGACAAGCTTTTGTTGGCTCTGTAAACACTCCCTGAAGAGTTAGCTCTGTTGCTGGCGGTATCTTTTTAATTACACAGAAGTCAGGGCAGGTGACATGCTTGTGGTCACTACGGGTTTTATTGTTTAGCTTTGTAGTGATGGAAAAACCCATGAATATAAGAAATATTAGCTCTTTTGAAAAAAGACATTTAATATGTCTTACACATTTACATTTGTAAGGCTGTTTCTTGTGGGATAGTAATTTGACTAAATATTTCCTGTAAAAAGTTTAGAATGGGGTTGAGGATTATACCACACTGCTTATCAATATGTTGCATATGTTGTAGAAAAAATAAGACAGTGGTATCTGATTTAAATAAACCAAGCACTACTGATGTAAAACAAAAAGGAGCCACACATCTCTCACAGCACAGGGGGCCGACTTGCTGGTGTCACAGTACCCCATGGACACACAATGCTGCAGAGTCCTTACCAGCTCCCTGGACATGGCTGTTTTCAGAAAAAAGTGGTAATAATCCTCCTTGGATATGTTTTCTTTGAAACTTCCATCACAGAGATGGTTAGTACCTAAGAAATGTTGTAGGGTCACAGGGCAGCCCAGAGCTTTCTAAAGATACTCAGGTTTCCAAAGATGCTGTTGTAGGACTGTTGGCCATGGTGATGGGAGATTACTGACCCTTCTGTGCATTTTAGATATTAAGGGATGAATATATTTATTTATTTTTTATTCTCACTTCTGTTTTTTTGTGGCAACTCACTTTTGCAATCTCTGTCTTTATTTCATTCAGATGGTGTTGGCTAGAAAAGGTTCACTTTGAAACATAATTTTTGTTCCCTTTCTCACTATTCGTTCTTTCTTTGAATACAGTTTCTTAGTTTACTCCTATTTTAACACTGTTCTTTCCTGGGACAATGGTTGGGGCTGTTCATGCATCCCAGAGGTAAATAGAACTGGTTTTGAATCTGAATGGCAACATTTTGTTGTCGGCAATGCTTCACGTCAGGCTACTTATTTCAATTCTTGGTGCCTCAGTGTTTTCATCTTTTAAATGGGGATATTAGTGATATCACAGAATTGTTTTAAGGATTAAATGATATAATTCTATAGCAATAATATACCTGACACTAAGTAACCATTTCCTAAACAGTTATTTTAAATTATTGCTGTTTAACAACAAGTCTGGTGGACTTTTTCAACTGATACTATCATTATTTACTCCTTTTTGGAAATCTTTCCCTGGCCTTTTTAGATGTCACACAGACTTTCCAATGTTGCTCCGCATGGCACATGCTCTCTCCCTTTCTCTTACCTCAGCTCCTCTGGTTCTCTCCACCCTTACAGGCTCCTCCACCTTCAAGCGCCCTCCCCGTTGGTCTGCTGCGTAAATAGTGCAGATCTAAGCATTTGTTGCTTGCAGTCTCTGGAGACTTCCCAGGACTTTCGTGGAAGAGGTACTTGCCTTTCCTTGGAGCACCTCTATTACGGTGCATAAATCAGACTGGGGTAATTGTTGCGTGTTTTTCTCCTCCACTCGATAGTAACCTCTTTGTTCACTGTGTCCTGAGGTACAGGGCGCAAGGAGGAAATAGAGACTGTGCTTGTGTGTACACAATACTAATTGAACAGACGTGTGAAGGGATTACCGAATTTGAGCAATCCTTCCATCTCTCTGGGAACTCTGGCTCCTTTTCTTCATTCTATCCCCAAATATAGAAAATGTTTAAATTTTAGGCTTGTAGTCTTTTACTCTTTCTGAGTACTCCATCCTCAGTCACACTTATCCATTTCCAAGGACACACCGGTGGATGATCGCCTGATCATCCTGGTCTCCCTTTCTGGCCCCAGAATCTTTTTCTGTCTGTCTGCTAAATATTTCACAGTATATTTAGCACCATCTCAAGCTCTGTTTCCCACCCCAAACTCTTCCCGTTCCCTGTTGTCCTTGTCACACAGACGTTGGTTCCCTACCATCCAGTACAAACTTTTTTTTTTTAATAGCAACACTTTCTTCCTCTCACCCATTCTTGAAAATTATAAATCAAAAATTATAACGTCATGTTATACTTTTGTAGAACTCCATTGTTTACAAAGCTCTTTAACATATGTTATTTAATGTACCCTTTAAAAACCCTCAGGTAATATTATTCCAGATTTATTTTAAAAACTGTGTTTTCTAGCTTTATAAAGCTTTCCTAAATCTACATAATTTATAGTAATAGCAAGAGCTACTGTTTATTCTATGCCCACTTTTACATTCCGTGTATTATTTAATCCTTACGACAAGGCTGTTATTCTTCACAGAGGGGCATCTGAATTTCAGAGGTTAAAGAATTTGAAATAGCCTCTTAACGGAACTTTCTCCCATTAATTCTTCCTCCCTCCGGTCCTGCTTGATAAACAGTTGCCTGCATCCTTTTCCTATAATGCCGCTAGGATGGCATCGGTCAGCTCACAGTATATTCACATTTCCAAGCTTATGCCAGATTTTCAATATTCTGCAACACATTATGTCTAAATTTAACTCTTCACCATAATGTCCCCAAACTTTCCAACATGAATTTTTACTTATGCCAGTAGCTGTCAAAAAAAACTCTTCCCTATGTCCTCCTGTCAGCTTCTGGACCTGTCTCTAATACACCCTTCAGCAAAGAATCTATAACCCATCATTTCTTCCAATGAGTTCCCATGATGTTTGAACTTTCTGAAGGTGCTTTGTACATCCCACCTCATCTTTTAGTCTTAATCTTTTGCTTGTCTAACCTCAAGCTATTCTTGAATGTTTCAGTTTTTAGTAGAATATATATTATTAGCTAAATTAAATTATATTATTTGAGCCTCTGTTATAGAAATGACCTGAATCCAGTAAAAATAACTTTAAAAAATGTTCATTTTTAAAAAATAAAATCCAGGACTTTGGAGTATATATTGCTAGAAGAAGTCTCAATTATGACTATTGAAGTGGGAGGAAGAGAAATAATGGAGTCAGGTTTCTGCTGGAGTTTAGGCACTGGATCTAGTCAGGAAAGGGGAAGGGAAGGAAAAAGAGTACAAAGCATTTCTAGTGACGGAGAAGACTGAAACAGGTACTGCTTCTCCTCTCTTTTACTATGTGTGTGGTCCACTAGGGAGGTAGACACAGCACCCACCTGGGGCAACCACACCAGGATTATCTCAGTATTTTATAACCAGACAACACCACCTGCACACTGGGAAGCACGCTCACATTCTCAGAGGATTTCTTATGAAATCCACACAAAGTTTTTATCTTTGTAGTTGAAAAATTTGAAATACCCAAAGGCTATGGCATCTTGTTAGGACATACAGGTACTTTTACTTCCTGATCGCTAATGTTAATGTTAATACAATATCTAGCACCTGAATCTACTATACATAGTCACACCAAGTAAAAAATCATATGAACAATTGACAAATTCACATTTATTTTTCTTATTATAGTCAGAGGATATTCTCTCTTTGTGTGTGTGAAACTGTAGCATCTAATTTAATAAATTATCGTTCTTCACAGCAGATTTAACAAAACACACAAATAAGATCAAACTGAAGTGGTATTGTTACTTTGCCCTTTGTTAAAAAAAATGTAGTATCTTCTCGTGTTGACCTTATATCAGCTCTGTTTTCTGATTTTTCCAGTTTGAATCCATCTTATAAAACCCACCCACAGTGATTTTTACAAAACAGCAGAATAGCTTTGGGAAGAGAATGTAGTGGAAAATAGTTTTGTTTGCTAATTACCCCCTACCCCGGAGTAGGATTGGTAAAGGGAACTGGTCCAAATGTATATATGGTATTGTTTAGGGAACTGGTCCTTGCATCGTACATCCTGTGTGAGTGGAATTTCTGACGGCCCAAAGGGTAGGTCTTGGTAGATTTCCAGTTCAGTTCACTTTACTGATAGCATCAGGAAGCAGTCAACACCCGTGTATCATCTCCAAAGACATACGGGTTTATTTCACTCTAGAGCCAAGGCAAGTTCCCCTCCCAGACTGGACCACCCTTTTGCTATTCTGTGTCTGGAAGACCTGTGAGTCTTGAAATTAAAGAGAAGGGACGTAATTGGGAAGAGCTGAACATTTGTGTCGTATGTGGGGCTCCAATGTCTGGTTCTCCAGTGCTGTGCGCTCGGATGGCATCTTCAGCTAATCACGGGCTCTGCATTGGATGTGCCTGTGGACAGCAGGTGGAACAACACCCACGTCACAGAGCCCCTCAAAGGGTTTCCTATTTAGGTAGGATACTTGTCTTCAGACTGGCCTTCAAAGGGGCAGGTGGGGGTCCTGGGAGTCCTGTGGCTGCTTCTTTGCTAACCCAACTTCTAACTTCAGCAAGATTTCCCAAAGTTATGATTGTTTTCTTACATTCAAATGTCTTCTCATATATGTTATAATTAGTAACATTTTCATTTCGTTCAAGAATGTTATTTCTATTTGTAATTCTGTTGTGTGAAATAGTCAATTGCTGGGGCCGGCATGGTGGTGTAGTGGTTACGGTCACGCACTCTGCTTTGGCGGCCCAGGGTTCACAGGTTCGGGTCCCGGTGCGGACCGACACACCACTTAAGCCATGCCGTGGCGGCGTCCCATATAAAGTAGAGGAAGACGGGCACGGATGTTAGCCCAGGGCCAGTCTTCCTCAGCAAAAGGAGGATGATTGGCAACGGATGTTAGCTCAGGGCTGGTCTTCCTCACACACACACACAAAAGAAATAGTCAGTTTATACCCTTAAGAACACACTACACCTTAATTATGGACATTGGTATGTGAGTAGTATGTCTAAGTCTTCATCCTACTAGTGAAAAATGAGGCTGCTGAAATTACACTAACCAAATTAAAAGTCAATCTTTTTTTTTGGTGAGCCACTTCTAGGCCCTGGGTAAATGGGAACCCGTAGCAGGCAGCACAGGCTCTGGCAGCAACACTATCAAGAGAGAACTCAGCGGTGAGCAAGCCGTCAAGCCCCTTGGCTTGCTTAAGAAACCTCCTGCACCTCTGATTGTTCTCCCTGCCCTCCTCCTTGTCCTGCTTCAGCTGACTCCAGGTGACCCCAAGGCATTCTTGCTTTAGGCCACAAAGCTGGAAGAGTTCAAAGCACCTTAGTATTTCTTTCCCCTGATTCCCTTCCAGCCCCACCCCCATGGATAACAATATTCAGTCCCATTCGCTTGAATTCGAATTCTTAAGGTTCAGTATTCATGTCATAATTATTATAATGAAAGCAGGTGACATTTGCTCCAACAACGTAATGATTAGAGCTGATAGTACAAATATAAACAGACCCAGATGGTAGACAGGCTAGCTTCTCCCTGTCATTTGCTTTAATTCTTAGCATCGACTGTGCACTGGAGAGCTCAGAGCTGCCAGGTGGTACTGTGTGCTACAAGGACGGGGTCTTCTCTGTGGCACTGGTGGTAGAGGTTGGACAACCACATCACGTACTTGGAGTGAAAGTCAGATTGTAAAAGAAATGAAACGTACATATCACTAATATTTTTTACAACAGAAGATTGGCAACAAAATATAAATACAAGGGATTGGTTTTATAATCCTCACTTTTGTACCATAAAGGAGTTATTAGAAGAGGAGAAATGGGAGAAAATTAAAAGTGTACCAGAACTGTCACCTTAAAAAAAAAGGATCCAATAGATAATATAATTTTTAATATTGATAACAAAAATATAGGTTTAAACACATTATTTAAAACTTAAAAGGATCCACTTATAAACAAAATAAGTTATTTTAGAAAAGGTCTATAAATCAAAGGACTAAAAATAAAGAAATAGAAATAACAATAATAAAAAGTAAATAATGTGAGTTGATGTTAAAAATAAACCATATTAGTTATGACAATAAACATAAATGGATTAAGTGCATTTATTAAGAAACAGGCTTTGAGATTGGGTCAGAATATAAACTCAAAATAAAGGCTACTAGAGGCCGGCCACATGGCCTACTGGTTAAGTTCAGTGCACTCGGCTTTGGCGGCCCGGGTTCATGGGTTTGGATCCCAGGCACAGACCTACTCCTCTCATTAGCCATGCTGTGGTGGTGACCCACATACAAAAAAATATGGAGGAAGGTTGGCACAGATGTTAGCTCAGGGCTAATCTTTCTGAAGCAAAAAAAGAGGAGGATTGGCAACAGGTGTTAGTTCAGGGTGAATCTTCCTCAGCAAAAAATAAAGAAATAAAGGCTATCAAAACAGGTAAAACTGAAATGATAGGAAGGGTAAAAATGTAGAAAATTGGTATATACCATACAAATGAAAAACACAACAATACATAAATAATTACAATCATGCATTGCTTAACAACGGGGATGCTTTCTAAGAAATATGTTGTTAGGTGATTTCATCATTGTGCAAACACCATAGAGTGTACTTAACACAAACCTAGATGGGATAGTCTACTACACACCTAGGCTATATAGCACTAATCTTATGGGACCACCGTCATATACGTGGTCTTTTGTTGACCCAAACATCCTTATGCGGCACATGACTGTAGTCATCTAATGAATGGTATGAAGATAGATGATTGATCATGTTAAAAAGTTATATTCCCTACAAAAATTAAAAATGAAATCAAATCTCTGTAGATTAAACACTAAAGTATAACAAAGAAGGACTAAAAATGGGAAGATATTGCAAATGAATGTTTATATAACTTTGTAGTGAATTATTCTTTCAAATGAATTGTAAAAATCAGAAAAGATGCGCAGAAATTCATAGATTGGATTCTACGTGCATATATATGTGTGTGTAATATCTATAAATGTTTCTATAGACAAAAGTAGTAAAGGCATGATAAACATAAAAACATAACATGACTAAGTGTTAATCATATATATAATAAATATCATAAATAAAAATGTGTTATTTCATAAAGAAAAATTTGAATATTTAGTAGAAAAATAAGCAAAGGAGATTAATAAAGCCTGACAAAATAAAATGAGAAATATTCAAGAAGAATATGAAAACGTATTCAACCAAAGAACATTAAAACTATAAGGAACTTTCCCCACACTAGAATAAAGTTTTAAAAATGATATAATATTGATAAGGTTTTTGGGGAACAGACCTTCTTGTAGGTTTATTGTAACTCATAGGTGTAACATTTCTAAAGGACTATTTGGCCAAACGGTTCAATATTGATGGAAAAATTTATGAAATTTGATTCAGAAATTTAATTCTAGTAATTAATTTTAATGAAGCTATCATAAACACAGACAAGAATGTGCAAGACTATTCATTTTACTGTCATTTCAATAATGACAGATTGGGATGGTTTGTATGCTCAACAACAGGAAACTGGTTAAATGAATGTTGATCTATTCATAGATTCATCTACTGTAAAATTATTAAAATATATTTTATAATAATAATTAATGACTTGGACATATAAATGTTATATTTAGGTGCTGTCAAAAAAAAGAAAAATGATGAAATTATCCACCTCCTCATTTTGTCAGTTGTTTCACATTATTGACAATTTTAGGAGTGCCATGTATCGGTTTTCACAACTCTCCTTCTTTTTTTTTTTTTTTTTTGTGAGGAAGACCAGCCCTGAGCTAACATCCGTCGCCAATCCTCCTCTTTTTGCTGAGGAAGACTGGCCCTGGGCTAACATCCGTGCCCATCTTCCCCCACTTTATATGGGACACCGCCACAGCATGGCTGACAGGCAGTGCGTCGGCGGGCGCCCGGGATCCGAACTCACGAACCCTGGGCTGCCAAGCGCGGACTAACCCGCTGCGCCACTGGGCCGGCCCCACAACTCTCCTTCTGTATGAACTCTAGCTTTGTGTAATGAAGAGCACCAGATGTTGTTTATAGGGGTTTTGAAGAATTTTCTTTAGCTGTAAACTTTAAGTCTATAGTTATAGATAAATAGATAAGATAAAAAAGAAAAATATCTTAGAAAGGTTTAATTTAATTTCACAAATTTATTTTAAAGACCCACATAGGAGAAGAGTCACTAAATAATTTTGGAAATTGAAAAAAATATGAAAAGGACATAATCCATTTTCCTAGAAGCTCACTAAAAGCTCACTAAGAGTTGAAAACACAGAATTTCGTTTAAGAGATCACTTGAGGTGGATGTGATGTAATGAAGTAATACACAACGCACCACAGGAACATGGAGAAGTGACTTATTTTGTCTGTAGGAAGTGGTATCCTATTTCATTGATTCTAAGTAAGTCACATTCCCCTCAACTGCCTGCCCCAGTTTAAGTGCTCTGAAATTGGAATTAAAATATATGGCATTTTACAGTTGCTATCAGCCATGTGGAAGTCATGACATGATTGACACGCGACTCGACTCTAACTTCTGGGAAGATCGAGAAAGAGCTAGCATCCAAGTTTCTTAGAATAAATGAAGCATGGAAGAATGTGTAAGTAGAAATGCTGGAAAAGAACACTGTATTCTGAAAGTTTAGAAATTGCAGGTTTTTTCATAGATTATTGAAACAAGAATGGATTATAGATCATTGAATTTACTTCCCTTATTTTATAAATGCAGACACAAAGCCCTAGTGTTGTTAACAGACTCCTGCAAAATCATACAGTAAATTGGTGACAGATTCATAACTGGAGACAAAACCTTTTGTTTTTTGTAGAATTATGAACATTATCCTCATGTTGATGTGGCAGAAGAAACATGACGAGGTGAAACCACGAGGACTTTGGGAAGGTGGGTGGTTGGGAGTAACTGAAATACAGTGAATTTAACTATGTAAATTTAACTGGCAGTATGGAAAATTTACCATGGCTTTCTGCCTATTTAACAAATTGATGTAGAAGGAAAATATTTTCTACATGATGGTGGCATGACAGATAGAAGATTATGCAGGATTTTTTTTTCCTGTGGATTTTAAGTCAAGATTTGTTTCAAACCTTTTTTCTTTAACTGTGTTACATCAACCATAAATGTGATTGTCACCTTTTTTGTTGTTGCTTTGGAAAATGGATTTGATGCAAAGTTTAAATTTTAATAAGAAAACCAAAATAAATTGGATAATAAGCTAAAAAATAAGTCATATTCAGACTATTCTAAAATTTGTTTTTGTAGTGAGTTACATACAGTATCCTTTGGGGTAAACTTTGGATGTCTCCTAGCTTAGTATTCCTCTAGAAATTGATGAGTACTTAAATATTTTCAAAAGTTTAAAAGTGATAATGTCACATTTTTTAAGACTAGAAACATGTGCAATTAAAATTCTAAGTCATTTCTGACAGTGTAAGTGCAAAATATGTTCTACTTAGAAATAGTGTAGGACAATGGAGAAAACACTGGTCTAAGTAGACATTGGGATTCTATTCTGAGTTCTTCTAACCAACTCTCTAACCTTGGGAAAGTTTTGAAATTCTCTGTTTTTTGATTTCCTCAATGATAAGATACATGATTGGACTGGAATTATGATCTCTACAGTGCTAATAGTGTTTGGTTCTATAGTTTAAAAATCCAATCACGTTAAATAAGCCAATCCTCTGTTGGTAAAATTAATTTTGAAAAAATTGAGATTTCTGTCTAATTGGCCAATATTTGATCAGTCGATATGTTGGTTGTTTATATAATTTAAACTAGTAACAGTAAAATATGAATTTGCTCACCAAGATTTCTGTCAGATGAAATAAAGAATCAGGTTCAATTCACAAATGTTAGCATCCAAAGAAGGAAAAGAAACAGAGATATCTCTGATCCTGAGGTCTGGTGTGTGTGTGTCTGTGGAAGCTGGGCATTTTCCCACTCTCTTCATACACAGAAAAGCAAGTTTTATGGTGGGTACATCCTTGATAATATTCCTTTAATAAATACAACACAGACTTTTATACCACGGTTTCTCATGGCAGTCTTCAAACTGATAGGTGATTTTCAAAGAGCAATTTTCAGCAAACGTAAATTTTTTCTGAGGAAACAGACCACAACAAGTTTTTATGAAAATAATTTTGGTTTGATCCAAAAGTAAAATTCAAAACAGCAAGGGAAATTGATATTTATTTCTACAGGAAATCCTCCATAAATTGTATTTTTTTCATAGCTGGACTTTTGATAAAACTTTGAAGGAAAAAGGTTATTTCATCTATCATCATCTTGAAGTCCCAATGTTATTTGTTACTGAATAAATTGGCTACATACACTTTGACAACAATCTTGACAGAGATTATAGTTAGATAATTTAGGAAAATTATGGAACTTAATCTGGACGTGAATCCACATAGAAGAACAAGGAATGACTCAACTGTCTTTCTAGAGTCCTTTTCATAAAATTAGTTTGGGTCCATCACAACACGTGGAAAAATGGACAAGTCTGTGTCAGAATTCTTTGCCACTGATCATGGATATAGCTCTTTTATCTGGAAATGGCTTTATCTACAAAGTCTCCACTAATTGCCCATCATGAACACAGAAATGTTTCAAATGCTACTTGGTTGTCTAACTTTAATAAATGCAGAGTGAACTCTATAAGAAAGCACGTTACAAAATATATATCTAGATTAATGAATATTTTTTACTGACAGAGAGTCATTAAATCAGAGAGAGCCTACTGGATGTTAGAGAAAATTTATTAAAAATAATGATAGGATTTTAAACATGTGACCTGAAGCCAGATTCAATTGTTAAGGCCATTCCGAGTGCCCCAAATCACACAGTGTGTAGATTTAAGAACAGTTAGAGTTCTACTCTCAAGAGCAGGGTTAGGTATGCAGTCTATAGTTTCAAATTATTAAAGTGCAAATTAAAAAGAGTGGGGAACAAAACCCATTCTTGTTTTATAGGACTGTAAATGAAGTGTTCTATCTGCCTAGACTATTTCTGCTGACCCTGAACTTCATAAGGTGTTAATACACAGGTTCTGCCTGAGGGTCAGTAATTGGGGATGAAGATTAAGTTTGATCCAGAAAGATTTCACCCCAGAGAGCCAAGGGCAATGAAAGTATCAATAAAAGCTAAAACAAATTCTTCATGTTATGCCTAACAGATTTTTGACAAGCTGACTAAGCAGGGCTGGGACTAGGGTGAGGAAAGCGAGGTGCCTGGGGCACAAAGTTTAAGAAGGCCTCACTCTCAGCTTCGGACAAGTGAAGATGAAGGAGTGTGATATGCAGAAGTAGAGAGTCAGGGCTTTTTGCCTCAGATACAGGCAATCAGCACTTCAGTGGAGGAGCAGAACATTCCATAGTGAGCTTCAGGGGCACAGCACAGGGATGTACTTTAGTCCTTTTTGCACAGATGGTGCAGGCGGCTTGCATGCCACTTTTTTAACGGTACGATGAGCTGAAATGAGCACCTTGCAACATGGAGGAAGGTCTCTCTTGTAGCAAAGGTTGAGATATCCTTTCCGTAGTGATTTTACATCCCTCAAAGCTGTCTGTACAAAGAAAAACATTCTCCTAGTATATGTGTAAACACATAGATATCTCGAAAAACTTAGCTAATAATACAAAATAAAGGGACTTGGATGTTTTAATCTTACATGTTTTAAACAAACTGAAGTGAGAGGGAACTCATCATATTTTGTCCTTCCAAGGAGAAGGGAGCCAGGCACCTAAGCCTAAGGTTTTCCCCATATGCCACTATAAAGAGCCATTCTTTTACACAAATGTACATGTCTTGCTCCTTCCACTTTAGATTCCATGTTTTGTGAGCTCATACCCATGTAATTATTTACACTTTCCCCAAGGTATCACCTGATAATTCAGATTCTTGAGGGTGCAATTAATCATAGCTTTCCTCTTCATTAGCTTCTAGACCAATAGAAAACTCGACAAAAGCCATATGGAAAATATACGATAAAGCTGATTTGAAGAATAACATTCCAGCTCAAAGCCAAAGGGAGCCTTCTAATGCTCCTCCCATCCTGTATCTGGGGACCTGGATCTGCAAAGCTGACAGCCAGGCAGCCAGTGTGAAGGACTGCCTCACACACCAGGAAGAAACAGACTGGGCGAGTCCGAGGTCTGGACGTAGCAGAAGCAGGAGCGGGAGGACAATCTGCTTTACCCACTGACCGTCAACTGAAAGCAGGGGAGAGAGGGAAGGAAGGAGAGAGTGAGAAATCCGGGCCATGCAGGATTAATTGTCTTTATTTCAAGATTATCTATCAATTCTAATCTCGCAGAGAGGAGTAGCTGAGAAGTGGAGAACAGAGTAAAAGCCTTTCTCCTAATCCTTCTCTGAGAGGGGGAAGTGGCATTATATGTTCCTATACTTTGTTCAAAGCAGTACCGCGTGGAGAGGAAAGAAGAGTTTCCTCCTGTGCCGTGTACTGTGTACTAGGAAAGCATTTTATACGGATTGTCTCTTTTCATCCCTATAGGAAATCTATGATATAGGGAATTCATATTCCCATTTTACAAATTCAGGACTTGAGGCTCAGAGAGGTTGAGTAACTCAGCTCATGTCACAAGGTGAGTGTAGAGCAGAGCTGGGACTCAAACATATGCTCTGAAATACAACATGGCATTTCATCACATGTCCTTCCATGGCTCAGTTAGGACATCACCTTTCTAAGATGCTCCCATCATTCCTCCTACCAGATAAACATTGTTCTATGCTCGGCACCTCTGTTCTACCTCGTACACCTGTGAGTCTCCAGCTGCTCTCCGATTTTCCATCGCTTGCATAGGTGCCCATCTTATCTCCTTTACCAGATTTTAAGCTCAGTGAGGGAGGGGTCGTGTCTAGATCATGTTGGTGTACCACACAGGACCTCACAAATGTTTATGCAGTGACAAATTTTGCTTTTGAAAATATAATAATTCCTTTACTTCTAACATTTTAAAAAATGGTGAGAATATGTCACTGTACAGAAAATTTCTGTTTCCTTTCCTTTACGGTAAAATTGATGTTTTGACAGACTAGAAGTTATGTTCATTTGTATACAGAATTAATATCAACCATATCAACCTCTTCAAATTAAATTATTTTCTTTAGCAAAAAGCCCTTTTGGTAAGAAACATTCTTTTGAACCCCACAGCTTTTGAAATGGTGCCATAGTGTTAAAATCCCTAATGCTGTTTTGTGCCATTTGAATAGATATGTTACAAAGAAAACTATCGTTAACCTGGAACTCTTTTTCTCAAGTGGAATTCTGCCTGAGGTCTGATGGCTTTATTTTAAACCCTACTTCTTATGTGAGGAGTTTACATGCAAGCCTTGAGATTTTGAAAACTAACCATCATGGTGTGTGCATGAAATTTTCAGTCTTTTCTACATCTGTTATCTGTTTGAAAATCCTGACCTGAAGGCACAAAGCATTTGAATTACAGACCATATGGAACATCTGGAAATTTCTCATTTCCATTTGGTGGGCCATAACTAAAACTCCATCTCTTTCCTAGTTCATTACTTCACTCGCTAATGATTAGTGCTACATCAGGTCTGTTTCAATTCTCCTTTCTGGCTCAATAGTTCTCTGTGCCTTTTATTTCCTGCTGTCTTGAACTCTGCTTCACTTGCTCCCCTCCATCTCACTTACTGTAACGATAAGCCACCCTCCACAAATGATTCTGGTTCAGTTAAGTATCTAGGAAGGCCAGACACTAACAGCACTTTATCCCTCAAGTTAAATTACTACTTTTTGTGAGCACACCTTATTCCAGAAAGTACTTGTGATATTTTCATTCGTAATCCTCATGCTTATGTAAGGGGCTTTGAAAAATTTTATCTAGAATATATATATGTTTTGCTTTCCAATTTGATAGATTCAACTGTTT
The DNA here is from genome assembly GCA_031878705.1 of Tapirus indicus. Taxonomy (NCBI): domain Eukaryota; kingdom Metazoa; phylum Chordata; class Mammalia; order Perissodactyla; family Tapiridae; genus Tapirus; species Tapirus indicus. Next base: position 6,557,373 of record CM062918.1, read on the forward strand.
TACGTGTTGTTGTTATGTGCTGTGAAGTTGACTCTGACTCCTGGAGACCCTGTGAGGGAGTGATGTCCACACTGTCCTGTCCTCACAGCCCTCCTCAGCTCCTGTAGATCCATTGGTTTCTGCTATGGAGTCAACCCACCTCATATTTGGTCTTCCTCTTTTCCTGCTGCCTTCTACTTTTCCCAGCTTAATTGTCTTTTCCAAAGAATCCTGCCTTCTCACCATGTGCCCGAAGTAGGATGGCCTCAGTGTTATCATACTTGCCTCCAGTGATAGTTCAGGCTTGATTTGTTCTGGGACCCACTCGTTCATCTCTCTGGCATCCAGGGTATCTGTCGAGCTCTCCTCCAACACTGTATTTCAGTGAGTCAATTGTTTTCCTGTCAGCCTCTTCACTGTCCAGCTTTTGCACCCATAGATAGTAATTGGGAATACGAGGGTGTGGATAATCTTGACCTTAGTCTCTGATGCACTTCCTGACACTTGAGGATCTTTCCTAATTCTTTCATTGCTACTCTTCCAAGTCTCAGTCTTCTCTTGATTTCTTGACTTCAGTCTCCATGTAAATTGATTACTGACCAAGGTAAACAAAATCTCTAACAATTTCAATGTCTTCATTAAAGTTGTGTAGTTCTTCTGTAGTCATGATTTTTGTATTTTTCATGTTCAAATGCAGTCTTGCTGTGGCACTTTCTTCTTTCACTTTCATCAGAAGTCATTCCAAGTCATTACTGCTTTCTGCCAGTAAGATGTGTCATCTGCATGTCTTAGGTTGTTGATATTTCTTCCCCCAATTTTCACTCCTCCTTCATCTAAGTTGAGCCCAGTTTTTCATATGATATGTTCTGCATACAGATTAAATAGATAGGGAGATAGAATGCACCCTTCTCTGACACCGTTGCATATAGGAAACCAATCTGTCTCTCCATGTTCTGTCCTGACAGTGGCTTCTTGTCCATAATACAGGTTACTTTGGGGACGATCAAGTGCTGGGGCTCACCCCTTTCTTTCAGAGCAGCCCACAACTTTTCATGATCCACGCAGTCAAAGGCTTTGCTGTTATCTATAAAACATAGACTGACCTTCTGAAATTCTTTGGAGCACTCCAGTAGCCAATGGAGAATTGCAGTTAGATCTCGTGTGCCTCTCCCTTTTCAAAATTCAGTTTGGATGTCAGGCGTTTCTTGCTCCTTATAAGGTCAAAGTCTTTGCTGCAGCACCTTGAGCATCACTTTACTTGCATGGGAGATTAGAGCAATGGTCCCCCTCCTTGGCATCTCCTTTCTTGGGGACTGGAATATATATTGAGCATTTCCAGTCTGCAGACCATTGTTTTATTTTCCATATTTGTTGGTATATTCTTGCTAGGATTTTGACAGGTTCAGTCTCTGTGGCTTGAGGTAATTCTATCGATACCCCATCTACCCCTGCTGACTTATTTCTTCCCAGTACTTTCAGGGAAGCTTTCACTTCACTTTCTAAAATTATGGATTCTTCCTCATAGGAATCTTCTTCAAAGGAATCTGTCATCATTTCATCTCTTCTGTATAGATTGTTGGTGTACTGTCTCCGCCTGCCCTTAATTTTTCTCCTGATCAGACAGTGTGCTTCCCTGTTGGTTGTTCAGCATTCCTAATATAGGTTTAAATTCCCCTTTGATTTCTTGAATCTTCTGGAAAAGACCTCTTGTTCTTTTTTTGTTGATTTCTTCTGTCTCTTTACTCTTTACATTAAGTTCTTTTCTCATGTATTTGAAGATAACAATAAGGATAAATTACCTTTGTAGCATTTTTATATTTTATACTGCTTATTAGTTTTAGGAAGATGTTCAGAGAAAGAGAAGTTATTGCATATGCAGCAAGCAGCTTCTTCAGGATCCTCTTCTTTGTATTACTTTATTACTTCTTTTATTATTGTGCTTTGTCTCCAACAGTCCCCTCAGCAAAGATTGTCTACTTCCAGCCAAGTTTGTATCAGGTCCACTTACTCTTCCTTCCAATGAAATGTGTAATAAAATTTTAGAAAAAAGTAATAGCTTCGGAGGTGGGAGCTAGCCATGGCAAAAGGGCAGGAAGGTTGAAGAAAACAATGAGAGTTTTATGAATTTGAAAATGAGACTTTTTGCCTTCTCTTTTTCCTTAGAGGTGACCTGCAAACTTTTGGTATGAGTAGCACATGTAGAAATACGTTTCTGTACTCTATAACTCTGCATTGATTTTAAAAAGCAATAGAATATGTCCTTGATGTTGTAGGGGCTTGAGGACATGCTAACTAGGCATGCTCTTCTCTCCTTGGAGCCGTGAACCAACTGAGGACTAGGCATGGGAAACAGGAATAAAAATATTGCTTCATAATTGCTAAACCTAATTTCTGGAACACAGCTTGGAACACAGTTCTCTTTTTTTAACCCGTGAATCTTGGGACCCATACTTGGTGAGAGGTGTGGGGGGCCAGGGCCTCCCTCACAGCCACTGAGAAGGAGCAGAGAGCACAAGGGACCCCACGTGGAGCCGCCACTCTCAGCACCTTAGGCCCTGTTCAGAGGGAAAACACTGACCAACAGATGGCAGCCTTTCTTCACCTCACCAGCCAGGGAAGCCCACCTGCTCCCTCTGGCTGGAAGCATGGGAGAAACAGCAAGAGCTTCCAATATTTTTGAGAAGATTAATGGCTCTAGAATATGAGTTGGTAAGAAAATCGGGGGAGGAAGTGCGTGATTCTCCTTACTAATGACATCTCCATTAAGAACAAATCAGTAGTGCTTCCATCTTTACTGCTTTGTATACAAGCTAAGTATTTCAAGCTTGAAATGCAACTTTCAGGCCTAGATACTTTTATATTTTTAGGTTTTATGAACTTACAATTGTTACTAGTTTCCCAAGGAATCACGTATTTTAAAGTAATATTAATCAGGAGAAAGTTTTAACCTAAAAGTAGTCACCAGTCTTGGAGCCAGAGCAGTGAAATGTTGAGATTAGAGAGTGAGAAGTCTTGAAGCAGAGGCATGAATGGAAAAGAAAAAGAATAAATAAAAAAAGAGAGACGACTACTCTGAGAAAAGGGCAGAATCAAAAAAGACAAAAAGTAGTACAGTTTTTTTTAATTGACTTTATTTTTTAGAGCAGTTTTAGGTTCACATCAAAACTGAGCAGAAAGTACAGAGATTTCCCACATACTCACCACCCCCACACATTCACAGCCTCCCCCACTGTCAACATCCCCCACCAGAGTGGTACATTTGTTACAATCAATGAACCTACACTGATGCATCATAATCACCCAAAGTCTATAGTTACATCAGGGTTCACTGTTGGTTTTGTACATTCTATGGGTTTGGACAAGTGTATAATGACTCGTATCCACCATTATAGTATCATGTAGAGTAATTTCACTGTCCTAAAAGTCCTCTGTGCCCCACTGATTCATCCCTCTCTCTCTGTTAACCCCTAGCAACCAGTGATCCTTTTACTATCTCCATAATTTTGTCTTTTCCAAACTGTCATATAATTGGGATCATATAGTATGTAATTTTTTCAGATTGGCTTCTTTCACTTATTAATATGCATTTAAGATGCCTCTATGTCTTTTCATCGTTTGCTAGCTTGTTTCTTTTTAGCACTGAGTAATATTCCATTGCCTTGATGTACTACTCTTTATTTACCCATTCACCTACTGAGGACATGTTGGTTGCTTCCAAGTTTTGGCAGTTATGAATAAGGCTGCTACAAACACCCATGTGCAGGTTTTTGTGTGGATATAAGCTTTCAGTTCTTTTGAGTAAATACCAAGGAGTGTGACTGCTGGATTGTATCATAAGAGCATGTTTAGTTTTGTAAGAAACTGACAAACTGCCTTCCAAAGTGGCTGCACCATGTTGCAGTCCCACCAGCAATGAATGAGCGTTCCTGCTGCTCCACATCCTAGCTGGTATTTGGTGTTGTCAGTGCTCTGGATTTCGGCTATTTTAATAGGTGTGTTGTGGTATCTCATTGCTGCTTTAATTTGCAATTCCCTAATGACACATGATATGGAGCATCTTTTTCTACGCCTATTTGCTGTCTATAGATCTTCTTTGGTGAAGTGTCTGTTCAAGTCTTTGGTCCATTTTTCAATTGGGTTGTTTGTTTTATTATTGTTGAGTTTTTAGAGTTTTCTGTATATTTTGGATAACAGGCCTTCATCAGATATGTCTTTTGCAAATATTTTCTTCCAGTTGTTAGCTTGCCTTCTCATTCTCTTGACAGTGTCTTTTGTAGAGTGGAAGTTTTTAATTTTAATAAAGTCCAGCTTATCAATTATTTCTTTTGTGATTCATGCCTTTGATGTTGTATCTAAAATATCACTATACCCATGGTCATCTAGGTTTTCTCCTTGTTATCTTCTAGGAATTTTATAGTTTTGCCTTTTAAATTTAAGTTGATCACCCATTTTGAGTTACTTACGTTGGATGCTATAAGGTTTATGTCTAGATTAATTTTTTTGTGTACATATGTCTAGTTGTTCTGGCACCATTTGTTTAAAATATTACCTTTGCTCCATTGTATTACTTTTGTTCCTTTGTTAAAGAGCAATTAAATTATTTATGAGGGTCTATTTCTGAGCTCTCTATTCTGTCTCATTGATCGATTTGTCTATTCTTTCGCCAATACCACACTGTCTTCATCACTGTAGCTTTATAGAAAGTCTTGAAGATGGGTAGCATCAGTCTTCCAACTCTGTTTTTCTCCTTCAGTATTGTGTTGGCTATTCTGAATCTTTTGCCTCTGCATATAAATTTTAGAATCAGCTTGTCAATATCCACAGAATAACTTGCTGGGATTTTCTTTGGGATTCCATGCAATCTATAGATCAAGTTGTGAAGAACTATATCTTGACAATATTAAGTCTTTCTATCCATGAACATGGAATATTTTTCTATTTATTGAACTCTTTGACTTCTTTCATCAGAGTTCTTTGTCATGAATCTTGGAAGATTCATGGTACTCCGTACTGACGAGTACTCTGATGAGTTTTCCTCATATGGATCTCATGCATATTTTGTTAGATTTATACCTAAGTATCTCATTATTTTGGAAGCCAATGTAAATGGTATTGTGTTTTTAATTTTAAAATCCACTTATTTACTGCTGGCATACAGGAAAGCAATTTGCTTTTGTGTATTAACTATGTATCCTGTAACCTTACTATAATCACTTATTAGTTCCAGGATTATTTTGTCAATTAGTATAGTTTTTTACCTCATCGAAATTTCAAAAAACCGTAAGGGAATGGATGATAATGCTAGGCCATTGGAATTTGGGAAAGGAATAGAAGCAGTTTAGATGAGAATAATAAATGTAAATGAGATGCTTTTACATGAGCAAAGAAAAGCTATACCTCTCCATTTATTTATCTATCATCTATGTATCTATCATCTGTCTTTCTATCTGTCATCTTTTTTCAGATGTGTGCGTAGGAGTGTAGCACACCAAATGGTATTTTAGCATACTAAATAAATGGAATTTAGTATACCAAAATAACAAATATCTGCATAGGGCTCTTTGCTATTGGCTAGGGCCAAGAAAGAAACATTTCTACTTCAAAATAGTAAAATGTGAAATTTTGTCGGGATTTGTTGGAGGTTACACATCAGTATGAGCATTTCTGAAATTATCGTGCATTTGCAGCTACTTCTACTCAGGTTGAGGGCATGTTTCACTTGAAATGTCCACACTGATTTGAAGTGCTGGCTCCAATTTTAAGCTAATTTCATAATATGTGACATTGTGGAAAACATTTACCTCTCTATGCCATAATTTCCTCAAATTTGAAAGATGGAATTTACCAGATAATTTCAAGGATTTCTTTTCACTCTTGAATGTTATGGCTCTAGACGGAGAGAAAAGACAGTTCTACATATACTCTGGACAATCGTAATTTTTGCAGATACTTGTTCGTTTTAACTGTAGAGGATCAAATCATTATTCATATAATTTAATGAGCACCTCCTTGCTGGCTTTTTTCTGGTGTCAGATCGTCAGAGAAGACTAATTAATTTATATCATCCCAATATAAAGAATGTTTCTAGAAGTATTGAGAACGCCAGAATTAAAATACATGTGCATGGTCTGTTCTGGTAGAACCAGATCATTATATTAATTTAGGTTAATGTTAGTAATCGTGTACAGTATCAGATACTATTGCTTTTCAATACATCATTGAAAAGTTTGGAAATGCATTTAAAAACCTTTACTGAGCATAGGATGTGTCATATACTAAGCACAACGGGCAGTGGAAGAAAGAGATCAGTAAAAATACAAGCAACGTGAGCTTCCTGCCCTGAAAGTATTTTTAGTTTGGTCGAGGGAGATGGACATAAACCAGAAATACATGTGGATGATTGTGAGAATTACGTGAGATGCGTTCCATAAAGCTGATTTTTGGAAATACCTGATCTCAAGTTTCTAAAGTGGAACCCTGAGGGTCCAGTGCGATACATTCGCACTTGCTCTGTGGTTAAGGGCCTACCTTTGAATCAGAGGTCTTAGGTCCTGCAGGACATTATCAGCTGTTTCACCTGGGGCAGGAGACTTCACTGCTTTAGTCCTCACCTTCCTCTTGGAAAATGGGAATAATAGTAGTATCTGTCTCAAAAGGTTAATGTGACAAATGAAATAATATTTATGCAGTGTTTAGCATAATGCTAGTATATATGTGGTCAATACATGTTGAAAATCATTTATAAATAATTATTACTGTGTTAATAAATCTCACTGTAGTGAATGATGAATGCTAGACAATACCTCTGGCTCTAGAAATAGGAGGGCAGGTCAAATACTGGGGGATTTTTTCCCTTTCTCTTCAATTCTTTCTTTTACATAACCATAAGGTATCAAAACAATAATAGTAAGTGGTATAGAAAGGTTATAGACCGAGAAGTTAAATATTCTAATATGTTTGTTCAAATGGCTCTCTGTAGTCTAAGGTCTAATTTTAATGGAAGATATGAAGTCATTTACTGCAGAACACTATCCCTTTTATTGCTAAATAATTGCAAGTTGCCTTGCTAGAAAATCCTAGAATTGTACCCTGATGCCTTTCTTCCTACCTTCAGACTAAGCTTTCATATGTAGACTAGAACTCGATCACCCGGTCAGGAATAGAGCGTGCTAGTTTCTGATTCTGCCATGGGCATTCAAAAACTCTTACCAACAGTTTGTGAAAGAGGTATTTCTCCAAAAGTTTTTTATTAGCTCACTAAAAAATTTAGATAATGGTTATTTATTTTAGTATGTAGTGTCAAACTGAGGCTATGAGTAATTATCTGTCAAATGTAACTGTAATTATTTGGCTTTTCTTATTGATTCAATTAACTGCTTACTCTTAACCACGAAGCAACTTCCACAGCATATGGTAACAACTGTAATTTACCCTAGCCATTTGTTGCAATTTAATACGCGTCTATTGATTTTGGTACTTAACTGTTGTAAACACTAACAGTTTTCATCATTTAGGACTTATAGCACCCTCGTCTGATAGTTAAATCTGAGCGAGGGATGCTTCACTCGGATGAGAAGCTTTTTATGCCTACATAAAAAGCATCATGACTTACTTTTACTTAAGGCTATTGGAGTTACGATAGATTAGGGAAACAGCATGAGATTATAAAGCACATCGTGCATTCATGTACTCCTCATTTATACTCATTCAGGAGTGGAGAGTATTATCTGTCATTACAAGTTATTTTAAGACTTTGAGTACATATTAGTTTCAAATTTTCCATGATTACATCTTAGATATACAACAGGGAGAATATAATGATACTATTAAATGCACACTCTCTTTTCTAATATCTGTCACTTAATGAAAAGCAAAAGCTTTTAAATTATTGCACTTAGCCTGAAGTGTAATGAAATGAAGTGTTCTCACTTGAACAGAAAGAATAATCAAAATCTAGTTGGGCCATTAACATCTTTGGTTTTTGCTCCGCTCCATACTCTATCATTATGACACCCGTATCTTTATCTCTGAGTGGACTCGTGTGAGAGGCTGGGTCTAGGAAGGCAATAAACTGTAGAAGAGTTGGATGCAGTTTTGTTGCCTATATTCTAGAGTTTTATCTTCTTGACTGCTCTTCGTTAGAAGACTGTCAACAATACCTTGGAGGTTTGGTGTTCTGTCCATGTAAAAACACTCGGTAGATCTAATTCCTGATGATGTCTCCGTACAGTATTGTTCTTGTGCAGCAGGCTCCTTGCCCAGGTCTGGAAGGAGGGATGATTGTTCTGGAGAACATATTCTAAAACAGAGTGAAGTTGCCTGGCTCAAATGGTGAGAGCAGAGGACCTGCCTCAGAGACATGTGAATGTATGCTTTTTAGACTAAATTTGTCTTCATTTATCAAAGGAATGAAATGATTGTGTAACTCTCAATTTTAGCATATGGCAAAATATTTTACTAAGAAAAAAAGTGAGTTAAATAAGTTACATAAAATTTAAAAACAACCACTTTTGCTTCAGTTATCTAGATGTCAAGATTTTTTTTTTTGTTTTCTTCAATTCATTATATACATACCTCATGTTTTTCTTTTATTGTGTTACAGTTTCCCTGACTCTGTTAGTAAATATTCAAAATAAGTGGTGTTATTCACTTGTTGAGAAATACTGAAAATAAATGCATAATTTGAGGAATAAAACTTGAAATTATAAGAACCAATTTTAAAACTTTAATAATTATATCTACATGTGACTGACTAATTGCACTGTAGAGGCTCAATAAAGATGAGATAAATGTGTAAATATAAATACAAGACTGATTATAAGAATGATCATGAATCCTTTTACATTTCGTTTCAATGGTAGATGACATTTGTGTTGATTTGACTTTAATTTATGTATAATGAAACACTTCACCCATTCTTCAATTTTTACCTTTTGGACTGCTTTACAGATTTGATATTGGGTAGCTCATGTATATTTACTCTCTGCAAAACAAATACATATCGGTTAAATTGTATTATTTAATTCTGAGGTAACTTCTCTTGCAGATCCAGGATATATTTCTAAGAGACAAAAAGGAGAAACATTTACTTTTAATCTTAGGTTGTTTTGCCTTATTTTTACTTTGGTGAGTGTTTGTAGAAAAACAGCCCAGTCGTATGGATTTCTGATCAGCTGTCTCAGGAAATGAAAGTGATGTTAAGTCCTTTCTTATTTCCTTCTCTCTTCCCTCTTGAGTAATTATGCTTGTGAATCAGTTTTGCTAATGGAAGGCTGCTTAATTTAATAGTTGCAGAATATATCTAGGGAGAGCAATTTTGCAGTTGTGAAAAGTGAAATGGGATCTTACTTGTCAGGTTTAGAATTAAAACAATAAAAATACCCCCCCAATCACACATGTTTTAGGAGATGCGGGAGTAGGGACGAACTTCCCTAAATCACTGACTGGGGAAGTACTGCAGGCATAATGCGGCCCATGCCACGGCAGAATTCTGGTGACTTTGCTTCTTTTCATGCCCTTTTTCTTTTTGTGTGTGTGCTTTTTTCCTATTTTCCTTTTCCATGAGATAGAAACATATCAAAGGTGTTTTCCTGTTGTTGCTGTTGAATTCTAGAAATGACATCTGCACATGTCCTCCTAAATGTTATCAGATTGTTTATATTGTGTTCTCCATGCCTAAAGCTGGGATTGACTCCACAACTACATTCAACTTTTATTTGAATGTTTAAAATGAATGAATAAATAAACGGGATAGCAGGTGAAGATGGTTGCTAATTATGAACCACAGGTAAGGAAGACTTCTCGGAAGTTCTCGGAAGAGAACACATGTGAGCAGAGTACAACAAAGTGGAGGAGAGAGCTGGATGGGGACATTGTGGATGGATGGGATTAGGCAACAGGAACAGCAAAATCCTTCAGTCTCTGAGGCGAAGCCTTCATGGTGTGTTTGAGAAACAGCACAGAGGCAAAGGGAACAAAGACAAAAATGGCAGAAGGTGACATAGGAGATGTTGCCAGGGTCCAGGTGTTGGCGGCCCTTGTACACTTTTGTTAAAACCTTTGGGTTTTACTCTGGGTGAAATGAAAGATCATTAAAGGGTTTTTGGCAGAGCAGTGACTTGATTAAAATTTATGTTTTAAAGGAGCCCTCTGGCTGTTGTATGGACAATCGATGTAGGGATGCGAGAGGGATTGCAGGGCTGCCAGTCTGAAAGTGCAGTCGTCACGATCACAGAGGATGGTAGCTTGGGCTGGGGCAGGAGCGGGGAGCAGATGCTATAAAGTGCCTTGACGTAGAACGAATTTGCTGACATGTGTGAAAGAAAGGAATCAAAGAAGGCTAGAGGCTTGAGGGTCTGAGCAAAGGGAGAATGATAGTGTCATACAAAATTAGGGATGCTTGAAGGAAGAGCAAGTTGTGAGTCGAGGCTGCAGAATCAACCGTTGTGTTGACATACTAAGTTTGAATGGATTTATTAAGTCTGGAGAGGTGGAAGGCAAGTAGATAGCATACATGGTCTGGTCCAGTGGAGACTGGTTTCCTGAGAGTCGTTAGAGGAAATAGACGAGATCAACTGAAGATTTGATGGAGATAGAGAAGAGCTCAATAAAGACGCAGGTTTGGGGTGGTGTAAACTAACACTCCTTGTTTTGTGTTTTTAGTGATGAGTAGTCAAACTTTGTTAATTTTAAATAATTCTTAAATAGCAATTGGACTTATATAAACATGTGTTCAATCTGTCAGTATTTCTCGTTCTTATTTTTTTCCCAAAGAAGAATGCTGTATACTGCTATTTGGGAAGTACAAGGCTGAGTGTCTCACTACCAGTGTTTTGGGGGGCCAAGAGGAAAAGGCAGGTAGGAATTTCTTCGCTTTGTGCCTTGAATTCCATTTAACTCCATGCTTTGAATTTTGTATCCTCACCCCACCCCTGTCCAGATAAACACACACACACACACACACCCCTACCTCTTCTTACTGTCCAAATTCCAGTCTTTTGTCTGAGGTTATATCTATATCTATATCATCTATGTCTGTATCTATATCTAATCTACCTTCATCCTTTAATGTGCATGTGAATGTGTGTTGCTAGGCCTAGGAGAAGAATTTCTGGATCATAGAAGATTGTCATACTCGAACCTCAGTAGGTAATCCCAGACTGTTTCTCAAGTGGTTGGACGAATTTATGCTTCAGCCCGCGCTGTGTGAGTGTTCCTATTGATCCACATCTTCACGGCTACCGACTAAGGAGACATATATATATAAACATGCAATATTTATATAGACATATTAAATAATAATATAAATGCATTAAATGTTTTACATATATTTAACTTTCGTCAGTTGGAAGGGTGTGAGATTGCATCTCATTGTAGTTTTAATGTGCAGTTCTCTGAATTGTAATAAGGTTGTGATTGTTTTCATATGTTTACCAACCTTTTGTTTTCCCTCTTCTATCAAATGTTATAGTATTTTGTGTTGTTTACTATTTGTTTGCTTCATAAGAGTTCTTTATATATTCTAGACACTAGTCTTTTATTAGTTATTTGTATTGCAATATCTTCTCCTACCTTGTGGCTTATCTTTTCACTCGTGAAATGGTATCTTGTAGTAAACAAACGTTCTTAAATTTAATGCAGTTGACTTTGCTATTTATTTTCCTTAATGCTTTATGACTTTTGAATTCTACTTAAGATTCTCTTCATACCTTAAAATCATTGAAGCTATTCTACATTTTCTTTAAAGTTTTATAGTGTTGACTTCTACATATAAGACCTTAATCCATCCAGAATTGATGCTTTTGTATAGTGAAACTGAACTGTGTCATATTTCAGGTTTCTATGTGTATGGAATCAGATTCTTTATTCTGTTCCATTTATCTATTTGTCTCTGTGCCAATGTGCTAATATCACTGTTATTATTTGTTTATTCATATTGTCTTAATATCCTGTAGAGCAAATCTTCTGCTTGGTTTATCTTCAGGGCTAACTTGGCTATTCTTGAGATTTTCTTCTTTTTTGAGCCTTTTGCTTGTCCACGTACAAAAATGTGCAGAAATCCTAAAAGTACAACTGTATACAAAGTAAATATACCAATGTAACCAGAATCCCAGGTCAAGAAATAGAAAACTGCTAGCATCTCAGAATTCCCAATCATAAACCCTAATATGAAACCACCAACCTGGCTTCTATTACAGTTTACTTTTGCCTGTCTTTGAACTTTATATACATTTACTTCTAAACCACTTTAGCTGTGTCTCAGGTTTTATTAGGTAGTATTTTCATGATCAATTTGTTCTATGAATTTTATAATTTTCATTACAATTTCTTGTTTAACCCATAGATCACTTAGAATTGTGAGCTGTTTTATAAAATATTGTATTTCTAAGTGCTTTGCATATTTTAGAGACATTTTTATTATTAACTTCTAAAATCTTTGGTTGTATTTTTAATGCCCTGAAAGTGGCCAGTTTTCATAAATGTTTCATCAGTATACGAAAGTTCATGTACCATTGTCTTAATTTGTGTCTGCTTGTCCTGTTTGGTCTATAATACTTTTTCTGTCTCTTTAGTACTTTTAAAATTTCTTTTGATTTCAATGGTGTTTTGCTTTTGTTTGCTTCAATCCGTTTTTTAACTTTACTAACTTTGAAGTTATAAGCTGTATTTATGTACTTTTTTTGTGATTATAGTAGCCCCAAGCTTTCTCTCTTAGTTTCTATGCTCTTGAGGCCAGTTAAATCCCAGGCTCTAAACCAGATGTGGAAGATGTCTTCAGGGAAAATGTCTGCTTGGGTGTTCTCCTGCCTCATGGTAGCCTTGCTTCTTTATGTCTCCTCTGTTCTCCAATTCTTTTCTTTATCCATGTTTCGAGAAGGTATTTTAAAATTCAACACATCGTTTGTACATTTTTTAGCTGAGATGTTTTCATTACATATTTTACCAAGTTGCTGGAAATGGGAAATTAATTCTTTTTTAGAAATAAATTTTCTAGCAGTTCCAGTAATTTGGGGACATATTAGGAAATAAACATATGGACTCAGTCAGCCATTCTGAGACAATCAGTTAACTGGCTCTAATTTCTTCTGCCTCCTCATTGGTTATCAGATAATGCTCAATAGTATTCCTTGTTTAACCTTCATGAAATTATATGAAATACTGGGATTCCTGAGTTCAGCATTTCTGAGATCTTATCCATATGTCAAGGCAGGCAGCAGGGAATAGTGGCAGACGAGAAAGAACATGGGCTCTTATTTTCTGATGTCCCTGAGTTCAAATAATAGTCACTTAATAGTCATGTTACTTTCTGCACAGTACTTTGCCTCTTTTGGCCTCAGTTTCTGCTTCAGAAAATGAGGATCCTAATATTCAAGTAAAGTATTGTAATGAAGATTAATTAAAATAATATATATCTGTTAATGTCTTTCTTTTGTCGCTTCAGATCCAGTTCCCCTACTTCTCAACTAGCCTCTCTGCTCTGGGAGGCCCATGTTTATGGACTGCACCCAATTGACTACTCCAGAGAAAATACGGTATGTAAATAACCTGGCATAGGGACTTATCTATGAGAGGCATTCTTTAAATATTTGTTGACTAAATAAAGAATGAGCTTTCAATTACTGTTAACTATTATCATTTGAAATTAAATAGATATATTAAACTAAGATCCAATAATAAAAATAACACCCAATAATGGTGTTGTACTTTGTTCCAAGACCTATGGTAATCAATTTTTCATGTATTACAGTGGTGATTGGCAAACTATGGTCTGCAATCCATGGTCTTGTCTCCTGCTTGTTTTGTAAATAAAGTATTATTGAAACACAGCCACCCCCATTCTTTTGCATATTGTCTGTAGCTGCCTTGGCGCTACAACAGCAGCACTGAGGAGCTGAGGCCGAGACTATATGGTCCACACAGCAGAAAATACTGACTATCTGTCCCTTCATAGTAAAAAGTTTACTGACCTCAGATTTATAGAATTTAATCCTCATAATCACTCCATGAGGTAAATACAATTTATATGCCCATTTTACATATGAAATTGAGACTGGAAATGTTAATTAGCTTGTACAGCTATTGCAGAATACATTCAAAACCACTTGCATTGATTTAAGAGAATCAGTTATAAATTTGTCCAACCTCCCAGGCTGTTTTCAGTAAATTGTATACTCTATACATCAACCTCTACAGAGAAATAGAGGCCTATTAGTTCGGGCCTTATGGATAAACAAGGAAAAGAGAAAAATGGTACCAATTGCTCACACTCCTTGTCTTCCATCCCTGATCCTGGGAAAGTATTTCTTGCAATCTGGGCATCTTCCTCCGAGGGGTGTGGCAGGATGTGGTGCCCATGAGTTGAATGCCTTAGGGTCTCTATTCTGGGCCACTTAACTAGCTCCTATAGGTATTCTTGAGGGTCTCAAAGCATCATGTCAAGAAGGACAGTAAGTCCGCCAGAAGTCCCAGTCCTGACTGCGGTTCATCCGTGTTACACTGCTCTCTCCTCTGCTCCCATCCGTGAGGCACTGGCTCTTTGCACGTGGTCCTTTATGGCAGTTCCAGAAATGGTGGGGGGTTGTTCCTTCTTGGTTTATTCTCTACTCATGCCTCATTCAAAACAGTGAGACTCTTTATTGGTTCAATTCATTTTTATTACTTAGGGGGAACAATTTAATAACAATGGAAATCAAAACTTTTCCGTCAGATCATATTTGTGAACACAAAGCTATTGATAATTATGTAGCCGTGTATATATACACCACTGCCACAACTAATGTTTTATTGTATATGCTGTTGGCTGCACAGACACTCACTTCAATAACTAATCTAATGCATTATCTAATTAAAATTTAAGCAATGATTATATCAAGTCTCTTTAAATTAGTAGCCAGTCTTATTGGAGAAAAATTTTCTCAACAAGAGAAATGCACCTTTAGTAGCCTGGAAAAATAAATCGATAAAACCATGATAAGTTAAGCTGAAGAATGGTTTTTAATTTTAACTAATGATATTTTGACAATTGTCAAAAGCCTTTTATAAACTAAATGATGTCTATTAGTATATGATTTATGTTTTATTTTCTTAATTCTACTTTATTTAGTATATGATCTTTTATTGACACATAAAATAAAATTTTAAATTTGATAATCTTTAGAGTAGGTGCTATTCAGTTGAGGGAGTGGATCACCCCACTTCTCTCTGAACTAGTAGCTTATTGAAATATGATAAATGAACAAATAATCTTGTACATATTTTGAATTATAATATATAAATATATAAATATAACATATAATATATAAATATAATTAAATTTTTCTTTACACTGCACAACCCTGTTGTTTGGAGTTCTGACTGTCTATTTACTGGGAATTTTTTCCCTAAAGTTTTAGAGATATATTCCATTTCACTAGTATTAATAACTCCATGATCTTGTATAGTTTTGCCAAAGTTCTATTTAAATGAAAACAAAAATACTCCAGCTTTCACAATTCTTCGATTACACATTAGAATAACTAGATGTAACCAGTGTATCACGTATTCCAGCAGATTCTAATAGTTATTAATGATTAATATTGCGTGTATTCAAAGCGTTTAACCAAAGTTGTCAATATCTTGCTTTGTAGAGATGACAGCTGGAATGCATATTTTGTAGCATGCATTTTCACATTGATTAAAGCTCGATGATTACTTGAGCTGATATTTCCATTTGCTTATTTTCTTCTCTTTTCTCATCACTTTTCTATTTATTAACAGTTTTTTGTTTGCATTTATGATCAAAAGTTTTATTTAGATCTGAACTCTATCTAAATAAATCTAAATAATAATTATATATTATAATATATAACTATAATTATATATTATATATAAAATTATAATTATATATAAAAGTATATAATATATAATATAATGAATATATAAATTATATAATTATTAATAATAATAATTTATTTAAATAAATCTAAAACTCTTCTAACATGTCACAATTTTTGAATGTGAAAAAGATCTTAAGTGAGTATTTTTAAAAATTATATGCAAGTTGAGCATTCATTTACTTTATCAAATAACCCTGTACATTTTTTTAATATTCATTTATTGTATCCTTAGCAAAAATAAGTTGTCTGTGATAAGACATTTAGTAACACAAGCCTACACCTTGTGCTTACATTTGGCAGGGGACTAGTACAGTTTGTCTTCCCTAGTTTCTCAATACTTATTCTCCTGGGTAAATATTGCTCACCATCTGGAAAAATCTTACTCTTGACCACTATGAGTTTATAATGCATCCCCCCCCCCACTGGATTCTAGAAGATAACAAGGAAACTTCCCCTCCTTAAATAATTAAATCAAATATCACTTTCTCTGTGAAAACTTTCTCATCTCCCTCAGGCCTAGCCACTTTGCTTTCTGTGATTATATTAAGTTTTAAAAAACATCTCTTAGAGAAATTGTTATATTGTGTTATAGTTATTTGAAAACTATAATGAGTGATCATTGAGTGTAGACAATACTTAATTCCTGTACATATTTTCAGTAATTATCACAATGCCTGATAAGTACTAGGAATTCAATAAATATTTGTTGAATAAATTATTCAATGAAAGAAATGAGAATAGAAGTACAATCAAAGTTGATCAATGGATATGAACTAAAGTATTACTAACTGGAGAAATAAATTAGGATATTTCTGGACTTAATACAAAAGATATGAAAGACAGAACATAATTCACACATTTATTTAATATTTTAAGAAACTTAAATACAATATATTATATATAATTTTTACTATTATATGTATTATATTATATAGTATATACTATTATATATAAATATTTAATCTCTAGATTTGTTTCTCAGAATCATCACCTATATTAAAATTTAACAAAACACCCACTAGAGCATGCACTATATTGTCTTCTGTTTAGAGAAAAATGCATTTAATTCAGCTGCTATTCCTAATTTTAAGAATATAAAGGGAAATATTCACGATGAGTATGTAGAATTTTCTGGAGAAAATATTCAGGAAAGCAAGTGCAATAGTAAAAAAGAAGCAAGAACAAGGGGGACTAGGTAAACATTTTACCTGTTAATTTCACTCAGTGTGCATTAAAAACACTTCTATCTGTTTGCAGCTGTAAAAGTCCCCTGGATGCTAGTCGGCTTGATGTTATTACCTAGTAATCTGGTACTACTTGCTTCAACTAATTAGAAATATCTCTATAGATTCAAAGCACACTACAGTGTATATAGTGCCGTCGATTGACATGAAACAGGCAAATTTTTAAATATTTGGTGTTGAAAATATGAGTGAATTAAGTATAAAAATTCTTAGTTTTTACAAATAACCCTGCACTGTATGCATTTAGCAAGGAAGTACTACACCCCCATACCCTCGTTTTTTTTCTTTCAATGATAAACTGGAGTTTTGAGTAAAGTTTTAGTCTTGACCAAGATGTCCTTAATGTTCCCCTCTGCCTGACTAGACTTTACACAGGTTTCTTTCTGACTATAGGCTCTTGACCTCCCTTTTCTTAATGTAGAACTTAATGTAGAAAAATTGCAGTTGTAAATTCTTTTTCTGCCTCTTTGAGATGTAAATTTTCTCCCAGCCTCTTGCAAGTTTTACATTCCAGGAATGTCTTTCTCATGGACCTGGAAGCTATCTCTTTGAAATGTAATCATCAAAAAGGATATGGCCCCTGTCTCCCAGTCTCTATGGGAAGGCAGGAGCCTAATTTCTGTACAGACCAATTAGCAAGCAGAGATGGCCTAATCGCATTGACCAACCTCCCCTCTAACGTACTCCAGGGCTTTTCCACTAGCTCACTTTAGTGCTTAAAAATTCTCCACCTTTTGTTTCAATGGAGTTGAGTTCAATCTTTCTCCTCTATTGCAATAATCTTGACCTATGTTGCAATATTCTTTAATAAAGTCTGTTTTTTTGTTTTTTTTTTTTTTACCATTTTTAACGTGTCCAGTACAATTTCTCTTTGACGATACAGAATTTAAATATAAGTTATAAATAACAAGTTTATCTGTATGAACCATCCTAACAACTAACAACATTAAAAAAATTCAGTTGATGAAATCATGGTTGCTGTGACACTTAGCCCAGTCTTCCGATTTTCTTTTCTTCTGTTGGAGTGGGCAGTAGACCCCGTGACGGTTAATTTTATGTGTCTACTTGACTAGGCCATGGGGTGCACAGACATTTGGTTAAACATTATTCTGGGTATGTACATCTGTGAGGAGTTTCTAGATGAGATTAACATTTGAATTGGTAGACCAAGTAAAGCGGTCTTCTAATGTGGGTGGGCCTTATCCAATCAATTGAAGACTCAAAAAGAATGAAAAGGCTGAGTAAGAGGAAACTTATTTTGCCTGACTGCTGGAGTTGGGACATCTGTCTTTTCCTGCCTTCAGACTCAAACTGAAACATTGGCTATTTTTGAGTCTCAAGACTGCCGGCTCTCAGGCTGGAACTTAATCATCAGTTTTCTTGGATCTCAGGTCTTCAGGTTCTAAGTGGAACTATACCATTAGCTCTCCTGGTTATTTAGCTTGCTGATTGCAGATCTTGGGACATCTTAACCTCCAAAATCATGTGAACATAAGTCAATTCTTTATAATAGATAGATAGAAAGATAGATCATAGATAGATAGATAGATAGATAAGTAGATAGATAGATAGATAAAATCTGTTGATTCTGTTCCTCTGGAGAACCCTGACTAATAAGTTTGGCCTTAGGCAGAGATTCTTGATGGGACAAAGCATCTGGTTATTCTGGCAGGAGTGTTCATAAGAGTTTGGATAAATATTAATCTGTTTTTGCAGGTTTTTGTCAGAGAAGAGATATGAGTGTCATAACTAGAAAAGTGTTCAGCGTCTCCCCAAACTCTAGGGAAAGACTGATGATAACATGGCAGTGATTCAGGATAGTTTTAAAAACAGGCAGACCTGAGCCCATGCTTCCCTGTCCCCTCACCCATCATATTGATCAATCTGTATCTTTTTCCCTTTTCTCTTCACGGTATATTATTTTTCCTTTCTCTTTCTCGTTGTACAATATCTCACCCTTTGATAAGGGTCCATGAAACAGAATGGTCCCTGGGCAGGTGCACTGAACCTGGAATTACACGGACCGTTTTTAGTCTCACCTCCAACATTTATCAAGTGCTCGATTTCTGGCACTTTTTTAGATCTTCTTGAGCCTCTGAGGTTGTTTTATTTATTCAACATGAGATTTTCACATGTACCTTATAAAATTTCTGTATTACGCTAAGTAGCATGTGTAAGTGTCTTTTTGAAAAGAATAGCAGAGTGATAGCATATTGTGATAATACTGTATTAATTTTCAGATTTGAGAAAACTTTAATTAATTAGAGTTTTAGTCTTTATATTAAAATGATAAGTTTATAGTGGTGAGGAATTATGTGGCTCCCATTAGCCAGGACTCTAGGAAGGCTGCTTAAGAACAGGTCCTATAGGTCCTGAAAGGCCAGAGGCCCAAGATCCAACCTTAAGCAGAGAGCAGGGACACTGTACCAAGACTGTCTGAACACCGTGTTCCAATTTGGCTTTCACAGGGCCAAGATGCATCCATTTGTTATCCAGTATCTGTAATGTTGACGATATGTAACCACAGAGTCCATAATATCTTTAAAGTGTTACAAAATGGCTAGAATTTTCAAAGAGTGAAGCTGGTCGGTAGTTCTCTTTATATCCTCTTTGATCTCGAAATGTAATTAAAATAAGAATAAGAATTGTGGAATTTAAACATTTTATTTTGATGGCTATTCAGTATCTTTGTGTCAATGTAATTCTGCAAACTGCAGTCTGTAGTTTAATGTCTAACTTTAATAGTTTCAGAGAATTAAAATCATTTCAGACAAAAAAATGACTTCATAGTTTTTTTTAAAACTTCCAACTATAATGCCTCTAGAGGCTTCTCTACCTGAATCATACTTGTGTCTACCAAGGTAAATTTAAAATTAAAATTGCTGGTTGAAGGGATGAACTATGGAATACACTACAGTTCTCTGCTATTCTTTGAGAGTTGTTTTTTTCTCACAATGCCTAAGAGGATATTTCTGTTACTTCTTTTCAACAGAGAACAGAAGATTCAAACCCCTTGGATCTGTGAGGGAGACTTCATAGGAGATGGACCTGCAAATGTTCTTGGGTCCTTTTCACTCTGGAGACAAAGGTAATTATGTCAATGTAAATCTTGGTGAGGAAAGGGAAGGTAACAGTAAATATTCACACTACTTATAAACGCCTGTGAGTTGCCTCTCAATTTTCCTTGTTCACACTGATAACCAACTGAAAGCAGGTAGAAACTGGAGATCAAGAATCCAATTAACTTTCCTGCTGAATTTTGGTAACAGTTCTTAATAAATGGTGGTGATGATATAGAAAGTTAATGAATGTTGCTTGACCTCTGGCCCACGTGGTTGCAAAATTCTCCACGACTCACATTTTAGACTAAAAACGAAATGAAAGGGGAGGATTAATTTAAAAAGTTAAATTCATTGTGTTGGCCTCCTTAATATTTCCTGCACTAAATTCAGCTGTCAGCTACAAAGTTAGATTTACCTATTCCCTCTGTCCCAATTCAACATTTTCCATATAAAAACATAGAAAAATATTTCAAACTCAAAAGAATCTTGGTATTTTTATCACCTTTGTTCTACAGATAAAATCGAAATACTATGCTATTTTAATTAGGCAATAATGATTGCCTAAGATATTACCTGAGAATTAATAGATTAATTCTATTAATTCTATTCTAATCTATTCTAATTAATTCTCTAATAATTAATTAGAGAAAGTGCTGATGCCTCAGGCTAAGCCAACAGCTACTCATCTCTTAGTAATACACATATTTTTAAATCATTATTGAATTTCTGAGATAAAATGAAAACCAAATAATATGGTCCAAAGATTTTTATTCCTTGTCTTATTTTAACAGCCTAAAATGGCATATTTTTTTAAGGAGATATAAATTTATTTTCCTACAGTATTCTTTTTCATATCTGCTCTATTCTTTCACTATGGTTTTCTACTTTATTCTTCAATTTAAATAAAATATACTTTTGCATTTACTAAAAGAAGGCACTGTCCTCAGCACCACAGGAATGTAAATATTGTGAGGGCACTCAGTGTCCTTGTCCTTCAAAGGCACACAGCTTTGGGAGGATCTATGCAGGCAAATGAAGCATAAAGCCAACTGATATTAGCATTATTCTAGAGTTACAAAATACCAAGGAAGAAAGGTAGCCATACTTGAATCACATATAGAGGGATCCATAAAGGTCTCTGGAGAAAGGGACGGAGTAGAAGCAGAATTTTTCCCGAGTCTGTACATCAATTAGGATAGAATTCCTCTGTGGGTTGCAGAAACCTCTGCTCTGGGGGCTTCAGCAAATAAGAGGTTGAATTTTCTTCCCTGAGAGTAGTCTGGAAGAGGGTAGTCCAGGGAGAGTATAGCAACCAAAAACTTCCATGGAGGAACCAAGAGCTTTCTCTCCTGTTGCTCCATCATCTTTAGTGACAACTGGTGTGCTACAGATATGACACGTATTCCAGGAAGTAAGAAGGAAGGAAAGAGAAAATATGGCACTTGTGTACGTCTACTTATGGCTTATCTGAAAAATGCTGTCATACTCCCCTACCTGGCAGCACAGGTGAATCTAGGATTTTAGTTTTTCAGACACTGGAGTAGTATGAAAAAGAGAAAACGCTTGGAATCTGTGTTGAGTGACCCAACATAGAATAGCTACAACAATTCAGATCTTTGACTATATAGAATGACTCAGAATTGGAAAGGAAGCAGTATTACTTTCAGTCATTTTGGGCTGCTATAATAAAAATATCATAGACTAGGTGGCTTAGACAACAACTGTTTCTCATGGTTCTGGAGGGTGGGAAGTCCAGGATCAAGGTGCTGGAAGATCTGGTGTCTGGTGAGATTCAGCTCCTGGCTTATAGACAGCTGCTTTCTTGCTGTATCCTCACATGGTGGGGTGTGGGTGGGGGTGGGCATAGGGTGGGAGGGAGAGAGGGAGGGGTGAGAGAGAGAGAAAGTTTTCTCGTGGCACTAGCCCCATCATAAGGACTCTACCCTTGTGACCTAAGTACCTTCTAAAGGCCCCATCTCTAAATACCATCACATTGGGAATTAGGGTTTCAACATGTGAATTTGGGGAGAGGCACAAACATGCAGTCTATAATATTCCACCTCTGGACATCCAAAATTCATGTCCTTTTTCCATGCCAAATACATTCATTCCATCCCAACATCCCCAAAAGTCTTAACTCAATTCAGCATCAATTCTAAAATCTCAAGTCCAGAG
Source organism: Tapirus indicus (assembly GCA_031878705.1). Taxonomy (NCBI): domain Eukaryota; kingdom Metazoa; phylum Chordata; class Mammalia; order Perissodactyla; family Tapiridae; genus Tapirus; species Tapirus indicus. The sequence goes on from CM062918.1 coordinate 6,579,708, forward strand.
TCCCATCTACATATCATCTAAGTCAGATATGGGTGAGTCTTGAGGTACTAGTCATCCTGAGGTAGAATTCCTCTCTAGCTGTGAACCTGTGGAACAAAACAAACTATGTGCTTCCAAAATACAATGGTGGGATAGGTCAGATATTCCCATTTCAAAAGGGAGAAGTAGGAAGGAAGGAAGGAGTGTTGGGTTCCAAGTAAGTCTAAAACCTAACAAGGCAAACTCCATTAGACCTTAAGACTTGAGAATAATCCCCTTTGGTTGGATGCTCTGCCTTCCAGACCCACTGGGGTGGTGGTCTTTCCTTCTGGACTCACTGGAGTGGGGGTTGAGATCCCCCATGGCTCTGCTGGGTGAGGTTAGAGCCCGGGTGGGAGTTGTGCCACCCTCCACCCTGTGGCTCTGTTGAGAAGCCTGGAGGCTCTGGGCAGCTGTCGCCTGGTCTGTTGAAACTAAGGTGATCCCTCCGCTTCCTTTAAACCAAGGAGGGAGCCTTGATGATCTTTGAGTCGCCTTTGGGGTCATTCTTCCCTTGTCTTGAAGAATAGTGTATGTTCACAGCCTAATAGCTCTATGGGCCAATCCTGTAAAATGCAAAAAATCTGACAGCCTTCCTTCATTCCCACATCTCCTTCCCCTTCAGTTCAAACTGGCAGTTTTCCCCCTGGCATGGCTGATTAAGTCTACGGCTCACACTCATATTAATATCCTTATCAAATGTTTGCTCAGCCTCAACCTTAGTGCTCTCTTCAGAACAGTCTCCCTCATTTTTTTGCAATATGGATAGGCTGAGAATTTTCCAAATCTTTAAGTTGTGGTTCCTTTTTGCCTAACAATTCCACCTTCAATTCATTTCTCTCTTCTTGCATTTTACTATGAGCAGTCAGAAGGAACCAAGCCATGCCTTCCACACTTGCTTAGAAATCTCCTTAACTAAATACCCAATTTCATCACTCTGAAGTTCTAACTTCCAGAAAACTCTAGAACAGGAACACAATTCAGCTAAGTTCTCTGCCACTGTATAACAAGGATTGCCTTTCTCTATTGTCCATTCACGTTCCTCATTTCCATCTGAGATCTCATCCGAATTGCCTTTACAGTCCTTATTTCAACACATTCTGTACATGATTATTTATACATTCTTTAAGAAGATGGAAACTTTCTCTACAGTTCTTTTTTCTTACTGAGCTTTCACCAGAATCACCTTCATAAGTCCTTACACTGCAATATTGGCTTTTTCTAGCATGAACTTCAAAACTCTTCCATCCTCTACCCATAACCCAGTTCCAAAGCCACTTCCACAGTTTTAGGTATTTGTTACAGCAGCACCCTACTCCTCAGTATCAATTTCTGCCGTAGTCAATATGGGCTGCTGTACAAAAAACTGCCATGGACTGGATGGCTTAAGCAATAAACACTTATTTCTCACAGTTTTGGAGGCTGGGAAGTCCAAGATCAAAGAGCCAGTGGATCTGGTGTCTGGTGAGAACCTGTTTCCTCCCTTGTAGGCAGCTGCCGTCTCTCTGTACCTTCACATGACAGAGAGAGAGAGACAGAGAGAGAGAGAGAGAGAGAGAGAGAGAGAGAGAGAGCGCGCGCGCGAGAGAGCTCTTGTGTCTCTTGTTAAAAAGGCACTGATCTTTTCATGAAGACTCCACTCTCATGATCTAATCACATCCCAAAGGCTCCATCTTCAAATACCATCACATTGGGACTTTGGGTTTCAACATATGACTTGGCGGGGGGAGGACACACATATGCAGTGCATGACATTTTCTCAATATGTAGATGATACATTATATATATGGAAAACCCAAGAGAAAAACTACTGGGAACACTAGACATAGAAATTGATGTCTTATTTTCAGGAATCAAGTCCTTATAACTGTAGAAAATGTCACAGTCTTAGCTTATCCATACTCTTAGCTCACCCACTATTTATATCTATAAATATGTGTAAGGTGATATTCAATATATTTAACAAACAGATTTATACGTGTACTGATCAATCAGAATTGACACTGACTTCTGTGCTGAAGAAGTTCCCAGAAGCCCCTGCTTTGCTTGGCATTATGCCTACTGCTCCTGGATCCTGGATTGTAGGAAGTTCTTTAGGGGTCCTTGGGAAGGGCTGGGATTGGAAGGAGACACTTGGGCACTCTGGGTAGAAGACTAACTGTAGTAATATACCAGTGCATATGAGCTGAATAGTCTACTACTGTTTCTGAATTCTATTTCTCTGATTGATGTGTGTATTAAACCTGTACCAGTACCATAATTTTTTTTATAAAGACAATATTTTTAGATTAGTTTTAGGTTTACACCCAAATTAAGAAGAACGTACAGAGATTTCCCACATACCTCCTGTCCCAACACATGCATAGCCTCCTCTGTTATCAACATCACTCACCAGAATGGTGCATTTTTTACCAAGGATGAACCTACATTGACACATCATAATCACCCAAAATCTATAGTTTATATTGGAGATCACTCGATGTTGTATGTTCTGTGGGTTTGTACAATGTATCATGACATATATCCATCATTATAATATCATACAGAGTATTTTCATACCCTAAAAATCTTTTGTGCTCTGCCTATTCATCTGTCCCTTGCCCATCCCTGGCAACCACTGATCATTTTATTGTCTCCATAGTTTTGCCTTTTCCAGGATGTCTATAGTTGGAAGCATACAGTATGTAGCCTTTTCAGATTGGTTTCTTTCATTTAGTAATATGCATTTAAGATTCCTTCATGCCTTTTCATGGCTTGATAGCTCATTTCTTTTTAGTGCTGAATAATAGTCCATTGTTTAGACGTACCACAATTTATCAATTCTTTCACCTACTGAAGGACATTCTTGGTTGTTTCCAACTTTTGGCAGTTATGAATAAGGCTGCTAAACATCCATGTGCAGGTTTTCTGTGGACATAAGTTTTCAACTCTTTTGGGTAATTGCCAAGGAATTCGATTGCTTGATATATGATAAGAGTATGTTTAGTTTTGTAAGAAACTGCCACACTGTCTTCAAAAATAGCTGTACCATTTTGCACACCAGCAATGAATGAGAGTTCATGTGACTCCACATCCTCATCAGCATTTAGTGTTGTCAGGATTCTGGATTTTGGCCATTCTAATAGGTGTGTGGTGGTTTTTCATGGTTATTTTAATTTGCAATTCCCTGATGACATATGATGTGGATATGTTTTCATATGTTTTTTTGATATCTGCATATCCTCTGGTGAGGTGTCAAAGTCTTTGGCCCATTTTTAAATCAAATTGTTTTCTCATTGTTGAGTTTTAAGAGTCCTTTGTATATTTTGGGTAATGGTTTTAGACTTCTTTGTGTCTTTTGCAAATATTTTCTCCCAGTCTGTGGTTTGTCTTACCATTTTCTTGGCATTGTCTCTCTCAGAGCAGATGTTTTTAATGTTAATGAAGTCCAGCTTATCAATTATTTCTTTCAGGGATTGTGTTTTTGGTGTTGTATCTAAAAAGGCATCACCATACCCAAGGTCATCTAGATTTTCTCTTATGTTATCTTCTAGAAGTTTTATAGTCTTGCATTTAAATTTAGGTCTACGATCCATTTCGAACCATTTGTTTAGAGACTATTTTTGCTCCATTGTATTACTTTTGTTTCTTTGTCAAAGATCAGTTGATCATATTTGTGAAGGTCCACTTCTGAGTTCTCCATTCTGTTTCATTGATCTGTTTGTCTGTTCTTTCACTGATACCCATTGTCTTGATTACTATAGCTCTATAGAAAGTCTTGAAGTCAGGTAGCATCAATCTTCCAACTTTGTTTTTCTCCTTCAATACTTTGCTGGCTTTTCTGAGTCTTTTGCCTCTACATATAAACTTTAGATTTGGTTTATCAATATCTACAAAATAACTTGCTGGGATTTTGATGGGGATTGCATTGAATCTATAGATTAAGTTAGGAAGAACTGACACCTTGACAATACTGAGTCTTCATAAAGTACATAAAGAACATAAAGTATCTCTCCATTTATTTAGTTCTTTGATTCTTTCATCAGTGTTTTGTAGTTTTCCTCATATAGATCTTGTACATATTTTGTTGGCTTTATACCTAAGTATTTCATTATTTTGGGTGCTAATGTAAATGATATTGTGTTTTTAAATTTCAAATTCCACTTATTCATTGTTGTCACATGAGAAAGCAATTGGCTTTTGTATATTAACTATGTATCCTGAACCTTACTATAATCAATTATTAGTTCCAGGAGTTCTTTTGTTGATTCTTTCAGATCTTCTATGTAGATGATCGTGTCATCTGCAAAGATTGTTTTATGCCTTCCTTCCCAATCTGTATACATTTGTTTCCCTTTTTTGCCTTATCACATTAGCAAGACTTACAGTATGGTGTTGAAAAGGTGTGTTGAGAGGAGTCATCCTTGCCTTGTACCTGATGTTAGTGGGAAAGCTTCAAGTTTCTCACCATTAAGTAAGGTGTTAGCTGTAGTCTTTTTGTAGGTATTCTTTATCAAGTTGAGAAAGTTCCTCTCTATTCCAAGTTTCCTGAGAGTATTTCTCATGAATGAGTGTTGAATTTTGTCAAATTCTTTTCTGTATCTACTAATATGATCATGTGATTTTTCTTTTTTATAGCCTGTTGATGTGATGGATTACATTAATTGATTTCTGAATGTTGGACCAGCCTTGTATAGTTGGGATAAATCCCACTTGGTTGTGGTGTATAATTCTTTTTATACACCACTGGATTCAATTTGTTAATATTTTGTTGAGGATTTTTGCATCTATGTTCTGGAGAGATATTGGTCTGTAGTTTTCTTATAATGTCTTTACCTGGTTTAAGTATTAGGATAATACTAGCCTCATATAATGAATTAAGAAGTATTCCATCCGCTTCTATCCTCTGAAGGAGACTGTAGAAAATTGATATAATTTCTTCCTCAAACATTTGGTAGAATTCACCAACGAATCCATCTAGGCCTGGTGATTTCTGCTTTGGAGGGTTATTAATTATTGATTCAATTTCTTTAGTAGATATGGGCCTATTCAGATTGTCTATTTTTTGTGTGAGTTTTGGCCAATTTTAACTTTCAAGAAATTGGTCTATTTCATCTTGGTTATCAAATTTGGGGGCATAGAGTTGTTCATAGTATTCCTTTTCTATGCTTTTAATGTCCATGGGATCTATAGTAATGTCTCTTCTTTCATTTCTGACATTAGTAATTTGTGTCCTCTCTCTTTTTTTCTTAGTTAGCCCAGCTAGAGGCTTATAGATTCTTCTCAAAGAACCAGCTTTTGGTTTTGTTGATTTTTCTATTGATTTCCTGTTTCAATTTCATTGGTTTCTGCTCTAATTCTAGTTATTTCTTTTGCTCTAATTATTTTGGATTTAATTTGCTCTTCTTTTTCTAGTTTCCTTAGGTGGAAAATTAGCTTATTGGTTTTAGGTCTTTCTTTTGTAATATGTGCATTCAATGCTATAAATTTCCCTCGAAGTGCTGCTTTCACTGCATCCCACAAATTTTGATAAACTGTGTTTTCATTTTGATTTAGTTCAAAATATTTTAAAACTTCTCTTGAGATTTCTTCTTTGACCTATATGTTATTTAGAAGTGTGATATTTAATGTCTATTTATTTTGGATTTATCTAGTTATCTTTCTGTTATTGACTTCTACTTCATTCCACTGTAGTCTGTGAGCAGACATTGTATGATTTCTATTCTTTTAAATTTGTGAAGGTGTATTTTTTGATCCAGAATATGATCTATCTTGGTGAATGTTCCATGTGCACTTGAGAAAAATGTATATTCTGCTATTACTGGATGAAGTATTCTATAGATGTCTGTTATATCCAGTTGATTGGTGGTGTTGAGTTCAACTATATCCTTATGGATTTTCTGCCAGCTGGACCTGTCTATTTCTAAGAGAGGGGTGTTAAAGTCTCCAACTATGATAGTGGATTTATCCATACTTTTTGTAAGTCTATAAATTTTTGCCTCAAGTAGTTTGATCCTCTGTTGTTAGGTGCATATGTGTTAAAAATTGTTATGTCTGCTTGGAGAACTGACTCCTTTATCATTATGTAATGCCCTTCTTCATCCCCGAGAATTTTTCTTGCTTTCAAGTCTTCTGCATCTGAAATTAAAATACCTATTCCTGCTTTCTTTTGATGAGTGTTATCATGGTATATTTTTCTCTTTCAATTTATTTTTAATCTATATGTGTCTTTATATTTAAAATGGATTTTTTGTGCACAACATATAGTTGGGTCATGTTTCTTGATCCACTCTGACAATCTCTGTCTTTAATCGGTGCATTTAGGCCATTGACCTGCTAAGTGATTATTGATATAGTTGGATTCATATCTATTATATTTGTTACTGTGTTCTATTTGTTGCCCTTGTTCTTTGTTCCTGTTTTTGTCTTTCACTCTTTTTCAGCCTTTTTGTGATTTTAATTGAGCATTTTATATGAGTCTATTTTCTCTCCTTCCTTAGTATTGGGAGTTTAGCTAAGTTACTCCATGGTATTGCTGCCTCAGTATCCATTTTGTTTGGCCAAGCAGCCTGCAGTGACCCTAAACTGACACTAGCCCATTATGCAAGTACATGCCCTAGATAGCAGCCTGCAGAGTCACAAATGAATGTAAGTTCACAATATGACTCCCCCAACAGCCCTCATGATCAACGTCTCCCCTGCCTCCCAATATCTTCCTCTTATGTGCCCTTTAGATAAGATCTCCATGGGGCTTATGAAAATCCCAGTCTTGGTTTGAATTGACCAAGCAGGCCTTAGCCTAGGAACCCCAAAGCACTCCACCAATATACCCTAATAAAGGCATGTGCCCCAGGTCCTATCTTTCCCTCTGTCTGCACTCTGCCTTGACCTCTCTGTGTGGCCTCTTGAGATTTGCCAGGTACTTTCTCTAAGACCCATGAGTAATTAACTTCTCTGTTTCAGTTTCTCTTGTGGTCTGTTGGTGAACCATGGCTCAACATCTAGCACCCTATGCACCTCTTAACAAGTGTTAATTTGATTAATTCATAACATGTAGGCTATCAGTTCTTCTTTTTTTCTTTTTTTAGTGGTTGCCCTAGAGTTTTCAATGATCATTTACAACAAATCCAAGTCCACTTTTAAATTACACTATACAATTTCACAGGTAGTGTGAGTACCTTAAAATAATAAAATAATCCTGATTCCTCCTTCCATCCCATGTATAATGCTGTCATTCATTTTCTTATATATGTCTATACATATATAATCAAATACATCTTTGCTATAATTAGTTTGGACAAACTGTTATCTGTTAGATCGATTAAGAATAAGACAAGTAAAAGTTTTTATTTTACCTTCATTTATTCCATCTTTGATGCTTTTCCTTTCTCTATGTAGATCTGAGTTTCTGACTTATGTAATTTTCCTTGTCTCTAAAGAACTTCTTTTTTCATTTCCTGAAAGGCAGGTTGGCTGGCAATAAGTTCCCTCAATTCTGCCTGAGAAAGTGTTAGTTTCTTCATTTTTTGAAGGATAATTTCACAGGGTACAAAATTCTAGGTTGTTTTCTTTTTCTCTCAGCATTTTAAATAGTTCACTTCACTCTAGTCTTGGTGTCATGGTTTCCGAGGAGAAGTCAGATATAATTCTTTTCTTTGTTCCTCTATAAGTAAAGTGTTTTTTGCTACCTTCTTTCAGAAATTGTTTCTTTATCTTTGATTTTCTGTATTTTGAAAATAACATGCATAGGTGTAGTTTTTTTGGCACTTATCCTCCTTGGTGTTCTCTGAGATTCCTGGATCTGTGGTTTATTGTCTGACGTTAATTTGGGGAAATTCTCAGTCATTATTGTTTTAAATATTTCTTCCGTTTCTTTCTCTCTTTCTTCTCCCTCTGGCATTCCTATTATACATATGTTACACCTTTTGTAGTTAACCCACAGTCCTTGGATATTCTGTTCTGGTTTTTTTTTTTCAATCTTTGTTCTCTTTTCAGTTTTTGTTCTCTTTTCATTTTTTTTCCACTTTTTGGTTTTTGAGGATTCTGTTGATACATCTTCTAGCTCAGAGATTATTTCCTCAGCCTTGTCCAGTCTACTAATAAGCCATCAAATGTATTCTTTTCTGTTATAGTGTTTATTTATGTAGCATTTTGTTTTGGTTCTTTCTTAGCATTTCTGTTTCTCTGCTTATATTGTCCATCTGTTCTTTCATTTTGTCTCCTTTATTCATTAGAGCCCGTAGCATATTAATCACATTTGTTTTAAATTCCCAGTCTGATAATTCCAACATCCCTGCCATGTCTGGTTCTTATGCTTGCTCTGTCTCCTCAAATTGAGTTTTTGCCCTTTGGTATGCCTTGTAATTTTTTTTTGATAGCCAGACATAATATATTAAGTAAAAGGAATAGCCGCATATAGGCCTTAATTATGTGGCAGTGAGGTGTGGGGGTAGGGGAAGTGTTCTACAGTTCCACAGTTAGGTGTCAATCTTTTAGTGAGCCTCTCCCTCTGGATTCGAACTTCACAAGTGTTTCTCAGTTTTTTCTCCCCCCTTAAGTGAAACACAGTGGCTAGAGGAGGCTAGATTTGGGAATTTCCCTTCTTCCAGGTGGAATGCTAGAGCCAGCTGGAGTTGAGTATTTCCCTTCCCCAGGTCAGGTAGGCTCTGATGATACACCAGCAGGTTAGGCTGTTAATCAGTTTCTCATGAGGGCAGGCCTTGTTAAGAATGAAATGCTCTGGCATATTTCAAAAGGGTTCCTTTTCCCCCTCTCCCTTCAGGAAGCAAGAGGGAATTTTTCTCTGATATTTACTTTGGGGATCTGGTCAAGCTCTCTAGTAAATCTCACAGTATTGTGGGGGTGCTCCTTGACTGGGTCCCCTTGGAATTTTTAATTCTCAGAGTTGTTTTCACTGAGCCTCCAACAATTGGTCAATTATAGTTCAGGTTTCCTACCCCGGCACTGGTTCCCATGGCAGTTTCTGCTCATGAATCTCTACTCGAGGAAACTGTGACTCCTGATATTCAACTGTCTCTCCAACCTTGGGGGCAGTGGTTTGCCCTGTGTCCTCCCCTCTCTTACAGATAAAGAAGAGTTATTGATTTTTCAGTCTGTTCAGCTTTTTACTTGTTGTTAGGACAGAGTGATGACTTCAAGCTTCTTACATGCAGAACTGGAAACCAGAAGTCTCCACAATGTTTTAGTTAATATATTTTATAGCATATTTTATAATCAAATCTCTTAATTGTCTTTTTTAGAAAATCATTTAATATTTTCAGGCAAGTTTTCTTCTAGTTTAACTTGAGAATCAGTTTTTTAAGGTCCTTAAAACTTCTTATTGTGATTTTGTTTGGAATTTAATTAAATCTGTGGAATGTAACTACTAAAATATTGAGTTTTCCCATCCAAGAACAGGGCATCCATCTTTATTCATGTACCCTCACCATGATGCGAACTGGATAACCCTCTATTGATAGTTACAGAATAGCATAACTCATTCCACGGAGAGATGTTTGGCTTTACTATTCAAATTCTCTTGATTTACTTTTGGGAACCAAGTCCTCATACCTGTGTAAAATGTCACATTCTCAGCTCACTCACTGTGATCACTTTAAGATCCTGTTGTGTCCTTGCTCCAGAATCTTCTACAAAATATTTCTTGGAGAGTTTCATCATAAACTCATTATCTACTTTATGCTCTGAAAAAAGTCTATAAGTTTATCTTGAATAAGCTCTAATTGAGCACAAGGCACATTCACAAATCAATTTCTAGAAATATTGCAGCTCTTCAATTTATGTATATTAACCTTGGTTTTATATATCCCTCTGTGTGTATATATACATATAATTATGGGTGTGTATATACATATACATACACACACTCATATATATATACAGAAATATATATATATATATATATATTTTTTTTTTTTTGCCTGTGGAAGATTCCCTGAGCTAACATCTGTGCCCATCTTCCTCTATTTTCTATGTGGGACACCACCTCAGCATGGCTTGATGAGCGGTGTGTAGGTCCAAGCCAGGGATCCAGACCTGCAAACTCCATGCTGCTGAAGTGGATCATGCAAACTTAACCACTACACCACCAGGCTGGCCCCTAGAAATATATATTTTTTTATGTTTCAAAATATGATCTTATATAATTTCCATGGCTCTAATTTTTAGCAGTTGAAGTTTCCCTTGATCTGGTCATTTGATTTTCATTCAGTCAGAAGATTTTGGATTTGGTCATGCTCAGCAACGAGCTTTCACAGGTTTTCTCTGCGACCTGGCAGCTTTTCCCTCTTTATAGATTAAAGTGTTAGAGGACAGTGTGAAGAAGGTCACCTTACATATGAAAATACCTTAATTAGCCAAACAAATCTATTTAACTTGTTTTGCTATTGGGCTATAAATTTCTTAAGGTGGTAATATGAGTCTAAGTCAAATTCTTATATTCTGAGGGCCTCAGAGCCTAGTGTAGCTGGTTTGTGACTGGCAGGTGGATGTATTTATCTGGGGCATGAAAGACAATTAACATCTCGAGCACTTGTTGCATGTCAGTTTGCTAAGTACTTTACAAGAATTTTCTCATTTAATTGTAAGTACTATTATCCCCATTTTACTTAGAAGGAAAATGAGGCTCAGAGAGGTTAAGAAACTTGCTAAAGTTCTCAGAATTAAATAATTATAGAACTACAGTCAGTCTTGGCAGTTGGATGTCAAAAGTTCATCTTGAAACGAACAGCTACGTCTTCAGAATGTCTGTAACTGAATCTAAGCCAAGTTTTTGGTCTTGCCTCTACGTGCTTCCTACCAGCTCCTTCATGTGGCCATGGATAACATTCTGGTCAGGTACCCGGGAGACCTGCAGCCAAGGGGATCTCTGCTGCTGATCAACAATGGACCCCTAACCGCTGTTTTCTTACCTCTCCTAACAAAATTGTTCACATGCATAAAGCACTTTGTGGTGTATTATTTGAGTAATGGTAGGCAAAATGTCCCCCAAAGATGTCCACGTCCTAATCCCCAGACCTATGAAGATGTTGTTAAATGGAAAAGGGGAATTAAGGTGGCGGATAGAATTAAGGTTGCTGATCAGCTGACCCTGAGATGAGGAGGGTATCCTGGTTTATCCGGTGGGCCCAGTGTAATCAAAGGGTCCATATAAGGGAGGGAGAGAGCAGGAGAGTCAGTATCAGAGTGGGAAAAAGGGCGCCAGGAGCCGAGAAATTCAGGCCGCCTCTGGAAGCTGAAAGACAGAAGGTAATAGATTTCCCCCTAGAGCCTCCAGAAAGAATCCAGGCCCACCAATAGTTTGATTTTTTTAGCCCAATGTGGCCTTTTCAGACTTCTGGCCTCCAGAATTGTAAGATAGTGAATACCTTGTTGTAAGCCACCAAGTCTGTGTCAATTTGTTACAGCAGCAATAAGAAACGAACACAATTATCACTACAAACCTGTAATGAAGCTATCACCATCCCTGTTCTGTAAATGTGGCAATGAGGCGCAGAGTTTCAATGGCATGCTTAAGGAAACTCCACCATGAAACGCTGATTAGGAAATGAACTCAGGTGCTTGGGCTCCAAATTCAATGCACTCTTCATTGTCAAGTGAGGGGGTTGGACGGCACACTCTCCAAGGTCCTTCAGCTCTAACGTTCAGTGATTTAAAGTGTCAAATGAGAGCACACACTAAACTGTGAGGATTTGCTGCCTGTGTAGCTCCTCAGTTCTCAGGAGTGTTTCTAAAGCAGAGAGGTTTTGGCATCTTTTTGCTGCATAGCAAGATAGGTGGGGTTTTTTGTTTGTTTTGTTTCCAAATGCAGGCCTTGTAGCCTTTGCTCCCAGCTCTGAAGCTCAGCTGTTTAGGTTCTTTCACAGATAGAACCTGAGGGCTTTCTCCTGTGGGTGTTAAGGATTTACTGACAGTTCACCAAACTGACTTTCTGCTGACAGAAACTGATTTTTTACTTGACCTGTTTCTTGAATTAAATTTGTCTTTTCAAAATTCTAAACAGGTTGAACAAGTAAGTTAAAGTTGACATCTGTTTTGAAATATGTTATATTACAGTTTCTTATATACATGTTAACTATGTTCTTATATACTAATGTAAATACCTTTAAAATATTTGTTTTCAATTCTAAATGCCATTTTTAAGTATCAGAATTTTATTTTTAAAATATCATTTAAAGGGATTTAGAGACAAGTGTGTAGAAAAATGGTCCTTTCAGAAAAAGTGGGCCCTTTCAGAAAAAATGGGAATAATCTATGCACATGGTTAGAAAATATAAACAGAATGGGATGGTGTAAAATGAAAGAAAAAGGGAGTGCTTTTTGTGTGACTGGTTGGGTTTATGTACGTATCTATTAAATTTGATACAATTTAATCACTTTCTATAAGCAATGTCACATAGTTGTGTCGTATTTTATGCAGCCAAACAAGAGAAAGAAAACTCTACATGGAATGATGCTTACCTGATCTGTCATTCTGAAAAACCTAGATCCTGCCTGTAAGCATCATTTGGGGTCCACTTTGCATAGGATTCAGATAGTGGATTTTAAAGTTGCATTCAATGAAACTTAGCCGAAAATTTTATAAATAAAACTACAAATGAACTTGAGAATGACAACTCAGAAAAGAATGGAAGCAATGCACAATTTATTGTTTATACTTAAAAGAAACTGCAAATGTTAACTTAACTCTCAATATTTTCTTAGTAAAGATGGATGAAATTCTTTGCCAGGTGTAGTTAAAGGACTTGTTTTAGTTTATTTTCCCTCTTTCAGCCCTTGTCAAAGTTATGCTTTGTTCACTGATCTCTTCTGTGTCTCCTGCATTTGGCAGCAAAATAATTGCTTTCACGGGCCATGACTTTTATTTCTAATTGCAAAGAATTATTAGCTTCTTAGTCAGAAATTGTCTGTAGTTAGACTTGACATAAAATCTACTCCAAATACACTCTAATTTATTGTTAGATGCTTATTCCAAGTACAACATACCTGTTTCTGAGATGTGAGAGCTCTCTACATCCACATATCTGTTGTGACTATATTAGTTATATTTCCACTGAAAGAACATGATGTTGGCCGTGGGACGAAGCTATCACAATTTGCTTTGGCAGGAAGAGTTTTTTCCACGTCGTCTAAGCCAAAAACAGCCAACTAACTGCAAAAATGAAAGTAAAAAATGGTATTATGGAAAGATGTTGTGTGTCAGTCTTGGAAGTCTCTACTGGTTGCAACACTTCAAGTGTATTTCTTGTTTTGGTTTGGGCTTTGTTAGAATTTATCTTTTAAGCTCTTCAGGACTTTTCTCAGAAAGACTGTGGTGCAAGGGTGGGCAAGAACATTAAAGTGTAGAAGAATGCCCCTGCCACTGAGAAGCTCTTATATTCACTGGGGCTGCAGATTATGCAAAAAATTAAATATTAGAATTAAATAGAATTCAGTGGCAAATGCATAGTATGTATATAAATAATTTACAAGTAAGTCAATATGTTTCAGTCTTTCATTGAAATGCATTGTAGACAAATGTGAAAAGAAAACCTTTTATACGTACAGATTATGAATCATTTGAATGCATGAAGTACCACTTATTGGGCACTGTTGTATCAGGACCTTTACATGTGTGAATGTAACAGATGATCACCACAATGCTATGGTGTATCGCTATTTGTCCTACTTTGTAGATCAGGCAACTAAGCAAGAAGTTACATAACATGATGGAGACCACATGGCTAGAAAGTCACATATGAAAATATAACCAGCGGCTTCTGATGCCAGAGTACATGTTCTTTCTGTGCTGACTGCCTCTGTATGGATAAGAATTGTCTAGTTTTTCTACTGTGGTAATAAACTATTTAATAAACTTATGAAGATGCTAGCAATATTTTATCAGGTACACACCCTTCTGAAACTTATTTGCTACTCAAAGACAACCATTTGGCTTTGAGAAATACCTTCTTCTGGGGCAATAATAACAGCAATTGAAATGATTTCAAGCAAGTAACTTAGACATGAAAGAGGAACAGTGGCGTAAGCTGATCACTAATTAAACTGTGAAAAGTCAAAAGTGTGTACATAAGCACAAGCCATCATTTTTTGCATTAATTCTGTAATTATTAAATGTTTTCAAAAAGTTCTTTTTTCCTCGAATCAGAGTTACTGCCAAGTAATCATTTGTTCATCCAGTAGTCATTTGTTGATAATGGAAAGGAACCGTTATGTGGTGAGGTTTAATTCTAGTTGAAATTATTGTGTGCTTTTGTATACGGTTATGAATTGCCATTCTGAATCATTCTTAGGATATATTTGTGGAGGAAATGTGGCATAAACTGCTATTAACTCCTCATCCAATGTGAGAACATTACGGACTAAAATCAACAAATTGGACCGCAAAAGAGCTTATGTTGAAAGTTTTATAACACATGAATAAAAGTTAAAGTATGTTTTTTAGATTCTAAAGTAATTTTATAGATAGAATTTAATGATAGTGATTTTTAAGGAGAAATATTTGAAATGAATAGGCACAATTTGAATCTAGGTTAAATTGGTTTAAGCTTAAATTTTGAGTGTCTTTTCTGATGACATCTTCTAATATATATATAAAAGCTGACCTGACATGTATAAAGTTTATTTACATGTGTGCATGTGTTCATGTGTGCTTGTGTGTATACAATCTCAGCATAATGAATTACCAATTCATACAATTCTGTTTTAGTCTAGCTTGAAATGCATTTCTTCATATGTTTGCTTATCAATGTTTCAAATGTTGGGAAAGGAGAATTTATTTGGATACACATTTATTTTATAATTATTTTATTAGTTTATTGTTTTCTCCCGAAAGAACTGATGAGTGATATGGATGACAATATGTTATAGGTGATATGCTTTGTCTGTTTAAATATATGGAATTTTCTTTTTTTTTTTGGTAGTTCTGTAATTACATCAGAATAAGCCTTGGTACGGGGCATTTTGTAGCAAATTTGCCTGGAACTCAGTGTGGTCCGTCCATTTGCAGATTCATTTCTTGCATTTTAAGGATATTTTCCTTTATCTACTATCTTTTCTGACTTATTAATCTCTTTATATTTCCTGTTTGTGTTTACTATGATCAATTCAAGCCTTACTTTTTATTAATAATTTGCTTTCTGTCAGTGATGTCTATTTCATGCATTGTGTATCTAGTTTATATTCTTTAATAATATTTTACTTTTTAATATGTTTCTTATTTTTCTCTCATTCAGTTACTTTATCATCTTATATTTGAGTTCTTATTTACCAAATTTATATTTTCATAAAAAATAGTTCTAGTGCAAAATCCTTGTGGTAAATATCTTTCTAGTCTTTGGAATATATATATTTTCTCCTAGATTGCATTCTTTACTTGGCTTTGCATTCTATATTTTCTTTTTTCCTGCTCAAGTATTTTCTCTAGGGAGAGAAATAATTCTCAATTTATATGTACAGGGTTAACCACTGGAAAGACTGATTCTCTGTCCCAATTCTAAATACCAAGGGAACTTTTGAGAAATTTGACTAGGCTTTTCTGTTTTAACTATTTACTTAGCACTTTGGAATATTAGTTCCTTAATCTTCAAAATTGGCATATTAGGGGAAAATATCTGGATGAGACTACAATCTGAAAATATCATCTAGAAAATTCAGTTTATCACCATCATCATTACTATATTTAAGTTACTTGAGCTGTATCTTATTACATGGATAGTCATTCTTTTTTTTTTTTTGGTCAGAAAGATTAGCCCTGAGCTAACAGAGGTTGCCAATCCTCCTCTTTTTACTGAGGAAGACTGGCCCTGGGCTAACAATCATGCCCATCTTCCTCTACTTTATAGGGATGCCTGCCACAGCATGGCTTGATAAGCAGTGCGAAGGTCCATGTCCAGGATCTGAATCTGCAAACCCCAGGCTGCCGAAGCAGAGCGCGCAAACTTAACCACTGTGCCACTAGGCCGGCCCTTGAGTAGTTATTCTTTAGAAATAATAATAAAAAATATTAAAGTACAAATTGAAACAAAGAATTAAATTTTAGTCAAATAAAAGATACACATCTAATTTTTAATGGGAATGAAATGTGTGGATAACTACGCTATTCTTTGCACTTTTTCTTTTTGTCAGAAATTTTAAATACAGTATGAACCAATAGTATTAGTAGCAAGATTAGAGAAGGTATGTTCTATACTTCAATGCATTTTTTTTCTTGAAATATAAGCTATTCTTCAATTTTATAGCAAGAAAATATCTTTAAAAATGGGCTTTGATGGAGGAACTTCCTCTTTATTCCATTATATGACACTTCTGTATTACCTACTAGGACAGCAGTCATTGCTGCCATTTCAAACATGGAACCTTTAATTTTAGTTGTTATAAATATTGCACTTCAATTCTGGGTTTAGTTATGGAGAAATAGTACTTATAGCATTTTGAAGTATTGCTTTAATTCTTTATTTGATCTAAAATATCCATTTGACATGAAAACACGATTAAATTGCTCTTTTGCTGAAAATGTCCAACTTTTTAAAAATAAAACTGGCCATAATTTTAGAAGTAGTTTAGTTCTTACATTTCAAGAGTTGGTTTTCAAATAGTTTCTGAAACGCCGGTGGGTACAGAGAAAGAGTATCCTATTGAGGCTGCTTGCTGAGGTTCCCGGCTTTCATGCTTGGAGTTGTGATGGAGAAATATGATGTGACCGTGTTCTTCCTGTATTACAATTAAATGACTGGAGGGTGATGCTTCCTGGAAGCATAGAGTTGTCTGTCCTTGGCTTTACATCCATATTTATTTGACCGCAAATACTGCCTTAAAATCATTTGCAACCAGCTGAGCTCCCTGATTGCTCCTCTTTGGTAGGTGCCCATAGGACTGTATGCTTCTAAAAGTAGCTAGTGGGTTTTTAAAAACAGGTTCATACACTTTTCTTTGAATGTTTTAACTGATTGTTTTGCTAATGGTATACTCCCTCTTATAATTTCAGTTTTACGTATGGCAAACTAGAAATTCTAGCATAAGAGGAGAATGATGAAGAAAGCTAATGCTGAAAGTTAGGAAGGTTGGACATTGTTTTCCCCCAGTAGAGATTCTATCAAATAGACCCCATATTCCTTCTATAGCTGAAGTGTCTATTACAACACTCAGCCTGCCAAGACTGTGACTCTATGAACAGGAAAACCACTGAGCTGGGCAGCTCAGAAGAACCATCAACCCAAACTTTCCCCTCGATAGCTGTTAAGTCCACCCCGGTTACAATTCAGCTGAATTGCTCATGCATGTTGTCTCCTTTCTGGAACAATTCATTCTCTTTATGAGAAAAGGGGAAAATTCTACAAAATTCATTGTCTCCTGTTTATGTGATTCAATGACATTAGCCAGTATGTGCAAGCGTAATAGAAGAAAGACAGGTTAGAAGAGGCTGCGAGAGACGGCTCCTGAGGTCGCTTCCTCGGTTGGACTCAGCAGTTAATCAGTTAACTGGCCACAGAGGTTTTCCTCAAAGGAAACAAAGTGGAGGGTCATAAACATGACAGTGGAAGCCCTTTTACCTGCCCCAGAACAAGAATCAAACATTTGTCTTGCAACAAGGTACAACTTCAGGTTTCCTCTCTTACATGTGTGCTAGGTCTCCTCAACATGAAGCTATAGAAGCTATAGACTTTTTATTTAAAAGACCCCCCCCCCCAAATTTTGTTCCTGTGCTGCTGTTGTTGTTGCTGTTGGTGGTGGTAGTTTTGTTTTATTTCTAAATACGGAAGTTGCTATGTCTGTTGGATCATGACTGTCTATAAAGACAGAAACAGCAAGAGTCAACCAGGGATTATCTACAGTTGCCAAGAATAAAAATCTGTTTCTTTTGCTTAGTCATTACAAGGTTTTCCTCTGAGTGTTGCTTATTTCCAAGGGGATGGTAGGAGGCTGTGATGAGCAGACTTGAGTCACTGTAGGGATTCAAAGGGGCATGATGGTAATTTTGAATTTAATTCACCCATTCTGACATAATTTGTATTACCCACTGTATCCTAAGGACCTTTCTAATTGTAAGCCTTGTTTCATTCATAGAATCTGTCCAGTTGACACTGATATTAATCATTAATACTGCTGAATTTCTCCTGCAATATTATTCCTTCCAAAATGCTTCTGCATGGTCGAACCTTCAGATGCTCTACTTCCCTCAGTTGTAAAATGAAGCAGTCTTTTATAGTTGACTGGTTCCCCTCTCCTTGCATAGCTCGGTAGAAGAAGCCCATTAGCTTTCCCACCACAAAGAATTAGTCATTTATGCTGACTTTTCAATATGACACTTGGGGCCTATTTAACTCTGTCATTCAGCTATAACACTTAAATTCCAAAAATGTAACGGCTTCCTTTTCCTTCACACCATAGCTTTATGGGGTCGTCTTTGAAGATGGATGATGCTCTCCTGATGAGGCATATCAGGAAGTGGATCTAAATGCCAAGATCCTGAACTTCTGATCATCCTAAATCCTATTTTTTCTGAAAGTATCTTAAAAAAAAACACATTGAGTATCTTGTTGTTGGAACATACAACTTTCTGCTAGAAAAAGGGATTTACCAACCGTGCTAATTAATTATGTGAGTGGGTGTATTAATACTTGCCTGGCAAATTACAGACCAGTTTTTTTAAGTCTTCAATTGTGTAATAGCAAAGATATGTTTTAACACTTACATTCCTTTTGTAAAGATGCATGCACACGTGTTAGATGTCTAGTCTTAATTTACTTTAATCTTTCTCATTTTCATAGTATCTATATCTATTAACTAATGCTATCTCAGGAAATCTGAATTCCACCACCATAATAAATCTCTCTCTCTATAGATAAATATTCTTGGATGGAAACATTTTTCAAGGGATTACTTTGATCAAATTGTCTTATAAGATTAACTAAAAATAGTTAAACGGTAGTTGTTGGGAGAATTCTTAGCATCTTTAAAGCAGATATCTGACACCTAATTGACAGATTTCATTTCTTTCCTGTGCTTGGTTTTACGTGTCACTGAAATATTAATAAGCACACCAGGACGCATAGAAGAAGGAGATTGAATGAGGGATTTTCTAGTTTAATAGACAACTTCCTTTTGATAGATGCTTGCTCCCTAATGCATGTGGATATATCACAGGGAGACTGCAACAGCTCTATTTGTGCCATGCTTAGCATTAAGATCTAAAACTAAATAAACAACTCATTAATTTCGTATCATGAAAGTAATTAAAATGTATTACTTTCATAATTTATATACATAAAACATTATTGACATCCTATGTTAATTCACTTATCGTATTAGATATTTTCAAGAAAGATGACACAAGATTGTAGCTATGCGATCCAAAATTACTGTAACAGCTGAATACATGGAGAGATGGATTTCATACGACCCTTCTAGTTTTTTCACTACTGTGTGTGTGTTTCACGTATGGAAATGTTAAAATATTAAGATGTTTCTATTTGGCAGCCTAACATGAGTAGGAAATCAGTTAATAAAAGAAAAAGTATACCAAATTTTTATATATTGCTCTCTATGTAATTCCTTAATAATATAGTTAATGTATTTCTATGTTAAGCATAGAAACTTAATCAAGTAAATTAAGAGCAGTCCTATATCTATTATTGAAACAAACGTGATAATTATACCAAAGACATTACTCTTGACTAAGTGGACAAAAGAAAGTGTATTTCAATATGAGACACTCAGATAACAATTCTATATAATATTTTAGCTGAAGTGCTCTTTATCAACTAATTTTCATGTAAATAACTTGACACGTAAAGAGATATAGGGGCAATAAAATTGAGTTTTTTGGCTAAAACAAATTTCTTTACAATTAATATAATTTTATTGATATATATTAATTTGGTCTAAATAGTTTTAAGTTGTGATTTGAAAATCATTTAAAAATAAAATACGATAACTGATAGAGTTGAAAATGGGAATGTTGGCATTGAAATCTCTGAAGGCAAAAGGCTGCTAAATTTCTAAAACAAGATAACATATATTTTCTATGTATTTAGCTTAATATAGAAGTTCTTTCAGAAGTCTTTTTTCCAAATAGATGAATAAATTAGATATAACATTCTCTTGAATAAAGGGCTATCAAAAATAATCTGTATTGATATTTTAAAATGAAACATGACACTTGTTAAGTGTTGATAAAGATTGAAAACCAAATTTTTAACATTACCATTTGCAATCTAAGACCACTTATTTCAATTCTGCATAGTACAAAAATAGATTTCTATTTGTGCATAGTACACTAAAAAATACACAATTTGAAGAATAATATATCATTGCACAAATTTTGTGTGCATTAGAATGAAAACATGGTCAGCTTCTTAAGCAAATCTGTATATTTTAAATTTTCAAATAATTACAGATTTACAGGAAGTTACAAAGTGGAAAGGCACCATGTAACCTTCACCTGGTTTCCTCAATGGTTACAACTTGTGTAACTCTAGTACAGTATCAAACCTGGGAAAATGACATTGGAACAAAGTGTGTGTACAGTTCTTTGCCATTTTATCATATGTATCGATTCCTGTAACCACCACTGCCATCAAGACACGGGACTGTTCTGTCACCACGAAGATCTGCTGGTATCTCTTTTCCAATTGTGTAAAGTGTAAAAACCTTACTTTAAGTGCCTCTATCCTCTTCTGTTTGTAATATAATTGTCTTAAATAGTTCCTCTACATACATATATACTCTATGTACATACATATATTAAAGTCCACATCAAACAATGTTACACTTTTTGCTTTGAACATAAAACACAATTTAAAAAACTTAAGGAACGTTCATTGTATTACCTTTATTTTTGCTTTTATTCTATTCAGACATTCATCTTTGCATCTTGTACTTCTAAGACATTTGCCTAACACTTTTGGAAAAGGGGTTATGTTTAGGGATATCCAATTATTTTCAAGTATCCAATTACTCCCAAGTAATTATTTATCCAATTATCCAATAATTCCAATAATTATTCCAATAATGATTCCAACATCCAATAGTCCAATAATTATCCAATAATTATTTATCCCATTATTCCCAAGTAAACCTAGAGAAAGAGATAATAGTTATTTAT
Source organism: Tapirus indicus (assembly GCA_031878705.1). Classification (NCBI taxonomy): domain Eukaryota; kingdom Metazoa; phylum Chordata; class Mammalia; order Perissodactyla; family Tapiridae; genus Tapirus; species Tapirus indicus. The sequence continues at coordinate 6,600,823 of CM062918.1, forward strand.
TAAGTTGTTGTTTCCCAAAATGCTCATTTCTAGCTTGAAGAATATCCTTGATCTTTTTCTTTAACAGTAGAATTAGAGTTTAGAGCAATTTAATCACCCATGAGAAGTAAAGGGGAAAATTGGAGAGAAGAGAAAAATGTAGAAATCCTATGAACCAGGACTAATTTTGGTCACAGTGTATCACAGGGACCGATCAATATTTCTACGATATTATTGTCTGTGGAATAAAATCAATTGAACAGGTGTTAAAGCTAGTACATGAAAATCCAGGTGATAATTAATTTGTTCAATATATTTAGTACACTTCTCAAATATTCCCTCACTCTGATGGGGAATGTATACTTAAGGGTATTCTGTATTACTCTAGGACTTTGAGAAATGTGTTTTAAGAGTAGGAGATTGGGTTAGGAGGGACACTATTTTTGAGAAGGAAATATTTTCCCTGTGTTTATATTATTTTGTGAAAGTTCATTCATAAAATTAAATTAAATACACATGCCTTTTCTTATAAGAAAAGTATTTTTGAATAGTTCCTACATTCACATACTTCGAAAATAAAAATGCATTACAAAGGAAACAGAAAATTCTGCCTCCCGTCTTGTCCAACATCCCACTAGATCTAATATTCACCATAAGTGATTTACTTATTACCATTATTATTATTACTAATATCTTTTTGTATTTCTATGAAAGTGCAGATATATATTTTTATTTTTCACCATTTACACACTATTCATTTTTTTTTTTCTTCTTGGAGACACACCACGTATCTTAAGCTTCTTACAGATAATTTTTTCCTATTTCCTATATTTTTCTAAGACAAACAGTTCTGCAAGGAATAACCTTGTATACATGTCACCTAACATAAATGATATAGCCATGGAGTGTATTTCTGGTAACTTAACTGCCAGGTAAAATAAGGGGGCGTGTATCTTTTTATACTCCCATCAAAAATCCAGGAGACCACCCTTTCCACACAGCCCTGACAACTGGCTTTGTTGTAGACTTTTTCAACTTCTTGAAATTCAATTGTTAACAGAATTTTTGAATCTGTTAGGTTTAAAAAAAGAAAAAAGAAAGCTCTTTGGTATAACTTTGATTTGAATTTCACTTTGGATAAATGAGGTCATATATTCATATATACTGTAAATATTTTTCCCCTAATTTGTTATCTGTGTTTTGATATTGGTTACAGTGTTTTTCCCCTCATTTGGAAGTTTTCATTTTTCTTGTAGTTGAATTTCTCAGTCTTAGTTTTTATGGCCATTGAAGACTGAATTATTGTTAAAATAGCTTCCAAAACTTCATCTCTTATTTCTCCATAGTAGTTATCTCTTTCTAATATACAATTAATATATAATTAACTTATTACAATTAACTTGTTACGTGTATGTTTCCCCTATAAGATGCTAAATGTCATGAGCACAGGGATTTCATTTCACTGCTACATTTTCTGCACCTAGAATAATGCCTGGCATAGAGTGAGTGTTCTGTAATATTTGCTGAATGAATGAATGTAAGTTTTCTAGATTAGAACTTTATAAACTGTAACTCAAATAATGATGCGGACATTGGATTAAAGTTGGGAGGCCAGTTGAGTACTATTGTCCCTTGTCTTTGGGTCATTCAGTTGAAAAATAACTAGGAAAAGTTGTAATTAGAGATCAACGATTAGGAGCGAAGTCATGGGAGTGTCATACCCATGAACCATCAGTTATAGAAGAAAAAAAACCCAGATTCATCACTCATTCTTTAAAAGATAATCAAATGCCTGACTTCTATAAGGTATATATGAAACATATTTTCTGTGCTTCTTGAGAGTAGCTACTTGAATTACCAGTGGAAGCCATATAAAGGCACTAATTCTCTTTTATTAGCTGTGCCTATGCAATATAACTTTATTTTAGATGTTAAAACTATGACACGTTAAAAGCACATTAGGAACTACTGACTTAAGAAAAAAAACTGGCCTCATGAAAAATTTCCAAAAGAAAATAGAGATAAAATAAAAAGAAACTGCAAAGTTGGCAAGTGGACGCTTTGTGTTCCCTGAAAGGACAGGCTTTGAAAGTATTTGGAAAGAGACAAACTAGGAATATGAATGTGGGTAATGACTTGAAAGGAAGCTAAAAGACCTAAAGTTTGGATTTGCTATGGGTGGGAAGTAAAATATGGATTTGTATGACTTTTGCTGGGGAGACCATGATCAAGGAAAATATTTGTTAAGGGACCAGTTAGTAGTAATTTTGGGATTTCACTTTGCAATGTGCACTAGACAAGCACTGAGAAGAGATGATGCCAAATACGTGAAGGCAAGCTCCTTGTTGTTTTAGACATGTTTTTAAGAGGTAGCCAAGTGGGTGGAAAGTTTCTTCACCTTAACTCTAAGCAATTTATGTTCTTGAAAATGGAAACTTCAAGAATATGTTTGAATCTCTAATGTCTGAAGGGCACACACAGCCACATAGAGAAAGGCAGTTGCCACACAAACGGTAGTTTGTAGCAAAATTAAGAAGTAAGGTGTTATGGGTTAAATTGTGTCCCACCAAAATTCAGGTATTGAATCCTAACCCCCAGTACCTCAGAACCTGACCTTATTTGGAAATAGTGTCCTTGCAGATGTAAATAGTTAAGATGAGTGTGTAGGGAGTAAGGAGGGCCCTTCATCCGATATGACTGGTGTCCTTATACAAAAGAGAACTTTGGACATGGAGATGTACATGCATAGAGGGAAGATGATGTAAATAGACAGGGAAAAAATGGCCATCTACAGTCCAAGAGAGAGGCCTAGAAGAGATTCTTGTCTCATGGCCTTCAGAAGGAACCACCCCTGCCGACGTTTTGATTTTGGACTTCTAGCTTCTAAAGCTGTGAGAGAATGTCTGTTGTTTAAGCCACTCAGTTTTTAGTACTTTGTTACGGCCTTTTAATTTATACAACAAACTTGTTATTCTAAGTTTTAAAGAAATATGAATTTCCACTGGAGAATAAATCTAACTTTTTCTGGCATAGGTCTCCAAAAACTGTTCTTACTCTTAACATAGGTCTATTTTTTCTGGACCATTTTCTTATTTTTATGCCTACCGGCGGATTTCTATTTATTTTCTGAAAAATATTTAATAAAAGCCCTTTTTAAAAAGCCGTTTGCAAGAGATGTTTCTTTTAATCAGCTTCTAGCCTCCTCTGCTAAGAGTCAAACTATTCCTAACGAACACAGCAATCAATACATCACACAGCATAGGTTTGTGCCGTAGAAGATGCAGAACTTCTCTGGCTCTGATATCTACAGTTCTTTGACATTACTGCTGTTTGAGCTTTAAATAAAACAATTTGTAGCCAGTTTCTACAAGCTACAGAAGATTTGAGAAGCTTGGTTCATTTTACTGTTCCAGGGACATTTCAAATAAAATATAACTAACCCAACTGATCAAGGTCAGAGAGGCAGGTTAATCAGTTTGATTTCTTTGAGTGTCCTTTCTATTGAAATGTTGCATGTTTATTTCTAAATTTTTAACAGAAGAAACAGCAGAGTTCACTAATTACATAAGCAAAAAGCTACAGCACAGTGGGAAGGCACTCAGTTGTCAACCATAGCACTCTTGTTTTCCTACTTATCACACAATGTCATTCTGGGCGTTCTTACACTTGGGAGTATGACAAAGGGACTCAGTACTTTATAAAAACTGAATTTTCAAATAAATGAAGCACTATCCATGTTAAATACCTCTAAGTGTTTCTACATTTACATATCAAAAGATAAATGTCCCACCCCCCATCGTTCTTGGCTCTGCTGTATGGAAAATAAGCTATGTGATTCATAAAATGAGGTTTTAACTGACACAGTTCTTGCCAGTCATTTTAGGATAAAAATCTACTGGTGACAAATCTTACAGAAAACCATTATTTTCCAACCAAATCAATTTTAGTGGAAACTTTGTACTTGGCCATTGATATTGCTCATTTTGTACCTATCTATTCATCTGTACAATTAGTATGGAAATAGATTGGTTAACTATTAAATATTTTAGTTATTATTTTTGTTAAAAGTTAACTTACTATTTATCGATCAAGAAAAAATATACTGGAGAATGGATTCTACCAGGATTAATACTGTCTAGATAGGAAAGTGACTACTATTATAAGAGCTAATCTGTCAGTGTTTTACATGTGTCGAATAATTGAATCCCAATTGCAGCTCTCTGAGAGGAAATACCATTAGTATTCACTTTATACAGATACAGAAACTGAAGCATGACCAGGTGAGTGGAAGAGAGAAGTAATTAAAATCAAATGTGGCATAGAATAGTACATATAGGATAAGTAAATAAATAATATTCTTGGATCATACTGGGGACCGAAATCAATTTGGCCTAAGAAGGTAGAAAATGAATTCATAGAGTTGGCAATATTTGAGCTAAGCTTTGACATAAAAGTAGACATTTTACAAGGGGAGAAAAATTTGCCAGAGGGAAAAAACACAAGATGATCAAGAATAGCTCATCTGTTCTGTTCACGTGAAGTCTTTTTCGGTGGAAAAGAGCAAAAATTTACTAAAGCTAGCTCAAGAAATAGGGGAAGGCTTATTTTTAAAAGGCACAAAAATCTCAGTGAAGATAGCATCCAGAAAGTGTCATGAATCAAGGCAATCTGTCCATATTTCTGTCTGCCTCTGTCTTTCCTAGTGTCCTCGGTGACTAAACTTCTTGTTCCAAGCCTGCATGTCTTTCTGTTTCTCTCTTCTGACTGACTTCCTCCTCTGTTATTTTCTCTGTAGACACATAGCTGATGGCTTTCCAGCCCCAGAACCTACATGACTTCCTGAATTCTCCATGGATTGCTGTATTTCTTCCTCAGTGGATAAATTTCAAGTTGTCAGTAGAGAAATCAGATTGGCTCATCTTTTCGTGCCAGAGTACACAAGTTATCTCTAGTGCATTCCGCCATAACCAGAAGAATGAGGTATGACCCATTCTATTGTCAGGGTCTAAAAACAGACATTCATTAACTAAGTCTGCTGAATAATAACATAGGCTACTTGTTGGCTCAGTATGGCAGATATGCATGTGTTTGTTATTTGGCAGTAGATAAAGCAGGATTATGGAGGGCCGTTTTTGTCATGCTACCGACCTTCATCTCTGATCTGTAACAACTGGGAGGCTTGAGTTTTTTAAAACCTGGAAATTTTATAATCATTCTAGTGCTTTAGAAATAAGACTTCTGGATGTGAAGAGTAAGAAAAAGTCAAGATGCAGGCAGAGAGCAGGGGACAGTTGTGGTCATCCAGGCTAGGGATGAGGGATAACTAAACTCAAAATGGTAGGTACCAACCCCTAACGGAGATGACACATTCGAAAGTGTCACAGAATGTCTTTCTGCTTCTGCAATTTGATAGAGGATGGAATGTTCCTTTACTGTGTGGAAAAATGTCTCAAGAGGGATGAAAACAAGGAAAAAAATGAGAAAACAGAAAAAAGATGTAAACCAGAATCCAGAAATTGGTAAACGGAAAAACACGGAAGAAAAGGAAAAAGAGTAAAAGTGTAATTGTATGATTTTTATATCAGCTATGTTGTTTTTCAAATAGGGAGGACATGGAAGGGACTCCAGCTTAAATAATGGCACATTTCATGCTACAGAATAACAAAAGCATTTGCAGGCATGAGCATATGCCAGGAAGATGGAAGCATGAGTTGGTAGTTCTCTGTGTGTGGGAGGATATCCATAGGGTGAAACTAAACTTGGGAATGGGCTAGTATTGGAAAAATGGTCCTTAACCATCAAAACTATCCACGATGGAGACATTAAAGAAAAATTTCTAACAAATTATAACAGTAACAACAGTAATACAAGACAAGCACCTATTAAGCACCACCATGTATTAGGTATTATACTAAGTACTCTATTCAGGTCATTACATTTAATCTTTACGATACTGCCAAGATGCATACAATATTATAGCTGTTTCATAGATGAGAACATTAAAGCTGAAAGAAGTTAATACTCAAGTTCTTAACCATTTCTGTAAGAAGAACAGAAAGGCCTTAAATCCATAGTCTTTATGTTGCATTATAACGCCTGTCTGGAGTACTCTTGAGAGCTGACAAGCAGGAGGAGAAAATGGGATTCTGTAATCTGTAAATTGCTGATACTTGAGGGGCTGTTACGTAAAGACAGACACGTGCTCCACGATTTAGGACGAAGAACAACATGTCAGATGGCATCATTTTTGACCTCTGAAAACGATTCTTTTTTTTTTTTTTCAGAGAATGAGGATTTCTAAAAATTGGAAATACTTCTGTTTTATTAAAAAATTATCCAAATGAAGTAAAATGTAAGGGGTCAACTGAAGAAATCAAATACATGGGGATATTAAATGAACACAGATTTGAAAGTATTGCATGAATGTTGGAACAAATGGCGTAGAGAGAATATAGATGTAAAAGTGACATTTATAGTATCAGGAATACTAAATGACAGGCTGTGCTAAAAGCCTCTGAAAATGATTTTTAAAAAGGATGATGTATGTGTTTTAACTATGTTAAGAGCAAGAAGACAGAGAGGGAGAGAACTCTATCACTTGAAGAGGATATAATATTAACAAAATAGTAAATGGAATAACACCATTAAGCAGAAACAATTTCTAGTCTAAGAGACTTAAGAAGGAATGATGCCCAGGATATAAGAAGAGACCACATCACTGTTTTAAATGAGTTCAGTTCATTTCCAATTATTGAAAGAACTTTAAGATATCCTTGCACAGCAGCTCATTGTTAAAAACTATAGAGGAAAAAATCATACTTTCTTTTTTTTACTTTATTTCAGACAGAAAAAAAAATCTATAAACTATAAATGGTAAACCTAATAAAACTGAGATATTAAATAGATGGTTTTAAACATTTACAAAGGAAAACGATGCTTACTAAAAGTAACCATAGGCCTACCAAAAAAGTTCACCAGAAATCAAATTTATTATATTTTTTAACATGCTTTAATCAGTTATAGCTGTTCTTTTCACTACATTAGTTTCCATTTCTTTTCTTGTAAAAGCACCCTGACTTTCTTCTGTGGAGCCGTTCCCACTCCTCTCTTGGTTCACGGTGGCGGTAGGACATTGTCCAGTCTTTGCTAGTCAGAATTCCATCTCTCAGGCAAGCTGGCTGGATCAGCCAGACAATAAGCAGAAGACTGGGGCTCTTCTGGAACCATTTGGAAAAAGGACAGCCTCTTCTGGAACTACTAAACTAGGGGAATATGAGTTTGTGTCATAAGGGGAAACTTAACTGAGAACATAGCCAACAAAACAGAACTTCTAAGCTGAGAGATGAGAAGACAGAATTCTAGCAACAGGATTTGATCATTTGGGATTTGTAGTTAAATAAAACATAACGTTTTTGCTTTTGCCACTTTGAGTTAGTTGGAACAAAGAAGAGTTATAATTCTGAACGAGGTCTCTGGAAGTAGAGTATTACAGTTGGAAGACAAAACTGTGGATTAAGTTTATTTGCTAAAGAAGACACGGTGAGGATTCCCCTAACCTTGTTTGAGAAGATACTGACGCCCCCGTCACACAGGGGGAAAAGTTACTTATACTGCCATGTTCATGAAAATTCACTTGGTTCTCAGGTTTTTAGTTCTCTGAGGCCAGGGCCTTTGGAAATTTTGTAGCAAAATGGCAGTATGTATTTTGGAATGTGTCAACTATTTTTCATGGCTTTCAATAACTTCCTCCAAGAAAGAGACTAGCTTGTTCTAAAGAGCGTATCTGAAAACAGAGAAAGAGTAAGTACAAGCTAGTGAAGAGGTGCTCTTTGTGAAAGCAGCCAGTGACACCAGGTGGCTGAGAATCTGATAATCCTCACTTTGACAGGACTGTAAATCTTAATACCCTCCCCTAAGCTGGAGTTCGTGGTGGAAAAGGCAGAGAAGGAGGTAAGAAGCAACACTGAGATAATATTAAAAAACAAACAAACCTGGAGAAACCACTGTTCTCCCCAATGTAGCTTTTTCAATTTCTGACAAGTGTAAAAATCATCCCACTGGAGAGTACAGTTCACTGGGAAACAACCTGGAGGAAAGGACTCTTAGTTCCATTGTTGCAGAACGGTGGCCAAGATGGAAGCCATCATACCTAGTGCTGCGGAGATGGCAAAACACCGAAGCCTCTTGTAAAAACGAAGAAATTCCCAATCAATGGTCTAGATTCCAGAACTGAGCCTGGACTAAACCTCTGGGTTTGGTTGTTAGTACTTAAAGTTTTAGTTCCTTGATATATATTGCATATGTTGAGGTGGTTAATATTTATCATCTAACCATAGGTTTCTGGACCATAAGGAACTTCGCCTAGTAAAGACCAAGGAGCATGCTTGTCACTCAGAAATCCTGTGCTCGGTTGTATGTAGCAATTAAACTGAGTGAACCCTGCCTCAGTGTCCTTAATGACTTAAGAGAGTTTTTATTGGATGCATCAAAGGCTCAAATTCTCTGTCATGAGGGAAAGTCATTAAAGAAGTTAGATTATCTCTCTCTTTGTAACCATAGTCTTCTAGGCACAAAGGCTCTTCTCCAAGCCCAGGCATGAGTTCTGTTTACTGCCCTAAATGACCTGAAAAACAACAGCGACTTAGGACTTAAGAATTAGATCTAGTTGAAAAAAATCTCATCTTACGGCAGAGGACTAAATGCAGGTGAAATATATACATTTGGCATTATATTTAATAGTGGATAAAGGTACTGTGAAACAATATAATTGGTCCCTGATTCTTTGTGTCTTGAACGTTTTGGTCTTGATACATTTAAACAATCTAAATTTCCTCTGGATGATATTTCTTCCATGGTCAGAACAAAAACTATGCTTCTCAGACAACTGGGTTTCTTTTCAATTCTTTCTTTCATCTCACCTCATGTATCAAAGTTATAATGAAGATACATGGTATTGTACTTCTGGTGTCACTCCTGCTCATGTCAGGTTTTGATTCCCCTTGTGGTTTGGTTACTGTTGTTGCTGTGCTCATCCTGCTTGTTCTGCTAATTTCTTTAGACGCATTCCCTCAGGCAGAAAGAACAGATCTTCTGCATCTCCACTTCTTTAAGGAATTTCTTTATATTTTCTTATAAACTTGTTTTAAAAGAGGATATTTTTGTCCACTTCTGAATCTTCTAAATATAATTTGACAGGCAGGTAAAAAAATTTAAAACCAACAGAAATATATAGTGCATTTTACCACGATTATGAAATGAGTGTATAATACACTTAGGAAACAGTAATGTGTGTCATATTGTCAAACGGCAAAGAATATTAAATAGGTAAACTCCAAGATTCATGTGACGAACACCATCATGAATGCACATAAAGAGGAATATATATCGTCTAATGTTACCAACGATATGAATTTGCATATCTAATAGGAAATGCATATCTCAATTCAAGGAAACTTGCAAATAAGGTAGACGATCACTAATTGAATCACAGGTCATAAATTAATGAATTATTTACAAATCCCATCTAAATAACAATATAGACACTATTTTCTACAGATTATTTGGTTTTTGCAAAAATTGCAATAAACTATGTCTTTAGTCCAGTTCCTTAGACATAGACTCGGAAATGAAGATTAGCTTGCAGGAAGTTTATTGGGGGTCCCCTCAGTATCAAAACCTGTGCTATAGATTCAATGTTTGCATCGCCCCCAAGTTCATATGTTAAAATTCTAACCCTGAAGGTGATGGTATTAGGAGGTAGGGCCTTCTGGAGGTGATTACATTATGAGGGTGGAGCCTCATGACTGGGATTAGTACCTTATAAAAGCAACCTCAGAGAGCTCCCTCCCCCCTTCTGCCAGGTGAGGTTACAGCAAGAAGAGGGCCTTCCATAAACCAAGGTGCAGGCCCTCACTTGACACCAGATCTCCTGGCACCTTGATCTCCGACTTCCCAGCCCCCAGAACTGTGAGAAATAAATTTCTGTTGTTCATAAGCCACTCCATCTGTGATATTTTGTTATAGCAGCCAGAATGGATTAAAACAACCTGTGAAGAGGGGAGTGGAGGAAGATCTGGCACAGGAACTGCAAAGCCATGGGGAGCTCTGCAGTTAGGTTGCCTCAGAGTTGTGAACTGAAACAAGAGGGCTGGGGCTTTGTACCCAGGCATAAATTGCAAACTGGAGAGGCATTTCAAGCTGGGATGAAGCTCCCAGGGCTAATGGCAGTTCTGGGGGAGGGATTCAGCTGTGAAGTGGCAGCAGGTGACACTCTTGGTAACAGAGGTAATGGGGGCTTTAATCTGAAATGGTGGGGAATATAGGCAGTACACCCTAGCATTCACTACTGACCAATAACCCAATATATCCTGGTGATGTTCAGGACTTCAACATACTTCTCTAATTATTGTGAAAAGATAGTAGACATTCATGAAGCCAACAAGTATTTAAAGAACATGCTTATTTAACGATGTTTTGAACAATATAGTAATCCAGTGAAATTAAACCATTTAAATTTCCCCCAAGAGGTGAATATAAAAGTAAATCATGCATCAGTAAAATATAAGACTTATGTTTTAAATGCAGTAGGTGTTTAAGGGCACAAACTTGTAACAAGTTGTAAATAAGCTGTAGAGATCCAACGCACAGTGTAATGAATATAGTCAATAACACTGTACTATACTGACGTAATATGATAAATATCACTTCAATGGAAATCATAATACAATATATAAATGTATCAAAGTAAAAGCCGTACACTTTAAATTTACAAATTGTCACATGTCAAATTTATCAGATGAAAAAAAGTAAAATTAAAAAGGAAATGTAAAATATGCCAAAGTATTAGCAGTAATAATTTCTTATTTTAGGTATTTTTTGGAGTGAAAGTTTTTACATTTTTTCATTTTTTTGTCAATGAGCATGTATTATTTTGATAAGCAGGTGATTTTAAAAATTAATCTATAATGACTTTGGGGAATTGCTTAACATATATAAAAGCTCAAAATAGAGATGCAGGAATCATGACATTATTCAGTGCTAGACTTCATTGTGGTTAAGGACAGGCACATTGTAGACTCTTCTGGATGATTTTGCGAGCCTTGGATTTCTTGGCATTGGTGACTTTGTCCATGGGCATTCTGTCGTCATTTTTACTGTGGCGGTTTTGCCCTGCAGGTTGCATATTTCTGCTGAATCAAGACCACACTATCCTGTAAAGCAGTGTACTACTACACACATAACTTTTGTTGATAGCAGTTATTTTTCGACTTGATGTTGCATTTCACTGCATCTTCGAGAATTTTTCCAGATCTCTTTGAGGGATTTTGTTGTTTTGCTCTTTCATGTCGCATGTCCAACAGGAACAGATAATCACAATACCATGTAGGAGTTCACTCTACTCATACTCTTGAGTGTTTCTTGTCCAAGTACAGTAAGCTTTAGCAACTTTTCTAGAAAAAGTGTGGCATATAAAGCTTTGGGATATGTGAAGCATTTTTGGAGGAAGGGCATTGGGAGAGAGAGAAGAAGAGAACATGAATGGAACGAGATGAAGAGAGGGAAGCAAAATAGAATGGTGGGGGAAAATAGAGACATGATTTCCAGTTGGTACATCTGTCTTCATTCCATTAGCGACAGAAATAGCGTGTATACACTTTATCACCCCCGGCTGCGGGCTGACACCATTTCCTAGAGGTGCATAGGGAAGCTGCGCTACTTTAATTTCAGCACAAGGGCATCTGCGCTCTAAACCTACATCTTAATAAGATAAATGGTCTGTCTTAGATATCTGACATTTAAACACCGTGCTTTTGTATTAGCTGCATTTTTGTGTGGTCAGTTGTCTAGGCTGTAATCCAAATAATGGTATGTGGGTGTATATATGAAATAATTGTTCCTATGACTGTGCTATGCCTGGCCTCCAAGCAAATGTTGATATGTTTATCAGCCCTGGTTTGTTTCTTGTTATTAGAACACAGTATTTCTGAAAAGTCACCAGTGAATGTTATCTTTTTTTAAAGCTTTTTCTTATCAGCTTCTTATCTACTGGAATCAGGAAGCGAATGCCATATTTTATGAAGTAACTTAGTTTATCTAAATAATATCTGTTTTATAGTATTTATTTTCAGTGTCATAACTGTATAATACAGGCAACTAGTGCCTCCATAGTAAGAGAGATAAATGGGATTTATATATTGTATGCTAAAAGAAAAAAGTTATAAAACATCTGTAGGAAAAGACAGATTCATGAGAAAAAAGTTAATATAACCTTAAAATGTCAAATCTTTATAATTTCACAAAATTCCATATATGAAAAAAAATCACTAGATTCTCTTGAATATAGATAGTATTCTTAATAGCGTTCAAATAGCTTACATTGTATTCCACAGGTGAATATGCCTTCTCATAGAAACTCAGAAGGAAGGATATTGTTAATGTCCTCTGCATATAAAGTTAGACTATTAAAAATTTCACAGTGAACTAGTAAACCTCGAAGGCAAATCTACGAATCATACAGAGCTAGAACAGTAATTGATGTCTGTAATGATCTTTAGAGAAGTGATTTAATAGAGCCTTAACACAGACTGGAGCGTGAGTTTCTTCATTGTGCTTTTACATACACAAAACATCTCGATATACGGGGATGTGGGATCACACCATACGGGAAGAAGCTCTCCCCTCGGATGCGGTGGTGGTATCACTAGTCATTATTTAAGAATGTGTAAGAAAAAGTAGATAAAACAGTTAAGGAGTTTAATATTTGTTTTATAGATGAATATGAATAAATCAACACCCAAATCCCTGATCATTATGGTCACTCTTGCCACGCTGGCTTCACAGAACCCTGAGTGCCCGGACTGGACGTTTCACTCCACTGTGAATAGCTTGAGTTCAACCAAAGATTCATCTATGCAATTTGTGCAGTGATGGAAGTGTGTTTGTCTGTTCTGTACACTCCAGTTCAATTTAGTTGTTTTCCCCCACGTTTTTCCCTCTCCTGCACCCTATTCTTCTATACTAAGAGCTACTCATCTAAGATACAGATGAAAAATAGAGAGGGACAAAGAGCAGTGTTGAAGAAAATGCAAATGCCATACTGTGAAGACATGGAAATGTGTGGGTTATCCCATAAAATAGGATGGAACAGCCAAGGAAAATGATACTAAGCAGTAAATTGAGGTGGATCAGAGAGCATTTGGAAAAGGACAAGGGCAAAGGTCATTGCTAAAAAAAAAGCAAAAAGGAGCATAGGATCAATATTTTAAAATGACAGAATCAAACTACCATCATGTTTTTTAAAGGTATTAAGGCAAGGCTTTAAGATTCTTAAAGAACATAAATGTTCATTAAATGTGAGCTGCTATTATTATCTTCTGCCATATTCCTTTCTTGTCATAAATTCAGCAGTTTTCATTTATCTTAATTTTTTATATAGCTAGGCATGCCCATGGAAGAACATTTTTCCCATTAGAACTCTCAATAATTTTGATAAATCACTTTATTTTTATCATTCTAATATCAAATGTTGAATTTAACCTATTCCTAATAAATGGATATTTTATATGTTTAGTATTATCTTTCGTCTAGGAGCTTGATCACAAATAAACAGGATTGCTGCCCTTTAATATCCTTAGATAATAAATATAATATGTCTATTTTAAAAATAAGCATTAAGTAAAACCTATTCTGATGTTTTTTTCAAGTGGAAAAATAAATATCGTTTCTATCGACCACCTTAGAAAAATCTAAATAGTCTTCCATCTGTGAGCTATAGAGAACATACTATTGTCAACATTTTTATCCATGTTTGGGATGTAGCCTGCCGAAATTCAAGGGCCACAACAAGAAAGTTTTCAAATATTTAGGGCTTTTAAAATGAAAGTTTTAGACACATAGTCATTTCTATTTCTTTCTCTCTTTTCTTTGGATTAATTAAAACATCTTTATTTCACAACACACTCGTTAAGTCCGGTTAACAGTGATGTACTGTTAGATCTGGAGAAAGGCATCTTTTCTTTCCTTTTTTTTTTGGTGAAGAAGATTAGCACTGGGCTAACATCCATTGCCAATCGTTCTCTTTTTGCTGAAGAAGCTTGGCCCTGGGCTAACATCCAGCTTCCTTCCGGTCCCCTCCCACTCATTTTCTAGTGAACCTCCTTCCACCTTCCACTCCTAACTTCACTGAATACTTCCCATGGTACTGTGCTATCTGTGGGAGAGATAATGAAAACCACACAGCCATTTCATCTTGAATTTGATTTTCCTTCCTTTTCTTCAGATATGAGATGGGAGAAAATACTGTATGATCCTAGAAGAGTGGTTATAATTGATCACAAAATCATTCCTCTCCAACTCCAAAACACATTTTGAACACGTTCTTCGTTGAGTGTATCGGTTATCTACAAACACCATCAATGAGGCATTTTTATTTAGCTGGGTAGGTTTTTTTTTTCTAAATAAGTTATGCTCACTGATTCATCCTTCTCTCCCAACAAAAATTCAACAGAATCCTCCAAATTAATGAAAAGCGACATATTTTTCACCTATGTCCCTAATTTTAATCTTATTTTAGAATATCAGTTGGAAAAATTGTTTCCCATTTTAAAAATTTAAATAAATGCTTGACTAATTCAATTATAAAATACAGAGCAAACATTTATTGAACATTTTTGTCTGCCTTAACTATTTGTTGAGTGCTAACGAGCGCTTCTCATTGTCTAGGTGTTAGGATATCTGGTTGAAAGTCATCACAATCCTCCAGAAACTCCCAGTCCATGGAAGGCAGATGTGTGTAGAAAAACTTCTATGAGAAATACTGTGAGGGCTGTTCAGCAAAGAAGAGAGGCAGATGATTGGCAGAGTGATAGATTTCGTAAGCATTGAACCCTCCAATTTTTGAAATTTAGTTGATGAAATGAGAAATAAACATAAGGAAGCTAAAAAGCAATACAAAACTCCATATGAGGAGTGCCAGCTTGGTACTATGCTCAGTGGATTCTGCAGAAGTTCAGAAGGAGCAGTCCTTTCCATTTATGAAAGTTAATGCTAGGCGTGGCAAGAAGTGGAACTTGATAAGGCAAAGGGGGGGGGTGATTCAAACTAAGACAGCAGGCTCTGTCTGTAAAGCAAAGTGAGTTGAACTCATCACTTTGATCCTCTCATGCAGATTTTGCTTTGCTGCAGTAAATGTTTGTGGCAGGTTTTCCACTGAAGCTGTGTGCTAGTCATAGCCATGCAGGAAAATCAGCAAGAAACTGGAATCCAGAAGTTCCCTTTCTGGTGCACTGGTTGACATTATTATGTATGTGACATTTGCACAAGATATTAAATCTAGTTGCTTGATCTGTGAGATGAGGATAATAACATTGAGTATGCCGATGTTGCTTATAGGATTGTTATACCTATGAAATTAGATAATAGACAAATTTTTTTATACAATTAATGTATAATTTGTTTTTTGGTAAAATAACTTTGGGCCATATGGACATAATCAGAAAATGCACAGTTGCTGATTTCTTCTCCCCCTAACTGGTGCCCATTTATATAGTCTCTTTCTTTTCTTTCTGTGTAAAATGTGAGTATTATTATAATACTGAAAAATATAGGTTTTATTGTATACAATGAATTTCCAAGACAAATGGTCCTCACATTAATAGGAGTTGGGTACAAAATGTTTATTTCAAAACTCATGTTGTTAGAAATTCTAAGACACCCTTTAAAATCCCTAAGGCAGGTATTATAGTTCATTTTATCCTATGGAATCAGAGCTAAGTCATACAGCACAAGGCTAATTAATAGCAAAATAAAACACAACTTGAATTCTGGAATCCTATTTCATTCTTTTTCCTCAATATAGAGCAATATGTTTATGTTTTAAATCTTATGTTTGAAAAGGACAAGTGTTGTCACTGAGAACCACTTGTAATTGCATATCACTTGCTATTTACTTTAGCTAATCAGAAGCATTGGTTCCCTGTGGGGAAAATTAACATTTATAAGATACATTAAAGATCCTGTCGGTTTATCATAACTCTGGAAAATGTAAGCCTACTTTCTTTCTATGTATAAATTAAGTAGTCAGAGAGTTATAAATGTACCTTCTATTAATTTGCATTATGCATGTTTATTTTTGTTGTATTATAGATTTTTCCAGATACTGTAACTCGTATTTCTCCTGCATAATTAAAAATAAACATTTAATTGTTCTCCACTACAACCACCCAACTCTTTAGATTTTTGATGAAATATTAGGTGTTTAATGATTTAGTTTGTATGCAACTGGGACAAAGCTTTGGAAAATTAAACTGTATGGGCTTGAAACTAATTACTTTGGGCCTTATTGTCAGTGCTTAGTAAAATATTAAGCATGAACAAGGAATTATTACATATTGTCTTCCTGGTATTTCTATATACAATACTGATAATTATATCCAACATGGAAATTCAATTACCAGACTTGACATCTATGACCAAATTGGCTCCAAAGGGACTCTCTACCTTGATGATTTCTAATTGTTGCTAGGTTTGTTGATTTATCACTCTATAGAAGTCAGCAGGTTCCATGTGTTAAACTGCATATTGGAAATTATTAAAGTAAGACATATACAAGCAACTTTTTGGCTGGTTTTTCTAACCAGGCTCAACTGGGCTATTGGAAGAGAGATTTAATAAAATATATATAATTTGAATTAAGAGAT
Organism: Tapirus indicus; assembly: GCA_031878705.1. Taxonomy (NCBI): domain Eukaryota; kingdom Metazoa; phylum Chordata; class Mammalia; order Perissodactyla; family Tapiridae; genus Tapirus; species Tapirus indicus. Next base: position 6,617,499 of record CM062918.1, read on the forward strand.
AGATTTAAAAATATTTTTAAAAAGCATTTTTATTAGTGTCATTTAAACTAGGAAAATAAAAAACTTTCTTTACCTATCCTTTTGAACATGACCTAGAGGTCTGTTTTAAGGCATTTAAAAAAGTCATTATTAATTAATATGAATGGGATGTTTGGAGTATATGGCGAGGGAAAGTGGACAGCCAATCCATTAAAATAAGGTCTAAACAAAATCCTTGATGGGGCCCTAGGATTTAAACTGGCTATAGTGGTGTGAGAAGAACATTTTATTCTCTGGTATATATAAAATTTATTGTCTTTGTTTGGTAGATGCAATTTATCTGCAAAATGGCGATCACAGAACTGGTTATAGTTTAATTATAATGGTCTATATTAATGTGAGATGTTGTGGCATTCTTACATGAATGGTTTTATGAAGGAAAAACCAAAGCTTCTTCAAGATTAATGAATAAAGATGACTGCAGTGTATTCAATAAAAATATAAAGTGCTTTTAAATATATAACATATTAATTAATGTTCATTTATGCTGTCCCATTCAAATTATAACAATACAGTCATGCTTCACTTAACAAAGAGGATACGTTGGAGAAATGCTTTGTTAGGTGATTTCATCATTGTGTGAACATCACAGAGTGTACTTACACAAACCTAGATGGTATAGCCTACTACACACCCAGGTTATGTGGTACTAATCTTATGGGACCACCGTTGTATATGTGGTCTATCATTGACAGAAATGTCATTATGTGGCATGTAATTAAGACAAATTAATAATAAATTAAGAATTAAGACAAATAATTATTTTAGATTTTTATGAGTTTTCAAGGCAGTATACCATTTCTCTATCCCTCAAGAGGGTTTGTGTTACCTAGTTTATTGAATTTTATAATAGTTGTAAAGTTATTACTGAGTTATATGGTAGCCTATCTGTAAGAATTATAAGATCAAGGATTAAGATATATTCTCTAGCTTTATCATTTGCAGCATATCTTTGTTATTTTTATTAAAAATTATTCTTAAAGCTAATGAATAAAAGACGGAGCCTGCTGGAGCATTATTGATCTATTTTCACACTTCCGTTTTTAGAAATATGAATACCAAGGAAAATCTGCTGTTAAACATTAAGATTTTTTTTTATAAACAAAGCTGAAAACTTTTAGATGGAGCTAGTGTTTCTAATAGAAATAATACATGTGTAGTTCATTAACCTTACAGTCCATAAAAATATTTATGTGTTATTTTATATATGTATATAAATAATGCATACGTTTTTGTAACCTAATCTTATAATCACCTGTGGTTTTTCTCTGGTTTTACTGTGCTTTTCTTTATCGACTAAAAGAAGAAACAGACAACAGGAAGCGAAGTCTATCCTGCTTCCTTGGTAAAGCAGGTACTCGAAATCCCGGGTACTTCTTCAGGAGCTTTCACAGAAATGTGTAAATAACATAGCAAATATAAAACAAAAATATTGATCTAAAGGATACAACCTTGAGCTCTGTTCTTTGTGTGTAATAAGACAAGCCATGTAGAATTTACTGACTGTGAGATAGTCTTTCAGTAGCTGTAAGAGAGCATCTTTCCAGAGCATGGATATTAACCAAAGAAAGGACAACCCAGCATATAGACCAGGAAAAGAGGATGGGAAGGAGGCAGCTTCAGACCTCCTGTGGAGCTAGTGCGATCAGTGATTCACCCATCAGATATTAAGGTAGTAGGTCTTTCCGTCTGATATTAGGCATTCTGTTGTAATAGTGCAGTCTCAGAAATGTAAAATTAATTTAAATGCTTCCAATAAAAGAGGAAACAGTGTTGTTTCTGCTACACTAAGTTGTAGATTATAACTAGGCATTTAAAAAATTCCAAGGCAAGATTATCATGTGAGGTCTGAGATATTTTGTTTTGAAATAATGCCTTCTACGATATGATTGATAAACACTTTTCATATTAGCAATATACGTGCATAACCGTAGGTTACATTGTTTTACGTATTGGTGAGTACTGACCCGTGATGGTAATGAGGATGAAGCTATTAGAAGCATCAAGAAGGCCAAGTGTGCTTCTACATGGAATATCAAACTAGAATGTAACAGTTGTGTTCATCGCTTAAATTCTTCCCATTCTACACTAACCATGTAAATAAGATATTCTGAATAGTTGATTCTTAAAGTAAATGTGTTGATGTGCTAGCCTGGAAGCAAATAAATTATCTGAGGGACATACTTCATTTTTAATTTTCATAGTGCATGGTTTTAAACTCCTAAGATTGTAAGGAATTGAGGATGTTAAGCAGGTCTGAGTTGAACTTAAGAGAGGAGAGCACAGAGGTCACCCAAGCAAGCTGCCCCTGGAAAGGGTCCCCCCAAGTGGTCATAATTTAAAATCATTTTACTCTATTTCAAAATTTTATTTCCCTGAGGACTTGAAATATCAATAGTGAATGGAGAATCCAGTTAGAATCAGCTTTTTGTACCAAAAATAAAATAAAACAAAACAAAAACACATGCTATCCCTCAAACTAGTGCATCTTTTTAAAGACAGGAAGCAGTGTACAATCCTGAAGTTTGGTCTCATGACGGCTGGTAATCAACAGAAGCTGACAGTGCCACCGGGGCTCACGGTAATCTTATTCCTTTGACAGTGAGCTGCATTTTAAGACTCCTCACCAGCTGCTCTTTTATAGACATGCATTCATATGGCATTCTTGCCTCGAGATGAGCTACTTGCACGTGTTGGGTGCTGCGAGAGCAGAGTGAGAATCCCCTTTCGGAGGTGTCGCCTTGGTGGCACATCAATGAATGGCGAATTCCTCTTGGTGCTTGGCATCTTAAACATTATTTTGTGGCCAGAATATATCCTTGATGTAAGTAGATTTAGATAAAAATGTTCACACTGAAATTTGGTGACATGTATTTTCTTGGTAAGAATACACAGAATTAATGAATCTTGATAAACCACCTACCTTTTCACTCTTCATTCAATCAAAGCAAGGGAGGCAAAATGCTTCTGTCTTTATTCAGAAGCTTTCCATTACCTTCGCTTTCTGAGATCAAATCTAGAAATAAAACCCTCTCGAGCTTTTCTTAATAAACTAAATGTTGCATCCTGATTGGTGAACGAGAAGAATAAAACCCCTTCCTTTAGCAGTGACTTATTATTTTTCTCCTTTTACAAAATAATGACAAGTGTTTAAGCTAGGTTTTTGGGTTATAATTCCTAAAACTGGTTCTTGACCTCGGAGATGGAATAATTTAACAAGCTATGCTTCTCTTTTATCTTTTTTATAAAATCTGTCTCCTTTTGAAATAAACGGAACCAAATCCCACTTTTTCAGTTTCTTGTACAAGCAGAATGGTTGTTCTCAACAATGGATTATTAAGATTATGGATAAAAGCAGCAAGAATAATTTTGGAGTATTTTAAAATAATTAACTTCTGATTGAACTTTCAGTAATGAGTGGCATAAGAAATACCACATAAAGAAGATGATGTGATCTCTTTTGAGTTAACTTCAGTATAAATTTAACATTCATGTTAAAACAGGTAAGACTAAGAATCTAGACTATCTGTTTTAATTGACATAATTAAGGAGGCACTGTCATCACTCATCATAATCTTATCCTTTTAGGAAATTACAGCAGAAAATTTAGGAAATACTGTTTCCTTGTATCACTTTGTTTCTGGTTACTCTCTAATATAATTTGAAGCTAAGTATACTAGTTCAAAGCAACTTTTTGTGTGCTAATAACTTAGACTAAGATTAGAAATACTAATCATCTTTCTGAAAGGTGAGCCGATATGATAGATTAGATTTAGATAAGGAATAACAACTCGATTCCTTCCAAGGATAAATCCAAAGAATTCCTATTTGACAGCAGAAGTAATGCATGGTTATTTAGCCCCACAACTCTAGAATTTACTATCAAGATTAAGTTCTGGGCAATAGCATAGAAGTTAAGTGTACGGCCACACAATCAGACGGCTTGCAGCCAAATCCAGTCTGGATTACTTTTCACTTGGACAAGTTAGGTAATCACCCGGGGCCTCAGGTTTCTCACCAGCAGAATATGGGTAAAATTTCTCTCTCAGAGGATTGCCGTCAAGGTTGAATGACATGAAACATGTAACATACTCCTCTAAAGTTAATGGCCTAGAAGGGAAAAAGACCTTGCCAAAAGTAATTTTGGGTATAATATGGTAGACCAAGGGATTCACAGAAGAATCAAGAAGGAGTTCTTAGACTGACAGGGCTTTCTAAAGGAAATAACTCCTGAGCCAAGACTTCCTGAAGGATCCATATTGTCTTATCTGCTCAATAAAGGTTAACAAAAAAGTTAATAGCATGGGAGAGATCAAGCCATGCAAATTAATTACTATAATACAAGGTGTAAAGTATAGGACAAGTAAAGCGTTATAGCTTGTAGAAGAAATCTAAATTACTTCAATTTAGTGCTCCCAAGTCAGGACCCTTGGAAGCAGTCGTGTTGGGGGCTGTGTCTTAGAGTGGGCGATCTCAGTGTGCCCATGCTTGCTGGTCCCTCCGTTTATTTATTTACTTTTTACCACTCCTTTGCCTGTGAATTACTTACCTTAACCTTTTTTTTTCTTGTCACTGTAAGAAAGCTTGCATATTTTTAGAGTCAACTGATTTATTTTTGAATAGGTAATGCATGCAATTGCCATAAAAATTAAAAGCTAGGAAAAAAATATATGATGAAAAGTACTATATTTTTCTCAATTCCTATTTCCCAATGACTGTTGTGAGTTTTCTGTGTATTTATTTTACAAATACTCTACATTTCAAGTACACGTACTCAACTTTTGTTTTTATGTAAATAAGAATAATATGCATATATATGTATATGTACACACATACACTGTTGCGCTCTTCACTCAATAATACAAGAGTGCATTTGTTAAAAATTTGTATTAGCTAATTAATATTGCCTTGTATGAATGTGCCATAATTTTGCTACAACAGCTCCACTGTGGATGTGTAATAGATCTCTGACAGAAATTCTGCACTCTGATAGACGTTCACTGCTTTCCCACTCTGTAACTGTTATAATTTTATAACATAGGTTTTATTTTATATATATTTATTATATCCTTTGTCTTAGGAATACAGTGAAATATATTAAAATATTTCAAATGGTGAGACATCCTGAGACTTCTGAAAAACCTCTAACTTTGGTTGTATTTATTATTTGGTTGCTGGATTCTACAGGCTAATAGTCGTAGAGTTTCTGTAACCATATTCTGAATGATATCTTTCTGTGTTTTTCCCCCTTGTGACTATTTTTGGTTAGTTTATATTAGCATTATTAGTGCAAGTTTCCCTTTTTCTTCCCCAATGCTTTGAAACGGTTTATATAGCATTAAATGTGTCAGCTTCTTAAAGGAGTTTTTCAGAATTCCCCTGTGAATGCTTTTGTGCCTTGGTAGAATTTATTTTTGGAAGGAGAGGTAGATTGTCTTTGACAAATTTCTCTTTCCTTTTTTCTTTTTTTAAATGAGGTATTTGGCCCACATCGTGCTGTTCACCAGCTGGGACATCCCGTTCACCTCTCTGCGTGTCTTCCAGTTTGGGGACAGGTGCGGACTCTGTGGGTTTTGCCTGAGACCTGCAGCGGAAGGCGTCCGCTCCTGATGGGATCCCACTGGTTCACTAGTCTTCATCACATTTGGCAACTCTTCCTTACTTTTCCGTATAGGAAATACAGATACTTCCTGGTTTCATTAGAGATCGGTTCTCTGTTTCTATGTTGGTTTCTTTGCCTTGTTTTGCGGCATAGTTCGAAGTATGAAGAAATCAAGTACCTTCTCTTTGAAATTAAATATAGATTGTTATGGTCTGAACTGTCTCCCCAAAGTTCATATGTTGAAGCCCTAACTTCCATTGTGACTGTACCTGGAGATAGGGCCTTCAGGAAGGTCATTAGTTCATTAGGTCATTATGATCTCTTAAATGAGATCATAAGGATAGGGCCCTAATCTGATAGAAGTGGTGTCCTTACAAGAAGAGGAACAGAAACCAGACCCTCCTCCCCCTCCTGGAAAGGCCATGTTAGCACACAGTGAGAAGGTGGCTGTCTTCAAGTCAGGAAGAGAGGCCTCGCCAAAAACTAACCCTTACAGCACTTCGATCTTGCACTTCCCAGTCTCCAGAACAGGGGGAAAATGAATTTCTGTTGTTTATGCCACCCAGTCTATGTATTTTTTTTATGGTAGCCCCAGCAGACTAATAAATAGATCATGCACAAGAGAGCCATAAGTAGCCATGATTAATAAATTAACAAGTGTTAAGTTCCCAATACTTGTCTAAATTATGGCTGTTGTGTTTTCTTTCTTTCTTCTAGGAGTGAAATAATATTCAAAACTTTGGTGTTTGTTCTTAAAGAGAGGATAGGATGAATATACTGGTTACATGCCGATTTTAATATCTGATAATGTCTGAATGATCCCATTTCTCAAGTCGTTCTTTTATGTAAGACTTAAACTTCTTATATACAAATATATTTTATGGGACCTGCTATTGTAATATAGCAGCAATAATGAGAAGATGTGCTAAAGGAGTCTGTGTAGAAGCAAGAGTTCTGTTTTCATCATCTCCAACTACATTTAACAACTACTGAGTACTTAGCAGTGGTACTTATATATTTATTTCACCACATTCTTTAGCTAAATACTTTATGTAGCTTATTTCAATGTGTGACTTAAATATTCTCAAATGATTCTTATATAAAACTCGAACTTTTGTGAATTGTAACAGATATGCAACTTAAGGAAGATGCTGTGTGTGTGTGAGACAGAGAGAGAGAGTGAGAGAGATTTCAAAATGTGCCTTCGATTTTTAGAACTTTTCACTATTTGGTCTTCCCTTCTGTATATTACCAACCCTCTACTTTAGACCTAGTTATTTATCTAATTCCAGAAAATATATGGTTGTTCATTAACTTATATAACCCTTTTTAAAATGATTTTTAATCTGTAATGGTGATGCCTCTTTTCTTTCTCTCACTTATTTAGATTTTACCCATTAACCAAGGTTCTGATACTTTTATGGACTGAAATTCATCCCCCCCAAATTCATATGTTGGAGCCCTAACCCACAATGTGATTGTATTTGGAGTTAGGGCTTTCAAGAGGTAATTAAGGTTAACTGAGGTCATAAGGGTGGGGCCCTAATCTTATAGAACTGGAGTCCTTACAAGAAGAGGACATGACACCAAGGGGTGCTCTTTCCAGTGTGCCTTGCAGACTGGCACTCTCTCTCTCTCTCTTCCCACCTCTCCCCCGCCTTCCTTCCTCCCTCTCCCCACTCTCTCTCCTCTCCCTGCCTCTCTGTCTCCCTCCCTCCCTCCCCACGTGCACACTAAGAAGAGGTCATGTGAGCATACAGTGACATGGTGGCCACCTACAAGCCAAGAAGAGGCCTCAGAATGAAACCTATTTGCCAGCACCTTGATCTTGCACTTCCAGTCTCTAGAACTGTGGGAAAATAAGTTTCTGTTGATTAAACCACCCAGTCTATGGTATTTTGTTTTGGCAGCCCAAGCTAATTAAGACAGATACCAGCCCAACAATCAAAGAAACATGACAATTCTATGACTATTTAATATCTTTTTTGAAGCTCCATTTTGGCTCTAATTTATAAAGTTGTTAATTCATATTTTCTTTCATTTTTCCCATTTCTTCACTAAATTTTAGACTCTGAGGACAGTTTTCATCTTGTGTTGGTTTCGTACAGCCCTGTCACCTAGCAGAGGGGTGAGGACAAACACAGAATAGCTGAAACTTTGATAGCTCAGGCATTTTGGATGCTCTAAAAGCCAGAGATTTTTGTAGTTTCATTTTCACTCTCGAGTGTAAAATTTTAAGGTGAGTGACTTGATGAACATCTCAAAAATTTTAAAAATGAGTATTCTAAACTTAGAAGGTTTTCTGAGTTTGATTCAATTCATAGAGGATGAATATTTAAATCATGTTTTTTTATCTTATTGTGATCATCACAATTAATATAGTATTATGGCAAGAAAAAAAGGTGAAATAAATGCATTTGAATCTTTTAAAATGGAGATTTTTGTCAAGGAATAGAACATAAATTTCAATTAATATATATCCTATTTTATTTTTTAGGAAATTTGTACATAGGTATTGAGTATACCAGTAAAACGACTTAAGGATTTCCTTTGTATTTCAAGTAATTGTTGTCCATTAATGATCTTCGGCCTATAAGCATAGGATCTATATTTTTGTCAAAAGCAAATATAAATAGAATTTTGAATGCATAAATAAATATCAGATTAGGAATAAATGAATTTAACTTTCCATGGGTTAAATGATGACAGAATTTCCATAAGTTATTACAACTTGACATCAAACCTGCTGGTTTTAATGCCCAGGACCTATTTTTTAGCTGCTGAGCTGAAAATTGGTGTTGGCAGACAAAAAGAAGTGATTTTTATTTCAAGAATACAACCAAATGCTAATTATAAAAATGGATTTTAAGTTACCAGAGGGAACATTTTTCACAAGCCTTATGAAAAGAACTGCTAGACAATACTCAATTAATTAAGACACCAAGAGCGTTCTCTTATTCCTGCTTTCTATTAGCTCAGTATTACTCATAGAGGAGATAAAAGCAGGAAGTTAAACTTTTCATTTGCTGTGTTTTTATTTTTGCCTTTTAAAAATGAGCAATCTTGCCTTTCCTTTCCCGCTGTTGGCATTTTGAGTATGTTTCCCTCAGCTTTGAATATGAAGCATTATAGGAGAAAATAAAGGAAAAATGTTTAGCTTGGTAGGTTAAAGGGGCTGTTGATATTAATCAGGAAACACAGATATTTGCTTTAAATGGCATAAACATCACAGACATAATGAAACAGAAACTCCAACACAAATAGGTGTTTATGTTTTCTTTCTACTGTATTTCATTGAATGGTGAATAGTGTTATAAAAAAATAACAGGAATATAAAGAAATAACTGACCAAGAAGGGTAATAGTCTTGAAGGTCTTATGTTCATTCATTCATTCATTTAATTCATTATGCATTCCTTCATTTATTGCTATTAATAGCCATTAATCTTGCATTTAAATCACCAAATTCTAACGCTCTCAATTCCCCATCCTACCTTTTCCCCAACATGTTATTAAAATTGTAGACATATGCAAAAAAATTTTAGTTGTTGGTTTAATTTTGCATATCCATTTACTATTGTTGGAGTTTCAAATATTTCATTAAATGAAATAAACTCAACAAAAAACATTTTTGGGACATTAATTTTTAATGACTTATTTCCCAAGGAGTACATGGTGAAAAACATACATAAAACAGCCACAAATGAAAGAAAATCAGTACACCAACCACTAGGATTTTTCAAAACATATGTATTTCTAATTCAATCACAGTCTTTGAATTTTAAACACGAACCTTTTGCAGCCTGTTGCAATAGAAATGGAGAATGGAGTCCTCGTACTCTCTTTTTCCCAGGAGGAGGTCAGTTGGTAGTAAAAACCCATGCAGTTTTCTCTGATATATTATTTAGGACAAAATCTATTGAAGAAACTTTAAATTAATATTATAGCCACTTAGAAAAATTTTTAGAGAAAAGAAGTTAGATTGAATAGCATAGTGTTACTTTATCAGAGTACAGTCAAGAACAAAAGATCCCTAGGGGATTATGAATTTAGAAACATCCTACCTTTGGCTTTCAATGTGAAATGTTAAAACACGAATGGGAGCAAGTCTGAAATAAATGCTCACAGAATATAAATTTGCTTATTTAGGTAAAACAGAAGAAATAAGAATGGATACAGCACATTGACATCTCAAGTATGACAAGAACGTGAGATAAAAAGTTTTGGAATTAACATTATAGTTGTCATTCACTAGGTGATTAAAATATTAATGGAATTCTATATATTACCACATAAAATCTTGACAATATTTTGAAGTTGGAAGAGGGCAGCATATTCAGTCCTCTTACAAGTGATAATGGAAGTGGCTGGCTCAACCGGGAGTGAGCTCCCCATCTGCATAACTACCTACCCTTCTCCATCAATCTTCATCAATAGGAGTGAACAGGCCAGACTGGAAAGCAAGATCTGTCTACCGGAGGATTCTCTGCAAGGGCAAGGGAATGTGCTCTCAACTGTGTCCAGAAGAAATGTCAGGAGTTAAAGTGAGAGGAGTATGTCTAAATACACTTGCAATGTAGTAGAGAATGGGAATATCCAATTGTGCATCGAACTTGAGTGAAGCAGGCAGCATCACTAGAAATCTGTTCATTCAACAAATATGTACCGAGTGCCTACAATGTGCCACGCACTTTGGTGGACACCAGAATATAGGGATGTACAAGAAAAAAACTGCTGCCGCTTTCATGAAAATTATAGGTATCTACAGAGAAAATACCTGTACTGTGAGAGTTAAACTGCATGGAGTCTGAAGTTCCTTTTAAAATTCTGTTAGTTTTATTAAAGCATAATGAGGTTAATTATTGTACAATGAGATGCCATTTTTAAATAGCCATGTCTTTTCATTTTTTTGTCTGTTACCACGATGGTGTTTATAAAGAAGAGCAAAATCATTTTGTCTAAAGGAGCCTTAATAGGCCTTCTGCAACTTATGTCTTCTGCCTTCTGCCTCTGCAAACATAATGTAGCACTGAGCAGGAACTTCTCTGGAAACTCTCTAGCCATACCCGAATTAGAGTCTGGAGATTTTAATTGAACCAGTCCCCTGAGAAATACTGCACCTTTTCTAAAGACAGCAAGAAGACCTTCAGATTCCCCTTAGTTTCTAACTTTCTTGACAGCAATTTCTTATTTCAATGAGACTGTCCAGCCAGAGTGAAAGTCAGTTGAGACTCAAAAATCATTGACCAGGTCACCATTTAATTCTATGTACTAATCACATTTTAATCTCCATGCTCTTCATTTTCTTTTTTAAGCTATTTAAAGCCTTATGACCTCATTTTCTCTGTTACGCAGAGGTGTTATCAAATGTATGATAAGACTCTTCCATCTCATTGTAAAAAACATTCAGTTTTTTAGGGCTTACAATATTTGGGTATATATCTATTACTGATTGCTGATACCTAATAACCTGTTGGACAGCCTCCTGCGTTCTTTGATGATTTGGGGCTTCTTTCACAATCTTCTAGCTCACTCTAATTTCTGGAGTCATTCTGAAGGACTTCGATATCTTTGTTGATTATCCTTCCCACAGTTGGTATTATGGTTCCTTGATCTCCTCTCCTCTAACAACCATTTTGCCTGCCCTCAACCACCCACTCCCTTGGCTGCCCCAAGACTGTTTTTTCTTTATTTTCCCCTTCTTCAGATAAATTGCATTGTAAAACTGTACATGGGAAAGAGAAGATGTTTTATGCTCCTAACCCCTTCCCGGTGAGATAGAAAGGCCAGCATACCAGGTTAGAGCTTGTCCTTGACAATCCACATACTTTCATCATCAAAAACTTGGCGTCATGGAATAATTAATACAGAAACTCCTTCCTTGATGATGATCTCTTATTATTACATTTTAACTGGCCGACAATTCCCACTATGACTGTCCTTTGAGCTCAAGAAGACTTTTAGCCCATAGACCCAATTATTCTCTCCCTGTTCGTGAACTAAATTTTTTTCTTACTTCCCTCTGTTTTTGGTTAACATGCTATGACTTGTCTCTTAATTACATTTTTGTCATTACTATTAACATTTGTCCATTTCTCCTTCTGTCATTCAGTTTCGGAAAATCAAACCAAACCAGACACAATGTTGGAGCAAACTCTCTGCTCTTTCTTTGCCTCCACCTAAGTAACTCAGCCTGCTGTGAAAACCATCCAGCTGGGCATGCTGGTGACACCATCCATGAAATCTAAACCATCATCTCCTCTGGGCCCTGAATACAACTCAGTATTGAATACATTTCCTTAGTCAACTTGCTCCCCTGTTGTCTGCAATGTTGGAAGAACAGATCCAGAAAAACTAAATAAAATCAGGAGCTCCAGATGGCAGACAAATATGCAGCAAAGAGGAACACAGAAATACATGGGTAGGGTTGCTGGGTGAAAAGTTATGTGCATTTACAGTTTTGTTAGCTCCTTTCAGATTATTTTCCCCAGAGGTGAAACTATTTGTATTTGCACCAGCAACGTATGACAGTACTCATTTCCTCAACCCTTGCCTCTATTGGATATTAATAACTCATTTCATATTTCTCAATCTGATGGGTGTAAATGGATCGTATCTCATTCTTGATTTAATTTACATTTTCCTGAGTAATAGTGAGATGAATTGACTATTAGTATTATTTCCTCATCTTTCTATTAGATCTTTCTTATTCCTTTGCAGTTTTTAGGGTCTTTGTAATGTGTTAGAATTTAGTTGTTTTTTTTCTTTCATGTATATTGTATATATTTTCTCAGCTTGGCATTCATCTTTTATGTTGATCTTTTATTATGCATAAATCAAAATGGTTTATGTGGTTGTATTAATATATATTTTTCATATGACCTCTGAATATTCTATCTTAAGAAATTCTTTTCTATCACAGATTTAAAAAAATGTGTTTTCTGAGTTCTTGCTATTTCACGGATATATTGTTCTTACCTTAAAAATGTTTCTTTTTTGTTCAGGAATATTTTTCATGTATATATTTTTCTTTGTATTTTTGTTCTGCATTATGAAATGTTTCTTTTACTCGATCTTCCAAAACAAATGTGTAACTTTTATTGATGACCATTCTTTCTCAGATCATTTGTTGAATTTTTATTCTTATTTATTTATTTTTTAAATTTAATTTAATTTTTCTTTTGGTGAGGGAGATTGGCCATGAGCTAACATCGATTGCCAATCTTCCTCTTTTTGCTGAGAAAGATTGGCCCTGAGCTAACATCTGTGCCCATCTTCCTCTATTTTGTATGTGGGTCGCCGCCACAGCATGGCTTGATGAGTGGTGTGTAGGTCCACGCCCAGGATCCGAACCTGTGAACCCTGGACCACCGAAGCGGAGTATGCAAACTTACCCACTATGCACCAGACTGGCCCCAAGTTGAATTATTTTTAAGTTCAGAGATTTTATTTACTTCCAGAGACTTTCTTTGTTTTCATTCTATTACCTTCAGTGTTGTAATTTCTTTTTTCCTTATAAATTGACTTTATTCTTTAGAGCAGTTTTTGGTTCACAGTAAATTAAACAGAAAGCACAGAGAGTTCCCATATACACCCAGAGCCTCTTCTATTATCAACATCCCCCACCAGAGAGGTACATTTATTACAGCTGATGAACCTACACTAACACACCATTATCAGTCCAAGTCCATAGTTTATATTAGGGTTCACTCTTGGTGTTTTACATTATGTAAGTTTGGACAAATGTGTAATGACATGCACCCACCATTATGGTATCATACAGAATAGTTTCACTACTCTAAAAATCCTCTGTTCTTCACCTGTTCATCCCACCCTCTCCCCTTCCTGCTGGCAACCACTGATATTTTTACACTCTTCACAGTTTTGCTTTTTCCGGAATGTTGTTAGTTGGAATAGTATAGTATATAGCCTTTTTAGAATGGCTTTTTTCACTTAGTAACATACATTTAAGGTTTCTCCATGTCTTTCCATGGATTGATAGTTCATTTCTTTTTAGTGCTGAATAATATTCTGTTGTCTGCATGTTCCAGAGTTTATTTATCCTTTCAGCCAAAGACATCTTAGTTGTTTCCAAGTTTTGCAATTATGAATAAAGCTACTATGAACACCTATGTGCAAATTTTTGTGTGAACATAGCTTTCAAATCACTTGTGTAAATACAAAGTAACATGATTGCTGGATCCTATGTCAAGAGTATCTTTATTAATTTTGTAAGACATTTCCAAAGTGGCTGTACCATTTTGCACTCTCACCAGCAATGAGTGCGAGTTCCTGCTGCCCTACCTCCTTGCCAGCCTTTGGTGGTGGTATCAGTGTTCTGGATTTTGGCCATTCTAATAGGTGTGTTATGTATCATTGTTGTTTTAATTCCCTGATGGCGGGTGATGTTGAACATCTTTTCATGTGCTTGTTTGCCAGTGCATATCTTCCTTAGTGAGGCGTCTGTTCAGGTCTTGGTCCATTTTTTATGGGTTGTTTGTTATTGAGTTTTGAGAATTCTTCATACATTTTGGGTAAGAGTCCTCTCATCAGACATGTGTTTTGCAAATATTTTCTCCTAGTCTGTGGTTTGCTTTCTCATTATCTTGACAGTGTCTTTTCCAGAGGAAAAATGTTGAAAAAGTCTTAATGGGGGCCAGCCCCATGGTGTAGTGGTTCAGTCTGGCATGCTCTGCTTCAGCAGTCTGGGTTTGCAGGTTCAGATCTCGGGTGCGCCCTACACCACTGGTCAAGTCGAGCTGTGGCGGCGACCCACATACAGAATAAAGGATGACTGGCATAGATGTTAGCTCAGGGATAAACTTCCTCAACCAAAAAAAAAAGGGGAAGATTGGCAACAGATGTTAGCTCAGAGCAAATCTTCCTCATACACACACACACACAAAATCTTAATGAAGTCCAACTTATTATTTCTTTCATGGATTGTCCTTTGGTGTCCTATCTGAAAAGTCATTTTAATATTTAAAGCCATCTAGATCTTCTCCCATGTTATCTTCTAGGTGTTTTATGGGTTTGCACTTTACATTTAGGTCTATGATCCATTTTGAGTTAATTTTTATGAATCTGTGTCCAGATTCATTTTTTTTTTTGCATCTGAATATCCTGTCATTCCAGCACCATTTATTGAAAAGACTATTTTTTCTCCATTGTATCACCTTTGTTCCCTTGTCAAAGATTAATTGACTGCATTTAAGTGGGTCTATTTCTGGATGTAATTTTTTTAATATTAAACTTTTATTTCTTCAATTGGGTCTCCCTAAATTGGTGGAAACTATTATGTCTTTTTGACTTTCCTTTACCCCAATATTCAGCTAATTCTTACTTATTCTTCATGAATCAGATTAAATGCCAGATTAGATTGTCTGGCTAATGGTACCTATAGTTTTCCTTCATATGATGCATTATAATCATAACTAACTTATTTATTTAGAAAATTTATCTCTCATTTTTAAATTACCTTAACTAGGTAATGGATATTCTATGCTACATACATATAAAGGAATACTACTCAGCCGTAAAAGGTGAACTACTGATTCATACAACAATGTTGATGAATCTCAAATGCATTGTGCTCAGTGAAAGAAGTCAGACTCAAAAGGCTCCATATTGTATGAATCTATATGATGTTCTGGAAAAGGCAAAATCATAGGGACAAGAATCATATCAGTGTTTGTAAGGGGGTTAGGGTGGTGGAGTTGTTGACTGAAAGGAACAGAGGAGAAATTTTGGAGAATGATGAATCTATTCTACATGTTGATTATATGTGTTTGTCAAAACTAGCAGAATTATACATGAATAAGTCATATATCAATTATACCTTAAAATGTGTATGTAGTTGTAAGAATTTTATTATTTTTGTATTATTTTGAGTACAATATTTGTTTCCAATTCTTATTCTACATTTTTTTTCTTGAATAGCTGAAATTTATAACTGGCCACCTCAACAATTCCCTTACTGATTTCAAAAAATTGTTATTAGAATCTCTTTGAGTCTCTCTGTATGTGGTCTTATCACCAGCAAAAGGAGATACTTTTTAGCTTTTCGTTTTCATTTTTTTATGCCAGATTTTCATGATCTGGTCTTAATGAATTTTCTAGACACCCCAAGAAATACTGAATAGTAATGGTGATAGTAGGCATCCCTGTTCAGGTCTTGATTTCATTTGAAATTGTTTCAATCTTTCAGCATGGAAAAATGTGTGGTTGGTTTTTGATAAATCATCTTTATTATACACAGAGTTTCCTTTTTTATATTTCACTTAAAACTTAGCATCATTTACATGGAGTGTATTAGATATAGGGAACGTATTAGATTCTTAGCATGTTTTGGTATAATTTTATGATATTTTGCTCCAGTGACTCACTGCTTTTTTAAAGAAGATATCTGAAATCTTAATTGTGTGAAGTGATGACCAGTGAAAATTTGTTAAAAAGTAATTTAAGGGAAATTTATTATCCAGAAATACTTATTTTCCTGCCATCTCCTTGCTTCTTAAAACAACCTCCAAACCTTTGTGCTAGAGATGGCATCTAGCTTGTGTGTTCACTTTATGATAGTTTTACCTTCAAAACAACATCCAGAAGAGGTTATTTTTATTTCCAACTTCAAGTTCAGCACTCCTTTCTCCAGTGCATAACTTGTCATGTACTCCAATAACGACAGGCATAACTGCTTGGGTTATGCTGATGAGTTTTATAATATCAGTTAATTCAATTTTTATGCCTTCAGATTAGTTGTATGGTTTATCACACACCTCTGTCGAATATTTGATTGTATAGTTTAACGGTTAAGAAGATGGTTCTACTGTAGAGCATTCAATGGTTCTATCAGACCGACCTGAATTTATAATACCTTCACAATTGTCAACCTGTCCATGTCACACTGTCCAACTCTACTTGAACAACTTATGAAATAGGCTTCAATTCTTTAATTACAAGGAAGAAATATTCCTTAGTTTGGTTATATTGATTCTTCAAAATATCAATTCTTTTCGATGTAAATCATGCCCCAGTAGTAGCAGATGAAGTAATGCTTAGAAGAAATTATTTTTTATTTAAAATATTTCTCTTTAAGAGAATGAGGGAAATTGGTTTCAATTCTAGTCTATTTCAATAGACAGTATACTTAAGTCATAAAAATTATAGCCTTGGAGCCAGAAACGCCTGACTATAAATCCTATTCACCACGTGAGCAAAGTAAACAAGCTCTATGAGCTCCAGTTTCCACAACTGTCAGTGGAGGTATTAAATGTTGCTATGATAATTAAATAAGATAATTTATACAGCAAACTAAATATTGCTGTTTACTTGGTACATAGTAAAATAACAAATAAAAAGTTAACTGGTTTTAGTAGTAGTAGGAGGAGTTTCTGTTTAAGTGGGTTGTGACATGTTAAGTAATGCGACATCCTCAATCTTCTTGGTGGATCTCCAGCAAGTATTTCAGGGAGTAGTAAATATTTTCTCCCATCCTGTAAGATTAGTCCTTCCTCCAACGGGTCAACTTTTCTAAGATTCTTGTTCACACTTTGCTTAAACTCATCTGAAGCGAATCCATATCCAATGCCAATAAAACTGTCTGGTAATCTGTTTGCTGGGAGCACTGGGAATTGAGTTATGTTTGTTAACAAACTTGGAAAAATTTAAGTATTTGAACATATTTTTCCATCAGCAATAGCGGCAATGATTTGATTGACATTGGACTAATGATATGGATGCTGTTTTCTCCGCCTTTTCACAGTACACCAATGCTAGTTATAGGGTTCCATTTTAAGATCTGGCTGAGTGCCAGGACAGCCGGTCTCAGCAAAATCGATCAATCCTCAGAAAATTATTGCCAGGTCAGCGCAAAACTATGTGAAGAAACGTTCAAACTCAATTATTTTTATTGCGGAACAAAAAAGAAACTCGTCTAAGGCTTTGTTGTGGTTGGGTCTATATGTAATAACATGGTAACGTATGAAAGGAGCTCCAAACCTGGTGCAGAGAGCCATCACCAGAAGGTGCGTTATCATTGCAGAGGACTGTATGTGAAGGGGGGGGTGACATTGGATATACACTGATCTTACAACATACGATGATATCATATTCTCAGATCTTTCATCTTTTTCCCTCAAAAGCAAAGTGCACAAAAAAGTAAATTCTATTCATTTAGGTTTACCCTGCCATTGATAATTAAAAAAATGAAAGCTTATTGACACGTTTAACTGTATTTCATCTTGAACATTACCCATATGCATTTATTTCTCTGGCCCTTGAAGATAAACAGAAGATCAAAGATTCGTGTAATTTGAGAATAATTGTTCCTGGAAAAAGTCAACTTGAAGAGAAAAATGAAAATCAAAACAAAATATTATTAAAATATTTCTTGAACTGTAATAAAATTTAGGTGGGAATATAAACTATAACAAAGAATACACCAAGTATTTTGGGGGGAAATTGTTTTGGTCATTTTATAAGTAAATATTTTTGTGTAAATAGGGACTTTTGCCTCCCCAAGAAACCTCATTGTAGCCAGGAATCTAGTACTGATAGGTTAATGAAGACACTATATTTATTTTTTTACATATATGCATTTCCTCTTATATGAATGCAGAACACATTTTTGAAATGTGGATAATGACATAATAATAAAAATAAAATTGATATATAAGTAACCTTCAATAAGCGTTTAAATGGGCAAGGCAATGTTATAAGCACTTTACACATGAAATAAGTGTCGTCATAACCATTTTGCTAAAGAGAGTTTGCTTACTTGCCCAAGCTCTCAGAGCTAGAAGGTGGTCTTCTGGGATTCACATTCATTTACATGACAGTATGTGTAGGTCCAATTAATAAATGAATGACTTAAACAAGAATTTATTGCAAATCACCTGTGTGCCATGCACTTCTATGTCCTGACATATAGTAAACAGGCAAAATCTCTGCTATTCAGGGATTTACATATTATTTGGGGAGGGGAATATTGGACAAATAAATATGCACAATATTGCCAGTTAGAGGGAAATGTTACGAAGAAAATTAAAGTGACCCAAAGGGTAGACAATCAATTGTCTAGAATGAGCTCTGTGAGGGGGTGGCATCTAAACGGAGACCTGAATGCTGTGTGGAATGACCAGAGTAGACAGATGGATGAAGAGAATTCTAGACAGAGAGAAGAGCAAGTCTACGTGCTTTAGGTAGGCACATGCTTGGCACAGTCAAGGAAGAGCAAAATGATCAAGGGATGGATCACAGCAAGCGGAAGAGGAGGGGGAGAATTGAGGATGATGCTGAGAGTGAGCCAGGGACCAGTGGGTATACGCCAAGGGAGGAACTTGGTGTTTTATGCTAAGGATGTAGGAAAACAATCAGAGAGTTGACACAAAGAGAGTGGCTCCATCAGCTTTCTATTTTAAGAGGATGGCTCTGAGTTCTGCGTGGAGGATGTTCAGTACAGCGAGACTAGGATCAACGCTGTTTCTGCTTTCTGCGTTGATCGTCGGGAGAGATGATGGGCTTAGACGGGTGGTAGCAGTGGTGGAAGGAATTCTGGGTAGATTGACTGGGTGGACGGATTGGACTCCTAATTAATGAACCTAAAGTGCTCTTCTTTTGTAATATTTGCAGTTAGACGAATCTCTCTTTTCAGTTTACTTTTTCTTTCTCTAGAACCAGAATACTGTTATGCTTTAAAAGAAGAGACAACTCAATAAATGCTGGTTGAATAAATAAATGACAGAAATGTATCTCTTTCCTATTTTGCAGATCCAGTTTCACATGCAGTGTTGAATAATTTATCACCGCTTCATACTCTGGTAAGTTCAGCATACTCTACAGCTTCAAGGTCATTTTTTTTAACTGTAGTTACCTGAGTAATCTAAAATGTGGCACAGAGTGTGGGGTTTAAAACTAAATAATCTTTTCTTGTGTAGTTCTCTAGTAGGTATCATATCTTCTAAATGTCACCGATGCTAACCTTCATTGTTGTATTCTGGTCAAATACGCCGCAAATAAATTGTTATATCAGTTTTAACTCACTTGAAGAGATCTAGGATAAAGTGCAAAAAATTATGAAAAAAAATTGTATAAAATGAAAATGTTTTCTAATACTACTGCTATTTTTATCCTTCCATGTTTTTAAAGGAGAAATGCTAATAACATCATGTTCAACATGTATGTAGGCACTGAATGAAAAATACATTTTCTAAACAGACTGTTAAATTGGCTTTGAAAACTGTACTGAATGTGCAGTTTTTCTGGCACTTTCCCTCTTCCTTATTTTTCTGAGAGCTGTTTTCCCTCTGAATCATAGAAGCCAGAAGGTGTAAAGATGTAGAGTTGTTGGTGAATATGCTTTCTGCCGTGTGGAGAAAGCTGGCCTATAGCGAAAGGGAAAGTGCAGCTGATGTACATGGAGACGCCAAGGCGAGAGACACAGATGGGCCCTGACTGTGGGCGAGCCCTGACGGTACTGTCCTAGGGTCTGCAAGACACACAGGGATCTTGTAGATTCCCTGCTGAACCTGAGCTGGATTTGTAACAGAAACTTAAATCATACAAACAACTGTTTGAGAGACAAGCTCAAAAATACTTAGAATAACTGTATGACTCCTCGTTGTGACTACTTTAGCAAGAATGTTTAAAACATAGGTTCTATAGCTTTGTTTAAAAGGAGTCTATACATTTTCTATATTATTAATCTGTAGATTATAAAGCCTTCATTTAATGAGAAGCTCAGCTCTCCCAAAACACTACATATAAGCAAGAAATGCCCTTAGTGATGTCGTTCAGTCTCATGGCTCTAAAAATATTATTTATATGTGGTGATTTCCAAATTTATTTCTCTGGGTCAGACCTTTCCGCTTGAGTTCATGCTCATATAACTCATTCTCATAGACCCAACATCTCCACTTAAAGGTCTAATATACTTTGAAACCCAACATGCCCTTTTCTCACTTAACATATGCAATTCATCTTCAAATCCTATTGGCTTGCCCATCAAAATCTGCCCGTAGTCCGAAACTCCTTACCACTGCCACTGCTATTTGTTTTTTCACCAAAATCCTTCAGTATCTTCTAAATCTGTCTCCCTACTTCTGCCAGGAAAGTTATGGTTATGTTAAAGAATGGTTATGTTAAAACAAAAATTAAGTCATCTCACTCCCCAGTTAAAAAGACTTTGATAACTTTCCATCTCTTTTAGAATAAGAGCCAAAATCAGAAAAGTGTCCTACCAGGCTCTGGAAGATACACTTCTTCCTCAATCCCTTCTTTCCTCGGTCCGTTTCTTCCTGTCTCTGGACTCATCTCCTTCATCTGAGTGGCAGCCACACTGTCCCTCTCTGCTGGGTCACTCCTGGCAGCTCTCTCCCAGACCATCAGACTCGCTGTTTCCACAGTCCAGGATGATCTTTACCTAGATGGTCATGAGTCTTGCTCTCCTACCTTCTGTGGTATCAGGGTCCAAATATTGATTCATAAACTTTTTAAAGTATTTAAAATATTTTGAAGGAGGAGATTTAACACATGGAATTGGTTATATGCGTGATGAGGGTGTTAAGAAAACTTGAGTTAGCAACAGGAGGAAGCCTTCTAGCTCTGGGCAAGAGAGACAAAGGAAACAGGCAATGTTAATGGAATTCAAGGTCTGGAGTCAAACAGAAAAGTCCTCAACTACAGTTAGCCCCTCCGGTAGGAGTTAGAGCCACAGAAGCAGGGCCGCTGCTGGAGGCACCGCCCAAAACAGGGTGGGGGCAGGAAACACCCTGTCTTCTTCCCGTCCTACTCCTTAGTTCCCCCCATTAGCTAAACTCAGGTAGATGCCCCTGGCTTAGGGCAGAATTCTGCAAATACAAAGCAGAGCAGAGGAAGGCTGAGCAATGGATCTGAGGACAAAAGCTCCTACCAGCACACCCTTACTCAGAGGGACCCCTTCAGTCTGGCCCTCTCTGAACACCCCGTCTAAAATTGCACCCCTGGACCACCCAGTGGCGTAGTGGTTAAGTTCACACCCTCCGCTTCAGCGTCTGGGGTTCACGAGTTCGGATCCTGGGTCCAGACCTACACACCACCCATCAAGCCATGCTGTGGCTGCATCCCATATAAAGTAGAGGAAGATGGGCTTGAATGTTAGCTCAGGGCTAATCTTCCTCACACACACACACAAAAATAATAAAATAAAATAAAATTGCATCCCCCCACAACATTCCCTATCCTTCTTTCTTATGCAATTTTTTTCCATAGTATTTATCATCATTAAACATTACCTATTTTACTTTTTAATATTTCCTTTGCTTGTTTCTCTAGATAGAACATGAGTTTTTAAGGGCCTGGACCATTGCCTGTTTTATTCACGACTGATCCCCTAGCACCTGGGACTGTTTCTGACATGTAGTGATCAGTCATTAAATATTCGTGGATGAATGATTGAATGAGTAGGTAAATTGAGTATGAAAATGGTCTTGCACTAAAGAGCATACCTTGAACTGGAGAAGTTTCATTTAAGAGATGTTTAGGCTCTCACACAGAGCTAGTTAACCTATGCTTTAGATTCCCTTGAAAATGCTAGTGAAATCACATTTCTGTGTATTGCAAATTCCAAGGAACTGGTTGGACATACAAAAATGAAGCATCCCAGCAAACAGACACACTCATGTGTGCTATTGAGCCATCTAATAATTAAAGTAAAAAAAAAAATCTGTCAAAAATAAACATAAAAGTCCAGGTTCCACTAGTGTGAGGACACATAGACCTTCAATATCACTTGATGCATGATCAGGTGATATTTTCTGCTCCCTACAAGAACTGATGATCCCGTTGGTGACCTTGAAACATACAAAAAGATGCACATATTTTATTATCCACTATTTAATAGGGATGTAAAAGAGCAATAATGTATATCCTAAAACTTTTCCACAAAGGTTGTAAAATTAAATAACATCTTCATGCTTCAGGGTTTAAACCTTATTCCTAGAAATTTTTTTATAGGAAATATCCATAATGAATGAAATTATTCTGTGTGTGTGATATATATATAATGCACATATGAAATATGATAAAGTATCTTTAAAAATTGTGTGATTTTAGTTAGAGAACATAATTTCAAATTCTGTCACAAGTTGTTTGACTTTAGGTAAGTTATTAACCTGCTTTGAAATTGAGATTTTTTCATTTAAAGTCTTACTACAAGGGCTAAGTGAAATAATATTGATCTTTTTAATTACCTAGCACACTGCCTAGCACATAGAGAAGGGCATTTTAAGTCTTCTGAAATGCAATTAAATATACCCAGGTAGAGTTGAGTAAGTATGAAAATTAGAAAATTGCATGATTTTCATATGATTTTCATAATCGACAGTATTTTGAGGTAGATTGTTTGAAATGTAATCTGCAGTAAGAGTCTAAAAATCTATTTATAATAACTGCCAAAACAGAAATGGAATAATTCTGGCATTTGAGACCATCTAAAATGTATGATTTCAGAATATTTTCTATAAAATTAAATTTAAAGTTAAATTACCATTTGGGCTATAAATAGTCATACTGTTAAATGAAACTTTTCACTTTTTAATGTTTATTTTTCATAGATTGATAATCTAGTTAAGTGGCATCTTTCTCTAAATTTTTTGGTATCTCTGATACAGACTTGATTCAAAAGAGAAAACCAATCACTCTATATTTCATGATAACCATTTCACATAATTGCCTGGAACAAAATCAATCAGATGATAACATGTAACTCTTTTAAAGAGATGCAGTTTGGAAATATAGCAATTCATTGGCCCATTTATTTTCCCCAAGTTCAAGCATAAAGAAAATGAAGATGCAGTTTTGATTTAAGACATGAAGAATTTTTTTCATGAAGAGTTAACTACATTTTCCATAGTATCTGATTTTATTATTTGGGATTCTATAACATTAAGGTGTGAAATGTGTTATAATTACCTATCCCTAGTAATTTACAGAAATATGGTGGAAGTCACTCAACTATTGAGTTTTGGGTTGATGTGATGAAGAGTGTATACTTAATAAAAGTTTAATTCTGCTACTAAAATTTAATCACAAAATGTGTTAAAGTACTGACCAAGAGATAAAAATAACATGGGTAAGATGAACTGGAGTGATATTTTTCTGAGGGTTAAATCTAAATAGAGCATAAGAAATATTTCTATAGATTACAGTATTAGATGCTAAAGAGGAAATATGGGGGGATTGAATAGACATTGATACACTCACCTAGATATCTACATATATATATATATAGAGAGAGATACCTATATATATGCATATGTATATTTTTTACAGTGATAATTGTTCATTTATCTATTCAAAAAGGTTTTACTGAGCTTCTCCTACATACATAACACTGTGGTTTGTGGGAAACTCAAAAGGAAAGAGAAAGTTTTACTTGCCTTTATAACTTACCTGATAGCACTGATAATAAATACTCCATAGGAGAAATGTACTCACAATCTGTCTACCCTGTTCCACCCACGTGCAAGCGATAATACTGTGTGTACAGACCTGTCCTAGTCTTCAACTAGAGAACTAGGCCTAGGAGAATGGAAAGCATTTCCACTTATTAGTGAGATGAAGAAAGAGAGAAGTTGTGCTCATGGTTTGGGGGGGCCTGTGTAGTTTGCGCACACCTGACTTTCGCCTCCTTTCCCCAGCTGGTGTGCAATGATCTGGCTAACAGGCCTGGTGCCGACGTTCCTAATTCTGAATTTTCACTACCAGGGTGAGGCAAGTCCTTGTGTTAATCCACACCCCAGGACTCTTCCCTGCCTTGACTGATTTCTGCTACTCATCAATAGCCTTCAGCCTCCACTTAACCAGGGCCACTGGCTTTATCTTAGTAGGAAATGCTGAGAGAATTTAGTAGTGGAAGACATTCCAGCTGGGCAGATGGCTAAGACTTCACCAAATAACTTACCATTAAACTTGGCTTTGATAGATAGACAGGATGTTGGTAGAAAAAGTCACAGAGGGAATGCTTTCTAAACAAGAACAGCATTAATCAAAAAATTAAACAAAAGTCAGTATCTGGAAAGTGTACAAAATATTCAAGGAGTCATAAAGAGTCCTATTTGACTGGAGAGTAGGGCATGGGTGGAAAACTGAACTGCTAACACAGGAGAATGAAGGCCGGATTACAGACTACCACATAACAGGTCCCATCTCAGCTCTTCAGAGTGAATACTCAGCCATTTCCTCCTTGTAATCTTTCTGCTAGAAACAAGGAGTGACACTGCTGAGCATATCAAGAGCCTCTTTCCTGAGACCAGAAAGTTTTGGAAATGCCATTTGTGAATCTAATTTCTGAATCTTACTCTGAAATCATCAACCTCCACATCACACGTCTCTTGACATCTTCCAACTCCGGACTGTTCTTCTGGAACAGCCACGTCACCTCTATGACTTGCTTTGCTTGGAACTCTCAAAGGCAGGATTGCCTTATGCTTATCTAGGAAACTAATCAGTAAACTGTGAGAAAGAAAGAAAACAAATCTATCCAAGACAACTTCCTTGTTAAGGCCAACCCATTTCCAAGGCACTGGCCTTGTTTCTGCCTCCCTTCGCCTTTTTTCAGATAAAATGTCTGGAGTGACCCTGACTGTAACACATCTGCCCTCACTGCTCTGAACTTAAAAAATGATATCCAATCTCCATCCCCAAGGATGAGTTCACTCATGGCACTCCCAACACCTGAGATAGACTGCAATGATTATGCAAAGTCTACATTTGAACTTTGGATTAATTGTAGTTTTTGGTGACATGTTACAAAAATGAGTGTGGCTAACTTAAACAGAAAACATAATTTATTGGAAAGATTTGAGAACTATCACAGATTAACAACAAAAACAAAATGTTGTGGAGAATCAGGTTTGTGAGAAGAAAGGAACTAATGGAGATAGAACATACTAGAAGGCTGCCACTACTTCCTGTCCCAGGAGCCATACAAAGCTCTCTGTACTGACTACAGTAGATGTTGCTACTGCCACTGGGTGTAGCTGCTGTTCAATTCTCTGCCTTGAGTCTAATCGTCCTGTCCATTTTTCTTTGCATTACTCACTCCAGACTCAAAGTTCTGCAAAGCAGCACATAGTTAACTAGAGGTTATGGCCCTCATCCTCGATATTGTAGTGAGAAATTGGGTATTTCTACCTGTCACCAAGATTTAGAAAATGGACCATTCCTCCAAAATGAATGTTCAGATGCAGGACAAAAATAAAAATAATGACGTATAAAAATAGTTACACCATTTGGCTACCCAACATCTACACACATTTTTCTTCCACACTTATATTTATAAAATGAAAATGCTCCAGAAATCTTTGAATTCTTTACTTCGTATTTTGCCACATACTATTAACTATTTTTGTTATGCAACATTCCTGAGTCCAAATTTCCGTGAAGCAGCAAGCAATTTAGATTATTCCCAGATCTGTAAATAATAACATCCAATGAAGAACCTCTGGCAAGTGACCCTTAAAAAAAATTCATCCCATTCTAAAGTTAGGTTCCATATACCTTCAAAAATCCATTGTCATGTGTAATCCCCAGATGTTTCCTGATAGAAACTAGCAAAACCCTGCAATTCTTTCACGTGGCGTCCTACTCCAAGTTTTGACTTTGCAGTTGGCCACATAGGGGCATGTTGGAATGTGATTCCGGATCTATGTCTGTGGACTAAAGTAGGTCGTGAGGAAACTCAACTTCCTCAAATAACAAGGAATTGGTATTATCATGCCTCATAGATATGACAATATTATTAGTCTGACCAGAGAGTTTGGTGGGCATTGGGAGTTTGGGTTACTCATGGGCTCTTTGAATTTTCATGTGTATCTCCATTGTATTGCTTGTGGTCTCACTGCTTCCTGCTGAATGCCCTCAGCTTCACATAGGAGATATGAAGAGGTTATGATTCAATGGATGTTTTAATTTCACAACTTGCAGAATCAAATGCTGACTTGGGTTTTGGCTACTGTGGCTGAAAAAGGAATAAATTCTGTTAGTGTAGTCACAGAAAGACACTGTGACTCACTGTTGGAAGAAGTCATTCCATTCCATGCCCGTGAAGTTCACATGCTCTTCCTACCGTTCATCATTTCCTGTGACAGGGGCTTCAAGACTCCCAAAACATTTTGTTTAATTCATTCAGGTGACTATGAGTGATTACTTAATTAGCTGTTTCCCCTCTGCTGCTAGATTCTAACTCTTGGATACCCACAGGATTTTCTGCCCTCTGACATACTGAGGCCACTTTTCCAACTCAGAGTCCCCACATCTCCTTGAGGAAATTCTGCCGTCAGTCCATTTACAGTGTTTGGTTCAATCCATGGATACTGACCTACTTAACTCATGCAGAAAGTACTTTATTGGAAGCATGTTTGCATAACTCCCTAAGTTGGCAAGAAAGTTTGAGAACTATATTTTGAAAATGGTGAAGAACCAGTGGAAGGTAGGCAAAAAACCCAATCTGGCCACAACACTACCATGGACAGCGGCCACCCCCGCACTGGTCATATGTATATTGCTGTAGTGCCACAGATTCAAACTCCTCTTCCATTCTTCCTTATGACATTTCTTCATGAATCATATTTCTAGGTGGTTACATCTAATTGGCTCAACCTTGGTCATTTGCCCTCACCTTGGTTTCCAGGTTGTAGGGAGAGGAAAATATCTCTCTTAGGCTCTCAGGGTGGGTAGATACTCTGCCTCTTCAGAAACTCACATTGTGAATAATTGCCTCTAAAATAGGAAGGGGTCTTTATAATAGAAATCCCAAAAACACTAATATCCACAGAAAAGTTGGTACGTGTCTTCCCTAGTTTTCCCTGCTTTCCTGTTGGATAGCTGACAAATGACCCTTCCCCACCTTGGGTCCCCCTCAGATCTTAGAATTTACTGTAGTGGTATCTACAAGAACTCTACCCTCTCCCTACTGAGAGCAAATGTTGATGATGTGGACTTTTTAGGAGGCAAAGGGAAGGTGTCGGAGTCTGTGAGCAGCAGGGTGACGTCACAGTCAGGGTGACACTTGGGGATATTATCTGACAGGAAAGATGGAGTGGAAGCTGTGGTTCTGCTTTAGGATCCTCTTGTAAAAGACAGAATGAGAGGTAAGGAGGGACTCAAGTAAGTTTATGGAGGTAATGAAAGAAAACTGAAGGTTCAGTACACAAAAGTTGGTGTCTAATGACCTGTGTTATCTAAAGAGAAGGAAGAGGTAAAATGTGTGCACAGCTTTTTTAGCACAGATGTCTAGAAGAAAGGTGGTCCCACCGGCAGAAATAGTGAAGGCAGGAAGAGAAATTCATTGTAGCAGAGGAGATAAATGATAAACATGGTTTTGACTATTTTCAGTCTGATGGCTGAGAAAAAAAGCAAGTGTGGGACATTGGCAATGCAGAACTGCTATGTGCAATCCTTCATGATTTCAGTTAGGTTGTTTGATTTATTGTGATAGGTGATTTCAAACTCTCAAAGGAACATGAGATGAGATGATGAATGGCGCTGAGCTTATGAGTTAATGATCATAAACCAGCAATGGATTGCTTACCAGTCTGACGTACAATCTAGAAAACAGATTTCTGAAGTTTTAAAACCACTTGCTGAATAGTAAGTAGGAAAAAACAAAAACATAAAAGCATGTGATTTATGAAGCTTATTAAACAACTCTAAATCCTTTTGGAAATGCCTGCACCTTATTATTAAGACAAAAAAATGCTGAAAAAATGAAAAACTTAGAAATGACCAATATTCTAATAAAAAACGTTTATAAATTTTTATTTTTTAATAAAAACTTAAAGTTGAGGTAATTATTTAATTTAGTTAATTAGGTTTTTTGGAAAAGTGACTTTTAAGGAAACATGTTTTTGGTAATTTTCAAAATAAGCAATTGAATTATGACAATTAGTACATAATTGCAACAGCAGGAAAATTCTACATGTTTACATAAATTGGTGGCACTTAAAAGGAACATTTTAAAATTATTTTTATTAGCCTATAGAAAAATCCGTAATTTCACTGGAAATTTTTCTTCCTTTAGACCACTTTCTTATAGCAAAACGATTAACAGCACAAGCCTGCTCACAGAAACAATTGCTCTAACAAGAGACATTTCCGATGTTGAGGTGCTTCCATTTGCATCCATTAGAAGCCTGGTAAATACTTCTTTAGGAAATTCATAACAATTGACTTTGGTGTGACTTGACGAATAATTCTAACTGATTTATAAAGCAAATACCTTGACAATTAAGATAGTCTAACTAATGGTCCTATGTTCTTCCAGTAAGACAACTATCCACATTGATGCAGCATTAAACACAATTCCATCTTATTTTATCTGATTTTGCATAGTCTTAGATTTCTAATCACGATTTGAATTTCTTCTTTTTCTAATGTTATGATCAGTAATTTGCAAGACAAATTCAGAAATACCAAAGTCTTATTATCCTTTATTCATCTCTGCGTTGGATTCTACTTAATATTTTAAACAGACTAAAGACACTGATTATAATTCTTCTTTTACTGTAATTCCAACAAACCTCTTCTAACAGAAGATTTGTGATAAAAATTGTATTTAATTAATCCCTACATTAGGAAAGAATTTGCAAGTTTAAATATCTTCAGCTGTAAGCATTATCTTATTTAAGATTTACAGCAAATTTTTAAGAACTATTATTAGCTCAATTTTTATATGAGAGTAAGTTTCAAAGCGGACAAGTAATCTACATAACAGAGAAGCAAATTCAGGTTCTATGACTATAAATCACAAACATGCTGTTTTCACCATTAAACTAGTATTTTGAGTACTACCATATTTCTTAAGTTTTTTTCCTGTTTATTTGCTAAGAAAGGAGGGAGGTTTGTTATAGACGCACGTGACTAGGTCCAATAAATTGATGTATTCAACAGTGACTAATACTTTAGAGCACACACCATATTCCAGTTTTCTTTCTAGTCAATGATAACACAATGCTGACATTAAAGCAAAATCCTTGCTCTGGTGGAGCTTACATTCTAGCAAAGAAGTGTGTAAATAACAGATCTATTAGATACTCTTATGTAATAAGTGCTTTGAGAGAACAATGGAAAATGACAATGAGATAGAAAATATTGTGTGTGGGGGAGAAGGAGGAAGCATGAGTGGTGCTGTTACTTTAGAGAACACCAGCCACTTTAGGTCAGAGCAGGAGAGACCCATAGAGTTATCTGCAGGGTAGTGTTCCAAAAAGAGGATCTCACAAGTGGGGAAGTTTGATAACTTAGACCAAACTAACACAAACACAGATAAATTAGCAAATAAATAGACTTGCAAACACTTGAACTGACGTGTTACAGAAGAGGAAACATATGAGAACAATAAATGTATGAAAATAAGCTCAGAATCAATAGTAAGCAGAGAAATAAAAATGAAATCTACAGTGAAATTTTTTTAACCTACAAAATTATCAAAGATTTTGATAATTCTAAGTCCCCCAAATAATATGATACAACAGTGCAATTTATATACTACCACTACATTAAGTACATTACATCCTGATGACTTATTTATTTTATAACTGGAAGTTTGTACCTTTTGACTTCCTTCACCCATTACATCCACCCCCCAAACCCTAACTCTGGCAACCACCAATCTGTTCTCTGTACCTGCGAGCTCTTTTTTTTTTTAGATTCCACATATAAGTGAAATCATACAGTATTTTTCTTTTTCTCTCTGACATTTCACTTAGTGTAATACCCTCAAGGTTCATCCTGTTGTTGCAAATGGCAAGATTTCTTTCTTTTATATGGCTGAATAATATTCCACTGTATATATATACCACGGTTTCTTTATCCATTCATCCATCAATGAGCATTAATGTTGCTTTCATGTCTTAGCTATTGTAAATAATGCAGTGAACATGGAGGTGCAGATATCTTTTTGAGTTAGTGTTTTCATGTTTTTGGGTAAATACCCAGAAGTGGAATAGCTGGATCATATTATAGTTCTAGTTTTAATTTTTTGAGGAACCTCCATATTGTTTTTCGTAGTAGCTGCATCAATTTACTTTCCCACCTACAGTGCACTAGGATTCCCTTTTCTCCACATCCTCACCAACATTTGTTATTTCTTGTCTTTTTGTTAATAGCCTTTCTAACAGGTGTGAGGAGATATCTACTGTTGTTTTGATTAGCATTTCCCTGATGATTATTGATGGGGAGCACCTTTTTATGTACCTGTTGGCCATCTGTATGTCTTCTTTGGAAGAATGTCTATTCAGATCCTCTGCTCATTTTTTAATTGGATTGTTCATTTTTTTTGGTATTGAGTTGTATGAGTTCTTTATATATTTTGGATATTAACCCCTTATCAGATACATGAATTGCAAATATTTTCTCCCATTCCATAGTTTGCCTTTACATTTTGTGGATGGTTTCCTCTGCTCTGCGGGAGCGTTTTAGTTTTATGTAGTCCCATTTGATTTTTGTTTTTGTTTTCTTTGCTTTCAGTGTCAAATCCAAAAAATCATCTCCAAGACCTATGTCAAGGAAACTACTACCTACGTTTTCTTCTAGGAGTTTCATGGTTTCAGGACTTACGTTCAAGTCTTTAATCCATTTTGAGTTAATTTTTGTGTATGGTGTAAGATAGCAGTCCAGTTTCATTCTTTTGCGTGTGGCTGCGCTGTTATCCCAACACGATTTAGTGAAGAGGCTGTATTTTCCTCAATGCATATTTTTGGCTCCTTTATGGTAAATTAATTGGCCATATATGTGTGGGATTATTTCTAGGTTCTCTATTCTGTTTCCTTGGTCTATGTGTCTGTTTTTACACCAAAACCATACTGTTTTGAATACTACAGCTTTGTAATATATTTTGAAATCAGGGAGTGTGGTGCCTCCAGCTTTGTTCTTATTTCTCAAGATTGCTTTGGCTATTCGGGATCTTTTGTGGTTCCATACAAATATTAGGATTATTTGTTCTATTTCTGTGAAAAATGCCATTGGAATTTTGATAGAGACTGTGTTGAATCTGTAGATTGCTTTGGGTAGTATGGACATTTTAACAACATTAATTGTTCTAATCCATGAGCAGGAATATCTTTCCATTTATTTGTGTCTTCTTCAATTTCTTTTATCAATGTCTTATAGTTTTCAGTGTACAGATATTTCACCTCATAGGTTAAATTTATTCCTACATATTTTATTCTTTTTGATGTAATTGTAAATGGGATAGTTTTCTTAATTTCTTTTTCTGATAGTTTTTTGTTAGTGTATAGAAATGCAACAGATTTTTTGTGAGGAGTTAAGATCTGTTGCCAGTCTTCCACTTTTTTCGCTTGAGGAATATTAGCCCTGAGCTAACATCTGTGCCAAACTTCCTCTATTTTGTATGTGGGACACCACCACAGCGTGGCTGACAAGTGGTGTAGGTCTGCTCCCAGGATCCAAACCTGCAAACCCAGGCCACCGAAGTGGAAAGCACAGAACTTTAACCACTTTGCTATGGGGCTGGCCCCAACAGATTTTTGTATATTGATTTGGTATCCTGCAACTTTACTGGACTCCTTTATTAATTCTAACATTTTTTTGATGGAGGCTGTAAAGTTTTCTATATATAATCTCATATCTGCAAATAGTGACAGTTTTACTACATTTCTGATTTGGATGCCTTTTATTTCTTTTTCTTGCCTAATTTCTCTCACTAGGGCTTCTGAGAACTATGTTGAGTAACAGTGCAAAAGTGGACATCCTTGCCTTGTTCCTGATCTTAGAGGAAAAGCTTTCAGCTTTTCACTGTTAAGTATGATCTTAGCTGTGGGTTTGTCATTTATGACCTTTATTATGTTGAGGTATGCTTCCTCTATACCCACTTTGTTGAAAGTTTTTGCCATGAATGAGTGTTGAATTTTGTCATATGCTTTTTCTGCATCTATTGAGATGATTGTGTGATTTTTATCCTTTATTTTGTTAATGTGGTGTAGCACATTGATTGATTTGCGTGTGATGAAGCATCTTTGCATTTCTGAAATAAAGCCCACTTGATCATGGTTTATGCCTCTTCTAATGTATTATTGAATTTGGTTTGCCAATATTTTGTTGAGAAATTTGCACCCATGATCATCAAGGATACTGGCTTGTAATTTTCTTTTCTTGTGGCATCCTTGTCTGGTTTTTGTGCTAAGATAATGCTGGCCTCCCAAAGTCAGTTTGGAAGTGTTCTCTCCTATTTTTTGAAAAATTTGAGTAGGAATGGTTTTAATTCTTCTTTAAATATTTGGTAGAATTCACCAGTGAAGCCATATGGCCCTGGACTTTTGACTTTGGGAGGTTTTTGATTACTGATTTTATCTCCTTACTAGTAATTGGTCTGTTCAGATTTTCTATTTCTTCATGATTCAGTCTTGGTAGGTTGTATGTTTCAACTTCATCCATTTTTTTTCTAGGTTTTCCAATTTGTTGGTGCATAATTGTTCATAGTGTACTCCTATGATCCTATGTAGATCTGTGGTATAAGTTGTAATGTCACCCTTTTCATTTCTGATTTTATTTATTTGAGTCCTCTCATTTTTTCTTAATTAATCTAGCTAAAGTTTTGTTAATTTTATTTATCTTTAAAAAAAAGACAGCACTTAGTTTTATTGTTCTTTTCGAATGTCTTTTTAGTCTCTCTTTCATTTATTTCCACTCTGATCTTTGTTATTTCCTTCCTTCTAATAACTTTGGGCTTTGTTCTTTCTCCGGTTCCTTGAGGCATAAAGTTAATTTGTTTAATTGAGATTTTTTTACTGTTTCTTGATATAGGCATTTATTGCATGAGCTTCTCTCTTAGAACTGCTTTTGCTGCATCCCATAAGTTCTGGCATGTTGTATTTCCATTTACATTTGTCTCAAGATATTTTTTTATTTCTCTTTTGATTTTTTTGACTCACTTGTGGTTCAATATCATGTTGTTTAATCTCCACATATCTGTGAAATTTTCAATTTTCTTCATGTAATTGATTTCTCGTCATATCATTGTGTTCAGAGGAGATGCTTAATATGATTTCAGTCCTCTTAAATTTATTAAGACTTGTTTTGTGGCCTAACATATGATCTATCCTGGAGAATGTTTTGTGAGTGCTTGAGAAGAATGTATATTTTATTGCTTTTGGTAGGAATATTCTGTATATGTCTGTTAAGTCCATACTGTCTAACATGTTGAAGACAAATATTTCCTTATCAATTTTCTATCTAGATGGCCAAAGTAGGGTATTAAAGTCCACAACTATTATTGTATTGCTGTCTAACTCTCTCTTTAGTTCTGTTATTATTTGCTTTATATATTTAGGTCCTCCTATGTTGGGTACATAAATATTTACAAATTTTATATCCTCTTGTTGGATTAACCCCTTTATCATTATGTAATGCCCTGTCTTGTCTCTTATTACACTCTTTGTATTAAAGTCAATTTTGTCTGTTATAAGTACAGCTGCCCCAACTTTCTTTCAGTTTCCATTTGCATGGAATATCTTTTTCCATCCTTTGACTTTAAGTCTGCGTGTGTCCCTACATCTGAAGAGTCTCTTGTAGGAAGTATATAGATAGGTTTTGGTTTTTTAATTCATTCAGTCACTCTCTGTCTTTTGATTGGATAATTTAGTCCATTTACATTTAGAGTAATTATTGATAGGTATGTACTTACTGCCATTTTGTCAATTGTTCTCTGGCTATTTTGTAGTTGCTCTGTTCTTTTCTTCTTCCCTTGCTCCCTTTCCTTATGATTTGGTGTTTTTCTTTAGTGGAAAAAAGAAAGATTCCTTTCTCATCTTTTGTGTTTCTACTATAGGTTTTTGCTTTGTACTTACCATGACGCTTACATAAAACAACTTATATTTATAACAATCTATTTTAAGTTGATAATAACTTAAGTTTGAATGCATTCTAAAGCTCTATATTTTTACTTCCCCCACATTTTATGTTTTGATGTCACAATTTACTTCTTTTTATTTTGTCTATTCCTTAGTAAATTATTGTAGTTATAATTATTTTTACTACTTTTGTCTTTTAACCTTCATATCAGCTTTATAAGCGATTAACCCACCATCTTTACAACATTAGTTGTTCTGAACTTTGCTATTTATTTACCTTACCAGTGAGATTTATACTTTTATATGTTTTCCTGTTACTAATTAGTGCCCTTACATTTCAGCTTAAACAAGTCCCTTTTTTATATCTCATAAGGCTGATCTAGTGGTGATGAATTCATTTAGCTTATGCTTGTCTGGAAAACTCTTTATCTTTCCTTCGATTCTAAATGACAACTTTGCCAGGTAGAGTATTCTTGGCTGGCAGTTTTTGTCTTTCAGCACTTTGAATACATCATGCCACTACCTTCTGGCCTGCAGGGTTTCTGCTGAGAAATCTGCTGATAGTCTAGGAGTTCTTTATATGTAATAAGTTGTTTTTCCCTTGTTGCTTTAAAGATTCTCTTGTCCTTAACTTTTGACACTTTAATTATGATGTGTCTTTGTGTGGGTCTCATTCTGTTGATCTAATTTGCAACTTTCTGGGTTTCCTGGATCTGGATGTCTGTTTCCTTCTCCAGGTTAGGAAAGTTTTCAGCTATTATTTCTTCAAATCAGTTTTCTGACCCTTTTTCCTCACATCTCCTTCTGGGACCCCTATAATGCAAATGTTGGTCCACCTAATGTTGTCTGATAAATCCCTTAAGCTATCTTCACTTTTTTTCATTTTGATTTTCAGATTGGGTGAGTTTCACTGCCCTGTCTTTGAGTTCACTAATTCTTTCTTCTGCTTCATCTAGTCTGCTGTTGAACACCTCTAATGTATTTTTCAGTTCAGTAATTGTGTTCTTCAGCTCTATGACTTCTATTTGGTACTTTCATATATTTTCTACCTCTTTGTTGAAGTTCTCACTGTGTTCATCCATTTCTCCTGAGTTCAGTGAGGGTCTTTATGAATATTACTTTGAACTCTTTATCAGGTAAATTACTTATCTTTGTTTCATTAAGATTTTTTTTCTGAGGTTTATCTTGTTCTTTCATTTGGAACATATTCTTTGTTTCTTCATTTTACTTGACTCTCTGTGTTGGTTTCTATGCATTAGAAAAAACATCCACCTCTCCCAGTCTTGAAGGAGTGGCCTTTTGTAGGAGATGAACCTTATTGTTCAACCCTGCCCTAGCTCTTTGTTGTCTCTCAAACCTCTCTGATTGTTCAAATGGCCTATTTTATTTTTAGTCAATCCCAGTATTTGAGGGTGTGCCAAGACCTGTCAGTGTTCTAAATGGAAGGATCTCAGTCAGCATCTAGATTCAGGCTGATTGGAAGCCAAACCTTCAGGCAGCAACTTTTTTTTGTGTGTGAGGAAGACCAGCCCTGAACTAACGTCCATTGCTAATCCTCCTCTTTTTGCTGAGGAAGACTGGCCCTGGGCTAACATCCGTGCCCATCTTCCTCTACTTTATATGGGACGCCGCCACGGCATGGCTGACAAGAAGTGTGTCGGCGGGTGCCCGGGATCTGAATCGGTTAACTCAGGGCTGCCAAGCGTGAACTAAACTGCTGCACCACCAGGCCGGCCCCCAGGCAGCAACTTTTAAAGTATGCAAATATATACAGTCTTGTGGGACCATATGCATAAGTCCCACTGGCCATCAGAGCTGGGCAATCTAGAGGTGTCCCCTAGGTGGCAGCTGCAAAAATCATGGCCTCAGATGAGTGTACAAGCTCCTTTCCATGAGATACCAGTGACCTGGAGTGAAGTAGAGGGAGAGCACAAAGATTGAGTCCACTGGCCTCCTTTCCGGGAGTACACCAAAGTAGGCCTCTAGATGTGTGCCAAGCCAGAAGCCTGCTCCTCAGGCCATAGCTCCTGGACAAGCAAATAGACGTCTTTCACAGAAAGTCTGGGGATGTGTTTCAGTCCACTGTCTGCACCATGCCCTGGGGTTGGTAGCTGGCCAAGAACTCTCTCCAGTTGTTATAGTCCCATGGGACCTAGGAACACAAGCCTCACTGGCGACCAGAGCCAGGTGATCAAGTTGTGTCCCCTGGGTAGCAGCCACAACAACTGGGGTACCAGGAGCAAAAGCTGGGGCACTAGACATATGTACAGTCTCCCCTGTGAGAGGTAGTCATGCTCTGGAGCTCAGCAGAGGAGGAACATGAAGCTAGTACCTGCCCTCCAAGTTCTCTGGAAAAGATTACAGTTGGCCTTTGGATGTGTATTTCACTAGAAGCTTGCTCCCCAGTCCACAGCTATAAAGATGAGCTAATAAGCCTCTTTCACAAAAAGACAGGGTGCCTCCATTTGTTGCCTTTCTTCTGTGGCCTAGTGGTGGCAGCTGGTTAGGAACTCTTTATCTATTGGTTATATTCCTGTGGGACTCGTGAGTATAAGCCCTGCTGGTCGCCAGAGCCAGGCAACTAAGAGGTGTCCCCTGAGTGGCAGCCACAGAAATTAGGGCACCAAAGGGGGGGTAAAAGCTCCTTTCTGGAGATACCAGTGAGCTGGAGCGAGGCAGAGGGAGAGCACAAGGATGGCAACTGGTGGCCTCCGTCCCCAGAGAGTATTTCAGTAGGTCCAGAGATGGGTGTTAAATTAGATGCCTGCCCCTTAAGCCAATGCTTTAATTAAGCAAATAAACCTGTTTCACAGAAGGTCTGAGTGCTTAGTCAGCTGCCCCTGCACTGGGCCCTGGGGTGGGCGAGTCCACAGATGCAAGCCCTTTAAGAACTATTTCTCAGTTCACTATAGCTTTGTGGGTCTGGTGGACATAAACCCCATTGTCTTTCAAAGCTAGATGGTTTTTATTTTAAATTTTTTTGTGTGTGAGGTAGACCAGCCCTGAGCTAACATCCGTTGCCAATCCTCCTCTTTTTGCTGAGGAAGACTGGCCCTGGGCTAACATCTGTGCCCGTCTTCCTCTACTTTATGGTGTGTCAGCCAGTGCCCGGGATCCGAACTTGTGAACCCTGGGCTGCCAATCTCGAACTAAACCGCTGCGCCACCGGGCCAGCTCCCCACAGCTAGAAGATTTTGGGGCTCATCTCTCAGGTTCAGGACTTAAAAGTTGAGGAACCCAATGTGGGGTTCAAACCCTTTGCTCCTCAGGGAAAGGCTCAGGATTTTGAGTTCTCTCTCACTTGTGAGTTGCCCCACTGGGAGTGGGGTTTAGGGTGACACTGTGTCTCAGCCTCTCCTACCCATTTCAGTGTGGGTTTTTCCTTGTTCACTTGATGTGTAGCAGTTGCTCAGGTAGTTTTTGAAGTTTTTTTCAGGGTAAATTGATCCACATGTAGCTGTAGATTCAGTGTGTCAGTGGGAGGAGGCTAACTCAAGATCTTCCTATGTCCCCATCTTGAACTGGAGCCCATGTGGGTGTTCTTTTATTTTTATTTTATAAATATCATACATATAAATTACACATATTCTTTTGGCTTTTAAGGAATCTATATTAAACACAATTTTAAAGAACAAGTGGTAATTAGTGGAAATAAGTATATCCAGCTCTTTCAAATAGTTTTGTTGTAAAGGTAGAAGAGATATAGGTGGTTGATGGAGGGAATAATGTGGCCAAGGAGGAGAATTTTGTATGTTTGTTTATGTTGGGGATGTTACTTTGGTCAGCATTTTTGGATGAGTCGTTTTGCTTTGTTTGTAAATTAGTGGAAGTGACCTAGTAGAGAAGATAAATTGAAGGAGCATGGAGTGGTGCTAGTTACTTCACCAAAGTCCTTGAGGGGAAGAGGTCCAGTCCCACCACTCACTAACAGGCACCCTGTGTTCTGGCCACACTCAACATTGGCAGTTCTATAGAATTACTGCGTCTGTCACAACACCGTGCCTGCATACTGTTTACTCATCTTTAATTCTCCTCCGCCCTTCCCTACCTGTGAATGTTTTCTCATCCTTCAAGAATTCAGCTCAAATGTCACCTCATTTAATTAACCTTTCCTAACTAACCCAGATGAAATAAGTCATTCCCTTCATAATATTCCACAGTATCTCTGCGTATGTCTACTGAAATGCATTTATTGCTCTGCATTCTCACTTCCTCACTAGTCTGTGAGTAGTTTGTCTTACTCACTTGTGTTTATTTCTACTGTCTAGTACTGAGCCTGACATATCATAATCCATCATAAAATGTTTAAATGAGCAAATGAAAAATAAGGAGTTTTCACCTAAAATACTGATTAAGAAGGATTATGTGAAGTGTTTTGAGGGTGTAATTAGTTCCTTCATCTCCTCACACCCTGAAAAGAACCACTGTAATATAGTGGTACAGCGAGAGAATAGAAACATACTTTAAAAGTGACAGGAGTTTAAAGAAATTATCAAAACTTTAAAAAAAAGTATTTTGTATGCGCCAGCCTGGTGGCATAGTGGTTAAGTTTTCATGCTCCACTTCAGTGGCCCAGGGTTCATGGGTTTGGATCCCGGGCACAAACCTACACACCATTCATCAAGCCATGCTGTGGAGGCATCCCATATGCAAAAAATAGAGGAAGATTGGCACAAATTTTAGCTCAGGGACAATCTTCCTCAAGCAAAAAGAGGAAGATTGGCAACAGATGTTAGTTCTGGGTCAATGTTTCCCACCAAAATATATATATATATATATATATATATATATATATATATATATATATATGTTTTGCAAAAGATAATATAACAACATGTAAAGTAATCTAGCATAGATCAGGGAACTAACAGGAGTAGAAAATGAAAACATTAAATAAATTAAAACCATATTAGAAATGACATTTATAGAATGTGTATTACTGGAAACTTAGTCACTTTGGGAAAATCAAACAGAATAGAATGGAAATAAAGACAATAACATTTATATATACACCATAATTATATAGACTAAAGAATCCAACACACACACATGTACATATACATTTCCTTTATCACACAACAACTTTGGATGCCCGTACTATCAATGGCAAACCATGTGGAAGAACAGTGACTACCATGTGTGTATGCTTGCAGAAGTTTGCCTTTCCAGTTGGATAAATTTACTGAGAAGAGGATGAATCTTCACTTGCCATATGTGTGGCAAATACACAAAGAAGGTGTGTTTAACGACTTTTTGCTCTCTTACAGAAGAAGAGATCTTGAGTGAACACAGTTTTATGAATGGTGGGTGTGTTGAGATTAATTATGATGGGCTTATACAGTATGATGTTTGTACAGTAAAGAAGGGCATTGCTATTTGAATAAATAAAATTGCACCTAAATGCCAATCCACACAAAGAATAGTTAGCGGCCACAAAATGTCCTCCTAATCTTGATCCTGTTGAAGTACATAGCAAGAAAAATGAATTTGATCAAATGGTGCCCACTATGTACATTTCTTTTTGGTGTGATTTTGAAAAGAAGTAAGAAGTGATTAAAATCTTCCTTTTATTTTTTCCCTGTGAATTGATTTGGCTGTGAAAGCAAATCATTTTCAAGTTGAGGAAGGAGATAAAAACAATTCTTTCATAACTCAGAGAATGCTAGTGAAGACCAGCCCTATGATTTCAAGTGGCTTATTCTAAGGACCTGTCTTGGATCAAATCTAGAATGTGTCACATCTCAAATTTCATCGCCCAAATGGTCATATGCCAAACCAATTATATGTCAGAAGAGGAAGTCAGCATCTCTTGGGTGAGGGGAGGAGGAGGGAATACTGTGAACAATAATACAATTGATCATACACACCAAACACTTTCATTGTGGTTTTGAAAATGAAAAATTTTTTCCAACTACTTTATAAGACTAAAAATTTCTTATTTATGTAAGTAAAATTAATATTCAGAAATCTGGGGGCTATGAGCCCATATCCAATTCTCAGATGGTCACTTCTAACATGCAATGTTAATAAAATTATTTTACTTTATTATTTTAACAGATATTTTTCTTTTTTACACATATATTTGAATTGATAATTAGGCAAAAGCTTACCTTAATTTGATATTTTTTCAATAAACACATCTATTTATTTTAATAAGAAATTTTATTTATGTTAAATATGTGTTATATAAATAATATATATTTGTATTAAATATATATTATTTATAAAAGGCATACTTGAAATCACTGGAGATATTTCAGCAAGCATTTGACTGGTGACGGGGATGGAATAGAGAATAGCATGATATATATCTTTAAGATTGTTGTCATATAAGGCAAATTTAACCTATTCTGTGTGGTTCAAGGAAACACATTTACAAAACACAGAAGACAGATGTTGGGGACTGAGTTGTGGCCCCTCTCCCCCCATTTTATATGTTGAAGCCTTAACCGTTCCCAGTATGACTGTATTTGGAGATGGGGGCCTTTAGGGGAATAAGTAAGGTTAAATGAGGTCATAAGGATGGTGTGCCTTCCACCAGGAGTATTGTCCTTATTTTCAGAGCTCGCTTTCTCTCCGCCGTGGGAGGACACGTGAGAAGGCAGCCGTCTAAAAACCAAGAGAGCTCTCGCCAGAATTCGAATTTGCCAGCAACTTGGTCACATACACTTCCAGCCTTCAGAACTGTGAGAATGTTGTTTAAGCCACCCAGTCTGTGGTATTTGGTTTTGGCAACCCAAGCAGACCAATACAATAGATTGTGCCTCAACTGGACAACCACCTCTTCTATAATTAGAGTATTTAAAACACAGAATGCAGCCTATATAGCAAGCTTTTATTTGTGAAAGATAAAGAATGGTTTATATACTTGTACAGGTATTGAATTGAAACAGTTATTTTTGCTATTTTATATATGTTTTGCATAATACATTAGTAACTTGTCCACAACTGGATACTGACAAAATTTTAAAAGAAAGCTACAGAAGCATTCTTGCATTTGAAAGGGCTTACATCATTTATTTCTTTCATCTTGGAGAATTTCTTAGTGAAGGAAGATTCAAAGGCAGAATTATCAGAACAAGAGGTGACGAGATGACCAGAGAAAGGTGACAGAATTTGGGGTGCTCCTGAGAGCAACAAAAAAACCCATGATCTTGTGTGAATTTTTCCATATTCTTTTCAGTTCCTGAATTCAATTTGTCTTATATTTTCAAGAGTAGGTCCTAAAGCTTCTTTACTTATCTATGACCTCATGTAGTATGTTAGCCGTACTCTATGTGTCTCTGCTTTCTCTCTCCTAAAGTGGTGGAAGAGGTCTGAAAGAGCACAGAGAGACTTGCATTAGCCATAAGGTTGAAACAGCTAATTTTGACATGAACCAAGAGCAATTCCTCAGTCACCCAGGCCCATGTGACTGTCCATTCTTGATCCTGCATTAAAAAAAAAAATCACTGATGGGGGCAGGCCCCGTGGCCTCGTGGTTAAGTTCAGTGTACTCTGCTCAGGTGACCCAGGTTTGTGGGTTTGGATCCCAGGCGTGGACCTACACCACTTGTCAGCCATGCTGTGGT
Source organism: Tapirus indicus (assembly GCA_031878705.1). NCBI lineage: Eukaryota > Metazoa > Chordata > Mammalia > Perissodactyla > Tapiridae > Tapirus > Tapirus indicus. The sequence continues at coordinate 6,659,554 of CM062918.1, forward strand.
GGCCAACTACATACACTATAGAGGAAGATGGGCATAGATGTTAGCTCAGGGCAAATCTTCCTCAGCAAAAAAACCCGCCAAAAAACAAAAAACACTGAAATATGATTTAATTCCATCTTTTTTTTCTAGAAAGACAAAAGGAATTTATTTAGACAGAATTCTTGAATCTTATATAAATAATTGGTTTAAATATTTTCCATCATGGTACCCGATATCCTTTCTGCTTAGGTCTATAGGATATATTTATATTTGAGTGTAATCTCAGAAAAATGTCAAAAGATTATTTAAGAAATAAAGCAAAATACAAATTGCTTTTCCCTCTTTGCCGAGTATTCATTTGAGGGGTTTCATTGTACCATATTTCTATATTTTGTCAGGCAGGGAACAAAAGGATTTATATTTATATTTATATAAATATATAGATATTTATATTTATCTATATTATTTATTTATATTATCTATATTTATTTATATTTTTATTATTTATTTATATTAGAAGATATTTCTAATAATTTTAAAAGTTCTTTGCCTTTAGTAGCTATTCTTTTGAGACAAGACTAATGAACTGAGATTTTTTCTCCAATCAAGTTCCACAGTAGGCAAAAAAAAAGGAAGAACAAATGATTAAAAAAAATAGAAAGACTATTATCTTGAAAAACAAGTTCCCGGTTGAAGCATTATTGTTTTAATGTCCTTCACATAGAAAGAACTTAGTTGAAGACTCAAAGTCAACTTTTCTCCTTAGTTTTAGAAATTCTCAAACACTCTTCAGTGGAAGAAAATGACAAAGCCTCACTCAGCAAATAGCAAGTCAACAATGTACTCTGTCAGCTCTAATAAAGATCACTGGGTTCCAATCCCAGCTCTCTCACAAATCCCAGTGGCTGGGCCACTAGGGCAACTTAAGTAACTTCTCTGTGCCCCAGACTCCATATGTAAACTATATATAGATGATAAAAGTACCAATCGTAGAGGGTTGTGGTGAGGACTAGGTCAGATAATTCATATAAGAGGTCAGAATAGTGGCTGATCCATTATAAATACTCAATAGATATTCGCTATCATTATATTGTTATTACATCATCAATATTAAATAATAGAAAATATTACTCTCAATGTTAGCATTGTTATTATAGATATATTAAGAGTTTTCAACCAGTAATAATTAGTTTTCAACTAATCTACTAAAAACTTAACGTGGTATAGAGTTAAGACAGCCTAAATTGTTCTAGTATCAGAAGATAGTATCTTTTAAAACTACTTATTGACATGGGTAAATCAGTTTCATTCTCTTCTAATGACCCCAGACTGCACCCCTTTATATATGATCATAGCCAATTAATGATAATGTTTTCCAGGAAAGATAGACTAGAAACTAGGGATTCATAAGGACAAATGAATCATCATTATCTGAAAATGCACCTCCAAATATTTATTGTGCATTTACAGAAACAATATACACTTAGGCATCAGTTATTAAAAGAAATTCAAGACACAATATTTGACTATTAGTAGTTTACAAGTAACAATTCAAGTATCTACAAATAATATTTCTGGATGCAAGCTCAATTCAAGAAAATTTCATTGCTATTAGATATTTTGATATTTATCTATCTACATGTGTGTAAACATACACATATGTACGTTCAGTCATGCACCACATAATGACATTTCAATCAATGATGGACCGCATATATGATGGTAGTCCCATAAGATTAGGACTGTATAGTCTAGGTGTGTAGTAGGCTATACCATCCAGGTTTGTGAAGTACACTCTATGATGTTCACACAAGATGAAGTCTATCTCTGTCGTTAATTGACACATGACTGTAATTTTCTTTCTAAGAATGTTCTTTGATATCCTAAACTGATTATTTTTCCACTTAAAATGAAAATTTGTGTTAAATTCTAATAAATTTCAATTCAAGTTTAACTGAAAATCCAATAATCTTATGACTTAAATTGTAAATGATTGATATTTTGATAACCAGACATCAAAGTCTATCATTTTCTTATATTTTGTTTTATATTTTCAAATGAAGAGTGGATGATTTTCTACATTTTATATATATATATATATATATATATAAAATATATACACATCTTTCTTGATTAATCTGTTATGAAGTAGTACAGCCATATTAAGAGGTTTAAAGTAATTAACATTCAAATATCTACCAGCCAGCATACCCTTGGTGCTCCCTAAATACACCTCCTGAAATCCATTCTTTCTCTCCTTTTGCAGGGGTGCATTATATCCTGAACTCAGTGTTTATCATTTACATACATTCCTTCAGATGTTTGTGGAAACAATTTGTAATGTTATTTCTCATTTACATTTATATAAACTGTATCATCCTGTATATATTCTTCCAAAACTTGTTTTCACTTAACATACTGTGTGGGGGATTTATTCATATTGATATAGTTTTCTTAGGTCAATTATTTTTAGCCCTGTTTATACTTCCTTTGACTGAATATAACATTATTTCCTTTTCTCATTTTGATTACTATTTAAGCTCTTAGCTTATTTTTTTTCTGCTATTGTAGATAGCGTTTCTGTGAATATTCCTATACATAGCTGCTTGCATGTGAGTGAACATTTCTTTACGTGTATCTGTTGAAATAGAATGCATGCTTCACTGGGCATGCTTTAACTTCAAGAAACTCCAATTTACTCTTCCAAAGCCTTTTCTGCACGTTTTATTCCCAGCAGCTGTGTATGATGGTTTTATTCTTCTGCATCTTCTTACACATGGTATTTTTAGATTTTAAAATATTTTTCTACTATTGTGAGTGAGATGGCATCTTCAGTTAGGTTTATTTATCAATTCCTTGATCAGAAGTGAAGATGAGCATTTTTTTCGTAAGCTTATCAGCCATTTATGTTTCCTCTTTATTAGTCACCATTATTAGTGGATTTAACAACCCTCTGTAATTTTGACTGAAGCACTAAGTTACGTAGAGATGAAGCACCAAAGTGAGATGTCAGATGACCAAGATGGCCTTAACGTTCCCCTCAGCCTGACCTTAGCTTCACCGGTTTCTTCCTGACCATATGCCCCAACCTCCCTTTTCTTAGAGCATTTACTCTAGAAAACTCACCACTGTACATTTTTTTCCTCTGTCCCTTTGAGATATAAATCTTCCTCTAGACTCTTGCCAGTTTTAAAACCCAGGAATGTCTTTCTCAAGGACGTGGGAGCCATCACTTTGAAATGCAATCACCAAGAGAGATAGGGACCCTGCCTCTCAGTCTCTGTGGGAGGACAGGAGCCTATCTTCCATAAGCACCAGCTGGTAAACAGATGGCCTAAACACAGTGACCAACCTCCCCCCAGTGTCCTCCAGGATGTTTCCACTAGTTACCCCAATGTTTAGCCATTCTCTTGCTTTTGTTTCCACAGAGTTGTGTCCAGTCTCTCAGCCCTCTTGCAGTAGTCCTGGCCTCTATTGCAATACTCTTGATATAATATATTGCCTTAACATATCTTAACTCCATCTGGTGCAATTTTTCTTTGGCACAGATTAACATGCACACTTTCCAAAAGAAATCTGATAACTGATATTATAGCTCAAAAACTCTTCATTCACAAGAATAGATAGATGGTATGGATTTTAAATAGATAATTTAAGGAAATTTTCTTTGAAAATATTTGAGCTGTGGCTTTCATTAAGCTTCACCTACAGTGTCTGAAACCAGATCAGACAAGAGAGGGTGGCAGCAGGCATTGTGGAGGAGCAGGAGGGAGGGATTACAAAGGTAGAGAAGGAAACTTTAGGGGAGATATTTATTATCCTGATTGTGGTGATGATTTCACAAAGGTAGACATATGTCTAAACACATCAAATTTAAATACGAGCAGTTTACTTATGGCAAGAACATGAAAGAAAAAAAAGAAAAGGAAAATAAAGAAAGAAAATGAGGCATAGCTGCAGAAACAGAATCTTCCTGTCAGCTAATCCAACACCAAAGTAAGGTGGTAAAGAACTGATTATATTAGCTTATGTATTTGTTTTTGTTCTTGTTGTCACTGTTGTTTTTAGAGCTATACGTCTGAGGAGATAAGGAGAAGAGCGTGCTGCTGACTAGCCTGGAGACTTCATTTTTGGGTTCTTACTGAATTCTACACCAACAAAGTCTAAATGTCAAGAAAGCCATCATTGGAATCAGACAGACCTGACCGTGCATCCTTGCTCGTTCACTAGCCATGTAATCTAAAACCAGTTTCTCCTTCTGATCTTTAGTTTCCTAACATTGCAAAATGAAAACTAATATCCCAATTTCTTGGGGCTGGTATGAGGATGATATTATATTACATTAATATATATAAACTGTGTAACAATGTCTTGTACAAAATAAGTCGGATTAGTTTTATTATAATCTCTATTCTCCACCTCTTGAAATCAATCAAAATATGTCCACTGTTGTTTCTATTTATGACTCTGAAACTGGTGGTTTTATGCTCATAAAATTGCTTTAAAAATGATATGAATAATAATAAAACTGTGACTGTGAATACATGAAAAGAATGAATAACTGAATCATGAAAAACAGCTGGAGTTTAAAGCTCATAAAAGCCCCTTTGTGTATTATAGGAGAAAATATTTTGGATTAAAATATGTTTTAATTTCTCGTTTTCCATCACTACATAGAAAAAGCATATTTTTAAGCAATAGCATCTTGTAAAGCAATTTTATTTTTCTCAGAAATGTTTAATGTCTTCTGAACAAAAAACAGTTTTGAAGTGGTAAAATTATAAATATATCTCTCTGCACATATTTGGCACCTCAGCCAATTGTTTTGGTGCTGTCAACAAAGTCACCCAGTGTTTTGAGAGGAAGGTTACTTCTTTATATGGCATTTTTCCTTTTCAATCATTGGACCACAGTTTTGTTTTTCCATAAGCTACTTTCCTCTTGACTTCTATAGCGAAAGATTCTCACCATGCCCAAGTTTTATATTCATCAGTATTATATTTTCACTAGGTTATCTTCTAAATAATAAAATATGGAATCATTAGCTTAAAAATAAAGTCATATTTATCCAGTCAGGAATTAATATGTATTTTCCTTTGTAACAATTTATGAATTCATGGAAGTGTCTCACACTTCAGATAATACCTACAGTATAAAGAGTAATCACCTCCTTTTTAACCACAAAAGGAGATGTCCAGTCATGGTGTAATCCCCACTACTCACGCAAAATTAACAAAATCACCTAATCAGACTTAAAATTTCAACTGAGTATAAAATATATTCAAATGGCCCAATAGCGTCTTCAACATTAAATTCGTTAAATGTTTAATAAAGAGTAGTTTTTTTAACTTGCAATTAATAATGTGAGACAACAGTTATTAGTTATGGATATACGTTATTGGAGTTAACATTTTTTTCAGGAAATAAAAGAGAATACCATTTATTCATAAACATTTTCTTGCCAGAGGGAAGTATCTATTATATAACACCATTTAGGATTCCATTTATTTTTTAAACTGGATGTCTGACTCTTTAAGTCTCATGTAAATCAGTTTCAATAACGAATGCATTTGGATAAAGAATATTATAACTTTGCAGTCTTTATTTGAGCTATACGTGGTCACACACATTTGATATTTTTCTTCCTAGTCTCTATTCCTCTGTGCTACTAATTTATTTTTTCTAAGCAGTAACCAGCCTCTTACTCATTTCTTTATTTTGCAAAGCTATCTTGCTGCAAAGAACCTTGCTCTCCATTCCCATGCTTTTCAAGAAATAAGACCCAAGCCTTTGAGATATATTCCCAGTCAAAATCTGAATGAGAATCATGTTATTCACCTCATTCCATTTTAAATATGTGCTCTCATCTTTCAGACATTTGTCATTCAAAAATCTTATCCTCTCCAGTGGTAGATTAAAAGAATGTTGAATTTAAAGAGTATACAACAAAAAATGTGATTCATATATTGTCATTCTGATCATCTGTAATTATTTCTAGTATATTTAGGAAAAGTCTCATGATATTGATGCCAAATTTATTTAAACTTTATTATTTCAGTGTATAAGACTGACATAAGATCTCACATAGACTGGGAAAACTATTTCTGCAAGCCTGGTTTTCCCATTATTTCAGTTTCACAGGAGACAACAATCACCTTAGAACTATGGTAGCCAGAATGTCTTTTCTTCTTGATTGGCCAAACTTCCAGATGTATGCATATTCACTACTACAAGATACAAAATATATCTTAATACTTATGTATCATTATATTTTTTTCTTGTAGACTCTAGATAATCACCAACATTTTTTCCTTGTATTTAGAAATGGCTGCATGCTGACACCACCTTTTCAATTCAATGTCTCTCTTCTGTATTCTGTTGGCATCTTCTTTTGGGCTTCAGCATCAATGCCTCAAGTCCTTTCCACACATCAGTTCATGTTTGCACAGCTCATCAAGCCCTTCATCCTTCTCTGGATCCACTGAACTGCTCTCTCCATAGACTCACTCTAATCCTATTTTTTCTGTTACAGTCAACCAACCAACACCCATCTCTGGATCAATTCTAAAAACTAGCTTCTTAAGTTTTATGACTGAACCACAGAGGAATGCTGGAAAAAACCAAAAATACCAGGTTTGGATTGATGGCACTTCAAATCTTCATTTCTTTATCTTCTTCAAATCAACTTAGATCTTCAGTTCTGCTCCAAATTTGTTGCCAGTTTATTTGTTGCCATTTGACTATCTTTTGAATTTCCTTTCATGGCTATTCTGAAGATGGGGTTCTGGTTACAAATGCAGATGTCATGTCCCACCCTACGTCTACCAAAGCAGAATGTCTGGGGAGGGACCTGAGCATCTGCATTTTAAAGAGGTCCTCAGTTGACTCTTACAGACACTGAAGTTTGAGAACCCCATGGTGAAAAGCTAAATACGCATGTATATAATTTTTAGAAATATACATTAAAAAATAAAAATAGATTTAAAAAGTTAAAAACTGAAATATAAATAATAAACCATGTAGGTGTATAGGGTACAATTAGTATTAATGAGTTAAGTTCTTCGTCTTTCAGAGTAGGTAATCGATTCTATCAAAAAAATAACTCATGCATTTAGTTATAGCCACATTCATATTTACTTATAGGTGAGGGAGACAGTTAATGAATTGTTGCCTATGAACAATGGCAAACACAGGATTTGAAATATGAGAGAAGTTAGAAAAATGCAGATAGTTTTGGAATATACAATTTTGCTTTTTTGGAATATATTGATCAGCTAGTTTCTAACAAAGAAGGTTTGTGGTCAGACACTTCCTGCTCAAGTTCAGTTACTATCCACTCATCCTGCTGCAGCATACCTTTTCCATCTTTCTAGCTTTGTTTACTACTCTCTATAAACGAAATTCCTTTTGCCTGCCCTTGAGATGCTTGCAAATCTTGTGGTCAGTGTGTTCTCCCTGTGCATTAGTCTTTAGGAATAAATTCTCTCCTTACTTAAGTCCAGATTTTTATTATTATTGTTATTATTTGACAATAAACTTCCACTTGGCTGCCCCTCCCTTAGTAACAGGCAGTATACTTCTGGTTATTTCTTTCTGGGGTACATCGTTGAGCATTTTGATGGTTGCCCTGTCCATTGATTACTTTTGATGAGAGGGCACTGATCGATGCTGTTAAACAGACATTCTGATGACATTCAGCGGTGACAAGCATTTGTTGAGCAATATCTCAAACACTGTTGTGTAGAAAATTCTTGAGAATTAACTACAATGGCTGTTTTACAAAGAAATGCTTGGGGTTAATTGTTTAAGAGTTTGGCAGACATGCAGGTAGTTTTCAACCCAATACCTCTCATCCACTGACATCGTCTGTCACCTTCGTACATGCTGGTCATAGGGTTTTTAACTATTGAAAAGATACTGACTGAATCAAGTTATACCTAATATTCATTTCATATTGCTAAGAAGAAGAGACTTCTAAAATCATCCCTCTCCTCCTACACTACTATTCTATATGCTTATTAACAGAGCAGGGTGACTATGAAAAACGGATGGAGGATAGCCTTAGGATTCAGGAAAAATTGCATGAGTAAAGGAAAAGTAGGAATGTGATGAAACACAAGATCTAGAAATCTGAACTATGGTCAACAGTAAGAAACCTGAGATGATCATCTGCCATAATTAACTAATCCCCAATTCCTAAAGCTATGGTTATTTCTAAAACAACTTTGCATCTTAACAAATGTGATTCTGTATTGCAGTCACTCAGGCTGTTGACCCTCCTCAGTCTTGTGTTCCAACAGGGTTTCACAATCTCCTGCCTGGATCCCAAAGCTTCCACAAAGCTCTTTTGTCCATGGACAGCTGCCAAATAATTGTTGCTGGGGTGGGACATGAGCAGGGATCTCCTATTCTGCCACCTTGCTGATGTCTCAAGTCACTATAAACTCTTTAAGGGGAAGATCTGTTGTAGATTGCTTTACTGGACCCAATTCTTCAACCTCCCTGCATCTGCCCCCATTACCTCCTAACTCTGCATTGGCCACATGACTTGCTTTAGTCAACAAAATTAGGCAAAATGATAGCCTAAGCCCAATGCTCAAGAGACTCTGTGGGTTTCTAATTGCTCCCTTGCGCCTTCGTCACTGTTGGGAGAAGAGTATACCCAGGCGATCGTGTTGGTCCCAGAGGGAGAATGAAAGACAAGCAGAGCTGAGCCACCCCCCAGCCAAGTCCAGCCAAGTCCAGCCAGATCAGTTAATCCCAACCAGCCAGAGAAGTACGAGTTAGCCTAGCCTAGATCAACAACTCTTCAAAGAAGCCCCAGATCTATAAGAATAAACCATTGTTGTTTTAAACCGCTGCATTTGGGGGTTGTTTGTTTCAGAGTATTTTTGTGGCAATGGCTAACTGATACATGCTATACAACACAAACACCTTGAACCTCTCAAGCCAAGAACGATTGTTTTAACCCAGTATTCCTCGTAGTAGTTATAAGCACATACTCCGGAGTTGGTTTGCATGGGTTTGAATTCTAGCTTCATTATTTAACGTGGGCTTTCAATAAGTATGTAAGGTTTATGTCTCAATCATCTCATCCGTAAAAATGTGCTAATAATAGAATGATAGTCATTGAACTGTTGGAATGATTAAATTATAAACAGACAAAATAGGGTCTGGCCCAGTGGCGTAGCAGTTAAGTTCACGCACTCTGCTTCGGCAGCCCAGGGCTTGCAAGTTCAGATCCCAGGCGTGGACCACCACACTGCTTGTCAAGTCATGCCGTGGCGGCATCCCATATAAAGTAGAGGAAGATGGGCAAGGATGTTAGCCCAGGGCCAGTCTTCCTCAGCAAAAAGAGGAGCATTGGCAGCAGATGTTAGCTCAGGGCTAATCTTCCTCACACACACAAAAAAATAGACAAAATATTTTAGATCTGGCACCTATGTTAGCTATCATTATCATTCATTCAGTCAATCTTCATTACACGTTGCTACATTTTTACTTATTTATATTCCATTTTTAAACATATATAAAGCATCACTATCTCACTTAAAATAAATTGAGTGAGAAAAACAAAGTGAGAGACAACAAATATAGGAAAGCAAGATGACAACAAGAATGAGTTTAGTACACAAAAGTCATATCCTGAAGATCTATGTGTGTACTACAGATTGATCACAAATTCATTTTTTAAGCTTTCTGAAGCATTGTGAATAGGAAAATGATCATTTACAAAGTACACAGTACCCAGCAGATAAAAGAAACTGTTTGAAAATTATTTCAGTAATATAATTATTGGAATAATTTCTTTATTGAAATAATTCCTCTCAAAGATTTCCATAGAAGAGTGTGGTTTCTAAGTGTGTGATGGTCTTTAACCTCAACTATATTACAGGACAGAAGTGGGGATACCATAAATTCATGACATTTTACTTGAGTGTGACACTAGAGCACAACTCAAACAACTGTATCGTGACAAACAGGCACACTGTTTTCAATACTATTTGCAATATTTTTAAACACATTGCCTTATTAAAAACAAACAAAAACCCTTCACTTACTAAATCAAAATATCTATTTTGTGTAAAATATTTTTTAGATTGTATTAATCACGTAGAAATGCTTAAAATAATTTAGCATAAACTCTTGTCAAAAAATTCTATAACAGGAAGAGATCTTAGAAGTCATAATTTAGATATGGCTTTAAATCAACTCTAAAGGCCCACATAAAAAAGCTTCTACTTTGGGGCCGGCCTGGTGGCGTAGCAGTTAAGTTCACGTTCTCCACTTCGGCGGTCAGGAGTTCGCAGGTTCGGATCCCGGGCGCGGACAGACGCACCACTTGTCAGCCATGCTGTGGCGGCGTCCCATATAAAGAGGAAGATGGGCACAGAAGTTAGCCCAGGGCCAGTCTTCCTCAGCAAAAAGAGGAGGATTGGCAACAGAAGTTAGCTCAGGGCTGGTCTTCCTCACACACACACACACAAAAAGAATAGCTGAAATAAGAAAAACAAACTTAAAGCTCTTAGTAAGTAAAGTAATATTTTTCCCACATGTTAAAAAAAAAAACTTGCTGATGTACAAAATTTTGATTTTTTTTCTCCCTATCCCTGTAGCTATTAGACAGTGTGGGGGGAAAAATCATTCTTCATTAACAGGGTCATGTTTGAGGAAGACAGTATCATGTCCAGAAAGTGACCACTTAGGTCATTTACATGGATTTTATATCTTCCATATATTTCAGCTGCTTATGACCAAAGATATTAAATATCTCAAGTTGATAAATTATATAGTAATGATATTAATATAGAATAATATGGTTAACCTTATATTTTATTCCTCACAATATTTATTTTTGATTCTTAAATGAATGGCTTTACTTTCTTATTTCCCTGGTAAGCCTTGACTAAAAAACCAGTTTTCTGCGATTAACCATTTTATTTATATTCAACCTTGCATATGTGCTATGAAACTCAATTAGGTCTTTGATTTCTTTCATTTAAGTAAATGAGCATTATCTAGAAAACTGGCATTTATTCTATTGAGTTATTCTTAGTAATAAGATAATAGTTGTAAAGCTTCTTTGTAACATACAAAGCACTACACAAATAAAAAGGATTATGATAGAAATTTCTGCAAGTAGTTAATGATCACGTAGTATTATGAGCCATCTTAAAATTATTAGAAATATCTTCATTATACCTGTAATAAATACTCATTTTAATGAAGTGAATTATATAATAAATGATTTGAATATAATATTAGTGTTTATTTGGTTAATTAAATTTTTTACTATTTTATTTACTTTATAGGAACTTTGCTTTTCTTAACTGATGTGAGCTTACATGTAAACTAAACATATTTAAATATACTGTCATTAAGAATAAAAATAATAGAGCTTCTGTGGATATATTCTATTTGTGCTTTTATTTCTACTATCTCTCTACTATGAATTCTGTACAGGTCAGCATCCAGACATCAGAGAGCAGGACGGAGCTTTAGACTTCATCAAAGCATTCCCTCCCCCCTGCCTTCTGATTGGCTGTGGGGATCAGAGGGTGGAAGGACCAGACTTGGAAGAGAATCAGGTTAGGCGGTAAGACTTCCAGTGGTAAAGCCTGGAAGTATGTTAAGTATGTTAATTGAAAACAAGTTTTGGAAGAATATATACAGGATGATACAGTTTATATAAATGTAAATGAGAAATAACATTACAAATTGTTTCCACAAACATCTGAAGGAATGTATGTAAATGATAAACACTGAGTTCAGGATATAATGCACCCCTGCAAAAGGAGAGAAAGAATGGATTTCAGGAGGTGTATTTAGGGAGCACCAAGGGTATGCTGGCTGGTAGATATTTGAATGTTAATTACTTTAAACCTCTTAATATGGCTGTACTACTTCATAACAGATTAATCAAGAAAGATGTGTATATATTTTATATATATATATATATATATAAAATGTAGAAAATCATCCACTCTTCATTTGAAAATATAAAACAAAATATAAGAAAATGATAGACTTTGATGTCTGGTTATCAAAATATCAATCATTTACAATTTAAGTCATAAGATTATTGGATTTTCAGTTAAACTTGAATTGAAATTTATTAGAATTTAACACAAATTTTCATTTTAAGTGGAAAAATAATCAGTTTAGGATATCAAAGAACATTCTTAGAAAGAAAATTACAGTCATGTGTCAATTAACGACAGAGATAGACTTCATCTTGTGTGAACATCATAGAGTGTACTTCACAAACCTGGATGGTATAGCCTACTACACACCTAGACTATACAGTCCTAATCTTATGGGACTACCATCATATATGCGGTCCATCATTGATTGAAATGTCATTATGTGGTGCATGACTGAACGTACATATGTGTATGTTTACACACATGTAGATAGATAAATATCAAAATATCTAATAGCAATGAAATTTTCTTGAATTGAGCTTGCATCCAGAAATATTATTTGTAGATACTTGAATTGTTACTTGTAAACTACTAATAGTCAAATATTGTGTCTTGAATTTCTTTTAATAACTGATGCCTAAGTGTATATTGTTTCTGTAAATGCACAATAAATATTTGGAGGTGCATTTTCAGATAATGATGATTCATTTGTCCTTATGAATCCCTAGTTTCTAGTCTATCTTTCCTGGAAAACATTATCATTAATTGGCTATGATCATATATAAAGGGGTGCAGTCTGGGGTCATTAGAAGAGAATGAAACTGATTTACCCATGTCAATAAGTAGTTTTAAAAGATACTATCTTCTGATACTAGAACAATTTAGGCTGTCTTAACTCTATACCACGTTAAGTTTTTAGTAGATTAGTTGAAAACTAATTATTACTGGTTGAAAACTCTTAATATATCTACAATAACAATGCTAACATTGAGAGTAATATTTTCTATTATTTAATATTGATGATGTAATAACAATATAATGATAGCGAATATCTATTGAGTATTTATAATGGATCAGCCACTATTCTGACCTCTTATATGAATTATCTGACCTAGTCCTCACCACAACCCTCTACGATTGGTACTTTTATCATCTATATATAGTTTACATATGGAGTCTGGGGCACAGAGAAGTTACTTAAGTTGCCCTAGTGGCCCAGCCACTGGGATTTGTGAGAGAGCTGGGATTGGAACCCAGTGATCTTTATTAGAGCTGACAGAGTACATTGTTGACTTGCTATTTGCTGAGTGAGGCTTTGTCATTTTCTTCCACTGAAGAGTGTTTGAGAATTTCTAAAACTAAGGAGAAAAGTTGACTTTGAGTCTTCAACTAAGTTCTTTCTATGTGAAGGACATTAAAACAATAATGCTTCAACCGGGAACTTGTTTTTCAAAATAGCCTTTCTCTCTCTCTATTTTTTAATCTTTTGTTCTTCCTTTTTTTTTTTTCCTACTGTGGAACTTGATTGGAGAAAAAATCTCAGTTCATTAGTCTTGTCTCAAAAGAATAGCTACTAAAGGCAAAGAACTTTTAAAAGAATAAATCCTTTTGTTCCCTGCCTGACAAAATATAGAAATATGGTACAATGAAACCCCTCAAATGAATACTCGGCAAAGAGGGAAAAGAAACCTGTTAAAAAGTAATAGCTATTTGAATTTTTCTTAAGATAAATCAAGTACATTTCATTTAAAGCAGAACCCTCTTTCCTGGGAGTTGTTGGAAGACAGATTGAGCAATATGAAAAGAAATTGGACACTTCCTGCAATGTATAGGCAGTTCACAAAAAACACAGTCAATGAATCATATCTCTGAGTAGCTATATATGTGATCAATCCAGTCTGTCCTTCGCTAAAGCAGTTTGAAAATATAACTCAGAATAAAGTTGTATTTTATTTAAATAAAATACAGGCATTACTTGTAAATGTTTAGGGAAAAAATATAATCATATAAGCAAAGAAGAAAAATGGAAAAACTCCAAACTCAATACCCCAAGGTAATTACACTAATATCTTCATGTATATTCTTCTAGTCATTTTAGTTTGGACATGTTGCACACACAGATGTAACAAGAACAAAATAAAATTGTACTGTATTTCAGCTGTATTTATCACTTGAAACTTCTATTTTCACTTAGTTGTATGTGGTGCATGGCAATAAATATTTCACCATTAGACGACGGCTAATGACTAAATACAATTTCCCTGGACTGTGTATCTTATTCTAAATAACTGATAGGCTTTTATTAGTCATTTAGTTTTCTCACTAAAGAGAACAATCACAGACGAATGCTGTTAGAGCTAAGTCCTTTAAACAGTTTTCATTAATAGAAGCATGTATTTTAACATTCTAAAGACACCACAGGACGCTAACTGCAGCAAAGATATAAGCCTAAGATGTAATGAATTGGTTATTGATGCCAAAAATACTTTTAGTACCCACTATGTGTCAAGCACCAAATACTTTGATAAAAATGACTTCAGAAATGCAGCTATTTGGAAATACTTATTAATCTAAACCAAATGCTAATAGTAGACGTGAGGCTAGTCTAATTTGATAAACATTTTGTTGAAATGTTTTTGTTCCTTTTACAGAGTTTTACATTCTATTACCAGATATAAGTTAGCAGGTACATTTCATGCATGTAAAACTGAATGCTGAGGTCACCTACACAAGACTGACCATATCATCTCCATCCATCCCTCTTATTGGATGCACTCACTCGTGCATCCAATGATATTCGGAACCGCATTCACAGACTATATATTCTCTCCCCACTATAAATTTCCTCAATAATATACATTTTTACCTCCAATCTAAGCAGCTCGAGATAGACCTAGGGACTCACCTCACCAGATAAAGTGTCCTTGTAACACAATCACCGATAACAGTCCCTCGTGGCCTTCTTTACCCAGCTATTAAACAATGTGGATTACTTTTTCCTCCTGAATCTGCCACGGTTTCAAATAGATTATCCAGAATCTTCCTAAGGGAAAATAACATAATTAAATTCTATTAAAGGACATGTACATATATCGTCCTTCTCTTTTACATTACAGCAAATTTTGTCATGCAAACAAAAATGTTTATACAAACCTCAATATCTCATAGCACCATTTACAGTGAATTTAACCGGAAGATGGAAAAAACCCAATTGTCCATTGATGAATGAATGAATAAATGAAATATGGCATATCCATACAGTGAGATATTATTCAGCCATAAATGAAGTGTTGGCACATGCTACAACATGGATGAACCTTAAAATTATTATGATCAGTGAAAGAAGACATACACAATAGGTCACATATCGGATGATTCCATTTATATGAAATATCCAGAATAGGTAAATCCATGGAGATAGAAAGTAGATTGGTCATTGCCAGGGCCTGGGAGGAGGAGAAATAGGGAATGACAACCTACAGGGTACAGATTTTCCTTTGGGCAGATAGAAACTATTTTGGAACTAGGTACGGATAGTGGTTGCAAAACAATGTGGATATACTAAGAGCCATTTAATTGTACACTTAAAAATACTTAATTTTATATTATAAGGATTTCACCTCAATTAAAGAAATAAAAATGATGTCTGCACAGAAGGATTTTGGGGAAAAATCATTACAAAGAGTCCTCAGTAAATTGTTTCTGAATTCTGAAGGATCAGTGAGAATCAGATACCATTTAAAATGTTTAATTTCATTTGATAAAAGAATCATATATTAAATTGAGAGTTGAAAATAGATTAAGAAAAAAAGGTCTTTTTGTTATGCCTATTATAAAAGAGAATGTTAAAAAATAATACTAACAGGATACCAAAATTACCATAACTACACTGACTCCTTAGTCAGTTCAGTCCTGTGTAATTAGTTCTTGTAAGAGCGGATTTTGGATGAGCCTCTCCTTTCATAGAGTGATGCTTTGGACTAAAATGGATCCTGGAAATGTCAACAGTCCCCGATACAGTCTGACAAATGTCTGAGCTATGTCAGCTCTCATCTTTGAGGCTTGGTCTCTTCTTTCAAATGTCAGCAGTTAAGAGTACTTGCCTCACTTTTTCTACAATATTCTGAGGTTGCCTTTCTTTGTTAGAGATACAAGATCCAGCCTGAGAGCCTTTAGGGAGGTTGAAATCATCTGTAGATGAGAATAGATGTGGCTAATTTAATATAGTAACAAATGGTAAAACAAAGGAGAGGAGTAAAATTCTTTGCTGGAGTAAAATACACAACTATTTCATGAGGATTTGTTGATTGATTCCCCTGGGTCAGAATGTGTTCTGGACAGCGATGGCCTCGCCAGACCTGCACACCTTCCAGTTCTTTCTGTCAGTGTACAATTGCTGACAAGGGGACAGACATTAATAACATTTCAGCTACACAAACATGTTTTTGAGTTAGCAACTTATCTCCTGCAGTTCTTATAATAGTGTTGAGGTAATTAAGAATTATAGAACATACCACACACCTAGTAAACACAGTTTTAACTAATTTAATTCAATGATACATAAAAAGGAAAATACATCACGATCAAGTGACATTTATCCTAGGAATACAGTGTTGGGTTAACATTTAAAAATCAGTTAATATAGTTAAACAGATTACCAAAATGTAAAGAAAACCATATGCTAAATTGAATAGATAGAGAATAGGCATTTGCCAAAATTCAACATCGATTCTTGATAAATCGTTCAGCAAAGTGGGGATATGAAAGAACTTCCTCAACCTGATAAAGGATATTAATGTCCTGGAGCTGCCAGATAAAGTACCACAAGCTGGGTGCCCTAAACAACAGAAATTTATTGGCTCACAGCTCTGGAGGCTAGAAATATGAAATCAAGATGTCAGCAGTGTTGGTTCCTTCTGAGGGTTGTGAGGGAGAAACTGTTCTGTGCCTCTCTCCTAGCTTCTGGTAGCTTCAGGCATTCCTTGGCTTGTAGATATGTTTTCCTGTGTCTTCACATCATCTTCCCACCATGTATGTCTGTCTTTGTGTCCAAAACAGCCATCTAAATTGAAAGAGTAGTAAAGTTTTCTTTATTGTAAGATAGCATGATCATCTATGTGGAAAATGCAATGGAATATACAAAAATACTGTAAGAACTAACAAAGGTGTTTAGCAAGGCTGGAGGATATAAAATCGATATACAAAATCAATTACATTTAAATATGATAGCAACAAACAGTTGGAAATCAAAATTAAACAATCACTACAATTTATGATAGCATTAAAGAATTTCAAATACTTAGGAGTAGATCTGACAAAGTATGTGTAGGACCTGACACTGATAACCACAAAACATTGCTGAAGAAGATCTAAATAAAGAGAAAGTTATGCTGCATTCATTGATTAGAAAACCGAATAGAAGAAGACATCACTTCTTCCAAATTTGATGTATAGATTCAATGCAATTCCAACCAGAAGCCCAGGAGGCTTCCCTATAGAAATTGAAAAGCTAATTTTAAAATTCACAACAAAGTGCAGAGGATCTAGAAAAACTAACACAATTTTTAAAAGTCAGAATAATGATATAATACTAACTTTATCTGATTTCAGTCAGTATCCTTCTTTCTTCTATCCTCCTTTTCTCTCTTCTCTTATTGTATGGATTTTATAAATCTTGACGTTGTCCCACGGCTCAATGATCCTCTGATCATTTTTTTCTTTTTTACACACGTGTTTCATTTTGGATTCTCTTGTTACATCTTCATGTTTATTACATTTTCTTCTGTGATACCTAATCTGCGGTTAATTCCATCCAATATATTTTTCATCTCAGGCATTGTAGTTTTCATCTCTAGAGGTTCTATTTGAGTCTATTTTCTAACTTCCATGTCTATATTTATTCAATATTTCCACTGGTTTTTGAACATAGGGAATATATTTTAATAACTTTTTTTTTTGGTGAGGAAGATTAGCCCTGAGGTAACATCTGTTGCCAATCCTCCTCTTTTTACTGAGGAAGACTGGCCCTGGGCTAACATCTGTGTCCATCTTCCTCTACTTTATATGTGGGACACCTGCCACAGCATGGCTTGATAAGGGGTGCATAGGTCCATGCCCGGGATCTGAACCCATGAGCCCTGGGCCACCAAAGCAGAGTGCGCAAACTTAACCACTACGGTACCAGGCTGGCCCCTTAATAACAGTTTTAATGTCGTTTGTTGCTAATTCTAACAGCTGTGTCAGCTCCAGGTTGTTTTGATTGATTGATTCTTTCTCCCCATTATGATTCATATTTCCCTGTTTCTTTGCTGACTGGTAATTTGGCTTCAGTGCCATACATTTTGAATTTTATCTTTTAGTGATTGGATATTTTTGTCTTCCTATAAATGTATTTGAGCTTTGTTCTGAGATGCAGTTAAGTTCTTGAAAACAGTTTGATTCTTTCTGTACTTGATTTTAAAATGGTGTTAGACGGGACTAGAGCAGTATTTAGACTAAAGCTGATTTTGTTCTAATAACGAGTCAAGACGCTTTATCCAATGCCCTGTGAGTGTAATGTTTTTCAGTTTGGCTGGCCCTGTGGGAACATCAACTACTGTTTCCTCTGCTCCTTTTGGGCGGTTCTTTCCTTGGTCTTTGATAATTTACTCAATGCATACATCGATTAGTACTCTGCTGAATACCCAAGGGAGACCCACTGCAGATCTTCAAAATTCTCTTTCTGTTCTGTTTCATTCTCTTTTGGAATGTCTCTTTGCTCTGTGGTTCTCTGCCCTGGTCTTGGGCTCTCAACAAGAAGTCCGTCACTTTCACGTGAGTTCTTCTTATGGATGTCATGACCTGGGAACTCTCTAAAGCAGTGAGCTGCAATAGTCAGAGGGCCACCTGTTTGTGTTCTGTCTCTCAGGGATCACTGTCTTTTGTTGCATGATGTCCAGTGTCTTGAAAACCACTGTTTAATGTATTTCATCTACGTTTTTGGTTGTTTCAGAGAAGAGAGTAGATCATATTCCTGTTGCAGCATCTTGCCTTGAAGCAGAAGTGATCCTTTACTTTTTTTTTTTTTTTTGGTGAGGAAGACCAGCCCTGAGCTAACATCCGTTGCTAATCCTCCTCTTTTTGCTGAGGAAGACTGGCCCTGGGCTAACATCATGCCCATCTTCCTCCACTTTATATGGGACGCCACCACGGCATGGCTGACAGGCAGTGCGTCGGCGGGCGCCCGGGATCCGAACCCGCGAACCCCGGGCTGCCAAGCGTGGACGAAACCGCTGCGCCACCGGGCTGGCCCCGATCCTTTACTTTTTTAGAAGCAAATAATATTTTTGCCATGGACTTACAAAAAAATGTTGGCTTTTTTTTTTAGTTGACACATATTTTGGGGTGAGGAGTCAAATCTGGTGGCTTGCTAGCTGACAATACGTTATTTGAGATTAAAAGGTAATAAATTAAAATTTATATCTAAACAATTAAAAGTGGGCTATGTCAATAAAGAGCTACTCTTGAAGTTTTTAAAATGCTGTTAATAGAACTTACCCTAATCTTGGACTCCAGAGGCCTAAAAGGTTAAAAGCTAGGAATATTTTTGTCATTGTTTATTTATTCAAACTTCAGCTTAAAAGAAAGTTTCTAAACAACTCTGTCTGATAACACCCTTATGATAGATTAAAAGCTTCAAAGGAAATTATACACACACACACACACACATTTTGTATCAAAACCTTTAGCTGACAAAGTGCTAATGTCAGTTGAGAAACATTTTTGTTTAAAAGAAATCTCTAATTTGCTTTCCTGCTGTTTTTGTCTTTCATCAGGTAAAGAGGAACACTGGTGATATAAACACATTAAATATATAATAGAACTCATTTTTAACATCTTTAAAGAGAACATATGGATCTTCCTTCCTTGTTCTCAGTAATGGGGTGCCAGAGATTTGCATGTACAACTGGATAACCCATAAATCTCGCATAATCTTCAAATTTAATAAAAATGAAGTTCAAAAGATCTCATTAAGTTCTATGTATGAAACATTGTTCTAGACACTGATAGTCAAGAATAAATAAAATACAGTCTCTAGTTTGAGGAGTTTAGGCTCTGGAGAGGTGGAAAGTGTTTGAAGGATCTATTCAACACCGTGTGGTAACTGCTGTGGTAGAAGAGGAAAGAGCTTGGCAGTCTGGGAGGAAGTCAGGGGGAATGACTCCTGAGCTCAGTCTTTGAAAGCACTGGTGAGGGAAACAGGAGGAGATGTGCATAAGGAGGTTTCAAGAGGGAAGGACCCTTTGCACAACATCCCTCACTAGACTCTCAAGACGAACTAGTCAAGTTTAATTTCTGGTAAATGTTTATTGGAATGATTTTAAAAACATTTTTCATGTTTAAAATTTGAGATCAGTTGAATGAAACTATACAAAGGCCACCTGTGTCTCCAATCCACTATCCATATTGTATGTAGATATGTTTACAAAACACTACAATCTATCCTTGGCAATCTTCTCCTTGAATCTCTGTAATAGCTACTCTCCCAGTTCCATTAGGAAAAAGCCCAAAGTGTTTAAAATGTGTTCCAAGTTCCTTCATGTTCCGTCCACTGATTGTCAGTTTAATTTTATCTCAATTTCATGTCAATTTCCTCATTGCATATAGGACCAGCCATATTTATTCCCCTGTTGTTCCTTTTAAGTTTCAGGCTTTGTCTTGCCAGCCAACATTCCTACGCTGCTAGAAATCGCTCCCTGGCATCTATGCCTCCGTCAGCTGGAGTCTGCAGATATTCCTGCATGCTGGAAATATGACTTTCTCATCCTAAACCTCCAAATTTCCATCAGCAGTTCTTAAAAGGAGTCTACACTAGCTCAGAAAGAGACCAACCCTGGCTTCTCCTCACTTGGTTTCTGTATCTTTACTTGCCAAAGTGGAGAAGGACACAGCCCCCACACTTACACCTCCCAACATTACCGCCTTGTTACCATTATCTGCCTTCAACCATCACCGCTGCTCACACTGCATTTAACTCCTGTTTACATTAGTCACCAGAGAAGCACAGACCTCCAGGTCATTCCTCATTTCCCCTATACTAGGCAAAAACTTCTACTTGTTTACTAGATTCCATCCCTTTTCTTTTATTCAAGGACATGCTTCCAGCCAATCTCCTCACTATCTGATAATTTCCCCTTTTTACTCAGTCATCAAACTTGGCCACATTTACCCCTCTAGCTACTTCCCAATGATCTATTCCCCTTTACATCAAATCTCCCGTCAAAAAGCTGCCTCAGCTTCTTCCTCTTACATCTCATTTTGTTCCACGTCTTCACTAAACCCCGCCTTTTCAGTTACCAATGGTCTCCGCGTTTTTAAATTCAATGGTTTATCTTCACATCAAATCCCATTATCTTTCCGTAGAATTCATCAAAGTTGTCATTTCTCCTCTTTGAAACATATTCTTTATTGGCTCTTAGAAAAATGTACTTCCCTTGTTTTTCTTCCATTTCATCGGGGGGGTTCGTTCCTCAGTCTCCTTTCTGGGATGTCTCTCATCTCTGAGGGTATCAACGTAGGAATGTTCTAGGCTTAGTCCTTGGTCGTCCCTTATTCTATGTACATACTTCATCTCTTGGTCATCTTGCACTCACAGATTTCAATTCCCATCTCCATCTGCCCCAAATGACCTGGCTCCTTGTTTCCTCCCTTGCCTCATTTCTACTATTCTCCTCCTTGACATCTCTGTTTCTACTAGATTCCTTGCTGGAGCTTGAGGTTTGTTAGGAAGACTTCTACCTTTGGGACTTTGCATTTACTGTTTCTTCTGCCTGGAGAGTTTTTCCCACCGATATCCTTATGACTTTCTACTTTGCTGTCTTTAAATGCTTGTTCAAATGTAACCTCCTCAGTGAAAAGTTTCCTGACCAATCTCTTCAAAATTGCCCATCACTTTCACCCTGGCACTGACTACACACTTTCCCTGGTTTATCCTTATCCATAGCATTTAACACCTAACTTATTATATATTTTACTTACTTTTACTTATTTTTAACTTCTGTGTCCACCCAATAGAATGTAAAGTCTATAAAACAAGGGATTCTTTCTTTTTTTCTCTTTTGTTCAGTGACATCTCTCTGCTGCTTAGAAAAGTACCTGATAAATGGTAGGTATTTATAAATACCTGTTGAATAAATAAATTAATGAAGGGAGCACATGTCCACTTTGTCTAAGTCTTCATGTTGCTTTAGCATTCAGTATAGTTTTCACCTTTTCCAGCAAGTTTCACCAATCCTCTGTGACTAGGTATCACCACGATGTGCTTTCCCTGTAACAAGAATTATCATGCTGTATGCGTTGTTATTGCTTTTCTAATTGCCTCTCTCCCTCCCTGAACCTGAATTGTAGGTTAAAGAGACAATAGGGACTAAGTCTTATTTGTTGACCATATTTTACTAAGTATTTAAAAGAGTTCCTATGAAAAATAGGTATTCCACTCAACAGAGTCTTAATATATGTCTCGTGATTGGATTAAAAGGTATATGAAAAATATTTTCAAGAGTGATTGAAATAGTTTGTAATGTATATAACTTCTTGGAAAGTATTCTTTTCATCAAGGCTGGTACTTTAAAAGAAAGGACTTTTTGTATCTCGTATATTCCCAAACCGTCCAAGCAGCCACTGGGGAAGCCAGATCTCACATGTTACCGCACAGCCTCCAGTCATCTGGAAGGGTTGAATGTGGGCAGCAGAGCTGCTGTGAAGCCTGACCTCACCACAAGGGAGACTGAGACCTCTGCCCGTGTTGCCTCATCTTCTACTGAGTGGGTAGCCAACACCTGAGGGGCAGGCGGAGCTGAGCAAATCCAGGGAGGCACGTGAACTGAGTCCAGTGCAGAAGTGTGCAAATATTAGATAAACATTCATAATCTTTGCTGACATTATGCAGACTATCAGAAGGATAATGAGATGTATATTTTTTACCCATAGAGCAAAATAAAGGATAGTTGTAGGGCCAGAGGCTTAGGCTTCTTTGTTAAGAGTATTTTAACTGAAAATTAGGGAACACAGTCAAGCAAAAGAAGTTGACTTCTACAACATTCACGAATACTTAAAGGATTGCCCTGCCAACCTACACAGTTCCTAATATGCTGCCCTGGAAATGAAGCTCTGTTTTGAGGAGGGGTGTTTTATTGAAGTCTTTGTTTAATGCTCGACAATGTGGTCCACTATTAATCACTCAAAATGTTATAACTGGGATTTGTTATCAAAGAATTTACTGGAGGCTAATACATCATTTGGTCCAATTTTAATAGTCAATTTGGGAATGTAATTAGTCACGCTATTAACATTAAAATTATATCATTTCTGTCACTGGATTCAAGTAAATGTGAAAAGAAAAGAACAAACCAAAAATGCTTTAATATTTAAAATGAAATCACTATTGAAACAAATTGATTAAAATTCAGAACACTCAGGGGTTCTCATGTTTTGTGCCTACATAGAAAGTGAGATTTTATTAAAAATATAAATTGT
This sequence comes from Tapirus indicus, assembly GCA_031878705.1. Lineage (NCBI taxonomy): Eukaryota > Metazoa > Chordata > Mammalia > Perissodactyla > Tapiridae > Tapirus > Tapirus indicus. The sequence goes on from CM062918.1 coordinate 6,682,971, forward strand.
TATAATTTGTATGATTATTAAAATAAACACATTGTATAGAAAAATAGACAAAAATTTAAATGAAACAATTTAAACCTCTAAAAATCAATGACACTGATAGCACTATTGTCAAGATTTGAATGTTTTCGTTCTCTTTTTTCTGTTCTATAAAAAATTGGGATAGTGCTACTTACAGAGTTTTGTAACATTTCCCCTTTCAGTACTATATTGCAAACATTCTCTCAAAACACAAAATATTCTTCTGTAAAATAATTTTTATTTGAATATCTCATACCCTAATTTAACATGTCTCTATTTTTTTTTTTTTTCTTTTTTTTGTGGGGAAGACCAGCCCTGAGCTAACATCTGTTGCCAATCCTCCCCTTTTTGCTGAGGAAGACGGGCCCTGGGCTAACATCTGTGCCCATCTTCCTCCACTTTATATGGGACGCCGCCACGGCATGGCTGACAGGCAGTGCGTCGGCGGGCGCCCGGGATCCGAACTCGCGAACCCCGGGCTGCCAAGCGCGGACTGAACCGCTGCGCCACCGGGCGGCCCCAATGTCTCTGTTTTTTTGACATTCATATTGCTTTAAATTTTTTGCTATTATATAAAAAGACTTTGAACATACCTTTGCATAAATTTTTGTACACAACCCTAATTTTATCCTATGAAGAATATTAGATATGTAGTTTCTGGGTTAGGGAATTCAAACCTAGTTAAGAATCTTGATTCAAAGTGTCAAATTGCCATCCTGAAAGATTGTACTAACGTTCTTACCAGCAGTTTAAAAGTTTTTCGGTTTTATTATACCCTGATCCAAGTGAAAATGCATGGATTTTTAAAAATCTACTATGGTTGCTGTTTTAAATTTTTCTTCATCCAAAAGTTATTTATGAGATACTCATTTTCTGTGTGGCTGGGTTAAGCATGTTTTTGTAAGCTGATTAGTCTTTTCTTTTACTGTTTGGTGGAGCACCTGCTTTTGCCCATTTTCCCTGTGGCAGGTTCCCTTGTTTCTTTGTTATTTGCAAGTGTACATTAAGGATCCCATCCGTTCAATTTATACCTTATAATTGTCGTTCTCAGTTTGTTACTTCCCCTTCAGTTATTTTTAGGGTATTTTTTGAAGTGTTATTTCACTTTTTCTAAAAACTTTACCGGTTATTCTTGTGTTGTTCTTTTATCTGGTTTAATCCTTCGAACGGTTTTCCCCTCTTCTCCTTCACGTGCGTGATGCTTCCTGTGTGGCAGGCACTGCTCTCTGCAACATAGTCACTCTCTTAACCTCACAAAATCCCTGTGAGAAGCGATTATTGTTGTTCATGTTACAGAGGAGGAAATAGTTTAATTAAATGATCTTCCCTAAATCCCAACTGCTTGTAATTTGCAGAGACAGGGTTTCAGTCCGGGCAGCCTAACTCCATATTCCATGCTCTTCACCATTATGAGGCATTGCCTGTTATTTTCTTCTATTTTTGTATGGTTTGACTTGAAAATTCTTAATTCTTATAATCTTCTTGATTAATGATATATGTAATCAGTGAGTTAAGTTTCTTTTTTTTCCATCGGGAGAGTTTTCCATTAGGAGGGCCAAGAGTACTTTTGCATAATTCATTCTTGCCTCACGATTGAAAATGACTCTGAGCGGGGCCGCCAGGTGGCGCAGCGGTTTAGTCCGCGCTTGGCAGCCCGGGGTTCGCGGGTTCGGATCCCGGGCGCCCGCCGATGCACTGCTGTCAGCCATGCTGTGATGGCGTCCCATATAAAGTGGAGGAAGATGGGCACGGATGTTAGCCCAGGGCCAGTCTTCCTCAGCAAAAAGGGGAGGAGTAGCAACAGATGTTAGCTCAGGGCTGGTCTTCCCCACACACACACACAAAAGAAAATGACTCAGCACATACCGAGTCTATGTGTAGTGTAAATCTTGCTCCTTGGATGTCTATTCAGTTCTCTATTTTACTATCAGATTGTCACCCAAATTATTGCACTTTAAAATATTTTCAATTTTTAATTATATCCTTCTTCACTGCTTTCTTAATGAAAAAAAATTTTTGACCATTTTTGCCTTTTTATTAATTGTTAAGCTTTAGAAATATTTGTCAAGATGTAAAAAAATTTCCTTTAGAATTTTATTTTTAATTTGCTTGAAACAGATAGTGTTACTGAGAGATAGTTCACACTTTTATAATATTAATTTTCCCATCTAGAATGTGGCACAAATCTCAGTTATTCAAGACATTTTATCTACCTAATTATTAGGTATACAAAATAAATATAAAATATAATATAAAATGGAGATTTGTAAAATGCATGTCAGATTATTATTATACTTTTTTCTTGAGGAAGATTCACCCTGAGCTAACACCTGTGTCAATCTTCTCCTATTTTGTATGTGGGTTGCCACCACAGCGTGGCCACCAATGAGTGGTGTAGGTCTGCACCCAGAAACCAAACCCAGGCTGCTGAAGCAGAGAACACCGAACTTAAGCACTAGGCCACGGGGCTGACCCCTATTATACTTTTTATGTAGTTCCCACATGTATGTATGCATATGTAAAGAAAAACACTTTCCCATGTTCTTCCACTACTACTTTCATATGCCACCACACAATACTTCTGACACCTGATATGTGAGTTTTTCCCCACACCAACCAATTCTCCTATACTAGCTGGGTGTCCTGCAATTCAATTCAATTCTGGCACCAGCATTAGTGCAGACCCCACAGGTTAAGGGCTCAGTCCCACAAGACTGCTCCCAACTTCAGATGCCAATCACAAGTGGTAGGTCCCCAGATTACCCACAAGTTCTGTCTCATTTGGCTACAAATCAGAACTTCCCATGACCCCCTCTTTGGATTCAGTCAAGCACTAAAGCACGTCACAGAACTCAGGAAAATATTTGCTCTCACAATTGCCAGATTATCATGTACCAAAGGATATGTAAAGGATACAGAGGAACAGCCAGATAAAGAGATACATAGGGTGTGGTCTGAAAGGGCCCTGAGCACAGGAGCTTCTGTGACAATGGAGTTGGGGTGTGCCACTCTCCCAGCACGTAGATGTATTTATTAACCTGGAAGTTCTCAGAACCCTGAACTTTTGAAATTTTTTGGAGGCTTCATCATGCAGGTGTGATCAGTCATTAAATCAATTTCCAGCCCCTCTCTCCTTCCCAGAGCGTGGGGGGTGGGGCTGAAAGTTCCAAGCTTCTAATCATAGCTTGATCTTTCTGATGACCAGCACCGGTCCCAAAGTTATCCAAGAAGAGCCTACCAAGAATTGCCTCCTTAGAATAAAATTTGCTCCTGGTGTTCTTATCACTTAGGAAATTCCAAGGGTTTTAGGAGCTCTGTGCCAGGAACTGGGGGTAGATATGCATCTATATCTATATATCTATGTCTATATGTCTATATTATTTCACGGTATAAATATATATAAAGTGTATGAATAAACAAAATGAATTTATGGGAATATATGTGAGTGAATATGTTTTTTATTTATTATAGCTAGTCTGTATTGGCCAACCTAATGACTCTAGTATTTATTTTAATTTCAATTCCCATATTCTGTTAGGATTGCTCATGTGTGTTTCTATTCTCTCCAAAACTAGGGAAAACGTTAGAACAGAGATCTTAAATCATATTTTCCACCCCTCAGCACTGATAAAAGACACAATAAATATTTGTTACATGAATGGATGCTTTCCTCCTCCCTGTGTAAAGTAGAAGTCCCTCAGCCCTTTTTATTCAATTCATGTATCTTTAACCATCAAATTGCAAAATACTATAAGTATAATTGATAAAAAAAAACCGTGATGCATTTTTATAAATTATTTTTGATCCAGAATAAAACAATTTTCATTGAAGAGTTGTCTTTAAAATGCTAAGTCCTCTTTTTTCTTAAAGAAGTTTGAAGTAGTTTCTAGGAGTGGTCAGGGGTAGGCAGTGCCTGTGCATTGAAGCTCTCTTTCTGTCAACATTGAGTGTTACTCTCATGACTCTGAAACAATTAAAAACAGCAGAATTTTCACTTAATAAACCCAGGAGTTCCTCAGAGGTGCTTAGTTTTTTTTTTTTTTTTTGGAAGCCTGTATACCTTCCAAATGTCAATAATTGACATATAATAATAGTTTCATGAAAATGCAAACTTAAAATGCCATGGGAAAATGTTTTGGAATTTCATTTAATGTTGCTATTTTCCACTTATTAAGATAAACAAAATTGAACATATTATCATAACTATATATTTAAATCCAAAACAAGCTATCCTAAGTTATGTGTTATATATAACATAGGTTAAACAGAGATATTTTTTATTTGAAATTAAGCAAAATACTCTTTAATTCTCTGATGTGTCTTTGTAGTAGGTTGGCATTTTTGGTCAACATAGCTTTAGGGACTCAACTGAAATTCCTTTATAATTCCTGTATGCCATAAAGTGAAGAACATCACAAATGAGAGAATGATTTCTGGTTATAGAGAATTTTCATGGCACATTAAATGTGTGTGTGTGTGTGTAGAATTTATTTTCATTGATTTACTTTACATTAAATTATTTTTTAATACTATAGGCTCTGCAAATCATACATATGATAAGGCATTAATATCCAAAATATGTAAAGAACTCACACAACTTAATATCAAAAAAACAAACAACCCAATTAAAAAATGGGCAGAGACTTGAATAGACATTTTTCCAAAGACAGAATAGAGATTGCCAACGGGCACATGAAAAGATGCTCAATATCACTAATCAAGAGGGAAATGCAAATCAAAACTACAATGAGATACCACTTCACACCTGTCAAAATGGCTATTATCAAAAAGACAAAAATAGAGGCCAGCCCTGTGGCGTAGTCATTAAGTTTGGCGCATTCCTCTTTGGCAGCCTGGGTTTGGATCCTGGGCACAGACCTATACCACTCATCTGCGGCCAATGTGTGGTGGCGATCCACATGCAAAATGGAGGAAGATGGGCACAGATGTTAGATCAGGGTGAATCTTCCCCAGAAAACAAAAACAAACAGACAAAAGACAAAAATAACAAGTGTTGGAGAGGCTGTGGAGAAAAGGGAACACTCATACACTATTGGTGGGATGTAAATTGGTGCAGCCACTATGGAAAACAGTATGGAGGTTCCCTAAATAGTTGAAAATAGAACTACCATACAATCCAGTAATTCCACTTCTGGGTATTTATCCAAAGAAAATGAAAACACGAATTCAAAGAGATATATGGACGCCTATATTCATTGCAGCATTATTTACAATAGCCAAGATATGGACATAACCTGTGTCCATCAATAGATGAATAGATAAAGAAGATGGAGTATACACACACACACACACACACACACACACACCCACACACACACACTGCAATATTACTCAGCCATAAAAAAAGAATAAAATTTTGCCATTTGTGACAACATGGATGGACCTAGAGGATATTAGGCTCAGTGAAATAAGTTACACAGAAAAGACAAATACCATATGATTTCACTTACCTGTGGAACCTAAAAAACAAAACAAACAAAACAAAACAAAACAGAAACAGTCTCAGAGATGCAGGAAACAAACTGGTGGTACCAGAGGGGAAAGAGGTTGGGGAGGCAGGCAAAATAGGTGAAGGGGATTAAGAGGTACAAAATTCTAGTTATAGAATGAATAAATCATGGGGATATAATGTACAGCATAGGAAATATAGTCAATAATGTTGTAATAACTTTGTATAGCAACAGATGGTAACTAGCCTTATCGGTGATCATTTCGTAGTATATGTAAATATTGAATCACTATGATGAACATCTGAAACTAATAGGATATTGTATGTAAATTATACTTCAAGAAAAAAGATGCTATAGGGTCCGATGTTTTGTCAGTCATGGTTTTAATATTCTTGAGGAAAATGAAAATGATTGGACAAATAGAAAGTATTTATTGAGAGCTGATATACCCTGGTTTGTGCCATTTGTTTGGGGGAAGAAAAACACATAAGTGGAAATGGATTCATATGCAGTAATTCATAATGTTTCAGAAATTGTGCTAAAAGGATTATTTAATGTTGAAGCAAGCTATAAATTATGTGAGGTTATTATATCATTTATCAAATGTAGAAAGTGTTGGTTAGAGAGGCTACTATATGTTCAAAGTCACACAGTTACTAACTAGTACAGTCTGGAGTCCATCACCTTTCTGTTTGACTCCTTCTAGGACACTTACCTATCAAGGGTTTTAGACGTATAGCTGGAGAGATGAAACTGGTCCAGTACAATGTAACTAGGCAAGATTTTACATGTTCCAACTGGACTTTGAAGGGTGGGAAAAGGGAGATAAATGGAAGAAGGAAAGAAGCATTTCAGAACTGAGGAAGAAAGTGAACAAATGCACAGAGGTTTGGGGAATTGACAGAGCAGGGGGAGACCTGCCTGACTAGAACATACGCAGGGAAGTGGGGTTCAAATGATATCAGGCTGGAAAGATTGGGTGGAGCTAAGGAAGGTTTCTACGACCAGACAGAGTGGTTCACTTGTTTTCATCCCCTATGAACATTCTTCATAACATGATTATTTGCTTTTTTCAATATCCATTTTTTTCCTTTTTTTGTTTCTCTGTGTGTTATTTTTGCTGAGTAACATTTTAGAATCAATTTAGTACTTAAGACAACGTAAATTTTTCACACAGTTTCCATAGGTCAGGAGTCTGGACAGTGTTGATGTGGTTGCTCTGCCCAGCGTCTCACGTGGCTGCAATCCAGGGGTGAACTGGGGTGCGTTCTCATCTGATGCTCGAGGTCCTCTTCCAAGATTACTCTGGTTTTGGCAGAATTCACTTCCCTGCAGCTCTAGAACTCATGGCGCTTGCTTCTTCAAGATCAGCGAGAGTGTGTCTCTGATCTCGAGATTCTCTTTTAATGGGACCATCTGATTAGGTCAGACCCCCCCCCCCAGGATAATTGCCCTTTTGATTAATGTAAAGTCAACTGATTAGAGACCTTAATTACATCTTCAAAATCTCTCCATCTTTGCCATATTCTGTTGGTTAAAAGAAAGCCTCAGATTCTGCTCACACCCGAAGAAGAGGGGGTCGGGAATACCGGGGCCATCTTAGAATCCCACCTAGCACACTCTGCAACCATGATTGGAAATAGGTTGAGAGAGAGCAAACAATATTCTGTTTACGTTATCTCAATTTGTAATTTTCACAATGATAACAGCAAGATAGTACTAAAACAGCACTAATAGTCTCCACAAATACTAAGTAACACTGTGGTTATGAAAGTTTTATTATCTTTGCATCATAACTAAAAGGAGACTTTTGTGACCATTCTCATATTAAGGTTATTTTAATATAATCTATAGAAGTATTCTTCAGATACTTGACCTAATTCAGAATTAGTGCTTGGGAAAGAGTCCCTCTAGAAATGTGGATATACTTGAACACTTTCATGATGTGAAAAATGAGAAATATTAAAGGATTTTTCCATCATTTGGACTTTTGTAAGATTCTAACATTCATCCATATCAGTCAAGGAGTACTTGTGCCCCACTTGTGTTTTAGATTGCGTAATACAAAAGTGTCCAATATTTTCAAACAATATTTTACTGAATTTAAGATTGTTTTATTTCAATATTTTAAGAAATAGAAAAATAGTCAAGAGCATTCATTGTATTATACTGGATTTCATTTAAAAATACTAATGGTTTCCTTAAGGTCATCATCAATAAACAAAACCTTGACGCACATGGAAATATTTCTATACTGGACTAATCTTTTATTTTGAAATATTTGTGCCTTGGATCTTACCAATTTATGTGCCTAGATTAGTATTCACATTAATATCCAAAAATTAAAAATGCAGTCATTTTCAGGGCAAACTTTATTGCATTTAAAATTTTAGAATGTTATTTTCAACTTGATTGAGTCCAATCTACAAATTATAGCTTCAGCTTCCATTTGCCTTTTTTATTTCCAACTTAAGCTATAGTAGAAATTCGTTTGATGAAACAAAATGGAAGTATGTCATTTAATCCTCCTTTAATTTGGAACTTTCCTGAGCTGGGCCAAAGACGAGAGCATTGATTAGAGAAACTACCTTTGGTTATATAGGGTTGCCCACTATTCAAGCACTATATTATCTTGTCTTGTAAAGTAAATACCATCTAAAAGGTTATACTTAATTAGAAACATAACCTTTCCACAATTAAACCAGAACTTCCTGTACCAGCTCCCTGGAATGTTCATATTATTGTGATGGGAATGTTTATAAGCGGTTGAACATTCTGTGTTCATCAGGGGTTCTTTTTGTCCCCTAAAATTTAGAAGATTTTTAAAAGCTCTATTGATCTAAAAGCACTTTCTTCTAGCCCATGTTGCTTTTCTCTAAGTTTTACTGCCCATTAATTGCTCTTGAATTGATAGTCTTTATAAGTAACTCCCACTGTGGTCAATTATCAGGCAGTAGAACTTAGAACAGTGGGGACTATCTGTTAATATGATTCTTTGATCAACTCAAAAAATATGAAGACTTTTGAAGATAACATCTAATACATGTGGATTTCATTTTGTGCACAAAAAGAAAGACTGATATAAAATTCCAACAATTCATGAGAACCAGCATACTAAGAAGAAGTGCTATAAGGCATTTAGCATGCAGAAAGAGACAGCACATATTAATATCCTTTGTCAAGGCAATGCAACCTAGTAGATTCTACTTCTAGAGCTTTCTGGCTGCCTACAAAGACACAACATTATTTAGTGTATTCTGAACAGCTACTGAAAATTCCCTGACCTCACAGATTCTCTCCTAGTATGCAGAACCCTGAGTTAAATCTTGGGGATTCTTCTTAAAATAAAAGTATGCTCTCAGCAAAGGGTAGCAAGTCATACCTTAAGGCAATTTATGACAAACTATTCATCAGATTATGATAATGGATGCCACTGAGGCAAAGAGGGATTTTAATTTTGTCTCCTGGTAGAGAAGATAAGAGATATACATTGTAAAAGGTCTGCTCTGTCATGATTCATTTTACACTTTCTTCCTGTTGCCTACCAACCTACCATTGCATTTGACAGCACCTGTGTATTACAAAAAAGGCCAAGGATAATCTATGGCCAGGTATACAAATAGTTTTATTGTTCCTCAAGAAGGCAGAATCAGGAAGAGACTTGCGTAGGCCCTACAAGTGGACTCAGGCAATTTGAGCAGATGTTCCAGTATCTTGGAATTCAAGGCATGGCCTTGAATAAGTGAATTGTTTGGTGTGGGCGCTTCCTATTGGCCCCATTGACTCCTCACTCAGTGGGGAGAGGTGTGGTCAGGGTAAGGTCAGAACTGGACACTCTAAAGACAGGTCCAGGACGGGAATCCCCGATTTTCCAGGCCTACAGTGGAACTGTCCTCCTTATTTTTTGAATTTTTTTCTTTAAAGTGTTCTGTTGATCTACACATATTTACCTTAATTCACTGATTTATTTTTACTAACTAGTACATTTTACTAGTTAATAATTTTCTTTCTTCAATATAATAAAAAATTTTCTTATGAATATTATATAACATCAATAAAAATATTTATTTACCTTTTAAAAAAGTATATATTTTTAAATTAACCTTATAATTTCACATGATAGTAGTATTGTACATCTTGGTAAGTATTTTGTAAAAAAATATTTTAAATCTATTGACAGTATTTAGGAACCATTGCCATAAATTATAATGAGATTAATGGAGCAAACATAACTCCAAGCATTACATAGTAATCAAGATGTGATTGTCAATGGAATAATATTTCATTTTTATTATGGTAATGGTCTCTGAGAAAATACATATATTTCATTTCTTTGAATTCCCTCAATCATGTCATTATGGTGTTAAGCTCTTTTGATTTCATTTTAAATTTGACTTTCATTAACCTAAATTTTGCTCATCTTTTGCTTCACTTAAATATCTAGAAATGTTAGTATTAGTGCTTTCCTAATTAGTGAAATTATAGAGCTGATAATTTCAGCTTTTGTTCCTAAATCTAGAGACTTCGGTGTTGAGACAAATTAATTGGGTGAAATTGAGAGATTAATTATTCATAAGATAAATAACCTAATTCCATGATGCTTTTGCTGATTTACATGCTATTAAAAGATAAAGACAGTTGGATATGAAATGCCCTCAACAATATTTTTCATAACTCCAGAGGAAATTAATTTTAAATAACAAATAGATACGGTTTAATTTTGAGAGAAGATCAAGGGAAGTTTATGTTTATTAAAGAGTCACAATAGTTCACCTGGGTGGAAATAATTCATTGACCCAAATGAGAGGAATACTACTCAGCACAGGGAAATGTTTCCAGAAGGGAGACCTGCACCTTCTCACATGATAGAGCTGGTAACTCTTCTCTGCTGCCCCATGTTAACACAGTTCACTGTGGAGCAAGACCCTCAGCTGGACCTTAAGGTGAGAACGCGGCAGAGGAAAGGTCAATGATCTCCCTTGTGCACTAAATAGAAAATATGCCTAATTCTTTCTTGGCTTGTGAGAGAATAACTCCTAAACTTTTTCCAACATGGTTGAGAAATAAGTAAGTAATTTCAAAGGACATTTCATTCTTTCTCTTTTTTTTGGCATTAGATTGAAAAGCCCTATGTTAATAGCAGCATTAAAGCCTACTTAGACCAAAGTAATGTGTAACGTTTGACCTTATTTAAATTGATAAAGACAGTATGTCTTTAAAGATATAAACCACATTCATTGACCTATACTTAGAGTTCCACTTTAACCCAAATTTTGATTTTTTTTTTTCCTTCAGAGTAATGATGATAAAATTCATTGTGTACTTTTGAGAGTCATGACAAAAAAAAGTCATTGTTTATAATTTTAAATTACTGTTGAGAAATAGCATACAGTGTCATAAAATAGCCCAAAGAAAGCATTGTTTTTATTATTTTTGAAAGGAGATATGAGATTAAGTTCTAATTCTTTCAATAATTAGTTGTGTAATTTTACCTTTTCTGCCTCGTGTCTTCATGTGTTAAATTATAGGAACTAGTAATATCTAGGCCTCTTTCGGCCCTAAAATTCTGTGATACTTATTTACAAGATAATAAGGAAAAAATTTCCTTTTAATTATAAAATGTACACATATATGATGTTTAATGTAGATTTTGCATATATGAAGCATTAACATTTGTAATAAATTTGAAAGGTACTGAGATGGTTTCCCACACCAAAATATTCCACCCAATAGTAATATTCCTAAGCTAAGTGTTCTTTGTAGGTTACACTTATGCAATATATAGGATTTGGTAGCGTGAATGAACTTTTGGGACCCTTCTTCCTGGCCTAACAGGCGAATCTAGCAAGCAAGCTGCATAGGCTTACGGTCAGTACAGAATCCATGCTGTACTGTGAGTCAGCCGTGCAGGCCATCCTAAGCCTCTGTAAGAGTGACCTTGTGACCCCACACTTCATGAGTGAAAACGTCAGCTGGACAGATCCACAACAGGAAAGATAAAGGGTGTTTCCCAGCTACATTTCTTCGAGATTGAGGGAAAAAGTAATGACTGTGGTCCTCGCCTCCTTCCGCACATAGATCACACCAACATTACAAGCCTCGTTTGATGTATAACCAAAACGCTCTTGTTCTGTTATCTGTAAAGTATATGAATGTTAGATGCATAAGCTCTTTTCCTGCACATTCACTGCTTTGTTAAAAAGTATATAAGCCACACTCGGATTTGTAGTCCTTGAAGCAGTCCTCAGAATATTCTGTTGGACTGTTTCCCCAGCCTAGAGTTCCTCACTTTGATTGTTTGAATTAATTCCATTTAACCTAGACCCAGACCCTTTATTTCAGTCGACAGCGGATAATGGACTCAATACATATTTGTTGAATGAATGAACTCTACATTTCATAAATCTTTATATACTTTATCTGTTTTAATCATTTAGGAGAAAATCACATTAAGCTGCATCCATTCACTTACTCAGCACATTCCCTAGGGTGACAGGTACTTTGCTCTGTCAAACAGGATGACATTTGGGTCTTTCCAGTGTGTTGCCAGTTGAGGATATAGCTGGGGAACAAAAAGCAGTAAGAAACACTTGAAAGATAAGAAGTCACCAAGACAAAAGTTAGAGCCCAATATGGACGATGTGTTGTTCTTCCCAATTTGTTGAAAGACAAATCTGAGATATATATTTTCTAAACAAAATTATTAAATGGTGGGAAGTGTATTGTTTTTATCATTACCTTTTTAGAAAGCAGGCAGAAAAGGTAATTTCCTTTGTCACCTTGAAAACTTCAAATGTTTGTTATCATAAAATGAAAGGCATATTTTGAGTTTTTGTATTCTTGCAGTACAAACAGTATTAGAAAGAAACCATTTTCTCTTTCTTCAGGTGTTGACTGAGCCGTGGTGGACTTACAGTCTAGGGGTTCCACTTGTCCCATCCTTCTTCCCAGGGAAACTTGTCTAATTAGGTGCATTTTAGAGAACTGGACTTGGGATGGATAGGATTAGGAATTTGGTTTCAGTGCACAGTAGATCAGGGAACTTGTATTCGTCTCTGAGATGAAGTGAGAAATTTAGGTAATTTTGGAAACAGTACAGAGATGTAAGACACCTAGATCAATTGTAGAGTGAACTCGAACATCCGAGCTTGTCTTCTGCAGGTGAGTACCGCTGCCTCCAGGTTGCATGGAAGCCAGGCCCGTCCCTTGGGTGCTGATCAGATGCACCTTGTTTCTGACTATTAAGCATCTGGAAACTTAGGGGTTACCTGGCAGCTAAAGATCTTGGTCAGACTAGAACTATTTCTAGAAAATGTCATAATCTGTTGGTAATCTCTTTCTTTTCCTTTGCTACGTGAAAAATGGAAAAAAAAATTTTCTTAAAATGTTCTTTTAATTACTTTCTGTAATAGGATAAGGTATTAAGAGTTAAGATAGAGTAAGAAGAACAAAGAGGAAAAAAACAAGCAAAACTTGTTTACAGGTTAAACCCATTCCTGGGATGAGATGTCTTCACCTAGCTCAACCTCAAAGGAAACGATAAACAAAACAAAACACCTATAAATCTTCTAAAGGAGAAATCTGCCTTTATTCCTGAGTCAGTATATAGTCAAGAAGTTTGAAATCAGAAGATGAATAAGAAAGTGTCCAGGGGATTGCCATCAAAACAGGAACAATTTTTTTCTAGAACATTTTATTCCTGGAAGAAAACAAAACAAAGCAAGGCCTAGGTGGCAGTTTTATTTTCTCTAAGTATCTAACACGATGTCACAAGAGGATGGTGATTGTCTCCATCTCAGTAACAAACAAGAAGCTAAAAGTTTAAATTGCAGCAGAATTTGTGTTAGTCAGAACATTATTTTTTTCTGACTTGGAATATAAACCGCTGGAAAGATTAAGCAAGAATAATTTTTGAAATTTCTAGTTCTTTGCTAGAAGAAAGATTAGAATGCATCACATTTGGTTTTAAGGAAGAATCAGGGCTAGTAAATTCTTTGAGATATATAATCTGTAATTTTAGCCATATCTATACAAATTATTTTTATAACTTTTCATAAAATTTCAAGACCAAGATTTAGCAAGTGTTCATTTGTTTCAGTGCCCTCACTGGTTACATAGAATTTTTAGAGTCTCTTTTGTTTTATTCTCCTGTCACATTTCAGCATAAAGTATATGGAAAGTAGAGAAGATGGAACATGGAAGAAAATATATCTGTTCCAGTAAAACTTTTAATGTGCTCTACACTGGCACACGCCCTTAGAGAACAATGTAAATTATTTTCATCTTAACAAATAAGGGGAGAAAGGCTTATCTTGCAGCAAATAAAGAATATGAGTTAGACATAAAATGCCTTTTATTTCCTACTCTGCTACCCAAACATAAATTCATTATAAGGTGTTCCCTCCCACCAACATTCTCACTTTGTTTTCTAAATACCCTTGAGAAAGAAAAATTAAAAACAATTTAAACTGTTGAAAACATGAAATTTTGGTGTACATGAAATGAGCTACAAAAATACACCAAATAAGTTGTGATTTCATTAATTTTGGTGAAAATAGGAACTAAAAACTAAAGAATACATGTGTACCCACTTCAGAAAAGACTCACTAGCTTGTGTATTTACCCCCACAACTATCTGAGTAACAGTATACCATATTGAAAGAGAATTGACAAAATAAAATGAAATGTTGGAAGACTTTTGAGATGAGCATTATTTGTCCCCTTATTGAGTGTATGTATGCATCAGAGGTGGAAGGCGAAGCAAAGTAATGGGAAAGAAATTTCTCAGTTATTTTCCCCAAACCTAAGAGAAACTAGGTGGTATAGATGCTAGAACCAACTCTGTAAGTCACTTCTGTTACCCGTGCTGGGGAGCCTGCATACAGCCACATAACAGTCCTTATTAGAAGGGATTACATTGAAATGAAAAGTCAAAAATTAGAAAATGGAAAGTCACAGTAGAAGATTCATTATTCACAGTTCCTTTAGATGTTTGTAGCAGAAAGTTGGGAAACCTGAGATGGGAAACAAAGACTTGATGAGAAAACAAAGGTAGAGCACTTTTTAACAAATCACCCTCTTCTGTCTTAGAAGCAGATTAATAAGCTGAGGATATACAAAATGGAATAGGAACTGTGTATTGCGTGTTATGGACTTTATCTCAAAAATGAGGTCTAATTTTTGATGCAGTGAATATCGTGAAAAAGAGTTGGAAAATAAGCTTGCAATGGATGTGAGGTTGCCATGTCCTCTTTATGCAGCAGAAAGAGCAATTTTCTCCTAAAGTTGGAATAATTTTTATAGTTTTCAGTGAATCTTTATACATAAAGTATGTGAAAATATAAAAGCAAAATGGGAGTTACAGGAAGGTCATCTTGAAAAGGAAGCATAATGAGACTCTCCCTTTTCTTGCAAATTGACATCACTGCACTAACGAAGTTTGATTTAGAGTTGCTTTAGCTTGCCCTTGGATGACCTATTCGGCAGAGACTGGAGAAAAAGCACTCAGTATTACAATGGGAACAAATTGCGTTTCTTTTCCTTTCCAGTAAAAAGGTCATTATAGTATTTATTCCTCTATTAAAAGTAAATGAAACCACTCTGAATTATTAAAGTAATACGAGGTTGAAACATAAAAGCTTAAAAGTGGGGCTTAGAACTAGCACAGGGCTCTCACCTTAAATGAGCAGCCCTCAGCGTTGTGTTTCCCTCCTTTGTGCTCACAACTGCTTGTCTTTCCCAAGAGAATAAACTCCTTGGGTTTAATACACGTAAAAGAGTTGTTTGTAGCGCTCTTGAATGGGTGTAAGTTTTCACTGTGGTTACTTATCCAGCACCTGTGGCTTCTTTTTTAATTTCTTTATTGGGCGCTAATTATGGAAAGGCACTCAGCTAGGCTCCCATTACAGATTTACAAAGTGAATAAATCAGAAACCCTAACCTCAACACGTTCAGAAGTAACCATAATTAAAGTCTTCCTATGGTAGCTGTCCTTAGGGATGTAGACTTTAATGACTGTTATCCTGAGGGGAAGGCAGCCATTAATCCAACTATCGAGATCTGGGAAGGCTTCAGAGCAGAGCTGGTGTTGCAGCTGATTCACAAAAGATGAGCTGAAGGTAGATAGTGGAAAAACTAAGGAGTCATCTAAGAGAAATCTTATGAGCAAACATTGAGAGATATAAAAATTCATAGAAATTTTAATTTTACTCAGTTCAAGAAATATTTACTTGCTTTATCTTCTGCATGAGGAATGGTTAGAAGTCTGAAACTCATAATTCAGAGTTCATTTCAGGCTGACATTCAGCTGGTACACACTGATACAGTCGTTCTAGGTGTTAAAATATTGAAATGTTCATTTCAATACGGCTCAGATAAACAGTCTCAGCCGTAGCCCTTCAAATGTGCCCTGCTGCCCTGTCCAGCCTGAAACCCTCCTTGGGATTCACCATGTCTCTCAGGATCTAATAATGAAAGCACAAACCTGCCTGGCACAGCGGGGTGTCTCAAAGAGCCTGGTTCAGACCAAAGCTGTCTGGTATCAATTTTTATGAGTCAGTGAACTTATCATAGTGGTTATTATGTACTTTGAGCTGAACCCCTGGGTACCTAGATTAGAATGGAAGATACATCTGGAAAGAAAGATTGAAAACATATTGTGAAGAGCATTGACTGATGCTCAGGATTTGGGGGAAATTTAATGTTTTTTTATGAGAAGTAGGTAACATGAGCAAATACTGTAATTATATAAAAAAATAACCCAAATGGTAAGGTAGTACATGGATTTGATATTTGATGTGTCTAAATTGGCTATAAAAGTTATAATTACAATAGACCAAGTGAAATCATATAGATACCATCCAATGTGATTCTTTGAAATCTATTCTTGTTCCTTTTATATCTAATCTGTATTATTTCCAGTTCCATTCAATAGAACGTCTTTTCACATTACTCATAGACTTATGTAAAACACGGTGAGATCAAGTCTCTTTTTTGGGAAGACAACTGGGGAGAGTGGGTTCAGGTGCAACAAGTTCAAGGTAAATCACCATGTCTGCGTTCGTTTGCACTCTCCAGGGTTCTAGAAGGACCAAGACAGAAAAGGAGAGGGGAGCAAGAGAAGTGTCCCAAGACGAATTCCTCTTGTCTATTCTTTTATGAGGAGACCCATGTCCAGGATTTGGGACAGTTTACCAGCTAAAATTCCAAGTGAAACCCAACCTTTGTAAAGATTCTCACATTTCCAAGACTGAGTGCTTTCCAAAGAATACTTTTCACAGTTCATAAATGATGGTAGCCTACTTTGAGACAGCATTAATTTCATTTAAGGGCTTCACTTCATGTTACTATACCCTGTATTGCCCACAGTTAAGCTACATTGCTTGAAATTATAATTCAGTTTGTGATGATGCTTTTGTAGATGCAGTTCTTACTCACTCCTCTCAACAGTCCATCTGGGTGTTATTTGCCATCTTCAGCAACTACCTGCAACTCTTAGAGCAATGATCACCTTTGCTTTAAGCTGGTGTATTGACAAGACTTTGGGGAACTCCTGCCTAATCTATTTCATACTTATTATGTCTTCCAGGTTAGGCTGATTAATTTAAGGAGCTGACTTTGCCATCAGTGAGATGAACAAATCTCAGAGTGATGTCATGTTGATATTTTGAAAGCAATATGCATGCTGAAAGGAAGAACTGCCAGGGAAATTTTGGCTAGCTAGGTAGATTCCCAGATCCTTCACAGGATATTATTATATCAGTGAATTTGACTAGGTCTGTGTCTGACTCTCCACCTTGTACGTCTAGGAACAGGATTTTATCAGTGCCCCTAGATTACAAATGCTAAGTAGAATGCTTAGTGAGCAAGGCATTAACCTTTTAATGACAATCTTGAGAAGTATTTTGGTAGGCCAATGGTTTTTTTTTTGTTGTTGTTGTTGAGGAAGATTCACCCTGAACTAACATCTGTTGCTAATCTTCCTCTGTTTTTGGTGTTTTTCTGCTTGAGGAAGATTTGCCCTGAGCTAACACCTGTGCCAATCTTCCTCTATTTTGTATGTGGGTTGCTGCCACAGCATGACCATTGATGAATGGTGTTGGTCTGTGCCTGGGAACTGAACCCGGGCCACCAAAGTGGAGCATGGAGAACTTAACCACTAGGCCACGGGGCCAGCCCCTAGGCCAATCGTTTTTAAGATGTATTTTATGAAGCTTTAGAACTTCACTGTCCAATATGGCTGCCTCTAGCCATATATGAATATTGAATAACTGAAATGTGGCTGGTAAAATTAAGGAACAGAATTTTTAATTTTAATTTTACTTAAAATTTTGTTAGAATTTTAATATTACTTAATTTAAATAAAAGTTAAAGTGGATACTCAATTCAGTTTGGAGAACTTATGTTTAGGACAACATGGGTATATGAATATACTTTTTCAACTCTAATTTTACTGAAAACTTTATACAGATCATATATTTCCATTGAAAATAAAGCATCAGAATTGAGATGTATAGTAAGTAAAAAATGCACACTGAATTTGAAGAATTAGTAGAAGAAAAAGAACATGAAATAATTTTTACATTGATTTCATACTGAAAGGATTTATATATGTGTGATATAATAAGATATAGTTATAAAATTAATTTCACCTATGACTTTTTACTTTTTAAAAACGTGGGTCCTAGGAAATTTAAAATTATACACGTAGCTCACATTATCTTTTTTTAAACAGAGCTGTTCTAGAATATGGGAGTATGTGGGGACGGAGAGTCGGCAGTGCTGTCCTTCCCATACCAAACCTCCCTTAAACAAGCAAAGCTCTTCTGTTACACTTTTTGTTTTACATGTTGGGCTTCCACATAAAATTTAATCTCAGGAAGGCTCTCTGATGCTGAAAATAATGTTTAGAAGCCTCATTTTAGATCAGAGTGAGATTTAATACAATAGTATGATGCTATTTGTTTTGCTCTTTTGCAATTTGAATATGATATGTCTAGGTGTAGATTTTTTGGTAGTTATCCTGCTTGGTATTCTTTGATCTTTCTGGATGGCACCCATCATTAATTTTAGAAAAATTTTGTCCATTTTAGTTCAATTATTTATTCAGCTCTGTTACATATTCCTTCTCCTTCTGATATTCCAACTATGCATATGGGATACCTTTGTAATTTTCCCACAGTTCTTTCACGTTCTGTTTTATCATTGTTTTTCTGTTTGCATTTCAGTTTGGGGAATTTCTGTTGACCTATCTTCAAGGTCATTGATTCTTTCTTCTGCCTTGTCTAGTCTATGGATGAGCCCATCAAAGGTATTCTTCATTTCTGCTCTACTGTTTTTGATTTCTAGCATTTCCTTTCGATTGTTTCTTAGAGTTTCTATCTTTCCACTTATAGTACCCATCTATTCTGGCATGTTGCCAATTATTTACATTAGAGACCTTAATTATAGTTATTTGAAATTTTCTGTATGATAGTTCCAAATATATGTCCCATCTTAGTCTCATTCTCATACTTGCTTTGTCTCTTCCAACAGTTTTTTCTTGACTTTTAGCATGCCTTGTGATGTTTTGTAGAAGGCCAGACATGGTGTATTGGGTAAACGAAACTGAAGTGAATAGGCCTCTATTGTGTGAATTTGTGTTTATCCGGCTAGGAGATGGGTTGTGTTTAATGTTTGCTGTACCTGTAGGTTTTGGGGCTTCAAAATCCTCTAGTGTCCTTGTTTTTGTCTTTCCTGATGTCTTTGTGCTTCCCTGAGAACTCCTCCTTAGATAAAGGCTGCATTTTGCACCTCTTTCAGCTGTAATCCACTGTGATTGTACTGGATCCCTGTTGTGGTTGTGGTAAGGTGTTGGAGAGAGGAAGCACTCTGTAAATATGTGATTATATCTCAGTGCTTAAATGGGTCTGCATTTCTGGATTGTGACCCTCACAAGTGTTTCTTAGCTTTCTCACCCACCTCATTAGGTGATACAGGACGACTGGAGGGTGCTGGAGTCTGAGAAGTGCCCTTCCCTCAGGTAGAATAAAGTCTCCGCCCCTGGAGTGTAGGTTTTGTTATGGAAAAAATGTGAGCACATTTCAAAATGGTTAGTCTTTCTCTCCTCCTGCAGGATCCACAAGGGTGTCTTTCTTGGCTCTTCACTGTATGGAACCTGCTAGGCTTCCTGGAGATAAAACTAACCAAAGTGTTGGAGCGTCCCTGAGACTGTGGCCTCTAGGACTTTCTCACTCTCATGCTAGTCCAGAGTCAGTCCCCAACAATTGGTCAAAATTACCATTTAAATGTTCCAACTCCAACAAGTTAATTTTTTTAGAAGTTTCTGTTTCAGGTCAGCACATCTCAACTCTTGCTCTCTGGATCCTCTTGTGTCTCCAGAT
This sequence comes from Tapirus indicus, assembly GCA_031878705.1. Classification (NCBI taxonomy): domain Eukaryota; kingdom Metazoa; phylum Chordata; class Mammalia; order Perissodactyla; family Tapiridae; genus Tapirus; species Tapirus indicus. The sequence continues at coordinate 6,702,841 of CM062918.1, forward strand.
CTTGAACTGGCTGTTTGCCTTGTGACCCCATTTCTCATTTGGCTACCTTTCTCTTCGTACGGTGGAGGGTAAGAAAAGCTAATATTCATGTCTTTAATTTTTTAATGATCACAAGTTACCGAACTTGATGCTGTTGGAGTTACAAAGATGGGTAAACAGAATTTAATCCCCAGTGTGGCTTAGCATATATATGTACAGACAAAGTTAACCTTCTTGAAACAACTAAAAAAAAAAAAGATTACTTACTGATAAAATTTGGAGGGTGAAGAATGGCTTTTAAAGCCACTTCAATGTAGGAAATGATGTACTTCGAAGTCGAAGTAATCACGCAAAGTGAAGACATTCAATTAAATTGTCTTATTTTATAAATGAAAAACATTGACAAGAAATACTTTTTAAATAGTTACTGGTGTAGCCAAGGATAGCTTCTAAGTTTTCTAAAAGTTTGTTGTTTTATTTAACACATGATTTAGGATTTTAAAATATTAAGTTGTCATTGGTACACCACCTGCATGCATGCTAGTATTTTCAGATGATGTATTTCAGCTAAAGAAAGGCAATTTAGGGGTATCATTCAGTACTAGATATTTAGAGATGATGCTAGTTAACATCACTGGTGTGCTGTCACATGGAAGTTGAGATTACAGCCCCAGTCTTCATCAGCCTGTTTAACATCATTCTGAAATATGTGATTCTGACTCTGGAAATAAACATATTTTCTTACGTATGGACTTCCAAACTATAGCCATCAGCAAATAGTAGTTCCTAAATAATCTTTCCAATAATTCTTTTCTCTGGCAATAACTCTGTTGTTGTTAATTTTTTTGTGGGAAATCGCAAAATTTTCAAATAGCACTTAGATACTCGGAATGTTTTTTAATGGCAGATATGTTCAAGATATTTTGTACTACTGTGATAAGATAAAAATATATAACATTTAAAATCTCAGCAGTAATTATCTTTAATGTCTTTTTAAATTTAGATTTATGGGCTAGAATAAACTTCCTGTAATCCCTGAGTCAAACGTTGATAAAATGAGGGATTTAAATGTGGGGAGGGGGTCATGTTATGCCCTAGTGTGAAAATACAATTTATCAAAACTTATCTTTTGCTACTCACTAATAATGCAACTTCTGCTCGTTTATACCTCCTCTTCTTATAGTCCCATCCTGGAAAGGCAGTATAAAATAGTCATTAAAAATGTAGGCTCTGAGGGCCAGCCTGGTGGTGTATTGGTTAAGTTCATGTGATCCACTTTGGCAGCCTGGGGTTCGAGGGTTCGTATCCCTGGTGTGAACCTGTGCACCGCACATCAAGCCATGCTGTGGTGGCATCCCACAGAAAGTAGAAGATGGGTACAGATGTCGCTCAGGGCCAATCTTCCTCAAGCAAAAAGAGGAAGTTTGGCGACAAATATTAGCTCAGGACCAAACTTCCTCACCAAAAACCAAAAAGTAGGCTCTGAAGTCTGGGTACAAGTGTGAATTATGAGTCTTATATGCTGTTGATTGTGGTAAAGCCATTTGATATTTCTGTGTGCAGTTTCTTTAGTATAGTGGGGAACACTACGTATCTCATAGGGTTTTGAAAGCATTAAAGTAATAAATTCACTTATTCACTAAATATTGGTAAACTACCTACTATGTACCAAACCCCATTTTAGATCCTGGATATACAGCAATAAGGAAAAGTAGACAAAATCTTTGCTTTTATAGAGCTGAAATTCTAGTGAGAAGAGATAACAAACAAATAAATGCATAGCATTAGAGGCAGTAATAAATGCTCTAAGATCAATAAAGCAAAGTAAAGGCATTGGGATTAAATGGAACTGCTATTTTAAATGCAGTTATCATGGAAGGCCTCTGTCAGGAGGTGATATTTGAGGAGAAACTCAAATAAAGTGATACCAGCCAAGTGGTTGTCATATGGAGAAAAGCATTATTTTTTTTAAAGAGACACCAGCAAGTGAGTGCAAAGCCCCTAAGGCAGGCGTGTTTGACATGTTTAAAGAACAGTAGGGAAATTAGGGAGCCAAAATAGCTCAGTCGGGAGGGCATTAGACTGAAGAATTGCAAGGAGGCAAGTGTGGCCAGATCAGAGTTGGCAACAGGGAGTGGTTGGTGATTAGACTGGAGACGTAGTGGCAGGAAGGGCCAGGCCTTGTGGAGCCATAGTGAGGATTTTGGATTTTACTCTGGATCAAGAAGAGAAGCCATTGGGGAGTTTTGTGTGGAAGAATAATGTGATCTGCCTTGGACTTTTAAGGAATTGTTCCTCTGGCTTCTTGTGGAAGAAGAGACTATAGGAGAGCAAGGGTAGGTACAGTAAGACCAACCATGAGACGGCAACAATGGTCCAGGAGAGACATGGTTGTGGGTTAGATGTGACAGGAAGTGCTGGATTCAGAATATATGTTGAACGTGGAACCCACAGATTTGTACATAGATGGCCCCCCTAATTTTTACCTGAGCACCTACAAGAATAGATTTGGCATTTATTGAGATGAGAGAGGTGAGACAGAGAGTGGGACATCAACTGGGGAGGGCCGTGGGCTGGGTATGGCCCGGAATATGACTGTCTCATACAGAGTACTGGAAGTATTAGCTCTTTTCCACCTCATGTGCTATTTCTATTCCTGTGAACCTTTAACTTAGCTCTTGCTCCTTGTTATCCCCAATTCTTCCTTTCCTTTGAAAGTCAGTTTGAAATTCATCTCTAATCTCACCCCAATAATCATCTTTCCCTACTACAAAATCTTAAATATGGGTAACCTGCATGAATTTTCTCATGTAATTCTGTGTAGCTTTATATTTTTCTCTCATTCAAGGGACTATAACATTGTGAGTGTGTGGCTGAGTGCACAAAGGCATCACGTTTCATAGCTCTAAAACTTTTAGATGATTTGGTGTCAGGCATACCAATAATTAAAGCTCTAGCAGAACAAGAGAGCAGGTGTCAGCATGAAATATTCATTACAGAACTTTCTTTCCCTCTGAGAACACTTGTAGACATTTAGGTGTGGGGTGTCTATAACTGCAGGCTCAGATGTCTGCCAAACAAGGCTCTAAGTTCCATTGGAAAATGGTGATCTTCTTTGTGGGGACATGTTTGTTAAATATTTCTGACCTATGTTCTTATCCATTGGCTGTTTGTTGCCTCTGCCACTGTGGACGTTCTCTTGTTAGAATTCACATGTGACTGACGGTCTTCACATTCGCCCGCTCGCATACTTCCATCTGTAGTGTCTCTTTCCCAGAACTCCTTGCCCTCCTTCTTCTAATCTTTCTTCTTTCAGGCCTCTGGCCAAGCACCCAGTCCATTTGCTACTGTTGCTATTGGTTACTCCTGTAACCAGCTGTCTCAGAACCAGAGATTAGGCCTCACTTGCAAGTACCTTACTGGTCAGGAATGGGGAGGGGGGAACTAGAAAGAATGAAACAGGGAAGAAGAGAAATCTATTCAAGAGTGCATCATTGAGCTGGTTACCACTGAGGGGGATTGGGTCTCAATCCCACCTGGGGCCCTCTGAGAAACCGTGTAAAATACCTCTCAGCATTATCTGCCTGAGACATGACTAAGGGACTGTTTCCATCCAGTTCCCCATTTGTTGGGGGTTGCCCCAGGGAGCGTAATCACCTCATACCTCCAGGTTTGTTTTGTGCCTGGGCTAGAATGGTTATTTGGGCTACTGCATCCTGTATGGTGGTGGCAGAGATGCCCTGAGGCAGAATATAGCAGATCCACCCATATTAGCTCAGGCCAGGTGATGTTAGGCTAAATTTGTATACTATTGGGTACCACAGCAACAGCTGGAGCAAAAAGATGAGCCTAAATGTTGTGAGAAGAGGCATAAAAGATGTTTTACCCACAGAATATATATTTTCGATAATAAACACATGGTTCTTCTATTAAAATAGTTCATTTGCTGTTGTTCATGGGTCAAAAAAATAGATCTTATATTTTGTCCCAAGTATGATTCATTTTAAGTTAACCTTATCAAGCTTTCCTTTATAAAATTAAAGTTGTGTTTCTGTTACTAGTGTTTCAATGAGGCAACTATCTCCTAAAGTTCATTCTCTGGTGTTTTTCTGATGATTTAGATGGCTTGTGGAGGAGTAGATTAAGGTTTTAAAAGTATAATTATCGTAGTTGAATTAGTGTTCTAAGTGTCATCCAAGTTTCTTTTACTGGAATAGTCTATGTCAGCCCTTTAAAATCCTCAGGGCTTCATTTACTTTTCAAGGACATAATTGGCTGCATAGTTGGATGATTCTAGAGGGAATGAGAAGAGCTCCACGACTTTAATCTCCATGCTGCATCCCTCTCCCCAAGGAGCTGCCCCCCTCATTCCAAGTCCTCACTTCCATAATGGAGATCCTTTTCTGTCACCTAGGATTTTACCCTCTATTAAAATGTAAATAATACATTCTTTAAACCTTAAAGTATTTGTGCTAATTAGATCCTCACCTGAAATCAGGTTTCCATGTTGATGGTTAAGGATGAGGGGGTGAATGGGAAGACACTGGTATCATAAGGTATGAGTTGGACTTTGATGATGGAAAAATGGCTGCCGACTTCTCAGTGTTTCCTAGAGCTCTCCTTGAAAGAAGGGAGAGTTACCTCAGTTGAAGAAAATTTAGAATAAATGGCTCTTAAGAGGGTAAAGGGAAATGGGAAAAATCTTCTGACACATTTTAGTAATGAGCCTGAAAAATGAGAGAGGTAAGAAGACAGATCCAGTTCTTGCTTTGCTGATTTACCCTACCAGAAGAACTGAGTGTTTTGCTGAGCCGTGGATTTAGATGGACGGCAAGTTTGGAACAAGAAGGAGCAACAATGCTGCTTGAGACTGGATAACACGAGTTTCTTCTTAGATAGGAAATATCTCCCTGAACTAAATCAAATACACTATAAAGTTACAAGTCTATTCCTATTTATAATTTTAAAAGAGCTTCATGCATAATTTTAACAATAGTGGCTCCTGGCTTTGAAGGTCCGCTAAACTGACATTTTTGATGAAGTTGCTAAGTCTTAGAATTAATGTTTCTTCAGTGACAATGTTGGTACATAAGCTTTAATACTATGTTTGGAGACAGAGCCATTTTGAAACCACAGCTTTATAACTTATTAATTTGGATAACTTACCCTGCTTCTGTGAGCCACATTTCCTCTACCTGTAAAATGGAATAAAAACAACTCCTTGCCTTAAAGTTAAGTGATTATGCATAACATATTTAGCAACTTTTATTATAATTTTATTATTTCACATTTCATCACAAAAATAGGCATTTTATAAACACTAGCATATTTGTAGAGAATATAAGATTGATAGCTCAATAACAGATTACTGTAGTTTACTTGAATTTCAGGAACTACAGTCTAATACATTGCTGATATCAGATAAATCAGAGGAATCAAAACATATTTTACCAAGTTTATCTAAAATGATTAGCATGCCTTACTATAGTCTTTCAAGACCATGGTGCTATCTGAAAGTGAAGGTAAATATTCCAGATAATATCTTTTTTTCCTTTACTATATTAAAAGATTATATCTTCATGTTCTGGGAAAGTTAACAGTTTGCAAAATCCCTACAATTCATTCATTTTTGTAGTATTTCTCTGCAATAGAGAGGCATTTACTGCCTTGGAGGTAACATGGAGGAAAGATATTTCAGGGTTCCCGTACCTGGTTATTCTCATGATCTCATTGTGTCCAGTTTTCACTTCACTTTAGCTCTTTTTAGACTTTTCCATGCATGCTGCTTTGTTTGGGTTCCTAAAAACTAGTTATAGTCTTGTCATTTCTATAAGAGTTTTCTATAATTCTCTTAGTTTCCTAGTCTTTCAGTTCACTGTTTTCCATGTAACTACTATCTGGCAAAGCGGAATGATTCACAGCTGCCCTGCACTCCCCACAACTTCCTGATTTTATACGTGGGCGCTCATTTGTTTTCACATCTGAGGAGTGCTATCCTTGCTCCTCCTTCTGTATCCCATCTTTACGCCAGCTCATATGGCAATTGTAAAGAGAAGAACTGGCCACCCCTTCTCCACTGCTGTCTTACCTCACCAGAGCGAGGCTGTCTGTAAAGGGAGAAGATTTTGAAGTTAATTTTTATACTAAATGGAACTAATAACTTTAGAAAAGGGGCCAGCTGGTTTGTTAATTGATAAAACAAATTTTTTAAATAAGGATGTAAACTGTATTATCCATGAAAATTAATATTTGTATTTGGAAATGTGCATACACTTAACTGGACGGAAACCTTAAGGGAACTGGCATTTCTCCACTTCACATGGATGGGAAAATGAAAAATGAGATCTTGACCAGATGATCCATATTGACCTTAGAGAAGGGATCCAAGAGTTCCTAACTCATCTGCAAATGTGGGGAGCAACAGAGATCACTGGTGAAATCCAGGGTTTCCTTCAGATAGACCAACTCAAATCTGGTGAAGGAAGGGAGAGGATGCAGGGGATAGAGAGACTTAAGGAGCAATATTTCCTCTGTCAGTAGGAGAAGGTATGTTTCTAGGGGTGTAGGTAGAGACTGGATGAGGAGACTTGAAGGAATTTCTGGGAAAGAAAGAGTAAAGCTAAGGGAGGGAACCTAAGTAGAGAGCAGAGAAGTAGACAAATGAGAAGAACTCTCAAAGTTCCCTTTCCTTTGAGACCTCAGGTGTAGTCCACAGCAGCGAGAGACTCATTTTCACTCCTGCATTGTACTTACCTTAGGAAGTTGTCCCATTTATCTGTGCAACATGGTTTGATTATCTCAGAGGAGACTGAAGGGGCAGAGAAGGATAGAGTGTGAGGTCCTTCTCACTTCATCTCCTCATTCACTCCAGTAGCGAAGTAGTTAACCACGAATCTGGGGTCTATTTGGTGACCAGAAGTACAGGTATATTGTTTATAGAGAATTTGGGGTCACTAGCAAAAGGCTATCAGTGCTAAGAAGGATTCTGAAGTAGATGAACACAAGAAAAGCTGTCAACTCTGATTTTCATGCCATATGTTAAAGGGAAATTCCCTTGGCGAGGAAGAAAGGTAAGTTAGAGATGAGGGTTATGGCTTCTGTACTGTGAATACTATCTTCTAGTAAAAATTATGTCCCTCTCTTTCTCACTCTGAACTGAGATGGCTCTTTATCTCAGTTATGGTATGTATTCATTTCTAACTTATAAGATAAAAATATTTGTATAGTAGTATAGTAGCTCCCCCCCATCCTCAGTCACACTTTCTGTGGTTTCAGTTACCCATGGTCAACTGTGGTCCAAAAATATCAAATGGAAAATTCCAGAAATAAACGATTCATAAGTTTTAAATTGTGCATTATTCTGAGTAGCGTGATGAAATCTTGCTTCGCCCCACCTGGGACGTGAATCATCCCTTTGTCCAGTGTGTCCACACTATACTGTATAGGAAAAAACATAGTATGTATAGGCATTGGTACTCTCTGTGATTTCAGGAAGTCACTGGGGGTCTTGAAACATATCCTCTGCAGATTAGGGGGGACTTCTCTCATCTATTTACAAAGCACTGTCATCTAGACACACCATTGGATTCTGTCACATCATGATTTACAGCCAGGGATCTGGGAATGGATAAAAGATACTATTTTCATTGATCATATAGTTTTAGTTCCTCAGAATTTCAATTTTTAAAATAAGTAGAAAGCATTTAATAACATTTGTATAGTAAATTGCTGAGAATTGATTCCAAGTGATAAAATAAAAAGAGGTTGAAAATGAAAAAACTGCTTTTTAAATTTATCTATTGATCTATCCATGCATCTGTCCATCCATCTATCTATCTACTATCTAGCCATCTATTTACCACACTAATTGTTATCCCCAAAAAAACAATTGAAGCAGATTATAAGTATACTCGTAACAAAGGAAAGGAAAAGAAATCAGCAATAGAGAGCAACAGTTGCTGTTCTTTAAGTCTGACACACTTTCTCATGCCACATAACTTTTGCACATCTAAAGCCCAACTTCTCTCTCTCTCTGTTTCCTTCACTAATTCTTACCTGAGGAAGGAGGGAAGTGGCTACAGCTGTAAAAGGGTAGCATAGGGATCCTTGTGATGGACCTGTTCTATATCTTAAACATGGTGGTGATCATATAAATCTACATGTATGACAAAATGTCATAGAACTAAATGCACTCACACCCAAAATGAACGTAAAAGTGGTGCTATCTGAATAAGGTCAATGGGTTTTATCAATGTTAATTTCCCAGTTGTGTATTGTACTATAGTTATGGAAGATGTTACCATTGGAGGAAAGTGAGTGAAGGGTAATAGGCTCTCTCTATGTCATTTCTTACAACTGCATGTGAATCTACAATTATTTCTAAATAAAAAAGTTCTAAAAAATAACTTTCCCAGATGGGACCAAACATATAAATATTTGTATTATTTGTATGACATTAGCAGTGTCTGGTTATTAAAGAGACTGAGTTTTTTCACAGATAAATAAGTAAGTTATGGCCAGTGGTAATGGATTATTAATCTCTCAGGATAAATCCCCACTACTTGAATTAGGTCTAGTTAAGTTCCTCAACTAGTTCCCACAAGTTGCTGGATCCAGTGGCCAATTATCTAAACACTTGGCATCGGAAGAACAAAGACTACCTCCTACTTGAAACATATTTTAAACACAGGATTACAGGAAAAAAAGTAAAATAAATTTTTCTGGTTTTGCTTCTATATGACTGGCTATTCCTTCTTATTCTCCTTCCCGGGATCCCTCATCTCTCTTGACCTGTACATGTTGGCTAGTCCAAGATGTCACTCATTTTCTCTTCCTAATTTGTATTTTGAAGAACTGTGAAGGCTCTGAAATTTTACCTTAATTGCAAGCTAACAAGTCAGCTTGCCAAAATTCTATAGATGCTGGCAGAAGGTCTGAGACTCCTGAGTTAGAAGCAAAGGACTTGACTGCTCACAACGCAGCAGGTAGCATGAGCCTCATGTTTCCATTATTTCCCTTTTCCCCAAGGCCCACAGGGAAAAGCAGAGTGACCCAGGCAGATGCTATGGAACAGATCATCATGTGCTCAGGAAACCGCTGCACTGATCTGTTAAGGACTACTAGCAAATGCATCCAACGTTTGTGCCGGACAAAGTCATTCTTTTTATTAGCCTAGTCAGGAGTCAAATTTAACCTCTGCTCTAGGTGGATACACTATCTCTATCTTCCAGGGCAATTCACTACACAAACTTCCTTGAAAAAGATAGTCACAAACAAAAACTGCAGAAATGTTTTGGAGAATTGTTTCCCAACACTTAATTTCCCTGGGAATCTCATCTAGTTCCACAGTTTTCAATAACATCATTGCATGAATGACTCTAATTTATAACTAATCCTGAGTCCAAACGATGGTGCAGAGATAGTTACTTCTATTACTACCTCTATTACTATTACTTCACTTGTAGCTAGAAGTAGCAATGTAATATGTCAATGGAAGAAATAAGGCTTTTTGTTTTTTTCCTTCATCCTTCTTCCTCTTTCCTGGAATACACAATAGGATGCCTGAAGTTCTAGGAATGTGAAGCCACTTGCAATACCAAGGACTGAAGGAAGCTGAGGACCTGATAACTGTGTATCAGCCTGGGAAAAGGTAGAAGACTGTAGACAGCCATCTGGAATTGTCTTCAATCTCATAAGCATGAGGAATTGACCAATCGCAAACTGGTCCCTCTCTCTGATTACAAGAAACTGGCCAGTGAGGATAAAGCTTAGGAGGCAGGATGATGGGATCATTTAGAGTCTAAACATAAGGGCATCACTGACAGCTCAGTTTCTGGCCTAATGTCAGAGCGTTCCCTTTGTTTCAGTCACGAGTTCTTCGTCAGAAGGACACATGTGCTGGATTTCTTCTCTCCTACTGAGTTCCCTGTCTCCAAAACTAAGGGTCAGTAAAGCCCAGTCCATGTTTCAACACCCAAAATGGTCCTTCTTAAGAGCCAAGTGCTTCCTTTAATTCATCCAGCAAATGAAGGCAATAAAAGGAAATATTACTGAGTGCTAAAAACAGAGTTTACTTTAGGGACTGGATTCTGGCTTGAGGAAACTGCACCACACACACTCAGTTCGAATGTGACTTTCTCTGGGAAGTACCACTCCTCGGGCCCAGATGAAAGACTGGGCCTGAATTAAATGCTCCTTCCTTGTGTTCTGATGAAAGCCAAGTGCACGCCCTGATTACAGCAATGTCCCTGCATTGTAATTAGGCTTTTAAATTGTGTCTCTTCCAGGGCACTGCAAGTCTCTCAAGGCAGGGAGAGATTTGCATCTTCTATTTCTAAATCTTGAGAGCTAGGGCAAGGCTAGATATGTATTATAGGCTCAGTAAATATTGATTGATTGAATAAATGAATGAATGAATGTTATAGGAAAGAAGGAATGGTGGATTACTTATCATTTTGTTAGGACAGATACGATAGCGGAGTAGTTGTGAATTGCTTACAGCTACACGAAGACTGACCATAGAACCAAGACGTTGATTATTGTCTGACTATTAAATCAGGAAGCCCGTGCATTTTATGAAGTTCTGCAAAAGCCCTAGGAAAGGAGGCATATAATTTTGTCCCAGAATCCTAGCTTTCTACACTCTAAAATTGACATCATTTTATCTATACTAGAGAATTGTTACTGAAATAAATAAAATAATATTAAAGTTTTCAATGTATTCCCTGATTTATAGTAGGTGCATAATTTTAAAAATTACATTCACATACCTTAAGTAGTCATTGTTTTTAGGTTACACAGAATCAAATAAACATTTGATGTAAATTATTCCTGATCCATAGACTTATGTGTAAATACATTTTAATATTTGTTTTAGTTTTGCCAGTAGGGAGTAAGAACTGTGATGGATGAGTTGTATACAAATTGGTTTTAGACCGTAGATACTACCTTCCTTTGCATAAATTACATCAAAAGTTAAAAATGATTTAAACCATCTCTATTTCATTTGATTTTCTTCTTTCTATTAAGTGGTGGAAACATATTTAAAAGGTCAGACAAATCAAGTATCTAGGGTTAATATTACATTTTATCCATTTTGGGGGGTAAGTAGTTCAATTACTTGCTGCATTTAGTGGGAGTTAATTTATTACAACCCTATGGTAAAAGATAAATTCTAGCGACGACAAATTAAGAACAAGAAAGACAGCTGTGCTCCCAAATGCATTTGCAGAACTATTTCAGGTAAGCTTATGCTCTCAGTGTCTTGTGGACCATGGGTGGTTGGAGAGATAGGTAGGAAGAAAAAAATGTAGAGACAAAGCTGGAAGTGGAAATGAAACTTTATTGATTCCCAGCAGGTTTCTTCTTATTACAAACTTTTCAGCTCTTCCAAAAATCTGAGCCAATTGAAGTGAATTCAAAAATGATATTTCGGGTGGGTTTGCTTTATTCAGCAAGGATAACAAGTGAGAGCATTTCTCCTAACCTAAGCTATAGAATGATATATTACTTTTTGTTGATACTATATTTTTAGTTAATGCTGGAGATAAGAAGCATCTTATACTTTATGGGATATAATAGGAAAAGCATATGCTAGATGTAAAAGAATAAAATACCATCATGTTCATTCAACACAATTTATCAAACATCTATTGTGTGAATCATTTTATGATTCAGAAGTCTGTGGGGATAGAAAGCTGTGAAATCACAATCCTCAGCTTCAAGAGCTGACATGAAATCAGAAGAGACAAGGAAGAGTAGAACAGCAGCAGGAAAAGCCTACTGATAAAATGTTTGTAGAAATAGAGAGAGGGATTACTTTGAGAAATCTATTGATTGATTGATAGAAAATGTGTATATACACGTAGATACAAAATGTTAAAATGTACCTTAATAAATATTGCCTCAATTTGTATGTTGGTATAGGATTTTACTGCTTCAAAACATTTTCAATACATTATTTTAGTAACATAACAACCACACCCGCATGATGAGTGTTATTGTTTCACTTTTACAGATAAGGAAAATGAACCTCACAAATTGAGAAAATGCATACGTCTCTTCATTCCAAATCCAGTATAACAGGACTGCTTTCACTGTAAACCAGTATTTTGATATGCTTATTTAATTAAAGGTACAGTAGATACGAGGCAGGATAGCACGTAGTTTGTAGCTTGGCCCTGGAATCAGATAAGCCCATCTTCCTCTACTTTATATGTGGGACGCCACCACAGCATGGCTTGATAAGTGGTGCGTAGGTCCACACCTGGGATCCAAACCTGCGAACCCCGGGAGGCCAAAGCAGAGAGTGAGAACTTAACCACTACATCACTGGGCCAGCCCCCGTGACTACATTTTTTAATCTGGGTAACGGGAATAATAGCAGTAATTGCCTCACAAGGCAGTGTCTCAGTTAACATATTTTCAACTACAAATACTGAAATAACAAATACTTAAATGCTACAAATACTTAAATAACACAGATTTTTTTTATTAGAACTTTATTTTTTTTTAGAGCAGTTTAAGATTCAAAGCAAAATTGAGGGGATGATATAAGAGATTTCCCACCTATTCCCTGCCCCACACATGCATAGCCTTCCCCATTCTCAACATCCCCCCCAGAGTACTACATTTGTTACCATTGATGAACCTACATCGACACATCATAGTCACCCAAAGTCTATGCTTTACATTACAGTTCACTTTTGGAGTTGTGTATTCTATGGGTTTGGACAAATATATAATGACAAACATTCATCATTATGGTATTATAGTATTTTCACTGCCCTAAAAATCCTCTGTCTATTCATCCCTCCCTCCCCCTCAACCCCTGGCATCCACAAATCTTTTTACTCTCCCCATAGTTTTGCCTTTTCCAGAATGTCATATAGTTGGAATCATACACTATGTAGCCTTTCCTGATTGGCTTCTTTCACTTAGTAACACTCATTTCAGTTTTCTCCATGCCTTTTCACAGCTTGAAAGCTCATTTCTCTTTAATGCTGAATAATATTCCACTGTCTGGATGTACCATAGTTTGTTTATCCATTCATCTATTGAAGGACATTTTGGTTGCTTCCAAGTTTTGCAATTATGAACAGAGCTACCATAAACATCCCCCTGCAGGTTGTCGTGTGGGTGTGTTTTCGACACCTTTCGGTAAATACCAAGGAGAATAATTGCTAGATCATATGGTAAGAGTATGTTTAGTTTTATAGACCACCAAACTGTCTTCCAAAGTGGCCGCACCATTTTAGATTCTCACTAGCAAAGAATGAAAGTTTCTGTTGCTCCACATCCCCACCAGAATTAGGTGTTATCAATGCTCTGAATGTTGCCGTTTTAATAGGTGTGTGGTGGTTTCTCGTGGTTGTTTTAATCTGCATTTCCCTGATCGCATATGATGTGGAGCATCTTTTCCTGTGCCTGTTTGCCATCTGTATATTTTCTTTGGTGAGGTATCCGTTAAGGCCTTTGGCCCATTTTTTAATTGGCTTGTTTGTTTTCTTATTACTGAGTTTTAAGAGTTCTTTTTACATTTTGAGTAACAGTGCTTTATCAGATGTGTCCTTTGGAAATATTTTATCTCAGTCTGTTGCCTGTCTTCTCGTTCTCTTGACATTGTCTTTTACAGAGCACAAACTTTAATTTTCAAGAAGTCCGCTTACTCTGTTATTTCTTTCCTTGATTGTGCCTTTTGTATTGAATCTAAAACATCCCTGCCATATCCAAGGTGATCTGGGTTTTCTCGCACGTTCTCTTCTGGGAGACGTTGATTATTCTTCTTGCAGGTAGTTTGAAGGTAGGTGGTTCCAGGTGTGATTTTGCGGCTCAGCATTGTCACCAAGATCCCAGGGTTATTTTGTCTGCTCGCCGTGCCGTTGTCAGGGTGTTTGTGACATCTTCCCTCCTGGTCTGATGTTTGTGTGAAGATGTTTGTGCAAACACACCCACACAGAACCATGTGGAAAGGGGCTGTCCTGCATATCTTCCACCTGCCCTCCAGGTCTCTCCTTGACCCTTCTCTAGCCATTCTGTGCCACAGGAAGCTAAGAGGAATGGACTTCTTCAGCCAACTCTGATTTCTGGTTCAGTTCAGCCAGTGAAACCAGGAGGTTGAAAGCAGAAAGGAGGTGATGCTGGGGCATTCATTTCCCGTTGCTCCCTCGTTGCCAGGTCACTGTAGGTTGTTTATCTATATCATTGATATTCCTCTCAACCCAGCTCTTCTTTCATGACAGCCACTTACTATGCCAATGACTTTGTACCTACATTAGACTGTTAGTGATCTATATGTATATAATCTTATAAGTTATTACATAAGCGATTTCTTTTCAAAATGTTATACAATTATGCAGACTCCTCTAACTTCTTATAAAATATCCATGAATAGACATATAAAAAGAAAACTGTTTACAACAATAAAAGCAGTAACAGGCAACCTCTGATGTTGTGTTTTATAATAAGAAATATGTATTTGGGTCTTTGTCTCCATTCCTGGCACAGAGCTCCTAAAACCCTTGGAAATTTCTAAGTGATGAGAATAATAAAGGTGTCTTTTGTTACGTTAATGAAGTGACTTTTGGAAAGCCCTAGGTAACCTAAGGGTGGAGGCTGGTTGCTAAAGGAACCAACTGTGTGATTAGAGGGTTGGAACTTTTAGCCTCACCCCCTGACCACCTTCAGGAGGGGAGAGGGACTGGAGAAGATTGAGTTCGATCACCAATGGCCAATGATTTAATTAATCACGCCTATGTCATGAACCCTCCATAAAAACCCAGAAGAATGGGGTTCAGAGAGCTTCCATGTTGGTGAGCCAGAACATGTCTGTGTGCTGAGAGGGTGGCATACCCCAAACTCCACAGGGACAGAAGCTCCTGTGTTTTGGAACCTTCCAGACCTTGCCTATGTATCTCTTCATCCAGCTATTCATTCATATCCTTTAATATCCTTTGTAATTAAGTGATAATATAGTAGGTAAACTGGTTTCCTGAGCTCTGTGAGCCACTCTAGCAAAGCAATTGAACACAAGGAGAGTGTCATGGGAACCTCTGATTTATAGCCAGTTGGTCAGAAGCACGGGTCACAATCTGGATTCCAATTGGCATTGGGGGTGGAGGCAGTCTTGTAGGGCTGAGCCCTTAACCTGTGGGATCTGACACTATCTCCAGGTAGATAGTGTCAGAATTGAGTTAGATTTGTAGGACACCCAGTCACTGTCGGCTAAGAATTGGAGAATTACTTGGTGGTGTTGAAAAAACACACACTGGACAACTTAATTATAGAATCAGCAATAATTCATAATTAACCATGAGATAAGTTAATATAGATTTTAAAAAGTCTGTTTTCACTCCTGAAATGTGTACTTCACAATATGAAATAAACCTGAACTAAAAACACAAAATGTGCTTTATACCTTTCCACCATAGTCTCTGTGATTCAGACTCTTAGGGCCTAAACAAACTTAAATCTGTGTTGCTCACTCACTTTTCTGAAGAGTTGCTTTATGAAGTAAGCAGAGTGCTGTTTTCTCCATTCTATTTGCCTTAAGAACTGATAGCAACATAATTTCTTGTCCCTGAGCTAAACATACTGTGGCCAGGCAAAAACAATTTAGCAATTTGCCCTAAGAAATTCTTGTTTCTAGAAGATAAGATTAGGAAAAGAACCAAAATAGCATCTTTTCAAGACTATTTGCTGATCATGAAGACTTGCTTCAAGATTCTCCCCTCACAATGTTGACTCAGCTAAAACTATGATGGTGCAAACTTCCTAATCATAATGAGTTTCCACGTTGCAAAATCCAGCTTAAAATCATTCAGCCCAGTCCCTAAGACCCTCTAGGTATACTCCTCTGACTTCACCCTTCTGAGACGCTACTAAGATTCAGTCAAAACAGCATCCTTGCTTCCAGCATCTGGCTTTGCTCGATCAGCAGTTTTCTGTAGCAGTCTTGTGAAGACATTGGACTTTGACAGCTTCCCCCTTGCCTGCAGCTGTGCTGAGATCCTGTAGCGCCCAGATGGAGACTCAAGTGCTAGACCATAAGTGAACAAGAAGTAGGGATTGTGAGGGGTGGATCAATACAGTCTATGGTTTAGATTTTATCTGTAAAGTACAGTTGGGAGTGTTAGGTAGAAAAAGAATGAAGGTAACAGTCTATATTTGAAAGTAGTTTTTCATGTATTACATTGTCTCAGAGCACCAGACCACGAGGACGTGAGGGATAGGAAGAAGATACGGCTCTAGCATATCCTACCACAGAAGGGGAATAGGACTGAGACGTGTACCTCAACTGGACCTCCAAACGCAGATGGAAGAAGGGTATTCACCCACTCATGGAGTAGAAACTGAAGAGAGCAATCTGCGATCCCCTCACACTTTTGTGACATATACTAACTGAGCTTAGGTAGACATTATTTGAGAATGAATACAGAGAAAAAATATCAAACAGTGAATTTTTTTAAAAGACTATTACTAGAATAGATTAGAATCTAAACACTGAAATCACCTAGGAAGCTTGTAAAATATAACAAAGCCCAGGAGACCCTCTTAACAGGGATTATGATTTAATCGATTGGGTTAGGCCCTTGTTTCAATATGCAGCTAGGAATGGGAGGTACAGATCTAGAACAGAGGTTGGCAAACTACAGTTTGTGAGCAAACTCTGGCCTGCTGACTGTTTTTGCACAGCTCATAAGCTAAGGATAGGTTTGACAATTTTAAAGAGTTGAAGAAAAAAAAACAAAGAAGAATATTTTAGGACACTTAAAAATTATATTCAATTCAAATTATGATGTCCATAAATAAAGTTTTATGAGAACATAGGCACTCTCATTCATTTGCCTGTGGTAGCTTTTGTGTTACACAAGCAGAGTTGAATAGTTGGGACAGAGAATCTACGGCTTGCAAAGCCTAAAATTTTTAATATCAGGATCTTCATAGAAATCACTTGCTGACTTCTGGTCTAGAAGATTCAGAGGAAAAGCTTATCTCTAAGAAGGGTCTGCAGCACAATTCAGAATAAAATTAGGAAACTTTGATATATTAATGCATAATAACTTAACCATTAAAAATTGATAACACATGATTATGTGGAGGATACACACTTAATCACTATCAAACGCACCAGAAGAAATGAAAAGAGATGAATTCTATAAGGAAGGCAGGTAAGTGAAATGCAAGGGCAATGCTGGACGTATTCCTGTCCGTGCCTTTACAACGACGAATGAGAATGTTACTCTTTTTCACTACGGTTGCCATTTTACAACAGATAAGTGTAGCACGGGAAAACACAAACAACAACAAAACACATACCCAACTGGCAAACAAACCTGTAGTCTCTGATTCAACTGCTTCTGCGCATGGTTCTAACTTTCAGGAAGCTGAACCCAGTGCCCACGTTGAAATCCCTTGGGTTGTAACTTGCCTTATCTAACTACACTCCTGTGTATTCTCCGTGATCTGAATTAATGTTATTAACTGCACATCCTTGCAGTTCTGAGTCACTATTTTAGCAGTTAACATGAGTGCAGTAGGCTGTACTGGACCAGTTTTCACCAGCAACTCTATGTGGTGAAAAGCAATGGTGACGAATAGCAGTTCACGCTATATAGATCAGATATCTTTCCTCTTGACATTTAGCACTGGATTTTCTACTTTGATGATAAGCCTGAAAGTACATGAATGATTGGAGACGCTGAGAACCAAGAGAGGTTATGAGGGAACAGTAGATCTGTTAACATATAGAAGGGTAACATTGGGCAAATAATTTTTAAAAATGAAAAAATGTAGGTTAAAATTGGCAAAATTAAACTATATGTCATTTTGGGATTAAAAGGAGCATGGAAATTATTAACAAAAATCCAGAATAGCAGTTATTTCTGGACACAGGGAGAAGAATGCTTTTTTGGAGGCACACACAAGGAGTTCAAAAGTGATACTATTTTCACTTGTTTTCAGTGGGTGCATCGTTGTCTTATGATTTTTTTTGTCTAGAAACTACACATATTCCTTTATACAAATGTATGATTATGAAAATTGCAATATGAAATACTTGATATCACATTAGGTGTGATTGAACTTTGATGGGAGTTTTCAATAGAGTAAAAATACGTTAAAAATCACGAACCTTTGGGGCCGCCCGGTGGCGCAGCGGTTTAGTCCGCGCTTGGCAGCCCGGGGTTCGCGGGTTCGGATCCCGGGCGCCCGCCGATGCACTGCCTGTCAACCACGCCGTGGTGGTGTCCCATATAAAGTAGAGGAAGATGGGCACGATGTTAGCCCAGGGCCAGTCTTCCTCAGCAAAAAAAAAAAAAAGAGGAGGATTGGACGGATGTTAGCTCAGGGCTGGTCTTCCTCACCAAAAAAAAAAAAAAATCATGAACCTTTTACTTGTTTGTATTTGAGCTTTTTTGCCAATACATTTCAGAAACATAAATCTTCTTTCATGTCAAACTATCATAACAGAATAATCAAGAAAAAATTTCACAACAACCTGAGAACGTGACACAGTATTTAGTATCAAAAACAGCTAGATGGGGGCCCGGCCCCATGGCTGAGTAGTTAAAGGTCCACACATTCCACTTTGGCGGCCCAGGTTCATGGGTTCAGATCCCGGGCATGGACTTACTCCACTCACCAGCTATGCTGTGGCTGTGTCCCACATACAAAGTAGAGGAAGATTGGCACAAATGTTAGCCTAGGGCTATCTTCCTCAAGTGGAAAAAAAAAAGAGGAAGATTGGCAGCAGACGTTAGCTCAGGGTGAATCTTCCTCAGCAGAAAAAAAAAGGAAGAAAAAAACTAGGTGGAATAAAGAAAAAAATAATGACTATCATCTATGAACATAAAAACATGAAAAGGTTTAAAACTTATTCTTAAGTTACACTGCAGTGACTTTGGAATATAACCCTCTAAACCGAAAACAAAATGCAGCAATATTTTTCAGCCAGATTTCAATATTTAAATCTTAAAGTATGGAGTGAATTCATGCATTTATTTATTTTTTGGGGGGAGAGTAAATCCTCACATTCTATTTCCAAAGACAATCTTGCAAGGGAGGCATTAGTCTTCCACAGCTTTTGCTGACCTTATTCTTTCCATTTGTGGGAATTTGAGCATAAATATTTCATAACGCCAAAGTGTAAAATATTTAAATGCCTCATTTCACACCACTATATATATGTGTCTTAAAGGATGCTTCAGAAATGCTCTAGTGCTACTGTTTCCTGGAATGTTTAGTGTATATACATATATGATATGTATATCATATATACACACATATATGAATAGTGCTTTAAATGGGTTATTGACAATTCCCTTTGATCATGTAAATTATACACATTTCATAATACAATGTTAAGTTAAATGTTTTGGAAACAAATGACACCTGAATAGAGTCATGATATCAGTTGTAAAATTAATTTTCACTACAAACCCTAAAATATTTTATATATTTACCACGTCATGGAATCTAAGTTGCAATCTATAATAACACAAGCCATTATTTTATGTACCACCAAGAAATAAAAAATGCATCTAATTATGGATGAATCGTGAACTATAAGAAACCTACCATTTTCAGATATGTTAATATGTAAAAAAATTAAAATCCCTAGGTCCTAAAATTCATGACAAAAATATATTTTATCAATTTTTAAGCCATGATCTAATGCCCCAAATTCTCAACCCTTATTTAGCACCTTTATTTTTAAATTTATTTTCTTTTTTATTTGCTCTGATTTTCTGATTAGCATTATATGTTACATCTTATACCTCAAAGGTGGATCTTATATTTTCTTCAGCTGTACAATAACAATCAGTTTCTTTCAACAAGCCCTCTTTTTGAGGGAAATGAAGAGTTTATTCTTTAGCTACAATTGTATTTTAACGTACCTGGTACATTTCACTGAATGGTATAGCAAGAGCTTTTCTATGAGATATATGTTATATAAAAACTGTAAGCATGACTGGCTTTGAGATAGAGCAGATTTTTTTTTCCTATACCATTAATGCTGAGAGATATTCTGCAAAAGAGACATTCTGTAAAAAGATATTCCATAAAAGATCTCTGTACCTTCCACTCAGTTTTGCTGTGAACCTAAAACTACTTTAAAAAAAATGAAGTGTACATATATACATATATATATATAATATTCTGAATGATGTCTTTAAATATGACTCTGAAATAGCCAGACAAAAAAAAATGTAAAGTTCTGAGGAATGGACAGAACAGACAACATAGAAAATATATTTAATCTAATTTATAAATTAAGCAACATCCAGGAGTGATTTAACCATTTCACCACCAGACTATGGCATTTCTGCATTATACCTATAAGGGCAATTCATACTCTAAAATCAGATGAAGAAAGACTGAGAACTTCTGGGTGTTCTGCATAGAGAGATCTAGTCAAAAATGTGTGGAGCATCAGTGACCTATAAAACACTGTGCTGGTAAAACTAGACTTCCCAATGTCAAGGAGCTTACAAGTTCATAAGATGGAGAGGATTTTGAAAGGATGATCAGAGAAGAAAATTGAAATTCTCTGGAATGAATATTCCTTGTGCAAAGTGTGATAGGCTAGGATTTTCCACTAGTAGAAGGGATGGGAAAAGAGATTCCAACTGGGCTTTATATTACAGTAATTATTAGAAGTTTTTGAACATAGAATTGAAATTAAAAAGATGTTTGGGAAGATGGGAATGTTTAAGTAGGAAGATTAAGGAGACGGTGGACTCTTGCTGTGGTCCAGATCAAAGATAACATGGGCCTGGGATGAGGAGGTAGAGATGAGTATGAAAAGAAAGAGATTAATGTAACAGGTATTTGAAAAAAACATTGCAGGATTTTTAAGTCCAGTAAAAATATATTGAGATACTGTAAATATTTGACAAGGTTGTCAAAGAATATTTTTAGAATTTTTTCTGTTTTGCCATGTTTCCTTCACATTACACAGCAAAGTCCTCATTGAGAAATATAAGCTTTCTATTGGCGTGATGAGAGTGAAGAACAATTACAATATATTCGAGATATATGTATATATTTCCAGAATATATACCTTGATTAATAAAAGATATCTCAATATTCCTTATTTGTAATTAGACTATAATTTTAAAGATACAAATATTATCCTGTGATAAATTCATAACAAAATAACTTGTGACATGATAAAAATTTAGAGTAAGCATAGGCAAAATTTTGTCTAGTATGGGAGCTAAAAATACTGCTTGTGTTACACAAAGTTGAGAAAGGAAGATCAAGACTTATATCACATCCTTAAACTACGGTTAATGGTGAAATGAGATTGAGTCAGTTAAAAAGACTAGTATTTGTAAAAAAATATCCTTGCTTCAATATTATTTCTACTGTCAAAATGGGGTTTATAAAAATTTTCAGTTATGGGCAATTGGTTAGAAATCATATCCTTTCAGTAAAATGGCGAATTTAGTTTCCATGAACAAATGACCAAATCAGAATTGGACCAAAATCTATTTGCATTGTTCTAGTCGGGTTTGGCTAGTTTATGCTATGCCCACAAACAACCCCCAAATCTTTGTGATTAAAAGGATGGGCTTGCTCTATATTCTTCTTGGCTAGTTGGTGTTCTGTTCTCTGTTGAGCTCACTCGTAGAAGCAGACTGAGTCTTCCTCATGAATACTGACCATCACCATAGCAGTTGGAAAGAGCAAGAAGAATCACACATTGGTTCCCAAAAACCTGTCTGGAAATGACACCCATAGAATCCACATACAGCTCCTGACTCAAATCAGAGCAGAGTCCAGTGCACGGCTGGATTTCCTGTCCATTCCCCATTAATAGCGAGCCAGTTGCACTCACAGAGGCCCTAGAGTGCAGATGGCTTTCTCTAGGTTAGTTGTATTAGTGGGCTAAAGATGGCCCGTGCAGATGGGTCCATATGCTGTTTACTTCTTCACAGCAGGCTGGGACTGTTAGCTCAAAGCCCACCAGATCCAAACTCAAATTCCTACACATCCAACTGCTTTAAATATAGCACAATTAGAATATATTTTTAAAATCAGTTTAGAACCTGCCTGCTTTCCATACTCTGTGAAACTGCACCCCACACCTGCTAGCCCTAGATTAAATAAATTCTACAGCTCTAAAAGACCCAAACCACTGTGGCCCCTCAGAGCTCTCTAATCCCTAGGCTCATCACATGCTGCAGAGTGACACGGCCTGGACAGCTGAGCTTCATCTCAGATTCCCCTTTCTGCAGGGAATTTTCTTCCCAAAGTTCTCCTCCGAGCAGTCAGTGGAAGACTCTAAAGGAGTTGGCCAGAAGGTGCAGAGTTCCTTTGTTTCTGGTGTTCCTGGTGACTTTAAAACTTTCATACTAGCCCCCACTTGGCCTTGAAGAATTCTTTACAATTTCAGCTGTTTTCTTATTCATGTCTATTGTGGGTACCACCTCCTTTCATGGAAACAATCCATACAACCCCTCTCTGCATGGAGGGGCACACCACTCTGGATTTTAGTTCATCAAGTTGCCCTGATTTTTCAGCTCTCTGATGGACTAAAAAGCTATGATTTTACAGATTATCCAGGTTGTTCTTCTTGTCAGGGACTTTGTCTTGAGGACTAATACTTCCAAAGCAGAAGTAGATGATACTAGATTTTGAATTTTATCTATGAGTTGAAGTGAGTTTGTGTTTTCTATCGATTGGGAGGGGATGAGTTTGCTGTTGCTTGAGGGTGACTTTTGATTCAGAAGTCATCCTGTAAGTTTCTGATACTCAAATAGAATTGATATTACATTTGAAGGAAGTGGTTGTGATTGTTTGGGTTAGTAAACGATTTTAAAGCTAACATTTGGTGAGTATGTACTTTATGTCCAGAAATAATTATAAAAACAACCTTACACAGTAGAGACCAGATTTTATGGTTGAGGTAACATAGGCCTAAAGATGTTATATGACTTTTCCAATGTCATTGTTGCTGGTAATTGATGTAAATTTGACTCCAAACGAGGGCTCTCAACCTCCAAAGTCCAGGCTCTTATTACTGTGTTATCCTGTCACAAATCATGATGAAAATAGGAAGGCTGAAATTATAATGAGTCACAATGTAACAGCTTATTAAGACCCAAACTAAAAATGTAATTGCCTTTCAAATTACAGAAAGAAACTAGAAAATCAAGTATAAATTACTGATAAATCATTATGGCCATTCATGGCACAAATACTTCTGTAATGTGTATATATATATGTATGTGTGTGTGAGCTATATTATTATTATACGTATTTTTAATTTTATGTAATTTTATTTCCACAAATATATAAAGCTACAAATTGAACACATTTATTTGAAAGAATAGCTAGATATGGCATTGCATAGAAGAATCATATTTAAAGATAGACTTTTCTGCTGGGTTTTCACTAGGCAGTCATCACTGTCCACTTTCCTGGCTTTGCTACTAAAGTTAATCTCTGTAGAGTTAGAGGTGGTTAATGTACCACCAAGAAATAGCAATCTTCCTTAAACTTAGGCAATTATTTCTGTTGTCTGTGACCTTGGTAGAAAGTCAGCATTTCCAATCTAGGTGACTATAAACCCATCCACATTTTAAAGTTTCACTGGAAAAGTAAAAATTATAGAGCTCATAGAAGAGCAACTAATTTTTGGAAGATTTGACATGAAATAAGAGGACCCAAATTGATCTTTGAGTCAATCTTACAAGATTATTACTTTTTAACATTTGAACAATTATTGAGTTTTAGAGTTCAGATATGGGAATTTTTCCATATCTGAAAACAAATGGTGTCTTACACCACAGTCATATTTTAACATTAGAACTATTAAAATGATGAAAGTCAAAAAACCATTTATAATAATTGAAATATAATAGAAATTGATTATTTCTATATTGATCTTCTGTTTGATAATTATATTCAGATAAATAAAAGAATAATATAGATAGAATAGAGCTCATGTAGATATCCCATGCCTTACTGATTGTGTTATGACTTAAAAATAAAAATATATACATATAGAAATTTCTGTGTGAAATTCTGAAGTCATAGATACTTGAAGTACTGTCATTTCCTGGTTAGCAACTAGATTCCAAAGTTATTTGTCATTTTACACTGTTTCAAATTAATACGATTTATTTACTTTAAAATGCTCTCTTTTGAAAAATTAATTTAAACTTAGTCAAGTATATTGACACCAATACGTTCGCATCTGGCTTCATATATGAAAACATACCACGTACTTAGATATTTTCTGGTTAGTTTTTCCTGGAAGATTGGAAATTTACAACTCTACCTACTATATAGCTAACTTTTGCTTGATATACTTGAGTTTTTTACTGTGATGGGAATATTTTTGGTAACCCTTTTGCTGCATCTTTCCCTATTTCTCAGCTGGTTTCTCTATTTGCTCATCATCTACAACTTGGGAATCTGTGAAAGGAACAGAGCAAATCCGATGTGGGTATTGAGCAAGAAATGTGAAGAAAGAGAAATCCCTGTAGACAGGAAATTTAGGTAGGAAACCTGCTACTCTAAACATGATGGAGTGTGGAAAAGAGGTTAGAGATATGGGGGGGGGGGGCAAATAATCAGATATATGTGTGTGGATCTCCCCTCCAAGGTCAGATGTCTATTAGATAGACTGAAGGGAAAACAAACCAGAAGATTCTGTCTCAGTTTCTGTTTAGAACTCTAGCAATGGTACTCTGCTGGGGAAACTGAACAGTAGTGGTACAGAGAGATGTGCAAGACAGGTAAGACTGAGGTAGAACTTCTGACTCCCCACAGACTTAGTATGTCACATGGAGAATCAGGAAACATCTACATCCCCAAGATAGGGGACAGCAAGGTGCTAAGAGCACTGATGATCCACTGGAGGCTTGAAGTTGGAACCAAGAGGCTTCTCTCTTGCAAATGGTTGGGAACATGTACCGCAGCAGGGGGTGGCAACACATTGGCCCTAGAAGCTATCAGGACTTTTTCACAGCGGTCCTCACCCAGTGATCAGATCAGACTGCTGCAGGAAACAGTATGGACACAGTGTAGATCATGGCTTCCGTTCTCTGTCCCAGTCACGGGATCATGTAAGCTACCTGCTCCGACAAAGCCAACTAGGAGTTATCTTAGAAACAGCAATCAGGTAGGAGTGAAGGATATATTTGAAAGACTATGTATTTACCTTACAGGGGCTGACTTATCCAAAGGAGACTGTTTAAACTAGAAAATACTTCAACTCCTCAAATATTCAAGTTGAAAAACTTTCCCCTCTAATTTTCCTCTAATACTCAATATGGTCTACGCTTCCTATCAAGATTTGATTTGTTATAAAATACAAAGTGTTATGTTTTCTTTGTTCATTTGAGTAGTAGTAAGCATTCTCCCAGTAGTAGTGATATTATATCATATATCTACAATTATTATTTTGTTTAATCTGTTCCAATATGTGTATGTATATTTCCATTTAGTGTATGTTTGCATTGCTAAAAAGTGCTAAATAGAAGTGATAAAAGTAGTGAGTTGGTTGCTGCTTTTAGTTGGAAACTTCTATAACAGAGCAACAAATATATTTGTCTGTCTTTGTTTCTAAGTTGTGAACTCTCATTTCCTCATGGATATGTTTACCCTGATACTAGCCCGTCAGATAAATTTAGTTCTTCTCCACCGTGTTCCCGCAGGACACTGAGCATACACAATATTTAGACTTACTCTACTACAGTATGAATTGGAAATTTTGTGCCTTCCACTGAAACAATGGCTCCATGACAGTAAAACTTTGGTTTTCTGTGATCTTCAACCCATGGTGAACCACTCATCGTATGATAGACACCGAATAAATATTTTCTTCCGTGTTGAATAAGTGTGAACCCTGAAAAACAAAGCCAGATCGAACTGTATTATATTTCAATATTTTCTTTTTCCAATTTTTTGGAATAGTTTTCAGTGTTGCATCACTTTAGCTATTTTATCAAAATCTTTGTGCGATAACTCCTACCAATAACGTAATTTTATGTTTATTTACCTAAATATTCCAACTAACTTTAGAAATATGAATCCTTTTACTTTATGTGCTTAACAAAAGCAACAAATTGATGTTTTGAGGATCTGCATTTGGTTCTAAGGTGGAAGTATTGTCTGAAAATAGACATTGTAATTATACGGTATCATTATTACACTGTCATTAGAGATTACTTTAGAATATAATTAACCAGAAAGATGATGCATATAATGCATGAATCATCTTTGTATCTGATGTGTATATACAAAGGAAGGAGGAAGTTAATAAGTACTTTAAGTTAATGAAAGTTTTCCTGAATTCCTGCTCTTTCTCTGACTGATTTAAATTTCAGTTCAGGCATCATCTTTACATTTTGTACGAATTCTCAGTTTGTGACATTTCTGAATTAAAAATGAGATGAGAATTTTAGATGATTTACAGCAATATTTTAAAATATGTTAAATCATTCTTCATTTTCAGTTGCTTAAAAGCAAGAATTGTCAGTCTCTTTCTACTGATTAATATGATGCATAAAATTTGTGATACATTCAGTAGATAAGAAGATTGAACACGCAGAAGATTTTAAATGAAATAAATCTTATTTTAATTAAAATGGAAATGTTGAATTGAGTTTAAGAGCAACTGAATAAGTAGTAGAATGTAATTTGGGCTACACATTGGCAACTTGAGGACTTATTTGAGTTACTAGGGACTGTATAGAAAGCGTTGAGGAGCTGACACCACAGAGCTGGTGACATTATAGTTCCTTCACTCCTTCAGTTTCCTTGCCTGTAAAGTAAGGAGATTAAACAAAGAATACCTGTAAATTCTTTGCAGCCTTAAACATTTTATTCAATTTGTGGGAAAATGATGAAATCCTACAGCGTCCAAAGCATAGATCATTAAAAATAAACAAACATACAAAAAACCCTTAAAACTCAAATTATCTCTTAAGGAAGGATTCCATCTGTTTACTCTTTCTCTTTTGTAGAAGTTAAAGAAAGTGAGTTAGTTAACAAATTGGCATACACTATATGTGTAGAATTAATGAGCTATTTAGTAATTAACTTAGAGGAAAAGTCCATTAAAATTGACTTCAATGAATTATTTGTAGTTTTCAGAATTTGAAGGATGACATATTCTATTTATAATTTAAGTAGGA
This sequence comes from Tapirus indicus, assembly GCA_031878705.1. Classification (NCBI taxonomy): domain Eukaryota; kingdom Metazoa; phylum Chordata; class Mammalia; order Perissodactyla; family Tapiridae; genus Tapirus; species Tapirus indicus. Next base: position 6,729,972 of record CM062918.1, read on the forward strand.
AATAAAGATTATAATAGGAAGTCATTTCTTTGAAGAATCAGTATCTTCCTGTGTTCTGTGGCCATAAAGACTTAAGAAAAATACCCCACTGATTTTTCCCATTATAAAAACAATGCATGTTCCTTATAATTAGTCAAAATATTGATGGTATATAAAGAAAGAAATATTAGATTTCTGTGTAAATAGTGACATGGAGTAAGTCCCTGATACACTCTCTTCTATATCCTTCTCTGAAACAATATAATGGAGATGAAGAAGTTTAAGCATCGGGACTGTGGTTCATTTCTCTTTTAATTACTGATTACAGTTGGAGCAGAGGGGAGGGTGTTCCTGGGGAAAGAAAGAAGGCAGGTGGCCTGGACTAATATCTTTGTAAGCAGTATGATAACTGATCTCCTGGTTAATAAACCAGGATATATTTGCTAGGAGGAGAGTCCTCATCTGTGGAACGCTTCGAGGAAGATGTCTTTAATTTAGGATCGCTTACAGTAACCAAACCCAAGATCTATGGATTAAGCAGGCATGGCTCCCTGACAAATGTCACATAAACTAGTTGAACATGTAGATTAAAAAATGATCATGTTTCATATCCTAAATGCTCTTTGCCTTGTGAGATGACCTGCAAATCTCATTTGAGATATCATCTATTACTCTCGGCTCTAGAATGTGATGCAGGAAAGAAGGATATGGTGAGCCATGCGAGATGTCTTAGCCCTCTCGTCACTTCATCTATGCCTCTTGATCTCTTATATCCTTGAAGTTATTATAAACCTTGGCACTGTAAGTCTGATTGGACACTCCGATGTTTGCATTCACTCACATAAACTAAAGCAAATTGAGATAAACTAAAGTATATGACTGAAGATAGCAATTCTATGCAGATCTCCATGATAGAATGAATTTTCTCTGCACCTGTTAGACCAGTAATGGGAAAGAATGTTTTTCTCTATGGCTAGGCTGAAGACATGTAATTTCCTGATTATCTGAAGGAGATTGGCATTTGGAAACCTATTGGTGCTTTTCAGAGACAAGGTGCTGTTGCTTTGGTTTTGATCCTTAGATTGGTGGTATAATCATTCTAATCCTGATGGAACTGGGTGGGGATGGGGTGAGCCAGAGCTGCAGATGTATGATGCATTACTTCCGATCTATAGGCTTCAGGAATAGAACCCTTTAAAATACCATCCTTAGACTTGGGTAAGAGGGGTCCTTCAACTAGGCTGTGTACTTTAGATGGCCTCTATCTGGCCCTTCATTGGCTGAATGTCATTTCTAGGTAAGGATTCTACAGGGCCAAAGGGATTATCCACCTGAGTTCACACCCCTGCTCTACACCACATCTTACCATTTCCTGCCCAAATGGCCTTGAACCCATTTCAGGGGCCTATGTTGGCTGATTCCTAGATCTGTCCTCCCAAATATGGACTACATAGCTGGTGTGCACACCCTAGGCTCAAGAGTTCATGGGGCTGTGTATAAGTCATGGGTATGCAGGCCGGGCTGGGCCTCAGCAAGCAGGAGGCTTCCCAAGACTCAGAGTGGAATCAGATGCAAAAGTAAAAAAAGAAGGAGACAGTCCAGGGACCAGGCATTGGTGGTAGAACTATATGGAGTTACAAAACTCTAAATTTAATATAGCTGCCTATCTATCTTTGTCAAAATTAGGAGAACAAAGCATATATTAAATTTTTTTGAAGGTACAGAGATTTCCCATATACTGTCTGCACCCAGACATGCATAGCTTCCCCATTATCAACATCCCTCACCAGAGTGGTACATTTGTTACAACTGATGAACTTTAATTGACACATCGTTATCACCCAGAGTCCATAGTTTACATTAGAGTTCACTCTTGGTGTTGTACATTCTATGGGTTTTGACAAATGTATAGTGCCATGCGTCACCATTATAGTATCACATGGAGTAGTTTCATGGACCTAAAAATCCTCTGTGCTCCAGCTATTATTCCCTTCCTCCCCCAACCCCTGGCAAATACTGATCATTTTACTGTCTCCACAGTTTTGTCTTTCCAGAATGTCATATAGTTGGAATCCATGGTTTGTAGCCTTTTCTGTTTGGCTTCTTTTACTTAGTGATATAAGTTTAAGTTTCCTGCAGGTCTTTCCATGGCTTGTTTCCTTTTAGCGCTGAGTGGTATCCTGTTGTCTGAATGTACTCCAGTTTATTTATCCATTCACCTACTGAAGGGCATCTTGGTTGCTTCTAAGTTTTGGCACTTATGAATAAAGCTGCTCTACACATCATGTGCAGGTTTTTGGGTTGATATAAGTTTTCAACTCCTTTGTGTAAATACCAAGGAACAAGATTGCTGGATGGAATGGTAAGAGTATGTTTAGTTTTGTAAGAAACCACCAAACTGTCTTACAAAGTGGCTGTCTTATTTGACATTCTCACCAGTAAGGAATGAGAGTTCCTATTGCTCCACATTCTTGCCAGCATTTGGTGTCGTCAGTGTTCTGGATTTTGGTCATCCTTATAGATGCGTAGTGGTACCTCATTGTTGTGTTAATTTGCATTCCCCTGATAACAGAGGATGTGGAGCATCTCTTCATAGGCTGATTTGCCATTTGTATATCTTCTCTAGTGAGGTGTCTGTTAAGTTTTTTGGCCCATTTTTAAATTGGGTTGTTTGTTTTCTTATTGTTGAGTTTTAAGAGTTCTTTGTGTATTTTGGATAACCATCCTTTATCGGATATGTCTTTTGCAAATATTTTATCTCAGTCTGTGGCTTGTCTTTTCATTCACTTTACAGTGTTTTTCACAGAGCAGAAAATTTAATTTTAATGAAGTTCAGCTTACAAATTCTTTCTTTTATGGATTTATGCCTTTGTTGTATCTAAAAAGTCATTGCCGGGGTTCGCTGGTTTGGATCCCGTGCGCCCGCCGATGCACTGCTTGTCAGCCATGCCATGGCAGGGTCCCATATAAAGTGGAGGAAGATGGGCACGGATGTTAGCCCATTAAAAGATATGACATGCTTAGGGATGAATTTCACAAAATATAGACAATGCACATTAAAAACTCTAAAACAAGAGAATTTATCAATAATATATAAAGAACTTAATAAGAATACAACCAACAAATAAAAATGGGCCAAAAATTGGAAACGACACCTCACAAAACAGAAGGCTGTTGAGTACATGAAAAGATGTTTAACATCATTGTTTATCAATGAAATCTAAATCAAACCACAATGAGAATCTCCTAGATACCAACTAAAATAGTAAAAATTTTGAGAACATACAGACAATACCAAGTATTGACTAGGATGTAATGTAATGGGAACTCTAATGCATTACTAAAAAGCATGACTGCTTTGGAAAACAGTTTGGCAGTTTCTTATAAAGTTGTTCATATGTTTAACATATGACACAACTACATTCATAGGTATTCAACCAAGAAAAATCAAACATGTACAAAAAATCTTGTACAAGAATGACCATAGCAACTTTTTCATAATAGACTATAATTGGAAATAGGCTAAGGGTTCATCAGTGGAAGAAATGAATGCACTGTTATGCTTATTTAATGAAATAATACTCAGCAATAAAATACAACAAATGACTGATACACTCAACAATATCTCAAAAACAAGATGTTGGACAAAAGAAGTCCAACACAAAAGAGTATAAGATGTTTGATCGCATTTATATGAAACAATAGAAAGCCAAGACCGATCTACCGTGAAAGAAAATGGATCAGTTTTGACTCAGGCCAGGTGTTGGGAGCAGTGATGTACTGAACATAGCCTGGGTGAAGATGATGGAAATGTTACCCACCTTTTTTCAGGATGATGGTCACTTGGGTTTATGCATCTGTCAAACCCATTGAACTGAACACTTAAACTCAGTGCATTTTATTGTATGTAAATTATGCCTTAAAATTGATTTTAAAAATCTCTTTAAAAATGAATATGACGTGTGTCCTAGCCTTTAGGAGGTAACCAAAGGGAAACGCATACATTTACTTTCTTCATGCTTAAATAAGTCATCATGGCAGGGAATAACAAACTCGAGGTCTGTGGTCCCTCTTTAGCCTGCAGATTTCTTTACTGAACAGCACAAAGTTTAAAAGAATGTATTCAAGTGTTTTTAATTGAAATAGACTCTCTACTTAACCACACCGCCCACAGTTCTCTAATTTTAAAAGATTTTGGCTTCACATATTCATGATACTGTCCTGATCCATTGAAAACATTGGCATATACAGCCTCTGTATTTTGGCAGAATATTTCCAGATTATACCCACTGCCATAATCAAAGGTAGATTCCACCAAATTCCAGAAGGCTAAACAACCTCTTTTTTTTTTTTGTAGTGCTGCTCATGCTGGATATTTTCACTTAATCTTAGATTGTCCTACGTCTTCATAATTATACAAGCAGATTCTTGGGCAATAGGTTTACATGCCTCATTCAAAAATTCTAAGAAATACATTACTGACTCACTTAGTCATACAGTCATGCATACATTTAAGAAGTCTTCCTATTTTTACCTACTTAATGTACAACACTTGGATGTATATTTACTTAATAATATACTTTTGTGATCTAAAAACTTCTCAGTATATAGCATATATATTGTCTAATAATTTTACAAAGAAACGTTATTTTATACATCACTCTACATCTTTTTCATCTTATAGTACATAAGTTGTACTGATGATGAACATTTACCTACTTGGTTATTTATCTACTTTGGATTGTTTATGATGCTCTTTGGCCACACACAGTAATGTTCTCATTTCATACAAACACAAATGTTTCATAAAATAAAGACATTGGGGACAACTTCTTTTAATGGAAGAGTTTTCTAATGTAAGACCCACTTTAACTTCATGAGGGAATAAGTAAATTATTAAAGATAACTCTTGGATGCTACACATTTTATATTAATGGCTTTCCTATAGAATTTAAGTACTTATAAATATGAATCAATTTTAATGCCTATTGTGTGTTTCCTAGAATGTGGACTACTTCAGATTCATATATTATTTAGATACAACTGCATGTCTTTGGAATTATATTAGGAATTCTTCATGTTATAGAAATCATGTCCAAATGCCATAATCTTTGCTATGGAGAGAGTTGAGACACTGTTGTTGAATTTCAACAAGAATTATCCTGTATAATATATTTTGCTTCTTTTTCAGAAATATTTTGAAACTATAAATCACAATGAGAAAGTCATTAGAGATTCAAAGAACTATCTTGAACAGAAGTGAGTTTTGGTCTAATAGTATCTACTTTTATGTGACTAGTTATTAAGAGCCCACAAGGTTCTGTTGGAAGACTTTTTGTGTTTGTTTAGAATATTTATCCTTGGAGAATGCAGATCTGATTTCTGCAAATGGCTCTCAATATTCACTATGGAGTAGAAATAAGTGAGCAACTAAGCCCAAACTCAAAGCTTATCAGAAGCTGAATTCCATGCTGAAGTGAAAATGTTTGCCAAGTCACTAAGGATTGATTTCAGTTTGCTAGAGCCAAAAGGTGCCAATTCTAAAAATCCATTTACATGTTAGTGCTGACTATCAAGAGTTCTTTTGTAACTTGCATTGATTCATTTTCCATTACTATTTATAAAAGTAAGTGCATGAAAGTCGTAACAGACAAATAGGGTTTGTTGCATTGAAATTGTGAGACTGTATTTTCAGGCAAAATAACTTCTCTTTTTAAACATTATTTATCTGTTATAACCAGTTAAGGCTTGATCAATTCACGTAAAATAGTCATATTTATAAAAATTAAAGCTAATAATTTTCATTTTATAATGAAATCCACAGATGTTTTCACTTAGATTTTTTTATCACTTTAATATATCAGAATAATTTTGTTTCTTAGGGAGAAGGAAACATTATTTATAAATGGAAAATATAAAGTTCAAACATCATCTTTGACATTCTATGAATTAGTCATCACTAAAATGATTTATCTTAAGAGCTCATGTATTACAAGAACTAATTTCCATAAGAAGAATGAGATTTGGAAAATTTACAAAATCAAGACAATTAGAAGATGTCTTTAAAAATGCTTCATTTAAATGCATATCAGTTCTAAAGATAATTGTAGCAATTATTTCCTCATGAAGAATAACCCAGATTTTGGCCTATAATTAATCACCTTGCCAGTCACTGAAATACATCATGTATTATTTTTATTACTGGGAAGCTGTTTTTAGTAGTCATAAAAATGTAGGATTAAGAACAGAGCCCAGAGGTAGATTTATGTGGAGCTTATAAAGCTTAACTCTCAGGGCTACTGACTTTCATGGGCCCCTTCCTGGACCTTGGGAGAAATTCTAGCGATGTGTTCTTGTGATCCTATATTTTTAAAACAGTTTGCAAGGGTAATATTTTAACTGCAATCAAGGAAAAGCCTAGTACTTTATAAACTGTCATGTGTTGCTTGAGTAGTTGTGAGCATTTGGGGGATCCAGGAAAGGAGAAGTTGAATTTGTGCTTCATTTAGTTAAGGTGTAGAGGAATGTCTTTACGAAAATTACAGTGACTTCAGTGTATACTTAGATTATTGGTAACCATCTGGTAGAGAAGAGTTCCACTCTGCCAACTTACTTAGTGTCTCAACATAGTGGTGCAGGGGCTGAGAGCTTATCATGATAGAATGTGCCCATGGTACCTTGCATCGGATGTATGCACACAGTGGAAGAGAAAAAAGTTTGAAATGAACAGAGTAAGAAGTTAATCATGGAAATTCTTCTAAACATTCCATGAACAAAATTAAAAGTGGAGGATTTAATTCTAATCAATTCTTAGTCCAATTCTCAGGAATATACTCGATAACGCAATGTATGTAATTATGTGTAATTATGCATTCACAAGATTTTTTTTTACCTTTTCCGATGAGAATCATGCAAAAGAGAAATTCTCAGAATTTCAAGTTTGTATATAACACATCTGTAGTGATGCTACAAACAGTGAGCAAGTCCATGTGTGGAGTCAAATCTCAATAATAAAAAACCAATTTTGACTGACTACAATAGAGGACACACTGAATCACCTTTCTATTTTCTCTACAGAAAATTTTATTACAAAATCATCGCCACATGAAGAGGAAATCTGAAGATGCAAGCCAAAAATATAGGAACAATTAGAGATGTGTCAAGAGATACATTTAATCATTATTTTTTCTGCATTACATGATGTTTGTGATATTAATAAGCATTTTACAGTTGTAATTTGTTGTCATTTCATTTCTCAATGTAGATAAGTGGAAATAAATTATTTAATTTATTATCTCTAATTTTATATCCTGTTTTTAAAAGAGGATATCAAAATTATAAAACTTTAGGCCCAAAAACACCTGATTTTGCCCTTTTGAAACAATTAATTTTCACATTTGAACAACTAGATGGATATTTTTTAGAAATTATGAATTCTTCCAAAGCAAGCCTATTGCCATTCTCCTAAATATAAATGTCTGGGAAATTGCATTACTAAGCTTCTCGTTTGTTCCATGGATAGTACACCTTGTGGGGGGAAAAAACAAGTTCTCACACGTCATTTATAGCAAGCAGAGCTTCCCATGATCCCAGTTGAGCTAGGGGATTCAGGTATCCTAAATTTCGGTGCAATTTTGAGAATGGCAAAATAAGTTTGGGAGAATATTTAGCAAAAGTAACTTAATGAATGCAGAGATCTCATCCAATTAAAAAAAGTTATTTCTCTTGCTATTATTTTGAGTACCACATAATGAATACAAATCCTATTACATAAGAAATTATAAACTCATATGGCTTATCTAATCCAAAAAGGAAGCACCTTTAAGTAGACTGTAAATTACAAATAAAGGGCACCTATTTTAAAAACATCTCCAAACGAGTTGACTCTAATTAAATGATTGCAATGCCAATTGTTAAAGAAAGCCATTAAAATGATGCTGTACTAAGGCATCTATGGACAAGGAAACGTGTTTGTGATATACTCTCAAGAGATAAGAATAGGATATGAAACGATGTGTCTGATATTCCATTTTCAAATATACGTGCATACAAAATATATAAATATAAAAAAATTACTGTTCTGTAAGTCTTCTTGACTTTTACTCAACATTCTTTTGTTTCATTGAGATTCCTTTTCTTTTGTTTACTATACAATCCATATGGGAAAATGCTGTTCCTATTTTAATATTTTGCATTTCATCTCAAGAGACATGTGGCAATGAACAATCTCATTTGTAAGCTGAAATACAAGGAAAATAATCTTTCTCCATATTTTTCTCTCATCATCTTGGTGGTGGGACTTAAGATACATTTGAATTTCACAGAACAGCATTTAAAAATAGAGTCTGTATAAATTATTTAACTATAAAATAAAAATCAAATACATTCAAATAATCACAAATTTAAACTTTAATACTCAAACCGCCATACTGTTACTATACAGCCTGCCGTTCTTTCTTAACTAGTTTAATTATGTGACCAGGTGTCTTAGGGTCAAGGTTTTACTCACCATTCATTTTAATCAAATGTTCTTTCTTTCCCGCTCTAATATCTATAAAAAAGAACCATTTCTTGTATCTTTATATTTTTGTAATAGGGAAAGATTTTGTTGTCAAATAATTGACAATGTTTTATATAATGCACATTAGGTATTCTTTGCAAGTAAGTGACTCTGTACTTGGAGCAGGCCCATAAAACCATGCTTAGCAAGCGGGTAGGTGTAAACCAAGAAGGTTTCAGATGATGAACGCACCCTGAAAAATAAAATATCTCAGAAGGATTCCTACGTATGGGGGCTAACATGGGTACTCATAGTAGTTTTATTTTCCTTGTCTTTAAAATTAATTTTTGATAAGTGAAATAAGTATTTGAATATAGAGTATCACTTCCTTTTTTTCAGTTTTATTGATACATACCTGATATGTAACATTCTGTAAGTTTAAGACATACAACATAATGACTTGATCTATGTACATATTGTGCAATGATTAGCACGTTTAGTTAACATACATAACCTGAAATAGTTACAAAATTTGGTTTTTTTCCTTCTCATAGAACTTTTAAGATCTATTCTCTTAGTAACTTTCAAATAAGGAAAACAGCATTGTTAGCAACAGTCATCATGTTGTACATGACATCCCAGAACTTCTTTATCTTATAACTGGAAGTTCATACCTTTTGACCACCTTCACTCACATCTTGCTCTTCATAACAGGTTCAGAAGGATAAATTATCTGTCTTCATATTTTGAAGACATATACTATGTCCAATTTGAAATCACTTGTCATATTCCAATTTTTGAAAATTTCCTTCCACTAATTCCTCCTCAAAAATCTCCTTGCTTTATCTTTCCACTCCATGACTGGGCATATTTCATTGCAAGCTCTTTGCCTTCTTCTATTCCTTTAAATTGTTTTCTTCCTTAGGCCTCTCCTCTAGGTCTTCTTCCCTAATCTTTTTACACAATCTCCCCATGGCTTGAATTCACACATCAATCTCAGTGAAGAGCGACTCTATATCTCTAGTTCACTCTTCCTTCTGAGTTCCAGACAGATGCCGAACTGCTTCTAGGTGTCTTTACTGAATATCTCACATCAGACTCGACATGACCAACACCGAGCCCTTCAGCTTTCCCTCTCCACTCAGATTTGAATGTTACTGTCATGCACTTAATCAACAAATTTAAGACCTAGGAATCATTCATTCTGTTATGTAATTGATATAAAATTCTTTCAGTCTACATCTTTAAACACATCTAAACCTTCCCGCTGCCAGTTCTCCACAACAGCCTGCACCCATCTTCCACACTGCAGCCAGAGTGATTTTCTAACATCCCCTTGCTTAAAAACTTTAAATAGTACCCATTTGTCATAGATTATATACTAAATTATAGAACATGGTGTCTTAGTCTGCTTAGCTGCTGTAACAAAATACCACTGACCGGGGGGCTTAAACAACAGAAATGGATTTTCTCCCAGTTCTGGAGGGTAGAGGCTCATGATGAAGACGCTAGCAAATTTGTCTTCTTGTGAGAGCTCTCTTTCTGGTGTGTGGATGGCCAACTTCTCACTGTATACACACCTGGCCAGCCTTCTCTGAGTGTCAGCCAGAGGGAGGTAGAGCCAGCTCTCTGGTGTCTCTTCTTATAAGGACACTAATCTTGTTGGATCAGCCCCCCAACCCTGCTCCTTATGACCTCATTTAACCTTAGTTGCTTTCTTAGAGACCCCATTTCCAAAGACAGCCAAACTGGGGATTGGGGCTTCAACATACAAATTTTAGGGAGACACAAATATTCAGTTCATAACACATGGTAATGAATCAAGAGCTGGTTTCTGCTATACACTCTAGCTTTCTCTCCATGCTAAACTTTTTCAATCTATGCTCAGTTGACTGAATATTTTCATGTTCCTTTTATTCAACAAGTTTTTTTTTCTTTTAGAGGGTGCACTTGCAACCCTCTAGACAATGTTCTCATTATCTGGGGCAACATCTAAAGGGAAACCAAACATTGTTTCTGCTTTCGTGACGTTTTCATTCTGATGGGAAAAGACAGTAAATAAATAGCTAAATGCAATGTCTCTAAAGGTGTTTCCAAAGCTGGAATATTCTCTACCTCCCTACCTGTCTACCTCCCCCAAGCCATTCTCTCCCTCTCTCTCTCTCTCTTGCTCTCTCTATCTCTCTTGCAAACACACACACACACACACACACACACACACACACACAATTATTCATATTTCAGATCTTACTTTAGCTTTTTCTTCTCCAAAAATCCTTTTCTGGTCACTTTAGATTGAATCAAATTGCACCTGGCACATGACATCAAATCATACTATGGCAGTAACACATGCTCACACTTTATTTCAGCAGCTTATTGAAGAAATGTCTGTCTCCAGGAGGATAGAGATGACATCTACCAGTCTTCAACATTGCGTGCCCAAAATCTAGCAGTGACTGATATATAATGAACATTCAACAGACACTCACTGAGTATTGTTGAATATCATACCACATTTTCTCGGATAACACTTCCCAAAGCATCTTGCTAAAACACTAATTATTTGGACTAATAATTGGGGTTATCTTGAAAAAAAAGATTTTGGGAGCCAATCACTGAATTTAACAATGTTCAATTTGTATATTTGCTATCGAAGTACCCAGAGCACTTAATATGAAAATGCGAATTATGGATCATGAAAACACATTGTATCCTACTTTTTCCAAATGATTTTACTGTATAACCTTTCTTTCTCACAGCACCTCTCATAATGATTAACCTGAATAGCTAACTTTTAGTCAACACTCTTCTACAACTTTTTTCTGTCTCCACAGTTAGGCCAGGGGTAAGTCTTCCCGCAAGTGTTAATGGTGCCCTTTACTCTCAACATTTGTAAGCTAATGAGTGACAAAATCGTAACTCTTCCACAGATCAAAGAATCATATGGAAGTTCTTTCTACAGAACTATTTTATACTAGCTCATTAAGACTCACCATCAAAGGCACATGTAGGATATAAAGGCCTATTGTAAAAAGAACTAAATAAATAAACTCATTAAAATTTAACTGAGAGTGCACGTATTAAGGAACAATTAGAGTTTTCATGATAAACATTTTAAGTGCTAATTGGTTCCAGTGGGAGGTCTTAAGATTACAAGTTCTTTGGAACTTGTGGGCTGCTGCAGAAATGCCCATATACATATAATAATAAAAATAATAATGACCACGTTAATAGAAAGCATCTTATCAACTGACCATAATAAATATGAACAATATCATGCTGCTGGACTTCGCGAGATCTACAATCATAAGGCAAAGAACAATCACAGGCAGTAACAAAGAATGATTCTGAAAATGTAGATGCAAATCATTAGCGTTAGTTAGAGCACTTGTTAAATTTCTGGTTGGTGTCTATGAAATATAGATTCTGGTTCAATAAGTCTGAGGTAAGGAAAGCCTGGGATTCTCTATCATTAAAATTCCATAAATAAGACAATACCAAATTATCTCTGTTCTTAGCCCCCTTAGTGTTTTGTTTTATATTCCATAGCACCCTTAGGCCAAAAGAAGCTTATAAGAGTTGTTTATTGAGTGGTTAGGTCTAAACAACTTAAAAGTATTTAAGTCCTAAAAACTTCGTAAGCATTAGAAAAAAATAATAAATATAAATTGAAATAAAAATAGTGTTTTTATGTCCTTATTAGCTAGCATTTCTTCCTGGGATGTGCGCAGGCAGCTCTAGGCGCCGCAGGACTACTCAGACTTTGGAATCGGGTTGGACGCTGTCACCGTCATCCCAGGGTCCGCACCGACTTTATACAGCATTTGCTTCTCATCCCAACAACTATCAAAAACCAAACTATTGACCTGATATTTTTTCCCCTACCTTTAAATAAATGACTCATTTTCAGACTATGCTTTTCAGAGCCCTAGACGTGTCTCGGCAATAGCAGAAAGGTGTTGGTAGCTAGTGAGGCCAATACTCCAGGTATCAAAGCAATAGGTGTAAGAGCAGCTCCACTGTTTTTTATTTTATTTGCATGTGGCCATTAAGTGATGCAACCTTAAAATTATTTGCAAACCAACTCTAAAGGACATATGTTTTTGCTTAGTTGTAGCATGTTATATAATTTTTACTATCAATAAAAGCTGTCCAATTTTCATGTATTTATTTATCTATATTACATTCAATACTTAAAAGTATTCCAATCTGTGAGTCTGTTGTTTAGGTAGAAAAGAAGGTGGGCTATTTAAGTAGTGTAATAGTTAGATATATATTGTGTTGAGGGTTCCCAAGACCACCTTACATTTTGTGATTTGCTAGAAGGACTCAACAGAAATCAGAAAAGCTTTTATACTCCCAGTTATGGTTTATTACAGCAAAAAAAAAAAAAAATACAGATTAAAATTAGCAAAGGGAAAGGTGTATGGATGAAGTCAAAGAGTATTCGAGAGCAAACATATGGAGTCGGAGAGACAGTGTTTATTTCTCCCAGCAACAGTGTGCGACAACATGTGTGAGGTTTTGCCAACCAGGGAGGAACGCTGGCCCATTCTCCTGGATGGTTAAGCTGAAACAGCTTGGCGCAAAGTCTCAAGCATACAAAAGCAGGCATTCACCAATAATCACATGTTTAGCATAAACTCTCTGGCTTGGCCCAAGTACTCAGACATACAAAATCACTATCAGGCAGGCAGAATATTCTAAGGCTCGGAGATCTGTCAAGTTCCAGTACTTTTCCTTGAAATGCACAAAGTTCAAATAAACTAGAACTGCTGAGTTAACCCTTTACTGTGCATCTATAATTTGGCTTTCATATTGATGGCACTGTACTTCTTTTCAGATTATTTTTTGTCAAATTATTCTCTCCAATTTGTCCCCCATTTCATTTTAAACTCCCAGTTTTGTGTCTCTTCATATCTAAGAACTCTGTTTCACACCCTCTTCTCCCTTTTTTTTGACATTAATCAGCTAATTTATATGTTTTTACATAACAAATGCCCTTTCAAATTCATCAAGTATATTGATGTATAAAATATGTCTCACATTGTATGTATAAATAGAATTGGGAAAAATAAATGAATTATATTTTTAAGTCTCTCAATATTGAACTTCAATATGAAGTTAAACAGGAAGATACTGACCCCTCAAACATATGACTTCCTACTATATTTTTCTTTCCCAATTGAATGATAAATGGAATTGTCATCCTTCAAATTCTTAATGCTGACAAGAACCCACTGAAGTCAATTATGAACATGTTTCCTGAATCAACTGCCAAATAGCTCATTAATTCTGCACATACAGCATCTATCAGTTGGTTAGTAACACTATTTTGGCAAACCTAAGAATTCATTTTTTCATATAGATTGAATAAGATGTTTAAAACTAAAGGTAACTTGGAGGTCTTTCTGTTTGACCTACTTATTTTACACACTAGGAAATTAAGAGGTGAAGTAACTGGCAAAAGTTAGAAGGAAGGGTTTTATGGGAAAACATCCCAGAGAAGTAAGTTCATAACTTAGAAGCTTAACAGTAAATATATATTAAGCATCAGATAAATGAAAATTAAAACCACAATGATATAACACCACAAGAAGGTTAAAGTGAAAAATGATGGATAAAACCAAATGCTGGAAAGTACTTAGGTTAACAGGAACTTTCACATACTGTTGGTGATGGTGGGGTGGTGGGGGTGGTTGGGGTGCTTAATTTGGCAAACATTTTAGACAACTGTTTGTCAGTATCTACTAAAACTGAGCATATGCATGTCCTATGCCCCAGAAACTACACTCCTAGAAATAAAACTAACGAGCTTAACACAAAACTTTCATGTACATGTTCGTATGCTCATATTTTAATAGCTCCAGTCTGGAAACCACCCCAAAGCTCATCAAGTATAGAGCAAATGAATAATTTCTACTATGCTCACACAGTGGAATACCACAGAACAATGGGAATAAATGACCTAAAATGACATGCAATAACATAGGTGAATGTCACAAATCTAATATGATTGTTCATCAATAGAAGTCAGGCATTCACAGAAAATACCAAAATGACAAAACTATGCTATTAGAAGTCTAGACAGAGCAGGGCTGGGGTGGGGGAATGGTGACTGCTGCATGGAGGGTTTTTAGAATCTGGGGAATATTCTGTTTCTTAAGCTGGTGTGTTACCTAGGTGTGTCTAGTTTGTGAAAAATGACTGTTGTATAATTATCATACGAGCACTTCTTTGTATGAATATTAAACTTTAATTTAAAATACTAAAATGTAATATAAAAATAACAAAAACTCAAATCTCTAGCAGAATTTTTAAGAGATAATTAAGATGTAGGCAATATTAGGAATAGAAAGGACATGATTACAGCTACAGGAGAGATTAACAGGATAATAAAATAATAATATAAAAGTGCCAATAAATTTTTAAATAAAGAAGAATTTAAATAAAGAACAGTTTTCTAGAAAAATACAACTTTCCAAAACTGACTTAAGTAGAAAGAGAAAGCCTGAGTGGACCAATAACTATAAAACAAGTGAATAAATATTCGAAAGTTTAGCCACTGAAATCCACCCCCAATTTAAAAAGAAAAAGAGTTCCAATATTTTTCTATAGAATACTTCTATTAAACACAAAAGGAAAAATAATTGATGATCTTATTAGTAATCTCTTCTATAGACTAGGAAAAGAGGAAACATTCCCAACTTATTCTATGAAGCCAGTATAATAGTACCACACAAGAAAGAAAAATTAAAAACATATTATTTATGAAATTACTATAAGTATAAAATATATTATAGACTGAGTTTCCCCAAAGAATCCAAGAAAGTGTTAATATTGGAACACCAATTAAAGTAATTCAATCATAAAATATAGTTTAAGAATATCATCTACATAGATACAGTAAAAATATTTGATAGAATTGAATATACATTCATAATTTTAAAAAACTCTCACCAAACTAGCAATAAAAGGTATTTTAACCTAATAGTGACATTGACCAAAACCTAATTAATGATAAGAATTTAAATTTTGTCATGTTGTATAAATTGTATATTTATTACATATTTGAGTAAGATTAGTGATTGCTAAAATAAAGAAAAGCTCTTAATTTTTGTATTTTCTCTCTTCTCCAGGCACGTTCAATTTTCAATAATAATTTAATTCTTATATTTCTTTTGTACCTTATATCTTAGGTATATTAGCTCATTTTCCAAGACATCAATTCATTTTCAGATTTTATTGAAGTAGCTAGCACTTCTAAAACAAATGTTTTAAAATAGTACTTATAGTAACATCTCTTTCTTAATTATGACTACTATCAATTTATTTATTACTTTAGCATTCAGGATGAGCATTGTACTTTATTTTTAATACAACACCTTTAGCATATTTAGTAAATTTCTTTAGTACATCTTTTCTCTTTGGAGTTAATTAAAAATTGCTGTTGGATTGTATAAAATACTGTTTTGCATCAATATAAACACGTATATCTTTCCTTTAGTTTGATTTAATCAACTGTGTACAGGGTATTCCAACTTTGAAAAATTTTTGGATTCCATTAATTAACTAGGCTTGGGCATTGTAGTTTCCATAAGTCTGTTTTAATATGTATGAACCTATTCATTTTCATACGTAAAATCAGCACTCTATTGTTCAGGTAAGAGGAGTTTACAGAGCTGTATCAAACCAGCAGGTGAGGAGAACACATAAAAATATATGTTACTTTGGGACAGAAATAAATAAACTGTCAAATTCTTTTAAATTGTATCCCAGATATCTTTGGATGAAAGTGTGGAAGGCCTGCTTCAACATTTGTTGTGCCTTGGACAAGAGTACAAATGAAGATATACACGTCAAATATCTAAATATTTAAAAGTCTAGATAGGGGCTGGCCCAGTGGCATAGTGGTTAAGTTCATGTGCTCCACTTCGATGGCCTGGGGTTTGCAGGTTTGGATCCCAGGTGCAGACCAACGCACCACTCATCAAGCCATGATGTGGAGGCATCCCATATGCAAAAAATAGAGGACGATGGGCACAGATGTTAGCTCAGAGCTAATCTTCCTCAGCAAAAAAAGGAGGATTGGCAATGGATGTTAGCTCAGAGTCAGTCTTCCTCACACACACAAAAAAGTCTAGATAATGCTGACAAAAGGTAAATATATCTGGTATTGGTGAAATAATAAACAAATAGATCAGTGGAAGAGAATAGAGAGCCCAGAAATAGACCGACATAAATATAGTCAACTGATCTTTGACAAAGGTAAAACAATGGAGAAAAGATAGTCTTTTCAACACGTGGTGCTGGAACAACTAGACATCCAGATGCAAAAAATGAATCTAGATGTAGACCTTCCACTCTTCACAAAATTAACTCAAAATGGTTCACAGACCTAAATGTAAAACATAAAACTGTCAAACTCCTAGAAGATAACATAGGAGAAAACCTAGATGACTTTGGGTTTGGCAATGACTTTTTTTTTTTTTCCTTTTTTTTTGTGAGGAAGACCAGCCCTGAGCTAACATCTGTAGCTAATCCTCCTCTTTTTGCTGAGGAAGACTGGCCCTGGTTTTAGAGTTTTTAATGTGCATTGTCTATATTTTGTGAAATTCATCCCTAAGCATGTCATATCTTTTAATGCTATTTTAAATGATTTTTTTTAGGTTTGTAATTGTTGCTATTATATTGAAATAAGAATGATTTTTATATTTTCACCCAGTAACTTGCACTTTTTCCATATTCGTTTATTATATTATTTCTAGTAGTGTTTTATAGATTCCTTAGGATTTTTTATTAGCATGACCTCTGTGAATAGACAGTTTTATTTATCCTTCAACATTTTTTGTGACTTTTTCTTTTTTCCTTATTGCAATGGCTAGGGCCTCCAGTAAAATGTTAAACAGAAATAGTGAGATCAGACATCATTGCCTTTATCCTGGATGGAAAGCGCCAGTTCTTTTGTCATTACATATGATATGAAGTATATATTTTTTTACAATGACCTTTATTAGGTTAAGGAAGATCCCTTCTATTCCTAATTTGAATTTTGTCATGTCTTTTCTGCATCTATTGAGATATTATGCTATTTTTCTTCTTAATGTAATGAGTTAGTTTCATATATTCAATCAACCTTGTATTCCTAGGATAAATGCCTCCTGGTCATAACATATTATTTTTACAGATATGTTACATATGATAAGCTAATATTTTAAATCTCTTTTGTTGTGGTAAAATTTACTTACTATTTACTTAATATTTTGCTAAGGTTTTTTTTTTTTGTCTGTGTTCATGGGGTTAGCAGTCTTTAGTTTTCTTTTCTGGTAATGTTTCTCTCATACTTTCGTAAAATAATAGTGGCTTCATATAATGAATCTGGGGGTGTTGCCTGCTTCTCTGTTTTTCTGAAAAAATTTGTATTAACATTGACATTATTTCTTCCTCAAAGGTGTCATAGAATTCACCTCAAAAGCCACTTGAATCTGGAATATTCAGGTGAGAAGGCTTTTAATTAAAATCCAATTTATTTGATATCATTATTTATATAGGACTATTCAGATTTTCTATTTCTTTTCATGGCTGTTTTGTAGTTTGTATCTTTCAAGTAACATGTTAGTTTCACCTAAGTTGTTTAATATTTTGACATAAAATTTTTCTTAATATTACCTGTCTTTGGGATCAGAAGTGATACCCCATCTTTCATTCCATTATATCAGTGACTTTTGTTTTTTATCTTTTTTCATGATAAATCTAGAGGTTTATCAGTTTTATTAGTTACTTTAAAGAATCAGTGTTTGTTTTTATTGATTTTTCTCTATTGTCCATTTAATATTTTATTTCCATTCATTTATATTATTTAGTTTAATTTGATAATTTCCTAGCTTCATAAGGTAGAAACTTAGACCATTAATTTTAAATATATTTTTTCCTTTCCCTAATGTATGCATTTAAACTTAAACAATTCCATTTAAGTAGTGCTTTAAGTGCATTTCTCACATTTTGACATGTGTTTTTATTGTCAATTGGTTCAAAATATTTTCTAATTTCCCTCATTATTTCTTTTTTTATCCATAGATTATTTAAATTTGTGCTGTTTAATTTTATTATGTTTGGAGATTTTCCAGTTTTTTTGTTCTTTATCTTTTATTTAATGTCTTAGTGGTCAGAGAAAATTCTCTCTGTGATTTCAGACATTTTAAATTTTGACGTGGGTTTATGTCCACTCCTCTCATGATAGTCTATCTTGTGAAAGTTAAATGTGTTCTTTTTTTCCCCCAGCTTTATGAAGATATAATTGACATATGACACTGTGCAAGTTTAAAGGTGCGTTCCTGAAAAAAAAATGTATTTGACTGTTGTTGGGATAGTGCTCTATAAATATCAATTGCGGAAATTTTGATAGAAAGGATTACATACAAATTTCTCTCTTTGACCACAAAGACAAAAGAGAAGTCAAATTTGAAATTCCATTTGTAACAAGTGGTAATTTCCTTCCCTTTCAATGAACTCCTACAAATTTGGGTGTTTTTTTAGTAGAGGAAAACCAGTTTATGATTTCCATGCTTTTTTAAAATTGAGATGTAATTGACATATAACATTGTATTAGTTTCAGGTCTATAATGTAATGAGTGAATATCTTTCTATCTTGCTATTGCATTCCAGAATATGGAGCTGCTTGCATCTCTGTTGTTACAGGTCCTTAAGACAAATGCATGAGAGTAGTGATTGTGGTAGCAATGAGTTAGAAGCAACCTACTTGTCAATAACCTGAATAACTGCATTGTAGTATATGCGTATAAAGGGTGACTATGTGTTGGTGTGAATGGGAAGGCAACAGTATTGCCAATGCCTTCCATCCAAAGACCACCAGGAACACACGTTAATCAAACAATTTAGGCTATCGCTCTTTACAAAGAGGGAGAACACACCTGATAGTGGTCCGTGGGGCACCGTAGTAAGAGGATGTTGAATGAACTTATAGCCTTTGGCGACTCGTTAGGTGATTTTGGAGAGGGCTCAAGAAAATGGGACTTTGTTCTGATTTAGGTGTTCTCAGAAAGCAGGTGAAAAATTGTGGTTGGTTATCTTAATAAATTGGATCTATAAGATAGGAAGAAATAATCAAAGCTAAAGCTATAAAGGTAAAGAAGCAGCAGTCACTTATTTTAGCCAGAAGAGGAGAATGTTTGCTCATTTTTGCGGTCTGGATGACATTAATGTTTTAGTCTGTGTTCACAAATGATTCCGGAGTGGCCTTGTTTTCGTTCTGATCTATCACAGTCGTGGAGTGACCTTGCCCTAAACACAAAATCATTTAGATTCAACAGGAAAATAGCAAATCCTAGGTGTGAGTACCAGGTCAGGTCCCAGGGGTTAGAGGCTAGTTTTCTCTTCCTCGGTGTAATAGATGGAAAAGAAAGAAGAAAATAGTACAAATTTAAAAACAACAAAACAAAGAGGGTCCTGGTGCTGAGATGATGTAATGTGCCATGAACCAAGGAATTTGCTTAAAATTCTGTGCACTTTAGGGCCACCTTCCCATCCACACATATAATATTTTTTTTTAAAGAAAAGTAATTGAAATTAGACCATTTGAAACAGAAGAACACAATGAACTGTTAAATGTAAAATTTAAGTTGTCTTTACTCTCCAGCAGAAGTGGTCTCATGAGGGAAAGAGCAGTTTTATATAAAAATCTCACGTTTTCCTTCAAGTTGGAGCAATTTCTCCATTGCTTTTAGTATTCATCATTACTGACAAACGGCCTGATGTCAATCTGACTCATGTTTTACTAGAGCCACCCTATTTTATTAGCATGTAGCTATTTTTATAATTGTCTCTTTTCCTCTATGTATAAAATGTCACACTGATAAATCTATTAAGTGGCCTTCCACTTCACCATAAACTTGCTAGAAGGTGACTGCAGGTGACATTCTAATTTCCATCACTCTTATTTTGTCAAGGAATAACTCAGTGGGTCATTTCAATCTGGAAACACATACCCTCCATTTCTGTGGGATTTTCTTATATCATTTAAAAAATTCTTTCTTCCTTTTACAGTGTTTCTTCCCCCTTTTGTAATTGCTATCAGTCAGATGTTGAGTCTTCTAAGTTGACTTACTAGATTTTCTTAACTACTTTCCAATCTTTCTGCATGTTTTTAGGTTTTAGCAAACATGTATTTTCTATATTTTCTGGCCTTTTTATTTTTCTTCCCACTTTGTGTATGAATTGTCATCTCTTGATGTGAGATTACTATTTGAAGGTAGTTTTGTGAGGTGCTATATTTTCTGGAAAAGTTCCTTTGTGTTTTGCTGATGCAAATAATCCATAATCAATCTACAAATCAAAATTGGGTAGAGTTTATTATATGAGCCAGTTTGAGGACTATATCCCGGGAGAACTTTTCCACTAAGGAAGGAAGATCTCTGAAGAAGCGGTGTATAAACCGTCTCGGAACAAAAAGCATCCATCACATATGACAGGAAGGTCCCTTTTACCACAGTCATGAGACGCTTTGCTAGCACAGCAGGTCCTGGTCACAAGGTGTATACAATAGGTCAGTTTGACCCTTAGTTTCTGGGAAGAAATGCTTCTCCTGAAAGAAATGCTAATATGGGGGGAGGTGACATCCATCCCTATCTTTAAGGGCATCATTCTTGGCTTTGGGACACAGTAAATGTGTAAAGCAGATGTATACAATGCAAGCTCAACAGGCCACATCAGGCCTTTGTGGAAAAACAAGGTCAGGCCAAATTAGTTTTAAACCCAATGGCTTCCTCATATACTCCAACATATCCTGCTGCTTTTCACGTATTCATCAGTTTCCTTATTTATATTTGCCTCTTTTCTGATATGTATTTTTATTTGCTTATTTTCTGTTTCATAGGGGAGCAATTCTCAAATATATGACAACCCTGGATTGTCCATTTATGTTTAATAATGAAAAAACAAAATAAGAAAGCCCCGTTTGAGGCTCTTTGTGTGTGTCTCATTAGCATATGGACTGTAGATTGAAGTGATTATTGAGATCATCAGTCTCTAGCACAGAACACTCTTTTTCTCTTCCCTTTTGATTTTGTCTTGGCAACTACCAGGAGTTCTGTCCAAGAGGCTTTAGGACGTAAGGAGTGTTGACTTTTTCACATAAATATTTGAACATATTATGCTATTTTAAACTCTATTATCATGTCCAAGCACTGTACAAACTAGTATTTTTAATTCCTAAATTTCTCAGGGATCTTTTTTGGTAGATCTGTCTTGAATGAATGTCAAGTTTACTTATTTCTAATTTTCAAAATCCATGTATTTCTATTTTTAGAAAGGAACAACTTTTTAGTCTCCAGTTTCTCATCACTTCTCCTTACTCCATAATTTATCAAAGATTTCCAATTCTATAATTTTCATTATCTAGATCAGTCAGTACTACAAGTTAAAACCCATTCAGACCAAGAGATTCTGAGTTAAATTAAACAAATGTAATTTATTTAGATATTATTCAAAATTCCTCTACCTCCTCTCTATTTTCTGATAGGTTTTATTATTGTTATTATTACTGTTTAGTTAGTACTTTTTAGATTGAAAAGAGAAAGCAGGTCTTTGCCATCCATCAGACTTACACTGTGGTCTTCTCCTTCGTTATGTTTCTTTTTCTTCTTTTATAACAGTAATATACTTGGAAGCTTTATTAATTTGAGTCTTTTGTTTCTTCACATCATTTCTTCAGTTCCATGGTACCCACTGGTATCAGTCTTTTATCATGTTTGCTTTTTTGTCTATTGTATGAGACCGTTTAAAATCTGAAATGATTGAAGAGTTCTCTATGCAAATCAATCAGTTTCTTCAGGGACTTCCTCTTATTCTCATAGAGATCATTTGAAATTATGCAGTCAGAATTGCTTATTGGAGACATTTTCAGCTCTACTGATTCATATTTTAGTGTTTAATCTTAGAAGTACTATAATTGTACAGATTTCTCTCTACCTTTATGAGAAAAGAGTATCATAGTATTATGAAAATGTCATAGACATTTTCGTTTCAGAGGGAACTTGACATAAATCTCAACTGTACCACTTCCTGCAAGTTTACTTCTCTGAGCTTAAATTTCTTTTCCTATAAAACAAGGGTGACAATCTCTGAGATTCCTGAGGAAATTCCTAGGGAAAATATCTACGAATGCAAACATTTTGTACAACTTCTGGATTATAGTGACCGATAAAAGTCAGTTAGAATTTCACCTATTTAACTTCAGGAAATACTTTTATCAGAGCAATGCAGGCACAGAGTAAATATGGGGATGGGGAATTGCATTAATTAATATGCAAAGTGTGACCTATTTGGAGTGAAAAAATTTTAAGTAAGCAAATTATTGATGAATTATCAAGGAAGTAACTATTTGGTCTCGATATAAATCTGTTGCTAATTGGTAAATGTTATAGTACTGTAAGTTATTCTAATAAGAAATCTCAGTGGGAAGACTTTAATGACACAATTATTCTCTCCAATAAAATAACAATTAGTTTGTCTGGTATTGTACTAATTGTTATCAACATAGGGTATTGACAATGCTTAAAAGCTAAGTATTGAGTTACTTCAGAAAAAAATCTTACAAGACCACTTCACACATACAGAACTGATAGCCTTGCTGTACTAAAAAGAACATTTAATCTAAAATGTTGTAAACTTCTAATTAATAGACATTGTTTTTGAACAGTTATAGATTTACAGAAAAATTGAAAAGACAACATTGTTTCCGTGTCCCCTCCCCTCTTTCCTACACACAGCTTTCCCTGTTACACATCTTGCATTAGTACCTTGCATTAGTGTGGTACATTTGTTATAACTAATGAACCCTTTTTGAGGTATATCATTGACTAAAGACCATGCTTAACATTAAGTTTCACTCTCTGTATTGTATGGTTCTATGGGTTTTGGCAAACGCATAGTGCAACATGTCCATCGTTACAGTATCATATAGAATAGTTTCATCACCCTAAACATCTCCTGTACTCAACTTACTCATTCCTCCTTGTCTCCCCATGAGACTTTGTCAACCATCATTCTTTTTAGACTCTATACTTTTGCCTTTTTGAGAATGCCATGTAGTTGGAATAATAATATTTCAGACTGTCTTCTTTTACTTATAAACATACATTTAAGATTCCTCCATGTCTTTTTGTGGCTTGAAAGATCATTTCTTTTTATTGTAGAATAATATTCCACTGTATAGATGTGCCAAAGCTTGTTTATTCATCTACCTGTTGTAGGCCATCTTAGTTGCTCCCAGTTATGAATAAAACTGCTATAAACATTTGTGTGCAGGGCTTTTGGGACCTTATTTTTCGACTTATTTGGGTAAATCCATAGGAGAGAGATTGTATGGTAAGATTTGCTGGATTGTATGGTCAGAAGATGTTTAGCTTTGTGAGAAACTGTCAAACTATATTCCAGTAATGCCATGCTATTTGCTTTCCCACTAGCAATGAATCTGTTGCTCCACATCCTCACCAGCATTAGGTATTGTCAGGTGTTTTTCAATTTTTGCCATTCTGATGAGTGTGTATTAATGTCTCATTGTTGTTTTAATTTGCATTTCCCTAATGATGTTGAACATCTTTTCACATGATTATTGGACATCTATATATCTTCTTTGGTGAAGCATCTGTTTGAATCTTTTGCCCATATTTTAATTGGGTTGTTTGTTTTCTTTTTTTTGAGTTTTAAAAGTTCATATATTTTGGATATGAGTCCTTTATTAGATATGTGCTTTGCGAATATTTCCTTCCAGTTGATAGCTTGTCTTTCCATTTTCTTAAAAGTGTCTTTTGCAGAACAAACGTCCTTAATTTTAATGTCTAACTTATCAACATTTTTTTCATGATCCTCCTTTGGCGTTGTATCTTAAAACCATTCATCAAACAGAAGGTCATCTATACTGACTCCCATGTTATCTTCTAGAAGTTCAGTAGCTTTGCATTTTATATGTAGGTCTGTGATCCATTTTGAGTTAATTTTTGGGAAAGGTATAAGATCTGTTTAGGTTAATATTTGCGGGGGATTTGGACATCCAGTTTTTTCACTACCAATTGTTTTAAGCCTATTTTGTCCTCATTAAGTTGTCTTTGTTACTGTGTAAAAGATTAGTTGATTATACTCCTGCAGGTCTATTTCTGGGCTCTCTATTCCATTTCATTGATCTACACGTTTTTTTTTTTTTTTTTACAATATATATTTTTTTCAGTTTTACGGAAATATAATTAAGATACAGCAATGTATAAGTTTAAGGTATACAGCATAATGATTTGACTTATGTATATTGTGAGATCATATGTTTATATATTGAAATTCAATCAATATCTTGCTCTATTGATTACTGTACTTTTATTAAATCTTGCCATTGGTATTGTCAGTCTCCAAATTTGTTCTTCTTCTTCAGTGTTGGGTGGCTATTTGGGGTGTTTTGCCTTTGGATGTAAACTTTAGAATCAATTTGTAGATATCCATGTAACAACTTGTTGGGATCTTGACTAAGATTGCTGAAATCCATAGATCAAGTTGGGAAGAACTGACATCTTAAAAATGTTGAGTCTTCCTTTCTATGAATATGGAATATCTCCATTTATTTAGACCTTATTTTTCTTTAATCATAATTTTGAAATTTTCTGTACATAGATCCTATAGATATTTCATTTTCTTGATGATAATGCAATTATTGTGTTTTTAATTTCAAGCTCCAATTGTTATTTCTTGGTATTGCAAGGGAGTAGAATTTGTCACCCCAAAATATGTCTCTTTGGCATAAGGATTTTTTTAGGCTGGTTATATTTAAGAAACACCAGACATGAGAAAAGCTGTGAAAACCAAGTAGAAGTTACCTTTTGTAAAAGACATTTACATTTGTAAGGGATATTTCCATTTGTAAGCGTGTCTCCTTTACTGTACCAGGAAGAAGGTGATGAACTTATCTCTAGAAACTCTTATCGATACAGAAGACATCAATTTAAATCTGCATCATAACCTTACCCTTGTTTACTGTGCTTTTCCTGGTAACTTCCCATAACTGACTCCCCCACTCCCCACATCTTCTTTCATCTTTAGCTGAAGATGGTATTTAAGGTGGTGGCTTCTGCCATTAGGGAGCTACTCAGTTTTCCTGGGTCTCTCCCACGTACACAGGAGACATACGTATTATTAAACTTCTGTTAGCTTTTCTTCTGTTAATCAGTCTCATATCAATTTAATTCTTAGACAAGCCAGAAGAATTTAAAAGGGTAGAGGAAAAATTTTTCCTCCCTAAACGTATATAGGAAAGCAACTTACTTTTGTAGATTAACCTTGTATCACGCAATCTTGCAATAATTGCTTATAATTTCATGGAGGTTTGTTGTCAATTCTTTGGGGTTTTCTTCCCCAAATAATCATGTTATCTTTGAATAAAGACAGTTTTGTCTCTTTCTTATCAATCTGCATGCCTTTTCTTGTCTTATATATTAGCTAGACTTCCAGTATGATGTTGAATAGGAGAGGTGAAAGGAGATATCCTTTCTTCATTCCATATATTAGGGGAAAGCATCCAGTTTCACCTTGTTAAGTATAATGCTAGCTGTTGGCCTTTTGTAGATTTTATTTATATTTTTTTAGTCAATTGAGCAAGTTTCTCTGTATTACTAATTTACTGAAACTTTTTATCATGAAAGATTGTCAAATTTTGTCAAATGTTTTTCCTATATCTATTGATATGATCATATGATTTTTCTTCTTTAGACTGTTAATGATGGATTATATTAATTCATAAACAACTATTGAACCAGGTTTGCATACCTGGAATAAACCCCACTGGTCTACGGTGTACAATTCTTTTCATATATTGTTAGGTTCAATTTGCTAATATTATGTTGAAGATTTTTATCTATGTTAATGAGATAATGTTGGTAGCTTTCTTTTCTTCTAAGGTCTTTACCTGTTCTTGACATTAGGATAATGCTGGACTGATAGAATGAGTTGGGAAGTCTTTGCTTCTATTTTATGAAAAGGATTGTAGAGAATTGGGAATATCTTCCTAAAACCTTTGGTAGAATTCACTGGTGGAAACATATGGGCTTGGTGTTTTCTTTTTGGGTAGGTTATTAATTATTGATTCAATTTGTTTGAGAGAAATAAGCCTATTCAGATTATCTATTTCTCCTGTTTAAGTTTTTGTACTTTGTGTCTTTCATGGAATTGGTCTACTTCATCTAAATTATCAAATTTGTGGCATAGAGTTTTTCATCCTAGTCCTTTATTATCATTTTAGTATCCATGGATTTAATAGTGATGATTCCCGTTTCATTTCCAATGTTGGTAATTGTGTCTTCTCTCCTTTTTTCTATGATTAGCTTGAGTAGAGGTATAACAATTTCTATGTATCTTTCCAAAGAAGCAACTTTTTCTTATTTTTCTCTACTGTTTTCCTGATTTCAATTTAGTTGATTTTTGCTCTAATTTTTATTATTTATTTTATTTTGCTTGCTTAGGCTTATATTGCTCTTTTTTCTCTAGTTTTCTCTGGTGGAAGCTGCAATTGTTGATTTTAGACCCTTCTTATTTTCTAATATATGCTTTCAATGCTACAAATTTCCTTCTAAGCACTACTTTTGCTGCATTTTACAACTCTTGATCAGTTGTATTTTCATTTTTATTAAGTTCAAAATAAATTTTATTTTGAGATGTCTTCTTCGACTCAAATATTATTTAGTATTGTGTTGTTTGATCTGCAAATATTTTGGGATTTTCCAGCTGTTTCTGTTATTGATATCTTGTTCAATCCCACTATACTCAAAGAGCATATTTTGTTTAATTTATATTTTTTAAAAAATTTGTTGGGCCAGCCCCAGTGGCCTAGTGGTTAAGTATGGCACAATCCACTACAGTGGCCCAGGTTCAGTTCCTGGGCATGGACCTACACTGTTCTGTTAGCGGCCATGCTGTGTTAGCAGTCCACATACTGAAAAATAGAGGAAGATTGGCATGGATGTTAGGTCAGGGCAAATCTTTCTTGGCATAAATAAATAAATAGACAAACAACCAAACTTGTTAAGGTGTGTTTTATGGCCCAGAATTTGATCTATTTTGGAGAATGTTCCACTGGAGCCTGAGAACAATATGCAGCCTGATGTTACTATATGTGGTACTCTATACCTGTCAGTTAGACATGGTTGATTGATGGTGCTGTTCAGATCACCTATGCCCTTACTGAGATTCTGCCTGCTGAGTGCTGACAGAGGAGTGTTGAAGTCTCTGCCAAAATAGGGCTCTGTCCATTTCTCCTTACAGTTCCGTCAGTTTTTGCTTCACATATCCGGATGCTGTGTTGTTAGATGCATATGTGTTAAGAAATTTTATATCTTCTTAGAAAATTAACTCCTTTCATATTGGGTAACGTTCCTTTTTATCACTGAAAATTTTTCTTGTTCTGATGTTCTCTTTTTCTGAAATTAACGTAGCTTCTCCAGCTTTATTTTGATTAATATTAGCAATGAATATTTTTTCCATCCTTTTATTTTTAATCTATCTGTGTCTTTATATTTAAAGTGGGTTTCTTGTAGACAATATATAGCTGCTTTTTTTAATCCAACGTGGCAGTATTTATCTTTTAGTTTGTGTATTGAAAGGCATAGTACAGGAAGAAATTGACAAATCTATCATCAAATAGAATATTCAATAAATATCTCTTAATTATTGATAGGTCCAGCAGCAAACACTGGTAAAGCCATGTGACTTAAAAAAAACAAAAACAAAAACAAAAGAACACAGGAAAAAAACCTCTAAAAATGCTTGATTTAATTGACATATACAGAACTCTGAACCCAATAATTCTCTATTTAGAGAATAGCTTGTTCTCCTTAAACATATATAACACATGTTAAAAAATGGCTTTACCAAGTCATAAAATGAATCTATCAAAACAAGTAAAACCAGAATTAAATAAATACTTCAAAGAATGTATATAAGACAGATCATATCATCTGACTGAATACAATTATATTAGAAATAAATAAATTAAGAGTAAATTTTAAACACCCAAGAATTGGTAATAAATAAAAGCTACTTCCATGTAACCCATGGTTCAGTAAAAATGTTATAATGTAAATGAAAAATACTAGTAACTGAATGAAAATACCAATTATGAAAATTTGTGGAACAAATTGAAATTGTCTCTTTAAAGGAAATTTGTACCCCTAAATGCTTATGAAAGAAAAAAAAGCTGAAAATAAATGATTTAAACATTGAAATTAAGAAGTTAAAAAATAACAATAGAATAAGCACAAAGATATAAATGTTCTTGCCTCTTTATTATCTTCTTAGATAATAGCAACAAGGCATTGTTAATAAAGTTGAAAACAAAAATACAAGAAAAAAATAAAACAAAAAAAAGTTGATATTTTGGAATAAAAATAGAATAGCTGAAATTCTTAATGAGATAGATCAAAAGAAAAAAGCCAGAAATCAAAAATGAATTTACTGAGAAAAATGAATCAGAGAAAGCTATTAATAATGCGGTCTAAAGTTTGAAATTTACACAAAAGTGTAAAATTGCTAGAAAAATAAAATTTGACAATCAACTCAAGGAAAAATAGAAAGCCCACCAGATATAGAAATGTTTTAAAACACATTTTCAAGGAACTGATGTCTTCAATTTCAAGTTTTTCTTCTGGAGGATAGAAAGAAGACACTTTCTCCCAAATAATTGCATGAAGCTATTCAAACCTTAAATTCAAAATATTAAGGAAATGAGATTATAGGACAAATCTTAAATTATAGGCCACAGTCCAGCATCATTTAAAGAAGATATATCATACCCAAATTAGATTTTCCCTAAGGATACAGGGTTAGTACCCTTAGAAAATCAATTTAATACATTATTAGATTAAAGAGGAAAATCTAAAGTGTAATTTCAATGGACACAGGAAAAGAAAGATTGAAAAATATAACCCATTTTTTTTTAAAAAACTTAGGAAAACATAGAATAGAAGGGAATATCCTTAATTGGAAAGAGCTAAAAATATAAACAACTTTCAATATCATCCTATTTGCTAATTCTTTTAACTCTTATTATCAGAAACTATACAAACATGCCAACTACCACCCCTTTTAATCAACCTTGTACTGTGGGTCCTAATCCATGAAGTAAGGTAAGAAAAAGACATGAAGGATATAAAGATTGAAAAGAAAGAAATGAAATTTTTATTTATAAAAAGTATGGTTATCTACATAGAAACACTCTTCAGAAAAAACATTACTTTTTTTAAAAGGTAGCAAATTGTCCTGATAGATAGATACATCAGCAATAAGAATTATATTTATACTTAAGTGCCTTACATCTTTATTACTAGTGTTATATTTTTCAAATTAATGTTTTAAGAAAAAATATGTAAAACCTCTACAGAGAAAATTTTAAAACTTCATGGAAAACATTGAATGTTTATATAATTATAAACATCTATATAATTATTTTCAATAAAAATACAAACAGGGTATTTTCATGAGATATGGGAAACTATATGTAGAGGTGAAAGACCTAAGATCTGCCTGAAAAAGAACAGAGAAGGTTAATTTTCCTACAGATACCAAGACTCAT
Source organism: Tapirus indicus (assembly GCA_031878705.1). Lineage (NCBI taxonomy): Eukaryota > Metazoa > Chordata > Mammalia > Perissodactyla > Tapiridae > Tapirus > Tapirus indicus. Next base: position 6,760,070 of record CM062918.1, read on the forward strand.
TATCAAGATATGGTGATTCACATAATGAGTTGTTTGTGCTATAAATGTATACATTTACATATATTTATATAAATAAATCAGAATATACATGTATTTATATATAAATAAGGATATATATAATATATGTATTATATATATACATAAATTTGCATAAGAATATGTAAATTGACAAATGGACAGGAGGGCAGAGCTCAAACCAAATCTATATCTATAGCTATATATATAAAATTACAAATGAATTCATGTTTTAATGTAAGATAAATTCTTTATAATTTGGGAATTTGACAATATTAAAATTAATAATTTACCAGAAGACACAAAAATGAAAAAATATAAAATCATAATTCTACTAGCAAGAGATTTGATATCCGAATGTCTGAGACAACCACTTTGTCTTTTCTTTGAGTAGAGGTCTACCTTGTATTTCTGTGCCATACACGGCTTAGAAAATTTACATTTCCTATTATATAAGAGAAAAGCCATTCCATTCAATCAATATTCAGGTCTGAAGCTCTGTTTATTTTTTAACTGATGATATAGACAACAAATTTACCAACTTAAAACACATTATATAAAATACATTATTTCAAAACAATTTTTGGAACTAACTAAATGAAAAATATTTGTCAATGTTGTAACAAAAAAAGCAAGCTAACATTAATTAATATCAGTGTTGTGATTAAATTATGAACAAACATTTTGCGAAATGCATCCCAATTTCTTTATTTTATTAAATGGTCATTGTGAGAATAGTAATGATTTAAATCTTCCTGGCTTTCTGCTGTTATTAACAGGAAAGTGGATTCATTTGAACTAAATATGTTTATAATCCTTTTTCAAAAGATATTTTTAAATAGATAACATATTTACATACATTACAGTTATATGCAATACTATCAATTTATGTGTTTATTTATTCATTTGCTAACTAGTATCTTTGGGTGTGAGAGGTGGGAATTTATATTTTTACAAAACTCACCATGTGATGGTGTGTGACCAGAACAGGGAAGAGTGGGGAGAGTTTGGAGTACAAACCCTGGCAATATCTTTGTTTTTACCAAATGGCTAAATACCACTAGTTTAGAAAATTAAAACTCTTGAGTGTTTAGTAAGTTCTGTAGGAGTTTGGGCAGAGAAGTGCAGATTTGCAAACCCTTTCAATGAACCCACACAGTTTTCTTAGTGCTAGACTTGAGAGTGCATATGGAAGGGACAGAATGATGATTAGAGAGAACCCAGGCCTTTGACTCCTTTGAAGCTCGGTGGGAGATGAGGATGATTTGGAACCACAGACCCTGAAGTACCAGGAGCTGCTTCATTCTTCTCACTGTGTTCTTCACATCTGTTAAAGGCTTTTTTGTTTTGCTTTGTTTTGTTTTCATAGTGATGGTAAGAGATAGACTGCCATGCAAGGACAATGAAAGGAAAAAGGGTGAAAGCTTTTCACTTCCCTAGTGGAGTTCTGTCCCATTCTGGCTGTAGGTTAACATTGCTAAATCAGATTCTCCCAAGTAGCTTAGTGCTCACTTCAGAGCTCAGAAACACAGACACCAATTTTCTTTCTCTCTCAGGCTATACTCAGAAGATACTGAAACTGTCTGTATGATGGGTTTCATGGAATTTGGGATTCCAAAAATGTGGATGTATGACAAAAAGTTTGAAGCTGCAGGGTGAATCAAATATGTGCCCCTGCAAATATCCACACCAATTAGTCAGGAAGGATTGAAAAAAAAAAATGCACAGTGGTATTACCTCGTACTGAGAGAGGTCCTTAAAGGAGAGCCCTAAAGCTCCAGGGCAGAGAATCAACTTTCCTTCAGTGGAGCTAAAATTAAATCAAATCTGGTTAGGTGGGCACTGCAATGCCTAGTAAAAGCACAGCAGACGCACGTGGCTTCTGCCATACTGAAGTCTTAATTACGCACTCTTCACTATGTGCAGCAGGGGAGAAAGGTTCGGAGCTAATAAAGTGTAATGCTTTGTTTTGTTTTTCCCTAAGATAGCCAACAACCTCAAGTACAAATGTGAATTTTGTTTCCAAGTATCAAGGGCCAAATGTTGTCTACATGAGCAGATAAGGACGTGCTGGTTGAGAAAATCTGTGTCATCTGTAAGGAATCTGGTCCCTTTCATTAAATGATGTCTATCACACAGATTCTGAAATCTCCTATTATGGAGGTCTATTGTTCCCTGGCAGTTGGTGTAGAGAGAAGGCTGGTTTATTTGAATTTTTCAAGGTATTTATATTAAAATGATATTTCCAAAACATCAAAGAGAAATAACAGAACAGCTCCATTTCTGGTCTCCTTTTATGACAAGATCATGACACTATTTTATTCTACCAAACATAATTGTTGACCTTCATTCCTAAAATCAAAATGGAATTTTACAACACGGAATGGCCAAAACATTGACTTGTGCTCTATTTTTGTTCCTAGACATATTTCCAGACCATTAGATACTTTTCTCCTCTGATAGTCCTCATCTGTCTAACATGCTCATTCTAAAAGAGCAGTAGGACTGTGGCAGGCAACATGGCAGGGCATGACCTTTTTGTTGAAATCTGGCCACGGCAAGTATAGTTGGGTGTTATGGACTGAATGTTTGTGTCCCCCACAAATTCATATGTTGAAATCCTAACCCCTAATGTGACGGTATAAGGAGGTGGGGCCTCTGGGAAGTAACTAGGTCTTGAGAGTGGAGCCCTCATGAATGGGGTTAGTATCTTTATGAAAGAGACCTCAGAGAGCTCTCTAGTCTTTTTTCTGCCACGTGAGGACACACGGAGAATTTGGAACCTGTAACCTGGAAGTGGGTTCCTACCAGAATCCGACCATGACAGAACCCTGATTTTGGACATCCAGCCTCCAGAACCATGAGAAATAAATTTTTGTTGTTTATAAGCCACTTAGTCTATGGTCATTTCTTATAGCAGCCCAAAATGCCTAAGATACTGGGTTACATGTATCAGTCAGTATTGCTGTACCTTTATGACTTGAGGGAAGAATTCTATTGAAAAGTGTGGTTGTGTAACATGATCGTTTAGTGTTGCTGCTCCCTTATAGCTGCAGTCAGAAATTCTGTTTCTTTAGCATTCAGGATAAAAATACAATTGCATTGTCAGGCACATGGTCTAGAAAGGAGTATGGCCCAGGAAAGGGCAAAAGCTGCTCAGTTTCTGCCACCCATTGACTCCACTGAACAAGCAGGTTTCCTTGGAGCTGAGGGTATGAAGAAACCAACTGTTGACTTTACTGGGACATACGGACAGTCAGGATTAGGGTCTCGGTGGCTAGTATTCTACACATTGTAGACAGCGCCTTCTTAAGAAAGAGCAAAAAGAATAGATTCTTACTGTGTTATTCTCAGAAAATTCTATTTATTGGTATCAATAAGTTTAGTACCATAAATTACACTTCCTTGCACTATTATTTGAGTCAAGAAACAGTTAATTGACTTGCTAATGAACTGGATTCTTTCCCAAGGTTTCTAATTTCTAATTGCCAATCTACTATCTTATTCACCACTCATTGTTTAAAGAATGATAATCGGGAAGAGACAAAAATAATGAAATTTGGAGATGACTTGATATAGTGTGGTAATTTCCCACACCATCACCTACAAAATGTTCTTTTTTTTTTTTTAAATCAGTCAAGACTCACCATTACAGCAGTTAATTCTCAAGACTCCACGGGAAATTCTCGTCCAGAGAGCTCTCCTTATTAATTTTCTAAAGAAACCAAGATGTCTGTGTTGATCAGTGTTTTACCTTGCCCGAGCTGTTCATTAATGTCAATACAAAAGTTCATGAGCTGTAAAATCCTGAGGTTAAGATTAAACAGCTATTACAAGTGTACCTTCTGGCCTAAAGCAAAAGGCTCATAGAGTAAATTACTCTCCTGCATATCACTGCTTTGTGGTTTGAGTGATTGTTTTTTTTTACTATTTTATAAGATCACAGGAAAGCCTCTTCACATTTTTTATTACTTTCCTTGCAGTAAACTCAGGGAAAAGAAAAAAAAAAAAACTTCACTCTGAATGGAATCTGTTATTTTTCATCCTCTGAAGATTTATACTTCAATTGAATTTTTTCTTTCAGTACAGGAGCAAAGACACACTTTCTATCTCACAACATTCTCTTTCCTGTTTTTCTAGGCACCGTTTTTTTGAAGGAATAAAAATAAGATGAGGGGCATTTTGTCTCTGTATTTTTACTTGATGTAGTCAGTTTTCTTTGCTGTTGGCCAAAGAATTATATGCAAACTATAATTTCAATATGCAAGACAAAGAATGTCCACATAAATGCATTCTCTTGATAAAGGTCATAGAGATTTTCTAATAAATAATCAAGACCATTTTCTAAGTCCTTTCTTCAATTTAATGTTCTCATTATTCTCAGCGAGTGTTTAGACGTTTTCTTCCTTTAACCTTTCCTAGATTTGTGAGTGCAACTCTGCTATTGCTTGCTGTCTTGAAGAAATGACATGGCCTCAATTTGTCTGTCCTTGAATAGACCAGCAACCAGTAGATGAACCAACAGCTTCCCACGTTTAGTTACAAGAATCTCTTGTGCTGTGTGGTGGAAATGGTGTTGGTTACAGAATAAACCCCTTTTCCACACATACTCAAACTCTGAACTGCCTTGACTTACTTGATATGTTGATCATATGTTGTATGTCATAGAAATGAAATACTCTCCTGCTCACCTGATGCCAATCTCGGCTGTGTCTAGTAACGTGCTGCTATCTTTGGGTTAGTTAGAACTCCATTTTCTGTCAATATATCATGCTGATTGTACTAGTTAGGGTAGTTAGTGTACTTGTATTTAGAGTAACTCACAGCAGTAACAATATAGACACCAAACTGTGGAATGCCTCAAACACACTGCAAGTTCATTTTTTACTTAATAGTCATGAGTAGATGGTATTGGCTTTTGTGTGGTTTTCCTTCTGGGGATTCAGGGACCAAGTCTATTTCTTTATTTTTGCTTCACCACCACCCAGGGCAACACTATCCTATAGAACGTTCTGCAATGACCGAAATGTTTTATAATGATAACAGCCACTAGTTATGTGGCTTTTGAGTGCCTGAAATATGGCTAGTGTGATGAAGGAACTGAATTACAATTGTGCTTAATTTTAATTAACTCAAATATAAATAGCCACATGTGACTAGTGGCTATTGTATTAGACAGTGTAAATCTATGGTTTGGTGGTGTTGTCTGCATCTAGCTGGAAGAGGGGGTAAGAAGAGATGACATAGCCACTTCATCACAGTCTTGATCTGGAAAAGACACACATAAGTTCTACCCACTCAAGTGCTCACTACACTACTCAAGTCATTGCCTAGGGCTCAGTGACCTGGACATAAGCAATTGAAAGAAAGCTGAGAAATGTAATCTTGCTGTGAGCCCAGGAGGACCACGTAGACTTCAGTGAGCTGTTGTTATACCCTCTGCTGCACTGAGCAAAGATATATATCTATTAAGCATCTGAACATAAAAATGTAATTTATTTTTGAAAATTTGGGGTAATTAAAATATCATTATAAAAGAGCCAAAATTCCTTTTTGGTTATTTGACCACCTCAGTGTCAAAGAGAAGAAGTGTTAACCTTGTTTAATAAATACATGTTTAATAAATAAATCAAGCATTCGGCTGAGTCAGGTGAAACATAAATACACCTTTCAGACTTCACCTGGTCCTTTTCATCTGGAGAGATTCTGCCGCTGGTCAGATGCTCACAGCTCATGCAACCACAAACCAGGGACAGGAAGCAGAAAACTACCTCATGATGATGAATCATGCCCCCGTGATGTTAACACGCTCATGTGTCTTTTGTTAGGTTTCTTCAGCTCCTTTCGACCTTCCAGTCCCGTTGCTCAATGGCCTGGATGACCCTGGTGCCTCACTCTCTCCCGATGCAGCATCTTCCTATTATGATCCTGATTACATCTATGCTGGTCCTGCTTTTTTCTGGCCAGTGTCACAGCTGACTCTTATCTGCCCTGAATGCTGGCAATCATGCTTACCCAGATATTTGCTTTTCTGATGGGTTACTATTTAATGGCCTATACCGATCTGAGTTGACCTTACTAGCCCCAAGTATGATTGACTTTCAGATCTCTGCACAGAAAGCTGAAGAGCCTTCTGGGGAATTTCATCTTGTAACCTGACATGACGTGGACTCTTGACACCTTCCTTATTCTTTTTTTTTTAGGCTCTCCAAATACCTTTAAAAAACACCTGCCAGGGCTGATAGCAACTAGCCAACTGTATCCTAAATACACCTGACAGGACTAGTGTGTACGTGTATAGGTGTATTTTTCCTAAATTTGCATTAATGCATTTCTGTCTACTTTATATTTTCCCTGCCTAGCTCTACCTGCGAGTAGTATTTCATTAGGGATCTGAGGAGAAGAACTTCAAAGAAATACGTCAGTTAGAAAACAAATTGGTCATAGGAAGTGATCAAAGATAATATTTCAAACCTTTCCTTTTGGGATACTTTTAAATTGCCAGTTTTTTCTTTTGGAATTTTTGAATTATGTTTCTTAAATGTACAGATATTGTCTTGAACAAATAAAGTGAGAAAAAGCTAAACTAAAAAGGGAGAAGGAGGTTTCTTGACAGACTCATGTGTAAAACGATATGTCACTTTCTGAGTTTTTTATTTTATTAAATTTTGTAGCTGCTCATTTAATTTCTTTTAAGGAATACTTGTTTCTTTAAACTATTTCCAAGAAATTTTTTTCAGAAATATCATCCAGATGACAGAAATTTTAAGACGCCTTATGTTATAATTACCACATATATCAGTGCCTCAGAGAAAGACTGATAATGAAACTTTTGCGGTGAGAAATGCAGTTAATAGGATTCGCTCATTATGTAAAGTTACATACATATAGTGTAGTAGTTTTGAAGAATTCACTCATCAAATATTTTTGATATTTATCATAAAAGTTATTTTTATCAGTATGCATTAATTTGGCGTTGTGTAGACTGTTTATTAGCTTATCTAGCATTGTAAAAAAGTTTAAAGCACTATGGTGAATCTGGAAGATATCTTCCAGTAACCTGGAAGATAAGAAATCCCACCTTACCAGTTGTAGAGTACTCCCATAACCCCATTTTTCATGACTATTAAAATGGTTGACATATCACAACAGAAAGAACTGGTATAAAATAAGAAATTGATTATTAAAATTAATTATCCATAAAATAGTTAGTTCAGTGAAGTTGTCCAGCAAATAATTATGCCTAATATTTTTCCAGCTTATCCTAGATTTGAAAGATGGAATTATGTCCAACTTCCTACACTTGTTCTCCATTTAACCTGTGCGTTGCCTTATCATAGTTCCTATCACACTGAATTTAATCTGTTTATCTGTCTTATTCTCTTGTACACTAGATGGCAAGTTGCCTGCAGGTAAAGACCAGAGAGGGAAACTGTTGGGCCTAGATTCAAAGGGCTTAGGTTCAGAGAACATGAAAAAGCGAGGCCACGACTTCCAGTGCTAGGATGAAGATCCTCCCTGGATAAACGAGTAGTTGCCCTCAAGTGAGATAAGAAAGTCCCCAAGGGGCCAGCCTGGTGGCACAGTGCTTAAGTTTGTGCATTCTGCTTTGACAGCCTGGGGTTCGCCAGTTTGGATCCTGGGTGCAGACCTACTCACCGCCCATCAAGCCATGCTGAGATGGCGTCCCACATAGAAGAGCTACACCCCTACAACTACGATATCTACAACTATGTACTGAGGTTTGGGGGAGAAAAAAGAGAAAGATGGCAACAGATGTTAGTGCAGGGTCAATCTTCCTCCAAAAAAATAAGAAAGTTCCCAGGATCAAACCAAAAAATTGAAATGTGGGCCTGGGGAAAATACCACTTCACCCATTACACCTTCACATTCCTTGAATGTGGTCCATTCAATCATGTAAAGACCAGTTTATAACACCATCTGGCTCCTATCTTTTTATAGAAGTAATATTTATCTTCAAATATGTAAGGATTTGTTGGTGGGAGAAAAGTGGTGGTGGAGTGAGTAGCATTTGTGAAGTATTATCCAATGGTATTTCGTTCCTGGTATTTCCTAACCTTTTCCCTAGTTAATAAGTAATCTTTTGTTGCCTTGAGAAATTGTATAATAAGAGTGAAAAAAAGGAGCTTAAGTGATAGAAGGCACAGGAAGATCTAGTATTCAAGCGTATGTATTGTGACACCAGAGTCCATGCTATTAAATACTACTCAATGTTCCCTCCTATCAGAAGATGTAAGGCAGCCAAATGTTGTGTAGCAGAGCTAACTTTACTAGAAACCAATATCATGGCTGTCACAAATCTGTATACGAGTGACAAAGAAGTTTTCACTGTGGTTCAAAGGAAATAGGGAAATCATCAGGAAAGACAGCATGAAATCAAGGAATTTCAGTTGACAATCAAAATCATTACAGATGGCGAATGATTTAGGTAGGCTGAGAAATGGGAACATATATTAAGTAAAGTCCAAAAGATGTGTTGTGGTCAAATTATAGAGAATTTTGAATCCCATATAAGGTTTTTTGCCTTGGTCATTGGAAAATTTTGACCCTGCAACTTATCACTCAACAGTATCATTTCTGAGACCAGAAGGGTCTGTTCTCAGTAACGACAATAGGCAAAACTGAGAGTGTCCTGGGCAAATTGGGATGTATGGTCACCCAAATTAAAGACCATGGTGTGCATTAGGGATGCACACAAGAGGATGGAAGTAGGAAAAGGGAAAACACTGTCATAGTCTAGATATGAAATGTGAGGCCTGGACTTCAATGATGATGGGGAAGCTAAAATCAAAGCAGATAATTCAAGGGCACAGGTAATGACAGGTGGACGGAGCTGGTATTTGCTTGGATATGACTACAAGGATGGGTAAAAATAATGTCTATTTTGACCAGATATATCACTATTAAAAATTAGCAAATGTATTGTACTAGCCTCATATTCACCATGTATTAAGGGAAACAAAAGAAAAGGATACATATATAATGTCACAAAATTCCAATGCAAAGATAGGATTGAGTTTTATAAAGTGAATTGAAATTCTCTACCAGACATTGAGGTCATAGCATTAAGTTGTCTTCATTGGTTTTCCCCCAGAATCTAGTTCAGTCCATGACACATAGTAGGCATTTCATTGATATTATCTTGATTATCCTTAAAAGGAAGTTTCTATTTAAAACTTTGTTTTTAATGTTATTTAACCTTGGAAATAAATTATAATACTACTAACAAGGTGTGCCGGAAAACAATTTTTATTGTGATAATAATTCAATACACAAATCTTATCCCAAAGCTCAATGCCCCCGGTACCTCATGGAAGAGTGAATAACATCCATTTCTAATAAATGAAATAAAGCCACCTGGTGTCTTTACTAAATCAGGATAAATGACAAGCCTACGGGGTAGCAAAAATCAATTAACTAGTTTGATATTGTTTTAGCTCACCCAATAATTATCATAAAAATGCCATGAAATCAAAGGAGTATAATCATTAATGCCTTTAATTCATCTAATTTTATTCTGAAAGGGAAAACAATGAGAAACACAATTGCTTTATCAAACCACTGATGCAAAAGCATTGAAAAACATGAATTTCCCTTAGATGAATTGCCAAACCCCCATTCTTTGCTTTGAGACTCTCCCTAAAGTATTTATGTGGGAGAATAAACTGATTTTCATGGCTTAGTTAACATTATTTTTAGAGGAAGGAAGTCCATCTACTAATGTTCAGTGGAACAAATCCTCCCATTGGCTAAGAAAATAATTCAAAATTACTGTATTTTATAGACATCTCTTATAATTGTCGTTTATTTTCTTAAAGTACTACTTAAGTTAATGACTTACCAGATTATAGTTACACAATCCTGAATATATAGAGAATATATTGAAGGCTCAACTTGATCCACTTTCGAGGAAGAAAAAGCAGTATTGATAGAGAAACTGCAGAATGAGAATTCACTCTCACTACGCCCACCTTAACCACTGAAGAGTACTGGGCCTCTGGACAGCTCTTGTGCCAACTTCACAGCCTCTTGTCCTCACCCACTATTTCAGCCATGCTGCATTGGTTCTGTGCAGTCTGTGACAAGCTTGGCACAGGTTAACCTGACTGCACCTTACCTTATTGGCATCCCCAGCCCCTTTCACTTCCCACCCCAGGGCTCCTCTGAAGACACAGTATAGGAAGCCAGCTGAGCAGCCTGCAGGAATTGCTTGATCCTCGTGAATGCAGTACTTGAAAATGTGGGCGAGTTAACACTCCAAGGGCAACATTTTATCAATGGGAGATAGGAGCCCACAGATAGGTAAATGCTTCCTTCATTTGTCCCCTAGGTGGATAGTTCTGTGGTCCATTTTATAAGGCTCCTCAGAAAATTTTGGTGGCATTGACTGCTGAATCACCCTTAGCTGTAGCCAGTACCATAACCATCCTTATATTGATTTTTGCTCCTCTCCTCACTCCAACTCCCTGGCATTCCAAAACAAACTACTTGGTTAGGTCTTGATTGCAGGCTCTGCTTTTGGTGAGAGGGTTGGTACTGGAAATAGCCCTAGAAAGCATGCCCACAGGATAGGATTTGGGGACTTTACTTACCAGTCATCTGACAACAGGGGCTTATTACTGATAGGAAGTGCTGCCAGACAGCACCATCATGCGAGAGCTTACAGAATCCTGATCTGTTAGCATGGCACCTGAACAGTGTTACATTGCAACAAGGGGCTGAGTTTATAATAAAAGAGATTCTACAATATGCACATGACTATGGGACCCGCCCACTGGTCTTCCCATACATCTCATCACTCTGAAACATTTAGACTGATGGAACTGTAGATTGACCTCATGAAGTTTTAGCTAAGATGCAGGCATGGGAACTACCACTGAGGATTGGAGTTCTACATCCAGGATATGGCATAGATGTCAAACCAATGACTGATATGTTGTGCTACATCCTAAAAAACACTCAACTGGGAACCAAGAAGTGGAAATAAGATGGTCCCCATTCATCCTAACTTCTATTGGCCTGGGCTTGCAGCAACCATAGCTCTGAAAGGGCAAGGCAATTGAGGGATTCCTTGAGAGATGATGATTTGAGTTGTATCGTTGGACAAAAACACTTGACCAGCTAATGTGAGAAATGAGGGATCAAGAAATCTAGAATGCCTGGTGGAGAAGCATGGGAGGAAAATGGTGAATATCAGTTAAGGACCCAGGGTGAGTTGCAGGAGCAAGGACTATAATTAGTGGCAATAATTGTCTTTTAGGAAACCTCATACAGTTTGTATCTGACTGAAGGGCACGGTAGGATGGACTGGGGTTAGTGGAAAGCACCCACATATCTCCATATCTGAGTGGGGCACAGGGTGGATTGTATACAATACCTCTCTACAGCACTTCAGATCCTCTTGGCTTCATCTCATATACCAGCATAGCTGTGACAACTAATTTTGAGTGGGTAAAACCTGAGTTTCTCATGTCAAGCACATACTCTGCACCTCTCGCTTCCTGCCCTAGTTCTTTTCTGATGCCTTGACATGAGAACTTGTAGGAACCTCATGTATCTCACACCTGCACCACTTGGAAGGACTAAAGAGTTAAGCTCCCATGGAGTAATCTTTTATTCCATGAGGATAGAGTGACAAATAAATGTTTCCCTTTTTCATCCTTGGAGGGCATGGTTCTGAGACACTTTTCCTAAGGCTCCTAGGCAGGCCGCAGCAATATTGAGAACTGATCACACACACATTGGTGGCTAAGTCAGTAATGCACCAATGCGTTAGGTTCCCCTCCTTCCCTGTGTCACTCCTCCAGTCCCTCATTTCCATTCCTGCAAACATGCTTTTGTCTCAGACATTGCTGCATGGATACCTAGCCTAAGACAAAACATTAGTAAAGAAAGAATGTGATTGCAATTCCTTCTGGTGTTAGAGGGGGGAAAAGGCACGGCTAGATCAAGGCAAAACCTTAAAGTAGAAGAATTTGCCTTTCACGTTTGCTTGTTTTCCTCTTAAGAATCCTTCTGTATTTATTCTCATTACTGTGCAGGACTCATGTTCTCTGTATCTCATTTGCTATTCAAAATAATTTATTTTCAATGAGATGCAGAGTTAAAGGTGAAGAAATATCTACTAAGTTGTCCAAATATGTAAATTGATAATAACAAACAGTGTATTACTTCCCTTAGTAACAGATAGTTGCTCAGTCTAAAACAGGAACGTAATGCTAGATTGGGAAGGGACTCTGATTGGTTATGAGGAATATAGTTTTGGAGAAAAGATGTCTCAGTGTCCTTTAAATTACTTTTGCTATGAAAAACTGAGAAGAAGCAGAATAAAATAACAGTAATTGCCCTTTCTTGAATATTTGTATCTATTGTTAATAAATTTTGAGATAATGATTATATATTCCAAAAATAGGTTAAATTTTGGTCAAATTTCCCAGGCCGACATAGGGATAGAATTTGAGTTGTAGAGGTATGAGTTATCCGTCTAATATTCTTGATTTATATGTGATGCAAGGAGTGTCCATTTTGGAATGTAACTTTTAGGAGCACCTTAAAAATTAATATTATTACTGAAAAATCTTATGGCTAAAAGAAATAAGTGGAAAATATTACAGTGATCTTAAGTGGCTCTTTTGGGCTGATTTTGCCAAAGCTACCTTATCAAACTTTTTAGCAGCATTGCTCTTGAGAAGTAGGTGATTTATCTTTTAACATTATATTTTGTAAAAAATAAAATATGTCACTCTAAAAAATGACATAATTTTCATGATATTTCAGACTCTTTCCTCTAATATCTACCTATAACTTAGTATTGAATTAAGAAATTTAATGCCTGTGTTTGCCTGAAAACTACAATATTAAATTTGTCATTGAAATAGAAAAACCACATTTTTTCTGAATTTTATATTGGCAATTTTTGCTCTAATTTAGTAAAATTATAAAAGTACATTTAATTATTCTGTCTGAGTCATTTATGTTTAACTGTATCTACTACAATACTATTTTCTTTTTGTGTGTGTGAGGAAGACCAGCCCTGAGCTAACATCTGTTGCCAATCCTCTTCTTTTTTGCTGAGGAAGACTGGCCCTGGGCTAACATCCGTGCCTAACTTCTTCCACTTTACATGGGACACTGCCACAGCATGGCTTGACAAGTGGTGCATTGGTCTGTGCCTTGGTCTGTGCATAGGATCCAAACCTGAGAACCCTGGGCCACCAGAAGCAAAGCGTGCAAACTTAACTGCTACGCTACTAGGTGTGCCCCTTCAATATGGTTTGTGTGTGTGTGTGTGTGTGTGTGTGTGAGGAAGATTGAGCTAACATCCGTTGCCAATCCTCCTCTTTTTGCTGAGGAAGACTGGCCCTGGGCTAACATCCGTGCCCATCTTCCTCTTTATATGGGACGCCGCCACGGCATGGCTGACAAGAAGTGCGTCGGCTGGCGACTGGGATCCAAACCCGTGAACCCCCGGCTGCCAAGGCACGACCTAAACGGCTGCGCCACAAGGCCGGCCCCTACAATACTATTTTGTTCTAACTCTAATCATTGGAGATGCATAGTAAGTATAAGTACACATCTCAAACAGGACAACTGCATCTCATTAGTAACTTTTTATATTGAATACATGTTGAAATGACAATGTTTTGGGTATATTGGGCTAATAAAACATATTATTAAATGTTTTTTAAAAAGTAGCAGTGCTGCACAACTGTGAAGCACAAGTATTTTTGATTTTTTCAATTTGTGTCATTCTTTATACTATTAGATTTTTTTTAATATGGAACACTTTTCAAGTTCAAAAAAAACAGCTCAGATGGAATGTGACAATAAATAACGTGACCACGGTTGTTCGGCATAAAGAGAGTGACTGGTAGTGAACATTCTCTGCCATTTACACCACGTTTACTAGCGCTCTTGGCCGTAGAGTTGCGCTAAAAGTTGTAGATGGAGGATTTCTGCCTAAAACGTAGAAAAGACTAGAGAAGTGAATAATTTTCACAAAATTTTAAAAATGCTCTTATTTCCAAAGCTCACCATTGTCCTTTAATGAATGCAAAAGAAAAAGTTGAATACTTTGTAATTTATTAAAGAGCTCTCCGTATCCCTCTATGCATCTTCTTGCTTAGGAAGTTCAGGAAACTTAAAATTGGCAAGTTATCATTTCACTAGTCTCTAAAACAAAGAGAAAAGACAGTTATGGTTGAGAGGGGCTGATTCCCTGGTGAGACTAAAATTATCAGAGCCTTTTCAAACGGCAAAAGCAAACATCAGTTAAAATATCATTATTCATTTATTATGTGATCATACTGAAGAAATGTGAAAAGAATGGGGATATTTATTATTAATAGACATAATCCATGAGATGGTTTGATGTAACTTGGAACTAAGCCAACAATAAGAAAACCAAATGTCAAGACACAAAAAGGCAAGTTATCCTAAAATATTACTATCGGCGAGAAGCTCAGAGCCTAAATGACATCCTTTATCTTTAACCACCTCATTTAGTGGTAGCCTCATCCTTCTAAGTCTTCAGGCCAAAAAACTTGGACTCATTTTTCATTCCTCACTCTCTCTCAGAACCTACCTGCCATCCGTTCTCCACTCCTGACAGCCCCGCCCTCACAGTTCATGCAGAATGCGGGTGCTCGTCCTCTCCACGGCCACTGCTCTGATCCGGAACTCCAGCATGACTTGCGTGGATTCTGGCAGCCGTCTTGAGCTGTCTCCTTGCTTCCGCCAATGCCTCCTGCAGTCTATTCCAAACAAAGGAAGCCTGTGCAAATGTGTCCCAGAATGTTACTTCAGCTCAGAACCTCCAGATGACTTCTTATCTCACTGAGTAAAAGCCAAATTCAGTGAAATGGGCTGTGAGGCCCTGGATGATAGGCCCGCTGCCCCGCACGCCTGGCCTTCTGTGTCACCATCTATCACTCTCTTCTTGTTTACTGTATCTCCCATCCCGGCCTCCTCTCTTCCAGGACCTATCAGGTATGCTCCATCCTCAGGAGCTCAGTGTTTGCTGCCTGCTTGGCCTAGAATATTCTTTACTCCTGTGTGGTATGACTCGTCACCCCAGCTCCTCTGGCTCGTCATGTAAATGTCACATTCTCATTAAGTTTCGCCTTTATTTGAAATTGCAACACTTCCTTTCAACCCTGCTTATTCTCCTTCCTTTACTTTACTCCACTACACTCATCACCAGCTCATGTACAGCGTATATTTTACTTATTCATCTTGTTTATTGTCTGTATCCTTCCCTTGTAAAAATGAATGTGAGGGGAGTTTGTTTTCTTCAATGTTGCATTTACCATCTGTCACATAGTAGGTGCCCTATAAATACTTGTTGAGTGAAAGAATGAATAGCAGAAGAAAAAGGGCTTCTATGTATTCTGAGTGTAGAATCTTTTCCTCATGACAGAGCACTGAGAGATTATGAAGGCCTGATCTGAATTCTCAATAAGATTGTATCCACTTTCTGTGGATGAAGTGTCTAAAAACTACTCAGCAATGAAATCTTCTTGTAGTTAAATCTATTCTTTCATTTTTTGAATCTATGTCCTCCTCTTCCTCGGGCTAGTAGTGGTGAGCCTTCATCATGTTAATGTGAATGTAAAAAGAGTGAAAATTTTGAGTTGGCAAAATGGTAACTGCAAAGAACTATTCAGCTCTAAGCATAAGTTCACTGTTTTGGGTTATAACTGAAAGAATGAAACGTGCATTTAATCTTGGAACTTCTAATTGTAGAACCTTGGAAAAATCATGAAAACCCTCTGATTTTCTGTTTTTCAAGCTGTGCAATGGGAAATTTACTGGCTCTATTTCATGGCTCTTTGGAAGGAAGGAAGAAAGGAATAAATAAACAACCAAATAAAACTGTAAAGCTATGCCTATTTATGGCAACCGGGTTTTGACCACCATTTTTGGGTTTTGGAAACTATGCCAGGATCGTACACTCTCCACAAGACTAATGTAAAATGTGCTCTTCTGTCACACTGCATTATACTTTCACAGCTGTAGTAACCCAACAATTTCCTTTAGCAACCCAACGATAATTTGTTATTAAAAGACTGTGTAGACACTATCTTATATAGTTATAAAATCTACTATAATCTGTTCTCACTTGCTTTCCCCGCATACATTCAACTAATTCCTTTAATGCTTCCTCTAGTCAGTGTCCCCATTTTGATAGCCATGCCTTGAAATATTCCTACATTTCAACTGCTTATTGATCCCAAGAATCTTAAAGCAAGTCTATTCCTAGAGAAGCATTTCAGCACTATCTCACAGAGAACCGTGCTCGAGTGGAGTTTTGATGATCTTTTTGTAAGCCTTAAGGAACGTAATACTTTATAAGAAAATTGCACCATGAAAATGGGCACTCCTCTAATATTTATGGTAAATTTTCTCTCTAAATCAGCTTTATTTTTTGATCAGGACAAATTGAATTTAATGGTACTTTCCAAGTCTTGGTCTTATTTTAAAGAAGATTTTGACTTAGGCTCTTTGTATGGTAGCTCCCAAACAGCATTGAAATGAATATGAAGTAGTGAAATCTGTGTTAGTTCATATGAGTGAGCCACTGCTGCTTCAGCTTTGATTCTTCTCACAACTGTTTTTCTAGCCCAGGATAAGTCTGTCATTCTTTCAAATGGAAATTATTTCATCCCTCAAAGCAATTCCTTGACTCCCTCCTCAGTGCGGAGTGCAAGTTCTAAGTTAATACTCTGCCTCCATGGAGGAGTAAACAGAGCACAATCTCCTTTTCTTTGGAAGTCCTCTCCATATGGTTTTCTACTCCTCTCTAATACTGCAGATCTGGGCAGGCATCAAAAACATTGATGTTAAATATTCTTTCTTTACTCGAAATCCTGCCATAACACTAGCTTACTGCAAGTCTCATGTGGATGTTTTATTCAAACACCATTTTTTAGCTATTTCCTAACTGCCTTGACTCTATGTGTTACTCACACCCATGGGGATAGCCTAAACCTTGTTACCACCTAGTACTGTCACAAACCAGAAATTCTTACATTTTGGCTCCTCACTTGCTGAAAACAAATTGTTTTCTCACCCAGACTTTTCATAGCACAACATTCAGACCGCTGACTTATGATGGTTTGACTTATAATTTTCAACTTTACAGTAGTGCGAAAGTGATAAGCATTCAGTAGAAACCATGCTTCAGATTTTGAATTTTTGTCTTTTCCTGAGCTAGTGATATGCGGTCCCACCCTCTCTGATGCTGGGCAGTGGCAGTGAGCGCAGGGCCCAGTCAGCCACGTGATCTCAAGGGCAAACAATTGATACATTTACAACCGTTCTGTACCCATGCAACCATTCTGGTTTTCACTCTCAGCACAGTATTCAATCAGTTACATGAGACACTCAACACTTTATCATAAAATAGGTTTTGTGTTAGATGATTTTGCCCAAATGAAGGCTAATGTAAGCATTCTGAGCACATTTAAGGTGGGCAAGGCTAAGCTAGGATGCTGGGTAGGTTAGGTGGATTAAATGCATTTTCTACTTATGGTATGCTCAATTCATGATGGGTTTATTGGGACGTAATCCCATTATAAGTTGAGGAAGATCTATACGGTACACCCACTATATGGAATTCTATAAACTTCCATTATATTAACCCCAATATCTTCCCAGGGTCTAAGTGGGGCTTTATTACTTTACTTTTCTAGACAGCCTAAGACCCTTGATTCATCACTTGAAGTACTTTCTCACCATCACTCTCAAATTTCTCCAGTCTCCGTCCCTTCTTCTACACCCATCTGACAAAACAAAACAAAACAAAACAAAACAAAAACAGCCACTCTAACCTTGAATCAATCTTAATATTTGTCTTGACTGCTTCTAAACTTCTCGTGCTCAGACCAGGTAAAATGCCTCAGCCACGTGCACTGTTGCCCATGGAAATTCAGGGAACCCATCATCACCTTTTTCCCTAAAGCTTTACCTCTTCTGTTATTCATAGCTCAATTAGTGGTACACCTGACTACCCAGCCACCTACATCTAAAATCTAGAGAGGCAATCTAAATCCTTTCTGTCCCCAAACTTCACATCATGTCATTCATGAAATTCTAATGATATTTGTCTCCAAGCATTTCTCAGGTTTGTCTTGTCGTTTTTCCCCAGCCTTCTACCACCAGCCTCTTTCTGCCTGTGACATATCGCATCTAGATTTTTGTAAAAGGCTTTGAAGTGGTTTCCTTGCCTCCAGTGCTGAAGCTTTGTCTACAACACATCCCTAACTGCATCGCTCTGCTGCCTAAAAACGGTCCGGTGCCTCCCGCTCTGCCTTTACAACTGAGCTAAGAAAATCTTTTCTACGCACACAGTATTTCCATCTGTGTCATGGAACTAAGTACAGTATATTGCTCTTCATTTTATAGGCTAGCTTATTCCCATTAGATACAAGTTCTTTGAGAGCTATGATCATGTCTATTCAGTTGTGAACTGCTAACAGAACTTCTGAAAAAAAAAAAACTTGGTGCTTAATAAATATTTGATAAATAGGATAAATCAGCCACAGCAAGGTAGGAAACAAAATGCTAACTCACAAAATTTTATTAATATCTATATAAATATGAAAATACAATGTATATTCAAAATACTGTGACTCAGTGCTGAGTACTTTAGCTTATGTACTTCCATAGGGGTTGATGGTTTGTACAGGTCAGGGATAAATGTTGCTTTCTTTAACATATAAATAAATCTAGTCACAAAGCTGTTCATTTGACCCTGAAAATATTTGTTGTGTCAGTTTATGTCACTACAAAAATGTGTACTATGAAAAGAAAGTACAGCGGCAGTGTTCACAAATTCTGAGTTTCTGTCTCCCTCACGTTTTCTCAGTTTCCAGGTAAATACACATAGCAATTTCATGGACTCCCACATTATTCACATGTCCCCTGCATGATACAAGGGTCAATGAGTGATTATTACCTATCTAAAATAAAAGTAATTATACAGTTGTAAAATCAGTGGCTCTCAACAATTTTGCCCACCCCCACACCAGAGGACATTTGACAATGTCTGGAGACATTTACGGTTGTCACAACTGTGAGGGGGGAGTGGGGAGCTACTGCCATCCAGTGAGTAGAGGCCAAAGATGCTGCCAAACGTCTGACAATACACAGAACAGCCCCCAACAATGTCCCTATGGTCAGTGAGATCTTTGGGAAAGCCCAGAATGCCAGAGGTGCCGGGGCCAGAAACCCTGGTTAGACATCATCTTATGTTGGAAAACACTCCAATAGAGAAAAGTATATGCCATTAGTGCATTTACCAAACATTTAATGCTGATTTATATTGTAGCACACGGTACTAGGTGCTCTTGGGAACCAAAGAATGAATTCTATAAGAAATCTGCTTATAACCTATCTGACAAGAAAAGAGACTATTGTTAGTAAGTAAATGTATATAAATATACACACACATAGAAATATAAATAAATAATGAGATAAAATTAGAGTTATTGAGGAAGAAAACTTTGAAATTATATGGGAGTTCAAATAATTATTTCAATCTGAATAGGAATCTAGAAAAACTTTTGAAGGAAGCTTTATTTTCATTTCATCTTAAGGGATTAGTAGGCTTTAGACGTTAAGTCAGGGGTAAGAAATTTCCAAACTCTGTAATAAGAACTGTGACATCTTCCTCTATTCTCATTGCCTTCATTTCCCGCTCTGTCTCCACATTATATTCCATTCATACTTTTTTGTTCTACTTAATGTGGTCAAGTCACGTCTCCAATGAAGTCAGCTTAATTGAAATTATTTAGTAACTATTATTTTTAAAACATGTTGCTAGACACAGGAAATACAACAGTGATGGTTTTAGAATTTAAAATTAAATGTCTATATGTGTATATGTCCATCTCTGTGTCTATATCTGTGTAAATGTCCATGGAAGTAGAGATGAATATGCAATTAACTCATTTCATGGGAGAATATGAGAGACAAACACCCAGAAAAGGTGAAGTTGTTGAATAAGAATTTGAGGGAAGAGGAGAAGGTATCACAGAGTATGAGTAAAGTCAGAGACGTGAATGTGCTTGTTTTCTTGGAGAATGATGCTGGGTGAGTAGCCTGGGATCAAGGAGTAAATGGCCTTATGCTCATACTCAATTCCCCTCTGGACTCTACACATATAAAGGTTTCATTAAAGACTTAGTTTAAATAACATCATAACACAATATTAATTATTGGCATTTTATTTTGCTTTCAAGTTCAATGCCAGTGAACATCACATTTAGCACTTCATTTTATGTGTGTGTGTGTGTGTGTGTGTGTGTGTGTGTGTGCGTGCTTGTTTGTTTTCTTTTTGTTTTTGTTATTTTTAATATTTGACTCTCCTCTGCCCACCTATGGAAGTCTTCCCTTTGGGACTGAGATCCTGGGACCCTCCTACACTCCAAATCACATTGGATAGTCGGTATTTCTCTGTTTGACACTAGGCACCAGTCGGAGACACAGCGCTGTGTAGTCACAGCAAGAACTGGATTACAGGGAGATGACCGAGGATCTGGCTGTGATAAGTGGACGACTTTACATGTTGAGTGGTAGAACAGTGCAGAGAGCCTCATTTTATTATTTCCTTTAAAGTTTATTCTCAGAGCATGCAGAAATTGTATGTGTCCTAGAAAATGAGGAGGTGTCCCAGACTCCCTGCCCTTACTTACTCCTCCAGTCTAGTCGGTCATCACTTCCTGAGAGCCTGCCTGCCTGGAGCCCCTGCTCCCCATTCCTAAGCTTCCTGTTCGTGCTTGTACAGGGGCTTCCCTAACAGCTTCTCACCCATGGCCCTGCATTCAGGCTTCATTGTAACGCTGCAGAAGAGATTTAAAAGACAGATTTGTTCCATTGCTCCCTTACTTACAACTTTCCATGGCCTCTACTGTCTACAGGGAAAAGATCCAAACTCCCCAGAGAGATGCATAAGTCCCGGCTCTGGCCTTGTCCCCAGCCTCATGCTTGCTCTGTCCTAACAGGCACACCCTGTCCCTACGTGAAATAGAGACAGTTGCTGTCCATGCCATTCAGGCTCATAGAAGACAGGAAATCCCTTCAAGGAAGGACTCGCTGCCCGGCCGTAGGGAGTGTGGCCAGCTGTACCTCCTTCATGTCTGCCTCAGCTTTTGAGCTGAGTCGTGCTCTACTCAGGCTGGCCCCAGGCAGTGGCTGAGTGAGACTATGATGCTAGGGCCTGGCCACATCCACCCAAGGCAGGACCCTCTCACTAGGAATCAGAGCTCCAGGTTGGGCTGTCAGAGACTTCGTCAGACTTGTGTTGCGGTTTCAATTCCCCTGCCGACCCTGCATCCCTCCCTCTCCTGTCACAGGTCTACTCCTCCAATAAGCCTTCTGCACTAACTCCATCTCAGTTTCCATTTCCTAGAGGAACCAGCTGATACAAGGTTCACGTGCCCAATCCTATGCAAGCTGTCCCTCAGCTGAGAATGTCTACTCTCTGTCCCATTCGTGGAGTCTCATCTCGTCCACTCAGACTTTCCCTTTAAACGAAAGTCCCACAGTCCCCTTGTCCACCTTCACGCTTTCTCTCATGGATCTACAACTGTTCATTTACTGAGCTCACCCTCCCACACCTAGTCTTCCCAAGGACGTTCCCTGTGCCTAATTTCACTCTACAACTTTAGTGCCTAAATTTATCCTGACAGATTTATCACTTACTGATTTAACAGAGTTTTAATTTAGTGTTTATTAAGTGAAAGGCCCTGTGCTAGGTGCTGGAGATATAGATGTAAATAAGGAAAATAGTTTTTGCCTTCATTCAGTATACAAATACATGGAAAAACTAATTATACAATTATTTATCTTTACTATTGTGGCAAGTACAAGGAAAAAAAGTGGAGGATTATAAGAAAACAAAGCAGGATGGACTTGACATAGTCTGAAAGGTTTGGAAAAAACGCTTTGAGGAAATGTTATATAAGCTGAATTCTGAAGTCTGAGCAGGAATTAATTAGCTGAAGTAGGAGGGAATGTGATAAATTAGATTTTTATTGAATGAATAAAATAATGTAGTTTATGTTTATAAAACTACACTCCAGAGACAAATACAACAATTTTTATTAGCCACATCAAATCTTTTATTCTTTCTTGTGACCAATTACATTTAATATATTTTTCCTAACAGGAAACATCTTTTATTCATCCCTTAACTACCATCTCCACAAAACAATTTAAATCTACTTTTCTAGTTGTAAGTATGTCTACTTTCAAATCTCAAGGTATCATCTGCTGATGGTTAGAGAGCCCATATGAGCCCAATGGAGGCTTAGAGCTACTATTTTCCAAATATCATTTCTTTTTAACCTCTTCAATAAACCATCAACATAAGTATTTACCAAGAGGATTGATTCTTACAAATGTTTATAGTAGACAGCCAAAAGTATACTTTTTATATATTCTGGCGAAAGAATCTCCAATTGTAATGGCATTTCTGTAAAATATATTAAATAAAACATTCCTTCTAAACATCTCCTGCCAGTTCTAGGTTCATAGAGGGTACTCAGTAGCAACTTGTTTAATCAAAGAGAATTGAAATGCTGAAATGTAAAAGAAAAAAATAACTTGGGGAAAAAAATTTCTGGAAATTTGAGAGTACAGTTTTTTGATACCAAATTAGCTGGTTGGATTAATTTTTATTTCATCACCATGTAGTTGGCTCCACGCAGACACAAATATATTTCCATTGTTTCCATTTTCACTTTACCCCTTATGCCTCATTAGGCTTGCAATAGAGAAAAGGCAAGCACAAAATACAGCTCAGATCAGTCATTCCTCTATAGGCCAAAGCGAGCAAAATCAATCACCACCCATTCAAGTGGTTCTCAGCTATTGACTTTAAACTTTTCTGATCCAGAGGTTACTGTACTGTTAATTGCACTGAAGTTGAATGTTGGTATTTCAGCGTATTCCTTAGCCATCTTTGGAGAGTACACGCCACTATATCTCTATTAATTTCTTACATGAATTGAAAGTTGGAGATGTTTAACATGTGATGATTCGAAGCCCAATGAGAAAACCCTAAAGCATTTATGAATAGCTCTTACATTGAAACTCTTACTAGTTTGCTGCAGAATTCATGGTTTTCAGTTTCAAATCTCATTGCATATTGATTTTTTTAAAGCTCTATTAACTATTAATACATCCACATAATGGAAAATTGGCCAAAACCTACAAAAATAAATATTTTTAAAAACGTGAAAATATATGATTTGTGTTGTTTGACACTTATTTTTAGAACTTAACTTTTTCCTGCAATCACAATTATTAAATCTAGTAGTTGATCATTGTTGTAAAAATATTCATATAATGAATCATGCATAATTTTGCTTTGCACACAGTAGGTAGTATGCATTATGACTTTAGACAGGTTGCTTCTGAGTGCAAAAACTTGCTTTTCAAAATATTCTTTGTTTAGAAACAGAGGCAACTGAAACATGTCCAAATAGAGTCACATGTATCTTTCTATGGTCTTAAAAGTTAGCCAACACCCTGACTTTCTAAGTGAAAATCCACAGATTTGAAATAGGTTAAATTTGGGAATGATTGTGAGCATGTCTGCATAAGAAAGTATCTAGAAGAAAATGAAATGGTTCAACTTAATAGTTAAATATCTGGTAAATTAAAAGCTAAATGTGTAGTGATTGGTCAAATGTTGAGTCTGATTTGTTGTTGTTGTTGACATGTCATAATGGGGCCATTTCTATGTGTCATTGACTGCCCCTGTGTAGCCGTGTCATGATGAGCTCCAGGAAAATTTGTGAAGTCAGTAATGGTGCCCTTTTTGGACTTATCTCCCTTGTGAGTGTCTGCATCTTATCTTTTACTAGATTCATCACTACCTGACACAAAAGTACTGAATAAATCATATTTGAATAAATGAACAATCACATAACTAATGTTACAGTCACTGCTAATAAACTACTCACATTTACTGAACCCTCTGCTAAGTGCTTTACATACATTATCTTATTTATCCCCTTTAACCACCCTTCGAAGTGTGTATGTCCTGTGATCATGCCCATTTAACAGATTAAAAATAAAAACAGGCTAGGAAAAATTGAGTGAATTTACCAGTGTTACTAAGCTAATAAGTGATCAGACAGCCAGGTTGTCTTCGTAGATGTGAATGTCATAGATCTTTACTCTGGGAAACAAATAAATATACAAATAATCACAGCAGCAAATAAAGGAGAAATAGTAGGTGGCTGCCTTTACTCCATTAGCAAAAACAATTTATTTGAAGGCAAAATTGTGCATATTAAATTCAAAGAAATGATAAAAACTTGTTCCTAAAGAATAACATCTTATAAGGATAGAATTTTATTTTAGCAGCAGAGGTACACTAAATATCTGAATTAGAAACTGATTCTTGAGATTGAATTTTATAGCTCAGATCTCTTTATCTCCAATATTTTTATGTCCCTGTTTGAATAGTGGAACGATTAAGCACTTTGAAGTATTGAAAAAAATTGCAAAAAGAAGTGAATGTCCCTGCTGTCTAGAGTGCGTACTTCCAAAAACCCAGTGACAGGTGTTCTCAGGTTGGAAACCAGGAAAGAGAGTCTATAATAAAAGCAAAAACAAATGAAAATTTTAGAGATGGATTTTCAGCTCCTTATGATAAGAATCTTTGTCAGTTGTATTATAAAATTAAAAATAATACCTATCTAATTAGACCTGAAAACAAGTCAATCAAAAATATTCAAAATTATCAAGCTAAAAGTAATCTTATAATGTATTGATCCTGTAGTGTGATTTCCTTTGAGAGTACAAGGCAAGAGCAATAAGAAGAAGTCTGTATGTAGCACGTTGTTGTTGAATATCCTGACCTTTATCTTATTTACAGATCTTTTGAAATGCTCAGAGACAATGACAGGTTTCAAAATAAAAACAATTTTAAAATTTTCTCTCAATGCTACCAAGTCTAAATGCTGACCCACAGATACACTCAAGTGATCCCCGGCTGTACCGAGCACTGGGACCCAGCAGCCACGTCTGATTAAACACACAGCACAGAGGGAGAGCCCCCGCAGCTCTTTCGCCCCCGTGCAAAATTGTTTTTGCCCCAAAGTGTGTTAAAGGTGGAATTGCATTTATTGTATTTCTCTGTGAATAATAATTGCAAGTTCAAAAACATTATAGTGTGAGTGAAGTAGAGTGCAGAGTGAAGAAGACAGAAATTCTATGCACACCTTAAAATATCAAAGATTGAAAAAGAACATAGAAAAGTGACAAGTGTAGATATAGAATGGTGTAAATATTAATCATTTTTAAAGATATAAAATAAGTAAAAATCAAAAATAAGAATGGTACCATTATATTAAATATGTATATTTATTTATATTTGTATATTTTCCCACCAGGGATGGTTTTATCACTTTCCTTTCTTTCAGTTATTCATGCTTTATTTTTTTTCCAATTATCTCATATTTATTAAGAAAGTGATTTTTTTAATCTTTTATTTTATTCCTAGATGGGGGTTTATATTTTTTAAACAACAAAATAAAATTTAAAAAATGTTGTCAGAATACCACAGATTCCTTAAATTTAAGTGGAAATATGTTTAAAAGGTAAAAAGAGGAAACTTCACCTGTATACCTATCAGCCTGTCACAAACACCATTAGTAATTTTGTAATTTTTATTCCACCATTTGTATGCAAATTCATGAACCACATTAAGCTTTTGTAAGTTTTCACATAGCTTGTGGATCCATTAGTACCTTTGTTCACACCTATGGTAAGGGTCCCTTGTTGAAAACCATTGCTTTTTCACTGCTTTTTCTTTAAAATATGTTTGTAAATGAAACTCGCATTAGTTGAATTACATTCAGAGAGAACATTAGGTTCTCCTTCATGGATATGGAAACACACAAAAAATGAAAAACCAGAGTGAACCTATTTTAGTGTTTCTCCAAAGCAAATGTACTATTTGTATTCTTGACACATTTTATATTACTCTGGTTATCAGATGCTTTCCTTAAACATGTTCTGATATTCCAAAGTAGATTTTCACCATAGTTTTCTCTTCTTGACATCCCAAAATAGATAGCTCTCTGATATCACAGACATATGATAGTCTTTTACTGATTACCCATTCTGTTACTATGAGAAAAATCATTTATAATATTTGAGCAAATATTAAAATTAGGAAAATATATAACTTTAAGATATTTCATTTTCTGTGTTCTCAAGATTATTTTACAGCGCCAAAGAGAGCATCTCTTAGTTTTGTATAATAAACATATAAGTAATGGATTTTTATAACTTTGGTGATATTCCTAATTGCTTTTTGATTTTCTCTCAAAGAACGTCTCTAAATATAGAAAACTAAAATTGTTCTTACTCTGCTTGACATGCAAATTCAACAACACATTTTCAGTTTTCTTTTCACTTTATATTTTATATGGTCCTTTTATAGTTCGTGAATTTTCTCAAAATCAGCTGATATGTAATTATAATCTTACTCAGGTAAGTTTGTTCTAAAATAAGCTTGCTTAATTATAAGCAGTAATTAGTATAGTAAAAACTTTCAGCTTTCTGTAATCAAAATGTTACTTTTTATAGATACAGAGAAATTTTTGCTGAATGGACTACAAATCAAGGTCAAAATGATGAGTTCCAAAACATTTCATAGAAATGGTTTTTCTTTTAAATTAATTTTAATCTATTTACATGAATTGAGCATAAAGAAAATGTATATGAACTCATGAATTTGTTATAAACAATTGTTAAATAACAATCTTTTTAAAAACTGAGTCACATTTATTCTTGACCTTTTCATTACTCTTATTTTTTTCCTCTTTGTGATAATTCCAACTCCTGAAATACGAGCAGTAAAGGATGCTCGGATCAGAGAGAGAGGCAGTCATTGGAATCTGTGCACAGTCAGAGCTTGTCCAAGTCTGAGTTTTTAGCCCCATTTCAGAGTGTGATGAAGACTTTTACACTTCCTAATGGGCAGTACCTCTCTGCAGTTATATACCCTGCTTCCTGTGACTCATTGAATACAAAGATTTTTCAAGTGCTAGAGAGCCACTAATTTACATCTTTGCAGCTTTTAATCTATCTTTCTTTTTCCACTACAGTCACAATGATAGAAGTTTAAGTCAATTTTACAATTGTGCCTTCATTTCCTAAGAACTGGGTAAGAGTCAAAGATTTAAACTGTTTTGCCATCTCCTTATCATCCTCCCAGGTGCTAGCAGTGGTCATCTCCTCTGTGCCTCTAGCATTCCTGGGGAGAAGGGGACACACACACAACCTCACCCTAAATAGACTGAGAGAGTAAATATGTGTTTTAAAAGTTTAATGCCTTATCAATTGCTTGTTTATTTTGTTTTCTGTTTGTGTGTGTTTGTTTGCTTTCTTATTTAGAGGAATCAGGATTTGTGACTTTGAACAAGTGTTATAACCTCACCTCTGGATCTTTAAAATGGTGATAATAATACCACAGGCTAACTATATATTTTCTATAGCTGTTGGAATTAAATAAGATTTGATATGTACAGCACCAAGAAGAAGAATGTATCAACATAGACCATACTTGATAACATTTACTTAACTCAAAAATTATCCTAACAAATGGCAGGTAAACAGATAGTTAATAGGATCAAAAACTAAGCCTATCTAAATTAACATGATTTTACTCTTCCAGGAAATTCTTGCCCACATTGTTTGTTTCAGAAACTTCCTGAACATCTAGTTATGCGAAGCATAAACAGCTCTATTGGCCTGAATCTCAGCCATGGAAACAACTCTCTTATCAAGACACCTTCAAAACCCTCATCACTCTCTGTCTACCAATTCTCAATTATTATATTATGAATTTTGGATCACTGCATTGAAAGACCCACCCTAAATCAAAGCCTAATCCTTATAAATATCCACCCACTAACTACCTTTCAGATACACTATTAAGACTTTGCCAATGTGGTGTTGCCCATTATTGCAGTAACAAACTCATCTTTGCTTGACTCACTGGTTATTTTGGTGGACTGTTCAGAAAGTCAGCAGTTGAAAAAGATGATGATAGTAACATTTGTGCTTTTGTGTAGCCATTTATTTTCACCAACCATTTGTGGATTTAATAGTTGCATTTTTACCTTGTCATAAATTGGGAGCTGTCTATATTCATTTTACAGATGAGGAAACATTGCATGAAGTTAATGTCATGTAAATAAGTGGCTGAGTTGGGCTAGAATCCCTACTTTTTTGATTTTCTGTCTAGTGCTCTAACTGTTATGTGTTTATTATTAAGTGTCCTCTGTCATTGGTTATTTTCTATAGTCATCTTCACTTTTTAAAATAGTTTTAAAGAGTGAGGCCAAAATAACTGAAGACCCCATACAGCCATATCAATCTTAGCAACATTATTTGATCCAAGCCATTGTTTGAAGCTATCGTCTACTTCTACACCAACGTAGTCACAAACATAAATTTGATTTATTCTCTTTATTCCTGCAACACACAGATATTTAAAAATTTTGGCAGGGAAAAGGGTCAAGGGACTTCATACTTACCACTCAAAGCTGCACTGGTGATTTGTCTTCACAAAATATTCCCCTTTCCACAATTCTTGTTAAAAGAATACAATTGTCTTTGTCAAGTACTTGAAAGAAACTTAGCTTGTGTAAGTTCACACTTTCTTTCATAAAGGTATACCTGAGAAGGGCTACTTGCTTATTTGTAAAGACTTTATTTACAAAGAGTCTAAAACTTCTTATGCAAGAAGTAAATGTGTGCAAGGGAATGAAGTTTTCTTTAAAGAACTAGTTGCTCTGCATACATAAATATAAGAAGGTAATAAAACTTGTGGAATTCCTCTTCAGAAATGCATGGACATGCAGGCTTTGCTAGAATGTGTGTTTTTGTTACAACCTCAATTACCAACTATTTATTGACCTCCTAGAAAAGAGCATGCCAAATTTTGTGTCAGATAGTTTCTGTCACAAAACGACTAATGCGTTTTTCAAATGCTAATTTAAAAAAAAATAGTAATTTGGGGGCCAGACCAGTGGCATAGTGGTTAAGTTCGTGCGCTCTGCTTCGGTGGCCCAGGGTTCATGGGTCTGGATTCTGGGTGCGGACCTACATGTGGATCCTCAAGCCAGGCTGTGGTGGCGTCCCACATACAAAATAGAGGAGGATGGGCACAGGTGTTAGCTCAGGGACAATCTTCCTCACCAGAAAAAAAAAAAAGCCTCCATTTGCAGTCTTTTTGCTGATTCTTACAATAATTAATTCACTTATACATAACCATCACAATCTTGGTTATAAATTGACTAAATATTCAAGTTCTGAACCACCCCATAGCAACCCTTGTTAGGAGAATATTTAATGATATTAAAGATGACATTTTACAGTAATTGTCAAATGTGGGTCCGTTTTCAGTTCATACTCTGAAGCAAGAAGAGGGCTTTTAATATGCTCCTTTTGATGCTGCGGGGGAGAGAACTCAGCCATCTAAGAAGAAAATTGCAGAGTTCGGTAAAAAGAGAGCAGATAACGCTCTTAGGTTAGAGCTGCAGATTAGGGTAGTTATTTCTGGGCTGTAGTTAACAAGGCAAGTGAAAGAATTCCACAGAGCACCTTGAGCAAGCACCTAATCAAAGACAGTCTTCTTAATAAAAGCTGGTACAAGTCCTATAGCAAGCACCAGCCCCATCAGCCGTCTCAACCAAAAGCAGTTCTTGGGCAATAAGGAAGTGCTTCAGGGTGAATTTGCAAAAAGCTTAATCCTCACCCCACCTCCACCGCCACTACCTCGCTGGTTCAGGAGTAGCATAAATCCCTTATGGAGGCAGAATTAGAGTCAGACACCAGAACCCATTAATCATATATATATGATTTTTATATATATATATATATATATTTATATATATATAAATTACATATTCTCATTACAGAAAGTTCATTTATTTAAATCAAATTATAGTTTTACCATAATAAATCTCTTACTGTATTTTTTTCTCCATCCAAAACAACAAAAGCCTGAACTGATGTCTATCGTCTGCCCATTTGAGTTAAGATTCCAGTTCCCAGAGAGAGCAAAAAAAAATAAGAAAAGTCTTGCAGGATTCTTTCACGAAGATTTAGTTTTACATGCACATGATGTGAATTATAGTGTAATTCTAGATAAATATCTACCTTTTTGTAATAGTTTAGTAACTATTACTGAACAATGTGATTATTAGCATTTTCACATTCCAAGCTGCTTTGACCTCCAAAGTAAAATTTGCCATTTCCCCCTCTGCATAAGTTTGCCAAATTCTAAGGACTTTCAACAAACTCTTGTCCAGCTATGAATACAATACATGTCAAGTCTTTTTTTTTTTAATATACTGTTCATTGAGTTAGATCATGCATTGGCTATTTTATTTTATTTTAATTTTGGGGGGGAAGACTAGCTCTGAGCTAATATCCTTTGCCAATCCTCCTCTTTTTGCTGAGGAAGACTGACCCTGCGCTAACATCTGTGCCCGTCTTCCTCCACTTTATATAGAACGGTGCCACAGCATGGCTTGACAAGCAGTACATAGGTCCGCGCCCAGGATCTGAACCTGAGAACCCCGGGCCACCAAAGCGGAGCTCATGAACTACCACTATGCCACCGGGCCAGCCCCACAATACACAAGTCTTGATGAATGGTTTTACACAGTTTGCTTTCACTCCTTTAGCCATCATAGTGTTTTTTGGCCCATATTATACCAAGCTGACTTTTTTCACATCTTTTTAAGTTCATTCTTTTCCAGAATTTTGTATTGTCATGGCTGTATATTATAAGCTCTCTCTAGACACAAAATCTGGCATGTTTGGAAACAAAAGCTAACCTTTTTAATGTTTGGATAGTGTCCATAATTAGCTGGATAACCTCAGTTATAGTCAGGGCTTTTCATACCAGTGTACCTCTTACATTGTACTCATTCAAAATCAGTTACCTTTTCCCAAAATGACCACAGTCAGTTGAAAAAGCTAAAATAGCTACAGAAATGTATATATCTAATGTCACACATATCCTACATGTCTTTTTCCACCCACTTGTAAAAGGGACATTGAGTTATACTTAATGTATGAGGGCTTCCTTTGGACTCTTTGCACCGCTTTCTAGGAGATGAGAAAGTGAAGAACATAAACATCACCACTTTCAACAGACTCAGGGGGCTTCCATGAAAAATAGGTGGAATGCCATTTAATGCACTTACGATGTTAACAATCTAATGGAGGAAGCAGAACATCCACCGATTTAGAGTCAGAGTAATCTAATTTAAAGATGGAGAAATTGAGGCCCAAGAAAGTAGGTAACTTGACAAATAACATACCACCCCTAGTTAATGGCCAAGGAAGAACTAAATTCCATGTTTCTCCCCAATATCTACATCCAGTGCCACAACCCAAAACCTGGAGGTCTCTTTTTCCTCTAACCTAGTATTCCAATAAGTCATTCTATAAACTCGGATTCCCTAGATCCAGAGCCTGAGATGGGGACTCTCGTGCAAGAGATACTTTCAGGGTATTCTATCAGGAGAAATGTGTAAGAAAAAAAGAGAGAAGGAGATGATTAGTCTGCCAGGGCTGCCATCGCAAAATATCACAGGCTGAGTGCCTTCAGCAACAGAAATGTATTTTCTCACAGTTGTGAGGGTGAACGTCCGAGATCAGGGTGCCGGCAAATTCAGTTCCTGGTGAGGCCTGTCTTCCTGGCTTGCAGACAGCTGCCTTCTCGCTGTGTGCCTACGTGGCCTTTCCTCTGTCCCTGTGCAGAGAGAGTGACCTCTGATGTCTCCTCTTCTTATAAGGACACCAGTGCTATCAGATTAGAGCGCCACCCTTATGACCTCATCTAACCTTAGTTTTCTCCCTAAAGGCCCTAACTTCAAATACAGTCACATTGGGGATTAATACTTCAACATACAAATTTGGGGGGGGGGGGCAGGGTGTCACAATTCAGTCCATGATGGAAGGGAAAGCCAAACAATGACATAGTTTTAGGTGACGTCTAGGCTTGCCTGACCCAGAGGGAAGTATAAATTGCACCACAGAATTAGTCTTGTTGAGGCAAGAGAGCTAGGCTTTTGTACCAGTTCTGTCCCCACTCCTACCTCAAATACTATCACACTGGTCAGTCATGTTAGTAGACCATGGGGTGATATACACTGCAAGATTGCTCCATTTATGCAAGCACAGTTCTCCGGAAGAGTTTGCAGGTGGGAGCGGCAACACAGGCAAGAGTTAGGAGATGGGCATACCAAACCAGTAAAAGAGATCCCTGGGGATGTGGGCCGGGTCCAACGGGATGTGCTGAGTCACTAAATTCTTCCTAGGTTTCACTTATTTGAATTTGTCACTTCCTTAGTTCAGACCCTCCTTGTTTCTCATTTGGATGCTGTAACAGTCTCTTAACTGGTTTTCTGGCTTCCAGTATCCCCTTCTTGATTTCATCCTTCTTGTTGTTGCCAGAATGTATTTAAAACCCAACTCTAATCATGTCACGTCTCTCTAAAATCTCCTAGTGACATCCTTAAGGGAAACATCAAACTCTTGATGCTACACCAAATAGTCTTCTTATCTGAATCTTCTCTACTTTTCCACCTTCACTCATTGCAATTTCTAGATCCATATACCATGCTTTAGCTATACTAAGAAAATTATTTTTTAATCCTCAGCTCATCTAGGCCTTGTGGAATATTCACACGCTATTTTATTCACTTGGATTGCCCATTAGCCTTTTTCTTCAATAGACTTTCTTGTACCTACTCTATAAACTAATTAAAATGTCACCCGCTCCAGGAAGTCATCCTCTCACCCAAACTCAGGCTGTTTTAGTTGCTTGCAGGGCTATTTGAGCAGCATTCACCTATTAGAGTATTATTTCATATTACATTGTAATTAGTTGGTTTACATATCTAATTGGTAGTATAAACCACGTGTTAAAGGAGAAAAAAGAATTTGTGTCAAATAAGAACAAAAAAAGGAGGTGTAGCTATGAGTTGAAACAGTTCTCTTTTTTCGGTTTTATTGAGATATAATTGACATACGGCACTATAGAAGTTTAAGGTGTACAGCATATTGACTTGACTTACATGTCTTCTGAAATGATTACACAATGAGTTTAGTTAACATCCATCATCTCATATAGATACAAAGAGATAAATGTTTTTTTCCTTATAATGAGAACTTTTAGGATTTACTCTCAGCAACTTTCAAATATATCATACAACAGCATTAACTATAGTCATCACATTGTACATTATGTTCCCAGTACATATTTATCTTATAACTGGGAGTTTATGCCTTTTGAACACATTTATCCAATTCCCCTACCCCCTACCCCTGCCTCTGGTAACCACAAATCTGATCTCTTTATCTATGAGTTTGGCTTTGTTTGTTTGTTTTTAGATTCCACATATAAGTGAGATTATACAGTATTTGTCTTTCTCTGTCTGACTTATTTCACTTGGCATAATGCCCTAAGGTCAACCTATGTTGTTTTTTCCACTTCTGCAAAAAGTGCCATTGGAATTTTGATAGGGATTGCACTGAATCTACAGGTGGCTTTGGGTAGTACGGATATTTTAACAATATTATTTCTTCCAATCCATGGACATGTGATACCTTTCCATTTATTTGTGTCTTGTTCAATTTCTTTCATCAATGTTTTATAGTTTTTTTTTTTTTTTTTGGTGGGGAAGACCAGCCCTGAGCTAACATCCGTTGCCAATCCTCCCCCCCCCTTTTTTTTTTTTGCTGAGGAAGACTGGCCCTGGGCTAACATCCGTGCCCATCTTCCTCCACTTTATATGGGACGCCGCCACGGCATGGCTGACAGGCAGTGCGTCGGCAGGCGCCCAGGATCTGAACTCGCGAACCCCGGGCTGCCAAGCACGAACTAAACCGCTGCGCCACCAGGCGGCCCCGATGTTTTATAGTTTCAGTGTAGAGTTCTTTCACCTCCTTGGTTACATTTACTTCTAAGTATTTTATTTTATTTTTTTATGCTCTTGTGAATGGTATCATTTATTTCTTTTTAGATAATTCATTTTTTGTGTGTGTATAGAAATGCTGCAGACAGAGACAATTTTATTTCTTCCTTTCCAATCCTGATGCCTTTTGGATCTCTTTCTTGCCTGATTGCTCTGGCTAGGACTTCCAGTACTATGATGAACAGAAGTGGTGAGAGTGGGCACCCTTGTCTTGTTCCTTATCTTAGAGCAAAAGCTTTCAACCTTTAGCCACTGAGTATGATGTTAGCTGTGGGCTTGTCAAAATGGCCTTTATTATGTTGAAGTAAGTTCCTTCCAAACCCAACTTTAAGAGTTTTTATCATGAACAGATGTTGAATTTTGTTACTGATGCTACAGTTTACATATTTTTTATATTGTGTATGCAATAACACAATATTGCAGTTATGGTTATTTTTATAACATTTGTTTTTTTTAACTTTCAATGTAAATTTGTAAGTGAATTATGCACCGCCATTACCATATTACAGAATCTATGTTTGACTATTTATTTCCCAGTAAGTTTTAGGCTACCTTCTTATGTTTTTATGATGTTAATTAGCATCCTTTTACTTCCACTAAAATGAACTCCTTTAACATTTCTCTTAAGGCAGATCTAATGGTGATGAACACCATCAGGTTTTTTGTTTGGGAAAGTCTTTATCTTTCCTTCATTTCTGAAGGACAGCTTTGCCAGGTATAGAATTCTTCATGACAGATTTTTTTTCTTTCAATATTTTGAATACAGTCATGCATTGCTGAACAACAGAGATATATTCTGATAAATGCATCATTAGGCAGTTTCCTCATTGTGCAAACATTACAGAGTGTATTTACACAAGCCTAGACATTATAGCCTACTATACATCTAGACTACATGATACTAATCTTATGGGACCACTGTTGTATATGTTCCATTGTTGACCAAAAGTTAATTATGTGACGCATGAATATAGATCATTCCTGGCCTGAAAAGTTTCTGTGGAGAAGTCCACCAATAGTCTTATGGGAGTTCCCTTGTATGTAACTTCTCTCTTACTGCTTTCCAAATGCTTTCTTTGTTTTTGACTTCAACAATTTAAATATAATGTACTTGCTGTTGCCCTGTCCAGGTTCAAACTATCTGTGGTCCTTTGGGCTTCATGAATCTGAGCGTCTATTTCTCTGCCAAGGTTTGGGAAGTTTTCAGCCATTATTGCTTTAAATATACTCTCTATCCCTTTCTCTTCTCCTTCTGGAATTCCTATAATGCAGATATTGTTTCTTTTGATTGTGCCCATAATTCCCATAGGCTTTCTTTATTGTTTTTCATTCTTTGAACTTTTTGCTCCTCTGACTGGATATTTTCAAATGTCACGTCTTCTTGGTCTCTGATTCTATTTTGTCCATGGTTAAGAGTCTGCTGTTAAACTTTCTATTGAATTTTCCAATTCAGTCATTGTATTTTTTAGCTGTAGCATTTCTGTTTGAGGTTTTTTTTCTGATGGTTTCCATTTCTTTGTTGGATTTATCATTTTGTTCATGCATTGTTTTCCTAATTTTTTTAGTTGTCTGTCGGTGTGTTCTTGTAGTTCACCAAACTTCTTTAAAAGGATTATTCTGAATTCTTTGTCTGACAGATCATAGATCTCCATTTCTTTAGAGTCAGTATTGGAGCTTTACTAGTTTCTTTTGGTGATGTCATATTTACCTGATTTTCTGTAAAACTTGATGTCTTATGTTGGTATCTGTGCATTTGACTAAGCAGTTTTCTCTTCCAGATTCTATGGGTTCACTTAGGTAGACAGTTCATTAGTCCACTTGGCTTGGTGTTCTGGATGTGTCAGCTGGTAACATCCTTGGGCAGGTGGGACTTGCTATCAGAATCTATTTTGAGGCAAGGCCAAGGCCTACGCTCTGAGGTCAGGAGAAGAGGGTGCTGTTGGCTGAGAACAATTGGATAGGACTGCTGGCTTGATTCCCTGCCCAACTAAAGTTGTAGTATGGGTTCCGTGGTTGCCTGCATTCTCTGGTCAGGCTTCCAAGATGATCAGGACTGGGTATTATACTCAGCAGTAGTTGAGGCTGTGAATTAGCTTCCGTGGGACCCAAAGTCTGAACTGCTCATTGTTTGGGAACCCAAATCAGGCTAGACTGTGCACTGAATTTCCTGGCCAGAGAGGGCTACCACTGTTGCTCTGAAGATGGGGAAAACCCCAGGCTATGCTCTTTATTCAAGTGCCATTGTAAGTACAGCTGTAGGATGGGATATTACAGCTTCTCATATGCTCTGACTAGGTCCCCTGGTTGGGTGGCTGAAGGTTTTATTCAGCAACCAGTGTCGTTATGAATTAGTTTTCCTGCCCAGATGGGGCCCCAAACAGGCCCCACAGCTGGTAAGGCTCTTGTTTGGGAATCATATTAGGCGGAACTATGTACCAAGTTCCCTGGCCTCATAGGCAGGGCCACCAACTGGGTTCTCCACTCAATTTCCATTAAAATTGGAGTTGCAAGGTAGGTTATCTATATTCCTGGGAGTTCTGGTTAGGTTGGGTTAGAGGCTGTATTCAGCTTTGGGCAGGGCTATAAATAGCTTCCCTGCCTGGTTTGGGCTGCAGAACAGGTCCCAGAGACAACAAGCCTCTTTATTTAGGAATCAAATCAGTCAGACCTTCTCACTAAGCTCTCTAGACAACTGGGGCTACTATCTTGTCTCTGCAGACATAGAGCCATTGGTCAGGTTCTCTACTCAAATGCTACTATCATTGGGAATGCAGGATGGGGTACCAAGATTCCTGGGAGCTCTGGTTAGGTTTCCTGGTTAGCAGGGAGCTGTATTCAGCAGTAGGCAGAGGTATGAAATAGCTTCCCTGACCAGGGGAGGGTCACAAAGCAAGCTCTAAGGCTGACACAGCTGTTTGGGGACCTAATTAGGCTGATGTGCACCAAACTGTCTGGCAGATGGGGTAGCTGGCTTGTCTATTTAAATGAGCAGAGCCACTGCTGGCCTCTTGCTTGAGTGCTACTGGGCCAAGCCATTTCCTGGGCCTTATGCCAGGCTTTCTGTTCAGGTGGGTTCAGAAGATACCCCTAGCAGTGGGCAAGGCTATGAATTAGCTCCCCTGTCCAGGTATAGTGGCAAAACTCCAGGAATGGTAAGGCTCTTTGGGGTCTTGACTCAGTACTGCACACCAACTTCTATGGCAAAATGAGGCCAGCTGCTTTGCTCTGCTGATGGGCAGTGCTGTTGGCTGGGCTCTCCACTTGAGTGTTGCTGGGCTATGCAGTTTTCCATGTGCTCAGGCCAGGCTTCCTGGTTGGGTGGGGCTGGGAGGTATGCTCAGCAGTGGGCAAGGCTATGAATTAGCTCCCCTGACCAGGCAGGGTGGGAGAGCTGGCTCCAATCATCCTCCCAGGTGTTCCAGTCAAGCTTCCTGTTTGGGCAGGGCTCGGCGCTACACTCAGCAGTCAGTGAGGCTATGAATTAGCTCTCCTGCTCAGACAGGGTGGCAGAACCAGTTCCAAGGTTGGCAAAGTTCTTTGTTTGTGATCTTGACTCAAGCTGACTTGTGCTCCAAGTTCCCTGACTGAAAAATGCCACTGGCTTTGCACTTTGGATGATCAGCTCTGCTGGTTGGACTCTCCACTCAAACACTGCTGAGATACACAGCTTCCTTGTGTTTTGGCCAGGCTTTCTGGTTGGGCAGGGCTAGGAGCTACACTCATTAATGGGCAGGACTATGATTCAGCTCCTCTGCCTGGCAAGGGTGGGCACAGACCAGGCTCCAGGGTTAAGGGTTCAAGTCCAGTCCCAAGAATTCCCCCCACAATCCCTGTGGGGCCATACTGGAGTGGGGAATCCCAAGAAATGATTCACAATGGTGGGGCAGCTGGATGTTCAGCCTGGGCTCTCTTTTCCCACTGAAGCAACTGTAGGCTCAGGGGAGACCTCTTGGTGAAGTGCTGCACTGGCCTGGGGGAGGGGTGGTATGGTCAGCTTCAGTCTTTGTGGTGCAAGGAGGCACATCAGCCTTACCTTCTTGTTCTAGGATTTTCTCAGTGGTGCCTTGTCCATGAAACTAGTTGTTTTTCTTGTGAGGGGGAGTGAAGTTGGGAATGACATATGTTGCCATCTTGGTGATATCACACCTTAATGCAGTTCTTGAAAACTAGGTTAAATGTGGATTTAATTTACTAGGTAATAGGGAGAAAACATTGGTTACTGAGCATTGAAAAAAAAGTAGAGTTTAGTCGTAGTTCAGGGAATTGCAAATTAAAACAATAATGAAATACCACTATACACTTATTTAAGATAGCAATAATCCAAAACACTGACAAGACCAATGCTGGCAGGGGTGTGGGGGAACAGGAACTCTCACTCATTCCTGGTAGGAATGCAAAATAGTACAGCCACTTTGGAAGACAGTTTAGAATTTTCTTACAAAACTAAACATACTCTTATCATATAAGCCAGTAATCATGTTTCTTGGTATTTATCCAAATGAATTAAAAATTTATGTTCACACAAAGATCTGTACATGGATGTTTATGGCAGCTTTATTTATAATTGCCAAAACTTGGAAGCAACAAAGATGTCCTTCAGTAGGTGTATGAATAAATAAACTG
Organism: Tapirus indicus; assembly: GCA_031878705.1. Taxonomy (NCBI): domain Eukaryota; kingdom Metazoa; phylum Chordata; class Mammalia; order Perissodactyla; family Tapiridae; genus Tapirus; species Tapirus indicus. The sequence continues at coordinate 6,798,754 of CM062918.1, forward strand.
ATACATTCAGAAAATGGAATATTATTTAGTGCTAAAAAGAAATAAGCAATCAAGCCATGAAAAGACATGGAAGAAACTTAAAAGTGTATTACTAAGTGAAAGAAACTAATCTGAAAATGCTACATACTGTATAGTTCCAACTCTATGACATTCTGGAAGAGGCAAAACTATGGAGACAGGAAAAGTATTAGTGGTTGCCAGGGGTTGGAGGGAGAGAGGGAAGAATAGGCAAAGCATGGAGAATTTTTATGACATGGAAACTATTCTGTATGATACCACAGCAGTGGATACACATTTATCCAAACCCATACATTTGTCCAAATCCATAGAATGTAAAACACCAAGAGTTAACCCTAATGTAAACTAAGGACTCTGGGTGATAATGATGTGTCAGTGTAGATTCATCAATTGTAACAAATGTGACACTGTGGTGTGGGATGTCAACAGTGAGGGAAAGTGTGCATGTGTGGGTATATGGGGTACAGGGGAACTCTTGTGCTTTCCACTCAATATTGCTGCTCTAAAAATTAAGTTTATTAATTTAAAAAAGTTAAGTATAGAGAGATATATATACTATGCTAACACTAATAAAGAGAAAGAATAATTATATTAATTATAGTCAAAGTCAACTTCAGAATAATGAAAATTATTAGTAATACTGGCATTCCATAATAATTCTCCAAAAGCGATAGCAATCCTTAACATATTTGCACCTAACCACACAGTATCAAAATTGTGAGGCTGAAACTGCAATGAGAAATAGACATATCCACTATTACAGCTGATATTTCAATATCTTTCTTGGTAGATGATAGATAAGTAGGCATAAAGTCAGTAAGGTTAGAATTGACCTGAACAACACTCTCAAACAACTTGATCTGATTGATATTTATAGAATACTCCATCCAACAACAGCACAATATACATTCTTCTCAAGCTCTTATGGAACATTCACAAAGATAGAACAGAACATAGTGGTCCACAAAACACATCTTAACATATTTAACAAACTAGAAATCATATAAAGTATGTTTAAAGACCACATTGGAATCAAACTAGAAATCAGTACTAGAAAGAGTGCTCAAAATCCCTTCACATTTGGAAATTTACCAACACACTTCTAAATAACACATAGGTCAAAGCCTCAAGAGAAATTTAAAATATTTTAAACTAAATGAAAATAAGAATATTACTTATCTAAATTTGTGGATGCCTTGAAATTGCTGCTTAGAGAGAAAATTATAGCATTAAAAACACATATAAGAAAAAAAGAAAGATCTAAAATCAATCATCTTAGCCACCACCTTAAGAAAACTGAGATAAAATCAAAGTAAGCTTAATTACAAGAAAGTCAGTCATACTATAAGGAAGGAAAACTACAGGCCAATATTTCTCATGAACATAGATACAAAAAACCTTAGCAAAATATTAGCAAGTCAAATCTAAGAATGCATAAAAGGAATTACACACCGTGATAAAGTGGGATTTAATCAGGTCTACAAGGCTGGTTCAAAATTTGAAAATCAAACAATACACTCCAATACATCAACAGACTAAAGAATAAAGAAATTATATGACCATATCAATAGGTTCAGAAAGAAAAATTGACAAAATCCAACAGCCATTCATAATAAAAACTCTGACCAAGACAAGCTAGGAAATGGGAGGAACTTCCCCAAAATGACAAATAACATTTCAAAAAACATCCTATAGCAAAGGTCAGTAACAAGGCAAGGCTATCCTCTTTCAACGCCCCTGTTCAAAATGAACTGGAAGTCCTAGCTAGTGAAATAAGACAAGAAGAAGAAATAAAAGGATTATATAGATTTGAAAGGATGAAATAAAGCTATCTTTGTTCATTGATGACATGATTGTCTATGAAGAAAACACCAAAGAATCAACCAAAGAAACTTTATGGAAGTATTAAATGAGTATGGCAAGGCTGCAGGATAAAAGGATGATGATATACAAAGTCAATTGATTGTCTGCATACCAGCAATGAAAATATGAGCCACCAAATAGAGTAGTATTGGATTATAACCAGAAGTATAAAATAAATGTCCATGAGTTCATAAAGATATAAATACATTTTTGTAAAATGGGTAATTGAGAGAGGAGACAAATTTCCTGTGTAAAATAATTCCTAATAATTTATGTATATATTCTTCCCTCAAGGAGGTAGAGCAGAACTCCCCAATCCTTAAGTGTGAGTTGCACATAATGACTTCCTTCTAAAGAGTAAAGAATGGAAAGGGAGAAAAAAAGAAACTTTAAGTGTGGAAGCCTGACAAATACTGCTCCAGGCAGAAGATCAAGGTCAACATCCACAGTGTTATGTCATGTTGATTATACGTACTCTTGATCTACTGTGATAAAATGGCACTTTACCTCTGTGGTCTTCCTCCCTAAAGCCCATAACTCCATTGTAATCATGAAAAAAAAAAAAATCAGACAAATCCCAGAGGAAGTCTGAAAACTAATAATAATAATCCAATCACCTTAATGTTTGTATTTTGAAACTCTTCTAAGTCTAGATGCCAAAAATGGAAGCAAAGATTGTGGGTTCTGTATTCATTTCATCAATACTTCCTTTGTTATTGGAAGCTGAACTGTTTAGAGTCCCATAATAATCTAATATGGCAATTTTGTTTTTTTATTCTACTCCATGCTGGTCATAACATATTTTTAGAGTTAGAAAGCTGTCAACATAGAACCCCAGTTATGACTGTATTTTGATTGCTTAAAATATCTACACCATAAAACTATCACGTATAATACAATTCTGGTTACATTTCTTGTGCATTAAAATATTTTAGAACATAATTTATGTTAAGGTATACAGAATTTTGAAGGATTTGCTTGAATTCAAAGAACTATTACTGTCAGGTGGTAATCTGGGTATACTCATATATAGATTATTTTTAATACATGAAATAATTTACTACTGTATTACACTATTTTTTTATTTCCTTCACTGTTAAAAACAATGTGGTTTTTCATACTATTATTTCCTTATATGTTGACATTTTTTTCCCAGAATGATTTAGCATAGTATAAGGTTTTCTGCTTTAGGTTAAGGTGCTCAGTTTAATCATATACTTTAAGGAAAAATATTTTTAAAATAATATTCTATAAAACACATTTTCCTTTGCTCCATAAGTCATTGAAACACTGTTCTAACATTCCTAAAAATTGGTCTTTCTTTAAACTTTGTTTGAATGTATATTTATAGCACATTTTTATCACTTTTCAAGTGATATTTATAACACAGTTTATTTCTTTGTGGTTATTATTAGAGATAACGCTACTCCCCATATATATCATATTTAATCCATTTTTTATCTGTATTTTCACCAGAAATATATTGTTTTTACTCAGGAATAACAATTTGTTTGAAAAATAAAAACATTTTAATTGACTTAGAAAATCCACAAATTTTATTTCAATGATGAACATGACTCCAACATTTTCTTGTCTTCCATCTCTATACTTAAGATGCATTGCCAAGTCTTTATAGAAGTTACCACTCATGCTGGTCAGCATGTTTACTATGGAGTTAGGACTGTTATCACTAAAATCACTCCCCTAGATTGCTTAGGGTTTGAATCTAGCAATAAACACACCATAGTAAGCTACTTTCTAATATCTCACATTGACACAACATGGTCATCAAAAAATCAGATGTATAGGGCCTTAGTATCACTATTTGAAACACTTTGGCTTGGATTCCACAAAAAAATGGTTAAGGGAAAGATCTTTGTTTTATCCACTTGAAACTTGTTAAGTCAATGGTTTCATCCCCTTGTGCTCTAAATAAAAGACTTAGTGGGGTCCAGGAAACGAATTTTCTGTCCTTCCTGGCTCATCTTCCCATGCCCAAAGTTTAAAACCAATTAAATGACTCCAATAAGCCATTTTGAAAATGTTACTTAGGAAGAAACTCAATATGTTTCTTTTCCAACATAGAGAGCAGCAATTTTTAAATATAGTTTAAAAAATACTCAGGAACAATTCTGTCTCAAAGATACCTTGAACTCAATTAGTCTTTTGTCAGCAGAATAATGACTCCCCCAAAGAGGTCCACATCCTAATTCTGGGAGCTGTGATTATGTTACCTGACATTGTAAAAGGACTCTGCAGATGAGATTATGTTAAAGATATTGAGATGGGGAGATTATCATGCATTATGCAGGTGGGTCCAATCTAATCAAATGAATCCTTAAAAGCTGAGAACTTTTTCTGACTTCTGTCAGAAAGAGTTGTGATTATGGAAAAATGGTCAGAGAGATGCAACATTGCTGGCTTTGATGATGGAGGAAGGCGATTACTAGCCGTGGAATGTAAGATGTCTTTTAAAAGCTGGAAATGGCAAGGAAATGGACTCTCCAGAAGGGAACATGGTGCTGCCAACACCTTGATTTTAGCCCCATTTGGTTCATGTTAAACTTCTAACCTACAAGACTTTAAGAAAATAAATTTGTACTGTATTAAGCCATTAAGTTTGTGGTAATTTGTTGAATCAGTAGAAAACTAATACATAGTCCAAAATAGAATCCTTGGCTTTACACTCAATCCTGTCCTCTCACACTGTTCTTTTCCTTATCAAAGGTGTTCCTATATCTTAGATATTTATTTTCTCCACCATATTGTAAATGTCATGAAGACAGGACCTATTTGCTCACCAGTTTCTCCATTTGACCTTAGGTAAGTCAAAAAAAGGATAATTAACTCAACTGGGAAAAGCAACATAAGGATACTGGATATCCCAGAAGGAAAATGGAGAGAAGGAAGCAGAGAGCTAATTTAAAGAAATAATAGCTGGGAACTTCCCAAACCTGCAGCAAGGAAGGAACTGGATATACAGGTTCATGAAGCTAATAGAACACCTAATTATATAAATGCAAAAAGACATTCTCCAAGGCATATTATATTAAAACTGTCAAAAGTCAATGACAAAGAAAGAATATTAATGCCAGCCAGAGAGAAAAAAAAAGATAACCTACAAATAAACCTCCATTAGGCAATCAGTAGATTTCTCAGCAGAAACTTTACAGGCCAGGAGAGAGTATAATGATATAGTCAAAATATTGAAACATAAAAACTGTCAGCCAAAAATACCCTATCCAGCAAAGTTATCTTTCAAATATGAAGGAGGAATAAAAGCTGGAGAGTTCATTGCCACTATATCTGCCTGATAAGAAATCTTGAAAAGAGCTCTCCTACCAGAAACAAAAAGGCAAAGGTATACAAAACTTTAAACAAGGTGATAAATAGACAGATAGAATCAGAAAACTGCAACTCTATATTAGAATAGCTTAGTAAACACTTAATTATAACACAAAGGCTAAAGGGGAAGAAAGCATTCAAGATAACTATAACCACTTCAATTTGGTAACAAACTCAGAACACAAAAAAGGATAATTTGTAATAACAAAAACATAGAAGGAGAAAAGGAAAAGGATGAAACCTGCATAGGCAAATGAAGATAAGATGCTATCAGCAAAAAATGGACTGTCTCATCTATGAGATCTTTTATACAAACCTTACAGTAACCATAAAACAAAAATTCAGAGCAGAGTCATGAAACATAAAAAACGAGAAAATTGAGAAAAACATCACAGAAAACCACCAAACTGAAATGGCAGACAGAAAGACAAAGAAAAAGAAACAATGGAAATATAGAGTAAGCAGAAACAAAAGATAAAACAGCAATATTAAGTCTTCATGTATCAATATTCACCCTAAATGTAAATGGATTAAATTCACCAATTAAAAGACATAGAGTGGCTGGATGGATTGAAAAACAAGGTTCAACAATATGCTGCCTCCAGGAGACCATCTCAGCTTTGCTCTATAGACAAACAGGCTCAAAGTGAAGGGATAGAAGATGATATTCCAAGCAAATGGCAACCAAAAGAAAGTAGGTGTAGCCATACTTATATCAGACAAAATAGACTTCAAGCTGAATAAGATAACATTGTATAATAATAAAGAGGACATGCCATCAAGAAGACATATCATTTATTATATATGCACCTAATATAGGAGCAGCCAAGTATATAAAGCAACCATTAACAGACCTAAAGGGAGAAGTTGACAGCAACAAAATAATAGTAGGGAACTTTAATACCCCACTTACATCAGTGATAGCTCATCCAGACAAAAAGTCAACAAGGAAACAGTAGCCTTAATGAAACACTAGACCAGATGCATTTAATAGACATATACAGAGAAAGAACATTTCATCCAAAGTAGCAGAATACACATTCTTCTCAAGTGCACATGGAACATTCTCAAAGATAGACCATATGCTGGGAAATGAAACAGTCTCAATAAATTTAAGAAGTTTGAAATATCAACCATCTTTTCTCTCCACAATGGTATGAAACTAGAAATCAATTATAAGAAGAAAGCTGGAAAAGTCACAAATATATGAAGATTAAACAACATGCTACTTAATAACAATTGCATCAACAAAAAAATCAGATGCAAAAAGAAAATACCTGGAGATAAATGAAAATGAAAACATAACATATCAAAATCTATGGGATGCAGTGAAAGTGGTACTAAGAGAGAAGTTTATAGCAACACAGGCCTTTCTCAAGCAACAAGAAAAATCTCAAATAAACAATTTAACACTACACTAAAGAAGAACTAAAAAAAGAACAAATGAAGTCCAAAGTCAGTAGAAGGAAAGAAATAATAAAAATCCAAGTGGAAATAAATGAAATAGAGACTAAAAAGACAATGGAAAAGATCAACAAAAGTAAGAGCTGGTTCTTTGAAAAGGTAAACAAAACTGGGAAACCCTTAGACTCACCAAGAAAAAAAAAAACAAAGAAGTCTCAAATAAATAAAATCAGAAATGAAAGAGGAGAAATTGCAATAGACATCACAGAAATACAAAGGATTATAAGAGAATACTATGAAAAGCTATACACCAACCAATTGGATAATCTAGAAGAAACAGATGAAATCTTAGGATACAACCTGCCAAAACCAAGTCAAGAAGAAGTAAACAATGTGAATAGACTAATCACTAGGAAAGAGATTAAAACTGTAATAAAAAAAAAAAACCCAAAGAACAAAAGTCCAGGACTAGAAGGCTTCTCTGATGAATTCTACCAAAGATTCAAAGAAGATTTAATACCTATCCTTCTCAAACTCTTCCAAAAAACTCAAGAGGAAGGAACTTCCTAACTGATTTTATGAGGTCAACATTATCCTGACACCAAAACCAGACAAAGACAACATCAAAAAGGAAAAATTACAGGCCAGTATTGCTGATGAACATAGATGCAAAAATCCTCAACAAAATATTAGCAATTCAAATACAGCAATACATTAAAAGGATCGTACACCACGATCAAGTAGGATTTATCCCAGGGACACAAGTATGGTTCGGCATCCACAAATCAATCAATGTGATACACTACACTAATAAAATAAAGAATAAAAATCACATGATCATCTCGATGGATGCTGGGTAAGCATTTGACAAAATTTAGCATCCACTTATGATAAAAACTCTCAATAAAACAGGTATGGAAGGAATGTACCTCAACATAATAAAGGCCATATATTACAAACCAAGAGCTAACATCAAACTCAATGGTGAAAAACTAAAAGCTATCTCTCTAAGATCAGGAACAAGACAAGGGTGCCCACTCTCGCCACTCTTATTCAACATAGTACTGGAAGTCCTAGCCAGAGCAATCAGGCAAGAAAAAGAAATAAAACATCCAAATTGGAAAAGAAGAAGTAAAACTGTCACTATATGCAGATGACATGATTTTATATAGAGAAAACCCTAAAGAATCCACCAAAACACTATTAGAAATAATTAACAAATACAGTAAAGTTGCAGGGAACAAAATCAACATACAAAAATCAGTTGCATTTCTATACACTAATAACAAACTAGCAGAAAGAGAAATCAAGAATAAAGTCCATTTATAATCGTAACAAAGAGAATAAAATACCTAGGAATAAATTTAACCAAGGATGTTAAAATAAATTTAACCAAAGACCTGTACACTGAAAATTATAAGACATTGTTGAATAAAATTGAAAAAGAAATGAAAAGATATTCCATGCTCATGGATTGGAAGAATTAACATAGTTAAAATGTCCATATTACCCAAAGAATTCTACAGATTCAATGCCATCTCTATCAGATTTCCAACATCATTTTTCACAGAAATAAATCAAAGAATCCTAAAATTTATATGGAACAACAAAAGACCCTGAATAGCAAAAGCAATCCTGAGGAAAGAGAACTAAGCTGGAGGCACCACACTCCTTGATTTCAAAATATACTATAGAGCTATAGTAATCAAAACAGCATGGTACTAGCAGAAAAACAGACACATAGATCAATAGAACACTACTGAGAGCACAGAAATAAACCCAGACATCTATGGACAGCTAATCTTCAAGAAAGGAACTAAGAACACACAATGGAGAAGCTCTCTTCAATAAATGTTGTTGGGAAAACTGGACAGCCACATGCAAAAGAATGAAAGTAGACCATTATCTTGCAGCATATACAAAAATGAACTCAAAATGGATTAAAGACTTGAATGTTAAGACCTGAAACCATGAAACTTCTAGAAGAAAACATAGGCAGTACCCTCTTGGACTTTGGTTTTAGCAGTACTTTTTTGAATATGTCTCCTCAGGAAGGGGAAACAAAAGAAAAAATAAACAAACAGGAGTATATCAAACTAAAAAGCTTCTGCACAGCAAAGGAAACCATCAACAAAACAAAAAGAAAACTTAACAATTGGAAGAAGATATTCACATATCATATATCTGATATGGGGTTAATATCCAAAATATATAAAGAATTCATACAACTCAAGAAAAAAACCAACAACCCAATCAAAAAATAGACAGAGGATCATACATTTTTCCAAAGCAGATATAAGATGGCCAATAGGCACAAGAAAAGATGTTCAACATCACTAATTATTAGGGAAATGTAAATTAAAACCACAATGATATTTTACCTCATGGATGTCAGAATGGCTATTTTTAAAAAGATAAGATATAGCAAGTGTTGGAGAGGATATGGAGAAAAGAGAACCGTCATACACTGCTCATGGGAATTTAAATTGGTACAGCCACTATGGAAAACAGTATGGAAATTATTCAAAAAATTAAAAATAAAAATAGCATATTATCCAGCTATTTCACTTCTGGATATTTATCCAAATAACATGAAAACATGAATTTGAAAAGATATATGTACCCCTATGTTCATTGCATCATTTTTCACAATAGCCAAGACTTGAAAACAACCTAAGTGCCTATCAACAGATGAATGGATAAAGAAGATGTGGTATATATATGCAATGGAATACTACTCAGCCATAAAAAGGATGAGGTCCTGCCATTTGCAGTGGCATGGTTATACTTTAAGGTTGTTGTGCTGGCTGAGGTGGGTCAGATGGAGAGGAACAGGTGCCATTTGGTTGCACTCATATGTGGAAGATAGGCATGGACGCAGGCAGTGGAGTGGTGGTTTTGCAGAGGTGGGGGGAAGGGGGAAGAAGGAGGGAAAGGGGCTCACGCGTTTGGTGATGGGTGGCAACCAGACTTTACATTGTGACCACTACCAAGTCTATGCAGAGGTTGGGGGATGATGACGTACACCTGGAATTTATATAGTGTTATAGACCAATGTTACCTCAATTAAAAAAATAGTTGTCCAATTCATCTTCTTCATACCTTTGAGAAGCACATTCCACTAGTTTTCTCTCCCCTTCTAAATACAAAGTCATAAAGAGTTTCCATAAGCATAACATTGCGGCTATTTATTCAAGTGAGCTCAATGGCAGGTGTTTCCTTGTGATGACCTGAGTTTGCAGCCTTACTCTGTTCACTCTAAATTTGAACATTTCCAGAGAATTGATAGGAAACTAGAGTTTTTTCTAAGCAGTGTCTGTAATATACCAAACCAAGAAAAAGAAAGTAGGTGGTGTAGTTTAAGTTCAAGGACAACAGGCTAGCTTAAGAAAAGACATGATTCTGAGTATTGAACTCAAATAGTCCTACATAGACCAGTTACCAAAATTCATGGCTGAATACCAGAGTGAGAAATCTAAAATACATGTGTGAGTAAAAACTAACAAAGTTTGTCATTTTATTACTACATTCACCAAGAAACTTTGAGAAGGCTAACTGTTACAATCAGTGGTAACCACAACTTATCAGTGATACAAGACAGTAATAAATCGACCTGTCACATAATAAAAAATCTTAGCCCTGTAGGGGGACTCAATGAATTGTTTTTCCTGGACACTTGCCTTCTGGCTGGGAAGACATTATTATACTCAGTTGTAAAATGGGGATGCAAAATGAATTATACTTCTAAATAATTATTTTAACTTGCCAGTGCATACCAAGTGAGTGATTTGGGCAGTGCATAGATGACCAAATAGGGGTAGAATGTTGGCAATATCCTAAAACTCTCTTTCTGAGTAAGGATGAAAATACATTCCCAGCAGAGGGGGCACTGTTGAGTCAAATGGTGCATAGATTATTTCTGCTAATTAGGAGCCAGATGTAATTCTAGGTATTTCTGCCAATCCAAACCTTCCCTAAAATTTTTAATTTCTTGCTAAATCTCCTCATTTAATTTCCTGATCTTTAATTAAATTACACCATTTTTTGATTCTCCAGATTTCTCAAGCAGACAATTGCTTTAAGACACATTTGTAGAACTGTGCTCATATTCACAATGATCTGTCACAATGGAAAAATAGTGGTTGAGGATAGACACCTCTCTTTGCACCGATCCTCACAGGTCTTGCATCCACAGTCACAGTTCACAAGATGCACTGGGCCCTTTCATATGCATCCTGCAACTCTTCAAGGCTACATCCGGGCACTCTGGCACTACACAGGCTCTGAAGCATGTATGCTTGTTTCAAATAAACTTCAATGGGGGTGTAACTCTAAATGCCTTCCTTTAATGAAATCCACTGGATAAAAAAATAAAATAGAATGGACATAAAACAGTAATTCCTGTACTAAACATTTCTACTTATTGAGGTAGATCTGCTACTTTTTAATACCTTTTTCTTGAGAATCTTTCACCAAGAATTCTAATTCTGGAAATATTCTAACTTCCTCCACCTCCAGTTTAAGTACTAGGCTGTATAATAACAAAGTAAAATATGACTCCCATGTGTAATTATGCGTAACTTTTTGCATGAAGCCTTTCACTTTGAAAAGCCATTTTCTTTAAGAGAAAACTTAGAAAATGCATTTAATACAACACCTTGTTTAACAAAAAATCAAAGACCATTTTTATATCTTAGAAAGTGTCTTAAAATTAAAGCATGATTATAAATGTCCACATGTATATTTGTATGTAGATTTCCTGCCTTATCACCATTCTCTTACACATGCCAATAACTGCAAAATCTTGTATATTTTCTCCCTCTTCAAATCTCCGGTAGCCTCCTCCCCTCACCTTCTGCAGGCTAATCTCATTTTTAGTATCACTGAAAATCCAAAGGCAGGAGGAGACGAATGTCCCAGCTCAAGAAGAGAAAGAGAGAATCAGCCTTCCTTTGTCTTTTTGTTCTATTCAGGTCCTCGAAGGATTGGATGACACCCACCTGCATTGGTGGAGGCAGATGCTCCTTACTCAGTCTACTGATTCAGATGCTAATCTCTTCCAGAAACACTCTCAAAACACACCCAGAAATGATATTTTACTAGCAAGTTGGACATCTGTTAGCCTAGGCAAACTGACGCATAAAACTAACCGTCATAGTGTACAACATGCATAAACAGATGAAAAATAGCAGAAACCTGGAAACTATTAAAAAAAACCAGCCAAAATGGAAGTGCTAAAACTAAATATATGAATACACTGTAAAAAATAAGAATTCACTTAATGGTCTTAAAGTGGTCATTTGATCCTCTTTTGGACTCAGTAGATGAAATATCATGGAAACTGAAGATAATCGAAACTGAAACACAAAGATAATAAAAAGTGAAATAAAAGTACAGCAGACTGTCCAGAAATACATGGGGCAATATTAAATGTGTGTCTGTGTATGATTATTTGGAGTACAAGATAAAGATGAGAGAGAAAATTATTTGAGGTGATAATGGAGAAACATTTTCCAAAGTACATGAAGAATATCCAAGGATCCAAAATGACTAAAATATCTCAAGTAGGAAAAATGCAAATAAAGCTACATTAGGTACATCATTCCAACTGCTCAAAATCAAAGATACAGAGAAAACCTTAAAAGCATCCAAAGTCCAGCACAAGCCCCATTAAGCAGAGGGAAACAACAGTAAAAGTGATGGCTCCTTCTCATCAGAAATAATGAAGGCCAGAAAATAAAGAAAAGGCATCTGTAAAGTGTTAAAATGGGGGGAAAATTAACCCCTCTACCTCCAATTCTATATCAGTGGAAACATTATGTAGACACAAAGGCAGAACGACAATATTTTCAGAGAGACAGAAGCTGAGAGCCTTCATCTCCAACAGATCTGTGCTATAAGAAATACTGAAAGTTCTTCACACTGAAAGAAATGATTACAGAGAGAAATTTGGCTAGAGAAAAAATAAAAAGTAAATATCTGGATAATTATGAAAGATCTTTTAAAAGTTAACTTATGCATAAGCTCATAACTACGTGTGTGTGTGTGTGTGTGTGTGTGTGTGTATGTGTGTATATATATAAAAATCACTAGAGGCTATTTGAAGGAACTATATCATGGAATGATTACATATATAGAAAAACATAATGATAAATAAGAGCTCAAAGTGCATGAGAAGGGTAACTGAAACTCTACTATTGTAAGGTTCTCACAGTGCTCATAAAATTAGCCTCATAATATTATTTGAAAATAGACTATGAAGTTAATATGCATGATGGAATCTCTAGAACAATCTCTAAAGTAATCCAAATATCTTTAACTAAAAATTCATAGAAGTTATAAACTGAAATACTGAAAAATATATTTGAACAAAAAAGAGGGCAGGATATAAGAAACAGGGAAAAAAGAACAGATGGAAAAAATAGAAGACACATACCAACATGCTAGATTTAAATCCAAGCATATGAGCACTTACATTATATGTAAATGGACTAAAGACTTCCATTTAAAGACAGAGATTGTCACATTGGATTTTAAAAAGTAAGATGCTGTTTAGAAGAAATACACTCTAAATAAAGGAAACAGACTGGTTGAAAGTAAAATAGTAAACAGAAGAAATAATAGGCAATAAACATAAGAAAACTGGTGTGGCTATATTAATGTCAAATTAAGTAGACTTGAAAGCAAAGAGACACACTAGAGAAAAAAAGAATATTTCATAAGACAGATGAGTGAATTTTATTAAAAAGTCATGACCATCTCAAATACGTGAACCTAAATACAAAACTTTAAAATATAGGAAGATACAATTGACAGAAATATAGGAAGATAGAAAAATCCACAATCATAGTTGAGAATTTCAAAAAGAACAAGATATGGTTATGACCCTCAAGAAGTCTTCAATTTGGTGATAGAAGTAACACATCAAATCAACAATACTGTACCTCAGAATATGATAGTGCTAAACTAGAGTTATGGAGTAGTATGAAGAGACAGAAAAAAAGTAAAACAATTAAATTTCAGTTGGATGGACGTGAGGACAATTACTCTAGACAAGTATTCTAGGATAGTAGTAGCAGGAGCAAGGACACATGGTAAAACAAAATTTAGGATGTGTTTGCATTTTTACCACTACTTTGATCTATCTGGAGGATAGAATGTTTGAGTGGAATTAGGGCTGAAAAACATATTGTAACCACATGTATCAATTTAATAAGAAACCACACATTTATACTTTGCTTTTTGTTTTTCATGAACGTAATTATGAAAATTATAACTTGCAAATTTCTTCCATCTCAAAAGTCATAAACAACGTTCTATGCTTATGTGAAAGAACATTGAAGTTACAAAAGGGACAAAAATTATATTACACAAAATATTGGAAATGAAAATTTACCTCCTAGAGTCCATATAATAAAACACTTCAAGAGATCTTGTTAGACCATTGAAGAAAACTTCAGTAGAGCTGAACATGGTGATAATTTCATTACCAGGGATTTTCATATTCTACGACATCTCCTGTATTCATCTATGAAACAATCTATATTTCCAAATTACTGATGTTAACAAGTAACTTCATTTAATCAGAGCTTAAAGACAAACAAAGCTTAAAAATCAGAAAATGAGCCCTGCTAACACAAGACTACAAACTAGAAGGAAAAATTGCCACTATTTTGTTAAATCTGGAAGAAATAGCAAGAAAACATTGAGAGGTGGTACTTAATTCCTCAGTTCTCAAGCAAGATATTTTTCCAAAAAGTGTCCCAGCACTGGATGTGATATCTAGTGACCAGGGTGTTGGGCTCTGGAGCTACATGAGAACAACAGAAGATCCTATATTTTCCTACAGCGATTGAGGTTACACCTGCCACAGGAGTCCAGGTGAGGTAACGCTCAATGGGGAAGTCTGCTTACATCCCATTATTATTATTATTATTAATAGTTATTTCTATTATTATCATCATATTATTATTATTATCATTATCCAGACTTAACTTCCAATCCAGGGAATAGTATTAGAAATGAGAGAAGGAGGGCAAGAGAAGTATTAGCTCCAACGGAGTGTGTGTAGATCATGTGACTTTACTATGGGCTTTCCTCGTCTCCCAAACAATAAAAACTATGCAGAAAGATGCCAACAAAGCAGAAGACAAAACAGACTTGGTAAGGGGACATTAGAGTCTATAAATCCAATGGAAGCCGTGCCTTAACTCAGTCTCTCCTCCCTTACCCATAAAATTCCTAAATCAACATTAGCTTGAGAATAGTAGCTCCCTTCCAAAAATGAGTAATATCTACAAAGGATTCAGCATGGCCTTAATACGCAAGTTTTACAAAGGGAGGTAAGCAAAATCAAAAGACATTTGACAAATACCTGCTCTATGCCTAAGACTGTACTTTAATGTACTTCTGTAAATGCCAAGTATACAAGATGTAATAAAGTATATAAGATGTTATATAAGAAAGTATATGTGCTATAGAAGTATATACTACGTGATCTAGAAGTATATAAGATGTGATATAAGAAGTATATGAGATGTGATAAAGATTCTTATATGCTATACCATGGGAATTAATATTTTCAGTGTGGACAATTGGTAATTCTGGAAGGCTTTCAGCAGAATAATAGATTTAATAACATTGTGGTGTTTAGATAAATATTGACAGAGAATAGAGGCATGTAAATCTATGCCAGAATAGCCAGATGGCACTGAATAAGTATATCATCTATGTCAGTGACATGAGAAAAGGTGAAACATTCGGGAAAAGGGAAAACATAAAAATATATTCAGCACATACTGTGTGCTATGCTCTTCACATGTTTCTGCAAGTAATTCTTACAACATCCTATTTGTTAGAGTATATCCATTGTACCAATAAGGAAACTGAGAGACAAAGATTTTATTTATCCTGTTCAAAACCGCACAAGTTGTAAGTGGAGAAACCAGGATTTGAAACTAACATTAATAGTCTCTAAAGCCATTGTTACACTCTCGAACAAAGAGATGTGCTTTTGAAATAAATTGAATTTTCTCTCTGATTTTATTTGAGGTTTGAAGAAGAGATAAGAGGGAAAGTGAATATTATAGTTGTTATGGTGGGTACTCCACCATTTACCAAGATAGAGCATGCAGGAAGAAAAATATGTCTTAGGGTCAAAAAAAATTCAAGTTTGTATATAGTAAGCTTGAGATGTTCACAGAGCTTGAAAGTGAATATTTCTAAATTTATGTTGGAAATACATGTATATAATTTAGAAGAGATATTATCAGAGCTTCTAGAAGGCAGGACTGCATTTAGTCTACCTTTGTATACCTTGCACATTAACATAGTTTGGTACGTGACTGATGTTGAACTCATGGAAGATGGTGAGAACTTCTATAAATACAAAGAAAAATGTGAGGGGCTTAGAACAGAAAGGCTAAGAACAGGAAATTCAAAAGAGCACTCAGATTGGTCAAAGAGGAATCTGGAAAACGCAGTACCACAAAACGTACCAAAAATCAGAAAGTAAGGGATGTTAACATCTGTCAAATGTTACCTAAAGATCAAGTGGATGAGATTTTAGAAGATATCATTTGATTGTCTTTAACAAGTAATAGGAATGTCAAAGAAATAAATACAAAATTTTTGTGTTCCAGAATTCCAAGGCCACAACTATCAAAGTGTGTTGATTTAATTGGCAGAATAGAGAAAGTCATTGCAATGGAAGGGAAGGTTAGGGGTGGTGAAACTAATGCAAGTCATCAGTCCAAAGAAAATGTTTTCAAATGTTCGAGTCACGGCTCCGATTGCACTTGAGTTGGGAAGAGTGCGCACTTGTTAGAGTATATAGGACCTTTGAGACTTGTGCAAAGTTGACTGTAACTGAAATGGATTATTTCTGGAGAAAATAGTTTGCTTTTAGAAGTAGTTGTGATTAAATGAATTTGTGATTCATGAAACAACAGAGATATCTATCTGAACCCAAGTTTGCTTTTTCACACTGGAATAAATACTTCACGTAACTATATAGTTTTAAAAAGTAATATGGCATTAGTGTAAAAAGGTTGTATGTGTATACTAAATGGCTATTTATTTGATGTAGTAGATTGAAGAAATAATTAAATGCTTGAAAGACTGTCAGAAAACAATAAGTTGAAAACGTTTTCAAGTTTGAAAGAAGTCGACAATTCAGAAAGCATGTCTTGACTGTGTTCCTCTGTGTCGACCACATCATTTTTCAGGCTGTGCCCACACTTTTCTCAAGACAGGCCACTTCTTAAAGGAGTCAGTCCCAGGTAAGTTTTACCTGTTGACTTGATGCTGTCTGCAAAGCAGGGATGAAGCTGTTTCTTACTTAATTTACCAGTGTTTCTCAACATTTTTTGTTGTTGCCCTCCACAAGGAGCCTTTTTAAACTTTTTTTCCAAATCACCTCCTTGAAATGTTAATGTAACAAATAGACTGTATTTGTTATGTACTGTATAAATATCTGTGCACTATACATTAAAAAAGTAAGATTTTTTTTTTTTTACCCTCACCCAAGATCAGTTTTGTCTCCCCAGGAGTAATTTTGTGTCATTGAGGACGCATGGCATACCTTGTTCAAAATGAATAATGTGTTAGTCCTTGGAGAAAGTGTGTTATTAAGAAGGCTATAAAATTCACCAGTACTCACAGCAGTTTTGTTTTTAAGGAGCCAAGTCAGGTGTTATCTTGGGCATAGAATGACAGAAAAAACTAAGAGAACAAGCTTTAGCATAGTTTCTCCATTTGGAAATGTTGTTTTAAATACTTACTGAATCTGATGCGTGACTGTGAAATGCAAAGTGTTATGAAATGTGACTATACTTACAGAAGTTTAACCATAGAATTATATGCATTTTTTATAAACATGAGAGATAAAAGAAGCAAATTATTTATTCCAGAAATATTTATGGAACACTGGGCATTCAGTTGTAGCTAGAATGGAAACAGGCCTGACCTCAAGGAGACTATTGCCTAATCGGTGAAAGAGCAGCCAAATTAGGTTAATAAAGGTCAAGTTCAAAGGTATAGAAAATGATGAAGATTTAAATTGAAAATGTCCATAGGCAGACCCGCTGGCACCGGGGACAGCTGGCAGGCTGTAACCGGTCTATGGGCACGGCAGATTCTGGATCCTGAGGGACCGGAAGTGAAGAGAAGCAGGCATAACATCTGTTCCACAGAAGAGAGCAGTTGGCGAATGTCAGGAGAGCAGTAAGTAGTGAAGATTTCAACGAGGCAGGCTGGGTCATATCCAGATATTTTTTTTAAAAGGAGGAAGGGACAATTATGAGGACGACCATTACTAGTGAAAATAGGTGAAGCCACAGCTGGAGGAATAAAGCAGCAGATCCCAGGCACAGGAAGCTGGGTTAACAGAAGCGAGGACCCACAGGGAAAGAGTTGAAGCCTGAAGTGTCTGCGAACTAAAGACACAGGAAGAGACAAAGGGGAAGATCCGGGGGCACTAGCAACAGCATCACAACCACTCACGGAGGACGAGAGACCATCTTCCTTCACCTCCTGTTTTATGTTTCCTAGAACAAAACCCCTGAGAACAGGGGGGAGGAGATCACCTGAAGGGCAGTTGATTGTAGCCATAGCTTTAAAAGCAGAATCTTCTGGGAGTCCCAAATCCAGCTCTCTTTATTATCTGTCACGTCAATCCCCAGCACGGAATCACTCCCTTGTTTTCTCTGTAATTGCTTTTAAATTAGTGTAACTAACTATCTGTGGAATGGCAGTGTGCAGGAGTAGAAGAGAGCGACACTGGAGGAGGGAGGAGAAAGCAAAGAAAGAGAAAAGAAGCCTCTTCCCTCAGAGTGTAAAGAAAGTTTCATTTCTTCCTCATAATTGGCAACTTAGGGGGCTGGTTCTTACCTGACATGTTAAATAAACGCTGGTATTAAAATAAATATCTATCCTAATTTCTTTTTATGCATTCTAAATGTGTCTATGAAGAAATCTACATTACAAAAAATTATTATTATTTTATTGCTGTAACATTGGTTTATAACATTTTGTAAATTTCAGATGTACATCATTATACTTCTATTTCTGCATAGACTACATCATGTTCACCACCCAAATACTAATTACAATCCGTCATCACACACATGTGCCCAATCATCCCTTTCACCCTCCTCCCTCCCCCCTTCCCCTTTGGTAACCACCAATCCAATCTCTGTCTCTATGTGTTTGTTTTATTTAGTCACATTAATGTATCAAAAACAAACCTGTTTAATTATTTACTTGAAAATTAAAGAAAACATTTGGCCAGATGTTATTTTTTTCTTTCCAATTGCAAAAATCTTAAGAAACTTCTCCAAGTGTATAATGGTTTCATAAACACGAAGCTTTCCAAGCAATATTCAGTGCCACTGTAAAAAAGAAACAACTACTGGAGAATGAACACATAGTGGAGAAATATCAGTAAAATAGTAATATTCTTTAGGACCATAAATATAATCTCATTTTATAAGACTATTCTACAAGTTTCAGTTAAACCAGCTTACAAAATGTTATAAAGAGCATTTATTGCTATAAGAAAACTAACTTTACTAAGCTCTTGGAGGCTCTGTCATGCTGGGTTTTCTCAGAGGCCCTGGTCCCACTCTAGCCCCCGGGGTAATCACCACTGGAGTCAGCAGGATCCTGCAAGCCTTTGCATCCTGAGCCCGTGAGGCGTGTTCTGCCCGTGAGGCGTGTTCTCGCCACCCTTATTTGGAACTTCGAATACAATCTAACCATGCAAAAAAGTCTGCTGGAGTAAAAAGCATTAATCAATACTATATTTTATGTAATTTAAGGATTAAATTAGGCATCTGTGGCGAAACTTCTATGCACTAATCACCATCATCTATTTTGAGAAATGGATTTGGAGTTCCAAAGATCAATTTACAAATGAATTTTTGGTGGAAAAGCTGTTTGTCAATTGAGCTATATCCAGTTTCCTAAAATATATTTTTTCACACTTTGCTCGTGGCAGCCTAGTTAAACCCAACCTCCTCCTGCCACTTCAAAGAAGACTCCAACTCTCAGTGATTTTGGCAAGGCTTTGCGATATTCTGGGCCAGCTTGCAAAGCCTCAGACAGGAAGACACATCTGCGCTTAGCAGCCTTACATCCCTTGAACTTGTTTCAGACTGGTTCTTCTGCTCCGTGTCAGAGGAGACTTAGCAGAAGCCTAATCTCTGGCCAGCTCCGAGCCAACCTCTCCAGAAGGCTCTCCTGCTTTAGTCACTGTGTTCCTCTCCTGGGGACATCCGGGTGCTCTAATGGCTGCTTAACCAGGCAGGTTTTAGGAAATGTGTTCTCAGCATCACCAGTTATTTTCTAGCACTCTCTTTCCTTTCCCTCTTGTTTTTGTGGGCCTGTTTGATAATACTGACTTTCCAAAAACAAATGTGTAGTCTACTTTACAGGTAGTTTTACAGAGTAGGAACCTAAAGAATCATGTGCTAATTTGGCTTCCTTGAGGGAAGCATGAAGCAGTTTTTCCAGCTGTAGTCCACAGAACTAAATAACATCCTGGTAGCTCATGTTCAAGCATGACTTTCTTAAATAAAATTATACCTATGGCTGAAACAGAGGTTGCAAATTAAAAATCAAATTAATAATGTGACGATTCTTTATAGATTTTTCTATTGTAAAACAGTATATAACATTTCTGACAAAATTGTTTATGGAAAAAGATAATTATTGCTTTAAAATTTAATATTTTAAGCAAGAAAATGTGAAATCTAAATCAGGAGAAGTCAGATTAGAAAACCATTATGTTTATGTAATGTCCAAAATATTTTATTTTTTATATCCATTGCATTTGCTTCCTATTTTCTCAGCAAAAATCTGATGTAGGAATTCTGATGGAGTTTTGTTTGATACAATTACATAAATATCTTATGAATATATTATGAGAGAGACTTCTTTTTAAAAAGAGAAATATATTTGCCTAGCCTTAGTTTAATATACTCGGAATGACCGTTCTGAATAATCACTTTTCCCTGATGCCTCCCATGAGGAAAGAGGAAAGGGTTGTACATGGTTGAGTGTGTAACTCTCATAATCTGCTCTCCCCCCAGGACTGCATGACATCATGGCACCTGGAGGCAGAGTGGTGTAACGAAAAGAGCCTTAATTGGGTAATACCCTGGCTTTGTCTTTAACCACTTGCATAACTTTAGACAAATCATTGAAACTTTGTAAACCTTAATTTCTTAATCCACAGCATAACCTTAATGATATATTAGAGTGATTGAGAGGCATCATTGATATAGATAGCATTAATTATGTTAGATTGATTAATAGTAACAAATACTAGCCTCCCACTTCTCTTGAATTACTTCACTTATTTTTGGCATTCTATTTATGTTACTTTGCTAATAATAAACTACAAGCCAGGTTATTCCATTTTTTTGTGTGCTCATCACACACACACACACACACACACACACACTCAAGTACACCCAAAGTATCTATAGGAAGTCTTCCTCTCTGCTGTGATCTGCAAGTATTATTCATTGTCCTTTCTTACCCTTAGAAAAACAGCAATTACTTAATTGTAAATTAGTAATTCATTAATTGAAAGAAATTATTTTATTTTTAGCATCCATACCTTTTGAAATGTTATCAATGTTTAAATGTGTTAAATATCTGGCTGAAAAGATGAGGAAGAAGTGTGACTTGTTATTTATATTGGACTTTGTTGAAATATTGTGAAGCATTTGAGAGATAGACTGATTGATCTTTGAGATCTCCATTGTGAAAATTTATCACAGGTTATTATAAAGTTGCACCTAATAGGCTGATGATGATAGCCATTTTTGTACTAGAAAACCAGGCAGTTAAAAGCATGGAAAATGTGATACTTTCATCAAAGCAATGAAGATAGGCTCATACAGTCTGCTTTTTAAATTGACTATTGGAGTATATAAAAATGCTACTCAGATTCATAACTTTTTAAGTTGTACAATGTGAATAGAAGTGTTTCCACACTGTCTGGATTTTAGAAATTCAAAGAGATCACATTTAACAAGTCCTCAAGGGATAAGTTCACTTGAACTAATCTGGCCTGACACAGAACCCAGGGGGAACTGCTAGTCTCTTTGGCACTGTACCCATGACAGCAGGGGCTTAAGGAAGTGAAAGAGAACTTCACTCAGATAATAGCCCTTGTTGGACTGGCCCACTCAAGGCCGGGTTGAATATCAGCCTTAACTTGAGAATCATCAGACCTGAAAATGGGGAAGTTGATCCTGAACTAGAAATTATCTTACTAGGAATGTCTCTAATTAGGTCATGGCAGCACTAATTCTTGGGAAGCTACTTATTGTAAGGTCCTAAAAATGGGGTCCATTTGCAGCCTATCCTTTTATTTCAAAAAATACATTAGAGGATTTTGTGCAAAGAAAGCTACCATAGACAAAGTGAATATAGGTGACAGAATGGGAGGTTATAGGCAGTGTCTACATAGCAAAATGGAAAAATGATCAAGTGTGTAAAATATGTTGGTAACATGCAAAAAAATAGAAAGACAGCAATCTCAGTGTAAAAAATGGACAACAGATATATAAAGAGAAACAGACGCAAAGTCCAATGAGCACACGAGGAGAGGCAGAAACACACTGAGAATGAAAATTACAATGACAATGTATCTATTAGTTGGGGACAATCGGAAAGACAGAGGGTGCCAAGTATCAAGGAATATGTGCCGGCTGGTGGGCATGCAGAATGGGGCAGGCACTTTGGGGAGTACTTTGGTGCTGATTAGTCAAGCTAAGTGTGCACACCCTCTACCTGACCAGGGAAGGATTACTGAGATTCTGAATACTAATAATAATACACTATTTTGGTGATATTTTCTATATTTAAAGTTTTTGACTTTTTTATGATTTTTTTTTTATGTATCCCTGAGGGTAAAGACAGCAGACTTGTTTTTGAGAATATTTTGATTTCTGTCTTGTCTTCTCACCTTTTGACCTTTCATCTTGTCATTTGACAGCTACATATGCATGATTCCTGAACACGTCTCATTTCAAACATATTTCCTTGCTCTGACCTTCGCTTTTTGTGTGTCCTGTAAGTAGAGATGCCCATCTGATGCTAATCTCTGCTCCAAAATGACCACCTTTCCAGGTATTTTCCTTCATCTTAATAGCTCTGATTTGTCCATAGTCTTTTTAAATACACAGTTATAGCATTATTCCCTAGAAACATACACACAGAGAGGCTGTACATAGATACACAATATGCAAGTCTCAGACCGGGGATGTCTAGTTGGAACCATCAGCACAGAAGTGGAGCCATGGCCTCTATAATTAGGCAGGGCAGCCAGCTGAGGTGTCGTTACTCCATAACTGCATTCATTCTGTGAAGTATAAATGAACACTGGAATAAACAGAGGTAGCTCCAGGTTTTGTGAAAACTAAATATTTAAAATGTTGGTTGCTGTTTTAAGAAAAGAATACAAAATCACAAGTACAAACACATATGAAAGTGAATAATCATTTAGAATTAGAAAAAAATACACTACACATCAGAATTTAAGAAGTCTGTAAACTACCACAAATTTGAAAACATGGTGTTTGTAATAATTAACTGCCTGACACACCACTTACACGTGTTTTTCTCTAAAGATTCAGATGTCCAGTCTATGATCACTTGTTCGTATATCCTTGTGGGGAGAGAACTTCTGGTTTGACCATGCTTTAAAGAGAACCACATCCGCTGCTTACAATTTTCACACATGATCTCTGAAAGAATTTTCTGAAGACTAGTTTCTGGCTTTGCACATTTGAAGCTTTTTTTTCCTTCTATATTTTGAGATTGGGTCTCATAGTACACTTTTATATTTTAGTAAGGTCTCTGGTCCTGTACTTCTTGTCATGACATCCAATGTGTTGGCACAGAGAGAGGAAGGAATAATTGTGGAAGACATTCCTATACCAGAATGGCTTACAATTACCATAAAAAAAAGCAGCTATAGGGGCCGCCCGGTGGCGCAGCGGTTTAGTCCGCGGTTGGCAGCCCGGGGTTCGCGAGTTCGGATCCCGGGCGCCCGCCGACGCACTGCCTGTCAGCCATGCCGTGGCGGCGTCCCATATAAAGTGGAGGAAGATGGGCACGGATGTTAGCCCAGGGCCAGTCTTCCTCAGCAAAAAGGGGAGGATTGGCAACAGATGTTAGCTCAGGGCTGGTCTTCCCCACAAAAAAAAAAAAAAAAAAAAAAGCAGCTATGAACCACACAAATATATCCCACTAAAGCCCAAACTCAGTACCCCCTCAGCAAGATCCCAGAAATGCCAGAGGCCATGCCAATGCCACCCCAAAGAAAGGGAACGGTGAGTGAGAGTAATTTAGAGTAAAAAAAGACAGCGGCTTTAACCTTTTGCAATAAAAATATCTTGTTTTCCCTAACTGTACAAAAACACACCTAAATATGACTACATTGCTAATGCTTGTTACAGTGTAAGTGAAAGAGCCTGAAGCTTAAGTGTTATTAGCTTCATGTTACATCTTCTTTTGATTAAATACAAAATATAATGTGCCGAGTGCTGCCTTGGGAATGGAGAAACAATGACTCTGAAAATGAAAATTTTAATTGGCAGAAACTTTGGTGTATACTTTCGATAACACCGAGGTTATTGGTGTGTTTAGGTTATTGGTGTGTTTAATGATTGCAACATCTGTGGAAATTTCAGGATAGAAACTCTGTTGTAGTACAGAAAGACTAAATAGAATTTGTTCAGAGGGAAAAATCAAGTGCAGAGAAGGAGAAATGACTTTGAATTTGCTGTCCTGCTTTGACTTCGTATTTGGAATGAGACTGACGAGCATACATAATTGCTAATGGAAGGGAAATAAGAGCCATGTAGAAGTTTAAAGATAAAGGGTTAATTGTTAGCCCAAGTTTACTGAGAAAGTGGAAAACTGAAGGGATGGAAAGCATAAGAGAAATGATCAGCTTGATTTCAAGAAAAAACCCAATTCCATTATAATAGAAAAGAATGAATAAAGGATGAGGCTGCTGTAAAGGATTATTCATTATACTCATCTATGTTATGAATTGTTTTACCATAGGAAAGGATTACCTTTCTCATCACAAATACACAAATAACATCCAAAAGATAAACACAAAGGAATTGAACAGGGAATGCCTCCTTTACTAAACAAAACTTCTATAACCTTTTAATGAAATATGTTGGTGCTTCATTTATACGCGAATGCAATTTTGACAATTTAAACAAGGATTTTGTGATAAGCAGTTTTTAATTCAAATTTTTAAAAATTTTAGAAAATTGCTGATTCACATGCAGTTGTAAAAATTAATACAGAGAAGTCTCACATATACTTTATCCACTTTCCCCAATGGTAACATCTTGCAAAACAATAGTACAATATCACCATGACCAGGATATTGACAGTTCAAATACAGAGAAATTCCACCAAAACAAGGATCCCTCATGTTGCTCTTTTAGAGCCAAATTCACATCCCTCCTCCTCAATTCTCTCCCCTCCCCACCTCACTCCAATCCCTAATCCCTGGAAATAACTATGTGTTCTCTATTTATACAAATTTGTCATTTCAATAATGTTGTATGAATGGAAGTATACATATGTAACCTTTTGGAATGTTCTATTTGTTCTAAGCATAATTCTTTGGAGAGTCATTCATGTTGTTGTGTGTATCAGTAGTTTATTCCTTGTATTGAAGAGTATTATTGCAATGTATATATATATATATATATATACACAACAGTTTGTTTAAGCATTCAGTCTTGAAAGTCACTTGAGATGTTTCTGGTTTGGGGTTATTAAGAATAAAGCTGCTATAAACATTTATATACAGGTTTTCGTTTGAACATATGTATCCATATACTCTGGGATAAATGCCCCAGTGTGTAACTTTGTTGAATGACTTTGTCAACTGAGATGATCATATGATTTTTCTTCTTTAATAGATTGATATGGTCAATTACATTGATTGGTTTTCAAATGTTGAACCAAATTTGCATATCTGAAATAAATCCCATTTGGTCATGGTGTATAATTTTTTTGTATACATTGTTTTAGGTTCCATTTGCTAATATTTTGGAAGATTTTTGCATTTAAATTCATGAGATATTTTAGTCTGTAATTTTTTCTCTTTTTTTTTCAGTTACAGTATAATGTGTCCTCAAAATCAGTTGGGAAGTATTTCTTTCTGTTCAATTTTCTGGAAGAGACTAAGTAAAATTGGCTTTAATTTTTTTTTAAATGTTTGGTAGAGTTCTACAGTGGAATAATTTGGCATGAATACTTCCTTTAATTATAAGTTCAATTTATTTAGTAGATATAGGACTATAATGATTATCTTTTTCATCTTGGTTAAGTTTTGGTATTTTGTGATTTGGGGGAATTGTTCCAGATCCTCTGCATTTGTTGGATTTAAGAATGTAAAGTTGTTGACAATATTCCCTCATCTTCCATTTAGTGACTGCGTAATCTGTAATGATACCCTCTGTTTCATACCTTATATTGGTTACTTGTAGCTTCTCTCTTTTTTTTTCTGTTAGTCTTAATAGTGGTTTTTCAATTTTATTGATTTTTTTCAAAACCCGGATTTTTGTTTTATTTATTTTCTCTATTGCTTTCATGTGTCCAATTTCATTGATTTCTGCTATTATTTATTTCTTCTGCTTTCTTTGGGCATACTTTTCTCTTGTTATCTGGTGACCTGATGTAGGAACTTAGATTATTAATTTGAGATCTTTCTTATTTTCTGATGTAAGCATTTAATGCTACAAATATCTCTCTCAGCACTGATTTGGTTGCATTCCACATATTTTGGTGTTTGAAAAACATGCTGTAGCCATTGTTCATGGTGTTTGCTGATGACAAATTCTTTTTGCTTTCTTTCATCTGAGAATGTCTTTATTTTCCCCTCCTACCTGAAGGATAGTTTCTTCATATATAGAATTCATGGGTGACAATTCTTTTCTTTCAGCACAATATTTTTTTCAGAAAAATATTGTACTACTTCCTTCCACCTTCCATGATTTCAGATGAGAAATATGTTGGAAGTCTCAGGCCAAGTTGGGAAAGATCTTCCCATGGCCACTCATCACTGGGCCTTCCCATCAATCCCCCCTTGCCTTTTCTGCCAGGCTTGCCTGGTGTTGCAGGCTGGACGCTCATTTGATCTAGGGGAGAGGAGAGCCTTCGTGGGCTGCCTTCTGTTGCTAGGGTCAGAAAAAGCCAGGTCCAGTTTACCTTCTTTTGTTGGGTGGGGGTCATAAGACACTCTGCCATTGTGTTATTCCTCCAAACCTATAGTCCCAAACCAATGCAACTTTCTCTTCTACCTTTCAGAATTCTCATTTGGTTGTCTCTTGAGTTATTTTCATGTTTTGTGGCTGTACTTTGTGAGGAGGAGCAGGGAGAGACAAGCCTATGCCATCTTGATAGACCCAGAAATTGATAACACATTTTGATCTGAAATTATTTGCCACTATGACAGTTATCACACTTGATTCATTATATTTGATTTGTACTTTTTCTTCTAATACTTCTAGAATATATGATCTATAAGGGGAGGGGCTTTATTTTGCTCACTAGTCTGTTCCTATTTTCTTGATTGGTACCAGGCATATAGGAAGCATGTATTTGCTGTGAATAAAATATAAATTTAATGTTTCCCCAAATTAATTAGAATCAAGTGTACTGTAAACACAGGCACCAGATAACTTTGTTTCTACATTATTTAGTGAAAATGTCATTCAGGTAAGGTTTTTGTTATATAACCCAACACATGAAAAATACTTGATAACAATAAGATTGCTAGTTCCTTCACTTTTCCATCCCAAAGGGGAGAAAATTAATCTAGGAGATTGGCACTGACTTCAGATAAATGGACATCCTGAGGCATTTTTTAAAGTTAAAATTATTGTTTATTAAGCCATCTGCTGGAATGATGCAAATTTCATCTTCCTGGTCGTATTAATTTTACTATTGTTTGGTTTTGTATTATTATTATTATTTTGGTAGTCCCAGGAATGTTCCAGTATTGAAAGATAGTACCAGATGGAACCTAAAGAAACCATACGGCTCATTGCTCTGTTTTCATGCAGCATGACGTCTGCACCATCTCAGGAAGATGGGATTCCTGGTATAATCAATCCTATCATTATTAGTCACCACATGTGTCAGCCAAAGCTCATTCCTGTAAAACTAAGTCACTATATACATAGACATGTGAACAAGGAAATGGAAACCTAAATTTTCTTTAAAAATGACTTCAGATACGTATGGTAATAACAGAGCACATATTTGTCAGTATTAGCAGTTTGTTCATAGTAGCCAAAAATGACTGCTATGAGTTTTAGTCTATTTGCTCATAGATTTTCTGCTGATCTATTTCAATCTATCTGTTTACAGAAATAATTGGGAACTTTGAAATGATTTAGTTCCAGCTTATCATTTTTAGATGAGTAACCTACCCATCTTATGGGATCTTACGACATATATTTTCTAGACCTTTTCAGAAGGAATTGCTCAGCATCAGTCATTTACTTTAAAGAATAAATTGCAAACAGATTTATGACTTACTCAAGTTGAAGGGTGATATGTAAAGCATAGTGTCAGTAGGAAATGAGGTAAATACAGGCTATTTGGTTTAGCAAAGTAGCTACACTTGATCCATTAAACAAATATTTTTTGAGTGATAACTATGTGTGAAGCACTGTGCTATTAAGTGCTTTAAATATAAAGATAAATAAGAGAATTTTGTGCTATTCTAAGGGCTTATAACAGTCCAGGGGGAGATTCATATATAAATAATCACTTCAATAATGTATTCTAGCAGCTATCAAGGAAGATTGTACAAAGAACTGTGAAGCATTATTGAAAGTGAAATAATTTTAATATGGCAGAAATGAGAGGGGGCAGGGAAATACCCCAGAAAGTAGTATTAAATAACAACCATATTAACTAGCATTATTGAAAACAACCTTCAGAAGACTGCTTAGCAGAGTGGGTAAGAATAGACCTGGGTCAGTCAAGGGGCTTGACCTCCAACTATGGCTCCCTCACTGATGAGCTGTGTGACTTTTGGTAAATAGCTTAATAACTAATTGCCTCCATTTCCTCTTCTGTACATGGGGAAAATATCATCATATCATAACTCTCATATTGTAAGATTGGTATGAATGAAATCATGTAACAGAGATAATGCATTTAGCACAGTGCCTAGCAAAAGTAGCCATTCCAAAAATATTAACCATTATTATTCTTTCAGATTCCATCCATCTGTCTTCAAATTCAATCCATGTTCTCTCCCTTTATGTCACTTTTCCCTCTGTTGTTTCTGAGAGAGCACCTACTGCGTAAAATCCATACAACAGTTACTGAATAAATGCAAATGAGAGCTTAAACTAGAATTTAGCTAATAAATTCACAAGGTTTGTTAAAAATAAGTATTTCTCATGTCAATATTTGTGTTTTCCAAGTGAGAAACAACAATGGAGCAATGTTAAGTAAAAGCCTTCCTTGCAAACCTTCCTTGTAACTGGGAAAAGCCCAGTTCAAAACACACATTTCATAAAACATCTTATTTGGAAATCTTCCTTTTTTAAGACAAAAATTTTTCAATAACAACTATACAGCATTTCTTTCTTTAGATCAGCTTTATAACCTCGGGAAATAATGTCTTTGAAAATCACAATTATATAGTGCATAAAAGTTTTTGAAGACACACATGCATAGACACATGTATAATATATATTTGATTTTTGAAAGATGACATTGCATTAATTACAGAAACAATCACATGGAACAGTAGAGTGAGAAATGGTGAATATTTGGAAGAAAAAAGATAAGGTGAGAACAATAAAGATGAATATGAAGAGAGTGAAAATAACATAAGGTTCATTGAGGAGAATGTAAGTGCAGCATTTCAATCAGGAGGAGCGGGTGCCAAAGCAATTAACATGCTCAGCTTAAAATAGTCTCTCTCCTGATTTTTTAAGTTTTTGAGTAAGAATTGGGTCAAATATGAATGTAGGGGAGAAAATGGGATGGAATAACAATATATCTAATATCCATATTCAATTGCCATCATTCCTAAAAAGAACATTTAGAATATACATAAAATATTAGAATAACATGGACATTAAATTTACATATTATATATAACATATGTTTTATATATATACACATACACACACACACATACACACATACACCATTTTGTGAGCATGAATACATACAAATTCTTAAAATAGAGCATAGGATACTGCAAGTGTAAAACAAATGTTCATGCAGTAAGTTCACACAGCACAGATGGTTCCATGACAGGGCAGAACATCACATAAGTGAATTATTTCTTAAGAGAAATTTGAAAATGGTTGCATATTTAGAAGTTACATAACAATGTCCAAGCCTTCAAAAATTAGCATTTTGGAATAGAAGCATTTTGTATGCTTCTTTTACTACCTAAGTGATGACCTAACACTTCTTTGACAATCAGAATATAAATAACTGGTTTATTTTTTAGTTATTTGACATCACAAACATTTTCTGTCTGAAACAAAGAGTTTACCTGTTGACGGAATCGCTTCAGTGAGATAAATTCAAGGTCCTAAAACCAGGGGAGCTGAAACAGCTAAAATGTAAGTACACAAATAGAACCAACTGCCCAGGGCCACCACCCCACGTAAAGGAAATGATCCAATTACACAGATTGAGTCAACAGCTTCTAAGGGACTACAGTGGTCACAGAGCAGAGAGAGACCTTCTGAGCTGCAACAGGTAGTGTGAAAACATTAGAGAAATGGAGATTAGACAAAATATTTCCCTTTCCATGTGGATTTCTAAATCTACTAAGTGATTATTTAATTTTTATTGGATTAAATTGTCAAATTTCTTGTTAATTTGATTGTTGCACTGTAGAGAGCACCTCCAGGTTTAAAAATAAAAGGACGGAAGGAAAGATCTTCTTTTAAAACTTTAACCTTAAGAGCTAAATAAAATGATGAGTTGAGGAAGAAACTTCAAATCTCAAAATCCACTATGCTCCTATCACTTTGATCTTGTTCTTGGTTCCACTTCTTTCTGTCCCCTGACCATAAAAAAAGGAAAAAGAAAAAGAAAAATCACTAGAAAATATTTGTGTCAGTAAGCAATCATAATTTTTCACAGAAATCATTGATTAAATGAATATTTAAATATCTTGCAGGAAATTATTTGAATATTTTGGCTATTAGGACCTGAGGATAACTAAAAACATAAGCAGGTGGAGGAGAGGGTTTGAAATCTTATTGTTGAAGTATAGGTACATAGATTTTTAAAATTTCTGTATAGAATAATAAGTCAAAAGAAAAGGTAATTCATGCATTTATTCATTCAACAATGATTACTGAGCCCTTAATAGAGGTTTGTCAATGAGGTGATATAAACTTCTGGTTTCAGTTCTGATATGTAAGGATCTTGGAAATAGTCACTTCTATATTACAATTAGAAAAATGCTGAAAAACCTGAAATTAGTGACTTTTACCCATAAGAAAACTGAGGTCATGGGGCAAACTGCTACCCTGAAGTCTGGAGAGTTAGGCAAATACAGAGAACCATAGTCAAGATCAGCTTATTGGGAGAAGAAGTAGCTGGTACCATAAACCGGTAGGAAAGTTAAATGGTATAGTGGGTTGAATTGAGTCTCCCCAAAAGATATGTTCAAGTCCTAAACCCCATTATCTGTGATTGTGACCTTATTTGGAAACAGAGTCTTTGCAGATGTAATACAGTTATGATGAGGTCATACTGGGATAAGATGAGCCCTAAATCCAATGACTGGCATCTTTATAAGAGAGACACAGAGAAGACACAGGCAAGATGGCCATGTGATGACAGAGGCAGAGATTGGAGTGATGCAGCTACAAGCCAAGGAATGCCAATGACTGGAGTCAGCCGTTGAAATCTAGGAGAGGCATGGAACAGGTTCTCCCTCATAGCCTCCAAAAGGAAAGAACATGTGTTCCTACATTAAATTCCTCCATTAAAAAAGAGGAAAGATCTTAAATAAACAATGTAACTTTATACCACAAGGAACTAGATAAAGAAGAAAATTAAGCCCGAAATTAGCAGAAGGAAGGAAATAGTAAAGATTAGAGCAAAAATAAATGAAATAGAAACTAGAAAGACAATAGAAAAGATCGACATAACTGAGAGCTGATCTTTTCAAAAGATAAACAAAATTGACATTAGCTAGACTAACCAAGCAAATAAATAAAACAAATAAATAAATAATATTGACTTTAGCTAGATTAACCAAGCAAAAAAAAAAAAGAGAGAGAAGACTCAAATAAATGAAATTATAACTGAAAAATCTTCTGCACAACAAAGGAAATCATCAATGAAAAGGCAATCTACTGAATGGGAGGAAATATTTGCAAATCATATATCTGATAAGGATTTAATATCCAAAATATATAAAGAACTCATACAACTCAATAGCAAAACAACCCAAACAATCCAATTAAAAAATGAGCAAAGGATCTGAATCGACATTTTTCCAGAGAAATATACAGATGGCTAACAAGGACATGAGAAGATGTTCAACATCACTAATTATTAGGAAAATGCAAATCAACACTACAATGAGAGGGGGCCGCCCGGTGGCGCAGCGGTTTAGTCCGCGGTTGGCAGCCCGGGGTTCGCGGGTTCGGATCCTGGGCGCCCGCCGACGCACTGCCTGTCAGCCATGCCGTGGCGGCGTCCCATATAAAGTGGAGGAAGATGGGCACGGATGTTAGCCCAGGACCATTCTTCCTCAGCAAAAAGGGGAGGATTGGAACAGATGTTAGCTCAGGGCTGGTCTTCCCCACAAAAAAAAAAAAGAAACCTACAATGAGATATCACCTCATACCCATCAGAATGGCTATAATTAACAAGACAAGAAATAACAAATGTTGGAGAGGATGTGGAGAAAAAGGAACGATCATACACTGCTGGTGGGGATGCAAACTGGTGCAGCCACTATGGAAAACAGTATGGATATTTCTCAAAAAAACTAAAAATAGAAATACTGTATGATCCAGCTATCCTACTACTGGATATTTATCCGAAGAATATGAAATCAACAATGCAAAAAGATTTATGCATCCCTATGTTCATCACAGCATTATTCAGAATAGCCAAGACATGGAAGCAACCCGAAAGCTCATCAACAGATGAATTGACAAAGAAAATGTGGTGTGTATATATATATATATATATATATATATATATATATATATGTACACAATGGAACACTACTCAGCCAGAAAAAAAGACAAAATTGTGCCATTTGCAACAATATGGATGAACCCAGAAGGTATTATGCTAAGTGAAATGTCAGACAGAGAAAGACAAATACCATATGATTTTGCCCATATGTGGAAGGTAAACAAACAAACACACTAGATAAAGAGAACAGATTAGTGGTTACCAAAGGACAGGGTGGGGGGGAGGAAGAAAGGGGTAAAAGGACACATGGTATAGTGATGGATAGAAACTTGATTATTGATGGTGAACATGATGCAGTCTATACAGAAACTGAAATATAATCATGTACACCTGAAATGTACACAATGTTAAAAGCCAAAATGACCTGAATAAAATAAAAAAAGAAAATATAGTGTATATACACAAAGGAATATTATTCAGTGATAAAAAAGAAGAATTCCTGCCATTTGTCACAACATGGATGGACACTGAGGGCATTATGCTAAGTGAAATAAGTCAGATAGAGACAGACAGATACTGCATGATCTCACTTACATGTGGAATCTAAAAAAGAAAAACAAGCTGAACTCTTAGATACAGAAAACAGATTGGTGGTTGCCAGAGCTGTTTTGGTGAGGGTTTGGTGAGATGGGTGAAGGTGAATAAATTTACAAACTTCCAGTTATAAAATAAATAAGTGTTGGGGGTGTAATGTACAGCATGGTGACTATAGTTAATAACACTGTAATGTATAATTGAAAGTTGCCAAGAGTGTAGATGTTAAAAGTTTTCATCACAAGAAAAAAATGTATAACGATGTATAGTGGTAGGTGTTAACTAGATTTGCTGTGGTGGTCATTTTGCAGTATATACATATATCAAATCATTGTGTTGTACGTCTGAAACTAATGTCTATTATATCTCAATAAAAATATATATAAGATATTCACTGCAGAAAAGAAAAAGAGAAATTATCCTCTAAATGCAAAACAGACATTTTAAAAACTGATTTATATAGAAAAATCTGATCTGTAAATTGGAAAAATGAGAGAGAATGTTACAAAGTAAAGGGGCTCCATGTGTCTTTGGTGGATTCAGTTATGGCCTGACTTGCCAACAGCTTTATTATTTAGGCAGTATGTCTAAGAAGAAACAGACATTTAGTCCAACATTATTCATTCCACTTGGACAGTTCCTAGCTTCTTCTTTATGGATCCTGCCAAGTTATCCATAGTTGTTTCTAAATCAAACAAACAAAAACTGTTGAAATATATCTACTTATCTAAGAAATGGTTTGTATGTTCTAAGTAATAGAACTAGCTTGCACAGGGAGGTTACATTTTATTGAAGAGAAACAAGCAATAAATAAAATAAGCAAGTGAGTATCTGATAGAACTATAGTGATAAATACTATGAAAAATTGAGTAAGTAATAGTTGTACAAACCAAATGAAAGTAAGTAACCGTAGACTTCTTTCCATAGAACAGTGATCTTCATACTGGAATATATCTACTCCCAGAAATAGACCTACTTTCCAGCAGATTCTCAGGTGTGAATTTTTTAAAAGAAACTATTTTTAGATTCTCATCTGCCATAGGTACTTTTTCCTCCTAAATATGACTTCTTCCCTCCCTCTCCCCTTTCCTTCACTTCCTCTATCTGAGAATTAGAATTCGGTAGTTAGAAGGGACATGTGTTAGAAGAAGAAAAGCTGAAGTTATACCTTTTCAGCAGAAAGCTAATCTAATTTGGTTGATGGGTTTGACAATAAGGACTGGCTGTACCGTTAGGTAATACTTGGTGAATATATTCCACAAATTGAGTGAGCTAATTCTGCAGTTCCAAGGTTTTGATAAAAATACATTGAAAGCACATATGCAATATACAATATGCCAGAAAATTTATGCATTGAAACTATTTAAAATTTTAGATAGCAACTTTAAATTGTACAGGGAGATATGGTTCTCTATAAATTAAAGACATGTTACCAAAAACATTTGGAGAACGTCGTCATTGAGGGGACAAACATCAAGGTTAGTAATGCTAGGCATGAACTTTATTCACTAGGAAAGGCTATTTGCTTAACAGTGAATTTGGTCACATCCCTTTCAGCGTTAAGATCATATTCGTTTTTTAGTATTAGAATCTGAAATTCTTTGTTTAAATGCTTGACTGTACTTATGTAGTAAGAGAGATGAGTTAACTAAAGCCTTCTAATTTTCTCAGGTTTTCTGAGGTTGGTTGTTTCTGATTACTCCAATGAGGACACACTTCCAATGACTTGGCATAAGAAGTCCTATCGACATTTTAGTTTCTTTGAGGATAATAAGAAAAAGGGTCTTTCTTGTTCTTGGTTTTTCTCAAAAAGAAACTGAAAAGTACTATGTGGTATCTAATATTATTATTAGAAAGGTATGTTTTTAAGAGACTGTACCAAATCACACTTGGATGACCTTAATCACATTGTTCAGAGTCATTTGCAGCCTCTCCCTTTCTCCTCTGAACTGGGTGCAGTCTTGCATGCCCAGATCTGCCCGCCTCCTCAAGACTAAAACATTCATTTTCCTGGGGCTATCAGCTCACACCTGAGCCCCCAACCCCAACGCCCTGAGCTTACTCAAGGACTCTCCCAAGACCAAGCTCAAGTCTTGTCCGTGCCCAATTCTGGAAAGTTCCAAATTGCCATCCTAGCTTCCGAGCTCCCTGTAGGATTTGAATGGCCTTTGCTGAGACTACATAACCCACCTTCTTCTGCCCAATCCTTTGCTCCTGCCTAGGGTTGATTCCTAGAGCACTCCCCAAAGAACTTCATGCACACACAGCTTTGCCATAAAATGTGTTTCCGGGGAAGCCTAACTCATGACATTCTGCTTATTCACATTCAATTCATTATTAAGATCTGCCCATTTAGCTCACATATAGCTCCAAAATCTGCTCCCTCTTTCCCATCCTTACTGCTACAAAGTTACGCCGGACCCTTACCTGACTTAATCTAACTGCTCTAGCGGCTTCCATTTATTTCCTCATTAAAGTCATCCTTCAAACTGCGGTAAAACCATCTTTCAAAATTTCAACTCTTACCAAGCCTCTGTCTGTCTAAAAATCTTTCAGCATTATTTTATTTCTAGAAAAAATCCAAAATCCTTAAGAAGACATACGAGGTTTTGTAGGATCTAATCCATTCTTCTCGCTATCTTTCAGTGATCCTGGACAATTCCTAGTTTTCCGTGTATTTTTTCATGCTATCTGATTCAATAAACAACTGAAAGAAGTGGCATTAATTAAAGAAGTGTTGCTGGTGGGGGAAAACTTGCATTGCAATTCCATTGTATGATTATGTGGAATTTTTTGGAGAACATTGCAATGATTCTCCACCAGGGGGAAGAGTCTTCCTTCCCTCCAGACTTCAAACAATTAAGAACCTAACACTTCACCACTATTTTGCATTCATTAGAAGAGAGACTATGGAAGATAATCAAGAAGTATAAGACATTGTTTTTGCCCTAAGGGACTCGATAATTTGAAGAATAAGACAAAGAGATTAAATGATTATAAAAATAGAATATGTCCTAAGGTATGTAAAGTATATATTCTTAAAGAACTTTAAATAGAGTCCAACGAGGCCTTGAAATCTGAAGTAAAAAGAAGGAAATAACTACAATTATTAATCAACTACAATTTTCTCATTTAGTGTGCATAACAGCTCTTCGAGTTAGCTAATATTTCCTCCACTTCACACGTGGGGGGATTGTGCCCACCAATACTGGCATGAAATGGCTTTAAGGACGTGAACCGAGGACTTGATAACTGTCAGTGATAGTCTATTACCTTTTCTAAAGTTCAC
This sequence comes from Tapirus indicus, assembly GCA_031878705.1. NCBI lineage: Eukaryota > Metazoa > Chordata > Mammalia > Perissodactyla > Tapiridae > Tapirus > Tapirus indicus. The sequence continues at coordinate 6,835,472 of CM062918.1, forward strand.
TCTCCTCATTAAGCGCCAGTGTACTCAGTGACATCTCTATTACAATTTAAATTGTGTCATCCTTCCTCTAGAAAAACATCCAACTTTTCATGAGTTTCTTTTAAGTGACCACATTCTCTTTTGCTTTTTTGTCCCCAAATATCTGATCATCTGAGCATGTCTCCTAGGTGTTTTGATGATTAAAAAACATATCAACATATCAAAAACAGACATAATGGCTGGGGAATTATCCATCTGATCCAGACTCTCTCTCTGTACAGTTACTGAACTGCTCCAAAATATAAAGAAAACAAATTATAAAATTCCATATGGGAATCTGGCCAACTATTTGCTGCCAGCAGCACTGGAATTGAGGTCATGCCTAAAAATAGACCCTCTGACAACAGCGAATAGCCATGCGGTTGTCTGCTCAAAATAAAAGGGGACTAGGGTGGAGATACAACGCAGCAGATAATCACAGTTTTGACATGTGGAGTGAACTGGAGATGGGTTCTTATGTCGCCAGTTTCTGGAAATACAGAACTATACAGATGCTATATTAAGGCACTGCCACTTGGTATCATTATAGATAGCAATAATACGGAGGAAAGGCTGGTCAGATGTAAAACTGACTTGTGTGCGGGAAAAAGCTTCCTTTGGAAAAGGAAAATCAAAATGTGTCTTATAAACACTTAGTGTCTCAAGTTTACTTGTTAGATCTATGTTACCACATCGTGAATAAAACCGAAATTTATCCAGACATGATCACCTTGAAAGAAAACACATAGAATGAATATAAACATCATCCAGTGCCACAGGATCAGAGGTAAAACAGAAAGGGAAGCAATAAATCCGTTTTGAAAACCTTGGCATTTAAAACTTTCTCTAATTTTTGAAGTGCTATTCATAAATAATAGCTATAGCTTTTTCTGATAAATTAATTTTCTTGAATACACCTTACTAGCGGCCTGATCAATATGCTGTTTGCAATCATTAATATGAATAAATCATGAATAATTGAGCAAGACCACATATTGGTCAGCAGAGTGAGGCGAGTTCAGGGCCACTTTACCTAGATGCCAGAATATTCCAACCTCTTACACAGGTCATCCGCAGCTTTATTGTAGTGAAAATCAGTATATGCAAAGGCTTTTAGATGGAAATGCAAACTTCCCTGTGTCTAGGTCTCTTCCTGTCAATCCAGCTAGAAAACTTTTTATGCCTAAATTGTTCCCTTAAAATAAACTGTTATGTGTTGCCTGGGGAGAGTTCCAGCTGATAGTAGTTAATACCTATTGCACAAGTAGCGCAAAGAGTTTGAGGAAAGGAGAGAAAAACATCTTAATTAGAACTCATGTTTCATGTGTAAAAATTGCTATTTGTAGTTCTAAATTGTTCTTACTTTTAATCCTTTTCAGATACCAGGCCAGGAGAGAGATATCTAGTATAAGCCTTACCTGTTGGGAGAAATAATAGCTGAAGAACACTAATAAAGACATCATAAGAGCATTAATTTATGAACTTGGACTAGATCCACTTTTGTATACGCCTAAAATTTGGTTCAAATTTCAAATATTCAATCTTTTTCCTTGGTTCACAAAAATGATGAAAAAAATATATGTATGTGTATGTATTGTTTCCCTCATATTTATTTTTTTATTCCATCAATCAATTTTTCTTTACTCATCAACCAATTTCAATTTTAACCTGGAAATTTTAGGCATCTTAAAAATTGACAATTTTAACCAATGTTATAAATGGAAAATAGCACTTCGTTTCTGTAAAGATAAAAGGCTTGTGAAAGCACTTCAGTAAAAAGCTACAGTAGAAATTTGAAGTACTGGTACTAGTGTGAAAACTTGCAATCACAGAATTTGCTGTAATTTCCACTTTTCTCCATGATGAAACTTTGGCTAAGTTGCAAAGAAATCTCGAAAAAGATTACAAAACTTTGAGTTTATATTGATGCTATATGAATGCGAGTTTGTGACGACAAAAATGCCGTTCCTTCAGTTACTTCTACTTCTGCCTGGACAGTGAGGAACTTAGTTAGGACTTTGCTTTATTTCCATAAAACCAACTGAACTTGTGACTGGGATCCTCAATATATGCAACAGCTGTGATCGATGGATATCATATGTATCATACATATTCCATATAATACATATTATATACATATGTAAAAATATATGTGTGCATATATATACATGACAGAGATTTCTTTATTAGATTAAAAAAACTCCTTTCACTTTCTCTTACACCTATTTGAAAAGTATAAATATAACAATGTAACTTTAGATGCTTCATGCACACGGAAAGTAAATGTATTTGTTATTGTCACGATCACAGTAATATCATACAGGTAATTTATTGTTGGTTAAGTTTCCAGTTGGCGATGGATTTTGATTTAGAACAACAAAATGGAACCAGCAGATGCAATCCCATTGATTTTTGGCAGCTGGAAGTTGAACAGCTGAAAGACATGACATTTTGAAGCAGCGATGGAAGAGCAAGGATATTTGGCGCAGGCTGAACAGTTTATGACAGCAATATTGCTCTCTGAGTCGCTAATGCATAGTATAAACACAATATTAGGGTTGGTAGTGGGAAAATAACTGTATATACTTCAGTGTTAACCTTCTGAATTCAAATTCTACATCTATAAAAATTACATAGACTATTTGAAATATCTCTTCTAAATGAATTTTAAAGCACAGAATAAGTGTAGTTTTTAAAAACCCTTAGGTTTTGAATTCAAGTCAAAATATGCACATATGTCATGTCTCAAGGTCAGACGTTCAGCAATAAAGTTTCAACGTTTAGTAACAAAGTCATAAGCCCAGTAGCAAACAAGAGAATGCCTTCAAATACACCAAATTTTGTCATGAAATACATTCAAGGAATACCGCCGATCAATTTATTATTTCTTATTCAGAGCTTCCTTAATTCTCATGTAATACGTAACTCTTAAAGTGATTTACCTGGTACCAGCCTATAGCAGAGTGGAACGGGATGGGAAAGTGAGACAATTAGGGACAGTGAAAGGGGAGGGAGCTGACAGTCCTGAGACTGAAGTAAGCAAACCCAAGGAGGCTGTCCCCCGTAATATGGCCTTACAGGAAGAGGATGCAGATTCTTAATGAGGCTGCTGAGTCCCCAGGTAAAGCTGGAATACGGTCAAGGCAGCTTAGGAAGCAAGAGACGATATAGTGACTTTTAGAAAAAAATGACCAGAAAAATGTTTAAAATTTAAAAGGATGTTGGTGTTAAATAGACAGGACCCAGAGGGATGAAACATGAAGTTATGTGAATCACTTTTTTCCCTCGATATCAGTAAAATTAGACGTTGTATTATCTCATGTATTTAGCAATCATGCATTGCGTACAGTGGAGAAAAATCTTCTTTCAGACATTTAACTCCCTCTTACATATCTCACAGTTTGAGGCAAGGTATACATGCAAAAATAAGAAGGTGTTTATATGTGCATATATATGTATACATATGTGCATGCACTATACCCCACATGCATTCATAACTATGTGCATGTACCTTATCTCACGTGTATACACATATATGTGCGTGTACCTTACTGCAAACTGTGAGATATGTGAGCGGGAGTTGTAGAGGAATAAGTAAAAAATAATATCACAGGGAAAGTAGGATATTTCTCTGTGAGGGGCCAGAGGAAATCAAAAATGCTTCACAGAGTAAGTGATAGTTTAGGGCCTCAAAAATGACGAGTTTATCACATGGACTATGTGGGAAAGTATATGACCATCAGAAGAAATAGCTTTTGGAAAACTGTAAGTACTCTAAAATAAAAAGCTCAAGAGTATAGTTTACTGAAGGAGGTTATAGAACGGAGTCAAGATACTGGAGTTTCAACTTTATTCTCTAGGTCTGGAGTCATCACATTTTTTCCATAAAGGATCAGATAGTAAATATTTTTAAGCTTTGCAGGTCATTTGGTCTCTGTTGCAACTACTCCCCACACACTTTGGGCTCTGACATCCCAGGCTGGGCTGTATCCACTCCCCACAGCACACCCCCTGCAATTGCCCCCCTTACCCTGGTAGGCTTCTAACACCTCAGTAGGGTCATCCCTAGCGTGGATGCTCCCCTCACCCAGCTTCAGCTCTGGTACTATACATCCCCATGGACACCCTTCTCAGTGCACTTGGGTTCTCGCCTATCACCCCATGCTGTGGATGACCTCTTCTTCCTGCTTGGACTGTAGGTCCCTCTTCTGGGCCACTGTCATATGCTGATGCTTCTCTCACCCCATTTTAGTTCTGACAATGGACACTAGAATGCTCCTATTCATGGAAGCCCTCTTGACCCTGCTCAGACCAAGACCCCCCTCATCAGACTGCTGCCTTTACTGGACTTTATTTTCCCCATCCTTGGCTTCTCTGTCCTGCATGCCTCCACGGGACTCCCTCCTCACCCACTTTGGGCCCTGAACTGATGGAGATGGAGATGGAGATTGATTACCTATAGGGGGATAGAACAAACCACTGAGTATATTAAGCTTGGTGGGGGCTAGGTTTCTTATGGTGGGTGAGGAGAGTTACCAATATATACACAGTATGAAAGCATCCCCCCTCCCAACACTAATTAATTACAGGGAGAAGACCACATGAATAAAGGGGAGAAAGATGGCCATCTCCAAGCCAAGAAAACAGGCCTCAGAAGGAGTCAATGCTGCTGACACCCTAATTTCAGACATCCAGCCTCCAGAATTATGAGAAAATTAATTTCTGTTGTATAAGCCACCCAGTTTGTAGTACTTTGTTATGGCAGCCCTAGCAGATTACTACAATAATTATGCCAAAGGTGCATAACATTAATCTAATCACAAAGAAATATTGGGCAAAACCAAACTGAATGACAATTTATAATTAAGTAGCCTATAATTTTCGAAAGCAGCAAAATCATGAAAACCTCAGGCAGTTTCACGTTTCACAAACAAACCTCTGCTTAGCTCTGCTCAAGGGACTCGGTCAGCTGCCTGCAGTCTAAATTTACCAGAAAGCAGAATTTAAGCCTTGCAAAATTGGGAAAAAAAACCAAACTGATTTTTTCCAACAGAGATAAGGGGATAAACAGAGCTTTTGTTAGGAACCTCCCTTTCAGTGCCCTCTATCAGACAACAGGATCCAGTTCCCAGAGCACATCCTTTCCAGTCAAACTTAGAGGTTAGATGGCACCAAGTTGGTTTTCATTAAATTGAGAAAGAGGGGCACGAGCTGAGAAGGGAAAATAGTAAATAAATGAGATACTTTATATTTAAAAATTATAATTAGGTGAGAATTTTGGCTTTAGTGAATTACACTTAGAACTGACTGTGAACAGTCTAGAAACCTAAGCTTTTGAGCAAACATATTGCCAAAGAAGCCAGAAATATCATCTCCAATACCTTCGACTCTTCAACATCTAAAACAACTTGCAACCCCTGGGCCCACGACTTTCACAGCAGGAAGCAGCCTGCAGAAGCTGTGCCGCTGCAGATGAGGAGGGCAGATAGTCCACTGCCATTGGATGCAACCATGTAGGATAACTAATACGGAAGAACCTCCTAGACGGCAAAGCCACAAACCAGAAAAGACAATGGACAGGTTTGTTTGTTTTCTGTTCAAGAAAAAGACAACCAATGATAAAGGAGAAGCCTATACATCAGGTCAGGGAGTCTTCATAATCCCTGCCCTGCTGAACTTAATAACTGCCGTGGAAAAGTGGCTGTTTCCCTCCCAACCACACCCCATTCTTCTCTTTTCAAAATGAGTATTTTCAGAATGGGAGTTTTTATTGAAGCCATCCAGGTCCTGCACCAGGAGTATACATCAGCTGTGCATGTGTAGGGAAGAAAGCTTACCTTTTAGTTTGCAGGTGACAGAAAAATGAAGATTCACGTCTGGACGTGGTGGAAGAACACTGCACACCTGTTACCCAGAAATCATGGGTTTAGAGGTAGATATAGAATCTACGGATGTCACTTTAATATCGTCTCCTTTTGGAGGAGGTGAGCAGCTGTATGTATTGCAAGAAGTGTGTGTGTGTGGATACATGGGTGTTCAGAGGGATGGAATTCTTCCCTAACATCACTTGTTCCTTTCTTCCCCTTAGTAATAATGTCCCAAGTTCGGGGCATATAGCCACCTACCCAGAGACTACATTTCCCAGAATCCCTACTGACTAGTGATGATGTAACCATGTGACTAAATTCTGACCAATGGGATTTAATTGGAAGTGATGCATTCAGTTTCTGAGAGCAAGTCCTTAGAAAGAAGGTGGTTGACCTTAACTTTTTCTTTTTTGTGTGTGTGTGAACAGAACAAGAACAGTTGTCTCTCGGTGAGCTTCATCTGCTTCAGTCAAGCAGATGATAACAATGGCATAAGGAATGGTAAAGCAAAAAAATACATACATATTATTTCATAATAAAAAGAAACCACGGTCCTTGAATAACCTCATGAAGTAAAATTACATACTTAATCCGGATAGTCCAGCTGCATCCGGACTGTTTCAGGAGAGTTAAAGAAGGAACGCAGTATCGTTTAATCTTAGCACTATTGCAGATTAGTCTGGGTATTACCTAGTAAAAGGATCATTATAATTCAGAGTAATATTAATTATTGTCAATATGTTAATCATTACAAATTATGTGCCAATCACTCTGCTGAGTGCTTTAAATGAATCATCTGATATTCTTTCCATTAAAAAACCTGCCAGTCTTATACTGTTAATTTCTTCATTATATAGATAAGGAAACAGAGACTTGGTAAGTTTAATAATAATGATTTTTATAATGTTAACATTCATTAAATAAAAATGGTTGTTAGTTGTAGAACATCATTTTATTAGAATATTTTGCAGTTATTAAAACAACTACAAACTACATGTGAAAATATGACAGAAAAGTTTGTTATATTTTGTGGAAAAAGAAGGATTTATAATTGTATATAGAATAAGGATATAATTATCTAAAACATCAAGTAAAAAGGTCTATGCACATAAAATACTGAACAATTATATATACAGTACCATATACCATAAAGTGAGTAATTTATTCTTGTGGGTTGTTGAATACTAATTTTTTTCTTATTTAGGTCATATTGGCCTAACATTGTATAAATTTCAGGTGTACATTACTATATTTCAGTTTCCATATAGGCTGCATTGTGTTCACCACCAACAGTCTAGTTTTTATCCCTGACCGTACATAAGTGCCCCTTTACCCTTTTGGCCCTCCCCTCATAATTATTTTTGGCTGAGGAAGATTTGCCCTGAGCTAACATCTCCACCAGTCTTCCTCTATTTTGTATAGGGGTCGCCACCACAGCATGGCCAGCAATGAGTGGTATAGGTCCGCGTCTGGGAACTGAACCCAGGCTGCTGAAGCAGAGTACCCCGAACTTAACCACTAGGCCAAAGGGCTTGGCACCCCCCCATAATTTTTTAAAAGATGAAAAACATAATTAATTATTCTCTTCCCTAATGAATTTAGCTTTTTTCTATTTATAAGCCTAAATATTATTCTTTTATTTATACCTATAAAGTACTCCAGATGATTTCAAGTGTCTCAAGAAGTTGCCAGACAATTTCAAAATAAAAAGATCATTTAAACTCAACAATAAAGTGTCTGCTATGTTGCCTATGACTCATATTTAGAGGTGGACTTTCGAAATAAAATAGTAACAATTGGTGATCATAGATTTCTGATATGTAGTGTCTCTAAGCCATTATTAGTCTACTTATTTAATATATTTTTGCAACCTAATGATTCTGTTGTTTAAACTCACTTTTATTGAGTATCTTACATGTTCTAGGAACTGTGCTAAGTGCTAGAGATATAAAGATGAAAAAGACGCTGTCCCATTCCAGAAGAGTTCATTGTCCAATGGGATCAATTATATTTAAAGAAAAATACATTAAACCAGACATTGAAACTTTGAGTATATTAACACTGTGTATGGATTATTTATGGATCTTGTCTTAAGCCATTTATTATACTATTTCTTTCTAAGTATTTAGTGACTTATTAAAATTATAAACCACATTTATCTTGGAGACTTCATTAAAATGCCCAGCCATTCAAGGCTATTGTGTTCCTATGGTGTGTCGTGTTTTAGGCAGTGGGGAGACAGATATAAATGACACATTCAAATGGTATGAGGTTGCAAATAATAACTTGTCATTAAGGTTTGAAACCACAGATAGCAATTAAGGCAAAAAATATCTGTTTAATAATTCAATGTAGAGAGTAAAAATGAAATGCAAAAAATCTGATCTACTTCCTTCAGTAATTAGTACTTTTAAATATTAAAGAAGTGTATGACATTGCAACATCGTTACCTTAGTCTAATATTTATTTAGTTATGTAATAGAATTATTACAGTATGAAGTGCTTTGTCATTTTAATACTCAAAGAGACTTACAACTCATGTACCAAAGTATAGTAAAATTTGTTAGGTATTCACAAAGTTCATCCCTCAAAGCAATAAAATAAAAAAAGCAAACAAACAATACAATGTGGGCAGAGGACAGAGACAACTAAAAAAGTTAAAATGACAAGTTTACTCTGAAAGATATGCAAATTTTATAGCAATCAAAGAAATGTGAATTAAAATTAATAGAAAAGTTAGCCTATCAAATTGTGAGAGAGATCACTAAATGTTCAAGAATACATTGTAAAAAAGGACCTTTAATGAAAGCTGTTTGGGATAATAATGTATACAACTGTTTTGGAGGACAATTTACCAAGGTGATTAAAAATCCTTAATTTTGGATAAACTCTAAGCCAGTAATTCCATTTTTATGTGCTTTTCCTAAACATGACTATGTTCCAAGATACAGGGACAAGAATATTCACTAAAGTTTTATTGTATTCATATTATATTTCTATTCCACAAAACATACATTTTCAAAAAAAAATCAGAAAAAAACAAGCAAACACAATGAAATTAAAGATCACTTGCATTTCCACATAAAGACAACAATCATTGCTATTTTTGTCTACACTGAAAGTACATGTTCAGTTCTTCACAAAATTAGATTATATGTACTCACACAAACAGACTTATGTACCTGAATGCTGGTTTGGAATCCATATAGCTAAAGTAGAAAATACCTCAAATAATGCTAAGGGATTGCATGAATAAAATATGGTCCATCACTATGGATTTGCTAGCAGGACTTATCTTACTCATTTTCATCAAAGACTTCTTTTGGGAATCTTTAAATTTTTCAAATGTTCTTGTGTGGATGATACATATTCAGTTTTTACTTAGCAAAAATAACGCAGACTGTTTTACATTAGAACTTAAGGTAGTGATGAGCCCATGTAAGTGCTCTGAAGACCTTCCATGCTTATCACACATCTCCACGTATGTTATTTAGAGGCATAATTATATTGAGCATATAAGACCCCAAAGAATTTTGTATAAATATGATCTGTATATTAATGGTTAAGATATCTGTAATTTGAGCCTTTTCTGGCTGGACTCCTATAAATCTATTGAAGCTTTGTGTTAGAAATCATTATCATTGGCATTTTGGAAAAGTAGGAAACTGTAAATCTATCTTGTCCTTTATAGAAATAACAATTATATAATGAATTTTTGGTGTCATTTTATGGATAATGCAAATGGACTGTAAGTTCTTCTGTGCTGTTGATAAGATTTTTGTTGTCTCCTAAGCATGTAAAACAGAACCTGACTCATCACACTCCATACACATTCATCCACTGAATGAATGAGTCAATAATTTTTATTCAAAAAGTCAACAAGAGCAAGAGTTGAGTTAAAATTTAGCAAAATGAGTAAAAAAATTATTTGCTTTGCCATTGAAGTGGTTCATTTGAAATTTTGTGAGCAGTTTTTGAAAATAGATTGTTTTGGTTTTTGTCAAGAACAATTTCCAAAAATATTATTTTTTTTACTGTGGTCATTATTTAAAGACTTGGAACTCTAGCTCATAAAAGAAAACACAGAGGAAATATATGTTTATATTGTGAGCACTGAATGTGAAGATCAAGGTCAACAGTCATTGAAAAAGAAAAGAAAAAAGTAAAAAGAATGAAAAGTAAAATACAGTACAACAACTAAGACGTTAAAACTTCTTTAAAAATTGCTTGGAATATATCAGGTACTATGATTAGTGCTTCATGGACATTATCTCTGCCTTTTTAAACCTGTGGTTTATAACCCCTTAGTGCACCATGGAATCATCTAGTGTGTCTCAAACCACATTTTCTAATAGAATCACTTTTAGAAAGATATTAAGCATTATTCTGTGTAACTTTTGTTTCAATTTTATATGATGTCTGTTTATGTCTGTGTGTGTGTGTGTGTGTGTGTGTGTGTGTGTGCAAGGGCATCTCTGTTCTTGATGTCATGTACTTCTTACACTTAGGCATGGGCCCAACATTTGAAAGTTACTGCCTTATCTCCTTTAATCATCACAACAAAATTATGTATTAAGTACAGTTACCATTGCCAATTTACAGAAAGAAAATTGAGTTTCAGATTTGATAAGTAATTTTCCCAAGTTTATATTTAGGAAGTAGCAGAGTCAAGTCTTGACTATGAAATTCTGAGCATATCAGAGGTCATGATTTGGATCCTTCTCTCTTTTTCTAGATATTTGCTCTTTCACAAATTTCCTAGTTCCTAATCTCTCTCCCTCCCTGTCTCCAGCTTATGATCCAGAATAATTTTGCTCTTTTCTTCTATAGCAACCTCTGGGGTGGGAGGGAAGAGGGAGAATCCCCACCCCTTTCCCTTAAAGTTCTTATGGCTGCTCAAATAATTAGAAAGGCAGGTTAGCAGGAGAAAATAAAACTAAGTTTAATAACATGTGTAAATGGGGGAAACCCAGAAAACTAAGCAACTTGCCCCAAAGGCCAAAGTTGCCACCTTAAATATCATCTCAACTAAAGACAAAGGAGGGTGTTGGGGGTAGAGGTTTGGGACTTCAAAGGGGAGGAAGGCAATTCACATGGAGATGGAAAAGCAAATGTTTGTTAGACAACTATTTACTGGGCCACCTATAGAGAATGTGGCCTGAGATAGCTTGTTGGTGCCTTTCTTATCACACCTATTTTACATTATACTACATTTATCTCTTGGTATTAGCTCCTTCCTGGATCAGGACTTCTACCTTAAATTCTTTTAGGCAGTTTGGAGGAAGGCCAAATGTTCTTCCTGAGTCTTCCGAGCCTTTAGAGCCTTTATTGTCTTCAACTTGAAATAATCCACATGCCAGAATGGCTCGTCTTGGGGTGGCCTGCCCTGAACCCCATCCCGGGATTCCCATCTTTCACAGAAAAATATTTCCAAGGCAAGCATAATCTCCTCTATTATCAATTTGGAAATCTTCTCATATATGAACAGATTTGCAGTTATCCCTTTGAAATTTTTATAAATTTAGAGACTATCTCAAAGATCTCTCTCCTGTTCTTCCAGGGTTCCAGCAGAATCACATCAACATATGAGTCTTCAGTGTTTTGCACGCGCGCGCACACACACACACACATACACACACACACACACACACACACACACACACTCACTCTCTCTCTCTCTCTCTCTCAAATCTATCCAGGACCTCTGTTTATGACAGTATAGCATTCTGGATATTATGAAAAGCAAACATCTAGGAGTTGATTAAAGGACAACAAATATATTATAAATGTATTGCCAAGCTTTTAAGAACTTATAAGAGAAACATCCAAGAGAAACAAACAAAAAACCGGAAACAAAGCAATGTGTCTGATTCTACAAACCAAAAGGTAACTTAGGTGGATAGATGAATGCAGAAGCTGGTGTTGCTACCCACCCAGGGCAAAAGCCTAGTAGAGCAAAAGAATTTGGTGCATTCTCACCACACACAAACCAGAGGTAACTATGTGAGGTAATGGATGTGTTAATTAACTTGACTTGGTGGCAATCATTTCACAATGTATATCAAGTCATCATGTTGTACATTTTAAATATAAACAATTTTATTTGTCAATTATGCCCCAATAAAACTGGAAAAGAAGAGAATTTGAGGCATTATAGTCCTGAAGGGAAGCTACACACTGGTCCTAGAGCCAAACAAAGTCAGAAGACAGAGCTCGTGTTTCAGAGAAATGGAAAAACCTAAGGCTAATACACGTGTAAATCATGCTTTATTCCAGTAGTCATCTAGGATGCTCCACTTAATTTGTCTTATAACAAATGCAAATTGTTTAAATGGTTTTACTGAAGTGGAATTGACATGCACATATTTAAAGTAAACAATTTGGTAAGTTTGATGTATGATGAAACATATGAAACCATCACCACATTCAAGATAATGAAGCTATTCATCACCTCCAAAAGTTTCCTCACACCCTTTTGTGATTCCTCCATCCATCCATGTCCACCCCTCAAACTTCACACCCCAGTCCTCGGTTTACCACAGTTCTACCTAATATCATTATAGGTTATTTTGCATCTCCAAGAATGTTATACAAGTGGAATCATTGATATGCCATTTTTTTGTCTTCTTTTACTCAGCTTAACTATTTTGAGATTGATCCATGTTGCTGCATGTACCAATTTTTTATAACTTTTTATGTCGAGGCAGTATTCTATCATATGGATACAGTACAATATGTTTATCTTCATCACTTGAAAATACTTATGTTGTTTATAATTTTGAACAATTACAAATCAATTCTCTATGAAATTTTACATAGTGATCTTTATGTGGACACAGTCTTTCTTTTTCCTTGAGTGAACACCTAGTAATTGTTGATGCAAAATAACCAATAACCATTCTATAGATAAGAGAAACAAGGTGAGTTTACTTGAGCCAGAGTGAGGATTATAACCTAGGAAGGCCTTGGAAAGCCTTCCGGAGAAGCATGGTTTTCAGTACAGTCATACCTTTTTTGAAAAAAGAACATACATTAAACATTCCCAGGGAATATTTTCATCAAAATTTCAAAAGGTGTTCAGTTGCAAATTAGCAGGTCAACATGACCCCGATGTCAGGAAAGGGACTAATCCAGGCACTACCAATAGGGCAGTACCAATAGGGCCTTACCAATAGGGTGTTACCAGTAGGGCATAGGAGGGGAAGTACGCCTTCTTATCTCAAAAGAGTACTTTCTTTACTTTAATGGTTAAGCAGATGTACAATGCATGTTTGATAGGCCGTAAGTCAGGTTTTTTAGTTCACACTGAATCAGTTTTGAACCCAAACAGTTACCCCATATTCCTCAATATGTGAGACTCTATTGTCATAATCTAATGCAGAGTCACATGGTGAGCCTAGGTTTCTCTCTTATGACACTCCAAACTGTTAACCTCCCCTCACCCCAAGTGGTTGTACCATCTTAGGTGTATGAGCACTCTAGTTGCTCTACATCCTCACCTCCACTTGGTATTTTATTGGTATATATTTATTTATATATATTTTTATTTAATAGGTATATAATGTACCTCACTGTGGTTTAATTGCCATTTCCTAATGACTAAAGATTTTGAACAAATTTCCCTATGATCATTTGGCATTCATATATATTTTTTGGTAAAGTATCTGATTAAATCTTCTGCTCATTTAAAAAATCATGTTATTTGTTTTCTTATGGTTGAATTTTGAGACTTCTTTATATATTCTGAATGTAAATATTTTATCAGATTGATTACTTGCAAATATTCTTTCCCACTCTATAGTTTGCTTTTCATATTTTTAATAGTATCTTTTGAGGAGCAAAATTATTAATATTTACAAAGAATAATTTACCCTCTTTCTCTTTTAGTGATTGTGTTTTTTTTGTGTGTCATATGAAAGAAATCTTTGCCTAAAAAAAGTCACAAAAAATTCCTATCATGTTTTCTTGTAGAAGTTTTATAGTTGTGGGTTGTGCACCATTTGTTGAAAAGACTATTCTTTGTCTGCTGAAGTGTATTTGCATTTTTGACAAATATCGATTGACTATACATGTGTGGGTCTAGTTGTGAACTCTATACTCCAAACTATGAGTTTAGTTCTGAACTCTACATTGATCTGCTTTTCTATCTTTATGCCAGTACCACATTCTATTGATTACTCTAACTTTATAATACATCTTCCATCTTTGCTATTTTGTAAAAGCTCTGTTGGCTACTGTATTAGTCAGGGTTCTGCATTAGTCAGAGAAACAGAACTGATAGGATATATATATATAATATATATATATGTATATGTATACATTTATATATATATAATCTCCTGTATACATTTATATATATATATAATCTCCTGACAAGTCCCAAGATCTGCATGTTGAATCAGCAAGCTGGAGACCCAGAGACTGGCAGGCTTGATATCGAGGAGAAGCCAATGTTTCAGTTTGAGTCCTAAGGCAGGAAAAAAGGCAATGTCCTAGTTCTAAGGCAGTCAGGCAGAAGAATTCTCTCCCTCTTGGGGGAAGATCAGTTATTTTGTTCTATTCAGACCTTCAACTGATTGGATGAGACCCACCCACATTAGGGAGGGCAATCTGTTTTGCTCAGTCTAACAATTTAAATGTCAGTCTCATCCAGAAACACTCTGAATGATATTTGACAAAATGTCTGGGCACTCTGTAGCTTAGTCAAGGTGACACATAAACTTAACCATCACAGCTATTCTAGGTCCTTTGCAATTCAACATGAATTTCAGTGGAGGGATTTCTACAAAAAAACCTGCTGGAATTTTGATTGGGATTGTATTGGATCTATAGATCAGTTTGGGAAGAACCGAAACAATAAATATATTTGATCTCTTGATCCATAAAAACACTGTCTATCTCATCATTTATTTAGGTCTCCTATAATTTCTTTAACCAATGTTTTGTAGTTTTCAGTGCATAATTCTTGGAATTTTTTTCTCTGAATTATCTCTAAGTAGTTCATATTTTTGATGCTACTGTAAGGGGCACAACTCATTCCTGATATTTGTAATTTGTGTGTTCTCTCTCTCTCTCTCTTTCTTGCATAAGTCTAGACAGAGGTTAATCAGCTTTATTAATTTTCTGAGAGAACCAACTGTGTTTTCACTGAGTTCCTGTTGTTGTTTTCTATATCATTGATTTCTACTCTAATCTTAATCATTTCCTTTCATTCGTTTACTTTGTGGTTCACCAGCTGTTATTTCTCCAGTTTCTCAAGGTAATATCTGCACACATTGATTTGAAACCTTTATTCTATTCTAATTTAATTGTTTACTGCTTTAAATTTCCCTTTAAGTTTAGCTACATTCAACAAATTGGTATATTGTGTTCTCATTTTCACTAAGTTCAAAATATTTTTAAATTCTCTTTGGATTTCTACTTTGACCCATGTGTTATATAGAAGTATGCCATCTAATTTCCAAGTATTTGAGGATTTTCCAGATATCTTTCAATTATTGATTTTTAATTTAATTCCTTTATGTTCCCAGAACTTACTTTGCGTTACTTGAATCCTTTCGAATTTATTGAGCTTTGTTTTATGGCATAGAATATAGTGAATGTTCTTGATACATGTTCTATGTGCACTGGAGAAGAGTGTGCATTCTGCTGTTGTTGGGTGAAGTGTTCTACAAATGCCAATTTGATTACCTTGTTTAATAGTGTTCAATTTTTTCGATCCTCACTGGTTTTTCTATTTGTTCTCTCTATTATTGAGAAAGGGGTGTTGAAATCTGCAAGTACTATTGTGGATTTGTCTATTTCTCCTCTCAGTTTTATCAGTTTGTGGTTAAGTATTTAGAATCTTTGTTATTAGATTCAGGAACATCTAGGATTGTGTTTCTTGTTTTTTTGATGAATTATCTTCTTGTCATTGTGCAATTACTCTCTCTATCCTTTGCTCTGAAATCTACTTTGATATTAGAACCAGCCCTATTTTCTTTAGAAAGGCACAGCACAGTACATCTTTTTCATTATTTTACTTTTAACTTTTTCTAGTTGTATATTTAATGTGATTTTCTTGCAGGTAGCATGTAGTTGGGCCTTGCTTTTTATTATATACAATATGACAAGTTCTGCCCCTTATCTGAGATTTTAGCTCATTTAGTTTATTTTGATTATTGATATTGATGGGTTTAAATCTATCATTTTTGTTTGCTGTGTGTACCATCTGTTCTTGTTCCATTTTTAATCTTTTTCTATCTTGCTTTAGACAAATTGAGTACTTTTTACAATCCCATTTTATCTCCTTTGTTGGCTTTTTAGTTGTGCTCTTTTAATGGTTGCTTTAGGATTTATACACACCTTTAACTTATCACACTTTACCTTCAGCTGATATTAACATCTTATGTTTAATATAAGAAACTCACAATTGTATACTTCCACTTCTCTCTTCCCAAACTTTGTGATATTTTTGTTGAAAGAAGAAAACAACAAGCAGCCCCTGATGTCCAGGAACTGATCTGATGCTCACAGCTAAGCCTTGATGTTATTACAGATTTAATGCTTACAGCTAAATAATTTTGTTCTACTATTGAACATAATAATGTGACAGAATATCTATATCAAATGAAATTACTCAAATGGATAAATAAACACAACATGTTCATACAGTGAACATTAATGAAATATCATCACATGCATCAAAATGGGTAAATTTCCTATTCAGTCAGAGAAGAAAATAACCATTAGATACCACTAAATATAAAGAGCAAATCACACAAAATTAAACAGTATGTGGTTGGGCATGAGTAGATTTATGCAAAAACTATAACCACAAAATTATACAAAATTCTGGCAAGTGGTTTCCTCTGGGTGAGAAGAGAGAGAGTTGAAATCAGTGATTTGCATGAACAGGATTCAAAAATATGTTTATTTTTCCATTTCCTGATGCCTAACTAAGGTTGTGAATTAATGGGTTCTTATTTTATTTTTATCATGCACAAATTATGTGTGTGTGTGAATATTTTATTATAGTAAAAGGAAAAATATCCACTTGTATATAAAAATAAGGTAAAAAAGTGACTGTAATCTTTAAAGACCATGCATGCGAGGGCATTTTCCAACAAGGCTGCCTGAGGGAGTGAGGCTCCCATACTCTTGGGAGGAATGCAGCTTTGAACAATTGCTTGGGGCTTGTATAGTTTATAATTGTATAAAACCGATACGGTGTGATATTTTTCTGTCAGTAGAGAGAGGATATTCCCAAAAGTTTATAAAAAATCAGTTGTTTGTAACGTATGGATCTCACTTTATTATTCCTTTTCTTTACTGACCATATAGAATGTCAGTTCCCAAATTCTCTTTTGAACTGGCTTTGCATCCTGCTTGTTTCCTCGTTAAGTAAGTGAAACCGTCAGACATGAGTTTTATTTGTTTGAGCATTAGATTTTTTAACATTTTGAGAATTATCACTGACTCTTATGGAAGTCCCACTGACATGTTACACTCACTGGATTGGGGAACAGCTCACGAATCAAGGAAATTCCAAGGGCCACTTTGAAAGCTCTGACCATCCTGATCAGTGAGTTCTTGCTGACTTGTGACACAATCACCTTATTTTCAGAGCTCTCCTCTGTTAACGTCTGAGGACCTAGGATGTCTTTCTCTTTCAAAAACTGAAAAATAAGAAACATACAGGTAATGACTGAAAGCTGGTTAATGTCTCATTGTTCTGTTGCTCATCTTTCCACCGGGAATCAAACGTCGGGTCTGGCTTGGTCTTGGCGTTCCTGGTGGCCGTCTTGCCTCCAGAGTCAGAGCCTTGTGTGTCTGGCTCTGGATGGACCCCTGTCTTTTTAGTTTTGAAACTGGTGTGCTGTCTGAAATGCCGCTGTTTCAGCGTGAAAATCTGTGAAACCTTCAAAAGGTGAAATCAAATAATGACCTTTCAGATGTCTGTTAGTGTTTGTTTTGCTTAAAGAATTTCATTGCTTGGGGGGTTGGTGTCACAAAGTACAGGGGAGAGAAAGTAGCCGCCCACAGGAGTCATGTGTCTTACGCCTGAAGAAAGAGTGAAATGCGTGTTTTTTCAATTAGGGTGAGAAATTACCCTTTCTTAGAGGTCTGCCTACTTGAAAGCATTTTTTTTTTTGGTCCATTTAATCCCTTAGGGGTTGTTTTCATGTCTTTTCCGTGCCTGTATTTTATTTTTTCTATAGATAAAGTCGTAAAAGTGAAGTTGCAAGCTCTTTGTGATCTTGTGCATTTTATCTATAAAAGAAAAAAGCCTTTATTTCTTGTTGTGTTAATATTAGTAGGAAATCTTTTCCCGGGATATAGCACATTAGATTATCAAGTTTCTTAACTTTAAAGAAGCTCCTATCCTGACTGGCTAATAAAGAATAAATGCTTATATAAATCTGATGGAAATGCTCACATAAATCTTGTAGAGTCAAGTTTGGGTATACAGAAAAGAGAAAGAGCTAAACTTCTAATACTTTAAATACACTAGACTTTTCGGAAAAATGCCTTCTCACAGAAGCTGCTAGCAGCCACTAATTTTGAAAATTGTGGGTAGAGTGTAGTAAAACTGTATATTTAAAAATTTTAAGGACTGGGTTTGTTTTTTCGTGGAAAGCCTAGTTAGTAAAAAAGTCCTTGAATTCCCAATGTCGGCAAGATGTCAGAATAGGAAGTCCAGCCCTCAGTTGCCCACAGAAACCCCAGTTTAACAACAGATCAGCAGAGTTGAGATTCTCTTGCTGGCTTTGAAGATGTGAGACGGCGTGTTTGAGAGCCATGTGGCTAAGACCTGAGGGCAGTTTCTAGGAGCTGAGAGTGATCCCTAGTGACAGCCAGAAAGAAAATGAGACCTGAGTCCTGCATTTGTAAAGAACTTAATTGCAGTAACAGCTGGCACGAGTTTAGAAGGCAGCCCCAAACGTCAGTTAGGGTGACTGTGCTGGCCAGCCAGACACCTTGATTTCAGCTGGTAATGCTGAGCAGAGTAAGTCAACTAAGCCATGCCTGGACTCCAAGTCAGGACAACTGAGATAATGAACGTGTGTTATTTTAAGCTGGAAAGATGGTGGTAATCCATTATGCAGCAATAGAAACTAATACAGTACAGATGCTGTATCTATTCCCACTTTAGGACGTGTGAACAGGTATGTGTGATAGTAGAGAACACACATTGCACACCTGGGAACTATGGTGAGCTTGTGTGCAACATATATCACTATCCTTCTCCCAATTCGCCAAATGTCTGTAGGGAAACTAAGTGTTATGGTCACAATTGCAATTAATATGGATGATCAACACTATAATAGAACCAATGATATTAAAGAAATACAGACATGTGCAGAAGATTGGGTGTGTGTGTTAATCAGGACTGTAGTTTCTGATTATCACAGGAAAAGAGACAGAGATTAATATCTTAAAGTCAAAATGTGTGGTTGTACCAGAAGGTGAAAGAAGATATCAAGACATCAATTTTCAGGAATACAGACAGTGGTAGAAGGTTTGAGGAAAAGTGAACTTGATGTCTTTTGGTTTAAATACCCGCAGATAATGAGTCTGAAAAAAAGCAATGAAATGTGCTAAAATTTTGACAAAGTTGCCTCTGTTTGGATTGGATTATTCAAAAGAAAAATTAAAATCTTATGAGTTCTTGACTGCTAATTGTTCTATTCCTGCAACACTAGCATTTTGTCCTCTCTTTGTTCAAATGACAAATTAGTTTTGGAGTGTGCAGTTTGCTTTTCAGGAGAGGTAGTGTGGTCTGCCCAGGTCTGAAAACTTTCTTGTCATACTAGAATAACTTTATGTGCTTCTATGCTGAATTTGTCTTCCCCTTAATTATTAAAAAAATGAGAAATGATAGAATTTCCTCACTCTTTAAACACTTAAAAAAATCCTATCATATTACTTCTGCTATATTTTTAAATAAGCTGTTGTCATTTTGAGTAACAGGTTGCCTGATCTGAAAGAATAAGAATTAATTATGTAGGATTGAGTACAATGATGAGGAAAAATGTGTTTTTAAAAATGTACTATGGTTAGATTTTTGAACATTTTATTATCTGATAGGTCTATAAAGCAGCCTTTTCTCTTTCTTCTTGATCTGTACCTAACTCTCATTCTAATTAGTAGACCAGGGTTTTGGAAACAATAATAAAACATTTAAAAAATGGTATCTTGTTCTTGCCAAACCCTCAGGGTTGAGAGAGAACTACTTTTACCCAATCTCTTTACTTCTAATGGCCGTGTAGCTGTTTACATATGTTCAACAAGAAATTGTCCTCCTTTGTACTAGGATACAACTGGACACAGTCACTGTGCAACCAAAGCCATACTCGGAGTTTCATACTTGAGAAAAGATGTCATTTAACGTGGAATGACCAGCCTACCATTAGTTTGCACGTCACGTGTGGAAGCAGCGCCTCCAAAGCCCTTCCAGAAAACTGTCCTGTTACCGCTCGTTGACTTGCCAGGTCCCTGCCGGTAGATTAGGAAGGTTAGTAGATTCGGGGGGACCTCAGAATGAAAGGAATGCACCCAAATTTATAGGTATGAATGAATTTCTCGGTTTTGCTGTATATACTTAACAGCGAAGAGAAGATTGTGTTTGCGCTGCTGAGAGTGTTTTGGTCTCTGTCATCTTAGATAATTCAAGCAAACTGTGTAATTCAAGCAAACAGACTGAAGATACTTAATAGTTAAATACTTAAAAGGACCGGAAGGTGAATTTGCACACCTCTCAGTTCTTCCACAAAGAGCTGCATCAGAAGATTTTGCCATGGCTGCAAAACAGGTCTACTCTAAGCCTAAGATAATATGCTTGGAATAGGGGAAAGTAAAGCAGGGAAATCTGAAGTATTTAGGAATACTGACCATCTCTTAAGTGCTTATTCCACGTTAGACTCAGTGCTAGGCACAGTAGATGTTACGTTATAGAATCCGCAATGCAGTTCTCTGAAGTGAATCTCATTCCCTGTTCACAAATGTTAAACTGAGGTTAAATACATTTCAGTAACTTCCAGAGACCACACAGCTAAGTGACTTGTGAAGCCAGGAATCACAACCAGGTCTGAGCTGCCAAAACAAGCGCCCTTTCTCCTGAATACTCAGTGTAACCAAATTCTCCATTTCCAGTGAAAACGTTTTGGGCACATGAGCGACCAATCAGTTCCGTTTCTTTCCCCCACCTGTTTTGATTTATGTACATTTTTTAAATTAACAGGTAGACCTTAAAGTGGAAGCAGACACCAAAATTAGCTAAGAAACATGCTCTCTTCTGCAACTGTAGTCCAGCAAACATCTGGAGAAAGTTACTGCTGTGCTCAGTATTTAAGAAATTCAGTGAATAAAAATTGGGGTTTTCATTTTTTTTCAAAACTGTTTTACTATTTTTATGTTCATTTAAGAAAAAAGTTTGTCTATTTGTTTCGTTGCTTTTGAGGAGCTCATAAGCCACAACTTCTGTCCCCTGAGAGATTCAGACTGTTCAAACTTGAAAGTCAGATCTCTCTCATGACAGCACCCAGTGAAACCGACCAGGGGTGGGGACACACCCTCCACAAGAGGGGAGGACACCAACTTATTCTCTGGCTTCTTGCCCCGAGGGCATTGATAATTCCACTACAGAAGATGGACTCTCGTGGTTCTCCAATACACAATGAAGCTCAATAAACGCTTATTTCAACTGTTTTAATTGTTTTTTTGATCACCACTTTTGAGAATGCTTATGTGTTTCATCAGTGTGATGAGAATGTCATATATACCTCAGATAGCCTCTTTATTGTTTTATTTTTGTTTTGTTGGGTTTTTTGCATGTTGTCTCACTAACCTGTCTAGGGCATTATAATATTTTATAAAAGGCCAATATCTTAGAGAGGCACTGTAAAGATAAATCAATTTTAGGTTTAAACATCATCAATGGATGGATCATGGATTTCCTTCCTCCTTAAGTAAAGTCACATCAGCTACCTTTTCCGTCCCCCTCCTCAGTACATTTATCTTGCCATGCTGATTTTTTTTTCTTTTTCTGAAATCCCCACTGCTGATGCTTTCTTTTCCCCGTCAGCCTTTGCAAATGATGACACTCTTATCTTTTTTACTTCACTTTTTTCCTAGTCTCAGCACATCTGGCACGTGTTCTTATGACGTAACTCACACAGCACATGCCTTCCCCAAGGATGGTTATTATGACACTTTCTGTTTTCAGTCCTGTCATTGCTCCTGCTGTTCATTACACTGAAGCTCGGCCAGGGCAGTGGGATTTTCGGTTCTGAACACAGGTGCCCACCCAAGGGCGGATGTTTGGGTAAGTGTGTGTCCCCCCTTTACTAAACCATTTGCTCTTCTGTCAGCGTCCTCCCAGATGGGGTACAGTTTTGCAATAAATTGTAAAGGTCTCTTAAAAATTCCTGCAGAGGCCCTGTGTGTACTAATGAGCCCCTGGACTAGCAGCTCCTCATCTTATCTCCAGGATCCACTCGGTACCTGGCAAAGATAAGTACTTAAAAAGAGTGTTTAATTAATCGAATGGCTTAATGATGTAGCTCCCGATGGATGGTGTTTCCTCCGTTCAGTGACCCTGCTGTAGCTTTATGCCATCTTAGGTCAGGAGTAGTTGATGGAGTGGTGAGAATAGCACATTTGGAGCTCCTGAGTTTGTTATTCCAGTTCCACCATTTACCAACTGTGTGACCCTGGGAAAGTTACTTAACCTCTCTGAGTTTTAGTTCCCTCATCTGCTAAGTGGGAATATTAATGGTAGTTATTCCATAGAATTACCATGGGAATTAAATGAGTGAAAATATATAAAGAGCTTGAGACAGTGCTTGGCACATGAAAATACTATTTAAGTTCTTGTTACTATTTTTACCATCAGAAACGACTCTGTAAAATTCATTGTTTAAATACATGAAGAGTACTTTTTATTGCATCTTTCATTAGATTTCTCAAATTTCTTAAAGGAGAAATTGCCTTCTGGTATCTGTTCTAGGAATAGTGTTCTTCTACTGAGAATTACAATTGTTTCCAATTTGGATTCCTGCTTGAGTATTCAAAGCGAATCTGCAGTCCACTTATAGCAAATTAGTAAGATTTGACAACATATAATTCATATGCTAACTTATATAGGTCTTGATTATATTTTATCTTTAGACTGTTATCTCAAACTGATTTAGGGACTTGACGTTTTATACCAAATAATCAATTGGTAAAATATGAGAAAAGACGGTGACCCTAAGTTTCTATGTAATTTTCATCAAGTCTCTGAATTGTCCAGTATAGTTTTCATTTCTATCCAACTAGTAGAATAAAACTTGTCAAATGGAGAAATATGAGAATATTTTGCATAACATGCTATCTGCATGTGAAATCTTTTTATTTGTATTATTTATTCTTAGAGGACATTATCATATGGTAAATCAGAATATAATCATTGTCGTTATACTACGTGCTGCCATAAAGCGTTTGCTGTTATATCATGTCTTTATAATACATATAGAAGAAACCACATATTTTCTGGAAGATGCCTTTTATAAACATTACTAACCTGAAGTGGACTCTGTTAAGGAAATGAAAATTTTCCTAAGAAAGTAAACAACAAAACAAACAGACAAGTGGAAACTCTTGGCTATTCTAAAGTCACAGTGAAAACTTAAATATTTGATTCAAAATAACTCTAATATCAGAGGCATTAATGGCCCCTGGAGATGCTGTTAAAACTCTCATTACGTGAAGACTAGAATAATTGCCGTCTCCCTGATTGTTAAACAATTGCTTACTTCTTTACACGATTTCTAATTGGCAATGATTTAAAAATATGTTGACAGCATGCTGATACAATTACAACATGGGAAATATATGTGGTGATTATATAGTCAGGATTTGAAATTCCATTTCACTTTAATTGGGATAGAAAATAGAGCTTCCAAGATACGTAGGATTCTGATTTTTTCCATTTAGTAAACTGACTCCAGAGTTACCTATCAGTATTATTATTCCTTTTTACACAATCTTCTTAAGGTCAAATACTTGTTGTGCCATCATATTTTAAAGTAATTTCTAGAGAAATGCCATACAAAATTGATATTAACAAGTTTAAAGTAAATTTACCCAAGAGATCTTAGAAACTTCCAGAGTACGTGTCTTAGCAAGTGGGGGTTATGAACTTTATTTTTTCCTCCATTCTTTTATCAAAAATTCTCACACAAATACCTCAGGCAGTAATCAAAATAACACCTTTAATGGTCCAGGTAATTAGAACTCAAGAAAAACTGCCTAAGGGAATAGTTTTGTGACCTTTTTTATTGTTTTCTCCACAAACTTTTTAACAAAAAGGAAGTCAAGTCCCTGAAATTATAGTATAAATAATCTTCCTGCTGCCATGCTTTCCTATATCTTCAGGAGACATATTTTAACCAAAAGGCAAAAGATGGAAAAAGAAAACACTTGTGCTGCCAGTCCCCTTTGCCAGAATAAGCTGTGGGACTGGGGAGCAGGAGGTCCGTCTCTAATTTCACTTCGACTGATTAAGCGGTAACGTTAGCAGAGACTGGATGACTTGTTCAGTGTCCCGAAGCTGGTTAGCAGCAGGACACTGATGTCGGTTTTAAGAATGTGATGTTCTATCAAGTCCATCTCTACCAAGTTACTCGCCCCTTACACAGACCATGGCACTTGTCTTGGCAGGAGTGGGGACAAATGTTCCAATTAGCCAAGTTAATAAAGTTCCTCAAAGCTTGGATTTTGTACTTTCTACAGTGATGAATTAGCCACAGACTTAGAGCAGCCAATGACAGCAACAAGTTTAAAATCTAAAATGGTTACGGTGTTGAGAAGGATGATGGAGAAAAAGAGATCAATGAAGAGACTATTGTCGTGGTCCAGGCAGAGCATAAAAGAGAGCTTCACCGATGATGGAGAATCTGGGGATATTCTGACAAGGAAAGATCAGGTAAACATTTGGGAGATAAAGACCACAGGCTTTGGGATTGAACCTGAGGGAGAGGAAGACCTTGGGAATGATACCTCTAGCTTCTATCAGGTGTGAAAAGAATGAACCAGACAGAGAGACCAAGAAGGACTTCACTTTTCCCTCAGCATCACTAGAATCTACTCAGGCTTCTTTCGGACCCCGGGCACCTGATTCCCCTCTCACCCAGGCCTGACCACAGAGGGCCTCCTTTTTCTTAGAGCATTTATTTAGAAAACTTGTACTTGCAAATGTTTAACTTTGCCCCTTTGAGATACAAATCATTTAAAACGCCTCTTTCCAGTGTACTAACCCAAGGCTGTCTTTCTCGCAGACCCGAGAACCTTCTCCTTGAAATGGAATCACCAAGGAAGACAGCATCCCTATTTCTCAGTCTCTGGGGGAGGGTCAGAGTCCAACTCCAATTTTCAAAACTACCTCTTGTCATCAAGATGTGAGACGTTCACTTTCCTTTGGATAAAGCCAGTTGGCCACCGTGGATGGTCACCCTAGTCGTTCTGTTGCTTGTCCACTCTCAGCTCCACCCTGACATTCGCTTCTCCGATCCTGTGTCTCTACTCTCTGCCTCCATCTTCACCGGGCCATCTTCTCCCTGTGTGTTTTCACATCTTCCCTCTGTGAGTGTCTGGGTCCAGGTTCCCCTCTTCTCATAGGGACACCAGTCACATTGGGTTAGAGGACCACTCTATTCCAGTATGACCTTATCTTAACCAATTTCGCCTGCAATGACTCTATTTCCAAGTAAGGGCACATTCAGAGGTACTGGGGATTTAGACTTTAACACCTTTTTGGGGAGACAGAATTCAGTCCTTAACAAAGATTAAAGGATGATACCATGCCTTCAAATTCAAAGTCCTTAATGAAGCTCTTAGAATATTTACACCTACCTACGTTCTGTTTATCTTGGATACTTTAAAACTTGATGGAATTTGAGTCTGTGCAATAAACTGGGAAGCATAAATACCAAATCCTTTCATCATAAATACCTTTCAAATATGACTATTTTTGGAAAAGCATATTTTATTAGCTATTTCTGTTTTCACTTTCATGATGGGTTTGATGAGTTTTAGCAAATATTAAAGATGATATAAAAGATAGACTTCTGAAAATACAACAGACTCCTGCAGTGTAATTCAGAAACTACCACTTGGTGGCAAGATAATGCTGCTGTTTATGTGCCTAGCGGTGACCTAAATACTTGCTCTTTTGAATTAAAAATCCTTGATGAATTGATAGGTTTGTAAAGGGAATTGGGCTAAATCATTGGAACCTCTTTTTTAAGAAAATAGTTTGCATAATAAATGTGACTGATAAAATACACATGTAAAATCCAATTCAAATAATGAGTTAATTCTATGATCACTAAAAAGATATCTAAAATGAAACATGAAAATGAATGAGAAAATAATTATTCCATAGATATATTTTTTTGTCTGTATGTTTCTTTAAAAATTCTAGCCCAAGGTTTGGTGTCATAAAATATTTTTTTCAATTCTAATCCATTTGGTTGAGCATAACTATTCTATCCAGTATTTATATTTATCTCCTGGTGGAACTTTAGAATGTCTCCCTGTATTATTGAACTGCTGCCACTTTTTATAGGAATTAATGAAGCTTCTGGCAGAGCAAATGGATTCCTCACTTACCACGTCAGTGGTGTGGTCTCACAGTGTTATACTTAGAAAATGTACAAGATTTGCTTAATGAATCCACGCTCATTCTAAAATACGGAAGGAACATAACTGTTTTCAAGGATTCTCTGTTTTGTGGGAAATACAGTAATAATAAGAAAAGCCTCTTTATATTTGTGAAGGAAAATGAAAAGGAATAATTAAAAACACATTTGTGGGAAAGAAACTATGTGGTTGTAGAGAGTACCAAAGATTTAATGATATTCTTGAGGAAAGGGAATTGCACATAAATTAGTTGTTTTGTTGTTAAACTATTGACCTTTTTCTTTTTTTTTTTAATGGTTGTTACCACAGATTGAAAGGGGTGGAATGCATCTGGGGGAAATAAGCATAATGTCCAGTACAGAAGGGCCATGAAGACTTTAGTTCTGGGGATCCAGTGATTGGTTCCATGTATTGAGAACCTTGGTGGAGTAGCATTTGAGCTAGTTGTCAAGGGCATGAGTTGGCTTTTGAGATGAGGGAGAGGAGAGGTTCAAGGGCATTCCAGGAGGAGGGAGCTGCAGGAGTCAAGTCGGAGGGCAGGACATGGAGGAGAACAAGGGAAGAGCTGTTAGGCAGACCCGTTTGGATGGAATAGTCACAACAATGTTGCTATGGGAAAATGCATTCTGCATTCCAAATACTTAAAAAATGAGGTTTTGAAACACAACCCATTAGTAAATTGGGAACTCCCTGTTCTTTTCATTACAGTGGTAGCCCTACTACAGTTTATGAATCTTATGTTCCAAGAAGTATAGAGTTGGCATATCCATGCAAAATCTTTATGGAAAAACTACAGACTTGTTTTAAGTCTAGTTAGTGCAGACTTGTGTAGAGTTGACCATTAACACATTTTATAGCAAAATACTCATCAACAGGAATAAAAAGAATTTCTTTTCCCTAAGGACCTTTTGCTTATTGTATATTATTATAAAGTAATAATTTAGATTAGAGATAAAATACAGTTTCAAAAGTCAGATTTTGAAAGGAATGCTATAAATTTTCCTGTAGTAAGTGATTATCATTTTATGGGGGTAACTAAAAAGAAATCGTTATTAATTTAATGTAAATCCCCTAGACAAAATTTCAAAGCGGTTAATAGACTGACGTACAGTAACAGTGTGAATTAAGAAAAAAAGAAGAGGTGCATGCTACTATGTTTGGAGAAACCGGATGAGCGGTCACCAAGAGGAAGACAGACCAGTGGACACTCTAGAAATAATTGACCTTTTTCACACTTATTTAAGTTTTTCATAAATAATCATTCTAGGGAATATTTGAGGAAAAGGAATAGCCTCTCATTGGCATAGGAAAGATAAGGGCTTGAATTGTTTTTAATGTTATTTTGAGACAATGTATTGTACTAGGTAAGCAAGATTTGGCATTAGACCACTTGAGCCGAGTACCACTTCTGTCGTCTACTAGCTACGCAATCTTGAGCAAGTTATTTAATTTTATTTCACCTCAGTTTCAATCTTATAAAATGGGAGAAATAACAGTACCTACCTCATAGTGTTGATGGAAGAATCAGATAGAATTATCCATTGAAGGTGCTTAGCATAGTGTCTCATATTGCACACATAAAATATTATTTTTCTTATTATTTTCCCTAAGCATCCATGGGTACACATTTCTCTACGATATTTGATGAACAGTGAGTGTCTTGGAAGGATCTCAGGAAAGATGTTTCTCCCAAATTTCCTTTTCCCAAGTCTTTTCACAGCTTACTAACAATTTTCAAGCAGGGAAAGATTATGGGGTCATTTTGGTTGCTGAAAGAAGATCAATTTTTCTTGCTCTCTCTGGCCTTTGGTGCCCTGCTTTGGCTGGCAGTGGAATTCAAAGAATGCCTGGAGGTGTTGCATTTTCTGGGAAAGGGCTGGAGCCCTGTAGTCTTCATGCTGACTGCAGCTCCTCCATGAGCTTTTCAGCTTCTGTGCCATGCTCTTTAATGAACATTGCCAGGGGCTGCCAACTTTTAAACTTTTTCTTTTTTCTCACATATTTCAGTCTCTCAACATATTGCCAAAGCTGACAGAGAGAGAGATCACAATGTCACTCAGGATGCTGAACTATTCTATTCCCTGGTTATCATCTTTGGCAAAGGGGCAGTGCTCTATCTAAGCAACGGAATCTAAATGTACCGTACCCATTAGGCCTTAGAGGAGTGCCCCTTTTTGTCAGTTTTAAGGTTGGCTATTTGTTAATTTAACAATATAAGTTACCATAAGTAACATACGAATACGAAAATAAATCACCTTGAGAAATTAAATACTAAGAAAGAATATTTTTACTAGAAATGTCTAGCATCTCAGGACTTCCAAATTTGTTTTCATATGTTTATAGGTGTTTTATGTTGTTGCTGAAATCAACAAGCTATTTTAAGAAATATTTTTGGCAGAGTCACCTCCTATCAAAAATAATTAGTGTCAGCAAAAGCTTGAGGGACTCAAGGAGCACTGGAGTATCTCCACAGAGCACCGGAGACAGACATGAAAATAAGCCACTGGCTATTTTGGGGACAAGAAGAGTTCTTCTTCTTCTTACCTCTTCCTACTCAAAATACACAGAAGTGGAAAAGAAGAAGCCATGGTCATGCCTAGCTACTCACGGTTGCAGTCAAAACAGAGCCGACACGTTGCAGCTATGCATGAAAGAAGCCCAGCCAGCTCAGTGGTGATTCTGGAAATAATGAAAGACAGTGGTGGGAACAGAAAAGATTGAAAATGCTGGTTAAAATTTCATGCTTATTTTCTGGGTCTTGAGGTGTGTATTCCTGTACTGTGGAGAAAGATGTCCTCTGACGAGTTGTCCCCGACTAATTGCCCCGAGGAACTCCAGTGTGTCTTCGGAAGCATTTAATTGTTAAAGAGATGCAGTCGGTAACCACCCTGAACCAGATAAAGCCCGGCCACAAGAGCTGCACCCATGACCTCTGCCTCATTTTTAATGCTAAGATCTCTCTAGGAGGAGCTTAGGCCTCGTTCCCATAACCTGCAATGTATGTGGAAGCGTGTTTTCCAACTGAGCCTGCACCAGTGAATACCCACCCCTCCTTTTTGAATATTCATTCCCCATCTGAAATCAAGGTTCCTGCTTCCCTTTGTTTGGGGACACCATGACTTTGCAAATGATTCCATGTGGCCTCCTATTTGCTGCAAATATACCCTACTTGGTGTGACAACTACTTCTGGTGGAGAGTTTCGCCAGAGGCAAATCCACTTTGGTTTTGGTAACAAAGTCATGGTTCACCCAGTCAGAGGCCCTGGTCATCAAATCTTGTACTGCTTTTCCTGCCTATTTCTAAAGTCAGTCATAGAAGAGCAAATACTGCACGATTCCACTTACATGCTGTATGTGAAATAGTCAAACTCATAGAAGCAGAGTACAATGGTGGTTGCTAGAGGCTGGGGTGGGGGCTGGAGAATTGCTATTCAAAAGATATACAGTTTCTATTATGAAAAATGAATAAGTTCTAGAGATCTGCTGTACAACATTGTGCCATAGTTAACAATATTGGATTGTGCAGTTAAAAATGTAAGCGGGTACATCTCACGTTAAATGTTCTTACCTCAAAAAAAAAAAACTGTCCTCTATCTTCAATGTTTAAAAGATAAATAAGAATATACACAGTTTCCCTATTAAAACAAACAAGAGTCAGAATCAGTAGAGAATACTTAAAACATTAAGGCAGGTTGGTATATTTAGATAATAGAGCATATTTTTATTGGCAGCTGGTGTGATATGGGATACACAAGAGATTGTATCCTGTAGTGGATAGACGATTTATCCTTTCCAAATAGAGAGGAATTGGAAATATTTTGGAGAACTGGACTTCACAGAAGAAGTCTGTTTCCGCGAGATCTTTACTGGTCATAGAATTGATATAGAAAGTAAGGTAGACTATTTATTTGGCACTCTGTCCCATTTGGGAGTGAAGCCCTTAGCACAGATCATAATTTGCTCTTGAGAAACAGATCAAAATCTATTTTCCACCTCCTGGTGGAATCTCAACTTGTGCCCTGTCCGGGTCCAACAAATCCCTACGTTGTCTTTCTAAAAACCAAATTATCTTACCCATTCCTGCTGCTTTTGGTCACCACCATAAAATGTGATCTCATTCTCCTCTGAATTCTCACCCTATACTTCCCATGACATTAATTGGTATCTGACCACCTATTGCTTTGAGATATCTCTTATATCTATTGTCTTGCATTGTTATTTGATTCATTTTATTTTCTTTGAACAGGAGAGTTTCTGAAATTCACTCCCCACAGAATGTAACTATCTTGGGATTAATTTGTATTTCCTACCCTTTTCAGTTGTACAGGCTAAATTTCAACAGATTTGTTGATGACTGATCCAAGCTTCATAACATTGTTCTAGTCCCAATTTATACTCTCCAGAATCCCCAGATATTTCTTTTTAGGCATACAGGATTGCAGTAAAGAAAAATATAGTCCATAGCCCATAACATATATATGCTGTAGATACAGAGAGTGAAGGATTGGCTGGCCTCTAGGGCAAGGCCTATGAGGGTAGAAGAAATTAGCCATGTGTCTCAGAGCTTCATTCTCACTGGGCATGTGCAAAAACTCTATGAAGCTTCTTAGCTGAACTTGAATGCCATCAGGGGAGGACTGGTTGTATTTAACTAAATTCTTAAAACTGTGAAAGAATGATGAATAAACTATCAATATACTAACTTTTCACTAGGTCATACTCTTTTGCAGTTACTGAAATTCTTCTGCCGTCTCTCCAGGGCATCTCATTTCTAAAACTGTAAAATCTAAAAAAAATGAATAAAAATCAGAAGGTTGTTTTGGTGAACAATAATATGTGAGCAAGAGGAGGTGCGATTATCATGGGTACAATAAGCCATTTGTGTCTCATGACAGAGGTCAGCTCCCAGGAGAACAATGCTCATAGTGCCAGCATCCCTCAAAACTGGATGGAGAATGAATTGAGTATTAGTGTCACATTGCTGCTGTCTCACCACCCTGTGTTCTAGGCAGCCCACTTGACCTTTCTTGTGATGGTTAACATATTATTTTTTTTATATATTATATCATTGATTACATTACAACTTACATTTCAACATTTCACAGCTAACTACTTTTTGATTGGACTTTAAGAACCTGCTTTTCTCTCTGACCAAGTAGATTTCCTGTCCCTGTTTTCATAGTTTTAGCAACAAGGGCTCATCTTTTTTTTTTTTCTTTTCAGTTTTTGAGTCTTTTCCCTCTAGCTTAAATGTTTCATGCAATATTTATGAATGCTCAAAAGTGATTCATAAAAGAAACTACAATAAGCTTTTTAAGTGAATTATAAAATATATGTATTAAATTCTAAAGGAAAAAAGCAAGTAAGAATTATAAAATATTTAAAAACTCACCAGAGGGAAAAACAACATTGTAAAGAAAAAGTTATCATGCTTTCCCATCAGGACATAAATAACATGACAGCATAATATTCGTAATAGGAATGTGTTTAGGATTTTATAAATTATTACTTTAAAAAGGTTGGGTTAAAGCCCCTAATATTTTAAACTTTTTTATTAATAATAGAATTACCTGATATTAGAGATCATTAGCTGACTTTTTTTCCAAATTATTTGTGATAAATAGAAACTATCAGTGAAAGTCTGTATTTTCACAATGTTTTGGAAATAAAGTCAAATTTTATTAAAATATACTTTCCATATAAATCCATCTGAATTATAGAAATCACCATACATAAATTTTATCCCTTCTTTGGAATTAAAAAAAATGATAGCATAAAGCTTTTAGAGATGATTTAGCTTGTGGGGGTTGGGAGTGAACAACATAGATTTTATTCTTTTCAGACAGAGACAGAAACGCAGAAAAAAAAGCTGACAATTTTTCATGCTGTTATATTTCCTCATTGAATATCTACTTGTTTTTCTCAAAAACTCTAGACAAAACTGCAAGATGCATTATATGTCTCAATTTGGGTAATTTTCTCTCTCAATAATAATATAAAAACAAGAAATTTGCAAGAAGCTATATTATTTCTTTCAAATAAAGTTATCCTGGATTTTCACATCTCAATCTATATAACTCAGTATGTAATAAGTCTAATAGCAATAAATTGACCAAGATTGGGGCTTATTCTCACAATTTAGATCTTTCAACAGAGACTTTAACAACTGCTAGAAGACACGGGAAACTGAGAGGTGTTGAGGACAAAAGGTACGGTATGACTTGCGGGAGAAATGAGTCAGGGCAAAATTTTTGCCTACATTGTTTCTTTAAGTCTCAATGGGTAAGAATGCTGAAGAGTTTATAAAATATATTCTAGCAAATCAGAGTTCCCTGAACAATAGGATACTGATTCACAAACCCTGCAAAAAATTCCTATTTTAGTGCTTAAAGCAGCAGCTTCACTAGCAAAAATTTCCAGACAATTGAATAAATTCACTGTTAGATATATAAAAACACAGGCCCCGCCTTTGTGGTTCACCTCCCTGTGGTAAGCAGGGTGCAAAGCCAGGTGGATGCCCCGAGGATGAATCCTGCAGAGCAGGAATCCTGGGCTACACACACCTGCCAGAACACATCCTGGACTTTTGCCTGGATGGACCCACAGGTTGTGCTGGGCTGACCAGACTCTGAGGGGGAACTAGCACTGGGAGGAACGGAAGATAGGAGTCGCACCCCTTCTCTTCTTCCCATCAGAGAAGCAGGCACACATCCCTTTACCTTCAAGTGTCTACAGTTCTAACTTGGAGCAGCTCTTACTTCTGTGCCTGGGTCGGAATTAGCGCTCAGTGACCATTTGCTGAGTGATAACTCATTGACCTGCCCCCCCTGCTTGTTTTCTACTTTGCTCACCTGAAGATTTACACATTTATATAGACTTATGCATCAGCTGTTCCTCACCCAGCATGTGTTCATCTCTAGTGATCATTTTATTAACAAAGGGTAAAAAAAAAATCTCCTTAAAAATGTGTACTTTAATCATCTTTATTAATCACAACTATACACATTGGAAAATAGCAGTACTTATTTGTGGAAGATATTATTTATTCAGTGTCCAGAAAAGCGTGTTTCTTGTGTGAATTACGGATCCCTTGCTCTGACGGTGTAGCCTTCTGCCCCTCTGGAGTGCCTGCACAATGCATAACACACTGTACCTGCTAAACCGCTATTAATGAAAAAGAACTGAATTAACATGATTGTAACTGTGAGATATATACACGCATGAAACAGCAGGAAGAACAAATGAACCACAACAAAATCAACTAATAACAGGAGGTACAAATTCTTGAATCCCTAGTATCTGTGCAGTATAGTACATCTATTATTTTAGATATTTCTAGTAGTTTCAAGAAGCCAGTATTATCACTCTCATTTTACATATGAAGAAACTGAGGTTGAACTAGTTAAATGTCCAGGGTCTCCAAGCAGACAAGTAGCAGAAATCTTTCTATTATTTCACTCTCTCCTTAATTACGGAGAGCTCCTGGAAGTATTCGCTTGGATCTTCCTTGAAGCTTTTGTCAATGGAGACCTTATTTTTCTGACGCAAGCAATTAAGGGCTTAGATTGCTATAACACTCTTCCTTCTCCATTCGCCTTTACCTCACCTGCTTAGCATAGAAGGAAAACATATTTTCAAACTTGTCTTCATTTTCCCAACATTCACTTCATATATGACTGTCCCCCAAAATACTAGTGTTAAATGATTCAGTCCTAATGATATACATTTATGAGCTTTTAAAGTTAAATGAAATATTATAAAGAAATAGTGCTATACAGATTTAAACCCATTAAACTGGTTAGAAAATACATTCAAAATTGTGATGAAAGTTCCAACTAAATCGGCATCTCCTTCTGGCATCAGCATTTATATAAACTAAAAACAAAGGCAAGGCATTATTCATATTTACACTTTTTTCTCTTTTATTCATTTAGTTATGCTGCCTCACATTGTTGTTTTTAATCTTTATTACAAAAGCCGAATGTTTCAGTTGCCCAAGAAATAGAACAGGTCTTCGTGTTTCGCCTTGGAGCCTTTTTCTGAGACCCCCAGCGGACAAACTTACCCCCTGAGCAACGGCGAAAAGAAGAGGGCCCAATGTGAATATTAAGAGTAAACATTTCCATCCACTCATGAAAGTGTCATCACAGTTGGTAATAAACATATCCATCATCCCTCCAAATTCATCAAATTGTGTATATTAAACATGTTCAGTTTTTAAAAATATATCATTTAAACCACAATAAACCTGTTTAAAAAAAGAGTAAAAATTTTCAAAACATAGAATATACGTTCAGATAAGGGGAACAGGAACATTCTGTCCTAAAGAACGGAGACAGTATCAAACAAATTAAAAAGAATGAGAGAAAGCAAAGAAAAGCTACAAACAGGTCTTTCTATTATGCCCCCCAAAGAAAACAAATTAGCGTTAAAACTTGAACATTAGCTAAAGGATACACTCACTAAATGCAACATAAATTTTTAGAGAGAATTTTTTTATGTTTAAAAGATTTAGTAGTTGATGGCATGAAGACTTTCATTTCTCGTATTATGACAGACCAGTTTATTCAGACAAAACATCCTGCTAAAAAGAAAGATGCTCTAAGCAAATGCAAGTTGCTTCTCTGTGAAGAAATAAAACTTCATTCTAGGACTCAAAGGAGTCCAAACAAATATTTTCCAAGGAAAACCTGAAGCTTAGAATAAAAAATAACAAAGTACCTGAGGAGAAAAATACCACAAGTGAAAATCCACTTTTAAAAACAGACAGTGAACATAGACCTACCAAGCCTTACATTTCAGAATTATCAGGCACACAAAATACACAGCTCTGCTTACTTTGTTCAAATGATTTTTAAAGTCTTCAAAACCTCTACAGAAAATAGACATTAGACACAAGTGACCTAGCTAATTTGGGGAAACAAGTAAATAGAAACTGAATAAATTAAATTTTGAGTAATCGAAAATAAAAACTGAATGAATGGGCTTATGAGCTACTTAAATATACTTAGTAATACAACAAAGGAACTGGAAAACAGGGCAGCAAAATGATCCAGAATACGGTAGATAGTGACAAAGCCCGGACATATTTAAGAGAACTTGGGCAACGTAGTGGGAAAGTCTAATGATAATCAAAGGGGAGCGGCAAGAATGGGTCACAGGCAATAGTGGAGAGATAATGGGTAAGAATTTTCCAGAACTTAAGGACAAAAGCCATGGATTCAAGAAGCTCAGTGAATCCCAAGTCAGATAAATAGAAGAAATATACATTTTAAGCATTACATAGTGAAACCAAACAATAAAAAAACCGAAGAGAAAATCGCAAAGGCAGTCTGAGGGAAAAAATATCCTTCAAAAGATCAGTAAGATGGATACCTCACTTCAAGACAGCAACATGGGAGCTGGGTACTGAGAAGCCTATCCCCCCAAAGCTGTTTTCAGACCTACACAGAGCTTGCCATTATTAAAGGAAATTTGAAAAGCTATCCTTCAGGCCGAAGGAAGGTGCTCTCAAAGGATGTCTGTGGTACAAGGAGAAATGGAGCAAAATTGAATTGTTAACTCTGAGCATAAATCTTAGCAAATGCCAACTGTATTAAACAATGATAATTATGTGTGTAGTTAGAAAAACAAGATAGAATTACAATAAATGACACTGTTTCAAGATCAGTTGAGCGTGTGGTAAGTGGTGTTAAATTTTCTAAGATCCTTTTGTTAATGAGGAAAAGTTTGCTCAAAGTATTGTTAATCATTAGATTTTGATAAATTGAGTACATATGTAGACATCTTCATATAGTTGTTAATTTGTGTAATATGTAAATGTATTTTCTAATTTTAAAGTTATGTTAAATGTCCTCTTCCCTCCCCAATACAAAATATTGCAAAAAGTGCTGGAGAATCCAAAATGTGAGGCTATATCCTAGTAGCTAAATTCTCTTATATAGGAACATTTGCTTAATTCTAAGTAGTAAATACACAGAAGAAATGTTTCCTTGTATGTACATCATACATTTTCTTGAAAATAAAATTTTATGCATCGAATAGAAATAAGAACTACATTTGAATAATGATTAGACATTTTAAAATGTGATCTGTAATTATAGTTTTTACTCTCTTACTATTGTTGGTGAGAAATTATGAGTAAGCCTATATGCAATTATAAACAAAGCCTTAGAAGTATATGAAAGCAAATAAATTTTGCAGAATAATTTAAAGGAATATTTTTCTCTATATAAGATAATATTTTAATAATAGCTTTTGAACATGTAGTACTTATTCATCTCTATTCACTTTATCATAATGCTAAAATAATGAATTTGCTCACAATGGCGTGTATCGTTAGAAATTAATGTTAGATTTACTGTATCCTGTTAATAAAAATACAAAGGGGAAAATTTTTCTTTCTAAAATTAAAACTGGTAATGGCTTCTTCTGCCTCCTAACATCGGTGTATAATTCATACTCATAGAAAAAGAATTTTTCTATTGCTTCCTTCCACTTATAGTTGTTAGTGGAATAGGAAAAAAAAAGAGTGAGATCCTGAATAGATGATTATTCTTTAGGGGAAAATATGTATAAGTATGATTTCGAATTATTCTCAGGGAGACTAAGATCTCCTCCAGGTTAGAGTTTGTGAGGAGCCCATGGGATCCGGTCTGGAGAGAGAGAGTTGAGATGTGCTGCATAGGAAAACCATATGCTTCTCTCTTGCTCTCTCTGTCTTTCCCTCTCCTTCTCCCTCACTCCCTTTTTCCATTTAAAAGCTGAAGTCTCAGTTGACAAAAGTGTCAGAGATATTATTTAGAAACAAGGAAGTCTAAATTTAAGCTTCACCCCATCTGTCCATATTGCTAATTTTCAGTAAAATGTGCTAAATACACAGACGCTTCACATACTTTATTCCTTTTTATCTGGGGGAAAAAAATCTAAGATCTGCAGCTGTTTTTCATGTTTTTGTCTCAAGAATAACAATGGAAACATCTATCATTTTAATCAATTCAAAGGTAGTAGGACATCTGAATGGAGGTGTAGAAAAGATACATCATCTCTAACCACTGACAATCTTTGGGATATTGAAAGAATATGGATCTCCCCCAAAACTCTATTTATGTTTAGAATTCAGAAAACAGCAGTCTTGAGCTATTATCTGTGATATATTATTTAAACATAATTATGTTACAAACTCTTAACCAGATGTTATATAAATTACTTACGTACTTACTTACTTTTATTTTATTTTATATTTTCCCAGCATGTATTAAAATAAT
Organism: Tapirus indicus; assembly: GCA_031878705.1. NCBI lineage: Eukaryota > Metazoa > Chordata > Mammalia > Perissodactyla > Tapiridae > Tapirus > Tapirus indicus. Next base: position 6,873,288 of record CM062918.1, read on the forward strand.
AAAATCAGAGGGAATATGTTCTCCTTCATATAATATCCTGCTTCCTATATCCATTTATTGTATTTACCTATTGCGGGGGGGGGGAGAGGCATACATTTTATTTAAGTATTCTACATACGGGAAAGTGCACAAATTGTAAGTTGATGAATTTTTGCAAAGTGAACACACCCGTGTAACCATTACCCTGGTCAATAAATAGCACAGTACTAGCACCCAGAGTTCATCATCACACTGTAGCCCGTTCATTGCCCCAGAGTTTAGTTTGGCCTGTTTTGGAACTTTGTAAGAATGAGATCATACGGTACTTTTTATTTTTGAGTGGCTTCTTTCAACATTATTTTGTTCGTCCAATTCGCCCACGTGGTTGCAAGTGTCAATAATTCATTTTTTGTATTGTATTATATTCCATTGGATGAATATATGACAACTGATTGATTCTATGTTTGGGCAATTTAGGTTATTTCTAGTTTTTTACTATTACAAATGATGCTGTTATGAATATCTGTACATGCGTTTGGTGAATGTATGTACCTATTTCTGTGTTGTTTACAGCCTAGAAGTGGAATTGCTGGGTCACAGGACACACAGCTGTTCAGCTTTAGTGTGTCAATTACCTTTGAGCCACTGTCACAGCAGTGGAATAGAAGTAGTGAGGTGAGGCATATTAAGTATTTACTTTAAAGCCTGGCTGGCATTTAGTTCTGTTCACACTATTTTTTTTACCAATAATATCAACATATCCTTTCATTTCATTGACCCTCTGCTTATACATCTGTAAAGAGCATGTATACTGCACCGCACATTCTTATAGAAATACTAAATAAAATAATGTATGTTGAAAAGTGCTTAACAAAGTTAGTGCTTGATAGGTATTCATTTGTTTACCTCCTTGCCTGGGTGTTAGTAGAGTTAAAAGTTAAGGTACCTGTGGATCTGAATGATTGCCCGAGTCATTCAGGGCTATGAGAGTCATTGCCCTGTCTCTGCTCTGCCCGTGTCATCTCTTGCTGCGTGTCCCTGTTGGTTTCACTGGTGCTCCATAAGCTTAGGGCACACAGTTGGCACAGTAACTAATACTCATTAATTAAGAATTTATTAAGCAAAAGCTCTGTGTTCAGCATTGCTGTGTGCTCCATGAAGAATGCAGAATAAGCACCGTCTCCTATCCCTCCGGTACTCCAATGCAAACTGCAGAGGCTTAGGAAATATTTTAATAACAGAACAAATTGGAATCTGATTACATTATAAAAGCAGTGACACCCTCTGCTTCATACTTCTTCCACTTGGCTGAAGTTACTAAACTGCAAAATTTAAACTTGTGAACATATAAAGTTTGAAAGAAAACCTAACGTTTTTTCATTTTACCAGTCAGCCATGTGCAACTTTTAGAATATTTTCTAAGATACTCTTCTCAAAAAGAATTGTAGAGAGCTTTAGTTTTAACGAAAGTTTCTACAGCTCCCTAATAAGTACAGATGAGTAAATTCCTCAGCATAAAAGGGATGAGAATATCCGGATCCATGACAGCAGCTGCTCATCAGCATGGAGACACTGGGGTGGGTTTTGCACGTCTGTCAGTCATTGCTCACTTTCAGAGAGCAAACCATCAGTAGCAAAACAGGTCAGTTTGTGAATCAGTCTGGTGAATAAAAGTTAATCATTAGCAATGTGTTCTTTTTCTAGTAAGAAATAAAATTTATTATTTTAATAGTAAGCTGCATGTTAGATGGCACATGATATTTTAACATTATTTTCTTAGATTACATGTTTATAATTTGTAACTACAAACTTAATCCAATGCTCTATTTCCTTCAATAATTTTAAAAGTATATTTTCATAAAAATAATATTAATGTCATCTTATTTCTTATTAAATAATATGTTATATATATTACAGATCAGATATTGTGCATGGCCCTGCCACCAAGGAACTTGGAGATTTATAGGAAAGACAGACGCATGCAATGATGGAAGTATTTTCAAGTTGCAGGAGTACTGAAGAAGTGAGAGCGATAAATTATTTTTATGTGAGGACTGAAGAGGTTACAGAACAATATCAGTGAGGGCAGAAAGGTATGAGTAATTATTATACTGGATTTTGAAATATAACAAGGGTTTACTAGGCCTTTCTAGGATTGTGGTGGAATGTCCTATGCAGATGGCACTATATATGCAAAGATGTAGATGGATTAAATAGCATGGCGTGTGTACTGGGAACCAAAATGGTTGGTGTTTTTTGGAACATTAAATGCAAATGGAGATATAAATGAGTAGAACTTAAAATAGGTGAAGTAAACAGGAACTAAATCATAAAATGCCTTGTATATTTCCATCTATACTAAGGGCTTCTGTCTTAATTTGCTACACCAGTGGTTCTCATAGTTCCAAGTGCAAAACATCTCGCACTTCTTTTTAAAAATACCGATTCCTGAGAGCTCTGCTCCCATCATCAACTCTTCTCCCTATTTGATTCATTTTGTTTGATGGAGGACCCACAGAATTTGCATATTTAGGGTTTGCACTGGGCGAACACTGTTTTAGGCATTGAAGACCACTGAAAGCTGCTAAGTAGAGGACTGATATTGTCATATTTCTAGATCTCAGGAATAATCTGAGAGCAGTGAGCCCAGGCTGACTGGTTAGGAGGCTTTTGGAAAAGTACAGGTGAGAAATGATCAAGTTTTGAAATATAATAGTGATTTATGACAGCAATGTAGTGCATTGGGGAATGACAGTCTATTCAATAAATGGTTATCAATAAACAAAGCAGATCTCTTATTTTCTCCCTCTCACATACACAGTATTTCTCACATCAAACACAAAAATTGAAAACCGAAATATGATTGATAGAACAATAAAGCTTTTAGAGGAAAATAGCTTTATGACTTTGGTTTAAGTACAGATTTTTAAAATAGTGTATAAAAAGCTTTAAAAGAAAAAAATGATAAAATGGACTATATTAATATCAATATCTGTAGTACAGAGTAGGAGCATTAAGCAGGAAAGTGTAGAGTAGGAGAACCAGAATATATAAAGAATTCTTAAAAATAATAAGAAAAAGAAAGAAAACTCAATTGGAATATGAGTTAAAGGCTTACTTTCAAAAAGTGGATATCCAAATTACCAATTAACATATGAAAAGTGGCTCATAACATAAGGCCTCAGAGAAATGCAAACGAAAACTGCAATGTGTTACCACTCTACCCACTAGAATAGCTAAAATTAAAAATGATAAAAAAAATCAATGGACAAAATTTTGAATAATCAGAATTCATATACTGCATGTAGGAATGCAAATTGTTATGTCTACTTTGGAAAATTATTTGGTTCCATCTCCTGATCTGAATAAATGAGTACCCTATTAATTGTATCCCTGGTTACACATCCAACATAAATATAGACACAGGTTCAAAAATAAACTCTATAATGTTCGCTGAAGCACTATTCATAAGAGCCACAAACTAGAAACAATCCAAATTCTCATCCACAGTTGACTTAGTAACTCATGGTACATGATAGAATGGATACTACATGTTCCAATTGTCTATTGCTGCATACAAAACCGTCCCAAATTTAGTAGATTAAAATAACAAACATTATGGTCTCAGTTACTGTGAACCAAGAATTGGAACAGGAGACAATGAGAGTGGATTTTCTCTGTTCAATGATGTCTAGAACCTCAGCTGGAAGGACTCCAATGGCTGGGGATGACTTCGATGGCTGGGAACCAAAAGCTTCTGAAGGCCCCTTCACTCACATGCTTGATGTCTGATTGGGATTACTAGGAGACTGTCCTCAACTGGAACATTCGCATGCAGCTTGCACTTCTCTGAGCATCTTTGCTCCATCCAAGAAGGGAGAGTCCCTAGAGGGAGCTTTTGAAGGGGTAGTGTTTCAAGAAGACAAGATAAAAGCTACAGTGTTTCTTCCGCCTTAGCTTTAGAAGTCACAAGCCACTTCCTATCCCTTAAGCCACACTGTATAGATTACAAGCAAGTCATTAAGGTCATCACGATTCAAGGGGAGAGGAATTAGACTCCATCCCTTGGAAGTGGCGAGGTAACTTTGCAGAAGATCATGAAGGCTGGGAGATACTGCTGTGTCCATTTTTGGAAAGAATCTATCACAAATACAATTATTCTATCCATCGATATAGAAGAATTCTTTCCATCAATACAAATGAATTTTTTAAACATTATGTTACGTTAATGAAGCCAGACACAAAAGAGTGCCTGTTGAATAAATCCATTTATATACAAAATATTAAAACCAGCAACACCAGTTTATGCTTTTACATGTCAGGATGGTGATTACCCAATGAGATGAAGATAAACTCTCAGAACAACTAACCAGTCTTACAAGTCAGGAATATCTAAACTTTCCTGGCAGTATACTGTACTTCCAGATGAGTTGAAATTTTTCTCTCATATTATCCCTTGTATACTAACATTATCTTTGTAAGCATATAGAGAAATTAATAATTTCCCCTTTTGCAATAAAGAAATCAATAAACAAAAACATATAGTAATTTTCCTATGATTTGATGGTAGGTTCAATTTATTTCATGAAAAGTATGTAAAAGTTGCAAATAAATATATGGCATAATATTTTTCTCTTTGTTATTTTCCTTCTGTTTTAGAAGTTTCTCCCCAAATCCTATGCTATTGGCTTTAGGTTAAATACAGATAAAAAATATATTTGGAAATATTGTAGTTATAATTTTATTTATGGAATATATTTTTCCTGGTTACAGTTTTGAAATGTTGATCTCAGCCAAAATTAAATGACTTTAAGAGAATAACTAATACAGGATACTTCCATACTTTAAGCTGTATATAAGTAAGAACTAGGATTTTAGATGCATAACATGGATATGTTATTTAAAAATACGAAAATGTATTTGATTTGATACCTTTTTTCTACTGATTGCTAGATCAATCACATACCACAATCTCTTAGAATAATTTATTACATCATCTTCTACAGAATATACTCTTAATTTGACTAAAAGTGTTTTTTTTTCTGTTTCACACTGGTTTGTTAGTTTTTAATAAAATATGAGTTAGACTCCCACTCTTAAAAGTATTTTTAAAAAGTAATCTACCATATTACAATAATGATCCTGTATGAAAATATTGCTACGCCTCACTGTATTATCACTTAAGCTCATTTAGAATTCATTAGCATTTCTTTCATTATTGTGCTAGTAAGTTCTATTATAAAAATTTAGTTAAACTTGGTACAAAATCAAGAGTAGGAAACTGTAGTACTTGGTGTTTTAAAAAATTATCGGTTTGAAATTTCAAAATTTTAGTTTTTATGCTTGAACCTAGAACAAAATAAAAATTGAATTCCCTGTTCAAAATCATACCCCCAAAACTCCAAGACCAGTTGTCTTTTGAAGTAAGTTCTTCTAGACAATTAGGAAGAAATAACACCGTCTTACACAAACTCTTCCAAAGAATAGATACAAGGAAATACTTCCCAACTTGCTATATAAACTTTCTGCACCAAAACCTGTCAGGAACATCACAAGACAAGACTAGTCAGACAACATCTCCCACGAATAGAGATACAAACTTTTTAAAGAAAATATTAGTAGACTGAATCCAGTCATATATAATAAAAAGAAAATAGCAAAGAGTTTATGCCAGGAATGAAAGAGACATTTCATATTCGAAGGTTCATCAATGTAAGCCATTACATTAACAGAAAAATGAAATATTTATGATCACCTAGAAAAACGTGGAAAAAATTGATAAAAATTAGCACCAGTTTATGATAAAAATAAATTCTAGCAAATTAGGAATAGAACAGACTTTTTAAATCTGAAAATGGGTTTTTACAAAACACCCATCAGAGCTATCACACTTAATGGTGAAATACTGTAAGTTTTCCTCTTGAAATAGAGAATGGGACAAAGATGCCCACTATCACCCTTTCTGTTCAGTGTTGTAGTAGTGGTCCTAACCAGTACAATAAGGTGAGAAGAATAGATAAAATGCATACAACATGGAAAAGAAGAAATACAACTGTCATTATTCACAGATGGCAATAATGTGTACTTAGAACATCCAAAAGAATCTATAGACAGTCTATGAAAATGTATAAGGAATTTTTACACCAGCCCTGATTACAAATTAGGTATACGAAAATAAATTTATTTCTATATACTACCAACAACAGTAGAAAAGTTTTTTTATTAGAGTAGCCTGAAAATTATCAAAAGTATAAGACTGTATCTAGCATGATATGTGTCAGACATTTCAATAAAAGCTGTAAAAGCATACTAAAGAGATTTTAAAAGTTCTAAGTAAATGGGAAAATATGCCATGTTATGGATTGGAAGATTAATTTTGTAAAATGTCAACTCTCTTTCAATTCATTCATGGATTCAAAAGAATCATAACAGTTTTTTGTTTGGGTGTTTCATGGAAATTGACAAGCAGATTGTAACATTTATTTGGAAATGTAAAGGAACAAAATTTCCAAGACAATATTGAAGAATAATAGCTGAAGGATTTCAGCTACCAGATATCTGGACGTATTATTAAGATAAATGAAACTGTGAGATATCGGCACAGAGATAAACAAATAGACAAACAGAATTCAGCATTCAGAGAGGGACACACTTGTATATGGTCCCTTCATACATGACAAAAATGACACCAAGATACAGTCAAGAAATGGTGTTTTTTCAATAAATGGTATAGGGTAAATTGAATTTTCATATGAAAAAAAATTTAACCCTTCCTTCAAAATATATAAATATCATTCATACCAATGCATTATATTTCTAAATGTGATTGGTTAAATGAGAAAAAACATAGAAACAATAGCTTCATGACCTTGGAGCAGACAAAATATTTTCTAAAACAAATACAAAAACTAACCATAAAGGAATGTTATAAATTTGAATACACTAAAATTAAGAATTTCCTATTATCAAAAGACACAATTAAGAGAATGCAAATACATGGGGCAGAGTGAGAAAAGGATGTTTACTATAGGTCTGTCTAAACAATTCTCAAAATACAAACATCTAACAATGTGAAGAATATAAAAGAATTATAAATGATAAGCAAAAGGCAGACCACGAAACAGAAAAAAAGACAAAAGACTTGATCAAATACTTCATGAAAGAGTTTAAGATTTTTTTAAAAAGCCAATTGAGTGGGAGTTTGAAAAGAGATAGAAAGGACAAATAAGAATCCGATTCTGGATGAGGAGGAAGAGGACAGAACCTCAGGAAATGATGGAGGAGTTGTCCTTAGATGAGAGGAAGAAGAGGCTATAGATTATAAGGAAGAGGCTGGGAAGGGGAAGATGAAATTCAGTTTCTAAGACTGATATGTAGATGATGTTCAGAAAATTCTCACCGAAGAGCTTTTCTTCTCTTTGTGAAGAGGGAAGTGTCTTCTGATGAAAACGTGGAGTCAAACTTAGTGGAACATGGAAGTTTGAGGAGGATGGAGATCTCCCTATGGAAAACCAAGGATGAGTCAAACAGAAAAACTTAGTAGAAGTTTTGGAAATATTTATGGTCCATTTTAAGTTGGCATTCTTTGAATTAATTTATAAATTAATTCTAGAATCAATTTGCTATATTTTCTGAACCCAGCTCTCAATGGAGTTTCCCCTAATTCTCATCTTCTACTTGCTCGCAGTTTGTGTACCATGTCTATTTCCTTTGAAATTTCTCTACTTAATTAGCTTTGATTCTGCCATCAATATTGATTTTGGCTAAAATAAAACAAATATATGACTTTGAATGGGTTATAAAAAGATATTAATTTTCCTCATACAAAAAAAAATGCCTGGAGGCAAAGACTTGAGTTCCTTTGCTAGTGCTACATTATCAGGGCTCTGAGTTGGTGTCTGCGCAACTTTTCTGGTATTTCTTTCATGGTCAGAAGATGAAACCTGCAACCCCAAATGTTGTCTTCTCACTAACATCTCATGCAGGAAGAAAGAAAAAGAACAGCAAAAGCATTTTCCTATTATCAAAAAGAAAAAAAAAAAATCCCAGAAGTGCCCTCCCCTCACCCCATCTTGACTCATCTCCTGGTGCTGCTTCCAACTAAAAGAGATTTTGCTAGTAAGAAATTGAGAGGAAAGTGTACTAGGTAACTAACTACGGTATTGCTATAGTTCCCCATTCAATAGCACTTGTCAATGTCTTAAACATTCTTGCCCCATGTCACTTTGTCACACCCATATGTGAAAGCTCCAAAGCTGGGTATTTGTGAAACATTGAGGAGGTTATACTCCGAAGTGTAATTCTTGACTTGCAATATTTTAAATAGAGAGAAACGACAATACAGAAGATTCGTCCATGAGAGCTAGTAAGTGAAGTAAAGTGGAGAAGATGATCATCGGTGAGGAGGCGTTCAAGGAATTAAACATCAAACTAAATAACACACTGATTACTGGATGGCATAAGACAACAACAATTTAAATAAAATATTACTTTTTTCTCTATTTAAAAAGTAGTCCTTGCATATTTTAGAAACCTTTTACAAAAAGAAGAACTTGAACTTAAATAAGATTTATTTATTTCTAATAATATATTCACTATTCTAGGCACAGTTCATGTAAAAGTGAGTGGGTCTAGAACTCCTCAAGTTTCACACAGTCTAAGAGATACACATGCATAAATTCAGGAAAAGGTTATGAATTTCCTAAGTTTTAAACCAGGAAATTTTATCATCTATTCTTTTTCCATCAGACTTAGTTCAATATCAAAAATACTATTAAACCACTAATATGTGTAAGAAAATCCAACAGAGATCTCATTATCATCATTATAACTTTTCTGGTCTTTTTTTTACAATGTTTACATATAGAATCTTTTCAAACATGAAGATAAATAGGATAATATACAACTAGGTGTCTACCTCCCCAAACACATCTCCATGCTCTTTCTTCAGAAGTAATCACTATCCCCAATTTTGTACTTATCATTTCCCTTGCATGTCTTTTAGTGATATTAAATAAATATCTTCGAAGTATTCAGTTGTATTTTATGCTAGTACTATATTATATTGTATATATCCATCTTCAGCTTCCTTTTTATTACTTGTTCATGTGAGATTTATCCATACTGATACCCCCAAAATGAAACTGATTTCTTTTTGTAGCAGAGTATAAAATATTTGCTACTTCTCCAGTGGGAGAATTATTTCTGTCCTGTTGATGTCAGAAGTGGCCATAAGATTTGTTTTATACAATGAAGTGATAAATGTCAACGATATGTCTTTGTGATTTCTTTCCCTCTTCCATGAAAAGCTTGAAGAACCATATAGGGACATCTCTGTCAATTTACTTCCAGAATGTGAAGGTTGGGGAACAGAACAGAGGTTAACCTATGATGTAGCGTGAAAGAGTAATAAACTTTGTTGTAAGCCCTTGGGATCATTGTTACCACAGAATAATTTAAGCTGACTGTGTAATTTTGTCTTATTGCTTTTGAATATTTTATTGTGTAAATAGATCAAAAATTTTAATCTATTTTTTGGTTGATTAGTATTGACTGAATTGTGTCCCTCCAAAATTCGTATGTTGAAGCCCTGGTCCCCAGTGTAACTGTGTTTGGAGACAGAGCCTTTAAAGATGTGATTAAGGTTAAATGAGGTCATGAGGGTCGGGCCCTAATCTCATAGGACTGATGTCTGTTTAAGAAGAAGAAGAGACACCAGGGAACACACAGAGAAAAGGCCATATGAGGGCACAGTTAGAAGGTGCCCGTCTGCAAGGCAAGGACGGAGGCCTCAGGAGAAACCAAACCTGCCAACATCTTGGACTTGCAGACTTCAGAGCTGTGAGAAAATAAATTTCTATTGTTTAAGCCACCCAGTTTGTGGCATTTCATTATTGTAGCCCTAAAAAATGAGTTCATTGAAGGACAGTAATTTTTGAAATTATTTTCTAATAATTGGTATAATGGCATACCAAACCAACTGGTATAATGAACATACTTGTTCATATTTTTTTATGTACAAATTTGAGAATCTCTCCATTACATAAACTGGGAGGGAAAAACTGGACCAATAGAAGCTATATCTTCAACCTAGATTTTGATGAACTGACTTTGTCGGATTATACTCTTACCAGATATTATAAGAATTCTCATGTTTCACACCATTACCACTATTTGGACAATGGTTAGTTCTTCACAATATGTAGTCACTCCCTGATTTTAGTTAAGCTTGTTGAGGGTAGTAGATGTGCCAAATATTGTTGTATTTCTGTTAACACAGATGTAATGAACATTTCTGGCAAATACTTTCTATTCTATAGGAAGATATTAACATATTATTACTGTCAAAATAAATAAGAGAAAACATGATTACCAGATGGAGTTTGAACAACTCTCATATTAACTAGCTATTCAAATGAAGTCACACCTAAGCATTTTGTCCTTTTACTCCAAAATTATTAGTTGAAGAGATAGAGGAGATTTACTTTATGCACTTGATGAAAATGTTAACCTTTGATCATCAATAAAAATATCTTTTCTTCTGAATACTGCATAAATACTTATCATTCCATTCAAAATATAGCAGTCATCTCAAGATAAAAGCTAAAGAAAGCTAAATAACCTGATCTGACATGATGTACATCGGGAATAATTTGTTTGCTCTTTTTACATACAAGGTTGATTTAGAGAGACTGTTGAAAATACCAAACAAAAATTATGGTTAAAATAGTTTCATTACAGAGGTAATGAAATGGTCTAAACAAGAAAAATGTTATTCCTAATATTTTTATTCAAAACCATCAAATGAAATAATAACTCCCTGGAATAAAGCAGGTAATTTCTACTTTCCTCACTGCCATGCTGGTTTGGCACTTAGTGACCTGGAGTTAATGCTCCTGTAATTATTCAGCTGGTGCATTGACACGTCTGTGCCTTCCCATTTAGGGTGACCAAGAAGACCCAAAGTGTATATCTGGCAAGTCTACATTACTTAGGAATATGAGGGAGAAAAGTGATTTTCAATACATGGCATATTATTGCAAACATATATATATATAATTTGATTCACAGAAGTTTTTTTTTTTAATAACAATGTAAGTTATAGTAGAGTTTCCTTCACAGAAATAAAGGAAATCAGAAAAAAAAATTAGTTGTTTTCTGAACATAGAATACTTTATAAAATCCCAGATAACTAATGTATGCTTTCTAAAGTCAGCATAGCTCTGAATAACATAAACTGGGGAATTGGCACCAGTTAACATCTACAGATTGAAAAATAGCAGTAAAATCTAACTAAGTTGAACTAATTCAGCACTTGTAAAAATCTTAAGTCAAAATTTACCTTCTAGTTTCACATCTAACAATTATTTATGGTTGATACTAAACCTGTGAAATACGGTATCAGAAATAGAAATACCACAGGACATTTTACTGGTGCCAGCAGGCATTACTCCATCGTGTAATAGAAACAGGAATAAAATTGTTGAGGCCTAGGAAAGGGGAATCCACTAAGCAGACTGAGGAGATTCCAATGGAAATGCAAACCAATTAATCCTAATAAAATCCATTCAATGGCCATGCAATATAAAGTGATATACCCTTTCATGTGACCAAAAAGGAATATGATTTATAGTCTGCAGTTTATTAAAATTCCTTTGGAGTCCAAATACAGGAGAAAGAAAAAAAGTGATAAGAAATATCAAAATAACACTAAGGGAAATGTAAGAATTTATGATGGCTTTATATCTAGATACTGTCTTGTTATTTTGACTAAATAAAATGTGCATGTGTGTGCACATATGTGTGCACATGTGTGTGTTACTACTATTTTGCTTTTTGTGTGTGTGAGGAAGATCAGCCCTGAGCTAACATCCATTGCCAATCCTCCTCTTTTTGCTGAGGAAGATTGGCCCTGGGCTAACATCTGTCCCCATCTTCCTCTACTTTATACATCATGGCTTGACAAGTGGTGCACCCCCGCACCCGGGATCGGAACCTGCAAACCCTGGGCTGCCAGAGCCAGACTATGCAAATTTAACTGCTATGCCACCGGGCTGGCCCCCTATTTTGCTTTTGATGCAAAAAAAAATTATAATTATTAGCTTTTCCCATCCCGATCCAAGCCAGATGAAAACACGTATTTTTACAATATTGCAGAATTTTACTAAAACTGTTGCTGAAAAATCAGTCATCTAAAGATTAATGAGCACACCAAGTACAAGACACATGTTAAATTCTTTAGGAAATAAAATGAAGTATAGCCACCCTCAAAGCCTTGGAAGTATAGTTGGTAAGATAAAATGTGTGAGTATTTATGTACAAATTTGACTTAGTATAGGCTGTAGATATTTTTCTAAGTCTTCTTCAAAGGAACCTGAGTTAATTTAGTAGGGTTTTTGATAATCTGGATTGTAGATAAACATATACCTCGGAGAAAGAGGAGAACAGAGAAATCGTTTAGAAAACTTTCAGATTATGTACATGTGAGAGGAAGGGCCATGGGAAGAGTTTGCAGAATAAATAAGATTCAATGTAACTAAAAGAAGAATCAATTGAATTCATTAGCAAAAATCTTTGGGGATAAAAACTATAATGAAGGATAACTCTGATTTTTTAATTTCTGAGAAGATATTATGAATAAAAATAAGGAGGTTCTGATTATGATGATTCAGTCAATGAAATAACCGATTTCCCTCTCAATTCTCAATTTTAAAACTAATATGGAAAATTTAACAAAATTTAATCAACTAATCAATCTGAGAAATTCCTCCTTTGAAAATATATTTGATTAAAATTATGTTCAATATTAAGCATACCTCAAAATATCCAAAAGCATTTAAGAGTATAAGAAAGGTTACCTCAACAAAGGCCATGGCTGGAGATTTCAGTTAGGAAGTTATATATAAACAGTAACAGAGGAGTAGATGTAGGTAAAGTCATGGCGAGGGATAAAGTTGCCCAAGGGGAAATAGAAAGGGTTGGACAGACCAAGGTCTGCAGGTGGATTGGAGGTCATCAGTGACTTCCCACATAGCAGTTCCAGTGGCCCAGAGAGGATACAGAGGAGATTGCAGAGAGACAGATATAAATTGAGGACCTAGCACATTGTCAATGTTTCAAAATCTCTTCAAAGTTTTTTAAACCTCATCTCAAGAGAAGGAGAAAATGGTAATTGGGGAACAAGTTTTGATGGAATTTGTTTATAGTTCAGTAATGTCTGAGCATGAATGAAATTATTATGTTTCTTTTTAAGTAAGTAAACATATTAAATGGACTTTTTCAAAGTCATGGTCACTAGTAGGAATTAGAGAACATATCTTTAATAATAGTAGTATTTCAGCTAGAAACTATATGTTGCTAACTAGTTCTCTTACATTTCTTATTTGATTCCCCCAGAGAATACAACTCCCAGAGGCAGGGGTCTTTCTGTTCACATCATCAATCTGTCCCTAGTGATAAGCACATGTGGGAACAAAATGGATATTTTTTGAATAAGTGAATTATAAATCCTATGATATTCTCACAATGACATAATGTTTCTAACTTCCAATGTTGTTTCTAAATACTTTTATAATCAGTCATATTGTAAAAAAGAAAAATAATTATACAATCCCAATAACCATTAAAATCATTTGTGTATTTCCTTCAAGTCTTTTATATTATTCTGCATATAAAATTCAGTATAATTTCTCTCTCTGTGAATCAGTAAGATTATACGAGGTTACAATGAGGTATCAGACAACCGAAAGATGCCAGCAGGTTAACATGATCAAGTTTTATATGTCACTGATGCTCTACGTCCACTGTGGGCGTGTGTGTGTATTTATATGTGTATATGTATAAGTATACACAATGTATATCTTTACATTTGGTGAGGTGGCTCTTGTCACTGCAGACACTGAAGCTGCTGGAGGCTGCACATCAGCGTGTACCCCCAAGATCACTGCAGTGGAGAAGAGGGGATGTAGTAACTCACACACTGGCTGCTAAACCTCCCACCTGTAGTGACACAACTTAATGCCCGCTAAGTCATTTTGGTTTACATTTCATTTGCCAAAGCAAGGTTGCGGCCAATGACTACCTTCAAAAAAAGAGGTGGGGGGGTGAAAAAGTGCCAACCTATCAATTTGTCTGGAATGTAAAGACCAGTTTATTATTTAGCATATGCTGACCATAATACTGTCTAGCATTTTCAGTTCACTGCTTGTGGAATTTGCCCTAATCATAGAAAGTAGTAAAAAAAAATTGTTTGCTTTACACGAATGTGTTTGAAAGGTGCAAGAGTGACAATTCAGTCATCAAATCAGGCTTAAAAAGACAATTTACAAAAACATTATGATTCAATTTGAATCACTAATTATAAGTGAAAGAATAAAAGGAATTAAATGTCAAAAAGACGTAATATTCAAGTTTAGTGTAGGATGTGCCATAACAGTGAAGAATGTTACCCAGTAAGATAATGGTTGAGTATCACAATCAGAAATGTGGTAATAGTGATGATGCCGGAGATACCCCCTTCACAATATGTCAAAATACTTAATTTTTCTAAAGACTCCATACAGGAAGCGAGAAAACCCGCTGTGCTGGCAGCTGGATCGCAGTTCCATTTCAGCAGGTGCACTAAGGTTACAGTGAGAAAGGAGCCAAAGGTGTGAGTCCAAGAAACAAAATAATTTAAAACACTGGCTTATTTTTGTTTTAATGGTAACACTTTCTTTAATGCTCTCGTGTTGTTGTAAAAATGTATTGGGAGAAAAATGTTTACATTGAGAGAATTAGAGAACAGTTTGCTCAGATGGTTATCAGGAAAAAGCAGTTATTAATTTAAATGGGTAAACACAAAAGATCAATTATCATCTGAGATCACATTGAAAATTAAATGTTATTATCTTCTTCAGATCTCTCCTCCTATTTTGGTCTTTTATGCTATCTTCACAAATTTTAAAGCAAAGAGCTTCAGTGACTTGCCTGGAAACCGTGATGGAGAACTCAAACGGACAGATTTTTTAAAAGTGAGCAGTCATTCAAGTAATGTTCAGATACATCTAAATGTCTTTGCAGTTTTACGATTTTAGATTACAATCAGGGTAACTGTTAAAATAGTGTATATTTCCTAATCAGATTGATTTAAAATAGTGTTTCCCCACCTTGTATTGAGTTAGATGTAGGATTCGTTTAGCATATGTTTCTTTTTTCTCTCTTAATATCCTCATAGATTTAGCAGATAAATGCTTCAAATTCCAATTTTTAGTGAATATTTTATTATAGGTGTCTTTCATCACTAGTAACATGAATTCTAATGTCATTTTTAAAGATATCGAAATCTAAGCCAATTGTTCTACTATCATATATACACTTTTTAATAATCTGAGCTATCCTTATTCTTACTTATTGAAGGCAATTCAAAATCTTCAAATGATTAAAAAGTCTTTAAGGAATACGGCTAATTTACATACTATAAGAAAAAAGGTTATTCAATGGTTAAACATTAATATTTTTGGCATGACATTTATTAAAGTAGTCAAAGAGAACCAATTACAGATTTTTTAAACTATTGAAACAAATTGTATTATTACTGATTAGTTTACACCAATAAAACCTTTGCAGGACCTGCTAAACAAGTTCATAAAGAGAAGCCAATGGTCTTCTTCATTATAATTTACTTACTTAAAATTCTCAACAGTGAGCATATTATGAAAGGATTACAAAATTATTTTTCATCTTAAATAAAATTTCATATTATTGTCCACCTAGCCAATACAGTAATTCATCTCTCTGATTTAGTGTAGAAATTAAACGTGGAGTCCAGATTTCATATCTCAAGAAGGGGCTCACTAGATTGAACAGACATTTTTGGTTAGTTTTACTTCTTGCCTTATGCTAGTCTCTTATAATATTAATTATCCTTGTATCTAAAAGATTTGCCCTCAAGATATTTTTATACATTTTACTTTTTTTTCCACCAAAGATTGTCCCTGAGCTAACATCCATGCCCATCTTCCTCTATTTTGCATGTGGGATGCCACCAGAGCATGGCTTGATGAGCAGTGTGTAGGTCCACATCTCGGATCCAAACCCGCAAACCCCAGGCCACTGAAGCGGAGTGCGCGAACTTAACCACTACACCACCTGGCTGGCCCCCAATTTTACTTATTTTTTTGAACACCAAAACATGGATAAATCAGGTTTCCACGACCTGCAAAGTAATCAAGTTTGCTGATTTTATACTATTCTGAAACATACATTATAAGCTAATTAGATTATTCCTGAAAAGTTTCTCCTTCCTTCTTTATATGCTGAGTTCCTCAAATATTGTGATTTTACACTTATTCCTAAATCATATTGAATCAGAAGGCATAACTTGGAGTCTTAGCTACAAATTATAAATATACTTTTTCATTTATATATTAGAATATTTTAATAATAAATTCCCAGTGATGTTAGGATGATTACATTGGGTGATATATCTTTGAAACCTATCAAGAGGCTCAATGTTAAGTCCTCTGATCATCCATAATGTAATAATTGTCTGAAATTTATGATTCAGAGTAGTAGTTCCTACTCTACCTGGGAAAAAGAGAATAGTCTGTGCTTAGATAGTTATCAGGAAATAATCAGTTATTAATTCAGATGCGTAAACACAAAAGATCCATTATCAACTTAGATTAAAAGTAAAAATAAAACATCATTATTGTCTTCTTCCTATTTCTTCTCTCTTTTGATCTTCTATGCTATATCTCTAAATTTTAACAATGATTTGATGGATGGTTTCAAGAAATTGATCTTTTTTTGTTTGCTTATTTATATTTTTCCCTGATTTCTTGAATTATTTTCATAATGACTTTAAAGAAATATAACCAGTGGGTCTATGTTAGATTTTGTTCTTTCTTCTCTAATATGGTAATTGGCCAGTTGTCAGAGAGAATATTTGCCTCACCATCTCATAAGAACATTAGCCAGAGAGCATTCTTACAACTATGGCAGCTGTCCAGATATGTTGCATGGTATTGTATCAATAGACTCATGGTAAGAACGATGATTGGAAGTGTTAGATTTAGAAACCTATAGACCTCCTAGGAGCACACAGAAGGGGACTGTTGGTAATTGACAGTTGTAAAGTTTCAGGGGATTTGTGTCTGTGAATTAGATGGACGCTGACAGAAAAGTTATGTATGAAGAGGTTGCCTTCAGCAAAATTACTATAAACATATTAAGAAGATGGTTTATTGCCCCTAACGATAGCTTTAAAAAAATGTTAATAGATGTTCTACTACAGAAATAATAGATTTTTACTACATACATTATTTCAGGAAAAATTTAAGATTAGTATAAAAGGACAAGAACTAGCATTGATCTTATTAAAATTCTCAGAACAAGTAAAAATATTCTTTTTCTTACTATAGGTAAATAAACTGAGATTTAAAGAAATAAGAGATGTGCTTAAGATTAAACAGGTAGAAGGTGGTAAAGTTAGTATTTGAACTTTCTCTGGTGTGTCTAAATCCTATGTGTTTTGTTCTATATCACCTGATTCTCACTTCCCTGTATATGAGAATCTTTTCTGGAACAAGCTTTCAGCTACATATTCAAAATCCAAAATTCTGTCAATCAGTTGTATCAATAAAATAGTAATATCAATCAAATAGTTACATCAATAAGATTTTTCTACTATTTAAAGTGATTGGACCAATTAGAAAATCCACCTATGATTTTCTTTAAATATTTCAACTTTTTTTCATTATTTATTATTGAAAAAGTTTTTCTGAGAAAACTGTTCAATTTTATGCAGGATTTAAATGCCCGTTGGGCTACAATATAAGATTTTCAAACTATTTTTGCTTTTATAACTTCTAAAAATTTTTTAAATACTCTCCACTTGTTAACACATTTTTACATTGATACTAATATTTTTATTATAATTTAAAATAGTTGCAAAGGCTTTACTTTTTGACATGCTATAATACAGAGAGTTTAAATAAAAGTGTCATATACATTTTAAAGATACCCAATAGTATCTATTTACTTTAACATCTGATGTTGTTGAAGAAGAAAATGAATCAAGACCTAAAGAAACATGCCAATTCAAAAATATAGAATTAACTGAGATTGTTTTTTGAGCACCACAAATACACTCAATTTATGTCCGGCCAGCAAACGACTACAGAGTTCAGTAGATTTTCTGTTCTATTTATATGGAGTTAAAGCTACAGTTGTTATATATATCCCACTTTCAATAAGTAGTCAGCAGATATTCACTTTGCATCAGCAGTTACAAGGAGCTTATTCTGATGTCCTGTTTTTTCATAATTTGTTATTAAGCTTGCTCTAATATTCTATTGCTTCATGATTCTTCATCGGCTTCTCTGGCATTTGTTCTTCATAATTCCTTATCAGCACCTCTTACAATTGCTCCTGACAGTGTATCTAGAATGTATAATTAGTCACATCCTTCAATATTCCTTAGAAGAGTTGGTTTCCCTACAACACCCAACTAATACTTGAACTAGTTCTTTTGTAACAGCCAGAAAGTTTCTTTCACTTTTTTCCCTTGAACTCCTACTTTAATTCCTTTTCTCCTACAGAATTTTGTCTTAAAGTAATATATGTTTATTCTTGAACGTCTTATTGATTCCACTATCATACAACTCTAAACAAAAAAAATTACATAAATTAAATGTATTTTTATTATTTCCTGTGGTCATAATGCCAAATGTTCAAATAATTATTCCATAATGAGTTACTTTTATAATCATTATTGGAGTAAAGTAGCACATAATAAACATATTTCTAATATTAATACATATTAACAGTTAAGGGTATCATTTCATTAGAATGTATCTTATAAAGTTTATGGAGCTAGTTTTCTTCACCTGACTCATATTTGAATAAATTAAATTACTTATTGCTAACGTGAGAATAATAAATTACTCTTATTTATTAAATCATTCTCATTAATCAATTCCAATACTATTTCTTTTTTATATTTATAGATGTGAGTGTTGGGAAAACTTGCACATGTATGTGCATAGATGGAACTGGGAAAATTATTTAAACTCATTCTTTGAATTTATAGGACTCTAATTGTAGGCCAAAAATCAATAACGACCTATCATAAAAATTACTGGCAATGAGGGGCCGGCCCGGTGGCGCAGCGGTTTAGTCCGCGCTTGGCAGCCCGGGGTTCGCGGGTTCGGATCCCGGGCGCCCGCCGACGCACTGCCTGTCAGCCATGCCGTGGCGGCGTCCCATATAAAAAGTGGAGGAAGATGGGCACGGAAGTTAGCCCAGGGCCAGTCTTCCTCAGCAAAAAGAGGAGGATTAGCAACGGATGTTAGCTCAGGGCTGGTCTTCCTCACCAAAAAAAAAAAAAAAAAAAAAAAATTACTGGCAATGATTAATTGACTGACAACTTGTTTATATCTCCCTTTCCATTATGCTGAAGCAAGAAATTTGAAACCAACTGTCTTGCAAGAGGATCTGATACCCCGACATTAGAGTCATTTACTTTCTCAATTTTTGAGAAGTATAAAAAAAGCTTTAGTAACATTTACAAAATACTAATACTTCTACTTGGTACTCTTTCATACACAGCAGTGATTCTCAACAGGGGAATATTTTGCAACCTTGGGAATATTTGGCAGTGTCCGGGGACATTTTGGATTGTCACAGCTGGTGGGGAGAGAAGTGGTGAGGAAGAAATGATCCTGGGATCCAGGGGGGAGAGGTCATGGATGGTGCCAAATATCCTAAAATGTGCAGGACAGTTCCCCACAATAAAAAAATTTATATTTTCAGTAATATAGAGGCTGAGAAACCTTGATCTAGAGGAGTATTTTATTGGTGAAGCTATAATTAGGTAATATTGGGATAAACATATCCACATTGAAATTTGTTCATTTTAATATATTTTCTCTTGATATAATTTAAAAAATCCCATATATTTAAGACAAATTTGAATTTTGTAGTACATTTCAAAGTGACTTTAAAAGGCAAGAGAAATCGAAAGAGAAATGGACACTTTAGAATCATAACATATATCTAGAATAGTAATTTTATTTCATGTCTAATAATTAAAACTTTTAATTATGCTTAAGACAATTGGAACAGCATATAGTCCTCTGAGAAACAGGAATCTGTTGTAATTCATAAAAGCTGGTTTGTTAAAATTCTGGGCATCAAGTTCTTGATTGTATTTTTGGAAATCATACAAAATATGCAACTGAAAAACAGTTGGCTCATGAATGAGAATATTGACCAAGATTCTCATTCCGAAGAATGGAGACCGGGTGTGTACTCAGGTTGAGAGCACGTCTATATTTCCTGGCATGTTTGTTTGTTACAAAGTTGAATATTCCATTTACTAGATAGACAGATATGGAAGGAGGGAGGGAGGGAAGGAGAGAAGGAGGTGGGAAGGAAGGAAGGAATAGATAAAAGCCAACAGGCAGACAGCAAGGCATGGTATTTGCACTGAGTTTGTCATCTGAGTACAACTAGTGCCACAGTCTTCACTAACTTTTCCTGAAGATCATTTGCTGTCTCTGAACACTTTCATAGGAGCAATGCATTCTTTGACATTGGAGAGGGTATGGAAAAACAAAGTCATTAAGTTAAAATTGTCATCACACTTGCTGCCCTACTCAACAAAATATGTGAAGTCAGAACACACCACTATGGGCCAAAGATTGAGTTTTAAGGTAATATTCTTCAATAAGAGAAATATCTCTGAGACAGGGAAAGACATGCCGCCTGAATTGATACATGCTGCCTTGATCAAAGGAGGTTTTATGAGCACCAATAGTTCAAATTGTCTTTATCTTTGCTGTTTTAGAATTTTTAACACCTTAAGACATGATACTAAAATTCAAAATGGGTAAAAAATATTTTCTTTTTTTGAAGTGGGGGAGGAAAAGGAGAACCGCACAATTTCTTAAATGAAGACACATGTTTGGCAGATCAGTTTTAGGAAAGGGAATCCATGTTAGTTTTGTGTGTGGAATAAATATACATCTATATCTATAATTATAACTATGTATAACTCTATAGCAGTTTTAATCCTTTTTATTTCTGAGTTGCTTGTTCATACATCTTCCATGGTAAATGTCCTGTTTACTTTTCCTAATGAACTTTTCAAGAAAATATAACATAGATTAAGAAAAGTATGAATATTATAAATGAGTAGCTACATAAATTTTCATAGTTGTAACCAGCACTCAGATCAGAAGATTATATCACACCAGAAGGTGTATCTCTTCATTAAATTTAGGTTTTCTCTAGCATCTCTCAAAAAATTCTTCAAGTTTGTAGGATAGAGATCTTACACATCTTTTTTAGATTTGTTCTTAGATATTTGATGATTTCTGATGATATTATGATGGACACTAAAATTTTCACTTTAGATTCATTTTCTACTAGTAGATAGAAATAAAATTAGTTTTAAAAATTGACTTTGTATCTATACCTTGTCTTATTCACCTATAAATTCTATTGTTATGTAGATTATTTTAGATTTTTTACATGCAAATCATGTAATCTCCAATGAAAGGAAGAAAGGCCCAGAGAAAATACCCAAGTGAAGCATGAAGAGACAAAAATAGTGGAAAATACAAAAAAGAGGTAAGAAATGATGAGGACAAAGTGAAAAAGTCTAACATAATTGTACTCTGATCTAAAGAAGAAGAGGAAGAGAAATGGGGAAGAAGCAACCTAAAATTACATTTTAGTAAAAACATATCGAATCAAAGGCAATAAAATAATCTTAAAAGCAGCTAGAGAAAAAAGACAGATCACTTTTAAAGAAGTAACAGTAATGGAGTAATATTGTTCAACCAGATATGAAACACTAGAGGCAAGGGAATGGATTCTTCATGCTGAAACATAACGGGGCAGCTTGTAATTTTATACAGAGTAAATATAGCCTGAACATAAAAAATATATTTTCAATAAAATAAAACTGAGAGTATTTGAAACAAGTAAATCCACATAAAACAACATATTAATTGACAGCCAGCAGGTCTAAGAAAAATCACAAAATAATTATGAAGAAAAGAATTGAAAGATAAGTATACAGGCACATATACATACAAATGACTTAGGAAAAATACCAATAATGGTTTGGGGGGATACGATATATATATATATATATATATATATATATATATATATATATATATATATATGATATATGCATATATATATCTTATATATATATAGGATGAAAATACACAGCAAAAATGGCACATAAATTAGGAAAGAATTGAAGTAAGTTAAAATCTTCTAATGTCCTTGTGTTGTGTTGTTTAGGAAGGTAAAAAATAAAAATTTATACTAGATTTTCATTTTGGGATGCATAGTATAATCTCTAGTGTAAAAGTTAAATTAATAATAGAGTATTAATAACAAATCTATAGAAGGGAAATGTTAGAATTAAACCAACAAATAGACAAAGAAACAGACAAAACCCACACCTCAATCCAAAGGAGAGTCAGTAAAGATAAAAGAACATAGCCCAAGGAGGAAATACAGCAATACTAAACACTATCCTGAAACACAAAATGTTTGAATAATTGTATTAACTATAAATCTATGAAGAGATAAAGTGTAAAATATAACTATGCACTAAAAGCAGAAGTAGAAAAGTCCACTGCTGCAGAGTGATGATTTTAACCCGCCTGTCTCAGTATCTGTTACACTCTTCATTTTAGTTAAGATATGAAGTATGGCCATACCAGAGTCCAGAGAAGGGCGAATAATCTCTTAGAATAGCAAAGTAAGTCTACTCAGTTTTGATATATAGTCTCAGATTATGAGAATAGATGAGTTCATACTTCTCATGTATACCAGATAAGTTTCAGGAAAAAAAGTCAACCATATATTGTTAAAGGGATATAAATAAGTTTGCAATTCATTCTTATGTATCCAGCCACAGACCTGAGTGGGAATTCGCACATGATTACTTTTTAAATAAGAAGTTATAGATTCTGGGGGAAAAGGACAGTTTGGGATTACTCTTTGTTTGGAAGAGTTTAAAAGGTGACAAGAAATATGCATCACGGATGATATAACCAGATTTGTACAAAATGTAATTACTTCCTACAACTTGAATGTCGTGCCATGAGAGGAAGAATGAAGAGACCGACCATAGCAATTTAACTGGCTTGATCCCCTCTCCCTCATGAAGAACTCCTGCCTTAGGAGAAGGGGTAATTATCGCATGGGGATATTGAGAGATCAGTGTGTATCCTGCACCTAACACTGTGCTTAGGTTTCTGAGAAAGTGTCCAAATGAATATTTTCTCTCTCTTAAATAAATTTTTAAAATTAAATCTCCAGGCTGTTCTTCTGGTCTCCATCCCACTCATTCACTCGTGTAATTATTCTTTTTTTTCCACTCGGCCGATGTCTGTTAAGTGAATGCTCTGAACCAGGCCCACGCAAGCCCTGTGAGCAGCACCCCTTTCCTTCTCTGCTAGCTTCTCCCTGGTACCCTTTGGTTTCTCAGAGTGAAATGCTCCTTCCTGTTAGAAGATAGTGAGGCTACCCAAATCTTGTCATTCATGAATAATGAATGAGAGAAGAGACTTAGGGAGGGAACAGAAGTGCTTTTATAATCCTAATATTTCTTCTAAAAATATTTTTACTCTTCAGAATTAAAATTACTGTATGTTCAAGAATAAAAGGAAAGAATCATCCAGTAATTTTTACTAATATATTTTGAGAAAGAAAGCCAGAAAAAACAGATTTAGCAATCATATATTCTGGAATTTAAAATCTTATGTACCATCAATAGACTACATACACCATTATTTGGTTTGGAATTGATGCAAATATGGTCATGTCACTATGAATCCCATAATTGGCAAGTAGGTAACACTATACATTTATGAACACTAATATGGATCATAGTCTTGGAACTGTCCAGAAATCTTATTTGGTCCTCATTTTTCTAGTCTCTGAAACAACTTCATGTGTTCTCTACCCTTAACCCTAAAGCTGTCCTTCCCCCTACCTGATTCTCAACATATAATCTTACTCAACGGTTCACTAAAACGTAAATGCCATCAGCTAGGAGCTCTCCCATCTTCCTGACATTGATTCTGTAGACTTACCTGTATCTTCAGCTGTGTTCTCCTTTCCACCTTGGTTACAATGGATGAAACGCCTTCTTCCTGTCAAGAACCAATCACTCTGTTTGCACTGGATCCTCACCACTGCTGATGTCTCAGAGAAGTTACATGAGTTGTTGTCAACCCTCCTGTGTCTTCAACCCCTTCCCATCTACATCAGTCCTTGAAATATCCAATTGTCACCCTGATCTTATGGCCAGTACCCTCAACTGTCTCCTTTCACAGCCAAATGTTTGGTAAGAATACTCAGTACATGCAGTCTCCACTTTTTTTCCAGTCACACTTCCATCCAATCTAATCTGGCTTTTACTCCCATAGTGCCACCTAAATTACTCTCTTTTTATGATCAATTTAGGAAACATCAAGTGAGATATATGCAGGCTCATTAAGATTCCTCCAATAAAAATTTCTTTTATCTTTCTGATATTTCCTGGCTATGGCTGATTAAAATAAGTGCAGAGTCAGCTAAACCAAAGTGAATTATTTATAAATCTTTAAATACTTAAATAGTGAGATATGAAAACTAAAAACTCTCCTTGATCATCCTCCAAAAAATGTCCATAAGATCCTCCTGTCAAAAGACCTTGGGGCAGCCCGTGTTCCTATCATTCTCAGTCTTAGATCTTCTGCTCTTATTTTACTTTGATGGACTCTTCTATTAACCAAATATAGTTTATAGTCCAAACCAGGACACTTGAGAGTTAATGGAGATGCCGTTAGTCATTACATCAAGACAACATGGGTAATAGGACTGCCCAACAAAAGAGGACGTATGATCACCTTCCTTTCTTGCTCAAGTTGTCAGTTATTTTTTGTTGTATCCTGTCAAAATATTAACAAAGTCACTTGTAATGGCTTTCATGTTGCTAAATATAATGAGTGCTTCAGTCTTTACTCAACTTGACTTCTCAACAGCTCTTGATCTGACTCTGCTTCTTCCTGTGGTGACATTCTTCTTGGTTTCCACATTTCTTATCCTCCTGCTTCTCCCTAGTGCCCTCTGCAGTCTCCTCACTGCTGAGACATTCCCCCCTAGTCTTTTGCATTTTTGCACATCTTGTGTGAGGCACTCACAACCCTTTATTTCACTCTGCCTTTACAAGGGTATTTGTATAGCAAACAGCCTTGGAAGATCAGGATGTTGCCTTACTCTGGAAGCATGCTCATTGTCTAGTATAATAGAGGTCATGTCTCTCTCGAAAGCAAAGGGCAGGAAGGCTTACTATCCTTTACAAAAGATTAGGGTTTCCTAATCTCAGGGTTTCTGACCTGTAATACAGTCAGTTCATATGCAGGCACCCGTCTGGCCCATTCACATTGACCCATGAGACTTGGGGATAAGGAGAGCTGCTGTAAATATGCTGACACTCATGAGATTTGCTGAGACTTGGGTAACGAAGTCTATGGTCTCTGACCCAGAAGTCGGAGTCTCATGTCTTCTACCAGTGTTAATGAAACTGTGTTAGGCTAAATTTTCAGTTTGCAAGTAGGGCAAAATCTCAGACCCTTCATAGTTCTTTTTTTTAAACTGACATACAACATTGCATAAGTTTAAGGTGTGCAACCTGTTGATTTGATGCATTTATATATTGCAATATAATTACCACCATAAGATTAGCTAACACCTCCAAGTCACATAATTGTCACTTCATTTTGTGGTGAGAATACTTCAGACCTAGTCTCTTAGCAACTTAGAAATATATAGTATAGTATTGCTGACTATAATCACAATGTTGTGCATTAGATTCACAGAACTTATTCATCCTCTAACCGCAAGTTTGTGCCCTTTGACCAACATCTCCCCAATTCTCCCACCCCCAGCCCCTGGTAACCACCATTCTACTCTCTGTTTCTACAAATTCAGAGATAAATACTGTATGATATCACTCACATGTGGAATCTAAAAAAGCCTTCACAGTCCGTGGCACTCATCCTTTCTGGAACCTTTCTATGGTAGAGTTCCCCAGGGACCCAGTCTCCTCTCATATATTAGCTCCTGGGCATTCCCATCCACTCAGAAGTTGCAAAAATCTTTTCACATTTTTAATTTCCAGATTTATATCTCTTGCCTTCATTCTCTTCCAAGTTCCAGATGCATGTATAAGATGTTCACAAAATAAGATGTTCAAGATTTAACTCTTGGTTTATTTGAAAGTCTCCCTATATGCTTATGTATCCCTACTCATACTTCTTGAAATATGCCAAATGTTTTCCTACCTCCGGGACATGCACATGTTTGTCCTACTGCCAGAAAAACTGTCAATCTCGAACTGATTTTGCTCTACTACCCTTTAGGTTTTCTTGGAGAAAGACTCCCCTGACTCTCCAATATAAATCGGCTCCTTCATTTTTACTTTGCTTTCCATATTCACCACGATACAGGGTTGTGTTCATTGAGAATTGCATTCAGACTCCTCAGATTTCTATCAGAAAGCACCACACTCACCAGCCGTGAGCCTACGCAGCTCACACGGTCATTTCTAATTCCAAAACTTCAACGACCTGCAGAAGAAACCAGAACACTTGTCAAGTCTCCTGATCATTCAACATTTCTCTTTTACAAACTCTGCATTATTCCCGCCCCTTCTTATTCAGGATCTTGAGTACAGAATCCAGAGTACTGATGTGGTTCCTGATTCCTTTCTGATCTCCACCTTTTTAATTCGGCAAACACTTTCAAAACTCCCTTGCCTGCGCTGTCAACTCAGTCTAAAATTTCCTGCCTTCACTCTAACCTGTTGAAATGCTTCCCTCTCCTTTCTACTTTCAAATACTATTTCATTGATAGCTATTCTCAATTTCCCAAGGTCTCCTTGCAGTCACAGTGAAAAATAGAGATTATACTATGTGTTTTTTCATATTAGTTTGCACCATTGGGATATTGCTAATATTTGATTATTTTGACCTACAGAAATGGCACTTCATGTGGCTTAGCCTAACATTTCTTAGTATTTCTATACCAGCATTAGTATATAGTAGAGTTCTAATAAATTTTTAGGTATTTGTGTTAAGTCTTCAAAATTGAGAGGAGAATTTGCAATGGCGAAACAAAATATTTGAAGATCTAAAGGGAAGAAATGGATCATCATTACACCATTCCAAAAACACAAATTAGGTAAAAATGTTTATCATCAAAGTCAAGCTCTCTAACTTTAAGCAGGGTGAAATCTACAGTGTGAGGAAGACTTACTGTGCAAATATAGGATCCCTGTCACTCACTCGTTAGGACTGACTCGTGTACTAGAGGTCTTCAGCCTCATTTCTCTAGGTTAGCTGATGATACCACACAGAAATTACAGTTTTTTACAGCTACAATATTGGAGGTTCTTTCACACGGCAATAACATATATATTAAAATAATGAAGTTACTGATTTTTATTACGTGGTATTATTTTCTTTTCCACATTTCATTTTCTTTTAAAGGCAAGCAGACCACGCCCTATTTATCTTACACGGTCCAATGGTATAAACTAGTATATGAAAAAATTACTAATTTTGGATATTTTTGACTAACCAGAGAAAAAGTCTAACATTGCAAAAACATTAAATGCAACTCTGTACTATCAGAGTCACAAATTGTTGCTTTGGAAGATTAAAAAGAGTATGATGATCTCATGTACATAATTGCTGTACTCTTATACTTCCTTGAAGATTGAAAAATTAAAAACTGCAGAGCAGCTTATGCCGTTGAAAAGCAGATGATGTGTAAGAGCCACTTAAGCTGCAGAAGTGCTACCTGTCATTATATCTCCCACACCACTGAGAGGAATTAGGTGTTTGAAAAGCTGTAATGCGCCTTTTACTTAGAATGCTCAGGCTTTAATTTCCTCTCTGTGGAGTAACTCTGACGTGATGATGCCTGTCTCTGTTTGATCTGAATATGATACTCTTTCTTTATAAAAAGTAAAATATAAAACTCTAAGAGATCGTTTTTTACAATTTGCATTTATACTGTCCATTAAAAATATAGCACTTCCAATCATTCCCATTACATACAAAAATATGCTAGTTTTCTTCATTTTAAATCTTTATAACAGGACATTAAAAAGGACTCATTCTTCCTCAGTTTCTATTGAAATGTCAGCGAGACAGAATTAGATACCAAAATGATTTTGAGTCCAATATGCATATGGAGCTTTTCAGAGAAAATGATCCACCACTTTTGAGCTCTAGCACCTCCTCCAAGAATATAAAGAAGAGATCAGAGTTTGCGAAGGGGAGATTTTGTAAACTAGTTCTGTGAGGCTATTACCCTACCGATCAGGGCTTGGAAAACTTAGACTATGTGAATATGTCCACTGCAGTCTACACCAAGGACTCGTGCCTGAGCCACATCCTAGAAGGCTATAGTGGAATTGTGGATGGAAGTCTGAGTTCCAAACCCCCACCTTTTTCCTCAGGAATTCTAGGGTGGAAAAGAAATGTTACAGGGCTCACTGCTTTAGCAACAGGGCAAAGATAACTTCCAGGGTTCATTGGATTGTTCAATGTTTCCATTGATCTTTTGCCCATCGTGGGGTTGCTATCAGGGCTCCTTGATAGGGTAAGTGAATCTTAACAAAAAGAGGCTGGATTTATTCCACCAAACACCAAGTGACTGACAAATGAGAACAAAGTTACATCTTAGGGTAAAGATGCAGGCATTCTCATAAGAAAATTGCTAGGGAGGGGATCCAGGAAGGAACTGCTGAGGAGCTAGCAGATATTTACTTGGTCTCAAAGTATCCCATTACAAATTGTCTATTCACTACAAAGAGGAAAACGGTAACTTTAAAATGGATAAACTTGTTGGACAGAATCATAATTCAGTGATCAAAGTTAACATCACTAATACTGGGGCAAACCAACATTTGGCTCCTGATATGATGCACCAAGAAGGATATAACATCACTTTTGTGGGATTTCTACTAAAAATTTATAAACTGAATCTAATTATAAGGAATCATCTTACAAACTCAAATTGAAGGAAAATCTACAGAATTAACTGGTCTATGTACTCTTCAAAATGCTAAAGTACGAAAAGACGAAGGAAGCCTTAGTAATTCCTCCAGATTAAATTAAATGAAAGAAACATGAAAATTAAAGGCAATTTGCGATCCTGGATTGGAACCTGGACTGGGAAAAAGTTAATAGGACATTTTTAAGACAAATAACAAGATTTGAATATAAATTGTAAACTATATAGTAGCATTTTATTAATGTTAAACATCCTAATTTTCATGTTTGCCCTATATTTATATAAGATAATATCCTTATTCTTAAGAAAATCACATTGAAGCAGTTAGGAGTAAAGAGGCACAATGTCTCCAATTCCTCTCAAGTAGATCAGAAAAATTTATGCTTATATATGTATATAGTATCTATACCGTTATATATATTATAACTAATATAAACTATATATACATTATAAATTACATTGTACATATTTATGCATAATCTGAGAGACAGAAGAGGAAAGAGACAGAGAAATTGAGGGGAAATTCTTACACATGAGGAATTTAATCTATAGCTTCCATATGAGTAGAGGGATGATAAAGGAGATAAAAAATTTGAGGTGAAGATGAAAATAAAGAGGCAAAGTAAAGAATGGTAAAAACAAAACACAAAATATGATGATATTAATAAAGAAAATAGAGCAGAAAATTTCATAACATAGATGCTGCTCAGAACCTGGATGGTAGTCAGCCGGTTTGGCCTCAATCACTAATTCAAATTCCAGGAAATCATACAAGGTCTCTGCCTGTCAGCATCTCAGTGCAATGTTTCCCTAAGTCTTTAATGAATACTGTCAAAACAAGAATTGCAAAGGGGGCATCATTTCCAGAAACTTCTGGTTTCTGCTAGAGGTCACAGTAACTCATTTTAGTTATACCTTATTACTTTTTGAGAGTTTCAACTGTGGAATATATGCATATAGAAATGATTGAATTATCAAAGCAGGCTCACACAAATCACAGATGTTAACAAACACTACAAATAATTCAAACAAAGACGAAGACACAAACATAGCATGTCTTTCTGGAAGGGCCCTCAATATGTCAGATGCAGCTTCTCCACTGTCGCTTTCTCTGTTCTGGGATATGTTTTGGTCTCGGAGTAAGAGAAGAGTGTCTAACAATGTGTGCTGAACACTGACCTCTGAGGAAGTTGCCTTGTGGCTTCTTAGTTTTATCTGTGAGTCACACATATTAAAAAGTACTGTGTAGGGGCCGCCCGGTGGCGCAGCGGTTTAGTCGCGCTTGGCAGCCCGGGGTTTGCAAGTTCGGATCCCGGGCGCCCGCCGACGCACTGCCTGTCAGCCATGCCGTGGTGGCGTCCCATATAAAGTGGAGGAAGATGGGCATGTATGTTAGCCCAGGGCCAGTCTTCCTCAGCAAAAAGGGGAGGATTGGCAACAGATGTTAGCTCAGGTCTGTTCTTCCCCACAAAAAAAAAAAAAAAAAAAAGTACTGTGTAAATAATATCCATCCTTCAGCCACCATGCCCCAAATTATGAAATCCAGGTCTATTTACATTAATTAATTTGCACAGCCTAAAAATATCTTGCTAAAAAGAAGGTTTTAAGTTAAGAACTCCCTAATATCTTTACACTAATAAATGTCATGAATGTATGTAACAAGGTTGGATGGAGATCACTCATTCCCTTGTACATTGCAACGTCAATCATCTCTTTGGACATCTCTAAGTAAGGAGGGAAGATGTCACAAACCAACTATTATGCAGTCCTTCCCATATAGCCAAATAAGTATCATATTATCCCTAAAACAATAGAAAAAAATCTATTATTTAAACTAAGGAAATTATATCATGTGGAGAATGCATCAAAATGATACAATTAGTGGAATGATATTAGTTAATTTCATATTTTAGTTTAGATAAATAAAAAGGTCTAATTTTTCTTTTTTTTTTTTTTTTTTGGTGAGTAAGATTAGCCCTGAGATAATATCCCTTGCCAATCCTCCACTTATTGCTGAGGAAGATTGGCCCTGGGCTAACATCCATGCCCATCTTCCTCTCCTTTATATGGGACGCCGCCACAGCATGGCTTGACAAGCGGTGCATCGGTCCACACCCGGGATCTGAACCTCTAAACACAGGGCCACCACAGCAGAGCACATGAACTTAACTGCTATGCCACCGGGCTGGCCCCAAATCTAAAGTTTTCTAAAAGAATTCTGTATATATTTTTCTTTCAGTTCTAGATAGGGTCACAATAATATTTTATAGTTCACAATATTTTGTTATAAGTCAGAAAGCTATTCTTACAATTATTATAAATAAAGCATTATGGTATAAGGAAAAAATGCAAAATTGAAAAAGGACATACTACTGACTATAACATCTTAAAACATGTTTCCTCAAGACAAATCTATTATAGAGCAATTTCAATTTTTTAAGTCTATAATTTGTTAACCTATTTTGTTGTCCTCTATTCAAGAAAATTTTCATTAACACTTAATTTCCTAGTAAGTTCAAATCTACATTTAATTTGTTTTTTTTGGAAGTGAAGTGTATGGAATTTATGGTTTAGTCACTATTGATAATTCTATTTTTTTCATTAGCTTAAAATAATCCTAACACTTCCCCTGTGTCATCTACCTAAAAATAAAGTAGCAAGATGGAACATTCAGTAACCTGTTTCTTTAGTGCATTCTATTTTGACAACTATTTGACTTTCTAGTCATTGAAACTTATGTAGCAATGCAAATATTTGTTGTAGAAAATTATTAGTTTTTTTATCAGTTGGGGTTCATTCAGGAAAGCAAAGTAACCATATCATGGGATGAGGTAGTTATTATGGAGATTAGAACTTATACACTTGTGGAAGGAGATGGGGAAGTGAGGGTCCACATAAAAGTTGGAGAATCAGAATGGTTGTCAAGTGGCCATTTTGAGATGTGATGCATGCCCAGATTCCAAAGTCTGATGCTAATGAGGAAGTCTACAGGAAGTTATTGCCACTGTGTAGATTCTGCCAGTATCTGTCCATAGCCAACAGTCTTCTTGTGGGCCAGTAGCAGTTGTTCAACAGGGCCCACAGAAGGCAGGAAGAACAGTACACAGAGCAGAGAAGATTAAAGGCCACGATGAACTCCATCTGTCTCTGCATCTGTCTGGCACTGTGTCATTTGATCTGACTGGAATGATCTTCAGGCAGCAATGACCACCGCTCAACTTCTGCCTTCCAAATCTCACATAAATTTCTCTTTAGGCCAATTTTAACAGGAAACAGAGAGAAAGGGATTCTGGAAAATGTAATTCCTAGCTTAACCAAGTGCATTGGTCACATATTTTATTGGCCATGGTGGTTTAGTCTCAACCAATAACAAAACAACGTTCAACTAATAAGTTAGAATAAAAAATTTGTTAACATTAAGAAACAAGAAAGATAGCAAATAAACAACCTAACTTTACACCTCAAGGCACTAGAAAAAGATCAGAGCCCAAAGTTAATAGAAGGAAGGATAACAAAGATCATAGTGAAAATAAATGAAATAGAGACTAAAAACACAATAGAAAAGATCAATGAAACTAAAAGCTTGTTTTTTGAAAACATAAACAAAATAGACAAACCATTAGCTAGACTCAGCAAGAAAAAAAAGGACTCAAATAAAATCCGAAATGAAAAAGATGTTACAACTGATACCACAGAAATACAAAGGATCATAGGAGACTACTATGAACAATTATTTGATCACAAATTGCACTACCTAGAAGAAATGGATAAATTCCTAGAAACTTACAACCTACCAAGAGTACTGAACATACCAATTACCAGTAAAGAGATTGAATTAGTAATCAAAAATCTCCCAACAAACGAAAATTAATGGCCAGATGGCTTCACTGGTGAATTTTACCAAATATTTAAAGAATTAATATAAATCCTTTCAAACTCTTCCAACAAATAGAAGAGGGTGGAACATTTCCAAACTCATTTTATGAGGCCAGCATTACCCTGATACCAAAACCAGACAGGAGTACTACATGAAACAAAATTACAAGCCAATACCCCTGATAAGCATAAATGCAAAAATCCTCAACAAAATATTAGCAAACCAAATTCAACAATACATTAAATGGATCATACACAATGATCAAATGGGATTTACTCCAGGGTTGCAAGGATGGTTCAACACCCACAAATCAATTCATATGATATGCCACATTAACAAAATGAAGAAGAAAAATCATACTATCATCTCAATGGATGCAGAAAAGGCTTTTGACAAAATTCGACATCCATTTATAATAAAAACTCTCAGCAAAGTGGATGAGGAGGGAATGTACCTTAACATAATAAAGACCATGCATGACAAGTCCACAGCTCACATCATACTCAGTGGTGAAAAGCTGAAAACTTTTCCTCTAATATCAGTAACAAGACAAGACTGCCCACTCTCACCACTTTTATGCAACCTAGTATTGGAAGTTCTAGCCAGAGCATTTAGGCAAGAAGAAGAAATAACAGGCATCCAAATCAGGAAGGAAGAGGTAAAACTGTCTCTATTTGCAGATGATATGATACTATATACAGAAAACCCTACAGACTCACAAAAAAATGTTAAGAATTAAAAGAATTCAGAAAAGTTGCAGGATACAAAATCAATATACAAAATCTGTTGCATTTCTATACACTAATAATGAACTATCAGAGAAATTAAGAAAACGATTCCATTTTCAACTGTGTCAAAAACTATAAAATACCTAGGAATAAATGTAACCAAGGAGGTAAAAGACTTGTATAGTGAAAACTATAAGACATTGATGAAAGAAATTGAAGAAGACAGAAATAAATGGAAAGATATTCCATGCTCATTGATTGGGAGAATTAATATTGTGAAGATGTCCACACTACCCAAAGCCATCTACAGATTCAGTGCAATCGCTATCAAAATTCCAATGGCATTTTTCACACAAATAAAACAAACAATCTGAAAATTTGTGTGGAACCACAAAAGACCCTAAAAAGCCAGAGTAATCTTGACAAAGAAGAACAAAGCTGGATGCCTCAGGCTCACTGAATTAAAACTTTATTATAAAACTATAGTAAGCAAAATAGTATGATACTGGCATAAAAACAGACACACAGATAAATGGAACAGAACAGAGAACATAGAAATAAACCCACACTTATATGGTCAATTAGTTTATGTCAAAAGAGCCAAGAATATACAATGGGGAAAGAACAGTCTTTTTAATGAATGATGTTGGCAAAACAGGAGCCATGTGCAAAAGAGTGAAACTGGACCACTATCTTACACCATACACAAAAATTAACTCAAAATAGATTCAAGACTTGAACATAAGACCTGAAACCACAACACTCCTGGAAGAGAACATAGGCAGTAAGCTCCTTGACATCAGTCCTAGTGATGATTTTTTGGATTTGACACCAAAAGCAAAGGCAACAAAAGCAAAAATAAACAAGTGGGCTTACATAAAACCAAAAAACTTCTGCACAGCAAAGAAAACCATCAACAAAATGAAAAGGCAACCTACCTAATGGAAGAAAATATTTGCAAATCATATATCTGATAAGGGGTTAATGTCCAAAAAATATAGAGAACTCATACAACTCAATAGTGAAAAACAAAACAAAACAAAAAACCCAAAACACAAGAAAAAACAATCAATTAAAAAATGGTCTGAGGATCTGAATAGACATTTTTCCAGTGAAGACATATAGATGGTCAACAGATACATGAAAAGGTGCTCAACATCATTAATCAGGGAAATGCAAATCAAAACCACAATGAGCTATCACCTCACACTTGTCAGAATGGCTATTATCAAAAAGAGAAGAAATAACAAGTGTTGATGAGGATGAGGAGAAAAGGGAACCCTTGTGTACTGTTGGTGGGAATATAAGTTAAGACATTTGCTATGGTATGGAAAACAGCATAGAAATTCTTCAAAAAGTTAAAAATAAGGACCACCGTATGATCCAGCAATTCTGCTTCTGTGTATTTATCCAAAGGAAATGAAAACACTAACTTGAAAAAATATATGCATCCCCATGTTTATTGCAGTATTATTTATAATAGCCACGACATGAAAACAACCTAAGTGTCCATTGACAGATGAATGGATAAAGAAAACGTGGTATATAAATACAATGGAATATTATTCAGCCATAAAAAAGAATGAAATCTTGCTGTTTGCAACAACATGGATGTACCTTGAGGGCATTATGCTAAGTGAAATAAATCAAACAGAGAAAGACAAATACCATATGATCTCACTTATCGTGGAATCCAAACAAAACCTAATTCATAGATGCAGAGAACAGATTGGTGGTTGCCAGAGGTAGGGAGGCATGAGGTGGGTGAAATGGGTGAAGGAAGTCAAAAGGTACAAATTTCTAGTTATAAAATAAATAAATCCTGGGAATGCAACATACAGCATGATGCCTATTTTTCACAACACGTCACTGTATCTTTGAAAGTTCCTCAGAGAGTACATCTTAAAAGTTCTCGTCACAAGAAAAACAAATTTTTAACTATGTATGATAATGGATGTTAACTAGGCTCATTGTGGTGATCATACCACAATACATAAAAATATCAAATCATTATGTTGTACAGTTGAAAATAATATAATTTTCTTTATCAATTATATCTCAATTTTGAAAAGATTAATGGGTAAAAAAAATACATTATGTAATACTCTAAAATTTGACATAACATTAAAAAATAAAAACACAGCCAAAGCATTTGATTCCATATTTTCCTACACACCAGGCAGAATTACCCTAAAACATGTTATGATCTTCACTCAAAGAAACTACTTTGAGAAACCAGCCTCTAAATAGTGAATTATGTAAACTATATTTACAGAGTTATCTCATATTGAAATAGCTATTACCTATTAGTAACTTTAGTATTATTGTTATTTTTAATTTAGTCATTGAACTTGAACAAAATTTTACTGAATCTTTTAGGGCTATAGTACAGAATAAATGCATGAACTACACTAAAACACCAAGACATATCAAACACAAGTTTTGATTATTAACGGTGTTTTATATTTTCTATCTGATTCTTAGTCTTGCAAAAAGAATGCCATAACTCATAGTTTTAAGAGGAAATAATTACTTCCTTTACTAAGTCCAAAAGCCTTTATCTCTGATTCCTGCATGACTCTTTCTTACTTGCACCGTAATTTACATTGTGTTATTATCTCCCCCCAAAGATGGTAAATTTCTTGATAGCAGGCAGGTTCCTTGTCTTATTTATTATTTCCTTCTCTCAGTGCCTACCAGAGGGCAGAGGCCATGCTCGGAATTGATAAAAAAATTATTAAAAGATAAGGTTATAAAATGAGGTGGCAACCAAACAAACATCAATAATCATTATTTGAAGGTAATTAATTCCATTTGATATGTATATGAGAGATATCTAAACAAATAGATTCTGAAATAGTAGCCAGCATTTTTAGGAAAGCGATAGTAATATCATTGACTTCCACAAATCTATTCTAAAATTTGCCTGATTGAATTAAGTTAGATTGTTAATTAGTTTCTTTTTTTACTCCAATGTTATCTTTTCTGGTGTCTTTTTTTGGTATCGTATCTGTAATCAATATTTATTTTGTTAGATGCAATAAACAAAATAGTTTTAGATGTACATAAATTTCTGAACTTTATTACATATGATGAATACTTTAAGGAAGAGTTAATATGTCACATAACTCCTGAATGGTCTTATGCTTCAATGTCTCCCTCTTTCATACCTGTTCATGTATGA
Organism: Tapirus indicus; assembly: GCA_031878705.1. NCBI lineage: Eukaryota > Metazoa > Chordata > Mammalia > Perissodactyla > Tapiridae > Tapirus > Tapirus indicus. The sequence continues at coordinate 6,910,138 of CM062918.1, forward strand.
CATTTACAGTAATAATTATCATGGTTTTAGCTTATGTAAAAGGATGAAATGGCTGAGTTTGAATAGGCTAAGTTTATGAAAAACTGAAGGAAAATATAATTTGCCAGATCATAAAGTAAGACATTACATAGTGTTCAACTCTTCCTCTGACTTTGTTTATGGAGATTCAGACTTGATTGTGGTTGATCACATTTTTCGGCCTCACTGTTCCAAAGAGATTTTAGAGTGGTTTGTGTTATAAAATTAGAAGAAATTGGATTTTAGACCTTTATGTTGACCCACTCTTCAACTGTTAATGAAATCATTTTCCTTCATATTTGAATTCCTCTGTAACCTTATCATTTACTACACAGAGGTGAGATTACTCACTCTATTCTTCATGACTTCCTGCAGGTTCCCTATCCTGTCACCTTTAGATCATCCTCTCGGTAATGGGAATTAGATGAGATCATAGGCTCCCAGGGTGTAATGAAAGTTAATGAGAGGAGAATGTCTCTAAACTAACTTGAAATCCTTTTGGGAAAATTTTTTCTCTACCTTGCCCCTTAATATAACACTTCTTTTGTGGAGACTTAAAGATTTTTGCTATTGCAGAAAAAATTTTGTCTTTGAAGTATTGTTGTATGATGGTGAAATATTTGTCTGAAGTTAAAATATAAAAAAACAAAACACCTCAGCAAAAACAACAGAAGAACCCTCAGAAGTATAAAAAAATGGCGAGAGAAGATCTGAAAATGAGTAAGAAATAAAACAGAGTACTTAAAATATATATGAGAAGGGAATAGAAAGGCAAAAATAAGTGACACCGTTACAGGGCAAAAGCACCATGTTAATACAGAAAATCTTGATACTGCCCAGGGCAGGGATGATTCTTTAACCTCAGTACTTATTACAGAAACTAAAAGGTCATACAGTGCTTGCAGACTCTATGATGCATTTGTCTGAAGACAGGCATATAAGATAATGAAATATATTTTAGCAGAAACAGAGATATTTAAGAACTCAAAAAAGCATTTGGATGAAATGCATCTTTGCATATTTCAAAGTCAATTCTTCACATTTTTTTTGCACTATATTTTGTTTCTAATTTTGGCCTCAATTATTTTTCCTCACCATGTATGTGATTAAAAATTGAGAGGATGTCTTCAATGTGATGTTGGAAAATTAAAGTGGTCTGTGACCTGATGTGCCAGTGGAGAAATTCAATATTTCCCACAAAACTCCCCTTGGTATATCAGAAATAAAAGCTGTATGACACACTTGAGAAGTAGAAAAGAGAAGACTGTAACTGCTTCTTGTAGGTGCTAAAGCCTGACGCGTATTCAAATTATCTGCAAACATTTTATTCCAACGGGGTGAACGTTGCTAAATGAAATAATTTACACTTGAAGTTGATTTGTAGCGCAATCTGCCAAGTTGATTTACAGGCTAAACCTGTGAAAAAATAACTCACAACACATTTTCTAGTATATAGAAATATATATTTAGTGTAAACAGCAATGCAAATCCCTGAAGACAAATTGTAAAATATCCATCAGTTATCTATAGTTATCTATCTGTGTATCCACCTACCTATCTATCCATCTAGTTATGCAATCTATAGTTACTTTCAACATTCACTTTGCATAACTGAGGGACTTTTCCTTCTCTCCCTCCCTCCCTTTATATATATAAATATATATAAACAAAGGGAAATATATACGTGTGTGTACATGCATGTTTATGTTTATGATGAAGTACAATTCAGGTGTTAACCTCATATTATATTTATGAATAGTGAGGGCATAGAGAAGTAGTTCAAATACACACACACACGAGGAATTGAAGAACTTTCCCAAGTTCTTTTGCTATTTATAAATACAGTATGATGTTAATACTTTTATTGTACTTCACTATAAATGGGGACCATCATTTAACTGTTTAAAAATTAAGTTGTTTCAAATGTTTAAATATTATGAATAATGCCCTGATAAACATATTGTGTAAACAACTTTGAGTACCTTGTTGTTTATTTCATGGCATATAATTATAGATGCATTTGACAGTATACAATGTGTTTATGTTTATTTACCACTTTAGAACTAATACACTATAACAGATAATTTTATTCATTTTTTAAATGCGTAAATATATTCCAAATATTGTTCTAGAAGCAAAGGTACAGCAATGAAAAAAGAAAAAACTCCCCTGCCTTCATGGATCTTATATCCCAGAGAAGCAGATAAACAAAAAAATAAGTAATAAAAGTACATGGTATATTAGATGTTCAGTTTTCTTTGAAGAAAAATAAATTAGAAAAGAATAAGTGTTTTTGGAGGAGGGCAATTTACCACTGAGAAGTTGATATTTGAATAAAGGCATAAGGAATACAAGAAAATGTGCCACACAGTTAACTAGGAAAAGAGAATTTGAGCAATAGGGAGCAGCACATGCAAAGGTTCTGAAGCAGCAATGAAATCCATCAAGGAAGCCATCACAGTGGAAGAGTGTTAGAAGATAACTTTAGGGAGGTAGCTGGGATTGCAGAGCATGCAGGACCTTGTAGGCTTTTAAAACTTTGTATTTTATTTTGAGTGATACTAGCAACTTTGGAGGCTTTTGAGCAGAGTGGTAAAATCTGACTTACTTTTTAACAAGATACCTCTGGCAGCTGAGTTGAAAATCAACAGAAGAGGACCGAGAGTGGTATCAGGCTTTAAGAGGTGTTTGCAATACCCCAGGTGAAAGATGACTGTGATTTGAGATGGTGGCAGTGGAGACAATAAGAAGAGGTAAGAGTCTAGTTCTATTTTAAATGTTGAATCAATAAAATATTGTTGAAGGACTGGAGGTCAGATGAGAGAGAAGAAAAAGATTCTGGAGGCCTCCAAAATTTGGCCTGAGCAATCAGAAAGATGGAACAATCATGAATTAATATGGAGAGATGTTGGAAGATGCAGGCAGGGGCCAAGATGAGAGCTCAGTTTTGAAAATGGTGAATTTGAGATGGATAGGAGGTATTGAGTGGTCACTTAAATATGAGTCTAACATTCATGGGTGGGATCAAGGGAGGAGATGTAAGTTTGGGATTCACAAGTGGATAGATGATTTCTAATGTCATAAGACTGGATGAGATAATCAAGAGATTAAATGCCATAGAAAAATTAAGAGGTTCAAGATTGGAAACCTGGAGATACCAGCAATAAATTTTGAGGAGATGAGGAGAAATAAGCAAAGATAATTAAATAAAGGGAGTCAGCAAGGGCAGAAGGAAGCTTGAGGAAACAAAATGTAGTATTCTAAAAAATCTCCCCGGTGTCCTCAGGGGGAGAGTGATCAGTCTTCAAATTCTACCCATAGATCGAGATGACATTTGAAATATACTTGGATGCAAATGATTCAACAATTATTTGACCAAATTTTCTATCAAGCATTCACGAAGTTTATGTCTAAAGGAAGAATACATTTTCTAGAGTAGAATTATTTTAAATAAAGATTTAAAATTTATAAATAATGTGTTCACATGTAAAAAAGAAAGAAAATGTAGGTTACTTTTTAAAATTATAGGTAAAAAATCAGTATCTTGGTCAATATGACAAAAATATAAAAATATATTTCATCTTGATTCTTAGCAATAATGTCCAATAAACTAAAATCTTAATATCTTTAAATAACAAATATTAACACAATCATCTCAAAATGTGATATCACGAGTACAATTGCATTATGTGGATGTACAAATTGCTGGGATTCGTTCTGTGAACTATGGAATTTGAATTAACCCAAATATTAACATATGAACATTATGAACATATGAAATTAACATATGAAATTCATATTAACATATGAAATTCTCAGTGCAGTAAAACAAAACCTATACTCTAAAAGATCACCATGTTTTAACCAATTTAAGTTATTTTTATTGGACAGTTTACACTTATGCTTATATAATATTAAAAACAACTTGTGAGTAAAGGAAATATATAGGAAAGTTTTTTGGTGGGAGGAAAGATGCATCAGATGAACAGAAAAATATTAAAAATATTTTTTGAAAAAAATCATGTATTGAAATGTAAGCAAAATTAGATTTATTTAACCAAAATGGATTGAAAATAGATTGTGTAAGTGATTCAATCAGTATCTGTTAACAATTTCCAAGATGTTTACTGAAACTCAAATGTAGCTATTTTGGATAAAGTTTGATCGTATACATATATATTTATTCGGTTTGTTCATTTTATCTTTTGTTTTAAAAGTATTGTCCAAGCCCTAATATCCACTGTGTCATTGAATAACAAGGGCTGTGATTAAGAGATATGAGAAATGTCACCTGGATGGCGATTTGGAAAATAATTTTTAGACATGTGAGATTAAACACTATGAAAATATTGTGCTGAACCTTAAACATCCCTGAGAATAATGATCAGGTTTAGACACTTTCTGCAATAAATATCATGTACTATGTATCTGTTCCTATTAATTTCATAGAATAGTGGCTCTGAATATATAAATGCCCTCCATCTCAAATATTTTGTTAAAATAGTTTTTAGCTTTTTAACATTCATCTAAGTAGCTTTAATTTACAGCCATGTTTTACATGCCAAATATGTGCCTGGCTCTCTGCTAAGGCATATAAATGTGTGAAATGTTGTTTTGAACAAAAGAGCTTCATAATCTAGATGAGAATGAGACACACTAATACAAAAAAGCATTATCAAGTCATTATTCTTGATAAAGCATGCAAAAAAATTGCATTATGTTACTTAGAGATTGCAAAAGACAGACAGGGAGCCCTGGTTACTGTATTTCTATAGAATGTTAATATTAGTATCATTTCAAGGAACTGAATTTTAAGAAATGGTTTCTTCCCTGGTTGGCTAAAAAATTCACACAGTATATAACACAAACGTGTTTTGAAGCCACTGTTTTTGCATCATGATTTGATAGCACTTTTTGTTACATATTCCAGGTATTATAAACAGAGAGAAATGTTATTTTATAGAGGAAAATAAAAACTGCAAGCATCATCTTCAGTGAAAATGGAGAACTAAAACCCACAAAACACAAATTCGGTGGTGGAGCTGCCAAAACAGAGGAGATAAAGCAAGACAAACAGAGGTGGAAGTGCAGAGAGGATTTCTGGACTAGGCTTGCAAAAAGAGTTGGAATGGTACCATTCTCAAAAGAGAGGGATATAGCCTTTGTTTGCAACAGATGTGGGCATTGTAAGAGATTTTCTGAATGCTATTTTGGCCTAAGATGCAGCAGAAATGGACCTAAATGAAAAATACCATTGGCACGCCATATTGGTTTGTAGGACAAATTTGTGCCTGCAGTTGGTAGAAAAAAAGAGAAACTAAGTTTTGAACAGCCCCATAACCACCTAACTCAGGCAACGGGGAGGGGTGGGGGCAGTGAGGGCTATACCCACTCACTAGGCTTCCACAACCAAACATCTGGGTGTAGGGAAAATGCTTGTCTTCTAGCTTGGAAACTAGCCCCCCTCCTCTTCCCACCTCACACACACATACACCTTAAACATACACAGACACTTCTTTCTTACTTACAGCTAGTCCTGGAAAATGCTCATCTATTTCAAAGAAAATAAATAATCCAACAAGGAGCCAGGGTAAGTACTATACTATTAAACTAGAAAGAGGAAGGAAGGAAGGACGGAAAGAAGGTAGGGAGTGAGGGAGGAAGGGTTGGGCAGGGAGGCAGGAAGAGAAAAAACACTCTCTAGAAAAGAATACTTAGCAGAAAAATACTGCCAAGAAGAAAAGCCTGAACAAAGACATTACTAAAAATTTTAAATAAAGAGCAATAACATATTGCCCTGTATGGGACCAGAACACAAAGTAGAAATAAGTGACAAGGAAGAAATACCGAGGTAACAAACAGAGATGTCTAAGCTGACAAGACGTAAATCGGGGAGGGGAAACACGCTAAAAAAATCATAGAAAATGCACCAGGCAGTTGTGATGTCTCTGTAATTGCTGGAAATGAGGTCTAGAGAGAACGAAAATGAAAAATAAAGTAAAATGATATATGAAAACGTAAGCACTAAAATGATTAATGAGATAATTATAGAGGCCAGCAAATAAGATTTAGTATAAACATAATTAGCATCTCAAAAATAAATCCAAATAGCAAAAAAATCAATTATTGCAAAATACAATTCAGTAAAACTTTCCAGATATGAGATGACATATTTTCAGATGGACTAGACATACCATATCCCAGTGAAAACTAATAAAGTTCATTTAACATTAAAACATACCTTAGTAAACTACGGGACTTCAAAGTTAGCACAATCCAATTAAAACTTTTAGCCGTGACCTAGGATATAGAACTTTGAGACTTCAAAAACCCAGAGATCTTTCTAAGGAATATTTTGGACTTCTCCATTGGCTCTCTCAGAGCATACCTCCACATTGACTTGGGAGGATCGTCACTAAGAAATAAACATGAAAGCATTTTGTTTCCCATTTTACTCCAACACTTACAGTTTTTCATTAGGCATTCAATGAACATCTGCTGAAGTAATGAATCAATCAATAGTTTCATTAATTGATTTATTCTAAAAGGAATTGGATTATTTTAGTCCTAATCTTGTCTGGGAACTGTCAAAGCATATGTACTTGCCCTGGATCTATAACCCAGAATGTCTGCAATTCAATGAATTGTTGGATAACACTACCCTGAACTCTACTGTCCCATCGAATCAAAACACCATTTTAAATAAATAGTATGGAGGCTTTACTTAAAGATATACAAAATATACTTTTTAATTTATAATCTTACATTTAATTTTTAATCTGGTACAATAACTTGGTTACCTTATACACACACTGAGTTTGTGCCTTGGAGTGCTTGTGGAAGTTTATTTTGATCTTGTTGCTATCAGTCTTTGGTTAAGGGTGTTACAAGAAAGTGCTTATATTTGATATTAAAATCACAATGTTCATAGATTAGGGAAGAACAGGGAAATTTTCTTAGGTCTTACATTCGGAAACACCCTATTTTCCTTTTAATTTATAGGCTTAATTTATAGCCAAAAGAAACCAAATAGAGAAGGTTTAAAGAATGTTGGGTACTGATAGAGAGTCTTCAAGAGCAGGTAGAATCTGAACTGTCTTGAGGAACAAATGCATAAATCAACAAACGCACCTCCAAGGACAAAGTCTTGTTACGCGTCACATCTACTAACCAGGGGCAGTTCCACCTCTTCCTAGATCGGGTGTCTGTCTAACGTGGAGCAGCAGCTGAGATGTCTGGATGTGAGTGTCCGTGAGCTTGGGCTCCTGCTGGGTTGCCCACTAAGCCCCTTGTAACACTTCCCCAAAGCAACCTCTGCTTCTGTTATCAACACTGTTTGTTGAAGTCTGTCCAGTCTCACATTTTCACTGACATGCACAAGAGACAGCCCCCAAAATGTGTAGTTTGTGACCTTTGAATCTAGTTATGTGTCATAAACTTAATCTATTTTAACTTTATGTTCTAGTTTTTTTCTCTCTGTCCTTCATTCTCTGTGTGTGTGTCTCTCTGTCTCTCTCTTCTCTATCTTTCTCTCTCTCTCTCTCTCTCCCTCTCCCACTGGAGCTAATCTAATACCATCACCAACATTATACAATCTGATATGTACCAATTTTTAAGTTCTGTTGATTTGAGAATTAGCCAAATTTTTACAGTTAAATGTCCTTCACAATAGCTTAATGTTAACGATTTTGTGGGATGTGGAGATTTCTGCTGAGCAGATGAACCTCCCACTAGGCAAGCGCTACAATGTGTTAGGGCTACCGGTCCTGGAAAGAATGGGTGTTAATGAATGAGGCTCTAAGGGCTGAGAGGGGAGGACACCCGCCGACTGAGAAGGCGATGATTTTTGGCTGTGTATCAGGACAGTACTGCTGGAGCCTTTTTAAACTTCTTTTCCTACAGAACACACTATACCTGGTCCACATATTTCCAAATGCTTAATTGTATGATTACCCAATAGCCATTTGGACCTTGGGGAAATCATACATGTGTATTAATTTTCTCTGAATTATTTCTTTTTAATTAAAAAACAAGTCTCAAGGAGTTAAATAATAATAAGGCTGTAGAAACATAGAAACACAAACTGAAAAGGTCTTAACAGAATCACTGCTGACTGCCTGTGTTTTAATCTTTTGCAAAGAGAGAAAGAACAAGGTTGAAGAAGCAAATTGTTTTAATAACGCTTTGAATGATAGACTGATGCAATTTTTAAGCCCCAAACTTGAGACTCTCCTAATATGTTAGTAAAACAAGAGTGACAAACGATCACATGTCACACTAGGATAGGTACTATATTAAGGGAGGTGACCATTAAATTGGGGAGGGTATGTATGAAAAAAATCAATACAAACATAAAACAAATTTTGAAAAAGAAAGAAAGAAGAAATGAGAAAGAGGAAGGGATGGAGGAAGCAAGAAAGGAGGAAAGAGAAGGTACTTAAGTTGTAATTTATAGATTTTAAAAATGAAAAGAGAAAAGATTAACTTTAGGCTCGAGTGATAACATAAGCAATGGAGGACTGGAAACTTCTGGTGGTTTAAGGCCTGTAAGTGGAACAGGGTAGTTAAATATAAAGGTTGCAGAAGGAAAACTATAGTTAATGAATACAAGATGCTAAATTAGAGCAGATTATGAAGGGCTGTACCAGCTATGTAAAATTGCCTCGTTGTATTTGCTGCAGAAAATGAAGATTAAATGGCTTTAAATAAGAGGTGATATTTTATTTACTATTTATTTTCATAAGTATCATTAGTGTGCCCCTGTTTACTTAATTGAATACATGATTAATGTAATCTTATATAAAACAAAAAGCATTCCATGGTATTTTCTAATCAAATACCTCCTGTATCCCTTTCCTTATATTCCCACCAGCATCTCTGGTCTCCCATCTGGTTTCTCTGCCTCCATTCTTGATCCTTTCAAATTCATCCTCCAGAATTCAGTTACAAAAATCTTTCTAAACTAAAATATTTGATCGGATCTTTAAAAAACTTCAGTGGCTTTCCTTTACTCCACAAAGAAGTACTAGTTTTAAAATGTAGATTACACGGCTCATTATCGTCTCTACATCAGCTCCCTCTGCCACTTCATCCCACAGCGCTGCCCTCAGCGTCTAAGCTCCAACTCTACTGATCATTTCTCAGTATTTTTAACTCAGTGAGTCTGCATTTTCCTGATTGTTCTTTTCTCTGCCTGGAAGAGATCACACACTCTTTGCTTTGTCATATTTAATCATCCTAAAGATTTTTAACCTTCATTATACAGATGAGGAAACTGAGGAAGACAGAAGTTAATAACTTACCAAAAGAGCAAAACAAGTGTTAGGATCAGGATCTGAGCCTGAGGAATTTAGCCCCCGAGTCACATCAAGACAATGAAAGGAGGTTTCCGGGAAATTTCCAGAAGCTGTGTCCCAGCTAAATAAGTGTAAGAAGAAAACACTCCACCCGAGATAAGAAAATAGGAATACACACTTATAAAATTTAACGCTACTGAATGCATCATTTGTATTCGCCACTTAAATTATATTTTTCTTGTGCGTGTGTGTGAAATTGATCTCAGTGCTCTTCTACACCAGTTTGATTTCAGTGTGTTCTAAAACCTGTGCCCTTTATGTCACCGTGTTTCACTCTTTCCATAAAGTGTGTCTTTGGGCTAACAGTTTTGACCCCTAATAACTATAAAGGATTTGCAAGTGAGCATGCTGGACTTGTTGCAAAGAAATAAAGGGTGCCCTGCTGGATACTGCAGTGTGAGGTTTGCAGCGGTTAGGGACACCTTCAAGGAAATGCTCAGGGTCATGCAGAATAGTTATCAGCTGGTAATAAGGGATTGGTGGCCGAGCTTGGCTGTTGTGGAGGAATGATGAACAGTCAGGACAGTCTGGAGGGTTGATCAAAAAGGGCAGGAAGATTAGCATGGCCAAAGCTGGCCTTGATTTCAGGGGACATGAAGAGAAGTGAAAAGAGATTTTTACATAAAATGTGATCTTTCAATACTAGAAAATTAAAAGAAAAAAACGCTTTGAAAGGCTTAGCTTTTTGTTTTTGTTTTTGCTTTTTTAGTGAGAACCCCTTAATTACTTTAACTTATTTATTATTATTAAAAGTAAAGTAACGGATCATAGAAGCACCTCAAAAGCTAAAAGCTGGGACTACTGGTTTCCAGTCAGGCATATAAGAAGTTTGGAAGTTGTCCCGCTGTCCTAACAACAAGATAAAAGCTACGCAAAGTGAAAAATCAGCGACTTTTCTTAGATCCATAAGTGAAGTAAGGTTCCAGGGCAAAATGCTGCCCCCCAAACTGGAGAGACTGGTGGACGAATTCAGAGAGTCACAACTCACCTGAGCAGACACCCACACGCTGAAACTTCCATGGGAACCAATGCTGGGGTAGAGAAACCTGGACCGCGATCTCGAATTTCTGGAGACTCAGTGTGGACACGCCGAGAATTAAAAATTCCAGGGGGCCAAGTCATGGAGAGGGCCCACACATTTCTCAGTCTCACCTCCTAAAGTTTTACCAGGTTCTTACAGTGAATAGTGAAGAAAAATTCCCTCCTGCTTCCAGCAGGAAGAAGAGAAAAGGAACCATTGTGAAATTTGCTAGAGCACACGGTTCTGCTTAACAAAGTGTGCCCTCAGGACAAAGTAGTTAACTAGACCCTGACCTACTGGGGTTTTATCAGAGCCTAACCCACCCGAGGGAAGAGAAACAGCCCATTCCAGGTGGCTCTAGCCCTCCACATAGAGAAAGGGAAATACCCCAATCCAGCCCACTCTGGCCATCCTGTCCCCCTTGTGGGGAGGGTGTCCTGAGAGGCACATGTGAAGTTCACAGTCCAGAGGCACAAGTTCACTAAAAGACTGAGAGCTAATAAAACAATTCTAGAATGTTTCCCTTCCTCCAACACCTTACCACCCTATTACTGACGGTTATTTACAGCACCAGTTCATGCTCCCCAGTACATCATGTTCCACTATCAAGAAAAAAATTAGAAGACACACTAAAGGAAAAGCACAGTTTGAACAAACATAGCAAACCTTTCTGCGTGATGAAAATGCTTGATTTACTCTTAGCAAATTTCAAGTATATGATACAATAGTATTAACTGTCGTCAACGTGCTATATATTAGATTCTCAGAACTTCTTTATCTCAAAACTGAAAACTTGGACCCTTCGATCATATTCTATCTCCCAACCCCCTAGTCCCTGGCAGCCACCATTTTTCTCTGCTTTTGTGAGTTTGACTTTTTTTTTTTCAGATTACATATATAAGTGATACCATACAGTATTTATCTTTCTCTTTCCAGTTTATTTCACTTAGCATAATTCCCTACAGGTTCATCCATGTTGCAACAAATGGCAGGATTTCCTTTTTTAAGGCTGAATAACATTCCCTGGTGTATATATACACCACATTTTCTTTATCCATTCAATTTACTAATTTTCTCCACTAACAGTGTACAAAATTCCCTTTTCTCAACACCTTTGTCAACACTTGTTATCTCTTGTTTTTTTGATAATCACCATCCTAACAGGTGTGGTAATATTGCATTGTGGCTCTGATTTGCATTTCTCTGATAATTAGTGACACTGAGCATCTTTTTATTTACCTGGTAGCCATTTGTATGTTGTTTTTGGAAAAGTGTTTATTCAAGTCATTTGCCCATTTTTTAATTGGATTATTTATTTTTGTTTTTTCCTATTGAGTTGTTTGAGTTCCTTATATATTTTAGATATTAACCCTTTATCAGATACATGATTTGCAAATACTGTCTCCCATTTTGTAAGCTGCCTTTTCATTTTGTTGACTGTTTCCTTTGCCACACGGAAACATTTTTTAGTTAAATGTAGTTCCACTTGTTTATTTTTGCATTTTTTAGTTTTCCTCCTGTTAGTAATTTCTACTTGCATATCATTGTGGTCAGAAAAGATATTTGATATGATTTCAACCTGCTTAAATTTTTTAAGACTTGTTTTGTGACCTAACATATGTTGTATCCTGGAGAATGTTCCAGGTGCTCTTGAAAAGAATGTATATTCTGGTACTATTGAATGGAATGTTCCTTGTACTTCTCTTAGGTCCATTTGATCTATAGTGTTGTTTCCTTATTAATTTTCTGTCTGGATGATCCATCCAGTGTAAAAGTGGGGGTAATGAAGTCTTCTACTATTATTGTATTGCTGTCTATTTCTCCCTTCAGGTCTGTCAATATTTGCTTTAAATATTTAGGCGCTTCAAGGTTGGGTTTGTATATATTTACAATTGTTACATCCTCTTGATAAATTAACCCCTTTATCACTATATAATGACCTTCGTGTCTCTTATGACTGATTTTTACTGAAAGTCTATTTTATCTAAAGTAAGTATAGCCACTTCTGCTCTCTTTTGGTGACCATTTGCATGGAATTTCTTTTTCCATCCCTTTATTTTCAACCTATGTGTGTTTTTAAAGCTGAAGTGAGTCTCTTGTAAGCAGCATATTGTTGGATCTTGTTTTTTTAATCCATTTAGCAACTTTATGTCTTTTGATGGGATAATTTAGTCCATTATGTTTAAACTAATTATTGATAGGTAAGGGCTTACTATTGCCATTTATTTAATTGTTTTCTGACTTTTTAAAAAATTTCCTTTGTTTCTTCCTTTCTGTCTTACTGTCTTCCTTTTGTAATTTATTTTTTGCAGTGATATGCTTTAGTTCCTTTCTCTTTCTCTTTTGTTTAACTACTATATATTTTTTCTTTGTAGTTACCATGAGGCTTATATAAAATATTTTATATATATAACAGTCTATTTTAAGATGATAACAACTTACCTGAAATTAAATACAAAACTCTGCATTTTTACTTCTCTTCCCCCAACATTTTATGCTATTAATGTCACTCTTTACATCTTTTTATATTGTGCACCCATTAACAAATTATTGTAGCTATATTTATTTTTAATACTATTGATTTTTAACTTTTATACTAGAGATAAAAGTGATTCACATGCTGCCATTACAGTATTAGGATGTTCTGAACTTGACTATATATTTACTTTTACCAGTAAGTTTTATACTTTTACATGTTTTCATGTTGTTACTTAGTGTTCTCTTATGTCAACATGAAGAACTTTAAAATTTTTGTAAGGCAGGTCTAGTGGTGATGAACTCCCTTAGCTTTTGTTTGTCTGGGAATGTCTTTATCTCTCCCTCGTTTCTGAAGGACAGTTTTGCTGGGTATAGTATTCTTGGTTGGCAATATTTTTCTTCCAACGCTTTGAAAATATCATCTCTCTCATTTCTTGTTCATTGTGTCACCAACACCTAGCACCATGTATGGTACTTGGTAGGCATTCAATAAATATTTGTTGAATGGATACTGAATGAATGAGCAATGAAGTTTGACATTTCAATTATCCCTGGGACAAGCAAGAGCCATCTCCGTGGGATCCACATTCAAAGCCAGAGAGTGGCAGAAGGAGCTCCTAAGATTCTGTGGACAAAAACATTCCTTATCCCCCACTCCAATCTGTTTCCCAACCTACAAAAAATGGTGGCAAATGAAGCAAGAAGAAAAACAAAGAGACACAAGGCTCAGTTTTCAGCTACATTTCAGAAATAGATATGCCACCACAAAGATCTTTGAGCAACTCTTTCCAATTTTCATTGATTTACTCACCAGAAATGGGATAACTCTCACGTGACTTTTAGTATAGCTTTCTAGTATACAGTATAATTTATCTGCTGATGCCTTAACTCATACCTAACCACGATTTTCTTAGGAAAAGAGTAGGCCCCTTTAAAACTATCTTCTTTTAAATAAATAAGCAGAAAAGAAACCTCTTACATAACAATCAAAAAAGTAAGGAGAATATTCAAAGAAGAGAACAGGTAACAGTTACATAGTCCTTACCATGTATTCAGTTACTAAGTGCTCCAATCCTCTCCTGTCAGGTACTCTACTAAGTGCTCATTTAATCCTCACAGCAATACCTTAATTAATAAGGTAAATAGCATTATTATTTTTCAGATAAGAAAACTTAGTTAAAGAGAAATGAACTTGATCAAGTTTACACAGCAGAGATAGGATTAGATCCCAGGAAGCATGGCTCCAGAATCCATGTTCTTTAGTCACTTGCCTCTATTGCCTCCAACATGACAAAATAAGATGAATGATGAGCAAAGCTAAGGAAAGAAAACAAGTGAACCATTACAAAAATGAGATATTCATTTAAAACAGCAAGAACTAAAAAGAATGTCATTGAACATGTATCCAAGGCCATGGAGAATGCTGGTGAAAATCACACAAAGAAACAATTGTGTTCTACATATGGAAGAGAAACAAAAAAGATCCAGAATATTTACAGAGGGTTCTCTTGAAAAAACTAACAGAAAAATGGAACAGACATCTATTAAATATATAATAAAAGAAAACTTTACCTAAATAAAAACATGAATGTGCATAGTAGAAGTAAATATCGTGTTTCAAGAAAAATTCATGCACAACGGTACACATAGAGATATATCCTAGTTGAGTGTATTGATTTTTTTTTTGCTCTTTGCCTCTTTTTTTGCTCTTTTTTAGTTTTTTCTCAGTATAGATCAGTTCCATACCATAAGAAGCTACTACAAATCAAAGCACAAATAGACAAACACAAAATATAATACAAAACTGATATACAGTGCTCAGATATCAAGCAGAAAGCAGTGTTCATTCACACCACAGCAGCTTGAGATCTGTTTGATCTGGTTATTCCTGGTGAGGTTTCTAAATATGGCAAAAATTTGACTTTGGTTGTTAAGACTACTCTGGCCATATTGGATACTAGAATATCTAAGCACCAGCATGTGACCATTTAAGTCCCCCCAAATCATGGAATGACTATTTCTCGAAAACTTTCTGTGCATTAAAGAAATTGCAAAAGATTTACTTTCCATGTCAAGCCCGTTTTAGCCTTAAGACCAAGTTCTAACTAGACCTACTGACTGTTACAGAACCTACTGACTATTACAGAAAGTCTTCTAAATGTGGCTGTCGTGATGCATGGATTTAAAAAGGAGTATAAAGGTTTTTGTGTGTGTGAATCTAATGTATTTGAGCTCCTTGTCTGCACTTCCCAAATACCTGATTTACATTATTTTTGGCTCCTTCAAATGCTTGTCTCTTATTTTCAAGATTTGTCAAATATGCCTTCAAAACACATAATTTTTTAAATTGAAAAGTTATCGAACAGATACAGAAATAAAAAGCATTTTAAGATATAATTGAGGTCAGTGTGTGATGGGAAATGTCTACCCTTTGACTTTGTTGGTGTATAAGCAAGATTTACTCATTGTATTTTGATTTGAAATAGGTTGCAATCCATCAGTGACCTAGCACATGTCAATTACTACGTAAAAAGTCAAATAAAAAGTTACATCCAAAGCTCAGAGGAAAGAGAGCAGTGAGAACATAACAATCTAAAACATTTTTAGAGACTACTAGCATTAAATTAGTATTGCTCAAATAATACAGAAGATTTACAGTTACACCTGGAGATTCTTTCCAGTACAAAAGGGAATCATGGAAGTGTTTTATAGTACAGAATTTTATTTTTACAGAATTGTTTTATAGCCTTATAAATTTAGTGAACCAAAAATAAAACTAAATCTCCATTGTAAACCCCATCTTTTTTTTTTCTTATCAAGGTGAAATCTTCTTAATTTCCCAGTAGAGTTCTACATCTCCATATTTCTTATGCCACATTTAATAAACTCATATCTTTTTGGATATTTCTCTCTTTGCTCTTGTACATGAAACTCCAGAAGATGAAATATCTGCATGCACTATCTAGGAAACTCCTTCATATGCTCTTAAAACCAGTCAAATTTGGGGTTTTCAACATTTTCCATGCACATAATATAAGGAACGGAATTAGTAGATTTGATAAAGGTGTATTTTTTACCTTGCCACACTGGACTTCTTATGGAATTCTTATGGACTGAGACTTAGAAGATGAGATAAGAAAGTGGAGATATTTCTCGGCTCGGGTCTCTTAACAGTAGAAATGTAGAAGAGTAGTGAGCAAGACCAAGAGGAATCAGCTGTGGACTTTGGAGCACGGCCACCCTCTTGGTGGTCTGTGGCTTTGAGGCTGTTGTGGCAACTGTTATTGGAGCTGATGTGCAGATTACTGGATTCTGTGGCTCTGTGGGTAGAAGTAGTGCCAGATGGAGCAGCCCTAACCTGAAGGCAACCACATTAGTCACAGTATCTCTTTCCCTGCCTTCTCCTGTCCCTCCTTGACTCCCATCTTTACCCTAGAGGACCCCCAGGACCTCTACGCTGCTACCACTGTCAAGGAGACCTCCTCCCACTTGAAGACCTTGGGGTGTCCAGGACCTTGGCACTAGTCAGGGGCAAAAATATTGAGTTTTAAACATGAAGAAAGAATCAATGAAGATTTCAGGCAGAAAAACATGTAAGCCAACTAATAAAGATGAAAAAATAGGTTTGGCTTAGACGTCTCAATAGAAACAATTTCAATTTACAGTAATGTAACGGCAACTGAATTCTAAGTGATGCAAATGGTGAATCAAATGTTAAATGCAAGCAAGCTGTCATTCATGAATAGATGGAGAAGAAGGACCTTTACAAACAATATACGAGCTCAGAGAACACAGCACCCATAGACTCTCTGGAAAGGTATGGCTTCAGGACGAAATTCTGCCCACAAATAGATTCAGTGAAATAAAAAATTCAGAAATATAGAAACCATGTCACGGAATAGCTGCTGTTGTGTAAAGAATCCATTTAAATGTGGAAAAGTACTACAATTGCAATAATTATGGTATATAAGGAAATAAAATATGGTAAACCACGACAATACGATATAATATTATGTTGTTATATAATAACAAAAACACAGAGATAAAGTGAGAGGAAGTAGTGTGCAAAGTAAATTGCATGATTTATGTTATGAATATAACTTAAAAAAGAACTGAGAGTCATCTGTATACTTTACAGATGGCAAAACACATCCACATACATACCCAAAGCAAAACAAAGAAAACACAGATTATGTAGCCAGAGAAAATATCAGAAAGAGTTTATACTGGCATTTCTCCTACTGTAAAGTTCTGTATATGTATTTTGAGTATAAACATATGGCATAGGCCATGGTTTAATAAGGGTTGGACTTGGTATGGTATTGTTGGAAAACATGCCAACCCTTCACCTCCCCTCAAACATTTTGTTGGATTTCTTTCCGCCAACATTGATAACTCCGTTTCACCCACATCTTGGCAAGATTCTATGGCTTTCCAGCCACTTTTAAGTCACTAAAACATTTCACACAATCTAAATCAGTCTTTTCTCTCACGTCCAATTCATTGTTTCTCTACTTTCCTCAGGCAGGGGATAGAAGAGCGGGAAGAAGGAGGGAGATTATTTTCACCTCCTTTGCTCTATCTCCTACCCTTGCTTCTACCACTCAACTCCAAGGATAAAAATAGGAGGGATAGAACTTCCACAGAGAAAGGCTTTTTCATTTAAGTTTGTGCTGTTAGTAATTTTATCTCACATTTGAATTCTCTCTTTTATGAGAGGCATCTAAATGCAAGCTTTTCAATGAGAGTGCGGTAATGGGCTCTTTGGAGGACTCCATCAACATGTAATCACCAAACTGCACCATCCCTGAGCATTGCCACCGAGGTTGGACCTCTTCAGAGGCCCCTTTTCATGCTCACTTGGTTGTTACCTGACCAGCATCTACTTTTCCTAGCGTTTAGCATTTCACAGTGACATCCACAAGAAAACCTACGTTATGCCACCATTGCCCTTTTTTTTTTTTTTTTTTTTTTTGCATTGTTGTTGAAAATTGCTCTCTCCACCCTCCTGCGTTCGGATTTTTCTAAGTGAGAGTCTGGTACCTTATCTTTGGTATCTCAAGATATGAAAGTCAAGAAATCTCTGGTGATCTGCTCACGTAGCAGTGTGGGGCTGGCCTACTAATTTTTGAGATTCAGTGAGAATTCCACCTGAGATTCTGATGCCTGTTGTAAGGGTGAATACAAATTAAAAATAAGAGATCTTTCAACCTGTTGAAAATAAGGGAAAGTAAGGGACAAGATTTCCTCCTCCCCTTTTCTAGAGCAATTACTTTAGAAAAGGTGCAATTATAGATTATTTGTATCTTTGAAACATAGGTAAAACTTTTAAAAATATAAATAAGCCTCTTGCCAGCTTTGTGACCTTGGAATGCCCTTCTCACGGACCTGGTAACCATTTCTTTGAAATGTAAACATCAAGCTGGATAATGCCCTATCTTCCAGTTTCTGCGGGAAGGGAGAAGCCTAACTTCCTCAGGGTGCCTAGCTCCAAGTTGCCAAACTACCTTCTCTCATGAAAGACTGTCTTTTCAATCTCTCAGCAGATGCCTGTGATGCCCATCAGAGTCTGGTTTAGTGTATATTCAGTATAGAATTGTGTTCTTTCTCCTCTACTTCTCTGGAGAGGGTGGCTGGATTTGGAGGAGATTTTGCTTTTGATTGTGTTTCCTCAACACTGTCTTCCTGCAAGCACTCATTCTTTTTTTTTTTTTTGTGAGGAAGACCAGCCCTGAGCTAACATCTGTAGCTAATCTTCCTCTTTTTGCTGAGGAAGACTGGCCCTGGGCTAACATCCATGCCCATCTTCCTCTACTTTATATAGGACGCCGCCACAGCGTGGCTGACAGGCAGTGCATCGGCGGGCGCCCGGGATCCGAACCGGCGAACCCCGGGCTGCCAAACATGGACTAAACCGCTGCGCCACTGGGCCGGCCCCTAGCACTCATTCTTTTAAAGCTCTCCTCACTTGCCTCGCATCTTCTCTTTCCCCGCAGGAATAAGGAGACATCACAGCATTCTCCAGGATCACGAGACATTCCTCAGTGAATTTCTCAGATGGACCTTGGTATTGAGATTGGATATTTGAAGGACAGATTTTAATGTCTTCCCTTAGTCCTGGAGGGAGATTCACTGTCATTGGAATCTGACAATATTTGTCACTCATTGTCTCTCAAACACAGGCAGATATGCACACACACACGACTGTATTTTCAGAAAAGATATCTGGAAAATCACCCAAAAACATGTTATCAGTGGTTATCTCAGAGAAATGAAGTTGGATTGGGTGTTAAAAATAGAGTATGGGGAAGGCTGCATAGACTTCTTTTCCTTTCTGACATATAAATTTTATTATTCGTTCGTTTATTTTGTGGTAAAATATACATAACAAAGTTTAGCAGTTGAACCATTTTTAAGGGTACAGCTCAGTGATGTTAAGCACTTTTACATTGTTGAGCAACCATCATCACTATCCATCTCCAGAACTTTTAACCTCCTAAAGTGAAACTCTACACCCATTAAGCAATAGCTACCCATTCTTCCCTCCCTAAATCCCCTGATAACCATTATTCTACACTCTTTCTCTATGAGTTTGATTCTTCTAAGTCCCTTTATAAATGAAATCATACACTATTTATCCTTTTGTGATTGGATTTTTTCACTTAGCATAATGTTTTAAGATTCATCTGTATTGTAGCACATCAGAACTTCCTTCATTTTTAAGGCTGAATGATATTTTATCATATGTATGTACCACATTTTGTTTATTCATTCATCTGTCAATGGACACTTGGGTTGTTTCAATCTTTTGGCTATTGTTATTAATGCTGCTATGAACATGGATGTCCAAATATCTGTTTGAGTTTCTGCTTTCAATTCTTTTGTGTATATACCCAGACGCAGAATTGCTGGATCATATGGTTATTCTATGTGTAATTTTTTGAGGAGCCATCATATTGTTTTTCACAGCAAATGCACCATTTTACAGTTCCACCAGCAATACACAAGGGTTCATATGTCTCCACATCCTTGACAACTCTTGATGCTTTCCATTTTCTTGATAACAGCCATCCTAATGAGTGTGAAGTGGTATTATATTGCAATCTTGACTTGTATTTCGCTAATGATTAGTGATGTTGAACTTCTTCTCATGTGTTTATTGGCCGCTTCCTTGGACAAATATCTCTTCAAGTTCCTTGCCAATTTACTGATTGAGTTGTTTGTATGTTTATTGTTGAGTTTTGGGAGTTCTTTATATATTCTGAATAATGCTCCTTTTCCAGATATACGATTTGCAAATATTTTCTCCCATTCTCTAGGTTACCTTCTCACTCTGTTGATAGTGTTCTCTGCTGTGCAAAAGTTTTTGATTTTGATAAAGTCCAATTTATCTGTTTTTTCTTTTGTTGCCTGTGCTTTTGGTGTCATATCTAAGAAATTATTGCCAAACTCAATGTCATGAAGTCTTTCCCGGGTTTCTTCTAAGAGTTTTATAGTTTTAGCTCTTCTGTTTAGGTATTTGATCCATTTTGCGTTAATTTTCATATACAGTGTTAGGTAAGGGTCTCACTGCTTTATTTTGCATGTGGATATCCAATTTCCCCAGCACCATTTTTTGGAAAGACTGTACTTTCTCCATTGAATGACCTTAACACTCTTGTCAAAAATCATTTGACCATACATACAAGCTTTCATTTCTGGGATCTCTGTTGTACTCCACTAAGCTATATACCTTTATGCCACTACCACACTGTTTTGATTAATGTCTCTTTGTTGCAAGTTTTGAAATCAGAAAGTGTGAATCCTTAACCTTCATTATTCTCTTTCAAGATTGTTTTGGCTATTTATTCAATTTCTCTTGAGATTCCATACAAATTTTAGGATGAATTTTTCTATTTCTTTAAAAAAATCATTGGAATTTTGGAAGAGATTGAATCGAATCTGTAGATCACTTTGAGTGATATTGACATCTTAACAATATTAATCTTCCAATACATGAAGATGGGATGTCTTCATTTATTTCCATGTTCTTTAATTTTTTTCAGCAATATTTTGTAGTCTTCTGTGTACATGTACCTCACCTCCTTGATTAAGTTTATTCCTAAATATTTCATTCTTGTTGAAACTGTTGGAAATGGAATTGTTTTCTTAATTTCCTTTTCAGATTACTTGTTGTTACTGTATAAAAATGCAACTGATTGTTGGGTTTTGACTTTCAATTTCTTGAGTTGAGAAATCTCAACCAGCATCGAATCCAGGTCAGGACTCAATATATTAAGATACCTCTTGGTTGTCCTCTCACGTGCCTCCCCTTTGTTCTCTTCCTTTAGGGTATTAATTTTAAGAATTACTTTGACCTTTTTTCTTAGGGAATAAGCAATTTCTATATTCATTTAAAAATACCTGAGTGGCCCTGGAACTTGCTGTTCATTTCTTTGAGCTGAATTTCTTTTGACTTTTGAGCATGTAGGTAAGCTACGTGCTCAAAAATCCTGCATGGTTTAAATGGAGAATGGATTTTGGGGACAACCAATCTACAAATGCTTAGCAAGGCATGATATTAACCATTTAAAGCTAGGACCTCTTCAGTATTCTATAGTACACTCAGAACTTAAGTGCCTTAAAATTTTAAAGCAGCAAATATTGTTTAGCTCCTAATATATGAAAGACTTATATGTGGAAGATTCTGTTTCCTGTAGTTGAAACAGGAAAAGCTGTAATTGTATAATTAATTCGTGGTCAAGCACCAATCATCTGCATCCTGAAGCTATTTGAGGCTGCTAAATCCCACCCCTTAGCTGAGGCCCACCTAGATGCCATTAACTTGCCAAGCCTCCTGGGGTTGGCACTTGTTGAGGTCACACTTGCACTTGAAATTTGATTGAGCCAACTCCTACCCACATTCAAACATCCCACGTGCTTTTGCCTCTGTTGAAGCCCGTAAGTCTCTGTGATTGCTGAGGACCATGGGCATTTATTTAGGGTCTGACAGCCAACATATGAGGAAACTCTTGATGACTCTAGAAATAGCCACTCATCTGAGGATAAAGCAACAATAGGCTGCAGTGACCTGCCAGGATGAAACATTAAGAAGCCTAAGGTTTCATACTTCTTGCCTGGGCTAACATGTGAAAGCCAAATTGTAACAACTATCCATTTATACAGTTGTGAAAAACAGCCTCTTGGCTCAGAAGAGGCACCTGCAAGCAGCAGATTCAAAACGCCCCGCCCATATAAAAAGCTCAAGCACCACACATGTGCCCTCATCCCAGTAACAATCATTCTGGAATCTTCATTTTGCTCCTCCATATTCTACTCGTTATATACAGGGTTTCTCAAAGTTTTCAGCCGTACACCACATGCTGGGGTATAGCAGGCTCAATTCATAGCACTACACTCCTGCATTCAAATGCTAAACTAGTTGAAAAATGATGACAAAAATGTGTATGAAAGACAGAGCAGATATTGGTGAATGGTTTCCCCAGTAGTGAGTCCTAGGTGTACGACTTGCATCTCCAGCGGGGTCAGGCTGATAGAGGTCAGGCTGATAGAGGCATCTCCTTTTAAGGACAAGAGGAGGAAAAATGTAGACTCATGTTCTATGTGGGTAATTCACTACGGAGAGTGATGAGGAAGTGTCTGGTCAATACATGCCCTCCCTTTCCTTCTAAACTCACCAACAACATAAGCCATTTTACTTTTCCTGCTGTACGGTGGGTCAATGGATGGATCTAAGTCAGTATTATTACAGTAAGGTAGCTTCCTCTCGTTAAAGCGAATATCAGGAGCATGGTAGAAACATTACTCATATCTCCTTCAATCCCTGCACTTCCCTCCTGGATGCCCGCCAACACTCTGCATTCTAAAATGCTTCAAGCTATATTTTTTCAGTTGAGTTGAACATATTTCTCTTGATGTATATTTCTAAAACTTCAATAGATCCAGGCCTATATTCATTTGGAATAAAAACAGTAATGAAATGGGGAAAAAAAAGAAGATGTGTTTTAACTGAGAGGAGATCTTGGGTCCCTTCTGTGGCTACCACTCAAGACCTACCTTCCTCTTCTAATGACTGCCATCAGTGACAACATAGGAAGATGTAAATTGACCTGGCTCATTGTGTCATTCTTCTTCAACCAAATAACTTGAGGAAATGGACATTATTTTTGTTACTGTATTCCTAAGGTGAAATCTGCAGTATTGTAGGCTTTCATTCTAAACAATCTATAGTTTATTAACATGGGTAGATTGTTTTATTTTGTTCATAACTCATATTATTAAAGAATGAACAGTGATGAATGCTAACCAGAACAAGGAACCTCCATTCACTTAGAGTGCTGGCTGGATGTAGAGAAGCTCCATTTGGCCTTGGTGAGGAATCTTAGAATGTGTTATAAATCTTTGTTTTGTCTGCTGGATGAATCGAAAATATATCCCATTTCAAGGTTGTTTAAAGAATAAACTTTTAACTCACTTGTTTAAATAGAATGTTTGACCATCATTACATCATCACCCATCCCCTCCCAGTCTCCTTACATCATATCACCAACAACCTATACCCCTCAGTGAACAATCCAACCATGATTTTGCAAAATTTTTGTCTTTACAGGTGTGTTTTTAATTTTAATATTGCACGAAGTATAGCACTGCCAATAAAGAAAGGTAGATGATGACATGAATTTATAATGCCTTCTAGCATCAGATATAAATTTAAATCTAACATCAGGATATCAAACTGCCTAAATTATATGCATGTGTGTGTGAGTGTGTGTATATGTGTTTTTATACATATATATAATGGGAACACAGCTTCTTATCAAAGATCATTAAACTTCATAAATATAAGAGAATGTGTATTTTCTCAATTTTAGCTGGCAGGATGAATTATTCTACGTTGAGAAAAATTCTGATTGATTTGAAGTACAAATTTATTGTCAGAGAAGAAAAGAGTTTTGGAGTGGAGATTTTAAATGTGTTTACCTCTTACTAAGGTTTATTCTGATTCTATTGAATATTAAGTCTCCATAAGGTTAATGTATCTTTAAATCATATTAATATTTAATATTATTCTAATATTATTTCAATAATCTCTTAGCTAGAAAAACTTTAAAACTATTTTCGATGAATTTGGCAAGACAGTCTAATAAATGTCTGTACCTGGGCTAGATTCCATTTTCTCATGACAACTGTGAATGCTACAGAGCTACTTTCCTTTCATGCCAAGATTCAATCTAGTGTTCCCAGGTAGGGCCAAATTCCCTTGCTCCCTCATCAGAGCTTTCTGTTTTGCCTGTGTATAAGTGGGGATGGAGAAGAACAAAATAAAGTCATGTTGAGAGTGTACTAGTCAGGGTTCCTCAGGGAAACAGAGACAATAGGCTATAGGATATAGGAGATACATAGATATATATAACATACATACATATATATATATATATATATATATGTATGTATGTATAAAATAGAATTGGCTTATGCAATTATGGAGGCCAGGAAGTCTCACCACCTGCTGTCTGCAAGATGCAGAAGCAGGAAAGCTGGTGGCATAATTCAGTCTGATTCCAAAGGCCTAAGAACCAGGGAAGCCAAAGGTGTGAGTCCAAGTCTAAAGGCCCAAGAGTGGGCACCAATGGCGTCAATCCCGGTCTGAGTCAAAAGGTCCGAGAACCAGTAATGCCAATGTCCAAGGGCAGGGGAAGACGGATGTCTCAGCCCAAGAGGTGCCCTCCCTCTGCCTCTTTGTTTTATTCAGGCCCTCTGTGGTTAGGATGATGCCCACTCGCATAGGTGAAGGCAATCTTCTTTCCTTAGTCTGCAGATCTAAATGTTAATCTCTTCCAGAGACACTCTCACAGACAAACCCAGAAGTGATGTTTTATCAGCCGTCCGGGCATCTCTTAGCCTAGTAAAGCTGACACATAAAATTAACCATCACAGAGGGTAAGACAGGATGTGAGGATGTGATATCTTTTCTATTTCTTCTCCAGATCATGTTGTCTCCAAATGTCAGTATCTTTTTATCCCCCTGTCTGCAAACCATGCAATCCCTCCTAGACCTCATGAGTTGGGTGAATAAACAGAAAGATCTCTCCATATTTTTAAGAACACACCAAATATGTTATTCCTATCTCCAAACTAGTAAAATGATAGAAAAAGCATGAATGACTTTTTAGCTAAAAGTCTTTCATAAAATTCCTCTAAATGTTCTGCCCATCTTGAAAGTGGGAAAAGAAGAGGAATAATTTATATAGAAAGAAAAAGACGATGAGTGACATGCTGGGCAGTTCTCCGGCTGCACTCACACTGGGCCCCCCAGAAGGGAATTAAGAAGGACAAGTAACATGAGAGGTAAGAACTGCTTGTTCCTTTGCCCTTGGAGTGCAAATAATGCCACACTTCATAATTTTCTGGCATTTCATTAGTGTAAGTCTCTAGCACTAACACCCAGATTGGTTGAAAGTCCATTCTCCATCTCTGATCTCAGAGTAGAAGCTGGGCAGGGCAGATGATTAGAAATCCTAGAAAGAGGCCCCCAGAATTCCAGGTGCTGATGAAGAATTTGTGATCAGAGTGCTGCCCCTTCCCCCTTGCCTATGTGGTCGTGAAGTCCCCCGGTTCAGGCCTGTGTCTAGGAGAGCCAGGCCTTTCCATGCAGAGCACATCTGTGGTCTTCTCTCCTAAACGTAAGCACTGGGCTCCTCCTAACCAAGTTTCTTCCTGACATTTGCGTGATAGGGAAAACAAATCCCCCACACACATACACACACCATAACTTTCCTGTAGGCTGTTTTAAAGCCTCAGGAAATCAATGTAGTGACTCAGCTTTTTTTCATATATTGAAACTGAAACTATTTTGTGTGCCAAAAATTGTATGTTAATGAGTCCAAGTAGATTTGATTTTCTGAAATGTGGGAAACCATAGATGAGAAGGCATTATTGTGTTTATTTGTTTGTTTGTTTTTTCATATACTCATTATTATCTAAATATTTGCCTTCCTCTCAATTTTGGTGGGAACCTAAAACTTCTCCAAACATATAAAGTCTGTAAAAATATATATTTATTAGGCTTTTTTCCCATCTTTATTTCATGCAAGATCTCTCTGGACAAAAGAAACAAATAATTCCACTGGATCATTTTCCTTAGCAATCAACATGTCTGTGTTTTTATCCATTGATAAATGTATTATTTTAATTTTAAATAATTTTTATTTATTCTTGTTCTAAATTTGGCTAAAACTTACTTAGATTAACAAATAAACTGAAATGCAATAGTGTGTTCTACTAACATTGAATAATGAAAAAAAAAGTACTGAAAAGAATGATTGTTTATACATGTGCATACGAAGATATTCTGGCCTTTGGTCACATCATTAGTTAGAGATCAATTTCCTACAAAATGATACATTTTCTTTCATGTTGTGAGTTACCTTCTGCAGTAATTCACCGGTGATGGGCTTTGCAGTATGACTGGTTATATATGTTATTTTCAGCAGTTCACCGATTTCACGTTTATCTAATTGCACTAGTAAACAATGATTACTGATAGATGTTTAATTCCACCGTATGTTGAAGCCTAACCCTTCCTCGTTAAATAATGTATCTCTAAATTACAATCCTATTCTGAGTGATTTCAATTATATATGTTCCTTGTGAATGTGTCAACAAATTTTTCATTCCCTTGTCACCTGAAAGAAAATTTTCATATAAGAAGAAATTGCCCCCATTGGTACAGAGTAATAACTGTTATGTTGACGCAAGCCTTCATATGAAGAGTGCATAGACTGGTGAACCCCTGGGGCCACTTAGAAAGGCTGCTGAGTTAACAGAGTCTACACGGTTAGACCTCCCTCGCATGAAATTGGAATTGGTCTTCAGGGCCCCATGTGGACTCATAAATGGTGCAGAATGGATACCTAAACTCAAGCTATTATCTAGCATTCTCTTCAAAGAATAAAGTATATGTGTTCTTACGTGAGGGGGATTGGCAATATTAGTTTTCCCCAGGGGAGGAGTACTTCTATTTCCTCCTTGCAAAGAAAAACATTTCTATGGACTCCCTTTCTCTGTTTATTTAAAAGATAGTTCAACTGTGTCTTGCTGGGGAGGATCTTCAGAGTGAGTCTCTCGACATGGCGTGGCCCTTTGCAGCTCTTAGGATACGATTCTACCAGGCACCAAGTTTGATTAAAGTGAAAGCTGAAATGGATTTGGGTAAGGTACATGTTAAAATATTTCTCATATAAAAATGACATAAGAGGAAAATTGTGTATAATGCATTCTAAATATTCCATCATGTTTGTGATAGAATTATATTGCAAACTTTTTCTCCTATCACAGAATTTTTTTTTTCTTCTTAAGCATCAGTTTATGGGCAAATACACACACTCAGATTTAAGCAAATATTCCTCACACTTCTGGCTCATCCCTTTGGGCTGTGCTGTATATATGAAGGGGCCAGGATCTGTGGAGACTCACTCTCCATCTGCTGCCCAGAGTTTCTGCTCCAGGTAGAACTTTCTTCATCACCTTTAGCCCTCTGCCAGGAGTAGCAACTGGATGTAGTTTAACATCAGCCACTCCGCTGTATTTCAGGCAGAAACCTGACAGGAAGGAAAAACGTATTGTGGGGAAGTGCAGAGTATTTCACTTTTTTTCTAATGATTAGGAGGGTGGTAACTAAAAGCTTTAGTGGCTGAGAATTTGACCTCCAATATAAACACAGGATTTCTGTAGTTCTTGTCCATGTAATAGGCACCCTCTAGAACAAAATCTCCTTATTATCTGGCATTTACAGGATATTGCTCAGCTCTCTGCAGTTGGCGGCTGAGTGATAAAATGGCTCCCAGAGGGCTGCTTGCAGACTTGACTGGGGTCAGTCCTGACACTAAGCTTGGTGAGCTGAGTCAGGCTGAGCGCTCTCCTGGGCTCCATTATGCATGGCCTCAGCTTCGGGAAGCTTAACCTTCCAAAGCAACTCCTTTCAGGACACATCATATGTACGAAGCCTTTCATTTGCCGTAGACAATTTTTCTCTTTGTTAGATACACACACACATTTACCTTAAACATTCCAGTTGATGGTCCGAAGCAGGTATATTTGCATGACTACGTTAAGTGAGGCTTTTACATATGACTGACTCTTTTTGACATGAATTTATAAAATGGATGTGAGGTTGCTCCCTAATACTTACACACATGTAATATCACTTTTCTTATTTTTATGAATCAAATTAAATTGGATGGTGAAAGCTCACGGTAAATTGTCAGCATTCCCTTCTTTTTCTTTCTGAGGTATTAATTTTCTATTTCTGCTGTAACAAATTACAACAAACAGTAATTTAAAACAAAAAAACATATATTATCTCAAATTTTGTCAGTCAGATATCCAACACAGGTTTATGGGTCGAAAATCAAGATGCTGACAGGGCTGCACTCCTTTCTGCAGGCTGTTGGGGAGGATCCCTTTCCTCGCCTTTTCCAGCTTCTGGAGGCTGCTGGCAGTCCTTGGCTCATAAGCCTTTTCCTCCATTTTCAAAACCAATGGCAGGTTGAGTTCTTTTCACATGCCATCACTGTGACCTCTTCTGCCTTCCTCTTCTACTTTTAAGAAGCCTTGTGATTACATTAGACCCACCTGGATAATACAGGATAATCTTATTTTAAATTCAACTGATTAACAACCTTTAATTCTATCTGAAACCTTAATTCCCCTATGCCGTGTAATTCCCCTATGACATATTCACAGGTACCAGGAATCTGGATACGGGCATTTTTAGGAAGGGGGTATTTTTCTGCCTACCACAAGGTGTATGGGATCTCAGGATCTCACTCAGACTAGACGGGTTGAGTATTTAGGCTTGAGTGGTTGCTGTTATTACCAGTATTACTTCTGCCATTTGAGAATGTTTTCCATGTGTTAGATACTGTGCTCTCCACGTGCTCCTAACTGTGCACATGGTCACTTGGCTTTGGGACCTGCTTCCATGTGCATGCACACATCCTCTCCCCATGTGAGGGGTCCCACCTTTGGGGAACGTTGTGGTAGTGTCCATTCTTGCCAATGGCAGAATCATGGGATGCTTGTCCTAGTCTTGGAATTGTCTGGTCCTCTAGTGTCCAGTCTAAGGAACCTTCCCCAAGGGGCTGACCACTCCTCCTCTTCCACTCAAGTCACCAGCCTCTCTTCTCCTTACCCTCTTCCTGCTAACATGAGCTTAATTCTTTAAAGGAGTTAATCTTAAAACTCAAAGGCCAAATGTGGTGTTGGGGGATGTTCTCCATGGTCCATTAACCCAGGGTGGTTAGAAGAGCTTGGCTTTAGAACAAGACTGAATTATTGTTCTAGGAAGGAAAATGTGTGAAAGAAAGATTTCCACTATTTCTTTCATTTCCTCTCCTTTTCTTACTCTCCATTTTTTCCTCTCTTCTGATGCTTTCCAAAATTTCTTGTCCTCAACTGTCTTCTGCTATATATAGAAGAGAGGGGAGATATCCTAGAATAGACGATTTGTTTCTATTGCCTTTATTCTTATATTAATGACATGCATCCTTCTGAAACTAAGCCTACACCTGCACATGGTAGTTCTTTTCTCCGGGAGCTAGTATTTTATTTCTTGCCAAGAATGGTGGGGACATAAAAGATGCTTTGTTTCCTGTAGTAAACAGAGTGAAAAATTATTAGGTATATACAGAGAAGGTGTATAGTAATATATCAATAGACAAAGTAAGAGCAGAAAATCTTTGAGGCATATTATAGTAAACCTAAACCCTAAGTGAAATGATAAAGTCAAGATAGAGTGACAGTGATCAATGATAATGGTACTGAAATGCTAACGAAAAAAAGAAAAGAAGAGAGAAAGGAGGGAAGAAGTCTAGAAGGAGTGAGACAGAGAGAGAAAAGAAAGAAGGGAGAAAGAGAAAAGAAAGAAAAAAGGTGAAAGGAAAAGAGAAAGTCCTAAAGTCAAATGACACTTTCATAAGAATATGCTTGTCTTTAAGAGGGGCACGTATTTTTTTTAAATAATGAAATAAATTCCTTGTGCCATCAAATATTACTGACGTGACCACATTCCAGAATAAGCTTAGAGAAGTAATACCAAGCGGGAAACTGACAAAATGAAGAAAAACAGTAGCATCCAGATGAAATCGATTAGTGCATTCTTTAATGCACAGCCTGGGCAATTGCTACACCACACAGCACAAGGAAATCCATTGTGCAGCCTCTGCACTAAATATAAATTTAAAACTGAGCTGAGATTCGATTTTGCGATACCAAAGATGCTTTTAGTAGTGATTTGCTTTAGTAGTATTGCCTTAAGATACCATATTTCAAACATGATAACTACTCTCCAAAATTGAAAGCTATGACCAAATTATTTTTCTTGTCTTGCCTTTTTCCTTTCTTAGTGATCTGTAATTGTTTTTGCAGTGGTTCAACCTGAAATATTATACTATATAATGAAAAAGTCTTGATGTTTTCATTGCTTCTCTGGTATCAAAGGAGCATAGTGACCTAGCTTCCCATCTCCTGGGTACCTCCAAAAACCTCTTGCATTACAAGTTTTTAAAATGTCATTTAAAAACCATGACCTTGTTCTCTGAAAATCCTGTTAGTTTAAACACTATGCTACTTGCAAAAAGTAAAAACTGTGGAAAGCACTTAAAATTTTTTTCTTTTATTGTTTATATTTTGAAAATAAATTTTAAAGTCTGTAATTACAGGACATGACAAACAGTATCTCTCAATTTAAGCAAAAATATAATAGTCTGCTAAATGTCTATCATTTTACCTTCTCTACAGATGAGAAACTTATCCTTTTCATTGATATATACCAAAACCTCTTAGAAGATTACCTGGCACAGAATATGCTGACAAAAAAATAATTTTTTGGATGTACGAATATGTAATATTTCATAGTGGCTCCAAGTTAAGAAATTACTGGCATATATTTCCCCTTATCTACATGTACAAATCATGGGGAAAGATGGGGATCACTAATTGAATTAGATTCACTCTCAGCTTTACTTATTTTTTATTGTAAACAAGTTCATTTATACTTCCTGGAAGATTACAGATTGAATATTGTTATAATACAGTCTCTGAACCTATAAAAGGGAAATCCTTCCACATTTGTGTGTGCCTGCGAGCAGAGGATTGGTCCAAAGGAGAGAACGACCCTCAGAGCCTCAGTTTGTGGGGCAGATGTGTACAGGCATCCAGGAACGATGATTTGTGTCCAGGAAATCTGATGTGTGGCCCACACTCTCTGGGCAGGTCCATCTCAGTCCAAGGTGACACCTTAAGTTCCAGGACCTAACTTGGGGGATCCCCCCTCTTCCATTCATTAATTCTTAGGCTCCAAGGATGTAACGGTGAATAAGTCACAGTCCTTGATCTCGAGTAGTGGAAGGTAAAGTGAAGAACAGAGAAAAGAAAATGAGCGTGTGTGTTGGGCTGGAGTGGATGTAGTAAAGGAACGAGTTTGAGGAGTACTGAGAAAGGGCACCAGCTCTTACCAAGTTGATTTCCTAGGCCAGTGAAACAATGCATCAAATCTGTTTCACCCGGAAAAGCTAAGGCAGAATGTTGTTTTTCCAAAATCAAATGTTACAACTTTATTTGTAAATACTGGACAGAAATTCAGTTTTTCTGGCTTCCATCAACCCTTCCCATCAGTCAGAGTGCTTGGAAATGATTAGAGATAGTAAAATACTGTCCATTACTTTTGTCTTCGTATTTACCGCTTCTGAAATTTTGTTTCCTGGAAATTCCCCATCCAATTTAATTCAATTACTCTTATCATCAAAAAACAAATTGTTTTTTTGTTTGTATTTTTTAAATCTGAAAGCCACAGTAATAAAAATGAATTTTTAACACATTCTTCCTCATGAGGTTTCATGGAATTTGATTTAAACAAATAAACAACAAGAAACATTTAACTTCTTCTGCCTTTCCTCTTCCCTTGCTTGCAATGATAACGATGATGGCAGAACCATTTCTTTCACAACAAATGGCCAAGTATTTCCCTTCACAAAGTAGAAAGGTGATCATCTCTCATGGGAAATTTGTTGAGCAATTAAACTGTAGACAAGTATAATAGTGCCAGGATACAGAAATCAGGCAGAAATAGCAAAACTGATCGAGAGGAGTGGAGGCAGCCTCTGTCTTCCCTGTGTGAACTGGAAAGGATGTGAGGGTTTCCTCTGGGTTGAAAAAACTCCAAGGAAGGTTGCTGAGCTTCTGCTATCTTGCTTGTATGCCCAGAGCTGAGCATATTATATCAAATAAATGAATGGCCCAAAGTAGCATAAGGATATGATATAGACCCTCATTGTTGGATGATATAGACCCTCATTGTTGTGATGAGGGTGATGAAAAGGATATGTATTGTCAACATGATTCAATCAAAAGGAATTGTGGAAATATGTCCCTGGTTACCCAAAGATCACCTAGTGTGCCACAAGGAAGTACAAAATCAAATGACACCTGAATTTTAAAGAAGGGGTCATGGACCAAATCCAATCTCCGTGGTTATATACAATTTACTGCATTCTGAGGAGCTTTCAAGCCACTTTCAATGAGATGTGGAATTTCTGTTATTGAGATTATAAACTAGATGGTTAGTGATATTTTAGGAAGTGCTGGTCTATAAAAATCTCTGAATAAGAATGACCAGGACAAAGTTAAAATATTTCTTATAGCATCAAGGCAGACTAGTGGAATTCAGGGCCAGGAATCAAGAGTTTATGCAGTTTTGAAACTGTGTGGTAACTCTTTAGTACAGCTGACATAATTACATTCCCTAAAATTAGGTATTTGTTATTTTTGTTGTTTTTTTAATTAAGGATTTCTATGACTATGGGAGGTAATTAGTGAGTAACTTTGGCAAGTCACATGCTTTCTAGGTTAAACAATGGTTCAGCTCTGAAGGAGAATATTTAGAGTCACAATCACAATTTTCCTGTGCAGATGTAGGTGCTCGAGACCAGTGTTCTGGAGAAGGTCTTAGTCTGACCATGAGTTCTCTCTACAGACACATTTTTGCAATGGTTGAGTGTCTTCTTTTATCAAAAAACCTTCACCAAAATCAATTCCATATAGTGATAAAACAGCAATTTCTCTTATAAATAGCAGATTTCTAAAATCGTTTACATTAGTAACTGATCAAACACAGTGGAAGTGGCAGAAGAGTGGGAGGGGAGTATCTTTTTTGGAAAAGATCTTTAAGCGCATGTTTAAGTACATTTCAGTGAAACTGAAATCATGACAATCTGCCTTTATGTGCCATTAAAAAATCAAGAATTAAGGAGACTGGAAAAAGAGAAAAGATTATTAAAAGAGATAGGAGAAGTTGTATTGAATGAAAATCACCTAAGTGACAGTAATTAATGTTTTCCACATTTACATAGGCATGATCCTTTATCAAGACTTAATTATCATTTTCAGAAGTCTAATCATGCTATCTTCTATCACGTGTATTCTGACTTTATTTAAACTAATAAAATGAACACTAATAACTGAAGTGCCAAGTAGCAACAAGCAAATGTGATTTCAAAATAAGAAAATCCATTTTAACCTGCACTAGTTGGACGATAGAGGGAAGATGATCTTAACAGAGCATCACGGGGAGAAAAATCTGAACTAGCAAGTATAATGTCTTGGTTTATGGACAGATCTACCAGCACCTACCGTCCTGTGGACATTTCAGTATAGACACTTGTATTCTCATTGCCATGTGCTAGCTAAGAAGGGAACAAATGAGAACTAAGGCCCAGAGGCACAGAAAAAATTTAGTTGCCTTGAATTACTCCAATTTAGTGAAAATAAAGCCAGTTAAGACTGAATCAGTTAAAATGTAAGGCATCAATGGTTATTTTGACTCGATGATTTGTCTATTTTTCCCTCATTTTGATATAATTCAGTGACTGGAAAATTTATTTGTAGAGGAGATGGGGGAAATGCCAGAAAATGTATGGCCATTTGTACCAATTGTACAATTTATCTTGCTTGTATGCCCAATTTAAGAAATTTTTGCCAGCGACTAAGTTTCAGTGGAACCATAAGAACAACCGTACACAATTAAAATAATTTTTGTCTTTACATGTTAATCCTTAGGTGTCAAATTATAATAACCATATTTATTTTTGAAACAAAGAAACTGGAGAAGAAAGAGTCCAGTGACTCAGACCTAATTATGAGTTATCAGTTTGGATAACGCTAAATTCTAACTGCTGTTTGAATTACATGGTGACCTCTCATGTTTAGAGCAACACAATGGCAAAGATGTATTTGCTCATTTTTATTGAAATATTGGAAATAATTGTATGGTCTGTTCTCCCATTTTAAAATGTACTATTAGTTTAATTCTTAACCTTTCTTTGAAGACCTATTACCACCCATAAGCTATACCCATCAGCTTTAATTATGAAGGTCGTAAATTCTCTGATAAGACCTACAAGAATGTAACCAACTCTGCTCACGATGTCTATAATCTCATGCTTTCACAGTGTCACATAGGGTAAGAAAAATCCTGAAAGTGTGAAATAGAAATTAAATGTATAAATCTGGCTAAAGTTCTTTTTAAAGCTGCTTAAAAAAGAAAAAAAAATAGATGATTATAATTACATTTATTGAAGAGCTTCAGGTTCTTTTATTTTTGGGTCTGGTTGTAGTGGGAAGTTCTCTATTGCCAAAATTATCGTAAAGGAGAAAACAACATCTGTGTTATAAATGGAATGAAATGCGATTTCACCCTGGGTAGATTGGCTTTATATAACTCAGCAGTGTTTTTAATATCTTCTTTGGTATTATTTCCTATAGTTAAAAATAGTTATATGTTTTCTGTTATTTGAATAGTACACTAATGTCTTCATTTCTCTTCAACAATCTATCACATCTTAGCAATTGGAAAAATATTCTTTGCTTTTAACAGTCCCGTATGTGACCTATTTTATAGACCCTTTCAACATTTAATGATCCCTGGAGACTTTTGAGTTTGTCGATGTTACCGTCAATGTTAATAATTTATACTTTCCCTACATGAGAAAAGCATTGGAGACAGTAGGACTGAAAACAAGCAAAAATAAGAACAAGGGTGCTATAAATTTGAAGAGAACAAGGGTGCTGTAAATTTGAAGAAAGTTCAGAAATTTAAAGTAAGAAAGCAGCATGTGTGGGGGTGTATGTGTGTGTGATAAAATAAGGGAAAACAAAAAGGAGAGAATGATTAATTTACAGTTTTGAGTTTCTAATATTAAGAAGCATAACAATTATTTAGGTCAGACAAATATTTTCAGACCTTAAACTCCCACAATTATGTTTTCTATGACTGTAATAGCTCTTGCAGTTATTCTTTCATTTTGCAAATATTGATTAAATATTTTTACTGTATTAGGGTTCCTGCGACAGGTGTCAGAGGCATGAACATCTTCAAAGAGCTTAAGGTTTAGTAGAAGTAGCTGGGTAAATTAATGAAAAAGTGGTACAATACAATTTCACAGGTATTGCATGGATATCTATGTGGGGTTCTGCAGAAGGAAAAACAAAGGAGAAATGTCCTATGCCACCTGGAATTAGACCATGATGAACTTCATTGAAGAGGAGTTGAGGACTTAGACTAAGATCCCTAGAAAACAAAGACAGAAAGCAAAAGCTTATTGATAAAACTTTATTAGGGAGTAAAATCTCTGGGAAGGAGGAAAAGGAGGTTGAAACAAGGAAGAAGAATGAGTAAAAGCTGACCACCCCTTCCTGAAAAACTATTTTCTCTATTTCCCAGGACATCTCCATGAAGACCCCATGAACGGTCCATGGAACAGAGAGAGAAGAAAGGCAGACATATTTTTCTACTGGCTCTCATCTCCCATTGGTCAAATTTTGCTACCATGAGTAATAACGCACCATCATTTCCAGATGGACATGCTGAACACCTGCTGAGTCTGGCTACTTCTCATGCCAGAGCAGTAAGAAGATCTAGATCTAGAGGCAAGGGGCGGCAGGAGCATTTGTGTGAGATGTGGCTCTGTAGGGTGCACGTAGAAGCAAGGAGGGGTGTCAGGAGCAGGGCCTCAGAGAAAGCAGCAGCTGGAGCAGCAACTCACATGACCATGGGAATCACACACGTCTATGCTAGGGCAGATCTGATGAGAAAAGAATGCAAGTGTACAGATCTGGAACGATCCATAAACTGAATCTTGTGCACGCTGCTTGAAGCTAGTCGTGAAAAAGAACTACATGTTCACCAAACTGAAATGGGCAAATGCAATCAGAGGGGGCATCACAAGAAAACACGTGATCGTGTGTAAGTATGACTATATTACTCTTGAATCCATCTATGTCTCTCCATTGATACAGCCAGAATCCTGCCCCAGGTCTTTAAATTAATAGACTCTTAATTACTAGCCTTTAAAAAATCACCATTTAATTAATCTGTCCATAATCATGCTTTCCCTTTCCCTTTCATATATCCATTTTTCATCTTCGAATGCAAATCTGGTCATGGCATTTCAAATCTTTAAATACTTCAACGAATTTCTATTCACTTAGGATAAAATTTCCAGTCCTCATCATAACCTACCAAGACTTTCTAGTGCCAACCTATGTCTTCTCTTACCCCCAACCTTAATGGCTCACTGTTTCCCTCAGGTGACAAATCTTTCCCATTCCTGTGTCCTCAGTGCCTAACAGAGAGTCTGACACCTGTCTATGCAAATAGTCAGGAAGTGAGTGATTACAGTATGGCCCCTTAGAAGCTCCACTGAGCAGGAGAGGGAGACTTACGGATGTGTCAAAGATTGGAATAGAGTCTACATAACATTCCACAGAAAGTATTTGTTGTTGTTATTTGTTTTGTTTTGTTTTTAAGGGGAGAAGGGAATTAGAAAATCTTTAGAGCATTAGCCCCTGAATGTAAAAGAGGAGTGGACATCTAATTGTTGATAGTAGTGCATTCTAGAAGAAAAAGACAATAGCAATGTTTGGCCTTGTGAAACCCTATGGCATGTCAGAGGACAGGGAGAGATTCTGTGTCACCGGCCCATGGGTGTCGGGGAAAGGCTGGAGATATGACTGGAAGGCAGGCTTTGCTTCAGCATATTTTACTCTCTGCAGCATCAAATTTTTGTTTTTCCATGAAAGTATTACCTTTATAACAAGTTACTCTTCACTTGTTCATTCCTTGTTATAATGTTTGGACTTACTATGGGATGCTTCAATTATAAATCCCATCCTATCATACTTGGCTTTACTGTAAGGTTATATTTACCTCCTTGTGTTAAAATGTCCAGTACACTACGTTTCTTATTCAAATCCGGTTTTTGGCCTACAGATATACAAGTTCAAAACTACTGCCTTTTACTTCCCTGTGATTTGTCTTGATTTTGTTTTTAATCAATGCACTCACTATTATACTTTCTATGTCAAACCAGCTGTTCTCCAAAATATTTTCTTTCACGGTTTTATTAGCCCTTGTGAATCAGTCAGTGTGTTTTGTGCCAAACATGTGACACATTTCCCTAGAGATATGTTTTTTTTTCTTCTTGATAGCTATTTTTTTATCATAAGCAATGACCTGAAAGAAGAGAAGCTGTTCTTTGACACTTGCTATAAATACAAGTTCTTCCCTGCTCTACTGCCCTTTTTATCCAAAAACATAGACTTCAAATAAAAATAAAGATGTATTGATGTTTAAAAAAAATAAGACATTAAATTTATTTTCTCTATTAGTCGTATAAAACACATTTCTATTATCTCAATACATGGGTAATTCCCAAAGATCAAAGTAACTAGAAATAATAACTGTCTTCCCTAAGAAATAACACGTTCAACATGAGCCAAAAATAAATAAAAGTAATAATGGCTGTATAATTGTAATAATAATAACAGTGAACTCTTTTTCAAACTCTGTTCTAATCGCTTTGTGTGAACTCCCTATGAAGCTGATAAAAATACAATATATTCTGTTCAAAGTATTGGTCATTAAGGTAGAGAGAACTTTAAGAAAAAAAGTAAAAGTAAATTTTTACTACCCAATTATGTAACCCTAGTCTGCGGGGAGTAATAATGTTACATGAACACAAATTGCCAGAGTTTACATGCTCATTAAGCCTCACCTATTAGTAGGATGTCAATAATCATTCCCACCATCAAATTGTCCTAGTTGACTTTGGCATCCAAAGACATTTGTAAACATGTGTTTGGGAGAATAGATACTCAGATTGGGTCTCCGAGTGCAGGTATGGTGATGGGCGATGATAGTGGTGGTGTGGACATCGGCTCTACGTATATCATCAAACAGTCACCCCCAGTCTGTAAGTAGATATAAACACAAGAGGGGAAAAAATTATATATGGGAATTAAAGCTTTGGCAAATGTCAAGATCCAGATGTAATCTTATCTGTGACTTTAAATTGTTTACATTTGTCCTTTTTTTATCTTTGAGGATTGAGAAAGTCAAATGAGAACCTATTGGCATAATACATTTGCATCAAAAATAATAAAATCATGTGTTTCTAGACAAACTAAATGCCCACCTTCTATAAAACATCCCTTAAAAATTTTAATTTTAAAAAGTCACACAAAAAATAAACTTTTGAAATGTATACTCATAATAATACCTTTTGAAGTATCTGATTTCAAGTCACAATTCAAACGTGATAATTAATGTGTTGTCTCTACTGAATGTGGGTTTTTCAGTATAAAGCATTTTACATTAGCAAAATTGTGTTTGGTAATTACTTTTGTTATATTCCCTCAGAACAAACTGATGAAAACTAAAAATATTATTTTTAACCTAAAGTAAAAAAATAAAATAAAAATAAGTAAATAAATGGTCTGCCACACATTACCTTATAATACAGTGGCACTGCTAGTAATAAAACTCGGGTCACTTGTCTCCCAGGTGTACGCTCTGTCTGGTAGTCTGGTCCTTCAGATAGATTATTTCACAGCTGGACTTGGAATATTTGCACAAAATAGACCTCAATATTTGATTTTCGTGGGAATGTGTCATATCTCTCCTCTTGTCTGATTTTACATATTTTTAAAAAGAAAGAAATGGAAATAAAATGGCAAGTGTTTTAGTGACTATGTATGTTAATTTCCCAAGAAAAACTATTTCTCAATTAAAACCCATTCATATCATTAGATATTTGTTGAGTTCTAAGTGTATGCTATTTCTGAAATAATTTTATGTCTATTTTTAACTGTGGATTTTTTTACATTGTTGCCAAATTTGCACATTCTACTTCCTAGATAGTGTTTGGTACAGACAAAAATTCCCAATCAATTTTTCAGTTTCTAGCAACCATGACAATTATCAGTTAATAGATACCCATGGAAATTTACATCAATGACACAATATTTCCAAAGATAAACGTAACCATCAGAATGGAATCTAAAGATGAAAAGCAGTGTTTCTCACATAGTTGTAAATGAATAAG
This sequence comes from Tapirus indicus, assembly GCA_031878705.1. Lineage (NCBI taxonomy): Eukaryota > Metazoa > Chordata > Mammalia > Perissodactyla > Tapiridae > Tapirus > Tapirus indicus. Next base: position 6,949,449 of record CM062918.1, read on the forward strand.
TGCTTATTTAATTAAATTTGATTCAACCATGCAAAATGAAAATGTAAAGATTTAGGGAAAAATGTAGCTTAGATATTAAGCACTTCGGTTTTGTGGTAGTTGGTAAAGGAGCAAAATTTCACTGATACACTCGCAATGTCTGTTTCACTTGCTGCTTTGTTTCCCAGACGTCTCTTAATGTACCACTCTCAGCAGATGTAATTGTCCAGTGAATGTACAAACACAGGAAGGGAGGGCTGCCACGAATCCTCTTTTTAAATTTATTTTCTTTACAATTTCCAGTCCAATATAAATTCATAGTTCAGAAATCCAGTATCTTTTTTTCTTCTAATCTCAAATGATTTTTTAATCTAGTCAATTCAGGATTACGCATTGTACCATAAATGAGGAAATATAATAATTTATTGAATAGTCACACCACTGTATTTGCCATCTTCTTTATTTGTGTACCAAATTGATTAATTTAGTTGTTTTCCTTTGATATGACACAGAACGAGTTTGAAGTCATTATTAGTGCTTAGGTCCTTAATAACTTATTTCTCAAAGAAACATTAAATTCTGAAAACTAAAGAAAGAGTAGAGCCGTGGTGACTCCCATTGAATCTATTCATTTAAACCTGTGCATTGCAGGGAGACAAATTTTCCTATAACACATCCTACTAGCATAGCTTAATTTTGGATTTAAATTTTAGTTACTCTGGCTCTTTACTCCTTTCTGTACGTGATGTTAATTACATACCTGGTTATCAGTATTATATGCATTTATGCATTCTCTTGTACTGATCTGGTATTTCTTGTCTTGATGTTCATACAACCTAACTTTTGGGAAAATACGCTTATTCTAAATCAATTGATGGTCTCCACTTAAATATTTTTTGACAATTTTTATGTTTTACTGCACACGTCTTTTCTTGGAAAGTCCAAAGCAACTTAATCATAAAAATCACCTTAGGTGTGCGAAGTCATATTTGTATTTACAACTAGATCTCTTAATAATCATTGCTTAAGTTAGGATATGTTTAGTTTGCAGGGAACAGTGAAAAAATCCAATTACTCTTTCTTGGGACCAAATATAGAACTAGATTTATTAACCTTTCTTATGTTCACACAGTTTAACTCTATTTACCTATGTTCACTCACTTGACTCCTCCCCCAAAGTCTATGAGATTATAGTTAACACTGAATAACTATTGACAGTTTTCATGGACCACTCTCTGGTATTTTAATTGGTTTTGAATATGTAATCTCATTTATACCCACCACAATACGATGAGGTAGGTACCATTGCAATTTTCATTTTTTCAGATGAGAAATTTGAAAAACAAAGTCAGCATAAGTTACTTTCTCAGGGTACGTCACTCCCAAACCTGAATGCTTGAACAATGAGCTCTTACCACCTCAGCCAGGTGCAGGCAGATACAATTCTGTCTTCATGTCACTGAAACAACATGGCAGAGCAGAAAGAGCATGGGTTTCGTGGCAGACAGATGTGGATTTAAACCATGATCCTAGATAGTCTATTAATCTCTCTGAGCCTCAGTTTCCTCCTCTGCAAATTACAGAATTATTCCGAGGACCAGAGAAACCGCCTGTGGGTTGAGTGTTTTGTAAGTAGTAGTTCTTACATTATTAATTTTCAAAGCAATATTAATTACTATAATAAGTGATTGACTGATTGGAATACTAGGATAAAGAATAAGTCATTTCAGTGAAAACAAAAATTGGATGTGGGTTAGGAAAACACCATTTTCATTGCACAGGAAAAGCCATTTCATTTTGTAATTCACATAAAGTCTAATGTTTCCCAAGAAGGCATTGGAGTACAGCCAAAGTAATAACTGCCTCAGTTGCCCAGCTCATCTTTGACAAAGTTGATTGGATAAATCCCCGAAAGTTGAAAAAAGACTCAGTGCTCACAATAACAAGTAAACAACGTGACTTTCTTTATTCTCCATGATAAGAACTGTTTGGCTGTGTTGTTTGTGTCTGTATCATTTAAACACACATGTCTATACTAATCAAATCACCACATTGTACTGACATACAAAGACTTCTCATTATCCTAAGGGCCAAGATGAAAAACCCACATTCAGTAGGGATAATCAGGCTAGCGTAGCTTTTTTATGATCAACAACTTCCAGGTTCTAGTACCTCGGATTAGACGGGCTTCAATACTCGCAGAGTAGGAATCCAGGATACTTTGCACTTGAGACCTTGACCCTTAAATATATATCCCCAACATGACACTTTTTCCAACACGACACTTTTTTCGTGAAAGAGTGAAAAGGATAGCGCAGTGTCTCTCTTTACATTAATGTATCACCAGAGTCCAGCAAAGCACCAGACACATGGCATCACACTCCTAAATTCACTGATATTTATACCATCTTCACTTTAATCTCACTTCCTGCTTTCCCTTTTTATAACTTGCAACCATAGTACACATCTTACGGCCATACGCATCAATGTCTCTATGAAACTGGCCAAAGAGCCACAACTAAGTGGTGGATTAAAATAATTATGTGAAAAAATTATCTTAGTTTCTTTAAAGGAACCAAAAGTTCATAAGTGATTATGTCAAAATCATTTTTACTGATCTTAATTTATGTAGATAATTTTCCCAGACTGTTTTTTAATCTGGAATATAGAAATTGATACATTGCTTTCAGAATACAAAGAATATATATTAATCTTTATGAAGTGTTTGCAAAGCTTAAATCTCCTTTTGATAGGAAACTATAGACATGATTAATGTTTTACTAACCATGTCTATGTTAGTATATGATATACTAACAGTATATGATTTATAAACATAACACAGTATATGATTTATTTTTTTAAAATTCTTGTTTTAATATAGTTTGAACACATTAAAAGTCTAAGTTGACTCCATTTAGATTTTGCATTTTTAAAAATTTTTGGAGTATTAGAAAGTATTAGAAAATTATTAGGGTATTAGAAAGAAAACTTTCTAAATTAGAAAGTTCTAGCCTATAAAAATGATTATGTAAAACCATTATCAAATTATCATCTTGTATTTTAAAAAAGCTTTCATGGGAACTCTTGCAGATATTTGAAAATTGGTTGACTTTAATACAATTTTATGACAACATCAGTAACGTTTACCATAGACCAATAGTTTTGAAAGAGCATACAGCATCAGAATCACATGAGGACTCTGTTAAAAATGCACATATCTGAGTCCTCTAACACCTGTTGAATAAAAATCTCTGAGGGAAAGGTGTGCACATCAATATTTTATGTAACATAGATTCCCATGATTCTGACACCCAACCTAATTTGGAAATCACTACTATATAAAATGTATTTATCTTGTATAGAATTTAAGACTATACTAACGCTTCAACTTCAAATAGTGCCAGTAATGTTTTTTAAATAACTAAGTGTATGCAAGGTATCTGTTTTCATGATAATTCAGTCTTTAAATTTTGTGCTTTCTCTCTCTCTTTAAATTGAGCTACTTCAGAGAATGCGCTAGGTAGAAACAACGTACACCACTTCGCTCTGTACATTATTCCAGTCGAGCGTGGTACGTGGTGTTATCATTCCCGTCTCTCTGTCTCTCCCTGCATCTGCAGTATTTGCCTTGTGACTTTTGTAGTTCCTTTCACTGGGGTAGTGTTTATGTCCCTGCCCTCTGATGTTGGGCTTGGCTGTGTGATTTACTTCGGCTGATGGGATGTGATTGGAAGTGGTGGCGAGCCAATTCCCAGTGGGGTCTTTGGAGACATCATGTGTTCTACCTGTCATATGTGCATTTCTGCCTCTTCCATGAGAAGAATATAAACCTAGTAGTTCCTGCCCCTCCATCCAGGCCCTAGAATGACACATATAAAACAGAGCCACCCTACTCAATGCACAGAGCTGTATGTGCACGTGAAACTTATTGTTATACACCTCTGAGATTTTGTGGTTGTTCATTATGTAGCATCACAAGGGCCAGAAGTAACCAATATCTACACCTGGGGTAGCATATGTGAGGCCTAATATTCACTACCTTAAGCAAGAATCAAATAGTCCCACTAAGACAACTTAATAGACATTTACTTAAGCTTTTCTAAGTGCATCAGTATTGGCAAATGTATTAAATATAAAAAGAATTAGAAATTTTTATAATTTACAATAAGCCATCTTTACTATTCTTTATTCTTATATCTCTGGCAATTAGAGTAGGATTGGGAATAGGGTTAGCACATATATATATGTAAAATTATTGTGTGAAATACAGACAGATTGACTTGAACTGATGAATTTGCCTTTGATTTCTAGAAACATATTTTAAAAGATACTGACTGCATCTATGTTTTCAATAAAATGTAAGTTTACGTCATTTATGATAGTTCTTTTTTAGTTTTTATAAGTAAATATGTGAAAAGACTACTTAAGATTGTAATATTTTTACCTTATTACCCTTGTAATATATAACCTACTACTTCCAGAACAAGAAAAGTCAATGTTATTTGTAATTAAACCTATTTTTCAGCACATTAAGTGTTGTATTAGGACTCATTCATTGACAGTCACTGCGTCACTCTGTTTCTGAACCTCAGCTCCAGGTGAATGGCATGTGAAGTTTATGTGACAGGATACCGAATATGATTACTTCTGTTAATGACTTACATAGACTTGAATGTCAATATCTTATAACAATGAGATTTAGATCATTGTGATTCCAGGCAGGTTTAATCCACAAACCTCACTAACAATCATGTATTATTTTTTGTGGACCCTTGAATTTATTTGAGTGTTTGAATTTTTACTGAGCCAGTGGCAAAGTTCAAATAACTGATAATTATAAAAAGCGTGGTGGAATGCTATGTCCTTATTATCTTTGAATAAAAAAATAAATATATGTTGTGAAGCACAAGTTGCTAAATTTTAATGGCTTTTCCTTTGTTTTGATGTACTAAATCAAAATATAAATATGAAGTGCATTAGAATGTGATTCTCTTACACTTAAGTTTTGGAATCACTCTCTGACAACACCTTTATCATGAACAAATTCCCTTATCTTTTTGACTTTTTTATTCATAGACAATCTCTTATTCATTGCAATTTTTTTCTAGTCTTATTATATATGTTGAGGCACTCTCCAGAGGAAGCTTCTCTTCCTTCCAATCTCTTTTTAATTCTCACGATATTGGCAAAGAAACTGAAGAGCTTTGACTCTCTCTTCCACCAGAACCTCTGTCTCCCAATAACCAATTGCATGTGATATGCATCCTGGCACCACTGTTGCCATCTTTCTCCTTGGGGCCATCTACCAAACTCCAGGACACTGATCCACTTCCTTCAGTGATTTCAGTTCAAGGATCACAATTTTCTTAGTCAATTCATCCTCTACCATCATTTGTGAAATCTTAAAAATGCACAGTGAAGACTCTTCTGAAGTTTTTTTCTCACTGTTCCTTAAAATTTTTAATTATACTAAACTTTACTGTACTTTAGGAAACGAACAAATAGCTAACATTAAAATGTGGCTGTATCGGAAATGTTCTACTTATATTTTCAATTCTGAAATAGTTTTTCTCACAACATACTCATGTCTTTCTGCCGCTCTCATTCCCATTAATTTTATTCATGGTGACCCTTATTAACTGGCCTTATTCATTTGTCACGGATGCTAGCAGTCCTCCTCGGTCTCATTGGGGCTTCCACTCACACTTCACCCAACCTAATCTCCATAGTCTTTCACAGTGAGGAACACATAACCCTAGATATTTTCCATCTCTTTTTCTTGTAGTTCATATTTTCCAATTGCTCGACTTTGGTGAGTCCACTATCTGTTACCTCCACCGTCTGTTTTATCATGCAAAATCATAGTATTTTTTCTGAAATTGGAGAGATGCGATATAATGTCATCTAATCTCTCACTATGATTTGGCAAATTTTATTTATTGCCTGATGCTAAGTACTCTTTTCCTGACTAGTCACTCTCAGTAGAGGGTTTAGTGTAGTCCTCTCACCTCCACATTTGTTACTTTATTGAATGTACACCTGTTTTCCCCAGGTCAACCGAGCAGCATCTCACATACCTGAAGATGAGCCCCAGTAGAATGTCAGACCTGTGTGACTCTCACTCCACACTTTCACCCTCACTCTTGTTTTTCTCCAAACTCTGAGAATATATTTTGCTTTATACTTGCTAGCGCTATTCCATTGCCTCTAAGTCCATCAATTCCAGCCTCCTCCAAGACTTTGTTCTAATTGCTAAAGATGATCTTATATGGTCCCAAAATTTGTTAGGCGAGGTCTGGATATAGACATGGTGAAAATACATTTTACTATGAACTTGCCTATGGATTGAAAAGGAGATTTGATTATGCCCAGCATGTCTAGGTATTTGGTAACAAAAGTTTTCCTTTAATGTATACTATGCCATATTGCTAACATTTGAATTAAATTGTCTTTCTAGAAATTCCAGGTTTAAATGTGATGTTAATTTCTTTGGAGTTTGTATTCTAGAAGTTGGACCAGATATTAAATTCAATTGTTTTGTCTATAAATATAAATATTCATTCATTTATTCAAGCATTCATTTACACATTAATTCAGCAAATATATTTCAGGTGTCTACTGTGTACCAAGGTTGATTCTAATTGTGGGTTATGCAATAATGTATAAAAATAGATGAGAAACCCAGACAAAAATATCCCAGTTAGCTGGCATGCTAGTGATACTATCTGCATATATGACTCTCTGATGTTTGGAATCTCATATTTATAATTAAAAATAGAACATTTATTGTTTAATTTAGAAACATGCAGAAGAAAATATTTACTATAATTTCAACTGAAAAATATTAAACGTGTTCAAATTTGTTTATGGTTTTCCTTCCATGTTGATGATAGGTGACAGGTTATTATGCTATATGGTTTATTTACAGATATTTCTCTCTCTATATATATATATTGTTATCCTAATATGAAAATCAATATTGAATAGATTTTCCTTCAAAAATTAAATTTACATAATAAAACATGGAAATGGTAAATGCAGATACCACTTTATTTTTAAGAATTAGGAATATATAATTTTCAGTATTGACATAATCGTTTGGCTTTGTGTTGATATTTTTCTAAATGTTGTTTTAGCATAGGATATTCACTTTCATAAATTTTGGAATAGAACTGCCTGAGTGAAAAAAGAAAGACTTTATTCTTAAAATAGTCTAATAATGTTGGAATATATTTTTGAAATTTGATTTTACTATCTGAAATCTTATGAAATTTAATCTTCAAATGCTGACATCTAATAAGTGTGAGTAACATTGTATATAATTTCATATTCAAGTAAGAACAAATGCAGAATATGTTGTGTTTCTTGGGTCACAGCTAATATGTTGTGAAATTTAAGAATGAATGCAGTCATAAGAGAAATATTTATTAATTAATCCAGCATATTTCATATACCTGAATGCCTTATTAAGACAGAAAAATGTTAATTGAAGAATATTTATATTGGTAATTATCTTCTAACACTCAAAATTCCCTTGTTTTGAATCTAAAAAACAATATCTAGTATTTGAATTAGATGAATTTTGTAAATTATTTTTTTCTTTTAAATAGGCTATTTTTTTTAGAGCAGCTTTAGGTTCACAGCAAAACTAAGCAGCAAGTGCCATGGTCCCCCACCCCCACACATGCACAGCCTCCCCCACTATCAACATCAGTACACTAGTTACAACCAATGAACATACATTAACACATCATTATCATCCAAAGTCCATACTTTACACTATGCTTTACTCTTGGTATTGTACATCTTATAGAATTTGGACAAATGTATAATGATATGCATCTACCATTACAGTATAATACAGAGTAGACTCATTGACCTATAAATCCTCTGTGCTCTGCCTATTCATCCCTCCTTTCCCCTTAACCCCTGGAACCACTGATCTTTTTACTCTGTCAATAGGTTTGTCTTTTCCAGAGTGCCACATAGTTGGAATCATACATTGTGTTGTCTGTTCAGATTGGTTTCTTTCACTTAGTGCTATGCATTTAAGTTTCCTCTATGTCTTTTCAAGGATTGACAACTCATTTCATTATAGTGCTGAATCATATTCCATTGTCTAGGTGTGCCACAGTTTATTTATCAGTTCACCAGCTGGAGGACATCTTGGTTGCTTCCAAGTTTTGGCAAATATGAATGAAGCTGCTATAAACCTGCACGTGCAAGTTTTTGTATGGACATAAGTTTTCAACTCATTTGAGTAAGTGAATACCAACGAGTGCAATGGCTTGATCATATGACAAGAGAATGTTTAGTTTTGTAAGAAACTGCCAGACTGTCTTCCAGAGTGGCTGCACCACTTTGCATTCCCACCAGCACTGAAGGAGAGTTCCTGTTGCTCCACGTCCTCACCAGCATTTGGTCGTGTCAGTGTTTTGGATTTTGGCCATTCTAAAAGGCACATAGTGGTATCTCCTTTTTGATTTAATTTGCATTTTCCTGATGACGTATGATGCAGAGCATCTTTTCATATGCTTATTTACTATCTATATATCTTCTTTGGTGAGGTGTTTAGTCAAGTCTTTTGCCCATTTTTAACTGGGTTTTAATCAGGTGTTCATCTTCTTATTTTTGAGTTTTGAGAGTGTTTTATATATTTTGTATAACAGTCCTTTATTGGCTGTGTCTTTTGCAAATATTTTCTCTCATCTGGGGCTTGTCTTATTCTCTCGACAGTATCTTTCGCAGAGTGGAAGTTTTTAATTTTCAGGAAGTCTGGCTTATCGATTATTTCTTTCATGAATCATGCCTTTGGTGTTTTATCTAAAAAGTCATTGCCGTACTAAAGGTCATCTAGATTATTCCTATGTTATCTTCTAGGAGTTTTATAGTGTTGTGTTTTACATTTATATCTGATCCATTTCAGTTAACATTTGTGAAAGGTGTGAGGACTGTGTCTAGCTTCACTATTTTGCATGTGAATGTCCAGTTGTTCCAGTGCTGTTTGTTGAAAAGACTGTTTTTTTTTCCGATTGTAATTGCCTTTGTGCTTTTGTCAAAGATCAGTTAACTGTGTGAATTTATATAAATCATTTTTAACATCTGGTATTTAATACTTCCTATACTGTCTTGTAAATATTATTGGTATTCACACTGCTGTAACATTGCCTCAAAAAATACATCTATCTTTTTCATATTACTGTTTCTATTTCAAATGACACACATTTTTTCTACGATTCTTAGATGAATTATTAGAATGATTGGTTCAGGCATGCTGTTGCTATATAACATCATGTCATGTAACACCTTGTGACAGCTTGGGTATTTATCAGAACATGCAGAAAGCTCAAATATTACTAGAGATCTATTCATTCATGTGATTTTCTGAATGACTCTGATGTGCTAGGCACTAGTCTAAGTTCCATAATATCTTTAGGAACTTGTTATGCATTCAGGTAGAATTATATATACATATATGTAAGTGTATCCATTTGTGTACAAATATCTATATGTATATATGTATGTACACCTAGAGAAATATATATTTATAATTATTTATATTTATATTACCAAGGTAAATTCTATAATGGAAATATGTGCATGATACATATTGGAGCAAAAGGTAAGCCATTAACTATTTAGGGGAAAGAAAAGAAGATACTTGAACCAGATAATTGAAGGGTGTTTAGAGAGAGCTGCTGCAAAAGTGTAAGGGAAGATAATATTCAGGAAACCACAAGTAGTTCACTACTGGTGTAATGTAGAATGAGAAGATCCATGACGGTAAATGTGTCTGGATAGGTAGGTGGGGACAATATTGTTAAAAATCAGGTATGGTTAGAAAATGATATTTTTATTGAGGTGCAAATAATGTGCATAGGTCATGCTATGATTATATTTCTATTTGAAAGATTATGCAGATAGCACTGTGGAGAAATGACTTAAAAGATTAAAAATCAGAGACAGAATATTGATGAAGAGACTCTGTATTTCAACAGTTGAGATGAAACATGAACCTGAGATCAACTCCATGATGGTGGAACGGAGAGGGCAAAGCTGGTCTGGGGAGAAGTGAAAAGGTTGAATAATAGCGCTTCATGAATGTTTGGATATGCAATACGTGGAAGAGAAGAAGGAATTTCGGACGGCTTTTCGTTTCCAGCTTTAGTAGCTGGATTCATGGCAAAGTGGTTTTCAGAAGCACAGAATAAGGAGGTAAAGCTCAAGATTGGAGGGGTGGGAAAATAAGATTTGCTTTTTAAGTTTTGCTAGAGAATAGCTATCCCTGTGGAGATGTTTATTTGGCTGCAGGATAAACCAGTCTAGAATTCAAGACAAATGTCTGATTTGGAGACCAACATTTAGATGCCACTGATAATCACGAGAGAAATCATTGATTACTTCTGTTCTCAACTGCAAATTTTACCTGTAGTTTGCCAATCATAACCATTCTATTTTAGATGTCCTTTCTTCTGTTCATGTATTTATTTCCTCTGCATTATATTTCTTGAATGGTTTCCCTTTGTTTTACTAAACAAAATAAGGAAAACTTCAAGCTTCAAGGAGAAACATGTCAATAAGTGCAAGTAACTTTTAGTTTGTGATGATTAAAACAAGAAGTTAATATTTTCATTTTGAATAGGTCTCAAGATAAATAATGATGCCTTAAATATTATTTATCGTTAATTAGGAATATTTTGTTAGGGATGAATAAAAGGCAATTTGGGGAGGAGTTTCACATGGGAATCATTCATTTACACAAAGTAGACTCCACTAATATTGCCTCACATTTATATTTACTGGTAAAAGCACTTATTTCGTTTAATAATTTTGAAATGTCCTGTACTACATTTGGAGGAGACTTAAAAACCTTTAAAAATGGTCCACATATGCCACAAATATTAGCACTTTCTCTTTCAAGACTCTATAAAAGTGTGTTTTGATTTGTAATAAAACATAATAATCAAAAGCTTGAAGCAAAAAAGAAGGAATGTTTTTGGTTATGGTTAGAGAACAAAGAACAGCAACGGACTCCCCAGTGTTAAATGGATGGTTGATGGCTGCTTTTTAGCATGCAATTTAGCATATGTATTTAAAGTGTTAAATTTTTCAATATTTTTCCTCCAGAAACTTGAAAGAAGAAACCAAAATACAGATTTTTCTCTCCCAGTATTTTGAGCTTAGAGAGTGTTTTGACACTTTGTGAAGTTTTGTGAATGAAGAAACTTATTTCCCAAGACGTTAAATTAAACCTACTGGGAATGAGAGGGTTACGATACACTGACATGAACAATTATGAGATACTCACTCCCTCTCACACCTCTCATGTGACTGTCACTGGCTACAGAGAGCTCTCCAAAGGGAGGCAAAGAACTGGATATAGTCCAAGGAAGTTGGTCGGTTGAGATATGGCCACTATGACTTCCTTCCCTGGGAAACTGGAACAGGAACTGAGAGAAAGAGCATCCTTTCTCCACATAAATGGACACATAACATGCAAACTTGAGAACTGTTTATCATCATGTTTTCCAAGATGTGGATGATAGAAACAAAATGCTCAAATCTGCAGTGGTGAGAGGATAAATAAGCAGGAGACAAAGGGGAAAGAGTGAAGTTCTGAGTCTCTTCTAGTTGAGCTGAAGAGACGTGCTTTTAACAAGATGTGTGAAACCATGTCAGGTCCAACCTGCCCGATTCCTGATAGACAGAGACGGATTCTGGTACGCATCCTGCATTTATACTGACAAATTCTCTAACAACCCCCTTTTCTTTGAAGATTGGAAGGAAAACTTTTCCAGGTTCCTTTTTACACTCTTCACTTATTTTATTGTGCAGTGATTTTCATTGCAAAAAAAGGAATACCTGCTGGAGCTAGCTTAAGAAAAAGGTATTGATTCTCATAAACATGCAAGTTGTGTCAAAAACAAAACAAAACAAAAACAAATAAACAGTGGTACTTGTAAGCCTTTCTCTCCCTCTGACCTCTGTTTCTCTCTCTTTATTCCTGTCTTTATGTATAGACTTGAAACTTGAAGCACAATTTTGTTTCCTTCTCCTTTCTATATTTGGGAGAATATGGACATCAGCAGTTCCTATTTTTGCATAGTACATGTCCATCTATCTGGAAAGATGTTGTCTTCTCATTTTCTCTCTCATTCTTTTCCAAATTCCCAAGGAAGGGAATTGTATTGGCTCACGGTTAGGCCAGTAATACATGACCAGTAAGAAGAATCGTGCTGTATGGAAACAACAGAAAATCCCTACTGAAGAGGCTATGTGTTTAGAAGTGAGATGAGGATATCAGAGTCATGAAAATTGCTATTAACTTGGGAGTCAATTACGTAGTTCTCCATTCTACTTGTCTACCTTCTATTTGTATTGGGATGTAAAGGGCCTACCCACACAAAATGTTCATCTTACTTCCCTTACCCAGGACAGACATTGCTAAATTTGCCATGATGCCTTTTATCGTGACATTCAGATTCAGTCACTAAATCCTGCACGGCAGAGGGCTCCTACTCCAAATCCAGTGGAATGCAGGGTAAATTCAATTTCCCATCTCTTTCCTTTCTCTTTCTCATCATACCTTCACCCATTCTATCAATATCATAAAAAGCACCCACACTGTGTGAGTAATACAATAACTGGGGTTCCCTCCATTCATCTGAGAAGGTGTTTTGGAGAAACAAAAAGATAAGGGATATATACAAATACTTTATATTCTTGTGTATTACATTGCCTTCAAGAACATTAATGTTGCTGATCAGAATTTTATTTTCTAAAGTTTCAAAAATTTCTAAGAACAAAGATATCCTAAGCAAAACTTAGGCCTGGATTTTATTTTTAATGTCACTAAATTCTCTGAACATTGATCATATGTAAATTTACATTCTGCTTTGTTACTTGATTTTCATGCTCAGTGGAGTTTCCCATTGTCAACCGTACATAAAATATTTTAGTTAAAATAATCAGTGCTAGTATACATTTTAAAAACAAAGTAAAACTTTAGTTGTAACATATAATGAGGATTTAAATGATGCAGTAATATTTTGTATATTAAATTCATCTTCACAAGGAATTAGTGTTTCGGGGATACATCATCTGCTTCCTGTTTCTTCTGAAATCAACGAAATCCTCTTTCTTTCTCTCCCTCCTTTCTTCCTCCCTTCCTTCCCTCTTCCATTCCTCTCTTTCTTCCTCCTTTCTCCCTCCCCTCCTTCCTTTTGTTTCTTCATTTGTTCCTTTGTTGGCTCTGTTTGTCCCACTTTCTGTCTCTATCCTCCTTGTAATTATTATCCTAGCCCCTCACAACGTAGCCTCTCCTCTAATTATTTGATGATACAGGCCCTGCACTCATCTTTTCTGGTCAGAGAGAGACGAGGAAATCAGGAACTTGAACTACTGCAGTTCTTGTGGAAGATACCAAGAGAGTGGTTTTTGTACAGTCATTTCTATGTTTGAAACAGTACATGTTTTCATTATGGAAATTGGTATAATGGAGCCAATCCATTAATTACAGAATACAATTCATATTTGATAGAGAAGTATTGATTTTTATATGATAGAATAGTGATTTGGAAATAGCAAAACATGTAGAAAAAAATGAAAGTTGTACTAATAACTCAGTGTGTTACTTTGAATAGTCTTGGATTCTGTATACCACAATACTATGGAAGATAAGAATATTCTTCAAGAAATACTGGGCTCATTGTGAGGATACGGATTAGAAAATCTCCTTATCTTATCCAAAACTGCAAGTAAACATGACCTGAACTTTTACAGTAGAGTTTAGATATTATAGTTAAAAGTCTATAGCAAAAATATTTATCATTTCAATACATCTTCAGAAAAATAATTTTATTATCAGGCTAAATATTTCTAGCCACCAAACTATTTTGCCTGTTGCAACAATTGTTTTGATAATGTGAGCTTTTTAAATAATATGTGAAAACTAGTAGGTATTGCCATATACGCTTTGTCAAATTTAACTTTTATGTAATTTTGCCTCTTATACTTGAAAGCAAAACTGTTCCAGAGAATTTTGAGTATTTTTCTTACTTCTCTTTTATTTCCTTTCTCTGTTAATCTATTTTATGTTTCCCATGGCATGTTTTCATTGTAAAAGCCTGTGTTTCTCAATTCCAGGGCTTTTTCCACATCGGGAAATAAAGCTGCATCTCGCTCCGTGTTCTTCTACTCATATTTCTGCATTAGTAGGTTTCTAAAAATTTACCTTGCTCGGGCTGTGGATGTCTGCTGACATGCAACGGCAGGGCTACAGAAGCTGAGCTACATAGACACCTGCTTGCCTGTGCACTAATTGCATTTCCTACAGATTTTTCCATAAAGATAATTCTGGAAGAAAGTATAACAGTGGAACCTTTGTTACAATAAAATAATGACAAGATTTTCTTCTTTTGTGAATTATAAACACTCACTAAGGTCAGAGCTGGCCTTAGCAAAATTTGAAAAAAATGTCCAGCTCTTTCTTTTGTATCCTCTCATCCTTAACATCCTCTTTTTCTTTCTACCTGGACTCCCTTTCCTAGCTGGATTTCATTTCTCTCCTGGTACGTCCTTTTGAACATAGTTGTCTGATTCTTTCCCACAAAGAGTGAACTAATAGATCCTGATAACCTCCCTCCTTGTCTTCTGGAAAGGTCCAAACTCCAGGCCTTTCACTGGGGGAGATGTGTTCTCAGTGGTACCTCTGAGGTTCAGGGGTACCTAATGTGTCAGGAGAAATCACAGTGGACAGACTAGAGAGCCTGCTTGTAACATATGGTTTGCAAAACCAAGGTGGAAGCGAAACTATGACAGATCTTAGAAGGTTTCTGACAATCAATAACATAACACAAATGCCACGCAAAATTTAATGAAAATTTACTCTTGACACAAAGTAATAATACTTACTATAAAGATCATTTCTGGGTGCCCTGCCTTAATCTACAGAAAATTGTCAGCCTCCACTTCCATCACATTTTTGTAAGATACATGCTGATAAGTTTTGTTTTGCTGGAGGGTCTGATTTTTTTGTGTCTGGTTCTCCATTCAAATAAATCTTAATGTCAGGAGGCAAAGTTTTGTGCAGGTATCTTGCCTTCCTAACTCTGCAGAGTTTCCATTGTTGCAGTTTAGCATGAATGTTAGAAACGAAACAAACAAGAGAAAATTTGAAACAGACTAAAGCTTTGGCTGACATCTCCCCAGGCCCCGGGTTTGATTGGCTTCCGTCCATCTAATATAGCTGCACGTTGATGCACGTGCCCTAGGATGCTCTCACATTCTGGGTCACCTGCCCTCCTCCTGTCAAATGCCACCTGAGCACAAGTTTAAAATCTGTGTTTTTTCTTCCTTGCCATCCTTCCTGTTTCCCATGTCTGCTTGTTTGCAAAAAAAATAACAGCTCTAATTTGCATAATGTTAGGCAAAGAAACAAAGCTAACTCTTTTAGGAGGAGGGGTCAGATTTGGAAGAGACAGTGTCCATAATGTTGCTCCTTGCATCACTTGTTCAATCAGGCTTCGAACACAGACACACAATCTCTGCTCCCACCTCAAAATCCATGGGCGTACTTGGATGCTGGGTGTGTTCCTTATCACAATTAGGCAGAGAGACAAAGGGCAAAATGCTATAAAAGTCCAATACAAAGCACACAGTTACAGCTTGGCAATAATACCCCTATCTTTAATTTCTTCCTCAGGATTAAGAGTGTTAATGCACAAATTACATGATGCCAAGAGCTTGTGGTGGCAGAGAAAAAAATGCCACATGAGTACATTTTACAGGAGATGGCTTTTGTCTGAGTTAAATTTCAGTTAAAAGTATATCCATACCACTCTGGCTTTTACCAAATTTGGTTTAAAAAATATTATTTTCATCCAAATAATATTTTTATGGTCCACATCAAAAGACCCTATGCAGCAAAGCAAAATATGTCAGTGTTTTTTGAAGTTTTATGTAGCTTCCAGCAGGACGGAGGCCAAGTTCTGCAGAGGAATGGTCAAAATGTATGAACGCCTCGGAAATTGTTCAAAAATCCTTTCTGCCTCTCATTAAACTCCTACACAGAATTACGCAGGGAAAGCAGGCCGGATTAGAGAAGGCAGGAGTCCGGAGGGCATAAGCAAGAGCATCCCGAGAAGGAGACGCGAGATGTTGGTGTGTGTGTGGCATGCTGATACTCCACCTGCGCTACCTCGTCTGCTGATGTGCGTCCCAGCGAGGATGTGGGGGGTTCTGAGAATCCGGCATCGCTCAGACGAGTCCCATGCTGTGGTTTCTCCTACTCCGGGGACATCTAGGAAAGTCACCGTATCCTTTGTCACTAACAAATATATGTCTTTCAAACGGTCTGTGGCTTCTTCACGTGACCCGCACAGCCTTCTCGTTTTGCTGCCGCCCCGCTGGCTCATCTCTAGTCTGGATATTTAGAACCTTGCTGCTGTCCGTTTCGAGGTAGTTTGCCGAGATTTGATTCTCAGACGAGCTCAGAGAGCTGCAACATGACATATGCTATGTCCACCCTTCCTAATAGCACCACAAGGCCAACGGGACCTCAAGTCACTGGGCGAGATGTCCCCTTTACGCAAGTCAGCAACAGGCTGTGATATATGTGATCTGATCTGTATAAAAAGTCCATTGTAAATATTTATTTTGGTTTCACACCAACAATTCTCGACGGCTCTGTGCACTAACGCTAGGTGAAAATAACAAAGATTTTAGCAGGAGAAAGAGTTAAAAAGGAAAGGGCAAGGAGAAAAAAATTAAAGTCGAAATAGACTTTGAAAATCAATGTGACTGACATCAGGGGGTTAGCAAAAAGACTTGAATGTATGTACTATACCAGGAGAGATGGAATTATTTTAATTTAGGCCTCTGAGAGATTTTGATGTATGTTTCAGGTGAAAATATTAAAACACTAGAGACTAATGCTCATTAAAATATATGTTTTTGAATATATCATTATAAGAAGATGGTGTTTTCTACAATGTATTAATTACATAAAAATACACTTGAATACCCCAAAGAGTTAAGCTCTAAACTCTTTCTACAATAACTTTGTGAAACACATAAAATTAGACTGAGAAACTGCTCTCTTTCTATCTTCAGGACAAAAGTATTTTTAACTTTTAGTACAATTAATTCATAGAAATCAATAAACTGGTTCAGAGTAAAATCTTCTTTTAACCACCTCCACTGGGTACGTGTAAGGAATTTGCCCATTTGAATTTTGTTGTGCAGTCACATTTCATCAAGCTAACTTAAAAATTCTTCATGTACTGAGGGCAGAAGCTTTCTAAACAGCAATTCATATGTATAAGATCAATTCAAGGTAGTAGATGCCCTGCTGTGGTCAACACAAATGGCAAAGTTCCTGGAAAAGTGCATGTGCAAGGGAGGCTTGTGGACGTGTTATATTTGTATATAATTTAATTTTACACAACAGATTTGAGAGAGAAAACCATAAATAAGTAGATGCTGCATCAGTGCTGGAAAGTGGAATGAGTTTCACTTTCACTATGATTTAATTCAATTATACATTTTTAATAAAACTTATTTTAACTCAATTGCTTCATAGTCTAATCTGATTATTAAATTTGAGGGATGTTTTAGAATGCAATGTGAACCAAAAAATTGAAATGATCTTTTTTAATAGAAAAAAATGTATTTTATTATGTAGTATAGCAAATCACTAAGGGCATATTATCCCATCAAAGACATGTATACATTATTTTTCAAAAAATAATAATTTAATAAAAATCTTTCTAAAAGTGTTATAGTGATTAAAATTTCCAAATTAAGCATTACTGTTCTGTTTAAAAAGAATACTTAAGATTGTGCTTCATCTACAGCATGCTTAAAACAAAATATTAAAATATGTAACTGTTTTTAGCATACTTAGGTATTCTGTAAGTATTTGTTGAATAGCTTTGGAATATTTAAATTCTACTCAACTGGTGCAGCCACTATGGAAAAAAGTATGGAGATTTCTCAAAAAATTAAAATAGAAATACCATATGATCCAGCTATCCCACTACCGGGTATTTATCCAAAGAAATTGAAATCAGCAATTCAAAGTGGCTTATGCACCCCTATGTTCATTGCAGCATTATTCACAATATTCAAGATATGGAAGCAACCCAAGTGCCCTTCAGCTGATGAATGGATAAAGATGATGTGGTATATATATATACAATGGAACACTACTCAGCCATAAAAAAGACAAAATCATCCCATTTGCAACAACATGGATGAACTTTGAGGGTATGATGTTAAGTGAAATAAGCCAGACAGAGAAAGACAGATACCATATGATTTCACTCATATGTGGAAGATAAACAAACACATGGATAAAGAGAAGAGATTAGTGGTTACCAGAGGGGAAGGGGGTTGGGGAGGCAAAAGTGGTAAAGGGGCACATATATATGGTGACAGATAAAAATTAGACTGTTGGTGGTAAGCACGATGCAGTCTATACAGAAACTGATGAATAATAATGTACACCTGAAATTTCACAATGTTATAAACCATTATGAACACAATAAATAATTGGGGAAAAAAAGAAAAATAAATTCTACTCATGTAATTCTTTTTATTTAAACTTTGCCTGAAAAGATTAGAGGTTGCAAAACATGTAAATTTATTATTTTTTAATTTAATTGGTAGCTACATGTGACATTTGTGATCACCACTGGAGGACTGACGTTTGTAAATATATGCTTTTACAGATTGGCGGGGTTGGGGGGTGGGGGAAGGGAGGAGTAGGACCAATGTACAAGAGGTTTTCTTTTGGTAGTAGCGTTTCAGTATTGAGCAGAAAATGTTATCCTTTCCCCATTTCCCATTTGAAGGAGGGCTGGAGGCATTAGACTGGTTCTTTTCCCTGAAGCTGAAGTGGGAAAGACAAAAGAATTTTGGTGTGGGAATTTTCAAGAAAAGAAGACTGTTATTCTGTGCCTTAGATTATTGACTGACTGCTTAGCCCTCAGACTTGCTAGCTGGCTGGTGTAGAACGTCTTCCAAGGAGAACTGGTGCACAGATATTAGTCAGATAATTCTTACTTGCTCATGCTCTTGTTCTAAAGAGATGTGTGAGATGAGTGTATGAGATATATCTCTGCTGACAGGCCTCAAATGGACAAGAAATTCTGTGCTATAGACTTGGAAGGGACAATATAAGGCACAGGGGGAGAAAGGAGACAAGCAAATTAGATGAAGATGGGGTGAGGTCAGCTGATAACTGTTGAGGACACGTGTAAAATTAAGTTTACACGAGCCACATCTTTGGTTGTTGATGACCAAGAGAATGAGGACAGCAACTTTGGCACTACTTACTAGATGCTGTTCGTATTCCAACCTATATAAAACTAGCACTCTCAACTCATATGGGGCACATGTAACTATATTTAACTCCTTACTTTTCCCTTTTCCGTTTCCTAATGCCAGAAGCCTAAGACACCAAGGAAAGACAGGGGGAGTGTAGGAAAGCATATTCCAGAATTTCTCCTCACTAAAACTCTGAGCTGATGACATTTCATAGTCAGTGAGGGTGGCACTTTGAATCAAATAAAATTGAAATGTTGCAATAGATAGGTGTAAGTCTTAATAATAAATATTTACTGAAATAACAACTTGTTATTCAGGGAACTCATTACCCAGAAGAAAAGTTGTCTTAAGAGAGTGTATCTGTTAGATTTACTAGAAAGGCAAAATAATTTCATATGTCAAAACATCATTTTCGAAAAGTTTAAATATGCCTCTCATACAAATATACACTGGATGTTAATCAAAATTTTATTCAAATCATTAAAGAGAGAACTTGCAAGATATGAAATTCTTTAAAATATTATTTGAGAACATTTTTATAGTCTTTTGAGAAAAGTTGAAGTTGGAAAACAAATTGATTAATGTTCCATAGGGCAATAAAACCATAACCTTTGGGGTTGCCTTCTCTACTCCACAGAAATCACCGGCATCTCTCCTGATGAAAATCTACATCTTAGTCTGTAACTTCAAGAGACCAGCCTCTAAGAAAGAGTCAATAGTAAATCAAACAAAGATACATCCCATAGAAAATTAAAGACTACTTGGGTAGGCCTGCTAGACCGGGGGTCATCAATGTGTGTGTGTGTGTGTGTGTGTGTGTGAAAGTCCAGAAGACAAATGTTTTAGGCTCTGTGGTACCTGTGGTGTCTGATGCAACCACACAACTCTATCATCGTAGCACAAGAAAAGACACAGACAACAGAAACGAAGGAGCATAGCCATGTTTCAACACAATCTTATTCATGGATGCAGAAATTTGAATTTCATGTAACTTTTATGTGTCACAAAATATTCTTTTCTTGATTTCTTTTCAATCAGAAATGTGAAAAACAATCTTAGCCTCTGGGTCATAGAAAAACAGGTGGTAGGCCACATTTGGCAAGCAGGCTATAGTTTGCTGACCCCTGTGTTAGACAGTCGATGACATTGAAAGGGCATGCCCTCGTCTGTTTACTCTACAGCCAAGTTTTCATAATACACTATTATACTTCAGTGAGTTGAATCTTTTCACACCTGTTCCACCTGCAATTGGCAGTTCTCAGCTTGAAATGGTTTAAAGATATTGGACCTTAACTAGAAAGACAATGGATCGCAATGCACACTGAGAAATAGTTTTTCTAGCTTTAAACTTATGAAATCCCGGACAGGTGAGTTCCTTGGATTCTTTGGGCCTCTCATCACCCAGACGTACTTGGGATAAATGATTTCTAAGATTATTCTTAAGTACAAGCCTATTTGTTCTAGGTAAATCTGAAACAAATGATAATTATTTAGGAAATTATTTTCTCTATATTGTTTTTTTCATACTTGTAGAGAATTTATGTCAAATGAGAATTATATTCTCACCCTCAAACACATGTCAACATTATCTACATTTTTTTTAAGGTTTAGTGTGCAAAGGGATTTACATTTAGGGTGACATATTATGTTTCTCTTCATGAGGATTCAAATTAAAAAGTATATTAGCCCTAGAGGTATTTACAAAACTAAGCAATATTGGAGGGAAAAAGTATGATCAAAATGAAGTTGTATGAAATATTGGCAATTACCATTCAGGATTCTAAATGTTAAATCCACAATAGGAAGGAAAAAGGCATTCAAGCCTTGATGCGCTATTAAAAATAAATTCTAGTTCTATAAAATTCCATAAGCAAAATTATTTCAAAAAAGAGAAGCTAAGTCAATAAGAGATTGATATGAAAGTGATAAACAAATAAATCTTCTTCTGTCAAACACATTTGAGGCATGAAAATGGCACTTATGGCCCGTTCTGCCATCTGAAACTAGTTAGAATCACACATACAACAAAGAGATGAATTTTGAAATTGAAGATAAATTTGTTTTTTACTTGCAGAAATGATATATACTAAAGAGAAAAAGAAAATATTCAATTATGTCACTGTTAACCAGGCTGTTGACACTGGCATAGAAACATTTTGTACTGTGTTAGTTGACAAGAGAATATTTCTATCTCCTTTTATCGCATTGCTTCTTAGAGAGGGATAACTAGCCCATCTGAAAGTTACAGTTTGAATGGGTGTAGGAGTTCTGTTGTGTGTGTTCAGGGACAGAAAGGGAGTGACTTAAATAATCAGAGTATTTTATTTGAAAGAAAAGGTTGTATGGGAAGTTTGCTATTTGACAGTACCTTTTCCTCCAAATTACCTTTCTCCTCTCTCATCATCTACTCAATTAAACAAATGCTCAGTTAAATAAAAGTGGCCAACTATGTCCCCAAAATTCAGTGACCTTAATCTTTGTGGGAATACAAAATGAATGTTAAAGCTTCCTTTTTCTTTTTTCAGTTCTTTTATGAATGCGTCACAAATAACAAGGAAAGGTAAATTTAAGAAAAATCGTTAAGTAGCCCAAGAAAATGTTTAACACACAATAATATAAATAAGAATTAGAGCAGTGTAAGAATAAAGAAACTTCCCTGATTACAGCCCCTGCTGTTAGCTGCATTTCCATGTTGTCAAGACCCTGCAAGACTCACAGTCATGACAGACCTACTATGTTTCAAGCACTGTACTAGATAGAAACTTCTTTTTGGTTCTTTTGTTCTTTTTTATAGCAAAGGAAGAGACAGACAGACAGAGAGGCTATTTCTGAGTGGGAAAAGAGCAGTCAAAGGTTTGTAAATTAACACTATAGTTCAGTTCAACATATAGAAGTAAGACGAAATCATAGAAAACGTAATTTGTTATAATGCAAAGTAAGCACGTTCTCGTACTTATAATTATATCAGGAATAATTCATATAAAATCCCTGGGGTATTGGTGAAGCCAGGTCATGTAAGTTAACTTACATTTTAATAATAAAATGTTTGTAAAGTAGGACAACAATTGAGTACAAATAATATTAACATTAACAATTATCACTATAATGTTTTCAGTTTAAATTTTTATAAATATGAAGATTGAAGAAATATATGACTTAGCATTCATAAGGCTGAAAATCATTAAATTTTAGATTAATGAAATAAAATTTTAAACAGTACAATGAACTAAATGATTAATATATTGGATTATTATAAAATATCAAGATAATGTTTAAAATATATTTTCAATGTTTTTCTCCTTTTTTATATCAATTCCTTTCATGTTAATACACCTGTTCTAATTCACTTTTCTCTATAGGTTTTATACATATTATATAGTCCATGTGGCTTTCGGGTGTCAATAATTGCTTTTGGTTGTGAGTAAGTGTGTTCTGCTTATGGACATATCTATGAATGTATATTTTTCCAAGCCAGTTGTGTAATTTGAATGCAAACACATCTTAATTTTCACAAATTGCTTATCAAGATTGACATATAATGACAGTGAGCGGTAGAATCTACGTGAATTTGAACAACTTTCACGCCTATTTCTACCGAGGCATCCACGACATCGGCAGAGCAATTGTAAGAAACTTTGAAAGGTAGTGCACACATTTTTCAGTTAAAGGTACTTACAAAAATCTACCTACACAAATGCGTTGTATATCAAATATATCCCCATGGTGTCTAGTAGTTTTAATGTGAAATTTTATTGGAGTTATTTTAACATGAACACTCCAATTTTGAAGAAATATATATACACACACATCTACTAGTGTATTATAATATGCACTGTATAAATTATAAAAAACGAACATCTTCAAAAAAATGTTCTGAAAATAAATATATAGAGGAGTTCTAATATTTCTTTCCACATCCTTTGGAGCCAGCTGTCTGTCCGCTTCTGTAACTCTCGAGGCTGCCACTGAACTCAATAATTCACAGCCAAGGAATGGGGGAGGTGGGCTTCCTGGGGGGTAGGTAATATGTACCACATTTGGGGGTTGCTGGTAGGACATATATTTAAAAAATAAGTTAAAAAACAGTGGTCTGGAGGAAGAAACTGGCAAATTCTGAACCCTACAGATTTTTTTCTCTATTATGTATCTAAGAATCCTTTTCTTTGCCATCTGTTTTCAAGAAATGAGAACTTTGCCACAGAAGAACAGGAAATTGGAGAAGGATTGCATCATTTAGAAAATATGCCACTCCAGATATCCCGCAGTAAAACCTGCATCCAGTAACATGGAGAGCCTGGGACCTTTTACTTCTTATCTAGATCCTCAGAGAACAACTGCAGTCCCTAAAATAGTTACACCCATTTTCACACTGTAATTTGACACTAATAAATTTTGAAACAGTAATTGTCATCTTCATATTAATTCATCTGTTAGCTGACATTCACTGGAGTGGTGTCGTTTCTTCCCAAATGATAAATAACATACAAGGAGCGGAAGCTGCGAGAAATGGAAGTGCACTGTTGTAAATAACCAAGGAAGAAAAGCACTTAGCCTGCACACCGTGGTCATGCTATTACAATATTTAATGCAACTTTTAGAAATCAATTGTGTTATTCAAATGTTCATAATGATTTCAAATTATTCCTTAAAGTTGAGTTGATTTTACTCTCCAAATGCATGTGCTTTGGGCATCTCGACACATAAAATGTAAGTTGGGAAGCCTGACTTAAATGCCCAGATGTCGATTAAAACTCTAATGAACAACTTTAATCATTTTGATACACAGCTAATGACTTCTACCTCCACCTTGGATCAAAGTAGAAATGAAAAAGTCTTGTGTATAAGAAAACTAAGCTATTTGATTTTCCATCAAAGCCAATGATCGTCTGTCCATATAACAGAAGGGTGTCTGACCATATAACAGAAAATGTATTCCTTCAGGTAAATATGTATTTATCAAGACTATATTCACTCTCTTAGGTAAAACATGGATTCACTTAGTGACTTACAATGGCACGTTGTTTGTTTATTTTAATTCAGGCTAAAAGGCTAAATGTTATAATTAACATAAAGCTCTTTTTACCTCTTATTTGTATATAACACACCCACTGGGGCCTGAAAAGTGGGTTGCAGTAACTCAAACTCCTTCTTCACTGGGATGAATCACTGATTAATTTTCTAAGCAGTAGAGCTCAAAGCAGACTTTCTCTTTTCAAGTCTTGGAAAGTAGGTTTGCAAGTCCTGTGGGGTTTCCTTTCCTATTCTAGGTCAAGCATTAGATTCTTTTATATAGAACAAATGTCACTTCTGGAAACCGATTGTGAAAAAGGACTTGATGTCTTTTAGAAATGTCAGGCTTCAGTCTACAAGTTATCTCCATCCCTTCCCTCTTCCCTGCTAAATAATATGCACATCCTAACAATTAAACTGTGAACTAACCAAAAGGAATTGAAAAATGTTTTTTCTTTAGTAGTAAGTTTCCCTGTGAGATATGGAATAAAGTCCAAATATTTTTACTGGAGAATAGTTTGTCTAAGTTTCTTCTGGGTTCACTCATGATCTATTATTTAAACAGACAGAAGGCTGAAGAGAAAAATAATAAATTGTGTTAGACAAGCCCTTGACTTTACAGTGTTATAAAAATAGTACAGTGACATAAGGGACCAGCAATAATAAACTCCAAGCTGGTCACTGAAACCTTTATTGATAAGTATATCCCATTTATAATTTGAAAGAAGATTAGATAATAAGGATCAAAGAAGATTAATTAAATTATATTTCTGTCCTTTTATTTCAACGGTAATTTGGGAGAGGAAATATAGCATTCATTTTGATACCAATATAATTTAGCATATAATGGAGACCATTTGTACATACCCCTAAAGGCTTTTATGGCCTCCATATTGCATGAGACCTAGAAAATATGGTCTCAAATTCCTAATTTTGTGGCCTGGAATATTCCAAATCACTCCAAGTTTTCTATGAATATCTAAAGACTTCAAGTTTTGTGGCTTCCTTTGTACCAGTAACCAATGCTTATCACTTTGGGAAAAAACAAAACAAAACTCTAATTCATCCTATAACTGGTTTTTCCAGCAATCTCTGCACTCATCAAAAACATTATTTTTCCTTTCTGGAGAAGGGTTTTCTATTTGTAGTCACATTGCACTAGATCTAACCAACTTCAGCCCAGAATCTATAGGAACACGACCTGTTCCTCCCTGACCCCTCTAATATGAAAAATCCCTCTCTTCTCCAGCTTGGTGTCTCTGCTACCCTACATTGTACTATTTCCCATCCTTTCCAGCAACACCAAGCTCTAAATCAGATGCTGACAAAGCACTTCACCATTTTCCTCTTTATTCCTTTATAGCAAAGGCAGATTGCCAGGTTCTATTTGAACCGTGACCCAACACACAATCGGCCTCTCTCCTTTCCCCCAGCAGATGGATAAAATAAGTGCACTATATCCCTTTTACCTTTGAACCAATCCACCCACCTGGCCCTGGTACCTACCTGCAAACACCAGCCTTGTTCCTCATTACTCAAATGTGCTCTTACGGCAGTGCTGTCTATCACGTTCTACGAAAATTCACGCTCTGAAGATACGCCACTTTATGACTGTGGACATTTACGCAGCCCAAGGTGAGACCTATGAAAGGCATTATCACATAAGTGAATGCGTCATGGGCTACTTGTTGTTTGGCTTAAAATTGCAGAATATAAGAAGTGATACAGGAGGTAGATGAAAATAACGAAGTGATAAAAGATTGCTGGTTTTATAAGTTTAAGTGTTCACACAGTAGTGATTTTAGTAAATTCTCTAACTGAACTTTCAAAATCCAAAGATTATTGGCCAAATGGGTTGATATAAACACCTGGTATTCTGCTTTTAAAATTCTAGTTGGTTGTTTGGATTTTCCAAATTCATTCGATATGTTGGCACTCTTCAGCCCTACTGTTAGGAAGAAGTATTTGCCAAACAGTCCTGAATTTCATGACTTGTATTGACAGTTAATATTGAATTATTGATTAAAGCTAAAAACAGCACTAGAAAGCATTGAGTTTAGCAATAGTTTTTATCCATATACTCACGTATCTCACAAATAGAAAAGTATAAACATTTTAGAATAGAATTTAAATAGCATGGAAATTTTCTAATAGCTTTACGTTTATTTTCAACAATAATAAGTTGAAAAATTCTTTTCACAATATAATTCAATCATCAAAACTTTAGTTTAGAGTTGATACGAAAGTCATGTGATTATGGATTTTTATGTGAGAAAATTTATAAACCAAGAATTTATTTGTATCAGGCAAAATTTATGAGGGGAATAAAAATATACATTCCAATTTGCCTAATGAAAGTAGAATGGAATTATTCTGCTGTTATTCTGAAATTAAAGAATATGTTGAGGGAAGATCACCTAGGTGAATTCTACCTTTAATTATTATTAGCTATGTCACCTTAGGCTTCTTACTTTATATTTCTGTTTTGACTTCCTCCATGTTTAAGATAGAGATGAAAGTTGTGCTTGTTTGCTTCCTAGGTTGCTGTAAGGATGTGTGTATATATATATATATATATATATATATACATATATATATATATATATATATATAAAACGCGTGGCAAGGCTTTGACAAGTGTTAGATTTTTTTCTTTAGGCCTATTAAATAGGAAATATCTGTCAAGTTGGATGTCTCAGAATTAACGCAAGATAAAAGTTAGTGGAGTGACCCAATGAGACAGACGGAAAAGGACAGAACCCATACTTGGTAGAGCATAATAAGACTGGAAATCACATCTAAAACATCTGCTATCCATGCCCCACGCCACAGACATAGCCAACTGAGTTGGTAAAAGTTTCAAGCTAGCCACTCCCAAATAAACCAGATCCAGTTTCTCCTGTCTGTCCATTTACTTTCTAACACCAGAGTTGTCAGTGTACTTTTTATAATCTTATAAGAAACACTTCACTCGTCAGTTTTTAATCCCATTCATCTCTCCCCATGTTGCTCTCTGTGTTCCCCTTGTTTCTTATGTTTCTTTCTACTTCTCTTGCTTCTTTGGGACATTATGTTAACCCATGTTTATCCTAATAAGGAAATTAAAGAAAGCTTATTGTTCTACAAATATGGTTTATAATGAATAATAAGGTTAACATTTTCATTCACTGAAGTTTTCTCTTTCAGTCTAATAGAGGCATTCTTACAAATCTTGTATATGCTTCAGTTAAAATCCACATCAAAACATTATACTGTATAGCACTTACTTTGCTTTTCAATTTAATGAAAACCTGAACATCAGGATTATACCTATGTGATAGCTAATAAAATGGGAAACGAAAAAAATCAGATAAAACGATGAATGCACTTTATCTAAGAGTTGTTTTCATTTTAAAATACTTGTCTATTGTGTTGTTATTGTCTAGTCCCTTAATGAAAAACACTATTAAGCCAATTCTTTGAAAACTTTCATTTTCATATTATTCTTAGCCAATTAAAGTTGGCTTGTTTTGTTAATAGTCACAAAAGAGGATAATAAAAATAAAAATAGCAATAACAATTAATTGAGGATGAAAAGATGCCTGTTACACTAATAGGTATTATCACTAAAATATCTCATTTAAAACTAATTTATACACTAAAAACTGAGATTCCCAAGAACTTATGGAATTTTCCAAGACCTGAACCCACAGTAATAGAAGGATACAAATGACGCAGGTTTTTGAGAAATGTAAATGACAATTAAAAAAAAATGTTGGGGGGGCGGCCCGGCGGCTTAGTGGTTAAGTTCTGGTGCTCCGCTTTGGGGGCCTGGGGTTTTGCAGGTTCAGATCCTGGGCGAGGACAGACGCACCGCTTGTCAAGCCATGCTGCAACGGCATTATATATACATATATATAAATATATATATATACACACATATATGCGACATATTATTTATGCATGTGTATAAATGATATAGATACATATGTCCATACACATATGGACACACAAAGACTCTATATGTGTGTCTGTATATATATACATGTATGTGTATACACATACATACATATACATGTATATATGCATACATACATATGTATATATATAAAATGGAATACTACTCTTCTTTCTCATTTAACTTATTTTTTCAAATCATAAAATGCATTTATAATTTACCTTAATGTTTCCTTAATCAGAAATTAACTTGTATGGGGTTGGCCCGGTAGTGTAGTGGTTAAGTTCCTGCACTCTGCTTTGGAGGCCTGGGGTTCACAGGTTTGGATCCCGAGTGGGGACTGATGCACCCTTTGTCAAGCCAAGAAATTAACTTGTCAAAGCCATTAAAATGTAACTGATTTCTTACGTATTATAGTATCCTGGAACGACTAAGGGAACGGGTGCCTTGGGATTTTCTATAGCATCAAGTGAAGGATTTGGAACAAGTCCACTAGAAATAAATTCCCACAATCCTCCCAGTCACTCTTCTTCACTCACTGAAGATGTCAAAATCCAAATCACTGTCTTACTCCGCACGAGCTCATGTTATCTGTGATGAATTCATATGCACATAAACGACCCATCCAACGTCTGTGTCTGCCAGTTCCTTGTGCTCCTAATTGCCAAAAACATTTTCGTGACTTTCACCACAATCACTCACTCGCAGAGTCATATCTTGGCTATTATTTTTTGGGAGATAATTTCCATGGGTCTCACATTTCCACACATCTTGTGAGCAGAGGCACTGGCTGCCTTTGTTCTGGACTATCTTTTCAAGAATATTTGTATAGCGAACAGCCTTGGAAGATGGAGATACTGTCCTCCTCTGGAACAGAGGACAGGAATGCTTAGTCACCTTTTGAAAGTATTTAGGTTTCCTAAGCTCAGAGTTCCTGTCTTGTAACAGAAATGACTATGTGTGTGGGTGTCACCCGGCCCTCTTCACTTCACCTTGTGGGGATTGAGGCTTGGTGAACCAGCACAAGAAAATGCTACTATTCTGGCTATTGCTGTGAGTATAAAAAGTTTATTTGTCTCTGACCCAGGATTCCTGTTTCTTCTACCAGACTTTATGAAATGGTGTCAGACTAACTTGCTGGCTGTTAAGTGGAGGCTTTCTGGAAGAGGAAGGAAGTGAAAGGATGTTAAAAAGGATTTGAGTGCAGTCCATGTGAACTGGTCGTGAACATGTTGACTGAATTGTATGGTCAACTGGGCAATAAATGGTCCTGCCCTCTATTGCCTGCTGATATGCGTGAGTAGGGGAGGGGCTCGCTTGCTGAGTACTAGGAAGTAGGTTCAAAGACAGTTGCCCAAAAAGTGTCCAATTTGTTGCTAACTCTCCCCTGCACAGAGGGAACTCTGGTCAATCTGGTGATCAGCCTCAGGTCCACTTTATTGTAACAACTAGTAGTAAGATTCATCCTTGATGGGAAGAAGATTCTGGTCCCTCTCAAACAACAGTTACAGATGCTCATGCCTATATTGCTACACTGAGCATAAAAGAGGGAAATTTGCATCTGCTGTGGGCAAAAGCCTAGTGAAACCTTAGAACTTTGTCTGGTTCACTTGGGAGACCAGGGTTGGCAAACATGCAACGTTTGCTAAGAAAAATAGCCACACCATGCTGTCTTAAGACTCAGCCCCTCCTGAAATCTATCATGTCAATTCAGAGATGACAGTAAAGCATCTTCAGCATGTTTTTCAGTGGTTTCTGGCTTTATAAGAAAGTTTTCCCTGAGATAATAAAGCCTCAGGGAACTCAGAAATAAGGCCATGACTGCCATTCAGACTCTTACTGCCCTGGATAAGTTTTTAATGATGAGGAAAGAGAACCACTGAAGAATGAGAAATTGACCCAAAGAAATCCAGATAAATTTTTGCAGTTAGTCCTACACCTGGGGAAACTCCGCTAGCCTTTATGTTGAATCTGAGATAACCTAATAAATGTTATCTTGATAATGGAGGGAGCAAACACCCGGGTTAGATGGACTCCTCCAACAAAGTAGCTGCTGTGCAAGTCAAGCTTGTGTGAGTCAAAGGACACAGATCCTGTAGCCATAGCCGGAACACACAGTGTCTGTGTCTACTGTGACAGAGAGTCCCCAGAGCTGTCAGTAATGATGACCTTTCGGCCAGCTATAGAGCTGTGGGTGGACTGAGCCACAAGCAGCCACTGCAGTACTCAGAATCAAAACTTTCTCTTCCACACCCTTTGATCCCTCCTCCCCCCACAATCCCTAACCCAGCTGTTTTAAGGAGGAAATTGAATATATGTGGAGCTAAAGTTTCTTGGAACCCAAGGGGGACTGAAAGTCATATGCACCCTTTTGAGGATGCAGAGGAATTTGGGGGAGAGAAACCCATCCAACTCTTAGGACTCTGATACACACATCCATGTCACTATTTTACTGGTCCCGTGGAGAGCAAGGGGCACCAAAATTAATCTGATGATGCTCAGGCAGGTTCTCAGTGGAGAAGAGAAGTTGGCATGACAATGTGGGTGTGGTCTTACAAGCCAATTCAATGTACTGTTCTTATTTCTTCTACATATGAGTGTACAGTATGAATCAATGTGTTATGCTTATACTTCTTGGCCTTACAAAAGACAGAGGAGACTCTTCTGATTGGGAAAATCCACATACGAAGAAGTGCTAGTACACTTAGGCCCTACAGCACTAATGACTCCTTCAAGATCTAGTTTCTATGACTGCTTCCTTTGCTGATTGGAGTCTCTGGAAAAGAGAAGCAATCTTCCCCTAGGCATTTTGCGAGGTTTTGGATTCACAACCTTTCTGACATAGCTGCTAGGTACACTAATTTTCAAAAGCAGCCATTAGCTTGCTACTGGGCTCTTGTTGAATTTGAATGCCTACTCCATGAAGGCCAACTCTCTGGTCTCATATTTACTTTGTGGGGTGGATCAACTTAGATTCAATGATCAATAAGGTGGGGGTAGGAGGCAATAAGTCTTTTTAAAAAAAAATTATTTTGTTATACTTATATATTCCATTTATTTTTATAACTTTCTTTTTGGTGAGGAAGATTGGCCCTGAGGGATGTGGGATGCCACCACAGCATGGCTTGATGAGCAGTGTGTAGGTCCATGCCCAGGATCTGAACCCATGAACCCTGGGCCACTGAAGCAGAGAGCATGAAATTAACCACTGCACCACCAGGCTGACCCAAGTCTTGCTTGTAGAAAATAAGCAAGACTGGTATGTGTGAAGGATCTGCTAACTTGGTCCCATGGTATCTTTGCTAAACTTGAGAAAGTAAACAAAGTGACAGATATCCTTTGGGGGAATCTTTGTCCCCCACTTTGTCACCTGAAGCAAAGCTGGCTGCTCACTGAGATCTTTAAGTCACAGATAGTCCCATAAATGGCTGGTCCTGGTCTAGTGATGGTTCAACTAAGCTGAAACCAGATGGCATCCATTGTACTGGTATGACTATTCAAACTCAGTGCCAGCTTTGCAGAACTGAAAATGGATGTAAATGGGCAGAACTCAAGGGGTTATCATTGCTCTGGCCAATATACCTTGATGAACTTTTTATAATTTTACTGATTCTTGGGTTGTTACCAATGGCCTAGTCTGCCACTTGGAAAACTACAGATTAGTACATTAAAAACACTCTTGTTTGGGGCCACAAGCTGGAAAGAAAAAAAATCACAGCCGTTGATCTAATCATTTGGATCACTCATGTCGGTGCCTGGTACAGGCGCATCCTCTGATGAGGCCGTCTGGACGCTAGTTGCTGACTGAGCTTGTACACAACAGATTGCAAGCATTTCTGCCTGGATCCATCGTCACACCGGATTTGGCAATGCATCTGCCATCATAGACTGGGCATGAAATAAAGGACTCTATGTTTCTGCTGCAGAGGATATGACTGCATGAAAATGTTATGGCTCATGCCAAAATTCACTTTTTTTGTCTTGTGGTGAAGGAGGCCACATCATACTGGGCATGGACCTTGCCTGCTCTGAAAGACTGACTACATTGAACCTTCACACCACTCTCCAGGTTATCAATGACATCATACTGTTTGCTGTTGATACGTGTTCAAGTTATGGTGTTGCTACTACAGTCCAGTCAGCTGATTCTGGTGTGGACAGCAATAACAAAATGGCTACGTCAAGGCTTCTAAAATGGAGGTGGGAGGCCCTTAAAGAAATGGGGCTTATGCACGCACTCCACCTCTCTACCCAGATGGACGGTAAGTTTTGAACTGTGCTTCAGTGCTGTCATCTTAACCTTCTTTCAAAAAATATGTCTACTCCCATAGATAAGAACTTTTTCTTTAGAGATGACTTAGCAACCAATCGCATTTAGCTAAGAAGTAACAGTTGTTGCCAGCACCAATCACAAATCTTGCAAAACAACCTGTGTAATTTATCTCTATTTGCCTTTGTAAATCCTCGACTCATTTGCCTTCCTTGGAACACTTTTTGAGTTTCTACTTGAATCTGTGTCTCCCGCACTGCAATTCTAATTGCCCAAATAAATATCTGCTGTTTGAATTGTAATGAGTTTTTCCTTGGTCGACACTGGCCACATACTTGTGATTCTTGGAACTAAACTCTGATAACGTTTTCAGGTTTCCAATCTTCAGTCTGTTAATAGTGTGACTTTTATAACAAATATCACCCAGCACTAGGCTGAAAGTCAAGTTATTTGATAGACTTTCCATGCTTTCTATCATCCACAGCCTTTTGGTATTGTTGAGAATTGTAAGAACATTGTCTAATAATCCTATCCAAAGAGATTTTAATCCTCTAGGTGACACATCTCTGTTTCACAATATTTATTATTTTTTAAGGGTCAGTCTCCATGAAGTTAGATGGTAATTGTAGGTCTTTGTGCAGTAGAAAAGATAACGACAATGTTTGTGGTTTAATTTGTGTTAGCTTGTTTTGTACCTGAGCTATGTTTCATTCCAACATTCTTTATCAGCCTCAAATACTCAGTTTCTCAAATGCTCACTGAACCAGTTTTACCATCTCAATGGTTTTCACATTAATGAGTGAAGAAATCTTTGATATTTTTTCATTATTTGTTCGTCTTATTTTTATCTTTCCTGAAAACTATACTTTGAAAGCGGTCTAATTAATCCGTAAGACATTAAACTCAACAGGGAGTAAAAAAGAACTTAAGTGAAACACAGTAGCATGTGCTACCTTGTATGAAGTGCAAAACCACCCAATGGGAAAAGCAGCTATAGAAAAAGGAAGGAGAGGGCAAATTGAGAATCATTCAAAGACAGGCCAAATGGTTTGCAAATGGGGGAAAAAAATGCTTTAGTAGTAAATAGTTGAACAACTAGCTGAATGATGAATAAATTCAGAAGCAATGTCTCTAAAATTCACAGATACCCGTGATAAAAGACAGATTTTTCTAAAGTAAGACAGAGACAATGCCTTAGTTATTCTTTGTTCTTGAGTAGAAATTTATTACTCTGTCTCTTCAAATTATTTCCATTAAATAGGTCTCAATGGATTGCCTTGTTTAAATTGCTGGTAAGAAATCCTAACAAAATCAGAATTATATAAAATCTGATTGAACCCAGGCCTACTTAGTGGTAAAAAAAAGTGAGTAATTTGTTTCTTAAACTTTACTGAATATGACTCAGTTTAGCTATTATATATAAGTCACAAAGAATAAAAAAAAAACTTTACTTTTTTTTGTTCCAGGAATAGTTTATACCTTGCCTTTGAAGCTGAAGTCATACATTTCAATATCAAGTTCTGAAACCATATTACAGAAGCTGGCTAAAAAATGTTGTAATAGAAAACATTGGGAACATTTTATTGGGAAGAAATAGAAAAATGTTGATAATTATTCTTTTTAAGTAGAAGAAAAGAAGGTGACCTCAAGTGGGTAGCAATAAACTAAAAGTCACTCAAAAAGAAACAACAGCAGAATGTATTTTATAGACCTAGAGGAACAAATATAAGAACAAGGCAAAATAGATCATCTGAAATAGGATTATGAAGGAAGGAAGTGAAAAAGAGGACAACAGAAAGAAAAATACAATGAAATTAAAAGTAAAAATCCCAGGGATGGTGACAATAATAATGACACCAGCAAAGATAAATGATTATATTTAAACTTTGAAATACTTTTGTACTAATGAGGCAAACGGCAGTCGAAAATAATATCCTAAGATTGCTTGAAAGATCAGTCGAGTCCTGCGGCCCAGGACTATTGCTTCAGGACTATTTAAGCATTTTCTTTTAAACTCCTTTCCAATGTTTATTTCTTGAAAATAGAATA
The DNA here is from genome assembly GCA_031878705.1 of Tapirus indicus. NCBI lineage: Eukaryota > Metazoa > Chordata > Mammalia > Perissodactyla > Tapiridae > Tapirus > Tapirus indicus. Next base: position 6,984,023 of record CM062918.1, read on the forward strand.
CACATTGAAAACAAAGTGTCTGAACGAAAAAACCCAGATGAGTGACACATATAATCCTCATGTCTACAATGGGAGGAAACCTTTCCAACATCTTCCAAAATTATCGATTAATTAATCAAAACCAAAACCACTCTTTTAAAACCCTCTTACATTTGAAGCATCATAGTGACACTGAGGACATAGCAATAGAGAATATTTTAGGAAAAATGTTAAGATGTTGGAGCGTCTTAGCTGCTCTCATAGTCTTACATGTAATGTAAAGATAAGAGCAGAAAGGAAAAAAGCTCTGTCTTAGTGTGGTTCAGCATATGGTCTAATATTCAGAGTTGATGAAAAATCTGGTGATCGTGATCCTTGCAAGACTGCGAAATCTGACTCATCTGTCCAGATTTGTAAAAATCAGTAGGAGTCTAGATGCATATATTTTGCTTTTGGCTTATTGTGTTTCCTGCTGTCCTCAGGTGACGGTACTTTGATCGACGTTCATTTAGGTGATTGCCCAGGCTGTATGCAATCACGGTCATGCTTTCTTCCCACCTGACCTGCATCTGTATGTATAAACAGAGTCAATGTATTTTAAAGAGGTCCAGTATCCTCTTCATTTCTCCTTCCTTTCTCGTGGGTCTTGGAATGCTTTAGTTTGGAAAATGATAGTGTGTTAAGTACAAGCTCTTGCAGGGAACATTTTGGATTTTAGAGAGTGCCCTCAGGAGGAATAACAGTCATGGTAAGAATTTCGAGTTCTGCAATGAAAGAAAAATGGTGAAGACATTTGTGATAAGTTAGCATTTGAAGACCTTTGGAATAGAATTGATTACCCTAAATGACCTTGCTTAGGATCAGCCCTACATTCGCAAGGCAAAAAATAAAATTTCCACACAGATTAGGAATTTACTCTGGTGAGTGAGTGGTTGAGCCCTTGCTTTATAGATCCTTTGGGAATAGAGTCAATAAAAGGCTAGAAATTAGGATCTCTTAATACTAATGAAAAAGGTCCCGAGTAGATTTGCCTTTGTTAAGGAGAACTTCTTATTGGCTTTGCAATGTTTATGTAGGCCAGGAAATAGTTTGGGGCTTAGGGAAGAAATGGACACTCCTTTAGGCATGAAATTAATGAGAGTTCAAGACAATGCATGAAGGAGAAAAAGAGAAGGATCTTGTGAGGTATTTAGGTATGCGGGGGGATAAGAGGAAAGTCAGTGAGAGAGAAGAGACGAGAGAGAGAGAGACTGACACAGAAGTGACAAGTACACAGCCAGTTGGAAAGTCTCTGTGGTCAACACTTCTAAGACACGGATAAGTAATATTCAGTTTTAAGTTGGAGACTGTACTGTGCAATGCTTTAATCCTCTAGAGTTCTCCAGACAGGAATAGCAAATGTAAATGAATCTATTGATTAAATGAAGAAGGAGAGGGAGAAAGAGGTAAAACTCTTTGGGAAAATGATGATTTATAAGAAGTGAGACCAAAACGGAGATGTAGAACTCTGTGGAAACAGAACATAGAACATAATAGCTCTGGGAGAAATATAACTTTTTTGAGAATCTGTGTATGCAAGGTAAAAAATGACTCTCTGTCACAAACAGATGTTCTAAAAGGACTAAAGAGATTGTCCTTAAATATTAATGAAATGGTAACTACAATATTCTGAAGGACTCAGGTAACATGGGCTCCAACGAAAATGTAGGGTTTTAACGAAGCGAATATAAATACAATTTATTTTTTAATGGCTATTTATACTTACCTGATTTTTGCTGGTTGAAAATATTGGCTGTTTTTTTAGTATTATTTAATCCCATGGATTGTGTTCTCATCCACCTCAGGAGACTCTGGGATATAAAATGTTTATTTGTGGTGAGATAGAAATAATAACTTAATATTTTTAGAAGTGAGTATCCAACGTTTTTTTAATAAAATTAATTCAAGTTTATCTCACACATCTAGAGAGGCACAGGCATTGCATAAATGCGTAAAGGATACAATTAATAGCCTTCTTGCTTCAGGATAATAATTTGTCATTTCTCTAGGCACTACTGTGTTTATCTCAGTGCCCTAGAAAAGCTTACTGCTATCACATGCGATGAAGCTATTGTGTAATTTATTAGAATGGAAAGACTCTCTGGTTGAAAAATAATCTTTCTTTAAAGTTCTGTTCTTCCATGAAATCCATTAGTAATTCGTATTGTCTGATTTGAATAATGTGACAAGTCCAAAGCTTCTCAATACCTAATGCAAAACGCTCTCACCTTTATCCTGCAAGAGTAGTGAGATCGTGGAGGGGAAAAAAATCCTTGAGCTTTTGTAGAATTACTCTTGCATGACTTCTGACAATGCAAAATTTCATTCTACATTTAACTCCTTTTCTCTCTCTCTGTCTCACACATACTACGCTATGTAAGAGGAATGATATGACACGGGGAGACCAATGATGGAGAACGTTGGAGTGGAAATTGATACTTCCTTCTTATTGTGTGGAAAAAAGACAGATAGGATCAGTATCTACAGGAATCATTCAGGGTTCAGTTAAGAAACGGAAGTCGCTTAGAGTAAGTGGGCTAACGTAGGGAAATGATAGCTTAATACTTGTTAGAAGACTAGAGAAGCTTAAGTCAGGAATTTTGAGGGAGTGGAAGAGCAATGTTTGCATGCAGGCTGCCACTTGTCTCAGTTGCCTGTAATGCCAAAGTGGTCCTGTAGAACCTTAGAATTCTGGGTACAAACTCTCGTTGTCCATTTACCAAAACCCATGTCCTTGTTTTAGGTGCTTAGGAGAATAATGGCTTCTTCCATTTTCCAAGTCTTTTGTGAATACCTCTCATTGATTAGAATGAACTTGAATCCTACTAGTTTATCCAAATCTAAGTGATAAACTTGAAAGACTTATTTTCCTGTAGTAGATGACACCAAATAGCAACAAATAGTATTTGGCAACTGAGTGAAAAAGTGTGCTGACTTTGACAAATTTTTGGTACATTTTGAAGTGTCAGGGAATAATTATAAAAGTTACAATAATGACTCCATTAAAAAAGTTTATTTTTTTGAATAGGAAATATAAACACACTCACAAGGTTTAAAATAAACCATTCTGTATAGTATCCATGAATTTGCTTGATAAAGGGGGTTAAAAGAAAATATTTGCTTTCATTAAAAAAGAAAACCATATGGGGGCTGACCTGGTAGTGTAGTGGTTAAGTTTGCATGCTCTGCTTCGGCAGCCTGGGATTCGGGGGTTCAGATCCTGGGCAGAGACCTACACACCGCTTGTCTGGTCATGCTGTGGCGATGTCCCACATACAAAATGGAGGAAGATTGGCGCAGATGTTAGCTCAGGGACAGTCTTCTTCAAGCCAAAAAGAGGAAGATTGGCAAAGGGTGTTGGCTCAGGGCTAATCACCCTCAACAGAAAAACAAAAACAAAACTGTATGAAAAAAGGTAGAAGAAATTAGTAACAATGGTTACTTGCTTTGCTTAGGGGTGTGGGGGGATATGGAGAGATTAGGGGCTGGAGAGGTGTTGGAGATCAGTATGAGGGAATTTTTCAATACACAGTCTTTCATAATTTTTAATTTTTTTTCAAACTTTGTGATTGTGACTTTATTTCCTATTCAAACAGCACTTTTTTTTCGCTGAGGAAGATTTGCCCTGAGCTAACATCTGTTTCCAATCTTCCTCTTTTTGCTTGAGGAAGATTATCCCTGAGCTAACATCTGTGCCAATCTTCCTCTATTTTGTATGTGGGTCACCACCACAACATGGCCACCAATGAGTGCTGTAGATCCACACCAGGGAACTGAACCCAGGCCACCAAAACAGAGCACTCTGAACTTAACCACTAGGCCATGGGGCCAGCCCCACAAGACATTTTTAAAAGTATGATTTCTTCTGCATTGGTAATTTTTTCCCAATACAAACATCATTCACAAGGGCAAATCTACAGGATAAATTCTTATAAGTGAAATTGAGCCTGAGGCAGTATTTATTAAAAGTGTAGTTTGCAAAGAGTCAATATTAATAAAATCGGGGAGGTTCTTAGAAATGGAAATTATTACTTTCCACCTCAAACCTACCAAATTCAAATTTCCAGAGGTGGGACTCAGGAATTTGTGTTTAATGAGCTCTTTAGGTGATACTTATGCAAATTGACCTTGATAAAATATTTTCATACATTATGGGCAAATCTCCCTTTTTAAGGTTGGCACCAATTTACGTTTTTTCAGCAATACATTTTTCATGTAATACGAGGTATTATCAAACTTTGGAACTTTTACGAAGTTGAAAGATGAAAAATAATGTTATTTTAACTTTAATTTGTACTATTACTATTGAGGTTATATATATTTTCACATCTTTAAAAGGCACTCATAGTTTTCTTTACATATTCTAACAGCATAGATTTATTTGTACTTCACATGAGTGAAATTACACATTACGCACACATTTATGTCTGGCTTATTTTATTCAATGTAATGTTTGTGAGAATCATCCATATTGTTGTGCGCAGTTGTAGATAATTGAATCTCATTTATCTAAACCAGATATTCATTCATATGCATGTACCAACATCTATTTATCCATTCAAATGATGAATGGTTTTAGGATACTTTGAATTTTGGTGCTATTATAAATAGTGTAGCTGGCACATTCTGTTATATATCTTTTGGTAAATATATAAGAACAGTTCTATTGGGTATATATTTTAGACTGGAACTGTTGAGTCATTCCTTATGCATTCATCCAACTTTAGTAGATATTGCCAAATAACATTTCAAAACAGTCCTACAAATTTACTTCACATCTGCAGTGTGTAAGATTTCTTAATTGCTCCACATCCTTGAAAACACTTGGCGTGTCAGGCTTTTTAATTTTAGGTATTCTTGTCGCGTATACTGGTATCTCATTGTAAGTTTAATTGCATTTACCCTGTGACCAATAAAGTTGAGCACCTTTTCATGTTTAATTTTAATACCCTTTTTAATGAAGTATTCTTTCTCCAGGGGAAAACTATATCTAATGACTGGCTAATATGGAGTATACGAACACCTGTATCCATTATCTCACATCAGAGACAACTCTGAGGGGATAGTCCAACTCCAGAGCTCCCCGGGAGACTGAATAAGGCCTAGTGCAAATGCTTCCCAGTTCAATTTCTACTTCTGACTAATCTGACTCTCTCAGTCTCTTGCTCTTGTCTTTAGAGTATTACCCAATGCCCCGCTTGCATGAAGGTTTTATCTCAGAACCTCTTTCCCAGGAATCACGACCTATTACCAGTCAGTGCCATGAACGATCCTTGGAAGGAGACTTTAAATTTCACGTTAGATTTTAGAACGGATCACCTGTTGACCAGCTGTCAATAAGGACCACATAACAGGTGTTGGTAGAGTACTGATAGCACTAAGAAAGTTCTAATGGTGCAGTTGTTAAAACTTTTACTGGAGGTGGACTAAGGTGAGATATTGATGGATTGAAATGACTGGTAGAGCTGTATCTCAGCATTTTTGAGGTAGTTTGGAAGTAAAAATAAGTACTTTTGAATTAGGTGGCTGATGCTGGTTGTAAGGATGCATTGGAGAAAGCCAAGGAAAGACTGAGGGAGATTACTCACCGATTTAAGAAGTATGAGAGTTAGAGGCTCTCCTTAGAAGCATAAAATAAATCCTCTTCTCTCTTACAGTTAGAGGGAAAAAAGCTAAGGATCTGGCCCAAGACTTAATTATTAGGGTATCAGAGAACCTCAGAAGTTTGTATTCTCAATCTTGGAAATTTCCTGGAGTAAGGTCCGGCCTGAATTGGGAAGAATGGGATCCTGAGACAGAAATATGAGTCAATGCATTTAATAACTTAGAAACCCCAGATCTCTCTGAACTCTCTGAGCCTGCACAAATATCTCTCCCTTCTTTTTTATAGGCTAGCCCTCGATGCTTGAAGATGATGCAGAAGCTTATTCCTTGTGAGTAAAACATACACGCCCCTACGAATCTAGTCTACATTCTCACCTCTCAGCTCCCAAACCCTTAATCAAGCTTGGTCACAACATAACACAACTGTGGAAGATTTCCACTTGCTAAAGGAAGAAAGTAACTATAAGCTTTGAAGTAGCTGCAGGACCAAACAACAGGCGCCAAGAGAGTATGTACGGGACCAGGGTGCTCAGTCAAGAGAGGTAGAGTATAACGTTGGATCAGAGAACATTTAACAGCATGGAAATACTCCCCCGTGACACATGATTTAGTATCTTAGCAACATCCTCAGAAAACAGTGTTGTGATGGTTAATTTTATATGTCAACTTGACTGGGCTATGAGGTGCCCTGATATTTGGTTAAACATTATTCTGGGTACTCTGTGAGGGTGTTTCTGGACGAGATTAACATTTGAATCAGTACACTGAATAAAGCAGATTGCATGCCTCCAGATGTGGGTGGGCCTCATCTAATCTGTTGAAGGCCTGACTAGAACAATAAGGCTGAGGAAGGAAGAGTTCATTCCCCCTCACTGCCTGACTGTTGTTAAGCTGGGACATTGGTCTTCTCCTACTTTGGGACTCAGACTGGAATTTCCACCATTGGCTCTCTGGCTTCTGAGGCGTTCTGACTCAGACCAGGACTCTACCATCGGCTCTCCTGGTCTCCAGCTTGTTGACTACAGAGCTCTTGAGACTTCTCAATCTCCACAAGTGTGAGCCAATTCCTTATAATAAATAAGTACAAACCAAATATATAAATAAATCTCCTATTGGTTCTCTTTCTCTAGAGAACCCTGTAATGGCCCACAGTGAATGAAGAAGAGGAAGAAGGAGGTGAGGAAGGAAGTGGAGCCAGAGAGGTGGCCCACATTAAAAGATGTAGAAATGCCAGAACCACAGTAGCAGGGAATTGAGGAAGAGATCAAAAGGCTTAGATAATGAGGCATATTTGTATGAATACATTACTTAAAGCTGAAAAGCACCATTAGAAAATGTTTCACAGAGGGGCACAGAGGACTCTCTATTATCAAAGAGAAAAGGAGTATGCTAGTGAGAGGGCACCAGGAGCAATGAGAATCTCAGTGGTAAGTGCCCTGCGTAAGCCAGGGCTGATGATCAGAAGTGCTATTATACAACTGGACTCCCTTTTAGTAATGGGGATGATAAGATCCTGAAATAATAGAGGTCAAAACACGGTGCTCAGTCATCAGAGGTCTGAAGGAGCAATTATTGTAATGAATTTCAAGTTCAAAATGGCAACGAGAAGGGCCTGACCTGAAGAGAATTATGGAGATTGTTAACAGACATGATGAATTTAGGAAAAGAATAGATTGGCACCCAACAGGGCTATTGTTTAATTTACAAAATAAAAAGAAATCAAGAATGGATGATCAGCCAGCTGAGGACAATCACACCATTAAAGTTACTATCCCATAGTTAGTTTCTTGGTTTAATCTGTTTATGGATCTGTAAACCTTCCACTGAGGAAGAGACCTTATTTATATTATAAAGGTTCTTGTATATGGTTATGATACCTGCAATTCTTTAGTAGCCATTTATTCAGGTAACCATATCTGGCAAAATGGGACTATCCAGACATTCTGAGAATTATTGGAGACAAAGTTGAGTTGACAGGAATACCCAGGGATCTGAAGTATTATCATGTCCCTCCCCCCAATAGAGTGGGGGTATATGATACAGATGCCAAGAGGTAATGGGAGCCTTGGCACACTTCAAAGACCCACACGGTGGTCATTTCCCTGTTCTCAAAATGTAAAATTAGAGTGTACATATTTGTTAGCTGGTAAACACTTCATATTTTTCCTTGGCATGCAGGATAAGAACTATTGTAGTGGAGAAAGTCAAATAGAATCTTCTGATTTTGATCTTTATGCTAACCAAGATAGTAAATCAAATAAAATGTCACATCCCAGGGGTATGGCAGAGAACAGTGCCACCTTTGAGGGATACAGACATAGTAGTCCCATCATAATCACATTTAATTCACCACTCCATAACTTACAAAAGCCAAATGGATCCTGCCACACAAAGTTTATACCACAAAATCAATTTAGAAGTATCTCTAACTGGAGCTTCCATGCCAGATGTAGCATCTCTGAAGAACAGATTAACAGTTTCAATACACACTATGCAGGCGTCAATCTATAAATTGCGTTATTTCCATCCTTGCCAAGAAGAAGGATCAGGAACACATCACATTCATGCAGGATTTTATCAGTCGGAGTCCTATCAGGTGACAAAAACCACACAGTAATTTAAACAGAAAAGTTTAATGTAAAGTATTATATTGGCTTCCAATTGCTTCTGTAACATATTATCACAAACAGTGCCTTAAACAAAACAAATGTATTCTCTTAAAGTTCTGGGAACCAGAATTCTATTTCACTGGGCTAAAGTCAAGGTGTTGGCAGGGCTGTTCCATCTGGAGGCTCCAGAAGAAAGCCCATTTCTTTCCTCTTTTAGCTTCTGGAGGCTGTCAGTATTCCTTGATTTGTGACTACACCACTCCAATCTCTGTTTCCCTGGTCCCATTGTCTTATCCCCTTCTGTAGTCAAATATCCTTTTGCTTACCTCTTATAGGACACTTGTGATTACATTTAGGATCCATCTAGATAATCCAGGATAATTCCTCCTTCTCAAGATTCTTAACTTAATCACATCTGCTGAGTCCCTTTTGACTCAGGCAATGAGTTTTGAATAAGGTAACATTCTCAGATTGCAGGGATTAGAATGTGGCCATCTTTGGGGGCCATTATTCAACCTACCACAAGTATTATCAGCAAAAGACTGGAGTAACGGGGGATTGGCCAGTAAGATGAAAAGAGAAGTCTAAAGAACACAATGTAGCAGATGTAAGCAGCAGCCATTACTCCTGGGACTGAGAAAGAGCACATAAACAGACCCCAGAACTAAAATACAGTTCTAGTTAGAGGGCACAGCCATAGCTCAATGGATAGCCAAGATGTTTCCTGAGGTTCTATGTTAGTAGGATTCACTGGAAATTTTCCCACTGGATTGTGGGGAATAGCTGCTGCCGTCAGGTGTCCTCCTGGTGGCACTTTGCAGCAAAGCTACCTAAGAAAGTACCTGGAGAAGCCTGTCATAGGGAAATACTCCACCAGTGACACTCTGCTCAGTGACACCAAATCACCTGAATAGGCTATACTGAGAGATGTCAGTCATGGAGAAGTGCCCCCCCCCCACTCTGCTACAATGCTGCCTTAGTGGGTGATGAGGGAAGCTGTCTTTTGTAAAGTGCCACATTCTCCTGACTGCAGGGTGCTGAAGAGAACAAAGCAAAACTAAACTGTGCTCACTGCCTGATGAGAGGAGCACACCAAAACAAGGGACAGAAATCTCGTCCTCTATCATTGTCCCTCAGGGCCCTCTGTTGACAAAACTGAATATCGTGCCAGCTGGCAAAGTAGAAATATTTATAGCTCTATATTTTTTCAAAGCAAACAATGAAAGGTGGATTTAGAATTGAGAATCAATAAATTGATAAATGACACTGTCCACCTATTTGGATACTCAGCTTCTGTATGTCTCTTTCGACACACGCTTGAACTTCTGTGTGTTAATAAAGTAGCTTTATATTTCCACAGTAAGATACGACTATCCTAACAAGTGAAGAAGTTATCACTGTCTTTCCCAAATGAGGATATTCACAATCCCCAAAGTCATTGTAACCATTGCTGTTTATATTAATCATGCATCGAATTCATTGCAATCCCACTGAATATTGTGTTCCCTAAAAACTAAACCTTTAACAACTTCTTTATTAAAAAAAGGAAGAAGGAAAGAGAAGAATAGAGAGGTTAGCATAGATAAATAAATACAAACACATAAGAAGCAAAGAAAAAATATGCTACACTACTATAGTCCTTGTTTTTGTAATTAATCACAGGCTGTAATTGACCCTATGGCTTCCTTCTACTACCCATTTGATATTTCTCTGCTCTCAGGTAGAACCTCAGATGGTCAGTTCGTCTACTTGATAGAGTGACCCAACTCTGAGTCCTCAACTGTTTGGTTTTATTTCACTGTAGTTTTCCGTTGATTCTAGGCTCTGGAAGTACTAAGAGTTATCTCATAAAATTTTTGAGTTTCAGAAGTAACCCTCCATGCTCTCATTGTATAAGAGTAACTCAATTTCCCTTGATAGCTGGGGTCAATAACTTGAGCCTACAGGATAACCCCTGTTTCTACCTGTTGGTTTAGTGGCATAGGAAACACAAAAGGCCAGGTGGTAGTCTCAGCTTCCAATTCAATGGAACTAAGGCTGCGCCCCCTTGTTAAAGCATTACCCCCTGGGGGATTAACAACACCAAACCATGAGAGTTCAGTTTTGCTAGAATGGGAAGCAAAAATTCTATGAGTAATTGAGTTTAATGGTGAGAGCAGTCACTTCTACTTCCACTCCTTGATTCCTGGACCCAGGTATTCTGGCTGTGGGGGAGATATCACTATATAATGGTCTCCGCTTGGAAGCATATACCCTATCCTGTAAGAGGAAACCTGATCATTTAAGGGTATTTCCTCCCAACTGGCAACATACCAGAATCTTCAGGAAGCCATATTTTAATTAGACCAGGGGTTAATTGCTTCAATCATTTTGTTGTGAAACGAGCTCCTTGTCAGATGGTGTTGGTACGGCAGATACCGTGATGATAGATAGTGTTGGCGGAAGTAACACAGGCAGGGAAGACAAATCGAGATACAGAATATGTGTCCATTCGCAGGAGGAGGAATTTTCATCCTCTCTGTGATGAAATAGGCCTGATGAAGGCCCAATGGAGGTGCTGGTCTCCCAAGCAAATGGTGCCATATCAGGGCTCAGTGTTGATCTCTGCCTTTGGTAGAATAGCCACTTAACAATAACATTAACAATGTCAGCCTTGGTATAGAGAAGTTCATGTTATTGAGCCATGTGTAGCCTTTATCTTCATCATCATGGCCATAATTAAGCTACATAAATTGGTGGCCCAGATCCCTATGTCATCCACTGCTGTTGCTTGGACTATTTCCCTCAGGTCATGTGTATAGTTGCAAAGGTGGTTTCTTCTTACAGACCGATGAAGAAGGAAAGAGGCCAAGTTTGCTACAGAGGTAAGTCAACAATTTTTCTTATAAATACATATGTGTATATATATATATATATATATATATAATATATGATATGTATATAATTATATCTAACAAAATTAACATTCTTTTCAAATGCACATGAAACAATTACCAAAATCACTATATGCTAGTCCATAAAAGAAAATCTTTGTAAATTTAATAACTCTGAAATTATTCAGAGAACATTCTCTGACCACAATTAAATTAACCTAGAAACACATTTAAAAAAAAAATAAAGAGACAATCTCTAACTATACGGGAACAATGCAGTTCTAAGTGTTCCTCTAAGTTTCAAAGAGGATGTTAGAGCATAAGTTAGAAAATATCATCAATTGAATAAAAGTATAGAAATTATATATCAAAATCTGTAGGAAGATGCTAAAACAATATTTAGATGGAAATGTATAAACATAAATCTTTTGTTAGAAGAGCAGAGAAGCTGAAAGCTAAAATGATGATTTAATTTTCCTTTTTATAATGCTAGTAAAAGAAGAGAAAAACATAAAGACAGTAAAAGAAAAGGATTAATAAAGAGAAATCCAGAAAAAAAATGAGATATAAAATAAATGCACCTAGTAAAAATCTACAAAGGCAAAAAATTAATTAAATTGTAAGCACTTAGGAACGATTATCAGGAAAAAAAGAAAACATTACTTGCCAGTATTTAAAATTAAAAAAGGATATACCACTGCAGATAATACAAATATGAAAAAGGCAATAATCATACCATTAAAATCTTTCTACCGATAAATTAAACATTTTTGTATAAAATAGAAAAAATACTTAAGAATACAAGTAAATAGAGTTAGAAATGGATGAAAAATTGAAAATCCAGATACCTGGATATTTATTTATTTTAAAGAAAACCTGGGTGCAGATGGCTTCACCAATGACCTCTCCAAATCATTTTAGACAGAAGTACCTCAATCCAGAGAGATGTAAAGAAAATGCCATCGTAACTTAGTGGGATTTATTGTACATATGTTAGTTTGGTTCGATGTTGAAAAGAAACTCACACAATCATTATGCTAACAGGACTTCTCTCTTTTGACTGATTTTGTTTCTACTTTTTCTACCACCTACTGAGAGAAATTTGTTAAAAAATTACTGTCTCTGTTTTTGGATTTTTCCCTTTTTACTTTTCTTTTTGCAACTTGCGCTATACCTTTTGAAACTATATTATTGGGTGTACAATTATTCATTTTGTGAGCATGAGATTTTCTTTCCTTCCAGTTTATCAATCTCACTATTTTACATGTGCATTTATTCTGTTTTCCTTCTGTAATTACTGATAGACTCATTTTGTGTCCACCTTTTTATTTGTTTTCTATTTGGACCATCTAATTTGTATTCCTTTAAAAAACAAACTTCTTTCCTGTCTTCCTTTGGATTAATACAAATATTTCATACATTTTTCCTTTTATTGATTTCTTTCAGCCCTGTAAATATTCCATCCCACTCCCTTCTGGATTCAATCATTTCTTCCGTGAGGTAGCTTTCAGTTTTATTGTTCCCTTGAATGTAATGAGTCTTTATTTTCTGGAGGACTTGACTTTTTGTTTACTTTAGTTTGCCTTACTGTAATATTTCTCACTGTGGTTTTCTTTCCTTTCATCTTTGTTGATGTCTATAGCAATTCTTGAATCTGTACCTCATCGTCTGTCTTCCGTGCTTCAAAATCCTTGGTCATTATCTCTTCAAGAATTGCTTTCTCCCACACTCTTTCACCTCCTCTTCTCAGACTTCTATTGTCTCCATGAGAAATATTTAAAATTTTGCCTCATATGCTCTTTTTCTCTTCCTTGTATTTTATCTATTTTTCTTCTCCTGCTTCAATCTGGCAGTGACTGATACTTCAAATAGTTTATTAACTCTTTCTGCTGAGTCTAATTTGCTTATTATACCCATTTATTAAATTCTTATTTTGAGATTATATTTTCTTAGTTCTACAATTTCCATTTGATATGTTAAATTTCAGTTCTCAGGTGAAATAGAAAAATCTTGTCATCTGTCCTGTTGAACATGTTAACCAGAATTTTGTGTGTGTGTGTGTGTGTGAGGAAGACTAGCCCTGAGCTAACATCCATTGCCAATCCTCCTCTTTTTGCTGAGGAAGCCTGGCCCTGGGCTAACATCCATGCCCATCTCCTCTACTTTATATGGGACGCTGCCACAACCTGGCTTGACAAGCTGTGCATCCGTCTGTACCCGGGATATGAACCTGCAAACCCCAGGCAGCCAGAAGCAGAGGGCACAAACTTAACCACTACGTCACCGGGCTGGCCCTCACAGTAATTTTAAAGTCCATGTCTGGAAACCTCATTATCTATCTCACCTGTAGTTTTATGTCTATTTGTGTCTCTTGTTCCTAGCTCCATGTATACTTTATAATCTATTATTGAGTGCTAGACATTCTGTATTAAAAATTATAGAAGCTCACCTTAATGTTATCTTCCTACACCGTGTGTTATTTTTCTACATTAGGCATTCGGAGTAAGGGAAGATAAAATAAAGTTAGTATGATATTTGGGCTGATTCAGAGCTGAGTTTAAGTCTTGATGAAAGCTACTCTAGTACCAGTTAAGCATTACTCCTGTAGTGTAGTACTTGAGGATTTCCGGCTGAAAGCCTGGGTTTTACCAGAGTCATTGACACACTCTTTCATGCACCTTAAAATCCAAATTCTGCCACCCCGCTAGTAGGAGACAGTCAAAGCTCTGCTTGGCTTCTCAACAGTTTATCAGCTGCTTACAAATAGATGTCTCAAAGGGAAAACTGACACTGGATGTCAAGATCACTTCTTTATGCTTCCGTTCTTCCCACAATATTGGCCTCACAGGTCCCTGCATGCCTTGAGATCTCCCAGTTCTGATTTTGTCTCTCTAGCTGCATAAGATCGCCAAAATCTCTATCCAGCTTCCAGCTTTTTAGCCACCGCTTTGTGCTCAGCTTCTCAGCTTCTAGATGGCAGTCTTTGAAATACCTAGAGGAGAAAAGCTTAGCACAGTGTAGGGTTCAACAGAATGTGTTTTATCTCTTCAACATCCTGGTCAATCAAGTCCTCTCTTCCTTGGTAATTCTCAAATGATTTCAGAGAGATCACTTTTTTCTGTATTTTCTCCAGCCTTTGTTCTTGGTGGATAGTTTATCTGACATAAGTTTGTAAATAATAGCCAGACAGAGCTTTGCATTATTGTTGGTAAATATTTAACTCTGCTCCTTTTGAGCTTTCTCGTCAATGAGCTCTCTCACTGTGCGCCTTCTCTCTGCTTCTTCCTACCATCACTGCTTTAACTTCAGCTACACTTGCAAATTTTGGATATATTTTGGCATCTTAAAAATCATATCTTTCTTTTACAGTTCCTGAAAAGGGAATCTATATTATTATGATTGTGATTATTATTATCTTTTTTTTTTTTTTTTTGCTGCTTTTAGATAACTTCCAGTAAGCAAAGTGGGAAATGCAATTTAAACAGCCATCATTCTAGAAGTCCAAACTGTACTTTCTACGGTGGTACATATATTTGTTTTTTGAGGTGGTAATCTTACTGACATATGTAGGTGAAAAAAATACAGCATGACAATACATAAATACTTTTAATTTATTTTTTGCTTAGATTGAAATAATGACATAAAAAGGTTTTACATATCTTACCTATTAAGTATATACTATTTTCCAGAATCTGTGAAAACAAGTATGAACAAACTCTGCCTTAAAGCAGTACAATGTGAGAAACATATAAATGGGTAAATATTTACGTTGTGTACAGTGTGATATGTGCAACACAGTAAGGTGGTAATTTTTAGCACAGAGATTTGACATCAGAAATATCTGATTCAAGCACTGATTATATCACATGCTAGTCTTGTAAGTTTGATCTCTGAATTCTCCCTAAGCCCAAATTTCATCATCTGTAAATGGGATTTTTGTGACTATTAATTGCAATAATGTATATAAAATTCTTACCACAGTAAATTCATAAATTTAGAGCTTAACAGTGCATTTGACCAGTATTGCTATTACAAAATGTTCATATTGCAGGAGGGTAACCAAAGCAATTCTTATGATACGGGGAAGATGACCAGAAAGAGTAGGGTTTGAGCTAGAATCTAAACATTCTGCGAGTACTTCAGCTATTAAAATAAGTGTTGGAAGAGCAATCTAAAAGAGGGGACAAAATATGCCAATCTTCCAGGCGTTGGGCTCATCGTGCATTTGGCGGATTGTTCAATATGACTGGCGTTGAGGCTCTGTTATGAGGGCCTGGGCATGAGGTGCCGTCAGAGCATAAAAACCCTCATAGATCATTAATGCATTTGGATCTTATCCTGTTGGTTGATGAGGAGATGAACATATTTCAGATTGAGCAGTTAGGGTAATCATATTTTCATTTAAGGAAAAATATCTTGGCATAGTTCACATGGTGTAGTTTGTGGGCATTACGTACAGTTTGTACTTTTCACCAGTGTTGGAGCAAAATTCTAAATATTATTGCCTGGAAGCATGTAATAGGTCTCACTTTAGCCAAATGCTTTTACTAGTTGGATTTACTGTAAAACAGTTCTGAGGGTT
This sequence comes from Tapirus indicus, assembly GCA_031878705.1. Taxonomy (NCBI): domain Eukaryota; kingdom Metazoa; phylum Chordata; class Mammalia; order Perissodactyla; family Tapiridae; genus Tapirus; species Tapirus indicus. Next base: position 6,999,709 of record CM062918.1, read on the forward strand.
ATTAGCACTAATAGTTAGTCACCCGTCAGGATTATGTTATAATGCCAAAGTAAACATCTACCTATTAGTTTGCTGAATAAATAGGCCCTGCATGTTTTGTAGACATTTCACAAAAACATTCAATGATCTAGCCAGTTCTTTGATACGTATGATTTATTCCAGTCAGTATAAACGTTTCTTGCATTTACCAGTTATTTTGTCGTTATTACTACAGCCGATCTCTGCTGTGTGACTCTGAAGAAGTCTTCTGATTAAATTGTGAAAGTTAAAAAATTGCTTGATTTAGGGGGCCGCCCGGTGGCGCAGCGGTTTAGTTCGCGCTTGGCAGCCCGGGGTTCGCGAGTTCGGATCCCGGGCGCCCGCCGACGCACTGCCTGTCAGCCACACCGTGGCGGGGTCCCATATAAAGTAGAGGAAGATGGGCACGATGTTAGCCCAGGGCCAGTCTTCCTCAGCAAAAAGAGGAGGATCAGCAGTGGATGTTAGCTCAGGGCTAGTCTTCCTCGCAAAAAAAAAAAAAAAATTGCTTGATTTAATGAGCTTAATTTGTAGTGGAGTTTGTTCATATTTACATTACTAACATTTTCACACAGAAATAATATATAGTCAAGTAGATTTTTACTAATGTAGAAAGATTGTAATGTTTTAGTATGAAAAACTAGATATTTTGATGTCTAACAATTGTCCACTTACAAATAGATTGGAATAATTGATTAGCCAGAGACAAATTCATTAGCCTAAAAAATGATTAAGCATAGTAGAAAAAGTAAAAGGCATATTAATTCCTATGGATTACCCCATACTTATTAAATAACAAAATTCAATGTAATACTCACACATAATAGATTATCACTCCTTTACAGTAATTAGGAATATATTAACCATTGAATGAAATGTCGAAGTATCATCCCCCACCATGTTATTCTATGAATGACCATTTATATACTCAGAGCAGAAATTCAAGGACCCACAATTACTTTTTCCTCTAACCTGGGGGCTGAATGTTATGTTTAAGACCAAATGATACATCCTTTCTTTGCTTCGAATATCGTGAAAGCAGGCTCCTCTGCTAACATAAGCAAATTGAACTCGGATTAAAAATATGTGTAAGCAAATTCTCAGAATCATATTCTTATTTTGCATAAGTGAAGAACTACCCAGGATACCTAACTTTTAGATTGTTATGCACACATATATATATATACACGTATATATACATATAGACATAAATATATATGTGGTATTTTTGCTAATGAAATACAATTGACTGTGTGAAGTAGAGCGGTCATCCTAAAGTAATAGAGGCTTATATTAATAATTTAAATGTTTACCTCTGTAAAGGAGATTCTTAGAGGTTAATTTCTAGTTTCAGGTAGAATTTAAGCAGTGTAAATATATAATACCATTTGATCACAAGACTTTTGCTTGGCTTAGAAATCTTCAAAAAAAAATGGAGTTTGAAATAACAAAAACTCCATATGAAAACTGAAACATTTCCATATTCTTCTTGAAACTATCTCAAAACAATTTTACAGCTGTATGGACTGATAAAAGTAGTCCACTGTGTTTAGAAGACATTCTAGAATTAAACTATGTTATACAAAATAAGATACTTCAAGCCCTGGCGCTCAGATGGACCATCAAATTAACACAGAAGAAATTACTCAACAATTATGATAATGTGAAATTAGCTCAATGATCTGCTTTTTACCTCAGCAAATATTATCCAATGTGAATACTTTATAACTAAATCCAAATCTTCAGGATAGCCACTAACTCGCTAAATCCTTAAAGGTGATGTGGGGTGTGTGTGTGTGCATGTGTGTGTGCAAATTAACATAAAGTTGATGGGGCTTGAGTTCAGGTGGTGTGGAATGAAATCAAGAGGGGACGCAAAGAAAGAGGTGAGCCGAGGGAAACAAAGATTGAGAAGGTAAACCGAGAAATTGTGGTCAGAGGCAAATTTCTTCAACATCCAAACTCTAAGGTCCCAACTGAACTCTGTATCTTTCCTTTGACCCCACACCTGTTGGTCATGCTATACGTGTGTTTGTATGTATGTTTATGTAGGTGTGCATATTTGTTGTTCGTGTTCTAGGGGACAGAGTATCTCAGAAATAGTTGTGTTTCACAGATGAGGAGGTACAACAGGGAAGCTCTTGTTACTGCTGACGTGGATGCACATCCGTCCGGACACCCATCAAGTTGGTGAATGTGCGTGGAAGAACATCACTTGAACCACTCAGACATGATCACATGTGTCTGAACGGTTATGTTTTAAAAAGTGTTATTTTTGAATCTCTGTAACAGCAGCTAACCTCTGTTTGAACTAACTGTAATGGCACTGTTTGCAAGGAACATACGAATTTTGATTGACTTGTGGCTTTGGCAGATTAAAAATGCAAGTTAAAAATACTCAAACATAGGAGCTGGCCCAGTGACGTAGTGGTTATGTTTGTTTGCTCCACTTTGCCAGCCCGGGGTTCGCAGGTTCGGATCCCGGGTGTGGACTGGCACACCGCTTGTCAGCCATGCTGTGGCGGCGTCCCATACAAAGTGGAGTAAGATGGGCACTGATGTTAGCCCAGGGCCAGTCTTCCTCAGCAAAAAGAGGAGGATTGGCAACAGATGTTAGCTCAGGGCTAATCTTTTTCTCTCTCTCACACACACACACACAAAATGCTCAAAGATAACCATGAAAAAGGTAAAAAAAAAAAAAAAGAGAGAGAGAGAGTAAAGGAAGTCAATCCAAAGGAGCAAAGGAAAGGAAAAAGAAACAAAAAAAAACTTTGAAAGAATTAAAAAATATGATATTGAATCCTATTCTCTATTTTTATCAGTGGAAAAAAATCAGTGAAAGGCAAGCAGTGGAGATAAATAAAATAAAAATTGTTCATTAATATAGAGAGTCTCAGTTTGGATAAAACATGATAACTAAAGTAAAAAATCCAGCTTCTGTATGCTCCTTACAAGAGTAATTACAGGCAAACTCCCAAAACAAACGCCCAAATAGGCAACTTTGGATAAAATAATGCATTATTGAAAATGGAGTTTGGTGTCATTTCTATTTCTCAGAAATGAATAGAAGGGCAGATAATTAACAAGCTATTGAGGAATTGAACATTATTAAAAAGTCATATTTATAGAAACCTGAACCCATGTTCATATTTTTTAAAGCGCATGTGAAAGATTAATAATTGACTGTATACTAAGCAGAAAGATTCAAGGGGTCTCAGTCTTCGAGCAGCTGAAACAAAGCCAGGAAGTGCCTTTCTCAATCTTATTTATAAGAGAAATGAGCAATATTGATTTATAAGCCATTGTTAATTGGGTTTTCTGATATTTTCAGCCAAACTATTCCTAATATAAATATACCAAATTTGGAATAAGGCATATTCTTTTGCTACAGTGTTTGCTTCTCTAAGTTCTATAGCAATTCCTATAGGTATTTAATGTCTTTCTAAATATGTCAATATTACAGTAAGGTTGTTAATTTTTGCCTCTGGTTATAAAGGTTTTGAGTGATTTTCCCTAAGTGTACTTTTCTCATTAGTTTCTTGATTTAGTTGATATTGAAGAAAATAAATAGGCATGTGTGTGTATGCATGTGTGGCATTATAGCAGAAGCCCATAACTGAAAAGGGTAAGGAAGAGGGTTTCAATGTTTTAGGTAACAGCCTTTTATTTAAAAGGCATAATGAAATCTGTCAAAATATTAGCATTATTTAAAGCTATGACTATACTCGTTATATTATTCTCTGAATTATTTCTTTTTAAAAATTGCAGAATTTTATTAAAATTTAAAGAGTTCTATAATGACTTCTGCCATGATAATTAGAAAACATGAGAATTCCAACTATTATGTCAAACACATGGGCTGTGGATATTCAAATAATTTCCAATTTGTGGAGTGTCAGAGTCTCTAACCATAGAAGATCATAAATTTATAAACTGGAATAAGGGCAAAAGGATGATGTATCATCTCTTTCATTCTTCATCTTTTCAAGCTCCTCCTTCAGATGGAAGGAATGCCTCCCTCAACTCACCTCATCTTCTTGGAAATCAAATGCTGCATTTGTAAGCCTTCGTGGAGAGGGGGGAAGTGGTGGTCTTGGTGAGAAAGGAGGATTGGATAAAATTAGCAAATGTATCCCCATAAGTAACAATGTTGATTTAAGAAACATTGCATTGCTTTTGTTTGCAGTCTGCACTTGTGATTCTCTGATTAACTATCAATTTCCAGGTAGATAGACTCTACTGAATAGATTTGTCCATAAGATGCATGCACCTCAGTGCATGCTGCATCTTCTAAAGAATAATGAGACATCTTTCCTTGTCGAGGACTGTGTAATTTCACAATGTGAAGTTTTCGACTTTTTGAGTTATACCAGTTACATCTATGCCTTGTTTGTTGAGACCTAGGAAATTGTTCACTGTTCCTGTTCTTATTTAAACAGATTTCGTTTTGCTCTGGACCTACAGAAAGCACAACCCTTTCATTATCGTATAAAAAATGACTATGTTTACCTCAGGTGTAAATGGCTTTATTTTATATAGAATGGCAGGTATTTTTTGTCATATGTAATAATTCTGTGAATTATTTTGTTACTTGTCTAATTTTTGTAATTATGTGTTAGCTCACTTTATATTTTCACCTTTCTTTCTTTTAAGTTTTGAAACATCAAGAAAAAAATAGAATAGGCTAATGAGACCCAGACCATTCGGATGACACTTGTTCATTTGGCACTTGGTTGGTGGTTCTCTTTATTCTCTTTTAAATCTCAGAACAGTTCCACTACACTTTTTTATTTTCAGGACATGGATGTTTTGAAGAGTCTAGGACAATTGTGTTGTAGAACTATTTTCATTGTATCCTCTGCATTGTTTTTAAAATTAATCTGTTAGAGTATTTTATTAATTTTCTTTAAACTTCCTTTTTTACATGAAGGAGAGTCTTTGATATGGTTCCAAATTTAAGAAGATCTGCCCAGACTTTTTGTTTTTCAAACACTGCTTTAAGATATAATTCACATAAAATGCAATTCACCCATTTAAAGTGTACAATTCAGTGGCTTTTAGTATATTCACAGAGTTATGCAACATTCATCACCATCTAATTTCAGAATTTTTGTGTGTGTGTGTGTGAGCAAGACCAGCCCTGAGCTGACATCCCTTGCCAATCCTCCTCTTTTTGCTGAGGAAGACTGGCCCTGGGCTAACATCCGTGCCCATCTTCCTCTACTTTATATGGGATGCCGCCACAGCATGGCTGACAAGCAGTGCATCCTCTGGCGACCAGGATCCGAACCTGCAAACCCCAGGCTGCCAAGCATGAAGTAAACCGCTGTGCCACCGGGCTGGCCCCTAATTTCAGAATATTTTTATCACCTCAAAGAGAAACATTGAAGGGCCAGCCCAGTGGCATAGTGGTTAAGTTCCCGTGCTCCACTTTGGCGGCCCGGGGTTTGCAGGTTCGGAACCTGGGGGCAGACCTGCACACTGCTTACCAAGCCATGCTGTGGCAGGCGTCCCCCACGTGAAATAGAGGAAGATGAGCACAGATGTTAGCCCAGGGCCAATCTTCCCCAGCAAAAAGAGGAAGATTGGCAGTAGATGTTAGCTCAGGGCTAGTCTTCCTCGCCAAAAAAACCACATTGATTTCTTAGGAGTCACTCCCATTCAGCCTCTGGCAACGGCTAATCTCTTTTCTCTTTCTATAAAATTTCCTATTCTGGACATTTCATATAAATGGAATCAAACAATATGTGGACTTTTGTACTGGTCTCTTTCAATTAGCATAATGTTTTCAAGATTCCTCTATGATGTGTCATGTACCAGTACTTCATTCCTTTTTATTACCAAATAGTATTCCCTTGTATGGATACACCACACTATATTTAGCCATTTTGCTTAGTTGATGGGCAATTGGTTTACACTTTTTGACTATTATGAATGATAGTTCTATGGACATTTGTGTACAAGTTTTTGTGTGAACATATGTTTTCAGTTCTCTTGAATATATACCTAGGAGTGGAATTCCTGGGCCATATTGTAACTGTCTAACATTTTGAGGCACTGCCAAAATGTTTCCCAAAGTGACTGCATTATTTTACAACTTCAAAACCAATATATGAGAGTTCCAAAAACAAAAGTTTTAGTCTAATTAACAATTTATATGCTTTATATTTTTATGCTTTTGAAGTCATATCTAACAAAATATTGTCAAATTTAAGGTCTTGAAAATTCACTCCTAAGTTTTCTTTTTAGAGTACCTCTTACATTTAGAAATTTGACCTACTTTGAGTAATTTTTGCATATAGTCTGAGGTAGAGGTCCAATTTAATTCTTTTACCTGGATATCTTCTTTGTACAACTCTTACACTTTCTTTGTAAAATTTATTTCTAATTATGTTATTCTTTTTAATGTTATCATAATGGAACTGTTTAATAAATTTATTTTTGGATTTCTTGTTGCTGGTGTATAGAAATACAATTGATTTTATCTATTGGTCTTATATTTTGCAACCTTGCCGAATTCCTTTATTAGTTTTCATACTCTTTTGTGTATGTATGCCTTGGGATTTTCTGCATATAAGTTTATTTCATCTGTGAGTAGAGATAATTTTACTTCTTCCTTTTTATTCTTATTCCCCTTTGTTTCCCTTTCCTGCCTGATTGCCCCAACTAGAACCTCTAGGACACTGTTGAATAAGCATCATGAAAGTGGACATCCTTGTCTTGCCCCTAACCTTAAGAGGAAAGCACTATTAAGTGTGATGTTAAATGAGGATTTTTCATGGATGCTTTTTATTAGTTTGAGTGTTTTTATCATGAAAGGGTGCTTGATTTTAGCAAATGCTTATTTCTGTCTATGGAGATGACCATATTATTTTTTCTTTTCTTCTATATATAGCATATTAGAGACTGATTTTTGTATATTAAACCAACCTTGCATTCCTGAGATAAATTTGGTTATGGTGTATTAGCTGCCATTTGGCTATGGTGTATTATCCTTTTAAAATGTTGCTTGATTCAGTTTGCTAGTATTTTATTGAGGATTTTTACATCTACATTTGTATAGGACATTTGCCTTTAGTTTTCCTCTCTTGTGGTATCAGTCTGGATTTGGTATCAGGATAATACTGATCTCATAGAATGAGTTGGGCAGAAGTATCTCCTCTTCTATGTTTTGGATTAGTTTATGAAAAGTAAATGTTAATTCTTTAAAAATTTATTAGAACTCACAAGTGAAGCCATCTGAGCCTGGATTTTTCTCTATGGGAAGGTTTTTGTTACTAATTTATTTTGACAATATTTGCCAGTGATCTTGTTACTCTTATGGAGAAGGTAATTTTGGACGTTTTTATTCTGCTGTTCTGGAAGTGTGTCTTTTTTGGATGTTATTTTGAAAGCAAAATGTCTCATAAGAAATTTTTACTTTTTTTGTGTGTGTGTGAGACCAGCCCTGAGCTAACATCTGTTGCCAATCCTCCTCTTTTTGCTGAGGAAGACTGGCCCTGGGCTAACATCTGTGCCCGTCTTCCTCTACTTTATATGGGACGCCACCACAGCATGGCTGACAAGCAGTGCGTCGGCGGGCGCTCGGGATCCGAACCCGTGAACCCCGGGCTGCCAAGCACGGACTAAACTGCTGTGCCACTGGGCGGCCCCCAGAAATTTTTACTTTTAATAGACATTGGTAATTTCAATCTGCAGCCCCTTCTAGATTTTAGGCTCTTATTAGGTTATTTTCAGATTAGTCTTTAACATAAATTTTCACATATATTGAAAATATGTATAAATACTGCATAGAAAGATTTAGAGATAATGGTAAAAGGCAAATTCAACACATCAATATCTCATTGTTTAAAAGAGATAGAATATTTAATTAATCTATTAATATTGTGTTCTAATATATTTAAGTGCATGCCATGGTCTTCATTAGCTACACCATTTTTGTTAAAATCTCTCAAGAGATAGTATTTTTTATTTGAGCTTGGACTTTGCTTTTGTGAACAGAATATTTAAAGAAAAGTATATAAATGCATCATATGATATGGACTCCCTAATAGATTCCAGAAAATGTTAGGTCTAATTATGATGATTCATATAAATATGTGATGTTATGCCCTTACTTGTCCACCTATCCTGGGTCCTGCATATTGGTGTTGGGTTATAGTCATGTAGCTCTACTGTAGATCATGTAAATGAGAAATATTTACAGGTAATAATATTGTTGTTTTTCAGGGATCTTTTTTAAATGACATGGAACTATTTCACTACAATACTAAGAATACTGCACATGCAAATGGATGCCTGATGGATTTATGTGTCACTTATTCATGATGACCTGAAATAATTAATGTTGTCATAGTTAAGTAAATCTCAAAATGCACCTCCAGGAATTTTTTGAGGGAGAATTGGGGCAAGTTTACAGAGCTGATGAAGCTGGAATTGGTCAAATAGAATCCTATGCAAAGTAAGACTAGAAGGTACAGTCAAATGTATGAAAAAATATAGAGATATAGAATAAGATATAGAACAATTGCTTATGCTATTATATTCACAACCAGTTATTTGAAATAAATGTATAAAATTTTATGGCTACATCACCTTTATATTTTAATTAAATATAAATCGTTTATATCATCTCCATTTGTTAACACCAAGTACTCACGTGTATTATCTACAGTCTTGCAATAAATAATTTACATTTTTGATGTCTGAATTTTTAACCTCATATTTCCAGGTTTCTTTCCTTTAACTTTTGAACCGTTAAGGAAGATTTGAACAAGTCGTGAGTGACTTACCCCTCTCCTCCCAACAAGGTGGCTCTGGTAGAATAATCACGTACATCTGACCTTTAAAATGTGATACTCCAGTGACTGCCAAAAGGCCAGTTCGATGCTTTACTGCGCGGTTGCACTTTCCCATGCAGTACTCAGGAGCTGACACTTATAAAACTGCTGTGCACTTGACGTCCTGGTAGCAGAGGTGTTGCATGAATCTGTCTCTATCATGATAATGGATGTGTAAGTGTGTTAGACAGTAATACTGAGATCTTTTGAAAAAAAGAGAGACATTTTATCATTTAGTTGATTGGATAACTTAAGAATAAGTATAATTCATAAAGTTTTTACTTGCTGTGTATATACAAATTCATATTCATTTTACTCAAAGTAACTATTTAAGTAAATTAGTAAGAAAAATCTCATGAAAAATGTCAAAGGCAAATGTAAAATACTTTTTAATAATCCACATCTGTTATTGATTTTCTCACTTTCCATATATATCACTGGTATAATGTTTATTTGGCAATAATTTTCCTCACAGTAGGCAAATGGGAGCTAAAACAAAACAAACAAATGAAAACCTCACTAAAATGAGTTTCGTGGGCTTCATGGAGACAAATTATTTATATGTGTCTATACTTTAATAAATTCAAATTAGAAAGTAAGTGAATATTACTTAAAAAAACAACAAATGCTTTTAGCTATGATAAACAACTTTAGAACATTTTCAGTCATCAAATACATGTGCATGCATAGATTTAATCATGCTGGTGAATTTCTTCAAGATTACAATTACATAGAATTTAACTTTGGGATATGCAATTTTATCTATTATTTACATTTATATTTAATGTGTTCTTTAAAAATTGGAATATCTGTGTCCAATTATTTACATTATAAACATCACTATATTTCTCACATTCAAACTTTTATACACTTATAATTAACAGGAACCATATTTTCAGTTAGAAGATGCTTCCTAAATTCACCAGGCATTTACATAATATTTACATTTATAATTACATCATTTATTATTTTAGTTTAAATACACTTTCAGAAAACATGCAAGATCACATTTCATTAAACTTAAAAATCAGTGAAATTTACTGACGCCATAGAAAATGTAAAAATTTCGGTTTTGTTCACTCTTTGTACAACAAATTGACCAATGACATATTTCTGAATAAACACTCACATAAACACACCTATAGATAAATGTATTTAAAAATTAACTCAAATTGTATTGTAGATCTAAAGGTAGGAGCTAAAACTAAAATTTCCAGAAGAAAATACTGCAAAATTTGCATGACATTAGTTTACATAGAGCGTGATCCATAAAATATAAAATTGATAAATTGGACTTCAGTGAAATTAATACTTTTAAGAAAATGCAAATTGAAGCACTGACTGGGAGAAAATATTTGAAAATGACTTATCTGATAAAGAACTTGTATATAATATATGTGACAAATACTCAAAATTCAATAATAAGCAAACAACTAACCCATTTAAAAAATTAATCAGATACTTTACCAGAGAAGAAATATACATGGCAAATAGTCATATTAAAAGATGCTAAACCTCATTATTCATTAATGAAGTGAAAACTAAAATATACTTACTAGAATGTCTTTAAAAATATAGGCAATACTAAGTACTAATAAGGGATATGGGACAATTGGAACTCTCATATTCATGGAGGAATGTAAAATTGTATATCCCTTTGGTAACAGTTACTGATAAAGTTAGACATATACTCAGCATATGACCCAGTAATCACACTTCCAGAAATTTGACCAAATAAAATGAAAACTTATATCCACACAGTCCTGTACACAAAAGTGTATAGAGGCTTTATTAATGATTGCTAAAAACTGGAATCTATCGCATATCCCTCAAATGTGAAATGAATAAATGAACTATGATACCTTCAAATCCAAACAATAGAATACTTTTCTTCCACAATAAGGAATGTACGATGGCTACACGTGACAATACAGATGAAGCTCAAACATGTTTTGCTAAGTGAAAGAATCCAGACTCAAAAAGCTACATATTGTATGATTTCATTTATATGACAGTCTTTCAAAGCCAAACTTTAGGAACAGATAACAGATCAATAATTGCCAGGGTCTGGTGGAAAGTGGATGATTGACTGCAAAAAGACGTGAGAAATTTTTTTGACTGATGTACCTCTCATATCCTGATTTTAATGGTAACTATAAAACTGTATACATTTGTAAAGATTCACAGAACTGGGCACTTAATAGTGTGAATTTTACTGTATGTAAATTATGACTTAAATTTTAAAATGGAAAATCTATATTCAGCATTCATACAAAGCCTGGCATGTGGTAAGTGCTCAATCAATATAACCTAATAATGTAATTGTCATTGACTGCACAAAAACACATAAAAATGAATAAAGATATGAATGTTAAAAATAAAGAAACTATCAACCAATTCCAATTAAAGTTCCTTTGCTGTCCTTCACTCTTTCTTCAAAAACCTCCTTTGTGGAACTAATCTCTAAAACTGAAAAAGAATATTTCCCCGATGTGCATTTTAATTCGTTATCTGAATAAAACAACATTATACCTTGCCCCAGGCATGTAATCTGTCATTAGCATAAAATTGATTTAAAATATATCAACATAGAATGTGAACACTGGTGTTCAAGGAATTGTATATGCAGATTTTTTGAGTTACATTTGTTAAAAACAGGTTTATTTTGCCTTCTTAATTTTCTTGTAATATCATCTTCATTGTTAAAATACTCCTAGAAGAATTAACGTGTGAGTTAAATCTAATACGAATTAAATACTTTTTAAAACATCTTCTTAAACAATATTCAGTATCTTTTAGTCTAAATGAAAGCTGAAGTAATTATTAAGGTAGTTTTTTTCAAAGGATGGCACAAATACTAAAAGTGATATTGATTGTTTTTACTCAAGTTTCCAAATCTTTTAATAATATGTACAAAACCTCAAGTCAAATGTCCAATAGATGCAAAAGTTACATAAAGTTGCTAGATAGGAATTACAGTTTCTAAATGTACAATCTATAGCATTAATAGAGGAATTTTTATTATAACATTAAACTTTAATGTAACCATTAAAAGCATTTTGAATAGGAATGTACTTTAGTGTTTTTAAATTAGTATTATCATTAATTTATCATTTAATTAGGTATATCATTCTCTGGCCTTTTATTTTTAACTCATCTATGTCTTTATATGTAAAGTGGGTTTCTTAAGTGGAGGATCAGAATTGGCCACCTCAAAATGTCTCTTTGCCTGATTATTTTTAAGAACAAAAGACTCTGAAAGAAACTTTGACCTTCCCCCTAACTACCTAAAAGATTTTAAGATGTCCTGGGGACAGACCATCACCATAGATAACTCTGGGTGTCAGTAAACTGTGAGGGGCCTTGCTAAGCCTATTCGTATCTACAAACATTTGCTCTTCCATTTCCATGTGAATTGCCTTCCTCCTCTTTGAAGTCCCAAACCTCTACCCCCAACATCCTCCTTTGTCTTTTGCTGAAGATGATATTTAAGGTGGCAGCTTTAGTCATTCTGGTAAATTACCCAGTTTTCCTGGGTTTCTCTCATGTATACATGTTATAAAGCTTTGTTTGATTTTCTCCTGTTATTCTGTCTCATGTCAATTTAATTCGTAGACCAGCCAGAAGGACCTAGAGAGGGTAGAGGATTTATCTTCTTCCCCTACACTTACTTACAGCATATAGTTGGGTCTTGTTTTATTTATTCATTTTAGCGTCTGTTTTTTAGTTGGTGTGTTTGGAACATTCCTATCTGAAGAGATTATTAATACAGTTGGATTAATATTGATTGTATTTGTATCTGTTTTCTATTCATTGAATTTTTTGTTGTTTTTCCCTCTCCCTTTTTTCTATCTTCTCTGGTTTTAACTATTTGCTATGATCACATTTCTCTCCTACCCTAGCATATCATTTATATCTCTTTTTAAAAATATTTAGTGGTTTAAAAATATTTAGAGTATACAATATATATCTTAAAACAATCAAAGTTCACCTTTGAATACCTCTACACTGCTATCCATGTAGAGCAAGTACCTTACAATAGAGTGATCCCAACCCTCCCTCCCATCCTTTGTGGAATTGCTTTCATCCATTTCACATATCCATATGCCATAATCACCCAATAAGTGTGTACTAATATTATTTTAACAAAGAGTTATCTTTTAGAACTTTTAAAAATAAGGAAAATAAAATATTTTATTTTATCTTTATTTGTTCCTTCTCTGGTGCTCTTCCTTTATTTAGATCCAGTGTCAGATCAGTGGAATTTTCCTTCTCCCAGAAGAACTTCTTTTAACATATCTTGCAGAATTGTAGTGACAAATTCCTTCAGTTTTTATTCATATGAGGAAGCCTTTATTTCTCTTTTATTTCTGAAGGATAATTTCCTAGAGATGGAATTCTAGTTTGTTTTTTCTCTTTCAACATATTAAATATTTAACTCCCCTCGTTGCTTGCATAGCTTGTGCAAGAATTCCGCTGTAATTCTTATTCTCATTCTTCCATAAGTAAGGTGTCATGTCTTCTCCTCCGGCTTCTTTTAAGATTACCTCGTTGTGTTTGGTTTTCTGGATTTTGAATATAGTATGCCTAGGTATGGATTTTCTTGGTAGTTTTCTTGATATTCTGTAATCTTCCTTGATAGATGGTTTGTTGTCTGTCGTTAATTTTGGAAAGCTTTGGGCCATTATTTCTTTAAATATTTCTTCTGCTCCATCTCTCTTTATACTTCTTGTGTTACACTTACGGGTATATCTTTTGATATTGTAAAGCAGTTCTTGGATGTTCTTTTTTCTTTTATTGTTGTTTTTTAAATCATGTTTTTCCTCTGAATTTCATTCTGTAAAGTTTTTGTTGATCTTTCGTACTCTTCACTAATTCTTTTTGGCCATGTTGACTCTACCAAGAGTCCATTAAAGACGTTCTTCAGTTCTATTACTGTTTATTTGATTTCTAGCATTGCCTTTAAAAAAATTGTGTGAGCATTGCCTTCTGATTCCTTCGTAACTTTCCCTCTTTCTGTTCACATCACCCACCCGTTCTTGCACGGTGTCTTCTCTCTCCATTAGCACCTTACCATATTAATTGGAGTATTTTTAATTCCTGGTCTCACAATCCCAATAGCTATTTCATATCTGAATATTGTGCTGATTCTTGTTTTTGTCTTTCAGACTGTGTTTTTCTTTGCCTTTTGAAATGCTTTTTAATTTTTTGGTTGAAAACTAGACAAGTTGTATCAGGTTATAGAACTGAGGTACATAAATCTTTGGTAAGAATTTATGCTAATTTGGCTATACATGTGTTATTTAATGGTTAATATATCTAATATTTATTTCAGCCTTAGGTACAAGTAGCTTCAACTTATGCCTCTAGTGTATTTTGGTTTTTGTCTCCTTTCTGATTTTGGGGCTTTCCTATATGCTGCTCTTAAAGAGAGTCATATCTTATAACTCTTTCAGCTGTAATCCACTGTCATTAAACTGGAGCCCTGTTGGAGTGGTGGTGTGGTGGTGGTTAGTAGGAGAGCATCCTATAAACTTCAGCTTTAGTACCCGTCTCTGAATAGCCTTGTGTCTCAGGGCTGTGGCTCTCACAAGGGTTCCTGTCCCTTCTCCAGTGGGTTAACTTTTTCTCTTCATGTCCTCCTCCTTTCTCCAACTGCAGCATTTCCAATCTACTTCTTCAAAGTCCTATCCTCTGATGAGAATGCTGTTGTTGTATTTTTTTCCCTCCAGGAAGACTGGAGAGTCAGGAACAAGGGAGAATTCTCTTCCCCCAGGTAGGAAATGGTTTCAGAATGGCACCATATCCATTCTGATGGGGTTCTGGTGAGGTTCTTTCCTTGGAGTAGGGGTCTCTGTCATTGGTAAGGCTCTGCTCACGTCTCAAAATGGTTATTTTGTCCCTTCCCCCTTCAGTACCATGAGGGGATCTTTCTCAAATCCTCACTATAGAACCTAGTGGGATTCTCAGAGGAAAAATTCACAAAAGATTGGAGTCCCCATAAAATAAGACACAAACCCCCGCAAAACTGAGACCTCCTGGAGTCTCTCATGTTCACTTTGTACCCTTCACTGAATAATCTCTAGGGCTCCCGAGTCAGCCTCTTGGTGGCACCAGATGGGTTCTAGTAAATTTTAGAAATATTTCTCCATAAAAGTACTCATCATAGAACAGACAAATTGTTTATGATCTCAAATCAACATTGATGGGAGACCTCAAAAAGACAGCTGAGGTTATTTTTGTGTCATGGATCACCTGCCAACAACATAATCCTGGAAAAAGTGTAAATGTGGGACATGACCAGGAAGCAAATCCACAAGGGCTGTTTGAGGAACTTGAAACTGATTTTACCCAATTTCCCCTCTCCATGGGATTTGAACATGTTTAGTCCTTTTATTTCTATTTTCAGAGTATGTTGAAAAATTATTTTGCTAAAACATTGCAACCCTAAGTGTCACTAAAATGCTGCTTGATTTTACATTCCAACCTGGAACATTCCAACATTTATATCATGGGATCAAGGCACACACTTCATGGAAACCATTATAAAAGAACTCTGAAAGATGTTACCTTTACTTGAAAACCACACTGTCCTTACCACCCACAATCTTCTGGAAGGGTTGAAAGACCCAATGACATCCTTAAATTAAAATTAGTAAAACTTTCAGAAACCCTTGAATTTCTTTGGCCAAAGATACTCCAATTAGCACTAATGGCCATACAGTCCACTCACTCACAGACACATAGATAATCCTTTATGAATTGGTAACTGAATTGTCTCTGCATTTAGAGATTTTTACATTTTATACTAGACTATGCCCTGCTATATGCAGACATGGCAAAATATTGCAAGGGACTCATATACTATATCCTATCTTGTCATCAGCAAATTAAGATTGCCTGCTCTCTTCATGATCTTGAACAAGGATATTTCATTTATTGGAAGAAACATCAGAGAAAAACTGCTCTTGAATCTTCTTGGAAGGTTCTGTTTGTCAGGTCCTGTTAACAACAATACAGCAAGTTTCAGGGAGTCAGTCCTTGGGTTTACATCTCACAACTAAAGAAGCAGTTCACAGTTGCACAATTGGAAGTTGTAATTGGAAGGATACGCCAATAGCGGACCTCCAAGTGAGGATTCTCGGATACCCTAAGGAAGCAGCTCATCCTCCTAAGTATATAGCTAACCAAAGACCTTCAGAACAAGCAGACGATGCCAGATAGTGGACTACCTCCCCTCAAGACATCAGACCTAGACCTGTATCTAAGTCCTGTTTGCTTCTTATTTTCTAGCTTATAATCATTCTTCTCATTTTCTATAGACACTTAGTTGTTGTGCATCTATAATGACCTTTTCTCCTTTCTTTCATCTCTATTATATTTTTTAGATCAAACCATATACATTCTAGCACATTTTTTAGATTATCCCAAACATAGTTACTGCCCTCAATTTTACCTGCTGTTGAATATGCCGTCCATCGCCAGACCCCATGATAAGCATTTCTGGCCACTTCTGCTCTCATTAAATGATACTTTAGGGAATTACAACTGGATAGCGCTTCCACTTGCAACTACATGGATGAATGACCATAAACAGATAACCTGTGACTTAGCAAGTGCCACTCCCTCCCAGAAAAAGAAAAGAATCATTACAAATCTATTGATCAGATCATAAGTAATTCTAAATTTGAATTCAACAACCACCTGGAAGAGTCTAACAGAGATCCAAATATGTGACCAAGATAATGGAAGGCTTTGATTCTGACTGCGTTGTGAAAAACTCCTTTTTCCCTGCATCTCTTGAGCGCCCCCAGCAGGTACTACTTCATT
This sequence comes from Tapirus indicus, assembly GCA_031878705.1. NCBI lineage: Eukaryota > Metazoa > Chordata > Mammalia > Perissodactyla > Tapiridae > Tapirus > Tapirus indicus. The sequence continues at coordinate 7,016,397 of CM062918.1, forward strand.
TTCAGCCCGGGCTCCTGGCCTTGTTTGCCAGACAGACACCTCATGAGGTTGAGGAATAATATTTGAAAACTTTTCTGTACACAGAGACCCTAATTCTATAAATAACAAAGTCTGGAAGTTCTGACCCAGGCACAATGTCCAAAACAAGACCGCTCTTGATTATTCAAACACTCTACTCATGCAAATTACTGATTCATTTTTTTAATATGAACAATCAGGGCAGTGTCCCGATTGGTGCTAGTCATACAAATAGACAAGACTGAAAAAAACTGATCAGCAACGCCGACAGAAGCTGTTAGAGATATTACCTCTGCCCTAAATGGAATGAGGGTCATTCTGAACTCATTGACATGACTAACTACACGGACAATTGCATTGCACTTGATTTCTTGTTGGCAAATCATGATGATATCTGTGCCGTTGCTAATACTTCTTGCTGAATTTGGATGAATGAACCAAGCCAAGTGGAACAGGCTACAGATTGCCTTAAGGGAGAAGCTAATTGGATGTCTAAGTTTGATCCTATGAAATTTGTTCTTTTGGCCTGGGTTGGGAAATATGGGCTCCTGGTTCCAAAGCATGTTACATGGACTATTAATTATCGCTTTTGTTATGGTAGTCATTATATTGTTTCATTGCATTCTATCCAGTCTTAAATGCTTCTGTGCAGCTTCCCTCTTGTTAGATGATTACCATAATGATACAACAACAAAATGGCCAAGGAGAGCTTATCATACAGTTGCATACGGACACAACGAAGAATCCTCAAGCAGTGAAGATCTGGATCTAGCCTTTCTTCAATTGGTCACCTTCTAACAAGTGACAGCATGATTGAAAAAGGGATTGAGAGACTGAATATGAGTACAATGACCAGGTCACATGTGACAGTTAGAACTCTGACTCACAACCTCTGAGGGAACTGGTCCAGGAAGACAAACCACAACTTGTCCAGAACAGTATGGCTTCCTGGTTGTTTTTCCCACCTTCCAACTAAGGACCCACTAGTGAAAGCCAATTCAACACCTTTGGTTATGGTTTGAGGAGGTTGGGAGAGAAACAGACTATACTTAGTATAAAATGATTTTGCGGCAAGTGTGAAGGAGAGGAATCTCCTTCCCAATATATAAGAATGAAAGTACAAGTAGCAGGAAGTAGGTGACTTACAATTAATGTATTTTATTAAATAAGTAGTTAACACATTGCTTCTTATTCATTTCAAATTGAATGCAGCTGTGGTGCTACCTGCATTAACATCTGTGACTAAAGCTTCCTAAACACACCTCAACACTAATACTCCTTCCAGTCTCGGTATTTTGTTTTTGGCATGCTTTCTTTCCCAATTAAAGAAAATCAACTTCTTCAAGACACAAGTCATTCCGCTTTAAGAGTCAGCCCCACTTTCTCCTCCAGTTGGGCAAAAGTTCTGCATAGTAGGGTCTTCTTTTTCCCTCTAATGAAAGCTTTCCATGGTTTGGTCTGTAAAGATAAATGTTTGTTTGCCTCTGTTCCACTCCCCAGGATGGAAGCGGTGAAGGGCCAGTAGGTGGCTTTCGTTATTGGGTTGAACTCGCTGTACCATTGTCCACACCCAGCAACATGCAGCCGGGCGATCTGTGCCTGCTGAGTATGAATGCATTTCAAGGAAAGATGCTGGTGCTGAAAACCTAGAGTTGGTGTCACTAAATAACATAACTTCAGTTCTTACTAAATATGACAGATCATATATCCATTACTATTTTGAAAGCTGTCAGTGCTGTGTTGGTGAGGTTGCCAACCCCAGCTGAGTGGGCATCAGAGAATTAGGGAGGGGGTGCACACTGGATTGGTATTTTGGTTCTGGTACTGATCTCAGTCTTGGTAAAGTTCCACTATGTAGCTGCACAGTCTCAAGGTTACTCACAGCTTGGCTCTAAGTAGCTAGCGGTACAGGATTGTCCTCTTTGGATGGAGTATGGGGGGCATTGGACTCTGGGGAGAAGTGTGAAAAGGTACTTAAGTCCATGCTCCCTGAGCAATGCCATGGGGTTGGGAGGGCCCTGACTACCCATTTTGGTATGGATTACAGGCTGACCTAGGTTGAGGCTGTATCAGTGGGTGATTGTGAGCTTGTGTAGGAAACAGGCTGCCGGAGTACCTGCAGGGTGCAGAGAGCTGGGAGGCAGCAGAGGGCTGGCCTAGAGCCTGTCCTGTCCTGAGCACAAGGAGGACTTCTGGTGGATGTCTTTGGTGAGAGACGGCTGCTAAGATATTCTTGGACAACTCTGGCCCCGAGGATGACTAGAAGGGAGTTTCTTGGTTTCAGGGTTGCTGGAACAGGTTTTTAACAAGTCAGAGCAAGAGACAGGTGCTAAGACCAGAGGAATTGTGAGCTGGGCCAACAGAAAGCTGATGGGAGCCGGCAGCTGCCTGATCCTGGTTTTGACCAATAGTTCTCTGACTCCAGTGTCTCCCTGGTGTGGGCACAGATACAGACACAAGTCATTGGGGTTCAGAGACTGCTGTAGCCCGAGCTCAGCCCCTGCTCCAGTGTGTCCACTGAGTTGGGGTCCCCTGCACTACATTCAGCTCTGGAGCTGTGGGAGGCTGTTCTAGGCCCCCTGGAGCCAAGGTGATGTGATCCATGGGTGGGAGTGGTGGCTGGAAAGCAAGGACATGTGTTTTCTTTAAAGTGCCACCCTGGAAACCCATTAACTCCACATCTGAAGCTCTCTTTAACCAAGTCTCCTTCCTTCACCACCATGCTGGCAGCCGCTTCTCCAGGGTCTCCGAGTTAGAGTCATTTCCAGTGTGGGAAGAGTGATTGTAATTTGGGTGGGGAGAGGTACAAATGCCTCTGATACATCAAATTTCACCTTTTTTAGAGAAGCATCACTCAGTGATCCGTTCCATTGCTGTAGCCATGTAAATGGGTGTGGTTACAGCCATTTCAGCAAGCATTTGTTCATTTCTGACCCATAACAAGTTAGACACGAAAATGACTGCAGTGTTGCTGGGAACACTTTATTAATGCTGCTGGTTTGAGCAAGCTCCGCAAGAGACTCGATTAAATACTTAACATTAACAGAATTTTATGGTGGCAACTTCTGACATGTCCTTCATAAATCTTGAAGTTTTTTGTCTTAATCCTGCACACTTGCAACTTGTGTCCATTATTCATACGGATTAAAATCATCAAAATTTCAGGTGATTCCCGTTAAAGCAACTGCTACAGCATGGGGGTCTGATGAGAACTGGTCCAGGTGAAAAGCACAACAGTCTAAAGCAGCTCTCAGTTTCTTTAACTCGGAGGCCCCAGCTCCAGTTAAAAAATGTCCTTCTCCTTCATGTTAGTCTCCAAGAGCAACAGTGGACACAGGCTTCAAACAGAACCCTTTCAAGTATTCTTTCAAAGGAGTCCCACGAGCTGGTTTTTCCACTCACCTATCTTGATTGATTCGCATTTCAAGGAGGGCCCTTCCTAAGACTGCTAATGCTTTTCTATGGTAGTCTGAGTGGGCTTCTAATTGTTACTGCACCCAAACACAGGTTCATTTACCAGCTGCATAGTAGGGCCAATAAAGAATAAAACTGAAATGTCAGGCTTGTGGCATGGAAGGAGGTTTACTACTGAAAGGTGGCCAGACGAGGAGATGGGAATTAGAACTCAGATCCACCTCCTTGAGGGGAAAAAGGTAGGTATTTGTATCTGGGGTTTTAGGTAGGGGAGGGGGAGCATGTGGCTGTGCTGGTTGGTGCCTTCCCACCAGCCTGTGTTTGGCCTTGAAAATGGAATGTCTTTCCCCTTGACCATCTGGACTTTCCTGATTAGTTTTCATCTCCAGCCTTCATTTGGCCTTGGGAGGCTGAATCTTGATGTCTGGACCTTGACTTCCTGAGAGAGACAGCTCACTCATATACTAAGGAGGAACAGAAAGACCTGCTTCGTTTTAAATAACAGTTGATTATGCTGAATATGCACACCTGCAGTTAGCGAAGCTTATCTCAAAATTTTTTGCTCTAGGGAAGATTTTTCAACCTCTTCATCCTTAGTTTCATAATGAGGAAGCAAAGAATTTGCTATACTGTTCTCCTTTGGCTGTACAATTGCACATGTCTGCTGCTAACTGATCCTTGCACTGTTCTACTTTATTTCCAACTTCATCCATCTCTTTCTTTAAGGTATCTATTTTTGATGGAAGCCCCTGAAAGTTGACTTCTAAAGATTTGTGAGCTTAGTTCCACCTGGATCTAACTGAATTCCAGTGTAACACCAATTTAGCAAGCTGTTTCCTCTGTTTCTGGATGTTTAGGAATCTCCACCTCTGCTATGCCATACAGAAAGTCCACAACCTCTTTCTCACCAAAGACTTCATGCTGAGGCAATTGTAGAGCTGACTGATTTTCAGCATCTCCACATGTGTCCAGCATCTTCCCCAAGAGAAAGTCTTCTAGCTGAGCTGATGCTTCTTGCACGTTCTGAGTGAGAGTTGTCAAAGAGTGTTTTCTGTCCTCCGTTGGCATTGTGCTGTGCTGGCCCTGGAAGCACATCATCAGGTGCTTGTGGGAGTGGTGGCACATTGCACCATGTCCATGCACAGCTTGAGCTGCAACATCTTCACAGAGGACTTCTGTTTTCTCAGCTCTGCCCATGGTTGGGCTGGCCAGCTGCTCATGCGGTTGAACTTCATCACTGCAGCAGTGATGGCCTGCCCTTAAGGGCTCGGGCATGATAGGGCTAGGCAGCAGCAGTGGCTCCCCAGGCCAGCCTTTGGCCATGTCATGTGTCACTTCCAGTGGCACATCTCTACTTCCTTTCTATGTTTCGGTTTCTGCCGCCTTACCTCAAGTCGCCCCTGGTAGCATCTCCAAGTTGAATTTGGTGAAATCATCATGTCAGCTGCATGGAATTCATGGAAGATGGTCCTTCTATCAGGTGAAATGTAGAAGTGTTGAAACCTATAGAATGTATATATTACTTTATTTTGAAATTGATGGCATAATTCAAATATAAACATTTAATATTCACACAGTTTGATTCTTTGTAGGAGAAAAATCTTCTTTGTAAGATGCATATTGTTCTTTCCTGTAAGAAATAATTGTAGTCACTTAATTGCCATTTTTGAAAGACAATTTTAATTTTGAGTAGGTTTTTGCCAGTGTGACCTTGAAAGTGACTGTCTCTTTAACAAAGGAAATGGTGAAATACATGCTACCAAAATACAAATTGACTCTCTCTTGTTTTAAAGTCTTTCTCAAAACATTCCATACTTTGATACATATACAGCATAAAAGGAAAAAGTCAATATTAAAATGGAAGTTCAGGGACTTTGTGTCTGAAATGTAACTAACTTATGTGCAGTTTATCCAATGTTAACTAGTTTTCAGTTAATACTGTCTCTAGTAATTACTCTATTGTTGCCACCAATGCCATTATTTTATGCAAAAAAAAAAGAGAATTTATGAGTGTTATTTTCAGTCCTCATGTGACATAAAATTTGAATGGTCCTTATTCAGTGGAGTAGTAAATATGCTGGAGACAAACTGAATTAGCATAGAAAGCAATGATATGGATGTAAATTTGAGACAAGATCTAGAGTTTTCATATTTTGCAAGTTCAGCATTGCTGAGTAATCAAGGTCACTGGAAGATCATTTATCAGTCAGAATCCTTCAAGAATGAGAAATCGACAAATTGACAAAGTCTGCATAAGAAAGAATAAATTATTGATTCACACATCAAAGAAGAGAGGCGTCCTGGAAAATATTTTCTAGGCAGCATTTTTACTGGTTCTCTCACCAGTCATGCTAATTGTTGATTCACTTACCACATACAAATAACATAGATTTTTATTAAAAAAGAACTCAATAATTTCACTAATTGTCACTTCTTACCTACACATCTGACATAGTTTTATATTTTCTTTCAATTAAATGTCATTCCTGAACAAATTTTGGCATCAATTTTCATATAGTCAAATCAGTTCAAAAGTTTAATGTCTTTTTTTATTTCAAATCACAGGCAACTTTGTTGGATTTTTTCAAAGACAGGATGAAAAACTACATCCTTACATCAATCCCTCAGAGGAAAAAATATGTATTACAGTCATGTAAATAATGATTTGTGTTTGTCAAAAAGCATGAATCAGTTGGTTTTCTATGAAGAAAAGAGAAAATCATCCTTAATAAAAAGAAGCTATTGTTTGAGGACAAAGTTCAGATGCTCGTTTTTGAATTTGATCAAATCTCTAATAGGAGATGCATGAGGAAAACTTCAAAGGCATAAGGAGATATTCAAGTATGCTTAACTTTGTAAAATCAAACAGAATCACATAGTTGAATCTCGTCACATTGGGCCACGATAGAATGTTTCAACTCAGCCCTGGTTTTGTGTGCTGTGAGTACCTTAGACAGACATTCCATAACATATTCTTATGATTATCATAACATAAAAACATTTATAATATGAGCTCATCTTACATTATGATTTTCTCTGTTGGAGGTTCCTAGGTTTCACAATTCTGTTCAAGATTTTCTAAAAAAATCCTGGTTTGTGTTCTGTCTCGTGAATTCACTGAACTGCATACTCGCCTGGCTCCTCGCTGCTGGATAACTTTGACTGAAAGTGGACCTCTTCTAGCAGAAGTGCCGAACCTCGGTGTTCACACAACATGCACAAACCTTACTCAACTTATATTACTTTTGCTTCCTTGTTCTCGTTTAAATGATTTCAACTTGAAATATTGTGTATAATAAATCATTTATTTGGAATGAGGCAGGGGATAAATGATAAAATAGAATAAAAAACTCTAGATTGATAGGGCTAGCAGTTTACATAATGGTAGAGAAAAATTACATGAACTGATTAAGCAGTTTTCGTTGTAGACTCAAGTTTTATGTTGATGTTTTAAAAATGCCGGTTGTTTTTCTCTTTAGACATCTTGTATGGAAGGTAGCTTCGATCTTGCTGCTACTTTCCCACTATGGCAATGTTTTTTTTTTTTTTTTAAGTAGTTATTTACTCCTTCTGTTAGGTCTGGCAGTTCTCCTTTTATTAGTCTATCACGGGCATTAAAGACAACTATGTATCTGGTGTCTTAACAGTCATTCTTTGCCAACACCATCGTCTTCGTGGCGATCATGATTATGGTCTTCTTCATCTGAAAATTCACCACCAGAGCAATTTTAAAAGTATATTAAATGTTGCTATGTACCAGTGGATGAATTGAGGATTTACATATATTATTTTTGCATTTATTTGTCACACAACTCTAGGTATTACATTTTGCTTATCAAGAAACTGTGACTGAGCCGTTATGCAAAGAAGGTAAATGGCCATCAGAATCTAAAACATGATATCAGGAATGCAGACCCTAGTTGGGGAGAGGCTAGAAGCCACTTTTATGGCAGTGTGTCTGTTTTCCATATTGGATGCACAGGCATACTCTTAAGAGAAGACAGTGTTCCATGGTAACTGTCATTTGTTTTACCATCCGTATTATTTTCTCCTATTCACCCTCACATTCTTACTTCTTCCTATGTGCTCTTGTTTAGCCAAAATATTTGGATATTTGTTTGGCTTTAGAAATATAATCCTCAAAATAAAATAGTTATAAATGTGTTGGAAGCAAACTAGGAGTAGGAGAAGTTTCTTATCCTATAAAAATAATTTATGTAAATTCTATAGTTAACAGTATAGTTCATGCTCTTGTTGGTGAAAACCTGAATGCTTCTCCTATAAGGTTGAGAATAAGGTAAGGATTTTTCACTTTTACCCTTTCTTATTCAACATTATGTTTGAGATCCTAGCAAGTTCAACAATGGAAAAAATGAGATAAAATATATACAGTTTAAGAAAGAAGGAATAAAGCAGTTTTATTCACAGTAAAGATGATGTTCTACATAAGAAAGCCTAAGAAATATACAAAAACACTACTAGAATTAATTTCGTAAGTTTACTTGTTAACAATATCACTATCTAAAATTCAATTGTATTTCTGTATGGTATCAACAAACAACCATAAAATAAAAATATCATTTACAAAAGCATTGAAGACTATAAAATATACATGGATAAATGTATCAAAATATGCATGAGACCTCTACAGTAATACCTACAAACTTTGGTGATAGAAGTCAAAGAAGACTTAAATAAACTGAGATTTATACCATGTTTATGAATTCCAAGACTCAATAGTGCTACAGTATCAATTATCCCAGAAATTAGTATTAAAATTACTACAAAACCAAATAAATTTCCAGAAAAATTGTTTTTAGAAGTTGACAAGATGATCCTAAAATTCATGAAAAAAATACAGATCTAAAATAGCCAAAATAATTTTGAAGAAATATTTTACATATTTTGAGAAGTCACTCCTCTTTATTTTATAATCAAGGTATATAGCCATAGTGACATGGTATTAGATTAGGAGATCAACTGAAGCAAATAAAGTATCCAGAAATAGACATATATTTATATGGCCAGTGGATTTTTAAAAAATGCGCTAAATACATTTAATGGAGAAAGCAAATCTTTTAAAAAAATCGTTCTGGTACAATGGGCTGTTCATATTTAGAAGAAATGAACCACTATCTGACACCACACACAATTTGAGATTGATCTTTGGTATTAATCTGAAAGCTAAAACTATACATCTTCTACAAGAATACACAGTAGAATATTTTTACAATTTGGCATAATCAAGATTTCCTAGAAAGGATCCAGGAAGCATTAACAATAAAGAATTTTATCAAAAAAAATGTTAAGCAACAAACACAGGTATGAAGATGAACAGGCAAGCCACAGAGTGGGAGAAAATTCATGTTATACATGTGTGTTTGGCAAAAGACTTGTTTCCAGAATATATGAAGACTTCCCACAAATCAATGAGTAAATGATGAAATCAGCAAGAAACTAATGAAGACTTCACAAAGGAAGTTACACATTTTACCAATAAGTATATAAGGTAGCAATCAGCATTATTAGTTACCAGGGGAATGCAAATTCAAATACAGCGCTGATGGGTGAGGAGTCCAGCTCCTGGTCAAAAAACTATGCATGATTTTTCAGGCCTGACCATAGGCAGTTGGAAAGGCTTTTCCTGGCAGGCCTCTTGGGGGAGAGCTGCCCTCCCTACATCAGACTTGGGGCACAGCCAGTCCACTGCAGGCTCCGGAAGGAGCTTTTGTCAAGGACTCAGGCCCCCTCTGGCTGGCCATGCTCTCATGTATACCTGCATTTCCAACCCAGGCACCTACATTCCAAAGATTATACAAATGGACAGAATCGGTCAAGAGGATTGTGCCTTGTTTCAGGTGGCATATTAGGGTTAATTCACCTAAAGAAAAATGATTTTACTACTATTTTCAGTAAAACATTCATGTATTCAACAGGTAATTGTTAGATATACCCTGTTGCCCGGCACTATAGAATGCTGGGTCATAGGGATGACTGAGATCTATCTTCGTGGAGCTTATGGTCCTGAAGAAGACAGTCATTAAAAGGTTGGTCAATTTTGCTGAGTTTTATGATGAAAAGAACAAACGGATTCATTTGCAATAATACTTTTTAAGAAAAGTATAAATACTTCCTGAATGATTCCCTGTTTTTGAATGAATAATTGAGAGTTCACAGAATAATAAAAAAAAAATTATTTCATGCTCTGTAGTGCTGTTGTATTGTAATAGTCTGTATTCTCTTCTTTAAATACTAGATCCCAAATGTAATCCCACTGTTAATTATATTATAATTGTAGTAACAATTATAGAAAATATTTTAGGAGTACTTATCACGTAGCTGACATTTTTAAAATACTTTTTATGGATGAACTCTGTTCTTTCTCAAAAGTCCTGTGAGACAAGTGCTCATGCTGCCCCCATCGTAGCAACTCTAGTTTCTATCTGTAAGCTACCAGAGTTTTCAACTTGAAAAATAGTTGTTGACTCTTAATAATATGATAATTATTAAAGATATGCATTTTTAATAAATTAATTATTTTATGCAGATTTGAAGAGATTTTGAGAAATAATTATTTATTTGACCAATTTTCAAGGAATTTCAGTATTATCACATGTAATTAGATTGTGAAATAACAAAGGCAGAAACTTCACTATGGTGAATGTTGTGGTTTTTATTTTGTTAAAGAGAAAAACATGTTAGGAATCAAATTTTTAGAGGAGTTATCCTTTTTCTACCCTTGGTTATCAAGATGAGGTACTTTTTCAAAGCACAGTTGTGACATCTTTTAGCTGCTTGATTCATTCCACAGTGGAATGATACACCTAGTTGTTAAATCTGGAAAAAAATCACTGAACTTAATCTACAGAGATTCTTCATCTTTGCAATTTCTTGTTCAGTGCTGGGAGACCTGCCCTAAATCGTGCTGCCTGCGATTAGGTGGGTAAATCACCTTATTTCTGGAGCTCTGTATTAGAACTGCTACTTCATCTAACCTAAGATTTAGTATGAATAACCTTGAGTATGTTGATCTCGTTCTACCATTCCTTTGTATTGTTTTCAATTTTTTCAGACCCTGTGTAAAAGAGAAGCTATAGATTGGATCTCATTGAAGAACCTAATATACACATTATTTTTACACAATTATCTCCTTTTGAAATCCATTTACTAAATAAAGTATGATTAAATTATTTATAATATTGTGTCTCATACAGTTTAAGCTAATAAATTATCAAGAGTATCTTACTGGTATAGACCAATGTGCATTGCTATCATGTTACTTTACATATAAGAATGATGGGGTCAGTTGATTTTATGATATGAGAAAATGAAGGGTAAATGAAGTACAAAATTTAAAATTTTAACTCAGGGCTTCGTGTTTAAATGGACAATAAATTAACAGCCAAGTTCTCAAATCTAAGTGTTTGAATTCAGGCATGAACACAAAAAAAGATGGGTAAATCCCTATATCTTACAAATTATAATAAGGATTTGAAGCCTCCATGAGTAAGCTAGGAAGATAAATTATTCACTGTCTGACTTCCATGGGAAACTTTTATAAATTAGATCTTCATTGAAGTTTTCTTTTTCTCCTAAAATGTATTAAAAAGGAGCTTTTATAAAAAAATTCAATTAGCATTCCTACTTTATCATGCCAGTCTTAATGTCATTTGTGAAATCTTCTTTGAGAATATTCTCATCTTAAGGTAGATCAAATTCTCTCTTAATAAGAAGATCTCAATTAGGATTTATCAGAAATTTCTTGTGATGAGGAAAATTAAGGATTTGTTGATATAAGTAAATGATTTATATATTGACTTACTTTGCATAGCGCACGGTTGCTTTTAGCAGTAGGGGATGGTTATTTAAGGAGCTAAATTGCTCCGCAGGGTGTAGATGGAGCCAGGCAATGAATGGCTCCAATCAAGCCACCCACATTCTGGAGGGATGTCTGTGACTATAAGATTTTGGATGCCATTACCCAAAATGTGCTGCTAATTGTAATCTCTGTTCTGAATCCAGGAGAATTTAAATGACTTTTGACTGGTAAAGGCTCATAGCAGTGTTGAATCTCTATAATTTAACCACATCAAGGCACCTCTTTATTCACATGAAAAGAGAATCACAGGACAGCTGACTATACTATATACAAATGCACGCACATGAGCACAGACATTTCAGACATTGGGATTCAGATATATTTCTTGCTAACTCTCGGGGAGTTGAGGCTCAGGCCATTTTGAATGAAGACTGAGCATATACTTCATTCTGAGGGAAGGATCCGGGCATAGTAGACTTAACCCAGTGTGAGCCCCGAGTCATTATTGGAAGTACTTATTTGTCATGGCGCATATTGTCTGTCACACCAGTCCTTTCCAGGGTCAGGACCTTGGGTGTCCAGTGGGCAAGAGAGTGCTATAAGAAATTCATGAAGAGCTGGGGCACGCATTGCCCTTCTTTGGGAATCCTCTAATAAAGCCCAAGCCTAAGGTAAAGGAGCATTCCCCCTTTCCCCTCACATTGGTCTTGAACAGGAATGTCAGCAGCAGCGCAGGTGGGGACTGTGCTGCACAGCAGAGCGGGAGAGCAACCATGCAGAACCGAGTCCAGCGGCCCTGTCAAGCAGAGTCTGGCAGCACTGAGGTACAGGGAAGAAGTGACACCGGCTTTGTTTTTTTGCTACAGCACTGCAACCACACTTAGTAGAACAAGTTGTAATAATAGCAATTATCAAGGCCGACTCATATGGGACACAGACACGAACATTTGTAAAGCACCCATCACAAAGTCCCAGACATGCTTTGAGAGGTTTCTTAGGGAGCCAAGATCCTGCACTCTGTAGACAGAGGCTCAAGCCAGAGAAAATTCCCCAGCATTTCTGTCTAGTGAGGTAGGGTCAAAGGAGCTGTAAGATACGCATATAAACACTGTGTAGTTTGTTAGTAATTAATGGAAATGAAGAAAATAAACCAGAAAATAAGCAAAACTAATTTTTATTTCTCCTAACTAGTACCATAATATGTCTACATGTGACTTTATATATGTCAATTAATTATTTTGAGGGGTCAATAAAATCATGTTCCAGTTTAGCCCTTATTTATCTTTTCTTTCTTATTTCTCCTTTTTGTTTAGCTATGTCCTCCTTTCCAGTTGAGTGAGGACGCCCACAGCAATATTAACACACGTGCAACACAACTTACAATAGTACAGGCTGTGAAATGAGACAAACCTCTATCTGAATTCAAATATCCTCAGTGTGAATTATTATATCCTTACTGTATACATCCCTTTCCTGGCCAGCTCACATCCAATAAATGATTTCTGAAGAGTGTAATTATAACCGGTTATTATCATTCAAAATTTCCCTGACTTGACTAAATTTTCTATATGCATTTTTAAAAATAATTAATTCACATTCTGTTTATGAGAACTAAATGAAGTAATGTACATAGAGTGCTTTTAATAATGATGAGCTTTATCAAGTGCTTGATGAATGTTAGTCTTACCCCTGAGGCTCCTGGGAATTAGCTGTGAACTAGTTTTCTGGCTTTTTGCAATTAGAGTCAACCAAAATCCACATATATATTTCAAACCTATTTCACCTTCTGGAACTCATCTTGTCAGTTAGAGGTTTAATATAAGGAACTCTAGGTTAAAAGCTCAATGGCTCAGCATTAAACTTTCCCTCATTCAATTCCCAATTTTGTCTTCTGTCCTACTGTCGATAAGTGAGCATTTGTTTCTTTTCATTCCTGTGTCTCATCCCACAATTGTGGTTTGGGGTTTCTGCTTTTCCTCCCATATCTTTAATTGTCATGATGATAATATCAATCACCTATTCATTGACGATGTCTACATATAAACTCTCATGAAATCCTGCAGCAATTAAATAAATTTAGTAATACTACTTTCAACTCCATTTCACAGAAGAGAAAATTGATGCATGGAAAGACTAAGTAACTTATTTGAGATTACCAGGCTGTATGTGACCATACGGGGTTGTTAACTATAGATCTCTAGCTCCGGTCCCTTACTCTTCATCACTATGCTGCCACTTCTCATAAAATACTTAGCGTAGGCCCTAGCCTTTAAGGCACTCGAGACGAACGCAGGTACCCTTTTCCCCATTCCGTGTTTGGTAGCCAAGGTTTTCTGACACTCTCCATAGTCTTTCTAGGGTAGCTTGATTGATGACCTGACCTGATTTGACTTTCAGTCTTCACTTGATGCCAGACTCCTCACCACTGTCATGGCCTTTGGATTAACATCTCTTCCCAAATTATTGTTTTTGAATCATCCATTTGGCTATTGGAAATTTGCCTCCAGTCTTTTTCTATTGCACACATACCAAAAGCTAGTTATGTCTTTCCATGTCATCTAGAAGGCTAGTTTTTCTACAAGCGGAAAAATCTTCTCTTGACCTATCCAAAGCGGTTATTTCATCTGAACTTAGGATCACAGCCATTCTTGCCTTTATAGGACCCAGCTACTGGGATTGTTGTTGGCAGATAGCCTTCAGCTGCTACTACCGTTAGTGACCGCCTCAGTTCTAGACACATATCGGACCCAAACGTACACCCCTTTCCAGGCCAGCTCGCACCTAATAACTGATCTGTGCAGAAGTTTGATGACCTGGCCATCCTAGCCTAATTTGAGACTACTGTGAAAGGCTGTTACAGATACAGATGCAACTCCTAGTGAAGTTGCTCAAAGTTGTTGTTGGGTCTGTATCACAACTGATGTCTCCCTCTGGCCAATTTATCTTCCTTCCACAGGCGTCTAGTCCATGGGTATGCCTTAATATACATCCTGCATGCTAGGTTTTATCTTAGAGTATGCTAAATGGGGAACCCATCCTACAACACAATTAATTTATTTTCTTTGTCTTTCCTGGGACTTTGAACTCTCCTTCTTTATAGGTTTCTTCTACTAGTATTTACATACATTCAAGTCAATTCTATTTTTCAGTGATATCAATGACAAAAATCTGTCTCAACTTCATACCATAATAATCTCTCTCCTAGTTTTGGCCAGATACAGTGGAACACTTGAATGGTTGTCTACATTATCTATCTGCATTATTTATTTTATTCTCACTGCCTCCTTAATGTTCTGCCATATGTTTGCAAACATGTCATTCCATTAAAACTGCTCTTGTCAAGGTTCGCAATACTACCTTGCTTCTAAATCCTATACACACTTCTCCATTCACACTACATTTGAATTAGTCCTTCAAGTGAACATTTTCTCCCTCAAAAACAATCTTATTTTTCAGCTTCGGGAATACCACTCATTCTGATTTCCATCCTAGTTCTCAAGCTATTGCTTTTCTGTCTTTTTATGGGTTCCCATTTAATGATTCTGGTCACCAATTACAATGTGGGGAGATGGTTTCCCCACATCACCAAGCAATTCTACAGACACCAGCTGAGTGTCCTACAATTTGACTCAATTCTGACAATATCTACCTGGAGATAGCATCAGATTCCACAGGGTAAGGTAAGGGCTCAGTCCTACAAGACTGCCCCCTCCCCTTCAGATGCCAATCCCAAGTCCTGGTCATCACTGTCACCTGTGCTTCTGACTGACTGGCTACAGACGGGAGGTTCCCATGACCTTCCGGGGTCCCAGTAATTTGCTAGAGTGGTTCACAGAGTCAGAAAAACATTTTTCTTAGTAGATTACCAGTTTATTATAAAAGGATATAACTCAGGAACAGCCAGATGGAAGAGATGCATAGGGCAAGGTTTGCAGAAACGGGAGATGAGCTTCCATGCCCTCTCAGACACACCACTCTCCCTACATCTCCACATGTTCACCAGCCGAGAAGTTCTCTGAACCCTCTCCTTTTCAGTTTTTATGGAGGCTCCATTACATAGGCATGATTGAATAAATCCTTGGCCGTTGATGATTGAACGCAATCTCCAGCCCCTCCCCTCCCAGGAGGTCAGAGGGTGGGACTGAAAGTTCCAACCCTCTTATCACAAGGTTGGTTCCTCTGGCAACCAGCCCCCATCCTTAGGTTACCTAGGGGCTTTCCAAAGCTTATCTCATTAACGTAACAAAGATGCCTTTATAGCTCTCATCACTTAGGAAACTCCAAGTGTTTTAGGAGCTCTGTACCACAAATGGGGATGAAGACCAAATATGTATTTCTTACTATAAATCACAACATCACACCCTTTCTCTTCCCACTGTTAAATGGTGTTGCTCCTTCTTGTCCCATCCTGTGCTTGCCTTAATTCTCATTCTTCATATTGTTTTTGCATCATCTATTCATCTAACTTCAAAAACTTTACAATGTGGACTAGAAAATAATACTTGCTGAAGTAAAATCATAACAAACAAGATTAAACCTTATGGGGAATTGAAGAATAGTGAGAATTTGGGGGAATTATTTTTAAAAGACATAATGGCATAAAATTTTCTAGATAACAAAAGACAACAGTTTTCAGATATAATACTCACATGTAGATATAATATTTTGAAAATCCTACACCAAAGGGAAAATAAATCTTAAAAGATACAAAAAAGAAGTTGCAAATTACTTCTAATAAATAAGATTTACACTGACAGTATATTTCACATCAGCTGTAGACATGCAAGAAGTCAGTGGTGCAACATCTTCAAAGTGTCAGGGATGGGACAAACAACTGTCAACCTAAACCATACCTGAAGAATAAGGCATAGATAAAGAGTGTCAGACAAGTCAAGGATTCAAGTTTAGCCAGACTAGACCCTTCTTGACAGATTTTTGGAAGAATAGTCTTTAGCAAATTAGACTTAGAATCAAGAAACAGAATATAAAGAACAACAACATTCAAAAAATATGTTAAAGATACAGCAACTGTCAAAATCTGTTTGCTAGCAATGGAAGCAATCTTTCCTCTAATATTGAGAGGTTTGTTTTAAGACCCAAAATACCTGTTGGATTTATATTTGCAAAACTAATATACCTAGTAAGTAAAAATTCACTTGTTAAAATATTTGTGAAGAAAATATATTTGTTCACTTAACACTTGTCGACGTAGAATTCTATGATTATCTATGCACCAGATTTAACAAACTAACTTGGATTATTCACTCATTTTGAGCCCCTATCATAATTCTCTTGAATTCCACCTGTATAAAAGGACTGTTCAGATTTTCTCAAAATTAGGAAACTGATTAAAACATCCTTTCCATTATGTTTTTAAAACTCTACAAGATAAAATTAATGTGATTCTAAATGACGAATTTAAAAGCCCAAGTAAGATTCTCAACCTACCAAAAAATAAAAGAAAAATGTATAAATATGTTTTTAAATCTGTATCTATATTGTCAAAGTTGAATGAGAGGCTAGAATTATTTTTCTTCTTTTCTGCTAAAAGCATCGTGCAACAACCTTACAGGTGGTGTAAGGTTGTGTGGTGAGGAGTGTTTTCCCGTAGTACTAATTGGTCTGAGGGCACAGGGCCAATATAGGGCAGGAGCAAATTGGTAGAAAATTAACTTGAAATATAGATGGCAGGGAGATTGAGGATACAAATATTAATTAACTTGAGATTTTTTAGCTCACATATGTTTTTACCAGTTAGAATATAATGTTAAATTAATGCAAGGAATTCCAGCTAAATATTATTTTAAAACAATTCTAAAATGTAGTGGCACAGAATGGGATGGAAAAGGGATGAGAAAAGAATGCTAGAGACAGGTGTTAGGTATGTAAAGCTGATGTAGCCACGGTAATACCAGACAACACAGGTCTTAAAGGAAGTGCACATTCGTGAGACAAAGAGCACTATTATTTAGAGACAGAAGGAAGAATTCACCATGAAAAGAGGTGTGTTACTACCTCGCCGTCAAGGTTGAGGAATTGTGATGTGTTCCACTTCTAGGACGATGTGCCAGATTTTTTTCTTTAAATGTCTGCTACTGAATACAGAGTTTCCTCAACTTTTCTCTCCCTCTTTGTCACCTCTCTATCTTATTTTTTTCTTATTAGTTAGCATTTTTCTTATTAATTTTCTTATTAGTTACCTTCAGTTCTGAAACTATAGCCTACATTTCGGCAGTTGGTTGATTCTAGACATTTATGTCTTTAGTGGCTGTGTTTACTGGTTACATTTATAAAATCAGTGTTACCCATGGAATTGTGTAGTATAATAAAACCAATAGAAAATAAATTAATTTATGTCCTTAACTCACGTCCCATAAGGAACAACATTCAAAGAACAAGAAACAAAAGGTTATATTAGCTACCAATGTTTCTTTCATCTGATGTTCTCTTTTTCATGTTGGTACTCTGTGGAATACTTCCTTAAATAATATATATTTTTCTTAACGTGAAGTGTATAAATAGTAAACTTGGTATACTCTTTTATATCGAAAATAACACATGAATCTTCACATGAATGTTCACTTGAATGAGATAGAAATACATTATTCTCCTTTCATACTTATATATAACTAGCTGCTTGTTAGAGGAGCCCACTGTATTATTTACTAAACCAATTTCATTTTGCAATTTGACCACAGACATTTAATGTTGAAGTCTTTTGTTTCACTCTCTGATATCTCCTTTTAACCTTCAAACCAAATGATCTTCCCTTTTCTCTTGACCCTTCTCACTAATGCTCTAATATACTCACATGTGATGTTCAGTTGTTGGTTTTTATTTATGAATAAAGAATTTGATGTGTTTGTATCCAGCACTATCGTGAGTTTCTTGGCTATGATGTCATTATCTTACTCCGACAAGGATGAGAATACTGTCTGTGACTCTTCATTCTTCTGTGTAGATCCATTTTTCTATCTGGAATAATTTTCCTTCTGCAGAAGGATGTCTGTTAACATTTCTTGTAGAGTGGATCAACTAGTTATTAATTATTTTAGCTTTTGTCTATTTGAAACAACCTTTGTTTCTCCTTTACTTTTGAAAAATTATTTGCTTCTGTTTGTAGTATATGGGTTGACAGCATTCCTCTCTATTGCTTTAAAGATATTGCTCCTCTGTCTTTTCACTTTCATTGTTTCCAATGAAAAATCTGTTGTCACACTTACTTTAATCTCCTCTGTGTAACATACTCCTCCTCCCACCACCACCTCTATTGCTTTCTCACTGGCTTTGGTCAATGTTATTGTAATATATCTTGTTTCTTGTGTCTGAAATGTGTTGAACTTATTGTATTTGCTGGTTTATAATTTATGTCAAGTTTAGAAGTTTTCCAGCCATAATTTCCTCAAATATTTTTTTCAGTTTCTCCACACAATCTTCTTTGGAGATTGCTATTACATGTATATTAGGCTGCTTCAAGTTTTCTGGCAGTTAACTGAAGCTCTATTAATTTTTTTAGTCTTTGCGTGTGTGTGTGTGTGTGTTTCATCTTGTATAGTCTCTGTGGCTGTGCCTATCTGCCATTAATCCCTTCTGGTGTGATTTTCATCACATACATTATAGTTTTTGTCTCTACAACCTCAAATTGGTTCATACCTATATCATTTATATCTCTACTTATCTTTTTAAGTATATGAAATATAGTTATAATAGCTATTTTAATCCTTGTCGGCTGATCCTAACATCTGTGTTCATTCTTGAGCTGTTTTGATTAGTTGATTTTTCTACTCACTATGGGCTATATTTTCCTACTTCTTTGGTAATCTGGTCTTTCTATACCATATTGTGGACAACGTTTATTTTACCTTGTTGTGTGCTGGATATTTTGTAATCCTATAAATATTCTTGAGTTTTATTCTGGAATGCGTTTAATGTACTTAGAAAGAGTTTGATCCTTTCAGGCCTTGTTCTAATATTTGCTGGGTAGGACAAAGTCAGTGTTTAGAACTTACCATTCTTCACAACTACAGCAAGACTCCTCTGAGTACTCTCCCAGGTGCTCCATGATTTATGAGCCAGATACTGTACTTTTAATCATTTCAGGTACTTCTTTCCCTAACATTGGATGGTTTTCTCAAGCCCATGTGCTGATCAATACTCTGTTGAATACTTGAGGGGAACCTTCTGCAGACCTCCAGAGTTTTCTCTCTGTGAGGCTCTCTCCTCTGTGATACATTGTCCCACAAATTCTACCTACCTTCCTCTCCTGGAATCTCATCTCCACTTCCTTAATTCAGGAATCAGCTTGCTCTGCCTAGATCTGCTTCCCCCCCCGCCCCCCACTGCCATTTGGGAACTCAAGGCGGTAAGCTCAGGCAACCGTAAGGCTCACCTTGTTTGTGTCCTATCTTTTCTCAGGGATCACTGTCCTTTGTTGCTTGATGTTCAATGTCTTGAAAATTGTTGTTTCCTGTATTCTGTCTGGATATTCAGTTATTTCAGGCAAGAGGTTAAATCTGTCCCATATTATTTCATGTTGGCTGGCAATGGTAGTCCTGGGTAACATATAAGAGTGGCCTTTGTTGATTCCTTCCTACTTTAATTTACTACATGGTATTATTTTAAAAATTTTCAGTAAGATTATATAAGTTGTTTGTCCTACTGGCAAAGTCTGTCTATAGTCAGAAAATGTCAATAGACCAATAGTTTGTATATATTGTATTCATATGATATAATTACATTTGTGGTTAGAAGAATACAATGTAAAAATCATCAACAAGAAAAACATTTGTCCATAAAGCTTGGTAATTTCTCTTGTAAAGTATTAGATTGAGTTTCAAAATATCTGTTTATTGAGGAAAAAACTCACAATGTTTTGACATGTCTAACTATGGTTTGAGTGTGAGAATATATATATATATATATGTGTATTTCATTATATATATATATTTCATTACATATAATTCAATACATATATTTCCTTGTAGACAAAGTGAACTGATTATATTTTAATTAATATTGAAGGGAATAATATCTGAGCTATTTTATGAATCACTTTTCAAAGACTGTAGTACCGATTTAGAAGCATTTAAAACAATGTCTACTGTGGCTTTTTTTTTTTCAATTTAAAATTATAAACCAGATACGCTGTAAGGAAAAAGATTGCTGTATGTTGATTCTTAGAAATCTAGAAAGTAAAAATTGAAGGGTGACTATCTCAGGGCTCTAAAGTCAGTAAAAATCAGTAAAATATATAGTCCAGGTTTCTTTTTTCTGAATCTCTTTCACTGGTATCTGTGTCTCCTGTGCTATAAAGTATGTTATACTGAGTAAGGAAGATACTCCTAGAAGTCATCTAGACAACATTTTTGCTCTCTTTCTGGGCCATAGATGGCTATTATTGTTATTTGTAGGTCTCAGTGAATGTCATTCACCTCCAATCCTCGACTTTGCTACTCCATTCCATGTGCTTACACATCAAGTAAAAATATATTAGAGAGAGAACCACTTATGATAATATCTATGGCATTGATCTTATAAATGTTAAAATGTAGGGAAATACTGATGATAAAATATTCTCTTTTGAAAAAATATTAACAAAGTTAGAATCAATAAAGTTTCTCTCTTTACTTTTTCCTTTTATATTTATCCCCAGACTTCCATAAAACTATATTGAGATTATAGAAGTGGTGACATGATAGTCCCAGAGTGGTAGCTCATAGAAAACTGGTCTTTTGAACCACTGTGGTGTGTAAAAGGGCCTTTTGTGGAAATGTATGATACCTATACTATTTCTTTTGTTTTGGAAAAGTAAATATATTAAAAACTTTAAAGTAGCCAAAACGAGATACCACTAAGCACCCATTATAAAACAACTACTATAAAACAACCACTATAAAGCAACCACAGAAAATAACAAGTGTTGGCAAGGACGTGGAGAAACTGGAACCCATGTGTGTTGCTGATGAGAATGTAAAGGAATGTAAAATAGTGCAGCCCTATGGAAAACAAATTCCCCAAAAAATTAAACATAGAATTACTATGATTCAACAATTCCACTTCTTGGCATATACCCGACAGAACTGAAAACAGATATTTGTGTACCAATGTTCATAGCAGCATTTCACAATAGCCAAAATGTGGAAACAACCCAAGTGCCTATCAATGGATGAATGGATAAACAAAATGTGGTATGTACATACAATGGGCCATTATTCGGCATTAAAAATGAATGAAAATCTGCTTTATTCTACAACATGAATGATCTTTTAAACATTATGCTGACAGAAATAAGCCAGTCACAAAATGACAAATATTGAATGACGACACTTATATAAGGTACATAAAATAATCAAGTTCGTAGAGACAGAAGGTAGAGTGGTGGTTACCAGGGGCCGGAGGAAGGGAGGAATGGGGAATGATTACCTAATGGGTACAGAGTTTCAGTTTGGGATGATGGAACAATTTTGGAAATAGATAGTGGTGGTGATTGTGCAACAGTGTGAAGGTATTTAATGCCAAGGAACTGTACACTTAAAAGTAGTTCAATGGTAAATTTTATATCATGTGTATTTTACCACGATAAAAAACTTTACAGGACGGTCCACATTCTGAGTCTCACAGTTGTTATAATTAGATATTACCGCATAGAAACTCCAGGGATCATATCAGATAATATTATCTTTAAAGTACAAATTTCAAAACCTTATTAAGTAAAACTATTTCACGAGAGCACACGGACCTTTAGATGAGCCACGTATGTGTTGAAATGAAGTCTGCATTGCTGAACAGCCAAGGAAGATTGACATAATGAATTATTTTTCACACCAAATAAAAAAGAAGTTATTCTTCTGGAATTTACCATGATTCTTGTGACTAGGCTTCCATTGCCAAAATGCCTTTGGCAAGTGGACAGAATGTTTTTTATATATAATTCTCACCTAAAACAATGGTGTTAATTATGATTTACAAGGCTATTTTATTAGACTATTTCTATTTTTTAACCTGTTATGCCACATCTGCTGAGAGAACTTTTAGCCTTACTGGAGCATACAAGGCCAGATAAAGTGTCACTGCTTTTGTTTTGAGACTCTTTGCGGTGTGTGTTTCCATAACTGCTGATTTACAAACACTGCCAGGGCTAGACAGTTCTACTCTATACTTGCTACGGCACAGCAGTGCCAACTCCTATCTTTTAGTAGAAAAATATATAGACCATTTATCCCACTTTATCTGGGGAATAAAGAGGATTAGTTCAGCTAAGGGTAGAATTGTATAAAAAAGGGAGTTAACCTTGGGATGATGTAGGAAGATGGCAAAAAATGGTTGCAAGGGGATGATGATGTTAACAAATGTTGGAAAAGCCATTTGAACAGACTTTACAGATGAAAGAAATTCCCTAGGAGACTTAGGCACTGTAATTATATTTAGGCATAGAGGGATGGTAAATAGTTATGTACAGACTCTAATAAGCTCAAATAGGTTTACTAATGTTGTAGGGATTCTAGATTGAAAATTGTATTATGTAGCTATTTCCTGGGGGGAAAAAAGTAGGTGAGAAAGGTATAGACAGTAATCAGCTGTCTTCCAGACCCAGATTCCTTTGTGAGAAACTGACTTCCATTCTTCACAACTCTGTGAATTATCTTTCAGAAATTGTAATCTGGTCAATTTTTTTCTCCAGTAGAAATTTTATATAGGCTCCCACTGCCAAAGAGGACATCTATATTTCTTAGAATGGCACATCAAGAAGTTCTTGAATTATTTGTACCCATGAAAATCTAGCCCCCTTCCCTCTTTTCTCGTTCTCCTCTCTCCCCATCCCCATGCCTCTGTATATATGATATCAAACTTATTGCCCTAAATATCAGACTTTCTCACAAAACTCTACATCATTTCACATATTACTTTTTACCTGGGATGTTGGAGACATTTCTGCTTAGTGAGGTATGAGAGGATACTATTTCAGGTCAACTACTACTGTCTTAGGCATCTGGCAGGCAAATTAACTGTTTCCAGTGTGTCTCGCTTGGGAGGGACCTAAGAAAAGCATAAATGAACTTGAAAATTTCTAACAATTTAAGGACAAAGTTGAGGGATGTCACCGCAAGTGTAACTTTTATAATGAAAACCCTCAGTACACATAAATATTTAATTGGCATTTAACTTTATTTAAAAAATATTTATTAGTCAAATCGTTTATTCTTTCTGTTTTACCAATGTCCCTCTTCTAGCCATACATTAAAAACAATAAGCTATTCAATGCTGAAAATGTAGTTCCATTGGTTTAGCATTTCAATAGTACCTCTTGAAATGAGATATCCACCTCAGTCTATAAGAAGAGTAAAGAAAAGAATGAATTTGTTGAAGAGAAAAAAAAAAAAAACTGGCTAGTTGGGAAAAATTAAAATATAGTAATTTGATTCAGTTAGAAGTTGGAAAACTGTCATAAATTGCCACAAATCACACTAAAAATAAGATCATTTATGCTGAAAAGCTTTTCTTGGTCTGCTTCAAAGCAAAACTTGACACAAATATCGACTTAATCTTGTTCTTACCTGAGGGCATAAGAAAGTACTAAGTAATGTATCCTTTCTTTAATTCAGCATATAATTTTTGGTAACTGAGAGGTCAAAAGCAGCAGTAAGGAGCATTGAGAACACTTGAGTGGAGAAACTCACAGGTTTTCTACAAAAATATATATCGAAAAGTAATTTTTCAGGGAGTGACTGGCTATGTGATCTATGATACTTCCTTGAAACTATAAACTTCAGATATGCTAGAGTTTCAAAAAAGTAATTAATCTGCCTCGTGTATTTAATTTTTATCATTCTTTGCTTATCTCATCAAATTAAAATTACTTTATCTAAATCCAGCAGAGTAAGAATTTAAAGTCATAATCTTGGTATTCTGAATTGTAGAAACAACTGTGTTTGATATAAAGGAGTAAAAATCTATTAAAAACATACTAGAATAATTTAACTCTGCATTAGCATCTAACCTCAGTACAAAAATGGTATAAATTTAGGCTTTAACCAAAGCATGTTCTCATATAATTGTGATATAATGTGATTTTTTGTTTTTAAAATATGCCAGACAATCCTATTTTAAATGATGACACTTTATGTCTCTATGGAATGGAAAAAGGAAGACTAATTTTTAAAATTATTTTTATTGTTTAGAAAATGTTTATAATTTTTTTCTGAACTGCTGTTAGCACTGTCATGCTAAGACTATGTGGTTATAACTTTTTCTGGAATCTCTATTCTGTTCCATTTGTCTATTTTTCTATTCTTGTGCCAAATCCACACTTTTTGTTATTATAGTTTTCTAACATTTAGAAGTGTTTAAGTTTTATTGTCTAGGCTAGTCTCAAACTTTTCCATTTCTACTCAAATGTTAAAAATCAGCTTGCCACGTTCAGTAGGAAAATCTGCTAAGATTTTTATGGGTGCAATGTCAATTTGGAGAGAACTGGCATCTTTCCATTATTATTCTTTTTAAGTAAGCTTAGTTTTTAAATTTTTTTCTCCCCAAAGCCCCAGTACATAGTTGTATATTCTACTTGTAAGTCCTTCTAGTTCTTCTATGTGAACTGCTGCCACAGCATGGCAACTGACAGACGAGTGGTGTGGTTCCACGCCTGGAACTGAATCTGGGCCACCGAAGTGGAGCACACAGAACTTGAAGCTCTAGGCCATCAGGACTGGCTCAGCATCTTCCCATCATCGAGTCTTCCAAACCATGACCATTGTATAACCCCCCATTTACTTTGGCATTCCTTATTTTCTCTTAATAATGATTTGCAGTGTTTGGTGTGGAGGTCTTGCAAGTCATTAATAGACTTATTTTTGGTTACTTGAATTTTGTAACTTTATCAAACATAGAGGCAGATAAGAGAATGCACCACAAACGTAGGGCTCTCTGAGTTCTGACACTCTGAACATACACCTGAACATTTCTAACTAACATTTATAAAAAGAATCAGAATGGTACCAAACAATCGGAATGAAAGCTGGTGGCAAAAGGTGGTGGCAGCAAATGGAGGAATTAGTGGGCCTGAGGGGGTGATGCTGACCTCTACCCAGGACAAGTAGAACAGCTTCACTGGAAGAAGACAGCTTTGTTAACCCCTTTAAGTCAAAAGCTGGGGCTTACAAGAGCCAAGGGGCTGCCTCCCTGGCCCCTCACTCTGCTACATTCTGTCTGCCTCCACCACGACCCCGTGTGGACGGGGGCCCCAGGGCTCCCACGCCTGAGTCCTCAGCAAGACGTCGCCAGACTACAAGGTAAATACTGCTCTAGCGTCCAACAGCGCAGATTCTTTTTTTCTATAGAGATGGAATCATATATAATGAATTATTTTAACCTAGCATCTTTTGCTCAAAATTATGGGTGTGAGAGTCATTCACATTTTCCACTAATTAGAAATGTTTTATTCACACTGTTGTATAATTTCATTGTTTAAAACGCTTATTAAAAGTTTATTTCATCACAGGAACCTGTATTTACAACTGCTTCATCAAACAGGAAATCAGGATCTCAAAATATTATATCAACATATTTGTAACTGGATTACTAAATACACTTGGAGTGTAATCATAGGTGAAAAGTCATCATCACAAGTAACTGCATAGAGTGATCAGTGGAATAGTTAGAGGGAACCCAGAGCTGTCTCCAGGCATCTTTCAGAATACAACGAAGCTACAGAAACGTGACCCGTGCCACATCAACTGACAGCTGGTCGGATTTTAGCACACTTTCTTAAATTACCTTAAAGAAGTCTATTGAGCTTATTAAGTAATAGTTCTCTTTAGAAATTAAGGCACTGACAAATGATGCATCAATATCCAATTTATATACTTTAATTATAATGATACATTATTAAATGTACCAGATTTTAGATTTTAGATTTTATGACAATAACTCTTAAATGTACAAAATGACCAAAGCCAAAAGCTTTCTTTTCTCATTTGAGGGCTCTTTTTTGGTTCTCTATAATCTTTACAAAGGAGATAAACTAGAACAGAACAATGGAGACTTATTTTCTTTCGTAGAACGTTAGAATGCTGCTGGACTTAGAGATGTTCCATGACATTGAAAATGTGGGTAATGTGTCATCCATACCAAGAATAGTGTGCTTATGTATTTCCAAATAAAATTTAGGGATACTAAGGTGTTGCAAAATTCAGTTAGGAATCTCTCTCTGGATTATTTTCCCATCACTAGGCTATCTTTGTACTACTGTAAATTATTAAGTTGGAGTCAAATTAGGTTGTGACTGAAACATCTTTCTCTCTCACACACATACCTTTTCATTCACACTAAACTTGTATGCCTGGATGTGTGCATGTGTGTGTGTGTGTGTGTATATATATAAATATATATATGCATTTATAATGATTTAAACAACACTAAATCTGCTTAAGTTTTGTATAACCTGTTTTTATTGTCACATTCATTGGTAACTGGACATTTATTCCTGGAGCTGCCTTTATTTCAAGTCACTCTCCCTGTGGCTTATTTGTCTCTCCCTGAGACGTTTCCTTAATGGAGATCTGAGAAGTCGATAAGAAAACTGCAGCGGCTGTTGAATTTAATAGTCAATCCCATGATGGGGCTTGATCACTATGACCTTCTCACCCCAATATTCCAGCAAAAGGAGACAATCTGTGGTGCTTATCTTCTCTCTGGAGACACTCGGGAATGTACCTGATTCACTTTTTCTCACCTACACTGTATTGTCCTGATCTAAATTCAACATTGTGTAAAATGATTTTCCCTTCAGAAATACTAAGCAGTTCAACTACTTGTTCCTTTACTTGCTAAATAAATCAGATGGCTTGGAATCCTCTGGTCTTTATATTGCCATGTTCTGTTACTTTGTGTTAAAAATTACATTTTGGGATATTTGCAGAATATTTGATAATGAAATTGGTGATTTCACTAACATGTCAAATAAATGGGACAATTCTACATTTATACATAGAGTTTACTTTGGTTAGGTATTGAAGAAGCACATTTAATTCATCATTTGCTTACTGCTGCCTAAGATTACTTTTCAGAAGTATTTGGCTCAGCAAAGTGTGCGTCAACAGATTTTTGCAGGAGAAATGGAGGATTCTCTTATTTCTAAAACCGGGAAGTTATTGAACAATTGTTAGTAAATCCAGAGGATGACATAATCAATTCTCTTAAGAATCACAAAGGAATGAACAGAGAACTTGACCTGTAAGTTTAAGTAGCATTCATGGAAAGACTAAGAAAATTTTCACACCATTTATATTGGTGGACATTTCCAAGAATGTAATCTTTTTAATCTTACTTCTTTCACTTAGCATGTTTTCGAGGTTTATCCATGCTGCTGCATATATCAGTAATTCATTTATTTTTATTGCTGAATAGTGGATATGCATAAAAATATTTTGTGTACTCGCAAGTTGATTGACATATGGATTATTTCCTATTTTTAGCTAGTATGAATAATGCTGCTGTGAACATTCAGGTACAAGTCATTGTATGGATATGACTTTTTATACTTTTGGGGGTAGATATCTAAGAGTAGGAAAGTTGAGTCATTTGACAGTTATATGTATAACTGTTTAGGGAACTGCCAAACTCTATTCTCAAGCAGCTGTACCATTTTACACTCCCATCATCAATGTAGGAAGGTTCCAGTTTCTCCACATCTTGCCCAGAATTCTATACTGTCAGTCTTTTGTGTTATAGACCTAATAACTGGTGGTAAGCACCTTTTCTTATAATAAGCACAGACCGCACATCATATACAGAATTGTATATATCTTGTTTGGCTAAATGTCAATTATCTTTTTGCAATTTTTAATGGATTGTAAGAATTCTTAATATAGAAAGATGAGAAGTCCTTTTTCGGATGTATGGTTTGCAAATATTTTCTTTCAGCCTATGACTTGCTTCCTTTTTGTTTTACTTAATGATACATGTTGAGGAACACAAGTTTTTTGATATGTCTAATTTATTGCTTTTTAATGTACTGTACTCTTGATGTTCTATCTAAGAAATCTTTGCCTAATTCAAGGTCAAAACAATTTCTCCTATATTTTCTTCTAGAAATGTTACAATTTTAACTCTCAAATTTAATAATAAATTTGTGGGCATAGAGTTGTTTATCATATTCCTTATTGTTATTTTTGAATGTTCATGGGATCATTAGTGATGGACCTTTTCTCATTTTGAGATTAGCTATTTTTATCTTTTCACATGTATTTCTTAATAGGCTGACTAGTGTTTTTTTCGTTTTCTTCTTTTTTTTTAAATTGATTTTATTGATCTTGTCAAAGAACCAGCTTGGGGCTTTATTGATTTTCAGCTTTCAGTTTTGTTAAATCTACTCTAAATTTGATTATTTCTTTTTTTCTGATTGCTTTAGGCTTCTTTCTCTTTCTCTAGCTTGTTAAAACAGGAGCTTAGATTACTGGTTTTAGATCTTTCTTCTTTTCTGATAGATGCATTCAATGCTATCAATTTCCCTCTAAGCACTGCCTTCACTGCATCCCGCAAATTTTCATAGATTGTATGTTCCTTTTTCTTCAAAATACTTCTTAAATTCTTTTGTGATTTCTTCTTTGACCCATGTGTTATTTAGAAGTGAGTTTTTAAGTCTCTAAATATTTGAGGATTTTACAGCTTTCAGTCATTGAATTCTATTTTATTCTCTGTTCCATTGTGGTCTCGGGGCATAATTTATATAATTTCCATTCTTTAAAATTTGTTTAGGTGTGTTTTATGGCCCAGAATGTGATCTACCTCAGTGAATGTTCCATGTACACTTGAGAAACACGTGTATTCTAGGACTGTGGAATGAAGTGGTCTATAAATGTCAGTTAGATCCAGTGGAATGATCGTTCTCTTCAGTTAAATTCTGCCCTTGATGATTCCCCGTCTGATGGATCTACCAGTTGTTGAAAAGTGAATGCTGAAGTCTCCAACGTTAATAGTGTATTTGTTTATTTCTGCATGTAGTTCTGTCAGTTTTTGTCTCATATATTTCGATGCTCTGTTTTCAGTTGTATAAACATTGCAAACTGTTATGCCTTCCTGGGGAATTGATCCCCTCATCATTACGTAGTGCTACACTTTATCCTTGATGATTTTCCTTGTTCTGAAGTCTACTTTCTCTGAAATTAATAGAGTCACTCCAGCTTTCTCTTGATTCATATTAGTATATCTTCCTTTGTCTCTTTGCTTTTATTGTATCTGTGTCTTTATATTTAATGAGAGTTTCTTGTAGAAAACATAGTTGGGCTTTTTATTTTACCCACTCTAATAGTCTCTGTCTTCACATTTAAAGTGGTTATTAATATAGTTGAACTAATATTTATCATGTGTGTAACTTTTTTCTATTTATCGTACTTATTCTTTGTTCTGTTTTGTAATCTTCCTCAGGTTTTCTTACTTCTGGGGTTTTAAATGAGGACTTTGTATTAGTCCATTTTCAGTAGTCCATTAGTATATCAATTATATTTCTTTAAAAAAAGTATCGGTTACCCTAGAGTTTGCAGTATACACTTATAACTAATCAAAGTCCACTTTCAAATAACAGTACACAGCTTCAGTGGCAGGGCAAGTAATTTTTACAAGAGAATTTCCAATTCCTTCCTCCCTGCCATTATAACATTGCTGTCATTCAACTCACTTTTCTATGTGTAATAATCACTCAAACGTTGTTACTATTATTATTTCGGAAAACAGTTATCTATTAGATTAATTAAGAATAAGAAAAATAAAATGTTTTACCTTCATTTATGCCTTCTCTGACATTCTTCCTTTATGTAGATCTAAGTTTTTGATCTATACAATTTTCATTCACTCTAAAGAACTTTTAACATTTCTTGTAGGCCAGGTCTACCAGCAACAAACTCTCTAGGTTTTATTTTTCTGAGAATGTCTTTATTCCTCCTTCACTTCTGAAGTATAATTTCACTGGTTAGGGAATTCTAGGTCGGTGGGTTTTTTTCTTTCAACACTTTAAATATTTCACTCTACTCTCTTGTTTGCAGTTTGTGACAAGGAATCTGATGTAATTCTTATCCTGGTTCCTCCTAGGTAAGGTGTTTTTGTTTTGTTTTTTTTTTTTCCATTGTGACTCCTTTTGAGATTTTCTTTTTATCTTTGCTTTTCTGTAGTTTGAATAGATATGTGACATTATAGACTTTTTGGTAGTTAACCTGCGTACTGTTTACTGTAGCTGTAGGTGTCAGAGGCTTTGGTTTTCTCTAGTGCTCTTGCCCCCTCCTCGCTGTTGTCTTTGGATTTTCCTAAGAACTTCTTCTTAAAGAGAGTTTGTGTCTTGCAGCTCTTTCAGTTGTAATCCTCTGTCACTAAACTTGAGTACGGTTGAAATAGATGGTGGTAGGGTGGTGGGGAGAAGTGTTCTATAATCTTACGATCCTATCTAGTCTTTTAGTGGGCCTGAGTCCCTGGGCTATGACTTTCACAAGTGTTTCTCAGCCTTTCTTTTTCCTCCCCTTACATCAGGCAGGAAGGCTGGAGGGGGCTGGAGTTGGATAATTGCTGTTTCCCTGACAAAGCTCTCTAGTAACAGAGTTTCCCATGGAGCGTTGGCCTGTGTCGTGGAGAATGCTCTGGGAGTATTTTGCTTATTTTCCTCTTCTTTTGCCCAGAATGTGAGGGCATTTTTCTCGGATCTTCAACATGAGAATCTGGTGGGATTCCTGGAGGTAAAATCCACAAAAATTTGGACTATGGCCCCAGGAGTTTATCATTCTCAGGCTCCAGCAATTCGTCACAATGACCACATGTGTTCCTACCAGTTATGTCTCCAGGGGCTTCTGCTCCGGGTAAGTTGACGCAGACTGTTATTCACTGTTTTTGCCCGTCTCACCAGAGGCCAGGTGGGAGTTTGTCTGTGACCTCACTTCTCTGATGAGTCTAATAAAAGTTGCAGCTTTTCAGTTTGTTCAGCTATTTTCTTGCAATGCTGGAATAACAATTTCCAAGTATTTTACCTGTTGGAGGTGAAACTGGAAGTCCGACAATTACATTTTAATGCCGAAAAACTGTTTTACAAGTTATAAAGACAAAAGCTGTAATTTATTCTGGTTAGCACATATCTTACTGACACTAGGAATGGATGAGAAATTACCAAGCAATGTTTATTAATTTATAAATCAATTAATTGATGAGATAAGTTAATTACTTTATTCATTTTTTTCTGCACTTTTTCAAAAGATTTTAGCATGAATATGGATTATCTTGTCAAAGAATTAAGATGAAAAAAGCACTGTAAAGGGCAGCTTTGTAAAGAGTAATTTCAGGTGTGTAAGGTAGATAATTGCCCAGGAGCAATAGAAGTTTGCTTTTTCCACATAAATGATGTTATTACTTTATTTGTTAATTAATGGTAGTGCTTTTCAAAGAGGGTTGATTTCTCAATCATCAGAACTAACGTTCCTGAGTGTATGCAGAATACAATAGCACAGTTTTCCGGCAATGTAAATTATGTGCACTGCCTGCCGCTGAAGAAGTAAGCGCGGTTCTTTCTACCTTTATTCCACTCGAAACCTCTGGGATGCCTCCAAGGGTGTTATGGGCATGCAACAGTGCTGAGCATTGGTCATCTGCTAGATTTAATGATTGATTTGAGTTCATTCCCTGAAATGAGTGCTTTCTGCAGTTTTGAAATTGGTGTCTACAATGGTCAAATCAAGAATAAAGTTAATTGGGAAGTGTAACAATGAGGACCTGATGTGAATTAAAGAATAATATAAGATAGTGATGAGATTGTAATGACAATGACATGACCATGAACACGAAGAATTTGTTCAATGCTCTTTCATCATAACTCTTCTTTTCATCGGGGATAAAGTGATCTCTTCATTAGTGAAAGGCAGGACTTATTTGTCAGTATAATTCCACTTACAGAGGTAAGCTGTTAAAATTAATACTTTATGTATTAATAAATGGATCAAACGCAATATATGCACACTCAAGAGCTCTAAATGTCATTATTCTTAAAACCAACCTTTTAAATTATTTTCTCTTTATAATCTATTACTCCCACTGGATTCTGCCCTGCTAATTTGCATAGTATTCTATTACTTCCACACCATTGCCAATATATAGGGCCAAAATAGGCTCTCTGAGAGCTGGAAAGTAACCTATCGTTTTAATGAGTGCATTTCCTATGAAAGTAAATGTTTCAGCTCATATTAATTTCAGCCTATATTAATTCCAATATTTACAAATGTTTTAGCAGGTTTTCTTGGTTATTTATAATAAAATATTAAATGGATTTGGTTAATTGTTAGATTGTTTATTGTTTACAGAACATGGAGGACTGCAAATTAATGAATGACAATTTGACTCTTTTGGGAAATGGTTTATTTAACCAATTTTTAAAAACTTTACAAGTTGATTGTCTCATATGTATTGGTTTTAAATTTCTGTTTGATCCATTTTCCCTAGCATTAATACTATTACTTCTCAAAAATCATTATTACAATTCTGAGTGATATGATCATCTCAAATATGAAAAGGTTCTTGATAGGGATGGGAGCTCATGAAGCGAACAATATATGAAAGATTAAATATTCAATTTCTGATTATCAAAAAATACAGATATGTATAATCCAAAACAGAAGAAGTCAATCAAGTCAGTATCATATGTTACTTATTACGGTTACAACTATCAGTGTGTGAGGAAAGAAAATTACATAATAAAATGTGTTCACTACCTGGTCTCTATTCCTGACCATTTGAAACATGCTCTCTGACTGTTAAATCCTTTCTCTCTAAATTAATGATGATGATCCTAGGATGTTTTAGGATTCATATGCAATTAAGTATACGAAAACACCCTTATAAATATTAAAGTCAACTAAAAACTAATATTTCTGCTGATGGTATTTTTTCCTATTAATTATTAGTAGCTTGAATTCAGATAATGGAAAAAGTATTGATAGTATTGTTAAAAACATTTGGCTTATCTCTAGCAACTTTTCTTTTCCATGTGTCTCAAGTTATTACACATACACTATATTATTTTTCTGTAACTTTTACGTAGATAGTACATGGTAATTTATACAGCTAAATGGAAATTTTTCTTTAAAAATTGTGGGATTAAGAAAATGTATGATTAAGTTATAGTGTCATTTTTCTATTAAATAATTAGAAAAGGGATACCTTTCATGGGCCCATAATATATTATGATAAACACCAGGGATGGAATAAAGAATCAGCTGTGCTCCTTGCCCTCACTGTTATCTATCAGTAGTGACCTCTGTGCAGGGGCCATGGTGCGGACTCTCGCCAGCTCATTACTCACACAGATCCCCTCACTGCAAGTCCTTTGTGCCTTCGTCTCACGAAATTTCTGGCCTAAAATCTGGAATTAATGATTAGTTTCCTTTCATTCCATCTTTCTATCTATCACCCGATCATCTGTTTCTTTTTTTTTTTTAATTTTGTATATTCCTCCCATCCACAATTATGTACTGATTTGAGGTATACACTCTAGGAAATACCAATAGTAATTGAACTGATTCTGATGTCAGAGAATTTACAGTCTTGGTCAAAAAATAAAATGCGTGAGTAAAAAAGAAAGCTGCTAAACACAAGGAGCAGTTTATTTCCATAACTTTGTGAACGTCACCTAATCTGACATAAAAGAAATGAAAATAAATCAATATGGGATCCTAGCGATGGGAGAACTTACTTTGAGTAGTGCAATAAAAGATGGCTTTCAGAAGGTGAGGTTTAGAGGGACACAGGAGATAGACTTTTTTTTTAACTTAATATAGATTTAAGTTTTCAGTCATTATTTATTCCTTGTGTACAACTATTTATTGTTCCTCAACCACATCTGTAAGAAAAACCCACTTTTTCTCCATGTGTCTCCTTTACTCTCACACTACTACCACACTCACAATGCTTCTGACACCAGGAGTGTGTATGTTTTTCCCACACGAAGCAATTCTCTGTAACACCAGCTGAGTGTCCTACAATTTAACTCAATTCTGATACTATTTACGTGGAGATAGCATAAGATCCCACAGGTTCAGGGCTCAGTCCTACGAGACTGCCCGCCCCCCCCCACACACGTCAGATACCAATTGCAAGTAGTAGGTCCCCAGATTACCCACAACTTCTGTCCAATTTGGCTACATGTCTGAGATTCCCATGGTTTTCTCCCCCTTGGATTCGATTATTTGCTACTATGCTCTCAGAACCCCAGGAAACACTTATTTACCTTTACCAGTTTATTTTACATAAAGGATGTGATAAAGGATACAGATGAACAGCCAGATGAAGATATACACGGGGAAGCCTGACAGGGTACTGAGTGCAGGAGCTTCTGTCCCTGTGGATTTGGGGAGCAACTCTCTCCCAGTTCATGGATCTGGAAGATCTCTGAATCCCATACTTTTGGGATTTTTACAGAGGCTTCATCACGTAGGCCTGATTGATTATTAACTCCATTTCCAGCCCCTATCCCCTGTCTGGAGAATGGGGGGTGGGGTAGGCTGGAAATTCCAAGCCTCTAGTCATGGCTTGGCCTTTCTGGTGACCAGCCCCCATCCAGGAGCCACCCAGAGTCACCTCTTTAGAACAAAAGACACAGCTGTCATCCAGGGAATTCCAAGTAATTTAGGGCCTCTGTCAGGAACCTGAGTCAAAGACCCAATATTAGAATCAAAGACGTTCCTACTGCTTCGCTTAGGAAATTACAGGGGTTTTAGGAGCTCCATGCCAGGAACCAGGGTCGGAGATCAATATATATATTTTCTATTATCTTCCTACAGTCAATGCCAATTTTATATAAAAGTAAAAGCCATTTATAAGTGAGGTTATCTATAAATACTCCACTTTAATATTAACTTAACCTCAAGTAGAAGGGGAGAGGGAAAAAGAATAATTACGTGGTGCAGTAGAAAAAAGAAAAAAAATACAGTTCTACCAAAATTTCATGCTGCTATGCGTATGTCACTCTCTCTGAAATGCGGTGTTCTCATTTACCAGTGTTTGCCTTTTCTGTTTCACATGTTTTTGAGAGAATCAGAGGAGATAATACACTTTGGACTTAGAAACATATGGGTTATTTTTGAATTTATTATTTTAGTTTCCCCAGGTACTCCATTGTACTAGCAATGATTCTGAAACACTTTGATTCAAAGTAGAAAAATACATTGAAAATAAGGCATCTTGTTGTCATCCCTCAAATCCTATTGTCATCTATAATGAGGAAGCTCTGAAAGATATGGAATTACTCTACAAAAAAAATCAATAGTAACAGTCTTCCTTTTGGAATTGAGAGGACTCTAAGGACATGCAGAGCATAAGAGCTTGTCAATTTTACTTTATTTTATTTTTTTAGAATGGTGTGTGTTGACTGAAATGTCACTGTGTAGGAAATGACCATTCTGTAAGTAGTACAATTTCCTTCACCTTTTATTTTTTAGAAAATAATTGAAGTCACTTTTCTCTGTGACCAATGCTTCTCTCAGAGTGAGGATTAAAATGTTATTCTGTTGTTCACCCACATGAAAGCAGTTGTCATGCACATTTATAGCAAGTGCCTGAAAGGAAATGGAATGTTTTAGTACCGCAGAGAGCTCCATACTCTGCAGACAGCCATCAACCATTACATTATGTGAGCAATTCTGCGTTCCTTTAAAAATCTATTGGAAGCAAGGTTATATTGCTTTATTTTATCACTATATCGGCATTGTAATTTTATTTGCCTTAATTTAGCTTATGTGATAAATTCTAAATTGACACAATTCTAAATAGAAATTCTAAATAGAAAAGATAATATAATACTTGAAGAAAATTCAAATTAATGTCAACCATTATAACACATAAAACTATAAGTTACAGTATAAAAATATGTTCTATATTTGCCATTTGAAAAAATGTTTACTATATGAAATCCCTCCATATAGGCCTGAATCAGGATACGTGGGGCTAGAAGTCCATAAGTGGGTACGAAGAGGACAGCAAACTGGGTACATTTTTCTTACAGGATAAAAGTAGAATGCTCTGTATACCCATAAAACCCAATGCTTGAAGTTATTCAACACTCCAAACTGCTCACCTATGTTTACTTGTTTTAAAATTACTTCATAATGTTACTGTCTAATTAACTCTTTAATTCTACTTTGTATATCCCTACTATTTTAGAAATAGCTTATATTTAATTATTAACTGGCTAGCATATTAATTTTTTTGATGATCTTAATGTGACATGTTATATGTGATCAAAATTTGTGCAGGATATAAATAAAAATAATTCAGTATTTTAATACTTCATATGTCCTTTGAAAAACTGCTATTACCTATTAATGTGACCTTTTCTTTTTTATATTTAATGCAATTATTTTACACACGTTACAAAAGCACTAATTAATAATCGTGTAAACTGTAATTTTAAGTTTGGCAAAATATAATCGACTTACTCAATCCTGAAAACATTGGGAGAAATACAAGTGTAACTAATTGTTAGAAATGTTACCATTCTAAGAGAAGTGAAATTTAAAATATTACCATTTCTGGGCTGTAGCTTTTAAAAAACTACAGAATATTTTTGAGTTAAGCAAATCAATGTAATACTTTTCACATTTTCTGGAAGTAATATGCATTATATGTGCTTGTATAGGTGGCAAATAGAGGGAGTCATGAAAAGGAGGAAAAAAGAAAATATGCTTAGTTTATATAAAAATCAAATAAACATCAGAGAAAGGCAAAATGAATCCATTTTTTTTTTTACCTCATGCACAAATCAAGGAGTATATAATAAAGACAGTGAAAGTGAATTCCTCAGGTGTTTTATTTTTCTTTTGCAATTTTATTTAAAGGCAGGAAAAATATTGTTGATGATGGTCATACAATGTGAACAATATGCTAGGTGTTTTACGTATGTTTAGCCACACCTTCCTCGTGACGCAGGCATTATTAATCCCATTGTGCTTGTGCACGTGGGCATGTGTATCTTGCTCAAAGTCAATCCTTAGCTCAAAGTCAATCCTTGAACACTGTTCAAACCCAAATAGTCAAATCTAATACGCCACTGACTTTCAAGAAATGTGAAAAGTATTTTACTGATATGCTTAACTCCAAAATATTCTACAGTGTTTTAAAAGCTACTGCGCAGACATAACAATGTTTAAAAATTTCCACTTCTTTTAGAATAGTATCATTTCTAACAATTCTTTATACTAGCATTTCTCCCAACGTTTTCAGGGATCATCGAGTCAACTCTGTTTGCCAAACTTATGGCACTGATATTCTACAGTTTATATTTCCTTTTAGTGACAATCATTCTAAGCATGTGTGTGTGACTATTCACTGTCTTTAGGATTTAATTTATTGTGAAACTACAAAACTAAGTTCCAGTGTCAGGTGAGTAGATGTATCCTTCTGCCAAGGATAAAGAGTTAGCAAGTCTCCACCATTGCTTTGTTCATAGTGAGTGTAACTGGTTTAGATTGTTTTCTTTACAACCCAAAGAGTATTTTTCATTTAAGATAAAAGAATACACCCAAAAAGAAAAAGAAACATTCTAAAAGTTTCACTTTAAGTGGCTTAGTGTTTAGACAATATCCCTTTATATCTAAGTGTTACTCTTGGATGTCTCTGGGGCATGATATTAATCATCACATATTTACAGTGTCAAGGGCATGGATACCACAGGGGGCCCGGCCCGGTGGCCTAGTGGTTAAGGTCATACGCTCCGCTTTGGCGCCTGGGGTTTCGCAGGTTCGGATCCCGGGTACCGACAGATGTGCCTTTAGTCAAGCCATGCTGTGGCGGCGTCCCATATAAAGTAGAGGAAGATGGCATGGATGTCAGCCCAGGGCCAGTCTTCCTCAGCAAAAAGAGGAGGATTGGCAACGGATGTTAGCTCAGGGCTGGTCTTCCTGACACACAAAAAGAAACACCTGAGATAGAGTCTAAGCACAAATATGAATTCACTCAATGAACCACTCTGAATCTTATCTAAGTAACAACAGGACAACTAGAAATAAAAACAGAGCCTCTTTTCATGTAGAAATATATAGTTATGGATATAGACATTAGTTGCTCTTTAATGTCTGATAGTAATATTTCCTATGATAAAATAATTTGCTTCAATACTTTCTCAAGACTACTTGTATCTATTACTTAACATCTTTAAACTACTAAACATTACAAATAATGTAACTAAATCAAATAATTACCTTTATTTTATATGCATAATTAACAGAAAATAAATTCTAGGCTAAGAACTCTTATTTAGAACCATAAGCCAAATTATTTATCTTTTCTTTACTGTTGCAATATATACTGTAAGATTTATGTGATTTTGAAGGAAAACCAGAAGATTGATTGTATTTTAAACTACTTTAAAAAGAAACAGTAAGTGTGAAGTAAAACATCAGTTTCAGAATGGGGAAGATCAATTAAATTTAGGTGCTTGTTCTATCACTGTTCATAAACCATCAATTACTTGCAGCTCCAGACTACATCTTTACCCGCAAATCAGCCTCAATACGTAACCTGTGGATTTTTAGTAAATACTGAAAGTCAGAGTAGAGTCTTA
This sequence comes from Tapirus indicus, assembly GCA_031878705.1. Classification (NCBI taxonomy): domain Eukaryota; kingdom Metazoa; phylum Chordata; class Mammalia; order Perissodactyla; family Tapiridae; genus Tapirus; species Tapirus indicus. The sequence continues at coordinate 7,055,222 of CM062918.1, forward strand.
GGATGGTGTGTTATGTCTTGTTTTGTCTTGCTGCTTTAAACAAACACATATGTAGCAGTTGGAAAGAAACTCCTTGGACATCTTTTTTATTTTATGATCTCTTGGATATGATGGAAAATGTGTGAAACATTTTCTATTTCTTGTCATCTGGATGATTGCATAGCCTGAAAACCATCTTCTGGTAAAAAATATTTTAAAATGTGGTATAAACATATTTAAACATAGAGCTTACCTGGCAAAAAAGTAAAGAGAAGGCTCAGAATACCAAAAAAAAAAAAAAAGAGAGAAAGCATTTTTTTTTCTCAGCAAGGCTAGCTAGCACTGTAGGAAAAGTCTGCCCCAGGGTCATGTGCTAACACTTCAAGGCCTAGAACTTTGGTTTTATATAGCCAAGAGCAGGAAGCAGGGCACAGTGGCTGTCCTTTCCCTCTTTTCTTCTATATCATTAACTTAGTATCCTATGATTTATTGTGGAAACAGACCTTTGTTCACGTATTTGAAATGCTACATGTATCGTGTACAAACTTTTGTAAGTACTTGGATCTGTTTTAAGACTGCATTCAATTTGTCTGAACTGCCCACCAATTATCCTGACTGTACTAGATTAATTAATGTATAACTTATATGCATTACAATGTCTAATAAAGTAAGTATGCCTTTGCAAACTATTTTTGGTTGATTTTTTTCAGACACTGCATAATTATCTTGTAATATTTCACAAAATATCATTGAGAGTTTGAATTGTACCAATATAATATATTTTAAGTTGGAAAGAATAACCAATTATCAGCGTGGAGGCTTCTTACCCAAGAAGATGAAATTTTTCATCTTTTGTTTATTATTTATTTATTTTATATCCCTCAACGGATATTTGAAACTTTTCTAACGTGTGCTCTACATATATCTTATTATATCATTCGAGTTACGATTAAATGTCAGTAGCATATACTATGTTTTTATGTTATTCTCTCCTCCTTTATAAACCAATCTCATCTATAGGTCCTGGAAATCAATCTGTAAACAATGATAATTGATCTAAAGTACTGATATAGCAGTGTTCTATGAACAATTCATACTGTAATATTTATCACAGTTTAACAGGATCAGGATTCTCCAATTTTTAAAGAAGTTATTCTTGACAGAATGTAACAAAATCATGTTTTTCTCATTAATGACATGAGCCGTGATGGCTGCAGGGTAGTCTCTGAGGATGTGTCAGCCTAGTGGAGAGCATTGCTGAATGAACGTTAGGAGAATGTCGTCATTGCCGTGGCGCTGAATTACCTAGAAACGAGTTCGCCCAGCTTTATTTTTTCCCCTAACTAAGCTTTATGGTGAGGAGTGATATCGAACCATTCCTGAGAGATAAATTCTTATCTTTACCTTTAGTCAGTTCATTTTTATTTTGTTCATCTCAAAATTTATTGAGTAACATATGCAAGTTTAAGAGAAATGGAGAGGGGTCTCTACTTCTCTGTCTTCAGAGCGAATTACAGGGCAGAACAGCTGTAGAATTCAGGTACTGTTCGCTGCTGGATTTGTATAACTTAGATCAAGTAAAGTATTCTGTTTCCAGCACTGAAAGACCGCAATGTTTCCGAACATCTTGTACAATCTGCTCTGAGTTAGTCGATGCTGTTACCTGTGTACCTGTGTTGCTGAAGTGACGGGTAACTAACCAGTAATTTCTTCCTCGTTGCTTTCATTGGCGGCTGCCCACATAGTTTAATGGCGTTTCTATCTTTTAACTATCCTCCATGCACTAGTTTTATTCAAAGATATCAGCCCATCTCATACTCTTTGATGCATCTGTTGATCTTCTCCCAGCCACGGATGTTATTGTGCTTACAAAATGTTTCAATATGCACTTGAGTCACTTATGTTGCTTACCAAGAGCATAACTGCCCTCTTTGTGTTCACTTGACAATTGCTTTCGCAGTGAGGTTTCACCAATTCATTTTACTTAACCAGCTCTACAATGCTGAACTGCTATTTCCCTAGGAACTCAAATATTTTAGCAGTGAAAATATTATTCATTCATTAATACAATAAGCTATTATCATTCGTTGTGAATTTGTGTTTGGGGGATATAAACAAATACAACAGATGGGCCTTTAGGAAGTCAGGGAGACATGTAGGAAAAGTTAAAGGACAGTGTAACAACACAGTGTACTATTAGAGAAAAGTGTTTTGTAATTGAGAGGAAAGAGAAGTCACTTTGAATTAACATGTTGAAGAAGAAAATGGGATTTAGGACTGACTCTGAAAGACAGAGTTGTGCTTGTGCTGACTATTTGTCAGCTTGTGCTTTATGCTTGGCTCCATTAGAGCTGCTTACAATGGACCACAAGACAAAGAGAGGGAGAATTTTAATGTATTCACGACAGCCACTTTGAGCATCATTGTGGTTTGGCAATTACCTCTACCTGATTAAACTACTAGACACCTCCAGGGTGGAGGGAGCATGTGGATGGAGTTCAGGGAACATTTTAGTAAAGTTGGTATGAAACAACTGATTTTGAATTGGGAAAGCATCATTAAGGAACAGTAGTGAAGACTTTCTAAATTAATTTTGAAGACTTTTTGAAATTAATAACTTGAAAACATATTGTCTCCAACTAGTGTGAGATGGGAGAAAGGTGAGCCTGGAGCGTGATCTGATTCTATCCCTGGAATTACTTTGTTTCAGTTTTTCTCCATGTTTGCTTCAAAGTCATTCTCTTGTTGAAATGGTTGCTGTAGTTCCAGATTCATGCCTGTACTTAATATCAACACGTATAATTTTTGTGATAAAGCTTTCTTTTAACAGAAAGGAAACATTTCCTAGTAGTCTCCAGCAAATTATTCATCATGCTGTATTTTTGCAAATTGATTTAAATGCTCATTTCTGAACGAGCGCCTGGCAAGGGACTACGCTTAGACTAATCAGGACTCCCTCTGAGGCAATGAAAGTGATCAGCTTCCCCAGAGACACATTAATTCCCATGGATGAAGGATGGAAATTAGAAAAAAATCGTAGTTCTTCTGGAGGATCTTGAAGTGGGGAATGGATGTTTAATGGACATCAAGGAAATTTCATTATTTGGTAGAAATCAACTGTGAAATTGTTTAGACCGTGAAGAAGGGTCCATAGTATTTTTTAAATATTTATCGGCATATTCAAGCTTCTTATTTTCTTCTTACTTAATTCTGATATTTTATACTTTTCCAAGAATGTGTCAATTTGTTATACATTTTATTTTTATTATGTTGTTTTAGTGGCATTTCATTCTTCATATCTGTTTATATCTTTCGGTTCTCAGTGAGATGGTAGAGTTCAAGATCTCAAGGTATAATTTTTATTTATCTGTCTTTCTTGCAGTTTTATTAATTATTGCCAACATAATGCAAAATTTTAGTGTTATATATTTATATTTTCTTGATGGTCATATCTTCCACTGTTGTTACTTTTCTACAGTATATATTCCTTTATTTTTGTTTTGAATTCAATTTTGTCAGATATGAAGTTGCTACTCTAACTTTATTTTGATTTATCTTTGATTTGTATGACTTTGTGTTTTTATTTGTAACATTTTGTGTATTTTTGTAATGATTGAGTCTTTTGTGAACAACGTATTATGATATTTGGTTGTTCTACCCATTTGGAGGGTCCTTTCTTACATTGTGAGTTTAACTAATTTAATGCCATACTGTTTCATCACACTTACTTCTGATATTATACTTCACATTTCCAACTTACTGTGCATACCCCTCATTTCTTTTTATTCTCTCTGTTTTTCTTCTCTCCATTGGACAGAGCAAGTTTACTCTGTCCAAGTCTAAATCAATTGTTATTCTTATCACAGCTGCCTTTACTTAAAACCCATACTTATATTAATTAACTTTTGTTGATTTCTTGAAAATCGTATACTCACACACATATCTTAAAAGGCATTGTGTATGTGTGTATGTCTACATATTTCTGTCTACCTATCATCTATCTATCTGTCTATCTACCTAATCAAGATACAGATACATCTTAAAAGGCAATTACTAACCAGATAACCAGAGAAAGATATCACAAGAAAAGTAAACTACAGACCGATATCTCTTATGAATGTATACATAAAAATTCTCAACAAAATTCTAGGAAACTGAGTCTGGCAATATATGAAAAAGAATTATATACCACAACCTAGTGGGATTTATCACAGGAATGCAAAGTTGGTTTAACATGGGAAAATCAATTAATGTAATATACCAAAATAGAGAATTAAGGATAAAAACCTCATAATTATCTCAATAAATTCAATTCTTTTTTTACAAAATTCAACACCATTTCATGATAAAAGCACTCATCAATTTAATAATAAAAGAAAACTTTCTCAACCTAATAAAGTACATCTATGAAAATCTCACAGCTAACATCACACTCAATGGGGAAAGACTAAATGTTCTCCCCCACAAGATACAGAACAAGACAAGAAAGTCCACTCTCACAAGCCGTATTCAACATTATATTGGTGGTTCTAGCCAGGGACACTCAGCAATAAAATGAGATAAAATTTATGCAGATTGGAAAGGAGGAATTAAAACTCTCTCTTTTCTCTATCCACAGTTGGCATGATCTCATATATATGGAAAATCCTAAGGAATCCACTAAGAGACACTTAGAACTAATATACTAGTTCAGAAAGTTTGCAGGATACAAAATCAAATATACAAAATCAAGTTTGTATACACTTGTAATGAACAATCTGAAAATGAACTTAAAACTATTTCATTTACAATAGAATCAAAAATAATAACCTACTGAGGAATGCATTTAACAAAAGAAGTGCAAAACCTATACTCTAAAAAGTAAAAGACATGGGGCCGGCCTGGTGGAGTAGTGGTTAAGTTCGTGCATTCTGCTTCTGTGGCCTGGGGTTCGCGGGTTTGGATCCCAGGTGCAGACCTACTCACCATTCACCAAGTCGTGCTGTGCCAGGTGTCCTACATGTAAAATAGAGGAAGATGGGCACAGATGTTAGCTCCGGGCTGAACTTCCTCACCAAAAACAAAACAAAACAAGAACAAACCTAAAAGACATTGTTGAAAGAAATTTAAAAAGACATAAATAAATGGAAAGACATCCCATAGTCATGGACGGGGAGACTTAGTATTGGTAAGGTGTCAGTATTCCTCTGGTTTATCTCCAGATTCAATGCAATCCATATTAGAATTTTAGCCAATTTCTTTGGAGAAATTGACAAGCTGATTCTAAAATTCATATGGAATAGCAAGGGACCCAGAATAGCCAAAATAATCTAAGAAAAAAAAAAGAACAAAGTTGGAGAATTCACGCTTCTCGATTTCAAAACTTACTATAAAACAACAGCAATCAAGACAGTGAAGTACTGGCATAAGAATGGACGATTTAGATCAATGGAATACAATTAGGAGTCCAGAAATAAAACCATGAGTCTATGGTAAACTGATTTTCAACAAGGGTACCAGAACGTTTCAGTGGGGAAAGGACAGCCTTTTCAACAAATGTTGCTGTGATAACTGAATATCCACATGTAAAAAAATAAAGTTTAACCCCTACTTCACACCATACACAAATATTAATTAAAATGGAAGAAAAACTTAGATATAAGAGCTAAAACTATGAAACTTTTCAAAGAAAACATAGGCATGTTTTCATGACATTGATTAGGCAATGATTACTTAGTTATGATACCCAATGCACAAGCTATAAAAACAAAAACAAAAAATAGATATATCGGACGTCATCAGAATTTAACAAAACAAAACAACTTTTGTGCTTCAAAGGACAGCATCAGAAAATGAAAATCAGACAGGCAGGTTAGCACAGGGATCTGGCACTGCAAAGGAGCAAGGGGGTTGCACGGGGGGGACATTGCTAAGACATAGTTCTGCATTATAGCTTAAGACAGTTTAGGTAACTGCAAGTTTCCTGAACCTCTTCTGACTGTCTGTAGGGGACTGAACTGCTTGATTTATGGAAGCTGCAGCGCCGCCGCTCTTCCCCCGCTGCTGCTGCTCTGACTCACAGTTGCCTTCGCTTTTACTTCTGTCCTCTGCAGAAGGACCCCCTACCCAAAAAGGAATATAAAAGACAGAATGGCAAAACCGCTCGGTGCAGCTCCTCCCTTGGAGTGTGCCCGCTCTGTCTATGGAGTGTATCTGTCTAATAAACTCCTTACTCTTTGTACCCATCCTTGCTGTTCTGTAAATTCTTTTACAATGTGACATTGAGCAACCTGGACCCGCAGTGCGGTAACAAAAAGACAGGGGCCGGCCCCATGGCCTAGTGGCTCTGCTTCAGTGGCATGGGTTCAGTTCCTGGGTGTGGACCTACACCACTTGTTGGGGGCCATGCTGTGGCAGTGTGTTTTCTCTCTTCCAAAGATCCACTTATTCATTTGTTGTCATTTTTTAACTTATCTTCTATATTTCTTAGCATTTATCTCATAATTACTATCATTCTTGATGCATTTGGGGAAAATTTTATCTGTCTACTCCTGCAGTTTTGATTCATAGGGTGGATGTTCATTATTTTCATCTTCTGCAACAGTGGTTCTTTCCCTCAGCTGTTTATTTATCCTATGTGCTCACGTTCCTCTTATAATATCAGCCTTCCTGTCTGATAATGGATAAGGAGTTGAGGCCAAAGGGCAGGTCTCAAGTTGAGGGCATCAATGTGAGATTAAGAAGAGGGAGAGGATAGACCCCAAGCAAAGGGACTAAGGTAACACAAAACATTGCTGACCACCCAATTTGCTGCTGCTCCACTTAGGGAAATTTTCTGGTCAGGGAGGAGACATTTTCCTTAATTTTTATTCTACCAACACTGGTCACTTAGAGAAAGAGGGGTTACAGAAGTAAATAACTAAATACAGCTAGTTATTCAGCACTTTTTTTAATCAACCTCTCACCCCAGCAAGGATGTGTCACCCTTATATCCCTGACTACACTGGACATCCTGGGTCCATAATACCTGTTGTTTCCTTTTTCTTGTTTTTTGTCTTTTGACAACAGAGTACATAATGATGTTTTCACATTTTTTTTTAATATTAAAAAATACAAATTCAGTTTTCCTTTTCATTTCTGTAGATAATCTTGGATTTACTTTGGAGAAGGAAGACTGAAGCCTATGCTAATCCATTTTATTGCCAGGAACCAGAATCCTTATGATCTCCCATCCAAATATATCACTTCTTTAATTATAACCTTTTAATACTTGTTAGGAATTATTCCTTCAACTTCCAGTAATTTGGGATGGAGATGAGATCCTGAATCGTGTGGTGAGCATACCAAGTTGATCCAATCTCTACAGATTTACCTCCAGAAAGGTTGTAAATTTTACCTATACATAGTGCATAACAACTTGTGTTCAGTAAACTCTAGCTAATGGTAAAGGTTTTTGGGACTCAATGAAAGTGGTATTTGTAGAACATTAATTTGTTGATGAGAAATGGATGACTTGGAAGCAGAAAGATACCTTTAAAGACAAAGTAGGAGGCTTGCTGTAAGGTGATGTCAGTGAGAAAAGAAAGTATGAAATTTGTGTCATTTGCTTAAAATTAAAAATGACGTGGCATGGGGACTGATGTTGACATATGACATAGAAAAATTCAAATAAGAGTAGGCAGGATGCATGCTATTGTCACATAAAGAATAGAAAGGGGATGGACCACTCTGAGTGTATTTTATTTGTTGTCCGTCAGTAGACTCAGGTTAGATGATGTTCACAAAACAGTGGGCATAAACTGCTGCTTTGATTTCATTGCTAATAATTATTATCTGTGCTTGTTTTGGGCTCATCACCAAGAGTTGTTTTCATATATTTATAGTTATACGAGCTTCTCGAAATCTGAAATAATAAGAAAATCAACTGAGAGTTCTGGCACACTCCTCAGTGAGTGACTATAGCTACTCCAGAGGGAGTTTGGTATTTACGGAGGTGAATTTTTCATTGAGTGTTGATCACTTAGAGTACTGGAAAAAAGTCATAAGATTTGAAATTAGATTAAGATACAAGTCTCAGCCTCTCTTACTTCTCTATTCCTTAGGAAAGTTATTCAATCTCTCTTAACCTGTAGAGATAAACATATGTGAGATTTAGTCTGTCTTCATTTTACTAGTTTCTACCCTTATTATTTCCACATACACACATTGGGTGTATACTTTGTGCAAAACACAACAATAATTACTGATTCCCAGGCATGAAAGATCCTGCTCTGAAGGGACTTAAAAGGAGAATATAGATAAGTTAACCACAGTCCGTGAGCCAGTATATAAAGTATTTTAAAATAGTTATACTAGAAAGTTAGTATAAGAAGACAGGAACAACCACCAAATCAGATAGGAAGACATGATGCCTTATTAGAAATATCAATTATGAGCAGTATTAGAAAGTAAACATAAAAATAGCCTCTAAGCAAAACAGACAGTTCCTTCTAAGGCAGAGTCGTAAGACACCATGAACAGGGTGTCAAATTGGGCTGCTTTGGTAAATAATGACCCTCCTCATCTCAGTAACTTACCACAACAGAAGTTTATTTATAGTGGATGCAACAACCTTATGGTAGAGAAAAAAGACATATGGTAGCCTCCAGAGCTGGTTCCTATGTAGCTTTTCCTCATAAGTTACATATATCATGTCTACATATTTATCTTTGTTCAAAAGGAACCACAAGCCAAGTCTGATTTCAATGGGCCAAGGAAGTATAATTCTGTAACAGAGGTGGGCTTGGCAGACAGGGACAGCAAAGAATTTAAACAATGACAGAGACCACCACAGAGTATTTTGACGGTCGCGTATAAAATTTGTTAGGCTTGGAACACAATATGGATTCGAGAAACGGTAGATGTATTTGGAAAAGTCGATATGGGTCAAACTATGAAAGGCTTTGTATAACACGCAAGGGAGTTTCATTGAAGAATTATATGTATGACCAAATTTTCATTAAAAACATTCAGTCTAGTAAAGAGAGAAAAACTCATTTTTAAAGGCCAGACTAGGAGCGGGGGTGGGGTGGTGATGTTAGGAACCACTACAGTAAATTATACAGATTAAAAAAAGATGAATGTTGAAATAAAATCCCATAAGAAATACTGGAAAGGGAAAGAGAGTTTGGATAAATAATTAGGAGGTTGAATTGATAAAAAATTGTGACCAAACTGATAACAATGACAAAGGAGAAAAAAATCTTGACTTTTATATATTAGCCCTGGGCAACTCTGTGAGCACTGGTCATCCTTCGTCAAGACAGAGAAACCAGGAAAAGTGAAATATTTAAGAAGATGTGAGGAGGTGAGCATTTCCGTTAATAACAGGTTGAGTAGATGTAATCTAATAGATGAGTCCAGAAGGCTGTGAGATATATGTTGTCAAGATTATACTCTTAATTTGGAGAAAGGACTGAGCTGAACCATACATTTAGGGCTCTGATTGTGTAAGTGTAGTTTACACTGCAAATCTGATGAGCTCATTTATGGAGGATGGAATATATTTAAAAAAAATTTTTAGGGACAAAATCCTTGAGACCATAAATATGGAAGGACTGAATGGAAAGAATTAAAGTACTAAAGGGACAAAGGGACAGAAAGTTAAAGCTACTGGAAGGCAGAAGGAAAAAAAAGGAGGAGAGTGCTTTATAAAATAGGATTATCCAGAAAAGTCAATATTTCCCCAAACATAGGAAAATAAGGATTCAAATTGTTACTAGATCTGGAAATTAGTAAAATTCCAGTAAATTAGTAAATTTCTGGTTAGCATATTTGGAAAGGCTAATGATCTAATGCACCCCTTCTGCTTCAAATGTATAGCAATAGTAGACAAAATACTCTAATTGTTTAAAAAAAGAAAGCAAAATGTAATTAGGCTAAAATACAAGATCAATATTTTGTAGAACAGAAATGAACTATAAATTCAGAGAACTACGCTTATATAGGATATCTCAAAAGATCAGTGCAAAACGAAGTAGTAAATGCTGCAAACTCATAATAAAAAACACTTGAAAGTTTGAAGATTCAAATTTATTTTAAACTTTTTAGCTTTGTGAATTTTTCCATAATTAACTCCTAATTTTATTTTTCTTTCAATTAAAAGCACTAAAATAAATTTTTAGTTTTATACTTTTGTTTCAATCGGAATGGGGTGTGTAGATAAAATACAAAACACCCAGGTAAATTTGAATTTCAGATAAACAATGGATGCTTTTTAGTACAAGCATGTCCCATACAATATTTGGGACATGCTTACAGTGAAAAAGTATCTATTGTTTATCTGAAATTCAAATTTATCTGAACGTCTTGGATTTCTATTTGCTTAATTTAACAACTGTAAATCAGGGTGGCTGAAACGCACACAAAAATTTAATTCTTATTCAAAATTCATAAAGTTAAATAATTGTAAAATACATTCAAATGAACTTTCAGTTTTTTTTCTAAGTCTATAGCATCTATTCTATTGAAGTCTATAAACTACTTAAAACTGTTTAAAGACATTTGGAGTGCTGTATAGACTATTCGGTAAATGGTGTTGAGGCAAATTATTGTATCTATGGAAAAATAAATTTACTACTCTTTTTTTTTTTTTGCAGGGTAAGATTTGCTCTGAGCTAACATCTGTTGCCAATCTTACTCTTTTTTTCTTTCCTACCCAAAGCCCCAGTGCATGGTTGTACATCCTAGCTGTAAGTCCTTCTAGTTCTTCTATGTGAGCTGCTGCCACAGCATGGCAACTGACAGACGGGTGGTGTGGTTCTGCAACTGGGCAGCAAACCCGGGCCACTGAGGCAGTGAGCGCTGAGCTTTAACCACTAGGCCATCAGGGCCGGCTCTAAGTTTACTACTCTTACATCATACAAAAAATTTTAATAAGTTTTAAAAGCTAAACTGGAAAGTCAAAATTTAATAATTAGAAGAACTTATAGAATGCTTTATTTATTTATCTTGGAGTAGGAAAATATTTTTAATTAAGTCACATCATAAAGAAAAAAAGTTGGTGATTTTGAGAGCATTAATATTAAAAGTATCATATTAATTTCAAAACACCATAATGAGAATAAATGGACAAGCCATGAGAGGATATTTGCAAGACAAATACATTATTTTGTATTTATATGCAAAATATGTAAGCATCTCCATCATTTCAACTGGTGAAAGGAAAAACAAGCCAAGAGAATAATTGCCAAAAGTCATGAAGAAGCGTTTCACAGGAAAGGAATCACGTGTGGCCCATAAACTCAAGAGAAAGATGCTCAACCTTGTAAATAATCATGGAAACACATTAAAATTCTACTTTTTATACCCAATAGCCTGATAGAAAGTAAAAAGTCTGGCAACGCCAAATCTTGGCAAAAATAATGCAGACTATGCTGATGAGAGCATAAACTGGTACCGCCATTTGTAAATCAACTTAGCAATACCTTTTAAATAAATGATGTATTCTATTTAATCCAGTAATTTCACTTCTCCCTATGTATCCTAAAATAATTTCTTATATATGTGTAAGGAGAGAAGTAGAAGAATGTTCATTGTAGCATTTCTTGTGATAACAATAAAAACTATTGGCACAACTTAAATTAGGCAGTAAAATAGAAAAATAAATTATGGCACTACAGAAATGATAGTGAAAATTAATATATTAGAAAGACATAAGTCATAATGTATAATCATGAAAACATATTAAACAAAAAAATTGCAAAATATATCATAGTATTTATATAAAGTGTATTTTATAGATGTGACATAATTGGTGATAATGTAAAAACCATGCAAGGAACGGCAGATCCCACGTTCAGGAGAGTATACTTATCTCTGGGAGATGAGAGAGGAGTAAAGAGGATATTTAAAGTTATCTGTATTTGTTATTGATTGTATTTAAAATATTATGAGACAAATATTATAAAATGCTAATTTTTAACAGGCAACTGAAAATAGATGTTAATGCTCTGAAATTGGATGATTGCCTTCAAAGCCTAGCTCTGCTGCTTGCTGGCTGTGTGACCTCAGGTAAGTTATTGAATTTCTCTGTGAATATTTCCTCATTTACAAAAGGGGACGGTAATAGTGTATACCTCATAAGGTTGTTGTGAAGATTACATGAATTAATATTTAGAAAGTGCTTAGAACACAACAACCCTGTATTGGTGTCTGAGAAATAAAGTAAAATTATTAAGGTGGCAGTACATATTTGGTTGTTAACTAAATAATTCTTATAAAAATAATGTAGGTGATTATCATAATGGCAGTTTTAAAGCAGTTATGTGGCCAAGAACAATTTAATGAGCAAAAGGAAAAACAAGTGTCCATTTCTTTTAAGAATCTTGTCTATGAAAAGGAGTGCAAACTCTATGGTCATTGCGGCGATGACAGGACTTCTGCAGATCCTGTACGGAGGCGGAAGACCTAGGTGAGAGGCTGTGGACAATTCTTGAGAGAAGGAAGGAGACTAAGGCCTTCCACTAAAATTTGAGGGCTGGTTTAATCCTGAGCCTAATTAAAACTTTATTTTTGGCGAGACTAGGGATGCTTCTTAGATGAGAGCCAAGGGAAAAAAATATAGAGAAAATAAAAAAATGTTATTAATTCTGGAAAAGAAGTTGACAGAATTCTTGACTGAGGGCCTCTGTTTCTTGGGAAGTAGGATGTGTGATTAACTTCTGAACAACTACAAGGAGGTCCTCAAGGACAGTTAAAATTTGAGAGGAGAAGTAGTAATAATGAATTATGGTCAAATAGAGGCATCTCAAAACTCACTGTTTTGTAATATTTTCCACCAGACTCATGCAACATAGCATTTAGGAGTAAATAGTAAAGAGCGACTGATGAAACTGTCTCTCTACGTATTGAGAACCGATATCGAGGACAGACTGGAGTGGGGGATCTAGAATCAGAACTCCACAGTTCCAGTTATTCTTGGCCAAGGTATTTAACGTCTCTGGATTTGTTACAATTATCAGTAAAATGGGCAGAAGAATAGAACTTACATCACAGAGTTGTGTTAAAGCAACTAAAAGAAGTAACTGAAACACAGCCAACACATGACAAATGTTATCTATTACAATTTCTTCTTTTATTAATACTATTGAGTGCTATGATCAAATTCTGAATCTATGCCTCAAGATTATTCTTTTTTTATGAACTAAGATTTGTCTCAGTCTAGGTTTAATAAAGCATGCACAATTTTCAACTACCTCAGTATAAAAATCTGCATGTGGATAAATCACACTGACTTCAAGATAAGCAGTTTCCTTGGAGAATGGGTGATATTGAATAGGATAGAGGAAGTTCATATGCACCTGTTTCACTTTATATTTCTAACCTATTTTTTTAAGTCTGAAAAATTGCTAGTAAAAGTCATCTTTTTCAGCATTTACTATTAGGCAATCACTGTGCTAAACACTGCATGCATTCGTTTATTGTTCTTTATATCCTTCACATAGTTTATTAATATTCTGTTTCTACTCAATATTTAATAGGAACACATTTTTAAAGAGCAAGTGATGAAAGAAAACATGAGGAAAGTCAGAATGTTCTTTTCAGTAATATTTTTTGAGCAAATCCTCAAGACACTGCACTTTGTGACACTTTGAACTTCAAACAAACTGCTTGGCAACCTTCTTGGATAAAGAACGCACATCGTGGCTGAGGGCGGGGCTTGTTGTTTGCTCCTGAGGTTGTAATCCCAGGAAGGAATGGGGCTGAGAACTGGTTTAGACTTGATAAACGTAGGCTATCGGAGAGGATGTCTTGCACAATTTCACAGTGAAGATCCTGATTGATCCTCTAGAAAGTACAGTTCTCCAAACCAGACTAGCCTAGGGAAAGACCAATCCGAATTAGGAAAAAAATACAACTTTCTTTGACAAAAATTGTAATGATAAGTTTTGTTGAGTGAGAAAGTTTTATTACTATTGGTACTGACACAACTTGCTACTATTATAGCCACTGAAGTTTCTGCTAACACCTCTTTTAGAAATAGATCACACTATATGTTTAGCATATCAGATCTCTGTTAAATAAATTTGCATTTATGATGCACTTAATAATAATTTTAATGCTGTATCATTTTTACAATCTTATTTAATTACCAATTTCCTTAGAATGACTCCTACAAATTTTTATTAACTAGGCAAAAAGCAATAATAACTGAAATCTATTCAGTCCATCTAGTGGGCTAGAAGCTCTGCTAGTACTTTATACACTTTAATACTATTCATTACAAGTTTTTATGCCCTCTCTAAATTTCACATATGAGAAAATACAGGCTTAGCTAGCACATTGAAAGAAAAATATGTTAATTCCAGAACTGTCTATTTCAAATTCAATGTTTCTTTCACTACTTTTTATTGGCAGACACTTTTAACTTTATAGAAAAGCACGAATCGATGGAGCTACAATATAGGATGTTAGATTCTAAAGCACACTGTTTGTGTAATTTTTCCTAACTGTTACGTCTCACCTCTGCTGCATAATATCACTTTCTCTAAGAATCCCACAGCAAAAGGCGTTTTGTAGTTATGCAAAAAAATTTCAGATATCAGTTCATCATTTGTTTCTCAATACAACCCTCAGAGGAATACATGGTTTGTACAATTATAGCAATTCTGTAAAGAAACTCAGAAATATGTTCAGCTTGCCCAAGGTCACAGAGCTAGTATGTGTTCAGGATTTGAACCCAGAGCTTTTGATTTTCAGAGCAACTAAATTTTCACAATTGTCAGTTAGTTTTCTAACATCAAAGAGATGTAACATGTGCTTGGAACTTGACAAATGCATTGATATCTCATTGTTGGATGGGTCATCTTACACCTGTGCTAATGCTCTATCTCTCTTAGGTATTTTCTTTTATATATTTTAAGTATTTAATTCTTATTTATCTTGAAATGTTGTAATTTTTCACTTTTCTAAAAAAACATGTTGGACTTGGACAGCCTTTGTTAAAATCTGCTGCAAACTTGACAGAAAACTTTGCCTCAACACTGTCTTCCAAAAGAAATACAATACCGAAAGGCACACTTTGATTAGGAAGAAATTTAGAAGAATGGGGGTGGAGATTCATAGGAGGGGTCATATGACATGCAACATAGCTTTTCAGTAGAAACTGGTAATTGTAGTTTGCTTTTCTTGTCCCAAGTCTCCTTCCAAATCACTAGGCACCACTTTTTCCTTTTAATTTCTACCTACTTCCCACCTCAGACCCCCATGCCTTCTTGAGCAAGCAGAGTTGATGCTGTTTCCACTGAGAACCAGAGCTTCAGTCCATATAAGTGTTTTTTATCCAGCAACAATATTTTGAAGGAAAAAAGAAAGAAAATAAGAGTTTCAGTAAAGGCACATCTTTTTTTTTACAAAGATACTCTCTTCCCAGGCACGGAGAAGATAACATTGCACCCATAGGAATAAAATATATAATTGTAAAAATGTCCCATAATCAGAGTGCAGATCGTTTTTGAATACTAGTCACTTTAAAGTGTAACAATGTGCATTGACATGTAAATGGAAATACAGTGATCCTGCTGTCATACTTGACTTGAAATTTAGCTTTTCTTAAATCAGTTTCCTATCATTATTTTATTCAGTAAACCAATACATTTAATTGTGAAGTTTTCATTTATGCTGAGGTCAGGAAATTACTTGAATTTTAAGATAATACTTCTTTATTCTAGGATAAAAATTTGTGACAGGGTGAAACACAGAATTCGTATGTATATCTATATATTTGTTAATAATTTATTTTGAAATCCACCATAGAAAAAAGTTGTAGAGCATAACTGTCCTGTATTAAGGGAGTTATATTTAGTTATTACTAAAAGGATTTACATATTTTCAAAAATCCCAGTGTGTCAGCTAAATAATATTTTAAATTATTTTAATTATTTAGGGTATTTTTAAAAAATCACTGAATGGCTGGTTTTCTACACTGAATTATTTGAAACATTTTCTAGGTAGTCAATTACTTGGATATAATTTCATTTTATTTTATTTTCAATGAATATTTGAAATATATAGAAATTTGAGTGACTCAATTACAATATAAAACAGTTTTAGGGCAATGTCAACATCAACGTGATTTCCTTTCCATTCATTAATAACTCCAATTAATCACTCACTACTGATTCAACCAGCAGCTGAGGATGTAAGATAGGGTGCAAGCAGAGCCTTGAGACCTGGAGGAATCCAGATTAAATCTTGCTGGAGTTGAAGCAGTTGGATTCCAAGATGGGAAGACAATTGGCCTCTTGGTACTTCAGAAACCTCTCAGCTTACTGGAGGGCAGGTGCTAGCAAGGACCAGGATGATGAAGAAGTTCCAAAAATTCACTTGCCATGCATCTAGTCTCAGGAGCTATTTCCCTGTCAAGTGGTAAAAATTATTAACAGACCGAAATAAATACAAGCAGAGCCATTGAGGGCTCACTCATATTATTCAAGAATGAACCTGGATTGTCCTGCCAGGTTAGAAACACATCTCGGTATTTCTGGTTGAGGAAAAAGGGAACATGGAATGGATAGTAGAAGTTATAAATAGTAGGAGGTATAAATACCTTATGAACAGTTATTGGGATGAGGACTGTAGCAAATGTGCATCGTTTTCCTTGCTTTGTTATGTACATATTTGTGTTCGCTAACCCTTTTCCACCTGTCCTCTATCTCTACTATTTTAAAGAGTATTAGTGATGGTTGCATATATGCATTATATCTATTGTATATAATATCTATAATATCCAGAATTTATTTTTATATGTTTATTTGGTAATTACATTACACAATACTCAAGTGAGATTATGGCTGCACCAGAAGAAGAATTACATCATCCAGAAATGGATACAAGTTACAGGGATAGCTAGGTGGTATACTGATGAGTGGAACCACGTGAGTGTGTGTCATTGTAAAAGGGATAATTACATCTTATTAGGCAGAAGTGTGATGCTATATAATAGGATGGATAAGAATGAAAATCAGTCTAAAAGGTGGATAGTATCTGAGAGTCTGTTGACGTTTCAACACTTTTCTTGTTCCTTTCCAGGCCCTCCCGAATATCACAGGGGCTGGAAGACTGGAAACCAACTTCTCAAGGCTCTTTTGCCAGCATATTTACAGTTTAGGGCTTACCAACAAGAAGCCTATGTGGAATGTGCTGGACAGAGAGAACCGATTGGGCTCCCGCGGTGGTCGTTGGGCGGATGGGCTCCAGCACATGGCACAGGTCAGGTTTTGCCAGCAGCCTCGGCCTCATCTTCCCATGAATTACACATTTTGTGTTATGGGTGTGTCATTGGAGGCGGCTCCCGTCACTTCCATGCCTTCTGATTTCCTGAGCATTAGCAGGCACATCTCTAACCTTTATTCCTCCAGCTTTTTCAACAGTCTTATAAGCCTCTAATTTACTATATGAAATCTCTTTCTGCTTAATATTTCTGGATTGTTTTCCATTTTCCTGAAGAAAACTCAGTAATACTGGAGCACCAGAACTGTGCTTGAGGAAAGTCCCCTTCCTATTCTGCTCTCCACTACTCTTCCCTGATTCCATCAGAATTTGTTTACCGGACAGTAAAGATTGCAGAAAAGTTTACCTGGCCTTTTAGAAGCCTAGTTCGGCATTCTCTACATGGCTCAGAATTTAGCGTATCCTGTGGGAAAACTGACTGCACATTTCAGGCACTTAATTTTCCAGTTTTTCAGCCTAGAAGAACTACTAAAAGCTCTATTGTTCTTTTTTCTCTGCCAGAGGCCCAGAATTCTCCACTTAGAGTCAGCAAATGCCCTAAGGGATATTTTTTGCTGGTAATTCTCCACTCACCTGAGAAGGGTTCTTCCCTGGAATTTTTATTTATCTGGTTCCCATTCCTTCCGCAGTTCTCAGATGCCTTTGAAGCTCTGCCTGTGTTTTGTGACGGAGCTGGCTTTTTTTCCCTGCCACCAGAGCATAGGCTAAGAATGGACTGAGCTGCCTTATCAAGTAGTGACCTTTCTATTACCAGGAATGCTAAATTGCAGATTGGATAAACACATGAAAGGCATTTTACTGAATGGATTATCATCGTGATTATGGAGAGTTAATCTACTCTAAACACGGTTTGTGTTTTCTAAGTAATTTTCCAATCTGTGGCTCTATGATCGTATTTCTAATGTGATGATTATTTTGCTAAAACTGTTACTGGCAGCACTGCAAATATATGTCTATGTTTGTGTAAACACAAACAATAAAGTTGGATTAATTTAATTTTGCCAGTGTTATTTTCTCTCCTTACAAATTAATTATGCTATACAAATCCTTTAAGAAAATTAAAGATGTATACACACGCCTATTACATGTTTGGAAATTTCAAGATGGCAAAGGTTGATACGAGAAGGCAGTGGTCTTAAATTTGACCTTGCACCAGAATCACCTGGGAGGGTTGCTAAAACACAGATTGCTAAGGTCATGCTAGAGTTTCTGATTCGGTAGGTCTGGAGCAGGAACTGAAAATTTGTACTTCCAACAAGTTCTCACCACTAATGCCATTTCTGGGGACCACACTCTTGAGAATCACTGGTATAAAGAAATGAAACAGGTGCATGATTTTACTTCCTTTAGTTTGTGCTTATCTCAACCTGAAATACGAAAAGTGTAAGTGAGGGCAGAATGGGTCCCATGGCTTACAGTTCTGCTCTATAATTTGCACTTACAAATGACCTGTCAAGTAGGTTATATGATCAGCTATTTAAATATTGATGAGACATTTTTTCCTCACTGCTGTTCTCAGCTATACCTGCTTGGAACTGTAAGCAAATCATTTTGTCAGTCCACGTGTAATGCACATTACTTTCTCTTTCTCTCCCTCACTGTGTCTTCCTCCAATAATTTCCTGTAAAACTTGCTGCTTTACCTCTGATGGGGACAGCAGCAGCTCGGATCATCCATCAACCCAGTGCTCCATGTCAGCAGTTTCTCAGATGATATAAGGTGATTCTCATATGACATAACCATCAGAACGCCACAAAGAAGAAGTCACAGTTGTCAGCTTGGGTCATAAACCACAGGGAATCTCAACGAGCCTTCTAGTACCTGCCAAGACTAGTATTAAAGAGGCGGGAGGACGGAGAGATAGCATGGTGACAAATGGCAGGTAAATACGTCTTTCAATATTAAAATGCATACAGTGCAGCATCCATACTATATTCACTATTGTTACAATTATGTCACCATTTTCCAGATTTCTAGAAATAGAATTTATATCAGGCATAATATTCTCAGAGAGCGTTCACATGTGGAAAATACACTTTGGAATTACAGCTACTCGTTTAAACATACGGAATTTAATTTAGGTAAAGTTAATAAAGATGCAATTGTTTGGGGCCCCTTGCTCAGGTACATATATTCCTTCCTATAAAATAGCCTTTGTTTTGAATTTTCAACTTAATAAATTTGGTAAATTTTATTAGTCAAGTAAGTTTCACGTAATTGTAGTTTAATAATTTAAAGAGAACAAGATTTTCATCTTGCATTTTCTTCCTTTTTCTTTACCTTTTACTATTGTTTGAAAATTGGACGTCATTTCCAAACCAGTTAAAAAAAGAGAAAAAAAATCTTGGGCTTGTTTATGTTTGATTCCATGGAGGACACGTTCGTCCATGTTTTATAAACTTGGGGAACATGTTTTCTAAACCAAGTGGATATGTATTATTAAAAATTAAAAAAAAGAAAAGAAATAGAAAAAGTTCCCAAAGTCAAAATATAGTGCAGAGCAAGATAGGAGTTATTAAAGCTGAAGAGAATAAAGCACTTAGATTGCAAATGCAGCTTTAATGTAAATAAAGACTCCTTCTGAGATTTCTCCATATTATTATAACGATCAAATGTGGATTGAACCTGATTGTCTCTTAGCCTTTCTCTAATATTTTTGGTTTCTTTGCTGTGTTTGCTATACAGGCTGTAAGACGATCTGAACATAATTTCAAGGTTTCCAATATTTTTGTTGGTGGTAGTGATCATAGTTTTAATCTCAAAAGGCTCTTTCGTGTTCTTTATGCTCTTTTTATACAATCATTTTTGTTATTTTAAGGATGTAATTCGTCTTGGACTATTTTTAGTAGATTTCTTGGGGGTTTTTATGTGTATTGTTTTTCTCTTCACTTCTTACGATGCTTATTAAATCACTTATGTTCTTTATTTTTGAAATTATATTCCTTTAGATATTTTTTTCTTACGCATTCCTGATTACTATCATTGATATTTATATTTCAGAAAGAAGAAATGGATAATTAGCTGGGTTTCCTGTGCTGTCTAATCAGTAGGATTGTTTCTCAATATATTTTTCCAATAGATGTTGCATCAAGAGGAGTAAGCTAGATTTTGCTGTGGTAACAAACAATCCTTTAATTTTAATGGATTGACACAAAGGGTTATTTCTCGCTCATGTTGAACTTCCATCTGGGGTCTGGATCTGTGCTGTGTTTTAGATTGCCCTCACTTTGGGACTTATGCTGCCCCAGCAGTCATTGTCTGGATTTTTATCGATCAAAAGATCGATGTGTGGCCAAAAGAAAGAGAGCACCAGAGATTCTTCTGTTGACAGTTAATGCTCCAAACTGGAAGCAGTACTTATTGTCTACCGCCAGTTACAGCGGCCACACTCAACCTCAAGAAGGCCACAGATTGCAGTCCTATCAATGTCCCTTGAAAGTCAGAGAATTCAGACAGATTTATAAGTCACTAATCACTGCTATAGGTCAGAATTTGACCGGGAGCTCCATGCATGATGGAATGGGATATGTTGATTCCTAGACTTCAGTTCACGATGCCTTAGGTGAGAGGCTTCTTTAAGGAAGTGGGCTTTCCAACTGCCAGAATGAGGAGGGTTTTCTCTAGGAAATAAAATCCACACTAGATCCTCAGCTTTCTCCAGATTCTTTAATCAATCGCATTAAAGAAAAATGGGTTGCTATTTTTCCTAGATGTAAATGTTAGTTGCCTCAATTCTGCATAATGCATGAGTGGAAGAAAGGGATTGGAGGTGAACTCTGTTTTCAGTCCTAACTTCTACCCTTGCACAATTTTATACTTGCTGAGTCAGAGCCAAGGGCACTTTAGGATGTCCCTGTGAGATTGCATTACAACTTCTCTTCCCTTGTAGCTTACATTAAACAGCAGCTTTCTATGAATTTCAATCAATAAGTATACTCCATCTAATTTGTCATTTGATGTAGATTGATTCTTATCTATTTTTACATTTTAGTTTCAATAACGTTTCAGGAGTGAGGGTCATACATGTCTGGTCTCTGTCTGAATGGAGAAGCTAAGGTATGGTTTTTTGTGTGTGTTTTGTTATTTAATCTTTAAATAAATATTTTATTTCAGAATAGATTTAGATTTTAGAAAAGTTGTGAAGACATACAGAGAGTTCCCATATACCCATACCCAGTTTCCCCTCTTATGAACATTTTATATTAGTGCAGTATATTTGACACAAATGATGAACCAATATTGATACATTATTGCTAACTAAAGTCCACACTGTGATTAGATTTCCTTAGTTTTTAACATAATGTCCTTTTTTCTGTTCTAGGATCCCATCCAGGACACCATGTTACATTTAGTTGTTCTGCCTCCTCGGGTTCCTATCGGCTGTGACATTTTCTCAGACTCTCCTTGTTTTAATCTTGACGGTTTTGAGGAGCGCTGGTCAGATATTTTGTAGAATGTCCCTTTCTTAGAATGTTTCTGTTTTGCTCATGATTAGACTGCAGTTTCTGAGAGGGACATCAAAGAGGTAAGGTGTCATTTTCATCACATCAGATCAAGGTACATAATACTAACATGCAATCGCTGCTGATGTTAATCTTGATCATATCAGTGAGGTAGTCTTGGTCAAGTTTCAACATAGTGAAGTTACTTTTCCCCCCTTTCCATACTGTACTCTTTGGATGGACGTCATTACACACAACCCACATTTCAGGAGTGGAGAGTTAAGCATCGCCATCACGAGGGGGGAGCACCTACATAAATCACTTGGAATTATTTTGCACAAAATATTTGTCTATCTTTCCTCAAAATTTATTTATTCAAACATTTATTTATATAAGTAGAGACTCATAGATACCAATTTATATTTTAGGTTATAATTCAATAGTACTTTTTTTGTATTGTTCCAGCTTTAGTAATTCGTTCTTTTAGTTGGATCCTGCATCCCTTTTATATAATACCCTCATCATTGTGTGTGTGTGTTGTCTGTTTCTAACCATGTTCTTATTTTCTGGTATTACAAGCTGCCCCAGGCTCACCTTGTATATTTATTACTCCATTCTGAGAATCAGCTGTTTCTTCAAGTAGCCTTGGTTCCTTTAATTGAAGAGAGGAATTAGAAACAAAGATCTGGAAAATAGATACATTCATTACTACTGGAAGCCATTGGTTCTGGGCTCTCTCAACTGACAGGAAAAAAAAAATATGTGTGTATACAACCCACGAATCATGAATATCTATCTATCTATCTATCTATGAATGAAATGTGTGTGTATCTCCACTGTGTTGATAATAAATTAAACATGGATTCATAATGATGTCCTGACCTCTAATCCTTTAGCAGATGGCTCATCTGTGGCTTATCCCTTGTTTGTCTATAACCTCAGCCTCCAACAAGGACAAAACTGGCTTCCACCATCTGTGATTCTTTTACTTCATTGTTCAATAACAGTATACATGAATAGTATTTTCAGAATTGTTAACCCATACCCCCATGGGAAGCAACTATATGAACTAGAGTATGGTGCTTGTGTTCAGTTCATTTTTCCTTTAGTCTTACAGACTATTCATTTCCAAAGTTACTTAGATCAGCATCTTCTTCTTCACAGCTTTCAGTGAGGTTATTTCATACATTTGTAAAATGGGTTCATTTGTCAAGAGTGCATTCCATCCTGTGACACCTCAACCTCCTAAGTAATGTTTTTGATTTGCATATATTAAAGTTCGTTCTTTGTGCCATAATGTTCTATGGATTTGGACAAATTCATAGTGTCATTTGTCTATCATTACGATCTTATTTCTCGGCTTTCTGTTTGGTTCCATTCATCTAGGTGTCTATTATTTTGCTAATACCACGTTGTCTGTATGCTGTAACTTCATAGTAGGTCTTGAAATCTGGTATCATAAGTCCTTTAATTTTGATCTTCACTATTATGTTAGCTACTCTAGGTCTTTTGTTCTTTTTTGTACACTTTAGAAACAGTTTGCAGAGGTCTATAAAATGGCTCACCGGGACCTTGATTGTATTGAGTTCAATCTATTGATCAAATTGGGAAATATTGACATTTTACACAATTGAGTCCTCCAATGCATGAACATGGGCTATTTCTCAATTTATTTAGAATTCCCTATTACTTTCATGTGCTTTGCAGATTTCTGCATATATATCCTGTTCATATCTTTTTAGATTCATACCTCAGTATTTTATAGGTATTTTATACGATATTTTAAAATTTCAATTGTTCAGTACTGGTATACATGAAAGGAAACGACTTTCATATATTGATTTTGCATGCTGTAACTTACTATATCAACTTATTAGTTCTAGCATTTATTTTGGTAGATTCTTTGGGAGTTTTCTATGTAGACAATCATGTCATCTGCAAAACAAAACAAAACAATTATTTCTCCTTTTCCAATCTGTATACTTTCTAGGACTTCCAGTATGATGTTGGTTAGGAGTGGTGAGAAAGAACATCCTTGCGTTTTCTCTGAATTTAGGAAAAATTCTTCAGTCTGTCAACTCAAACTTTGATGGTAGCTGTAGGTTTTTGGTAGACGCCCTTTGTCAAGTTGAGGGAGTTAACATCTATTCCTACTTTGCAAGAGTGTTTATCATGTATGAGGATTGGATTTTGTCAAATGCATTTTCTACCTCAATTAGTATGTTCATATGAGTTTTCTTCTTTAGCCTGTTGATATACTAGGTTATATTTGTTGCATTTTAAAATTGAAACCAATTGCATTAATAGAATAGAGCTTACTTGGTTGTAGTGTATAGTACTTTTTATACTATTTTTGTGTTAATCTTGCTAAGCAAATTTCAGCTTTGATTCTTTTTATTCACTTGTGTCTCTAGATTTTGGGTATTAGTTTGCCATGGTATCTCAGTTCTTGAATGAGTCCCAGAAAAGTCATTGATTTTTAGTGTTTCCAGCTTTTTCTTGTTGTTAGGATGAAAGAAATAATTTCTAAGCTCTTTACATGTTGGAGCTAAAACCAGAAGCCTCCCTGCCTGCCCCCCCCAGTTGAAAAATTAGTATCTTAATCCTCACTAATTACTGAATAATAACCCCCCCAAAAATGGTTTCTGTAAAATTATTATATATTAATTATACTTCCCCTTCCAACCTTTCTACAGTGGCAGGACTGAAAAAACAAACAAAGGAATTTTCTTTGTTTATTTTCCTTCTTTCATATCACTCACTTATCTATTTCTTTGGGTTTAAATAATAATATCTAAGCAAAAACATCAGTTAAATATGGTCAAGAAAACCAATGCTACCAGAAATAATGTATTATTGTCAAACTCTAGGAAGGTCTTTAGCCATAGAATTCTCCCCTCAGTTCGTACTCAGCAATGTCACTAATTACGTGGGTAAATGCCAATATTTGCCAAGGGAAAGTAAATGAGAGATTATTCTAGCATACCTGTACCAAAACTGTGTCACAAAATATCTAGACAAGAGGGAAAGATACATCTAAGGTAAAAAAATTAAATTTAACTGGAGTGTCCTGCATTGTATTCCCTCCAAGTAAAAGCTACTAATAGTGAAAGAAAAGAAAATCAAATTCAATAACTGTCAACAGGCTACCAAGGAATCTTCAGTCATAGTTAAATGTCCTCTGTATGCATCATTTCATGTCATTCTGAAACAAATACATACAAGATATAGCAGTATAATCATTGTTGTTTTATTATAAAGAAACTGAGGACCAAAGAGATTAATTTTTATGCCTCAAAGTCAAATAGATAGAATTAGAACAAATACTTGAATCCACACCACATGAACTTGCTACGTAGTAACAAATCAGAAAAGCAGTTGTTTTTGTGTCACACTCTTAGACAAAGATGGATTGCATTATTTATGACTGTGTTTAATAATTTTTTAGAGCATTTGGAAAATTTCGGTACACACAGAAAAATGAATACAGTGTGAGTGAATATTTGGAAAGATGTCAAAAGAAGAATGGTTGAAGATGCTCAGAAAAGAAGGTCATGGTAACCCTCCTCACATGAAAAACAAATGGCCTGAGAAGAATATTAGTGATAGAGGGGGTTTTAGATCCTCAGTTTCCTCATTTTTAATGTTTTATGTCTTGTATCTTAAAAAAAAAATGATAGAAATAAAGGAGGAGCTGCTCTTTTCTCTGAGACTCACTGAGCTGCAAGCTAGCTGTTTGGCACGTGTGATAGGAATCTCCTTCAGATTTATTTTGGTTTCCTGGAAAGCTGGCTGTGATCTACATCATCTATCGTAACATTAGTTATCCTCTTGGCAAGCACATTCTATCTCTGTGGACATATGTTTAAAAAAGGTAAGGCTGATGAAATATGTGAATTCTTTTCTCTCTCTTTTTTTTTTTTTTTTTTTTTTTGCAGTTTTTTGTTCATAGCATTCTATTTGGCCAAAGTTTCTGTCTGTCTAGACAATGGAGTGTGCTCTTCCAGGGGTGGGGGAGAGATGGTAAGAAATTAGAATTGTGAAGCAGGAATAAATAGGGAAAGACATAAAATTTGGATTCTTAATTTTGCAACAACACAATAGTCTGGAAAGCCCGATCTTTTTTTAATAAATGTATAAAATAATGTACCCTTTAATATGTATTAACATATCAACAGTGAGACCTGGATGACCAGATTACAAACTATTTCATAGTGTAGGAAGGAATTCAAAGACGCATGGTAAATTCAGAATTTGACTCACCAGTGGGTGGTGGAAGGAAGAATAACAATAAAAAGAAGAGTCTGAGGTGGGAGAGGAAAGCTTTCAGATTAAGATGGACCCCTCCCTTTGCTGATGAATCTGGGGAGCGGTTTGGTGTGTTGACAGGTAGAGGGAAGTGCCAGGAAAAGCTGTCACTGCCCTACCTTCCCTTTGGGACCCTGGGAGGAAACCTCTCACTGGTGACATGGGGCAGTCTCAGCAAGGAAAGAGGGTGGGACAGAGTGAATATGCAGAGAGAGGGATTATTTAATAGTCCCAGACTTCACTGGGCCTGCTTGTGCTGCATCAGCACACATGATTTCTTACCTCTCTTTGATGGTTGCAGAGGTCAGCCTAATTGAAAGCCTGTCCATAAGATCTGAAGGTCCTTAAATCGCCATCACTCCCCCTATGAGGAGGTGAGGTGATCTCACAGCTGAGGATGTGGCGTAGAAATCCCGGGCCAGGGACTGTAGAGACAGTATAAAAGAGGCTTAGAGGACTTGGGGTAAAGGAGATCTAAGACACCACAGAGGCCTTCATGAGGGCGACTGGGCCCCAAGCAAGCCCAGAGAATGACCAGGTCAGCTGAAGCAGCCAGGGCTTCAGCAGCAATTACCAGGCTCTCACCCAGGGAAGAACCAATCTCGCCTCCCTTCACTCTCCAGGGAGCAGCTGAAAGCAGCCGCTCCACAGAGGATGCTATAAGGAACCAGTGGAGCAAACATCAATCTGTGGGTGACACTGTCCTCTGCTGTCACAGTTATGGAGAGCCACCTCTCTCTCCACAGAGCGGGGGAGGAGCAAAACTAAACACGAAGCATCAGGGGCAGAGGAACTTATTAAGGAGAAGAAATGATCAGAGTATCAAAATACATCAAAATAATTTGCTTTCCTTTTCTCTCTTTTTTTTTTTGGTGAGGAAGACCAGCCCTGAGCTAACATCCGTAGCTAATCCTCCCCTTTTTGCCGAGGAAGACCGGCCCTGGGCTAACATCCGTGCCCATCTTCCTCCACTTTATATGGGACCCCGCCACGGTGTGGCTGACAGGCAGTGCGTCGGCGGGCGCCAGGGATCCGAACTCGCGAACCCCGGGCTGCCAAGCACGGACTAAACCGCTGCGCCACCGGGCGGCCCCTGCTTTCCTTTTTTACCCAATCTAAATCAAGGAAATTTTAATCTGGATATGTCAATTTTTTTTGTACAAGCCATTCGTATGCAGAAATATTATGAGCAGTTTTCCTGTTATGTTACTATTTTTTTGATTGTTTTAAACTAGAATATTTTGTTTTCTCTACCTTTATTGAAATTTACAGGAAGGAATGTTGATGTCAACTTCAAACTTTAATTTTACGTATTTTGAGAAAGTTTTAAAGGTAACAAAGTACAAAAGAAGTATATCTTTCCGTACATTTGCTGCTGATTTTACGTTCTAAAATGTGCATTATCAGTACCTGTGTACAGAAACACATTGGCAA
The DNA here is from genome assembly GCA_031878705.1 of Tapirus indicus. Lineage (NCBI taxonomy): Eukaryota > Metazoa > Chordata > Mammalia > Perissodactyla > Tapiridae > Tapirus > Tapirus indicus. The sequence goes on from CM062918.1 coordinate 7,082,635, forward strand.
TGCCAAGGTATCATATGTATGTTACACATGAAAAATTAAAGCCAATTTCATCTGTAAAGTTATACAAAAATAAAATATTGAACAATTGTATTGACTGTCAGTGATTGTTCTTCCTTTATTAGAGAAGAGGACGCTTATTTCCTAATCATTCTGACACAGCTTGTAAAAAGAAAACAGGAACCACAAAAGTGGTACAAGGATAAAGAGGAATACAGAAAACAAGAGCTTCTTATATAATATTCTCAAGAATACCACGCAGTTCAGCTCCCAGTTTTTGGATAACATGTTTGACTGTCACATGTGCACGCCTGCACCCTACTAATTACAGAAGACAACTGTTCTTGCTCTGTGGGCAAGATGTTATTCTTATTAAATGGGCACCTGGGTTTTTTGCTACTCTTCAGGTATATAAAAACAAAATGACAGCCCTAATTTATTCTGAGATTTTCCTGCATTTTTACCCAGCCAGCCCCTACTTCAATCCTACTCTTAATCCATAATAATGAGACTCTTTGAAATTTCTCTAATCATGAAGAAAAAGATGTTCCCCAAAAAAGACATACAATGTGTACGGCATTCAAGCACCTGTCAACATTTCTTTGTAGGTGGATTTAGCATAAGAAAATTCCACGGTATTTGTTATTTAAAACTGGCATCTTTAAGTAGGTAGATGTTGAAAGTTACACATAAACTTCAATTAAATTACGTGCCTCCAGACCTGCTTGTGCTCCTACATATAGTGAAGCCAGGTTTTCGTTGATGTAATCATCCGTAACATCTTATTATTGTAGGAATTAGAGACAGGTATATTTAATTCTAGTGACTCTGGCTTAAGACTAGATTGTTTGGAGTTTTATTGATAGTAAGTTGCAGTTATTCACCACAATAAGTTCACTCTTGTCTGGTTTCATCTGGTTCCCAGTCCTGTTTTTGTCGTTGTTGCCTTATTTTTTTGACTCCCTTCTGACTCCTTTGTCCTTTCCCTCACTACTTTGCTTTCATCTTTGCTTTATGCCTCCCCCTCTGCCAGGAACAACACGTCCGCGTCCTCCCTCTTGGAATAGGAAAGTCATGCTGTGCCAGCCTCACCACTGGATTTTGGAAGCAGGTAACCTTCTAATTACTTTCTGATCTATAGATGGAGATGAATTTTTCCCCAAGATGGATCATACCCAGAGTCTCATCCACACCTGATTTATATGATTTAAGATAACTTAGCAGGTGAGATTCAGGATTTTTGAGCTGATACTATTTGCATAAGATTTTGGACTTAGTGTTGATGCTGTATTATTTTGAGACTTTTGTGGACGTTGGGATGGGGTGAATATATTTTGCACACGGGATGGACATGTAAGAAAGATTTTGGAATAATAATTTATTTGATATATGGTACAGGAGAAGGAAAAGGAATATCTCCAAGTCCTAACCCCTTGTACCTGAGAATATGACCTCATTGAATATAAGTCCTTTGCAGACATATTAAATTAAAGATCTCAAGATGAGATCATCCTGGATTTAGGGTGGCCTCTACATCAGTTATGAGTGCCCATGTAAGAAAAAGAAAAGAAAAGACACAGAGATACCTAAAGGGGAAGGGCATGTGAAGATGGAGGCAGAGATTGGAGTCATGGATCTACAGAGTAAAGCAGGTCAAGATTTGCCGGCAGCCAGAAGTTAAGAGAATGGAGTAGAACAGATTCTCAGAGCCTCCAGAAGAAGCCAGCCCTGCTAACAGCTTGACTTTAGACTTCTGGTCTCCAGTACTGTGAGAGAATGAGTTTTTGACGATTTAAGATTCCAAATTTGCACTAATTGTTATGGCAGCCCTAGGAAAGTTATACAATAGTCTAACCATATGATTTTCAATCACACTCCTAGATGTCTACCCAATTGATTCCAAAACTTATAACTGTGGAAAACATGAATGAAAATATATACAGCAGCTTTATTCATAATCACCAAAACTGGAATCAACATTTCAATTGGCGAATGTATACACAAACTGTGGCACACTCATTCCATGGGATATTTTTCAGTGATTACCAAAAAAAGAAAGCTGGCAAGCCACAAAAGAAATGGTTGAATCTTAAAATGCATATTGGTAAGTGAGTGAAGTCAGTCTTAAAAGGCTACATGCTGATGCTTCCCATTATATGGCAATCTGTAAAAGGCAAATTTATAGCAGGGATAAAAAGATGAATGTTTCCCAAGATTTGAGTGGGAGTGGTGTTGGAGGGGAATTGAATAGAAGAAACACAGGGGATTTTTAGGACAGAAAAAATTATGTATTCTGTACAACATTGTTAGTAAATACAAGATATTGAGCATTTTTCAAGAACCGGCAGAACTTTATAGCACAAAGATACAACCCTAATCTATGCAAATTTAAAAAATATCATTTAGGATTTTAGGATTTGGGGGATTCCAGGATGGAATGCAGAATGTGACAAAAGAATCACACTGAATTATTCATTCCCTTGATACTACTCCGTGATTCATGAAGGCTTTCTTCACTCTTTTCTATTCTTTTCCTTTTTGTTTCTCTAACTGGGTCATTCCAAATGATCTGTCTTTGAGTTTGCTGATTCTTTCTTCTGCATAATCAAGCCTGTTCCTGAACTTCTCTATTGAATTTTTCAGTTCTGTCACTGTATTCTTCAGCTCTGGGATTTCTGTTTGGTTTTTTTATGGTTTCTATTTTTTTATTAAACTTCTCATTTTGTTCATGCATTGTTTTCCTGATTCCATTTGGTTGTCTGTGTTCTCTTGCCTTTCATTCCATTTCTTTAAGATGATTATTTTGAATATTTGTCAGGCAAATCATAGATCTCCGTCTCTTTGGGGTCGGTTATTGGAGGTTTATTAGTTTCCTTTCATGGTACCATATTTACCTGATTCTTCGTGATCCATGTAGCCCACGTGGTGTCTGTGCCTTTGAAGTAGCAAACGCCTCTTCCATCTTTACAGATTGGTTTCAGCAGGTGCCGACCTTCTCCTCTCTGTTCCCCAGGCTGATGGGATTACCTCTAGAATGCCTTCTGGCTGAACTGGAGCCAGTTACAAGGCCGTTGCTGAGTCTGCAGTGAGGTCTGCAGTTGGCAGGCTTGTTTCCAGGGTCTCAAGTGAGTGTGGATCCTGTCTGGTCTCTGGGTGGATGGGACTGCCTCCAGTACATTGTTTAGGAAGGTAGCAATGAGACTTCTCGGTCCACAGTTGGGTCCTCAGACAGCAGGCCTATTACCATGTGTGCTGCAGATATGGCTCCCACCAGGTCTCTGGGAGGGCTGTTGCCTGGTCCGTGGATGGGTCCCTGGATGGGCAGGACTTTCCAGGACCACAGCTGAGAGGGGCTGGAACCCAACCTCAGGGCTGTTTCAGGTTCCACAGCCAAGACTGACGTCTGCATTCCTAGCTCTGGAGGCATGGATGGATGTGTCTCCACCAGGTCCCTTGGTGGACTGGAATGCTGCCTGATCATGGCTAGAGGGGCTAGAGTGGCTGGACCAGTAAAGAGCCCTTTCAGGATCTCCTGAGGTGCAGACATGTCTTCCACCTGGTCCCTGTGCCAGCAGGACTTCTTGTGGACTGTAACAGGGAGGGGCTGGAACCAAGTACAGGGCTTTTTCAGGATCTCTGGGGGGCAGACAGGAGCATCTCCCACTGGGAGCCTAACCCTCAGAACTGCTGGCAGGCTGGCAGACTGTGGCTGTGTGAGAGCTGGAGCCATGTATAGGGCCCTTTCAGGATCTAGGGTACAGACAGGAGTTTCTCCTTCCTCGTCCCTATTCCAGCTGGCCTGGCTGGAGGGGGCTGATGCCTAGGATAGGGCCCTTTCAGAATCTCAAATGGGATGTCTCCTTCAGAGTTCCTGTGCCAGCAGGACTGCAGGCAGGACAGCTGGCTCAGTCCAGGCACCTTTCAGGATCTACAGTCTGATCAGGTTTGGTGGGCTTACTTCTAGGGGTTCCCAGACTGCAGCAGAGGGGGCTAGAGCTGGCTCATGGGCCACTACAGGGCCCACAGCCGGGACTGAGTTCTGTATGTCTATTACCTCACACACAAGTGGATATGACTCCTCCTGGGCCATTGGTGTATGGTACTGGTGACAGACCCCAAACCAGGTGGGGCCATAGCAGTTCTCAGGCATATGGGGCTGTTTCCATTCCTGCAGCCTGGACCATGTCAGCCACTTGGTTGCTAGCCTGACTTCTCAAACGGCTCTTCTCAGTCCTGGACTGCACCAGGGTTCACAATCCCACCTGGATCACAAAGCTCCCATGAAGACACTCTTGCCTGGGGATGGAGGCCAAACTGGTTAGTGAGGGGGAAATACATGCAAGGGGCATCTCATTCAGTCATCCTGCTGATGTCACCAGATTCAGATCTATATTTCTTAATGTATACCCCCACAAACTGATAGTAAAGAGAAATTCTTAGATACAAACAATTTCAAGTTTTACAATTCCATAATTACCTCAAGTAGTATATGTGCATTACAGTAACACCTTAAATAGTTTGTGGTGGTAACTTTGGAGGTCTGAATTATTGACTGACAATAAATCAATATATTAATAACTGCCGCATGATTGTTTGAATGAACAAAAGTTATTACAATTTTGGGCTGTAATATCTGAGGTATAAAGTCTACCTACAAAGCATATAGTAATATGTTAAAATCTTCTTAGGTAAACCAACCATATTTAGATGTCTCATTTTAAAAACATTTAGAATAAAGTTAAACATGAAAACAAAGTGGGGAAGCTCAGAAATCAAGTCCTTTAAACTTAATTCATGAGCTAGGCCCATTTAATGAAGAAAGATGAGTACACTCAACTATTAAAATAAATGGTGTACAGATGAGGTAGTAGGTTTAATATTCTTCTAGAAAGAATAATTAAGACTAAATTTGGGTTATGTAAAGGCAGGCTTTGGTTCAGTTTAAATGATGAAACTAACCTTCTGGACACAGGACCTGTATCATAATATGTTCCTGATTCCTGGAGATTTTCTAGCAGTAGATGGAGGACCCTCTTCCAATTGTAGGATAGTGAGTATCATGAATTAGAATAGAAATCCTGTAGAAGGGCTGTGTCATTAACATAATTATTTTCCAGATGTAACTCTCAGAGACTGGATTTGACCAAGTGATGGATATTCTTGAGTTCTTCATGAAACAATATAACCTAAAAATAATTTACTTCAAATAAACTTGCCATTTTTCAAATTTAATAGAAGGATCTTTGTATCATCATAGATAGAATATGCTTCATTCTTCTAATTGAAAAATAAGGGATATTGTGAATCAGTGAGGTTATAATTTTTATTGTTCTCCTTTATTTCCTCTTCTGTAAAAGTGAACTAGAAACTAAAGAGTAATTCTAAGTAAAACTTGCATATGAAAAAAATTGTGCCTTATGGAATACATCAGCAGTATTTCACCTCTCTAGAACTTAATCTTAAAATGTATGTTTACTTTCTAACGAGTAGATGGCAAATACTGAAACTTTAATAGCATTGTAGGTGGTAACCTTTTTCTTTTAATTTCTAAAAGTAATGTGGATGTAAAATGTCTAACAACTTATTACTTTATGTCAATTGCATTGTAATAAATACCAATTATTCTGAACTGTCAGCCCCAAATTCTAGTTTTCAACTACTTTTTTTTCAAATAAAATTTGGTACTGAGAGGGGCCCTCCTGGTGGCGCAGCGGTTTAGTTCACGCTTGGCAGCCTGGGGTTCGCGGGTTCAGATCCCGGGCGCCCGCCGACGCACTGCTTATCAGCCCTGCCGTGGTGGCGTCCCATATAAAGTGGAGGAAGACGGGCACGGATGTTAGCCCAGGGCCAGTCTTCCTCAGCAAAAAGGGGAGGATTGGCAACGGATGTTAGCTCAGGGCTGGTCTTCCCCACCAAAAAAAATAAAAATTTGGTACTCAGACAAAATACAAAAGTAACTATTTTTTTTTTTTTTTTTTTTGTGAGGAAGACCAGCCCTGAGCTAACATCCGTTGCTAATCCTCCTCTTTTTGCTGAGGAAGACTGGCCCTGGGCTAACATCGTGCCCATCTTCCTCCACTTTATATGGGACGCCGCCACGGCATGGCTGACAGGCAGTGCGTCGGCGGGCGCCCGGGATCCGAACCCGCGAACCCTGGGCTGCCAAGCGCGGACTAAACCGCTGCGCCACCGGGCGGCCCCAAAAGTAACTATTTTTTATATTGCTAGTATATCATGTAATTGAATGATGGTTCAGAATATTGAAGACATCTCTGAATGTGGGACCTCCTACGGTATAGTCATTTGCCTAATGGTGGCATTCTTTCTCCTCTCTGTCTCCCCTTTTGATTCATTTCACTTTATGGGATGAAATTGCCTTTCAATAATGACTGATTTTGTTTCCACTGTAAAAGTTTAGTACTCTCATCCTCTACCTTTTTAACTATATGAAAACATTAAAAATATGAAAAATTATTTTCTAAACAGTCTGTGAACTAATCAATTTAAATAAGTGAAGTAGCATTTCATCCCCATATTTAGTATAAGTGTAACCAACAAAGCAATTCACTGGCCCCTGCAATCATTTGTTCTTAAAGTATATCACTTATATTGCTCCCTCGCTCATTTCTTTTTCTTATTAAACTTTAGCCAAATAGATGGTACTTATGCTCATTTTGGGGAGCTCTGATGTGCCTATATATCATTTCTATTGATGCCAGTTTCTGTATTTCTTGTTCAAGAATACAAATACACATACTCAATACACAACCAAATTTAAAGAAACTTGCAAGTCTTCTACTGTTGTAAGGATACAATTAGATTAAATTACAATTACATGAAAGCTTTACTAAAAATAAAGATATACTGACTAAGAATAGAAAGAGTATGTAGTAGTTTAAAATTAATAATCATGATTTGACTTCCATAGTTTTTTCATCTTTGATTAAATTTGGTTGTTTTCCAGCATAATTTACATTTTCTTTTCTTTTCTTCTTTTAGTTGATGTCTTAATAGTTTATGACATTGTGAAATTTTAGTTGTACATTATTGTTTGTCAATCACCTTATTAATGCTTCCCTTCAGCCCCTGTGCCCACCACCCTTCCCTTTACCCCTGGTACCACCACACAGTTCTCTCTGTCTGTGTGTTAGTTTATATTACACATAGGAGTGAAATCATGCCGTGTTTGTCTTTCTCTCTCTGGCTTATTTTGCTTAACATAATACCCTCCAGGTCCATCCATGTTGTTGCAGATGAGACAATTTTTTTCTTTTTTATGGCTGAGTAGTATTCCATTGTATTTATACCACAACTTCTTTATCCAATCATCCATTGTGGGATACTTGGGTTGCTTCCACTTTTTGGCTATAGTGAATAATGCTGCAATAAACATAGGGGTGCATAAGCCTCTTGGGATGGTTGATTTCAGGTTCATTGGATAGATACCCAATAGTGGGATAGCTGGATCATAAGGTATTTCTATTTTGAATTTTTTTTGAAATCTCCATACAGTTTTCCATAGAGGTTGCACCAGTTTGCATTCCCACCAGCAGTGGATTAGAGATCCCGTTTCTCCACAACCTTCTCCAACATTTGTTGATTTTTGTCTTGGTAATTATAGCCAATCTAATGGGTATAAAGTGATGTCTTAGTGTATTTTTGATTTGCATTTCCCTGATGATTAGTGATGTTGAATATCTTTTCATGTGTCTGTTGGGCATCTGTATATCTTCCTTGGAAAAATGTCTGTTCATATCCTCTGTCCATTTTTTGATTGGGTTACTTGTTTTTTTGTTGTTCCATTGTGTGAGTTCTTTATATATTATGGTGATTAACCCCTTTTTGGATATATGATTTGCAAATATTTTCTCCCAGCTGGTGGATTTACTCTGATCCCGGTTTTATTTTCCTTGTAGAAGCTCTTTAATCTCATGTAGTCCCACTTGTTTATTTTTTCTTTTGTTTCCCTTGTCCAAAAGACATGGAATCCAAAAAGATCCCTTTGTGACTGATGTCAAATAGTGTGATGTCTATATTTTATTCCAGGAGTTTTATAGTTTCAGGTCTCACTTTCAGGTCTTTGATCCATTTTGAGTTAATTTTTGTATACAGCGATAGAAAATGGTCTACTTTCTTTCTTTTGCATGTGACTGTCCAATTTTCCCAGCACCATTTACTGGAAAGACTTTCCTTTCTCTGTTGTATGTATTTAGCTCTGTTGTCAAAGATTCGTTGTCTGTCAATGTGTGGTTTTATTTCTGGGCTTTCAAGTCTGTTCCATAGAACGGCATGTCCATTTTTGTACCAGTACCAGGCTGTTTTGATTACTATAGCTTTGTAGTATATTTTAAAGTACAGGATTGTGATGCCTCCAGCTTTGTTCTTTTTTTCAGGAATGCTTTAGCTATGCAGGGTCTTTTGTTGCTGCATATGAATTTTAGTATTCTTTGTTCTATTTCTCAGAAGAATGTCATTGAGATTCTGATTAGGATTGCACTAAATCTGTAAATTGCTTTAGGTAGTATGGACATTTTAACTATGTTTAGTCTTCCACTCCATGTGCATGGTATATTTTTCCATTTCTTTATGTCTTCATCGATTTCTTTCAATAGTGTCTTATAGTTTTCATTATATACGTTTTTCAGCTCGTTGGTTAAGTTTATTCCTAGTATTTTATTTTTTCTGTTTCAACTGTAAATGGGATTGTCTTTTCGAGTTCTCTTTCTGTTAGTTGGTCTTGGCATATGGAAATGCAGCTGATTTTTGTAAGTTGATTTTGTACTCTGCAACTTTGCTGTAGTTGTTGATTATTTCTAATAGTTTGCCAATGTATTCTTTAGGGTTTTCTATATACAAGATTATGTCATCTGCAAATAGTGAAAGTTTCACTTGTTCATTGCCTATTTGGAGTCCTTTTACTCCTTTTTCTTGCCTAATTGTTCTGGCCAAAACCTCCAATACTATGTTGAATAAGAGTAGTGAGAGTGAGCACCCTTTTCTTGTTCCTGTTCTTAGAGGAATGGCTTTCAGTTTTTCCCCATTGGTTATGATGTTGCCTATGGGTTTGTCATATATGCCCTTTACTATGTTGAGGTACTTTCCCTTTATACCCATTTTGTTGAGGGTTTTTATCATAAATGGATGTTGGATCTTGTCAAATGCCTTCTCTGCATTAATTGAGATGATCATGTGTTTTTTTTTTTTTATTATTCATTTTGTTAATGTGGTGTATCACATAGATTGATTTGCGATGTTGGACCACCCCTGTGTCCCAGGTATAAATCCCACTTGGGTGTGGTGTATGATCTTTTCGATGTATTGCTGTATTTGGTTTGGCAATATTTTGTTGAGGATTTTTGCATCTATGTTCATTAGCGATATTGGCCTAGTTTTCCTTTTTTGTATTGTCCTTGTCTGGCTTTGGTATCAGGGTGATGTTGGCCTCATAGAATGTGTTAGGAAGTGTTCCATCTTTCTCTATTTTTTGGAAAAGTTTGAGAATGATAGACATTAAATCTTCTTTGAACATTTGGTAAAATTCTCTGGAGAAGCCATTTGGTCCTGGGCTTTTATTTTTTGGGAGATTTTTGATTACTGTTTCAGTCTCTTTACTTGTTATTGGTCTATTCAGGTTCTCTATTTCTTCTTGATTCAGTTTTGGTAGGTTGCATGAGTCAAGGAATTTATCTATTTCTTCTAGATTGTCCAACTTGTTGGCATATAGTTTTTCATAGTATTTGCTTATAGTCCTTTGTATTTCTGTGGTAGCCATTGTAATCTCTCCTCTTTCATTTCTAATTTTATTTATTTAAGACTTCTCTCTATTTTTCCTAGTGAGTCTGGCTAAGGGTTTGTCAATTTTGTTTATCTTCTCAAAGAAACAACTCTTTGTTTCATTGATCCTTTCTACTGCTTTTTTAGTTTCAATTTCATTTATTTCTGCTCTAATTTTTATTATTTCCCTCCTTCTGCTGACTTTGGGCTTTGTTTGTTCTTCTTTTTCTAGTTCTGTTAGATGTAGTTAAAGGTCGCTTATTTGGGATTTTTCTTGTTTGTTAAGGTGGGCCTGTATTGCTGTGAGTTTCTCTCTCAGGACTGCTTTTGCTGCATCCCATATGAGTTGGTATGGTGTATTTTTTCATTTTCATTTGTCTCTAGATGTTTTATTTCTCCTTTAATGTCATCAATGATCCACTGGTTGTTCAGTAGCTTGTTGTTTAGTCTCCACATCGTGGTCACTTTCCCAGTTTTTTCCTTGTAGTTGATTTCTAGTTTCATAGCCTATGATCAGCAAAGATGCTTGTTATGATTTCAATCTTCTTAAATTTATAGAGGCTTGCCTTGTTTCCCAACATATGGTCTATCCTTGAGAATGTTCCATGCGTGCTTGAGAAGAAGGTGTATTCTGCTGTTTTGGGGTGGAGTGCTCTGTATATATCTATTAAGTCCATCTCATCTATCTTTTCATTTAAGTCCACTATTTCCTTGTTGACTTTCTGTCTGGATGATCTATCCATTGATGTGAAAGGGGTGTTGAGGTCCCCTACTATTATTGTGCTCTGGTTAATATCTCCTTTCAGGTTTGTTAATAGTTGCTTTATGTACTTTGGTGCTCTTGTGTTGGGTGCATATATATTTATAAGTGATATGTCTTCTTGGTGGAGTGTCCCTTTCAAAATTATATATTGCCCCTGTTTGTCTCTCATTACCTTTTTATCTTGAAGTTTCCTTTGATATGAGTATGGCCACACCTGCTTTTTTCTGTTTGCCATTAGCTTGGAGTATTGTGTTCCATCCTTTTACTTTGAAGTTTGCAGCTGAGATGTGTTTCCTGGAGGAAGCATATTGTTGGGTTTTGTTTTTTAATCCACCCCACCACTCTGTTTCTTTTGATTGGAGAATTCAATCCATTTACATTTAGCGTGATTATTGATATAGGAGGGCTTAATGCTTCTATTTTATCACTCTTCAGCTGGATCTTTTGCATTTCCTTTGTTTCTCATCCCACGTGTTTCAGACTACAGATTCAGTTTGGTAGTTCTCTATGACGGTTTTCTTAGTTTTCTCTTTATTTATCATATGTGTCTCTGCTTTGAATATTAGTTAGTGGTTTTACCATGAGGTTTGTATAAAAAATCTTGTAGATGAGATAGTCCAAATCTGGTGGCCTCTTATTTCCTTTGTCTAAGTCAATTTCACCCCTTTCCTCTTCTCCGTCTAAGTTTTTGTTGTGACAACTTATTACATCCTGCGTTGTGATTTCGTGTTTATTTCTGGTGTTTTCCTTCCATTAATATTTGACATTTTAATTAAGTGTTTGCTAACTATTCTGATAGAGAGCTGCAATTTATCTGATTTAGTCTACCTATTTTCTCCTTGCACAAAGCTTTGTGTCCCATTTCTCTCTCTTTTTTTTGGGAGGGGGCATGAGGGCCTTCTTGCAGTGGGGGTCTTGTGGCAATGAACTCCCTTAGCTTTTGTTTATCTGGGATAGTTATTATTTCTCCATTATATCTGAAGGATATTTTTGCTGGATAGAGTATTCTTGACTGAAAGTTGTTATCTTTCAGAATTTTGAATATATCATTCCATTCTCTCCTAGCCTGTAGAGTTTCTGATGAAAGATCTGCTGAGATCCTGATGGGAATTCCTCTGTACATTATCTTATTTTCTCTTGCTGCCCTTAATATTTTTTCTTTGCCGTTCACTTTTGCCAGGTTTACTACTATATGCCTTGAAGTTGGCCTTTTCTTGTTGATATACTTAGATCTATTGATTTCATTCACTTGTATTTCCAGCTCCTTCACCAAGTTTGGGAAGTTCTTGGCTATTATTTCTTTGAACAAGCTCTCTGCTCCTTTTTCCCTTTCTTCTGGGATACCTATAATCCTTAAGTTGCTCTTTTTAATTGAGTCAGATATTTCTTGGAGAATTTCTTCATTTCTTTTTAGCCTTAGTTCTGTCTCCTCCTCCACCTGAAGCCTTTCTAGATTCCTATCTTCAATACTAATTCTTTCCTCCATATTGTCAGCTCTGGTCTTTAGAGATGCCAGATTTTCCTTTATCCCCTCCACTATGGTTTTCATCTCCAAAAATTCTGGTTGGTTTTTCTTTATGATTTCAATCTCTTTTGTGAAGAAGCTCCTAATTCCTTGAAATTGTCTATCTGTATTTTTTTGTAATTCATTGAGCTTTTTCATGATAGCTATTTTGGATTCTCTGTCATTTAGGTTATATATTTCTGTGCCTTCCAGATTGGTTTCTGGATGCTTGTCATTTTCCTTCTGGTCTGGAGATTTAATGTATTTTTGTATTGTGGTTGAAGGTGTGTTTTTGTTTTTCCTCATCCTGAAGATGACTGGCTGTAGATTCCACTTGCTGTCACTAGGTGGGGGTCAATAACTGTGTGTTCCAAAACCACTAATATGTGTGGGTATTCTGGCCAGACTGAGGCACGGCTGTGTTGATGTGTGGCTGGGCTGGAGTGACTTGCTTCATTGCTGGGCCCCGGAGCCGCTGGGGTGGGTCTCCATGGGGCCAGGATGGGGCCAGGCTGGGTCTCTGTGGGGGTGCAGCAGGAAGACATGTGCCAGCCACTAGGCCAGGTGTCTGCAGAGGTGGGGCATTGCATGCTGGCCACCTGGCTGGGTCTCTGCTGGGTTGGATCACTGCATGCCTTCCCTGGGCTGCAGCACCCCTGGACTTGGGTGCCGAACTGGGGTGCTGAGCGTGGCTAAGCTCAGGTGCTGAGCTTGGGCACTGAGCGTGGCTGAGCTGGGATGCCGAGGGAAGGAGAGGGGCACTCACTTTCACCTTCCCAGTCCCAGGGGCTTCCCATTCCTCCCTTGCTATCTGCTCTCTTGGAGTGTTAGTTCAGCAAGGACACCCCCACAACTGATCCGTTCCTTCCCTGTGGGGGTTTGCCACTCTCTGTATGGGGAGTTGGAGAGTGAAAGTTTTCCTGCAGTGGGCCAGCCTCACCCCTTTCCAAGAGCTGCACAGTCTCAGTCTCAGGTCTGCTGTCATTCGGGAAGGTGGGGAGCCTTCCTTACCCACTTCCACTTCCCCTAGGTTTTCCAGTGCCTCTGCCATCAGATGTAAGGCTACATGGGTCTCTCAGACATCCTGTGTAGTTTGAAACACCTCTGTTGCTGTATGGATGACCTTTTTGTTGTATCTTAGTGGGGGAGAGTTTAGGAGACAAGCTAACTCCACCATGATGCTGACGTCAATCACATTTTCTTTTCAAAGGTCCTCTCCTCGTCATGTGCCAGCAGGACAATGACGACTCAATGAGCTCTTTTTCTAATATTATTATTTAGTGCATGAATATGCAATCTGTATTTTTCTCTTAGCCTAACTCATTGATACTTACATAATCCAAGATATTTCTTAAGAGAAAGTTTGAATATATGTGATTAGTAATTAATTTAATGTTACTTATATTCCTTAATCTTCTACAAAAGCTATAATGGGCATTTGTCTTATAATTTAGACCTTATTTTATATGCACTTACCCACAATACATAAATTGAATGAAAAATTTGAAATGTATACAAAATTCTAAATGGGATATGGACATACTACTTCATCTACTCACAAAAATATCTCATTTAAAGATATATTAAGCATATATAGAACAATTCTTTCTCATGACTCTAAATGTTTATAGGCATAAATGTGTCCATTTCTACTTGAGCATTAATTGTTCAGTTGGTAAATGTTTATGCAACCAGGCACATAACTCAGAGTCTCTTGGATCAAAGGAGTTCAGGTTGGAACGGGAGTAATTTTCTGCCACTAATTTTCATTCTGACACCTGGAAGATGGAATATTATGGATCCTAAAATAATAAATAGCTCAGTTTTTCTTCTAGAAATGATATGAAATAACTTGGAGAACTATAACTGAGCCCACTCAAAAAAAATAACTAAGCCTATTTTGATATGGAATACGAGAAGCTGTGAAGTAGCAAAGGGATGGTGATAGCACTCTTAAATCTTTCCTGGAGAAATTTGTCTTTTTCTCTGCAGGCAGGAAGAATGGCTCTTCTCTCCGTATTTGGGCAGAGATTATTTTACTTCTCCACTTATCATTCTTCCACGTGAAAGTACATAATCAAAACTAATGTATAATTGAAAGGAGCTCTCCTCCCTCACAACTAAGAATCAGGTTGATTAAAGGAATAAGACTTTGAAGTAAAACATGAGAACTCCCTGTGAAATTTGCAGTGTTTTAATTTTCTATTCAGAATTTCAGAACCTCTAATAGTGGATTCCAGGCTATTTAAAACTTGTCAGGACTGCAGTTATTCTGATGAAATTACAATAAATGTCAGTGAAGGAGAATTTTAATAAGCAAAATAGTTTCTGAGTTAAGCATATTTTCAGCCCCTCCAGAATTTCACCACCTGCTCAAGCAGCACATTATTCTGTCTCAGAATAAAGAATATTCATATTTCTCCAAAGGTGACAATTAAGCCAGTTCAGTATGAGAGTTGTCTAAAGCATCAGGTTAGCATTTACCTAAGATCAACAAACTCAACTTAGCCAAGGTGGCCAAGACAGCACAAAGGAGTGGCTCAGGGGCCCTGGGAATATGCTGACCATAGTAATCATGGACCATTGGTAGCTCTGATTTGATATTAGATATCTTTTCTTAATAACTCCTTTTTTAATCTCTTCCTTGAATCTACACAAGGGCAACATTTGTGTTAATGGGAGAAGATGCATACTTTAAGATATATACTCTTATGTGCATATGTACTTGTCTAAATTCTTTAGCCCTTAGAATAAATATTTAATGAGGAAAAAGTCACTGATAACCAGAAAGTATTTAGAATAGTTATTAGACTAGACAAAGAGGGTTGGTGCTTCCTTATTTCCTTTTTGCACTCATTTATCACTAATGTTTAAGATTAAAGCTTCTTCACTCATTTCCTATGGCTGCAAAACAAATTAGCCCACAATTTAACAATGTAAACAGCATTTATTATCTCACTATTTCTGAGGGGCTGGTGTTTGGGAGTGGCTTTGCTGGGCGGTTCTATCTCAGGATCTCTTAGGAGGCTGCACTCTAGATGTCAGCTGGGGCTGCAGTCAACTGAAGGCTTGACTGGGCTGCACAATCCACTTCCAGGAGGGTTTTCAGATATGGCTGTTAAGAGGGAGCCTCAATTCCTTGGTGGTTCTTGGCACATGGTCACAGTTCCACATCACATGGGCCTCTCATGAGTGACTGCTGCTGCTACGGCTCTTTAGCCTACATTATTCCACTATCTGCCAGTCACTCACGATGATTTTTCTAAGAAAAATCATTTCCTGTTGATCATAAGAACTTATAAAAACAAAGTTCTAAAATATATTTTCTAAAACTAGTCTCCAGTCAGTTTTACTTTCTTGTTAAAAGATTTCTTTTAAATTTGAACTGTTATTTTTAAAAAAATCTTCAGCCGGGAGATTTTGTCATGACTCGATTAGAACTGACAGCACATTTCAAATTCCACTTTTACTTTAACAAATTACTGCAGCATGCTTCCTTCAGGCTGTACTTTGATTATCAATTAGCACACATATCATGTGGCCAAAGGAAGATAGGCATTTCATGGCAAGAATTTTTCTCCTAATTAAGTGTTACAGCTTATTCATTTCCAGTGACTTTGAGGTTAACTTTTAAAAACCATTTTTAAGTCCTTCTTTATTCCTCTTAGTTGTAGGGCGTAGACGTCTGTGATTTCATCTGTGACTGTGGTAAATGTTATTACCACTCTATACCGCGGTAACGGTTTTGATCTAGAAAGGCAGCTTCCCTCCGGTTGGTTATCACTTACTCCTCATTAAACTCAGCGCTTGGTTGCCGAGTATATTGAAATTTACAATGCTCTAGAATCAGTAGATTTTTTGAGTTATGAAACAAATCAGATGAGTCTTCCCAGCCATCTGCTGGAGAACATGGGTTACATGCATTGGATATATACTGTAGGAATGGAGGAAGCTTCTTTTAAGTTATCAGTACCGGACGTGTTCCGCTATACCAGTTTGAGCTCCAAAGTATGTTTACAGATGGTTTTCTGTTTCACTTATCCTGTAATGTTCTCCTCTCCTGCCAGGCTTCCCCCTTCCTATGACAATTCAAGAAGACACATGAATTCTGACTCCTATTCAAAAAAATCATCCATGCTGGGTCTTACATTGGAGCCTGGAGAATTTCACAACCACCAATTGTGCTGTGTCGCCTGACTTGGAGACAGCTGACCAGAGGTCTCAAGAAATCCTTCTCTGGTGGCCACTGCATCTCTGTCACCTCTCGCACGCATTGTTCCTCATCCAGGCGATGGGGCTGCAGCAGTCTCTTCTACTCAGGAGCAACTACTGTAAATGACGGCCACCTCTAGTCTATAATGTATAAGAGAGAAAAAATTCTCCCCACCAGCCACATAGTAGTCGGACAGGTCAGAATCCTTTACTTAAACCTTCCCTGACATTTCAGCCCGGTTGCTATTTAAGTGTAGACTCCACAGGAAGCTTGGACTAGGCTGGATTCCAGTTTCAACCACATCATAGACGCAGACTCACGTTCACAGCTGTCAGTCTGTTTCTGAGGGATCAAGTCCATGGGTTCCATTTCTCTCATTTTTATCTGGTGATTTTTACATCAGGGGATGCATTTCTCTCCTGAGCAATGTGGTTCACCCTCACATGTTTAAAGAAACACAAATTTCAGGAGAGAGGTAGTGAGGTTTTGTTCTTGCCCTCTAGAAAGGCATCTTGGCTCTTTATAAATAATTGTCTCCACTGCTCCTCAACAATCATTAAGTACATGAATATATTTTTCATACAGAAAACAAGTTCTGACTCAAAAGACAAACTGATATATATTCGAAAACATTCATATGGATGTGTACAGGCATCAGTGTATATATATATATATATACTATATATATATAAAGTTGTTTTTTACTGCACCCTTCAGTAAAAATTGTAGGTACAAACTGGAAACATATATTAAAACACAACTGCCAACATGGAGAACTGGAGAGAGCAGATAAAAG
Source organism: Tapirus indicus (assembly GCA_031878705.1). Classification (NCBI taxonomy): domain Eukaryota; kingdom Metazoa; phylum Chordata; class Mammalia; order Perissodactyla; family Tapiridae; genus Tapirus; species Tapirus indicus. The sequence goes on from CM062918.1 coordinate 7,099,682, forward strand.
TAAGAGTTTTATTTTCCCTATTGTGTATTCAGAGCACTCTTTTGTGATACAAAAGTATTTATAGACAGGAATAAAAATCATAATGACAAAGAAACAACTTACATAAGTGTATGTTTTAAGAGACAAAAGTAATGTCTTCTGGATTCTGCTGGAACTTGAAATATGATCACTTTGAATCATGCTCTTTGTAAAATGGTAAAATGTTAAGTCAAGTGCCTATAAGAACAAATTTTCCTATAGTTTACCTCTACTGCGATCAGTTTATCTTCCCATGCTTTTGTATGCATTTATTGATGGCAGGAACCTGCTACTTTTGCTATCATGGATTTCACATCATTTTACTTCAGGGGGTTGCTCACTGATGCTATTTTCAATTTGCAGTCTAGTGGTGGGTTTGATGAACCACTTAAAATACAGCAGATTTTCATCTGTAAGTTTATCTCCCATGCACCAAAGTCTAAAAATCTGTTGTTGGCTCCCAGCTATAACACAACCAGTGCATTTCTCTCAGTAGTCAGACTGCCATGTGTTTATATATTAATGTACCAACCAACTTCATTGAAGCTAATAAATTTAATAATTACTGTATATTCCAATTTCTACAACATTTGATCAGTGCTAGGAGATATGTAGAAGTTTAACATTTAATGAGATGACATAATTATGATACGAAGTTGAAAACCAATGAAACACAATGATAAGATAGATTACAAGAGAGGTATTATAAATTACTTACTGATTACACCTACTAAGTGAGTGACAGACTGAGTGAGCAAACTATCAGTATACAATGTTATAACATCATAGACAGGCTTTAAACAGAAAGGTCACCTCATAGCTTGTCTAGATAATTCTGTCTTTGTAATGGCTCAAATAAATCATCATTTATAAATCTTCTTAATAATTGCCTGAACATTCTGAATATAGAAATACATAATGCTAATAAGATAGCATCTGTGTTGATTTATTTTGTAGACATGGAGAGTGTCTGCTCTCTTGGGGACTTCCATCTAAAGAGTAGTGTTACCTAACAGGAATGAGGAAGCAGTGTGTCACAATTCATGTTTGTCACTTTGACAATGGCCAATGGAGTCTCCAAGGATTAATTCCAGTTTAGAGACAAAATCTAACCTAATACTAGTGCTATTTGTTTATTTTCATGCTGTTGTCTTGTTTTTTTCCAATAATTTACTTTAGAGATATAGTATAAATATAATAAAATATAATGCACAGATAAGTCTACAGTTCAATGAGTTTTGAAAAATGCATACAGCCATGTAACACACACCTCTATCAAGATGTAGAATTTCCATTGTTCCTTTACACTTCTCCCAGTCAGTGCTCTGCACTTCCAACGCCCAGATATCTCTATCATCATAGATTTGTACTGCCTACTCTAGAGCTTCATAATACAAAATCAGATAGTCTTTTTTGTGTTCCACTTCTAGTTCTCACCAAAATGCCTTTCAGCAATTTCTTTGCATCTATATTGTTGCATGTGTCAACAGTTTTTTTTTTTTTTGCTAAGAAGTGTTCTGTTTTATTAATATGACACAGTTTATCCATTTTTCTGTTGATGGATACTTATTGGTTGTATCCAGATTTTGCCTATTACAGATAAAACTACTATTAAAATTCTTAGCTAAGACTTTTTGTGATCCTGTTTTTATTTGTCTTGGATAAATAACCAGAAGTGAATTCATGGACCATAGTTTTAAGGAAGTATCAGACTGTTTTTTAAAACAGTTGTATGCTTCCATTGACAATTTATGAGAGTCAGTTGCTCTCCCACCTTACCATCATCCATTCTTATCAGTCTTTTTGGATTAGCATTCTAGTATATGTCTAGTGTTATATCATCATGGTTGTAATTTTTCATTTCTGACAACAATGATGTTGATCATTTTTATGTGCTTATTGGCCATTTGAGCATCTTCCTCTTTGAAGTGTTTTTTATAAGACTTTCTTGCATAGTTTTGCTTGATATAATGTTATAGAATAAAGAGGGAGAAGGCTAAAAACAGGAAAATTGGAAATTATTTCTGTGGTATATAGTCATATCCAAATCTTTGTTCCATATATATATATATAGTCTCTTTAATTTCCTCCTCTTTTTTTACGTGTGTGTGTTTTCCCAATGCATCATTGGATGATAAATATTCTTTAGACTTCAATAATTTAACCATACTTTTCTATTAAATTAATATTCCAAACAGATATAATTATTTAATTATAATTTTCTTTCTATAATACTTATACAATGATATTTTACATAATTATGATTTAACATATAAATTCTCTGATTCCAGTACAATGAATTTTGTGGTTATACATTTGAATTAAGCTATCTTTGATTATACTCAATACAAGCTTATAAGTAAAATTTATATAACTACATTAATTAAATAATATTTAATGTTGCATACAAAGCAATGATTAATGCCTTACACATATACTGTTAGTCATTCTTGAAAGCTGACATTTGATGTTTTAATCATTCATGGTTTCGAAAATACTTTGTTGTGGTACCTTAAAATGTCAGGTGAGGAGACTAGTCAGGAATTGGTTTCTTTACATAGCTGAGATTTCTGTCCATGCAAATTATGCTGGCAACCATATTCTTAGTAATGTGGAACCAGCTGTTAGGAGAATATGATGCCAAGAAGCAGAGATGGAAAATAGAGGAAGTCATGGAGGTTTCTAATTTTCTGTGTTCAGTTATCTCTTATGTCCAGATGCCCTCAGTCCTTGATGTGGGACGACTTTCCCATTTTGCCTAAATTTTCTCACGTGTTTTCCATTAAACGTATGCATTTGACAATCACATATAGAATATTTGCTATGTACCAGGCACTGATCCAAGTCTTTTGCAGACATTGACCCAAGACCAACTTGTAAGGTAGATACTATTATTTCTCCACTATTACAGATATGAAAACTAAGCTTCAGAGAGTTTAAGTAATTCGCCTTTTTCAGTTATCTATAGCTGCATAACAGACCACCCCAAACTTAAAACGACAGCTGTTTATTTGCCTGTGATTCTGTGGGTCAGCACTTTTGTCTTGACTCAACTGGAAGATTCTTCCCTTGGTTTCATCTGGCGTCACTCATGCAACTTCAGCTACCTGGTAGCTCTACTGGGGTTGGATGGGCTCAGATGGTTGTACATATACAACTGTCCATTGATTATGGCTGTCAACTGCAGCTCCTTTGTTCTCCTCTGCAGAGCAATCATCCCTAGTGAGCTAGCTCTAGTTTTTTTCAGAAGATGGTCTCATGGAAGTGTTCCTAAAGGATGAGAATAAGAACTACAAGTCCTCTTAAGACCTAGGCTCTGCAACTTTAGTAATACCACACACTCTATAGTCTATTGTTCGAAGCAAATCAAAATGAAAATTCAGATTAAGCGATAGGAATATAGATTACACCTCATTATAGAAGGAGTGGTAAAGCCACATTGCAAGGAAGCATGCAATTAGGAAGAGAGGCATTATTATGGCCATTTTTGTTTTGAGGAAGATTGGTCCTGAGCTAACAGCTATTGACAACTTCCTCTTTCTTTTTTCTCCCTGAAGCCCCAGTACATAGTTGTATATCCTAGTTGTAGGTCCTTCTAGTTGTTCTATGTGGGATGGCGCCTCAGCCTGGCTTGATGAGCAGTGAGTAGCTCCATGCCCAGGATCTGAACCGGCAACCCCTGGGCCACCAAAGAGGAATGGGCGAACTTAACTGCTACGCCACCAGGCTGGCCTCTATTGTGGCCGTTTTTGCAAACACTCTGCCACATTGAACAAAGTCATATAGATAATGAGTTGTAGCAGCCATGTAGTCCACGGTTTTACCTACTGTGCTATGACGCTTTTCATGTAAAACAGAATCCTAACTTAATAGGCCACATATTCACCTTCATTAAAAAGCATAATAAATATTTGACTTTCTTTATATCTCAGTGCATAATATAAAATAAAAATTAAGCTATGGTGTATAATTACTGAATTATAAAATATAAATTATACACACATGCATGCTCATGCACACACACAGTGATTTAATTATTTTATTTATTCCCTATTAAGGTGTTTCAGACAGTTTGCCCTTACATTTGCTTATGGTACTATGAGAAATTTTTGTTGCATTCTTTTGGGTATTAAGAGTGGAAGTGTTTATAGAAATCACTGAAAAACTAAAGATGTGCTATAGAATAAAGGAAATTTAGCTTGTGGCTAGATCTTCAGTGATTCAGAGATCACATTGTATTCTAATCCTAGGATTTTGTTTGTTTAACAAAAGTAATTATAAATTCAACTTCTGGAAATGTTTTTTATAATATATCAAGGTAGTAAATACAGTAAGTACTCTTTAAATATGCCTTTCTTAAACATTTTATTGCTTCAATTTCTTGAGCCAGACTGCATGTTTTTGAATCCCAGTTCCACTGTTTACTAAATGGGTGAATTTGGGCCAGTTGCTTGGCCTCACTAACCCACATAGTCATCACCTATAAATGGCACAGAAATCACAACTTTTAGATTTTTTTTATGTTGAATTTTGTTAAGACAATCTAGGAAGGACACTTAAAACAGAGGTTAGCATAAATGCTCATAAATGTTGGCCATTAGTGTAGTTATTTTTAACAGAAGTTTTTTCAAAATGTCGAGCAATTTCTAGACCTCTGATAGCAATCTTTAGGAAAACTTCTTATAACTAATAAAAAGATCTGTATTTAATATTAATTTAATATTAAAATGTTAATGGAGATGCTGGATTTACGTTTATAAAACTTTTTGGCACGTGTAGTCATCAAATTATTATGTTTCTGGTACATTCACATTTTCAGGTTGTCAATATTTTAGGTTAGTTGTGATCAATGAAATAGATAGCAGAAATACAATGGAGAAATCAATGGAAACAAAAGTTGTGTCTTTGAAAATATCAACAAAGTTGACAAATGTTACTTGGAATGATCAAGAAAATAAAAGAGAAAATACAATTTTACAAAATCAAGAATAAAAGGGGAAGAGAGTCACTAAAACTCATAAAAATGTAAAGAATTACAAGAGAACAGTACATAAAACGTTTATGCCAGAGGCTAGCCAGGTGGTGCAGCAGTTAAGTTCACACGCTCCGCTTCTGGCGTCCTGGGGTTCACAGGTTCAGATCCCGGGTGTGGACCAACACACTGCTTGTCAGCCATGCTGTGGCAGCGTCCCATATAAAGTAGAGGAAGATGGGCGTGGATGTTGGCCCAGGGCCAGTCTTCCTCAGCAAAAAGAGGAGGATTGGCAATGGATGTTAGTTCGAGACTAATCTTCCTCACACACACAAAAACAACTTTATGCCAATAAAATAGCTAATTTAGGTGATATGCAAAATTCTCAGAAAGAAGCAAAATACCAGACTGAGGGCCTGGCCACGTGACTGAGTGCTTAAAGTTCCACCTGCTCCACTTTGGTGGCCCAGGTTTGCGGGTTTGGATCCTGGCTGCAGACAGACTCCACTCACCAGCCATGCTGTGGCAGTATCCCACATATAAAAAGTAGAGGAAGATGGGCAGCGGGTATTAGCTCAGGGTGAATCTTCCTCAGCAAAAACAAAAACAAAAACAAAAAACTGAATTAAAGAGAAATAGAAAATCACCTATCTTTAAAAACTCTTCCAGAAAATTAAAGAGGAACGCTTTGCAACTGATCTTACAGAATTCACATTTTATTAGAAAGAGAAAGACAATAAATGAAGAAAAGTAAAATCTTCTCAGATAGCGATAAGCACATAGAAGGCAATAGAACAATTATATGGTTTGAAGGGAAAGGAGGTCTTCCTTAGATATTATGGTCAGAGAAAACCTCTCTGATGATGTTTGTCCATTATCTCACACAACTCCTCACATACAGTATGTAGGCAATATATCTTTGCTAAATATGTAATTCATGAGGAACTAAAAATATTTTGCACTTAAGTAATTTGTAAGGAGATAAGTGGATACCCAATTAATATAAATGGGACTGTATGAAATTTGAAAAGCAGTATTTCAATTAACAATACCTAATATGAAGAACTTCCAGATCAAGCTTTTACTCCAAGACAGACAATGTTCTGAGTAAATTGCAAACACTGTCCCTTCATTCACTTCTCACATTGGCTCTGTTGTCCTTGTTAGCAGATGCAGAAGTGGGGTTCAGAGAGAGGAGAGCACTTGACTAAGGTCGGACTGTCCAGAAGGGGCGGATTTGGGTTTGAAACCCAATTACATCTCATTTTAAAGTCTGTACTCTTTTCAATAAACATTCTGTATTATGATTAAAATCATGAGTAATAGAGCAAAAGAGAATAAATTATCTAAGGTGAAGGAAAATACATACTGGGAGATGCACCTAAAGCACACCAAAATAACAGAGTAAACTTAAACCCTTAGCGCTGGAATTTAGTAACTGTTCCCAGTGTAGTTCAGTGGGAAAACACCTAACCTGAAAACATCAGAGTAGGATTCGATTTCCAACACTGTTTATAAGCTGTATAGCTGTGTTATCTTTTTATTTGTCTTTGTAAAACGTAGTATAACTACTATTATTGAAAATTTTTGAAGTCCCAAGTGTGAAATATATAATAATTTTTATGCATTTTAAATGAATTGACAGTTGAACTTGGTGGCATAAAAGTCATTTGTGATTAAGTATCAGACCGTGTCACCATTCTGAAAGTGGATTTGACTCTACACTGGATTTAACCCAGTATCTTTCCACCCTGTGATTTCACAGAAAATAGCCTTGTATCTTAACAAGAAATACACACACACACATATGTGCCATGATGCTCAGAGCTGAAGAGCAGAAATGAAGAATAAAATATAAACAGATGATGCAAAGGATAAGATTTGGAAATGTACGCCAGAGGCCTAATTGTGAAATATGATTCTAAACTGAAAGTTTGACAACTTTATTAATTGGACTACAGTTTCCTCCAGTGCAAACTAAATAGATATAAAACTAAATCTCTAAGTTGTTATTGTAGAGAGTTGACTGGATTGTTTTTGAAAACTCCGCTTATTAAAATAGTTTAATTGCCAATAATCCCTTGGAAAATGTAGCTCTCCACCTTTTCCCTTGTTTGTTTACTTGTTTGCTTTTAATATGAAATTTTCATTCTTGAACTGGTAGGTAGATACTGTGGATTGTCTGTCTCAATTTCCATCCCTCCCTCCCTTCTGAGAGAAGTTGGAAAGCTACAACTCACTTCCAATATTCCTTTGCAGCTTTGGTTCTGAATGAAAAAAAAAAATCCACAAATTAGGAACATGTGCTTGAGGTTTGGAAGATAAAAATGAAGCAGAAACCAGCATCCTATCCAGGATATTTTTGTTTTTCTGGATATTTTCTGTAGCCACCATTCAGGGCTCTTCATTCAGCTTCCTTTTTGTTAAGAGACAGCTGTGGCATCAGTCGTGGCAGCTTCTTGATTCTGATTTTTATTCCTTGAATTTGGTCCTCAGGGGTGTATGCTGGAAGTTAGGGTTCCAGTTCTCGGTGGTAGTAGAGAGAGCTGAGGTGTCTGGGAGTTATTCCTTACCTGTATCCAGGAACCCACTCCTTCAGTGCTTATGATTTGTGCCGGTACCTGTTTAAACCCCCTGTGTAGAGGAGTTTCTGTTTGCTGTACTTAACTTGGCTGATCCCAGGAGTGGAAGCAAAAACAGGTGCTTAAGGCTGGGAATCTGGGTTTTATTTACCTGACCAGTTTGGATATGAGTTCACCTGGCAGTTACAATGGGAGGATGACAGGTGTATAGTCTGTGAAAAGCAGTGGCAGAAAAAGTACTAGGTAAGACATGGCTTCAGTGAGTAGAATGACTGCTGCAATAGAGTATTACAGTGACGACGAGGAATGGAAGACCTGGGAGGTGGGCTGGCTGCTTCTGACAACACTACAAAGCCTACAGAAAGACAGTTGCAAGCTTAGGGCTTTCAATTCACAGTTCAAGGTAGACTTTTTCTATGTTTAGTAGTGTTGGGGCTAATAAAAGTAGAAATCAGATGCAGAGTTTTATTCCGTTGTAGAATTTATAAATCTGTTAGTCTTTTATGTGAAGGCTGGAGCACCGGTGAGGGAAGAGTGAAGCCTGAGAACAGAAATGAGGTCATTTGTGTGGATTTATCTGGATAGGAGTTCTGTGTATCCCTATACCCTGATCCTCTCCTGACGGCTTTGGCAGAGACCTTTTAATCTTTCACCCGAGACGATTGCTTTGGAGTGGAACACGAGTTCCCCTTGCCGCACCAGCTCTATTACCTCACAGCCTCCAGGCAGTTGAGCAGCTTCTGAGAGCACCTTGTCCGAGGGGACAAGTCAAAGCAGGATTAAAAGAAACATACTAGATGCCAAATATTACATTTTCATTATTTATATTAGCAAATCCTGAGAAGTTTATGTGGAAATGTATTCAAAATGTGCCAGAAAGGGAAGGAAATAATACATTAGATTAGGGCAACTGTTAATCAGTACGGCTACCCTTATGAAAGATGCTGATTGTCATGTGCTGCCCGGAGCAGCCAGCATAGTTCACACAGTTTGTTTAGTTGTGTGACTAAAACCCAGTCTTACAGGGAGCCCGCACTAAATGAATATGAAACACCACACATTTGTTGGTATAACTTACAGTTGTAACTGGTCACTGGCTCTGAAACCATGCTTATCTCTGCAGATCTGTAAGGCCACTCTGTTCTACCAGAGGTAGGGCTTATAGTCAGGTGGTAAGAATTTTGAGTCACTTTCAGAGTGGATTCAGTAGTTAAGAGGAGCCAAGGATTAGCCCTGAAACCTGCCCCTCCCTACCAAAAGAGAACAACAAAAGCAATGCTGCATTCCCGGGGAAAGTGCAGAGATTCAGGATGGTTATTCATATCACAAGTCCAACACGTCTGCTTGGCCTGTGCAGATGAAATATGAAACATGGGAGACAACCACATAAAATCTGATGATGACTCCAATTGTTATCCCAGATGTAGTCTCTTTATAGGAGCAATTAGCATCACCCCGGGCACCTATCATGCAGCTATCAAACTGCCAAAAGATTTTGCTTTGTATCAATAAGTTGAAAACACCAGCAGCAGTTGGTTTTCAACTTGTAATGACAGCACTAAACCTCTGATGTCTCTTTTCCCTTTACAGTTCTCATAATTTAGTGTGAAGAATCTAGATTAACTCAACATCTCAAAAGACATTATGTGGTCCATCACATTGATGTCTACATGCTGACAGGACAGACATAGTTGGTACCCTCTAACATTTGGCAAGAAACGTGCTTGCTAAAGGGAGATAAAACCTATAAAATTTCAGTTTTCCATTTCTGTCACAATTGTTGGTGTTTCGTGGCCTGGACCATATTAGGATTTCCTCTTTAAAGTAAAGAGCAAAGTAGACATCCATTGTACTTGCTAGGACTGAGAAAGAGTCACATGGCTCATTTGTCCTCTTTTGACTTGAGATAATATATGACAAATTGAATGTGCTTTCTTTTGTCAATTAATTTTTAATGCTACCAGATTTTGAATTGGGGGTCTAGACCTTACAAAGGCTCTAAGAGCAGGGCCAAGTTGTAGTGAATGCATCTCTGCTACACATGACTTGGCAGAACCAATGAAACTGAAAATTCCTGCAGCATATTAGGATGTACGTGAAGTCTGTTGCAAGTCCTCAAAGAGAATTATAATGTGGGCGCTTAGGGTTTGGAGAAAATCCCTTTTGGGCTCTAAGGGACATTAAATACAACTGGCCTACAAGTGAGCCTGCAAAATGATTGGGCATTATCTCATCTGCCAAGTCATAATTGTGTGAGCAGCATTCCTGTACCATCAAGTAAAAATGCTATATAAGAGCACGGCTTCAAGTCTCTTCTGAAAGCAAAAGTGAGTTGCCCAATCTAGTGGATCACACTCCCAGAGCACCTACTCCTGCTACATTGTCTCTCACCCTCAACCCATCACCATGGTCTCATGGGGAGTTTGCTGTGCTCAGTTAACTGAGGAAGAAGACATTTTAGTCTGTTTTACAGATGGATCTGCATGATAAGTTGGCACCAGCTGGAGGTGGAACATTACAGAATTAAAATCTTATTTATGAGAATAAACAACTACATTTACAATGAGGGAGGAGAAGCAATGGGCTGAAGCATGGATTTTATTGCTTTTACTCTGTGTCCCAGCTACCAGGAGCATCTGGCCTTTTAGAATGTTAGAATGACCTTCTGAAAAAGGCAGAGTCCAGGTAACTAGGGAAGGAAGATAGAGATGGCATTTTTCCACATCTAGTAATCCACTCATGAACCATTTTTATTCTTTCCACAAGACATTGGACATCCACAGTTTAGGCGGCTTTTAGTTATTTGTCTTTTAATGGCTACATTGAGGTATAATTGATATGCAAATAACTGCACATATTTAATGTGTATGATTTGATGAGTTTGGACACATGCAAACACCTGTGACACCATCACAGCAATCAAGGTAATAGACATATCCAACACCTCCCAAAGTTTCCTTGTGTCTCTTTTGCATGTGTGCGTGTGATAAGAACACTTAACATGAGATCTACCCTCTTAACAATTTGGAAATTCACACTACTGTATTGTCAGCTACGTTGTTGTACATCATGGTACTATGTTGTACAGAGGATCTCTAGAACTTATTCATCCAGCATAAATGAAACTTTATACCCATTGAACAACTACTCTCCATTTCCCCCACCCCCAAGCCCATGGCAACTACTATTGTATTCTCTTCTTCTATGAATTTGACTATTTTAAATACCTCATATAAGTGGAATCAGGCAGTATTTGTTCTTCTGTGACTGGCATATTTCATTTAGCGTAATGTTCTCCAAGTTAATTTGTGTTGTCTCAAACGACAGAATTTCCTTCTTTTTTAAGGCTGAATTAAATTCCTTTGTATGTATATAACACATTCTCTTTATTCATCTGTTGAACAAAACTTGAGGTGTTTTCATATCTTGGCTATTGTGAATAATACTGCAGGAAACATGGGAGTACAGATATCTCTTCAAGATCCTGATTTATTTTTAGATATACACCCAGAAGTGGGATTGCTGGATCATAACAGGTATATGAAAAGATACTGAACATAATTAATTATCAGGGAAATGCTAATCAAAACTACAATGAGATATCATCTCACACTGGTTAGGATGGTTATCAAAAAAATGAAAGATCAGGGCCAGCCCCATGGTGCAGTGGTTAAGTCCAGCACACTCTGCTTTGGCAGCCTGTGTTTGTGGGTTCGGATCTTGGGCGCGGACCTTCACCACTCATCAAGCCATGCTGTGGCAGCAACCCACATATAAAATAGAGGAAAATTGGCACAGACGTTCACTCAGGGCTAATCTTCCTCAAGCAAAACAAAGAGGAAGACTGGTAACAGATGTTAGCTCAGAGCGATTCTTCCTCATAAAAAAAAGATCACAAGTATTGTTGAGGATGTGGAGAAATTGGAACACTTGGACACTGTTGGTGGTAAGGTAAAATGGTACAACAGCTATGGAAAACAGTATGGAGGTTCCTCCAAAAATTAAAAATAGAGAGTTTAGGAGTTTTAGTTTCCAGGTGCTATGGACTGAATTTTGTCTCCCCAAATTCATATGTTGAAGCCCTAGTTGCCAATGTGATGAGATTTGGAGATGGGACTTTTGGGAGGTAATTAGGCTTAGGTGAGATCAGGAGGGTGGGACTTCATGATGGGGTTAGTGTCCTTATAGGAGACACCGGTGTTCGCTTGCTCTCTTACTCGACCATGAGAGTACACAGCAAGACGGTGCCATCATTAGCCAGGAGGAGAGCTCTCACCCAACCATATTGGCACCCCTGATCTCACACCTCCAGCCTCCAGAAATGTGAGAAAATAAATTTCTGTTGTTTAAGCCACCTGATTTATGACATTTGTTATGGCAGCCCAAGCAGACTAAGACACTACCCAAACTGTCTTCTTGCTTGAAATATATACACATATACACACACACTATAATATATATATATATATATATATATATATATATATATATTATAGTCATGTGTTACTTAATGATGGGGATGAGAAATGCATCATTAGGCAATTTCATCATTGTGCAAACATCATAGAGTGTACATATGAAGCTGGGTATCTGAGAGTTACTGTAAATATTCAATAAGAACATGATTACTTTTTGACCTTGTTCCCAACACAGATACAGAAGAAAAGAAATTAATCTTGTTAATTTACAGTTTTCTTGTTTAACCTAAGGAGTGACTCAAGGGTCATAAGGATTTATGAGCTAGTTTTGCAGAAGAAAAAGAATGCCTTTAAGGAAGTTACAACCACCAGATAACAAGCTTCCAGCTGCAGTTGACACCCAGAAGTCTAGTTGCCCAAGGACTAATCTGGAGTGAAAGAAACATGGACTTCCCCTTTGTTTCTCTGAGACTCCTCCTCCCAAGCCCCTTAGCTCTATAAAGACCCCCTGCTCTCTTCTTTTGTTAAGGCAGATTTGAGAGAACCTATTCTCCCGCCTTCTCATTTTGGCCAATTCAAATAAACCTTTCTCCATCTCCAAGCACCAATGTTTCTGTGATTGGTTTATTGTGCACTGGGCACATGAATTTGATATTAAGAGGTTCAGTATGACTTACACAAACCTAGATGGTATAGTCTGCTACACACCTAGGCTATATAGTACTAATCTTATGGGGCCACCATTGTGTACGCGGTCCACTGTTGACTGAAATGTTGTTATGTGGCACAGAACTCTGTGTGTGTCTGTGTGTGTGTGTGTATGCATCTTTTATGTTATATGTGTTGGTGGTAGTGAATGTGAATGGTTAGTTCCTGGGTTAAAGGATGTCAAGGTCGTACTAGATTGTGACAGGTATAGAAGACAAATGAGCACCACCAATCTGTTGCTGACATTTTCCAGCCTCTTTCAATGAGCATCTTTGCTGGCAACAGAAAAGGCGTCTTCATTCTGATTTTCTGATCCTTTCATATGTTGTATGAAAGCTATAGCTATGAAGCTGGGTACACAATTATATCAGTTACCTCAGAAGTAGTATGTGTCTTGATCAGTCAATTTTCTGCTGTTTAGAGGGCCATTTCTGAAATTCCAACCTAAAACTTGTTTCTTCTGCTCTTGGAAAGATTTTATGTGCTCAAGGAGTGAAAAAAAAAAAAAGTTTCCTGCTTAAAATTTTTGACTTTCTGCGTTGAACCATGACTAAAAAATTAAATGTGCTCATTGTGAAGAATTTGACAGAAAAAAATATACATACAAGCAAAGAAATTGAAATCATTCAAAATTCAGATATCAAAGGATATCAAAAGATAAGCAATCCCTATTAAGAATATTTTGTATAACAGTCCAGATGATTTTAAGTGTACTTATGATATTTTCAACAAAAATGTGACTCTACTTTAAATGCTGGTAAGTACCATAATACTTCAAAAAGAATGATTTTCCAAGTATTCACTCTGCTTTTAGGGCAGTAAGTCTACAGAAAATATGTCAATTAAAATTTTTAAAGCTAAAATATGATTATAAAAGTTTAAAACATGAAAATTACCTTGATTTTTTTTCTATTTTTTCCCTCTTTATTCTCTCTTACTGGTTAACAAATTTGCCATTTCTTTTCTTGATTTCCTTCCTTCGCTTCGTTTGCGAATAGTTGTCTTCCTTTCCTATCCTCTGCTGTCATTACAAGAAACTTTAAATCTTCCTTTCCATATTTTTTCTTTTTCCTGAGCTGATGCAGCTTATTTCTTTTATCACATTTTTCATTCTCTATGGAGCCATAAGAAACTGAGTCAGCTACAAATAAAAAGAAAGTGTGACATTTTTTTATCTCCTAAATAAGTTGATGTCAGAATTAGAATTTCTGCAGAGCATTCCCAAAATAATGATAGTAAACTCCAGACATTTCAATATTTTCATGTATCAATATTAAAGAAATTCTAGACAGTGATTAGCAGAAGCAAGAGATTCTGACTTTCTTCTTTATCCTCAGACCCTTTACTTAGCATAAGTACTGAAAACATGCAACCACATCATTAAATCTATTAGATAATAAGTGACCTTAAATTATTTTCAAAATTTTAAACTATAAAATATCTACCACCTCACCCATGCCTCAAACTTTGGTTAATATTGATTTAGAGAATGATAATGATGAGGTAGCTATACACTAAACATACTTTATTTAAATAAAATGAAAATATAACTATTTAAAAGAAGATTCATTTGGACCTGACAGTGTGTATACCAGAGAAATAATTATAATCTAAATGTGTTCAACTTTCCTATTTTAAATACATTTAAGGACTTAAGAAATTCCTGTATGTTTTAACGTGTAAGTATCAACATTTTCAGAATGATTCAATTATCTGCTTAATTACTTTCTTTGATAACTCTGTAATAATTTATCTTCAAAATCTTAGTTCTTCTTAAAATTTGCTTTATTATATTTATAAAATTTGACCATTTTGTCATCAGTTTTAGGAAACAGACTCGTTTAGATGTTAAATGTATCAAAGGTACAGCAATTTATTTATTTAATGTATGGTCATAACTTTGAACTTGAAACTAATATTTTATCATTTTGCTTCAGTTTTGAATTATTTAGATTCTTTTTAATTAATATCATCAAATAGTTTTTCTTTTACATTAATTATAGTTATACACTTTGTTCAGAGACTTACATTTGGCAATAGACCATTCAAAATACCTTGAGTATGGAATCGTGCTACAAAACAGAAGCTATCTTTTTTCCTTACCAATTAGCTTTGTTTGGTGTTTCAACAAATGTATACTTGTGTAGTTGATGTGTGTTACTAATTGTGCTAATTTGTGAGATGTCAAAATTAGAAAATCGTGGCCTCTGAGTTAAAAGATATCACAGTCCAAAGTTTGATAACAACCATATTCAATATAGCATGGCAAACATAATCTCATATGTTTCTGCATTTCTTGTTGGGAGTTTACTTTCAAATAGAAAGGCTACGAAAATGTCACATATCCCCCACATTCATTAAAAGAAAGAAAAAGGTCCCCTATGTGTGAGTTGGTGTAAACACAAAAAGAAGGACCATTAGCATGTTATATATGCAGGGAGGGAGAGGAGGGAACTCTATTTTTCATAAATCTTAAGATGATTAGTATATTAGCTTGCTAGGGCTCTAATAACAAAATACTATAGACTGGGAGGCTTAAGTAATGGAAATTTATTTTCTCATAGTTCTGGAAGCTGGATGTCCAAGCTCATGCGGTTGGCAGATTTGGTTTCTCCTGAAACCTCACTCATTGGCCACCTTCATGCCGTGTCATTTTCACTGTGCACTTCCATCCCTGGTGTCTCTTCTTCTCCTCATAGGGATGTCAGTCCTATTGGATTAGGACCCGCCTTTATGATCCCATTTAACCTTAATTACGTCCCCAAAGGCCCTGTCTCCAAATACAGTCACATTGGAGGTTAGGACTCTGTTGGGAAAGGCAGATCATGAGCACCCACTCAGCCACATAAGAAGGGACCTTGGGTCCAGAATACTTCCTTAGTAAGAGATAAAGAGCCCACACAGCCCGTTGCAGGCTTATCACCTTGTGTGGGAATATTTTTTCCAGTTTCAGGCTCAATGTGTACTCCTTTCCTCTGCTTTGTCCTGGCTGACCTCCAGCATTTAGTATTTCTGACTCCATAGAGGAAGGGAAGGGGTCTTCTCCTGCGACAAGAGGGATGCTCACAAGCCAATTGCTCTGTGTCAGCTGCCGGGGGGATCTGCTTGTGTGGGGGACCAAGGGACACTATTGGACTTGAGTTTGCTGTCTCTTCTCTACGTGAGTATAGTGTTGTTCCATGCAGTGGGTGACTATGTTGTGTTTTTCTTGGCAGCTCCGATACCAAGATGCAGCAGGCAGAAGCGTTTGGACATCCATTCCTGGGGGCTGTCATTGTGATGATCTTTGCTCTCCTCCATGGAGTTGTCCTCATTGACATTGTCTTCATTGACTGACATTGACAACCCATGCATGGTGTTTCTGCCCAACAGGCTTCAACATATGAATTTTGGGGGAAACACAATTCAGTCCATAACATTAGGTAATAAAATAAGTTGGAAAATTAATTTATTATGTAAACACTTGTATTGTGCTTACTAGATGTCAGGCACTATAACAAATGTTAACGTATCGAACCCACAGATCAACTTTAGAGGGTGGATACTATTATCATCTCCATGTTACCTATGATGAAAGCAAAGCACAGAAAGTTTTAGTAATTTTTCCAGTATCACACAGCATAGCCAGAGTGCAGAACTAGGTTGTCACTCCAGAGCCCTCACTCTCAACTCTTGTGCAATGCTGCTTACCTAATTGCAGGATATGAAGGCTATTTTTCTTAAACATTATTGGGGAGACAAAAGTCATGCAATCTCTCCTCCACTTGATGACAATGTTAGAAAAGGACACTAATTAGTTCATTTCTTTCACACATATTATTGAGGGGCAAGGTATGGGCTGGGTATTAAGGTACAATAGTGAGTGAAGAAAAGACCAAATCTTTGCTCATGGAGTTTAACCTCTAAGTGGGAAAAATGATCCCAAATAATGGAAAAATTACAATGGTTGTAAGAGATGAAAAAATAAGTTATCACAAAAATTGCCACTAATTATAAAAAATAATAAACCCCTGAAAATGGTAATTAAAATCTATTTAAATGAGAGGATTTCTTCAAAACACTTTATTGGAATAATAAAGCACATTTGACATAGACTAAAAGGGAGAAGCATATGCCAAATAATAAAAGCAACACTCTCAAGTGATTAATCATCAAAGTTAGATTATCAAAAATAGGGAAAGATATCAAAACATTGGAAGGATAATCAAGTGAATAATAGAATGGACATGGAAACAGTTAGGAGGACTTAATATTTGAAGAAAAATTATTTAAGAGGCTTCAAAGCTAACATCATGTAGTTAACTCCTTTGGCACTTATGCTCTAATAGCTCCAATTTTGAAAAAGGATAAAAAGAATTCCTGGAAACTCAAAGTTAATAAATGATATAGCAGGGAAAATAGTGAGAGGTAAGACCTTAAATGTTAAAAAAAAAAAAGTCACACAAAAGTTTAGACTAATAAGATGGACAGCTGTACAGTGCTCAAAAATTTAGAAATGACTTTTAACAAGTCCTCACTTCCTCAAAACACGGCTTAGTCAACACCTATGCCTTTTTATTTCTCAGACACTTCATGTGCAGATTGTGTGCTTTTGTCTTTCATTACATTTCACTTTCCTTGTAAATTTAAGGAAGGGATTATGAATGTGGAATGCTCCTTTTGACTTTGCAAAAAATTGTTAAATTCAAGTTCTATGAGACTAGGTGTCTCTTTGTTTGCGGCTATAATCCCAGCACCTATCATTGATCTACAATTTATTTTTTATTTTTGATGACCTTGAGGTTCCAGATTACAATGTTGTGAAATAAATGACATTGCATTTAGTCACAAGTAATGTGTAAACTCAAATAAGATTCACCAAATGATTTTATGGGAGATAATAAAATGAGAATGATTATAATACAATGCATAGCTATTTTCTTTAGTAAATCTATTTCTCATCAGGAGATTAACAATTTATGGAAATTCTCTCCAAAATTAGTCTGTGGCATCATATCACTTCCAGGATTTAGTCATTTTTCTGCCGTTTCTACTGTTTTGAAACTGAAAGACAGTTCAGCAAATGGCCAGGCTATCAGTGTCACAGATCCTGTGGCCCAGAGCCCCTGTTGCCATATTGTTCTGAAAATGGCAACTGTCTCCTTGGGTTTTGCTCCTTGTTCCTACTCTGGCTTTGCACTAGGATCTTTCTCAGGGCTACCTTATTTAAATTGACAGATTAATCTCCCCGTGGATTACAAGAGTCTCATTATCTGTAAATACATGTGATTTTTCCATCTCATGCTCATTCACATCAATACAGAATAATTCCAAAAGCTGTTTTATTCCTGAGAGAAGAGAAAACAACAAAAGAGCTGTTTACTCAAATAAAGAGAGAATGTTTCACCTTAATATATCTAGTGACAGTGTGAATCCAGCAAGGGACACTTTCCAGACTGAAACCTATTACTTACACTAATGCAATTGCATTTTAACGACTAATTTAAAGATAACCAGGTTTGAACCCCTTAGATATTAGAGCTATTATTATATAGTAAATATTTTAAACATTCTTCTGGTGCAGCTGTTGAAGCTAGGTTTATATAAAACATACGAGGAAATTCCAAATACAAGCCAGAGGCACAGCTAATTAGAATGGAAGAAGATGGGAAACAAAGTAAAAGTTGGTCTCAGTGCAGTTTAGCACAGCTAAAAAAAAGAAGAGAAAAGAACAGAAAGGAAAAGTAGAGAAAAGAAAAGAAAAGGAAAAGAAACCTGACTACCATCCGTTACTGTACCCATGTGGCCTGTCACCTCTTTCATCTTCCTCCCTCCTCTCTTCCCCTCTGCTAACCACCGATCTATTCTCTGTGTCTATGTGTTTGTTTGTTGTTGTTGTCTTCCACTTATGAGTGAAATCACATGGTATTTGACTTTCTTCATCTGACTTATTTTGTGTAGCATAATACTCTCAAGGTCCATCCATGTTGTCACAAATGGCAAGATTTCATCTTTTTTATGGCTGAGTAGTATTCCATTATATATATATATATATATATATATACATATATATATATATCGTTTCATCTACTGATGGGCACTTAGAGTCTTTCCAAGTCTTGGCTATTGTGAGTAATGCTGCAATGAACATAGGGGTGCAAGTATATTTTTGACTTAGTGTTTTGGTGTTCTTTGGGTAAATACCCAGAAGTGGAATAGCTGAATTGTATGGCAGTTCTATTCCTAATTTTTTGAGGAATCTCCATACTGTTTTCCACAGTGGCTGCACCAATTTACATTCTTACCAGTGCTGTATGAAGGTTCCCTTTTCTCCACATCCTCTCCAACACTTGTTATTTCTTGTCTTGATTACAGCCATTCTGATGGGTGTGAGGTGATATCTCCTTATAGTTTTGATTTGCATTTCCCTAATAATTAGTGATGCTGAACATCTTCTCATATGTCTGTTGGCTGTCTGTATATCTTCTTTGGAAAAATGTCTGTTCAGATCCTTTTTCCATTTTTTAATTGGGTTGTTTGTTTTTTTGTTGTTGAGTTGTATGCATTCTTTATGTATTGGATATTAACCCCATATTAGATATGTGACTTGCAAATATCTTCTCCCAATTGTTAGGTTGTCTTTTCATTTTGTTGACGGTTTCCTTTGCTGTGTAGAGCTTTTTAGTCCCACCATTGTTGAATGTACTGACTTCCTTGTTATGACTTTCCAATGTATCTAATATACTTTACTTATAAAGGTAAACATTAATGTTTATGGGTCATGATTCATTTAGATGTAAATGTTTATGAGCTATTTTCAACTAAGATTTAAAGCTAAATCTGCAAAACTCATTTTGACTTGAATAAGTGGTTTCCAGAGACTATAACTGTGCCATTGAAATTTGATTGATCCATTATAAAACAGTTGATAACATTAGCCACGTTTTTAATATATGCATTTCTCTATTCCTGTTAAAAAATAAAAGGCCCATTACAAACAAATCTCAATATTTTTGAGGTGAATGTGTTTAAGTCTTTGGGCCTAACAAAAGAGAATTAAAGCACAGAATCATGTAAATCTGTGCAGGGACACAGAAGTCACCTTAATTGCACTGTCAAGAATGAAAGTAAAAAGGGGATTATTTAAAGAGTTTGTGGTCCTATCAGAGCCCAGTTGACAGAGCTGACTATGGTTCTGTCTGAATGAGAGTTGACAACATTTTAGGCTTTGAAAAACTGCTATTACACACAAAAGAAATCTATATTCTTCCTTTAATATTCCCCGACTTAAAAAATGCATATGTATGTACATTGTCATCTCTTTGGGAAACCACTTTTATTATTGTTTTTCTTTGCATTGAGAAAAACAGCATTAAAAATTTTTGTGCCAATGTGTTAAACCATTGTTATTCTTTAAAATTTGCCCATAATTACCTGAAAATAATTTAAACAAGCTAAGTTACTACCAATTATTGGTTAAATTATTGTTCAAGTTGCTTTGACATTTAACTGAGTTTTCAAAATTGAAAACTTTGGTTGCAAAAGTGCCACATCATTAAAGGGCACTGTGCTTAAGAGCTATTAATTTTGTTCAAATTCTCAGAACATATTAAAATTACTTTACATATTTTAGCTTTAGTTTCCTTTGGTGTAAAACAAAAACAAAAATACCTACATTTCATGGGCTATTGTTGGGATTAAATTTAAAAAAAATGTACGATGACCTTCACAATGTCTGACACAGGGTCATTTAGCTGTATCTATGAAATGAAAGCTGTATTCCATAACCTAAGAATTTAGCTTACAGATACACTTTTAAAAGTAGGCCAATGTATTGCATTAAGGAGAATAATTGTATTGTTTGCAATAACTAATACTGGGAACAACTTAAATATACTTCAATATGTGTTAAATTATGGTTCTATTGGTTATGGATTATAGATGATGGACTTTCTAAGGCTTTAATTTATGATTAAAGGATGGTGAAATTATGGTACAATTATAAAACAGAATATCATATATCATCAGTAAGGACAAGGCTCTGTATATACTGATATAGGAATATCTCTACTATGTAGGCAAAAGTAGTGGAGTGCAGAACCACGGCCAACGTCACACAGAGTGTCCCAAGCTGTAAACTGCACAACTTCAGGGAACTCCAGATAACATGACTTTCTCCCATGGAGTTCTGACCTGTGCAAATAAAATATACTTTTTATTAACATACTGTATTACTTTCCTATTGTCACTGTAACAAATTATGAAAAATTACCAAAAAATCAGTGGCTTATACAACACAAATTTATTACCTTACAGTTCTGGAGGCGAGAATTCCAAGTGGGTCTCACTGTGCCAAAACAAAGGTGTCAGCAGTGCTGTATATTTTCTGGAGGCTCTAGGAGAGAATCATTTCCCTTGCCTTTTCCAGCTTCTAGAAGCCACCTTGGCTTGTGGCCTTCTTCTTCCATGTTCAAAGCCAGCAACAGTAGATCAAGTCCTTCTCATGCTACTGTCCCTCCAGTTCTCTCTCCTGCCTCCTTCTTCCACTTGTAAGGACTCCTGTGATTACAGTGAGATCACCTAAACAATTAAGAATAATTTCACCGTTTCAAGGTCAGCTGATTAGCAGCTTTACTTGCATCTGCAGCCTAATTCCTCTTTTCCATGTAACCTAACATGTCTGCAGGTTCTGCTTAGGGCATGGATGTCTTTGGGGGCCATTATTTTGTCCCCTACAGGTTTGATTGGCATTAAATTAAATAAGATAGTATTATTAGTGGACACTTTGAGGGGGAGGATATTTCCTTTTTATAACTTTATTTTTCAACTTTCTCTAAGTTTTAACTTTTTGTTTGTGTACACACATTTTTTATAAAAGTAGATTTAAAATGTGACTTTTTTTGCATTGGCTGATTTAAAACCCTAATTATGTATAAGAAAACTATTTTCTTTATGTATTTTAGCTCTCTATCTCCAACTAGGACATGAGTGACAAGAGGTGGTTGCCGATTGAGGTTTTCTTTTGGACTTTCCCTGAATGAGTGAGCACTATATTTAAAAATCCAGCTAACACTGACAAAGGTGATGAGGTATTGGCATAGAAAAAGGAACAAAAATGTCAACTATACCTTATATACACCCACTCTAAGTGTCCATGAACAAGTGTGAAATGACAATGTAAAATAGTGCAGTAAAGTAGAAGATGTAAGTTCAGGATAGGATTTTTTTTTTAATAGAGACTTTCTGAAAAATGAATTTCAGGCAAATGTGAATATTTTATAGGAAAAGAAAGCAAGGTTCGAATGAATTGAGCAGAACTTTATTAAGAGATGATATATGAAAAGTTATATGAAACTCAGACAATTTATTTTGATAATAATAATTCCCCCTTTAATTTAAGGGACTGACATCCCACTACAGAAACCGGTTTAAAAAATCTGGTTGGGTTTTTTCGTACTTTTGTGTGAATTCTTGCTACCTGAGTAAAATAGCTGTGTGCACCCTTGTTTTATCGCAAAGTTGGCAAGAAATCCAAATCCCTGTTAGGGTAAGTGAATTGGTGCGAAGGTTGAGTTAGCTGTGTGTATGCCACAGTGCAGAGGAAGAACTGACCTATGATGCTGTTTACATATTGATAGTCCACCTGTACTAAGATGTCCTCTTTTCTTTTTTCCCCCGTTCTTTGATATAGCAACATTTAATGTTGTGTTCTCAATTTTCATGTAATATTATAACTCATTCAACTTTTCATACACATATATGTTCACACATGTATAATATCTGTTTTATACATATATTTTATAAATAATTATATGTAATCTTTTCTCTGTGTAAAACATATTTTATGAACTTTTTAATTGAAAAATAGCATGCGTATGCAAAAGTGCACAAAAATAACATAAGCAAACAGACTTGCGAGTTATAACAGCGAATACAACAATAAAATGACTAATAAGGTCACGAAATAACACATTAACAGAAGCCTCCAAAAGGTCCTTCCCAGTCACCACGCCCACCCTGTCCCCAGGGCAGTTGTTCAATTTCTAGTACCAAAGATTAGTTTTGCCTATTCTTGAATGTTGTATGAATGAAACTAAACGACATGTATGTTGTATTTGATGTCTTTTACTAATGATTTTGCTCTGAGATTTACCCATGATGTTTTATGTAGCAGAATTTTTTTATTGCAATAAAATTCAGCATTGTGAGAATATACAAGTATTTTTCATTCTTTTGTAGATAATCATTTGGTTGCTTCCAGTTTGGGTTTCAGTTTGGTGTTCATAAAGAATTCCAATGTGAATCTTTTTATAAATATTTTTTGGTAAACATCTATATTAATTCTGTTGCTCATATACCTATAGGTTACAGTTCTAGATCATAGAGTATACGCATGTTCAACAGTAGTTTTACTGTCTAATGGATAAACAAAAATAGCTATACCTATTTGTCCTCTCACTAGCAATATATGATTGGAGTTGTTCCAAATCCTTGCCTAGCCATGGCATCTTCTGTTTATTAAATTTTATGTATTCTTCTACACTCTTTGTGTTTTTTAATTTTGTTTATTTCTGATGATTAAGGAGGTTGAGTCCATTTTATATGTGTATTGGCCATTTAGACAGAAACTTTGAGGAAGTGTTTGTTCAAGTCATTTAACAAAGTTTAATTAGTTTACCTGTTTTATTCTCTATGATTAATGTTTTTGTGGTTTTCTTAAGTACTCTGTCTACTGCAAATTATGAAGATATTCTCCTGACATTGTTTTCTTCTCAAATTTAAAAGTGCAATACACCCGGAATTGTCTTTGTATAGGACGTGAATTATGGGTCAAAATTCTTTTGTTCTCATGTACTTAAGCATATTTAACTCGCCCAGGGTCATTTTGTCTAAATCATGTCTACATATATGCGTAAGTCAATTTCTGGACTCTTTCTTTTGCACCATTGGTCTATTTGTGTATCCACATAATATCAGACTGTGTTACCGTAGCTTTACAATTAGCATTGTAATGTCGCATTGATAACAGACAGTGAAAGTCCTTCAACTTCTTCAGTATCATCTTGGATATTCTTGGACCTTTATATTTCATACAAAGTTTAGGTTTAGTTTAAACACACACACACACAAAAGTAAAAATATACTGGGATTTTGGTTGAGGTTGAATGTACAAATTTACCTGGAGAAAATTGGCATTCTCATAATAGCGAAACTTTCAATCCATGAGTATGGCATAGCTCTCCTATTATTCAGTTCTTTCCTTCAAAAAGTGTTATGATCTGCTAGAGATCAGTTCTTTCAGGATTGTTTTGGTCTGATTTTTTAAATTTCAACTTCATTTGTGAAATATATTTTTGCTACGCACAGAAATTTATGTTAGTTATTTTCTTTCTTTAGAGATGTAATTCTAAATTCTTCTGTCATCTCTTTTGAGAAGTCAACTTCCAATCTCATTGCTGCTCCTTCAAAGGTGATCTTGTCCTTTCTTTTGGCTATTTTTAAGATTCTACTATATCTTTAGTGCAGTCATTTTCATGTTTTGTATATACATGTGGTTTTATTTGTTTGATCCTCTTTATAGAACTTCAGTTAAACGTATATTAGAATGTTTTTTACTGTATTACTTGAATTCTTGTCATGAGTTCTTGTCAGTACTTTCTGTCATATTCTTTCTCCATGTTTCACATTGCACATTTTTTTGACCTGTATTCTAGTTAACTGGTTATTTCTTCAGCAATTTCTAATAAGCCATTAAACGTACTTTTTAAGTTCATAGGTGCAGTTACTGTACTTTACAACTCTAAAATTTCAGTTTTATTTGTCCTACAATTCCTACTTCCCTATCATGTTTTCATTGTGTCATTTAATTTCTTAAACATAATATTTAAAATTATTTTAAATTTTATATCTAGCAATTTCTGCATCCAGATTTTTTGTGAGTCTATTTATATTTGTGTCTTTTATTGTTTTCTGGACAGTTCCTTTCTTTTTAATGCCTAGTTATTTTTATATTTGGATAATTTTTATAAAGTGGCAAACACAAAGTATCAAATTTTGTTGAAAATAAGAAAGGCTCTGGGTGATTTCATCTTCCTCCAGAAATAATTTATGTAACTTCTTAGCAGGTAATATGCTGGAGGCAGAACTGAGTCAAAGTGAGGCTCCCTTCCTCCTGAGGTCCTCTTCTCTCCTGTCGTCCTTCACTTCAGGTACAGCAGCAGTGCCTGAGTGGAGCCCTGGCTGTTGAGGAGGCCTCTCCTCCTTGGTGTCCTGAACTCCATTTTTTCCCTCTAGCTCTTGTAAGTCTGCTTGCTTGTCAGCCTTCACACTGATATTTTTACTTTAGAATTCAAAATTGCCTCAAGGAGAAAAGCAGATCCAGCTATTGGGTTGAGCTCTCTTGGTTCATCTCTTCTCATTCTAGAAAAGCTCATGGCCTTGGTAGCTCTCTAATGCCTTCAGACAGATGTTTCTATTTTTTTCCCCAGGTTTTCTGGTTGTTCTCAGCAAAGATTAGCTTCATGCAACCTAAGCAGTCAGTGCCTGATGGGCAATCAATGATTTTCTTTGATTTAACAAAAACAGCAATACACATTTATTGAAGAAATTTTAGAAACTAAAAAAAAAAGCTAAAAACTGTAGGTATGTAAAAAATAACAAAATAGAAAGCAGCTAAAATTGTCACACATAACTAATCACTATGAAAATATACCAGCTGTGTCAACATGAATACTGTAACATTTTTCCTCTAGTTTTTTTCATTTAACAGCTCACACCATCAAGTGACCAAATTAGTAAAAAGTCCAGCGTTGTTGACTTGGCGTTTCCTCTTCCCCATTGTTAAGAGTCCTAATAATCTTAAACTAGGCCAACCTAATCTAAATTTATCAGTCCTGCTTCCAAATTTAGACAAAAAAAAAAAATCTAAAGAGTTTTGATAGTTCGCATGTAAGAAAACTATGTCTATACCACGGTTGATTCAAGGCCTGTCCCACACAGAACCTATGTTGAAAACACATTCTACACAATCAGATATTTCTTTGTTCTCTTCTGTAATGATTCTCTTTTTCACCAAGGCTTTGCCTCTGAAGGATACAGTTTAACTACAGCAATGGAGGGTTAACTGCCATTCTGAACCTTTCCTCTGAGTGAGGAGAGGCTGGCAGATTTAATCACCTGCTATGTTTAAACCAGTTTCTCCTTCTACATCTAGATTCTTTTGTTGGTCTTAGGTCAATAGGACAGAGTCTGCCTTTCTACAGCTTCAGGACCTTTGACATCTTAGTGCTTTTGTTTATTTGCTTTGGCTCTAAATCTCAGCTGCTATAGAAAGGGCAGAATCTGATGATCTTTTCTTACTAGAGGTTTATGACTTTATTTCTCTATTTCTTTGCAGTATTCTCTTTCAATTTTTTTGAAATTTACTGATCTCTTCCCCAGCCACCACCCCTGTCCATGAAGGGTCTATCAGAGATAATGTAGAATCACTGCACCAGACATCATCTATTGTGCATACAATAACCAGAATGATCTCTTAAAGTTGCATATCTGAAGATGTTCTCCAATTCAGAACTGAAAACTTTTCCCCATCTTCCAGCAACCTTTAGCATTAAGTCAAAACTCTTTAACATGGCCTGGAAAAGCCTACATGTTCATTCTCTAACTAAATTTCCCATTTTTCATTTCATGCCAGGCCTCTTCCCGGGCTCTGCACACTGCCCTCGAGTACCTCATATTCGCCCTGCTTCTTCCTTCCCTCCCGCCTTTGTATAAGCTCTTTTGTTTCTCCCCATTGCCCTATATTTACCCTTCCTATCAGCTCAAGCATTACTTTCCAAAGGAACCCATCCCTGAATTTTTTATTTAGGTTAAATCCTCTCATTCTTGGCTGCATTATACCAAGTATCACCCTAGAGACCATGTCTGTCACTGCTGTCTCCTGTGTGATTTTTTGATCAATTGTTCTCTTTCCCAGCAGGCTATACTTCCCATGAGTATAGAGAAGGTGTCTTCATTCAGTATTTTATTCAAGTACTTAACACAGTTCCCTGAACATAGTAAGTGCTGGATAAAATCCTGTTGAATCAATGTTTTTGAAGCCATCTTGATGACATTTCTGAAATTCATCTATAAAGGGAAATCAATTCTCAAATTAAAACTATATAAAAATTTATTATTTTTTCCTAGAGCTTTTCCATGGTTCAATGTTATTTTAATACTTATTACAGTATGAGTCTGAAAATATGGTAAATTGGTGGGGATCTAGCTATGAACAAAAGAGGTAACTTTCCCCCTCTCTCACAATGCTTACTTCTGCTCTCATGATGCTCCTATAAGAGAAGTCAAATATTTTTGTACCTTATAAAAAGAAAGTGCAATGAGTATTGTGTTGAGGGACATGTCACGAGTGGAGGAAGCAGGTGGTTTATGACCTAGTCTACAAAATATGAAAGGCCCCCAGAAGAAATCAGATTTGAAATGGTGTAGTGATGTGTAGATAGAAAAGTAGACAATGATGACTGTTCCAAACAGAAGTAGGAGATTGTATAAAAGTTTAGTAGTGAGGAAAGCAAACAAGAGATTGACGAGGAGAATAAGATGTGCCTGGAGAAGGAAGCAGATGTAAATCACAGAGGGGCCGAAACCAAGTGTTAAGGTGTTTGGAGCACGCCTTGAAGATGACTGGAGAACAGTGAAGGTTTTACTATTAATCCAGGGCGTGAAATTACTTCAATATAATTTAACAAATAAAACTATATTTCTTACTGTAGTGTGAGAACTAGAGGGTAATTGTCATGATTTGGAGGCACTAGTACAAGCAGGAGATTAAGGATTTTAAATAGAGAATATGGCAGTTGAGATTTAAAAAGGTAGAATCAGAGATATTAGGAGGTAAAGGCATGGATAATTGAATATAATATTCCATCATATTGAGAGTAAAGGGATCTAGGAACAATTTTGGCATAAGTTTTCTGGCTTCAGCAACTGAGAAGATATTGTTTCCAGTTACTCAGGTAAAATTACTACTGAGATGAGTAAAGCACGTGATGAGGGACCTGTGAGACATCCAAGGATAGGTCTTACTAGGCATCTGGTGTACATGTCTGAGATTTCAGAGACACCAATGGGCTGGAAGTATACATGACACACACTTGTTTTCATCTGCATTTCCCTGATTATATGGGAAAATGAAAATACTTTCATATGATAAAGTCCATTTTCTTTTCCAGTTCAGTGAATTGCATTAGGATATTGTTGTCCACTTATTTAATTCTATTATATTGTTTGCTTTGTTTTCACTGATGGGTATAAATTATTTCCCTCATCTGAATAATAATCTTTGGTAGCTGAACAATACACCTGAACCAATAAAATGAAAAAATAGATTCATACTATTCTCTGCTGTCTTCTACCCCCACTACCCATTCAAATCATCTACCTGGGTCTTGATTTTCCACCCTCCTTCAATCAAATTTGAGTCTCGTTACACATTTGTGCATTTTATGACAAAATAAATAAATGAATAATAAATTCTCTGATCACATTACTCCCTGAAATAGTCTTAGGCCATTTGTTAATATGTGTAGTCTCATGAAATATTAAAAACTCTAAATTATTTAAAGATTCCCTCTCCTCCGCTTGAACTTGGTCCAGAGTATGCAATTTCTTTTTCCTGTTACTTGAACTAGTGCTTTTACTATTCACTAGGCTACTTTCAGCTCCTTTAGTGCTGAAGTCAGGAAAAAGGAAACATACAAAAGAGGAAGTGTCTTTCTCTGCTGGCACTGGTAGAAAGTGTATCTGGTTCTTTCATCCTTTGGAGATGTCTAAAGATGATTCTCTCTTGGTGTGCTCAATGAGTTTTTCACAGAATTCCTCCGACTGCTGAGGACCTCTGAATTGTTTTACTGCTGCCGATGACTTCCGAATCCCACTTTGCCCACTGTTCTTCAAAGCACACTGCCATAGTCTTTGTAAAATTCTAGTATCTTTCTGGTAACTATCTTTTGAATTAACTTTTGGCCCATTGTCTGGTCTTTGGGAAGTATTTCTTACCCACCAGCCATTTGTATGCAGTCTCCTAAAACTCCAGGTTGTTCTGCTCTGACAGAGTAATTTAGCTGGATATACCCCCACCCTCTTTTTTCCTCAGGCATAAGCCAGACTCCAGTCCATTGTGTTTCTCAAACTCTAGGAGAAAAGTTTTACATTCTCCAATGATCTCTTTCTAGGTCATGGGGAATACCTCTGTTCCTCTTTTATGGGGACTGGGTTTTGCAAGACAATATCTTCAAAGAAAGCATGAATCCTCATGTAATCTGGGTTAGACAATGAGCCATGGGCCAAAACTAGTTTTTGGCCTTCTTCTTAGTACAGATAGTCTACACTCTCAGTTTGGAATGTGGAAAGAGTTGGCACTTACTGCTAGAACTGGAAAAGATCTCTATTTTAATAAACAGTTATATGTATGTTGGACATATCTTTCACCAATATGCTTTTTCTCTTTTAAATACATCTGTAGTGACATTTGTTTTAATATTGTTGCATTCAATCAATCTTTCATATTTTGAGCTTTTTGGTATCTTGTTTAATGAATCAATTTTCAAAATGAAAACATATCAAAATGTTTTCACATTTAGGCTTTTTAATTCAGGTGCTATTTCATTTTGTTAATGGTGTGTTAGCATCTAATATTGTTATTTTAATATGGAAATCTACTTATTCTTAGTTTTTTGTTTAAATTTTTCATTTTTTGTTTTGTTTTGGATAGCAGAACTTTACATACTGATTTTTAATGCCATCTCTACAACATAATAAATACCCTTGTCACCATGCTTCAGTTTCTGGATTCTCTGTTCTGATCACAGATCAACTTTTATCCCTGAGTAAATATACAATGTTTTGTTTACTATACTTTGCCATAAGTATTGCTATGGAAATTCTTCCTCCCTATTCCTTTTTGTAAACACTGCCTTAGCTTTCTTAAATTTTTACACTTTTATATTAGTCTTTAAATTTTTTTCCCAAATTACATTAAAACCATGTGTTTTAATTACTATTATTATTATCATCATTTAAAAATACATGTATGGACAATTCACTTCTTTATGATGTTAAGTTTCAATGTCTACTAACATGGTATATTATTCCAATATATAAATCTTCTTTTATGTAACATATTTTTCCAAAATGATATTATAAAATATTTCTTAAATTTATCCTTAAGTGCTTTAGAATGTTTATTGTAATTGAGAATTATATTTTCTAATGATAAGAAGTAACCATAAAACAGTGTCTGCTATTTTCTCCTTTATCAGTGGGTAAAATATAAGTTACACCAAGTAAATGCAGTGACAAATGGTTTAGAAGGCAGAAATGAGGCCAAGGCTAACGTCGGACATTTTAGTTGTTATTCTGCTGGCAAGTTCTCCATGTTTCTTGGCATCAAGAGACAATTGGGGTTGAATGGATCATACTCCCCATTCCAGTGTCCATTCTCCAGTTTGTGAGTGTTTTGAGACCTCTTAAGAAAATGCCAGGAACACTCAATCCACCTGTTCATGGGTATCAAAATGTGTATCCGAAAGCTGTCACAGTAGCAGTGGTAGCAGGGGTATACTTTTGTTCTCATTAGTTCCAGTAGGCTTCAGATGTGGGAGTACCAATGTCAATTTCGGGAGAAATTTCTGGAGACCTGGTCTAGAAACCACCCCTCCAACATATTAAATATTTCTTTCAGCACTGGTTTTCCATGTTGAATAAACTTTATTTTGTCAAAATACCCAGAATATTTTCTATCTTCTACACTAAATAATAACTGATTCAGTATTTGCTATTGGAAGTAGTTTCAGAATATACCAGTTTTGGGAATCTGAGTTAAATTGTCTAAACTGTTGGATTGGAAGTCAGGGATAATCAGGTGGCCAAAGGAAAATGGGACCTTAGTAATCTATGTCACTGTGACAACATAGTCACTTAATAAATGCTTAAATTCACCTGAGATGAGGTACCTATTGAAGGCAAGACTCTACCAGTGTTGATGGTTGCTCTGATTGACTATTATAGAGGGAATGAGGAAAACAAGGTATATTAGGGTAGACTGGCTAATTCTAATTATTCCTGAGAAAATAAAGATGTTTAAAAATGTACCATTTGCTGGGAAGGACAAAATTAGCTTCAAAAGGCAGAATAAAAATTTGTTTTATATGCGTGTGAAATTGATGAATATTTCTTCCTTTTTTTCAAACTTGAGCTGAGACATGAAAGATGAGAAGAAATTAACTAATTGGGGTCTGAAGGGAAGATCATTCCAGACATTAGAACATCCAATGATTAAGAGATCAACTTGCTTCACAGGGTCATGATGATTGAATTAAATAGGATTAAATTACATTATATAAAATCCTGGTAGATTTTCAATAAATATTTGTTAAATTTCTCTCTTCCCTTTTTTGGACTAACTTACTTTATACATATACATTCACCCAAGATGAATTTAGTTCTGAGAATTACTGGAAATGGTCTTCAATATTTTTTCTATTTTTCTGAAAATTTGTTGTATTTCAGAGACATTTAAAGATAAAGGGAGGAACAAAATTATTCCATGGTTTATAAAGATTAGGAGAGAGTACAATATGATAAATTTGTCTTCAATTGTTAGATATAATCTATAAGCTTTTGTTCATTGAAAATTGTCTGGAATAAATGATTGCTCTTATTATCATAATTGTCTCAGAGGTTAGAGAAGCAAAATATAATTGAATAATTGCCTAGATGCAATTCTTATCAAGAAAATGCCTACTGAAATAAAGATAAAACTAAAGCCTTGTGAAAAGTTACATCATGTTAGACTATGCAAAACTATAGAAAAGATGCTATATAAAAACTAAATCGGGGCCGCCCAGTGGCGTAGCGGTTTCGTCCGTGCTTGGCAGCCCGGGGTTCGCTGGTTCGGATCCCGGGCGTCCGCCGACGCACTGCATGTCAGCCACGCTGTGGTGGCGTCCCATATAAAGTAGAGGAAGATGGGCACGGATGTTAGCCCAGGGCCAGTCTTCCTCGGCAAAAAGAGGAGGATTAGCAACGGATGTTAGCTCAGGGCTGGTCTTCCTCACCAAAAAAAAAAAAAAAAAAAAAAAAACTAAATCAATTTTTCTATATTTCCAAAGAAATATTGGTATTATTCCAAGGCTCTAATGTTGATGACTTCAGAGAGATTCAGATATCCATGAAGAAAAACTCAGACTATCAATTATGTTAAGGCAAAGATTATGTTTTCCTAGTACCAATCACTGTTCTCAATATGTATGTTTGGAATGAAAAAGTAATTTCACTAATTAATATCCAAATAAGAGTGTGAAAATAACATAAAGAAGTCACTGGAACTTCCCAGGTAGCTCCATTAAATAATAAGTCCTTAACAAACATTCACTGAATATAGAAGTAAAGACACCTCATTGATCATTGTTTTAAACATGACAGAGTTATTTCAATGCATTTAAAAAGTTTATAACCAAGAATATAATGTCTATTAAAAACACTTATAACACAGTGATATCAGCAACATGGTGGAGTGAACTGTTCCCTTTGTCTCACCCCCTTTGAACTAAAACTAAATGGACATGCATTGACCAATGGAGGACACCCACATGGCACAACAGGACAGCTGAGTGACCCATGCAACTATTCATCTGAGGGTGGATTGATTGGCCCCCAGGAACTACTTTCTGGGGGGAGTTGGAGATAGGTTATCACTCACTGACCCTTCCCCGGAAACACTGTGAATGTGTACAAATGCTTTCATGGCTTATAAGAGCACCCATAGTGCCACTGTGGCCACACATGTGGGAATGTGCCTTGGCACAATTGTAAGAGGCCGGGGCAGTACTGAGCCTGAAAACACCTTCCCAGCTGGTGGAAGTGCCCACTGTACCCCTACAATATCCAGCAGACAGACTGGGATGAGAAACACAGCTCCTGTCTCCCCCAGCAGTAGTAGGTGGAATCTGTGACCTTATATTATCACAGATGTGCCAGCAAAGGATTAGTTCATCAAACACAAAGAGAAACTACAGCAACAATTCAGAGCAGAGACAAAATGACAAGTCTCCAGAATCCAACCCTGAAGTTACAGACATTTACAATGTAAATGACACAGAATTCAAAATAGCTGTCATAAAGAAACTCAATGAGTTACAAGAGAACACAGAAAGACAGTTCAATGAGCTCAGAAATAAAATTAATGAGAAGGAAAAAAATACATCACCAAAGAGATTGAAACTATAAAAAAGAACCAAGTAGAAATTCTGGATATGATGAACACAATTAAGGAGGTAAAAAGTCATCTAGAATCCTTAAAAAATAGAGCTGATATTATGGGGGAAAGAACTAGTGACTTGGAGGATAGAAATATAGAAATTCTTCAGGTGGAGGAGAAGAGAGAACTAAGATTTTTTTAAAAATGAAGAAATTCTTTGAGAAATATCTGATTCAATTACGACAAGCAACATAAAGATTATAGGTATTCCAGATGGATAAAGGATCAGAGAGCTTTTTCAAAGAAATAATAGCTGAGAACTTCCCAAACCTATGGAAAGAACTGGACTTACAAATACACAAAACCAATAGAACTCCTAATTGCATCAATGCAAAAAGACCTTCTCCAAGGCATATAACAGTAAAACTAGCAAAAGAAAAAGTATTAAGGGCAGCAAGGCAGAAGAAAATAACCTACAATGTAATTCCTATCAAGCTTTCAGCATATTTCTCACCAGAAACCTTACAGGCTAGGAGAGAATGGAATGATAAATTCAAAATACTGAAAGATAAAAACTTTCAGCCAAGAATACTCTATCCAGTGAAATTATCCCTCAGATATGATGGAGAAAAAAAGTGTTCCCATAAAAACAAAAGCTGAGGAAGTTCATTGCCACTAGACCTCACCTACAAGAAATGATCAAGGATGCCCTCATACCTGAAACAAAAAGGCGAAGGTCTACAAAGCTTTGAGCAAGGAGATAAATAGGCAGACAAAAATCAGAAAACTGCAGCTCTCTTTCAGAACAGGGTAGAAAATACTTAATTATTAAAAGATAAGGGGAAGGAAAGCATCAAAAATAACTATAAACACTTCAACTTAGCCACAAACTCACAACACAAAACAGAATAATTTGTGACAACAATAACTTAGAAGGGGAAGAGGAGAGGGATGGAACCTGCTTAGGCTAATGGAGATAAGAGGCTATCAGAAAATGGACTATCTCATCTGCGAGATTGTTTATACAAGCCTCATGGTAACCACTAAATGAAAAATCAGAGCATAGCCACAATCATACAAAAAGAGAAAACCACCACAGAAAATCACCAGAGTGAAATGGCAATCAGAAATACAAAGGAAAAGAAACAATAGAAGTATAGAGAAAACATAAAACAAGAGACAAAATGGCAATATTAACCCCTTATATATCAATAATCACTGTAAATGTAAATGGATTGAATTATCCAATCAAAAGACACAGAGTAGGGGCTGTCCCAGTGGCATAGTAGTTAAGGTTGCCCATTCCACTTCGGTGGCCTGGGGTTCGCAGGTTTGGATCCCAGGCATGGACCTACACACTGCTTAACAAACCATGCTGTGGCAGTCATCCCACATATAAAGTAGAGGAAGATAGGCACAGATGTTAGCCCAGGGCCAATCTTCCTCAGAATAAAGAGGAGGATTGGCAAAAGATGATAGCTCAGGGCTAATCTTCCTCACACACACACAAAAAAGACACAGAGTAGCTGGATGGATTAAAAAACAAGACTAAACAGGGGCCAACTCCCTGGCCTCATGGTTGAGTTCATCATGCTCCCTTTGGGGGGCCTGGGTTCAAGGGTTTGGATCCTAGGCACAGATCTATACCACTCATCAGCCATGCTGTGTCAGTGACCTACATACAAAACAGAAGAATATTGGCATAGATGTTGGCTCAGGGCTAATCATCCTAAAGCAAAAACAAAAGGAAGATTGGCAATGGATGTTACCTCAGGTCAAATCTTCCTCAGCAAAAAAGAAAAGAAAAAACAAAAACAAGACCCACCAGTATGCTGCCTCCAGGAAACACATCTCAGCTTGAAAGATAAACATAGGCTCAGAGTTAAGGGATGGAAGATGATACTCCAAACAAATGGCAAACAAAAGTAAGCAGGTGTTGCCATACTTATATCATTAAAATCAGACTTCAAGATAAAAAAGATAATGAGAGGCAATATATAATAATAAAAGGGACTTTCCACAAAGAGGACATAACACTTATGAATGCACTTAACACAGGAGCACTAAAGCAACTATTATCAGACCTAAGGGAGAAATTAACAGCAACACAATAATAGTAGAGGACCTCAACACCCCACTTACATCAATGGACAGATCATCCAGACAGAAAGTCAACAAAGAAATAGTGGATTTAAATGAAACTCTTGATCAGATGTACTTAATAGATATAGAGAGAGCATTCCACCCAAAACCAACAGAATACACATTCTTCTCAAGTGCACATGGCACATTCTCAAAGATAGACTATATGTTGGGAAGCAAGGCAAGCCTCAATAAACTTAAGAAGATTGATATCATATCAAGCATCTTTTCCAACCACAATGCTATGAAACTTGAAATCAACTAAAAGATAAAAGCTGGGAGAGTTACAAATATGTGGAGACTAAACAACATGCTACTGAACAACCATTGGATGAATGAAGGAATCAAAGGAGAAGTTAAAAAATACGTGGATACAAATGAAAATGATAATGCAACATATCAACTCTTATGGGAGGCAGCAAAAGTGGTTCTAAGAGGGAGATTCATGGCATATAGGCCCACCTCAACAAAAAGAAAAATCTCAAATAAGTAACCTTAAATTACACCCAGCAAAACTTAAAAGGGAAGAACAAAGCCCAAAGTCAGCGGAAGGAGGGAAATGATAAAAATCAGAGCAGAAATAAATGAAATAGAGACTAAAAAACAACAGAAAAGATCAATGTAACTAAGATGGTTCTTTGAGAAAACAAAAAAAATTGACAAACCTTAGTCAGACTCACTAAGAAAAAAAGAGAAAAGGCTCAAATAAATAAAATTAGAAATCAGAGAGGAGAAAGTACAACAGATACCACAGAATTACAAAGGATTATAAGAAAAACTATATGCCCACAAATTAGATAATCTAGAAGAAATGGATAATTTATTAAACTCATACAACCTACCAAAATGAATCAAGAAGAAATAGAGAATCCAAAAAGACCAATCATAAGTAAAGGGATCCAAACAGTAGTCAAAGTCCCCCCAAATAACAAAAGTCCAAGACCAGATGGCTTCTCTGGAGAATCTACCAAACATTCAAAGAAGATTTAGTACCTATCCTTCTCAAACTATTCCAAAAAATTGATGAATATGGAATGCTCCCTAACTCATTCTATGAGGCCAACATTACCCTGATACCAAAACCAGGCAAGGACAGCACAAAGAAGGAAAATTACAAGCCAATATCATTGACGAACATAGATGCAAAAATCCTCAATAAAATATTGGCAAACTAAACACAGCAATACATTAAAAGGATCATATACCATGATTGAGTAGGATTTAGACTAGGGACACAGGGATGGTTCAATATCTGCAAATCAATTAGTGTGACACACCACATTAACAAAATGAGGAATAAAAATCACCTGATCATCTCAATAGAGGCAGAGAAAGCATTTAACAAGATCCAACATCCATTTATGATAAAAACTTTCAATAAAATGGGTGTAGAAGGAAAGTATCTTAACATAATAAAGGCCATATGCAACAAATCCACAGGCATCATATTCACTGGTCAAAAACTAAAAGCCATCCCTCTAAGAATAGGAACAAGACAAAGGTGCCCACTCTCACTACTCCTATTCAACATAGTACTGGAGACTGTGGGCAGAGAAATTAGGCAAGAAAAAGAAATAAAAGGAATCCAAATTAGAAAGGAAGAAATGAAACTCTCACTGTTTGCAGATGACATAATTCTGTATATAGGAAACCCTAAATAATCCATCAGAAAACTATTAGAAATAATCAACAACTACAGCAAAGTTCCAGGATGCAAAGTCAACTTGCAAAAATCAGTTGCATTTCTATACGCTAATAATGAACTAGCAGAAAGAGAAGCCACGAATACAATCCCAACAGAAAGAATAAAATATCTAGAAATAAATTTAACCAAAGAGGTGAAAGACCTATACACTGAAAATTATAAGACATTATTGAGAGAAATTGAAGAAAATATAAGGAAATGGAAGGATATTCCATGCTAATGGATTGAAAGAACAAACATAGTTAAAATGTCCATACTACCTAAAGCAATCTATACATTCGATGTAATCGCAGTCAGAATCCCAATGACACTCTTCATGGAAAAAGAATAAAGAATCCTAAAATTTATATGGAACAGCAAAAGACACCAAATAGCCAAGCAATCCTGAGAAAAAAAAGAATAAAGCTGGAAGTATCATATCCCTGACTTCAAAATATACTACAGAGTTATAGTAATCAAAACAGCATGGGACTGGCACAAAAATAGACACATAGATCAATGGAACAGAATTGAGAGCCCAGAATCAAACCACACATCTATGGACAGTTAATCTTCAACAAAGGAGTCAAGAACATACAATGGAGAAAGGAAAGTCTCTTCAACAAAGGGTGTTAGGAAAACTGGACAGCCACATGCAAAAGAATGCAAGTAGACCATTATCTTACACCATACACAAAATTAACTCAAAATGGATTAAAAGCTTGAATGTAAGATCTGAAACCATAAAACTCTAAGAAGAAAATATAGACAATACACTCTTTGACATCAGTCTTAGCAGCATTTTCTCACATACAGTGTCTACTCAGGCAAGGGAAACAAAAGAAAAAATAAACAAATGGGACTACATCAGGCTAAAAAACTTCTGCAAGGAAAAGGAAATCATGAACAAAATGACAGCACAACCCACCAACCAGGAAAAAATATTTACAAATCATATATCCAACAAGGGGTTAATTTCCAAAATGTATAAAGAACTCATACAACTCAACAACAAAGAAACAAACAACCTGATCATTCATACATAGAATATAACAAATATGTGGTAAAGAGAGCAGATTGGTGGTTACCAGAGGGGAAGCAGGTTTGGAGGTGGGTGAAATGGATAAAGAGACATATATGTATGGTGATGGGCAATAATTCGACTTCTTGGGGTGACCATGATGAAGTCTACTCAGAAATTGATAAACAATAATGTACACTCAAAATTACACAATGTTACAAACCATTATGATCTCAATAAAGTTAGTGGAAAAAAATGGGCAGAGGATATGAACAGATTTTTCCAAAGAAGACATACAGATGGCCAACAAACGCATGAAAAGATATTCAACATCACTAATTATCAGGGCAATGCAAATCAAAACTACAATGAGGTACCACCTTACACCTGTCAAAATGGCTATAATTACCAAGACCAAAAATAAAAATATTGGAGAGGATGTGGAGAAAAGGGTACCCTCAAACACTGCTGGTGGGAATTCAAACTAGTGCAGCCACTATGGAAAACAATATGGAGATTTCTCAAAAAATTAAAAATAGAAATACCATATGATCCAGCTATCACACTACTGGCTATTTATCCAAAGAACTTGAAATCATAGTTCAAAGAGATTTATGCACCCCTATGTTCATTGCAGCATTATTCACAATAGCCAAGAAATGGAAGCAACCCAAGTGCCCTTCTACAGAAAATGGATAAAGAAGATGTACACACACACACACACACAATGAAATACTACTCAGCCATAAAAAAGACAAAATCATCCCATTTGCAACTACATGGACCTTGAGGGTATGATGATAAGCGAAATAACTCAGACACAGAAAGACAAACACTGCATGATTTCACTAATGTGTGGAAGATAAACAAACACATGGAAAAAGAGAAGAGATTAGTGGTTCCAAGAAGAGAAGGGGGCAAGGGGCTGGGTGAAAGGAGTAAAGGGGCACATATGTATGGTGACAGATAAAAATTAGACTACTGTTGGTGAGCAAGATGCAGTCTATACAGAAATTGATATATAATAATGTACACTTGAAATAACCAATGCTATAAACCATTATGAGCTCAATAAAATAACTGAAAAAAAAAGACATAACAATAAATATTATTCTTACAAAGGTAGTCAGTGTAATGAGAAGGGATTGTGAAAGTAGAGACCAAAGTTAGACACAACTCAATGACAATGATAATGTACTTAGCATTATAAACTATGGGGAAACTTGGGATTGAGTAATCCAAGGCAATAATAAAACATTAGCAACTGAATTAACACATTTTGAAATAAAGTTCACATTATAGTGAGAGCAATATGGATTAGATTCCAGAAAGGTCAAGGCAGAGTTGCTCGTATCATAGTTAAGATGTAAGGGGAGTTAAAGGACGAGTTTTCATGTGCTATTTTCAGTAACATTGATATATCCAAGAACAAAAGAAAATAGATGTTTTAAAAAAAATGGATTATAGAACACAAGCTTGAATGTTCCCATGGGAATTTTCTATAAAGTGAAGCCACAGAAAAGTAAGCATTCAGATGCCAATGAAAGGTAGCAGAGAAACAGTACTTTTCCAATACAGTTAGAGTTACATAATTTCAACTTCAGCTGAGTGTCAAGTAATGAATTATGTCTCAGAAAGTAGAGAATATTTTCAGAAAAGCAAACCTTAGGAAAAGAGGTGACTTGAAAGATGTAATCAACTATAAAAAGGTCACAAAGAGAGAAACAAAATGGATCTTACCAACAAAGAATATTCGAAGAAGAGATTTTGCTTCCTCTCAAAGCATATATTCTCAGAAGGAATTATACTTTGGCTGTCAGAACTAAAATAGTGAAGTCAGCAATTATTTATCTACTTTTGAGCAGAGGTCATTGCAAAGAAATAGAAGTAAAAATATCTTTAGATTCCTGAGGGACATATTTAATATATTTGGTTTATAGCTGTAGGAAAAGATGTTGGAAATCTAAGTGTGCAGGTAAAAATGAAATACAGGTAAAAATAAGGCAAATCAATAGAGAATAAAGAAACTACTTTGATAATCTCAAAGCAAGCACAAGGAATATTTGATTTCATATCAAAAATACACCTTGTGCTAAAAAAATAAGAACAATAATGCTTAATCTATTTGAGCATAAGAGTATGTAAACTCAGAGGATTCTATTTTCCTCCTTTTTATCATAGGCATTTACTCCCATAAATATGTAATCTAGATGGCTAGAATTTTAAGGTCACATTATAGTGTCAGAAAATGCAGATGGTACAGTTTCATACTTCAAAGCTCATTCTTCATGGTTTACATTTTAAATTATATAAGCTGCCCCTAATCTATATGCTCAAATCAAAATCGGAAGTAATGTTATTATTGAAATTAATTGAATTAAAGAAATTTCTTATATTGAAATTACCTGAATTTTTAGTTTTACACATCTTTACCTATTTGGTAAATGCCTAAATAATATTCCTTAGCTTGCAAGTGTTCAGAAAGCTAACTCCATGAAACACGTGACAAATATCTTATACTACACTTTAAATACTACGTTAATTTACAATCAAGTAGATAGGTAACACACATATTGTAAATAAAATAGAATTCAAAAATATTTTTAATGTTTAGTGCTACCAATAATAATATAGTATATATAATGCAGATCAAAGTCAAAGATGGACAAAATTTGTTCAATGTATCAGAGATATTATTTCAATACAGAAAATTTATAAATAGTGTTGTGTATATTTGGGGGGTATTCTACCTTAGAAAGACAGTGAAGATTATATGCCATATATATTGGCATTTTTAGTTAATATCTATTGAATGCTCCCTTAAGTATTTTGAAGGTATATTTGAAGATGTAAGTAGTATTTTGAGTTACCCTGGTTTTAGAAAATAATATAACAAAAAAGAAAGAAAAAAGGTGTCTTAAAATAAATTTATTTTATTTAAAATCAGAAATGTCTTATTCTGGCATGACTTAAGTAATATATATTGTGGATATTGCTATAAACTACAAAGTAATATTTTGTTGTTCTATAACTACATTGGAAGCCATATTGTTCATTCTAATTGCAGTATTACATAAAATATAAGACCCAGCTCTGAAAAATATGTCCCTTCAAAAATGCATGCAAATTATCTTCTAGAGAAAAACATTTGGAAATTTTATTTCTAATCTTAAATCTTAGTGCAAAATTTTTATGTCAATATACTCCTTATAATTGTCAATATTCATTGCATGTTCATACAGGAACAAAATATGGGTCATTACAATTTTTAAGTAGCATACATAGTGTCACCGTATGTTTCAATAAACTGCTTTTAGTAGTTGATTTACAGAAAGAGATCTAAATGTTACTTTCCACTTTTACACTGTTACATTCCTAATTCTTTTCTAGTGCACATGAACCTTTATCGAGGCAGACTATATGCTGAGCCACAATAAAAAAATCCCTCTAGATTCAGAATTTCTACAGATATTAAAATGATAATATATTAATATTACAAATAATTCAATGCCAAAAAGTTCAACAACATGGCTGAAATGGATAAATTCTTTGAAAAGCACACGCTACCAAACTCACTCAAGAAGAAAAAAATAACATGTATGTTTCTATATTTATTAAAGTAATTGAATTCATAGTTAAAATTCTTCCCACAGAGAAATTTTTCTGTCCATATAGATCTATAGGGGAATTCTACCAGTTCTATATGTACTTTTTCTGGAAAATTGAAGAGGCATGCATACTATCCAACTCCTTTTATAAATCCATCCTTGTTCTGAAATAAGAACCAGGAAAACAAATGTGTGACAACAATAAAATGAAGGGTAGCAGGAAAAGCGCTTACACTACATGTGAGCACTATCATATCTCTTGAAAATACAGGGTGATAAGTTAAAGACGTATAATATAAATGGCAATCAGTAAATAACACAACAAAGAGTTACAGATAAGAAGCCAATAAAGATTTTAAATAGAACAACAAAAAATGCTCAATCCAGAAGAGGGAAATAAAAATAAGGAAAGAGAAAGAGAAAGCAATTGTTGAGATGGCCTATTTAAAACACAATATACTAATGTATACATTAAATGTAAATGGGCTAAGCAACATAATTCAAACTAATTTCAAGAAAAGAAAACTACAAACTGATAGGCCTCATGAGCATAGATGCAAAGACTCAACAAATTTTACCAAATTGAATCAAATAATATACAAATTGATAAAATATCACACCCAAGTGTAGTTTATCACAGGAATGTAAGGTTGAGTTAACATTTTGAAACCAATGAACATAACTCACCTTATTATCAGACTAAAAAATTAAAAATATATGATCATTTCTATTGATGCAGAAAAAGAATTGTACAAATTCCAACAGCCATTCCTAATA
Source organism: Tapirus indicus (assembly GCA_031878705.1). Lineage (NCBI taxonomy): Eukaryota > Metazoa > Chordata > Mammalia > Perissodactyla > Tapiridae > Tapirus > Tapirus indicus. The sequence continues at coordinate 7,141,848 of CM062918.1, forward strand.
ATTTTCACTAAACTAATAATTGCAGACAAATTCCTCATTATGATGAAAGGCATCTTCAAAAGAGCTCACTGGATCCTGACTAGTACAGCTTCGATTAAAAGTCATGGTGAAAATTTACTCTCAAAAGAAATCATATTATTTATTGCAGCATAAATCCTTAGAATTATCTAAATCATAGAATAAAACCAAATGATATCTGGCATTTTTTAAAGTCACTTCAAATTCTCTGCCTTTGGAAAAAAAAAATCTATTCACTTTTAGTTTTAGATACACATATTTGTTTTTCTCTAAAATTCCCTTACAGTTTCAGCATTTTAAAAAGGTATATGTTACAGCATAAATGATTTTTGACAATGTTACTTAAAACTAGAAGGTAAGTTTCTGCCTTTGCTTAAATATAAAGAAGAAAAGATGCATCCAAGTTTTTGTGACTATAGGTAAGATCTCACATTGTAAAATATACTTTTCCTGACTATTCCTTATTGTCAGCAGGAAACTATAAGCTTTGCATCTAGTTGACTGCCTCTGAGTCATTTGCCAGGTTTCTACACAAGAAAAATCTCAAAATAAGAATCAAAGGACTTGTGAGAAAATAAGCAAGGGGTTCTAGAATTTAGTGGCAATGTTTTTATGGTCATTTTAAACTCAAAGTAACATATCATGTTTATTTAAGAATTGTAATCTTCCACAGTGGGAAGATATTCCTAGCCAAAATTAGTTTGGCTAGTTTATGAGTAGATTGTATCTATTTTGTTATTTGGACATATTTTTTCTTCTTTATACTCAACAAAATATGATGTACAAAGTCTGAAATAAAACAAAATGGTTGAATGCTGGCTAGGAAATATTTAGGCTGGCACACAGAAGTAGCTCAAAGATGTCTCAAATGAATGATATTTTTAAGGAACTTTGAGAATGTAAAATATTTTTCTTTAACTTTTATTTGCTATTACCTAAATTTGTATTTGGAGAAGGAAAAGGTGTTGAAGCTTATTTCAGAGTCTGCATATGGCAGTTTTCCTCTACAGATGGTTTCCTTAGTTAAGAAGAGCCAAGGTCATTTTAATGTTTAGCATTCTTTCAGCAAGTATATTTTGTCTCAGTGTGTGTCATGAATCAAAAATAATGTTATGCTGGTCAAGATGACCCAGACAGAAGAATGCTTTTTATTTATTAAACCAAGTGATATAAAATAGTTGGCTAAATATACTTAGATTGTCTCTCTTCCTATGATTCTTGAAAGCAAATAAGGCAAGGAGACAAACTATTCCTTTGACCCACATTCTCAGGGAAGAACCAAGAACATTAGTGAAAACTGTGTACAGCTGAGAAAGACAGAGATCATGGATTTGAGCTAGATGGTCAGTTACTGCAAATGTGTGTGCCTAGTCTAAGAAGGGGACTGGCATGAAATCTGCTCTATTAACCTGATACTCGGAGCCCTAAGCTTGCTCCTGCACCTCTCTTAGATTTGGAGAGAGGGAGCCATGAGAAGAGTTAATCCTAAGCAACACAAGCCTTCCATGTCAAGGGTGTACAACCTGAGAGTCCTCTATCCACAGGGCAGAAGGAGGAGGATTTTTGCCCTGGGAAGAGGATCAGAGCTTTTCCTTCTTTTCTAAAAGTGCCTTGTGTTACATGGTACTTAACCTATTTATCCACAGGAGGATTGCAAAAATCTGCCTATAAATTAATGAAGTGAACACAGATAAATCATTCTGAATACCTAAGGATTTCCATGCCTCAATTTTATTTAACTGGGAATAAATTCATGAAGTTAAAGTTCAGTTTAGGTTGTGCTCGAGAGTGCATCTTTGAGATCTGATGATATTCTTTAAATACTCTCTGAGCTTTGTTGTAGTCTCTTGAAAAAGTAACACCTTAAATGCCCCCTAGAGAAATTTAACAAAAACTGTCTCACAACCCTTTAATGACAATTCCATAATAACTCAATCTTTAATAAACATTTGTTGAGTTTCTACCAGAAGAAAAATGCATCTTTGTTTCTGGGAATTCAGAGGTAACTATGGTATTTTGTTCTCATTTTATATATGTAGTTTCAATTTGCTTCATGTTACACATTTACTGACTGTTGAACTGAGATTTGAATATAGGTATTTCTGATTTCAGACAGCCATGTGCTTATATCCTTGAACTTCCCAGCATAATCCCCAACTAGAGAAGCTTAACGTCATGTGGGGTATGGGAGCAACTGTGTAAAGGAGAAGAAATTTATGCAAAACAAAACAAATAACATGAATCAAAAAGCCAAAAACACAATTAGACAAGTGATACACAAATTTATAAGTTCTCTGCTGGGAAGATTTAAGATAATACTATAATAGAAATTTCTTGAAAGCTGTTTATGTATTTTTAAAATTTGGTTATATTTTTGTGACAGAATTTTTTCATTCTTATAGGAGATCATGTTTCTGATTTACAACTAATGAATTCATACTTTAATAATTGCTGCAAAGAATGGATAGGGATGCAGGCCATTCTACACCAGAGTGCTATTGTGACAAACAAAATAAAAATAATATGATATCTGTTAAAGTGCTATGGAATTTAGACAGCATTATGCCAATTTAGGGTTTTTACTATCTTTAATGCATTTATAATTCTATACAATGCCTGCTAACACATTAAGATTTACATCATCACATCTTAAGGAATTATAAAGCTACACACTTGGAAAAACATTCCATTTTGAAACAATGATAGACGAAGAGAAAAAATAGAATAAAGACCAGAAAAATACTCACAAATGAAATGATACTTGATTTTTGACAAAGGTGGCACTGGAGAACACTGAGGAATTTCACTCTTTTCAATATAAAATGCTGGGTCCTTTAGATGTCCAAACGGATAGTGTAACATTATCCTGCCTCACCCCTTACATAAAATTCAACTGTACGTAGATGCTAAACCAAATGAGAAAAGAAAACATAAAATTTTGTTGATTTTGGGTTAAGGAAGAATTTTTTTTATCAGTACCAAAAAACAGCCCAATAAAGCTCTAATCATTAAGAAAAAGACTGTGGATTTGGCTAAAGTTAGAGAGTTTTGTTAATTAAAACAAAAAGCATCTTTAATAGAGTGAAAAGGCAATTCAGAATAGTGATATATTAACAATACATATAACTGGCAAAGTTCTTGTATCTGGAATATATTGAAAACAAAAACTCTGCTAATCTTCAGCAATATGCACTTCCCAAAGGAATAGTAGGCCTGCTGGCTCTTAAGCAACTCATATCAGACTCTTTTGAAAGCAGATTTTCCAGCATCTGTGATGTGAAAACTGAACATGTCCAATCAGTCACAAAGAATTTATAGTCCACCTGTGAGCAGGGACTTGCATTTAGAACCTTGCCTCATTTGGTATATATGCTCTTTTTGCCTACAGTGCTTTCAGATTTCTGCTTGGAGAAGTTCCCTGAACTCACACGTGAATGGCACAGTTCTCCTGTGCCAATGATAAGTTGGACTTAATTTTAGAATCTTAGAGGGGCATCCTTTTTCCCTACCTATTAACAATATAAATAGCTCCTAAAATAAATGAGAAAAGTGTCAACTCAAAATGGACAAAAAACCATATGCAATTGGCCAGTAAAAAATAAGAATGTGGCTTCACTTCCACAAAATCTGGGAAACACATATTAAAACAATATAGGGAGGCAAAATTTTACCTCTACCCTCTTAGAGTTTTCTGCATGGGCCTGATTATTAAATTGACATAAGATAGATCCACAGGAGAGAAGCATAAAAATGTACTTAATGCAAGTTTTATGTGGCACGGCAGCCTTCATAGGAATGAAGACCCAAAGAAGTGGCAAAATCTAAATACTTTTATACCAGGTTGACTAAAGAGAGGCAATTGTGGAGAAGTAACTAAACTGTGTGAGGAGGCTAAAGGAACATAAGAATTATTTTAACAAGGTCTGTTTGGGCAGAATTCTCTCCATCTTAACTTCCCAGTTGGTGATAAGAATGTTACTTTCTTTCAGGTATAGGGAGGACACCTTTCACATGGGAATTTCATCTCCTGCTTTTAGGAAAAAGAAGGAAGGTCAGAGAGTTCTTCTTGCATCTACTGTTTTTCAAGTGCCTGTAATTCAAAATAATCAACATTCCAAAGTAGCATATTTTGGGATAGCATGTCCTCAACTCTTTCAACAACAATGTGAGGTAACTACACATCCAATGGAATAAATCTAATGAAAAAGAATGAACTTACTGAGATTTGACAAGGATGTGGAAAGATGGTAGTCTTTGTGTATTGCTGGGGATGGGAGAGGTGAAAATGGTACTTTGCAAAACTAATGATATCTACTAGAGTTGAACATATGCATGCCCTATCACCAAACAACTCCCTTCTAGAGATATAACCAACAGAAATAAATATACATTTGCACTAGAAATAAGAACAAATGTATTCACAGAAATATAATTTGTAGTAGCTCATATTGAAAGTAATTTGAAAGAAAATGAACAAATATACTGTGACATATAAAAATAATATTGTACAGAAATAAAAATGAGTAATATACAGATACAGAAAACAATGTAGATAAAGAATATCACCAACACAACGTTAACAACAAAAAATGCAGACACAAAAATGCAACTTTATCTGCTAAAGTTAAAAACAAAATAAAAAACATAATCTTTGGGGATAGAAATGAGAATAATGGTAATCTTTGGGGAGAGGTAATGACTAGAGAGGGTGAGGGAGACTTGTGGTGATGGTAATGTTCTATTTCTCATTTTCAGCAATAATTGCACAGGAGTCTTGACCTTGTAAGAATTCATCAACATATAAGCTTACGTTGTACACATCTTTCTGTATATATGCAATATTTAATTTAAAAATCCTTAAAAAGGAAAAACAAACAAGAAAATTCTAGGAAGAAAGTGGCATAAATTTTTACATGCCCTTCCCTTAACTACCTTTGTCTAGAATAATAAAGTACATGCAGGTTCAGAAAGGAGGATGTCTTTAAAATGTAAATTCTAAAATCTTCTGGTTGAAATGAACTTCTAATCAGCTGAGTTGTAGACAGATGATTATCAAGCTTGCAGAGAAAGCCTGGATGACAGGAGCCTATGGATTCTTTTAATAACAGAAAAATAACATTTGTTGAGTGCCAGACATAGTTCTAATAGATTTACATATATTTTCTCATTTAAATGAGCAATAGGGGGCTGGCCCAGTGGCGTAGCAGCTAAGCTCATGCTCTCCACTCCAGCAGCCTGGGTTTCGCTGGTTCAGATCCTGGGCATGGACCTACTCATGGCTCATCAAGCCAGGCTGAGGTGGTGTCACATAGCAAAACTAGAAGGACCTACAACTAGGATATACAACTATGTACTGGAGCTTTGGGGAAAAAAAAGAAAAAGAGTAAGATTGGCAACAGATGTTAGCACAGGGCCAATCTTCCTCAAAAAAACAAAAACAAAAAACAAAAACTAAAACAACCAAAAAATCCCCAAATTTTCAAGGAACAAAAGAGATAGAAGGGGAACTTGCAGATTAAAAGGGAATTGAATTTGTGAATTAAAAATAAATAAAAATTTTTAAAATTGAGCAATAATGCACTCATTGCTTATTGCCAGTGAGCCTTGGTAGAGCTTCCACATTTTTCAGATGTTCAAAAATGTCAAGGTGTTTGAAATGGCAGGGTGAATTTCTCCCATTGATTACATATTGTAGAAAATTGCTTCTTGCAGCTGAAGGGATCTGGGAGTAGAGAAAACAACTCCCTCCCTCTACTCCAGATATTTCAGCAACTCAACAGAATTGTCATTGTTCCCCAAGTTTTTGGCCCTGACTCACAAGTACGGAAATGTAGGACTCCCAACTGGTTTCTGTCTTCCTGTTACCCAAGAGAAACCGATCTTCTGTTATATGCCAGTACTGAGGGAATTGACCACCTTGAATATGAAAGGAAACTTACAATTATTTTAAGATATATTCAGCAACCTAAAAACTCTCTCTTATTTAAATTAAAAACTTAGAAGAGCCAAAAGGAAATTTGACAAAAGTGGCAGCTTTCCTGGAGACATCATGAGTGGAATACAAAGCTTTCTGAACTATACTACACTATCATAAAAACATAATCTTCATAATTGAAACAGACAACAGATCAAGAGGAGTGAGTATGATCAACACTTAAGTTCTAGAAGACCAAGTGGAATATTTCATACACTAAGTGTGTAAGAAAATTGATGACAAATGTGAGTGACAGTGTAATAGACTAGAGAGACAAATAAAGGTGCCCTGTGTTAAAGAAAAAGAAATATTCTTGCACTTGTTAAAATGGTAGAAGCCTTTATTCAAGACTATTGGGACAGATGTCAAGACTATCACATCAGGGAGAGAGATGAACTCAACTCTGAAACAGCAAGGACAAATGGGGATTTTTAGACAAAGCAGAATGAGAGTGTCAGAGGATGGGAAATTACTAAGAGGAGACATCAAGGGTAAAGAGGTTCCTGCCAAACCAACCCAACAGGATTCTTGCTGAAAGCAGGCCAGGGTGATCAGATATCAAAGTTGGGGAGAGTCTGACTGAAATGACTTAGCAGGCTTCTTGCTACAACTGGGTGATGCAAGCCCAGCAAGGATGGGGCTAAGGTCTAGACCTAGTTCAGAAGAGGGCTCAGAGGAGGCTGACTAAAGTTTGGTTCAAAGAGAGAGTCTTTTTCATCTACAATACAAAAAAATGGACCATTTCAGAATAAAGGAAATAAGAAATCACTAGCTATCACAAAGATGAAGAAAGATCTATTTCTTCAAAGTGAATATTTTAATTGAGTCACCAGTAAGAGTTTTTATTTTTAAAATTTTTCCAGTCAACAATTTTGATTTAAATGATATTTAACTTTATAAATATTTAAAAGTTTTCTGTTGGATGTATTTTGTTGTTACTATTATTTTAAAAGTTACTTATGCATAGAGATAAAAAATAAAAACTAACCACTTTTTACCCTAGACCTCCATGATAATATCCAGAAGAAACTTTGGTGACCATTCTTGGTTTGTTTTCCAGAAATATTTTTCCAGCTTTATAGAGATATAATTGACATATAACATTGTGTAAGCTTAAGGTGTAGAACATGCTGATTTGATACACTTATGCATTGCAAAATGATTACCACCATAGCATTAGTTAACACCCCCATCATGTCACATAATTACATTCTTTTCTATGGTGAGAGCATTTAAGATCTACAGTCTTAACAATTTTCAAGTATAGAATACAGTATACCAAGTAAAATCACCATGCTGTGCATTAGATCCCCTGAACTTATTCATCTTCTAACTAGAAATCTGTACTCTTTGACCAACATCTCCTCATTTCCTCTACCCCCCAGTCCTTGGTAACCACCATTCTTCTCTCTGTTTCTGTGAGCTTGGCTTTTTTTGATTCCACATGTAAGTGATACACACTATTTGTCCTTCTCTGTCTGACATCTCACTTAACATAATACCCTCAATGACTATTCATGTTGTCACAAATGGCAAGATTTCCTTCTTTCTCATGGCTCAATAATATTCCATTTTATATATACATGTATATATATAATCTCACATGTTTATTGGGGGAAAAGTTGCTTAGAAGCAGTAAGATTAAACATACATATATATTTCTTTGCTGAGGAAGATTGGTCCTGGGCTAACATCTGTGCCCATCTTCCTCTACTTTATATGTGGGATGCTGCCACAGCTTGGCTTGATAAGCAGTGTGCAGGTCTGTGTCCAGGCTCAGAACCTGCAAACCCAGGACCACCAAAGCAGAGTGTGCAAACCCAACCACCATGCCACTGGGCCAGCCCCCTATTTTTTTTAAAGTCTTTAAGGCTAGTATTGACTAGTTACCGATGAGGCAGGGTCCAGAGCCAGACTGCTAGAGGTTAAATTCTGATTCAGTCATTTACTGACTGTGTGATATTGAATGTTGGTCAGTCTATCTGTACCTTAGTTTCTTCATCTGTATAACAGGGACACTATTTGTATATTTATTATTGGGTGAATAAGGTAAAATACTTATTGCCTCTAAAGTACTTAAGCAACATCTGCCACTTGGTAAGCACTGCTGCAAGTTCTCTACATTTGCCCCAGAGTCCCACATCAAGCATGCACCCTGGCCTCTTGCTGCTTTCTCAAAAATTATAAAAATCTCCTCTGCTGAACACAGGTGCACTCCAAAAGTGGGAAAGATTTGATAACTCCAAAAGGAACCATTAACCAGTGGAGCATACAGGGTGGTAAATAAATTCTCCAGGCTTCTTGTTCTCTCATAAAACAATTATAAGGTGCATTCTACACAGTTAACCATGTGGTCTGCTGTAAGGATAAGCCCACCTTTTCCATAGTGATGACCAGCTTAAAAACCTCTTTATTGACATTTATCCTTTCTCTGTCTCACTTTCATCACTCTGTCAATTCTGCTTCCTGGGGTAACCTTCCAAGTAGACTAGCGGCTCTCAAATCCTTGAGTTAGATAAATTTTACATTTCCTTCCATCACTATATTCTATGAGAATATGTTCACAATTGGTTACATTAAGATACGATTACACTGAGATATGATGTTCTTTAAAGTTTTCAGTTAGGAAACAGTTGACAAACAAAACAACAGCTAATACACAGACTAATTAATTTCTAGTACACAATGTAACTCAGAGTATAGCCTTTCATTGTTATTTTAACATTTAATATTGATGAGGTCGAAAGGTTATGGGACTGCTCAAAATTATATACCTAGGCTGTTTCACTAAAATTAAGGGGCCTGTTTCACTAAAATTAACAACCCATGTTGACACTGAATTTCAGAAAAAGGAACAGAGGGGAAAATCCATAGACATTAGTCAAAACAACAAACATCCAGACATAATTCCATAAAGAGAACTAAGATTTCATATGTCATTAGGGCTATTTTTTTTTAACTCCAAGAGAACATAACCCCTTGGGCACAAAATCCCATACTTCCTAAAAACTCCACTTTAAAAATTTTAGATTTGGAAACCATGAAAATGACTTTCTTTATCAATGCTATGGAATTAATAGTTGCAGCTATATAATGACCTTAATTATAACAACTAGAGTAATTCAGAAGAGACTCACATATGTGCAATCTGCTGGTTAAGATTTCTAGTATACAAGACAAATTATCTGCTGATTCAGAATAGATGCAAAGTAATGATTTTGAGAGGTTGCTATGTGGCAGACACTGTACAAAGTATTTTATATTCTTATAATCTCTGAGATAAGTATTATTTTTTGCTTACATATGAGTAAGCAGACGCTAAAGAAGGAGATATGCCATAGGTCACAAGGTCAGAATGACATCCCAAATCTTTCTGATTCCGGGGAATATGCTATTCTAAACATGCAACTGCTTTCTCCCAGGAAATAGTCATTACAAAGTGGAACTGATTACATTTGGTCTGGTGTTATTTTAACCATTTACTCTATAATGAGCTATATTGGAGACAAAAATCAACACATTTATTTATTTCTATGCACTTATTTATTATATGCACTTAATCATTTTAATGGTATTTTTGGGTTCACAACAAAATTGAGCAGAAGGTATAGAGATTTCCCATATACCTCATGACCCTCACATGTATAGACTCTCCCACTACCAACACCCCCAACCAGGGTGGTACATTTGTTATAATCGAGGAACCTACATTGACATATCATTATTACCCAAAGTTCACAGATTACCTTACAGTTCTCTCTTGGTATTGTACATTCTATGGGTTTGGAAAATTTTATAGTGACATGTATATACCATTAGGGTATCATACAGAATAGTTTCTCCACCCTGAAAATGCTCTGTGCTCTCACCTATTCATCCCTCACTTCTCCCTAACCTCTGGAAACTACCGACCTTATTATTGTCTCCATAGTTTTGTCCTATCCAGAATGTCAACTAATTGGAATCATACAATAGATAGCAGTTTTAGATTGGCTTTTATTTCACTTAGTAATATGAATTTGTTTCCTCCATGTACGTTCTTGGCTTGATAACTCATATCTTTTTAGCACTGAATAACATTCCATTGCATGGTTGGACCAGTTTATTTATCAATTTACCTACTGAAGGACATCTTGGTTGCTTCCAAGCTTTGGCAATATGAATAAAGCTGCTATTAACATCTGTGTGCACGTTTTGGTGTGGACTTAAGTTTTCAATTCCTTTGGAAAATACCAAGAAGTGTGATTGCTGGGTCATATGATAAGAATATATTTAGTCTTACAAGAAACTACCAAACTGTATTCCAAAGTGGCTGTCCATTTTTACATTCCCTCAGTAACGAATGAGAGTTCCTTTTGCTCTACATCCTGACAAGCATTCGGTGTTGTCAGTGTTCCAGGTTTTCACCGTTCTAATAGATGTGTAGTGATATCTCATTGTTGATTGAATTTATATTTCCCTAATGATGCATGATATGGAGCGTCTTTTCATACACTTATTTGCCATCTGTATATATTCTTTGGGGAGTTATCTGTTAGGTATTTGACCCATTTTTTAATCAGGTTGTGTGCTTTCTTATTGTTGAGTTTTAAGAATTCTTTGCATATTTTGGGATATCAGATACGTTTTTACTAGACGTCTTTTGCAAATATTTTCTCCCAGTCTGTGACTTGCCTTTTCTTTCTCTTTATAGTGAGTTTTGCAGAGTAGAAATTTTTAATTTTAATGAAGTCCAGTTTTTCAATTCATTCTTTCATGGATTGTACCTTTGATGTTGTATCTAAAAAGTCATTGACAAACCCAAACTCATCTAGATTTTCTGCTATGTTATCTTCTAAGAGTTTTATAGTTTTGCACTTTACATTTAGGTTCATGACCCATTTTTAGTTAATTTTTTGAAGGATATAATGTCTTTGTATAGAATCATTTTTTGCACAAGGATGTCCAGTTGTTCCGGAATGATTTGTTAAAAGGTTATTTTTACTTCTTTGCATTCCCTTTGTTCTCTTGTCAAAGATCAATTGACTATATATTTCTGGGCTATTATGTTCCATTGCTCTGTGTGTCTATCCTTTTGACAAACCACACTATCTTGATTATTGTAGCTTTATAATAAGTCATGAAGTTGGATAGTGTCATTCTTGAAACTTTATTCTTCTCCTAATATTGTGTTGGCTATTTGGGATTTTTCACTTCTCCACATTAATTTTAGAATCTGTTAGCCGCTATCCACAAAACAACTAGCTGGGGTTTTGATGGTACAACATTGAATCTATAGATCAGCATTCAAAGAACTGACATATTACAATATTTAGTCTGACTACCCATGAACATGGACAATCTCTCCATTTACTTAGCTCTTTGATTTATTTAATCGGTTTTGTAGTGTTCTTCATTTAGACCTTGTATACATTTTGTTAGGTTTTTACCCAATTATTTCATTTTTTGGTTGCTCAAGTAAATGGTATTGTTTTTAATTTCAAATTCCACCTGTTCACTGCTGGCACACAGAATGGAAATTGACTTTTGCATATCAACCTTGTATTCTGAAATCTTAGTATAATCACTTATTAGTTCGAAGAATTTTGTGTGTGTATGGGGATTATTTTGGATTTTATTCATTTATTATTTCCCTTATTAACATTGGTTTATAAGATTATATAAATTTTTGTGTAGCCTACATCATGTTTACCACCCAAAGACTAATTACAATCCATCACTGTACACATGTGCCCTATTACCCCTTTCACACTCCTCTCTACCCCCACCCCCTCTTGTAACCACCAATCTAAAACTGTGCATGTTTATTGTTGTTTTTATCCTCCACTTATGAGTGAGATATGGTATTAGAATTTCTCTGTCTGACTTATTTTGTCTAGCATAATACCCTCAAAGTACATCCATGTTGTCACAAATGGCAAGATTTCATCTTTTTTATGGCTGAGTGGTATTCCATTGTGTATATATGCCATAGTTTCTTTATCCTTTCATTCATTGATGGGCACTTAGGTTGTTCCCAAGTCTTGACTGTTGTGAATAATGCTGCAGTGAACACAGGGATGCAAATACCTTTTCAACTTAATGTGTTCATGTTCTTTGGAATAAATACCCAGAAGTGGAATAACTGGACCATATGGTAGTTCTATTCATAATTTTCTGAGGCATCTCCATGCTGTTTTCCATAGTGGCTGCACCAGTTTCCATCCCTATCAGCAGCGTATGAGGGTTCTCTTCTTCACATCCTCTCCAACACAACTGTCACTATTTGCAGATGGCATGATTTTATATATAGAAAATCCTACAGAATTCACCAACAAACTATTAGAAATAATGAATGAATACAGTAAAGTTTCAGGGTACAAAATCAACATACAAAATCAGTTGTGTTTCTATATACTAACAATGAAATAGCAGAAAGAAAAATTAAGAATACAATCCCACTTACAATCACAATAAAGATATTAAAGTACACAGGAATAAATTTAACCAACAAGGTGAAAGACCTGTACACTGAAAACAATAAAACATTGGTGAAAGAAATTTAAGAAGACAAAAAGAAATGGAAAGATATTCTGTGCTCATGGATTGGAAAAATTAACATAGCTTAAATGTCCACACTTCCTAAAAAAAACTACAGATTCAATGCAATCCCTATCAAAGTCCCAATGACATTTTTCATGGACAGAACAAAAAATCTTAAAATTTATATGGAACAACAAAAGATCCCAAATAGCTAAAGCAGTCCTGAGAAAAAAGAACAAAGCTGGGGGCATCACATCCCAAAATTCAAAAATACACTACAAAGCTATAGTAACCAAAACAGCATTGTACTGGCATAAAAACAGACACACAGATCAATGGAATAGAATTGAGAGCCCAGAAATAACCTAACACATCTATGGACAGCTAATTTTCAACAAGGGAGCCAAGAACATACAATGGAGAAAGGAAAGTCTCTTCAATAAATAATTTTCTACATCGACAATCATAACATCTGAAAACTACAATTTTATTTTTTCCTTCCCAGTCTGTATACCTTTTATTTCATTTTCTGTTTTATTGCATTAGCTAAGACTTCCAGTATGATGTTGACAAAGAGTGGTGAGAAGGGGCATGTTCATTTTGTTCTTGATTTTAGTGGGAGAACTTCAAGTTTCTTATCATTAAATATTATGTTAGCTGTAGGTTTATTGTAGATGTTCTTTATCAAGTTGGGAAACTTCCCCTCCATTCCTAGTTTGCTGAGAGATCATGAATGGGTATTGGATGTGACAAATACTCTTTCTGCATCTATTGATATAATCATGTGATTTTTCATCTTAATCCTATTGATATGATGCAGTACATTAATTGATTTTTGAGTTTTAAACAAGCCTTACATACCTGTGATAAATCACATGTGGTAGTGGTGAGTAATTCTTTTACACATTTTTGGATCCAATTTGAGAGTATTTTGTTGAGGATTTTTGCATCTGTGTTCATGAAAGATATCGATCTGTAGTTTCTTTTCTTGTAATGTCTTTGTCTGATTTTGGTATTGGGGTAAAGCTGATCTCATAGAATGAGTTAGGAAACATTCCCTCTGGTTCTATTTCCTAAGGAGACTGTAGACAATTGGAACAATTTCTTTCCTACTTGTTTGGTAGAATCCTCAGTGAACTCATCTTGGACTGGTGCTTTCTGTTTTGGAAGGTTATCAATACATTACATTTTTAAAAACAGATATAGGCCTATTCAGATTTTCTATTTCTTCTTGTGTGAGTTTCATCAGATTGGGACTGTCAAGCAATTAGTTTATATTATCTGAGTTGTCAAAATTGTGGGCATGGAGTTGTTCCTAGTATTCCTTTATTATTATTTTAACATCCATAGGATTTGTAGCAACGTCCTGTATTTCATTTCTGATATTACTAATTTTTGTCCTTTGTTTTACTTAGCCTGGCTGGAGGCTTACAGATTTATTGATATTTTCAAAGAACTTGCTTTTATTTCATTGATTTTTATACTGATTTTCTGTTTCCAGTTTCATTTATTTCTACTCTATATTTTTATGATTTCTTTTCTTCTGCTTACACTGGATTTAATATACTTTTTTTTCTTCCAGTTTCTTAAAGTAGAAGCTTAGATGATTAACTTTAGATCCTTCTTCTTTTCTAATATGTCTACTCAATACCATAAACTTCCCTGTAAGCACTGCTTTCAAGGCATCCCAAAAATTTTGATAAGTTGTAGTTTCACTCATTCAAAATACTACTAAATTTCTCTTGAGTTTCTTCTTTGATCCGTGTTTCACTTAGAAGTGTGTTGTTTAACCTCCAAGTATTTGGAGATTTTCCAGTTATGTCTCTGTTACTAATTTCTGGTCTAATTTCATTGTGGTCTGAGAACAGACATTGTATGATTCCTATTTTTTCAAATTTGTTAAAATGTGTTTTATGGCCCAGAATTTGGTCTGTCTTGTTGCACGTTTCACATGAGCTTATGAAGAATACATATTCTGCTCTTGTTGAATGAAGTAGTTGATAGATGTCGATCATATCCACTTAATTAATGATGTTGTTGAGTTCAACTATGTCCTTACTAATTTTCTGCCTGCTAGATCTGCCCAATTCTGATGGTAGGGTGTTACCATAATAGCAGATTCATCTATTTCTCCTTACTGTTTTATCAGTTTTGGCCTAATGTATTTTGACACTTCATTGTAAGTCACATGCATGTTAAGGATTGTTATGTCTTCTTGAAGAATTGACCCTTTATCTTATGTAATGCTCTTCTTTATCCCTGAAACCTTTCCTTGCTTTGTAATCTAATCTGAAATTAATATATGTAATCTTGCTTTCTTTTGATTAGTGTTAAGAGGTTATATCTTTCTCCATCCCTTTACATTTAACCTATATCTGTCCTTATATTTAAAGTGGGTTTGTTGTAGAGAACATATGGTTGGAATTTGTTTTTAGACCCATGCTAACAAGCTGTTCTTTAATTGGTGGCTTTAGAACACTAATATTTAATGTGATTATTAATGTAGTTGGATTAATATCTACCATATTTGTTACTGTTTTCTATTCATCACCCTCTTTGTTCTTATTTTGCCTTCTGCTCTTTCTCTGCCTTTAGTGATTTTAATTGAGCATTTTATGATTCCATTTTATCTTTTTGCTTACTATATCAGTTATATATCTTTTTTACATTTTTTAGTGGTTGCTGTAAAGTTTGAAATCTATTTTCATATAACACTGTACTGCTTCAGGGTAGTACAAGTACCTCATGATAACCAAATAATCCCTATATATATAATTTTCCTAATTAGATATAAATATATATGTATAAAATAAACATACATAATCAAATATGTTGTTGCTATCATTACTTTGATCACACTGATATCTGTTAGATCAATTAAGAAACAGGAAAGAAAGTTTTAATTTTACCTTCTCTTATTCCTTTCCAGGGCTCTTCCTTTCTTTATGTAGATCTGAATTTCTGACCTATGTAATTTTCCTTCTCTCTAAACAACTTCTTTTAACATTTCTTGCAAGGTAGGTATCTTGCCAACGAATTCTCTCAATTTTTGTTTATCTGAGAAATCCTTTGTTTCCCTTTCCCTTAGTTTTACAGGGTATAGAATTCTTGGCTGGTGCAATTTTTTTCCTCTCAACACTCTCAATATTTTACTTTACTGTCTTCATGTTTGCATGGATTCTGAGGATTAGTCAGCAATAATTCTTATCTTTGCTCCTTTGTATATAAGATGTTTTTTCCTTCTGGCTTCTTTCACGATTTTCTCTTTACCTTTGATATTCTGCAGTTTGAAAATGATACCTCTAGGTGCAGTTTTTTTGGCTTTTATCCTGGTAGTGTTCTTGAGCTTCCTGAATCTATGGTTTGGTGTCTGACATGAATGTCAAGAATTCTCAGTCATTACTGCTTCAGGTATTTCTTCCCTTCTTTCCCTCTTCCTTCTCCTTTAGATAGTCCCATTATGCATATGTTACACCTTTCACAGTTGTTCCACTGTTCTTGATTTACTGTTATGGCTTTTTTTTACCCCAGTCTTTTCCCTTTTTGCCTTTCACTTTTGACAGTTTATATTTAGATATTCTCAAGTATAAAGATTCTTTCCTCACCCTGTCCAATCAGCCTCATTATTAAGTTCATAATAGGCATTTTTCACTTCTGGTACACTTCTTTTGATATCCAGTATTTCTTTTTTATTCTCTCTTTGAATTTACATCTATTTACATCGTCCTTATGTTGTTTTGTGATGTCTAATTTATCCGTTCGAGTTCTCACTGTGTTAATAATAGCTGTTTTAAATTCCTTGTCTGATAATACCAACATCTCTGCCAGACTGAGTCTGGTTCTGATAAACCTCTGTCTCTTTCAACTTTTCTTTGCCATTTAGTATGCTTTGTAATTTTTCTTGATAACTGGACATAATATG
This sequence comes from Tapirus indicus, assembly GCA_031878705.1. Lineage (NCBI taxonomy): Eukaryota > Metazoa > Chordata > Mammalia > Perissodactyla > Tapiridae > Tapirus > Tapirus indicus. The sequence goes on from CM062918.1 coordinate 7,158,284, forward strand.
CTGGGTAAAGAAATGCTATACACAGGAGTTTAGTAATAGAGTGGTAAGATGTTGGGAGAGAGGAAGCATTCTGCAGTCCTATGATTAGGTCTTTGTCTTTTAACGAGATGGTGCCTCTGTACTGTGAACTTCCCGAGTGCTTCTCAGTAGCTACCTTCTCACATTGGACAGGATGACCAGACTGGACTGGAGTTGAGTATTTCCTTCCTCCACATGGAAGCTTAGAGCTTACCAGAGTTGAGTCTCTCCCTTCCTCCAGGTTAGATTCTGATTAAATAAAGTCTATCAGGTTAGATTTTGGATACACTGTTTCTCCTGAGTGCAGATCTTATTAAGAACAGAGGGGTCTGGCATAGCCAATATGATTCCCTTTCTCCTCCCCCTCATGAAAGTATAAGGCAACTTTTCTCTGATATTCACTCTATAACCTGGTCAAGCTCCAAATGCATCTGGTCCTCCTATGATTGGGTCCTCTAGATTTTTGACTCTAAGGCTTGTGCCCCTTGAGCTCTTAGCAATTCATTACTTACAGATCATATTTTTCTACCCTGGCACTGGTTCCACCTGAGGTTTCCTCTACTGGGTTTGTGTTCCAGTAATTTGTGATTCTCTGTATTTGCCTGTCTTTCTTTCCAGTTTTGGAGGTAGCTCTTGGTCCTATGATCTAACTTCACTTCCAGATCTAAGAAGAGTTGATTTTTCAGTTTGTATAGGTGTTTACTTGTTGTTAGGACATAATGGAAACTTCTAAGTTCTTTACATACTGGACAGGAAACCAGAAGTCTCTGCATTTACTTTTAATAGAATATAAAATTGAAAAAACTCAACAGGGGATAACATTTTTGTTTATTTGGTTTGTTTTATTTTATGCAGAAATATATTAAAATAGGGTTTTTGACTACCTCAATATATATTTCTGAATTACTAATAATGGAGCGTATTAATTTCTTATCACCAAAGTTTTCTTATTTAACTTATAATAATACTGTTATTGAATTTTGTATTCTTAAATCATAATCTATATATTTTTTACCTATATTTAATTGATGATCATTTTATATGAACTTTGTTTCTATGGGTAGTTTTGTATTTCCATCTCATAATTTTATAATAAAGTAATTTTAGACATTGCATATAATTTAGACAAAAAACACAGGGAAATCTCATATGTCACATAGTTCTAATTTGTTTTCATGTTTCTTTTTTGAGGATGCATTTCTCTGAGAATATCTTGGTAATTTTTCATGTCACGTTCGATTTCCTTTTTGAGCTTAAACAATGATTTACTAGGGGTATGTGTTTCAGGCCTAAGAAAATGAATATACTGAAAGATATTGACACAAAAGATGAATTCTCCTCTGCCAGCACTTCTGTCCAGTCTTTAATCTTGCTTTATAATTAATTAGCTGTCAGATCTGCTAAACTTCCAAGAAGAGACTACACAGATGTCATGGCAAATTGTTCCTGAAATTAAGATCTGAACTGGGGATGTTCTTTATCCTGACCTTACAATTCTCTTTATTGATTTTGCTGTCATTTTCACCTGTTCAGAACAGAAAGAAATGGAAATAGTGCTTTATTTGTTTCTAAGAAGGAATTGTCATGTAATAACTGAAGAAATAGGTTAGTGTTTATCTCAAACATTATGTATGTGTGTATGTGTATGTATCTCTTTAACTACTCAGCACTGAAATGTTGATGTTGCAACATGAATGTAAGGCAATAAATTGTACAGTTTAGATAATATTTAATATTAAAATAGATTCGTAAAATGAAGCCATTGAAAATTCTTTTGGAATAAATGATTGAAACAATATATTTCAGTTTCCTGTCACTCTAGTTTAACACATTTTACCTTATTTATTATTCGTTAAAAATTTATTGATTTTACTTGTACAGCAATCAGTTTAAATATTAACATTCCTTATGCAAGTTCTGATGCATAGTTTGGAGTCATTAGAGAAAATGTTTTCATTGCATTACAATATCTTAAGTTAGAATTAATTTTTTGATCATTTAATACTAAATAGAGAATACTTGATCATATATTCATCTCTATAAATATGTGTCATATTTTTGATATCTCATTGTAATTACAAATTCTTATTCTAATTTTCCCAATGAACATTTTATAATTAGAATATCCTGATGACATTAAAAGTTCCATGTAAATATCATTTTTAATTGCTTATAATTCCATTGTATAAACTACACTACACAGGTGTGAAGTTATGAAGATAAAGGCAAAATAGTTGAGCATTCAATATTTCTGGGGCATTTCAGTGTAAAGCACAATGTTAATGCGTTCTTACACAAATATTTGTGCATTTAAAAATCATTTCTTTAAAATACTTCCCCAAAATAGACTTGCTAGCATAAATCTTGGATAATATAGAACTCTTCGTTCCCAGGAGTGTATAACGTTACCTAAGCAAACGCATAAAGCCGAGCTCCGTCTCCTCCACCTTCTCCTCTCTGAGCTGGCCTCGCGCTTCCGGGACCCTGCCGGCCTTTCATCCGGGGACCGGGCAGCCAGGTCACCGGTATCGCGAGCCGCCGTGGCAGCTCCCGGAAGCAGATGTGGATGGTGGAGCCCCGCCTGCCTGAGCAGGAGCTCAGGGTGGAGGCGTGCGTGGGCCTGCTGGAGCACGTTCTTGAGCAAAGCTCTGCTGCTGCCAGCCGCCAGGAGGACTTGTGCAGGCCTTGGCCCGCAGGGGCCACCCCGCCACCACACGGTGCCGCCGCCGCAGCCCAAGCAGGCTGCCTGGCTGCCATTGCTCCTGAGAGCCCTGGAGTTCGTGGAGGCCCAGTGTCAGTCCCTGGCCCCGGTGTGCGGTCTGTTGCAACCCTCTCCTCTCGAACGCTGAGTACAGTAAGGCAACGAGTTTTTCTTTATTGTATCAGTAATTAGGCAATCTGATGCATATACATTTAGCATTTTTGCTATTCTATCAAAATACTAATCTAGTGAAAAATTGATGACACCTTATTAACAGTTTAACATTGATTGGACTTTAGGTTTGTAAGTGGGTTTGAATTTCAGTTCTAATTTATCACTAATAATGATACTTGTAAATGAGCTATCTACTTTTGGCTTATAGCGTAAAAACAGCAAATGTCGAGGTTTGTTTTCATTAATAATTTAATAATCAACTTAATAATAAATTCCCCAGTACATGTATATAGACTGAGATAGATGATATATATATATATACACACACACACATATATATGTACAGACGGTCCCAACTTATGATGGTTTGACTTACATTGTTTTCAGTTTGTAATAGTGCAAAAGTGATACCATTCAGTACAAACTGTACTTGGGATTTTGATCTTTGATCTTTTCCTGGGCTAGCGGTATGTGGTGCGGTCCTCTCTCGTGATGCTGGACAGCCCCAAGCACAGCTCCCAGTCAGCCCCAACAGATATACTTAGCACAGTTCTGTTCTCCACCATTCTGTTTGTGACTTTCAGTATAGTATTCAAAAAATCACATGAGATAGTCAACACTTTATTAAAAAATAGGCTTTCTGTTGGATGATTTTGCCCAACTGTAGGCTAATGTAAGTTTTCTGAGCATGTTTAAGGTAGGCTGGGCTAACAGGATGTTTGCTAGGTTAGGTGGATTAAATGCATTTTCAAGAATGTGTTCAATTTACCATAGGTTTATCAGGATGTAACCCCATCATAAATTGAATATATATATATATCTTTTTTTTTTAATAAACCAGGGCCACTAAATTTCAGATTGTTCCTCTATTCATTAGCATTGTAGTTCTTCAATAATTTAAATTTATGCCTTACTATTTTTTTTTTTCCTGGTGAGGGAGGCTAGCCCTGAGCTAACATCTGAAGCCAATCCTCTTCTTTTTTGCCAGGGAAGATTGATCCTGAACTAACATCTGTGCCCATCTTCCTCTATTTTATGTGGGACACCTGCCACAGCATGGCTTGAGAAGCGGCGCATAGGTACACGCCCAGGATCCAAACCTGTGAACCCTAGGGAGCTGAAGCAGAGTGTGCAAATTTAACCACTACACTAGTGGGCTGGCCCCTATGCTTTACATTTTCAAATGATCGTTTTAAAATACACTTTTAATGATTACACAATCCCCAAAGTAAAGCAATAGCTTTTTTCTTTCTTTTACCCAAATATTTTGTCAGCTATTTGTGTGCATATAAAAGAAACACCATCTCAGTAGTTGTTTAATACCTTATTATATTGGACAGAAAAATCTAAGCATTGATATGATTATAGAGACAGCCTTTTCTCATTCTAAAGGGAATATTAAATATGGTACTTGTTTTATCATTTAATGGCTTTATATTAATGTGTATCTTTATAAGGTTTTAAAAATTAAAAATTGAATCACTGAAATGCCTCTTTAGCATCGTTGCTTTTGCAAATAGTATGAAATGACCATGAAAATATTCATATTTCATAAAATGACTGTATAAATGCGGTATACTGTGCAGGAATGGTATACAGAGTCTACTAATATAATACAAAAGAAAAAGTGAATTTAGAGATTCTCATTAATAATTTAAACAATAATTTCTCCAGAAAATGTAATGAAAGTTATATTTATAATGGAACAGTATAAAGTACACTAAGACTCTAAATTACAATGCATAAACCCATTTTAACTTTCATTAAATAGTAAAAATAAAATCATGTATACATTAAACTTGGCAATTTTGAATTCTATACTTAGGTTATATTTAGTAAACAAATCTTTTTTTCTTGCCCTCAAAAAATTTGATTCACAGGAAAGCCTTTTATAAGCAAAGGTTTGATTAAGGCACAAAGATAAAGTAATTCTTTCTGGGATAGAGATAAAAATACTGGTGTCTTCATCAACACGTCTTTGCTTTGGTTTCAGTGCTGTGCCCCATTGAGATATTGACCCCTCCATGAATTCACCATTTAAGTCAATTATAGGGGAAAAATGAAACAATAAGAGACTGTCATTATTTGATTTCTTTATATATCCCAAATCATCAAACATTTAGCTCCGTGATGTAATATTTTGTCTTTTCTATACATACTGAGCATGAAGTATTTATGGATTTTTTTCTCTTCTTTTTTCACAATTTTAAAATCCCTTAAAATCACTTGTTAATTTCATTCATTGTTGCTTTTAAGTAAATTAACTTTTTACATTCTTTACTGCTCCAACAACTTACTTAAACTTAATTAACTTATAATTAAAATTAAACCTATTTTCTCTTATAAAATATAAAACTATTATTTAGCACAAATAATTTATGAATTCACTATTAGGTGACACAAAATGATGCACTTAAAAATTCTCAAAATTAAACCAGTTAACATTTCAGGTTCAAGCCATGACAAGCTAAGTTTTAAATTAGAAAAAGGATATTTGTAGTATGATAATTTCTAGAATAATTTTGAGTCTTCTATTAAAGATATCTTTACTTTCCTATAGTCTCTAATTATGTATTTAAGGATAATAAATGAAGCATAATAAAAATAATATATGATAAGTCATCAAGCATTCAAAATATGCCACATCTAGAAAGTAACAAAAAATGACAAACACTTCAGAAATATCTCCTTTTTTAGTCTCTAGGACCGTATTGGGTGTCATATAAAAAGTAATATTAAATGCCTTTTATATGTATTAATAGCAGATAGAGCCTATAAATTGCAATTGTATACTATTATCTTTTTAAAATTACATAAATAGTACTTCTATAAAGTGAGAGTAACCTGAAAAATTGTCAACTAACCAATAAAATTTTCAAAAAGCAAAGGTTCAAATAATATTGTCAAAATATGTCTAAGATTTCAGTTAAAGTTTATTGAATCTCTAGATTTTTTAACAGCTTTATTAAGGTATAATTGACATAAAAATATTGCATATATTTAAGTTGGACAGCTTGATGTTTTGATATGTATACATTATGGGATGATCACATAATTAAGTTAATTAATATATCCATCACATCTACAGAGTTTCCATTTCTTTTTTCTTATTTTATTTTGTGGTGAGAAGACTTAATTTAAGATCTACCCTCTTAGAAAATTTCAGGTATACAGTACAGTACTGTTAGCCATAGGCACCATGCCATACATTAGATCTCAAGAATTTATTCATCCTGTATTACTGAAACTTTATACACTTTGGTCAACATCGGTCCATTCCTCCACCCTGCCCTAGCCTCTGACAACCACCATTCTATTCTCTGATTCTATGAATTTGAATATTTTAGATTCCACATATAAGTGAGATCATGCAATATTTGTCTTTGTGAGTCTAACTTATTTCACTTAATATAGTGTTCTCCCAGTTCATCCATGTTGTTGCAAATGACATTATTCCCTTCCTTTTTTAAGGCTAAATGACATTCCATATTATTATAATAAATGTATATATAAAAATAACTAAAATGTATAATGTCTATTTACTTATATATTTTAATAATATATTTGTATAATATAATAAACTTATTATGTAAATAATATTCCATATTATATATCACATTTTTTTTTCATCCATTCATCTGTTAATGGACATTTGGGTTGTTTCCTTATCTTGGATATTGTGAATAATGCTGCAATGAACATGGGAGTGCAGATATCTCTTGAAGATTCTGATTTCAATTCTTTTGGGTATATACCCAGAAGTGGCATTGCTGCATCACATGGTGTTTCTATCTTTAAATTTTTAGGGACCCCCATACTATTTTCCATAATGATCAGACCATTTACTATTCCAAGCAACAGTGTACAAGGGTTCCAGTTTCTCCGCATCCTTGCAAATGTTTATCTTTTTTTTTTTCAAATAGTAGCCATCCTAGCAGGTGTAAGGTAATATCTCATTGTGATTTTGATTTGCATTTCCCTGATTATTAGTAATGTTGGAACTTTTCATGAACCTGTTGGCCATTTGTATGTCTTCTTTGGAGAATGTCTATTCAAATTCTTTGCCCATTTTTTAATCAGGTTATTCTTTTTATTTTATTTTTTGAGTTGGAATTTCTTATTTATTTTGGACATTAACCTCTTATCAAGCATGTGCTTGCAAATATTTCTTCCCATTCCATGAGCTACATCCTCATTTTGCTGATTATTTCTTTTACTGTGCAGAAACTCTTTAGTTTGATGTAGTCGCACTTGTCCATTTTTACTTTTGTTTCCTATTCCCTGAAATCATTGCCAAGGCCAATCTCATGAAGCTTCTCCCCTGTGTTTTCTTCCAGGAGTTTCTAGATTTATTAATGTTAAAGGATGCTATTAAATACTGGACAATCTGGAAAACTACTGAAGGTTGAAATAATAAAATCAATGAATAACTTCCTCTATCTCTTTTTATTTCATTTAGTATTAATTTCTCAGGAAACTTCATTTTATTATTGTAAGTACTTATTTCAGTTATTACTAAGGCTTCATGTCATTATAGCATTCCTTAGCCAATTAGCACAAAGTCAAAATAGATTGAATTCTCCTCTGTACTTACGAGGATGGTAAAAAAAACTACCTTTCTGTTGACAGTTGCAATAGCAACTCCTCTACAGTCTTAAGAATATGTTAGAGCTTTTTCAAGGACCCAATGGACATCTTCTCTCTCAATTATTTTTTAAGCCTCTTGACCATCCCCTTGTTTGCCTCAATTGATGTTGCTTCTTCAGGCAGCTGCAGTGGTAAACAGCTGTCACTGATTGTTTTTGATAAATGCTCTGAGGATAGGTCTTTTCCATGAGAGGTACCTCTGAGTCAGATCTAATGATAAGCACAGTGAATGGGGCTCTTCCAGGGAGATTCAAGACAGGTCAGAGAGTGACAGTACTCTAGAGATGGAGTTTTTGGGGAGCTCCAAACCATTGTCTTCCCTCCAGTGTGTGCTAAGATTCTGGCATATAGGCTACCATGCACTTGGTGACAGGGAGGATAAGAGAGAGGGCATGTTGTAACACGACCAAGCTCACTCTTCCAACTGTGAATCAGCAGTTTTTCATAGTTAAAACATTCTTGGATTGTTGCAAGCCTTTGGTAAATTTCCAGAGTTCTGAATAAGTTAATTTGACAAATTTTCCTGGTGTTCTTGCTTTTGTGGAGGAGCAGATTTTCAGAAGTTTTTACTCTCCTATCCCAAAAGTGTTTCTCAGTTGTTTATATTTGAATAAGTTGCTAAGAAGAGGTAAGCGTACTGAATTCACTTTAATGTCTCACATCTTAAATTTGCAATTGTTATTTTAGCAGAAAGAAAAGAATTAAAGGTTAATTTACCCATTTATTTTTTTCTTTTACATAAAACAAATTACAGGCGTACAGTTCAGAGATTCTAAGTAATTAGGTCTTGATGAGTTTGACATAGCAAACTTGATAATCTCGTCAGATTAGGATCACAATTAATTTCAGTTTATTTTGTGGGCGAAGAGAAATTTTTAAGTTTTAATGTTCTTAACTTATTTATAGAATGAAAAAGAATCCAAGCATCCACTTATTTATTCATTTCAGCTGAAAATTCTGTGACAGTTTTATTAGACTCTAAAACTCCTGAAGGAAAACAATAGATAGATAATGAATGCATAAATATTCAAATAACCCCTTACAAACACATGAAATATTGGTGTAATTTAAATATCCAAAGCACACATGTTCTATATATAGCACAATGATAACAAAGAGATCATTACAATTACGAGACGTTTGTTCTATAAAAATATAATACTGCCAAATTTTTTCGCTTTGTGATATATTTTAATTTTCTTGGTTGTAACCTGAATTCAGTCTGAACATAGGTATGGAGATTCTGAAATGTCAAGTCATCAATAAATTAACTTGTATTTGAAGGAACATTAATAATACAATCTAGATTATTATGAAATAAAAGCCTATGAAAGCAGTTTATATTTTGGAAGCTATTTTTTTCCCTAACACTAGAATCTGTCAATAGTTAGCTAGTCTACAGGAAATTGATTTGGTCTGCCATGCCACATTAGATATGGATATGGTTTTATATCCTCCCTGCGCCAAATGCTTCTCCCCATCCTGCATACACTTTTCAAGAAACTTTCAGAGCTTTCCAAATCACTGAATCTCATGGATAGTTTCTTCAAGACAGTGTAATACAATCTTGAAAATGTATTACAGTCCTTCAAACATATACTGCATACAATATGGGATATCATATGTTTAATTCTTCATCATTAGCCCTATTCCATGATTCTTATTAGCAATATCTTGTGCTTAAAATTGTACTAGTTTGGATTTTGCATTCACTCATTTATTTTGAAACTGAAATTCATCAGTAGTCTAGGATTCTTTCTTTTCTTGAATAGTAGAAAAGTCTTTAGCAAAAGAGGAGAAACAACATTACATAGTGTGAATTAAGATTACTCTATTTTTATATCTACATCGTGCATTTAAAATATTCATTTTAAATGTTAAAAAGTATTTTGCATATTATTGGATTTATACATATTCATTGATATACCTTTGAACATATATTTCTCTTCAGTTTTTGGCATTTAAACTATATACATAGACACAGAAACATACAGGCCACATACACACAGTTGAACTACTATTTAGTACATACATAGTTCCCTTGCTATTGTTTTATCAAAGCAAGACAGGTATTAGCATTTCCTTTTTATGTATTTTTTTAAAAATTAGTATAAAGTAATTATTAAAAAATGCTTTGTGGTCTTTGAGACAATATATTCTGATAAGCAGTTCTGCCATGTGTACACTAGCATTCAGGGAGTGCACTGAATGGCTGCTCAGTCAAGACACAGAATATTGAAAACGTCACGGATGTATGATGGTGAAAATCACCTCCTAAAGCTTTTGATCTTAGATATATTTTCTTTGTGAAATAGGCTGTAAATTGCTGAGTAAAAAATTCAAGGCAAATATTTTTCAACATTAAATAGTGAAAAAAGAAAGCAATATAAGACAAACATTATAATGAAGAAGTGAAACATGTATAATGTCCTTATTTTAGGCCACATACTCTCAGACTTATTTTCCACTTGGAATATGTTTTCTGAATTACAAATAAAATTACTATCATGTTACTTGATCATGAAATCACTTTACCTACAGCTTATGATAATTTAACATCATTTAAAGTAAAATATCTTGCTGTGTTCTTGGAATACGGATAAGTTTGTCTTCCACTGTGCCACAGTGCCTTGTTGAAACTTCAGAAATACAAAAAGCTCTGAAAAATTAAGTGTTTTTCCCATAGGTCATTTGGTGACTAAATCTAATCTTACTTGAGTTGAGGCTGCTTATAATCTTTATCCATTTAGGGTATACATTCATAAACTTTGCTGCAGAAAAATTAGTGGGTTTAATTATGGGTGGCTGTCCCATATCCTGCTGGAAGGGTTCCATGGTAGATTATATATGCATATACTGAGTGATTCAATATTTTAAATTCTAGGAAAGTTAAATCCAATTTATTGTAACAGGGGATCAGGGATTGCTGGAGGCCAGGAATGAAGAAGATTGATTTTAAAGATAAAATTGTTGATAAAAAGTTTTATACTTTGAATCTAATGGTGGTTAAAGGAGTGTAGACATTTGTCACAAGTCATCATACTGTACACTGATAATGGGTACATTATATTTCATATAAATTTTACAGAATATAGTTTAAAAACACTAGAATATAAAGGGGTATTATGAAAAATTTTATGATAATAACTTCAATGAAATGGTCAGATTTCTTGAAAACCATAATTTATCAAAAAGGTATACAGAAATAAATATAATAATTGAAAGATAATATATCTTTTGAATATAGACCTTTACAAAATTCTTATAAAGAAAAGTTTAGGTTTAGATAACTTAAACAATGAATTCAATTCTTCTAAGTCTTAAAAAAATATCCAGTCTTTCAGAGGCTGGAAAAAAGACAGAACACCTCTGTGTTCTGAAAGCATTTAATATATCCAGTGTGTGTTAGGTAACAAATCTTGACAAGGATATTAGAGGGAGAGAAATTTAGAAACCAATCTCTCTCACACATGGATGCAAAAATTATAGGAAAAATACATCAGCAAATGAATCCAGTGATATATGAGAATAATAAAATATCACTAACAAGGGAGACTTATGAATTCAAATACAGATTGACACTTGAAAACCTATCGTTCATAAAATTGACAGAGAAAAGGCAAAATATTCATATAATTATCTTGACAGATGAAGGCAAATCATTTGATGTAATTGAAAATTCATTAATGATAAAGTTTTGACACAATATGAATAGAAGGCAACTTCAGTAAATTTCATATTGAGAGGTGATATACTGAAGATTTTTCATCTAAGAGAATGAGACAAAGGGGTGCAGTATCTGCCTTCTATTCAAAATTATACTGGAAGATTTATAAAACCATGAATTTTCATAAACCACCCTAGCTCCTTCCAACCTATGGACCCATGCTAATATAAACTGCTGGGAAGGGACACAAAATTGAGAATGATAGATACTACAGATAAAGAAAGAAAGTCTAGATTAAAGTGAGTCATGGGAATATACACAAGAACTCTCAGAAAATAAGCCATCATATTTTTTCACACTCCAAGAAAACAACAGAAAAGGAATCTGCTGGAAGTTTAAAAAGATATTTTGAACTATGCTTCTTCCTAAAAGTTCAATAAAACTAATTTTACATTTAAATAAACATCAGAAAAGCATTGAGGTCAGCTCTCATAACAAACAGGGTATGAGACGCACTGCTTGTCAAGCTATGCCATGGTGACATCCCATATAAAGTAGAGGAAGATGGGGATGGATGTTAGCCCAGGGCCAGTGTTCCTCAGCAAAAAAGAGGAGGGTTGGCAAGAGATCTTAGCTCAGGACTGGTCTTCCTCACACACACACACACAAAATAAATAAAGATTAGTCAATTGAATTATTATCATAAAAATTTACACATTATGATCAGATGGGTTTATGTCAAGAAGGCCAGGATGATTCAACATCTAAAACCCTGGAAATGTAACATACCATATTAACAGCTTAAAAGAGAAAAACAAGATAATTTTCTTAGTAGATGCAGAATCTGAAAAAATCCAGTACTCAACTATGATTTTTTTTTGCCAGAATATAAGAACATTTATTGTATTTTTCCCCCTGGATCTTTTTAGGCTAAAGTAGGCAAAACAATAATTCTTTTTACCTATTTTTTCTAGTTTTACTGAGATATAATTGATATAACATTTTATTAGTTTTAGGTGTACAACATGATGATTTGATTTATGTATATATTGTGAAATGATTACCACAGTAAGTTTAGTTAACATCCATCAGTTCACAGTTATGAATTTTTTTCTTGTCATGAGAACTTTTTTTAATTGAAGTATAATTGACGTGCAATGTCCTATTAGTTTCAGATGTACATCACAGCAATTCGATATTTATATACATTATGATATGGTCACCATGTTAAGTCTAGTTACCATCTATCACCATACAAAGTTATTACAATATTATTGACTATATTCCCTATGCTGTACATTACATCCCATGACATTTATTTTATAACTGGAAGTTTATACCTCTTAATCCCTTTCACCTGTTTCTTAGCAACTTTCAAATATGTGATACCGTATTGATAACTTTAGTCACCATGCAGTACATTACATCCCCAGGACTTATTTATTTTATTAATGGAGGCTTGTACTTTTTGACCACTTTCACCCACTTTCACCACCCCCACCCCTGTCTCTGGAAACGACCAATCTGTTCTTCATATCTATGAGTTCAGTTTTTCAGATTACACATATAAGGGTGTCATATAGTATTTGTCTTTCTCTCTCTGACTTATTTCACTTAGCATAGTGCCCTCAAGGTCCATCCAGGTTGTTGCAAATGGCAATATTTCCTTCTTTTTATGGCTAAATAATATTCCATTTTATATGTATGCTATATTTTATTTATCCACTCCTCCATTGATGGAATCTGCTTCCATGTCTTGGCTACTGTAGAGTCATGTGTCACTTAACAATGGAGATACATCCTGAGAAATGCAACATTAGTCAATTTTGTCATTGTGCAAACATCATAGAGTGTACTTACACAAACCTAGGTGGGATAGCCTACTACACACCTAGGCTGTGTGGTACTAATCTTATGGGACCACTGTTGTAGTATATGCAGTCATTTGTTGGTAAAAACCTTATCATGCACACATGACTATATATAATGCTGTAATGAACATGGGGGAGAGGATATCTTTTTGAGATAGTGATTTCACTTCCTTTGGCTGCATACTCAGAAGTGGAATTGCTGGGTCATATGGTGGTTTTATTTTAATTTTTTTTTGAGAAACCTCCATACTGTTTTCGCTAGTGGCTGCACCAATATACATTCCCACCAACAGTGTACAAGGGCTCCTTTTTCTCCACATTCTTGCTAACACTTGTTTTCTTTTACTTTTATGATAATAGCCATTTTAACAGGTGTTAGTTGATATCTCATTGTGGTTTTGATTTACACTTCCCTGATAATTAGTGGTGTTGAGCACCTTTTCATGTACAAGTTGGCCATTTTTATGTCTTCTTTAGAAAAATGTCTACTCAATTTCTCTGTCCATTTTTCAATCAGATTGCTTTTTTGCTACTGAGTTCTATGAGTTCCTTGTGTATTTTCAATATTAATGCGTTATTAGATATATGATATGCAAACATCTTCTCCCATTTAGTAGGTTGCTTTTTCACATTGTTGATGGTTTCCTTTGCTGTTCAGAAGTTTTTTAGTTTGTTTATTTTTACTTTTGTTGCCTTTGCTTTTGATGTCAAATCCCAAAAATCGTTGCCAAGACTGATGTCAAGGAACTTACCACCTATGTTTTCGTCTAGGAGTTTTATGTTTTCAGGTCTTATGTTCAAGTCTATGATCCATTTTGTGGTGATTTTTATGCATAGTGTAAGATAGGGGTCCAATTTCATTCTTTTGTGTGTGGCTGTCCAGGTTTCCCTTCACAATTTATTGAAGAGGCTATCCTTTCCCATTGTTTATTCTTGGCTCCTCTGTCATAAATTAATTGACCAAATATGTATGGGTTTATTTCTGGACTCTCTATTCTGTTTCAGTGTTCTATGTGTCTGTTTTTATGCTAATAGCATACTGTTTTGATTACTATAGCTTTGTAATATAGTTTGGAATGAGGAAGTGTGATGCCTCTAGCTTTGTTCTTCTTTCTCAAGATTGATTTGGCTATTTGGGGTCTTTTTGGTTCCATAAAAATTTTAGGATTTTTTAAATAAATTTTTTGAAAAATGCCACTGGAATTTTGATAGGGATTGTGGCACGTCTATTCTTCTTTCTCAGGATTGCTCTGGGGAGTATAGACATTTTAACAATATTAATTCTTCCAATCCAAGATCATGGGATATCTTTCTATTTATTTGCATCCTCTTTGATTTCGTTCATCAATATCTTATTTTCAGTGTACAGATCTTTCACTTCCTTGGTTTAATATAATAAATTTATAAATTAATAAAGTAATTGTTTTAGTGCGGTTGTAAATGGGGTTATTTTCTAATTTCTCTTTCTGATAGTTCCTTATTAGCATATAGCATCATCTTCTAAACTTTTAACTACAGATTTCATTTTCTTATGTCCACTTCCTTATTGACAATTTCCCTCTTTCCTCACATAAATTTCTGTATGCTTTGAAGGCATAGAAAATTCATCAACTTATGGTTTTGTCTTCCCTTAGCTTTGATCCTGAGTGTGCCAATTCAGCTAGAATGCTAATTCATTTTGAAATATTCATGTATTTTGTTTTCATTAGTTGGTGACAGGTTTTTTTTGTCAAAATTATCTGATTTACATTCTTAGACATCAATGTGGCTAGGAAATAATATTTGACTCTGCATATAATGAAAACAGACACATTTCTACACAAATTCAACAAAGTTTTATTAATGAAAAGAAAGTAGATTATGTGATTTTTTTCCTTCTTAAAATGTTTTATTAAAATTCTAAAAGTTCATTAACAGAAAGAATGAAATAGTTTAGAGAGTATATTTCTGCAGTAGGCCCTCCCTGCCCTGTCTGTTTTTCTTGGGGCTGGAAGTGATTGGCAGAGGCAGAAAATCCTAAACCATAGAGTAAAAATTACACACACAAAAAAAATCCAGGCCAATAACATTTTTTGTGTTGTAATGTCACCTTACAGTTGATAATGATTAATTGTTATATCTCTGGTCCCTTCTATTGGGTAAATAGCATGCAAAGAAATCTACTTAACCTCTGGTGGTATCTGAATAATGTCCTTCTGAGTACACAGGCTTGCACTATGCATGGTGAGACAGAAAAAAAAAAAACTTATCTACCTCTTTAAAATATTTTTTCCTATTTTGTCTTGGTGCCATATCATTAGTTTTGAGGATGAAAAGAAAATTTTAAAAATTAAATAATACCTCTGATTGTTTTAACAACAATTGTATTCATGGCCAATGCACATGTTCTCTAAAAAATTCTAAAAATTTATAGAAAAGTCATTTTTCATAAAAATCATGTTAATAATTATGTTTTAGCAACGCTTACAGAAAAGAGTAAAGGATATTAAACCCTACTAGTTTTGGTGGAGCGTTCTCTCTGGATATGCTGCTGCTTCTGTTTTCTCCTTCAACATCCTTGCAAGGATATACATTTGAAATCCTGATTATAATATCTGAAATTCATAGAATGAGATTTTTCCAGACCATTGATCCAAAATGTGATAAAAAGATAGAGGTATGTATGAAAATGTGCTTAGACCATCAAAAACTCATCTATGGTATTGTATATTAACACCCTAAAACCTGAGGTCCCTTTAATGTTTGGCATTTAAAATCTTTCCAGAGATCGTTAGTCTCCTGAGTTCGGGAGATAATGGATTTGTGTATTGCCTTACATTTGGACCATGGAAAAACCTGGGAGTAAAGTGAAAAATATTCATTTGTGGTCCAATAATCTTTTAGTTTGTGCAGGCAGCCTGCAAACTTCCTTCAGGTAAATATGATTAACATGTCCTCGAGGAGGTGCAACATGCGTGCATGGATAGTTTGTTTCCAGAGTTTCTAATTGTATACATAATTAATTTGAAGTTTTCAGTCTCTTGACAAAAATAGAATATAGTAGATCTTAAACACTGGTTATCAGAACAAAGCTTTTAGTTATCTTTCAGTTTTTATTTAGGCACAACAAATTTGTATTGCAAATTTTATGAACTGAAATAGGAGAGTGCATAAATGAAAAGAATAAATTGTGTACCTGTGAATTATTCCTACATTCTTGTATTCGTACTAACACTGTGCACTGCATTCTCAAAGATAGTCACCAAATACCAATCAGTTCTGTGCATTTCCCTCACTTTGCTACCTGAACAGCCTCTCGTTCTTCTCCACTGGCCCACAGAATCTACTCGAGCTTCATGGCTTATGCAGTAACTCTTCCCAATAACTGAAGAGTTATTTCTCCCCAAGTTTAGCTTCATTAAGAACAGATTTATCATTCAGTGCAGTACCCTATCATCAGAAAAATAACCCTTCATTTAACTTAATCACTATCTGAAATATTATTTATTATTTTACTTTCATATTTCTTCATTATTAAGGCACATGAGCCACATACCTTGCTGACTGGAAACCCTGGATCCTTGGTAATTATTATTATAGATGTTGACTGGAAACCATGGAATGAGTCTAACAACAGAGTTGGCATGAAGTCTCTTTTATTAAAATGGTGGGAACAAGTTCAGTGGACATTATATTTGTACAGCTATTTGTTATCACAGCAGAAACTGACATTACATTAGACTACCCCTAATTATCTGCAGTTTATTTACTTTCTTTCTGTTTCTTTTCATCTTTATCTTTAAATTCTAAAGAGCCTAGAATCTACAGTTAGTCAATATCTCTTCCTTCTTCCACAACAAAATAAGTCTTCTAAACTATTTATGTCTAATCATTTCCTCATATAAAATATGCTACAATTTAAAAATTAGATTCTATTTTTGTCGTGTTTAAATGTAGATGTAATTATTAATCTTTCATCAAATTGTTTTCAGTACCTAGTGTAGGTGCCAGGCACTGTTAAAAGCACTTTGAAATCATTGAATATTCTTGTTTGAGACATTAAGGGTCATGGCATTGGGAACAAAAATGGAAAGAAATAGAATCATGACAAACTCTTGCAGTGATTATGAATGATATTTATATATTCATAATAATGAAGGCATTTATTAATATTCTCTTTAGGAATCAAAATAGACAGGCAAATAAGAAAACTGTGGTTTTAAAGACACATGTAACTGTTACCAAGCTTTACAATATAGAAGGAGAAATAATGCTAAATACTTACTTCTAATGCAATTTTTAAAAGCTTACAATGAAAATTTATATTAAAATATACAATAAAATTTAAAATGTTAAAAAGTGAAAAAAAAAGAAAATTTCACCTCTATGATTTCAGACATACCATATTACAGAACAAACAGAAGATATGGAATAAAAAATAAGCTTCAAAACTTTCTACTAACATATAACTACTCACCACTTTTGGTGATAAGCTTATTAATTTTGTGCATATATATGAATATGCAAAATAATAAAAATTACAAAAAAATTATAACATGCTCTATACTTCCTTTTTTTCTAATTTTCCATATTCCTAATAATACTCTGTAAAATTTATGGGCTATTAGTGCATATTCTGACTATCTAGAAGTCTAGAAATATTGGGAAAAACATATCTTTATATGTTTCAGAGTATAATTTAATTGTTTTCTCTGAAACTCTCTAAGATCTCTAAACTTTTTCTGTGTTCACTGTATATGTACCTATTCTTAAATTTTCCTCTTAAAATGTTAGGGATCTTAGATTGAATATCTATTTTATACTGCTCAGCTTCTGTCTTATCAATTTTACTTTTGTATCAACATTACAATGATATCATGTATTTGATTTCTACTGCACTTATATAGTTTCCTGTAAATAATTTGCACATGATGACCTTGATTTAATTTATGTCTAGCACTTTTTGAGAATATTGGAATGATGTTTAAATATCAATCATTGACGAAATATTGATCATCTGCTATCAATAATTCACAAATTGGAAATCCACTCAGATTTTGACAAATGATATTTATTTCATTAAGTTTCCTTGGATTTTTTTTGACCAATTTTTAGTATTTCTATAAATACTATGTATTTCTATAAATTCCTTATGTGTTGGGTAATCACATAAGGAATTTCAATGAGACATTTTAGTATCATCTAATCTGCTGATGTGCTTAAGAAGAAATTTATTATAAAATTAATTATATCTGTATGTCACTGTTCTAACTACTTAAAATTGTATACCTTAATATTTCCGTACTCATCGTTTTTGTCATAGAGCTTAGCACATGCTAAGAATTCAATTGTTTTTTAGTGATTGCGTAAATGAAAGATTTACGTATATGACATTTAATCATTTCCAGTTTTATGGTAATGATGCACAGTATTTAGTACTATTAGCAAATACAATTAGAGATGTGTTAATTGTATAGAAGTAATAAGATTAAAGATATTTGTCCTTCAGCTTATGTAATATAAGCAAACAAATCTAAATACATATTCAATAAATATATTACCTATTTCAGTTAACTGTGTTAAGATTAAATATAGAAAATACATAATCTTATTTTCATAATAATGTCATTATAGTATTACAGTATGGTACATACAATATGGTGTCATATCATATTGATATGATAGATATCGATGTAGATAGATATAAGAACTTTCATATTTTGAAGGTTCTCGTATAAGACTAAATTTTATGTGCCAGAGTTGTAGAATGCTTATTTAAAATCATTATCTCGAACCTTAATACTGTATTTAAAAGTATTTTACACACTGAGTGTACTTTTTTCCCCATAGTACACAATATTTTCCTGAGTTAAACTTGAAAATTTCATCTGAGAATCCAATAATCTAGCTAAAATCCTTTTTTCTATTTGAAAATAAATGAGATCATAATAAATTTCAGAATAGATTGGTAGAAAAATGCCTATTCATGTCGTTTGCCCAATTTTTAATTGGATTGTTTGGTTTTTTAGCTATCTAGCTGAGTTCCTTATTTATTTTGGATATTAACCTCTTATCAGCTTTATGGTTTGCAGATATTTTCTCCAATTAATAGGTTGCCTTTTCATTTTGTTAATTGTTTCCTTTGTTGTGTAGAAGTTTTTCAGTTTGATTTAGTCCCGCTTGTTTATTTTTGCTTTTATTTCCTGTGCTTTCGGTATCATATCCCCCAAAATCTTTGCTCTGCATAGACGTTTTTCCAAAGCAGACATACAGAATGATTAAAAGGTATATGAAAAGGTGCTCAACATCATTAATTATCAGGGAAATGCAAATCAAAACCAAAATGAGATACCACCTCACACCACGTAGGATGGCTATTTTCATAAAAATGAAAGAAAGCAAGTGTTGGTGAGGATGTAGAGCAAAGGGAACTCTTGTGCACTGTTGGTGGGAATGTAAACTGGTCCAACCATTATGGAACACAGTATGGAAGTTCCTCAAAAAACTAAAAATGAACTACCATATGATCTAGCAATCCCCCTTTAAGGTTTATACCCCCAAGCAAACGAAATCAGTTCCTTGAAGAGATATCTGCACTCCCATATACATTGCAGCATTATTTACAGTAGTAAAGATGTGGAAACAACCTAAATGTCCACTGACAGATGAAGAGATAAAAAAATTGTGTTATATATGTGCAATGGAATATCATTAGGCCTTAAAAAGGGATGCCTGGCCATTTGCCACTACATAGATGAACCTGGAGAACATCATGTTAAGTGAAGTGAGCCAAACACAGAAAGAAAAAAAACTGCATGACCACATTTGCATATGGAATCTAAAAATGTAGGCTATGTAGAAGCAGAGTAGAAAGGTGGTTGCCAGGGGCTGGGACTTAAGGGAAGCGACAGAATGTTGGTCAAAGGGTACAAAGTGGTGGTTATGTAGGAGGATAAGTCTAGAGATCTAATGTGTAGCATGATGACTATAATTAATAATATTAAGTTGAATACTGGAAATTTGCTAAGAAACTAGATTTCAGGTGCTCTCATCCAAATAAGTCAAGTATATGAGATATGTTAATTAGCTTGATTGTAGTAATCATTCCCTATGTATATGTATATCAAGTCATGTTGTACACCTTAAGAATATATAATTTTATTAAAAAAGAAATGCATTGCTAGGGTTAAATATTTCTGTTGTCTTTAAATATTTTTTATAGACTTTTTTTTTGTGGGGGGGTCTTCCAGTGAGGACTGCAAAACCTGCTAGACAAGTTCTAAAAGAGCTGTAACACTTGATAGACTTTTTGAACCAGAGTAAGATGCCATAAAGCATTTGTGCATGCACGTGCGCGCGCGCGCGCGCACACACACACACACACACACACACACACACACAGATACATACACATTTGAATAAATGAGTTTGACTCTATTCTTTTTGAAGGATACTCTGAATTATGAGTACACACATATTCTCATCTTGTAACAGGTTTTGCTGTAACAGGGTGCAAATGTGCTGTTTGATAAATAATGTTAAAACAAAATTGCTTCTCCGGAATGCCATAGTGATTGATTATTCAGTATTTTTAACTTTAAGGAATGAGTGATGAAAAAATTGACTCTAATTTTGACTCCAAAGAGTGGCAGATCTCAAGTGACTTATGCGAATATTTACATATGCTGATCAAATGAATGTCAATTATATTCAAATGGAAATAAGCAGGTCTTTCTTTTTCATGAGTTGTGTCAATTTTGTTGACAGCACATATTACAGTGGATAGTTCAACACATTAAATTAATTTGCTTTTTTGAAATATGAGATATAAGTGTCACATCAAAACAAAATTGACTTTCACTGTGCAGATAGTTCTTCATTATGTTCGTAAAATAAGGAAGACCAAAGTTTGATACATATCTCGGTTTCCATTCTTAAGCCAGGGGATAGTTTGATTATGTCTTTGCTTCTGATGTATGAGAGAAGACAATTCATCTGCTTTCTCTTGTGTTTCCTCAATTCTTGAGATAATTTCCTCTTGTTGCATGAGATTGCTGACATGGAATTTCTTCTTTCTGGAATTTTCCAATTTTTAAAATTATGAGGTCTGGGCCCACAATGATGCAACCCAGTTTCAAATAAAACAAAACAACAAAAAGTTCAATAATGTGAACTTCTATTTGACTTTCCTATAATTTCTCTTCCTAACATGATATTAAATTTACTGGTTTTCTCCTCTTAATTTATTTTCCTTCTTATGATTTCTTCTCTGCCTTTTCAGAAATTTCCCCATCACAACACTCATTTAAAATCCCATCTCCCAAACCTCGTGCTGGATGACTATGCTGCTTTTATTCCATTCTGACACGTAGACACAGGTGTCTTGGGTCACATAGCCAATATTTTCAGTCTATTCACACAAACAAGATAAAGAGAGGTATTTTCTCTCTGAGAAGTAGAACTTGAACTATTGAGATAATCTCTTTTATCTCTCCATCTTTTCATCCACTAATGTTCTTAAAAAGGAATATATATCATCTCCAGATCTGTTGCTACTTTTCCCACAGGGGAAAACAAGTAGAACTTTATTTGAGCTGAAGGAAGGGAGTTAGACATGCAAATTTTACTAGTACCAAAATCTCACTATAATTCTGTACTTTCCTCCAAGCTATGGTGGCAGTTTTTTTTTTTTTTTTTTTTTTTTTAATACTCTTGAGACTATTCCTCTGTCCTCCACTTTCTATTCAATTTTGTTATAACCCAAAAGCATAGAGTGGTTGGAGAGCAAGTGAGGTGAGAGATTTAGTAAGATAATATTAAATAGTAAGAGGTGGTGGTAAAAGAAAGAAGCAGTGGAGAAAAGCAGGAAAATAAAATCTGAGTGATAGTAATGATTGGATATTGTTGTATAAACAGCGAAAGTTGATTTCTCACTCATTTAGAGGCCAGTAAGTCAGCAATACAGTATGTTTCCATCTTGTTGTCCCAACATCTCAAATTAAAGTCTACTTGGGTACCATAGCTGAAAATGAGAAGAGAGTTGCATATTGGAAATTAATTAGTTTTGCCTAGAGGTGACATGTGCTATCTTTCTTCAAAGCCCATTAGTGAAACTAGTCAAATGGCTTTTCCTAATTGTAATGAATCTGGGGAGTGGAGTCTGCCATGTGCCACCGAAGTAAAGTTGCTGGATAAAATACAGGATGTCCAGTTAAATTTGAATTTCACACACAAAAACAATTTTTAGTATAAATATGGGACATACTTATACAAAAATGTATCTTTTGTTTATCTGAAATTCAAATTTAACAGGTTGCTCAATTTGGCTACCCTATGCAGAAGTCAAGGAGAACTGGATATTGGCAAACACCATTAATGTCTACTACAGTCCTTTTTTTTTATCATAACAAACCATTTGGTTAACTCTCTTTGTCACACATTGAGCACACTCACTTTCTCCCCAGTTCAAAAGTCCTGGATAGTGGAATAGGTGCTGCTATCTCTTTATCAGGTGCATTTTCTTCAAACCTATGCACTAAAAAGACAAGCTGTCTGACCCACACACCCAATATGCAGTGGTGAAATGTGAATACACCCAACTGTGAGAAACATTCTCAGGTAGAAAAGAGAAGAATGGGTGACAGTCATTTCAAGTTCTGACAACCCATTAGACAGACAATGTGAGATTGCCCATCTTGGGATGAGGGCACTCATCACTTAGTCCCTGATACTGCTCTCTGCAAGGAGCTGCCATGTGCAGCTTTTGTTGTTTGTTTGTTTTGACTTTTTCAGTCTTTTCAGAGTTTCCTCTTTCAGCATTAACCTCATTTGAAATAAATGGTGAGTCTGTCTTTTGGGGGGCTTCATAATGTTCACAGCTATATTCACACTCATTCACGTATTGAGACAAGGATTATTTTACAGTTCAACATTATAGTTTGTGTATATATATTTTGTATACATATGTATATATACACAAACTATGTACAAACTACATACAATGTGTGTGTAATGTTTCGTTTGTAGTCAATAACATCAACTTTTAGCAAGCAACTTTTTGATGTATTTCCCACCAGTAAATTCTTTCCTAGATATAGTTCTCATACTTGCTTTTCCCCCCTTTGGTGATTCATGACTGTCTCTCATAACTTAATGATGGCCACATGAAGGCCATCTGAAACATTCAGCTTGGATGGCAAAGTAATGCTCAAGGATTCAAATTGATACAAAGTAACACTCAAAGTGAAATGTACTTTGCTGAAGAGAGCCAATAGTAAAGAAAATGCACTAACATTCTAAGTTTTCCCAATCAATTCCTCTACAGTTACAGGCTGAGTAGGTAGTGGTGTGCCTTCTAATTTGTTGCAGATGAAAGCTGTTTTTTTTTAATCTTTAATCTTTCTTCCTTCAATTTTATAACATAGAGAAAATTAACTTGGAAATAAAATTATGTACCATTTTATAAGTTATATGGTTTCATATTCAGATATTACCTAAGAACTACAAAAATGATAGAAGATTGAAAGTTCCTGTCTCTTGAGACATTTATATATCTTCTCTATGAATTGAAAATTTAACCAATATTTAAAAAATTATTCAAAAGCAGGAAACCCCCAAGTTTGCTACATACAGTGATATTTTCGGTAAAAAACATCTAAAAGACAAAGGAATCATGTGACATTTCTTTTTTTAAGTAGGTAGCAATAACAGAAGTTTTTTTTTGTTTGTTTGTTTGTTTTTTTTTGTGGGGAAGACCAGCCCTGAGCTAACATCTGTTGCCAATCTTCCCCTTTTTGCTGAGGAAGACTGGCCCTGAGCTAACATCCGTGCCCATCTTCCTTCACTTTATATGGGACGCCGCCACGGCATGGCTGACAGGCAGTGCGCGTCCGCGGGCGCCTGGGATCCGAACTCGCGAACCCCGGGCTGCCAAGCGCGGACTAAACCGCTGCGCCACCGGGCGGCCCCCAGAAGTTTTTTTATAATTAACTAATTGCATAGAAAATTAACCTGCCCAGCTGAGGAGACTAGAAGTCTTTTAGATTTGACTCATTAAGATCATCATGTTTTTCTGATGGGAATTATATTGCAGAGCTTAAATGTAGTTCTAATGGGAAGAACAAGTTTTACTGAATAATTTACTAATAACTATTATGCTCCTATTAAATGTATTCCCTGTGCAATTTAATTGCTCTTATTTGGATGTATCTTATCGGTTGTATACAGAATGACATTATTGCAGATGTCAGTGGAAGAGACATTATATATGAGCAAGTCAATAAAAATGAAATGAGAAACATTTGGAGCAATTCGGATGAATATTTATTGAAGTATATGATCTTTTTTTTACCTTAAAGGTATTGCAAGGAACCACAGAACAAGAGTTTTACAGCTGATGAAGCTACTTCTTTATAGTTGCTTTCAAATTATGTAAATGATATAAATCATAACATAGAAAAGCTTGAAAAATGCTGGTCACGTGAGTTTTTGAAATGGAATTTTCTACCCCCAAAATGTGTCATTATCCAATTAAAATGTTAATTAGTATTAACAGGATTTGAATTTTTACCTAGCCATCATTGAACCCTAATCTGGAAAGTGACAATTACCAAAAAGTCTCAAGTTTCTGCACAATACAAGTTTCTGGTTTAATGCATGCTTAGAGAAATATTTTCCAGTTAATACTTAATTTTTAGCATTAGAACTGCTGAAATCATTTAAAAGTTACTATATTTTATAAAACAGATTGTCATAAATTGCTAAAATCAGGCTAACCCTTTATTACTCATATTGAGTTGTGGCTTTAACAAGATTGTGAGATAAGATTATGAAAAGGAGATCCTTTATATTCTTCACAATTATGTCAAGTTATGTGCAATTGTAAAGACTTATTGTGTATTACTTCCCATATCTGAGTCTATTCTTAGTTTCCATTCTGTAACATTGATTTCTCTCTCTTATTGTGTCAACACCTCCACATTGTGTAAATTGTGGCGGATTTCTAACATCTGAAAAAGCTAGTGTCCCCTCATTATTGTTTTTTGAGGATTACTTGTTAAATCTTAAATGTATATTTTCCACCCAGCTTGACTGTTTACAAAAGTAGCTTTGTATTTTTTATTGGAATCAGGATCATATATATATTAATATAGTAAACTTATATCCATGAATTGAATTTTGAGTATTTGTATCTTCATTTCTTTGAGGCTTTGCTAAGAATATTTCAATCTTAAAGTTTTTACATAAACTTTCACATTTTAAAATTTATGTCTATGCATCTATTATTTTTGTTATTAAGTGCAATCTTTAGTTCTATATTTTTTTTTTCTGAACAGGAAAACAATTTATTTTTATAAATTAACCATCTCTAGCCTCTTAGTAAAAGATTTTAGTTTTTATAATATTTCTACTGGTCTCTTAGATTTTCCAATTATACAACTTTACCCACAGTAAATACTATCTGTAGATAACAAAACATTTATAACCACCTCTTAAACTTTTATGTACTGTGTTAGTTTCCTATTGCTGCTGCAATAAATTTCCACATTTTAGTGGTTTAAATTGATAAAACAAATTTATTATCTTACAGTTCTGGAGGTCAGACATTTGAAATGTTCACATTGAGTTAAAATAAGGTGTTGACAGGTGTAAATTCCTTTCTGGAGGCCTTAGGAAAGAATCCCTCTTCTAGTCTTTTCCAGTTTTAAGAGGCTGCCCAAATTCCGTGCCTTGTCCCCATTCTCTTCTCAAAGCCAGCGAAGTCCAGTGAAGTGCTTCTCCTGCTGCATAGTTCTAACACTAACTCCTCTCCCTCCAGCTTTCACGTTTAAAGGACTCGTGATTTCAATGGGCTGGCCCAGATATTTCAGAATAATCTCCTTATTCTAAGGTCAGTGGAATAGCAACCTTATTTCCATTTCCAACTATAATTTTCCTTGCCATGTAACATAACATAATCACATGTTCCAGGGAATAAGACTTGGACATTTTTGGGGGGGCGTCATTATTTTGCATACCACAACCAATTATTATTTTCTCTGGTCTATTTATGCTGATAGGTAAATCCAATCAATAGTAAAAATCTGGTGTGAAAGGGGCACTCTATTATATTTTCATTCATATATATGCATATTAAAATGTAAGGGCATACCCTACAATGCTAATTTTATTATGAGTTCTATATAAATAAAAACTGGATGTTGAATTTTAGCAAATATAACTTTGGTGTCTATGCAGATAATTGCTAGATTTTTTTTTTCTTTTAATCTCTTAATGTGAAAGTTATATTGCTAGGTTTCCTAATATAGAACTATATTTTATTCAAAGCAGGAAACCTATTTGGTCTTATCATACTATTTCAAAGATCTGATGTATGGTTTATTAATTTTATTTGAGATTTTTCATTGGCATTTATAGGTAAGACTTGCCTATTGTTTCTTGTTTGGAACTATCTTTGTTGATCTTGATAAAAAAATTTACTTACTTTTTAAAAAATAAAACATATTAGGAAGCCTTGCATGTCTATTCTCTATATTAGTGTAGTTTTATTTCTTCTAGTATAACTGGTGGCAATTTGAAAGCTAACTTTTGAGAATGTTTTTTCCATTTCTTCTATGGGAGTTATCTCTGGATTTTTGAGATCTCTTTTGTGTTATTTTCTATGATTTATAGTCAGTTACTAAATCGACCAATTTCTTCAAGATTTTCAAATTTTTGGCAAACCTAAAATGAACTCTAATGTTTCTCAGTGCCACACAATCAACAACAGTCTCACCTGAGTGTCTGCATTTCTGTATGTGATGTCAGAACTCTTAAAATTCTGAACATCTGCCAATAAGTGAGATCGTTACTTACCGAGGTCCTATGTAATGTCAGCAATCTACTCTATTAGCGAGACTGTGACTGGTGAGCACAGTTCTGTTTTTTTTTATAAGAAGTAGTAGATTCAGTCTGTCTTTATTTCAGATATTTAGAGGTGGTCTCAACATTCTAAGACATATGTAAACTAAGTTTTAAAAGATGCTAAAAATTTAAATGGAATAAAATGTCAGTGGATGATGACATCACCATTGAATAACTGAATGAAAAAGACAAAGCTGAAGCTATTGTTTACTATAGTAAAGGGGGAATGTGCTGATTACACACGGTCTCATTGAGCAGAATAGCATGATGATCAGATATTGGCTTTTTCG
The DNA here is from genome assembly GCA_031878705.1 of Tapirus indicus. NCBI lineage: Eukaryota > Metazoa > Chordata > Mammalia > Perissodactyla > Tapiridae > Tapirus > Tapirus indicus. The sequence goes on from CM062918.1 coordinate 7,185,533, forward strand.
GCAGCATAAAGTTCAAAGATTGGTGGATTTCAGGGGCATCAGAGGTTTCCATTATATATAAAAGTGTATTTTTTCTGGTGAGAGTATTGTGTATTGATTGACACATGAAGGTATGTTTATTAAAGTAATTTCATCCCTAATTGACTTACTTTCAGAAGGTGGAGGCTGAAAGTGGTTTATTGATTCATGAAAGCATATTCACTGAGTCAAGTTTTATCGATTGAACAGTTTTAAACTGTTCTGGTGAGTGCTTCTTACCGTGGCTACAGAGCAATGGTCTTTTCCTAATTCAGTGGGACATTTTTAGTCTCAGTCACTCCTTTTGGTGCTACAGAAAAAGCATCAAGTAGTGTCCAGATCTTCACCGTTGTTGATTCTCTTTGTAGGTGAGGTTTCTGAAGGCTTCTGATGTTCAGTTTGTGCATCACTCAGCATGATTTCATCCCATCTTTTAAATAGAATTTGTTTTTTAGGCAGTTTTAGGTTCATGGCAAAATTGAAAGGAAGGTACAGAGATTTCCCATATTCCACCTGCCCCCACACATTCCTGCCCTCCCCCATTATCAACATCCTCCACCAAATTAGTACATTTGCTGTAACTGATGAACCTACATTGACACATCATTATCACCCAAAGTCCATAGTTTACATTAGGGTTCACCCTTGATGTTGAACATTCTATAGGTTTGGACAACTGTATGATAACATGTACCCACCATTGTAGTATGAAACAGAGTAGTTTTCACTGCCCTAAAAATCTTCTGTGCTTTGACTATTCATCCCTCTCTGATGTTTTTACAATCTCCATAGTTTGCCTTTTCCAGAATAACATCTTGTATAGTTGGAATCATACAGTATGTAGCCTTTTTGGACTGGCTTCTTTCACTTAGTAATATGCATTTAAGTTTCCTCTATGTCTTTTCATGGCTTGATAGCTCATTTCTCTTTAGAAATGGATAATATCCCACCGTCTGGACATACCACATTTGTTCATCTCTTTGCCTGCTGAAGAACATCTTGGTTGCTTCCAAGTTTTGGAACTAAGAATTTTAAATAAATGAATTAAGCTGCTATAAACATCTGTTTGCAGATTTTTCTGTGGACTTTTTTTTTAACTCCTTTAGGTAAATACCAAAAAGCGTGATTGCTGGATTGTATGGTAAGAGTATGTTTAGTTCTGCAAGAAACTGTCAAACCACCTTTCATATGTACCATTTTGTATTCCCACCAGTGAAAACTGCAGAGCTGTCGGCACATAACAAATCCGCCCACACCTCTGCGCTAAAACACTTGATTAAATTCTAGCATGGCTTCTAGCAGCATAGGCTGTGCTCCTACGCTGACCACAGACCCCATTAAAATGTCTGCCTGAGAAAGCCCAACACTGCCAGGAGAATTTACTGTTTGTTTTAGTCAATTCCTGATGAAAGCCCCCTGACCACCCTTTCTTACAGCATTTACTGAAAGGCCTTACAATTGTGAATATCTCCTACAAATCAGAATTGTCTTTCTCAAGGACCTGAGGGCCATTCCTTTGAAATGTAATCATCAAGCAGGATACCTCTGTCTCCTAGTTTCTGAGAGAGGATAGAATCCTAACGTCAGTAAATGCCAGTTAGCAAATGCAGCTGGCTAAAGGCATTTGCACTTAGGAGCCCTTTGTAATTTTTCACCTCTCTCTCTCTCCTGAGCCCTTGCTCTCCCAGTCCCTTATTCTCCCTTTAAAAAGTCCAGTCCCCTCTGCACAAATTGGAATGGTGCTCAGACCTTTCTTACACTGTCAATGATTACTGAGTGAAATCTGTTTTCATCGCATTAACTAATGTTTGCATGTATTTATCTTTGACACCAGCAATGAATAAGAGTCCCTGTTCCTCCACATCCTTGCCTGCATTTGGAGTCTTCAGTGCTCTGGATTTTGGCCATTCTAATTGTGTGTGGTGGTATCTCACTGTTGTTTTAATTTGCATTTCTGGCCCTGGTTCCCATGGATGTGGATTTCTGCTCCAGTAGGTTGTGTTCCTCTGTATTCATCTGTTGGTCTCTTCAGTTTGGAGGGTAGTGGTTTGCTTGTGACCTCACTTCTCTTATGGATCTAAGAGGAATTGTTGATTTTTCAGTTTGCTCAGTTTTTTACTTATTGTTAGGACAGAGTAGCGACTTCCAAGCTTTTTACAGGCTGGACTGGTAACCAGAAGTCATGTTTTTTTCCTTGAACCATTTGCTGAATAATGTGCCAGGATAGTGGTTGGCAGAGACATTTATGAATCAGGAAAACATATAGAACACCTGTGATACAAACAACTTAGACTAGGAATAATATATAAAGGGACTGGAAGACACTCCAGAATCACAATTCAAGCCTTTCTAGGCTTGATCCAAAAAATAAATCCTGATAAATCTGAGCCCCTCTTAGGTAGCCAGGTTGCCTTTTCTTACAAAACCGTGAAAAGGATGTTGATGAAAGGGAAGATTAGGGAGGAGTCTGAGAAAGCAACATTGTAGTAGTACTGTAAATACTTAAGGACATTAAAATCATGGAGTCAGGGCTCAAGAAAGTTTCAAGGAGGAGAGGTCAAGAGTGTCAAATTAAGTGGGGACACTTTGCAAAGGAGGAGTGGCATCAACTTGTGTGATTACTATGCAACATGTAATGCACAATATAGGAAGATTACCTTCATATTGAATTTAGGTCCAGGAATTTGTAATGTTTTAGACTTGGATTAAATCAGAGTTCTCTGTAGGAATGAGTTTATCAGTGTGGCTGCTATATATATATTGGTGGCTACTATTTCAAACCCAAACTCTAAAGAGTGATCTGAATTATATGACTATATAATTCATTTGTTCATTAATTCGTTTATTGATATCATGCAGGTATTATTTTCTTATTTATTTATTTATTTTTGCGAGGAAGAGTAGCAATGAGCTAACATCTGTTGCCAATCCTCCTCTTTTTTCCTGAGGAAGATTTGTGCTGAGCTAACGTCTGTGCCCATCTTCCTCTATTTTGTATGTGGGACGCCTGCCACAGCATGGCTTGATAAGCAGTGTGTAGGTCCACCCCCCAGGATCCGAACCTGCGAAACCCGGGCCACCGAAGTGGAGCATGCAGACTTAACCACTATGCCACTGGGCTGGCCCCATGCAAGTATTACTTTTAAGAATCATATCTTTAGTATCAATTTTACCACTTTTTCATTAATTATTTTTAGTTTCTGCTGGTGGTTATTTTTTGAATGACAGTTTCATATCTGTGTTGAATTAAGAAAGGATTTTTTGGATTTCATATAAGGTTCATCTAATTCAAAATGTGTCCCAATGATTCCATGTCCTGGTCTTTTTACATAAAAGGAAATTGGATCTTTGAATAGTGGAAAGGTCATTTACTTTACTCTTTTTAGAAATTATCATTGAAAAAAGCTCTATCCATTCCATCAGTTTAGAAGTTTTTTTAATCTCCATCTCTTTTTACAACTTTTATTATGTTTCATAATGCAAGACTTATTTGCTTGCCATCTCCTGCTTGTGGCCATTTCTTATACCACTGAGTTAGAGGTAGTCAATCTGCAGTATGATTTGATAACCATAATACATTGTAGTATGGAAAGGTAAATAAATTCAATATTAATAACAGAAGTTGCCTCTTCAGGAGTTATCCATTAAAAACAATTATCTCTCAACTATATTATATGGAAAGAGTTATAGGAAATCTCTGATATCTTCTTGGCTGGTCTTATATTCTTTTGCTTCACAGTCCATTTGTTTTTGTAAAATTAATTTTCCTGCATGATTATAAGCCCTACTATTTTTGTTGCTGAATTTTATACCTACCTCTGTATGTTATTTCAGTAGAAATTGGGCAAATGGGGAATATTTTGACTGCCAACTTTCTATTTTAAATAGGACTCCCTTATTTCCTTTAGATATTCTGATTCTCCTCCTACTTCTCTGATTGTTTACTTCAGTTTCTATTATTCTATTTTTTCTTAGTGTATCCTTCCTTTCTTAAAATATTTTCATATTACCCAAACTTAGATCTTTTATATTATTCTCATACTATACATTCCCTCCTTAGATGTTTTTCTCTACCAGTGATTTCATTACTACACATTTGCTCTTGGCTTTTACCTCTTTATATCCATATACATACTAAACTCTCTTATAAACTGCTATACTATATATAAACTTATATACAACTACCTGATAGACATTTACCAATATTTCAAAATCCAATATATATATAATTCATTTGCTTACTAATTATACCATTTAAATATCGTGGATCTTTAGACCATATCGAAAAGAATGTATGTGCAAGAACATTTCATATGTAAAATAGGATTTTTGTTCAAAAGTTCTATGGGATATCTGAAGCATTTGCACATGCATAATAAATGCATGAAATCACACAATCACTGAAAACTTTCTAAAAATTAATGATTTGTTTTTGTAATTTCATTTATTAGGGTAATAATAATTACCCTCTCTAGTATATATCTGATCAGATACATTTATTAAGTATGTCAAATCTCCATTTTTGAAATTGATATTTTCATATTTATTCTCCTATTTTTTGCTGGTTTTAGAATTGCTTTATTCCCAAATAATCTTGGTCAAGCTCAGATTTCTTTCTACCTATAAGTTTTTTGAGAATTGTTGATGTGTGCTTGTGTAACACAACTTAAAATTCATTTAATTTAGAATTCACTTAAAATGGTTTACTGCACTATGATTTTATAACCATAATGCACATTAATATGGAAAGACACATATTAACACAAACTGCCACTTTAGAAGTTAACTGTTGAAAACAAATCTCTCCCAACCATGCTAAAAAAGGTATTTAAATCAATAAAAAGGCAATATTTCAGTAAACATGACTAGGCTTATGGTGCAAACAATGTGGGTTGCAGCTTCTGAAACAGGCAAATGAAAGAGCAGACAGTTCAGACTATATGCCTGGAAAATTAATGGTTCTGTCAGAACAAAATTACTGAAAAATAAAAAAATGGAAATGGGCATCAGGAGAAAATGTAAATGGGAAACAAAGAACTCTCTTTAAGGCAGCAAATATTCAGAATTTCGATTATGATGAATTTCTAGTAGCAAATACGTTTAGATATTTGTCATCATTATTTAATAAAATATGAGTATCTGTTATATAAAGTATCCTAGAAGACTCTAGAATGCCATATGCTATCATAACTTGTTTAGTTTAAAGTAAACTACAAGATAGATGGGTATCTTTGTTTTCTTGTGAAAAGGTTCAAGCAAGGGATAGCTTCCTAATTACTCATTCAAATATCAATCTTGAGGAAGTGATTCACCTACATAAATTTTAATAAAAATGTCTCCTACCTTAATATAAGATTATTTCTTGTTCTATCATACTTAAGGTCCATTATGGTGATTACAAAAAATTTTTTTTTCAGTACAGCTAAATATAGCAAAAAAGAAAAGAAAAAGAAAAATTAAACAAACAGAAAAACAAAAACCCAGTCTCAAATCAGAGTTTTCTTTTAGAATAAGAACTTCATTATTATTGTATATCTATTTTATCCTGAATGTTTTCAAAACTATGAGCTGCAGTATGAAAAGCTGGCCTTTTAGAATATTGTGGAAAAAACAACTGCATACTTACAATCTGCAGGACAAAAATTATACCACAGAATTTGTGGGATGAAGAAAAAGAGGAAATACATATGACCCGATTAGGGCAGGTAAGACTTAGTAGGAGATTTAGAAATGTACCACTTAATCTCCCTATTAAGTTGATACTGAATGATCAGTTTTAGGATGATAAATTTTAAGTAAATCTTCTCTGGACAATATCTGGATGATTAGTATTGTGTATTTCTGACTGAAGAAATATATTCAGATTTGGAAAACAGATTAACAAATTAAAGGATTTCTTTATGAAAGTTGACAAGTCTAAAATTTTCTTTACGAGGAAACTACACTTTACTTTCCAAATGTAATTTTTCTTAACACCAGCATCATTGCTTATTGCAATTTTCATCACAATGGAAGCAATAGACAATATTTTAATTTTTATTTATTTATTTTGGTGAAGAAGATTGGTCCTGAGCCAACATGTGTGCCAATCTTCCTCTATTTCGTATGTGGGATGCCACCACAGCATGGCTTAATGAGCAGTGTATAGTCTGCGCCTGGGATTGGAATCTGCAAACCCTGGGCTGCCGAAGCAGAGTGCACAAACTTAACCACTACTACACCAGGCCAGCCCCTCCAATATTTTTAATCAATTTGATTAGTTTTGAAAAGTCTAAAATTCTTATCAATGTGGAATAATACTCCAATTCCATATCAGAGTTCAGTGACAATGTACGTCTAATAATCAGGAATTTTTTCAGGATATTAGTCCTGAAATTTAAAAAAAAGAGAGAGAATAAGGGTCGTGCTTCTCCTTATCATCCTGGATATATAGCATTAAGAAAAACCAAAGGTGCTTTATCGAATCGTCAATAACTACCTATCATAATTACATGTTAAAAATAATAAAATAACATTGAATCTTGTTAGTTATAATTTGAGGAAAAATTATTTTTTTTTATACAAGAAAACTACACTTTACTTTCTAAATTCGACTTTTGTAATATAAAATAAACTATGCCACACCAACATTGTTGCTTACGGGAATGAATTTCATCACAATGGAGATAATAAATTATAGTTTTAATAATTTACATACAATTATATTGACAGTTTTAGGTATACAATTTGATGCGATTGACTAACATATAGAGTCATGTAACTACACTCACAATAATGATATAGATGTAGAACATTTCCATCAGTGTCCAAATTTCTCTTATAAGCCTGGCAATCAATATCCTTCCCTGAGCCCTAACCTCTGGTAAATGCTGATCTCTGTTTTCCCTTTAATCCATGAATTCTGTGTTTCCCATGGTATGTGGACAATGATCTCTCTGCTCAGTTGATTTTTATTATTATTTTTAATACGTTTATTTTGACTTTATATGGTTCAGTGTCGTTGTCTGCAAAACTTAGATGTCAGTCACTTATTGGTTAACCGTTGTGTTTAAAGAGGTTCAGCTAGTAAAATTCCCACCTTCTACCAATGGACCTGTGTACAGATCAGCTGTTGCATTCAAATTTCAGGCAGCTTTCTACTTTGCCATGAGTTTTGTATCTCACTGAATCTTCTCAAGTCTTCCGTGTGTGTGCATGTAACTTCCAAGTCAGTCAGAAACGTGTGGAGAACTTTGACCTTTCATGTCTTCCCTGTTCCTGCATGCGACCTCCCAGTCAGCTGTGGTTGTATGAGAACTTGAGTCCTTTCCATTGGTTTCCCCTGTATGTGTGCACAGCCTCTTCCTCAGTCAAGGATAGGTGATAGTTAGCAGCCTCTCCCAATGGATCTTTCATTTCCAGGGTCCTCTTGTAACATTCCTGGTGAGTTCTCTGTTCTACCACAGTCCTACTGGGACCATAATCTCAGGTTAAATGAGCTGCAGGCTTCCTCTGTTTGTTGCTTCTTCACGTGTTCTGTACCCTCTGGTCCAAAGCAAGTCAGCCCCCTCCAGCAGCTTTGTTTGTGTTTTTATGGCCAGATCTACCTTGGTATGCTGACTAGCATAACGACCAAGCTGGGTTGGGGCATGAGAATGTTACTAGGCAAGAACATCATAGATTCCCTCTAATAATACTACAAATTCAGCAGTTTCTCAGGGATAACCATTTTGCAATTTGTTGTTTGCATTTATTCAATTTTCAAAGTCCCCAAGTGGTTGTGTTTCTTTCTAAAACAACAATTGCCCAATTGAAGGAAGTAGTTATATTGGTATCAGAAAATAGGAAGTTCTATTTGCAATGTTTTGAGAGAAAATGATTTTTAAGCTTGAAGTCTATATTCTGACACTTAAATGAGTAGGAAAAATCAAGTAATTATGGACACTCACTTAAAATATGATCATTGAATATATTCCAGCAAAATGGATATCTCTCCATGATAGAGAAAGATGTGAACAATTGAAAGAGTGATAATGAAAGGAAATACTAGAACTCAGCATTTGTCTAAATAGGATAGATATAGTAACACAATATAACATAATATCAACACAAATTCTAATAATAATTTCTGTTTTTTCACCTAACACCTTTTCAGTGTAGAAGGTATCAGGTACATAAAGAAAGAGGAAATTGACAGTGGTATGAATTTCATGTCTTATTCAGATGGAATATCAAGATACAGATTAACTATAGAAATAAATGTCAAAATATAAATAATAGTAAAATTTAAATGAATAAATGTGTGTTAAAATGGAACACATTCAACAAAAAAAATATTCAGGTACAAGTCTAAATAATATGTACAGGATCTCTATGAGAAAAATTATAAAACTAATGAACAAAATGAAAGAAAAACTAAAGAAATGGAGAGAGATTCCATGTTCAATATGTTCAGACTTGATATTGTCAAGATGCAAGTTCTTCCCAACTTGGTCTGTAGATAAAATGGAATCACAGTAAAAATTCCAGAAAATTATTTTCTGGAGATGACAAACTGATTCTAAACTTTATATGGAGAAACAAGGATGCAGAATAGCCAACATAAGTATTGAAAAAAAGAAGGACATTAGAGGGCTGATGCTCTCTGACTTCAGGACTTACTATAAAGCTACAGATTCCAGACAGTGTGGTGTCAGTGAAAGAACAGACAAATAGATCAACGGAACAGAATGGAGAGCCCAGAAATAGACCCACACAAATATATTCAACTGATCTTTAACAAAGGAGCAAAGGGAATACAATGAGGGAAAGATAGTCTTTTCAACAAATGGTGCTGGGACAACTGGATATCCATGGGCAAAAATATCAATTTAGACAGAGGCCTTCAATTCTACACTGAAATTGACTAAAAATGAATCATAGACCTAAATATAAAATGAAAAACCATACAACTCCTAGAATATAGGAGGAAATCTAGATGAGGTGAGTATGGTAATGACTTTTAGATACAGCACCAAAGACACAATCCATGAAAGAAAGAATTGATGAGCTGGACTTATCAAAATTAAAAACTTCGGCTCTGCAAAAGGCAATGTAAAAAAACTAGCATAATTCACATAAATTGATGTATAGAAGCAAAATAATCAGTATGGATTGTGGCAATTTTAAGGTATTGAAGTCTTTTAGTAGATGCATTTTTAATGGATTATTTATCTGTTTATTGACATATCTATAAAGGTCTAGTTTACAGATAATTGAATTTAGGAATCTGAGAATTCAGTTCAGCTACATAAGTTCCTCCATCCCAGAAAATTCTTTCCTCCCCCTTTTCAGTCCCCAACTTAGGTAAACATTTTCTGACTTCTAACACCATGAATTAGTTTTGTACTTCATATAAATGTTTTATGCAGTAACTATTTTTTGGGATCTGGTTTCTGTCATTTAGTACTTGTTTATACTTTCCATTTATATGCTGAAATTACTCATCTATTCACACATTCTTTTAATCTTTTCCCTTCAATCATTTAATATATTTACTCTAATAGTGTTAAAGTCTTTGTCCAATAGTTCCAACAATTTGGCCACCTATGGGTCTATTTCTATTCACTCTTTTTGTTCCCTAATGGATACGGTTCACAGTTTTCTGCTTCTTCACATTTCTCATTACTCTTGATTATACGCAAAATATGACGTGTAAAAGAACAATGGAGAATTCATTAAATTTATTTGTCCTCAGAAAAGGGCACACACCTATCTATGTCAAGCTCTTTATATGAGAAGGAAGCATGGTGAGCCAATCAGATCTGTAGTTAATCTGGGTTTTGTTTCACCTTTGTTTGTATTCAGTTCAACACTGGCATTAAAAATTATGTGGACAGGATCATCACTTCCCTTTAAGCATGAGTCTGAGTCTGTGTGATGGTGAGATTCCACAGATTCTTTGTGCTTTACAGCCAAGCTGCCATATACTTTATATCCAAGCTGTTCTGAAGTCTAGAATCTCTCTCTCTGCTTTGTAGCATGACAACTATACTTTGGAGTTCTTGGAGAATCTCTTTACACAGAGACGCATCTTGAACTTGCTGGTCCTTTGGTGATTTCCACCATATTTGTGTTTGTCCATGGTGGTGCACTTTATAAAAGCCCAGTGTACCTTGGAGGGGTATCTCTCATTTTACCTCTCTCATCCTCGTGCTTCTGATTAGATGAAGGCTCCATGTGCCTTAGGGACAATTTTGCTCAGCCTCAATCCTTTAAATGGCCTCAATCCTTGTGTTCAGTAAAGGCACCTTATAGGAGGAGTCACTCTTAGCTAGCTCTTCTGCACAGTTTCCAGCCTACACAGGTTACACCATGTGCTCTGAAAAGGCCAATGGAAAAGAGTTGGCAGGTGGGTGCTGGTTCATTGTATAATTATGGCACCTTGGGATTCAAAGTCGTCTCTCTGGCCCTCTCATGGTGATTAAAAGTTGGGGTGAGTTCTCCTTAGGGTATTTATGTTGTATTCACTCCTCTTCCTGCTGATCTTCCAGGCTTGAAACAGCCATAAGTTGCTTATGCAATGGAAAGATACGATATTGTTCAAAATTTAAATCATTTAGATTTTGGGTTTTTTTGAGTCCTTACCACCATGATTATTTTTAGATACTGAGATTTTCTGATTTATCTGACTTGCTCTCATTGGTAAATGAAATGATAGTCATCAGGCAAGTTCCATATTCTAATTGAAAATGGAGAACGATGAAATCTACCCGTAATTATTCTTTAGGTTAAACTTAATTTTGAAGTAGAATAAGAAAGGATGCTCCTTTTGAGTTACAGAGGATAGAAGAAAACTTCACTGCCATCTGTTTAATGATACTGGCCGTGATCACTTCACTCACTCATGTATAGCAAGTGTAATAAAATAAAGTTATGCTGGCTAATGCACAGATGATGTCTTTAGATGAGTGATTTCCAATTCTATAATGTGCAAAATCAACTTTCCTCATAATGAGCATATAAAATATTCATTAAATCTATGCCATATAGCAAGTGCCTAAGGGACTGGATCAAAAGAAAACCTTACAACCAAGATTTAAGAAAGAAAACAAAAATTTCCACCACATATATACAGTATTTAGTTCATTATATTTATAGACATTCAAAAAGCTGAAATATTTTGAAGGACTTCTTTGTTCTTTAACATTAATTAATTGAATATTACGTTTTTAAAAGGATGTTGAAAATTTCTACAATGGAATTAGGTTTGTCATTTGGGCTTTTTGTTGTGGTTAGATAGTGCCATGGACAGGAGAGAAGCAGTGTTCTAGGGGAAAATGGAGCTTCTGATCCTCTTTCAAGTCCTTTGTAGTCGAATTCTTTCTGAGGGAATCATGAATCTACCAAAAGCACCTCCTGAGTGTCTCATGCGTCGTAGTTACTGTTCCTGTTGGTTGCTTTGTTCCTAAAATAGGACTATCTGTCTTTATCTTTTAATTGGTAAAAAGTTTCATTTAGTGACTATATTGATGATGTTATCAATGCTTACTTTACTACTTGAATCATTAGGTTGTTTTGTATGGTAGTATTATTAGAGTAATATGTGTAAAATACTATAGCTAGGTTCATATTTTAATTATTTTAAATTAATTGTTTATGAAAACTTTATCAATAATATATTTTAAATGTATTCTAAAAATAAACACAAATTGCATATTTCTTTGTTGTGTCTAAGTCATCATTCTTCCTGAAATTGTATATTTCTATTAAATGGCTTAAATCCAGGGTGAGGAGTTTACAAAAGAATATATTCAAAGTTTATTGAACAAGTAATATATTTTATATACATATACAATACACACAAACCATATCATTTATACTATATGTAGAGTTTACTGAACAAGCATTTTCACATTAAGTGATATTCTCAAGTGCTTCTGTAAATTGGAGGAAAAATTGAAGTATTTGATATAGCAACGTACAGGATGATGAGGTTTTCTAAGACATCTGATTGAAGCATTTGCATAAAACATGATGAAAGTCCACACTAAAAATTGTACATGGCACCATCTAGGGATCACTTTGTGCAAACGAGAAGTTACAGAGCACAGTGTGGTTTAGCCCAATATAGCACATAAGGCAAAGTTCCTGAGGGGTTAGGATTCCATAATGAAATCAAAAGAGAAGAATTTTAAGTAAAAACTTTTATGCTACGGTTCTTCTTATGCTTCCAGGGATATTTGTATAATTTTTATTGTCATCAAATTTAAGCCATTGTTGGTGTCCAAGTAAGTTTTTAAGCCAATTTAAAGAGTAGTAATCATTCTGAAAATGTCTAAAATTTTATAAGTATAATAATAAGATATTAATAGTGATAATATAATTTTTTCATTAGATCTCTTTGAACTCTGAAAAATATATTCTTTTATATTACCTAAGTTAATCGAATCACATATTCTGTTGTTTATATATTCAGTGTCTTCTTTTTTCAAAATATCCACCATATAGGCTAACCTAAGTAAAAGAAAATGAAAATTTTTATGAAAGTAATCAGATTTAATTGAATTTTATAAAAATCATGGTCAGAGTATTATCCATATAATTTCATCTGGACCTGGAAATTAGATAATTTTAAAGAACCAAATAACCAATATTTATTCGGGGCTTGCTAATATAACAACTATCTCATTGCAAAGAAAAATTTTATAGAAAAAGTAGCAATACTTTTTCACACATGTACTATATATATATATATATATATATATATATATATATATATATTACATATAGCCCCGGCTATCCAAATAACTAAATTAAGAACCTAATAAAACAAATATATCACAATAAACAATTTTAGTAGTTATATAAAAATTAAAATATTCTTGGACTGGAAATATTCCCTCACTGTGGCATTAAATTTTTAATGAAACTATTATGGGAAGAGTCTACATTGAAGCTCTCACTCACAAAAACTAACAAAAAATCCCCCCCAACCCTTTTGCCTTTTATTTCTGTCATCTTTAAATTGATTCTTAGGGCAAATGGAGTCATTTATGAGACTAGATCACCATGGAACAGATAAATATCCAATTGGATTCCAGAAGCATGTATATGGTTACTTCAGCAACCTTGAGTGAGAATGGTTAATTTGATTTCCATATCATAATTTAGAAATTTCTGACAAATTTATTTCAAAATTATGAAAAGTTAAAGACATGCCTGATTCAGGTATGGTTCCATTATTCTGGCAAGCATTGTACAAATCAAGATACATATAAAATCGAATATCATCTATATCTTTAATAGATTAGAATTTATATTTTAGAGTTATTTCCTTCACCATCACATGTCACACTTACCAATAATTAACTTGATTGTAATCATGCTTACTAAAGGTTATGAAAATCCATAGTAATGTGAGAAGAAGAAATATGTTTGAGCAAAAATATCAGTTGATACTCATAATTAAGAGAGAATAAAATTATTCAACTCATGGCTACAAATATGTAATGTGACACATTTTGGATTGCATTCTAAGTGTTTTCTAATAAGTAAGAAAACAGATTTGATTAATGTTGAGATAGTAATTTAAAAACAAATTCAAGGAAATTGCTCCTCAAAATTGTCATGCTGAAAAACTTTAACTGTAATCCCTAATTTTAATTTAATGTCAATGATTTGTTATTAAAGAAACAATTCTGCCATTTATCACCACAAAATTATAAATCTGAGGAGACTTTAGCATATGAAAGGACCAGGTTTGTTTTTGGTTTTTGAGGAAGATTAGCCCTTAGCTAACATCTGCTGCCAAGCTCCCTCTTTTTTGCTCAGCAAGATTGGCCCTGAGCTCACATTTGTGCCCATCTTCCTCTACTTTATGGGGGATGCCTGCCACAGTTTAGCTTGGTAGGTGGTGGGTAGGTCCGCGCCGGGGATCCGAACCTGCAAAGACCTGGGGGCCGCAATAGAGCATGAAAACTTAAGCACTATGCCACTGGGCTGGCCCCCAGATTTTTTTTTTTAATTTACCTCATAAACCAAACTGATTTTGAATGTTTATATACACCTTCAATGATAAAAGACTGCCTAAAAATAGAAATCCAACATATTTCAAAGTCTGTCTTGTTAAAATTAAGTGATAAAAAATAGAAGTGAATAAAACTTGCAGTTAATAAAATAATGAAAAGATCATTGTGCTGAAATGCCAAAAAAAATTTCTTCCCATTCTGTTTCATGGGAATTTTAAAAATTTCTTCATTAGCTAAACATTTACAATAATTTAAACAGCTTAGAATCAATTTATAATAAAATATTCAACAAGAAATTATAAATAATATTCAAAATCACTGTGCTGACAAAAATAAATAGAAAAGAAATATTCTGTGACCTTGGGCAAGTCATCTTTTCTCAATTAAGTTCATATGCTCCTTCATCTGTGAAAAAATATGAGCCAAGAGGTCTGGTCACATACTCTGTAATTAATGGGTGTTAGAAATTAATGGTGAATTCACTGTCACTGACTTAGTTGAGTGGACAGATGGTAATCACATGCAAGAACACATGCTAATTTAAATTAGAAAATTCAGACTTTTGATGAATTAATCCGATTTTAACTTTAAAGGGATGTGTATGTGTGTGTGTGTGTGTGCGTGTGGGTGTGGGTGTGGGTGTAGTAAAAATATTCCATAAAACATCTTCACTTATTGAATTCTAAACGCTAAAATTGGCGCCATTTTTTTCTATTTCCCATTTTAGAATATTGCCACATAGTTCATACACAGAATTAACAAAAAAAGCAGTATTCAGTCAAAATAGATGACTTACAGGTAATGGTTCATTCAGATCATTAAAAAACAGTAAAAACCACTCATCGCTCTCAGTTGTAATCAGCAGTACAAGACACATTTACTAAAGTTTTTGAAAGTCTGCTTGTTCCACCTCAGTTGATTTATTTGACCAAACACATCACATAAGTGAAATTAGAAGAAATAGAACAAACTGCATGTTGAAAGATTAAATGTATACTTTTATAAATATTTGTATAATAAAATAAGATGTTAGTAGTTGGGCCCAACTTTGTTTTTAGAGACACTGGAGATTTATGTTAAAGAGGGTTAAACCAGAGGCTTCTACTTTTCTTCTTTCTATAAGAATAAAAATATAATCTCCCTCTATAACAAATCAGTATAAAGTCCTTTTTAATAATCTCTGAAAGAAAATGGGAAGAACATATATGTCACTTCCTTTTGTCTTGGGGGAAAACACTTGTGTAATTGAGCTGTGAGCTCAATTAGCTGAGTTTTTGTTTGTTTAACATAGAACATCGCTTTTTTACTGAAGTATAGTTGACATACAATATTATGTTAGTTTCACGTCTACAGCATAGTGACTTGACATTTATACACATTACAAAATGATCACAATGATAAGTCTAGTAACCATCTGTCACCCTACAAAATGATTACAATATTATTGACTATATTCCCTATGCTGTATAGTATATCCCTGTGACTTACAAACTGGAAGTTTGTACCTCTTAATCCCCTTCACCCATTTCATCCAACCCCTACCCTCCTCTGTTCTCTGTATCTGAGTCTGCTTCTATTTTGTTTGCTCATTTCTTTTGTTTTTTTTCATTCCACATATAAGTGAAGTCATACGGTATTTGTCTTTCTTTCTGACTTATTTCACTGAACATAATACCCTCTAGGTTCCTCTATGTTGTTGCAAAGCAAGCTGTGTCCATTGATAAATGACTGGATAAACAAGATGTGGTATATATATATATATATATATATATATATATATATATATATATATATATATATACATACAGTAGACTATTACTCAGCCATGAAAAAGAATGAAGCACAGAACATCATTTTTACTAAAATGAATGATAATATATGCTTATTCAGATTTGGATTCTGACAAATTAAAGTGTGTTACTTTCAGAAAAATAATTGGCGTATTTGTTGCCAAGAATTAAATTTGAGTGTTCAAGTGAAAATTAGAATTTTGTAAAACATATGTGGCACTGTGTGCTTGTAAGCTTACCAGTTCTTAAATTTCTTTTTAAATGAAATCTGATTTTAATGAATGTGTTTATTTATGTTGGTAATGAAATATGTCAATATATGAAAGCTCTGTACAACTCAGTGAACTACTATTTTCCAAATGACCAATGCATGATGTTGGATAATAATACATAGACTAAAGATCCATCTAAAGTGCAAGACAGACCAATAGGTTATAATTTAATAGATTATAAAGTTTAACCAATATGGGTCCATATTCTATACTTCAGTAACCTTTAATAAATTACCACTTGTCATATTTTGTGTATTATTGCAAAAATGTGTATCCACAATTATCTAAAAAGGCTACTAAAATATTCTGTGCTCTTTCAACTACATAATTCTTTTTTTCACCAGCTTTACTGATGTATAATTGACAAATAAAAATTGTGTATATTTAAAGTGTACAACGTGATGTTTTGATATACATATGCAATTGTGAATTGGCCCATATAAAAGATATAGTCTTTGATTTTGATCCAGAAATGTCACTCTTGGAAATCTATTTTAGAGTTACACTGGCAAAATTACAAGTACACCAGTCTATTCATTGTGTCATTATTTGCAATATAATAATGTCAATGTAAATATAATGTATTGTGAGATAAAGCAAATTAGTAAATATGTTATTGTAGCTGGGATCTTAGATTGGACATGGGAGAAAGGAGAAAGATACTTAAGTTTAAGAAAAAAAATTCTATAGTCTTAAGTTTGAATTGGAAGTGTCATTATAAACTCATGAAAATTGATCTTTAAAAATAAGGTTTTTTGGCTTTTTTTTTTTTTTACTACAAAACCAACTTTGTCTTGAGGGGTACATCTATTGCGAATGCTGATATCTCAAAATAACATTTCCCATAATAAATAACTAAATCTCATTTGTGAATTAGTTGATTTTAAGGTGGAAGCTGGAAATATCCAAGATGAACCAGGAATATTTTGTAATTACCAAAAGCAAGGGTCCTATTAAATATTATTAAGTGCTTCTCAGATTGACTCAGGAAACAACTTGAAGTGGTTCCCTGGCCAAAGATGGGCAATTTTAACGTTGATAAGATTAACTACAATGGACTGAACACTTTAAATATGTAAAACTCATGAGGGCATAATGTGTTTTAAAAAAGAAACAAACAGCTCATTTTCACCTTTGGGTGATGCCAAACAACCAAGTCAATATTTTCAAAACTGGCTGTTAAGGAAAAGAATCAAGCACCTATCCTTACATTCATATAGGAATTTTATCAAACTGGAGATAAGGGAAAGTGTCTGTTAAAGAAGTACCTGGCTAATAGATAGAGAAGGAATAATAGGATTAGAACATTGCCATTTTTTTTTTTTTTCGTTATCAGTGAAATGATGAATCTAGGCAATAGTCATCAGTGATTGCTAACATCTCAAAACATAAACTGCTCGGGCATTATGTGCATCCTGACAGACACACAGAAGACACCTATGAAAAGATCTTGAAACTGAGTTAAAATAAGTCTCTAGATCTTGTTGAAAAGAATATTTTTTCTCCATTGAATTGCCTTTGCTCCTTTGCCAAAGATCAGTTGACTGTATTTGTGTGGACCTATCTGTGGGCTCTCTACTCTGAACCATTGATCTAGATGCTCTTCTCTCATTACCATGCTGTCTTGATTTCTGTAGCTGTATAGTAAGTCTCAAAACTGGGCAATGTGAGCCTCCAACTTTGTTCTTCTTTGCTACTGTGTTGGCTATTCTAGGTGTTTTATGTTTCCACAGACATTTTAAAATTAGGTTATCAGCATCTATTATAGTTTTTTGGAGGATTTTGAATAGGATTTCACAGATTTAATAGGACATGTTTGGGAGAATTGACATCTTAACAATATTGAATCTTCAAATTCGTGAACATGAGCTATCTCTCTTTTATTTATATCTTCTTTGATTTATTTCTTCAGTTTTGTAATATTCTGCATACGGAGCCGATATATGTCCTGTTACGTTTGTACCTAAGTATTTAATTTTGGGGGTGGTATTTGTATTGTATTTTACTTTTCAGTGTTCATGTGTTCATTTCTAAAGTATAGAATGTGATCGATTTGTGAATGTTTATCTTGTGTCCTGTGACTTTCTTACACTAACTTATTAATTGTCAGACTATTTTTTTGTAAATTATTCAGGATTTTCTACATAGGCACACATGTCATATGATAATAAGAACAGCCTTATTTTTTTCCTTTTAAATATGTATGCCTTGTATTTCCTTACCTTGCTTCATTTTACTGGCTAGAACTACCACCACGACTTTGAATAAGGGGTGAGAGCAGACATCCTTGTCATGATCCTAATATTAGGAGAAAGGCATTCAATATTTCTCCATTAAATATAATGTTAGTTGTAGTATTTTTATAGACACTTTTCTATCAAATTGAGGAAGATTCTCTCCCTTCCTATTTTTTTTTCTGAGAAGTTTTATCCTGAATGAGTCTTTCATTTCATCAGATGATTTTTCCACATTGACTGAAATAATCAGGTGATTTTTTTTTTTTTTTTTACCTTTTTTAGCCTAGTAATATGGTGGATTACTTTGATACTCGAAACTTAACATCATGGGGATAAATACCATTTGGTGAAAGTAGAAAATTTATATATATATATATATGTATATATATATATATGTGAATTATATCTTTTGTATGTTTTGTTAAGGATTTTTGTGTCTATATTCATGAGGAATATTGAGCTGTAATTTTTACTTACTATTTTTGTCTGGTTCTAGTATCAGAGTAATATCAACTTTATAAAATGAATTGAAAGTGTTTCCTCTTCTTCTATTTGATGGCATATTGGATGACACTAAATTTGTTTTTTTTTGTGATAAAATAATTTATAATATTTTCATTATACTTTAAAAATAATGTATTTTAGAGCCACATGATGGAGTAATATAAAAGTATGACTTCTTGGACTTGTCTCACAATAATTCAGTTTAAGGGAAGATGGGCAAGCAGATGATTGTCCACAGTTGAAAATTTTTTAATTTGGGTAATGGGCATACTGTAGTTCGTTACGCCCATCTCTCTACATTTTAATATATTTAACTTCTTAATACAAAGTTTTATTATCCAACTCTTCATATCATTACCTTATAGCTAGTTTATAATTTATTACTCAGGATTATGTCAGGTCACTGAATGCCAAATAACGTTTGTTGTATATTTGATTGAAATGCAAGGCTGTTTGTGAAATAATTTTTCACTCCACTCCCTTTTATGAAATTCTTTTCTAAATGTATTCAACACAGTTATGGGGGGGAAAAGCCATATGGCATCTGTCATGTGTGTTTTGTTTTTTCAAAAGGGCATTCAGTTTCTTCTCAGCTGCTGTCACACTCTTTGAACAAGAATAAACGTGACAGATTCATGGTTGGAGGACACAGGAAAAACAACTTGTCAGTCATTCTCAAGTTCCTATTTGTGTCTCAGTACACAGAAGAGGCTGAATGGTTGTGAGGATTGTTTAGTTAATATTAAATGTTATTTGTTGATTTTTTTTATACTTTAAAATATATTACAATTTTTAATTAGAAGTATTCAAATCATCCTATGATTGGAAATTTTTGTCTAAATCATATTACAATACATTTAATTTATTGCTCTCTTTTTCAAAATACCTCAAACCTATAGACTGATTAAAGGAATAAAAATTGAAGAGAGAATGAGTAAAGGAAGTTGGTTGTAGTCCTAACTCATTCAACCAAAATTTGTTTCCCTGCAGAATGACTTAAACCAATTTTTCTCTATTTTTTTACTCCACTATACCCACACATCCCGGGATAGTTATAATCAATAAATATGTAATACTGGAGAACAGAACAATAGAAATTACTTTAAATGAGAAGAAATATTAACATTGGGATTTAAAATAAGAAGGAGATTATTGAAACTAATTAGAATACAGGTCTAGATTAATAAGAAATATTTGCCAATTTGTGAGTATTTTTGGACATTGAAGCTGCTTTACCTGCTTAAATATAGCTTACATATGATTTCCTTTCAAAATAACCATAAATAATTGAAAGATTCAAAGTCAGAGGCCATGATGTTGCTAAACAGCCATAAACTACAAAATAATGAATAAATGACCTATCGTTCAGGGAAAAAAAGTGAAATTAAATTCCTACAAATGGATCAGGTACTGACTGAAATTCAATGTCAGATTACTTCTTTCTCTTTAGATGTATTATCTGAATCGATCTAATCACCATTGTTTGTTTTGTGGAATACATGAAATAGAAAACTGTAAAGAGAATATAAAATGGAAAGTATGCTGGTGACTTATATTTAATAGGTTTGCAAATATTCCTTGGATGGAAATTTTTTTTTTAAATTTGTTTGGTTTTGGGATGGCCTGGTGGCATGGCGGTTAAGTTTGCACCTCCACTTTGGCGGCCCAGGATTCACAGGTTCGGGTACCAGGTACAGACAGACACACCGCTTGTCAAGCCGTGCTGTGGCAGCGTCCCATATAAAGTGGAGGAAGATGGGCACAGATGTTAGCCCAGGGCCAGTCTTCCTCAGCAAAAAGAGGAGGATTGGCAAGGGATGTTAGCTCAGGGCTAATCTTTTTCATACACACACACACACACACACACACACACACAATTTGTGTGGGTTAGACTCTATGGTAAACAGTTTCTAGAACCAAATGTTTCACCAATATAGGAAGTTTCACTAAGTATATGAAACAATAAGAATTATTATAATACAATTTAGAATTCAATCCCAATACATACAGAATCTTCAGGTCCCTCATCCCACTCCAGCACAAGTGGTTTCATTGTCAACTGTGCCTTCAAGACAGCTTGGAAAAGCTCCCTCTGCTCCCCAGTCCACTGGCTCCCACAGGACACACGGGATTCAAATTCACATGCAGTATCTTGATTGGAGAGCCCTGTGAATACAGGCCTTTTCACTCAAGTGTGGTGAGGTAGGAATGAGTGACTGAACTTACCTGAATCTCAGTTTCCACGCCTGTAATATGGTGTCGTAGCAGATACTACCTTGTATAGTCCTCATGAGGATTGAATGAGAGAATGCAAATAATGTATATGTTTTCAATCTCTTCTCTCATCTGGGTTAAGCAGTGTCTGGCTAATTTTCAAGAAGGCTTGGAGGATTCCTGCTGCTTGTATGGGCACTTGCATTCTCACTGAAGAATGCAGAACCCCAGCCTTGAACAGTGGGAGGTAATGGATTCAATGGCTCATAGGACATAGAAATGTGCACATATCTAGGAAACTATTAATATGATTTACTGAGGGAGTATGACTAAACATATATTTAATTTCATAAATTTATACAGTGTTAATATTATAGATTTAAAAATATAACTCTATTCTCTATGATCCTCATTATTATTACCATAATAATCACAAGTCTCTAAGATCCATATGAGATATATATATGCATATATATATAATATGTATATAATTGATTGGAATATCCCCCAAACAGTATAATACCAAATATATAGTATTAAATATATTTGTGAAAATATGAATAACATATTATAGAGTTATAAATACTGCTTTTAAATTATTTGAAGCCCCAGAAATCATTTTTGAAACAGGATGGTGTGTGTGCATATGTGTGAAAGGAGAGAGTGTGTGTTTCCATGGGTCTGTGTGTATGGCATCAACTCTCTACTTTCGTAAAAGTTTATTAACTACTTTCACTTTTGATGTGACAATATAGAAACTAAAGTGACTTTTTCAAAATGTAGGTCATATAATTTTACTCTCGTCCCTCACAGTTTTGGTGCCTATTTCAATTAAAATAAAATCCAAAGTAATTATAATGGTCAGCATGTTCTTGCATGACCTGATACTCTTTTATCTGTTGGTAGGAATACAAAATGTATCAGCTACTCTGGAAATCAGTTTGGCAATTTCTTAGAAAGCTAAACATGCAATTACCATCTGACACAGCAATTCCATGCCTACTAGATATCTATCCATGGGAAATGAAAATGTTTATGTTATGTTTATACAAAGACAGTGACACAATTGTATATATCATCTTTATTCTTAATCACTAAAAACCGGAGAAAACACAGATGTCCTTCAATCAGTTAATGGATAAACAATCGTAATACATCTATACGATAGAATGCTAATCTGCAATACCAAAAGAACAAACTGTTGATTCATGTAACAGCAATGGAAGAATCATAAAAACAGTTTGCTTGAAAGAACCCAGACCTCAAACACTATGTATCACATAATTTCATTTATATGACATTTTGGAAAAGGCAAAAACTATAAGAATGGAACAAAAGATCAGTGATTGTTAGGGGTTGAGAGGTAGGAACAGGGATTGACTACAAAGGGTCAGTACAAGAAGTTTTGCTGCGAACCAAATGTTCTATATAGTTCTACAACTGTAGAGGTGGATTCAGGTAGTCATGGATACATGACTCTATGCATTTGTCAAATCTTATAGATCTTTACCTCATAAAGAGTAAATTTTAATTGATATATTTTTTTTTTAAAACAATAACCAATATGTGAGAGTACTTGAGGTTGTGTGGACATTGTGAGAAATGAATATAAATGTATTACAAATAAATCACATATTATCTTTAAGGGTCTTAGGAAGAAAGGAGCTGACCAAAGTAACTTTGGAAAACAATGTTCCTACAGGATACTGAAGGCTAAAGACAAAAAGAACTGTATGAAACACTGCTTTAGGTGGTAAATTTGTTTTTCGGAAAGTATGGGTTTACAATTCTAAAACTAATTTATGTGTAATAGTATTGAACAAATGCATATACATATTATTGTAGAGAGTAAGACTCACACTTCTCTCTGTAACAGAAGGAAGTTACAAATAAGGAAAAGAGAAAGTCTAGAACAAATCTTGTGTTATAGGACTGGAGTTGGAGATATCAATATAAACTCATGTTTTATCAATATCAACTCAAGTAGCCCTGTCTGTTGAGAAGGCCTAAAAGCAGTGACACCACAGTAGCAATTTGTACACGTAGTGCCAGATCATGGTTTCTAAATACCATTCTCCAATTTTAAAAAGTTCCAGGTTCCCTGAGAAAGTGTTTGATTCTAAGGATGAGGTAGGGATAATTCAAGATGAGCCTAGATCATCTTGTATTGCCAGAAATCAAGGAAATGTTTAAATAAAAAAAAAAGGATGGGGTCATGTCAAAGAGCCCAGAAAGCTGTCTGAAGGTCAAAGTGGCCAAAGCTGAAACAATTTGTGCAGCAAAATAAAGAACCATGATATTGGATGATAGCTTAATGAATGAAATGAATATCCTTAAATCTTTTCTGAGTTATTCCAAATGGGCGAGAAGGGACACCCCTCTTCCTTGAAGGGTAATTCTAATTAACAAATGTAGAGGAAATGAGTAAAATAGAAAACCATCATTAGAGCATCATAATAATGATCATTGCTGGCAAGATCCACTGATGATTGCTCAAATCAGTTGATGCACAGTTAAGGAGAAACAGGATCTTTGTACAGCCTCAAAGTATCTCCCCAAATAAATATTTATTAATTAAAAAGGGTAAATAGTATATGCACAAGGTAGAAACTGGAAAGTTTAGCATCACCTGTGATAAGATATGTTGATATCATGTCCCCTTGATATCATGCACAGAGGAGGGCAAATCACCTTGTGGCATTCTTCCCAGTAATGCACACCCTAGTCTAATCATGAGAAAACACCAGAGAAACACAAATCGAGGGACATACTATGAAATATCTGACCAGCACTCTTTACAAATCTCAAGATCATAAAAGTGAAGGATTCCACCCACAAAACTAGTTTATGTGATAGTGATCAAAATAAATATTAAGTTTGAAGGGGAATATTGACTTGGAAGGAACCTTCTAGGTAGCTGGAAAGGATACACATATTGATCTGGCTTATGGTTCAATTTTGCATATTTAAAATTAATTAAATTATCTTCTTAAGATTTGTGAATTTTAACAATATTTAAGTAATACCACAATAATTTTTTAAAAATATAATGAAAGAAAAATAAAAACTTTTATAAGGTTGAGAAGACCTATGACTCATCTCTTTTCTAATCTTCACATAACTCCGTCCTATTGATTTGGGAAGCCTTAGTTTTTAAATAGGAGGAAGTGTTACATACATATCCTCATGATCTACCAGTGCCTGGCCTGTTCAGATTTATGTTCCATTCCTCCTCTCTTACATTATAATTTTCACTTTAAAATTAAAAAAAAATAGTTTACCAAATACATTTAAAAGATATTTCTATGCCTTTACATTCAATTATTCATTTAACAAATATTTATTGAGTGTTTGTTGTGACAATCCCATTACTGCTCGAGGCACTTGGGATATTGTTTAACTAGACACACAATATTCTTGTAACTTTACATTCTAGTGACAGAAGATAAAAAATAAAACAATCAATCAATAATCATAATAAAATGTTACATAATGACTGTGCAGAAAATTAAAATAGGGCAATATGGTAGTTATTGAATAGATTATTAGGTTAGATGCTGGGAAAAGGACTGTTTAAAAAGTTATATTTATGCTGAATTCGAAATGATGCGAGAAAACTAGCTGACACCAGGTGGAAGAGCACTGCAGACTGCAAGAATAGCTGATGTAAATTTTGAAACAATCTTAGCAAGGCAGAGGGATGTAGAGGCAAGTGACGAGAGCATGGAGAGAGAAAAGGAAAGTTGTGTGGTAAGAGGAGAACAGTTCTAGATCACATAGCATTTTGTAAGACAGGGAAAGATGACCTTTTTATTTGTTTAGGTTTTCGTCTATTTGTTTGTTTTTCATAATTCTAAGTGTAATTGGGAATCCACTGAATAATTTTAAGCAGGGAGGGACCATGATCTAATTTGTATGTTTAAATGCTTTCTTAAGCTATTTTATGGAGAAATCATTTCAAGGTGGAGAGAAAGGAAGTGGAGAAACTAGATGGGAGGCTCTGACAGTATGCTAAGTGCTGGATGACGCTCGTATGGCCTAGGGTAGATAGTGGAGAGGACCACAGTGTAAATTCTCCAGCTTTATTTTAGAGGTAGAGTTGGCAGGGTGTATTGATGAATTAGATATGGAGGTATGGGATTCAGAGCACTTAAAAATGTCTCATTTCATGGCTTAAGCAACTCTGTGGATGGCAGTGCAATTTATTAAGATGTCTTTTTATGTTATGCTTCCTAATTGTATTTCTGATAAACTCTCAGTTATTCAGCAAACCGGACAATATCCCTCCCTCATTTAAACTGATGATTATGTTTCCAGTGCTACCTCTCATACCTAACTTACATACCTTATATTTCTATTAATGCATTTTTGTTATTGTTTTGTGTATTTTTTAAATGACTTTTTCCTATGAGGATGAAATCATCTTGAGGAGATTTTTTTAAAAACTTCTGTATCTTCCAGGCTTTGCAAGATTTTACGACACATACTAGAGCTATACTGTCCAATATAGTAGCTACTAGCCACATATGAGTAATTCAGCTTCAATTTGAATTAATTAAAATTAAGTTCTTTAGTTACACTAGCCAATTTCAAGTGCTCAATCGCTGCCTAGTGGCTATTATATTTGACAGAGCAAATACAGAATATTTCCATCATTGTCAATTGAACAATGATGTTGAGTGAGTGTCAAACAGTGGATAGTAAATTGAAATAAAATAGAATTGTTAAGTTGTAGCACACCACTATTCTCTAAGAAATCTGTAATTACCTTACCTCTATAAGTACAAATTACTTTACAAATTGTGTCCAGTTTTAGTTGGTCAACCATGTCTCATCTGTTTATTATAATTGCTGCCATTTATAAATAAGATGTAACAGTGTGAAAAACTAGTAATCATAGAAAATACACAACTTTAATGTGAGCATATGTATGTGTATATTTAGTGAATTTTCTCTGTGCACTATAATGACATCCAATTTAAGGTCACTTATACATATCGGTAAATAAAGAAAATGGCAAATCCATCAATTTGGCGTGTAGAAAGTCCCGCATATTTCCATTTGTCACATTTTATCGAGTCTGAAAAGTCTAGTCTTTCAACTGGAATATTTAGTTACTTATATTTAATGGCATTATTGAAATAGCTGACTTTATATCTACTGTCTTATTATTTGTTTTCTATATGAACCACTTTTGTGTCTCTTTTTTTCTTTGTTCTTGTCTGTATTACCTTAATACTGTTTTGTTAGCCCATTTTCCTTCTGTAAACTTGTTAAATAGTCTTTTTGTTCTTTTAGCAGGTACTCTAGGGGTCACAACATGTCACCTTGACCTATTTCAGTCCATTTCAAAATATCGGGGTTATGACTTCCCTAACAACACTAGAAACTTATAATACTTTACTCCACTTCTCTCCTCTCCTCTTTTACGTTATTAGCATTTTAGTCATATTTTAAATCCTACAATGCATTAGTATTATTGTTTTACACAGTTAATGTGTGCCCAAGATTCATTATACTTACCTTTTTGGTGATCTTTATTCCTCCCCACATGTCATTTTTCTCTCCTGTTCTAGCGGAAGGAAGAATAAAGCCCCCTCCCCTTCCTGAAGGAAGAAAACATCATCTGGGGTCTCATTTCTTTAATAGATGTGCCAGAAGGCAAAACCACATGTTCAAGAATCTACAGAAAAAAAACAAATCATAAAAACAGAAACATTATAATCCAGATAACGGAGGTAACTAAGAAGGCATTAAAATAATTCTTCATAATACATTATAGAAAATAGAAGATAAAATGAACAAAATAGATGAGAATATGGAGCACCTCACCAGATAATTGGAATATATGAAATAATCATATTAAAATTTTAGAATGTAAAACACAACGTCTGAAATTAATACCTCTTTAGAGAGACACAGCAGAACCGAAAGAGCAGAGGCAAGATTGAAGAATTGAAAGACAGGTTAATAGCCAATATCTAAACTGAAGTACAGAAAAAAAATAGTAATTTAAAATATAGAAAAGAACATCAGAAACCTGTGGGATAAAGTCAAAATATCTCCCATTCCTGTAATTGGAGTCTGGAGGAGAGGAGAGACCGAGTGTCAACGTCTCTCTCCATGCAAAGAGGGCTGGACACTTTTGAGAGGGGGTGTCAGTCCAGGTGCCGCTGAGTCTGCCTTCGCTTCACTCTTTGTCCTCCAGGACTGTCAACTAAAACACTCATCTATTTTCTTTTCCTCGCAAGAGTGCGATAAATGCTGTTTCCCAGAAAATTTTTTGATTAAATATTTGGTGTCCAACTTCTTCCAGCTCCTGAGGGAAAGGCAAGCATATGCTTAAGACAGCCCCAGGCCCTGTCAGAATTTCTGCTGGTTTGTCCCCCAGCAACAGCCCCCTGTGGTATAGTCCGAATTTTCACCCTCTTGTTTGTGCGATGTATTAGTTTTCTGTTGAGGCCAAAACAAATGACCACAAATTTTGTGGCTTAAAACAACACAAACTGATTTTCTTACAATTTTGTGGGATAGAAATCTGACACAGTTCTCACCGGGTAAAATCAAGGTGCTGGCAGGGCTGTGTTCCTTTCTGGAACCATAGGGGAGAGTCCATGTCATAGACTTTTCTAGCTTCTGGAGGCTGCTTGCGTTTCTTAACGTGTTGCAACCCTTTCTCCATCTTCAGAGCCAGCATCATAACATCTCTGTTATTCTTCTTCCATTTTCACTTCCCTTTTGACATGTCCAGCAAAGCCTTTCTGCTCTTAAGGATCCAAGCTACTGGATTGGGCCCACCTGGATACTCCAGGATCCTCTCTCTGTCTCAAGGTTAGCCGATTACCAACCTGGAGTGCATCTGCAACCTTAATTCCCTTTTACAGGTTCCAGGGGCTATTACTCTGCCTTGCTTGAGGTTGGGCCTGTTTGGTAAAAACAGGTCTTTTAGGCAGCCATTTGAGATAAAAGCTAGAAAACTGAATTTATTAGGTCCTGAAATTATTCACAATTGTAGGTCCCTGAATACTTTTTTTTAAAGGGAAATGAAGAGTGGCTGGCCACAACATTTCTTTAACCATATTTGCTAATACATACCCAGAATTGCCACGTGCCCCCAGGTTAAGGTATATAAAGTCAGTTCACCTCACAAGATTCTCCCCTCTCCAGAGTCACCTCCTCGAGGTCTTCACCTTCCGGAGCTCTCTACTGGCTTCAACCAGTTGGCCTCTGTGTTCTGTATACATTTCTCCAGTGGTTTTGGTGGGAGTGCTGATCCTCTACTAACTAATCATTCCTCCTGGAGATTGAAGTCTTCCTTTATTATTTCAGTTCCCAACCTAAAAAATTATGTAACAAAATCTTTTAAATTTGCAGATTAAAAACGAACAAGCAAAGAACTAACGAAAATCCAACAATGGCCTGTCTGCTATTGTGGAGTTTAGGTGATAAAACTAGTACCTAGCCCTGAGCTAACATCCATCACCAATCCTCTTTTTGCTGAGGAAGACTGGCCCTGGGCTAACATCCGTGCCCATCTTCCTCCACTTTATATGGGACGCCGCCACTTGACAAGCGGTGTGACAGTCTGCACCCGGGGTTCTGAACCTGCAAACCCCAGGCCTCCGAAGCGGAGTGCTTTAACCTATTTGCTACGCTACCGGGCTGGCCCCTAGTACATTATACTTTTGATGTTTAGGCTGCAACTCTTCAAATTAGACCACTCAGAAATAAATAACATAATTCAGTCTTTGCTTATATAAAGTGAGTACTTTATATAAAAGAAAACCAGAGAGTACTTTATAAAGTATTACCTAAAAATTTCACAAGTTCAGAACAATAATCACTGGTCAAATGATAGTTTGTCATGTAAAGATGCCTTAAAATATTTTCCTTCTCTTTTAGTTATTCCATAAATGAACAATACTAACTGAAAATTAGATTAACTAGTTATAGCTCTGTTAACTAAAACATTACTAACTGTAGAAAGAAATTTCTTTAATCTAAAATCCTTTAAAATCTTAAATTTTTGAGTAGTATGTATACTAATGAAAATCACATTGGCTTAGTACTCTATTCTTCTGAAATGTCAGTAGCTAGAGGATGAGTCATGAGGAGTTTAGATCAATAATTTAACTTTTCACAAAAGTGCAAACGGTCCGAAGTGTCCAGATGATGACCCTCAGCTTGGCTTTGTCCACAGAATTCAAGCCTTAGAAATCCCTTCAGGAATTCTCTAATCATTTCTATAAGCCCTTCAGATGATCTAAAGCTATTTAAAAACCATTATTTTATCTTTAATATGAATTTATTTTCCATTGCTTGAGGTTGAGTCTGTGTGGTCAAAATACAGGTCTTTTACACAGTCATTTGAGATAAAAGCCAGAAAACTCAATTGTCCCTCTTTATGTCCTGAAATTATTGCTCAAGTGTAGATCCCTGAATGCTTTTTTTGAAAAGGAAAATAGAGAGTGGCTGACCACAACATCTATTTAACAATATTGACTAATTCCAAATGCACTACCTTGGAGATGCACAATCTTCAATCTTCGTCTCCCCCTTTGTAAAAAAGAGTGCCAATACAGTCTCATTTGCTGAAAACCAGAGAGACAGAGAGAGTGCTTCTGATTCCTACTGATATTGTAATTCTCAAGGGTTAAAATTGTAAATTGCTCCATACAAAGCAGTAGAAAATAATGCTTAAGAACACAGAGGCTGGGAGCCAGAGAGCATATAACGTAATCCCTGTGCTCCACCTATTGATGGGGTGACGGGCACCTTCACTGCTTCGTGTTTCAGTGTCTCTATTTGTGAACAGAGATAACAAGAGTAACTTATTTTATTGGTTTATTGAGACAAGTAAATAATTTAAGATTTTTAAATCTCTTAGAAAGTTACTTAACACATAGTAAGTGTTCAGTAAATGATAGTTGTTGTTTTCTAATGCAGGGTGTATGCTTGAGAAGCTGCTGGCTATACATCAGCAGTGCTTCCCACCTTGGTAAAGGAGCTCCACTTAATTAAAGATGATTCTACTGATGCCAGGTACCAAATATCTAATATCACACACATATACACACATATTTACTCTTTAATGATGTGTGACCATTATGCTAAATATATGTGTAGTGTGTGTGAATCATAATCATCATCATCATTGGTGACAAATATCGAGTACTTACCACGATTAACTTTTACCAGGCAAAATATTTTTCATTATCTCTTTTTTATCTTTAAAGCAATTATTTGAGATGGGAACTGATATTATGACTATGTTACTGAGGCGTAGAGAGCCCAAGTAATTTACTTGTCGTACATCTAGAAGTAACAAGGCGAGGATTAAAATGAATCCTACCTGACCCTAGAGCCAGTTCTCGTAACCACTTCACTGCCTAGGCAATGGAAAGGTCAATTTAGTTAGAAAAACAGTAGAAGTAATTAAGTGGAAAAAGTTAACTTAATTGTTAAATAGAAGTCTTACAAAAAATTTTATTCCTATGCTGCTAATGAGAAAGAAAACATACAAAATTATAATTTCCCAAAGAGCAAGGATATGTTTTCCACTTTCTTTTGATCAAAATGGACAAAATGTATTTGATAACTAGTCCCTAGTCTTACTTTGACGGCAAAATTTGGCTTTTTACACTTTCATCCCTTTTATCCATATTTGGAACTTTTGGACAAAGGTTTGATTTTTTTATACCATTTATTCTGTATAAAATAGTTTCCAAGGCAAAATAAATTGCTATTCTCTCTCACCCACATTCTCTTCAGCTTTTCACAGCTACTGTCTTTTCCAACTAGTTTTTCAGTTCTGAACAGCATACTTGACATATATTGGAAAATCAATTTTTTTTCTCTTAACCAAAGACAGTTACTGGAAGTAACATTAAAAGCTGCAAATCACCCAAGCACTTTGAAATTTTACACTCTAAAGACACAGATTTTATTTACACAGTTAATAACTTATGATATTTCATGGCTCCAGTCCCCTAGTAAGAAGATTGGTTGGGCT
This sequence comes from Tapirus indicus, assembly GCA_031878705.1. Classification (NCBI taxonomy): domain Eukaryota; kingdom Metazoa; phylum Chordata; class Mammalia; order Perissodactyla; family Tapiridae; genus Tapirus; species Tapirus indicus. The sequence goes on from CM062918.1 coordinate 7,216,568, forward strand.
GGATTATATTTTATTAATACTGACACAGATAAAAGAAATAAAAAGGAAAAAAATGGAGAGTATTATATTCTATCTTCCAAATCAGTATTTACAGAAAAAAAAACTGATAATTACACATTTTCTCCACAAAATAACTTTTATTAAAATTCATTTAAATAATTTTAGGAAACTTTACATTAACATTCTATACTAGAAAAAGAAATGATATAGTGTGATAAAATGATGCAATGATATACCTTTCTTAAATAGTGAGGGAGGAACTGACTTTTGATTCATTCACTTATTCACTTATTAATTTATTGTCTAATATTTAAAGTAACTTTGGGAAATGATCTAATCATTCTGCGTTCCATTTCTTTTTCTGTTAAAATAGACTGCCCTAGAATAGGATCTATACATTCCTGACTTTCCCGATTCCTTCTGCACTGAAACATGTGACATAGAATTGTGGCTAAGGAAGTGCTATGAGGGACAAGAAGTAAAGAAATACTCAAGTCCAGCCCTTTGCTTGTCATGCAGTCAGGTAAGGTGGAAAAGTAACTACACAACAGATCTTCTCTTAGATGCTACTACAATCCTAATGATGCGCTTGCAAGGAGGGACCCTCAGAACATGGACTTAAAATCAGCATTTGTGACTGAAATGAGCAGGAATCAAGGAATTGTGGATGGCAGTAAGCATCTAAGAAGCCCATTCTAAGAAAAGACTGGAGAATGTGTGGCTGGTAGAGATATTGGAAACATTCAAGACAATCCACCAAGGTCCGGGAGTGAACTACAACTAAGACCTCAATGCAGAGTTTAAGGATGGACTTCAGTCTCAAATAGGCCTGGAGTCAAAACTTGGCACATCCACCTTATAGCTTCATGGACGGCTAAATATTTCCTGTAGAGTTCTCTCTGGTGGGATTTTGTCTAGTTTTATTTGAATGTGGACGTCAGTTTGTCACAAGTCCCATCACTTGCTGTCGTAGTGTGTCTTGCCTGAAACACCTGCATCTTTCACTTAACCCTCTTTCATGATCCACACAGGGTCACGGCCTCACCTCCTCTTAGTCTTCTAGTTACTAGTCTGAAAGAAATTAAGAACACTAGAAAAATAACTAAAATAAATATTAAGATTCATATTTTGTCCACTTTAACATTATTCTGAAAGGGGTTAATAGATTGGAAAATATATTTTCTATTCATATCATTATGCAATATACATGTTAGTAGACCAAATTTTTTTTTAAGATATTAGAGGAAGAATACATTATTTCAAAAAGATTCAGACTACACGGAAATTAGTACCTTGCTTGAATGCTTGTGTGATTTTGAGGGTACTGTAAGGCCCTCTGAAACAGAATCTGCATTTATTTATCTCAGAATCTTCAATGAGATGGCAAAATGCTATACACTAGTAGGTGCTCAAAACCTAAAATAATTAAATAATTCGTAATCTCATTAAATCTTTACCTAATTTTTCTATTTTTAATACATAGCCACATTCCAAAATATTATTTCAGGAGCCCATAAAATTTGTAGAATAGAATTAAACATACTGGTAAATTAGAGGAAACTCCTTCCTGAAGGAGTCATACCTGGATGCAAATAGTTGACTTGCTGGAGAGTAGAGCTGTGTCCTTAAGCACAACATGTTGCTGGCTGAGGTAGCAAGTGGCAAGAGAGATAGGAGCTTTGAAATAGTTAGCATTCCCTGGGGATTACCTGAAAAAATGAAGAAAGAGGGCCTGGTAAAATACTTAACTTCCTAGAGCCAGTCAAGATACAGCCATAGGCTGTTGTAATTTGAAAAATAAATGGAAGCTTTGCATTGCTAGATGGAAAAATTAGAAACCAACATGTTATAAAGGCATGGCTATTTGAAAATGATTTGATTACGATAGGAGATGACGTGAATATTTTTTTGTGTAGCTCATTATTTGCAAGTCTTTAGTACCTTATATAAAGAATAATAAAACAGTCTTATAGAAAGAGGGTGGTGGTATTAAATGACTAACATGCATTTGCAGTGTTCCAGACATTGCTCTTAATATTTTACATATATTATCTCATCGAATCCTCCTATATATCTCATAGGGTAAATACTGTTACTACAGAGGAACAAATAGAGACACAGAGAAAAATATGTACAATGTCACAGATTTAGGTAATGGTGATGCCAGTACTAACCAATTAATACCAAGAAATGTTTTTGGGTCAAATGATATAATATAGTTTGGTGTTTTTATAAATTTTTCCATATTACTTTCATGGATGCTTACCATGAAACAGTAACAATATACTATGCTTCTCACAGCAATGTACAGGGAACCTAATTCCCAACTTAATATGCTACCAAACGATTAGAACTTTGGTTGTTCAAATAACTGAGATGTATTTCAGATTAATTTTAATTTCATTTTTCTTTCATAAGTGAAATTGAGTATTATCATATGTAAGAGCCATCTTTATCTTTTGGTCAATTTACTGTTTAAAACCATTTTCAGCTTGATATTCAGCCACTGACTTTTTCTTATTGATTTCTAATTCTTTATCTTTTAATGAAGATAGTATAGTATATACTTTTTTTATATATTGATTGCAAATATTTTTCCAGTTTACTTTTGTCTTTTACTTCAAATGTTGTGGTGAATTTTTTCTGGCCATATGCAATTTTTTTTAATTTATATATCAAATTTTTCAATTTTAGAATTTCTGGAATTTTAGTTTATTTTTATCTAGTCAGAAAAGGCTTCCAAATTGAGATTTCAAAATTTTACCATGATTTCTTCAATATTTTTATCTCTTTATCTTCTCCTGTCCTCTTTCTTTCCCCTCCTCTTTCTTCTTCTTCCTCTTGTTCTCCTTCTTCTGACTCTGATTCAATCTGACTAGAATTTATTTTTAGTTTTGGGTTGAGATAGGGATCCACAATATCCTTTCTATTAAATCAGTACCCAAATGGGCTTACATTATTTTTTGAACATTCCGTCATTTCCCATTAATCACAAACATCAAATTTATCACATATTAGATGACTTTATGCATCTGGAGACATTTCAAAACTTTATTTTTAGTTTGTTGATCTGTCTGTTCATGTATCAGTATCACATGATTTAATTATTACAGCATTATAATGTATTTTGTTGTTTGTGAGGAGCAGCGTTGCTTTATCACTCTTGATTTTCAGAATTTCCCCAGGTATTTTTACTTGGTTCTGTTTTTCCTATAAAATTTAGAATCAGCTTTTTTAATCAATAACTCCTTCTTTAACCTTTATTGAGAGTACATTTGAATATTGATTAACACAGTTAGAATTGGCATTTTTATTTTGAATCTTCCTCTATAAACCTTACTTATGTAGGTCTTTGTTCTACCCTATTTATTTAAAGACATTTTAGAAAATTTTTATACAGACATTGTATAATTCTAATTACATTTCTTTATATGTATTTCATCCTTTTTGTTGTTTTATTATTATAACTAAAAAGTTTTTATTTTATCTTCTGATTGGTGGTGGTTTCTGTATGAGAAGTTTATTGATTCCTGAATTGTATTATTTTTTAACCAGCCAGCTTCCTCTAGTCTCTTGATCTTTTTTTATATTGTTCTGGTTAATCATCTTGGATTTTCTAATTATCAAAACTTATTGGCAAGTAATAATCATTAAAGCTCTTTCTTTCCAATTTTTATATCTTTCATTGTATTGTCTTGCCAGATGATATTGGCTAGGACTTCCAGGGCATGATTGAGTAAAAATAATGGTGACCGAAAAACATAACTAGATTCTGAATTCAGTGGCACTGCTTCTAGTATTTCTAATTAATCATGAAGCTAGCATTTTTGTATTAAACTAAATATGTTTTCCCTTTTTAAAAAGTATCCTTATGTTCTTATTTTACTTGGGTTTTTCTTTCTTATCAGTACCTAACAATGGGTACTATAAAATATATAGAAATAGATCAGCATATGGTCCTTTTTCTCCTTAGAATATTTGTCATTTCTCGCTTTCTGACTACCCAGTATTCTTACTGCCCTTTCCGGGGGGAGTTCCCAGCCTTACGCTAACCACTCGCCACTGTACTGGAATCCAGCAGACTTGGTTGTTCAGTGAAGAGCCGTTATAGGTCTAGGTCAATGTTTAGGTCTAGGACCAAGGCTTCATCAATACACCTACTTCCAGAGACTTTTCGGAAGTCAGCAACTTGAGTATTCAGAATTTCTGCAGAATTCATTTTGACGAAAGTACCTGGGTTCAGTACTAACAGTGGCAGAAGAAGTGCAGTCATCTTCGTTTGAAGCCAAATTCATAGCATTGCTTTGGGTATTATACCTTGTAGCCTACCTTTAAGCCTCCTTCAACTTTTCAATGATTTAGCAAGCTACTCAATATTCTTTTATGTTTAACTGACCATAAACAATATATGTTTATCAAAATTAATTACTCTGAATCTATATAAATTGGTGGCAGGTATGAATGGAAGCAACTCTCTCTTATGGTACAGTTGGAAGTCTGAAATTGGTCATCTGGCCTGGTTTGGAATTCTGTCACTTAAAAGTATAATTAAGATATGTGACTCATGGCAGCCCGTGGCATGCATTGGCAAAGTAACTAAATTACCAGCTGTGGACAACTGGAATAAAGTGCAAGTGAAGCCACGTCCACAGAGAAATATAAAGACACGAGGAATCCAAGGACTGTGTGTGATGAGCTGGTTCCTTCATCTGGACTGGACATCTTAAAGAAAAACAACGGGAAGTTCAAAGTCCCAATTTCTCAGCTCAAGTAAAAGACACTAAGCCATAGCATTTCTATGACTACGTTTAAAGAATTTGTCACCAACTACCTCCTCCAGGATAATATACCTGAAGACTGAAATTGAAATTTGATCCTGTAGGTTTATGAGTTACAGTGCCTGCTGTACTCTGAGCCTCATTATAGAAATTAAATATAAGGGCTACTCAGGTTTAAGTTCTGGTTCTGCTATTTGCTAGCTTTGTAATTTGGGGCAACTTAATATCTCTGTGCTTCAGTTTTCTTATCTGAATAATAATACCTTCTTTATAAGATGTTGTGAAGGGCAAATGCGTTAATGCATATGACAATCTCAAAATAGCATCTGAAACAGTACTTACTCAATGAAGTTTAGCTATTATTAATTATAGAAATTATCTCATCTTAAATTTAGGTAATTAATAAAGTATATGAACATGAAAACAGGAATGACTGCATAGGGGAGTAATTAGATTGTTGGAGTACTCCAAAACCTACTAACCAGACCTCTCTTGTCAGCAGAAGCAAACTTTCCTTCCCAGTGTCCCATGAGGCTGTTCTTGCCTTGCTTGAAGACTGTACAACAACCCTGAAGCACTCAAATCTTCTCCTGCACACCTCCACTAACTCTAATTTTATAGTTTTATCCAGATCTATAATGAGACTAAGAATCTGACATTCCCCAGGGGGCCAATTACAAAGTTAACCTGGGAGTAAAAAACATTGCAAAGCCTTGTTAATTCATATTGGAAAAAAATTCATGCATGATATTTATGAGTATGGATTCTGAGAACGTTTGACCAAAGAGAAAGAAACAATTTTACTAAAGCTGATTTTTTAAAGAGTACATGATTGAGGATTTCATATTCCAGCTGGAACAAAACAGGAATGGTTCTAGTTGTTTGTTGGTTGACTGAGATTTGGACTGAGTTATCTCTCACTAAATCAGGATGAGATGCCAGAAATTCTTTGATCTAATGTAGTAGAAGAAATAGAAAAACTGATACAGTCATGCATCTCTTGACGTCGAGGATAGGTTCTTAGAAATGCGTTGTGAGGTGATTTTGTCATTGTGCGACATTGTAGAGTGTGTTACACAAACCTAGATGGTACAGCCTACTACAAACCTAGGCTATATGGTACGAATCTTATGGGGCCACCATATATGCAGTCCATCGTTGACTGAAACATTGCACATGACTGTATTCGTGAATGTCAAAATAGACTTAAGATGTGCAATCTACTCTTATTTAGTTCCTATCTAATGTTCCCAGAGATGGTTTATAAGATATTGCTTTCATCAAAGTATCAAGAACTGCATTTTTTGTGAGAATGATAATACTGTTGAAATGTACTGTGGTGGTGTTTCTTTGAAAGCCAGAGATGTTACTGGTTGATTCTACAATTTAAATGGGTTCCCTGATCTTATTTGGTAGGATGTAACCACAGGGTAATAAAGACCAAACAACTTCATTTAAATGCAAAAGCTTTTAATTGATTGTGGAGTTCCTAGGACTGAAAGAGATAGGCAAATCATTAAAGTTCAATTGAATTATCAAAGGGTAAAGAGTTATACAAAATTAAACAAAATAAAACAAAAAAAGAATCCAGATCTGGCAAGCAGAGGTTTATCTTGAATCAATATAATAGAAACTTAAAGGATCTTACCCAGTTCTCAGAAGTGAGTCAGTTTATAATCCCATATCCCCTTTAATGAAGTTGAATCCAGGTAACAAAGGGTCCTACAATAACATAATAAGTACGTATTATAAATCTTCATTTTTACCTTTCCCAAAGAGACCTGTCAAGTGTGCACCATGATAATTGTTAGGGATTTTAGGAACTGTTAGGCATAGGTCTCAGCGAATGCAAATTCCTTGGGACCCAGAAAAACATTGTGTTACATAGATCAAGGTAGAGTTAGTATGGTCTAGTGATAGAGTTTTCACTCTGATTGTTACAAAATTGGTCCGTAGGGCCTCAAACCCATTCTTTGATTACTTTTCCAGTGCCTGAGTATAGAATTTTAGTAGATTCACCTGGTAATTGGTATATTGTCCATATCAGCTTACTGATTTATGGAGTGAAGTCTGTTATGCTAGAAAGGAGCTCACACTATGTACGTTAATTGATCCCTAGAAGATCCCCATTTAGTTTATTTTTGGACTGTACAGAATATGGATAGGTCTTGGGAAAAGGCCATGGGTTATAATATGTTTACTCAAGTGGTGATCCCAGTTGAAGCTTCTATTCTGGATGTGCTCTCTATTATAAGTAAACACAGACAATGTTATTTTATTTATTGCTCTGGAAGTTGCCTTCTTTTTCTCTACTAAAATATCATTGGTGGATTCCTATTTTAGGACCTAACACTTCCATAAATTAGGGGACATTTTTCCTAGAAAAATTGTAAAAATGTATGTTAATATAAAATTGATAAGTCATTTCTCAGGGCTAAATAAGGAGCTGCACAAATTAGGGGTCCTGAAATTTAATCTTCATTAACTTCATGAGCAATCTGTTTCTGAGTACATCATCACCATTTTGCTTCAGGACTCCATGAACTCTCTGCTCTCTTACACAGTTTAGTCTGAAGGGGCCTTCCAATCTCCATATTCCACAAAACATAATGGTGATCTAGTGAATGATGATCTGATGACATTTTGTTGAGGTTATGGCCTGACAATCTGTGGTGTAATACTCTCTTCTGGTGATTCCAATGTAAAATAAAGTTTGAAAACCACAGCCTAAGGGCACTGCCCTTGTTGTCATGGTTAAAACTGCTTTATCCCAATTCAAGCCTAGAGTTAGTGGTAAATATCCAATGTACAACAAAAGTAGATTGCCTTCAATCTTGAGAGGATCCCCAAAGTGCACACACCATCTACTGCTTATAATCTAATGATTCTAACTCATAGGGTTCTATCCAGTTAACTGAAGGGAGACTTACTGGTGTGGACCACATGTTTGTGTCCCTCAAATTCGTATGTTGATGCCCTAACTCACAATGTGATGGTATTTGGAGATGGGGCTTTGGGGAGGTAATTAGAGTTAGATAAGTTCCTAATGATGGAGCTGGGGCCCCATGGGATTAATGCCCTTATAAGGAGAGACATCAGAGAGCTTGCTCTCTTTCCACTTGCACAAAGAAGAGATCATGTGAGGACACAGTGAGAAGGCAGCCAGCTGTAAGCCAGGAAGAGATCCCTCACCAGGAACTGAATGAGCTGGCACTTTGATCTAGAACTTCCCAGCCTCCAGAACTGTGAGAAGAATATTTCTGTTTTGTAAGCCATCCAGGCTGTGGTATTTTGTTATGGCAACCTGAACTGGCTAACACCCTTACAAATACAGAATCTAGTTAGGTAGACATGTGTGTAGGCAGGGTCACTGTGTGTGACTACACACTTTGGCCAACATTCACATATTCTACAGTGTGAATTCAACTCTGTTGGAGTTGTGCACCACAGTTGCCATGTGGTAGGAATAAGATAAGATGATAACTGACTTGGGGAAACAACTAGCAGTCAACAGCAATTTACTTCAGATTTTAGTGTATTTTTTTCTTTTAAATATGCATATATGTTTATATATACGCACACATATGTATAAACATTAACAGGAAAAATATCAACCAGGAAAGAATGGAAATTACTTCCTATGGCAGAGACTTGTGCACTGCTCCATAGCTTAGAAAGTTTTTCTGGTGGTTAAGAGCTTCTAACATCTTACGACATCCCTCATGCGACAAAGGAGGACACCATAGGCATGCTTCAATCAGTAGTAAGAATAGGCAGAATCAGTAACATTTTCTTCCTTAATTTGGTATAAAGGTCCTTCTCATTATTATAATTTACTAACATGTTAACTTCTAACCGCCAAAGTTTTCTGAACCAAGTTTGCTGAATGCTGTAAAGAATAGCTACCCTGGGGGCGGTCCAGTAGCATAGTGGCTAAGTTTGTGCACTCTGCTTTGGCAGCCCAGGGTTCATGGATTTGGATCCTGGGCATGGACCTACAAACTACTCATTGTGCCATGCTGTGGCAGTGTCCCACATACAAAGTAGAGGAGGATTGGTATAGATGTTAGCTCAGCGACCATCTTCCTCACCAAAGGAAAAAAAAAAAAGAAAGAATAGCTACCCTTCATACAATACTAGATTTGATTTTTTTTTAGTATGTCAGCATGATAACAATGTACATGCATGGTCATTTTGCCAACCTGTACAGGCAATGCTCAGCAGGACACTCAAGTTGGATGAGGTTCAAGTTCTACACAAGATTCTCTGTGTTGTTTCCAGTGTGTTAACAAGTGCTTGGAATGCAGAAATGCCTAATAATTACTGTAGTGTGTTTTCTTTTTTTTTTTTTTTTGTGGGGAAGACCAGCCCTGAGCTAACATCTGTTGCCAATCCTCCTCTTTTTGCTGAGGAAGACTGGCCCTGGGCTAACATCTGTGCCCGTCTTTCCTCTACTTTATATGGGATGCTGCCACAGTGTGGCTGACAAGCAGTGCGTCGGCGGGCGCCCGGAATCCGAACTCGCGAACCCCGGGCTGCCAAGCGCGGACTAAACTGCTGTGCCACTGGGCGGCCCCTGTAGTGTGTTTTTTAAATTGAAATGTTATAAAAATAAAGCCCCAATCTTTAAGTCTATAGAATGTCAAAAATTCTATTAGGAATGTTTAAAGCATTGGGCATAATCCTCATTTCAGCAGGCCATCTGCCCCACAGATCCGACTGCCTTGGATGATGTCAATCTGCATGGCTCCAGCCCCAAGGTTTCTGAATAAGAACAGTTTAGATGTTCATTTTTAAATGAATAAGTTAGGCCATGGCTTTCAAGAAACCATACATACGTGTGTATATATATATGTGTGTGTGTATACATACGTATAAATACATAGCACATCAAGGCCATATATACATAGGTGTATTCATATGTGTATACACATATATCTTCTTGACTTAATAGCTTTAAATAATATCTTTTGAACTAAGATTAAAGGTGGAGGAAATCAGCATGGACCATTCCCTGATGTCATTTCCCTTCAATCTGCAGTTTGTTCCCTCTGCTCTGGCACATCGGCCCCTTGGTGGCTTCTCAAGGAGCTCAGCGGTACACCTACCTTAGGATTCTTGTTTGCCTCAGTTTCATGGCCAGAATGCTGCACTTGCAGTTATCTGCTTGGCAAATTCACTCACTTCTGTGATGTCTGTGGTCAAATCTCCCCTCATCACTCCTTCAAGTGCACTGCCAGCCCCCACCCTTATGCTGATATGTTGACTGTTTCCACCTCACTTCTTCCTTTCTTACATGGTACATCATTTATGTGTTTATTCTGTGCACTTATTACCGGTTCCACCTTCCCTCCATCACACAAACTCTACCGCGATAGGGGTATTTGCCAGTTTTGTTTCCTGATATACCTTAAGTTTCTCAAACAGTGCCTGTCACATGTTAGATTCTCAGTAATTGTATGATAAATAAAATATTTGTTGAGTGAAAGAAATTCACTTTTTCCTGAGCTCATTTAGTCACACTTTTTTAATCTCTTTATCATTTTACTATTTTTTTCTTGAGTTCATATGTTTCAGCTTTATGCAACTGATTTGTAGAAGTGATTACTGCATTAAGCATATTATTTTAATTCTCCATTTTCATCAAGGTGTAACAAAATGTTTCCAGTAACTATTTTTGTCTATTTTTTTTAAGTTGCCTTTCCTTTCTTTGTACTGCCTGTCTGAACATTCATTGTTGAAGGAGGTGAGCATCCTTCAGTTATATATCTGTGGGAGTTTCACGTTGGAAAATGATTAGTACCATGTGCCAGGTTACATGTAATTTTCCTTTTGCCCCAGGATACATGTCCTGAATACATGTCCTGCGTGGGTGACTCCTTTGCCTCCTGTTTCTATGAAGGAAACTGGTTCCAGAGAAGTTATTAATGCTATATGCGCTTTTCTCTCCCTGATAAGCAAAACACATTCACTGCAAACATGGCCATCACCTTGAAGAAGCCTGTTTTTCTGGTGACTTCTGAAACTGATTGCCATAATCTTGTCTGTTTTCTAAAACAGTAGCTGCTATTTAAGGCTCATTGCATTTGGCTCAATTCTACCCACTTCTTAATATGTTTTCAGGACTACTTAGCTGTGTCCTAATTTTTCTAAAAATGAAAGTTACATTTCTATTTCTCAACTTTCATATTACTTTTATATAATTTCCTAGGAAAAGAAAAGGTAATGCTGCTTTCTTCAAATCATATTCTGTCTAGCTTCTTGAGTTGAAAAATATGACTCATTTAATCTACACTTTTGTTCTTTTTTCTAAATACCTATATTTAATTGTTTTCATCTAAGTACTACTTTAATAGCATCCTATAATATTGATATATAGCAAACTGATTTTAAATCAGTTGTAAATAGTGTATTTGTTTTCTATGTGTGGCAGTAACAAGTTACCACAAATGTGCTGGCTTAAAACAACACAAATTTATCATGTTACAGCTCTAGAGGTCAGAGATTGCAACTTTCTCACCAGGCTAAGATCAACAGGTCTGCAAAGCTTTATCCTTTTTTGGAGACTGTAGAGGACAATCTGTTTCCTTGCTTTTTCCAACTTCTAGAAGCTACCCATATTCCTTGGCTTTTGGCCCCCTTCCTCCCTTTCAAAGCCAGCAAAGTAGCATCTCTCTGACCCTGTTTTCATTGTCACATCTTTTTCACTGTCTCTGACTCCTTTTCTGCCACCCTTTTCCATTTGTAAGGACCCTATGATTACATTGGAGCCACCTAGATAATCCAGGATAACCATTGCATTTTAAGGTCAACTGCTTAGCAAACTTAATTCCATCTGCAACCTTAATTCCCCTTTGCGCTATAACCTAAAGTAGTCACAAGTTCTGAGCTTTAGCACGTAGTCATCTCAGGGAGGATGGGTTGTGTTATTCTGCCTACAACAATAGTCTCTTGTTTTCGTTGGAATTTATGACTCATGCACGTCTTTAGACATGTGCTTTCTGGTTTATAAGCATATAGTGCTTACTCTTAATTATTTCCATTTTTAGTTAAATATTCAACTGAAAACTGTTAATATATCCATTTTAAATTAGAAAATGGTTAATATTTATGGTAATTTCTTGATGACTTTAAAGTAATGTATGTTCTCTCTATGAGGGATATGTCATTTTCTACAGATCTATGAAATCAACCCATTCATTTTTGTTCCTTAAATCCTTTATTTTTTATCAAATATTTAGCTTTTTTATCTCATATGTGCTTTAATACCATTGAACATCCCCTCTTCCATCCTTTTAGTTGCATCTAGTTTTATTTTAATATTCCTTACACAAATATTTTATATTTAATATTTAATTCAATGTATTTTTAGTTAAATGTGTATTTATAAATTACTTGTTCAAAATTTGTGGCAGAAGTTGCTGGTTGTCCCAGAGATCCAGTTTCTCTTTTCTACCTTGAGAGCTCACCTAAATTGTAGCTGTGCCTGTGGTTGGCTGGAATATAGATGATATTTCATAGCCTCCTACCTAGAGACAGCTGCGATCTTATGAGTACGCTCTAGCTAACAGGACAAGAGGAGTGCGTCCTTAAAGGGAGAGGAAAGGGGACATGCCCCTTCCTTCTATTCTCAGTCCTACTCCTTGGAAAATTGAAGTGATGTCTGGAGAACCATATACTAGTTAGTCTAAGAGGCTGAAATCACTAGAAGTACCCTAGTTCCCCAGTGTTAAGAGTTTAGCTAAACTAATCCATAGTATGGCTGCCTACGTATCTATTTTGTGTGGCCAAGTGGCCTGCAGGGGCCTTGAACTGACACTAGCCCCTCCCATGAGCATATTCCCTGGATAACAGCCTGTAGAGTCACAAGCAAACGTAAGTTCCTAATAGGACTCCGCCAACTGCCCTTGTGATAAGCATTCTCGCCCACCTCCCTGTGCCTTCCGCTTGTGCACCCCTTAGATAAGACACCCTAGAAGCTTACCAAAACCCCTCTATTTTTGGTTTGAATTGACCAATCTTGCCTTAGCCCAAGAACTCCAAAGCACCCCACCCTCAAACTCTGATAAGGGCATGTATGTGCCCAGGTCCTGCTTTGCTCTCTCTTCCAGCACCCTGCCCTGACCTCCCAGTGTGGTCCCTTGATGGGTGTGTGTCCCCTCTGGGATTAGTGAGTAATAAACTTCTCTATTTTACTTTCCCTTGTGGTCTTTTGTTGAACCCTGGCTCCTTATCTGACACCCAGGGGCTCTACCAACAAATATTAATTTAACAAAATCACAACACCCAGCAACTATGCACACCTGCTGTGTTAAACTTGATCTGCCCGAGGTTGCCCTGTGGAGACCCATAAGGTCTTGTAAGGTCATTTTTGGACTCCTGCCTGGTAGTGTTAATAGAGACAATACAGAGTCAAGAAATCAGGGGAGAAAGAGCTTTATTTATTTAATGTTTACAGAATTGTGTCTATATCCCACTACAGGGCCAGGAGTAGGAGTAGGAGAGGAGATTGAGGCACTCTCCTTAGATGCAAGATTTAAGGCAGTGCCAAAAAGTCCAGCAATCAAAATAAATGATGTTAAATGCGATATTTAAAAAATCAAAATTAGTGCAAAAATTCATAATGAACAACTATAAAGGGAAAACTTTAAAAAACTTTAAATAAGGACAGAGTGTTTGTTTTATTACCTCCAATTATTGTGCCTTGGGAACAGTCTTTCCAATAATCTCATTCTTCTGGATTTATGAGGGTTGACAATGACTACAGAATGGATTGGGCAACATGGGGCTTTATATATAATGTTTTCTGATTGGTCGGCATGAATTTGCTTTTTTCTTTTGGTACAAAACATAGGAGGACATTTTGCTAAGTGTATATAAGGGAGCACATTTTTCCTTTTGCCTCAGGCCTGGCGTGGCATGGTCCTGTCCTGCTATCCACCCTCTGGCCTGAGGGAGGCAGTTCTCAGTTGTCTGTTTACTTTTGGCCCTCTTTCACAAAGGAGAAGAACCTTCTCTTACCTCTTTTAGTCCACCCTCCATCCCCTGCTTTAAAGAAATGAGACTAGATCTTATCTCTAATCCTCACTAAATTCCTGCACACCTCCACCTACTTCTGGAACAAAAGCAAGGCAGAAGTGGCTCAGCACTGATCTCTGTGGTGTGTCCTGGTTCCCTACACTGCCTGGAAGTGTTTCTCTTGTTTGGAATTTTATTTTCTATTTTTGTAAACTTTAGGAACCATTTCTATGTGTTTGGAAGAGAGGGGGGCTACATGAAAAGTGAGAACTTATTGAGTTACCTTGACCAATAGTCCATATTTTTAAAAATGATAAAACCGAAGTCTAGAGAGATGATGGCTTTTGTAATGAAGATGCTAATGATGACATATTATGTCACTTTTTAAATTTTCCATTCATGCTTTCGCTTAAGGCTTCCACTTAAGGGAATGACAAAATTACTAAACACTAATTAGAAATTACTGAGAAATAATACTGGGACACATGTATCTAGGGCAATTTGCTACATCTCTGACTGTCCTTCTATTATCAAGAATTGAATACTTTTCTAAGGTTATTTTTCCCCTTGTGGTAGTTGATCTAATTATACAAACCTATAAAGGAAAATGTTATTTATTAGGTGTGCATTCCTTTCTACTTTCCTCCTGCAGTGTGATTCCTTTAGTGGAGCCACACTGGCATAAAATTTCTATTATAAGAAACTATTCATTTCTCTGGTTCTTTTCTCAGTTTGTTATAAAAGACTGAAAATAGCTTCTTCCATTTCAGATATTTTCCTTAAGTTGCAAAAGCTTAAACTTCAAGTGGTTATCTTAGGTGTGTCTTCAATTGGTATTTAACAGCTCATTAGATGCAACATAGTTTGAAACATATATCATGCGTATCTTTGAAAATCTTTTAGTGTAAATTCATGGAAAATCTATTTACTTTCATAGTTTTTAAGTTTCGAAAAAATGATGACCTGAAGAAACAAGGCAATTTCCAAGTAAAGCAATATATAGTCTGGAAATATATATTCTGTCCATTTTGGTAAATGAAGCTTATTGCTGTTTTTTTTTAACAATAAGAAGTATTTTCTAAATTTATATAGAGTAAGAATGGCTATTTCCTTCAAAGAAAACTGATCCAAAGTTACTAAAAACTTAACAGAAACAGAAGAAAATATGATTATCACTGTTAATATTCATTTTTTCCCATCATATTATGACAACTGTGATTCTTGAAAACACTTCGCCATGGATTGTGATAGTATATGTTTTTTAGGTTAAGCTATAACCCAGTGCGGTTAGAGTTCCAAAGAATACACCATTTCATCAGATAGCCCATAATCTGCGGGACCTGATTAAAAGGGGATTCCGTTTTCTCTACCATGATGAGCACTTTCTTAATTAGCATGGTAAGTTTGAGAAATGAGTTTTAATGGTGCAAAGAATGACCCATTAATGAGCATGTTGAATATTAGAAATGAGCTCTCATTGATAAAGTCAGTAAAAAATGCAGATTGGGTAAATTGCTTTAGAGATACTCCCTGGGCTTGGCTGCACTGAGGATACAGCAGCAAAACCTATCCCTGTTACCTTCGCAGGTCATGCTGGGCTAAACCTTTAAATGGCCCTGTGCCAGCCGTGAACCTGGGGATTCCAGGTGCCTGCTTCTTGTCAAGAGAGTAGTGGAACTCTGCCTTTGGAGTTTGGTGCGTCTGCTTCTAGTGAACATTTACGTATGTGATTCTCTAAACCCCTGAAAGGACAGGGTTCTGGGACCCACATGAGGTTAGTGAAAAGGTTGTGTGAAATGTTTAAGTGACTGCCTGCCAGTAAGTGTTCAGCTATTAAATATATAATAATTGCCAGAATGGTCTGAGACTCACTTTCACTATAAATAGTAAAATTTTTGGAGAGAAGTAGCTAATTCTAAAGGTCCTCAAAATTTTTTTTGGCTACAATTATTAGAAAAAAATAATAATAAATTTGTGGAGGGCCAAATTGGCTTAGGTCAGTTCACTATATACTAACATTCATTTATTTCACAAACCTTTACTCATTATTTATCATACGTACAAAAGTCTGAGAGAAGGTTGAGGTAGATAAACCTGACCAAGGTTTACTAAAAGAAGATGTAAACTTTATCAAATATTTATCATGAAAGCAGATGTATTCCATTTATCTTCAGGCATATGTAAAATGTGTATTATTTTGGTAACTGTTTAATACAAAATGAAAACAAGCAATTATTAATGATAATGCAGATATAGAAATATCATAGGCTTTATTTAGTAATATTCACCTGTATGATAATTTTGATTTTTTGTGGCTAATCTTGCGTGCTTTTAATTATACTTTAAGCATGTGTTTACGAACAATTGGTAACAAAGTACTGGTCTTTCAAAAAAATTGAGAAAGAAAGCTTTTAATACATTAAAAATGAAATTTGGAAATTTAAAATCTTAATTCATTTATCGTAGTGTAGTCCCTGCTCGAGTCTCATTTGAATGTATGTGATTCTGTTATTCTTGAAATTTGATTTGGTCTACTATCCTCTTCTTTAACCTCATTATTTAAGAGTTTATCAACTTGACATATAATTATTACCCTAATCTAACTGCTCAGTGCAAAATCTGCACAGTGCTTTGCATTTAACGAACACTTAGAAATATTGTGTGAATCGCATTAAAAATCAAATGTTGATCCCATTGTAAAATTTTAGCTTTTCTTACAAAAATTTAAGTCAATATTCTTAGTTCGTATCCCTATTTGTTCCTCCTAGTGTTTTTCATATGATTAAGAAAATTTGAAAAATTTATTGAAGAATGTGTTCTAACAATTTCTTTATGAACATAATTTCAATGGAAGCTCCTCAAAAGATCACTTCATTCTCTCACTCGGTCATTAGCTAAATGCAAGATATTTCCTGGAAATGTACCAAGTGAAAGAGACAAAAATAAGACTGGCATCAGTCCCTGCCTTCCCAAATTCTACCTGCTGAATATGTGAAGTTAATTTAACCTACGTGGGATGTTTCTTATCTGGAAAATGGCTATCGTTGTAGGTTTTCAATGGTGTGATGCATGTGGAGCATTAGGGACAGTGTTTGGCATAGAGTAGACCCCTTAGTGTCCATTATTTGTTTTCTCTAGTCATCTTACTATTACACCAAAACCTCTTCTTCTGTATGTATTTATTTATATTTATCTCTGAGTGCAAGGCCCCAGGAGGCTACACTGTGAGCTGACTGACTTTGACAATGTCCAATTATTGAGGTATAATTTACATACCTCCAAGTCACACTTTTCTTTGCACAATTCTGAGTTTTGACAGATTCACACATTTGTGTAACTATCACCACAATCAAGATACAGAACTGCTGCCCCAACCCCAGAAATTCCCTATGCCCCTTTGTAATAAATACCTCCCCATCTGATTGCCGCCCCTAGAAAAACTATTCTGTTTTCTGTGCCTATAGTTTTGACTTTGCAAAGAGGCCACATAAATAAAAATGTACAGTATGTAGCATTTGAGTCTGTCTCTTTCTCTTAACAAAACAGATCTGAGATTATTTACATTGTATGTAGCAGTAGTTATTTCTTTTTATTACTGAATAATATTGTGTTGTGTGGGGAGACACAGTTTTATTCCATTCGTCAGTTGAAAGACTTAGGTTGTTTCCAGTCATTAATGATTATGAATAAACCTGGTAATTGGGTATACATACGTTTTAATAATTATGACAGGAGTTTGGGAGAAAGCAGGGAAATGCACATTTCATTCTGCCTTTTCATTTTCTGTCAAATGTGAAAAGTCTGAAAATTTTTCAATAGGTTACTCACATGTTAAGGGAGAGAATAGGCTCAAAATTGAAGAATCACAATGAATGCATCCACTTCTTTTGATTCAAATATTTAAAGAATAGGGAGGGCAGAAATAGTTGAATATTTGTCGAATTGTGAACTAAATGGAATAAAAAGAGCTAAATTATCTTTCTGCTGCATTTTTTTTTCTTTTGGTGAGGAAGATTGGCCCTGAGCTAACATCTGTTGCCAACCTTCCTCTTTTTTGCTTGAGGAAGATTGTCACTGAGCGAACATCTGTACCGATCCTCCTCTATTTTGTATGTGAGATGCCACCACAGCATGGCTTGATGAGCAGTGTGTAGGTCCATGCCCAGGATCCAAACCCATGAACCCCAGTCCACCAAAGCGGAGCACGTGAACCTAACCACTATGCC
This sequence comes from Tapirus indicus, assembly GCA_031878705.1. NCBI lineage: Eukaryota > Metazoa > Chordata > Mammalia > Perissodactyla > Tapiridae > Tapirus > Tapirus indicus. Next base: position 7,234,590 of record CM062918.1, read on the forward strand.
ACTGGCCCCAAACTTTCTGCATATTTTAATGAAGTAATTCATAACTACTGATTTTACTAGGAGACATAAGTTGATGAAGCATCTCCTAACCATCACTCCTGAAGATCATTGCCTGGCATTTTTCACAGGAAGTTTCAGCCTTATAACATAAAATGTTTGCATATAACAGACACGACCTACATTATTGCAATATACATCAATATTTGTAGTCACAATATGGACACAAATGTCAACATCTATCAAATAATGATAATTAGATATCTATGTGAATGCCATTTTGTTTTCATTTCCTTCTATTATTAGACATTCTGAATAATCAAGTAATGATAAAATAATGAGACAGGCAAAATGCAAAAAAAATCTTCTAGTGTTAAAATTAAGGCAAATGCAGTCATAATTATGCTCTACACTCTGAGAGAAGAAATAGCTATCCATGAATAGTCTCATATTTAGCTACTGGGCTAGGAAACCAGTGGGATGGTAATATTAGATAGCTAAGACTTCCACTCTGATGAAAGACAGTTCAAAAATATTACCTCTGTTATAAAGCTTCAAATTCTATTAGATTTCTTCTGGCTCAGGTTTTATGATAGGAAAAAATAATATGAGCTGTAATATATTTTTGACTTTGGGAAAAAGAAGAAGGTAGAGTATGGCAGAGAGAATAGAAGTGGCTTTCATGTTTCTTTGGAGGAGCCGTGAACTATGAAAATCTCTAATGTAAAAGACTAGATGAGAAAGAACCCGACCTTTCTTGAAAGGAAGTAAAACTCTCTCGGAGGTTTAGAGCATTCCAAAAAAATATTTAATTTGATTTGAGATTTTTTTTCATTTTCTTCCAACTTTTTGAATACCTGTAAGAGGTGAGTTAAGGAGTCATTTTCTCCCGATTTTCCATTCATTGATGAGTTTAACTCTACCGGCTGCCAGAGTTCGAACCCTGCTGCTCTGAGGAGAAGGGCAAGAATTAAACATCCACAGAGCTGGTCCTCTTCCCAACATGGAGACAGCCCTGGTAAACAAAATATTCCTGCAGAAGGCTCTCCCCAAAGTCTAAAGTGGTTAGCATTGTGCTTTTATTTCTCCCACAAAATTGGCAATAGAAATGCAGATTAAAAAAAAAAATAAAGTCCTAAAAATCACTATCAACTTAAAAGCTGTTTTAAATATCTTTTTCAAATTCTCTAAAATATCCTAAAACTCTAAGTCTCATATTCCTAGTATTTAGCAAAAGAGACATCATTTTGCCAAGAAAAGCTTTTCTCAGGTTCTTCTGATTAAGGAAAAGGAATATTTTGAGATGAAATTCTACACAGATGGTAAATTATAATTTAGAGTGAGGTTTCACCTAAGCTTCATTTTGTTAGTCTTATCTGATGGCATGGGATCAATTAGGATGTGGTCAGGTATGTTTAGATTGCACATGAAATTATTCTTACTCCTAAATCTTAAAATGCGGGGAGGGGGATAGTAGTTCAGTTTTACAAGAATTAGCAAGTTTAACATGCTCAACACTTAATTTCATCATAATATAAATATTAAAAAAATACAGAACAAAATTATAAACAAATTCAGTAGCCCCTCCGTATCCACAAGGTTCTGCATCCACAGAGTCAACGAACCCCGGATGGAAAGGCCTACAAATGGCTGTGTTTATACTGAACATGTACAGAGTTTTTTTTTTCTTGTCCTTATTTCCTAAACAATACAGCATAACAACTATTTACATAGAGTTTACGTTTTATTAGGTGTTATAAGTAATCTAGAGATGATTTAAAGTATATGAGAAGATGTGCCGTAGGTTATATGCAAATACTATGCCATTTTATACAAGGGACTTGAGCATCCCTGGATTTTGGTATCTGCAGGGTGCCTGGAACCATTCCCCCACTCCCCCAATACTGAGGGACAACTGCATTTTCTTTTGTTTGTTGCAATAATGTATGTTCAGCTTTAGCATTGTACTTGATACACATAGACCTTAGCCATTTGAAAAAAGAGGTAGCTATATTCATATCTAAGTAACAGTTAATATTATTTTTCAGATACAAACATTGAAAATCAGAGTTCTAGTATTTTACAGTAATTTCCCTTATCATTAGCCCATGAATCTACAGTATTCTCTAGATATGTTAAAGTGTGTTCCAGTTCATTTAGGAACATATTTTCTTTATGTCCATCATGTTCCTCTAACTTTAAATATCCTTAAACTGTAATATTTTGTACCACAACTGTAATCTCTATTGTTTTGCATACTACATGAGAAACACCATATACCCATGTTAAATCTCAGGTGATTTTTTTCCATAAAACTTAGTCCAAGAAACATTGGGGCAAATGGACCTCAATATAAGCTGACTGTATGCTGATGGTTATCTCAAACTGTGGAGCCCAGTGATAATCCTCATTTCTCTGTCCTTGTCTCAAACCTAGCCCCTGCTTAAGCACTACTTTTGCTGACTTAGGTTCTCCTGAATTCTAGATTTATAGTAGATAACAACTCTTTCCCACTGATTTTTCCTGCATGTGAGAGCTCAACTACATGATAACTAGTTAAGATACCTTAATTGCTAGTTCAGCTCTCTCCTCCTGGACTGATACGGTTTATTCTGGGTAGACTTTTTCACAACTCTCTAGTGACAACAGATGGCAGTGTCAGAGGACGGCTGTGGGGAAGATATACGGAACTGAACTGATTTATGTTTGGGATTCTGCTTAATTCAGCACAATTTTTCCAAACTTAAGTAAAACAAAAAATTCAATTATAGTTGATTTATGGAGGCTTATGTACAAGTGAAACAGTAACAATAATTAAGATTTTTGCATCTGATTGATTGGGAAGTATGTGGTGTTCTTTAAAAAGATGGATTAAAAATCATTGTAGCTATTATAAACCTACATTCCAAAGTGTTCTATTCAGATTTATACTGTGTTATTAATATGATATCCAGAATGTTACCTTAAAGTGTTATCTGAGCTGTGTTTGTGTATAGATCTGTCAATTAAACTGGTACAAATAAACTAAAAACTAAAGCCTAGACTATTTTTTGTCATTTTGAAAGTCCTTATTTTTTTCATAGTTTTAGTAAAATAAATTGATTTAAAAATAAGTAGATTTTTTTTGAAATTCTATTAGATAAATTTTTTAGGTAGAGTATAACCAATATAAGGCAATGGTTTTATCAAATTTCTAAAGATATATGTTTAATGAAACAGCTGCAATGTTTGACCTATAGTTTGCTACAACTGTAACTATAACGCTGAGTATCATTGCATTAAATTTTGTTCTTTTTATACACAATTTATTCACAATAAAGACACATCAGAGCAGTTTGGACCTACAGGAATATTAAGCAAAACTAATAAAATGGATATTTCAGGAAGATTCACATTGTAACATTTGCAGGGCAAGATAAATAGAAGTTAAAAGAGATGGGGGATAAAGAGACAAGAGATGCTCTTATCACATCAGTCAGGGAGTAAATGGAGAGCACCTTAATTTTGACTTGACTTTATATACTTTCATCTAAAAATACACTGCCTCTCCACATTCCCTCCAGTCATGGTTTTTATGAATCAGACTGCTGTTTAGGATCTCTCTAATTTTCTTGCTCACTATTAAAGTTCAGAATTGCTAACAGTTCATATTTATTTCCCTCACTTTAAAATTCTCCCCCGGTCTATGAAGTCTTATTTTTCAAAAGTCAAGACCACTTATGTCTTGACTCCATAATTGCCAAATTTTATTCTTACATTCCGAATATAGCAGTTCCTTCTCGAATCAAAAAAAAGAATGTTGTATTTCTTGTAGACCTGGGTAATTATGCTTAATGCTAAAGACCTAGAGTGACAGCCCAAAGCAAACTATCTCTCTCTAGTATAATGAAAGGAAACATAATACAATCTTTTTATTTTACATTAGATTCAGATTGGGAATTTAATTATAGATTTTAGTGGCACCCAAAATGTTAAAGGAGGAAAAAAGTGTATTAATCTATGTAGAAATACAAACTAGACAGTGCCCTCTAATATGGCTTATAGAACCAAGAGTGGGTATATGTCCCCCAAATAAGTCAATCATATTTTCCCAATTCAGGATTTAGAATTGGGATTCAAAGATGTTAGTCAGATTCTGCTGGTGACACATGAAAGGCATGTGAACTTTGCAGGCATGGAATGGCCATCTTCTGCCACGAGCCCAGAAAAGGAGAGAAAACCAGTTGGTAGAAAGAACAGAATAAAGGAGACCTGGAAACAAAACATGGGGTGGGGCATGATGTCACAGAGGGAGGGAGGGACTAGGGAAGTCTGGGGCTTGATATTTTTTCAAGTTTCTGTTTCCAGGTTTTCATCTTTTCTGACTGTATTTCCTTTCTTTAGGTTCAATGGAACATCCCTGTATCCTTTTGATAAATTCCACCTTTCCTATTTTTCTTGGTTAAGCTCACTCGTGTAGTTTTTTAACTTGCGACCAAAAAAGCCTTGGTTAAAACCCCAGCTGTCACTCACAGGGACGCCAGCAGAGGCTATTGTTCCTGGGATGGCCATGTGTTACACTGCTCTAGAAAGTGAATCAACCGGGAAGTTCAGTCTCCAGTTCCAAGGCAGGAAAATTGAATGCTGTGAACCGTGGGCATAGATGAAGCTGAGATTCAGGGAGAGCAAATCAAGTTGGAATCCAAAAGGAAGAACGCCAGAGAATGTCTGAAGTGGCCTATTTCACAGGGTTATTGTGAAGTCACTGAGACAATATACATAAAAGTGCTTTCTCCAGTGTAAAGGGCGAGATAGTTCGGTGGTTTAAGGCACAGATTCTACAATCAAACTCCCTGAATTTAAATCGCAACTCTGCTTTCTGGTTGGGTGACCTGGGATAAGTTAAATTCCTTTGCCTCAGTCCCTTTAATCTGTTAATTGGAAATGATAAAAACAGTTCCTACCTCATAGGATTATTTTGTTGATTAAATGAGTTAGCGCATGTGAAGTGTTTATGACAGCTCCTGGGACTTGGTCAGTGCTGTTAAGTCTGTGTAAGTGTTTGCTGTGATTGGTGTTTATAGAATGACATTGTTGGCCCTCACTGTCACACGGACATGGTGGTACTTGCATTATAAATAACTGTGACATTCTAAACCATAATCTATAGAGCACACCATATGTGACATAACTTTCCTTTGAGCTAGGGTTTTATGGTATTAAGAAATAAAATAAACCAAAAAAGCAAGAAATGCAAAACTAGGAAAGAGACTGCTATTATAATGGCTTGTTTGTTGACATCTTTGTTAAATAAAACATATTCACTAAAAAAGAAGAGCTTCTACAAATGACAGGTTGAAAAGAAATGAAACATAATCCAGATATAGTAAATTACAGAAAAAAACATGTGGGAAGCAGATCTAATAATGTCACTTAAAATGATGAATTCAAAACTGACTTATTTTGATGCAAATTTGGTTGAACTACTCACCTCTCATAGACATAATCAATATCAATTAGTAAATATGACAGCAAATTGTAGCAGAATTAGAGCACAGAGGCTTTGAGTGCTTGACTTGGCACAAACACACAAGTTACTCCTTAAAAGAATGCCAACAAATACCAACTTCCACTTAAAATAGCCAATTATAGTTTCTCCCCGAATGTGGCTTATGTAATTACTGTTTATTAAAGAGGGTAACTGACACATTGAGAAATGTAAAGATAGAAAATATCGTGGTTCTTATAAAAATATCCCTAGCAAAAGATGTCCCCAGTTTTTTTTCCAGCAGAACATTGTGTGGTGAATTTAAACTTAATGAAGCAATTGAATCCTTTTGTATTTACTTTTGACATCAGACCTTCATGTTGCTTTAGTCAGTAGTTCAAGACATGTAAAATGTCTGGAACCTTTTCATGGCAGCTATTTAGCCATTCTTGGCTAACATTACTTTATATAACTAATAACACAAATATATGAACTAAATATACTTACATTAAATCAGAACCCTCAACATAAAAATGAGCCTTTTAATTTAGCAATAACTTTCTTAAAGCAATATCAAGGTAACCTTTTATATAGAAATAATAAATAAAATTCTCCTTATTATACCAGTTTCAGTGGTATTATTATACCACATTCAGTGGTACCACAGTGATGGAAGAAGAATCACTGCTTCCTTTTCTCAGTAGATCTGGTAACACCTGAAGATATACTTGACTCTCATTATTCCCGGTAGCTATGTTCTATAAAGTCACCAGGAACACCGATTTAGGAAATACTGAACTGCTGCTCCTAGGAAAAACACAGAGTTAAGTTCTTATAAGCTTCTGGTCGCAGTATTTTCCTCAACCGAAATGCCACATGTGCTATATAGGTTCATTTACCAACGTCCTTGAAAAACGAGCTAGTCTCATCAGCACTGAAAATCTGTTTTTCCATTTAACTCTTCTCCTGTATAACATCTAGCAGGCATTTAAAAATTAATTTGTAGTCTTCTAATTTGCAGACCCTGCCTGGCTTGCAGGTTTATTTTTTGCACTGTGTTGCCTTTTGAAACAAGAGCCAGCCAGCATTGACTAAGAAGGGTTTAGCGTTTTCCTGACCTTGGGTAATGTGACTGTATATTCTTTTGGCTTTCAATCTCACAACAATGCTGTCCACTACACATTTTTATAGTTGAATTCCCCAATTTAGCAGCTTTTCTATCTTTTTCATAGCTTCATCATGCACTTTAGATGTTACTTTAGCACTTTACAGAGTGAATTTATGTATGGATTGGTGAATTTCCTCTTCTTTCTTCTGGACAGCATATCACTGGTTCATTAGTATCGAACTCCCGGCCAAAAGCACTATGGCTCAGGCCTGAACAAGCTGGTCTAATGCACGGACTTCTCCATGAGGCGTACTTGTGTTTAGGACCATGAGATAGGACTTTAGCGCTGTGCTTGGAGCCATCAGAAACAGCAAAATCACCAACAAAAAGCACAAAATATGGCACTAACTATTGCGAAAAGGATACTAGACAGCACGAGAGCTGAAGTAAGACAGTGTTGTCTTATTCGACTTCAGCTGGGAACTTGCACATTAAGCGATTCAGTTTTTGCGGTTCTGCTCATGCCTGCAAATGACTGTGAAAGTGTCATGAGTATTCATTTTGGAGTTACAGATAAGTGACAAATTCACAAATATGGAATCTGCAAATAGATTGAGTGTGTATAGGCGAAGCAATGTCTATATTAACTGTAGAGTATGTGATACTTAGTATTTGAATTACCTTGGAAGGAAAGCATCTATGGTTGATAATGAATACTAACGCTCAGGTGATAATTGCCTCTGTGTTAAGCATTTTAAATTGGTTATCTAATTTGATCTTGATAACAACTCTGTATGAAGGCACTGTCATATCCATACTTTTTGGATCAAGAAACTGAGAGTTAGGAAAGTTAATTAACTTAAGATTGCATGGCTTGTGAGTGATGGAGCTTGTGAGTGATGGACCACACATATTTAAACACGTGTGGCACGACTCTACAGCCTGCAATATTCGGCACACTGGCAGACACTGTGTGTCAGGATTCCTTCAAGACGTCAAGGCTGATAGAAGAGTTTAAAACCACAAAAATAAATATTTTTTTTTCCGATACATAATGGAGAGGGAAGTAATAGGGCCCCAGAACCTGCTATGGGTGAAGTGGGAGCAGATCTGGTTGTAAGATAGATTCAACAACCAAATTAACAGGAGATGTCATTACATAAAACTAACAGAAGGCATGGGAGCAGGAGTCAGAGAAATAGTCTGAGGTCAGGGCTTGTGGGACCGATGAGAGTTGGAGCAGGGAGTGTGGAACACATTTGTTCTGTTCACCCTGTTGTCTTCAGACAACCCATAGCTCTAACCCTGCAGGTAGGAGCTTTCTGTTCTTACACGTCCTCACATCTGATGAAGGTGGCTTTGCTCCACGGGCCCATCTGCATTATAAACCTTTATGACAAGAGTCGTGTTACTTGGATTATATTTGCAGGAACCAAATGTACACATTTTCACTGTCCCTACCAAAGAAATAACTCAGTTCTGCTACCATCAAAACTGCCAATAGACCATAAACTGGTATCTGCAGTGGCATATGGCCCTTGATATTAAGATAAGACAGTGCTCTTCCAGAGTTGTCAAGAAGAGTGTTATAAATCCTGAACAAAAGATACCCATGAGGCATATGCTGTAATTTAATTGTGGTCATAGCCATCCTTAGAAGAATTAGGAAATGTGTATGTATTTTAAAAGTATGACTATGATTGTAGAGGTGAATCTTCTGAACGTCAGTGATAACAGTTTTCTGTTAACTTGTTTACAGAAGGTCCGTTTTGTAGATGATACTGCCCTTGTGTAATAAATTATTGATTTTTCATTACCATCTGGAATACTCTCATCAATAGATTCAGAATAGATCACAGTCACTCTATTAAATTAGAATAGACTCGAGAGAGAAAGTAGTTAACTCATTTCTTACACTTGTTCACTGAGTGTACTGTAATGCATTAAACCACTGTTTAATTGATATGTGTTACATGGTTTCCAATGTTTCACTCTTATCATCAATGCTGTGTTTTCATAAAAATGACCTGGTTGTTTATCAATCCCCACTCCTATTTATCTTCAGCCCATTGAAATCTATCTTCTGTTTTGAATGTTCAAGATGCTAAACACTCTCTGCAAACACTTGCCCAGATGAGTTAATCCTTGCAGATTTCTTTTTTAGTTAATATTGTGAGCAACTAGGAAGTATTAATTATTATATATCCTTATTAACTGGTTGCTATAAATGATAAGAACTCCTGTGTCAGCTTAATACAATAAGTATGAGTAATCACAGCTAGAGGTGTGTGGTTCCATGGCCTGAGAAGAAGAGAAGGTACATACAGGAGCTTCTGTTGCCGTGTGTGAGTTTCATCCTTGGTGTCCCCACTACTAGGTCAAAGCAGAGAGAGGTAAGAAAAAAATTTGAGAAGATGTTATTACTGTAACATATCCATTGAGCACATACAATTACTGTCTTTTGTTTGGAAGGCAGCTGGTTGGCAGAGGTGGAGAATTTTGTGTTTGTGTATAGAGATGTAGAGGCTGATGGGAGTTGAGTTCTTAGATCTGAAGGTGATGTGCTCCTGTCCAAGCTATAAAAAGTTTTCACAGTAATTAATCTCTACATAAAATCAGAGAGAGGATTTGAAAGATATCAAAGTAAACAGAAAAAAGTCATCAATATTAGGGACTGAGTCTAATCTGTGTGAAATAAAACATGAAAGGTGGTGAAAACTTACCCTTATCTCATTTTAACCCATGGAGTCATATGGCGTACAGATTAAATCACTGCTTTATTATATCTATTTCTTTAAAAAAATGTGAACTTAATTTTGAAAAGGTCACATTACAACCAAAAATAAAATATTCTAGATAAACCAATTTAAGCATAAAATAATGACACACTGCAGTTCCTGTGACCCTATTTTCATCGAAAATGGAGCTAAAGTCAGACTTGGCATATTGTAAAAGAATGGAACTAAAATTTTGACTTCAGAATACTGTAGTTTGAAACACAACTATCTGATTCTTGGGCCACGTATATACATTTTTAAAGATTCCTAAAAGATAGATGAAACAGTCCTACATAAAACAGGTTTTGACCCCAAACTTTTTCTTATAACCTTGTTGAAGTTTCAAAGATACTTAGCCTGATACTTTCATGATATTCTCTTTCCTGTACTGTAAAGAGCAGCTGTGTTTGGGAGTGCACTTGCAAGATTCTTGACCAAGCCAATCTTCAGAGCACTCGAAACATTTTAAGACAATTATAAACCTTCATCTTCTCTACTTTTATGTAGTGCCCACTTTAGGGAAACTAGTCAGATGACAACAAACATTTGTCGACAAGTTCATACATACCATTTTTCTCTGCAGTATGTTATCCTGGAGAAAAAGGCATCTAATGAATTCTTTTCATAATTTAAGTCAGTTCTGTCTTACGTGTTATTTTAGAAAAGTCACTTAAACTATCTGAAACTTTCTTTTACCTGTAAAACTAAAATAATCTTCCCTGCTTTTCTAATATTTATTGACATTTTCTGTTTGTTAGGCATTGCTAGGTATAGTTTCATGTATAAATGACTTCATTTAATACTCACATTAAGCCTACGAGGTAGATACCACCGTTATTTCCTCTTACAGATGGGGTAGCTGAGGTATTGAGTTGAAGGATTACATGAAGGTCACACAACTAATAAATGGTAGAATTGTATTTGAATCAAAATCTGTCTGGTTTTAGAGCCCTATGTTCTGAAACACTTTTTGTACTGCTTCTTATCGGACTGTTATAGGAGCAAATAGGAATATGAAAAATCCTCTATAAACTTGGAAGAGAATTTTCTGCAATGCCTAGTGGTGTTATTGTTATTATAAAGGAATCAGCTGTTAACCAATTTGTTTAGAGAAATAATTTTTTTTGTTATAAAGTAATAGCGTATTTGTGGAACATTAGGATGGAATAGGAGAAGCAAATGTTTTTAAACTTTTAATATACATGAAGAGTCCATATACAGCTATAAGTTACTAGATAGTCTTTAACAAATATTTGTAGTGTCTTCTCTGGGTTAGTGGCTATATTACCTTCTGGGATTATAGTTATGAACAAAATGTATTATTGTCCCTGTGATCATGAAATCTACCTTCTAGTGTGTGGATAGCATACAAAAGGGACCACAAGTACCAGGCAGATACAATAAATACTTGAATCAGAATATATGCAAGACAATCAATAGGCATGAGTCTATAGAGAAGTGCAACACGCATTACTTGCTTAAATGTTTTAACATTTATTAAACCAACATTAATGACAATAAATTCTTGCCCAGGAAATAGAACACATCTATCGTCCTAGACCGGCAGTGTACAAGCCCTGGGCTAGTTGAAAAGAGTCTATGTCATGCCAATCTGTTAAGAATAAATTATATATAAATATGAAATATCTTACCTAGAAAATTCTTCACTCCATTTAAATTATTATATAGTTTAAAAGGCTTCTATTTCGCTAAGGAATAAATTTTAATTACCTCTTGTAAAAATAATAGTTTATTTCAAAATATGACACACCTGAAAATCACTGTACCAGAATTTCATATATGAAATAATAGTAACATTTAAAATCAACTTTTGATGAGAAGGCATGTAGGAGAAAGTATAATCTCTATAGTCAAACATCATCATTGTTAATTTATTTTTTGGGCTATTCACCCTAATATCCCAAATGGTCATGATACCTTTTTTTTTTAAAATATATTATTGAGCTCAGTTTGCTAACATTTTAAGAATGCTTGCATCTATTGCTAATGAGACATATTAGGCTGTGGTTCTTTTTTGTTCTGATGTATTTTCCTAGATTTATTATTAGTATAATACTGGTCTCATGAATTGGGTTGGCAAGTGTTCCATCCTACAATAGTTTATGAAAAAACTTGTATAGGAATGGTATTGTTTCTTCCCGAACATTTGATATAATTCACTAGTTAAGCCATCTGGGTCTGGAGTTGTCTTTGGTAGAAGGTTTTTAATTATAGATTCCGTTTTTTTAAGTGGTATGTTGTTCAGGTTTTGTGTTTCTTGTAGGATGTTTGGGTAATTTGTGTTATTCAAGGAATTGTTTCATCAGGGTTCTCAAATGTATTGGTATAAAGTAGTTCCTTATTTTTCATTAATATCTATAGTATCTGTAAGCAATGTCCCTTTTTTATGACTCATACTGATAATGTGTTTTCTTCTTGATCAGTTTAGCTTGCAGCTTATCAATTCCGTTGAACTTTCAATGAAAACCTTTGGTTTCATTGGCTGTATTGTTTTTCTACTTCCAAGTTACTGATTTCCACTCATCATTTTCTTCGTCTTTCTTCAGGTATAATTTGCTGTTCTTTTTTCTAACCTTTTAAAGTGAGAACTTAAATCATTAGTTTTAAATCTTTCTTCTTTTTAAGTATAAGCATTTGGACCTATACATTTCTATCTAACCACTGTTTTAGCATCCTTTTGCAAATTTTCATGTTGTATTTTCCTTATCATTCCCCAGCTGAAAATATTTTCTCATTTCCCTTTTCATTTTTTCTTTGATTTGTGAATTATTTAGATATTTGCTGTTTAATATCCAAATATTTGGTGTTTTAGTAGTTTCTTATTATTGATTCCTAATTTAATTTAATTGTAGTCAAACAACATATTCTGTATGATATCAATGTTTAAGTTTAACTTGAGACTTATTTTGTGGGTTGAGAATTATACATTTGAGAATAATGTGCATTCTGCAGTTGTTTTGTATGAGCTTCTATCAATGTTACTTAATGCAAGGGGGGGCAGTGTAAATTAGATTTTCTACAACATCATTGAGATCAGCATGTCTGTTTCTACTCTGTTCACTCTACAGAGCCTCCAGGGAGTTGCTTTTATTTATTGTGTCCAATGTTTATAATCATTTTTTATGGGGAAATCATCTAGGAGGTTCTTAGTATGTCAATACCAGAGTAGAAATCCAATTTAATATTTTAAAATAAGAAATTTTCAAGTCATCTTTATTTAATAATTTTCACTTTAAAATACTTGTAATTTTTTAAATTACATAAATTTACATAAGTGTATAAAATTATGTAAATGCACTTAATTTTCTTGATTAGGTGATCGTCATTAATTTCACTTTAATAATGGTCCTCCAACCATCCTGCTTCATTTAAAAAATATAAATTTTATGCTATCTCAAATTGAACTCTTATTACAAATCGTAAAAAGTTTATAAAAATTATAATCATGTTTTCTCTCCATTAGAAGGAAAATTAAATATTTCCACCTACATATAAATGAAGCACAAATACTACTAAAACTTAAAAGCATACATCAGAAACTACAAAAATAAACCTCTTCAAGATTATATTATGGGAAAAATGATTGTGCCTTCTATGTTTTCTTGAAGTCTAAATTGTGTTTTGGATCTATTTCTCTCTCAAATAATCTTTTTCATAACTTTTGGTTTAGATTTCTTTCCAAAGGGATTTATCTCATATCATCTCTCAGATTTAAAAAGTTCCAGATTATATGATCATTACTTTGATACTTTTTCATCCTTTCCAAGATTTGTATTGTTAAAATTGGCTTATGTTTTAGCACAAGGGAAAATCAAACACCAACAAAATGATAAATTTAAAAACATGAATATTTTCTTTGTTAAGAATTTCTACACTTACCATATTGCAGTTTATTTTATGAGTATCTTGCTCTCTGACTTTAATATTTTTACAAATAGAGACCATCAGTTTTTAATAATATTATTGTATTCTTATGTGTTTAATACTTGCTATAATTTTTAACCACCACCTCATATTCCCCTCCTAAAGGTAGCAATTAATATTTCTCATTTGTTTTTGTGTAACTTTGTTTTTAGCTAAATCTTTTTTGTTGTTCTCTTATTTTATTGAATGTTTGCAGGCATATTTTCACATCAAGAGAACTGTAAATATAGGAAAATTCCAGAGTTTAGTCTTTGAATTTTAATATTGTTCATCCCTAAGTGACCAAATTTCTTTACTAATGATTGACACTGGAGACTCCCAAATTTGTTTCTCTTGCCTTGAGTTCTTCATTGAACCCAGATCAAAATATCCAACTACCTACTTAAAGTCTCTTCTTGGAAGCCTGATATGTGTTTCAAATTTAAACCGTCACAATCACATTCTATCCTTTAGTCCAATCCCAGTCTACTTTTTCAGCGATCTTCCCTATCCTTCCTTCACGTTCCCTAGGTCCAGAACATTGAAATTACCATCAGTCTTTCTTTTCTCATGCCTCATAATCAATCCCACAGCAAATTCTCTCAGGGTTACTTAAAAAATAAATCAAGAATCCTACTGTTTTAACAGATCATCCTGGCCCATGCCTTCATAATCAAGCCCCACTTGCTTTAGTTATGGGAATATTTTCCTAATGTATTTCCTTCTTCTATCCTTTTTTCCCTCCAGCCTATTTCTTAAACAATAGCCAGAATATTCTGTTTAAAACGATAGTCTTTTTGTACAGCTACCCCTTCCATCTATCAATATCTTCCTACTTAATCAGAGAAAAGTCACAACCTTACAATAGCCTTGGAATCCTATGGAATCTAGCTCCTTATCTCTGCACTCCTGTAATGTCTTCTTTCTACCTCTCTCGATCTGCACCAATCACACTGGGCCTGTTTCCTGATCCTTCTACCCCCGGGGATTTGAATTTGTTTTCCCCTCTGATAGGAGCAATGCACAATATCAACAGTAACATGTTCATTTAGCTGTCTACAATATTCACAAGTTATCTTCTCAGATTAATTCCTGGCTCACAGTATTTTTAAATTTCAAACATATCTCTCATGACAAACAAAAACATAAACACACCCACAAAATCCCTTTGTCTCATTTTTCTGTGGAATACTTCCAACTGTCTAGCATAACATATATTTCACTCATTTATTTGTGTGCTGTGTGGTACCTATTTTTAAAGTCAGGTTTATGGAGGTATAAATTGCATACTCTTTGTATCTATACCTTTCACTGATTTTTGAAAAGGTACACAATCATATAACCACCACCGGCATTGTCAAATTATGGAACATTTTGATTATTTCAAAACTTCTCCTTTGATCCTGTTAGGACACTTATCATAAGTGTCTGTAAAATTTTGACTTTTAATGAATATCATTTAAATAGAATCAAACAACATTTAGACTTCTTGTTTTGTGTTCATTCATTTAGCATATTCTTTTCTTTTTCTTTTGAGATTCATGAATGTTCTTGAACATATCTATAGTTCACTTGATTTTATTCCTGAATAAAATCCAATTGTATAGATGTGTCACAAAACCTTATTTATTTATTGGCCAATTGATAAACATTTGGGTTGATCCAGTGTCCACTTTTATAAATAAAGCTGCTATAACCATTCATGTACAAGTTTTTGTGTGACCAAATATTTTCGTTATCCATTGTAACTGTCTAAGAGTGGGATGGCTGGGGTAATAGGAAATGTGTCTTTAACTTCGTATGAAACATCTAATATGTCTCAAAGTGGCTATACCATTTTGCACCCCACCGTGCATAAACGAGAATTCTAGTTGCTTCATATCTTCCCTGTACGTGATATTGTTACTTTAAATTTTAGCCATTCAGGAGTGGGTACCTGTATTTCACTGTTGTTTGAATATGCATTTCCCTAAAGGTGGATGATTTAGAGAATTTTTCTTATGCTAATTTTCTATCCACATCTTTTCTGTAGTAAACTTTTTTTCCCAATCTTTCACCCCCTTATTTATTTATTTATTTTTATGTTAGTTTTTAATATATTTCATATAATGGTAATATTATACAATAGGTTTTGGTGGACTATAATTTCCATATAGTAAATGTCACCATATGTAGGTGTAAAGTTTAATGAGTTTTCACAGATTTATAGAGGTATGTAAGCACCATTACATTTAAGCTATAGAACAGACAAATAAAAAACAAACAACCCTATCGAAAAATGGGCAAAGGACTTGAATAGACATTTCTCCAAATAAGGTATACAGATGGGCAACAAGCACATGAAAAAATGCTCAATATTACTAATCATTAGGGAAATGAAAATCAAAGCAACAATGAGATATTACCTCACACCCATTAGGAGGGCTACTATTAAATAAATAAACAAAATAGTAAGTGTTGGTGAGGTTATGGAAAAATTGAAACCCTTCTGCACTGTCGGTGAGGATGTAAAATGGTACAGTCACTACAGAAAATACTATGGTGGTTCCTCAAATAAGTAAAAATAGAATTATCATATGATTCATCAATTCCACTTCTGGTGGATGTATATTGTACATTGATCAAGTACATTAAGTTAACATGTAAATTGTGTACCTCTATATAACACCTTTTGAAATATTAACAATAGTGATATTACAATTTCGATTCTCTTCACAATCTTGCCTCCCCAGACACTAAAGTAGTACCTGGCTTATAATAGATATGTATATTTATTTGTTAAATAAGTAAATTAATTAATATATGAATTAAAGAATTAATAGTCTTGAAGGTTCCTAGCTTTTTACATGAATTTTGTTAATTTATATACACATAATTAGAGCTTGCTTTTCTTGACAAAATATGTGGATTGTCAAAGATTTAATTTAATTGATCAATACCAGTTGCCAAGTAATATAATAAACCATTTTCCTTAAATAAAGATAAAATGTAGTTGAATAAAGCCTTAATTTGATCTGGAATTAATTTTCTTTCTCTTATAAGATTAACTTTTATTTTTCTAACAAGAATTGAATGAATTTTGCATCAGCCTTTTGTTGTTCATGGCCTCTGGAGAAGTGGTCATATCACTCCTGATTCCTAGTTTATAAATAGAAAAGATTATTTCCTTAGAGTTTATTAAAATGTGGAAAACTAAAATGTAAGAAGTGCAGAATCTGTAACACATGGGATAAAGCGCTGTATGGAACAAGCATAAGAAGCTGAAGAGTACAAAGGAAAAGTAACATGTATTTTAGTGAAATTGGCTCTTATTGCCCTCTGTTTATAAAACTAGTTTATAATACACTGATCAAGGTCATATTCCAAATTGCAGTACAGGTAGTTTATGTTTTACGTTTTCTTCTTTATTTCTCCCTGCCTTGTATATCACCTAAAGTAAAAAAGTCCTAATCTCAAACGTGAACTCCCCAATATTTTCCAGTCGTTCCTAACATTTTTTGACTTATGATATATACTCACTTCTTGCATTTAATTCCAACTCATATCAATGCAAATGTGTTTTTCTTAAGATTTGTGATATCTATGAATCTCCAGAAACTTGACTTATTTCCCAGAACTTAATAAGAAATCACAAAGCTTATTGAGTTAAGGAGATAAAAATCACTGGAATATGGATAGATTGCTCTATCCATCCTCATCTCATTTCTCACCACCTCGACTTGTATTTCTCTCCTACCTCTGATAATGTTGACAACCCCCTCCATCTATTTTGTTACTCCTTTTTTTTTTTTGCATTTCAAAACACTATACACCATCTACATGGCTTAATGTAAAGATGCTTTGAACTCTTGCTTAGTTGAATCTTGTTACATTAAAAAGAATACAAACCCTTTTTCAGGACTAGCCATGAACAGTTTATTCCATATGATTTTCTAGAAGCAATGGGGTTATGGTACCATTCTCTGGAAGCAAGACCTTGCTCATCAAAATAATATACTTTCCTGAGGGAAAATAAATAGCCTTCTATAACATGACTGACAGAAAAAAAGACAAAGATATAATCCAATGCACAGAAACTAGAGGAAAAAAAGGGAGAATATTCTGCAGAAAAACAGTTGGAAAAATTCAAAGTACTATACGTGTTGTAGGGAAAAAAAAGTGAAGAAAGATAAATAATATAAGAAAAAGCAAGAACTAATCTGTTTTTATTTGAGGAAACAAGTTGTTTGATTGTGTACAAACTGCCTGTTTCCTTTTCATTCATTAGCAGAGAAGGTATAACTTCATATAATTCTTTTTAATTATTTTGCATTTATCAATAATTCTCATTACAGTTATGGTAGGGTTCTTTTTGACGTGGAAAATGTTATATAATTTGTTGCAAAATTGTTGACTTTTAAAAGTATAGACCAATTTAAAAAACGTGTTTTAGTACTTTTATCATATGTATGTAGGCTATATTTATATATTCTTAATTTTTTTATAAACATGAATGAAGGTAAATAGAGGAGGATGCTCTCTTCCCATTTATTTAGCGTGGAACTCCAATAGGAATATGAGAGCTACTTAGGTTAGTTTGGGAGCTCCCCACTTGTCCTAGAACCCATTCAGATGAAATAAAAGAATGAGGAGAAACTACTTAATTTTTAATGAACTAAAAAAAATTAAAAATATAAATTAAGAAAATAATAAATAAATAAATAACCCACTGCGATCCATAAATAGCTGCTGTTTTAGAACAGCAGTAGCTTAAAACCACAGAGCCATATATGAAGCCTATGTAGAAATTTTTAGTGGGAAGAATGTAAAAGAATTGTGATTTGAGATAGAACCTATTGGGAGCAGATCACTAAAATAACCAGCAAATCTACCTACCAGAAGAAATCTCCACGGGCAGAAGGAATTACTTTGAGCAGATCTACAATTAAACCAAGAGCCACGCACTTGGGGAGGTTGAGAAAGAAGAAATATGAGGTGCAATGAGTGCCCGAGCCATTGCTTTAAAGTCATCACGTTAGAGGTCAGGGATGGTTAGTTCTCTTTGTGGCAGCAGCTGGTAAAGGAAAGATGTTGTGTAGGCCTCATGAGAGAAGCCATTGAGAGCAAGATTAGGTTTTCATAGGCATCAAAAGTGTGGCCAGACAGAGGCATAATCTATGTAAAAAAAATCTGTCAGTATGGCCACAATGGAGGGAGTTCTTGAGCTAGAAAGGCTGGAAGGCAAACCTGGACCATCTTTCACAAGAAGATAAACTATATGTGAGTGACTCTTGAAAAAGCATAAACAAACAACTCAAGTGCCACAAGCTGATAAAAATTGTAACCAAAGATTCCACCATGAAATTAAAACCGCCAAACTCATGAAGCAGCCCTAACTATTAAGAAAGCCCACAGAGCAGATGCAGGAACTGGAGACAGCTGAACAGTAGGTGACAACGCCACACACAGGAAATAGCAGACCTTAGGATGAAGAGAGAAGAAAGAGGCAAAGCCTTTTTAGAAATGAAGGCTGGATTAGAAGAAACAGAGGGAGAACAGACACCAGAGAAAGCACAATACAAATCAGAGATGATAGGAACGAGAAAGATGAAGAAAATAAGCCAAAATCCAGGAGAGATTTCCAAAATACGTTCGAGAGGACACAGGCATAGGAAATTCGTTGTATACATAGTTGGAGTCCCTAAAAAATAAAACCAAAGAAATGCACAAAATGTAAAATATCATGGACTTTTGGAAAAGAAGAACAATTGTGGAAGACTTAAACTACTACATATCCAGGCTTGCTATAAAGCTACAATAATTTACATGGTCTGGCATTGGTACAACAGCAAACAAATTAATCAATGAAATAGAATAGAAGGACCACAGAGACCAACAGCTGCATAGCCACCTTATTTTGTTTTGTTCTTGGCCAGGTTTATTGAATTATAATATACCTGCTACAAAAATCACCATTTTTAGTGTACACTCTGAGTTTTAACAAGCACATACAGGCTAATAACCAACACTGAAATCAAGACATATGAAAGTTCATTACCCACAGAAATTAACTCATGCCCCTTTGGGGTCAGTCCTCTCTGCAATTCCCAGCCTCCACAAACCACTCATCTAGTTTTTAATCCCTATAATTTTGCCTGTTTCAGAGGGTCTTATAAACAGAACTATATAGTTACATAGCTTTATGAGTCTGGATTCTTTCACTTAGCATAATACTTTGAGATTCATTCATGCTGTAGCATATATTGGTAGTTTATTGCTTTTTTATTGCTAATTAGAGTTCCATTGTAGAACTGTATCACTGTTTATCCATTCAGTAGGTGAACAGCATTTGGATTATTTCCAATTTTGTAAATTAGGTACAAAGACTCTATCATTACTAGTATACATGTTTTTATGTGAACATAAATTTTCATTTCTCTTCAAAAAATACCTCAGAGTAAGATAGGTGACTATGTTTAACTTAATAAACTGATAAAAGGCAAAAGAAACCTGGTAGCCAGAATATATAAAGAACCTTCACAAATCAATGTAAATGAGCAACCCAATTTTTTAAAAAGGCAAATGATTTGAACATAGTCTTCAACAGAGAAAAAATATATAAGAAAAATTGCACAGGTATAAGTGATAAATAAATGGCAAGCAATAGGTTATATTGGAGTAGATGAAGAAGCCATTTGGTGTAAAACTAATTTGGCCTGACCTTGTTTTTGCAAAAGGTTGCCTGACTGGCCTTTGAACATGCATTGTATACCTGCTTTGAGCATTTACCATGTCCCAAACACAAGAACAGATGCCCTTAAGATAAGGATGCAACTTCCCCCACATTGGCATTTCCTTAAGGATAAACATTTCTCCCTAGGCTAGGATTTGACTGCTGTGCTCATCCTGTGACCACCTAATTCAAGACAACAAACCTGTTGCCTGCTGTGTCCATCAATCACTGTGCCTGCTAGGCAGGGTAGGCAATCTCGTGACTGTTGTAAAAGGGACAGTCCAATCATATGTGATACATGCTCTTTAACAGTATATAACCACTCTGTACACCCCACTTCTTTGGTGCCCTTCCTTCCTTGAGAAGGAAGACCCTGGGCTATATGGTCCTCAAATTTAGCTCATAATAAATTCACCGCAATTTTGATTTATAGATTGATTATGGATTATTTGCATTGACAATAGGTAATCAACATTGTTAGTCATTAGAGAAATCTAAAGTAAAACAATAAAATATCACCACATACACCTATTAGAATTTCTAAAATTAAAAAGACTGAGAATATTAAATGCTTATGAGGATATAAGAAACTTGAACTCTCATACGTTGCTGTTTAAATGCAAAATGGTACCATCACTTGGAAAGTTTGGCAGTTTCTTATAAAATTAAACACTTGCCATATACATTATCTTGAATCAATTGACTATGCTACTATATGTTTTATAAATTTGAGGAAGATATCACTTATTATAAAACAAAATACAATGAGGTTATAAGTAATAAATCTGGCAAAGTGTGCAAAACCTGTATTTAAGTGATGGATACATAAAGACTTAGGCAATTTTTAATGTTAGAAACTCTCAAAATTACAAAGTTGTTGATTCCTCCCAAGCTGATCAATGGTGTTAGTGCAACTCTTACCAAGATACGTAAACATTTTTCTAGGCACTAGAATCTCTTCCTATTTCTTCTCCTTTCTGTCTCCTTCTCAGGTTTCAGGACTGAAGATAAATATCACCTCTGTCACAATTTTGCTCACGTTCACCCACCTAGGCGTTCACAAGGGTAAGTTTTGAGTACCGTCTCTGAATAAGCGATCTTCTTGGATAACAGAGATACTTTAAATATTAGTAAGGAGCAGTCGTTCCTGTCAGGGGTTTTTAACCTAGTGCACTGGTGGACACCACTTGTCTTTCCAGCACCAATCAAAGCCTAGTCTTACAGAAAGCTCAGAATTTGGGGCATATTATCACTCAAGCATTCTGTTACTTGAAAGAAATGCAAATATTTAGGGGATTGGCATGAGAAAATATTAGACACAAGGCTTTCAATTCCTTTTGAGTATTCATCATAAAGGATTTATAAGCTGGACTCCTTGAATACTGTCTGCACAATAACTGTATTTGCACTGCCTCTGAAACATTGATAGGATATTCCACATACCGCGAGAGCCACGTGAGCAGCTGCCATGTCTGCATTGTATTCTCATCGTTATAACTGCAGGATCTGAACAGGGCATCATATCCAGAATATTCTCAAATTTTGCTGAATGGTTGAGTGAATGAATGAGTTGAATGAATGAATTAAAACAATATTCAGCTGAAAAGGAACCGAAGCTTGAAAAGAGAGGAATACTTCTACAGCAGTTTGAATAGATAAGGTTAATGAAAGAAATAATTGTGAAAATTATTGAATAAACAATTTGGAACCCTCAATAATTGTTTTTGTTATTTCAGGGAATACTTTATAAAAACAAAATGGAAAACAAAGGGCAGTTTTCAGTAATTTTTATATTGCTATTTAACATACATGAAGGACTTATACATGAAGTATGTACTATGATATAGTGGTTTTGACAAATAAAAAGTTATTATTAAATATCAGAATCTTTATTGAATTTATTTTACAGCCTTACCATAATAGACTAATAACAATATTTGCCTTTTATAATTTTGCATCCTTTCCTAAAATATAGTATTTTCATTTGCTGATTGTCGTGGGGCCAAAATTATGGAATCAAACAGAGCTACTGTTTAATTCATAATCATTAACTGTATCATCTCCAAAAGCAAATTTTCTACTAGAGGATTAATGATTTGTTGTTGAGTTAATGGATTCCATCCAAACAGAACTAAACTATCTTGAGTTGAATTATTTCATATTCTTCCTGGTCCCTGAGAAATCTACATTAAATAGATTTTTATTCTTTCTTTTCTTGTGATTTTCTTCTGTAAGGGAGAAAGACAATTCCTCTACCCTCTAGGTCCTTCTGGCTGGTCTAAGAATTACATTGACATAAGACAGAATAACAGGAGAAAATCAAACAGAGCTTTATACCATGTATACGTGGGAGAAACCCAGGAAAACTGAGTAACTCAGCCAGAATGGCCAAAGCTGCCACCTTAAATATCATTTTCAGCTAAAGACAAAGAAGGATGTTGGGAGCAGTGGTTGGGGCTTTAAAGGGGAGGAAAGCAATTCACATGGAAATGGAAAAGCAAATGTTTGTTAGACAGGACTTTGATAAGAATGGGCTTAGCAAGGAGCCTCACAGTCTACTATACCCAGAGTTATCTACGGTGATGGCCTGTCCTGGGGACAGGGCTTTTATCTTAAATTATTTTAGGCAGTTGGGGGGAAGATCAAAGTTTCTTTCAGAGTCTCTTATCCTTAACCAAAGAGACACATTTTGGGGTGGCCAATTCTGACCCCCCCCTTCCATTCTTCTCTGCTTCTATTTTAAAATACTCAGTGTGCTAACTCCAGCTTGAAGTTAACATATTAGCATGTTTCACTTTTTGCATGGATTCCTTGCTTTTATTCCTGTATGTGAGCATATTCAAGGTGCTTAGTTTTTCCACTGGGAAGCACCCAGCTAAGGTCTTTTGTAAATGCTGCCGTAATTATATTTCAGTATCCCTCCAATGCACTGCTCACTTTAGAAGACAGTTTCCAACTTTTCTCTCATAAAAATAAACTACAATTCCAAGGAGTCAAATAGTCAAAAGGATAAATCAACGATAACTGGAAATTAATGGAGATAAATATTTCTTCACATTTTATTCACTATGAAAGTATTTATCCAATTCATTAGAAAAATATCGTTAGTTCTTACGACAAATTAGGGTGTAGATATGCTTTTTGATTACTTTTATTCCAAATTAACAGATCTAAATATATTGCTATTATTGCAATTTGCCACTCATGAAACAATGCATTTTTCCTATTATTTCTTTCATTTCATTTTCCTTTTTCCTCCCTCCCTTTCTCTTTTCCTCTGAGTGTATTACCTCATGCACTCAGAGAAAGGTACCTCATGAAATCACATCCTATAGTGGCTTGCTTTAAACAAATATCTGAAATATATAAATATCTGAAATGATCAACCAGCACCTTAAACTTTTTATGAATGGTGGGTATGTTTCTTACTCAAATATGTTTATTAAGTACTTATATTCAAACCAAAGTAAAAAAATATGAAGAAGATGTTCACCAGATATTTTGATTGTCACCCCAATGTCAACTTCAGCCCATCCTATTGTAGAAGTTTTAAGGTTTAGATTGCATTGAGCCACACCATTCATTTGAACCTAGGCCCTGGCTTTTCTAAAACAGCAATTCTCAATATGAGGCAACACTTCACCAGCCTCTAGCACTCCACAAGTAGGGACAACTTCATGGGTGTCTGATCTGTGCAATCATACAGGCCCTTGCTTAGAAGAGGCCATGTTCTGCTGTTGCTGTATTGAAATTCTTAATGATATTTTAACAGGGGGCACATATTTTCAACTTGCCCCTGGCCCTGAAAATTGTGCAGCCTGTCCTGGCCACTGGAGATGTTTAGGAAGTATAGCCATCCTTGAGTTTCATAATGACTGAAGATTCCTAGTGATATTCAAAGGCCGGAGACCAGAGATGTTAAATTTCCTAAAATGCACCACTTCAAATGCTAAAAACATGTAGAGTGAGACATACTAGTGTAAAACAATCAGGATAATCCCATCTTCTTTGCAAAGTAGATTGGGATGGACAAGAAATATATGCCTAAACCAACAAAATCATGACATGTCTTTGCTAGATTGATGTGTCGCAGGTGGTGCAAGGAGTGAATCTCTGAATTTTTGCTTAATAATGCTAGAAATCAATATATTTTCTTTCTCTCACTAGAGCTAAATAATACGGCTTGTAGCATCACTGGCTATAAACACATAGGGCGGACCTTACAAGTAAGAGGACTGAGCTGAGAGGACCAAAGCAGGAAAAAAAAGAGGCATGACCCAGATTAAGACACCTCACTGCTTGCATTTTTTTATATAATATGAGCAACTTTAATATATATTGAGTATGCCTTTTGGTCCCCAGCATCCAAATATTCCTTACTATTAGAATTTAATACCAGGAGAGCAGTTTTCAAAGAAAGAAGCAATAACAGGAAAACTGGCTGATCTGAAGATATGGACCAGTGAACACTGATGTCACTACTGCACCAGGTTAGAACATTGGTGGTGGTGGTTGTGCAGTGGAGTAATGTTGGTGACTGTTTTCTGTTGTCCCTGCAGTTGCAACACGTGTTGACTCTTTCTATAGCACTAGAGCACTTTATTGAAAACAGTCAGGGATTTGAATTTCATCTGACCTTCAGTAATTTCTTATATGAATGAGTAAAGATATAGACCTGAATAAAATCAGAAAATGAAGCAAAGGCATTTAAATCAATTAGCAGAAGAGTCATTCCCCCCCACACAAACAGTGGTTTAAATCAATAGAAATTTATTTCTCATTCTCATAATGTCTGATGCAATTTATGTGACTCTCCTTGATTTATTACTGGGTTGTCTGGAACATTTGTCCCCGAAAGACAGTGTGCCAGAGGAAAGGGGAAGGGATGAGATATGTATTACTTCAACCCAGAGACCATTGTCACAACTAAGCCCATGACCCCAAACCAACTACAAAAAGATTGAAATACAGAGGAAAGTATATATAATATTTGGCTTGGACTGTCACTGTCATACAGAGTTTAATCAAATTATGAATACGTTTTATTCACTAGCTAATTTAGAATTTGTTGTGAGTGACTAAGTCAAAATATTATTGCTTTAAAGAAAAGAGACATTGATTTGTCTCCCATGTATGCGTCTTTTATACAGGTAATCCAAGGCTGATATTGCTGTTTGTCAAAGTTCTCAGGGATCCAGTCTTCTTCCAGCTTATTTCACAACTATCCCTAGCATGTGGCCAAAGTCACCAAGGTCCAAGATGGTAACGTCTAAGATTCAGGCCCCAGATGAGAGGAAAGAACAAAGCAATAGAAAGAACTGTGATTGCCAACTAAATTCTTGTGAAAACTGATACATGTCATTTCCCTTTCATCCTATTGTACACAATCTTGTCACATAATCAGGTCTAGCTGCAAAAGGGTTTGGCAGTCATGTTCTCAATTAAATTCTAACATTATATAGAGGTAGAAATAGATACAGAGGGAAATCAGCCAATCTCTGTCATCATTACTGTAAGTTAGTTGAAAATGTAAGACTGAAACACAGAAGGCAGGAAAGACAAGGCATACAATTTTAACTTCTGAAAAGAGTAATAAAATTAAATTTTTAAGAAGTTCACTAACAAGCAGAATTTTTAAAATATATAATATTATATATTTTATACTAACAACCAAAGAGATTTCTTCCTTATTATCCACTCCCACATATGATCCCATGTTTTTCTTTGATTTTAAGAAGTGGATATGTGTATAGATACTTACAATTCTCTTCTTATTCTCTATATCATGAAATTCTCAAATTTAATATTATGTCTGTGTTTCAATTTATTTCTGCATCTTACTTTCAGTATTTACTCTTTAAAATAGGCATATATTTATAAAAATGCATTCTTTCCTTCCCTATTTTTGAGTAAATACATTATTTTGAAAGTGCTACTCTCAGAATAACATCACTGTGCAAAACCAGTTGAATGTGAAATTCTTCTTTTAAATAATGGATGAAAGTATTTTATTATGAGTTTTTTCTAAATAGGACACAGTTCTGCCAGAAATAATTATCTTAATTAACATTACTTTATCTGTTTTACAAACAATAGGTTGATTATAGAAAATTTACACTGAAGACCAGCTATTGCCATTACCGTAGTTGACATTATGACAGCAGTTCTATTTTATTGCTTTATTTTCAAAGAATGATGTCTAGAAAGTCATAGAAGTTGTCACTTTTAGAGTGACACATGAATGTAAAAGATTATCTTGTCATTATTTAGTAGTTATTTGAACCAAGAAGGACTTTCAGCATAAAAATGATGGAGAAAATATAAATGATCACAGTAGCACATACACATAGCATTTACTCTTTTCCAGGCATTGTTCCGAGGCCTTCAAATGTGTCAACTCATTTTACACACCCCATATGGTAGGAAAGTTAGGATCTCTTATTTATGCTAAATTAAAGCATAGACAGTATAAGTAATTTTCCCCAAGTCCATGGCTAATAATAAAGGAAAGGATGAATAAGTTTGAGAACATAATGGTTTCATCTTCTAGAGAACAAAAGAATATCAGAAAGAATGTAAAATGGACATAAATTGGGAAAATGGTTCCAAAATTATACAGCAAAACAAGTGTGTATGTGTGCATGTAGTAGAACTTATCTTCTGAACATCCAATTATATCACTGAGAATATTAAAAGGAAGCAATACTTGGGAAAACAATTAAAAACTATGACAAAACAAGCATGATATAAAACAATTCTAACAACAAAAAGTTAAAGTTGGCCAAAGACGTGAACAATCAATAATCAGAGAAATAAATATAAAAAGCTATCAAAAAATAAGTGAAAAATTTTAATATTGTTACTGATGAAGGAAATGTAAATGAAAATATTGAGATTGAAACATGTTAAATTGAGAATTTAAATTGAGAATCCATTTAAAGGAAAATGAAAATAGATAATTTAGCAACTTCACGTAGTGCTAAAATTAAATTTTCTTACAAACATCTTGACAATACATATCTTTGATTAACTATTCTAATGTCTAGGAATCTAATGTAGGCATTCACTAAGTGTGGAAATGAAAAGATTTATACATTTTTAATTATAGTGTTAATTGAAATAATTATGTAAAATCTAAATATTCAAAAACAAGGTAATGAGTAAAGAAATTCAGTCCCAATCAAACAATTGATTGATATAACTTTTAAAATATTTTACTTTCCTTTAATAATTTGTGAAAATGTTTTAAACACATTAATATAAAAAAAGGAAAATGGACTTCTAGTTCAGATATCAAAGTAAGTAAGAGTGACTCATACCCTGTTCCCTGACTCATCAATAAATAAATGATAGGTGGACATATGGATAGAGAAAGACATAGATAGATAGATAGATTTATCTCTAATATTTTTTTTAAATCTTGAAACTCTACAATTGATATTCAATGCAGAATAAGGTTTAACCAAATACCAGGGGCACTGAGAAAATTCGACAACAAATATGCAATATAGGTCCACAAGAAAAGAAGGCAGCATGTGCAAATACAAAACATACCCTCCAAGGAAAATGCAGAGTCCCCAGAAAATAACTGCAGGAGACACAAACTATTAACGTCTGACTGAGTTTCAAAGATTGACATATTGCTAATATCAGTCCTTACTAATTTGCTGTAAATCCTCTCATGTATTTCTGGAAATGCTTCCATTATATATCTCTATATCCTGCAATTCATTGTATATAAGTCAGTAATGTGCATATTTTTATATGTGGAAGTATGTGGGTAGGTGTATGTATCTGTATATGCATGTGTCGTATTTTGCCTCATCCTAACTCCATAGTCCCCACAATGCAGCCCTCATTAAGAGTGCTTGATCGTATTTTCAAATAATATTTAACTTAAATATATCAAGATGTCTTGTATATTTCAGTACATCTTTTGTCTTCATTCATGATAAACCCCTGGTTTCTAGCCAGCTTTACTAATGATTGCAAATACCTGGTTCTCCTTTCCTTCCTATGCAGAAGGGAAACTTCCCAGCCTCCTTACAGTTAGTGGGGCCGATTGATCCTTTCTGGCCAAGGAAATATGTTGGAAGTAATGTGTGTCTTTTTCAGTCTAAAGCTTTGAAAAGCTCCCTGTGGAATAGTTTAGCTTCTTTCTTCCTCTTCTGCTATAAACACAGAAGCCTTATGTTGTGATAGCTGAACCATTATCAACACAGATTGCACAATATGTAATGTTATGGGATTGGTTATCTTCTTTGGCAACTATCCTATAACAAAGTCATTCTAAATTATTTTTTAACACCCACATAACAGGAGGTTAAGCTCTGTCAAAATAATCTCAACAATGCCCCTTACATTTCCCCTCCTTTGCTCTTCCACAGATAACCGATCATGTTATTGAGGTTATTATTTGCTTTCCCATGGCCTTTTCACCATTCAGTCCTTCCCATACGCCACTGTCAAAATGAACTTTCTAGACACTGATGTTAAAGCGCTCATCCCATATTCAAAAAAATTCTATGGTTCCTTATTGATGATAGTATATAATCCAAATCCCCAAGTATTCATGACCTTCTCAATATGACCCCAGCCTACATTCGTATTCTTATAATATTAACTCTGCTCCCTCCATGCCCAGCCGCCATGTTTATTACAACCATACAAGAACTGATTTATATTCTGTGAAATTGCTGTGCACTAATAAAATCCCAAGCCTTGCTATGATCTTAGCCAAGATGCTCTTGTCTCATTGCTTTACCAGTTATAATCCTCATATTCACCCAAATGTCACCTGCTTTGTTAACTTTCCAAGGCCCCAAATCCCACTCCAAAAACCAGTTTAAAGCATTTTCCTGACAGTCTATATATTTAAGAGGTGTACGCAGTCAAAAGGAGAGCAAAGAATAAGACTCCATTTTAGTTTATGTAGAAAAATAAAGTATAAGTTCTGAATTATTTTTAATAACTTAATATAACAGATTACCGAGACAAAGATCATTTCATGTACAAATTCAATATGTAAGAAGATGTGGAGTGAAGAAATAGTAGCAAAAATGAAGACTGTGACCAGGCCTTTGTAGTTGGATAAAATAACGACTTGTATTTATCACATAATGAGAGGGTGTTTTATCATACCCTCCAAAATGTTATCACAAAAAACAAGTTAAACATTGAAAATTTTAAACAGCATTTATTAACTTTCTCTCGGGAGCACATTTTTAATGAAAAATATGCCATATAATATAAGACTCCCTGAATGGGAGCAATAAATCTTTATGCTTGAAAGAATCCTTGCTACATCAAAATGTTATCGATTAAGGGAATATAAATATTTCACTTGTCTTTAACAATCATTTCAGACCCTGTGTTTCCAGGACATTGTCGTAATATCAGAGGTGGCATGATATATATAAAAGAATAGGCTATAAGAACAAACAAAATTTGGTGTAATTCTCAGGTCAGCAGCTTTTTTCCTTAGTTTCTCGGGTACTATTTTTTTAATCTGATAACCATGAGGTATTGTACCGACCTGTTGTTTAGTTTGCTGGTTCTTAAGCATCACATTCACACCTAGTAGTCCTGTAACCCTGCAAGTGAGCCTAAGTGGCTACTTCAGGTCACTTTATTTTTACAACTCCTTACTTTAGAAGTCTTCTAGCTGTCTTATAAGTCCTTGCAAGCTTTGTAATGTTTTCAAAGGAAAACAACAACAACTTTGGATTCATTCTAAGGAAACTGCTTATTCTTAAAAGAATGCAGACCTTTGAATTTGGTGTTTAAAAAAGAGACAAGTATTTTTGATATGATAATCTGCCTACAAAATTGAATGTAGGTTTATATTGTTGAAAGAAAAAAATACACTTACAGACATTTCATCCGAGATAGTGAAAGGAAAGTTCATGGAAAAGTTTTCCAAAATAGAAAACACCTTAACAGCTTGCTTTGTTCGTGGGAATACTCAACTGCACTCTCTCGAGTGTTGCGTGTTCTCTTTGTCGTAACGTTTGGATACTGGTGAAAATAGTTAAGTTGTCTGTGGCAAAACTTGTTTTGTTCCCACTGAACAAGTTTTCTTCTATGAAATAAGTGAAGACAATTGTAGTGTAGTCTAAGAATATTGCTTTCTTACTCCAAGTTATTGATCCAAGATAATTACATGATCAACGCGGATTCTTAGCTTACCTAAATTAAAATTAGTGGGTAAGGTGAATACAAATGTTAACATATTCTTGAAAAGTCATTCTATTTATTTCACATACCTTAAGTTATATAAAGGCATATTCTTGATTTACAATTAATTTCATGTACAAGCACCAGTGTGTCATAGTTTGAACTAGGAAGAAGAAACATACATATCTCTAAATTAGTATGTAGAAATGAGATATTAGAAAATATATGACCTGTTTTAATACTACATTGATATTTAATGACTCTATAAGTAATTAAACTTAGAAATGTTATGCATAGTTTATTTTCAACACAGATATTTCTGTGTAATCCATTCCACTATTGCAAACTATAAATGTTCATTCTTACTGGGAAAATAATGCCGTCTGTTATTTCCATAGTCAAACCCACAAGCTGAATGGTATCCAGGGAATAAAGAAAGAAAGGCAGTGCTTCCATGATAGTCTACCTGTATTCTCCCTTCTGAAACAACATGAATGCAATCTTTTTTTTTGAAATAACGTGATCACACCTACTTTCGTAAGTTTCAAAATCCTTGGTACATTACTCAAAACTTTCAGTGGTGGAACACCACTTTATTTTCCATTCTCCTGAAAACCTATTATTCAAAAATAGTGTTTGAATGAAATTAAATTATTCAGGTAAATCAATACATACTGAGCATCTACTCTGTATCCCAGGCCTGGGAGTACAAAGGAAATAAGACTTCTTATCCATAACAGAGACTCATCTAACAGGCAGCAGACATCTACTCAAATACCAAATGATTACCATAAAATTGTATGTGTTGTAATGAAAACATATTTTAAAACACAGTGGGAATGTAAAAACCAGTACCCTTAAACTACTTGTCAGAGTTTATGCAAGATTTTATAAAAGAGATGTATTTTGAATTGGGACTTTAAGTAGAAGTGGAAATTTCTGAGGCACATGAACAGCTTGTATATTGAGGAAGGATTCCTATGAAGAATAGATGCTTGTGCAATGACTTGATGGAATCAAAAAATTTCTATGATTCTCAAATTGATGGAGCATGCATTGCATTTGAGGGGCACATTTTAAAGGTTAGCCTGGATAGGAAGACTAAAAAAAATACATCTATTATTCATTCAATTAAACTTTAGGTTCATGACAACTAATATCATTGACTTCTACTCTTCTCCTCTGGCCAAACTGCTCCTAAAACATGTAAAGCTCATTCCTATCTCAAAAACGTTGCATTTGTACTATCTGAATCTGAACTGTTCTTACATCAGATTGTCACATGTCTGACTCTTTGTCAGCATTCAGGACTCTCACACCTAATATCTTTTCCCACTTCCCGCTGATGAGCATCCTATATTATATTCATCTTTTACATTTTTCCTTAGAGTCTATTAAACAACAGATACATCTTGTTCATTTATTTATGTGTATGCTTACTGTCCTCCTCTTCACCCTAAAATATATGCTCACTGACAGGAGCTGACCAGTTCTTCTCATTGTCTCCAGTAGTTGTCATATATAATATTCAATCAAAAGTTTCCATTGAAGACATCTTGGACAAAACTAAAATAATATTTTCAGTTGAATTTTTAAGACCAATATAAGGACACATATACTGTTCCTTATTCTAATGAAAATAAAAATTTAAACGTGTCATTTTTGATCTTTTAAAAAGTCTTTATTTTCAATTCCTAAAGCAGCATATAAGGACTTAAGCTAGAGTTACTCTACTAAAATTAATAACAGAGTATATTTTTATACTTTTTAAATATATTTTTATCATTAAAATATGATAAAAATTAAAATTACATGAATTAATTAATAGAAGATTTTTGACATGTTTTAAAAGCATTTTAACTAGTTTTCAATGCAAAATTAAAATACCACTCTATCAAGCTTTTAAGTTTCCAATAAGTGTATTTACATTTTTCTTTTATTATATATAAGTAGTCAAGTTTGATACTATTTCACACATAAATAATTATAATCAGGCAGCTGAATTTAGACCAAAAATGTATTCCCTTCCTTATGATGCTTTAAAGAATAAAATCATCGGAAAACATTATTTATTCCACACATACCCTTTCTTCCATCTACGAACATATGTGTTGATTAGGAAAATTTTAGCATTTTTTACTTTTAAGTAAGATTTGTATATACTAAATATCCTCTGTAAAACGTATTTGTAAAAATGCTAAAAACATTATCCTGTAAAAATCAATGATCTTTTTTTTACAATTTACAAAAAGAATAAAAGAGGCCACATTTTCCTCAAGTGTTAAACTTAGCTGAAGAAATAAATACAATATCTTTATCTCAAAATGCCATATAAAATTGTGAAAATAAATTTTAATATGTATGCTTTGAAATATCAAAGAAGATTTATGAATTTACAAACCTGTTAGGTTAACTTACCTAGAAAGAGTGTAAACACTACAAATTCAAAATAGAAGGGAACTATGTGAATATGACAGTGGTGATAAACGAGTCCCATATACTCAGCATTGTCCTGAAAACTCTGCTTTTTACAATAGATGATTTCACAACACTTTTGTTTCTATCAGTGTGCAATGGGGGATTTGAGTGGGTCTACTCCAAAAACCAGAATTCCAAATATTTCTACTGATAATCCCAGTACAGTACAGTTGATTCTCTATGGTCATAAGTGGAAAATTTGTAACTGAAAGATGAGTTTTCTTTTTAATATAAATCCATCTGTTTTATTCACCATATACTAAACAGCCTAATATGAGTAGGCAATTATTATAGGCAAATCTGCTTTTCCTTTCATATATCTCACCACAGGGCTTTGAATTTACAAAATCTAGGTTCTGGGCAGGATCATGAAGTTATCCTACTCATTCCCCTGCCTTAGATCAATACTCATTTAAATCATTTCTAAAAAAAGGAGAAAGGTATGTTTTCATGTGTCTACACGCTGGCATTAGCCCTTATTAGCCCCTATTGCAGTTCATTCTTCTTTCTTTATAAACAAAAGCCATTGCCCACCAGTTTATAATGTTTCTCTTATTTTTCCTGTTTAATAAATCCAGTTTCACTCTTTTTTGTAGAAACATTGAGAAAAGCAATAAACCCCACACTGTTTCTCCTCTTTTAATTCAAGATGTCACCATGATTTTTCACCCATACTCGTCACGATTTAACATCACCATCCTGTTTCTGATTCTAAACAAAACATAATAGCCTTGAAGAATGGAGTTTGGTCAAAACTGCCTTGAGTCCATCTCTGAAATGATCAAGCTAATTTTGTTTCTGGGAAAATATTAGGTAGTTTAACTATGTAATGGACACTGTCGGATGGAGTCAAGAGAGAAAATTAAGACAGTAAATATTTTATATTGACCAAGAGGGAAGAAAGAATTTTAGCCTAGTAAAGGATTGCAAGATACACTGTGGACAGGTTACATTTTAATTTTTTGGATATTAAAAGGATAGAAAGTAAAGTTAAAAGTACTAAAAACTATGTCAAGAGGTAAGCAGTTTACAAAAGACCCATAGATATTTGTACCTTTAAAATTATCTCTATGTTTAGCTTCATATACCTGAAAAACAAATAGAGACTAGATAGGGAATCCTTGGTTAGGTCTTTTTCTTAACCTTTTCTAAGGGAAAAATATTTTTTGTCTGGCTTGCATTTTATCTTGATTCACTGTTGTTTTTTTCCCCACAAATCCTAGTTAAGTTCCCAAAAGATTTTAGGTGTAATAATAGACACAGTGATAGTATACATAATTTTGACCTCATGGAGCTCACAGGCTAGCTGAGAATTTATAAAAGAGGTATTGACTGAGTGCAAAAGAGGTATAAATTATGCACACGTAGCTCAATCTAGACATGTTAAATAAAGCTTCCTCTAGAAGCATATCTGAACTCAGTTTACAAATATCCATAGTATTTAGTCAAGTAAAGATGGAGGCTGAGGAAAAGTATATTCCAAAGCGGGGGAGGAAAGGACTAACACTTTTTGAGGGAATAGGCATTGATAGTAACTACAAGTAATTTCATTTCTCCCAGCTCTATTGAAATATAACTGACACATAAAATGGTGTATATTAAAGTGTGCAGTGTGATTATATGATACACATACACATTGTGAAATGAATGATTTTTGCAATCAAGTTAGCATATCCATCACTTCCCATAGTTACCTTTGTGTGTGTGTGTGTGTGTGTGTGTGGTAAGAACCCTTAAGATCTACTCTCTTTGCAAGTATACAATACTATATTATTAACTATAGTCACCATCTGTACATTAGATCTGCAGAAATTATTCATCTTGTAACTGAAAGTTTGTACCCTTTGACCAATATCTCCCCATTTCCCCCACTCCCCAGGCCCTGGCAACCACCATTTTATTCTACTCTCTGTTTCTATGAGTTTAACTATTTTTTTTAGATTCCATGTATTGGTGATAATATACAATATTTATCTTTCTTTCTCTGGCTTATTTCACTTAGCATAATGCCCTCCAGTTTCATCCATTTTGTTGCAAGTGGTAGGATTTCCTTCTTTCTCGTGGCTAAATAATATTCCTATAGATAGATAGATATGTAGATAGATCGATCTGTATATATGTAGGAAGATATATATATATATATATATACACACCACATTTTATGTATCCATTCATCTATTGAAGGACACTTAGATTGTTTCCATATCTCGGATATTATGAATAATGCTGCAATGAACATTTGTCATTAGTGCCCTCAAGTGGATTCCACTTCCTAGCGATCAGTGTCCAGCAGAGCAGAACCCTGCCCAGTCTTTTTGCTCCATCCTCTCACCTTCTGGCACCATATCAGACAATGCTCTGCTGCTATTTGTAGGGTTTTCATGGTCAATTTTTTCAAAAGTGGATGGCCAGGTCCTTCGTCCTACTCTGTCTTAGTCTGGAAACTCCTCTAAAACCAGTCCACTATCGATGACCCTGCTGGTATTTAAGATACTGGTGACATAGCTTTCAGCATCATAGCAGAACACAGCCACCACAGCATGACTATTGAAATATGAGTGGTGTGGTTCCCTGACCAGGAAATTAACCTGGGCCATGGCAGTGAGAGTGCTGAATCTTAACCACTAGACCACCAGGGCTGGCTGCAATGAACATAGGAGTGCAGATATCTCTTTGAGATACTGATATTGTTTCCTTTGGGTAAATAACCAGAAGTGGGATTGCTGGATCACATGGTAGTTCTATTTCCAATTTTTTAAGGAACCTCCATGCTGTTTTCCATAATGGCTGTACCAGTTCACATTCCCATCACCAGTGTACAAGGGTTCTTTTTCCACACCCTAACCAACATTTATCCCTTGCCTTTTGATGACAGCCATCCTAATAGGTGTGAGGTGCTAAATCATTGTGGTTTTGATTTGCATTTCCCTCATGATTAGTGATGTAGAGCAGTTTTTAATTACCTGTTTGCTGTTTATATGTTCTTTGGAGAACTGTCTGTTCGGGTCCTTTGTCCTTTTTTTGATTGGATTATTTGGGTTTTTTTGCTCTGGAATTATATGAGTTTCTTACATATTTTTAATATTAACCCCTTATCATATATAAATGATTTGAAAATATTTTCTCCCATTCAGTAGGTTGCCTTTTCATTTTGTTGGTTGTTTCCTTTGTTCTGCAGAAGATTTTTAGCTTGACATAGTCCCACTTGTTTATTTTTGCTTTTGTTGCCTGTGCTTTTGGTGTTGTATCCAAAATATAGCCAAGACCAATGTCAAGGAGCTTTTCTCCTATTTTTTTTTCTAGGAGTTTTATGGTATCAGGTCTTATATTTAAGTCTTTAATCCATTTTGAATTAATTTTTGTGTATGGTCTAAGATAAGGGTTCAGTTTCATTCTTTTGCCTGTGGATATCATCTTTATTGAAGAGACTATCCTTTTCTCGTTATATGTTCTTTGCACCCTTGTCAAAGACCAGTTGACTATATTTGTGTGGGTTTATTTCTAGGGTCTCTATTCTGTTCTTTTGGTCTCTGTGTATGTTTTTATGCCAGCACCATACTGTTTTGATTACTATGGCTTTGTAATATAGTTTGAAATCAGGAAGTGTCATGCCTCCAGCTTTGTTCTTCTTTCTCAAGATTACTTTGGCTATTTGGGGTCTTTTGTGGCTTGGTAAAAATTATAGGTTCTGTACAACTTTTCTGTGAAAAATATCATTAGAATATTGACACGGATTGCACTGAATCCATAGATTTCTTTGGGTAGTATGGACATTTTAACAATATGCATCTTCCAATCCAAGAATATGGTATATATTTCCATTTATTTGTGCCTTCTTCAATTTCTTTCATCAATATCTTACAGTTTTCAGCACACAGATCTTTCACTTCCTTGTTTAAATTCATTTCTAAGTATTTTATTGTTTTTGATGCTATTGTAAATGGGTTTGCAATTTACACTGACTGAATCAGGTAGTATAAGAAGAAAGGAGGAGAGACATGATAGAGGAGATGTAGAAAGATCTCTGTCATGGATGTAGTTGTAGTCGGTACTAAATAGATTCAATTGATACTGAGTGAAGCAAAAGCATTGAATAGTTTTAAAAAGGTTTAATGATTATCACGTTTGTATTGTATTCCAATCTGGAGGTATTATGGAAGATGGATTTGTGCAAGAAAGTTTGAAAAAGGATTTTTCAGGAGCCTAGAAGATCAATTAGAAAGCTCACACGCTAATACTAGTGAGAGAGGATCTAAAGCAGCTATTTTGGAATTAGAGTGAAAAAGATTAGTTGTCTTCCAGAGATAGTGAAGGGTAGAAATAAAAGTTACCATTATCAGTTATGTATGTTCATTAAGGGGGACTGAGGAGTCACTTTTAACTACCAGGTTTCTAGACTGGGCAAAAGTGTGAATTGTATTTTCCGCATGCCCCTCTTACTAATGCTACGTGTCTTAATTTAACTTATTTATTTTACATTGAACTAAACTGTGAGATACAAAGTGGAATGTTTAGTAGGCAGATGGAATGTAGGTCTGAAGTTTAGAAGCGGAATTGGACGGGGACATAGGCATAGGAGACAGTCACCCGTAGGTGGTTGAAAACAAGGGCACTAGTAAATTATTCCATGACCAGAGTGAAAGAAATGAGGAAAAATGAATAATCTCTGAAAGCCTCACATTTTAAGGAATAAGTGGAGGAGAGTAAATCACAAAAGCAGAGAATATACAGCAACCAGATTGGCACGGGCACCCCCTAAAAATTGTTTTGAAAACCAAAGTAAAATTATAATGAGAAGAAATGAATTGACAGTATAAATTGATGCAGTCAAGTGAAATAACTGCAAAAAGATTCATTTAATTTAACATATAGAGGGGTATGGATCATTTGGAAAGAGTAAATTCTTTGGAGTTGCATGATAGTAGACAGAGAAATGAGTGGGAACAGTAGAAATGGAAACAGGTACTTTGGACTATTTTTGCAGAGGAAATGTCTGAAAGTAGTACTTGTTGAACAGAAGGAGTTATTGGATTTGAAACTAGGAGGGGTGTATATACTGACATATTGGGGTGGTGGGAGGCAGGAATTCAGCATTGTGGCTTCAAGCCACTGTTAAATCATATACTGAGTGATTGGGAAAATATCATCCTAGTAATCGGAATAGAAAGCTGAAAGTTTCAAATAATCAATACAGAAAATTTTGGAGGATGGCACATGGGGGTCACATAATTTTCCTAGGTGGCTCTAAGGCTTGACTGAGAGCAAAAGGCAAAGGTGAGGGGGAGTAATTTCACTGATATGCAAGGTTGGTTGGTTTTGCTTGTTTTTCCATGATTACTTAGCATCCTAAATGCACAATCTGAAAAGTCAGAGAGAAGCAGTAACTCAGTAATGGAGATTTGTTGGTTATATATGGAGACAGGGGCTAGAGTGAGACAATCCGGTCCTCATAACACCAATCTATCTACAACATCAGTTCTTCTTCTGTAACTGAAGTTACTGTTATTAAAATGCCAAATACAGATCCAGGAGTCTTATTTTCAATCTTGGAGGGGAAAATCAGAATTTTTAAGGCAAATTTGTCAAAACAAACATACAGCCACTCCAACAATGCCATTTTCTCACAAGAGAATACAAATAGGTGCAGTGACTTTAAAAAATTCTCCCAGGTAATTTGGATAAAACTTTCCCATATCCCTTAAAATCCCCAGCTCTCTTCTGAGAATTGCTGTCCATAAAACCATGGAAGTAATGGAGGCTGAATGGAATTTCAAAACAATGCAGCAATGGAGACTCCCCAGAATTTCTGGAGACTGATTGGAATTTCCAATTTTTGGAAAATCATGCCAAATATCACAGATTCTGAGGAGTACATCCAAAATTCTTGGAATTAAATAGACAATGTTTTTTCCATACCAAGTAGCCATCTTTTGAGTTGAGAGAATTCTTTGACCGGGGACAAAAATACAGACACACATAAACATATATACATACACGCATACAATGTGTTTTGCTAACATCATATTTATATTTCTCAATGTAATTATTTATTTCTTTATTAAAGGTAATATTTAAAATACATAAAATTAACCATTTTGATTTGTACAATTCAATGGCATTTGGTACATTCACAATGTTATACAACCATCACCTCTATCTATGTTCAAAAGATTTTCATCATCACCAAAGTAGACATATACAGAATAAGCAGTAAATTCCTGTTCTTCTCTCAACCCAGGACCTGGCAACCACAAAATCTATTTTTTGTCTTTATGCATTTGCCTTTTCTGGATAGCTCATTCTGATGGAATTATATAATATATGACCCCTGTGTCCAGATACTTTCTTTCACTTAGCATAACACTTTTTGAAGTTTATCCATATTTTAGCATATATAATGTGTTCCTTTTTATGGCTGAGTCATATTCTCTTGAATAGATATACCACATTTTGTTTATCTGTTCATCCATAGATGAACTTTTGGATTGTTTCTACTTTGGGGTATTGTGAATAATACAGCTATGAACATTTATGTCAAGGATTTGTTTGAGCAACAGTTTTCAATTCTTTTGAGTATATATCAAGGAGTAGAATTTCTGGGTCATATGGGAATTCTATGATTAATTTTGTGAGGAACCACCAGGCTGTTTTCCATAGCAGCTGCAGCGTCTTACATTCCCATCAGCAATGTATGTGGGCTCTAGTTTCTCCACATCCTCACAAACACTTATCTGACTCTGATTATTGCCATTACAGTAGTTGTAAAGTTGCACCTCACTGAGGCTTTAATTTGCATTTCCCGAATGACTAATTATGTAGAGCAACTTTTTGTGTGTTTGTTAGTCATTTGTATACCTTCTTTGGAGCATTTGCCCATTTCTTAATTGGATTGTTTGTCATTTTGTTGTTGCGTTTTAAGAGTTCTTTATATATTCTGGATTCTGGGCCATTAGCAGATGTATGATTTGCAAATATGTTCTTTCATTCTGTGGCATGTTTTTTAACTTTCTTGACAACGTCTTTTTATGCAAAAAGTGTTTAATTTTGATGAAGTCCATTTTTTTTTCTTTTGTTGCTTATGCTTTTGGTTTCATTTCTAAGAATCCATTGCAAACTTCAAGGTCATGAAGATTTACCCTATGTTTTCTTACAGGTCTAGATGTTGCTATGAAGGTATATTCTAAAGGTAGTTAACATTTAAGTCAATAGACTTTAGTTAAAGCAGATTACCCTCTATAATGTGGGTGGGCCTCTCAACCAGATGATGGCCTAAAAACAAAAGACTGAGGCTCCCCAGGGAGGAAGGAATCTGCCTCCAAACTCCTTCAGACTCAAGAATGAACCATTAGTTCCTCCATGTGTCTCCAGCCTGCAAGTTGTCAGACTTGCCACCCCCCAAAAATCATGTGAGCAAATTCCTTAAAATAACGTTATATTTAAAGAGAGAGAGCGCTATCCTATTTGGTTATATTTTCCTTGAAACGCTAATACACTGAGGAAGTTGATAAACTGAATTAGATGTTTATCTTTAATTGCATTGAGACTGGTTTCAGGTAGAAGAAAATGCTTTCAAGAACCTACATCAGAAAAGGAGGTAGCACATACAATGTCTGTGTATGTATGTAAGTGCAGGCACATGTATACACATATACTATGAATATTCATAGAAAGTATTCACTTATATAAACTCAGTGTCTACACATGTACAGATACATATAACATCAACCCAGGACTCTCGCCGTACAGTTTAAAAAAGTGAGTTAATATACAAGTTTCCTTAAAGTTTTGAAAAAGAATACATTGGAAATATTCTGACGGCTTCGTAAACTCAAGGCCCTTGTCCATCACTTCTGTTCTTTCCCAGGCAAGAAAAAGAAGCTTGTAAATTTTGCATATTATATGTAGAGATATGTTGTCAATGATCCATTATGATGCTCTTTATCCTTGTTGATTTTACACAGCAATTATTCTAAATCTTCTGTCATCCAAACACGTCTTCCCAGCATCTTGATACACAGCATATGACTCCAAGTCTGACTTCAATCATCAGACACTAAACTGTCTCTAGTTTGTTGTCTCCATTTTTAAAATTTCCCTGTAACTACACACATTCTGTCTTTTCCATTTGTTTCAGAGAATAAACTCTCCTCAAGTTTTCAAAAATTAAACTCTCAAAATATGCCAAGAAAGATCCCCAGTTAGCTCTGGCATGGGGTGGGGAAAATCATTGAGAAATACAATACACCAAGAGAATTCTCCTTTAGAAAAGGCTTATCCTATAGGGAAAAAGACTTTGCTGGAGCCTTATCCTACCTGGAAGAAGGCATTCTCCTGACTCTCTCCCTACAGGTTTTCTGTCTTACCTACGGGCTCAGGAATAGGGGCCCATTAAAGACTGAAATGTAATCATCAGATCACTGAATGCTTCCCTTCCCCCACACCTTACCACCACTCCAACAAGGCCCCAGGATAATAAAGTAGGTTACAGCTGAAAGAGCTGCAAGGAAGACTCTACCCAAGGACAAGTTCCTCAGGAAGCTCCAAGACAACAGGAGACACATGAAGGACACTAGAGGAATTTGAAGCCTCTGGCTCCAGAAAACATTAAACATAGTCCAACTCCTACCCAGAATAACATGAAACCTCACACTACAGGCCTATTAACCTCAGTTCCCGTTACCCAGTATTTCATATCTGGGTTAAAGCAACAAACTACAAAGCACACTAAGAAGGCAAGAGAAATTATCTGAAGAGACAAAGCAAATATCAGAATCGGACCCAGATAAGATACAGATTTTGGACCTCTGTAAAGTGTAAAAGAATCAGAATTAAAATGTTAGGAGCTTGAATGAAAAAGGAGACAGTGTGCAAGAACAGATGGAGAATGTAATCAGAGAGATGAACAACTAAGAAAGACTCAAAAGGAAAAACTAAAAATGAAAAACTGTGTAACTGAAAGGAAGAACCTCTTTGATGGCTCATCGGTAGAATGGACCCAGCTACATCAGTAAGCTCGAAAATACACAAACAGAAAGTTCCCAAAGTGAAATGCAAAGAGAAAAAAGAATGAAAAGAAGCTATGGAGTTAGGAAGTGCCACATTTGTTTAATCATCTTAAAAGCTGTTGTGGATGGCGGAGTGGAGGCAGTCCACAGCATCATGAAAGCATAAATCACCCTGTGAATGTTGTTAGATACTGAGATTGGAGAAGAAGCTCCTTGCCCTGATTTCTCTCCATTCATTCAGCAAACATTTATTGAGCACAAAGTGCCAGGTCCTTTCTCAGCATTTGAGAGAGTCAAAAAGTGACATGGTCGCTACCCTTGAGCATCTTCCACTTCTAGTGTGACAACAGGCACAAATAAGTATTAACTACATTTCTGATAGGTCTGAGTGCACTTTAAAAGGAAGAAAATTTACCTGGTCATTAAGATCAGGAGAGGTTTCCCTGAAGTATAATAATTAGAACAGCCACATTGACTGTTTTCTATTTGTCTGGCACTCGCTCTACATTCTAAGTCCTTACCATGGATTAATTCATTCAACACTCACAATCATTTTGTAAGGAAAATAGCATGAATTCCCCATTTAACAGATGAAGAAACTGAGGCACAAAGTGTGTAATTTGCCTAAGGCTCCCCCAGGTTGTGCAGTGGAACTGGGATTCTAACTGGGCAGTCTGCTCTAGGGCCCTCAGTCTTGGATGTTACACCCTACCACCTGACAAGGAAGTGGTGTTTGACCTGAGCATTGAAAGAAAAATAGAACTTCACTAAGTGGACTGGAAAGGTGGGCTCAGGTCTGGTTTTCCAAGCAGAAGAGACATTATACACAAAGGACCTAACAGAGGAGGAAAAAGAGAATAATTAAGGGGATAAAGGGAGACCAGTGCAGCCGGAGCATAGGAAGAGACTGGAACAAAGTGAGGAAAGAGTGCTGAGGATGGTAAGAACAGACCAGGCAGAGTTTTGTAGGTCACATTAGAGATGTTGGTCTTTGATGCAGGGACAATGGGAAAATGGCAAGGGGTTTATGCACAGGAGTGGTCATCTCATTTGCATTTGAAATGACACTCTTGGTTCTCAGAGGATAAGAGACCACAGGAGAAGCCACAGAGGCAGCTTTGGGAAATCAAAAAATCCAAGGTGAGAACTGTAGACTATAAAACACCAGACTTCACTTTCCTGGCTTGCCTTCCCGTGCTGTAGAGACAAGCAACCTCAATACTCCATTCCCCAGGTTCACCTGCAGCCGGGATTCTCATGATCGAACCTTCATGAAGCAGATGTACTTGTGAGAGACTTGAATGGATGATGGAACAGTAATTTTGTTTTCAACAATATATGATTCCATAGAGTCTGACACTGGGGGAAAAAAATGTTAGCTATAACCTGATTCCCTGCATTGCACCAAGGCAGCTTTTTGAGGAGGAGAACAATACCTCAGGATTCAGTTTGCCAAATTCTTGGGAGTTGATTGTCATACTGATTCTTTGGTAACAATGAGGTCTTGCTGCTTTTTGGCACAGCATACTCTTAGGGCCAGCAACCAACTGTGGATGTTAAGACCCTTAGGATGTGAGGTTTGATGGTATCCTCCTACGAGGAGCCCATCGACGTTTAATTCTGTTCATTTTGCCCAGTGATCAGATCACTCGTGGATTAGTATGTCTACCCAAATTTGGTGCACTGATCTGGAACGTCACACATTGATTTAGAGAAAACTGTAGTTTGAAGTGCATTACTGACTTCTAGATGTGTCTCAGTCTTTTAGTATCATTAGTCCATTAATTATTCTTCTTGATCTTGGTTGCCTAATAGTTTCCTCAAAATGAAAATCAAAACCCTACCCTTAGATAATGTAAGCATGCAATTAAATGTGCATGGATAACAATACTGAGGATTCCACAAAGCATCATTAAAATATTTTTGAATAATCTAATGTACACTTAAGAATATATAACTTTCACATGTCTACAGCATATAACATATACTAGTACGTTACATTTTTCCTTTTAGACAATATATTATCTATTGAGAATATACAGTGTTTCAGTGCTATAAATAGATATAACATTACCAAAGCATTATCATATCAATATATACAATTTCATCCTTGTTTTAGTTTCTGCATTTAAAATGTAACTGTCAGAGCTGTATTTTACCCATGTTCTCATCATGATCACATTTACTAACTGACGTTACTGAACTTGCAAGAGCATTTAAAAATATGGAAAGGATTATAAGTACTGTATATATATACACATATGTATATACATACACACGTGCATTACCTTACACCTAGTAAAAATTCAACACACATTTGTCGATAGAATAGAGTGAAGTAATGATGTAAAAAGTTAATTAGTACTTACAGAAAAATAATAATAGGACTCAAGAGCATATATACATATTTTCAAAATATTGAAGGTACGTGCATTTTTAAGTCTAGCTTAACTTCAATATTTTAATATTTATTTGCATGTAATTTAAATGAAGTTATTTAATTAATAAATTACTAAAATGC
Source organism: Tapirus indicus (assembly GCA_031878705.1). Taxonomy (NCBI): domain Eukaryota; kingdom Metazoa; phylum Chordata; class Mammalia; order Perissodactyla; family Tapiridae; genus Tapirus; species Tapirus indicus. The sequence goes on from CM062918.1 coordinate 7,278,755, forward strand.
AAATATGTGAAATACATATGTAAGAAAATTTCTAAAATATTAGAATGCATAATAGCTAATCTAACATTTAATTTTATATTAAAATGTAGCCTTTTTTTTACAATATCATCACTTGTAGACATATATAGATTATGTTTTATAAAAAACTGTTTTTATAGACAAAAAAATTACAATAAACCTTTGGAAATGTTGCCAAATCAATAATGTTCAAAATATTTGTTGACTTTAGCAAACTTTTAATCAGATTTTCTAGAGTTATTGAAAATGCTTGAATTGAAACACATAATACTTTCTATAATCTGAGTGCAAACAATGGGATGAATAAAGCAAAAAGTATCGTTATGAGGTTTCGTCATAAGTATATTTTATCTTTTTTCCATTTTATAAAATTTATAAGCAAAGTTTTTCAAACAATGCCCATAATACACGCTATACATGCAAATAACATTAAACTGGATCATACATGCCTCACACATTTCAATATCTTTATTTTCCTAATGGGTTCTTTACAACATAAAAGTTAAAAACAAATGATTACTATTAAATTGAGTTTTACCTAATGGGAAAACTATTTAATTAAGCCACTTCTCTGGGCAGTTAACCCGACGGCGGCCAGAGTTCACTTGACAGCTGTGGGCCGTCATCCTGCCGTGAACTGGCACGTGTAGCAACACGACGTGGCGGACACCGCTTCGGTGACTTCACAGGCCTTGTAAAGGCCTTACCGGTTATACCCAGTGTGGTCCTACAAGCATTTTTTGGCTTGTTTTTTCATCTCCTCTAACTAGTTTCTCAAATACTGGGGCCTATACAATTGAGAATGTCAAAACTGCTTAAAATAGGAAACGCCGATGTGGTAAAAACACGCAATTCCTGGAGAAAAGAGAGATGAGGCAGCCTTCTTTGGTGCCCTTGTATCTCCTTTAGCTTTTCTGTCTCAGGCTCCCTCGACCGCCGCCCCCTTTCTCGGGATGCTCACCTGCGGACGCTGGAACTTTCCAGCAGGCGCACAAACCCACCGTGTTTATCACGTACCCCATTGCTCTGGGTTTCTGTCTCCATTAAAACCGAGCAACACACTCTTGAAGCCACAAATATCCCTCAGTTCTGTAGTAACTGATATCCTGATAGCTCCTATGTGTGGCCCTAATAAATACAAACGCAAGGCAAATAAATGGGTAAAACTAATATTTATCTGGCTTCATGTTAAGAATTAGAACAACACTGGTAAAGCACATACTATACATCCATATTCCTTTAATTATTTTTAAAAACACTTTTTTCACATTCTTCCTATGTATGAAATTATTATCTATGTTTAAAAAAATGCTTATTGTTTTATAACAATTATAATTTCCTATGGTGTAGGTTAAATAAAAAATAGTTTGTAGGAAAGTACTCTGAATACAAAAGAAAGCTTAACTTTTAGAATTTATATTACGGGTGTTTCTTTTTGGTTTATCTCTGTTTTCATAAGCTATGTCTTATCTGAGAAACTGGGGAATAGTTTCCTTTTTTGTGTTCTAATAGTCACACCTTTTTAAATGTTTGAGATAAAACGTACAGAGGGAATGAAATACTGTTAGCATTCTTGTAGATGAGATATTACTTTTTCAGATCAGATTAGGTTTTCATTACCTTGACTTCTTTTTATTTTCATAAAGATTCCTTAGATGGAGGACATACTCAAATTAAAAAATAATACATTTAAAAATTCTTTAGATGACCAGAGTATTGGAGTAATAATAACAGTTCTTCTAATAGCGTAGTGATCAGCTAATGTGAAGTCTTACCTTTATCCCTGTGTACCAAGGAAGCATGCTCCAAGCAAGGACTTGCCTCTCATACTTCTCACAAGCGAGCTGAGACCAACGGGCATCGAACTGTGTTTCAGTTGAAAATGTGACTTCTGAGGGAAAAAAATGTTTTTTTATGACAATATTATTTTCTATACACTTCCTTACATTTTTAAATATGTTAGTGTAATTTGCGTACATTTTTTATTCCTCAGTTAATTCTTACTTTTGACTTAATGTTTCTTCAAAATTAAGAGTAAGAAAAATGCCTGTTTGTGTTCCCTGAGATTTTCACAACTAACTTTATTCTCTCTCAGCGTAACATGGCTTGGTAAAATTGAATACAGTACTATATAGAAAAAATATAAATGAAGCAGGAGTTTGCCACTAAACGTGGCCATTATTCAAGAAGAAGGGTGCTGGGATTACAGTCTGTGTTTTCCTTCATTGGATACAAAGGGCCAGTTTTTATTTGATATTACATTGAAGGGACTGACTCAAAAAAATACTGTCTGCTGTTTTTCTATACTATCTAACTCCCTAGCAAGAACTTGCTGTATGTTTTTAGGTAAGAATCATCTCATATACGTATCTGAAAAGTTTTTCTATCCTAACCCTTGTTGTGAGCAGGGGCCCATACATGGCCCACTAAAAGGGTAACTGGAAACTTTTATAGAGTGACAGTTTACAAATTTGTTGGAATTGATTCAGGAACCAACAAAAGGGAATTGCTGTGAGCGGAGTGTTAAGGGAAAGAAGCTGTTGCCAGAAACCAGCAAGACCTTCAGCAAGGGCAGAGGGACTATTTGGCATCAGCTATGACCTTCATTTGAAAAATGCAGACAGTGGCAAACAAGGCTAGTCAAAGAGGCATCAGGACAAACAAATAATGCATTGACCTCATTTTCTCATCTTGTCATCCGAGCTAAAGCAAACGGACATGGAGGTCAGGCTGATTTAGTGCATGAAGGGCAGGATCCAAAACCCAAAGGACTGCAGAAAATGTGACAAATGGATCTAGAATGGCAAGTGGAGGAAATACAACACTACACTCTATATGCTATCGCAGTTTTAAAAACAATTAACAATTACTTATAAGTTGGGGAAAAAATACATAAGGCATTTCTCTTTCTAACCACGAGAGAATAACTAGAACTGAAACTACCCTTCTGCTATAAATAACTAGACAACTGGATGAAATACACACATGCCTGGTTTTAGATATTGGACAACAGGAAGCAAATGCATGTGATCTGTGAGAGAAGAAAATTAAATGATGTGAGCCATATTACCTCTTGGCATTCTGCTTTAATTCACTATGTGTACCACGTACAGGGAGTGAGATTCATAGCAGAGGACAGCAGTCTCCCTCAGATTAAGAGCCAACTGAAATTCACTGGTTAAAGAAATAGAGATAAAATAGCTATAAACTTAAAAAATATGTAAAAACAATGAAATAATGACCTGTGGGACACCATCAAGCAATCAAAAATATGTGCCATTGAAGTCCCAGTAGTGGGAGAAGGAAAAAAAATTGAATTAATAATGTTCAAATATTTTTAAATTTTATGAAAGATTAAACCCACAGATACAACTACTCAAAAATATGTAAGGATAAGTTGAAAGAAAACCATACGAAATCACAGCAAGTTCAAATTGATGTTGGGAGTCGTAACTTCCATCCTTTCAAAAAGGAAGCACTGAACAACCAAAAAGCAATGACTTTTCTTTGACCTGTCAGAGAACTGAGGTTTCAGGGCAACTATCACCCTGAAATCTTGAGAGTCAGGTGACTCTCAGGTGAATCCAGAGACTCACAGCCAAGATTCACTTACCTGGAACAGAAGCAGCTGAACCATAGATCGGTAGGAATACTTAAGAGGTAATTTTGATGAATTGCTGGAAGCTTAGGGTAGACTACAATGAGAATGACAGACCCCTGGGGGCTGCAGTCTTGGGAGGCTCCTACACCTTTGTGGATTTCACCTCCAGGAACCACAGCAGGTCTCACAGAGAGGAGCTGAGAGAGCTCTCACATGATTATGGCAGAGGGAGAGGAAGAATAATCATTGTAAAATATTACAGAGCATCCTGCAAAACAAAAACCTACTTTCCAAGGAAAAAACTCTACCAGAACTTGATCCCATCTGGGGAAAGGGCATTTCTCCCATTTTACTTCCTTTAGCCTTCCTTTCACGCCTAAGGATGGGAAAAAAAAACAAGAAACCCTTAGGCGGGTGACACTCAAGGAACACAGGCACACTTATAGATTCAATAGTTAAATTTTAGAACACATGCCCATCCTCAATCCTTACCACCATGCCATCCAGCTCCAGTACGATAACAATGAATCACAGCTGAAAGGGTCAAAAGACACAGACCTTCTTTGTGGAGGAATACTTAGGGGAGCCCAGAGTCAACCGGGCAGATGAGACAATGACACAGATGAATATGAAGCCACCGGCATCTACAGCTACCACAGACATCAAACATGGCCAAACTCCTAACATCAGAGTCCCCACCAAAGGCCTGTTTACCTTAGTTCCTAGACATCTCATCTGGTTTTCACCAGAAAATTACAAAGCATGTTAAAAGCCAAGAAAAAACATAGTCTGCAGAAACAAAGAAGGCATGAGAATGAGACTCAGGTATGGCAAAGATGCTGGAATTATCATATAGGAAATTTAAAATATCTATGATTAATATTTTAAGGACTCAAGTAAATTGTGGACAGCCTGCAAGAACAGATGGGGAATGCAAACAGAGAGATGGGAGCTCTAAGATAAAGAAAATGCTAGAAATAAAAAACAATAACAAAAATGAATGTGCCCACCTTTGATGGGCATATCAGTATACTGAAAATTGCCAAAGAAAAATGGGTGATCTTAGTGATAGTTCAGTAGAAATGTCCTCCAGTGAAATGCAAAGAGAAAAGAGAATGAAAAAAGCAGAACACCACATCAAAGTACAGTAGGACAATTTCCAAAGGTTTAACACATGCATCATTAAAATGTCAACAAGAGAAGAAAAAGAAAATGAAGCAGAAGAAATATTTGAGGCAATAATGCCTTTCTAGAATCAAGGATATACACCAAACCGTGTATATCAGGAAGCTCAAAGAACACCAAGCAGAATGAAAAGAAAATATATCAAAACCAAACTAAACAAAAAACTACTCTTAGGAATATCATATCCAAACTGAAAGAAAATCAAGACAAAGAAAAATCTTGAAAAAAGCCAGAGGAAAATAAAACTTTCCCTAGAGAAGTAAGGATAAGAATTAGAGTGGATTTCTTGTCAGTAAACACATAGCAAGCAGAACTGAGTAAAACATTTAAAGTGTGAAAAGAAAAAAAAAAAAAAAAGACGCACAACCCAGAATTATATATCTAGTGAAAATGTACTTCAAAATTGAGGGAGAAATATACACTCTCAGGAAAGAAAACTGAGGGAATTCTTCTCCAGCAGACTTGCCTATGAAAATATTAAAAGATGAATGTGAAAACATTCTTCAGGCAGAAGGAAAATGATATGTCAGGTACCTAGATTTACATAAATGTTGTCACAATGGGGAAGAAAAAATTGAGGTAAATAAATCTTTTATGTCTCTTATTCTTCATAGATTTAAAAGTAACTGTTTAAAGCAATAATAGTAACAAATTACTGGGCTATTACACCATAAGAATAAGTGAAATGAATGATATCAATGTCATAAAGATGGAAGGGAGGATTTGGGAATATCTTTTATAAAGTATCTGCATTACATCTGAAAGAGTATTGTGTTATTTGTGTATTTTTTTCCGTTCTTGAAGAGCTGGCCATTCTAGGGTTTGGGCAGGAATCATACAAGTTGTACCTGGAGCATCTAGGTACATGCTAAGTAAGGACATGCTAAAAAAAAAAAAATCAGCAGAGATATGTCAAAGGGACACAGGAGCTCCCAATGGCCAAGGCTGGAACAGTTTGAGCAAGAAAATACATATCTTACTATTCAATTATAAACCCAAAGTATAAAATAAATATCCATACTGTTTTGCCCACCCTGAAGAAGCATCCAAACATCTAAATTTGTTTTGGATATTGCAACTGATGAAGCCACATACAGGCTAACAGAGCATGAAAATGTTTATGACCTACATAATGGAGACTCTGAGAAGAGCAGAGCAGGTCTCTCCAGCAGGTCCAAAATGGCATGAGAGAGCGAGGAAAGGAGAGAGGCTCTGGGCTTTTCTTGCAGTGAGGGGATGGGGTCAGGTGAGGGTTTGCCTGTGGACTGGGGCTTGTGAGGGTTGCTTTCTTCCCAGCTCCCCAAGATGTGAGGCACAGGGAAAGGGAGGGGCATGGTTTCAAAGCTATCAGCAGTCAAACATCAAAAAATGGAATCAGACTCCTTATTATGCATGAATAACACTGCACAATACTGACATAAAGAAACGATGAATAAATAACTGAATAAATGACAGAGAAGAGGCAAACTTCCTGTGTACAAGAATTCCAAATACTTTTTGAAGTTGCTTTGCCTTCAAGGAGGTGGAGTGTAACCCCCACTCCTTAAATGTGGAATAAAGTATGGGATTTCTTCTAAAAAGTACAGTATAGAAAGGGGGTAAAAAGAGAGCCTTTGCTGTAGAGAAATCTGTTACTTTAGCCCTGTGTCTAAGCTTAACATCGAGTGGTAAGTCACGTTGATAATATGCGCCCTTGGTATGATTTGATCAGAAGGGCATTCTGCCTCTGTGGTCTTCCTCCGCCAAATCAGTAACTTCAGTCTAATCATAAGAATAATATCAGACAAAACCCAGTTGAGGGAAACTCTACAAAATACTTGACCAGCGCTCCTCAAAACTATCAAATCCATTCCAACAAGGAATGGCGAAGAAACTGTCACAGTCAAGAGGAGCCTCGGGAGATATGATGGCTAATTATGGTATCCTGGAGGGGATTCTGGAACATGAAAAGGACATTAGGTAAATTTGGAAATTTTGAATAATATTTGAACATTAGTTAATAACTTGTTGATATTGGTTCATTAATTGTGACCAATTTACCTTACTATTGTAAGATATTAATAATAGGGGAGACTGGGTGTGGGGTTTATGGAAACTTTATTGTCTTCTTAATTTTGCTGTAAATATATAACTTTTAAAATTGAAAAGTTTATTAAACACCAAAGTTCTGAAATCCTGTGATAAGGAGAAAATCTTAAAGCAGCTAAAGAATACAGACTTATCATTATCATACTCTTTATCTCTAGAAGTTCCATATTTTAATCTTTCATTTCTCATTATTTCCACATTTTACAGTAAATACTCAAACATATTTACAGCATCCCTTTTAAGGTCCTCAGTGTGCTAATTCCATATATATAATATATTCCATTATATCATATCTATGTTTGTCTTTATTGATTGATTTTTCTTCTGGGAATGCAAGACATAGTTCCCTGTATTGTCACCTTTTCCTAAATTGGTTGCTGGAATTTGTAAATTTTACATTTTGAGAGCTGGATTTCTTATTTTAAGAGTGTCAGAAAATTTTTGGCAGATAAATTACTTGGAGATCAAATTAATCGTCTCCAGTTGTGGTTTTAAGCAGTATTAGGGCAGTTGTAAACTGCTCCAAGGTTTAGTGTTACAGAACGCCCTGGGTGATTAACCAGGACTCCCTGCTCAGGCTGGTTGGACCTTAAATGTCTCCAGCCCTGTGTGAGATCTGGATATTTTTAAGCAGATAGATTCCCAGTTGATTCTTGACTGACTTTGTGGAGTTTTATGCTAGGTATACACAGCAGACTCTAGAGAAATACTCTACGGATTTCTGGAGTGTTCTTTCTACGTGCTCTCTTCTCTCCTGCTCTCTGTCCTTTGTATTCCAGACTCTCCAAACATCCGGAACACCAATGCTCATCTGTTCAAATCACCAAGACCACTAAGTTTTGCTTGGGCCCTCTCCCATGCACTGCATTGTTGAATGTAAATACTGGAAAAATCTGGATTAATCATGAGATTGACATCATTTGTTTCATATTATCCCATATCAGGAATCACAATCCTGTGCTGCTTGTTGTTCAATTTCCAAAAAAAAACTGCTGCCTTGTATATTTTGTACAATTTTCTTGTTGTTTATACTTGGAGGGTAATGTAACTGGTGCTAGTTAGATTATTATGGCTGGAAGCAGAAATCCATCTGATTAAGCTTCATTTAATATTTGCAAAAATTATATGTCTTGAAAATCAGAGCTCTTCATTTACTTTTAAATTCCATTCTCATGCTTCTCAGGTCACAACTTCCTCAGGTGTTGTGGAGGAGTAACTAATCGGTTGTAAATCCTTTATTTCCCAGAATGAACTTTTTAATATATCTTACACTCCCAGAATAAATAGTTGTTAATGTTGTATTGCCATGTTTATATATTGTTGGATTTGTGTTATTAATGTTGTGCCTAAGATTGTGGAAACTATATTCATGAGAGTGATTTGGAAACTTCTTTTTTCTGAAGTCCCTCTATAGTTTTTATATCAAAGTTACCCAGGCTTCATAAAATGGCTTGGCATATGTACTTTCTTGAACATTTTCCCTGGAAGTGTGTGTAAAATATTGAGGTTATTTATTCCTTAAGTATTTGGAATAATTTGAAGTGAAGTCATCTGGATCTAGATTTTCTTTTTAGAAAGTATTTGATAATGGATTCAATTTCTTTAATACCTCTGGTTACTCAGTGTAGCAGAATAGCAGACGCTGTGCTGTGCCAGCCAGTCCCCCCTTCAGGACAGAATGACTTGTATCTACAACTGTCTGGTGTGCTTCTGACCGTCGGCCCTAAGCCGTCAGCCCTCTAATGATGTTACCCTCAGCTGAAGACAGCTGTCTCACCAACCCCATCCCCTCTTCCCAAGGGCAGCCTGGATCTAATGCCTGGTCAATGCCTGATCCTGCTGCCCCAACTCAGGACAAGTGTGTAGTGCCGTCTCTGCTTCCGAACCCCCTAGCTCCTAACTGAGAACTGGTGACGGCATTGCAGCCCGATGTCTCTTCCTGCCCAGTTCTGCTTTCTTTTTTTTCAGCACAGATGTTGATCTCAACGTAACTTTACAAAAATCGTCCTGCCTACTAGTCTCCATCTCAACGTCTTTTTTTCTGAGGAAACTAAAGTTCAAATGTGAGTACCTGAGAGCTCTGAGAAAGTAGATACTAAGATGGGATTCTGGATCTGTACCACCTGCTGCTTCTTATCAGTGGTGATAAGTAGGTGAATTACTGAGAGCCCCTGTCGTAAAATAGGAGTTCAGTTGTTAAAACTCTCAATGGTGGTGAGATGAGTTGTTATGTTAGTGGAGGGAAATGCACTAGTAAATCTCTTCTATCATGCGACTTAGAATATGAGGGAAGTAGTAATTACAAGCCCAACAGAATAGTATTCTAGGCTGTTGCTGGGGTCAGTGATGTTCTACAGAACAATTTAAAAGGGCTGCAGTTGATTAATCATTAAGTAAAACTATATGTGAAAGCCAAAGGGTCCCTCTGGCAGTATATAGAATGTCTTATTTCCTGCAGCTAAAACGCAGAGAGAGCTGAGCACCCATACCAGGACTTAACCATAAGAATAGCAAACCTCTAAAGAAGTCTAAATTTTCAAACTAGTCAGGCTGTCTATGCCAAATACAGGACCAAGACTAGGAAAGAATGAAACCATCATATATGGGATGAGAGAATATAGGATGCAGCATTTGAAAACCTTGAATCGCCACAATTCTTTGGATCCTCTATACCTGCAGAAGTGACCTTTCCCCCTCAGTAAAAGACAGCAAAACCCCCTTGCTTTAAGATGAGGCAGGAGCATCTCTCCCACTAGAGAAAACACACTTTTTTGTGAATGTGTCCCCTTCTCCCCACCTGAATCCTACACCAATAATTAGGGGTTAGACATATCACAATCCAGCCAGGGACGTGCTGGACCTGCTGAGGTAGGAAGGGGGATATATCCTGAAGGAGCTTCAAGACCAGCATCAGCCAAGATACTATGCATGGGGCTGGATAATGAGAGGCTTAAGCAAGGGGACTGGAATATAAAGTTGGACAATTGAGAATTTATTGATATGGGGGCCCTGTCTTCAGATTCAGAATTTAACAATTGGGCCATATCCCTAAGAAATGGTCTGAATATCCTGCTACGGTGGCTCCTGGAAACTTGGAGAAAGTGATGAAAAGAGTAAGTAAAGAAGAAATACACAGAATTGCTATCTACGAATGAATGACAGTAGAAGAAGAAATAGAAAGCTCCTACATAACTATGTAAGGCTGGAAACTCCACAATAGCTATGCTCTGTAGAAGTCTATAGAGAATATTCCGTTTACCAAAGCCCTAGAGAATGTACTTGAGAGGGGCCCCAGCATCCTAGCAAGCTAAATGAGGCTTTCGTCTGTGGGCCAAGGCTGACAGTAGGGGTTGCCTTCAGAGAGACGTTATAGAGCTGGGCTCAAGGATAGCGATGGAGATGATGGGATCCTGCATAACAGAGGTCTGTTGTCACTTAACTATCATAGAGAAGTTGGGTGAAATCAATAACGATAAGTATCAAAACCGAGGAGAGGCCAGAAGAATTTAAGCCACAGAACAGTGGAGATTATTAAAAGAATAATTCTACTAAGCAGAACCTTTTTCCTCTGCTATCTTGCCTTCTTTTGGATTAATCTTTTTAGAAATTCTTCTATTTTCTATTTATTAATTTAATAAATATATATTCTTATAATGTCTTTTGGTGGTTACTGTAGAAATTGCAACCTGCAATTCCTGTTTTATTACAGTTGAATATTCCATATTTATGGCATATCCATTTTACTTTTTATGATAAAATATGCATAACATAATATTTATTATTAAACATTTTTAGATGTACTAGTCAATGATGTTAAATACATTCGTAAAGTTGTGTAACAAGCACCATTAGCCAGATCCAAAATGTTTCATCATCCTTAACATAAACTCTGTACTCATTAAATAATAACTCCTCATTCTCTCCCCCTCCCCAACCCCTGGTAACCTCTAGTCTACTTTCTGTCTATGAATTTGTCTATTGTAGGAACTGCATATAAGTGAAATCACATAATATTTGTCCTCTTGTGTCTGGCTTATTTCACTTAGCATAATGTTTTCAAGGCTTTTCCATATTATAGCATATATCAAAATCTTATTCCTTTTTATGGCTGAGAAATTCCATTGTATTCATCCATTCATCTTTTGACGGACACTTCACCGTTTGTCTATTGTGAATAGTGCCACTATGAACATTGGTATATTTTGGTCTGTTGAAGTCCCCAATTTCAGTTCTTTTGGATGTATTCCCACGAGTAATTCATTGCTGGTTCATATATTAATTCTATGTTTAACTTTTTGAGGAACTGCCAAACTGTTTTCCACAGGAGCTGCACCATTTCTTGTGAAATGCACAAGAGTTCCAATTTCTCCACATTTGTGCCAACACTTATTAATTTATAGTTTGTTGGTTTTTTGTTTTGTTTGTATTATTTTTATAGCCATCCTGGCAGGTGTGAAGTGCTATCTCATTGTGGTTTTGATTTACATTTCCCTAAGGATTAATGATGTTGAGCATTTTTGGATGTGCTTATTAGCCAGTAGTATATAGTTTATAGAGAAATGTCTATTCAAATCCTTTGCCAATTTTTGATTTGTATTTTTTTTTATTGTTGACTAGTAGAAATTATTTTTGTATTCTGGATGTTAATCCTTCATCAGGTATATGATTTGCAAACATTTTCTTCTATTCTGTAGCTTGTCTTTTCACTTTCTAGAAAGTGTCTTTTGATGCACAAAGTTCTTAATTTTGATAATGTCCAATATATCTATATTTCTTTCATTTATTGTCTGTGCTTTTGGTGTTAAATTTTGTTAAATCATTGAGAAATCCAGTATCATAAAGGTTTTTTCCCCAATATTTTTTTCTAAGAGTTTTGTAGTCTTAGCGCTTACATTTAGGTATTTGACCTATCATGAGTTAATTTTTGCATACACTGTGAGATAAGGTCCAAATTTATTATTTATGCATGCAGATATCCAGTTTTCCCTTACCATTTGTACATAAAACTTTCCTTTCTTCATTTAATTCTTGTCACCCTTGTCAAAAATAAATTGAGTGTATATATGGAAGAGTTTATTTCCGGGCTTTCTATCCTATTCTATTGGTCTGTGTATTTGTTTTTTGTTTTTTTTTTTTTCATGAGGAGGACCAGCCCTGAGCTAACATCCATTGCTAATGCTCCTCTTTTTTTTTTGCTGAGGAAGACTGGCCCTGAGGTAACATCTGCTGCCAATCCTCCCCTTTTTGCTGAGGAAGACTGGCCCTGGGCTAACATCCGTGCCCATCTTCCTCTACTTTATATGGGACGCCGCCATGGCATGGCTGACAAGCAGTGTGTCGGTGGGCACCCGGGATCCGAACTCGCGGACCCTGGGCTGCCAAGCACGAACTAAACCACTGCGCCACTGGGCTGGCCCTCTATGTATTTGTTCTTATGCCAGTACTATACTTCTTTTAAAATGATCTATCTGTATTTATTTCCAAATTTTCATTATAAAATTATATTATTTTTGTGATAAGAAAAAATAAGTATTAAGTAGACATACAAACAACGCTCCTTTGGCCCGTTTCTCCATCTAGATTCTGTCACTTCTCTTTCTTTCCCTTCATAGTCACTCTCCTCAATTGAATGTTCTACTCTTAACCTCTCATTATTTTTAATAATTTTTTCCAAACACCTTCTATTAATAAAAATAAAGCAAGTTAAAAAAGACATAGATGTTATGCAGGTATTCAAAAAAGTGGGAATGCAACTGGCCAATAAATCCAGTAACTGATGCTCAATATTACTAGAATTTAGGGATGTGCACATTAACAATTTTAAAATATGCTAACACACAATCTGGCAGAAGCTTAAAAAAATACTCTGGTAAGGTGTGGAAACATAGAAACTCTTATTTGTCCCTAGGAATGTGTGAATTATTGTTACCACTTTGGAAACTAAATGGTAGAATCACTAAATTAAAGCATATAACATCCATCCCTCAAGCATAATTTTGGGGATCTCTCCTACATAATTAACATTGTTAATATATAAGGGCATAATTCTCTTGATGTCAGTTAAAACAAATAAATCCTTATTTTTTAATTAATGTATATTTATCACATTTTATTAAGTTTTAAAGTATTTTCCGTTAGGGAAAATTTAGTCTCTTTGTGTAAGCACTTCGCCAATGATAATTTATTTATGTGGTAACGATTCTGGGAGGAACAGAAATAACACTAAAATGCACCAGTGTTCAGAGGTCCTTAAACTAAAAGCCGGTGTGTTATTTATTCATTCATTTGGCAGATAGTCCTACAAAAATTGAGCATGTTGGAAATGCAAGTACATTAATATTTCTTAAATCTATTGAGTCCTGACTGTTCTCAGATAAGACATCTATGTAACTTCCATTTATTTTGAAGATAAGAAAATGAAGCTGATAAGACTTTAATGTAATTCAACTTAAAAAGTTTTAGTGGAAATGACTTTGTCTACCTATCAAATTGATGCAAGTGTTGTTTGTATTTTTCAGATGATTTTATTACATCTGAAATGTTACCATCAATTTTAAATAGTGGCTTTTATGTTTTCTATAAAGTTTCATGATAAAAAATTTGCAAAATGAAGTTTGGTAGGGATTTAGATACACAGTAACAATCGGGACATGTATATAATCAAAACAGATATATTTAAAGAGTATTATATAAAAAAAGAAATGAGAGGTCATAGTGCAGATATGTTGGATATTAGTCAGAAAAATAAAACTACTATTAAAACATAGACATAATCAAATTTGAACTGCATATTTTCACCCTAGTCAGTGCAATTTTGACCACTCCTATAAAGGCTTATGTCAACCCTTTATAGGGTTGATGTGGGTGCAGACTAATGAGGGTAACAGTGGGATTGCATCCTAGTGGTCATCAACAGCAGAGACTAAAGAGAGAAAAAGAGAAAATTAAATGTTCAAAATAGAAAACATAATGTTAAATGTATTGATTTTTCTTTGGAGAGAATTTGATATTTATTTAATAAAAAATATGTGTTTACATAAGTTATTATAAAGAGAGTAACTATTGAACACTGGTGATTATACACACACATACACACATACACATATGTATATGTTGTATGTATGCATATATACTTATTTTAGTATAATTGTAATATGTAATATAACTAAAATAGAAAAATTATAGTTAATAAATGAATAAAGTTTATTTGAGAATGTACTCCACATAGAAGGTGTGCATATATAATCAAGAGAAAATGAGATGAGCCATTTGATGTAGAAAAATAAGTGATAGTAGGCACCTTAAAACAATAAGAAGAATCTTAAAAGAATGTTTATTAATTAACAAATCGTGATGAAATATACATTGTTCAGAGACTATGTGTTAACAACATTTCTGCAAGACTAAGTGAAAAATATAAATAGCCAAATGACCCATGGAGAAACTTGGGTGTGTAGTGACATAAGCTAGAAAACGCAGGAAAAAAGACAACTTTTAGCAGAAGACATAGTTGGTTTGAGACAAGGCAAATGTGAGATGTTAAAAGGTACCTAAGGGATTTCCAGTTTCCGCACTGATGAGTAAAGAACTTGGAAGTTGTCACTCCCATTCTTGCAACTAGAAAAAAGCCAGAGAAACTGAAGATCCATGACTTTTCTTGGACCCATCAGAGAATTGTGGTATCAGGGCAAATGGCCCCTCTGCAATCTGGACAAACAGGTGCATCATTCAGTCACAGCCAACATCCGTTTATCTGAAGCACAGATTGCTGGAGCCATACATTTATATGAACACTGAAAGGGTCATTCTGACAAATCGCTGAAGGCTGAGCGTGGAGTAGCATGAGTGTGAGAAACTCCTATGGTCCACAGTCTTAGACAGACCCCCACACTTTCCTTGGTTTTCCCTACAGAGACAGTACCAGGTTCTCAAGGTGTAGTTCTAAGAAAGATCCTCCTGGGGCTCTGGCAGCAGGAGGGGAAAGGTAACCATTGGGAAACAGCACAGCATCGTTTTTGTGACAAAGACCTACTCTCTGGGGGCAAGGAATTTGTCAGATGGAATTCTGAAACTTATCCTACCTGGAGAAAGAGGGTTTGTCCATGTTCCATCCTCCTGTAGCCTCTCTAGCTCACCTTTGGGAAAAACAAAATCAAAATTCATGGTCAAAAAGGGCCAGAGTTTCAAGGAAATAGATTGCAAATATGCATACAGGGAAGTAAATATACCCTGCAGAAACACTTCTGAAAATCACAGCTCTGAGCCACAGGCTCACTAAACACTGAGATTTCACCAGAAGGCTGTAGTAGTCTCCCCATCTCCCGCATCTCCCCATCTTCACACAGGGCACAAGGATAATGGGAGTGGACTGTAGCTGCAAGAGCAATGAGACATGGACTCTCTCCGAGCTAGAGTATAGAAGAAGCCCAAATAGGGGAGACAAAAAGGACATTAGAAGAATTTGAAGCCTCTGATACCTAAATGTACAACAAACATTACGCACAGCTGAAATCCTAGCTAGATTAACATAAATCTTCACACTATAGGCCTATACACCTTTGTTCCTCTTGCCCAATATAACTGTTTGACTTTGAACAAAATATGCAAAACATGCAAAAAACCCAAAAACACAGTCTGGAGATACAAAGCAATCATCAGAAACAGACTCAGAGATGTAACATAGATGTTAGAATAATCAGATAGGGAATAGAGTAACTATGATTAATATGTTAAGGTCTCTATGGCAAAAGTAGATAGTATTCAAGAACAGATGGGCAATGTAACCAGAGAGATGGACACACTAAGAAAGAATGAAAAAGAAATGGTAGAAATGACAAGCACAGTAGTAGAAATGAAGATTGCCTTTGATGGGCTCATCACTAACCTCAATACGGTGAGGATACAATCAGCGAGCATGAAAATGATGAGTAGAAACTTTCCAGTCTGAAAAGCAAATAGAAAAGAGAGTTGGGAAGTGAAAAAATCAAAAACAGCATGTCCTAGAAACAGTGGGACAATATAAGTGTAACATGCAAATAATTGGAATAGAAATCTTCCTCCACTTCGATGGGGCTACATCCCACTAAACCCCTTGTAAGTTGAAAACATATTTAATCCACCTAACCCACTAAACATCATGGCTTAGGCTAGCCTACCTAAAATGTGCTCAGAACATCCACATTAGCCTACAGTTGGGCAAAATCATGTAACACAAAGCCTATTTTATAAAGTGTTGAGTATCTCATGTAATTGATTGAATACTGTACTGAAAGTGAAAAACAGAATGGTTGTCTGGGTACAGAATGGTTATAAGTGTTTCAGTTGTTCACCCTCATGATCAAGGGGCTGACTGGAAGCTGTAGCTCACTGCCACTCCCCAGCATCACAAGAGAGGATAGTACCACATATTGCTAGGAAAAGATCAAAATTCAAAGTATGGTCTCTGCCAAATGCGTATTGCTTTTCCACCGTCATTAAGTCAAAAAATCATAAGTCAAATCATCATAAGTCGGGGACTGTCTATCCAAAAAAGAGAGAGAGAGAGAGAGAAGGAGAGTATGGAGCAGAAAAAATATTTGAGATAATAATGGCCAAGAGGGTTCCAAAATTAATGACAAACACCAAGCATCAGATACAGAAAACTGGGAGAACATCAAGTAGGATAAATACAAAAAAAAAAAAAAACCCAACCAACCAACCAGAGAATATCTGAAATGAAAAAGGGGTCATCTGATCCCATGAACATCAAAGGATTCTAAGGGAATAATATGAACAACCCTATGTCCACAATTTTGATTATTTATTAAAGAACATGAACTACTAAAAATTCACACAAGGAAAAATAAACTGAATAGCCCTATATTTGCTAAAAAAATAGAATAAATAACTTAAAATCTTCCAAAAAAGGAAAGAATCAGACTCAGATCGTTCAGAGGCAAATTCTACCAACATTTAAAGAAGAAATACCAGTTCTCTACTATCTCTCCCAGAATATAGATGCAGAATGAACACTCATCCAATATTAACTCATCCAATATAAGGCCAGCGTCACAATACTACCAAGCCCAGATAAATATATTACAAGAAGAGAAAAGTACAGACCAATATCTCTCATAAGCATAGAAGCAAAAATCCTCAACAAAATATTAGCTAATAGAATCCAAGAATGAATGAAATGAATAATACACCAGAATAAGTGGAAATGATTCCATGTATGTGAGGATAGTAGAATATTTGAAAGCTAATCAACAAAATTAACATATCAGCAGGCTAAGGAAGAAAAATTATATGATCATATCAATTAATGCAGAAAAAGCATTTAACAAAATCCAACACCCATTCATGATAAAACCTCTCAGAAAACTAAGACTAGATGGAAAACTAATCAACTAAATAAATATCTGCAAAAAACCTACAGCTGATACCTGTACTGGATACATTTTCCCTGAGATTAGAAAGAAGTCAAGAATATCCTGCCTCACCACTCGTATTCTGTATTACACTGGAAATCTTCACTAGTACACATAGATGAGAAAAGGAAAGATATACCAATAGTAGAGGAAAAAAAAAAAACTGCCTTCATATGTAGATGACATGATTGTCTATGTAGAAAACCCTAAAGAATCTACCAAAGAACATCTATAAGTAATAAGCAAATATATCAAGTCACAGGATACGAGATCAATACACAAACATTTATTGATATACTATGTACAAGAAATGAACAATTGGAATTTCCAATTAAAAATCAGTACCATTTACAATAGCACCAAAACATTAAATACTTAGATATAAGTCTAACAAACAGGTATAGGACTTAGTTTCCTATTGCTACTGTTACAAATTGTTGCAATTTAGTGGCTTAAAACAATACAAATGCATTTTCTTACACTTCTGGAGTTAGAAGTCTAAAATCAAGGTGTTGACAAGACTGCATTCCTTTTGGAGGCTTCAGGGAAGAATTTGTTTCCTTGACTTTTGCATCTTCTAGAAGCTTTCTATGTTCCTTGACTGTGGCCCTGTTCTCAAATCACTGTAACCTCTTGCTTCCACCATTTCATCTCCTACTACTCGCTCTGATCCTCTTCTCTCCCTCTAATGTGAACTCTTGTGATTACATTGTGTCCACCATACCCAGGAGAATCTTCCAATCGCAAGAGCCTTAATTTAATCAAATTTGCAAAATCTCTTTACTTTGTAAGGTAAGAGATTCACAGGCTCTGGGGATTAGAATGTGAACATCTTTGGGGGGAATTATTCAGCCTATCACAGGATCTTTATGTCAAACACCACAAAATTCTGGAAAACAAATCAAAGATCTATATAAATGGAGAGATATTGCTTGTTCATGGATTTGAAGACTCAGTATTGTGAAGGTGTCAATTTATTCGAACTTTATAGAATCAGCACAATTCCAATCAAAATCCTTGAAAGCTATTTTGTAAATATTGACGAACTGATTCTAAAATGTGTTTAGTATAAGACAGAGAATCTAGAATAGCCAACATTGAAGAAGAAGAAGAACAAAATTATAGTACTCACACTATCCAATTTTAAGACTTACTTACAGTAGTCAAGGGAACGTGGTATTGGTGACAGAATAGATACATTGATCAATAGGATTAATAAAATATAGAATTCATAAATATACCAACACAATTATATTTAACTGTTTTTTTGGCAATGATGTTAAGGCAAGTCAATGGGGAATGATAGTCTTTTCAACAAATAATGCTGAAACAATTGGATGTCCATTTTGTTAGGCAGAATAATGCCCCTCCCCAAGATATCCACAACCTGAACCATGATGTTACACTTATGTAACAAGAGTGGATTTGCAAACAGAATTAAGATTATGTACCTTAAAACAGATAAATTAATCTAGAAAACTATTTTTGAAAATTTTAACACAATTAAACATAGTCTTATCATACCATGTATATATAGAAAAGAAATACAAATGTGATAATGATTTAAAGCAGACTTTTTAATTAATTTTTCTCAGACATTTTGAGATGCTTTTGTATACTAACTTTTTTCTTTTATGTATTAATTATAAGTTAGCTGATTCTATTAGTCTTCCCTTTATATTTTCTACCTCTGATGAATTTAGCCCTTATTTAAAAACCAGCTTCCTTAAATTTTTCAATTTGTTTGTCTTTTTTTTTCCAATTGAATGTGAGCTTTCTTACTTCCAAATATGAGTTGGTTTTCTATTTCTACACAGTAAGCTTAATTAAGTAACCAGTTTTAATGTTCTTGAAGTTTTTTCTTATATATCTGGAATTTAGCATAAATAAGAATAGAGCATGTTTGTGAACAGCAAACTTCCTTATTAAGCACTATTCTATTTTATTGAGATTCTTTAAAGGGTCCATGTTTTCATTATATAGTATTGTATATTTTCATAATTCCTGCTAGGCACATACATTTATAGAGTAATCCTTAAACCCAACCTAACCTTCTAATTGATAATGTGAAATTTCCAAAACAAAATCACCCACAGTATCTTCTTTAGGCTGATATTAACATTTCTGGACTAATTTCCAGTTGAAGCGAACACATGCTTAATAATGCATTAGAGTATGAATCATACGTTTTGAAAACCATTAGAGGTTTATTGGTTCATATTTTATTTATATATGCAACATCGTATAAATATTATTTTTATCACACGAGCTTTTGGTTTAGATTCATACAATGGAAATTTAATTTAAAGGAAAACAGAATATACTTCTCATGAAAGTATAAACAGGTAAGTTTCTATTCTTATTGGAATATGTAATATAAATAGAAAATGAACACCAAAATGGATTCAGATACCAACTTATCACATATTATCTTTCAGGATAAATAAAATCTGATTTTGAACCAAATCTTAGAGACAGAACACAAAATAAAATGGGTTTTAGTGAGGTTGCCATGACTTATATCTCCCATATTAATTGGAGCTATATTTTCAATATAATTAGCAATAGAATGGAATGTAGCATTTTAAATACTCATCAATTTTTATTTCTGTCTCTGAAATTTTGATATAAAATGTCTAGTAAGGAAAAAAACCCATAAATATTTAAATGACGGCTTCAAAATGCAATGTAGGGTATATTCTCTTCAGTAAATCTATTACATTGCACTACTGCTTGAGTCTTAATAATATTCTAATTGTTTCTCTTCTAAATAGATAACAGAAGAATTTTAAATCCCTTCTAGGAAAGTACATTTTTCATCAAGATATCAGGATATGCTCATACCAGCAAAACTATTGATTTGTAGTCAGGATTGTTCTTTCACTGAATTCTGAATTGTTTTTGCTGTGTACGACAACCTTCAGATATGTACAAACTGTGTGGATTCTTAATTTCTAATGTAATTCTAGATAGTGCTTTCTTGCCAATGTGTATTCTTGAAAGGTACCTCAAGCAGACTAATACAGTATATTACATAACATTAGATATATTAGCTCTACAAGTCATTCATCCATTTCTTATGTATAGATGTTTAGCATCTTAGTAAATCATATACCTAGTTTTTGAATTCGGACACTATATATCTCAGAATTAAGATACCATCAGAAGAAAACCATTCTGATACTTATGAATCAGCACAAATAGCAACAAATTACTGTTTCTTTAGAGCATCATTAAAAACATGTTCATATTGAAGTTATTCATTAAGGGATTTTTAAATAAAGAGGCTATTTCATAGTTCCTCCCTGTAGGGATTGAAGTTAAGGGGAATGCTATCAAAAAATAGAAGGAAATCTAACACCACATGAACAATAGCTTCACGAAGAAGCAGGTGTTGAAAGAACAAGAGAAAGTTTATAAATATCAGGATTCAGTTTGGTATGTACTTTGACAGATTTCTCATAAGCAGTTGGTGACTCTCTTTAACATGATAATGTACAATGTTAATTTATATGATCCATTTTGCAAGGATAGTAACTTACAGGCAGGATCAAGTGAGCTGATGGGAAAAGAAGATGAGAAGACTATTGTCAAATAAGTGTTATGGGAGATCAGCTGGGGCTGAGATAAGGAGAATTTCTTCAAAATGATGGTGCAGAAAGAGCAGCATAACATCCTCAGTGACATAGTGGTAGCTAAAGATAAAACGAGATGAGGAGATCTGAGGAGAAAGAAACCAAGAGTAGGTTAAAGAAGATGGATGATCCACCACTCTGAAGAGGAGTAAAGGAGAGTAACCACGTAAAGTAACCACATCCACTTTGGGAAGTAACAGAATCATTGGATGGAACTTAGTAAATCTTCATTTAAAAACATGTATATATTTGGAGAATAGCTATGAAGATACCCCACCTAATGTACTAGCAAATACGCTAAGTAGAGTACCACTGATTGGTTACACTTTGTCGAAGGATCTCTCTCTTTTGCCTCATGCGGTAAAGGACAGTTAGGGGAACAGCATGTATGATCATCTAAAAGGCACCACAGAGGCAATTGATAAAACCAACACCAATTTAAACCTCTTCTTAACTAGAAATAGATATGCACCTCCACAGCCTAGATAATAATAAACAGAAAAATACTCGTCTCTGCTCTACCTGGTGGCGTAAGCCCCAGTCCACCGAGGTTCAGAAGGCCCCAGCTGATGCAACAAGTCAAACAAACATCATCGGAAAAATTAAGGCTACATTACCTCTGTTTAAAATCACACGTTTGTCTGCATAGATATCCCAAGTGAATCAACAGGAATTGAACTGCTATAAACATACAGTAACTTGGCTTAAATTTAATGTATTTCTAAAAGCAGTAATAACCCGTTTAAAATTAAAATTTGAAAATAGATTTCCTAGAGTATTAAAAATAGGAAATAAAATACTAAATAAATATGATGGAGCATGAGAAGAAAACTGTAACATTTTTCTCATATCATACAAGAACAGAAAATAGAGAGATATACCAGGTTTCTGAAAGGAGAAACAAATTATTAATTATACACACACACAGACACCACTACGAAAATTTAAGCAATAAATTGTTTTTTCTAAATTCTGGGAAAGTAAATAAATGTAATGGGTTAGATGAAGTGTTTATCCCTGCCACATTGTTTTTATTTCTGCTGTTCTAAATTATTCTGGAAGAGTAAAGAAACAATGAAAGGTTGGATTGAGGAACTAACCCCACCATGTACTAAAACATACATTATAACTCCAATAACAGAATAAACATGGCGTGTATACCAGAGAAGACCAAGAAAAACAAAAGAAAATATTTGTAAAATGTATACTGGAGTATATTTTAAAACGTATATTGTATACGTTATCACTGGACAAAGAGAGTACCATTAAAATGGGCTTAAGCTATAGATAGTTGTTCGAAAGTCAAATGTATGTATATTATTTATTAGAAAGATAAAGATTGATAGATAAATCAGTTCACAGTGAAAATCAAACATGCAAATGTATAAAAATTAAATATAAATCAAAAATAGAGTAAAAAGCTAAAGTTGAATATATTCTTTATCTTTTAATTGAACAGTCTTAAAAGCAAAGGAAGAAATCACAATAGCTAGAGAATGTCTTATATATACATATATAGACTATGTATATACATATACATCTATTTAGACACATTCTTTGTGGTATTTTCCTGGTACATTTATGTTAATACAAGAAATTCTATATGTGAATATGTATATATTTATACTGTGTGTGTACATAAATATTCTATAATGTATACACACATTTTGGAAAAACTAAAAAATGAAACTAATATTACAAATAGTTACTGTAATTGATATATATGATTTCAAAACTTCTACTCCAATATATAAGGAGATAATTTATATGAATACAGGTTTATCAGAAGAAATACAGATAGTAATAAGCATTGACAAACATTTATAACATCAGTGAATGCAAAATGCAGCCAAAAACTACTTTTTAATAAAATGCTGAACAATATTTATCATTCAACATAACAAATGATTGAGGCTGAGTGAAAAGAGTACTTTTACAAAATGCTGGCTGGAGTGCAAATTGATACTAATTGTTTGTGCTGTCATTTCCCAGAAAATAATCAAAATTTGCAAATAATCAAAAAGTCATATTTGCTTTTTTACACACTCATTATCTGTCACTTTGAAGAATAAATATATTAGTATAACAATTGTCTGAAATATAATGTCTACAAATTTTAGCCTTTACCTTTGAAAATTTAAATAGAGATGCACTTAATGGAAGGAGCAAGCATTTCAATAGATTCAAAGAATGTGTCTGTCTTTTCCAATTAATAGATATCAGGGTCCTTGGAGAAATAGGTGATTCCAGGGCTGGGTTAGGAAAAATACATGATGAACCCATAACATCTCTGGTAACAGAAAGTATGGAAATGCTCAAAACATATTGGGGATATTTCAAAAGGTCATAAAAGTCAGCTTGAGGAGGTTCCCATTGGTAAAATAGGTTGAATAACTATGTGATTAATGTTAGTAATGAATTACAGCATATTGGATTTTAAAAAACAAGAACTATATTCCATGCCTATACAAAATTATAAATATGTAGGTAGATAGGAAGGAAAGTAGATAGAGAGAGAGAATAGATAGATAGATAGATAATAGATGTAGATAGATAGACAGTGGTGAGAAGGGAAAGGTATTATTTATAATCATATTTTTTCACTGTTTTGCAATCATTATAATAATATCTGTTTTAGACATGAATAATTAATAGATGCTAAAATCATTTGCTGTCAATTCAGTGGAGAACAGACTATTAACACAGTTTCAAAATCTCTCTAGGTAGATTCTATATTAATCTCAAGGGTCAAACAATACCTTTTCCATGGAGTAATTTAGACTTTATTGGAGCAAAATCGCTTCAATCAAGTGATCAAAGTTAATTTTGCCAATAATGAGCAAACTAATATCTTGTACTTTGAGAAAGTCAATATATCACTTATGTAACATGCTTGCCAAGAATGTATAATCTGAAATTCTTTATGAAGAAATAATTATCCAAGCCCAAACTGAGGGACATGGACTCCATTCTTTAAAAATGCTAAAGTCTGGAAAGACAAGGGAAGAATGAAGAGCAGCTCCAAATTAACTGAGACTAAAAAGCTATTACAACTAAACGCATGTTTGCTTATGCTTGGATCCTGAATCAGGAAAAAAAAGTGTTATAAAGGTCATTACTGGTATGAATGGTGAATTTGATTATGTACGGTATATTAGATAATGATATTGTTAAATTCACTAACTTTTACAATTTACTGTGGTTATGCAAGTGAATGTTCTTGTTATTAGGAAAGATCTGCTGAAATAATGATCACGATGTTGGCACTTGGTCTCAAACAGCTTGGCAAAGACTGCACACACACACACACACACACACACAGAAAGCAAAAAGCAAAAATGCTATACGAATATAAGAATAAATATAAAATATATATATATACACATAGTATATAATATATCATCATTTAATTATTTAATGCATTATATATTTTAATATTAATATATGATTGCATTAATATTATATGATATATGTGATAATATGTACAGAGTTATATAATATATCTTTTATTTACAAATAAATATAAGAACAATATTTTATCATAATATTCTTTCAGATTTTCTGCTAATATGAAAGGATTTTTTTCAAAATAATTTTTTAAACAGGTCAGGAAAGCAAAGGAACAGTTCAGATTGTGAGTGGAATAATGATGAGGATTTCAGCTTTTATATAAGATTTGTTGTCTTCAAGTTTTCTGGAGTATTTGTGTATTATTATATCAGAATAGTTTTATAAATTCAGAATAAAAAGTTTCTCTCTTCTCCTTATAATGTCTAACTTACAGGTCTCTTTCTATGGATAATCAAGTTTCCAGAAAAATGATGTTATATGCAGTTTCAAATGTCCTATCTTCTGTTGGCTCTTCAGCCCACTGCGCTCTGGAGTCTGCATTAAACACTCTGTTTAAAATGCTCTCACCAGTTCTTACAAGTGACCTCCTATCACTTCATTTAAATTGCTTTCTTAGTTGCTATAGTAATTTCAAATACACTTACCTCCATGGAATCATATGACTTGTATTTGGATAAAATAAATACATTTCAAATAAAAGTAAATTAGGAGAAGCAATTTGATGAGACATATATATACACATCTATATGTGAATGTTATACATACATATATATATATAGGTATATAGCATATGTATACATAAACTATAATGTCTAATATTTTGAATTTAAAAAACACTTTCCTGAACATAATTACTGATGTTAAATAATTAGAAGATGAGAGTAAATCATTCTTTATATTTACAATGTATATTATACATTTCCAAGCAAAATATGAAAAGCCAGTCTGTTTTCTGTAACACTGTAAAACCAACTGGAGGGTAATTTCAGAATGTGGATTTGTAGTGCTCCCCACTTACAAGAGAAAGATTTATTGGTCAGAAAAAAGCAGATAAGGCAATAATACAGAAGAAACTTTTAGTTTTTAATCATAAATTTGTTATAAAAATTTGTTATATTAGCCATAACATCTATTCTTAAAAATTAGAGATAGCTCTGTGTTTGCCAATATGTAATGGAAATGACTTTTAGACTATTTTCTGGTATTTATTATATATACCATTAATTATCTAGTATTCTTAACATAAATAATCAATAATTGTTTATCTTTTTTGGGAGTTATGCAAAATTCTGATTTGGATATTCAAAACAGAAAAAACATTTTTTAAATGTCCACTATATTTGCTATTTCTATTTTCACTATGTAACTTTGCCAAAAGGTATTTTATATTTTACCACCTTACAAATTAAAAAAGCAAAAATACATAACAGCTTCAGAATCACAAAGATGTCAAATAATCATTCTCCTGATTCCAGCAATCATGCTATTATTTAGTTGCTATTACCTCCCGCTGAATATGTCCCTTCTGTGAGCATATATTACTTCATGCAGTGGGCCTAATGGAACAATTGCTAAATGCACTATAGTGTCAAGTGTGTGAATTTCAATGTCATGTTATTAGGGAAAACAGCCTGCAAAGTTGTCTCAGAAATGTTGAATAACGGGCTGTTGTCAGCACGAGTTCAACATGTATCGAATACTTTACGGACTCAACACATTTCAGCTTTAGAACGTGGACTAAGCAGGCAAGGGTAGTTTCTAACCCCACATGGACTGTTAATTATAATTTGTTTTATACTCTAGGTTGAAACCCTGACCCAAACATGATATCTCAAATTTATTGCATGAGCAGCTAGAGACAATGGGCGATAGTATGTATTCATTCTTATTCCTGCCATAATAAATTACTGCAAACTCAGTGGTCCCTGAGGTCTGTTTCCTTGCTGGCTGTCAGCAGGGCACCATCTTTAGCACCAAGAAGCTTTTCACCCTTTTTTGTAGCTGGTCCCCTACATCTCAGAGCCAGAAATAATGCATCAAACCCTCCCCAGGAAAATTATGTCCAAAGCCTATGATGTATTGCTACCCAATATTTCTTTTTATTAAGAAATTTGCTGAAATTATCAGATTTCTGCTGTCTAAATACAGAAATCAAACAAGACAAGTGAACAAATTTTTTATATTCATAAAAATGTTCTTCTTTTAAAATAAATTGCGTGTATATATCATAGAGTAGGTTTTAGCTAACAAATTAATTTGTTTTAAAAATATAACTTAATATTCTGCTTCTGGCCAAGATACAGTAAACGGGACAAGATTTACACTCCCATCAGTTAAAAAAAACAAACTAACTAAAATAAAAGAATATATGAAGCAATAGCTTCCAAGATAGTAAACATCAGACAAAGAAGGACAGTGAGACCTGAGACGCAGGAAGCAAACAAATGATCCCAGATTGCACCACTTATGGACAAGAGAGAGCTTCCGAGGCAGAGCCCCGGAATCTTCCTGAGTTGAAAAGACGTCATCTGGGGAGGACAAGGAGATAAAGCTTGCATGGCAGAGTAAGAGGAGCAGAGAGCTGTGCAGAGAGAACCCTTTAGAGTTCTGAAAAGATTGCCCTTCTTGATTTTAGCTGAGTACCTATCATGCATGCATGTAAAGAAATTATCCAAGGAAGGGGATAGAAAAAACTATATGAAAGGAGTAAAGAATCTCTATAGATCACTCAGAGCTGGGAATAGTTACTGATCCCACCAGCCAGATGGAAATCTGATTAATTCTTGAGGCATCAAGTATAGTAATCACCATGGTTTTGTCTCAGCATGAGGTAAAGTTGTCCTGAGTAAATATTGCTCTGATCTCAAATAACAAGCCTAAGAACAAGACCAAAAAAAAAAAAAAAAGAAAATCAAATGAAATTGACACATAAATGACACAGATGACAGAATTAGTATACAAAGATATTAAAACAGTTAAAACAACTTTATTCTATGTGATCAAGAAGCTAGAGGAAGACTAAATGTGTTAAGTAGATGCATGAATATATTTAAAAGACCTACATCATACCATAGAGATAATAAATACATTGTTTGACATGAAAAATGCAAATATAATAAAATGAATTACATATTAGCTATCTCAGAACAAAAAATTAGTAATTCTGAAAACTTAACAACAAAAAAATCATAAAAAATTAAACTTAAAGAGAAGAAAGACTGGAGAAAAATTAATAGAGAATCAGTGGATGGTGAGAAAAAGCATGTAGCCTAAAGTGTGAGGAACTGCAGTCCCAGAAGAATGCTGGGGGCTGGAGGAGGGGCAGAAAATATACTAAAGGACATAAGACAAATTTTTTTCCATATTTGATGAAATCCATAAACCTATGGAGCCATGAGCCCAATGAAATATGACACAAACTAAAGCAAAGCATATCTTAATCAAATTGCTTATAACTGGCAATAAAGAGGAAATTTTAAAAGCAACCACAACTTGTACAAAAGCCACTAGGCACGTAAAGGAGCAATAAGAATGAAAGGATACTTCTCATCTGTTGTAATAAGTAATATTACAATGAATCACTTGTACATACATTGTTTTCCACATGTGATATAAGTTTAGAAGCAATCCAGTAAATCCACTAATAGTGTTAAATAAATTGTGGTACATCCATACATGGAATACTATGCAACTGCAGATAGATAAATAGACAGACAGATGGATAGATGTTAGAGGACAGATAGATAAAAACTGGAACCTTATGAACTGATGTCGAAAGATCTCCAAAACACCATTAAATGAAAAAGTAAGACATATGTAGAATTTAGTACCATCCGTGTAAAAGAAGGATAATATTGTGTGTGTGTGAGATACAAAACAAAAAAGAAGAGAAAGGATACTTCCCATCAGAAACAACGCAGGGCCAGGCCGGTGGCATAGTGGTTAAGTTCTCTTGCTCTGCTTCAGTGGCCCAGCATTCACAAGTTCAGATCCCAAGCGGAGACCAATGCACTGCTTGTCAAGCCATGTTGTGGCAGGCATCCCACATATAAAGTAGAAGAAGATGGGCATGGATGTTACCCCAGGGCCAGGCTTCCTCAGCAAAAGGAGGAGGATTGGCAATGGATGTTAGCTCAGGGAAAATCTTCCCCACAAAAAAAAAAAAAAGAAGAAAGAAAGAATGCAAACCAGTAGACACTGGAGCGATGTCTTTGAAGAACTGAAAGGAAGAAATAAAAATGAGCAAACAGAAAAAGTCTGCCTAGAGTTGTATACCCAGATTTTTGCAGACATGCAAAGAGGAAATCATTAATCATCAGCCATCCTATAACATGAAAACTGTGAGGAAAATCCTTCAGGCAGAAGGAAGATGGTAGCAGATCGAAATCCTCATATACAAGAGAAATGAAGAACATTAGTGGTACATGGTACATACAGGGTCACCATAACAGACTATTTAAAAAAAAATTTACCAAAAGTTATATAGAATGTAAATTGTCTAAACAGCCAAACTAAAAGTTGTAGATTATTAGATTGGAAGCAAAAGCAAGATGCAACTATCCACTGCTAACAAGAAGTCCACTTTAAAGAAAAAAAGGGCTTAAAGTAGAAGAATGGATAATGACATACTGATAAAAATAATACTGATATTAATCAAAAGAAAGCTGAAGAGGCTATATTAATACCAAACAAGTTTCATCCCAGAGGAAAAAATATTATCAGGGATAAAAAGTGTCATTTAATAATGATTAATGCATCAATTCATCAAGAAGACATAACAATCTAAATAGTATGCACATAATGAGAGAGCCTCAAATTATGTGAAGCAAATACTGACAGAACTTCAATGAGAAATACATAAATTTGAAGTTATAGTTTTCAATACTTCTCTCTCAATAATTGACAAAAGAAGACAGAAAATTGGTAAGAATACAGGACGCAAGAAACTTACCATCCACAAACTTGATGGCCACATTTATAGAAAAGTTCATTCAACTATAGTAGAATACATATTATTTTCAAGTACAAATAAAACATTTACCAAAATATGCCCAACTGTGGGCAGTAAAACAAGTCTCAGTAAATTTAAAAGGAATCAAATCACATATAATATATCATTAGTACACAATAGAAATA
The DNA here is from genome assembly GCA_031878705.1 of Tapirus indicus. Taxonomy (NCBI): domain Eukaryota; kingdom Metazoa; phylum Chordata; class Mammalia; order Perissodactyla; family Tapiridae; genus Tapirus; species Tapirus indicus. The sequence goes on from CM062918.1 coordinate 7,308,178, forward strand.
AATTAAAAATCAAGAATAGATATATATCTGTAAAATTCCCAAATATTTGGAAATTAAATAACAAGCTTAAAAATAGCCCATGGGTCAAAGATGAAATAAAGATATGAGAGAATTAAAAATATTTTGAGTTGAATGAAAATGAAAACAGTACATATCAAAATTTGTATCATGCAGCTAACTGATTACCTATGTGGAAATTTATAGCATTTAACACCTATATGAGTGAATAAGAAAGGTTTCAAATTGCCGACCTTGTCTTCCATCATGACCAGCTGAAGTGTAAAAGAAGCAAATTAAATCCAAGTTAAACAGAAAAAAAAAGAAAAGAAAACCCACAGAAGTCAATAAAGTAGAAAACCGAGAGTGAGCACAGAACATTAATGAAACCAAAAGCTAGTTCTTTGAGAAGACTGTACATATACATGTACACTATATGTAGAATTTTGTAAGCATAACAGATGTACAAACATATTATATGTACATTTGTGTGTGTGTGAACCTAATGTATAATAGGTGAGTCAGAGATCTCTTTGGGGATTTGTCATAGGGCCTCAGTCAATACTGACTATATTGGTGAAAAACAGGCGTCTAGAAGGCCTAGAAGAGATTGCTGCTGTGGTGTGAGAGCCGAGCACTAATATCAGAGGTTGTGCAGTGCTTGGTGACCTTGAGGCTCCTACCCTTTCTGAGTGTCAAGAATTCACTGAGAATCCCAGAAATTCAGGGGAAATTCCAGAAAAGCCAAGCCTTAGGAGTAATGACCACCCCATAGGTCATTATACTAAATTCAAAACAGGGATAGACTTGTCTTAAGAAAAATCTAATAGAATGTAAAGAATCGATGGATAACTTAGAAAATTCAACACCTTTTAAAGGAACATTGGTCAATACAACAGTCCTACACAGCATGCACACAATTTTAGCATAAAATTAGAAATTACTAGATATGCCAAGAAGCAAGAATGTGTGACTCATAATTGAAGAAAAAAGTAATCAATAGAAACATAGTCTGTGATAATCCAGTTATTGTAATTAGCATAAAAATATTTATGCATAGATTATAAATATATTCAAAAACTTAAAGGAACATTCACAGTGAGTGAAATGATGAAATATTTTAGGAGAAAAGGAAACTCTTAAAGAAAAAAGAATATCCCAGAACTGAAAAGTTCAATATCTGAGTAGTTCTCTAGGTGAGCTTAGCAGCAGATTAGAAATTCTGAGGATAAAAAGGGTTAATTAACTTGCAGACAGACCAATGGAAATGATCAAATCTTAAGAATAAAGAGAAAAAGGATTGAAAATATGAATAGATTAAATTGAACCCCAGTGATCTATGGAACAATGGCAAGTGCATTAAAATGTAACTTGTTATGTTTTAAAATGTAATAGAATTAAAATGAGTAATTAGATTCCCAGGGAAAAATGAAACAGCAATGGTTCACATAGAATAATTTATAAAATAATGGCTTATCTTTTCCAATATTAAGTGAAAAACATCAATTTGCAAATCCAAAATTCTCACTGACAACCAAGCAGGATAAAATTGAATGAAATCGCTCATAGGCCTCTCAGAGTCAAACTGACAACATTCAAATATAAAGAGAAAATATTTAAAATACCCGGAGAAAAATAAACGTATTGAGTGATGATCGACTTTTCAGCAGAAATAATAAAATTGAAAAGACAGTGTAAGGAAATGCTTAAAGTAATGGGGAAAATAAAATTTGTCAACCCAGTAAAATTTAACATATAACAGTGATATGAAAACATTTTTTGATAAAATAAAGCTGAGAGATTTTATCTTTAGCAGATTTGTAGTATATTAAATTTAAAAGAAGCTCTTCAGAATGAAAATAAATGACATCAAATGGAAACTTGGTTCCATAGAACAGAAAGAATAATAAAAATGGTTAATATTTGAGAAAAGGTTAAAGCCATCTTTTTAAAATTACTTTATTTGAAAGAAACTAACTTTAAAACAAAACTATTTTGGGTGGTATCTTGCAAAAGTAGATATAAAATATGTAACAACATTGTCTTATTTTCTCAGGTATGGATTTGATTATTTTTTGCCAGCTGAGCCTTCGTTAGCACCACAACACAGGGACATGGAGAATTCCTGATACAGAGGTAAGGACCCCCTGGTGACATACAGTTCAACCAGGACACTGACACCAGAGGAAAGGAGGTTCTATAGTTGACCCGTTATCATGGGATCCACTGGTCATCCAGAATAGGCCTTCCTGACCTAGCAATAGAAAGCAGGCTTGAAATGCCAGCTAAGGAAAAAATTCTCTGAAATCTTTCAGTAATGAGATCTTTCAATATGCAATTTGTGCAATATATGTACATTGTGCTATGTATACACACATGGGTCTGGGAAACAAGGGGAGGAATTCCCATTGGCCCACTGGACTCTGCAAGGTTGGAAGTTCTGATCTTCCACATTGGTACCTGGTTGCCAGTGGATGCAAAAAGCATCCCCTTGAATTACAAGCTACAGCTGCCTTCTGAGCACACTGAACTTCTTCTGTCCAGCACCAATAGTTGGAAGAAAATTCACCATTGTCATGGAGATAATTGACCATGGCCAACATGAGGTTATTGGTTATTTTTACACAAGGCGAGAGGAAGGAGTATGTGTGGAGTCCAGTCAATTTCACTGGGTTCCTCTTGTTCCTTTTGTGTGTAATTTTAACTGTGATTGCACAGGTGTAGCAAACCTGGCTTGAGATTACCAAATGATTACCAAAGTCTCAGTCTCTCTAGGAATGAGGGTTTAGGTCAATCCACCAGCTAACCTACCAATACCTTTAAAGGTGATAACTGAGAGTGAGGGAAATTTAGCATAGATCGTGGAGAAGATAGTCATAAAGTACCAATTGCTGAGGCCAATTGCAGCAAAAGCAATTGCAACAATTTTCCCCACTAATCTCCCTCTTCTAGAATTATCCCCATGAGGAAAGCTCCACAGGAACTATGGATGAACTCCTCCCTCTGTCTGTGTAGAAAAGTAGATTTTTGAAGGAAGGGGTGGACTTTGTGGGCCATCAAATGTGCCCTACTGAGGTCTTTTTTCAAAAGAACCTACCTTACAACATGTTGTTAGTTGGCAGCCTCCAGCAGCTACAAATTTACATTTATCAGTCATGCTGGAGCCATCTTCTTCCTGGGCTGCTCCCAGCCAATGCCTGACTGCACATGACTTGGCTAGGAAAAACTACTCTACGTAATAGAAGTAGAAATTTTGCTTCAAAATGGGAAGGCAGAATTGACTCTACTGTAAACTTAATAGGAAAATTCTATAGGGTGGTAGAAAGATTTTCTATAATGATTGAGGTGGGGACCAAAAAGTAGTTTACATTTTTTAAAACTCACAGAACTCTACATTTAACAACCCTGCCTTTCATTAATTTAAGAATATGCCATTTATTTTAAACAATAATCTTACTATTTTTGATGTTTAGAAGTTTAAATATTAGGTTTAGATAACATTTCCAAAAAGGCTATTTTTTGAAATACCAAATAGAATTTGTTGATAGTTGTAAAAGACACATGTTATTTCTGCCTGTTATTATTTTCCCTTGTGTTAGTCAGTGTTTAAGTCAGTCCGTGAAGGAAGACTGGCATGGCAGATGACAATGAAAAGAATAGTGTAGCTTGGGATATGTAAATGATAATGGCAAGAAATAGTGGGTCATACATGAACAAGGAAAAGGACATAGACTGAGGCCACATTTTGTAGATTCAGACTTATTCTTCAGAGATGAGAAATCATTGGATTTTTAAGTAGAGATAATTCATTCACAAAATTGTTTTAGTTAAAATTTGCTGTTTTTACTACTCAGCTTCATGGTCACCACAACATAGTCAGGAGCCTAGTTTTAGTAACTACAGAAAACCAGGTTTAAGACATGAATCTGGCACTTAAGCTATATGACTTTTGATAATTTACCTCCATTCTACAAGCTTCAGCTTTTTCATTTTTTAAGATTTTAATAATACCTTCTTCACACTGTTTTAATAAAGAGCAGTTGAAAGAATACATAGTAATTTACACATTGTAGGCTTACAATACATTTTCAATATTTAGAATAACAATTACAACAGCAATATTAATTACAATAATTTAAAGTTGTCTTTTAGTTAATCATTGTGTTCTTAAAGGATGTGTTCAAATACTGTCATAACATAAAAGTTGTAGCATCTACCATTATGGATAATTTGGTAGATTAGAATAATGCACGTGAAAATATAATGACATATTATTACATAATAAACTTCCAGGAAGCATGCACACAGTGTGTTTTACTGAGAAGTGTGCAGTCTATATGGCCAACAATAGGAACTAGTTCAAAATAAGGCAGATAGGTAAACTAGAGCCTGATTATGGAGTGCATTGACATCTATTTTCCATTCCATCATTGAAAAGTTGACAAGATATATGATTTTGCATATCTTTGAGAAAGGCAAGTTTTGAGAAACAGTAATCAACCCAGATACTTGGAATTATTGAGAGAGAAGAAGGAAAATATCAGGCTGAGTAGCTTTAAAGCTCCTATAACCCATTGAGTCAGGAAAAGATTAATATCCACTACGGGTCGGTGGAAGTAGTCATGAAGGATAAAGTGCAAATGTAGTGAATCAATGACTTAGGAAAAATGAGATGTAGGGAAGAGTTAATTAAAGCGCTTATTATAGCATCAAAATACTACTGAAATTTTTAAATACTGTCATATTATAAAAACATGGAAAGGTGACAAGTAAAATTATTTTATTGATAGTAGATCCATATCTCAGAAAAATGAAGATATAGAACAAATTTGAGGAGCAAAATTTGGGAGATAGAAAAGATAAATGAGGGTTTGAAAGTGCCAGGAAAATAACAGATACTTATCAATGAATAAAATTGTAATAAAAGATGACATCATGGAACAGTGTATTAAAGTCTCCTAAACCTGATTATCACTGATAGTGACAGGACTGTGATGTTTGGTGAACAGCAGAGGAGTGAGGTGGGAGAAAGGAAAGCATGGAAAACGGTGTAGTGGTTTATCTTTATCACCACATAAGAAGACAGCAGGTTGCAAATAGCTAGCTCATATTGGAAACAATTTAAACAATTCCCTAAATATAATAGCAGCAAGATGAGCTTGTTTGAAGCCTTAAATTCAGATCAAATATGTAGACAATCTATCGTAATTATTTATGTCACCATCATCTTTTATGTTGACATATGCTGAAAACCTGTTCCCCGAGTGATTATTCTGAACAAAAATACCTCAGAGGCAGCTAAAAATAAATGTACCTGCACTGATTATGTGAATATGTGGTATATTCCTTCAAAAATGTCTTTTGAATTGTGGAGTAGTGGAGCAAGAGAATTAGCTGGTAGTTTGGCCTCTTGGGTTTAAAATTTTCTCTGAAGCTTATGTAATTTAGCCACTTAACCTCTGAGCTTGTCCTACCTCATTTGTAAAATGGAAATAATAACCTTGCCCTGAAAGCATGTTGGAAATTAAAGCCTCCATCATAATTAATGCTATTCATTTTAATATGCTTAATTAATACAGCATGGCCACTTAAAAAAAGGAACTGCAAAAAACATTTTGTTGAATCTTACCTAATTAAATTTGGCTAACAAAATAACACAATTTGGTATGTGAAATTATCCTTTCAAACTGACAGGAGAGCATGTCCATTGTAAGAATCTCTTGGTCTGAATCTGACATATATATGAAATATGTTATAGTCATAAAATATATCTGTACATTAGTATGTATTTATATACATATGTGTGCTGAATTTAAATATAGAATGAATTAACCTTCACACAGATGTATAAGAACACGTATTAATATGAATATAAGAAAACCTGGAAAATTAGAAGAAATCAATTAAAAATACTTTTAAATATTATTGATTTGATATTCGTAAGAGTTTGAGTTAGGTCAAATTTCATTTGGGCACCAATTTTAAAAAAAGCATATGGTATTTGGTAAAGGACTCAACCTCTAAGTTTCCTCACCAGAAAAATTAAAAAGTGAGTATTTGCTTTGTGGACAAGGGGATGACAGAGCATTTGAAAGGTTCAAAGACTGACATGTAGTAAGCAATCAAACCTTAGCTTCTTTTACCTCATGTTAACTTAAGGGAAAATCAAGATGGAAAGTTTTTAAAGGTTATAATGGATTTCGCCAAGTAGGTGAATTGCCTTACATCATCTTTCACCAGTAAGGATAACAAATCTTTAAGAAAGAAGATTATTCTTTGTGGGAGGAAGCTGTTAGAGCAGTAATTATCAACGCTCTTGGACTTTTTTAGGTGTGGGGATGGGGATCTGGAGTTTTTCAACATGTACCCCACCTCTCCTCTCCTGCCCTTCTTTTACTATCTCCGACCCATCCTATCTACCTGCCACCACGGCTTCATGGCCATATGAGCCATCTTTGATCGGTCAGCGTTTTACATGCCCAGTCTTCCTGCATTGGAAAAACATCAAGGCCTCACCCAAAAGTAAAGGCTCTTTGCCTCCCAATTGATAAGTTTCACAGACATCTCTACAAGCAAAGGTGGTTTGTTTTCTTGTTTTTGTTTTTGTTTTTATTTGTTTGGTTTTCTCTTTTGGCTCACATACTCAGTGTTGAGTAGTCTGTGTCTCTTGACAGTATTTGAATTCCCACTGCTGCATTAGTTTGGTGCTGCCTGTTGGTTGGCAGGGTGGAGCAATTTAGGCACTTAAAAAATATCACAAATTCTTCTCAATAGAGAGATAAAATCTAAAAAGATCCTTCTTTCTTTTTATTTCTTTACTATATTAAAAATAATGAAATCTAAAAAAATTATGCTTTATCACTCTGGTGCCTTAAATTCATCTGTTTGGCAGTAAATATTTTGATACTTATTGTACACTTAAATAATACTTTTTCACACAGCATTTTTAATCTACATTAACTTGAAAAGATTTAAATTGGAAGGTCAACTTTAATTTAGAGATCACTAAGTCGATTTGACAACTTTGATCACGACATTTAACCTGCAAATGGATAACAGAATCAGGGACTAAAATGATAAATAGTTCATTATAAACAAATTACAAGTGTTTTCACAATGATTGTGTTAGGGTGGTGTTCTTTGTCTCTTTTGTCAAACTAGAAAGCCTTCTTAATTACTTTTGAGCTCCTATTATGCTCCATTGTACACGGATATCAAGTTTGTTCTGATTAACTTTATTCTTAATATGGCATACAGGAATAGTATGGCAAAACTTTTTTTAAGTTTAAACTCCAGTTGTTTTAACATATAGATGCAGAAGAAATAAACCTCATGGAAGAAAACTGTGTATAAAACAAATTAAAATTTGTAATACAAAAGACTTAGCATAGAGTAACTTTTTTTCCTCCTTATTGGGAAGCACTTTAGCAAACATATTCTCCTTCAACATTTGTCATTCAAAGTAGGAGGAAATAAAAGAGTCAGATATTTCTTATATAAAACAATTTAAAATAATATATTGAGAAACTCAAAGCAAAAAGATTTACCTATAGAGATTGGCTAGCTAAATGTGAAACCTATTCAAATTTATACTAATTAACATAATATCTAGCATAGCAAAAGCATCTGTTGAACTATTAAACAAGGATTTCTAAAACACATGGGTATGCCCACAATGACAATTATTTACTGAAAGAATAATATTCAGATGTAATTTATCAGACTAAATGTTTCCATTATGAAAATAAATAATATGTAACATTTTCCAGTAATATATAGGCCTGAAATACTTTTTTCTTATATAAAAATACTTTTTATATTAGAACCTGTCAGAACCATGATGTTACTTAATACATATAAACAACTTTGTGGGTACTATGATGTATTTTTATCTGATTAAATTAATCCACAAGGATTGCCTTTTAGCATACACAATTTCTAATACCAAATTTAATTTAAAACGTCTTTCTCTACAATATCAGCAACGCTATATGTTATTTGACACTTGCATATAGTAAATCTAAACTTAATGTTTTAAAATACGTATAGCTCTTACATACAACCTTTTGGAAGAGTTCCAGTCCCAGATGGAGACGTAGGAGCCTCTTGATCTCACTTCCTACCACAGACACATCAAATCTACAGCTATACACAAGGCAATTCTCCCTGAAAAAGATCCAGAAATGAGCTGAGTGATTCCTACACATTGGGATGATGAGAAAATAATTATATCATCTACATTGAAGGAAACAGGGGCTGACTTCGATCCTGTATGCTAACAACAAACTATCAGAAAGAGAAATTAAGAAAAAATCCATTTACAATAGCATCAAAAAGAATAAAATACTTCAGAATAAATTTAACTGAGGAGATGAAAAATCTGTACACTGAACACTTAAGACATTGATTAAAGAAGTTGAAGAAGACACAAATAAATTGGAAGAGATTCTGTGCTCATGGATTGGAAGAATGAATATTGTTAAAATGTCCATCTTATCCAAAGTGATTAATGGATTCCATGCAATTCCTATCAATCTTCCAATGGCATTTTTCACAGAAATAGAAAAAAAAAATCCCAAAATATGTTTGGAACCACAAAAGACCCCAAAGAACCAAAGAAATCTTAGAAAGAACAAAGCCGGAGGCATCACACTTCCTGATTTCAAAATATATTACAAAGCTATACTAATCAAAATAGTATGGTATTGGTTTAAAAACAGACACATAGATCAATGGAACAAAATAGTCCAGAATTAAACCTATGCATATGGTCAATTAATTTATGACAAAAGAACCAGGAATGTATAATAGGGAAAGGATGGTCTCTTCAATAAATGTTGTTGGGAAAACTGGGCAGCAACATACAGAAGAATGGACTGGATCCCTATTTTACAACATACAGAAAAATTAACTTAAAATGGATTAAAGACTCAAATTTAAGACCTGAAACCATAAAAATTTTAGAGGAAAACATACTGGGTAAGATCCTTGATATCAGTCTTGTCAATGATTTTTTGGATTTGACACCAAAAGGAAAGGCACCAAAACCAAAAATAAATAAGTGGAATTACATCAAATTAAAACACTTCTGCACAGCAACAGAAGCCATAGACAAAATGAAAATGCAACCTAGAGAATAGGAGAAAATATTTGCTAATCATATATTGGATAAAGGGTTAATATCCAAAATATATAAAGAACTCATACAACTCAATAGCCAAAAAAAATCTGATTAAAACATAAGCAGAGGAAATGAATAAACATTTTACTAAAGAAGACATACAAATGGCCAACAGGTACATGAAAAGGTGCTCAACATCACTAATCACCAGGGAAATGCAAATCAAAACCACAATGAGATATCACCTCACACCTGTTAGAATGGCTGTTATCAAAATATAAGAGCTAACTGGTCTTGGTGGGGATGAGGAGAAAACGGAACTCTTGTGCACTGTTGGTGGGATTATAAATTGGTGTCACGACTATGAAAAACAGTATTTTTTCCTCAAAAATTTGAAAATAGAACTACCATATGATCCAGCAATCACACTTATGGGTATATATCTGAAGGGAAAGAAAACAGTATATCCAAGAGATACCTGCACTCCCATGGCATTACCACATTATTCCCAACAGACAATATATGGAAACATCCTAAGTATCTGACAATGAATAAATGAATGGAATATTCTTCAGCCATGAGAAATAAGGAAATCCTACAATTTCCTACAACATAGATGAATCTTGAGAGCTATTATGCTAAGTAAAATAACCAGACAGACAAAGACAAATACTCAATGATATCACTTATATGTGGAATTCTTAAAAAAATGTCAAACTCTTAGAAAGTAGAAAAGTGGTTGCCAGGGGCTGGTGGATGGGAGAAATAGGGAGAGGTTGGTGAAAGGAAAGAAACTTTCAGGTATAAGATCAATAGGGTTTGAGGGTCTAATGTGTAACATGGTAATTATAGTTGACAACACTGTATCTTGTAATTGAAATTTGCTGAGAGTAGAGCTTAAATATTCTCACCAAAAAAAAAAAAAAAAAATATATATATATATATATATATATATATATATTTATACACAGCCATGCGCCGCATAAAGGAATTTCAGTCAACAACAGAGCGCACATATGATGGTTGTCCCATAAGATTAGTACTGTATAGCCTAGGTATGTGGTAGGCTATACCATCTAGGTTCGTGTAAGTACACTCTATGATGTTTGCACAATGATGACATTGCCTAACGACGCATTTCTCAGAACATATCCCCATCGTTAAAGCATGTATGACTGCATTTATAAATATGTGACATGATGGATGTATTAATTACCTGAAAGGGAGGAATCCTTTCACAATGTATATATTTATCAAAAAATCACAATGTACACTTAGCTATCTTACAATTTTATTTGCCTGTTATACCTCAATAAAGCTAAAAAAAAAAAAGATCCTTTTGTAGTTCAGAGAAACTAAAACCCAAATATGTTCCATGTTTTGGTGTGCATGTGTCTAGTGAAAACATTTTTAAATAACAAAAAGTATTTTCTTCCTTACTTGTAGAAAATATTACAAAACTGAAAAACTTTGTGTCATGGATACATTCTGTTTGAATGTTTTTACATGATTAATTGTTGATATTTTAAAATTATAATGTTTGTATTTATCATGCTTCAGGTTATGGGAGAAAATCATTATGAAATAAAACACAATTAATGAATTTTTAGCTTCATTATTAATTAACCATTTAAGAAGATCTAAATAAAGTTTTTAAAATCCATATTCATATATAGGAAGAACACCTGGTAATTATGTCAAATAACTCAAATGTAATTTGCAAATTCATTGCACTCTCAATCCAAATAATAATAAAATTTCTTAGGTAATATGATAATCTTCCTTTCAAGTTCATATGAAAATAAACAAAGGTATAGTAATATCACAAAAAGTTGAGACAGACGATAATACAAGAGAAATTGAACTAGCAGAATAAAGGTGTTAATAACAAAAAGTGTAAGAATGAATGATACATGATTTAAACAGAAAAATTATATAGAATTATGAGTTTAGTTTTGATAAAGATGGCATTTATGGTAATGAGGTAGTCCACAATATTGTAGGAAATAGTGTTAGCCTTCCCCCATTTTCACACTTACATATAAATTCACAAAGAACAGATCTTCAAAACACACATATATATAGACTATACATACAAACATATATATGTAACCTTTTTTTCTATTTTATACTATTTGAGTATATAAAGTCTTCCTGAGTCACTCATATAGCTTTAAACAGAAAGAATGTAGTGGTTTTTTTAAACCAAATTTGTTTAAGAATCAGCTAGTGAGTTTATTAAAACTGTACAATCTCCTATCTCACTTGCAGTGACCATGATCTTCTAGGGCTGAGTCCAGGTGTTTTTATCAAACACCTCAGGAGAATAGAAAGAAAGTGATATACAACCCTTTTTGGGAAAAAAAAATCCAAAACATATTAACTGAAAAAAAGGAGTTGCAGAATAATGAGTATTAAAAGATTCTATGTGTATATGTTTTTATATTGCAAAAAATTATATCCATAAATACATGGAAAAGATATTCAAGATACACACCACAATGCTACCAGCAGTTAGAATGTTTGAGTAGGGGCTATCATAATTTACTTCTTTTATCAATTAAATTGCTTGACATTTCTATTTGAGAGATATATTCAAGAAATTACTTATATTTTTAATTATTTGTGTTCCTATTTGATCTATTTGTTTTTGTGACTCTTCTGTGTTTAAAATGTCTAGTTGCATGCATTTCTTAAATCTCACATTTTAGATAAACAATCAAACAAGGAAACCTTATTTTTTATAAGATAAAATAATTTATGTAGGGGCCAGTGGTTAAGTTCACGCACTCCGCTTCAGTGGCCTGGGGTTCGCAGGTTCGGATCCTGGGCATGGACCTACTCACTGCTTATCAAGCCATGCTGTGGCGGGGTCTCATATGAAGTAGAGGAAGATGGGCACAGATGTTCACCCAGGCCAATCTTCCTCAGGAAAAAGAGGAAAATTGGCAACGGATGTTAGCTCAGGGCTAGTCTTCCTCACACACACACACACACAAAATAGTGATAAAAACATGCCACTATTTGAGTTGACTCAGAGTCAGGAGTAGAATAGAGATTTCAACTACTTATTTTAAAAGTTTTCATATTGATTTTTTGTGACATATGCATTTGTCACATTTAGAATTTAAATGAAAGAGATTGAAATCTCAAAGAATTATTCAGCGTAATGGTGGATTTCCATGCAATCTCTGTGGGAGAGGCACACGAGACCAAGACGTGAACTTCAGATGTTCAAAGTCTTCATCTATTTCAAAAGGGCAACTAAGACTCTGATGGTGGCTTTATTTTCCTGCCCGATAAAAGCAATGCCACATGAATTACGAATATGCATGATAATTAGGTAAAAATTAATCTTACTTTTGGAAATTTTCATTTGAGTTAATTTAACAATGCCAAGATATAAATTCATAGCAAAATATGTACTGTAAAATGGTAGATTCTAACTGGGATCTAAGACTACTGCAACTAATTTAAATAGAACACACAATGTCATTATGACTGTACATATTTAATTCTGGACACAGCAATTTTTTTAATAAAAAGCCATCTTCTACTTTTAAGCTTCCATCTTCTCCATGAACCTTTAAATTTTGCAATAATAAAAGGGGTTTCCTTCTCCCTGTGGTGCTTTTACGCCATTCTCCTCTCGGATTATTAAAATGTCATGGAACAATCACTTATTTAGATTATGCTTCCTCATTACACAAACAAATGTTATTTGAGCAAATTCTCTTTTTTAATTAACAAAAAGAAATGAGCTAAACATATTCTTATGCACTTAAATTTTACACTTAATAATGTGTCTATTGCACATAATAGTATATGCATTTTGGACATGTATCAGGCTTTAAACATTTAACTCATTCCCTTTAAGCTTGCACAGTAATAGATTGTATAGATACATCATGTTTTACCTGTCCTACTACTGACTTAAATTGTTTGCAGGTTGGTTTTATCTATACAAGCTATATCGCAAGGAATTTCTTTCAAAGTACATCTTTGTGGACAATGCACATACATCATTAAGTTAAATAGCTACCAGTGGAATAGAGGAACCAATGGTTCTGAGTGATGTTGTTAAATTTTCCTTTGAAAATAACCTCACTTTCTACTGCCATTAATAGTATATGGGAGATTCTCTTTTCTTCTTTCTAATCCTGAAGTTTGAAAAAATCATACTGCCTCAATTTAAAGTGTCCTGGTTCCTGATGTCATTGTAAATCACCACACTCAGATCTCTCATAACTCTATAAATATCAACTCGGCTTGATAGAACAGAAAGGAACTCCCAAGTACTAACGGAGTTTTTAACCATTCATTATTTCTGGAACCTGGGGCTAATCACAGCCTAGGATATACGGGCAGAGATAGAGGTCAACATGAGCTTAAAGACAGTCATCGGTCGAGTGTTTTGAAATAATATTTAACTGAAAATCTACTGCTGATAGAAGAAATTAGAGCAATAATTGAGAAAGTCACAGGAAATAGGATCACATGTGCCATAACCTAGAGGACAACAAATATTTCTATTTTCATATGCAATTCTTCAAAATCTAGTACTATAAGCTTTATCACCTTCCTCATCAAACTACTCTCTTTTATCTTTCTGCATTGTCTTCCTCGGTTAAAAATATAAGTGAGATCAATACAGTGGTGTTGGCATAAATGTCCAATAAAAGTTTTTTGATAAGATTTGCTTTCACTTAGCCTCCCCTTTGGAACTACCTGGTAAGAGAGCCTGACTGAATAGTGTCCCATGCAGAGAAGAGCCATTCTCAGTGACTTTGCCATATCCCCTTGGCCCTGACTGTAACCCTGCATACCAACCCCAAAACTTCCAATTTCACATGCTTGAAACACTGCCTGGGGATTTATCTGATCCTTCTGCTGTACTTCCAAGGGCAGTTAATGCTCTCCAGGAGCAGGTCTCCACCAATGACTGAGGTAGTTGGTAGATAAATCCTCCACTTCCCTCTGATGAGGTAACTGAGTGTTCATGCTCCCTCTCAAAGTTCCCCCGTAGGACTGAGCTGTTCCAGCCAGGCACGCTGTGTTGGCTTCCTTTCCTCCCCTGTCTCACTTGTGGACCCCACAAAGCCTGAATTCAATTTCTTTTCTCAATGTTTGTTTCTGGGAGTAACAATGGAAGAGAGCAACCCTCCAGGCATTTATCATATCATAGCCATACCAAAACAGCAAGCAGGCTTACTTCTGCTTTCTAGCACCGCAACACAGCTTCTATCCCATTCTTCTTCATCAAAAACAGACAAACTACACCTAACTTAAACCTAAAAAGAGTTATAGATATATAAACTTTAATGCAGTCTAAAATAAAGAAACAGGGTAATATGGCCATGACAACAACAAACTCTCTGGTTGGGTGTGTTAAATTAAAATTCACGTAGCCTTATTTAAAAGTCTACACCTCAACATTTACTAGGCAATAAAATTAGTAGTCTGCTTTGTTGGGTAGTCACATCTATGTCACCTATAATGTGTCATCTACTGGAGGAAGTAATTAAATTTGATAGAAATCTTGTTCCTTTAGAAACTGCCCTCAATCCTTTGCTACACAGAAAAATCATTAAATTTAATTGAAGCTATAGCTTCTAAACAGAGATATATGGTACACCTATTTACGTTTAAAGTAGTAATAGAAACAATTTTTTTCAAGTTAATGTTAATAGAAGTAAAATATTATAAAGTAAAAGCAAAACACTTTATATAACATCCTTTTAGAATTTTGAAATTTTGAGATAAGTATCTATATTCTAAAATAAGCTTGATGCCAATGAAGTTTAAACTCAGTGTTCAAAATCATAATCAATATAGTATAAAAAATATTATACTAAATAAAAACATTTTGTTGAAACAGTTTTTCAACCATCTGAAAGCAAATGCATACTTCATAAAATAAAACAAATTAAATAGAGATAATTTCACTCAAATATTTAAATGTCTTTTCTTTATAAAGCCAAGTGCCGTTGTAGGCTATAGTGTTAATAATAAATATTCCTCTGAGGCAAAAAACTTACATAGAATAAATTAAGTTTTTGCTTTATGATTAAATAAATTAAATTTTGGTTTAAATTCTGTGTCTGTTTTACTATATTAGAAATATACTTTGGGGCCGGCCCAGTGGTACAGCAGTTAAATTCATGTGTTCTGCTTTGGCGGCCCGGGATTCACCAGTTCGGATCCTGGGCGTGGACCTACTCACTGCTCATCAAGCCATGCTGAGGCGGCGTCCCACATAGAATGGCTACAACTCTACAACTATGATACACAACTATGTACGGGGGCTTTGGGGAGAAAAAGAAAAAAAGAGGAAAATTGGCAACAGATGTTAGCTCAGGGCCAATCTTCCTCAAAAAATAAAATATATATATACTTTAAATCTTTACAATGGGGATTTAGTAAGTATCTTTTTCCACAGCTCAAATTATGATCATACCCTAATCATATCTACTATTAACATTATAATAGCTAATTATAAATGTTATCAGTTAACATTTCCTAAAAATAATGTTTTCTGAACAGCTTAGCAAATGCTCATCTAATTTTACCCAAAGTGTTTATACCCAATTTATACCAAATAGAAATTAGTTTTAATTTTTTAGCATGACTGTTCTGCTAATTTCAGTGGACTCTATATCAAGTGATCATGTTTTAACTTGAATGAAATTGCTATTTTTGAAGAAACTGAAGGGCTACACCAATAGGATAATGTTTGAATATATGTAGACATTAAAGTGGACATAATATTGTGCAATTTTTAGTTTAATTGAGTGTTTTTCACATATGAGTGCCAATTAGAATCAGCCCGCAGGATTTTCTAAATACATCCCACTTGCTATTTTCTCTCTGTTTCAAGAGGTTTGTGCACGTGCATCTGGGTAGGTATGGTTAGAACTTCACACTAGAGCAACAGAAATCAAGTGGATTGCTTAGGTGTGGTGCTTGCAGAAACTAAATAGAGGAGTGGGCCTCAGGAAAGACTGGAGCGAGCGCTCAAACACTGTGTTACTCCCCTCATTCGTTGATTTTTTATTCACTGATTCAACAAATTTTTCTTGTGGCTCTTCTCCAGCCAGAGACTATGGTGAGACACTGGAGATATGATGCTTAGTAAGTTAGCCTGCTTTTTTTGTTTCTTTCTGTGTCTGTGTTTGCCCTAATTTTCATTCTCTCCTACTCTATCTTCTGTTAATTCTTTCTCCTCCTCTTTTCCTCCCTCTTATTTTCTTCTCCTTTTCTTCCTCCCTTATTTCTATTCTCCTCTTATCTTCTTGAGTAGCAACTATAATCACTGACAGGGCCCGAAGAAGTTGCAGATTTGGCCACCTGAGAGAGAATTTTTGTGAATTTCCCCCCACATAAAGTAACAAAATGCTGGAGGAAGAGAATGTGTGGTCCAGCTTGGGTTGTGGCTTATCTCTAGGCAATCAGTTGTGCCTGGTGGGTGATGTTGAGAGTTGAGGGCTACTGAAGTTTGTATTATAATAAATGCTCTTAAAGTACATATTTAGGTGGCTAAAGTACCGGCTACAATATGGCTTGAAAATATTCAGTGCACCTCCAGTTAGGGACTACTGTGTGAATACTAATGTAAAGAAAAAAGAAACTTTAACCAAGTTTTTTTTTCCCCTCCAATTCATTCACCGGTGTAGTAGGCACAGTACACACCACAGAACATTGCAAAGGTGATAGATTTATCTCAAGTGTCACACTCCGGTGGCCTCTGTGTGTACTGTGACAGCACAGCTTCTTCACCATGCCCACCGCACAATGCAATGACTATGCTGTCAACTAACCTTCCTACGAAAGGGAAGGAAAACATACCTTCCTATTGTTGTGTGGAAAAAAATCTATTCTAGCACATTCTCAGTTAGAACATAGAAATGACTAAGATATGAGTAAAAGCAGTTTTTCCCCCTACAGATAATGATTCCTTCAATAATGTTAATTTAGAAATTTGTTAGTATTGGAATTGTTAGTATAATTTTAGAGTATTTTCAATTATTTTCTAGAGTCAGATACCAACATTGTGAACAATATCCACAATACCAACAATATTAAGTTCATTGTTTGGAATAATGTGTCTGTTTGGAAATGTGTCTTAAGATTATCTGATTTACAAATGATTCCAAAAACCTTTGTGTATTCCACACCTCCTAGCTCAGTGTTAAATTAAATTTGTTGCTAAATTAGTGCTTGTTGAATGACATAGTTTATAAAAAGAAATGGCAAGATAATAATTTTATGGAAAAGAACAATTCCACTGGTTAACAATTCTAGTTCAGGAAAAAATTACCATTCTGAGATTCATGAATAAAAATCTCTCTATCTGAAATTCATCCTAAGTGTGGCATACAGAACAATTCCTGGGCTGTCTGAAGAGCTTCGGGATTATTAGCTCATATCGATTTGAAGGGAATGGTATCCCTAGTTACCAAATCAGCTTCTGCAGCCGTGGTGTTTCCTTAGAGAAATGTATTCAGTTATTGGTCATGCCACACTGGGCTTCCTCCTTCAGACTGCATTGTTACGCTGATGTGGATGCACCCAATTGCCTCTGCTCTAAGACTGTCAGGACAAAAAAACCTTGCCAACCTTGGGGAAGGGCATTCCTGGAATAAACTTTGGCTGTATTGTAAACTGTTAGCTCTGTCCAGACAACCATCAGTCAGTAGAAAATATTCTTTGACGCTTGGTTATTACAATTCAAGATGTAAAAGTTAGGAAAAAAAACCAAAGCAGACCCATTAAATTGAGTAATGCCTTTCTCTAGGCAATGGCAAAGTTGAAACTTATTCTTAAATATAACAAATAAAATTCTGAAGACCACTCATTTATGAACACTTAGGTTATTCTTTATTGTGGCTGAATGGGGTTGCATTAGATCAATCTTTTTCACATTCATTTATACTTAAATATTTATTGGGAAATTTACCTTGTAATTATGTTTGCTTGCAAATTAGTATGAAAAATGTAATCTTATTTAGTATCATAAAAATTTATTTTCTTGTGACTAATTTTCACAAAGCTATTTTATTTCTGGGGCAAGAGTTTCAATAGGTATGTGTGAAAAAGCATCACTTTGGATTCACTTTGCAGATTCTGATCAAATAGGTTAAAGGTGAGTTCAAGCTTCTGAATTTTTACAGGGAAAAACATTTACAGGGAATATTAATGCACAAACAGATTTTGGAATCATACTGCTTTAAATTTCCATTTAAACTGGAACTTTTTTTTAATTTTTTATGTGATACAAAGCATTTTATAATTCTTAATGATTATTAGAGATTTTTTGTTTCTTTCAGGTTTACACAGTCTATATATCGCTAAAGTCTAGAAGAACTTGAAATTTTAGAGTATAATATAATTTATCCAAATCAATTCCATTGAGTAGAGCAGTTGTCACAGGTGGTATTAGAAATACGATTAAATATTTGACAAAAAAATAGCATTATTAACATCCCACACACCTTCTCAAAAATCATATAATACCATTGTTTTAAAAATCATTCTAAAGAAAAAGATGAAAGCTCCCCAAATCTCTTATAAAGGTAACATAACATTAATATCACAACTCAATATTGATAGTAAACTATGGGAATATATACGACCAACTCCACAAAAAGTGTGCAGACTATTCCAAATAAAATGTAAAAATTGAATAAAACAACTTTGGGTTTTTCCCAGAATTTTAATAGTAATCTGATAGTAAAAAATTTATTAACACAGTTTACCCTATAAAAAATTAAATAAGGCAAATAATCATATCTGTGAATGCTAAAAAGGCATTTGTTAAACTTTAGCAAGATTTCCTACTTAAAAAGTGGATAGGAATAGAGGAGAAATAATTTATAAAAACTACTTTTAAAAAATCAAAAGAAAACAGTTTCAAATAAAAACACTAAATTTATTATAATAAATTTAGGTAACGGTAATTCTTATATCTGCTAGAAAACTCTACTAAAATATTCTAAGAATAATAAAAAGTATAGATCAACATTTGAGATGTTATACAATTTATATTTTATATTGAAGTATATTCTATATTGAAGTAAATGTAAAACTCAATAGCTAGTGTTTCTCCATATCAATAAAAGCACAAATATAAAAGGGAAAAAAAACCCTTTTAAGACAGTAACAAAATTATGAGTGTCTAGAAATAAGATGCAAAAGGTATAACACTGTATTGAGAAATATAAAGCACTATGTGAAAATAAAAAGAAAAATACAATATTCTTGGCTAGGAAGATTTAATTTCATAAAGTATCAATTCTCTGCATATCAACATTTAAATATAAGTAATTACAAACAAAATCACAAGATTTATTTTTTAATTGTCTACAACTATTTTAAAGTTCATTAGAATAACAAAAGGTCTTATAAAGTCAAGGATATTATAAACAAGATGAGGGAGTGGAGAGAGAATCTCTGTAATGTAACAGAAATGGTATTGACACACCAATAGACAGATTATTTAGCTAATTTAGAAATAGATCCAAGGATATATATGAGATGTTAATATGTGACAACAGTTGTGGAGGAGACCTTCTTAAGTGAGAGATAGATGCACCAAATTATGTGACAATCTTTCGTATGGTTGGAAATTAATGTATGCCTTTTATTAAAACCAAAGTATCAATGACAGAGTTGAAAAAGGATGTTTGTAATGCACTTACCAAGTAGCTTTTACAAATTTACAAGAAAAAAATAAATACATAAAATAGCCAATAGGATATTAATAGGGAATTTATAGAACGGTAAATAAAAATACTGACAACATGAAAATTTGCACAAGTGCACTGGTAATTAGGAAAAAACAACTTAGAGAAAAAGCAGATGGCGTTTATGATTATGTTTGTGTGAAAAGAAATAAACGTCTTATGTAATCTCTATGTGTGTCTATGAAGGAAGGTGTGGAAGGCTACACCGTGATTTAAATACGATTATCTCAGGGAGGTGGGGACTGAAGGAGTCAGGGTTTCAGGTGAAGTGATTAGCATTCTGTTACATATTTTGTACTGTATTCATTCAACGGACATTTATTGATTCCTTTTATAAGCTGATTATTCTTCTGGTTACTAAGAACATAGCAGTGAAAAAAAGAATAGAAAAATTACTACTGTCAATGATGAATATAACAAGATAAATCATAAAATATATAATTTTCAATATTCGTGCATATGATACAGTTGTAATATAAAATAGGGGAAAATTAAGTATAAAATTTTATCATGAAAATTAAATAACAAAATATGTGTCCATTTAAAATATGTTTTCATCATTTCCTTTTCCCCTCAAACTACAATACTGAATCTACAATAAAAAGTTGTAAAAGCAACCAGTTTTCCTTGCTTCTCACCATTGACCATGGCTGATATTTTCCCGTCCCGTAACCGTCCCGTAATAAGGCATGCAAGAGTTTTAGGATTTTTGTTGTCTATGCAAATCCAGCCCTGTGTTCTATAACGAATTCTTCTGCATCTTGATTCCTCTTAACTGTTGTACATTGGCACGTAAAAACAAGGCTGAAACTTGTCAGAAAGTATTTTGTATTTGGATTTCTTTGTTATTTCAAGGAGATAAGCAAATGAGGATTTGCTTTGCTTATGGTATCCAAAGCTAAAATAAACAAAAGAAAAGAGATTACATCTATATATTTTAATCTACGTGGTATAAAATGTGTTCATGAAAAAGTATTTTAAAAAAGAGATGATAGGAAGAACTATAAAGACCTACATTAGCAACAAGATGTTTTCTTTTAAGAATATAAAAGCATATGTGACAATATATTCTTATATAAAAAAATGCATGCCATTACTCTTTAATAATTGGTAAAATAATACATTTAAAATGTTGCATAATAGTGCAACGAGCATTACAAGGTATGGCACTATTTAAGGTATTACTTTTACAGTGTTTTCTCTGTCCTTATGAGACGTTTATCCGAGGGGTCTCCGTGTCGTGTGCTCTTATTCATTTCCCTTACCACAGTTCATAATCTATGTTTGCCTGGTCTACTAAACGTAATAGTGGTCTCAACTGTTCATCTATATGTTTCATGACGGCAAGGCCCTTTTTTGTGTTTTGGTCAATATTATATCCCTACGAGCCTGCGGTGTCTTGTTTGTAGACACTATTTCCGCCCCTGGCCCTCCCCCGTGAAAAATCAATCTCTTCAATCCCGAAGAGAGAAAAGATTTGGGGGCAATAACTTCTTTTCATTTGCTCTCTCATTTTCCTATACCTACAGCTAAGCCCCTACACCTAAAAGAGCTTTGAAAAAAAAAAAAAAAAGATTTACAACAAATCTTATGTTATTAAGGTATTTCAAAAGAAATTTACTCGTGTGGTTTTTGTTATATTTGGAAACTTCTCTCTCTTGAAGAGAAGTTTCTTTTAAATGTTAGATCATGTTTCTAATTCAAAGCATATTCATATCAGTAGAGAATTAAAAAGGATAATATATTAATACAAATTTAATTTGGTATTAAATGTCATTGTCTTTTCTTCTTGCTTTCTAAATAAAGTCACAAAAGGAAAAAGATTAATATTTATTTCTAATGTTCAGTCAATTAATGAATCTATTTATGTGGCTTGCCAAGATTCACTGTGATTTGAGATTAAATTAGACTTCAATTAGCAATACAAATTTGATATAGATGTACGTACCCTAGTGGAAGGAACTATAAAAAGATACTTTATAAATTTTAATACCAACAAGAATTTGCAAGTTTTAGCTTAATTACATTAACGTACTTAAAGTCAATCATAGAATGACTTTGTATTCATGTTTTATTATACTTTGAAAACCCATTTTTAATGAGAATGACTGAAAAAGGTGTGCAGGTCATGACTGAAACTCAAGTAATGGAAATGAGGGACTGGAAAATTAATTAATATAAGCCCATGTATCTCAATTGTGAAGGTTAATTCTTTTTTCAAGTTGAGCATTCTGCTGCCTTAATATAATTATTGTAAATTAATAGACATATCTTGGTTTTCACAGCAGAAAGCCATACTTACTCAGCATTTTCAAACATTTACATCTTGAAATCAAAGCCTACAATTTCACTGAGAGAAACAAAAGTATTTGCAGGCAAAATAATTTCTCACATCTTCACTATTATTTTCTCTCATGTTTATGCTGCTTATGTATAAATTTTTGCCTAGAAAAGCAGAACAAAGCTGAAAATGTACCAAATTTTTATATATATTAAATAGATGTTACTTTCCATAATTATTATATATATACCAAAATTGATTCAGAGAGATTTTATGTCAATTATAACATTGGCAAAGATGAAAACATCCCCAAAGTCTTCCTATGGACAACTCTGGAAAGTATGAAAACTATTAAATAGTAAGATATTCAAAGCACGTTATGAGTTTGATAGTGAATCCTATCAATGCAAAAAAGGATAATGTTTTTTTGTATTTGTATTATAGTGCTTATATTTTTAATTTGAAAATGAAACTGTCTCTGTGGATGGTTTATCAAGTTGATATTAACACAAATGTTATTGGTATTTTAAAATAAATCAATAAATGATAATTCTTTGCTATTGATGGTATTGTGAAATGGGTAATTAATATTGCCCTTTTAAAATTTATCTTTGGGTAAATTTATTTATCGGCAATAGCCATATTCTGCAATAAATTACTGAGCATTTCTGCTCAGTATTTCTATATAATGGGTATCATTTTGTGAAAAGCATCTCAACAATCAGTAATTTTTTATCACACAGATAAAACAATGGGAATTAAACACTTAAAATACTTGCCTGCAAACACTACTGGAGCAGTTGAGCCAACTAATAGAAGTATAAGCAAATTACATATATAATTTTAACTTTTCTAGTAGCCACATTTGTTAAAGTAAAAAGAAATTGGTGGGATTAATTTCAAATATCTATTTTATTTAACACATTACAGATTATATCCAAAATAATTTAATTTCAACATTCAATCAATATAAAAATTATTGTGTTTTACATTCTATTTTTCTACTCAGTCTTTGAAATCTGGTGTGTATTTTATATTTAGAATACATTTTAATTCAGATACTAAATTTTCAGCAGATGTAATTTATCTGTGTATAAATTTCATAAAACCTACAGTTGAAAAAGTAAATTCATATATCAATGATTTTGCAAACAACTTAAAAGTTTTCAAATAATTGAATTACTAGTTTTAAAAGTTAAGTTTAAACTAGTAAAAGTTGAATGAATGTTTTTTAAAGGAGGTTCTCAGTCACAATAGTCATATTTCAGGGGCTCTAGAGCCATTTGTCACTAGTGGCTATTATCTAGAATAGTATAGATCTCTGGGGTGTAAATCTTCTGTTACACAAATCTTTTCCCAAGGTGGTATGAAATGCAATTAAAAATTATTTGTGAACTTTGAAATGCTATCACTCTAATTACAACATAACATTCTATAAATTTCATTTACTTGTTTTCTGTTTAATTCCAGTTGAACAGCTTATCATTTCTATAAAACGCATAAGATAAAATAAAGGCTTTAGGTTAAATATAAAAAATAAGAGTTGCAGCAGTAGTTCGGTAATTAGAGATATTTAAGCCAAGACTTTATTATTCATTAGCTCTTTGAGACAATTTTGTGCAATTTCAGTTTCCTTTGGCTTTTTCATTCTGTAGATTTAATCTTTGAGGCCCTAGAAAATACATCCACCAGAACTTCAGTAGGTTTATAAAACAACAGTTGATGAGATAATTAGTATAGTATGTACTTTTCTTTTAATGTGAAAAATGCTTCATTAATAAATCTGAGCAGGAGTCTAGCTTTAGTAATCCATCAGTATTTAATCATTCCACCTTAAATTTCTCTCAATTACTGGATAGATTGCTTCTGTAGAATCACACATATCTCAAGCTTTCAGATGAATATTAGACAATAATATTTAAATATACATACAATATTCCTTCCATAGATATATTCATGATATTATGTGCATTTTGAATGAAGAATAAAGTAGAAATTAAAGAAATGCATGATTCATGATATTATAGAAGGGATGTGCAATCAACTTTTTCTGATTTAGTTTTTTTCAATCAGAAACAGCCAATAACATTAACCATAGTATAGAAAAAGGGCTGGCGATTTCACAGGTACTCTAAATGATTTTACCAATGTTTGAAATTATTCAAAATAGTTTGAAAAATTTATAATTATATTAAATTTATCTTTTTCTTTTAATAGGAATTGACATATAAATATTACCTCATATGTTATCACAATATTTTATTCAGTTAGCAATACCTATTGTGTACTCAGGTTTTTTAAGAGTAGCTAAATTTATGGAAAAGAGGATTTTGGCAGAGGAAAATATAAAAGATATAAATATATAAAACAACACATTGGGTAAAGAAAAAATCAAAAGTAATTATATCTAATCTAGAACCTCGCATCACATTGGAAGCCTAAACTTGTTAGTCATTCTTCTGGTATTTGTGGCTCTTGGCAATGACATAACTACCAGCTGTGATCAATATGCTGAAATTACCAATATATTTTGGCTTGAGTTTTTGAAACATTAAAATGAGAGAAATCAATAAGTCCATAAAACGAAGACATCGATATGAGATACCTCTATATACATTATCTACATTATACATTGTATACATCTACATTATACACAGTAACATCCCCACTTTGAAGTAACCCTATTCTAACGACTTTTACACTATGATAGGTGGGCTATGAGGCTGTACCTGTTGGTCAGAACAGGTAAGCAATTATGTAATGGAGGATGAGCTTTGTCCCACATATTTCTCAGGTGTAAATCTTGAACAGAATAATTGCTATTGCAAATGAAAACAACTAAAACTGAATTAGGAAAAGGAATGAATCTTATTTAATTTTTCAATGTAAAAGGGAAATATATAATACCAAATGTACAACTCCAGCATTGAGTCATTTTTACTTGACATAAACAGCTGAAGTAAAGTGATCACTTTAGCTATTTTGCACAAAAATGTAGTAAATTGGCATCTTAAAATGGCCATTTTAGCTAAAGAATAGGTACACTGACAATGTAAATATATGAATCCTCAGTGGTAATGGAGAAAAATGTTTCTGGTAAAGAGACCATTGTAGAAGTGAGCAGATATCACCTGGATGCAGTTTCCTTAAGGAATTCCGATTAAATTGAACAAGGTTTATATAATTTAATATAGCTTATATGCTTTTTTTGGATGTTGAGATTTATTGACTTAGTAGGAGAGCACCTGAGATTGTGCTGCAGATAAGTAGGTATATGTAGGTTATTGAAAATGCTAAAAATGCCTTCAGGAAAACTGTTTATTCTTCTTTGTTGTATTTTCTCAAGGTTAAGGTCTAGTTTTCAATCTGTTCTAATATAAGTGGAGATTTTAAATTTTAAACATTTTTACAGTAAAATAGAAATAATGATATTCTGGTAGATTATGATTTTTATTAACTTCTTTGCATTTTGAACAGTATGTTGGTTTGAAAACACTTTTCAATCACATATGAAACACATAGTAATTCTAAAAAAATCCTTGCATAGTTGATAAAATGATGATGATACTACAGATAAGGAGTTAACAACAATCAGAAATTACAGAGAGGTAGGCTTTACCTAAAAAGGAGATGAACATATAAAAGTATAAAAAATGATATTATTTTTTACTTAACTATTCATATTTGGTTACTTTGTCTTAAAATTTAGTTATAAAAATATGTTATCATCCAGATGTGTTTAGGATGTCAATTACCAGATTCCTAGTGTATGGATGCCCCCCACACATATCCCTAAAACTTTCCTAAAAAATTAAAATACTTTGTTTTAATATTGGTAAAACTATGTCTTATTGTACTTTTGATCTTATATTAGGTATGGTGTCCTTTTGTCCTTAAATGGAATATAATTTATGATATTTAACTGTCTGTTAAAATTAATAAAACATTTTTACAATGGTGTCTGGAATGGATTATGATACCATCATCCATGAGAATCTAGTAAAATCTGTTCATTCTGAGACTCTACCAAGGTTTTGATTTATTGTCTTGGGCATTGAAATATATACCCATAGAATAAACATTGACAGTAACCCAAAGGAATTCTTTGTAAAAACCACTCACTGCAGTCCTGATTTGAGCTAGACTTAAAAACACAGTAACAATTCTATACACTGTACACATGAACCACAACTACAAGATCAGCTAACCACATAGAAAGGCTTTATCTCACATTACTCTTTCCTGATGTGGTGGTCTAATGGTTTGTGCAGACTCAAAATCCAAGTGTATAGTTCCAGCTGTCCAAGAATTAATCTTTGAAGTAGTCAAGGCCATTAGCACCAATCCTTCTTCAATACAGTCATAGAATAAAGTCCCCAAAATCAAAGCACCTGGGCTTAGGAATTGGCAGTAGTACATTGAACCTTTGAGTATTCACTATTCAACTCACATAAAGCTTGAAAAGGAGAGATAGGGAGAGTCTCAGAGGCAGTGCATGATAGGAAATACATCTTTCCATTTGTAATTCAAAAAGAACTTTTAAAAACATCTCCTAGTCATTGGCAATACATGGTGAAAAAATAGACTTGGATTTTGCCTTCCTGAACTTTATGCTGTAAATATTATTTGCATAAATATTTATAAATTTGCAAGTATGCAAGGTGCTCCCAAGTTCAAAGTCCATAAAGACTAAATTGCTATAAAACATAACACAAACTCAAGAGTTGTGAAAGGCTTCCCTAAAGAAGCATTTTAAAGATGAAGTCTGGAGAATAAGAGGTAAAAATTAACACTTTCAATAAGGTATACTTATCTCACAGAAAAATCAATGAGGCAAGTGAAATTTTACATTTGTTCATCAGGGAGACACTAAGGGAATGTATTCTGGGTTCCTTACATTTTGTTAGGAACTGTGCACAATAACACTTTAACTATTCAAGAAATTATTAAGAATATTTCAAAAACAACAAATTAACAGTAAAGTGGAGGTTACTACCCTGCTGGTTGGTAACGCAAATCCTAGTCATTCTTGCCATTAATATTTGGGAAAATAAAACAAAAAGAGAAATGCAGTATAAGCACCTGAGCTTCATTATTCAAGTGGAGATGAAAAATTATAGTATATCTAATAATTAATCATCATTATCTTATTATGATAAAGCCTATCTGTCTAACAATTAGGTAGAAAAGAGAGAAGTTATTACCTTAAAGTCAGAATTATGGCAAAATGATTCCAAGAGTGTTCTAAAAGTTTTAACCAACTCGATTAGAGAAGAAAATATATATAAATATTGAGAATATGATATTTATAATATTTAAAAGACTACAGGTAATATTGATAAAATCCAATTGAGAAAAAATGGTTATAACTAATACAGAAGTATAATAAGCAGGCTGTGTAATCAATAAATATGCACAATTTGCAATCAAAAATAGGAATAAGCTGAAAATAAATAAATAAATAAATAAATAAAATATATAGAAGACACATAAATACTATCATGGAGTATAAACCTAGTAGGATTTCCACTTTTTGTTAACTTGATAAAAATATTTCAAAAGTCATTTGTCATGATAAACAACTGAGGTTTTCCAAAGAGCACCAAAAAGAGGAATATGTGAGTGAACTCAGTTTAGAAGCTAAAAAATTAAAAAGCCATGACAACTAAAAGAGTTTGCTTCTTTAAATAATACCTTTAAATACTTAATAAGAAAATAAGAAATATTTAAAATCAGAGATCTGAGATTCTTGAATTTCTAATAGCTTGAAAGAGAAGATCAACTTAAAGGAAAAGGAAATAATAGAATGAAATCATAAGGCTGAATGGAAATACACATAAGATTTTAAAAAATAAAGAAACGCTAGGAAAAACAATTAAAGAAAATGGAGAGACTGATGTCAGCAACATGGTGGAGTGAGCTGTTCCCTTTATCTCTCCCTCTTTGAACTACAACGAAATGGACATTCAGTGACTAATGGAGGACACCCACATGGCATTACAGGATGCCTGGGAGACCCACACAGCTATACATCTGAAGGTGGATGGACTGGTCCTCTGGAAAATGGTGGAGATAGGTGAGCATTCCCCCATACAGCTCTGTGTGTGTGCACAAATGCTTTCCATCCTGGTGCAAGCACCCCAAAAGTGGGAATGTGCCCCAGGGCAACTCTAGGAAAGGCAGTGGCAGCCATTAGCCTACTCATGATCACTTGCCCAGCAATGGGGGAGCCCACTGTGCCCCTGCAGCCCCAAAGAGTGGTCCTAGCTCTGTCTGTGAGGAAGCCCCGCCCACCAAGCTCACTTCACACAAGCGTCTGAAAGCTCCCTAGGGCAGTGCAAGCACCCATAGTATCCCCACAACTTCCAGCAGACAGGGTGGGACCAGAAACTCTGTTCTTGCTTCCCCTTAGTGTTAGCAGGTGGAATCTGTGACCTGATACTACCACAAATGCCCCAATAAAAGATTAGTTCATAAAACACTATGAGAAACTGCAGCAACAAATCAGACCAGAAGGAAAATGACAATTGTTAAGAAACCAAACCTGGTGGCATGGAAATTTACAATCTAAATAACAGAGAATGTAAAATGTCATAAAGAAACTTAAAGAGTTGCAAGAGAACACAGAAAAACAGTTCAATGAGCTGAGGAATAAAATGAATCTCTTCACACAAGAGATTGAAACTGTAAAAAAAATCAAGCAGAAATTCTGGATATGAAAAACACAATTAATGAAATGAAAAATAACCTAGAATCCTTAAACAACAGAGGTGATGTTATAGAGGAAAGAATTAGTGATTTAGAGGATAAAAATATACAAATGCTACAGGTGGGGAGGAGACAGAACTAAGATTTTTTAAAAAATGAAGGAATCCTTTGAGAAATAGCCAGCTGGGTCAGGAAATGCAACATAAGGATTATAGTTATTCCAGAGGGAGAAGAGGGGGAGAAGAGAGCAGAAAGCTAGTTCAAAGAAATAATAGCTGAGAACTTTCCAAACCTGGAAAAGGAACAAGATTGACAAATACATGAATCTAATAGAATGCCTAATTATATAAATGCTAAAAGACCTTCTCCAAGTCATATAATAGTAAAACGGGCAAAAATCAACAACAGAGAAAAAAAAATATTAAGAGCAGCAAGGCAGAAGAAAATAACCTACAAAGGACCCCCTATCAGGCTTTCAGTGGATTTCTTGCAGAAAACCTACAGGCTAGGACAGAATGGAATGATATATTCAAAATACTGAAAGACAAAACCTTTCACCCAAGAATACTCTATTCAGTGAAACTTCCCTTCATAAACAATGGAGAAATAAAAGCTTCCCCAAATAAACAAATCTGAGGGAGTTCATTGCCATTAGAACTCCCCTACAAAAATTAATTAAAAATCCCCTCACACTGGAAACAAAAAGGCAAAAATCTACAAACCTTAGAGCAAGGAGATAAATACACAGACAAAATCAGAAAACTGCAGCTCTCTATCAGGACAGAGAAGCAAATACCCAATTATAACTTAAAAGATAAAGGGAAGTAAAGGATCAAAAGTAACTATAAACACTTCAAATTAGTCACAAACTCACAACATTAATAACAGAATAATTTGTAACAACAATAACTCAGAAGGGGAAGAGGTAAAGGATGGAACCTGCCTAGGTTAATGGAGATAAGAGGCTATGAGAAAGTGGACTATTTCATTTACAAGACCTTCTGTACAAGCTTCATGGTAACCACTAAACAAAAATATCAGAGCAGAGCCACAACTCACAAATAGAGAGAAAACTAACAAAACCTCCTCACAAAAAACACCAAAATGAAATGGCAGTCAGAAATACAAAGGAAGAGAAAAAATGGAAACACTCAACAACCAGAAAACAAGAGATAAAATGACAGTATTAAGCCCTCATATGCCAATAATCACTCTAAATATAAATTGATTAAATTCTTCAATCAAAAGACACAAGTGGCTGGATGGATTAAAAGCCAAAACCCAACAATATGCTGCCTCCAGGAAACACATCTCAGCTCTAAAGACAAACATAGGCTCAGAGTGAAGGAATGGAAGATGATACACTAACCTAATGGCAAACCAAAGCAAGCAGGCATTTCCATACTTATATCAGACAAAGTAGACTTCATGTTAAAAAAAGACAATGAGAGACAAAGAGAGGCAGTATCTACTGATCAAAGGGACATTCCACCAAGAGGTAATAACGCTTATTAATGTATATGCACCCAGCATAGGGGCACCAAAGTACATAAAGCAACTATTTCCAGGCCTAAGGGGGGAAATTAATAGCAACTCAATAATAGTAGGGAACTTCAACACCTCACTTACATCAATGGACAGATCATCAAGACAAAAATTCAACAAGAAAATAGTAGAATTAAACAAAACAGTTAATCAGATGGACTTAATAGATATATACAGAGCATTCCATCCAAAAACAGAAGAATACACATTCTTCTCAAGTGCACATGGTTCATTCTCAAAGATAGATTATATGTTGGGAAACAAGGCAAATTTTAAAAAAATTTAAGAAGATTGAAATCATCTCAAGCATCTTTTCCGACCATAATGCTATGAAACTAGAAATCAACTACAAAAAAAAAAAAAAAAAAACAGAAGCAAAAAACCTGGGAAAGTCAGAAATATGGGGAGACCAAACAATATGCCACTGAACAATCATTGGATCAATGAAGAAATCAATGGAGCAATTTAACAATACCTGGAGACAAAGGAAAATGAAAATACAACATAGCAAACTCTTATGGGATACAGCAAAAGCAGTCGTAAGAGGGAAATTCATAGCAATACAGGCCCACCTCAACAAACAAGAAAAATCTCAAATAAATAATCTTAAACTGCACCTAACAGAACTAGAAAAAGAAGAAGAATCAAAGGCCAAAGTGAGCAGAAGGAGGGAAACAATGAAAATTAGAGTAGAATTAATTGAAATAGACACTAAAAAAAAAAAAAAAAAAACAGTAGAAAGGATTAATGAAACTAAGAACTGGTTCTTTGAGAAGATAAAGTGGACAAACCCTTAGCCAGACTCAACCAAGAAAAACAAAAGAGAAGGCTCAAATAAATAAAATTAGAAATGAAAGAGGAGACATTACCACAGACACTGCAGGATTATAAGAGAAAGGATTATAAGAGAATACTATGAAGAACTACATGCCCACAAATTGGATAATCTAGAAGAAATGTACAAATTCTTAAACTGATAAAACCTCCCAAAATCGAGTCAAGAAGAAATAGATAATCTGAATAAACCTATCACAAGTAAAGAGATTGAAACAGTAATCAAAAGCCCCCCAAAAACAAAAGTCCAGGACCAGATGGCATCTCTGGACAATTTTACCAAACATTCAGACAAGATTTTATACCTCTCCTTCTCAAACCTTTCCAAAAAATTGAAGAAGAGGAACACTTCCTAACTTATTCTATGAGGCTAACATTACCCTGATACCAAAACCAGACAAGTACAACACAAAGAAGGAAAATTACAGGCCAATATCACTGATGAACACAGATGCAAAAATCCTCAACAAAATATTGGCAAATTGAATACAGCAATACATTAAAAGGATCATACACCATGATCAAGTGGGATTTATTCCAGGGATGCAGAGATGGTTCAAGAACTGCAATTCAATCAATGTGATACACCACATTAACAAAATGAGGAATCAAAATCACATGATCATCTCAATAGATGCAGAGAAAGCTTTTGACAAGATCCAACATTGATTTATGGGAAAAACTCTCAATAAAATGGGTATAGAAGGAAACTACCTCAACATGATAAAGGTCATACATGACAAACAGCCAACATCATATTTAATGGTGAAAAACAGAAAGCCATCACTCTGAGAACAGGAACAAGACAAGGGGGCCCACTCTCACCACTCCTATTCAACATAGTACTGGAGGTTTTGGCTAAAGCAATTAGGAAAGAAAAAGAAATGAAAGGAATCCAAATTGGAAAGGAAAAAGTGAAACTCTTGCTCTTTGCAGATAACATGATTCTATATATAGAAAATCCCAAAGAATCCATCCGAAAACTGTTAGAAATAATCAACAACTACAGCAAAGTTGCAGCGTACAAAATCAACTTATAAAAATCAGCTGCATTTCTATACACTAACAATCAAATAGCAGAAAGAGAAATCAAGAATACAATCTCGTTACAAATGCAACAAAAAGAATAAAATATCTATGAATAAACCTAACCAAAGAGGTGAAAGACCTATACACTGAAACTGTAAGACATTATTGAAAGAAATCGAAGAAGACATAAAGAAATGGAAAGTTATTCCATGCTTGTGGTTTGGAAAAGTCAACATAGTTAAAATATCCATAGTGCCTAAAGCAATCAGCATCTCAATGACTTTCTTAACAGAAATAGAACAAGGAATCCTAAAATTTATATGGAACAACAAAAGACCCCAAATAGCCAACAATCCTGAGAAAAAAGAACAAACCTGGAGGCATCACAATCCCTGACTTCAAAATATACTACAAAGGTATAGTAATCAAAATAGCATGGTACTGGCACAAAAACAGGCACACAGATCAATGAAACAGAATTTAAATCCCAGAAATAAAACCATACATCTATGGAGAGTTGATTTCTTACAAAGGAGCCAAGACCATACAATGGAGAAAGGGAAGTCTCTTCAACAGTGTTGGGAAAATTGGGCAGCCACATGCAAAAGAATGAAAGTAGACCATTATCTTGCATCATACACAAAAATTTACTCAAAATGGATTAAAAACTTGAATGTAAGACCTGAAACCATAAAACTCCTAGAAGAAAATTTACACAGTACACTCTGACATTGGCCTTAACAGCAACTTTTCAAATACCTTGTCTACTCAGGCAAGGGAAACAAAAGAAAAAGTTAACAAATGGGACTATATCAGACTAAGAAACTTCTGCAAGGCAAAGGAAACTACAAACAAAATGAAAAGACAACCCACCAACTGGGAGAAAATATTTGCAAATCATTTATCTGACAAGGGGTTAATCTCCAAAATATTAAAAGAACTCATACAACTCAACAACAAAAAATGAACAACCCTATCAAAAACTGGGCAGAGGATATGAACAGACATTTTTTCAAAGATGATATACAGATGGCCAACAGACACATGAAATGATGTTCAACATCACTAATTATTAGGGAAATGCAAATGAAAACTACAATGGGATATCACCTTACACTGGTCAGAATGGCTATAATTACCAAGACAAAAAAACAATAAGTGTTGGAGAGGATGTGGAGAAAAGGGAACCCTCATGCACTGGTGGTGGGAATGCAAACTGGTGCAGCCAGTATGGAGATTTCTCAAAAAATTGAAAATAGAAATATCCTACAGTCCAGCTATTGTACTACTAGATATTTATCCAAAGAACTTGAAATCAATGATCTAAAGAGATTTATGCACCCCTATGCTCACTGAAGCATTATTCACAGTAGCCAATATGTGGAAGCAAGTCAAGTGCCCTTCTATGGATGAATGAATAAAGCAGATATAGTATACAATGGAATACTACCCAGCCATAAAAAAGAGAAAATCATCATCTTTGCAACAAGATGGATGCACCTTGAGGGTATGACGTTAAGCAAAATAACCCAGACAAAGACAAATGCTGCATGATTTCACTCATATGTGGAAGATAACAAATACATGGACAAAGGGAACAGATACTGTTTACCAGAAGGAAAGGGGATTGGGGGGTTGGTGAAAGGGGCAAAGGGACACATATGCACAGTGACGGACAAAAGTTAGACTACTGGTGGTGAGCAAGATGAAGTCTATTCAGAAACTGATAAATAATTATATATAACTGAAATCATGCATTTATAAATCATTATGATCTCAATAAAATTACCAGAAAAAAAGGAAATGGAGTTATTTGATTAGATCAATAAAGCTGATGATAAGTGATCAAGAAAAAGAGAGAGAAGACTGAAATTACCAGTTCAAGGAATGAAAATTGGTACATCACTATAAAATCAACAGACCTAAAAGTATGATGAGCAAATATTATATAATACTTGATGTCAGAAAATCTGACAACTTGTAAGAAATAGCAAAATTCCTTAAAAGACATCAAGTCACTCAAATTTACATAAGAAAAAAGGGAAAATCTGAAATGCCCCTATTTCCTGAAAAATTGAATTCATTATTAAAAACCTTTGCACGAAGAAAACTCCGGTCCTGATGAATTCACTTTTAAATTCTTTTATTTATGAAAGAATACCAATATTATGCAAATTCTTTCAGAGTATTAAAGGGAAGGGAATATTTCTAACTCATGAGGCATTATAACCCTGATATTAAAATCTGACAGATATTACTAAAACCCACAGACTAGTATCTTTCAGGACATAAACATAACAATCTTTTTTTTTTTTTTTTTTTGTGAGGAAGACCAGCCCTGAGCTAACATCCGTTGCCAATCCTCCTCTTTTTGCTGAGAATGACCGGGCCTGGGCTAACATCCATGCCCATCTTCCTCTACTTTATATGGGACGCCGCCACAGCATGGTTGACAAGCAGTGCATAGGCGGGTGCCCAGGATCCAAACCCATGAACCCAGGGCTGCCAAAGCATGGACTAAACCGCTGCACCACCAGGTGGCCCCAACACAACAATCTTTAATAAAATATTAACTGATTAACCTCAGTAATATAAAAAACATAATGCATCACGTTCAAGATGATTTTTTTTTCAAGAATGCAGACATGTTTTAACATTTTCTATTAATCAGTATGATTCATCATATTAAAAGAATTGAGGAACAAAATCTTACAACCATCTCACAAGATATAAGAAAAGTAGTTCTCAGAATTGATCCTTAATCTGTGATAAAGGAAAAGAAAACTTTTTGGTGGGTATGTGAATTGGTGCAGCCACTATGGAAAACAGTATATAGGTTCCTCAAAAAATTAACAATAGAACTACCATATGATCCAGCAATTCCTCTTCTGGGTATTTATCCAAAGAAAATGAAAACACTAACTACAAAAGATATATGCACCCCCATGTTCATTGCAGCATTATTTACAGTAGCCAAGATATGAAAACTATCTAAGTGTCCATCAATGAATGAATGGGTAAAGAAGATGCAGCATATATGTATATATACACAATGGAATATTATTAAGCCACAAAAAGGAATGAAATCTTGCAATTTGCAAAAACATAGATGGACCTTGAGGGCATTATGCTAAGTGAAATAAGTCAGACAGAGAAAGAAAAATACCATATGATCTCACTTATATGTGAAACCTAAAAAACAAAGAAACAAAAAAATCAAGGTCATAGTTAGGACAGATTGTTGGTTGCCAGAGGTGGGGGGTGGGGAGTTGACGAAATGGATGAAGGGTATCAAAAGGTACAAACTTCTAGTTATAAAATAAATAAGTCATAAGGGATGTAATGTGCACCATGGTGACAATAGTTAGTAATTCTGTATTGCATCTTTGAAAGTTGCTGAGAGAGTAAGTCTCAAAAATTCTCATCACAAGAAAAAATAATTTTGTAACTAAGATGACTGATTTTAACTAGACTTACTGTGGTGATTGTTTTCCAATATATACAAATGCCAAATCATTATGTTGTACACCTGAAACTAATATAATGTGATATGTTAATTACACCTCAATTAAAAAAATTCTATGGGGCTGGCCCAGTGGCATAGCGGTTGGGTTCACACATTCTTCTTCAGAGGCCGGAGGTTCGCTGGTTCAGATCCTGGGCGTGGACCTACTTACCACTCATCAAGCCATGCTGAGGCATCATCCCGTATAGAAGAACTATAACTCTACAGCTATGATATAACTATGCAGTGGGGCTTTGGGGAGAAAAAAGAAAAAAGGAAGATTGGCAACAGATGTTAGCGAAGGGCCAATCTCTGTTAAAAAATTTTTTTAAAAATCTAAATTTCTTAGCACGACCCATGATACCCAATATGATCAGGCCCTGACAACTTCTACAAGCTCACCTGCTGCCACATCCACTATACTCCTGTCCTTCTGGCCTCCTCTCTGTCTACTTTTCATGACAAATGTTTTGTTTCCCCAGGGTGTCTGCATTAAAAAAAAAAAAAAAGGAAACTTTTATAAGTTTATGAAAGACACTTTGGAAAACTTTCAACTAATGTTATAACTTAGCGATGATGGACTGAAAAATCCCCTCTAAGAGCTACAACCAAACAAGTATTCACTCTCACCTGTTTTATTCAATATTTTCTGGGATTTTTATCAATTTCAAAAAGGTAAAATGAAGAAATAAAATATATAAAGATTAGAAAGATAGAAACAAAAAACTCTCTTTAGTCACAGATGGCATGACCTCATTTTATTTATTTATTTTTCTTCAGGTTAGATTAGGAATCTTTAAAAATGATAGTTACTTTTCTTTATTTTTTAAACTGCTTTAAGTCATGATTGAATACAAAAAGCTGTGCATATTTAATGTATACAACGTGATGAGTTTGGAGGTAAGTATACACTCGTGACACCATCACCACAATCTATGCCATAATCTGTCACTTCCAAAAGTTTCTCATCCTCTTTATTGTTATTATTCTTATTCTTATGTGTGTGATGAGAACACTTATAAAATTTACCCTCTTAGCAAATTTAAGCAAATAAATATACATTATTGTTAACTGTAGACTCCATGCTGTACAGTGGCTCTCTAGGACTTCTTCATTGTGTGTAACTGAAACTTCATACCCTTGACTAATACCTCCCCATTTCCCCTCCCCCCAGCCCCTGGGGACCACCATTCTACTCTCGTCTTCTGTGAGTTTGACTATTTTAGATATCTCATGTAATTGATATTCTGTAGTATTTGTCTTTCTATGTTTAGCTTATTTCACTCAGCATAATGTCTTCCAGGTTCATTCATGTTGTTGCAAAAGATAGAATTTCCTTCTTTTTTTAAGGCTGAATAATATTTCATTGTATGTATGTACCACATTTGTTTGTCTATTCATTTGTTGATGGGCACTTACATTGCTTCCACCTCTTGGCTACTGTGAATAATGTTGTCATGAAAATGTGTTCACAAATGTCTCTTTGAGACCTTGTTTTCATTTTGTTTTTGCATATATACCCAAAAGTGGGATTGCTAGATCAGATGTGACCTTTTATGTAGAAAATCCTAAAAGATTTACAATAAGTTACCACTAGAATTAATGTGAGTTTAGCAAGCTTACATATACAAAAATCAACTGTATTTGTATGCACTAGCAATAAACAAATGGAAATAAAATTAAAGTACCATTTATAATAGCATAACAATACTTAAGATTAAACTTAAAAATATGTGCATGAAGTATATTCTTAAAACTGTGGGAATATTGCTGAGAAAAATTGACCCAAATAGGAGAAAAGATTTACCATTTCCTTAGGCTGAAAGTTTCAATATTGTTAGGATGTCAATTCTTCCCAAATTGACATACAGAACCAACAAAATCCAAATAGAAATCCCAGCAGGCTTTATTGAAAAAATAGACCGGCTGATTCAAAAACTTATGTAAATGCAAAGAACCCAGAATAGCCAAACTCACTAAAATATTTAACTTGTGTAAGAAGGATAATGCCATTCTTTAGCCTATCTTAAAGTGAGTCAGATATTCTCATTCCTTCATCAAGTAGTTATTGAGCAGCATCTATGTTTGGGGCACAGGAAGTACATCATAAGAAAAAATGAATGGATGAATAAATGAATAGTATATTATCTTACGTCAAGGAGCTTACAGTCTTGTGCGGTATAGATATATATTGCTGAAAAATCACACAATAGATAGGAAATTACATCCATAATATGTGCTATTATAACATCATGATGTGTTATACTATAATAACTTATAAAGAGAAGAACTGACTTAATATCTTTTAACAGGGAAGCATTCCTGTGCAAATGTTGATTGGACTGAGATTTAAAGGGAAAATGTGGATAAACTGGGCTACATTTGGCAAAATATAGTGTAAACGAAAGGACCTTGTATTAGGAACAGAGAGATAAAGTTGATTGATATAAAATTAGGCTAAAAATTGCATAGATTAACTAGTGATATAAATAATTTATATTGCTCAGTCTTTATATTTTCAACTTCAATACTAATCATACTTCTGATCTAGATATAAAATATAAATATAGAAATGGCCTCTATAGAAATATAGACACAAAATAAATATAAATATCAATCAACTGCATTTAACATAATCATTTAATCATGCTTTTAAATGCCTGGTTTGCTCAAAATTATTTTTGAGAAAATAAGGTGATAATTAACATAACATAATATGCATGTATATGTATAATATAATAATCTTACTAAATCAAATTTTATTATAAAATAATCTCATCAAAGTATAAAATATTATAACTTTAATATAATTATAAATTTATGTTAATATAAAATATATAAACCAGAAATAAAACTAATTATAAATGTTCATAATTGAATTTTAGTAAATTAACCTTAGATAATTTAGAGATTCCTTTCCTTTCCTTTATAAATAATCTGATTCTGAGAAAGAACTTATATTTTCAAAAAGAATGAAAGACATGGAAACTTAAGATTATCCTTGGAAAATAGTATTTCAATAATGACGGAAACAAATTTAAATCATTGAGATTATAAAAGACATTGAAAATCAAGATGCCGAAAAAGGACTAAATATAACTAGAAGCTGTAGTAGGCATTTCATTATTTTAAATTATTAAAAGAACAAAAGTGTCAAAGTAGAATAATTTGATAGCTCTCCTTCACTAAAATCATTTCATGAATCCAATAACGTGATGGAAACATAAAAGAGAAAATATCATAATTGCCATAGGAAATGAAGCAGCTAAATATTCTGATCTTTGTAGGACCCTTGGGGTAGAAAACCATCAAAGGCAACTAGAAAATTCAATGTCAACAAGGAGTAATATAGCCCACAGGGAGTGTGAGGCAACAGAGAAAAAAATGAGCAGGCAATAGCAGATGTCTTCCCCCAGGGACAATTTTAGAGCAATAATTAAAGACCAAGATGGTATCTAAGAGAGAGCATAGCAATGCTAACAGAAGGAAGAAATTAAAAGAAGGATGACACCATTTATGGCAGTTACTCCACTATTTCCTAAAAGTTTATATTCCTAATAAAAAAACAGACACAGAAACACACGAAAAAAAACAAACTAAAGCAAAAAATTCTTGGGCAATCCAGCAGAGTTGCTGCTATAGAGCACATCGAGATTTATTTCAGCAATGATTTTAAGATCAAAGAGACGTATTTACAAAAAGCAATTTTTATACTGTCATAGCATTTACATATTTCTCTTTATCAAAATATTCATGGAACAACAGAATCTGACTTAGTTTCTAGTCTTTCCTATGTGACTAACCTGCATTGCTTCTGGAAGTAGACTTTGCGATCTTTGAGATTCATTTTTTTATTATAGAATAAAATTTACACAGCATGATCTGCAACTGCCTTTTTCTAGTCTAACATTTTATGATAGTCCTTGTCACCAAACACGTTTCTGTTTTATTTTGAAATATATTCATTAGAAAGTCTTATAATACAGACATTTCCAAGGAGGTGGATTATTCTTGGAAAACCAATTAAATTTTTACAAATACTACATCCAGTTTTATTATTATTTATCACAATGACAGAAATCTGAAGATATCTGTCAACTTAACAATTATAATTTAGTTAACTATTTTTTGGACATGAACCTTTAGAGTCTTTTGCATTATTAAAAATAAGTTGAGTTAGAAATATTTATATTCTGCCTCTGTTATTAAATGTCTAATTTACTTTGACAAAGTCAAGTCTAAAATTTAATAGTGTTATTTTAAAATATATGAACTAAGTTAGAAAATAATAATTAGTTGTCTTACTGTCACTTCAGTTTTAAAGCTCATCACTTTATGTAGACTAGGAAGTTTTTGAGGACAGACTTAAATTTTTGTATAGCACAGTATTTAGTAAAAAGTGGAAACTTGATAAACACTTGGTCCAAGAAAGAAGTGAAGGAAGGAGGGAAGAAAGGAAAGGAAGGAGAGAGAGAGGGAAGGAAGAAAAGAAAAATTGTGTTACTAAACCAAACACAGCTTTAAGTTCCTTTGACTGACGGAGAGTAAACTACATGCCTATATTCTCCTTTTGGTTGGAAACCTAATGAAAGGCATGAAATTCATATGTGCTGTTCAGAAGGAAAACATTTTTCTCTACTATTCTAGGTTCTCTGGCTGGCCTAATAATTAAATTGACATAAAACAGATTAACAGGAGAAAAACAAATTTAATTATATATGTACAGGAGCTTATAGAAACATGTAACCTCAAAGAAGAGACCAAAGCAGGTAGCTTTTATGCCTTTTCAACAAAGAAATAATAAATTTGTGAAGAACTGACAAGACAAAGAAACTTAGGCCTGGGTACTAATTAGTGAAGAAACTAAGCAGAATTTGTTTACACAATTTTATCAGCTCTGAATTTCCTATCTCTGGTGATAAGGATGTCTCTTTGCCTCCTGGTGCAGGAAAGATCCCTTTTACACGAGAGATTTATTTCCCACTTTCAAGAGGACGGAGAGGAGGGTCAGAGTGTCCTTCTTGCACAGACTGTTTTATAAGTAACTTTAATTTAAAATAATCAATATAACAAAGTGGCGTATTTTGGGGTCACCTGTCCTGAGCCCCATCACTGCTTTATATGGAA
This sequence comes from Tapirus indicus, assembly GCA_031878705.1. Taxonomy (NCBI): domain Eukaryota; kingdom Metazoa; phylum Chordata; class Mammalia; order Perissodactyla; family Tapiridae; genus Tapirus; species Tapirus indicus. Next base: position 7,349,067 of record CM062918.1, read on the forward strand.
GATTGGTTAGAGACATATGAATTTTCTCTTTACTTTACTCTAGTAGAATACACACACAATTAATCTTATTACTCACTTGAGAAATGGCTCAAAATACACTTTAATAAACCAGCTATTAGATCTGCTTCATATGCTCAGTTCTGTTATACTGAAGATTGTGATTTTCTTATTATGGACTATAATAAATGACCTTATTTTGCTATGAATTTTCTTTAACTGAATATAGACATAATCATCACATGCTATTGCCCAATTTCAAAATTTGAATTTTGAAATTCAAAATTTAAATATTTATGTTTACAATGCTAGATGCTTTGTATTAAGGTCATTTCGACTGAGTTCATGAATAAAGGATTTGCTTTTGAATTCTCCCTACCAAACACTGGAATCCTCAGTGACATAAATTGAAAAAAAATAATATTCATACTATGATAATTGATCCCGGTGATGGAAAGGCATAAAGAATTACCTTCTTCAAAGCAGTTGGTTCAGAGAAAGAATAGATTTATTCTAAATGGCTTATGATATTGTAATAGACAAACAAATATAAGTCTAACACATTTGAATACAGAAGTTCTCAGGATAATTTTAGAAAAGGGGAAATAAGTCCAAAGGAAACTTTCTGAAGAAAATAAACTTTGTAAATAAACACTGTTTACTCGCAGTGTTTTCACTCCTATAATGATAAATGCCTTTCCATTTGGGCAGCTAATGCTGCAAAGATGACGACATGAGTACATAGTCAATGGAATGTATCTGCTTTTTACATTTCTGAAGACTTTTATTAAAATTTACACTGAATTTTATTTATCAAACCAAATCTATGAAGTTAAAAATATATGTGCTAAAAACTAGATCATCCAATAAAATAGAAGGTTTAGGAGAACGATCCTGAGGTGATTTCAACTTTATTCAGCTTGTTTTATATAGTTAAGGATCATCTTATTTAAAATAGTTTGTAATGCCAATTTCTGGTTATAGTTAATTTACATCAACTCTAAAATTCCAAATCATTGTTATCTCCGAGTATCTATATTAAGGTATGAAATATTCCTGTATCATTTGGAAATGATTTGAAACCAACAAGCTTTCACATCAACTACTTTGGATAAGAAGGTAATTCTAGCCAATCTTTTTCATAATAGCGGAGGAACTGGCAGAATGAGAAGTACAATTTTATTGCCAGTATTTCATTGTTGACACCGGGGGAGATAGTTATATCGATATCAGGAAAATTGACCAAAATTGAAGAACAACAGAAATTTCCAGCCCAATAACTTTTCTTTAAGACTGTTAGACAACAATACTGAACAGAGGAAGAAATACATTAAATGTTATTAAACATATTTAAACATTTTCTATCTCATTAATAAACTTATTGATCAAAGTGATCATTTTATCACTACTGTTTTTATCTAAGAATCTCAGAGATGATTATATTAATTAATTTACTAGTGGAGTTAACTATGGTACTTTGGATTGGATTAAAAAAGCAATAAAAGATTCCGTGAACTATTAGGAGGAAAAGTGAATGAAATAAAGGAGTTGACTGAATTTTCACTTGACCCTGTGATACCTTGGTGCGTTAGGACAAACATTTCTTTTGCTGCAAAATTTGAGCTATACAATAGATGCAAACCTTCCTTTACAAGTAGATGCTATATTTTGCAAGCATATATTGCTTGCTTCAAATCAATAATAAAAATTATGATAATATTTTAAAATTTAGTATTATGCAAATTAATAGTTTTCCAGATGCAGTGAATGCTAGTGAAATCATTGTTAATGACTTTTTATATTTACATTTGATAGCATTTTCTGGTTCTTCTTGTTAGAAAGCAATTATTTTGCCATCTTTTTACTTTTGCAACATTTACTTATCAAATCCATATGCATTGTAGTTATCCAAACCATGTGGAGTTCAGTTTCAGAATGCCCACTTGTTTCATATAATTATAATATAGCAAGGGTATTGGCTTCCAAAGAATTCATTTAAAGAAATAAAGTATGTCCAAGTACATCACGTCGCCACAGCTTTCAAAGGAAATATCCACACAATTAGTCAGTATCTCAAGCTATGGAATTTGCTCCATAGCAATTACATTCATATTAGAAAGTTAATCTCTATATACATGCATTCTCAAAGCCTTATTGTTTTTTGAGTCTATTCATTTCAAGGACATTGTATGTGAATGAGCTGACGATTTTACTGATAGCCACATAACTGTTCCTAAAGACTAGTATATGAATAATCATCCACAATACTATGTTTCATGGAATTACTTTTTGTGAAAGCCTTTATGTTTTAAATATAAAAGAACTATTTTGATTTAACAGATAGTAGCAGCTAATGAAAAGCTGGTAGAATCAGGGCTGCAAATTATAGCAGCTATGTGAATATAATTATAATTAAAAGTCTTTTTTGAAAATGACGCTTTTTAATCATAATCCACAAAATAATAGGTTCGGTGAGTGAGTGACAGCTATGCAAGGTTGGATACTTTAGACATTCATCATTTCTGATCCAAATATCCAGTATTTCTAACCTATACAAGTCTTCTTATATGTACTATGACTTTACTGCTTTGTCTAGTAATGGCTATTTATATCTATCATAAAATTATCTTTGTAAAAACCATGTTATGATTGCCTTTAAAAAAAATTTCTCTCATAATCCTGTGCTTTATCAGGGATTCCATCAATCAATCCAGCATGAAAATAACACACATCTGGTTATTCATTCTTTAGAATCCTATGGACCCTTGTTAGGCAACGTTCAATTGTAAAGGTCACTTGCACACAGAGATAAAGAGAAATCATTTTCTATGGTTTTGCTCTTCATTGAAACATAAAAATAACTTTTGTTTTGGGCCATATCACAAAAAACTGCCTGCTGAGAATCATTGTATGTAGAAGAAAATAAAACACAAGAGATCTGTGATTTTAGCCCTGTGATCAACTGTTTACCTGTAAGGAATTTACTTAGAATCCATGCCATCTTCAGAATATCCTTACATTTGATCCTCTGATCAAGTGTAACAATGCTCATACATGGACAAAGAGCTGTGGGACATTTCCTAATCCATGGAAATGCTTATATGCAAGATACAAGCACTTGGGAGATGAGACACAGAGACAGAGAGACAGAGAGAGATTGAGAGAGAGTGACGAGTTATCCAGGGTAAAAAGACGTCAGGAGAAACAATTTTCAACCTGGATAAAAAGTTTGATTTATTATACTCATTGTGTTGTCCTATTTCTGCCAAGCTTAAAATCTAAATATTGTAATTTCTTAAACCATGAAGATGTGTACATAATTTTAGGAAAAAATCTAGTTAATGTGTGTGTATGATGATCTGTTCTATACCTAGCTCTCTTCCTCTTTGCTGTTGTAGACAAAATGTAAATCAAGAAATAACAGAGGGTCTAGGGGCTGGCCTGGTAGCATACTGGTTATGTACGCACGCTCCACTTCAGCAGCCCAGGGTTCGCAGGTTCTGATCCTGGGCGTGAACCTATGCACCGCTTGTCAAGCCATACTGTGGCAGGCATCCCACATGTAAAGTAGAGAAAGATGGGCATGGATGTTAGCCCAGGGCCAATCTTCCTCAGCAAAAAGAGAAGGATGGGCAGTAGAAGTTACCTCAAGTCTAATCTTCCTCATGACAAAGGGAAAAAAAAGAAAGAAAAGAGGGTCTAAATGTATTTTGAAAATAGTTGTGTTGACCGATAATGGGCTTTCTTCCTTCACAACATTTCTGGAAGAGCAGTCAGTCTCGATCAAAAGCTGCTTTAATGATAGACCCTATTATATATTCAGATAAAGAACTTTTCCTGATCAAGGGGTTGCTTTTGTGACATTGGGATCACGGAGTATAGATCTGTAAGTTAGTTCACCAACAGAAAATCATGAAGATGTTATATCTGACAAATGAGAGAAATTCTAAGGAGTCCCAAAGAGTGCATTTGGGCTATTCTCAAGTATTTTTGAATAAAGTATATTGATTATTTTCTTATAACAAAATTTTGATAAAAAATATAAACATTCACTTACTTAAATAATACATGGTTTGAATTGTGACCTTTTTTAGTTTGGAACATATATAAATAGAAAATATCAATCAAGAGAGTCTGTAGGACATGGAAAAGCTCAGGAAATTCAGCCAAGGCCTAATTCCTTGCAGCATGGCATAATGTGACATCTTTGCTTTTTAATAGAAATGGAACTATGGACCTCAAAATGAATGCTGAAAATAAGGCAATTTTCACTCCTAAAATGTTTTTAAAATATAGTATTATTTTGATCAAAAATTTACCCAATTATCAAAAATTTTCTTCTTAAAATTGTGAAGATGCTTTCTTGTATTGAAGATGTCTGATTCTTGTTGGGCAATTCATTTGAGAATATACTGGGAATCAAATATCTTTTTATCTAGTATTTTCCTCTATTTGGCTTTAAAAACTGATGTGGTATTGCAAATATGGATAACGGTTTCCTCTGGAGAGATAAAATCAAAGACTATTGAATTTTTTCTTTTATTCCTTTTGAGTTCTTGAAAATAAATATTTCATCATTGTACTTATTGTCTAGGGGCTGTTAGCTACCAAAATACTAAAGGGACACTTATCATGGACTTTGAAATTCTAACTTAAGCCAACTACTTTTTGGCCAATTTTCCTAAACTAGGGAAGAAAAGAAAAGTAATAACTAATAAAAAAAATAGTTGTTCTAGAAGTTATTTTCAATGGAAACTGAGGCTATCATTACAATCCAAATTTAAAAAGAATTAGATACTCTTCTAAGGAAGGGTATATATGTTTAATTAATAACACTTTACTAAATATTTATTATATATTCATCATAAAATATTAACTAAGAGATATCATTCCCCTGTGTTCTGGGAATATAGCAGTGACATATATTTCAAAGTCCCTGCCATCACGAAGCTAGTATTTTAATGAAGGAAGACTAAACTTAAGCAAATAAGCAAATATGTTATGTAATATTAATGAAGATAAGTGAATACGTTTATGGAGAATGACAAGAGGAAATGGATCACATGGACAAGAGGGTTCAATTTTACATAAAGGTTTCAAGGAAGACCTCCCAAAGTAATGGACATTTGAGCAGGATGAAGTCCAGATGAAGTGAAGAAATAAAGAGCCACGGGGTCACGTGTGATAGGAGTATACTGGGATAAAAGGAACAGGAGATGATAAGGACAGAAACAGGAGTCAGCTTGTTTGGAAGAAATTGACGTTAGAGATTTAGTTTGGTGACAAATATTTGATGTTTAAGATATCAAATCATGTCTTAATGACCCCATGATTTGATCATGCTGGCAATTTTATATTCCCATTTATATAGGTCACATAGTGTAAATATCTAAGAAATGTAGATTATATATCCTTGTCCTTTTTGGAATATCTCTACTATTGTGTCCTCAGCTCCTACATGAGGCCTTGGCACAGAGTGGGTGCTATCTACATACTTCACCAATGGAACTGAACTTTCTAGCTGTAAAATAACAATGCCTGATGAGTTCACAAGGAAAACAATCATTTATTTACAAGCTGTAGTATAAGCTTCACTTTTTCCAACCAAAAGGAGAAAAACAGAAGTGCTTTTCTTCCCTTGGGAGTATGGTGTTATGAGAAGGTAATTACAGAAATTTGCCCACATGCATTCAGAAGGTAATTCAATACACAAAAGACCCTGTGGCTAAAATGAGACTCATTCCATCAAGATTAATTACTATGCTTAGATAAGTAGAGCCTAAATATCCTCCTGCCCCTTCAAAAACTAGCCACAATTTCCAAACATCTTATGGGTGACATACTTGAAGAGATATACACAGAGATATACACAGAGATATATTATATAGGTGCAGATTTTATTATGCTATCAGAATTTCCAATAAACCCTAACAACAGTGATTCAAACGTAGCTGTGTAACATAATCATCTATCTTTATATATAATTATATATCAATTCCTAGGGCCCATTCCAGACCTACTGATTTAGAACATCCAGGATTAGAGCCTGAAAAATGTATTTTGTGAAGGTTTATTACTTATTTTGATGCCTCTGATTTTTAATTGGGATATAGACACTACATGCAACCACACCATGCATTCCCATACATGGATTCCATTAAGTCTCAATCATGTGAAAGGTGCCATGCTAAATACTGGTATATCCACATAAAGTCTTGAGGAAGATACATATCATCTGAATTGGTGAACTAAGGTTGTCTAGGCTTCACTAACATCGAGTCTCAAGACTGTAGTAGTTTAGGCAATTAAAGTTCATTTTTCTCTCACATAATATTCCAAACAGGCTTTCAGATTGGAGGAGCATATCTCCCTCACAGAGTTATTTGGGGACCCATAACTGGGTTTTCCATCTGAGTCATTTGGAAAGGGGAAGGAACATGAAAAAGTAGGTAATAGAAATATTAATAGGCCAGGCCCCAAAGTGGTAAACACTAGTCTTGCTCATTTCCCTTCTCAGTGAAGACAATTTGGTTACATGGTCATACCTGATTATAAGTGAGACTGGGACAGATTGTCTAGCTATAGGCTCGGGAAAGGGAAGAATAGATTTTATTGGACAGATGAGAATTTTGATTATACTGTTAACACTAAGGTTTACAGATGAGTAACTGGTCAGTAATGCAGGGAAAATAAATTTAAAAATCCTTTCAAAATCTATGCCTGCTTCTGCCTTGTAAGATGGCTACAGAGAGAGGAATGTATTTACAGTATCAACATATTGGGACATTGTCTTTGCATGAGAAGGCCGAGGTGAAGGTAGCTGGGATGGAATCATTTGAAACAAAAAGTTAGGTCCATTGCTCATTTTTTTGTTTGTTTGTTTGAGGGGGGCGGGGATTTTGTGAAATACATCACTTGAAAAATAGGAGAACATAATCACTTCAGACAGGTTAGACTCCTAACAGGAAAGGTGATTCTGAAATTCAAGTTTTAAGGTTTTTGTTTTATTTTGTTTAAAATTGTGTGTCATTATGCCCTTATGATACCTCTAAAACTTATATATATTCTTTTATGCACAACAATCTTTGTTTCTGGTCCCTTAATGAATGAAGAGCGGGAAGTACTGAGTTTGCATACTGGGGAGAGAGACAAAGGGGAGTTGGAACAGCATGGAGGGCTGTTGATAAAATGAGAATAGTAGAGCAAGCGCAGCCAGTAATCAGCAGCAAGAAATCCTGGGGAAAGCACAGGGTTTTCAATCATTATGGGGGATAAAGGTACAGTTATTTTCTTTAGTATTACAAAAAAGCCTACCTCCTAGTTAGAACTTTATAAGTTATACAGATATGTATTCAAATACAATTCAGTGGGATAGGTAATAAGAAAATGGGGTTCTAATGAGTGCAAATAAGGGACATTTCATCCAGAAGATGATATGCAAGATTCTTTACATGAAATGGCATCTTAGATAAGATATGAAAGATGAGTGGGAGTTAAGCATGAAAGAAGTGACTGACAATGTTTTGGGAAAAGGGAATAGTATACATAACAGACCCAGGTCTAAAGAAAGCATGTGCTATATGAATTCATCTCTCTAGAAGTGGGAGAAGGCTGGTGAATGTGGCTATGGGGTGAGAAATGCAGCAGGATAGAAGCAATAAAAAGAGAGAACTGGGCAGGAGCTAAATCAAGCTGGACTGTGTAGGCTATAATTTTATATTTTGCACTTTAAGAGCAACAATTATTGAATGCCCACTATGTAAGAAGTAGGATAAGTTTTGTGGCAACCTATTGAATAATCTAATTATAGCTTTGGCCCTTCAAAGCAAGATTGGTAAAAGGACATATGATTTCTAAAAATAAAATATATGCAAAGGTTAAACAGAGTAGATTTGAGGGTGTGGTTATTGTGTAGGAGGTAAAGATGAAGTCATATAATATGATACACAGAAGTAAGGTAAAAAATAAACTTCTTCCCTTCCTTCTTCTATTGATTGTTCTTTTCTTCTCTCATCTAATTGTTCTCTCTCCTTTCCATAGGAATGAACAAAAATAATAGGAAAATGTTACTTTCAAACTAAGATAGAAGGAACTCTGGGTGACAAAAGTGGAGGATTTCAACATCAGAGTGATAAATAGGATCAAGGAGCTCATAAATGCAACAGAAGTTGCTATAACTCCTAATGTCTGGGAGTTAGAGCTTAGGCCCTGTCATAGGAAGGATATTATGAAAACAGTTTCCTCCTTGTAGGGAGTCAGACTAAGCTAGATAAATGAAGCCAGGAGTCATGAAATTGTCTACTGTTTGAGATATAGAAACGAGACAAATTTTATCTCATATACCAAGAGGCAACAAGAAAATTGGCTACCTGTCTTGGGCTGTGAGTAGCACAATAATAATCTATAATAAATCATTATTATAGAATTTCAAGGCAAGTGTGAGATTGCCTTATAATGATGTGTTTGGAAATAACTGAGATATCAACATTAAAACTTACTTGGCATGAGTAAAACCATAGGGCTCAGAGAGGGACAAATTCAAAATAACATTATAATAACATATACATAACAATATAATAACATTCAGATTCTAGGCCAAGCGCTTTCTCATGGATAACACCCACTGAAGATATGTTCAACATAAGAATCATCATAAACCACGTCTACAAATAAATCACCTTGAGGGATAGTCAGCAAGACAAATCAAATAGGACAATATGCACTCCAATAAACAGAGATAGAATAATAGTAAGAAAAAGGATATTTCACAGTAAGAAGGAAAGAAATGATCATAGATATAGAAAAGGAATGTGAAACGTGAGACAAGACCAGGATGACATGAAAAATTTATAGGCACATTTAAAAACAATAACAATTGAAATTCTGGAATTAAAAATATTGTTATAGGGGCTGGTCCAGTGGTGTATTGGTTAAGCTCGTGTGCTCTGCTTTGGTGGCCCGGGGTTCACGGGTTTGGATCCTGGGTGCGCACCTAGGCATCCTTCAGCAAGCCATGCTGTGGCGGCGTCCCACATACAAACTAGAGGAAGATGGACACAGATGTTAGCCCAGGGTCTTTATTTTATTTTTAAAAAGGGTTTTTTAAATTTCTTATTTATTTTAGTTTAAAAATATGTGAAGATATATTACCTAAAAATAATATAAATTAAGACTAACAACTCACTCAAACTTTTTCCCTAGAAGCTCCTAAGACTCAATTGATTTTTCTCTTGGTGCCATCTTAGCCTCATTTCTTAAGCCGTCCTTTGAAGAATTACAGCTGGGGAGGGAGAGGAACGAGGGCAGGAAGAGGAAGTCGTTAAATCTCAAAGAAAATTCTCATGGGATTTTGTTTTGGTTGAGATATTCCTTGCTTAGAAGTTTAGAACAGTCGATAGGTTTATAGATTTTTTTTAACCCTCAAAATGGAAATATCTGTGGAAGTGTACTTTGCTAGGGTGTTAAGAGAATAATCAGCGATAAACCTGGCACTCAGTACTTCCACATTTGAACTTCCCTTGGTACTCCCCAGACTTCAATTCTTGAATTTTAAGAGCTTCAAATTTCACAGAAATGACAAAGGGAAGGGAGTAAAAAAGAGGTGTGATAGTTATGTCAAAATCAGTGTAATCCAAAACCAAGAACATATTTCGGTCTTCCTAGTGGCTGCTTGCTTGTGATAGGATCCTCTCCATTTTAAATCAGTTCAAGCAGCTCATGAACCAGCTCTCTGCAGTAGCAAATGCTTTCTCCTCTTACCAGCTGTGTCTACCCACCAGCTTCTGCTTTATAAAAATGGTTTGTCTGAAATATACATACAATTAAAAGTTCATGCACACACAGTATTTTTGTTCACTGCATGGAGTTTCCACAAAATTACACACTAAATGGCATCTTTTCCGGGTTCAAGAAAATATAAACATATGGGAGTTGGTTAATTACTAACAGTGGTAATTAATTAGTTGTATATACTGCTTTCTTTGCAGATTTTCATGTAACTCACAACTGAAAATTCAAACCTGCAAATCCATTCAACTTAACAGAATTGTAAATACAGCTGATTTTTCCCCTTGCTGTTCCTTTGCAAGGAATAGGCAATATGTACACAACAGGAGCATAAATCTAATTTATTTTTATCAGAGACTTGGCTTCTAGAGTTGTTTTAGTTAACTTTCTGTCAGGATTTCCATTATAGAATCCTCTCTAAGGCGCTTGCTATTTGGTCATAACATTCATTTGGAGAAAATGATTTTGAGTTAAATGTGCTTGATAATACAGGTAAGTTTCAGTGATTCTACTGTTATTCACAGTGAAGATTTCCGGGAACTTACTCAGAGAATTTCTAAGCTACCATTAGAGGAAAAAATATTGCATTTAACAGTTATCCTTTTTTGGTCTCTGACTGCTTTGAGAGAAAATGAAATAAAAATATCCCAAATATTCGCTAGCATGAAGTCACAATATAGCATATATGCTGCCCACATTTTCAAACTAATAGAACACCAGAAAATTTGAAATACATTAAAATAAATTTTAAAATATGATTTAGAGTGTAGCATATACACAGGGAGCAGTGACTTTGGGGAACCCAAATTTCTATGTTTTTGTGGTCCCTATTTAGACATATCACTAGTGTGACTAAATAAAAATGGCATGGTTTTTGAATCCCATTCACCCTTGCCTTCCCTGGTAGGAAAGATTTGACTGGTTAGGAGAACATTCTGAATGTCCCTACCATGGGAGACCTTACCCCAGCTAATTCTCAGGCCCTCGGGGACGCTGCCCAGAGCCAGGCCTGTGTTCATGAAAAGCTTTGCAATGCAGTAAGCTTATTCTTCTTGTCTGTTCTGTGTGAAAATGATCCAAGAAAACTAGACTTGCATTGTCTCCTTCCACATGGCTGGCCATGTTGGCGCCAATGTTTGCTGAAGCTCGCCGAGAGGGTCACTTCAGCAAAATCAACACAGCTGGTTTGGGCAGCTTCTGGTTTGATCCATACCCATCCTAAAGCCAAGTAAAACAGAAACATTTATATTTGCCCCTCTTTCACATGATATACTAAGCTAAAGAGTTCTTTAAGGAAAATGTGCTGTTTGATGAATCTTGGTCATTTTAGTAAATTAATTCTTGACTGAGTCACTTATTATTCAAATATCCCCCTCTGCCAAGCTTCAGCTTGTTATATCCTCCTCCACTAATCAACAGAATGAACTCCAGCCCTCCATGTGACCATTCACCGCATCCTACGTCATTTATTGTTAGCTTCTTTTTATTGTGTAAGTGATGTTCTGTTGAACTCTACATGCGGTTATATCTGTCTCTACAGCTAGATTGCTGTGCACCTCAGTTGGCAGTGAAGCACTTAAGATCTTTTCTAATATTCCCACAAGCAATAAAAGGATACCTTTGAAGTATTCTTTTGTGATGACTGGTGGGAGGGTTTTAATAGAAGAAAAAAAGGGAAGTTACTAGAGACAAAATCTGTTTATCTACTTTGATGTTTGCCTTCCTGTCTGTTCTTCCAACTCATCCCAATTCCAGCTCTCATTTTAGCTCTGGCTCTGAAACACAAATTGTATTGTGTCTCCTCTTTGCTTAAAACCCTTCAAAAGTTCCCCTTTGACCTAGAATAAATTTGAATTTCTGAGCGGCTACCCCTTAGCTCACTCAAATGTTATCGTTAAGGTAAATTCCAGTCCAAATTCTTGACATACATCCAATATGCATTAGAAAAATATTCATTAGAAAACAGGCACTAACAGTTCATAAACCTGTTCACTAAACTCTGTGCATTTTTTCATGCACTCTTGTCTTGTGAGTAGAAAGTTCTATCAGGGCAGATGGACAACATCCCATGGGTTGGGTTCTATAGCCTTGTAGTTGGCATAAGGCAACAGCCTTCCCTCCAAACCAATAGAAAGAGACAATGCTGACTAACAAGCTATGATTTCACTGGCAAAAACTCATATCTGATATTAATCATACCTAGAGACAAAGCCTCATATATTGATAGACATGCCTAGTTGAGTGGATAATAGTAGTGCCTCTGAGGTGTGACTTTTCTGAAACAATGTCAGTTGACTTCTGTGTTGTAGATTTTCTCTAAGTATGCCTTATTACTTTAGATTTAGAGCTTGAATTTACTAGGACAAACATAGTATTATACTTTGTAGGCTGAAGTATGTGAAATGATCTTAAAATAATTTTGACTTATTTTCTGTATTAAATTTTATTCATTAAAGTATTACTTGCTTCTCATTACAAACTCAAAAGTAAGAAGGTATAAAATTAAAAGCAAAGTCTTTCTCTTTCACAATTCCTCAAAAGAGATCCTTGCTATTAGTTCACAGAAATGGAAGTCTACGTGTCAAAGTCTATTGAATAAACAGTTGGAGGAACAGATGAGTTGTCAAGAGTAGGCATATTGTGTGAAACACAAGAAGTTAGGAGATTTGGGAGGCAGAAGAACACAAAAAAGAGGGAAATTGCCAGCTGTATTTTTGGGTCATGGGCTGTAAAGAAGTGGCATCTGGATTTAATAGAAAATGAAAACCAGCCATGACCCTTAGATTTAATTTCAAAGCCTTTTTGTCAATCATATGGGTACATTGGGTGCTACGAGCATTGTCAAGTTAGCCATGGTTGACCATGATGACACTAACATTTATGCTGACATATTCTTGCTATTAATCTGAACAAGTTTTAGTTCTATGAATATGAGCTAATATTATAAAATATTTTATATTAACAACAAATACTAGAAAATAAATAGATTTGAAAAATTGTGTGGCATTAAGTAATTCCCGGGTAAAATACAGGCCACAAAATTGAATTATTGTTCTTCACTTGTAATGGCTCACTAAGAGTATTTTTACCACCTTTCACAAGAATCTATTGTTGTAAGAGATGCAACATACAGGACAATGAAGTGCTCCTATATATCTACATTGACTGTCTTGATCCATATGTTGGTTCATGAACTTTTTGTTCCCACTGGGAATTTCTAGTGATTTTATGCAAATATACATTCCTACAGGGGAAAATTCTTTATTAATATGATTTAGTGAAAAGCAATTTTCAAGCAATTATGTTACTGTGATCTTAGTTAATTCACAGCCTAACTTGTTTAAGTCAAAAGACATTTACAGTTTAATCAAATCACTGTATCTCTGGATACGGTAACAGGATATGAATTATACTTATTCATTAACCAAAATCATCTGATTTGAGGAGTAGGAAGGTGAGAGCGGTGATCAAAGAACCATAAAAATATCACCACCCCAAACCAATTTTCCCTTTAAATGATCAACCTCTTTTACTTGCTTATATTTCAAAAACTGTATTTTGTTTATTTTGAAAAGCCTACTGAGCAGCTCACAAGCCCTTGTCCCCAGAGTGGTTACCAGCCAGGCTCAATAAACTCATCCCTTCTCTTCTATTCCATCAAAGCTGAAAAGCAGCATGAAAGTCCCAGGAGAACAGCCCCAGTTATGAAGCCAGTCTAGTTGCATAGCTGAGAGGAATCCCACGGGGTCCTATGCAAAATATTTCACAGAATATGCTTTCACCATCCACAGATAACTTATTTTTTATTAGGCTGTTTTTGTGGCTTTGTTTCTTGTTGCTCTAAACAGCATTACTGTCAGTTGAATCAATGACACTGCCTTAGAGAAAACTACACACTCTGGGAAGTGAAGCTGAGTATGTATTATCTTTTTGGCCTATTTGGTTATCATTTTCTAATTCCTAAATTTCAGTTTGAATGATTCATTGTCAGTACAATTTCAATTTTCATAAAAAAGAAAACACTCATTTTTCTATGTTTAAAAGATGGAAATTGCCCAATATTCACATATTAGAACAACAGGAATTCACACACCTGGAAATGTTTGTCATTTAATGCCAAAAATGTATTTCTTAAACAGAAAGGCCATCATCTTTTGCCCTTTTAGGATGAATTTGTGACTTTGGGCACTTTGGTGAGATCAAGGTGCAGTTCCTCCTCTACAAAATTGTTAAATAATTTTGGGAAAATAAATTAAGATGTCTATGCTTCAGTTTCCCTATTCTCTATGCTGAGAGCCATTACTATCTGTACTTGCTTTTACAGTAGGCTTATAATTCATGTGATATGAGTTCAGTTGCTCCAAAAAACTGAGTCTTTGCCCAAATAAGGTATTATCAGACTCATTTTCCAACCATCATGTCTTCTACTAATAGATTGCCTCATAAACAGCACAAACAATGCTATTGTTCACTTGACAAATACTGAATTTCACATCATCTTTGCTTCTCTTTCGACAAAGTGAACATAATAAAGCTATAATTTTTTAAATCTTGAAATAGTATTTAAATCTTACTGATTTGAAGGAAACCAAAATTTGAATAGATAATATGACACAGAGTAATAAATATTCTAGGGCAACTTTTTAAATGGAAAGTCAATCAAAATTTCAAATAATAAAGAGACAGAGATTTAATAAATCCATGCTCTTTAGTAATACTCTCTTCCCAAGAAGAATAACTACTGCACTGGGATTCAAAAAGTTGATTACTTCTCGATGAATGCTAAGCAGGTATTTAGTTTGTTTTGAAGGTATGTGTGTGCGTCTTCTAGGAGAAGAAATATTCTTTAGTTTTTACATTTGCTTCTTGTTGTGGTTTGTAATTTACAAGTAATCAAGACTGCTCTAAGTAATTTTTAAGTTTCTATTAAAGTATAATACACTTATGGAAACGTACACGGATCGTAAGTGTCAAGAACTGTAGCTTACTTTCTATTCAAAAATATGCTACATTTCCTCCACCTGTCAAGTGGTTATTTTAGTGTCAAGAAATGTAAAGTGTCTGACATTTTACCCTACTTTCAGGCTTGCGAGTTAGCATGTCACCGTTTCATGGATGTTGGAAAGCCATGAGACTCCTGGGGAAGAAACAAAGGATGGTTTATTGCTCACAGTAATAGCAGTAGCTAAAATATGGTCATTTATGATGGTTCCTGAGCCTCACTTCCACAAGGTCATGTCACAAGGCCCCATACCATCTGCACATGCAGTGGGCTGTGTTAGAGGAGAGGAACTCCAAACTTAGAGAAACCCACTCTTATAAAGAGCTGCAAGCAAACCTACTCAAACTTTTCCCTAGAGAGAAGCATTATCTTTATTATACTAATCAGGACAAATCTTCTCTCTGTCCTGAAGGGAGCTGTTTCTCTATCTTCCAAGGCCATTTTGAAATGGCAAACAGTTAACCATTGATGATGAAGCAGCTAGTAACTAGGGGGGATTAGAATTGGCCACCTCAAAATATGTCTCTGCCTGAAACATACTTTGACCTCCACCCCCACTAACTGATCAAAAGAGCTTGGGATGGGAGGCCCCAGAACATGCCCTCACCATAGATACCTCTTGGTATCTGTGGGGTCCTGGCTAAGCCCATTCTTAGTTCTGGTTACCCTTTATAAGAGACATTTACATTTGTAAAGGAAATCTCCCTTCGTAAGGGTATCTTCTTCCCTGTACCAGGAAGAAAGGGGGTATGGCCTTACCTAGAAACTTATCAGAGGACTTAAGTCTGCATGATAAACTTACCTATTGTTAATTGTGCTGTTCAGGCAATATGCTATCTAACACCTAGGTTCCTAAGGAGGGCATCTCCCTTGGGCCTGGGTCACCACGGTAATGGGCGTTTGAGCTATTTTTTCAGGAATAGAGTCCCTTTCCCACTTCAGGCCAGTTGAGACCACCAACCAATCAACTGGGCCCACACAGACGTATGTCCAATAAGTGACCTTTTGATGTCAAGAGGTTAAAACTCCACCCTCAGGGCATGCTAATGCTGCCATTCTGTGAACATGCATCCTACAAAGAAGCATGAAGCCTGATTATGCTTGCTCAGATCATCAATGACCTCATCTCTCCTCACGTCCCATCATTTCAGACCACCTTGCCCCCTAGCCCATAAATATCCCTGAGTCCCGGTTTTTGAGGAAGCGGATTTGAGATTCACTCTCCCGTTTCCTCACTTGGCTGCCTTGTGATTATTAAACTCACTCTCTGCTGCAATCTCGTCTTCTTGGTATTTGGCTTTCTGGGTAGTGGGTAAATGGACCTGGTGCAGCAACAATTTCTGAAAAGATAGCCTGGAACAAAAGGCAGCCAGTGCCTCTGCACACACAACATGCAGAAATGCAAGGGATTCATAGAGAATTGTCTCACAACAATCAGTTATAGTTCAATGATTTTTTTCATACTGAACACACTTGTGTAACTGACAGTCAGATCCAGAAAAGAACATTACCAGCATCCATGAAACCCCTCTCATTCCACCTTCCATCCACCACTCCACCATCAACTACATATAAACACTCTTCTAAAATTTAATACCATAAGTTAAATTAATTTTACTTCATTAATTAGCATTAATATCAAGAGTTGAAAAGATATAAACTCATGCACTTATAACAAAGGGTTTAGAAAATGAAATGAAGTTGCTTACTTTTAGTCAATCACACAACACAGATTTAAGGCTCCTTCTTATTCGGCAGTCATTGTGATAATCGCTGGGAATAAAGAAAGTTTGTCATCATACATGGACCCAAAGGCCTCACAGACGTAAGAATAGGAACAGCATTTGTATAGCTCCTCACATGCTCCTCACACTTTCACTTAAATAAACCCAGTGCCAATAGCAACTGTGAGAAATTGTTACTCTTTTCATTTCATTTGTGAGCAACGGAGACTCAGAAGTGTCTTAAACAAGTTCACACATTTAGTAAAAGAGAGACTCAGCCATGACTCAAATTTCTGTCATCAGATTCAAAATTCCATTGTTTTTTCTCTAAAACAAACAGTAAAAACAAGACCACTGTTGGTTCCAAAAATGCCTTCTAAATGGTGTGGATATTTCCTGTCCTCAAAAAATCCAGTGCACATTGTTATCTCTTCTTATTGTCAGTAGTGATGTTTTGTTTCTTTTCGTTTCCTCAGTTGCTACCCTTGGCTACCGGCTATGGCGACTTCAAGAAATGTACAGGAGGCATCCCCGGTATGTCCATAGAAAGAGAGAACATTTGGTGGTCAATCAGCTCTTTTTGTTCAACTTAAAAATGATACTTTATGTAGAAATTACAGCTTTATAAGTGGAATTAATTATTTTTGAGTCCACAAGTCATTTAAATTATGTAAAATTGACTAAACAGCCCTTTAATGTTAGACTGCTTCTAAATAGTCACATTATTACTAATGTCAAATTGCAGAAATCACTAGACACAGAAGTAGAAAAAGCTCCAATTCATGAATAGTAGATCCTAGATCAAAAATGGCTCAATATCCTTAATATTAATGAGAATTAATTATTTAGAAGGGCCAATTTACAGACATTTGATGAAATATTTTTGAGAGAATATTATCTTACATGTAAGTAACTCAAGATAAGAAAATAGTTAATTCAGAATGATTGCCCCAGGAGGAATGTGATTTATACAAGAATTATTAAAATGCAGATTTATTGCATATTAACCAATTTTCCTTAGCACGTATGCTAAATTTCACTTGAGTTTCATTTAGTGGAAAGAAATGTTTGCCTCTAACAATTTCTACTTTAAATTTCATTTCAGGCACTTAATAGGACCAGCTATCTTATATTTCTTTTCTATGAAGCACATATAAATCTTCTTCATCTCTCAGATTGTGAAAAAGGCCATCTATTGTGGGACTTATTTATATGTTTAACACTTCATTTTATTTAATAGTCTGGTAACTTGCTCAGAGAAGTTAGATGGTTGATTTAAATCTCAGTTCTTGTGTTACTTCTCTGACGAAACCTTGCCTAATGCTCCCAGGTAAAATATCTTTCACATGACTCTGTTTTCCTACTCCACTTTACATTTTTCTAGAGGGAAACTGTCACACTGGATTGCATCCAGTGATTTATTTATGCTCCTTTACACCATAGCCCCTTGAACTCTTAAAAAGGAGGATTTGGTCATTTATTATATTTCAAAAGCTTTTTCTGCTTGTCATTTTTTTTAAGGAGATGGGTCCACAATTCGTAATCCCCACTGTATTGTTTAATTATTGCTACTTAACAAATTACACCAAAATACAGCAGCTTAAAACAAGAAACATTTATTAGCTCACTATGTGTTCTTTGGATTAGTAATTCAAGATTTGTGTAGCTGGATGGTTTGGTTCTGGCGCTAATAAGGTTGCAGTCTGAGATACAGTCATCGGAAGTTTCCGAGATGGCTAACTCACATGGCACTCACCAGGAAGCCTCAGGTTTTGATTATGTGGCTCTGCCAATAGGGCTGCAAGAGTGTCTTCATGACATGGAAGCTGGCTTTCCTCAGAGTGAGTGATATAAGAGAAAGACCAAGGAGGAAGCTGCAATGAATTTTATTATCTACTGTGGATACAGAACCTCTTCATCTCAAGTTCTCGTGCCTGATGCACGGCAAGCCAAACACTGAGACATCGGTGCTTGGAAATGGAGAAAGGCCCCATTGGAGTTGGCCAAGATGAGAAGGTGGGAGCATAGGTTCACTCAAGTCTGCATTAACCAGAGCAGAAAGCAGGGGGGCGGTTATAGAGGTAAGGGGCTTGGCAGTAGGAGCTTCAGAGAAACAAAAATGTCATTCCCGATAAGCTCCTGGGCAAACTGCACCAGCTTCTGGGGGCCGGCCATCTGGTGATGGCAACTTGTATGAATGCATTCTCTTTCTTCTGGAAAACAAACTCATGAATCCTCGAAACCCAATTCACCCCTCAAGTTAAGCAAAAGAAGAGCAAATGGACAAGATTCTTCTATGTCTGTGTTGGGAACAAGGTCAAACGACAATCATGTTCTTATGGAATGTCTACAGTTACCCTCAGGTACATGGCCTCAGTGCCAGGGGCATCATATTGCTTTCATTAGAAGTTGGTCATTAAGTCCAGCTCACATGCCTTAAAGGGGTGGAGTGGGGTGAATGTGGCTCTAACTTTGTAGGGGTTGTATTAGTCGGGGTTCTCCAGAGAAACAATATCAATAGGATGAATAGATAGATAGAGAGAGATTTATTATAAGAATTGGCTCACATAATTATGGAGGCTCAGAAGTCCCATGATCTGCTGTAGGAAAGCTGATAGTAGAATTCAGTCCAGGTCCAAAGGCCAGAGAACCAGCAGTGCTGATATCCGAGGGCAGAAGATGGATGTCCTGGCTCAAGCAGAGGGCAAATTCATCCTTCCTCTGCCTTTTTGTTCTATTCAGGCTCTCAACAGATTAGACGACATCCACCTGCACTGGGAAGGATGATCATCTTTACTCAGTCTACAGATTCCAAAGCTAATCTCTTCCAGAAACATCTCCACAGACATATCCAGAAATGTGTTACCACCTAACTAGTCATCCCTTAGCCCAGTCAAGTTGACATAAAATTAACCAGCACAGGAACGTCAAAGATGTTGTGGACACATTGGAAACTGCCACACCCACCAACCTCCTATTATAGGTAACATCCTTGTTTCCAAGGCTCAGTTCAGCCAGAGGCTTCAGCTTCATAGCCGTAACTGGTCTTCTTTACAGGTGTACTGGGTTAGGCAATCTGGAAACTCATGGATACCTTTTATTTATGCTTAAGTTTAAAAGTGGATTTGAATCCTTCACTTCACTAAGCCTCTGTTTTTCTTTCTTTGATCTACAACAGTAGTTATATCATAAAGATTTCATGAGAATTAAATGAAGTGACATACACAAAATGCCTAGCACTGTGACTGCTATATAGAAAGCAATTAATAAATGTTAGTGATCGCTGATATTATTGTGGTCATGATGGTCATAAGCAGACTTGAAGGGTCTCCACATGTGCTTTTCTCTGCTGTGATCCTACCTGAGTTGCGTTTTGACTCATCACAGAGGCAAAAGGAACACCCAGTTTATGTACAGCCCCAAGTTCTTTCCACACCAGCTGAAGGAAATGGAAAAAAAGAAGAGAACATCATATGGAGGAATTGAACTTTTGCCAGTTTACTTATCCCACTGGAAAATAAGTTCTTTATTTTGAAGTTTCCATTTTATTCTTGATACAGATCCAAACTTTCTCTGGTGAAGAAGAAAGGAGGGGAATTTGAGTGCCCCATAAAATTTAGATGGTTTGCAGGATATTTAATGAAGGGTCTAATATCGTAAACCTCCAGTAAAATGTGTTGTCTTAATTCACAGAAATGAATATAGTTTAGGAATATCACAGAGCCGCATATTAATATGTAGTATTTTACTCATTTTACTTGAATAAATACTCCCCACATATTTTTTTTTTTTGCCTCAATACATTCTGTTACAGCTAAACAGCAAAAAAGAAAAACATAGATTTGGGGTTAAAAAGTTGTCTGTTTTTATTAAGTGGTCAGTCACACTATTTTCCAAATAGCTCCTTTGGTCTAAGTTCTCAGAATAATCACTTCACTTGTTTTATTTGCCAATTTAGAGCTGTTTATCGGATTCAGTGAGAGAATAGAGATAAAATTTATTGCTGTTATTTTCCTACTTCTACTTTTACTAGAGGTGAAATTAAAATACATGCTGAATTCAAAGTTTTTCTGAAGGAAAATTATCCCCACTTATTCTCATTTCCAGAAATATCTTGAACACAAATTTTTGCCACTTTCTTCAGATCCTGTGTGGTGACCTAACGAACGATTAAAGCGTATGATGTACCTACCAGGAGTAGGAACATGCAACCCCGGAGCTGGAGTTCTCTCCATTTGTCTTCTCTTCCTTTTCAACCGATCTGACATAGTCAGTGACATTTTCGGCATTAGTGTCATCCTTTTGATTTAGATGTTTTATTCAGATGATACCAGAAGAGACAGTGAAATCACAGCAAAATAGTTCCTAGAATTGTATCTCTCTTTCCAAATGTTTTTCCTTTCAGCATCAGTAGAACTCTACAGGCTTTTTCTAAGAGTGACAGCCTAGGCATGGATATTACAACACGAACAAATCAAAATTTAATAAAGGAAGAGAAAGGGAGAAGTTGCACAAAAACTGGCAAAACTGCATTTTCCAGCTAATTACAGAAAGTAAATTTTTATTTTTGTTGTCTATATTTTCAAGAAGTACAAGGTTTTAATTCAGAATAGAGATCTGGCTCTTGTTTGGGATTTGTTCCATGCAAAATAATAACATGAGGAAGAGAAGCAGGCTAGTCAAAATGTCAATATTTGAGAATAAAACATGAATAATTATTGTGACTTTGTGATGGGAAAAGCTAGGTTCATTGTTAATCCACTCTGCACTCTCTGTCCCCTCTGGCCTTCACTGCACATCCCCAACCTCCCATGTGGAAGCAGGAAAACTACACATTTAAAGTCTATGTGCCAAGACTCACACAAGAAGGGCTTTTTTAGAAGGTTCAGAAAGCTCTAGGGACATTCGGTAAGACCCAACCTTGAAACTTTGGTTCCCCTTCAGACACATAACTTTGGGTTCCTAGTAAAAGTTACATTGCTAGAATTTTTCCAAAGTGAATTCATTTTATTCCATTCACTCTTTCTCACACCAAAGGTATTTATATGCCTAATGAGCTTGCTTTTGAAAGAACCCTGTTTTCAGGACAGTAGAATGGGGGAAGAAGAAAAGTGACACCATTTGTCAGTTTTGGAATACATTCCATTAACTTTTAATAATTCCATTAACATTCCTCTTAAATAGCTTGATTGTCAAGACTACTTTTGTTATAATTCATCCATTCTGGTGACAAATAGTAATTGAACTAATCATTACAAACTAAATAGGAGAATGAATCTGAGGAAATGAGGTAGAGAAAAACTAAAGCAGTTGAAGAAGTTGGGGGAACATCTAAGCCAAAGAGCATACCTGAAGGATACCCTAGATGTTGGAAGGATAAATTGGGAAGTACTGAACTGGACATTAGAGGAGCAGAAAGGTGAAGTGGGTTTAGAGAAAAACCGCCTCATGATTCTGCCCAGACCTAACCTGGTATGACTTATTGTTCAGGTTTTACTATATTAATAGTGTGCATAAGCTCCGTGATTATAATCCCTCCTGACTGAATCATAATTCAAAGAAATTTAATGTTGATGCATCTTTCAAAGACACAATACAGGGGAGCAGATTTATTAGAAATGCAGCTGTTTGGAGCTCATTAATTCAGGAAGAGTTGAGTATGTTTAAAACTTTGCATCAAAAACAAGTAAGAAATTTGCTATATTATGAAACAAGTCAGGAAGCTACACACTTGGGGTGAAACCTTTGATATTATAAAGAATTCCCCACAGGTCAGATAGTTGATAGAAGTAAAAACACACAGTGGTGAATTACTGTGGAAAAAAACACAAATTTTGCTGTTTCTTCAGGGCTCAGCTTAAGCGTAGCCTATTGCATATTTGTTATGGTTTGAAACATATTAGGAAATTCTAACTTCATTACTGTTTTTTCATTTATTTACTAAATCTTTCAACAACAACAACAAAAATTGTTGAATTTTCAACTAGTAATGATGCCCCTAATAAAGATGATTATTTTCCCTTTCTGCTTTCACTTAACACATGGAAACCTGAAAAGAGTTTATCTCCCAACTTAATAACAAGAAAAAGATAGACAGATAAAATTTAAATTCATAATTATTCTTGAAATCATCAGAAAGCTAAGGTTGCAGTATAACCAACTAGCCTGAAATCCAAGGAAAGAAAGATGCCATCAAGGAGATATGAGTCACAGACGCTAGATTACCTAGGACACACGGAGCGTAGGTAAGATTTCAGCTAAAAATTTAAAAAATTGCTAGGATAATGTGAGTTAATGTGAGATATAGAGTCCCTGAGAGTTGCAGAAACAAGGCAAGTTTGTTCTAACCTGCAGGCTCTTCTCCACAGATCTCATTAAGTGCATCTGGGAAGGATTAGGGGCAGAGAAATAGTGTTGGGCCTGGGTAGGGCAGCAGCCACCACAATGGGAACAACAAAACATCCTGCCCAGAACTTGATGTCCTAAGGAAAAAAGGCCTAGTTTCTTGATAAAAGGGCAGCAAATGCTTATGTCCCAACGACACAGCTGCAGACCCATTGCAACAGGGGAAAAGAACAGAGAAAAACAAACGAAAATCATTGCATCTGGGAAACAGCAGGAAAAATACTGGGCCCAGGCAATCAGACATTTAATGCTGGGGGAGGCATGGGATCACTGAGGAAGCCCCACACCAATGGTCCCGGAGTACAGGCTCTGTTTACATCAGCACAAGAGACAAGGCATCCCTGTGTCACCAGCACAAGCTAGAGAACCTTGAGCACACCAGTGTTCTAGGGCTGCCATCACAAAATACCACAGACTGGGTGGCCTAAACAACACAAATGCATTTTCCCACAGGTCTGGAGTTTGGAAGTCCAAGATCAAGATCAAGGTGTCAGTCGCTTTCTCCTTGGCTTGCAGAAGATGCCTTCTTTCTGCGTCCTCACACTGTCTTTCCTTTGTGTGCGCCCATCCCTGGTGTCTCTTTGTGTGTCCAAATTTCATCTTGTTATTAGGTCACCAGTCAGATTGGATTAGGGACAACAGTGAGGGCTTCATTTTAAATCAATCACCTCTTTAAAGGCCCCATCTCCAAACATAGTCACCTTCTGAGGTGTAGGCGCTGGGGCTTCAACAGATGAATTTTGGGGGCATGCACTCAGCCCACAATATTGGTAACAAGTAAGGCAGTCTGCCACCGGGGGAGAGGGTAAAGCGAGACCTTCTGTGTCACATAAGGAAGGCCATATCTGAGAGAGAGTGGAACAGGAACATTGAGAAAATTCCTCGAGTAACCCAGCCCTTACACTAAGCAAAAGGTAACACTAGAGAAATTTGAATCCAATGGTAAGTGCATGGAAAGGAACCATAGGCACAACACCCAAACCCAATGCACCTCTTAATTCAACCCCCTTACACACACACTGAAGTTCTAGCAAAGAAGAGGACTGCTCACTTCCCGGTACAAATATCATTTACCTCAGTCACTGGCTTCCTACACAGAGTTTTTCAAAATCAAAAAGCACAAGACAAAAAGCATGAAGACACACACACATGCACATACACAAGTACACACATTACAAAGAGACAAAATAATCAAAAGCACTAGAATTGGAGATGACCCAGATGTTGCAACCATCAGACAAGGAATGTAAAGTAACTGTGATTAGTACGTTAAGAGCTTAACTACAAAAACTGGACAACATAATTGATCAGTTGGGAATTTTAGTAGAGATATGAAAACTATGAAGAAGAATCAAATGGAAATGCTATAAATAAAAACAAATAATTAACAAAGATAAGTGAAGAATATCTTTGATGAAATTATTGGTAAATTCAATACATCTAAGGAAAGAATCTGTGAGCTGGATATACATCAAAATAAATTACTGAAACAGAATTGCAAAGAACTGAAAGAGTTAATAAAAAGACAAAGTAGGCATCTAAGAGCTGTGGGAAAATATCAAATTGCCTGATACATATGGAATTGGAACCCCAGAATGAGAATAGAGAGTGACAGATTGTAAGAAAAATTAGAAGAAATAATGGTCAAGAATTTTCCAAAAATAGTGGAAAACATCAGATCAGATATCCAAGAAACTCAGAGAACCACAAATATGATACTTTATTCATACAAAAGAAAACACACACCCCAAACCAAACACTAACAAATAAAATCAACTAAACATGTAATATCCAAACTTCCAAAAATCAACAATAAAGAGAAAATTTTAAAATAAGCCTGAGATAAAAGACACATTATATATAGTCAAATAAAGAGTAGAAGTCTAGCTAACTTCTTGTAACAAACTGCAATCCGGAAGACAAAGGAGGGCATCTTCAAAGGGTCATGGAATAAACCCCACAAAAAACAGTAAAACTACAAGTCAAGAATTCTACAAACAGCAAAAATATGTTTCAAATTAAAGGAATAATATAAAGTATGGTCTTTGGGTGATAATGATGTGTCAACGTAGGTTTATCAGTGGTAATAAATGTACAACTCTGGTGGGGGAATGTTAATAATGGGGGAGGCTATACAGGTGTGGGGGTAGGTGGTGTATGGGAAATGTCTGTAGCTTCCTCTCCATTTTCCTGTGAGTCTAAAATATAAAGTCTGGTAAAAAAAAATGTCAATTAAGCACAAGAATGCCCTCAAAACACACTTGTCACCCTTATATAGCCCACAAGAGGGATCCACAGTGGAAGCCTCTCCCATTTATAGTTCAGAGTTATTGCTGAGACCCTTACTCAATGTTATTAGTACAGTGAGGGTTCTATTTATCATCAAAATTAAAAAAGGAAATAATAAACAATGTTTTAAAACATATGCAATCTAGAAGGATTCATAATGATCAAAATTACTCTAAAAGAAATATTAAAGGGAGGTCTTCAGGCAGAAGACAACTGGCAACAAAATAAATTGGATCTACAAAGAAATGAAGAGTGCTGGAAATGGCAGACACGTGAAAGTAAACATAAAATTCCCTTTCCTTATTGTTCTTATTTTGTTGGTGAGGAAGATTGGGCCTGAGCTAACCTCTCTGTCAATCTTCCTCTATTTTGGATGTGGGACACTCCACAGCATGGCTTGACAAGCAGCGTGTAGGTCCATCTGAAGCTGCAAACCCCAGACCGCCAAAGCAGAGCGTGTGAACTTCACCACTATGCTACCATGCTGGCCCCTCAGTTTCCTTATTTTTAATTGATCTAAAATATAGTTGACTGAATTTTAAAATAATAGCAATATTCTATGGATTTTTAGCAAAGTAAAATAGATAATAATAATAAGACAACAGTTGGCAGGGTAGAACTGGAAATATGTGAATGTAAAATTCTTACACTACACTTTAAATTGTATAATATTATGCTATAAAAAGAGAAAAATGAGCAAAGAACAAATGAAAAAGAATAAAAAACAAATAAGAAGAAAGTAGATTATAATCCAATTATTTGAATAAATGCATTAAATGTTAATAGCATAAACACATTAATTAAAAGATGTAGACAATGGATAAGGGTGATGAAGACCCAGCTATATGCTGTTTACAGATAAATAAAATGCAAAAGAACAGAAAAAGATAGGCACTGCCAACATTAATTTAGAAAAAAATTGATTGCCTACACTAATCTCAGAAAGTATACTTGAGAAGCAGTATATTGTGAGAGATAATGAGGGGCATTGATGAAAGGGTAAATTCACTAAGAAGACATAATGATGAGCCATCCCTGAAGGCTTAGTGGTTAAAGTTCAGCGTTCTCCGCTTTGGTGGCCCGGGGTTCGGTTCCCTGGTGAGGAACCACATCACTCATCAGTCAATAGCCACACTGTGGCAGTAGCTCACACAGAAGAACTAGAATGACTTACAACTAGAATATACAACTATGTACTGGGGCTTTGGGGAGGAAAAAAAGAGAGAGAGGAAGATTGGCAACAGATATTAGCTCAGGGCAAATCTTTCCCAGCAAAAAAAAGTTCTTAAGATTTTTTTTTTAAAGAAGACATAATGATTCTTTCTCTGTAGGTAATCTCTCTACCTACAGAGATTTATTGTAGATAAAACAAAAGTGATTGAATTGAGAGACAATAAATCCACATTTAGAGCAGTAGACTTGCAAACTTAAAGTTGAAAATAACTTATCAACAGGAAGTCATAATGAAACCTCCAAATAGTTTGAATTAAATAAAAATGAAAGCACAACATATAAAAATTTGTAAGATGTAGCTAAAACAGTTCTCACACAACAATTTATAGCATTAAATGCTCAAAAGAGAGGAGAAAAGGTCTAAAAACAATGACTGTGCCTCCACCTTAAGAAACTAATGAAAGAAGTTAAAATTAAAAATAAAGCAGCAGAAGGAAGGAAATAATAAAGACTAAAGCAGGTGATAATGACATTGAAACTAGAAAACAATAGGGGAAATAAATAGAAGATGGTTCTATGAAATGATCAATAAGATTGATAGGCTTCTAGCCAGTGGTGCAAGATAAAAAGAGTAGACACAAATTACCAAAATCAGATATGAAAGAGAGGACATTAATACAAATCCTAGAGATTAAAACAATGATTAGGATATATTAAGTATAGTTTTATGCCAATAAATTTGACAAATTAAATGAAATGGAGAAATTTCACAAAAGACACATACCACTAATGCTTACTTATGAAGGTGTGGCTTTGCAGGATCCTCTGGTTCTGGGTCTCCCACATTTCTACAGTCAGTCAAGGCTTGGCTGGGAAGGTTCTGCTTCCTTCTCGCACATGTTGTTGGTTGGTAGGATTCATTTCTTGTAGACTGTTGGATTGAGGCCTCAGTTCCTCACGAGCGTTTGTATGGAGGACTCTCCAGATTCTTTATCCTTTGGACCACTCCATAAATCATCTTACAGCATGGCATCTTGATTAATCAGATCAAGCAAGAGAGAAGGTACAAAAGGGAGAGAGCTAGAAAGACTAAGCCACCGTCTGTTACAACCTAATCTCAGGTGTGACATCCCATCACCTTTGCCATATTCTGTTTACTAGAAGCAAGTCACTAAGTCCAGCCCACAATCAAGGGGAAAGAATTACATGAGGTCACCAATACCAGAAGGTGGGGATCACTGAAAGCCAGTTTTGAAAGCTGTTCATGACAGAAATAATATCAATTCTACATAAAGCTTTCAGAAAATGGAAGCGGAGGGAATACTTCCCAACATTTGATGAAGCTAGGATTACTCTGGGGGTAAATAAAAGACAAAGACGTTACAAAAAAATCACCCCAAAAACCTAAACTAACTAAACCATGCCTCATGAATATAGACGCAATCATCTTCAGTAACATAAAGCAACTCAAATTTACCAGTATGGAGAAGGATAACTCTCATCAAGACCAAGTACAATTTATTTTGAGGATTATAAAATGTGTTCAACTTTCAATTCTACAGAATTAAACCATGAAGGGGAGAGAGAGAAAGAAGGAGACAAAGTAAGGCATATTTAATAAAGTGAGAAAATGGCAGGCAGATCAGTTGGGCTATATTCTGGATCATGCATTGATATGT
Source organism: Tapirus indicus (assembly GCA_031878705.1). Lineage (NCBI taxonomy): Eukaryota > Metazoa > Chordata > Mammalia > Perissodactyla > Tapiridae > Tapirus > Tapirus indicus. The sequence continues at coordinate 7,377,122 of CM062918.1, forward strand.
CTAATGTTTACTTCAAGCTCCACTGACCTTAATAACAACCTAGGTGAATTACTTTAATTTCAGTGAATTTGATTTTTATGTTATATAAATGTTGATAAGAATGGTGCTGAATAAGAAAGGTATTCTGAGAAATAAATAAAATAGGAAACAAGAATATTTTCCACTGGAAGCTAGGCTAGGCCTTGGGCTGAAAGAAAAACAGAAAAAATATGATGCCAGGCAGGCCTGACCTAGTGAGCCCTGACACAGAGCAAGTTATCGAAGTTCTTGAGAGGGAAAGCACACACCAAATGGAAACCAGAGGTGGGAAAGTTGACCCCAAAATCATGAATTACCCAACTTTTATTAAGCACTTATTGCATGTAAAAAAATGAGCTATAAGAATCAGGCATGAGAATTTTTAAAAATGCATTATTTTTTATAAAATGCTAATTAATAGCTTTCTTGGGGAGAGGGATATATTTATAGGCAATTTTCAATATCTTGGTGGTGGTGGTTGCATAGATCAGCCCATTATTAAAACACATGTCACCTCTATTATAAACAAACAAACTGCATATTTAAATATACACATCTGTTCAGATTTCAGTGTTGATACCAAACTTCTCTCCTAGCTAAGTATATTTACTGAATGCACATATATGCATTAATAATGGTTCTCTAGAGAAACGGAACCAACAGGATGTGTGTCTGTGTGTGTGTATATATATATATATATGTGTGTGTCTCTATGCTTCACTTCATATATATGCATACACAGAGGAAGAGAAAGAGAGAGGTTTATTTTTTGGAATTGGCTCACATGATTTGGGAGATGCAAGTCCAAAATCTTCAGGGTGGGCCTGCAGGCTGGAGACCCAGGGAAGAGTCAGAGTTGGAGTCCAAATGCAGTCTACACTCAGGATTCCTTCTTGCTCAGGGGAGGTCAGGCTTTGTTCTATTAAGGCCTTCGGCTAATTGGATGAAGTCAATCCACATTATGGACCATCATCTGCTTTACTCAGAGTCGACCAATTTAAAAATTTAATCTCATCTTAAAAACACCTTCATAGAAACATCCAGAATAATTTTTGACCACATATCTGGGCACTGTGACCTAGCCAAGTTGCCACATAATATTGGCCATCATAATGCATTATATATGTCCTTACAAATTTTTACTTTGCTTAAGACTCTTACCAAACACTGCTCTAGAAGTTATGCTAGGAGGGGGAAATGAAGAGTGTCAGTAGTTACCTTATTTGTTCAATCCCCTTTGCTACCATTTGGGATCAATCAACATTACCACATCTGAAATTACTGATATGATGCCTCTGCTTTTTTAAAAAGAGAAATGTTCATGTTCCCTCTTTGACGATTGTGTTAGTATTCAGTAGAAAGCCCTCAGATAATATATTTCTCATATGATAAATGCATGGAGATGTCATCCACAATACAAGTTTGCAGTGATATAATCATCTTAAAATGAAAAATTAATTTCTTGGATCTAATGTAATTTTAGCATTTACAGAAAGACACATGAGAGCTGGTTTCATTATTTAAATGAAAAGTTAGGATAACATGTAATCTTAAGTATGTTCTCCAAACTGTAAACATAGCAAGCAAAGCTCTAGAAGTTGCCACACTTAGATTTCAACAGTGATTATGTAGGGGGCAGGATTATGTCAACTCTTATTTTAGCCTTATATATTCTGATTTTTTTTAAAAAGGTAAATCAGTATCGTGTACTATTTATAATAAGCAATTTTTTTCCTCTAATGCTATCTCATTGAAAAAAATCCCTCCCTTTCAAAACTACTTAATTAGCAAACATTACCATATATCATTACAAGTTGAGTGAAGCTATTTTTTATCTTTCTAGACTCAGATAGTTATTATAATTGAAACAGGCTTTTATTCTTAATGAAAAATAAGGAATCTAATGTAATCGTTGTAATTAATTTAGCTGCATTTAGGAAAGTAACTAAAAACATATGGAATGAGACTAGTATTAAGTACAGATAGTGCTCAAGTCTTACAACATCTGTCAATTAAGCATTCAATATTGATGAAGACTTTTATGGGACTAGGTAAGTATTCCTTGGATAGCTAGTGTGAGGCTATTTGCTGTTATCTGCACATTTAGGGTCAAGTATTTCATCTGTGATGCAATTGATTTCTTCATGACTTCAGCAAAATAGCGTGAAATAGCTCAATAAATACGCAGACTCTCTTTCAGTAGTGGATTCCAAGCTACAGCCGTGCAAAGTTGGATTTGAATTTATATTTCAGATTCTAGACTGGCTTCTTTTGCACCAAAGAATGAAGGCTTAATGAAGGCTTAATCAGTGTGTCGGTCAGTAAGCATTTGGTAAAACTAGAAATTCCAATAAAGTGAAGCATAGAGGCTAAAAGGCAGACTGTTGGCAATATCAACATGGAAATGTACTCATGACAATTTTTAGAGCTATTCCTTTTGAGACAACAGTATGAATAATTATTGCACAATAACTTCTATTATGTACTATTTAATGGTGAATGGGATCTATATTTTAAATTGACATGACAGTCTTAGGAGAAACTCAAAAAATGAAACGACACATAATTTGATAAATGATTTCATATTAATTCTGCTTTAACAGAGATGAAGGAGCAGTGTGAGTCTGTAACAGTAGATATTTGAGGGGAAGTGGAAAAGAATATTTTTGTCGTGTAAAACATATTCTAATTTAAATCCATTGTCTGTGATAACAAACAATATTTCAAAGAGATCATATCTCATGCCTCAATTTACAGATTTGGTAACTCTATTTTGTAGCATATTCAATTTATTAAGAAGTAAAAACTGTTGTGTATGGCCTCTGTCGTTCTGAATGAACTCTACTTTAGCCACATAAAGCAGTTAAGTGATAATAATCAGACTGCAGTCTTTGTTCATTTAGAGAAAGCATGCTTCATTTTGTCCTATGTAAATTGATACCTACCTGTTTATTTACTTACTGTAAACAAACTATTTGCATCAAGGTTAAGTTATAAAACTTGGATGTCATGGCTTACTCTTAATTTATCTGAGCTCATAGTTAAATCCTAGATGGTTGAAATATATGACACACCCTCACTATACCTCAAAATCCCATATATCTAATTTCTGAAAACATTTTTTCCAACCTCCTCCACATATATGACATAGGAAAAGGTAGAATCTATGAATATTTTTTTGATAATAGCCCTTACACTTGGAATGCAGGGTTCTATGACTTATACATTTAGGATAATGGTGAGATGAAGCAGATGTTCAACCATTCTCTATAGACTTGGAACCAAGGTGATGTAGATGGGTAATACTTTGCAGATTTCTCATAGTATGGCTAGGCCAACACAGTGATTTTTATTAAATGTGATTAAGTAGACTAATCCAGTTGGAAATTTTAATTTTTCAAGTTAATTTCTTATGGAGGCACAGGTTATGATACTGGGGAATAACATGTCGGTAACAATGGTAGAGGACTAGCCACAAATTTCCAAAGAGTCTTCAAATTTCCAAAAATTCTCCCAAGAGATAAAAGAATTTTAACACTTTATATTTGATTTGTTCTCCTGAATTCTCTTAAGAGTTTTATTTGATTGGTGTATATATAGGGTTTGTTGATGGCTGTGGTATTAAAATTAAAACTGTGATACACTTGAATTATAGGATGAATTATATCATGGTTGTGTCTGTATGCTTGTGTGTGTGTACACGTGTCTGTATGTGTACATTCACAGACTCTAAAGTGGAACAGCATATACTATTGCTGGGTATCAAATTGTTCAAGTCTCAACTAACGGACATTTTCCAGTCCTGTCTATTATCTACTGCTTTTGCCTCTCTTGATTATTCTTTCTATTCATCTGGTAACATGTCTATTTCTTAAGTATGCTTTCGTTAAACATAAGTTATATTGTAATATAAAGTCATACTCAAATTATCACAAAAATAAGAATCTCACTAACAGGTTAATTAAGAGAAATAAAGTTGATATTGTGTTTGCTGATACACTATGAACCTTGTATACATGCTTATCATTTTATATTTAAAATTTTCTACTACTGCTACTAGTAATAGTAGCAAATGATAGATATTTAACATAGAAACTAGAACATTGAAAAAAGAGTAAAGAAAAAGTATAATCCTTTTATCAAGCATCAACTAATACTAATATTTCACTGTTTTCACCAGTGTAATACTCACATGTGCGTGGATACACACACGTGCATGCACACACACACTAACCTTCCCATGTAGCTCAGGAAAATTATCAGAGGAGAAAACCAAAGTCTTCACGTGCCTATGAGTTAGGGTTCTCCAGAGAAACACAACCAACAGGAGGTTAGATAGATAGATAGATAGGGATAGAGATATAGAAATAGAGATATAGAAAAAGTCATCCAGAATGCAAGATATCTATATCCATATGTCTACATCTATGTATCTATCTATTGAGAAAGAAAGAGACATTGATTTGTTTTAAGGAATTGGCTCACAGGATTGTAGAATCTGACTAGTCTGAAATGTGTAGGGCACGCAAGCTGACTAGAGACGCAGGGAAGAGTTGATATTGCAATTTCCAGTCCAAAGAAGTCTGAAGGCAGAATCCCTCTTCCTTGGGTGACCTCATTCTTTTCTCCTAGGACTGTCAACTGATTGGATAAGACCTCCCATAGTAAGGAGGGTAATCTGCTTTACTCAACATCTGTATATTTCCTGCTAATCAGATTAAAAAAATATGTTCACAGCAACATCTAAACTAATGTTTGACCAAAAGCTGGGTGCCATGATCTAGCCAAGTTTACACAAAAAATTAATGATCCCAATATATAATGCAATTCCTGTTGTTGCTACACACTGTCACTTACTTTGTAGAGTTTTACATGTACAAAGATTTTCTATAAGTAACCTGTGTCTGCAGCTATTCTGGAAGATTATTGCCTATCTCTTTGGGTACTCACTAGGACCACCAAAAGAGAATTTGATGTAATCCAACAGCATATATTTTAAGTTAGATCATCACAAACATAGTCACAAAATTTGGTGAAATAAATTTACTCACATTCACATGTTGTAACAAAGACAACTGATACTTTTATATAAAATATACATATATCTTAATTAATTATATTAATGATATTCTCATGTTGAATAAATATTATTTAATAAATAAATTTTGTTAATGTTTGTCTTCTGGAAGTACCAGTTTCTCTTTAACTACTCTCATATTTTTTGGAAATTTGGTGTTTCCATTTTTTGCTATTTTAAATAAGGCTGTAATAAAACCTACAGATACTCATATTAGTCTTGGCATTATGAAATATTCTAACAATAATTTTTGTACACAATTAATCCATTGCCTCAAACTGTTAATTTTTCTTTTTCTTATGCTTTAAAATAAAAATCTTTAACTTTTTTTATTTGATCCCTCAGAATATCCCATTTCTTGTACATATACATTTTATAAAGACCATCACTGCCTCTAGTTATGTCTTTCTTTAACAAGAATCTGCACAGTTACTTGTAGCTTTCCTGTGAGATCATTGTGAGTTAATTATACAGGGTAAATCCATCTCTTTGCCAATCCTGGTGCTGTGAACTGAATTGAATTCTGTCTCCCCCAAATTCATATGCTGACTCCCCAATCCCCATGTATTAGAGATATGGCAGTTTAAGAGGTGATTACAGTTAAAAGAGGTCATGAGGGGAGAGCCCTGATCTGATAGAACAAGTGTGCTTATAAAAGAGGAAGAGATGCCAGAAATCTGTCTCTGTTCCCCTCTCTCTCTTTCTGCCATGTGAGGACAGTCAGAGGACAACCATTTGCAAGCCAGGAAGAGAAGACTCACCACAAATTGAACATGGTTGGAATCTTGATCTTGTACTTTCCAGACTCTAGAACTGTGAGAAAATAAATTTCTTTTGTATAAGTCACTCAGCCTATGGTATTTGGTTGTGGCAGTCCAAGCAGACTAATGCACATGGTATACAGTTTAAATGAAAAATTATAGTTCTTTATAGCAAAAGTTTTTAGTTTCAAAGTTTCAAGTTAACTGGTTCAGAATGATATTAATATGTAATTCCATACCATAGAACATTTCATTACCTTTCTTAGAGAAAAAAACAGTCTTAAGAAAATATAAAATAATAAAGCTGGTGTCAAGATGGTGGTGTAGGCAGACTCTGAACTCACCTACTTCCATGGACACAACAAATTTACAACTACTCTTGGAAGAATTAACCCTGAGAGAGAACCAAAAACTGGACTAAGAGAACCCTTGCAACAAGAGACAGTGCTGACTGAGGTGAAAGAAGCAGAGATTCCTTTCTGGAGAGAAAAAAAGACAACTTTGAAAGCTGTGGCACTTCATGGCTGGTTGGGAAGAATATAAAGATATGCAGCCTTCCCTGGAGGAGTGGGGCACCTGAGCAGGGGAATATTACCACTATAAGCATCTTTTGGATTCTGTACAACCAACACAAGAGCCATCATATCTGGCTTGCCAGCTACTAACAACAATGATGAATGTCCCCAGAAATGTTATTGGATATATAAGGGTAAAAAAGCCAGTTTTTAAGGGAGCCATGCACAAATTCAACCATTTTGGAAAGCAACCTAAAATCACCAGAAAGAAAGTTGCACAATCTTTGGTGAAAAGAGACTAATATGATAGGCTCTGGGTGCATCTTGGTGAGAGGTGAGGCCCCTCCAGGGACTGAGATATTGACAACAGCCATTATTGTGACATAGTACATGTGTGCTGACACAGATTCTGGCAGACACCATTGGCTTTCTTCCCTTGGCCTATTAGCCCAGAGTCTGCCCCACCCACTAGAGCATGGATTTAACCCAGTACAGCTAGGGCAGGCAGCCTGCTCTAGGGACTTGCCACACCCAACAGCAAGCCCCCTGGTAACTTTTGGGCCTGCATAGGCAGGGTGCCTGGATCCTCTGCAACAGGGCAAGTGGGTCTTCCTCTGTGGGGCAGGGCATGCCTGAGGAGTGAGTGGAGTGGTTGGGGCATTGGTAGAATGTGTGGGGCCTCTATAGGGGGGTGACTGGGTCTTCCTCAGGGGGTCAGGGCAAGCACAGGGGTCAAGACTGTGTTGACAGTGTGTCTGGCCCTGTGGGTACTGGGGCTTGTCAGCTTCAGAGGATTTGTGATTCTCAAACAGCCACAGAGGGAATCATCCCGACCTTCCAAAGCCTGAAAAAATTGGGTGCTTCTGTGCCTGGGGCCAGTCCCACTCACCTGCAATTCTCAGAGAGCTGGAAATAACCTTGCAGACTGGAGGCCTACAGCAATTGTAAGCCCCTGAGCCTAATAACAAGCCACACTGGGGGCCTACTCACTTAACAGAAAAACTGCAGCAGGAATGTGCTATTAGACCTTGGAGCCAACTGTGCCAGGGCTCCCCACACCTGATAAAGTGACTGAAGTATCCATAGCAGCCACTTGCAGCTGAGCATTACAGCCAGCTGGCGAGGGGACAGCCTAGCCTCCCTGGGCACCTGCAGCAACAGCAACCTTGCCACAACAGAGGGACACATGCAGTCCACATAGGGTCACTCCTAGAACATTTGGAACTGGTGACAAGAGGGAAGCACACTGCTGGGCCTCATAAGCATCTCTTACATAGGCTGTCTCTCCAAGATCAGGATCAGATAAAAGAAAAAATAATTAAATGAATGAGAACAGTCTAAGGGACCTCTGGAACAATATTAAGCACACTAACATTCATATTATAGGTGTCCCAGAAGGAGAAGAAGGAGACAAAGGGGCAGAGAATCTATTTGAAGAAATAATAGCTGAAAACTTTCCTAAACTAAGGAAGGAAACAGACGTACAGGTACAGGAACCACAGAGCACCAAACAAGATAAACCCAAAGAGTCCCTCATCAAGACACATTATCATTAAAAGGTCAACAATTAAAGATAAAGAGAGATTCCTAAAAGCTGCAAGAGAAGGCAACAAGTTACATACAAAGGAAACCCCATAAAGCTATCAGCTGACTTCTCAGCAGAACCCTTACAGGCTAGAAGGGAGTGGCATGATATACTTAAAGTGCTGAAAGGAAAAAACCTTCACCAAGAATACTCTAGCCAGCAAGGTTATCATTCACAATGAAAGGGGAGATAAAGAGTTTCTCAGACAAGTGAAAATTAAAGGAGCTTATCACTAAGAAACCAGTCTTAGAAGACATGCTCAAGGGACTTATTGAAGTGGGAAAGAGAAGACCACAAATGGAATAAGGAAATTATCAAAAAAAAAAAAAAAGCAATAAAATCACTGGTAAAGGCAAAAATACAGTAGAGGTAGCAGATCAACCACCTATGAAGATAATATGATGGTCAAAATGCAAAAGTACTAAAATTACCTACTTCCTTGATAAGAGGGTATTGGATACACACACACACACAGAGATGAGCTCTTAGAAAAAGGTCAAACTAAAGAGACCATGAACTTAATATACACTGCTATATATGTAGGTTATTTTATATGAACCTCATGGTAATAACAGACCAGAAACCTACAACAAATACACAAAAAATTAAGAGAATGGAACCCAAACATAATACTAAAGAAAGCCATCAAACTCCAAGGGAAGAGAGCAAGAGAAGAAAGGAACAGAGAACTACTAAAACACCCGGAAAAAAGTAACAAAATGGCAATAAGTACGTACTTATAAATAGCTACTTTAAATGTCAATGGACTAAATGCTTCAATCAAAAAGTATAGGGTGGCTGATTGGATAAAAAAATAAGACCCATATATATGCTGCATGCAAGAGACACACCTCAGAGCTAAATACACACAGAAACTGAAAGTGAAAGGATAGAAAAAGATGCTCAATGCAAATGGCAATGAAAAGAAAGCCGGGTAGCAATACTTATATCCTACTAAATAGACTTTAAGACAAAAATTGTAACAAGAGACAAAGATGAGCACTACATAATGATAAACGGAACAATCCAACAAGATGATATAACACCTGTAAATATCTATGCACCCAACATAGAAGCACCTAAATATATAAAGAATTATTAACAGACATAAAAGGAGAAAAAGACAGTAACACAATAATAGTAGGGAACTTTAACACCCCAATTACACCGATGGATAGGTCATCCAAACAGAAGATCAATAAGGAAAAATTGGCATTAAATGACACATTAGACCAGCTGGACTTAGTAGATATATACAGAACATTCCACGCCAAAACTGTAGAATACACATTCTTTTCTAATGCACATTGCATATTCTCTAGGACTGATCACATATTAGGCCACAAAACAAGTCTCAATAAATTTAAGAAGATTAAAATAATATCAAGCATCTTTTCTGAACACAATGGTATGAAACTAGAATCAATTACAGGAAGAAAATCTGAAAAGCCACAAATATGTGGAGATTAAACAAAATGCTACTGAACAATGGTTGAGTCAATGAAAAAATAAAAGGAGAAATCAAAAAATACCCAAAGAAAAATGAAAATATGACATGCCAAAATTTATGGGATACAGCAAAAGTGGTTCTGACAGGGAAGCTTATAGCAATACAGGACTACCTTGACAAACAAGAAAAATCTCAAATAAACAATCTAACAGTGCACCTAAAGGAACTGGAAAAAGAAGAACAAACAAAGCCCCAAATAAGTAGAAGGAGAGAAATAATAAAAATCAGAGCAGAAATAAATGAAATAGAGACTAAAAATCAATGAAACAAAGAGCTGGTTCTTTGAAAAGATAAACAAAATTGACAAACCTTTAGCTAGACTCACCAAGAAAAAAAGACAGAAGGCTCAAATAAATAAAATCAGAAATGGAAGAGGAAAAATTACAATGGACACCTCAGAAATATGAAAGATTATAAGAGAATACCATGAAAAACTATACACCAACAAATTGGATAATCTAGAAGAAATGGATAAAGTCTTAGAATCATACAACCTTCCAAAACTGAATCAAGAAGAAATAGAGACTTTGAATAGACCAATCACCAGTAAGGAGATCAAAACAATAATCAAAAACCTCCCAAAAAATGAAAATCCAGGACCAATCTGCTTCCCTGGTGAATTCTACCAAACATTCAAAGAAGATTTAATATCTATCCTTCTCAAACTATTCCAAAAAATTCAAGAGGAGAGGAAGTTTCCTAACTCATTCTACAAAGCCAACATTACCCTGATACCAAAACCAGATGAGGAGAACACAAAAAGAGGAAGTCACAGGCCAATATCACTGATGAATGTAGATGCAAAAATCTGCAACAAAATACTAGCAAATTGAATACAATGATACATTAAAAAGATCATACACCATGATCAAATGAGATTTATTCCAGGGATGCAAGGATAGTTTAACTTCTGCAAATTGATCAACATGATACACTACATTAACAAAATGAAGAATAAAACTCACATGATCATCTCAATACATGCAGAGAAAGCGTCTGACAAGATATAACATCCATTTATCATAAAATCTGTGAATAAAATGGGTATAGAAGAAAAGTACCTCACCATAATAAAGGCCATATATGACAAACCCACACTAATATCATTCTCAATGAAGAAAAACTGAAAGCTATCCCTCTAAGAACAGGAACCAGACAAGGATGCTCACTTTCACTACTCTTATTTAACATAGTGTTGGAAGTCATACCCAGAGCAATCAGGCAAGAAAAAAGAAATAAAAAGGATCCAAATTGGAAAGAAGAAGTGAAAGTGTCACTGTTTGCAGATGACATGATTATATATATAGAAAACCCTAAAGAATCCACTGAAAAACTTTTTCTTTTTTTTTTGTGAGGAAGACCAGCCCTGAGCTAACATCTGTTGCTAATCTTCCTCTTTTTGCTTGAGGAAGACTGGCCCTGGGCTAACATCCATGCCCATCTTCCTCTACTTTATATGGGACGCCACCACGGCATGGCTGACAAGCAGTGCATCAGCAGGTGCCCGGGATCCGAACCGGCAAACCCCGGGCTGCCAAGCGCGAACTAAACTGCTGCGCCACCAGGCCAGCTCCCTAAAAAACTTTTTGAAATAACAGATGAACATGGTAAAGTTGCAGGATACAAAATCAACATACAAAAATCAGTTGTGTTTCTATACACTAACAATGAAGTAGCAGAAAGAGAAATTAAAAATACAAACCCATTTACAATTGCAACAAAAGAATAAAATACCTAGAAATAAACTTAACCAAAGTGGTAAAAGATCTGGACACTGAAAACTATAAAATATTGTTGAAAGAAATTGAAGACACAAAGACATGGAAAGATATTCTGTGCTCTTGGATTGGAATAATTAACATAGTTAAAATGTTCATACCTCCTAAAGCAATGTACAGATTCAATGCAATCCCTATCAGAGCTCCAACAACATTTTTATCAGAAATAGAGCAAAGAATCCTAAAATTTATATGGAACAACAAAAGACCCCGAATAGCCAAAGGCATCCTGAGAAAAAAAGAACAATGTGGGAGGTATCACACTCCTGATTTCAAAATATACTACAAAGCTATAGTAACCAAAACAGCATGGTACTGGCACAAAAACAGACAAACAGATCAATGGAAGAGAATCAAGAGCCCAGAAATAAACCCACACATGTATGGACAGCTAATTTTCGACAAGGGAGCCAAGAACATACAGTGGAGAAAGGAAAGTCTCTTCAATAAATGGTGTTAGGAAAACTGGCCAGCCACATGCAAAAGAATGAAAGTAGACCATTATCTTATACCATACACAAAAATTAACTCAAAATGGATTAAAGACTTGAATGTAAAACCAGAAACCATGGAACTTCTAGAAGAAAACATAGGCAGTATGCTCTTCGATTTCAGACTTACAACATATCTTCAAGTTCCATATCTGACCAGGTAAGGGAAACAGTGGAAAAAAATAAACAAATGAAATTACATCAAACTAAAAAGCTCCTGCACAGCAAAGGAAATCATCAACAAAATGAAAAGATGACCTAACAATTGGGAGAAGATATTTGCAAGCCATATATCTGATAAAGGGTTAATCTCCAAAATATATAAAGAACTTATACATCTCAACAACAAAAAAACTAACAACCCAATTAAAAAATGGGTAAAAGATCTGGAAAGACATTTATCCAAAGAAGATATCCAGATAGCTAACAGATACATGAAAGATGTTCAACATCATTAACTATCAGGGAAATGCAAATCAAAACTGCAATGAGATACCACCTCATTCCCATCAGAATGGATAAAATTAACAAGACAGGAAACAAGTGTAGGAGAGGATGTGGAGAGAAGGGAACTCTCATACACTCCTGGTGGGAGTGCAAACTGGTGCAGCCACTATGGAAAACAGTGGGGAGATTCCGTAAAAAATTAAGAATAGAACTTCCATACAATCCAGCTATTCCACTGCTGGGTATTATTCCAAAGAACATGAAACACGAATGCATAAAGATGCACGCGCCCTTATGTTTATTGCAGCATTAGTCACAATAGCCAAGACTAGGAAGCAACCTAAGTGCCCATCAAGGGACAAATGGATAAAGAAGATGTGGTATATATATATGCAATGGAATACTACTCAGTCATAAGAAAAGATGAAATCCGGCCATTTGTGACATCATGGATGGACCTTGAGGGGGTTGTGCTAAGTGAAATAAGTCAGAGGGAGAAGGTCAAAAACTGTATGATCTCACTCATAAGTAGAAGATAAGAAGAACAACAAACAATCACATAGAGACAGACATTGGTATGGTGGTTACCAGAGGGGAAGGGGGGGAGGGAGGAGGGCAAAAGCTGTGATTAGGCACATGTGTGTGGTGATGGATTGTAATTAGTCTTTGGCTGGTGAACATGATGTGATCTACTCAGAAATCAAAATATAATGACGTAAACTTGAAATTTACATAATGTTATAAAGTGATGTTACCACAATAAAAATAAAGAAAATATAAAATAAGTATTGACTTAGGTAAAGTTTTATGTTAATACATAAATATACATTACACATTTCCTTATGTATCTAGTAAGATTTAGCAAATTTCATATGTCAGCGTACATTCTTTTTATTTTGAAATTTTTATTGATTATTCATAACAAGGACAATAATGTATTGATAATGAAGGTTTAATTAACAATGAGGAAATTATAATGTTCTGTTTCTATAATATGTAAATTTATGTTGCATACACACTACATATATTTCATAGATGTGCTCTAAGGTGTGTTGGTGTTTGTGTAGGTACACCTGCATAAGTACCTGGGGTGTCTTCACTTCTCATTGCTATTACTCTCCACTCTTTCTTCAATACTATACCAAATTATTCACGATACTTAATATGTTAGTACTTAATAAAATATTGGCCCTGTCATTTCTTTACAATTTAAATGCCTTTTTGCTGTTCTTACTTAATCTTCCAGAATAATGTCTGAATCATTTATCTGTTTTATTATAGTAAAGTATCTTATTATTGGAATCAGTGCAGACTCATGTGGAGAAGGTTTGCTCCATTTCAGTGTAAAATCTAGTTTGAATTTCTTCCTGTGTGTGAAATCCAACTCTATCAGTTACTGTGTGGCAATGATATAAGTTACTTAAACACTCTGTGTCTAAGCTTTCTCATTTTCAGAATGGATATGACAATGGCACAGATTGTAGGATTGTTGTAAAAATCAGATAAATAAATGCAGTTGAAATGCTAATATCTGTGTGTGCTACACATTTAAGGACTCAGTAAACATCAGCTATTATTCCGAATAATGAAAATAGTGATAGTTGAGCATTTAGAAGGTACCAGAAAACATAGAAGTTGTGAGGGTGGACACACTTGATATAACCCAATCTTAGAGGGAAAGCACTCCGTGCTTCGCCGCTAAGTATCACGTTGGCTGTAAGTTTTTCATAGATGTATCCTTTATCAGGTTGAGAAATTTGCCTTCTATTTGTTCTTCTTTTGCTGAGAATTTTTATCACAAATGAATGTTGTGTTTTGCAAATTATTTTCTGCATTGATTGTTATGATCATGTGGTTTTTCTCCTTCCTTTAAGACTAATTTGTCTTTAATTCAGAATGTCTTCAAATTTATCTTGCAATTTTCTTCTTTGACTTATGTGTTATTTAAAAGTATGCTATTGTTTACTTTCATATTCTAGATACTATTGTTATTATTGATTTCTAATTCAATTTTTCTTTGGAAAATCACACTTTGTATATTTTCAATCTTTATAGGCTTATTGAGAGTTGTTTTATGGTTGATCTTAAGGCCTATTCTTGTGTATGTTCCATATACTTTTGAAAATAATAGGTATTCTTTCAGCATATTTTATTCTGGAAATATTCTGGAGTACTTTATACATATCAGTTAGCTTAAGTTTGTGATAGTATTAATGTACTGTCTATTGATTCTAGGTAACAGAATGTTGAAATTTCCAATATAACTGTAGGTTTTCCTGCTTCTTATTTCAATTCTATCGACTTTTGTTTCATGAATTTTGAAGCTCTGTTATTAGCTGCACACATATATCTTTTTGTTGACTTGACTCTGTTATAAAGAAATATTCTTTTCAGTGATAATATTTCTTGTTCAGAAGTCTACTTTGTCTATTATACAGTCCACCCAGGTTTATTTTATTTTAGAATTTTCACTGTATGTATTTTTCCATTGCTTAGTTTTTACTTATCTAGGTCTATACATTTAAAGTGGGTTTATTGTACATAGCAGAATAGAGGTCTTTTAAAAATCCAATCTGATAATCTCTGCTTTTTTCATTAGACAATTTAATTCAATGTTCTTGGCATGGTTTCATTCATGGGTACCACCTTCCTATTTGCTTTCAGTTTTCCCCAGTTGTTCTTTTATTCTCCCTTTCTGCCTCTTTTACACTAACTGAGTATTTCTTATAATTCCATGTTTTCATATATGTATATATGCATACCTATGTGTTGTGTGTATGTTTGCTCAGAATTATCATATCACTTTGTTTGAGATTAGAATGGCTCTACATGTAAATTTAAACTAAACAGATTCCACTGTAAGGAGCCCGGCACAGAGCCAACTGGACCAAGATTAGAATGGAGTGAGGTGAAACCTTCTCCCTCAAAGAAAACTTGAGCAAAATCCTTTCTCTGCTGCAATGAAGCATAGTTCATCAAACCACTTGATAAAAAGGCAAGATCAGCTGGAGAAGGAGACTGACTATATTTTTTCTGGTTCTTTCTCCACATGGCATTAGAAATACACACTAGATCTCTTTGGACAACACTCGCATCTATCCCTCCTTCTAATCTATTCCCCAAACTCGTGTTAAATGTGATCAAAAAGCAAACCACATGATCGACAGGTCCCTTGCATAATTTATCTCTAATTCACAGCCCTGTATTATCCTGAATATGATCCTCCCTGACTTTCTTTATACCAGTCACATGGCCTTCATTCAAGCTGGCACACTGATCATGTTCCCCCACTACAGTGAATACACAGGCTTGCTCCTCTGCCTGAGATCCCCTTACCTCCCTATCTTCACCTCATTATTTTAATTCCATTAAGATGAAGAAATTCCCTCATAATATTATGAGAAAAAAAGTTTGAAGAACTTTTAAATTTCATAATAATTATTTTGGTCATTTAAATATGCAAGTCACACTACTTAGAGCTTGACATAGCCTAAGAGATAAAACCATGAATCTTGTAGGGTTAATGAAAAAGGAAGACAAAATAACATAGAGTAATGCAAATAACTATGACTCCCATTGATTAAGTACTTATTATATTCTAGGCATTGTGCTAATGACAATGATAGATAAATGATAGATAGACAGAGACAAATGATAGGTAGATAGAAGATAGAAAATTTTTCTTTATGTGATGGATGTTATAACCCTGTTATACCAATAATCCAACCATAGTTGAAAACTTTAAACATTTTACCTAAGAATAAATGACTCATAGAAAGTCTAATTTAGCTTCTTTTTTTGGTCAATATATGTAATTATGCTTTAGATCACTATGCAACACTGCTTTTTATTTGCCTACATTCTTCCTAATCATGCCAATGGTTGCCTCTATGACTTTTCTTCTTTCTAAAATTCCAGTTATGATCAGTAATCTCCATTAACGTTTACTTTGGACTAAAATTCATTATGTAATTCTGGTACTTTAGCTTTGAGAAGTAAATTTATTTTCCCTTATTTCTAAAAGTAATGATTGCCTTCAATTACTCCTAAAATTTTAGAATGAGGTTGGCTATGAGGAATAGAAAATCATACATAACAGTGCCCTAGGCAGTACAGAAATTTATTTTGATTATTTTTTTATCACCCAAATCAACCTGGAGGCAAGCAGGCCAAGGTTAGAATGGTGACTCTACTCCAGGATATTCTCAAAGACCCAGAGCTAACCACTCCACCAATCCCAGGACAAGGTTCTAAACCATGTGATCCAAGATTTTGCATCAATTTTATAGGTAGCAAAATGGAAAGACAAAGAAGAAAGGGAAAGTATTTCTTAAGGTAGGTAGCTGATAGAAGTCCCTTTGGTTTACACAACTATGGCCATAATTGAGTTACATGCCCAATCTCACCAATAAGAACTTTTGCTAAATGTAATTAGTTATGTAGTCTGGGAGGTCATGTGTCTTGCTCAGAGTACTTGATATGAAATAATGGGTATTATCTCTGCCACACCTCAGAACATACCTAAAATAGGGACTTAAAAAGGGCGAAAGTTCAGAAGATATAAAAAATTATTTATTTTGCAATTATTTAATGCAGAGGTTTGGGTAGAGTTGTTATGTGTCAAGAGTTCTGCAGTTTTCCCTTGAAGGAATGCAAAAAGCTACTGGCACTCTGAAAAGCAGTTTGACCACAACACCAGATTGCATTAGTCACCCCCTCTGAGGTCTATAGATACCTATAGATATTAAGGGACAGAAGGAAAATGACTTCATTAGAAGATTTTTCAGGTTGTGAAAAATCTCATGAATTTCCTGAAACAAAGGTCATTACTCATGTAGGGGAGCAGAATTTGCTACCCCAAAACGTGTCTCTTTGGCTTGATTATTTTAAGAACAAAAGATTCAGGAAGAAACTTTGAAGTTCCCCCTTACTGCCTAAAAGAATTTAAGATAGAAGGCCTGTTCCAGGAATGAGCGATCATCATAAATAACTATGGTATAATATGAACTAGGGGTGGGAGACAGGGAGAAATCTAGCAAGGGACATTTGATCAAATCTTCCCTATGTCTCATTGTCTCTACAAGGCATGGGAAACATTTGTTTACCAAACATTTGCTTTTCCATCTACATGTGAGTTGCCTTCCTCCTCTTTGAAGCCCCAATCCACTACCCCCGACATCCCCTTTTGTCTTTAGCTGAAGATGGTATTTAAGGTGGTGGCTTCAGCCATTTTTTGCAAGTTACTCAGTTTTCTTGGGTTTCTCCCATGTATACATGTTATTAAACTTTGTTTGATTTTCTCCTGCTATTCTGTCTCATGTCAATTTAATTCTTAGATCAGCCAGAATAACCTAGAAAGGTAGAGGAATATTTCATTCTCCCCTACCCTACTGAACAGCAGGTGCTCATATGTGATTCCAGAAAGAGAAATTTGAAACAGAAAAACATAGCAAGAACAATTACTTAACATTGGTAGACCTTTCCAGAAGCACAATAGCAGGATGACGATCCTGTCTTTTAATTTGTGCAGATGCTGTTAAAACAAATGACTCACAGGGATTTCCTTGCATCTTGATCTGCAGATTAGCAAAGATTTCCAAGAAAACAAGTAGGATATCACTATCATTGAATCTGTTTTTGTGACATTTTAAGAAAAATAACCTTGGATGAAATTTTTAATTTTCAGTGCAAGGAATTGATTTGTTTATTTTATATTCTGTTCATGAGCTGGCCTACCCAACAAACCTTAGGAAGGCTCTTTTAACAGCCTTAGGAAGGATGGGTGAGATAAGGAAAATCCTACTTCTGAGGAGCAGAGGAACTTTTGTATGTGTGTCTGTGTGGAGAGCACTACCAAAGGACTGAATCTTAGTAACTAAGGAGCTGCGGCAGCTCCTTATCACATCCTTATCACATCGGATAAGTGAGTAGGTTGCATCACATTATCCAGATGATGCTTTGAGTCCCAGTGTGCCTAGGAAGACTTCACCTTCAAGAACCATAGAGCCATATTATATTTGAAAGGTCCAAAAGCCAAGTTATGGTCCTATCACAACCTTTGTCAGCTTTACTAATGTGAAGAAGACACAGAGAGCATAGAATGTTTCTACTTCGGTCCAGTGGTGTACGATCAGTGAATGAGAAATTCATGGCATTGCTATTCTTTTTTTTCAGTCCATTTCATACCCAAATGTTATTTAAGTGGAGTAAAAACTGTTAGTTTTGTCACAGTGTATGTGTGGGCTAGAAAGGATTTAGATAGATTATTTCAATTTCTTGAGCAATGAACCATTCTAGCATAACCCAGAATAAAAAGACTTCAACAATAAATTCCAACAGGAGAGGCACCATGTTTGTTTTAGATAGCATTCCAGCTCCAGGGACTAGTATTGGGCTGGTACACTGTAGGCAGTGATTATTGAATGAACTGATGTGTGAGTAAGATGATAAAGGCACTGCATTTTTAGGGACATGTTGGACTTCAGAAGCACTATAGTGACTCTGGCATCAAATATGCTGGTAACAGGAAGAAAGAGTGATGCAAAAAGTCAGAATAGAACAAGAGATATATAGCATGGCAATCAATAAATTTAGTTCAGGAAACCAAGGAAAACATGGTTTGTGAACTCAAGGAGGTAATTACAAGCTAAGTCTTCCCCCAAATAAAATAATTAGTTTTAAAAGTCATCCTTATTATAAAAGGATGCAATTCCATGATTTTTAATAACTTTACTAAGTGGTTTAACCACCACAAATCACTTTGAGATCATTTCCTTCTCTCCAGTAAGATCCCTCATGCCTGCTTACAGCTAATCCACACTCCTACCCCCAGCCCCAGGCCACCACTAATCTACTTTTAGTCTCAATAAATTTGTGTTTTCTGGGCATTTCATGTGAATGGAATCATAGAGTGTGTAGTCTCTTGTGTCTGGTTTCTTTCACTTAGCATAAAGTTTTTGAGCGTGTGTGGGTAGTCTGTACCTTTTTGAAGCTGAATACTGTTCCATTGTATGGATATATTTTATCAACATGGCTGTAAACACACACATACAGTTAGTTTTCATTATTCACGGTAGTTTTGTTGTATAAAGTCTCCATAAACATAAAAGTAGTGAATGCCAAACCACTGTTCCTAGAGGGAAAATATACATATCTCACATACCTTATAATCTTATATCCTAAAAAGAGCCCATCTTAGTAGATCTATTTTCTTCATTTTACAAAAGAGAAAAAGAGGTTCAGAAATGTTAACTGACTTGCCTGAGGTTGCCCCAATAACAAGTACCAGAATTGGGATTCAAATCCTTTAGCTGGCCCCACAGCGGAGCTTCTTGCACGACATTGCACTGCCCCCCATTGTCTCTAGTCTCCAGTCGTCTCTGCATCAGACTGTAGCCCAGCGGCCCAGCATCACCTTGTTTGACCTCAGCTGGGAATTTTCACGTCTAATTGTTTGCCACTCTGCAAAATAAGTTTTTTTTTTATACAAATGCACACGTTTATAATCCATATACAGTCAGTCCTCATTATTCATGGATTTTATATTTGAGAATTTGACTACTTGCTAAAATTTATTTGTAAGCTCCAAGTTAATATTTGGGGCAGTTCTGCAGTCATTTGTAGACATCACATACTGCCAACTAGACTTTCCCAAATCCGGCAAATGTTAAGGACAAGCATCACAAACCACCACCTAGGCTTTAAGCTGCAGTCAACCAAATAATTCTCTTTCTTTGCTTCTGCAACTTCTCTGTATGTGTCTTTCCCTAGCTTCCGACAGCGGGGTGCTCCTCACCACTTCTGGTTTGCTGCTGCCTGATTAGAATCAATTTTTGCTCAAATAAACTCAACATTTTTAATATGCCTCAGTTTACTCTTTAACACATCTTACCAGCATCCCTCAAAACATTCATCAGAAACAAGGAAACTAAGAAACTGGCACAGATGAGAAAAGCCCGAGGAGACACGACAACTAAATGGAAATTTCTGTACTAAATTCACAATTTTTCTGTAAATCTAAAACTGTTTAACATGATGGTAAACATTATTCTAAGTAGGGAAATATTTGAAACACTTCTTTACAATCAGTAATAAAATAAGATTTCTTATTAATACTTCTAACTACGCCCAGTTGTGGTCATAACTGACAATGCCTTAAAGTAACACCCATGGAATTCCCCTAACCACAAAAACCACAGACACTCCCAGAGATAACCAGATAGCTCGACTGCAGGCCTGGGTAAGATATGTAAGCAACAACAAAGGAAGAAAAGATGGAACACTGACCCCAGGGAGCCATACCCAAAAGGACAACACACTGCTGGTCGCCTTGCTGGTTCCCGTGCCTCTCACTGTCCCTTTGGGCTGGACTGATTTCCCATTCCCACTCGTTGGACTGTGCCAAGGACTTTGTTAACTTTGGTTCATAACCCCTTGCATATTGAAGGCTGCATTTGATGTGAATTAATATGTTCTTATGATACTCATATGATTTAATGTGTGATGTTTGATTGAGTCTCTATAAAGAGATACCCAGTTGTCACCACCATTCTGGACCTCAGTCACTTGCGACAAGAACCTTTGAATTTACCCTAACAAATTCTGGCATTGTGGAAAGACACAAAAGTGAACGGATAATCCATTATTAACAGGTCATAACAGGCAATTTCTCAAAGAATTTTTTAAAATTAAAAAATGACCCAGCAATTCCATTTCTGGTATATACCCAAAAGAATTGTAAGCATGGTCTTGAAGAGATATTTGTACACCGTGTTCATAGCAGTATTGTTCACAACTGCCAAAAAGTGGCAGTAATCTAAGCGCCCATTGACAGATGAATGGGTAAGCTGAATGTGGGATACACATACAATAGAATATCATCCAGCCTTAAAAAAGGAAGGAAATTTTAACATATGCTACAACATGGATGAACCTTGATGGCATTATGCTAAATGAAATAAGCCAGTTACAAAAAGCAAATACCGTATAATTCTATTCATATGAAGTACCTAGAGTAGTCAAATTCATAGAGACAGAAAGTAGAATGGTGGTTGCCAAGGACTACGGGGTGGAGGGAATAGAGAATTGTTGTTTGATGGATATAGAGTTTCGGTTTTTCAAGATGAAAAGAGTTCTGGAGATTGGTTGTATAACGATGTGAATGTATTTAACACTGCTCAACTCTATGCTTAAAAATGATTAAGATGGTAAATTTTATGTTATGTGTATTTTGTCACAGTTAGAAGTATTAAATTTTGAGAAACTTATAACTGGATAGAAAGTTATATAAAATAAATTATATTTCTCTATATCAGTAAAAATAAAAATACTTGATTTTAAATAAGTTAACACTATATAATTACCACACTATTTTAAGGAAATTAGAAATGCACATAACAAAACTTATACAAATTATGTTAAAAATATTGAAATAAATTAAAAGACACTTAGATATGTGGAAGAGTATATTTAATATAGATGAATCTTAGAAATTTAATTTTCTATTGAAAAGTGCAACTTCCAAAATACTACATATGGTGATACCCTTTATCTAGAATTTGTAAACAAGCACCCACAAATAACATGTTACTTAAAGATATGTTCAGTAAAACTATTTTTCAAAAAAATGATAAATGCACAATTTGAGCTAGTGTTTTTCTCTGGGTTAGAGACCGAGAAGATGGGCAAATGGAGGAGAATATAAGCAGATACAGATACAGATAATGTTCTATTTTTTATGTTGGATCATGGGTTCACAGCTATCTACTTTAAAGTAAAAGAAAAAATTGAAAAAACAAGAAATAAAATTAAACTAAACCAATTTGTCAACAATGTATGACTCTATAGCAACCACTTTTTAATTTTCAATAGGAAAATTGGACTTGGGAATTCAAATAGTTTACTTGTAAAAAGAAATCCTACATTTGATATTCTTTAGAGAGAAAAGCTGAAACATAAATGAACTATATTCTCAGAGGGGGAAAAATGACAGCATTTCTCCTCTCTGTGATTCTTTGCATGTATTATGTGGTTACAAGCAATAAGGCTTGTGGGTTCGGTTTACTCCTCCATTTTCGCAGCTACCACAACGTCGAATCAGCCCATCTGAGGACCTGACATTATTAGCAGTAGCTTTAGCTTAAATATCTTTACTGGCACATGACCAGCCAGGAGTCAGTGCATTAAATTTCAATTCACTGCTACTACTGTAGTTGCATTCTGGATTTTTACGCTGTCATACATCATATTAAGTATGATCATTTTATGTAAATTTGATCTAGAAGTAGTTAAGAATAGTGGTGTTTAAGATGATATAGTAAGGTATATAGATAGGGAACACCTTAAAACGCAGGCTGGCTGATGCAGTCAAATACTTTAAGACCGTTTTAAAATTGGCATTTGAGTTTCTAAAAAGGCAGTTAAGTTAAATAACAAATTTATTCAGCTCTAATGAATATTTGATTGCTTTTCAGAGATAATTGCCCTCTATCAGGGTCATAGCATTAACATGAAAATTAGTCATTATCTTCTTCATGAGAATTGGAAAGAAATCCCTATTAAAGTTTTTGAAGGAGCTTTTCAATGAAACAACTTTGCACACTGTTGGCACTGTATAATGATTTGAAAATGTCTCTTCAAACCTGCTTTAAGTATTGACTCTGAAATCACATTTTGATGTTCACAGAAAATGTCTTCAAAGCATAGGGATAATATATATCTTTACATATTTCTTCCTGCAATGGTATAAATATAGGAAAATTAGAAAGAGAAATAAATAGACCATTTATCTCTTGTTGGTATATCTGTTATGCATTATTAGTTGTTGACAATGAGCAACCCTTAATAAGGTTCAATAAAATATTTTTGGGAATGTAATTTTAAAAATTGTCATACGTTTTTAAAATGTGATTTTTTTCTTGAAAATAAGCTGACAGCCTTTGATATAGTATAGCTAAAAAGATATAGATGACCATAAGAAATTAGATATTGCTCTTGAATCTGATCATGGACTATGAAAACTACACATTAATGCTTATCTCACCAGTTAAACTTATACGCTAGAGCTCCCCTTCATATTAGAGCAGAAAAATCTCCAACTGGGGTGCAGAAGATGGAGGAGTTTGGAGGAATCATACGTCTAAGACACATTTGTTGTAATATTCCTTGTGTAAAATGGCTGTACGTTACAGAAATAGAATGCCTGAAAACTTTCAAAGAAGCTCTAGCATAAGAATAAAATTATGGCATCTCCCCATGGAATTTGCTAAAGAAACACTTCAATGTCATAACAACAACAACAACAAAAAGAAATGTCTGAAAGACTAACTTTGAAAGCTAGCAGCGGATGGTATTATGCAAACTGTTACAATGCAGATAAGAAAGGCATGAAATTATCCCATTCAGATTAAAAACTGGTCTGAAGAGATAAAAGTTAGAAATATTAAAATAATGACAGATGGAGAGTAGCACTCAATAACATTGAATACATGAGGACAGATCACAGTTATGATAATGTTTTACTACTGTGTCACTGTAGGATTACAGAATTTAGCACAGAAGAGTAATATTATTTTCTTTATTTGAATGTGCTGCCGTTAAATTCCCACCTATTCTTTATGATGTATCTTAAATTTTACTTATCATTTATGACACAGTTTAAATATCCTCTCCTCTGTTTTTCCAAGAAAAATCAGCCTTAGCTCCTTCTATTCTCACTTTGTTATCTGTCTACAGCTTAATAACGCATTTATCACATGGATGCCCGTATCATATTTCAAGTATTCTAAATGCATATTTTTCTACATTATAATACCACTGAAATCTGGATCTGTGTTACAGTTGATGTAATAAGATAGGTTTAAGTCGGTTTTAATTGACAGTATATTTTTCTTTCTTAATGTTATGTAAAATAATTGTGTTACAATCAGTGGCGGCTTAGAGTTTCTGCAAGGCAGTCGTAAATATACATGCCTATCTTCACGGCCAGTGAGTCCTTGAGGGTGAGACCCCCGTCTTAATCCTTTATGTTTCTTAGATCCCCAAAGAGTGCCTGTCATGTAATAGGTGAGCAATAAATAGTTAGATGAAGGTACCTTATCATTATCAGTCTGATAGTCATTGTTCCATTAAAAATAACAAACCTTCACAACTTTTTCTATAAGGACATAAAGCCAAAAAATGATGAAATAAAGAAAATAACATATGTCCCTCAGATACAGGTTATTTACACTGTCTCAGGAAGCATTGTTTTTTCAATATGTTCATAATCAGAAAGATAGAGAACAGGTTCATGTAAACTAGGGAGAAGCAGCATATACAACCAATATAAATAACCAGATAGCAAGGTCTAGGACAGTTGAACAATTTAAGAAAGAGAGAGACCTGTGGTCAAATGTAGCCCAGTCGCTTATTAAATGATCACCTTGAGAATTTAATTTTGTGTTAGGAGTATCATGACCACACGATTCACTGTCCAACATATTAAACTTTTCAGAATAAAAGAGACATTATTAATTGTTATGTCAGGACAATTTTATAAACTAGAATTGACTCAGGAATATATATATGTTTCCACCCCAATTCAGGATAACTCAAAGAGAGAGAGAGAGAATAGAAAAATTCTGTATATGTGCATATTTTCCTCCATTTCTATATTGATCACTTTTGTTAAGGGTCTATCAGTCATTGAACTTTTTAAAACAACTTTATTGAGGTGTAATAAACTGCATCCATTTAAAGGTTACAAATGAGTTTCCATAGCTGTATTTCCTATGAAACTACTACCACAATCAAGATACATAATATCCCGTTACCCTCAGTTGTAGTCCATCCCTCCATCCACCTCCACTCCCATGCAGTCTCTGATTTGCTTTGTCTATATGTAAATTGGTTTACAATTGAATGTTATAGAGGAAATAATACATTACAACTCTTCAGGACCTGGCTTCTTTCAGCATAATGATTTTGAGAATCATCTGTATTGTTTCATGTATCAGCAATTCATTCTTTTTATTGTTAAGTAGTACTTCACTGTACAAATACACAACTTTGTTTTTACATTCACCTATTGATGGACATTTGATTATTTTTCTTCCCAGTTTTGGTCTGTGGTAAATAAAGCTGTATAAATTTTTGTTTGAAAGTATTTTTGTGGACATATGTTTTTGTTTATCTTGGAGTAGAATGTCTAGGTCACATAATAGCTGTATGTTTAACTTTGTAGAAACTACGAATAGTTTTCCAAAGTAGTTGCCTCATTTTCCAGACCCACCAGCATTATAGTTCCTCCACATTCTCTCTAACAATTATTTTTTGTCGTTTTGTTTTTTTTCTATTTCTCCTTCTTTAAAAAAATTTAAATTTAAATCATTCCAATATGTGTGTGTGGTGTTACCACAGTGTGACATTTTTTAGCATTCCTCTGAGAAGTAATGAGTTCAAGCAATTTTTGTGTTATTGTTTATCCATATATCTTCTTTTGTGAATTGTCATTTACCTATTTGACCATTTTTAATTGGGTTGTTTATCTTATTATTATTGAGCTGTAAGGGCTTTTTTAAATGTATTCTAGATACAAAAAGCTTGTTAGATCTATGTATTTCAAATATTTTCTCTAA
The DNA here is from genome assembly GCA_031878705.1 of Tapirus indicus. Classification (NCBI taxonomy): domain Eukaryota; kingdom Metazoa; phylum Chordata; class Mammalia; order Perissodactyla; family Tapiridae; genus Tapirus; species Tapirus indicus. Next base: position 7,402,920 of record CM062918.1, read on the forward strand.
TTCGGTGGCTTGCCTTTTCGTTTTCTTAAAAATGACTTCTGAAGAGCAAAAGTTTTAATCTTGATAAACTCAAGTATCATTTTTAATACCATAATTATTTTATAAAGCAGTGCTACACTGTAGGAACATTGTAATTTGTATGATTTCACCAGAAATAATACTGTTTTTGTGAGTCTAGATACTTTTTTGGAAAAAAAAATCACTGAGAATGAAAAATCTTGAAAATCAGCTGTATAATGAACTTCAAAAAGTATATTATCATGCATATAAATGAAAATGTTCTGTGTAAATGAAATGTTACCACTCACATATGTAAACTTGTAGAAATACATAATCTTTAATTACTGACAACTGTTGAACCTAAGTTTAAAAAATATTATTTTTAATTAATTTAATTTTAATTAATTTATTTTGAAGTGTTCCAATATTAATTTGCTACTCTCTCCATAGGTATGGCACACAGTAAATAGCCTATTGGACAACTCTTTCTTTTTACTATCTATCCTGTATTTTGATAGCTTATCGAAAATATGGTCTCAAACATTTTTAAATGCTAGAGAATGTATATGTACATCAACATTGGTGAGATTTCAGGTACAAAATACACATTCTGCTACAATTTGTCATGACTTTATTGTTTTGACAACATATAATGTTGGACAGTTCATTTGTGAGAATATTCTTTCCTCATTTTCTCTAATTAGGCAGTCTGTAATATCTGTTGGCATAGGATATCCACTTCAACTAAGGTTATTTCCTTTTTTCTTTTTCATTTATAAATAGGTTATAAATGTGTTATCACTAATCCTAATACTAAATTTTATTCTCATATTCAACTGTACCTCTGCTTTTTGTTTTCTGCACTTTATGTACGGGGTAACTTCTGATCTTATTTCTTTTAAAATCAAGTGCATAAATTATAAGTATGGATAAACATCTACATTTTTATAATGTTATCATACCTTATCATTCCTCCAGCTCTCTGTCCCATGAATGTCTTCAACCAGATGGCCCCAGGAGCTGTGACTCTTGAACAGACTAGGTCAACTTAGGCCCAGTGATCAGACCTCAGTCACAGGAGGGTGGCCTGGACAGCAGATCATTCCTGCTGGTCTGGAATAATGTATTTGATGAGGTTACTTTGGTGGGGGACAAGAAGGTGCTGATATACTGATTTATGACTTAGGGCCACCTAAGGTCCACTACCCATGCTTTGGCTGCAGTCTGTGTACACCCATGTGTCAGCTTTCTCTAGTCAATATGCCCACAGTAGGGCTAAGAACTGCACAGTTGATGATGAGGAACAAAGCGAGATGAGCCCTTGCACTAAGCAGGAAGACATGGTGCCCCAGCTCTATGATGAAGATTCGTATGTAGTGGTTGGGCAATAAATGCCCTTCTCTATCAATTAGTCTAAATAATCATTGATAAATCACTATAGCTTACATGGGCCCGTTAATTCTACATTTAAATTAAATTGTTTATGTGGACAGGGACCTCCTATAATGTATATATACATATACATCATACATAATATATTTTTTTTTCCAGGGTCATTCTGTATACTCTTGTGCCCTAGTGACAGGTGACAGACCAATATATCTAAATATCTAGTTCTCTATTTCTATTTGGTTATGCTTACACTTGTAGCATGAAAATTATCCCTTGCTATCAAGCATAAAAATCCACTTTTTCTTAAAAGCTCAGTATATATAACACAAATTAACATATGCATAACACAAATAAACATTGAATCTGTGTTTTTGTTTTTCTTTAATTTGGTAAAACAGTGGGGGAGAAATACATTTGGTATATTTCTCTTATAATATGCGGATTTCTTTACGACCCCATACTTGAGATGTTAAATTTGAGGAGATTGAAAATTTTCAAAAAAATAGTATATAATAATGAAACAATCTAATAGTAGATATTGTCTATCAGATAAATAAATAAAATCATATAATTATTAAAATTGCTGTTAATTTGTGTAACATGTTTAAAGGAGATATTCTTACGGCTTTTTGGTTACTCCCTGATTATTGGCAGCAATGCCAATATACTATTGGTCAGGGTTGTCAAAATATGCAGAAGCACAGCCAAGAAAACTAGCACGGACCATTGTTGTTAGTGTCCTCGAGCCAATTCAACTACTAGTGATCCTGTGGACTGCAGAGCAGAATCCTGCCCAGTCTTTTTAGGGCATCTTCTCACCTCCCAGCCTTCTATCAGACAATGCTCCACTGATACTCATGGTTTTCATGGCCAACATTTTCAGAAGTAGTGGCCAGGTCCTTCTTCCTGGTCTCTCTAGTCTGGAAGATCCACTGAAACCTGTCCACCATGGGTGACCCAGCTGGCATTTGAAATGCTGGTGACATAGCTTTCAGCATCACAACACACAGCCACCATAGTATGACAGCTGACAGATGGGTGGTGTAGTTCCCCGACTGGAAAACAAACCTGGCCCATGGCAGTGAGAGTGCCAGATCTTAACCACTAGACCACCAAGCATGGACCATAGGTCTAGTGAAACTGAATTGGTTTGTTTCATCAGATACAAATTGAAACAGAATGCATGCAAATCACTGTTATCTCTCAATCGCTCTTACAATTGCATCAACCTAAATCGAATATTTTTCCTCTGGAAATTTATCTCCACACAGTAAAATATAAAGACAAAAAAACATGTGCAACATGAGTAAATTTACATAACAATATGCAATTGTTAATCTTTTTTGCAAAAAGTTACTTTTGAAGGAAAAAAATAGTGATGGAGTTAAAAATGAGATTGCTTTCAAAATGACTTCCAGTTTTCATGCCTGCATCATAGACAATATAATTTTTTTTCTTTTTTGTTGTGTAGTACATGCAATTTCAGTCAACTCAACTTACAATGTTTGTGCTCCTTGTGCACTATTTATAGTAACAGTTTAATCCTGAATCTCATGTAGCCAATTCCTCAGCACAAAAAAATGACAGGAAAGTGGAATTTGATGTTAATAAGTGAAATGAAAGTTTTTTTCACATCCAGTGTAAAGCCTCCCTTATTTGCTTCTAGAGCAGATGGACCTCAATGACCTTTATAACTCATCCTTTAAGCAAATAAAAGAAATGCTTGACCACTGTAATGTTTAACAGGAGTGTGAAACTATGAAGCAGAATAAGTAACTGTAATCATTTTCACCTAAGAAGATTAGAAATGTAATTCAGATACTGATTGGACATTTTAGTTAGAAGAAATTATTACAATTTTATTGCCTTTAAATTATATAGAAATATCATTACTCTGTCATATGTTTTAAATTCTGCCCATGAAATTTAAACCTGATCTGTTAGACGTTGGGTTATGCCTAATTTAGCTAAGCTTACACCTTATAGGTTCTGCCTTAAAATAGAATATTTATGTCCTGACATTCTAGAATCTAGATATTAATTACAGTGCACTGTAATTGGCAGAGAATGATTATTGTCTCCTTTGTCTTGGCACACGGCTAGACTCCATTTCTCAGAGTCTCTTGCAGTTAGGTGAGGCTATGTGACTGTGTTGGCAAATGAAATGTGGGAGGAAGTAACGTGTGTCACTTTCAGGTCCAGCCCATAGAAATCTCGCATCGATGATATTCTTGCTCCTTTTCCCTTCCAACTGGATGGAATAGAGACAGCTTCTAGGATAAACTAAATAGCCATGTGGGGAAAAATGGAAAGCTGCTAAATGGAAGGAGTCTGGTCACTGTATCACAACCAGAAGGAGTCCTGTCCGAACTGCAACATCAGCATTGGATCACTACGTAAGAGAGAAATCATGTAAGCATACAAAATTTGGAGAGTTATTCATTTAAAAAGTTAACTTTAATATAATGAAGTAGGTGAAAAAAGTAGTGAACTGAGAATCAGGAGGCTTGATTACTACTAATAGCTCTGGTCTTCAACGAATAGCACTGTGAACATATGAAAGTACTTGACCTCGATTTCCTCATCTGTGTGGTATGGGAGGTGTGTTAGGTATATATGCACCTAATCAATTTTTGCTATATTCTGTTCTGTTCCAGGAACTCGTGGTAGGATAAGGCAGAGAGAGTGGTTGCCTTCGTGGATCTCATCTCTTCATGGCACTATAAATAAACATGTTGTATGATAGAAGCCTAAATGATGTTGAGAGAATGCACAAGTGAGTCTCAATCTAGTCTATAGTTTAAAGAAAGCTCCACTCTGCAAGTCATATTGAAACTAGAATGTGTATAAATAATATGAGTTATGCCAGCAAAAAGTGAGGAATTAGTGTTTTAGCAGAAGGAAGCACACATATGAATACCATAAAGAATATAACCCATTGTAGAAGAAAAAGCAACTTCAGTGCTTTGCTGACATGGAGTCATAACGCAGGCAGGGGCATGCAGTAGCTTGAGGTGAATCCAGAAAGCATGTAAACTGTATAAAGTAATTTATATAATGTTCACATTATCCCCCTGTATTGGGAAGCAGTGTTAAAAATGTTACTGTAGACGACTCAAAGAAAATTTGAAGAATGTTTCCATGTACGGAAAAGAAACTATACTGCTCTAGAATAGGGTCATAAAAAATACAGATGGAAAGAAGTAGAATAAAGAAATTTAAGAAATAAAATAAACAACATTGAGTCAAGATTGGGTATAGAGGGGCTTTAGAGAAGTGGGAGAAAAAAGTCATACCACTCTTCTGGTTTGTGTAACTGAGTAAGTTGTGATGCCATTTAATGAATGAACCATGGGGCACAATAATGGCAGATGTGGGGAGTGAGAAAATCAGTTTTAGAAATATTAAATTAGAGATGACTGCAAGATATTGAAATGGAAATATTTTAATCCTACGATATAGTTCTTCATTTATTTAGAAGCCCTATATGTATTACTAAAGTATATATGCTGCAAATATTATATATGCATGTGCACATAGATTGTATTGTAAAATATATTTTATGTCATATGTTCTAACTGATCAAATCTAGACTATAAGAAAATTATTGATTTTACTTAAATATATTATTTTCTTGAAGTGTTTGATTTGTTAGAAATTAATTGAGTTACAATAAACTGCACATTTGTGCAATGTACAAGTTAGTGGGCTTTGTCCTATATAAATATAGCTGTGAAACCATTCCCCCAATCAAGATAATGAAAATATCTATCACACCAAATGTTTCCTACTTTTCTTCTCTAATTCCACACTTCCTCACCATCGCACTTTCATCTGCTTTTTGTTACAACAGATTAGTTTTCATTTTCTAGAATTTGTTATACAAAAGAAAACACAGCAAGTATTTGTAGCTCTGGCTTCTATCACTCAGTATACTTATTTTGAGATTCACCCATGTTGTCTTTTGTATCAGTAGTCCATGTCTTTCTATCTATGAGTAGAATTTCATTATATGGATATTTGTTTAGTCATTTACCTATTGGTAAATCGTTCCTAGTTTTGGACTGGTTGAAATAAAGCCTCTATAAATATCGTGTACAAGTTTTTGTGTGGGCATATGCTTTCATTTATTGTAGGTAGATTCCTAAGAGTGGTATGGCTGGGTCATGTGGTAGAAGTATGTCTAACTTTTTAAGGAACTCACTAACCATTTTATATCCCCACCAAAAGTGTACAATAATTCCAGTTGATCCACATCTTGGTCAACCCTTGATAGAATCAGGCTTTTTGCATACCGTATTAGTCATTCTTCAGGTTATGCAGTAGTATCTCACTGTGGTTTTAATTTCCTTTTTCCAATTAGCTAATGATCTTAAGACCTTTTATGTGCTTATTTTCCATTCATATATCTTTTTTGATAAAGCGTCTGTTCAAATCTTTAGCTATTTAGTGCCAAGCAGTTTGTCTTCTTGTTATCATGTTCTAAGCATTCCTTGTGTGTTCTTGATCTGAGTTAACATATATGATATGCAATTATTTTCTTTCAGTTGATGGCTAGCCTTTTCATTTTCATAACTCTGCATTTTGAAGAGCAGGTATTTTTATTTTAAGTCAATTTTTAATTTTTTAAAAATTCTTCTATAGTTTGTGGTTTGGGGTCATTTAAGAAAACTTTGCTAGAACCAAGTTGACTAAGATGTTCTAATAAAAATTTGGTAGGTTTATCTTGTACATTCCACTCCATGATTAATTTTGAGTTAAGGTTGGTATTAGTGTAACATTGTAATGTAATGATTGAAGTTCACTTTTTCTGCACATGGCTATCCAGTTGTAATGGAAGTACATTGAAAGGATTATCTTCTTGCTATTAAATTGTATTGGCAACTTTGTCAAAAAATCATCTGACCATCTAAGAATTAAACTATTTCAGTATTCTATTCTGTTCCATGGATCCAAATCTCTATGTCAATAGAACATTGTGTTAATATCTGTAGCTTTATAAGTCATCTTGAAATTGGGTAATATTTTGTTCTTTTCTTTTAAAAAAGTTTTGCTGTTCTGCTCTCATTCTTGATATTTGTTAATTGTGGTTTTTTCTTTCTTTTCCTGATAAACTTGGCAAGAAGTTTATTAATCAGATCAGTGAACCAGCATTTGGTATTATAGATTTTCAATATATTTTGTTTGCTATTTCATCTATTTCTGCTGTACAAACATTTTTTTTAATTGATGTCTTAGTTTATAACACTGTGGGGTTTTGGTTGTACATTTTTGTTTGTCTGTCACCTTGTGGATGTAACCCTTCACCCCTTGTGCCCCCCCACCCCCCTTCCACTTGGTAACCACCAATCAGTTCTCTCTGTCCGTGTGTTCACTTATATTCCATATATGAGTGTACAAACATTTTTATTCTGCTTGTTTTATATTTAATTTTATATCCTTTTTTTAAGGTGGAAACTCAAGTTATTGATTTGAGACCTTTCCTCTTTTGTAACATAATCATTTAGTACCTTAAATTTCCCTTAATGCACTGTTACACGTGTATTCTACAAATGTTGAAATGCTGTGTTTTCATTTTCATTCAGTTCAAAATACTTTCTAATTTCTCTTGTGATTTCTCCTTTAAACCATGTCGTTTACGGTCAGCCCCGATGACCTAGTGGTTAAAGTTTGGTGCACTCTGCTTTGGCAGCCTGGGTTTAGTTCCCAGGTGCGGAACCACACCACTCGTCCATCAGTGGCCATGCTGTGGTGGAGGCTAACAAAAAAAAAGAGAGAAAAAGATTGGCAATAGATGTTAGTTCAGGGAGAATCTTCCCCAGCAAAAAAAATAAATGAATAAATAAACAACAACAACAAAAAAACCCATGTCATTTAGAAGTGGACTTTTTAGTATCAGAGTGTTTAGAGGATATTTCACATATCTTTTTGTTATGGTTTCTAATTTAATTGTGGTCAGAGAACATACTTTTTATTATTTAAATTGTTTGAAATTTACTTACAACCCAGAGTACGTGGTGTGTTGATCAATAATTTCTATGCACTTTAAAGAATATGCGTTCTACTGTTTTTGTGGAAATGTTAGATATAAAATAGTTACTTCAAGTTGGTTTTCAGTATTAAGAAAACTTATTCATATTCTGTCTATATATTTTATCAGTAAGTGACAATTTGTTGAAGTCTGACTGTGATTATGAATGTATCTGGCTCTCTTTTCAGCTTATCATATATTTTGAATGTTTTCTATTAAGCCTATGAACATTAATTTTTGAAATATCCTGTTGATGAACTATCAGAAATATTAGAAAAATTAGAATTGATTTTAAACTCTGATTAATAATAATGAAGAATATTTAAAAAGCTTGTGGAAGAAGATCTCATTTAAACTTGAAGGTAACTGGAAAAGGGTGAGAGACAGAGAAGGACATATATGTGATGAGGAAACCATTTTAAGAAATAGTTAAGACTTGAAACTGAGCCACAGCTGTGGAAACAAGGTTTGTGGCAAATCCAGGTAAATGGCTTTGAAATATTTGTAATATAGATTAAAATTTGAGCATGAATGATAGAAGAAGTTCAAGGCATCACTCTGGCGAACTGAAACACTGTCTTAGTAGTAGGTGAATATCATAGAACAATTAATAGATGGCTGGTGTTGTTCACTTGGAATTTTTTAAGTAAAAAAAAAGAGAAGAAAAATAAAGAAAAGTCAAGAACAGGAAAAAAGAGAGAAGAAAAGAAACCAAGCTATCCTTTGTGACTTCACTGAGAGGGAAATTTTGTGGAGTCTGGTAAAGAAATATGAAAGGGAATGTTCTTATAAGCCTAGGGAAGTCTTAAGGTATGCTGCACTAAGTTTTAGTATTTTCATGAATATACGAACTTTATAAAAATGTATTTTGAATAACATATCAAAAGAACTTAACCACTTCTAAAATCTAAGGACAATTTTGTTCTTTTAATATACGCCATGTCACACTTCATAGAAACTAGTACTTCATAAATGATTAAAGGATTAATGCAAATATACTCAAGATGAGTTACTTAATATCACATGGACCTTTTAGTTGATTACTTAATTAGGTTTAGGAGAGGCAGATGTTTCTCCATGGCTCTCTCTGAAACAAGATGTTGTTTTGGGTCTGATGCTTTTAGATCTATTTACTACTGAGTAATTTGATATTTTTTCTATTTAAGGTGGTTCATTTCATAATATGTAATATTTTTATAATAAATACCTGAATCTAAAAATTAAGGTAAATAATCTATGACAATAATGAAACATTCTACCAAGGTTTAAAAATAGTAAAATTAATTAGTTAAATGATCATGGCTCTTAACATTGTTGAGATAGATATCTATACCTATATCTATAGAGATATACACAAATGCTATTTAACAACACATCCAGAACCTTGTATAATTTATAAGGTAAAGTATTTTAGAGTCTTGTTGAGATTTAAAATTTAAAAATTGATATCTTAACTTAAAACATTTACATGTGAAGACCTTAACAGATACCTCACCAAAGAAGAAAAACAGATGGCAAATAAGCATATGAAAATATTTTATGTCATATGTCATCAGGGAAATGCAAATTAAAACAACAATGCGATACCACTACATACCTATTAGAATGGCCAAAATCTAGAACACTGACAACACCAAATGCCGACAAGTGTGTGGAGCAACAGGAACGCTCACACATTGCTGGTGGAAATGGCAAAATGGTGCAGCCACTTTGGAAGACAGTTTAGTGGTTTCTTACAAAATTCAACGTATTCTTAACCGTAAGATCCAGCAATTTTGCCCCTTGATATTTACCCGAAGGAGTTGAAAATTTATGTCCACACAAAAACTGCAGGTGGATGTTTATGGCAGCTTTATTCATAATTGCTAAAACTTGGAAGCAACCAACATGCCCTTCAATTGGTGAATGGATTAATAAATTAATTAACTGCAGTACATCCAGACAATGGACTGTTATTCAGTGCCAAGAGGAAATAAGCTATCAAGCCATGAAAAGACATGGAGGGACCTTAAATACATGTTACTAAGTGAAAGAAGCCAATCTGAAAAGGCTACATACTGTGTGATTCCAACTATATGACATTTTGGAAAAGGTAAAACTATGGAGATAGTAAAAAAAAAAAATCAGTGGTTGCCAGGGGTTGTGGGGAGGGGTGAATAGGCAGAGCAGAGAAGATTTTTAGGCAGTAGAAATACCCATGTGACACTATAATGATGCATACATGTTGTACATTTTTTCAAAACTCGTAGAATGTACAAGACCAAGAGTGAACTGTAATGTAAACCACGGACTTTGGGTGATGATGATGTGTTAATGTAGATTCATCAATAGTAAGAAGCGTACAACTCTAGTGGAGGATGTACATAAGGAGGGAGGCTATGTATGTGCAAGGTCAGGGGGCATACAGGAAATCTCTGCATCTTTCTCTCAATTTTATTGTGAACTAAATACTAACCTAAAAATTAGTCTTGAAAAGAAAAGTTTTATTTCAACATTTTCATATCTGTTTCTCCATTGGAACCAGTAAATGAAATTCATGATATCTAAATGTTACTGACCCATGATATTTTAAGAAGACTCTAGGTTGCCATTGCTTCTAAAAGAGCTTGTTATAAGATACCTCACCATATAAGGTTTTGTTAGACTGCATTATCAATGGTTAAACGTACAGTTCCATTTAGACCACCAGAGATTTTTAGAGCATAGAACCACGTGGTCTTCCTAAGTTCATTTCATATATAAATAAATGTGCCTCCTTCTCACTACTGCATCTCAATGAACGTTTCTTGTCTTAAGTCAAAAATTTCCTTCTGTCACTACATTTATCCAAAGATAAATCCCCTCATTTGGAAGCATCCAATTTCTCCAAATCCTTACCGTCAGCACAGTTTGGCTTGCTTCTAGGTTTCCCCTTCTACATACCTTGGTTTCCTCTTTTCCTGCTCTACTGAGTCATTGAATTCTCATCTGCCTTTTCCAGCTTCCCATATTCCATTTACGTCCCTCATATACTTTCCTCTCTTCTTGCGCGTGCATGCCTGTATGTGCGGAGTAGGGCTTGAGGAGGAACTAGAGGGGTAAATTCCCATGTTGTAAAGTGTTATTAAACAAGCGGTATTTCCTAATAAAATAAAAAGTTTACTCACCTGTGACAAACGGGAAATCCAGTATTTGCAATTTTTAAAAATGCTCTGCCACTTCCAATGACTCCAATTTGTAATACTGCTGAGGAATAAAAGAAAATAACAGTTTCATAGGAAAATTTGGCTATTGGTCGCTAAATTCATAATCATAAGACTTCGGAGTTTTAACTGAGTCAAAAAAAGAAGGAATGAATATTTGTTTCTTGATACAAGGGATAAATAAATATTTTAATATGGAAAACATTTTCTCAATCAAATAAATTCATCACATCATATCAAAAAATTTCTCGATTCTATTTGTTTAATGGGTTACAGTATAAAAATATTGCTCACAGTAATTAGAAACTATAACAAGCAAATTAAGTACAAGTTAGATCTGCATTTTTTTCTAACATTTTTTGTTTTCACTTTTTTGATATAAGAAGGAAGGTATTTTGAAAGCTAAAACTGTCTTTGGACACCTATATTTGCTTTGTTGTATAGAGAAGAGACACAGAGATATTTAGAATTTTTAATTTTTTTTCCAAAATCTTCTAAATTTGGCCAAAGATCATGGGGAAATCCCCATGCTTGTATTAACCCACATTGAACTAAAAAAGTTTCATTTTTGCTCCTCAATTTTGTACCCATTCTATTCTACAAGGAAGAGAGAAAGAGACAGAATGAGTGACTAGTACATTTATGTGTGTGTGTGTGTGTGTGTGCATGCGTGCGTGTGTGCACTTTGTGTGCTTGATGGTGGAAGAGCAAGGGAAGTAGAGATTCATAGAACCTCAGCTAGAGGTTAAATACAGGGAATCCCTTTCAGAATTATTAATTTCCATAAGATGTTTAATTTAGATTAGATTTATGTTTAAATTGAATTCATTTTCTATGTGTGACTTTGAAAGAAAATTTGCAGTATATTGTAAATTGTACTATCTAAGAAGTCACTGTTAAGACCGAAGTCAAGAAGTTTTTCCTGTATGTTTCCATTTAGGAGTTTTACCATGTCAGGTCTTACATTTAAATCTTTAATCTATTTTGAGTTGATTTTTGTGTATAGTGTGAGATAAGTTAAGGATCCAATTTAATTCTTTTGAAGTGGATATCCAGTTTTCCTGACACCATTTGTTGAAGAGACTATCTTCTCCCCATTGTGTAGCCTTGGCAACCATATAGAAGATCATTTGACCATGTAAGTAAGGGTTTATTTCTGGGCTTTCTATTTTGTTCCATTGATATATCTGACTGTATTTGTACCAACCAGTCCCATACTGTTTTAATTATTGTAGCATTGTAATATATTATGAAATCAAGAATTGTGATGCCTCCAGATTTGTTCTTGCATAGGCAACAAAAGCAAAAGTAGGACTATATCAAACTAAAAAACTTCTGTACAGCAAAGGAAATAATCAACAAAATTAAAGGAAACCTACAGAACGGGAGAAAATATTTGCAGACCTCATATCTGATAAGGGGTTGATATTCAAAATATATAAGGAACTCCACAACACAATATCAAAAAACAAAACAAATAACTTGATTTAAAAATGGACAAAGGATTTGAATAGACATTTCTCCAAAGAAGACATACAAATGGCCAACAAGCACATGAAAAGGTGCTCGATATCACTTGTCACCAGGGAAATGAAAATTAATACCACTATGAGATATTACCTCACACTTGTTAGGATGGCTATTATTAAAAAACAAAACATACAACGAGTGTTAGTGAGAATGTGGAGAAATTGAAACCCTTCTACACTGCTGGCAGAAATGTAAAATGGTGCAGTCACCATGGAAAACAGTATGGAGTTTCCTCAAAAAATTAAAAACAAAACTACTATATGATCCAGCACTCCCACTCCTGCATGTATATCTAAAAGAATTAAAATCAGGATCTTGAAGAGATATCTGTACTTCCATGTTCACTGCAGACTTATTCATAATATCCAAGGTATAGAAACAACCTAAGTGTCCATTGATGGATGAATAGATTAAGAAAATATGGCATATACACATAATAGAATATTAATCAACCTTAAAAAGAAGGAAATTCTGCCATGTTCAATAGCATGGATGAACCTGGAAAATATTATGCTAAGGGAAATTAGTCACAGAAAGACAAATACTGCATAGCTCCACTTATATGAGGTAATTAAAGTAGCCAAAGACATAGAAGCAGAGAATAGAATGATGGTTGCCAGGAGCTAAGAGGAGAGGGAAATGAAGAGCTGTTGCTTGATGGATATGACATTTCAGTTATTCAAGATGAATATGTTTTAGAGATCTGCTGTGCAACAGATACAGTTGTATCAATAATTGAATCTAAACTCTTATTTGTTCTATGACAAGCATCTTGAAAGGGGAGCAAAGCCAATTTCTAGTTTTCTGTATCTTTTCATTTGAAGTTTTTCAGAATATTTTCCAATGATTCACTCTCTTCCAAAACAAATTAATAAAAGGGCATAAGATATATGACAAGGGTGAGGACAAGGTAAAAAAAATATGATTTAGCCACTTTATTGGTGCTCAGCAATTGTTCATTAGATGAATAATGGCACAGAATAACCCCGCAGATTAAATAAAGAAGTTATTGAAATTTTGAAAAGTGAGTTACATATAAAAGTGAATCTTATATATAAAAACTCTCTCCCTTAGTTTTGAACACATTTCTAAAGTTGATCTGCTTTCTACTATATCAAAGAACAGTGTGTGTCATAAAGAAAGATGGCACCATTAGTAAACAGTCATCAAATATAATTTTGAAAAATTAAATTACTTGAGAAATGGGCACTTTCACATGCATCAAGGAAATTTACAAGCTGCAAATTAAAACTGTAAAAGGAAACTAATTTAAAAGTAAGAGGAATAAATGTCTTTATTTTATTAGGTATAAATGCTGTTTTAGTACATTTTGTAAAATAAAAAGTAAAAACAAAAGTTATAAAAATTCCAGCTTATCACTTAAAAGAATGTATTGGAAGTTTTGATTTAAGTTATAGTCTATGATAAATGATGCATCCACAATTCATAGTCCAATTTATATTTCAAAAATATAATTTGTTTTTAATTTTGGAGATAGAATATTATTTCTGCTACAAAATTCACTCAGGAAAGTGCTTTATTTCTGTTTTGTAAGTTTTTTAAATCTGATTTTATATTATAAACCTGTTTTCATGTCACTGACTGAACAAGATCTAAATCAAATGTAAACATAATTTAGTAACAGTATCTTGGCAGTTAGAATGGACACACATCCGTTATTATCTCTTTGGTTTCTTCACTTTGAAAAGTAAGTTAAAGTCATGGTCAGAGCATTCCTGACGGGGATGTGACATGTGTCGTCACCAACAGGAAGAATAGCGTTTCATTATTCATGGCCTCATGTGTATGTATCATAGTCTATTTAATCAATCATTCATTTTAGTTTTCTGTGTTTTTTAATCCTATAAACAACACAGTGAAGACCCTCTCCTTCCATCTATCATTTTGTTCCTGTGTAGTTATCTGACTAGGATAGAGACAGAATATTGAGACTGTTATTTCAGAGGGTAAGCAAGTTTTAAAGTTTTTAATACATACTGACAAATTGCCATTCTGAAAGGTTAAAGAATTCACATTCCCGTTATCAGTTTATGAGCATGCCAGCTTCCCCTCGCCCTTGGCAACACAGGTGTTAAGGGTTAGGAAAGCGTCATTTGTGTATATTGAAATATAGAAGATAGTGGCATAAAGAAAACTAGCAAAATCATTGCAGCTATTAATTCTCATAGATTTTGACAGAATTCTATGTATAAATCAATATGAGTAGATTATTTTCTCATTTTTTTAATTTACGATTATGTCGTATTTAGGTACGTATACATTCCATAGTTTCATTATACCCATGGAATATATATTATTAAAAAGGAATATTGATAAAAATTTGCTATTCATACATCTGGATGATGTAACAATCTATTTTATTCTCAAAACTGGTATTTTCAAATTTCTCAATAAATGACTATGCAGCATGAACAACGGGGTGCAGCAATGAGGATGGGGTTTGGAAACAAAACTTAGCTTGAATCCTGTTCTGCCAGAGATCCATTAGGTGAATATGGCCAAGTTTCTTAAATTTACTGCAGTATCAATTTCTTTATCTGTACATTGGGAATAATACCAACTGCCTCATCAGTTTATTTAAATGTCAAATATAGAAAATTATCTAAAATAGTTAGCATACTGCCTATCACATAGCAAACACTTCCCAAAATTTTAGCAATTCTTATTACTCCTAATACCGTTATCTCTTTTTCTGGTTTTACTGTACCAGTGAATTATTCTTAACAATTCCATTTTGGAGTAGATATTATTTTCAACATATTACATATGAAGAGATGGAAACTGAGATAGTCAAATACTTTGGGTCTTAACGTTGTACTTCAGAAAAGTAGAAAGTACACTCATATAAGAATCATGTGATCTCCCAGAATAACAAATTTAGAAAAATCATAAAATTTTAAACCTTTTTTCTCCTCCAATATCTTAATTTAATTACAGATCTTTCAGGGCCCAAACTAGCTCGTAAAGTTGCTCCAAGGCATGTAATATTTGCAATTTTAAATGTTTGTAACTGCAAGAGTAGTTATAATGGAATTCAGATACCTGATTCAGTTTTACCTATGTATAAGACTTAGGTACATGAAAACATCTCATTTTCAATAATCACAAAATGAAATATGTTTTCTTTTCTACTTTTTATTTTCTAATTATCACCAGTGTTCAAAAATTTTTTCTCTTAATTCTCAAATGTAGGATACAGTTTAAAATTTCATCCAATATTTAACTCTAATTTCCCCAAGCTAAAGGCTATATATACCTATAAAGAGGAACATAACGCATTCATTTACAAATATTAATTGAATATATATGCCTTTCTTTAGAAAGGCGAAGCATAAAATGGGGCTATGCATTGCCATGTTGAATGGCAGAAACTTGAAGGAGTTGGGGAAAACCATGTAGACATCTGGAAAAGTCATTTCAAGAGGGGGCTCCAGCAGGCCTCATGGCCCGAAGAGGAGAGCACGCCTGGTGTGGTGAGAAGCACCAGGAGGCCAGTGCAAGTGGGACCCACTGAGAGACGGGAAAGCCAGGGAAAATTAACGCAAAGTTCTCACAGAAGGAGTTGCTGGCGCTTACTCTGAGTGAGAGGGGAAGCCGTTACCTGTCTTTTATCAGCATAGTGATATTATCTGACTTACCTTTTGGGGAAAATCACTCCACTTGCTGCATTGAAAACTGACAAGTGAGGGAGAGGGGTGACAGACTAAAGCAGAAAGAGGAAGATTCTCTGGGACTCTCTTGCGATAACCCAGTCTTGGTTCAAGATCTTCGTTATGGGAGTGTTAAGTAGAAATATTTTGATTTTGAAGTTACACCTGACACAATTTGCTAGACATAGTGTAAAAGAAAGAGGGAAAGAGAGAAATCAAGGATGACTTTATGGTTTTGCCCCGAGTACCGAGAAGAATAGTGTTGCAATTGACTGGAACAGGGAAGACAATGTGGGGGACGGTGTTTGGATGAAAGATGAGTAATTTGATTCAGATAAATTAGGTTAAAGATCCAAAGGATAACAAGTAATCATGGTTTATGGCTTTGAAGTTCAGAGGACAGTCAGGGTTAAAGATCTAAATTTAAAAGTCATGAAAATAACGTCATCGAGAGATTAAATACAGATAAAAATGAAACAAGCCTAGAAAGTGAGCACTGGTTCACTCCAGCATAGACATAGAAGAGATGAAGAGAACCAGCAAAGAAAACTGAAAAGAATTGACCTTTGAGTTAAGAGGATAACAATAAAAAAGGAGAGAAGCGAAATTGTAGCAGGCCAATATTCACTTCATTTTACAGAAGAGGGGATACAATGTTGCAAAAGTTAATAGCAAGTCCCACATGAAATATTTTAATTAATTTATAATAATAGCTCATATGAGGTAAAATAATCTCTAGTTAATTGCCAATGAATATTATTGATATTCTGAAAGAGATCTTAGGTCAAGCCTTTATTGAGCATCATTTTCAAAGAGTGGAAATTGGATATTTAAGAACAGAGTAAACTTATATTTAAATATCTCAAATTGTAATTATGAGAAGTGGAAGCATAGACATTAATAATTGTAAGTGTCCAATGGCATGAAAGTTTCAGTATAAATGGTATGATTTCTCAGAGAAAACTAATCAAAAAAACAACGAACAAACTACATACTAGGATTCCAGTGTGTTACAGGTTAACATTATCTTGTCAGAACAGAAGAGTCATTACATATGGGAAAAGGGAATGAACCAATTTCTGTATTTTTTATTTTTAAAGAAATGCAGTCCTTATCACAAACACTAACTGAAAGGTTTGCTTAATATAGCTTTTCCCAGTAATTGGCCCAGATCAAACTTAGAGTTGATTTTCTTAGTAATTAAATCTTATTTTTGCTGCTTTTTTGGTGATTTATCAAAACATTTATATGAACAATACAATGAATAAATAGTACACTAACAATGAACTAAGATACAAAATAAACATTTTCAATATTTTGCTAAAAATGTAATAGTGTAATATTGAGGGTGGCTATTCTCTCTTTTTCTCTTCTCATTTTAAAATAGACAGGATGGACTCAGTAATTTCTAATGCTTCATCTATAAAATTATGTAACAATGTATGTTAACATTGACCTAAAACCTCAGAAATATATTCATACAAAGAAATTAAATAGAATTTGATTTCAGAGTGGGATGTAGAAGGTACTGACAGGGCTATGCCTCCACTGCAGCTGTGGAAGGTAAAGGGGACAGAGACCATGAGGGAGAAGGGAAAGTTTTCAAATCAGGATGCTGATCTGATTCTATTAAATGAGAAATATATAAGTATATGTATATGTTTATACATATATGTATATAAACATATGTTTATATACATGCTTATATGTTTGTATGTATATGGACATACACTTATACTCACATGTGTATGCAAATAAAGATATATCACTGCATAGTAGTAAAAATGTGAACTCCAGATCCAAACCATCTCATTTTGAAACCTAGGCCTCCTATTTCCTGACTGTGAAACATTAAGCAACATACTTAAACTCTCTATGGCTCAGTTTTCTCATCTATATTATGGAAATAACGTAATTTTCAAGTTGATTAAGTGAATAAATATGTGAAACTATGTAGGTGAGTATATGGAAATTAGGAAGCTCTCAATAAGTATTGGTTACTATTACTATCATTTTTTATTGTTATTACAATTATGTGGTTAAAATGGTGTTTTAAGAAGTAGGGAAAAACTACTGTTTAATAAATGATTCTAGAACAATCATTCCTACATTTGGACCTCTTTATTATACTAAATGCAAATACAAATTTCAGATAGTTAAATATTTAAACACAAAAAGAAAGAATATGTAATAATTAAAATGTCCAAATAAAATCTAGGAAACTACTTGTAAAAATTCTTAAGAAAGAACATAATTATCAGAGGTGTACAAGTAAAGCTAGATATATTTAAATATACAGCTTTAAGTTTTTCTAAGAGAAAAATAATAAGACAAACAATCCAATACTAAGGATTAAATAAATAACAAATAATACAGGAAGACCTCCTACAAATTTATAGGAAAAAATCCACTAAGAAGGAGAGTAAATTATGTGAAGAAAGAAGCTACAGAGGCTCAATCCATGAACATATGAAGGTATGAGCAATTCACCAGTACTCAAAAATACGCAAATAAAATGCAAATAAATTTCACATGCAAAATTTATTATCAGAAAAAATAATAAGAGGATTTATTGCTGGTAGGTGAACAAGACACGACATACACTTATACATCACTTGTGAAAATGCCAACTGTTATGTAGCCTTTTCAGAAAGCAATCAGATAATGTCTCCTAAGTTTAAAAACACATATGCTATTGAATTCTACCACCCCACCACATATAATTTACTTCATAGAAAGCCAAAGTATATTTACTAAAGGTAGGAATATAATGATGAATTTTGCACCACCGTTCATAATGGCCAAAATCGTAAGCAATTGTCTGCTAATTACTAAAGGAATGGTTGCCTATATTTGATTGAATAAATTATGCATCTGTTATAAAAGAATGGTTTAAAGTCTATTAGTAAACTTGGAAGAATTTGTAGGAGGTATTGTTGGGTGAAAAAAAGCAAGATTCAGAGTAATGTACATGATACAGTACCTTTTTGTCAAAGCATAGCAAATTTTTCTTTCTGATTATGAGCACGTGTATTACTGTACAACCCTTAGATTGTATGGTTATGGAGTAGTTGTGAAAGGAACTTTAATCAGCTGTTAACATGGGCCATTTATGTTGGATGACAAAGTAGAGGGAAGGGATGATATGGTGTGATGAAAAGGAGAAAAGCAAAAAGCAAAAAAAAAAAGATCTGTACGTGTGTAACTTCATGTTCCATTTGTATTGTTATATATCATGTGCAGGCATATGCACCTCTCAGTTAAAAAATATTTTAAATCTTTGAAAAAATTTTAAAAAGAAAGAATTGTTTATGGTATATAAATTATAATGTTTCATATAAAACCCATGCTATCTGAATTCTCAAATGATTAATAAATTGCCAATCCTCAGCTCTCAATATTCAGTGTAATGACTTATTATTAAGTGATATGTCCAAGATGTTAATTTTACTCATTGCCACACTGTAATAAGTGACTTTAGCAATTGGGGGGCATAAAATATACAACTTTTCCCTAAGTATGTGTGTGTAGACAGATAAGTAGGTAGGTAGGTAGGTAGATAGACAATATAGACAGATAGCTAGATATACAGACTCTACATATTTTAAAGCGGTATGATAAAATGAAGTCACATAACTTCTCTGAGTCTGTTTCTGCTTGAATTAAAAATTTTTGGAGTAAATACCAAAAGTGTTGAATAATTGTTAATATCAAATGTCGCAATATATGAAAAATGCACAGTAAGCCATAATATCCACATACTAGTTCAAGATATTGTTTTGAAAAGCAACAATTGTCTGAAAACATGAATATGTATTAATTTATGACCATACATTTTATTTAAGAAAATATTTCCTTCCATCAATTCAATCATATTGTCGTACAATCTAAATCTCATGTATAAATTCTTTATTTTCTTAACATTTGCCCTACATTGGATTACACTGTAATAATGTGACACAGTAATAAATCCGTTGCATAAAATGTATTTAAGCCTAAATATAAGTATCTTGCTTGGCAGTAATTTGCTTTAATTGGCTTATTATCTCCTCATATACATTTTACTGCCTTTGGCATGGGGCTCTTTAAAACAAATTTATTAAATGGTATCTGTCAACCATGTGAATGGATGAAAAATATTTACCAGCCCACAAAACATTTTATCAGTCCTTTTGCTTTTGTGGCATCCCAAATGTAGTAAAATTAAGGTGATTAGCACCCTTTATGACTCACTCAGCAAAAGTTCTTTTTCTCTGAAACCGTCAAGAATGGCTAATTTCCAAATGTTAATCATTATTTCTGCATTGTTTTCAACTTGAAACTATGAATATAATATGTCATGATCTAACAATATTTGGAATATCACTAAATAAAATAATTCTTCTATAACCAATATTGAAGAGTATCCCTGCATATTTTAAAACCCAAATATTTAACAGAATAGTGGAGAAGAGGGAGAATATACTTAGGGCAAGAAATTACTGAACAAATGTTTCTCCTGTGACGACTGTACCCGGATAATCACTAACCATTTTTCAAAAAACTGAATTCATTTGTTTGGGAGGAAAGCTGTAAGGTTTCTGCTTCAGCCACTATGCTCAGCAATTTCTTTTGCATTATTCACAGAGAGATCAGTGTCTGGGAACTGACGACAGGAAGGGACTGATGATAAAAAGTGACTCATGCAGATCCCTTGTGACCATCTTAGATCCCTACTGTTGTGGCACTGTTTCCCTGGCAGCTAGTTGCTGTGACAGAGCACTGGGATGTGACTCTAGAAACATGATTCTTCTCTCATCTCTAGTATTAATTCAATGTGGGGACTTAGATTTGTCATTTAACCATGTTGGACTCCATTTACAAAATTAGTTAGATAATATCTTAGGACCATCCGGATTATTAGGATTTTACATCATTGCCTGTCCTGTTCGGCACAGGGTGACATGACACATCTACTTACAAATGCATCCTCCAGGCCATTTTGCTTAATATATATTTTTTTAAATTCGTGGAAATGAATTGTTGATGACTTGACACATTAATTTATCAACAAAATGTGAGATTCACCTATCCTAGGCAATCAGGAAAGGTGTAAAAGAAACAGAAAACACTCTCTAACCTTGAAACAACGTATGAAACATGAAAAATATGTGACGGTAGGAATGTACACTTATAAACAAAACTGGTAATAGTCCAAGAAGAGAGATTTTCACAAAAAAGTTACAAAAATGGCAAAGCTTGAAACCTAAGGGAACTGATGTTTACAGTCCACACTGGAAATAAAGACCTAAAAAGAAATAGAAGAGTAGAGCATTGGTCAAAATTGGGGGAGTTTATTATGGAAATCAAGGGAAGAGAGAGTTCTGTGATTAGAGGAATAATAAAAAATGTCAATCTTCCAGGAACTCAAGCGCTCATTAGATTTGTCACAAGGATGGCATTAGTGACCTTGGTGAGGACAGGTTAGGAAAAAGTCCTTCCATGTGGGAAGTTACCTGCCAACTGCATAAAACGCTCTCCTTGGATCCTAGACTCATGGGCAGAAAGCAAGCTCCCTGAGGTGTAATAAAGTTGGTTAGGTACACAGACATGTCACAATGGGGCTGTCATACCCTTTTATATTTTCATTTGCTCTTTCACATTTGTATTTGGTCTTTTTATCCTCAGCTTCTAACAATGTGGCATCATTGGTAGGTTCGATAAATGTTGAATGAGTTATATCTATAAAGAGACGAGTCATTCTAAATTTACAGTGCCTTCTATTTTGTGAACTCATGGAATTTGGTTCAATTTCTTGAGAGATTCAGGAGTCTCTGATGTAAATGAAATGATCTAGGAAGGAGAACAGTTTGGGGCTAGATCTACTTTTTAATTTTTTTAAAGTAGTACATTTACCAGCAAATTCACACGTGCTGAAGTGATATAATCTTCACCCACACTGCATATGCTTATTCACAAAACTGGACTTGAAAACTTTCTGAGCATTTTCTTAGTTTGTTTTGTGTTCAGTGTCCAATTGCTCTACATTTCCCTTTGAGTATAGAATTGTGAAATGGGACTCTGATCCCCTTGGTGGCCTTAGTTATGCATGAAACTGTGAACTGGACAATCATTCTCCAGCAGATTTACTCTACATAGAATAGATCTGTTACCACACCAGGTCTGTTTTTGCCCGCCGCCCAGAAAGCCAAACACTGAGACGATGAGATTGCAGCAGAGAGAGGGTTTAATCACAGGGCAGCCAGATGAGGAAACGGGAGAATGAATCCCAAATACACTTCCCAGAAAACAGGGATTCAGGGATAGTTATAGGGTAGGGCACAAGGTGGTCTGAAATGATTGGAGGTGAGGAGAGATGAGGTAATTGATGATCTGTGCAAGTGTAGTCAGGCTTCATGCCTCCTAGTAGGATGCATGTCCATAGAATCAGGGCTCCTGAAAAAATAGCTCAAAAAAACCCATTACCATGGTGACCCAGGCCCCAGGGAGATGTTTTCTATAGGAACCTAGTGGGAGTCAAACAATCTCTTGCCAGGAGAGGAGAATTAACAATGGGTAAGTTTATAATGCAGATTTAAGTCATAAGCCTCCCCTTCTGACAAGTTTCTAGGTTAGACCTTCTTCACCCTTCTTCCTGGTACAGGGAAGAAGACACCTTTACGAATGGAGATTTCCTTTACAAATGTAAATGTTTCCTGCAAAGGGTAACGAGAGCTAAGAATGGCTGAGCAAGGAACCCCTGATACCCGGAGATGTCTATGGTGAGGGCCTGTTCCGGGGGCAGGCCTCCCATCCAAACTTTTTTGATCAATTAGTGAGGGTGGGGTCAAACTGTCTTTCCAGCAGGCAGAGACATATTTTGAGGTGGCCAATTCTGATCCCGCCCTATTACTAGCTGCTTAAACACCAGTGGCTATTTGCCAGTATTAGATCTCTGTATGAGGCAAAAAGCTCATCAATAGAACTAAAAGAAGAGAGCTCCTGGATTCAGCCCCAATATTATACGAATTTTCTACTTTTCTCTAGTCACACCTATGAGAAGCCTTTTAGAAGTTATGCCCCTACTGGTTCCATTGATATGATCTCTCCCTGGACCTGGTGGGACAATATCTTAGAGATTTCCATCAGAATGGGCTCTATTGTTAAATAGGGCAAGTCAGAGCAGCCTATATCCAAAGTCTGCCCTTCTGTATTTCACACAGGCACTCGGGACTTTGTATCATTCTCCTCCCATATTCATAAATGCACCAAGTGCCTCTGCTCATCACCCCCGAGTTCTGGAAGTCAGATTGTCTGGTAGTTTTTAGTCACTATAACATAGCATATTCTCATGAAATTGATTTAATATTTGAAGATCATGGTGCTAGGAAATCAGAGGTAAAATAGTTCTGTGGTTTTGTTTGTTTCTTTCTTTTTTATAACTTCAGTAAAATTCCTTCACAGAAATAAAAATGCTGAGAGTGACCTTGGCATGTGGTCAGTGGGAAAGACATTCTGCACACATTATTAAACACTCATTTTAACTGTAACTAAAATTTGTGGTAAAGAGAGTCATTTTCCTTCATTAGTCTCTATTGTGCAATATCAAAAGGAATAGAAGAGAATTGCAGATAAAAATTTCCAATGACCTTTTCCAAATGTGTCTAGAAAAGTCGTTGTAGTTTATATTTTTCAACTTTTTTTATACAAAATGTAGTTCATTGATTATTTAAAATTCAAGAAAGTATCACCATGTTTATTACAGAAAGTTTAAAAATTTAGAAAAAGAAGATGAGTAAAAACTTGTCTAAGCTCATGAGCTATTGAAAATTACTGCTAACATTTTGGAGTATTTATTTCTCACTTCTATTCTGTGTACACATTGTGAGGTTTAACAGGAAATCTTTAATGTTAAAAATTAAAAAGAGTTTAGGAATGCTTTAGGGTATTAGTTTCATATAACAATATATTTTTTTCAATTTTTTCTTCTTATGTAACTTATGTCCACGGAAATGAAATAATCAAAATTATTGGTTCAGGGATGCTCCCTTTCCTCTCTATAATCTTTGTTTTTTCTTTTGAAGAAGATTGGCCCTACAGAAACAATCTTCTTCTTTTTCTTTTTTTTCTCCCCAAAGCCCCAGTACATAGTTGTGTATCACTGTTGTAGAGTTGTAGCTCTTCTATGTGGGATGCCACCTCAGAATGGCTTGATGAGCAGGGAACAGGTCTGAGCCCAGGATCCTAATTGGTGAACCCCAGACCAGTGAAGTAGAACGTGTAAACCCAACCATTGTGCCACCTGGCCAGCCCCTCTATAGTCTATTTTAATAATGCAATAAGTAACTTTGAATTCACCATTCAACATAATCTATGACTTTGACCATCAATTGCATCTAGCTCTGTAGATCTCCAGCATTCCACTCCCATTTATTATAAATAACCTTCCTGAATCCGATTGTTACTAATCATTGTGTTTCTTTTTATGTTGATTTACTTCATCAATATGTGCCCTAAAACCATAATTTTTGATGCATTTACTTTTTAATATCAAAAGAATATAAATCAACTTTTATCACACAAATTAAATTCATCAATTCCCTTTGATTTGTTTATTAATTTAAGCTTTATGTGTCCTAGTATGTCCTTTAAGGTAATTTAAATAGTTCTATTAATGAGGTTTATAATACAAAGTTAAAATAATTTTTTTATTTTTGAAGTCACATATACTCATAGTAAATCCTTCAAACAATAAAAAAATCCATAAACTGGAAATTAAATGTCCATCCAGTCTCACCATCAAAAAGATGGCCATAGTTAAAAGTTTGATATGTGTCTGCCTGGACACAAATATCATGTTTAATTTTGAAAACATTATTACCAGTTGGTGTAAATACAAAATTACATTAATTTTTGTAGATGTAATATAATATGTAAATCAGTGTCCAATATAGGGTCATTTACACTATATCTGATTTATAATCTTTTAATGAATTTCTTTGCATATACCATCATTGCACATCTCTGTACATTTCTAAAAGAGACACATTTAGAAGTGAATCAAATATTAAAAATTTTGAGTTATAGAAAGATTGTCTCACATCAAGGGGTGTTCTAATTCATACTCTCACAAACATTATTTGAGAGCACCTATTTAACCCCACTTGATAATACTGGTAATTATTAATCCTTTTTACTCTATATTATGCCATATAAAAATTAAAATCAATAATCAAAGTGCCGTACAGAGAAAACTTAAATATCTGAATCTTAAATCTATGAATACAATGCACTCTGAATATACATTCAAAGATGCACAGAGAAACAAGATAAAACAAATTTAGTCTTTGGAAAAGATACAGCTCAGTTTCTCTATGTTAGCATGGGAATGTATCCAGAAAAAAGGGGTTAATGGTTGGCTCAATTAGTGCAACTTGAATGAACAACTTTTTTTTGAGAGCTTGAGGGTAAATTAAGACAACATTTAGCTCTGCTTCTTATTAGCTGTGTATAAATTCTCACAAGAGCCTAATTAGCTCTGTCACAGTAAGTGTCTCATCCATTTACACAAGAGAACATTCTGCTTCCCCTTACATTTTGTCATGTTATAAACTACAGCAATACTGAATTTAAACTTGTTTTTTAAGTATTGCTATGAAGTTTGCTGAAGGTTACATTTCCTACAATTACATGGGCATTTTTGAAATCTTTTTCTTGTGACCCTTAGGATATTGATCTAATATTAAATAATAGGCAGTCAAGTGTTCATCTCCTGTTCATTTGTTTCCATGTGGCCATTATATTCCGCATCAGATATAGATTCTGGTGACTGAAATCTTTTATAGTCACATCACTGATTTTTACTTCTTTTGTTATCTTGTTGACTTTCTGATAAATTATCTCTATCTCTCTTTCTAATAACATGTTTAGGATTTTCCGTTCCTCATTTGCAAAGGAAACAACTGTCACTCCTACATTTTAATCCAATTTTCCTCCTCATTTCTATTCATATTTACTTTATAAACTCTCAGGTTTGATAGTATTTATATTCTGTTCTGCTACCATAAATAAGTCTTTGGCATATTGTACATAGATTGCTGATTCTAAAAATTGAAAAGCAATCTTTCTTTCCACCTTTATGACCTCACATATATCTTTTACTTCACATCCATTATGACTTTCTTGTTACACACTTTTTAGGGCTCTTGTATTTGTCTAATGATTTTCTTTTAGTTGGCCACTGTCTAGGCTTAGGAGTGGTTACTAGAGTCAGACTTTTGAGGATCTAATCCTATCTTTGCAATTTACTGTGTGACCTACTATTTTTTAAATTGTTTTATTGAGGTCATATTGGCTTACAACGTTGTGTAAATTTCCGATGTATATGATCGTATTACAGCTTCTGTATAGACTGCTTTGTGTTTACCACCAATAGTCTAGTTTTTATCTGTCATCATAAGTATGTGCCCATTTACCCCTTTTGCCCTCCCCCCAGCCCCTTCCCCTTTGGTAACCACAAATCAGTTCTTATCTATGTGTTTGTTTATCTTCCACATGTGAGTGAAATCATACAGTATTTGTCTTTCTCTATCTGAGTTATTTCGCTTAGCATAACACCCCCAAGGTCCATCCACGTTTTCACAAATGGGATGACTTCGTCTTCTTTTATGGCTGAGTGACCTACTATTCAGTCTCTCTGTTTCTCCATTTCCTCACAAATAAAACAGAAAATCAGACTGCCTACTGGATATGGGTGCTCAGAGGATTCATTGAGACTGACATATACCTATGCGAGTGTGGTAGCCTGAAAGATGGTCCCCAAATACATTCAGGTCCTAATCACTGGAACCTCTGAATGTTACCTTACTTGGCAAAAAGGACTTTGCAGATGTGATTAAATGAAATCTCAAGATGGGGAGATTATCCTGGATAATCCAGGTAAACCCTAAATGTAATAATAACTGTCTTTATCAGAAGAAGGTAGAGGGAGATTTGACTAGAGAATAAGAGAAAGGAAGCATAAAGAGGAGCAATGCAGCCAAAAGCCAAAGAAAGAGGGCAGCCACCAGAAGCTGGACTAGGCAAAGAATGAACAGAAAGTCCCTGGAGCCTCCTGAAGGAACCAGATCTTCTGACATCATTAAAGGCATTCTTCTTAAAAGATGTTCCTCACAACTGTCCATAAAATAGATATTATCTTCATCTACATTTTACAGATGAAAAAAGTATGTCTCAGCAACATTACGTCTCACCAAGGGGAGGCTCTGGGTTTCTAATGAAGTTTAAATGTACTAATTTCATTTTTGATTTCTATTATATAAATGTGTTTATATGTCTGTATCATTTACCTCATTCAAGTCCCCTAATGCCTGCTCCCCTAGCTCCCTCAGACCCTTATATATAGCTTAGTCCATGACACATCCATCATAGGCAAACTTTCCCAGTAAAAGACAAGTTTCTCACCATCATGTGTATGGCCAGTCACAGTCATTAAGTGATGCCTCGTTTTCTCTGTGCTCTCAAATATTTAAAATTTTATATTGGTAATAACATGCAATTTTAGAGTGACATTCTATTCATTGTCATATTTAGACTTTTCGTAAGTAGTAGAACAAATGATTTTAGTTAAAAGAGCACTAGACTTGAAGCCAAATAATTTGAGTTTAGATTCTATATCTACTATTGTATAACTGGCACCCCTGAAAAAATTGTCTTACCTTTCTAAACTCCAGTTTCTTTTTCTTTAAAATGATAATAATTATATCTTCCTCAATGATTTATTATAAAAATTAATGAAAAAATGTGAAAGAAGATATTCAGAATGCATTTTGACAGATATTAGGTATTAAATTAGTAATTTCTTCTCTCCTTTATCAGGGACAACACATATGAAATCATAAATATTAATTAATAGTGTACTTTGTTTAGAAAATACACCATCTTCTTTTACTATTAGTTCAGGCATGCATTCATTCTCCTTTTTGTTTTTTGAGATTATCAGTGGCATTCTATCTTCATACTTATGTTAGAAATCCATCAAAGTTTCAAATTTCACTTATATAAAAGGTATTAAAATGTTATTCACAAGAGTTTTCAAAGAACTGATTAAATGGTGTCCCTTAGAAAGCATTGAATGTGGAGATGGCACTAAACATCTATGTCTTAAAGTTGTTGCTCCCTAAGAGTCATGGGAACTAATTTTCAGAAGAAAAACAATAACATAAACAACAAATTATCCACACCATTACTTATTTGAGAGACCAAATAAGAAAAGTGGCTATTCTTTAAAACAGAGCCACAATGTATATATCCTTATTGTTCTTGAAAACTGCATTATAGTAGTATGACCTCTCATTACTACTGGTATTTTCAAAGTAAATGTCAGAATTAAACTTCAAAGAAAACCCAGAGTGCCATGTCACTTTCTCCATTATAGATCTGTCAACCATGAGATCACCATCTCCACAGCTGATGATACAAGTTGAGGTAAATGTGACTCCATATATTAATTACTTTCGACATGAACTCACAAGAACAGATGTCACAGTATAATTTTGCTATTATAGAATTAGAACTTTTTTTGTGCTACACATCTCCTTAATATGCACATTTCAACAAAAAATATATTTTAATAGGTTTTAGCTAAAATGTCATTGTGGTTATCGTAATAATTCATTATTAGAAACTCAATGTTCAATTACTCAGAAAGCTAACATGTCTAAAATAATTTCTAAAAGGCAGAGAATATAAGGCACAATTTGATTCTCCTTGAGAGTTAGCTTGACTCTCTTTTATGGTCTCCTTTGTGCTGCACTCTTGACTGACCTCACTCTTAGGTGATAAAAGCAAATGTTTCTGCAGTTTGAGTGGCGTTAAGATCAAAATCACACCCACTATGTACTATATATTATTTACTCCTCCAAACATCTCTGGAAAGTTTCTCAGCTGAAATAAATTCCAAAAACAAAGTCAACAACTGTTGCATACAGGAGTCACCCTGACTTCAGGCCTCCAACGTTTTCCATTAGCACAAATTTATTTGTCTGCTTGGCAAGACGTCAAGAGAGATAACATTAGTTTAATTCTACCAGAACTCAATTACCATGCCTGTATTTGCATGTCTCTTCTTTAATCTCCACAGCTATACTCCGAGGAAGGAAAAATTATTTCTATTTTACCAAAGAGTAAATTGAGGTTCGTTTCTGGTAAAGAGATGTTTTTAAATCAACACTCCAATAAGTGGGGAGCTTGGGATTCAAACCTGAAGAATTGAGATGTCAGAATATATGATATTTCAGTGCAGATTATTACAGATACACAATAGAATCATAAATTTTAGTCAGATGTTAAAGCACGAGGGAGGAATATGTCCTGAGAAGATAACTACCATAAACTAGGAAGCCAAAGGGCAATCCTCCTTGTCTCAAACTTTTATCTAGGACTCCATGAGGTTAATGCAAACAAAATAAGGAAATAAAACTGTCAACGTTTAAAAAGAAAGGAAGAAATGAGGAAGAACTAAGAAAGTGGAGGAGAAAAAAGAGAGGAGGAAAAAAGTGAATAATATATATATCATACATAATGTGAATGACAGCTATGTTATTTTTATGAACAACTCATTTGCTTATATTTTGCAAGGTAGAAAAATGCTTGGCTTTACTTATTGTCTCCAAGTTTTGTATGCACCCATTTCATTTAGATTTCATATATATATATATATATATATATATATATGTATAAACATATAAATTAGCCAAAGACACGATGTCATCAAAAATTGTCAAAATCAGAGATGACTGTCACTGGTATGTTTCAACTTGATTATCTTTTCTTGCTTTTGAAGATTCCATAAAAGTTTTAAAAATATGTAATAATTAAATCAAGCAGTGAAGTGCTCATAACTGTCATTAATATGTCTCTCTGTATACATTTATAGTGGCATATCTGTCATTATTTCTAAGTAGTCAGTAAAAATATGGTGGAAAAAATATTATTAGATATTCACCTTTTGCATATATGGTTGTTACATTTATCACTTGCTTCTTCAGCTATGAAAGAAAAATTATGAGGCGACTGGATGAAATTGCTCCTTCCTTGGTGTTGCAGTGTTACTTTGTGTTGACAGTGATCTAATCCTTTTGCAGTTTGAAGGACTTTTATCCTAAAAGGGAAACATCATGCAAAGTACACTTCAGTGATGTATCTCATGGCATGGACCCCTGGCTGATTAGGGAAATTTTTAATTCTTCAATTTAATTCTTTGTTTTGAAACACAATGTACATGGGGTTTCCTTTGAGTAATATAATTGAGGAAAATTATCCTCTATAGAGGATTTACTTGTCTCAGAACAACAGGATATTTGCAGCTAGCTCTGACATTGAACAAAGGGATAGAGGAATGTCATAATTATCCATCAGAATTATTGTAAGGATTTTCTACCACATGTAATGACTTGTCATGGTTCTTGAATTTAAAATGAACCTTTCCCTTTGTTGCATTCAACACTCACGCTCAATCCAGGGTGTGGCCAGGGTCTGGTTCCTTTTACAGTAATATTGGCGGACACAAAGATGTGAAGATGTCAGTTTACCCTATCTATGAATGTATTCCTGTTCAAGAGTGAAATAATTGTGCTAAATATCTATCCCAAGTTGGCTGGAACTCTGCTGATCATAGTCTCTGAGGAATTCAGGCTGATGAAGGTTCGATGTTACACGTACTTCCATAACCACTGAGATAGAAGGCTAAGGATGCAGTTGATCTAAACGTTTCAGCTCAGAAGTGATGCACATTACTTCTGTACACATTTTATTGTCCAAACAAATCATATAATCTTATTTAATCCAAGTGGGCAAGGAAGTGCAATCCTATGAGAGTCCAAAACAGATGTCTATTTGGTGAATAAGGCCAGTGAATACACACTGTGCACTGGTTGTTTTCCTAAAGAGTTTTTAATTTCTCATAATCTTCTCTGCATACATTCTGTTGTTATATGAGTTATAAATACTTATTTAAATTCAGTCATTTATATTTTCATGTTACAAATGGTATTTTCTCTGTATATGAAAGTGTTTATATTGATTATGTAATGGTTTCTGATTTGGGGCTCACTGTTGGAAAGATCTCTACTCCAAGGTTAAAATATATGTTCCAATGATTTGTCTGTTTTAGATTCATATTTTACACCAAAATCCTTCATACATGTTGATTTTATCTTGGTATATGGCAGAAAAAATGAATCTAAATTTATTTTGAAAATGTCTCCTCAAATACCCCAATAGTTGAAGAGATATATTGTCCATGTTGAACTGAAATCCCTTCTTCCTTATTTACTAAATCACCACGTATATAAGCTGTATATCTCTACTTTCTATTAAACATATTTTTAAAATAAATTTAAAATATTTAGCCAATTATAGTTGAATTGAGGAAAATAGGAAACAATGGTTAAAGGACTGGTGAATAATATTGATTTAATGTAGATATGTAAGATTAATACAAAAATACGGAAATTTAGATATAAAACAGAAATGTCAATGCTACAAACTAGACATTGTAAAGTTAAGACTAATGATGATTGAGGTTGCAAGACAGAGGAAATTGGATCAGCTGTAAGAATACTAATGTCCTTACCTTAAATAGCTGGGAGTCAGTCAATTCAACTGAAAATTAAATCATATAGCTAAGAAACCAACTTTATCTTCAACATCCATTTATTTGAATTAAAATTTCTTTCAATTTCACTTTTTTCTTTCTTAAATATAAATAAAATTAGACATAGTATTATTTTTAAGATGTAAATAGCATCCCAAAATTTCATTGTAACAAATGTATCTGTCTACACACACACACACACACACACACACACACACACACATATATAAAGATATCTGCAGAGGTTCAATTAACTATAACAAAGATTAATATAGAACAATGAAATTACGTTATAATTTTTATCTGAGCCCTTTTCTGTGTTTTTGAATAATGGATAATGAGCACATATGTTTTACCCACTTCAGTAAATTTAATTTTCTTAAAATGTATATAAAAATGACTAGAACAAAGTATGCCAAATAGTTAATAGTGGCTACTTCCGGGCAATGGATATATTGATATTTGGCTTTTTCTCCTTTATACATATCTGTTTTATTTTCCAAAAGTAATCTGTATGAAGGTAATCTTAAGAGAATGACTTTTAAATACATTTTTAATATTTTCAAGTGATTGGCGGTTTCTGCAAGGGTGAGCCATGCCTTTTTATTCCTTTCTGTACTATCTCCTTACTGGAAACTGTTCATGATTATCCATTTCTGATCCCTTCCATAATAGCAAATTGGCTAAAGTTGTAGCTTTTTAACATCAGTCAAAAGGATATCTAAAGTAACAGTTATTTTTACCCCAAAAGTTAGTCTGAAGGATGTTGAACTAAGAGAATCACATAATTAAATGCATTCTCACTAAGTCAAGGTATGAATAAACACTTTGCTGTCAGTTTCTTTTGAAAGTGTACGTTGCGTTACTTGCTAACCAGCTATCTAGCAAGTTAGCTAAGTAAATAAATAAATACACTTCCACCCACATTTAGTCAAGTACTTTGAATTGCCTCTGGAAAAGCGATAAACTTTCCTACAGTAGAAAGGAGAGACCTACTATGCTCCTTTTACTCGATAAAATAACCTGAGAAGACAGTGAACTAAGAGTGTGTCTCTACATGATGCAGCAATTCAACTTCTGGGTATATACCCAAAATAATTGAAGGCAGGGACTCAAACGAATATTTGTACACTGATGTTCATAGCAGTGTTATTCACAATAGCCAAACACGGGAAGCAACCCAAGTGTCCACTGACAGCTGAATGAATAAACAAAATGTGGTACATATATTTTTCAGCCTTAAAAAGGAAGGAGATGCTGACGCATGCTATAACATTGAAGACATTATGCTAGTGGATTGACAAATATTGTATGATTGATCTTATATAAGGTTCCTAAAGTAGCAAATTCATAGAGATGGAAAGAAGAATGGTGATTGTCAGGGGTTGGAGGAAGGACTGAATGGGGAGTCAGCAGTTAACGGGTACAGAATTTCAGTTGGGGAAGATGAAAAATTATAGAGATGAATAGTGGTGATGGTTGCACTTAATCCACAAAACCGTACACTTAAAAATGGTTAAAATGTAAATTTCATGTTATGTATATTTTACCACAATAAATAAAAATGAATGTCTCTGATTAAGTTGCCAATTCTCATGTCAGTAGGCAAATAATATTTCAAGATGTTAGAGCCTCTGATGCTAATACAGATTGACATAAAAAGCAATTAGAATGATAAGTGAAGATTCTTCCTCAAATTTTCACAACTCTTCAAATCATGAAGGTCCTCCATTTACAGAGAGAGGCTGGATTTCTCTTGCTGTTGGCCTTGTGTTGATTATAGTTTTTTGTTTTAATTCAAAGATAATGTAGCCTGTGAAGTTTCCAAAAGAGCCTCCTACAAATAGAAATTCTTTTCTGTTGGTGATGGTTTTGGGTTTGACTGCCCAGAGAGATGTCAAAGGGCTATCTTGCACGATGAAGGCAAATTGCGTAATTTCCAGTTCTACCAAGAACTGCATTGAAATGTAATAAAAATATGTTAACGGTTCTGGGTTGAATCCTATTGTTCTATTTTTTTCTTCTTTCTGTTTCAGTAATAGATGTTCTGGACAATTTCCAGGCTTCATCATTACATCTCTATCAGTATGTATCATACCATATATTTAATACAAAAATAATAATAGTGATAATAATAACTATTTCGTGAATGCTGATGTTTGCCAAATAAAAGATACCTAGGACATTATATAAATTATCTCAGATTAACCCTAAAATATGCCTAGAATATAGGTGGTCATACATCATCCCTCAGAATAGGAAATTAGGGCTTTATGGAGATTTTAAAAAGGGCTTAATATCCTGTGATAGTAAAGAAGAGAGGCAGAATTTAATTCTATATATGTTTTTGTGCACAAGCGTGTGTGTGTGCAAGCATGTGTGTGTGCACAAGTCTGTGCTCCTACTGAAAGCATATATTGTGAATCAAAGCAACTCTAGGTTTTTCAGGACAAGACTTTTTCTCTTCTCTTGTGAAAAGCACAAGTTCCAACCTTTTTAGCTTGTCTTCTTTTTCGTTTGTGAAAAAAGATCTTAACTGAGGGTTTTTAAGATGGACTGATATGCATAATTCTCAAGCCATTTTGGCAAAAAATGTTACTTCTATTGGCGAAGGCATCACTTTGGAAGCTCCTGGACGTCTGGTCCCACGTGCGAGCTAATGAATGGGTGTCGGAGTAAAGGGAATGACAGCTTCTTTATATTTGTTTCATATGATATTTTTTTATCTTTAGCTTTACTGTAACTAAAATTAATATTCATATTCTAACCATAATAAGTTATCTTACATGACAATTTATGTTCATAACTCAGCCACTTGACACTTCTATAGAACTGTACACTTAAAAACTGTACACCGTGATTTGACTTCTTTTTAACAAAGATTTTTTAAATACCAAGAAAATGGCATGAAGAGAAGTGATTCCAGATCTGATAAATTACTGGTTGTTGGAATTCAAGATTAATTAGAGATATTGAAAAAAATTATCAGTGAAGATGTGGCA
This sequence comes from Tapirus indicus, assembly GCA_031878705.1. Lineage (NCBI taxonomy): Eukaryota > Metazoa > Chordata > Mammalia > Perissodactyla > Tapiridae > Tapirus > Tapirus indicus. Next base: position 7,437,362 of record CM062918.1, read on the forward strand.
GTATTGAGAAATAAGTGTTTAGCTCTATACATAGGGTGGAAAAGAAATGAGTCAGGAATATATAAGAATTACTACGTCTACTGTACACAAAAGCAATTGATTACTAACATGGCTGCAATATATCCTACTTTCAGAGAGTGGAATGATAGCCTCGATAAGGAATCTGAGCATTTAAGTCACTAGAACGGTATATCCTCCTATTTTGCATTCAATTTGCTTTCCATTCAACAGTCTCATGTAAATTTGTCTTTTATGAACACTTCACTGAGGTCTACTATTTTCTAAGTGGACAGATAAAAAATAATTTTTAACCGCAAGACTGAGGATCAAAACCCCAAGTGACAGTAAATTAACCATAGTCATGCCTTTCCATAAAGTAATTTATCAGCCTTTTGCCGAGCGTTTCCTCTGAAAGTGAAATGCCATGGTTTCACATCACTACTCTACTCAGAAAAAAACGGTGAATTATTCAACAACTCTCTTAATAAAACCATCAATGTATTTTCTTGTTTAATCTTCTTGTTTACTTCATAATCACTGAATCCTAAATTAATAAATTAGGATTTCCTTTTTTTTTTTTTTTGGCTTCTATACCTAAAGTGCAATATTTTACTTTAAGAGCAAACCATTCAAATTACTGTGTATGTACGTGTGTGGGCGTGTGGGTGTGTATATCAATATAGCATATATAATACATCCATATATAGAATTTATCCATATAAAGTTTATTGATAGGTACATGGGGGGGATATCGAAGGCCTGAGGCCCCACAGATAATAATCTCTTCTTAAAATATCTGCTGACCCCCATAATTTGATTGTACTGTTTTATTCTGATATTAAACCAAAAACATTTTCTATAAAGAATCAATTCTGGTAAATAATAGAAATCAATCCAATTATACTACAGTCACCATAAAGTAGAAGTTCTTATGTATAGCTGGTAGACCAACACCGGAATAACACTACTACGCACGTACACTCACACAGATTGTATTAACAGCTTTAAATATTTTTTTTAATCTGGCAAATTTACTTTGGATATTCTTTTGTAAGTAAATAAAGTCAAATATAGAAAGTATAGAAAAGTACCATGAAGGAAGTTATCCATGTAATGTTATTACAAGAGTAAAAAAATGGAAATGACCAAATGTCCAAATAGATGGCATGGTGAAGTCATTAAGAGAGGATTAATCAATGAACTGTTCTATACCCACAGCAATTATGCAGCATATTTAGGAATCGGTAATAAACTAGAAATTATTTTGTGTAAAAAGGCACAGAATTGAGAAACAAACAACACGAAATATGGATTTAATCTTCTTAGCAATATTATTATTTTTATTGTTCAGTTTCTAATGATAAAGTAGGCATTCCAAAGAACATTAATTTGCTCTCTGAACTACTTGCTGGAGAATTGTAGATTTAGTTTTACTCTAAGAGATAAAATGTATGTCGCCCCTGTGTTCCTTTAATAAAATATATACTTTACATTAAAGTTTACAAATATTTTCAATTAATTTTACCCCCATGCTTAGGTGATTCTGAAAGATTTTTTTCATATTTATTTACTGAAATAGACAATTATTTAATGAGCAAACCTTCCAGCATGTATCATATCATCCAACTTTCCTTTCTGATACCTATCAATCTACTTGTAGCAGTGGTTCTCAATTGAGGTGGGGGCAATTCTGTCTCCCATGAGACATGTGGCAATGCCTTGAGACATATTTGGTTATCACAAATGGGAATATTCTACAGGCACTAGTGGGTAAAGGCTGATCAACATCCCACAGTGCAGAGGACAACCACCCCCAGCCCTCAACCAAGAGTTAGCTAGCCCGACATATCAACAGTGCCAAGGTTAAGGACTACTGATGTATAGTATAGATATTTAAAACTTCTTAACACAAGCTATTAGAACAGAATCTGGCTAATTTATGAAGCAAGGTAATTTATTCAAGAGTGCTTGGAAGTTCACAGAATTAGCAAGAAAGCCAGAGATGTAGGTTTAAAGACGACACAGGCAGGAGTACTACCTTCAGATTGTGCTGCAGAACTAGTCTGATATGCATACCACGCTCGGCCGTAGCCCAAGATGTGGAGGTTGCACGATGACCCCCATAGCTGGACTCCATGCCAGGGACCAGGTGTTACTAGTGTTATAACCCCTCCTGCCTCCAGAGACTGAGGGAAGATGTATCCTCCCTTGCCACACCTGCCAGATGGAGTCAATCCCTTCCTGCTTCCCCCAATGCTTTGGCTAAAGTAAGATCAGGTACATGCACTTGGACATAAGAGGGGCAAGGAAAGTGAGTATGTGAAATTTCCAGCTTCTGTTGTGAATGTTGGAAGAATTTTCAGCTGCTGAGATGACTGACAAAAAAAATGCTGCAAATATCTAACACTCACTTTATTCAATAATGCCAATCAATCTGAAATGATTTTTTTAAACTCAACTTGGCTTCTATTTAAATCACTTCAACAATTCAAAACACAATATGTTTATATAATGATGTCCATCTGACTGGAGCTAAATATAAATCTATAAAAATCATATTTTGCTGTTTGTATAGATTACCTTAAAATCCTATTTGAAAGTTATTTTAAAGTGTAATCACTAATAAAACACCAATTCTATATATTACAGACCAGTATAAATATTAAATATATACATTCTAAAATAAGGACATTAGCAAGAAGAATAGTATGTCAAACAAATCTATTGCAAATTGTTAGAAAAATTTTCAGGATGGCATTATAAAATGCAGAAATTAATTTAGTGTTGAGTATATTAATATATCCTCATTTCATATTGCTGAAAATTCCAAGACAAGGAGGTCTGGATATCTGTTAGTTCAGTTTTCTTGTGATTTCTGGTCCTGCTCATGCTATATCCCAGATGTACCCAGCACATGATGGTTGATCTGGGACACACTTGAGCTTATGCCTAGATGAGTATATCTTTTTTCCTACATTCCCTAAGAAGTCTTGACACTTATGCTGTTTGAAAGTTGTGTACTTTGGAAATCCAAGAAAATGAACTAAAACAAATTTTATAAAACAAAGTAGTTAATGCAAATAAATATTTTAAAATAGTCTCATTATATCTATAGAAATGAATCACTTAAAAGACATAATGGGAAAAATGCCCATTTACAATAACAATATGTAGGAATAAGTGTAATATGAAATTGACAACATATTAAATATAAGAAGCATGTTATTACTGATCCCTCACTCCAAATGTGGAAAATAACAGAAAGAATTCCAGGTACTTGAGTAGGAAGACAATCTCACAAATATATCAATTCTGCTTATGTTAAACTATAAATTGAATACCACAACTTTTTAAAACTAATCATGATAATTCAAAAAATTCATGTAAAAAATGCAATATTAGCCAACAGTTTTTCAAAAAATTGGTAATAAGGTGGCACAGCCCTACCTTTTCAGGATATTAAAATATATTTAAAAACTACATTGTAGTACTAACACATAAATAGACTGAAAAATCAATGTAAAAGAATAGAAAGTCAGAAAATATATCCAAGTGAATATGAGATTTATTATACATTAGAGGGAGCATTTAAAATAAGATGACATAGGAAAGGTTATAAGCAAATAGTTTGGGAAGAACTTCATAGCCATCTAAAAAAAATAAGCTAGATTCACCCCTCAAACCTCACATAAAATGAACTTTACATTTCAAAAATACAACTGTATAGAAAGACTACATGTGCTAGAATAGCTCACAAGATATTTCCATTGTCATTACCAACATCAAAGTGGAGAAGGCTTTTCTAAACATGTTACAAGATAAAAAATAATAAAGTTAATATTAATAATTTTGACCAACCAAATATTAAAGCAATATTGTCTGCAAAATGGTTATAATAACTGGGACAAATTTCCACCTCATAGAACAAATAAGAGTGATTTCCTTAACATACACAAGTTTCTTTAAAACATTAAGTAACAAAAACTAACACTATAACATAAAATAAGCTATAAAATACTTAACAAAAACAAATGTTATGCTTTTTAAGCACATGGAAAGATATTTATTCTCAGTGGTAATAAGAGAAAGGCAGATTACAATGTATTCAGATATAAAGTTTCACTTTTCGCATAGGAATAGAATTTTAAATAATTTGCAAAAACCTTGTGTAGGTGAATGCTGAGGAAATAGGCATTTTCATGTATTTCTGGTGGGATGGTAAGTTGGTGAAATGCCTAATGGGGGCAATTTAACAATTTATCCCCCAAATTATGAATGCATTCTCATTCATACATTGACCCATCGAATCTACTCCTGAGAATCTGACCTACAGGTGGACTTGCATGTGAATGAACTTGCTTATTTTGAAAGATATTCATTGCATTACTTGTGACAGCAAAAAACTGAAACAACCAAAATGCAACAATAGAAAATTAGTTATGTTATAATTTATTTATGCAATGGAATAATTTGCAATGAAAAATCACAAGTTCTTTCTGTATTGATATGGGATGATTTATAAGATATGATATAAATTGTAAAACATAATCTATAATATGCAGAACATGCTACTTTTTGTATAAGAAAATAAAAATATAATATACGTGTATATCTTTGTCCAGGTGTACGGTATTTCTGGAAGCTGAAAACCCTGAGTGACCATCTAGTAGGGAAATTGAGTAGTTGGGGGTCAGGGAAGGAGACTTCTCATTCTATACTCATAATTTTTGAATTTTGTGTCAGGTGAACATATTACTTATGCAAAGAATAAACACATGTAAAGTGATAATTTCTTCTCTAGAGTCATATCTAGTCAGTTATTTATTTTCACATTTCTCTCCCCCCTCTTTCACTTGTCTCCACTCATTTTGGAGTAAGTCAAATTATTGATTTCATACTGCCTCTCTACTCCTTTTATAATCCCAAGAAAAATTATATTCTTTGTATCTGATTACTTCTTATTCCTGCTCAGCTTTTGTATTGCTTTAGCATTGTATTCTTTTTAAAAGCAATCTGAATTTTCAGCTTTCTCTTTGATTATGCATATGCCTTGAGAGTTAAAGAGGACTTTGGACCTTATCAATATGAAGAAAATTACGTGAAATATTGAAACAAATGTCTTTATAATTTGGGTTAAATATTGTTGACATTTTCAGGTTACATTCCATGCTAGCTTTTTTCCGGTCCCTAAAATGGTTGGACAGCCCAGCTGGAATTTCCTGTTTTCTAACAGAAGCCGAAGGGGAACCAAAATATTATTACTACAGCTATTACTTCTACTACTACCACTCCTATTGCTAGTAACAATGGAAACTAAGATTATAGTAACCCAAACAAAAGCCCTAGAAATGAAGAGAAAGCATTCAATAAGTTAGTGTTCAATCATAGTCAGAGTCGGATGCATAGGGTAGCTTTGTCTGTTATCCTAGTACTTGTGAATACTTAACTCAGGATCGTAAGGTTAATATATAACAAATCTCATTTGGGTTAATTTATCTGAGTTGATCGTTCAGTTTCTCTTTACTTCTGTAAAACATTACTATGGGAAAAAACTGAAAATCCTATCAAGCATACACTCTTTGAAATATATTATTTTTAAAAATGTAATTAAAATATGTAACTGAAACTGGGACTCAAAAATTCTGAGGAATATTTTATCATAAAAAGTTCATGGTAAATCCTAGTATATAGGATTTGTAGAATAAATGCTCAGAAATTTACAACTGAGCCAATTTGTAAACAATATGAAGTAATTTACATGCATGTGTTACACAGCAAACATAAGGAAGTGACACACATAAATTTACTGCTTCTGAGAATATAAGTGGAAAATCATGCAGTTCTATGGCCCTTTCTGGGCCCAGCAGTCAGAGAAGTTAGTCTTAATTCTGAAGAAGATGTATTCACACGTATCCCATGAATTGTGACTAAGAATCCTCACCTTTCTTTTGGAGTTAACTCCCACTCAGGTGATTTTCTGAGAACAGCTTGTCTTAGGTTACAGTAGTTTAACGGAATAGGGGCTGTTTTTACCATCTACTTGAACTTACAAATGAGAGAATTTAAACTTCCCACATGGGATTTTGCTCCAGGTGCCCTCAGAATAAATTCATATTAATAACGATTACCACAATAACCGTGTTAAAATGAAAGTAGGCAAGTCTACTGAAAAAATTAAAAATCTAAACTTGTAGGATGAGGTGGTGGTTGAAGAGAGAGTATCCCCTGTCTGCAGTGTGAACACAGCACACATACACATTGAATTACATTAATGTTGTTAAGATCATGTATTCAATTTCTATATTTCTACACTTAAACAACATTTATCAGATGTCAGTCATCTTTGCCATTGAAATTTTCATCAGTGGGGAGTTCAGTCTGGAACTTCAGACCTCTGCCCCGATCAGCTCCTCGCCTTCTGGCTATCCTTCAGATTCTGTCTTCTCAGGGAGGCTTTCTGTAAACCCGTATTCCAGACTGCAGGATCCTCCCCATCCCTGTACGTGTCCACGCCTTACTTTTCCTCCAGGACTTCCCACTCTGTGACATACCTAACAGTTTCTTTTGTTTCTTCTTTACTGTCTCTCTCACCTAACTAAGCAGGAAACTCAACACGATCAGGGCCATTTTGTCTGTCGCATTCAGTGATGTCTTAGTGCTGGAATGTTGCCTGGAATATAGCAAGTGTTTGACAGATATTTATTAAATCAATGGAAGAATTCATGAAATAGAAACTGGTGATTAAAGCTTATGAGTCTTTCACCTCATACATTAGAAATCAATATTTTATGGTACATTTTTAATGTGGCAAACCCCTCTAAATTTGAATGACATCATGGGTGCTAATTTTAGGTAAAATTGTAAAGGTGACATATACAGCTTGCTGACTAGAATGTTTGGAGAGATGAAAAAAAGTACTGAACAAGTAAAGGATTCTAGTACGTGGTTTGTCTACTATTTTAATTTTAGCCATTCTAGTAGATGTATAGTGGTGTTGTATTGTGGTGATTATTTGAATTCTGGTGATTATTGATTTGTTATACATACCTTTTTATAGTTAAATGATGGGTCCAACATATTGCCCATTTTTAAATCTTCTTTGTCATATGTTGTTATTAAGTTGTAAGAATTTTTCCATCTATATAGGTCTTTTTTAAATTTTCTAATATATATGTGAAATATATATATAATTTCATTCTAGAAATCTTGCACATATTTAGTTAGAATTAAACATGAAGATAAATTGGTTTTGATGCTATAGTTTTTGATGCTATAGGTTTTGATCCTATAAGCCTTATACTATAGCTTATACTAATACTATATTATACTAATAATACTGACAATATATACTATGTCTTATAATGCATTGTACTAATTATTATACATGGCATCAATACCTTGTACTATAAGGCATTAAATTTTTATATTATTTTCCAAATGTTCATTAATAGTGTGTGTGTGTGTGTGTATATATATATATATATATATATACATATATATATATATATATACACATTATTTTTGTATATTGAATGCATATCCTTCTAATCTTGCTAAATTTTCTTATCAGTTCTAGTCACTTACTTTCAGATTGCTTTAAACTCAACACGAAAAAAGGTAGAAAGAAAGAAATAAGAAACAGAAAAAAACTCAGGACAAATAGAAAACCAATACCAAGATGGTAGATATGTATCCAACCATATCAATATTTACATTATAGGGAAATAGCCTAAATAACCCAATTAAGAGGCAGATATTTTTTCAGATTGGATAAAAAAGCAAGACCCAACTATATGCTGCTTACTAAAAATTAAATATAAAGAAGAAAATTGATTAAACATAAAATTATGGAAAAATATAACCTGCTGACATTATTCAAACAAGAAAATTAAAGTGGTTATGTTAATGTCAGAATAACTGATTTTAAAGCAAAAATGACCTCAGAAATGAATATGGTAATTTCCCAATAATAAAATGCTCAATTAAGTAGGACAGAAAAGTCCTAAATATTTATGCACTGAATAACAGAATATCAACATATATATGTAGCAAAGCTAAAAGACCATAAAACTGCAAGAAGAAATAGGAATATCCACAATTATAATCAAATAGCACACTACCCTTCTATCAACAATAGTTTGAACACAGAGACAGAAAGTCAATAAGTGTGTTGGACCTCCATGTGTGTCATTTTTATATCATCTGCTTTATTCTTTTCATTATAGTCATATTTCTCTCTAACTTCTTGAACATTTGTAACCTATTTACAATAATTGTTTCAACTTCCTTTTCCAGATTCCATCATCAACTTAATATATGTTTATTCCTATTGATTGATTTCTCTTTAGGTTATAGGCCATATTTCCTTGCTTCTTTGTATGACTAGTAAATTTTGATAAGATGGTAAGTTATAAATTTTATATTGTTGCTTACTGGATTTTGTTGTAGTTCCTTTAAGTACTACTGAACTTTGCTTGGGTATGCCATTAAATACTTCGAATCCATGGGATGATTTCCAGGCTTGTTTATAATCTTTATTTATTGTAGATCTAGAAAAGCTTATAATCTAGGGTCAATTTAGTTGTCTTACTAAAGGGATGCCTCTCTAAACATTTTACCTTATGCCCTGTGCATTTCAATGCCTTCCTCATCTACCCTGTGGCAACACAAACTATTCCCAGCTCTCTAAGAGCTCTGTACTACTCTTTTCTGATGGTTCTTTCCTGAGTCTTAGGAACTTTACCCTCATGCACAGAGCAGTATTCAGGTAAAGACTCCAGGAGACCTCTCTTGAGATTTCTGGAGACCTTCTTTGCATCTCTTTCCCCTCTGACACTCTTCCAGCTGAATTTTTAGCTCTTTCTCTTGAAAACTGCATCTAAGCAGAAAACTGTTGCAGTCTTAGAGTTCTTCATGTTTTCTTCCTTTCTCTGAGAGTTTACAGGCATTTGCTACCTTTTTTTCTAATATATGACATATGTCATTGAGCATATTTTTCTTGTTTTTCTATGTTTAAAGCAGAAGGATAAGTCTATTATTTTATTCTCTATCTTGATCTAAAGTGGAAGTTCCTATGTGAGTCTACAAAATTTTCTTCACTATGCAACTCAGTTAATCATTATCATGTAGAACCAGTAATATTTGAAAAGTGATCTGACATTCAGAAGCACAGTAAAATAGTATCTTATATTTTGAAAATTATATTATTTGCTATCCAGATATTATTACATATCTTAACAGGCAATATAATATATATCTTGAATCTACTACATGGGTTGTCTTTCATTTTGCCACTAATGATGCAGTAAACTAAAAGTTCAATTTTGTTTTGTTGTAGAACAAATGAAATTTAAAAACATTGTTTTCATTAAAAATTATAATGTAAGTGACATCAGTAATATGGTGGAATGAACACTTCCCTTAGTCTCTCCTCACTAAGATACAATGAAAAGGACATTTGTAAAGCAACAGAAAACATTCACACAAGACAATAGATATATGACAGATCCATGCAGCCATATGTCTGAAGGTGGAGGTTCTGGACCCCCCCCCGGAGGCAGTGGAGGGAGATAAGCAGATCTTCCCTCCCTCCTTCAGCAGCAGCAGGCAGTGGTCTAAGATGTGCTACCTTGCTCAGCAGCCAGCACATGATTCTGAGAGGACAAAAAGGCAGCCCTACATGGGAATGTGTTCACTCTTGGAGTTTCCTCCCAGCCCATGGGAACACTTCATACCAAGGTGGCTAAGCAACCATGGTGGCATTCCCACCAAGCCGAGCAGCCCAGAGAGGCAGACAGTGAGTGGAGAGTGGTAGTGTGCAGATCACGCATATGGAAGAAAGTGCCCCTCCCCCACCCCTGCCTGACACACCAGCTCAACTGGTTGGCCAGACCAGGGGATCCCTGCCAGAGTGCCTGTGCCTACGTGTGTACAGCAGCAGTGGTCAGCAGGAAAAGGCAGATAGGCCCAGTCAGCACAGCTTCTAATGGACAGGCACAACAGCCAATGGTCGTGGCAGACAGAAAACACAACTCCTGTCCCCTTCCCAGAAGTGGCAGGTGGAATCTGCAACCAGATACTACCACTATGCGACAGCAAAAGTCTACCCCATCAAATATCATAGAGAAGTATATTAACACTCTAGATCAGAAAGAAAATGAGAAGTACCCAGAAATCAATCCTGAAGTCATAGAAAATTACTAGCTACATGACAGAGAATTCAAAGCAGTTATCATAAAGAAACTCAATTAGTTATAAGAAAATTCAGAAAGACAGTTCAATGAACTGAAGAATAAAATTAGTGAACAGAGGCAATTCTTCACAAAAGAGATTGATACTATAAAAAAAACCAATTAGAAATGTTGGAGGTGAAAAACACAATGAATGAGATAAAGAAAAATCTGCAATCCTTAAAAGACAGAGGTGGTATTATGGAGGACAGAATCAGTAATTTAGAGGACAGAAATATAGAAATGCTTCAGATGGAGGAGGAGAGAGATCTAAGACTAAAAAGAAATGAAGAAATTCCCCAAGGAATATCTGACTAAATTAGGAAATGCAACATAAAGATTATAGGTATTCCAGAGGGAAAAGAGAGGGAGAAAGGAGCAGAGAGCTTGTTCAAAGAAATAATAGCTGAGAACTTCCCAAATCTGGAGAAAAAGCTGGAATTACAAGTAAATGAAGCTAATAGAACTCTGAATTATTTCAATGTAGAAAGACCTTCTCCAAGACATATATTAGTAAAAGTAGCAAAAGTCAATGACAAAGAAACATTAAGGGCAGCAAAGCAGAAGAAAAGAACCTACAAAGGAAACCCTACAGGTTTTCGGTGTATTTCTCAGCAGAAACCTTACAGGCCAGGAGAGAGTGGAATGATATATTCAAATTCTGAAAGACAAAAACCTTCAGCCAAGAATACTCTAGCCAGTGAAACTACCCTCCAGATACAATGGAGAAATAAAAACTTTCCCAGATAAGTAAAATCTGAGGGACTTCATCACCACAAGACTCCCCCTCCCCAAGAAATGATCAAGAAGGCCCTCATACCTGAAAAAAAAAGGGTTTAAAAAGTCTTGAGCAAGGAGATGAATAGATAGACAAAATCAGAAAGTTGCAGCTCTCTATCAGAACAGCTTAACAAACAAAGATAAAGTGAAGGAAAGCATCAAAAATACCTATAATCACTTCATTTTAATCACAAACTCACAACACAAAATGGAATAAGTTGTGACAACAATAATTTAGATGGGGTGGAGGAAAGAGATGGAACCTTCTTAGACTAGAGGATAAAAAGCTATAAAAAATGCACTATCTCATCTACAAGATCTTTTATGCAAACCTAACAGTAACTACCAAACAAAAAAATCAGAAAAGAGACACAAATGATAAATAAAGGGAAAACTGAGAAAATCATCATAGAAAATCACCAGTCGGCAGGTGGAAATACATGAGATGAGAAACTAGGGAAAGAAAGAACAACCAGAAAACAAGTGATAAAATGGCAGCATTAAGCCCTCATATATCAATAATCACTCTAAATATAAATGGACTGAATTCTCTAATCAAAAGACACAGAGTGGCTGGATGGATTAAAAAACAAGGCCCGACAATATGCTGCCTGCAGGAAACACATCTCAGCTCTAAAGACAAACCCAGGCTCAGGGTGAAGGGATGGAAGACAATACTCCAAGTTAATGACAAACAGAAGAAAGCAGGTGTTGCCATACTTATATCACACAAAATAGACTTCAAGATAAAAAAAGGCAATGACAGACAAAGAGGGGTGGTATATAATGATAAAAGGGACACACCACCAAGAGGACATAACACTTATAAATACTTATGCACCTAACACAGGAGCACCAAAGTACATAAAACAACTATTAACAGACCTAAAAGGAGAAATTAACAGTAACACAATAACAGTAAGGGACTTCAATACCCCACTTATATCAATGGATAGATCTTTCAGACAGAAAGTCAGCAAGGAAATAGTGAAATTAAATGAAAAACTAGACCAGATGGAATTAATAGATATATATAGAACACTCCATCAAAGAAAGCATAATATGCATTCTTTTCAAGTGCACATAGGATATTCTCAAAGATAGACCTTATGTTGGGAAACAAGGTAAGCCTCAATAAATTTAAGAAGATTGAAATCATATCAAGCATCTTTTCTGACCATAATGCTTGAAACGAGAAGCAAACTACAAGAAAAAAGCTGGGAAAGTGACAAATATGTGGAGACTAAACAACATGCTACTGAACAACCAATGGATCAATGAAGAAATTAAAAAGTATCTGGAGACAAATGAAAATACATCATTCCAATTCATGTGGTATGCAGCAAAAGCAATCCAAAGAGGGAAATTAATAGCAATTCAAATCTCAAATAAGTAATCTTAAACTCCACCCAGTAGAACTGGAGAAAGAAGAACAAAAAAAGTCCAACATCAGCAGAAGGAAGTAAATAATAAAAATTAGAGCAGAAATAATGAAAAATGAAAAAGAGACAAAAATAACAGTAGAAAGGATCAATGAAACTAAGAGCTGGTTCTTTGAGAGGATAAACAAAATTGACAAACTTTAGCCATACTCACAAAGAAAAAAAAGAAAGAAGCCTCAAGTAAATAAAATTAGAAATGAAAGGGGAGAAATTACAATGGATTACCACAGAAATACAAAGGATTATAAGAGAATACTATGAAAAATTATATGACAACAAATTGGACAATATAGAATAAATGGATAAATTCTTAGACTCACACCACCTCTCAAAACAGAATCAAGAATAGAAAATAGAAATAGACCAATCACAAGTAAAGACATTGAAACAGTAATCAAAAACCTCCCAAAAAATAGAAGTCCATGACCAGATGGCTTCTCTGGAGAATTTTACCAAACATTCAAAGAAGATTTAATACCTATCCTTTTCAAACTGTTTCAAAAAATTAAAGAAGACAGAACACATCCAAACTCATTGTATGAGGCCAACATCACCCTGATCCCAAAGCCAGACAAAGACAACACAACAAAGGAAAATTATAATCCAATATAGCTGATGAACATAAATGCAAAAATACTCAAAAAATATTGGCAAAACAAAGAAAGCAATATATTAAAAGTACCATGCATCATGATCAAATGGAATTAATACCAGGAATGCAGGGACGTTTCAACATCTGGAAATCAATCAATGTGATACACCACATTAAAAAAATGAGGAATAAAAAAACGCATGATCATCTCAATAGATGCAGAGAAAGCGTTTGACAAGATCCAACATCCATTTATGATAAACACTCTCAACAAAATGGATATAGAAGGGAAATACCTCAACATAATAAATTCCATACATGACAAACAGAGCCAACATCATACTCAATGGTGAAAACTTAAAGTCATCCCTCTGAGAGCAGGAATAAGACAAGGGTGCCCACTCTCGCCATTCTTATTCAACATATTATTGGAGGTTTTGGCCAGAGCAGTTAAGCCAGAAAAAGGAATAAAAGTAATCCAAATAGGCAATGAAGAAGTGAAACTCTCACTGTTTGTAGTCAACATAATTCTGTATATAGAAAACCCGAAAGAATCCATCAGAAAACTATTAGAAATAAACAACTACAGCAAAGCTGCAGGGTAAAAAATCAACTCACAAAACTCAGTTGCATTTCTAAACTGTAATAATGAACTAATAGAAAGAGAACTCAAGAATATAATCCCATTTACAATGGCAGCAAATGAATAAAATATCTAGAGATGAATTTAACCACGGAGGTGAGAGACCTATACACTGATAACTATAAGACATTGAAATAAACTGATGATGACATAAAGAAATGGAATGATATTCCATGCACATGGATTGGAGGAATTAACATGGTTAAAATGTCCATATCACCCAAAGCAACCTACAGAGTCAATGCAGTCCCAATCAGAATCCCAATCACATTCTTCACAGAAATAGAACAAAGAATCCTAAAATTCATAGAGGGCAACAAAAGACCCTGAATAACTAAAGCAATCCTGAGAAAAAAGAATATAGCTGGAATCATCACAATCCCTGATTTCAAAATATACTACACAGCTATAGTAATAAAAACAGCATGGAACTGGTACAAAAACAGACACACAAATCTGTGGAACAGAATTGAAAGCCCAGAAATAAAACCACACATCTATGGACAGCTAATCTTTGACAAAGTAGCCAAGAACATACAATGGAGAAAGGAATGTCTCTTCAGTTAATGGTGTTGGGACAACTGGACAGCCACATGTGAAAGAATGAAAGTAGATCATTATCTTACACCGTACACAAAAATCAAGTCAAAGTGGATTAAACACATGAAGTTAAGACATGAAACCATAAAACCCCTAGAAGAAAATCTAGGCAGTACACCCTTTGACCTTGAGTTTAGAAGCATCTTTCCAAATACCATGTCTACTCAGGCAAGGGAAACAAAAGAAAATATAAATAAATTGGACTATATCAGACTAAAGATCTTCTGTAAGGCAAAGGAAACCAAGAACAAAATGAATAGGCAACACACCAGCTGGGAGAAAATATTTGCAAATCATATATCTGACAAGGAGTTAATCTCCAAAATATATAAAGAACTCATACAACTCAACAACAAAAAAACAAACAATCTGATCAAAGAGTGGGCAAGGGATAACAGACATTTTTCCAAAGTATATATATATACAGATGGCCAACAGGTATGTGCAAAGATGTTCAACATCCCTAATCATTAGGGAAATGCAAACCTAAACTACAATGAGATATCACCTTACACCTGTCAGAATGCTTACAGTTACCAAGACAAAAAATAACAAATGTTGGATAAGATGTGGAGAAAAGGGAGCCCTCATACAATGCTGGTGGGAATGAAAACTGGTGCCATCACTATGGGAAACAGTGTGGAGATTTCTCCAGAAATTAAAAATTGAAATACCATACAACTCAGCTATCCCACTACTGGGTATTTATCCAAAGAACTTGAAATCAACAATTCAAAGACACTTATGCTCCCCTATGTTCATTGCAGCATTATTCACAATAGCCAAAACGTGGAAGAAAACCAAGTGCCCACCAACTGATGAATGGATAAAGAAGATGTGGCATGTACATACAATGGAATACTAATGAGCCATAAAAAAGACAAAATTGTCCCATTTACAATGATATGGATGGACCTTGAGGGTATTATGTTAAGCAAAATGAGCCAGATAGAGAAAGAAAAACACCACATGGTTTCACTCATATTTGCAAGATAAACAAATACATGGACAAAGAGTCAGATCAGTGGTTACCAGAGTGGAAGGTGGTTGTGAGGGGTGGGCATAAAGGGTAAAGTGTCACTTATATATGGTGACTGACAAATAATAATGTACAAATGAGATTTCACAATGTTACAAACTATTCTGACCTCAATAAGATAATAAAAGAATTATAATGTAATTTATGCCTAGTCACTTAGCTTGTCAAAGACTTTTAAAAAATAATTTTATTCCTTATTTTTAAGGAGCTTATGAAAAGAAAATTGTCCTTAATTTTTACATCCAATAATCTCTGCAGAAAGTATTTAAAAAGAATAATATAACAACTCTATATCCACAAATTTGACAACCTAGAAGAAATGAACCAATTCCTTGAAAGATACAATCTACCCAAACTCACAAAAGGAGAAATAGACAATCTGAATAGGTACATTTCTGTTAAATAAATTGAATTAATAATTAATAACTATCTAAAACAGAAAGCACCAGGCCCAGATGAGTTCACTGACAAATTCTACCAAACATTTAAGGAAGAATTTATACCAGTTCTCTATGATCTCTCCCATAAAATAGAAGCAAAGTTACTCTCTAACTCATTCTATAAATTCAGCATTACCTTAGTACCAAAACCAGAAAGAGACATTGCCAGAAAGAAAAACTAGACCAATATCTCTCATAAACATACATGCAAAAAATCTGCAACAAAATATTAGAAAATGGATTTGAGTAATACACAAAAATAATTATACAGCATGACCAAGTGGGCTTTATTCCAGGTATTCAAGGCTGGTTCAATATTCAAAAATCAATTAATACAGTCAATCACATCAACAGGCTAAAGAAGGAACATCATATGGTCATATCATTAGATGCAGAAAAACTTTTGATAAAATCCAACACCCACTCATGAAAAAAACTCTTGGCAATTGAGGAATAGAGGGGAACTTCCTCAACTTGATAAGAAAATCTCTAAAAAACTACAACTAACCTCACAGTCAATGATGGAAAATAGAAAGTTTCCAGCTAAATCAGGAAAAAGGCAAGGATGTTTCCTCCCACTGATCCTATAAATCACCATACTGGAAGTCTCAGATAATGCAACAAGATAAGAAAAGGAAATAAAAGGTATATGATTTGGGAAGAAAGAAATAAAACTTGCTTTCTTCACAGATATGTTTTATCCATGCAGAAAATCTCAAAGAAGGAAAAACAACAATAACAATAAAAATCTCCTGGATCTAACAAACAGTTATAGCAAGATTTCATGGTATACAAATATACAGATATATACATATACACACACACACACATACACACAAGTCAATTGCTTTTCTATATACCAGCAATGAACTAATGGAATATGAAATAAAAACACAACACCATGTACATTAACATCAAAAAATGAAATATTTAGATATAAATCTAGCCAAATATATATAAAATATGTATGAGGAAAACTACAAAACTCTGATGATAGAAATCAGACTATCCATATAAATGGAGAGATAGTCCATGGACATGTACAGGAAGACTTATTATTATCGAGAAGTTGGATCTTACCAAGATGATCTATAGATTAAATACAGTCCCAATCAAAGTCCCAGTTAGTTATTTCATGGATATAGACAAACTGCTTCTATAGTTTATATGAAAAGACAAAAGGACAAAATAATCAACACAATACTGAAGGAGAAGAACAAAATTGGAGGGCTGACACTACCTGACTTCAAAATACTATAAAATTGCAGTAATCAAGACAGTATGTCATCAGCAAAATAGTTGACAAAGAGATCTATGGAACGGTATAGAGAGTTCAGAAATAGACCCACACAAATATAGTCAACGGATCTTTGACAAAGGAGCAAAGGCAATACAATGGAGCAAAGTTATTTTTTTCAACAAATAATGCTGAAACCACTGAACATCCACATGCAAAAAAAATAAATCTAGACACAGACCTTACACCCTTATCAAAAATTAATTCCAAATCAATCCTTGGCCTCCATGACAATGGAAAACTACTAAACTCTTAGAAGATAACATAGGAGAACATGTAGGTGAACTTGAGGTTGATGGCAACTTTTTAGATACTATACCAAAAGCACAAACAATGAGAGGAAAAAAATGTTATATTTTATTGAAATTAAAAATTGCTCTGCAAAAGACACTATTAGGAGAGTGAAAATGCAGATCACAGACTGGGAGAAATCTTTGCAAAATATATACCTGATAAAAAAAATTGCTATCCAAGACTCACTAAGAACACTTAAAACTCAAGGATAAGAAAACAAACTCAACTTAAAAACAAGCAAAAGATCTGAACAGACACTGCACCAAAGAAGATATCCAGATGGAAAAAAAAAATCATATGAAAATATGCTCAACATCATATGTCATTAGGAAGTTGTAAATTAAAAAAACAATTAGATACGACTACACACCTATTACAATGGCTAAAGCTGAAACACTGACAATAATAAATGCTGGGAAGGAGGGAGCAACAGGAACATTCCGTTGTTGATGAGAATGCAAAATGATATGGTCACCCTGGAAGACAGCTTGGCAGCTTCTTATAAACTAAACATATTCTACAACACGGTAATTGCATGCCTTTTATTCTTACTCAAATGAGTTGAAATTTTATGTCCACAGGAAACCTGCACAAAAATGTTTATAGCAGCTTTATTCGTAATTGCCAAAACTTGCAAGCAACCAAGAAGGGTTTTAATAGGAGAATGGATAAACAAACAGCTGTAAAATGAAATGAGCTATCAAGCCAAGAAAAGACATGGATGAACCTTAAATGCATATTGACAAGTGAAAGAAGGCAATCTAAAAGAAGTTAGTCATACGTATTGTATGATTCACACTATATGACCTTCTGGAAAAGGTAAAATAATAAAAAGTCCAGTACCAGTTCAGGCATAGAGGGTGCGAGGGAGAGATAAATAGGCAGAGCGCAGGGAATTTTTAAGGAAGTGAAACTATTCTCAGTGACGCTGTAACGGTAGATATACGTCATTATACCTTTGTCAAAACTCCATAGTAGATACAACGGAAAGAGTGAACTCTAATGTAAATTATAAACTTTAGCTAATAATGATGTATCAATATAGACTCATTAATTATACCTACCATGATAATGCAAGATGTTAATTATAGGGGAAACTGAGAGGGGTGTTGAGGGAGTATGTGGGCATTCTCTGCTCAAAAAATAAAGTCTATTAATAAATTATCAAATAATAATTATTTAAATAACAATATATTCACATGCTTTAAAAACACAGAGTAGAAAAAGATGAAAAGTAAATTAAAAGTGTGCTCTCCTCACTCTCTACACACTCTTCCCAAAGTTATCTTCATGTTTTCTTATAAATTCTTCCAAAATTATATACGAACGTATAAATTACTTAGCTGGCAAAAAACCCCACAAAAACCCACAAATTCCTATCCTCACTACAAAACTATTCAACATTAAGTTAGGTATAACAGAGGGCAAGTTTATGTGGAAAAAGGCAACAATTTTTACAGATTCTGGTTAAAATAATACGCTTTTTCACTTTGTAAAGCATGTGGCCATGTGAACACTTTACCAAGGACCCTTCCATGCCCATGACAGATGCACTCAACCAATCATCCCTCAACTCTAAACTTGTTAAACTGCACAGCAACCCAGCCCCTGTGCAGCAGTTACTGAATAAATTCTAGCTACGTGTCAGTGTGGATGAAACCCATTATGAAAATATTGAGTGAAAAATATGCACGGATGTGGGGGAACTTGAAAGAAAATCAAAAGAAAGACAAAAAAATCTAGAATTACGTTAACTCTGGTGTGGGAGAGAGAGAGTCTCGGGAGAGGTGCATATAGAATGCTTCAAATATATTTCTTTTCCATTTCTCATGCTGGGTACTCAGAGCTACATATTTAAAACAACTATAACTTATATATGTTTTATGACTTTTCATACAGTCATGCATGATTGACTATTCGTTTTTTATAAATTGCATTTTCAATTCCTATGTCCATTTTGTAATGTGCAATTCATCTTTTTTATTGCTTGGTTTAAACTCTTTACATGTAATATTAAGGAAATCAAATCCCTTTCTATCACATGTATTGTGAATATTTTTACTCAGTACTACTTGTATTTGTTATTTATTCCCACTCAAAATGTTAAATATTTATGTAGTCAAGTTTATCAAAAATTTCATTTATGCCTTCTGGATTTTGTGTCTAACTTAAAAATGATTTTTCATTCTGAAAACATTTATTAATTTTTGTAACATTTTATGGGTTTTTTTCCTCA
The DNA here is from genome assembly GCA_031878705.1 of Tapirus indicus. Lineage (NCBI taxonomy): Eukaryota > Metazoa > Chordata > Mammalia > Perissodactyla > Tapiridae > Tapirus > Tapirus indicus. The sequence continues at coordinate 7,456,954 of CM062918.1, forward strand.
AATATTTGATTCATGAGAATTTATTTTGGTATATAGAATAAGTTAGGGCTCTCTCTCTCATATATTTGTGGGAATGGTGCTAAAAAGTTAGCCAATCTGTCTCAACAGCATGAACTGCCCTGTATAAGATCTCTTTTGCTCACCCGCCACCTTTATCATAAACTGAAGTCTTGCATATATGCCTATTTGGAGAATAGCATGCATTTAACTTATATTTAATATTATCTCTTCTCCAAAATTCAGTAATTATAACTATCAAAAATTCATAACATGTTTAACTACCTGGAAGCACTGGTCAAATACATTTCTTTTTCAAGATACTTTTCCTTGTTATTTTGTAGGTTTCCAAAGCAAATTTGTTGGCATTTTAACTAGGACAACACTTAATCTATTGCAAAGTACCACGTATTCAGTACTTTGGTAGTCTTTACTATTATTATTACTATTGCAAGAGTCAGACTCCCGTGCATTTGCCCACTTGTAGACCCAGAGCACAGCAGATCCAAGGCTACTACCTGGATTGCCCCTGTCTATAGTCCTATGAGAAAAAACTTGTAATCTTTATGGTAAATATGTATTTTTTAAATCTTAAATAAATATTTAACTGTATTGTTTCTTTCATTTAAAGGCAATATTTTTAGAAGAGTTTTTATAGCAAAATTGAAAGTACCAACATATCCCATATACCCCCTACCCTCACACAGGCATGGCCTCCCCCAGTTATTTGTTGTTGTTTTGCGAGTAGAAAAAGAAGTTCAAAAATGGACCTCACAGTGCACTTTGAGCAGTCCTACCTGGTACTGTTGTATTTCAAAACTGTTTACGCACTTTTCCTCTGAGAAATCTGACCATGATCCAAGGTCAATTCACCGAGTTCAAGACCTAAAAAATAAATAGTGTGAAGTTATTTAAATGATTATGATGTGCTTACCTCTGAGAGGTCTCTAAATTCTAAAGACATTTGAGTTTACCAGTACTGTCCCAACACCGATCAAGTAAATATGCTATCACTTCATGAGATTTTCACTGTATTTATGTTTAAATATCGTTCTCTATAAATATCTTCCTGAAATTATGATTACTTTTTAAAACAATTCTAAACAACTGACAAAAAAATAACACTTTCTTAAAGAGTGAAAATGAGCAGTTATATTTTCAAGCATGAACACACCTACACTAGAGATAGTTGTAATTCTATGCTATTCTTAAATATCTCCTGGGACGGATATTTCAAAATCCTCCCTTATTATTTCTTTTATTTCTCTGACAACTTAAGCACTTAGACTTTGGGAATTGGTAAAGGTGAAAAATAGCTGAATTTATACCATCCCTAGACTTTAAAACATTATTGATTCCTTGGTAACACTACATCTTACAGCTAGGTGAATTAGTTGTCAGAAAAGTGGCAGCAATGATCCTATCACAAGCCAGGAGCAGGTGGCAGTGATGTAAGGAAAATACTGTTTCTCCGTTTGGAGCAACTGAAAAATTGCTTATGCTTGCTAGTGGGAAAGCCAACATGCCCCAGTTTCCTGCTTCCCTGCATGGGGAGACAAGAGTCGTAACGTTTTAAATGAAATAAAGGTGTAAATTTGGATTAGGTAAATTATGTTAGGCATCCTGTGAACAAATAGTGCAAATAGAAGAAAGGAATAATTGTTGAAGTCAAACCTCTGTTAAAATTAATCATAAAATCTTCCAATTAACCTAGAAAGCAAACAAAATTGAAATGTGTTTATATTAATCTACAAACTATTCAACAAAAGTTAAATGTCATTGAAAGTAATTGCTAATTTTGTTTATTATGTGAGTTGTTTGTGACACAATTAATTGTGACATTTATATTAGAAATAAATAAGAATACCTAAACAGTCTTATGAATAAATATATACTTGGTGTGTATGTATGTGTGTTTGTGTATATCAGAAACAAAAACAATGCATAATAAATACATCATATATTTTGATTGCCTATATGCATAAAAGTGAAGAATAAAAAATAGTTAGAAGGAGTGTTAAGTTTGAAACTTACCAAAGGAGATAAACACATTAAGAAAAATTAAACCAGAGATTATGAGAAGAAAGCATGGAAAATGAAATGGAACTTCAACGAGAAAGTAGTGTCTGCAGTGAGAGGTGATTTTTTTCTCTTTTTAGTCCCCTCCTTTCCACATATGGTCACATACACACCACAGGTGTATTCTATTGACATGTAGATATGCATTTAAACACAAATATGTGCAAAGTACAGCAGCATGATATTGGCTACAAATCATTTCACACCTATATACCACCCAACTTTTGAAATTATTTTTTGTAAATAAACTGTCTTTGTATCATTCAATTTTGTGTACGTCATCTGTTTCTCATTGGACTCTGACTGACACAATGAGAAAATAAAGTTGATCATCCCCGTGTCCTGACTGATGCAAACAGTGGGAATGGCAAAACTTCTTATACAGAAAATTTTCTGAATATGTACAGAAGCACCTGCAAATTGTGTTGTTCTATATAAATAGTAACTTTATCTAAAAAGAAAGAGAAGAAGAAGGAGAACCATGCTCTCAACGATCATTACAGTGTTCTCTAATCAGAATATCCTGTAGATACCCCTGATTCTCAAACTTCATTTTCAGTGTAATTAGGAACCCCAGAGGAAATGAGATTCTCAGGCCCTCCCCATATAGATTCCGGTTTAGCAGATTAGGAGAGGTTCATGAAACCGCATTTTAAACATCACCACAGGTGATTATACCACAAGTGTGCTAAGGGCCAGGATTGAATAATATACATGGACATAAATAAGAAGATTATATTTCTTAAAAACAAACAAAACAAAATAATAGATGAGATAACACAAAACCCTTAACTACTTATAAACTGCAATATTTCACTGAATACTTGGCTGGGAACTTTTGCAAAAACTACTGCTGCCTTCTTTTTAAAGTGATATAAACAAGAGACTACAATAAAATGGTTCCAAGAAAGGTTACTAAAAAAAGATGTCTTTCCCTGGTCAAAATGGTTGACCTGATTTTATATATGACAGTCCTTGTTTCTATGGTTTATGAAGGAAGAACTATGGTCAAGACACAACACATTTAGATATACATCCTGAATTTTCTTTCCATGATTATCTCAAGTCAAAATTTGGGGGAAAAAAGAGTAATTTGAAGATTGGTCTTGAAGTCAACATGTATAAGTAACATAAAGATTACATTAAAATATGAACAAAAAACTTAATGGCTCACAAACTGTGACTGTACATAAGTTAGTAAGCAGGAATGCATTCAAAAGCTTATGTGGTTAGAATTATAACTTACTGTGGCCTGTTTTTTTAGGGGGGGGCATCTAAAATAACTAAAACAAGTAATGCGGATTCTGATACCTTAAAATTGTTTCAAAATATGTAGTAATATTCTTGCCAATATATTTCTTGAAATTCGGTGTTCCTTGTATATGTTGACAGTGTTTATCATATCTATATATCACCTGTACTAATATCCATGTGATATTCTGCTATTAATGAATTGTAAATCAATTCAAAATTTTTAAGACAAGCCCTTGGAATAATAACTGTTAAGCCATTGATTTGATCAGAGTCTTAAAAAATGTTCAATTTCTTGAACAATATTTTTGAATGATAAATAACAAAATCAAACTCTCGGCAACTAAATGTCATTTAGGAATGCAACTTGCAGCTCTCCTTCAAATGGAGTTGTTTTCAAAATTTAACTTTTAAAAAATGGTTGGAGTTGTCTGTCATAATATGATTAATGAAAGTCAAAGTCATGATTAATGAAAATATCAAAGAAAGAAAAATATATCAATAAAAACGCATAACCTCATGTTGAGTAAACCTGATCACATAACTCGAATGTCTGGGAAAACTAAGGACATGTTTTAACTCTTTGCCTTTTGCCCATGCAAAAGTATCTCAACATGTGATTTAATGTAATTCTGCCTCATCTCCTTTCATTTTTTGTTTCATTCTAAGCATACTGTGACAACAGAAGGCATTGTTGAATCCTTGTATTAATCCCTGATCAAATACTCATGTGTATTTCTCAAATTAATATTGCATTTGTATCTATATACTCTTACTCATGTAAAATTACAAGACTACAGACTAAAGTTTTTTCAGGAAAGCAACTCTTTATAGTCTTCATTTAGGGCTATGTTATAATCACAAATATAACTTTATTGGTAAAAAATTTCTAGGTGTCACAGTAAAAATATGCCTGTTGTCTAGCACATGGAATTCTCATTCAGACTGAAGAGCTATAAGGGTTTTTACCTCAGCTAGAATTTATTCTTTTGTTCTTAAGTTGTTTGATTTAGAATGAGTTTTGATTATTGTGAGTACTAATAAAAGCCAAAATTTGCTGACTGCTTATCGTATGCTCTGCATGCCCAAATATTTCGTTATCTTACTTGAACTGTATGGCTACCTATGATGTAGGTATAATAAACAAAGACATGAAAATTTGCCTATATTTAGAAATATTTTAGTAATAAGGCCTGTCAAAAATTCAGAAATAACAGAGGTAAAATCAATGACTCACCGAAGTAGTAATTAGTAAAAGTTTATTGTGCACACTCTAAAAAGACAGTTCGCAAACAGAAGCACCCACCAAACAGGGAATGAGGCCCAGGGGAGTATTGCTGTAAAGCAGCTGATAGAGTGAGGAGGCAGCGACTGCATATTCTTCACAGGGATTGGTTACAATATTAGAATTTCCTTAAATGATAGGGAATTGGTTAGTGGTTGCCTCACACCAATTTGGGGGAACACTTTAAGTTTTGCTTATGAATTTCAGAGGCGTGAGCAAGAAATGACCCAAGTCAAGTTAATCCTGCAAAATAAGCTAAATTAGTTAAGCTTTCTCTGTGTGATTAAACTGGCTTTTTCTGCTCAGGGAATTTTCAAGGCTGGTATCCATTTTTCATTTTAATAAGCCCAAATTTGAACTCAGATCTGACTACAAATTTTAGTGGAATACTTTTAGAAGTATACATTTTGAATCAGTTACCAAAGTCAGGCAGATAATAACAGTTCTCCCTTTATCCAAATTGAATAAAGCTCCTCTTCTATGAATTTACTTTCCTGAGTCAGACACAGGCTGCCAGTATGCTTGGAGTTTCTATTAATTCTTTCACGTTCAGATATAATTTTTTATTATGAGCTTCAGGAAATGTATCTATTTCTCAGAAAAATATCATTGCATATGATAAGACGTATTTCGGGCAAAGTGAACTGTTTAAGGTAAATAGAGACATGCAAGCAAAAGACATCTAATGATTTGGATGTCTTAATGATTGCAAATGAAACTAAAAAGAGGTCAAATCAAATCCTACAAGCCTCCATTGCCTGGTACCAAACATTTCCTGCCAGCACTTGGAGATTCTAATTTGGGGACATCTACAGCCTGTGCCTGGTTTCTTGCCAGCAGGAGATCTAGCCAGAGGAATGGGCCATGATGTGAAGAGCACATCCTCATTAGGACCAGGGACTAGCTGGAAATTTCCATCCAAATTTGCACCTAATCACTGAAAACTTTTGGAAAATATATTTAAGAATATTTGGACAAACACACTAGATCTGTTAACCAATGTATTTTCATAGCCAAAATATTTTTGAAATTCAGTATTGACTTAATCCCCACTTACATCTTCACACGAAATATAAAATTACAATGTGATGAATTCTCAGATGGAGATATTCAGTAGCATAAAAATATTCTAAAGTAGGCAGAGAACAATGCAATATTATTATCTAATAACAATAACAACAATAAGTCGGCTGAGCTTTTTACTTGCATTTGTTATTTTATCAGTATACACAATAATCTTGAAGATTAGATACTTCTAGGAAGCTCAGAATCAAATATGTGTCTTCATTTCAGTAACATATGTTCTTCATGTCTAAAATAATCCTCTAGTGTAATACTGCTTCTCCACATAAATATTCCCTGGCCTTGAATTTTTAGTTTCTAGTACATGTATTCTTGAATGACACTCACAAATATTGGAGGATCAAAATTATATACAGGGGGGAAACAGATACTCAAGACTATTAAATAAGTTTCCAAAGGCTACAGATGAAGACACAATATCTTGTACTCCAAATCCAGGTACTTTTGACTAAATATATTTTTCTTATTCTTTTGCAATTAATTGGATAACTCTGACCTAAGTTTCAGCCATTTTTATGCCCTTAACTAACAGAAAATTGATTTCTCATTTTCAAGAAAATGTTAGAGGCAAAATATTATTTATTTATTTTTTGAGTGAGGAAGACTGGCCCTGAGCTAACATCTGTGCCCATCTTCCTCTATTTTGTATATGGGACACTGCCACAGCATGGCTTGATGAGCAGTGCATCGGTCCACACCCAGGATTTGAACCTGCAAACCCCAGGCCGCCAAAGCAGAGAACACGAACTTAACCACTATGCCACCGGGCTGGCCTGAAAATATTTTCAATTTGTAATCACCATATGCAGAAGACAGGGTTGCTGCCTACTGGGTTTAGATGCTGATTATCCACCATCTAAAGAGAGAATGTCTTTCTGAATATAACCATAAGGTTCACTGAGAACATTAAAATAAAAAAGAACAGCTTTTGTATTTTCTTCTTAGAAGAGGAGGGCAGACTCATCAGTCATGCTGGCTAACCATGGGGGCTGGCACCGGAGAAGGGCCCTGGAGATGGAGTAGATTGAACTGGAGTGTAAAGTGACAAAAAGGGGTTCATCGGAGGGGTGAATGTGCACTGTAGTGTAGGAGGAACGCTCAAGGCAATATCATTGGCATAGCCTAAGGGATGAGGATCAAAGGTTCCAATGAAATGAAGAGGTTACAAGTGGGAAACAAGAATTCAAGGGAACAAACGTAATAATATCAGGACGTATTGTGTCAGTGATATCATTGATGTATCATGTATTGAAAGCGTGTTACATGTGTAGGTTGATTATTGTAGACTCTCCTAAGAATAGACTGCACGCCCCTTCCTGAGCCCAACGAGGCCCAACGTAACTTGGCCTCTGCCCCCTCTTCAAGCACTCTCTACTGTTGTCTGACTAACTCACCACACGCTACGCTTACTGGCTTTCTTTCCGTTCTACTAATACACTCCTTTCCTGCTTTCCAGTCTTTGTATTTTCTGTAAACCCTGCCTAGAAACTTGTGCCCCAGATCTTCATATTGTTAGTTTCTTCTTGTTATTCAGATTTTACCTCAAAATTCATGTCTCTTAGATGCACATTCTTGATCATCCTGTTCAAGTCCTAGAACTACTCAGTTCCAAAGACACACTGTTATGTATTATCAGTAGCACCTACCACTCTCTGAAATAATCTTTATCTTTTATTTGTTTACTTGATTATTGTTTGTTTCTCCCTCAAGAATGTAAGCCCCATGAAGGGGGTTGCCTGTCATGCTAACCACTCTATTTCAGCATGCCAAAAATGCCTAGCACATGGCAGGCAAAAAGTACACATTCACTAAATGTATTCATATTCGTCAATTTTCATTAAATTCTGCTGTAGAAACAGGCAACTCCCAAATTTCAGTGGATTACACATAAGGTTGTTTCTTAACTGTTGTTTTATATTTGCTGTGAGTCAATTGCCAACGTGCTCCACGAGTCTTCATTCTAGGACCGAGGTTGAAGGAGCCACCCTCAGCTGGGTCATGCCATTGTTGTGGCAGAGGGAAGAAAGGGAATGGCAAGAGAATGCAACAGCACCTAAAGTATGTCATTTCTGCTCCCATTCTGTTGTCCTGGCAAGTCACTTGGCCAAGGCTGACTTCAATGGGAATTGTACAATTCACACAGCAATGGTTGGGGATGTAGAATCCTGGCGGCTCTTTACAGGTGCAGGCTGATTAGTGTGGACTACACTGGAATAGACTGTGTACCTTTCAGTGCCTACAGAGATGGAAACCAGGTAACTATGAACAGTAATTCAATCTATCATGGCATGAGAATTGATAGAGACTAGGTGTAGCAAAAAGCCCTAGAGAACATTGCTTTCTGAGTGAACCTAATTGAATTTTAGGTAAAATTGTGACTCATCTCTCAAGCACAATTAATGTGCTGGCCCTGGAAGCATCATTTCACTAAATAAAATTCCTGATAAATTATGGCCAAACTTGATGAGAACTTGTTCTTTTATAAATTCTATTATTCTAAATTATGGCCAAGGAGAACTGCTATGCTTAATCAAAAAACAAAGCAATTAGAAAGAAATAAAAAAGCCAACAAATAGACAACAAAAAAATTCTGGAATGAAGGAAAATAATATGTATTATTAAATGTTTAAATAATATTAAAAATACTATTTAATCTCCACTTTTTCAAATAAACTTTTAAGTTTTAAAAATGTGTATGATAAGAGTAGAGTCATAAAATTAAGTGTTAATGCATCATGAATCTGACTTGGAAAGCATGGAACATAAGTTATTTCTCCAATATATGTTTGATCCCTGTCCATTATTTTGTTACTAATAAACTCATAATATGGAAGTCATCATATTAGGGACAGTATGGATATGCAGTATAAATCAGAGATACATCTTGCATTGGGGTTCATAACAGAGGAGGGCAATATTCATATGCACTGTTAATTAAATGCATAATAAGTGAAGCTACATAGTATAAACAAAGCAGAGATAACATGTTTCAGGTGTTTAAACATAGAAGAAATTACTTTAGTTCTGGACATCCTGGAGAGTATCACTGAGGAAATGATATCTGAGCCTTGAAAATGTAGGACAATTTGGACTTGTACAGATGTAGGAGGGATGATATTACATTTGGAGTAAACAATACAAGAAAAGCATAGGCATGGGGGAAAAGGGAGAGTAATGTTCCTTTTTTTGAAATCCTATTTGTTGTTGAAGACCTTCTCTCATCTGCTCTCCTTTACAGTTTACATCCTCTTGTCCTAACATTTTCTCTGCCTCTTTCAAATGATCAGCACAAGATTCACAGTCCACTGTCCTGGAGCTAATATTTTCAGACTGGAAAGGGGATATTCTAAAAGAATAAAATAAATAAATGCATGTGATGTTTTAACATATAATTTGAAGAAATTAAAATAGGGTAAGGGATGTGGGAGTACCTCATGATAATGGGTGTACTTAAGACAGAAAAATAGAGACAGATTTTCTGAGGATGGAAATTTGATTTGAGAACAGATTTGGCAAGAAGATGCAACAAAAAGAATGGCAGTTCAGTGCTGGTGGACTGGGAGAATAATCATGTGAAATCACAGCGAGGGAGCAGGCAGGGTCTCTGAGTCAGGGAAAGGAGTTTGGATTGGATTTATTCTAAGCAACTTGAGATGTTCTTGAGGGCTTACAGGCAAAAATGATGGTGTGAGTTGGATTTGTGAAGATCCCTGTGACTGTGGTGAATTGTAGGTGAGCAAGAACTGAGGTGGGGAAATCGGTGAGAGGCTGGAGTTGACGCAAGAAACAATGGAGACTTAACTAAGGATGTTTTGGGGTAATGGTCAGAATTGGTCACCTTTGAGATATATTTTGAGGGTAAAACCAATAGTTATAATGATGAAACAGATGCAGAGGTAAAGAAGCAATGGAAATCAAAGAAGATTTAGATTTTGAGTTTATGGGTACATGTCATATGATATGTAAGATGAAAAAGTCTAGAGGAAGAAAAGGTTTGCTGAAAATTCTGTTTTTCATCTCTTGATTTTGAGAAACTTATTAAACATCCAAGTGGGATTTTAGGGAGGAAATGTGTAAGTTTGGATTTTAAACAAAAGTCTTCGCAAGAAATATAGGTAGCCTCTAGAAAATAATTGTGACCTTCAGGGGATTGTTGGTAAAGAAAGGGGAACTTCCATAACATTCCTTTGATTCATAAGAAGTAAGCATTGGATTTGGTACACTTATGACCTTTGGTAATTTGCTAGTAGTGATTTCTGTGGAAAGCAGACATTTATCCTATCAGAGTAGATTAATGAGAGAAGAAATGATGAGTGTGGAGACACTGAGCATGTACACTTTGGGGGAAGGTTTCCCTGTGAAGTGGGGTGAGGGGAGATTGAGATAGTTTGAGGTAAGTGCGTATTTTCCTTAAAGGCCAGACTAGAGCTATGCTGACAGTATGATAAATAGAAGGGAGGAAAATTGCAGGAGTAAAATCCTTGAGAAGACAAGAGAGACTACCAAGCAGTCAGCATTGTTACTTTCATTTATCAAAGGAGAAGACATTGATGATGGATACAGTGTGCTTAGCTTGATTTGGTAGATGTGAAATGTGGCAGTTCTTCTTTAATAGCTTTCATTTTCTGGATGAAATTTGAAAAGCTTGTCATCTTGCTGTTAGGGAAGTCCTTGTTGAAGGTTTGAGGTGAAAAAAAAAGATATACAATAACTATTTGGGACAGTTGAAAATCAGGAGGATTCGCAACCACAGTGATCATACCTGTCTTAATTCTTTGGCCAGAAATTCAAAGTAAGATCAGTCAGCTTTATTCTTTCATTTTTCCTCAGCAAGTTAAATTGCTCAGGAAAGATCTGGATGGGTCTAAGAGATGACTGGGCTGGTCTGAGCTCTACCATTTGCAAAAAACTGACCTTAATGATCGAAGAGGGACAACTGATTCAAGAGGACAAACCTGGACCCAGGATTCAGGTGAATTGTTATATATTTATGTGAATAAGATTATAAATACCACATAGTTCAGTCAAAGATATTGCTCTCATTGTGACAAATATGGAGAGAATGATGGGAGAAATCCAAAATAAAAATTAATTTTCATGAGAATAAGTTAAACAAGAGTATTCAAACAATAAAATAATCATTTTGCAAGTTTCACCCTGATTCATACTTATCTTTAAACAGAAACAGAAAAAACCATCATGGTAATGTAACATTTTGTTACTGAAAACTTTGGTCTTGTTAAAGGAACTTGATAAACAGCTTTTAAATAATATACAGAAAAAAATCTTTGCATTACAATTACAATTTGGTTGTTTGTGTGCTTTGGCTTTTGAAGTATTAACAATGTGAAAGATAAATGAAGCAGGAACATTTTTAAAGTCAAAAATAATATTTTCGTTAAAATTCTTAATGTAAATTGTTAAAATCAGTTTTTCCTGAGAGTACATTTTACTCAGCTGTGTTTCCATGACCCACTCTGCTAAAAGTTTTTCATTGATGCAATGAAAATCATGATCTATGATTTTAAAATCATTTCCTTATTAAAATTTTGTAATCTGTGGAATTTTTTTAAGTGTTAGATTTTTAACACTTATATTAAAAACCAAATTGCTCTAAAGAGATTGAGTAGGAAGATGTCTGTGTTTTAAAGAATTTTTTTTTAAAATACAGAAAGAGATTTAAAGTAATATTTTTGTAGGAGCAGAAAAGGTAGATTGAAATATCAGGTAATATAAGAAGTATAAATCAAGTGAGAAAAGAAAAACATTGATGATTAAATAGTCAGAAATTCTAGGGTGAGTGAAGAGGGACACTGTTGCTGGTATTGGTAAGGATTGGAAAAAAAAACAAAGATCACCAGAGTTTTTCTGAGATCAAATTATAGTTGGATAGGTTTAAAATGAAAAATAGGCTATGAATTTTTTAAACTATACTTTTAATGTGGACACAATAGAAAGGAACCTAGACATATATAGACATATATGTATATTCCTAGTTCCCAATCTGAAAAGCTATGTAAAGATGAGAAAATTTTAAATTGCTGAACTTTCTTTTTTTTTCTGTAAAATTAGTTAAAATTACCTCCAAACATTCAAAAAACATATTTTGCAAGTATTATAGAATATTGCAGGCACTGGGGCAATGTTGACAAAACAGGCACGGTTCCCACCCTCCACTGGAAAGATAGATAATTAACAATTGTATAAACAAATATTTAATTAAACTATGAAAAGAGATATGAAAAGAATTACAAGAGCATTAATAAAGGATAGCTGGAGAAACTAACACAATCTAGACCAGTCTTAAGGCAAACTTTCCCGAGAAGTGAAATTGTACATGAGATGTACAGGAAATGTAGGTGTTTGCTAAACAAATGGCATTATGGAGAGGGAGGGAAACAGTCGAGCCATCGGTACAAGTTGGGTGATGCCCCACAGCACGAAGGGGCAGGGAGAGATCCATGAACCGTGTGGTCTGGTGCCTGGTCTGTGCTGAACAGCCGACCCCTTACGTTTCCTGTACAGTTGGTTGCTTTTCATTTAGTTTCGGGAGGAGTGTGGTCACTGAATTCTGAATTTGAATTCAGCAGCAGATGTTCAGTTTGAGAACCCAGACCTCTGAACAAGTTATGTCTGCACATTTATTTCCTTATCCACCCAGCTCAGTAAATGTCACGTATGAGAGGTTTCCACTCTGTAGAATACAGGCAAAGCATATATCAGAACACCCAATGTATAGTAGGTGTTCAGTAAATTTAGCTACTGTTCTCCCTTTCCTTATGATTTTTCAAATGTTTTGTATTTGCAATAATTTTATTAAATCTGGATATCAAATTTGATAATATAATAAATCTGTAAGCTCAGATTTCCTATGGGCAATTATTAAATTTATTAATTATTAACTTTCTGTGTTTTCTCTGACCAGCAATTGCATTTTATTACACATGACATATACTTTGTATCAGTTGATTACAATAAAATCTATAGGGTGAGCAGGAAAAGTTGGGAAAGAGATATTATCCGTATTTATACATTTAACATTTCAGATAGTTTGGAAGTATTCAAAGTTTATCTGATTTTAAGCTGCTACTTATATTCAACTGTGGCAATAAGTATAGTTTAAATTTCACCCTCCCTAATTCATGGACAATGGAGGCAATCCAGATCAGTCCATAGACCGGATCCCTATGTGTCTCCAAATTCTCATAACATAGTGACACTGACACTACAGATTTTAAAGCTGTGCGTCATTTTAGATGCAATAAAGCTATGATATTTAAATTAATGTGACCCTAAATATTAAAAATAATTAAATAAAAATAGAAAAGAAAACCCCAAAACACTTTATGAAAGTTCAAAACTTAATTAATAAAGCAACCACAAAATCATCAAAAGAAAGACGCATTGTTCAATCAACAGTAAGCAAAAGCTTTTTCAAATAGGTAGCTACTTGGGATTTATTAAAAAGACAACAAAACTAAACACCTAATCTCAATATACTGCCAACAAATTACAGATGTCTTCAAGATTTAAAGGTAAAACACAAAATTAAAAGGAACTCAGAGAAAAAAAAGTTTATAGACTATACACTTGGAAAATGACTTTGTTAAATGGTCCCAAAAGGAAGTGGGAAGGAAGAAGGCAAAATGGGCAGATTTAGGGCTGGCCCATTGACAAAGTGGTTAAGTTCGTGCACTCCGCTTTGGTGGCCCAGGGTTTGCAGGTTTGGATCCCAGGCGTGCACATACACACCACTTGTCAACCCATGATGTAGCAGTGTCCCATATAAAGTAGAGGAAGATGGGCATGGATGTTAGGCCAGGGCCAGTCTTCCTCAGCAAAAAGAGGAGGATTGGCAACCGATGTTAGCTCAGGGCTAATCTTCCTCAAACAAAAACAACAGGACAGATTTAATTGAATAAGCCTTGTATAACTAGGAAAAATATTTATAATAAATATGAAAGTTGATTGCCTATATTCTTATTTCATATAATAATCTTATAAATCACAAAGGAGAAACAGGCTAGTACACACATGAAACAGTGGACCAGGGATTGATTAGATGGCTCATTAGGGAAAACATGAATGTAGCCAATTATTATATTTTTAAAAATCTTCATTATAAATCATTGAAATAAAATTTAAAAGAACATTTTTTCTGTCTATACAGCAAACTGTGACAGTACCCAATATTGATCAGGATGTGGAGAAATGAGCACTCTCAGCCAATGCAGGTGAGAGCTTGCAATGTTAAGAGTTTCTAGCAGGCAATTTTATTCTGTTTTGCCAAATCTACACAAAGTACCTCTCCTATGACTTACATATTTAGCTTCTAGGAATTTATGTTGAATGATAAATAATCAAAGAAAAATTCATGGTAGGAATATTTACATAATTGAAAAAATAGGAATAATGTAGTTCCACAACAAGGTATTTAAATCTATTAAAATTATTATTTTCTGGTTCTTATTATATTTTTAAGTAAAGCAATCTAAGTTTGAATATATTGAGTAGTACCTAGTTTATAAATTTTTTTATAAAAGTATGGAAATGCATTCACCAAATGTGAACAGTTGTTCTCTCTGAGATTCGGCATTAAGAATGATCTGTATTTCATCATTTATTGTTGCTATAGCTTTACGAACACCTTCATCAACAAAAAACACAATTTTAACCTATTTATCTTGATATCTAGGGAGGAATCATTACATATCTTTAAATAATAATTTTGAATTTTTCATTAATTGTAAAATATTATTGCATAAATAGGAATAATAAAAATTTGAGAGAAAAAGGACATTAGTTAAAGTGTACGTGGCTAAAATACACTTTTTTCAGGTTGCATGGAAGTAAAATAAACCCAAATGTTAGAGTGGCAGCAGTCACGGTGTTACTAACAGAATCGGCAGGAACTAGTTCAGAAATGAGCATGGGAATTAATCTTTGAATAAATCTGTTGCCCTTAGACTGATGCCTAATGCAAATGTTATCATGTTCTGTGAAAAACAATGTTTCTATTTCAAAAAAATCAACATTTTTATGCAATGGGGAAAATACTAGAGTATTTGTGCCATTAGTGTTTCTCTGACCAGCTAAATACACAAAACCACAAACAATCAAACAAAACCAAAATGAAGATAAGCCTATCTATTTCCGTAGAGTCTATAAATTGTCTTGTGGTATTCCAGACATTTCTAAGTCATTAGCACTCAAACATGAATGCATGCTTTGAAAGAGGAAATAATAGTGTCTTTTCATCAATTAAGATTACAATTTTTATGGAATTACATCATCTAAATAGAATTTTAGTACAGTTTGGAATGGAAATATCACAGTTTCTATTAAGACAGGTGCTCAGGATGCTGGGCTAAAACTGGCAATTTTTGAAAATGTATGATGAACAGAACGTGTCAGTCCAAACGTGAAAATTCACAACATATTTTATTGCTTTGTCACATGGGACTGCTCTCTGTTCAGCTCACTCCAAAGAATGTCTGCCACTCTGCAGACAAACATTATCCAATTTCTGCAGCAAGCACTGTGGGGATAGTGGTTCTTTATAGGTCAAATACCTCTTCCACGTGGTGGATATTTATAATGTTCTACTTTCCGGGAGAAATGCTGACATTGCAATGCTATGTTTAACTTGTGAGCTCAGATAACAGATTGGGTTGATAACATTAGTTCCAGCTATTACATTTCACCTTTCTTCCTTCCTAGTCCATTTTTGTGAATCATTCTGTCTACCTACTTGAGCAAATGTCATGTCTATCAATCCAGGGGAATATCTGTTCCCTATTTCTTTTCTTTCCCTGGAGCATGTACTTTACCTTGAGAGACACAAAGTGAAAATAAATTGTGTCAGACTATTTCTCTAAGCAAGCTGATAAAAATGCATAGTGTTCTTGTTTGTGAGGGTTTTCTTCTTTCTAATGTCTCAGAAAAAGCCAGGCGCGCAGGCCTATGCCCATACAAGTTCAAAGCAGGAAATACTGACCGGAATATACAGAATCACCAGTACAAATCTTTCAGATACCAGCAGAGCCCAGTTAACCCTAATGGAATTTGTTACTGGCTTGAGTATCAATAGCTCAGTTAAATACATTTTAGAGTATATGCAGGTTTGGCATATACAGCTGCTCTGGTTAATTTTCCAGAAGAAATAGGCTATAATGAAGTATTATGACTAATTGAAGCAAAGGAAATAATAACAATGGTGTTACTATGCTTCTCTGGATTTCAGGGTCCTTTCACAAATCTCACACCTAACCATCCCAACAACCTCGAACCATAGCCTTTGTGTGGGCATACATCAGGGCAATAAAAACAGTTTTCAAGATAAATAAATGCAATTGGACAAAGTTCAGCTGAACGATATAGTATAAACTGAGATCATCCTCACAGAGAAGATAAAAGAATAATGCAGTAAAGAAATTCACAGCTGACAGATTCATCGTCAACCTTAAATCAGCTTGGTTTGTTTTACAAAAAAAGTCTATGAAATATTCACAATAGCAGGCCATTAGAACAGGCACAATCATCCTTGAACTTCCAAAACTCTTTTCTACGTGTTCAGTAGGTTTGACACTATTTCCTTTATCATATAAAAAGGAAAATTAAGTGGTATTTGTAAATTTCTCTTTCATTCAATAGATTTTCATATTTATGACATCTAGAATCCATTTGTATAAATAAATGACTCAATGTTATACCCTTCATAAGAATCACATGAGATTTTTTGAGCAGTTTAGTTGAGGTATAAACTTATATGCCATTCAATTTACCATTCTTATTCAAGTATTTATTTAAAGTTTTTCCAATATATACAATTTTATTACAACTACCACAGTTATATAGAGAACCCTAAAATGTATATTTCTGTACTCCATTAATACTGATGTACCACATAAAACAGCCAAACTTTTGCAGCACAACATACTTACTGTGCATTAAATATTTAGAGTAATATTTGTTCAATAGTATCTGAACAACAAATAACAATAAATGCTGTTCAAATATTTAATTTTCAATATTTAAGTATCCAATAAATAGCTGATAAAAATAGTTTTCACTACTAACGGAAAGCAGTATTTTGTCAAGGGAATGTTAATTGTAATTTTGTTTTCAAAAGGAAATGTATTTTATAAACTATAATTAGAAATAATTACCTTCACACTGTATTAGCAAGGAATTGCATTTGACTTCTGGTAACATGGATCTGAAAAGTGTGACTCAAAAAATTAAGTGTTTTAATTTTATCACATAAAGAGAAATATAGGGGCTGGCCTGGTGGCATAGCGGTTAAGTTCATGTGCTCCACTTTGGCGGCCTGGGGTTTCGCAGGTTTGGATCTCGGGTGCGGACAGACACACCGCTGGTCTCACCATGCCGTGGCGGCATCCCATATAAAGTAGAGGAAGATGGGCACGGATGTTAGCCCAGGGCCAGTCTTCCTCAGCAAAAAGAGGAGGATTGGCAACAGATGTTAGCGCAGGGCTGGTCTTCCTCACAAAAAAAGAAAAAAAAAAGAAATATAAAGGTAGTGGTCCAGAGCTAGTACCAAAGCACTTTAGTGTCATTAAGAACCCAGACTCTTCTCTCAATCATTCTTATTCTATGCTTATTTGTGCACTCCAGATGGCTACTGGAGTTCCAGTCATAATATTACTATTCCAGGGAATAAGAAAATAAGAAAGAAAAAGGCAATGAACAAAAGACATGTGCAGGCTAAGTCAGCCAACACTGACCCGTAACCCCCTCCCCTCTACCACCTATAAGAAACTTTTATGAAAGATCCACTCAATAGCTTTCCCTTACATCCCTAGACAGAAGTTAATCACACAGCAGCTACTGCAAGAGAGAGTGGAGAATAGCTCTTTATCTGGTCACTTGAATGTACCCAATACAGTACAGTTATGATCTGTTGACAAGGAAGAGAGGAAGAACTGACACTGGGAGAGCTGCAACAGTTTGAACCCACCCTGGAGACTGAAAGAAGGTATCTTCACCCCAATACCATCTATATTTTCGATGAATATATTTTGTTAGTTTTTGTCAAAGAACCACAAATTCTCTTTTATGACTTTTCTCACTCTCTTACCTACACCTGGAATTATCTTTACTTCTGCCTGCCATGTATCTGCATCACCCATCCAACCATGGCCTTTCTTAAATGTCATCCCTTCCGTATGTGCTGAATCTACTGAACCTGCAAGTGGTCATTCCCTCTATTTTTTGGTAAACACATATCATTTCAGCTTTTTTTGAACAGAAATAATATTCTATCATTTATTAAAATAATTAATTAGATTATTTAATTAAATCTTTATCTAGTATTTAATTACCACCACCTATATATTAGGATGGTACAGTGTTAAATTCTCATCAACGATACTAGCCTATCAATCCACTAACATTTAGTAAGTTCTACTTAATAATATGGCAAATTTAACTTGTTCCAGCTATGAGTATATGATTGTTGATAACAAAGGTCTAAGTCAAAAGAAAACACAGCTTGTTTGAGACTAGTAAAAACACTACCCAGGGAGGAGAGAAAGGGGAATTTTTTAATACCCTGGAATATTCTATACACTAATTCCATTTCCTGGCTTTACTTTAACTTTTCTAATTATTATCCTTCTTAAGAGGCAGAAAAAAGTATATTTTACAGGAAACTGACAAAAATAAAGACAGATGGGGTAGAATATCTTATCTGGTAGTATTCTCTCCAATTGTACTTTCAAAGCTAACCCTAAGACGGTATGTATTCTGTTCTCTTTCTAATCTCTGTTACACAAAAGGTCCACAGGGAGATTCAACCAGGCAAAGTTCAACTAAAAGAAAGCAGAACTTGCATATTAATTTAGAAAAAAAACCCCAAATTTTGAAGCTGAAACTATTTAAAGCACCAGAATAAATATATAAAGAAAAATGTTTCGATGGCCAAAAATGTATAAAAATTCTAAATTTTGCTTTCAATGAATATAATAAACCTCAAAAATGATAGACATATAAAAAGAAATTAACAAATCTACTACTTTATGAGGAATTTTAGTATACTTATGACTATAATTACTGGATCAAGGAGACAAAAAATCATTAAGATTGTAGAAGACTTCAGAAGTTCAGTTAGTAAGATTGATCTAATAGACAGATATATTAAGAACCCTGTATCAACAATTAGAATATATACCATTTAAGTATATATTTTCAACGACACATTTATAAGAAGTGACTATATGCTTGGACATAAAGCTGGCCTTCAACAATTCAAAATGTTTGTATGATACAAAACACATTTTCTCACTACAATGCACTTATATTTAAAATAATTTAAAATTTTTTGAAAGCCCCATATATTTGGAAATTTAAAAAATCAGTTGTAAAAAAATCATGATTCAAAGAAATTTGAAAATACTTAGAATTTTATGACAATAAAAACACTAAGTTTCAGGGTTGGCCCCATGGCATAGTGGTTAAGTTCAGTGTGCTCCGCTTTGGTGGCCGGGGGTTCATGGGTTCAGATTCCGGGCATGGACCTACACCATTCATCAGCCATGCTGTAGCAGCGACCCACATACAAAATTGAGGAAGACTGGCACAGATGTTATCTTAGGGCTAATCTTCCTCAAACAAAAGAAGAGGAAGATAGGCAACAGATGTGAGCTCAGGGTGAATCTTCCTCAGCTAAAAAAAGAAACAAAAAACCACTAAGTTTCAAACTTGTAGGAGGAAGAGAAAGGTTTCTTAACAAAAAGTTGTAGTCTTAAATGTTTACTAATGAAAAAAATAAAACAATCTAAGCTTCCAACTTATGAAATAAGAAAAAAAACTGTATAATAAACTAAAGAATTATAAGGAAATATTAAATGCAAATGCAAAACTAACAGAGTATAATGGAACATTCAACAGAGATAATCAACAAAGTTAAAGCTGATTGTCTGAAAAAAAATTATCATATAGAAAAATCTTTATATTCTGAATAAAAAGCTGGTGAGAGTTTATACAAAGAGTATTAAATGTTAAAAGGGAGACATCCAAGGTACTACAGAGATTAAACAGATGCTGAGAGGATATTATGAATATTTTTCCTGACATATATAAAAATGTCAATGAAAAGAATAAATTACTAGAAAAATAATTTAAAAACTGACTCAAGAATAGAAAATATTAATAATCTTAGAAACATTAAATTAAATAAATAGTTAACATTTTCCTGCAAAAAATATCAGAACTACATATCTTTAACTGCAAACCTGCTCAACATTTAGAGCCCAAACCATCTGAATGTTACAAAAACTTGATTACAGAACACAAAATAAGGCAGCACTCTGCAACTCATTTTATTATTCTAGAAATGCAAAGTTTAAAAAAATTGATTAATGATGATATATTAATGGAAAAATAATATCATATTAGAAACCATTCAAGTCTTGGATAAAAATTAACATCCATTTATGATAAAAACCTTGCTTGGGTCCTGTAGCTCATGAACAGAAATTTTGAATAACAAGCACCTGTCAACTGAGATTGAATAAACATTAAGGAATCTAAATAAGTTATAAAATAATGAGGGAAGAGGTTGGTACATCTGGAGATTGCCAATCTATTTGTTATTAATTGTCAATAAATGTGAAAATATAGAAGAAATGGACAAATTCCTTGAAATAGAAAATATGTACAGCTCTTTACTAATTATGTATACTGAATTTGTTATTTAAAACCTTCCCAGAACTTATATCCACACAAAAGCTTTTTCATGTATGTTTATAGCACTGTATTCATAATTGCCAAAACTTGGAAGCAACCAAGATGTCCTGCAGTAGGTGAATGGATAAATAAACTGTGGTACATTCAGACAATGGAATATTATTCAGCACTAAAAAGAAATGAGCTATCAAGCCATGAAAAAACATGGAGGAATCTTAAACAAATATTACTAAGTGAAAGAAACCAATCCGAAAAGGCTACATACTGTGATTCCAACTAATGACATTCTGGAAAAGGCAAAACTATGGAGACAGTAAAAAGATCAGGGTTTGGGGGATGGGAGGGATGAATAAGCAGAGCACAGAGGAATTTTAAGACAGTGAATATACTCTGTGATACTATAATGGTGGATACATGTCATTACAAATCTGCCCAAACACATAGAACATACAACACCAAGAAGTGAGCCTTAATGTAAACTATGGACTTTGGGTGATTAAGATGTGTCAATGTAAGCTTATCAATTGTAACAAATGTACCTCTTTGGTGGGGGCTGTTGATAATGGAGGGGGCAGGCAGGAGATATGGGAAATCTCTGTATCTTCCTTTCAATTTTCCTGTGAACCTAAAACTACTCTAAAAAAAATAGTCTTAAAGAAAGAAAATGTTCCCAAAACATATTCATGTTTCACTGATGAATTCTATCAAACATTTAATCCTACTATAGAAGAATTCCCTCTTCCTCCTAAAAATTTTATGTCCCCATTGAATTCTGGAATGTCACTTTATTTGTCATTAGAGTTTTTGATGATGTAATTACTTCAGGATCTCAAGAGGATACCATACTGGATCTAGGGTGGGCCCCAAACTCAATAACTGGTGTCCTTATAAGAAGAGAAGAAAACACAAAGTCACACAAAAAGAAGGCCATGTGAAGATGAAGGCCGAACTTGGAATGATGTAGCTGCAAGCCAAGCAATGCCAAGGATTGCTGGCAGCCACCAGAAGCTGGAAGAGGCAAGGAAGGAGTCTTCCCTAGAGTCTTCAGAGGAAGCATGGCCCTGCCAAAAACTTGAAACTAATACACCTACACAAACTCTTTAGGATAGAAGAGGACTGAATACTTAAAAAATAATAATCCATTTCTCCCTACTGCACTTTTCTGTAAGTTTGAGATAATTTCTAAAGAAAATTGAACTATGTATTAGAGAATTTCAATAATTAACAATGTAATAATGTAAAATTCTGAGAAAGATTAGTTGTATATGATAGATAGCCAAGAAACAGTCCTTGATGTTTAATATCTTGGTCTAATGAAAAGAAAGAGATCTTGGTATTTAAGGAAAAAAATTCATGCAAAGTATGTTTATTATGGAAATATTTTAAATCATCACATAATATATAGTAAGTCAATAGTTTGATTCATCCTCAAAACATGTATCTTATATATAGTATTTTAAAGATAAAAAGTGTTTTTTAATTATTACTCAAAAATTAAAGTTAATTTTAATGTTATTATTTAAAAGGAAAAATCAATAACTCTATGCAATTTATTTGCATTGCAAGATTTTTCCCATTACATATGTAGAGTCTGATCTATGAATGTTAAAAATAATTTAAATTTTACACATTTTTATTGAGACATTGTGTAAATAGAGCATAATTCACCCTTTTGAGCATACATTTTTATGATTTTGGAAAATATATATAGTCATGTACACGTCAAAATGAAAATATTAGAATAGTTTCAACACATCAAAATTAATTTATTTCTTTACTAGAAAATTCCAAACATTCTAAACATCAAAATGTAAATATTCATGAGTTGAAATATTTTCTCATCATACAGACAGTCAATATATCCTCGACAGACAGGAGGCTTCAGTCCTAAATTCCAGTATTCTGTGTATCTTTTTCTTTTCATTTTGTATTCTATGAGAATTTGTATTTAGGCAAGAGGATTCTAGGACCACTGAACACGATAAAGATGACTTTTTCAACACTTCTTAAATAATTCATTTAATTAAATAAACTTTAAGTAAAAGTAAAATTACTATTATCTTTTCTTTTTTTATGGGGAAGACCAGCTCTAAGCTAACATCTGTTGCCAATCTCCTCCTTCTTTTTTGCTGAGGAAGACTGGCCCTGGGCTAACATCCATGCCCATCTTCCTCCACTTTATACGGGACACTGCCACAAGCGGTGCTACTGCGGGCGCCGGGGATCCAAACCTGCGAACCCCGGGCTGCCAAAGCATGAGCTAAACCACTGCGCCACCAGGCCGGGCCTAAGTACAATTATTAATAACACTTTTCTCACTAGTCTTTTTTCCTTTATTTTCTCCTAGGAACAATTTATCAATCTTAAAAATCCTTCCTCTTTATTAGTATCGATCTCCTGGTCTTCATGGAAATATATATGCTTATTTATGATCAAATAAGATTTTTGTAAAAATGCAGCACACAATCTTAGTGTCACCTTTCACATACCCCTCTTCCCAATAAAAGATACATTGTAATCTCAAAGCTAAGAGACAGTTGTGTATTATCACAACTTTACCATTCATTTCATAAAAATATTTGATTCCATAATACTGTTTTGTCATCTTAGGGAGTTTCTCGGTCTGGTGCCATTATTTTGCATTTAATGACAAATACTTGAGAAGTAAAGAGCAGTGGATACTCACAAATCTCTTTAACAGTTTATATTTACAGTACAGCGCAAGCAAGTGAAGAAGAACCTTCTGGAACAGTCAGTCTCAAAAAAACTAGTTTCAGAAATTTGAAAAAAATGTTGATGGATCGGCTCAATAAAATCTTACCTGGCAATTAATAAAGTGAATGTAGTCTCAAAGTCGCACAGATACTTTTTCTCTGATTTGAGTCCTTTTTTTATAATCCGGAAGCATTGGCAATATTAGAAAATTTTATGTAAGCTAGTGTCTATAGTGAAATTGTCCTTTTTCTGTTGACCTGTGTTTACTTTCTTTGTCACTGTACTGAAGAATGGTGTCCTTATTGAGCACTGACATCTGACAGGTGTTCTTTATCACTGAGAATTTAATCAAAAGCTGGTAGAGATTCAAGGCCACTTGAAATCTTTTCGAGTCAGGATTAATGTATTTGAAAAACAGCAACTAAATTATTTGTTAGGAGATATTTAAAATCTCAAATTTTCTACATCTTAAAAATCAAACTTGTGTTTGGTGTCAACAGTATTCTCCTTCTCTCTCTCTGTCTCTGTTTTTCTCCTATTATCCCTCTTTCTTCCTCTCTCCTTCTTTTGACCTTAACCATTTGAGTGTAAGTCATTTATTGAGTATGCAACAATACTATGATTTATGTATTTTTTTTCCTCCAGAATTTCTTATAGGTTAGGAAAACAAAGATAAAACACCACATTTCCTTTGCCCCGACTTTCATGACGTATTTGCCACAAGCTTTTTTACAGGTGTCTGCCTATTGATCAATTGTTCAGTTTCTACGTACTATATGGGAAAGATAGTATGGTGTTTTTTTCCCCATAAAAAATTGACATGAGATTTTCCCTAGAAGGTAAATTTTACTGAAACAATTTGTAAACCTTTTTTAGAATATTAAAAATATATATGACCATGGGGGAGGTGATATGATTTAACATATTTTATCAAGATTCAGATTTACATTTTATTCTGCATATATTTTCTGTTCTGTTCTGGCAAGATTATGGGAAATAGTGATTAGAGAAAGCATTGTATATTTAATATTCAAGAGCTTAATCATATTTTACACAAATCAATCTCATTAGTAAGTCAAATTCCAAACCTCCTCTCCATAAATTTAATTATATATTAAAAGTTGTAGATGTTATCTAGGGATATTTAATATTCAGTTTCACTGCAAGTATTTACATATTTAAAAATAATGCTCTTTAAATATTCATGGAGCACATATATAAGTACAAGTCACATGTGGATACACTGCATTTGATTAATGCCCTCTGAATAAATAACAGTTCTTTACTGCTTCAATGCGATAAGCATTGCCGGTCGATATTACTATTGATCACAGGAGAAAGGTACAGATCTTCACTCGACTTTTCACTCTTGTCATATTGGAACAATTGTGATTAAAGAGGTGCTGGATAAAATAACTAGATCTTTAGCTAAAGTTTTCTAGAATGTTAGAAGAATAAGCACCTTGTTAGTCCCTTAATTTTCTGAAGACTTGTTCCTATAAAAGGGGAGGAACAGAGTAATAAAGAAAACATGTTTTTGCTTTTTATCATGGCATATTTAGATGGAAATACCTGGTAAATGCTATAATTACAATTTTATTATATATTTTGATAACTATGAAATATTTTATGATGTCATAAAATAAAGTTTAAACACCCACCAGTACCTAAAGGTGTAGCTGTAAAGAATGCTTTCCTTTGGATTTGGGACGCCCTTCTTACTAAGAAGGACACACATTGGCTCTACATGCTCCTATTTTTTTTTTTTTTTTGTCTATGAAGACTAACGCTTACTCTGTAGGTAATTATCCAGTGATGAGGTGGTTGTTTGACACATAATAACTCAGCAAATGACAGTCACTTTGGTATTAACATTTACTATAAGAGAAATAATACTTACAAGGAAAACACTTTTTTTTTTTAACAGCGAAAACACTTTAATGACTAATTTTACCTCATCAATTTAGATGACACTTTTTCTTGGAAGCTTTTCATCATCTGCAAAGACTACATAAAATTTTCCTCCTTAGAGGACCCTCTGTTTATTCTTATATTTTAGATCACAGAGAATCGCTCTGACTGAAAGTGTGTTGATCTAGAAAATATGCTAATAGAATTGTGGAGAACTGGAGAACCAGATTTAAGGTTTATCTAGAGAAAATTGAGTACAGAAATTGGGAAGGCAGGGGAAAAAGCATATTATACTTCTACAAGAACTGAAGTTTCACAATCAATATAGATTACTGGTTCTAAGAAATCCCCTGGTGTCAAGTTGAAAGCTACAGTGAGAAATAAACCTATCATGTGGAGTTGAAGTTTAAGGTCAGTATTTCTAGGGAAGTGGGACAGAGAAGCTGCCACAATCTAATCGATCTTCCTTGTAGCTGTTGCCATATTATAAGTGAATGTGTGTGACCCTGTCTGCTGCTAACAATGAGTTATAATTGCTAATAAAATAAAAATTAACTATTTTAAATGCATAGTATAATTTGTACAAATCTTATGAGTGGTTAACCCAGAAAAAAACATAATTGGGAAGCAAAATAAGTCTTAAAATTGCAGATGTGACCTGTGATTCTGTGGAGTACTGTTAACTTGCTATGAAATTAGAATATTGCCTTCTTTGATTACCATCTACGAATACTGCATTTTCCAATATTTGTGTATTCTCTATAGGACACAGTTTTTATAAGTAATTTAACAGAAAAAATACAAAGATATGAATGTTGTTGTGGGAATACTTCAATGTACATTCAGTAACTAAAATCTTAATTAGCAAAGGCAATTTTGATCATACCAGCAAAACCAAAATAATCATAATTAAACAAAGGAAGTGAGCTTATAAAAAATACATGTACCCTAACACCCAGCTTGAATGTGCTTTCCGATATACTCTTAACCAGTCCACCAAGGTGAAAGTAAACTGAAATAAATTGATCTATGTCAGGAATGTTTGTCAGGAAACAAAGAGTAAGATTCTCAGATGGGGTAATTAATGCTTTCTGTCATTTAAAATGTTCTTTAACTTTTGGTAACTTCTAAGTATTAAATGCAACATCATCTTTCAATTTTTGAATGATCTTATTTTGGCATTTGCTTTATGAATTTTATCTCATGAAACATCACACAATTTTACAGATTAGAAAGCTGAAAACCATGAGATTAGCTATTTTGACATAGATCTTCATAGATTATGAATTGCACAGTTGAGATTTTAATTCATGTCCATCATACTCTAAAGTGTCTTTCCATTGGATCCTACCAAAAAAATCTGCATATGGTAGAACAATTCATTTCAGAGAATCATAAAAATTTTACATGTGTGCCTTGTTTCCATTTGTTTTAAAATAGTTTAATATATAATTTTCAGTTTTTTCTTAAAGCAGAGTAAGAAGTACACTCATCTGACACCACTTTCTATAGTTTTATTTTTTTAATTTGGTGAGGAAGATTGGCCCTGAGCTAACATCTGTTGCCAATCTTCCTCTGTTTTTTGTATGTGGGACGCTGCCACAGCATGGCTTGATGAGCGAAGCATAGGTCCGCACTTGGGATCCGAACCCGCAAACCCCAGGCCACCGAAGCAGAGCGAGCGAACTTAACCACTACACCACCAGGCCAGCCCTCTATAGTTTTTTATACTAGCTTTTAAAAAAAATTCTTACATATACCTAATTAAACAGCTTTTTATTTTGTCACATTTATCAATCTTTCAGAAACAGCCAAACTATTTTCCATAGAAATAGCAATTTATATTATTTTTATACTTGTACTTCATTGGTCTATATAATACAAAACTACTTTTAAGTATAATAACACCTACAATTGAAATAAATAGCTTTGTGGCCAAAACACTTGGTAAGCACAACACTGAAATGTTGGGAGAAAGGCTCTATCTTACCATTGAATGATTTGATAAACTTGTCAATGTCAGGCAGTATGTCTTACAGCAAAATAGACAGCATTCATTAATCAAGAATGGAATCCTATTTAAAAAGCTTTCATTACATAGCAAAAATTGGAGGTTTGTTTTGCATGACATATAGTGACAAAATTCCATAAATTTCAATGACATTTTGACAAGACTAAAGTTCATTCATGTGTTTCCTTACTATATCAGAGCCTGTATTAAAAGCTGAGCAAATATTTGTTGAATGGAGAGATGGGTGGTTGGATGTATAATGCATAACATCCAATCTAGGAATGATTCATTCACTCTAGTCAACAAATAATTGTTGATCATCCACCCAAGACAGGCATATTTATAGACCTTGAGAAGAAAGCTACCATCAGAATAGAAGAAACCCTGCCTCAGGAGACTTACATTTTAGAGCATGTGATAGACAATACACAAGATAAATTGGTAAAATATAAAAAAGTAAAATATATTAGATAACAATGAACTATCTATAACCTGTGTAGTGACAAGTGCAAAAACTTGCTAATTTTGGTACTCTCCCACACTTGGGTACAAGCAACCTAGAATATGATGCCCTGGAAACTAGGTATATTTGAAGGTGATAGTGTATGGTATGTGTGATAGGTACACTTCTAGCTGCCTTCTGCATGGAAAACTCAGATTTTTTCATGGTATTTATGCACTCTAAAAAGTTCGCAGTTACATCAAACATTTTTTTAATCTGATACTTCAAATGTGACAGTTTATCACTTAACTTTCTTGCAGTCAGTACCAAACATGAAGGTTGGTCAGCAACTGCATGTTTGTGAGACTTTCTGTAGCTCTAGTACTCAATTCTTTAAAGATTATTTAAAATATTTCTGAGTGCACTTTATATGGAAACTCTTAAATCTCATAGGAAAGACTGATAAATATCTTTTTCATTTTTGATCTTCAATATTATTAATTGTTTCATTGCTATTTTCAAACAAACATTTTGATTAAAACTGTCTTAATGTGTGTCTCACTGATTAATTAGATTTCCCACACCCCCGCCCCCTTCTATGTAAAACCTTGATCCTTTCATTAGAGTTGCTTTTGGTTTAATAATTTGTTTTATTATTTTCCTGCTATATATTTTTAACCATTCAATGAGACAAAGAGACAAGTCTGAGGAAACAGCATTGTGCAAATCATGATGGAGCTGCTGGGATGAATATGGAAAGGATAAAAATGATGAAGGTGGAAAGACTAAAAACAGTTTTGGTTGAAAGCACTCTTAAAGGTGAGGTAATCCAAATATTTTCACTGTGATTCAAACTCCTTTACAGAAACAAATGTTCATCTAGACACAGTTATCTAAATTCTTTCCTAGGGAAAGTAATGGAATTTGTAAATGTATAGTTGTAGTTGTTTTTGTTGTTTCTTCATATTTATCAAAATTCTTTGCTGAGGAAATACAATTAGATGATTTTGAGATTAAGAAAGATTTTAAAAGTCTTCTGCAACTAACTTTATTCAGCTCAACCAACACCCTGTCCTACTATATTTCTCCCAACATATTGGAAATCCAGTTTCAAGGCTGTAGAGTTTTTAAATTTTTTATATCAATGTATCTCTCCCAGTGCCAGATTTTAGAAACCAATTTTTTTTTCTATGGATAAGGATCTAAGCTTCAGTCATCTGTCCAAAACTAGCTGAGTTACTAACAGATCTGTATGCCTATGATTAAATGTGAGGGTGAAGTAGCATGTTTCTAAAGAAAAGAAAATGGAACCCATCTTTGAGTTTACAGATCAATTTTGAGAGAAGTAACACTTTTAACATGTATCTCTGACAACAGTAATAGGACCTCATCTCATTTTGTGTTCCTTGACAGGTGTTTAGACCAGTCCTTTTCAAGCATTTTGGTCTCAGGACTCCTTCACATTATATGTACCGATATTCATTTTGTTAGGAATTAAAACTGTGGAATTTAAAACATATTAATGGATTAATTCATTTAAAAATAACATTAAAAACCCATTGGATTTTAACATATTTAACATGTTTTATGAAAACAGTAACAATATTTTCCAAAACAAAAAATAGTGGGAAGAAGTGCATTGTTTTGAATTTTTACAGATTGATTTCTTCTTTTATCTGTTCCTGAATTCAGTCTGTTGGGAGACCACGTGTCAAGTAGGTAGCCTCTGAACGACTGCACTGTACATTTTGAGAACTGCTATTTTAAAGATTTATTCATAAGGATCTTGGACATTCCTCACATGATTTTTTAGGAATATTAGAATTTTTTTCAGTGTGATTGTGAATGTCATTCTATTTAATCCCAGTACGTTTTCTGAGTGGTTATGACTGGCTGCTGGTAAAGGTAGTTAAATGACATGTTTTGTTATTATTTCTTCCAATTTTTATTTTTGCCTTTAATCGTCTTTCTGATACTGATAAAACAACGCAATCTCCCTTTATCTTTATATTCACGTAGTATGCTTGACGCAGTTGCTGATGTGTTTGGTTTAGATCTATCATGTATTTATTTATACCTATTTATGTTCCTTTTTCTCTCTGTTCTTGACTTCTTCCTGATTAATTAAATCATGATATTAATATTTCCCCTTTGTTAGCATTTGATGAGCATCCTTTACTTTCAGTGATATCTCTAGAGATTATATTATTTTTTATATTATAAAGATGATTATAATATCATCCTTTTCTATTATCTCAAGATACATCCTCCATTTCTATGAATCTAGATTAATCTCTGCTTATTTATTGACATTTTAGCCACCATTTTGTGTTCAGCAATAAGTTTGTAGTGAAAAGTAATACTAAACAGGGCTCACAAATCTTAATGTTTTGATCCCTCTCTTGCCTGTGGTGCTGTTACCATATATTTTAACTCCCCATCTATTTAAGCTCCATAGGTGAATATTTTTATTTTGTATAGTCAATATTTATTTATATTTATTACACATATGCTTCTCCCCCTTTTAAAATTTTCTTTCTTTCCTGTTTCTCTGATCTGCCATCTAGAAATCATTTTTTTCCTGCATGAATAACATCACTTTCATGCTCTCATGCTCCTTCGTATGGTCTATTAGTCTCTTTTCTTAGGTCCCACCCTTTAACCTCTGTGTACTTTAGTGTGTTTACATTGTTCTCAACTGTTTTTCAGTTCCCTAATTCTCTCTTAGCCTCCCTCTAATCATCTTTTAAACTCATTCATTGAATTCTTAATTGCAGTCATTGTACTTTTCAATTCTGTGACATTTGCTTGCTTTGTTTTTATAGTTTCTGGTTCTCTGCTTACATTCTCCATCTTATATTTCATTTTCCTGAACATATTGTGCATAATAATATTAAAATTTGTATTTGATAATTTTATTATCTTTCTCTTCCTTTGGTTTCTCTCTGCTGTTCAACTTTGGGTTTACATTTTTGAAGAAAGTCCTGTGTTTCTATAGGTCTGCTCATTTAAATGGAGAGATGGATATTGTTTATGAAAAGTCATGTAGATAACTCAAAGCTCTGGCTTTTCTTTCCCCATTGAGGATTTAATTTTGCTTCAGGCTGTCAGCTTGGCTGGAGGCAAAATCAATCATGGATCAATTTAATTTAAATTAATTGTAACCGGGCTTTGATTCCTGTGATGAGGGGTCTATTTCTGATGTATGCATGCTCTTAGTGTTTGCTCATCATGTTTTTATCCAAAAACTGGTAGTTTTACCCTCCTTTCCACTACCTTTAGAGGCAGCTTTTGTTTCTTTATTTCCCCTTTCCTAAGGCTTAAACATTTCACATTTGTCATTCACTGGAAGGGAAAAGTGATACCAATGGGACTCACAATTCTGGTTTTTCCTGCTTTTCAGGATCTTAGCTGCACAAGTCCTTACTAGCTTGAAGCAATCTGATGACTTCAAGCACACATTAACCGTTTGTCAGCATCATGATACCAGACTTCATCTCAGAAACGTAGAGCTGGAAACACTTCACTCACATCCTCACGACAAGACAGAAGCTAGACAAACACACATTAATGACTTTTGTTGAACCCCTGAGAGAACCTAGATCACAGAGATTGATGAATACAGGGGGTAACCTGAGCTTTTGCTTACTTGTGGCAGATGTCACCTGATAATACATAAGCCATAAAGTTTATCTTCTTACAAGAAAGTTCTAGAAATTGCTAAAGTGTAACCTACTGTGAGATGGTGTAGCTCCTGGTATCCACAGTCATAGGGAAGTTCCCACCACTTGCAGGCTTTTCTTTAAGGATATTCACCTGACTCTCAAAAGGAGGATTAAGTGAGGAGAAACCAGAGAGAGCCTCCCTCTGCCTCTGTGTTGCTGGCTGGTGGAAAATCAGCCCCTGCTGAAAGCCACATTTCTCTCTCACTTACGGAACAAAAGATTTATTCCACTGAGGAAAATTCCCATTGCAGCTGTTGAAAGACCAGAGAAGGCAGCACAGACACTGCCCAGATATTTTTCTCACATCCCTGAGATAACTAAGGCTTTAATCTCCAGGGGGAACAACTCCTAAACTGTAGCCTCAAGACACTGTTGGCCATCCACTGCAGCTGAAGAAAGGGAAGTCCTAAAAAGAAACCCCATCCCTGGAAGAGGGGCAAGAAAATGGGTGAAGGCTACACCCTCAAGTCAGGTCTATAGCCTGAGGCTGGAGATGATCCAAGAAGATCAGAACACCATAGAATGCTCCCATATGACCCTTCCCCTCCACCACCATCCTAAGAAGTCCCAAGGAAAAACTGATAGTGGAAAAGGGTTAAGAAAGCTTCAAGAGAGAGACACTTTTAGGGAAGCAGTACAAAGGGAAGACTAAAACCAAATAATGGAGACAAAAACAAAGCATTACTCTTCAGAATTGAAGTCTCTGGTGGCCATAGCAACATGGCAACCATGGTAACAACAAACTTTACACACAATCTGATTCTTGAAGGAGATTCACACAAATCCTCATACTAAGGCCAAAGAGGAGAAAATGGTGCCCTTCTTCAGACATTCAGAAAATGTCCCTCGGTGTCTACTGTCTGAGACAACACGTCTAACTCTCAATAAACAACTACCAAGCATGCCCAAGTCAAGAAAAATCACTCTGAAGAAACAAATCAATTATGAGAACCAGACACACATATCACACAGATATCAGAACTAGTGGGCAGAGAATTTTGTTCTTCTGTTCTTTTCTATTCACCTTGAAAATAATTAAATAGTCCTCTTGAGTGTTTATCATTGCAAGATATGTTAGGTTTGAAATGAATCTCCCCCAAATTTTGTCATTGTTTCATATCTACTCCTGCATACTATCATTTATGAATGAGGCTAAAAATGGAGAAGCAATTAGCTCTGAGAGTAGTATTCTATTATAGCCCAAAGTATAAATACCCACAAATATACTCACATAAATACACAATTGAATACATAAATGGGAGTGAAGAGACATGAGTTTATTACAGAAGAATTCCAAAAATGTATATGTGGATACACCTTCCTCTTAGAGGTGGATCTCAACCTCCCTTCCTGTGAATGTGGGCTGGACTTCATGACTCAACTCCAAATAAAAGCTTATGGAAGGAAAAAATACTAACTTGACAGTGGTGAAACTTGGAAAACACTACTTTAACCGGATAATCAATATTACTATCACCAGTGATAAATCACAGTGGTATTATATACCCCATTATAATGATAAGGCTCTTCATTCTGCACTATTCTTCTCAAAAACCTATAATTCAAGTCTAGTCATGAGGAAAGTATCAGACAAACCCATCTTGAGGGACATTCTGCTCACATGGCCAGAACTCTTCAAGACTGCCAAAGTAATGGGAAATAAGAAAAGACTGAGAAACATCTAGAAACCAAAGGAAACCAGGGAGACATGACAATTAAATGAATGTGCTATCTTGGATTGGAACCTGGAGCAGAAAAACACTCATTAGTAGAAAACTGGTGAAATTCAAATAAAGTCTGGAGTTCAGTTAATAGTATTGAAACCAATGTCAGTTTCTTAGTTTTGACAAGTGTATCATGGAAATATAAGCTGTAACTACAGGAGAAACTGAGTGAGGAGTGCTGTGGTCTGCATGTGTCCCCCTAAAATTCATGTGTTGAAATCCCAACCCCCAAAGGTGATGGTTTTAGGAGGTAGAATCTTGGGGAGGTGCTCAGGATGTGAGGGTGGAGCCCTCATGAATGAGGTTAATGCTTTTGTAAAAGAGACCCCACAGAGCTCCCTATCCCCTTCCACCATGGGAGGACAGCGAGAAGGTACCACCTATGAACCAAGAAGCAGGCCTTCACCAGCCGCCACACTGAATCTGCCAGCACCACGATCTTGGATTTCTCAGCCTTGAGAGCTGTGAGAAATAAATGTCGGTTATTTGTAAGGTACCCAGTCTATAGTATTTTGTTACAGCAGCCCAGAGACAGAGTAAGAAAAAGTTTATATGGAAACTCTCTGTCCTATCTTTTACACCTTTTTGTAAATCTAACTTTATTTAAAAATAAAAGTTTATTAAAAATTGTGTGAATATTCTAATTGTTCTCATGGAATAATTGAAAACAACCCGAATCATCATTGCTTGGCTCAATCCCATTTTTAGAGCGTTTTTGATACCAGCCTGAGCAGTTTGAACTTTAAGTTTGTGAATATCCAAACAATAATAGGACATGATCAAAGCAGTGTTTTTGAGAGTATGCTTCTTGCGGGAGCATAGAATAAACAACTCTGGAGACCAGGCATTAAGTTTGAGGGTATTGCTATGATATGGTACTTCTAAGTATGAATTAATAATGGGCTAGAATATGATGTTGGTGATGGGAATGGAAAAGGATAGATTGTTAGAAGTTGAGAAGGATGCACAACTAGGACTTTGTGACACACTACAATCTTCTGATAATTAACATTATGTGATCATCAGTGTAATTCTTTATGTTTCTAATAACTAACAGAAATTAACAGAAAGCAGGGCTTTATGATAATCAATATAATTTTGGTTAGTTTATCACTATGGAATGAATGGGATTAATACATTAAACTTATTTTCACCTTAGCGTATACTATTTGTATGGAACCTGAAGCGACTAGGACACTAATGAAAACAATGCATTCTATGCTGAAATAACAAGAGAAGAATATTACTAGCACCAGGCACTAAAATCAAATGGTATCCCACACAAAATGGAGATCAAGCAACTCTTTTTGTTGTTGTTGTTTTTGGTGGTGGTGGTGGTCGTCGTGGCGGTGGCAGCATGGTTGTTTAGGAATTATTTTCTTATTTTCTCTTACTTTCATGTAATGCTGACGTTACTGATTACAATTACATGATATACTCCCTAATTGTTTTTTAGAATAGTAAGACCATTGATTTCAAGTCATTCATAATCTGCAATCGAGACAAGAAAAACATACATAGTAAAGGCTGAACTCATATATATTAGAGGAACTAATGAAGGAATGAATGAATGCTAAGAGAATTCAAAATTAGAAAACAATTCTTATTAAATGGAGGTAAAATCATAGCGCTTCCAGGAGAGTAATTAATTGAAATTCCAAAGACATAGAGTGCAGTTAGAATCACATGGTGACATGTAGAAAAAGTAAATTTGAATAATTTCTGTTTTTTCACCTGCATTCCCCTCAATCCTTACTGATTGATAAAGCCAAGTAAAACACAGGAAAGACAATAAGAAAGAAAAAAACAAAGAAAGAATTGAAAATATTTTAATATAGTTTTCCTTCAACATCATCATGGTCCTTCTCACTGAACAATGGGATTTAACTCTGTTTCTGTAATTTTATGTATCTGTCCATGACATGTTCTGCTTATTTTTTCATTTTTAAAGGAAAATAAATGGTCAGATGGACAAGATGTCCTGAAGCGTATTCCTCCAAATCATTTCCCCGATATTTGATGTTGTAAAATATGCTGCACTTGAAGGCAACAGTTAGATCCTTTTGTTCCAGTACTTTTAAAACAATGATTTCTTCCCTTACTTGTATCAAGTACATATGCTTGGTGTATCTATTATGACAGCACACCTGGCAAAATAAGCTACACCTTCAATGATAAAGTGTTCCTCAAAGCTTTACAGTGTCTATTTTCTCAAGACATTTCCAAAAAGCCATTCATAAAAAAAAATCCATGCACCTGTTAGGACACAACAAAAAACACCTTATTCTCAGAAAACTGAACAGTGTGAAGGGGGAGTTTTGCGTTTCAAAAGTATTCTTGGCCTTCCTGAAATACATGGAGACATTTTCTTTAATATGTTATTAACTTTTAGGCTATCCTGGCAGCTGGAGTCACTGCCATAAAAAAGTATTATGGCAAACAATATTTTTTTAGTCTTTCAAGAAATAAATGCTCAGGTACTGACATTTCAGAAATGCCTTTCTGAAAGTGAATTAATTAAATGTTTTTCCAGTTATAGTTCTGAGAAACGACAGCAGTCCTCTTCGGTTATTTAGGTTAATGGCAGTTCTGTGTTTGCAGCAAGGTTCCTTTTAGGACAAATAAAATATCTACTCCCATAGGTCTTCCAACACAGCCGTTTCAATGGATGGAGAGAGAGAACTCCTGGTGGCCTATAATAGATTCACGCATGTGAGTGTGTCTCTAAAACATCAGCTTAAAAAGAAATATCTATAGATTCTTTATAAATAATGTTTTCAAAGGAATGGAAAAATGAAGACAAATAAGATTTTATCCGATTCCATAATACGTAACAGAAACGAAAAACAGGAAAAGAATTCAAAAGTGCTTTATGATTTTAGCTTACATTGATTCTTCACATTGAAATAAGTCCCATAAAGTAAAAACTAAAATAAAATACAAATATTATCCTAGTCACTTTGGGCTGCTATAACAAAATACCATAGGCCGGGTGGCTTATAAACAACAGAAATTTATTTCTCCCAGTTCTGGAGGCTTGATTTTGTGTCTGGTGAGAGCCAGTGTTGTGAAACAGCAGGAAACCACATGGGATATGAAAAGTAATGTACTATGTTGAAATCAATGGAAATTGATGGAAAAGACTTATTAAAGGCTACAGATTAATCTGAGACTTCACTGCCCAAAAGCTTTAACATCAACTAGCCCTGCTTAAAATAATTCTAAGTATTATACTGTTAGGCTTTGAAAGCCTTAGTGTTAAAAGCAATCATTAGTTTAAGATATTTGTTCCTGGTAAGTAATTTTTAACAAACAGCATAACATATGGAAGGCACGGACATCTTTGATTCTGTGTAATAAACTTGGAATAGGTCAGCGGTAAATATTTATTCTGAGACAGAAACTACTGATTATAAAATATCTACCCAACTTAAGTGATACTATGTTGATATTAAATATAGTAACAAATAGAATGATTCACTCTTTCACTGCTTTTAGGACATGTGATAGAGTTTAAAGATTACTACACATTTTCCCTCAATTTCCTCAATTTTTCCTGCAACCCAGCCTCTCTTACACTGAACATCCCTTTAATGTCTTAAATTGTTCAAAGATTTAAATCACTGTTTACATCGTTAGCAATTATGAAACTAAGTTGTCAGCCCTGAACCTGAAATTCTTGCCATCTGTTGTGTGCAAGGTTATTTCCGTATGTGTGTATGTGTGTGTCTATGTGTGTGTGTATTAAGAATTCAGAGGGGAAATAGGGGGAGTTCGGGATACCGAATTGTTCTAAGTGCCTCTGATGTCTTTTCATTTCCATCCGTCCTACCAAGAACAGAGGCTGCCTCTCTTGCCTTTTTTGAGAGGAACTGTTACCATACAGTGAAAATTATGTGAACCAGTTTTGTGACCTTAAATGTTTATTCAAGTCCTCTTGATAATTTATTTCAATATAAAATTCTGCAATCCTGTCAGTGAAAAAAATGAATCAAAGATCTCAGAAATATAGTTTTGAGAATTATGAGCTACACACACAGAACTTAGTTACACAATAGAGTAGTTTGATACACATCTAATTGGATTTTTTAATTAAAAAAGGAGACTCAGATGTGCTGCCCCCTTTTGTTTTTTGGACTTTGAAGCATTATCTTGAAATGTCACACAAAAAGATGATGTGTGTGCACGTGCTCACTTATTCCTACTATGTTTGTATTCTACATAAACTGAAACAACAGCAAGAAAGATTTTTTAAAATTTGCATAGCTTTGGCAGACTGCCACTGTTCCTAGTCTGAATTCAGATCAGTCCATTGCTGAAATTTAAATTGGAATAAAAGAGTCATGGTTTTCTTTTAAATACAGTTATCATTGATGTTTACAAAATTCCAGAACAAACTCAATCAATGCAAACACACACTACTGTCATTATTGTTTCAAATGAATAGCAAACTAGAATAAACAAATCTGAGGCTGTAAACTAACATTCTACTTTTCCACAAAATGCATACATAATTCATTCAACATATATGCTATTAAGATACAGTTTTCTGGAATCATAGATAATTAAACATTGCCTTCTGTGATGAATTAAATCAACCTAAATCATTTTTAAAAACAATAAAAAGAGATAGAAATCTATTTTGAAGATGCAGAAATTCAAAATTTGAAAATCATGTCTCAACATCACCTTTTACTACAACTGAAATAATTTTACACTGTTAGTAGTGTTTATCTGATTAATTCACTTTACAAAATTTGATTACAAATAGTTTGTAAAAGCTGTTTGCGTACAAATCGTTTATAATCATTTTGCATGTTATAAAATGTTTATTGATGGAAATCTTTTTCTCTAAATTCTGTTATAAATTTCCTGATATGTCAAATTTTGAGTATTTGATGTACTTATTTATTATTATATAATTCAGTTCACCTTCTGTATTAATCAGGGTTCTTTAGAGAAATAGACTCAATAGGATGTATAAGAAATTAGCTCACATGATTTTGGAGGCTTGGTGAGTCCAAAATCTGATGGGATTGGCTGGCAGGCTGGAAACTGGAAATTGTTGCAGTTAGTGTTCAAAGGTGGAGTCAGGAAGAATGGATGTTGCAGATGGAGTCTGAAGGCAGTCTGTGGAGAATCCCCCCTTGCTTGGGGTAGATTATCCTTTTGTTCTCAGGCCTTCAACTGATTAGATGAGGTCCACCTACATTATAGAGACCAATCTGCTTTAAACAAAGTCCCCCAATCTAAATGTAAATCTCATCCAAAAACACCCTAACAGAAACATCCAGAATAACGTTTCACCAAATACCTGGGTACTGTGGTCTATATCAGTTGACACATAAAGTTAACTACTTTAAGTCCATCCCTTGTCAATTTGGCACCCATCTGCAACTCCTTAAACCATCCTTAATCTCCAAATAAAGTCAATAACAAGGTCATACTTTTGCCTAACATGATACAACTATCCTGTATAAAACTGAGAGCATGCTAACTCTTTTCCCAGAAGAGGATACAAAGTCCTTGTGTTACCAGAACCAAGTGGGTTCACCTCCTGGGGAGTTAAATCAGAATCTCCACCAGAAATAAGTTTTCTCACAAAGTAAAGTACATTTGTAGCAAATAGGAGACCATGTGGAATCATTTCCAAAGTCATGGCTTTCACTGAACAAAGGGAAATAGGGACCTTTTATTTCTGACGAGGAATGAATATTCAAAAGGGAGAAGTGGGTATTCACTAGTGCAGGCTCAGTTGGAAAACATGCTTCCACATACATTGTAGGTTACAGTAATGAGGCCCAAGCTCCTCTTGGAGAGATCTTAGCACTAAAAATAAGGCAAAGGTCATAGGTGTAGCTCTTGTGGGGGGGCTTGGTCTGCTTCAGGGTGGTTGGTGATTACATCTCCTTAACATAACAAAAAGAAAAAAACAATTTGGAAAAATTTAAATGTTTCCAAACCCACCCTTGAGTTCCTTGGGGCAATTAACTGGTGACACTTAGATGATGTTTACTCTTCTTAATATGTCAAACTTACATACCAGGATGTAAAGTTACCAATACTTAAATATTATAATATAAAGTTGATATATCTTATGTTACATGATAAGAGAATAAGAGAGGGAGAAAAACAAGATAGTTGCTTAATATTCTGTATGTGTGTGTGTGTGTGTGTATATATATATATATAGATATATATATATACACTTAATATCTTATTTAGATAGATAGATAGAGATGAACAGATACACACAACATATTCATAACAAAATAAGGAGGAAAAACTCATGATAATTGAAGTCTTTGTTTCAGTAACTGGTCACATGATCATAGTTGGCATTTATAAGTATCTTCTTCCTCTATTCATTTCGTATTGTCTTTGTCTTCAGCAAGCACCTCTGCTGGTTATAGTTCTTTACCTAAAGGGGTGACTCAGATTCCTGAAGGATCTGGATCATTAGTGGTCATGCCTGGATTGGGATGTCATCATTTTCCATTGACTTTAAACACAGGGCATGCTAATACTAACAGGTACCTTTAGGGATTTCCTGTATTCCAGACACTCTCTTTCTTTCTTCCATTGTGGAATAGCAATCCCATTTCTCCTTGGTCATCAGGAGCAACCACCCCAGCGGGCACAGTAACTCCTTTCTCTGCCTGTTGATTTAGAGGCATGAGGAGCCCAGTGGCCATGGTGGTAGTCTTAACTTCCAGTTCAGGGGAATCATTGTGATTTGTGTCTTCTGGTGGAAGCATTCCTCCCAGTGGAACTAAGTCCTCTAGGCGAGCAGAGCATAGGAACTGGGGACAGAAAGCAAAATTTTGCTAGAGGATAATACTAAAATTTTGCTGTTATAAGGGTTAATAGTGCATGGTGCCACTCCCATTTCCACCCCTTGATTTTTAGACCTGTGAATCCTGTTTTCTGCTGAGATGTCTGGGATGCCATGAGTCCCACCCGTGATCTCTTTATCAAATGATTTTCTAGCCATACCCTTGATATTCTTTCCAGAGCATGCTTTCTTGCCTTTTGCAACATAGATAGGCTGAGAATTTTCCAAAACTTCAAATTCTGGTTCCTTTTTTGCTTAACAATTCCTTCAATTTATCTCTGTCCTCTCACATTTTACTATAATTTGTAAGGGGAAACAAGACACAGCTTCCTATGCTCTTCATACTACATGAATTCAAATGGTTTTACTACCTAACACATTTGTGGTTAGCGTTGTTCAGTATATTCTGACTCCTAGTGATCCTGTGTACAGCAGGGTGGAGCACTGCCTGGTCTTTTTTGCACCATCCTCTCACCTTCTGGTGCTATGTCAGACAATGCTACACTGCTATTCATAGGGTTTTCATGGTCAATTTTTTTTCAGAAGTGGATGACCAGGTCCTTCTGCCTAGTGTGTCTTAGTCTGGAAGCTCTACTGATACCTGTCCACTATGGGTGACCCTGCTGGTATTTGACATACTGGTGACATAGCTTTTAGCATCATATCAACACACAGCTGCCACAGTATGACAACTGACAGACAGTGGTGTGGTTCCCTGACCGGGAAACAAACCCAGGCCATGATGAAGAGAGCACCGAATCTTAACCACTAGACTACCAGGGCTGGCTACATAACACATAATATCTAAAAATTTGAATACAATTCAAATTCTATGAATGATTTGAATACACCTCAGACTCTATGAATGAAGAAATTTGATCAATTGCCAATATTATTAGAAATGTCACCTTTAAGAACATCTTTATGAATTCTTTTAGAACTGAAGTGTTCTTAGAAACTAATGATTACTTTTTCCATGAATTATGGCCAATTTAGAATAATCAAAGACTTAATGGTTATTGGATGCAGTTGAGTAAAGATATATTTTTTTATATATTATAAATAAATATATTAATACAAAGAAAGTATCCTTGGGGATTAGAAATATTAACACACCAAAACAATACATTAAAAGGATCATACATGATGATCAAGTAAAATAATTCTCTATGTTGAATACGGTTATTTTTTCTCTTCTTGAAAACAGATGCAAAAACTAACATTTAATTCACACTAAGCCTCTTTAATCTTCCATAAATTCCTGGTATTAAAGTATGCTTAATCTGTTTAACCTGTGTATGTGCTGAGAAAAACTAAACTATGGTTATCAGTAAATGTTAGCCTAGAAACCATTAAGCAACATAAGCTGTAAGGACTTTTGTTGTAGTTGTCAATAAGTATAAGCTTTAGACTTTTCCACGAAGGCTAAAAATTGTAATTAGGAAATGAGTAGACAAAGCTGAGTCTCCACTGTTCATAGCAGAATGCTGTTACATAGGAAATAACATAGTGGGATTCTAAGCTATGTCCACATCTGGGATTGGGCAATGATTGACACATCTGATGAACTGGTTAACCTGGATTAAGTAAAGGCATTTGTACATTGGTAGAAGAGAGAAATTGAACAAGAACAAATGGGATCCTTTTTATCTTCCAGCTCAGACCAGAGTCTTGTGACTGAGTTTAAATTTGATTTATTTAAACTGATAATGTTATGGGAAGAAATTAATACAAATTTAGGCTTAAAACAAAATACCTTATTATCTTGCAGTTCTGTATGTCAGAAGTCTTACATGGGTCTCACTGGGCTAAAAGCAAGTTATGACTAGAGCTGTATTTTTTTCTGGAGGCTCTAGGGGAATATTTATTTCCTGTTCATTAAGGTTGTTGTCAGAATTCAGTTCCTTGAAGGTATAGTACTTACATTGCTGTTTAGTTTCTGGTTGTCAACTGAAGGCTATTCCCAGCTTTTACAGGTTTCCCACATTTCTTCCCTCCATGCCTCCTTCCTTCATCTTCAAAGTCATAAACAGTGGGTCAAGACTAGAAATCAAATTACAAGGAGAAACTGAAAATCAAAAATATGTGGAGATTCAGCAACATACTACTGAACAACAAATGAGTCAAGAAGAAATCAAAAGAAAAATAAAAACATATCTTGAGACAAATGAAAATGGAAATGCTGCACATCAAAATATATAAGATGCAGCAAAAGCAGTTCTAAGAGGGATGTTCATAGCAATAAATGCATACATTAAGAAACAAGAAAGATCTCAACTGTATACCTCAAGGAACTAGAAAAAGAAGAACCAACTAAACCCAAAGTTATTAGATGGAGGGAAATAACAAAAATCAGAGCAAATATAAACAAAATAGAGATTAAAAATCAATAGAAAAGATCAATGAATCTAACAGCTGTTTTTTTGAAAAGATAAACAAAATAAACAAACTTCTAGCTAGACTCACCAAGAAAAAAAGAGAGAAGACTCAAAATCAGATATGAAAGAGGAGATGTTATAATTGATACCACAGAAATACAAAAGATCCTAAGAGACTACTATGAACAATTGTATGCCAACAAATTGGACAACCTGGAAGAAATGGATTCATTCCAAAAAACATACAACCTACTGAGACTGAATCATGAAGAAAGAGAATATCTGAACAGACCAATTACTAGTAAGGAGATTGAATCTGTAATCAAAAACCTCCAAACAAACAAAAGCCCAGGACTAGATGGCTTCACTGGAGAATTCTACCAAACTTTAAAGAACTAACATCAACCTTTCCGAAAATTTTTCAAAAAAATAGAAGGGGAGGGAATACTTCAAAAATCATTTTATGAGGCCAGCATTACTCTGATACTAAAACCTGACAAGGACACTGCAAGAAAAGAAAATTACAGACCAATATCCCTGATGAACATAGATGCAAAAAACCTCGACCAAATATTAACACACCAAAACAATACATTAAAAGGATCATACATGATGATCAAGTAAGATTTATCTCTAGTATGCAGGAGTGGTTCAACATCCACAGATCAATCAGTGTTATACACCACATTACCAAAACAAAGGATAAAAGTCATGATCCTTTCAATTGATACAGAAAAACTATTTGAAAAAATTCAACATCAATTTATGATAAAATCTCAACAAACTGAATATAGACAGAATGTGCCTCAACATAATAAAGGCCATCCATGTATGACAAGCCCACAGCTAACATCATACTCAAAAGTGAAAAACAGAAAGCTTTTCCTCTGAAGTCAGAAATAAAACAAGAATGCCCACTCTCACCACTTTTATTCAATATAGTACTAGAAGTCCTTACTAGAGCAGTTAGGCAAGAAAAAGAAATAAAA
This sequence comes from Tapirus indicus, assembly GCA_031878705.1. Lineage (NCBI taxonomy): Eukaryota > Metazoa > Chordata > Mammalia > Perissodactyla > Tapiridae > Tapirus > Tapirus indicus. Next base: position 7,500,088 of record CM062918.1, read on the forward strand.
GTCATCCAGATTGGAAAGGAAGAAGCAAAGCTGTCTCTATTTGCACGTGGCCTGATATGATACATAGAAAACCCTAAAGACTCCACCAAAAAAAAACTATTAGAAATAATAAATCAATTCAGTGAAGTTGCAGGGTACAAAATCAATATATAAAAATCTGTTGCATTTACAACAAACTATCAGAAAGAGAAATTAAGAAAACAATCCCATCAAAAAGAATAAAATACCTAGGAATAAATTTAACCAAGAGGTGAAAGATCTGTACACTGGAAACTATAAGACATAGATGAAAGACATTGAAGAAGACACAAATAAGTGGAATATATTCTGTGCTCATGGATTAGAAGAATTAATACTGTTAAAATGTCCATTCTACCCAAAGCAATTTACAAATTCAATGCATTCCCCATCAAAATTCCAATAGCATTTTTCACAGACATAGCAAAAACAGTCCTAAAATTTGGATGGAAGCACGAAAGACCCAAAAGCCAAAGCAATCTTGAAAGAGAAAAACAAAACTGGAGGCATATACTTCCTGATTTCAAACTATATTACAAAATTCTAGTAATCAAAACAGCATCATATTGACATAAAAACAGACACAGAGATCAATGGAACAAAATAGAGATGCCAGAAATGAACCCAAACATATATGGTCAATTAATTTACAACAAAGGAGCCATGAATATATAATGCAGAAAGGATAGTCTCTTCAATAAATTGTATTGGGATAACTAGACAGCCACGTGCAAAGGATGAAACTGGACCATTATGTAACACCACACACACAAATCAACTCAAAATAGATTAAAGAAATGAATGTAGACCTGAAACCATAAAACTCTTAGATGAAAACATATTACGTAAGCTCCTTGATATGGGTCTTGGCAATGAGATTTGGTTTGACGCCAGAAGCAAAGGTGACAGAAGCAAAAATCAAGTGGAGCTATATCAAACATTTCCTGTACAGCAAAGGAAACCACCAATAGAATGAAAATGCAACTTACAGAATGGGAGAGAATATTTGCAAATCATATACCTGATAGAGGTTGATATCTAAAATATATAAAGAACTCATAAAACTCAGTAGAAAAGAAACAAACAATCCCATAATATGTTGGGCAGAGGATCTGAATAGACATTTTTCCAAAAAAGACATCCAAATGGCCAACAGTTACATGAAAAGGTAGCCAACATCATCAATCATCAGGGAAGTGCAAGTCAAAATCACAATGAGATATCACCTCACACCTGTCAGAACGGCTATTATAAAAAAGACAAGAAATAACAAGTGTTGGTGAGGATGTGGAGAAAAGGGAACACTTCTGCACTATTGGCGGGAATGGGAAAAAAAGGAATTAGGTTATGAATGTTTCTTTAAGAACTTTCCATATTTTAAGAAAATGTAAGTAATGGAAGGGTAGGTATTTAACATGAAATCTATTTCAAACCACTGTCGTGGGTTTCTTAGAAATGGTGGTTTCCAAGGAAACTACTAGAACAATGTGAGGATGGGGTCCTGGTCCAATGGGTTTAGTGCCTTTATAAAAAGAGATACCAGTGCTTCCTTAGGTAGCATATACACTAAAATTGGAATAATACAGAGAAGATGAGCAGGGCCCCTGTGCAAGGAGAACACGCAAATTCATGAGGCACTCAAAAAAAAAGAGAAGAAATACCAGAGAACCTGCTTTCTCTTTCTCCAACACGTGAGGATACAAGAAAGAGACAACTGTCTGTGAGCAAACCAGAGCTCTCAGCAGGAACCAAATGGGCCAGCACCTTGATCTTGGACTTTCCAGCCCTCCAAGCTGTGAGAAAATAAAGTTCTGTTTAAGCCACCCGATCTGTGATATTTTGTTGCAGCAGCCTGAGCAAACTAAGACAGCAGAGATGTGCTCACACAGGTGAAAATCTACGAGAACAGCCATTTCCAAGTCGAGAGAGGCCTCAGAAGAAATCAGACCTGCTGATGCCTTGATCTTGGACTTCTAGCCTCCAGAACTGTGAGAAAATCAAGTTCTGTTGTTTAAGCCACCAGCCCATGGTATTTTGTTACAGTAGCCCTAGGAAACTAACACAAACAATATTTATTATTATATTATTGTCACTATGTCTAATTCAAAGAAGAGATGCAGAAAACGAGTAATTCACAGACAAGGGAAATGAAAGGTAAACTAGTGAAAAATCTATTTCAAATAAATAATATATTGGTTTTGACTTCATCACCAAGGCAAAAACTGATTTTTCTACATAGCAAATTGAAACTATCACATAAAAAGGGGAGAGATTAAGCCTGACACTAGTTATTAACATGACAGAATTTTAGCAAAAAATATTTTTATTTTAGAAAATTACAACCTAATTCCTTGTGGGGAAAAGAATTTCACTTACTGTTTAAAACTTGATCAAATGGCTGTTAGTTTAAACTGGTAATGAAAGCCTAAAATGATTCTATTTCATATCTTCATGTTTTCATAAGAGAAAAATCACAGAACAATGACATAAATGCCATCTCCTTTTTTTTGTAAAATTTTCTTTAAATTAAAATCTACTAAGAAAAAAGAATATAGCTATATTCTCAGTAATGCAAAAAATATATAGTGTTAGTATCAATGAAGAAGAGAAAGCATTGCAGAAAGAAATATAGTTTAAATAGAAAAATATGGCTGTCTGGAAATTTGAAACATACATTAACAACAGTGTTTAAGTATAGAACATAGGATAAATTAAATATACAAATTTCTTATATATTTACTCATAATTTATAAATTTACACTAGATTTGCTTTGTCTTTTTAAATATAATTAGGAGTCTAGAATTTTATATTAATAATAAAATTGAGTTTGTAAACATGATCTAAATAGTCATATATTGAATTGTATGTATAAAATTGATTTAAGATTTCTACAAAAATATGAGCAAGAGGGAATTTTAGAAATTAAATATTCTGAGAGACCTAATAAATGCAATAGACTTGTATAAAAGGTGATTAATAAACACCAGTCAATGCATGGGATAAAAATTGAATAAAATTGTACCTTAAATTAAATTTTCCATAAAAATCTAAAAATTGGGTGTTGTATGATCCACTTAAAACATATTGCACATAGCAGCATCTTTTGTCTTTTAAGTTTTGTGTATTTAAATGTTTATAAACAGCAATGTCCATCTTTACAACACCTAAAATTGTGGACTCACATTACTTTCTCTAAGAACTGATTAACAAATAAAGGTAAGGTGGCTATTTAGTAATTTTCAGTGTAAAAGGATTGAAAGAGGATTTATATTCAAGATATCAGACCAAATTGTAAACAATTCCATTTACTTAAATATTTTGAGAACTCATAATTTATCAATTGAAAAGATGACATACATTGCCATTGACCCCAGCTAGAGTGGTCTAAAAATAAATCTTATTTGATACTCTTTTTTTTCTGTTTGCTATAACTAGTACTATATATGAGAGGTGAATAAAATTACTAATCCATGAAAGTAAAAGTAATAAAAGTACTCTTTGGAAAGACGTGGTGGCCCCACTTTGCTCATTTGAAAAAAGCAATTTCTGCATTATGAGATTCATATGTAAACTAAATTAAAATAGTTAACATGAATAAAGAACTTTTTCCCTAATCCACTGATTTGTTTTGATGTTACCACCCATATTAACTACAAAATGAATTATAAAAGAAAAATTGGGTGGTGAAACTTCAATAATATAACAAGCATTACTTGAATATGCAGTCAGGTAAAATAATAAATTAGAGCTTTGTTTATTGGAGCATATAATTTGAATTCTGTATTGGTTTTAATACCAGAAACATGAATGAAGCATTTCAACAGCTTTGTTTAGTGATTTCAACCCTCAGAGAAGGTAGTCTTTGTAGAACAAAGTAAAGTATTTGTTTAATTGAGTATATTTTTTAACCTTGTGTTTTTAACCTCGTTTTGTCAACTTTGTGAACATACTTTTCTTAAAGTTAAAAAAATTAGAAATAAAATCAGTAGAATAAAATAGAGTATTAAAAATAACTTAAATCCTCTATAGCCAGATATGCAAAATCTCCCTTGATGTTCTCCTAGTCAAGGTAGTTGAGTTATTGTGTAAAAGTGCATCCTGTCTTAAATATGCCACTGGAATAAACATTTACATTGTTCTCAATACCCGGCAAAACTGCTCATTGTAAGAAAGGAAAAGTGCCTATGTATTCTAAAATATACAGCAATAGAACATTGACTATTACCTTGGAAGAGAAAGTAACAATGACTTTATACAAACTAACAAGATGCTAATTATGTAACTATACAATTTTGGTATCTGTATAATCAGAACATTTTGAAAACAAATTTGGGCAAAAGAAATTTTGAAAATTAGAATATTTGAGGACATAGGTTGTGGTTTTAATTCTTATTCTAGTTGAAATTTGAGACTTTGGAAGAAAAATGGCAATGTGCAATTGAACAGTTGGTTAATTAGACAGTGAGGATGCAAAGGATTTAATATTCTGTACTTTGGCTGGAGATGCCAAAATGATAACTTCTGGCAAAGGGATATAGAACATCTCACAAAGACTTGAGATAATATGTTTGGCAAAATATTTTTACCCTAATGAAATGACTCCAAATAATTTTTTTAGTTATGAGAAAAAAATCTCAAAATATATAGCATTCAATAGTAAAACAAACATATGACTTCAGTAGATTAAAAGACTGAGTTTTCCTTTGATTTCTCAGGAGAGCAGAGAGAGACCAAGGCACTCTTCAAAAATGTCAAGATCACCAAAAATAAGGAAAGACAGATACACTGTTACACATCTCAGGAGGCTAAGGAGACATGAAAACTAAACGCAGTGTAGTAGCCTGGTTTGTAGCCTGGAATAGAAAAAAAATGGAGAAAAACTGGTGAAATCCAACTAAAGTCAATAGTTTAGTTGATAGTGTTTTACCGATATTAATTTCTCGGTTTTGGCCAATTTGCCATGGTTATGTATGTTAACATTACGGGAAGCTGGGTGAAGAGCATTCAGGAAATGTCAGTGCTCTATTTTCAAGTCTTCTGGAAATTAAAAATCGTTTCAACATGAAAAGTTAAAAAAAATAATCTGGAACAGAATAAAACAATCAGTTGACCATTTGTGTGTGGGTCTATCTGGACTCTATGTTCTATTACATTATTATACACGCCTATCCTCTTTTAAAAACCATATTGTCACTAAATCAGGTATAAATCTTTCAGCTTTGTTCATTCATTTGAAATCACTTTGGTTATTTTACGTCCTTTGGATTTCCACAGACTTTTAGAAGTTGCTTGTCAATGTTTACCACAAAAAAATCTTGCTGGCATTTTGAGATTACTCTAAATTTACAGATTAATTGGGAGAATTAATGTCTTCGAAATGTTGATTCTTTCAATCCTTGAGCACAACATGTCTCTTTCTTTAATTTCTCTCAAGAATGTTTGCAGTCTTCAGTGTGCAAGTCTTAAATATATTGACAGGAGCTCAGCTGAGCTGGAGAGAGATCTGAGTTGCCAGGTGTCAAAAAGGCAATTAAAGCAACAAGCCAAAAATAAAAGTGACAGTCAAGCCTCTAATCCTTACTGCTGTAGCAGAAGCAAGAGTCTAAAAGCAGAGAAGGTGCTGCCGACTGCCTCCTGTTCCAGTTTCCCTCATGGAACAGCACTCAGGTGGATCAGCACAGATGGAGGGGTCATTACGCAGTTGAGAGAGTCCTGAAAAAAAGACTCCTACAATTTTACAGACTTGGGGACAGAGGGGAGGGAAGGGGAAAGGAGTAGGAGTGGAAAAGGACTGGGTACTGAGTGAGAGTGGAGAAAACGTCTTCAAGTTTCTCTTATAAGGAGACCTCCCCATGGAGGCGCCTGGACCAGGAATGCAGATACGCAGAAGAACATGGCCAGCTGGGGGGAGCACGAGCCCTGACTGTAACTCCCTTCAGAGGCTGCAGTGTCCTGACTGTGCACCAAGTCTGGGCTGGGGAAGGCAGCTCTTCTCCATGACGCCTGCCAGATAAAGCCTTTGTAACTACTTATGGTTGGGTCTGAAAAAGTACACGTAGATTTTTTTTTGGTCGGAAGCCCAATTACTCACATGAATTGTTAAATTTATTCCCAAGTATTTCATGTATTTGGATGCAATTTTAAATGGTAGTTTTAATTATTTCTGTTGTTAATTGCTGGTATATAAATATACATTTTTGTGTATATAAAAATACATCTTTATATATGAAAATACTTTTTTTTGTATATTGTCATTTTGTGTGCAATTAAAAAGAATGGGCATACTTTAGTTGATGGATATTGTGTTCTTAAATTTTGCTACTCTGGTCTGGTTGTGAATATTTTTTTAAATATTGTGGTTTTTCACTATATAAAGACAATAAGTAGAAGGTCTCTCGTCTTTCTTGAATATGAGAAATTTCTTACTCATTATTTCTTCAAATATTTTTCTCTCCTATTTATTACTTTTATTTCCCTTCATTCTAGATTCTCATGATATGGCTATTAGCACATTTTCTTAGTTCACATCTCTTTTCTTTTATATTTTCTCTCTCTTTAATTTTTTTCAAATAGATTAATAGAAAATCAAGATAAAAATTTTTTAATAATAATAAACCTTTCCCAAAAAGGATAGGAAAAGATATTAGAAATATGAACCACTTGAAAATAATGGGTGTAAAAATTAATATTGCCAATATGAAAATACAATCAAGGGAGTAAATGGCAAAATGGATGCAGGGTAAGCACATATTGTTGGGTTTTAAAATCAGAGAAAGCTACCCCAACAATCAAATACTAAGTAATTGCCAAATTAAAAAATAAAAAAGAGTATTTCTATATTTATCTTGCTTGTTTTTTTATAATAACTGACATTAATTGACCACTTCTTCCTATTTGAAATCTTATTTTGGCCTTCAGCATCATTAGTTTTCTACTATCTTCTGGTCCATCAATTTTATTCTCTTCAGAGACTTCGTACTCTACACAAACCTTAAAAATTGGTATTCCCAAGTGTCACATTCCTGTCTGTTTGCTCTTTCACTTGAAAAAACTTTTGTGGACCAGTCTCTCTTACACATAGAGTTTTCTATTAGTATTCAGTTTGAGTTCAAGTGGCCAAAACAAAAAATGAAACAAAAAAATCTTACTTAGACCAGAAAGAATCTAAAATTGTAATAAATCTTAGAGTAGTCTAGGGACACAGGCTGCACTATTTATAAAAGACGTAATTCAGGAGTGTTATTGGAACAAGCTACATTCCTGGTTGCTGCAACTTTTTCCAAAGCTGAAATTGTCTGCCTCCTCCAGTACCAATTATAGATGGTCCTCACTCTTGGCTAAACAAATTCTAGGTGGGTTGATCACACACTTTATCCTGAAGAAGTCAAAACCCCTACTTGCTTTACTCTCCATGGGACAAGATTGTTGCAATTGCTCATTTACCACTATCACCAGGCATGGAAGAATGACGTGACACCTCACGGGTCCCATGTATTTTATATTTACATCTTCCTGCATGCAGAGTGTAGCAGCAAACCTAGCTTCTCATGGTAATCAGAGCCAATGATCCATGCAAGTAAAGTAACTGCCTGCTGTTCGATATATGGAGCCCAAACTGCTTGCATGGTAGTCATAGCTACAGCATGTGCCTGTGCCCCCTAGTAGAGGCATTTTCATCAGCTCTCACTACTAGTACCAGGACTCTGGACCTCTGATCCCTCAAAGCCCAAGGATTCAGGAATCTGAAACAAAAATCCTCCAGGTGGTTCACTAGAAATGATTTTTTGAGAGACCAGACATACTTCTATTTTGATTCCATGTATCAAAACATGACATATTAGCTATTGGTTTGGTGAAATTATTGTATTCTCAAGAACAACAATACTACTCAAACCCATCAGGACAACTTTTCTGTGCTGGGTTATTGTTCTATCAGAACTGCTGCTTCTGGATGATGAAGACTAGAGTAGAAACACTTGATTCCAGGATGATGAGTCCATTGTTACATCTGCTTCTGCAAAATAGTTCTCGTGGTCCACAGCAGTGTTTTTAGAGCTCTTGTGATGCAAAGTCAGCCATTCCTTTTCGACACCAGCACTAAAGCAGTCAGGGAGAAAGACTGACTGGCAGTCGCAGGAAAAATTGTATTGTGTACATGCATGAAAACACCATTTGTGGTGATGTACTCTAGTGAACATGAATATGAAATATGAAGATCTGACACTTTATGCCTTCTCAGAGTTTAATCCAGAGGCTTTTCCCCAAAGCTTTCTTGTCTTTAGTCTAAATTTGATAATTCCAGGTCCTTGCCCAACAAGCCAAGCCATTTCTCACACCAGTATCTATGAATATTCTTTATTTGGGCCATTTCACCCTTCATAAAAAATGACTGACTAAGTGTTCTGCTCACATTTCTGCTCCTGGGAGGATTTCCTCCACCAATATCCTTCTGAGCCATTCTGAGTTGGTTCATAGCATTGCACCAGTTCATCTTCAATTTAACTTAATACAGCATAGTAGATCAATCCATCTGTTAACAAAACTGAGCTCTTTTTCTTCTTCTGGCTGTTGGTTCTTGGGAAGACAACATTTCCCCACTTTAGGTCGTAGGTGCAAATTGAGAAGGAGGCATTGGTGCAACAGAAGTGACTGAAATGAAAAGTTGGCCCCATCCCAAATGGACCACTTCTGGGGTATGAGAAACTGCTGTTTCACTTGAATAACTCTTTCATTTGGTGAGTATCTTAGCACATTCAAGCTACTATAACAAAGTACCATTATTATATGGCTATAAGAACAGAAATTTATTTCTCACAGTTCTGGAGGCTGGGATGCCCAAGATCCAGGCACTGGCTTGGATTCAGTGTCAGATGAGAGCCCGCTTCCAGGTTTATAGATGGCCATCTTCTCACTGTATCTTTAGGTGGCAGTACAGTACATTCTGGGCTTCCATTTTTGTTGTTCTACTATAGTTTTCACTCTCATTTCATGTGTCAGGAAACCAATATGAATGTTATGTGAGATGCTCTGTATATCTATACAAATGATAATTACATCTGTCTTGCTTCTGAAGGTTAAGTGCTACCATCTGACCTCTGCCTTTCTGGGATCCTATCCTCGCCATCGATACCAGTTTGCTCAGTCCCAAAGAATCAAATCTTACAATCATCACTAGCCTAAAACAAAAACAAAAAGCAGCTTCGCAAAGATGCTTTGCTCTTGGTCCAGTCAGTGCATTATCTATGGCTTTGGTGAAGACCATTGTCAAGAACTGTGAATTATCTGTGATACGGCCCTACTTTATTTTTTGGTGACGAAGACTAGCCCTGAGCTAACATCTGTTGCCAATCCTCCTAGTTTTGCTGAAGAAGATTGGCCCTGGGCTAAGATCTGTGCCCATCTTCCTCTACTTTATATGTGGGATGCCTGCCACAGCATGGCTTGATAAGCAGTGCATAGTTCCACGCCCAGGATCTGAAACTGCAAACACCAGGCCACTGAAGCGGAGTACACAAACTCAACCACTATGCCACCAAGCCAGCCCCGATACTGCCCTACTTTTAAGCAAACAAATTATACTAATACTGTTTCATGGTTATTGGCAAAAGCTACAATATTCCTCTCAAAGACAAAAGACTTTATTATTCATAGCACAGCCAGCTACATGACTTTATGTCTGTGTCAGTTCCTCTTGTTCACTATGGTAGGCATTGTTCTCAGATGATCCCAGTGACCCTGCTCATCCTTGTATAAACATCTCTTTTGAATCTGGTGGAAACTGAATATTTTGAGATAACACTCCTGTGATTATGTTATGCTATATGGCAAAAGGGAGACTATCTTGAGAGTGGGCCTGACCTAATCAGATGATCCCTCTAAAAGCAGAGTGTTTTCTTTGCCCATTTGTGGAAGAGGAAGTCAGAGAGACATGCAGATTGGCCTGAAACAATGAAAACATCCATGTTGTGAATTTCCTATGGGGCCACATGACAAGGAACTCTAGGTGGCCTCTAGGAGCTGAAAGTGGTCCCTGGCGCACAGGTAGCAGCAAAACAGGAACCTCAGCCCCTAGAGTTGCAAGGAAATGAATTCCACCAACAACTACTGAAGTTGAAAGAGGACCCTGAGCCCCAGATGAGAACCACAGCTCCACTCCACACTTTGATTTCAGCCCCATGAGAGCCTGAAGAGAGAATTCAACCACGATGTGTCCAAACTTCTGACCCATAGAAACTGTGAGGTCATATATTTGTGTTGTTTTAGGCCACTAAGTAAGTTTGTAGTAATTTACTATGAAGCACTAGGAAACTAATATACCTCCCCTGCAACTCCCATAATAATGAAACAAGAGGCTGCACACACAGTAGGTTTGCGTCATGCCCAAGGAACTCCAACTTTAGTACACTCAAGCTTATTATAACAGAATGCAAGCAAATAAATCATCCCTTTACTCCAGAGGGACAAACTCTACATGCTAAGGCATTCTGAAATAAACACATTCTTGGAAAGGTAGTGTGGAACCAAAACAGCCAACACCTCTCCTCACAAGATACACAGAAACATGAAAGTCTTGTCTCCCAACAGAAGTGACCTCTGGCCCCTCCCAGAGAACATAGTCACATGGTGGGTTCTCTGATTTCACAAAAAATATAATTCTATTTTGTCTTTCTACTGTGTAATTACAATCTGACTTTCTTCCTACTCTACCTTATTTGGTGTTCAGGTGCCACAAAGTTACCCATTTGGTGACTGTTGCTTTAGTGTCATTATTAAGATAATGCTTATTGATAAAGAATCCAAGAATATGCAAAATATGTTTATCCATTCTTGTTATTTTAAATCTGTCATTGATTTATCATAATTTGGTTTTCTCAAGGTAACTTTTAATGCTATGTTTATCAAAAATACAATAAATATATATAGATATCATCTATACATCAAAAAGTAATTTCAACATAACTGTTCAATTTATAGAATTACATAACATGTCTTATGTATATAATATTTTCCTGAAAATTATATAAGCCAAGTGACAGGAAATATGCATTATACAATTTATCAGTTAAAATGTATTTGTAATTTTGTTATATTAAACAGAATTGTAATTTTTTATGTTTTATAGATTGTATAGAAAATACTGACTTCACATAAATCATTTTTTCTATAGAGAATAGAGAAAAATGTAAATAAAATTTTAATTTTGTATGTTTTACATAATTCCATAGTTTTGATTTAACTTTAAATCATTGGAGAACTCTAACTTTTTTGTATAAGGTTTAATTTTATGATTTATCAATTCATCTATTTTTAAAAACATCTTTAATGAGTACATGGCCTTGATGATGAAATTCAAAATATCACACAAATACTGACATTTTCAAAATTGAACTATAAAGAGAATGCTTTTGGGTTTTACAGAGAACACAGTGTTAATTCCTGCTTTAGTCACACTTACTGCACTCAGATTTCCTCTGAAGTTCTTGAAAATTCTGAGAAAATTTGCAAACTTTAAAGAACTTGAATCAAGAAAAAACCTTAAATCTGGAGAATTAGAAAAATCTTATTTAAAATGTCAAAATATACATATGTCACGTGATTTGGACTGAAATTGTAAGTAAAATAAAAATGTCTTAACTTGTATGTTTTAGCTTAGTTCTTTAGGATCAAAATGAACTTTAATTAGCATTCATATGTGAAAATATGTTAGTTATACTTACATCTATAAATATATGCATGTGTGTTATGTATACACAATTATAGCTATATTTTATGTATACACAATGAAATAATAAAAATGAATATAAAACATGCTGTCAGTGATTATCTCTGAGTGATTGTAAGGGAATTTTATTACTTTAATTGAGATTTTTCTACATATTCATAACTTCTCTAATGGGTATATTTGGTAATAGAAAATGTACACGTTATTTTGTCAGTGATGCCTTCAGCTGAAAGCAAGAATAGACAAAACAAAAAAGAAAGCTAAAAAGGAAGAAAGAAAGAAAAAGAAAGGAAGGAAGGAAAGAAAAGAAAGAAGGAAGGAAGGAAGAATTACTAATGGCTTTAAATGATAGGGTTTTAGAGGAGCCTCAGTTAGTATTTTCTAGAAAGATGTTGACATACTGCAGATTGCTGACTCCATCTTTCATGGTCAGCTCCAGGGAATTATAGAGAAAATACATCAAGATATGGAGTAAACTGTCAGATAACTTCTGGGTTGACAAAGTGCTGTTTGGAAATGGTGTATGAAGATTTGGTGGCAGTGGGGGAACCATGGCTCTGGGATTATAATAAAAGAAAGGAATTCTATAAAATAATTAAATATATATCTATTAATTACACTAAGATAAAAGGGAAACTAGAATCATTAAGTAATAAACAGAAATCATAAGACAAATCCAAGTGAAAATATATTTAAAAATGTGATTGTTGAAATATAGAAAAGAATAGATAGGATAAATAATAGAATGAATACAGCAGAGGGAAAAATTACTAAAATGATAGATTGGAAAGAACGATACTCCCACAAAGTAGTAAAAAAGAATAAACAAATAATAAATATATGGTAAAGGTCAAGGAAGATAAATACAGTATATGAAAGATAAGAGAGAAATGCTATCATCTCAGTGCCATAATCCTAATAACACAAATCCCAGAAAGAGAAAATTGATAAAGAATAGAAAAAAAATACTTGAAGAAACAAAAAATACAACTTTTGTAGAATGTAAGAAAGATGAAGAACCTCAGGTTAGAGAAGACTAGAGAAATAAGCAAATTTAGACACATAGAGACATTTAACAATCAGAGCACGATAAAAAAAGCTTTTGTAAAGAAAGAGATCATATGTAAGTGAGTTAGGGTCAACTTAGAATTAAATTTTTAGCAGCAAGACTTGGTTCTCAAGAAGACAACTGTATTTTCAAGAAGATAACACTGTGTCTAGAATTTTATATCCAGACAAATTTATGAATCAAATATAAAACCATTCTAAAAATATTCTCGTGAACATAAGTCCTCAGATTTGCCATACAAACATGTTGGAAATATATCTAGAAAAAATAGATCAGAGAGGCCGGCCCAGTGGCGTAGTGGTTAAGTTCACATGCTCCGCTTTGGTGGCCTACTGTTCATGTATTTGGATCCCCAGGACAGACCTACGCACCACTTATCAAGCCATGCTGTGGCAGGTGTTCCACATAAAATAGAGGAAAATGGGCTCAGGGCCAATTTTCCTCAGCAAAATAAATAAATAAATAAATCAGACAAGGAACAAATCCAGGAGATACTGCAAGAGATAATGAAGGATGGTTGACCAACTACTTTGGTAATAAGTATTGATGTGTCAAAATGGCTAAGATTTAAGAAAATGAAATGAATAACAAAATCATTATATGTTATAATATAAACATCATATGTAATATATAATTATATATAATGTTTATATATAAAAATTGTATTTATATATATAGAATTAAAATTTGACATGACAAAATTGTAGGGAATAATAAATAAGAACACCCTAACTATCTTGTCTCAAAGGAAAAGGTATGGATGTCCATTATTAAAAAAAAGAAGGGATTAAAAAATAAAGTTATAATCTTAGCCAAATTAAAACAATAAACTAACTTTTTGAAGCATTTTGAACTAGCCAATATTACAATAAATGTATATGCACTAAACTATCTTGTAAGATTTGATTGAAATAATAATCATATATGTTCTTTACAAGAAACACCCATAAACTATAAGCACTCAAAAAAGTTGAATGTGAAAACATGACATGAAAACATATCAGGCTAATAAAAATAAGGGGGAAAACTTTGCTGTTTAGATGCAGTCACATGCCTCAAATGAGGTTTCAGTCAATGACAGACCACATATATGACAGTGGCCCCAAGAAATTAGTACCATATATCCTCGGTGTGTAGTAGGCTATACCATCTTGGTTTGTGTAAATGTGCTCTATGATGTTCGCACAATGACAAGATCACTTGAGGATGAATTTCTCAGAACATATCCCTGTCATTAAGGGATGCATGACTACATTAAAATTATATAGACTTAAAAAAATATTAGTGATAGGGTTGTAACATAATGATAAAAATTTTAATTCACCAAAGGTATATAGCAGTTAGAAATGTGTTTGTTTCAACAGAATAGATTAAACATATATAAAGCAAAACTGATAAAACTAGAGGAACAAATTACTAAGTCCACCAACATAATGGGACATTTTAATTCACATCAGCTATTTGTTGATAGGTCAAACAGAATAGATAAAAACAAACACCAAATGTAAAGACAATCTAAACACAAAGGGAGAAATACAGACTGTTGCAACCAATAATTAGAAAGTGTAAATTCTTGTCAAACACATATGTAAAATATAAATAATTTGATATATACTAGGCATTGAAGCAAGACAATACATTTCTAATAGGTATCATGTAGTGGGGTTGAGACAATTAAAGCATGCGTGTGTATGTGAGTGTATTTGTGTACAGTTTAACACCACAAACACCAGTTATTTGGATTCGGTATATTCAAAAAAATATATTTCATAATATGTAAATGTATTTGCAATAGTTATTTACATTTTACGGATAACTGATGTATTTTCAGTAGCATATTCCACTCATATGTTCTGGAATGTTTTTAATTTTATTTTTTTACAGTCCATCTTGGTGTATTGTTGTTGATGATGCTCTTGTTTTTATTAATTTAAATAATTAAAGATTTGGTACTAGATACACTCAGAAATAAAAATATCTTAATTATCCAGAAACTGAGATAAATTAAGGAGATTAGCAATAATTTCACAGAACAAAAGAGGAAATTAAAAGAATATAGACTATAAACAAACTAGGAGAAAGTAATACAGCAAAAAATCCATTGCATTAGAAATACATGGGACAAATAAAATACAGAAATAAATAAATAAATCCATACGTCATCTTCAGTATTGAAAGTAGATGAAAGTCACTCTCCTTTTTGAATCTCATCAAACATTTACGGTGGATTTGTTTATGGTACAAAAATAATGGAAACAACTTAAGTGTCCAAAATGAAGGGGCTGGGAAGCTGACAAGAAAATATGAATGATTCTATTTAACTCAATCTGCATTGCAATATAAATAAATAACTACAAAAAATAAGCTTCCTCCATAGTTAGCATTGCTTCAATATCAGTTTTAGGTGGTAGCTATACAATATCAAGTATGTAAGTGTGAGCTTTCTAACCAATAGTTATCTAAAATAAATAATTTATGCAAAGAGAATTTCAAGAATGAAGCTCTGCTAGTCTATTTTCCTGCTCAATCAGTCACTTAAAATCAGGTTGCTACACAATAGTGCATTTTTCTCATTGCTATCACCAAAATATCTCACTTTATTCTCAAATCTAACACCTCCCTTTTTGTAGTCAGAAACTCTCCAGAAATGGAATTTCTTCCACTTGTTTATAGAAATTGAAGCATTGGCAAATAGCATTTTTATAGTAATAACACAATGCTCCTTCTCCATGAATAAACAGTATTATTCTAGAGATTCATTTCATAGTGATACAAGGAGGGTAGAGATGAGAATGACCTTTATAACAGGCAACAGCTATCAGTAGGTAAAGTAAGAATTTATACAGGGACATAATTGCATTGGATTTAAGGCCTTAGCTCAAAACTTCATTACTATAGGTACTAATGTGTATAAAATAATAAAGCACTTATATATTTAAATGGATTATTTGTATCATATTATCATTAAATTCTTAGCTGAATTTCTAACTCAAAACACTATTTAAAAATCTTTAGAAATGGTAATATTGCCTCTGCTTTAGAATAAAATTTTAAATTATGAATCTTTCCATTGTTATTAAAAAACACATTACTTAATACTAATGTAAGATTTACATTATTTTTTATATTATTCAAATGTCTTATCAAATTATTAATACAGCAGAATACAAGGGAAAAATAAAAAGATATACCACGCACATTCAAGGAGTTCTTTTCATGTTCAGTTTCTGGAACTTGTAAAAACAAGGACTTGATAAAAACATAGGCAGTAATGTTCAAAAATAGTCCTATTGCAGTAAACAATTCTTTTTCGTTTGAGCTATTTGCACAGTTATTTGGATAGGTGACAGAAATTTCATGTTATTACCTTGAACAACAATTAATATTTAGCAGTATTGTTACAGTAACTGTAAATTGCTACCTGTTTGTTAAAATAGTGACCTCCCTGAATGTCGGGATATTCAATCTAATTTATAAGAAAACAAACAAGTTTATGATTAAAATTAAATTTTCAGGTAGTCTTTTAACAAATTTTAATTTTGTGTTTCTCAGGCAATTAGGCTTGCGGTCATGGAAGCGGTAAGACACCTCAGCGAGACACATTAGCTAACAAGAACTGTGTGTACTTTTTCAGTGACTCGCATCTCTTCTAAGAACATTGTGAATTTTCTGTGCTTGATTTGCAGCTCATATGTATATATACAGGGATATTTTTTTTGTGGTAGATGGCAGAGCTGAATAATATTCCAACAGATCTGTAAAAATATTTTAAATGTGCATCAAATGAATCAGTTAATGTATTAGTTTAATTTATTTTTTTAAAAAAGACATGCCATTTAGAGTTTTCACCTGAGATTCTTGCTTTTTTGGCTGTGGTACACCTGCAAATCTAGAACCGTTTTTTGCCATGATCCGGAGAAATTCTTTCATTTCTTCCTTTATTTTTTTATATCAAGGACCCTAGGATCCCAGGTTTCCTATTTCTTGCTCTCCTCTTGTATTTTGGAGGAGATATATTCCGTTTATTGAACATGTACTGTATTCTAGGCACCATTCTAAGTACTTTACATTTTACTAAATCATGCATTCCTCAGAACAACCTTATGAGGTACATAGGGTTCATTACTATCATTGAGAATCATTCCTATTTTCCATAAGGAAAGTGAGGTTATGTAGTTGAAATAACTTGTCCAGGTCCCCATAATAAAGAAATGGCAGGGCCAGAGTCTAACCCAGGCAGAGAGAGTCCTGAATTTGCACTTCAAACCCATATGAAATTCTGCCCTTAATATTGTTGGGTGGCTCTGGTTCATGCGTCATTTTCTGACCTCTCTATATTATTCTTTAGGTCGGGTCTGTCTAATCGGAGAATGCTTATTGTTTTGGTATTTGGTTGTCTGTAATTCACATTTTGGGGTATAGTTGTGGCTTTGTGTGTATTTCAGAGTGGAATATGTAGAAGCTGTTTTGAGATCTGGTGGAGATGCTATTTTGATCCATAACGAAAACATCTTTTTTTATAACTTCTATCTCTTATTTTTATGTAACTTTTATAACTTTTGTGGTGGAAATTGCTTGAACATACTTAAAATTGAAGACAAAAGTATAGGGAAAGGAATACCTTTAAATATCCCAATATGGGAGTTTTTCTTTTGGTAATGGTGGTCTGCAAAGTTTGTCCAAACTTCCAGTTGAGAATAATTAGAAAACCTTGGGAAAAGCTATATCTCTGAAGCCATTGGGAGCCATCGTGTTGATAAGAAATTGCTGGATTAAAGTCTGGGACAGGAGTAAATAACTGAGTCTAGAATTGATGGCTAATAATTCTCTTGGGACAACTGCTGATTCCAAAATCGGTGGCTGAGAGGTTGAGAAACTGGGCAGAGAAGCAGAGAAACTTAGAGTGAATTGACTAGGATCCGAGGGGATGTAGTAGCCTACCTGAGTTTTACATCTTGCTAAAAGGGGGCTAGTAAAGCATCCTGTCACCAACAGTGGACTTCGATTTAAGACCCAAAAGGATAGAGGATAAAAGACACCAGCTTTCCGAGGGACAGAAAAGTAGCTTTAAATCATTTAACGTCCTAATTGTTTTAAGGTGTTAGGGGATAGTAAATGCCCCTAGTCCAGACTCTGGCAAGAATCAAATGAGAAAAATCAACAATAGTCAGAGACTCAAATTTTTCCTACATTTTTTAATATATAATTCCCAGCATAGCTTGTGAGAGATCGGCACCCATGGCAGAAAGAGTCTAAGGTGGCCTCAATGATCCTTGCCGATGGAATTCACGCCCTGGAATTCTTCCCTTGAGTGTGGTCCTGACCTCTGACTAGTTTCCAACCAATAAATATAGCAAAGGAGATGGGACGTACACAGTCACTATACGTAGGACTGTAATATATCGCTCGTGTTGCAAGGACACTCTCTCTTCCTTGCTGGATTTAAAGACTCTCTCATTTTATTCGATCCATACTAGCTTTCTAGTTCCTCAAATTTGCCATACAATTTTTGTACAGGATATAGTCCATATCCTAGTTCCTCTTTCTGGGGTTCTGTTGTCTTCATTGTTTTTTTACATGTTTGGTTTATTATTCTACATATTTGATATTTAATGTCATATCTGAGGCAATTTCTCTTATAAAAATTTGCTGCATAGACTACATTTTCTGTTAGAAAATACACAATTTGTTTGATAATAGCACTTGTCTAAACTTTCAATTAATTATCCTATTGGTAAAATAGCTGTTTGTATTTCATTTCCCTTCTCTCCACTAGAATTTAAGCTTTCTGATCATCATCAGCTCTATTGCTGTTGTTGTTGGTCAGTACCATATCTCAGATACTGGCATGGAGCCCGGGATCTAGAAGGTGTAAAGAGAAGTGAAGATTAAATGAATGACTTCAACGAATAAATGGCCAATAAGAAATTACCTAAGGCAGGTCCTAACATAAATAATTTTCCTGTAATGATCTGAACTACAGTCTGCGTCACTACCACACTTGCTAAACATTTAGCAAGTTCTATTCTACCCACAGCCTATGATGGTTAACTCTAGGGAATAAAGGAATTTAGGTTGTGTTGCATGGCATAAAGTTATACAGAGAATGTCAAGAGTTATGAAAAATACCAAAAGGAAAAGGTTGAGAAGTCTGTGAAAGATGGAGATGAGATTAGGAGAGATCTTAGCTCTGCTTCTTGGACCTTGCCCTTCACCTTCGTATTGCAAGGATCAACCAGAGTTTGGGATGGTATATATATTCTAAGCCTCCCTTGCTCCATTGCCCTCCACTTCACTGGATTTCTCCTCTCACTGAGAGCACTCAGAACTCTGTCCTCTGGTCTCTCAATGACTAAGACTGAGGGATGTTGTCCTATTTTAGACACTTCACATAGCATGGGCTGAGGCTACCGTCAGGTGAAAAGCTTTAAGAATGAGAAAATCACCCAGATCTTTCTCTTCTTCCAAGTGTCAAGACACCTACAGTTTTTCTCAATTTTGTCTTTTTCTTCAGATGGTATTTGTAATATTTTTATCTCAAGTTTATAAATATTATGTACAGATGTTTCGTCCAATATGAGGCACTTTGTCTTTACCAAAAGTAGAAATCGTCTGTAATTCCTTTTTTTCTTCATTTTTAAAGAACAGAACAAGTGAAATAAACACAAAATACTTTCTCATGTGCAAACATCTAATACTGGGCATTTCAGCAGAATAACGCGACCATGGCACCCAGAGACTTTGCCTAGATATAGGCAAAGGTTTGACCTTCAGCTAATCTCAGTCTTTCCGGAATGCCTTTCGCCCTGTCCCTGTAGATTAGACCTGAAGAAAATGGCTGCTTAGCTGCTGCCTAGAATTAGTTCCTCAGCAATAGAGCTTCCCAGAGCTGGTGCTGCAGGCAGCAGCCCATTTTGCTTCAGCATGATCCTCTTAAGTTTGTGAGAATTTTAGACTCAGGGGAGCTGACCTCACTGGCATGCTCTTCTTTCCTGGGTCTATATAAGTAGTAAAGTGTGTCCACCTACAACTGGCCCGTTTTATCTGTGCTGCTCAAATCAGTCAGGCCTCGGTGCTGGCCTTGCCTTTGTTGTATATGTGCTTAACAAAGATGATGGATTAAAATTAGTAATAGTTTAAGGTAAAGAACAAATGTATATAAACTTATAACACTTTATTCATCTTGCACACTTTCATATTGGATACCTCCGATTTAATTAGTAATCTACCTGATTTGGCTCCAGAATACAGAAAACACTGCCCAATGGAGGAGTGAGGGCACTTTTGTTGTTAGAGAAGTTTCTTTGTATTGAAATATGCAACCATATAAAAGTTTCAGAATCATAGTTTGCCAGTAATTGTGGTTTTCTAACTCAGCATTATCCTAACTGGATTCATGTCCAGAAAATTCATAGGATTCATTTATCCCCTATGGTGCTATTCAAATGAAGTAATTTGTAGAAATGCAACTAGTAACCATTTGGGTGGGTAGCAAACAAATTCTTAGAGTTCCACATAACCGACGTGCATTTAATATTTACCTTAAATGAAAATCACATGGGAAAAGAGGAAGATGAAAATTCATGTTGTCATGTGTCTGGGTCAATTACTTAAAACAACTCTGTTACTCAATAATCTTCTCAAAGTAACCTTATGGCATAGGCATACATATTTGAATACCTTAATATTTTAACTCTTGTTCCTTATGATATTTATCTTGTAGTTATCTTTTATGATACATACACACTTTTTGTTTCTTAAAACTTAGGGGCAATAGCAATTTTTAATCTAGTTCAAATGTCCTAAAATTATGAAAATGATTTTTTTCCTCTGCTGGCACAGAAGGAAACAAATAGTTTCAGGTGGGAAATGAATTAATGAATTTATATGAATATAAAATATGAAAGCACGTACATTAAATCCATTGAGAATATATTGAAAGGAAATGGGAAACTATTTTTAAGGATTGTTCACCACTAAGTGGAAATAATTTTCCCAGCACTAAATCAGGCAGATGTATATATATCTTTAAAGCATGTTAGAATTTGAAAATAAAGAAAGCATATTTTGTTTTCAGGAAAGTAGAATGTGTGGGATACAAGATTTTAACTAGAAATGTTGACTTCTAACAAGAGAACGACAACTTCCCCTAAGCCTGGAATCAAGGAAGTATGGATGGAGTCACATATAGACAATAGTGTTGAAGAGGAGGAACTTGAGTGCATGTAGATAAATATGTGCACATGAATGGATATGTATACACAGTCCCATCTGTAAGAAATATAATCTGTATGTGCATAGGGACGTAACTGTAATCAACCTAAATATTCTTTTCAGGTACACAAAATATCAGAAGGAGAAAGTTCATATTTAGATTTCTTCTGATGTCAGAGAGAAATAAACAGAAAAACAAAACAACCAATGCAAAGAGTCGTATGGGAAGAAATCAACAGAAATCAACAACCACACCAAACACAGTAGAAATTTAGAGAAAGTAATTTCTCCTCAGGTAATGTAAACATGATAACTGTACTTAATTTTTCATTCAAGATTTAGAACATTTTCTATCAAATCCAAATTTAGAACAATTTTCTTTCATTTAAAATTAGTAAAATATTAACATTTCAATTTTTCTTCAGAAAAATTTTTCTTTTAGAGTACTTAGTAACTCATTCACTTGAAATACAAACATTTATATGTTTGCAGGTTTTCATTTTTATCTGTAAACATATTGATTTATATATAATTGTTTTATCAATCTATAAATAAGTGTTTATAAATAATTGTTTTATGTAATTTATAAATAATTGTTTTATTATTATATAGCTTATATCACATATATTTGCTTATTTCACTTATCATTATCAAAACAATTTCGTTCTCCTTAATTTGTACCACTTTCTACTTCCTAGTCTGGGAGAATTCTTTTCTTGTCAACAAAACATTTATGTTTTTTTCAGTTCTTCACACTTTGCCCTAGATTAGTAAGATATCTTAAGATAATTTTGCTAAAAGATGTCCCTGTGGTTTTGATTTCTACTGAGTTTACTTATGGAACTATTTAATTATTTGTTATATAGGCTGATGCAACACCTGCCGTATTTAGAAATTTTAAAGGCAAAATAAGATTTGTGTTATATTTCTCTGAATTACATTCCCACTAGCTATTTTTAGTCATAATAGAAAACCAACCATAATTTTATACTGTAGCAGCTGTCTCATGTGTTCCTATGAAGAATAGTATAGAGTTTTTCTTGCAAAGGGACAAGAAAAATAGAAATCAAGATTACAAATATTTTAATTTTCAGATTTTTATCACATTATCAACACAGAAAAAAGCCTGCCAGAAATCCTTTTAACTATAAATTCTTTATTCTAAATCAAATAACATATCGACTTTCTTATAATTTATCGCAATGTAATTTTCACATTTGAACTTCATGGATTTGAAGAAGAAAATGGATTATGACTTCACTGAATGGAATAAATATAGCTATAATTATATTTGAAAATAAAGTGTAGACCAACATTATGTCTCTTCTAGGAAACTGCAAAGCCCAGTAGTGGACATAACAAGCATAGTGATATGTTTCAGTACTTCTCAAACAACATTAGTATAAGGAATAATGTTTAACATTAGGAGAATTCAATGATCAAGGGCACAAAATATTTTGTCTCCACCATCTGAATCTCAGTACATATAGCTTTTGACTCAGAGGGACATTTAAAATGGAGACACTTGAGGTTATTACCACATTGCTTTTCAAATCACTCTTAAAAAGGAAAAAATCTAGTCTGCTTTAAATCTAGTGCAATTTTAAGTCTATTACTAGCTGACCTCACAAAAATTCCTGTGCCTAGTTGATGCTCAAAATTCTTTTAGCAAGACTTAAGTACTTTTGTTTAAAAGCTAAGGGTACAATGATTCAGATCATAATGTCTACTTGCTGCAACTTGGGGAATAATGTTTGAGTCAGGTAAAATGCACTGGAAATATGAGGATCAGAGAGCAGAGACATTAGCTGTGGCCAGTGATGCCAAGAAAGGATGCGTGATCTGAAATCGTATGTAAAGAGGACAGACTTCAATATTATTGCCTAAGGTGTACTCAGTTTAAATTTTGCTCAAATGGACAAATAATAAATGTTTTCACTGTTCAAAAACATGTGTGATTTGACAAAGGAGTTGCTTTGTTAATGTTTGCTTTATATTTTATATGCACACCTAACATAGTTAACACTAAGTATAAAAACTCATTCCAGGAGCTACAGTGTCAATGCATTATATTTTTACAGTGTACAATGCATAACTTCAAAAGAAATGCATTTTTAAATGGAAATGATTATATCATGTTTAACACCACTGTATCTATAGGTACTATATTTTAAAGACTTTAAGAGATTCTATTGAGTATCTGAGCAGCAAAATCCCTGAACCTTATACACTGGGTCACAATAAAGATAAATGTCTAGAAGACATTCCTAATTTAAACTAAGAAAAATGCACACTTCTGTTGTCAAGAAATTAAAGAAATAAATGGCCAGTACATAGAAAGGTTAGGTTATATAGCAGAGTTGTAGCTGCTCTGTGACATTTCTACTACAAGCAATAGTGATATCAACATTCTTTTATTTTCCGTCTAGCTCACCTCTGCATCCCCAGAGATCAATTTTCAAGATATTTTTACCTAGAAATAGAGATGAAAGGTTTCTCATGGCCAGCTAACCCAACTTATCTTTTCTAGACAAAAAACATCTTAACTAACTTATGTCATATGGTATTTCATGATTATAAAACCCAAGGAATGATTTTCCCAGTTTGCATTATTTCCTACTAATTCTGATAGTGTTTGGAGCTTTCATTAATCCTTATAAACCAACCAAACACTGAATCACTCTTCATAACGTTAATCAATTAGCCAAGAACACTC
The DNA here is from genome assembly GCA_031878705.1 of Tapirus indicus. Taxonomy (NCBI): domain Eukaryota; kingdom Metazoa; phylum Chordata; class Mammalia; order Perissodactyla; family Tapiridae; genus Tapirus; species Tapirus indicus. Next base: position 7,523,828 of record CM062918.1, read on the forward strand.
ACGATGAATGTGTCAAGCACAATGCTGACTCATTGTAACAAATGGTATCCTTATGTCCTGATTTACTTGAAATTTACTGAAGATCTCCAATGAAAAAATTCTTGTAGAATCTAGCTTTAAATAAAGGTACATATATTTCAAGTAAATAAATGAACACTTGATAAACAATTACTTGGATAAATTACTATACAAAAAGCTATATAGGTTTAGAAAGTAATTTAAATTAATCTTTCTGTAATTTCAGATTCAATAATATAATGGAGAAAACCAACATGTTCAAACCTCCATGAAGAAAAAGGGATAGTGCAGGTTTGGGAAATGCAAGTTACTTCATGGACTGAAATTGAAAACTCAAGGAAAACAATTCAGTGGCGTCTCATGACCAAAAAAATGCATTTTTGCTGCACCAGAATCACATGCAAAGGGTCACCTGAGATCAGATCCTGGGTGAAATCTTAAGCATATGGCCTATATTTTATTAATTTTCATATTGCTATAATTAATTCATTGCCAGGCACAAATTACACATTGGGTGGTATTTTGGACACAGTATCTAATTTAATCCTAAGAAGGTCCTGTGGGTGTAGCTGGAGGAAGAGGTATATATTACCACATGATTCACAGTAAAACTGAAATACTAGGCATAACCCAGACTATGAACGAAATAACATACTATTTTTCTTGTTTTGAAAAATTGCTGAATAATTTTAAGCAGAACTTAAATAATTTAAGGTCAAATACAATGATGAGAATGTAAACAATGAAACTGGTGGAGTAAAGAGTAAAGCAGTTATCCATGATGAGAATAGAATTAATGCATAAACAGAGAAGATGGAGAGATAATGATCAATGGAAGAAATATATAGAAATTGAACTTTCAGAATTAAAGAATAGTTTGTTGAGAGAAATGGAGAACAAAGAAGATATCCCAGGATGTAATCAAGATGGTGACATAGGAGGCTCCTGAATTTCCCTCCTCCCATGGACACACCATATATGCAGCAACACATGGATCAATTCCCTCCGAGAGAAATCCAGATATTACTTGAGTGACTCCTCTACATTGGGCAACTGAAAAAATATCCACATTGAAACGGGCAGGAAAAGCTGAGACAAACTCTCACCGTGGACCCCAGCTCTGACACAGCACTTTACAACTGGGAGAGAACTCCCAACTCCTGGCTTCTCCCTGAGGAGTGAAGGGTTTGGACCACACACATAATGCCCCATTTTTAAATCTGCCAACTGAGGAACGGGAGAGGCCCCCAAATCAGCTAGCTCTGAGAGCCAATGGGGCTGGCGTTCATGAGTCCCACAGGACTATAACACTATAACAGAGAAAGAAGAAGTTGTTAACAGCTCTGGAGCACTCCCCATCCCCCCAATCCTGCCTCGATGCAGAGATTGCCGACGAAAACACCAACCGCCCAGTTGTTTCCTGGAAGAAATTAGATTGCGCACTTTACCAGCTGCTGCCTGAGTGTTCGGCTTCTAATTAGCCTGCATCTAAGATTAAGAAAAAAGAGAGAAGACTCAAAGAAAGAAATCAAAAATGAAAGAAGAGACATTACAACTGATAAAACAGAAATACTAAGGCTCACAAGAAATTACTATAAACAAATATACACCAACAAAATAGAAAATCTAGAAGAAATGGTAAATTCCTAGAAACATATAACTTATCAAGACTGAATCATGAAGACGTAGAAATCTGAACAGACTGATTACTAGTAAGGAGATTGAGTCACTAGTCAAAAACCTCCCAACAAAGAAGAGCCCAGGATCAGATGACTTCACTGGTGAATTCTACCAGACACTTAAAGAAGAATTAATGCCAATCCTCCTCAAACACTTCTAAAACTTTGAAGAAGAAGGAACTCTTCCAAACTCACTTTCTGAGACCAGCATTACACTGCTACCAAAAGCAGACAAGGACACTACAAGAGAAGAAAATTACCAATATCCTTGCTGAACATAGATGCAAAAATTCCCAACAAAATATTAGCAAATCAAATTCAACAATAATTAAAGGATCATACACCATGATCAAGTGGGATTTATTCCTGTGATGCAAAGATGATTCAACATGAGTGAATAAAAATTGTGGTGCACCACATTAATAGAATGAAACATAAAAATCACACGATCTTCTCAACGAATGCAGAAAAAGAAGTTGACAAACTTAACATCCTTTCATGATAAAAACTCTCAAAAATTAAATATAGATGAAATGCATCTCAACATAACAAGGGCCGTATATGGCAAGCCCACAACTAATATCAGACTCAACAGTGAAAACTGGAAACTTTTCATTTAAGATTGGGAAGAAGACAGAGATGCCCAATCTCGCCTCCTAGCCGGAGCAGTTAAGCAAGAAAAACAAACAAATATGTAAACAAATTAAAAGGAAGAAGTAAAATTGTCTCTATTTGCAGATGTCATAATATTATATATAGAAAAATCTAAAGATGCCATCAAAAACTGTTAGAACTAGTAAATAATTCAGTGAAGTTGCAGGATATAAAATCAATATACAAAAATCAGTTGTGTTTCTATACAACAATGAACTATGAGAATGAGAAATTAAGTGAACAATCTCATTTACAGTAACATTAAAAACAATAAAGTATTTAGGAAAAAATTTAACCAAGGAAGTGAAAGATCTGTACAGTGAAAACTATAAAACACTGATGAAAGAAATGAAAGAAAACACAGGTAAATGGAATGATATTCCATGCTCATAGGTTAGAAGAATTAATATTGTAAAAATGTTCACACTGCCCAAAGCAATCTACAGATCCAATGCAATCCCTATCAAAAATCAAATGGCACTTTTCACAGAAATAGAAAAAGCAATCCTAAAATTTGTCTGGAACCACAAAAGACCCCGAATAACCAACTATCTTGAGAAAGAACAAAGCTGGAGGCGTCACACTTCCAGATTTGAAACTATATTACAAAGCTATAGTAATCAAAGCAGTATGATACTGGCATGAAAACAGACATTTAGATCAACGGAACAGAATAAAGACCCCAGAAATAAACCCACACATAAATGGTCTGTTACTTTTCAAGAAAGGAGCCAATAATGCACAATGAGGAAAGGATAGTCTTTTCAACAAATTGTATTGGGGTAACTGAACAGCCACATGCAGAGGGATGAAACTGGACCACTATCTTACGTCATACACAAAAATCAATTCAAAATGGATTAGAGCCTTGAACGTAAGACCTGAAACCAAAAAACTCCTAGAATAAAACATAGTGTATAAGCTACTTGACATTGGTCTTGGCAATTATTTTGTATATTTGACACCAAAAGCAAACTTGTTAGTGGGACGACATCAAGCTAAAAGCTTCTGCACAGAGAAGGAAAACATCAACAAATTAAAAAGCAACCTATGGAATGGTAGAAAATATTTTCAAACCACATATCCAACAAGGGGTTAATATACAAAACATTTAAGGAACTCACAAAACTCAATAGCAACAAACAAAAAACACAATTAAGAAATGGGCAAAGGACCTGAACAGACATTTTTCCAGAGAAGAAATTAATTTCTTGAGGAATCTCCATACTGTTTTCCATAGTGGCTGCACAAATTTACATTCCTATCAACAATGCCCAAGGGTTCCCTTTTCTCCATATCCTGACCAGCATTCGTTATCCCTTGTCTTTTTGATAATAGACATCTTAAACAGGTGTGAGGTGACATCTCATTGTGGTTTTGATTTGCATTTTACTGATAACTAGTGATGTTGAACACCTTTTCATTACCTGTTGGCCATTTGTATGTCTTCTTTGGAAAAATGTCTATTTAGGTCCTTTGCCCATTTTTCTTTTTTGTATTTGAGATGTTGTTAATTCATTTATTTAGTTCAGGGGTCATAAACTTTATTCTGTAAAGTTCCAGGTAGTAAATACGCTAGACTTCCCTGGCCATATCAACTCTGTTGCATTTACTCAAATCTGCCCTTATAGTGTGAAAGCAAGCCATAGGCAATATGTAAAAGAATGTTTGGCTGTGGTCCAATGAAATTATAAGGACATTGAAATTTAAATTTCTTAAAATTTTTAACCTGTTACAAAATATTGTCTTATGATTTATTTTATTTTAACCATAAAAAATTACTTTGAAACAACATAGCCATTGAAAGTTCTCAAAATACTTGATGACATGATTATATATTACAGATCGCATATTTTACAGAACTCAGTGCTAAAGTCTTACCCGTTTGAAGAAATCTCCATTGTTGCAAATCCAAAATAACACTTTTATTTCATAATTACTTAAATCTTTTCATTTAAGTAAAAGGCTTAATTAAATTTAACTTATTCAATGCTATTTTGGGGGTATTGATTATTTATCAAGAAAACCTATACTTTAAAAGATGTTGTTAAGAATTACAAAATCAAAAACCAGATTTAGTTTGATATTAATGTAGCCTCACATGTATTACTGCATGCTATTTCTTTATTGAAATCCATTCTGAGACAGTATAGAATCTAAATATATTCACATGACAAACATCAGGGGAAACACTGTTAAAAATGACAATTCCTGATTTTTCTTGGAAAAATATAGTTAACATTGGTGTCATAATTAACAAATGGCCAAAAGTACAGTAGAAAAATAGTAAAAGTACAAAAAAATTAGAAAATCTAATATTGAAACATAGTAAACAGCCTTTGCAAAGTTGCAATTACTGTGGTTAAATAGAACCACATTACATTTTAAAATACAAATTTAATGGTCATTAATAAAGATATTTATTAAAATAGAAAATATATTAATTGTATGTAACATTAAAAACATAACAGATGCTGTATTTTAACAGGGCATAATTTATAATTACTGGGTAAACTGACAATAAAGTACGTTAGGGGAATTTATTCTTCATTAGTAACTCACAATACCACGATAGTAAGAAGGAGTTAGTTTTGGTAGTAAGCACAATCATCAATTGTTGAAACTTGTAGCCAGATTTTTACTTTGAATTCTGACATTCTACATAATCTAAATATTTTCAAATACTATAAAGTTCTTATAAAATTTATGAATAACATAAAATTAAAAGAGGAAATATTTTCAATATTCATATTTATGTTCTGATTAATGAAACATTAAATTTGGAGGTATTTAATAAAGATAAATATTGGAAATAAGGTTTCATCTGTATATGCGAGGATGCTGTTTTCTCTCCTTATCCATAATGGAGAGAGAGCATTAAGCATGGAAACTCATGACATACAAGTCATACTCTGAAAATGCAACTGAAGTTAGCAAAACTGTAATATTAGTATCCACTATCACACTCCTGCTATGACTAAGAATGGGTGTCAGCTGTTTGGAAGAAATGTGTGCGTTTTCATGAGATTTGCCACAATGGGAGGGCAGAGTGGTGGGAAAGAAGAGTAGGAGAGAAGGAAAGTCTCTTGCATCTATCCAATAACAGTCATTCTATAGATTAGTATACACAATGAAGTAGTTATAAAATTTAAAATTGTGCTTATTGGAAGTAAGAAAATATTCAACAGATTAGACTTTTCTTTATATTTCACATTTTCATATAAGGACTAAGAGTGTGTGTGCGTGTTTGTGTGTAATCTTTGAATGTTAAATATGTAAATGTAGGTATGTTTTATCAATGACCAAATACTTCAAAAAGTATGTTGCCATAATTCACATTATTTTCTGCAATAACAAATAACTTTGGTCAAAATTCCAGAGAAAGTAGGCCTTGTCTGCTTTTACTCTATATTGCATTCTTTGAAAAATATCAATATATATTAAAAGAGTGCAAAAATATGTTATCTTTTTCTGTAAAATGCAATCAGATGTTAAAATTAGATAATTACAAACACATGTTTTATCTGATTATTCTCCATGAGACTTTCAAAATTTGGGGAGTACCCAGAACTCTTCATTGTATTACACCAACTAACGTTTTTTAAACATGTAGCATCATAGCCTCTTCCTATAGTATTTACACAATCATTGTGTATGACAACTGAAAATATCTCCATTCATTTCCAAAATGCATTTTTGTGGGAAATACTGTTTCCATTGAGGAACATCCTCTAAATTCTCAATTTATTATTATTGATTATGAGTATCAGATTATTTCCTGTAAGTAATTGTATCTGAACATGATTCTATATAAGGCAGTACAAAATAATCGTTACATGTACAGTCATGCATCACTTAATGACGAGGATACATTCTGAGAAATATGTCATTAGGCAATTTCATCATTGTGTGAACATAATAGAGTGCACTTACACAAGCCTAGATGGGATAACCTACTACACACCTAGGTTATGTGGTACTAATTTGGTCAGTCACTGACCAAAATGTTGTTATGTGGAGCATGACTGTGTATGTTTATGAATATGATAATACATTTAATCATATACATTTATAATGATACAGTTCTAGTTTTGAAAACCCAAACGTGTTGCCACACGGGTCCATTATATTTCAGACATGCTTAGCTTGAAACATCCCACAAATATGAGGGACAAACAACAAATAGAGAATAAGAGAGAAATGAATAGCATTGATCAATGCTAAGTTGGAAGTAAATAAATCATAATTTTAAAAGGGTACAAATTTATTTCCTTTTTGATAAAAATTCTAGATTGTTATAAAGCCTGTTAGACATAGAACTCTTAAACTTGGTAAAATAACATGATTAATATTGCAATTTTATTTCATTATATACTTTTGGATAAACTATAAATTTGGAAATGGTAGGTTTTCTTTAGGGTTGATTAGATAAGAGGAGACTTAGGCTGGGTCTTTGTACACATTGGTTTTAGAAATCAGAGTAAGCAATTTTGAAAAGGCTATAAATGATTCTGAGCCTTCTTTACCCATTTCTGCCATTATGCCAAAAGCAAGACTGTTGCTGAGGGAAGAATTGGCATCTTCTACAAGGCTTCCGCTCAGAAGGAAACCTGGAATCAGAGCCTTGACTTTTTCTTCAATAAACTAAAAAAACAGTGATTATTGAAATTTCTCTGTGGCACAGGCCACAGGCAGAGCAGGACAAAGATTAATAATGCTCCTCAGCACAGTGATGGGGTGCTGTCGTGCTCAGAGGACAGGGCCAGATCCTCCCTACTAGAGGGCCTGTTCTCTCTTCAATATGCCATAGAGAGGAAACAGTGTTTAGGACAGAGGTGCTAACTGAGTAGACAGACTACCATGTAGGGAGGCCGGCTGAGGTGCTGCACTCCTTTAAGGAGCTTTGGGATAGAATTTAGTTCATCTTTATTGATTAACATTCATAACCCACCTTGCGCCTTTACATCTTTGCAAATGCAAACACCCATACCCTCTTGACTAAGACATCTGATGTTAGGAGACAACGAGAATTTTGGAAGGAATCACTAAGTGCCACTTTCTCCGGTGAATAGGGGTGATTTGCCAAAGAGCAGGAGAGATGAATGTATTCCGACTGAAAGGATTCAAGGTGAAGTGAGAGAGAGAGAGAGTGTGTGTGTGTGTGCAGGTGTGAACATTTGGAAGGAGAATGAAGTGAGGAGTAGAAATGATGTTCACGGATACACACATCTCTGGATGGTATTAAGTTTTGAACCATCTTCCCTTCTGTGGAACAAGAGAAAGTTTGATTTTCTGAGAACTTCAAACTTTTGTCTTCCTAACTTTGATTTTTCCTCAGGGATTGCTCTAGGGCCTACACTTTGAGTATATAATTTTTCATATGTGCATGTCACTAATTTGTGTTTGTGCACATCTGGTACTTGTATTTTTCTAAAGGAAAATGGCAGCTAGAGGATCTTTTTAGTCCTTCAGAAGTTGGGGTCATTATCCCCTTGAGTGAACTATGATCTAATCACTTTCAATGACTTTGAGTGGCAACAGAGATGCCTCATCTCATCTGTGACAGATACTGAAGGGAAATATACTTGAGAGGTAGAAAGATTAAACTTTCATGTTCTTGAAAGGAGCAAAGATTTAAATTTGGGCATGTTACATAAAAGTTCATGTTTGAGATAGTAGTCACCTGCCATGTCTAATCCTCTTTTTCTTCTTCTCATAATTCTGGACATTTTAGTGCTATAATTATTCTGGCCCCAGAGCATACTTTCTCTATTTTCTTCCCCTTTCATTTCATTCCATACTCCTGTCTTTCCCCTTAAACAGGAAAGGGCAGAAACCAAAACAAAACTTTTTTTTTTTTTTTTTGGAATAAGGAATCAATGTCCTTATTACTTCCATTCATTTGGGTAACACAAATTATATTTTGCTTACTTAATACCCAACTATACTGACACATATACTGACATCACTGCTCAGGCAGTGGGTCAAGGGTCAACAGAGCTATAGAAAAGTCAGTTCAGAGAGCTGACTCACAGAATTGTATGTCAGGGTAAGGGCAGGCGTTACTGCCACAGTCAACTGACACCTGGGAGGTACAGTGCTGCAGGCATAGGTTCAAGAACTCTTCTCATGTGAAAAATAAGTCTTTCCTGAGAATCTGAAGGTCTAAAGTAGGCAAATTCAGGAAATGGCATACTCTTACTACCAGACTTGGACATATCAATCACAGATTTCAAAGCTTTCACAAAATAGCTTCATATGCTTAGTTGCAATAAGAGATGTATGGGCTAAAAGAGAAAAAAGTGTACATGTATAATTGGTTGAATACTTAAAATAAGTATTGGCAATTGTTATTAATAAAAATAAATTGCTTTTATTGATTCTATGTTTACATGTCAGCCATTGTGATGTTTTATAAAGATTATGTCCTTTAATATCACAAAAAACCTATGATCAGAGCTACAATCTCATTATATAAGCAGGCTGGAAAATAATATTCATTTTTAAGTATCAAAATGCCATGAGTTAGATTTTCTGGTAGCTTACCTCTTTCCAGGTTATAATGAAGTGTTTTTCACTGGTGGCACATTAGTAGGTGGCATCACCTGCCTGCTCCTTGAGCCTGACCTAGGATGAATTCTGACCAGGAATGAGAAAAGCGCTGGACCCAGACTTCAAGTCTCCAGCCTTCCCAATTCCTAAGTCACCTCAAGACAGAGTGAGGCCATCGGGGAGACTTTGCTGTCCTTAGTAAGCATGTACAGGAATGTGGAAGAACACCTTTACATGCAGCTACTAGTCACCTCTCAATTCACTTTACTAAAAAGGAGAAGTAAGGTCTTACAAGCATGCCATGTTATTCCAGAAAATTGCATTCTACATATCTACTTGCTGCAATTGAGCCTCTTCTTTTTGGGGAGGTGATACGGTAGCATCTTTATATTTGTCAAAGTCTCTGGTCATAATACACCATGCAGAGCTTTTCCTACAGATTAGGCCCAAATACCCTCCATTTTACCAAATACCTATTTATTTGGGTAGTTTGTTATTGACTACCCCACAGCAAAAGAGAAATTTTAAGGTTTAAGGCTGTGGATGCCTTCTGAACTCGGAGACTAGGACAAGTCTAGTAGCTGTCTTCATTTCTACATTAGGATATATTATTCTTGTGCTGCTTCCTTGAGGATGAAGTTCTCGACCTTATTTTCAATTCATGGCATTGTCCTAAGACCAGGTTCAGTTTGGTAGCAAATGGTCCCCTCCAGATGCTCCAAACTTAGTCACGTTTTCACAGTGTGAGGAGAGGCCCCTGGGTTTCTATGCTCCTACAGCTGGAGGGCCTGTTCAGTCCAAGCGTATGTGTCATTGACCCCTCTTCCCTTTTTTGGAAAGACTCCAATTTCCTTTTCCAAAAATTCTTTGCTTGGTTTACTATTTTATTTTCTCCATGCTTCCACACACATTACACTGTGAAGGAACCACTTACTCCTAATCACACGGCTGTGATTACAAAGCAGTTCACATGCATGGCTTTTCAGCTGAAACATTTAATTTCTAATTGTGCATCCTGCATAGCCTTCAATGTTGATTGCAAAACATTTTCTACAACTTCGTCAGACTGCAGTGGTACCTCAGGAGGTATGAGCACAGCCTGAGCCGGGTTAACGAATACTCTCCAAAACCAGGTGTCTAAAGTTTGTCAGTCATAATAAAAATAGTGTCCTGCTTGATTCTAGGGTAATAATTACATTAAAGATGCAGTTGTTTGCTACACAACCTCAAGGCATCTCAGATAAATAACCCAATTATCAGCTCCAGTACCTCGTCCTTTGTGACCCAAATACAATTTGTTCAAAATCCATAACATGGGTGGTGGGAAGTCCTGCCTTCTTGATATCTCTGTTTTATTTTGTTTGGCTTTTTGTTTTTATATTCACCTCTGGGTCTAAGTTTCAGTTTCCACTGAATTAGCTCATTTTGGTAATTATTTCACCAGCCTATATATGAGGTAGTTCACATTAAGTTTAATTATATTGTAAAATACTCCCTTCGTCTCAATAATGTTTTTGAGGCTCTCCTCCTAAGATCTCTCTGTAAAATCACTACTTTGACATGGCCACTACTAACAATAAGATCACAATAGCTATGTTTCTGGATCATGCCACAGCTAGTGAAAAAAAAACATTCTCAGAAATTTCCACATAAATGTATATGCATGTGAGAGGAAAGAGTACTATAGAAACAAACTCTATGCTAAAATATGTAGTTCTGGAATTATTTGGAAACTCTTTTCCAACAAGGAGGTCTTATAATTATGATGTAGATTAAATAAATATTATAATTTTTTAAGATAAAATTAAAATTTTAGAATGTAAAATCTTTCTTCTTGTTCTGGTAAAATGCTAAAGCAATCCAAACCAAGATGTTACAGTTACTCAAATTTTTGTAAGTTGGTTTTCTATCATTATTTTAATATTTTATAATTGTACATTGTGTTATTTGCAGCAGAGATAGCCCAAGAGAGGGAAAGACAGAAAGGTGAATTGACCCCAACTGCTTCGGATGTCAGGGGTGTATTGTCTGAGGGAGAATTGAACTTGTGGACTTGCCCAGTAGTGAGAAATTGCTATGATATTTCACATTTATCTGTGTGGTATCAGATTACAATTCACATGCACACACACTCACATTCTGAAGTCCTATCTTGGGTGTTTGTACTTGAGAAAGAAGGAAAAAACAAAAATGCCAACTACTGTCAGCTTGCAATTGGCCTAGCACTAAGAGATGGGACATGGTTGTCCTGATGACATGAGACACCGTTGCAGAACACCAGTGTCCAAGAAGGTCACTCCACAGTCATGATGGAGAGAGACAAAAGCAAGACAAATCTGTAGTCATGTCCAAACACAGATAAGAACACCATGAAAACCACAAAACTGACCACATATCTTTTTTGCCTTGCTTCTTTACCAAATCCAGCTTTAGCCCTGCTTCAATCCTCTCACTCCTACACAACAATAGGGGTGTTGGTCCTGTGTAATGTCAGTACTTGACCTAAAGCAAAATCATGCCCCCTTACACCTTTTACCAATCGCTTAACACAAGCCCAAACCTCCTCAGCATCTCTTTGAGTTGCTCCATGATGTCTCAGGGATGTTCCTAGTGGTCTTGACTGGTGGGGGTCTGCTATGGACTGAATGCTGTGTTCCCCCAAAACTCACACATTGCATTCTCCCCCACAAGGTGATGGTATTCAGAGGTGACCTCTGGGAGGCGCTTAAGTCATGAGGGTGGAGCCCTCATGGATGGGATAGTGCCCTTATAAAAGGCACCCCATGAAGCTCCCTAACCTCTTCTGCCATGTGAGAACACTGAAAAGACAGTCATCTATGAACCAGGAAGCAGATTCTCACCAGACACTGAATCAAACCTCCAGAACTGTGAGGAGTGAATTCCTGTTGTTAATAAGCCACCCAGTCTATGGCCCTTTGTTATAGCAGCCCAAACAAACTAAGACAGTGTCTATCCACCTTTGCAAGGTAATCCCTAAATCCCAGCATCAAGGCCTTGGCATCAGGTCTATTCAAACATGTTCTATCCTCATGTTAGGTGCATGGGTGAGGTAAATTATAAAATATGGACACAAATTTTTCCTCTCCCTTCATTTGTATCCTTTCAGAGTGTCCTGCTAAATTGCTCCAGGCCAGCTTTGTGACTTGTTTTAGCCAATGGGATGATAGAAAATGTGACACAAAATGACACTCATCAAGTACATCTCCTTTGGGGTTGTTCTGTTGCTACCTTTGGAACCTACTTGTAGATGAAGAAGCCCAGCCTTGCCTACCTTCAAGATGACGAGAGACACGGGAATATGACCAAGTTCATCCTGATGCCGGCCCTGACACCAGTTCCCCTATGCTGACCTCAGCATATATGGGGTTTAAACCAAAAGCACTCATTGCCTTTTCCCTGCTCCTCTAAGTTACATTCACATGTAAACACCAGTTCTTTTAACCTTCGTATCGCTGAATTTCACGAGGCAAATAGACATTACAAATTGTTAAAGCCCAGGTGGCCTCACGTTGGGCTTACACTACAGTCTGGTCAATTACGGACCCTTTGAAGTTTTGTTACGGGGAACCTGTTATCCAGAAATTAGCAAGAAGCTGAAGCTTCCCCAAGTCCTTGGCGTCCTGGCCCCCAAATCCACCATTCATCATGGAAGCAGACAACCAAGGGCACCCAGCTGAAGATTCCCCTATCTCAGCCAAATTCAGGCTGCTAGGAGAGTGCCAACCTGTAAAGCCACAACTCCCCCTCCCCCATCTAAATCCTTGTAAACTTTGTAATCTTTAAGTGGCGACAGTTCCCTTCCTCTCCCCAGGGCCCAGTTTCTGGTGGCGTGGGAAGATTGATGGTCGGAACACTGGACCTTCCGCTATAGATAGAGATAACAACTGGCTCGGTGGCAGAACATCTGGCACCTTCAAATGATCGCCCACCAAATGTTTGCAGAGCATATTCTTCCCCACGGATTCCCCTTTAAAAGCCCCAGCTACTTATGCTTCAGGAGCACAGCGGGTTTGGAGGCCCTGGCTTCTCACATCCTCATTTTGCTAGAAAAAATTAAAAATTACTCTTTCTTTTCCTCAATCCCTTGTCATTGTGTTCATTGATTCAGCTACAGTGACAAGGTCCCGTTTTTTTCCGGCAACAATCCCATCACCCCTGTTGATACTGGGCCAACCACTAGACATATGAGTGAGGTCATTCAGACCATCCAATTCCAGCTGAGCCAATTGCAGAGAAGAGTTGAGCTCATCCAGACTGATAAACTACCCAACTAAACCACGGGATGGTGAGAAATAACACATTCGTGTTTTAACCCACTAGTAAGTATGGGATGGTTTGTTGCATAGAAAATTTAATTGATAACAGGCAAGATAATGTGAACTATAAAAGGAACCATGTAGCATATAAACCCTTAAGTAAAGTCTGTTCTATTTACATAGAATAGAAGTTATTAGCCTGAGAGTAAGATATCCCCAGTGCATTAAGTGGCTGGTTAAGGAAGTGGAGGCTGTTCTTCAAACAAGGCAGGAGCTCTCTCTTGGCCTACAGTTATCCTGACAGCCACGGGCCTCATGGAACTAGCCTATCCAAGTTGTACACTTCAAAGATAAGTATACTAACCAGGAATATTTCACCTGATGACAATGCATTTCCCTCTATGTAGCTTTTCTTAATGATATTGAAACTTTTTTGAAATACCTTTTGCAAATAAACTATGCAGTGGTTAAATTATTCTGTGAGAAAAATCTCATTGTTCAATAAATTTTGAATAAGGTTAGACTTTCTTATGCCCATGCTGGCACACCAATTAATTCAGTTTTCTCCTAATGGTAGAATACCAGAAATATATGATTATTTACAACTGCAACTTTAAAATAATTTCTATATTTAAAATTTCAAAGGGAAGAATTAAAATATTTGACAAAGATTGACACACAATGAATGTGTAGACGCATGGGAAAAACTCACTTTATGTTTTAGCACTATAGGTTTTAACTACATTAACCGTATACCCCTGGATTATGTTTTACTTATAAAATCTAGGGCAAGATCCATTTATGTTCCCTGGTTATTTATTATTGATACTAGGGTTTTTGCTCTTACTGCATCAGAATAGCAATCCATTTACACATAGAAGTATTCCACTTACCTTTCACAAGGCTTAACACATCCCAAATCTTGTCTCTAATATCCTGAATTCAAACAATTGATTCAAGTACCCGAGGTTATCAGATTAACTCTTATGCTCTTACAGAACACCCAAGTAACAAACTACAAAAACAACAAATAGCAGATTTGGGTTAGAAGAAAACTACTTCAGCTAACTTAAGCACCAAGAAAATATGTCTGGGCATTTTGTTTATACCAGTGAACTTTGGTAAGGATTGTGGTCTTACGCACAAAACTAAAGTTAAGGCAGTATTATTCTGCATATTTTCTTTTAGCAACAATAATAACTATTTGAAGATCCATTGCATCAGGATAACGTTATTAATAATTTTCATGGATCTTCGCTGATTGTGAAGCCTCTGGGATACCTCCATGTACTCAACTACATATTCAAACAAGCACAGAATGGTTTGAGTGTATCTTGTAAATATCTCTTAGATCTTGTTGCTTGTCTTCATTTTCAGTGACCTTGCCCATCATCTCTCTTCCAGCTTCTTGAAGTAGATCCTTAAATGCACTCTCAGGGTTCAATCTTACTCTACTATCATCAATTTTTATTTTAGCTTGGGTTACCTTTCTAAAATACAAATCTGATCATGTTTCTTCCTTGCTCAAAGCCCTATAAGAGTCCCTCATTACTGCATAAAAAGTCCATCCTCTTACATCGCCTCATGTCCACTTCCTTCTTCATCTCCACCTTTATCTCTCACCACTCATTTAATGAAAATGTCCTCCACACACATATCCACATTATGCACAGTTTCTTTGAGAATTAAATTTTGTGAATTAATTTTATTTCAACAAGATGCATAGTAATTGCTTAGCCTTTCTTTCTGTTTTAACTGTTGGGACTTTTATATCATGGCCTTCTCATGAACACTTGAGCTCTTTTTTAATTTCTTTGTTATAGTACATCTTTATCTATCTTTTTAAAAAATTTCATTAAGGACACATGAATTATCTTTTTAATTTGTAAAGGATCTGACTGTTAAATGCTTATATAACTGAAAATATATTTATGACTATTAAAAGATCAACAAGAGCCAGCCTTGATGGCCTAGTGGTTAAAGTTCAGTATTCTCACTGCTTTGGTGATCTGGGTTCATTTCCTGGTCATGGAACCACACCACCCTTTAATTTTTACTTCAGTGTTCTCATCTATGAAATATAAAGAGTAACAATTCAGTGTATCTCTGTGTAATTTACAAAATAATTACCTTTTGACCTTGCTAAAAAAGGAAATAACCAGCTTCCAAAGTAAAAACATACTTCATTAGAGCTGTTCTGAAATGCAGAAATCTGTATTTTCATTTTTAGGTACCTTAGATTATTCTGAAGCATATGGTCCAGCACAAGAACAGTAAACCAAATAATCTTCAATTTCCTTTCTTATGTGAAAGAATGTGTTTCTGATTTCTGGTTTATACTTTTGAAAACAAATGAACGTTGTGCTGTAAGATTCTTTTAAACTGTTGCATTCCACCACCACAGTGGCTCCTGTTTGCCTTCAGTTTCCCCTCACATACCCACCGGAAGTAGAAGAGACTACAGCTCTTACCTATTCCCGTCCTATCCTTGTCTTTGGCGTGGTGGGGTGGAGAGCATAATTATCTCTTTAGATCAAGGCCCTCGTGTGGAGAACTGTAGTCAGGTCGCTATACTCAAGTGAAGACACCAAGCTGCCTCATCTATCCCCGGACCTGATTTAAAACATGAGATCCTGGGGCTTGAGCCTCTGCCTGATGTTGTAAAAGACACAATTCTGGTGGTCCATGGAGGGGAGAAAGCATATTTTGAATATGGAAGGAATGTAAGTAATTTGTGGGCAGATGGCAGGCAGTGGTGATTGTAAAACTCGTCAGTTTTTTTTTGGCATTCCTTTCACAAAAATTGGAGTCTAATTGCCCACTTCTCAAATATGGGCAAGCATAGTGACTTACATTTAACAGACAGAATGTAGTGGAATTGATACTGCTCGACATTTGCAAATCTTAGGTCTCTCCCCATTAGGATTCATGCCTTTGGAGCCCTGAGTATCCATGGAGGATGTTTGACTACCCTGAAGCTGCCGTATTGGAAAGACCACGTGGAGAGAGAAAATATAGACAGAGATGCCCAAAAAGTGGGATCTGTTCCAGCTTCCAGATGTTCAAGTCTTCCCAGCTCAGACACCAGACACTTGAGTGAAAATGCCTTTGAGACAATACTCTGTCCCCAGCCACTCTATCAGTGCAATGTCGTGAGAAATCCCACCCAGAACTACCCAGCCACGAGGCAGGTTCTCTGAAGATTGCTCATGAAGAATCTCTGGAATTCTTTAAGAAAGGGCAAGATTCTCCCTAACTAGTGCATTAATAAAGGAATAAGAAAGTTGTATCCAGGATTGCTTGTCAAGAATAGTTTAGGATTTATTATTTGCAGCACCTTAAAAGAAAGGGCTGTAAATGAGGGTAATGCACCCCATCTTCTCACAAATTGGGAATGATTAAAATGCATCATCACAACATTCAACTGGAAAGTAGCCCAATACATCGGAAAAGCAAAACATTCATTGAATGCAGTGAGTTTGGCCATGAGAGTATTTGTCTATGTGCTGGGTGTGGGTGGCTATCAGAAATAGATAAGAAATAATTTTGAACATAAAAAAGTACAAGAGCCCAAGAAGATATGGTGAGATCTGCTAGGAACATTTAATAAGGGCCATGTGGCAAATAGATTTTCATATTTGGCTGATTGATTAAGTTTTATATACTTACTCTCTAGTAGAAGACAAGATTTCACCAGGGCAAAATCTAACACAGCATTCAGTTTTTTTCATGCTTCTGAGAAGTCTGCGCTGTGCATTTTGGATACAGCTCTACAGTTTGCATAGAGCAATATGGATGTAACCACCATCACTAGAGAAGGCTGGTGCTGGAAAAATCCAAGGAAGATGGGAGATAACTCCAACCTTGCAGAACATCCTGAAGATGATCAGATTTCACATAGTGAGAAGAGAAAGGAGTGGCGTCAAGCAACATTGCCATTGCCTGACACTTTCGGATAGTTAGGTAAATATGGAAGGGAGAATACCAAGGGCACTCAGAGGAGGTGTATGCAGGGGGTGTGGGGCAGGGTTGTCCCCATATATATTGAGACATAAAGATATTGGGACAACTGGATTCTAGTTCTGTCTGTTTCACTAACTACTTGTGTGAAGTTTACCAAGTTACTCGGATTTTCTGGGCATTATTTCTAAAATCCATGATCGAATAATTAAATGATCTCTCATGTTTCTTATCACTTTGAAAATTCAATTATTTTAAAATTCTCAGTTTTCACTTATTCATGTTTTCTGGTGTAGAAATATGATTCTTTAAATATAACAGCTAGGTAGAACATTTTTGTCTATTCTGTAGATTTAAACGCCATATTTAAATATTATTTTAATTCATAATTGTCAAGATTTTCCCTCATTACTTCTTTCAGTTGATTACTGGACTATATTTTTTGTAACTGAACCTGCACAATCACACACACACACATACACATACATTCACACAGAGTAGAAAATTATTTTGGCTGCATGTAAAATAACAACTAGTAAAAATGCAAGTGAATCTATATCTATATAAAAACTCAGAATTTTTGAAAGAAAATGATTTGAAGTTGAAGCAGTATTTCAGTGGCCAATAAGATGCTGTGTTTAAAAGTTCCATTTAAAATATATTTAACAACTCGTAGATTTTGAGTAAAAGGAAGGCTAAAATTTTGATTCGGGATGAAATTTTTGTCCAAATGAATTAAGTGTAAATGGTTTTCCTGAATTGTGAATCTAGTAGTTAATTCATTTTCTTTCTTTGAGCACTCATAAGTATCAATTCTCTTTACAAAGAACTGCACTGAATTTATGTACAAATATTTGTATTATCACACTGGTCCATCAAACTCAGTTACTACCCAACCAAGTAGTAAAACTAAGTGTTTCCTGTACTGGATTACTTTTTAGTGTCTTTGAAACAAAGTTAGTTTTCTCCTGAAAAATAAAATTCCTAATTCCTATGTAGATGGATCATACTAAGATTGGATGGTGTGAATTATGACGCTTTTAGTCCATACTTGTGAGCGAGGTAATACTATACCGATTAGACCAATTTTGATACTATGACATAGAAGTTCAGTTATGTCATATTAAGTGTGAGTGGGTGTGCATATTTGCTACATGCACATAGATGTATGCACATCACATATTTGTCATATTTATAATTTGTAAAGCCATAAATGTTCAAAGGTTGTTCTAGCAAGCAGATAATATACAAATGCACTCTGACAATTTTGAAAAGTAATGTATACTTTGAAAAGTATATATATATAATGTATACTTTTGAAAAGTAATGTATACAAATTGCAGCATGTCAGAATTTCCTTGACAGATTGTTGTAATACCAAATAGATACATAGGACTGCTGTTTCTATAGTAATAGCATAGGCTTAGGGAACCAAACACAGGAAAGAAAATTTTAATGTTCATACCTATCAACCCCCATCCACATACATGATAAAAGTGGGTTTTTTTGTATATACATTATTGCCCACACATCATTATCAATAATTAAAAAACAAAATTTGACTATATGGCTCTAATATAACTAAGCATAGGTTCATTCTAAAAACTTTGAAAAGGTTGAAACTTTGGTTTTCTGTTGATTATTTGATCTTGTTCATGTTCAAATTTGATTTTCATGAATTACAGTGATATAGGCATAGGATAGGTGTAGAGATAGATATTTATATTTTTGGAATTTTATATGTAGATCAATTCTTATCATTGACAGGATAGAGCTGTATTGCTCAATTTCAGATGTAAATGCATGTGTGTGTGTGTGTGTGTGTGTATCTATCTCAGAATTCTCAACATTGACAAAATTGACATCTGAAACCAAATAATTCTTCATTATATGAAGTTCTCCTGTGTCCTATAGGATGCTTAGCAGCATCCCTTGTCTCTATCCACTAAATGCCAGTACAACCCCCACACTCCCAGTTGTGACAATCAAAGATGTCTCCAGACATTGCCAAACATTCCCTGGGAGACAAATTAGCCTCAGTTGAGAATGACTGGTCTAGTGTTTTAAAAATACTCCTTGCCAGCCAAATATATAGAAAGGTTGTTAGAAATAGATTAAATATTTAAGCATTTGAACTATTTGAAAAATATTATGAAAATTTGCCTGATAAATTTGCATTGACTCTTCCAATGATTCAAATCTTGGATTTTTAAAATATTTTAGATAAATCAGCAAATTCCTTTCCTAAAAGATGTCATTTAATAATACGTAGTAAAGAAAAATCACACAATATCTGTGTTAGGAACTGTAAAAGTACAAAAAGTACAAAATCCTATTTACAAGCTAATGACTGGCTTGCTGTGGTTTTGTTTAGCTGGCAGTTGAGTTTTTCTTCCCAGTTCAGTTCTGCTTACTCACAGTAACAGACTCCTCTGAGCATTTGCACCTCTTCAGTGCCCATCCCTGTGGGACACAGGGGCCAGCAGCTTCTCCCAGCACCCAGCCCCCTTGGCAGAGAGTTTGGCAGCAGAGTCTCTCCAGCTCCCTCAGTGCATGCAGGTTCTCCAGTTTCCAGCTCCTGCAGCACACAGCTGTGAGCGTTCAGCTGTCGGCGCCTGTCCCCACCACAGGGCAGCTGTATATCAGAGTCCCTGGAAGCCTTGAATTACACCTGGCTTCCCCAGTGCCCTGCTCCTGCAGGGCATGACAGCCAGCAGTACCCAACAGGAAACAGCTTTCCCTGGCACCGCAAGGGTAGATTTCTGGCAGGTTCCACCACAGGTAAAACAATACAGGTACTTCTCTGCCATTCAGTGAGCTCTGTCGTGACTTCTCCACCAAGATCTGGATGACAGCCTAGGGGATGCAGGATTCTTCCGTGGGCATTCTGTCTCAGCCTGGGGATAAGTGACGCTGTTTCTATATTTAGAGTTCTCCTTACTTTTTACTAGCCAATCTCTCCTTACTCTAATCCTCTGTTATAATTGACAATTCTTTATGTTAAACTTTATTGTTCAAATTACTATGTGGCTTCTTTCTCCTGATTGGACATTAGCTGATAAAAGTATGAATGCAGGGCAATGCAAAATTCATAGTTCACAATTCCATTCATTGATTTTAAATTATAAGTTTAAATTTGACTGTCACTTAATATTCTAGCATCTTTGTCATTGTAAGATTCATTATAACCATACTTTGTATATTTAACACGAACCTGTCATTTTTTTCCCAATTATTTTATTGAGACCATATTGGTTTATAACATTGTGTAATTTCAGGTGTACATTATTACATATCAGTTTCTGTAGAGACTGCATCGTGCTCACCACCAATAGTCCAATATTTATCTGTCACCATACATAGGTGCATCTTTACCCCTTTTGCCCACCCCCCACCCCCTTCCCTTCTGGTAACCACTAATCTGTTCTCTTTATCCATGTGTTTGTTTATCTTCCACATATGAGTGAAATCATGTGGTGTTTGTCTTTCTCTGTCTCGCTTATTTTGCTTAACATGATACTCTCAAGCTCCACCCATGTTGTTGAAAATGGGACGGGTGTGTCTTGTTGTTTTTTTTTTTTGAGGAAGATTGGACCTAAGATAACATCTGTTGCCAATCTTCCTCTTTTTTCTTTTTTCTCCCAAAGCCCCAGTACATAGCTGCACATCCTAGCCGTAGGTCCTTCTAGTTCTTCTATATGGGACGCTGCCTCAGCACAGCTTGATGAGCAGTGAGCAGGTCCACACCCAGTATCCGGACCCTGGGCCACCAAAGCGCAATGCATGAACTCAATCACCATGTCAGTGGGAGGCCCCTGCATCTTTTTTACAGCACAGTAGTATTCCATTGTATATATATACTACCTTTTCTTTAGCCATTCATCAGTTGATGAGCACTTGAATAGCTTCCACATCTTTGCTACTGTGAATAATGCTGCAATGAATACAGGGATGATAAATCTCTTGAATTGACAATTTCATGTTCTTTGGATAAATACCCGGTAGTGGGATAGCTGAATTGTGTGGTATTTCTCTTTTTAATTTTTTAAGAAATCTCCATACTATTTTCCGTAGTGACTGCACCAGATTGCATTCACACCAGCAGTATATGAGGGTTCTCTTTTCTCCACATCTGCTCCAACATTTGTTATTTTTTTTTGTCTTGGTAATTATAGCTATTTTGACAAGTCTAAGGTGATATCTCATTGTAGATTTGATTTGCATTTCCCTAATAATTAGTGATGTTGAACATCTTTTCATATGCCTGTTGGCCATATGTGTATCTTCTTTGGAAAAATGTCTGTTCATATCCTCTGCCAATTTTTTGACTGGGCTGTTTTTTGTCGTTGGGTTGTATAAGTTCTTTATATATTTTGGAGATTAACCCCTTGTTGGATATGTGATTTGCAAATATTTTCTCCCAGTTGGTGTGTTGTCTTTTCATTTTGTTCATGGTTTCCTTTACCTTGCAGAAGCTTTTTGTGTGACGTAGTCCCACTTGTTTATTTTTTTTTCTTAGTTTCCCTTGCCTGAGTAGACATAGTATTCGAAAAGACTCTGCTAAGACCAGAGTCAAAGAGCGTAGTACCTATATTTTCTTCTTGGAGTTTTATGATTTCAGGTCGTACGTTCAAGTCTTTAATCCATTTGAGTTAATCTTTGAGTATGGTGTAAGACAATAGTCTCCCTTCATTCTTTTGGATGTGGCTGCCCAGTTTTCCCACCAACACTGAAGAAACTTTCCTTCCTCCATAGTATGTTCTTGGGTCCTTTCTTAAAAATTAGCTGTCCATAGATGTTTGGTTTTATTTCTGGGCTTTCAAACCTGTTCCATTGATCTGTTTGTCTGTTTTGTGCCAGTATCATGCTGTTTTGATTACTATAGCTTGGTAGTATATTTTGAAGTCAGGGACTGTGAAGCCTCCAGCTTTGTTCATTTTTCTCAGGATTGCTTCAGCTATTTGGAGTCTTTTGTTGTTCCATATAAATTTTAGGATTCTTTGTTCTATTTCTGTGAAGAGTGTCATAGGGATTCTGATTGGAATTGCATTGAATCTGTAGATTGCTTTAGGTAATATAGACATTTTAACTACGTTAATTCTTCCAGTCCATGAGCATGGATTATCTTTCCATTTCTTTAGTCTTTTCTAATGTCTTATACTTTTCAGTGTATAAGTCTTTCACCTCCTTGGTTAAATTTATTCCTAGATATTTTATTCTTTTTGTTGAGATTGTAAGTGGGATTGTATTCTTGACTTCTCTTTCTGCTAGTTCATTATTATTGTATAAAAATGCAACTGCATTTTGTAAGTTGATTTTGTACCCTGCAACTTTGCTGTAAGATGTTGATTATTTCTAATAGTTTTCTGATGGATTATTTAGGGTTTCCCATATAGAGAATCATGTTGTCTGCAAACACTGAGAGTTTCATTCTTCCTTTCCAATTTGGATAACTTTTATTTCTTTTCTTGCCTAATTGCTCCAGTCCAAACTTCCAGTACTATGTTGGACAGGAGTGGTGAGAGTGGGGACCCTTGTCTTGTTCCTGTTCTCAGAGGGATGGCTTTCAGTTTTTCCCCATTGAGTATGCTGTTGACTCTGGGTTTGCCATCTATGACCTTTGTTATGTTGAGATACTTTCCGTCTCTAGTCATTGAGCATTTTTATCATAAGTGGATGTTGGATCTTGTCAATTGCTTTCTCTGCATCTATTGAGATGATCATGCAATTTTTATTCCTCATTTTGTTAATGTAGTGTATCATATTGATTGATTTGCTGATGTTGAACCATCCCTGTGTCCCTGGTATAAATCCCACTTGATTATGGTGTATGATCCTTTTAATGTATTGTTGTATTCAGTTTGCCAAAATTTTGTTGAGGATTTTTGCATCCATGTTCATCAGTGAAACTGGCCTGTAATTAACCTTCTTTGTGCTCTCCTTGTCTGGTTTTGGGATCAGAATGAGTTAGGAAGCATTCCATTTTCTTCACTTTTTTGGAATAGTTTGAGAAGTATAGGTATTAAATCTTCTTTGAATGTTTGGTAGAATTCTCCAGAGAAACCACCTGGTCCTGGACTTTTGGTTTTGTAGCAGCTTCTTAATTACTGTTTCAATGTCTTTGCTTTGATCTATTCAGATTCTCTACTTTTTCTTGATTCACTTTTGGGAGGTAGTATGAGTTGAAGACTTCATCCATTTCTTCTAGGTCATCCAATTTGTTGGCATATGGTTTTTCATAGTATTCTCTTATAATTTTTTGTATTTCTGTGTATCCATTGTAATTTCTCTTTCATTTCTAATTTTATTTATTTGTGCCTTCTCTCCTTTTTTGTTAGTGAGTCTGGCTAAGGACTTGTCTGACTTGTCAATTTTGTTTATCTTCTCAAAGCATGATCTATTAGTTTCATTGATCCTTTCTACTGTTTTTTAGTCTCTATTTCATTCATTTCTTCTCTAATTGTTATTATTTTCCTCTTTTGCCTGACTTTGGGCTTTGTTTGTTATTCTTTTTCTAGTTCTGCTAGCTGTGGTTTAAGATTACTTATTTGAGATTTTTCTTGTTTGTTGAGGTGGGCCTCCGTTGGTATAAATTTCCCTCTTAGAACTCCTTTTGCTGGATACCCTATGAGTTAGTATGTTGTATTTTCATTTTCTTTCTTCTCGAGGTATTTTTTTGATTTCTCCTTTGGTTTCTTCCTTGATGCAATGGTTATTCATTAGCATGTTGTTTAGTCTCTGCATATTTGTGACTTTCCCAGCTGTTTTCTTATAGTTGATTTCTAGTTTCACAGCATTGTGTCGGATATGATTTCAATATTCTTAAGTTTATTGAGGCTTGCCTTGTTTCCCAACAAATGGTCTATCTTTGAGAATGTTTCATGTGCACTTGAGAAGAATGTGAATTCTGCTGTTTTTGGATGAAAAGTTACATATATATCCATTAAGTCCGTCTGATCTAGTGCTTCGTTTAAGGCCACTGTTTCCTTGTTGACTTTCTGTCTGGATGATCTACCCATTGATGTAAGTAGGGTGTTGAGATTCCCTACTATTATTGTGTTGCTGACAATTTTCTCCCTTTAGGTCTGTTAATAGTTGCTTTATATACTTTGGTGCTCCTGTGTTCAGTGCATATATATTCATGTGTTATGTCCTCTTGGTCAAAAGTTCCTTTTATCATTATAGATTACCTCTCTTTGTCTCTCCTTGTCTTTTTTATCTTGAAGTCAGACTGGTCAAATGGCAACACCTACTTTCTTTTGCTAGACATTTGCTTGGAGTATCATCTTCCATCCCTTCATTCTGAGCCTATGTTTGTATTTAGAGATGAGATGTGTTTCCTGGAGGCAGCACATTGTTGGTTCTTGTTTTTTTAACCATCCCACCACTCTGTGCCTTTTGATTGGAGGATTCAATCCATTTATATTTAGAGTGATTATTTATATATGAGGGCCTATACTGCCGTTTAATCTCTTGTTTTTGCAGTGTTCTATATGATCATTGTTTCCTCTCTCTTGTATTTCTGACTGCCATTTCATTTTGGTGGTTTTCTGTGATGGTTTTCTCTTTATTTGTGATTTGTGGCTTTGCTTTGATTTTTTTGTTTAATGGTTACCATGATGTTTTGTAAAAGATCTCATAGATGAGATGGTCCATTTTCTCATAGCCTCTTATCTCCATTGGCTTAAGCAGGTTCCATTCCTTACCTCCTTCCTTTCTGCATTATTGTTGTTCACAAATTATTCTCTTCTGTGTTGTGAGTTGTGACTAAATTGAAGTTTTTGCAATTATTTTTTATGCTTTCCTTTCCTTTATCTTTTATGTTATAATTAAGTGTTTGCTAACCTGTTCTGATAGAGAACTGCAATTTTCTGATTTTGTCTGTCTATTTATCTCCTTGCTCCAAGCTTTGTAGGCCTTTTCCTTTTTGTTTCAGGTATGAGAACTTCCTTCATCATTTCTTGTAAGGAAGGTCTAGAGGCAATTCATTCCCTCAGGTTTTGTGTATCTGGGAAAGATTTTATTTCTCCATCATATCCAAAGGATAGTTTTGCTGGATAAGTATTATTTGCTGAGAGTTTTTATCTTTCAGTATTTTGAATATATCATTCCAATCTCTTCTAGCCTGTAAGGTTTCTGCTGAGAAATTGGCTGAAAGCCTGAAAGGGGTTCCTTTGTAGGTTATTTTCCTCTGCCTTGTTGCCCTTAATATTTTTTCTTTGTCATTGACTTTTGCCGGTTTTAATAGGATATGACTTGGAGAAGATCTTTTTGTACTGATGTAATTAGGAGTTCTGTTGACTTCATGTACTTGTAAGTCCACTTCTTTCCCCAGGTTTGGGAAGTTCTCAGCTATTATTTCTTTGAACATGCTTTCTGCTCCATTCTCCTCCTCATCTCCCTCTGGAATACCTATAATCCTTATGTTGCTTTTCCAAATTGTCAGATATTTCTCAAAGAGTTTCTTCATGTCTTTAAAATCTTAGTTCTTTCTCCTCCTCCACCTGAAGCACTTCTATATTTCTGTCATTTAAATCACTAATTCTGTCCTCCATAACGTCAGCTCTATTTTTTATGGCATCTAGAGTAATTTTTATCTCATTAATTGTATTCTTCATATCCAGAATTTCTGCTTGGTTTTTTCTTAGAGCTTCATTCTCTTTGGTGAAGTATTCCTTTTGCTTATTAATTTTATTCCTGAGCTCATTGAACCGTCTTTCTGAGCATTCTTGTAACTTGTTGAGTTTCTTTATTATGACTATTTTGAAATCTCTGTCATTTAGATTGTAAATTTCTGTGAATGTCTGATTGATTTCTAGAGACTTGTCATTTTCCTTCTGCTCTGAAGTGTTGCTGTACTTCTTCATGGTGTTTGATATAATTGATCCTTTGCTTGTGCATTTGTGGTAATATCAGGTCATAGATTCCACCTGCCACTGCTGTGGGGGAGCAGGAGCTTTGTTTTTTGATCCTTTCCCATCTGCTGGAAGTTCTGCAGGTAGGGTTGCTCTGCATTTGTGGGGGCTGCCTGCAGCCACTCTGCAGGTTGCCTTCATGTGGGAAGGGCCTCTGCACTGGGTGGGTGGGTCAGGCACCCTACACAGGGCCTCTGTGCTTGGCAGGGGACCAGCTGAGCTGCTGTGTGCTTGGAGGAGGGGCTCCCCCTCAATGGCTGAGCTATTCCACTTGGTTTGGAGCATTCCCACTGGCAGGGCTGCTGGTGGGTGCTCCTGTCAGCCAGGCTACAACTCCAAAAACATTCACATGGGCTGGGATGCCACTGCTTCCTCTTTCAGTCATGCCAGCCACTGTGTGAGGATCCACAACCTGACTTGCTTCCACCCATGAAAAGGAGGGGTGTGCTCACCTAGTTCCACTGACTTTTCAAGGATCCGGTACATCCACCTTCAGATGTATGACTGCGTGGATCTCTCAGACATCCTGTTGTGCTGTGCAGGGAGTCCTCTGCTGGCTAATGAATGTCCATGTAGTTGCAACTTAGGAGGGAGAGACAAAATGTACAACTCACTCTGCCATGATGCTGATGTCACTCCCTGGCACTGTTATAATGCATTCAAATATATATCATGTGAGTTAATCTTTACAAAAACCATGTAAGGAAGATAATATTATTTCCCTATGTTTAATAGATGAGTGAACTGATTCTAGATAGGCTAAATATTTTGTCCAACATTATATAACTCAATTAAATGGCAAAGTTGAGATTCACATACAGTGGGTCTGGCTCCATAATCTATGTTATCAACATAGTGCTATACTGAATTAAGGTTTTCTTGCATTCAGCATACACATGTGTCTCTTAAATAAGAATGTACTTGTATTGCTTGTATTAATAACACAGGTAAATGTCATCTAATCATCTCTCTATGTACACCCATCTTGGATTATTTCTACACCAGTGAAGAAGCACAATGCCATAGAATTTTCAGTTACCATTAATTATAGGTACAGATCATATCTAAAACTGTATTCATGACAGACGTTTAACCAGACACATTGAGGAACTTGTCAGGGAAATAAATTATCTGGTTGTCATTATATTTTAATTGAATTTTCATCCAGAATTAATTACTTCAATTTTCTAAATATGTGTTTATTTTCTAAACACATTTCTAAAATATTCAATTTTCTAAATATTCTTTCTAAATATGTGTTTATTTTCATCATAGTTTAAAAATAACTGGAAAAAATGTGGTATATCCAAATTTCACAAGTCACATACTCAACTCACTAAATAGCAAGTTCTTAATGTTCTGGATTTTCCTTCCTGATACTTACTACTTCTCAGTACCTGACTTTTGTGTAACTATATGTGGTCTGCCTCACCTTATAGAATACAAGTTACTTGTGGGGAAGAGCATTGTCTGTCTCATTCTCCTTTAAAGCTTAGCCTGCTCGTGTTGAATGAATGAATGCACAATGGAAAATAAAATAAATCTCACCAATTTTATTTTTCTAGTTAGTACCTTAAATCTGGAATAAGTTTTCTTGGAGGGTAGGGGGATCTGTTGTTATATATATATAGATCATCTAGACCACAGTGCACTTTTAGTCCATCCCTCTTCCCCAAGGTATGTCAACACCATTCTCTTATAGAAAATTCTTTTACTATTAAGCTCCTGCCTATATTTGATATGTTCTGAACAGTTTGTGCTCAGTAAAAGTTGTTTGTGGATTCTTTAATCTACCACTTCTAACTCTAAATGAGGAAGTATAATGAAGAAGACAAAGCATTGCATCTTCTAGGTGTCAGTGCTTGGAATTATGTGTTCCTTCTAATGATGCTATGTTGAGGAAATGGAATGTCAAGTATCATTTTGAGCCTGTAAATGTGGCAGGTTGCATAATGAAAAAGAAAAAGTGGCAGTTGTGCAGAGAAACATTGGTGGAGCCTTACTGCAGAATTGTAACCAAGAATACTGGGGGCGAGCTAGAGGATATTTTAAGCCTTACTCTCATCTCTTTTATTTGTTTATTCTCCAGTTCTATGTTTTAATTAAAAGAGTAAATTGAAACAGCCTGAATCTTTTAGCACTAACGTTCTCTAGGGATGTTGCACAGCCAATTGGGTTAAGAATCATGCATCTGCAACATAGTTTTCAGCCAACTAGTCAATGACTAGCTCTCTGGCCCTGGATAAATCTCATAATCCTTTGTAACAGTTTCAATCCTGGCAAAGTGTAATGGCAAGTTTGTCAGCTCACAGTTCCAGTCACTAGGAATAAAACGTCTCTAAGACAGCACTCATGACTAAGGGCTATTGGATTTGCTCCAAACCCAATGCTACAAAGGACAAAAGTTGACAGGTCTTGATGATTTCCTTCAAATCAGGGCACAAGGAATTTATTAATAATTAAAAGCAAATAGAAACATTTAATCAAAGAATAATGAACCTGAAATATTTAGTTTGCACAGTAGACTTATATGTATATGTGGCAAATAAATGAATCATTTCAATAGACCATCTCATCAACATTTTTCACTTTCATTTACTGATTTCTATGTAGACAGTTTGTGAGATTTATAATTTCAGATAAGAATGTGGCTTAGAACAGCAGGCTGGATTTTGATTTAGACAACATGGCCCTCACAAAATTGAGTTACAGACACAATGTTCTTTAATGGACTCAAGGGTCCAAAACAAACAAAACTAAGAATGAAAAAAATAAACACTATCAAAATAAAGCAAAGACAATCTGATAGACAAAAGCGAAAAAGTATTCATCCAGTCCCTTGTTCTGGTGGAGCTGCACATGTAATATTCAGGCAATCAAAATTTATATTTTCAAGATAATCTGCACATGTGATTTTCTGTTTGACATATTTATGTAATAATACCTTCTTTTGAATAAACCCATAGCACCATTCTTGAGTAGATTCTCTTAAATTATAGAAGACTAAAATGAACACTGAAGAACTGATATTAAGGTAGAGCTGTATTAATCTCTCTTCCTTCATCTCCTTTCCAAATATTTCAAATTATTTTTATATACTGGCTCCTTTCTGTTTTCTTAGCTAATATCTTGTGTGTGTGTGTGTGTGTTTTAATGAGGAATAAAAATTTATTTCAACCAGATGACCTAGATTGGGTTTAACAATCTAGAATTCCTAGAATTCTTACAGGGCTTGGAAACAAACAAACAAACAAAACTCAAAGAAGCAAAGGATCATAGGCATTATAAAGAAGAGAGAAAGAAATTAAGAAACTGAGAAAGAAAGGACAGAAAGGAGGGAAGCAGGGAAAAAAGGAAGAGAGGAGGGAAGTGGAGGCAGTGAAGGATAAAAAGGATATTGTGACCCCTGTCTAAAGACATTTGGATTTATATTTTTAAATATTTTGAGTTATGTAAGTGACTGTTTGCCTGATGTAGAGTTATTCTCTTTGAGACAAAATAAACTTGTAGGTACATGGATGGTTAAGGGAAAGGTGAAGAATTGCTCCAATATTGTCACAGGTTTCAGCAGACTGTGAGCAGTCAACCCTTTTTGCTGTAGACTTTTTGTCTCCCAATAGTTTGACAGCACGGACTCCAGGCTTTCCCCACACTAACAAGTCAAAACAACTGTGGATGCCAACTCTGTGTGTGCTCCTGTTCCGAGGGCTGTTCACATTTGCTGTGGACTTCCTTGGGTTCATCCTTCAGGTCCTATTTGATGCCACACTATGCATCAAGCTCTCTCTGGACCCCCAAATTCAGGGAAGGCATCCCACCTTTGTGACTCCATAAAACACTGAACTTACATGTGATATCATTCACCACAATATATTGTTGGTACCTAGCTACTCGTTTTTCCTTCCATTCAATTGTAAGCTAAGCACTAAGGCTACAAAATAATGGTAATGATGACATATGTTCTGTAATATAGAAAACTTCCTTTATGCCAAGAACAGTCTTTATGCAAATTATAGTCCTAAATTTTTTACACTCATTTACTCCTCACAATGGCCCTGGAAGGTAGGTGAAATTATCTTCTATTCATCATTAGAGAGAGATTAAAGAATTTGCCCAGGGCAGCTAGTCAGCAATTAATCCGGGACTCTCGCACAGAAAACTCGGACCAAAGACATTGATCTTAACCATTACAATATTTTGTATCATTTTAGCCCCAAGTAACAGCACGAGTGTCTGGCAAATCATGTGCACTCAGTAGATATTGCTTAAAAGAATAATCTCTCTGCTATTTGCAAGTGAAAAACTATATGGAAAATAAATCTAGTATTTTCAGGTATTTTGATTTTATTGTCAAAATCTTTATATGGATTCTATGTGCTCTACTAGCATTTTGCCATCACAAATTAACAATGCATTGCCTCCCCCTCAAATATATGTTTAAGAGAACATTTCTATTCTTTTTATCTCACTAATTATCTAAACTAGAGGGCAAGGAAAAGAATTTCAAAACAGCATCTTGCATAAAGGAATATTCTGTAGAATTATGCACATGGTTATCTCTCCCTAAAAGAGAAGCAAAATTACAGTATGTTTAAAATCCATTCATCCTTCTGTTAATGCACAAATCTATTTTTAAAATGTTAACTGAACTCCTACTATAAGCCAGACACCACGTTACACCTTGAAGACATAATGATGAGTTCTGAAGCACAGTCTTTCCCTCATGAAACTTAGCAGACTAGTGATGCAAATAAGCATAAATAGAATAAGAAGTATGCATGTAATTCCAAACCCTGACAATGCTCTGAAGGAGAAACACACACAACTGACAAAGTATATATACAGGGAGGCCTCCATAGGCTGTGAAATCAGGGAAGGTCCTAAGTCAGGAAGAAGCAGAGTTACTGAACAGAGTCTGTAAATGAACTTGGAAGGAAGCCTGGAATCACATCACTAAGGGCCTCAGAGGCCGTGTTGATTGTTTTGTCCTTTCTCCTAAGAAAAACAAAAGAGAATTGATGGGTTATTATCAGAGCATGGCATGGCGAAATTGGCATTTTGAAATGACTATTCCTTCTCCAAAGTGGAGAAGTGATAAGATTGGCGTATTCAGCACGTGTGTAAAACTATTAGGTCCCTAGTCCGTTCCCAGGAGAGACATTATATAAAGGCTAAATTTATCAAAACTTACTGACACTGGTATGCACCCATTAAATATATAAATCTATTTAGTCCTGAAATTACTGTCGTTATTCATCCCATTTGCATAGGCAGGGAAACTGAAGCTAAGAGGTTATGTAACTTGCTAAAGGTCATTTCAGATAGCACACAATTTCGTCTCCTACAGCATCTTGGGCCTGTGTTTTGCTAGTGAAAATAGAAAGAAGGAATTACTGGAGAGTGGTCTAGGAGGTAAAATATGCCAAACTTAGTAGTAGACTGATTTTGGGAAGGTCAGGGTGGTAGGAACAGGAGAAGTGCAGAGATGATGCCTAGCTTGCTTACTTATGTAACTAGATATGGGTGGTCCTGCTCACTGAGATGGGGAAGAACTAATCTTGCAGAGGAGATTAAGATTCA
Source organism: Tapirus indicus (assembly GCA_031878705.1). Taxonomy (NCBI): domain Eukaryota; kingdom Metazoa; phylum Chordata; class Mammalia; order Perissodactyla; family Tapiridae; genus Tapirus; species Tapirus indicus. The sequence goes on from CM062918.1 coordinate 7,555,463, forward strand.
GCTTTGGACATGCTGTCTTTAGATGATTTTGTGATGTTCCAGGTGGCATACCATGTGACTCAGAAGTGAGATCTGTGACAAAAAAGTTACTAAGTACTTGGATGTTCCAAGTACTGACAGTAGTTGTTGGGAAGGGCAGCTGATGGCAGAGCAGTGACTCCCTTGAAGACAAGAATATCCACAGAAGTGAAACAGGGCCTAAATTTTTAGAATCTCTAAGATTTAAAAGTAGAGCTGTCTGTTCTAAAAAAACCTGAGAAGTGCCTATAGTTGTAGGAAAAGTTCAGGGAATTATGGATGGAGTCTGTTTGAATCTGGAGAAATTATCAAATGTGTAGAATGATGATATAAAGTCAAGTTATATAAGAAATAAAATATATCTTTAAATTTGAAGTAATAGAGGTAATTGCTGACCTTAATGATAGGTCCTTCAGTGTATTCATAGAAATAGAGGTAAGGTAAATTGAAAAGTGAGCGTCAGGTGAGAAAATGGAAACAGAATATGGGGAACATTTAGGCTGTTAAGAGAAAGAGAATGATCAGAATAGCAGTAAGAAGGTGAACGGATTTGGAGGAGTATGCTTGATTTTTTTTAATATAAGAGAGACTTGCTGCATTTAAGTTCTACATGTGAAGGATTAAGAAGCCAAGGTGAAATCGAAGACAGAAGAAAGAGGTGGGAGAGTTAATAATGTACCAGTCATTAGAGGGTCAGAGAAAATATGATCACGTGCCTAAAAGGAGAGACACTACTTCATTTGAAACAACACTAAATGGTAACCATGCCTATGTTTAAAATATAGAAGGAATCAAAGAACATTTTGTACTAATTGGTACAATAATATTAGGAGAGCGTTTTGTTTTCTAAATATAAATAAACTCCATAGCTTAACCAAGTTAACATATTTGAACAAATACTAAAGAGAGCTCTACACCTGTCGAATTCTCTTCTGAAAGATGCAGAAGACTAGCCTAGAGGGACGTGTGAGGAGGCCAGTGTTAATGGATGAGAATGAGAATTTGTGGTGTGAGTTCAAACAGTAGAGCCTCCTTAGGGTATATCTAGCCTGTCCAAATGACATTTTAAGACCAAATTCAAACCCCATTGACTTCCAGCAAAAGAAGTAAGCAAACTACCTGGAAATCAATGCTTTTAACGCAGTCAAGTTTCTTATCCCAAAGAACTTAGCACCCACTTCCATCCAGACTTGCATGATACACAGACCTGAAGAGTTTATCCCATTGGGACCTTGGCTAGGAGAGCAAGAAGTGTACTTTTCACAGCTTGCTTTTTTCCTATGCTTTTTTTGTGTCCGATTGTTCATTTTCCATTTGCACAGTTATTTACTTATTGATCTATAACACCCCCATTCACTAGCCTCTCTTCTTTAATTGTGGGCCTGGTATGGTCAACTCTACTTGATTGACCTATGAAGATAGGATGAGAAGCATTGCATAAAGGAGTCACTTAATTCAGGTTGCTTAAAAACCCATTCTGCAATAATGTAGCTCGGGAAGATGGTACAAAATCTTGTTCAAACAGATTTGCAGCCATAAAATGACAAGCCATGTATTTTTACAGAATAAAAGCAGAGAGGAAGAAGGTGGGAAGTTCCAAGTATGTATGCTTACATGTAATACAATAAAACAGAAGCACATAAGGTTCTTATAGGATGAATACAATAAATAATGAAAACAATCCTACCGAACTAGATTTCTTTGCAATTTTAGAAATGTTTTTGGAGTCTGATGACATTGCAATTGATAAATTAATAAACTTTTTAAAGCTATATATTTAACATATATATTAACTAAAAATATATCAATATACATTTTTCACCAAGGTTTTTATAGGCAAATAATTTCTTTCAAAATGCATTACATAATAATAGTTCTCTAGCAAAACTGTTGCAGAAAACACACCTATAATGCATCTTCTGTTATTTTCATCTTTTCTTATTTCCTTAGAGATGGTCAAGAAATTAAAGACTCATGAAATAATCTGTGTATAGAATTCTTATATTTTTAGTTAACGTTTCCATTAAACACCTGATCTACATTGCTAATTTGAAATTTTCAAGTGTTTTTAAATATTTCAGCAATGATTTTATAGAAACACATTCTTTTCCAAATCATAATTCATGTAGTATTTAATAAGATGGTTTCACAATACTTAATAAAATAACTATCATGAGTGAAATTAACAAATGGATTTGAGACATTTAGAAAATTCACACCTAAGCTAATGGGATTAGAAGAGAGCACAAAATAGCCCACTATGTGTGGATCTTTGTGGTTCAGGAGCGTGACTCAGTATGTTTAAATGAGGGACACCTGTGCCTTAATCCAGTAATTAGATAGGTGGAAGTTTATTCTCTCACACACGAGTGAACAAATTCAACAAAAACAAATACCATGCAAATGTGATAAAAGGATACAGATTAAGAAATGAAAGTTATCACTTATTAACAACTAAATTTCTCTTATAAATATTTTGGTAAAATATACAATGCATTTTCACTGAAGTAAAATAGTTTAAATGTTGCTACATCCATTGCTAATAAGAATAGAAGGTATACTCAATAACTTTTAAATAGTACTTACAATCTCCCTTTGCATCAAAGAAACTAACACATTCATACACTATTTAAAATATCTGATTTTCTTAAAAAATATAGAGGATGTAAATCTTTTAATATTCTTCAAGTATTACTAACCATTACTACTTAAGAAATAATTTAAAAAATAAATGTGAAGGAGGAACACAGTTAAATATGCATTATAATATGATCCCAGACAATGAGTACACTGGGTTTTTAAAAGATTTATCATATTAAACAAAGCTGAATGATTTTTGACAGAATTGCCAAATATACACACTGACACATCTTGAAGTTACTAAAATGTTGAATATAATGTTAGATATAACATTATGCAAAATTTATTCAGATTGGTTGGGACATGAACACTGTCACAATGACTGACTGGAAGATAGCATAACGTTTAATGATAAATGGCAATATGTCAAGTTTATGAGAAGGCCCCCAGGTGAGTGCCACGGAATCTGTAATGTTTTTATATATATTGAAAATTTTCATGTCATCCAGAAGAGAATTAGCAAAATAATAATTACAAATGAACATCAAACGTTCAACTTTCTGGGTTTTTTAGTGTATATTTTATATTTTATAAAAATAAAAATTCATAAAACTTTAGGATATATTCAGGTTTACATAATTTAATTTATGATTTATCTCTTCTTTTTTCTTTCTCTTCTCAGATATTTACAGGATCAGAAATATTCTCTGCAAATTTAAATTTTTATTAAAATGTACAAAGGGAATATTACAATAAACTATCACAACCCATATTTTTACCCTTAAATGAGAACTTCAATTTAAAATAATTATAAACTTTATCCTCTTGTTGTTTATTTTGTATTATTGGTCAGGAGAAGAAACATACCACAGAGAAAAGATGTTATTATAAACCTGCAGTTATGTTTATAAAATTGACTATACTCAAATATATATAAATTAATTATGTGTAACATCTATGAATATTTCCAAATAAATATTCTACAAGAAAAAAAAAAAGTCCTCAAGGTTTTCATTAGCAAAGGAGTAAATATCAATGTTAAATGATAAAATTATGCCCTCTTTGTTCTTTCTAATTTTATTTTTTCTTTTCAATTTTTTTCTTTAACATTCAATGTAGATTTGTCTATTGCATAGATTTTTTTTAAAGGGTTTTGTTTTCTTGTATTTGTTTTTTAATCTCTTTCTCTCATTTTTGGTTTTCTATTTCATATTTCTGCTTTTATTATTATTATTCCTTCTTTATAGTTACTTTTGATTTACTTTGTTGCACTTTTGATTTGTTTTGTTGCACTTTTGTCGAAGTATTATGTAGAAAGTTTGTTATTGCCTGAATGTTTGTGTCCCTGCGAAAATTCATCTGTGAAACACTCTCCTGCAATGTGATGGGATTAGGAGGCAGGGTTTGGGGGAGAAGTTAGGATTAGATGAGGTCGTGAGAGTGGAGCTCTCCTGAATGGGATTAGTGCCCTGGAAGAGTCACAAGCAACCTGCTTCCCCTCTCTACTCTCCACCACGTGAAGATACAATCGAATATGGGGAGTTTGCATCAGGAAGAAGGTTCTCACCAGAACTCAAGCATGCTGGCACCCTGATTTCAGACTTGCAGCCTCCGGAACTGTGAGAAATAAATAAATGCCTGTTGTTTATTAGCTTCCCAGCCTGTGGTACTTTGTTTTGCAGGCCAGCCTGAACTAAGACAATGTTGTACATTTATTTTCAATACAGTATTTATAGATGATGCTTTTAGGACTTCAATAATATTTCTAATTACTATTCTAGTTTTATCCTTCCTGCTTTGATACATAATGTTATTACTATTCAGTCTAAGTAGTTTGTGATTTCCCCTGTGGTTTCCTTTCTAATGCTTGAGTTATACTGGGCTTCATTAAAAAAAATTAAACATATTTATTTTTTGATGATATTACTGATTCTTTACAATTTTTGAGACCTCTTTGTGTCTATATCATCAAATTAATTAAATGTTCGTATATACATAAAAATGAACTCATCAGTTTGATAGATAGACAAACAGATATGTATTCATTTAGTTAATATTTTGTTCACATAATCTTGATCCTTAATGTTTTCTGCTTGAACTATAAGTAGCTTTCCGTTACTATTGCCATAGGAAATTCATCCCATTCACATTTAGTGCAATAAACACAAATGGTCATTTAATCATATTTATGATTTACTATTATGCATTTAAAAATTTTTTCCCTTTTTCTTCCTTTACTGCCTTTTTCGAGTTCTGGTGTATTCCTTTTGTTCCTATAGTTTGTTTAAGATTCCACGATAACAAGGAAAGAGTTAGAGCAGGCCTGTAGTCTTTTTCTTACTGGGAATGGCCGGGGAGTAATACTAGTAATCAGACCTCTTAAAAATGCAGATGATACTTACTAGAAGAAAGCAAATGCATTTTTATTACCTGCGAATTGTTTTAAACCTGGTCTTTCTAGGCCACTTATTGTAAAAAGCAAAACAACTCAACAGAACAAAACAGAAAAACTCCTTTAATTTATGGATTTATTGTGGGGTTTATGATGGTCAGGTGAATAATGGAGAATGATTGTATAGGCTGTATAAATAATGGAATATAAATGAATGTGTTCCATACATGAAACGGCATCCTCTGTAAGTAATGTCTCCACACGAATTGCTTCAAATGAATTTTGCATACTGAATCCAATTTGAAATGCATTCTAATTATGCAGAGGAAGGATTTATGGAAAAGTTTGTCTGGTGTCCTGGTCTCCTCCAAAGGAAGAATGGTTTCTCTGTGTCCTATAGCTCCCTATAGTCTCCATTTTTTGTGAGGAGGACCAGCCCTGAACTGACATCCATTGCCAACCTTCTCTTTTTTTTGTTTTGCTGCTGAGGAAGACTGGCCCTGGGCTAACATCCATGCTCATCTTCCTCTGCTTTATGTGGGACGCCGCCACAGCATGGCTGACAAGCAGTGTGCAGGTGGGCGCCTGGGATCTGAACCCACAAACCCCGCGCTGCCAAAGTGCAAACTAAACCGCTGCACCACCGGGCCAGCCCCTTCCCTATAGTCTTTAAATCATTAGTATCATTTAAATCACTGAGTACAATCTACGTGGTCCTTGAGAATTGGATTAGACAATTTGACTCAGTGTTACCAATACTCTGATTAACATTTCTGGTAATAGTTATCTTCCAAACCCTAGCCACCATAATCAAACACATGTGTTTCAACTATTATAGGGACATTAGAAAAATAAACCTAACTCCCCAGTAAGATGGCTCCTCAAAAGGTAATTTTAATGCTTTTTCTTTCCTATTCTCCAAACTTTTCACTTCCTGACAAAGCTCTTCTTCTTCCATTCTCTGTGTTTTGCTGAGATGATTTTTGTCTTTGGCTTTAAATATGTTATTTGAAATATATGAAAAATATCCAATTATATTTTAAATTGTATTAAACAATAAAAGTATACAATGTACCTCCCCTATTCTACTATTGTTTTCTTTTATCTTTCTCTATCAAGTCTTTCCTCTTTGGTTAGAATTTCTTAGAATATGTATTTCTTTAAAATACATTACAAGACTGGAATACTCTCTGTACTCTTTTATGTCTGTAATATTTTGTCTTGCTTTTGTTTTTTTTTGCCCTGACATAAAAATCCTATCATGGCTGTTATAGATTTCAGGGTCCCAGTCCATTTATCTCATAGTTTTTGATATGTAACAATTTATTTGCTCACATTGGTGAAAATGAAAATTCCAATTTCAATATGATTTTTTTCCTCTAAAAATACTGATTTTCTTTTGTCTGGAATATCTTAATTTTTTTCTTTTATCATGAAAGTCAGTATTTTCACCAAGATATCTGTCTATAGGGTCTGTACTTTCAATCACTTTCCTTAGGAATTCATGGACCTATAATTTCTGCAATTTAAGTCTTTCTTTAGCTCAGAGAAATATTCATTGCTCTCATAATTGTTTTTCATTATCTGTTATTATTTTCTTTCTAGAATTTCTCATTTGCTTTATAGATTTGATCCATCTTCCAAGTCTTTTATCTTTTCCTACTTTGTTTTATAACTTCCTTCAATATTGCCTAATATTTCTTTCACATTTATTTTAATTTGGTCCCAGCAGTTCTGTTATTGTATTTTAGTTCATTAATGAGCTGTTTAATTAAATTGAAAAAATGTATTGATTGTTTACCTGGGGAGTTTCTTTTTATGCTTTAGTCAAGATTTTCTGAGTAGCCTGATACAAACTCTACTAGACTTTTCTTCTTATACTCCCTTCAATATATTTTAATTTTAATATATATCATACCCATTAATAAATATTCAGCTTGACTTTCCATCCATCAAATTTGTGACTCACGATGACGGCTTTTATTTTATGGCATCTCAATATCTTCAAAAATCAAGCTATTGGTATCTCTCTAACCATAGCAAAATTGTAAGCACTATAAAACAGAAACTCACAGTTTCTAATTATCTATGTTTATCAAAACATAAAATTTGTACGTTTCTCTTGAAAGGTAAAGCTGTTCTGTCTAGGCCCCTGGAGTATTAGTTGCATTCTTTTCCTACCAACAAGTCTGGGAACTGATTCTTTTGACAGGGAGCTGCTACACATGTGTATTGGGATCAGAAAGACCTGCAGGACATTTCCAGGTACACAGAAGGCAAATCAAGTCTTTTCTTGGGCTTTGGAAGATTTCTGTGTGTTGAGTACTTTTAGAGACACACAAAATCTTTTCTTATCAGTGGCTTGGAGGTAAGATAAACTCCCCCACACACACACACACTTCTTTTGCTGCAAATTTCTAGTCCCTTGTGTGGCTTTGCAAAGAAATATGTTTTGTATGTCTTCTCCATCTTTGAGAATCTGCAAAATCCAGCAGTAAAATAACATGAGCTTTAAATTGAGAGACTGAAGACTGTGGGAGATTCACTTTTGCCCTGCATAGTTTTCAAGGGTATTCTTTCATCTTCCTTCCACATCCTCCTTTCTACCCCACAGCTTTAAAATCTGACAAATCTCTTGATAGAAACACTGGTTGAAAGATTGAAGCAGGCCTCTAAAAGATAGCAGTCATCTGACTTCTAATATTGAGAAATTATAGGAAATGTTTCTCTTTTTTGGCTCTTTAAAGTATGCAGCCTAGCTTTTCTGCCTCAGGTGCAGTCCTGAAAATCAGTCAACTTTCTGGGTGCCAAGTGGACCAGGCATTTGAGCCCCTTCATGCTTCTGCTGTGTCAGACTGGATGAGAAGTCTACTATTATTTTCACCTTTGCTCCCCTATACACAAAGTGTCCTTTTGATCTCTGGATGATTCTATGATTTTCTCCATGTTATTGGTTTCTAAAAAAATGGATTATGATGTGTGTTAGGGGCTGAATTGTGTCCCCACAAAAGTTCATATGTTGAAGTCCTAACCCCCAGTACCTCAGAAGGTGACCTTAGTTGGATATAGAGTCTTTAAGGAAGTAATTAAATTAAAACAAGGTCATTCATGTAGGCCTGAATCCAATGTGACTGGTGTCCTTACAAGAAGAGGAAATTGGCACACAGACATGGACAGAAGGATGACAATGTGAAGACACAGGGAGAGTGGCCATCTTCAAGCCCGGAACAGATCCTTCCCTTATTGCCCTCTGAAGAAACCAACACTATTAACATTTCAGTCTCAGAATTCTAGCCTCTAGAAGTGTGCGAAAACACATTTCTGTTGTTTAAGCCACTCGTTCTCTGAGACTTCATTACAGCAGTCATCACAAACTAAGATGATTCGCTTTGGTGTAGTTGTCTTCATGTGTCTTTTTCTTTAGGTTTAAGTTTCTTGAATCTGTGAGTTTGTAGTTTTTGTCAAATTTGTAAACATTTGGCCAATGCATGAGACTTCCATTTTCCAGTCCAACATAAAAGGAGCTTGGAAGTTGTCACTTCACTTTTCACAACAACAATAAAAGCTAAATAAATTGAAAAACAACAATTCTTCTTCGACCTATGAGCACCTGAGGTCACAGAACAAGCTGCTGTGCTCAGAACTGGAGAAACATAGAATCACAGCTTCCAGGAGCAGAAGCCTAGGAACAGAAAGTTTCACTGGAACTAGTGTCAGAGTAGAACAACTTGAACAAATGAAGAATTGCTGGAGGTCCAGTGTGGACAAGCCTGAGAGTTAAAAATTCCAGTAGTCCTCAGTATTAGGGGGGACTCTACACATTTGTGATTTACCCCTACAAACCCCACGAGGTTCTCACAATGAAGATCAGAGAAAAATCTCCTCCTGCCTCCAGGGGAGGGAGGGAGGAAGTAGCCTTCCTTAAATATGGGCATCCTCTTGCTCTCAACAAGGCCTACCCTCAAGGGAAGCTATTTCACCAGTGCCTAATTGACTGGGGCTTTGCCAGAGTCTAACTGAAACCCTGGGGAAGGGAAACACCCAACTCCAGTGTCTTCTAGCTTTTCTGTCTCATGTAAGCCAGGAAAAAACAAAACTGAGAGGCATTTGTGAAGGTCACACTTCGGGGGCACAGAGGCACTAAAAGATTGAGGCCAATTATAGGATTACAGAATGCTTCTCCTTCCCACAGTCCTTACCTCCATATAATCTCTTTCCCACAAACCTTACCCCCCATAATAACAAAGAATACAATGGAAAGAACTGCACATAAACTTCACTTACAAAGTCTCTAGGAAACCCAAAGACAGCAGAGGAGACAGAGAAAGGACAGCAGAGGAAATTTTAGCCTCTGACACCCACAGCTACAGCAAAGAGTAAACAGAACCAAACTCGAGTCTTGTCTTCACATGCATCTTATGACCCAGTTGAGCATTCAATTGAATACTCAAGGGTGACCCTCTGCAGATCTCTGGAACTCTCTAGATCTACCTCACTCTTCTCTTTTCCTCTACCCTGCAAATTCTGTTAACCTTCACTTCCCTGGAATCTTAGCTCAGGGTGACAGCTGGGCTCTGCAGGTATTCACCCACCCTAGACCCTATACTGTAAACTTTCTCCAGGTGACACGCTAAGTCAATTATAGGACACTCCTTGTTTGTTCCCCACCTTTCATGGATCTCTGTCTTTCATTGCCAGATGCCCACGTCTTGAATGCTATTTTTTTCCATATATATTGCCCTATTTTTAACTGTTTCAGCTAGGAAGGTAAATCTGGTTCCTTTTTCTTGACTGAAAATAAGTCTCTTCCCACTGCTCTCTAATGTCTCAAATAGTGTAGCTGAGTGAAAGGGGAAACTATAGCATGCTTCCTATCTGGCCCCAAGGGCCAAGCACACTCAACATTCATCTGTTCAAACTGGGTTATGAGCTTGATTGTGCAAACTCTTAACTAGTTTATTTCCACTTCTTGAATATTATCAGAAAAACAATACCAAATCAACTTCTTGTACCTATTTCTAACCCAAATCATATTTTCACCAAATAACAGCCCTTAACATTTCTGTTTTATGGATAACATTACTCCTGAACTTGGAAGTCTCATTCAAGTTTTGTCTTTTATATTATTGAGGTTATTTCAAAAATAATCAAGGAAAGAATAAGATACTTTGATTGCTAGCACACATTTGTATATTTTCAGGAAAGAATAACAAAATTTCAAAGGAATATTTAGTAATTTAATATGTTTCACTACTTCAAAGATTTACTCAGCAATCTATAAAAATGGTAGTAGTCTGTTTTATGTATTTTATAAGAAGGGATCTTTTAATTTACACACTTTTTAGATTAGAAAAGTTACTGATCTTTAGACATCTTACTATTTTCACATGAACAGAAACCCTAATAGAAGTACAGCAGTAGTCTCAAAGATTATATTGCTTAATTGCTAAGAAATAACAGAAATTATTTTTGAGGAAGAATTTGTATCATAAAATTTCTAGATTTTATAAAACCCTATTATAAAACCATATCCTCCTTCATAACATAATTTCAGATGCTCTATGACTAGTAAAAAATATTGATGATTGAATCAATAAAATATTGTAAATTAGAATTTTAATGTAATTCTTATGATCTTATGGCTGTGGACTTTATTATAGACTTTTACTTAAAACAAATATTAAATTTTTATTATTTTTTACAAACTATCTATTATGTTATAATAATATTTTAATAGTTCTACTTTTACTTCTATTTTGCTAGTAGTCTTACATTGAATTTGACCATGAAGAAATGAGATATTTTTCAATATTAGTACTTGTTAATTTATTACTCTCAATTCTTTGCTTGGCTAAAATTGGAGTTATTGAAATATGTTCAAATGTGTGGTAAAGAGCATTTCATTTGTGCTTTACTTTATTTATAGTTAATTATCAACTGAGGAAATGTAAAGCCAGTTTTGCATGTTCAAAGTTATCACAAAATTTCATTTGTAATTTTCTGTTTATTAATTTCTTTCCTGAAACATGGAGACAACCTTCAAGAGACATAGTAGGTATCAATACTGCTTTACTTTAAATACTTTGTTTTTAATGAAAAATGAAATTATTTAATAACATCTATGATTTTTCTCATTTAACAGAAATATTCATTAGAAGGCGGGAACACATGAAGTAATTTAGAACCAATAGCTCATTCCTTATAAACACACACTCTTCTCATAATGAGATATAGCCTTCCTGTAAAAGTCAACTTTTAAAAGTGTATTTAAAATGTCTTCTAGAAAGAAATTTTGCCATCCCAGTTTCATACTGAAAAGAATTTTAATCACATAATTATAAATGGTGAAAACATGGAATTTATAATGGAAATGCTGACAAAGTCTTAACTACAGTGTTAGAGAATGTGACATTATAATAGGACAAACAGGGAATGAATCACAGTTATATGCAAAAATCATTATTCATTTTATAATGTCAAAAGATGAATATCTTTACTCATAGTTAAATGACACTACAGACTGACTTGTTTATTATACTTGTCTCTATCTCCATAACCCATTCATTTATTTGACAAACTAGAAGATTATCACTTACGTTGAAATCACAACTCCTTAGCTCTGGCTTGTTTTAATTATTTATTCTTGTAATTAGTCATTCATGAATTGTGTTGGCAATGATTATAGATTTTTTGACATCACATTGGGAAAGCAAATGTTCTTAACACTTTATCATGTAATACATGATTGTAAAATGCTAAACCTTTCAAAAAGCTCTCAAATATATATGAGCCTCAAAACTTGTATCGCTAGAAAATTGGTACTTCCTATTTTTATATGGATAATGACAATCTTTTACATCTCTCATTATCTTTGTAAAGATATGTTGCAGCTCCTTGATATTATATTCTATTTGAATAACTGCTTAAAGCATCAATTTTCTCACAAAATGCATACTGATATCACTTGCTATAGACACAAATTCCTAAGATGTATTTTTGTTTGTATTTTCCATACATATTTTATGATAAAATTATTGGATTTACAATCATAAACACACAATGTGTCCACTTGCATTTTTTGGTGGTTACGTATAAAAAGTCAAATGTCTTAAGAGGAAAATACATTTTTAATAAAAGAAAGAATATTAGGTAGATAAATCAAGCAGTATTCGGTGGAATTATGATGTATATATTCTAAATGCAGGAATGAAATAAATCACTGATTTTAAATAAAATATACCCGATCAAAAATGGTTTATTATTTCATATTTTCCAAGACATGCATTTATCTTAAGTGGAACATTTAAAAATTAACGTATGTCTATTAAGTATCTGGAAGGAAACTGACAGCTTAGTTAAAAGGATTTTACTTCAGAGACATAATGAAGGATATATTCCTAAGGTGTTAGCAGGATAAAGAGAACACACGTGATGGTTAAATATCAGGCACAAGCAACTGTGGGAAACAGCAGAGCAGAATTAAATCCTTGGAGAGAGCTGGAGACAGAATGAGCTGGATTAGTTTCCAGCTAGATGCTTGAAGTGGATTGCCTCATTGAATTTGATAATCCAAACTATCCTATAAGACAGGAATATATGAATTCAGGTTGTAGACTGAGACATACAGACGTTTAATGATTTGCTCAGATCACACTAATCAGAATTTATAGAAGAAAAATTTCAACCCAGGTCACATGACTTGTAGAAACTTTCCCTAGTTGTCTAACATAACCTACTTAGTTGTGTATAGCTGATGGGATGGGATGGGAGCCACCATATGTGTTATAAAATAACATTTTTTAGTTAAAAATATGTTTTGAAAATTTATTATATTTCTATTATTAGTCTATCACATTTATTCTTCATTTGCTCTTTGAGTACTCTGTTTCTTGAAATTTTCAAACAGGTGTAATATTTTTGAATTTTTTAAGTTGTATCCTCAGTTTCATAAATAGTGAGTCTGATTAAATGCTGTGATATATTAAATGACAGTTATTGATAAATTCTTCAACAGAGCTCAATCTTCAAATATTGTAAAACAGAGATGGAGACAATAACTGACTTTTGGGGATACTAAATGGGACACAATCTCAAATCCCCTTTGCTTAAGTATAGGACTGAGCACAATAGTCAATTAAATTACTGTTTTTCAATTACAAATATCTCAGGTTTAAAAAGACAGATTAGACATGACATTATATCTAGAGCCTCTGACTGTAAAGCACTCAAAGTGAAATAACTATTTTTTTCACTCTTCTGAGAAGTTAAATATCCTTTAAATCCCTTTGTTGTTTATTGTAAATCTCTCTCCTGTCTCCTTTATCTTTTTCTGTCAAACGATTTGACCAGCTTCAGAAAAGTGTGACAATGATACAGTGGACAGATTCAATACAGGCTGTTATTAGGAAGCAGGGGTGAAATGATGCAGGCTGCTATTCACTCCTTGAGATATCGCCCTAGTTGTATGAAGCATTACCAGATTCAGTGCCAGCTTTTAAACAACTGAGTATTTTATACTTCTAAGTATATATAAACATCACATTTTTTCACACATATATTTAGCAGTCAGCATTTCCCAATTTGCTACAACAAATAAATATACTATAATCAAATATATATGATAAGAAGCAATGTACCCAAAAAGGAATGTAGATAATTAACATATTCTTAGTGAAATTCCTGGGTATTTTGATTCTTTAACAATATTTTGCTGTAGGTTGTGTTGGTCATGACAATCATCTCTCGTGAGAATTATTTAATTGATCAATCTATTGAATGTAATTCTGTTTTTGAAAACTGGTTTATATATTGAAAATAATGACCTTGCCTTTTGCCATTTGGGTTACTAGACATTAAATTGATTGCTGAAATGAAAAATATTAAAGAGTAATAGAATAGAATGCTGAACTGTGATATATAAAATTAAACCAATGATCCTATGTAATAAATCATTTATTGAAAAATGTGGACTAATCTGTAAGAACTGCATAAATATTAGTAGAGAATAAAGTTACACCTGCAGTTATGTTATTTAAAAAAGTAATTAGAAAGGACATGATTTAATTGGAAGATTAAGAATTATATCAATTTCCCAGTTAAAAATAACTTCTCTTGGGGCCTGGCCAGTGATGGAGCAGTGAAATTCACGTGCTCTGCTTTGGTGACCCAGGGTTTGCAGGTTCGGATCCCAGACGTGGACAGACGTGCCGCTTGTCAAGTCATGCTGTGGTGGCATCCCATATAAAGTAGAGCATGATGCTCACGGATGTTAGCCCAGGGCCAGTCTTCCTCAGCAAAAAAAAAAAAAAAGGAGAATTGGCAACGGATGTAAGCTCAGGGCTAGTCTTGCTCTCTCTCTCTCACACACACACACACACAAATAATTTCTCTTATTTTTTACAAAATACCCATAATAAGTTAAAACAATTGTCCCAAGTGGCAGTCAGTAAATTCTATATCATTTTATTACATTGAGTAGTTCTGTGTTTTTCATCATCTTGATTACTTTTTAAAGCCTAATAATATATACAACCCCAGATGCCTTGCAAGGCCGCTAAACAAATACAATGCTTGTAACTTCAGTATTTGAAAAAAGAATGGTGTGTTGCATTGATTATATTGTGCTTTTTACAAGCAATAATACTGAAAATCAGATAGTGTACACAGACTATAAACAGTGTAACCTTGGAATTCCTAGCAAGTATTATCAAAATTATTTTCATTATTTGTCAAAATACATCTCAAAGGAATATTTCAGAATCATATTGACAGAACCTGTATTTACCTTTATGGATAAACTCCAAGATGAACCATCATAAAGTGCAGGTTGCTTATCTTTCACCTATCAACTTGCATCTTAACTAACTAATTAGTATATTTCTAAAGACTCAGTAAAGTCAGTGTAAGTATTGAGGCTTCAGTAAATTAGGAACCAAGATAACAAGAATTGACTATGTAGAGAAAATTACTCCATATCGTGTGGACAGGTTGGTCACTCTGATGAACTTAGCCTTAGGCAGGTCTAGTTTATATACTGAGACCACTGCTTTTCACTCTCAATGTTCCCTTACTATCTACTGCCCAGTCTACCCACATGCATCTCCCTCATGTAAAGTCATTTCTTGTCTGCATTATAAGTTCTTGCTTCCAAATTAACCTTAAATTAGAGAAGTTACCATCAAATTGAATTCTAAGAAGCCAAAATAAAATGAATTGTTTTCACGTTTCTCTTTCCTCTCAGATGGTGGGAAACCCAATTAATTTGGTGTAATACTAGCTTTTACAAACTTCATTCTGGAGTGTACCTGATTACTGATTGTTAACCCAACATCACCTCTGCCTCCTTCCACACCTGAGGGAAGAAGCCTGGGAACTTTCTTTCTCAGAATTCCTCAAGAGCAGGTTTCTGGGTTAGAGTCTGCTAGTAAGAGGCATTCACAAAATTATATGGAAAATGGAAAAGAGGAAACTATTATTATATGGTCGCAGTTGCCGAAAGGCTGTAGATTGCAAGTTTTTAGAAACTTCTGGATAAGCTCTTGTTACTCAAAAACTTGGATGCTCCAAGCAAGTGACATCACCCAAGAAGGCTTCCCTGAGAATCCTGCATCTGCTGATTGAACGACCAACTCTTCCCAGGTGTTCCATGTTGTGGAAGACTCTAGCTTCCTGCATGAAATCCCTTCTTGCTTAAAATATTGAGATTGGCTTTTGTTTTCCTGACTAACCAATTAGGATTCACAGTGGATTATATCTGGATCTCTATTATTAATAAAGTACAAAGTGCCCTTTAAATATAAAGTGTCTACCTCTCAGAGCCAAATGACCAAGCATTAGAGGATGCACAGTATATGTTTGTTTGTAGATTATTGAAGGAACTAAAGTTATAGATTCTAGGAATCATGAAGAAGTTCCAAAATATCCACTAGCAATATTGTAATTTGAAGGAATAAGCATGAACTAAAGCATAAAAAGGAAACTTATGACCTGATTTGTATAACTTGCAATAAAAGAATATGATACAATTTACCATAGCTCTACATTTCTGATATTTCTACAAAAACGTTTTTAAATCAGAATACAAATTTATATGTACTTATTGTAAAATTGGAGAAAAGTCTTAAGAAGAAAATAAAAACGTATGGCATATGATATGATATGATGACGCAGAGGTGGAGGGTTGCTCAATAATAGGAAATTATGAAGTATACTCACAAAATTATCTGTACATATACATGCACACACATACATATTTTACATTAATTGAATTCTGAGTAGTATTCCACTATACACACACCACATCTTCTTTATCAGTTCATCTGTAGAAGGACACCTGGGTTGCTTCCACATCTTGGCTACTGTGAATATTGTTGCAATGAACATAGGGTTGGATAAATCTCTTTGGATCATTCAAGTTCTTTACATATATAGCCAGTAGTAGGATAGTTGGATCATATGGTATGTCTATTTTTAATTTTTTGAGAAATCTTCATACTGTTTTCCATAGTGGCTGCACCAGTTTGTATTCCCACCAGCAGTGTATAAGGGTCCCCTTTTCTCCACATCCTCTCCAACATTTGTTGTTTTTTGTCTTGGTAATTGTAGCCTTTCTGATAGGTGTAGGGTGATATCTCATTGTAGTTTTTATTTGCATTTCCCTTCTGATTAGTGATGTTGAAGATTGTTTCATGTGTCTGTTGGCCATCTGTGTATCTTCTTTGGAAAAATGTCTGTTCATATTCTCTGCCCATTTTTTGATTGGGTTGTTTTTTGTTGTTGTTGAGTTGTATGAGTTCTTTATATATTTTGGAGATCAACCCCTTGAGGGATAAATGATTTCAAATATTTTCTCCCAGTCAGTGGGTTGTCTTTTCATTTTGTTCATGGCTTCCTTTGCCTTGCAGAAGCTTTTTAGTCTGATTAAGCCCCATTTGTTTGTTTTTTCTTTTGTTTCCCTTGCCTGAGTAGACACGGTGTTCAAAAAGATCCTTCTAAGACTGATGTCAAATAGTGTACTGCCTATATTTTCTTCTAGGAGTTTTATAGTTTCACCTCTTAGCTTCAAGTCTTTAATAAATTTTGAATTAATTTTTGTGTATGGTGAAAGATAATGGTCTACTTTCATTCTTTTGCATGTGGCTCTTCAGTGTTCCCACTACCATTTATTGAAGAGACTTTCCTTTGCCATTGTATGTTCTTAGCTCCTTTGTCAAAGATTAGCTGTCCATAGGTGTGTGGTTTAATCTGGGCTTTCAATTCTGTTCCATTGTTTGGTGTGTCTGCTTTTGTACCACTATCATTCTGTTTTGATTAATATAGCTTTGTAGTATATTTTGAGGTCAGGGATAGTGGTGCCTCCAGCTTTGTTCTTTTTTCTCAGGATTGCTTCAGCTATTCAGGGTCTTTTGTTGCCCTGTACGGATTTTAGGATTCTTTGTTCTATTTCCATGAAGAATGTCATTGGGATTCTGATTAGGGTTGCATTGAATCTGTAGATTGCTTTAGGTAGTATGGATATTTTAACTATGTTTATTCTTTCAATCCATGTGCATGGAATATCTTTTCATTTCTTTGTGTCATCATCAATTTCTTTCAATAATGTCTTATAGGTTTCAGTGTATAGGTGTTTCACCTCTTAAGTTAAATTTATTCCTAGATATTTTATTTTTGTTGTGATTGTAAATAGGATTGTATTCTTGAGTTCTCTTTCTGTTATTCATTATTAGAGTATAGAAATGCAGCTGATTTTTGTAAATTGATTTTGTACCCTGCAAATTTGCTGTAGTTGTTGATTATTGCTAATAGTTTTCTGATGGATTCTTTAGGGTTTTCTATATAAAGAATCACGTGATCTGCAAACAGCAAGAGTTTCATTTCTTCCTTTCCAATTCGAATTCCTTTTATTTATTTTTCTTGCCTAACTCTTCTGGCCAAAACCTCCGGTAATGAACAAGAATGGAGAGAGTGGGCACACTTGCCTTGTTCCTGTTCTCAGAGGGATAGCTTTCAGTTTTTCCCCATTGATTATGATATTGATTCTGGGTTTCTTATACATGGCCTTTATTATTTTGAGGTACTTTCCTTCTCTACCCATTTTATTGAGCGGTTTTATCACAAGTGGATGTTGGATCTTGTCAAATGCTTTTTCTGCATCTATTGATATGATCGTGTGGTTTTTATTTGTCATTTTGTTAATATGGTGTATCACATTGATTGATTTGTGGATGTTGAACCACACCTGCATCCCTGGTATAAATCCTACTTGATCATGGTGTATGATCCTTTTAATGTATTGTTGCATTTGGTTTGCCAATATTTTGTTGAAGATTTTTGCATTTATGTTCACCAGTGATACTGGCCTGTAATTTTCCTTCTTTGTGTTGTCCTCGTCTGGCTTTGGGATCAGGGGGATGTTACCCTCATAAAATGTGTTAGGAAGTGTTCCAACTTCTTCCACTTTTTGGAATAGTTTGAGAAGGATAGGTACTAAATCTTCTTTGAATGTTTGGTCAAATTCTCCTGAGAAGCCATCTGATCCTTAACTTTTATTTTGGGGGAGGATTTTGATTACTGTTTCAGCCTCTTTATGTATGATTGGCCTGTTCAGATTATCTATTTCTTCTTGGCTCAGTTTTGGGAGGTTGTATGAGTTGAAGAACTTATCCATTTCTTCTAGATTGTCCAATGTGTGGGCATATAGTTTTTCATAGTATTCTCTTATAATCCTTTGTATTTCTGTGGTATCCATTGTAATTTCTCCTCTTTCATTTCTAATTTTATTTACTTGAGCCTTGTCTCTTTTTTCTTAGTGAGTCTGGCTAAGTGTTGTCAATTTTGTTTGTCTTCTCCCAGAACCAGATCTTAGTTTCATTGATCCTTTCTACTGTTTTTTAGTTTCTATTTCATTTATTTCTGCTCTAATTTTTATTATTTCCCTCCTTCTGCTGACTTTGGGCTCTGTTTGTTCTTCTTTTTCTACTTCTATTATGTGCATTTTAAGATTCCTCATTTGATATTTTTCCTGTTTGTTAAGATGGGCCTGTATTGCTATGAATTACCCTCTTAGAACTTCTTTGCTACATCCCATTTGGTATGACGTATTTTCATTTTCATTTATTTGCAGATATTTTTTGATTTCTCCTTTAATTTCTTCATTGATCCATTGGATGTTCAGTAGTATGTTGTTTAGTCTCTACATGTTTGTCACTTTCCTAACTTTTTTCTTGTAGTTGATCTCTACTTTCATAGCATTATGGCCAGCAAAGATGCATGATATGATTTCAATCTTCTTGAATTTATTGGGGTTGGTCTTTTTCCCCAACATGTGTTCTATCTTTGAGAATGTTCCATGTGCACTTGAGAAGAATGTGTATCCTGATTATTTGGATGGAGTGTTCTATATATATCTATTAAGTCCATCTGGTCTAGTTTTTCATTTAGTTCCACTATTTCCTTGTTGACTTTCTGTCTGGATGATCTATCCATTGATGTAGGTGGGGCATTCAGGTCCTCTACTATTGTTGTGTTGCTCTCAATATCTCCTTTTAGGTCAATTAATAGTAGCTTTATGTACTTTGGTGCTCCTGTGTTAGGTGCATATATATTTATGTGTTATGTCCTCTTGGTGGAATGTCCCTTTTATCATTATATACTGCCCCTCTTTGTCTCTCATTGTCTTTTTTTATCTTGAAGTCTACCTTGTGTGATATTAGTATGGAAACACCTGCTTTCTTTTGTTTGCCATTAGCCTGGAGCATCATCTTTCATCCCCTCCCTCTAAGCCTATGCTTGTCTTTGAGCTGAGATGTGTTTCCTTGAGGCAGTATATGGTTGGGTCTTGTTTCTTAATCCTTTCTCTGTGTCTTTTGATTGGGGAATTCAATCTATTTGCATTTGGTGTGATTATTGATATATGAGGGCTTAATAATGCCATTTTATCCTTTGTTTTCTGGTTGTTCGGTATTTCCCTTGTTTCTCATCCGGTGTATTTCAGACTGCAAATTCAGTCTGGTGACTGGTTTTCTCTTTATTTATCATTTGTGTTTCTATTCTGATTTTTTGTTTAGTGGTTACCATGAGGTTTGTATGAAAGATCTCGTAAGTGAGATAGCCCATTTTCTGATGCCTCTTATCTCCTTAGTCTAATCATTTTCCATCCCTTTCATCTTCCCCTTCTAAGTTATTGTTGTCATGACTTATTCCATTTTGTGTTTTGAGTTTGTGGTTAAAATGAAGTGTTTATATTTATTCTTGATGTTTTCTTCCTTTTTATCTGTTATGTAATAATTAAGTGTTTGCTAATCTGTTCTGATAGAGAGTTGCAATTTTCTGATTTTGCCTGCCTATTTATCTCCTCCCTCAAGGCTTTGTAAACCTTGTCTTTTATTTTTTTTCAGGTATGAGGGTCTTCTTGAGCATATCTTATAAGGGAAGGGGGTTGTGGCAATGAATTCCCTCAGCTTTTGTTTATCTGGGAAAGTTTTTATTTCTCCATCATTACTGAAGGATATTTTCACTGGATATAGTATTGTTGGCTGAAGGTTTTTGTCTTTGAATTTTGAGTATATCACTGCACTCTCTGTAAGGTTTCTGCTGAGAAATCCATTGAAATCATGATGGGGGTTCCTTAGTAGGTTATTTTCTTCTGCCTTGCTGCCCTTAATATTTTCTCTTTTTGAATGGCTTTTGCCAGTTTTAGTACTATATGCCTTGGAGAAGGTCTTTTTACATTGACATAATTAAGAGTTCTATTAGCTTCTTTTACTTGTAATTCTAGCTTCTTCCCCAGGTTTGGGAAATTCTCAGCTTATTTCTTTGAAAAACCTCTCTGCTCCTTTCTCCCCTTCTTCTCGCTCTAGAATACCTATAATCCTTTTGTTGCATATCCTAATTGAGTTGGATGTTTCTCAGAGAATTTCTTCATTTCTTTTTAGTCTTAGTTCTCTCACTTCCTCCATCTGAAGCATTTCTATACTTCTATCTTCCAAATTTCTAATTATATCCTCCATAATACCAGCTTGTTATTTAAGGACTCCAGGTGTTTATCTTATTCATTGTGATTTTTATCTTAACATTTTTTATTTGTTTTTCTTTATAGGTTTAATCTCTTTTGTGAAGAATTTTCTCTGTTCATTAATTTTGTTCCTGATTTCATTGAAATGTCTTTCTGAGTTCTCTTGAAACTCATTGAGTTTTTTTATGATAGCTATTTTGAATTCTCTGTCACTTATATTGTAGATTTGTGTGACTTCAGGATTGATTTCTGGGTGTTCATCTTTTTCTTTCTTGTCTGGAGTGTTAATATATTTTTTTCATATTATTTGATGGGGTGGATTTATGCTTCTGCATAGTGGTAGTATCTGGTTGCAGATTCTACCTGCCACCACTGGATGGGGACAGGAGCTGTGTATTCTGGCCCCACTGCAACCCCTGTCTACTGTGCCTATCTGAGCCGGGGCCACTCCTTGGGAATAAAGTGGACCTGTGGGCTCTTCCACTGAATGGAAAAGTGATCATGCTTGGCTCAGGGCTGCCACTGCCTGCTCCCATAGTCCTGCTGAGATGTGCTCCCCTCACTGGGGGCACAGCAGTACTTCTGGCATTTCCATCAGCCAGGAACTCATTTGCCTGGGTACACAGATCTGCCACTGTCTCTTCCTAGGTTGGATCAGCCATTGCATTTGGTGGGCGGGTCCTCCTAACTGGGTCTGATCCTGGGCCTCTTCCTGGGGACTGTGGCAGCACTGTGGGCTCTCCCACCAGATGGGATGGGAAAGTGATCACACTGGGGCTCAGAGCTGCCACCAATTGTTCCTACAGTCATGTCAAAGCACGCTCCCACCCTTGGGACTGCAGCTATGGACTGATGCTATGGACCCTCCAGTCAGAAGAACTGTCGCAGGTGTGCACAGAGCTGCTGAGGGGCCAAAGAGTGCTCAACTATCTCCACCACCTCCCTGGGGATAGCCCATCCACCTTCAGATGTATAGCTATGTGGATCCCCGATTTATTGTGTATGTATTCTTGATCAATGTATATCCATTTAGTTGTAGTTCAAAGGGGGAGAGATAAAGGGAACAGCTTACTCTGCCATCTTGCTGATATCACCCTCAAAATTTTCTTTATCAATACTTTTACAAATTATTGAACTACACAATTTTATGGCATTTCTAGATATTTTACTTGTTTAGTTTTCCATTCTCATCCAAACTCAAACTTCCAAGTTCAAATATTAGGTGATTCTATGACACTAATATTGCTGAATACCTTTTGTAATTAGTTTTTAAAATTTATATGTCTAATATATTATCTTCTGAAATAATGATTCACAGCTGACTCACTTTTTCAAAGAACATGAAAACTTGTTGAACAGTAAGAGACAGTTTGTTTAATTTCTCTAGGTATTAGCATTGATGTATTCCAATTTCAAAACATGTTTTTCATTTAATAAAATATGATTGGGTTAAAGTATACATCACAATCTTAACTCAAAGCCATTATCTCATATAACTTTGATTTGCTGACATAAAGTATCTCCATTAACAGTTTTCTGTGAACATATTGTAACATCTAAGTTAATACTACTGCCAATTTCACTGAAAGTATCAGTATTTTAAGGTTATTTCTGTATCTTGCTGGAATTTAGTAAACACACACACACACACACACATATCAGATGCCAATTTCAAAAGGATTTTATTTGTACAATGTCCATTGCATTATATAAAGAACAGTGGCACAACATAGGTGCCATGTGAATGGTTCTTTATGACTGAGTTAACAACAATATTGTCATGAAAGCTCTATGAAAATACAGCCTTAGCTTATTGATGAATGTTTGAAATATTAAATTACTTGGGTTTTGATTAATTCAAAAGTGTTATTAAGATATATCTAAACTCCTTATTAAATCCAATCAAGACTGATTTAGAGAGACTGAGAAAGTAAACATAATTAAAATCAGAATACCAACAAGAATATCAATTCTAAAATGTCTGGCACAGTTAGGTTATATTTTAATATGATTAATCAACTCTTCTATCTTTCCTATTGCATAATAAGAAAAATAGCTTTGATGGTCTTTTTAAAATTTCATTTTTTAATCTAAAGCAATTCTACAAACTTTACACTTAATGTCACCTTCTGTCCTCACAGAATTTTAAAAATAACAAATTACACTCATAAAATATTTCCAGTATAAATAGTTATAAAATATAAAATTAAAAACATGCATTTTTGATGAAACCTACAAAAATAACACATTTTATTTAAACTTTTTCCTCTTTTTATCTTAATCTTGGAGCTTACCTAAAGCTTTATTCTTATCCTGCAATTCATTAGAGCATCCTATATTATTTAATATAAAAATAATATTTCACAAAATGGGAGATAATATACTGTGGGGCCTGAGAGTAACCTGATCTATATGTGGTTCTGTGGCTACCCCCTACCTTCCAAAATATAACAAGAATTAGAAGAAAGTTCAAAACTTATGGAGACAGATGTTTGTGATCAAAGTTGCTCTAAAGCAACAGATAATAGCCTGTTTCAAACGTAAAAACAGTGGAATATTTTAAGAGGTGAATTTCTACATTGTAGATAGGTTGTAATATTTTATTGAATTTTTAAACATTTTTCTACATTTAGAAAAATAAATACTAATATTACACACACAATAAGTTGTTATATAGGCATGGAAAAGTAAGATTAAGTACCAGAATTTAAACCATTAATCACAATGTAGGTCCTCAGGGTTCTGGAAATAGATGATGCCATTTAGGCAGGCAGCTTTACGTTATTTGTGAAATATCTCCTGTCATGCTAATTGAAACTGCATTGACAAACTTGTGTCATACCAACCAAGTTGTTACCTTAGATAGGCCTGGTGGCAATCCATCACAAGACAGAGTGATGTATTTGGAACTGAACATGAGCAGTTTCATGGGTCAGAAGATTAATATTATTAATATTATAATAATCCCCAAATTCCCTGTGCTTTATAGGGGCAAGAGTCAATTATGTTGGGTAGGGATAGCAAATATCTCTGCACTCCTTACTGATTTCTTCTGTACTGAAACTAAGTTGTGCCATGATCATACTGTGATATGATGTAACACTGGCATTGTTGGTAAGAATACGTAAAAATGCCCTTTGATAATATGGATACTGATGATTAAAATATTGGGAGATCAAATTAAAGCCTTTCTAAGACATAATTCTGGTGGAAAATTACTGGCCTAAGGAAGAACTAGTTTTAGCTAATCATCAGCTAGTTTCTGTGCTAAGTATTCCTGCACAAGGTTATCACAAGGTACAAAGATCAAAGGAGGAAGTGAGTAATTAAATGGCACAGACATATGAAGTATATGAAATATGCAATAGCTCTGTGGAATGGATTCATTCTTTCTTTATGTCTATCCTGACACCACCCTACCTCCCCCAAATGTTAGGCATAATTGCTCTTTTTGCTATTTGGCATATTTGCTATGCTATGTTAGGCATATTTGCTATTTAGTAAATATACATTTACTATTGCCATATCTGTTCTATAAATGCTACGCTAAATATACATACTCAAGAAAATCATTTTGCTGCAATAGAACATATTCAAGGGCCAGAGGTTGGACATGGTAGGAAATAATTAACCCACTCAGCATGGGTTGTTCAAACCCTGGGCATTGTCAGAAAGATCTGTCTTCAGGGTGGGCCCTTTGCTGGCTCCTAAGATGTGAGCTTGAAACTCTTGCAATATTATGCCCGATAAGAATGGTTTTGTGTGCTTTTGTCTTTGTGCCATGCACTACCATTTGTTCAAACTGTTTTTGCTAACCATATGATTTAAGGGTGAAATTATCTTTTTGTATGCCTGAAACCTTGGGCCATATGATATCAGTTTGATCAAATGTTTTTTGCTCTGGGGGGTTTGAGCAGCTGATGTCAGTTATACAGGTGCTATATGCCTACATATTTGAACCCTGATGAAAACCTTGGATACCTAGACATGGAAGAATGTCGTGGGTTGGCAACAATTTGCACATGTGTCATATATAGTTGCTGGGAGAAATAAGTTCATTCATGCCATTCCACTGGGACGGGACATTTGGAAGCTTCCACCTGTTTTCTCCTGGACCTTGCTCCACATACTTTCTCCCTTTGCTGATTTAAATCTGTGTCCTTTCAATGTAATAAACTGCAACTGTGAGTATAACAGCTTTTCTGTGTCCTGTGAGTCCTTCTAGTGAATCATCAATCTTGAAGCTGGTCTCACGGACCCCTGATTTAAAATTCCTCTCTGATAGCCTCTGATTAATGTCAGAAGAACATTAAGACTCTCACATTTACAATTCAGATTAGAAGAAAAATATATCGTTATTCTTTGAACTCTTTAGAATGTAGTATCTAAACTAGAATTACCAGTAGTTTTGCATCCAAACAACAAAGGGTCAAAAAACAAAGCCATTGTTCTCTAGGAAAATAGATTTAAAGCAAACAAACAAGAGAACAGAATATGTGCATGGCAGGGATTGATGTACATATAAATTCTCAGGATATGTCAATATATAGTGAGCATATTTTAAAATGAAATTTAGGTTCAGATTATTTTAAAAAATAAAGAGCAATTTAAGCAAATATATTATCAGATCTTTAAGTAGCTCATGAATAATATTTTTCTTAGTATTTCTTATTGCTAATATAATTTATTTTAATATTGGAAAAATTATTGATCTTACAATAAAGATAATATTAAATTATAAAGCTGATTCTACAATCTGTGTTTATTATACATGCATGTTTGGGCTTGATCAAAATTATACCCTAGGCAAGTACGTGGTGGTAGTTTAGGGTGCATATGTAGTCATTTCTCAGACAATCTAAATGTTTAATTTATCAGAATAGTCTATTCCAAAATTCCTTTGGAAATATAGCAATGCAGTATCTATTATAAATATTTTTACCTGTAAAATTTGGCACTGAATTTGTTGACTTAGTTTAGAAAAAAAAGGACAAAAAATTAGAAGATTACTTGAAAAGGGAAAATATATTTGAGTTTTTAGTTCCTAACTCATAGTCAGTTCTACATTAATATATGACTTTCAGTTTATGTCGATGATAATACTCCTTTCTCCACATAAATAGAATAAAGTAGAAGAAGGTTAGGCTCTTGTTAAAGAAATAGCTACTATTTATTTCTTTATCTCTTTATCTATATATTTGTTTAAATAACATTTATTTGGTAACTACTATGTTCTGAATATTTTTCTGATCACTGAGAATGCAATGGTGAGGTAAAAATGGTGCCTGACTTCTTGAAAATTAGAATTTTGTGGAGTAAGTAAATATTAATTTATATAGAGGAGATATCAGGCAGGAGCAAGCATCAATGTTTAAATAACTGAGAAAAATATGGGAAAGGGTGGTCAACCTGGAATGGAGGAGGCATATGGGGGATTTGAGTATTTAGTGAGGTACCAGGAAATTCTTCATGTCATGTCATATATAGTGGCCTTCATACCTATTGGGCTTTATGCTAAAAGCCAGGAGATTCTTATAAAGTATTTTAAACAGTGTAGATGTTACAATTAATTTGGATTCATTCATTCATTCATTGAAATAGATGTTGTCTACCACATTCCAGAGCATGTTTTAGGTTTTAGAAATAAATTAAAATCATACAAGCCTGGTCTTATTCCCCCTAGTACTATCAACCACTCTTTACAGATCAGAACCATTGAGAGCTTGAACCTGGAGAACATCAATATCAATATTGCAGATCAATACCAAGGCCAAGGTGCCAACATTGATGTTAACTGGAGCTTCTTCAAGTGTGTTCTTTTCCAAGTCTAGGTTGGCTAGTTAACCCTTCAAGTAATGTTTTGCAGTAGATTGAATGTTAAGCAGTTATTAATGTGTCCCTATAGCTCCCCTGGTCAGTTTTGCACCAGCAGCTTCTGTTTCTGTTAGGGAAATCATAAAGCTTTTAAAAAATCAATAGTATCCTCAAGAAAATATATGTAGGGGCTGGCCCAGTGGCATAGTAGTTAAGTTTGAGAACACCACTGTGGTGACCCATGGCTTCACAGATTCGGATCCCAGGCACAGACCTATGCACTGCTTATCAAGCCATGCTGTGGCAGGCCTCCCACATCAAGTAGAGAAAGAGGGGCAGAGATGTTAGTTCAGGGCCAATATTTCTCAGCAAAAAGAGGGGGATTAGCAGCAGATGTTGGCTAAGGACTGGTCTTCCTCACAAAAAAGAAAATATATGTAATAACTGTTCCAAATCTTGTCTGATGCTTAATATTAATCCATGGAAGAAGACAAGATGTTTCCGGTTTTCTTTTCCTGGAAAATAATATTCAAAATTTATTTCCAGGCAACTGAGAAGATCTCTACTGACACACTCCATCAATGGGAGAAAATTGAAGACTACCATAGAGAGAGAGAGGCAGAGAATGTTGTCAAGTTCAGCTCTAAGGTCAGAGTTCTAGCTCTAGTGATCAAGTTAGCTTACAATTTTAGAGTGTCTAGTTATATAATTACAACAGACCTGTCTTAACTTACGAAATTCAGACAGAATGATATCTCTTTTTGCTAGACTAATTATAACTTCTATTTAAGGGTTTCTCATATATATATATATCTCCAGATAATTACTTGAAGACACTACCAAATTCAGAACATAACAGAAATCTGGTTTTCTTAAATGGTGTAAAGATAACGCAGCTCTATGTTTTCCTTCTTACTTTTAGAATAACAGGATGAAATCAAGGTCCTTAAAATTATGTTCTTCATGCAAATAATGGTTTTCTGACTAAGAGTCTTCAATAGATAAAATATGTTTTTTCTGCTCTAACTTAACAATGCTCATCTTGAGGAATAATATGACACAATTTAACCAGGCACATTGTAGAATGTGACAAAAATATTCTTGCATTTTAACCAATCTGTCTGTGTAATTCTTTGAATCCTTTTCATTTTTCCATTATTAGAGATAAGTGCCTTTGTAACTATGTTCTCAGAAAAGGTAATGAACACCTGTGCCTGAACTGAATTATGAAAAGTCTGTTATTTTCCTCATGAAAACTAGAAAAAGCACAGTGGAATTCTGTTACAATAATCAGCCTGAGCAGTTTAGATGAACCATTGCTTTTTAGTGATCACTACATGCCAATAGCCTCTTCCCAAAATGCTGATTTTTACTAATTTAGGCATTCCCAAAAGAGAAAATTGCTATCTTCTTGCAAGGATAATATCTTATATAGAATATGCACTTGTTAGACGTGTCATTATGAACTCAAATTAGGAGTCTCAACACCTGTAAAAATGAAGTAGCTCTCAAAAATTTTAATATTCTTCATCACAGAAATAGTCAAGAATTATTCATATTTTCTAGATCTAAACTAGCTAGCTAGTTGGCCTTCCCTTGTCTAAGCGACAGCATTTGAAAAGAAAGAGTCCAGCACTTGAAATTAAGCAATCACCAGCACGATATTTGTTTTAAAATTTTTGCTATTTTTGGCAACAATATTATCTATCCCAGTATTTAGAATTATGTGCAATCTTCTTTTTAAGGAACAAGACTAAAAAAGTCCTTCCAAATAATTATTTCAGAGTAATAAACTTTCCTCAATTAAATTAGCCATCCCGTTAGAAAGAAGTTAGAAGGGGAATGAAGCGAGGGACAACAGATCCTTCCACAGAACTTGTCCACCAAGAGAAGGGAGTAGATGTTCTTTACAACCCAACTAGGAACCACAGAGGAAGAACAATGAATATTACCCGTTTACTGAGATGGAAAAATAGATGATTAAGATGATGCAATATGTGAGTAGAAAAACTAGAAACCAATTTATCCTGACATCAAATTAAAATCTTTCTGTATTATATCATGATGGAAAAAAAATCAGTATTTTATTGCTGACAGATAAGACAAAACACCAAAGGACTTTAGATAAGGTTAAAATAACACATACTGACACAGCAGTATGATGAAAGTTAAGAATACTAAAGTCATTTGGGTGGAGATTTCAATCTTCAGAGCACTCAATTAGGGCCTTAAACCTTAGGAACACAATAACTATAGGTTCAATTTAGTGAGCTTGATGGTAGTTGTGCCCAAAGCTAAAAGGGGAAAAATGATGATGCGAAGTGATAAGTAATTGTTTTAATATGAAAATATAGGAAACATTAAGTGATATTTCCCTTTGTTGAATAAATGAAAATGACACCATGCAAAGTATTTAGGAATTAATATGCAGGGTGACAGGGATGCAGTCTCATAAGAATACATAATTGAACATTTTTATTGATATAAGTATCTCAAAAAGTGGAAAAAATCTGCTTATGCATCCTCTTTTTAATGGACATTGTATAGTGTCAAGTTTTAAGTTATTCATTTGTGTAGATGTGTTTATGTAGACATATGCTTTCATTTCTTCCTGGAAAAAAATTAGGAGTAAAATGGCTATGGTGTATGAGAGGAACTTTATTTTTATTTTATTTTATTATTTTTAATTTTTTTTTGGTGAGGAAGGTTCTCTCTGAGCTAACATCTGTTACCAATCTTCCTCTTTTTTTGCTTGAAGAAGATTAGCCCTGAGCTAACATCTGTGCCAATATTCCTCAATTTCGTATGTGGGTCACCGCCACAGCATGGCTTGATAAGTGATGCAGATCTGTGCCTGGGATCTGAACCTGTGAACCTGGGCCGCTGAAGCAGAGTGCACTGAGCTTAACCAGTGTGCCACGGGGCTGCCATGACAGGAACTCTTTATGATAAGATATTGTTAGTATGTAGAAATAGAATTTTGTGTACTGACAATGTATCCTTCAACATTGCTAAATTCTTCTAAGTTCTGGTAGGTTTTTTTTTAATAGACTCCTTGTAAGTTTCTGCATAGACAGTCATGCTTATCTCTCATCTTTCTCTTGAAGATGAATGTCCATGAATGTCCTTCTCATGGAAGGGACAGAAGGACAAGAGAATAAATAGCAACTCACCAGCCAGCGCCAGTGGCCAGACACATGAGTGAGCCCATCTGGGACTA
Source organism: Tapirus indicus (assembly GCA_031878705.1). Lineage (NCBI taxonomy): Eukaryota > Metazoa > Chordata > Mammalia > Perissodactyla > Tapiridae > Tapirus > Tapirus indicus. The sequence goes on from CM062918.1 coordinate 7,585,499, forward strand.
TCCAGTTTCAGTTAGCATGCCAAAAAAAATTGCTCAGGTTAACCAAGCCCAAATTCCAACCCATGAAATCCAAAGAAAAAATAATAATAGTCTTTGTGTTAAACCACAAAATTGTTGGGTTGGTTTGTTATGCAAGAACTGATAAATAAGCCACAAGCCAATTCAAAATATAAATTATAGGTACTTTAGAAAACACGTAAAAGAGAGTCTACCATCATTTGTAGACTTAAAATAAGATCAATGGATCTTTATAACAAATTCTGTTCCATTGATTTGACACCCAATAAGTATCAAAAATATTTTATTCTTTCCATTTAGATAGCTACATATGTGATATACGAAAAAAAAAAAAAAATTTCTTATCTTGTAACTAAGTGACTTTGCCTCGCAGTAATTATTAACCCTTTTCTCACTTTCTTTTTATCAACTATTAACCTAGTAGGATCACTCAGGTGCCTTATAAGTAATCCTTGACCTTAAATATGTTCTCTTTCCTGGTGGAATTTTCAGTCACTGATTTCTTAAGGGTTAAAATCTGGCCTCTTCAATACCTTATAGCAGTCAACAGGCATAAAAGCAAAGCACTGGGCTCAGTGCACAGGTAATTGTCCTAGATGCTTTTTATTGCAGAGATTACAGAGAAACTCAGCCAAGGCAGTAAAGATGGAAACTCATGGCTGTGTGAAGGCTGGTTAGCCACGTCTCAATCCAGTTGTCACTTTGTTCGTGGTGTGTTTTATTGAACCACTTTCACCTTTGGCACAAACAGGCATTCTTCCAGTGGGCTCAGTTTTGATGTCAAAGGTTAAATTGATTTGGAATTATCTGGTGCTCTCAAAAGCAGAGTTGTGAAGCCACTTCTGTTAAGGTGAGGAAGACCCAGTAACATTGAAAATGGCACAGGCTTTACAATACCTGATATTTAGGAAAAAGAAATGTTTCTGAAACTATTTGACCTTTTCAATTTAGTCATCATGGTCTACTGCTTAAATCATATCATAAACATACAGTATATATTATAACATTATCTCAACACATGGGAAAGAACTTGGTGTGTATTAAAAAGTTAAAGAAATTTTAAGCATCTAGTTCTTTGCAAAGTTGAAGCAGAAATTGTGTTTGTATTTGGGGCAAAGATATTATTAGATCAAGCCATGACAAGAGTAGCAAAACTAGTGATGCTGCAGTGATGGGCGATCTAGGGCCAGGACCACAAGACTCAAGGTTCTACAAAGGCTGAAACTTGGACAAGTTTATTTCTCACACTGGATGCTCATCACCTATCACTATACATGATGAATAGCGAATATGAATGACATTGATTAAATTAAAGAATGCCAGCACTGAGAAGCAGGGTTTTTTAAAATAAAATTCAATACATACCAGTAGTGAAGTTTTGGCTTAATTTTTTTAATCAATAGAGGGAAATTTTTAAAATATAAGGCATTTCATTATTTTAATTCTAACTTCAAAACTAATTGTTACTCTTAGGTTTTTTGTTTTCTGGAGTTTTTTTTGAGGAAGATTAGCCCTGAGCTAACATCCGCTGCCAATCCCCCTCTTTCTTGCTGAGGAAGATTGGCCCTGAGCTAACATCTGTGCCCATCTTCTTCTACTTTATGTGGGACGCCGCCACAGCATGGCTTGGTAAGTGGTGCCTAGGTCCATGTCTGGGATATGAACCTGCGAACCCCGGGTCGCCTCAGTGGAGGGTGTGAACTTAACCACTACACCACCAGGCAGGCCCCTACTCTTAGCTTTTGAAAACACAAAAATTCTCATAGATGCAAAGGAAGCATAGACTTACATGTAAATCAAGCTGAAGTAAACTGAGCTATATTCATTCTGTAGCCTCATCAAAATTCAGTTGTAATAAATGATTTAGGATTCATTAGCCTAGATCAACAGTGAGTGTGTATCCATATCTGTATGCATATCTGTATCTATATTGTATCATACTTATCTATCTAGCTAAACACATATGTGTATATGGGATATATATTTATATATATATATATATATATACACTACGTATATATTCATACTTATATAAAGCAATATCTGAAAGTGATAATAAAGTAATTTATGTTTTAACACATTTTCATTTCCCTAAAAGCATCTCTATTGTATTTCAATAGACTCAGGAATATCATCACCTTCTTTAAAAGGATAATTCCATTTTTCAGCCTGTGATATAATATTTCTATAAATATTTGAAAAAATATTAAACATTTTAAGTTATAAAAAACTATGAATGTGGCAAATAATTAAATTAAATTAGCATGTTAAATTAGTAAAGTCAATAAAAAGACATTTATAACAAAGCATCCCAAGCAGTGACACAAGTGCAAAAGATTGGAATGTCTATTCCAAATATTTGGTAGACTATGCTCCTTTCCTTAATAAATTTGAGAAGTAGAAAAACTTCCAGTTGGTTTTCCCAAGCACCAAAATGATTAATGTAAACACGTCAACCAGGTGTAGTGGTATTTCGTTGTTCTTGTCAAACATTTATCAAACTTTTTTTAATTTTGTGATTGTAGAAACTAGTGTTGCTATAAAACAATCTTATTTTTTATCGTTAAAGAAAGATAAACACCAATTAATGAGGTGTCATTTGAATTGTAATTCTAATGATTAAAAATAGTGATTCTCAACATTTTGACTGGGGATGCCTGGGGCTCCCCCAGGTCCTTTTAAGTGCTATGTAAGATCAAATCTATTTTTGTAATAATACATAGGTGTAATTTATCTTTTTTACCTTTATTCCTTCATGAATATACAAAAAGCTTATTGATATGGCTTCCAATTCCACATTTCATTAACCCTTAAAGGCACTACTACTTGTTGAGCTTTGGTGTACTATTAGAATTTCCACAATTATCTGAAAAGGCCATTTAAAACCCTTTTCCAACTATCCATATGAGGACAGAATTTCTTCATATACTTCAAAACAACACATTATGACAAATGAGAGGCAAAACAGATATAGCAATCCAATAAGACAATCCAATCTGTCTTTCAATAAGACAGGTATTTAAAAAAATTTCAGCAATGAAAACAATGGCACTCTTCTCCCCATACTTTTGTTTTGAAAATAATATATTTTTAAAAATATATGCTGTTTATGTTAATGTGTAATTGATTTATCTTTGATATTTTAAATAAATTAAGTGAATATTTTATAATCTCTTTAAGTTATAATATGGTAAATATTAATAGATAGAACTTATATAAACAAAATCTCAATGAATTTGAGAAGTGCTAAATGTCCTAAAATCAAAACTTGAGAACTGATGATTCAAATATTAAATAAAAGAATAGATATTGGTTAGAATATGTTCACCTTTGATCAACTTGGACATATTTATCTGACAAAATATTTTTTAATCTTTATGATTTCAGTTTTGTTGCTGTCTTCAATTAAATACGTAAAAATTTATCACTATGTTGTTAAAAGTAGGAAACCACACAACCAATATTAAAGATTAACAAGAAAGAATTGCTTTAATAAAAGTGAAACAACCATAGAGTGAAATACGAATGATTATGAATAATTATTTGTGGCTACATATGTTAAAATGGATCTATGTTTATACTCTATTTTAAGTTCTCGTTTCATGATTTTTTGAAATAACAAAATAAAACTGGTTGGTGATTTCTGCTTTTTTTTGGATTACAGACAATTTTTATTTCCTAATTTTTTCCTGAAAAATTTCCTATGAGTCTGGTTTATTTATGCCAACAAAGACATTATAACAGATATATTTACTTCCACAGTCTTCTGACAAAAAAAGTAATACTTTTAATAGAAATGTTTACTTTTAACAAAAATATGAACACTAGCTATTTTTTCAGCTAATAAAAATTACATTCTTTCATTTGACTGATAAAGTTTTGTTTTCTCTCAATATATTTTCAGAAAACAAAAAAATAAATCAAGGAACTATAGCTCAATATAAATCTTTAGATGGCAGTGTAAGTGGTCGATTGTTCCTACCAAAATTCCAACGCCTAAATTAAAATTTTGCTCCTTTAACACATAGCAATATTTATTCTCCCTTAAGTGTTTTATGTTGGAGAAAAATAGCCACAATGAGAACGTTAGCAAAACAAACTTTGAATTTGATTGTCCACTGTGTTAAGAGTATTCGTTGCACAATCTCTGAAAACATTTTATATGAGGAGTGACAGTTGTTATTGTTGTGCTTGACCTGATGTCAGTTAAACTGTCAGAGGTGATCTCCTCTCCACAGACGCTTGTAATAGAAGCACTAACAAGAACTATGGCTGTTGCAAAGCAGAGATTTGACCTGCAGTTATCTTGCTGAGCTTTTGATAAATCAATTTCAAAATTGGAAGCTGACAAATATGCAACTTTAAAAGCATAAAACCATAAACATGCACATGAATCCACTGAACAACAATGAGTAGCTCTGAAAACTATTCCAAAGACCTACAAACAAGCTGCATGTGCTGTCTATCATTACATACAAAAAAAAGAGCAAAAAGGAAAGCTATAGTCAGAAACAGCAGACTGTAAGGGTTAAGATATGTTTTAAACAGATCCAATTTAAAGAAGGCTTTGCTATGAGGAGCCAAATTATTTTTATGTTATCAAAAAATAGACCTGTTGTACTCATCTAGAGACAATCTTTTTCTCTTTTTTTTTTTTTGGTAAGGAAGACTGGCCTTGAGCTAACATCTGTTGCCAATCTTCTTTTTTTGTTTGAGGAAGATTGTCCCTGAGCTAACATCTGTGTCCATCTTCTGCTATGTTGTATGTGGGATGCCACCACAGCATGGCTTAATGAGCGGTGCCTAGGTCTGTGCCTGGGATCCAAACCCGGGAACCCTGGGATTACTGAAGCAGAGCGCTTGAACTTAACCACTACCCCCCGGGGCCAGCCCCAGGAGACAATCTTAACATAAATATAAGTACTTCTTTGAACAAAAATAAAGGCAAATAGTCTTGAAAATTCTACCTGCATTTTTCAACTTTGAAATTAATTCAATATACCTTATATTTTGCATCTACAATTATTAAAATTTCCTAGTGATCATCTGAGTCCAGTACCTACATATCTGACACCTCTGACAAAAGAGAAGGAGACAGGGATAACTGATAGGAATAAACAGTCTTCCTTCCACAGTCCTCTAAGAAGAAATGCATGGGATCACACGTCTATCACTACTCCTCAATCACTTTGTGTTACAAATAGCAAACACAACTGCAGGACACTTTTCCCTTCAGTTTCTCTTGAGAAGTATTAGGCATTAGTCAAAAGACATTGAAATTTCAGATATTTTTTCCCCTGAAGATATCTACAACATCATATAGCCTGTGAACAGCTCTTGATGTTGAAATCAGAGACTTGTCTTACAAGAAAATGTTATATTTTGTTCCATTTTGTAAATTAAAATATCTTATGGCATTTATACACTTTGCAGTTGTAATTTAAGTAAGATTTAAACATTTATTAGTATTTCTTAAATAGGAGAAATAAAGTCGATTCTACTACACTCTAGAAATACTATCTTTCACTGAAAACAAATGAATGACTGTTGTGCCTTAAATAATTACTTGAAAATCAATTGCAGAAACTTCTAATAAATGACATGGCACAGAGTGTAAACCAGTCTTTTGGATACTGAGAGGTGGTTTCATTTAATTAAAGCTTTAAAAATCACTGGTCCATAAACGTCTAGACTCAAGAATCAATACACAAATGCATGATTTATTTTAAAAGCCACACAGAAAAATCATTTCCCAAAATGTTGTGTGAATTTAAACTACATGTGTAGAAAAAGTATATTGTGGTTAATTGAAGGAAATTTCAAAAATATAATAAACAAAAACTCAATTTTAAAAGAAAATATAAAAATATTTACCAAGATAGCAATATCTCTCATTGCTTTATCCCATTAATTGATGTAAATAATACCCCCCCCAAAAAGTGGAGAAAACCTACAACAGCATTAGATTTTAAGCAAAAATATGTGCTTCCCACAAATTCAAAAAATGTATCATTGGCGTGTCAGTGATGGAGCAAAATGAATCTAGTTACCAAGGTCCAGAATGACATTTTCCTAGGAAATGTTCTAGTTTTGAAAGAGATAAGCATAAGATTATATTGATGTACCCCCAACAAAACTCTTTAGGCAAAAAGAAGCCAAGAAATGCATGAGGATCCATTCTCATGGAAGTTTTTTTAAAATTGTGGATCAAGAGCATTCAGAAGTTCCCAGAAAATTTCAGCTTGTGGCTTAATGAGCCATTAAGAATTTGGAGTTAGCCTTCCACTTCACAACATTTTCTCAAGGGCATCCCTTGTCTCTCTGGGAAGGAGAGGTTTGCAGCATTGGCTCCCCAACCCCCACATTTAGCATTAGTTTGTAATGCTAAAACAAACAAGGTATACTTTAAAGCAAAACTATTTGATATATCCATATTAATATTAGTAAATAATTTTAGACTAAAACATTTTTACAGATAAAGAAGGTTACTATAAAATAAAATTTTAATTCAACTGTATGATACATGTATTTTAAATATGCTGTACTTAAAACATAGCCTGAATATAGGAAAAGTATGCATGAGTAGAATTGCAGAGATAATTGGAGAAATCCATCATTGTAGTGGGAGACTTAAATATAGTTCTCATTAATTGACAGATCATTATTAGCAAAACAGTGTTGAACAACACAATTAACAAGGTTGACAACACACTTGACAAGATATTGTCAATATGTAAAGAATTCTGCTTTCAGTAATTATAAGTGCTCCTTCTTAGCAAACACATATGGAACATATACGTGTATTTGTTATAGTGCAAGTCTCAGCAAATTTCACTGAGAATTTATTATACATAATTTATTCTCTAACCACAATGCAATTTAATTATAAGTTAATTTCCAAATGATAAAGTTAAAGCCCAAAATATTTGTAAGTTAAAATAGATACTTCATTGAATCATGTAATGATGACTTATGAAATGAGCCATGTATCAAATATTAATTATAACTTGCATTTCAAAATATTTAAAGTCAAAGATACTTGAAAGACTACTTATCAAAATTATTGTATGTCATGAAAGTGAGGTTTCACAGGACTTTTATAGTAATGGATGGTATTGAAAAAGGGGGGAGTTTTTAAATATTCTTGATCTGGTAGGCAAAGTTTCTAACACAAAAAAATAAATAACTAAAGATTAAGCCCAAATTAACCTGAAGGAAGTGTTTAGTAAATATAAAGCAGAAATAATTGAAGTAGGAAAACAGGAAACAAAAGAGAAAATCAGTGAAGCTAAAGGTAATTTCTTTGAAAACTATCAAAATAGTTTTCATCTATGATTTTTAAAAAAATCACAATATGATTACAAAACAGGCAAACAAAAAAAGTGATTAATTAGGAAGAAAGGGAACTCTTATTTCATAAATCATATTTTCAATCACATTTAGAAGACCCTGAAAGCAATCCATTTAAAATCAGGAAGAAAATAAGATGATGTTGACCACGAAGTTTATTTAGCATTGTACTGAAGATCCCAGCCAGAATAACAAGAAAAGAAAAGGATTAAAAGTGTAAAGTTTAAAGATGAAATAAAACTGTCATTATTTGCAAATCATATGATTATCTATATAGATAATCCAAAAAATGTTTATAGTCAAAACTAAAATGAATCAGTGAGCATAACAAATATCTCAACATATGGAGTCAATTACATTTCTACACAATTCAATTGTTCAGCCACAGGTAATTAGACTACACAATTTTAAAAAGTCACATTTTACTATGGCAAAAAAGTCTATACAGTATATAGAATTATGTGAAAGAATTGTAAGAAATGTACATAAAATTATTAAAATTTACTGAAAGGCATTAAAAAGTCCTGAACAAACTGAGATAATTCTGTATTCATTGATAAGAATAAGACATGTCATAAAAAAATCTTAATTTCTTTAAATTGTGTAACAGATTTAAAGAAATTCTACTTAAATCCCATCAAAATTTTTCACTCAGTCTCACATGTTAGTTCTGAAATATATATTACAGAGCAAAGGGCCATGAACAACTAGTACACTATACTCATTCCTATAAGTAATTGTAAGGAAATGGCATATGTTGTACCAGATGTAAAGAGACAACAATAAAAATAATTTAGTATTGTTATAGTGGCAAACAATTTGAAATAGAATAAAATAGAGACGACAAAGTCAGATCCACTGACATATTGAACCTCGACATGAGTCAGAGGTAGAATGGCAGATCATAGGAAAACGGGGAACTCTTTAGTAAACTTAGCCAAATTACGCAGCCATGTTAAAAAGAGATTTCAACAGACACTAAAATCAATTGTAGATATATTAAAAGCTTACGTAAAAACTCTTCCAACAGCAAAATATTTGACTTTTTTTTCTACTGATAGTTTGTCCTTCACTTTTGTTTTTCAGGAAGGATTCACCCTGAGCTAGCATCTGTTGCCAATCTTCCTCCCTTTTTCTTCCCCAAAGCCCAGTACGTGGTTGTACAACCCAGTTGTAAGTCCTTCTAGTTCTACGTGAGCCTGCTCCACAGCATGGCAGCATGGCAGCTGAGGGATGGGTGGGGTGATTCCACCGTGGGGATCAAATCCGGGCCCGCCAAGCCGTGGGAGCCCCGCACTTTAACCACTAGGCCATCGGGACTGACTTTTTGATCTTTTTTAAAGGAAATATAGGTGGATGTTTTTCTGACTTTGTGAAAAGTGTCTTTAAATGATATGCATAAAATAAAACACTGGAATATTGATGACATTAATTTTAAGAACAACAGTTAATGAAAAGGCAGTAAAGACAGGGAAATCACCTACAAAAGTGTTAGAAAATATTTAAAACAAATGTAAAACAACCCCAAAGCATTTATTTTTATAAAACAAAGAATTTTTTAAATCAACAATTGAAAGCGTAAGGGCAAATACAAATTAAAATAAGAAGCTATATCTAAAAAGTTCTCATCAAAGGAAAAAAAATGTGTAACTGTGTGTGGTGAAGGATGTTAAGCAAATTTAATGTGGTAATCACTTTGCAATATACACACACATCAAATCATTACGTTGTACACCTAAAACTAATGTAATGTTATATGTCAATAAAAATAAATAAATAAATAAATAAAAATAAGAAGCTTACTTCTCCCTGTTGAAAACAAGAGGAAAGACCTCTCTCTTTTCTGAGAGCATTTACTTTAGAAAACTTGTCATTGTAACTTCTTTCTGTTTGAAATGTATGCAAATCTCAAGGATCTGAGAGCCATGGCTGAAATGTTATCATAAGGAAGATAAAGGTCTTATCTCCCTGTTTCTGTGGGAGGGTGGGAGCCTAACTTCTGTGGGCATCAAGCTCCAGTTGCAAAACTACCTCCTGTCATAAGGATATGAGAAGCTTATTTTTCCTTTGCATAAGTCCAGTTAACACAGATGGCCACACAATTACCAGGTGAATTTTGGGTGAACTATGTCTGACAAATGATGTGATCAAGTCCTCTTACTTGAGGACCAGTTATTGCTGACCTTGAGAACATGCATGGCGTGAGCTATATTTGCGTGGCTGTACACAAAGGGTGAGATTTCTTTCTGTATGTTCAGTCTCTTCACTAGACTGTCTGTGATGGGATTCACACCCCAGTTTCATGCTTATTCATTAATAAAATTGTTTTCTTTCTCTTCTACCTTGGTGGAGAGGTTTTCTGGGTTTGAAGGAGACTGTTTACATGACATTTCCCCAACAGTTCTGGTGATGAAGATTGAATGGCTGGCAGTTCCTGAATTGAGTGAGACCAGCTGAAGATCTGTGGTCACACCACAGCCAGGTCACAGACCCTGAATTGTACAAAGTCCCCCTTCCAGCTCTCCACCCTTTTGGAATAGTAGCTGGAGGAGCCACCCTTTCCAAATACAAGATTTTACTATTGAATAAGCATGGGAAATAAAGGCCCTAAAATTCCACCAGGATCACCATACAGTTGGAAAACATGAGAATCCAGGAATGTTGTCTGCAGATATTTTCTTAAAAAGCTAATATCTGTCTGTCATGTTTGGAGTGAATATATGAGAATTTAGTCATACTGTGGCCAAAGGACAGTCTTTTTGATTTGGATGAATTAACGTTTTTGCTTGGGCTCTTTGACAGGCCTCATCCCAAGCAAATAAATTACTGGTATTTATGGGATGAATATCATTCTAAGAAAAAGAAAAAAAAAAAAAAAACATGATTTGGGTTAGCCAGGAAAAAAGAGTGAGAAAAATAGAAAAAGAAATGCAAGAATTAAAGTCGCTGTCCCTTTCACAGGTCCTCCTGCTCCTTTCTCTGCCTTCCCCGCTCCCTCTGCTTCTCCTGAATTTCTTTATCCCTCTCTGCCTCAATCTGGCTCCAGGGAAGGGGAAGGTGATGCTCTTTTAGAGGGTGCTCCCCTTCCTTAGTGCATTTCCCTGGAAAGATGGACGAGGGCACAACTTCTTTAGCTGGTAGAGAACTACCTGCTTGAGGAACACAAGTTCCTTGCTTGGTTGCTCAGCCCTGAGTCCACTCCACGTCTTAGCCCAGATTCCACCTCCAAGGGTCCCTTCTCATCCACACACCATGTAGCTAGGAAAGCAGATATGCTAAGAGACCTGATCAGGGACGAACGGAGAACTTGGGGAAAAGACTGTGTCCCCTATGGAGGCAACGAGATGGAGAGTTGGTGCACTAGTCACTTGAAAAAAGGTAACCCAGCAAGGTGTTAATATGGTTAATGTAAACACGGAAAGAGAGAACGAAGTGCCATATCATTTACATTTTTCTTGTTTCAGTGCAAGGAAAACCAGCCCTATTCGGATCACCAGCAAAACTGGTGCCATTGAGGCTACCCAGGACTCAAGGTGCCTCTGCTTGCAGTCTATGAGCTTTGAACTTAACTGAGCCTAATGTGAAATAGTGGAATAATAATACCTGCTTCAGCATTGTTGCGAGTTACTGAGATAATATATGCAAATCTCCAGATATATTTTTGGCACATAACAGGCATTTATTTAATGACGGACCTTATTGAGGTTATAATTATTATCATCATAATTTGTCAATGAATCACTTGTAATGAGAGCATCAGACTCAGCATTTAATAGGGGAGCTGTTACCATCTTTCAAGGAACGTATGCATCACTGCCATAAACAATTAAGTTATCTTTTGTTGTGGAAATAGAATACTAATAAATCAAGTCTAACATCCTGCTAAAATCAAAATATACCACAATGGGATTTTTTTCTTTATTTTAAGGGTGCAAATGGGGCAGGATAATTTGATGAGATATTAATATATGTTTCATTCTTCCTGTACTCTCCTTTCTCCTTTCAGAGGGTAGTGAGACTGTTGTCTCCTTGCCCCAGGAGAGGTTTGTGTTGCTAGGCTAAATTCAAGGAGCCTGTGTACAATGGTGGTCCCGGTTTTTGATTTCTGGGTGCCTGGTGTTCCTGGTGGTATTTTGCTAATACAGAGGAGAAACAGATGGATGACTTTTAAATTGAGAGAGGGGGAGGGGAGATTCCCTAAGACTCCAAATAGACGCCAACGTACACAGTACACTGTGGCTGGCTCCCCTGCGACACACCAGGATGATGAGAGTGGACAGACGTGGAGGGCAATGTCTGAGTGCTGCCCTGAAGGAAGCTTGAGCTTGGACTCCATGGCTCCCCGTTAGCAAGGATTTCCAGGCTCAAGTCTGACTCATAAGCAGAAGAACTGAAAATTCAAGAGTCCTTAAAATGTGGAAAATTAGAATATAGACGACCATGACAAGCCATGGTCTGAGCCATATTTAATTTGATTAAAAAACTAATATAGATTTTTCTGATGTGTTATCTCTTGCATGATAAATTTGGGGAGTAAAGTTAACATACAAAAAGGATTTAATATTTTAATATAACGATCTGTCACCTAAAGATATCAAAGTACAAAGACAATCTTAAATGTTGCGTAAAACAAATTTGACAACATACAACATTTCTTCTTGCTACGCGTGACATTCTGTTCTTCTTGAAGGGAAAATTCCTACCACTTCATCTTAATCCTCTTGTTTTAACTGGACAGTAAACAAGGAGCCCGGCGGCTCAGCCAGGTTCCACGAGGAGCCATCAGTATCACGTGAGCCATGCATGACACCAAATTGAGGTGAAGGCTACCCGGGCCTGTGATGGTAACTTTTCCTGGGCCCATGATGGGAGATAATATGGACTTCATCCTTTGATGCCACTCCCTTCTTTTTCACTACATCTATAAAAGCCTGTATTTAAAGTGTTTAATTTAAAAATTGATTCAATTGAATTAAACATCAAAGTGGGAAAAGAAGAAAAATGAAGGAGAGTATAAAACCCTTAAACTAACTTGAAATATATTCTGCAACAGAGATGTCATGCTGAAGAGCTGGTTGATTAGAGCAGACATTTTGAGTTCAAGGGTCCTAAGCCCTGAGGAGAGCAGGGAGAGAGCTGCCAATTTTGAGAAACACACTTTCCTGTGTGGCTTTACTGATGAGTTGAAGCTGTATTGTCGAGGCCTTAATTTCAGCACCACCTTTTCTGTTGTCTTGACTCTATAACGCTCATAAGGTGTGGCTCTTCCAGTGCTGCTTGGTGCCTTGTCAGGGACGAGCCACAGAAGGAGTAGCGTTCCACTTGGTTTAGGCATTGAACAAAATCCCGGGGCTTCCAGCATGGCTGCTTGTCGAGCTGTTGATTTGCAGTATAAAAATTGATCCGAGTGGCTTGCTCTTGGCCCTCCAATTAGGGGGTGAGAGGTGGCTCCTGCTGGGAATCTCTTCTTTTGCTGTTTTCTCAGTAAGTGGAACTGTGAGTTCAATGGATTGCCTCCAATCAGTCTCGCCCCTCTGCATTTGACTAAGGGAAAACACCATCATCAACAACAATAACATACATTTCTCACCTGTGCAATGTACTTATCCTTACTCTCTTATTTTTTGTGCATGGGAAGGGTATTTCTGGCACTTTATTAATTTCAGTGCATGTATGGACGGAGCAAAAATGGATGAGTGAGAGATCCTTGTACAAAAGCACTTATTACATTTATTTTTATCAACATATGTAATTGCTTAAAATGATGTTTTAGCCAGGTGATCCCTGATCATTTTATTCAAGAGTGTATCATGCTTCAGACAAGCAACATCACCTCTGGAACAGTTTATCAAAAAGGCTTATTTCTATCTATATTTCCTATAGTTCACATTCATTTTATAGACATTTAATGAATGTTGAACTGTTGAATGAATTGATAAATAAATCAATTAACATATAGAGGATAGAAATGGAAGACTGGGAAATGATAAATAGGATGCAAAAATCTTGTGGAAAGGAAACCAATAAATTCGATGCCACCAGAAGGGTCAGTTAAGTAATGGAGGAAATAAAAATGTAGGAACAGACAACAAAAATATTTTTTAAATACCCTTGTGGCATAAACTAATTTTTTCCATGTAAATGACTTTAACATTTTAAATGGCCATGACTTATATATCATGGGTTTTCTATTAAGTGAAAGCTTTTAGGCTATGAGGAGGAAAAACAGCATAGACCGTGTTCATAACCAACTATTTGCAACTCTAATTTATTCCTGAAAGCTCATGCTGAAAAGGATTAATTTGGTGTCTATATATAACTGCATTTCCAGAAACAGTGGCTACTGTACTGGAGGTACAAACCTGAGTCAGCATATTCCAGTTCTGACTGATCATTTTTTTATCCTGTCTGTGTTTATCTTCTCTCCTTGGAGCAGCCAAGGGATGCATACACTTTCCGTTAGGTAGAAAAGGAGTAATGGCTTTCTTAGCATCTGAGCTCAGCAGCAAAAAGTCTGCAATTATAGCAAAAAGAAAAAGGAAGGAGAAGAATAAAACCAAGAAGCTTGTCCCAGTTACACTTGGAAGCATGCAACTTGTGTTCATTCATTTTCATGAAAAGAGAGAGGTGAATAGCATCCTCTATATACAGTCTCTTGAGAGAGATGATAAATCGGGCAGATAAGACAGAACAGTAGGAAAGTCAGAGTTAGAGACTGGGAATTATCAGAATTGAGGTAAAGACCTCAGTATTAACTAGTTGTTGACGTTCGACCAAGTTTTAATTTCACAGACACTCTTTTAAAAGAAAGGAAGTTATTACAGAACTATATCTCATCCAGCTTAATTTTTGTTCTTATTTAGCAAATTTTTTGTTCTACAGAATACTTGAGTTAGTGATACCCAAAAACAAATAAGAAATACAAACATTGATACATTTGTTTTCCTTCCAGTTATAAAACAGTGTGGCATGGCTATTCCCGATAGATTGGATTTTGTCACAACTTTATCGGTTGAGGTATGTATGGTGAGCAGTGATAGTTTTTCATTACCATACAACATTATTTTACTTAACCTTAGGGATATAAAATATACAGAACTCTGATATATTAGATTATTTGCAAGTGATTCTTCATAACGAAATTTGGGGTTAAGGTTTTGGATCCAGTGAGTTCAACCCAGTCTGAGATTCATTTTTATAATTTCTACCTACATGGTTTCTCAGATAGTGATGCCCTCGACAATCCTGACTCTCTTGGTGTGGTAGCCAGCCTCCAAGATGGCCGGATAATTCCTGCCTCCAGGGATTAACTCCCTTGTATTGTCCCTCCAGCATTGGTAGGGTTGGACTCTGTGAACAGTAGAACGTGACGGAAATGATCACATGCCACTCTCAGGACTAGGTTACAAAAGACAGCGTGACTTCTATTTTGCTTGCTCTCTCGTGCAGTTTTTCTTTGCTATCACTCATTCTGGGGAAAGCCAGTCCTGAGCAACAGCCCATGTGGAGAGGAACTGAAGCCTCCGGCTGACAGCCACATGAAGAGTTTGCTTGGGAGTGGATCCTCCAGCCTCAGTCAAGCCTTCCGAGGAAGCTGCAGCTCCTGCCTGCAGCCTCATCAAACCTCATGGGAGACTCTAAAGCTAGAGCCGCATTGCCGAGTTATGACTTTCCCCAGGCCCTGGGCTTTCCACTTATTTTCAATTTTGCCTTTGTTGGCTCCTTTCTCCATTAAAATATATTTATACCTGTATCTGTATCTGTATATCATCTACATCTATATCTCACATCTGGATGGGACAGAAGAGGGACAAGTGGGAGATCCCTGCACAGAAGGATGTATTCCATTTGCTTTATCAACCTACACGATTGTTCAAAATAATATTTTAGCCTTGTAGGGTGACTGCATTGTTACAAAAATTAATATATTAATATATATTAAAATTTTTCTCTGACCTAAAAGTTCATGCTCTCTTCTGATTTTAAGATAAATTAAAATATTTCACGTGCCTTAAAAGTATTGTGGCCTCAGGCCCACTGCATAGTAATGGATAACTATACCCTACCTGATCTAGAGCAGCTCCTGGATTCCTGTCCCCTCAAAAACTGTATGAGAAAATAAAAGGTTATGGTTTTATTGGGGTAATTGGTTATATAGCAACCAGTACACCTGGACATATTTTTTCCCACTCTGTATTTAAAGAAAAATGATTTTGTTTTCTGATTCAGGTGTAAAATAAGAAGAAATAGAACATCCAGGATTTATTATAAGTTTGCAGCTTCCTATTTACTTTAGGACTGTTTTCTTCTTCTGTAAAAACATTGTTGAACGAGTTACTTTGTAATTTCCGTAAACCTTGGGTGGGGATCTTGGAAAGCAGGCCACTTGCTGTAATTTTACTTCCACACCTCTCCCCCCATTTCTGGGCTGTTCTACAATAAAAGCTTGTCAGCCTTGATTTTGTTAACTCTCAAGGATTTCTGTCTGCAGAGGGGTCTCACCTAGAGCCCACAAGCCAAATCCAGGCTGCTGCCTGTTTTTGTAAATAAAGTTTTATTGGAAAACAGCCACATCCACCACTTAAGTAGCATATATGGCTGCTTTCACTGTGCAACAAAGGCACTGAATAATCAAGACCTCCTGGTCTGCAGAGTCTACATACTTATTATCCGCCCTTTTCCAAAAAAACAGTTTATAGATCCTGGGTCTAAGTCATGTCTAATAAATCTGTAGTGATTTTAATTTGTTCATTTTGAAATCATACAAATAAAATAATGTATAAGGAAATCTATGGAAACCATTTAAATAAAATTAAAGTATGTATTGTAATCTTTTTTCTCCTGTGTAAAGCTAATAAATAATCATTTCAAAGAGTAATATAAATCATCTCTGACTCTAAGGATTCCAAGCTATTACTTTACTGTAACTTTGGTAAAATTTTCTCCTTATTCTTGTTTTTATTTTGCTTCATTTTGGAATATGTGAAGGCTTGTTATGACAAAACTTTCTACATCACCAAAATGGCCCGAAAATACATTATCTAAATGGTTGGCTATTTTCTCTCTGAAAGGTCATTCCTCTAAACATTTTAATGTTGGCCTTCATAGGAAACTAGAATGAAGTTCATTTAATTGTTTGATGTGCAGCATGAATAACAGATTAAAACAACATCCTTAACAAAAAGTTAGGTTTTAAACTTACAAATATCATCTTTATGAGGCAAAACTCACATGTATGCATTTATTCTATAAGATTTAAAGTTCACTTGGAACTGTGGAACAGGTTGAGTATTGATATTTACAGGTTTTATGAACTTGGGATATTAGGATGGGGCAAGCATCTGGCAAACTTAAAGTGATTATGTGTATAATTCAGCCTCTAAATAAACCACATAAATGTATGTCTGACAAATAAGATGTAGGACTCTGAAATATTTACCTTCTTCAGTATTTAATTCTGCTTCAATTTGTTTTTCCCTCTCCAAAGCCCCAGTGCATGGTTGTATATCCTAGTTGTAAGTCCTTCTAGTTCTTCCGTGTGAGCTGCCACCACAGAATGGCAACTGACAGACAGGTGATGTGGTTCTGCAACCAGGAACTGAACCCAAGCTGCCAAAGCAGGGAAAGTGCCAACCTTTAACATCTATCCCAACAGGGCTGGCTCTGGTTCATTTTTAAAGTAGAGGCTTATCGTAATTATTTCAGGTTATTTATATTTTGTTCTTTGATTTGGTGTTTTAATTGATACATGATACTCTCAAATGTTTTAATTCTACCAAATGTTTCAAAATCAATTATATTGACAATAAGTATACAAATAAATTACTAGCACAAAATCCTCTTGAAAGGATGCTGCCTGTGAGTGCGTGTATTCTCTTAAAAGAGATTACAGGCATGCGTATTCTGTAGGGTAAATAGAAAAGCCAGTTTTTCCATGAATGTTTATAAAAGTATGAGTTTTTTCCCACTATCAGTTAATTGGAAAATAATTTAATGTTAGAAATGTTTTAGCTGCAATAGAAAGCCTTGCAGATTATGGTATAAAACACGAGAGCACTTATTGTTTACTCAAGAGGCAGAGAGACAGGCAATCTGGGCTGCAAAGCAGCTCAAACATGTCAGCAGGAACACAAGCTCTTTTCAGCTCTCTGCTCCTCCCATCTCAGTGTCTTGGCTTTAGTCTTCATACGAGTTGCAAGATGGTATTTTGACTAGATCTGAGTCACACGGTAGGCCCTAGCTGGAGGAGGCAGGGCAAAGACGTATCTGGTAAAATGGAATGCAATGAACATGACTGGCTAGCTGATAATGGTTATCTTGGATGTCTGGGCACGTTGTTGACCTAAACATATTCGGGCTCTATCTGTAAGAAAGAAAGTGCCTGGGGGGGGATAGGGAATGGGGGAAGGATAGCTATAGGTTAGTCAATGTACTATGTCAGCCACAGAAATACAATAGAATAGGAAACATGCAATTTTTACTTGCTTTGGAGCTTCATTATTTAAATATTATGATCTTTAGTGAAATCTAAGATTACAAAACTGGGGCTGGCATTTGCAGCAATTGAGCATTCTCAGATATTATGTTTTTAAGGACCCTACACATTCCATTCAAGTTCCTTAATGGATTATAATATTAATACAAAGAATACACATCATTCCTCAGTTCTGATCTTCAAAAGCAAATGTTTTTAAACTAATAATTTTTCAAATACTTTGATTAACTGACAAAAGCTGACTATATTTCTATTAAAAATTCACTTCACTCAACTATGATTTTCTATAATATGAATTTTAAGTTAGGTGAGGAGGGTAAGTTCTGGGGTTTTTTTTAGATCATTTTTCCTGTTGCTAAATAAACTTAGTCAGCAATACTGTGTGTGCTAGTAGATAAAATAAAGAATATTTCATTCAAATATAATGTTGAAATTTTCATTAGCTTTCAAATAGCACCAAATTTTGGCTTAAAGCCCAGATGTTTCTTAAGATTCTAAACAATAAAATCAGTTTGAAATTGTGAGGAAGGATGGAGGGTGAGAGAGTAATCAAAATGCTTTGATATTATAAACTCTGTAATTTGGCTGATAAATACATTATCTGTAGTTATATGTAGTACTATGATGCTTTTCAAATTATTTATTTATGACTATTAATAATTTAAAAGAACATATAATTTCTAAGGGAAAATGGTTTAAGCCCAGGTAAGATGAAGTAAGATAGAAAATAATTAGCAAAATCTTGAGTAAGTTCTCCATCTCAGGGTCTCACTAATGATCATAGAAAGGCCTCTGATGAATAACGAACTCTTGACACGATGAGGTCTTTACTTCAGGACAACAGCTCACCTTTAGAATAACTCTTCCAGGCCTTGTTTTCTGTTTGGGTTAGTTTATCTCTAATAATCTAGAGTCCCCCCTTGGGACCAAGAGCATAAACTTAAGGGATAGCGGATAAAGTTCAAGGGCACAAATTATACCTGTAGAATATACTATGGCTAAGTGGCCTCCATAGGGATAGAACTACTCACGGGTTTTCTTAACCGTTATACTATACAGGTGGGCCTGAAGCCTCTACATATACCAAGTAATGAGACTTAGTGGAAGCATTTCCTTTTGCATTTTCTGTCTCTAAATTTCCCTATAAGTGTGTATAAAGAAGAAAAGCATTACATGCATAACTCTTTGGAAGTTGCCTTGAAATACAAAACATCAGAGGATGTTAAAGAAAGCATAAGAAGGTTAGCTGTCAGCTACCCACTCACAAGGTGAATCAAAGCTGCAGATAATAGAATCTTCCCTCCTGAACCGTCTTGACACATTTCTCACTCTATCCATCTCTTGTCCATCCAGCCTAGAAAAATAGGAGCCTCTTAATCTCCGTTTATATGAAAAACATGAGAATTAGTTAGTGGCTTCTTTTAAACCAGGTTAAATAAATCAAACTTGAGGTACAATGTCATGGGAAGTGTTAAGACCCATTCTCTTCCCTGTGAGAACGGAAGTTGATTTCAAAATATTGTGGGTCAGATAAAGTAAACTTTTTCAAATAAAGAACTTCTTCTAGAAAAAAGATAAAAATCTCTCAGAAATTCAGATAAAGGACTTCTTCCGGAAGTAATGCTTGACTGATCACATAATTGACCCTTACGAATGGATCTGTTAGTTAAAAACAACTCTTTAAACTTTTTATCCAGAATTGAAGGCTATTAAGTTTCTCAGCTTGTAAACTGTAAGTTGAGTCACTGTATTCCTCAGAGTCAAGTCAGGAGCCAGAAATCATACCAGTTATTTTAACAGAGAGAGTTTAAGATAAAGAATTATTAACATGAATGTTACAACATGGATGAACCTTGAAGACATTACGCTAAGTGAAATAAGCCAGACAGGAAAGGACATATATTGGATGATTCCACTTACATGAGGTACCTAAAATAGTCAAATTCATTGGGACAGAAAGTAGAATAGTGGTCTTTCAAACATTGGAGGGAGGGAAGAATGGGGAGGCAATGTTTTAAGGGGTACAGAGTTCCAATTTGGGATAAAAAATTCTAGAGTTGAGTAGTGGTAATGGTTGCACCACAAAGTGGATATAATTAATGCCACTGAATTGTACATTTAAAATAATTAAAATGGTAAGTTTTATGTTATATATTTTTTGCCACAATAAAAATATCTAATTAAAAAAAGAATTGTTAACTAGGGAGGAAGGAAAGGAAATAAACAGACAAGTATCATGCAGGTGATAACTGCAGGAAGCAGCACCCAGTCTGAGGGTGGAGGACACAGGGAAAGGTTGGGAATATTAATACTTAGTGTCTTAGAGTAAGGGACACATGGACCTGATCCTAAGATCTTTGAGAAAGGACACTGCTCAGCTGGTACTTGGAGGAAGATGAGATCTGTGGAGCTGAGATCCAGAAATCTGGAAACTATACTCCAGACAGCAGGTACGGATACCTCTGAGGGGACAAGAGAATACTGGTTTTGAAGTTACTGGAAAAACTACAGACTGAAATGTCGTGTTGCTCTTAGAACAAAATGCTGGTGTTGGTGTGAAGAAACATGTTGGGGTAACTCTGGTATAAACAGTAGGAAAAGAGGAGGGAGCAAGTCCCTTCTTGGCTGAGCCCACAGGGAGCCAGTTGGCCAAAGAGAAATGCAGTTTGCAGATGCTGGCCCCACCATCACAGCAGAGTACAGAGGGACGTGCTGGGAGATGAGAGACCATAGTTTAATAACAGCTGTGGCCATCTTTGAGCTACTATAGACTCTTAGCATACTATAGCATCATGGATGGGGTACAGGCTTGTTAAATATTTGGTGAATAACTGAATAGTGATTTCATGCCCTTACTCTCTTCGTGAACTTTTGTTGTTGACACTATAGAGGAAACATGAGCGGTGTGGTCCATGCTCTTCAAGAGCTTGTGATTAAATTAGAAGTATAGACTTTATTTTAAAAGCTTTTTTGTTTATATATTTTGAGTACCACATGATTTGTGTCGTCAGAAATATTTTCTAAAATAGCTTATATTGGCTTCAAACGTGAGCCTATTCTTTCTACTTTATTTCTGACCGCTAAGATTCCAGTGTCTCTAATTCCCACACAAACACTGTCTCCAGCGTATTGTCAAGACATTAAAGATACCTCTGAGCAATTTGTGGAGTGTCTGGGCAACAAGTGATCTTTGTAACTGGATACATTTTAATGGAAGAGTTTACTGCTGATTAAAACCGCCTTTAAAACATCCTGCCAGTAAGAAGAAAAATTCATAGAAATGCAGTGATACCAAGGCTAAAAGAGAGCAGGGATTCATCAATTATGTCAGTCCCATTGTTAAAATGCATGAGACTAATGAAACATTCATTCAACAATGAGTTTATATGCTGCTCCCTGATGCAGCTATTCTTAGTCCTCCAATGATATGCTGCACTGAAAATAATTAAAAGACGAAAGATAGCCTTGGAGACAAAAATAACAACAAACAGGTGGCTTTTGTTGTGTGGTCCAAAATCAGGAGCATGAGGGAAATCAGGCCACTTAGAAACCTGGACATTCTCTCCTTAGTGAGTCCTGCTTTTATCTCCCTGAACAAATGTAAATATTACTATTATATTTTATAAAATGTATTGATTTGTCTATATGTTTGCAGCTTAGGAAGTAAATTCTGTGTAGTTATTAGAATTGATCAACATAATTTAAACAAAAAAAAGAGTCAAAGCCATCTACATAAAGTCACAGAGCCGGTAAATGGTTCTTAGACTTGATAAACAGTGCAGCCTCAAATTAATTTCTTTAACAAGACATAGTATACAGAAAAAGCAAGCACATTAAAAACAAAAAAAAACCCTAACACCTTAATCTCATCATTAGCAGGTACATTAGATAAAAAGAAAAGAAAAAAAATATATATATACAAAGAGGGAGATACTTGAAGTACACACTCATGTTCACTATAGTTCTGTTAAGCTTTTATTTTAGGGAAATGGTAACAAATAAAATTTATTTTTCTTTACCAAATTATACCTCTATTCTATCACTAGAAGTATTTATTTTCCTGTTAATATTTCTTTTTAAAATTTTTCATATCTAGCATGTTTTGTTTCCTTTAAGAATATAAACATATTTAATAAGAAATTACTATGGACAGAAGAAATACTAGTAACATTATAGGAAAAATAATGATTTGCTGATAAGTTGATTGATTAGCAGAAAAATGATTTCTATGGGAAGGCAAAAAAAAGTGAAAAGGCTAAAAATAATGTTTTTCCTTATGGCTTATTCTCCTTTGTCTTGCCTATTGTGAAAGATATGAGATTCATGTGATACACTACTCAACCCAGCACTGTGGCTCTGCCAAGGTGGGACAAGCAACCATGCTGCCAAAGAGGGTGTACTTGATTTGGTGCAGCACTGGGAAAAAACTCATTCCAGGGACATGGTAAAAAATAATAGCTATCCTTGTGCCAAATAATCTTGGAAAGCCAATGTCACAGCTAGGCTATGGTTGTGATACCGGTGGGGGCAAGCAACAGATCAGCAAAACAGGGAGAAATTTAGCAGGAATGTCCAGGGAATGAGATACCTGTAGTGTACCTTGATAACTTTTCACATATTCCTGACAGTGTGAAAGGCTGTGTTCTCACACAAGACTGCACAGACTCAAACAAAACCAGGAAGCATCCTCCTCCCCCCAGTGCACATCTCCCTGGATGAATAGAACATAAAAGCTGGGGCAGATTGTAAGCTTCCTGAACTTTCACATGTGTTTTCAAAAACATATGAAAATCCATCAGCATAGGGTGAAAAATCCCTGAAATGCCAAGCTGAATAGCAAAACAAAACTTAGCAGAATCATCAAGAGCTGCATATTGTAAAGTAGAAAGATTCTACAGAATTAATTTAGGCAAATCACGTAACACAAATGAAAAAAATAGCAAAAAGCACCCCACCCTCCCACTTTCCAGAGAAAAGGGAGATCGGTATCTAAAGTTGCCATAACATATTACCTAAAATGTCCAGTTTTCAACAAAATCTTATGAGACATGCAAAGAAACAAGAAATTGAGATGCAAATACACACAAAAAAGCAGTCAATAGAAACTATTTCTGATAGTTGAACATAGAAAAGACTTCAAAATAAGTATTATAAATATGTTCTAAGAACTAGAGGAAACCGTGTTTAAAGAATTAAAGGCATGACTCAAAAAATAGAAATTATTGATGAAGAGATAGAAATTATGAAAATGAAATCATGAAGTTGACAAGTATAATAATCATAAAGAAAAGTTCACTAGAGGGCTTTATCAGCAGCATTCAGAGGGCAGAAAGAAGAATTAGTAACCTTGAAGGTAGATCAACAGAAGTTATTTAATTTAAAGAGAGATAATAAATTAGAGTAGAGACTGGAAGGACAATATCACATGTACCAACATCACACATAATGGAAGTCCCAGAGAGAGAGGAGAGAAAGGGGCAGGCAAAATATTTGAAGAAATGATAGCCAAACACTTTTCAAATTTGATGAAATATAGTAATTTACCTTTAATCCAAGGAGGATAAACACAGTGAGATTCACTGAGATACATCATCGTTAAACTCTTGAAGGCCAAACAGAGAATAATTTCTGAAACCATCAGAAGGTAAACAATCCATTATGTGCAAGGGAAGTGTAGTAAAATCAACAGCTGCCTTCTCATCAGAAACAGTGGAGACCAGAGGCAGAGGGATGACATACTCAAAGCGCTGGGAAAAAAGCAACTGTCAATCAAGAATCCAATGTCCAGCAAGCAATCTTTCACAAATGAAGGCAATATAAAGACATTCTGAAAACAAAGTTTTAAAAGACTCATAGTTAGTAGAAATACTAAAAGAAGGTCTTCAAGTTGAAAGAAAGTGATACAACACAGTAACTCAAATCCATATAAAGAAACAAAGAGTGCTGGTAAGATAATTATGTAGGTAATTATAGAAGATAATTACACAAATATGTAATTTTATGTTTTTGTTTCATTTTTGTCTTACCTGACTTTTCAAAAAACAAGTTTATTAAAAACAATTATAAAATTTTACTGTTGAACTTATATAAGATGTGATATTATATATGAATATATTATATATTACATATATGACTACATATTATATATGGCAATAAGTAACAGCACAAGGAAGGGAAGAGAAAGAGTCTATATTGCAGCAAGGAAATGACACCAAATAGTAACTCAAATCCCTGGAGAAAAGAATACTGAAACCAGCAAAAAAGGATTATGAACAATATATATATAAACAATATATAAACAATAGTTGCAGACAAGATTGGGAGTGGGTGAGTTATAGTGAAACTAAGTTACTGTATTTAATTGGAATCAAGTTAATATTATCTGAAGTAGATTCTGAAAATTAAAGATGCATATTTTAACCCTAAGATCAAATACTAAGAAAATAACTCAAAAATATAATTAAAAATCAACGAAGTTGACTAAATGATGTAGTACAAAATACTTTATCACTAAATAATGCAGTAATACACTAAATAATGAGACATATGGAAAACACATAGCAAAAAGAATGACATATTCTAATCATATGGATAATATAACGTATGTGAATGGATTCAACGCTCCAATCAAAAAGCAGATTGTCAGACTGGCCAAAAAAATAATATAAAACTATACATTGTCTGTAGGAGGTAAACTTCAGATTCAAGTTAAGCAGAGGTTCAAGTCAAAGGATAGAAAAAAATATAGTATGCGAACGGCACCCATAATGAGCTAGAATGACTACAGTAAAATAAAAGAAACATACTTGAAGAGAGAAATGATACTAGAAACAATGAAGGACATTTTATAACAATAAAAATGCCAGTGATTCAGGAAAATATAACAATTAAAATATATAGGCACCAAAAAACAGTCTCTATACACGCGAAGCAAACACTGACAATTAAAAAGGGAAATAGATGACTTAAAAATAACAGTTGGAGACTTCAATACTCCAATCAATAATGTAAAAGAAACTAGGCAGGAAATTGGCAATTATATAGAAGACTTGAAAAGCTTTATCAATTAACTAGATATAACTAAATCTACAGAACATTCCATCCCAAAACAGTGAAAACATTCTTCTCAAGTGCACATGAAACATTTTCAGGATAGTCTATGTGTTAGGCCATAAAACAAGCCTCAATAAATTTAAAAGAACTGAAATCATACAAAGTGTGTTCTCCAACCACAGTGGAATTAAATCCCAAATCAACAACAGAAACAAATTTGTGAAATTCACAAATATATGGCAATTAAAACATATACTCCTAAGTAACAAATGAATCAAAAAAGAAATCACAAGGGAAACTAGGAAATATTTTGTAATGAAATAAAATGAAAGCACAACATTGCAAAATTGAGGGGCTTCAGCTAAAACAGGCTTAGAGGAAATTTAAGATAAAGTCTATACTATAAGAAAAGAAACGTTTCAAATCAATAACCTAATCTTCCACCCTAAGGAACTATAAAAAGAACAAACTAAACTGTCAACCAAGAATTGTATTCCCAACAAAACTACACTTTAAAAATGAAACTAAAATAGAAATATTCCCAGATTACCACAGGCTGAATTTTTGATAATAGAGCTATTTTAAAAGATATGCTGAAAAAACTCCTTCAAGCGGAAAGGAAGTGACTGCAGATAATATCTCGAGTCTGCTAAAGAATGTCAGAGGAGGTAATTATTCTGGTAATTATAAAAGACAATATAATTTTTTTTCTTTTGTAAAAGTTATTTAAAAAGCAATTGAAAAAATAATAGTTCTAATAACATTGTATCATTGTGCTTATAACATATATAGCAATAAGAGCAGAAAGGGAGAGGGAGAGAATGGAGCTATATGGGAAGAAGGAAATGACACCAGATACTGAAATCCAACACAATTCTTTCCTTTTCTATGAATTGGATGGTAATAAAAACATCCAAAAGACATAATGAACATGGAATTCAACATAATTATCGCAATATTATGGCCTACATTTTGAAATATGGACTTGATTAGATATAATGTCCGCATTAGAAAATAAGCATGAATATTACGTAGCATTACACAAATGCTTATGAATTTTGGACTGTAAAGCAAAACACTGAAAATTTAAAGAAACACTAGCAAGTAAAATAACATATCTGAGATTAAGTGTGTTCAGGTCATGCAATTTGGGTGTGTTTATGTGTGGTGGGGAGTGTTTGTATGCAAATACTGGTCCAGCAACTTCCTAAACATCTGCCGGTGCTGATGTGACAGAAACTACCTCTCAGTTTCCTCACCTGTAAAATGGGCATAGTAACGTTCCCAGTCTCATAGAGATGTTGTAATGATAAAATGAGTTAGTATATTTAAAAGACAGACATACTCGGAGATATTGTGGGTTCGGTTCCAGACCACCACAATAAAGTGAGTATTGAGATAAAGTGAGTCACACAAATTTTCGGTTTCTCACTGCATATAAAAGTTATGTTTACACTACACTGTAGTCTATTCAGTGTGCTATAGCGTTATGTCCAAAAAAACAATGCACATTCCTTAATTATAAAATGCTTTATTGCTAAAAAATGCTAACCATCATCTGAGACTTCCTTCAGTTGTCATTTTCTTGTAAAAAATGCTGTATCTGTGGAGCACAATAAACCAAAGCACAATAAAACAAGGTATGCCTGTTCTTAGAACGTTACCTGAAATTTTCTAAACACCAGATAAATATTTTATTTTCATTATTATTTAGATTTATGTCAATATTTTTGTTTGAGTAATTAAAATAACTCTGAACATGACAAATTCAGTTTTACTGAATTTTATTTATTTAAAAGGAAACTCCCAAATATATCCTTCACCTTTGTGTATTGATCCCAACTGCAATAATGAACAATTCAAAGCATGCCAGAGAAGAGAAACAGGACAGTTCCAGACGATGCTCTGTCCTAAAAAAAATGGACAGAAGGTAAAATTACAAGAGTAGAGGAGGAAATGTAACTGACTTAGGACACAAGAAGTTAAGGAAATAAAAAATACCGTGTGATTCATATTTTTACACATTGCTAAAGATGATGAGTTATTTGCTTTGAATATTCGATCTCTGGAAAAATATACATCAGTTATAAACATCGTTACAGAACATGAGGTGAAGGTTGTGAAAAGAGGGTACAACTTTCTCCACATGCCGTAGTTCTGAACAGTTTGGAGAGAGAATGGAAGGGAAGAGCTGTCCCTTCAACAAGAGGTCTTTCCTCAGGTTTCTTTCTTCCGTTGATGGTGTCACTATTCCCTCAGACTTTCTGGCTGGACACCTAGGCTATTTCTTTGATTCAAACTACTTCTTCACTCAATTAATCTCTAATGAGATATTTTTTTCTTTGGCAAAATGTGCAATGTACTTTCTATTCCCACTGCACACCCTGTATTGGATGTTACAGTATTTTTCTGGTTAATTCAAAGGCCATTCCTTGTTCGTAGCTCTGGTTTGGAAAATTGGCACTGAAGTTCCCTGGCTAAAGAGAGATGTGCTAGAGAACTCGTGAACATACAAATTAAGAGACAGCACATCTTCATGCAAGTATGACTTCATACTCGGTGTTAGAGCAATATGGTGTGGAGTAAAATACAAATTAATGTATGCTGCTGTGAAAAAGCACAAGACAAAAGAAATTCCACCTGCTAGGAATGTCCTCTCTCCCAAGAGAGAACCTTGATCAAACTCTGCTTCCATTAGGATACTTCAGCGACAACCTTTGAGCAGCACTGTACCTCTTTGACTTTAATTTATCCTAAATACACCCTGAATTTCATCTTTCTAACTGCTATTTCATCACATCACCGACTCATTAAATGACATGCAGTGGCTCTTATTTCTACCAGATGACGTCTTAATTCCTTAAGCAGACATTAAAATGCATTGCGGTTTTCTCACAGCTTGGCCGTCTGGCTGCATCCTCCGCTTCTGTGAGGATCTGCTTTTCCTAAACAGGACAACCAGCTTTTTACACAGATATTTTAAAAATATTGGCACTTTCCTTTCCCAATTCAAACGTCAGTTCCTTCATGGAAGATTTTCTGCTTACCCTATTCATAAGTTCTTTTCCTTTTTTTTATACACCTGTACTCATTCAAATAAAAGTTATTTAATAATTACCATTGCTTTAGCACCTTTTTTGTGCAACTTATACATTAGTAGTTGCTAATGATTTAAAAATAAAATAATGGATTCTGAGCTCCTTAGGTAATTGATCTACTTTATTCCAAAAAGTTCTCTTTATTCCACTGGGGCAGACTGAGAGCCTACTTATCATTTTGTATATTTATGATATCCAGAGTTTAAACACTTTTGCTTATTACTAAACAAATTTTTTCAGATAAAGGAACTTGACTTGGTCTTCAAATCAAGATTCCATTATTCAGAGTGGTCACAGATAGCGTCCATGGACAGACACAATTCCATTCTTACTTTCATGTGATAACTATTACTTCGTGTCTTCTATGCTGTCTTTCATTTACTTATTAGTCTACATTTTCTCTACTGTTTATCATTTAAAATAACTTGCCTGCAATTTTTAGAGAAGAACTGAATGAAGTGTGATTCAGCTGGTTTCCCTCCTTTCTAGTAAAATAATTTCCATGTCCTTGCTTTTGTTTAAGACCTACAAATTAACTCTTTCTTTAAGGTAATTAATTTTTGAAGTTATATTCAATAAGAAGCTTTTAGATTTAAACCATGGCTGTCTTCACTGATCAGCTCTAACTTCATGCAGTTGTAGTTACTAGGGCCCTAGGAAAAGGAGCACTTTGTATTTGCAGGTCCTTTCTCTCTGAGTTAGGAAGAATCTCATCTCTTTAATTTACTTCTTGATTAGCATAATTAACCTCATCATCTGGTGGGGCCTTATGCTAAGATGGAAAATGCCCAGAAATAACTACATCTATTGACATGACTATCTCCTATCCTTCCTAAGACACACTTTCCCTTACCAATTCAAAAAAGGATTTATTGAACCTATGTTTTGTGCAGAACTCAGGTAATGTCTGTCCCCAGGTGTCTGTTAACTCGTCTGCAAGACATCTTCAGTAGATGAGATACTGCTCTATTTCACAGATTCCAAGATGTACTTGTTAACACATTTTAATGTTTGAAGACAGGAGATGGCTTATCACTGATGGTGCCTCACAAGTACCGTTGGCCAGGTGGCCCGAGTAGAGAGTTGTCATTAGCTGGGCAGCATCACCTTAGTCGTAGGGGTTCATGTTGAAAATTACATTTTCATATGAGCTACGTGCAGTTAGGTGTGTTTTGTTACAAATATGTTGGGTTTGCTTAACTATTTAAATTGTCTTCAAAAGGATTGAACTAAACTCATCACGAAAAATACATCAGATAAATTTAGATTAGAAGATATTCTACAGGATACCTGTACAGTGCTCCTCAGGACTGTGAAGATCATAAAAACCGAAGAAAGACTAAAACAGTTTCAAAGAACCCAGTAGGCTGAGGAGCCACGACAACTAGATAAAGTATAGTATCCTGATTGGATCTTGGAACATAAAGATGAAAGATGATGTTGTTGGAAAAAATGGTGAAATCTCAATAAAGGCTGGAGTTTAATTAATAGTAATGTAATGTGCCAATGCTTCCTTAGTTTTGACAAATGTAAGACAGTAATGTAAGTTAACAATATGGGAAACTAGGTGAGAGATATACGGGAATCACTGTACTATTTTTGCAATTTTTCTTTTCGTCTAAAATTATTCAAAAATAAAAAGTTTATTAAAAAGATTAGACTCTGATAATTGAAATGGAAAGATTGTGTGCACAGAAAGACACAAAAACAGAGAAATGGAGCATTAATTTGATGCTATGAAGCAAACACTCATCATTGGAGAAATTATAGAAATTCCCCATTTTCTTCCAAAGCAGCAAAAAAAGCGACTTAAAGAGACCTCAGAATGGCCAGTGGATGAATAAAGACGTATTAATGCTTTACTAGTGAGTTAGTGCAGATGACATGTCTGTCTCACCAAAGTGATCCAACAGAAGGCTGAAGAAATTGACCAGTCCCTCCTGATAGATAAAGGAAGGTCAAAGCCCCAGCGAGAGCTGGTGTAACCAACTCACGCTTGCACAGAATAAACGAATGTCATTTTGTCTGAAACTCATTGTTAAGTTTTTGAGAAGCTGCTTACAATCTGGAAATATTATTCAACCAAAGAAAAAGAGAAATTAGAAATTTTGTCAAATAAGACAACTTCAACATCTTTAGAATGACTATCACATTTTGAATTTTAAGTAAAATCCTGAATCACTAAATCTCTTGGAACAAAGAAAATATGGTTAAACACATGGATATCAACAATTCTGAGTCAAAAAATTATTCATAAGTGTAAATTCATAGACATTTTAGGAATTTGTAAAATCTGTGAACTGTATTTTATTTTCATGACTATATGACAATGATATATGACTAAGTCTAAATAAGTAAAAATGAACTCTTTCAATATGTATAAAAAGTTCTCACTGGTAAAAAAGCATCACACAATAGTGTAATCAGCACTGTATTAATTTTCTTTGTGCTATATAGTATCTCATTATTTATAATCTTTTGTATAGACAAAGCAAAATATATATGTACACAGATATACATGCATTCATATATGTACAAATATATACATACATAATTTATATATATGTACACACACAAATACTTATAGATATTTTTTTAAAAGATCAATATTTATTGATTCTTGGTTCCCTAATGGAGGAATTTTCACCTGTTTGTTCTTAGTATATACAAATACACTTAAAATTTTGTATTCAGAAATGTAGTATGTAGAATATGTAGTGACATATTGTTACTACAATCTCCTATATATTATCATTAATTTTCTAATAAGTAACAATTGTATATTAGATAATTATTGCATAATAATGTTCTAATAATTCTAATTTTAAAAATTATAACAGTATTTTTTCTTGTAATTTTTATACATTTTGTCTTTTACTTTTTTATTTCAATGACTTGTACCTGAAATGAAATGCTAGAAAATAATGGTTTTCAAACACATAGAAAAAACTTTTAATCTTTCACCAGTAAGTAACTTTTAAAATAATCAATAGATTATGATTTTTCTCAAACTTTTTTCTACATCTACTGAGATAACTATGTAATTTTTCTATTTTAATTGTTAATATTCTGTATTAATTAATGATTTTCTAATGTTAAATTAGTTTGCATTCCTCAGAATGCAAAACTCAATCTGGTTATGGCGTACTATCTTATTTGTGTATTGCTCTATGAGCTTGTCAATACCTTATTTGGGATTTATATTCCTCAATAAGATTGACTTGCAATTTTCTTTTCTCATTATCTCCTTATTTGGTTTTGCTAGCTTCTTATTTGGTTATGCATCATTTTATTGATGCATAAAATGAAATCTAATTTGTGCAATATTAATTTAAGACTTTTATTTCTAGGAAGCGATCTCTTTGTCTCTAATAATGTGTTTTACTTTAAATAGGTTTTATTTTATATTAGTAAAACAACTCCCAACTTTCTTTTAGTTAGTTATTGCATGGTATATTTTCCACCCTTTTTCTTTCCTGCTTTTTAAAGAAATTCTTGCACTTCATAGGTGTCTTTTGTAAAGATATTATTATTAGGTTTAGTTATTTTATGAAGTCTAAACACATTTCTTTTTTATCTGGAGCATTTAGTTCATTTACATTTATCTAAATTACTCTTTTATTGGGTCATATTTACCATTCATGTAAGTGTTTTCTACATTTGCTGCCTATTCTTTGTCCATTTTCTCTTTCCTTTTTTGCCTTCTTTTAGGAGAATGAGGTATTCCTTTTTATCATCACCCTTTGTACAAGAGTCTGAAAGTTACTGTCTGTATTTCTGTTCCTTTAATGGTTATGTCTTTATGGTGGCCAAGAGACTGCTCAGCATGGCCAGGACATACCAGACGACATCTGTTCTGTCAGCCCGGGTTCTGGAGTGGGGTGTGAAGTTCAGACCACCAGCCTGCTTACAATAATTGTGTTGTGCATGAAAAAACTTTGGTTATTATAAGCCACTAAGACTTTTTGTTTATTCTTACTGCAACATACCTTAAAATATCCTGTCTAATACACAAACTATTACCAGTGGTAAGTGTTATCATACAAAAGTTAAAAATGTGTGTGGTTGTATTCTGTAAGTAAATTGTCATAATACGCCAGAAAGATGGTGATCCCGTTCACATAGTAGCATAATATTTGGTCAACGTGTGTCTGTGGGAACTAGGGAGACTATTAAGCACGTAATGCTCTTGTAGCTTTAGGGGAAGAGTTTGGAAATAGAATACTATTACTGTGAAATAGAATACTATTATTGTGATTTGATTTCTGTGGCCACATTTGGTAAACTAATACAAGGCAATGCAAGAAATAAATACATCAGAAAAGAATTGGCTAGTTTGAAAGCAAGAATGAGAGGAGAAGAAGCTCACAAATTTGACGATAAGCAGCTTTGGAAATACCATTGCTTCTATTCCTAAATAGTAAAAGTCAAACTTGAGAAATGGTTTCAGGAGTAATTGCCAATTAAACTCAGTGTTGTACCAAGGACCAAGTGAAGTACACTATAGTCACACCCATTAGTTATAATCACTAAATCTATAAAAAAATTTCTCAGAGTTAAGGTCCAATTAATGATGTGTCATGAAACAAATTACTTCACTTAGAATAAAGGACTAAATGGAAAGGAATTAACCATTAGGCTTTCCTACTAAAGTCTGATGATTAAGCATAACCATAATTAATCCAACAAAGTCATATGGGAAGAATTGCAAAAATAGAAAAAAATATAAGTATATTTGATGTAGACTTAACTATAAGAGCCAAAACTATAAAACTCTTAGAAAAAAAAAATGTACGCTCTTTGATTGGACAATGGTTACTTAGATATGATACCAATAGCTCAACTGAACAAAAAAAGATAATTATGAGTTATAAAAATTAAAACTTTTCACACTTCAAAACACACCATTAAGCGAAAAGATTATTTACAGACTGGAAGAAAATAGTTTCAAATAATGTATCTGAAAAAGGACTTATGCCCAGAATATATAAAGAACTTTTACAACACAATAATAAATAGACAAATGACCCATTTTAGAAATGGGCAACAGATTAGAGTAGATATATCTGCAAAGACATACAACTAACTAATAAGCATATCAAAAGATGCATAGCATCATTAGTGATTAGAGAAACCCAAATCAAAAGCACAATGAGATATCACTTCCTACCCACTAGGATGGCTATCCAAACAAAGATAATAATGAGTGTTGACAAGAATGTGGAAAAATTAAAAACTTCATATATTGTGACTAGGACTGTAAAATGGTGCAGTAACTTTGGACAACAATGTGACAGTTTCTAAAAATATCAAACAGAATTACCATATCATTCAGAAATTCTATTCCTGGGTACCCAGGAGAAATAATGCGTGTCCACTCATAGACCTGTACGTAAATATTCATAGCAGCATTATTCACAATAACCAAAAAGTGAAAACAACCCAAGTGTCCATCAATCGGTGAATCAATATTAAATGTGGAATATATACAATGAAATATTACTTGGCCATAAAAAGAAGTAAATTGCTGATACATGCTACAACATGGATGAACCTCAAAAACATTATAAGTGAAAGAAGCCAGACAAGAAAGAGCTCATTTTATAATTCCATTTACATAAAATGTCCAGAAAAGGCAAACATGGAGACAAAAGTAGACTGGTGGTTGCCTAGTACTAGGGGTAGGGATGGAGAGGGACTGTAAATAGGCATGAGGTTTCTCTTTGAGGTGATAGAAATGTTCTAAATTTAGATTCCAGAGATGGCTGCACAATTTTATGAAGATGCTAGAAATCATTGAAATATATACTTAACACCAGTGAATTTTATTATACATAAAAGTATGTCTTAATAAAACTATTAATTTAAAGAAAAGAAGTATACCTGATAGTAATTATGGGTGTGGCTATTAGTACCCGTAGCTAAATCAAATAGACACAAAGCTGACTAAATATCTTGGATTCATATTGGGAAAATACTAATCAGCCTGGACTAAAAGATATTGTGACTCTTTGTGGCTTAAAACTGTTGGGAGGCAATTCTCCATAGGTTTGTCATGTTTTTGCACATCTTGTGAAGTGGCGCTCCAACTGCCCTTTGTTTCACGACTTTTGTATAAAAAAGAGCTTTGAAAGATATAATGAATCCCTCTGTAGCAAAGGGCAGATTTGCTTGTAGTCTTGGAAGATGGAGATAGTGTCTCCCTACAGAGCAAAGGGCAAGCATGCTTACTTCCCATTTATGCGAGACAGAGTACACTAAACTTAGGCGTCATCTCCTGAACCACAATCCACTGCATATACAGTGTCATCCTGCCTTTGCCATGTCACCATGTGAGAGCTGGGGCTCAGTGAACTGGAACAAAACATGCTGAAACTCTGGCTACTTCTAATGCCGTAAGCAATAAACTATCCATCTCTGACCCAGGAGTTTCGTGTCTTCTACTGGCATCCATGATCTCAGCTTGCATGTCAAGTAAAATTTCAAACTCTTCACATTTGATGACAAAAAACAGTCCTTAATCACTATAATGAAGTAGACCGAGAAAACTCTTCCCGCATCAAGTACCTAGTATTATGGGGACCAAAAAGTTATTAGAGAGCAAACCATTATACCCACCAAATATTGTGTAAAAATATATACAATATCTTGGCAGTGCCTCTGTTATGGAACAGGTATAAAGTATTTTCATTTTATTCCCACAAGAAAACTACCATGAGAAATGGAGTGGAGAATGCTTATTCCAGTAGTTCAGTCATTTCACAAGAGACCTAGTTTGATTTAGAGATTACACAGCCCAGCAGAGGAGAGCATTAAATATTAAGAATATCGGGAGTGGTAGGGAAAACACATTTTCATTCAAATGATAAACTTTTCAGAAAGTAGTATTGAAATGGATAACATTGGTTTGCAATTCAACCATGCAATTACCTAACAAAGTATGAGGCAGCTCTAGACTAATCTCCATCTATGGATGTTTGGCAAACAATTGTTTAAAATATAACCTGTGGGGAAAAGAGGTTTACTATGACTAAACACTCGGTCTTTGAGAAGAACTCATTACCCACATAAACACTTATAGCTTGTACAAACACAGAGGCACTCATGCACAGTTGATTAAATTTATCAGATGAATAAAATTTTGGCTAAAAATAGTTTTATAATCCAGCAACCTTTTGGAATTATGGATAAGATAATTGATTTTTGTGTGTGTGTGTGAGAAAGATCAGCCCTGAGCTAACATCCATTGCCAATCCTCCTCTTTTTGCTGAGGAAGACTGGCCCTGGGCTAACATCCGTGCCCGTCTTCGTCTACTTTAGATGGGACTCTGCCAGGGCATGGCTGACAAGCAGTGCGTCTGCCAGTGCCCGGGATCCGAACCTGCGAACCCTGGGCTGCCAAGTGCAAACTAAACAGCTGCACCACTGGGCCGGCCCCGATAAATGATTGTTTTTTAAATGCAGTGTTGATATGCTACATTTTCCATACTATTTTTATCACCTAAATTTATAATAGTGATTTTTGTGAAGTGACAAAGTGTGTAATTAAAGTGATTAAGAAACTCCCTTTACTTCTAGTTATAATGGACCAACCATTCTGCAGAAAGAAAATATTTAATATAACAGAAATGCTGTCATAATTTTAATGACTCATATTTGCATTGAATGAAGAATGTTCAATCAATCTTACATCTGGAGAGAGACTGGCATTTGGTGAAACTTATTGGGACAAAACACAATTATGATGCTAAATGATATATAGTACTGGTGATTTTTCTGGCTTGTGAATCACTTTCAGTGTTTAGAATGGCAGATTGTTTTTCTAACATTGTTATGAATTCAATCCAATGCCAATTGTCATTACCATATTCTTCTCTGTGAATTGCTTTTATGCACCCTAGGGGCATTCAAAAAGGACAAACGTTGTATATTGATTCAGATTCCTAAGTAAATTTCTTCGAGCATTTTATAGGACACAAAAAGTTCTAATCTGATTTTCATATGCCTCTTTTTTCTGAAATTTGTACACATGTAATTTTATAAAATTATATGTATATATATTGCTTGGCTCAATTCAGCAGTTCAGTATTCTAAACTAAGATATGATTCAGAGAAATAAGTTTCGCAATTATGATCAATGAAGAAATTTTTAATCCCATGCACAATATCAAAAAATCTATGCACTAATTCTGAATTAATAAAATACGATATTACAAAATGAATCAGAGAAGACTAATTTAAAATATCTTGTGGGTGTGGCTGTTTGACTCAAATACACACATTCCTGTATATAAGAAAAAAAACCAAAGGCAATGAGGCAAATATGGGTCACAGACCTATAAAGGTTTTTTTTGCAATGTTATGTCCTTTATCCCATTTCATAACACTACAGAAAATGTTTTAATATTACAAGTTAACTTAGTATGATTTCAGACCATATCAGTATAGGGTCTATTCAGAAAGTTTATGTATCTATTTGGCATTTCTACTTCTTTTGGTATTGCTTAAATTCCTTCTAGAGTGTTGTAATACTTATTATTTTCATGATATAGTCTAGTAAATAATACTGCTTATTATATATGCCATGAGTAAATAGTAGACAATATACATGTCATGGTATAAAGGATACCCTAAATGTGTCATAATTCACTTTAAGAAATAAAGACCATAAATAATGATTTCTTTTTCTAAGGATTATAAATGTCAAAAAATTATTATTCGATTAGAAACACATTTTGATACAATTTAGAAGGCACAGTCTATTCAAGTTAACATATGAAAATATCGAGGCTAGAAAAACCAGGCTAGCCTAATCTAGGCCACTCATTCTATAGAAAGAAAATGTTTTACATAATAGAAATATTCATATAATTTGAATACATACTACAAGAGACTTGGCATTCCAAATGTAAGTCATATTTTGGATTTTGCTTTAGTTCCACAGCTACAATTAAAAAGGAAAATACTATATAAGTTATATTTTTAAAGTATATTGCTTATTGTGTTATATCCTATAACAGACACATTAACTTCTTCTAATTAAAGCCTTTTGAAAAAAATATATCCTACCATTAGAGAAATTTGTACTATCTGATCCTCTATTTTTTACATTATTAAATTTCTAAAACATTGTTCTTTGTCATGTCTTCCATTATTAAAAGGAAGTGTGGAATTTGCAGTTACTTCTGTCTATTTTTAGAGAGAATACAAATCATCATTTTACTAAATCCCAAAAGCTTGAAATTTATCGAGAGTTGATGAAATGCACATATTTACTTCACCTCTTTAACAAACTCTGTTGAAATGACAAAAAATAATTTTTAAAAAGATAATCAGTACTAAAATAGAAAAGGAAAGGAAAAGGAAGTATGTCTTGAATGGACGTAGTTTGGCTGAATTTCTCAAGGATAGAAAACAAAATGAACGCAACTGCTAGAAAGAACTTCAGAGAGTGAGGTCTTCATAGGCGTGCCCAGCCTCAGAGGTCCAAGAAACAACGAGGAGGAGAGTATCATAGGGTAATAGTCAAAGTGATTAACCTGAGTGCCAGCTTTGAAGAAAGTGGGGATATGAAAGGAGTGGGCGCAGGAAGCATTTAGATCACTGAGTGCAAAAGATGGAGGCACACGGGAATTCAGTGCTGCCAGGTAGACACAGAGTCCAGGAGGAGGGTTTACCTAGCAGGAAACAAGGTATTGAACAAAAGCTTCAGAGGCTGACCACGGTATATAAGTAGCTTCTACAGTCCATGGCTTGTCTTTTAACTCTTATCTGCTGACGTTTCTGAACAAATGAATTCATTCTACATTTTAAAATTTATCAATCCTTTCTTTAAAGTTTCTGGGTGTTGAGTCTTGATTAAAAAAGCCTGCACTCTCCCTTGAACTACAAAAAAATATATATATTACATTGCTCTGTATGGTAGGAATATGACTATTTTTTCCAAATAGAAACATACCATTCATTTCCAATTTGTAATGTATATTTAATATGTACTATTATTTATTTATATATTCATGTATATTTAAATTTAAAAAATTTCCTTGTTGCATGGACCTATTCTCTTGATTCTAACATTTCTATACATTTATGGTAATGCTATATTATGATACTTAAGTCTTATAAATCCATCTATGTTATTATTACTATTATTATTAAAAATGTATTGGTTATTACTTCATGTTTATCCTCTCAGATACATTTTAGGATTAATTTTTGATATTTCAAAAGGTCCATTGGGATTTTGATTAGAATTCTATTAAATTAATATACTGATAGGGAAACTGTTTTTGAAATAAGAAATAGTAGGAAGGATGTTTGGAGTTGGAGAGAACAGAGTGCAATAGGGTTCTACTCCCAGTTCTGCATCTATATTAATTAAGTCATATTAGACAACTTTGATCTATTTCTAAATTCTTCAACTGAAAGATGAGCATGTTAAACTGATATGATTTCTAAAACACTATCCAGCTCTTACTCTCTTTGACTTTATGAGTACATGAATTTATCCTGTCCATAATCTTATCATTTGAAAAATTTAATACCAATTAAGTGTTAACACCAATTAAGCAAATTAATAATTTAAAATTAGAGCAATTTGAATTAAATATGAACCATAGTTTTAATCTTTATAATTTTACCCAGTGAATGTGCAGTACAATAAAATTATTTCTAAATATGAATAAAGCATATATTGCAATCCTACTTTGTACAGAGTATTCTAAATGAATAACTAAAGTAAAATATATGATGTAAATACATAACTTTGTAAAGGCCCTTTAAAGTCATTATAGGTTTAAATTACCAAAAGTGATACATACAGTAACAGTAACTTATGTATTTATATATTATAATGCACACTTCACACATATTTTGTAGGATTTATACATAAAAGCTTAAATAGATAATACTTTTTGATGTCTATAAATTTAGATAACTTACCTATTTGAAATTGTATTAGCTAGCTAGCAAATTTTATAACATGAGCTGATGATTTTGTAACTATGAAGAAAGTTGTAAGTTTTTTTAAATTTAAATAGAATCTTTTGTTCTTCAAATAAATCTTTCTAATAAATATTGGTTTTGATTTTAATTACCTGTAATTCTTCTCTTACACGCATTTTAGAATTTTAGTATGAATTTGGATTGTTGTGAAGAAGACATCACTATTTTAAATATGGTAATTTAAGAACAAATGCTAAAAATAAATTTAATCATGGTGATAATTTGAAAATTAAACGTTAAATGAATTCTATCCATTCCATAAAGCTGGAAGATTTAAGAAAATTTTTCTTAAAACATAAAACAAAAGTTAATTCTCCACTAGTTGAATAAAATGAACTGATCCCGTAATAGAATCAGTACAGGACACTGTATTTTCACCACAAAGTGGACTATCTGAAGAGCAGCTTTTTTCTCTAATAGTAAAGTTGTAGAGTTCAAAGTCATGTTTTGTAATCCGTTTGGGAATGTGGCTCTATAGTGTTTAATATGTGCCATTTGTAAACAGATGCTTCTATCCAATTGTTGTGCCAGGTTCTCGGTCACAAATTATATGTGACTGAGCCAAACATGCTACAGTATGATTGTTACTGCTTATTGAAAGGGTCAGAATTAGCACTGCGATATTAAAGATTTAAAATCATGTATACTTGGGGCCGCCCGGTGGCGCAGCGGTTTAGTCCGCGCTTGGCAGCCCGGGATTTGCCAGTTCGGATCCCGGACGCCTGCAGATGCACTGCTCATCAGCCATGTCGTGGCGGCGTCCCATATGAAGTGGAGGAAGATGGGCACAGATGTTAGCCCAGGGCCAGTCTCCCTCAGCAAAAAGGGGAGGATTGGCGACGGATGTTAGCTCTGGGCTGGTCTTCCCCACAAAAAAACAAATAAATAAATAATAACATAAAATCATGTATATTTGTGCTACTTTACCCCTTGCCAGAGAAAGTAGTTAGGGTTTGGGTATAGTGTGTTTCAACTGAGAGCTTTGTGGGCAAAAAATTCATATCTTTATAACCCTTTTTGTATTTAACTGCACATAGAAATAATTGATCTGAAGTATCATTGATTTACTGTAAAATCCAAAAAGGTTTGATTTAAAAATAAATGTTTGAGAATAAATAAAAATAAACATTTAAATTGTAGTCCTTTATGACATTGTCAGCTTTCCCAGATCTTTGCTTTGAGCCAGACCTCTTTCCACTTCCTGGAATTCTATATTCTCCAAATATATTAATCTGATTCTTTCCCCAAAATTAGACATGCTCCTTTGATCTTGAAACATGTTGTCCCCAACTATTGGAGAGTTGTTCACACCAATACCCTCCCCTTCACCAGCAACAGCCCCAGAATTGTTCTAATGTCTTGTCACTCTGAAAATCTCAATTTCTCCAGACATCACTTTTCTGAAACCATTTAGATAGAATTACAGGCCCCATCTGTAGGAACCCGTACTCCCTTCATCATTTCCCTTTCATGTCATTTCTCCTTGCTTGTTTTGTTCACCCTAAAATAGGGTATGTACCAAAGATTGTCTACCTTGTTATCACTAACTTCTGAACACCAAACTCCAGGTTTCAATATATAATTCTTGGATTATTAAATAATTAAATGGAAAATCTCAGAAAAGTTTAAGATATTTGTTATCAGTAAATATTATTTCCTACACCATTGAGAAATTATTCTACTTAATAATAACCTTTAAAGTAATGCATTTATTACTTTTATTTCTAGCTTATCCTCTTTTAAAAATTCATATTCTGTCTTTTTGATAGTTGAGATTAGTTCCACATGTTTGCTATGAAATACACAGATTGTAGCCTCTCTGTCCTAAAATATATGTGCTTAATTTTAATTGATGACATCTTAAAGTTAGCTTTGGGGTAAAGGCTATCTTCCCTTTTCCCTCGTTATTTAGGGTGGTAAGGAGAAATTTCTGTGTGGAGCATCCTGTGATATTGACTTTTATTCTTCTCATAAATCACATTGGAAAACCTTAGAGGCTAGAAAGTATGTATTGGTTATTAGTTTTTTAAAGACAATATTAACATTCTGAATTCTATTGAAAAGAAAAAAAAGAAAGAAAGGAAAGAAGAAAGAAAGAAGGAAGGAAGGAAGCAAGGAAGGAAGGAAGAAAGAAAGACATTCTTCCAATTATTTTTTCACTGAATTTGGCTTTCTTCAAGAATACATTTTAAGGCTATGATTTAGTAAGTAGTTAATATATTTAAAATATAGAATTAGATGTTTATGTGCCATTTTCATTTAATCATCAAATTGTATTTTATAGATGATACTGTTATTCCAAAGATGCCAAAGAGGATAGGATATCTTAGAAATGCTAAGTACTGTGGGTATGATTGTGTGCACAGTAAGATGAGTTAGATCTTAGACCTGAACTTGTGTCTACTTCAGCAACCACGTTCTGACCCCACTCCACTCTGCTTCCTTCTGGATGGAGGCCAGCATTGTCAGCTGTGAATTGTCATGCTTACCAATTCTCTTACTTTTTCAGAAGAATCAAGTTCTTAGTTTTAATAAAACAATGTGCTTACCTGTATAGCCTGACAATGCCCAGTGACTTTTTAAAGGTTATTTTCTCAGCAATTACAGTGTGGACTTTTCAAGGACATGGATTGCAACTTAATCTTCTTCATATTCTCAATGTCTATAATAGCCAGCCACGATAGAGGTGGCTAAATCAAAATGTTAAACTAACTGTAGGTGTTAAATTAAAATGTATTGATCGTCTGACTGAAATTATTTAAATAACAAGATTTATTGCTTCAATTGGAGTACTTTATAATAAACTTTGGAAGAATTATCTACATATTTGCATTAGTCTCAGTCCATTCAGAAAGTATTTCTTATGTTTTTTATTTTATTTATAAATCTCTCCTAACATTTCACCATCATTAATTTTTGCAACATTGTACAATTCTGAAACCATAAGATAGACTCAAAGCTTCATTAAATTCAAAAGATGTAATTAACATAATTGCATTGCTTTCTTCATACTGTTCATCATACGTTTTTAGTACTTGCCTTTCTGTCGCTGGAAAAAAATCAGATTGATTTTTGAAATAGCTGTATCCCTGAAATATGTTTAATTACCTCTGTCACAGGTAACTGTGCCTACAATACAGTTTGTTGCTACCAAACAAATATTATACTCTGATGTAAGCACATCAAAGTGATAAAATCTGTAGTGATAAATAACAGAGTGGAATCAGAGATATTAATTTGTGTGGTAAATGTATCTCCTGATAAATATGGAACAATTTTTATGGAGTGGCTAGTGTATGCCACCCAGTATATTATAACAGTAACAAAATAGCTTACATGGTTTTAGCTTCACAGAATGAATATCCTAAACTTCATTACTTGAAATAATTAAAAAATGAAAAACTTAAGTGAGAACTGAAGTTTAACGTAATGAAAAGTTTAACTAAAGGTTTAAACTTAATTTAACTCAATGGTAAAATAATAAACATTACTTAAAAGAATTACAGTGAAGAAAACAAACAACAATATAGACATCCAAGCTTTAGATGGTAGCGTACCAAGCCTTTGATTCATGAGAGAAGCCATCTAAGGAAAGGTAGGAGAACAATCCCAATTCTTTCTACTGCTATTCCAGGAATCTAAGTTCGGTCCTATTCCAAATTCTGTTAAATATTGTAAATCTCGGAAAATATTCTGTTAAAAAAATCAGAGAAAAATACAAATAGGGACCTGGTACGTTCTAAGAGACATAGAGTTTTTAGCGAAGTGATGTAGGATGATTGAAAAAAGAATGTGGAAAAACTGAAAGGCTCAATGAACTACATTCATTCATAGATAATTAGGCAAAGAAAGTAGGGAAAAGATGCAATTCCAAATATGTTGAAACATACAATTTCCTGACAGAAACTACAAACTGAAAATGATACAGTAGAAATTCAGATGTAGAATTAAGGGAGAACTGAAGTAAAAGAAATTTAGTTAACATCTATTAAGAGAATAAGTCTAGAAATTATGTAGTTTGAGATTGAAGAATGGGAAAAAATGACCTAGGTAAAACATTTTTGAAGCAGAAAGAAAAC
Source organism: Tapirus indicus (assembly GCA_031878705.1). NCBI lineage: Eukaryota > Metazoa > Chordata > Mammalia > Perissodactyla > Tapiridae > Tapirus > Tapirus indicus. The sequence continues at coordinate 7,628,596 of CM062918.1, forward strand.
TAAGAGCATCCTGGAGATTTAGGGAGATTAGACTTCTTAAAATTGGGTACTAAGAATTCTACTGTCATGAAACTGATTGGAATATTTAGTATATATTCTGCAAAAAAAAATCAGTTACATACAAAACAAAAGCCAGACAACTAAGCTACAGAAATGAATGCAAGAAAAATATCATAAGAAAAATTTACATCAGAATTATTAAAACATAAAAATGATGGCACAGAAAATGGGATCAATGAAATAAGCAGTGTCAAAACAGATGAAATTTAAAATAAAGAGAGAAACTGAACAGAGAAAAAGCATTCTGCTAAATGTTGCTCTTTAAGGAAGTTCAATTTAAAAAAATGTGAAAGTCTACAATCAATAGCAAATAGAAATATATAATAGAAATAGAAAAAAAAATAGAAAATATTTCTGTGTCAAGTAGAGAATTTTGTGTTTGCATTGACAGGTGTGTATAGGAAGTCAATGAAAATACAACCACAATAACGCAACCAAAATATAGTGTGGGGTTTAAACGTAAATGAAAATATCAGAAGCTCACAGACAGTTAACAGATAAACAAAAATGAAATGTAAAAACTCATACACTCACAAACTTTCACTCTTAAATGTTTTGGAAAAGAGGGAATTATTTGTATCATCTCACTTGTTCTCTCATTAATTAATGTACTAAATTTTGACACCATCATTTAATAATTATTATGAGAATAATGATTTTGCCTTCTTGTTAAATTTATTCTCAAGTTGTTTTGGAGGGCATGCACCAAAATGTGCAATGCACTCACCTGAAAGAGCCAGATAAATTACATGACTAGAGAAGAACACCTCAGATTGCTTGAGTTCGGGTAAATCTTAGCGTGGCTTCTACACGGGAAACCCAAGTGGCAATAGGACATAATGTTATTGACTCAATTCTCTAGGTTTTCTATTTGATCTTTCTTCTGATTGTGTTTCTGCTTTGTTCACAATCAGTAAGTTATTACCCACTGGTGGCAACAATGGTTGGGTATGTGGTTGTAGGGTCTGACCATTCAATGATTTCTGTAGGTGAACAATAAGTACCTACACTCTGTTGGCAAGGAGATGGCAGAAAATCTGGTCTGTTGGTCTTCTTTTGTTCAATTATTTGTCTATATTTTAGTTCATATCAATAAGAATGTAATGCTCACAGTGGAGGAGAACAGCTTTTTGATGTCTAGAATAGTGAAATTTTTTCTGTCTTTACTCTTCACCTGTGTCTGAAGTTATAGATATGAAACCATAAGTGTCTGTAATTCAGAAAGATTACCTCTCATTGTGCAAATTTGTAATGTTTTCTTATCTTCAGGGAGTACCAAGAAATTACAAACTCTCTAAAATAGATCTTATCTAATTGCTTGGAGATATAAGTAAGCACCCATACGTTTTTAAAATTCCCCCAAAATAACCATTTTGGAGTTATCTCCCGAGTTATTTACAACTTCATACATTGCAAAAAAAAAAAGGATGATAATGCACATGATTCTCGTCCATAGTAAAGCAGATGAATTTTATACCATAAGATGCAACTGATTATTGTACTGTGAATACTGATGTTTTAACTCTATTGCAAATTTATCTCAGCATTCTTTTTTGCCTAATTGTCTGTGATATCTTAAACGTTCCCTCATTGACTAAATACTTCAATTTTGAATTCTATTTCTTACAAAAAAGGTGGCATAGATTTTCCTCTGACACATAAAATATCAAAATATATTAATCATGTCTTCATTGTTTTAAGAAAATAAGAGTATAACTTATCAAAGAAACGTATTCATCTGTGAAGGCAGCCAAAGAACATACTCAGATTTTCAAGAAATCAGAGAATACACTCCAGTAAGCACTTCAAAAATTACTTTTGTTGGTACAATATTACTCTCAGAAAACAGAGAAATTACTTAAAATACTGGAAAATCTAAATAACTATTCTTTATATAATTGTATATCTAAATCCAAAAGGTGATAATTATTTTCAAACTCTAATATATATAATAATGAAAATTTAGCAGTAATGATCTATACTAAGATTGTAGTTATATTAACAAATATTAGAAGACATTGTGATTTATAGAGGATCGAAAGACATCATGCATTTTGACAATGAAAGTGAAGTAATATATTAATAATATCAAAGGAAATATTAAGTTGATCAGAAATTTGTATATAGACATTACTATAACACTGCATAATACAAGATAGATAAAACCTCATCCATATAACTGAAAACAGAGCGTAAATTTTACACAAAGCCTAAAACAAAAAGCATAGAACAATAATGTGGCATATGGTAAAGGTGGAATTACAATTAGTGAGAAAAGGTTTCCATTTTCTAATAAATATTATTTAAAGCACTAAGTAAAGATTTTTGGAAAAAAAATAAATATGTCTCCACTTTGCATTGCCCTAGGGAGCATCCTTCATAATGTTCTTTGGCGTCCCCATGGAAGTTAAGCCTTGTGCAGTCTCACAACTGTAGGAGGCAATCCTGGATACCTATCACAACCTTATTCCAAAAGGATGTGTTAAACATTTAAAATGAAACCGCGAAGCCACAGAAGAGTTGGAAAATGTGAAAGAATATAGACTTTCACCAGTTTGAAGGCAAATGAATGAATGGAGAAATTTTCTAACATATGATCAAAGTTACAATTGCTAAGATACAAATGTACCTCTGAATAGTCTCAATAAACAGTTAAAAACTTATTTGTGTACATTTTTTGGTTGTTCTCCCAAAACTGTAAATTTCATATAGGGGATACTCAGTAAGGTGTCTAATTTCACAATGCACAAATAGAAAGATACACACCTCAACAGAAAACCAGGTGAAGTATATTAACATCTAATTTACAGAGAATAATTCCAAATTGCCAATAAGCAAATAATATGTTAAGTATTACTAGTGATCTAAGAATTGCAGAATAATGAGGTTTTTTCCTCGTACATCCAACTTGCAATGATTACAAATTAAAACACACATGTTGCCTAGATTTTATGGAAACAGTAGTATACACATGTAAAAAGAGAATAAATTGTATTTGAAATTGTATCAGATGTAAAAAGAGAATTGATACGTATTTGGAAAAACAAAACTTCAATAGGCACCGGATTAAACAAAATACCATATCAATGAATCCAGGAATTACATCACCAAAAAATTATCTTAAAAAGGTAATGTTTGCAAATTTATGTATGTAATTGTATTCTAAACAGAAACACAAGATTGTAAACCACAGAAGTGCCTATAAATATAGGAATATTTAAATCAATTGTAATATGTCCACACAATGGAAGTGTATTTAGTTTAAAAACAACAATGTAAATGTATACATATAAAAATAAAAATATTATAATAATGTAATAAATGAAAATATTAGGTTATTAAAACAGTGTGTATGTGCACATAGATAATTGTAAAATAACCAAAATTATTTTATTAAAATTTTCCAAGCACACCCACAAAATTAAAAAGACTAAAAGATCTTTACAACAAGAATGTGAAAAAGGGAAAATAAACCTACCGATTGGGTTTTGTTTAGAGACGTGTATGACCCCCATCTTTCCACTGACCTGCCTTTGACCCAGGACAAGACATTCTAAGGGCCTAGGTTTTTGTCTCCTTCGAACAGGTGTTGGTAATCACAATTAAATTGTCATTAGCTTCTTCTAAGTCCTGAGTCTATTCTCTTATTCCTCCCTCCAGTGCCTGTTTGGAGGATGGGAGGGTTTGATTACCAGAGCACCCTTAAACAGATCAACTGTGTGGTCATAAATTAAGGAATAACTTTTGTGTTCCTATTGCCTCCTCCTTCCTGTTTTCAAGCTGGGCTGGCCTGTCTAGCTATTTCCCCAAAGGTTATTTCTTCAAGTAGAACTCAATCTTTCAATAACGTTTACTGAATTTTATCACGTGCTTTTATCTGAATATATTCAGTTTGTTGTAAGGTTTTCTTCTTGTCATCTTTCAGAGTGGTGAATTATACAAATAGATATTTCTAACATTAAACCATCTTCAAATTCCAAAATAAATCTTTCTTGGTCATTATGTTCTACTTTTACTTTTTACACACTGATGCATTGAATTTGTTAATATTAAATTTAAAATTTGCAATACATAAAAGTGAGAATGGCCTAAGTTTTTCTTTTCTTGTACTGATTTTTTATAGGTTGAGCATCAGGTTGAAAGATCCTTCATTAAGTAATTGAATGGGATGTCCTCATTTTCCTGTTAGGTTTGTATACTATGACCCAGTCAGAATAGAGAGCAGTGAGGCTTCAATTGTTTTCTTCCTAAGGATGGCAATTTTCTCTTATCAAGCTGCTCTCCTGACCTGATCTCAAAGAGATATATAAAGTTACTTGAGATTCACTCTACCTTTTAAACCAAAATATTATCAGAATCTGAGCTAAATATACTCTGTGTGGTTTTGAACTCCCTTCCTCCTCAGGGGCAGATGACATATTAACCAACCTCACTTTCCCTTATTCCAATTCTGTTATAATTTTTCGAAAAGATGTGTTTACTTTTAATAATAATGTATGCTAATATTTGGCCTAATGCTTTACCCTTAAAAGGGTCACATCGTCAACAAAAGTTTGAAAGGTATTTTACATTGTCCTATTTAATTCTTCTCTCTCCTAACAACCTATGTGTTTTGAAATATAAGCACTGTATATTTAACAAGAAGAGTGAATGGATGTAGTCACATCTTCATATGATGTATTTTTGATATCACAAAGTGTAATCTGCCTATTTAAATGTGCAGTACACTAGGCCCAAGTGATATGGAAATTATTTTAATACAAAAGTGTCATACGTTGGTGCACACATACATGGACTAATTGTACATTTTTCTCTTGCCTCAGGGAATTTATGAAACACTGCATTGTGGAAAAGCCAAAGGATACTTAAATTTTACAAGGCCTATGTGATTATTATGTTTTTGTAGCAATATGTAAAGTGGAAAGACAACTCAAATTTTTATGGAATTAAATAAATATGTTATAGCATATGAAAATATTTGATTTACACACAATTCCTCACTGAATTTTAATTCACGAATGCCGCTGACATGTACTTATTAAAAAAAAAAAAAGGCTGAGGCATTGTAGTAGCAGGAATACCTTGCTATTTATTCGGTCCACAGGTGAAAAATCATTGAAAAAATTACCTAGCGAAAAGCATATAATTTAAGTTTAAATCTCAGTTTGTGAAAATGCGTTACATTGTCCCCTTCGCATAAAAAGTATGTGTTTTAATTGAAAATTTCAAAAATATGCTTTTAGCTTTTTGTATAAATTTCCAAAGTAGCTAATTTTTAAATATTATTTTGTATTTTATTTTACATTGCTTGTTGTCCTATACACACTAAGTATTTGATTTATAAAATCAATTTTATTTTAGTCAATGTAGAAATTATGAATAGAATCACTAATTAATTTGATTCAATTATTCTCAGTCAGTCTTATATTCTAAGTATATTATGACTAATAATTTTGAATTTCTCTAAATTGTAATCTCTGGCTTTTCTAAAGCATAATGCATTTTAAAGCTCTCTATGACTAATGAATTGACTGGATAATTAAGAATAAAAGGAAATTGAAGTGAATCATACTGCTTCTGGGCAGAGTGCAAAGTTTCTATATATTTTATTTGATAGAAATTATTTGTTATAAACCTTGATTATATTAGGCCTGTCATCAATGAAATAAATGTGATGATATTTCTCTTTTTTAGTATTTTACTTAAAGTAAGTATAGAAATATTATAAATATTCATGGGTGATTCATTCTCTTTTTCGAAATTATTTACTGATTGCCTATGTTTTGCCAGGAACTCAATAAATGTTTTTGAGTGAATGCAAGATGGTGAGACAGGGGTGACAAAACAGACAGGGGCCCTGTCAAATAAAAGACCCATTAGGGAAAGGCAGATGATAATAAGAAGACAAATAAATAGTAAAATTGTAGTCTGTGCTTTATTGTATGAAGAAAACAAAACATTAAGTGAAATAGAGCTTGACTTGGCAGCGGGGAGGTTAGGATTTTAGACAGTGTCCTCTAGGAAGGTCTCTGAGGAAGTGACATGTGGCCAGCAGTCCTAATGACAAGGACAAGCCAGCCATGTGACAATCTGGAGGAAGAGTGTTACTGGCAGTCAGAAGAGGAGTATGACAGTCCTGAGTTTGAATGATCCTGTTGTTTTCCAGGGATGGTCAGATTCTTCAACAGGAGAGAAGGAAGATTTATAGAGGAGCTCCACAAGGCAGGGAGGGGCCAGATGATTTATGGCCACATGAGCCATATAGGGCTTTGAAGTATTATTATATATGCAATGGAAAACCATTGGAATTATTAAGAGCAGTAGAATAATCTAACCAGACCTTTTATTTTTTTTTAACACAAGCAACAACCTGATTACTACAGGAGGTACAATCCTCTTTGTCAGGGACAAAAATCAAAGCAGTGAGATTCTTAAGTAGACGAGGAGAGAAGTGAGGCTGGTTTGATTGGCAGGCAGTGTAGGAAAGAGTGAGAAGTAGACACATTTGGGATGTACTTTGGAGTCAGAACTTGCTGATGGATTTGCTGATGGAGGAAGGAAAAAAACATGAGAACAGGCAAAGGTAATTATGTTTGAACTATTATCAAGACTGAGCAGTAATCAATCTGATCAATCAGAGTGAAATATCGTTCTACTCATTCACCTTAAGGTGAAAGCCCTTCACAAGAAGAAGCTCTGATCCTTTGAGAAACTGGAAAGTGCCCAGTGTGTCTGGAGTTCTGGTGGAGAAACAGGAGACAATTCAGAGATAAACAAAGGCTAGGTATAGAAAGCTGTCATTCATAGTTATAGTGCAGAACTAGCGACAACAGCAAAAAGTGGTTAAAATGTTCTAAAGTCAGAAGATCTCAGGATGACTGTTGTGGGGGTGGGGGGACAAGAAGGCTAAAGATTTCATTTGTGGATTTTGGAAGGTAAATCAAAGTTCAAATATTTTCCAAGAATTTTTATTTGTTCAAATTCTCAGAAAGTATGAAGAAACTGAGGTTGTGTTAATCGTGAGACAATCCTTTGCTTATAGCTAGAATTGCCACAGTTTTTTTTTTTTTCCAGTACTTGAACACGACAATGGTGTGTCCTCCTCTTCCTAAGACTTGAGAAGAAGCAGAAGGAAAGGGAGAGAAATACATAATGTTCTTAATGAGACGGAATGTGTAGCCTTCCGATTTTCTTTCTGTTTTTAATTACATCTATAAATTATTAGAACAGAAAGAATTTTTAGATAATATCTAATTGAAACCACTGATTTTACAGATGAAAAATAAGGCTTGGAGAATGTAGGTGAACTTACTTCACATTTCCAGAGGCTCTCTCTCTCTTTCTCTCCATATTTTGTATCATGTAGAGAGAGAGCATGTAGGAATATGATTTTACATATAAAAATTTCCTCCTTCCCGCTATTTGGGAGCCAGAGATGGAGGTGACATTCAAGGTCACCTTTGAACCATATGTTGAAGAAAGTAGAGCCAGCCTGTGGCCCTGTGGTTCCCGCCAACCAGGAAGTCCCACCTCAAATTGTTAGGTGAGCAAAAACTGATTCCATTTCCTGTAAGCCACCTAAAGATCTGGGTGTATTTGTTAGTAAAATGTAGCCTATAAAGATTAGTATATAAATCGGTACTGAATGGTGGGTGTTAGCAAAACAACAAACCAAAATATGAATTTTTAATAATTTCACATTATTCAAAATAAAACAGTATCTGCTTATAGATGGCAGATAAACTACTTCTGGAGGCTGAAAAGAGATCATGTTTATCAGTAACAAAATATTTAGTAAAGGTACTGTCTCCAATAACTTGAAAAGCAAATCAAGTGACTGCTTAGCCTGTAGCTCTGGAAGAAAAGGTTGGAAAAGTTGGTACATTATTGAATATTGACTGTTCCCTGCTGTGTTTAGCAAGACATTATAAGAAAGAGATTAGCTCAGGCAGGAATTACCCAGTTTTCAAGCAGAGATGAAAGTAGGTTACATTTATAAACGTGAGACTTGTCAGAGTGAGAGAAGTGAATGTCTTCTGGATCTAAACGACAGGAAATATGATGAAAATGGCTATGAGCAAAGAGGATCCACTATGAGTTCTCTGAAAACAAGCAGTCTTGGCCTCGAGGCAAAGCTCTGATTAAGTGTGTTGACTTCGCACACAGGCTATTGTTTCACCTGGCTCAAAATTTTCTATTAAATTAAGAAAAGAAGATGGAAGTAAAGCAAAGAAAGAAGCTTGACTTGATACCTTACGTCTCAGGAAGAAGAATGTATGTGTTATTAGTAATGTATTAATGAAATGCAAAAATAACAGATGGATTTTTTTCTACTTTTAAAACATTTTACTTTGAAATAATTTTAGATTTATAGGATAATTGTAAAGACAGTTCACACAGTTTCTCTGTATTCTTCAAACAGATTCCCCTAATGTTGACACCTTACGTAACCATGGTACATTTATCAAAACTAAGAATTTAATATTGGTACAACACTATTAACTAAACTACAGACTATATATGAATTTAGCCAGTTTTTTTTCTACTCATATCCTTTCTTCCCTTCCAGAATCCAGTCAGGATAACAATTCTTTAGTCTTTCTTTGTTTTTCATGATCTTTACACTTGAAGACTACTGATCAGGAATTTGTAGAATGCCCTCACTTTGGGATTGTCCGACATTTTTCTCAGGGTTAGACTGGGGTTATGGATTTGAGGGAAAGAATCACACAGATGAATGCCCTTCTCTTCGTATCATGCAAGTGGGAAGATAACATCAACTTGAATGATCACGGGCAATGTGAACATGCCCTTGGCATTCAGGCGGTATCCGCCAGGTTTCTACTGTAAAGTCTCTTCCTCTTTTCCATATTCTAATTCATCTGAGGAACGTGATTTAGTTCAGGCCTCTCTCAAAGAGAGAGAAGGTAAGGTCCATCTCCTGGAAGGAATAGTATCAAAAATTTGTGGGCATATGTTAAACCTATCATGGTAATTAACAGTAATGGTAATGAATATTCTGGAAGAGATAATATGAGGCTATGCAAATATCCTGTTTCTCAAAGTCTTGCACATTAATTTTGGCATTCATCAATGGACCTTGTGTAAGAGCAACAATTACTCTCATGTTCTAATGCTCATTTTCCATTTCCCTCATTCTTCCTTACTTTTCTCATTTGGATTTCAACAAGGAAGATTTGTTTCTTCCCTGTTTATTTTACATATCCAGTCATTTATGTATACCAGTGTGGACTCACAGATATATAGATATTTTATTGTTCATGTTATTGTGCAATATTACATATATTTATTTGCTCAAATTGTGCCAGTTTGTCCATTGGGAGCTCTTTCAATATGTAGCTCCAGTGTCTTTCTCACATTCCTCCATCCTTTTCTTTGTTGTTGTTGGGTTTTTTTTTTTTTTTTAGCATCACAAAATGCTCCAGGCTTGTCTTGTATATATGCTGCCCTAGCTCTAGAATCAGTCATTTCTCTGGGGAAACCCGATTCCTTTTACTGGAGAATAGTATTTAAAATCTAAGATGTAGGCCCATAGTATGGTCATTGCTACTGGTTGTCACCACTTTTGACTCTTTCAGTGAATGGAGATAGAATATATATGTATTAACTCATATATACACATGTCTGTCATAATTTCAGTCTATCCATCTGTATGTGTGTATACATGCAATATTATATATACAGTTAAATTATATATATATATATATATTTATATATGTAAGCTTAAAATGCGTTTTTACTGACGTCTCCAACTCTAATTCAGTTACACAGGGTTCATTCTAGCCTTAACCATCGCTTATTATAACTGTTTTTTGACATGAGGAACCTGACTCCCATTATCTATATATCTATATTTATATATTTTTTAACTTATTTGTTCAACCTAGTATACATATAAAGTAGATGCAAAATTACTAATCCATACCACTCTGAGCAACAACTTTATTAACTAGAGTACATTTTTATATACGGTTCTCTTCTGACTTTATATTTAGAGTATCCACTAAAACTATGGCTCTCCAAATTTACTTATCCAGTTCCTTTTTTGCCTACCCTTGTCTGCAAGATTACATCACACATTTGTAATACAGTTAGTTTCATTTCTCACAGTCTGCATTCCATCTCTGCCTCCCCCAACACCCTGGATGTTGTTATTTTTTAATTGCACACAGTAAAAATCTCTCTTTTTTATGTATACTTCTACTTTTTTTGACAAATACAGAGTCATATATGCACCACCACAATGCTATTCAGAACAGTTCCATCGCCGAAAAAGTAGACTTGTGCTGTCCATTTCCAGTCAACCACTCTCTCTCCCCCAGCTCCTCACAATCATTAATCTGTTTTCTATCCCTATAATTTTGCATTTTTAGAATATCATATAAATGAAATCATGCAATATACAGTCTTTTGAGTCTGACTTCTTTTACATAGCAAAATACATATGAGTCATCCCTGTTTTTAAAGAATCAATAGCTGTTTTTTTCAATTGTCGAAAAATATTTCATCGTACATACCACAGCTTGTTTATCCATTCACCTGCTGAAGTACAACTTGTTTATCTCCAGCTTTTTGGTGACTGTGATACAAGCTGTTATAAACATTGACACACAGCTTTATATGAAGAGTTTGTAGTGCATTTGGGAAAATACCTAGGATAAATATTGCAAGTGGTGTGGTAAGTGTGTTTTTAACTTTATAAGAAGTTACCAAACTTTTCACAAGTGGCTGTGCCATTTGACATTCCAACCAGCAATGGATGAGTGTTCCAGTTAGTCCACAACCCAATCTCAACTTATGATTGTCTGCCTATTCCATGACAGCCCTTCTAGTGAGTGTGAACTCATATCATATGGTATTATTTGCTTTTCTCTAATGACTAATGATATTCAGTATATTTCATGTGCTCATTTGCTGTTTATTTATCTTCTATGGTGAAAGGTCTGCTCAGGTCTTCTGTCCATTTTTATAATATTTTTAAACTTTATTTTGAAATAATTACAGATACACAGGAAGTTGCACAGATTGTACATTGAGTTCCCATGTAAGTTTCATCAGAGTTACCAATGGTTACATCTGTTCTAAATCAAAATACAATATCAAAACCAAGGAATTGACATTGGCAAAATGTGAGTGTATAATTCTGTGCCATTTCATTATATGTAGAGATTTGTTTAATCCACCAGTGCAGTTAAGACACAGAACTATTCTATCACCACAAAGATCTCTCTCAGGCTGCTCACTTAGAGTTTCCCGCAAACACCCTGCTCGTCACTATTCCTAGTCTCTGCCACCCACTCGTCTATTCTCCATCTCTATAATTTTGTCATTTCAAGATTTATATATAAATGGAACTACACAATGTGTGAGCTTTTGAGACTGGCGTTTTAATTTAGCGTAGCGCACTCAAGATACATCCAAGTTGTTGCGTGTATCAATAATCCATTCCTCTTAATTGCTGAGTAGTAGTCTGTGGTATAGATACATCACAGTTTGTCTAACCATCCACTCACTGAGAGACATTTGGGCTGTTTTCAGTTGTGGACTATTACAAATAAAGCTGCTGTGAACATTGAATGTGAATTTTTCTTTTTTTTGTGAATGTTTTTCATTTCTCTGGAATCAATGCCCAAACAGGCAATAGCTGGGTTGTATGGTAAGTAAATGTATAGTTTTGTAAAAAGACTGTCATATCCTTTTCACTGTGGCCGCGTCATCCGGATCCACAGCAGCAGTGTGTGAGTGGCCCAGTCTCCCTGCATCCTTGTCAGTGCTTCGTGTTGTCAGTATCATGCATTCAGGCAGCAGCAGTCTCTCGCTGCGGTTTTAATTTGCATTTCCCTAACGGCTGACAATGTTGGGCATATTTTCATGTGCTTATTTTCCATCTGTGTGTCCTCTTAGGTGAAATAAATGTTCATGTATTTTGCTCATTTTCCAGCTGGAATGATTTGTTGTTGTTGTTTGGCCTGTTTTGTTTTACTTTTGAATCCTGACAGTTTACATCTTCCAAATACAAGGTCTTTTTAGGATACCTAGTTTTCAAATGTTCTCCCAGTCTAGCTAGTCCATTATTCTCTTCACTGTGTCTTTTGCAGAGAAAAGTTTTTAATTTTGATCATGTCCAATTTATAAAGGCTTACTTTGGTGCACTGTGCTCTTGGTATCAAGTCTAAAAAATTATTTGCCCAGCCTTAATTCCTGAATATTTTCTTCTATTTTTCCTAAAAGTTTAACTTTTTCTGTCTTTTTTTCCTGAAAGTTCTCTAAAAGTGGCGCATTTTGGTTAATTTTTGTATAAGGTTTAAGGTTGAGTTCAAGGGTTTTTTTTGCTTGTTTTCCTATGAATGTCTAATTGCTCTACACTGTTTGTTTAACGGACTACTCTTACTCCACTGTATTGCTTTCACATCTATGTCAATGATCAATTGGGCATATTGGTGTGGATCTATTTCTGAGTCTCCATTCTATTCCATTAATCTATATGTCTATCCTCCACCAATACCACAGTGTCTTGATTACTGTAGACATAAAGTAGATGTTAACATCAGTAGAATGATTCTGCCTACTTTATTCTTGTTTTACAAAATTGTTTTATTTAATCTAAGTCGACTCTCTTTCCATACAAATTTTAGAATGTCTGTCTATATATACAAAAAATTCTTTCTGAAATTTTTGTAAGAATTTTTTTAAACTGTACATCAGTTTGGAAAGAATTGACATCTCTAGAATGTCGAGTTTTCCAACCCATGAACACAGTATATCTCTGTTTATTTAGATCATTTTGAGTTCTTTCATCTATGTTTTTTTAAAAATGCTCAGCTTAAAAGTTTTGGATAAGTTTTGTTAGATTTATACAAAAGCATTTCATTTCTATGAATGATCATAAATATTGCTATTATTTTTAACTTTGGTTTCTACATGTTGGTTGTTAGCATGTAGAGATGTGGTTGATTTCTGTGTGTATAGTCTGTGAACTTTCTGTACCAATGTTCAGAATTAACATTCTCAGAGACGTTTACAGATTCTTTATGATATCCTCTGTAGACCATAATGTCATCTCCACATTAAAAAAAAAAAAAAACAGTTTTATGTCTTCCTTTTCAATCTGTAGGCCTTTTATTTATTTTTCTTGCCTTATTGTAGTGGCTACAGTATCTGGTGCACTGTTGATTAAGAGTGGCAACAAGGGATACTCTTGCTTTGTTCTTGAAATTAGAAGGCAGGTGATTAGTCTTCCACCATTAAGTATGATGTTAGTTGGAGATTGTTTTCCAAAAAAATAGGTGATCTTATCAAGTTGAGGAAGTTTCCCCCTATTTCTAATTTGCTGATAGTTTTATCATAAATTGATGTTGGGTTTTTTTTTCAGATGCCTTTTCTGCCTTAATTGATGTAATCACAGGATTTTTCTCCCTTAGCCTGTTAATGTGGTCGATTACTTTAACTGGTTTTCAAATATTGAATCAGCCTTGTATAACTGGGATGAATTCCATTTAGTCATGATAGATAATTTGTATACAATTCTAGATTAATTTGCAAATCTTTTCTTGAGGATTTTTGTATCTAATTTTATGATAGATGGCCTTCTTTTATTGTCATGCTTTGGTTTGATTTTGATACTAGGGTAATACTGGCCTCAAAAATGAGACATATTTCATTCTCTTCTATATTCTGGAAGAGATAGTGCTAAATTAGTGTTAATTCTTCTTTACATGTTTGGGAGAATACTCTAGTGAAGTTATCTGAGATTTGTTTTACAGGAAATTTAAAATTACAAATGTATTTAATATGGTTATAGGACTATTCACACTATTTCATTTCGATTTAGTTTTGCTAGCTCGTATTCTGGAGGAGTTGATCCATTTCTTTAAATTGTTGAATTTATGAGTGAAAAGTTGTTCATACTATTACCTCATCGTCCTCTTAATAGCTACAGTGTCTGTAGTTCTGTAGGAATGATCCTCTGTCATTCCTAACAGTCATGATTTATTTCTTCATCTCTCTTTTTGTCTTCTTCAGTCTTGCTATCAATTTAATGATTTTTCTTTCACTTTTGAAATATATTTTTTTCAAGGTAAAGAATTCTGTTTGAACATTTCTTCTTTTTCTTTCAGATGTTGCTCCATTTTATTTATGGATGATTTATTTATTGAAATCATTTATTTTTGGATTATGATGGGAAGTCTGCTATACTTATTCTTTTTCTTTTGGGGGTAATATGCTCTTTTTCTCTATCTGACATCAAGGTTTTGCTTTGCTTTTGGTATGAATCCTACTTGTTGCTGTCTGAGCTTCATAGGTTTATTTCAGTGTCTGTCACTATTTTTGGAAAATTCTCACACATTACTTCTTCAAATGTTTTTCCATTTCTCTATTTTCTCATTCTGAATTCCCAATTTTAAACAACGTTAGATCACTTGATATTGTCCCACTTGGATGCTCTATTCTGTTTTTCATTCAATCTTTGTTTCTCTTTCCATTTTAGTTCGGGTAATTCTGACTATCCAAGCATATCTTCAAGCTTATGGATTCATTCCTTGACTGTGTCTAATGGACTGATGAGTCTGTCAAAAGACATTCTTAATCTTCGTCACTATATTTTTATTTATAACATTTCCACTTACTTCTTTCTTATGCATTCTATATCTTTGATTAAATTATTTATCTAATATTTATGTTTTATACCTTTCAGTTATAGCCTTTATCATGTTTATCATAATTATTTAAAATTCCCTGTCTGATAGTTCCAACATCTGTGTCATATCTGACTCTGATCCTAATATTTGCTCTACCTCCTTAGATCACATTCTTTCTTGTCTTTTGGTGTGATTCATTACTTTTTGTTAAAATCCATACATTATATAGCACAAAAACATTGATATAAATATTTATCTGTGCTTGGAGATGAGTACACCTCTCCTTCTGCTCAGCTTTCAGAGTGGAGGTTAGTGCTATTCTAGTCTGACATTGGGCCCAGTTTAAAATTTTCTCTGCACATGTTCAGCCCTTTTTAGCTGCTGTCCAGAGAGAATCTTTCTCTAGTAGTTCTCCTTGCTGTTTGCATTGTTTTATTTGGTACTTCTTCGCCTAGTGGTAGGGGTTGGGAGATGAGAATTTTCCCAATACTTTGACAAAGATTGAGCCTTAAGTAGGTACTCTGGACCTGTTTCCTGGGACTGTGGCCTTCACCAGGGATCCTGTCCATATGAGTTTATCATAGCAGCTAAAACAAGCTACCACAAAATCAATGGCTCAAAACACCAAAAATTACAATTATTCTCTTATTGTTCTGAAGGTCAGAAATCTGTAATCAAGGCATTGGCGCGACTGTATCCCTTCTGAAGGATTCAGGGTAAATCTGTTTCCTTGACTTTTCCACATTCTAGAGGAATTCCTTGGCTAATGGCTGCTTCTTGCATCTTCAATGTGCATCTCTCTAACCACTAGTTCTGTCATCACATCTCCTTATTCTGACTTTTGCAGTTGAAGAATACAATGAAAAATGCATTGCAATCATATAGTATACCAGATTCACCAGAGGAATTGTCCACAAAATTTGATTTGGGCAATAAATAGTTGGCAATTCTGTATTAGTTTCTTATTGCTACTGTAACAAATTACCACAAATGTAATGGCTTAAAACAATGCAAATTTATAATGCTACAGTTCTGGGGGTCATACATCCAAAATGGGTCTCATGGGCTAAAATCAGGGTGTGAGCAGAGCTGTGTTACTTTTGAAGGCTACAGGGAAGAATCTTTGCTTTTTCTAGGTACTAGTGGCATCCTGCATTCCTTAATTTGTGGACCCTTCTCCATCCCCACAGTACAGTATTTTACCCTTTAGTCATGTCATTACATCTTCTTTGTCTTACTCCGATCCTCTTGCTCTCCTCCTAAAAGGACCCTTACAATCACATATGGCCCACCCAGAGAGTCCAGGACAATCTCCCCATTATGAGATTCTTAAACACATTATCCAAATCCCTTGTAGTGTGTAAGGTAACATATCATAGCTTCTGGGGTAAGGATGTGGACAATTTCTTGAGGCCATTGTTCAGGCCACCATGCCGCTCTTCCTGCATATGCAGTTCTGGAAGCAGCACATATTCCTGCCCTGCCACAGGTTGGAGCTATTTTTTCCTGCTCCCTTCTCACAGTTGCAGTGGATTTCCAACAGTGTCCTCAGACTCTAATTCCATTGCCCTTGATGATATATATGAAGGATTTTGTCCCTTAGGGGAGACACGCGACACAGGTTTGGGTGGAATTTTTGGTTGTTTTGGTAATCCTCTCTCCCACCTGCAGTAGGTGATTACTTATACCCTCTGGAAACCATTTTTACTTGCTTTTTCCCCTGGAGATTTCTGTTTTGGTTCTATATAAGGTATGGAGGGGCTGTTTGGGATGAATGTTGTCAGTAGCTGCTGTTCTCTTCTGTCACAAGTGTCATGGGAAATATTTTCAGGATTCTTCTCAGTCTCCACTGTGAGCACTTGGTGGGGTTCCTAGATGGAAAAGCCTGGAAGGGGGTACAAATCCCCCATATCCATGCCCCAAAGAGGTTTCCTACTTTCATTTTAGCCCTTAGCAGTTTGTAAAAAATGCCTAGCTGGATCTCCTAACGGGGTTATGTGATGTTCTCCGATGTCTGGCCCAGGTAAGCAAATGCTGCAACTCTGTTTCTCCTCATATACACCTGTGTCCCTTCAATTTTCAGTTTAATTGTTTGCCCATGACTGCAGTTCTCCAATGGGTTCAAGAAAAGTCCTTAATTTGAATTTTTTCTAGCTTTTTCTCCCTGTTTATTTCTTTCAAGAGTGGGAATAATGCTTTTTCCAGGTCTCTACCTCTGACTTCAATCCAGAATAATATATTCCCATTTATAAAGGTTTTTTTTTTTTTTTCAAAGAAATGAGGAGTATGACAACAACAAAAAAAGAATTTCTAAGACAACACTCAAGGCTCTCAAACTTGTCCCAGAAAAATGTGGGCTCTGAAGTCTGTATATCTGTACAGCCCCTAGAGGGGCATAATCCTTAATGGCCATTTCACGTGTAGCAATAAAAGTTCATGGACAAGAAATTCCATCCAGAAACCAATTCATGCTGCAGTCAGGCATGTCCTCCACTGCAGTACAAGGGCTCTTCATAATTGTTGAACAACCTTTCATCGTTTCAATCATTCCATCATTGCTGTGGGTTTCTCACTCCTTACTGGGTGGAACTTTTCTTGCACCTCCTCCATCACTGTTCCTCATCATGTTTGGGTGGAGGCAAACGTATATTTCTTATACTATGGAACTCCCACTATGGGGAAATGCACTCTGAACTGGCAGAGAAACCCTTGACTGTTACTAGAGGATTTGAAAGTCTTGACTGTTTATTGTGAACTTCTCCTTGCCACGGGGCTGAGCTCTAACATCTTGCTGCATAGTATAGCCTCTGGAGTCTCTGTGGAGAGATCTAGGCAGCAGTTTTCTGCTGGGACTCCTGGGTCACACACTGAGCACGCAGGGCTTAGGAGCTGGCCATGGACCAAGGGAAGTTCCATGCATATTTCTAGAACTCCTTTTCTGTGTGCTCATTCTGTGCCCTCACCTACTCTCCTGAATACCCTTGTCAATACCAATCTTAGATCTCTGCTTCTTCCTCTCCAAGTCCTATCATTCTTTTACTTGCGCTCCATTTCCCTGTTCTAAGATTTTGACAATGACCTGCAGGAGCAAGCAGAGTTGAATGTGGAGTTAAACTGCTGTGCTTATTTCCTTCTCTCAAAGATTGGAGGATGACATTAGTTCACTCATTTATGTGCAATGTCTCAAAAAAACCCTTTGTATATGATTTTTTAGCTTTCATACTTGTTCACTGTGTTGATCTATTCCATTGCAACTGGAGAAGTACATAAATATATTTTTTAAAGGAATAGAATGCATTTGGACAATGCATAATTCATGAATAATTCAATAAATGAGATAATTATGGCTACTTAAGAAAAATATGATAGATCCTCATCTCCTCTAAATTCTGGTTAAAGTAAATCACTAAACGTATAAAGCAAACCAGAAATAACCACTAATGATATTTTCCTGATCTTGTTTGGGGAATGTCTTTCTAAGCATATAAACAATGAAAGAAATGAAAAGCACAAAGTTCACTAGATTTTAGCAAATAAGCATTTAAAATTGTTATATATCAAATGAAAAATATATGTACATGCAATGACAATACCAAAATGTCGGCAAAGATATAGTATGAATTATTCAAGATATTTTAACACTTTCAGAAAATTAATAAAAAGTATAATATATTCCATAATAGTCTTGATAGACAAGTCAAATATTAGGAAGTATTAATGGGATGAAAATAATTAACATGCTCAATAATTCAATAAAGATATATAACAACTAAAGAAGAATTATCAAACACTTAGAAATAGTAAAAAAACAAAAAAAAAAACCAAGCACTCAGTGCCATTATGGTGAATTGACAGAGGAACTCTAATTAATTGTTAGGTGTGAGCGTGAAATGACTTTCCTGGAAATAAATTTATCAGTATTTATTACAGCAGCAAAATTCCACTTCTAAATATCTAGACTATGTAATGTAAAGGCTAAGCAGTAATTACATGTGAATAACTGAAATGTTCAAATGTAGATAATGCCCATATAACTTACACTACATTTATATGAAAAAATATCATGTAGACAATCTCATAAATAATTTCTATGTCATGCTATAATGGTAAAAGGATATCATGATTCAAGAATTTAGGTAGAAAGTGAACCCCAAAACACAAGTCCATTTTTAATATTTGTGTTTGTACATCGGGGGTGGGAGGCATGGAAGAAAGGAAATAAAATTCTAAAGAAACCAATCAGTGGACAGTAGAAATATAGGCTTTGTTTTCCCTCACACAATTTTTTTCAGTATTTTTAAAGTTTTCCATCATAAAAATGTTTTTTTATGATAAAAATTTAACATTTTATTAGGTGGGCCTGGTGGCTTAGTGGTTGAGTTTGCGCTCTCTGCTTCAGTGGCCCGGAGTCCACAGGTTCAGATCCCAGGCATGGAACTACGCACCACTTATCAAGCCATGCTGTGGTCTTGTCCCATATAAAGTAGAGGAAGATGGGCACGGATGTTAGCCCAGGGCCAGTCTTCCTCAGCAAAAAGAGGAGGATTGGCAACAGATGTTAGCTCAGGGCTAATCTTCCTCGCCAAAAAAAAAAAAAAAACATTTTATATACATTATCCTGAAAAGGCTATTATAAAACTTCAAAAATAATTTTGACTATACGGTCCTGTTTGGATGGTATTTACTCTGATTGCACATTTTCAACTTTTCCATTAATGACGAGAAATAAATATGTGCAATAAAATAGACAAAAACTAGGCCTGAAAATAAAATTTGTTAGTTATTTATAGCATCTTATTAACTATATATATGTATATGTGTGTGTGTAGAGAGAGATCACACAAAAGAGAACAAGAGTACATATAATATATATACCATATAGAGTACATATTATTACGTACAATATATACAGTATATTATGTAGCATATATATAAAGTTAAATGAGATAAAAGTCTGCATTCAGAGAATAAAAATTTAGAGGTAAGAGAAAATGGACAAGAAAAATGAAAATGTATGGAGTGTAGAAACTGAGTTATTTGTTCAACTAAAATACATTAACATCAAATCCATCTATAGAGAATGACTTCAGCACATGACACACTTTATGACAAAATAACATCCTCTGATGCTTGTACCAAATGGAGAACATCAAGCTTGGAAAAGTGACCTAACATAATTTAAGCCTTAACACTTGTTCCAGAATTGCCACTGGGTCCATCAACCACCTGTCCAGTCATTTCGGCAACTGGTTGTGTCATAATCGAGATGCAGCTGTTTCTTTTCATACTCCCTAAAGCATTAGAACCCTGTGAAAACCAAGCAGTGAAATTTCAGATTTATAATAGACCAGTTCTAAAGTCTGCACTTCAACTCTCAGCATGTCCATACCCATTTGCTGAGCACTCGCAGTGTTTATAGCGGTATCCGAAGTGCCATCAGAAAAATAAACAAGCTAAAAGGACAGATTGGATCACTATCCTTCAAGACTGAAAGCATGCACTTGATAATTTGAGATCGTTTACAGCATAAACCAGTAATGAAAAGTATTAATACATGAATTGGAGCTTTGTAGGATTGAAGCAGCAGAAATTCATGAATGGGGAGGTACAAACCATTTTTAAATAGTGTTCATTATCCCAGTATTTGAACTCTTCAAGGAAATAATTTTTATAAAGTAACTGAGAATACTGGGTTTCCAGAAGTCAAATCTCAGCCCAACAAAATTCATGTCTTTGATGCTTGGATAGACCACCAGCATCTAGGGAAGCATGAGGAAGAGATGGTTAAATGTTAATTGGTAATTAAATCCATTGCCCATTTTAGAAACTGCAAACTGGTAAAACAACTAATCTTTTCTACAGTTTTAATCTCTTATTTCTTTTCACTTTTGTCTCTCTTTTAAACCACATAACTTTCAATAAATCAACCACTGACAGATACGAGACACCACCACTGCTGAAGCTAAAATAGTGGTAGCTTTGGCTAATGGCAGTTCCCTGCAGCAGACACAGCTTTGAAAAAAATACTGCTGTGAAATTTAAAATGGATCTGAGATTGGGATGACAATTATTCCTTGGAGACCCTTAAGTTTTATATCTAGGGGTCTTCCCAACCTGGCTAAATAAGTCCTCATCTGGAGAGGGTTGATGTAGTGAATGACAGTGACCCTAGAGTGTCCTCTTGCATCGTGTGCCTTCATTTTGAGAAAGTCACTCAATTTTTTTCACCTGTTTTTTGTTTCCTGGAAAACGATAGAGGTGTGCCGTGTGTGGACCAGCAGCAGTGGCATTACTTGGCAGATTGTTAGAAATGAAAAATACCAAACCTCACCCTAGACCTACTAAATCAGGATCTCTATTTTCTTAAGGTTCCCAGATGAGTCATATGCAAGGTGATGTTTGAAAAACACTGGATTATATAATTCTGTGTTCTGTGTTGGCTCAATATTTTTACCTACTTCAGTTGAGAGCAGTGACTACTTTCAATGGCTGTATAAAATGTCCCTTATCATAAATTTCCCTTTTGTTCCTCAAATAACAAAGTAGGTAGTAGGTCTACGTGCATAGGATATTAATATTTTGGTAGAATTTTTAAAATTTGCAAAATCCTGACGTTAAAAAGAAAGGCATTGTTCTTGGTTTTGAGAAACTGATGGTATTATGCAAATTTAGTTTCCTAATTCAGCAAATTTATAATGATTTCTTCTATTTCTTAAGGACATTTTTTGAAGAAGTATTCATTTAAAAGAATGGATATTTTGATGAAGGTTCTGAGCATGTCTAATCTTTTCTCAATTTAGACACACATAAATAAAAACAACTTTTTTTTGTAAAATATGAGTAGGTTAAGAAATTGGAAAATAATCTAATCTCTAACCTAGTCCATTTATTTTGTCTCTCCTCAAGCACTCTGTGATCAGCCAAGTTCTTTCCTTCTACTCGGTTGACATTTTTCTCAATTCTATTGCTTCTATTTAATTTTGGAGGATATTATATTGAAGATAATGAGCATGGAAGGATATATGAGAACCGCCTTTCAAAGGTTATGTAATATTGCAACTACAGTTTAAAATAAGTCTTATAACTTCATTTTTGGAGTGCCTTTTCAAGTCCCCTCCACTTGTTAGTCTCACAGCAGGCATCTCTCTTGCTGATTTTCAGTTATTTATCTCATGTAGGAAGTAGGTCAGAAAACACCATGGATTTTTTTCCTTCTGCCCACCAGCACTTTTAAAGTACTCATTGGGGGATCTATGACCAAAATTAGAGTTGAGAACATCAACACTAAGTATTGGTCTTAGTGCATACATTATTTCCTTCAAAATTTAATAGTTCCACACTGATGAGCAATAGTGTCTCAACTATAACTAGGAAACACGCATTGCAGATTTGCCTGGAATAAAACAAATTGATAGTATCTGTAGTTTTGGCCTTACCAAAAACTTTGCTTGTTTCCAGGTTTGCCAGACTCCACAACATTTTCCCATGAGGTTAGAAGGTAAGCAGATTGAAAAATGCATGTAATCAAAGAGCAAATTGCGAAAAGAAAGAACCTAGACGTGGCAGGTCCTACAGAATCCCTTTCCACTCCTGTTGACACTTAATTTTCACCTGAGTACTTATCTGAAATCAGGTGATTAATACAGAAATCATTCAAGTAATTAAAATATAGAAAATGTATTTACTATAACAAAAGTTACTTTCATAGATTATTTTCTAACTGTTCCTTATAATTTTACCAACTATATGTACATCTCTAAAACTGTAGTTAAATTTTGAATATTTTTGCATTTTTAATATATGGAATATACATCAGGGTTATGGGGCCCCCCAAATAGAATGTGCCACAGCTTGCTAAACAAATTACAGCACAGCCTGTTGGTCTGGGCCCCATTCGACTGGTGCTGAATTGCAGTTTTACTGATATCAAGGACCAGGTAGAATGTCCAGGTGAGGTACATACTGTCGCAGGTTTTCAATAAAGTCCTTTTTAGGTGGTGGGGACTGAAGAGCAGCAATTATTTTCCCCTGACTGTCAAAAGATTGACTTCATGATCTGTCTCCATAGTCCTAATGAACTTTCCTTGGTGAGCAGCCCCCTGAATTTTGTCTGCTGTTTTCAGCTCTCTCTGCTGATCGGGTGAGATAGTGCCATCAAGGCTGTTGTCATGGACGCTTCGGACTTTCCAACCAATAGGGCGTCATTTATTTAGCGAAAGCTTTGGACCCCTGAGAGGATAAGTGCTTGTGCTAAATCCCGACCTAGCTACTGAAGGCAAATGGCAGAGGGGTTTATGTACTCCTGGGAGAGTACTCCAGGTGTATATTGTGGGCCTTGCCATACAAATGTAAATTGATCCTGGTCTTTCAGTGCCAGTTGGGTAGAAAAGAAGTTGTAACTCTCCAAAACAGCATATAAAGTACCAACAGTTTGTGCAATGGATTTGGTTAGAACCCTAATATCTGGAACAACCAAGACAAACAGATCACAATTGAAATTAGTTGATGATAATGCCACCTAAACCTCCACCTCTATTTGGCTTTTTCATGGACCATAAAGGGTTTTTATATTGAGATATCACATTATTTTACTACAACTGTAGAGTCGAAGTTCCAATTCAAGGCCGTGATTTTCCTTTTCCCTCCTGGGATTCTATAATGTTTTTGTTGGACTGTCTGAAAGTGAATTGCAAGATGAATTGTGGAGCTATTGATGTGCCCCATTAGCACTTTTATACATGACTTCATCCTGATCAAGAGAATCCAGTCTATGCTTGAATATTTTCAGAGAAGCAAGTAAAACATCAATACCATTATACATCCAGCAGTAGAAGCTGCCAAAACTATACATTGAGTTGGCCCAAAGGATACCACTAACAAGGTCATGTTAACTTCCCTTCCCACTGTGAACTTTCCCACATTCACACTTCATCAGTTAAATCTGGACTCCCCCTTCTTCCACAAGACTAAATGAGTTGGTGACATGGCCACCTGCATCCAACAGATTCATAAAAGCTTGAGTCTCCTCCCCCTTCTGAAGTTTCCCAATATACTCAGATAGGTTCATATGACTTTTAGTTCCCCTTGGGGACAATGAAACTTCCACGCCACCTCTCTGTCTTTTTCTCTCTTTCTCTTCTCCCTCTCCCTCTTTTTCCTTCTCTGTCTCTTTCCTTCTTCCTTTCTTTCTTTCTTTCTTCCTTCCTTCCTTCCTCCCTCCCTCCCTCCCTTCCTTGTTTCTTTCTTTCCTTCCTCTTTCTTTCTTTCTAAGCAGTTAAGGTCATTGTGAAGGATAGAGAGATTAGGGTACATAGGAGAGATTGGCTCCATTCCAATAAACAAGATGCATTTACTTTTGGTTTCCAATATTGTGGCCATTGCTTGTGGCTCAACTAAATGAACTTGTAATGTTTTTTGTCAATCCAAAGCTCTGTATCATGTGGTAGGTTGTCATTACTGACACCATTTATTTAGCTTTGGGAACCCATTTACTAAGCATCCATAGCCAAATGCTTTCAGGCTAGGGCTGTGGGGTTAGTACCACTTGGCTGACTTCTGCTTGACTCACAGACTGGCAACAATTTTTAAGGAGTCTACCTTAATATGGGCCATCTGCTACTCCATTCTCAAGATCACATCTTTTAAGATCATATGTCTTAAGCTTTCACTCATTTGCAATATAAGGGGCAATGGAGTTTTCCAAAGTGGTGGGTTGACCACTAGAATTTATTTAGATTTCTTTGTATTACTTTCTCATTCTCCACTGGTTCACCTTTATTCGCATTGTAAACTGAATTCAGAGCAGTGAGAGCCTGAATTCTAGTCAATCCCTCTTCTATATTTTCCTTTGTGTTTATCTGTCTCAAGGAAAACTTGAGAGAGCTTAAGCTCCCTTATTCCAACTAGGATGAGACCTCTCATTGCCATCCCCAAATTAATCCAATGTTGGCATGATAAGTGCAGCACGTATAGGGTCATAAGACAATGCAGTTTTTGCCATTGTTCCTTAACAAGCATTACATGTCCTCACCTCTTATCTTCTAAGTGGACCAGCCAAGGTTCTAACAATCTACCTGATCCATATCTGTAATGGCTGTGAGCTTCTCTCCTTTCACGCTCAATGTAAATGTGTGCTTCTGTAACTGCTGTCTGAAAGGAGTTATAATCTTTTCCCCAACCAAGAGGTATCTTAGTGCTATCTTAGTGGTTATAAAGGGAGAAGCTGGAGGCTGATGAACAGATTGGCTAGGAAACCTTCCCACAAGGAGGACAGTAAGCGACAACCACCGCACTGTTCAGGCAACAGTCATTGAACTTTTTCCCTGGTGTCCAGAAACAGACACTAAGATGGAGATGATTTATTGCCTAGTTGACCATACAATTTGCTCAACCTGCTGACAACTGAACCCCATGGGCTTCCCCATATTCTGTTAATGGGGAGCTGTGAGGCCCTCATTCGTCATTTTTGGAAAGTTGTGTTTCTTTCATTGTCTCATCCTCATAATCAAGACAGTAAAAAATTGTGAAGGGTATGAGATTCTAATGAATATGCAACCTAACAGGTTAGCCTACCACAGTATCATGGATGATGACAAAAGGTGCAGGACTTCTAGGTCAAAGGATAGTTTATTATTCTCAGCAATAGTGGTAACCACAGTACCACTATCTTGGTGTCATTTCATGCTATCTACGAAAGTTCATGTCCTCTCAAAATTCATATATTCAAACCTAATCCCCAATGTGAGGACATTTGAATGTGGGACCTTGGGGAAGTGATTATGTCATGAGGATGGAGCCCTTATGAATGAGATTAGTGTCCTTATAAAAGAGACCCCAGAGAACTGCCTGCCCCACTCTACCATGTGAGGACACAGTGACAAGAAGGGTATCTATGAACCAGCAAGGAGGGTCTGACCAGCCACTAAATCTGCTGGTGCCTTGATCTTGGACTTCTCAGCCTTCAGAACTGTAAGAAGTAAATTTCTGTTGTTTATAAGCCACCTCATCTATGGTATTCTATTATAACAGCCTGAACAAACTAAGACAGTTCTCCAAGCCGAATTCCCAAAGGCCAATGGAATGAAGGTCAGGTGACACCTGGCCATGCAATAAGTTGTGTTACAAGAGAGGACCTGTGAGCTATGGGATCCAAATCTTTTATACTGCACAAAATGATTGTCAGACCACAGTTTCGGAGGGAAACACTATCTCTGTCTTCTAAGGCTGTAGGCGAACTTGCCCTTTTCTCTGAAGGGAATGTACTATATCTTTCAAAGCTGTTTGCTATATAAGTATCCTTGAAAAGATAGTCCAGGAAATAGTCAGTGCCTTTGTTCACAAGGTATTTAGAATGCAAGAGATCCATGGAGAATGGCCTCCTAACAATATATTCTTGCTGATCATCTGTCTTTTTGTCCTCACATTTCCTGAGAGATGTTTGTTAAAATCCCTCATTCTGTAATTGGGTATTTGCCTATTTTGTTTAGTTCCAACAAGTCATCATGGCCCTATTCTACCCGTGCAATTACAGTTTTACGTTGGATAAAACTTAAATCTCTCATATCTGTGCTACTGGTTTACTTATAATCCCCTTCCTCTCATGAAGAAAAAAAGGGAGGACTGAAATATTCAAAGATTCTAGTATTGTAGTATATGCTTCTAGTGGGTATTATGCTTTATGTATCCTTTATCATTTAAATCACAGAATGATCTATATGTCAAGTATTATTTTCTACACTTTGGAGATGAACAGCCTGACATTCAGAAAGATAAAGTAATATATATATATATATATATATATATATATATACACACACACACATATATATACATATATACATACATATATATATACATACACACACATATACATACATATATATACATATATATGTGTGTATATATATATATATACACATTATTCCATAGCAATATTTGGTTTTTAATTTGGGCGCATTAATCTCAAATTTTTCTGTGTAATGACATGGCCTCAGGCAGAACTCCTTTGCTTGATGTTCATTTATAACCTTGCTTTCAGAGCTTATTTTTCTTTTTTTCAATATCAAATTTCTTTAAGGCAGATCTTGACTACAGCAATAAGTTGTTATGGTCGTCTTATAACAAGTTTTAGAGGTAGAAAATGTTGTCATCCTAATATAAAAGCTTATAAAAAAGAGACAAATTATAGAACAACTCTGAGCCACAGTTTCCTCAGATATAATTTGATAATATGTCCTACTTCCTAAGATTTTTTTAAATATTAATGAATGATGTATAAAGTTCAGTATGTGAGGCATAGTATATCTTCAGTAAATAGCAGCTTACTGTCACTTACAAATCTCCATACCAAAAAAATGTATAGATTCTAATATATACATTTAAGAAGTGCTATCTATAGCTGGTTAACAGGGAGCTATATCATCCAGAGTGCTAATCAAGAGGAATTATTTGAGGCCAATAATGTGTGTTAAAAGAGAGTAATATTTGCATACTAGAATTTCTCACAAGCCTGTGTCGATCACATTAAGTATAATGGCAGAAAAATATTTTGCCTTCCTGTGGTGAGGGTGGGGGCGCAAATGGCACCCTGAAATACATACTATGCAAACACTGTGTGTATATAGAAGGCTAATGGACCCCTGAAATTCATGTCATCCATTATTTTAACAAAATAATTTGTATTTTTAAAGTTATCAATTCACTTATTTAAGAAATTGCGAAATAAACTTTCTCCATCCCAGCCACTTAGCACATAGAAAAGTAGCAAAATCGATTAATACTGCCTTTATTTCCTTACTCATAATGTGCATTTTAAGTGCCCAATTATAAAAATACAGTAAAATGTTTCCCTCCAGGTAATTTTTATAAGTGCTTCTATTCTTTTCAATTGCTTTCACGGGCATGCCAATAACAATGTGTCTTAAAGTTGGCATAACATACAGAAATGAAGAGCAGGGCTCTCCTAGGCAAGATATTTGCCTGCACTTTATTCTAAACAGATTATCATTCATAAAGGGTTATCTGCAGCAGTATCTGAAATAGTCCACATAAGTGCCAGTTAAGTACATTTGTTTCTGAAATCTAGCCAGCATAATATTAGACGTTATATTTTTGGACCATATAAGTGAATGTTTCTGCCAAGCAATTTCAATCAACTGTAACTTTTTTACAATTTTTCCTCTAGTGCCAGTTGAAAATTCGTATACTCCGCCATCTCCATTAAATTCTCATATCCATTAGGATGTGAGATTGATGTGGAAGCCAAGTATTTTATCATCATAATAATTTTCATTTGCTTGGGATTTTGTTATGTTTAAAACACATTGCAGATCTCAAAAATTTTCACATTATACCTTAGAGCAAGGTTTTCATAATTTTCATAATCAGTCACCTAATCCTTGAAATGACAGAAAAGTAGAGTACCAATGAGAATTTTGAAATAGAAATGAAACAGAAATAAAATGTGACTATAATGAATCTTTGCTTAGCTCAGAATGATGACCTGAAGTGGATATATCTGACTTCCCTAGAAATGATATGGAAGAAAGAAAAATTTATAATCATGAGAAGCATTTTCAGCTATTTTTTTTCCATATAATTTAATTTTCTTCTACATCTCTTCTGGGAAATAATTAAATTAAGGCAGCTAATCCACTATGCTTTTGCTATAATTTTAAATTTCATTTTTATTATTTATTTATTTAGATTTATAAAATTCACCAACAGACTGCTCATGTTAAGACATAGGAAAATTGCAATTTTTATTCTGTTTGGTAAAGTGTTGTAATTAGATAAAAAGTAATCACCAGAAGATTTGCTAAACAGGTGATAAAATTATAATTCATATATAATAGGGAATATAAAAGCATTCAGTTTACTCCTATCAATTGGAGAATCTTAAAGATGAAACATCTGTAGATTATGAAATTCTTAAAGGAAATGGGCATTTTTCTTCATTTCGGATTGCATGTGGTACATATATGAGGCCTGGTATGCTATAGAGGCTCATTGATGCTTATTAATTTATTATTGATGGATATTATAAACACAGCCATTTAAAATTAGGGTAATAAGTACAGTTAATTTATAAATATACTCTATAAAATAAGTTAAAGAAATTGATTAAGTGAAAATTAAGTGATTTTTGGCTGACATAATACTCCTGGGAAGTAATGTTCGCAATTGCTTTTTCCTACAAGTTGTTTTTAAAAGTCAAATTGTTTTAGAAGATAATTGCCATGCCTAGTTAGAACATATTTTTAATCTTTGTAGAATTGTGGTCTTAGGACAAATCTATAGAACTTTTGACATTTTGGTGGTTGACCCAAAACACCTTCCTGGGCTAGATAATATAATACAGTAATATGGACCTTTTGTAATCTGGATCTGCAAGGGTGTATCACGCCTAATAATAAAATATGTGGTCAACATAGGCTTTCGAATATAAATTTATATGAAAATTTTGGAAGACAATGAATATTACCTTACATTTAAATTCAGCCACATTTTCACATATGGTCAAGCAAGCTGGGTGTTTTCTAAATATTTGAACTTCACTGCTATGGTCTGAATATTTGTGTCCTCCCAAATTCATATGTTGAAATCCTAACCCTCAAAGGCGATGGTGCTTTGGGAGGCCTTTGGGAGGTGCCTAAGTTATGAGGGTGGAACCTTGAATGAATGGCATTAGTGCCTTATAAAAAAAAATCCCATAGAGCTCCCAGCCCCTTCCACCATGTGACGACACAATGAGAAGCCTGTGACCCAGAAGAGGGCCCTCACCCAACCACACAGCACCCCGATCGTGGACTTTCAGCCTCCAGAACTGTGAGCAATAAGTTCCTGCTGTTCATAAGTCCCCCACTCTGTGGTATTTTGTTATAACAGCCCAAGTGGACTAAGACACTCAGGAAGACCAGTCAGAAATGTCTTACTCAGTCCTCTACTCACAAAATATTCCATGCCAAGCATTTAGTATTATATTCTCTGTGAGGTAAACAGTATTATTAGAATATTAAGAATGAAAGAAATAAACAGGAGGAGTTTAATAAAAAGAATTGTTAACTAATTACAGGGGATTAACAACGAAGGAGTAAGGAAAATTCTAAAGAATACAGGGATAGCAGATACAGGGGCAGCCATTACGTCTAGGGCTGAGGCAGAGTACCGAAGACAGGAACAAACCTGAAGAGCCTCCTCGGCTCACACGTCAGTGAGGAGGGTGTTGCTGTGGCCCACTGCCCAGTGGAGAGCTGGACTGCAGTGGGCTGGCAAGCAGGAAACCGCTGGCCAGGGTGCTGACTACACTCAATAGGAAGCTACTTGCTGGGGTGCTGACAAGATTCACAGGAAGTTGCCCAAACACTCTGAGAAGCTTCCCTTGGGGTGCTAGTGGAATTTTCTAGGAAGCTGCCTGTGAGAACGCCACTGACACTGGCTAGGACGCCACCTGTGTGGGAACTCTGAAACTCACGAGGAGTGAGTGCCCCTGGATGCTCTGCGTGCCACTGGCCACTGTGCTCTGCAGAGCAAGAAACAAAGAAGCACATTGGGAAGAGGAACCCCTTTGCCCTGCCATGTATCTCTAGCACCTCTATTGAAGAGCACCATCTGGCAAAGGAGAAACATTTATAGGGTCCAGCTCCGGTATCATAGAGTAGAGCAAAGAAGGGTGGATTTGGAACTGAGAGGCAATATATTGAGCATCGGCACAGCTCTGTATTAGTAATTTCTCTAGAATGTTAGCAATATGGTAAGGCCCTTGAGGACAAAGCCAATGTCACACTTCTCCTCACCCTCCACAGTTTATATGGCAAAAAAAAAAAAAAAGAAAGAAAGAATGTTTAGAGATGATATATG
The DNA here is from genome assembly GCA_031878705.1 of Tapirus indicus. NCBI lineage: Eukaryota > Metazoa > Chordata > Mammalia > Perissodactyla > Tapiridae > Tapirus > Tapirus indicus. The sequence continues at coordinate 7,659,174 of CM062918.1, forward strand.
ACATCCGAATCATTACAGAGGACTGTGGTATTTCCTCTTTTGAAAAAGTAAAAGTGGCGAATAAGGGACAGGTAGTGAAAATCAGGATAGCGGGAAAAGTTTGATTAACTTCACTCAACTCTTTGAAGCATAAACATTACAAATTTATTTTTTCACTTATTTATTTCCACCTCTATGCTTTTTCAACGTTATCTCCCAGTCCCACTATTCTACCTGGGTCATGGGCTCCTTTAATGATATATCAGTAGAAATCTTTAAATTTTCCATTGGTTTTACTTGTTAAATTCTCTTGTTGTGGCTTTCAAAATTTAGGGTAGTTCAATATAAAGCATAAGTTTCATATTAAATTCAAAGCTCTTCTCTCATTAGTGTATGTGGGACCTATGTCTCCTGTGGTCTGAGAGAAGGAGAAAGGTCAGGGCCATGGGAAGCTCTCTCACACGCACGTCTCTTACCTACCAACATATTTCCTTGGTGAAAAGTTAGGAAGAAGGAAAAGATATTAAATAAAAGATATTTCTTTGAATGGGCATTTGAGTGTGTGTCAGTTAGCCATCATCTTTTTTGTTAGTTATAATAGAAAATATACAAAGACAGGAGAGATTAGGTTGCTGCCCATTCCACTCTCCTTTTGGGTCATCATAACTGATCTAAGTCATGCCTTCAGTCTTCCTGTGGGTAAATACAGGCCACCGCAGGCCTTGCTGATTCATGGTCAAACATCAGTACTTCAATGGACACCTAGAAGAGTCAACTTATTCAGTTTGACATCTAAAAGAGGGGCCTAGTGGCCCATTCCTAATATGTCTGAAACTCTGAACCATACTCTGGCAGTCCCAGCAAATGTGTAATTGACAGGTAGATGTGTAATCTGTCCTCCAAAACTCTGGAGGTTATGGGCCTGCTCTTACAGGCCAGGATAATAACATCCGTTTTTGGTACCTCTTGGGAAACACACATTTAAGGATTTTCCTTACCTAATCTTAGGCTGGCCATAGCATTTCTCCTCAATCTCTCTGTTGCTTACCTTGATCACATGCCAATTCAGTGTTGCGTGTGCAGGTCATTAAGGCTAATGGCCAAGCAGATATCCTACTTGGGAAGCAAATATCTAGGCCTGCCTTACAGACCCCCACGGATAAAACGAGCAATTCTCCAATGACTACCACTTTCCAGGACAGTAATGAGAACCAGTCAGTACCTTTCCTTAAGGATAACTCATTTTCATGATCTGTCCTCCCTCAAAAGACCACCGTTGTCCCTGTATCTCAACTGCAGTTCTCCTAAATAGGGGAAGGCAAATGGGAAAGGATTGCACTAACAGTTTTTCTGAAATTGTGCGTTTCATTAGGCTTTGGTCTCACAGCTTGCTGTTCTCTGAACCAAGAATGTAGGACACTGATAGTCTGTGTTTCTCAGTTGTGAGCTACACTAGTCAAATCTGTGAAAACTAGTCATTTCTCCAGCTTGGCAATTCAATCTACCATGATCCAAAAATGTAATGTACTCTGTCATTAGGGTTCTAAGGGACTGTAAAGACAAGCATGTCATCTGCTTCATGAGTCAGAACTAGACTGGAGGAGAAAGAAACAAGAAATACTGTACTTGCCCTTTTCACTTTGTACACTCTTTAAATTTCATTGTGTAATAATCTCTCCCACCATGTTTTAAACTTTTGCTTTATGTTTTCTATAGAGAAATCTTTCTTGTGAAGAATTGAAGTTATTTTGGAGGAAGCTGGAGAGGAATCAGTTTTCTCAAGCTCTGGTGTTTAAAGACTCACTGTAATGCTTATTAAAAACAGAGTCAAGTGTGCTACTCAAAGGGATCTGATACAGAGAGACCAAAGTGGAGAAAAAGGTGGGAACAAGAATCTAGTTTTAAAACTCAGCTTAAATATTTCTAACAAATATTAATAGACTACGATTTAAGAAACAAGGGTTTGCTGTGTTCCTAATAAATTTTAGCATATTTCGTAGGGTACTGAAACTTTCAGTCTCGGTAAATGATCTCTCTAGAATTACATTCATAATATTCCTGCTGTTTTATCTTATCTATGCACCAGAGCATTGTAGAAAAAAATTGAAAAGTGTTAAGAGAAAAAAATTATAAACTCCTCCATAAGGATATAACATAACTCTATGTAAATAAAAATAGCTATTAAAAATGTCATTTTCCCTAAAAATTACTGGAAAATTGTAGTGCTAAAAATACCATATTTTGAGAATTAGAAGTAATACATTTAAGGAAACGAAAAATATTATTTAAAATGAGTTGATTACTTGACAATATGAAATCTGAAAATTTACCAAAATCGAGGAGAACATCTTGGCATAAATGACACTTACTATAATGTTTTAAGTATCTTTCCTGTATATCGTACACTTTAGGAAACAATGCAGTTGAGACATTCCTTCTTCTCCTTGCTTTTTCTCCCCCGGGAGTTATTCTCCACACAAGAGTTTTGACAAATTAGTAGGTATGACAATTTAATAATCCATGAAATACTTTTAAATAGTTTGAAACAACATTTTTCTTTGCAACTTTTTGACTATTAAAATTTTATCTTTTATTCTATATTTCCTTATTACTCACTTGCTCTGTGTTTTTCCTTATTACTCACTTGCTCTGTGTTTCTGTAGAATCAGTCCTGGTTTTTTGTTTCTGTTTTGTTTTCATGTGTGGGATAGATTGAGATATCCCAATAGATTACAGAGAGAGAATTGGGAAGCACAAGAACTACTTTCTGGACCTGTTCTTTCAACCTTATACTATGTAATGCTATGCAACAAATTTAAAAAATACTTATCTAATTTTTCAGTTTATAAAAACTGAACCAGGAACCATGTTTTTTCCTCCATTCTCCCAAAGTATATTACTATACGCAACAGGACATTTAAATGCTTACCAGCTTCAATTAGGGAACAATTGGTATATCTCTCATGATAGTCCTTAATGGGAAGTAAATCGGAAACCACCCCCACAGCGCAAACATCTAGAAGCTCTGACTGGAGTTTTCAGAATGGACAAAAGGAAGCAGACCTCTAACTGAAACAAGGTGGCTGTTACTTTTTATTTTCGGTTGGTTTTAGATTGTGGAGTTGAGCTCCAGATTCCAGGAACCCACAAATGTAGGATGAGATTTCAGGAGAGTGTTTCTTTCCTTGAAGGTAGATATCAACTGGGTTTATCTTCTCTGAGATATTTCACACAGGGATGGGGAATAACTGAACAGGAAATAGCTCACTTTACACTTTAGGTCACAGGAAATAGCAGGAGGCAGAGTAACCAAGCTAGAGGTAAGATGTTCAGTTAGGAAGATAGAATATTAAATTAAGAAAAGGGCACACTATTCTGATCTCAATGCAGTGGTGGTACCCGTGTACTTCTCAATCCTGATCTGTATAAAGACTTTCTTAAACATGTGCATGGTTTGTAACAGCCCAGTTCAGGACTTCCTGAAAGGATATCCTCTATAGTCTTGTCTTTTGTCTTTTCAACTGAATACATCAAAATATCCTTCTGAACATTTCCAACTATTCCACTCTAGTACACAAAATGTGAAACCTCTGTTTTAACCTTTTGACCAGAAAATTCGGGAAGGATGGATACTGTTATTTCTTCATCTGATGAGACATTTAGTTCAATGGAAAGATTTTGATCTTGCCTTATTTCTCACCAAGGATTTATTGGGTTAAGGCAGTGATACCTGGTGAGTCCACCTTTGCCCAGTGTAAACTGAAGAGTCAAGTGATTCTTACCCTAGATCAATTAGCTTGCAGAAAATACAAATGGACAGGGCATTCCATGTACAAGCGGGTGGAAAAAAATTGCCTGAGATAGCGAAAAACATTTTGTTTTTCACTTTTTAGGAACTTAAGAAATCTTCAACATATACTGTCAATGAGCTCCATAGGTAGATTGAACAAAACTTCACCAGAACACTGCTGTTAGAATAGTGTGACACACAGATTCACAATATAGAGTTGTCACATCTCGGTGAAATAAATATCTTCTACACTCTTGTTCAAAATGTGATTCCTAGACCAGCCGTATTAGTTTCACTTGGGAGCATAGTAGAAATATGGATTCTTATGCCCATTCCAAACCTACAGAAGCAGAATCTGGATTTTATGAATGCAAATTCACAGTAGAGTTCATGTTAAATCTCCTAGAGACTCACTGTTCTGAAAAAAAAGATATACATTCCGGGATATATAATTTGATGCACAGTTTAGCTGAAACTCTAACATAGCACAACTAATTAACAAAAGATTTTTGCAGTAATTTTGGAATAAGTATCTGTTTTTGAATCTCTTATCAAAAACCAAATCTGCATTATATCAATTTGTTTAGCTGATGTCCTAATAGTCAAATTTCTGCTTAACTTTTTGTAGGGACTTCATATAGTACATACATATGCATGATTATATTCAATTTATGATATACATTTTAAAGATAATAATAAATATGGCCCTTTTAAGTGTATATTCATTTATATTGCAATGTGTTTTGACTAACAGAAAAAAATGAATAAAATATATTGATGAAAGTTGGACTTGGTATATCTGTGATGAGTGACTGTCACAAAGTTTCTCAAGGGCAAACAGACATGATAAACAACAGTCAAGGGAAAAGTTAGAAAGTGCTCCTAAAGATGTCTAGATGCCTTGAATCAGTTTTTCTCAAAAGCTGGTCTTGGGACCAATGCATCAGAATCACCTTAGTTACCGGTAAGAATGCAAAGATTTGGGCTACAACACAAGTCTACTGAAGCAGTCATTGGATGTGGGATCCCTGAACTCTCTATTTTAACATCCTGGTGATTCTTTTGCATATTAAATTTAACAATTGTTAACATAAAAAAACACATTTTATCCTTGTGTAATGAAATAACAAATTTATGTCCTAGTCATTAATAGTTGACTGAAAAAGAATTTTCTGAGCCAAAAAATGATCCAAATATGTCTTTAAAATATCTCAGAATACCATTTCAACAGACAAGCTACTGTCTCTGTCCTCTATATGAATTCTGATCCTTTCTAGTGTTTTGCTTTATGAACTTTATAGTAATGTACTGCTCAGTGAATTCCTACTGGGAAAAAGACAGCATATTGCCTGAGTTCTTTCCTTTTCATGGCAGCTGCTCTCACAACCTATCCTCCAATTTGGATGAACACAACAAGAAATTTTTCAGAGGTACAATACTCCTCTTAGACCAAATAGTTTTTAGAACTGGCACTTAAAAGGGGGGAGAATAGAACTACGGAAACTTGGTTTTAGATTCAACTTTCCTGTCAGTTAATGTCATCTTGGGGAATATCATTTAATACCCCTAGCCCAATTTACAACAGGAATCAGCTAGACTAGAGTATCCCAAATGTCCCTTCTACTTCCAGTAGTCTATGATTCTAAATAATGTATTCAAGTCTTGATCCTAAGAAATAACATTTTAAAGAAACTAATTCTGTTAACTAAACAGGGATAGTTTTCTATATATTCTTTAAACAACTCATGAAAGAATTTTCTTTTAGGATGATTTATATTAGAAACTTTTGGTACAGAGCTTTTCAGGCATCTTTGGAGCAACATATATATGTCCAACTACTGCTCGGGCTGGGTTGCTAGCGGAACATTCCCTGGAGCCACAGATGGTGAATTCCTCCGATAGCCACATCTTCTGCAGTTCACATGAAGTACGAGGTTGCAACCTCACAGCTACAGACCATAATACAAGGCTTAAGGTGGTTGAATTCCTTTATTTAAAAAAACAAATACATGCATGCCTTCGGATTAGGAACCCCCCAATAATATAGGCACAGAGCTCTTCTAAGGACAAAATTTTAGCAAACTCTTCCACACGTCTCTTTATTTTAGTTTTCTCAGTATTCTTCACACTCTGGTTGGTGGTCAGACAGACTTGAGTTAGAGTCACTGTATCTGTAATTAAAAGTTAAATCAGGCTACAGTATGCTGACTTTGGAATTGAGATCATTCACCGATATGTTTCTAAACTCTGAAAAGTGTCGAGAAATTAGAAATGTGTTTTCCTTAAAGCCCTACATAATGTGGCCTCCTGGCCCTTTCTGGCCCCATCTCTGAACATAGCCCCCCTTGAACAACTACACTCACATGACCTTATTTTTCCTTGAAAGCACAGTCATGCTCTGCCGTAGTGACATCCCCATTGCTTTTATCGTCTATAACGCTCTTTTCCCAGATTATGTAACTCGCTGTTTAAGACACCCTGTGATTTTCTTCTGAAGGTTTCCATTGAAATATAACTGCTATGTATGTATGTGTGTTCTATTTCCTTAACTTGGTCCATTGAAAAAGCTTAGAAGCAAAGATGTCCCTCTAATAATGAACATACCTAGAGCCCAGATCTTAATCTAAAGATCTTTAAAAGGAACCAGGACTCTCATGAAAATGTCTCAGTCCAGGGCAGAGGAGGGGTAGGTACTAGATGAGCAAGGAACATCTTGTTATACCAGACAGTAAGGCCACGCTTACAAAGTGGTAAGGACATGTTACAAAGACACAGAGACCAAACTGGAGGAATTCCCAGTGCCGAATCTCAGACAGTTTGAGCTGGAAAATAATAAAGTAGAGTAATACAATATAAATTATTAAAAATTGGGGCACCAATGAAAGATAATAAAAATGAATGAACGATTGAATGAAGGTGTTCTTATTTACAGCAGAATGCTGAATACCAACTGGTAAATGTAAAATGAGTCCTGTAGTTGGAAAATCATCATTTTGACTCCATCTAAATTATAAAAATTGGTTTAGGCAAAATCATTATAAATGCTAACTCCATAGAAAAAGTTTGATGAAGTCAGGATATTTTCATGCTCTTAATGTGCCTTTCCCAGATTTCTTTGTATTCACATGAGAAAATATACTAACTATATAATGGAGAAATAGAATAACACCATGTCTGAGTGATGAAAATTCATATCACCGATGAGGGGGCAGATGGACATTATACGCATCCAGATGTGACATTCTGAGAGAATCTAGACTCACTGGTGTAGCGTTCACCCTGAGTATACAAAACCTGAATCTAAACACAAGGAAACATCAGAAAATGGAAACCCTAAACGCGAAATGTTCTACTGATAAAAAGGAGTGAACGCTCTCTTCAAATTACCCATATTATAAAAGATGAAAAAGTGTTATGGAAATAGTTCAGATTTAAAAAGACTAAAAAAATATGATACAAAATACATATCTGATTCCAGAGTGTATTTTTACCAGAGGAGGAGGAAAAAAAGTGCAACGAAAGTCATTATCTAATTTCCATATTGAAATACTGAACGTAGTTTAGATAGTAGTATTTATAATGCTAAATACATATAATATCTCTAATCTTAGAAAGTACACACTGAAGTATTTAGAGGTAAAGGGGCATGATGTACGTAACTTACTTGTCAAATTGTTCAGGAAAAGATGTAATGTACATGGCCATAATGTAGGCATGTAAATAATGTGTGAATGTACCATAGTTTATGCAACCAATCTCCCCAAGTTGGACATTTGTACAGTTTCCAATGGTTTGTAATCATAAACAGTCATGCAATGACTAATCTTGTGCATATGTATTTTCATATTTTTAGAAACACATCTTTAGGATAATGTCTTTTAAGACATATTGCTGAGTTAAAGGGAAAATGGGTGTATAATTTTGTTAGTTATTGACAAATTTTCTCCATAGGAGTGGAACTGCTCTACACTGCCTGCAGCCATGTATGAGTGTCTGTTTTCCTGTCGTCTCACCAACAGTCTATTTTGAATTTTTGCTAATCTAATATTTGAGAAATTGTATCTAATTGTGATTTTAATTCATTTCTCTTATTCTGAGCATGATATTGAACACATTTTTATATGTTTAAGAGCCATTTTTCTGTCTCTGTGAATTCATATCTGCATAGGAACTTTGCCCATTTTTCTAGAGAAGTTTTGTTTCTATTACTTCAATTTTTAATAGCTCGTATATTGATGATGTTAGACTTTTATTTGTGTTTATGCTGTTTTTTCATGCAAATTTTTATGCAGTCTAATCTGTCAATTGCTTTTCTTTTATTATGTCTGGACTTTGAAAAATCATAGTTAGAAAGCTTTCCCCAATGCTGAAGTTATGGGAGAATTTGCAGTAATTTCTTTCAGTACTTGCATAATTTCCTCCTTTATATTCATTAAGACCGCTGATACATGTGGAATTAATATTTTGTATAGAATGAGGAGTAGATCTATTGTGGTTTTTTTTTCCAAATGGCCATTCAGTAGTCCCAACATGATTATTCAATAATACTATATTTGCCTCAGTCATTTGGGATTCCTATATGCAGATAGAACTTTCCTGAACTCACTCTTCTATTCCATCGGTGTTTTTGTCTATTTATGTGCCAGTGCCATATTCATTTAATTAGAGTTCCGTATATTTAGTGGGACTCATCCCTCCTCACGGCATTGTTTTTAAGAGTTTTCCTAGTCATTCTTAGATGTTTATAAATTCAAATGAATTTTATTAGCAACTTGTGTAGCACCATTAAAAAAAAGAACATTGATGGGATCATTGGGATGCCAAACATTGGGATCATATTAATTTTATAAACTGACCAGGGAGACACTCTGTGTTGGTGATACTGAGACCTCCTAACTAGGCATGCTCATATCTACTTTAGGATCTTTCAAGACTGTTTTGTAGTTTTCTTTAAAAATATTTTTAATGTTCATTTAATAAATTTCATAGTGTCTTTTGAGGAATAGAACTTCTTAATTTTGATATACTCCAACATATCTTTTTTAATGGTTAGTGTAATTTTCATCCTGCTTAAGAACCTTTGCATACTTCAACATCACAAAAATATCCCTCTATGTTTTCCTTTAAAATGTTTATTGTTTTGATTTTTAATTTATATCTGCAAACCATCTGGAACTGATTTTTGTTCATGTATGAGGTAAAGTCCCAAATACGTTTTTTCCATATAGATATCAATTTCATCCAGTATAATTTATTGAAAAGTAATTTATTTTTTGCCACTATTTTGTGGTGCCATATTAGGTAAATATACATGTGTAGATCTGTTTCTGGATTCTCATACATATGTTTATTTTTGCCAACTTTTTAATTCTTGCATTCATACCATACTATCTTCCTTACTGTGGCATTGTAGGAATTTGTGCTATCTAGTTATGTAGAAAGATTTTTCTCTGTTTTGTTTTGTACTTGCAGTGAATTTAGGGGATCAGTATGGGAAAAAAATCTTTAAGGAGTGTTGACTCTTTCAATTACTAAACTTGGTATGTTTCTGTACAATTTAAGTTTTTAATTTCTCTCAGAAATATTTATAGTTTTCAGTGTAGCAATCTTGCATATAATTCATTAGATTTATTCTAGATATTTGATGTTTTTTTGACATCATTTGTTATCTTTTCTTTAATTTTTATTAGTGGTGTTTCAAAATACAATTATTATTTTATATGATCTTTAGTAATGCTAAATGTATTTACTAACCTTAATTTTTTCTATAAATTATTTTGAATTTTCTACATATAAAGTCATGTCTGCAAATAATGAAAATGTTATTTTTTACTAATTCAACTGTTTTGCTAAGTGTATGATGGAGATTGAGCTATAATTTCCTTGTCTTATAAAGAATTTATCATCTTTACTACCATCGAAATTCTGATCTCCTAAAACAATTTGGAAAATATTTACTTGTTTTTCACTTCTCTAAGAATTAATTTCCAGGTTATTGTAATTTCTTTCTTTAAATTTTAAAGGAAGTTAGACTTTGAAGATACTTGGAGATTTCTGACACAGAAATTTTAATAGTGATTTACTTCCATTAACCTATATGACCATTCAAATTTCTCATTTCTTCTTGCCAACATTTTGGTAAATTATTTATATAGATAGATATACATTCCCATTTAGCTATTAACATTTTTATCATAGTTGGTTAGTCAGGTTATCTATCTACTCTGGGGACTCTGGAGACAAATTTGCTCTAAAACGGGTAATCATGGGCCCTCGGACTAGACTAAGCTGGACAGATGAAGGAGAGAGCACAGAGCCTTCCGTACAGGAGTTGTAATAGTGTAGGGCACTCGGCTTCTTCCCTCATGTGGACAGAGTCCTCATCTCCTCTCCTTGTGTGTGTCTTAAAGCCTTCTTTCTGGTTGACTCCCTCCTGCCCGCTCCCCAGGGCCGCTCGGGCATCAGAGTACATGCTCAGGCTCTGGTTGTCGATGGTTTGTTACCAACACTGTCTTCTATTTCTCTTGGGAGCCCAGAACATTATTTTAAACCTTGTTCCATGTTACCCAATATTGTCAGCATTTTGAAACAAGGACATTTTGCTTTATCTTTATATAAAGTTTGCATTTAAAATTGTACTCATATTTATACAAATTATACATGTATATGTACATTAAAATGGAGGAGAATATACACAAAACTGTTGACAGTATGGATTCCTGAGGAGAATAGTGAAGATGAGCATGAGATGGTGACCCCTTTTATTTGATATGTTAGACTTCTAACTTCTTTAAACTGTTTTATAAGCAGAAATACTTATTAAAATTTAATAGAATTTAAATACAGGAGTAGTATTTTATAAAACTGGATTATAAAGACATTGAAGAGGAAATATGTGAATGCTCCAATTTAAAGGCAATATTTTAATTATGGTTCATAAATAATCATACTTGGAAAGGAATACAGAGACCATCAAACGCAGTATGTTCAAACTGTGATTTGTAGTTTCAAGAACCTTCCTGGAGATCAAGGAAGGTCAGGCCCATAGATATTTGCCCCATTCTCTTTCAGTTAGCACAGCCCCACTCAATCCTTTTTTGCCCCTCTCTAGGCCTTCTATTACATACTACTTAAAGAACAAGACTGTGGTTAAACTGGAGTTTGAAAACCATTTCCTTAGACCAACATTGGAACATGTTGCTTTCTCCTTGGACGTATATTTCTATTCTACTTAAACCGCAAGATCTGTCCAAATGTGACACGTATTTCTGAAAGTCTGACTATGTCCTCGTATTTCTCTACAACAAAATCATGGATACACATTAACATTTTATGTTTTTATATTGTTCTCATAAGTCTAATTTTTTTTATTTTTCTGACTTCAGTAATCATTATAATAATTATCAGTAATAAGCAATTGATCAAATCATAATAAATATTTAGATAATTTGTAAATGTATAAAGTTCATATTCATTGGGAGTACCTCACTTAATGAAATAAGTGTTCTGTATTTTTCTCATCACTTTATGTATTTGGATGATAATTTCTAAATGCTGCAAGGAGTAAGTGCTGAGAAACTTTTTCACATAAATAATTAAATATAAAAAAAATTTTTCTACAGCCAAGTCAGTCAATACTTTAAACTTCTGATTTATATACTCCCCAAAAAAACCCAACAAAGTGATTTATCATCAGAAATCATTTCAATGATCTCTCCAGTGACAACTAATTAAGTCTTCTTCAATTTTACTGAAAACAATGCACAGGAAACCACCTGACGGAACATTGATTTCTTACACAGCTTTAAAGGAAAATTAGACTCCAGTATTTCGATTTGCTCTTATGTGTTTTCTTTTTTCAACCCAGTGGTGTTTAAAGTGAGAAAAAAAGTGATTTTTTTAAAAGAGGTCTTGAAAAGAAAATCAGATTCAAGCTTCTCTGCATTATGGGAATTCCCACTTTTAATGACTCTAATTAGGTGATTCCTCTTACTATTGAGAAATGTTTTTGTTTGTCTTGTTTTCTAATGACTATACATTTCTCTTCCATGTTTCTAATGTTGTTTTGGAGTTTTTGTGTATGAACTCAACCTCCTGCATGCATACACACACTCACACACACGCACATACCCTGCCACCACATCCATTTCAGAAGTATATTTTATAAATCAGAACACTTTCTGTTTGACACGTGGCAGCTTAGCCCATTATTTCTGTGATTTTTGTGATCAGCAATTTCTGTTTCAGGGTGGTCATTGTTATGGTTTTCTCCTAAGCATTTACTGCTCATATCTGCTTTTCTTAATTCCTCAATATGCCTTTAGGCAAAGTTTCAGTTCAAATTCATAACTGGTTTCCTTAAAAATAAAAGTATCCTTGTGATTAAGGATGATTCTATTTTATTGTTAGTATTAAAAATGGAGTTAAAACAGGTTATTTTTTTCTCTAATGCATATACCTTAAAGAGACACAAATTCAATTTCTTAGAATAAAAATAAAATTCAAACCAACTTCAGTGCTGCCAAACACCTTGTGGAAAGGAATGGGGAGTATGGTTGGGTTCAGTGAGGAGGCAGGTAGGGGAGTGGTCGGAAGGGATTGTTAGGTAATATGGCTTCTCACCATCCCAGGAAGGATTTAGTGATGCAGAGGTGGGAACAGTCATTCCTATAATCTATGCATTATCACAAAAATTGTATGTGTCAACTTGACTGGGCCAGTAAACACCCAGATATTTGCTTAAACACTATTCTAGGTGTGTCTGTGAGGGTGTTTCTGGGTGAAATTAACATTTGAATCAGTAGACTGAATGAAGCAGATTGCCCTCCCCAATGTGGGTGGGCCTCATCCAATCACTTGAAGGCCTGAATAGAATAAAAGGCTGAGTAAGGAAGAACTTGCTCTCTCTTCCTAATTGTCCTCCAGCTGGGACATCAGTCCTCTCTTGCCTTCAGACCTGGACTTGGACCGGAACTTACACCATGGACATTATTGTTTCTCAGACCTTTGGACTTAGAAATGGAGCTTACACCTTCAGCTCTTCTGAATCTCCACCTTGCCGACTGCAGATTTTGGGACTTCTCAGCTTCTCTGCCTCCATAATCACTTGAGGCAATTCCTTATAATAAAGTATAATAAATGTTTGTATACTTCCTATTGGTTCTGTTTCTCTGGAGAACTAATACATGGTTATTTCCTGGTTGCTTAGAGAAGAAAAGGTGCTCCTTCAGCAAGTCACAGTGTATGCAACAACCAAATGTGAATCCCATTGCCCTCCTTTTTGGGACCTGCTGGGTGCAGTCTTACAAATACCAGGAGGGTGGCAGGTATGTAGTCACCACACTGATTAATCAAATTAAAGTTGAGTAGGCATGCAGGTATTGAACTACCCAGGAACTAGCAATGTAGTAACGAGTTTCAAACATATGGCAAAACACAAATCAACATTTAAATATCAAACAAGTAGTAGTACTTAAATGAAAATTGCCAAATTATTATTGATTTCATCTAGCTATTTTATAATTCAACTCTACATGATTCAAATACTTTAGATTACATATGAGAAAATAAAGAAAAACAACTCATTGCGAAATGAGATCTGCTATGGCTTCCAAGGAGTGAGAGATGGTATAACAGATAATTTGCAAAAAAAAAAAAGCTGCAATTATCCTTGAATCCACGTACCTTCACTTGCAGTTTCCCGCATGAAAAGGCTCTATTTCTCAACCCCTTGAAACGGCTTCAGCTTTCAGAACACTGTGACTACCATATGAACAAGTTCAGGCTAGCGTAGTGGATGAAGAGAAACTCTTGGAGGAGAAGTGAGTTAATTGTTCTTTGACAACTGTTGTTCTAAGATGGTTAAGATGTCTAAGAACAATAATTATTAGAATTGTAGCAATGCCGGCTAACCTAGAAGCTGACCGCAGAAGCAAGAGGTAGCCCAGCTGAGATCAGAATGGCCGAGCTGAGCCAAACACAAATTGCCAATCTACAGAATAGTAGGATAAATAAATATTTATTATCTTCTTCCACTAAATTTTGGCCTAGTTTATTGTGCAGTATTATCAATGGCAACAGATATCTGATATAGAGAGGATTGTTCCACTGACCTGGTTCCAAAGCATAGGCCTTGCTAAACAGAGGTCAGAGGGAAGAAGAGGGAAGGCGACCCTCACACTATTACTATGCATTTAGAAGGACTAGATATACCTTTGTTCAGTCAGAGACTAATTTGATACAACAAGCAATTTGATTTGAATTAATTCAATTCATAAATTTAATTACAAATGAAATAATGAATTAATTTGATATAATTTGTAAGTTGTTTGAAGATATAGAAACTAAGCAAAAAAATTTACAGCAAAATCAAGAGAGAGAGAGAGAGACAATAGATGCAGATGCCAAGATGGATAAGATGGATGAAGAATATATTCTGGAAGAAAATTTTCTGAAAATACTTTATAATAGTTATAAAACAGAAATTTTATACTCCAAAACCTATAAAATAAAATTGGCAATTTATGAAAAATGTTATCAAAGATGAGCTTATTAGATGATTTTAAAAGGTTTTACAAAAAACACTGTAGTATTTTATGAGTGCCTTTAACATTGGGATTAATAAAAAAGTCAATATTAAAATAGCTGCAGTATTTCCATTAGATAGCCTTCTAACATAATCAGTATAAATTGTTCTGAAAATCTGAATTAACTCCATTAGATTAAAGAAATATAAAAGTATAAATATTGGAAAGGAATGGAAAACATATGATTATTTTCAGGTAATATGATTAAACGTTTAGAAACATTACAGAGTCAACAAATAAGCTATTGTAAGTACAAAATTCAATAAGGCAAGCACATACAAATTCATTTACCACAATTTGTAATGTCTACAAATACAAACTAATTATAAAATATATTGACGAAGTTACGATAAGGTGACATTAGACAGGCCCTGTTCTAGATGCTTTATATAACTCACAGGTCTTCTGATAGCTATTCTTATCATCCTTCAATTACAGGTGAGGACACTGAGACAGGAATGTCAAAAGGGCCATCACCACATAGCTACTGAGGTGGCAACAAGATTCCTGTCCCAAGCAGATTGATTCTAGAATCTATTCTCTAAACTTCCTATATTGTCCCTTGATCTCAATCACAGAAGCAAGACAAAATATGAAATACCAAAGCCAAACTTAAAAACTTTTCAGGACTCAGGAAGAAAAAAATTAAATTGTCATAAAAACATAACTGGAAACATAGAAGGCAGAAACCACATTATTTTTGTTTATTTTCCTATCCTTACAATTAGCACAGTAGCTGGGCACATTTATTAAGCACTTTATAAATGTTAGTGAGTACATAAGCTAATAACATTTAATATTGTAGAGATGTAGGAAAACAGGCATTTTCATTTACTGCTGGTGGGGTGTAAATTTGTATACATTTTTAAAGAAAAAATTCATATTAATGTTTATAATTAAAATGTGTATACTCTTTAACCAGAAAAATCCTGTTTTACCATTTTATTCTATGTAAATATTTTACACTATGTAAGAGTGCTTTTGGCAGCAAAGAACTGAAAACTTGGTAAATCATGCCTTAAAAAATAAAGGCTAATGTTTTCCACATATAATTGGACAGGGACAATGTTTGAAGTTGGAGAAGTAGTTCAACAATCTAAGCATTTCTCAGCCTCTATCACTCTCCCCTGACATCCTGAGCATTTTGTTTTTGTCCTTGTACTTGTTTCATCACGGTTTCAATATGCCAAACTCATCTCTAGGTATCAAGTCTGCATTCCAGAAAGGATGAAGGAGAAAGGGGCAGCAGCAATGCACTCTCCTTTCCCACCTGTCACTTCTATCAGAAAGTAAGATCTTTCTGAGAGGCCCCCACAGGCTTGATATTGTCTATAGGTTTACAAATGAGTTACTCTAAATATAAGAGATGATAGGAAAGAATTTATCTGGCTTTCACCACTCAATCGATGCTGTCCTCCATACTCTCACAATCAATGTTGAAATACAGATGTAAAATAGCTAGCTGTGTACTATCCACATGACAAGAAAAAAACTAGAAAAAACATCTCAGTAACGATCGATAGGAGATTCACTAATTATCATATGGTCATTTATGGAAAAGAAGGAGGACAGTGAAGAAATGAGAGGTGCCCCTCATTATACACCTTAACTTTTGGGTGAAGTGCTGAAATAGTTGATCATACCTCTAATTGTTATGGTGACAGAAAAAGTCGAAATTTAGGAGAATATTGTAAAAAAATTGAAATGCATAGAAGATATTCTCCTATTAATTATGTTTTAAAATGTACTCTTTTCTGTTAAACTGAAGACATCCACATTTTAGCTCTCAAGACTGTAAGCCTCAACATGGTCTCCTAAGAATCTGGGAGCCAGCTTGTTCTAGCTTTTGGTCTACTGCCCAAAGACCCAGCGTCACAGGCTACTATAAGTGGGGGACTTATTCCATTAATAAAACCTGGACACACATACATCTTCCTCATCCCCAAAATTGGTGGGGTTTTTTTTTTTTTGGTTAAGGTTTTCTAGGTTAACATGCTTGATTGTCTGTATATTTTCATTTCCTAGTTTTTTGGTGTTTTTTTTGTTGTGTGTGAGGAAGGCCAGCCCTGAGCTAACATCCATTGCCAATCTTCCTCTTTTTGCTGAGGAAGACTGGCCCTGGACCAACATCTGTGCCCATCTTCCTCTACTTTATATGGGACGCCGCCACAGCATGACTGACAAGCAGTGCATCAGTCCATGTCCGTGATCCGAACCTGTGAACCCCTGGCTAATGAAGCAGAGCGTGCGAACTTAACTGGTAGGCCACCAGGCCAGCCCCTCATTTCCTAGTTTTAACCAGCAGTATTTATTACTTGAATATTTATGAACCAAATAGAACAAAGAAACATACAATGTTCCATTGCTACTGTTTTCAAAAAATTAAAGCTTTTCTCCCATCTATAAATATTTCAACACAAACTGAACTAGTCATAGAAAAATAGATTCCAAAGTCCATATCTTAGCATCATAAATTGGTGGTAATCTGAGTCCTGGTCCATTAGGCGTGATTTATGCTTCTCATTAAATATAGCTATAGCGATATTTTTTTCCTGCAAAGAACAGTTAATAGTAAACAAGTTTACTCTGAAGAAATTTAGATTCTCTATAAATAACACTTCTGTGGGACTTCAGCACTTCTGCCTCTGTAATGCTAATTAGTAGACCAAATCATGGTATGTGTTGAAATTTCTAACAAACAACTTGTTTAATAGTCTTTGTCACAAACTAAAGCAATGCAAAGAAGTTATAAAAAGCTGTTTAAAATCTCATTAAAATCCTGAAATCAAAAGAGCCTAAGTTTGGGGAAAAAATAAACAAATGTTTCTAAAATATAACATTTCCTTAACTTTTTTTATGAATAACATGATCTTCTAGTAGTCATGTCTGAAACATCATAGATATTTTTCGCAAAGAAATTTTAGCTGATTATAGAGTTATACTTACATAGTGCAGTATATTGTGCTATAATTCAGAAAATATTCATCCTCTTTAGCCCCTTCTACGGGAGTCCTTTATTTCTCCACCCTGTGGATGTTGCATTTGCCTATGTGACTCACTTTGGCCAAAAGAAT
This sequence comes from Tapirus indicus, assembly GCA_031878705.1. Classification (NCBI taxonomy): domain Eukaryota; kingdom Metazoa; phylum Chordata; class Mammalia; order Perissodactyla; family Tapiridae; genus Tapirus; species Tapirus indicus. The sequence continues at coordinate 7,676,603 of CM062918.1, forward strand.
GTTAGAGGATATGACACATGAACACATCCAGGCAGAGGCTTGTTCTGTGCTTGCGTGGATTGGCATGTTCTCGCTTCTGCCCCTGCCCACAGGCATAAGAATTTCACTTCCCAGATAGGGTATGCTCTTTCAGCTTGGATCTAGACATATTTAGAGCCAGTTCACGTCTTGGAGGCAAACCTAATGGAACCCAGCACAGCCTAGCAGAGTCAGTTGAGATGCAGGTGATACATACACCCATGAGCATGAAGTAAGTGCTTATGCCTTTAAGCCACTTATTTTCTAGGTTGTTTGTTAGGCAGCATCACTACAGCAAAAAGATAACTTACACAAATGATTAGCATCCCAGGTTGGTGAATAGGGAAACATATATATATAAAATAATGCACATATATATAAAATAATGCATATGTAAACCATAAGGTTATAGCACTACATTGTAGACATCAGAGATATTCAGCCTGTGGAGGAAACCTAAAGTGATAATCTTTGAGAATTAGCATGACTTCTGTCTCATGAACACTCCTGGGTATGTATTCTTTTAGTGGGATCGCCTTCCTAGTAAAACGGCTATTTTCCTCTTTTCTTTTCTCCTATTATTTTTTTTTTTGCCTGAGTGTGCGTTGGAACTGCTCTAAATAACTCTGCAACCAATATGAGATGTGTATATATATATATATATATATATATATACTCACAAATTTTCATCATGTTTTGTGATTTTAAATTAAATAAAAATTCAGTTATGCAATCATAGTTTTATTAATTGGCACAACTGCCAAAATTATAATCCATTTGCAAATAAAATTTAGTTTTTATTCCTAAAAACATTTTTTCGTTTTCTTTTCCATACTAATCTATAGGCACAATATAATTTCAATCACAATCACAATATGATATTTCATGAAACTAACAAGGTGTCTATAAGGATCAAGAGTAGGAAGAAAACAGACCTGAGAATTGCATAATCACTCAAAATGAGCAAGTTGCTGGTGGAGGGACTCTTTATAGGATACAATGATATTATAAAGCTCTAATATGTAAAAAATGTGCTATTAGCTCAGAGACATGAAATAAACAGTCTAAAACCACACTCTTTCATATATGTAAATTTGATACAATAGAGAATCCATTGTAGATGCAGAGGAAAGGACGGACTAGCCAACAAATCTTCCTGGGTAAATTGGTTAGCCATAAAAATAAAAAAAAGAATTTGAATCTCTATATATTTTGTCATACATTTTAGAGGAATATAAGAAGTAAGTATGGAAGGCATAAGGTTTTAGTGTTTAGAAGAGAATACAATATTTTAATGATACAAAAGCATTAACCAAAAATATCAACCGGGGAGATGTCAGATAAACAATTCCCAGAGTTCAAACAGGGCTTGGAGATACTTAAGCTCCAGCCAGCTAAAGCTGGGAGTGGAGATTCATACTTATCCCCTGAGGCATTTAGTAGAGAGTCCACACACAGATCACACCTCAGCAGCAGAGGGAACTCCCACTAGAGTAGAGCTGGGTCAGAGACAGATCTGGGGCAGCATTATTCTAGGAATAAGTTTTTGCCATGCACCCTGGAGTCTCCCACTATGCCTCTATAGTTTACTATTCTCCAAATACTCAAAGGAATTCCTATGCAGACTTCTGGAGCTGTTTTCCTGCAGAATTTCTTCATTTGGGGAACACTGTCTCACAACATCCAGCCACCTCAGCCAACTTTGGCTATGATCCCAGTTTCCTCTTCTCAACAGCACCACCATCCTGGAATTCCCCTCCTTGCACTGTCATCCAGAATGTGCTCCTAGGAAGAAAACCAGAGCAGTCACCAGCCTCACCTCAACCATATCTGTCTCTTGGAGATCACAGTTCTGTACTGACTATTGTCCAATGTCCAAAAACTGTTTCATATATTTCATCCAGTTTTCTAATTGTTTTCAGTGAGAAAGAGAACAAACTTTTTACAATAATGATTATCTCTGAAGGAAAAGTAAGTTGAGGAGGTGAGTTTTACACAACAGACATAATAGTGATTTGATGATGGGTTTGTGAATGTATTTTTATTTTCAAAACTCCATATCATACACATAAACATGCACACACATACACTGTTTTCCTTTATCAAATATTACAGAAAGTGAAAGAATAGAGGCAGGAAAACAAGTTAGATGATTCCACAGTATGGGAGAGATCATGTGAGTTTGGGTAGCCTAATGAAGGTGGAAATGAGGCAGAGTGATTAGTTTCACGACCTACTTTGAAGCCAGATTTTTCAGGATCAGCTAATGTATTAGTCCTAGGATGTGGGGAGAGAGTTTAGAGAAAGATAACTACAAGGTCTCTGTCCCCCAAGAGACTGGGTCAATGTTTGTGCTTTTGCAAAGATGTGAAAGACCAAGCCATGAAGAGATTTGAAAAGGGAAGCAATCAAAGCTTAGGTTTCCACACCATGAGTTTGAGATGCCCATCAGACTTCAAAGTAGAGATACAGTAAAGATATTTCATGAGATAGTTTGGGATAAGATATTAATTTGGAAGTATCTGTGCATATATGTGCTCTAAATCTAAACACCTGAGTAAGATCATCTGAGGAATAAGAATAATTAGAGAGGAAAATATCTGCAGCCAGAGCTTTTGCGCACTACGCCTTAACACGGGGAGTTTCTGTAGGGTGAGGAGTTAGGAAAGGAAACTGAGGAAGAGTAGAGGTCATATAGGAGAAAAACTAGAAGACTGTGGTATACTAGTGGTTTGAAGCGAGAAAACAGGTTGTTAAACAGTCATCTCAGAAAACGGATAGTAAGGAAAGATTAGGAAATTAAATAAACTAGTCCTCACTCTAAGCCAGTCAATTTGGCCTATCAAAAAAAGTAAATAAATAAAATAAATGGCTGATTAAGACATTTGACTAAAGTGTCAAACCTATTAATATGTGGTGATAGAGCCAGTAAGACAAGACAAAAATTGAGTGCTTTGGAAACCATGTAATTTGTTATGTATATTAGAGTTTAATTTTGTAAACATAATAATTTATTGCTGATGGTGCTTAAATGTATTTATTTATCATCTGGAGCTTTGTAAAGAAGCCAATTATTCACAGAGACAGGTTCTGTGTATTACCATGTAACTTGTCCGTTGTAATGTAACTTTGTAAAATGGAACCAGTGATTCAGATTGCCAACTTATTCAGCAGCATAAAATGTGTTTCCCTTGGTAGTGCTAATAATAACACAACAACTCTCCTAGGTAGGCAAACAGATTGTGCAAAGTCGTTTACTTCTGCTGCTGTTAAAAGATGCTGCAAAAACTAATATCTTCTACCTGAATTATCCTAAAGGAAAAGTCATTTGGAGATAAATATTTTAATTTTAACGTCTAAAGCAACATTCTATTCTCTTTTCTCTACACCCAAATATTGTTTACTCTCTCAAGAGCCTCTTTATTTTGGTTCGTTGGAGCAAGGACTAACATTTATGTATTTACAGATAAATTTCGGTTTTTGTAGTGGTCACCTACATGTCTACTTGAAATATTCATCATCTTCAAAGAACAATAAGAGGGCTTTGATCTGAGCACATAGACAGTTACTTTCATTCATTATAGTGTTTCACTCATTGTAACTAAAATGTCAGTTTTATAGCATTTGTAATTATATTTCATCTGTTTCAAAAGCTGCTTAGGGGGGCCGCCTGGTGGCACAGCAGTTAAGTTCCCATGTGGCAGCGTCCCATATAAAGTGGAGGAAGATGGGCACAGATGTTAGCCCAGGGCCAGTCTTCCTCAGCAAAAAGAGGAGGATCGGCAGTGGATGTTAGCTCAGGGCTGGCCTTCCTCCCAAAAAAAAAAAAAAAAAAAAAGCTGCTTAGGGATATTATCTTACAAAGAGTTAAAAAAAATCAAAAGGGAAGATGAAAAATAGCTATTTAAAATAAAATAGAAACCATTTATTTGGAGACTTTTTGCCTATGTAAAAGTAAATAAGATATATAAGTACACAAATCTTTGGAAGCAAGAAAAGACACTTCTGAAGAATTCCTGGGACAAAAAGGAATCAAAAGGAAATTTCAGAATTGATGAACTGCACATAAAAAGGGAACTTAGAGGGAAATTTAAAGCTTTAGATGCTAACTTTAGAAAGAAGAAATTGAAAAAATTAATGACCTAAATTTCTACAAAGCCAAAAATGGCAGACTGCATATAACTGAATGTAAGTAGAAGACAGAAATAAATTAAGAGAAGAGCAGAAATTAGCAAAATAGAAAATAGGCAATTATAAATATTCAATAGAGTAAAAAATTCATTTTTGGAAATAATTTTTGAAAACAACCTCTTGCAAGATTGCTCAATTTTTTAAAAAGAGAAAAAACACATTTCTAATATCAGAAATGAAATGAAGGAAATCTGCACAGATTCTATAAAATAAAAAGAGAGTATGTTATAAAAAAGTTTATACCAATAGATTTATTAAATTAGATGAACTGGACAATGTTTTTGAAAGACAAAAAATGAAACAAGAGGAAATACAAAATTCAAATAGTGCCATATCCATAAAAGAAATTGAAACCATAATCAAAACCTTTCCATGATGAACACTGCACATGAGAAGATCTTGCTTGTGGATTTTCTCAAACATCTAAGGAAGAAATTATACAGAGCCCACACAAAACCCTTTCAAAAAAGAGGAGAGGGAAATTTGTTGTATGATAACAGCATAACCCTGATTCCCAAACCTGACACATAAAATAAGAACATGTATGCTTAATAAAAGAAGTGTAAGATTTATACTTAAAACTACAAGACTTTGTTGAAAATAATGAAAGATCTAAATAAATGAAAGGCATCTCATGTTCAAGGATTAGGAAATTTAATATTATTAAGATGGTAATATTCTCCAAACTGATTTACTGATTCAATACACTATCAAAAGTCCCATCTGACTTTTTTGTAGAAATTTAAGAACTTATGCTAAAATTTATATGGGAATTTAAAAAACCCAACGACCAAAACCTTCATGAAAAAGAAGAACAAAGTTGGAGGAATCACACCTGTGAATTTCAAACTTACTCTGAAGCTACAATAGTCAAACAGCGTAGCACCAACATGAGGACAGATAAAAAGATCAATGGAATAGAGTTGATAGTAGAGAAATAAACTCTTACATTTATGATCAATTGATTTTCAACAAAGGTGTCAAGACAATTTAGTTGGAGAAAAAATAGCCTATTTGAACAGCTAGATATCCACATTCAAATGGATGAATCTGGCCCCCTATATCTTACCATATTAAAAAAAAAAAACTCAAAACGAATCCATATATCTAAATATAAGAGCTAAAACTATTAAAATCTTAGAAGGTAACACAGGAATAAATCTTTGTGATCTTGGGTTAGGAAATTATTTCTTAGATGTGAAAGCACAGGTATAAATGAAGTGACAAAAGAGAAAATAGGTAAATTGTTCTACATCAAAATTAAAAATGTTGTGCTGCAAATTATACTATCAAGAAAGGGAAAAGAAAAACCAGAGAATGAGAGGAAAAGTTTGCAAATATAGATTTGATAGTGGGCTTGTATTCAGAATATATAAAAAACTGTTATAAAGCAATATAAAAAGACAAAAAATCCAATTTATTAAAAGGATATGGAGAATAGGAAGGAGTGATGTCATCAACATGGCAGAACAAGAAGTCCCAGATCTTGTTCCCTCACAGAAACATCAATTGAACAACAATATCAGGACTAAAATCCCTTTATGAGATAGCTAGAATCCAGTTAAGAAGGTTTAGTACCTATAGGAGCACAAAATCCAGAAGAGCTGCACTGAAATGAGTAAGAAAACGAATTTCACTTTTCCTGAATCAGCCCCTCCCCCAAGCAGGTACAGCTCAGTGCCCAGAGAGATCTCCTCAGAATGCAATGTCCCCTTGGGGAGGGAGGGAGAAGGTGGGGCCAATGTCCAAGTCCCTGGCCTCTCCATGCACTTCCCGAGATATCAGCTTCTGTCTTGCCTCATAGTGAACACTGAAAGAACCAGCATAGTCTGGACACTGGTTCAGCTAGGAACAAAGGAAAAGGCGCTGGCAGCTTCCTGCTGCTGCCATGCCCCTGAGATCTGGAGGTCTTACAGTGCACCGCCTGAGAAGCCGGTTCTGCTTCTCCTCACACTGACAGAAGTCATAGCCAGACACCAGAGAGAGGAAGAGATTATGAGCTCATGAAGAAAACATGAAGAAAAGAAAAGAAAAAAAACCACAACTAGACATCTGGGGCTCCTGGGCTACAAGGAACAAAGGCCCAGGACCTCTAGCCAGACTGGGGAAGGTCTTTCCCAGTCAAAGCCAGTCCATAAATACTGGGAGAGGTGATTGCTTCCTCAAATGTGCAGACACCAAAGCCATAAGAAACGTGAAAATTCAAGAAAACATGACACAATCAAAAAAACAAAATAAATCTCTAGTAATCAACCCTAAGGAATGGAGATCTATGAATTATTGACAAAGAATTCAAAGTAATTATCTTAAAAAATCTCAGTGATTTACAAGAGAACACAGACAGAAAACTAAATGAAATCAGGAAAGTGATAAAAGAACATGAGAATATCAACAAAGAAAGAGAAACAATTAAAAAGAACCAAACAGAGATTCTGTTTTATAGTCCAGGAAATGGAAACCAGAAGAGAGCAGGGTGACTATACTTCCATGAGATAAAATAGACTTTAAGTCAAAAACTGTCACAAAAGACAAAGAAGGTCATTATGTCAAGGGCCAGTTCATGAGGAACATAACAATCATTAATAGATACACATCCAACATCCTGACACCTAAATATACAATGCAAAATTTCACAGCTCTGAGGGGAGACATAGACAGCAATACAACAACAGGAGGAGACTGTTACCCTACTTTCAACAGCGGCTAGCACATCCAGGTAGAAAATCAATAAGTAAAGAGTGGACTTGAACAACACAACAGCTCAAACAGACCCAGCAGACATATAGAGAACATTCTACACAACAGAAGCAGAACACACATTATCTTAAGGGCACATGGAGCCTGCTCTGATAGATCACATGTTAGGTTACAAAATAAGTCTTAACAAATTTAAGATGCTTGAAATAATACCAGGTATCTTTTCTGACCACCAGGGAACGAAACTAGACATCAATAACAGAAGGAAAATTGGAATTTTCACAAATATGTGGAAATTAAACAATACACTGTTCAACAACAATTGTGTCAATGTAGCTCTGCCAACACCTGGATTTTATCCCCATATCAGATTTTTGACTTCTAGAACTGTGAAATAATACATTTTTAAGCCACTAAATCTGTGGCAATTTGTTACAGCAGTAATAGGAAACTAATACAGAGTTACTGACCATTTATTGTCACATTCCTATGTTATGGAAAAATTTTCTAGTGAACACGGAATACTACTGCATTGAGCTCAGTAGTCTCTTCCATATAGAAGCTGAGAAATCTCCCGTGATGTATTAGCTCCCATCATGGAAGGATGGAGTATTCTACTTAAGAGTTTTATTGGAAGAATTAAATGTTCTTTTTAAGAGCTTTAATTTCACAAATCTCCTATGTATTAGGAAATAAAAACAGTAAGATTCTTTATTCTAAAATGCAATGTACCAGAGAGTGGAGAACAAATTGTATTTTGGCAAATTCTCTAGTCAAAATATATCCGGCCATCCTACTAATTAACAAAATAGGCCAGGATGGACATTTTGCAGATTCTTACACTTATGGTACCTACATGATGTACCGAGAACCCCAGAAGCAGCTTTGGAGCCTTTCTAGATAAAAATGAATAATTGTATATTTCACATTTAAGGCTCATACCCAAGAACTTCACTCACATCCTTACCTAGTCACTAATGGGTATTGCAGCTGGTGAAAAAAGTGGCCTTTTGTGTTGAGGATTTATAATTGCCCAATGTCTTGCCTAATAATCTCCTTCATAGGTCCATACCAGAACACAGGATTGTTGCAAAATAATGTTGGCATAACATGCTTTAGATAGTCATGAAGCGGTTTAGAAGAATGAGATAGAAAAGCAGTGCAAGGCTCCAACTTTGTGGGGGACTTTTCTTTTGCCAGATTCTTGCAGTTCAGACAACTCTCTGGCTACTGTAGTGTGTGGCAACCAGCAGCATCTTCCACCTATCGGCTTTCACCAGCAACTCTCAGAGTGCCTTTCATGAGACATATCCCCTTGAGCTGAGTTCCAGACAACCTAGAGTGTGAACTTGCATCAGTTTCCAACGGTGTGGCACCACAGTGACTTCTCTGCCTTTCAGTGAGTCATGGTTGTGGCTTCACCATCGCTGTCTAGATCTCAATCTGGGGTAGGCAGCTCTTCCTGGGGCATTCTCTAAGCCGTAGTATAGTGGATGCTCTTTACATCTGCTATTCCTGTATTCTTCAGATCCCTCTTTATTTCTTACTAGTCAATTCATTATTACTCCAATCCTCTATTAATTAACAATTATTTATATTAAACTTTCTCTGTTCAAATTACTGCGACCATTCTGTTTCCATTGGACCATAACTAATAAATCGTCACTGTGCTTTGCACCCCATAGGAGCTCAACTAATACTAGTTCAACAAGTAAATAGATGAATGAGGAATGTTCACTAATTATCAAAACCACTAGTGGAGGTGATGGGGAAAAACGACAGAAATTTCTTGGGCATAATTAGGAATGGCTAATAAACAGTTTGGCCAATGTGGCATGTTGCACAAATTTAGTAGCTATTTCTGAACAGAACCAGGGAAGGTAAGGACTGATAGCATCATTGCTACATAAAGCTTCTTTGCAGCCAGACTTGGCAAGAATCTCAGTCAATTTGTGAGCAGAACTGTGACCAGTTGAAAACCTGGCATGAAAAGTATACCTTGGGAAGGGTCATCTTTAGTTCTGGAATAAAACCACTATTACAATGCAATCACTGGGGCCGCCCGGTGGCGCAGCGGTTTAGTCCGCGCTTGGCAGCCCGGGGTTCGCGAGTTCGGATCCCAGGCGCCCGCGGACGCGCACTGCCTGTCAGCCATGCCGTGGCGGCATCCCATATAAAGTGGAGGAAGATGGGCACGATGTTAGCCCAGGGCCAGTCTTCCTCAGCAAAAAGGGGAAGATTGGCAACAGATGTTAGCTCAGGGCTGGTCTTCCCCACAAAAAAAAAAAAAAAAAAAAAAACAACAATGCAATCACTGATCCAGGGAAAAAATGCTTATGCAACTACACCCAACAAATTACGTTTGAATAAGTTTTTATTGATTTTTTTTTCACTTCTGTGCTATTTGAAGTGCAATCTCAACTGCTGTTTGAATTTTTGAAGCATCCAGCTAGTTGGCTTTAACCACAAAACGCTTGTCTGGGCATTTAGATGTCTCCTGATATTTCCAAATGAATTGAGCATCTCTGCATACTTGGCCTTAGGCTCCTCAAGAGCTCATCTCTAACCTCCCACAGAGTTAATGCTTTGTTCTTCAGTGTCATATTTCAGCATAATACGTTTTGAAAGCTCTGTCTCTAGCTGTATTGAACAGTGGTTGATCAGGGTATATCCTACCCGTGTGCTTATAAATATTTAAGGGTGAAATTTTTCAAATAAAGTCAAACAAGAAAATACAAGAGAAGACACTGATGTGCTGTGTATTTAATATAAAGGAGATGAAGTCTCTTCAACATATTAAAAGTTGATAGGTAATATTGATAGTGAAAGTCATATGATTATCGTAGAACAAATCAAAACTACAATAAAGGAATGATTAAAGTTAGCAAGAGTTCAATTTTGAAATTGTTGATTGTTTTTATTTTACACCTTTCCCTTTATGTTTTCAGATTTATGTTAGCTCACTGGTATAGAGATTGTTGTTTTCCATCATCTTGGGACATTACTAATAGTTAATATGAGATACGACATCTTATGGTTAAAGGTTTCTGAAAAGAAGTCTGTAAAGAACAAATGAAGTCTCTGAGGATGTAGAAAAAGAGAGATCAGAGAATAGAGGAAAAGAAAGGTGGAGCTATAGAGAACAGGAAAAGAAAATAACTGCCTGTTTCTAATTGAGAGTTAACATCAAGCCAACACCGCGGGGTATGCCTTGACAACAGAAAATTATCTGAAATCTGCGCGTGCTTTTCTTTTTTAAGTTACATATCTTAGACACATGGGGAATTGCCTGACATACTTTTAAAGACACTGTTGTCAACTGTTTTTTGTCATGTATTGATTCCTCGTTCCCATTAAGGTGGATTATCTGAAATAAATATTTTCTTTCAACCAGGAAAGAACTTTTTTTCCTGAGTTAACCATAATTTGAGTAAATTCAGAGGAAAGGACATTTCTCATTAAATGTACATTCAACCTTAATATTTTAGGAAATCATTCAACTTGTTACCGCCACAGATATTCTTTAGGGGCTAAGGGAGATAGCTTTGATGTTTACTCTTACAACTGTGCTACAGAAAGGGGAAATCATTAGAAAAAAGTATTATTATTCAAGAAGGCAGAAACATACATTTATATATGCATGATTTACAGAGATCTAAATAGGGTGTTAAAACTCCAGTGTCATCTTCTCCAATCACTACTTTCAACTATGATCATTAGGTCTCTATTTCCTGATCCATAAAAATATATCAGGAAAATCCCATAGGTTATTTCTGACTCTCTCGTATTAAGAGCTAAAAACAGCTCTGTTTAAAAACCCAGTCTTATTGCGGATTTAATCCTATGCAACCCACTCCCTCAGGCATAGTCAGGCTGGTTTCTTACCAGAGTTGGAGTGGAAAGAGGGCATTGGCCCCTCTTTCATTTTTCCTCTTCCTACCCCAGCACCTTGCGTAGGAAGAGGGAGGGTATCACGGTCTGATTCTAAGATGCAGTCTTCCTCTGTTTTGAAGATTCTTACTATTCTGGGACGGAGAGACCGAGGCTGAGAAGAGCAATAGAAGAGGCAGGTAATTGCATCTACAGTCTGTTGGTCTTGCTTTGCTAAGAGAGCACGTTTTCACCCTGACTTGCTTGGTTTATGTCTCCCCCTAGTGGCTTCAGGCCCCAGTGTTCATGGATTTCTGGGAGCCATGTTTAGCTTCACCCTAATTCCTTCCTTCTGTGAGGAGCTCTTTACAAAGGAGCAGCTATGTCTCTATAGAGCCCCAGCAGTGGTCCATTATAAACCACCTCAGGGGAATGTCTCACTTTTACTGGTGCAGCAGACCCTTGGGCAGTCCCATGTTCTTCTCTAACCTCCATGTCCCAACATGGAGCCAAAGGACCCACTGAGCACTCATTGTCTTCTTCCCAGGCATACATGCCATAGATTCTTCTTGCTTCTCTGCTTTAGACTTCTGTCTCAAGCTACATCATCTTCAAAAAAAGCACTAAACACTAAATCCAAGAGCACGTGTCAAGTTGTTCGAAGAACTCCCTCAGAGTAGCAGGAGGAGGATTCTGAGATTCAATGGCCCAGCAATCTTCCAGTAGGGAAAAGAGATACCAGTCTCCTACCTTTCAGAAGCCTCTAGCCTCTATGTCTCGAAGGGCGAATCTCTATTAAGTTCTTTTTACTCTGCTCAGTGAGGAAAGAATCCTACTTCTTTCCCAAATAGGCAGGGGGAGTGAAACCATTCTATTCCTAACACTGATTTCCCCATCAGTGGTAACCCAGGCTTTTCTCTTTTTTCTCCCCATCCCTAGTTTGTTGACTATATACCCTACTGGGGAGTGGAATGGAGTAGGAGAGTAAGGAGAAAGGGAGTTTGCTGTAAAAGAGAAGATTTGGTCTTGTTTTGTAAGCCCTGGAACATAGTGCCTGGTTTTATGTATAAATGGACTTTTAAAAAATATGGAGCATCTTATGTTCATTGTTTATGACTGTGGACTGTAGTGCTCTTTCCAGGGCATCAGGAAAATGCTTCACTCAATATCCTACCACATACATGTCCTGTGAAATCACACGAAGTGAAATGTTTTTAGTGTGACTTCTATCGTCACTGCTTCCTATACTGTTTTTCCTGTCCTGGTGAGAGGCAACTCCACTTTACAGTTTTTCTGGACAACTTGGAATTATTATTGATCCTTCCAATTTTCTAACACTTCACATGAAAATCAATCAACAAATATTCTTGGCGGTACCTTCAAAACAGTCCAGAGATGGAAGATTTCTGACCTGGACCACCACTACTCCATGGGTTTAAGCTACCCTTAACTCTCTCCTGAATTATTTCAATACCTTCTTAACCATCCTGTTGCTAATGCACTAGCCTCCATCCTTCAGTCAATTCTCGACAAAGCAGACAGAGTAATACTTTTAAAATTTTAATCTCTTATTTCATTTATGGATATATTTTAAAAATCCTCCAGTGATTTCCCATATGATGCAGAGTGAATCTAAGGCCTTCAGAGTCTGTCTCTCTGCCCCATTTACTCCTTTGCTATGCCTTACATATGGTTGGCACATTCTAGCTTTTGGACCTTGGCACTCACCAATCTTTTGGCTTGGAATTTTGTCCCCACAGATATGTACATGGCTCATTTCCTCAGCAACTTCCAATATTGCCATCATTATGAAGTCATTCCTGATTTCCTTACTTATAATTTTAATTCTACCTTACCATCTTCATTCCCATCCCTCATCACTAATTTATTTCTCTCTGTAGAATTGATTATCTCAAGGCTCTTTCGTTAACAAAAGGAATGTTATCTATTAATGATTGCTTCATAAACATCACCACAGCCCAGTGGGGTCTAACAGTGAGATTGTTTCTCATGCATCTGTGGGTCCACGGCAGGTTGGCTCCCACCTACTTTAGGTTCCAGCTTGAGTTCTGCTCTACTCGGAGTTTTAATTCTGGGGTCTGTTGGAGAGGCAATGGCTGCCTGGAGGAAATTTTTCTCTGCAATAGCAGTGACTTAAGGAGGCATCCTAACTGCAAACACACATTCTGAGTTTCTCTTTGCATCGTACCTACTAACACCCCACTGTCCAAATTAACTCAGCCCACAGTCAAGGGGCGGAGATGCATATGGAGATGAGTGTAGTCTGCCCATGGAGATAGAAGAGTGTGACTTTTTTAAATTAATTATTGAGTGTCTCACATACATGCAAATAGAATTTAACCAACTGTAACAGATGACAAGATTTAGATTATGCAATTATAGAAGTATTCTAACTTCTAATATATTCATCAAATTCTATCCAATTAAATAAGACAAATACAAGGAATTCCAAGTAGAAAATGAGACTCCTTTTTGACCTCAGCATTGGGATTTGGTGTCAAAGGATTCATGGGATTTAGATCAGTGAAAGAGAAGACAGAGGAAAGTCTTCAGCAAGAAAGCTAGTTAAGCAAAGATTCAGAAGAAGAAAAATACAAGGTTTCCAAATAGTGTCTCAGTTCTCCTTTACTCTCATTTCCCAAACAATTCAGTCCAAAACCATTAGATAAGACGGGTGGCAGAGGCCTTGCAGAAGCCCCATTAGAGGAGAAGGATATCCACGTGGCAGAGAGAGGCCATATGTTAAGATTACTTTTGAGAATATTCCATCCTGGCTTCTTAATTCTAGTTTTCTTGTATCTCTTCTTTCTTGCCCACGTTATTTGTCTCACTTCAATATGTTTCCTGATCAATTCTATTTGTTGCACTTTATTATTTCATACATTTTCTGGTTCATATTTTCCTTTAACCTCCTTTGGAATACAAAGAAAGTTAGTCTTTTCTTTTGTTGTATTTATCTAGTCGATACGAGAGTCTGGGAGAACCGTACCTTGGGGATTGCTTTAACATACTGAACATTCACAAAGATCGTTTTTTCTCTTCTCAGTGCTCTGACTGTAAACAGCCAACCTTGTGTTGTAAGACCCTCATAAGGTGAGAATATGTTGTAAGACATCACAGGTTTCAGGAGAATGGGTAAATCTTCCATCATTAAGTCAATTCTCCAACTACTTCCTCTAACTTCATGATACATTAACTAACTCTTTCTCCACCACTAACATTTAAAGTCTCTAACCAAAACATTTCATTAACTTAGCTGGTAACCATCCTACAACGCAACTCAATTGCAGGACCATTTTGTAGGCTGCTGGTCAGAGCAGAGGTGGCTGTTTTAAGGTCCAACAACATTTCCCAATCTAATCATTAACATGTGGGAAGATAATGTGGTACGAACTGCGTTATCCATTCACAAGGAATCCTTCATGAGAAGGTTGCAGCCATGCCAGGCACTCTGAGGCTTCTAAAGAAGGCAGAGTTACTTCCAGGTACATTTCCACTTTGGAATCTCAGCAAACAGACTCTCCATTTTCACATTCTACACTTCTCTAACCCTGAAATACCCCCTGCTTCTCCTGTTCCCCCCATGACTCCTCCCATACACATTTTGTTGTCGCTGTTGCTGTTGCTTAAATCATGGCTACATCTCTCCTGAATATCTGAGTTTAAACTTATCCTTTGTCTTTTAGGTTATTTTTAGTTTGTATCCCAAACACGCTTCAACCACTAAAAATGAAGATCCATTAATGAATATATGAACATAGAAAAACAGCTACCTTTGCCCATAGATCATACAAAGAGATCATAAGCACATTACTTAGAGTTATTTGACACTGGTAATGAAACTCGATTATATTCTAATTTTATAGGGGTTTAATGAGAAGTACTGAAGAGGCGTCAGGGAACGTTAATTTCAATTTGATCTCTGTCCCCAAAGAAACAATGTTTTAGTAGTGGGAGAGGGGCATTTTAAGCCTTCACATCCAATTTTGTAAGTTTTATTTTATAATAAGGATCAAGGAGGATGTTCCTTGCCCTAGAGTCACAAGCTACGTTTCTTGACTCCCAGACTTTCTACTACACTCCTGATGTCATTAAACAGTTGCATTTTTCTCATAAAAGTCATAACTCCTGATCTTTAGCTTGTAAAACGAAGTCTAGTGTGATTTTTATTGTCTCTTCTTAAAGCACACGATTTTATGAACTTAACTTGTTTACTTAATCCTCCACCAGACCCATCTTCCTTTGGCATATTCTTGAATCCCTTTCCTCTCATATGGACAACAAAGAAACTGTAAAGTGCACTGGAAACACCTCAGAATCCATCCCAGCATAGCTGCTGTTGCTCTAGTGCCAACTTCCTAGGTAATGCTTATGAAGATTTGCAATACTTGACACCTTCCAAGAGCGTATAGGGTAAGTACATCACCGCCTAGTTTTATATAAATGAATCCTTATTGAGTTTTTAATGTGATGGGGACCCTGTTTGTGTCAACTTTCTTAGGTTGCTTTGTTTATTTTCCCATGTTAGAGAAAAAAGCACTTCTGATCAGAGATTTCTGGAAAACCTCTGCAGTTACATGTCTAACCTCTATCACTTTTCCATAGGTCTATTATAATATTCTTATATTCATCTGACCAAACACCATTCACAGCATCTTGGGCATAGCAGCTTCTAGAGCAGCTGTTGAACACATGTTTTAGAGGTTTTTTTTTTATCTTAACAAGTATAAGTGAAGCAAGTAGAAGTCTCAACTTTCTCACATATTCAGCATCATTTTCATATTAAGCAAATGAGAAGGCATTTTAAACTATAAGAAAGTTTTATAGGATAGCAAAGCAAAACATTGTCACCTAAATTAAATGTTATTTCCTGATTATGTGCTAATTAGTGGGATTTTATAAATTTAAATTTTATTCTGGTAAAATATTCATAAAAATATAGCTTATAAAATGTTATCCTTGCAGTGCAGGAGAATATTTAGCAATAGGAGAAAGTGACCTCTCCTGCCAATCAGAAAAAGACCCAGAGACTTCTCTGTCGCTGTCCCTTCAAAAGATAATAAGCCAAAATTTACATAGATCATAGCATAAGAGAATTTCAAGATGACAGATAACATTAGAGATTAATCACTACAAACCCTCATGTCACTGGTAAAGAATATGAAAACTAAAAAGGTGAAATAATAATATTAACAGTAAAATGATATTGAAAACTAGCTTTATTGAACACAATTATGCACTTGGATTGCATTATCTCATTATATATACAGAACAATCCTTGAGGTAAGTACCATTATTTAAAAAGAGTTACACGTGAACATAGAGGAAGAATTGGAAACTGGGTTTGCAGAATCTCAGCATAGTGTTATTTTTAACTCACTAGTCTACAGCCTAATTATAACTGTTTTTGAATCATTAAAATTTTTTTCAGTTTCTGTGGATGGCATGAGGCATTTTATGCTAAATATAACTAGCATATATCATATTAAAACTAAAACAAAACCATGATTTACTATAGGATTGATTTGCAAATTCAAAACCATAATGACTAAATCTTCTTTCTAATGAATTTAGTAGAAAACAGTTCCAATGATTCCCATTCAAGCTTACAGAAAGTCTATTCTATACTTAGATCAGGCACAGACACTCACATTTCTGTGAAATATTACAAAGTTTGTGACTCACTAGTAAGAAAATGCTATCAAAAAACCAACTCCTTAAGATATTCATGACTGCTTCATAAACTGCATACCAGTGATATTTTAATTAACCATGGAATAATTTGGCAACTGCTAATTTTGGGGGTGTGCAATACAGATAATTTTGGTTCAAGCCAATCAATTATACTAATTAATTCATCCAAGAGGTAAACTACATTTTAAAACCCATAGTTAAATTTAACTTAGGGTTCTGTGATATGATGTGCTAGGAAGAAGAAGAAAGGTAGCAGGTATACATATAAAATAACATTTCTAAAAATTCAAAGAGTGTTTTGATTTCATTTGCTTCCATGGAACTTATTCAAAGCAAGACCTATTCTTGTAGTTTTATATCTACCAAATCAAGTTTGCAATAATTCCTCCTTTTCTAAAAGATAAAACATGACATGAAAAATGATATACATTGGATAGTAGATACCATTAAAATAATCCATACATCCATCTGTTGATTCAACATGTTTTGATGAAGTCTCCCATTAGCACTAGAGTCTGATGTTCATCGTGTATGTGCACTATGGGGACAAGGATGTAGGAAGGATTTGGGTGTATGTGGGGCAGTGTACAGAAGTGAGATATAGCCCATGCCCTCATGCAGCTCGCACCAAAGGGGGCAGGTTAAAATAACTATGCAAATAACAATTATGTAAGTTAAAGAGCAATACCTGGAATAAAAGAACTGTGGTATAATACAAATAATGTAGAGAAAAGAAAGTCTGCCTCACATCAATAGCAGCTCCAGAATTTCTAAGTAGGAAGAACTTAGGGGTGGAACTCTGTGGGCTTAAGGAGGATGAAGAGGTAAGGGTGGGTTGGAGGCTCGTCTTAGAGCTTTGTTTTCTACAGTAACAGTGACAAGCATCTCGAGAATGGTTGATATCCAAGGGAAGAATATGGTGATGGGAAATGAAAGAAAGTACCTTAGGAGAAAGAAATAATCTCACAGAGGTGTAAAACTACAAGAAGTGCTCTTTCAACAAAAGAAATGAAGTTGTTTCTATCTTGGAAGCATGTAAGAGGCAGGCCTAATCCTAACCTTTGCAGGGTCTCATGGAAGACAACAAAAATAGATTCACATATCATATATTCAAATATATAAATGTTATAAATACAGCAAGTAAACTTAAATATGTTCTATTATTATATCTTGAGAAATTTACCTGATTTTTTTTTTTTTTTTTTTTGCTGAGGAAGATTCGCCCTGAGCTAACATGCAGGCCAATTTTCCTCTATTTTTAAAGTATGTGGGCTTCCAGCACAGCATGGCCACTAACAGAGCCGTGTAGGTCCCGCCGAACCCAAATCGGGCCACCAAAGTGGAGCGTGCCCAACTTACCACTAGGCTACCGAGGCTGGCCCCCCACCTGATATTTTACTTAACAATTTGTTAGCCACATTTATTTATTTATTGGGTTCTTTATTCATGGAAGCAGGGAAGGAAGAGCCACTTCCTAACCCTGGCCCATGCCGAGTCTCCACCTTGCGTCATAGGGATCCCATCATATACAGGTGCATGGACGTTCCAGTGCACATGGGTAAACTCCATCCAAACCCCCACTGCTTGAGCTTAGAGGCACCCACACCAGCAGTAACTGCGACCTTTGGGAAGAGAGGTCTCTGGAAGAAAACTGAGCAGAAGCCAGGCCTTGAGCTGAAATAAAATGAGACTATTGGGAATATTTTCTTGCCCATATCCAAAAATGAGTGTATACACTGGATGAGGCTAGAAATTATAGAGGAGGAAGCTTATATATTGTGGTAAAGATACAACCAACCTGATTCAGAGGGAGAAGTGTGCAAATGTCAGCACATTCAGTGGAATTCTGGAAAAATCATGTGTTTGTGACTTTAATATATAAATAAGTTTACATCGCCTGTGGGTTGTCACTGATTATAAGCCATGTTCTTTCTCCTATTTTTATCAATCGACCATCACCCCTCTCTCCTCAAATTCAACACAGTTATCTTGAATTCTCTATAACTATGAGTATTAAAATATAGCTAACTATTTTCTGAAACAATATATCTGAAGCGTTGAGATAAAATTATCTTTATTGCCCATAAATTTCCGGTTAACAGTCATTTTTGTTTTATTAAAATACTCCTAAAATACAGTTAATTAAAAGGCCACAGATGTCTTAAATATCTGACTAAATATTTTTCCACTTTTATGGGAATGTAGTTAAATTCTAAATCCTAGAAATATATACTAACTTAAACACATTTGATAGAAAAGCCACTGGTTGGAGATGCATCCACAGGAAGATATATTGTGACAGATAATAACTCATACACAATTTCTTGGTTCACTTTTTATCCATTTGTACAGTTAAGAGCACAGGATCAAGAATCAGGTAGAAATGAATTCCTATATACAATTGGACACATTCTAGCTACGTGATATTGGGCAAGTAACACAGTCTATATACCCGAGACTGTTAGCTATTCTTCACAGTCCATTCTCTTCTTCTCCAGTAATATGTGTGTAGCAAAGGACTTGGCTATATTCTATTTAATACTAGCACTTGTAGATGTATATGCATAGCCATGTAATTAGTTCTTGCCAAACAACTGTGAAAAAGAGAAGTATTGCTGTTTATTGTTCCAAGAGTTTTAAGAGAGCAGTGTTCTCCTCCACCCTCTTCTTAATTTTGCCAATGAGTTGTGTGCAACAATGAGGCCTTGGGATATGGCACAGCAATCAGGGAGAAGGTAACTGAGTTGCTGAATAACCTAGAAGAGTTGACCTTCTGAGATGAAGAATTATCTAGAACTCTTATGTGAACAACAAATGAATTACTAATTTGATAAATCATAATTTTAGGTCTATTTTTTTACAGCAGTAGGTCTAAATGATACACAGTATGTATGTTTCAAATTTCTTATCTCAAAATATCAGTTATGGTACTTATCAAATAGGATTGCTGTCAAAATTAAAATAAACTGTGGTGAACTTAGCACAATATCTAATGATATTTATCACCCAGTAAATACTAATATTGCTATTATTTTATGATTATAATGTTATTATCCTCTCCTCAGTAAAAGTAACAAAAAGCATTGGACATAATTTTGTTGACGTAGTTGCAGATTAGGTTTTGTATTTTGTTTTATAAAAGTGCTTGGTTGATACATAAAAGAACAGAAGAAAAATAATAATGATGAGCCAATAAAATAAAACACCTGCCATGCACTGGAAGATATTTTATGTTTGTTTGGATCCAAGGGAACATTCAATCTATCTCATTTAAGAATATTCAAATAAGGCATGATACTATATATAAAAATGCCATAGGAATCTACATAGACCCTATTAGATTTAACTAGTAAATTTAATGTTTGCTTAGTGCATGGTCAATATGCAAAATATTAATGAATTTCTACATAAACAGCAGTAATCAATGAAACTAATTTTTTTAAAATGTCACTTAGGTAGCATTGCAAACATCAAATGCCTAAGAGTGAATCTAACAAAACAAGAGCAATACTTTTATAAATAGCTCTAAAATCACTATTGAAAGAAATGAATAAAAATCTAAATAGCTGAACAAATATAACATATTGATGGTTGGAAAAGCCACTGTGATAAGAATTTCATTTCCCACAAACTGATCAGTAGAGTCAATGCAGTTCGAGTCAAAAGCCCAAATCCCATCCTGATTTGCTTTTTGTAGTGTGTCTCTGAGTGTGTATGTATGTGTGCACACATGTGTGTAAATTGTTTGTGTGTGTAAATGAAGATGCAGACCTCAAGTTTATCTGCAAATGCTAAGAACAAAAAGTAGTCAAGATATTCTTTAAAAAAAGAAAAAAATGTGGAGGACTATTCAATCAGATCTCAAGAATTATTATACAGATATACTATTTAAAACAGTGTAGATTAAAGAATATACCAAAGGATAAGAAAAGAGATTAAAGAAACAGACTACCATATTTTTGGACACTTCATTTATGACTAAGTCATCACTCCAGAACAGTGAGGAAAGGTCAGACTCTTCAAAAATTGGTGTTGGAACCAAAGGATACCCATATGAATAAAAAAATCAGTCTTATCCTTTCTTTTATTCTATAAACATAAATCAATTGCAGATATAAGTTAAAAATTCAGACAATGAGGCATAGGTAAAACAACTAGAGAATATTGTCTAACATTGGAGAAAATAATTTTTTTAACAGAAACAGAATTCAAGTAAGAAATTGATAAATGGGACTGACCTCATTGAAATTAGGAAGTTCTGTCCATCAATATATATCCCAAGAGAGTGAAAAGGCAAGTGACAGATTGGGAAAGGACTTTTCAGTATCTTGAGTCCAATAATGGACACTTATCCTGAATATATATAAAGAACTTCTACAAATCAATTAGAAAAAGAAAAAAAAAAAGAATGGTTACCAATAAAAAAATTGGCTAGAGAGGGGGCTGGCCTGGTGACATTCGAGCACTCTGCTTTGGCAGCCCAGGGTTCACAGGTTCAAATCTCGGGTGCAGACCGACACACTGCTCATCAAGCCATGCTGTGGCGGTGTCCCATAAACAAAGAGGACGAGGATGGGCATGTATGTTAGCTCAGAGCCAATCTTCCTCAACAAAAAAAGAAAAAAACTGGCAAAAGATCCTGAATACTTCCCAAAGTGGACACCCAAGGTTCAAAAACATTGAGCAAGCGTTCAACCTCATTAGTTGTCAGGAAAAAAAATAAGCAAGATAAAACCACCATGAACTAAACACTCACCAGATAGTTTGTATAAAAATACAGACAAAACTAATTACTGATGAAGATTTGGAACAACTGGAATTTTCTTACACTAGAGTTAGGTCTGTAAATTAGTACAACCAATTTATAAATTGTTTGCACTAACTACTAAATCTGATTGTATCCATATACAGAAATTGACAAAGCAATCCCAATAAATATGTGCACTTATGTGACCAAAAACTGGTATTAAAATATATGTAGCTGCTATATCTGTATTAACAAAAACTGGAAATAACACAGATGTCCACTAATAGTAAAATTGATAGATCCATTGTGGTGTGCTTGCGAAATAGAATATTATTTGCAAGAAAAATGAAAGAACTGCATGCTGCTACATGTAGTATCAATGTATGGTATTAAAAATGCACACATATATATTGGGGAAAAGAAGACAAACACAAAACATGCACATCCTATGGTTCCATTCATATGGTTTCATTCATATTCAAATACAGGCAAAATTACATCGGTATTATTAGCAATCACATAGCGGTTACCTTTGAGGAGTAGTGTCCGGGAGGGACGTACACTGAGAATGTTAGAAATATTCTATTTCTTAATAAAGTTTACACATGTCTGTTCATTTTATGATAATTGTTTGAAAACTAATGATTTTTACACTCCAGTATATATATTATACTTCCCTCAAATATATTTATATATTCTTGTTTTTTGGAGGAAGATTGGCCCTGAGCTAATGTCTGTTGCCAATCTTCCTCCTTTTTGTCCTTTTTTTTCCTCCCCAAAGCCCCAGTAGATAGTTGTATGTCATAGCTGTGCATCCTTCTAGTTGCTTTATGCGGGACGTCACCTCAGTGTGACTTGATGAGTGGTGTGTGGCCTGCGCCCAGGACCCTAACTCGCAAACCCCGGGCCGCAGAAGCAGAGCGCACAAACTTAACTGCTACACCACCAGTCCGGCCCGCCTCAAATATATTTCAATAGGTATTTTTATGGTCTATTTATTTCAGTAAGATCTTATATCAAACTGTTGGTCTAGAGTCATACGTTTCTAGTAAGTGGATCTTGCAAGATCTGGGTCTAAATACACACTATGCTACTAGCGACAAAACTAAATTGTTTCATATTTTATTTATATAAATATAATGATGTCAATTAGGGTGCAGGTACCTGTGCAGACCCTACAAACAACCCTGTTTTCCCTATCGGTAAATAGCCACATAGCTATGCAAACTTTAACTTTGAGAGAGGGTCCTGGTCTTTCTACCTTCTAGGTCAATCCTTGTCCTTCCTCTTTTCTGTTCTTATATAAAAAGGTATTTCATTTCATCTTATCAAGAGACTCTTTGAAATAATAATATAATCTTATAATCACTTCATACCTTCACTTCACTTTGCTCTCTTCAATATTTTTCATTACTTTTCTTTTACTCTTTTCTCATTCATTCCCCATCTTTCCTTTTATTTTTTAACTTTCTTACTGTTTATCTGCTTTTCTGCCTTATCATCTGTCTATGCCTCTGACTGCCAGTGATCCTATTGCACAGGCATTATTATCCCAATAGGAATTCCCAGAACCAAAGGTTATGCTGACAGCCACTGGGGGTGTTTTATCTTAACCTAGGTTTTAGTGTGTGAAACACCAATTCATTAAAGATTTAGAGAAATGGGAATACTAGAAATCCCTTACACATAAGGAGATGAATCATTTCATTTTGCAGTTGTGAAGACCAAAAGATATGTGGCACATGCTCTGAAACTATATGTGAAGCTATATTTTTGGCAGTTATGTGGTTTATACTTTTCTGTGACTCTTATTATAAAAATCATTTAAAGAGAAAGAGAGACAGAGACAGAGAGACAGAGAGAGGCAAGAAGGGAATTGCAAACTTGGCAGGTGACCTGCTCTGTCATGGCCAAAACAGCCCTTCCTGACCAGCCCACAGGTCCCTGCACAGGTGCATTCCTGCATAGGTGTAGCATCAAGCCTGCTCAAACTGTATTAATCAACCACTGGCCTGTTCTCTAATTATGTCGACAATCATTTATTCAAATATTGAAAATATTTCCCCAACCTGAAATATCCCAACTAAAATGTGATATTTTGCTAGAAACTGTTAGTCTTAAAACATGCTTTGGTCAAATAAACCATTTTCACAAATTTCAAAGAAATGTTGGAAAGTTTTCTACTGAATTTAGTAATCATCAATGCATCTTTATTTGCTTATAGCATTTTTTCCATTTTAATAAAAGCTTATAATTTACTATTGTTCCTGATTATACTATTTCCTTTTCTAAGAAATAGCCTTAACTATAAGTACAAGAGGCAACTATCACAATAGTATATAAAAAATAAAACAAAAAAAGAGAATATATAAAGCTAAGAGAGACACACATTTATAAAATTACTATTGCCACATCTATAAACAAAACCTCTCCAAATAGATTCTCCAGTAGTCTGCAACAGTGCCTGAAATTAAAAATACATTTTGGGAGATTCATTCCTTTAGGTGATGGGATTTTGTTTCTAGGAGTGCATACTGAGATAACACTTAAAAAAAATGAAACTGATATTTTTAAACTCAGCTTAGCCTAGGTCTCTCTGACATGGAGCATATCAGTTATCAAGGTCGAGACACAATTTACATTTTTAAAAGTCCTACATTCCCAGAAATAAGCCAAGAATTACAATTAAAAGCTTAACATCAAGAAATAGGACACTACAGTTTATTTCTCTTTGTTTGTTTGTTTTAATAAAAACTACCCCAAACATTATCTGAAGAGGATTTATGACTGTTAAGTAATAATATGGATTATAAATAAGGCCTTTTCTCTTTTATCTGAGAGCTCAGTTGTCCGGGAACCTGCATTATGCCAGTCAAATTCTTCCATATGAGGTTTTATTTTGTACCTATACTTATTCAATCTCTAGCATATCAGCACATAATTTTATATTTTTCTAATTTTTTTCTTTCAGCCATATGAGCACAAAATCTCCAGAAACTGATTCCACCTGTGGTTAAAATTTGATGATAAAGATGTGCAGAGAAAATGTTATGGACTCTACTAAGATGAATAGATCTTGGGGGTATGGCCTCTCAATGGAGTTGAAAGGAAATACAATGGCACTGGGTGCATATGGTCTAGCATTAGGAAAAAAAAAAATTTTAATACGACAAACACATGTGTTTACCATGTTTTATTAGAGCATTGTCTAACAAGCTTGCCAAAGAGCTATCTGGCTCTCCAGGGAAGTATAACAGTGTTTGATTTATTATTTAATAGTGATTGAGTTTCACTCTTTAAAGTTAGAAGTTAAATTGCACAAAACTGACAAGATGCAAATAATTTTTGTTGAAGGAGGTTTCAATGATTTTTGTTCAGTACAAATGAGAACCCAACAATTACGTCTTTGTTATCCTTTAGAACATTAAGTCGTTTTCTACCTAATTTAACAATCATTTCCCAACATTCTTTTCATTGAAAATATGTGAGTTTCTTACATCCTCCTTTGAATTAGTTTTGCCATCGTGCTGGCTTCCCCAACTAAGAGTTAACTTTTTACCTGTGATCAATATATTTTCGACAAAACAATTATATATGCACATGTTGAAAATTACACTTTGACATTGGGATTATATTAGATAAAAGTAGAATTCGGAAGGAGTACCTTGAGGGTCAAACAAAACTTTTATATTGTAGCATATAAATGTATCAAATCAACACATACAACTTAACCTTATACAATATTACATGTCAATTATGTCTCAATAAAAAATGAAAATATGTAGTACATGGTATCCACAAATATTAAAATATATGTATAAAATATATATAAAGTCAACATTTATCCGCCTGTTTGGTTCTCCAACATACTGAGTATCATGGATATCTACTATTGAAAATACAATTTGATCATTCAAGACAGTAGTAGTCATATCTTTTAGCTGATTTCATATAATAAAGTGTTTTCACCATAAAATGTTTGTTTTTGTTTTGCTTTGCTTTCCTCCCTCTATAACCAGTCAGTGGAAACGGGGGGCCAAAACAAAACAAGTGAATGATAAAGTATTAGGCACCATGACAGAAGCACTTCAATTATACAGGGTATATAATTCAGTTAGGAAAGATAATGCCGACATGCTTTAATGAAGGCAAATTGTGATAATAAGTGGCATTCTAACTCAATACTTTATCTTATGTATTCATAGGAGTATAGAGTTTGAAGAGCACCACTACTCTACTTCATAATCTTTAAGATTCACTTAGACTGAGAAGAAATTGCAGCCTGAAAATCACAGCTTCATCCCATGCCTGTGGGATTCCAGCTTACTCCTTCCTCACAGCCTTTTGTATAGACTTCAGACTTGCTTAGCCAGTCTTCACTATTGGGGTAACCAATTCACTCTAATACATGTCTTAGATAGATAGATAGATAGATAGTATATAGATAATACATATAAGCATATAGATATATATACTTGCTCACATATAGATATGGATAGATGATATAGATATAGATGTAGATACAGATATAGATACAGATCTATCCTACTGCTTCTGTTGCTCTGGCATACAGATTTTGGTACTGGAAGTGGTTCCAGAGGAACAGAATATTAAGGAGTTTTCTAAACTGATTCTGAGTTTCTGGAATTAATTATCTAACGTGATTAGATTTAAAGGCACTAATTACCCTGTTTCCGGTGATAAAGAGGGCACTGATATTTCATGGCATGAATGTGGCAAAAGAGTTATTAAAATAATCAACTTTTGATGTCTGCAATTGAGTGTGAATAGAAGGCAAGGTCTGGGCCACTAATATTTGTTAACTTAGAATACTTCAGTCAAAATAAGGGGAATAATAAGGTTGGTTGCTTGCTTCTAACCGCACTGGAGAAAGTGAGGTAAGAATAGTGCAATATTAAATTTACTGTATTTCTTTGCATTGTAGGGTAAAATCCTGTATTGGTTCTACAAAAATATGTGTGTGTCTGTGTGTGAAGTAGGATGCCTTATGAATATGAACTATCAGTAATATTTTTTCAATCAAGAATGCCAGTGGCAGTACTGAATTACTTTTCTATTGATATAAAAAGATATGAAATCTTTGTCCTATAAAGAGGTGATCAAAAATTGTGAAGTAAAACATCTTAGGAAGGTAGACATTGGGCAGTTAATTATTAAACATATTGTTTTATTATTCTGAATTTTGTGATGTTTTTGGTATTTTCAGCTTTAATATAGTTGTGATTTATCATTTCATGAAATATTTATTTTCATAACTAATATATTTGTAATTTTGTATTCTTTTTCTTAAGGTGGACCCTCTAAAATGGTATCACCTTCAGGCCTTCACAAAATCTGGATTTACTTCTTTCTATGCCTGCATGTGGAAGAACGGGGAAGAGAAACAGCATGTGGAAACAGTGTAAAACTCTGCCCTGCACTGCCTGAGGCAGAACTTGTTTCAGTCATTTATTGGCTGTGTGATGCTGACAAGTGATCTGACCTCTCTGTGCCTAAATGGCCTTACCTGCAAACTAGGATAGGTAATAATGAAACTTCCCTTGTCAAGCTGTTGCAAGGATTATAGAGAGCACTTAGGACAGAAGTGCCAGGCCCACAGTAAATATCAGCAAATATTTGCTGGAATTACTGATTATCCAGTGTTAAATTTCATCAGAAATTCTCTGCAGCATCTTTTATTGCTGTGAACTAGAATATATTCTACAGATCTATGTCTTAGATTCAAAAAAATAATCTTAGACAAAGGAAATATAAAAGTGGAGAAAATAAAGATAATATAACATTTTTATTCTGGAATTTTGAGAAATCTAAAAAAGAGCTATTATGGGTTATTTTCCACATTTGCTTGCATGTTCCTACAGTCTATAGAAACCCTCACAAAGTAAGATGAGATTTCACGTATTTTAAAGGAATACATGCAAAAATTTTGCTTCAAATGGTAACGTAGTGGACTAACACATCATACCACTCTCTGTTCTGTGCAATGTGACTATTGCTGTACATTTTTCACTCTGTGCACCGTGTGTGAGACCGCCTTGGACGTTCGTGTCTCTATTCTGGTATGGTACACTCGTTTCTATTTCAAGTATTGATATGACATGAAATCAAAGCTATGTATTGAAACTACTGTGAAGACATTGGGATGTAGGCAGTACATTAGGAGAGAAGACATCTTGTTTTGAATAATTACAAAGGGCATCCTCTTTTGTAGAGTAGGAAAAGGTTGGCTTAAGGAGAAAAAAACTTTAAAACTACACCAATGAATAATTCAACTGAACTTCATGCTTCTAATTTCTGAATATGTAAGTTATTCTTAAAAGTTTACTTCAAACAAATTGAAAGCTATATAAAACCATATTACAGTTGCAGTGACATTAATTTAGCAAATTAGAGCAATTGGAAAATTTCAATTAATATGAAAATACTAGATTTACAATTCAAAAAGGTGGTATCTCCAAAACTACATTTCTATCTTAGGTGCTTTTATAGATCGTATGAATTGTAATATTACAAGAGTATTAATCATAGAGAGAGACAAAAATTAGCTCATAAGATATAAACTCTAAGGTCAATTGATATTTTGATTAGGCAAATGTCTTGTTCTTTTGTAGACTCCTCCAGCTTTTGGAGAATACAGCTCCTCAATGCGCAGGGCTCTTAAATGTGGTCTGATACCTTGTGCCCTCTGGACTGGAACGGTATTCGTCTTTTGCACAGGCCATCTTCCCATCACCTCGTACCCTCTCTGCAACTAGAAAGCAATTATTTGAGAAACAAGCCAATATTGATAACACATAATTTTACAGTGTATAAATTAGTTCTGACATTTTACCCTGAACTACACTTTACAATATAATGATTTCCAAAATTTGGCACCCTATCAAAATCCCTCATATATATATATATATGATTCTGCACCATATTATATTTGAATAATGATCATTTTTTAAAATTCCTAGAATATTATAAATGACACATTTACAATGAATGGAAAGAACTACATTTCCTTTTTTTTTTCTTAATGGGAAAATAAGGAGCATTAAACACTAAATCATTGTTTTCTCTTTCATGCATGATAAAAATGGAAATATACTGCTGTCTTTAATGTGCATGGAAAAGATTAAATGCCCTTTAGAAAGCACTGATAGCTTCTTACCTTCAGTGTTTTTGTATAAAATTAAAATCATCATCAAGTTTACACACCTCATTATCATTTCATTAATTACACTCTCAGCTTCGGATTGAATGCGTGGATTTGGTGGCAGGTGTGAGGTTTTAAGACAATTTTGCAGAAATGTCTTTCATCTGTTAATTACCATAAATTCTCAGATAGTGATCTAATAAACTTAAATTACTTTGTAATGAAAATTCTTAACATGATAACTATGTTATAGTGTGGTTAGAAAAAAAGAATTCCTCAAAAATTCTAACTCTTGGTTTTCCGTTTTATACTACAATTTCCAATGTTAGAGATGTGATTTATATGCCAAAACTGACAATGTGTGTACTTTGTATTCTTTCTAAAATAATTTATCACACATTACCTCAATGATTTGGTATAATTATAAATATTCTAAATGTTCTATAATGTAGAAAAATTCAAAAGTAAATATTTATGGAAGTGATTAATAGTGTTATGAAAGCAATTACCTTATTTGGAAATACTGCTAGAATATTTTTTTGTTTAGAACTTCTTTTAACCATTAAGTCATAAGTGTGTAAATTTTATTTCATTTTTCTCATCTTCTTTTTCCTTCCCTTAACTTTTTTTCAAAGCCATTTTTACAATGCCTACTATGCGACCAGCGCTCTGACAGGTGTTCTCTGCCCTTGCTCTGCTCACAGTAGTGGGCTGGACAAATGTAAGAAATAATAAGGATTCACACACAACTCCATTAAACCACAACTATAACAGGATCAAATTATAAGCCTATAAAATATGTGTCCTCTCTTTTTAGATATAAAGACACAAGGGGCACAAATAATATCTCAGTGGAACCTGAAGGACGAGCAGTATCTATGCATGGAGAATGGTATCTAGAGCTAGGTTTACATGCAAAAATTATGAATCTCCACATGAAAATTACAAAGATCAGATTGTTAAATAAATACAAAAATATTATATTTCTATTCGTTATCATGATATGGTCAAGAGGAATGGTGGAGATTATGGCTAATTATTCCTGAATTCACCCACTTAACCTTCCTGGTCCCATTTTGCACATTAGACATCTGTCTGCAGTCATTTACGAAGGCTTGTCATTTCCCAAGACTGCATTTGCCCTGGCACGTTTGGACCAACCTCGTGGTATGACTGCACAACAGTGGAATGGAGAAATAAAAGGAGAAACACTCAGAATATGTCATAGAACGTTTCAATATTTGGTAATGTCTAATAAAGTAGATTGTTAATCTCTTCCTGAGCATTGAACTTAAATTGGAGAAAAGAATGTTTTATTGAGAGGCTGTATCAAGCTTTGGCATCAAAGATCATGAGATTCTATCTAGGCTTCTTCCTAGATGCTTTTCCACTTTTGCTACTTTGGATAAGTTTTTAAATGGCAGCATTCTGATTTTTCTTTATAAAATTAAGAACGCAACTCACACAGTTGTTGAGAGTGTTATATGAGATGTGCGTGTAAAATCTAATGCTGATGTGAGAAATAAATGATTTACAAAGTGCAGAGTGCTGATATATTGCATGACACATTCTAGGTGTCCAATCCCTTTTTATCTCCCAACATGTACTAGAAGAAACATTTAACACTGTCAATTTAAAAATTAAGAAAAAATGAATGAAATATAGAGTTCATTGGTTTTGTGGGCAAAATAATCAAAGAACTTAACTAGTTTACTTTCGTTTTTTTTGTGTGTGGGGAAGACCAGCCCTGAGCTAACATCTGTTCCAATCCTCCCCTTTTTGCTGAGGAAGACTGGCCCTGGGCTAACATCCGTGCCCACCTTCCTCCACTTTATATGGGACGCCGCCACGGTATGGCTGACAGGCAGTGCGTCGGGGGAC
Organism: Tapirus indicus; assembly: GCA_031878705.1. NCBI lineage: Eukaryota > Metazoa > Chordata > Mammalia > Perissodactyla > Tapiridae > Tapirus > Tapirus indicus. The sequence goes on from CM062918.1 coordinate 7,706,884, forward strand.
GCTCGGGATCCGAACTCGCGAACCCCGTGCTGCCAAGCGCGGACTAAACCGCTGCGCCACCGGGTGGCCCCCTAACTAGTTTACTTTTTATTCAGATATTCTGTAGGCCACACTTTGGTTTAAAACTTTTGTATTGAAGATCACTATTCCCCTTAGCTCCTGTTTTTGTGTGGACATTAGACAAAGAGGGCAGTATATCTCTAAAGCAGGCCTGGGATCTTTGGTACTCGTTTGCATTTATACCTATTTAAATCAAACTAGACATTTAAACATATTGAAAATATCTAAGAATCTTAACATCTTTTTGGAGGGTTGGTCCTAAAGCTTAATGTGGCTAAATGATCTGTGGAAATGACAGATTTGCCATAAAAATATTCCCATACTGAATACCATCTTAAACAACTTGTGGCAAGCCTAAAAGAAAGCTAACATCATCTGCCTTTTTTAAAGGCTGAATTAAAGAAAATGTTAATACAGATATTCAAGGAGTTTTAATTGTCTCTTAGAGGAAAGAGTAGTCTAAGTAGAGAAGTAAAAATGTATTTGATTTTTAAAAACAATTATGTAAGTGTGCTTGCTTACAAGTGCATCCATTATCACTGTTAAGGGTAGAAGGGAGGTTGGACCATCATTTTGGTATTTCTTGCACATTTCAGTTTTTACCAGAAAATAGACATTTAAAAAATAAGATGATTAACAATATCTCTTTAGCACTTTCAGAAATAATCACAGTAATGATAGCTAACATTTATTGATCACTTTCAACATATATGACTCTAGGCTAAATATTATACATGGCTTATCTCAGTTAATCCCCACCTACACCCTGGGGGTAAGTCTCTAGTATTATGCTGATTTTGTACATTAGGAAAAAGAATTAACTGTCCAAACTGCCATGGCTAATAAATTGAGGAGTTAAAATTCGGACAAAGACAGTATAAAAGAGTTTAATTGGAAAATTATGGTGCATTTGCTTTGCATTGACAAGTAAATTACATTCTGATCTTGTATACAGAAAAAAAAAACAAAATAACCAGTTTGTAGACAAATATGTGAATGTGGTCCTATTAACATTGTATTTATTTATCCTACAATATCTCAACCTTTTTTCTTGACCTGTCATGATTTTGTAAACCCAGTTAGGAAATAAGCAGATTCTTTTCCTATTCATTTTACGTATTAACTGATTTGCAATGCAGTCATTAAATACTTTAGAAGTATTTACTGTATATTTTATGTGGAATACTGGCAGAAAATCCCTTCCTCTATGAGAGCATTTTGCTATTTGAAGTGGACTAGATGAAGTGGTGCTAATTGAACACCTGGCATTCAACCTCCCTTTACTGTTCCCCTTATCCAGACAACATTCTGCAAAGGGAATTGAGTACTTTAAAAGACTGAGTAAAAGTAGAATCCCAAAACATGAGTATTTCATTATAATGAAATTTTACTATAAAATTTGTTATCATTACTAATCAGATTAATTTGCAAACTTTTGCCCTTTCTTATGCAAAAACATAAATATATTTCAAATAGAGCAATAAGTCATTAAGCTGATATCATTACGTTTCTAAGAAAAGATAAAGATTATTTGTGAAACAATAGACCATCGTCTTTCTTTTAGGACAGGACAACATTAAAAATAGAACACATGAGATTGCTTACACACACACACACACACACACACACACACACATATATATTTATATGTGAATGTGTTTAGCATATGCACACGACTAGCACAGGGATCCTATAAACTATTTAATCACTAAGTAGTATGACCAAATATGCATGTCTAAGATTGAACATGAGAAAATATATTTATAGACTGTGACAAAATTATTTTAGATAATATTATTATCTTTTGGATAATGACATGGTACTGAGAATTGTTTCCCTTGGATTAATTGTCTGGTGTGTGATTTTTAATTAGCTGATTAATGAGATCTCTTAACTATTGGTTCTGAACCAAATAAACAGCAGAGTCCAGAGTGGTATATTAGACACAGGGATTCACATGACATATCTTCCTGTGGATGAGCATAAGGCATCCCTCTGGCCTTCGCCCTGCAGGGCATAGGATTTGGAAAGTCAAGCCTGGCCTACATTTCAGCCCTTAGTGGCCCCTAGGCCAGATATCTTTGTGCAGGGCGAAATGGCACAAAATTATGTGACTGCCCTGCTTTGCTTTCTACTATTTTCTACCCCTTGGTAAATGAACTTCTAATACTACCGCTGTCACAAATAAGAGCAGTTAGAAAAATGCAAGCTTTCCCAGCAGTGTGGAAAATCCAGTACATTGACAGCAATAGTGGAAATAATAACACATGTTGTTTTAGGAAGGCAGGTCCTAGTGAATAAAATGGAGGAAGAGTCTGAACCCAAGAGGTCAATGGATTTCAGGCTCACTGCGGTTATAAGCATTTCTCCAATTTGAGGAGAAGCAAGTCAGGGATGTGGGGAAAAATTAAGGGAGGTATACTCTTTCAATATTGTTCCTTAAAAGGGAGTGCAGTTAATCATCCCTCTATAAAAAAAGAAAAATACACATAAGTATCCATCTACCAGGAACAAGAGTGTGCAAATATGGAGAGTGACAAGATTTGCCTTAAAAAAGGCCATAGTTTCAAGTAAATAATATGTCTTTTAATTAAACAGGAAAAATTATTATCATTGCCAACTATAGACAATGAGTTTAAAACGAGCTGTGCAACAAAAAGGATAACTTGCCACGATGCTTGGGGAGGTCATCAAGAAAACGTGACCACCATTAACCCCAGGAGCTGGACCCAGGCTGTTGGAGGCTTCTCACCCACTCCCCCTGTCTTTGGAATGCGCATTCTGCTTGCCTTCCTCACTTCCAGAAGCTGCTCCAAGGATACAGACTTGAGATAGAAATGGTGTTGAGACTATCTGGACTGCGCATGTGATTGAACCCAGCTAAGGCCTCTATTTAAAGTTTTAAGATTTTGGCAGGCAGGTGTGGAAAACTACTCATCCTGCAGCCACCCAAGACAAGCCTCATAAGTTCCCTTGCTTATTAAAACTGCAATCTACCAATCTGGAGTGATCTGCCTCTTTCTTTGGTCTCTTCTTGCCCTCTGTGAGTACAGGGACCAGTTTCAGATTACAGTTTCGAAGCAACACAGGATGTAGTAAAAAACTCCTCAGGTTAATCTTTATTGACAAAATAATTTTACAGAAAGGATGGTGACCTTTCATTGATATACTTGGTAGTCGATAAATCATTCCTAAGAATTTGTTGCAAACTGCAAACCCATCATTCTGGGCATGCATTCAATAAATTTTTATTGTGCATAAATGCTGTGCTGTGTTTTGTGCTAGGCCTAGGCAATTCACAGATACAATTTATAGTCTTTGTCTTCAAAGGGCTCATATTCAAAGATGGGGAGACAGACAAGTTGGTAATTACCAGAGGATGTCTTAAGTGTTCAGTGAAAATAAATCAGTGTTTGGGAGAATACAAGTGGAGCACTCCACAGAAACTTGGTTGTTCAGGAAGGTTTCTAGAAGAGATGATGGCTATGGTGAGTTGTGAAGAATAAGTGGAAATTAACCAGGCAAAATAAGAAGGGCTAGGACAAAAAGCCACCATGGATTCATGCACATTGAGACAGGAAGGAGCCTGGGAACATGGGAACATGAAATATTTCAGAATACATCAAGGTAAAGTGAGGAAGGGGCAGTGATAAGGGATAACATTTGAGCAACAGAATCAGATTATGAAAGCATATTAATTTTCTATTTCTGCTGTAATAAATTATTACAAATTTAGCAGCATAAACAACACAAATTCATTATCTCATCGTTCTAAAGGTCAGAAGTTTGGGTTAGCTTGACTGATTTCTCTGCTCTGGGTTTCACAAGGCTCATACCAAGGGGTTAGCCTTCTGAGCTCTTATCAAGAGGCTCTGGGAAGAATCTGCTTCTAAGCTCATTCTGGTTGGCAGAATCTAGTTTTTCATGGTTGTAAGACTGAGGTCCCGCTTCCGTGATTGTTCCTATATACTGCCTGCATTCCTTCTCATGTTTCCATGTCATCCCCTTCAGCAATGGAGGGTTCAGTTCCTCTCAAGCTTTGAATCTCTCTGACTTCCCCTTGGACCCCGTCTTTATGACTGACTCGTCATCTGCATCCCTCTTCTGCCTTCCTCTTCTTCTTTTAAAAACTCATGTGATTAGATTGAGCCCGCCATAATAATCCAGAATAATTTCCCTATTTTAAGGTCAGCCGAATGGTAACCTAGTCCTTTCACAAAAGTACCTAGATTAGTATTTGATTAAGTAGCCAGAGGATGATCTTAGGGGACTATCTTTACAGTTCTGACTGCCACACAAGGTAATTTTTTTCAGGTGAAATGAAAGAAATCAGCTTTATCTTGAAGCAAAATAATTCTGAGACACGATTCTGTGTGTAGAAGTAACAGAATCAACTCCACATTTTAGAAAGATTTCTCCTATAGCAATGTGCAATTTGAAATATTAGAGTGAGGGAGACTGGAGGCTTCAGGTAGATCAATTAAAATGCTCTTTTAGGAATTAAGCTCAGAGATAATTGATCAGGATAATAAGATATTAAGAGGGAGGAGATATCAGAGGGGATAGATTTGAATTTCTCTAAGAAAGTAAAATCTGCTGGACTCTGTTCCTGATTGGTTATGAGAGAACAGATTCAAGGATGACTCTCATTTTTGGTTTTGGTGACTAGATCAATAAGATAACCTTTACCAAAGCATGAATGATATCCAGAAGAAGAACAGACTTGAGTAAGAAGGAAATATTGTATTCAGGTTCAAAGAAAACTGATTCATTCCTGTTTAGAAATGTTGATTTTCAAAAGCCCATGGGATTACATAACCTCTAATCAGTTATCAGACATATAAGATTTGAACATAAAAAGTGAATTGAATTGGCTACAAAGATTTGTGAATAACCTGCGACAGGTACTTCAGAAAATGTACATTCACTGAGAATAGAAATCAAAATTATAATTTTCTGAATCCTCAGCAGAGGAGTAGAGAGACAATGAGTCAAAGAAAGAATGGACATGGTAGAGGATGGGAAATGAAAAACGAGAGACTAGTTAATAACCGATAGTATAGTTTGAGAATATTATGCAGACATTAGGAAATATCCATTTTGTACATCTAACATGTAAAATCATCAAGAGAGATAATTTAGTTGAAAGTGGAAATGTTCAGGAGAGGGCATATATTTATTTCTCTGTGTGTTGATAAGAAGGGGATTAAATCAACATGTACACACCCACATTCACAAGATGCTTATCTCTGCACAGAGGGAGGAAGAGTCACTTTTCATTTTTCTTGTATCCATTTAAAACAAAAACAAAAGCACAGGGATTATTTTCAAAATGTTACAAAACAAAGAGGGACATATGTACATTCATATGATGCAATTCTTTATAGAAATGCTCATAAAAGGATACTTAATGCATAGTTTATGATTTATGCTAATAAAAACCATATGTACAAGGCTAGAGAACAATATGAACTTTGTAAGAGGTTATCCTCACATACAACAAACACCAAAATAATTTTTATTTTCCTAATTTTTATTTTTAAAATATATTACTTTTAAAAACTGAAAAAATCACTAGTCTTATTACCAAAAAGTGAGGCAAAATATATTTAATAGAAGGTAATATACGAAAAGAGAGTGAAATTGATGGTATAAACTGCTTAAGAAAATGAGAGGAGATGGGATTCAGGTGACACTTACAGTTATTGCTATCCAATGCAGTAACATCTCCTCTACTAAAGCTGGAGGGAAGCGTATGAGGATGATTGATGATGCTGGTAAGTTTGGAGATGGAAGGCCTGCAAGCCATTATGTTCTGTATTAAGTAGGACTCAAGGTATTGTGCTGAGTGTGATGGGGAAAGTTGCCAGGGCAAGGGCTTTGAGGAAGGTGTAGTAATATTTAGAAATAGCTATCGTATGGGCTAGGAAAGGAAAGTGCTTAAGGAAAAAGGACTAATTGTTCTCTGAGGGTTTTATAAGGTTTGAAGAACCTTTATAGAGCCATAGAAATTAAGACAGTTTGAAAATGATGCAAGAATAGACAAATCAGTGGTACACAATAGAAAGTCCAGAAACTGGCCCATACAATCAACATAATTCATGAAAGATGTGCTATTGTACAATGGGTAAGTTTGGGCTTTTTGATAAATGATGTTGGAACAAGTAACTATCCACAGTTTAAAAAAAATGAAATTGGATCAATTCCAGAGATATCAAAGACTTAGATTTGTGAGGAAAGCTGTAAACAATCTAGAAGTTCTCATGGAAGAATATCTTCCTAACTTCAGAGTAGAAAATGGTTTGTTTATTATTTTAACTGAAGTACAATTAACAGGAAATAAGCTCCACAGATTTTAAGTATTCAATATGTTTTGACTATCATACCTGTGTAATCATCACAACAATCAGAGTATAGAATATTTTCATCACTGCAGAAAGTTCCCTTGGGCTCCTTGCCTATCAGTTCCCAGTATCTGTGCTAATTAGCAACCACTTTCTGATCTCAGTCATTACAGATTAGTTTGGCTTCTTCCTGGACTTAATATAAATGGAATCATAGATTATGCAACCATTTGTGTCCAACTCCTTTGGGGAAAGTAATTTATTCTTTGTTATTGCTGGTTAATATTCCATTACACAAATGCTGTGATTGTTCATCCATTTTCCTTTTGAATATTCTTCTAGAATTCTTTTGTGAACAAATATTTTTATTTCTCTTGGGTGAATAACTCTGAATAGAATTCCTAGGTCAAAGGATAGACGCTTGTAAAACTTATTAGATACTACTAAACAGTTTTCCAATATGGATGAAAAACTTATATTCCCACTAAAAATGTGTGAAAGGTCCAGGTACTCCACATCCTTGCAAAAACTTGGCATTGCTATTTTTGAAATTTTAGCCTTTCTGGCTAGTTTATGACTATATCTTATTTTGCTTTTAATTTGCATTTATCTGGCAGTATTGTTGAATTTCACATTGTATAATTATTTTGATATCCTTTTTTGATATGTGTAAGACCTATGCCAATTATTTTTATGGATTTTAGAGGTTCTTTATATAATCTGATGCTAGATTTTGAAAGATCCATGTGTTACAAGTGTGTCACTCACCTTTTCATTTTCTTATCAGTGTTGTCCACTTTTCCACTCGATCCTTTAACATTTTGCCATGGTTATTGTCAATCTATGTCTGAAAATTTCTAAATTTGGATCATCTCTAAGTAACCTTCCACTGACTCTTCTCTGAACTGTGGTGTATATTTTCTTGCCTTATTTTGGGTGTCTTGTAATCTTTGATTATAAGATGAACATTTTGTATAAAAATAAAAGTAGAGAACAGTGTAAATAATATTTACCTCCACAAAAGAGTTTGCATTTTTTCCCTTTAGGTCTCTATAGTGGGAGCTGAATCCATAGAATCTGTAGATGAAGTAAATATGGAATTTGTTTGTGCTTTAGTTTTATTTAGCTCACCACTGGATTCAAATATTTTGAGCATGGAATCTGTATTTTCCAATGAATAGGGCCTGGGAATGGAGCACTTCTCTGATTCCAGTGATCTGCTTCATAGTTGAACTGGCAGCTTCTGGAGCTGTGACTGATCTTTTCCTGCTTTGAAAACTGATTATTAAGTTTTGGGGATGCTACCAGGTTTTCTTTGCTCCTCAGTTGCACCCTCCACTTTCTGTGCCTTGAAATACCTTATTCAGCTCTGTTGTCCTTCCCCAGTCTTTGCAGGCCAGCTGTCCTACACTTTATCAAGATCATGAAAGTCTCCGAGGTCCTGTTTCAAACCTTTCCATCATGCAGGCTTTGAGGAACCTGTGAGAGCCCCTGCTTGACTCGGGAGACAGACTCTCATAGCTTTTATGTTTTGTCTACCCGGGTTGAGAAAAATTTGGTGGCTTGGCACAGAGTTGCTCTGTGTGTGGGACTCCTCCACATTTTCTGAAGTTTTGTTTATTTAGGGTCCTTGATGTCCTCAGTTTCTTTTTTTGTGGGTTTCAAAATTCTGACATTTAGGTTACATATCCTGTTTTTGAATTGCTTATTTCTCAAAATTGTATTGGTTACATTGGGGGTCTCTTTATTATTATTCTCTGAATTGGATATATTTAAAATATAAATTCTATATTAAATATGTATTTCATATTATAAAATGGAAATAGGAATTTATAAATGAGGCAATTTTTATTTGGATGTTCATTAGCTGCACGCATATTAAATAAATACAAGGGGAAGAGAAATTCCTACCCCCAAAAGAGGAATCCAGTGTATTTACAATTAAAGACTTAGTAAGGACATATCAGTTTCTTTCAAGTATTTTGTCACTGTATCCTATTTTTTCCATAACTTGAACCAATTGACATCCATCTGAAGATCCATATAATGCACTATGTAGAATCAAGTCATTTCTTTATGTAAAAAACATTTAGGGAGCTCTAACTCAAAAAATGAAGATTCATCATCAAGAACTCTTTAGTAGTAATTAGGTCTAATCTTAAAAGAGTTTTGAAAAGTTTGGACTTTCTTAAGATCTGGCATCTTAATTAGACACTACTAGTATTCAATCTCTTTGGACCATCCTCTTTGCTAAACTTTGTCTCATAAAGACAGGAATCCTACCCTTGACTCCCTTCCAGCTGCTGACATTCTTCACATACACAATGTGTTTGTTGATGACAAGTTCCTTCCTGTTTTACTTGTGCAAATCAGTTACTCCTGGACTCCCTATTACTGTGTCCTTGCCTTTGTTACCAATTTCGGGGCACTTAATGTCAACTGCTTCCCTGAACACATCCATGTTTTGTTGGGCTTTCTTTTTAGAGTGTGAAGAATGGTTATACTTCCCATGTCATACTTTCAAAGGCTTCTCATAGTACAGAGTTAGTCAAAGTTTAGGTTCTTATTTCTGCTGTCAATATTTTGAGAGGTAGATATCCTTGCCTCGTGCCTCTTTGTTGGTAATGAATCTGATTATATTTAGCTTTGTCAGTGATTTCCTAGATTTCTGTTCAAGAATTCAAAAATCTCTACCCTAAATAGTTGTTTATGGGAAGAAATTTTATTTTTATTTTTAGTAGTTTATACCATTAAGTTTATCCCTAGCCATATGAACATACAACTGAATATTAAGCAATATGAAAATACAAGGCAGAATTCTAGGTGCAGTCTAGGTGACACACTAGTGAGGAAAATTGGTTATCCATATGTGGAAGGGTTACTGGCTTCCATTGGCCTTCAAAAGAAGCATATCTACCAATCAAAACATAATAAATTCTACAGGTCTCTACCCTGCCATATGTGTCACATGAAAGGAAGAAGGGGAAATAATGTTCAGTGAGGGATCACTCTCATGTGTGAGGCATTGTTGATATTCATCTTGATATTCTTGATATTCATCTCATTCTGTTCTTGCAAAAAATATTAGGTATATTTTATAGTCATTTACCACAAGCAAAGGTGAAAAGTGGATGATATTAAGTAAATTCTGTTAGATTACATAATCTTTCAGCAGTAGAACTAGAAATAGAATGGCTAATAATTTAGGATACTTCTTGGTCTGGTTTCAACAAGCTAACTTGGAGCGACAGTTCTCAATGTGATGCTTATCAGAGGCAATGCAGCTAGAATCTTTCTGGAAGATCAAAAAGAGTAGACATTAAAATCCAATATGGTATCCTCCATATGTGTCCTAGAAGTCTGAGCTCTCCCTCTCACGTACGAGCTGGTAATTGTCATGCTTCCTGACAGAAGGATACAAGACATGCTTCCACTTTTGCCACATCTGTTAGTTTTGCCACTTTAAAGGTTGGGAAGAGCCAGAGATGAGAATCTAGAGTTATTTTAAACCTCTGTTTCTTCAGTGCTTCTGGAAAGAATCAAACAGCTTCTTATCATGAAAAGATTGCAAATTATTTTTTCCTACCCTCTTTAGAAAAAAGAAAAACAGTAATACTGCCAACAAAGTGATTATGTCTTTGAATCTGGACAACACTTTCCAGATCATATTATTCAATTTCAAGATATCCATTAAAAATTCAAAATTGAAAAAAAAATCATACCCAGATTTAGAGTATTAATATTTAATCTACTTAGTTGGATAGCATATAAATACTGGAGATTAAGCCATTAGAATGAATGCAAAAAGTATTGATAACTGTTAAAGATGAATAGAGGGCCTTTCGGGGATTGAGTATAGTTTTCTCTTTACTTGAAAACCATCATTATAAAAACTTGAGAAAAGAATTTTGCCTCTGAATATAATATGTGAGTATTCACATTTACATCTGAATTTATGCATTTCTCTTTCTTTAAACTTGTGTCCACAGCTGTGGAGGTATATAGAGGTATAATCTAAATAGTAATACAATCTTCTTATGTGAGGCCTGATTAGGCTGTGCAGGGTATACTACACAAAAACACTGAGAAAGGAAACCTAGATGTGTAAATGACACCTAATGAAGTAATCAGTTCTCTGGACCATCCACCATGGAAAGGAACATTTACATCTTGAACAGTTACTGTTATCTTAAAATATCAAAATGCGCCAAGGTAAATGAGAAATTATTTTTAAATACTGTGATTTTTCATGTTCTTAATGTTTAATCATTTAAACCACTTGTTTCTTGTAATCAAAGATAATTCAGGTTCGTAAGAAATATTAGTATTATTTTGTTTCATTTTTAGGCATTCCCTAGAAACCATCACTAACATAATGCTTCTCAATGTTTACACAGTTGAAGTCCTCTCACAACTGGTCTTGTCTAGATTCCTCCAAATTATGCTCGATTGCACACTTAATTTAGTTATTAAAGTGTGATGTTTTGGAAAACAATAATTTAATAATTGATGATAATTACTGCACTAAAAACTTAAAATGCAAGCTATACAAGTTTGAAAAAAATATACACATCTTGAACTGATTAGTAGTTCAGAAATTCCCAACCTTGAAGTGGTGTAGCACATGAGGATCTGTGTGCACTCTGTGCTGGGGACTGTGACCTCTGCAGGCACCTCCTCTCCTTTTTAAGCCACTTTCAATGAGACTTTTTATATTCTTCATGAGTCCTCTTTTAAAACTAAAGATCCCCAAGAAGGACGTTACAGCTTAACCAATTACTGCAAAAAGGGGAGGTCTGTTTCTTTCCCTCTACCTCCCTCCAAGCTCTCCTGAGGAGGAGAAAATCATAACATCGTGGCCCTTTGAGCATATGGTGGGGCCAATGCATGTTAGAAGTTCACATAAACATGTTTATCTTTGGGTTGTCTCTCATCTAAGAGGGTCTTTATTCTTTCTCCCTTTTACTCCCCCTCACATTCCCTATCTACCCTTATCAGGTTCTCATCAACATTTTAAGTTTCTATTCCAGCTGAGGGCATGATTTCAATGTGACTAATGGGATAGTGTATGGTCTTACTTAGACCTTGACCCCAAGTTTGCTCCAATTCAATGTTTAGCTTTGGTGTATCTGCCGTTGAGCACTTTGTTTTCCTTTAGTTCTTATTCCTTGTGTGTGAAGATCTTTTAGGAAAATAATTGGTCAGGGTGTTTTGTTTTTGTTTTGGTAGAAAACAACTACTACCAAATGTTTCACATTTTCTTCCTCAAATTGTCTCATGGTGCCTCTGTTGGCAGAATGTACACACATGCTTGCTCTTCTAGAGAGTCTAAGAGAAGCATATTTTTAATCTGTATTCCCTGTTGTATTGGATGACAAGCTAGGTTAGGATTAGAATTGGCAGTGAAAATGCCAATGTGCAGAAAGTTTGCTGTGGGCAAGATACAGACACCACTATATTCCTTTAGTAGATATGATAAAAAAATTCCACAAACAGCCTTATCACGTTATTGCATAACATATGGACAGGACATAGCACTTGGGAGCAAAACTGTGTTCTTATTTATTCCATTGTGAAATGCATTTCCGGGCATGTAATGAAGCATGATGGAAATAATCCTCACGTTGTGGGTTTCAGCGCATTCAACTACAGTGGGTATTTTTAATGAATGCTAAAGGAAAATGAGAGTTCTTGTATAGAGACCTCTGTCATTTTCTCTGAAAAATATGGGATGTAAAAGTCTTAATGAAAATATAATTCTTAAAGCAAGGAATAAACAGGAAAATAAGAAAACGATGTTCCTAAAATATTCTATCTCTAAGAATAGAACTAGAATAACTGCTTAAAGGAAAAAGAATGTTTTGCAGTTAAAATAGCAGGATTTACCATATAAATGGGAAATTAAGGATGACTTCATGATAGAAGTCAAGGTTGGGAAGAATTTCTTTAGTAGAAATATTCGATCTTTGAGGCTAGTTGTTTTGATCTCACATCACTCTTTTTAATCCAGTTACAGTAGAAATACTTCTCTACACCCAGCTAGGGCTGCAGTTTTATATGAAGGCAGGAAAGGATCAGCTCCCAAGCTCTCTCACACGGCCGACGGCAGGATTTACTTCCTCCGGAGCTGTTGAACAGAAGTCACTCTCAGATCCTTGCCACATGGGCCATTCTAAAGGGAGCTCACAACGTGGCAACTTGCATCTGTCCATAGTAAACAGAGCTAGCAATGAGATGACTATAACCTCTTTTTTTTTCTTCAGAACCTACATTTAACTGATTTTAAAGATTGAGATAGGAAAGAGGGGTATTTTTCCATTCATTTTAGGTCCTGGAGGGGTACAGGCACTTAGAGAGAACTGAAGGAGAAGAAAGAGAATATATTGAGTGAAAATTCTGAATAATACCCAGAAAGGGATTGGAAGAAGTAAATCAGTGAATGGCATCCCCTGAAATGTGTAGAAAGGAAACCAATAATGAGAACACTTGAGCAAGTCCCTGTTACTGGAACAACTAATCTTATGGATAAATGAAAATGCAAACATATTTGAAATAACCGCATAAGGAATGTATTTGACATAAACATATATGGAATTTTACCATAAAAAAACTTCAAAACATGCTGGTCATTATTTGGTTTCTTATACTGTGCAGGTGGCTGAACACTGATGAGATTTACCATCAGGCACAGGCAGTCATTGTTCCAGCACTGCCACTGACCCAGATTTAAAAGGAAAATGCTATATGTCAATGGAAGATTACGGTTCATAAATTTTTTTCATTCCCCTAGCCAAATTCCATTAGAACTGCTACAACTACCCGCTTAATCAGTGTCTCACTGGGTCAATCAGAATTCTTAAGTTAAAATGGATTAAGAAGTAAACAGTTTACTTGTCCCATAATTACTACTCAGTCAAGACCATAACCAGAGCAATGAGCTGACTGACTTTCCTGTATCAGAAAGGGATCTAAAAAGAGGAACGAGATTACTCTGATGGGATGTAGAGGTGAGATCAATCCTAGCATCATAACCAGCAATCAGAATGTCACTCGTAATAAAGAGAAAGACTCCATTACTGACCCTTGACCTCTGAGAGTTTTTGAGTCTCCAAACTTCCCCCTTTATTCTTTGCCCCACATCTGTGCAATCTGAAAAGAAAGCCCATCTTCCTTTCTCCCCTTAGCATCCCTCAAAATTTCAAACCACATGAGATCCAGGTCACAGGAGGTAACCTCAACCCATGCTCTACCTCAAAAAACAATTAAAAATGCAAAACTGCTTGCCTCCCTCTGACTCTACCACCCTGCCCGTACCTCACTCCCATCCTTGTTTCACTTCTAACTGAACCTGATCTCTTTTCCCTGGGGAATCCTTTTGCTATTTTCTATGTGAACGATATCTTTATTTTACGTCTATTGATGCCTGTGTGTCATTCATAAACATTCATAAACTCCTGGATGGAGATGGGAGTGAGTGCCCAGCAGCTAGCAGAGGATGATGGATGCCCAGTAAAACACTGCTGCACCAAATAATTGCAATGAACAGGTGGATGGATGGATGGATGGGTGTATAATATAGAAGACGTTTCTCTACACAAAGGAAAGAAGGGATGGGGTGTGTCACTGGAAAGTGAACAGTAGAAACTAGAAACCTTACAATTATATAAGCCTAAATTATGATAGTGTTTTTTTTTTTTTAAGAAAGATTGGCCCTACACTAACATCTGTTGCCAATCTTCCTCTTTTTTCTTTTTTTTTCCCCAAAGCCCCAGTACATAGCTGTGTATCATAGCTGTAGAGTTGTAGCTCTTCTATATGGGATGCCTCCTCAGCGTGGCTTGATGAGTGGTGAGCAGGTCCACGCCCAGGATCAGAACCAGCCAACCCTGGGCTGCCAAAGCGGAATGTGCTAATTTAACTGCTAAGCCACCGGGCTGGCCCCTGATAGTGTTCTTAGTTCATAATTTTTTTTAAGGTCTCTTTGGCTCATCTCTCTCAAAAGCATACCATATATAGACAACTTCTATGATAAACAATACTGGTGTGAAATTTACCTTTTAGAACTTATCTTGAAAAGGTTTATTAACTCAACTTTTTACACAAACACCATTTTGGGCAAATTGAGCTTTGCTGTCCCGGCAAAATGCCTATTTACAGGTGAGAAAATCCATTTTAAGTCACAACAATTGATTTATGTTGAGTTCTTAGCAGGTCACTTGGAAGAGAAAGGTGAGAGTAAAGAAATGAAAAGAAGGAGAGATTTAATGGAATTCCTACCAAATACACACACATATATATTATACACAAATACATATACACCCATATATTATATACAATCTCAGATGTTTTATATATCTCTTTAAAACATCTGAGATTATAAGATGTGAGTTCAGTTACCTCTTCACAAAGGAAACATATTGAAAACAAATAGAAAACAGGAAAATCATCCTGTCAAAACCTATGGATAAAAGTTAGATTTTAACATGATTAGGCTTTTTTATTGTTTTTGATTTTATTTGTGTCGCCTATTTTTTAATTTAGAAAATTCCAGAACTTTCAGCACTTTCTTCTTAGAATATTGTTTAAAGCAAGAGTAAATCTGTAAAACACCCTGGGAAGCCTGGGACTTCATCTTTCTGTGTTGTGTACTGGGAAGGAGAATGCTCAGCAGGACAATTTTTGAGGGCAATTTAAAATCATTGTTCTTTGTAATTTTCTTCCATTACTGGCCCACAGATACCAGTAAACATACAGTGCAGACAACCCAGTGATCTCAACTACTTCCCCCACCCCTCATCCCCACACAAAACTGGTAAGACTGTGAGGTCACTATGCATTTCAGCATTTTGAAATGTTAAAACTAAGAAGCAAAAACGTTTCCCAACCTTACCAGTGTTTGGGTGTGACAGTACTGACTGTTTTGAAGTCACAGTAACTATAATGTCTGAATTTTGTTTGACAGCTGATTTCCGCCAGGCATCGCTCTTGCATTCATGCTAGAGCGCTGTGCAGCAAAATCGAGCCCAGCATCCGGAAACAAGGAAACAGAAGAAGCCGGCCTTGTAGTGAAAATTTAAACAGTAACTGTCAACCAATTATTTGCAGATGCATTTTTCCCCTGATTTGACATGGATTGAAATGTAAAAATATTTTTCCTATTAATTTTGACTTCATATTTGCCACAACTGCAGTTCTTATTTTGCTTTCTTTTTGTGGTTTCTTTTTTTCAACTTTAAACAGACAGATATAGATAGATGATATAGATATAGATATATAGATATAGATGATATAGATAGACATAGATATAGATATAGATAGATAGATATAGATATAGAGACAGATAGAGAGGCACTGGTGGAGGTGGAGATAGAGATGACAGAGACAGAGATAAGGATAGGGATAGAGATAGATATAGGTTCCTACCCTCTTGCTAGAGGATCTTTGATTATGTACTCACATCAATGATTGATGTTTTCACAGCTCAGCATTTTGATAATGTAGATAATTCAAGAAAGAACAAATTTCTGGAACTGACTTTTGAATTGTATCTTTTCATTTTGCTATAAACAATAAGGCATAGTAAAGTCTAAACAGGAAATTATTATTACTCTAAGACTTTTAAGGTGTTAAAATTATTCTTATTAGTATCAGAGTTTTCCAAGCAGCCCATGTCGAAGCAGCCCATTTTGCACATGGGTTACCTTGTGGACAATGTAAGTGCTAAGACCAGTCAAATCAACCAATCATTATCCAATTATTAAATAGTGAAAACACACCAGTTCACTGAAATCTGAAATTATCTTTTCAGGTTTTACATTTACGTGATTTGATGTCAGAAATATATTAAAACATTAAACATTTAAAAATGTTACAGTTGGCTGCACATGTTCCAAATGCTAACAGTTTGGAATTATCACTTGTATTTTTTAAAATCATTTTCTAAAATATCAATTTCAGTGAAGTTAAAATATAGATACACAGATGTTCAACTATATTTTGCATTTTTTCCTACATATGTAATTTTTTAACAGTGCCCAGATAATGCGCTGGTGCTCATTTGAGCATAGATCTACTCACACCAAATGGGTCACAGCGTATTTTAATGAATAATTGATGGAGAAAACATGAACTTTTCTTGAGTAAAATCCAATAGGGATAGAATGAAAGGGGCCTAAGAATGGAAGGAGAGAGAGAAACCCATTAGAGGAGGGGAGTTTGAAATATAATGTGGAGTGGCATATACACAGTTAAATTATTTACATGCTGAAATATAACCATCTCACTAGCTCCCCATCCTCAGTGAAGCATGGGTTACTTGTTTGCAATTATTCTGTGCCCCTCCACGTAGGAGAATAATATTTTCCAACCCTGTGGAACTCAGGTATGGTCGTGTGACTTGGTTTACCCTGGGCAAGGCAATATGTGCAAAATGATGCATCATTTCTGACTAAAAGTTATACAAACCAAGGTGTGCTTCACTCAGGTCTTTTCCTTTCTGCTATTTGAAATGTTCTGGGTAGGAGCTATTCTGACAGCCTGTGTCCAGGGCAAAAAGAAGGCGTGGAGCAGAGCTGCAGCTGACCTGAGATGGGCATTCAGCATGAATGAGACATAACTTTGTTGTTATAAACCACTGAAGTTGGAGGATCGCTTTTTACCGTAGCATAACCTATGATATAGGCCATAAAGACTTGATGTATATTTCATTTAAGTTTGTTTGCTTGCTTGCTTCACAGCGGTTGAAATTAACTGCACAGGCTGAGTACTACTTTTCTGGCAAAAATGGTAGGCAAGCTGTGTATACCATAAGCAGGATGACGAGATGATCTGTAAACCAGACACATGGAAGTCAGAGCACAGAACCCAAGACAACCATGAAAAGCATTAGCCCCTCATGACTTACAGAATTAATTAGAAAGAAATTGGAAGTTTTGCAACTTACGGAATGGGAATTGGAGTCATTCTTAGTAGTAAAGGCCCTTGACATTAAGATTAAGATTATATATTAAGATATATAGATTATTTATAATAATTATTTCAGCTCAATTTGGATGAAAATATTTCTGACATATCTCTAAAAAATACTTTACAGTTGCAATTTTATATCAGTTTTTTTTCTTCTGGTGTGATTGATCATCTAATCATCCATGAGTAAATCAACCTTCCTTGCTAGTGAAATTAGTGGTTTATAGAATTTGTTCCTTCTGGTAGAATATTTGTGACAAATTTTCCGAGCATTGAGCCATGAACCATGTTAGGTTTAAAATGTCCTTTCAGGATTCCAGGTAAGCTTACCAAAAACATTTTTGTGGCCTTAACGTTATAAGCATTAAAGAAGATGCAAAATGTAAAAAAAAAAAACCAAAAACGCAAAACTTTAACCTCTGAAGGAAGAAATCCTATAATTTGTTTTCATTATGTTTTTTTTTACCTTGCAAAAAGGTTTTGTAAAAATATGAGAATGATAACAGTGGGATATAAATCCAGGGAAATTTATATAAGCTATTAGCACAAGAGTTTCCATTTTTCATTATTTATTTTTCTTTGAATGTTCATTGGTCTCACATAAAATGAAATTATATTTTAAACATCACATCAAATTGTAGCATACACATTCCCTATAGTGATCTTTGAAGCACCAATGAGGATATTAAAGAAAATCAAGAATATTTATAGCCAATTTTGAAGTGTAACTAAAATTAGATGTAGTTGATGATAGAATGAATTCCTCTAAATAAACTGTTTGTAGCACGTTATAACGATTAAGTATACTCTGTGCTACACCACATTCTGGTAAATTCCACCAAAGGAATGTAGCCCTAGAAGAGATCTCATAGATAAAGATAAAAAAAAAAATAGACCAAGAGTAGTCTGTGAAATACCTTAGCAGGTTTTGCTGACCATTTTGGAGGTGTCCATTACATAGTGACCAAATGCATCTTGTCTCAGGATTGAACGCTATTTAGAAATATTAGGAAAAGAATGCTTCAATGCAAAGTAGATATAAATATTCCAGGAAGCAGAAGTGTTATACTATAAGATGCAGATTTACATGTAACTATATTCACGTTGAGATGAAGACAATTTAAGCAGAGATTTGAAAGTCAAGTTAAAAGCTAGGCTTGAAATAATAGAAATCTTTGAAGAAGGGCTGAAGCCTTCAATTTGATCACCACAAAATTATCTTTTGTGGGGATCCATGGAGAATCAAATAATTAAATATAATCGCTGGTTAATGTATCCGTTAAGGAGGGACTTTTCAACTGGCTATTTTTAACACATTTCTGTTAGCTCCAAGCATCCGCTTCTTATCTTTCCAATCTTGTCTGAAAACTTCATCATCACTATTTCAGTTGCTTCAACTCTAAAAATTTACTTTTCCAAATAGAATGCTATTTGCAGTTGCATATAGTTTTCAAGTTTTGGTACAAAATGTCAGAATTTCACACTGGCTGAAACAGAATTTATATTTGTTTGCCCTTTGTGCTATACAGAGCAATTAATTTTAACTATAGAAAAGATTGACATCTATACACCTGGAGAACATGTAAATTAAAAATTTGTGGATATATTAATGTATAATTAACAATATCAAAATGTTTTTAGCAATATTGCCTCAAAATAATCATTATATTGTTTCAAAATTTAAATAGTTATTGCAAGAATTTGGATGATTTTCTATTCCTTACTTAATCTGCTATAAGACCAATGTTAAATTTAAATGAAAATTCACATTGGAGATGTAAAAGTTAAAATTGTAAGTGCTTTTAAATCTCTAGTACCACACAAATTATACAATGTATTTCTTACCTGAAGATTATTTCTATACTATTTCACATTTTTTCCTACATATTGATAATATGTTTTAGAACAACCAAACCAATAAATTATGCTATAATTATTTATAAAATATTCAATTTGTCCATGTTAAATATATACCTTTTGTGTTTCTGACCAGTTATCTTTTGGAAAGTAAAGTACAGTTTTTAAGGTAAGGTTTTGCTATTGTTGGTCTATGCCAAGATTTTACTCCACACTAAACACCAGGCTCACAAATTTTCATACCTTCTCACTCATCTGATCTAAACTTGGATTTCCTATGAGTTTTCTCATAGTCTAATCCATTAGACTATCTATCGGATCAGAATATCTGTAAGTTTCCTGAAGTATAAATTTAAATGCAACTTCAGTTACACAAATGTTTCCTAACCTCGTGAAGCATGTTGAAAATAAATTGGGAAGAAAAGTGCTCCTTTCTCCTCAGCATTTTCCCTCTGTATTCACTTTTGTTTTACATTTTGCTAGGCCTCTTTGTTGCCTTCTCCTTCTCTCTTCCTATCTTCCTCCTAAGTTTCCACTCATAATCCTAAAGTTCTCCCTAAAGAACAGAATAAAAAATCTACTGCCAAATCATAGAATTGTGTTGTCTTATCGAACTGTTTGCGGAGCTCTCCATAAAGTAGCTGGGGACAGCTGGGAGGAGCGAGGGGAGCTGAAAGACACGTTTTACTGCCGTTAACATCACGTGACCCAGGGCGCGTTGGACCTTACTCTAATTGTTTGTCTCCACTGTTGCAGTGGATATTTTGGGTCAATACTAAAAACGTTGTTTTGTATTCCTAATTATTAAGCACATTGTTGGTGCCGTTAGTTTCTGGCAGTCTCCATTTCTTGAATAACCGTTTTCTCCACTTTGTCCCGAATTCAGAACAGGTAATGGCAGGACCCTGCTTTTTGTGTGCACCTGAATGAAGGGGGCGCCGAAAGGCAGGGGACTCTCCTGATGGAAAAGCTGACACATCAACGAGTCCTGTAGAAACACTGACTTTGTTTCCTTCTACTTTAGAAATATTTTACCAGGTCCAAAGGAATACACTGCGGCCAGAGGATGGGGGAGGTTGCTGGGTAATAATGACCAGAGGTTTGTGAGACAAAGTCTCTTTCTTGAGAACTTTTATATTTATAGACCCATGCATTTCAATGTTTGATTTTTTTACAAATATCTATAATTGATCATTCTTCTTTGTCTCAGAGCCAAGACGCCTGTTAAGGTCCTCATTGTCTCTCACATAGACTTGCATAAACCTGCATAGACTTGCATAACTAATCCATCTTCTTGTCCTAAACACTTCCTCTTCAATAGTTGTAAAGAATTCTGTCTTACATAAAGGTGAATTCTTTATTCACAAGTTCAATGACAATGAATATTTGTAAAACCGTAATAGAAACTTCGTGCCACTTGCACAACATGGATAATGTAAAATAATGATATAGTATAATTGTTACATAATATATCATAAATATATAAATATAAATTCACAAATACAATAATAACTTTACACATATAATTAAATTCATACACCTAGGTAACTATATGTGTATGTATATATTAAACTATAATAAGGAGAAAATAAATTGTGCAACCTTTTATTATAATTTTGACACTTTGTCTTCACATATTTGATCAATTCCATTTTTTTAGCATAGGAAATGGTTGTATTTTTCCTGAACAGTAGCATGTTATTCTATTTAAAACTAAACCCAAGTTGACATTTCTGTGCACAAACCTTTTCAGGTGTTTATGGGATGTGCTGATCTCATTATGTCTGAGGCAGCTGTCACCAAACGGTATCGGCAGTAAAGGTGTATGGAGCCCCGACTGCTAAGCATGGGACTCTGCCGGTCTAAATGCACTGTACCTGCTGTCCAGAAGCCACCATCTGGGCAGCAAGGGCATGCCTCCAGATTCTCAGTACTGCAGACATGAACAGCCTCTTGAACTATAAGCTGCCTAGGCAGCAGGAATATTAGCCCCTGGGCATAGAGGCAGGTGGCGACCATTTCCACCTAAGCATGTTGATGGAAGATGTGCCTACGTTGAAATCATTTCTGAATCTGAGCCAAGAATGGCCTGCTCCTTTTGCCAGCTAACCGCTCACTATTCAGTGTCCTCACCTGCCGCGTTCTCTCTGGGGCTATACAAGCAGCGCCCACCAGCTGCCCTGCTGGAGATGGCCCTGTGGTGACACCAGAGAAAAGCTGGGCTGAGAAAGCAGGGAGTGTGAACAACCAGGTCAGTCAGTGTAAAGGTACAAAAGGCTTCTTTGCTATTTGTTTTTTACACTCTTCTAGGAAGAAATAATGCATGCAATGGATGTGAGCCAAAGCCCTTTAGAACAGAACCTATTTTTCATGAGCTTTATTGTACACGTTAAAAAATAGAGCGAGGGCTGATTAGAATAACATAATTAATCTCTACGTACAGTAAATATTCATTCAAGTCGGTAAATACAAAGACTAACACTGATCAATGTTCTTTAACAAATGTTTCTGTCTCTGCTAGCTTCCGCTTCCTCCTTTTCCTTGGTTCTTGCTTTCTTTTCTTTTTCTTTCCTGATTAGGTCAAGACCGGGGAGCTAATCTCCTCCTTCTCAGCAACCTTCTCTGTTCTCTTTTCTTGCTACGTAAAGAATGGTTCATGGATCAGCAGCAACAGCATCACCTGGCTATTGGCTAGAAAATGTGAAAGCTCGGGCCCAGCGCTAGACCCACTGAATCACGTCTGCATTTTTATCAAGACGCCTCTGCCCTCCCTGCGCTCGTGAGTGTTGGTTAATGCTGTGCGGTGTCAGTGATTTTCATGACTGGGGTCACATTAGAATCACCTGGGGAGTTTAAAAACTACCAATGCCTGGAACACACTGCCAGATTTCGATTTAATTGGTCTGGGAAAGTGCCTCAGAATCAGTGTTTTTCAAAAGCCCCTGAGGTGGTTCTAAGTCACATTTGAGAAACAAACCATACGTGGTTTCCTAAAATGTATTTTGAAAAACTTAAATCTCAGCATCCATTAGGGAATTCATACAGAATTGTGAAAATAACATCTGAACCTAGAAAAGAATTACAGGCAAGAGGAGTTGATTTTGGTAGAGGAAAATACCTTTCGCAGATTACAGAATTGTACAACAAGGGGGTTTTTAACTGACCATAAATAATGATATGTGTTAAAAATCAACTATCCTGTAAGACTTGGATTTTGAGAGAACAGATTGAATTGATAATTTTATATAACATTGATAACTGTAAAAATAAATGGATGTTTTAAGCTAGACTTCTATAGTGGTGAAAATTTCTTAAGTAATCTTTAGTAAAAGATTGTAAGGATACGTACAACATTGTTATCTTTTCTCACTTACCAGTTATTATATGAGACCACTGCATTGTGTTTACAAAAAAAATGAGATCAATCAGTCTCTACTAGGAAATAGAAAAAAAAAATCTATTGGAATAGTTTTCCAAGAATCTGTTGGACTTAACTCTAAACAAATAATAATGATACAATCATTCAAATTGTAAAAGAGGAGTATATACAGCAATTAAAAGAGACTGCAAGACAAAATATAAAACAGCACCATCTTTCAACTCTTTTGTTTTACCTTGTGAAAACCTGGGCACTTTCACAGAAATTGTCCATGTTTACAGGTACTGTTGACAGAAGATTAAAATGAAATTGCAAAATAAATTCCATACACCACTGTGGGTTTAACTAATGATGTACTATCCCCAGAAAATGATGACATTGACCTTCTAATTACCTGTATCTATTATGCTATTTATATCTACATTATAATATCTTTCATGTTTTCTTTGAACTCAAAATCTTAATTGACATTTTATGATGAAAAATCATCATAATCTCCAAAATTTCATGTAGATGAAGTTACTCACAAAATGTGTAATTCATTTCTATAACCCCTAATGTAAATATAATTACATTTACAAATGCTGAGATTTTAATATATATAGTGCTCTAAAACATGTGTTTAAGTTATAACAACTTTCTGTCAAGAAACAGATTTCTTGCCATGTAATGTGCTAAATTTATTATATTTTCTTCATTATATATTCAGCCTTTAACAGCATATTGTTTTCTTGAAAACCTCAGCTTTTGGCAGTTACTAATATAGTAATGTGTGGAAAATGAGAGGAGAATATTAATGAAGGTAATGCTTAGAAGAGCCAACTTTCAGCAAATCTGGTAATGAAGCTTTGTTAAGGCACTGAATCTATCTTGCGATTAATTTAACTCACTTGAAAATGTTACTTATTGAGAAAATATCCTTTCTAGGAAATGTAGCTGCTTAGAACACAATTCTACTCCATTATAAGAAAAACAACAAAATAATCATCAAACAAAATTATAGCTGTAAAGCATTTGTACATGCACTCAAAAATTAATTTTTGCAAAACTACTACGTGCCAAGTACTGTTCTGGGCACTTGATAAATAAAAATGCAACAAGGTACAAATCCTAAGGAGCTAACATTCTCCCAGGGACCTCAGAAAATTACAAAATAAGTTAATTTCAGAGAGTGATAAAAGCTATGAAGAAAATAAGATAGGTGATAATGCTAATGGGCTACCCATGGACTTCTAAAGATTTCATCTGTGGTGTATGTTTTGTTGTTTGATGAAGATTTCAGTTGATTCTACTGTTGGACTGTTACAAGTAAAGCTGCTAATATTTGTGTGCATGTCCTTATGTGGACATATGTTCTCGTTTCTTTTGGCTAAAAACCTAGGAGTGGATGGCTGACTTGTATGATGGGAGTAACTGATATAAGTTTTGTCTTAAGGATTATACTCTCAAAAGTATAAGGCTTGAATGATTTGGTAAAAATATATATAAAAGAAACATTAATAAAAATAATATTCAGATCACATTCCATGTTATTTTTAAAGGGAAGATAAAGTTCTTTCAGAAAAGGAATATAGATGCACGTAAACACATGTTGTCATTTAGACATGTCAGAGAAGCAAAGCAGCATCTTTACCTGACAGACTCATCTGAAGGTGACTAATGATAAACTACCTCTATAATTATAACTAATGATAACATATATAGCAAATATTATCTTTATTTCAGTTTTAGTTTTGCATCTTTTTTTTTTTTTTTTTGCTGAGGAAGATTCACCCTGAGCTAGCATCCTTTGGCAATCTTCCTGTTTTTGTATGTGAGCCACCACCACAGCATGGCTGCTGACATATGAGAGGTGTAGGTCTGCGCCCAGGAACCAAACCCGGGCCACTGAAGCAGAGTGTGCCAAACTTAACCACTAGGCCATCAGGGCTGGTCCTGCATCATTTTATTTTAGCAGTAGATAAAATATAAAGGCTTTCATACATTTGCTTAAATATTTTAAACCTTCAACTGTGACTTTTCCCTGCCAAGAAAGTTGTTAAACTAACTATACATTATTACTCTAATTCTTATTATGTTATTAATATTTTCATATATCAGATATTATATTTCTGAAGGGGAAAACCAGCCTCCTCAAGCATTGAACAGAATAGAATTATTGGAGAAAGGAAAAGATCGTAATAATGGGAATGGACACAGAATGGAATAGAGATACCAATATGGAAAATTTACTACCGTATTTTGTGGAAAAGGTCTGGTCTATTTTCATGCTATGTTGATGATCTAAAAGCTGCTTTAGAGGAAGCAGTAGTAAAAAGCCTGGAGACCCCTTCTTGATGGAAGATTTGCTGTCATGCGTAGACTGTGGAGCCTGCTTTATAACAAGAGAAAAGACTTTGGCCATTCAGGGCAGACTTTTTTTTTTTTTTTTAATTTAACCAGTATTTGAGTGTTCTGGGAAGTTATCTCATTAGAGAGTCCAATATTTTCTTTTCCATTCAACTTGATTTATTGAGTTTCCTGCATTCTAAGGAGTTCGTAGTTTCCTGATTTTTTTTAAAGAGTTTTCACGTTGATTTGTTTTAATTCTTACCCTTTCTCTCTGTAGGAAGAGTTCTTTAGCCAATTAGGCCTGCTTAGATTATTGAGAAACACAAGATCGGTGATTCTGCAATAGCCCTTGAGCATCAAATCAATGCTACAGTATGATATGCATGTGAAATTATAACTGTTGTGTAGATTTAAAGTTTACTTCACTTGTCTACCTCATTGACATTTGCCCAGTTACAAAGAGATCATTCTACTACTAGGCTTAAAAAAACTGTGTCTGAATTCTTTATCGGACTTTTATTCCAAGCTGTTTATAATATAGTATTAGTTCAGATCACTCTCTTCTTTTTAAATTAAGAAACAGCAGTAAAAATACTTTAAAATATTGTTTACTATTGATACGTGTAGCTCAAAAGAAATTCCATCAGTATTGTGTGAAGAGAAAATAAACTTAAATCTCGCTTACATTATCGTAAAGTGTATATTAAAAATTTCTTTGAAAATTTAATTTTAATATAACACGAACCACACAAGCATGGCTTTTCCAAAAATCACACCGGGTAAAAATTAGTAACAAATAGGGTTATGGAGATCACATTGAAGATACAAATCATTTTAAAATCATTTTAAAGTAAAAATCAACAGAAACTAGTGACTAATGAATCATAATGGTTAAAAGAAAATGAATAAGTAATAATTGAAGCATGAATGGCTGAGATATGAATGAGGCTCCTGCTAAAAATTATGATTCTCAGAAGTAGCCCCAATTTGTAGAATGAGATTGGGAAGTTCATTTTGTTGCAATAAATTAGGAATAAGGAAATTGTGTCTTAAGGTGTGATTTTCTGTTTGTATGTGTTTGTTCAAATATAGAATTAGAAATCAGATGTGTGGTAAATGCTAGAAATATGGCATGTCTTTGCATTCATTTCAACTATTCAAGAAAAAAAAGCATAGATATATGACATAATTTTTAAAAATTATGTCTAGTTACAAGGACGACGCTCACACAGCAGGAATGCCAGGTTGGGAAGTGGACCTCAACGCTCTGCTTGTAAGTAAACCTATTCTGGGGCCCAGCATTCACGTGTCAACGTAGTGTTGTTATTCTTTCACCGTTATCGCTGAACAGAGTCTTTTGTGAATTTAAAAAAATGGTGTTTCTCTCTGGCAAGTAGTCCAAGAGATAAAATTGAAAGAAAAGAAAAAAAAACACGTATCAGGATACAAGAGAAGGAAAGATGGCTAAGAAAACATTGGTTCTTAGCCAGATAATAGTTTTATACACATTGAAGATGGAATGTCCTTAATGTATCCAAAGTTATTCCGCAATCATAACTCAAACAAGTAGAGCATATGCTGTTGTTTTAAAATAATGAAAATCATGCGGGAAACGACCAAGTATAAAAATTACTCATTGAGTAACAGATGAAACTTTAGTAAAAATTGCAAAAGCATTAATCATATAATGAGTATATGCGCATGGAAACTTGAATCAATACGACTGTCATTTTGGAAAAAAAATACAAATCCTAGGTAGACACCTCCATGAAGTTTCATGCAGAGATGAAGCCAAAGAAGTGAACATTACTTTGAGTAAATGCTGATTTAAAAATGTTAAGGAATATACTTCTTTCAATAAACTTAAATATAAGGGTGTGGCATTAACTGACTATGTGTCACAAAATTGTTTCTAACAGATCTAAGCATACCCATTGGTGAAAAGGGTTATCGGCTCAAATAAATGTTCAAATCAATGAAAATAGCTTTATGGAATGTAATGGCTCCTTGAACATATATTAATACAAAGAGGGGAGGGGAATATCAGGATTTAATTTGGCAAATGACATTTTAATCTGTTACAATCTATCAATTAAATGGAACATGCATGAAATAATATTGGTCTTGAATCTCTGCATGGTAACTTGTAGAGAATATTGTATTCATAAAAGACAGCTACCAGTCATTGTTTTTTAAGAAAGAACCCATGATATGCATAAATCATCCCTCACTGGTACTTCTGACCAGTCAGAGAATCAAGGGAATGCACACTATGCCACCGGGGAGAAATCACCTGTGTTCCATGGCTAGTAAGTTTCATTATGATGCTCATTCAAACCACTGATTGTTCTACATTTTTTATCTTATTAATTTTCAGATTTTTAGATATAAAAGTTTATGGTTAATACTACTAACGTCATTCTACAATGCCCACTGTTGATAGTGTTTAGAATCCTTCAATTTCTTACAATGTTATCTTAATTTTTATTTATAGACCCACTAAGGGTATGTTATGTTTATTGTTTAATGGGGGGAAATTATAAATGTGTAATTTGAGGTATTTGTGGGTTTTGGAAATTTCCATAGGGTCAAACTTATCCTGATAAAAAGACCTTTAATCAAATGAGTTCAGTGGGTTGAGGGTGGAGACAAAGATAAGACATCTGTGGAATGGTGAAAACTGGGGAGATTAGATTAACAGAATCGTAAGTCATTAAGGAAAGGCAAGATAAATAAATAAGCAAGCCAACAGGCTAGCCAAGATCAATACAACTGTCAGCTAAACAGGATAAAAGTTAATAATGGATAGTAGAATCATAAAAATATCTTATGTAGCATTTTTGATATGAAAAGCAAAATCTTAAAATTTAGAGTTTAATTTCATGTCATGTCTGCATTATAAGGATCCATGTAAGGTACTTACTATGATAATTTCAGTGTTTATTCTGAGGAGCTATAAGCAGAATAAAAATCATTAAATAAAGCTGTAATATACATGTGCGCCTGAAAGTACAAAGAACAAAGTGTTGGGCTGAAAATGAAAATGTGGCATTACTGTCAGCAATTAGTGTTAATTTTGAGACCAGGTTTTCATCTGAGTTCACATAAAATTTTTAAAAATGGCATGTTTTGCCAAGTCCAACAATTTTGCCTGCAGCTTTATGTGTCAAATATTGCCAGGTGCAACCTAAAGAGAATACAAAACGATGGGGTAACTATCCCCTGACTCAAGACGCTGTGAACAGGCTTCTTGACATCACAGAAAGCTGACTCAAAGGATTTCAACTCAATGGGCCACCCTCTGCGTCACTTAGGACTGGAGCTAAGCCACATCTACTTACTGTCTTTGATACTGTGATGTGACTATTTGTGCATAAAATGTGTCACTTCAAATAGAATTTTCAAAATCAAATAATTGTAGCCTTCCAGAATGATGGCATTAAAAAAAATACTACATCTTTTTAAAAGCTTAAGTACACCAATTTACCATGAAAGATCAGACACCTATTTTTGCATAAAGCAAGCAATTTTAAGATAAGAGCTTTCTGGAGTGTCCCAGGAGTTTTGAGCATAATTTTCCTAGAATTTCTAACATATACAATTATAAAGTAATTATGAGGTAAATATAAGAAATCTGCTTGTGGTTACAGTTAAAAGATTCATTTATTTTGGATATAAATGAAATAATGTAGCCCAAGCAGCAGTAACCAATGTGCAAACGTAAACAATTCAGGGAGAGATCAACCGAAATACTGTGGACAGGTTTCCATCAATGCTCCTCATTGGTAATAATGTGCAGGACCTAGCTAAGAACCATTGTCTCTTGTTTAACTATATAGTCATTCATGGAAATATCCTCAAATAAGCCAGTTTCATTTTTTCCAAATATCTATAATGGAAAACATATGTACGTTTGTATTATTGTGTTGCTACCCATCTCTGTAGATAGATACATATATAGATACATAGATATGCATAGACACATAGATACACAGATATGTGAATAGATATAGATAGATAGATTATTCCCCCAAATTATTATTTTTGGAACTCTAACGATGAATTACATTTATATCCCTTCCTTAGGAATTCTGGGGTTTCAATACTAGCTAGCCACAGTTAGAATTATATTTTGCTTCTAGGCTTCTTGGGAAAATTTTTGAAGGGGGATTTGGGACTGACAGACTCAGAGCAAAGAGGTTAAACTGGAGGAATTAGGGTCAGATAAAAAATAATGGGTACTGAAGAAATTGCCCTTACAGCCATATCAGTAATGGTAAG
The DNA here is from genome assembly GCA_031878705.1 of Tapirus indicus. Taxonomy (NCBI): domain Eukaryota; kingdom Metazoa; phylum Chordata; class Mammalia; order Perissodactyla; family Tapiridae; genus Tapirus; species Tapirus indicus. The sequence continues at coordinate 7,736,101 of CM062918.1, forward strand.
TTTCAGTGCACTAGGTACCAGTTATTCAAATTTTTTGTTCTGCAAAGTAAAATGGGGAAAATTGAAGTTTACTGGGAATAGCACAGAGAATGAGAGGTCACAGAGTAGGAGAAATGAGGAAGAAGGACCCTGTAGTCTTAGTGGAAAAAGAAGGACTCACAAGTATGGTGATAAATTTGGCAGTGTGGTTGTTAAAGAGGAAATCCAGACAGTAAAAGTTACTCTGGGGAAAATGACCACTGCATTGTCTGTTTGCTTTAGGACCAGGCCTTCTAATATTCAGTTGTAAGATGTCGCCTACACTCATTTATGCCACAATCTCCAACTATTTCCTCCAAATGTTAACAGTTGATGCTAAGCAGTGTTGTCTGTTGTTTTATTACTTTGGCTAAATTGAAGAAAAAGAACCCACATTTCATGTTTGTAGCAACATGTGTTGAAAACAAGAGGTTGAAGAAGCCAGAGGTTAGATGAAATAAAAAAATTCATCAGAAAGGAGCAAAAGCACATGAGAAAAATGTAACGTCTCCTAGGTCTTGAAATCATTGAAATTTTCACAGGGTTTTCCCCCAGCACGTGGTAGAGAAGTTCTTGTTATTATTGCACTCACTGGGGTAGTGTGTTTTAATATTGAAGGGAAGAGGGACCTCAGATGTCGGGAAGTTTAGGGATGTCCAGGAGGTTGATAACTTTGGTGGAAGTATCTGGAAGGAGTAGTACAAGGAATACCGTGGAATACAACCGAAGCCACTACAGCTGTTCAGAGAAATGGGAATATCATTCATCATATATTTTCTCTTCCTCTATATTTACCTCCCTCTGTTCTCTCACATTCCAGATTCTCTGATTTAAAACTGTAGTCTCAGTTTCTGACCCCTTTTTTTCGGATCTCTCTCTGTTTCTCTAAATGTCTTCTCTCTCTCTCTCTCTCCTTCTCTCTCCTTATTCATTGTGTGTGTGTGTGTGTGTGTGTGTGTGTGTTTCCTCTGTCCATGGTCTCTATTATCAGCATGTCTGCAGATTTGCTCTTCTATAACATGTGGACCAGCTTTTAGTCCCCACCACTATCTAACCTCAGCTTGAGCATACATTTGAATTGCCATGGCCCCATTTGTCAACCCGACGATACATGAATTGTGACTGGGCTCCTTGCAGTTAACTGACACATTTTTCAAGTGTCCCAATTCCATGTTCTCACAAAAAGTGCATTTGACTATATCAAAATTTTGGTATTCATCTCTGATTATATCAAGTATAGGCAAGGGGGTAAGGTCACCTGTTCAAATACTGTCACCCAGGCCAACTCCTTAGGAACAACTATGTGTGGGGAAGCATCACTTATAAAAATGTATGTCTGAGGGAGCATTAGCAGGTATCTTTAATACAGCCCATGATAATATTGAATCAAAATTTTTCTGTGAAATTCGAGAAATTCTTAAAAAATGTTAGATCTGATTTTTTTTTTTCTGGAGAGTCTGAGTTGACATGAAATTTTGAAGAAATTTCTCATGAATTTGGAGACCCAAAACCAAAAATGGAGTAGTGCCAATTATCCATTTGGTTGTCAATCAAGTTTATGACTGTTCCTGAGGGTGATTTAACCAGGAGAAAAACAAAGGCTACAAAATATTACATATGTTTCTAATAAAGAACTCATGTTATTTCCTACTCTACCATGACTCTTCTGATCAGTACTAAATCTAAAGTCATCAGGGAATGGAACAAGGCCAGAAAGCAGACCTCTCTGAATCACTAACTCATCTTTATGAAGATGGCAATCTTATACTTAGGAAAAGAAAAATTGTTTGTAAGGAAAAGTCTTAGTATTCTTGCTTCATTGATCAAAAGAAGACCATTAAGGACATTTACCATTTATTATTTTCTTTGAATATTGTACAAAAAAAATGTAATATGCCCATGCTGTCATATTATATATACATATTAAATCATGCAATAAACTTTTTATCTAATTCTGTTGGAAAACCACATTGTTTTGCTCTGAATACAACCGAAATTATTGTACAAGTTTAGGGCAAATAGAAGAGCATTACCGGGATCAGATAAATCTAAGGGTAAGATTTAAAAAGACTATAAGTATGTAAAGGAAATAATTAATTAACCAGCTAGCAGTGGCAGTTCTATTCTCAGACTCTACAAGAATAACTGATGACCGTGCCATCATCTTCTCTACAATCAGCCACCTACCCATTTGACCTTCTTCACCTTTGCTCATATGCCAGGTAAAACGATGGGAAGAACATCTGGGCATCCTGCCTACTCAGAGTCTCCGGGCTCTTGTTGCTGCTCTTAGCTTAATCTTTATTTAACCTTTGTTTCAATGATGAAAGATTGTCTCCCTGTCAGCAGTTCTCCACCTACAGTGCACCTTTGTCACTAGTTCCCAATTTAAATGCTTAAGGAGCAGGAAGCATGTGATTTTTGCCAACCAATGTGATTTTTTTTTTCTGTTTTCTTCCTCAAATTCCAGTATAGCTTAATCTATTGACCCTAAATATGAGAGTGTTGAGTCAGATTCTCCTTGTCCATAAGATACTCCCTTGGCATAAATGTGGCCCCATAGGAAGCTGCATTAACTTTTAACACCTCAGGACATCTCTTATCAAATCACACTTCACAAGCTGTGAATGTTTCAACTTTCACAAATGCTGATGGCTCCTTTCAAGAGGCTTCTGCACAGAGAAGTCTGACTCACTGTTTTAGTTAAACCATCAGTTTATTTAGTAACATATATTTTTGAAAGCATGAATAAGAGAAACAAATTCTTTCTGGCACACGTACTGTAACGTTTGGGTATTAGATCCATTTCTGCAAACCGAACCAATACAGAAGCTAAGGAAAGTGCTAACTGGGGAAGATGAAGAGGAATCTTCACAAATGGCTTTTGCTGACCCTGGAGTCTGTTAGGGATTCTTCAGTGAGATGTGAGCACACGTTGGGTTTGGCAGCTCATGTAGCAAAATGAAATTTCTATTAGTAAGTATTTATGGAAACTAAAGATTGTAAAAAAAAAAAAAAATCTCCAAGAGGTGAAAAAGTTCTGTAACAAAGCTGTAAATAATTGTATATAGTTGTGTTTTTTCTCATTATGTTAAGAGCCAGAGCATCAGCTGGAAGAAGTAAACAGCACTAGGGGACGTTTACCTTGGGCAGAGTTCACACTTGATCAGCAATGATAAGATCCTCTGAGAAAATAATTGCTTCATGCCAGATAACTCACAGGTGTCAGGCTGCTTAGCACCCAGACACAAGAGCCATAACCTCTATTGATTAATGTCAGTTCACATTATCACCATCAGTTAAACAGCAGCTATTTTCAAATTCATGCATATTAACAAAGTGATATGAAAAATGTCTCTAATCTGAATTTCCATAACAATAATAAAAACACATCAGCCCTTATATAGAAGAGCTATAAAAAGAAGCAAAAACACTTGAGGAGGATGTGGTATCATCATAGAAGTGTCAACGAGGATGAAAATGATGAAAGATACCCCTACAAAAGGGGTCTGACACACCCCTGTCAGGCTGTACAGTTGTCTTAAAATACTTCTCTGACACACCTCATTTTCTTTTCATCCAGATTATTCCTCTCCTCTTTCTCCCAGAAAAGAGTCATCGACTCTCTGCCTGAAGTTCAGAACCTCTTTTAGTCTCTCAAAGATCTGTTCGTCTTCCTAAGCCTGTTCCCTAGAGTGTGGATATTGGCTCTCGGACAATCTTTTCCTGGCAGTGTGCTCTTCCAGCCTCGGGGTTTCATTTTTTTATCAAGTGACTTCTACGTAACTCAGCTACCAAATCCTACAAGACCACCTAGTCCATCCTCTTCATGAGTAAATGGCTATACCAATCCAGTCCCTCAAAAATGGTAATTTAAACAAGTACAATATTTGATGGGAAATTAGTAAAGGAAAAGAAAATTCTAAGAGCTGGTAGAGCTGTGGCCCATTTGACTGCACGCTGATAGTTGATTTGCTGTAATAAGTGGCCTGATTTGGGTCCACAAGGTTCTTATACTATGTGTCCCAATCTGTATTTGGGGCTTTTGTGGCCTTTCTAAAGTGTTGCGTGCCTAAGGGGTAATATTGAATTAAACTCAATGCACCAAGACTTGAACACCAGATGCCCAACCCAACCCCCTTCTTAGACAGTTTGTCACTGCATAAGCTACTTAGAACATAGATATCACCTAAAGAAAAAGAGCAGTGGAATCTAAAACTTTCTTAAGTTTTCAACTATATTGAAATATAATTTTGGCAAATGAGGTATTTTGAAAGGGTTACCGTTGAGAAAAATGTGTCATGGCTGGCATACTTACCTTCTCAATCTGAGATTTCTATTCCCTCTAAATCAACAAGTATTAGCAAATATCTCTTTGGAACCACTATACTTTCCTTGCTTTTGAAAATTATATTGGATCGTTGGTGTTAATTTCATAATAAGAATCCATTTTGAGAATTAAGGCAGCTTTTCATTTATTATTTTTTATTTACAAAGTATTATTTTTTATAAATATCTACCGTGGAGACTTCAAATCTATTGCATTGATATTTGTGGCTTCCAAGATCTGTTTCAAGGTAAATTTCCAGGTACATACTTCTTATGACCCCACACCACTCACTCCCCTTAAAGGTAACTGACCACTTTCTTGCTCAGGTTTGGCTCACACTTCAACGGTGAATACCTTTCCTGCAGTTCCAAAGGTTTCCTTCACTCCCTACAAGTTTAAACTGATACTTCACATTATAATCCACCCACAGAGCTTATTCTAACCTTCTCTGTTAGTTTGTAAATCCTTTCCCTGAAAGTGAGAAACTTGACTCTCATTATCCTCAGTATATTTACCTATTTGCTCAACCCTTGAACATATATAAAATAATTTCAGAATTTCTAACACGTACCTCTACAAAACACAAATTGCAAAGTAGAGTTCAATATTCATGCGCAGTACTTTGTATTGTGTCTAGCCTCGGAGTATATAATCAAAACACTGTTTTTCCAGTGTTACTTTTTTCCAAACTGTTAGTGTGTTTCTTCCCCATCCCCTTCATTGTGATTATTAATTCATGTGTTACTGCTTATATCACGTGTGGGTCCTGTTATGGGCTGAATCGTGTCTCCTCCAATTTGTGTCCCCTCTCATCTGTTGAAGCCCTGAGCCCCATTATCTCAGACTATTTGGAGATAGGGTTTTCAAAGAAGTGATTAAGTTAAAATGAGACTATTAGGGTGGGCCCTAATCAACTGAACTGCTGTCCTTATAAGAAGTGGAAATTTGGACACACAGAGAGACACCAGGGATGCTCACGCACAGAGAAAAGACCATGTGAGAACACAGTGAGAAGGTGACCATCTGCAAGCCAAGGAGGGAGGCCTCTGGAGAAACCAAACCTGCCAACGCCTTGATCTTGGACTTCTAACATCCAGAACTGTGAGAAGTAAACTTCTACTGTTTAAGCCACCCAGTCTGTGGTATTTTGTTATGGTAACCCTATCACAGGTCTCCCCAAACTAACACTGGTAAACTAAACAAACTAGTTTTGTTTAATTTTAATTGTTTATTTAACTATGTGAAATTTTATTTGTTTATTTTAAATGTGTGAAATTTTAATTATTTATTTTAAATATGTGACATTAATGTGGTTCTAAAAGGCATAACTATACAAAAGGCATACTCGTAAAAATGTCATTCCCCATTATGTCTTTTACTTTCTTTCCTTTCCCATCCCCTGCGCCCACCATTTCTATCTACTCCCTGTAGGTTAACAGCAGTAGTTTTTGGTTTATCCTTCCTACATTTCCTTCTCTCTCTCATTCTTCTTCCTTCCTTCCCTTTTTTTGCTTTTTCTTCCTTCCTTCCGTCCCTCCTTCTCTCTCTCTTTCTCTCCAAAATATTAAAAAGAAAACATGAGTACTATATATTTTCTTACTTCTTTCTTACACAAAAGATAGCATACCCTATATAATTTTTGTACATTACTATTTTTTAATAATAAACCTTGGAATTCATGCCATATCAGTTTAGAGAGATCATCTAAATTCTTTCTTAACACCTTTCACCATTCTCCTACATCTAAGAATTTAGGTTATTTCCAATAATTTGCTATTACAAGTGTTGCTGCCATGAATAAACTTGGGTATATGTATTTTCATATTGTTGAAGATGTTTCTTCATAGTAAATTCCTAGAAGTGGAAATGCTAGGGGCCGGCCCAGTGGTGTAGTGGTTAAGTTTGCATGCTCCACTTAGGCAGCTCAGGATTTGCAGGTTCAGATCCCGGGCACGGACCTATGCGCCGCTTATCCAACCATGCTATTGCAGGTGTCCCACATATAAACTAGAGGAAGATGGGCACAGATGTTAGCCCAGTGCCCATCTTCCTCACACACACATACACACACACACAAAAGGTAATTGCAAATATTTTGTTAGATATTGCCAAATTCTTCTTCAAATGGACAATTTTCTTCCCTACCAGCAATGAGTGAGGGTGACAGTTTCTCAAAAGAATGAAGTATCCACCTCTGATTTTTGCTGCTCCAATAGGTAAGAAATGTTTGATTTTCTTTTTTTCTTTTAGTGAGGAAGATTAGCCTTGAGCTGACATCTGTTGTCAATCCTCCTCTTTTTGCTGAGGAATATTGGCCCTGGGCTAACATCTGTGACCATCTTCCTTTACTTTATATGTGGGACACCTGGCACAGCATGGCTTGATAAGCAGTGCGTAGGTTCGTGCCTGGGATCTGAATCTGCAAACCCTGGGCCACCGAAGCAGAGAATGCAAACTTAACAACTACTTCACCAGGCAGGACCCATGTTTGATTTTTTAAATTATTAAATTAAATTAATTAATTATCTACAATTATCTCCATACTTCCATTATTTTTCTTTCTAGAACCACTATTTAATGAATGTTGTACCTCATAGATTTATCCTCATCTCCTAATTTGTTCCTCATATTTTTCAGCTTTGCACATTTATGTTCTGAAAGATTGCATGAATTTTGTAATATGGCCCTTCCAATAATTTTTAATTTCAAAATTAATATATTTAATTTACATAATTTTTCTTATTTTATAATTAAATTTCTCATAGTAACTTGCTTATCTTTCATGACTTTTTAAAAAATATGTCTGGAGAATCCAATTGTGTTTCCTACTTCTGTTTCTCATGTCAATTATCATTGGTTCATCTTGGTTTTTCTCTTTCATTCTACTGAGTTACCTCTAAAACCTGATGACCTAAAAGTAACATAATTAATATGAATAGTTTATGCATGTTTCCTCTGTTGTTGTGGGTACTTGCTCCCAAACACACATTCCCTGAGTTAGAGCAGATCTGTGAAACCCTGTGTATGTGGATGGCAACCTTCACTCCATGCGAGGGAAGACACCCAGAGGCTAACCTTCAGGAAATCACTAACGAGGGTGAACTTGTCGGGTGATAGAAGCTGCTTTGAGCCATAGCCCTTCCCAGCAAATCTGAAAATTTGTTTATAAAATCAACTCTCTTTTAAGCCTGGAAAGACAATTTCACCACTGGTCACTAAGTAAATGTGGAGAGTAGGAAGCAATTAGGGAATGCTGACAGGCTCATCTCTCCCCTAGATGGTCTTTAAATCAAAACCCTGGATTCTTCCCTACAACAGGCTTGAGTTCTCCATAATTGTCAATCCAGAGCTTGGAGCCTCTCTAGGGTTTCACCAAGAGGGACAGTACCCTTTTTGTTCCAGCCTTAAGTTTTTACCATTATTGCTCATAAAAGTTGGTTTTGTTTAGTTTATTTGGCATTGTTTAGATTAATAGTAGTTGCCAACCATTGTCAAGGAAAAGTACACACCTAATGGGGACAAGAAAGTAATTTTAGGGACTTCATCAGAAATCCTTTTAATAATCTGACTTACATAGCACAGTCACAAAGGCACTTAACTTTGGAACCCTTCTCATTTTGTCACTGTCCAATTTACCAGTAATAGAAATGACCACTCTTCCAATTCTTCATTAACATAACACGATGGATATAGGTGCTCACTCCACTGGACTTGCAGATCGCATCCCAGAGATTGGCTTTCTAAACCTGTGGAACCCGCCCTGCAAGTGGCTTCCTGCTCCTTTTCCCCAGACCTGCTCTTTGCCTAGAGATTCCATCGCCAAAGACTTGGCATCAGGTGTGGTCACAAAACGTGCAAAACAGCTGCACATAAATTTGTATTTTCTGTATCACACTCATGTTGAGATAAAGAAGCCAATTATGTAAGTTGGAAGGGGAAATAAACCTACGTGGAGACAATTTTTAACATTAGAACCATACTCATAAGGTGAGTATAGGCTGTTTGGGTGAGGATTTGGGCCCATAAAATAACTTCATGTTGCTCTAATGATTTGTTACCTCTTGAACTCAGTGATTTCTAGGATACATTATTAGTGGGAAACCCTACTGAGATCAAAATGTGTCACATTACAATGAGACTGATGACGCATGGGATATGAAAGTGAAGTATCTACAAGCAACTCCATTCCTTTATTATAGGAAAGTGCCTTATTATAGCCATGACCTCATGACTTTCTGACAGGATGTTAAGTCAACTTAAGACCCTCCCACTCTGGCTCCAGTTAATTGAAGAAGGAGCAAGGAACGGATGTCTAACTAAATGTGTCGAGAAGATGCTGTGTGAGAGATCACTGTTGAGGACCAGCAGTTATACCTGAGGAAACCAATCAGATTCTCTTTAAAGGACTTTTTACTCTTCGGGACATGAAAAGAAAAAAATCAGTTAGGAGCTACAGATACGGAGACAGAAGCTAGACTATTATTCAGGAATACTATTTGACTATTTCTGAAAGACAAATTACATAGGTTTCAGTTGTTCCACTAGAATTCCTGTTGGACTATTAGAATTACTGCTGTGACCTCAACAAGCATCTATTTGGAAGAGACATGGCTGTGTGTTTACTTCTCTCTCTCTTACTTCTCTAAGTAATCTTAGAGAAAGCAGACCATAACTTAAATGACTGAAACGTGACTCTGTTTCTAACAACTCACAATACTTAATACTACTATTCCATCTAAGGAAAACAATTTCCCAATTGCTTTATCCTAGGGGAAAAAAAAGTTGATATTGGCAGAGTCAAGAGTACTTTGTTATCGTAATTTTGTGAGAGGAGTATAAAAAAATGTAAATTTTGTGAGACAAAATAAGAAAATGTAGTCTAAATTCTGCCAAATATCAAAACAATGCTAAGCAAATGGAAAAATTCAAAAGAAATTACAATTTGTCAAATATCTTCTATATTTATTATCTATTAGGAGAAGTGTCTGAAAATGTTTTTCACTTTTAATATGGATCAGTCATCAAGTCTGTAAAGAACCTACCAAGAGGAAGCATTATGGGTAGGATTTAGGAAGTGAATTTGAATTTGAACCTGACTTCATCATAACTAAATTAACACCTAGCTATCTGAGTCGGACCTCATCAGTGATGATTTTCAAAAACAATGTTTCGTGTTCCTGACACACAGCAAGGACTCAAACCCAGCTGTTACAACTACTTTTTAAAGAACAATAATATTTATCTCATATGATTTTATACACAATAATAGAAATAATGTATTTAAAGCTCTTGGAACAATGCCAGGCACATTATAACATTAAATAATTGGTAAATATTAAAAATGTATTTTAGGGCCAGCCTCAGTGGCCTAGTGGTTCAGTTCGGTGCTCTGCTTCGGTGGCCCATGTTCGGTTCCCCGGTGCAAACCTACACCATTTGTCTGTCAGTGACCACGCTGGGGTGGCAGCTCACATAAAAATGAAGAGGGTTGGCAGTGAATGTTAGCTCAGGGCAAGTCTTCCTCAGCAAAAAAATAAAAATATAATTTATAGATTACATAAATACTCTAAGTGCTACTTCCTATGGAGTAGAAAATTTAGAAGTTTGGTAATTAAATCAATTTTGTAGACAATTTATTGCTTTTTAGAAAGCTAGTAAACAAACAACAGGCTTTTTTTCTTTGGTGAGGAAGATTAGCCCGAGTTAACATCTGTTGCCAGTCCTCCTCTTTTTGCTGAGGAAGGCCCTGGGCTAACATCCGTGCCCATCTTCCTCTACTTTATATGGGACGCCGCCACAGCATGGCTTGATAAGTGGTGCATGGGTCTGCACCCGGGATCTGAACCTGCGAACCCCAGGCCACCAAAGCAAAGTGAGCAAACTTAACCACTAGGCCACCAGGCTGGCCCCTGGAAACAATAGTCTTTTTATGTAAAACAATTGTATTTCTGTATACAAATTTGCCATCTGTACTATTGAAAATTCAAGAGAACTCAGAGTTTATGTTGGACTATAAGAAATAGCATCCCAATTCTCTCACCTTTTAATAATCTTCAAATATACAGGGAAAATAATTTCATCTTTACAGTAGATTATAAAAGTATACTTAGTATACTCTCTATATGCGGTCACATCTATTTTTAATTTCTCGAGCACAGTTAAATTTTAGACGTAGAAACACATATCCACTTGGGGCCAAAGATATGAGTGAAAATTTAAAAAGTGACTTTGTGAACTTTCCAAAACATACTATATATATATCGATATTATTTAGACTTGCAACCTGAAGGAGAAAAACATCTAAGGGGTACCTGTCTTCAGATAAAAATTGAAATTAAGACATATAGACAACACTCTATTGCTCTGTGGTCCAGAAATACTCTTTCCTTTCCAATAATGTGAAGCAAGAGCTGTCCATGTCCAAAATTCACATTTAGCAGCATTATCATGGCTGGCTTCAACCGGGCAGCAAAATAATCTGACAGGGTCATTAAAAAAAGGGGTAGAAGTGGATGATACTAAAGTAATTTGCTAAATTTCAAATAGTAACGTGATTACCAGTCTGGAAGGAAGTGCTAATGAGGTGGCCTACTTCTGACTCTGCGTCCTACCGTCAGTGTTCTGTGGGTGGATTCACCACAAGCCTCACACGGTGATGAACATGCTGGTACATTTATGAATAAAACGACTAAAAAGTCAAAACCGGACCCATTAAACAAAGTGACTTTAGAGGCTAAAGTGCTAAACCAAATGAAAGGATCTCATTTGGATTCAAAAAATAGCATTAAATGGGATTGAGGATGTCATATGAAAGAACGAGGCCAAGTACAAGAACATAATAGGCACTGATCTTGCTTTTATAAAAATCGAGGACATACTGCATTTGTGTAGATTTTCCTATGATGCTAACACAGAACACAAATTAAATCTGACTTTAAAAGGTAAGTGTAGTGACAAGTACCAGAGAATAAGAACATAAGAAAAACATTTCAATATAGTTGTTAAAATGACCATCACATTTATCATTCTACTTGGATAAATGCAGTAGTTTAATGGAAATGTCCAAAGGAAGTCTTTACAAGTTTTTAATTAAATTTAAACAGAAATGCCAGTATCATAGCTTTGTACCTGATATTCTATAGATCTGTTGAACTTTGCATGAAGCAGCAAGTTATCTTTCAGCTTTGGCTTTAATTTTAAGGAGTATTAATTTAATGAAAGTTTTTAAGAATTAAATACAATTTAAATGTTATTACAAAAGAGAACTTGCTTTTCTATAAATGTAAAGAGGAGAAAAGAGAACAGATTTTAACAAATACCACAAAAATAAAAGAAAGTTCTCTTTCTTCTTAAAATTTTAAAATATGCAATAAAATACTTTATTATTAGATTGAAACATGCTGTTCAATATACATTGAAAAGTTTTCTAAGAGTGACCTATTGTCTGTAAAGTGAGTTATAAGCAGTTTAACTTCAATATCCAAGATCTTATTCTTTAATCAGTATTTTTTATTTATTCTACTTTTGCATCCTTTTTTATTGCTTTGTAAACTATTCATTTTTTATTTTATCATTTTTATAAATGTAGATGGATACTTAATGCATCAGATTTAATTAAATATATATTTTATAGAACTACATATATATAATTTTTTATACAGTAATGTTATGGTGGTTAATTTTATGTGTTAACTTGACTGGCCACCAGGTGCCCAGACTAAACATTATTTCTGAGTGTATCTGTGAAGGTGTTTCCAGATGAGATCAGCATTTGAATTGGTGAAGACAGGTCACTAGATAGCCCTCCCCATGTGAGTGGGCGCCATCCATCCTTTGAGTACTTGAATAGAACAGAAGGCAGAGGAAGGAGGAACTCACTCCTTTTTCCATCGTGCCTGATTGCTGCAGCTGGGGCATGGATCTCTCCTGCCCTCTGAGCTCCTAGTTTTCAGGTCCGCAGATCTAGACTGGAAACCACAACACCATCGGCTTCCCTAGGTTTCCAGTTTGCAGGGGGCAGATTGGGACTTCTCAGGCTCCGTAACTGATAAGCCAATTCTTCATAATAAATCAATTAATATATCTATAATCTTATTGGTTCTGTTTCTCTGGAGAATCTTGATTAATAAAACTGTTTAAATCTCTCTAGTAATCTTTGACTCTCTCTATATAAGTATTCAGTTATGATAGGTAAGGTTTCTTTTATTACTTTTTTTGCAAGTCAAAGACAGTAGGATCCCTCAAATAAATGCATATGTTTAAGTATGTCCCCCAGATATTTTAAAGTATTGGTGTGAACTCAATTTAGGCTTTAGATTGGATTCCTATTGCATTAAAGTTTAAAATGTTTTAGAATTTTATCTGTTTCAAGAAAACAAAGAATGCCAGTTTTGGTCAAATAGACAAATAAAACAAGTTTGAATTGTTTCAGCATTGAAAGGTAGGAGATTGAGGAGATGTTTTAAAATACAAATTTCATATTGAAAATAATGTGTAGATAGAAGAAACATTTCTCACTCTCCTAGAAACAACTGGAAACCATGGTAATACAGGGAAATTGGTGCAGACAGGGATAAAATCACTGCAGGCATATTGACTAGACTTATGCAGAATATGGGAATAGACTTGTTACTGGTATTCTCATTCTATTTCTTATTTGAAAGAAGTAAAGCTGAAGAGTAGATTTTAGCTAGGATGCACTGAAATAAAGACTTTCTTAGTCTTAAGACTGAGTAAAGATATTCTCAGAAAAGGCAGTCAATGTAAGTATCAAAGTAAGGACTAAATTAAAAGTTTGATGTTAATAAAGAATAAAAATGTAGAATTATTTTCAACATATAAGAATTGCTTTTCTTGGGGCCTCCCGGTGGCGCAACGATTTAGTCCGCGGTTGGCAGCCCGGGGTTCGCGGGCTTGGATCCCAGGCGCCTGCCGACGCACTGCTTGTCAGCCATGCCATGGAGGCGTCCCATATAAAGTAGAGGAAGATGGGCATGGATGTTAGCTCAGGGCTGGTCTTCCTCACAAGAAAAAACAGTTGCTTTTCTTTAAAGTAGAGAAGCAAATAATAATATTTTCAAAAGCCAAAATGGCTGGAGGCCTTTATCCTCCAAATTACTAAAAGCCAAAGGAATCATTTAGAATTAGAACCTGGGACTAACTGCACTGCTGATTTAAATGATGAGATTATGAATACTTACCTCCTAGTCTAAATCAGTAGTTCTCAAACTAGAGCACACATTAGTTCCTGTGAGGGCTTGTGAAACACAGATAACTGGGCTCAACCAGAGTTTCTGATTCAGTAGGTCTGGAATGTGGGCCTGAGAATTTGCATTTCTAACAAGTCCCCAAGTGATGCTGATTCAGCTTCTCCGGAGAACACCTTTTGAGAAACACTAGTCTAGATCTTGGTCACCTCACTTCAGTAAATATTTAACAGGCAGAGCAAACATACTTAATTAGGTAGGGTAGTCATACTTGTGCTAGGTGGAAAAAGAAAGTAAAGACCTACCCCTACCCATGCTACACTCATGAACACACACACACACAGACACAATTTTAAGATTTGAGAGGTTAGGCCTACTCATCCAAGAAATGTGGACCAAGGACTCTATTCACTGGGGAGGAAGGAGCCAAAATAGCTAACTTAAGTTCCAGTTATTTCCCAATTTTCTGGGCTGGAGGGACAAGGAGACTCCTCTAAAAAGAAAGCAGGTGACCAGTCTAATCACCTTGCAAATGTGCTGATAACCGGCTCTCCTGGAAAATAGACTAGCAATATTAAAATTAAAGGGAGGTCCATATTGAAGGAATTATCTTAGTAGGTGATCTCTAATTCAGGATTGTTCATGTTAAACAAGCCTATGATCTACGATTTATGGGACTGAATCTTTGGAAAAATAGTGTAAAGTAAGTAATCAGCTGGAGTACAATATGGAAATGTTTCATTACCTAAATGCTCCTTCTTCTATGCAAGTGAGGAGAGACCTCATTAGAGATCCTATCTACTACTTCTCTGCTGTGGGAAGGAAGGACTTGGGGACACATGTGTATTCCCCCAGTCTTTCCTTCCCATATTACAGATATTATTCACCAGGAACTTCACTAACAATTTCAGAGATACACATGAAGAGGTACATGTGTTAGCAAAGGTTTGTAGTAGTATCTCTCCAGTTCTTTGATTTAGCTCACACATCAACAAAATAAGTCACTCATCCTGGGGACTAAAATAAGAGGTGAGAAAAGACAATCCAATTTAAAAATGAGGAAAGTGTTTGAATAGACATTTCTCCAAAGAAGAGTGGCCAATAGGCCATGTAAAGATGCTCAACATCATTATAATTAGAGAAATGCAAATCAAAGCTACAGATACCATTTCACACCAACTTGATCACTATAATCAAAAAGACAATAATAAGTGTTGGTGAAGATATGGAGAAATCGGAACCCTCATATGTTACTGGTAGAAATGTAAAATGTTACAGCCACTGTGGAAAACAGTTTGGAATTTAGTCATAAACATAACATAGTTACCATATTACCCAGAAATTCCACTTCCAGGTAGATATGCTAGATATATACCATATTAAAACATATTTCAATGCAAGAGCATGTACATGAATGTTCATAGCAAGATAATTCATAATAGCCAAAGGGTTTAAACAACTATCCATCAACTGACGAATGGGTTAACAAAATGTGAATATCTATATGTTATAAGTTGAATTGTGTCCTCATAAAGGAACCTGTGAATGTGACCTTATTTTGAAATAGGGTCTTTGCAGATTTGATCAAGTAAAGATGAGGTCATGAGACCCTAATGCAAAAGGACTGGAGTCCTAATAAGAAAAGAAAGACACCATATAAAGACAGAGACACAGAGGGAGAAGGCCATGTGACGAGGCAGAGGTTGGCGTGATACACCTGTAAGCCAAGGGGAATCAAGGATTTACAGACACCACCAAAAACTAGGAAGAGGCAAGGAAGGATTCTACCCAGGGTCTCAGAGGGAACATGGTCCTACTGATACCTCTATTTCAGACATTTAGCTTCCAGAACTGTGAGAGAATACATGTCTTTTGTTTTCAGCAATCAGAATGAGTTTGGTACTTGTTTACGGCAGTCTTTGAAAACCAATACACCATACAATGGAATGTATTCAGCCCTAGAAAGAAATGATGTGCTGATGCACACTACAGCATGAATGCACCTTGAACCAAGTCAGATAAGCCAGACATAAAAGGACAAATACATTGAATGATTCCACTTATACAAAATATCTAGAACAGACAAATCCATAGAGACAGACAGTAGGTTAGTGGTTGCCAGGTGCTGGAGGAAAGGAGGAATGAGGAGTAACTTGCTAACAGGTATGAGATTTATCTGGAGGATGGTGAAAATATTCAGTAATTAGATACTGGTGATGATTGTACAACTTTGTGAATATACTAAAAACCACTGTAATTTACACTTTACAAGTGACTATTATGGTATGTGAGTTAAACTGGAATAAAAAAAAATAATAAGATGTGAGGCAAAATGTCTCAACTGGGATAATTCCCTCATTGAAACAAAACAGTTTCGTATGTTTAAAATCTGAAGAATTTACAGAGACCTCTCACTTAGCCAAGCCTTCTGTGCAATATTTGGGCTCATCTTGGAGACCATTGAAACATCTGTTTTTCAGGAATCTGCTTGGAACATGTCTCCCAGACTTCTTCTACAGTATTTATCACTCTGATTGCAGGGTAATCAAGCTCCCTCCGGCGCCTACACTTAACTGAAATGTGGCTCTCTTCAGGTGACAGTGCTTCTCCTGGAGCCATTTCGTGTGGAACATGGTTATACTCGTATGCTCAAATTCTTGGGTTAGAAACAAAGTTTTTATTCTTCCAGTTACTGTGACCATGTCCGAAATATCATTCTTACTATCTCATATAAACAAGCCATATCTTCTCCAATGAAGTCCTTTCCTTCTGGTTAATTCTCCTGGTTCCCACCTTGTTATGGTCAATTACAAATATTCTTTCCACTTTCTTAATTTCAGAGAATGGCCAACTTTATGTTTTCTTCCAGCACAAATCCGCTTATTAAACTGATTCAGTCTTTCCAGTTCCCACCTTCAAATTCTACAAAAGAGTGTGGTTCTTTCTAAGCTTAGCAATGAAATTTACTTCAGGAATCAGCTTTTTCCTGGTTAGGATGTTTACTCATATTGCAAACAAGATGAATTTTCCCAAACTGTGGCTCCAGTTTTAAGAGCTCCAGCAACAATTCTCAAATAAGTGGATTTAACACTTATTCCTACTAGCACCACAATACTTTTCAGTTAAGTGAGAGACTCAAATAGTGTTGAGCCTGAGATTTAAACACAGGTTAACATGGCTTCAAACCCTGTGCTCCATTTGACTTAATTATCCGGTTCCTTGGATAATTTAATCAGCATATTTGCAAGAAACAGACTCCTCAAACTACCTCAAGTAAGGGGTTATTTTTAGATAAACATAAAATCTCATAAACATAAAATGATTAATTTCTTGAAAATTGAAATGGAAATTTGGTTTTGGCAATTGTGGCTGGAAGTTAGTGGTAAATTCAAAGTGGCTCTCGGGCCTCAGCAGTGGTTGTCTCTTCACTCTAGTGTTCTGCCACTGACAGGTCAGCTGCTTCAGTGGCTACTCCTAGCATCTGCATCTATAGAACTTCAATTTGCAAAAAGGTTCACCCTGGTCTCTAAAATATTATATGCATTTGTACACCATTATATTTGGCTAATGCTTTTTCTACATGGTTCTTTCTATAAATTCTGAGATAGTACCATTAATTCAAGTCCTATTATAGAGTAAGTTCACACATACATATGGACTATGTGACCTTGGGTCAGATTTAAACCTCTTGAACTGTTACCACTTCTCTCTGTTACCAAAAAGAGTACAGTGTGGGTTGTGAAAGAGGCAACAATTCTTAGAAGAGGGTGTTAGCAGCCTGGTTACTCTGAGTGACATAATTAGTACCTTTATTTATTCTTGAATGCCATGCACAAACTTTCTTTGCCCTATATATACAGTTTCAAATGCTTTGCAGCTAAGATACTCCAACTCCCAAATAAGAAATATCAAAAGTTCTTTTTCCTTCCCTTACTGGGAAAAACTCAAAGCCATATCAGAAATTCTATCTAGAGATGATCTTTTAAATTCCTTTAAGGCAGTGTTTCTCAACCCTGGTTAGCACATTACCATAACCTGGAGAGATATCAAAAAGCATTGATGTCTGGGTCCCATTCCTAACCTATTAAATCTCCTGGGCCGGAGCACAGATACTGATATTTTTAAAAGCTCCTCTGATGACATGGATACATAATCTTTCAACATTGTCAGTCTCAAAGTCCACAATCTCCAGGTGATGACCATTTCTTTTTGAAGGCCATTATGACTTATTCCAGGGTTATATTTATTCTTGTCAGTGGCCAAGCAGACCACCAAAAAGTGGCATGTGTATAGATGTGGCTGAAAAAACAGAATACACAGGTTCAGTGTCAGCTCCAACATGCAAAGTGCTGGGTCTCATCACTTCCATTCTTAGAACAAGAAAAACCTATACAAACTAAAAATTAATGGTTTTTCCTGGACCCTTCAGCAAACTGAGTTTACAGGACAGACAATTGCCACAAAACCTGTAAAGACAAGTACCTCCAGAGAGATAGAGCAGGGTGGGGGTGGTGAGGAGTCTAACCACCTGGAGCAGAAACTATAGGATCTATGAACTGCAGGGAGCTTAAATGATAGTTTTGTTGAGTTACTGGAGGTGCAGTGGGGAATAGAGAGGGAGAAAATTTTGAAAGTCACAGTCTTGGGAATTCTCTAAACTTTCATGAGCTGCTCCTCCAGGAACCTGACAAGGTTCTCAATTTTAGAATCCAAGAAAATCCTCTGCTGGTTCTGTAGGGACAGGAGAAGAGTAACTAGTGTGAAACACGCGAGAGCATTCTCCATAAGAAAGGCCTAGTCTCCAGGTGGAAGGACTTTCCCAGATCTCAATCCTGAAAACATACTCTGGCTGGAGGAGGGAATTCCTTCCCATTCCAACACTCTCCAGCCTTCTTGTCTCACCTAAGGGATGAAAAAACATTGTCAACAACAGACAAAGCTTGAGGGAACTAGATTGGGAATGTTGCAGCCAGGGAAAGAGTAAGGGACATGAAAGAAAAAAGGTATATACAAATGAAGGAGAAAAAGAAACACTTATAAAGATGAGATCCTAAAGATACAGGCCCATTAAAAGACTGAAACTAGAATATTATAGAATACATTCCTTGTCCCATATATTATCACCATGTCAGCTGGGCTCCAGCAAAATAACAGTGGGCTACAGGTGCAAAATCTGTAAGATGAAGACTCCCTGAAGAAGAAGATATAGGGGAGCCTGAAAGTCAACAGATGAGACAAACAGAAAGAATTAGAAGAATTTGATGCCTCTTGGACCTGTAGCTACAGCAAACATTAAACACAGCTCAACTTCTAGCTGGATAAAGATAAATCTTATAATAAAGACATATTTACTTCTCTTCCTATTATCCCATCACTATCATTTCTAACTTTCAACTAAAAATTACAAGGCATGTCAATGCAAGAAAAAACAATTATCAAAACCAGACTGAAATATGCTACAGATGTTGGAATTATCACAGAGAGTTTAAAATAGCTGTTATTAACATGTTAAGAGCTCCAGTGGAAAAAGGAGGCAACATGCAAGAACATAAGGATAATATAAGCAGACAGACAGAACTATAAGAAAACATCAAATATAAATACAAAAAATAAAAATCATTGTAATAGAAATTACCAGTCTTCAATAGGCTCACCAGTAGATTTAAAACAACTGAGGAAAGAAGTGAGTCTAATATCAGTCAATAGAAACTTCCCAGCTAAAATTCAATGAGATGAAAAATAGAACAAAATAGCCAAGAACAGGGGGAAAATGTCAAAAGGTATAATATACGTGCGATTTGAAGAGCAGAAGGAGAAGAAAGAGGAAATGAAACAGAAGAAATTTTTGAAGTAATAATAGCTAAGAAATGTCCAAAACTAATGATGGACATCAAACCACAGATACCCAGGAAGCTCAGGGAACACCAAACATGATAATGCCAAAATACAAACTCCAGAAACCAGATCCTCCCATTCCCTCGAGTCCTTATTATATTGGGACCAGAGAGAGTCACAGCAGAGACTTATTTATTCAAAACAACTTTTGAGCACCTACTCTGCGTTGACCATGTCCTGTGGATAACGTGAGGACTATGACGAATATGGTTCTGCCCTCAAGGTCCTTATACTCTAAGGAAGATACAAAGACTCTGCAGCTGAACCATGAACTCAAATTTGACCTCTACTCCTTACTATCCCTATAACCTTAAGTAAATTCTGTAGCCATTCTGTGCCTCAGTTTCCTCATATGTAAAATGGATAATAATAAATAGAACATACCAAAAAAAAATACCAAAACACAGACAGATACATATGCACACATAAAGAGACATACTGTATTCAAACTACAGAAAACCAAAGACAATGAGAAAATTTTGAATGAAGACAGGAGAAAGGAGATAAACACTTTACCTAAAATGAAACAAAGATAAAAATTACAGAAAACCTCTCATCAAACACTGCTGAAGCAAGAAGGGAATGGAATGAAATATTTAGAGTATTGAAAGAAGGAAAAACATAAAGCAAACTAGAATTTTATATCCAGTGGATTATCCTTCAAAAGTGAAAAGAAATACTTTCTCAAAGACAGAGGAAATTTATCATGAATCTACTTGTTCTTCAAGAAAAAGTTTAAAAGAAGTTCTTCCGACAGAAAGAAAATGATGTAGGTTAGAAACTTAGATTTATGTAAAGAAAGGAGAATGCTGGCGAAGAAATAAAGGTGAAATAAAATATTTTATATTTCTTATTCTTAATTGATTTAAAGATACTTGTTTGTTTAAAGCAACAATAGTAACAATATACTGGGGCTTATAGCATATGGATGAATGAAATAAATGACAGCAATCTCACAATGGACGGGAAGGAGGATTTGGAATACTCTCGTAAATCATTTGTACTACAGGTGAAACAGTATGTGTGATTTGAAGGTGGACTTCAATTAGTTAAAAAGAACTCTACAGCAACCACTAAAACTTTTTTAAAAGGAGCATAATTAGTAGGTTAAGACATAGGATAAAATCAAGTCACAAAATCCTCAATTAAAATCAGGGCACACAGAAAAAAGAGGAATAAAAGCAAACAAAGAACAAATGCAAGAAAAAGGAAACAGTCATAATGTTGCTAGATATTAATCCATAGAGATAGAATGCAGATTAATGGTTGCCAGGGATGAGGGAAAGGGGAAATGGAGATTGACACCTTAATAAGTATGAAGTTTCCATTTAGGGTGACGAAAAAGTCTGAAACTAGATAGTAATGATGGTTGGACAACATTGTGAATGCACTTAATGCCTCAACTCTACTCTTTAAAATGGCTAAAATGGTAAATTATTTGCAATGCATATTTTACCAAATTTTTTAAAAAGTTAATGGCTTTCCAGGATTCCAGCAATGAAAAGATGTTCCATGTGCCAAACAGATCTAAACATTCAATATAATAACAAACAAAATCCTAGCAAGCTGTTTTGTAGATATTGACCAACTTTACAAATTTATTTGGACAGACAAAAGATCTAGAATAGGCAACACAATACTGAATGAAAAGAAGAAGAAAGTTGGAGGACTTACATTAGCCAATTTCAAGACTTACTCTAGAGCTACAGTAATCAACACAGCATGGCACTGGAGCAGGAATAGACACACTTCAATGGAACAGAATGAAGAGCCCTGGGATAAACACCCACAAATATAACTGACTGGTCTTTAACAAAGGAGTGAGGCCAAATCAATGGAGAAAGGATAGTCTTTTCAATAAATGGTGCTGGCCAACTGGATTTCCATATGGAAACAAATGAGCCTAGACACAGCATTTCCACTTTATACAAAAAGTAATTCAAAATGGATCACAGATGTACATGTGGAAAAAAATTTTTAAAACTTCTAGAAAACAACATACAAGAAAATATACTTGGCCCTGATTTTGGTGATGAGATTATAGATGCAATATCAAAAGTATGATCTGTGAAAGAAAAAAACGTTGGACTTTATCAAAATTATTAATATTAAAAGGCAACATTAAGAGAATGGAAAAACCATTCACAGACTGGGAAAAATATTTACAAAATACATATCTGAAAAAGGACTTGAATTTTAAATACAGAGAACTCTTAAAACTCAACAATTAGAAAACAAACAACACAGTTCAAAAATGTGCAAAAAGTCTGAACAAATACCTCACAAAGAGATGTTCAGATGGCAAATAAACATATGTAAAGATGCTCAAAATCATATGTTGTTAGATAAAAGGAAATTAAAAATACAGTGAGATAGCTCTACATTCCTATTATGGTGGCTAATATTTTTTTTAAAAACTGGCAATACCAATTGATGGTGAGAATGCAGAGCAACAGAATCACTCATTCACTGCTGACGGGATTGCAAAATGGTACAGGCACTTTTAAAGACACTCTCATTTATCATTTTATGTATCATCCAGCAATTACACACCTTTCTAGTTATTTGCCCAACTGATTTGCAAACTTAGGTTCAAATGAGAAAAATGCTTACAGGAGCTTTATTCATAATTGCCCCAAACTGAAAGCAACCACTATATGCTTCATAAGTGAATGCATAAACAAACTGTGGCACCTCCATGCAATAGAATACTATTCTGCAATTAAAATAAATGAGCTATTAAGCCATTCAAAAACAAGGATCAATGTTAAATGCATATTGCTATGTGAAGAAGATAGTCTGAAAAGACTACATGATATATATGCAGTCTTTTATTCAACATTCTGGAAGAGGCAAAATTATGGAGGTGGTAAACAGATCGGTGGTTACATGGGATTCAAGAAGAGGAGAAGTTTGAATAGGTTAAGCACAGGGTTTTCTTAGGGTCCTGAGACTATTCTGTATGATACTTTAATGATAGATATGTGACACTTGCATCTGTCAAAACCTATAGAACTTTACAACCCAAACATTGAATCTTAGTGCATGCAAATAAAAAAAAATCATTTAAGAGGTCAGAGGATGCCTGGATAGAATACAGACTGCAACAAAAAAATCAAATTATATTACAAGTGTATGAAATAACCTTGCTGAAGGTAGTAGGGGGAAATGGTGCTGACTTAACTTTGGAGATGAGTGGAACTATAAGACTAAAGACAAAAGGAACTGTGCATACACACTGTACCCTGGTTGGTAAAATTCTTTGGATATCAGTAAACAATTCTGAAACCACTATACATGTACATGGAACAATTAAGTAAATGGATGGCAAATGATGGGGGCTAGTTTACTCACTGTTGGAGTAGGAGGTTACAGATAAGCAAAGAAAGAAGGCAAGAATAATGCAGGTGGTAACGTATTGTAGCTTACTATAGCTACAGATGGATACATATAGAGATATTTGTAGATATGTGTATATACTTGGTTAGTATACATGCATATATTTCTTCGTTCTATCAGCTGAGAAGGTCTACACACAGACATCCCAGTAGTAAGGAGAACAACAAGCATTCAAATCTTAGTTTCTAACACCATTTACTAGTAAAGAGACCACCTTTCCTTAGAGAACTGGCTCATTCTAGGGCTGGGATATGGAGTATCCAAGATAAGCCTGGAATATCTCATAGTACCAGAAAGCAAGATAGTGCTTGGGAGAAAACAAAACATAATGATGGAGATTTGTCAAAGGAACACAGGAGCCAACTGAAAGAATTCCCAATGCTCAAAGCTGGAACAATTTGAGAAACACAATATATAAAGTAGTATTGCATTATAACCTAAAGCATAAAATCAATATCTGTGATTCCATACCAATATAAATAAATGCTTGAATACGTACCTAAGAGAGAGATGTTAGGTAAATCTTCTGGGAAGAATAATTCTAAGTAATTTATGTAGAAACCTTGCACTCAAGGAAGTATGGGCTCTGTACTTCCTTCCAAAGAGTACAGAAGTACTCTTTTTTGTGGGGAAGACCAGCCCTGAACTAACATCTGTTGCCAATCCTCCCCTTTTTGCTGAGGAAGACTGGCCCTGGGCTAACATCCATGCCCATCTTCCTCCACTTTATATGGGACGCCGCCACGGCATGGCTGACAGGCAGTGCGTCGGCGGGCGCCCGGGATCCGAACCCGCGAACTCTGGGCTGCCAAGCGCGGACTAAACCGCTGCGCCACCGGGTGGCCCCTCAAAGAGTACAGAATGGAAAGGAGGTGAGTATAGAATAACTTTCTCAGTGGAAAAATCTGACAAACCCTCCTTCAGCCACGTGATCACAGTCAACCTTAACGGGAATGAGTCGTGTTGACAGAAAGCATGTATCTTTGACATGTTGTGAGGAGATGGACACTTTACCTCTGCAGTCTTCCTTCCCCAAACCATAACTCCCATGTAATAATGAGGCAAACATCAGACAAATCCCAAATAGGGAACATTCTGCAAAATACCTGTTTAGTTCTCCTCAAAACTGTCAAGGTCATTAAAAACAACAAAAGCCTGAGAAACTGTCACAGCCTAGAGGAGTCAGACATGAACATTGAATGTAATGTGGCAACCTGGACCTTGGAATAGAAAAAACATACAAAAGATAAAAAGCTGATTACGATACGGACATTTGTTAAGAACAATGTATCAACATTGTTTCATTAGTTGTGACAACTGTACCATACTAATGTACGATGTTAACAGCAGGGAAAAGTGTGTGCAAGTTATATGGGAATCCTCTGTATTATCTTTGCAGCATTTCTGTAAATCTAAATCTAATCTGTCATAAAAAGGTTATTAGATTATGCAATTGGTCATCAAGTGTGACTGATAAAATATTGGCGACAAGGGGGATCCTCTCTTGAATGTTAGACTGCTGCCGATTGCCACGTTTGTCTAGAGACCAGTGAAAGCTACTCAATACGACGGCCTCTAGGTTCTTCACCCACAAATATGTGGAGTTAAATAAGAATCAAGACATAGTATTTGCTTTCCTTCTATTTAGGTAACAAACAACTTGCAAAGACATGTCTTATTCAACACTGTTTTAGAGGATATGATTTAGACCTGAGGACACACTGAAGATAATTGGAACTACCAGTGAGGACTGTTGGGCATGCTAAATAGCACTTTCCCAGCCAGCCACAGGAATGAGTAATGAGACCTATTTTACAAGTAAAGAGACTCGTGAAAAATCAGTGGACAAACATACATCATCTTTTCCATATAGTCCCCCCAGCCAGTGGTTAGCTTGGCTTTACAGGGTTAACAGCCTGTCTAGCTCTCCATATCTCACCAATCAGATAACCCAATCCATCAATGGGAAGGAATTAATACAGAGTACAAAAACACCTGGAAGTGTTCACTCTAATACTATACATGCCGGGCCTGAAGCAAAGTCCCCTCACTGAACAAAAAGAGGAGCTAAAGATATTGGTAACCTCTAACATATTGTACCAGCATGCCATACTTGGAATAGTTATCCTTCTGTTTTTCCTCTGTATAATCTGTAAATTTTGGGGGTAAAATATTCTGTAAAATGTTTGAAGAGTGGAGAACCATTGATATATTGATCTCAGTGGGAACTAAATATAGACGTTTTGTGTGTGTGAGGAAGATTGGCTCTGAGCTAACATCTGTTGCCAATCCTCCTCTTTTGCTGAGGAAGACTGGCCCTGAGCCAACATCTATGCCCATCTTCCTCTATTCTATTTTGTATATGGGACACCACCACATATGGCTTGATGAGTGGTGCATAGGTCTGTGCCCAGGATTCAAACCTGCAAACCCTGGACCACTGAAGAGAAGCACACGAACTTAACCACTGTGTCACCAGGCCAGCTTCTAAACATAGATTTTTGTGTGTTAGGTTGGTGTTTTCCTGGCAACGTATGTGCACAACTTTCATGTCCATGGGAATATCATGGTTTATGATGAACTAAAGCCAAAACACCAGAGGATTACCATGCTCCGTAACGTAAAACGTGTTCATACTCAGTCCTAATGGATCCTACAAGACTCCTGATGGAGTCAGGGACTGTCTACCAATCATCCTACTTCCCACTCGCCATACATATTCCCCGTTAACTCATCTTCTCGTAGCCCTGTCAGAATTGGCCACTGCCTGAGAATGCAGATCAAAGATGAGAATGCTTATTATAGCATAGGATATTGATTTAGAGTTCTTAACCTATATATCTTTACAATCCTTTTCAAAGACACCTCTCATTATGTAAAGTGTTTTCAGGATTGTACAGCTGGGGGCCCCCCTGCCAGAACTCAATCACATGGCCCCAACTGCAAGCTGGCTGAGAAATGTGGAAGTCCACACGAATATTCAGTGAGTGTTAATTGCTTCTGCCACAGACTTCCAGGAGCAGAGTCTTAATAGGGCTAGGTGTTTCCTAATTGAGTTCTCACAGTGAAACTAAGACTTGGGATATTCTGTTTGCTCTCACTTGGCTAAATCAGCCCAACTAATGTAACCAACTCAATGCACGATTCTTAAATTTGTAATCACTTTTAAGTTATTCTATGATTTTTAACTATGCAATTCCACAAAGTCTATCCCCAGGGCTTTAATTGCCATGTATACGTAGTGTTGCAGAGATCAACAAATCCATATCTTCAAACTCCTGAGTTTGAAACCCCTGTAGTTCACCTATTAGATACCTCCATCTGAAAGTCTGAAATGCGTTTCAAACTCAGCATATCCAACAATAATTAAATCCTTCTCTTGGCCTCAGACCTACCCCTTTCCTTTTCTTTTTCGTCTTACTAACTGCTATTGACAGTTTCCTAGTTGTTCAAGCCACAGACCTGAACATTATTGTTATTTCTTCAATTTCTTTTCTCTCTGCCCTCTTCCCATTAAATTGATCACAAGGCTGGCTGATTTTACCATATTCCATCTTATTTCCATCTATGTTTCTCCAGCCCCTTGCCTCAAATCTAGTTCAGGTCAGTAATGTCTCTTTCTTTGGTTAAACAATCTCCAATCTATGCCTCATTCTACAGCCAGAGTGATCTTAATAAAAGAAAAATCTGATCATATTCGTTTCTTACTTCATGGGAGTCAAAGATTCCCATTAATTACCCTTAAATGAATTTCAGAAGACTTAACATTTACAAGTGCTGCGAGGGCTGTCCTGTGTCTATCTCCAGCCTATGTCTCATACATTTCAGTCATTACTGAGCTCTATCCCTTCTCTCTTTCCTCTTAGATTTGCTGTTTGTACATATTGTTTCTATGCTTGAATGATTTTGCGTCCCTCACCCCCATTCAGTCTCAAGCTTTATCAGACTAATTCCTATCCTTTCTTCAAGTCTCACCTTAACTATTATTCTCCCCAGAAAGCCTTATTTTATTCTCATACACCAGGTTAGGTATTTCTGTAATTCTTCTATCATAGATCTAAAGTATGTATTGTTGTTACATGTTGTCAGCTCGGCTCTGACTCCTGGAGACCCTATGAATGAGTGATGTCTACAATGTCCTGTCCCAACAGCCCGACACAGCTTCTGCAGACACATGCCTATGGCTTCCTTTATGGAGTTGATTTACCTCATATTTGGTCTTCCTCTTTCCTGCTGCCTTCTACTTTTCCCAGCATTATTATCTTTTCCGAAGAATCCTGCCTTCTCATGATGTGCCCAAAGTAGGACAGACTCGGCTTTATCATTTTTGCCTCCAGCAATAGTTCAGGCTTAATTTGCTCTGGGATTCACTTCTCTTCTGGCAGTCCAGGGTATCTGTAGAGCTCTCCTCCAACACCATATTTCAAATGGATCTCAACCCACGAACCCTGGGCTGCCGTAGTGGAGCACATGACCTTAACCACTATGCCACCAGGCCGGCCCCTAATCTAATTTTTAATTAGATTTAATATTTTTAATTTGATTCAATTCTATTATTTCATTTTAACTTAGTTTTGATGATATACTCTCTTTAATTTGAAATCTCATACCATAATGTTCTCCTTTATTGAACTGCTTTACTACATTGAACAGCTCCTGAATACACGTTGTGGAATCGTTTCCTTATATAGGTCTCAGTAATTAGTAACAAGCATCACTGAAAAAAGATAGCAATTCATATTAGCTATTCCAAAAATTCTGCCCTAATTACTACCACTTTAAAAATTGCTGAGTTAGGAGAAATAAAAATTAAGGTATCCCATATGATCAATGGTCTTGAAAAATAAGCTTTACCTTATCAGTGTTTGTGTACAAGTGGGAAAGCAAAACACAATACGTATCCTATCTTTTACTTTGTCTCTCTGGATATATGTTGATGGAAAAGTTGCATCCACTGTGTTTTTCTAGAATATAAATGGAAATATTTTTTATAATATAAAATGTATCCAAGTCCTACCATTAATCATTGTTAATCATTGTAAATTTTATATCTATGATACTATACACAAGTCCATCCCAACAGTGATTTTGATAAAGTTCAAAAACTATTTTAACATGAAAAATATATTTCTGAGTTGTATAATGTCCACGGTGCTGTTTAGTTTTCAAATGAGATCCTATTTCTTAACATAAAATTATTCAAAATTGAGAGATAGCATTGACTTAATGTTTACCTGTAAGAAATTAAAATCAAACAAACAAGAAAATCTCACAAGTGTAGGAAGTTTCCAGTCTCTTTAGTTTCTCATTTACAGAGTTGCTTTTCAGGTAAAACATTTTACAAAGTAATTTCCCTATAGATTTAACTAAGATAGTTTTTTAAAAGGAAGAGTTACCAGGCAACCACTGTGACTTGAGTGGAAATTTACTCAATAGCCAAGAAAATCAAAAGTAGGTGACTCTAAAGTATAATGCCATGGAGCAATGTTGCAAGGCCAGGAAAATGGTTACCCCCTGAATAAGTTGATACCTTCTCTGACTGGGCTTGTTGCCCTTAGTGTGGACAGCTGGAGACAGTAGAGTTTCACTCTAGATGACTAAAAGTTACTCTAATGAAATGGAAGCTCAGCATTTTACACCAGAAACTTTCAACTTGATTCTGAAAGAACATTATTATTGTCAATTGACAAGAAAGAGAGTTCAAAGCAGTTGGCACTTATAAAAATAATTTGTATTTGTCCTGAAACAGCAATTTTTTAAGTAGTATTCTTAGGGCAGGGTTTCTGGAACAATTAATAAGAAAGGAAGGAAAAGGGGAAGAGTTAGGAAATAAAATTATTATTTCTAGAGGGAAAATAATAGAATTAGGTATTTGCCTCGTAACTTTATAAAATGTTCATTGTAAACTTGAAAGTTGGGATTAAACCAGGCAACCTAATATGCTTAGTGTAACCTGGAGGTCAGGTGCTCCTTAATTTCCAGATAAGATGGATTCACATCCTGCCACAGTCCTCTGTGAATTTAAGTGTCACCTCATTGTCAAGAATTCTCTTTTTATGGCTATTCTCTATTCCTGTCTGGCTGTGATTTTCAGCTTTTGTTGAATTCTCATATTCCATCTGTGTGCACTGGTCTAGTGCTGACCCAATTTGGGGTCATAAAATTCTCTGTTTTCTCTACCCTCTTTCACAAATAATAGTACTGAAAAGAAATATCATTGGCTGAAGATTCAAGCATAAGTATAGGAGATGGTAGATGACAGCACTCTATAGAAAACGGTTTTCAAATGACGCCAGCTCTTTTTTTTTTTTTTGTGTGGAGAAGACCAGCCCTGAGCTAACATCTGTTGCCAATCCTCCCCTTTTTGCCGAGGAAGACTGGCCCTGGGCTAACATCCGTGCCCATCTTCCTCCACTTTATATGGGACGCCGCCACGGCATGGCTGACAGGCAGTGCGTCGGCGGGCGCCCGGGATCCGAACTCACGAACCCCGGGCTGCCAAGCGCGGACTAAACCGCTGCGCCACCGGGCGGCCCCTGACGCCAGCTCTTAAGAAAGGCCTTCAGCCCTGTCCATCAACCCAGGCACCAGCCTCCAATGATATTATGCTGTCTTCTCTACTTTTCCCACATATCATTATCTTTTCTCATTTTTGATCTGTTACATCCCTGGATGCCTGTTCACTTTTTAGTAGACAATTTAACAAACCATTTTACGATCCCCTCACATCTCATGTCCATGAGCCCTCAGCTTGTATTCAGAAGGGAGTTAAAAAATATTTCTCTAACCAAATGGAGTTACTTAACAACAATAAACTTTGATGTGAAGTAGTTAAATTACAGTTTTACTCCCAATAAACTAATTCTTTGTAGTGGGCACACTTCTTATCTCAGCTTTCCAAACATAAGTAAACAAATTACAAGAAATCTTTCTCAATTCTGTCCATTTTTGTTCTACCAGTATTTATCACAATGCTTACCACGCAGTTGATGCTTAAAAAATGTTAAGGAAGATGGGTGGAAGAATTAATGATTAATTGATTAATAAGAATGGCATTAATAAATTCCCTTTGGGGATATCAGAGACATTCAGTGTAAAAGAGTACAGTGCATTCTAGTTGCAATCCTTCCAAGAATCAGAGAAAATAGAATGGCAATTTTGCTACTAATGGTACATATGTAGCTGCAGCATAGATTGTATCTTTGTAATGAAACTTTTGTAATAGGAACAATAATTTCACTGGGTGTGGAGATCCAGCTCAGTTTTTATGTGGATTATTTAATACTCTGGGTAGAGTGCCTCCATTAACATATAGGCACTAATATAAAAGAAATGTGAGACTTCGTTTAGGTAATTTAGAAGTTTAAGTAATCCTAACATTTGATGTGGTCAACTGCAGGTCTCTGAAGTCCTCTTGTTGGCATAATAGTTAATTGCTGCTCGCACCTAGAAGATACTTTTATACAAATTAGTAACCAACGGCCTTTCTAAAACCCAATTCCTCCAAATATGCTTAGGAACGGTACTCTTGTTGAATTTTGGAGCTCCTGGATTCTCCCGCTGCCCACACAAGTATACAAGCCTGTTTTACTCTCCCATAGTTAACCTTACTTCCTACACATGCAGTTTCTGTCATATCTTTGTGTTTAAGCTGAACTTACGGGTTGGTTCCTCTTGGTCAACGTAGCCCCAAGCTTACCTCCTTATACACAATTTGTTACCCTCATCTACCTCTAACTCTAACCACTATTCCTACCCCAAAATTTCCTTGTTTTACATGCTTCTTCTCTTTTCTCTTTGGTCTCTATTTTCCTCTTCCTTCTATTCTTCTGCATTCCTTTGTATTTATTTTTGTCTAAATTTTTAACTTTTTCCTTTGCCCTACTTACTTGCTTGTGGTCAGTTTTTTCCCCTTCACAAATAAACAAGCACCTCATAGTGGTAGCAGTAGCAGTTCTGCACATTCTATATCATTAGAAATGAAATTATTTAGTAAAGCATATAGATTTTTTGAAAAATTAAAAGAAAAATAGAATCATCCAATAGAACTAATATAATCAATACTAAAACCTGTTTTTAATAAGTTTTGGTGCATAATTCTTGTCACTTCACTGATTCCAAACTAATGTGTGTAAAAAGGAAATATATATTTAAAAAATGTTATACATTTAAGTTCGCAACGTATAACATCCAGCAAAATGTTGACAACATAATCAATCAAAATTATAAAAAACAGTTAAACGGTTATAATGAAACATTTGTGGTTTTCAATAAATATGTAGTTTGCTAATGTCAGGAAAATAGAGTATGGTGCTTACATTATTGAAAAAAGTTAACAATAATAATATGCTATTTAATTATTAATCCTATTAATTTCTGGAGTTCTCAGAATTTTATAAATAAAGGGCATGAAACCTCTGTGTTTCATTATAAAAGTAAACAGACGCAACTACTTTAGAACCATAAAGGCAAAGCATTTACCTTGCTATAAAAATAACAAGGACTATATGAACTTGCTCTAGATAATAATAATTTAAGAGAAAAACATATCAAAGTATCTATGTATTCTTGGAAAAAGCTTTGATTTATGAGAAGTTTTGTGAAACTCCCCTCATATTAAGAACACAAATGACAAGGTTCCTTTTACAAGGACACTCCAAGGGAATTGTCACTCTTTGTTGCAGTTTTATACAATGTTATTGCATAATGCATACTTTTGAGCTCAAAATTTACAGATACTAAGTGATACTGCAATTCCACTCCAACTAAAATTCCACTTGATTGAATATTCTTATTAAATATATTTCTTTATTAAAAACTTTTTTATTTCTACATTTGCAGACAAAGCTGTCATGGCAACTTTAACAACTACTCCCTAAGACACAAAATTAGAAAGAGCAACATTTGGAGAAAAGCATTTTTAACATTATAGAGGAAATCAGTGTATTCTGAGCAGCAAGATCAGACTCTAAGAGATGTTTGACACAATATGTGACCACTGGTTATGACATGTTATTTATTAGCACTAATACTACATAAGCATAAGAAAGTCAATGAGCTTGGGAGATTTTCTTTAATAATGTACAAATATTGCTTCATAGCAAGAGAAAAGGGTTTGCAATAATTAAAGAGCAGAGAATCTGATTTTTAAGATAATAAATAATGTAATAGCAGCAGAGGAAAATTTACCCAGAGAGAAATTTAGTGCAATATTTTTATCTCACTTGTCTTTCAATGTTTTCAGAAAACAATTCTAACTTAAAACAAGACTGTCCAGGGAAGCCAAAGGCTTAAAATATTCGGTTTACTGTATTAAGAGTGTCTTTAAACAAAGAAGGTAAAACAGGAAACACTTCATTTTCACCAAGAAGTCCTCAATCCGTATCCACTAGGAATATAATTTGGTCCCTCTACTGCCTGGTGAAAGACTCATTTTCTTGACTAAAGCCAATCAAGCTTTACTAATCAAAACTAATGCTTATTATCAATAAATGTGGAGTAGCATGGATTAACTGTATCACTCAACAGTAGTTGAAAAGATTAAATGTTAAAATCCATATTAAAATGGTTGTTGCTTTAGTCTTCTCTGTACTTCCGCTCACCCCGTCTTACTGTCATATGAACTTTAGTTCATGCTCACAATTGTTTCCCAACAATTGTAGGCATAGAGTTTTTATTATCTTTCTATTTTTAGAGAACAAAACACTTTTGAAAACAAGAGAGGGGGCCAGCCCAGTGGCATGGTGGTTAAATTTGCACGTTCCACTTCAGCGGCCTGGGGTTTGTTGGTTCGGATCCTGGGTGCGGGCCTACTCACCACTCATCAAGCCATGCTGAGGTACGTCCCATATAGAAGAGCTACAACTCTTTAACTATGGGACACAGCTATGCACTGGGGCTTTGGGGAGAAAAAAAAAGGAGGAAGATTGGCAACAGATGTTAGAGCAGGGCCAATCTTCCTTAAATAAATAAATAACTGCTAAAAAAAGAAAATACGACAAATTGTGTGATATTCATAAAGCTATATACTGACAGAGCTCAAATGCAAATCAGCCCACTTGAGGAAAAAACAAGTGAGTCTCCTTCAGTGTCTTATACCTAAAAGCTCATATTTCAACTTTTTTAGTAATTATCTCACTATTTTCATTACCATTACATATTTTTCTACCAGCGTACTCCTACCTTACAAAAAATGAGTCCTATTTTAGCATCCTCTTCTTTAATAAATATGTTCAGATGAGTGACAGTAATTCATATTCAATAAGAGTGATTTGAATTCCCACCAAAAATTTTTAAAAGGAGGAATCATATTTTATTCACTAGAAATACAATAAGGTTAAAAGCTAGAAATTGATATTATCTTTCACTTTAAGTGAATTAATTCAGTTATTTCAATTTAAACTACTATATCTATTTACTCTTTCCAGCATAACACCTGCTGGTTATAGCAAAACTGAATCTTTTATATTCTGTGGAAAATTCTTGTTGGACTATGTATATTAAAATAAAATTAAACTGGGTCAAATACTTTGTTTCTAATTGTCACATTTAACTCATTTAATGACTTTAAAAGTTAAAAAAATAAAGAGCTAAGACACAACTTCAGTATGCAATGACTATGCAGGTACATGAAAGTAAATGAGCATGTTACATCTGACTGTGAAGTCACGTGTGTGTGTTTGACCAGTGGAAATCATCAATTTAAAAGTGTGTATCAGTGATGACTTTCAGGAGGAAGAATTTGTCAGGAAACTCCCCCCTCAAAAAAAAAAACAAAACACCCAAAGCTACAATGGCCTTTATCTGAACTACAACAGTTGCTGTTCAACTGCACGGCGTTTAATCAGTTAAGTGAGACTGAGAACAAAATCCCAGATCAAAGAATTTTACTCTAGCCATTATATACTGCCCACTAGTGAATATATAAGATCATTTCCAATAGAAATGTAGCCTGTAGAACTGCCTCAACTAAATTTTATTATTTGCTTTATTTAAGTTTTCGTTCCATAAAATGTTCTAACCTAATAGTTTGAATTGGCATATTTTTCATGTATATAACATTGTAGTAAACTTTTTCTTCTTTGTACTTAATTTTCTATAAAGTGCATATGACCACTTGTGTGTCCCTATGGCAGTAGGCACACATTGAATGTCCATGAGCTAATGACTCAATTTTATGGGGAATACGTGACACACACTTCGCAAACCTATTTTTTAAAGTGATCATTCCCTTCTCTGCAGGCCTGTAGTGATTATTGCACTCAGCATTATTTTGATTCTTCCTGTCCCTCATTTTATTTAACTATTCAAGTTTATATATCACCTATCCTACCAAAAACATTTTCTAAATCATTGGGTAACCATTTACTCCCATATATTTTATGCAAAATATACCCATACCAAGATTATCTTACTGAGTGTATTGGACAAAGTATGTAATCCCTAAATACTTATGTATATGTTTTATTTTTATATTCAAAAACCAAATCCCAATGGTGATAATGACCCACTTTTTGCATATTTACTTGAAAAATCTATTATGTGATAACCACTCTTTTCCATGCTGGAATGAATAGGTTTTTCCTTTTTTTAGACATGAAAAGCTAAGTTGTCAGTGCTTTTAAGTTCATATTTTACTGATCTTTTCCCCCAAAAATATCATCATGCTCATAATTGCTGCCTCAATTATTCAGTTAATTAAAACAGAGCTGTGTATAGTTATGGAGGAAATTCAGAACCTCAAGAATTCTTATCAGATTAACAACCTGGTTGATTTAATCAATGGTAGAAATTTGCAGAAGAGAATTGCATTACTTCCTATTGGCCCAAGCTTAGAACTGCTTCTATTGGCATAGAATTTTATTTATTAGGCTATATGTTTCTTTAATTAAAGAGCAGAGGTTATAATTCTATATTACAAATAGGTCAATTTATTTTTAATAATCCAAGGGTAGGAACCTTGGATTCTAAACCTTGGATCTGAACTACATTAGTTCATGAAACCATTGTGTATTCATTTCACAGGGGTGATAATATCTTTTCTGGAATAAAAATAGCAGGCAAAGACAAAACTATGGCGTTAGTAAAAAGATCAGTCAATGCTGGAGGTTGTGTGTGTGTGTGTGTGTGTGTGTGTGTGTGTGTGTGTGTGTGTGTGATGAGTAGGTGGAGTACAGAGGATTTTTAGAGTAGTGAAAGTACTCCGTATGATATCATAATGATGGAAAGAAGTCATTATTCCTTTGTCCAAACCCACAGACTGTATGACACCAAGAGTCAATCATACAACAAACATTGGACCTTGGGTGATTATGACGTGTCCATGTAGGTTCATCAGATGTAACAAATGCAGTACTCTGGTGGGGGACCTTCATAATGGGGGAAGCTATGCATGTGTAGGGGCAGGAGGTATATAGGAAATCTTGGTACTTTCCTCTCAATTTTGCTGTGAGCCTTAAACAATTTTGCTTTTCCTCAATTTTGCTGTGAACCTTAAACTGCTATAACAAAATAAGTCTTAATTTTAAGAAAAGGCAAAAAACACTATCAGACAAAAAAGAAACAAGGTAAGCTGAGGCTGGGAATAGACTTTGTTATCCAGTCAACTAAATCTATACTCCAATTGCTCTGACTCATGTTGAGATATAAATCCTCCAAAGTATGCACTCAGATGCACTGCTCTGTTTAATTAATGCTATCAGCAGATTTTTCTTTTCAGGAAGTAGTTTGTAATCAGACTGTTCTTTACTATTAATGGATATCCCAAGAGACTGCTATTTCAAAATATGTCCTTTACTATACCCCCCCAAAAAGCATGTCTGTAGTAGGTACTGAATAAACTATTTTACACAAATAGAAACATAAAGTTTATCTTCATAATTCTAATTATTTAATTAAAACAATATTGAATCCCTTATATACCAGGCCCTTTTCTATGAAATGTACACATACATTTCAAATCAATGAAATACTATTTATTATTGTATTTAGCTACTTGAGTGTTTATAAGCACCATACTAATTTCTAGGCCTCAAATGAAAAGCCAGTTGACTCTCATGTTACAAATCACTTTTTAACACTAGAACTCTCCTCTCGCCCCACCACGTGCCTTCTCTACTATAAGGCAGCAGAATCTAAGGCTGAAAATTCTGTAAAGAAGCCTGTGAACTGCTCCCTGAAGAAAGAACAGCTTCTTAGATTTAGCAGCATCTGTGTTGTTTCAATTTGTAACAGGCCATTCATAGCAACTTTATAATTATTTACTTAAACTTCAAATAATTTAGAGTTTTGTATCTACTTTAATTCCATTTAACTCACAGAGGATGGAGTGGGAGGGGAACTAATTACTTCATATAGTTTACACTAACAAACAAAAATGATGGATTTTAATTTCCTTTAACGTTCCTAGAGAGTGTATTTAAAGCACACAAAGAAGATGAGTGACAACATTCCGTCAAAAATCTCTACAGACTTATATCACTCATTATTTAAAATGATTCCCTCTTAAAATTAAAAAAAAAATTAAGCAAATAAAGGGCCAAACGAAAACCATGTGGACACAAGCCCTTCTTTAATTCTATTTCTCTTTCCTCCCCCTTATTTTTTCACCTCCTTGAGAAAAGTGTTTACATTCAAGATTTCACTCTCTCTTCTCAACCAACTGAAATCTCTTTGCTTCTAATATCCAAAAGAAATAACTGTTCTTTTCTTGGTCGGGAACACTGACATTCTGGTTGTGCAATGCAGTGGACTACTTTCAATACTTTCTCATCTCGTATTTCTGGCGTAGGTACATGATTCTCTTTGCAACTTTTCCTGTCCTCTGTGACACCTATCTTTTTTAACCCTTCTGGATCTCCTCCCACCCCCACTCTGCTCTGTTCCTATTTTTTCCTCATTTTGTTCCGTTGTTTATCTGTGTTGTCTTGTAGCTCTCTGAGCATCTTCAGAACAATTGCTTTGAATTCTCTGTTGAGCAATTCCTGTATCTCCATTTCTTTGGGGTCAGTTACTATGTTTCCTGTGTTTCTTCGGTGGCTTCAGGTATCCCTGATCCTTCCCGATCCCCGCAGCCTTGAAAAGGTATCCGTGCATTTAAAGAAGCAGATTCCTCTTCCAGATTTATGGACTGACTTAAGTAAGGAAAGACCTTCACCTGCAGGTGGGGGCACCCCAGGTCTAGTGGTGCAGTGCGCCAGGTGCGGGGGTGTGTAGCAGCTCTGGGTGCTGCAGGGATGTGATGTCTCATCAGCTCAGGCCACTGGGGTGCACAGCATGGACAACTGCATGGTCCTTGACCAGTGCCGCAGGGGGTCTGTGGAGGCCACAAGGCTGTTGGGGTCCTCAGCCGTGCCCCCAGGTGCAGCAGCTAGGAACAGGGGCAGGCAGCAGGGTGGCCAGAGCAGGGGGTGTGGACACCCTCGGCTGTGTGGACCAGTTGCAGGTTCCTGTGTGGTGGCAGGGGTCAGTTGCAGACACACACGTAGCGGTGGGGGTCAGGGCCAGAAGCAAGTGCCTGGGGGCACGGTGGCAGTTGCTGAGGCCTTCGCTGTTGGCATGCACTTCTGTGGCTGCAGGAGGGCGCCACAAATGTGCACACTGCAGTAGAGGATAGTGGAGAGACTCAGCTTTCCGGTGTGCAAGTGCACAGCCGGATGGGTTAGCCCCAAGTGCACTCACAGTGGTGGGGGTCAGCGGAGGTGGTCTAGGCTGGTGTCTTGCACTCTTGCAGCCACAAAGGCCTGGACTGGCTGCTGGTATGGAGCCTGGGCTCTGGTGGGGGCGGGAAGAGGGCTGAGCGGGTGGAGAGGGCCTCAGATCACTGGCATCAGCACACGTGAATACTGTGAGGCAAAAACCAGTGAAATCTGCAGG
Organism: Tapirus indicus; assembly: GCA_031878705.1. NCBI lineage: Eukaryota > Metazoa > Chordata > Mammalia > Perissodactyla > Tapiridae > Tapirus > Tapirus indicus. The sequence goes on from CM062918.1 coordinate 7,773,823, forward strand.
GGTCAGTGGTGGCTGTGCTGGCCAGTGGTTCTTCAGTGGTGAAAGCTGCTGGGGCCTCTGAAGAGCAGGTTCCTGGAGCCACTGTTGCTGATACTGTTGGCGCCTGCTCTCCCTCTTGTCCTAGCCGTCTCTGGATGTCTCAGCTTCGCTGGTCTTGCAGACAGGGTGAAACTGAAGCAGGTTCTGTGTGCAGTGCCCTGAAAGGCTGGGGGGAGCTGGTCACTCTCCCCTTCTCGCCTTCCCGGTGAGGGGCCCTCTTTCCAGCTGGGGACTCCCCTCTTGGCCCTGAGCAGTGCTGGCCTAGGGGATGGGCTGATGCAGCAAAGTGAACTGCTCTTCCTTCTCTCTTTCTGCCCTTGTTCTCAGGTTTTTGTTCCACTGTGTTGCTGAAGTTTAAGCGGAGTCCCAAGCTCTCTGTTCTTGTGAATAGCTGCCTAATTGTTGATCTTTGTCAGGGGACAGACCCCTGGGTCTCCTACTTCGCCATCTTGGTGATGTCACTCCTCTAAAATAAATTGTTTGCCTAAAGGTTTTTGACAGTAAAATTTCATTTATTTCCATGCTAAACCCTCAAGAGCACAGGCTTAGAGGTTGAAGTTTACTTTCCATTCATCTTTATAATGTGGATTAAGCCCTTTGGCGTCCCAAGTTTATCTTGGATGCTCTTTGACTTGCTGCCTTGGGTCAGCCCTAATCTTTATTTCTAGCTCCAGCGTCCTCTGAAATATTTAAAGCAAAAGCCCACGTGCACCAGGGTTGAGAACATTATGTCAGATCAAGAACCGGCTTCAGTATTTGTCTGTCTTCGCATCTTTCAGCTTTCACTTTATTTTTGGCCTCTAAGGATTTGCTACTTTTTGTCAGCTCTGCATTAGATTTGAAATACTAAGTATTTAAATATTTTATTCCATGTATTTTAGTTGTTTTCAATGGGAGGTTTATTCAGTGTCTCTACTCTGTAAGACTGCTGGAAATTGAAATCTTATGTTGCCATTCATCCTCTTAATCACTTAGTGGTTTCTGGCCCTGAAACTGTAACACTGATTTTCCCAAATTTGTTTTTCCAATTCCTTTAGCCAAGGTTTTGTTTTGCTTTTTTTTCAGAAGGTCTCTAATTAGAATAATGTGAATGGGTTATCTGTCCTTAAATCTTTCCACAGATAAAAGATAAACATTTTTTTCCCAAACCAGCTTTAAATCTGTAGTTATACATTAAAAATATGAATACTTCATTCTGAAATAAAGATCCCCAAAGTGCCATAGTCTCAAGCTTTCACTAAGCCGCCTTCAGCTATTTATCAAAGCAGTAACCTGCCAGTGTACACACTTTACTTAATTTTTTTAAAGTCACTTTCTTTATTAATAAGAACTCTTTGATATTGACAGACACTTCATCTTAAAGCAGCTTAAATGTGAAAAAACAATTAAAAGAGATGAAGGAAAGCAGGAAGGAAAAAAGGAAGAAAGACATTTATTGGCTTATCTCCATGAAAAGTTCCAGACACAGATAGACTCAGGGCCTCAAACTGTGGTAGTATTACACAGATTGTCTCTTTCTCCTGGTAGTGACCTTCTCTCTGTTGACTTCATTTTCTAGGCATCTCTCTACAAGCAGTCATTAACAAATATACCTACAGCTCCATTGTTCTGTCATGACCTAAATTTCAGATGGACAGAATATATCTCTCCAGTTAATACAAAAAATGTCCTGGAAAGATCTCATTAGAAAATACTTTGCATCCTAGAGCAAGGATGAAGGGAGGCTCTGAGAAAGTCAAGGTTATGAGCCTACCTCAGAACCTAGAAGGTGGAGTGAGCATCACTCAAAATCCCGTGGACCAATACAGTATGAGGAGTGGTTCTTCAAAAGGAAAAATCAAATTCAAATAGAAGGGGAGGCTGTACAGTGTCAACCAAACAGTACAATGCCCATTATACTTTCGCTTGCTTCCAACCAAGAATAGTAACTGAAAAAGAAAACAGGTTCACATTCTCTTGCATTTCTTTGGGAATGTATCCATGGGAAGATATATATAAAGCTTTATCTCTAATGATACTTAATCACTAATGTTTTTAGGCAAGAAAAATAAGGACTTAAAGTCCAAAATATATGTTACATTTAATTTTATTTACAGGTACATGCTTTTTCTCAAGAGCTGATATGTCAGTAAGCATCATGAAAATTTATGTCATTAGTTAAAGACGTAAGATAGAACCAGTGGACTAGATCAATTAAAACATGTAATTTAAGTATACAACACAATTCAATTCAGGAGAGTTCTTTTATCCTTGTATTTAGAGGATGGTATGTTTTTATCATCAAATTTGGCATCGACTACCATGATTGATGCTTGAAGGGAGTGTGCTATGTGCAGCTCATGCTATGAATTTTCAGTGATTTGTTTAGTTATCTACTGTGCTTGATTTTCCGAGTGAAAAATTTGAATCAATTATTTTCTTGCTTTAATGATTAACTGAGAAACTCCTGTCTTAAATCATGCCCTGATAAATATATATGTGTGTATATATATACACATAAACACATGTACATACATACATACATACATATATGTGTGTGTGTGTGTGTGTGTGTCATTACCTACAGAGATTCAAACTCTTCAACTGCCTTGTATAATCAGAGTGGGCATTGTTATATAGTTAAAAGTGTGTGTGCTTTGGAAATAGACAGCCTTATCTTTGAAACCTGAATCTATTATCTAAAATTTTGTCATGTTGGACAAGAAATGTGACTTCTCTATGCCTCAGTTTCTTCATCAGTAAAATGAAAATCATAACATCTGTCTCATAGAGCCATCAGAATAAATTAGGCAGACTATGTAAAACACCTAACAAGTCTACCCGACTGACATCATTAAGAAATGTTTGTTCCTTTGCTGTAACTTGTTGTTATATCCATGCCCCTTCTTCTCACTCGTAAAGGCTCAACAGTACACAGTTCAGCTGCACTAGACTGCTCACCACTATCTATAATTTCTGGTCTCTATGACTTGGACAGAGACTTTAACTCACAGAGACAACTCTTGCTTCTCCTTTTGGGGCCAGCTTTAAAGTGTTTATGTAGTGTTTTCACTCCCTACTCTTCAGAAATTGAATTACTCTCTTCCTCTTTGTCCTCCATAACCGTCTTGGAGCACTCATCACATTCTTGTGTGTACTGTAATTATGCTTATAAACGTCTGTCCCCTTCAGCATATCAAATCACTAGAAGAACAACCATTGTAGGAAATAACCAGGGAGCACACCTTCTTACATATGAACATTAACTACAGTTTTATTTCTGTGCCCACCCATAAGATCCTCCGAGAAAAAGAGTTATTTTTTAATCACTCTCAATATGTGTCATAAAAGCTTTTAGCGCCGTGCCTAATATACAGAGATGTTCAATAAAGTGAGTTACTATTTAGTGGTCAGTAAACCCATGGGAAGCGCATGGCTTAATATTTAGGAGATGAGGCTCTGGAGCTGTCTAGATCTGAGCCCCAGTGCCTCTACTTTCTGAAAGTGTGAACTTTCCTTGTTCGTAAATCAGGATAATACCATCTACCTCAGAGGGTTATTATGAAGATTCAATGAGTGATTCACTCAGTAATTGCAATGACATTAGAAGAATACCTGGAACATAGTAAGCACATATTAAATGAAGAAAGGCCAAGAGTTAAGCTTCTGGAACTAGAAGGTTTATGTGAATTGGTGTTCTACCTTCTCCTATCTGGGTGAAATTGTGGTAGTTATATAGCCTTTCCAAATGATTTATTTTTTACCAAATATGTGAACATTCTGCCATAATTTAACTGGGAGTGTTCATTGAGATGGTGCTTGTGTAGGGTCCAGAACAAAGTGAGCTCTGAATACATAATAGTTACGTCATTTGCCATTTTTATAAATTCCTTAACTGCTCCATATCCTTTATTTTGCCACTGCGCACTTGGAGAAAACACTTTACATCATTGTGTCTTATCTTCCAGTTTTCAGAGTATGACATAAGTTATAAGAAATAAGATCCCTTTCGGAAATATCTCACTGTCAATACCTGAAATTTAGCTACCTAAAGTCATATTGTTATAATCAACTTTGTTCAAAGTAATTAAAGTAAGGTACCCTAGGCTAAGGAAATTCCTAGGAGAGGCACTATCTTCTCACCATTGGTCACCTGAAAATAGGCAATATATTTATAATCCTTAAGTACTATCAACACCTCCACACGTTAAAGGTAGGTGTGTGGTAGCAGGGAGTTGCTCTTCCAGCATGTCAGGTTACTGGCTAGGAAAGAAATTATGAATAAAAGATAAATAATTTTGACATATAAAAGTTGAATTCTTAAATTAATCTGCACTAATGGTGCAGTTATACAGGGTTCAAGTGCCAATCAAGATTCACAGAACCCAAAATAACGATGTTTACAAATCCACAGTTTGTTGCAGAAAATACACAATACAATAAGAGTGTTAATGGAAAGACATGCGATGACACCCGAGGGCTGCCTCACAGCAAGGGACTTGAATGGATCTGCTGTGATTCCCAGTCCCTCGTCTCTGTAAAGGCTCTACCAGAGGTTCTCTCTCAAGTCAGGAACCACTGACATGGGCAGGAAACAGCTTGGAACCAGGACAGAGTTGCTTGTACCCTGCTGGTCACCTAGGCGTACTGTTTGTGTGTAACCAGCCCCCAAAGCAAAGCCCTATGGGAGTGTCACAGGGATCAGGTACACCTTGTGAATCTCACTGTTATCAATAGATAATGCTGATAAATTGGTGCAAATTGCCCCCAAATTCATTGGGAATGTAGTTAAAAAATAACACTATTCACCAGTCCATTTGTGCCAGACAAAGGATAAATACTTTAGTGTAATAAAAGCTCATGAAAATCAGTTGGAAGATAACCAAAACTCAGTAGACAAATGGGATGTGTAGCATATACGTGTTCAGAAAAGGATAAACACACAGCAAAAGGATATCCAAATTCAAAAAAGGGAAACAAATCAACAAAACAATTCAATTTTTCTCTTTTCATATTAATTTTTATCACCTTTCAAAAAATAAAGTTTACAAATATTGATATGATTAGCAAGAATTAAGTGGGATAAGCACTCTTGTACCTGATGATGGGAGTATAAATTGATACAAATGAATTAGCCTGAATTGGGTACGCAGATATCCACATTGGCTGTATGACTCAAGTATTTGTCCAGAGTAGAAATCAGAACTTTGAGCTATCCTGTTCTTTGACTTTCAAACTCTTATAGTATCTCTTTGAATTTGTCATAATTTAAAAAAATCTTCTAGATTTTTTAATAGATTTCTCTTCTTTCACTTGAGTAAAGTGAGCATGACAAATAGGTATATTTTATTGCCCTCCTCTTACATGAGACATCACTGTTACTAAATTTTTACCCCTTTAATGCTTCTTCATATATATTAAACAAATGACATACCAATATCTCCTAAAACATCCACTTTTGTTTACTTTACATTGAAGTTCAGTATCTATCTGAGGGGAATTGTAATATTATTTGTTTTTCAAGTCAAGAGACTCATATTCTAATTCTGATTTTGTCTCAAACTAGCTATATGTTATAACTAACTTGCTCTTCAATCACTTCAGTAGTTAATTCAAAATTCTTTCACATTTCCCAGACTTTGATCCTTCTTTCTTCCTCCTCCCTTTTCAACGCCCCTCACCTTCTGCTTCCCTGAGAAAATGAATGTCATCAAAATAGAAAACACCTCAATTTTCTCAATCCACACCCCTGTGCATCTGCATAATTCTCTACTTTTTGGCTACCCCCAAGCAGGCCATCTGGACTTCTGGAAAATTTTTAGCCATTGAGTCTCCCTGCTCTCTCACACATCTTCCTAATTTCCCTTTTAAATCTCCTCTTCCCTTTTTTATTTAAAGAGCATAACCAAATATCAAACAGCAGTTTCCTATCCCTTTACTTTTCTCACCAAATAATACATCATGTCACCTTACTCTTTGATAGCAAAACATTTAAAAACTTATTCCTACTTATTATCTATTTTTAAAGAAAACAATATCCATTGACACTTGCTAAAGCGTGGTAAGGAAGACTTTATTCGGGGGGGGGGGCACTCTCATGATGGGTAGAGAGACCACTGCGATGACATTTTGCAGTGTGGGAGAGAGAGAGAGATGCTCAACTCCAAATACAGCATGGGCAAGTGGGGATTTATCACCAAGGATCAGGTGGGGGTCAGTGGATGGAAAATTACTAAGAGGAAAAATCAGTTGTAGGGGAGATTCTTGCTGAAGACAGGCCAGGGTGGTCAGATATCACCTGGGGGCTGGTGTGGGAGTGAGGAACCTGATCAGATATCTGATCAAAGGTGATCAGATATCCAGAGTGGGAAGTCCTGGCTAAACTGACTTAGCAAGATTCTTTCTAAAACTGGATTTTAAAGGAAATGCACAGATGCACCTAGAAGAAGGCTCAGGAGCCTGAGTAAAGTTTGGTCAAACAAAGAATTTTGTCACTATCTCCTTATGCTCTCCTCACAAGAATTCCCCTGAGAACTCCCATCTATAGTTTGCTCCATCAATTTACAAAAATCACTCTTGCTAATGACAAAAATGACCTACATGTATGCAAATCCAGCATAAACCTAATAGACATTTTTCACTCCTTATCGTACTCATTCATCTTATTTTCTCCTTCTGGAAAGACTTTATTCCCTTGATCTTTTCTGGATTTTCTCCTGTCCAGACACCTTTTGTGTCTCATACTGGTATTTTTATTCTTTTATTTTTATCCTTACTATTAATATCAGAGTTATTCAAAGCTCAATTCTATGCCAATTTCTCTTGCTATATTTCATTCTCTATAGCTGCAATTACATTCTATGTGCAAATGTATATCATACATTTATAACTGTAGATTGCCTCTCTCCTTTAACACCTTTAAAATCATTTTCCCTCTTCCCTTCTAAATTCTTGGCTGAGACCCTCCCTGTAATAAAAGAAAGATTAACAGGAGAAAAATTTAATTTTGTACATTTGGGGGCCCCAAAAATATGAGGCCCAAAGAAGTGACTAAAGTAGGCAGCTTTTATACTTTTTATACAGATAAACAATAAATTTGTGAAGAATTAACAAGACGAAGTAGTTTTAGCTTGGTGTAATAAATCAGTAAAGAAGTAGCAAGGTTTGTTTATGCTGTCTTTTTGGCCCTAAATTCCCTATCTCTGGTGATAAGGATGTCTCTGTATTTTAGGATGGCCTGCCATGAACTCCATAATAATTACTCTATTCGAGTTTTCTGGTATTGTTGGTACCTGGTTATTTTTAAGAGGCTCTCCTGAGTGACAGACCAACAGAAGCAGCAGGATACAGTGGCAACAGCTCTGCCAAGGTATTAAAGAACAGATTTTTTTTCCTGCCTCAGACTAATTATGTGACCTTATGCAAGTAATTCAGCTTCTACTGACCTTATCTGTCCCCTTATCTATATGCAAATGCAGGATCTGCATTATTAAAAATCTTTAAGGTCCTTCCAACTCTGAAGTTTTATTATTCAATTTCAGCCTAGCTGGCTCAATGATCTTGATATTGATATTGATAAGGAACAAGTCACCTTTTATTGTAAAGTGTTGTAACGCATGGCACTTATATAAATAACAGGAAATTCATTTAAGGTCCATGAAGTAGTTTATGATAACCTTTGTGCTCCTAAAAGTATACTCAGACATAGACTTATTAATAAGACATTGTTGAAAGAAAGAAAGAAAGAAAATTCAAAAAAGATAAAGCCAGTGAATCAGGATGAAGGAATGAAACAAAAATATTAAGTACACACAAAACACTATGGCCAAGTACACTAGAAAACAAAGGAATCGTGAAGTTGATAGATGTAAACAGAATACTAGGAACAAGGTAGGAAAATGAGAAAATTGCCCAGGAGTGAACAGGAAATGCAGAGAAAGGTCCTTCTGCTGTGTGTGTCTATGCCAGAAGTAAGGGCTGCACATCTTGAAACAACAATTGATGATAAAGTCTCTCACTTCACAACGTCCTCTAGGATAGTTCTGCCACACTACAAACTGAAATCTCCTGGTTGATACCACTTAAGAGAAAAAGACACTCTTTAACAATCCAATCTTCCTAGTCATTATTCCTGCTCTGAATTTTTTTCTCTAGGCCCTTATATACAGACCTATCTATACCAAACTCCAACTAAAAATAAGTCGTATAACTATTTCCATACAAAAATGATATAAAAATACAAAACTACCTATTAATTTCACAACATAGGGGCTACCCGGTGGCCCAGCGGTTTAGTTCGCGTTTGGCAGCCCGGGGTTCGCGAGTTCGGATCCCGGGCGCCCGCCAACGCACTGCCTGTCAGCCATGCTGTGGCGGCGTCCCATATAAAGTGGAGGAAGATGGGCATTGATGTTAGCCCAGGGCCAGTCTTCCCCAGCAAAAAGGGGAGGATTAGCAACGGATGTTAGCTCAGGGCTGGTCTTCCTCACAAAAAAATAAATAAATAAATAAATAAATTCACAACATAAACAATAAATGATTCCCTAAACCATCATTGAATTTAATAAATTAGGCAGCACAATTTTTATAATATTGAATAATGAAGATGCAGGACACTAAATTGAGAGACATAAGTTGACAGAATATGGAACTGATACAGAACTTCCTAATCTCAAGTTTGTGTGCCCAGTGCACAATAAGCCAATCACTGACACTGGTGCTTGGAGATGGAGAAAGGTTTATTCAAATTGGCCAGAATGAGAAGGTGGGAGGATAGGTTCTCTCAAATCAGCCTTAACAAAAGAAGAGAGAAGGGCATCTTTATAGAGCTAAGGGGCTTGCGAGGAGGAGTTTCAGAAAAACAAAGGGGAAGTCCATGTTTCTTTCACTCTAGATAAGCCCTTGGGCAATCAGACTTCTTAGTGCCACTGGCAACTGGTGGCTGGTTGTCTGGTGGTCATAACTTCCTTAAAGGCATTATTTTCTTCTGTGAAATAATCTCATAAATGCTTGTGACCCTTGAGTTACCCCTCCCGTTAGACAAGAAAACACCAAGTTAACGAGATTAACTTCTTTTCATCTGTGTCTGTGTCAGGAACAAGGTCAAAGAGTAATCATGTTCTTATTGAATATTTACAGTAACTCTTGGGTACCTGGCTTCAGAAGCAAAGAAAAATCTAGTTCAAAATATTCACTTCTTTCATTCATAGTTGTGTTGAATGAATAAACAAACTAGTCACTGATTTTACAAATATGGTTATACAGTTTACTCTCAAAAAATAGTGTTTAGTAGGCAACATAAATGTGAAACAACTAATTACATTGCAATGGATACAAACAAGGAAAAACATGAGAACACAAAGTTTTTAAGAGAATTAACAAAGGAGATGAGACTTTAAGAATCATTCTTCCAAATCAGATTGATGGATGTGAAGTGAACAAGCTTCTGAGATTTGGGTGTACATTTTAGGAAAAAGAAATACTTGTTGTTAAGAGACAGAGAAATGACATTGAATGGCGTGTTCTTGAAATAGCAAGTAGATAAGTAAATCTGAGTGCTAGTCTGCCATTGCGACATAATGAATTATCAAAAATTTAGTATGTAAAACAACAAAAATTATTATCTGATTCTTTGGGTCGGGAATCTGTCACATTTTAGCTGTGTCTTGTGCTCAGGGTTTCACTAGGCTGAAATCAGGTATCATTCAATTGTGCTCTTATCTAGAGGCTCAACTAGGGAAAAATAAGCTTCTAGGTCTCCTCACATTCCTGGCAAAATTTAGTTACTTCCTGTTCTAAGATGCAGGTTGCCATTTTCAAGCTGGTTGCTGGCCAGGAATCACTCTCAGCTACTAGTCACTGCTCTCTGGTCCTTGCCATGTGGCCCTATCTTCAAAGCCAGCAACAGAGAACTCACTCAAGTCAAATCCCTCTCTTCTCAAAAAGCTTAGTCCCTGTTCAGGGCTCATCTGACTAGGTCAGAACCACTGGGACAATCTTTTTGCTTAACTCAAATCAACTGATTAATAACCTGATCACAGGACTGATATCCCATTATATTTTTGGGTTCTGCTTGCCCTCAAGGAGATAAAATTATACAAGACATGCACACTGGGGGCGGGGGGAGGAACCTTGGAGGCCATATTGAAATTATTGTTACTGCAGGCTGGATTTCAGGAAGTAAAGTAATAGGGTGGTGGTGGTGGGCAGCAACAGAATGACCTGGTTTAATACTCGATAGTTTTTCGATTTTTAGACATTTCATCAATTGATGAAAATGTAGGCATTTTAGGCAAAAGAAGGATATTCAATGCCATAATAAAAATCTTGAGCTTTATCTTGTGGGTAGTATGGAAATTCTGTAGGACTTTAAAAAATGAAGTGATATACAGATACATTTTACAAAAATAACTTTGGCAGATCAGAGGAGGCTGCATTGAATTTAGGCAGAAGTAGAAACAGCCCAACCAGAATTGACTGTTTATAATAATTTAAGTTAGGGCTTCTCACCAGGTGAAATATCTCCCTGGAAAGGATATTTTGGATATCTGGAGGAATACTTTTTGTCAAAATGGTTGGAAGTGGTGTGGAAAACTTCTGGACATCACAAATGACCATCTTAGACTACAGAAAATGATCCTGACTTCTAGAAAACTTTGAATGTCCTTTAGGACATTCATGTGAACAGGAAGTTGTTTGAAATTATTTGCATCTGTAATATTTTGTTTTACAAAAAATATAAAATATATTTTTACATTACTTTAATATACAGTAACATTTCAGAAATGCAGGCAGTTTGTATAGCATGAGGGACTTTCACTCTGCTTTGCTTGCAACTGTACAATAAGCTGTTCACTATTTTGGAAATTATGTCAGCAATGGCAACACTGCTCATGGTACTTCAGTTGCCAATTCAACATCGTCACAGCCTACGTCACTGACTGTGATGCGTCACTGCACCTTCTCACGTAGTTGTTTCTCAGCACTTACTTACTGAAAGACCTCACTTTGTGTTAAGTTCTTTTCCTTCTGTTTTTCTTTTATGTTAGTGTACTACATTAGTACTTTTAAATTATTTTATAGGTTATATTTTCTATGAATTTTGTTTCAGAAGAGTGAAGTGGGTATTAGAAAAAGCTTCTTATAGAGGAGTGCAGTCTGATCAAGTTGAGAATCACTGACTTCGTCTATGGTAAAGGCTTCAACTGGGGAACAGTGTGGTATGGATGCAACAGAGAGGCATGAGCTAAAGGTAATAGGCAGAGTCAGTTCAACTTACTGATTTTTCAGGTTGAGTAGTAAGGGGTTGTAGGGGGTGTTGTTAAAGCCCACCCACAGCCCGTGGCCAAGATCCAGAAACTCACATCCACCTACTGTGTATATTTCCTGTGCACTCAGTCACTCCTGTCTCTTAGCTTCTCTGCCTCAGGAATTTCTCTAGACCAGAAGAAAGTAAATCCAAATTAAACAAGATTTGATGAATAAATACTTAAGTTTTCTCACCCCCCAGCAGGACAATTCTGAGACACATTCTACCCAATTTGCAGAGGGTCCTCAGTTACCCACATGTAACCTGCTCTATAGTTTACACTTTACTGGCTTTTCAACATCCCTATATCCTTGTCCCGCTCCCCACTCCTGCTCTCTAGCATTATTTCCAAATAAAATGTCAAAACCCCAAATTTTTTCTCAAGTCTGTTTGGGGTGGGATCGAGGGAATCCAAGCTAAGGCGAAGAAAGACCATTTACAAAGAATTTTTAAACTTTTAAATTGCTGTTCATCTGCCTGGACAACATTGTCCTCAGATAGTTGCATGTCTTGCTCCCTTTCCTCTTCAGGCTTTTGCTCATATATCACTCTTGATGAGTATTTCCCCGACTCTCCTATTTAAAATGTTGAGCTGCACCCACAAAAAGCCCTCCTAATAATCCGTCCACATTTTATTTGACTTTTCTGGAGGACGGACGAGTGCATATTTTCAGGTGAAGGTTAATTAGAATCTCTTGCTTGGGAGAGATATCCAGACAGTCTTGGAGATGTGGGAGTCACCGTTTGGGGATGAATAAGACTGCATAGGAAAATGAGCAAAGCAAAAGTGATTTCTAAGATATAAGGATTTTCTCCATCAGGAAAGATTTTAGTCAATAAAAACAATGAAAGGGCACAATTTGCACATCAGTTTCACTTCAGGAGAGAAAAAAAATGAGCATTTTAATATTTAGCCAATCTAAATTTATATTACAACCTAAACTTCCAACTGGTTTCCATTTCATGCTTCTATTAAAGATATAACTTGCTTTTGTGTAGTTATACCTACTCAAAAAAACTTCATTTAACTTCTGTCATCATGGAGTAAATTTAGACTCACATTAGCATCAGATCAGACTATTCAACTAAAAATACTAGTTTTCATTTCTCACAGCTAAAATGAATTTTCAGCAACTGTTGCCATTAAAGAAAAGTTATCTTCAGTACTTATTCATTTTTAAGACTTCTTCCCAATTGCTTTTGAAGATAAGCCTGCTGTGAATAGCCTGCCCGTAATGCCTCCTGCTAGAATATCAAAATATACCTCTTTATAGATGTTTTTACTTCAGATATGCACACTGAATAAAAGCTGGCTTTTGATTGTACTTCAGAAGATTAAATTCATCATATAAATGTAAGTATTAAGCTTTAAGAAATAAACTCATACCTAAAATCCCAGAGTTTTACTGTGAATACACCTAGTTTATAAAGAGAACCTTTTTAATGTAAAAGTGTAAATGCTAATAAAATTAGTCTAAAAACATGTAGAATAAAAATGTACTAAATCAAATGAAAGACAAGTAATTTTCCTATAATAGATCCTTGCAAAAGAGACAAAAGATTATGTAGTGTGATGGTTAATTTTATGTATCCATTTTTGTTTGTTTGTTTGTTTGTTTTTGCTGAGGAAGATTTTCCCTGAGCTAACATTTGTTCAAATTTTCCTTTTTTTTTGTTTTGATTGAGGAAGATTGGCCCAGAGGTTAGCTCTGGGCCAATCTTCCTCTATTTTATATGTGGGACACCGCCACAGCATGGCTGATGAGTGGTGTATGTCCGCACCCAGATTCCGAACCAACGAACTGGGCTGCCGAAGCTGAGTGTGACAAACTTAACCACTAGGCCATGGGGCCAGCCCCTATGTGTCAATTTGACTAAGCCAAGGGATGCCCAGATATTTGGTTGAATATTATTCTGGGTGTGTCTGTGAGGGTGTTTCTGGAGGAGATTAACATTTGAGTCAGTGGTCTGAGAAACGAGGATGCCCTCTCAAGTGTGGGTGGGCCTCATCCAGTCCATTGAATGCCCAATAGAGCAAAAGAGGCTGAATAATGGAGAATTCACTTTCTCTACCTGACTGTCTTCAAGCTGGGATATTGGTCTTCTCCTGCCTTCAGACTCACACTCAGACTGGAACTTACATTTTAAAACATGCTAATAGTTTTTAAGTTGAAAAATACAGAAAATGAAAAAATAAAAAAATGTTTACCCATTGTTTCAATACCTGGGACAAATAGTGTTATATTTCTTTCTAGTTTTTTTTTTTCTTTGAGTAGATATATTCTATAAGAGCAGTCGTGTATATTATCTATAAGGAAAATATGGTTAATTTTATGTGTCAACTTGACTGGGATTGGTGATGCCCAGAGAGCTGAAACATCCATCTTCTCCTGCCCCCAGACATCGGCATTTGTGGTTCTTGGGCTTTCACACTCAGACAGGGACTTATGCCATCAGCACCTTGATTCTCAGTCCTTTGGACTTAGACCGAATTACAACACCAGATTTCCTGGTTCTCCAGCTTGCAGACAGCAGATCTTGGGACTTCTCAGCCTCCATAACTGCACAAGCCACTTCCTGTAATAAATCTCATATATGCATGTATCTATGTATTTCTATTGTTTCTGTTTTTCTGGAGAACCCTGACTAGTATATATATACACTTATACATACACACTCAGGTGTATTATATATATAAGTGTGTGTGTGTGTGTGTGTGTGTGTGTATTTTTCAGTGTCTTAGTTTCCTCATTGTAAAATAAGATAACTGGACTGATTTGTACATAACTTTGACTACTTCCATTATCTGGCAAATACTTGGAAGACATGCACTTATTAGCTGATTTTCAAATAATTGTGTTTCTCTAATTAGTTATTTAAAAGCATTATATATAGAATTAATTCAGACATGAGATTAGTGAACTAAATAAATTTTACCCAGATGGAATTGCTTTATTATTTTAGAACTATCACAAATAGGAACATAATCTAAAATTACTAAGTATTGCTAAATGGATCAAATTATTTCCCCTTGAAATATCACAATATATTCATATTTCAGGATCTTCTTTCAAAATTTTGGTATCAGTTGTATTTAAATAATTTTTCTAAATTTGAGCATAATTTATCTTATTTTGAAAAAAAAATTGATTCTACATGTATTAGGGTTCTTCAGAGAAACAGAATCAATAGGATATATATACGTATAAAATTTGTTATAAGGAATTGGTTCATGTAATTATGGAGGCTGAGAAGTCCCAAGATCTGAGGTTGGAGACCCAGGAGAGCCAATGATATGGTTTCAGTACAAGTTCAAAGACCTGAGAACCAGGAGAGCTGATAGTATGTGTTCTAGTCCAAGCCTGAGTCCAAAAGCAGAAGACTGATGTCCCAGCTTGAAGACAATCAGGCAGAGAGAGAATTCTCGCTTACTCATTTTGTTCTATTCAGGCTTACAATGTATTGGATGAGGCCCATTTACTTTGAAGAAGACAATCTGCTTTATTCAGTCTACTGATTCAAGTGAAACAGCCTCACAGACATACACAGAATAATGTTTACATAAATATCTGGGCAGCCCATGGCTCAGTCCAATTGACACATAAAATTGACCATCACAGGTCCACCTCTTGTCAACTTTGCACCCATACACATCTCATTAAACCATACTTAGTCTCTAAATAAAGACAATAACAAGGTCATATACCACCTAACATGATACGGCTCTCCTGCACACAACCAAAAACACACTAACCCCTTCTGTGGAAGAGGAGATAAAGTCCTGGAGTGGTGTTTATTCTTCTCCTTGATATTCTATAATTTGAACACTATAAATTAAAATTAATAACACCTAAATACTATGATATAAAAATATGATATATATATATATAAAGGATGTATATATATATATATATATATATATACCCACACACACACAAACATATTCCTAACAAAATAAGAAGGAAGACATATTCATTACAATTATACTCCTCATTTGTGTAACTGAACACTTGGCATTTTTAACTAATTTCTTCCCATTCTGTATTTCCTTTGCCATCAGCAAACATCTCAGCTGGTTGCAGTTCTTTACCTGGTGAGGTGACCCAAACCTTCATTCCTGAAGGGTCTAGGCCTTCAGTATTCCTGCCTGGGTTGGGTTGTCGTTTTCCATTCCCCTTAAGCAAAAGGAATGGTGATATCTCATTGTTGATTTCAAATCAACAACCTATCTTTACAACTTAAGGAACTAGAAAAAGAAGAACAAACTAAAACACAAAGCTAGCAGAAAGAAGGAAATAAAAAAGATTAGAGATAAATGAAATAGAGAATAGAAAAATCTATGAAACCAAAAGTTGATCTTTGAAAAGATCAACAACTGACAAATCTTTAGCCAGAATGACTAAGAAAAAAGAGAGAAGGCTCAAATTACTAAGATTAAAAATGAAAATGGGAGGGGCCGGCCCGGTGGCGCAGCGGTTTAGTCCGCACTTGGCAGCCCGGGGTTCGCTGGTTCGGATCCCGGGCGCCCGCCGACGCACTGCCTGTCAGCCATGCCGTGGCGGCGTCCCATATAAAAAGTGGAGGAAGATGGGCACGGAAGTTAGCCCAGGGCCAGTCTTCCTCAGCAAAAAGAGGAGGATTAGCAACGGATGTTAGCTCAGGGCTGGTCTTCCTCACCAAAAAAAATGAAAATGGGGACATTTCTTCTGATTCTTCAAAAATAGAAAGCACTATAAGAGAGTACCATAAGAAATGATGTGTCAACTGCCTTAGTCAGTTTGAATTTTGTCAAATTCAGTTAGAATTGGTCAGGCTGCTATAATAAACTAACAAAATCTAGGTGGCTTATAAACAACAGAAATTTATTTCTCACAGTTCTGAAGTCTGGGAAGTCCAAGATCAAGGTGCCAGAAGATTCAGTGTCTGGTTAGGGATCATTTTCTGGTTCATAATAGGCCATCTTTTCACAGTGTCCCCACACGGTGGAAAGGGCAAAGCACTCTTTGGGATCTCTTTTATAAGGGCACTAATACCATAATCGAGGGCTCTGCCCTCATGACCTAATCCCCTCCTAAAGGTTTTCCCTCCAAATATCATCAGATGGGGGAAAAGATTTCAACATATAAATTTGGGGGGAGCACATATTCAGTGTATAGCACCAACATTTTGAATAACTTAGATGAAATGGAAAAATTTCTAGAAATAGAGACCCTACTGAGATTAAATCACAAAGAAATAAAAAAATCTGAATAGACCTATAACTAGTAAGGAGATTGAATAAGTAATCAAAAACCTCCCAAACAAAGAAAAGGCTTCGACCTGATGGTTTCACTGGTGAATTCTACCAAATAATTAAAAAAAGAACCAAGAATTCTTCTCAAACTTTTCCAAAAAAATTGAAGAAGAGGAAACATCCTCTAATTTATTTTATAAGGCTAGCAGTACTCTGATATTAAAACCAGACAAAGACACTACCAGAAAAGAAAACTCCAGAACAATATCCCTCACAAATATTGATGCAAAAATCCTCAACAAAATACTAGCGAACTGAATTCAGCAGCATATAACAGTGAGTGTACATGATGATCAATTGAAATTTATCCCTGGAATGCTAGGATGTTTCAACACTTGAAAATCAATCAATGTAATATACTACATTGACAGAACGAAGAGGAAAATACACACAATCATTTTAATTGATGCAGAAAAAGCATTTGACAAAATTCAATACACTTTATGATAAAAACACTCAACAAACTAGGAAAAAGAAGAAAACTACCTCAACATAATAACAGCCATATATGACAAGCCCACAGCTAACATTGTATTCAATGGTGAAAGACTGAAAGTTTTCCTCTAAGATCAGGAACAAGGCAAGGATACCTACTTTTACCACTTCTATCCAACATGGTACTTTGAATTCTAGATAGAGTAAATAGGCAAGGGAAAGAAATAAAAGGGATCCAAATTGCAGGTGATATGATCTTATATGTAGTAAACTTAAGTTTTCACAAAAATTGCTAGAACCAATAAACAAATTCAGCAAATAATAGCAGGATACAAAGTCAACACACAAAAATGAGTTGCATTTCTATATACTAATAACGAACAATCTGAAAAAGGAATGAAGAAAACAATTCCAGTTACAAGAGCATCAAAAAAAATAATTAGGAATTAGCTAAGGAGGTAAAAGACTTGTGCGGTGAAAACTACAAACATTGCTGAAAAAAATTAAAGAAAATATAAATAAATGGA
Organism: Tapirus indicus; assembly: GCA_031878705.1. Classification (NCBI taxonomy): domain Eukaryota; kingdom Metazoa; phylum Chordata; class Mammalia; order Perissodactyla; family Tapiridae; genus Tapirus; species Tapirus indicus. Next base: position 7,791,404 of record CM062918.1, read on the forward strand.
CACACAACCATATTCATAGGTTGGAAGATGTAATATTGTTAAGATGTCAATACTACTCAAAGCAATCTACAGATTTAATGCAATCCCTATCAAAACCCCAACAAAGTTTTTTGCTAACATAGAAAAATTCACCCTAAAATTCATATGAAAATTCAAGGGCCCTCAAATAGCCAAAACAATTTTGAAAAATGAGAACAAAGCAGGGAACCTCACATTTCCTGATTTCAAACTATATTACAAACCTGTAGTAATCAAAACAGTGTGATACTTGTGTAAAAATGACATTTAGACCAATGGAACAGGGTAGTGAGTCCAGAAATAAACTCTCACAAATATGGTCAAATGATTTCGACAATGATGTCAAGACCATTCAACGGAAAAAGGACAGTCTTTTCAACAGATGGTACTAGAAAACTTGGATATTCACATGCAAAAGAATGAAATTGGACCCTTACCTAACACCATATACAAAAATTAACTGAAAATGGGTCTTAATGCAAGAGCTAAAACTCTTAGAAGAAAACAGGGCAAAAGCTTCACTACATTGGATTTGGGAGTGATTTCTCAGTTATGAAACCAAAGAACCAGGCAACAAAAGGAAAAAATAGAAAAATTAGACTTCATGGAAAGTAAGATATTTTGTGCATCAAAAGACTACTGGGGCTGGCCTGGTGGCATAGCAGTTAAGTTTGCACGCTCCCTTTTGGCAGCCTGGGGTTTGCAGGTTTGGATCCCGGGCATGGACTGACGCATCACTTGTCAAGCCGTGCTGTGGCGGCGTCCCATATAACGTGGAGGAAGATGGGCACAGATGTTAGCCCAAAGTCAATCTTCCTGAGTAAAAAGAGGAGGATTGGCAACGTATGTTAGCTCAGGGCTAGTCTTCCTCACACACACACACACACAAAGACACTATCAACAGAGTAAAAAGGATACCCACAGAATGGGAGAAAATATTTACAAATCATACACTTGATAATGGGTTAATATCTAGAATATATGGAGAACTCCTAAAACTCTAAAACAAACAAGAACCTGATTCAAAAATGGGCAAAGGACTTAAATAGACGTATCTCCAAAGATGATTTATGAATGGACAATAAGCACATGAAATGATGCTCAACATCATTAATTATTAAGAAAATGCAAATCAAAGCTATAATGATACTACCTTAGACCCATTAGGATGGTTATTATCAAAAAACAGAAAATAGCAAGTGTTGGTAAGATGTAGAGAAATTGGAACACTTGCGCACTGTTGGTGGGAATGTTAAATAGTATAGCTGCTGTGGAAAACATGGAGGTTCCTCAAAAAAATTAAAAATAGAATTACCATAAGATCCAACATTTCCACTTCTGGATGTATACCCCCAAAATTGAAAACAAGGTCTTGAAGAGATATATACACATCCATGTTTATACCAGCATTATTCACAATGGCTGAAACATGAAATTAAGCCAAGCGTTTGGACAGATGAATAGATAAGCAAAATGAAGTATATACATAACAATGAAATATTGTTCAGCCTTAAAAAGGAAGGACATTCTGATATATGCTACAACATAGATGAACCTAGAGGACATTATACTAAGTGAAATAAGGTAATCACAAAATAAATATTGTATAATTCCACTTACTTGAGGTATTTAGAGTAGTCAAAATCATAGATAAAAAAATAGAACGGTTTTAGCCAGATGCTGAGGGGAAGGGGGAATGGGGAGTTATTGTTTAATAGGGATAGATTTTCAGTTTTGCAAGATGAAAGAGTTCTGTTAGATGGATGGGGGTGATGGTTGCATGACTATGTTAATGTACTTAATGCCACTGAACTGTATACTTAAAAATGATGAGACATATTTTACCACAATAAAGAAGTGGAAAACATTTAAAAAGACCTCCTAACAGTAGGATGGGAGCACTCTGGCTAGAAATGTCATCTGATTTAAAGTGGAGAAAAGCAGTTTCTCTGGTGCTTCTGGTGCTTTTGGAACTTTGGGGTTTTTTTGGCGATTTCAGAAAATCCATGGATTTCTCATTGTGGGGTGAATTTAAGATCTAGTTTGCCCAAGACAGTCTTGGTTTACATTTGATTATCATTGTACCAAGTATGAGTATTCATAGAATCCTTTTTTCAAATTATTTAATATGTTCACACTAAGTAATGGACCTTAGGGATCAGGTAGAAGGGGAAGAATGTGTAAAGTTCTGCCTAATGATATATTACATTATTCACACTGAACAGGTCATGTGCAAATTTTATTACATTTGGAAAAAGTTTATATTCTTTTATATGGACCCACTGATACAATATTCAACTTTACGTGTGTGAACATACACATATATTCTGATTCACTAGGTCTTGAGCTTAATAGGTGTATTTTAATACAAATCCCATGTGATTCTGATCTAGATCATCCATATTTTCAGAAATTTGAGCTAGATTGCTTCTCTTTTTGACTTCACCTGAATTGAGCAGATGTAAATAAGTGTGCATCTATGTGTGCACATGTGTGTGTATGCATTTATTTACCAGAAAATAAATCCCTCATATTTTCTCCTCACAGTGGGGAGAAAACATCTACATGTATTAAGTTGTGAATTAAAATATAACCTGAATTATTTTATACTGACTGATTCCCTACTACGTCATTTTCCTAATTTCTGTGGCAATAATCTATAGTGAATAATAAAGGGAGGAGGGGGGCTTCTGTGCTTGACATAATATTTCAGGAACTGTTAGTGCAGTTTCACTTGGTTAAGTTTGGGGGGGGAAAGTCACTCCAAAGGAGAGGGGTGGACTAAACAGAGAAGTTACAGAACTAGGTTCTGCCTGATACGTAATGCTCTTCAAATCCTTTAAAATGTTGAATATTTATGAGTGTATTTCTTATTTTTTGTTTTGAGCAGGATGGACAGTTAAGTGTACAGTTTATTCTTTTAGATGAACCAATAGAATTCAAATTGAGATAGGTAATATAAATATGTGAGGGATTTTTGATAATTATAGAATGGAGCACCTTTGTGGCTCCTGTCCAACTTATGGAGCCATCTCTGAGAAATGCCTCCGGTCCACTATTGTTGACTCTTTAGCCATGTTTGTGTTATGTAAAGTTTTCCCTCTGCTTTCCCATTCATACTTACAAACATATACGTACACACACAGAGTAAATTGACGACAGGAGACATTTTTATTCAAAGTGACTAAATCTACAGTTTTAAGCCTATCTAATTAGTCTTGCTGCTTGATTGAAAGTATTCATAATTAATTCTCACCTACTTTATTTTTGGCTAAATGTTCCCTTTCGCTATCTTCATAAATTGTATATGTCACTACAAGTTCTAAGTTCATATTTTCCCATCATCTCAAATGGGATATTTCTTTCATTTATTATAATATGAGAAAGGAGAGGATAAAACCTACTTCTGGCCCTGATTATAGGCAATGTAGTTCCTACACAAGTGTGCCAATTTAGTCACCTGTGGCAATGCGATGGAGGGAAAGAGAACCTAAACATAGGTCACTTCCAGCTTCCCTGGAAGGATAAATTCCAATGCTGAGAATTGAATTCTGATTATACCAGTTTGAAAATGAGATCACAAATAAAAATAATTTTCGAACAGAATAAATAATCTGAAAGTATTAGTAATTATAAGTACATGTAGTTATAAAAATGATCTATTTATTAAAAATTTTAGTAGACTCCTGTCTCCCTGATTCTCTTTTAATCCCCTTTCAACCATTTTTTCATCAACCTTGCCATAGGATCCTACTCAAAGTTGAGGCAGATCACACTACAACTCTATTTCAGTAGCTCCCAATTACCTTCAGTTTATTGAAACTCTGTATTTCACATATAGAGCTTCTCTTAATGTTAAGTTTACATGCTTCCCCTGCATCATTTACTGACACTTCCACAAGTACTAAATAGTAAATTCTAGATATTCATGATGGATAAACCCCGAGATATTCAGGATTTACAAACGTCATTGCAGCATAAAATCTGTAAAAGCCATGACAGGCTCATTTTGGATGTAAGTGGTGGTAAACTAGCATGATGCAGTCAAGATATATTAATACTTTATATAATGTTTTAAAGAAAAAAATATTTTTAAAATATCTGACCTACCAAAGAAGAAAGAACTTGAAGGACAATGATTCTTAGAAGAAGGAAAGTCCAGACACTTTAGCATGACTTGAGGTGCCTTTTTTCTCCATGAGGAATTTGCCAAATTATTGTTTTTTTCTAGGAGATCAGGAGAAGGAGCAGAAAGTGAACTTGGAGAATAAATGTTTGGTTCAGAAATTCAAAATTTACCAGACTTCCAGGTGGCCCATTGAAGGGTACACTGATGAGAAAACATGAGATAAATTGACAAGCCCCGGTGAAAATGGAAATCCAGCTTAAAAATTGAATGCTCTGCAAGAGAAGGTATAAGCACTCCAAGACTAAAATTTATCACACAATTTTATTTTCATGTATAATGTCCAATGTTCACTTTGTAATATTCAGTCATTGAAAAAGGAAATAATAACTAAAAACCAACAGAAAAAAAGGGACAATAGAAATATGGGAAATGAGGGTATGTGACTTACCATACATGAACTTGAAAATAATCCTGATTAATATTTTTAATCAATTCTTTGACAAAGATGAGAAATTCCACAATGAACAGGAAACTATATAAAAGACTCAAATTGAAATTCTATAATATGCAATTTTTAAAAAACAGAAATTAAGAATTTTTCATAGAAATAAATGAATCAAACCCTAACTCATATGCCACACTAAAATAAATTCTAAATTAATTTAAGATCTAAATGTGACTGGTAAAACATTCATGGTTTTTTAAATAGAGCATGCATAGACTACTAACCATAAGAACACATTAAAAAACCTCACTGCCTTAAAAATGAGAAACTTCTGCTCATCAAAAGACATCATTGAGTAAATGAAAAAGCAAAGATTTAGAAAAGATATTTTTCTTTCTATATATTACTAATGAAATGCTCACATCCATAATATATAAGGAATTCTAACAGATCTTTAAGAGAACGACAAACTCTCTAACAAGAAAGCAAAAGAAGGATTAGACACTTCACAAAAAAATGACATCCAAATGGCATATATAACCATTACAAAGCATCTAAATGCATATTAATATACCACAATGGAATAATTTACACACCTACCAACACAATCAGTAAACTCACACTCAGTAATATAAACAATGGTAACTCATGTATTCCTGGTACAAAACATCTAATATACTACTGACTGAAGTCTAAAATAGTAAATACTTTGAAAAATTAATCAGGGAGCATCTAATTGTAGTGCGTCATTAATAAAAATCTGTCATATTAATTTCTTAAAACAAGTTGTTGAGATATAGTTGACATACCATCAAGTTCACATATTTAAAGTTTACATATTTTGACATATGTGTATACTTGGGAAAGAATCCTCACAATCAGGGTATTGAAAATGTCCATCATCCCTAAACATTTCTTCATGCGCCTTAGTAATCCTTCCCTCTGGCTCCTCACTGCAATCTTCTCCCCATTATCCAGGCAACAACAGATCTGTCATTATAGATTTGTTTCCATTTTATAGAATTTTATATAAATGAAATCATACACTATGTACTCTTTTTTTTTTAGGGGAGAGATGCATGGCTTCTTTGCTCACCATAGTGTTTTTTGAAATCCATCCCTGCTGTCTGGATCAATACTGCATTCATTTTTATTGCTGAATAGTACTCCATTCTATAGATGTATCACAATTTAGTCATCCACTCATCAGTTGATGCATATTTTGCTTTGTTCCAGGCTTGGGCTATTACAATAAAGCTATTACGAACGTTGTCTACACATCTCTGTGTGGACAGATGCTTAGTTCTCTGGGGTAAATATCTAGGGTTAGAATGAATGGTTTATGTAGTAGGGTTTTGTTTAACATTTTAAGTAACTGCAACACTTTGCTTTTTTAAGGTAAACTTTATTTATAGAAACTTTCTGATGCAAGGGCTAAACTAGGCATTTCTAATATAAAGCACAAGGTAAAAAAAATTAAAAACTAAATTGGTAATTTCTTTCAACATTTGTACTTTGTTGCAATATAAGCTTTATCTCACCCTCCTACTCCCAAACCTGCTCCTCCCACATTTCCTCCCAACAGAGTAAATGGCAACTCCAACAGTCGCCCTCAGTTGCTTAGGTCATAAACCCTGAAGGCATCCTTCACTCTTTCTTTCAACTCCTCATGTATTCCCTCAGCATATCCAGTTCACTCTACCTTTGTATTCTATGTAGAATACAACCACTTCTCTCCATGTCCACTGCTACCATCCTAGACCACGCCATCATCCTTTCTCATGTGAGTTAGCACAATAAATACCCAACTGGTCTCTCACCATTGCTTCCCCGGTTCTCCAGAGGCCAGAGTGGTCATGATCCTTTCAAAACAGAAGTCAGATCATATTCCTCTGCTCAACCCCCCCCAACAGCTAACACCATCTGATCTCATCTACTACTTTCTTCCTTGATTATGATGCTCCAGCATCTTTAAGTAACTGCAACACTTTTCCAAAGTGTTCATATGACTTCACATTCCCATGAGCTGTGTATAAGAGTTACAGTTGCTCCATATTTTTGTCAACACTTGGTATGATGTACTTTTTAATTTTGGCCATTCTAATAGGTGTGTGGTGACATTTCATTGTGGTTTCTATTTGTATTCACATAATATTCAGTATAATTCATGTGTTTATTTGCCATTCCTATATCTATTTTAGTGAAATGTGTGTTCAACTCTATTACCAATATACTTACAGGGTTATTCATTTCTTATTATTGAATTTTAAGAGTTCTTTTTAAATTGTGGATGCAAGTTGATACAGATCTATGATTTTAAAACATTTTCTTTCAGTGTGTGCCTTGCTTTTTCATCCTTTTAATAATGTCTTTTGAAGAGCAGAATTTTAAATTTTGATGAAGTATAATTTGTCTAATTTTTCCTCTATGGATGCTACTTTGGGTGTTTTACCTAAGAAATTTTTGCCTATCTCAAAGTAATAAAAATTTTGTTCTAAGTTTTCTTCTTGCAATTCTTTGTAATTTGGGGTTTTGCATTTTGTCGATGGTATTTTATGTTTTGTTTGTTTTTAAATATGAAACGAAATATGAATTCAAGTTCACTTTTGTGCTGTATGGTTTTACAATTTTTCTAGTACCATGTGTTGTAAAAGCTATCTTTTCCTCACTGAATTATATGCATAGGTCTGTTTTGGAGTTCTCTATGATGTTTCAAATTTATCTATCTTTACACCAAATCACACTGTCTTAATTACTATAGCTTTATAATAATTTTTGAAATCAGGTAGAGTTAATCCAATAACTTTATGGTTCTTTTTCAAAGTTATTTTGACTATTCTGGGTCTTTTGCATTCCCCTACAAATTTTAGAAATCAACTCCTTGATTTTTACAAACATGCCAACAGGGATCTTAATTAGGGCTACATAGACAAATTTCAAGACAACTGATAATCTTAACACTATTGAGTCTTCTGACCCATAAATATATTATCTCTCTCCATTTATTTAGATATTCTTTAATATTGCTCAGCAATATACTGATCTTTGGTCAGATTTATACCTAGGCATTTCATATTTTTACTGCCTTTTAAAATGGTTTTGTTTTATTAATTTCAATTTCTAATTTTTCATTGCCAGTAAATAAAAATGCAATTATACTTTTATATTGATCTTGTATTCTGCAACATCCTATTCTTATTTATTAATTTTAGTATCAACATTTGGATTCCATTTTATTTTCTACATAGGATATCATGCCATCCTCAAGCAAAGATAGCTTTCCTCTTCCTTTCCAACAGAGATGTCCTATTTTGTCTTGTCTAATTGTGCTGGCTAGAACTTTCAGTCCAGTGTCTTATTGTTTGTACTTTTGGGGTCATATCTAGTAAATAATTGCCTAACCCAAGGACATGAAAATTTGCTCCTGTGTTTCTTCAAAGTGGTTTATTTTTTTCTCTTACCTTTTAGTTTATGATCCAATTCATTTTGTGTATGGTTTGAAGTAGGGTTTAAAATTCATACTTTTGCATGTGGATATCCTCATTCCTTTTGATTTGAATCTATTTGTGGCTTTATATTTAATGTTTGTTTCTATATATCTTGGAATCTTGCTTTTTCATCCAAACTGACAAATGCTGTCTTTTATTTGAAGTGTTCAGACCATTTCGAATGTATGTGATCTCTGATGTATTTGGATTTAAATCTACCACTTGTTTTTATAAATTTTTTATTTGTTGAATCTATAGTTTGTTTTCTCTTTCCTTTTTTTTCTGACCTTCTTTTTGATTAAGGTTTTCTTTTAACAATTGATTTTGCCTCCTCTTTTGGCATATTAATGAAAGTATCCAATTATGTCTTAGTGAAAAAGGATAAATTCTTATTTAATCTGTGCAAGTAATTATGCTGTCATTAAGATATGAATACTCAATGAGAGTTTCCAACCTCTGGAAAGGGTAGGCAGAGAGAATAATACATCATTTAAAATGCTTCATTTCAGTTTACAAAAGCAGAGTTCACTCAATTTTGAGTTATTGATTCTTAAGAGGAAAGAGAAAGTTATCCCTTATACATCCAGCTGATAGAAGATTAAAATATAAATCATATTCTAAACAAAAATATTAGTTATCCCACATCAGTTCATTCAGTCCTATGTGATTGTTTTCCTACTTCATTTTGGCTTTGTAGTCTTATAAACCCATCTGCTTCCTGACTACAGTTCTGGAAATTCTGACTCATTCACTGGAATAGCTAAAAAGTTGTTTAAGCGATGCCACCAGAAGCCTTTAGCCAAGTCTCTGGCAGATTCCTTTTCAACAGTGCTTTGAGACTGTCTTTAGTTGATTTGAAGCAGTGCAACCTGTAGCTGATTACAAGTGCTTTCAAGGAAATATCACATTAAAACAAAAAACTATCTGTTGGTAACAAAAGATTTTAAATGACAGTGCCTAACATTACTGATAAATTTCAAAAGAGAAAGATGGATGAGAGTCTACAACAAGAACAGTGCAACTGACTGACAAGGAAATTTGATTGATTCTGTGGCAAGCAAAACAAAATAAACAAAATCAAGTCAATCCCTAAAATAGTTTTAGACAAACTACCTGTAAACATAATGATTAACTCAATTTTCAAGACTGGATATTAAAACTAATATATTTTTAAAAATTGATAAACATAATCCTTACAGAGAAAAAAGAAAGTCAGCTATGACATATAATAGTCCAGTCATAATATCCCATGGATAAACTAAGCATATAGTTAGAATATACCAAGAATATGTTGAGCTAGAAGATTCAGTGAGTCTGGAGTGGATCCTAAACATTTAAATATTAGTAAAATTCCACAGGCAAGTGATACGAATCCCCATTAAAAACCACTAACCTAAAAGAGGTTAAATCAAGGCCAAAAAAAGTAAAGTTGTTGCAACCAAGTTAAAATTTTAGGAAATAAATGAAATGATGGCTGAAAGCACTATTGTGTTGTTGGCTTATATCAGGCAGAGCAGCACCAAGACACTGATGACTAGAGACACCATGGACAGAGAGGGAGTCAACAGTTCTCTAATAATTCCCATACAGCATATAATTTCTGAAATATTTATATTCAAACATTTTAGCCATATAAGCAAATTTAACCTAAGGCAGGTTAAGCATCTTATTTGACTTGACAACCCCACTCATGAAACTCACCAGTAGTATCTATAATGTGGAGGAAGACAACAAACAGTAAATGAAAACAACCCATCCAAAGGAAGCAAACTTGACTTAAGATTTCAACATATTTCACAGCTTTTCAAATTCAGGTAATCTAAACCAAGGCAAATATAATTCATTTTCAAACTTTGTTTTTTATTATGCTCTTTCATTTTTATGCTGCAGACTGACAATTTATTTTAGGACCAATCCAGGGAGTGCCTGAGGTCGGAACTAGAAGAATATTACTAAAATGTTATTACCATGCAATGTGTTTATCATTGCTATATTCAAATTAATCAATAAACAAGCATTTTTAAATATTTTAATTTTATTTTCCAATAAAGTAAATATCAATATTTGTAGTTTACAAAGAAAGATCTTTGAGGTTCTCAAAAACTTGAAGAGAACAAAATGCCATGGAGACCAAAAAAAAACACCACTCCTTTCAGACAAAACTACCTTTCCCTTTGAATAAAAGAACTTACACAGTTATATTTCTCTGAAACTCGTTCTTCTAAGTATACCCTAAACCTCATTTTACTTATATCTTTTCACCAAAGTGTCTAACTTCTATTTCACAGAGAAAACTGGGACAGGGTAATGTTGATGGCTGTGCGCTGTCTATCATACAGTGGTGACAAGAGATACTCACATATTGAGGTATATGGGGTAACTATTTGGGTTCAATACTGATTTCACTTGATCTAAAAAGCCTGACTTAATGGCCTATCTAACATACACTGCACATCTGCCTAACCATTAAAGTAAAGAAAACACTCTCTTAAGATAAGAATGCATACTTCCCCTTCTACACCCTATTGGTAACACCCAAATTAGTCCCTTTCCCGACATCAAGATCACCTTGACCTGCTAATTTGCAACTGAATAGCTCTTTGAAATTTTGATGAAAATGTATGCTGGGTGTGTTTAATGTATGTTCTCTGTTCTAAAAAGCTATAAGACTGTACTGAAAATCATGCTTTTCCAGAATGCTTTCCAAGGCCTTCTCAGGTTATAATCCTCACTTTGGCTCAAGTAAGCTCACCTTATTCTCTTATTTATAGAATGGTTATTGGTTATTTTGCATCGACAGCAGCTTTTCTTGGCGAATTTGCAAAGCTCATGAAAACACATAACATAGCTTTTTACAGCCATACACATCATTTGTACAGTTCTCTAAAGGTCAGAAATGAATTCTCATTACAGACCTAAAGATAGTCATTCTGTAGCATACAAAAATAAAAGACAAAATTATATAAAATTAAATTAGGTTTAGTCATCAATGTTTTAGCATTCTCTCCCTTAAAAATGATCTAGGTATCTAATGAATATCCATTAACTCAATTTACTATCAGTCCAAGTCTATAAGCTACCTAAAGTTCTTTGAAATTATCTTTCAGCTGACACTAGAAAATATAATTATTATTGTAATAGTTCGTCAGAATAGTGATTCAATTTGGTTTAAAAAATTTACATTTTTCATAAACATAAGGGGAAGCAATGCTATCTTATCCAATCTGTTTAGGGAGAAATACTCAAGTAGAATAAAATCTATGTGTATATTATACTTAACACTGATAAATCAGAAAAAGCATGGCTGTTTTTACTAAACCAAAAATATTAAATAATTGTCATTTGTCAGACTTAACTATATGAACTTAAATTCTTAAAAGATTTCCAAGTTCTATGAGATTTTATAACCTATTTTTCTTACAGCAACACATCCATTTTTGCCCTCTGCCCAGAAAGCCAAACACTGAGACAACAAGATTGCAGCAGAGAGAGGGTTTAACAATCACAAGTCTGCCAAGTGAGGAAACAGGAGAATGAATCTCAAATCTTCATTCCTGATAGTGGGGACTCAGGGATATTTATGGGGTAGGGGCTGGTCTCCAGGTGGGGAGGCATCTTGTCTCTGGGTGAGGCATCCATCTGATCTCTGGGTGGAGGCAGACATTTTGTATTAGTTCCTGATGGTCTTTTGTTTTATTGGATATGCATCAGAGACTGGAGCAACTCCCCACAACCCTGATCTTTCAGTTGTCCTTGATGATGGCTATCGGCATAGACTCTTTGCCTGGGGGGTCATCACATTTGTAAGGAACTCAAAAGAACAAAGTTATTGACTTATTGCAGCTGGGAGGGGCCATTTGATCCACAGAGCATGTCCGGATTAGTTAATCAGAGGAAATTCAAAGTTACAATATGGTTTCTTTTCTACAGTATGGCTTTCCTTATATCAACCTTCTGCTGAGCTGTATCAGTTTGGCACTAACATCTGTAAGTAGGAAATATTACACACTCAATGAATGGTAAAGACTTCTCTGGATTATAGGCACACAAACATATGTACAGACACATATTGCAGCTTATGAATACAATTCTAAAATCCCATCCCTGTGTCAACCCAAAGTAGCCAATAACCATTCCATAGATAAGAGAGATAAGGTGAGTTTTACTTGAGCTAAACTGAGGATTATAACCCAGAAAGCTCTTTTCCCAAAAGGAAGAAAGCATTCTGGAGAACATGGTTTTTGGTACAGTCTTTTACCTTTTTAGAACAAAGAATCATACATTAAACACGCCCAGGATATATATCCATCAAAGTTTCAAAGAGGTATTCAGTTGCCAATTAGCAGGTAGCATTCCTTGATGTTGGGAAAGGGACAAATATGAGCATTACCAATAGGGTGTTACAAATAGGGCATAGGAGAGAAAGTATGCATTCCTATGTTAAGAGAGTGCATTCTTTAATCATTCAAGCAGATGTACAATGTATGCTTTATAGTCCATAAGTCAGGCTTCCTTAGTTCAAACCCATATAGTTACCCCATGCACCTCAATATGTGAAAATCTCTTGTAACTTGGGTCAAGAGTAAACACAGATATACAAAATTCATAGGTCCATATCAAAGATCTATTACCTTCCCAGTAAGGATACATTCATCATTGATATGAGCTCAAAACAGACAAACAGAAAAAAATAACAAACCAGATTGTCTGTTGTCTCTTACCCAGTAAAACTAAGAGCTCTATAAACGATTAATCTGTTTACAGAGATCACTAGATTGTTATACCGTCACCAACTAATTGCCCTGAGGAAATCAAGAAAGGTTTTGGAAGCATTTAACTGTTTCTCCAAATTGTTTTCCTCTTTTTGTTATGTTAAGAGATGCAATCAGCAACTGCCCTGAACCAGACCAAGCCCCACCACAAGAAGGATGCTTATGACCTTTGCCTCATTTTTTAATGCTAAGATCTCCTCTCTGGGAGGAGTTTACGCCTTATTACCATAACCTGCAGTGTATGTGGGAGCATGTCTTCCAACTGAGCCTGCCCAGGTGAATGCCCACCTCTCCCTTTTGAATATTCATTCACCATCATTCATAAAAGGCCCCTGCTGTCTCATCCTCTGAGATAGCCATGACTTTGGAAATAATTCTGTGTGGTCTTCTATTTACTGCAAATGTAATTTACTTTGTTTGACTGCTACTTCTGGTGGAGAGTCAGATTTCAACTTGCCAGGAAGTTAATCCACTTTAGTTTGGTAACAAAACCACAAAACAAAATTCCTACTGGAGGAGAATTTATTTCCTGTAAACAAACCAAAAATAAAACCCAAAGCAGAAGAAACCAGCACCAAAATCAAACCTGTAGTCAAAAATAATCAAAATCAAGTTCTTGCCCTGCTACACATAGCAAGATTCAGAAGCACAGATCAGGGATTGGACCTCCCCTTGGGTACTGGGTAACCAGCCAGGAAAGGAGCAAAAAGGCACTGTTAACTAGGAGGAATAAATGGGGATTTGAAAATGAGGTCTGAACATGGGTCATGGCATGAAAACTATGAAAGAAAAAATACATTGGACTATTAAGAAGATTATTATATTCAGGCTATTTCAATAGACATTTGTGCAGAAAAATGTCCCAGAAAAGGAGGGGAGTCTTAGGACTTATAGAGACAGGTAAACAAGGGAGTCATGAGGAGGTTGGACAATGACTTACTGAGTCATAAGGGAAGATGGTCCCTTGCAGCTAACTGTTTCCAAAGATAAAGTGGTGAGGAATTTTTTCAAACTCCCCTGCTTTCCTGGTGCAAAGGATCAAAGTTCAACATTGCTAAGGGTATGCATGGGTTCTCCATCCCTGCTTCTTGGCAAGGAAACTCAGCACAGTCATCAAGATGATGTTAAATTCCTCTCAGCTGGACTAAGCCCTAGACAGGTTACTTCCAGGCCATAGTCCTGACATCCCTTTTTTTAGAGCATTTACTTTAGAAAATTTGTAACTGCAAACTCCTTATCTGCCTTATTGAAATTCATATAAATCTCCTTGAAAGCATCTTAACAGTTTTAAGATCCCGTGAATGTATTTCTTAAGGACCTGAGAAGCATCTCTTTGAAATGTAAACATCAAAGTAGATAGCACTCCAGTCACTCAGTCTCTGTGAGAAAGTAGGAGCAAACAGGTACCACTTAGCAAACACAATGGCCTAATTACAGAGGAAAACATTTGCAAACCCAGGAGTAACTCCTATTAATTCCCAATAATGCCCATTAACTCACAAATAACACCTTATTGATCAACCTTCTCCCTAATGTCCTCCTCCAATACTTTTCCACTAGCTCATTCCAGTGCCAAAATTTCTCCAGTTTTTTTTCTTCAGCAAAATTGAGTTCAAGTCTCTCTCTCCTATTGAAAAACCTTGAATAAAGTCTTCTTTGCCTATTTAACTTTGTATGGTGGAATTTTGCTCTGAGAGAAGTAAGCTAGGCAGTCACGAGGCTTGTGTCACTTGTTTCTCATCTCTCAAGGATCGCTATAATTCCTTGCTTGAAGTAAAATAACTTGTCTGGAAGCAGAACCATGTCACACAGATTAGTTTCAATTATTAAGAGAAAACAAGTGTCAAATGAGAGCAATAATAATGAATTAGGCTGGAAGCCCATTGGTTGGATTCATTCAATAGCATATTGAATAAATGAATAGAATCATTTCATAGCATAAGAAAAATTAATAATTGAAAATAATGTGATATGTTTAGGTCTTTCTTTGTTCAGATAATCACACTAATGTTAAATCTATGAATGAAAAAAGCTTCTCTCCCTGCAACCCTCTGATTGTATCAAGTTCTCTCAGCTTTTATGTAGCTTCATGCCAATTTCTCAGTATGAAGTGTTTTCAATTCCTCAACTGATTGTCTTTAACTTGACTTTTAAGATTTCATTGTCAAAGAACTTTGAGCTCACATATCACTTTGTCTCCAGTAATTTAAGTTGGAAATAATTAGAAAAAGAGAACTAGAACTTTGGAACATCAAAGGAATAAAGCTGAGATGACAGATGAGGAGCAGAGGTAGAGATAAAAGGCAAATGAGAGAAAGCCAACCTCCTCAGAATTATGTGCAGCATTCTCAAAAAGGAATGGAGCTAAAACCTGTGAGACACTGAAGGATAGAAGTTAAAACAATTTACCCTATTCTAATAGATCAATTCTGGCATAAAATTGTCATGGTGAAGTTAAGATTAAATTGTATATCTACACAATTGAATGAGAAATGTGGAGTAAGAGCTTCTCTGCTCTGTGTGGGTGATCAGAATTGGCCACCCCAAAATATGTCTTCTTGGCTTGATTTTTGTTGTTGTTGTTGGGGAAGATTCACCCTGAGCTAACATCTGTGCCAGTCTTCCTCTATCTTGTATGTGGGTCATCACCACTGCACAGCTGACAAGTGGAGTAGGTCCACACCCAGGATCCAAACCCACAAACCCGGGCTGCTGAAGCGGAGGGTGCTAAACTTAACCACTATGCCACAGGGCCAGCCCCAAGGCTTGATTATTTTTAAGGACAAGACACTCTGAAAAAAACTTTGAGCTCCCTCCTAACTGCCTAAAAGAATTTAAGATAGAAGGCCTGTCCCCAGAACAAGCAATTACCATAGGTAACTCCGGGTATTGGTAGACTGGGAGGGTCCTTGCTAAGCCCATTTTTATCAAAGTTCTGTCTCTTGGGTCCCATTGTCTAAAAATGGCCCAGCAAACACTTGTTTATTTGCATTTCCATTTCCATGTCAATTGCCTCCCTCTGCTTTGAAGTTCCAAAGCACCTCACCCAACATCCTCCTTTGTCTTTAGCTGAAGATGGTATTTAGGTTGATGGTTTTAGCCATTCTGGCAAGGTACTCGGTTTTCCTGGATTTCTCCCATAATATATGTTACTAAACTTTTGTTTGATTTTCTCCTATTATTCTGTCTCATGTCAATTTAATTCTTAAACCAACCAGAAGGACCTAGAGGGTAGAAGAATTGTCTTCCTCTCCTACATCTGGTATGCAAATATTCATTTAAATATGGGTTAACAATAGTACAGAGAATTTGAATCTAATTTTAATAATCTCAATGTAGGAAAGAGAAAAATGTTATAAACTTCCTTTGAAATTAGAGTTTTAAATAGCCAGAAATTTTGAATAGAATTAATTGATTGATACTAATTAATGAGCTTTGTAAGTCACTATATTTATTTGATATTTTATAATAAATAAAATTATACCAAATTATTTTCATAAGTTTATTTTAATCTGTTTTTCTCATTAGGGTTTTAACATCCTTAATCATGGCATTTTTGTACATCATGGGACCAAGAAAAGAAATCTTCCTGTATGTATGTATGTTTTAATGGCCTCCCTCTCTAGAACATGAGCTTATTGGGAACAAGATCAATTATGAACCATCTATCTATTTCCAATGGCTAACCCAGTGGTTTATCTATAATAGAAATACAATAAGTTTTTGTTAATTTCACTTGAAACAAAATTGTAGATAAAAAATATGCACATACTTGTTCAACACAGCATCAATAATGAAAGCCAAAAAACAACAAAATTAAAGTTCTTATGGGAGAAATAGTTTTCATATTCTGGAGTATCTATTAAAAATATACAATATAGATGTTAAAACTAGGTTTATGAAAATTATACAGGAACATAGTTAATTATCTTATAACATTAGACAAGGAAATATGATAAAATATTACAAATAAATTATGATTTCAAAAGACTTAAAAACATATGTGATACTGGTTTTATACAAGGTTGACATGAGGAAAGCCATATTGTAGAAAAGAAACCATATTGTAACTTTGAATGACCTCTGACTAACTCTGGATTTTATGGCCACTCCCAGGTGCTATAAGTTGAAAACTTTGTTCTTTTGAGTTCTTTAGGAATATGATGATCCCCAGGCAGAGAGCCTATGCTGATAGCCATCATCAGTGACAACTGAAAGAAGATCAGAGTATAGGGCATTGCTCCAGTCTCTGATGCATATCCAGTAAAACAAAAGACTGTCAGGAAATAAGATGAGATGGATACCCCTACCCTGAGACCAGATGCCTCCCCCACCTGGAGATCAGTCCCCTATATAACTAGCCTGTAGTCTTTGTTCTGTAAGAAGCTTCTTTGAGACATTAGTCGGCCATCTTCCCCCTTGCTAGCAAGATGTATTAAACTGCCCTTTCTTTTCCACCATCTTGTCTCTTGATGATTGGCTTTTGTCTCACAGTGAGCAGATCATGCCCTTTGTGTGGTAACATCTGTACCTAAAACTAAGTGGAAGGCATCACAGCTTTACAAAGGTAATATTTTTGGAAGCATCCAAGATGTATTTTTCTCCATTATTTTATTCAATTTTCTCTATATTAAAAAATATTTGAAATTGTTTTTAATAATTCCTTAAGTCATGTTTGACAACCTATGTATTACCACTAGGGAATAAAAATCATTATATCAAAGAGATGAAAAACAAAGGAAAATACATAGGATAGTATCCCCACAGCAGCAGCCAAACTAAGCTCATAACCAGGAGATTATGGAATGGAAAATCAAAGTTGCAGAGTACAAAAATACAGCAGGGACATAACAAGCTTTAGCTATTTTGCCTATATATTTCAATGTCTTCTGTAAAAAGCTACTGGCCAAACACTCTGGGAAATGTAATCTATTCCCCAAATGTACACATGTACAAAAGACCTTTGATTGTCATTTTGGTTTTAGAGAAAATAGAATATGTGGGCTATTTAAAGAATGAAACAGCTGAGTGAACAACAACAAATTAGAATTTGTAAAGCATACCGAGGGGCCATAGGCATCCTCTCATTGTAATTTTTATCTGTCTTTTTTTCAATGTCTTCCCACAGCTACAGATTAGCACCCAGCCTAGATATCACCTACTTGACTTTCTGTGCCACAATTGCTGTCCTTTATTCTGGCTGAATCTATTAACAACCTCATCGTACATTTTTCTTATAATAATTTCTGATAATATGTTTTCCATTTATCTTTTTTATCCCAATCTACAGCCATGTTTCCTATTAGGAAGGACAAGTTATTATTTTCTGACTTTTCTTTTTTACCAGAAAATGTGATTCTTCCTTTCCTTTTAGAAATTGGGCTTTGTCCCTATGGTAATAAAAAGGATATTCAATATAAAAAATATACATTTTTAATACCTGGTTGAGAAAACACCTAATGTACCTTTTCAGTTTTATGTGTTCAAACACTTTGTTGCAAGACTATATAGACTCACCCCTGATTTTTACCCTTTTCTAAAGAGAAAAGACCTGCTTAGCCTTAGAGAAGATTAAGGCAACAACAGAGGTCTACCTTCTTTATGTTGTCAGAGTGTGTGTGTGTATTTCCCCAGTGTGTACTGAAAATATGATATTCTGTAACAAAATCATAGCCATCTGCCTCGCTACTGTAAGGGAGGAAGAAGTGTTCCTTTACCCATCTAGGTTCTTCTGGCTCGTCTAAGAATTAAATTGACAGGATACAGATGAACAGGAGAACATCAAACAAAGTTTGATAACATGTATACATGGGAGAGACCCAGAAGAACTGAGTATCTCATCAAAATGACCAAAGCCACCACCTTAAATACCATCTCCAGCTAAAGATGAAGCAGGATGTTGGGGGTAGTGGTTTGAGACTTCAAAGGGAGGAAGGCAATTCATGTGGAGATGGAAAAGCAAAGGTTTGGTAAACAAATATTTGCCATATACAGAAACAATGGGACATGGAGAAGACTCTGATCTCTTGGCCCTTCCAGTCTCCCCCACCACACTGAGCCCATGTTCTTTGTAGATATCTCTGGTGATAGCTCTGTTCCTGGTACAGGCCATTTTTCTAGATTCTTTTAGGCAATTACCGAGGAGGTAAAAGAAAAACTCCAGAGTCTTCTGTTTCTTAAAATAATCAGCCTAAAATAATCCTCATATTAAAGAGACACATTTTTGGGTGGCAAATTTCATTCCCCTTCACTAGGAATTGAAATCTAAAAGCAGCCACTATGTTCACATCAACCACAAGATATTAAACCAGCAACTTAAGTGGATCAGATAAGAAGAAATGATGCAGGATAATCCATTTGAAAATTAACATTATGCTTTATGCAGTATTTTCAGGTTAAATTAAATTATCCAGCATATTAAATATATTAAACATGTACCTTGTGATTCTCATATGTAATTCTTGCCTCATTATAAGGCATCTTTTCAAATGTAAAGTAGAACAGCTTTGGTGGACAGTTTTGTTTTCTATTTCTTAGTATTTTTATCAGGTAAAAGACCTCAATACTTAATTTCTTTAAAGGGATTCAAAGCTTTATGAAACTTCTCACCATGTATATGTTCAAACATAAAGATTTCCACAAGTAAAGACAATTGAGGAATATGAACTTTATATAAAGTTTAATTTATATGATTTATATGCAGTGTCAAAATAATTTTAGAGTAAAGTAATGACAGACATAAATGAGCATATGTCAATAATTTCATTTTACTTATTAATTATTGAGGAAATCAGTAAGATGTTTTTAAAAATGTTTCAAAGAAGAATGCAAAGAGCAGACATAACTACAGACAATCAGGAATGCAAAATTGACATGTTCCACAAGGGTGTTGTAGGATTCTTCCTTGGACAAAAAAAGAGTTCATTTGTTTTGGGGAAATGAACAAAGACAAAACTCACTGTTCTGTCAGGCGGACTCACACACCAGGAGCATAAGACCTATGCCTATATTCTACCCTGTGGTGCTCCTTCTTATGACAATCACACTTTTGGACAGCACAACACAAAACAGTCAATGGAAAAGACAGCAAAGAGAGACCAGAGAGAATGGCCTAATTTCACCAAGGATGCCAAACAAATGGGAACCAGTAACAAAACCCAGGTACCTAACCAAAGAATAAACAGCCCAGGAACTCACTGTAGAGAGAGCGGAGTTCAGACCCCGTGCTGACTCACCATATCTTCGCAGACTAGATGGCCTGCAAGCAGCAAGGCACAGGGGTCTCTGTGGGCACTCTACCTGGTGGAAGGCTGGGTGTGCAGCGATGGGCCATGTGCACTCCATGCGTCTCAGTGGGACTCCCACTATAACTGCAGAAGTAAATGAAAGGCAACTAAATGAGAACAAGCGAAGGCTGTTTATTCAGAGCTTGCTATAGCAAGGGAGTCAGCCACCATCTCTTGCATTTGGTACAGACTGAAGAGCAGGCAGAGGAGTGGGGAGGGTTCTTAGTGGAAAAGAGGGAAGGCTTCAGGTGTGCCCTGATTGGAGGCCCTTGGCATAGGGAAGCCACAAACAAGCTACCTAGAAGTGGGGCATCCTATATGGTTGGTTAAGGGTGCATATTTGGCTTTCTATTGTTGGTCTTAAGTTGGAAATGGGGGACAAAACTAGGGAAGTAGTCATTCATCAATCAAGCCCAGGCCTTTTTGAGCTGATTGTTATGGAAGTTATTGTTTGACTTCCTGGACTGTTACTAGAGACAGCACTATAACTTCCCGCAGGCCTCATACAGAAGACTTATGGCAGGCTGGCTTCCTGACAGGTTGTGGTAAAGAGTTTGTTTCCAAGGACATTAATTGTTATTAATGTCTACCATTTGTTTAAGCCATTAGGAATCTATTGAAAGACATGTAAAAATAATTTTGGTCATTTAAAACTCTTCTAAATTTTTGTTAAGAGTAGTTAAATATGGGTTCAATATAAATAACCTATATGTGTGTGTAGTGGAACATATATAATGTGAACCTACCCTATATGTGTTTACATGTGTGTGTATGTCCATATAGGTACATATGCATGTGTGTATATATACCTTTTCAACCATTAAAATTGCCACTTTTTATTTCCCACCAGTTTTCAAAGAGAAAGCTTGTTAATTTCATGTTCTTTTTGAATGATTTCTTCTTTTCTTTTGTAGAGGAGCAGAATTTGTCAACCCAAAATACGTCCTTTTGGCATAGGATTATTTTAGGCTGGTTATTTTTAAGAAAGGGCAGAACATTGGAGAAGCTCTCAAAGTAGAAGTTACCCTTTGTAAAAGACATTTACATTTATATAAGGGAAATCTCCATTTGTAAAGGTGTCTCCCTAGCTTTCTAGGAAGATGGAGATGACCTTATCTTTAGAAACTCTTATCAATACAGAAGGCAAGGACTTAAATCTGCATAACAACCTTACCCTAGTTTATTGTGCCTTTCCTAGTAACCTCCTGTAACTGAGTCCCCCCATGCCCAACATCTTCTTTTGTCTTTAGCTGAAGATGGCATTTAAGGTGATGGCTTCAGCCATTTTGGCAAGTCACTCAGTTTTCCTGGGTCTCTCTCATGTGTACGGGAGGTATACATATTATTAAACTTTGGTTTGATTTTCTCCTGTTAATCTGTCTCATTTCAATTAGATTATTAGATCAGCCAGAAGAATTTACAAGGGTAGAGGAGAAATTTTTCCTCCCTGACATTTTGATCCAAATACTTTCTACCCATATTTTCAAACTGATTAGTCTGAGTTTGGAAGAGAGGATGGGGAAAGATTTGAACTTGACCAACTAGGTGGTAGTTGTTATTGATATTTT
Source organism: Tapirus indicus (assembly GCA_031878705.1). Taxonomy (NCBI): domain Eukaryota; kingdom Metazoa; phylum Chordata; class Mammalia; order Perissodactyla; family Tapiridae; genus Tapirus; species Tapirus indicus. The sequence goes on from CM062918.1 coordinate 7,813,110, forward strand.
TCATCTATGTAACAATTAAGGTATTATAACGTCAAATAATTTTCCTTACAATTTTCTATTTTCTATTGTTTGTTTCAACAGTGGAATTCCAGGAGCATAATGTGTGCTACTGAAAGTCAGAAACAAAAAAAAAAGTGCAATGGTAATTAGGTACTGATAATCATACCTCTCAGTTATGAAAAGGCATACTCTGTGCCTGTAACTGTTCTAAGTGCATTTTATTAGTTAATTTCATCCTTACAAGAACAGTAAGAACTATTATTGTCATTTCTGTTTTATAGATGATAAATATGATTAAAAGTTGTCAAGATTTAGATTAACTTGCCTTTGGTCACCCACTACTCTTGGAGACAGGATTTGAAGCAAGCATAGCCATGCATCGTTTAATGATGGGGATAGGTTCTGAGAAATGTGTCCTCAGGCAATTTCATCATGGTGTGAACATCACAGAGTGCACTTACACAAACCTAGATGGTACAGCCTGCTACACACCCGGGCTATATGATACCATGGAATAAAATGAAATCAGAAAGACCTCTGAGAACCAGTTGGACTCTGTGTGGCTAACCCAGACCTAAAAAGCAAAATGGAATCAAGTGGCCAAGACAAGACCAGGATGCAGTCACATACTCTGTTCTCGGAAAAACCACAGAATGCATTCTTAAGCTTCGAGTCTGCCAAAGTTCCTGATTTTATAAAAGCCCCTAACAGACACCTGGACTTTAATAAAACCAAGACCTGCACCAACCAATAAGGACTAAGCAGGCTTGCATCTCTCATTCACATAAGCAGAACTGGTTTGCATCCCTCATTTACATAAATGGACCAGAGTAGGAAGCTGAGTGGGAACTGGGAACCTGGGAAGGAACTTTTTCTATAAAGGCAGCCCCGTTTCTTTTTCTCCCAGAGCATACTTTTGGTTTGCTGATGAAGGCCACATCTCCCCAGTTTGCAAACTAAATGAGTAATAAAGCTTTCCTAACTGAATTCTTGTATTCCAGAGATTTTTGTTGACAGTACTAATCTTATGAGACCACCATTGTTTATGAGGTCCATCATTGACTGAAATGTCATTGCATGGCATGTGACCATGTCCAGCTCTATAGTTCCTGTGCTTATCCATTCTAGCACACTGCTGCTATAAAGAAGGTGGTAATTAGACTGCTGTTTCCATAGACCTTATTTTACTTTGTTTTGTATTTACAAAAAATTGTTTGTTTTCATTAATAAAAAATATAACAGAACCCATAATCAAAACAAGTTAAAATAATGCATAATCCTGTAAAAACTCAATATAAGACAAGACAAGTAATTGATACCTACAATAATGATTCATATATAATTCATTCTAAAATCCTTAAAACAGCATCCCTTTGGAGGCAGTGCGGCAGAGTATGAACACAGAATTTACAGTAATAATTAACCTTCATAGGACACTTACTATGGGCTAGTCTTTTTACTCAAGATTTTCTTTGCTACGTCACGTGTAATGCTCACACTAACCCTATGAGGCAGACACTAGTCTTGGCCCTTATCTCTAGATGTCTCTAGACTGAGACAAAGAAAGTTAAGTAAGTTAAATGAAGTGATAGGGCTGGTATTAACAGAGACACGACTCAATCCAGGGTTGATTTCAAAGCTTGTACTTTGTGGGGAGATCTGGGCTTAATTTCAGATCAGTCACGTATTTAATGACTGACCTAGACAATTTAGTCTTCCTCAGACTCAGTTGCTCCCTCTTCTGTGAGACCATAAAATCTATTTCAAAAGATATTTTTAAGGACTATAAATTTTAATGTTCTTGTCAAAAAAATAGAAACCCTTAAATAAATGGTAGACATTATTTATTAATATTCTTTGGTACAGTAATTATCATATAGGTATATTTATTTCATTTGTTTCAAATAGTCTATAATGTTTCTTAGTAGACAAATGTTGAAATAATAGTAATAGTAACCAATGACCAAAACAGACTTAAAGTTCCTCTCAGCTTGATAAATTTTAGATAGAATTCTTCCCCTTTAGACAAGGACAATAGGTCCCCGATCTCTCTTTTCTTAGAGCATTTACTTGAGAACATGTAATTGTAAATTCTTTCTCTGGCCCTGTGAAATATAGGTAAATCTCCCAGCCTCTTGCCAGTTTTACAGCACAGGAATTGTCTTTCTTAAGGACCAGGGAACCACCTCTCTCAAAGGTAAACATAGAAGGAGATAGCACCTCTGTCTCCCAGTGTCTGAGGGAGCATAGGAACCTAACTCCAGTGGGTACAATTTAGCCACCACAGATGGCCTAACCACAGACAAAAACTGCAAACTCAGGAGTAATTCTAGATGCTTGACACGCATATGAGTCAAATGTCCCCATCCCCCTGTACAGCCTCCAGCACTTTTTCTCTAACTTATCCCAGCACTGAAATCCCCACCCTTTCCCCATCTTTGTTTTTCCCAGTGGAGTTGAGTTCAGTCTCACTTCCCCATTGCAGTAGTGAAAAGAAAATCAACTTTCTTCTCATCTTGTCAGGCCCCACTTTTTATTTTAACGTCTGGAAGGTATTTTAATGTGATGTTTACCTATAAAACAGCTTCAGTACAAAGACTTCTGCCTAATTACTAGTAAATGATGTAAAATACACCTTGAAAAACAGATACGTCTGCCATGAGGATCACTGTTTCGAGGCGGGAGCTTCATAGTAGACATACAAGAATGGGAATTGTCTCTGCAGCGCACTGCGTTATTGCACTTCGGGACCCGCTTCAGCTGTAACACGCTATACGGTGTTTTCTAGGGTGATAAAATATTTAATGAAAGTAAGAAGAAGAGGCACAGGAGACCTCAGCAGCTCTTCTGCCCTTTGAAATACATTACTCAACTGAAAGCTATCAGTTTAATAGTTCCTTCTAGTAAAAACTATAATTCATCCTCTAAAAGCAAAGGGATTTCCCTGGATCTGAGAAACTTCTCTACATCTTCATTCAAGGTCCTAGACCTGATCTAACATAAAATCATCTCTTTGCATTCACAGGGTGATAATGTGAGGGAAAAGACATTACAGTAATGTCATTTTCCCTCTCAACTAACAATCAACCAATCTCCAGGGCTAAAAGAACAGTGGTAATTTGGTCAATTTCCTCCCAATCTTGTGCACTGATATGAAGAAATCTGAGATGAGGCTACCACTGACCTTATGAGGGTATCTCCCATGAATTGTTACTGATTCTCTTCTCAGAGTGATAGTATCCCTGGGTCATCCATTTCATTTTTCTTAAATAAGAGCTAAAGTTCATGGCCTGGCCAAACTCTGTCACCAAAGCAGGCTCTCTAGAATGAAGAGTCACACTGTCGAAGCAGTTAATTTCAGTTAATAGTAGTTAATTTCTCTTTTAAAATTCTGTATTTTCACAGGTCCTTTTTGAAATTGCATAAGACCCAAGAAAAAAATGACTAAATATTAAGCCTCTTTTTGAAGAAGAATATTTTCTATCATACTACAAAACCAAACTACGGAGTGATAACAAGGACATAAAGTCGAGAATGAACGATGTGAATACTTACTCTGACTTTTCAAATAACTGATAAATTTTATAATGTTAAGAATTTTTAAGTGTGCTCAAACTTGTTTAAAATATTAATTGACATAAATAATTATCTTAAAAGTCATAGTAGAACTTTTGAAACTTCCATTTTGAAAATTTGATAAGATTGATAAACTGCAGTGATAATGATGGATTAAGCATTGACTATATGAAGCAATTAAGCACACATTATCTAATTTAATCTTAAATAACCTTCTGAGGCAGTTACTATCAATAGTTGTCTTTTACTTGTAAGGAAATAGTGTTAGTAGATTTCTATAAATTTCTATAACTTAGCTGGTGGGGCAGAGCAGAGATGCAGTTTGGAACTCACTCAACTTCACCTAATGACAGTGATGCCTCATGCCTCTCACAGAAAAAATGTTCTTATCGCATTTGCATTTAATGTGAAAGAAGAGAATGCTGTCACTTCTTCCATCTCTTTCTTTGTGTGACTTTCCGATCAGTGATACTAGTTTGGGTCCTTGGATTTCCTATTAGCCTTGCTGATTTGAAATGTTTTTATATGGAAATATACAGAATTAGGTCATCTTTATCACAGCCTATCATATTGATTAATATGATATCTTTTGATAAAGTATACTATCTGGGTTGTTTTGTGGAAATGGCTAAGTATTCACCTAGTGTTTGGTAGTAATAACCTAACAATGATCAGAATGGGATGATGAGGTGTCTGGTCCTATCCCAGATAGGACTGAAGGGCCACCTCTAATCCAGAAAATTGCAGGTAAGAATGAATTCTGTCATACTGACAATATATTTGTAAAAGAATTATTTCTGATGAAAGAGACAGGGACATGTTTTCCCGGCAGGAAACACTTAGACACGGATATGGCCAGAGGAGACCTAAGGAGGCTGGCGTGAAAGCAGTCACTTATCAAGGAAGCTGTTACAGGGTGATGGGATCAGTCAGACAGCTTCTGCTACATGTGACCTCACGGTAACAGTTCTGAGTTGTGACTCAGGTTGGTCAGTTTAGGAGCTCCAACCTGGGAGACAGTATGGTAAGGTGTTAATACATTAATCATATAATTTATCTTCTAACTTGAGATACCTGTGAGATTGAAAGGGGGCACTATGAATAATTAGGCTGGAATAACAGGGATAAACTCACACTTATAGGGACAAACCCAGGGCATATCATCTCCTAAGACATTGAATTTGAAGTCATAGAACAATAAGTGCAAATTTCAATTCTACCATTACTCCTGTGAATTTTTACAAGTTACTTAATCATTTTATGTTTGATTCCCTATGTCCACAATGACAATAACTAACCTCGGGGTCTTGATTATGCAGATTAAATGTCTTAGTGTTCACACAGTGCCAAGTCCAAGGACCTGGCCAGTAGTTGAGGCCTTCAAGTGCACAGACCCATATTTCAGTTTTAAGGAAGTGGACATTGAAAGCTGATGGCCCACGTTTTGCTATCTGCCCTGTGTAATACCAGCTGTGCAACCCTGGTTAATGATGCTGCCCTGATTTCCTGATCTGTCAAACTGGGATAGAGTAGCATGATTTACCTTAGAGCATTATTATGGGGATTAAATAAGAATACACACACACAAACACAAACATACACAGTAAAGTACATTATCTAGAGTTAACATTATATTATTGTTGTTATTAATTAAAATTCCTTTTGACATTTTTAGTTAGTACATTGGCACACCAGCCTTGTTTTAGTGTTTGGTTACAAGAAGGAAAGAAGGATTTAAAAAATGAGGAAGAAAGGAAAAGGTCATAAAAAATGAAAAGCATTCATTAATCATACTTTTAAATTACACTGTATATTTAGCAAAACAACTAGATGATTATCTCTCTTCTGTTGTTCTGGAAAAGATGTATCAAAAAAGACTTTTGCTCTTTTTATATCTCTTCATAAATTTCAAATTATTATTTACGCAAAATTATTTCAAACTGTGAAAGAATGTGGGAAGTCAGTGTGACATTTCTAGAACCCAAATTATAGTGTTTAGAGATCATCTAATTCTTTTCAGCTTGATTTTCTTTTGACAAATTGATTTCATATACAAATATTTCCTCATTTTTGATACACTTTTAGCAAAGGAAAGTTATCTATGAATACTGAGCCCTCCTTATATCATCTCAGAAGTAAAAAATCTTAAACTCTTTACAGAAAAAAAGTTAATAAGAGAAACATGACTAGTATTCATTTTAAACAGGTATCTAAGTGACTAACTTAATAATTCATCAGTAATTAAAACCAAAGGTAAAATTCAAATTATAAGAACTGTGATGTAAGCACATGAAAATGTGTCTAACTTCACTACACTTTATGTAAATAAAAATAAAACAACAATCTGTAACCAAAGTTGCACAGTGGCAGGAAGTTTAGCTGTTTTGTTCACTGTGGAATTCCCAACATCTAAACTAAGGACTGGCACAAAGGGGCAGTCACAAACATTCGTTAGATGAAAATCTTTTACTCAACAGACATGCCAAAACTTACATTTTGATCATACCAAATTTTAGCAAAAATATATAGCTGGTCAGAGTGTAAATTGACATAGTCACATTGACAGAAAACCTCGCAACTATTAAAATTAAAAATTTTTATGTAGTCTATTGAAAAAATACACTTATTATTCACTATTCTAAACACCAACATGCTCACCTCTACAAGGATATTTAGTTGATGCATGGTTTATTAAATGCAAAATAACAATAACAATAATGGTTTCAAAATGACAAATGCTTTTGCTGTTTTGAAATTACCTTGAGCAACCTAATTTTAAGAACTTTAAGAGCACTATAATAGAACACTTAGTAAAAGGGTTTATCTTGTTGTGGGATGAATCACAAATTAGTGCAATTATGACCTTTGTTTACAAGGTTGTGAATTTTTTTCAGAATCTAGCTTTTTAGAGGAAAAAATTACTATACAAGGCATTGCCAATTCTACCAATTCTGCCCCTCTTAAACTAATCTAAACAATGATACAAATCGTGCCTTAATCACTCTCAAATTAAAGCATGTATTGCCACTTCAAAAAGACAGTTACAGGAGACTTTTAAAAATCCTTTACAGTGGCACTTAATTTGAGGTAGAGAGCTGTATTCCTCTCTAAGTTATAAGGCTCATTTTTCATTGGGTGGGGTAGGTGGGGAGTGATATTTTCCAGGAATTTCTTTTGACTTTTCAGATTAGATAAAACTGTATTTCTGAATTAAGGCATATGTACAATTAATTTGAGAATAATTCCACCAGCTACACTTTGCATTAAAGTTATGGTAGAACATATTTACAAATATGAGTACATATTCCAATTCTGCTAAAATAAGCATCTGTTTTAGGTACACAAATGGAAACAAGTGATTCCTTTGGAAAGATTTTCTCACTAAAAGGTTTGCCCCAAGAGGGGATGAGACCCTATGGGGAGGCTAGCTGGGGCAACCAGCCTCAAACAACAGACATGGGTCCTTGCCTAGTGTGCCCTGGGCTCCTGCAGAGCTGGTTCTCCTGATGGTGAAGGCTTGGAGTCTATATCTCCAGTCAGCCACCACTCTCTCCAGTCTCCTAGCCTCCCATTGCCTTGTCTTCCTTCTAAGGTGGTCCTGATGTTTGGCCAACCACACCCCTTGGAGTCTGTGACCATGAAACTATGGCCAAGTTGGCCTTGGGGCTCTGCCTAGCCTCAGCTTTCAGCCCCAGGCCTATTGCTCCACAAGTGCTCTGAAGGCAGCAAGGAATGATACTAAAGTTCTTCTGGTATTTTGAGTTGCTCTTGAATGCTTGATGTCTTAAAAATTAAAGATATTTTGTATTAATAAAAAAAGAGAGATTAAATAACATGCCCCTGAAAAACCAATAGGTCAAAGCAGAAATCAAAAAAATATCTTGAGACAAATGATATGTAACACAACATACCAAAACTTATGGGATTCAGCAAAAGCAGTTCTAAGTGGGAACTTTATAGTGATAAATGCCTACATTAAGAAAATAGAAAGATTGCAAATAAACAACCTAACTTTATGTCTTGAGGAACTAGAAAAAGAAGTAAAAACTAATTCCAAAGTTAGCAGAAGGAAGGAAATAACAAAGATCAGAGCAGAACTGATTTAACAATGACTAAAAGACAATAGAAAAGAACAATGAAATGAAGAGCTGGTATTTTGAAAAGACAAACAAAGAAGATAAACTGTTATCTAGACTTACCAAGAAAAGAATAGAGAGGACTCAAATAAATAAAATTAGAAATGAAAGATGAGACATTACAACTGATACCACAGAAATAAAAGGGACAATAAAGCCTACTAGGAACAATTGTATGCCAACAAATTTGATACTCTAGAAGAAATGGACAAATTCCTAGATACATACAACCTACCAAGAATGAGTCATGAAGAAATAGAAAATCTGATCAGACAAATTAATAGTAAGGGAATTTAATCAGTACTCAAAAACCTCCCAACAAAGAAAACTCCAGCACCATATGGTTTCACTGGTGAATTCTAACAAACACTTAAAGAAGAATTAATAACAATCTTTCTCAAACTCTTCCAGAAAATTGAAGAGGGGAGAACGCTTTCAAACTTATTTTACCAGGCAAGTATTATCCTGATACCAAAGCCAGACAAGGACACTACAAAGAAAGAAAATTAAAGACCAATATCTCGGATGAACATTAATGTGAAAACTTTCAACAAAATATTAGCAAACCAAATTCAACAATATATTAAAAGGATCATACACCATGATGAAGTAGGATTCATTCCTGAGATGCCAGGATGGTTCAACCACCACAAATCAATGTGATATACCACATTAACCAAATGAAGGAAAAAAATCATACAATCATCTCAATAGATGCAGAAAAAGCATTTGACAAAATTCAACATTCTTTTATGAAAAAAAATGAACAAGCTGGATATAGAAAGAGTGTAGCTCAACGTGATGAAGGTCATATATGACAATTCCACAGCTAACATTATACTCAACTTTGAAATGTTGAAATAATTTCCTTTAAGATCAGGAAGAAGACAAGGATGCTGACTCTTACCACTTCTATTCAACATAGTATTGAAAGTCCTAGCCAGAGCAATTAGGCAAGAAAAAGAAATAAAAGTCATCCAAATCAGAAAGGAAGAAGTAAAACTGTCTCTATTTGCAGATGACATGATAATATATATAGAAAACCCTGAATATTCCACCAAAAAACTGTTAGAATTAATAAATGAGGGGGCCACCCGGTGGTGCAGCGGTTTAGTTCGCACTTGGCAGCCTGGGGTTCGTGAGTTCGGATCCCGGGCGCCCGCCGACGCACTGCCTGTCAGCCATGCCGTGGCAGTGTCCCATATAAAGTGGAGGAAGATAGGGACGGATGTTAGCCCAGGGCCAGTCTTCCTCCGCAAAAAGGGGAGGATTGGCAACAGATGTTAGCTCAGGACTGGTCTTCCCCACAAAATAAATAAATAAATAAATTAATTAAAAATAAATGAATTCAGTGAAGTTGCAGGATACAAAATCAACATATAAAAATCAGTTGTGTTTCCATACACTAATAATGATTTATCAGAAAGAGTAATGAAGAAAAAAATCCCATTTACAATTGTGTCAAAAAGAATAAAATACCTTCAAATAATTTAACCAAGGAGGTAAAAGACTTGTACACTAAAAACTTTAGGGCATTGATGAAACAAATCAAAGATACAAATAAATGGAAAGATATTCTGTTCTTATGTATCATAAGAATTAATATTGTTAAAATGTCCACACTACCCAAAACAATCAGCAGATTCAATGCAATCTCTATCAAAATTTCAATGGCATTTTTCACAGAAATAGAAAAAGAATCCTAAAATTTGTATGGAACCACAAAAGACCCCAAAAAGCCAAAGCAGTCTTAAGAAATAGGAACAAAACTGGAGGCAACACACTTCCTCATTTCAAGCTATATTACAAGGTATAGTAATCAAAACAGTATGGTATTGGCATAAAAACAGACACATAGATCAATGAAACAGAATAGAAATCTCAGAAATAAATCCACAGACATATGGTCAATTAATTCATGACAAAGGAGTCAAGAATATTCAATGGGGAAAGGACAGTCTCTTCAATAAATGGTGTGGGAAAACAGGACAGCCACATGCTCAAGAGTGAAACTGGACCACCATCTTACACCACACAAAAAAATCAACTCAAAATGTATTAAAGACCTCAATGTAAGACCTAAAATCATAAAATCATAGACGAAAACGTAGATGGTAAGCTCCTTGACATAGGTCTTGGTGATGATTTTTTGGATTTGACACCAAAACCAAAGGCAACAAAAGCAAAAATAAGCGAGTGGGAGTACATCAAACTAAAAAGCTTCTTCACAGCAAAGGAAACCCCATCAACAAAATGAAAAAGCAACCTATGAAATGGGAGAAAATACTTGGAAATCATATATTTCCTAAGGGGTTAATATACAAAATATGTAAAGAACTGATATGTCAATAACAAAAGACAAACAGTACAATTAAAAAATGGGCCAAAGATCTGAATAGACGTTTTTCCAAAGTAGACATACAGATGACCAACAGGTACGTGAAAAGATGCTCAACATCACTAATCATCAGGGAAACGCAAATCCAAACTATAATAAGATATCACCTCACACGTTAGGATGGTACTATCAAAAAAGCAAGAAATAAATGCTGGTGAGGATATAGAGAAAAGGGAACTCTTGTGCACTGTTGGTGGGAATATAAATTGGCTCAGTCACTATGGAAAACGGTAGGGAGTTTCCTCAAAAAATTAAAATTAGAACTACCATATGATCCTGCAATCCCACTTCTGAGTATTTATCTAAAGGAAATGAAATCACTATCTGAAAAGGTATCTACATCCCATGTTCATTGCAGCATTATTTACAATAGCCAAGATATGGAGGCAATCCAAGTGTCCATCAGTGAATGAATGGATAAGAAAAATGTGATATATGTAGCAAATAAATAAAATGGAATATTATTCAACTACAAAAAAGGAAGGAAATCTTACTATTCTTAATAACATGGATGGATTTTTAGGGAATTATGGTAAGTGAAATAAGCCAGACAGGGAAAGACAAATACTGTATGATCTCACTTATATATGGAATCTAAAAAAAATGTTGGATTCATACAGAGAGTAGGAAGTGGTTGCCAGGGGATGGGGAGTGAGGGAAATAGGGAGAGGTTGGTATAAGGGTGCAAACTTTCTATTATAAGATGAATAAAGTCTGAGGATCTGATGTATAACATGGTAACTATAGTTTATAACACTGTATTGTATAATTGAAATTTTCTAAGATAGTAAAACTTAAATGTTTTCACATACACACTATACACATATATATGTATACACAAATATACTATATATACATATATATACAGATATATATATCTGAGGTTATGGATGTGTTAATTAACTTGATAGGGGGACTCCTTTTACAATGTATACATATATGAAATCATCACATTGTACACTTTAAATATCTTACAGTTTTGTCAATTATACCTCAATAAAGAAAAATCAATTAAAAATAAAAACATAAATAAAAAATTAGCAGGTCCAACTTGAAAAGAAAACATTTACCTGTAAGCCTAAAATAATATAGCTGTCCTTAAGGAAATATTTATTCATTTATGATGAAAACTCTCATCAATACAAATAGCATTGTAACAAATGATATATTACACAGATAGATAAATCAAGATACATCTATTTTTATCCATAGCTTCGGTTATCTTAATAAAATGAACATGTTTATTAATAGAATATAAGTAGAATGAAAAGAGAGCTTCCCCAGCTTATTAAAAAAGATGAATGAATAATATTTTTTTTCTGAACTGTGTTTCCCAAAGCCTAATTTTGGAGACTCATCAGCTTTATTGAATTTAGTTACATCACCTTCTATGTAGGTTAAAAGCAATTAAATGCAGATTATTTTCACACAAGTGTAGTATAATCAAGGCACATTTAATGAGGGAGCAAGAGAGGAAGAGCCAGTGTTTACACTCTGCATATCTCCTTAGAATGGACCATCTTAGCAGAGTAGCCACTTATTACTGTGAGCTTCAGGTATCACAACAGAGACCTAAAAATGAAACTGCAGACTTGGTAAATCCCACTGGATAGTGGTAATCTCGGGATTTGTGAAGAAAGCAATGAACATGAGTCCTCATGATGAGATGCTTCAGAAAAGCATTTTGGGAAAAGACAGATTATTGAATAGATGCACACTAAGTGCTGTAATTTCCAGACCTTAGTTTTGTAATTTGAAAAATGAAGTGATTGGAGTACTTAGTTTTCTCTACAGTCTAAAATTCTATAAATTAAAAAGATTTTAATGAAGGAAATGGTGGCTAAGAGATCTAAGAAACTCTCTGGAATGTAAAAAATGAATGAAAAGTCATGATTTTGTATATACAGTCATGTGCTGCATTATGATGTTTCAGTCAACAATGGATCCCATATATGACAGTGGTCCCATAAGATCTGTACCATATAGCCTAGGTGTGTAGTAGGCTGTACCATCTTGCTTTGTGTAAATACACTCTATGATGTTCACACACCACGAATTGCCTCAGAACACATTTCTGAGAACGTCTTGTCATGAAGCAATGCACAACTGTACTCTCATTCAATATCATGTCAATTGTTTTTTGATGATGTAAAAATGATCATTTAATTATTCAAAGAAATCAATTAAAAGGTGACTGACAACTTAAACTGAATTATGAAAATGTTTAACATATAATTATAATCACAAGATAGTTGAGAATTGTGGAAGTCTGAATAGATGAATTCAATCAAACTTATCTGTAGACATTCAACTAAATCTTTTAAAAGAATATAAAATGAATATTGTTTTGTACTCTCCTGTTATGAATAAGTCAAATTTCATTTCCAAGGAGGAAAGAGAAGGACATGTAAGACCTTAACTCTGATGATAATATGAAATAACTCAACTAAATAAAAGCCATACTTTCCTATGGGGCTAACAAAGAAAGTGGAAAGTGAGAGCGAGGATGCCTTGATGAATTAAATTCTAGAGAGAGAGAAAGAATAAAGTATCCATAGAAGATCAGCGGGCCTTGGAGTTTAGTGGGACCAAGCAAGGAGGTGGGAGTGGGGTGGGTGGGTACCGTGGACTGTGTAAACAGTGCAGGGATGAAGGGGATCAGGCATGTCTTGGATCTCATTGTAGGATTGTGAAATTGGTTAGAATCTAGAAAAGCCTCAAACATAGGGCAGATTCCTTGGCCTAATAACCTCCATCCCAACCATGTCAAAAAACTATCATCAACAAGGGTCTGGTGAGGAGGGCTAAGTGCAGGTAACTCTCTTCCAGCTTAATTACTAACAGGAGTATAAAGGCCACTGCTGGGTGACTAGGGGTTAGTGTAATTACAAGGCAGCTCTATCTAATTACATTTGAATCCCCGAACCAGCTGAACTTGACTGTAGAGGGAGTGACAATGAGGGAGGAATGATAAGGGAGGGACTCCTCCACCCACACCCACACCCACACCCACACCCACACCCACACACACACACACACACACACACACACACACACACACACTAACTCCCAGAGACGGAAGGGCCTAAACTTTCTCGGAAATAAAATAAAACAGAATTATGCTTCAGTTTCTAATGAAATTTTATATACAATGTATATACAATAAAATTATGAAGAGATAGGGAATTTAAGGGGACATATGGATACTCATAAAATATACAGTTAAATGTAGTATCTGAAATTAAAAAATGTATTGGATAGGCATAACAGCACATTACATTTTTAGAATAGAGACTCAATAAATTTGAAGTTTGAAAATTTGGAAAATTGGAATTTTTCTAATTAAAGCAGAGAGAAAGAGAGAAAAAAAGACTGAAAAACTGAAATGCAAATCAAAAGCAGAGTGAGATATCACCTTATGCATGTTAGAATGGCTATTATCAATAAGACAGGAATAACACGTGTTAGCGAGGATGTGGAGAAAAGGGAACCCTTGTGCACTGTTGGTGGGAATGTAAACTAGTGCAGCCACTGTGGAAAACAGTATGGATTATTCTAGTATTCCTCAAAAAATTAAAAGAGTACTATCATATGATCCAGACATCCCACTTCCAGGTATTTATCTGAAGAAAGCAAAAACACTAATTCAGAAAGCTATCTGCACAACCATGTTTTCTGCAGCATTATTTACAACAGCCAAGACATGGAAACAATCTAAGTGTTCCTCAATGGGTGAGTGGATAAAGAAGTTGTGGTACACATACACAATGGAATATTATTCGCCCATAAAAATGAATAAAATCTTGCATTTGTGACAACATAGATGGACCTTGAGGATATTATGCTAAGTGAAATAGGTCCCACAGAGAAAGACGAATACCATATGGTCTCACTTACATGTGGAATCTAAAAAAAAGCAAACAGCTCAAAGATACAGAGAACAGATTGGTGGTTGCCAGAGTCAGTTGCCAGAGAAATAGGTGGAACAGTTTTGGGGTTTTTTTTAGTTTAAATAAATTAAAATTAAAAAATTAAAATTAAAAAACAGGAGAAAGACTAAAAAAAAAAAAACCCTGAAAAACTGAAACCAGAGAATATATTCTCCTAGAAAACCTTCAGCTATCCATTCTCTTTGGTAACCTCTAACCTACAGAATGGAATTTCCTGAATTTGTGTACCCTATGCCATCTACTAATGGGAATTTCTAAGGGAGTATTGCCTTGCTCCACACATAACATTCCTGTTTTCTTTTTTCTGTATTTAACTTATTTGCTCATACAATATAAAACCTCTGCTAATTATCAGAAAGTAGTTGTGACGGGCAGCCTCTGAGTAGCAATGACCCCCCACTCCAGGTAAGCATTTCCTGTGATGTCTTCCCTTAGAGAATGGCTGGGCCTAGGGACTTGCTTCTACCAAAAAGAATATGGCAAAAGTGATGGGATGTTGCTTTTGAGATTAGGTTACAAAAGTACTGTGCCTTCTGTCATGCTCACTCTTTCTCTTTTTCTCTCCTTCAATCGTTCTTAAGAAAACCTGCTGCCATGTTGTGAGCTGCCTGAAGGAGAGGCCTACACAACAAGGAATTGATATCACAGGCCAAAGGCTAGCAAGAGCCGTGGGTCTGTCAACAGCCATGCAAATGGGCTTGAAAGTGGTTTCTCCCCCAGTGGAGTCTTAGGATTCTCACAGCACCAGTCAGCACCTTGACTAAGCCAGCACTAAGCCCTGCCAACCCAGGCTCAGATTCCTAACTTACAGAAATTGTGAGATAATAAATGTTTGTTATTTTAAGCTGTAATTTTGGGAGTAGTTGATTAGGTAGCAGTAGACAACAGGAAGTGAAGTGCTGCCATAACAAATATCTAAAAATGTGGGTGAAGACAAGGATTTTGAGGAGCGCCTAAGGGAAAGCTAAATTGACTTGAACAGGCTGTTAGCAGAAATCTGGTTTTGAGGATGCTATCTAAAAAGGAAGTCATAGAAATAGCTAAAACAGAAGTAAGGACAATGTCATTGGGAACTGGAAAAAAGTGGGGATCCCATTGTTAGGAAGTGGCAAAGCATAACAAAACTGCTGCCTGCAGTGATGTGGAAGCTTAAAATACACCTAACAAATTTGATGATCTAGCTAAGGGGACTTCCAAGCAAATTATCCAAGGTGCTGCCTGGTTTCTTCTTGCTACTTAATGTAAAATGTCCTTGACTGGCTATTTTAGAGCCGAGGAATTTTACCTCTCTGGAATAGAGGCAGAATTTTTAAAAAAATCTACCCAACTACTATGTATGCATATAAATATGCAATAACCCAGTTTCTTGATGTGCTGTATTTCTCTAGTTTCAGAACCTAGTATTTTAAATTCCTTTTGAAGCCAATAATCAATGAACTCTGAGTAGTTGTTTATTTTTTGATATGGAATGAAGAAATGCAATCTAGGTAACGACATCTGTGATGAGACAGTGAACTTAAAAAGGAGTTTGAATTGGAAAACCATATTCAACACATAAAGTAGTAAAAAGCAGACAACTAAAACTAAAGTTTTCTTTATAAATCTATCGATTTCCAAGGCTTGTTTTTGAAGAAACAGAACGAAAAGCAATTATTGACTCAATTAACAGAGGTCTTGTCAAATCAACTCGCTAAAGTGACCACTCTCTCTTCAGCACACCTCCGTCTTCCCCACCTCAGATCAATCTCTGCTGTGGCCCCAAGCATTTCACTAAACCTCCTTGAGCTTCAGTGCGTCCTGAGCAATAAGAACCGCCCCACTGCACTGTTATTTAATCGACATATTATTAGTGACCACGCTTCACACTAAAACTCGGCAAATAGTAGGAACTAAGTAAAGGTTAATTGACTCTGAATCTGTATAATTGCCATGATATTGAGATGTGGCAATCTTTTACTTCTTCAGATGAGTATCAATTTGTGTAGCTTTTCCACTGATTGACTGACCTGAATTTCCTTTAGCAAAAAAAAGATGATGCCACGTCTAATAAGCTAATCTAAAAGTCCAATTTCCACCCTGAACTCTCTTCCACTCCTCCTAGATCCCGCTTTTTTGGCTCTACTTTGTGTTTTTATCTATAGGTTTTATGATCTACTAATTTAAGTTTACTTGTGCATTATGATTACTTGCTATTATCTAACTCTTCTAGAAAGTAAATCCAATCCATGAAGCCAGTTTCTTTGTTGATGTTGTTCACTGATGTAGTTCAAGTACCTAGAAATATATCTTGCACATAATTGGTACTCAATAAGTAATTGTCAAATGAATGAATAAGTACTTCTGCAATCATTCCCTAAGAGCTAGCAATTGTTCACTAAATGTTTTCTACCAACTTAAAGGAATTTAATAACTTTCAGCCAACTGGACCTAACCAATTACCTACCTGTATCCTAAACCCTGCTTCACAATGTAGCATGTCTCTAAGAGAAAATCTTGGCAACAGCTACAGAAGGGTCTCGACTACGCTGTGGCTAGAATTTGACACAAGCAAACCTCACGACCGATAATGGAAGCTGCGTAGGGTCAATTAAGAATTTTAAATGCTGATATAGAAACATTCAATCAAAAATGGTAGACAAATTGCTATGTTTCTATTTTGCAGATTCTATATTGCAAATAAATATTTGATTCTTTGGAAAACCAACATCTTTCAATAACATGAAATTATGGATTCCTTTAACTGCCTAAATTCCCAGTGTGGGTTGTTTTTTCATAAAACCTTTTTACTTTTGAAATTAGAAAATACTTCCTGACATAAGAACCATGGCTGAAAGCCCTCCTGGTTACACCACCAAGGATGCAGGCAGCTCTCACATCCAGCCCACGTGGCTAGGAGGCACTCCATTAGCTGCCTTGGCAAGAAACAAAAGCTTTGGACTTCTCTCATCTAGCCGTTCTTTGATAGTCAAACTAACTCAAACACACAGCAGTGCATTTCTCCTCTACCTGCTGCTCATTTTTCTAGTTACTGCCTAGGAACAGATTTGCTTTCAGCATGTAAACTAACGCACCGTGGTTCTGGACACCAAGCCTTTGGTTTATTCCAAATAGCTTAGAAAAACCTTAAGCTCTTTCTGTTCTGTGCCTGAAAATTCCAGAGCATAAATATTCCTTTACCTCAGCTAAATTCCAAAGTACTTTTACCAGGAGAGAGAATTATCTTTACATCAACTGAGTAGTTAGTTAAATGTCTATCAAATATTTAGCAGTATTCTAAATATTAAAATCATAATGAGAATGCAATTAGAAAAAAATATATATATTGATGGCATGCAAATTAGATTCTTTACCATTTATTTATTTTAAAAATTATGCCAGTCATCCTACAAGTACTAAATGAACTTATAGCCTGGATCAGACCCTTCAGCAACATTTTTATAACTCAGACACCTCTATATAATTCTAAGGAAGTAATAACATGCAATTTTTGTTTATATATACTTATTCAATCAAGTTGGTTAAGGTTTTACCACTTAATTGAAAGTTTCTTTAGGTCACTAAAAATAATTGCTTACAAGCATTTATTTTAAAATAAAACTTTTTCAATTATTCATATGTTTTCTACTCTCTTTTTGGTGGTAAATATTGTCAGCTTTTGCTTAGTTTCTTTTCCCATCTATCAGTCAACCCCCTAGCAGTCAATAAAAATCTCTTCATCTACCAGCCAAGTCAAGGAATTCCTGGTTCATCGGAGCTCTAGTGTTCTTAAACAGAAATGTGTGATGACGCTAACTTGCTTATACAAAGATGTACAGGACTGATCAGTCTGTTGTGTTTATGTGTGTGTGTGTATGTTTAATAGAAACAAATCTCTGGATATTTATTGATTATGAGTCAACTTACATATGAAAGTTTATCAAAATATCTGAGAATATTTTTAATATGATGCCTAGAGACCAACTAAACACCTAATATTTCTCTCAAAACACCAATGAAATAACCAAAAATAAAATTTTATGTAAAAAAAATGAACTTGGAAACCAGAAAGGCAGCATTTTAAAGAAGTTTATGGAAAATATGAAGCTTATGGGAATGATTGAAGGAAATGTCAACTAGGTCCTACCAAATTTTGATTAAGTCCATCCAAAGCAGAAAAAATAAATAAAGAGTTGGTAAAAAAGCTGTTGGTTGTTTCTGAAAGAGTCCCATCACAAGGTCCTCTCTGAGCACAGTGGCGCGGAGCAAGGACCAGCCACGGGACAGCTAGCCGGAGCTCATCAAGATTTCAGGAAGTGCCAGAGTGTCCTGCAAATGTAGTTGTGCTTTACTGAGGGATTCACGCCAGTTCACACGCAATGGAGAGCCAGAGAACATGAGGACTTTGACACAGCTGGCCACTTTTACTGGTGAGGGGGCCAGAATAGAGATGAGGACAATCCCCCAACTAACCTAGGGAAATAAAACACGTGAACTAAAAATGATTCAGCTTAGTAGTAGACTTTTGTGATGTGCTTGGCTTCTCAGAAAATCCTTCTTTAGTTACTGGTGTCAGGTGAGCACCAAAGGAAGGCATGTGGGGCCCCAGTGGCAGTTTGCAAAGTCACGTTTCTTAAGTACCTGAATGGGTCATTATTCATGTATCATGTTAAGTTGGAGAAAACTCTTATAATAAAACCACTTTTTACATGCTAGTTTGGGACCAGTTGAAAAGTAAGGCATAAATAAGACAGATGGAGATAAAACCTTCTTAAAACGGACATTTGGAAGTGAGGCTTATTCACAAGGTCAAGTGATCTTCTAAATATCAGAGTTAGGCAGTGAATTTAGGACAGCTTTTCATGGTGACCTACACACGCCTCTCCCCTAGGCCAGGCCAGAGCTCTAAGCTCAGCTCATTACCATGAGTGATTGAAAGAAAGCACATTTTCCAGGCATATCAGCTTCTAATGAATAAAGGGGCTGGATGATGCATTCCTGATTCCTCTACCAGCCTCACCAATAACACAGGTCATTCCACCAAAGGTGAAGAAGCATTTTTCCACCTTTGATAAAATCTCTCATTAAAATTTATTAACATTGATTGCAACAATTATCTTTTTAACCTCTGTATTCACAGTTTGTAGCCAATATACATAACTGAGTAGGTGGTTAATATATTTATTTTAAGTTGATTGATTGTGAAATTTAATATCACATTAAGTTAAACTTAAGCATCTTCATTTTGGTCTCCCAGGCCCAACAATATTTTCTATGACTCTATTAGTGTGTTTGTTATTGAAAAACACTGAGTAATTAGTTTTTCTAAAGAACAAAAAAGCAGAGGTAGATGAGTCCATAATTCATTTAGTAGAACAATGCTCTCATGGCCTTAGGTTGCCTTCTCTTTAGATGTTCCACTTATCTTGCAAAATGGCTGCAACAGATCCAAGCAACATTTCTAATGATTCAAGACACCTACATACGGAAATGGAGGGAAAAGGATTCAACTTTTGCATC
Organism: Tapirus indicus; assembly: GCA_031878705.1. Taxonomy (NCBI): domain Eukaryota; kingdom Metazoa; phylum Chordata; class Mammalia; order Perissodactyla; family Tapiridae; genus Tapirus; species Tapirus indicus. The sequence goes on from CM062918.1 coordinate 7,832,666, forward strand.
ACTTTCTTCTATAAGAGATTATAAATTTTTCCTAGACGCACAATATATGACATAACGCATTCTCTTTGTTCCTGTAGGCCAGGATTCAATCACATATCTGTTATTCTACCCGCAACAATAGCTGGGAAAAGGAGTGCCTGGTGTTTTCAGATCTACAGAGGGAGGGACGCGTTCATTCCCAGAAAGGAAGAAGGTAGGAGGTGGGCTCTTTGTAAGCAAGCAACAGAACTTGCTGCTATCTTTCTCTATTTTTATAAAAGTAATTTTATATACTTTTATATTAAAAATATACTTTTATATAGAAGTAATTACCAGCAAAGGCATTTTTTGCTCCTGAAAAACATCATAATATGTGTCTAACAAGCACATACATACACATACATTTGTACTATATCTAGGGACATATAAAACAAGAAAATGGATCATTTGTCTGTCATTAATGCAGCATATGACATGGCATGAAAAATACTATGTAAAAAGAGGCCCATATATTTGACTGAGAGACAGAACAAACAAGAAGGGTTCTAAGAGATTCTTTGGGGAAAGCCCTCATGAAAGTGGGGAAAAAAAACTTAGGAGGAAGAAGAAAATAATGTGATAATACGGAAAATATTTAAAATTTCACCCTTCCCATAGAGAAGCCTGCTCTTCCTGGTCTTCTATGGATGACAAAGCCTGTGGGTCCTGGAGAGACGTGGGTTAGTATATTTTTCAGGGACTCAGTGTCACTAAAGGAGCTGGAGAAGAAATATCAGATGTCTGAGGGCAAGTGTTAGAGATTTAGAGACCTGAACACAAAAAAGATATAAATGCCACATATTGAGTCATTATGAATAAGATGTTTGTGTTAGTACCCATAAGACCTTCCACCCAAATACTTCTATTTTTGTACAGTTTTCGATACTATAATAAATGAGCCATATACAACATTTATTCCTGAGCTTTCTCCTCAACCTGTTGACAAATCGACTCTGTATCAGCTTACATAGGATTTGACCTACTCTTTAGTTTCTAACTGTGTGGAGGGTCTCCAAGACCACCCTAGGCTTCCTGAGTCACCAGAATGACTCATAGGACTTAGAGAAGCTGTTATATTCACCGTTATTTTTTCTTACAGCAGAAGGATACACATTAACTTCAGCAAAGAGAAAAGACACGTGGGATGAAATGCAGGACAAACCAGGCACAAGCTTCCAAGTGTCCACTCCCAACGGAGTCTCATGGATGCACTTAATATTCTCAGCAACAGTGCATGACAACATGTGTGAAGTATTGCCAACCAAGGAGGGTTATCTGAGCCTTGGTGTGCCTGGTTTTGACTGGGGGTCTCGCGTCGAACTGACCTCAGCTACTCAGATTCCAGGCCTCGGAGCAAAAACAGGCATTCACCATAAATCACATTGCTAGAGTAAACTGTTTAATCAAACTGGTAACATGTGGTTCAAAGCATCAGGCACACAAAAACTCTCTTATCAGGCAAAATATTCCAAGGACTCAGAGATTAACTTTCAGGAGCCAGTCAAGAACCAGTCCTGAAAACAGGCCTTTCTGGGGGAATGTGCAAAGTCTGAGAAACCCAGGCCTGCTGTGTCAACCCTTTCCTTCGTGGTCCATCCCCCCATCCCATGGTCTAGGTTGTCTTACAATAATATGATCAAATTTCTCTGAACATCTATATAGTGAAGCATTTATATTAGATAAAGTAATAGTATCAACATGAATATGCCTAACATTTGGGGGAGCCAGTGTTGGGTAGGGATAGATTTAAAGAAAGAATCCATTCTATAAAGTGATTACATATATTTTTATATTTTTGTACTAATTTGATTACTTGATTCCTCTCTTGATATACTTGTACCTTAAGATAAACTTGTGCATAACTACTAAGCATAGAAATTAACTGCTGATTAGTTCAATCCAGTTTTCCCTCAGGCAAGTCATTTTCCATTGGTATTACCTACAGAGGAAGCTTTAGCTTGGCCACACAATACATTTGATCGTTCATATCGGTATTATCATATGAATAAGTTGCATGAGGTACTTGAATCCTACCAACAATGACTGTGTTACACCATATCGCAGTATGCTCATGGATATTTCAGTTTCACCGCAGAACACATCAGTAAGAATTTCAGAGGTATTTGTTCATTCCAAACAAACTTGCCTTTTCTCCACATATCAGATATTATTGTGGATAGATGTCATTGCAATTGGCCATGATTCAATTATTTCTGGGTTTTAAGTCAGTTGGGGACAAAACTAGTTCACCAAGCCTTAGTCCACAGCTTTGTATTGAGATTGGTTTCTATTTTGTGCTGTTAAATAGCCCGTCTCTGCACGACTGCAGTTCCCCCATGTCTTCTCATTTCATCTACCCAGGTGGCTACCTCAAGCACGTGCACCAGGATGTCCACTGGCTGGTTCCAATCACCTTTCAATCTGTAAATGAGTTCTGATGGGTTTTGACATGCCCTACATTAATGTGCTCCTTAAATTCCCATAGGACTTTAATAGGGTCATGACCCATAGAGGAATCCCTTTAATAATCCAATTTTGTATTTCCCATCTGCCTGACCATGTGCCCAGGCTACTGGTCACCACTCATGAGTTAATACATACCCATCATCAGGGCTCTTACTGTTATTCAATTATTTCATCACTGCAATCCAGTTCACTGAGCTGGTTTGTTTACTACCTTCTTCAATCACAGTTTTCCATTAGTTGGTAGTAATGCAACAGCCTTCAAAATAGGATGCCACTTGTCCACCTTGTAACTGCCATCTGTAAACCTAGTGTTTTCTTGGTCAATTGAGTGCTTCGTATTGTCATTTGAGAGCTGTTCATAGGACACCACCCTTGTGGGAATAGGATCTAGCAGCTTACCTGGTGGTTCCAAGGTCAAACCTAGAGGAAAAGAAGCTTATGAGTACAGTGAGTACCTCCTTGCATCCCTGCAGTGGGATGTTCCTATATAAATGTTTTGCATTTAATTATGGGACTTCTGGGGGCATTGCCTTCATTATTAGAGTGTTTCTGACATAACCCAAGATATTATGGGTATTTCAGGTTTCAAGATTAAGTCCTTCAGTCACAGGTGCAGTTTCAATCAAAGCCCAATAACAAGCCAATCATTGTCTCTCAAATGGCATGCAACCTACCACCATGTTTGGAAATTTTCTGGTCCAAAATCCCAGCATTTGCTGCTGAGCAGCTCTCACAAGTTTTGACATGAGCTTCTGTCTGCATAAATGCAAGTTGCAGAGTACTTCCTAATCAAACTGGAGAGTGGATCATAAAGGCTAAGAGGCAGGGAATGTGCCGCCACTTTTTGCAATTCAGACATAGCCTGCTGTTGTTCAGGGCCCCACTCAAAAACGGCTTTCTTTCAGGTAGTTTTGTAAATACACCTGGCAGTATTCCCAGCTGTGGAATATGAATCCTCCAAAATCCAAACAAGTGGTCCAGGCACCACACTTCCTGCTTATTTACAGGGTTAGGCAACGACAGCAGTTTATTTTTAGCTGCCTGTGATGTGTCACAGGTAGCTTCTGCCCATGTTATTCCCCCAAATTTCACCATTTGGATGGCCCTTGAATCTTTTGCTCAGTTTATCAACCAACATCTATTAGTCATGTGTGTCAGCATTGAATTTAAGTTAGTTCTGGCTTCCTTTTCAGCCTCTGACAGGATCATAACAACACCAATGTAGGATATTATCCCACTGGAGACCTGCATCAATTCATTTGAATCAAATTATTACCGTAAGCTGGTGAATTCAAACAACCTTGGGGGCAATTCAGTAAATGTAAATTGTGATACTTCACATTTTCTTTTTTCCAAGATTAAGATCAAGATAAAGCATTTCCAAGATCAATCACTGAGTACTGGTCTCCTGTAGGTTGCTGGGATTTTTGTTTTGTTTTTTCTGTTAAAACCACATCAGGGACTGTTGACATTAGAGATCGTAGTACTTTATTCAAGACTTGATAATCTTCTGTTGGTCTCCATGAGCCATCCAAATTTTTCGTGGGCCACACTGGGCTATTGTGCAGAGAATTAGTTGGAACCAGCACTTTAAATTCTAGCATGTCAGTAATTACACTTATATATATTTTTAATCGATCAGGTATCTGATATGGTTTCAAATTAAAATCTGTATGGGCTTGGAAAATTCTATAGGTTCCCATTTAGCGTGTCCAAGTAACAGTTTGCTTCAAGAGCAAACACGTCTTCTGCTTTATAATACAAGATGGGAGAAGTGTTCCCAGTCAGATGTAATATTCATCCCAATAATACTTTCAGGTATAAGAGAGACAGCCACTTCACAAAAAGTCTGTCCAAACATTTCACTTTTCATCCAAACCTTCACCTTAGTCCCATCAATCATCGCAGCTCCATATCCATCTAACCAACAAGTTTTGGAATGACAGTGCATTGGGATCTCATGGTGAGAAACCTCAGAACAGTTTTTTTTCCAACCCCTGGCCATTTTACTCACACATGCTTATGGCCTTGAGTTCCCAGCCAAAGGTCAAGCCAGGAGACCATGGCCCTTTCATCAATCCTCGACTTGACTAATTTGCCAGACTATCACCCCTGACATTTTGAGATCAAGTTTCTCTTTATCCTCTTTGCCTTTGAGCCTCATAAGTTCCTCCAAACTAGAGCATAGAGTAGATTCACTTAGGACCCTTCAATATTGGGGGATCAGCAGAGCCTGCCATCAGTCCACCCAACAGTTGATAGTACTGAATCAAGCCTCTTGTGTCTATCCAATCAATGTCTGCTACTTTCATTTCATTCCTTAAAGACCTCCATCCTCCTAATGTGAGTCCCTTGACTATCCTTCTGTCTTTCCATATTCTTTTGTAGATCACTCTAATTTTCTTATCATATATAAGATTAATTAGTGGAAGCTGAAACAACAAATCAATAAATCTGACATGGCTTCTCAGACCATTACTTAATTTTGCAGTAATAAGGTTACATTGGGTGTCCATGCAATACAGTCCCTTTAATAGCAATGTTGATCATGACCTGGATAAGGGGCAAATTAGGTAGATGAACTACTGATCGTTGTAACGCCAATCCAGCATGGTTTACTTACACAGTATAACAGTCACTTCCTCTGTGGAGTTCCACTTCTCATGGTAAACAAACTTTAAAGTGGCTTTTATCCAATTTACCAGGATAGCTGTCCCTGTGGGTGTGGGGTCACGTACATCCACCTGCAATTGTTTAACAGTAAGCTATGGGTCCCACATCAGTCCAAACATGCTCCTACGTTCTGTAGTATGCCAAACTCAGGAAACTGACCCTAAGTTAGTCACTCTCACAACCCATTTCATTCAGGAAGCTGATGATATTGATTCATAGTAGAGATATAACATATGTTTGCTGAAAAAATGAAGACTGTCTGATTCAATATAGTCTGCAAGTAATCGTGGACAGGAAAAAATAGTACTTCCTTTGCCTCGCAATATATTTTACAGGTATACCACATATAAAATCTGAATCATTTATGGTTCTCTCTCTCCCTCTCCTTATATCAAGAGATGTATAGATTCTTACAGATATAGATTTAGATGTAGATACAGATATTATATATCTATAGATATTAACATCAACAAATAGACAAGAAGCATTTTAAGAGACTGTGACTTCAAATTATTGGGCTTTTTTTTTTTTGGTGAAGAAGATTAGCCCTGAACTCACATCTATTGCCAATCCTCCTCTTTTTGTTGAAGAAGACTGGCCCTGGGATAACATCTGTGCCCATCTTCCTCTACTTTATATGGGATGCCACCAGAGCATGACTTGAAAAGTGGTGCATCAGTTCACACCTGGGATCCAAACCTGTGAACCCTGGACCACCAAAGTGGAGAGTGCGAACTTAACCGCTGCGCTACCAGATGGGCCCCATTATTGGGGTTTTAACGCTTTTAGTTTTGGGGTTGAAAGCAATTTCTGAGCCATCATTGGAAAAATTGATTTTTATATTTTACTCTGGAAAGGCCATGTGAATTTTGCATAACTATTTCAATGAAAAGTTCACTTTTTTTTCCCAGCTACAACTCTGGATTTAAAATACTCAATGTTTAAACATTACACCTTTTTTTTTTCCCCGAGGAGATGTATGCATGAAATACTACTTGACTTGATTACACTGGGAAGAAGGAATACAACAAAAGAAACAGGAAGGATGGATCCTTCATTTATATTTCACTGGAGTTAAGATGCACAGTTTTAACCACACATTAGCACAAACCTACTTTAAATTTAAATATTTTATTTAACAATTCATTCATAAGATATTGACATACTTCTTGCAAGAAACTGTTCAAAAGAGCAAATCTGTATTTTTTTTTGGGGGGGGGTTCAGGAAGATTGTCCCTGAGCTAACAACTGTGCCAATCTTCCTCTATTTCATATATGGGATGATGCCACAGCATGGCTTGATGAGCAGTGTGTAGGTCTGCGCCCAGAATCTGAACACATGAACCCTAGGCCACCGAAGTGGAGCATGCAAACTTAACCACTCTGCCACTGGGCTGGCCCCAGGAAATATGTATACTTTTAAAGTATAATGTCTTATTCTAAATCATTGTAAAAAGTCAGTCAATTAAAATAACAAAATAATTCTTGTATTCCATAAGATTATTAGCATCTGGATATATAAATAAAAGTAAATTTCATTCCAATTAATATATAAAGAAAGGAATCAAGAGAATTAGTTACATCTGTTGAGTTGTCATTGATTTAAAAAAATAATAATTCATTGAACATTATATTGAACTAAGGAAACTTTTTTTCTCTATACAAGAACTAAAATATGATAAAATTTATTATAGTGTAAAGATGTGGAACTAAAGTCAATGTACATCACTTTTCGCTTTTGTTTATGTTACTATTTTATTTAAGGCGTAAGTTTTTTCTAATGGTTATGGTTTTGTGGAAAAGTGTGAGAACTGTGCGCTACAAGCCAAACAAGGATACTGAAGGGTAGTAACCATTTCTGTCTTGGGAACTCTACCATACTGTTATCTACAACTATTTGTTAAAAAATCTAAAATTTTCCTTCTAAAATAAATGATAGCAAATCGGTAATGAACGATGTGTGACACAGAACATCAAGATTAAGAAAAAATGAAAGGGAAGCTGTTTCCTGTCCTTATGCAGGAAAATAGAGACTTTGAATTATAACACAATGTGGTGCCACTGAAATATATTCTGACCCAACTCCACAGAAGTAGCTTCGTGAGACTGTGGCTCGAGGATGAGGACAGTTGATAGGGTGATATTCTATCACAAAACTAAAAGCAAGGAAAAAAATTGGAGCACCATAAAAAACAAAACCAAAACCATTTAGCCATGTTTCTGTAGAAGCAGCAAAAGGAGAACATAACAAACAAGAAACAGAACAGAGATTGACATCAACACACATTGCACATAAATTTCAAAGCAGGCTGACAGAACACACAGCCCATCAGGTTTTCTGGGCAGGGAAATGAGACATATTGATAGAGCTTTAGGTCACAGAATTGTAAAGATTTGAACTGAAAATGGAAAGTTACTTGAAATCTTATGTGTTTTGTGAATCTCAAGTCCATGTTAGTTGACCTCCAGCCTGATGGAGCTCAGGAGCTCATTGATTACACAACTAAATCTTTAGTGAGGGTTTTGGAAAATCATCTGGAAGTGAATGTGGATGGAAGAGTGGCCAGAATGGTGAAACAGACCAGTGGACTAGTTTAGTAATGGAGCAGGAACACGGCATGTTATTTTGATTAAATTGAATTTAATTTTTCTTTTATGGATTGTGCTTGGAGTCATATGTAATAGAATTTTTGCCTGATCAAGGTCATAAAGATATTATCCTATATTTTTTTTCTAGAGGTTTCATAGTTTCAGGATTTATATTTAGGTCTGTGATACATTTTGATTTAGTTTTTGTAAATGGTGCAAGCTATTGATTGAAGTTTACTCCTTTAAGCATATTAATATTAAGTTGTTTCAGCACTATTTGTTGACAAAACTAAACTAACCACTGAATTGTCTTTACATATTTTTTAAAAATTTAGAATTCCCTATATGTACATGTCTATATTTGAACACTCTATTCTGAATCACTGATCAATTTGTCTACCTTCATGATGATGCCATAATATCTTGATTAGTGTAGTGTATACACTTGAAATCAGATAGCATCAGTCCTCCAACTTAGTTTTTCTTTCACAGAGTTGTTTGGCTATTCTAGGCACTTTGCATTTTCATATGAATTTTAAAATTGACTTTTCTATTTCTACAAAAATTCTTGCTGTGATTTTGTTGCAGATTATGTTGAAACTGTAAATCAATTTGGAGATAACTGTTCTGTTAACAATATTGAATCTTCCAACCCATAATGAAGATACATCTCTCTGTTAGGTCAACTTCAGTATCTTTCATGGTTTTTTATGGTTTATGATGTATAGCTCTTGTGTATCTTTTGTCAAATTAATCCCTGAGCATTTCATAATTTTGGTTTTATTGTAAATTGTCTTGTTTTATCAAATTTTGTAGGAGTACAGTTGATTATTGTGTATTAATATTTTATAGAAGTTCAGGTACAATTAGTTTTCAGAATCTTAAACATATTTCCCATTGTTTTCTTGCTTGCATTTTTTCTGACAGGATATCTGCTGTCACCTTATCTTGCTCTTCTGTAGTTTATTTTCTACAGCTGTTTTTGTAACTTTTGAGCAACTTGATTATGATATGACTCTGTCTTTTTTTTAATTTGTGTGTTTAAGGTTGGTTGAGCTTCTTGTATTTTCAGCTAAATGTTGTCATCAAATTTGGAAAATTTTCCTCACATAATTTTTTCTGCCTGCCCCAATTTTTCATACTACAATTTTACATTGATTAAGACATTTGACATTTTCCCTGAGCTCACTGATGCTTTTTTAACTTTTTTATTCTTTTTCCTCTTTATTTCTTTCATATATTCTTTACACATCCTCTGTGATATCTTCAAATTCACCATTTTTCTTATGTGATATTTAATGTACTGTTTATCTTAAGCAGTATAGTTTTCATCTTATGTAATTGATTTCATGTACTGATTTGTGTCTTTTTAACGTTCAACATTTCTGTATATTTGGAACATGTGAAATGCAATTGTACCTTTTTTAATGTCCTTATATGCTAATTCTATGTCTTTGTCAGTTCTGAGTCTATTATGATTGATTGCTTTTTGTAGCACTAAAAACATTTTTTTTGCTTCTTTGTATGCCTGGTAAGTTTTTTGTCGGTTGCCAGACAATGAGTATTTTACCTTTGGGGGTGCTAGAAAATTTTCTGTTACTGTAAATATTCTTGATCATTATTACTGTAAATAATGCTGCAATGTGAATTTTATCATTGTTATTGTGGATAAAGCACTATTGTGTCTAATGCTGAAATGAACATGGAGGTATAGATGCCTTTTCAAGATCCTGACTTCAATTTTTTTGGATATACATTTTTGGGATTCAGTTAAGTTAGTTGGGATATCTCCCAGACAGTAAACAGGTGCAATTGTTGGGCTGACTTTGCTTCCCATATTGCAGGGAACACTGTTCCTCATTGCCTCATGTCAGGTGTCTTGAAAACTTTTATTTCATACACTATACTTTTTGTTTGTTTTTCTTCATTTGTATTAGTTGAGAGAATAAATCTGATCTCTGACACTCCATATTGACTGGAAATGAAAGTTCTCTTTTTCTCTGTTTAAAGCATTCCCTTTTGGTGTAGACAGATGTATTATTACTGTACTGCTGCTGTAACAAATGAATACAAACTTGGTGGCTCAATCAATAAAAATTCATTACCTTACAGGTCTGTACAGTAAAAATACAACACAGGGGAGAGTGATGTCAGCATCATGGTAGAGTGAGCTGTTCCCTTGATCTCTCCCTGCTAAGATACAACAAAAACGACATTCATTGACCAACAGAGGACATCCATACAACACAAAAGGTGTTTGAGAGTTCCACACACCCATATGCATCAAGGTGGGGGTACCTAATCCCCCAGGGGGCAGTGGAAGGAGAAGCAGATCTCCTCTCCCTCCCCAGTGGTTGCAATCTAGGGTTTGGGGCTTCACAGAGCAGCTGGCTTGCAACTCTGAGAGGAAACGGAGGAAAAGACAGCTATCATTGGGAACATTTTTGCTCTCAGAGCTTCTTTTCAGCCTGCAGGAACACTCTACACCAGTGGCTCAGTCACTGTGGGGGCACCCCTACCAAGGCGAGCAGCCCAGGCAGCCCGCCAGTGAGTGCAGAGAAGGAGTGCAGATGGGAAAGAAAGCACCATCTCCCACCATTGCACCTGGCATATTAGGCCAGGATAGGAATCCGTGCCAGAGCACCTGCACCAGCAAGTGTGAAGCATCAGTGGCCAGACACAGAAATCCCTATTGACAAATCTTCCAACAGAAAAGCACAACTTCCAGGGGATTTGGCAGGCTCAGAAAATAGTTCCTGCTCCCTCCCCAGTGGTGGCAGATGGAATCTGCAAACAGATACTACTATGATGTGCTGGCAAATGTCCACTCCATCAAATAACATGAAGAAATACATTAATAGTCCATACCAGAGGAAAACGACAAGTGTCCAGAAACCAATCCTGAAGTCACAGAAATTTATATCTAAATGACAGAGAATTCAAGAGAGCTATCATAAAGAAACTCAACGACTTCCAAGAAAATGCAGAAAGGCAGTTCAATGGACACAGGAATAAAATTAATGAGCAGAAGGAATTCTTCACAAAAGAGATTGAAACTCTAAAAAAAAAAAAAAACAGAATGCTGGAGATGAAAAGCACAATGAATGAGATTAAAAAAAATCTAGAATCCTTAAAAAACAGAGCTGACATTATGGAGGACAGAATTAGAATTTTAGAGGACAGAACTGTAGAAATGCTTCAGGCAGAGGAGGAGAGAGAACTAAGGCTAAAAATAAATGAAGAAATTCCCCAAGAAATATCCAACTCAGTTAAGAAATGCAACATAAGGATTATAGATATTCCAGAGGAAGAAGTGAGGAAGATAGGAGCAGAAAGCTTGTTCAAAGAAATAAAGCTGAGAACTTCCCAAACCTGGGGATAGAGCTGGAATTACATGTAAATGAAGCAAATAGAACTCCTAATTACAACAATGTAAAGAGACCTTCTCCAGGCATACGTTAGTAAAACTGGCAAAAGCCAGTGACAAAAAAAAAAATATTCAGGGCAGCAAGGCAGAAGAAAATAATCTACAAAGGAACCTCTATCGGACTTTCAGCAGATTTCTCAGCAGAGAGCTTACAGACCAGGAGAGAGAGGAATGATGCACTCAAAATACTGAGAGAAAAAAATTTTCAGCCAAGAATACTCTATCCAGTGAAACTATCCTTCAGATATGAGGGAGAAATAAACTTTCCCAGATAAACAAAAGCTGAGGGAGTTCACTGCCACAAGACCCCTCTCCCCCACAAGAAATGATCAAGAAGGTCCTCATACTTGGAAAAAAAAAAAAGAGGGGCCATCCTGGTGATGTAGCAGCTAAGTCCACATGCTCTGCTTCAGCAGCCTGGGGTTCACATGTTCAGATCCCAGGCACAGAACAATGCACCACTTGTCAAGCCATGCTGTAGTGGTGTCCCACATAAAGTAGAGGAACATGGGTACGGATGTTAGCTCAGGGCCAATGTGCCTCAGCAAAAAGAGGAGGATTGGCAATCGCTGTTAGCTCAGGGCTAGTCTTCCTCACACACACACAAAAAAGAGAAAAGGTTCACAAAGCCTTGAGCAAAAAGATAAATAGACAAAATCAGAAAACTGCAGTTCTCTATCAGAACAGGTTAACAAATGCTTAGTTATAACATTATAGATAAAAGGAAGGAAAGCATCAAAAATAAATATAATCCTTTTGTTTTAATCACAAACTCACAGCACAAAATGGAATAAGTTGTGACAATAATCACTTAGACAGGGAAGAGGAAAGGAATAGAATCTGCTTAGGCTAAGGAGATAAGAGACTATCAGAAAATGTATTATCTGATCTATGAGATCTTTTATACAAACCTCATAGTAACCACTGAACAAAAAAGATCATAAGAGAGATGCAAATTATAAATAAAGAAAAAACTGAAAACCATCATAGAAAAGTCACCAAACTGAAATGACACTTGTAAATGCAAAGGATGAGGAAGAAGGGAAATACAGAACAACCAGAAAACAAGAGATAAAATGACAGGATTAAACCCTCATATATCAATAATCACTCTAAATGTAAATGGATTGTATTCTCCAATCAAAAGACACAGAGTGGCTGGGTAGACTGAAAAACAAGACCCAACAATATGCAGCCTCCAGGAAACACATAGCTCTAAAGACAAACGCAGGTTCAGAGTGAAGGGATGGAAGACGATACTTCAATCAAATGGCAAACAAAAGAAAGCAGGTGTTGCCATACTTCTATCAGACAAAACAGACTTCAAGATAAAAAGGCAACAAAAACAAAGAGGGGCAGTATATAATGAAAAAAGGACATTACACCAAAAGAACCTTACACTTATGAGTATACATGCACCTAACATAGGAGCACCAAGTACAAAGCAACTATTAATAGACCCAAAGGGAGAAATTAACAGTGACACAATAATAGTAGGGGACCTCAACACCCCACTCACATCAATGGATAGATCATCCAGACAGAAAGTCAACAAGGAAATAGTGGAACTAAATGAAAAACTAGACCAGATGGACTTAATAGATACATATAGAATACTCCAACCAAAAACAGCAGAATACACGTTCTTCTCAAGTACACATGGAATATTCTCAAAGATAGATCATATGTTGGGAAACAAGGCAAGCCTCAAAAAATTAAAGAAGATTACAATCATATCAAGCATCTTTTCTGACCATAATGTTATGAAACTAGAAATCAACTACAAGAAAAAAGCTGGGAAAGTGACAAATATATGGAGACTAAACAATGCGCTAATTAACAACAAAGGGATCAATGAAGAAACTAAAGGAGAAATCAAAAAATATTTGGAGTCAAATGAAAACAAAAATGCATCACACCAACTCTTACGGCATGCTACAAAAGCAGTCCTAAGAGAGAAATTCATAGCAATACAGGCCCACATTAACAAACAAGAAAAATCTCAAATAAGTAATCTTAAACTACACCTAACAGAACTAGAAAAAGAAGAACAGACAAACTCAAAGTCAACAGGAGGGAAAATAGTATAAATTAGAGCAGAAATAAATGAAATAGAGACCAAAAACACAGTGGAAAAGATCAATAGAAACTAAGAGCTAGTTCTTTGAGAAGATAAACAAGATTGGCAAACTCTTAGCCAGACTCACTAAGAAAAAAAGAGAAAAGGCTTATATAAATAAAATTAGAAATAAAAAAGGAGACATTACAACAGACACTACAGAAATACAATGGATTATAAGAGAATACTATGAAAAACTATATGCCAACAAATTAGACAATCTAGAAGAAATGGACAAATTCTTAGGCTTGTACAATCTCCCAAAACTGAATAAAGAAGAAATAGAAAATCTGAATAAACCAATCACAAATAAAGATATTGAAACATTAATCAAAAACCTCCCCAAAAGCAAAAGTCCAGGACCAGATGGCTTCTCTGGAGGATTCTACCAAACATTCAAAGAAGATTTAATACCTATCCTTCTCAAACTATTCCAAAAAATTGAAGAAGACAGAACACTTCCTAACTCATTCTAGGAGGCCAACATCACCCTGATACAAAAACTAGACAAGGACAACACAAAGAAGGAAAATTGCAGACCAATATCACTGATGAACACAGATGCAAAAATACTCAACAAAATATTCACAAATCAATCATAGCATTATTACATACGGCATAATACATTAAAAGGTTCATACACCATGATCAAGTGGAATTTATACCAGGGACACAGGAATGGTTCAGCATCTGCAAATCAATCAACACAACACACCACATTAACAAATTGAGGAATAAAAATCACATGATCATCTCAATAGATGCAGAGAAAGCATTTGACAAGATCTGACATCCATTTATGATAAAAACTCTCAAAAAAATGTGTATAGAAGGAAGGTACCTCAACATAATAAAGGCCATATATGACAAACCCACAGCTAACATCATACTTAACAGTAAAAACTGAAAGGCATCCCTCTGAGAACAGGAACAAGACAAGTGTGTCCACTGTCACCACTCTTATTCAATGTAGTTCTGGAGGTTTTGGCCTGAGCAAATAGGCAGGAAAAGGAAATAAAAGGTATCCAAATCAGAAAGGAAGAAGTGAAGCTCTTGCTCTTTGCAGATGACCTGATTCTATATATACAAACCCCTAAAGAATCAATCAGAAAAACTATTAGAAATAATCAACTACAGCAAAGCTGCAGGGTACAAAATCAACTTACAAAAATCAGTTGCTTTTCTATACTCTACTAATGAACTAACAGAAAGAGAACTCAAGAAGACAACCCCATTTACAATCGCAACACAAAGAATAAAATATCTAGGAGTTAATTTAATCAAGGAGGTGAAAGACCTATACACTGAAAACTATAAGACATTGTTGAAAGAAATTGATGATGACAAAAAGAAATGAGAAGATATTCCATGTTCATGGATTAGAAGAATAAACATAGTTAAAATGTCCATATTACCTAAATCAATCTACAGATTCAATGCAATCCCAATCAGAATCCCAATGACATTCTTCACGGACATAGAACAAAGAATCCTAAAATTCATATGGAGCAACAAAAGACCCCAAATAGCTAAAGTAATCCTGAGAAAAAAGAAAAAAGCTGGAGGCATCACAATCCCAGACTTCAAAATATACCACAAAGCTATAGTAATCAAAACAGCATGGAACTGGTACAAAAACAGACACACAGATTAATGGAACAGAATTGAAAGTTGAGAATTAAAAACCACACATCTCTGAACAGCTAACCTTTGACCAAGGAGCCAAGAACATACAATGGAGAAAAAGTCTCATCAATAAAAGGTGTCTGGAAAACTGGACAGTCACATGCAAAAGAGTGAAAGTAGACCATTATCTTGTGGCTTACACAAAAATTAACTCAAAATGGATTAATAACTTGAAGGTAAGTTGTGAAACCATAAAATTCCCAGAGAAAATATAGGCAGTGGACTCTTTTAACATTGGTCTTAACAGCATCTTTTCAAATACCATGTCCACTCAGACAAAGGAAACAAAAGAAAAAATAAACAAATGGGACTACATCAGACTAAAGAGCTTCTGTATAGCAAAGGAAACCATCAACAAAGTGAAAAGACAACCGACCAACTGGGAGAAAAATATTTGTGAATTATACGTCTGACAAGGGACTAATCTTCAAAATATATAAAGAACTCACACACCTCAACAACAAAAAAAGCAAACAACCTGTTCAAAATATGGACAGAGCATGTGGAGAGACATTTTTCCAAAGAAGACATACAGATGGCCAATAGACACCTGAAAAAATGTTCAACCTCACTAATCATTAGAGAAATACAAATCAAACTTCTAATGGGAGGCCGGCCTGGTGGCATAGCAATTAAGTTCACAAGCTCTGCTTCAGTGGCCTGGGGTTCGCTCGTTTGGAACCTGTGTGTGGACCTACTCACCGCTCATCAAGCCATGCTGAGGTGATGTCCCACACAGAGAAACTAGGAGGATGCACAACTATGACATACAACTATCTGCTGGGGCTTTGGGGAGAAAAAAGGAAAAAAGGAGGGAGATTGGCAACATGTATTAGCTCAGGGCCAATCGTTCTCCTCAAAAAAAAAAAAAGAAAACCTACAATGAAATATCACCTTATACCTGTTAGAATGCCTATAATTACCAAGACAAAAACCAGCAAATGCTGGAGAGGATGTGGAGAAAAGGGAACCCTCATACACTGCTGGTGGGAATGCAAACTGGCATAGCCACTATGGAAACAGTATGGAGATTTCTTAAAAAATTAAACATAGAAATAGCATAAGACCCATCTATCTCACTACTGGGTATTTATTCAAAGAACTTGAAATCAACAATTCAGAGACTTATGCACCCCTATGTTCATTGCAGCATTATTCACAGTAGCCAAGATGTGGAAGCAACCCAAGTGCCCATCAACTGATGAATGGATGAAGAAGATGTGATTTATCTATACAATGAAATACTATTCAGCCATAAAAAAGACAAAATCATCCCATTTACAGCAACATAGATGGACCTTGAGGGTACTATGTTAAGTGAAACAAGCCATACAGAGAAAGACAAATACTGCATGATTTCAGTCATATGTGGAAGATAAACACAAGGACAAAGAGAAGAGATTAGTGGTTACCAGAGTGAAAGGGGGTTGGGGGTGGGCATAAGGGGTAAGGAGGCACATATATATGGTGACTGACAAATAATAATGTACACCTAATATTTCACAATGTTATAAACTAGTATGTCCTGTATAAAATAATTTAAAGATAAGAAACTTATACTTGATTGAACTAGTTTTTCCAAGCAAGAATAAGTATTTTCTTTATCAGTAAAGATTTACTAGAGTATGTGGAATTTTTCAAAGCTGAGCTCACAGAGAGTAGATTGGTGGGGGGGAATGGAAAGATGTTGGTCAAAGAGTACAAACACGAGCTATAAAATGAATAAGTTCTGGAGATCTAATGTATAGCATGGTGACAATAGTTAACAATATTGCATTATATATTTGAAAGTTGCTAAAAGAGTTGATCTTAAATGTTCTCACCACACACACACACACAAAAGGTAAAAAAAACCCACGGGTTTCACTGGGCTAAACCGAAGTGTAAGCAAGGCTACACTCCTTTCTGGAGGCTGTAGAGGACTATCCATTTCCTTGTCTTTTCCAGACTTCAGAGACCACCAGCATCCCCTGGTTCATCACCCCCTCCATCTATATTCAAAGACAGCAAGAGTGGGTCAAGTCCTTCTCTAATAGCATCCCTCTGATGATTCCATCCTCATATCAGTTTCTCTCACTCTGACTCTCATTTTGCCTCCCTCTTCCACCTTTAAGGACCCTGTGATTACGCTGTGTCCACCTGGATAATCCAGGATAATCTTTCTATCTTCTGATTAGCAACTTTAATTCCACATGCAATCATATTTTTCCTTTGCTACTTAATAAAACATAATCACAGATTCTGGGGATTAGAATGCAGACATCTTTGGGGGGGCATTGTTCTCCCTATCACAACAAGATACAGTTAGATTTTGCTTTTTTAATCCATTGTTAAAATCTCTCTTTAACTGAAGAGTCTTGACACTACATTCGATGCAATTATTTATATAGTAGTTCCATTAGTTTATAATCTTGCCATTTGTTTTCAGTCTTCCATTCTTTTATTTTTTCCACTTTTCTGCATTTTGGAAGAAACTGCATACTGCATATTTTAATTTCATTTGTCTCTTTCAATGTGATACTATAGATAGCTCTAATTTTGTTTGCTTATTTTACTTACTTTTTACTTACTGTTTGCTTTATTTACTTACTCATTTTTCTTGTTGCATCTGTTATACTGGCTAATTTTTCTTCTGCTCAGGGGTTACACTTGGAATACTAATTTGTTGAACGCCTGGATTTTATTGTGTTCACTTAAAGTGTTTTAATGTTTATTTTAACAAGAAGTTTAGTCACATGTAAATCAGCTTCGTCTTTTCAAGTCTCATTTTAAGCTTCATTTTCTGGCGTGACTATGGGAAAATATTCTTGAGCTACTTTAGCCCAACTAGTCCACTGATTCACTAACCTTACTCATCATTGGTCTGTTGAGATTTTCTATTTCTTCATAACTCAGTCTTAGTATGCTGTATGTTTCTAGGAATTTATCATTTTATTCATGTTCTTTACTGATAACCCAGTTTTTTAACAAAGTCTCTCATCCCTAGCTGATCAGGACTAGAAAACCCCCCTGCCCCGTGGGACTCTGGGAATCGTTCTACTACAGGCTTGCAGTCATTGCTCTTTCTCCAATAGTCGTTCTTTGCTTAGCTTCGAGCATTCTTCCCCTGTGCATGAGCAGCTTAGTTCTCAGCCCAAAAACCTCACGTGCAGCCCTATGTATATTTCAGGAACTGTTTTTCTGCACAGTTCCCTCTCTGTGGTTTTGCTCCACAAATTCCAGCTACTTTAGCTTCTTCAGCTTCAATTTCCATCTCCTCAAATCAGCAAGACTGACATAGTCTGCTTGCTTTTCGACTTCTCGCACCTGCATCATGGTGCAGAAAGTGCCTATAGGCAGTAAGTGATGTGATTGTAAACTTAGCTTGTTTGTTTCCATTCTCTGAGATTACTGTCTTGTGCTGTCTGTTGTTTAATGTTAAAACGATGTTTTCATTTATTTTTTTAGATTCTCTTGTTTACTGAGGAGGGCAAATCCTGCTGCAGTTATGCCATTAAGAAGACAATTACTTTATAATCCTTCCAGTGTTTTCTGGTATATTAGTCAGTAGAAATTCTCAGTTTTTCTATTGTATTCCAATGATATTTTCACTAAAATGTGGTGCCTCACAGAATGTTTATATGTACTCTGAAATATTTGTTGCTTGTGAATCCTAGATATAAAGGCAGAATTGTCTTTATGTTTTACGTCATGTGTTTATAGAATAACTCTGAAGTTGTTAGTGTTTGATAGACAAAAATGTCTAACAGTCTATTTTAAAATTTCTGACTAATGTAAAAACATGGGGCTTTTTATATTTTCGTTTTAAGTCTAACATGCACATGATGCAAAAGCCTAAATTGTCATGACATTAATTAAATGTAAAATGGAATAGACAAGGTTTTAGAGTAAAGATGATAGCTTTACAAAACAGATAGCTTTACTATATTCATTTATTTAATAATGATTTCTAAAGTGCTCTTTTAATAGCATGCTTCCAGCCATCACTGGGTTTCAGTTGACACTAATCTAATCTACTGATTATTCAGAAAGTAAGGCTGATCTTACTTCTTAAGGAACAGAAGTGGTTAATCATCCTGCAGCAATGAATCAAGAGATTTGGAAAGCATTTCCCATTTGGTTATTTTTCCCAAGAGAGCTTACAGATGCACACAGACAACAAGAGCAAAATGTGCACTAAAATATTTATTGAAATAAATGTCAAAAATCAAAAATTATATTAGGAGGCAAATGACTTTAATCCAAGTAATACCATTGATTCTCTGATGAAATAGACTAAAGATTTTCAAAACAAAACCATCTCAGGTATGTTCCTTTGATCTGTCAGTAGGAATTACCCAACATCTTGAGTCTTTCCTAATATAGCAATATGAATATGAAAAAAATTGTAACTCTCCCCAAAAGTTCTGGAAGTGAAAATGTGAATTAGAGCCCAGGACTGAAGGCCTAGACGCTAACTTTCAATGATGAAGTGCATGTTGGATTTATCAGACAATTACATGTTATTGTAAAGAAAAAAACATATTAGGGTTGTGTTTCATAATGCTAAAGATGAAAAGAAACACTAAAAGCAATTAAAGTATGAGAGATACAATAGGCTTCTTTCAACAATAGAGTAGGGTTAACAATAACACAAGAAAAATAAAAGTTTATTGACAACTCTTCTAATACCTTCCTTGGTTATTTTAAATATTAAGATTTTTCTACCTCTTTAATTTTAATATTCTTTTTTCCTCCCTTCTAAATATATATATATTTTTTGTGAGGAAGATTGACCCTGAGCTAACATCTGTTGCCAATCTTCCTCTTTTTGCTTGAGGAACCCCCAGCCGCCAAAGCAGAGTGCAAGAACTTAACCACTACGCTACGAGGCCAGCCCCCAAAATATATTTTTTAAAACAAGATTTTAGACATAGAATTGCTAACTAAACACAAAGTAATGATGGATCATTTCACAAGGCTATTTCTTTGATTTCTATAGCTGCTTTACACAAAATCCAGAGCTTTCAGGTCTTTGCTGAAAGAGACAGACTTTCCAGCCTTCTTTGGCAAAACTATATAATTCTTTAGAAACAGATATTTTAATTTTATGTTCTTTGCTGTCACATACTCAAATAATGCTTTAGCAGAAGCAACATTATTGTCCCAGGCTATGGACAGCATAGACTAAAAGGCATAACTTTTCATATGGAAGGGTATGCTTCTTTGTCTCCAGTTAATTCAGATTCCCATTCTAACAAAATCTCATAGTTGTCACCTTTCTTGAGTTCTAAGACCGTCTCACACAGAACATTGTAGAATCGGGATGTTTTCAGCTATTGCACAGTATGTCTACGGGAGGGCTCTGGTATCTTCCAAGTTGCACATTCTACAAACTGAAGAAAAGTATTGGTGACAGATTTGTAAACTGCACACTGATTTGCCAATCTCTGCCATGATATTCATCCACTGCGAACTCCAAGTGCTCCTCCGCCATTTTTAAAATAAGTACACCTGCCAAATCACTAGCAGTCCATGGTTAGATTCCCTGAAGAATTCTGTTATTGTTCTTTATTTCCTCAAAAACAGTGTTACTAAGGAAAATTATGTGTGAAATGCTAATGAAACTATGAGTCTATCATTCTTTGAATTTGTATATCTTCTCTACATCACTCTTCAAGGCACGAGTCTGAACAGCAGAGATTACTGCCGTCTAAGAATTGATCTGCCTCAGGTTCAAGGTTTCTTTTAGCCTGTAAGACACTCTCACAATGTCTTCATCCTTAGCGTCCATTGTTTTAATTTTAAAATAGGATTCCAATAAAGTTTTCCTTTTCAATTCAAACCAAACGTTACTTAGAGAAGTCTAGTGAAAATAACCATGAGTTATGGAGGGTTATAATTTGTATTTTAATGGCATTTAGATTAGATAATAATCTGTACAGATTCTGGTTTTGAAGTAGATTTTTCTTTGAATCATCTATATTATCAATTCTTTTGTAATCATTTAGTGTTATGAAAGAAAATAAATTTCTGTGGTATCCAGATATACATTTTTTATAAATTAAAGTTAATAATTGTATTACATTGGCCTCTGTGGTTTTCCTCAATTTTACTAAATTGAGTAGTTAAAATCTGAAATTAATACATTAAACCCACCCGCCTTGATTTTATTCTGCAAATTTATCAAAGTTTTCTTTTTATTTTTCTTCTTAATTTGATTCTTAATTATTTTTCTGTTTTGAATGAATGTTTTCAGGTATGGTACCTCAGTGTCCTTGATAGTGTTCTCAATAGTTTTTCTCTATCTCGCTTTATAAAGTTAAAAATATTTTGTAGTAACATTTAAATATTTTTGTTTGATTTCTTTCATCATATTATGTATGTCTTGTATAATACCTGCTTTTAAGTTTTATTATTTATATTTAGTTTATAGTTTCTTGCCAAAATGGTGTTTTTCTTATAATTTTCAATTTTGGGGGTTATTTCATTTTATGTATTTTATAAACAGTACAAACTATTAATTCCATTTTAATCATTTTATTACATTCAATCAAGTAAATCATTTCTATTTTTTGTTCTGTTTTATGCATTCATATTTTGACATGTTTTTAATTTTTTTTAATATATGACATTTTCTTTGCTATAGTTATTTTTGGTATTTTAAAACATGAATTTTGGCTTTTTTTCTAT
The DNA here is from genome assembly GCA_031878705.1 of Tapirus indicus. Taxonomy (NCBI): domain Eukaryota; kingdom Metazoa; phylum Chordata; class Mammalia; order Perissodactyla; family Tapiridae; genus Tapirus; species Tapirus indicus. The sequence goes on from CM062918.1 coordinate 7,854,316, forward strand.
TAGTGTTCATCTCTAAGTTTTAAAACATTTGCTAAAATATTTCTTAACTTCAGAATTAAGAGTGTAGCAGTATGTTCAGAATTTTCCTATATCCAGCACTGTAATTAACAAACCTTTTGTTTGACTTCCTAATCTCCCTGAAGTGACTTCTATATCCTTTTAGTGGAATTAAATATATATTTTTGTTGTTACGTTATTATTTTATACCTTCCATATTTTCCCTTTCAAGAAGAGATACTGTGATATCTTTGATTAATATATCCATTGAAATCTAGTAACCTAGAAACAGAATCTCATTGTAGGCATTTGGGTATCAATCTTTTTACAAGTATCTGAATATGCTTCTAGTAAATATATAGTGCATGAATATGTTCCTAATACATATATAAACACTAAGTCAAATTGATTATTTTTACTTATACATAGAATAAGTAAAATTTTTTTGATTTGTCAGAGTTTTTAGAATTATTGATTCTAAATTTAATAAATCATTCACAATAAAATGTTGATAATATCAAACAGAACTAGTTATTTCTACTGTGCTTTATTTTCTGAGTTGAAGAAACAAATTTTTTTGTGTGGCCATTTTAGGAAACCTTGATTAGGTTTAGTTTTAAAAGACCGTTTAACATGTTTTTCCTTTTTTTACAAAATTCTGAATGAGTGGCCTGAATTTGGGACAAACACAATAAAGTAGGATTCTCAAAGCAGACAAAACACAAACAGAAATCATATTCTACAAAGGCAAAGGAAAATGATGTAGTTAACATTTTGATAAGATACAAAAATAACTAAAATTGTATATTAGAAATAATATTATTTCAAAATTAAGAAATCTTGTAAAACTGAAAGTTCAGACAGAAAATCCTAGTGATATAAAGTAATCTCTGTAATCAGGGAAACAGTATAATCTCATAAAAAGAAAACCAAAATTCTAATTTTACTTTTTAATATACCTGCCGTGTAAAAATGTGCAGTTTAGGATCCCTAAGTCCTTTTCTTTATTAATATATGCATTAACATTAATCCAATTAAGTCATTATATTAGGCGTTACACATTCCACATTCCTCAGATATTTTATGTTTACAATATGTCCTCAAATTTGTGTTTCTATCTTTCTATTATTTATAAACCTCAACTTGATCTTAATATACATTTATATGATTATGTTTAGACATACACAAATATATAAATATGTAAGGAATAATAAGAGTTCTAATCTTTTCTAGGACATAGCTAATGTTTGTGGTCAGAAACTCCTGGGCAGGGACCTCGAGGAGGCTTAGGGGAGCACGCAGTTCCATCTCAAGGGTCTTGATCTTTGAGGGCTTATTAATTGGATATTTGAAGGACATCCATGATATTTGCATTAAGCCTCTCAAAAAATCACCAGGAAAATGTGGCGATCAAGCAAGACTAATTTTATTAGATTTAATACAACTTGGAGACCAACACGTTCACAGTCTTAATGGTGTCTCAGAAGGAGTAAGCAGTGGAGGATATTTATAGGGTTTTAGGACATAGCAGGGTAATTTTAAAGTGGATATTACAAAAAGGGAGCAGGTAGGGCTTGTCTAGAGTTTATGACAAAACAGCTTTGGATTGGTGGGCAGAGCAAGGGATGGTCTTGAAGCAAGTTTTGATAAAGAAGCTGTTATTCTTGAGAAGTATTTCATTTGGTTCACAGTGTTCTAGGAGCAAGTTATTTCTTGGAGAAAGTGGCTAGATAATTTTACTTGTTCTTAGTTTCATTTAAGATAGGGAAGGAAAGTATGCTCAGTCCAAAATTATTTAACATGAAGACAGAAAAGAGTATTTGGTCCTGTCTAACTCAGGGACAGGAAATTATGTCGTTTTACTTCTCACAATGTTGGCTTTTTATTTTAAATTTTCCTTTCCATGCCTCCTTTTGGTGTGTGTGGCAAAAACTGTTGATCTCCAAAGTCCATTTTTGTCTCTTTCATAATAGAAGGATTTTTAGCTGGTATATGATTTGGGGGTACTAAAAACTACATTCTTAGCATCTCCAATGGTCAAATGGAAATATAGTCAAAGAACAGTGGAAGTAAAAGAAGAGCACCCAAATGGGAACAAGCAGAGGCTGTTTGTTCATATCTTGCTATAGCAAAGGAGTCAATCACCATCACTTGCATTTGGCAGAGATTCCAAGACAGGCAGGAGAGTGGGAAAGCTTTATAGGGGAGGAAAAAATGGTGAACGCCTTAGATATGCTCTGATTAAAGGTTGTTGGCAGGGGAAAGCTCGAAGAGGGCTAACTAGAAGCAGGGAGACTTACGAGGTTGGTTTGCAGAACATCTTTTATTTTCCCTTAGTTGGGCATGGGGGCAATGATTAGGGAATCAGGCAATCATTGCCCAAGTGTTGATCATTTTCAGCTGATTGACACAGAGCTGTGGTTTAGCTTGCTGGGTCAGAGTTATGTTATCATATATGGTCTGGCCATTGTCTCATATTTTCAACCTCTCAAAATGAAGTAGATTTATCCTGCACTAATTTCTGGGGACTGTTTGTAGGAGACTGCTAACACACACACTTTATCTCTTCTTTATCCTTCCTTTGGTTTGGTTGCCCAGAAAACAACTATATCTTAAATCATGAAACCTAGGCCACCTGTGGGATGACGGAGCCCATGCTGAAATGTCTCCAACCCTAAGGAACCTGTAGTAAAGCTGCCTGGGGATTAAAGTCACACCACAGCTGTTTATATCCAGACGCTTCTGTGTGAGTAGTAAACTTTTATTTTCAGTTGTCACTATTTTTTTTTTTTTTTGCATTTCCGCAGTTTGTAGCCAGATTTTAAAAGAACTTTGAAAGATTTTTTTTTTTTAGTCATTACAGCAGCTGCAAAAGGGGCCGATTTCTACTAAAACCTACAGAAAATCTTTAAGTAAATGTGAAAAATTGATCCCCCCCAAAACACAAAACAATTGTATTCTTTGATCATTTTCATCATATTTTTTAAAAATTGAAACATCTGTTGAACTTAGTTATTATGTTAACTATAGAAATATTTCAGGACGCATAATTAGTATAAACTTTTGAACTGGGGTTTTGCTTGTGGACATACTTGTCTATCGATCAAACATGCCCAGAGACACTGGTGAGATGGAGGCACATTGGGACACCCACAAGAGGAAATAGCATAAGTGCTAGCAAGCTTTTAATTTGTTCACAGGAAAAATGATGTCCAACCTTTCCCTCCTATTGAAAAATATTCAGAATTGAAATCCCCAGATGTGGATAAAATTGTCCCTCAGGAAAAAAAGCTAATCAATTTTCTTTCTGGCGTATAATTCATCTTTGAATCACTCTGCAAGAAATTTAAAATCACTACATTTTATATTCCTATAGGATTCTCTTAAATCGAGGCTCCTAAAACAATCTGTTCCTTACATTTCAGTATACAGTTTGGAGATTTTAAAGGGAAATTGAGCCTAGTATTTGCTAGATACTTTTCTCAGTTTCTGAATAGCTGTGCCATTTATGTTATTTATATTATTCCTGTGGCTCCTAAGTAGTTATATCAGAAATGTATAGTACCTAGTGTCAGATTCTAAGAAAGTGAAGTATGGAAAGCCCCAAATTAATGGAATGGTGAAAAGCATACCGAAAGATTCTCTGGCTCTCTTTATACTTCTAAAGAGCCAACTTTAAGTGACAATGGCTCCAAGTTTATTTATCCAAAGTCATTTATTTTCTCTCTTCAGAAATAGCTATTGAACCAAGACAGCAAACTAATCTTCAAGTTCTGGAACTATAGTTGTCCACACTTATAATTAGAGGGGGGATTGCTTGCCTGTCTATGTATGGTGTTTCATGCACATTGGTAAAGAAATGAAAATGTTTTGCTCGGTGATAGAAATGATGGTATATATAAACCAAATGAAATATGTGATAACTCTAGGTAGGTAGTTACTAACTTTAAAAACTTCTTTAAAAAGAATTGAAATGTGTGAAATAAGTGGAAGATGAACCTAATGTGCAGACAAAAACAGTTTAGAAATGATACATATGACTTAGAAAGCATAGCATTTCTAAATTCTATCCATGCAGATGCTTATCTGAATGTTTATACAGGTCTGGTTTAAAATAAGTAAAGGTTCTTTCATGTCAATGATGAGATCAATTATAGATGGTTTGGAAAATAGACTTTAATTAGAAACAAATGAGAGAGATGTGTCTCATAAAAATAAGACTCATAAGTAATATTTAAAGTCACAGGAAATGTTTATTTTTTATTTGATGGTTGTTGTGATTTAACTTGTTTTCTGAATAGCTGATGAGGAATGGTAAATAACTGTTGGCATTTTTAATTTTAGGTCAGCTCCAGGTAAAAGACCTTCCCGGAGACCTAACGATCCACGGCAGCTCTGCATGACTAGGAACAGAATGAACACGGCCCACACGAGGATCACGTAATTGTCTCATGGGAAATTTCACTTCGGAGTCAAATTCTATGACGTTATGGGACCTTAAAGGGTGAGCTGATACATTTTTAAATGGAGAATTATTCTCTCATTCTTTAAATACAAACATATTTGCTTTAAAAACAAGCCTTACTTTTCCAAAATTCTCTATTATTTTCAAATAGATTGCATGCCTTAAATTATTTAGTCTTTATGACTAATCACATAAATAAAGAAGAACTGATATCCTATTGAAATGAGAAATCAAAGGCCTAAAGATTTAAGATAATTTTCACGGGTCACAAAGCTTGATGGTAAAGCATAAGTGTTGAAAGTCTTGTTCATCTTCTTCTTGGTCTTTCTTCCTCCCGGTCCTCAGACCGGGTGATCTCAGCTGATCTGTCTCCAAGTTGACTGATCCTTTTCCTGCCAGTTCACATCTGTTTTGAGCCTCTCTAGTCAAGTTCTCATTTTAGTTACACTTTTCAACTCCAGAATTTCTATTTGGTTTTTATTTTATAACTTCTAAATTTCTATTGCTATTTTATATTTGGTGAAACATGACCCTCATACTTTCTTTAGACATGGTTTCCTTTAATTGCTTGCATATATTTAAAATATCTGTTTTCAAGCATTTGTCAATAAGCCAATACTGAGCTTATTCAGGAAAATTATGTTGACTTTATTTTTTTCCTGTTCATGGGCCATAATTTTATTTGTTATCAATAATTCTGTCTTCTTAATTATGTTTTAAGTCTACTTATGTTTGCTCTATTTTTTCTTTGCATGAACTATGTATTTCTTTGTGTGAACTGTCTCTCTGTAATGGAGAGAGATTTATTAATATCTCCAATTAAAGTGGTGAATTTTCCAATCTCTCACATATAGTTTTCAATCTTTGCTTTATATATATTTGTGTCTAAAATCTTTCCAATTATTAAAAAGCATGTATCATTATGAAGTAACTTATTCTTTCTCTAATATTTTATGCCTGAAAGACTATTTTCACTAACATCCATTTATTATTCTAACCTTATATTTGTTATTATTTTTAGGCATATGCTTTACTCTTCATTTACTTGCAGCCTTTTTTTGTTTTAGGTGTATCTTTTGTAAACAATACAAATTCTAAATTTCATTTTTTAATCCAATCTAACGCTCGCTGTATTTCAAGAAATGAATTTAATAATTTTATTTTTATCATGATGTGCTTATACCATAATTTTACTTTTCCTCAATATTATATTGTAATATAAATATTATTCCAACTTTTCAAACAGTTCCTTTTGAATTTTTAAATTAATTCAGTTAAAAAAATGGGATTTTTATAATGTTTATACAAGATTATTTTATTTATAGTATGGAAATTTTACATTTTATTTCTTGTCTTTTAAAAATTATCCTTGAAATTTTGCCTTGACTAATTAAATCGATGGCTAAATACGATCTCTCACCTGTCTTCAGGAACATTCCAAAGCCTTTAGAAAAAAAGTAATTCATAATACCTCCCTTCCAACATTCAATGCTGTATTTATCCAGAATGGTATGTCTTTATTTTTCTAGTTCCTTATAATTAAGCAACATTATCATGTTATTATTTTATTTTTCAGACACTATGTCTTACCTGTTTTACTAGTAGTAGTATCTTTGTTTGCTCAATTATTTTCTTGAATATCAGTAGCTCTTCCTCCTTCCTTTCTTCCTCCAATTCCAGAACATTTGCCTTCTGGTTTAAATACATTTCTTGGAGTCAAGGATTTTTTGGTCATGTCTGTTTATTAGCAAACTTTCTCAATTTTTGTTTATCTGAAAGGGTTTTATTTACTCTACTTCTTGAACAATAACTATACTTTATATACAATTCATGAATGAAGTATTATCTTACAAACTTTAAATAATAATAATTGAAAGCCCATTTAGCATTTACAATTTGCCAGGCATTTTTTCTGAGCTTGGGAACATATAATTGCTGCCTTGTACCTACTCTAACTTATGTATTAGTTATTGCTATTATCCTTATTTTACTAGTGAGGAAATGGAGGCACATAAAATTTAATTAACTTTCCTATAGTCATAGAGTTAGTGACAGACATAGAATTTAATGTTGGCATAACTATCCCAGAGTCAGCTTTGTTAAGATATGGTCATCTACATTCTACTGCTTTGGTGGAGATGTCAGCAATCAGTCTAAGTTTTGTTTTTCTTTTGGGTAGTGGATACTTTTAATATCTTCTCTTTTCATTTTGTATTCTGCCCTTTTAGTAAAATATGTCTTGGGGTTGATTTATCCTACTTAACATATATTGTGCTTCCTGGATCAATAAATTTATGACTTTCTTCAGTTCTCAAAAATTCACAGTTATTACTTCTTCATATATATGCCTGTCACCCATTTCTCTTATTCTTTAGAGATTCTGATTAAATGTATATCAGAACTTCTCATACTATTATTAACTATTATTAACTATTACTATTATTAACTGATGTTTCCATATATTTTGACTTCACTTTTATAAATGCTAGCTGCTTCTATTTCTGCTGCATTCTTGGTAGTTACTTATGACCCAATTCACAAGTCACTAATTCTCTGTTCGACTCCAATTTATTGTTCAACCCATCCACTGGGTTGGATCCACCATCCAATCTTTAAGAATTTCACACATAAATATTTTATATTCCTTATCTAACAACTATGTTTGCTTTAGCTTTTGTGTGTTCTTGGGCAAATATTCATTCAATATTTAACATTACTATTGCCTCAAACAATAACTTCCTTTATTTATAATTAAGAGCAGGAACATTTGGGGATATTCCAAGTTAAAATGTTTTATAAACGTCAATTTTCCATGAGAATGCTTCTATAATTTTTATTAACTTTCTCAAGTTAAAGAAGAGTCCTGGAGCTGTTATAATTGGAAAAGCATGTGTAAGTTGGGGTTCATACAATGACTCCCTACCTACACACATAGACTAGTCTATGAACTTTAGAGGTCAGTTGTCCAAAAATTGAAATAGGCCATACAGATTACAGAGATCATCTGTTCATTAATTTGAATGTATCAATGTACTCTCTCATATTGATAAGAACTACCCATTTCTTACAAACTCAGGATATCAAGTAGCTAAGAAAATTTGTGGATGCCCATTCAGACTGGGGGTTCTCCCTCAGACTTAAATTGCATCACATAAGCCCATGTAATCTGGTTCTGTAAGTCAGAGCAATTCAATTATGCCACACATATCACTAAATATTATTTTAATCACATCTTGTTACATATCTGTATGGATTTCCTTAAATCTAAATAAACTCTTTGCTTATATTGATACATGTGAGAAGTTTGAATTTTAATATTTTTAAATGGTTAGAACATGCATTCTCAGTGAGTATGCATCCTTTTACACAGCTCTTATATAAACAGAGGCATTAACCTTCGCATCTTTTAAAATACCAATCTTCTGTATGTAGGTACTATGATCTGTTTCAATAGAAATCACATGATTTTTAGAAGTTTGCTTTTTGTTGCAAAACATATATTTATTAAACACTTCCCATAAGTGATGATAACTTTTTGTTTTCCACACATTAGTAAGAGATACTGAATGCCCTTTTGCAAAAGAGTTGCCTACATTCATTGACTAATTTCCTTTTACCCTTACTACCTGGATTATATAAGAAATCAACCGGGGTTTCGTTCATACACTCGCCATCACACTACATTCTCTATCGGTGTACTTTTTTTCTTAAGTTTTATTTTCTTGATTTTGCAACTGAATCTCTAACTACCATCCTACTATTATTAACTGTTGTTTAAAGAAAGGAAAACACAGTATTGTTGGTAATGACTTTATGTATTACTTTGGAATCGCTGTTGTCCTCTTCAGTGTCTCATCAAAATCATTTTATTAGAATAATTGTTTCTGTTTCATAAAAAAATATTTTCTAGGGAGGCATCTTATAATTGCTAGTGAAAAATCACCATCATTATTAAGGTTTACATTCTGCACCCTCACTAATCAACTCTTGTTCTATGTATGGAAACAATATGAATGCAAGTACGAAAATAGTCAAAAATAACAGAATGACTTAAGTTATATTTGGCTAGAGTCAAGGAAACATGAATATAATCAGGATTTTTTGTTTGATTTTAATATTTGTTAAATCCAAAACCAATTTTAATCAAATGCACGGTGATGTGAAGTTTATTCATCCAGACACTTATGATAAAATATATAATTTAATTTAATAACTGAAGTCAAGAGAAATGAAAAAAATAAAACATATTCATTAAGAAAAGGGTACAAACTCTGCAAAATGCTACAATTCTAGGGAATGTGAGGTATTTCTGTTTAAACTCCTTTTGCTGCTTTCTAGAACTGTATTGGTCTTTCTCATCAAATGAAGCACTGTAAAGAAAGGTGAAGAGTAAGTAACATCTGCACCAATCACGAAGTTCATAGAGACGTATTTTATTCCGAAAATTACATGCTAAGTCATAGAAACTGAAAGATGTTAGGTACAGTCCATCACTCTCTAAGGGTCCCTAAATGTTGTCTATAAAAAAGCGAAGACTGTGTTTATTTCCATTCGAGAGTTCATAACTCTTACTGTCACCTGCTAGGCTGCCTGCATTTTCTCTCTTGAAAAACAGCCAAAAAATTCTATTAAAACACCTACTAAACCACTTCTTAGATTTTAACATAAATCTAGATTTCAGCAATAGGAGTATTACATAAATTATTCAAATAAAGAGCATAAACTTGTAGTTTATTTCTGTTAAAAGTAATAAATCTGCTCTGTTATCCAGGCTCTCGTGCTGAGCATAGCATTATTATTGTGGGGAAAGCTGGCAATATATAATGTTATTGAAAATGCAGCTTATTTTCCTGCTGACTAAGCCTTGGATATATTGAGTACTGCTCAAAATGTATTAGATGCTTGAGAGAATAAAAATAAAACGGAAAATAGGAAGTAGAAATTAATGTGCAGAATTGAAAGAAAATTTTCTACCCTGTCTCAGTTTCCTCATCTGTAAATTGTGGAGATTGGACGAGACCTTCTCTAAGGACGCTTCTGCCTATGAATTATGATATATGTTTCAGTGTGTGGGAAGGAGGGTAGAAGGAGTCTCTCAGTTTTGAAGTACACAAAAAATGGCTCTATTTCAACTAGATGGATGCTTTCATTATCATTGTAACTTTTCAGTGTAGGAAAAGGAAGCTTGCCCTAAGTAGAAACACAGATTCCTCTCGACCATAAAAATGATGTAGGTATGGTTGTACCTAAAATACAATCTTTCTCATTAGTGAATCACCAAGGGAATATATAGAGTAGACGTTCTTGGGACTCTTTGTTGTCAGATGTAAGAAAAAGATATTGTGTTCAGACAGCTGTGTCTAAATGAAACATTGTATATTTTTTTAGGACCTGCTGGGTGCAACCCACACCATTATTTAGGCTTAGGGGAAATATAAAATTAAAAGGAAAAATAACTGAGAAAGAAAAACAGTATTCTTGTCATCTCTGAATTTAATATCTGATTGATTTCATTAATTCCTTTCTATCCATTCTGTAGTGCTTATCTTTCTAAAACTCAGAAAAAGATATTGTTTTCCTTCTCAAACAACAAGAAGAATCCAAAAGTCAAACTCCTTCACACAAATCTGTTTCTTTCTAATCGGTCTCTGAACATTCTAGGTATAATTGTCTATTTCCCACTCCCAATCCACCCACAGTGTCCTGAGATCAGCTTCCTCCTTTTAGGCTCAGCTTGAATGAATCATCCTAGAAGAAAGATGCCCTAATTTCCTCAGTGGCAAATAATTGGTCTTTCTTCTTTTCTTCCACAATATAGTACCTATTTTTCAACTGATATTCATTTCAATTTTTCTTTCCTTATACCAATTTATTTACACATTCATGCCACCCCACCTCACCATCAGATATTAGGCACATTAAGGTTCTTGGCAGTTTGTCATTGGTTGTGTTCATGTATTTGTTTGCTTATCTCTGGAAACAAAGTAGGCACTTAATATAGATGTTCAATTGAATGACTTAATCATCAAAAAAAGTATATTAGGCAAAGTTGAGTGAAAAGGAGGGTGTATGAAGTTAAAGTTTCTGAATGTCAACCATATTAAAGAAGCATTTGCTAAACTGTACCTATATTCTGACTCAACTTGTGATTAAATAGGAAAAAAAGTCACGAGCATGTGTTTGAAAATGGTAATAAGCATATTTAAAACCTTGATCACCACAAAAGTAATAATTCAGTCTAAATGAAGCAGACACAACTTCAGGCTTCAGGAGGTTGCTTCATTGAGGCTCCTGTAAAATCCACGAATCTTGAGGATGAGAAAAGTAAGGATCTTATGCAACATTGATGTCTCCAAAGTTAAAATCCATACTGTAATCAGAATGAACTGTTACGAGCTGATCACAGTCATACACGCTCTTGACTTGTGCTTTAAGAATCTCCACATGAGCCTAGGGATTGTGGGTAGGATGGTGGAGAATCTGTTAAAACGCTGGTCTGTCTGGGTTTGCCTGAAGCACTATTAAAATGTAGCAAAAAATGTCTTCTATCTTGGGGGAGTCCTTGGAGAGTAATCCTGCTGTAAGACAGAACCAAGCTTGATGGAGTTACTCACTTACAATGCTCAATATTAAGGGAGAGGTAATTTGGAGCATAGCATCAGGACTCTTAATCAAGTATACATCTGGTCCAAATTCCTACATGACTGTCAGAAATGTTGAGGGAAAAGGGTTGTAAGTAAATCTTAAAATCTCTGTTTTCTAAACTCTAAACACTATCAAAGCACAGTTGCAGGACTAAATAACACAGAGAAGTGATGAATCATCCTTCCACAGATCTCTGCGCTCTTGACAGCACAAGAGATCAAAGCATTAGTAGTGGGCTTCCTGGGGCATCAGCAGGCACCAGAGTAGATGTTGATCCAGGGGAAACCTTCCCTTCTTGGCTCCTTGGTCAGGAAATGGTAAAGTAGCAGCTTTACCCCGAGAGATTTCTGAGACAGGGAAGGATTTAATTCTCAGGAAGGATGCAGATCTTTTGAGTAAGTGAAGGCAAATGTCAGAGGGAAAAACATGTTGATGATTCTATAAAATTCCCAATAGAGTTATTTGAAAGAATCGTGTTAACATTTCAATATCCATTTGCACTAGAATCCAATAAAAGGCTAAAGACGTACGACTGCAGAATTTAACTTGAACACATGCCCTTTCCTTTTCCAAAAGAATGAAATATTTCAGATTTACAAAAACTATGCAGAATATAAAGAACAACCATATACTCACATTTATAAAAGTAAATCATAACAAATTAAGTGCTATAAACAGCTAAGGTCTGAATGAACTAAGTACACAAAGTACAGTCAAAGGCACAGGGCCATGCACGGTGGCAGTACTAGCACTTTCAATCATCCCGTACTTATTTTAACCCCTACCTTTTTATGTTTGCCATATTTTCAAGAGTCCCGGCCAAAACATGCTCATTTGGGTTTTAGACTTATCCTCCCCAAAGTAAGCACCCCTGAATATTGAGATGGAGTCTGCTGCCATACATTTTACAGCACAGACAAATAGAGAGAACATGTTTACTCTGTAGGCAGTTTACTTTCTTTAGGAAAACAAAGAGGCAGCATGGGATGATATTGTATAATGGAGAATTTGGCCGACTTTTGTCCTGGGCTCCTGAGAATCTTTAAATCCTTGGAATTTCTCCACATGATTATGTTTGTTAATAGCGGTGGGCCCCTCAGACCACACTTAAGTTTGTGCTGAGGAAGTGACTCATGGTGGGCACCTGGATAGTTTCAGGATGGGAGCTGGCCATGCCAAAAAGACGAACCATGTGATTAGAGTCAAGCATTTGAAGGTATCAGCTTGACCTCCAGAGAGGCCAGAGGGTCTGGAAATTGAGTTCAACTAAGTGGCCAGTGATTCAGTCAGTCATGCCCACAAGGTGACAATCCAATAAAATATCTGCACCTGTGGAGGTCAGTGAACTTTGCTCATTGGTAATCATAAATGGATGTGCTGGGAAGGTGATGAGTACCGAGGACATGAAGCTGCACATTTGGGATTCTCCTAGAATTTGATCTATGTGTCTTTTCATTTGACTGGTTCTGAATTGTCCCTTAGAATAAAAATGTTATCATAAATACAGCACTTTTTTGAGTTCTGTAAATCCTTCTAACAAATTACCAAACTTGAGGAGGTAGTGGGAATCCCCAAATTTGCAGTTGGTCAGAGAACAGGTGATCTCAGAACCCCGGAGCTTGCAGCTGGGGTATGAAGTGAGGGCAGTCTCATGGGCTCTGTGCTCTTAACCTGTGGCATCTGTGCCAACTCTGTGTAGTTAGTGTCAGCTGCAATGCAGTTAGTGGTAAAGAAAAATTATTTATGACACCTGTTAAAGATGGCAAGATTTTATTCAGAACTATTGTGATAGGTATAGGGACAACTAGGGTAGAATTTTGCAGTGGATGAGAGAGAGGTGGGGTTCTACTCCAAATATAGCATGGGCATGTGGGACTTTATTTATGGCCAAGGAATAGGCTAGGGGATCAGTGGATGGAAAATTCCTAAGAGGAAGCATCAGGGGTAGGGGGGATTCTTGCTGAACAGAGACCAGCACGATTAGACATTACCTGAGGGATGGTGGAGGATGAGGAACCTGATGAGATGTTGAGGGTGATCATATATCGAGGGTGGGGAGTTCTGGTTAAATTGACTTAGCAGGGTTCTGGCTAAAATTAGATTTTATAAGGAATTGCAGATGACCCTAGGAGAAAGTTCAGAAGCCTGACTAAAGATTGGTCAAGGATCTTTGTCAGTAGACAACCTCCAAATGGGCAGCAATGACCCCTGCCATCTGATATTCAGACCATTGTGTATCGTTCTTCCACATTGCATGATTACTCTGTGTGACTGACCAACGGAATATGTCACTTTCAAGATTATTAGAGTATAATGAGCACTAAAGCTTTCATTTGTTCTCTCTCTCTGTGTCTCAGATCATTTCCATGCCATGGAAAACAGCTGTCATGTTCACGTTGTGAGCAGCCCTAGGGAGAGGCACGTGTAGTGAGGAACTGAAGCCATCTACCAGCAGCCATTTGAGCTTGCAGTGGATTCTCCTGTCCAATCAAACCCTCAGGTGATCATAGTCCCAGCTAACTTATTGATTGCAACCTCAGGAGAAACCCTGAGCCAAAACCACTCAGCTAAGCTGGTCTTGGATTCCTGACAGTGGGAAATTGTCTGAGGTAACAAATGTTTGTTGTTTAAAACTTCTCAGGTTTGGAGAAGGTTATTATGAAACAGGGGATAATTGAGAGACTGGGCAAGCTATGTTCATTTTTCCCTTTCAGTAATAGCAATTGGTAGTGTTTCTTCAACTTTTCCTGAGAAGGAAAGCATAAGAAGCAGAGGAGAGACTTGGCCATTATGGCACATAGAACTCTTTCAACATGAAAGGAAGTAACAGTAGAGTGGGAGAAGTGTTCTTCCTCCCACCTCAAACTGATCAGATCGTCATAACTCAGAACGCATTTACGTGTAATAATTGAAATAACATCTTATTGCAATTTCCCTAAAGAAAATAACGCAGATCATGATTTTTTTCTATTTTTTATTGATGTCATAATTAGATCATGATTTTTACTTTCATTTTTAAGAGGAAAATATTGATTGAGATGCCAAGCAAGTTGTATGGTAGCCAGGACTTATAACTATTAAAGTATCGTAATATGTGTTCAAATTAATCGCTAACCTAGTACTATTTAATTATTAATGTTTGGTCTTAATCCAGCTATTTTTTCCATGTATGGTATACTATTAGCAAGAGAATATTTAAAAGACAGTAAAATTTTCTTGGTCTACTTGTCTAAACTTAAACTGGCAAACCTTATTCAGAAGAGCCAATGTGATGATCATTTTTCACTTTGTTGGTATATAAAGCTAGCACATCAATTGATTTGCATACTTGCTCAGTTTTTATTCATATATCTCTGATATCATTTAGAGTTACTTGTTTGATTTGGGTTTCTGTAAAGTGAGTGGTATATATTTAATTCACTTGGCCATGCCCCAAGAAGACCTATATTCAGATTTTTAAAAAATATTGTAAATGCCATTACATGATAACAGCATTTCAAATTCACCAAACACTTTATGCTTTTCTATTTGAGGCATTAAATTTTATCACATAAATATTATCAATGAGATTCAAATGTTTTAAAAACAATTGAATGAGGTACAAATTAAAGGTGTTTAATGTCCAATAGAATTATGTGGTTTTTTTGAGGAAGATTGGCTCTGTGCTAACATCTGTTCCCAATCTTCCTCTTTTTCATTTTTCTCCCCAAAGCCCCAGAACATAGTTGTGTATCATAGTTGTAGAGTTGTAGCTCTTCTATGTGGGACGCTGCCTCAGCCTGGCTCGATGAGTGGTGAGCAGGTCCACGCCCAGGATCCGAACCGGTGTACCCCTGGCCACCGAAGTGGAACTTGTGAACCCAACCACTACGCCACTGGTCCGGCCCTGGTATTTTTTTTTTTTCCAGTCTCAGAGTTTTCTTTTCCAGTGAACACTAGCACATCCTGAAGATCTTTGTTAACTTCAAATAAATTAACATTGATGTTTATGTAAAATAAATTGTCTGAAGTCCTTTTTTTCAAGTTTTGAAATAGAATCTACCTGAGGGGCCTTAAATAACTTCAGTGACTTCCAAAGCAGTTAAACAACTGGTTGGTTACCAAGTCATTGCTTTAGATATATTATTGGATAAAATTATGAAAGAAAGAACATTAGTTATTATTTCTCTGACGGTTAATAACACGATCCCCTCATCTATGCCATGATCCCTTTCCGGGGAAAGACTTCTCCAAACGTATGGTGCAAATGATTGACATTTCTCTAGTTATTTGTGATAATTTTTTTTCTAACAACTGCATGATTTTCTAAGAGGCAAGTCTATTAATGAACATTCCTATATATTAAGTATAGATATAGGAGAGATTGATAATTACTATTATACATATTATTATTATAAAACCCAGTTTGAAAGAACTATGAATAGTGAAACACCTGATAAAATAGAGGCGAAAAGATGATAAAATATGAGAGAATCATTATGG
Organism: Tapirus indicus; assembly: GCA_031878705.1. Classification (NCBI taxonomy): domain Eukaryota; kingdom Metazoa; phylum Chordata; class Mammalia; order Perissodactyla; family Tapiridae; genus Tapirus; species Tapirus indicus. The sequence goes on from CM062918.1 coordinate 7,869,905, forward strand.
AAAAAACAATTGATTTGGATAATAAAAAACAAAATGGTAGATGGATATCTGCTTCTAGGAGATGGAGTGGAAGCACTTTTCCCGATTCTACCTGCGAGTACAACTAAAAACTGTAGATGTTACACGTAAAACAAAAGTAATGCCCTGAAGAGTGACTAGAAGGAAGAAGACTGGCTAGGTTACTTCAGGATGCTGGCATGGTGGGGAGCTTCCTAGCAAGACAAAATAATAATAAACAATTTTAGACAATAACTGCTCTACTCCAGCTAAACACCACACCCGTACACCCACCCATATGTGATAAACCACACAGAGACATAACTGTTCATCTCCACCCATGTAAGCCAAGGCATGTGAGAAGCCTAGACTTCCACTATAGTGAGGCTATTAGGAGGTACCCCAACACATAATGCCAGAGAAGACCAGGTAGGGAGCTAGGACTCTCACCTCCCCTGGAAGCAGAAGCACCTTCTCTACTTTGGTTGCAGTAGAGGCCATTTGGGTAGTCTGGACGTCCATCCCACTTGCAATAACAAGATGCCTCTCCTTCTCTCTGCTAGAGCGATGTCAGAGGAGGCCTAGAGAAGAGCCATGACTTTTACTGTCCCCCTGTCAAAAATGAGGCCATCCCACCAGCGTTAGTGGAGACCAGTTGGGGTGTTGGAATTCCCATCGCCACCCATCAGTAATGAGGAGCACCCGCCTTGCTTGCTAATGGAGGCCAATGGGAAATCTGAAGTTCTACCTCTGTGTGGCAGTAACAAGGTGGTGATCCACCTCTTGCCAAAGCAGTGTCAGAAAAAGCCAACTAAATGATGTGCAGAGAATAAAATAAAAAAATCAATATTTCTCTTCAGGAGAAGTTGCCCAGATTGCTGAAGGGTGTCTAAATCCTGGTTTTAGTCCCTTCCTAAGGCTTATCTGCACCACCTGCCATTTAGTTCATAGAGAGATAATTCAGGTAACTACACGTGTAATAATTTTTTGTTTTGTTTTGTTTTGGTGAGGAAGACCAGCCCTGAGCTAACATCTGTTGCTAATCTTCATCTTTTGCTGAGGAAGACTGGCCCTGGGCTAACATCCGTGCCCATCTTCCTCCACTTTATATGGGACGCCGCCACAGCATGGCTGACAGGCAGTGTGTCGGCAGGCTCCCGGGATCCGAACTGGCGAACCCCGGGCGGCCCCAATAAATATTTTTTCTAGCACCTACTGTGTGCCAAACAGTTTAAGATTATGGTGCTAAAACAGTAAACAAGAAAATGCCTCTGCCTGCATGGAGCTTCTGACCTAATGGGAAGTAGATAAATAAATAGGTAAGTCCCGGGATCTTAGGTAGTAATAAGTGAGAGGAAGAAAAATCAAGGCCCATTTGAGAAGATTGTGGTTGTAGGGGGCCCATGTTAGGTGGTATTTGAAGAAGTGACATTTGAGCAGACACCTGAATATTATGAAAAAGCAAGTCTGGAAGAAAGGATTAAAACAGAGGAAACAATTTGTATAGAGAAAGGGAGAAGATAGAGAATAAAAAAAATAAAGAAAATTAGATACAGCATAATACCATTTTAATGAACTTTAAAAACAAAAATGCGTTAATATATAAAAATTATTAAATATTTATGAAATAAAAATTTAAATCAGAATATTAGATTATATCTGTTGGTGAAAAGGAAGAAATTAGATCTAGAAAGAATTATATGGTATACTGCATTGTTAACTGCACTGGTGTGTACTTGGGTGCTTCTTAATTTGTTCTAATTTTTTGTGTATTTGATAAAACATTAAAAATAGTTGTGACTTGGAATATGCTCAGTTTGAGAACAGTCAGAAGGCCAGTGTAAATAAAGTGCCTTTGGCAAGTGGATGAGTAGTCAAAGAGGAGGCTGAATAAGTAAACAGAGGCTGGATAAGGCAGGACATGATCCATTCAGCTAAAGAACTTGGTAGTTATTCTAACTGGGATGGCAAGACATTGTTTGGTTTTCAGCAGGGAGAGACATGATCTAAATCATGTTTTCAAAGAAATTGAGGAAGACATCACAAGCAGTCCCTCTTAGATGGGTGGCAGTCCAGGAACTCTTTTCACTTCTCTAGTATAAGCACAGAATGGAGTAAACATGTGGAAGCTTGCATAACTTTGTCACATAGTGGCAAGAAAGATAGAAGAGTGTGATTTTTTTTTTGAGACTAATTCACTTTCATTGTATTTTTCAGAAGAGACAGTGTGTGATAAATTGAAAACAAACAAAGCTGGTCATTTACCATGAAGCACTTGAGAAGCAGTGTCCAGAGTACAAATGTGGAAGCAGAGAAATCAGAGGTTTATTGCAATAGACCCAGAACTGTAGATATATTTTGAAGTCAAGCCAGCAGGACTTACCAAAGAATTGCTCAAGTGGTGTGAAGAAAATTAGAAATCACAGATATACTTTATTTCTTTACAATATATGAACTGTCTGTAAGAACTATGTTGAATAGGTTTAGGTTTCTCCTACTTGAGTGGAGGAGTTGTGACTAGTGCAGCTTCTATTTTGTAAATATTAATTTGAAAACCTAGAATGGATGAGTCACTGCTCAGGATAACCTAAATACCATATAGTAGTGCTATTATTTAGACTCAAGTCTACTTTAAAGAAAACCCAGACACTTTCTGGTATGTATTATTTTATTCATCACTTTTTGTTTCAAAATCTTAAGGTATTTTCAGAATATGATTTTCCCTTTAGATCTGATACTATGTTGAATGATGCATCTACCCCAACACTGAATTTTCTAGGAAAAAAAACCCACAGACATAGTAAGACAGGATATATAACTTAATGTCCAATTAAATTGTTTCACTAATTTATTGGGAATTTTGTGTTGCTATTCATAATTTAGACTGGTTTGAAGTTATCTTTTTTTCTTGTTTTCTAAACAATCTTTATAAGCCATATGTATCTAAGTCATATTGCTTCATAAAAGAGCTTGAACGTTTTCTATCATTTTCTAGGTTCTGGAATAATTTAAATTGATTTGGGAATATCTGATTTTTGAAACTTCAGTAGAATTCTCCTGCTAAATTATCTTGACTTAGTATTTTTTCTTTGTTTTGTTTTGAGAGAAGGTCTTTGATATCCTTTTTATTTACTCTTTGAAAATTAGTCTGTTTGTACTAAAAAACACTTAGGTAGTGTGACTACAAAGTTCATAAATTTAATCATAACCATATAAGAAGAGTCAATATTTTTGAAAACCCAGAGCATTCCCACTTACTAGAAATCAATAATTAGAAAAAGTAACATTATAAAGATGCTAATGATGATCTCAACAAAATTATAAGGTATCAACATATAATAATGAGTGAAATTAAAAACAACACTTTTAAGGATGTACCACTGAATAAATAGTGAGCCATACTTCATCAATATTGTTTTCATGTAAATTTCCCCAAAATAAATCTATAATATTAATTTAATTTTATTAAATTCCCAATAGACTATTCATAGATATAAACAAATTTATTTTAAAGTTAATTTAGATCCAAAATAATCAGAAATATTTTTAAATAAATGAAGATAAATTCAGAAATGAACCTCAACAAAATAGGCATATTGCAAAATTTGTATTAGACATCAGTAAGAAAATATAAACAATTAAACCAATAATATCAAGAAAATGGTCTTGATAAATAAAAAATATTTGAATCCTCACAATATATATCTGGTAAATTCCAAATGACTTAAGGACTACATGTAGAAAAACAAATAAGAAAATCCTTTTTAAATTATTAGAAGAAATACAGAAAAAAATATGTATGGATTTCAAGTACAAGGTAGATTTTTATATAAAACACAGAAAGTCATAACTAATAAAGAAAATATTGACAGGTTCAAATATGTAAACATTAGGAGAGAGGTGTCAAAATGGCAGTGTAGGCAGACTCTGAACTCATCTCCTCCCACAGGCACAACAAATTTACAACTAGTCTTGGAATAATTACCCCTGAGAAAGAAATGAAAACTGAATAAAAAGAACCCCTCCAACAAGGGACACTCCTGACTGAGATGGAAGAAGCAGAAATTCCTTTCTGGAGAGAAAAAAACCACCTTCACAGGCCATGGTGCTTCATGGCCAGCCAGGAACAATCCTAAGGTATGCTGGCTTCCCTGGAGGAGTGGCGGACCAGAGTAGGGGAGCATTACTGCTATAAGCACATTTGGATGCAGCACAACTGAGACGAGTGTCATAATATCTGGCTTTGCTGGCTATTAACTACAATAGGGAATGCCCCCAGAAAAGCTATCAGACATAAGGGGGAAAAAAGCCTGCTCTTAAAGAGCCCATGCACAAATTCACATGTTTCAGACAGCAACCTAAAATCACCAGAAAGAAAGGTGCACAGTCCACTGGTGAAAAGAGACTCACCTGATAGGCTCTGAGTGCATTTCATTGAGGGGTGAGACGTCTACAGGGACTGAGTTATTAGTGGCAGCCATTGTTGTGACCTAGTACAGGCATGCCAACACAGACACTGGCAGACACCATTACAGTTCTTCTCCTGTACTGTTAGCACAGGGTCTGCCACACCCACTAGACACAGATTTAATCCAGCTCAACTAGGGCAGGCAGCCCACCCTAGGTACCAGAAGGCAATAGCCATCCAGGTGCAGGAGGCTCAGAGAGCACAAAACAAAACAAAAAAACCCAAAGAGTCCCACACCAAGACACCTCATGATTAAAATGTCAAGAATTAAAGATAAAGAGAGAATCCTAAAATCCACAAGAAAAAAGCAACAGATTTTTTCAAAGGAAAACTCATAAGGCTATCAGCTGACTTCTCAGCAGAAACCTTACAGGCTAGAAGTGAGGGGCACAATATATTTAAAGTGCTGAGGGGAAAAAACCTACAGCCAAGAATACTCTACCTGGCAAGGTTATCATTCAGAACAGAAGGAGAGATAAAGAGTTTCCTAGACAATAAAAATTAAAGGATTTTATCACCAAGAAACCAGTCTTACAAGAAATGCTAAAGGGACTTATTTAAGTGGAAAATAGATGACCACAAATAAGAATAAGAAAATTATCAAAAAAGAAAAGAGCAATAAAATCACTGGTAAAGGCAAAAATGCAGTAAATGTAGCAGATCAACCACCTATGAAGATAGTTTGAAGATCAGAAGACAAAAGTAGTACAATTACCTATTTCCATGGTGAGAGGGTAATGGATACACACACACACACAAAGAGGTTAGATATGATATCAAAAACATAAAATGTGGGAGGAGGTGGGTAAAAGAGTAGAACTTTCAGAAAGAGGTCAAACTAAAAAGTACATCAACTTAATATAGATTGCTATTTACTTCGGTTATCATATATGAACCTCATGGTAATCACAAACCAGAAACCTATAATAAACACACAAAAAATTAAGAGAAAGGAACCCAAACATAATACTAAAGAAAGCCATCAAACCACAAGGGAAGAGAGCAAGAGAAGAAAAAAGGAACAGAGAACTACTAAAACACCCAGAAAAAAAGGGAAAAAATAGCAATAAGTACATACTTATCGATAGCTACTTTAAATGTAAATGGACTAAATGCTCCCCTCAAAAGGCATAGCGTGGCTGATTGGATAAACAAAAACAAGATCCATATATATGCTGCATAAAAAAAACACTTCAGACCTAAAGACACTCACAAACTGAAAGTGAAGGGATGGAAAAAGATACTCCTTGCAAATGGCAATGAAAAGAAAGCTGGGGTAGCAATACTTCTATCAGACAAAATAGACTTTAAAACAAAGACTGTAATAAGAGACAAGGAAGGACACCATATAATGATAAAGGGAACAATCCAACAAGAGGATATAACATTTGTAAACATCTATGCACCCAAGATAGGAGCACATAAATACATAAAGCAATTATTAATGGACAGAAAAGGAGAAATAGACAGTAACACAATAATAGTAGGGGACTTTAACACGTCACTCACACCAATGGATAGATCTTCCAAACAGAAGATCAATAAGAAAACGTTGGCTTTAAACAACACATTAGACCAGATGGACTTAGTAGATATACAGAACATTCCATCCAAAATCCACAGAATACACATTCTTTTCAAATATACATGGAACATTCTCTAGGATTGATCACATATTAGGCCTCAAAACAAGTCTCTATAAATTCAAGAAGATTGAAATAATACCAAGCATCTTTTCTCACCACAACAGTATGAAACTAGAAATCAACTACAGAAAGAAAATCAGAAAAGCCACAAACATGCGGAGATTAAATACTACTGAACAATGATTGGGTCAAAGGAGAAATCAAAAAATATCTGGAGACAAATGAAAATACAACACGCCAAAATTTATGGGATACAGCAAAAGCAGTCTAAATAGGGAAGTTTATAGAAATATAGACCTACCTCAACAAATAAGAAAAATCTCAAATAAACAATTTAACAGTGCACCTAAAGGAATTGGAAGAAAAAGAACAAAGCCTAAAATCAGTAGAAGGAATGAAATAATAAAAATCAGAGCAGAAATAAATGAAATAGACTAAAAAAAATAGAAAAAAATCGATGGAAACAAGAGCTGGTTCTTTGAAAAGATAAACACAATTGACAGACCTTTAGCTAGATTCACCAAGAAAAAAAGAGAGAGAAGGCTGAAATAAATAAAATCAGAAATGAAAGAGAAACTACAATAGGTGCCTCAGAAATACAAAAGATTATAAGAGAATACTATGAAAAGCTATACACCAACAAACTGGATAATCTAGAAGAAATGAATAAATTCTTAGAATCATACAAACTTCCAAAACTGAATCAAGAAGAAACAGAGAATTTGAATAGACCAATCACCAGTAAGGAGATTGAAACAGTAACAAAAACCTCCCCCAAAATAAAAGCCCAGGACCAGATGACTTCCCTGGTGAATTCTACCAAACATTCAAAGAAGACTTAATACTTATCCTTCTCAAACGCATCCAAAAAAATGAAGAGGAGGAGAAGCTTTCTAACTCACCCTATGAAGCCAATATTAGCTTGATACCAAAACCAGACAGGGACAGCTCACAAAAAAGAAAAATACAGGCCAATATCACTGATGAACATTGATGCAAAAATCCTCAATGAAATACTAGTAAATTGAATACAACAATACATTTAAAAGGTCATACACCATGATCTAGTGGAATTTATTCCAGGGATGCAGGGATGATTCAACATCTGCAAATCAATCAACGTGATACACTGCATTAACAAAATGAAGGGAAAAAAAATCACATGAGCCTCTCAATAGACACAGAGAAAGCATTTGACAAGATCCAACATCATTTGTGATAAAAACTCTGAATAAAATGGGTATAGATGGAAAGTACATCAACATAATATAGGCCATATATGACTAACACGTAGCTATTATCATTCTCCATGGAGAAAAACTGAAAGCTATCCCTCTAGGACAGGAACCAGACAAGGATATCCACTTTCACTACTCTTATTCAAATCTTGGAAGTCCTATTGGAAGTCCTAGCCAGAGCAATCAGGCAAGGAAAAGAAATAAAAGTGATCCAAATTGGAAAGGAAGAAGAGAAACTGTCATTATTTATAGATGATGTGATTTTATATATAGAAAACCCTAAAGAATCCACCAAAAAACTTTTAGAAATAATAAATGAACATGGTAAAGTTGCAGGATACAAAATAAACATACAAAAATCAGTTGCATTTCTATACAGTAACAACGAAGTAGCAGAAAGAGAAATTTAGAATACAATCACATTTACAATTGCAAGAAAAAGAATAAAATACATGGGAATAAACTTAACCAAAGTGGTGAAAGATCTGTACACTGAAAACTACAAAACATTGTTGAAAGAAATTGAAGAAGACACAAAGAAATGGAAATATACTCCATCCTCTTGGATTGGAAGAATTAACACAGTTAAAAGGTTCATACTTCATAAAGCAATCTATACATTCAAGGCAATCCCTATCAATGTTCCAACAATATTTTTCACAGAAATAGGACAAAGAATCCTAAAATTTATATGGAACAAGAACAGACCCCAAATAGCCAAGGGAATCCTGAGAAAAAAGAACAAAACTGGAGGTATCACACTCCCGGATTTAAAAATATACTACAAAGCTATAGTAACCAAAACAGCATGGTACTGGGACAAAAATAGACAAACAGATCAATGGAACAGAATTGAGAGCCCAGAAATAAACCCACACATCTATGGACAGCTAATTTTCAACAAGGGAGCCAAGAACATACAATGAGGAAAAGAAAGTCTCTTTAATAAATGGTGTTTGAAACTGGACAGCCACATGCAAAAGAATGAAAGTAGACCCTTATCTTACACCATACACAAAAATTAACTCAAAATGGATTAAAAACTTGAATGTAAGACTGTAACCATGAACCTTCTAGAAGAAAAGATATGCAGTACCCTCTTCGACATCGGTCTTAGCAGCATATTTTCAAGTACCGTGTCTGACTGGGCAAGGGAAATGATAGAAAAAATAAACAAATGGGACTACATCAAACTAAAAATTTCTGCACAGCAAAGAAAACCACCACCAAAACAAAAAGATAACCTAACAATTGGGAGAAGATATTTGCAAATCATATATCTGATAAGGGGTTAATATCCAAAATATATGAAGAACGCATACATTTCAACAACAAAAAAACTAACAACTCAGTTAAAAAATGGGTAAAAGATCTGAACAGACATTTCTCCAAGAAGATATACAGTTGGCCAACAGGCACATGAAAAGATGTTCAACATCATTAACTATCAGGGAAATGCAAATCAAAACTACAATGAGATATCACCTCACACCCCTCAGAACGGCTATAATTAACAAGACAGGAAACAAGTGTTAGAGAGGATGTGGAGAGAAGGGAACTCTCATGCACTGCTGGTGGGGGTGCAAACTGGTGCAGCTACTATGGAAAACAGTATGGAGATTCCACAAAAAATTAATAATAGAACTATCATACGTTCCAGCTATTCCACCACTGGGTATTTATCCAAAGAACATGAATATCTACAGATACACGCACCCCTGTGTTCATTGCAGCATTCTTCACAATAGCCAAGACTTGGAAGCAACCTAAGTGTCAATCAAGGGATGAAAGCAGATGTGGTATATATACACAATGGAATACTATTCAGCCATAAGAAATGATGAAATTCAGCCATTTGTGACAACATGGATGGCCATTGAGGGTGTTATGCTAAGTGAAATAAGTCAGAGGGAGAAAATCAAATACCGCATGATCTCATTCATAAGTAGAAGATAAAACAACAATAAACAAACACATAGAGACAGAGATTGGATTAGTGGTTACCAGAGGGGAAGGGGGAGGGAAGAGGCTGAGAGGGGTGATTAGGCACATGTGTGTGGGGATGGATTGTAACTAGTCTTTGGGTGGTGAACATGATGTAGTCTACACAGAAATTGAAATATAATAATGTACTTCTGAAATTTATATAATGTTATAAACCAATGTTACTGCAATAAAAATAAATAAATATGTAAACATTAAACATGTTCACATGATAGAATCAAACTTTTACCTGGAAGACTAGGGAAGCTATTTGCAACATAATTTTTTTGCAATTAATTATTTAATCATAAAATAATTAATATGTAAATATATTAAATGTTTTCACAAACCAATAAGAAAAAAGACAAACATGCAATGAAAAAAGAAGGTAAGAATTTAGGCAATCTGCATGAGAAAAATCTTGAATAGCTAATAAGCATACAAAATACATTAATTAGTAATTATGTACTTGCAGTTGAAAATATACATGAGGTACAATTTTGTACGTATCAAGGATGCAAAATTAAAGAAAAAATTGATAATGCCAAAGTTTAATGAGGATGTGAAGAAGCACAAACTCTCTAGAATTCACCAGAATTCTAAATTGCATTTATCTCCTTGGAAAGGCATTTGACAATATTTAGTAAAGTTTAAATTTTCATGTCTCACAATTCAGCATTTCAAAATTTAGAAGTATATTACAGACAAATATTTGAGAAATTATGTACACTGATGTTCATTGCTTCTAATAATTAAAAAATAGGAAAAAAAGAATATCCATCAACAATTTTGGATGAGTATATTGTTTAGGTTATACATATCAATATATAGAGACTATAAACATAATCTTTAGTGAATAATAAGAGAAAGTAGCATTTGCTCATACTTTCAAAGAAGATACAAGACAATATATTACTATATAGAAAATAATTATTAAGTATAAACCTAAAATCACATAGAAGGTTATGTATTAAATATACAGTATACCTCTTTGGAAAGAAAGAGGATGCATAGAATTGGAGAGGGGAAAAATATCCATTTTATGTTCAATGTGCTATCTGTTTTTACATATAAAATAAAATATGGAGTAATGCATATTAACATTTTAAACTTCTGGGTGGTGAGGTCCAGAACCTTTCAAAATAAAGAGAAAAAAAGTATGTAGTAGACAACTCAAGCATGTAATGTTGGTCAACGGGTGTAAAGTGACAGTTACGTAGGAGGAATAAGTCTAGAGAGTTAGTGTACAACATGATGACTACAGTTAAGAACACTATATCGCATACTGGAAAAAATAAAATGAAATGCTATATATCCAAAAAAAGTAGGAAAACACAAGAACTATGGAAAAGTGTTTAATAAAATTGCCTAAAAAGATAATGAACGTAGGTTACAGCCTGAAAAGAATTGAACACAGGGACAAAAACACTTCTCCATTTGTTTTGTGTTGGCTGTTTATTTTTATGATGAAAGCACTAGTATCCAAAAAGCAAAAAATAATACCCCATTCAGTGGAAAAGAATTTTTTAAGATTTACCACTGTGAAACTACCTCATTGGGGCCAGGTGCAGCTCATTCATCTCAGTTAATATCCAACATGAAGTGGCAGGGGGCAACACAGTCAGACATAAAATCCACCCCGCGCCCCTCCCCACTCCCTTCTGCTGGCTCCTAACTCATTCCCAAAACTGGAGTGGAAGTCATTCCTAGCGGCCCTGAGACCAGCAGGATCACTCATGCTGACTTTATTTGTACATCCTGAAGTTGAATTTCATTCAGTACCTGCCTGAACCACTATCCTGGTCTTTCTAAATTGGCCAAATCCATCAATGCCCAAACCTCATTTATAAAATGATATAAAATTTCTACCTATTTGTGGTGAATTACTGATATTTATTGAATAAATATAAACAGACATGCACATATTTATGGCAGAAGACCTTCACGTTTTACTCCACTAAAGAATTTCATTATTTTAATAGTTTAATATCTTAGGTGGATAAATATTTTTAAAAGCTTAAGACAGGGTTTTGTAATTATGCACAGCCACCTGCTCTGAGTCATATATTTAGTTTAGAATGCAAAGCTTACAGATTTGCAGTTTTTCCATTTGGACTCTGAATTCTGGCCTGAATCTGTCACATAATTTCTAAGCAGTTTTATACACAGAACAGCCTGAATCACAGTCCAAACCACTGAGAAAAGTCGCCTCTGTGATGGAGGCTAATGTCCCCAGGTCAGAAGGGCTGTTTTCTGCCATTTATATCAGAGCACATCCAGTGGCTGAGTCAAGATGATAGGGCCCTCGAAGTGAAGGGGATAAATATACTCTATTTGTGAGTTAATGGCCTTCATATGTATAATTTTACTTTCAATAATTTACTGAGGTGTAGCTATTCTATTTCCCTGGCAAAATACAGAAACGAAGCTTGAGACAAATATGAACAAAGAAATAAATTACCATCTTACTGGTCTGTCTTAAGCCACTAATAAATCCTGAAATTTATTAGCAAGTAAGTTATTAACTGGGAAATATAATTTGAAACATAATATGTATAGAAAATATGAGTGCAGAGATGTGGATAATATACATGAGAATACTTCTAGTTTTACAATTCTCTGGTTTTACATGGAAATATAAATGTCACCTTCTTATAAAAGTGAATAAACCTTAAATTGCTTTAATTGAAATAGTTTCCTGTCTTTTTTAGCATTTTGCCCAAATCATTGGAGCTGAAATATAAGTTAAAAGAGCAAGTCATCAGTTTCAACCTGCTGAAGGTTGATGCTAATATTTCAATTTTATCTTAAATGCTATTTCAAAGATAAGGTATTTTTAACTGAATACATAGGGAAGGTGATGTGAAGTGATGATTTCTTTTAATAATGTGACAGAAAAATAATAAAAATATGTATGATTCCCAATTCTTATGTAAGCTTATTTTGGTCAAATATACTCAAAGCAGCATAAACAAGACAGTATCTAATTTAATACCACAAGGATAACCATAATCTTTCATTTTAATGCACTCCATGTTAAATCTTAATGCCATCTGGAACTTATTCAAAAGTAGAAATGTCACTGTTATTTGTTCTCTTTCAGCCCCCACCCGCAATGCAGCATTATCTGTGAGTGATGCTTATTTGCGTGGTCCAGGATATTGCAGTTAGATGTAGCCCTGTGGCAAAGAGGTAATCATATTGATTTTTCACTACTGCAGCAAATACTCTTGTGTCCAACTGCTAAGCTTTGGCAAAAAATAAATAAAACCACAACTATCAGATCTGCTGTTGAAGCAAGGTTTCAAGTGCCTTCCAATCATCCACCGCAAGGTCGTTCCAGACAGCCTTGTCCCCGTAAGTGGGATGAGATGGATAATATTCTCAGCTCCCCAAGTTTTCCACTGATGGGTTATTCTGGGCTATTTTCTTCCTATTTTTAAAGGTGTCAACACAACATGTTAAGGTGCAACTTGTTTTATAAATCAAGGTATAAGCAATATGTTTGATTCTCTGAGTACTAGGGAAATAATTAGAGGTAATAAGAAAATTATGTGTTTAACACTTTTAAAGCATTAATAATATATAACTTTTAAGAAAGGAAGGATTTTTCAACAATGTTTTAAGAAAGTCTTGTTTTAAGTATAGTCAATGAAGAAGTTTTTTACTTGTTGATTCTAAATGTTTGGGGTTCTTTTGTTCAGAAATGTAGATAAAATTATCTGATTTCTCTCTGACTGAAAATTATAAAGTATTTTAGCAGTTATTGTATTTTTTGAATTCAGTATAACTCTATTTGAGAACAAGTAGATTTTATAAACAATTTATATTTATTCATCCCTAAGTAGCAAAATAAAATGACTTGAATTCTATTTTAAGGCCCTTGAAGTCACTTGCATTCATTCATTCATTCATTCATTCATTCATTCCCCTGTTCAAAATGTACATATTGAGTGCACAGGAGTCTCTGTGCACTCAAGGAGCATCCTGTGTGGCAGGAAACAGACGCATAGAGAAATTAGTGCCATATCAAGGCAAACTGCAGAATGGAGACGTCATGATCCTGAAAGACTGTGTCGCTTCTCAGTTTAACGCCCTCTAGTGGTGTTCTGGTGCCGCTTCAAGTCCACTTTCAATGTTAGATTCTACGTGATTCCCCGTGATCCGGACCCTGTTTACCTCTTATTACTGCTACAGTCACTGTAATCCAGCCACACTGACATGTCTTCTCTGTGTTCTCCTAGTCCTCATCCTGGTCCTCTTCTTCTTCCTTCCTTGCCTCCTTCTTCTTCTCCTTCTCCTTTTTCCCTTTCTCCTCCTCTTTCTGCTCTAATCAAACATAACTCTTTCATTTCTCAATGATGCCTATCACATGGATCTTTACCTAGATGGATGACCCTTTATCTGAATCTTCTTATGGTTATTCATCAATACAAGTGTCGTCTCCCAAAGAGATTCTCTTGAATATAGCCTTTGCTTTCCATTCATTATCACATTACCCCTTTTAATTTCTTCTATAGCAGTTAAAAGCCTACGAGAGGGTTCTTTGATTCTTTTTTTTCTTTCTATGTATCTATCTACCTACCTACCTCTACCCAACTGTCAATTATCTGTCCCTCCACTGAAATGTAAACTTTATAGGACAGTATCCTATCCGGAATGTCTACAATCATATCACTAGTGTGTAGAACAGTGCTTGGCTCAGAGGAGGTAATCAACAAATATTTGTTAAATGAATCAACATGTAACATTTAAAAATAATGCTTTGTATCCCTAGTTCTAACTATAGTACTTTTTAATTATAGGTATTATAGTATAGAACTCTACTTTCATAGTATGCAAGAAAGACGAGCCACCATTTCAGATTTGATAGGAATATGACAGATCAAAGGTAAATAGACATGACAGGAAGATGGAATAACATATGCAGAAATACAGACCCATGAATGATTTATGTAACTTGAATTATATGTTTACTTGATATAACTGGGACATGTAGTCCAATTTCAGGGTAAAACAGTGCTGGATAATGGACGATGTTTTAGATAATTAGTTAGGGAAACAATGTAGAGGTTCTGATATGCAATGAAAGTAAATTTGGATTTTGTCTGTTAGATGACTAGGATTCATAAACAAGTAAAGAACACAAGGAGAGTGATCAGGAGTTGTTATTCATGTGTTTAATTTTTTTCTGAGAGAGAATCTGGAAAGATCATTCTACTGGTGGTGTAAATGGTATGAGAGTAGAGGAAGGGAGGACGATTAGAAGTCTACTGTGACAGTCAAAGGAAAAGATATTGAAGATCTGACCTAAGGTTTTGTCAGAGAGGAGGACTTGGATTTGAGGTTACTTCTGAGAATACATTAACAGGATATAGAGAAACTTGTAATAATAGAGGGAGAAAGAGTCAAAGATGAAGCCCATGAATTTGGTTGTTACGGGGTAAATATGTTAGTAATGAAAGGAAAATATTGAGAGGATAAATGATAATGAATTTGATCTTGACAATTTAGAGTTTGAGGACCTGTTGTCATCTCAAAATGAGGATGTCTAGATAACCAGTAGGTACTGGACACACTAGGAAATAGCTTCCATGTGAAGAGAAATGGTGTCTGCTGAGATTCAATGTTATTGTCCCAGTGTCGTGCATCACTCCTGGAATATAATATGGGTTCAGTTAGAATTTGTTGAGTGTAGTTAATTAATAGTATATTTTGCAGGGGTAAAAAAGATCACCTTTGCAGATCATATAGAGTGAAAAAGGAAGAACTGTGTAAACCTTGAAAATGTCTGCATTTATAAGTAGGTTTGCCATTGTCTCTTACCAATGATAACTGTTGATCAAATACTTAGCAAAAATAAAGAAAGACTAATTTTAAGTTATTGTAAGAATTTTCTTTCTCAATAAAACATTTGTAAAAATTTTTCTGGTGAAATTAAATGTGTAAAATTTAATGATATTAGTGAATTTAGTCAAATGTGACCATAGAACATATAATTTATCATTCAGTTTTACATAGAAAATTAAGAACACAGTTAATTAAATGTCCCTTAGCTCTGAATATTTCTGAATTGTCTATGAATAAAATTACTTTCTAATGAGCTAGAAAAGATAAATCATTGTGTAACCAAGACAAACAGAGAGCAAAGAGGTTACTTTTTCAACTTTGTTACTTACATTTCAGAAGGAGCTCGTTGCCCAAATGATGAGAATGTCTTTTTATGTGAACATGCCTTTTTCATCCAGACATTTTCAGGTGGCTCAAAACATGAACAGAATGAACTATCACATAGGTCCCTGAAAGAACACAAAAAATAAAAATATATGGAAATAATGCAAATATGATATCTATACTATGCAAGCTCGGTGTTGTGAAAAATGAAATATTTCCCTCAACTTTTGGTTTAATTCTGTGCCGTATATCCACAAATCTAACACTGAAAGGCCGTTTTATTCATGCAAATCTTCGGAAGAAACGTCAATGAGAAAAATAATAGCTTTGTAACCCTCCGTCAGAAAAGAACTTTGCAAACAGAAAGCTACAAGGTAAATTTCAATTGATGACTCTGGGTTGTGTTTCTTCTTCCGTCACACAAAATCAAGAAAAGCGTTGCCAAAAGAGCATTTGGGGTAAGAAAACAAAGCTCCAGACTTTCTTCCTCCTTCCAAAATCTAATTCCTAGTCTGTACAACAAACAGTTGTTGGAAACTCATGATTTGTTGATTCAATTATTATTACTTTAGTAGCCGTAATCTACTAAGGATTTGATTGAATTGAGGTAAAGGCCAAAATACAGTGTCTGATTTTATTTCATTCTTGCAAAGCTTCAAATTTACTTTGGATTCTATGCAGATATAGTGCAAGATTATTAATATAAAACATTTTAAATTAAAAATATACAAAAAAGTATATCAACCAATTGTAAAGCAAAAAAAGCATCACATTATAGCATCATTTAATCATGTGTTTCATCACCAACTTTCAATGAGTTAAAGCGCCCAGTCTATTCTCTTCTTGAGCTTTGTTATATTTCAGCAGGATGGGGAATCACTTGGACAATTTGTGCCAGTGGAAAGATTAGGCCTCAAAATATATCTTTTGGAAGAAGGAGCAGAAGGAACCACAGCTAATTAAAATTATAACCGTGTCAACTACAAGGATAGATTGATGGATGCATTTATTTTTGTATAAACAGAGAAAGAGTGAATATACCCTATTGTGAATAATTCCACTTCTAGATATACTTTATAGAAATGAGTGCCTATGTGTACCAGGAAACATGACAAGAAAGATCGTAAGGAAAAATGTTCACTGACAGGAGATTGGTTAAATACTGTGTGTTAGAATCACCAATGGAATACTATGCAACAATAAATGTGAGTGAATAAAAGAGTTACATATAATAATATTGATCATTTTTATGGCAAAGAGTCTAAAAAATAAGGCAGATATACAAAATGTATATCGTATAATTCCATAAAATTTAAAAACTGGGAAAATTTAGGTAGAAATAATTGAATAGCACTTGCTATGGACTGAATATCTATGTCTTCCCAAAATTCATATGTTGAAACCCTAATGACTAATTTGATGGTGTTTGGAGGTGGGGCCTTTGGGTGGTGAGTAAGTCATGTCAGTGGAGCCCTCGTGATGGCATTAGTGTCTTTATAAGAAGAAACAGGAGAGAGCTTGCTTGCTTTCCATGCGCTCTGCCATGTGAAGATACGATGAGAAGACAACTGTCTGCAAACCAGGAAATGGGCCTTCACCAAGCATCAAATCTGCCGGCACCTTGATCGTGAACTTCCCGGCCTGCAGAACTGTGAGAAATAAATGTCTGTTGTTGAAGCCACCCCGTCTATGGTAGTTTGTCATAGCAACCTGAGCAGACTAATGCAGTACCCTAAAATGAAAAACAAGGATTGCAATGCGAGTCACTTAGAGGAGTTAATTTTAGAGGAGGAGCTAGTTACTAGGAAGAGGCACATTGGGGGAGGGGTTTTGGAGTGCTGGCAATATTCTATTCCTTGATCTGTGTGGTCGTTATATAGGTGAATATTTTATGGTAATTTGTTAAGCAATACATTTATGGTTTTATGTACTCTTCAGCATGTGGTTTATATTTCACAATGTCTGATTAAAAACAAGGAGAAAGACCCAAAAGGGAACAAGAAAATAAATAATTTTTAAGGTAATATTTAAGGAAGGTTAATCTCAAATGTGATAAAGCAGAACTGAAGATCTGGGCATGTTTTCCATCCATGGGCAGTCTTGTCTTGCCAGGTTGTGCTCAGTCTATTGCTTTGCACATAGCTAGTTAGCTAAAATGTAATGTGTGCTACGACTACTGGGATGATAAATGTAGACTCCTCGTAAGACACATGGCTGGCAAATGTAAAACAAATTAGTTGCTTGCATAAAATTAGTAAGCAAAAAATAAAGAACTATAATAGGAAGGTGAAGGAAATTAATCAGAAGAGAAAATGCCTGTTTTAAAAAAAATTAACAATAAAGTTGAGTCAAAACTAATTAACGTAGTTTGCCTGTAAAATTAAGAGAGTAATTATAATGCCTTTAATTTACAATATTTAAATATTTATGAGAAGTTTCTAAGAATCTAATTATGTTAAAATACTGCAATACATGTTTTTGCAAATATAGATTATTAATATTACAGATGTCACATGGACAGCACTTCCTACATATCTGAATAGAGAGGGGAAAATGTTGCAGGTTGAGGCTTACTAGTATGTTTTTTATTCTTTGTTATGAGAAAAATAATGTCTAGATTTCTTAGTGTTCAGCCTTATTTTCTATTTTATGAGACAGTTTACCAAAATAATTCCTAGAATGACTCTGAATAATGTGGCCATGTAAACAATTCGCCTCCTTCTTCATTACTTGTGCATTATTAAACTTACTAGTTAAGTAATTAGAGTTTCTAAATAGTATGTATACATGAAGCAGTTTAGTGACTTGCGACAGCAGAAGTATGATTAGGGAGAAAGCCAATGAGGTGTTTATCTCCATAGCTAAAGTGAAGTGAAGAGTTTAGGCAATCACTTGCTTAATTCAAGCATTAAAACTGTTTTTGCTTCAATTGCCCAGATAATCAAAATCAAGCTGCTGGGAATTTTGCCTAAATTTTCTCAGCACTTTGTTCCATATTTAAGTGGATTTGCCCACAGAAATGTAATTTCTGAATTTTGTAGTGTTATTATCAATAGGGAAAGCAATGGAACTTGCTACTGTCACCACTCAAATATTGGGGTAACTGGATTAAATCAAAAACTGAAGGTTTTTCAAGCTTTGTTTTGAATTACTCAAGTTATCTTCTGTTCTTTGCCTCTACCACGTGTCCCTCTTTTGTTCTTCTTCTTGTCTCTTATCACTTTTATTTCTAACACACACATACAAACACACACAAAACACACACATTCACAAACTACCCAACTCCTTCCAGAATGTTAGTCATTAATGTATGCTGTGATATCTCATATTTGGAGGTATCCTTAGCTTGGTGAAAGAGTACATGTTTAGTGACAAATTGCCTTAAGAATCAAGAATTATTAGAGAAAAGAACTCACTGGAGTTACTCAGGAGGAGAAGGACAAGCAACTTGCAGACAATGGATACCATGCTGTGTTCAAGCATCAGTAAGACATCCATTGTGGACAGACTGTAGAGGTATTTGTAGTGCAGGAGTAGACGGACTATGACAGTGGAATGTCAAGAGACGATTATATAGAGAAGCAGAGTGCGAATGAACTGTGTGGACTTCCTGGTCTGTTCAATAGGTACCACCAAAGTTTTCTATGTGGGAAAGAGACTTAACTAGAGTTCTGAGTGGATCATACAGATAGCAAGGAGAATGCACTAAAGTGGAGAGAAAAGAGTGACAGGGAAAACAATCAGAAGACAATTAGAAGAGCCCAGGCTTGAAATAAAGCAATAGTAATAGGTATAGAGCAGAGTACAGATTTTTGGAATAATTCTCAGGGATAATAGACAGAAATTGTAGCATATTGGTGATAGGAGATTATCTAAGGAAAGTGTATACAGTCATATGTCACTGAAGGACGGGGATACAGTCTGAAAAAAATGCGTTGTTAGGCGATTTTGTTGTGAACACCATAGAATGTACTTGCTCAAATCTATATGGTATAGCCTACTACACACCTAGGCTATATGGTACTAATCTTATGGGACCACTGTCGTATATGCGGTCCATCATTGACCTTATGCAGCTCATGACTGTATAAACAAAATGAGAAGCAGAGCCAGATCAAAATTCTTGGAATCAGAAAATTATAGTGAGGCAACAAAGATGGAAATACTAATGAACTAAACTGCTAATAAATAGTTAGAGAAGAGAATCATAGGGAAATTCGAGCCTTTGTCCTTGAACCTTTTCTTCAAAAGGTAGGCATAATTAAAAGTATATTGTTCAGGAATTATATTAATTCCTTTTCAGTTGCTTCAACTCAAACATAGCAAGTGAATGGATCAAATATTTAAATGCGTAATAAAACCTAAAAAAAAGGCAAATTACTACCAGTTTTAAATGCATAGAATAGATAGGAACATTTGTTTCCTATTCATATTTATTGGAATTTCTGGGAAAAACTAATCATTATTTTCTTTGATTATATTTTATAGAAAAGTTTTTATATTACTTTGATGTAAATGTATGTATTTTTCAAAATTAAGCATTTTGAAATTTCGAGTTATCAGAGGAAATGGGAACTTTTCCTGCAGACAACATCTTCTAATCTTTTTTCATCTCAACATGAGTGGAACATAAGTTGCGAGCACTAACCAACACCCATGCCTTCTTTGGTACTTAGATGGCTCCATTCCTATTTCTCTACTATAGTGCTCATTACAAGGTAGGATTATTTACATATTTACCTTGGCATCCTTGGAAACCAGGACAGTGTCTGGTGCTTATATCACATATTGAATAGCTAAAATATTAAATATACCATATTAATAGTTTTACCAGACTATTAATGACTCCTACGTAGTATACTATCAAAAACACTACCTGAGGCATTTAAAGTAGTGCTATCGTTAACCTTCCTAATACATATTTTAAGGTTAATATTTTGAATTTATGGTCTTTAAAGATTTTGTTTAGTCTT
Source organism: Tapirus indicus (assembly GCA_031878705.1). NCBI lineage: Eukaryota > Metazoa > Chordata > Mammalia > Perissodactyla > Tapiridae > Tapirus > Tapirus indicus. The sequence continues at coordinate 7,890,384 of CM062918.1, forward strand.
TTTGTGTTTACTAATCAGAATGAGAGTGTGGCTTGCCTAGTAACTCAGTAGTTACTAGGTCCTCAGAGGTCTCTAATATCCAAGTTAATTCTAGACCTAATAGAGTTATTACCTCATAAATAGGAAGCACCCCCATTGTCATTTAATTCCTACGGAAAGGAAACTAGGAAGGTCTCAATTATAAATAAAAGTTGCTGCTGATCAGAGCACAAACAACTTTGCCCGACAAAAATTCAATAACGAATTAGTGACCCAATTGCTAGCATAATTTCCCTAGGGAGGTCCTTTCCGTGAAGCTAGCCACAGAGCTCATGTCTCTTTCATGTTGCACCTACATCCATGGAGGAATATTGATTTCTATATTGACTCTCAGAGAGCCTGACAGCCTCATAAGAGTGCACATGTGTTTCCATTTGAAGTGCCACTGAGAGGGGCACTTGAATCATTTTCTCTCCTTCCTCTGGGCTCTCCTTGAGAATAAACACACATACATATTTATGATGTGACTTCACTCATTTGGGAGTCAAAAAGAGCTGCATAATAAAAGCAGTGGTGTGTTTTGAAAATGAACAGCAAATCTCATCATCCTTAATATGGATGCATGCTGTTAACCCTCAATCCCTAACATTTTATGGAAGCAGCCTGCTCTCATCATCTTCATAGGATAATATATTTAACTTTGTGCCTACTGACCTAGATTTAGGAACACAGGATATAAGAAAGACATCATTGAGATGGGCCTATGACATATTTAGCTCTGAATTCTGCAATTTTGTCTCTGACAGTTGTACATAGTGGCAGATTTTCAGAAAAGTATGGAAACAGAATCCACCCGTAGTCAGAAGCATGAACTTGGTCATCTTTATATGTAGTTCCCTTTCCTCCACACTATGGCACTTTGATTCTGCATGACCAATCTCTTCATGCAATAAATATACAATGACACCAAACTCTCTCTGAATTCCTTAATCTCACTTAAGTGTTATATAAATCTACTTTAGTTTGAAAGTTAATTATTAGAAAGTCTTATATGCTTTCCTTCACAAAGTTATTTCATCTTAATAACAAGCAAAACTTTACTAACAAATATAAATGGCTGAATTTCATTCTTCAGGGGCAGGAAAAATCTTTTATTTATTTATTTTTTTAGTGAGCTACTGTCAAACAACTACATGTATTTGGACATATACCCCAATCACCCCACTGGGTCCCATTATCCCTCAGAATCTCTCTGACCTCAGAGTGGGCTCAATGCTGCCTCGAAAGGCTTTCACCTGATTAAGGCAGGGCCACGAGAAAAGTCTTTTTTATTAACTCAAAATCAACTGATTTAAGACTCTAATTATGTCTGCAAAATCCCTCATGTTTGCCATATTATACTAGCTTGAAGCAAACCACTGGTCTCACAGCTTCAAGAAGAGGGCATTCCACGGAGCATGAACACCAAGAGATGGGGTCATGGAGTCCTCTTAGATTAATGCCTACCACACAGGCAGAGTCGATAGAAATTCCCAATAGGGTAGATAAATGGTTCAAAGTAAATAGAGGGTTAAAGGATAACTCCTAGATTTTTGCCTGAACAAAAGGAGGAATGGTGAGTGATTTACTGAGATGGGGTGACTAGAGGAAGAAGATGTATATGAATCTAAGGGACTGAAGAAATTAAGTGATCTGTTTTGGGCATGTTAAGTTCAAAATATCTATTAGACATCAAACTGGGATACTGAGCAGATTATTTACTATGCAAGTCTGGAGCTGACAGGAGAGTTCAAAAGGAGAGCTATAAATTTGGGGTATTCCGGCATAGACAATAGTTAAAGCTACCTGTCTAGATGAGGTCTCATAAGGAAGAGCCAACTACAGAGAAAAGGACTGACAGCTGGGGAGTGAAGCAATCCAAGGTGCAGAGGTTTGAAAGAGGAGGAGACCGAGCCAGTTAAGAAAAGTGGGCTGAGGCCTCCCGGGAGCTCTGAGGAAGTTTCAATTCACAACTGTATTTGAAGCCAAACAAATGAGTTTTTCAGTGTAAAATTAAGGGATCAACTCCTTCAACTGTTGTTGCGTGATCAAAAACAATGGGAATTGAATATCACCATTGGATCTGGCAAGCTCTTGGGTGACTGGTTTTTGAAATTTGTGGGATGTCAGTGTGGTTGGACTGAACACAGTAGGGAATGGGAGATGACATAGAACAGATCGAGTATAGAAAGTTTCTCTAATAATCTTTACTATAAAGGAGAGGATGGGATCCAATGAGGAGCTTTTCTTGTTTTATTATTATTATTTTATATGTGATTATTACAGCATATTTTTACACTGTGGGAGTGAACTATTACAGAGAAGGGAGAGTGTACCTCAAAAGAATAAGAGTTACATAGTGAAGAGAAAATGGCATCCACTGCAAAACAAGAGAGTCGTACTTTAGATAAGAACAAGTGAAATCACAGGGAAGATCAACCGTAGGGCACAGATGAAAGTAGACTAGAAGGCTTGGCTACGGGTACCAAGGCAGGTAGGTTTGCACTGCCTATGAATGTGATGATTAATAATTTGGCTTTCAAAGGTTATTTCCTATAACATGAAAATCTGCACTTTTATGCCCAGAAAGAGAACTTTTATTTTTTACTATTTATATTACAGCTTCAGGAAAATATTCTCTAGAAAAATGTTTTGGATTAAACCAGTCCTTTTTTTTTTTTTTAACTCTACTGGCACAAACTCTGAGCCACCCTTTTCATCAGGGCATTTCAGACACAATATAATTCACCTATGGTATGCAAAGTATTTTCTAGATTTTGCATAGAATACAAAAATGAGTAAATGTACAGCTTCTGATCGCATGTGAACACAGTTCAATGGTGAAATAAAACACATATAATGACAACACCATCCAAATAAAGGTAATATGTCTATAATAATTTTTCACAAATTTATCTCAGCTTTTATTTTCTATTTATGACCTTTTCATTCTTTTTCTCTACTATGTATATAATACATCTGTCTTCAGTAAAAATCTGGAGTCAATTGCAAACTTTGATGGAGATTTCAATTTATATTACTTTATTAAAGGAATTACATGAAGTGTAAGGTAAGAACAAATCTAAAAATATATACCTCAAAACGATAGATAAAGCACACATAGAGCGAAATATATGTGCTAATTGCATTTTCATAATCTTTTCTCAAATATCACATCCCAGAGTAACTGTAATTCTAAATATGTTTTTATCTTTTACTTGGAAGTCTGAAAGTAAAACATATTGTCAGCTTCATTATAAACCATATAGATAGTAATGTTCACTTTCACTATTTCACAGATATCTCTCCATATCATGTAATTGTCTTATTACCTTGTTTATTTCATCTCATTTTAAAAGCTACAATAATATATGTTTAGCTGTATATTTAAACACTCAGATTATAAATTTAGTAGATTGGTTTGGGTGATTTGTTATTCTAGGTGAATAAATTCTTCAATTTTAATTATTTCCTGAGAACCAATAACATGGTGGATGAAATGAGAAAAAAAAATTATTTATGTTTGGCTCACTTTTCAGAGAGAAATAATTTGTTACCAACCTTTCTCTATATTTTACATAATTAAAATGTTCATGCTCAGAGAACAAATTGAATCTCATTATTATCTAAGCATTATGATGATGTAGAATTGAAAGGGAAGTGTATCCTGCCAGCGGGTATTTCAAATTGCTAAGCTCTGATGACATTCCAGAGAGTAAAAACATCCAAAATTTGAGCTATGTGGAAACAATGTAATTCTGGCAAGTGTGACCCAAATTAATGTGTTCGTTTGCAAACTCTAAATAAACATACGTTATCACAATTTCATTTTTTTGTGCAAAACTGATGTTGTGTTGAAACAATTGTCTAGTCAACACCCAGTGAAGAGTCTGCTCTGAAATTGCCAGTGAACTATCAATCTTTGAACAGATATGGAGGCCATATGGCAATCACATAAGGAAGTTTGAATTTTAAAGTAGGAATGTGACTCTCCTAAAGTTTCCCAGGATTCTCTCCTCTGGGTGCGCTTGATTGATCTGAAATTACTCGAATCTTTCCTAAAGATTTTAGTACTTCATTCAGCAGCTTGGCCCGAAATGGAAATAGACAAAGTAATAAGTCTTTACATTTTCTGAGCTTCAGTGAAGCAGGCGAGAAGGGAAAACTTTAGAGATTTTGAAATACATTCTTTAACCTCAAGTTGAGAGTCTTTGGAAGTGCAATAATATTCCCAAATCCATTCTAACTCTGCAGATTATAATGTATGTTTATGTGTACCATAGCTCATAAATTATATTTTTCTCCATATCTTACTTAAATGCCTCCCAAAATAAAGTTTCCAAATGGTTCATTTTTCCTATCTAACTGTGGCTAATACATAGTATAGAAGCTTTTCTCTATTATTGCTAAACATTCTATAAGGTAAAAATTTTAATATTTTTTCTAACACTTACTCGTAAATATTTCTGAGTGCCAACTTTTTGAGAAGTGTACAATTAGATACTGTTAAAATCATCAGCCTGGAAGAAAAAAAAATCAAATATGCTGTTGTCACTTTATTCAGCATTATATAAATATATTTTTCTTTATAAGCTGCCACATTAATTTAATGCATCTATTGCTTTGTATAGGTCAATAGTTTGCTTCTCATAGTATTTGATAAGCATCTAATCTCTTCTGTTTCTCCAGAATTTAGTTAAAAATCAGGGCTGTTAAGATTAGAGTGAAATTGAGGTATAAATGTTCAGTGGAAACTAAGCATTTTCTTAGTGCTGAAATCCCCCGGGAGGGACAGCCCGGCAGCAATACCGCTTTACTCGGCCAGATCATGCAGCCTCGGGCTTTCCCGAATCCACGTGACATATTGATATCCATATGCCTTTATCACAAAAGGGAAGCCACTTCTCTGCTAAAAAGGACAGAATTATTAATGAAAAAGTCTCACTGCAATATTTGAAAGCTTAGTAATATCAAGTTCTATGGAAAAAAATCATCATTATATAATGAAATTTCCTGTCATTTGGTTAAGTGATTAAGGAAAACAGAAAACTTTTAACGTCATTTACTATTTTAACACACAGAAAAAATTCAGTGTTTGCTTTAACAAATTAAATAATTGCTTATAAATTTGAGTTTCTACACAGTACTGACTATAGTGGTCCATTATAATTGAGAACACTTTAATTTTGAAATTCTGTATAGAATAATGACGAGTGGCCACACTACATAATCTCGTAGTAAAAATACTAAACTTTCTTCGCTGAATCATATTGTCTTATTTCCAGGCTTGCCCTGGTGACCAGCCTGTCTGCATCCTCAAATACATGGCCTTGCCTCCACTGTCTTAATCACACTCCAATGAATTTTTCTTTCAATCTTCCCACCGGTACTTCAGACAGATCTCAGCTTTCCAGATGCTTTCTGCTAAACAAACTCCCCTATCTGTAGCTTTTAAAATCCAAAGGCAGGTCTAAGTTCAAATTCTAATTTTCCATGCAGTCTGAATATCTGCCATCTCCTTAACTCAACTCTGACCCATGTGTCTGGAGGCTAGATAGAAGGGGAAGGGAGATGAAAGGTGGTGGAGGTGGTTGGCTTTTTTCCTTACTCTGACTTACATTAAATTACACTTTCCACTTCTGGCAAATTTCACATCCCTTGGCAGCACTTGATGCCGTTTTCTTTGCCCTTTCTCGGTTTCCACTGGCTCCCCTGAGGTGGACAAGCAGAAAGGGGAAGCTTCATTGGCCACGGAAGATGGCGAGGGTGGGGGCAGGGGGTGGGTGTGGTTAGGTGCTTTATTCCAGCATGAGTTTATCCAACAAATATCTAAAATTAAATACACTCCCTCTTATTAAGTACTAATTTATTTTATAAAATCCTTTTTTCTATGAGAAGTTTTTTATTTTAACTACTAATAATATTGATACCATTTCTTCAGAATGAGTAAACTGACATAAGTGAGCATTTGCCTCTTCCCTGAATCATATTGCAAAATATCACAGTAACTGAGAGATAAGAGTTTAATGCTCCAACTGCTTCTCTGTAATTCTAGGTTCTTCCCGAACAGAGGGAATTATAGATCTCTTTGTAGTATTTGTGAATCAGATAGCTAAAATAGCTTCAGGGATCCTACAAGAAAGTAGATGAAGCAGGTTAACTAAAAGACAGTATGGAGTATAGGAATATGTCCAAAAGAGAGAATATATTCTACAGGCAAAAACATAAATAAAATATAAGATTGCCCCCCCAAATCAGATAATTGCGTATACCAAATTGAATTTTCCTCTCCACTATCAGTTTGTGACCACGGTCTTAGAGCTCTAATCCATATCAGGCATACCTTTTTACCTAGTACCTATATGGTTTCATATTTTTACATTTATATGTCTGATCTTTGTGGACATCTTCACAATATATTGTGTAATATATAAATATAGTATCTTCTTGGTTGTCTCCACACTGTGTACTAACACTTACACCTTTCACCAGTTATTTGAGAGGCCACAATAGTCATATACAAAATTCCACATGTGCTTCAGTGTATTGCTTGACTTTCTATGAAGTTCTGCTGATAATATGACTATTCAAGCATTAACACAATGCTGTTTTAATTAAGGAAACTTTATCATATATTTTAATAAATGATAGAACTCCTTCTCCCTTCCTCATTTCTCTCCATTTTCAATGTTTTTATGTCTTTCCTACTTATTTTTCTATGTAAAAATTTAAATTAACTTATCTAGCTCGGAAAAATCGTTGGCATTTTTAGTTGGATGGCATTAAATTTATTTATAAATTTAGGGAGAATTGGCAGTGTTTTGAAGTTGAGTGTGAACTAATTTGAGAGGATGGAAACTCGGATACACAGACGCAAGGCAGTTCACACTTCAACACAGGACCTACTCTCCAGACCTTCACTGGGTGCTCACAGAAAGTTGGGGGCAAGATAAGAGATGGAAGAAAGCCTCTGTTGGGGTGCAGGCCTGGAGGACTGTAGCAGCCATTGCTGCAAGAGCAGTACAAAGCTCCCCTTAGACACTTCCCCCTACAGAAAATAAGCCTTATGCCCCAAGAGGATAATCAGTGAAATCCACACTCCCAGTGTGTGGATGATGACTCTTTGCAGCTGGGAAAAGGGTAAAAGAAAAAATCCACCATCCCTGTGCGTGGAGTGTGCCCAGCATCCTATACAAATACTATTATGTTTCCAACCTTTGAGAGAGTAGCAGAAAAATCTCTATATAAACCCACTGAAGATACAATACAGAGTTTGGCTACCATGGGGAGGAGAGAAATGATCACTGAGAAAGCTGCATTTTGAAACCTAGGAACACAGAGCCTGTGTGACACTGAGGCTGGGCAAGATATTAGAGAATACAGCCTGCCCCCCTGCCCCAAGCCAGGAAACTTCAGGAATGAGAAATAGCAGACTACCACTGGAGAAGGGGCAAGAGGTTGGAGAGAGACCACCTGTGAAGCACAGGTGCACAGCATAGGCTGAAAGCTGAGGAGGGAGCAGGGACACTGAGAAAAACCCTCCATCACTCCAGATGCAAGAGAGATATAAAGCCATTTGTGCACTAAAGTTAATCACAACAACTATGAAACCCACACCTGGCTTAACCCATGACTAGATTAGTTACTCAAAACCCCACAGTAGCAGCCTAGTATAAGAAAAGACATGACTATTTCCTGGCAAGAATATTATTTATCTCAATTTTGTTTTTCTATTCTAAACCTGATGTCTGCATGCAATTAAAAATTCTCTCCCTCTCACACACACATACACTATCAGCAATAACAGAACCATATGTACAGTAGACCCAGATAGGGAATTTGAAAGAACTATGATTAATATATTAAAGGGTCTAGTGGAAAAGGTGGACAATGTGCATGAACAGATGGGGAATTTCAAAAGAGAGTTGGAGACTATAAGATAAAGTCAAATGTTTCTAGTCTCTCCAACCTAACATATGTCTAAGGATTTTACTGTTTGTGCTATGACTGCCACTTGAGTCGGGTTAATCGGTCTGACTTGGTTATCAATTGTTTACCAAGCATTTGTAATTTGGTCTTAGATTGATCTTCAGATTGAGATAGCAACATTATTTTGTCAATATAATTAATAACAAATACAATCTAAATCTCTTTTTTCTGGGTTGTAACAATAAACAGGATAATTTGAACATCCTTGTGAGAGAACAATAAATGTGTATTGGAATCCATCACACAGGAATACAAAACGGCATTGGCTTTCTTTTTTCGGAGACAGACATTAAAAGATGTATTAGCCACATTAATCACAGGATAAAAATCTCCTTCAGCTTGTTACACAACTTACATCAACAGACACTCTTGGAAGCATGATAATATTCAGCCCCGTATAGCGTATCATTAACCTCAAAGAGCAATCACATTTTCTCATAGGCCATATTGAACTATTAGAGAAGAAATGTGTGAGTATGGACATATCTGCCTCTAACACATCTTTAATTCAAGCCGAAATTCCTTGTCAGGAATCCTACAATGATTTAAATTAACCAGTTGAAAGTATTTGGGTAATTCTAAAGATTCCCATCTAGCATAAACAGTTAAAATAAAATGAAAAGAATATTTGCGTCTCATCCAGATTCCCAAGGTTTGCTTAAGAAAGAGTCTCCCAATCATAAACCATATCAATGTGATGATAGTTTCTGGTAAAGATGAAGCAACAACCACATATATCAGCAAAAAACCTCAACTGAATGCTTTCTACCTAAGATTTGGAACAAGGAAAGAAGTTTCATCACCATCATTTTACTTGAAGTGCAGTATGGCATTAAAAAGAAATAAAAATCAGACAGACAAAAAAATAAAAATGAAGTAAAATTATATTTATTTCAGAGACATAATTGTCTATATACAAAAACTAAGTCATTTACAAAAAGCTAACAGAACTAATAAGTGAGTGTAGTAAGGTTGCAGATTATAAGTTTTTTATAAAAAATAAATTATGTTGCTATATTACAGCAATTAATAAGAGGACATTGGAAAAACAGATTATGTACAGTCACATCATATAAAATGAAATACTTAGGATACATTTGAAAAAGATAAGCAAAACGTTTGTCGTGAAACCTCCCAAAAATTGCTGAGAGGAATTAAAGAAAACCTAAATAAACGAAGTGGTATATGATGCACATGGATTAGAAGATTCAATATTGTGATTTTGTCAGTTGTCCCTAAATTGATTGCAATTCTGATCAAAACTTCAGCAGGCTTTTTTGGTAAAAAATAATAAGCTGGTTCTACAGTTTGCATGAAAATATAAAGATCTCAGCATAGCCAAAAGAAGAACAAAGTTGGAGGACTTTTACAACCTTATTTCAAGACTTATCACAAAGCTATAGTAATGAAGACAGTATCATAATGGCAAAAATGTAGATATATAGAAAAATGAAAAATAGTGTAGAGAATCCATAAATAGATCCACACATATTTGTTCAACTGGTTTTGAAAAAAGTGCCAATATAATTCAATGAGAAAAGGCTAACTTCTTTCAACAAATGGTGCTGGAAAAATTGGATGAAGCCATTGCAATTCTCTTGCATTGCTTGTAGAAATGTAAAATAGAACAATTACTTTGGAGAGTATATTTAAAAACCCTATAATTACTATATGACCCATTCATACTCTTATGCGTCTGCACAAGAGAAATGAAAATATATGTCAACACAAAGACTTACACATAAACGTGTATAGCAAGTTTGGGCATTAAATAATCAAAACTACAAACTACCTAAATGCTCATCAAAAGATAAACGGATAAACAATGAAATAACACTCAGCCTAAAAACAATGGACAATGAACAAACAATGGACACATGTCATATGAGTGAATCGTAAACCCATTATGTCAAATGGCGGATGCCTGACCAAAAAAAAAAAAAAAGACTACATATTATTTGATTACATTTATATAAAATTCTGGAAATTATAAACTAATATATTGTGACATAAAGAGACTAGTGGACACCTGGGATGAAGGAGTGTATAGATTACAAAAGGACGTAAGTAAACTCTTGCTGACAATGACTATTATCTTCAATGTGGTGATGATTTCCCAGGTTTATACTGTAGGGGGAGAGGGAGAATCCCCCCCATTCTTTCTCTTAAGGTTCTTATAGCAGGTCAAATGATTAAAAAGGCATGTTAGCAGGAGAAAATAAAACAAAGTTTAATAACGTGTATACATGGGAGAAAGTCAGGAAAAACTGAGCAACTTGACAAAATGGTGGAGGTTCTCATCTTAAATACTATCTTCAGCTAAAGATGAAGGAGGATGTTGGGGGTGGAGGGAGTGGGCCATGGGAGATTACCAGAAAAGCACAGTAAACAAGAGTAAGATTACTGTGCAGAGGTAAGTCCTCATCTTCCTCAGGATAAGAGTTTCTATAGACAAGCTCATCCCCCTTCTTCCTGGTACAGAGAGGGAGATACTTTTTACAAATGGAGATTTCCCTTCCAAATGTAAATGTCTCTTACAAAGGGTAAATTCTACTTTTCAGAGCTTCTCCCATGTCTGCAGTTTTTAAAAGGAACCAGCCCAAAATGTTCCTTACACTAAAGAGACACATTTTGGGGTGGCCAATTCTGATCCCCCACAATACAAATATCAAGCTCATCAAAATATACACTTTATACATATGCAGCTTACTTTATATCAATTGTACTTCAAAAAAGCTGTAAATAATAAAGCTTACCCCAAACTCAGTCTCTTCCAAACATCCAGTCCTAGGGGGATTGTCACTCTAACATGAAAGGTAAAACCATTCAGCTTCTAAAAGGGAATATCTTTATAACCTTGTGTAGGAAAATATTTCTTAAGCAGGACACAAGAATTGCTTACTATAATTGAAAACACCAATTAAATGACCAGGGTATCAAAAGATACCACTGAGAGAGTGAACAGTGAATCCAGAAAATAGGGAAAGACATTTACATAATATTTGACAAAAGGGATATTATCCAAATTTAATAAGCCCCCAAAATATCAATTTCAAAAAAGGTCAGGTAACCCAATAGAATAATGGGGGAAAGTCTTGAACAACCACTGCAAAAAACAGAATATCTAAATGAATAGTAAAGTTACAAAAAGATGTTCTAACCAACAAAATCACACTGTGAAACCCCTCTATGTGTACCACTAAACATGCAGCACAGTGGCCAAAAAAAAGTCTGTAGGTCTAATTGTGGCAAAAGCAGTAGAAACTCATACACTTCTGGTCAGAGTGTAAATCACTACAAGTACTGTGGAAAATTCTTTGGCATTTTCTACTGAATTAAAAAATATACATATTCTGTCACCCGATAATTATATTCCTAGGGATATATCCAATGGAATTGAAGATACATATGTATCAAAGGACATGTATAGATTCCTCATAACAGCATTCTTCATGATAATTAAAAGTCATAACAACCCAAATATTCATCAATAGTAGGATGAATATATAAATCACAATATTCTCATATAATGGAATATTATATATTTATAGTAAGGACTACTATCTTTGCATGAGTTACACGTGCAAAACATATATGAATCTCACAAACATAATTTTGTGCAAAGAAAACCAGACACAAAGAGTACAAACTGTAGGGCTGGCCCGCTGGCGTAGGGGTTATGTTCGCATGCTCTGCTTTGGTGGTCTGGGGTTCACAGGTTCAGATCCCAGGCGCAGACTGTCACACCGCTTGTCAAGCCATGCTGTGGCGGCATCCCATATAAAGTAGAGGAAGATGGGCACAGATGTAGCCCAGGGCCAATCTTCCTCAGCAAAAAGAGGAGGATTGTCAATGGATGCTAGCCCAGGGCTGGTCTTCCTCACACACACGAAAAAGAGTACAAACTGTATGATTCTAGGCATATAAAGAGACAATCCTGGCAAAACTAATCCACAGTAATGAAGCTAGGATTATGATTAATACTTTTATGTATATATATAGTATAAATATATAAAGTATATTTTATTATATTACAATTCCTTTATTATATTACTCTAATTATAGGATGAAGGTTTAATGATTGACAGGGGCCATATCAGGAGACTGGTATTTCATTTCTTGTCTTAGGTTTTACTTAGCTTTGTGATAATTCATGGTTCTGTCCATTTCTGCCTTGTGCATTTTTCTGTATGTTCATCACATTCAATAGAAAGTTAAACAAACCAACAAAGAGAAAGAAAACATTTTAAAAGTGGTATGCTAATTTGGGAGATATCAGGGACAGAACAAATTATGAAGTTGTGCCCATTTTGTTGTATTTTATTTTGGGGACAGCAGAGGGAAAAAGAAATCAGAGCAGGAAGAGGAGGAAGTCGTCCCCACAGTGAAAGTAGCCCACCTCTTGAGTCAGTAAGAAATAAAATAACTCATAGGGAAGTAAACTTGGAGTATTACCAGCCAAGGTCCCCCTGGACCTGAGATTAGTTGATTACTCTGCTGTGGGAACATTCCTTGACCCCGTTTGCAAAGAGGGGATGAGAAATTTCAGTGTCCAAAATATAACAACAAATATTTTCACTCTGAGCACAAGCGCAAGATACGTGAAATGTTCATTTTTATTTTCTCTTTCCTCCTCCCTCAAATATTCACCAACTCTCTTCCTAAATCTTTATTTTTCCTTTTAAAATTGGTTATACTGAATTATGTTCTTCAGTTTTGAAAGTGGTATGCATTGAACTTAAATTGGTGATGGATTGAGTAGTATCATTACACCAGGCTCAGTTTATCCTTTATTCAAGATCTGATTACCTGCCACTCTGATGGGTCTTAGCCAATTGCTTCCTTCTAGACCAGCACAATCTTTCTGCTGGTTCATGCCATTCTAGTGGGTGAATAGCCACAGCTGCTTTCTTTGTTTCTGCAGCCACCGCAGAACTAGAAGCCCTCACAGGCAGAGCCAGCTGACAAGAGAGCCCGCTCTGCTTTCTCTCTGACCATACTGCACGCAGAAGCCCTGGCTTCTTCAGTGGGTGCCTGGAAGGGCTGTGCAGCAGAAGACAGAATGCCAGGGAGGAAACACCTCTCGAGGGATTCTAAACAAGTGAGAAGGGAATCTAGGGCCATCCAGAAACTCGACGGTGCCATAATACATCTCTGGAGACACAGCACTTGACTGAGAAAGCAGATGTGTTTACAGGGAAGCTGTAGCCAGCTGGTTAACACACTGCATTATATTTGCTCTTCCCTGCCTTTCTTTCCAATTTTTCAATCCATTTTCCCTGGGATTGAATCCCTCCAATAAAGCATTATCATGTAAGCTTTGGCTTCAGGCACTGTTTTTTTAAGGATTCCAGGTTAAGTCAGTCATCGTGACATTTTTTCCATAGTCTCTACTCTAAACAATGACAACAGGGTTAGTGGATAGAGATTATTTTGTTAAAATGGAGATTTTCTGTTTTAGTGAGTTAATCTATATAGTGATAAAATGGTGACTTTTTTGTTCATTATCTTGTTAATCATCCATATTAGGTGACTAAGCTAAATGATTCAGTCAGTTATGAATAAAATGTTAAAAAATAAGACAACTGGAAGGAAAAAAGCCCCAGTGCTTGGTAAACACTTAATTATTTTGAAAAGAAATGCATGAATAATGAATTTTGTGATCCATTTTTTTTTCCCTGCTTGTTACGTTTCCTAGTAGTTCAACATTATTGTCAACCCTAGATTATAATATAGTCAAACACAATGTACTGCATTACACAACGTAGTCTTTTCAGCTTATGAACATCTTACTGGACATACTTGAGTTAAGGTCTCAAATACATGATTTTTATTGGACTGTCTTTTCCAAGGGTTCTTAGAGGATTAAGAAAATGTGCTGACCCAGGCAGACGAAGATGACACAAGGATCCGTGGCAGTTCACTGGCATTAAGTCGTTTATCAAATGCTGACAAATGACTGATAATTTGTATTGATTCCCTAGCTGAACTTAGTGAACCGAGAAGCCAAATCCCAGAGCACATTGAACTGGAATTGGAAACTCGACTACTATCAAATCAAAGTCAAGTTAAGCTGAACCTCTCCTTATTTCTGTACATTCAGCTCTGCATTTTCTATTAAATTGAACAAAACACTTGGTATAATTGCTGTAGATAACAAGTAAGTTTTTGCTTTTAGGAACCAAATTGGACGAAGAGTTTTATGAAGTTGCAGAGGGCTCCAAGCTTGTATTTTGAAATGGACCCTTTCTACCAGGGTCAAAGTTTAATTGCTTGAAACTAGCAAAATTTCACTTGTTTAAGAACAATTTCAAAATATACTTCTTGAAATTTTTGTTGCCTTTTTAAGCATGCTATGAAGTGATATATTTATTGCATAATATACTGAAAAAAGTCCACGTTTCTACCAATAATCTGTCATTTCGTATGTGCTTTAAGAATGTACTTAGGATCATGTGATATAAAGGTATTTTTATCCTTAGATTCAAAAGCTACAGCACAAATCTACAGGGATTCTCCTGCATTTCAGGGGAGAGCTAATCTCATAAATAGGTTTCATTTCTTTTTTTTTTTTTTTTTTTTGGTGAGGAAGACCAGCCCTGAGCTAACATCCGTTGCTAATCCTCCTCTTTTTGCTGAGGAAAACTGGCCCTGGGCTAACATCCATGCCCATCTTCCTCCACTTTATATGAGACGCCGCCACGGCATGGCTGACAGGCAGTGCGTCGGCGGGCGCCCGGGATCTGAACCAGCGAACCCCGGGCTGCCAAGCGGGGACTAAACCGCTGAGCCACCGGGCCGGCCCCTAGGTTTCATTTCTTAAACAGAAATAAAATGACAAATATTTACCCATTTATAGAATTCCATGGAAACTTGTTCCTCTTTTCATCTTTACTATGCTAAGAAAATACATTTAAATAAATTATATACTCTAATGTATATTATAATACTTGTACCTGTAGTTATTCTCTTCTATACTCTGTGGACTTTTCTGGAGATTTATCTGATAATGTACTTTATATCTGAAATGCATTAAAATTTTCTTTTTGTGAGGAAGATTGGCCCTGAGCTAACATCTGTGCCAATACTCCTCTATTTTGTATGTGGGATGCCACCACAGCATGGCATAATGAGTGGTGTGTAGGTCTGCACCCAGGATCCAAACCCGTGAACCCCAGGCCACCAAAGCAGAGCGTGTGAACTTAACCAGTAGGTCAGCGCCATGAAATGCATTAAAATTTTTAATATGAATGAATTACACTTTATGACAATGAAATAATTAACACCCGTGGAAGGTAATAAATGAATGTGTTGCCTGAGTACTCTTCATTTAGGTCAGTAGGCATACAGTCAAAAAATCCAGAAAAGGCAACATTTAAAACTCTAGATCACTCAAATGGTATTTAGTAGGAGTTTACTGTGCACATAAGAACAGCTTGCAAACTGGGAGCTTTCAAATCCAAAACCAAGATGAAGTTCAGGGGCAGGATGTCACTGGATGGCTTATACAGTGAAAAGAAGGAAGTTGTGTAACATTTACAATGATTGGTTATTACAGTGGGGGTTTCCAGTCTGCAGGGGACTGGTTAAAAGTGATTATTTTACACCATTTTAGAAAGATGATTTAAGATTCTTTGATGATTATCAGAGGCATTTACGAGAAATAACCTGTTTCACTTGTCTTCATGAAATAAGCTAGATTTAGTTTTGCTGACATGGCTTAAATGGTTTTCTCTGCTTGGGGGATTCTCAAGCCTGGTCTCTCTTTTGTTTTATTTTAACAATATCAAAAGGGTACTTGTTAAAACATTGGTTTTGAATTACAGAAAACTAATTCAATATCTTTTACTTGTTAATCATTCTTTAAAGGTATCAAACATCTTCAATTTAAAGTAAAACTATTTAAAAAGGCACAATATATTAATTTTTGCATATTGAAGGAGTCACAAAGTATTCTAGCAGGCCTGAATCTTCCTAAATTGCACGTAGAGATGTGATGTCGTTGTTTTCTTTATTGCCCCAGAGTGTCTTAAAGTAAAACGAGGTAGTGTTTTCTTAAAAAGAAATTCACATAAACACAGGTCAGATAGAACTTAGTATTGTTTGACTCCATTAGGCAGGGCATATGCTTAAAATGTTTAAATATTTATTTTATGTTTAAAATATTCATTTAAGAGAAAATGTCCATTTATGAAGTGAAATTTCAACAGCAGAAAATGTCTTTTCTTCCTGTGGTTTTAATGTCATCAAAGATTTAGATTCTATATTACTAAATTTCTCTACATTTTAAAAATATTTTCCTTGAAAATAGGAACTTATTCAAAAAATGGCAATATTTATAGAATTAAGAAAAAAATACATATTATCATGGATAGGTGGTCCCTTTAGGGCTAACATCCATCACACAGGGTTTTGGCTTGGGTTAAGGAATAGGCTTTTTTGGAAAAAGAGAAAAATCACAAGACCAGGTCAGCAGCATGAAGATTCCCCATTCTCTCTGTCAGCTCATGGAGAGGGTGTCAGGGCCAGGCCGGCCACTGGATGTGCTGTGGGTTTCATTCTAGTGGGGAAGACGGTGAGCTCCCTCTTAATATGGCAGTCGAGGGAAGGCTACTTTACCATTTGGAGAATATACTGGAAGCTTAACATTGGGCAGTTATTGATTTAGGTGGCAGCTGTTTACAGGAATTGTCTGAAAGGCCAGCTGATCTGCACCTGGAGAATGTGTAGCAGTCAGGCCATTGGCACACGTGTGTAGTTACAGACACCCTGTTGAATTGAAGAAGCCAAGGGTGTTGTGGGAAACTAAGCTTGGGCAGGAACCCTGCTGTTAAGAGAAGTGGGGCCCACTCCTGTCAACTTGTGTCCTAGGCAACTCAGCGTCCTTACTCCAGGTCATTTTTCAGAAAATCTTGTTTCTTTCAAAGCATGTATTATCTCATTTGATAAACACACAGGCATTTTAAAAAGCTAAACAGACAAAACTAAGTTCTGGAGAGATTTATTAGGTACATTTTAAGTAATTTATTTTGACTGCAACCTTTACAAAATAGCTGATGATTCAAAACAAGATGAAAAAGAAATAGAACTGTGGTAAGCTTAGCTAGTTGCTTTAGAAATACCTTAGAAATAAAGGGGAATTATACATTTTGTGGGAGTTAGTCATTAAGTTTGTGATAAATGATAGATACTATTTTGAAAAAAAACTTTTTAAAAAAGTTTGTTATACAAAACTTTAGAGAAAAATTGATTTTGAGAAAAATTTTCAAAGATTTTAGTATTCAGCTTACAAATATCCCAGACATTAATATTTTTACCAATTACTGAGATTTAATTTTAAAGAATAGATAGCTGTGGCATCATAATATTTAAAAAAAAACACTTATCAAATCAGGATTTATGCCTGCACCACATACCCCTTAAAACACGTAGATCCATACAGTCATATACGTCACCCTGGTATACGGTACACAAGGTCATTAGGGTCATTGTCTTCTTTTGAGTCTACAGAATCAGCCTTTAGATCCATGCCAAAATGCTGAATTATCCTCAGACTCCTGTTGTTTCCATTTTTAATAGATGGGGAAAAAATATTTATCTTTGAATTCCAGACTTCAAATATTTATCTTGAAAACTAAGGAAGATAAGAGAATACCTAAAGTTCAATACCTTATAAGTTCAATATTTTAGCAACTTAGTCTCTTGTGGTTTGATTTTGAAACTTACTGTTGCCTTGGTTTATAGGCAGGTTTTTAACAAACAATCCAAGTGGCATTTAAAAGAAAGGAGTAGAGAATAAATCGTTACAATGTAATTTTCTAGTCCGGTTTATAGAGAATTGCTACTTATGTATTTTAATTTGATGAACTCAGACATTTGAATTATAAATTCACCTACTGATGAAAAGATATTCTCTTTGAAATAGACTTTGTTTTGTTTTGTTTGTTTTTTTAATATCCCATGCCTAGAGCTATATACCAGCTTCTTCAAAACAACAGCTGTTTCACTCACCGGCTTCTATATAAAATCCATGAGAAATGAAAGAGCCCTGACATTTGGGCAGAGTTCAGTCCAAATATATTTACGTGACAAGGACTCTTACTTTCTGTTCCTGTTGACATTAACCATGCAGAGGCACAATTCAGTCACGTTCCCTTAAACAGAGCACTCACGTTCATAGAATATCAGAGTCCATGTGTGGTTGGAGCGTCCCGTGAACTGAAGCCGTATACCCTACAGTGTGCTGCTTCAATAAATGCCAAGATTTTGCAATGAGCACAAAGATCCAGGTGCAAACACATTACGCTGCTAATTCTACATCAACCGGATGGGGAAAACCCCAAAACTCTTCCAGTCACCTTTCATATTTGCTACAACTATGACATTTCTTCCCCAAGTATCCAAGAGACCAATATATATATTTAAAATTTCTATTTCAGACAAACATATAAAAGTACTGGCTAATAAAAAGTAAATCCAAGCCCAGAAACTTAGTCTATTACAGAATTTAAGTAAGCCAGATATTCTACTTTTCTAACTGTTAGGGAAAACTTTTCAGTATCTTCTGTGGAACTAAAAACTAAAATATTTTCTGGACAACTACTAATAATCTTTCTCGAAGTAGTTAAAACCTACCAAAGAGTGAAAAAGAAAATCTTGAAATATCTAACTTCTGGAAACCTAATGCCTATAGCCTGAAAATCAGTCATCTAAAATATTCTGAAGTGGACAGCAATAACAAAATGGAGTAACATATGTCAGGGCTTGTCAAATGAAGCTGGAAAGCCACAAAGGAAATGGGCCTTATGCAGGCAACCACGTCTCTGCCCAGATGGAATGTAACTTTCGAACTGTGCTTCACTGTTGTCGTCTTGACCTTCTTTCAAGAAATATACTAACTCCTGTAGATAAGAATTTTTTGCCTTAGAGACACCTTACAACCAATCACATATAGCCAAGAAGTAACAGTTGTTGCCAGCACCGATCAGAAATTTTGCAAAACAGCTCGTGCAATTTATTTCTTTTTGCCTTTATGATAAACCCTTGCCTCCTCTGTCTTCCTTGGAACACATTTTGGGTTTCTACCTGAATCTGTGTCTCCCGAATTGCAATTTTAATTGCCCAAATACATATCTGCTGTTGTATTGTAGTGAATTTTCCTCGGTCCACACTGGGTAGTTGATTTTAAGCCCAGTTTTAAAACAAAGTGTCCACAACATTCTGAGTTTATTACAGCTCACTTATAAGTATTATAAAGTTTGCAAAGCACTTTCACATTACCTAATAAAATTCCTATAACAATATGTATGAGATAGGTATAATTTTCGAATGGAGTCAAAAATAATGTACAGAGAAGCTAAGTTTCTCTTCTAAGGTCACAAAGCCAATTAGAAATAAGCAGGATAATAAACTCAAATTTTTAACTCAAAGCCCTTTTCTCTGCTTTTTTTTTAAATTTTCCCTTTCAGCCCTTACTTTTGAACATTTCCCAGGCCAGATCCAGAAGTCAATTTCTTTAATTTATTGAAAGATATATCATCTCTGCTAGTTTTCAAATAAAATAATTCTACTTTCTATAACTTTCTTCCTTGAATTCAGATGTTTAAACTTTGGTTAACTCCTATTTGACGTCTTTTAAGCCACAGATTTCTAAACTCTGTGCACTCTACTCCTAAGGAGCTGGTTAGTGAAGAATATCCACACTAGGATGATTCAGCAGGATTTTCAGGTCCTGCCCTCTCCCGTGCACTACTTCTTTGATCCATATTGCTAATTTCTGCCTTTGATATCATTGCTCAATTATGTTACAAATACCTTGTAGAAAGCCATAAAATAATATTTCCAGAAACTTTCCAGTTTATTGTGGTGATAAACTAAACAGGAAGAATGTTCTCCTTACTAGCCATTTAATTCCCGTTAACAATTGTTAAAAAATTTGGAAAGAAACTAACAAAATCTAAATTTATATAAAGATGGGAATAGGAAGATTGGCTGGAAAGGTTTTCAATTATTTAAATAAATCTCTATGAATAAATCTCCATGTTTCCAAGCTAAGGAAGATTGTTTTACTTTATCATGTAGAAAAGATTCCAGAAAACAGAAAAGTTGTCAGACTTACTTGCCTTATTGACCCAAAGTACTTGTGTTCTGACTTGGTCAGCTCTTCCTTTAGGAGCCTTTAAAAGTGGAGGCCCTTCTTGTTCCCTGGAGCATTGGGCTTCAAATATACCTCATTGTCCGAAAATCCTGCATGACTTTCTCACAGACTTGAATCATTCTTTCTCTCTTTCACATGACTCCATATCATCATGTATTTCTTGCATTTGAAAGTAATTTACTCTTCTGTATGTGTTTGAAATGTGATTTCTTTCTCTTTTTCCTTAAAGATTATGCTAGAAACACATTCAGCTTTCAGTGATGTTGAAGACAATTAACTTTATTTTGACTCTGCCCTGATTTTAAAATGTTTCTTTAAAATGTCTCTCTCTCCCCCTTGCCCATCTTCCTCAATGTGCCTAAACTGCTGTAAGAAAATAACCTCATGAGAAATAAGGATTTTAATTCCGACTGTGCCATTAACTTCTTATTTGGCCTTTAGCCAAATCGCTTAACCTCTGGCTATCACATTTTCTTCACAACTATAATGAAGAAATTATTATCACTTTATTTTAAAAGAGTTTTTCAAAGAATGACTAAGAATTATTATATGCCTACAAAACATAACGTTGTAAATAATAATTAAATTTGTGAGCTGTAGCTCTGAAATATCCAGGTTATATTTTCAAAACCAAAGCATGATAATTCTATAAAGCTGTTTCACTATACTGATCAATAAAATTAATCTTGAGAATCACATAGTAGAACAAGCAAAATCTCAATATTTTCTTAAGTAATAAGGAAACGTTGGTCCATTGGCTTACAGGGGCTCTGTCCTGAAGTGAGGGAGAATGAAGTCTTTGGAATTAGACAGAATTATTTTCAAATTCCAGGAGGCTACTTTCTGTTTGATGTTAGAGAAGTGACTATTCCTAAATGTTACAGTTTCTTCATCCTTAAAACAAGGAAGATATTGTTTATATACAAAAAAATGTGGGAATCATTTCTAATAATATATGCCCATAATATTGAATGACATATACTTTGCAAAAAAAAATAAACACTTCTGATTTCTTGAAAATAAATGTATTTTGTAATGGACTAAAATACTATTCATCTTGAAATATATTATTTTTGATAGACAACACTTCTGGATTCTTGGTCCTTTTTGTTAGTAAAATTTGAGTAGGTATACTTGTATGGTCCACAAAATTTTGATTTTTTTAGTTCTTATTATTCAAAGGCTAATTTTTTAAGCGAGAATAACAAGAGATTTTGCATTCATGCTAGTTATATAGCAGAGTGGCAAATGAAGACTGGCAGGTTTGTAAATAGCCTCTTCTATCTAGTCAAAGGTTAGCTCTACTTTCTTTAAATACCTATTTTGGCAGCCTAACAACCAACATGGCTTGATAAATATAAATACTCATTTACAGCAAATATAAATACAATTTAAAAATTCTCTTATTTAAAGAGGCACTTAAAAATTCACCCACGGAAGAGATAAAATGGGAAATTAAAAGTATAAATTTGGACATCTGAAACCACTTTTAGTAACTGTTCAAATGGAAAAGGGGTTTAAAAAAAACTATAATATTGAACTAAATGTAAAAGGATATTATGTTAAAACATAGACCATGTCCAACGCATCTAATGTAAATTTTTAAAAGTGTCTTTATGAAAAAAAAGCCAATTTTTATAGAATATTCTTTAGGTGCTAGAATGATGTAAGTCAGTTATACACACGACCCATTGAATCCACACGTGGCTCATTCTTAGATAAGAAAACTTAGGCAGAAGCAATATAAGGTGATCCAGATATTGTCCCATGTCACGGACGGCCAGCGGTCAACGGAATGGCTGGAATTTAAATTCAGGTCCATCTGAATCCATTGCTTCTGTTATATGCATCATCCGTGGATCCAGATAATTGCAGAATTTTCTTTGAATGGCTTTCCTATTTACCTTCTGCCTATTACCACTAGCTAGCAAGATTTTTGTGAAGCTGTAATTTTGTGGTTTTCACTATGTGAATAATACTTATGCATCCTGTGTATTTTACAAAATTATTATAAAATTCAAAAACTTTTCCAAATCACATCTCCTTTCATAGCACACCCTTTGAAAAGCACTATGTGCCAAGCTGAGTGGTGAGAATTAGCATAGACTGCTCCATTTAAGCCAAAAGTTGAATTTAACTATTATTAAACTAAGAATTTTAGATTCAGTTTCCTCCTTATTTCATAAAGGAATTTTAAACCATACCCATTATACATTATATCTCTCAAAATTTTTTAAAATTGTAAAGACAAACAATCATTAAAGTATAGTTGGTAATCTTTCTTCAAAAAATAAAGAAAGAAACTAGGATATATTTGTTATTGTTTGAATTGCATGTTTAGTACAACTCTTACTAACTTCTGGATGATGTGGTTACCAGTTAAAGTCACATGGGAAAGTCAAATAAAGTATTGTTGACCTTATTTATTATTTCTTACTGTAAAATGTAACTCAAGAGACATCAAATAGAATGTTTATCATATTCATCCCACTACAATATTGTCATTGTTTTCAGAAAAGAAAGGATTATAATGCACAACTTTGAGCTCACCAGCCCTTCATGTAAGTCACTTAAGAACCAGTTTGATCTGCTTCGGCAGTCTAAATACACACAGGGACACCTAGCAATGACAGTAATCGTTCAAATTCACAATGAGATGTGTGAACACTAACATTTGTGCCAGAATCTTTTTTTTTTTTTTTTTTGGTGTTTAGTTGGGGATGAAGATCCCAGAGTACATACAACTGATATTATTCCAATAACCCAACTGTAGGTCTTGTGAAGAATTACAAACAGACTGTAGTCCTTACATTTCAATGACAACACACAAATTTATCTTGTGCTATGAAATTTACATTTGAATTATCTAAGCTGACTATATGTTTTCCTGGGCCCTGACATTACATTGTGTTTTGAAATAAAACATGGCTAGTGTTTTAGCTTTTCTGATTCCCAGTTCCTCTCTGGCTTCCAAAAATTTATAAAAGAAAATTATCATGATGATGTCCACAGAATTGTGTTAACATCTTATTTGTTTCATGTTTGGCTTCATATATAAATATACAATACCAAAAAAAAACATTTTTACTAATATTGTCCTTTTTTTCTAGAGCATCCCTATTTAAGGCACTCAAGAAAACAATCTAATGAAACTATTATATATATAAAATTTCTGAAAACACTCAAAATCCATAGAAAATGGAAATCCTAAATTAAAAGGGGCCAAAGCAAAAGTACCTCTTGACAAATAAGAGTGTAAAGGAAAGCTATATTGCTTTTTTCATTAGGAGATTGCTATCCAGAAAAATTATTTTTTCATACTGATTTTCATTGTGAGTAAACAAGCTGTATTTTCATTCCAATAAATATAATAGATTAATATTTATATCTCGTGACCTGTTAAAGAAACACAAAATAAACTGGATTATTAAGCATAATTTAAAGACAGAATACATACTGACAATTAGTGAAAAGCATACCTTTGTGTTGTCTTTCTAAGGATCACTGTCTATTGATAGGTGTTTTTAGATGTATTTAGAAACTTGCTTCTAAGAAAATGGTGATTGGATGCCATAGATATGTGTAAAATTATCTCCTCTCTTCTCTCACTTGCTCCATTTCTGATGGAATCTTCCCAACAGCATTTAAATAAGCTCAATTCTTTTCTATTTGAAACAAGAAATTCCACCTTGATCCCAGTTTTCCCCTCCAGAACTCTGCAAATGCTTCCTAACTCTTCTAATTCTTTCATTTTCAATGAGACTGCTTTCTTTGAGCACAATATGGGGCAAGAAGAAAAGGAGAACTTTGTGATATTGTTGCTGTTTCCTGCTTCCAGTAGATGTGTAATCTACACATATATGCATGTAAATGAATATATACATTCACTAATTATTTATATTATTTAAATTAATTGCATCCAAACTCTCTAAAGTGCATTTTTCTCAGCTATTCTTTTTATATTTTCTTGAAGTTTTTACCACTAGTTGGAAATACCATTGTGTTCACCTTTTATTTAATGCTGTCTAATTTCTTACCTCAAGAGGAAGAGAAAATTCATTACTCAAGTAACTTGGCATTGTCTGTCCCTCATTCTCTTCCTTCCTTTCTTCTTTCCATTTATTGAATGCCCTCTGTGGTCTATATGCTGAGCATGCAGAGCAAAATCAAACGCATTGCCTGCTGTCAAGAAGTTTATTATCTGGTTGAGAAAATCATTTTAAAGTTTCAAGCTAGAGTATGACTATTAGTTTAGAAAGACTCTTCTGACAAGTTTGTAGAGGACAGAGGCAAACTTGGATTCCGGGAGGCCAGTTTAGTGACTAGTGAAATCAATTAGGAAAATATAATGCAGGAGAGATAAGGAACAGGATAAGAAAGAAGTTAGAATGGAAAGAAAAAGAAAAGATGAACATGGACAGGACTAATACTGACATCTAAAAGTGGGCAGAGGGGGAAGCAGCCTAAGGTAGAGAACTGCCTTTACTACTTAGTGGTGTAGGAGGAGAAACATGAGCAAGAAGCGTCTTGGAGCCAATGGAGAAGAATGTCAGGGGAAGCAGGTAAGGGAGGTAAAGTAAGATGAGCACCAAGTTTTCAGTTCAATTTGTTAATTAGAGATCATTGGTGACTTTTTTCAGAAAGAGTTGTGGTTGTCGATGGTTTAAGCCTGGTTACAGTAGTTGGAAGACTAAGTGGAAGGTGAAAAAGATGAAGATGTGTCAGTGGATAAGCCAGTAGGGAAACTAAAATAACATCCCTTTCTTGGAGGAGATGAGAAAAACAGGCTGTTTATAAAGCTGATTTTAAACATCAGCAAATGTTAATGACTTTACAGTATAAAGTATTAAATGAGTTGCCATTCATTCAACACCTCTTTATTTGGGTCCTATGCTGTATCCCATTCTGTTCCAGTGGCTGGGAGCAACATTCATAGAGCAATGAACACAAGGAGAAGGTCGTTTTCATTAGAATAATTAAGTAAAAAAGTTAATGCACTAGATAATTTCAGAAACTGGTAAGTGCGGTGGGAAAGATGTGGTAGAACTTGATTGGGGCGTAGGAGGGGAGTACAATTTGGTGATCTATGTAGGGCTTAATGAGGAGATGAAATGTGAGCTGATTCCTGAATGAGTGGGAGGAAGTCCTGCAAAGGCCTGGACTGGTGCAGGTGTTCTAGGCAGAGGCAAGAGCACATGCAGGAGCAATTTGGCATGTCTGAAGAACAAATGAAAGCCAGTTTTAAAGGAATAAGATCTGGATTTTAAGAGATACACAGAGATCCCTCTTATTTCCATAGTTATTAACCTAATTTAACAGTGTTCGTTCACCAAGGTCTTCATATATGTCAACACTGGAAGCAATGCACACATCAGCTAAGGGAATAACAGTTTTTACTATTTTCTCAGCTACTTGTTAGATTAATGACAGAAAATGTGTTAACACTTTCCAATGAACACACTTCTTATTTCACTAAAAATGCCCTTCACACGTGAAGGAACACTGACATAGAAACAATTGTCTGATACAGAGGCCGTTCCATCCCCAAGTTCAAAGAAAGAATTTCTGACCCCAAAAGGTGATAGAACATTAGGAGGAAATGTCGTTTCCCCAGTGTTTTCAGTCTAGGACTCTTGTCATTTTTTGACAAAAACCATTAGGTCTTCCTTCCTGATTCTCTTCGAAAGTTAGATATAATGAAAACCAAGAACTTGCTGATTTATCTATTTCCTTAAACACAGTGAGGAAATTTGCTTGCACGCAAACTATCTTTCTTCTGAAAGACACTTTCTTTTTTCTACCAATTTAAGTTGCTTATGAAATTTTTCAAATGTTTTAGATCACTTCTAGGCTTCCAATTTCTCTACTACTACCCTGCTTTTCAGTTTCGATACGTGTTGAATACACTCCCTTCTAGTACATGAAAGAAGCATCTATGCTTGAAGCCTCCATTCCTCACGTTGTATTTCTTCCCAAACTAGGTTGAAAACCATTTATGAAGGCTGCCAATGACTTACATCTCATTACCCCCAGTAGTTAGGTCTCTGTTTTCATCTCACTCGATTATAGAGCATAATTTATCATGGTTGACCATTTCTTACTTCATAACTGTGGCAGCCATAAAGATGAGCCACTCTGACGCCCTTCAAGAAAGGAATGGTTGCCCAGCAATGAGGACTGAAAGTGGCTGACGGCCTCCAGCGGTTAGCTCCTTCAGTTCACTTTCTTCTTGAATGATCCCTGGCCAAGGACTGAGGAAGGCAAAAGTACAGAGCCAAGTCATTTCTTCCCAATATGGGGCTCCTTGAACAGCCAGTCTTTGCTCCAGAGGTCCCCAATGGGCTGGCTGTGGTTGTCAGGTCCATACCACAGTCTGACAGCTCCCCTTGCACAATCCTGCTTCCTCCACTTTTTCTTGCAAAAATATTACTCTGCCCAAAACCTTTTGAACTTCTAACTTTATCTCTGTGTCTGTTTCCTAGAGAATCCAACCTGCATCAGTAATTCACTTGCCTCCTACTCATTGGCATGCTTGCTGGCTTGAACAGGCTCATCAGAGCTGATTTTTAAATTTTCATGTATTTTTTGAGCCATTTATTAAACACAGCCATTATAAATTTAAATTATACAAATTTTTAACAAATATTGAAAACAAAAGTAATAAACACTCAACTTATTAGTCCTAAGTATTTTACTACATTTTACTATTATTATGCTCTTGAGGTTATTTAGATCTATTGCATATGTGTGGTGGAAATGCTCTATAATGCAGTCCTACTGCACTGTCTCTTCCCGACTCTGCCTTCAGTGACATCACTTTGATAGGTTGAAATAAGCCACAGTGGGAGTGTTGACAGCATAGGAATTGACAGACACTGCAAATCAGCTTCCCCCATCCCTCTGCAAGTCAGTTGCTAAACATTTACTAGCCCATCTCTGCCTCTTACTCTCTGATTGCTCCTTCTCAATTTCCCTTTTTAGTTTTTCTCTTCTTCTACCAGACTTCTCAACACACTCATAAGACTGGCTTTTGCCCTCCTCCCTAGTTCTGTTTTCATGGTAGAGCTTTGATGTAGCTCCATGATTGATAGATATAGCCATACATATAAGACATCGATATAATCAACTTTCTCAAGCAAAATTCCCAGCAATCCCCAGCAGCTTGGGGGGTGGTTTTGTCCTGAGACGGTAGAACCTGAGGGATGCATCTCAGCATCCACTTTAACGTTCCTTGGCTATGCCAAGTTTCTTACCAGATCACAGCTTCACGTTTGCTTTTCCTTCTTCACGAAAGCTCTGCTCTTGACCTCTATGTGGCTCCTTCCTTCCTGTCTTTCAGGTCCCACCTCAAATAGCCCTCATAAAGGATGTTGTGCCTTTATTGACCATCCTAATGAAATTAGCACTTGCTCCTCTTCATCCTATTTTTATTTCTTCTCATTGTACTTGTATATATGTCAAATTATAGTAAGCATTAGGATGTTTATTTTCTGGTGTGTTTCTTCCTATAGAATATAACAACTTTAAGGATAGGACCTGTAACTTACTATATCTCCCTAGTGCCTAGATGAATCCCTGGAAAATGTAGAGAATTCAAAACAATGTATCATATAACTCATACACTACAATATTATGGAACTATTTGCCTAATAATTCTACTGCTTCCCAGTATAGGTATCAGCCTACTGTCTTTGGAAATGAAAATTAAGCACATTGTCACTGAACTATGAATCAAAGTAGAGGCTGTGATATCATCAATAAAATTCTTAATATTTTTGTAGTAATAGTAGTGTCACTGCTCTAGATGTTTATATTTATATATATATATATATATATATGTGTGTGTGTGTGTGTGTGCAAACCCAACAATTATGCTGATGCAAAGTAATGCACTGTGATTTTATAGAAAGGAAAATAGCTCCTAGTGAAGAAATTCTCTTTCTCTAAAGATTATTTTCTGCCATTCCTGTTGATTTTCTGATGAAATAAATGTGTTTAGGCAGTTGAACTGGATTTCTGAGACAAGAATTCATCTGGTCAAATTTAGAGAACAATTTCATAGCTTTTCTTTGCCAATTAGCTATGCACGTACATGAGGTAATGGGAATTGTTTCATGGCATTGGAGATTAGTTTAATCATGTAATGGTTATAGATTTGCACTAACAGGAATACAGTTAATGTTTGAATAGTCGGATATGTTCTAACTGCTATAATTGCCTTGAAACTAGCATAGCTTGAAATGGTTATCAGCCAGTCAAATTGTTTCATTTGTTTTTGCTATGCTTCATTTGGCATCCCACTACAAGGTTACATATTGCCGACTTGTAAATATGCCATTTACCTGTTCAGGGAAAGAACTGACCTTTTATGAAGGTTATCTCCAGGGAGAGACAAAGAATTGGGTCACTGTAAATCAATAAACATGTAGCCTCTATGATAGAACACCGATTATATGACTATTTTGACTATATTATTTTTTCATTATAGCAGGGGAACATTTATTTGCTTCAAACACAGCATAAATACCTTGACATGCCATACTGACATATATATGAAATATCTTAGGTATTTTTAAGATAGAGTACAATTGAAAAGTGAAATGTAGAATGAAGAGAAGAGTTATAATAGTGTTCAATTCCTAATGCCATCTATTCAATGTACGGTGGTCCTGCTGACAATATATGGGATTTTGCTCTGAGATTTTTGAATAATTTTAAATGCCATTCTGTACATCATGTATATTATCATGCTGTTTTTGTGCTGTGAACAATGGAAAACTCTTTATAAATTCATAATTCTACAGGCCAGAAATCACTTTAATGTGGATACATTTTACAACCCATTAAAATAATGAATTACTGAAAACAAAAAAGGCATACTTAGTGGGTAAAATCTCATGTTACGGACTCAAAGCTTTATTCTAAGGCTGCACTGTAAAGAATCCTTTGTAAAATTATTTAATATTCATAAACATTTACTGTTTATGTTTTTAATATTTAAGGAAGTCTAGCCTCATTTAAAGATATAAGAATGTAAATACGTGCATATAGCTAACCAATAAACGATTTAAACTTTAGAGATAGTCAATCTTTATATTTCTGTGAGAATTAATTCTGTACTTTTATCTAGAAAACAATTTGCTTATAGCCTCTTTGATTTGGCTTTGTGAAAGCTTTTGTTCTCCAGCCGCCCTAATAGTCAACACCAACATCTGGAGATCTTGAAACAGGTTGCTGTGACAACAGATTTGAAGTTACCACCATTTTCCTTCAGCAAACACTACTTCTGTCACTCTCTCTTGCTCCATCAAAATGAGGCTGTTTAAAAGAAACCCAATAACATCAGGTCTTCGCTCTGAGTTTTCAGTTCAACTAATAAAGGGACATAACTTTTAACTTTTTGAGTGACCTATAGGAGACGACAGTGTGTATCTACCTTTTCCTCTCCAGGATACTCTCTTAATGGTTATTACTAGAATAGAAGTAAGCCATTAATTTTTGTATTGTTTTATAAAGGACATTTCCTTAAGGTTTTTTTGTGTGTGTGTGTGTGGTTCTCTAACCTTGGAATGATCAAAGGTAAAACAGGTATTGGCCTCTGTGTTAGGCTTTTAACACTAGAAAGTATTATTTATATTTTCCTAAAAAATAGAAGCACAGGCCACACTGGTATGTTCTAAAAGTGAATGTCGTTATTTTAAATCCACAATGGAACTGAGATAAATTAGTACTGCTCAGCTCATTCTGACTAGAGCAACGTTTTTATTTCTCTTGCCAAATATCTCTGTAAGTAATCTAAAATAGGTGAGCCAATGTAAGACTAATTGTAGTTTATACCACCCACAATCACACAGACACTAACAATTCCTCTTTTAATTCCTTAGCCTTCCAGGAGAGAGTTAACGGGAGAGCCACGTTACAGTATTAGAAATTAGATAAAGAAATGTAGGGCCCTTTCTGTTCAATTATTTATTTTTATTTTATTCTTTTTTTATAACCTCATACACATTCTCTCTCCCTCTTCCCACCATTCTCTGTGTCACACACACACACATTTTACATCCCACATTTTATATTGTAGAAAAATTTAATACACTTCTTAGAATGTGATCTGGTGAACAAAAAAATGTGAATATCTAAAGGCTAGGATGAATTTTCTAATGCATATAATAATCAAATGTACCTTTCTTTCTTTCCTTTTGCTTTCTCTATTCCCCCCCGCCCCGCTTGGCTTATTCCTTCCTTCTCCTCCCAATTCTACTCTCATTAGGCAGTTTCCCGAACACTCAACCCTTGTTAACAAGCCAGCATGTATTCTTCAGCATTTTTTTTTTTTTCTGGACTCCATATGATTCTATCCATATGCAGGGTTTCATATGGGTTTCTTTTGTAAGCAAAATAAGATATGCCTTTTCTTTAATCCACGTTATTTCTCACTGAACAACACGATGAAGATATTCTTCAAAGTCATTTGATAGTACTCTATTTCATTTTAATGCCTTTATAATATGTTGTGATGTACAGGCAACAGAGTATATCTAGTCTTTTGATGGGTATGTGTTTTGTTTCAAATTTTCTTGATGATACTCAATAAATTTCTTTCCATATTTGTCTGTACACTTTGGTGCCCTTATTTTTAATTGATAGATTCTAAGACTTGGGATAGACTAGTTCATAGACTGTCTATATTTTAAATTTTGATGTAAATTTTAATAGATATTGCCTGATTAATTTCAACACAACAACTGCAATTGCCATATATAAGAATACACTTTTACTCATGTCTCTGGAAGGAATAAATAATTTGTTTCATTGTTTCCAGTCTGATATATTGAAAGAGCTATCAGTTTACTGTAATTTGCTAATATGTTACTACTAATAAATTTGCACATCTTTCCACAAGTTGTATCATTACACTTTTTGCATATCACAAATCTATATTTTCTCTATCTGCCATTTCTCTGCTGAGTGTTGTATGGTATCTTTGCCATACATAAGTGATTTTATAGATGTAGGCGTAGATACAGATACAGATATATGGTACTCTATTATTTTTTAAGAATAAATTTATCTTACCTAAACCTTTGGTTTGACTTGTTATAAAGTGCTAATGATCTTTGTGAATGAATTAAGAGACTGAATTCCATCTAAGAGCTCATGAGCATTAGATGAGTAATAAAAGGGTAATGGCAAAATTGCTTTTAAGTAAAACAGTTGTTGGAATTTTACAAAAATGTGAAAAATTAGCTTAAGACTTTAAAAATAGCAAAATTAATAATTATCTCTGCAGAGGCAAATGATTATACTTAAATTCTCACCTTCAATGTCATTACAAGAAATGAACTGATAACAAATATTCCCAATATTCCAATATTCAATTATATTGACCAAATAAGTGAATACAACCCCTCCAAAATTCTGTCTATTCAGTGAGTTTACAGCATGATAAATAAGAATTCCCCAAATTCTGTAACAAAATGTCTATAATGAATACATTTTGCTTGAAACAACACTTAACTAATGATAAATTATTTAGACGAATTTTTATATTATATGTTTTACTACAACAGTTGGTGGCAAATGTAACAAATGCCTAAGGAAACTAGAAGTATCTGATATTTACACCTTCTTTTTCTATCAGTCTTGAGTGAAAGGGACTTTAATACCGTAAAACACATTTTAGTTAACAATACTGAAAAACAGTGACATTGATTTTTAAATAAACTATATTAAAAGATTTGTCAATATTATAAAGTAAGTGTGGTGCTAATAAGCCACTCTAATTAGGAAAATTAATAATTAAAGCCATGGGTTAATTCTGATCATAATGGATTATTATTAGGAATTATTCTCATCCAAATCACTTAGATTCTGCTAATATCAGGGCTTGTCATAAGCAACATTTCTTCATATTACAACCAACTGTAATCAATTCCAATTCCTGCTTCTGCATGTATCTTTAAAAGTCTGTCACAATTATTCTCTATGCCTACACCAAAAAATTAATAAATAAGAATAATGAGGGGGAATTATGTTTTGAGGCATCACAATATTCTATAGTGCTATTGTAAATAAATTATTGTGGTTAAAGCACATAAAATAAACATGTTAAAATAGCAACAGAGAGTCCATATTTATGCTCAGACATATATATATATATACACACACAAACAATTAAAAATACATTAAAAGTTACATTTCAAGTGTGGCGAGAAGGCTGTTGAACAACTTTCTTGTCCATTTTCTGGCTACTGATTTTACTTCCTTGAACCTACTTTCCTTTATTTTTCAACTATGATTCAATATGATTTTAATTAGGACTATTTATAGGAAGGTTAAAAAAAGTCAAATGAAAATGGAAAGAAAGAAAGAGGGACAGGGGGAGGGGTGGTGTGATATTGGCTCTTACAACTCTAAATCCCTGGGAGTATGTTTTCTTGTAGGTACATCTTAATCAAAAGACATGTACTTTGGTATCTACTACCTAGACTAGAATAATGCCGGTACACAGGTACATTTGTTTCTCAATATATTTTTTCCTGGGTACCTGGTGCTCTTAATCACTACTAAGCAGCATCACTTCGAATACACCATCACAAATCCTCCACACAACCATTTGAGGGATCCATTTAACAAAGACAATGGAATGCAACATTCTGAGAATGCAGACAAATTTCCAAATTCACACAGCTAGAAGTTAGTCGAGCTCAGATTTGAATGCATGATTGTTTCATACAAAGTTTCTCAGTAAAATTACTTAGCTGTGTTGCTTCTTCCATTAGAATACTGTAAAAATTCTAGTGTCTGTAAATGGAATGGTTGGCCCTACAATAAGAAACCAAGCTATGACAAACAGAGGCATATAAAGCTCCAAAACGGATTAAGTCCTTCTTAAGTTACCAGTTGATGACATTATATAAGGACGTATCTCTAAATTAAAATGTTTCTGGGAGAGAAAGGACTCTCACTATTATTACACTATCAGTCCTGAGAGTAAAGAATAACTTAAGGGTGATATATGGAGTCAAGAGAGATGGTTTGAGACAGTTGGTCAAATTAGGCATACTCAAGGCAGAACAATAGAAAGAACAAAGGAGCGTGGATCATAAATTTGAAAGTGTCCATATTCAAATTTTGATTCTATCACTTTTAGATGTTATAATTTACGAAGAAGAGTAGATACATTTTATGAGTATCCTAAATTTCCAAATTATAAATATAAATTGAAAAAAATGCAACCTCAAGGAGCGTTCAGTGAATTAAAAGAGTTTATGTAAGCACAGTCCCTGGTATGAAGTAGGAGTTCACCAGTAGTTAGTTTTCATCCTTGCCCAACTATCCATTTATCTCAGTTTCTCCATAGGTTAGTATTACTCCCTTACTTCTCAAGCTCCCTTTGGAAGCTGCACTCAGTGGGTGTCAATAGCCAAAAGTAATTAAGCTACAAAATCAAAAATATAAAAATTGTTGGGTGATGACTATAAATGAGAGAGCCATATCTTAACATTGTAACTTTTATGTTTCCAAAGCAATTTTACTTGGAAGTAGTGAAACATTCTACTTGTAAGTGAAGTTTATACGTAAATTCTCCTTTTTGTCGTTGTTGTTAACAAAGACATTTGGATTCATAAAATGCCTTAATTATTTGCATACACATTGTTTTCATTTATTCAGCAATGAAAACAAAATATATCTCTATTGCTTCTTTCTGTCAAATGCATCATTAACATTTCATAGAGAAAAATCTAAAGAAGAGTGCACTGATTTATGAATGGTGGAAGACAGCACATATTTCTATTGTGTGCAAAAAACTAGGTGGAGTTTGATAATTTCCTTAAGATGCTTTTCTGGTTTAGAAAATGACAATACACACATAACAATTGTAAAGATTAAAAACAATTTTGGTCTTATTAGGCAGCTGGCAGGAATATAGCAGCTCCAAAAGCAGAAAATCAGTATCAAAAAATTCAACTCTAGGAACACTTAGTTCCATCTGAAAGCAAGACTACAGAAACTATAAGGAAAACATCTGTCTCCAATGAACACAATGTTTACAGCTTTAAAAATTACAACAATTAACATTTTTTGCTGTATTTTATTAAAATGTTGGCAAGTTATGTACAATAGGAAACTTAGAAGCTGTAATACTGATCTCAAACAACTTATAAGAGAGAAATGATAATAAAGAAGCAAATCATTCTTATAAAAGAAATGTATCCCTACGCTTACTAAAATTAATGAAGATATGGTTAAAATTAGAAGATTTACCAAAATGCCAAAGCAGAAATCATTTTACAGAAAAAAAGGTGAAATAAATAAAGCACTTAAAACTAAAGGCTAGAACATCAAATAAAATGAATTGCTAGTTTAGGTAGAATATCCCCTGTTATACAATATATTCTGCCAATTTGAAATTGAAGAAGATATAAAAAACAGTACTTGAAAATATTCTGTGTGCTCACTGAAAAAGATGAGGCATAAAATTGTATAGGAACATCAAAAATGAGATGAGAAGGAACTTGGGGTGCCACTGGCATGCTCATAACGGAAAGAGCAAAAAGCTCTTTAAGTGCTCAAGGACACGGGCATAAAATGAGATCTAACAGGGAAGAGCAAAGAACTGTACTGAAAGATGTTCCCAGCAGGAAGAATCATTTCCAAGGGATTTTTATTTTCATCAAATCAAGTCAATACATGAAAGTGGAGAGAGCATCCCATAATTAAAATAAAAAAATAGTTCCCACTATTTAAGAGGCCTGGTTTATGGATGTTGACAAATGGTTGCAGACTCTTTGTTACCTGGTGATAGAAAATGAGAAATAAATTTCACTCATTTCTTGTGGAGGTAAATGGAATAAATCTGCCATTCTAAATATTGTTCTTAAAATATATTGTTAACAGTATAACGTGCATCTTTGCATATGAACTATAAATGATGCTATACTTAATCTCTAAACGTTTTTTAATTACAGATCTTTGGGCTCTTCTCACTATATTTTTAAAATAAATATATCCACTACTCTAATGTAGTAAGGTTTTGTTTCACTTTCAGTCTGAATAAAGAAATATTATTGAGCACTAACATAAAGTGAGTATTGTCGATTATGTTGGTCTTTTTGCTATGATCCATGCATTGAACGAATATGGGGTATCATAACACTTAGTCTTGAGAATGTAGCACTGAAGAAAAGGCAGATGATAGCTTGTTCTCATAAAGTTTACCATCTAACAAGGAAGACAGACAATCAGAGCTAATGGTCGTCCACATTTATTACCACACATTTATCTTCCTGAGTTCAAAAGTCAATCCCTATGAAGCAGCTATCCCTCACTTTAAAACCTTTGAGATAGGATTAATCATGTCCAATTTTAAGCTTCAATGACATTTGAAAATATTTGTCATAGATTTCTTTATAGCACTTACAATTCTATAACGTTTTACTCTTTTATACATTTTTCTTTGTAATCGGCCTTACGTTATTTAGAGCAGGTTTCATGGTTTAATCGGGTGTGTATTTCCAGCATAGTGTGGAGCCTGCAACATAATTGTTACCAAGATGTATCTGATTCTTAGGCCTGAGAGAAGCTGGTGTAGAGGAGCAGTAGAGTTGTTTCGTATAATGATAACAAATATGTATATCATAGCTTAAAACAGAATTGTTCTTCCTAAGAAACAGCATGTATTCCAAGTTTGGTAGAACAGATTTTTAGATGTGGAGACCCTGTTACGAAAAAGATTCAATGCCCGGTACAAAGTAATAAGCCAAGTTTAGAAACAAGACACCCAACTTCAAATTATGTGTTTTGCACATTACGTTACATCTGTTAAGACAAAAATATTCAGATATGGAAATAGGCCAAAGGGATTGTGGATTTTTCCTTGAGTTTTGTTGTGGGTGTTATCTAGCAGGACCAGATGAGGGTTCCCTCATTTACTAGGGGTGTGGACCTTTGTTTGATTTTCTATTCATTGATATTTACTTGTAGCAAAGCAATTGATTCATGCCCACTAGTAATGTGAGTGATTCTTGTCCAGTAGAAGATAACGTTGAAGGTTATGGTTTATACCACTGTAGTACATTAACTGCAAATTTCTTTATTTAAAAAAATATATTTCTGTTTGCCACTTTAATGTACTTATATGTATCCCACCTCTTCAAATGATATTTGAACCAGCTTTACCATCTTCCTAGTCTCCACATTAATGAGTTAATAAATGGTTGACACGTTTATTTTTTATTTTTATCAGTCATGCTCCTAACGTTTTGAAGTTTATATTTTAACATCACAGAGTTGATTTTGTCTGCGTAGGAACTCACCCCTTCCTCCTTTGAGTAACTGCTTCTTCCCTGCCCCAATCATGTGAATTAGGTGGGGCTGCCCTCCCAGTAGTACCCTTTTTCCTGGACATATTCCAGGACATTCCAGTTATAATATCACATTTTATTCTCTAATAGTACATTTGTTAAATTAAGACAGATCTTTATCCTTTCCCAGATATATATATTTTTCACTTTAGGAGCTGAAGGAAAAAGCAGATTTGGGAAATAGACCTTGCTGAATGAGAATCAGGAGTTATCAGTCACATTTTTCTCACCATATAGAGAAGCAAAGGGGAGAAAGGAAGAGAGAGAGAGAATGGATTTTGATGATTTAAGTTCCTGCATCAAATTTTGCTTGAAGCGACATTATTTCTGGTTTTCCCAAGTGAGGAGGAAAAAATTATGTTTTTGCTTAAGGGAGATGATTTGTTTCTCTAGTCCTTATAACCAAAGAATCCTAACTGGAGAGTTAAGCAAAGCAAATATTGAAACATGGATTTAGAAAACAAATATAGTAAACATGGCCATATTTTGTATGAAATAATAAAAACCTAAGAAAAATCATAGTAAACTTTAACTTACCACAATTATCATAATGCTTTGAAGAAATATTCAAAACTGCTTTTTTTAATACATTACTGGTTTCTGACTGCAACCTCTTCAGTCTAAAAATGAAATCAGAAATGATATTTCAATCCAGAGATAGTACGAGAAAAGTTTGCTGAGAATTTGAAAACCTAATGATAACAGAAATCAAAACAACAGGTGCTATAATAGTTGATAGCTCAGGAATTTTTGTGTTTGTTAAAGATCTTAATACAACATTGAAAGTTAAATTGATAGATTGACATTTTGAATGAAAATATATCCAACCATGAAGCATATCATTTTTTTTTTGAGGAAGATTGGCCCTGTGCTAACATCTGTTGCCAATCTTCCTCTTTTTCTTTTTTCTCCTCAAAGCCCCAGTACATAGTTCTGTATCATAATGGTAGAGTTGTAGCTCTTCTATGTGCAACGCCACCTCAGCATGGCTCGATGAGTGGTGAGTGGGTCCACGCCCAGGATCCAAACCTGTGAACTCCAGGTCGCCAAAGCGGAACGTGCAAAATTAACTGCTCCACCCCTGGCCAGCCCCAGGCATATCATTTTTAATAATAGCCTAAAAATTGGGTATGTAAGAATCTTTTGAAGCTTTGAAACTATAGTAGTACAGATTTATTTAGAAAATATTTGTTAGCAGAGTGTCAAAAATAAAAAATATAACTTTTAAAAATTATCATTAAGCTATATTTTGTGCTTTTAGGGACCATTTTCCTTTCATTGCAAAACATTGAGGAAATAACTGATGCTAGTATAAAATTATTTATAGTATATTTTCTTTTTCTTTGGTGAGGAAGATTGTCCCTGAGCTAACATCTTTGCCCATCTTCCTCTATTTTCTATATGGGATGTTGCCACAGCATGGCTTGATAAGTGGTGTGTAGGTCCATGCCCGTGATCTGAACCTGCGAACCCTGGGCCACCAAAGCAGAGCATGCCAACTTAACCACTATGCCACCGGGCTGGCCCCTATAGTGTATTTTCTTTTATCTGAAAACAGTAATGGCAAATTTTACCTGAGAAAAAGATTCAATAAATGAATTTTTATCTTTAAAATGCATTGAAGATACTAGAGCCTTCATAACTGCCCTCCATAGCCTCTTATTTGGGCCACAGATAACACTTTTTTTGGTCTTGTTACGACGACGTGCATATGCTGGAGCTGTCTTCTCTGCTGAGCAGAGCAGGAAGGGGAGGGTGAGGGAAAGCTTTCAATCATGACATCTTCATTGATGTCTGTTGTCCTTTTTCTCATTATTATAAAACATTTTTTAGATTGTTAATTCAAATGCACTCCTCTGCACTTTGGCATAAACATCTTTTAAAACATTTTAACTCATTATAGGGATTACTTTGTATGTACGGCTTTCACTGTATTCTTTCTGACTTCTGGAAGGCAGAGACAATATATTATTCATCACTTTTATCCACAGGGTCAAGCACTGTATTATAAGAAGGATTAAATTTATCTATTCGCTATCTATCTTTAATCAATTAATATGATAGTTCCTAAATTCACTTTTCTATGAGGGAGGGAATGAGTTCTGAATAAATACACCCTACTTATATTTGACCCCCATGAAAACTCCCTATAAATGCTTAACTCTTCCTCAGGTATACCATTCTGTTGACAGACTGTACGGCATTGCATCAGTTAAAATAAGATAACTTTACTACCTCTCAGGAATTTATGTCTTTAACCCATTGCCATTCTGGTATATTTCCTAGAGTCTTTTAACTTGCATCTGGTAGTGTACAGGGCTAGGAGAGGGTAAATAGACTCACCATCTGACCTTGGAGACAGTCTGTCCAAACGCCCAGGCTTATTAAACTTGTTTAATGGGGGCAATAAGTTTTCCTATGTTTCCGACAATGTTTAATACTTATTATCCACAAGAAATATGCATCCTAAGAATTTTACCTAACAGTTTTATCTTTTACCTAGTTTTTCATTTCTCAGAAGTTAAAAATTTAGCTTTCTATTTGACATGAGTATGTATCATTTACTTAAAAATATTCCTTATAGGATGGAATACATTACCACATGAGAACACTATATGACTATTCACTATAAAAATGTAATATCAGGGGGCCACCCGGTGGCGCAGCAGTTTAGTTCACGCTTGACGGCCTGGGATTGGCGGGTTCGATCCCGGGAGCCGGCGGACGCACTGCTTGTCAGCCATGCTGTGGTGGCGTCCCATACAAAGTAGAGGAAGGTGGGCACAGATGTTAGCCCAGGGCCAGTCTTCCTTGGCAAAAAGAGGAAGATGGGCACGGATGTTAGCTCAGGGCTGGTCTTCCTCACCAAAAAAAAAAAAAAAAAATGTAATATCAATTATATCATTTGTCTTTTCTACATTATTTGTATCTGTTTTAAGGTGGCACCTATATTTTCATAAATGCAGAACTATATATCTTTTCTAATTCATGCATTTTCTACATGTTACTGTGCATAACATGCTTCATCCAATTATGTACATTATCTCCTACCTAGATTTGTAAGTATTCTTCTTTGTTACTACATTTAATGTGTCAGTAGTAACGATATCTGATATTACTAACACATGTGTAGGCTCTTCTATGTAATGATGAAAGTTACTTATATCAATGTATGTTTTTCTCCAAAAATTAAAAAAAATAACCTAGATGTTAGTAGCTCCACTCATGCCTTCTTGTATTTTCAAACAGGTCACATTTTTATATTTCAGCAAAAAAAAGTCAATTTGAGAATCAAATGTTTTATATGAGCTCACGTTAAAAAATGAGCTACTACTCCTTATGCGTACAGGTACATTAGAGACTTTAAAGACAGTGAGTGGATTATGCTTGAACGCAATGCCTCCAGTGCACAGGGCTTTTAGACACCAGGGGACTCACGTCTATGGCAGAGTCCATACACCCAGCTGCTGTCTACAGCAAGTAAAACAACAGATTAACATTGAGTGGATCTGGCATTGCATATAGGCAAGTCGGGTAATCCTTCAAGTTAAGGCAATTTACTTAGATTTGTCCAAGTCTTTATGAAAAGCTGTCACTCAGAACAAAACAAAACATATTTTAACCATTTTAGAAGCCTTAGAACAACACACAGCTGCAGTGAGCAATTAGAGTCAGTCCTGGTTCTGCCACTAGGTGTCACTTAACCTCCTGGAACAATTTTCTTCTACTAAATTAAACACTTAGATTTGATGTCTATGGTTCTCTTCAGCACTAATATTTATGGTTATGAGTCTAGAGAGAAGAAACCGAAAAGAGGCCTACATGTTCATTTCGTTGGATGGATAAATGAGTATCTCCAGGAATCTTACTCTTCTTAATGGTCCCCTTCCTGGCAAACTGCACTGCTTGTTCTTTCTGCTTGGAATGTTCTTCCCTGAGATTATCTGCATGGCTAGCTTTCTCAACTTTCTCAAGTCTTTGCTTATTGGCCACCATCTACATGAGGTCTACACCTGACCATGCTACGTGAATTGTAACCTATTTACTTAATTATTGTGCTTCTGTTGATGCATCCATATTCTCTCTGCTAGACTGTAACGTCTCCATTTAAATCAATGAGTCTTTATTTAAATCGCTAAATAGGCACAACACCTACAACAGTGTCATCATTAAATCAATATTTGTGGGATGAATTAATTGCTTAGAGATCCATGCTGCCATGTTACATTTTTAAATGACCTGAAAACAAAGTATGCTTCTTCAAAATAATAAGTCCATGCTCTCTCAAGCTAAAAAAGATTGAGAAAGCCATAGAAAACATATAAGCTGATGTGAATAAGCAGAAAGGGAGAAAATTACCTAGCGCATGTTTTCAATCTAAAGTTTGGAAATAGAATCTTTTCTTTTACCCAAATAAAGTCCTGAGTTAAAAACTAAGGGCAGAAAAAGAAAAAGGAAAAAGATAGGGGGATCTTTAAAAAAAAAACAAACCTCTGTCTTTGGGTTGGTGTGAGGGGAAGGCAAATCTCACCCATTCATCACCTCCACCCTACCCCCACCCTACTATTCTGTGGAGCCCTTGCCATTTCTGAGAAACTCTAGGATGATAAGAAACACAGTCTGAAAAACATCAGGAAACATTAAGGAAACACTGACTTCCTAAGGCTAGAGCCAAAGTTCACTAAAGATAATAATGAGATATTTATCCAAAGTCAGATTTTGATGGGTTCTATGTGCTTAGTTCAGTGGATTACAACTTTATCTTGTAAGCACAGGGAATTGAGGAAATGGTTTAATCAAATATAGAAATCCAATTCTAGTATTTTCTAGAAGCATAGACAGTGTTTTAAAAGGTTTGCTAAATTATGAGGTGTTCATATAGCTTAGGTAACAGTTTACGTGGAGATTGTATACTGTGTTTGTGAAGGTGACATATTTAGAAGAGAACTACTCTTTCCCTCATTTAGACTTCTGCTAACCACGTCCACTGCATGGCTCTCTATCAGAGCAGAGTAACGAAATATAAGCAACAGACCTGAAACTTTATTTCAACTCTTTTTTCTCTTTTTTTCAATTCTTATGTCCTAATGTTATCAGATAAATTAATATCTATTAATAAATAAATTCCCTCAGAGCACACATATGTGCAGTGAGCATCTTATCCTCTCACCTCATATTGGCAATTGCTTGGTCTAAATTGTATACAGATGAGCTGTAACTCGGCTAAACTACTCAGTTCAGCTACCTTAGTCGTCTATCTGGACCACTGAGTGATTAATTCAGTTTCAAAACATTTGTACAGATTGAGTGGAGTGATCAATATGAACCTAAATTACCTACTGTGGTATCCAGCTGAAATAGCTCTAACGGTTTGATGCAGAGTTAGGCAAATAGTGTCATGCATATATTTTCATAGAAATATTGAAACATTATTTTTATTGATAACCTTTTAATACACCATGTGCCAATTGTGTCCATGGTCATTTTAACTCATAAAATTCACAGTGTGAATAATCACCTGAACTCATGCTGAAACAAAAAATGTTAATGATTAACAGTCACATCAGAATCTTCTTTAATCTATGTTCAAGTAAAGTAACTGCAAAGTAGAATACTGATGAGCAGAATTCCCTGTTTGAGCAGTCTATTGACTTCATTCTCATGGTCCCTCAATGGTTTATGTAAAACTCAAAACTCTGCTTCTTGTATAGCTCAAGGGCATACTATTGACACACACAGCATTTCAGTTAAAGTTGAATTTTGACGGTACATGTATTTGAAGATAATTTATTCTAATTGTAGCATCTCTAGTTATTAATATAAATTGATAGTATAACAAGTTTGTACATATATTGTTAATAGTAAAATTGTTTCTATATACATGTTGCTTAAATTCAGAATATACAATGGCCAAAAACTAGGGGAAAAAAATCCCACAGTGTCTAGCAGAGGAATGGAATGGTTAAACAAATTGTGGTGTAACCATACAATGGGCATACACTTTACAATGAAAAATTAATGGACTACTGATAATGTACAACAACTTGGAAGATTCTCAATACCGTTTAGGTGGGCAAAAGAAGCCAGGCAAAGAGAATACATAGAGGACAATTTCATCCAAATGAGATGTTACAAAAGGCAAACCCATCTACAGGAATAGAAAGTAGTTCACGTTTGACTAAGGTTGGTGTCTGTGTTGGGGGCAGGGCTATGGGAGACTATCAGAGTATAGGATTTACAGTCATGCGCCACATAATGACATTTCAGTCAATAATAGACTTCATAAATGATGGTGGTCCCGTAAGATTAGTAGCATATAGGCTAGGTGTGTAGTAGGCTATACCATCTAGGTTTGTGACTGTATTGTAAAATAGCTCAAAAATCTTTTTGAGTGGTTGATGGAAATAGCCTATATCTTGATTTTGGTTGCCATTGCACGGGTGTATATGTTTGTTAAAACTTATTGAACTACACTTTAAACTCTGCATGAATTTTAGTGGGTGTCAATTAAACCTGAAAAAATGATAAACATTGTAAAAATAAACACTGATAACGTTGTCCTGAAGGTCTCCTGTGGATTCTGAGGGATTTACAGAGAAAAATGAACAGCAAATCTTTGCAAAAAGCTCTTTATCTGTTCTCAAAGTTCCACTCCTTTTGACAATTCCCCAAATCATTCCTTTTCTAAAAAATTCTTAAAAAAAACTGATCTATAGAAGAGTGTCTCTTTATTATTTGCCACCTCCTTCCAACCCCAGCCTCAACCTATCTCATCAGCTCAACTTTTCATTGTCTGAAGTCAACTAATGCTTCTTTGGTTTATTCCAATTGCCAAGAGACACAAAAACTTTTAAGATTAAAAAATAGAGAGAAGAAGGTGGAGGAAGAAAAAGGAGCTTACAGTTTAACATTTTATTTTTAAATAATTATCATTGTTTTATTTTTACCATTATTCTTAACTAAACGTGGGCTGTATTCATTCTTTATTCACAAAAGATATACACGTAAGATAAGAAACAGGGCAAGGCACAACTTTGCTGTATTGTTTCTTTCCCCTTTTGCTACAAACCTGGGGGGAGTTGTTCTGTTTATCTCACCAAACCTTGTTACCAATAAGTAAATAAAAACTGCTCGTTGCCCTGGGAATTATTTCAAGAAGCCTTCACCATCCTTTCCTTACCCTCCTGCCTGTAACACACAGCTAGAAATGATTCCACTTCGTGTACCATAGCAGCTCTATTAAACCACCAATCAGAGGCTGCCTGACTGAGGTGACATCCCCTACATGGGTAAGTCAGAGTAGTTGAAGTCAATGTATCACGCTTCCTGGTTATGCTGAAGCTAAGGCGTAGATACACTAAGGACACAAATCTGCTCACACATTCTGAGTTGCATGGGCAGAAGGAAAGACTCTGACCCTTCTCTTGTCTATGACTTAAATGTATACAAACAAGACAGGTGCAATGGACTCTGAAGTCCTCAACAGAAACACGGTTGCGAGAAGTGATAACAGGATTCATGAAAGAAAGGAAAAATCACTTAAATTGGGAATTCTGCATGGCTCAGGAGACTTAGCAAAAGCACATGACAGAGAAGAAGTTGTTAACAGAGTTCTGTCAGGATATCTCCTATGTGTCCTCACATCCTTTGTGCTGGTGTTGGTGTACATTTTTTCTTATACTCTGCTATACATCTTACATGGTTATTTTTGCTTTAAATAGGTATATCTTTCAAAGAGATTAAAGATGTGAAAATGTCTTCCATATTTACCCACGTTTTCCACCTCTGGAGCTTTCTTTCTTTCCATAGATCCACAATTCTGTTTGATATTATTTTTGTTTGAGCTAAACAAAATTTTTAACATCTCTCATAGGTTAGATCTAGTGGCCATAAAGGATCCTGTCAACTTTTACTTGATATGTCAGTCTTTTATTTTGAAAGATATTTTATCTGCATATAGAAATCAAGGTTGGCTTTTTCCCCCTTCATTTCTATGTGCCTCATTTCTACAAAACTTTTTATTTTGAAATAATTACAGATTCGAAGGAATAAATGAAGAAATGTACAGCAAGGTTGTGTGTGCCTTTCACTCAGTCTCCTCCAGTGTTAACATCTTGCATATCTACAGTACGATATCAAAGCCAGGAGTGTGACATTGGTACAATCCAGAGTGTATTTAGATTTCACTAGTTATACAGTCATCCATTTGTGTGTGTTCCTCTGTGTGTGTGTGCAAATCTATGCAATTCTATTACATGTGTAGCTTTATGTAACTCCCACCACAATTAAGATGCACAACTACCATCATCAAAGGTTTCCTCACTATTTCTTTATAG
Organism: Tapirus indicus; assembly: GCA_031878705.1. NCBI lineage: Eukaryota > Metazoa > Chordata > Mammalia > Perissodactyla > Tapiridae > Tapirus > Tapirus indicus. The sequence continues at coordinate 7,935,251 of CM062918.1, forward strand.
GCATCTCCACCCACCCCCATCTCTAACCCCTAGCAACCACAAAAATGTTTTCCCACTTTACAGTAATGTTATTTCATAAATATTATATAATGGAATCATACACTATGTATTTATTTGAAATTATCTTTTTTCACATACCATAATTCCCTTAAGGTTCATCTAAGTTTCATGTATTCAGCAATTAAAGTTCCTTTTAATTGCTGAGTAGCATTCCATGGTCATATCACATGTTTGTTAAACCATAGAATTCTAGAAAAGCTTTGACTTTTTCTTTAATCTTTAACCACTTCATATATGTCATTCTGTTGTTTTCTGGATACAGTAGCATTAATTCCGATGAGAATATTTGGTTTTCATTACCTTCGATTTTCTGTACATATGTTCTTTATTCTCTTTAATCTTGTTATAAAAAATATTCTCTTTATCAACGATTTCCTGGAACTAGTTTATGATATGTGTTGGGGTGTGTGTGTTCATTTCTTAAAAAATGTTTATCCATCTTGGGCTCCACAGACTAAATTAGAATTTGGGGTTTATAGTTTTCATCCAACTAGGAAACTTTTTGGCTATTACTTCTGCAAATATGTTTTCTTCCCCCCTCAACCCTTCTTTCTGGACTCCAATTATACATGTATTAGAACACTTAATATTTTCCCATAAGTCAATAATGCTGTTATGTTTTCAGCATAATTAAAGGGCAATCATTGATTTTCTCTCTGATTAATTTGGATCATTTCTATTGACATATCTTTAAGTTCTCCAATACTTACCGTGTCCACTCTAATAATACTATCCAGGAATTCTTTATTTCAGATTTTGGGGGGGTTTTATATCTTCATTTTTCTCCTTGTTATATTCATTGTAGTCTTTAAATCATTGTGCACATTCATAATTATTATAAATTTATGTTTTATGAATTTATGATTATGAATCCTGTCCCTATATTTCTCATTTTATGGGTCATATTTTCCTGCTTGTCTGATTAGTAATATTTATGGTTAGAAAATATTCTTAGTTCTATATTTTCAAAAGCTGAGTTAAAAAAAGAGTGTTTAATTTTGTCTGACATACAGTTATTTACAGATCAGCTGAACCTTCTGAAGTTTATTTATACCCTTTTTCGGGCAGTTCTGGAGTAAAGCCTATAGTCTACTACTAAGTGGTGAGCCCTCTGATGTCTAGTGAATGCCCTATATAATCATAAATTTGTTCCACTCTGGCTGGTGTGAACTTGAATGATTCACAAGCCTCAATGAGTTCTAGGAATTGTTTGGTTCATGGTTTCCCAGCAATCCTTCTTTCCTGGCATTTGTTTGCCTGAATTCATGGATTTCACCCTATGGATGTACAAGTTGACATTCAGTCAGAGATTCAAGAGGATGCTTTAGGGATTTTGGAAGCTCTCTCTCCTTCCCAACACTTTGCCCTGGAAATTCTAATTGAGTCAGCCTCCTTGAACTCTGTTCTTTGTCTCTTCAACTCAACAAGACTCTGGGCTCTGACTGGTTTCCCCTTCCAGCTTTGCAGTCTGGAAATTGTCTCCAGGTGGAAAGCCAGGGCTTTCCTAGAACTCCCCTCTGTTGTTTTCCTTCTCTCCATGATATATCCTGGTTCTTTGCTGACTGTTGTCCAATGTTTGAAAACTGTGATCTGACAGTTGTACAGTTTTCTAGATTATTATAATGGGAGAATGGGCACTATTTTTATTCATACCTTAAAAATCAGATTTGTGCTTCTTTTGAGGGCATTTCTTTACTACAATGGATTCAAACAAAGTTAACTAAATTTATCCAGAGTATGATAATAATTAGAAGTAATAGAATAATAACAATTAGTATTGTGACATAATAATAGCCAGTAAGTAATAAATGCTACCAATATAACCATCATTTACTCCATGCTAAGCCCTTAGTGAATTATACTTCATCTTCTCAGTGATATTATGATTATTATAATATTCGGTCTTTCCAGTGATGAATATAATGATGCTCAGATTACTGAGAACATTTTACATCACACATCTAAGAATTATCAGCATTGCAACTCATTCATTCTTTTATCGAACCATTATTCTCGAGTGCCTACCATGCTAGGCTTGGGGAAAAGAGCAATAAACCAAAGCTCATGTGGCTTACATTCCAGTGGTCATATATAGAAAATAGCAATATTAATAAGTACAATATATAATATTATAGATGCTGATAAGCTCTAAAAGAAAATAAAGCAGGAACATAGCACAGGTAGTATTTGAGGGTAATTACAGTCAGATAGCGTGGCTAGGAGATACTCTGTGAAGTAGTATCTTTTGAGTTAAGATCTGAAGTAGATGAGGGAGCCTGAGAAGAAAGAAGTAAGGGATGAGATCAAAGAGTTAGGGTTGGGGTAGAAGAAGCTGTTTGTAGAGCCTTATAAACCATTCTAAGGATTTTAGTATTTCCTGTGAATGAGAAGAAATCCCCATCGGAGTGTTTTCTGCAGAGGAGAAAAAAAAGATCTGACTTTGTTTTAAAGAATCATTTGGATGCAGTGTTGAAAATGGACCTAAAAGGATGGGAGCTGAAGCAGGAAGGGCAGAGGCTGTTGTAATAATCCATGTTTGAGATGATCAGGCTTTGTACCACAGCAGTGACAGGGCAGATGCTGAAAAGTGCTCAGATTATAGATCTACTTTTAAACCTGATATTCAAATCCAGGCCTACCTGACTCCAAAATCTATGTGGCTTTTAATTTTCTCCCTTACTTTAGAATCTCCCTCTCATTACCTAACCTAGTACTCATAGTGTATAACAAATTATACATAATCTGTTGAGTTAATTAACAGTTAATGGTGAATTTCAAAATTCTCAGGATTTAATTTTTCCTTAAATTAAAAACAATAAACTTTATCACACACACATACACATGTGTGTGTAATTTAATAATTAAAATTAAAGGTCACTATGCTTTAAAAATTGTTGGTGCAAATAATGCCGAGTCAATGAGAAAGTGAATTAGTTGGAGACAACCAGTGGAAGTGGGGTTGGGAAGCAGAGCTGTCTGAAAACATAAATAGTAAAATATTGAAGAATGAGTAAGTGTTGAGATTCTAAAGACAAAGAATAATTAATATATGGACAAATGCCATAATATCTAAGAATAGAGTAAAGCAGTTGCTAGAAAGGGAGAAGAGACCATTGTATTCATGTTTAGTTTATCCTCTGCAGCCCATTCCCCATCATTTGAAACACTGTAAGTAAAGACTTAACCAGGATGATGAATAGGGGAAACGTCTTGTTTCTTTTCTCAGTATTACAAAGAGAGATTGGTTGGTAACGTTTTAAGAATAATTTAGTTAGTAGAAACCATTCACCATGATTGAAATTATTCGTGCAGCTGGAGCAACATGCAAAAACTGAGGCACAGGAATGTGACGTGACTGATTTACTTCTCCTAATCTGTCTGATATCTTCCTTTTCTGATCAACAAGACTTTGGTCCAAACAGCTTCTGGTGTTTTTTGTTTTTTTCTAATTATGTAGAAAATACATCTTCATTTCAAAATCCTCCACTAAAACTCTGCCAGTGTTTTATGCAGTGGCTCTTCCTGCTCTCTCATGGAAGATGGGGTGATACAGATCATGCTGTTAGCAGGACCAGAACTGAAATATATGAAAAGTGTGATCTGCTCTCTTGGAGTCAGACCTGGCAAATACGATACATAATTCTGTGATAAGCTAATATAAAATAATACATATGATGCTACTCTGGGACAACAATCTTCTGAAAGTATAGAGTACAGTGGTAGGGTAATTCAGTCCATTATATGGGACATTTCTTGTATTTTATAAACATATATTTGCATTTGTAAAAGTCACAATTCTTATTCACTAGGCTGCACCTACTACTGTGATTCCAGCTAAACTGCTGCTAGCATGATGGTGTGACTCATTATATTAATTATCCCCCATATTTCCCAGTAAGTCTGTGTAAATAATTAAAGGAAACCCTTATGTCAAATCACATTAGTGAAGTAATATATCAAACATTTATTATAGCAAATTCACAAAACTCATGGATTAACTGTTTCTGGCCTCATCTCAAGAAATTTGATAGCATGTGTTGTAAATAAGTTATATTTTTAATTGTTTATTTTATGGCAAGCGTTTTGAAAAGTAATTTATATGTATTTTATGTGGCAACTTATTTACTTCACTTAATTCTTCTGTGATGGTTAATTTAACATGTCACCTTGACTGGGCTAAGGGATACATAGAAAGCTGGCAAAATATTTCTGAAAGTGTCTATGAGGGAGTATGAATCTGTACCCTGAGTAAAGAAGATTGCCCTCACCAATTCAGCTGGGCATCATTGAATACAGTGAGGATCTGAATAGAACAAAATGTGGAGAAAGAGTGAATTAGTTCTCTTTGTCTGAGCTGGGACATCTATCTTCTCCTGCCCTTGGACATCAGTGCTTCTCATTCTCAGGCCTTCAAAGTCAGACTGAATTGCAGCTTTCCCGGTTCTCCAGCTTGCAGATGTCAGATCATGGAACTTCTTGGCCTCTATAATTGTGTGAGCCAATTCTTATAATAAATCTGTTCTTATATCTATATATTAGCTCTCTGTCTTTGGAGAATTCTAATACATCTCCCAATAACTCTATAGGAAACATTTTTTTTTATTATATTTGTTCTGTTGTTGATGAATCTAAGAAAAAAAATATTTGAATAAATTGTCCCACACCACCCAGCTGGTAAGTCGTGAAACTGAGAATTTAGCATAGGTTTTACTGAAGGATACAGGCATGGCCTTCTGTAAAAACTCTTCTATATAAATCTACATTTGCAAAGTGGATTCATCCTCTACTTTACAAAAAATTATCTTCTACAGTTTTAATAGCAATCTGTCATATTAATTATTCACTATACAACTTTTTCAGGGACACACCGTAATGTTACTAGGTGCTACTTTTCAAATTCTTATTTTATGTGAATATACAATAGAATGTTTGGAAAAGCTATTATAATAGATGATATGATAAGGTACTATATGGGCCTGGAATCAACTTTATCTGAATTTAAATCAGAGCTCATAAATTTATCAATTGTATGAATTTGGCAAGTGTCATACCCTTTTAAGCCTATAAAATAAAGATGAAATATCTAACACTAAACTTTGCTGATGAAATCAAATATGATTACATCTCAAACAACTAAGACAATGTTTAGCTCAGAGTAAGTACACAATAAATGGTTATCTTTTCTTTTATGTCTATATACAGCTGTATGTTTAAAAACATAAATTGTCAGGAGTGACATCAGTATCATGGCAGAGTGAGCTCTTCCTTTAGACCCTCCCCTCTAAGAGACAACAAAAAGGACATACATAAACCAACAGAGGACATTCACAAAACACAAAATCTATCTGAGAGATACACGCAGCCATAAGTCTGAAGGTGGAGGTGCTTCACCCCACCCCCAGGAGGAAATGGAAGGAGGTAAGGGGATTCCCTCTCCCTCCCTGGCAGGGACCTAGGGTGAGGGCAAGCATGCCTCTGAGAAAAGAGGGGGGAGGGGAGGCTCTCCATGGAAACAGCTTCACTCTCCAAGTTCCCTCACAGCCCATGGGAAAGCTCTACACCGAGGAGGCTAAGCCATTGCAGGGGTGTCTTCATCAAGCCAGCACCCCAGGAGAGCAGATTCCTATGAGAGCAGAGTGAGAATGCCCCCGAGATCACACACGTGAAAGTGAGCGCCCCTCCCACTGCCTGGTGCTCCAGCTCAGCCAGTTGGCTGGAGAGCCCACACATACATTAGAAAAGCAGCAGATGTGAGTTAGTGAGCCAGCAATCACAAGCAGGCCCTGTCAGCATAGATTCCGAAGGACAGGCACAGATGCCAGAGATCATGACAGGCTCAGAATACACAGAACCTGACCCCATCCTCCAGTGGTGGCAGGTGGAATCTGTGACCAAACACCATCACTAAGCAAAAGCACAAATCCACGCCATTAAATAGTATGAAGAAGTATATTAATACTCCAGACCAGAAGGAAAATGATAGGCACCCAGAAATCAATCCTAAAGGCAGAGAAATTTACAATCTAAATGACAGAGAAGTCAATTAGCTATCACAAAAAACTCAATGAGTTACAAGAAAATACAGATAGTTCAATGAAATCAGAAATGAAATTAATGAACAGAGAGAATTCTTCACAAAAGAGATTGAAACTATAAAGAAAAACTAATTAGAAATGTTGGAGATGAAAAACACAATGGATGAGATAAAGAAAAATCTGGAGTCCCTAAATAACAGAGCTGATATTATGGAGGGCAGAAATAGCAATCTGGAGGACAGAAATATAGAAATGCTTCAAATGGAGGATGAGAGAGAACTAAGACTAATAGCAAATGAAGAAATTCTCTGAAAAATATCAAACAAATTAGGAAATGCAACATCAAGATTATAGGTATTCCAGGAGAAGAGAGGGAGAATGGAACAGAATGCTTGTTCAAAAAATAATAGCTGAGAACTTCACAAACCTGGGGAAGGAGCTGGAAATACAAGTAAAATAAGCTAATAGGACTCCTAATTATATCAATGTAAAAAGACCTTCTCCAAAGGAATATTGCAGTAAAACTGGCAAAAGTCAATGACAAAGAAAAAATATTAATGACAGCAAGGCAGAAGAAAATAACCTACAAAGGAACCTCTATCATGATTTCAGCAGATTTTCCAGCAGAAAACTTACAGGCTAGGAGAGAGTGGAATGATATATTCAAAATTCTGGAAGACAAAAACTTTCAGCCAAGAATACTCTACCCAGCAAAAATATTCTCCAGATATGAGGGAAAAATAAAAACTTTCCCAGATAAAAGCTAAGGGAGTTCATTGCTACAAGATACCCCCCCAACAAGAAATGGTCAAGAAGGCCCTCATATCTGAAAAAAAAAAAAACAAAGAAAAGATTTACAAAGCCTTGAGCAAGGAGATAAATAGGCAGAAAAAATCAGAAAATTTCAGCTCTCTATCAGTACAGGTTAGCAAACGCTTTATAACATTAAAGGTGAAGGGAAGGAAAACATCAAAAATAAATATAATCCTGTCATTTTAACCACAAACTCACAACACAAGATGGAATAAGTTGTCACAACAATAACTTAGAAGGGGAAGAGGAAAGGGATGGCATTGGCTTAGACTAAGGAAATAAGAGGCTGTCAGAAAATGGCCAGTCTCATCTATGAGATGTTTTTATACAAAACTCATGGTGACCACTAAACAAATAATCAGAACAGAGACACAAGTGATAATCAGATGATAAATAAAGTGAAAACAGAAAGCTATCATAGAGAATTATCACACTGAAATGGTAGTCCAAAATACACAGGATGAAAAACAAGGGAGATACAGAACAACAGGAAAACAAGTGAAAAAATGACAGCATAATCCCTCATATATCAATAATCATTCTAAATGTAAAGGGAGTGAATTCCTCAATCAAAAGATACAGAGTGGTGAGATGGCTTAAAAAACAAAACACAACAGTATGCTGTCTCCAGGAGGCACATCTCAGCTCTGAAGACAAACATAGCCTCAGAGTGAATGGATGGAAGATGATAATCCAAGCAAATGGCAAACAACAACAGGTGTCACCATACTTATATCAGACAAAGCTGACTTCCAGATAAAACAGGCAATGAGAGACAAAGAGGGGCAGTATATAATGATAAAAGGGACACTCTACTAAGAAGACATAAAACTTACAAATATATGTGCATCCAACACAGGAGCACCAAAGTACATGAAGGAACTATTAACAAACCCAAAAGGAGATATTAACAACAACACAATAGTAGTAGGAGACCTTAACACCCCACTTACATCAATGGATAGATCATCCAGACAGAAAGCCAACAAGGAAATAGTGGAATAAAGTGAAAAACTAGACCAAATGGACTTAACGGATATATATATAGAGAGCACTACATTCAAAAACAGCAGACTACACATTCTTCTCAACTGCACATGGAACATTCTCAAGAATAGACCATATGTTGGGAAACAAGGCAAGCCTCAATATATTTAAGAAGATTGAAATCATGTCAAGCATCACTTCTGATCATAATGCTATGAAACTAGAAATCAACTACAAGAAAAAAGCTGGGAAAGTGACAAATATGTGGTGACTAAACAACATACTACTGAACAACCAATGGCTCATTGAAGAAATTAAAGGACAAATCAAAATATATCTGGAGACAAATGAAAATGAAAATACACCATACCAACTCACGTGAGATGCAGCAAAAGTGGTCCTAAGAGGGAAATTCATAGCAATACAGGCTCACCTTAACATTTAAGAAAAATCTCAAATAAGAAATCTTAAACTACACCTAACAGAATTAGAAATAGAAGAACACAGCCCAAAGTCAGCAGAAGAAGGGAAAATAATAAGAATTAGAGCAGAAATAAATGAAGGTGAAACAAACAAAAACAGCAGAAAGATCAATGAAACTAAGAGCTGGTTATTTGAGAAGGTAAACAAAACTGACAAACCCTTAGCCAGACTCACTAAGAAAAAAAGACAGAAGGCTCAAGTAAATAAAATCAGAAATGAAAGAGGAGAAATTACGACTGATACCACAAAATACAAAGGATTATAAGAGAATACTATGAAAAACTATATGCCAACAAATTGGATAACCCAGAACAAATGGATAAATTCTTAGACTAATGCAAGCTCCCAAAACTGAATCAAGAAGAAATAGACAAGGTGAATAGACCAATCACAAGAGATTGAAATAATAATCAGAAACCTTCCCCAAAATAAAAGTCCAAGACAAGATGGCTTCTCTGGAGAATTCTACCAAACATTCAAAGAAGATTTAATACCTATCCTTCTCCAACTATTCCAAAAATTTGAAGAAGTCACAATCCCTGAATTCAAAGCATAATACAAAGCTATAGTAACAAAAAGAGCCTGGTCCTGGTACAAAAAACAGACACACAGATCAATGGAACAGAATTGAAAGCCCAGAAATAAATCCACACATCTACAGACAGTTAATCTTCAACAAAGCAGCTAAGAACGTACAATGAGGAAAGGAAAGTCTCTTCAATAAATGGTGCTGGGAAAACTGCACAGCCACATGCAAAAGAATGAAAGTAGACTATTTTCTTTTGCCATACACAAAAATTAACTCAAAATGGATCAAAGACTTGCAGGGAACATGTGAAACCATAAAACTCCTAGAAGACAATATAGGCAGTACACTCTTTGACATCAAATCTTTTCGAATACCATGTCTACTCGGACAGGGAAACAAAAGAAAAAATAAACAAGTGGGACTTAGACTAAAGAGCTTCTGCATGGCAAAGGAAACCAGGAACAAAATGAAAAGACAACCCACCAACTGGGAGAAAATATTTGCAAATCATGTATCCGACAAGGGATTAATCTCTAAAATATATAAAGAACTCACACAACTCAACAACAAAAAAATAAACAACCAGATCAAAAAATGGACAGAGCATATGAACAGACATTTTTCCAAAGAAGACATACAGATGGCCAATAGGCATATAAAAATATGTTCAACATCATCAGTCATCAGGGAAATGCAAATCAAAACTACACTAAGATATCACCTTACACCCGTTAGAATGGCTCTAATCACCAAGACAAAAAATAACAAATGTTGGAGAGGATGTGGAGAAACTGCTGGTGGGAGTGCAAACTGGTGCAGCCACTGTGGAAAACAGTATGGAGATTTCTCAAAAAATTAACAATAGATATACTATACGACTCAGCTATCCCACTACTAGGTATTTATCCAAAGAACTTGAAATCAATTCAAAGAGAGTTATGCACCCCTATGTTCATTGCAGCATTATTCACAATAGCCGAGATGTGGAAGCAACCCAAGTGCCATCGACTGATGAATGGATAAAGAAGATGTGGTATATATACATATAGAATGGAATACTACTCAGCCATAAAAAAGACAAAGTCATCCCATTTTACAACAACATGGATGGACCTTGAGGGTATTATATTAAGTGAAATAAGCCAGACAGAAAGAGTAACACCATATGATTTCACTCATATGTGGAAGATAAACTAACACATGGATAAAGAGAACAGATTAGTGGTTACCAGAGGGGAAGGGGTTTCGGGGGTGGACATAAGGGGTGAAGGGGCACATTTATATGGTGACTGACAAACAATAATGTACAACTGAAATTTCACAATGTTATAAACTCTTATGACCTCAGTAAAATTGGAAAAAACCCACATAAATTGTCAGACATGCACGTAGCGATGGTTCTAAATTTAACCAAGGAAATTTCTGAGTATTTAACTGTTCTTATGGTTTATGCTGTCTTTCCTTAAACAAAATGCAATACCTTTGACACACATATGAGTGTAGGTTTTATGCTATATGCAAATGCGAAATGTAAGGATACTATCAACCACTTCATGAAAATAAAAATGTTTGATGAGTTTTATTATTTCAAATTAGCAATTCAGCTGCAAAATATAAGTTCTTGTGTTGCCACAGTAGCATATTACATCACTCTAATTTATGCAGTGTATACTTAGTTCCAGAAGAAAGACAATTTAGCAGGATTTCCATATTGTTAATCAGTATATTCAATAAGGAATTCAAAATTTATTTTGAACTTTAATTTCTTTTGACTACTTCCTTACATTTACAAAAATTTGCTTTAATTTATAAATCCCACTAATTTTTACACAAATGGAAAAATAAACATTTATGTATGAGCTGGTTATCTTTTAGAATTACTGGTGACCAAAATGTGTTTTAGAACCCACATTAAACCTTACTATTTTCATAATCTAAAGAGAATGTTTTTCTCCATCACTCCAATTGCATCAATTGCAAGGAAAAATGAGGTAGAGTTGACAGTTTCCCCCTCAAAGTATATCATTAGTATATTTTCTATTTATTAAAAATTGTTTAAGGCCAATAAGGAATACTATACACAACAAAACATCCACAAATTTGATATATCTTAGAAAAAAATGAACCCATTCTGTGAAAGACACATGCTACCAAAAATCATGCAAGGAAAAAATATATATTCTTAATAGGACTATATTTATTGAAGAAATTGATTCAGTAATTAATAAACCCTCCAGAAAGAATCAGGCCCAGATTGTTTTATAGATGATTTAAAGAACATTTAAGGAAAAAAAAAAAAAACATACTCATTCTCCACAGTCTCTCCCAGAAAATAGAGGCAGAGAGAACCTCCATAACTCATTCTATGAGGTGAGCAGAAATCCAAATATATGACAAATGTACAAAACGATCTCATTGAAAGTGGTAGGGACAAACGTGCTGACCTAAGTTTGGAAATGAGTGGCGTCTATAAAACTAAAGACAAAAGAAACCATACATAAGCAGTGTACTCCTGTTGATAAAGTTAAGCCCCAGAGGGTACAGGTTAATTCTGATACTACTAGACATGTATACTGGAATTGAACAATTAAGTAAATGGAGAGCAGACAATTGGAGCAAGTTTGCTCACTATTGGAGAGGGAAATTTCAGATAAGCAAGGAGAGAGGACTGAAATTGTTCATCTGGTAATGAATTTATTAGAGTTTGAGAAGTCGTTAAGAGCTCGTGTTTAGCTCAATATAAATACAGGTTGTTACATACTGATAGATTGATAGATATGTGTGTATATACAGAGGTTAGCATACACACGTATATTTCCTTCCTCTGTCAGCTGAGAAATTCTAAAAGCAATAACAACAACCACATAGGTAACAAGAACACCTAGCACCTACATCCTGCTTTCTCACACCATTCTCTAACTTAAAAATCCCACATTGCTGGGAGAAATGACTGACTTCAGAATGGAAGCAGGAAATACACAATATGAGCCTGGAGCATCCTACAGTGTCAGAAAGTAAGGAAGGACTCCTAACAAAACAAAACAACATCCTTGATGATGACAATACGTCAAAGGACACAGGAGACAATGAAAAATCCCCAATGGTCAAAGCTCTTCAATAATTTGAATAGTAAAACAAATAAAGTTGCATTGAACTATAATCCAAAATGTAAAGTAAATACATGAGTCTATACTGATATAAATAAATGCTTGAATAAAAGAATAAATGGAGGAGAAAAGACAAACCTACGATGTAGAAAAATTCTAAATAATTTGTGTAGATACTTTGTCTTCAAAGAAGCAGAGCACAGTTCCCTACTCCTCATATGTGAGCTGAGCACGGTAACTTCCTTCTAAAGAGTACAGCATGAAAAGGGGTGAAAAGGAGTCCCTTCACGGTAAAGAAGCATGACAAACACTACTTCAGCCCGGTGCTCAAGGTCATCATCGATGGTGGCAAGTCATGTTGACAGTGTGTACCTTTGATATCATGTGATGGAAATGGAACTTTACCTCGATGTTCTTCCTCCCCAAAGCCGTAACCTCAGAGGCATAAGGAGAAAAACATTAGACAAATCTCGGGAGAAAGGCATTCTATAAAATACCTGTCCGCTGCTCCTCAAAGCTGTAATGTAGAAAGTGTAAATTCCCTGCTACTGTCATTCCTGTGATGTAAGCCATTATATCTCTGGAAGGACCTTGTTCAAAAGTAATTATATTATCAGAGAAAGAAAATTATTAGCACATTTTCATGAAGTAATTTATAGTTTAAATAGCTGCTATGAAAAATGATGGGACACTCAGGGTTTGTGCTAAGGTAAATCATGACAAAGGAAAGGAGAACAAAATATGGAAAACCGCTCCAAGGGAATTCTCCTTTGGATTTCTTGCTGTTATACCGGGCTATTTTTCATCAGATATTTATGTGCTTAAGTAGAGTGGGGTCCCAAGGATACAGAGATTCTGAAGATTAATTTTCAAACTTTATTACAATCATCCTTGAATAGAATATATCATAAAATCCTATCCCTTTCACTTTTGATATGTTGACCTAAAAACTCTCAAAGCATACATGTGTTACAAAAAATCCTGGCAAATAAAGATGCCACTTAGTTTCTCCATAAAAGATCTAGAGAACATATAGAAAATGACCCTGAGTGTGTCCTCTTATTCGCTATCATCAAAAAATAAATTTGCTTAAGTACACAGTAGATGGGCAAATGTCAAGATATAAAAAAAGCATTTTGACAGGTTTAGCTTTATTAATAGAACTAGTGGTCTTGAAATCTACTTTCTCTCTTCCTTCCTGGTTGTGGGCCCGATCATTTCCTGGGATAATAAAACTTATTCCCTTCTCCAATCTCTGAGTCATATTAGGTAAGGTGGAAAACTCAGAGAAAGAGGGTCAAACACCTGTGAGGATTTTTCACTAACTAATTTATTAATAAATTAAGAAAATGGTTTTTTGAGCACTGTTTTATCTATCTCCATAAAGACAGGGGAATAAATATGGTGGGATGAATCCAAACAGGTGTAGACCAGGACACCAAAGCCAAGAAATTATGAGAATCAAATGCTGCTAGAAGCTCATTTCTGGTTAAGAATCATGAAATTTGATCCAGAATCTTGGTTGCCAAACTAAGGCAACAACAACAAAAAAGAAAAGCCTAGTCCAAATAGACATAGGTCTAAAATCTAAGGTCACTGAGAGAGAGAGATGTCATGTTAATGCCAAAGTTAGGAAATGACCCACGACCATCTCACTTAATTATATTTAATATTGAGGTCAAAAGAAGAGATGCATGTTTGTAGAAGTTAATGCATTGATAATCTACATTGTGGCTTTATGTTATGCGTGCTAAAAATTCAAACATCTTAGTGCTTGTTTGCTCCACTGTTTGGTGGGGCTCAGAAATATTCTTAACCCCTATTCATATGTATTATATTTTTCAGAGGATCACTTCTGATCAAAGAAAGAAGCAAAAGTATTGACAGCAGCAGCAACAGAAACCTTAATTAATAATTTGTGTTTGCTTAAATTTGTAGAGGTCTCTTCATTTAGTAACATGTACATCCGAGTTCCTCATTGTCATTTATTTTTATTATTTAATACAGGTTTCAAAATTAGCATAAATTTATCTTATAAATAAGTAAAAGTTAAAGCCAGTATTTTCTATGATAATCCTCAAAAAACAATTATAGCCCAACCTTATTTATAAATGCAAAACTTTAAAATATTGGCAAGTAGAAGACAGATTTATAAAATGAATAAAAACTCTGATCAAAGTGTTTATTACAGAAAAGTGTGGTTTGGTGTGAGGAAATCTGTCAACAAAATCCATTACACTAAAAAGTCAACATTTGACTTTCAGTTTTTAAGAATGAGTTATTGAGCTGCAATAATTGCCTAAATTTTGTCAAATATAAAACAAATTATATCCTATAATTTTTGTTTAAATTTTCAGCAATAATGTCACTTTTATTTTTTGTCCACTACTTAATATGAAATGGCGGTTCTGATTTGAATGAATTTACATTATCTGGCTTTATCTAACAGTAACAACGAGAATCCCTAATAAAAAATGAGTTGGTTGGGAGTATGACTTGTAGAGTCAGAGTTGGAATCCTACCTCTGCCTCTTGCCAACTTTGTTACCATAAATAAGACATCTAGCTTTTTTTAAAAAAGTGTTCCTATTTCTTTTTTGTGTGTAGGTTTCTTCTTCTCACCTTTATTTACATTTTTCTTAGAGTATTATGTATTTTACCAAGATTTTCATTTTTATAATTCAGAATAATTTTTATGCTATGTGTTAATCTTCTCTCTAAATATTATTAAATGGGTAGTTTATAATTTATTTTCCCATTTTTTTAAATTAAATTTGCCAGAGGTTTGTTGGTTTATCGGAAAAAGCTGTTCTTGGTCTTTAGCCATCAATTCTACAAAAGATAGATTTATTTTTTCTTATTTTATGTTTCTTTTATTTTTTACTTCTCTCTTTATTTTCTTTCTCCAGCTTTTAATTTTTTGGCTGTTTATTTCTCAGTTCCTGAATAGAATGTTTAGTTCTGTTCTCATTATTCTTTTCCTTAAAAAGCTTTAGTGCTGTGAACCTGCCGCATACAACAGCTCTGACCGCATCTCACGGGTTTTGTTAAATCCTGTTCTCACCTTTGTTTTCTAGTTTGCTTAACTCAGTCATTATTCGTGTGACTATTTCTAAATATGCCAGTAATTTGGTGTGATTTTTGGCCTTTATGGTTCTAATATTAGTTTCTAGTAATATCTTATTTTTAAGATAATGAAGGCCTAAAATTACTTTAGAAATGCACTGAAATGTTTTATGGTCCAGATTATGACTGATGACTGTAAATGGGATAGAACGCTTGAAAAGATGCATTTCCTATTCTTAAGGAATAAGGTTATATCAGTGTATAGATATTTATCCAAAAATTAAATAATTCAAGTGCTTTATGTCCTTATTTTTGCCTCCTTGACCTACCAGAGTTATAGTGACAGTACTATTAACTATATACACAAATTTGTACAGTAGATTTTTAGAATTTATTGATCTTGCATAACTGAAATTTTACACCCATTGAGCAGAAATTCCCCTTTTCCCTATCCTCTCAAGCCTCTGGCAACCACCATTCCACTCTGTTTCTATGACTTTGACTATTTTAGATACTTCATGTAATTGGAATCATGCACTATTTGTCCATCTGTGATTGGCTTGTTTCACTTACCATAACGTCCTCGAGGTTCATTCATGTTGTCACATATGGCAGGATTTCCTTCTTTTTAAAGGCTGAATAATATTCCTTTGTATGTATACACAACGTTTTCTTTATCCATTCATCTATCAATGGACATTGAGGTTGCTATATCTTGGCTATTATGAATAATGCTGCATTGAACACAGGAATGCAGATATGTCTTGGAGACCCTGATTTCAATTCTCTTGATTATATACCCAGAGTGGTTTTTCTGGATCATATGGTACTTTTATTTTAAAATTTTTGAGGAACCTCAATATTATTTTCTGTAGCAATTGCACCATTTGTATTCCAACCAACAGTGTACAGGGTTCAAATTTTTTCACATCTTTGCCCACACTCTCAATCTCCCTCTCTCTCTGTTCAGTCCTAACAGGTGTGAGCTGATCTCACCTCATGTTTTATTTGCATTTCCCTAATGATTAGTGATATAGAGTATTTTTTCATATACCTGTTGGCCATCTGTTATATCTTTCTTGGAGAAATGTCTGTTCAGATTCTTTGCCCATTTTTAAATTGGGTTATTTGTTCATTTGCTGTTGAATTGGAGCAGTCCATATGTATTTTGGAAATTAACCCCTTATTAAACATATGGTTTACAAATATTTTCTCCCCTTCTTTAGATGGCCTTTTTATTATTAATTGTAATGCCTAATGACACACACTTTAATATGGTCTTGGTTTTGCTTTTTAATATTTGTTTTTAGATATTTTGGGGAGGAAAACTGGAATTCAGTATTTGATGCTAGCATTAAGTATTAATCACCACATTATCACCAGGATGAAGTCTGTTGATCACAGAGTGCTTTTAATTTGCATCTTATGTCTTTGTGCAGAAATTTTCCTCAGGGACCTCTTGGAGAAGAGAGTTTGATCTAATAAAAGACATGCATTCTTGGGAAAATGCCATTTTGATATAGAATAAAGAGTCTGACTTCATTTTTGATTTTTGACTGCTTACAACTTTCAAGCCCCACACTCCCCCTCCTCTTCTGCCTCAGTCCTGGGCAAGCTGATCAAAGAGACTGAGGGCTCCCTCCTCATGTCCCGGGCAGCATTTGCTTGAGAGCCCTCAACTCAGTCGTGTCCTCTAACCACAGTGAAATCCAAGCCAGTCTCCTTTCCATGCCGTCTAAAACCATTTTCAGACCTGCTGTGGTTTCAGCCCTTTTCCTCTTGGAAAAACTGATTATGTTAACAATAGACCTTTACCTCCCCTCTTGGTGCATGAATGGTGTCATCAACCTTGATTCCACACTAAATTTTATGTGGGGTGACTCTTACACTTCTTTGAAATGACCACAGCATAAGACATAATATTACCCCAATCACATCCTATAAAAGTCTGTGGTTTGGGCAAGTGTTGTTGATCTGCTCTACATTTTATCTAACATATATGTTTTTGGTAATATCAATCCCTGAAATATCATTATATGAATGTGATGAACTACTCAATCATGGTACTTTGCCTTTCTTCATGAAAAATTAGGCACATGAAATAATTGAAATGAATTCTCCCTCTAAAATGCCCATTTTAATCAAAATGACTGTGGTCCGCCGAATAATGTCCCCTCTACCCCGAGATGTTCATATTCTGATCCTCAGAACCTGACAATATATTATCTTACAAGGTAAAAGATTTTGCAGGATCTTGAGAAGGGGAGGTTGTCCTGCATTGTTGGGTGGGCTTGATGCGATCACAAAGTTCCTTGCAGGAGAGAGGCAGGAGGATCAGAGTTAGGATATGCAAGGATGGACGTAGATGTCAGGAAGGATGATGATACTGTGCTGCTGGCTTTGAGGATGGAGGAAGGGGCCATGCGCTAAGGAGTACAGATGGTCTCTGGAAACTGGAAAAGGCAAGGAAATAGTCTCTACTGCATGCAACCTGTAGGAAGAACACAGACCTGTGGATCCATTTTTTACTTCGAACTTCCAGAACTGTAAAAGGATTAATATGTGTCACTTGAAGCCACTAAATATGTGGTAATTTGTTACAGCTGCAATAAGAAGTTGATATAGTGAGGAAAGGGAGGAAATGAGCTGAATTTTTTCCAATGTTGCCTTCAGAAGAACATGTGGATTCATTCCTGAAAACTGGATCCTAACAGCCGCTCTGGTCTGTGTGCTTTCTAAAGACCGGTTGAGTTTTTCCTTCAGTTCTTCAAGCTCCGTTATAATGAATTTGATTTTTAATCAAATTAGCCATATTTGTTTTGTTTCCTGCAGTTAAAGAACAATAAATATATGATCTACTTTCCTAGACTGATTATAAAATCAAGTGAGATAAAGCAAGCGATGTGGTCAGTAAAAGATGGCCATTGTTATTTTTATTAATGTTCTTATTGATGCTGATGTTTTCTTAAATTGTCTCTTTTTTTTTTTTTTTTTTGTGAGGAAGACCAGCCCTGAGCTAACATCCGTAGCTAATCCTCCTCTTTTTGCTGAGGAAGACTGGCCCTGGGCTAACATCCGTGCCCATCTTCCTCCACTTTATATGGGACGCCGCCACGGCGTGGCTGACGAGCAGTGCGTCGGCGGGCGCACGGGATCCGAACCGGCGGACCTCTGGCTGCCAAGCGCGGACGAAACCGCTGCGCCACTGGGCCGGCCCCTAAATCGTCTCTTTTTTAATCGTTTTTATTGTGAAGCGTAACATAAAGAAATAGGAGAATGCCAGCAGTTCTGCTTCTCCCTTCCTGCATCCAATACGTATCATTTCCTCCTTCATAAAGGTAGTCACTAGCCAGATTTCAAACACTGCATTTATAAATTTGCTTGTTTTTAACCTTACATAAATCATATCACATAATGTATGTCTATGTCTAGTTTCTCATGTTTGTGGAATTCTTCCATGTTGATGCGTGCAAATGGAATTCATTTATTTTTTATCGTTGTGTAAAATTAAATTGCATAAATAAGCTGTAAATTATTTATTCATTCTTCTACTGAGGTACATTTCAGTTTTTTGCAGTTTTTGTCCCATATGGGTAATGCTACTATCAACTCTTCTGTGTGTGTCTTTCAGTAAACATATGCTTGCGTTTATGTTAGCTACGTTCTCAGGAATAGAATTTTTAGGTCAAAGGACATTAAAATTTTAACATTAGAAGATAATGACAAACAACTTTCCAAAGCAGCAGCATGAAATCCCATTTCCACTGGTAGCACATAAGAATTCTCATTTGTCCATGTCTTCCCCAATATTTCTTAATTTTAAGCATTTTAATTTTAGTCACTCTGGTGGGGAAATAGCAATATATCATTGTGGTTTTAATTTGTACTTCCCTGATTACGAATGAAGTTGAGTAAACTTTCATATATTTGTTGCCTATTTGGATATTCTCTTTTGTGAAGACTGTCCAAGTATTTTGCACATTTTCTCTGTTGGACTTATGATTGATTTATAGGAGTTCTTCATATATACTGGTTATAAATCTTTCCTTAGATACACATCTTGAAAATATCTTCCCTAATCTGTGCTTTCCTTTTACATGTTACCTCCATCTTTTGATGAATATAAATTAATTTAAATCTAATTTATCAGTCTTTGATTTATGGTTATACATTGTGTTCCCCATTTAAGGAATTGTTCCTTGTCCGAGGGTAAAGGAGATATTACCTATTCTATAAGTTTTGTTACTTTGCTTTTCTATTTAAATCTACACTCTACTTGCAATTAATTTTTGGTATGAGGTGGGGATCATGTGAGGAAAGAGTTAACATAACAGGTCTGTTTGCTCAGTCCTTGCATGTCTTCAGAGTTGCTTAGAATCATGATGGACCCTTGGCCCACTCCTGAGACTGTGCTCCTTGCAAGGTTTTTTTTATGTTAATGACTGATGATTCTTTACACCTGGAGTGATACATGGTGCCATATCAATCTGTCAGGATTGCTTTGCACAGACACCAAGATTGATGATGTGCACTAGCTTTTATTTTGGGGGTCTTGAGTTTCAGTTACTATAGCTGGTCACATAACAGGATATGCTTATGTGACCAGCCCTCCATTAAAGCCCTAGACTCAGACGAAGGCTTGCTTCGCTGGAGAAGGACACTTTGCATATGTCCCTGAAATTCACAGTCAGAGAGATTATGCATTCTATCCAATATCAGAAGTGGAAGAATGTGAAAGCCTGCATCTTGTCCTTCAGAAATTTGCCCAGTGCATATCTTTTTTCCTGTTTCTGTTGTTAACTTTTTGTTGTAATAAGGCTTGTTACATATGTACAGCTTGCTTTCCACTCTTACAAGTCCTTGTAACTATCATCAAATTTGAGTGTGGTGGTGAGATTCCCAAAACAAGCCAAGATTTACTTTCTTTTGTGTAGACATCCAAATGACTCAGCACCATTTGTCAAAAGACCATTTTCCCCCTGGCTCTGTCCCAAATTAAGATTATGTATAAGTATTTGGTGTTAGTGTACTCATTAATTCTTTTCAATTGTTTTTTTGTCTATTGTTTACCCAATGCCACATCATCGTAAATACTAAGTTTTGTTAATCTGTATAACAAGACTTCTTAACTTGTTTTGCAAGAGATTTCTTACTAACCTAACTTTTTCGAGTTTTCCATATAATTTTTAAAATCAACTTGTCAAATTCCTCAGATATTGCAGATTGTTTAGAATCTACAGATCAATTTGGGAAACATTTGCATACTTATAATAGTGTCTGTGTGGCTGTGCACTTTTAGATTTATTTAATGATTCTCAGTAATGTATTTTTTCTGCATAAATGGATTATTTTGGTACACATATTATCTACAAATTATGATTTTTTTATCCTTTTCCAAGCACTATTCCTTGATTTTGTTTTTATTGCCTATGTCACCTCTTAGAACTTCTTGTAAAATATTGAATAAAAGCCACCCTTTCTCATTCACAATCTCAAAAAAAATTTGAACATTTAATCAAGTGTTACAATTGTAATATGATTTTTATTAATAATTTTTATTTGATTAAGAAAGTTTCTTCTACATGTAGTTTACTAAAAGTTTTATTTTTTACCTAAATTGAATGTTTAATTGATGAAGTGGTTTTCTGAGTTGATCTTTTGAATATTTTTCTTTACGCTGCTAATATGTTAAATCATATTATTTTTGAATGAAAAATCAACCCTGCATTCCCAAAATAAACACAAATGGCTCATGATTTTTCACTTCAGTTCTTGCTATACATGATTTTCCAATATTATGTTTAAAATAATTGCATCTACACTCATGAACAAGGTAGGCTTGTAAATCTATTTATTTTTAATATTGTCATCATGCTTTAGCATCATGTTACATTGGTCTCTTTAAGAGTGTTTGGATGTTTTCTCTATTCTCTAGAACAACTTGCATGATTTGGGGATGATTTCTCTTTTAAATATTTGCTAGAAATCATGGGTAATATTATTCTGGCATGAAGTTTTTTATACGAAAATTTTTAAGTATAGATTCAATTTTTCACAGTTATCAGCTATTCTGGATTTTCTATTTTTTCATGTGTGTTTTGATGTTATAAAATTTAAGGAATATGATAAAGTCAATTTTCAAATTTGTTGACACTAGGTTTTATCTTTTTAATTTCTCTAGCATCTATACTACACTCTCCTCTCTCCTCTGATATCAGAGGTTTTTGTCTTCGCCAGTCATTCTTAATTTGTCTTAGAAAGTGTACATACATTACATTAGTCTTTCCAAAATGCCATTTGTTGTGTTGATTCCTTCTATCATATTATTTATTTCATTAATTTCTGCTCTTATCTTTATTATTTCTATTGTTTCCTTGTTTTCGTTTCTTAGTGTTTAATTTGCAAATTTTTTTCTTGAGATGGATGCATACCACATTGACATTTTAGACGTTCTTAATTTTTAGCATATGGATTTATAGCCATGAATTTCCCTTTGAACATTGCTCTAGCTGGATTCACCAAATTTTGGTGTTTATTTTTTTTCAGGTAAATATATTTTCAAATTTCTATCGTGACTTTTTTTTATTCAAGCAACATTTAAGAGTACATTGATCAATTGCCAGATATATGGAATTTTCTATCTGATCAAAGGCGATATGCTGTAAGATTTTAGTCCTTTGAAATTTATTTTTATTTATTTTTTCTGTAGCTCAGCATATGGACCATTTTAAAAACTGTTTCATGTATCCTAAAAGAGAATCACACTGCAAGTGTTTGCACTGTTTTATATGTGTCTATCAGATCATGTTTGCTCATTGAATTGGTTAAACTTTCATGATGCTTGCTGGTTTTCATGATTCATGTATCAGTTACTGAGAGTGGTGTATCAAAATCTTGAATTATATTCTATTTATCTTTTTAGTTACATCTTTCTGATGAGTGTGCTGTTAACCCTTATCAAATTGCCCTCTATTTAGCAATGCTTTTCTACTGCTGTCTACTTTGTCTGATAAGATTCTGGTTTCAAATTTTGCCAGGAATTTTGATTGTGTAATTAGTGTTTTTTCTTTAGCTTTTTCTTCTCACCTGTCAATTTTTTTAGATAATACATGCACTATCTGTACTATAAGGATAATTTTAATGAGTATGACAATCTAAAACATTACACTAATACAATGCAAATATTATTCTTAGTTAAATAATAATACATTGCTTATTTATCCATTTGAGATGTGTTTATAAACCAATGTTTTCCACAGATTTACCTTAGCCTGCACTGAACTATCTATAAGTTAATTGGTAACATACATTCCATAAGGTTATAAAATATGAATACTTATTGCTATTTTGCATTGATTGGCAGCTGTGTAGAAAAGGGAAACTGAGTTATCTGAATTTTTGAAGGATGTGTTAATGTAATCTTAACTAGATGGGGAAACAAATAAAGGTAGATGGAGTCTGTAGACTGAGTTGGTGAGGAACATGATGTTATAATGTGGTTAAGAAGGGCTAATTGAGGGAAAGTAATCCTGTCTCTACTGGAAGGGTAAGATTTAGTAAACCAAGACAGGAATTTCACCAAGATCTTAGGAAGGCTCAATATCAACCATTGATGAAACTTCCATTGTGGTTTTCCTATAAGGGGGTAAAATAAAATAGAACTGAAACTCAAGAATTAAAGGTTTCAAGGAACTCTGTGGCCTAGATATTGGGGAAAAATTAACAAAATGATGTTGAATTTTCCAACAATAATTTCCTGACAAACTAAAAGTAAGGCAATGTGGTCTAAAATCATTACTGAAGAGAGATGCATATCTTAGAGCATAGCAGGTAATTGCAAGGGGGAAGAGGAAAGTGCCTAGCATGCATTTTAAGAGGAAAGAGCTTTTTTAAAAGGCAGAAGAAAATGCTGAAGTAGAAGGCTTCCTTGTTTAATACAAGAAGCAGGCTATATTATTCACAAAATTATTCCTATAATTTCCCTTTGATTTTGTGGAGGTGAAAGTAAGAAGATTATTTAAGAGAACTGCCATTCTATTTCTTCTGGGAAAAACTACACTCCATTGCAGTGAGGACATGAAATACTGCTGGAAGTTAAGTTATGGATAAAGAGATTTTTTTTCAAAATAGATTACGTGATCCACAAGCACAATAGCAGAGGTTAAAAGGAGACAAATTACAGCACTGTGAGGAAACGGAAGAATGAACTATATTGAAATAAACTCACAGGGTGGCATTATGACAGAATGAAATGGGCATGAATATGGCTGAAAGTGGGAAGTCCCACAAAATAACCATGTAGGTAAAGGTAGAAGAATGTGCTAAGTTTGCTGAAATAACTAGCTCCAAAATTTTAATCACATCTTATATTTCAGTTACTGAACCAGGGACCCCAATGATAGAAAAGACAATATTCATTACATTTCAAAATGTCCCTAAAGAAGGTAACCACATAATAAAATCTTAAATTTATTTCTGGGACAAAAAGTATCTCTCTGCATATAAATGTCCATACTCCTTTTGTCAGCAATAATAACTATTTGGACCAGAATATTTCCTCTTTCAACTTAGCAGGAAATTTAGTGCTGAAATATATATCCATTTATGAAGAAGCTTTAGCTCATATTCCTGGAAATACTGCTCCTAAGACTTTCAAAGCAAATCTTTATTTTACTTTCATTCTTTGCTATCCAATTTACCTCATATTTTATGTTCCATAAAATCCCTCTTGAAATGCAGAGTATAGATTCAACAAATAGTTTTCCAACAAGCTTTTTAATAGTTTAATAGTTTTTTTTTTCTCTCTATTCTCAACTTCTAAAACATACACATATTTTTAAAATCAATACTTTTTTATGTCTATGCCCTTTCTCATACAGTTTATGCAAGTTCTTCTTGTTCTGCAGAATTAAATGTTTAGTGTATACATATCTGCTTAGAGTCCGTCTGCCTACTGATTCTAAGGAACAGATTAGGCAGCAGAACAGGCACAGATGGCATAGAATTCAGGACTGGTGAAGATACGGGCAGAGGGTAGAATTGCACAACCACTTTTAGGATTTTTTTTAATCCTCCAAGAACTGGAATGACCTCAGAAAGGGGATCAAAGAATGAATTGGGCAAATGCGACAGTGGAAATATGTTTGGTCGACCAAGGTTGGAAGTCTAACTTCCAGATGCATGGATCATGTATACATTACTTATAAGAAAGGCAATGGTGCACCAAATATCTTCAACTCACTAACTTGTAGGAACGGTGTATTGTCAATCTCAACTATATTCTTGATTTAATAATCTGCTCTGCTACTTTCACATTTGAATTCAAATGTAGAAACTATTGATGAATAAAAAGAACCTGGAAAATATTTTTAGAAAAGTTATTCAGGACTTACCTATATTAGGAATCCTAGTAGAAATATTATTCAATATAGAAACAAAATTGGAAGTGTCAGAATTTTCAGAAATTGCTCCATGATTACACCAAATTTTGAACATCATTAATCCTACAGAGAAATATGTGAGCATAGAGTAGTCCAAAAGTGCCCATTTTAGGGAAAAGACTGAATGTTTGCCAAATATGTTGATTTTTCCATAGAGGGCATCAAACATACAAAAGCTATTAATGAGGAGTAAAAGCAGTAAATTAAAGAGAAATCCATAACATAATTATGACAATATTTTGGGGGGGGGGAAATTTACCTGTGTACCTTCAACAAATTCTAACAGTTTCCATGTGTATTTGATGTATTTTTTCATATCCTTGCAATTGCTTCAACATACTCAATTTTCATATTAAAGGAGAAAAACTTATCTATATGGAAATCTTTAATAATTTCCATTGACATCCACAAAGAAATCACTCCGTAACCAGACCTACGTTTTTCTCTACAAATTTCTCATGAACTTTTCCAACATTGAATGTATTTTTTAAAAACTTATATTGGACATGAAAATGCATACATGTTTGTATGTGAATATTTTTACATACTCCAAATGTATCTGTCGAGAGGCCATACACACGCATCTCTCTTTAGGAGGAATATATTTATTTTTAGTTTGATATTTCATCTTAAAGAGGATAAAACTTTGGCATCTGCTTCTGCCATAGATTTACCTTACTTTTTATTTTTATAGGTACCATAGAATTTGGAAGAGAAGACAAAAGTGCACACAGTTCGACAACATTTATCGTTTATCAGCTTTGTGGAATTTTATAAAGGTATTATATTGACCAATACTGTAAAGTTTCTTTTCTCATTGCATTGAGCAAGATCTAACATCTCCTTATCTGTGGCTTAAGAGAAAAGATTATTTTTCAGTCTACCACTTGAGAAAGAGATATTTCTGCTTTGTAGCTGATCAGGCCGTTGTTCAATATGATCTTCACAAACGTTTCCAGAAATAAGTTCTCCTAATACCATAAAATAGTATACGTTTCCCAAAGTATTTTAACAGGCACTTTAGGAATGAATATGCAATGTTTAGTCAGCATGTTATAGAAAAATTAGTTTTAAAAACAGAACAACATTATCTATGGTAACAAAACAATAGAAATTAAATCAATGCTTATATGTAGGAGAATGGCTAAATAAATTACAGTATATTCACATAATGGAATAATAGCCATTAAAATTAATTAATCATAGCTCTACCATGTGTCTACCATGTGTATTTCAAAAGGAAAATGAATCAGGTGTATTTCTTTCTTTGAAATATTTCTCCAAGTTCTATGGTAGAGCTGTAAGTAATTACTTTTAATATTTATTCTTCCATACTGTGACTATACCATTATTTATAAACACACGCATGTTTATGCATGTTTTGTATATTTATATATTTTCTATATAATTATAGGAGCCTGTAGGTACAGAGGATAATATAGTAGGACATATATTAGTACCCATTAGGTGGTTAATATATATTGCCCCAAGTGGGAAGTTATTAAAAGATGGAGAATAACTATAATAGGAATAGATATATTAGTGATTATTATATTTATGCACTTCCCCAAATATGTGTGTATGTGCATGTATAAAATTAAATTATTTGAAAAGAAACAATGAAATAAGAGGGAAGATCTTTTTTACTAAAATATTTATAAATGTTTTCTGATTTTCACCCAAGATGCTTCTTTTCTGTAAAACCGAGCTCTATGAAAAATGCTGGCAAACTGTTACTAATCAACATATCTTAACTGATTTTTTATTGTTCTTGTTGATGTTCTTGTGTTATTATTGTTGTTTCACCAAGGTTTTTATAAACAAGAGTCCAAATTATTTGAGATTTTTTGAAACTGGGAAAAGAACAAATCAATATGTTATTTTTCTCAAATAATAAATCTATAATCTGTAAGGTGCTTGTTTTAATTTATTTAGCATTTCATTCATTTATGCAAAGAAGCCTCAAATTTAATTCAGCCATATACTCTCATCTTCAGAATCGAAGGAGCTGTATATCTGGTTGGCTCCTCAACTACTGGACCCTTCGATCATCAAAGCAGAGCAACATTTAGTCACATTTTTCCACAATTTCTTTTTCATTTTCTCTATTTTAGAACAGCATCTTTTCAAGTTTCTGTTCATGTAAACAATATGTAACTAATTTCTTTTTCATTCATTTGTGAATATTTATTCTCCCCTACTATGTTCCAGACACTGTCCGAGAATATAGATAAAATGATTAGCAAAATAAATATGCTGCCTGCCCTGTTCAACTTACAGCTCATTGAGAAAGACAGAAGTATATTAATAACCACAAAGATATCTTGTATTGTACTAAATGCTATGACAGTCCATACTGGGGGATCTAATTTAGTCCAAGGCTCAGAGAGTTGCCTGAGGAAAGGACTTTTCTTCTGACATCTGGAATATCAGTATCAGTTGCTAAACCAGTCGTCCTCAAACATTTTTAATTGTACATCCTATAAGAAAAATGAGCGCATAAAATTTACACATATATGTGCATGTGTGTATACTTATATATGTGTTTACATACACACATATATTTATAAATTATATCTATATACACACTAATACACTAATAACATTTTAATACACACCTAAAATAGAAAGTGAAGAGGATGAAGTAAAAGAAACAATATTTCTAATGAACATTTAAAAAATTGTGAGTATAAAAATGCCATTAATTAATATGTCAAAACAAAATGTATACATATGGCATTGTTCATCTTAAGGGATAGCATATATAAATCCATAATATCATGTCATCTGTGAACAGAGATAATTTTACTTATTCATTTCCAATATGGATACCTTTTATTTCTTTTCTTTCAAAACCATTTTATTCCTATGTTGTGTCTAGCATTTGAAAGTTTAAAATTATTTCAATCTCTCCTCTCTTACATTAATTAATCAACTTCTTCTGATTCTTATATTCAAATTAATACTGTGTAATCAGATGTATATTATGTATATTGTTTTTTCAGCTCCCTTTGTTAAGATTTTTACAAATTCGTTTCAAAAACACAATTAGGAGATAACTTGCTTAGGAAGAATCTACAAAGAGAGAATGACCCATGGCGATGTTCTGTGGGTGCGGTATGGTGACTGTCTCCAAGGGCCCAAATGTCCTCCTCCATTCTTTCTGAGATGATGATAATATGCAATGGCCAGCTTTCTTTGTTATTTGTTACCCCATCACACTCCATTATGAAGCAATTTGTTTGCTTCTCTGAGTCAAGCAAAAGATAAGCATTTTTACAGGAATATTTTGTGGTTTCATTTAGATCTCTCATTGCAATTTACATAAACCATCACTGAGGATGAAATGTATCATGTGCTAGAAACCTTAATGGCAACTTATTAAGCTGACCTTTGCCTTTGTTTTTCCAGATAAAGAATTATTAGTAGGCAAATGAGCAAGTAGTCCTCTGCTGCAATGTATAACACAGAATGTTCCAAAATTCTTTGGGTACATATACCATCTTTTCCCCAGGCACTCTCTTCAAAAATATACACCTCATTGTTGACCACTGGGGCAGGGTTGGTCTCTGATGCTATCCTTTCAACCAAAGTTTTTAACTCAGTTAGCCAGTCAGGAAACAAACAGGTGTTGAAAGAGAAATTTGCTTTTGCCTGTCTCTCTATTAGAAAAACAAAACCATTGCCCCAATAGTCTGATTGTTTCGAAA
This sequence comes from Tapirus indicus, assembly GCA_031878705.1. NCBI lineage: Eukaryota > Metazoa > Chordata > Mammalia > Perissodactyla > Tapiridae > Tapirus > Tapirus indicus. The sequence continues at coordinate 7,963,480 of CM062918.1, forward strand.
GCGTCACCAAAGTTGTTATGAGTCTCTACTATTTTCTTTTTTTGAGGAAAATTGGCCTTGTGCTACCATCTGTTGGCAATCTTCCTCTTTTTCTTTTTTTCTCCTCAAAGTTCCAGTACACAGTTGTGTATCATAATTGTAGAGTTGTAGCTCTTCTATATGGGATGCTGCCTCAGCATGGCTTCATGAGCGGTGAGTAGGTCCGCGTCCAGAATCCGAACTGGCAAAGCCTGGGCCACCTAAGCGGAATGCATGAACTCAACCCCTATGCCGCCAGGCCAGCCCCTACTATTTATAAGTATTCAAGATATTCCCCTTCACATCGCAAAGCTTTCATGGTACGTGAACATTTTGAGTCCACATCTTCTTTGTGACATGTGATGTCCTCCTCTTGTGATCCATCAGCGTTAATGATGCAAGGGACAGTTTACGACGGGAATGCTTTTTATCCCTTATTTTCTGACATTTGTATGAAGCATAACATACATGCAAAAAGTTTAAATGTGCACCTTAATATATTCTTACAAACCTAAAATACTGTGTTACCAGCATGCAGATAAAAAAAAAAAAAAACAAAAACAGAACATTACCATCAGCCCTGGAGCAGCCCCTTGTACCCATATTCAATCAATACACACCCAAGGGTAACAAGTTTGATAACGTCTACTACCATAGATGGGTTTGTCTGCTTTTGAAATTTATATAAATAGGATAATACAATGCATAATTTTTGCGCCTACCTTATTTTGTTCAACATTACATATATGAGATTCCAGCATAACTGTTGCATGTAATTGTAGTTCATACATCCTCGACTGACCTTTATCTTGCTAGTTATAAAGAATCACTGAGAAGAGGAAATCTATTCAGATTTGAATTACGAAATATTACACTGGCTGAAATAAAGGATACATTGAAATAATTCCAGATGGGAAATAGGAGATGGAGTACAGAGATCTTTGCAATATTTGCCAGGATGTGAGGGGGATGAGTGGGTTTCAGGATGAGGAAACTAGTATTTATTTATCTGTAAATAAAAGAAAGGTAGTAATGATACATTATGCTTTTCCCATATTTTCTGCCAATTTAGATGAATTCTCAAAGCACAAAAAGAACTTTCCTTTCCAATTGAAATCCTAGATTTTGCCAGATAGAAATATCACAGAGTCACAATTTTACTTTACACAGCACAGTTAATGTAACATTTGAAATATTATGTGTATATATATATGTGTGTGTGTGTGTGTGTATACACACACATATACCTATATACATAAATATATATACACACACATATATAATATATCAGGAATTGATGGAATATGAACTTTAGGATATGCAAGACATTGACAATTTTATATCAGCAGATGCCTGTGGAGCTTGTATGTAAGGAAGCTAAGGGTATAAGAATAAGAACAAAACAAAATTTTCATGAAGAATATGAACATAAAATCCTGGTTAAAATCAAGAACAAAACATAAAACCCTAGTTAAATGTACTTATACCCTTTTCCTATGTAAGGTAACATATTTACCGGTTCCAGAGATTAGATGGTCGACATCTCTGAGGGAGACATTATGCAGCTTGACACAGGCATGGTCAGCTTGAGTGGATAACACTGAACAGTTTTTCAAAGTGGTTTTATCAGTTTACATTCCCACCAGCAGCATATAAAAACTTTGCTATCATTTATATCTGTACGTATATTTAACCGGGATTCAGAATTTAATGTTTTGGCTCAAGCACCAATTGTGGTATTATCAGCCTGAAGGGGTGATCAACTGAAGTCTGGGCTGACTCAACAGTGAGGCCATCCGATGAGGATAAAATGACAGAACCTTGATGCCTTACTGTAGAGGAAAGTGTCTTAAGGATTGAGGAATGGGAAATTCGAAGTAGGAAGTACTATTATTTGCAAATGTTTCCACTATGGCCTAACCATAACCCTAGAGAAGGTCTTATGTACACTCCCTTTACCATGACATTAAGCCATGTTTGGTGAGTGAAACATTATACTTCAAAAGTAGAGTAGCTGTTTTCTGTTAGCAAAAATGAATGTGGGAAATGCTGCCACGCCTACAAGTTTCCTGAATTCAATCATTATGAACACATGGGAGACCAGGTGGGGCCACGTTACCATCTAAGACAAAGTAGGGAAAATTATCATAATAATCACTAGGGACAGAAATAGTAATCCTAGTGTTTTGAACCTCTGAGCTCTATCAACCAAACTGATGTTAGAGTTCCTATGAATAAAGTAAACAACCAATCTACCAAAATTTTGCTTAATTTTTATAAGTAGAACATTTATACATCTTTTGGGCAGACATCTGACTACAGTCACTGTAGTGGATGTCACAATCTCTTATCCTATTCTCAGACCTAAACTGGTTTATAGATACATTAAAGGGAGCCCAGTCATTTTGAAAAAGCCTCCTCAATATGGTTAAGTTTGAACTGAGAATCATCCTCCAAGCTTTCCCAGAGGAACCTCCAGCTATTAGTAAGATGAGTGTGCACTTGGAAAAGTGACCTTCAGGGGTTTATTAGACACTGACCCAAAATGCCTCTGTGTCTACCAGTCAGATTAGTCTTATCAAAAATAGGTAACTGATGGGGCCGGTTCTGTGACCTGGTGGTTAAGTTTGGCATACTCTGCTTCAGCAGTGTGGGTTTGGTTCCCGGGCACAGACCTACACCAGTTGGCAGAGGCCATGCTGTGACAGCAACCCACATACAAAATAGAGGAAGATTGGCACAGATGTTAGCTCAGGGTGAACCTTCCTCAAACAAAAAGAAGAAGATTGGCAACAGATGCCAGCTCAGGGCAAGTCTTCTTCAGCAAAAAAACCCCAAAAAACAAAATAGGGAGCTGATGGCATCTTAGCCCAAGTGTATCTTACAATGCTGATAGTGGGACTATTTATCAAGTTGATTATACACTTGGAAAAGTGAAATAGTATCCTTTGTGTTCTTCCTCCAGTCCCAGATTGTATTTTGGGAATATATACGTTTAATAACTTGAAAAATCCTTGAATAATATCCCCGACCTATGGCGTGAGATCTATTTTGGTAGGGTGGGCCAAGTGGAAGCCCACCAACCACCCCTCCCCAGACAAAATAGTAATCCAAAGCAAAGCTAACATGTCTAGGGGAATTCCAGATACTTATTCTACCGTCAAAGATTCAGAAGATGCAAGGGTGGTGATTCATTTCACCTATCTATTAAATTCACCTATGTTTACGATTCACAACACCAATGAGTTTTGGGGGAAAAGAAGCTGTGGTGTCAGAAATAGGAAATATTTTTCCAAATATTATAAATTTACTAGTATAAATCAATAAATTTCCTGGCATCTGATGTGCACCTATTAACCTAGCAGATTATTTATTTTTAATCCCAGTCAATAAAGATAATTAGAAGCAGTTTTCCTTCAGCCATCAGTGGCAAAGTATGTCTTTAGTGCCTATCCTCAAGATTATGTCAGTCTCCTGCATTCAGGCTTCATACAGTCTGGAGGGACCTATAGTCTTGATATCCTGAACAAATCTATTATAGCACATTGGTTTATTATGTTGATGACATAATCTAATTGAATCTAGTGAAAAAGAAATAGCAAGGACTTTAGATGCCTTACTAAGATATATGATTGCTAGAGAGTAGGCAATAAACCCAAAGAAAGTTTGAGGAACTGCCATACCAGTAAATTCCTAGGCATCCAGTAGTTTTTGATATATTGGAATACTCTCTGTAATGAGGGGAATGTGCTGACATTTACCACCAAGTAAGAAGAAACAGGTATTTTTGGATTTTGTTGGCAATACATCTCACAGTTGTGTATGCTATTCTTATCCTTGTGAGTATATCTTTCCCTTCCTGTCCACAGTGCTTCTATCAGCACTGCCATTCATGTGCACACCAAATAGTTATTGCCAAAGTATCAAACCCAACATCACCACTAGTAAGGAATTAATTATGCAGTGAAAATGTGTAGCAGTTAGTTCATGCCCATTCAATCTACTGGTCTTCCAAGTGCCTCGTCAACTGGAATCAGGTGGATTGATGTATTGGCTTACTCTGAAGGCTACAGTTATAGTAATAACTGGACAACAAGAGCCAATTAGGTTAGACACTGCCCTACAGAATTTGTACATATCTTACACTAGTAGCATGTGATACCATTTAATCCAGACACAGGAATGATGTGTTGGGGCTTTGTCTGCCCTCTATCACCATTACCTAAACATCAATTAACCACTTATGTGAAATTTCACTTTCCATCTCTTATAGGTTGGACTTACTGGAAATCGATCATTAGGCCCAAGGAAATGTCCACCAGGGAAAATGATCTGGGTTTCATTCAGTTAGAAGCTGATTCAAATCCCTCCTCACTTTGGACTCCTCTTGCCTCTGAAATAAGCAGAGAAGGGGTTACTTCACTGGCAAGGGTAAATGATCCTCATTAACTAAGGGAAATTAGGTAGCTGTTTCACTGTTGGGACAATAACCACACTTCTGGAAGCCAGAAGACTCACCACAGGGTCCCTCATAGCACTGCTTCATCTAAGAAGAATGCCCAACAGGAAACTATAGCTACCAACAAGCAGAAATCCTATAGGCAGGTTTTTTGGTGAATGATGGTTTAGTTCTCCCCGGTGGTTATAAAAAATAAGCATTAAATGTGATGGCAGACTTTAAGAGGTTTATGCAATGGAGATTAGAATAGTATCAATTAGGTCTTAGGAACAGCTATAAAGTTGGGGAAAGAACAGTTCTGTATTTTGTTAACTTTTATTTTCCCATTTTCCTTCTATTATATATGAAGAGTATTGGTGGTAGTTCCATTATAATTTAAGTTCTATATGGGAATATGACTGAATAGAACAACACTGTAAGAAATTGGAAGCGTATGAGATTTTACAGTCCCCTGAGTTTTCTTCACACACACGCACACATAGATAGGTAGAGACAGATGATAGATTTAGTGGCAGAAGCAAAGAATCACATTGATTATTCCTTATCCCTGCCACCTCCAAAATTCATTCTCTGCCCTGGAGGCCAACCCCCAAGGACCCCTTTGTCCTCAGTCTTCAGGTTGGGTGAGGCTGAAAGAAGACACTGCCATGACACCTGAGGGCTGCCTTCCTGAAGTGTCAGGTATGTCCCACATCCATCTTGGCCTCACTGGGGTTCTGGCAGTGGCTGCCTCTTCCATGGTTCCACAGTCACTCTGGGCGCTAAACACATTGTCCCTTTCCCCGGACCATTCAAATCTAAGGGTGATATAACCTTTAGCTGTTACTCATTTCTGAGTGGTTCACCATCGCTCTTACTTCCCTATTCTGTTCACACTTCAGCAAATAGTCCTTTCATTGAACTCTTTTCAGTTTTAACCCACTAAGAGTGCTGTTTCTTGGGGCAATGTTATAAATATGCTAGGCTAAAAATATCTGTAAGTATGCAAGAACTCTCACAAAGCTCCAGAGAAAAGGAAGGGCTAAAGAAATATATTTGGGAGTTGTTAGTTTATTTATTAGTTGCGTGTATAGTTCTAGAAGACATTACTAGGGACATTGTATAATGTAGAACAATAGTAGTGAACAAGATACAGAAAGAGATGGAATGACAGATGTTACTCAAGTAGGAAGCTAAGGGTGAGGAAAATGGATTAAAGGCATGGGCAGAATATGTTAAGAGTTTTTCTTTATTATCCTTGCAATTCATTCTGATTCCTTAAATGGTGAATTTGCATCTTTCAACACTTTGTGGAAATTTTCAGGGATTATCCTTTCAAATATTGCTTCTCCCCATTTCTATTATCTCCTTTTTGAATTCTGATTAGATGTATAATAGACTTCCCCCAAATGTCATGTCTCTTAATCAATTGAGCCTAACTAGTGTAGATTTTGAATAATATCTTTAGAGCTCCCTTCCAGCTCCTTAATCTTCTCTTCAGTTATGAATAATTTTTATTTGTCTGTGTGTGTGTATGCACACATATTCTAGTTTCTCTCTTAGTTCTTCAGCACACTAAACATTAATTTCATTTTCTGTTTGATAATTCATATATTTGAATTACTTGTGGGTATATTTCTGCTGTTTCTTGTTTCTGCTAGTTCTCACACATGTCTGCCTGTAGAAGAATCACCCACTGACATTCAATTCCTCTTTTGACTTTTTTTCACGTGGTAGGATTCTGGACCAGCTCCAGAGCTGGCTGGTAGTGGGGAATTAGAGTTATTTCCTCCCTCTGGCACTAAGGCTGACAAGTTACCTTCCTATCCATTTCCATGCAGTGGAGTTTGTTTATCATTCGTCCTATGCAGAAAGTACAACTTTTTAAAGCCCCCCATTTATGCAGAGGTCCTGATTACAATTCTCTCCTTCACTGACCTTGAATTTATCTCCTGTACCCTAACTCACTGCCATCATTAAAAAAAACTCAAGTTCTCCAGGTTTTGGCAGAAAGCCCATGGTTAAAGTAAGCTTTTATGCTTAATTCCAGGGATTCTGTTTCATTTCATATTTTGGATATTGTGGCGTCCATACCGTTGTGTTCGCTCAGTAATACAGAAGAAGACAGGCAGTAGTCTAGTACGCTTGTTGTTTCATTCAGTGGGATTATTTAGTGTGTCTAATAAATATATTACAATACTACTCTTAATAATAATACTTTTGTTAACTGGGCAGTTATGAATAACTCTGGTCTCCCAGAGTTATTCAGCAAAACAGAATGCCTAAGGATTGGGGAAAACATGATTTTGAAATGTTCTTCCAGCTATAATAGCTGAAAACGTTATTATCTTATGAATGCTGAAAAGTGGGTTGTTCCAGGTATTACAAATCAAACATGTTGGGTAGACTTTAAGGAGCTGTTCATCTGAAATTCTTGCCTCTGTCCCATAGCCCTTTACTTACATTAGGAAAAACCCAGATGGAAGTCAGCCTCCTGCTGCTCTCATGTTTAATAGACTCGGGTCATCTGAAGATCTCTTTTTAATAGTGAGGTAGAGTATTAACTCAGTCTGGGGTATATCTTTTCAACATTTTAAATTTATTTTTAAGTTGTAAACTCTTTCTTTTGTAATCTCCACCATCAGAATCCTTGTTGATTTCTTCCCTGAGAGGAGAACATAATAATGTTTAATAGACAAATAGAAATCATTTTTCTATCTTTAAAATTCCCTTTGGTTTAGTAAAAGAATATATTTGGATTTAAAGTATTTCAACATTTGTGAAACACTTTAACTTCCACATATCTATTGAAAATACATTTTTTATTTATTTAAGCTTAATCATTCAGCTAACATCTTACTGTGGCAAACTTTTCAAAGCAATATTTTATTATTTGTTTTCCTAGGTATGTATAAAGGCATGCCTAGTGCACTTCGTTGAAAGCAGCTTTTATACTCATGCAAACTGAAACCACTGCTTTTTATTCTGTCCTGAGTTGCTTCCTTCCTTTCCTTTGCTAGAGTAGGACAAAAGGTCTTGTGAAGTTCTTGTTTGTCTGCATTTGAGCAGCAAGTTTAACAATGATGAAGTACAACAACATTCAGAGGCACGGATGACACGTTCCTTGTTCACAAGCTAGAAATTGGTAATTTCATGCATAATTTAACAAATACTGCACAAGTCAATACGTGCCATTGACACAAAGAAGTGATGAGGGAAATGTCTTTAAAAGTAAGAAACGTTGGAAATGACCAGCCCAGATTTTATTATTCTACAGTAACTATTCTTTCATAAACAAAATTTCCTTGGGAAAATGATAGTACTTTAAAACATCTTACAACTACAATAAACTATAACTCTAAAGAACGCATTAGAAAAGACGGGTAGTAAATATTTGTTCTTTACGCTTCATAGGTAAATCCTCTTACCAGCTATTCCTTAAAATTATATTTAAAATTTTTGATGGATAAGGACATTGGAGTTTCATTTGAAAGCTATGTATTTTCATAAAACATTATATAGCACATAGTAAAAAGTAAGTATCATTGATACAAATGTCAAAATAACATATTTTGTTTTTATAAATTTGGCTAAATTATAGTAGTAATTCAAGTGAAACTAACCACCTTTACCCAAAATGGCTTCATAATAAAAACCAGTGTTTATAGATCAGTTTTTGGTGTCTGGAAGTGGAAGTTTTCTTGGAAAATTGTTGGAGGTTGTATATATATATATATTAGGAAGCTTCAGGTTGACAGTGCAGTCCCAGTCTTCTCTGACCCAAGACCTGCACAATATTCCAAAGTATAAAACTATTTACCTTCTGAACAAAGAGTGAGGCATTTGTGCATGTATAATCATGCATGCACATAGACAAGATTTTCCACTGCCTGGTATCTGTATAAAACTTGCGATACCATTTCTTCAAATAATCTAATAAACAGGTCTTTGCGGAATCATCTCTATTAGTTTGTTCTGCTAGTTACTGCAGCAAAGATTTACAAACAGCTTTAACATCCTGTGGATTTAGTTTGTCTCCTTATGTAAGAAGAGTGTTCTTGGAATCAAGAGACCACTTTCTGCTAATAATTAACCTTGTGAGGTATGATAAGCCACAGTCTGTCACTGAATTAGTTTTCTCTTTTTACAAAATAAATTTGCTTTTATTTGTTAGAAACTATCATTTTATGAGTTAAAATTAATGAGTTAAAATTTCTGTTGTTCTATTATATCTATAACTTAACTCTTCTTAACGTTTTAGAAAGAATTAATATCTACTCTCACAGAGGCCATGCCATATGTACCCAAATACGCCCTTGTATATTATCTTCTAACAGTAAAACCTAGGAGATACCTACATTAATTTTACTTTATGCATAATTCCCAAGTGTACTAACACATACATGCACACATATAGAGTAATAATAATGTAAAATATATATTCTGCATTCAATTAGCATTTTTAAAAACTCCAATGACTTTATTTGAAAACTTGTTACATATTAAATCATTGAAAAATTATTTTACAGTAAGAAAATGAACTTAAAATAATGCACATTTTCAGAGTTCATTTTCTTTACATTATTATGCAACTTTTGTGACACTGAAATGATAACTCTAATTAAGTTTAATTATAAAATCCATTTGAGCCATTTTAAAGTTTTTTGGTTATTGTATTAAATAGTTAAGCAAATTAAAGTTTGGTAATTTAATTTGTCTATAAAAATAAGCTTGCTAAATTAATCCATAGCTAACATAATTCAACTAAATAAGAAACAGGTTATAAGTTTTAATATAATCAACTTAATTAAAGTTCATGTAATAAAAAGCTCCATCAGCGTAATATTGAACTTATTACCAAAAAATAGTCAAATGTCACTCAATTTTCTCTTAATCACTGATTTAGTTAAGCCTTTTTACAGGTAATAGACTTTCAAACCAAAATCTTGAGTCTGAATCTAGAAATGAGTCTTAGGATTGTTCTAGTTTATTTTCAGTTGCTAAATTTAAAACTATCTCTGCTCTGAGAGATATCACAATCTAGACAGTAGATTCTAGAGGCTGGCATATTTGACTGGGATTCAAAGCAGTCAAATCTGTTTGTTGTTCAAAATGAAACTTATTCTACATATAATGCAAGGCAGAAGCAATGATTATACCTAACCTGAAGGCTTATGAAATAATCTGTTAAACTATTTATGCCTCTCTTTCTTCATTAGAAAATACAAGATGTTTTGAAATGTCTAGCCAATAAATTAAGGCTCACTGCAAAGAATTACATACAAATTAGAGAAATTGAAGGAGGATATTTTTGTAAGTATCACATCCTAACAGAGACCAAGACTTAGCAATTTACAGCTCTGTGTTTACCTTGTTCATAAAATCTGGAAAACAAACATAAATCCATGATCTTCTGGACAGAGAGACAAACACAACATTACTGAAAATGTCCATAATGACACGCTAAAACTTCCTTGAACAACATCCTCTGCTGTTATCTTTCTACACTGTGGAACGATTTTTTCAAATAGAAACATTTCTCTAAAGAAAAGTTTAATCACTACACATGGCTTTGTGACTCACTGAGAGGAAATGTAAAGAGAAAAGACAAGGAGTGTAATGGAAATTGATGGAATACAGTTTGAAAAATTATTCTACACTTGTATTCAATCATTCATACATCAAGTAAAATAATTTTGTTTATCCCTTAGGATAACTAGTTAAAATCTATCTATTCAGTCTTATTCTGATTAAAACTGCATCAACTCCACACATACAATGACAGCTAGGATCAAAATATCCAATTGTTATGTGGATAATAAAAAGTGAGAATAAATGAGATAAAACTACTCTTTTGTATGAAACCTACCTTTCTTTGGTTTGCACATTGTAAGTCAGAGGATCTTCGCACAGAACCATGCTTTGCAATGCATCAGTAAGGAGAGGTGATTTATCACAGAGGTGAAGCACTGTTGCTCAGCAACTAGAACACTTGGTGTGAATTTCAGCTCCACTGTTGTGTGATCCTGAGCGATAACCTCAACTTTTCTGCTTGACTCAGTTTCTCCATATGGAAATAAGGATAATAGTAGTTCCGATCGTATAAGACATTATGAGGCTTCTATGAGTCAGTGCATATAAAACATTTAGAAGAGTGCCTGGTATACAGGAAACATTCAATAAGACTAATTTTTTAGTTTGCATTTGTATGAGTGAATTAATGAAAGCTATAAACTTCAATTTAACCTTAACATAATCCCTATTTCATTGGTAATGAAAAATATCTATTCCATTTTAATATATATGATTCTCATTTGAGAGAAAATTAAATTACTAATTTCCATTAAGTTTGGTGATATTCACATAATTTACTCTAATATTGAGAAAGATTGAACTTTGCCTGTTAAAAACAGTATCTGTGGGGGCTGGCCTGTTGGTGTAGTGGTTAAGTTTGCACACTCTACTTTGGTGGCCCAGGGTTCACAGGTTTGCATCCCTAGCTTGGACCTACTTACTGCTCATTAAGCCATGCTGTGGTGGTGTCCCACATATGAAATAAAGGAAGATTGGCACAGATGTTAGCTCAGGGACAATATTCTTCACCAAAAATATAAAACAATAACAACAGAGAAACCTATTTGTGTAAAGCATGACTATTCAACAACTTTTTGTATTCCACAGAAGACAAGCTCGAGATCATTGATGGGGTATTGGAGGAGAAACATACGCTGGAGAATAGAACTGGTTTTCTGGGGATAAAAACTTGTTACAGTCTGCCTGTGGAGCCCAACTGTGCTTCTTGAGATATTAAGTTAAAGATACCAATGACTTAAAGAGGCACTATCAAGGCCTTCCTTCACTTTGATAAATCCATAACAAACATTAGATTCTTATTTTCTGTGGATTTTGCCATCACTGAGTTCTTTTCAATACAATTTAAATTCCTATTTTCTAGAGGATACATCAAAGAATGCTGATTTTTAAAATTCATTCATTCAACTCAGTTGAGAAGGAAATGATAAACTATTGGTCCCAGAATGCCTGTCATATTTACATCAATTTTGTCTCTGTCCAAACAGTGCACCATGTTATGATTCTGTAAATTTCAAATGGAAACACACTCTTCACAGTCTGCTTGTGTGAATATTCCTGCATTTTCTGTGTGAATCCAGAGGCTCTGTCACTAGGCAATCTTATTTTAGTCTCAGTTAGTCAGCAGTCAATGAGAATTACAAAAATCTGCTTTTAAGATCATCCCATTCATCCAATAATTTTACTTCTCACATCCAAGTATTCATGTATACCACTAATGGGCAGACTAATGACCAGAAGTGAAACAAATGATTATTTTTTGTAGTGGCTAGAACTGAGAAAATATGCTAAATGTTTAAATGTTAAAAAATGTTTCTAAATCTCTAAATGTGGATCTATATGAGTTCTAAGTTGTTAAACTGTTACATAAAATGTCTTTCTCCAGTCATGCGGTGAGGAGGGAGCACTTTGGAAGGCTTTAGGAAAAAACGTGTGTTTGACATCAAAGTGAAAGACAGTGAAATTGTATTATTAGACTTGTGAATAGTGTCATTAGAATTTAGACTCTATGGTTAATTCCTTGCTCAAACATATGGTCTTGATTTTCTTTCATTCATTGTTAGACATATGGTCCTGAGTTTATTCAGAGAGAACAAGAAAGTATCTATCCAACATCCACAACTTGACTTGGAAATATGGACAATATTTCTATGTAAACTGTGAAGTCATGATTCTACAATATACAGCAGGATGGTGATTTTATAGGATCTCTCTAGGCAGGAAATGGATAGAAATCCACTTATCACTGAAAATAAGCACTATTATTAAATAAACTGTTTACTTGACAGCTGGCAGGTGGGTAGTATTTTTAAAGAATTATTTACCATACAGTGCATTTATTTACTTGATGAAAACAATTATTTATTTAATTTTAATTTTTAAATAAAATTAAATGAAAAATGTATGCATTTAATATTTTATTCAAAATATTTTTATAACTTAAAATGTTTGTAACTCAATAAAATATGAAGCTACAAAAGGGACAGAAAATGTACTTCTAGACTAAAATAAAACTCTTGAATGACAAAGAAAAAGAGAGAACTTTGAAGGAAGAGAAGAAATTTTGGATAAAAAAGAGCAATGAATCATAAGAGACAAATCACATAGAAATACTCAATATGAATAATTAATAAGCAGAAATCGAAATAGGGAATAAATGTTACAAATGTTAGCATAGTGACACAAGTTATGGAAAAAGAATTAAGCTGTTAGCATGATTAAATATATTAACACTTCCATAATGGAAAGGTTTAATGCAACTTGCAGTTGGATATACTAATTCTATAGTGAGAGCTGATTACATGTTAAACAAAACATCATAGCTGCTAACATAATCATAAACGTCAGCAATGGAGTTTGAATGAGTGGGAACCAAGATGGAACCTCCTGGTAAGAGTCTATGCCATTCTTGAATATATGGCCAGAATTTTTAAAATTTGCCAGTAATGTTAATAATTTTTAAGAGCCATTGGAAAAAGCATCTGTTATGCCAAGAATAGCTAGTTAGATAGATAACTATATGCAGTAGTATTTAAAAGCATGTACATTTGAGGAAAATTACCAGTTTTCAATGCCCGTGCCATTTCTAGTTTTAAAACTTCAGGTAAGATAGTTTTTAAACATATATTTTCATTTATAAGATAAAATTAATATTACATATCCTAAATGGATGGGAAGGTTTAATTCAATTAATATGCCTAAAGCTGTTAGCATGATACCTGTTGCATAAAATGACAGCTATTTTTATAAAGTAGCATAGGTAATCTAGTGTAAAATATTTAGATAATAAAGTAAGACATGGATTTGGGTCTTGTCTTATCTCTTAATAACTGTCTTAATTATCTATCTTTATTATGTAGGCATAACCTTTATGTATAAAATGCAAATATGCAAATGTTGGACTTGGCTTAAGGAGGCTTTGATTAAAACTGTGAAGTATTAATTTGGCAGAAGGAAGTGTCATGCTCCAAAGAGCTAACTACGATGAAAATAATGAGAAACTCCTACTGACTCAAACTCTTCAAGAGATCATCTTCTCCAATAAACAACATTGCAGACAAAACTCAAAATGCCATAATAAGGATATACAATTGTTCAACTATATTTCATTTTAGATCACTGATCTTCCTAAGCCATTCTGATTTTATAAAATTATCTTTTTAAAATCTGAAAAATATATACAATGTCCTTACTGTTACTTATAGAACAACAGGTAAAGAATTTTGTCTTTTAAAATAATGAATGAATAATTCTTCAAGAATTTTAACTTGATATCAATATTTTATGTATTTTGATAGTAGAATCTTAGAAATATTCCTTTACAGGATTTCTTTCTTGAAAGAAAAGCACCTATGAAAATTCAGATCTGTGAAGATGAAATAGAAAGATGCTAGCAACTTTAAAAATGTTTAAATATAAAAGTTCCTTAAATATCAAGCTCTTTGTATTTTTTACAGATGTTCAATATATAATAATACATAAATACTAAATTGATGTATTTTCAATAACATATATATGGTGTAAAACAAAATATTACCATTACCAAAAAAAAAAAAACATATCTAGTTGCCAATTTGACAAGGATTATAGTTGAACTACTTTGTGGCATAATACAATACCATATAAAAAACTCATTTTAAAATGATTCAGCAAAAATAGGTAAGAACAAATGAGGATTTATACTTTTACTTGTATCATATCTAAGTCAAATTCATTTGACTATCCCTTATGTTTTCTGTCCTCTCCGTTTAGGTTGCAAATCTATTATTTCACCTTTCAAAATTTTTTCAGCATGGACTTTTCTTTTTTTCATCTTCATTATTATTACCCTTTTCCACTACCTTAAAACTTCATATCTTGCTTATTCCAGTAATATCTGAGATGATTTTCCAGTCTCTAACTTTTCACGTTCTAATTCACCTCAAATATATATTCAAAACAAATATTTCCGTTTAATCTCTTTCATCCTATTATTCCCTCATTTGAGAATTACTGACTTCTAACTATATCAGTTCTTGATTTTTGAGTCTAACTCTCAAGGCCCTCTATAATTTCGTCTCCTTCTACCCTTACAACTATACATCTATTTATCTCTTAGATATCTAAATATATGTGTTTGCGTGTGCAAAAGTGTGTGTGTGTCTACCACATACATACATACATATAAATATTACAAATATGTATACATACACACGTGTGTGTGTATGTACATGCGTGTATACATGTATGTATATACATGTTTGTGTATATATGTATGTTTACTTCAAATAAACTCTCTCATGATCATGGCCTTTGCTTTTTGCACTTATGCATTGATCATTCTTTCATTTTTCACTGATTTTTGCTCAAGTTTGTGTATGATAAAGTTTATTTTGTAAATTCCCTAATAGGCATTTCTAGTTTTTCTATTTCTTGGAATCAAATAAAATGTTTTTACTTTAGGTATTTGAGTCAAATTTTGGTTCCTAGCAGAAAAATATTAACCATTTGTGATTCAAATCATAATCCATAAATGTATATAAATTAATGTAGATGTGCATCACTTTAAATATGAATTCTTATTGACTTCCACTTCTAACAATAGTTAAATAACTGGGAGCAGACTAGCCCTCCTGTCACAAACAACTATAAAAGTGGAGAAAATATATAATGTAAATGTGCTCACATACTGGAAAACAAGATGTGCAAGATTGTGTGCTCTAAGGGAAGGGAAACAGAGCATGTGAATGTCAGTACTGCCTGGGATTATAGCCTAAAGGCTCTTTCTCAGTTAGGGCAGTAGGTGGTGAAACCCAAGCAGAGCACACAGGTCTCCTTGAGCTTAGGAAACAGAGTTTGAAGGATGAGGCTCAGACTTCCAGTTTCTGGTCTGGCATGCAAGAAGCTAAGAAGTAAACACTTCATCTTATCGAAAAGTTAAAGTAGAGAAGACTGAAAAATCCATAGGAGAAGTGAAGTCACAGGGCAATCACAGCCCCTAAAATTGGAGAAACCAACATGTGAATACAGAGAATCACAATTTACTGGAGCAGAAACCCCAAAGTAACAATCTCTATAGGAACCAGTGTTGGGTACATCATGTTCAACTATCAAAAAAATAAATTACAAGACATACTAAAAGGCAAAAATGTTTGAAGAGACAGAACAAGCATCAAAGCCAGACTCAGACATGGCATAGATATTGGAGTTATCTGACCAAGAATTAAAAAGGACTATGATTAATATGCTAAGGACTCTACTGGATAAAATAGACGGCATTCAAGAACAGACGGGTAATGTAAGAAGAGAGATGGAAATCCTAAGGACCAAAAAGAAATGCTAGAGATCAAAAAGCCTGCAAGAGAAATGAAGAATTCCTTTGAATGGCTCATCAGTAGACTGCAAATCACTGAGAAAAAAATCTCTGCACTTAAGTATATTGCAATAAAAATCTCCAAAACTGAAAAGTAAAGAGGACAAAGACTGAAAAGAAAACAAACAAACCCAGAATATCCAAGGACCATAGTACAAGTACGAAAGATGTAACATACTTGTAATGGGAATACCAGAAATAGAAGAAAAAGAGAAAGGAACAGAATAAATATTTGAATCAATAATGACTGAGAATTTCTCCACAAAATTAACATTAGACACCAAACCACAGATCCAGGAAGCTCAGAGAATACCCAGCAGAATAAATGCCAAAAAAATCCAACAAACTACACCTAGGCATAACATTTTCAAATCCCAGAAAATCAAAGATAAAGAAAAAATCCTGAAAGAAGAGGAAAAAAACACCTTACCTATAGAGGAACAAAGATAAAAATTATATCTGACTTCTCCTTAGAAACCATGAAAACAAGAAGAGAATGGAGTGAGATATTTAAAGTGTTGAGAAAAAAAATCATCAAACTAGAATTCTGTGCCCTGCAAAATTGTCCTTCAAAGATGATAGAGAAATTACTTTCTGAGACAAACAAAAATTGAGGAAATTTTTGACCAATAGATCTGCCTTGCAAGAAATGTTAAAAGAAGCTCTTTAGAGAGAAGGAAAGAAATATAGCTCAGAAATTGAGATCTACATAAAGATGAAAAGAGCATCCAAGAGCATTTTTCTTATTCCAATTCATTCAAAATAACAAGAGCAATAATGTATTTGATTATGTACACTCATGTATGTGTATGTATGCTTGTGTACTGGTGAAATAGGTGATGGCAATGACACAATGGACAGAAAGGAGAAATTAGGATTAATTTGTTATCATAAAGTACTCACACTAAGTGCCAAGTGATGTAGTCTTTTAGACTTGGAATACTTGTAAATATATATTGCAAATTCTAGGGCAACACCCCCAAAAAAGTCTAAAAAATATGATTGATATTTTAACAAAAGAGAGAAAGCAGAATCATATAAAATCCTCACTTAAAATCACAAAAGGCAGCTTCTTCTTGGAAAACAAAAAATAGAAACAAAGAACAACGGTAAAAAATAGAAAACAGTAACAATTATGCTAGATATTAATCCAACTACATCAGTAATCACTTTGAACAACAATGGTCCTAATGGACCAATTAAAAGACAGAGATTGTCAGTGTGGATCAAGAAACAAGACCCAATTATATGTTGTCTACAAGAAACCCGCTTTAAATATAAAGACATATATACATTAAAAGTAAATGGATGGCAAATGATATACCATGCTAACACTAATCAAAAGAAAACAGGAGTGGCTATATTAATTCCAGATGGAGCCGACTTCAAAGCAAAGAAAGTCACCAAGGATAAAGAGGGGCATTACATAATGATAAATGGGTCAGTTCTCCAAGAAGACATAATATTCCTTAATGGGTGTGCACCTAACAACATAGCATCAAACTACATGTGAGAAAAACTGGTAGAAGTGCAAGGAGAAATAGATGAATCTGCTATCATAGTTGAAGACTTCAACATGTCTCTATCAGAAATGGACAGATCCAGCACGTAGACTATCAGTAAGGACATAGTTGAACTGAAAAATACTGTCAAGCAACTGAATATAATTGACATCTATAGATTACTTCATCCAACAACAGCTGAACACACATTCTTCTCAAGCTCACATGGAACATTCACCAAGATAGACCACTTTATGGGCCAGAAACCACACCTTCATAAATGTAAAAGAATAGAAGCCATACAGTGTCTGCCCTTAGACCACAATGGAATTAAACTACAAATCAACAACAGAAAGATAGCTGGAAAATCCAAAAATATGAAGATTAAACATCATGACTCTAAAATAACACATGGGTCCAAGGGGAAGTTTCAGGAGAAATTTTCAAACATTTTAAACCAAATAAAAATGAAAACACAATTTATCAAAATTTTTGAGATGGTAAAAAATATATATTGAATTGAAAATATATACTTAAGCTTAAGAGGCAGAATTATTGCAAAATTCCTGAGCATTTGACTGCCAAAAAATATGCAACTGAGTTGCTATACACATTTATGATGAGTAGAGGTACTCAGTTAACACTGCAGAACACAGAATTTTACTCTAAGTGTTGTTCACAATATTGTCTTATTATTTTAAGAAGCAACATTCCTTTAATAATTAATCAAGCCCAATGTATTGAATTTTAAAATATAACTTATGTTAAGTCAGGTAATAAATAATCTCATCCTTTGACTTTCTGAATAAAATGTTTCTGGACAGATTAAGATGGCAGAATAGGAGTTTCCAGCACTTGTCCTCTTGCAGAAACATCAATTTGAACAACTCTCCATGCATGAAAATACCTTCACAAGAGGTAAAGATTCTAGGTGAGAGAGTACAGCACCTGAGTTGAGGATAGAAATAATAAAAGACACAATAAAGAAGGTAGAAAGGAGGGTAGATCTGCTCTCAGACCATAATAGAATAAAGCTAGAAATCAACAACAGAAAGATAACTGGAAAATCCCAAAATACATGGAGATTAAAGAACACACTTCTAATTAACACATGGATCAAAGAAGAACTCTCAAGACAAAGTGAAAATATTTTAAACTAAATAAAAGTGAAAATACAACTTTATCAAAATTTGTGGGATGCAGCAAAAGCAGTATGTAGAGGGAAATTTATAGCACTGAATGCACATATTGGAAAAGAAGAAATATATCAAATGAATAATCTATGTTTTTACCTTAGGAAATTGGAAAACAAAAAAGGGCAAATTAAATCCAAAGCAGAAGAAATAATAATAATTAGAACAGAAATCAATGAAATTGAAAACAGGAAGTCAATAGAGAAAATCAATAAAACAAAAATCTGGTTCTTTGAAAAAGTCAATAAAAATCAATAAGCCTCCAGCCAAGAAAACTAAGAAGAGAAAGACACAAATAGTTAATATTAGGAATGAAAGAAGGGACATTGCTAAATATCTGATGGACATTAAAAGGATAATAAAGGAATACTGTGAACACTTCTATGCCCACATATTTGATAACCTAGAGGAAATGGACCAATTCCTGAAAGACACAATTTGCCAAAACTCACATAAGAAGAGATAGATGATCTGTATAGGTCTACATCTGTTAAAGAAATTTAATTAATAATTAACAACTTCCCAAAAAAGAAAGCACCAGGCCTAGATGGATTCACTGATGGATTCTACCAAATATTTAAGGAAGAAATTATACCAATTCTCTATAACCTCTT
Organism: Tapirus indicus; assembly: GCA_031878705.1. Taxonomy (NCBI): domain Eukaryota; kingdom Metazoa; phylum Chordata; class Mammalia; order Perissodactyla; family Tapiridae; genus Tapirus; species Tapirus indicus. The sequence continues at coordinate 7,982,688 of CM062918.1, forward strand.
TCAGATGATGAGGCAGAGGAAATACATCCTAATTCAGTCTACGAGGCCAGAACTACTCTGATACCAAACATAGGCAAAGACATTACAAGAAAAGAAAACTACAGAGCAATATCTCTCATGATGTAGATCCAAAATTCTCAATAAAATATCAGCAAATCAAATCCAACAATATATAAAAAGAATTATACACCCTTCCAGAAATGCAAGGTTAGTTCAACATTCAAAAATCAATTAATATAATCCATCACATCACCAACTAAAAAGGAAAAATCACATAACCATATTAATAGATGCAGAAAAAAACTGACAAAATCCAAAACCTATTCATGATAAAAAGTCTCAGTAAATTAGGAATAGAGGAGAACATTCTGAACTTGATAAAGAATATCTACAAAAACCTACAACTAACATCATACTTAATGGTGAGAAAAATCAGTTTTTTCACTCAGATCAAGCATAAGACAAGGATATCCTCTTTCACCATTCCTTTTGAACATCATACTAGAAGACCCAACAAATGCAATGAGACAAGAAATGGAAATAAAATGCATAGAATTTGGAAGAAAGAAAGAAAACTGTCTTTGTTCACAGATGACATGATCATCTAAGGAGAAAACCCAAAAGAATCAACAAAAAACCCTCCTGTAATTAATAAGTGATTATAACAAGGTTATAAGATACAAGGTTTATATATAAAAGTCAATCACTCTCTTATATGCCAGCAATGAACAAGTAGAATTTGAAATCAAAGAATATATTATCATTTGATTTAACACCCCAAAAAATAAAATACTTTGATATAAATCTAACAAAATATGTACAAGATCTATATGAGGAAAAGTATAAAACTCTGGTGAACAAAATCAAAAGAACTAAATAAATGGAAAGATATACCATGTTCATGGATAGGAAGAGTCAATATTGTCAAGATGTCAGTTATTCCCAACTTGATCTATAGAGCCAATACAGTCCCAATCAAAATCCTGGCAAGCTATTTTATGGATATTGACAAACTGATTCTACAGCTTATATGGAGAGGAAAATGACCCAGAATAACCAACACAATATAGAAGGAGAAGAACAAAGTTGGAGGACTGGTACTACCTGACTTTAAGACATGCTATAAATCAATACAGTGTTGCATTAGCAAAAAATAGACAAGTAGATCAACTGAATAGAATAGAGAGCCCAGATTTAGACCCACATAGACATAGTCAATTGATCCTTGAAAAACTAGCAAAGGCAATACAATGGAACAAAGAATCTTTCAAACAAATGGTGCTGGAACAACTGGACATCCACATACAAAAAAAAAAGAAAATAGACACAGACCTTAGACCCTTTGCAAAAATTATCTCAAAATGGATCAAAGACCTAAATGTAAAATGCAAAACTATAAAACTCCTAGAAGGTAATATAGGAGAACATAAATGACCTTAGTTATGTTGATGACTTTTTAGGTATAATACTAAAAAGCGTGACCCATGAAAGAAAGAATTGATAAAATGGATGTCATTAAAATCAAGAGCAACTTCTCTGCAAAAGATAATGTCAAGAGAACAAGAAGACAAACCAGAGAATGAGAGAAAATATCTGCGAAAGACACATCTGATAAAGGACTGTCATCCAAAATATATAAAGAACTTTTAAACCTCAACAATAAAAAAAAAATTGCTTTAAAATTAATCCAAAGATCTTAACAGACACCTCATCAAAAAAGATATACAGATGTCAAATAAGCATGTGAAAAGATGCTTCACAGCACGTGTCATCAGGGAAATGCAAATTAAAATAACAATGAGACGAGACTATAAACCTATAAGAATGGCCAAAGTCTGAAACACTGACACCAAATGTTGGCTTGGATGTGGAGGAACATGAACGCTCATTCACTGTTGGTGAGAATGAAAAATAGTACTGCCACTTTGGAAGACAGCTTGAGAGTCTCTTACATAACTAAACATAGTCTGGCCATATAATCCAGCAATCATGCTCTTGGTATATACCCAAGGGAGTTGGAAACTCATGTTCCCCCAAAACCTGGAAGTGAATGATTATAGCAGCATTGTTCATAATTGCCAAAATTGGAAGCAACTAAGATGCCCTTCAGTAGGTGAATGGATAAATGAACTGTGGTATATCCAATCAATGGAATATAGTTCTAAAAAGAAATGAAAAGACATGGAAGAACCTTAAATGCATATTACTAAGCAAAAGAAGCCAATCTGAAAAGGCTACATTCTGTGATTCCACCTATATGACATATGAGAAAAGACAAAACTATGAAGACAATAAAAATACCAGTGGTTGCCAAGGGTTGTGGGAGTAGGGGACGGGGGTAGGGAGGATAAGCAGAGCACAGAGAATTTTTAGAACAGTGAAAATACTCTATGATATTATGATGATGGATACATGTCATTATACATTTCTCTAAACCCATAGAAAACACAACTCCAAGAGTGAACTGTAACATAAACCATGGACTCTCATTGATAATAAGTTAAGGCACGTTCATCAGTTGTCACAACTGTACTACTCTGCTGGGGCATGTTGATAATGAGGGAGCCTATGCATGTGTGGGGACAGGGGATGTATGGAAATCTCTCTATCTTCCCCTCAATTTTGCTGTGAACCTAAAACTGCTTTATAAAAGTAAAGTCTGAAAACATAAATTAACTTTTTAAAAAGTAATATGATCTACTTCTGAGTGAGATATACATTTTCAGAGGCTACTAGAATATATCCCATTACATTTTTTTGCTGGTCACTTCTCTTATTACATAATGAAACATCTAGCAGGAGGGAGTCAAGGGAACTAGATGCCATTTGCATTATTTTTCCCTAATATGCCTTGAATATACTGCAGTTTTGGTATTTGTAAAAACCCAGTCAATTCCTGCTAAGAATATTCATTTTTTATGCTTGGTGCATTAATACACAAAAAGTGTTTTCTCCAGGTGTTTTAAAATGTTCTCTTTATTCAGGCTTACCAGACACAGGGTGGGGGTGGGGGTGGGAATGAGGATGGGAGTGGGGTCAAGAGAATATGCTACTATGGGAAGTCCCAGTGTAAAGCTTCCCCGTCTCCTTCAACCCCACTCTCCTTCACACATTTTAAAAATGAGTGGAGGAGAAAATACCTTGAGGAACATATCTATTATCTGGAAATAGAAAAGGAGTATTATTTGTCTTTCCTCAAGCCAAAATGATCGGGTAGCTAAACTAATAAATAACAATTTGGCCTACCTCCTTCCTTTAAAAGCATGAATCTTAACCTGTGTATTTACCTCAAGCAGTTTTTGTGTTATAATTATAAACAATTTTTAAACCATGAAGTATAACAAAAGAAGTTCACAAACAATATGCTTATTGTATAATTAAAGTGAATACTCCCTGTCAGTAGTACCTCAGTTTAGAAACAGAAATCACCAGCTTGAAATCCCCCGTGTCTTTTCCCATTCACACTCCTCCACTGTCCCCCACAGAGATAACTGGAATCCTGTGTATTGGGGTAACGTTTCTCTTGCTTTTCTCTGTAGTTTCACTACTTCTCCAAACTACACCCAATAATGTAGTTTAGTTTTGCCTTTTTAAACTATGTATATATGGAAACTTTCTCTATTCTTCTGAGTTTTGTTTCTTATGATAATCACTATATTTGGAAGGGCCATGCACGTTGTTGCAGGTAGTTATAGTTTATTCACTTTTGTCATATTTAATAGTATGAACAGACCAAAGCTTATTTATGAATTGTATTGTTGACGAACTTTAGAATATTTCCATATATTGATATATCTGGACGATGAATAACAACAGTGAGCATATTTTCCACTTGTTCCAATTTTTAGTGTTTTTAAAACTGGAAATGATAATTTTTAATTATTAAAAGCCATTTAAATAATAGCATCCATTTGGCTAACTTGGTATACAGCAAAATTCTGGTTTAATTCTGCTGACATATCAGGCTTGAAATATTTTTTTTGTGAGGAAGACCAGCCCTGAGCTAACATCTGTTGCCAATCCTCCTCTTTTTGCTGAGGAAGACTGGCCCTGGGCTAACATCCATGCCCATCTTCCTCCACTTTATATGGGACACCGCCACAGTGTGGCTGACAAGCAGTGTGTCGGTGGGCGCCCAGGATCCGAACCTGTGAACGCCGGGCTGCCAAGCGCGGAATAAACTGCTGCGCCACCGGGCCGGCTCCGAAATATTTTTGATAGATATGAAGCTAGTGGTGAAAAAAGCTCTCAATGAGTAATTTGTAAAACAAACGTATCGATCTGAGATTTATAACTGAAGGCAAACATGAACAACACAATCTATTACCGTATGCTGGAAAAGGAATTAATAGAATCAGGGACTCCCAGTTTGTGGAAGGGAGAGTAGATGTAATTTTACCTATTCATCCCACTAGGTACAAGTAAAATCGATGGACATTATACATAAAACAAAGATAAGAAGACTCCGAAAGTTGGGGAGGAGAAGGAATATAGGCAAAGGACTCCTTGAGACCAAAGGTTCAGCCTGGTCTGTCTGAAGGCAGACGAGGGAGAGATGCTTCTACAAGCCAAGGAATGGCAAAGATTGACAGAGAACCACCAGAAGCTAGGAGAGAGGCATGGTACCAATTCTTCCTCACAGCCCTAAGAAGAAATCAACCTTGCCAACATCAGATCTCAGATGTTCAGCTTCCAGAACTGTGAGACAATAATTTTGTATTGTTTAAGCCACTCAATTTACAGTAGCTTAACCATAAACCAACTCAGTTTATGATGGCGTAATGTTATTACAGCAACCCTAGCAAACTAACACAGCCCAGTTATTTGATTCCTAGGCATATACTCAAAAGAATTGAAAACAGGGACTCAAACAGATACTGTACATCAATGTTCATTGCAGCATTATTCACAATAGCCAATTTTGAGTAGAAATAACCCAAATGCCCAACAACAGATGAACATATAAACAAATTTAGCATACACGTAAAATGGATTATTACTTAGCCATAAAAAGTGACATTCTGAGGTCAGCCCGGTGGCATAGTGGTTAACTTCATGTGCTCCACTTTGGTGGCCTGGGGTTCAGGGACAGATCCTGGGCACAGGCCTATACACTGCTCATCAAGCCATGCTGTGGTGGCGTCCCACATATAAAGTAGAGGAAAACCGGCACAGTTGTTAGCTCAGGGCTAATCTTCCTCACCAAAAAAATATATATATATATTATGTTCTGATACATGCTACAACACGGATGACCCCTGAAAACATGATGCTAAGTGAAATAAGCCAGTCGCAAAAGGACAAATATTATATGATTTCACTTATATGAAATATCTAGAATAGGCAAACTCAGAAAGATTAGAGGTTATCAGGGGCTGGTGGTAGCAGTGAAGGCAAAGGATGGTTTCTGTAAGATAGTGAGAGAGTTTCTGTTTGGGCTGATGAAAAAGTTTTGGAAATAGATAGTGGTTATGGTTGCACAATATTGTGCATATAATTAACGCTACTGAATTGTACACTTGAAATGGTTAAAATGGCAAATGTTATGTTAGACATATTTTTAGTATAAAAATTTTTAAAAAGCATTAGAATGTTTGATAAAAGAAATTACTTCAAATATACTTTGTACAATCCAAGCAAACCTTTCTTAAAATAGCACTCTTATCTGTACTATTTATGCAGTTGATCTGTTTAGGTTATAGTGTGAGACTTCTTGTGTCTTTTGCTCTGTGTTTTTGTCCAAACCATCATTGGAGCAATTAAGTTTCCTGTTGCATATGAAGGATGTCATACTATGTCCCAATTGTTTATTATTTTTTAAAAAAATCACTAAAAGAGAGCAAAATCTTCAATTCCTAAATTGGAGATAATTTTTAAAGTGTTATTATCTTTAGTAGCCAAAGAATTATCTTAAAATTATAAAAATGGTATTGATGGCTCATGGTTAATCATTTCTGGAAGCCAACTCTGGTACTTATTAGAAACATGAACAGATTTTCCATCTCTCTTCCTTCCAGGCACATTGAATTCTTCTCATCTCCTCTCTTTCCTTATTTTTAACTTCTTTCTCTGATAATGAGATATCTGGCTTTAATTACAATATATTTACTTATTTTTAAAACCCTACTATACACATAAAGTAGTTTCAGAATTGCTTTTCTGTGGAAAACACATTAAATGAAGATATCTCACTAAATTCCATTGATAATGATTTTTAGAATATTTTATATTATTTCCATTTCAAAATTTTTAAAAAATTTGTAGCTCAATGAAAGTATAATCGATGTGGTTAAAATTACTCATTAAACTTATTATTTGTATTCCCTGCCCACAGAACTGAACCAACTTTAATATGACTTTTGTATTACTGTCTTCTGTTGTGCATTAAGGAATACAACTTTCAAAGTCTTTTGAGGTACTAGAGACAAAATATTTGCCTTAACATGTGCTGACATTTCAGTATAAGAGATGCATTATCTCTAATACTTTGTCACTATTCCATAACATACAATAGTGAAAAGGAATACTTTGGCACTAAATTTAAAAGAAAGCCAATATCATTAGCAATAAACATCATGCTTCCATGTTTTGCAACTTACACAGTGTGTAAATTGCTTTATAAAGTCATCTGTATTTTAATAAGGTTATTTCCCTCTTCATTTTAGTACGTTCACATAAGTTTGGCATATTGTTACTTCTATTAACAACTTTGCTCTCTTATTTTACTTATTGCCTCATTTTTATTATGCACACTTATTTATTATAAGTAGGTACAAATCTGTACTTCATTATGTGTGCTAATATACTTACACTTAAGCATATACATATTGAACAAATAATTTAAATACAAATGATTTTCTCTTCTTACTCCATCTTATAGACGTGAGACTTTTACCGACATTTTGGTGAGGGAAGTATGTTAGTAGGACTATCTTCTTATTTTATGAGTTTCACTGCAAAATATTATAGGTTTTATAATATATTAGTTAGAAAAAGGAGTATGTGGGTCTTCCTCCTGGCTATGATGGACCAAGAAGGGAAAAAACTTCTACTTGCACAGTAAACAACTAGAAAACTGGACAAAATGTAAGAAATAGTTTTCAGACATAGGAAAACAGGAAGCATAGGATTTAATCACTGAATGAAAGGACACAGACTGAATGAATCGTCTGTCCATACAATACATCTGCCTGGGGACAATGAGTGAACTGAGGCTGAGGGAAAAGGACCTCAAACAGAGGACAGGAGCAGTGATCAGTTTAGGAGAGATTAGCGTATTTGGGACAGAGACCTGGAGAAATATGACTTATGCAGAATAAAAGCTTCTGAAATCTGCACAGGATTCTCCTGATTAATTGCTGAATGCTAAGCCAAAAATGGTAAGGATGAAATTTTGTGAGGTCAAGGGAACACCAGATGGGATGAGGTAAATCCAATAATTCCCAGAGAAAACAAGGGATTGAGAGATATTTGAGCTCTGAACAGTCAGAGTAGAAGTACTTGAAGAACACCAAGCACATTTAGTAGAAACCTCAGAAGGTCAAGCCTTACTAGAAGGATCAACTAGGCCAGAGTTAAGATACTTTAAACCTTCCCTAATAGAACATTAAAAATTCTCAAAATGATAAAGCTGATCTTCAAAAAATTAACTCCCTATAAGAAAAAGATCGAAACTATTTAAATGAAAGTAATCATTTCCAGCACTCAATAATATAAAATCACAACGTCTAGCATCCAGTTAGATTATATAGTTGAGAATATATAGGAAAATGTGATGAATCACCATGAGAAATATATACCGATAGAAAAAAAGAATGAAACAAGAAATGACAGATGTGATGTATAAGAGATTTAAATCAGTATTATAAATATGTGTGATGCAATCAACGATTTAAAAGAAAAGAACAAAGGGAAGAGAGAAATGGAGTACTCAAAAGATAAATTCTAGAGATGAGAAATACAATATCTGGAATGAAGATGTAGTGGGTCAGATCAATAATAGCTGAGAACTGGGCAGAGGGAGATACAAACTAAACCATGTCAATAATCATATCAAATGCAAATGCTCTAAACTCTTTAAATAAAAGTTTGAAATGAAAAAAGAAAAACTGAACAAGGCAAACCCAATTCTCACGTACAAACATTCCACTTTAAAAATTTAAACACATGTGGACAAAGCATAAGCACCTAAAGAAAATAAATTAATATGAGACAAAGTAGAGTTACAAAAAAGAAATACTGACACTTTTCAAAATTTTAGGTGATTCATCAAGAGGACATAACAATTTGAAGTGAGAATTTATTTAATAACAGGGCTTCAAAATACATGAAGTAAAAACTGACAGACCTGCAAAGAAAAATAGACACATACACGATTAAAATTGGGGATTACACAACTCCTTTTTCAGTAATTAATAAAAAGGTTTACAGAAAATCAGCAAAGATATAGAAGACTTCAACAACACTATCAACAATTGACTTAATTGATATTTATAGAGAACTCCAACCAAAAACAGCAGAATAAAATTATTTTCAAGTGTTATGGAATATTCACCAAGCCAACCACACGAGGGGCATAGGTCAAGCCTCAGTAAGTTTGAAAAGATTGAGGGGAATAACGTCAGCAATATTGTCGAGTAAGATGTCCCTCCCGTGTACCCCCTCCCAACAATAATTTGGCTTCAATCTGCAGACAAAATTGCCTCATGGGAGCTTGTGGAACCAGGTAGGACTGTGAAACCCCAGTGCAGCCCAGGACTAAGGGAAGCCATTTTAAGAAGGCAGGCCTGCCCCAGGCCACTGACTCAACCACTGTAGTGCTGGCTACAGACACAGAAACAATTCCCTACCCCTGAGAACTCGGCTACAGAACTTTGGGTCTGTCACCAGCACCATACAGCAAGGCACCTGGGAGAAGTCATGGCCACTTGTGCATCAGGTAATAGGCAGACAGACTCAGTCCCACCTGTGGACCCTGAAGCGGCCCATGAAGCATCTCCAGGCCCTCTTGCCTGTAGTCTAGAAGCCTTTGGAGGTAAACCAGCCAAATTCAGTCAGACTGTAGATTCTGAAAGGGCCCTGTAACTGGGCTCCAGCCCATCCCAGTCACAATCCATAAATAGTCTTGCTAGCACAAGAATCCTGCAGGAGACACTCCCGTCTGTGCCTCTGGAGATCCTGAAGGAGCCCTATACCAGGCATCAGCAGTATGTGACCCGGCCTGCTGGCACAGGGACCAGGCAGGTCAAATCCTCATCTGTGTCCCTAGAGATCCTAACAGAGCCCTACATGTGGCTCCAGCTTCCTCACACCCAGTCTTCCAGCAATCCTGAGGATCCAGGGTCCCAGCAGGAGACATTCCTATCTGAAATCCCAAAGATTCTGAAAGGGTGCTATGCTAGGCGTCAGCCCCTCCCAACTGCAGTCCATGAACAGTCTTGCTGGCACAAGGATCCATCAGGAGACTCCTGGCTGCCCCTTGGAGATCCTGAAGGGTCCTATAGTTGGCTCCAAACCTATCACAGCCACAGTCCACCTGCAGCCCTGACAGCCCAGGGACAAGTAAGAGATACTCCTCTCTGTGCTCCTGGAGATCTTGAAAGGGCCCTATACTAGGCTCCAATCCCTCCCAGTCACAGTCAATAAGCAGTACTGCTGGCCCAGGGAACCAGTAGGAGATATTTCTGTTCATGCCCCTGGAGATCCTGAAAGGGCCTTATTTTCAGTTCTAACCCATCCCAGCCACAGTCCACAAGCAGCTCTGCCAGCACAGGGACCTTATGAGAGACACTCCTATCTGTGCCTCAGGAGATCTTGATAGGGCCATATATTCAACCCCAACCATAGTCAAGGACACGTTCAACCCTCCCAGGGATCTCACATGAGACACATCTATTTGTGCCTCCAGAGCCAGTTATGCAGACCTCAGTCTTGGCTTTTGAACCTGAAACAGCTTTGGGGCTCAGTTCCAGCCCTCCCAGCCACTGTGCAGGGCCAGTCCTGCCCACCCAGGTACACATCCAGTGACCAGGCAGCAGACCTCCTAGGAACCTGGTGGGAGCCACACTTGCTGCACACCTGGTGATGGGCCTCCTGTCTAAAGACCCAAATGTTGACCCTGAAGTAAACCCTTGTCCAGTGCCACTCTCCTGAACAAGGTACTGGAGGCAATCTCCTCCACTCAGGGACCAGACAAGATCTATTCCCAACCCAGTCTCTAGAAACAAGCCTGCCAACTATGGACCTCATTGCACACAGTGCAAACCCCCCCTGGTTTTTTGAAAAGATAAACAAAATTGGCAAACTTTTAGCTAGACTAACCAAGAAATAAAGATAGAAGAGAAGACTAAAATAAACAAAATTAGAAATGAAAGAAGACACATTTCAACTGACATCACAGAAATACATAGGATTGTAAGAGGTTACTATGAACAATTATATGACAAATTGGATAACCTGGAAGAAATGGATACTTTTTAGAAACACAAAATATATCTAGACTATATGATGAAAAATAGAAAATATGAACAGATTAACACCACCTATGGAGATTGAAACAGTAAACAAAATCTCCCAACACATAAAAGCCCAGGACTAGATGGCTTCAGTGGTGAATTCTACCAACATTTATAGAATTATTGCCAATCTTCTAACTCTTCCAAAACATTGAAGAGGAGGGAATACTTCTAAACTCACTTTACAAGGCCAGCATTACCCTGATTCCAAAGCCACATAAGGACACTAAAAGAAAAGACAACTACAGGACAATATCCCCGATGAATATAGATGCAAAAATTCTCAAGAAAATACTATCAAACTGATTTCAACAGCACAATAAAAGGATCATACACCATAGTCAAGTAGGATTTATCCCTGGAATGCAAGGATTGTTCAATATAGGCAAATCGATAAGCATGATACACCACATTGATAGAATGAAGGATGAAATCATATGATCCTCTCAATAGATGCAGAAAAACTGTTTGACAAAATTCAACAGACTTTCAGGATGAAAGCTCTCAACAAATTGGATATAGACAAACATACCTCAACATAACAGAGGCCATATATGACAAACCCACATCTAGCATCATATTCAAGAGTGAAAAGTTGAAAACTTTTCCTCTAAGATCAGGAAAAAAATCAAGAGTGCCCACTCTCAGTACTCCTATTCAACACAGTAATGGAAGTCCTAGCTGGAGCAATTGGGTAAGAAAAGGAACTATCATGAATCCAAACTGGAAAAAAAGAGTAAAATTGTTTCTGTTTGAAGATTACATGATCTTATATACAGGAAACCTTACAGATTCCACAAAAAACTGTTAGAAGTAATAAATGAATTTGGTAAAAATGCAGAATACATTGCATTTCTACACACTAACAATGAACTATCGGAAAGAGAAATTAAGAAAACAATCCCATTTACAATTTCATCAAAAGCAATAAAATACTTAGGAAGAAATTTAACCAAGGAAACGAAGGATCCCTACACTGAAAACTATAAGGCACTGTTGGAAAGATATCAAAGAAGATACAAATAAATGGAAAGATATGCCATGTTCGTGGATCAGAAGAATTAATATTATTACGTCCATACTATCCAAAGCCACCTATAGATTCAATCTAATACCTATGAGAATCCAATGGCATTTTTACAGCAATAGAAAAAAAAAATCCAAAAATTCATATGGAACCACAAAATTCCCCAAATAGCCAGAGCAATCTTGAGAAGGAACAAAGCTGGAGGCACCACACTTCTGATTTCAAACTCTACTACGAAGCTATAGTATTCAAACATCATGGTACTGGAATAAAAACAATCACATAGAAGAGTGGAACAGAATGGAGATTCCAGAAATAAACCTATTCACATACGCTCCAATAACATTTGCTGAGGGAGCCAAGATTATTGAACAGGGAAAGGATAGTCTTTCCAACAAATGGTGTTGGAAAAACTGGAGATTTACATGCAAAATATGAAATTGGACTCCTATCTTATACCACTCACAATTCACCTGAAATGGATTAAAAACTTAAATGTAAGAAATGCATCTGTAAAACTCCTAGAAGAAGACGTAGGCAAAAAGTTCCTTAACATTGTTCTTGGCAACAATTTTTTGGATATGACACCAAAAGCACATGCGACAAAAGCAAAGATCAACAAGTGGGACTACATCAAACTAAAAAGCTTCTGCATACCAAAAGAATCGTTAAAATGAAGAGGCATCATATGGAATGGGAGAAAATATTTCCAAACCATATATTGGATAAGGGGTTAATATCCAAAATACAGGAAGAACTCATCCAAATCAATAGCAAAAAAGGTAATAATCTGATGATAAAATGGGCAGAGGACCTGAATAGACATTTTTCCACAGAAGACATACAGATGGCCAGACACATGAAAAAGTGCTCAACATCACTAATCATCAGGGAAATGCAAATCAAAACCACAATCAAGTAACACCTCACACCTGTTCTGGTGGTTATCATCAAAAAGACAAAAGATTAAAAACTGTTGGCAAGGATATGGAGAAAAGGGAACCCTTGTACACTGTTGGTGCAAATGTAAATCGGTGCAATCACTATGGAAAACAGTATGTTGATGCTTCAAAAAATTAAAAATAGAACTATCATATGATCCAGCAACTCCACTTCTGGGTATTTATCTGAAGGAAATGAAATCAAGATCTCAATGAAATGTATGCACCTCAATGTTCACTGCAGCATTATTTACAATAGCCAAGACATGGAAACAATCTGAGTGTGAATCAATGGATGAATGCATAAAGAAATTGTGGGATAGATAGCTATATAGATATGAAATAAATATCTATATATCTCTGTGTAGATACAGATACATATATCACACACAGAATGGGATATTATTCGCCCATGAGAAAGAAGGAAATCCTGTCACTTGCAACATGGTTGGACTGCAGGTCATTATGAGAAGTGAAATAAGTTAGACAGAGGAAAACAAATACTACATGATCTTACTTACATATGCAACCTAAAATAAAGCCAAATTCACAGAAACAGAGAGTAGAATGGTGGTTGCCAGGAGTTGGTGGGTGGGGGAAATGGCAAGATGTTTGTCAATGGGTACAAACTTTCAGTTATAAGATGAATATGTTTTAGGGATGTAATACTGAGGAAGGTTGACCATAGCTGACAACACTGTATTACACACTAGAAATTTGCTAAGAGAATAGATCTTAAATGTGCTCATCACACAACAAATGTAATGTTGTGATGGATGTGTTAACTAACCATATTGTCACAAGTATTTCACAATATACATGTGTATCAAGTTATCACTTTGTACACCTTAAACTTACACAGTGTTATATGTCAATTATTTCTCAATAAACTGGAAAAAAAAACTTTAAAAATAAAAGGACTGAAATGATTCAGATGTTCTTTTAAAAGAACAATATCAAATTAGTAATTAGCAATAGAAACACTTCTGGGAAATTTCCACTCATTTGAAAATTAAACATATTACGAAATTACTCATGGTAAAGAAAGAAATCACAATAGAAAATATTTTCAAATGAAAACATAACATAATCAAATTTGAAATATGTGTATGACACCGAGAAAATTCCTAACTACCACTCTTGTAAATAACAACTATAAACTCTGGCCAAGACACCAATACAACCGCATAAGGGTTACAGAGGCAACCAATGCAGGGAGATTTTTGGAAAGGAAGCTCTAATTGGAAGAAATGAGTAGCAAAGATTTAATTTTCAATTTTTGTGGCTTTGACCTTGGGGCAGACTGAATCATAGTTTGATTTTTGTGAGGTGGCTAAAACTATGAGAGAAAGGCCACTATCTTTCTGGACATAATAACAAGGGAAAGAAGTCTAGGGCAACAAAAGCTATTTGAGAGTGAGAGGGATCACTGGCTAAAAGATAACTAAAAAGGCAGAAGCTCAGATTCTGCGCATAAACTGCCCAGGTCTCTTTCTGATCATGAATCACTCACAGGTGAGAAAACTGGAATTACACTCACTGTAAACTGGAATCATAATGACTCCTCTCCATGAGTGTAACAAAGTTTATAATTTGTCTCTATATTAATTGCCTGTTAAAACAAACACATCAGCAATTTGGGAGGAATATCATAGTACAGAGAGTCCCCACAACACAACATTTTACAATAACCAGGATTCAATCTAAAATGACTTGACATACTAAATATGACAAAACCCTAGGGAAAAAAGTTGTCAACAGATGTCAACCCTGAGATGACTCAGATGTAGGAATTGACAAACAAAAACTTTAAAGCATATAACTAAAATGATAGAAAATCTATGAAAGAAATAATTTAAAAAAAATTTAGAATTGAAAATTTTGATGACTAAAATAAAAATTACCTGTATGGATTTAAAAACAGAATTGAGATGATGGAATAAATGATTTAAAAACTTAAAGACAGATTAATAGAAATTATCCAGTCAGAAGAAGTGGGAGACAGAGATTTAAAAATGAGTAAAACCTAAGAATCTGTGGGACAATGTCAAAGGTACAATATGTATGTACTTTGAGTATCAAAAGAATGAGAGAGAAAGGAGCAGAAAAATAAAGTTATTATCACTAAAACTACCCAAAATTTGCAAAGGAAAAATAGTACAGATTCAAGAAGCTCCATGAACCCCAAACAGGATAAATACGAAGAAAATTATAAGAAGACACATTATAGTCAAGTTTCAGAAAACCAAAGATCAAAAGAAAAATCTTGAAAGCAGCTAGAGGAAAATAACACATTAAATAGAGAGAAATAGCAATGCAAATGAATGTGGACTTCTCATCACAAACCATGGTGGACCAAAAGAAAAAGTGCTTCAGGGAAAAAATAGAAAATCTTTAATTCTTTATCTATTGACAAACATATATTAAGAATTAAGGCAAAATTATAAGAATTTCAGATGAAGGAGGACAAAAGATACTCTTGTCAATGGATCAGCACCCTAAAGAATGCTAAAGAGAGTACTTTTAACTGAAAAGAACTAACACCAGCAGGAAGCAAGAGCTTAAGAAATAAATGAAAATCTCTACAAACATTTATCGTATGTAAATTTTAACTCAATAAAGGTAATTTTAAAAACTGTAGATATAGTTAGAGAGTTGCTTAAATGGAGATCATAGTGTGACATATATAGTGTCAGAGGAAAAAAGTCCTTATGAGTTTAAAGTAAATCTGTTGGAATTGCCAATTTAATTTTTTCAACAGAATTTAGAGAGGAGATGAAAACAAAGGATTTTAAAATTTTCTATCTACCAAGTGGATTTATGTCACTTTTATACTATTAAAGTTAGAGCTAGAATTTAATGATATTTCAGATAATGTGTTAGTCATCACACAGATGGTCTGTACATTATAGCCTGAGTGAACAGGCTTAATTTCCTCCAACTCCAATTTCCTGTAATAGACTTATAAAACAAGAATGTAATGACTATAGCGTAGACACAAAGAGCTATATTCCATTGGCTCACAAAACATACATTTTTTTAAGGAAACACAGTATCATAGGAGAATGTTTGCTTTTTCTGCAAAATTCATTTTCATAATGACAAGATATAGACTATTGTTATAATAAATTTGGAAATTCATTAACTACATCCTCCATAATTTTATTGTTTGAATCTTTATGGTAACGTATTTATTAATGTCTTCAACAAGCTTTCTTATCTTTACAGCAATGTTAACGACTAATCCAGTCTTCAGCATTCTCAAAAGCACTGTGTCAACAAATTTCTTTATCTTCGTGGTTCCCAATTAATTTCATTGTAATATTTGCCCTCTACCTTATCTAACTGAAGTAGAATTCAAAGCTTTATGTGTTCCTAATTTTTCTCCATTTAGTGTGGTTGACTGCTGCTATTATTAACAAACTATACTATAACTATATTTGAATATCTGAAAGGCTGCCAAAGGAAGAGAGAGTAGATTTCTTTTTTTATAGTGGAATAACTTTCTAACTCTTAGGAATAACCAAAGATGGAATGGGCTGCCTGGGAAGAGTTTGAGGCTACCATCATTATATATTTTTTAACACAGCCTTGAAAGCACTTAGAAAGACTCTGAATATGATAGTACATACTAAATAAAAATTTTGAAGCTATTGGATTACTGATTTTAACATTATTTCTTACTCTAATAATCTATTATTGTATGACATAGCATTTGCTATATCATTTAATATCTTCTGAAAATTAAAGCATTGGTTTGAAAGATATGTGTGATTTATTTTTATTTTAAATTCAGGCCTAACAATTCAAAGCCAAAGCAATTAAAATATCTGTGATATTACATCAAGTTCTTTCACATTCTCATTTTCTCTTTTACCGTACTGCTTTGATAATTTTTTTCTAGCATTTAATTTTGATTTCCTTGTTAGATCTTCTTCTTCTAAGTATCTCTTAGTCTTTATTCTCATCTTAATACACCAAAAAACTTTTGGAGTCAAACTTTTCTGTCAGTTCCACTCAACTGTAAGACCCTCTTTGAGGCTCATGGTGAGCAAATAGTACATATAAACGGGTGTTATTAAACTTGTAAATTTCATCCTGAAGGGATTCCACAATGGCTCTCATTTCAGTTAGTTCACCATAGACTATCACGCAGTGCAGTGGGAAGTGGATTATGTCCCATAGTAAATAATGACTTATTTGAATATAAACATGCCAATTCATTTAAGTATGTCTATGGCTGCTACTTTGCTACAGTGGCAGAGTTGAATAGTTGCAACAGAAATATATTGTACCCAAAGACTAAAATATTTATTCTGGATGTTTACAGAAAAGGTTTGCCAACTCTTTCTCAAAAGTTACCAATCTCATCTATTCCTTTAAACTAAAGGACATTTTTTTTTCAATTGTGCTTCCTTTTTTACCTTTTTTCTGAGACTAAAATGTAATGAGGAGGCAGTAGCATTTGCAGTTAAGAATTCTGCTTCTGGAGTCTTATCAGGGTGATATTCCAAACTCTGTCACTTGCTAGCTAAGTCTTCTTAGATTTGTTCCTTACTTTCTCTAAAATTTGGTGATTAATGCATAAAATAGATAATAATCACATTGACAGCTAGTTTTGAGTATTTGATGAGATGATTCATATTAAACTCAATGGCATGGTATACAGTAAAACCTCAAGACATATTATTATGTTAATAAATGAGGAGTTGGATCTTCACTGAGTTTAGATGACTTAGAGATTACTTGATTTAGATATTGAAGGAGACAGACTAGATCTTGGGCCTTAAGACTCTCTCAAACCAATGCAAAATCTACTATCATCCTTTCTAGATCTAACTGCAATATTTGGGATAAATCCCACACAGATAACTTTGATGTCAAATTTAGACAATCCATCCTCCCATGCTCTAGGTCACCTGTCTCATACCCTTTTCTTCTTTCTTGAACTCTCCAACCTTCCTTACTCTTTAACTCTCACCTGATACTCTCATTTGTAGTTCACTAAAAGAAAAATCTCTGAAGAAAAAAACTCACCTTCCCACCTAAATGCTACAAATTGACATGTATTTGTACAAATATTGTGTGCATTTTGTACTATTAATATGTCCTGTCTGTGTCAAATCCCTCCACTTGAACTCTGGAATGATTCTCTATCAACACAAGGATGTTGATCCAGCCATAACCCCTCTCTACCACATTATTCTTTCTTCTGTTTGAATCACTCCTATGAGCATAGAAACATGCTGAGATATGTCCCAATAAAAAGAAGAAAAATCTTGTATAATTCTGTCTCTCCACTATCTCATTTTCTTTATTGTCCTTTACACCAAAATTCCTCTAAATTTGTTTACACTCACCAGCTTCAATTCTTTACATCCTATTTTATCTTAAACCCTCTTCAATCAGACATGTGTGTCCAATTCCACTGACACATTTTTATTGTCAACAGTGACTTTCATTTCACCGAATCTAACGAACAATTTCCAGTCCTTACCATATTCAGCCATGCAGCATTTGCTATAATAGATTATTTCCTCCCCCTTAATCCGATGTGTTTCACTTACCTTACAGGACACCACGCTCTCCTACTTTTTTCCTGCCTCATTATGTGTCTCCTCGTTTATTTTGGTGGATTATTTTCTTCCTAATTAGTAAATGATAGAATATCCAAAGACTAAATCCTCAGAACACTTCATAAAAAATTTCTGGCTGTGTAATGTAACCAAGTTTCATGGCTTTAAATATTAATTGCAGACTGAGTTTTTACCAAGAGCTTCTATTCCAGAGGGCAATGATAAGATGCTGCTTGAAGGAAAAAAAATAAATAACCTGCGTGAATGATGAGATGAAAAGTCTTGTCGCAAATCATGCCCTGTGTACCAAATTCATATTAGGTATCTTCATTTCTATATTAATAAGTAAACCTAATTTGTGCCTTCCTTAATATCTTCTAGCTCAGTAAATAACAGCACTTACTCAGTTACTCAGATGCAAAAATGCCAAAAAGAGTTATTTTTGAATTGTCTCTTTATCTCATAGTCTACATCTACCTACCCCTTAACAAGTCTTGTCAGCTCCAGCCATTAACTATATCCCTAATACAGTCACTTCTGTGTAATTCTTATGCAGTTATATTTGGCCAAGCCAATATCACCTTCCACAACAGTCTAAGCAATTTATTTTATTTTATTAACTTAGAATCATATCATGTTGCTTCTTTTTCTGAAACTTCCCACAGATTCCTAGCACCCTGAGAATAGTGTACAAGAATTTACATGATCTGCCCCTGGTGAATAAAATTATTTTTTATGTCTTTTGGCTTATTCCATCTGCTCCACCAACACTGGTCTTTCAATTTCTCAGGATACCATGCTCATTCCCGTCTAGGGCATCATCACTTGCTGTTCTACTGACTGGAAAACTTGTGTCCTTGAAATCCTTAACTCTTGTTCCTTCACTTCATTCAGATCTTTGCTAATTTTTAATGCCTCAGAGAGGCTTTCCCTAACTACTCTATCTGAAATAAGTACCATTTGCCACTCTTAAAGTCCTTACTCTTGCTTTTTTGGTCTTGATAGGATTTATGACTTACTAATTCGACATTTTATGGTAATTCAGTTATTTTTCTATTGTTTATCTTTCCCTCAGAATGTAAAGTAATATTCTGCTTCATTCACTGCTATATTGGCAATGCTTGGAACAGGTGCATAGTAGATTTTTGAGAAAAAAATTTTGACTCAATGAATAAAAGCTTCCTTTCCTGACAAAAAGAGATCTCACAAGTTATGGAGAGAGTTTTGATCACTTTGTAATCAATGTTAAATATAATATTAAAACATGCTTTTTCAAAACCCTCAAATTTAAGAGGAGAAAAGCTTGAATTTAGCCGAGAAAATTTGATATTAGTGACAAAAATGCACAAATATTTTTGTCTATTGTGAAATAGAATATTATTTATTTTGCAAAGTCTTTTTTTCAGTTTTGTAAGCCAAATAAGTCTTTGTTACAAATAATTATTTTCCTTTATCTCAACATTAACAGCATGCCTAGAAAGACTAAATTGCTCATTTGCGTTGGCAAAAGAAGTTGATAAGCCACATCCTTTGTATGACATAAATCCTTTGCCCTAAATTTCCTATTGCTTTCAATTGCCTTTGTCATATTTATTTAAAATGGCTCTTCTTGTGACATAAATTCCTGCATTAGTTTGACATGTTCTTTCTTTAATATTCCTGATTCATTATGGTTATTTTCCTTTTTAATGCTTTATCTACTTATAAGAGACAAGATGTCAAGGTATGAAATCCCTATGAGCTTTATTCTGCAGAAACTATCATGCATTTTATCACTGCCAATAAAGACTGTTTAAAATGATGCTTAAATTATTGAAATCAGAGAAATAAACTCATTTTTTAAGACCTCTCAAAAGAAAAGTAGGTCATCATATTTTCATTAACTATTTCTTTCTTGTTTTTAAATTTTTAGTTCTGATTCACTGGAGTAGAGAAAAATAAGGGCTTTTACAGATATATGATAATTCACATCCTCCAAATTCACATTTAAACTTGTAATTAATGAACAACTTAAAACAAAGCTGTATTTAGGGTTGTTCAAGCAGAATTATGCAATTGTATATAATTCATCTATTCCTTAGGAGCCTAAAATCTATCCAAGTTCTAGTTCCACATTTTCAACTTCTTACTAAAATATATCCTTGGATGATCTGCTGTACCCTCCAGTTCAACATGTTTAAATTAGACTCATATTGAACCCCCATGGCCAAATCTCTGACCTGCCTTTTTTCTGAAATTATTATATGTCTCTAGTCAATCACGCTCAAAATTATGAACCATTTTCAAACTCTGTCTTTCTTCATCTTAAAAGCTAATATTTTGCTAAGTAATGTAAAACATTTGAAATGTTATCTATTAGCTATACTTTGTTTTCTATTCTCATGGCTACGTTTCCAATCCAAGCTCTTATTTCCTTATTTCTAGTCAATGCAAAAGTCTCTAATTGTTTCCTTGCCTCTAGCTTTCCTCTAATCTCTGCACAATACAAAAAAAGTCATATTCCCAAAGGATGGGTTTTTATTTTCTACTTCCTCAATTAAGAGCATACAGAGTAAATGAATAAGGCTCACACTCTTTAGTCTGAGATTAAACTGCCTTTATATTTTTAATTTTTTTCTTCTGAGTTTTGTCAGTAACTCCCTTTAACCCACAATGCTCTGCAGCCCAATAGACTCTCATAAGCACTTAATGCTCATTGAAAACCCATATTTAGTATAGTTTTTGTCAGTGATTATTACAATCACTGAAAACCTCTGAAAATATATAAAACCTCAGAAAAATAGTTAAATTTCAGAAAAATATATTAATCTTATTCACTCAGATTTAACATCCTTAACGTTTGGAAATTTCTTATATTTCATAGTATTCCACAGTCATCTATCAGAGTTCCTTTAGCATATTTAGAAATCAAAATTTTGTTAGGTGATGCAAAATGATATATCAATAATGTTAGAATTTGCTTTTGAATATTCTGAGGAGTTTTTATGTTTAACTAAAGAATAAATTTCTCTTACTTATGTACACTATGGATTTATCAAAATTATTAGATGGAAAAATTATATATCATAATATAATAAAGTAATATGAAATATTTTCTGCATTGTGCCCATATTAAAGTAGGAAACAGAAGCTATACTGTTAAAATTAGAATTTTTAATAAGCAAAGAAAATTAAAGTTATTAAAACTTATATAGTGCCACATCTCAATCATGTATTATTATACCCTGGTAAATTACTATTTCTAAACATTATGCTTGTGTACACGTAATTTTTGGGAAAATGTAGCACAGTATAATATGCCACTCAAATGGAAAATTAGACTATTAAACTGCTAGAGTTAAATTTATTTCATCAATTGCTTTGGTTTCCAGCAATATATAGCTTTTTTAATAAAAGTACTAAAATAGGGGTCATTTTTAATATAAATTTTTTTCTAATGAACTTAAGAATAATCTTGGAACTATTTCCAATGCATATCTGAAACATAAGAAAATTATTTTTGCTTATGTAGGTCACATTATTAGACTCAAATTTAATTTTATGGATATGTTCCAGAAAATGGAAACGAAGTACTTCATTCCAAAATATTATATGACACACATCTCATCTGGAAATTATGATGTCTGAGTTCTTCTTAACAGGCAAAGATCCTTCAAATAGAAATACAGAGAGAGTCACTTAAGGATTCTTAGTTGTAGTGAAGACAATTTCATATATTTTGATTGATAATCATACTTTATCATCCTGAATAGTTTAGTAAAAGATTAGATTACCTTCTCTTACCATGTGTGAGAATATCCATTAAGTGATAGCAATATGTTTCCTTTGCAAGTATGGAAGACTGCCACTGCTTTGAGAAACTGACATGTTAGTTTTATAAGGATAAGAGACTGTATCTCTTTGGGCCACTTTGATAAATGAGCCTCAAGGAAAATGTATGATGTTTAGTAAGTACTAAATAAATATCTGTTGAAATATACAATGAGTGATTATCAAAAATCCTAATGACACTCACAGAATTAATAATGTATATGAATAAATGCAACAAATAATTGTCATCAGTGGACTTGTTTTAATGTTGATATCACCAATAATAGACTCCATTTTTCTGCTTTTAATTTCACTTCTGAGTCCATGATCTTAGCATGTCTAACCTTACTCCAACTCTCCTTTCCAATTACACTCACCACCTTTAGTCTGATCAACTGAAGTGAATCTCTTTTCTCCATGAAACATTTAGGAAGACACTAAATATTCTATGGTAATTATTATTGTATTTTACCTAATATTTCTGTTCTTCCCTGATTCAAAGCATATGGAAAAATTACAATGCTCTTTGGGTGGGGCCATGTGACTTGGGTTCTGGCCAGTGAAGTACTCTCTTCCTCTCAAAGAGAAACTGCCAATAGTTGAGATGGTGACTGCTCTGTCAGTCTGGGTACCTAAATGGGTTTCTGTGCTGATCGGTGATGACAAGCAGTCTGAGAAAAAATGAACCCTTGTTATTTTAAGCCACTGTGATTTCGGGGCTGTCCTTTATTGTGCCATAAACTAGCTAATTCAGATATATGAACCCCCAAACAAATAATTGGAAAGAACATTCTGAAAAATAATTAGAATCCAGTTTTCATTCATTTTGTAAATTTATTTTATCAATTAATGTTTATTAAATATATATTAAGTTGCAGGTTTATCTTGGCACCAGTAATACAATGAAGGCTAAGATTATTGTCTTTTTCCTTCATTGTTCTGTTTCCAATGTCTACAAGACAGGCTGTCACATTTGAAATATTTAACAGAAATGTTTTGCATGAATGGAAAAGAAGCATGGCAATGGATGATGGATGGAACAGACATTAATGAAAATGGCCATATAAATAAAAATAAAATTGTCACTTCTTTTTAATAGTTATCTTAAGTGAGGAAGATAATTGTTTTAGCAAGCCCTGATTAGGCATTTTCCAAGTATAAAGATCTTTCTTTATCTTAAACCTCCTAACAAGAATTCTACCAAGTGACAATTATAATCAAAATCCAATTGAGGAAACAATAATTCAAAAGTTAAAAAATATCATGATACTTTTGCAACGTTATAGTATTTATAATCCTCAGACCTGTTGTTTCCAAACTTGTGCTATATCCATTTCACCAGGATACCATTCCATTAAAAATAATGTTAAGAATTACAACGTAATAACTGCACCAAATATTTCAGAATAATTGTAGTCATTTCTAAAGAAGGTCTTCAAACATAAACTTGAGCATCATTCATTGCCACTTATAGCTTGTTTCTAAATCACAAAAAAAGCTTTACTCTAGATAACTTCTGACTACCCATCCACATTTCAGTGGACTTCATACTAAAGTGATCTTTTAAGAATTGCAAAATGAACGATAACATTCTACCACAACTACAGATGCACTTTAATTCATGCTAGAATAATGGAACTGAATTTCAACCAAGAATTCTATATCCAACCAAACTATCCTTCCAAAAGAAAGGAGAAATTAAGATAGTCTGAAATAAACAAAATGGAAAATTTCTTGCCAGCAGATACACTCTATGAGAAATACTAAAGGGAGTTCTTCATCTTAGCATGGAAAGACACTAGACAACAACTCAAATCCATACAAAGGAAAAAAAAACACTGGTAAAGGTAAATACAGTCGTGTGCTGCATAAAAACATTTCAGCCAGTGACAGACCACATATATGATGGTGGTCCCTTAAGATTAGCCCCATATAGCCTAGGTGTGTAGTAGACTATACTATCTAGGTTTGGGTAAGGACACTCTATGATGTTCACACAAGGACGAAATCACCTGACCTACTTCTCAGAACGTATCCCTATCATTGTGACACATGACTGTAACTTATTCTCTTGCATAACTGAAATTTTATACATATTGATTAGCAACTCCCCATTTTCCCTTCCCTCCAATCCCTGGAAACCACCAGTCCATTCTTTGCTTCTCTGAGTTCGACTATTTTAGATATGAATATAAGTGGAATCATGTAGCATTTGTCCTTCTGAGACTGCCTTATTAAACAGCCTAATGTCTTCAAGGTTCATCCATGTTGTCACATATTACAGGATTTCCAAGAGATCTGATGTACAACACTGTGCCTATAGATAACAATATTGAATTGTACACTTAAAAATCTGTTACAAGCAGGGCTGGCCCAGTGGTGTAGTGATTACATTTGCATGCTCTACTTTGGAGGCCTGGGGTTCACGGGTTCAGATCCCCGGTGCAGACCTCATCAGGCCATGTTGTGGTGGTGTCCAACATACAAAATAGAGGAAGATTGGCAACAGATGTTAGCTCAGGGCCAATCTTCCTCATCAAAAAAAAAAAATCTGTTACAAGAGAAGATATGTTAAGTATTCATACCACAGTAAAAAAAATAAATAAATAAATAAACTAGAAAAAGAAGAGGATGTTAAACCCCAAACAGAAGCAAGAATATAATAAAGATTGGAGTGGTAATAAATGAAATATGAATAGAGAAACAAGAAAGAATATAAAATGAAACACAATATGTTCTTTAAATACATCATCAAAATTGACAAAAACTTAGCTAGACTGACTAAGCAGAAAAGACTAAAATTACTAAAACAGATTGAAAGAGGGGACATCACCCCCAACAGAAAAAAAAACACTTTATAAGGGAATACTACGAACAGTTGTATTACAACAAATTTGGTAGCATAGATAAAATGGAAACATTCTCAGAAAGACAAATTATCACAACGGACTCAAAAAGAATAAGAAAATTTGAATAAACTTGTGACAAGTAGAGAGATTAAATTAGAAATCAGAACTTCCCATACACAAAAAGCCTAGGCCCAATGCATTCACTGAATTCCACTAAATGCAATCACTACAATTACTATCAAAACAGCAGCTGGCCTTTCTTTAATATTTTAATAACAATTGTATATATTTAAGGAGTACAACATGATGTTTTGATATACAGAGTGAAATTATTACTACAGTCAACCGAATTAACACATCCATTTCCTCACATATTTAACTTTGTGGGGGGGGGGGTTGGGGGAGGGGTGGTGAAAGAACCTGGCATCTACTCTCTTAAATTTCCGGTGTACAATAGACTACCATTAACTGTAGTCATCATGCTGTGTATTAGCTCTCAAGGCTTTCTCATCCTACATAACTGAAATTCGGTACCCTTTGACCAACATCTCTCCATGCCTCCCACCTCCCCAGCCCCAATAACCATTGTTCTACTTGCTGCTTCTATAGATATTTTTCCAGAGATGATACATAAATAGCAAACAGATAGAAGAAAAGGGGCTCAACAACACTCATTATCAGGGAAATTCAAATTAAAATCAAAATGAGATATCACCTCCCAGCTGGCTTTTTGAAGTGGAAAAGCTGATCTGAGAATTCATGTGAAAATTCAAGGAACTCAGAATCGCTGAAACAATCTCGACAAAGAGAAACAAAGTTGATGTAATCACATTTCCCAATTTCAAAACTTACTACAAAGTTGCTGTAATCAATACTATAATACAGTAATCAATTGATTATAATATAGTAATCAATGAGTATTGTCATAAGGATAAACATGTATATAAATGGAAGAGGATTAAAAGTCCAGCATAAATCCTTACATTTATGGTCAAGTGATTTTTGACCAACACAGTTCAATGGGAAAAATTCTTTTTTTATTTATTTTATTTCTTTTCAGCTTTAC
The DNA here is from genome assembly GCA_031878705.1 of Tapirus indicus. NCBI lineage: Eukaryota > Metazoa > Chordata > Mammalia > Perissodactyla > Tapiridae > Tapirus > Tapirus indicus. Next base: position 8,008,471 of record CM062918.1, read on the forward strand.
TGAAGTATGATTGAAAAAATTTATATATTTAGGTTGTAAAATATAATTTTTAACGTGTAGAACATGATGATTTAATATATTTATATATTATAAAATGCTTACCACATAAAGTTAACTAATGCATCCATCACCTCATAGTTGCCATTTTTGTTTGGGGCTTTGGTTTTAATGGTAAGAATACTTAAGATCTACCCTCTTATCAAATTCTGAATATACTATACAGCACTATTAACTATAATCACTATGCTGTACATTATATCCTCAGAAATTATTCATCTTATAATTGAAAGTTTGCACCCTTTGATCAATATCTCCCCCTTTCTCCTACCCTCCAGCCCCTGGCACACCATTCTATTCTCTGGTTCTATGAATGTGACTTTTTTAGATTCCACAAATAAGTGAGATTATACATATAGATCAATGGAATAAACAGTCAGAAACAAACCCATGCATATATAGCCAATTGATCTTTGGCAAAGATGCCAGGAATACACAGTGGAGAAAGGATAGTGTTGGGAAAACTGGATACCCACATGCACAAGAATGAAATTGAACCTAATATCACAAAATATACAAAAATAAACTCAAGATGGATTAAAGTTTAAACATAAGACTTGAAACTATAAAACTACCAGAAGAAAACATAGGCAATGATTTTTTGGATATGACACCAAAAGCAGAAGCAACAGAAGCAAAAATTGACAAGTGATTCCATTAAATTAAAACGCTGCTGCACAGCAAAGGAAACAGTCAACAAAGTGAAAAGACAACTTACAGAATGGGAGAAGATATTTGCAAACCATATATCTGATAAGGGATTAATATCCAAAATATATAGGGAACTCATACAACTCGATAGCAAATAAACAATCTGATTAAAAATGGACAAAGGACCTGAATAGACATTTCTTCAAAGCATATAAACATGTATAACGCCTTCCAGGTTCATCCATGTTGTTGTGAATGTCATTCTCTTTTAAGGCTGAATAATATTCCACAGCATGCAAATACCACATTTTCTTTATCTGTATATCTGCCGACAAACACTTAGGTTGGAGAGGATGGTTATAGTGGGCTGGAGTTGAGTATTTCCCTTCTCACACATGGAAGACTAGAGCTGACTAGAGGTGGGTATTTCTCTTCTCCCAGGTGAGTTAGGCTCTGGTTAACTAGTTTCTCCTAAGGGCTGACCTTGTTAAGAAAAACAGAATGCTCTGGCATATTTTAAAATGTTTTCTTTTCCTCTCCCCTGCTGCTCCTGGACATAAAACACAAAATGTATATGGGGGAGGGGGTGCCTATGACTGAGTTCCCCTGGAGTTTTTTTGAGCTGTTAGACTTGTCCACTCTGAACCTCCGGCAGTTTATCAAATACAATTCAGGTTTTCCAACCCCAGCCTGATTCTCAAGGTGTTTTCCACTCATGATTCTCTGCTCCCAAACCTGTGACTCCCTGTATTTATCTTCTGTCTCTCTAGTCTTGGGGGCACTGGTTTGCCTTTGTACTCCCCTTTCTTATGGATCCAAGAAGACTGTTGATTTTTCAGTTGTTCAGCTTTTTAGTTTGTACTTGTTAGGGTGGAGCGATGACTTCCAAGCTCCTTACAAGCACAACTGGAGACCAGAGGCTGTTCCATCTGTTCTGGTTTATATCTTCTGTTGTTGGTGAAACTTTTTTATTTCTTTGATGACACCTCTTTTTTTTCAGTTTGTTTCAAGTGTGTTCATGTTGCTCATTAGAACATTTTACAATGCACAAGTAGGAAGTCCCTGCTTCTATAAGAAGTTGAAATAAAGTATAGCTCTCCTTGGAGGGGAAGAGGACCTGCACACTAGCTCTATCATTACTAAGCAGCATGAGATGGTAGAGTTATTCACTGGACAATTTTTCTGTTCTCCCCATGCAATACTTCTTAACTTCAGACGTCTTATGACTATAAGCCTTCCCAGCAGAGACACAAAACATTTAAATTTTCAATAGAGTTTCTCATTTGCTTACAATATTTGTAGAAATCGTGTATAAAGTTGGAGATCTCAGTAATAATACAGAGTACAAATCTTAGTAGAAAACAGGGTCACCAAAATAGAACCATCAGGGCAATAAGCCCAGTCTGTGGCAACTGAAAAGTCCCAAGCTTTGGATTGGGGTTTGGCCAGAAGTAATTTGACTAGGTCCCTGAATAGGACACTCAAGTTGACATATACTGTTTTAATTGAGAAACAGTGAGAGGTGCTGGCCACTACACATATTTCCCTGCCTACCAAGTACATAATCCAAAATTATGCCCATATCTAGTCTAGGTATTCAACCCATATCCTCATCAGTGAAAAGTGTAGCTCTTTTATTTGGCATTTACCCAAGGGTTGTAGATCATGCTACTGACATCAGATAGTTCTACCAGTGAAAGGAAACTCACATGAAATGTGAAATCAAAGACCCTGATGCTCCAGGGGAGGTTCTACTAATGGTCCTATATACACTGGATCTTGTGTCAAGTGTTGCATAGTTATGTGAGTGTAAGCCAAGGGGAAGGAGAATGAGGACCTGCCAATCAGTACAGTGGGCACAACCCTCTCTCAGATTTCAATTTATGGTGATATTCTGTCTCTACTTTGTAAGAAGCAGAATATGGTTTTGAAGGGCCAAGGCAAAATGCTAGGGAGAAGCAGAACCCATCTGAGAATGTTATGCTGATAAGACCTCCAACAGTAAGTCAAGGTTTTTGATAGATTTGCCTGAGTCAGCTACAGGGGGCTGTTTGGTGTGCCTGTCCATATATGGAATAGGGAGAGAGAGAGGTTGAATCCAAACTTGCTTGCTGAGTTGGAAGTGTCATGTCAAAAACATATCACTCAGAATGAACCAGAATGCCTTTTTCTCTGAGCATTAAGCTCTACTGGACCCAAGACTCACTTTCTGCCACTAAAATTGATCCCTGGAGACCCTTGGTGACCGCAGAGGATCTGACTGTGTCAATGTCTAATATTTGCAAAGGAGGTGTATAGACGATGCTCATAACCACACAAGGCCCAGTGAAAACGGTCATAAACAGCCATCTTTAAGGTGATGGCACCCCCAAATTTGTGTCCATCCAGTCATGGTTGACATGAACAATACACACTGCCCTTCTACCTCCCGGAGATAAACGGAATCCAAAATAGAAAAGGGGTGATTTGGTCTAAAGATGTGAGGTGTCATCACGACACTGTTTCCTCCTCTATTTTCTGAATACCAACCAGAGTAGAAAGGTGGCATGGGACTCGGCAGAATTTTACCGATGCAAAGCTGACAGATCAGGCCACTTGGCCCTAAAGATGTCATTGTTCTAGAGGCTCATGCAGTCCTTCACTGAGCAACAACTCTAACACTCACCTGCTCTCACTGGCAATGCCAGCTAAGTCTACAAAAGGGCCTTCACCAAACGGGAGATCAGCCACACAGGTTTGACGGAAATGAGCACCCAAAGGGTGATTTTACTGCCCCATAGATTATTTTCAGAGCTTCTTGCTGCAGGAGTCCCTATTTAGCCTGTCTCATGATTGATGAAAAATCTTTAGTAAAACTATCCCATGGGGAATATTCTGCCTCCAATATACAAATGGCCTATCTAAGAGAAAACCAGTTGTAGAATCTCTCTTTGAGTTCCCCCAGATGGCCTCCCATAAAGTCTTTGCCCTGGGTGACAAAGGCCCTGTATTTTATCTGCCTGTGAGCCCCAACCTTCTGTGTTCTGTTGTGTTGGCACATACACTGAAGCATGAGCTGGGTCTTGGTTGGAACCATTACATCGTTATCAATATAATGGGATGTTTGTACCCCAGTAGGCAGTTTACATTAATATAAGCAGAAGAATATAATTCTCTTCATAAAATTTGTGTACATATATTTTCCTTATTTTAGTATTCTGATCCACACGCACACCAAAAGTAATTTAATACTTCTACATGCAAATCTTTTACCTGTCTGCCAGGAAGAAAATATGGTGATTAATTACTCTAATCCAGGAAAAACAATACAGTTTGCATCATTTTCTAAGAGCTCTGAGCTAGCACTCGCAGTAGGGCTCTGAGCTTTAAATTGCCTGCACTTGCAGAGAGCTGTACAGAGAAGCATTGGATCCCGGTGAACTGAAGTCTCAAAATAAATTCATCTGAAAATTGTTCAGGAGGCAGAGAAGTAAATTGGCTAATAGACACTGAATAGACGCCTGCACTCTGAAATGACAGAAGTCAGTACACTGATCCACAAACCTGAGTATTTATGATTGTTATAGATAGCAGTAAGTAGGAACCTTAAGAACGAAGATAAACTCTATTTCTTCTTACGGTAATGATAATTTTCGCTAGAGAAAGAGAGTTTACCAACTCCCAAAGTTCTTCAACCCTTAATTGCTTTTTATTTTTTTGAGGAAGATTGGCCCTGAGCTAACTATCTGTTGCCAATCTTCCTCTTTTCTTTCTTTTTTTCTCCCCAAAGCCCCAGTACATAGTTGCATACCCTAGCTGTAGGTTCTTCTAGTCCTTCTATGTGGGACACCGTCTTAGCATGGCTTGATGAGCACTGAGTAGGTCTGCACCCAGGATCTGAACCAGTGAATGCCGGGCGGCCGAAGCAGAATGCACTAACTTAACTGCTATTCTGCTGGGCCGGCCCCCTTTAATCACTTTTTTGATTTTTAGATTATTTAGAACATTTTTTGGCTGTAAGCATGAGACGAAGAGCAGGTTGGACTGTGACAGAATGTATCAGAAGCATCCAAAGAGCAAGGCTGGGTCATAATGGGGGTCGGTAGGGACCAGGGTTTGATTAGCACAGGGAGAGGACCAGGGCCAGTACAAGGGACCGGGTTTCTAGTTACCAGCCTCATCCTCTCCGTTTGTAGTGATCATCGTGCAAAACGCTGCCTCTGTTTGTAGCCTCACTAGAACATCAACTTGATTACTTACACCTCCTTTCCAGTGCCTAGGAAGGCACCACCTCAGAATTATATAGGAAGTTTTTTTAAATGGAAAGCAAATTTGCTTGTTAGTTTTCAATTTACAAAAGAACTGGGAGTATACTTCTACCCAAAGTTTCATTTTGGAAATGATGCTTCAGTGTAAGAATACCTTCCGGATTATTATCAATGCAAAGGAGTATATTCTTTCAGAAATAAGCATCAATGTGGAGTAAATACTTAAAAAATAAGCCCCATATTCTCAAAGTAGCCCCTTTTTTGACCTAAGGAAGAGAAACATAATGCCTCTAAAAGTTACCTGTTTTTTCCCCTGAGGATCCCATAAGTTACTGAAACATATGCTCTTATAGAAATTTAAACTAGCTTCTGAATACTAAGCTCTTTCATGGATAGGTTTGCAAATTCACCCTAACAATTTTTTTTTTCTTTTTTTGATTAAGGCCTTCACTTTCTTTTTATTGACTACAACATTGCAAAGGAACCTCAACTAGGATGTGGAAAAATGTAACCCTACTATTTTTACTTATTTATACCATTTTAGTCTATTTCTCTCTCCTTCCTAGAAAGAGAAATTTCCCGCAGGTTTGTAATTATCATAAGATTAAAATACATTCATTCAACAAGTAAGCTTATTTATTTTTCTATATCCTTTTGGCAAAAAAGCTTTAATGCCAAAACCTGACAGAAATAAATCACTCCTGTACAGTTCCTTCACGGAAAGTTGCGCCAGGCAATAGGCAATACACACAAAGTGGATAATTGCCAAAATACATTTATGAATGAATCAGTAACAATTTCTCTGCTGTTTACAATTTTCCAATGGTCTAAAACCTTTACTTATAACATAGAGTGCCAATATTTATGGATTAAGGTAAATGAGCTTATTTATTGAAATTAGACTTATTCTTTATGTTCAGTGAGGAAAGTCCGTCTGCTGACTTTGTTCCTTGGAGATAAAGTTTGAATTCCACATATTGCTTTATAGTGTGATCTGACATGGGCTTATTCTCAAGCTTCTTCACTTTTCCCTGCAAGCCATGCTAAACTACAGGTCACTCTGCCCTGTAACTGCGCACTTCTGTGTCAGCTCTCTCAGTCTGAAACGTCTTTATTCAACACATCCTTCCGGACATGGACTATCCCTGCTCACTCTTCTCAAGCTGAGGACGCTTCCACCTCTGGTGTGAAACCTCTCTAGATAACAGATTCAGACACTGGCGCCCCTTCCTCTCATTCTACCTTAGGAATATGTCCTTAATTGTGTTTTACAATTAATCTGCTGGGATCTCTTATTTTACTTATGAAATTTCAACCATCTATGACAATGCCAAAAATAAAAAGTCTAAAAAAATAGATATATTTCCTGAGTCAAAAGTTCAGAAACTTTTTTAGTGTATCACAAAAACAATGTAAATAATTCAGTTCATTTTAATCGATAAAATTGCTCTTTCAATCCCCCTATTCAATGTTTTAGTTAAAATTCCTGGATAGTACATTAAAAAGCTAAAGGCTGATATATTTCCTCACAACTATCATCAGTATAAAATATTTATGACACTAGAATTTTTCCTGAAAAACAAAGTAATAAAAAACGGTCTTTCATGCACCAAAAATCAAGTACATAGTTTTTATTTTGATTGAGAATATGTTTTTGACATATTTCCACTTTTTATCTTTACTGGTGTAAACTAGAGTACATGGAATTAAACTCCACTTTCAAAGGATGAACTAGAACATCTCTAATACTCTTAGAAATGATACTATGTGATTATCTTACCCTAAAATATTAGGAGCCCTAATTAAAGAAGCTGAGGGAAGAATGCAAATACGTCCTTACTCTGAATTTTACATGAAATTTTCATGCAGCTAACTTATATTCTGAATGTTTAAACAGTGTCATTCTCAGAACAGACTGTAGTATGACTTCTAGTAGTCCATCCCTATCCATTCTCTCTCACTTTCTAAGATAAGGCTGATGTTGTTAGGGAGACATTAAACATAGAAATAGCACTCAAACTAACAGCCTCCCTTATATAGCAATAGCTATATGACATATTTCAAGACAATACTACATAACAGTCATTTCTGATTTCTGGGCAGGGTTTCTAGGAAATGTTTAAGACAGATAAGTAAGTTAAAGTTAGTAGCACTTCCACATGCAGTAAAAAATGCAAATTCTCTCCAGAAAAAAAGTTAAGCAGATCCACTAGAGTGAGTTTAGCTAAATAGGAGCGAAACACAAAACAAAAGAAACAGACAAAAACCCCACAAACACAAAACTAGGATCCAGATTCAACAGAAATTTAAAATTATATCTCCATGGGGCCAGGCCCATGGCCTAGCGGTTAAGTTCACCACGTTCTGCTTCAGCAGCCCAGGTTTGGTTCCCGGGCGCAGACCTACACAACTCATTGGCAGCCATGCTGTGGCAGTGACCCACATACAAAATAGGGGAAGATTGACACAGATATTAGCTCAGGGCTAATATTCCTCAGCAAAAAAATATATATGTGTATATATATATATATATGTGTGTGTGTGTGTGTGTGTGTGTGTGTGTGTGTGCATATATATATACCTCCAAAAACATCAAGTACCAGAATTTAAAAATAAATATAAATTACCATATATGCATTAGCTAGATAAATAAAATGTGATTAAAAATTGACCCAGGAACAAGATGCTCTTAAACATAACAAGGCAGATTTTTAAATTATTTTTTTAGAAATGAAAAATATAAGCATTACTATTAAAAATTTAGTGGATAGCTTGTACAGCAAATGGACACAGCTGGAGAGAATGTTTATAAACTTTAAGATAGATTAGAATGCCTCGTCCATAACGCAACATAGAAAGACAGGGAGATAGAAAATATGAACAAACAAAAAAGACCCAAAATTAAATGCCAGAAGATAATGAAGCAATTTTTCTTATTGTTGTTATTCAAAATCTTATAATTAGCCTTATCTTTCAAATGTAAAAGATTGGCAAAAGACCTGCCTGGGGAGACCTGAAGGCAAGAGTCTGTGGCTAGAACTGCCTTGCTGGATGTCAGAGGAAAGAGACAAGGCTGTTTTGCACAGAGCCTGCATTTCCACAATTTGAAGGAAGATGGTGGGGGAGTTTCTCATAGATGAGATGTGGTTTCCACAAAGAAGAACTGGACGGGGTCCAAAACAAAGATGAGGACTGCATGGATAATCCCATGAATGGGATGAATCACTGGAGACCAAGAGTCAGACAGGAAGTTAACTAGAAAAACTGAGAACTTATGACCATGCAAAGAGAATGTCTCATGAGAAATTCTCAATAGATTAAGGCTCTCTAAGGGATCCCAAGAGAGAAGGAGTCAATGATTGTGCAATCACAGCATCCAGAAGGATACTAACGGTAAATTAAGGTCAAGAATATTCTGGATTTCTTCTTACTTCCTCTCTCTTTTGGCTCTGCCCCTCAAGGGTCCAAAACAGTGACCTCAAGTGGAGGAAAGTGAGGACCATATTCACCTTTCCTGCTCCAGGTTTCTCAGACTTGAGGTGAACCTCAACTGGGAAAGGCTATAAGTTATAAAATGGATGAAAATTTGGAGTTATGTGATTGTTATGTTAGACCAGACTTTCAATTAATTAAGAGGGATCTGAATGATTTTTCAACAAGGCTCAAGGAAATAACAATTTATCTAAAAGACACTAGTAGGAGCTAGAGAAAAAGAATTAATTACTTTCTGCCTGAACCCTACCTAGTCAATATAGTGTAATAAACACACATTCTACACCCCGCTGGGCCTGGGAAGTGGGTGGGAGCACACGCAGAGTGCCAAGGGCAAAGAAGGACCAACGGACAATCTAAACTTTATCGAAACTTTCCTTTATTCTCCTGAAAATTAGTAACCTGTATTTATTCACTGTGTGACTACAGATACTTTCTGCTTTAGTTCAGACATTGTGACAAAACACAGAAAACAGTGGCCCCTTTTAGTCAATCACTTCTATTTGCTCTGAATTTTATCCCAACCAAATCAAAAGAGCTGTTATTTAAAATGAATTAAATTTCTTTCTCAAAATCACTTTTAATGATTTTCTACACCATTCAGCAACTTATTATTTAGAATTATTGTTTGAAGGAGATTTTTAATGATCTTTTTTTCCTAGTTATCAAACTGACCTGTGTATGGTAGAAAAAATTGGAAAGCACAGAAAAGCAAACAGTTGTAATTTCTCATTGGTTGTAATTTCACCAACCAGAAACAACCAATGTTAAGAATCTTGGAATAAATTTTCCTCAAGTTTGAAATGCATCTGGGGGGTGGGGCGGTGAAGAGTAGCCCTGAGCTAACATCTGTTGCCAATCTCCTCTTGTTGCTGAGGAAGACTGGCCCTGTGCTAACATCCATGGCCATCTTCCTCTACTTTATATGTGGGATGCCGCCACAGCATGGCTTGACAAGCAGTGCATAGGTTCATGCCCAGGATCCAAGCCTGCCAGTTCTCCAGAGCAGAGCACACAAACTTAAGCACTATGCCACCTGGCTGGCCCCAGAAATGCACGTTTTTTATATAGTCATATGATACTCCCTTATAGTCATCTTTTCTCGCACCAATATAACACTATATCCCTATTATTGTATATAACATTTTGGCATGATTTTACATTAGTTTTATAGCATGTCATTACATGGGTAGACCACAATTATTTAACCAAATCTTGTTTTGACTGTTGAGGCTTTTCCCATTTTTTCATAAATGTAGATTCAAATATGATAAATGTCTTCATTATGCATCTTTGAACATTCTGTTTACAAATTAAAATCACTATAATTCAGAAAAAACTACCACTCAGGCTCTAAGGTGTGTAAGCAGTACAAGAGTGAGTGGTGTGGTTCTTTCCAGATGCCCAAATTGCCTCATACTATACCACCACCCAGTAACATGCACGTCACAACTCCAGTGCCAAGGATTTGAGAATATGGACTTCTGCCTGAAATGAACTAATTTAAATTTTAAAAGACTCGTATCTAGTAACCACAGTGATTCTGAAGTATAATTAGTTCAGTTTTGCTCTTACACAAGATAGTAAGATTGAAAACAGCAGATTTTAAAAGCAGCGTCCTAAGCAATGAACTGAAATATCTTATATGTCTGTTTTCTTCAGTTTGAATGACATAAATAGTTCTCCGTAATCTCCTCTATAATGGTTACTTTTAATATTCCTTGACCAGTTTTTCCATGAAGTCTTTCCCTCACCAATTCATTTAAAAAATTATTCAAACACAATTTTCACTAAAAGAAATCTCTCTATGAGATCCTGTTCCACGTTTATAACCTTATCTATTTTTTCTTCATTCAAATTTAATTACAGCAACTGATAAAAATTCTGATGTAAATGCTTTCCATTGATTTAGGATCCTAAAATATAATTTTTAGTCTACTTGCCTTACCAACTAAAATTTAAATGAAACCATTCATATTTAAAACACGTCTCTCTATAATTCTGTTCTTACACAATGATGCATCAATATCCCTAAAGACATTTTTTTAAATCACTTGGCCATTGCCAAATATTAACAAAGTAATTATTATAGGATTTGTGCCAATAGTAAAATTAGTTCATTTTTGCCCAGCCTCATGCAAACTTTATAACAAAGAATATTTTGGGGCTGTGGTTCTCACATTGTTGGCATGCAGAAGGATAGGTTTGTTAAAACACAGATCAGGGTCCTACAGTTTCAGATTCAATGAATCTGGGTGCAACCTGAGAATGAGTATTCCTAAAAATTTCCAGCTGATGCTCCTTTTCTGGGGATGACTATTGTAGATTCTCAGGTGTGTGGACAGAACTCTCACGTTACATAGATTTTTCTGTATGGGTTATGTTAATATTAAATCAACTATAAATGTTTATGTCATTTATAAATTCAATTCCTGGCTACAACACTTACTATGTGGTTAATGAACAAGTCATTTCAACTTTCTGAGCCTCAGATTCCTTATATATAATAGGAATTGTAATATATACAATAATGTTATGCATATTTCATATTGTGTTTTATTATAAAATATTGTGCTATAAAATAAATATAATAGAAATAATAAAATTATGCATGTAATTATATATGTGTGTAATTGTAATAATATATACCTGGTGGATTGTCATTAGAATTAAATAAATTTACTTATATAAAACTCTGATAATAGTGGCTACATAGTGGTAGAGAGAATGATCTTGACAAAGGAAAAAGTTATAAGGATAAAAAAAAAGGAGTCATTTGAGTCCATAATGGGGGTGACCAAGAGGAGAAAAAAAACCAGTATTGAATAGATAAATTTTTAAAAATCGCACTATTTGGGGCCAGGCAGCCAGCATAGTTTGCATGCTCTGCCTCTGTGGCCTGGGGTTCACAGGTTCGAATCCCAGGCATGGACCTACACCCTGTTCATCAAGCCGTGCTGTGGCAGCATCCCACACACCAAATAGAGGAAGACGGGCACGGATGTTGGCTAAGGGCTAAACTTCCTCAGCAAAAAGAGGATGATTGGCAATAGATTTTAGCTCAGGGCCGATCTTCCTCACGAAAACACAAAACAAACAAACCAAAAATCCCTCTATCAATGAAAAGGCAGTGAAAGATGACAGCAGATGTGGTGAAGATATTTAAAAATCATAACAATGAGGAAACTAAGGCACACACAAAAAAGTATGTATCATGATTCCATTATATACTGTTCAAAACCAGGCAAAACAAATCCACGACATCAAAAATGCATAAAGTGGTTACCTTTTAGGAGGCAAGTGGATGGTGTTTCAAAGCAGCATGAAGCGGTCTTTGGAGGTGGTGTTTTTGTTCTATTTCTCAATCTGGCTGGAGGTGACAAAAATATGTGCATTTTTATGATAATACTTTGAGCAAAATATTTAAGACTCTTGCCCTTTTCTGTCATTTTACTTGAATAAAAAACATAAAAAAGTAAGATATTTTAAAACAATTTTTTAACTTGAGAAGTCACTCACATTATAAATTAATTACAGATCTTCATAGCAAGTGGATTAACTGGCATCCCCATTTCCATTCTCCAAAGTCAAATTATCTTAAACTGCTGTTATCCTGCCTTCTCTGTTCCACCACTCACTACTGCAATTCTGATCTTTCCTGTATTTCCTGTCTTTGTTGGTGACCCCATTATCTACCTGGTTGTCCTTTTCTGAAAGCTTGGGCATCCTCTATTCCACCTCCTATATCACTCCCATATTTAGTTACCAAGTTCTCTTGATACTTGACTATCTCTCAGATCATTTTTAAATTTGTGTTCTGTCTCAGTCTCTAAACTATATCATTTACATCCTGCCTCTCATTAGCAGACAAAATCAGCAACCAGAAACTACTTAGATTTCCTATGAACATTCCTTTGCATATGTCATTTCTCATTCTAGAATGCCCTCGCTTCTTTTCTCTACCTGAGGATTTTGGTTTATCTTCAAATTGTAGCTCAGACATCATTTCCTGTGCATTCCACTTACACAGGAAACTAATCACTTATTTTTCCCTGTTATCTTTGAGCCCTGTACATACTTTTCAAAAACACGATAGAGGATAGTATCATATTCGGTTCCTTTACAATCTGTTTTTCCTTATCATCTCCTTTCTCCGACGGTGCATAGATTGAAGATTTGGAAGTCACAATGCATTTTCTTCACCACTACCACCTTAAAAAAGCATTTCCTGGTGGTCTAGCACTGGGTTCAATGTACTACATTCCTTTCCTTTATCAATTGTATATGTTCAGAGGTAAAAGCTGCATCAAAATCTTTATGCAACAGACAAATACTTGTGTATTATTAATATATTTTCCTCTTTTCTATTCCATTTGCTGATATCTAGTTCAACACCAAATTTGATAAAAACTAGTAACTTGATATTTTGTGAAACAGAATCCCAGATATATTGTCAGATAGCCGCTCTGAACTCAGACATAAGTACTCGATTTTCTTGTCTCCAAGTGCTTTTATTTCTCCTAAATTAATGAAGCTATTCTGTGATATTTCTTTCATGTTAATTTAGGTGAAACATATTACTCTGTCAGAACTAAGTCAAAATTTCAGTAAATCTCTATAAATATCTGATAGATTAATTGTTTTATTGAAATATAATTGACATTTAACTTTTTAAAAAGCTGCAAATTTTGTACCTTCTTTTCTTTATAAAATAATGTTTTGCATTTTTGTGTGGATTTAGAGTTGTCAAATGTTTCCATCTATATTTTCGTTTTCCCTTTCTCTAAAATGTAATCACATTGAAAACACTTGCCAAAGGTGAACATAAACAGCTAGAAAAATCTTTATTAAGTTTAGTGAAGAGTTCCCTCTTCCGCAGGAACCTTTTACAATATTCTGTACTTCCTGGGGACTTATTATTGCTCCCCAAACTGTGAGTGTTCTAACACAGAAGCGGGAAGCCACAACATGTCAACATAACTCTCCATACTTCAGTTTTCCTCCTCCTCCATTTTCACTGATTGAATTAACAAAAAACACATTTAACGGTAATTACCAATTTCTGGGCTGGTTTTGACATGCCTATCTTTCAAAGCCCCCTTGAATCTGGTTTGTTTTCCTGTAGGAGTAAACTTTTGAAAAAATATTCCTTCTTTGGATGCCAAGCTGTTTGGAAACCTTATTTCTTACTAAAATTGATTATTTCTGACATTTATTTTTTTCCAGTAACAGCCAGCAGATCTCTGCTCCTAACTCCATTGAAAACATCTGATTTGATGTTTTGTGGTTTCCCACTTGCTTGCTCTTTCCTTCATTATTTATTTTGAAGGATCAACTGAAGACATACTTTTTATAGTATACAATTATTTTTATGATTTTCCTCTTTTACTGATTCTTTCACTGTTAGGAGGCATTTTCTCATGTTTTCCTTTTCCCACAGTTTCTCCTATATTACAGATTCAAATGAAAACCTTCTCTCTTCTTTGTTCAGTATTCTTTTTCATCTAACTTCAACATAGTTACCTTTTATTTCTCTCCATCCCTCAAGACCATTTCCACTTCCCTCTCCCACCTGTCTCCATCTCTCTTGTCACAGCTCAGGGTAGAATTTGTCACTATGAGGAAAACAGAGTCAAGGCAAACTAAGAGGACTAGTTCTCTCTTACTCGCCAGTAAAAACCTAAAGCTTGCTAGAGAAGAGAGATTAGTGTTTCCTCAATGTTTTGGTTATTATTGCTTCGTAACAGTATTATCAAAAATTTAGGTGCTTAAAATCACTCATGTTTATTATCTCGAAGTTTCTGTGGGTCAGGATTCTGGGCACTGCCTACCCTGGTCCTGGGCTTCAGGGTCTCACAGAGTTGGAATCAAGGTGCCACCAGAGCTCGAATCTCAGCTGAGGCTTGACCTTAGAAAAAGCTGCTTCTTGATAGAGAAAGACCTTTCTTGCTGGCTGTAAGTCAGAGGCTGTCCTTGGTTCCTTGCCTTATGACCCTCTCCACATGGATGCTGACAGCAGGCGAGTTTGCTTCTTCAAAGCTAGTAATGGAGAAAGTCTCCTCATAAGATGGAGTACTCACATACACAGGGGTGCATGCATTCCCTCATATTTGCTGTGTCCTATTGGTTAGAAGCAATTCACAGGTCCCATCTCAAGGTTAGGGGATCTCACAAGTCCGTGAACGCCAGGAGGTGGGAATCAGGGAAACCGACTTTGAGACTATCTACCACAATAGATATAGAATTTCTGGATACTAGAGTTTTCGGTTTAATAATTTTTTCTCCTTAACTGTGTTTGTATATCTGGTGAGAAGAACAGTAATTAACAGAGGGTATTTCTGGAATTTGGGGGTAATACATGAGAAGGGGCTTGCTCATATTTCATCTGGAGATTTCAGAACATAAGAGGATGGCTAAGCTTGAAGGGAGGCCACCACACAACCATCTTGGTCCCTCATGGCTCAGACAAAGAGAGGAAGAGAAACAATTCTTGGTATTTCTATGGAAGGGAACAAAAGTTAGCAAAGAAGGAGGAATTTAGGGGCTTGCCCAGCATTTGCCCAGGAAAGCAATTCTAAGTATATCCATGGGAGATAGGATAGTATCACCGCCTGAGCATAAGAAAAACATGAATGCCCTCAGGAGATCCTCTAGCACAGGATTTGGGTGAAAGTGAAAGCTGAAAACATATTTATATCATTAAGATGCTTCTAGCTACAGAGTTCACCTAGTAAACAGACTAAGAACAGAGACATCTCATTCTACTCCAGAGCACCCTGCTGATAACTGTAGCAGCATCATCAGCATGAAAAAAGAGTAGGTAACAACCCCAGCAGAGGGAGAAGCAAAGAACTGTCCTTGATAAGCTAGGCAAGAGCTTCTACCAATCAGTCATCATCTATTTAAGAAGTTTCTCTACTGCTTTATTACCCTCATTGCAAGAATCCACCTGGGAGTTGAGAGTCAAACAGGAGGAATCAGGAAAAGAGAAAACACTTGGAAGAGTAAAAAGTAAGCATATAAGAGAATAATAATGATTTTGTGCCACTGAAGAGTTGCCAAATGAAATTCTAATAAGCACATTAGTTTAAAATTGCTTTACAGGTGATATTACCATATAAAGACATGAAGTTGCATTTAATTTTCCTTCTACTTAACAGAACCAAACCTTAGGGTTTGTTAAGGAATAGTACACGGATTTTTAAGAATAAAACAATTTTCATATTTACTCATATTTCACTAGTGCTTTTGGATCAACTCTGATACAAATCTATGACTTTTAAAATTTATCTGAGTGAGATTTAGCGGTCACACATCAGTTTTCTCCATTTTCAATGCTACTAATATATGTTGGTAGAGAAATCTCTGGCATTGTTTTCCTTGGACACAAGTCTATACTTAAGTATGAGGCACATCCACTTGACTCTTCACTTTATATATTTATGGCTGCTATCATACCACTAAATATACTTGTGATAGGTTTTCTTTACTCCAGGGTAAAGAGTGATTAATAATGAATTATTATTCACTTCCTTATTCAGTCTTATTTCATATTCCTATAATCACATTGGAAATCTCATGAATAGCAATGAGGTTGATCTCTTTAAATGAAGTTGTCATCTGAGGAAACAACAAAACTTTGAATAGGTGAAGACACTTTACCCCTGCCTTGCTCAATAATATTAATGCCAATGTAGATAGTTTCTAGAATAACAACAAAAAAAATCTTGTATTTCTTGAGTTCAATCATGTCTCTTCTAATACTTCTTTTAAACATATCCATGCAGTTCTACCATTTTGCAGAATGTTGTACCATACCTAGCACCTGTGAAAGGCATTCTTAATACCCTTCAAATCACCCAAGGGCCCACCCGCTGCCATCCCCTCTGAATGTCTTCAGATAAAGGATTGCCTTTAGATATTCTGGTGTCTTGTATGCTCTCTCTGTATGGATCTTTTTTCTCAACTCATCTTCTTTTTTTGCCTCTTTGGTTAGAAGAGAATCAACAAGTAGCCAAGCTGTTGCTGGGAAGACTAGCTTTCTGCTTATTCTACCTTTTCACACACTCACACTGCCAGCTTTTTCCACAACTTACTTCTTAGTTTCAAGTCTTACCGTAATTTGACTAGAAGTACCTCAGGAAAAACAAGTCCCAAGTTCTATCCTCTCCCTTTTGAATTACAGGATTTGCTGATATTTCTTCTCACCCTCACTCTTTTTTTCTTTCCAAAATCATCTTCTGTCTGTTTCTCAATTTAAATATTCTTTACTTCTGGCTATTATTTTACCATTTTTATTTCTTCTCTCGCAGGTGTTACTTAAGTCTCTTCAACAAATAACAGAAAAAATTCATCTTAACTAGCAAGACCAGGTGCAAATCATAGATCCCTGAATTCTCAGCTCCATTCAGTTTCAATTTGTCAGTGCTACTTCCTTCTTCATTATACCTCACAGCACTCCTGTGAGAAAACTGAATTACAAGCAATAAGAGAGCCATTTTCCAAACAGAGGAGTTGAAGCAAAAGAGTTAATTGACCTGTGAGTGGAGAAACCACAGAGAACATAATATTCAATCAACCAAACAACCCCATCATAGCAGGCAAGAATGAACTTTGATTAGTGAGAAAATTGGAATGAATTTTATAGCAAGAACCTCATTAATTCATACTAATTAGAAGCCAAAAAAGTAAAGAGTTTTGAAAAGTTTTAAAATATAGAATATTCAAAAGAAAGTATTTTCAGTTATTTATAATTTACAGTTATTTAAGGTTTTGTAAATACAACTTCTTTAGGCCTGCTTTAAGTATTTGGGACAAAAGTATAGGTTCATATCCAAATAGCTGCTAAGTGCTTAGGAAATTAAGCTAGTTAATACTACCAAGCACATATACAATTTTTAAATTAGTGCAGTTTAAATAAAAGCATACATTACTGAATACATCACTTTTAATTATACATATATATACAGTTAGAACACAATGAGGCAGACTAACAATAGCTCGATCTTGTGTGTGTTAGGGAAACCCATCCTACTGGAGTTCAGAGAACGGGAGGCCAGATAGCAAAGCAAGGTACTGTCCAAATTACATGTATTGTGTTCCTTCACTTGTAGAGCGAATCACTGATAGGCCCCCATCTCCATTCTCATTGCCCTTCATTAGAAGTGATTCTAGTACCTCACAATGACACTCAACTCAGTGCCTGTGCTTGCTCCTCTCATCCTTCATAATGATCCCAGATTAATGGTTCTAAAATTTGTGCTTGATTTAGTCACTCGCACTCAAAAGCATTTAATGATTGTCACATGCAGAATATTACAGGTCCATCATAATCTGATCTCACACTATTCCTTCCTCGACTCCCATCAGACCACAGTATACATTAAGAAAACAAGGCAAGACAAACACCTTCAAATTTTATAGTCCACTGTTTTAAAACAGTTCTGTCAACTTAAAAAGTATTTTCTCCATTTCTAATGTCGAAAATTGTAGCCATCTCTTCAGGTCCAGCGCTCATTGTAACGAAAAGATTTTTTTCTGATGGCTATTCTAACTTCCTAAAGTTGCAAACCACTTCTCAGTGCTTAAGATGAAACTTTGTCACATAGGAATAAAACAACTATGACCTACTTAAGTAAATTCTTACATATTTTGTTCTCTACTAGAAGAATTGTGCATCTCCCATATTTTCTCCTCCAATTTCTATCTATTCCCTTTGAACTCAGAATCAGTCTCTACACTGGAAAGTCTAAGTAATTGTTATGGTCATCGCTCTTATAACCGTCAAATTGATTTCTGCTTTGGGGGACTTCTCAGGTTGACTAATTCAGAATGCTGCGTCTAATTAATAAAGAGCTCAGAGTTGAGAACTTGGTGAGTGTTCCTGTCGGGGTCAAAACAGGAAAATAGAAACCACTCTGAGGATTTTAAAACAAAGGGTTTTAATTCAGGAAATTGGTCTCCAGGGATGGTAGGCTTCTGAAACAAATAAACAAACAAACAAACAAAAATGTACCCTGATAGCTACAAAATAAAACTGAGAGAAAGTAAATTAGAACTAAATGCAAGAAGAACTAAATTCTTGGTCAGGAGACAATGTTAAGATGTCAGTTCTCCCCAAATTGACCTAAAACTACAAAGCAATCCCAGTCAAAATCCTAGCAGGCTTTTCTATGGAAACAGGCAAACTGATTCTAATATCCACAGTCAAACTCAAAGAATCTAGAAGAACCAAAACAATTGTGAAAAAGAAAAGAGAAGTAGGAGGAATGCTTGATATTGAGACATTATAAAAGAGGGTTGTTTGGGCATGAACATAGCAAAATAGATTAAAAATGTAGAGTACAGAAATAGACTCACTCATATACAGATAATTGATTTTCAGTTAAAATGCAAGGAAACTTAGTGGGAAAAGGTAGAGTTTTCAACAATTGGTTCTAGAATAAGTGGATATTCATATGCAAAAAATCAAAATTTGAAACAAAATAGAACTTTGAGCCATAACTCACATAATACATAAAAATTAACTCTAACTAGATCATCAACCTAGTTGTAAAATGTTAAATTGTAAAACTTCTATAAGAAAACATACAAGAAAGCCTTTGTGGTCTTAGGTTAGGCAAAGATTTCTAAGACACAACAACAAAATCATAATCTATAAAAGAATCACCAAAATCAAAAATTTCTGCTCTTCAAAAGATACTGTTCTAACAACGAAAGACAAGGCACAGGCTGAGAGAAAATGCATGCAAATTGTATCTGATAACAAACATGTATTCAGAATATATAGACAACTCTGCCAAAACTCAATAATAAGAGAAACAAGTCAATTTAATATATAAACAAAGATTTGATAGACATTTCACAAAAGATGATATATGGATGGCAAATAATGAAGATATATGGATGAAAAATAAGCACATGAAGAAATGTTAAACATAATTAGTCATTAGGAAAACAGAAATTAAAACCACAATGGGAGAAGATGCTCCACATCATATGTCATCAGGAAAGTGCAAATTAAAACAACAAGGAGATACCACTACACATACCTATTAGAATGGCCAAAATACAGAACATGGACAACACCAAATGCTGGCAAGAATGTGGAGCAACAGAAGCTCTTACACATTGCTGGTGGGAATGCAAAATTGCACAGCCACTTTGGAAGACGGTTTGGTGATTTCTTATAAAACTAAATATACTCTTGTCATGAGATCCAGCCATCAAGCTCCAGGGTATTTACCAAAAGGAGTGGAAAACTTATGTCTACACAAAAACCTGTGCATAGATGTTTATAGCAGCTTTATTTATAATTGCCAAAACTTGGAAGCAAACAAGTTGTCCTTCAGTAGGTGAACGGCTAAATAAACTGTGGTATATCCATTCCATGGACTATTACTCAGTGCTAAAAGAAAAATGAACTGTCAAGCCAGAAAAGACATGGAGGAACCTTCAACGCATATTACTAAGTAAAAGAAGGCAATCTGAGAAGGTGTCACACTGTATGATTCAAAGTACATGACCTTCCTGAAAAGGCAAAACTATGGAGACAATAAAAAGATGAGTGGATTACAGGAGTATGGGAGTGTGGGGGGGGAGATGAATAGGCAGAGCACAGACAAATTTTGGGGCATTGAAAATACTCTGTATGATGTTACAATGATGGACATATGTCATTATACATTTGTCCAAACTCGTGGAATGTAAAACACCAAGAGTGAACCCTAAGGTAAACTATGGACTTTGGGTGATTATGATGTGTCATTATAGGTTCATCCTTGTTAAAAAATGTACCATCCTGGTGAGTGACGTTGATAGTGGATGAGGTTATGCATGTATGGGGGCAGGGAGTACATGAAAATCCCTGTACTTTCCTCTCAAATTTGTGGTAAACCTAAAACTGCTTTATAAATTAGAGTCTTTAAAACACACACACAGTATGAGATAACTGCACATCTGTTCGAATGGCTAAATTAAGAACACTGACCATATCAAGTTTTGGTCAGGACATAAAGGAACTAGAACTTTCATGCACTATGGAAAGGAATATAAAGTGTGAGCGCCACTCTGGAAAACAGTTTAGCAGTCTTAAAAAGTTAAATATACCCCAGTTCACTCCTATATATTTACCTAAGCGAATAAAAATATGTGTGACTACAAAGAAATTATACACACAAAAAATTGTTCATTACAGCTTTGTCTGTAATCACCAAAAACTGGGAACAACCAAATGTCCATCAACGTGTGCATGGATAAACTGGGGCATCCATGCAATGGAACACTACTCAGGAATAAATAGCAATTAACTATTGGAATGTGCAACAATATGGCTGAATCTCAAAATAATTATGCTGAGTAATTGAGGCTAGACAAAACTATTGCATACTATACGATCCCATTTATATAAAAGTCCAAGAAATATAAACCACGGTCTAGTGACAGAAAGCATTTTGGGGATAAGTTTGGGCTGGCAGTGGGGGTAGATTCAGGAAGGCAGAGGAGGAAAAAATTACAAAGGCACACAAGGAGCCTTTTGGGGATAATGGATATATTCATGATTTTGATTGGGGCGATGGCTTCTTTGATGTATACATACGTCATTACTTACTGTTGGGAGTTTAGCTACTCCATGGTATTGCTGCCTCAGCATCCATGTTGTTTGGCCAAGGGGGCTGTGGAGGCCTTAAACTGACATTAGCCTCTCATGCAAGCTCATGCCCTAGAAAACAGCCCAGAGAGTCACAAGTAAATTCCTGATATGACTTTCCTAACAGCCTTGTGTAAACAGTCTCTCCTGCTTCCAGGACCTTCCCCTTGTGCACCACTTGGATAAGATCCTGAGAAGCTTATCAGAATTCCACTCTTTTTGGTTTGAATTGACCAACCCACCTCACCCCAGGAACCAAAGCACTCCACCCACAAACCCTAATAATGGCATGTGCCCCAAGTCTCTGCCTGCACCCAGCCCTGACCTCCCCATGTGGCACCTCGAGCCATGCCGTGAACCTCCTCCAGGGCTTATGGGTAATAAACTTCTCTGTCTCACTTTCTCTTGCAGTCTTTTCTGACAACTGTGGCTCACCAGCCAATCCCCAGGGCTCTACTTAGCAAACGTGATTTTAACAAAATCATAACACTTATCACAACGCACAGTTGAAATATCTGCTGGTTATTTTATTCCAATTATATTTCAATAAAATTGTCTTCTAAAAACTTATCCAAAGTAATTTAAAATGTAATAAATACATGTAAAAATAGTAATATAATTATTAGTTGTAATATATTGAATAGCTATTATAATCTAGGATATGAACAAAATGCTCAAAATTCTGTTATTAATATGTCCATTTCTAAATGAAGAAAGTGAAGTTTGAAAAGATTAAATGACTTGACTAAAGTCACACATCTTTAAAAAGAAAGCATGTTTCAACATTTTTTTAAAAAGTACATTTGTTTAATATTACTAATTTTTGTCACCTACCAAATGGTATGTGTTTATATCTCCCCTCGCATTACTAACATTCAATGTTTGTTTTTCTTTCTTTTGTAGTAATCAGGATAGTAATTTTATCAATGTTCTAGCACTTATTAATCATTTTAATATTTTACTATTTTATTTCTAATTTAATTTTATTGTCTTTTACTTCCTTTTATGGTTTTCTTTCTATCTCCTTGATTTTGAATGGTTAATTTTGATGTTTTCCTTCTTTTCTACATCCAATAGTTTCTTCCATTTATTACTACTTCTATTAGCAATATTACCCATGTTGGTATTAATAGTAGCTACAACATTTTTATGTCAATCACTTTGGGGACCATGTTAATAATATTATCTCAATTAATCTTGGTAAGAACCCTATGATGAAGACCAATTTATGAATGTTATTAGACCAAACGGAGACACCCGTCTAATGAAGGCCAATAGATTAAGGAGGTCAAACAATCACACATTTCCTTTAAGGAAACTTGAAACAGGACAAATATGAAACTAAATTGATTAAATATTTGGGCACTGGACTTGTCTGAATATGCAACATAGGGTCTATTTGGGCACCATTGGCAAGTCAGAGCAATGAGCAGGCAAAGGAGAATGGAACAGACATTCAGGGAAACAGAGATAACAGAAATGCTTTTGTCTCAAAAATAAGTAGACTTTCTTTTTCTTAGTTTCAGTTAGTGTAAAGAGTTACAGCTGTTATTTTAACAAATAATATTTGTTTTACTCACTAATAATGTAATCTTTAGTCCTTACCATGGAAAAAAGTGCCTAGAGTCACCAAGCATGTTTTTATGCAGGCCATAGATCACGTGACTTACTAAACATATGATAATTTCCTCCCTTATGTTATGAAAAAAAAATTTCTATTTCCTTTTTTTCTTTTCTTGCTTCTCATTTTCTTCTTTCATCCATTTATATAACCTGTAAATTTCTACCAGAGTTTAATAGACATTTATTCCAGAAGCTGATGGTACTTACAAAAATAAATAATTGGATTAATTCTGGTTCAAACAAGAAATAAAGCTTATTTCTTCCATATAATATTCTGCCTTCACAAGGTTCAGTTCCACCAAACTGTGTTAAATTTACAAATAAGGTATAAAGAGTTAAATTTCAAAATCAGCAATTCACACTTAAAAATTAATACTCATCTAAAGAAAGGGAGGATCCTGCCCGATGGCACAGTGGTTTAGCTCTGCTTTGCAGCCGGGGGTTTGCGGGTACGGATCCCGGGCGCCTGCCCACGCACTGCTTGTCAGCCATCCTGTGGTAGCATCCCATAGAAAGTAGAGGAAGATGGGCATGGATGTTAGCCCCAGGGCCAGTCTTCCTCAGCAAAAAAAAAAAAAAAAGAGGAGGATTGGCAGCGGATATTAGCTCAGGGCTGGTCTTCCTCACAAAAAAGAAAGAAAGGGAGAAAAAATGTGTTAAGCATCACTTGTACTATATCCAAAAATGTTTCTGATCTCTTAAGAACAAATCTTTATATGCCTTGTATAAATGTCCCTGAAGGTCTGTTCCATTCTTTTGAAGGAGTTTGTCTTGATCTCTTACCATATTACATGAAACTTAAGTAAACATGCTTTGTATTATTCTGGCATGATAAGGAATTTTTGCTGTTCAGAGAAGTTGCTTGTTCTTGTGTTCATGAACGAGGGGAGTGGAAGAAGGAGATAAGAGCGAGGTTAGCGGAATTTTTTGATGCATTTAAATTATCAACATTTCTGAAAAGTTATTAAATCCTCTTCTGTTAATGCAAGACCATCAAAGAATATTTCAGATGTGAATCCTGCCCTCTGATATATTACATTCAACAAAAGAAAAATGCAGACATTTCAGGCATAATAATCATCGTAAGGTCCTAGTGAGAGGTGTTCTAAATAAATTCCAGCTGTATACCGTGGTATATGAATATAAAACCGGGTCTAACACACACACACACAAACCAAAACAAAACTTGAGAATTATACTTCAAAGAAAATACCTCTAAGTAAATTTTGGATCAAGGAATAACTAGACTAGGAATTTCCACATCCAGAGACACTAAAGGACGAGATGTCTATTTGAAATAATAAAAGTTGTATTGGTAGCAATTTGTCAAATATCTGTTTTCAGCTTTTGAACATCCACCATCCAATTGTTTTATGATTGTTATTAATATCAGCTGTTTCTATAAATATGCAAAACATTCAAGAACCATTGTATTGAGCTGTGGTTTTCATAAGAGATAATCCCTCTTATTCAAATTTGCAAGTACTCAAAGGATTAAAGGATGTTTTAACTCTCATGGATATTTCGCTGGACTTAGTTCAAAGACCTCAGAGATAACATCCCATGGAGCCTTTAAATTAAATATCAATGGTTCTGTAAATTATTGATTAGGACCTAGATGAGATTTATCACGATGAATTGAAAGTGTCCCTAATGTACTTGCTTGGATGATTTTCTTTAGTACTCAGAGTCCTGGACAAGAAAAGACAAACATTTGATAAATTTATGATAGTGTTTTCTCAGCAGATGTGAGAAAGGGCAGGAGGACAACAAAGTTGGGGGCATTTACATCATCAAAATTGAACTTATGTACTTTGGGTTTAGTCTACACAGAGAAAAAACTGAAGACAAGGAGAGCACTTGACTAGGAGAAAACCAGGGTATCAAGTTAGTGGCGGTCTGCGGAGGATGAAATAATGAGTGCAGCTGGAATAGGTTGTTAACAAAGCAGTTTTACACAGTTTGACTTCAGAGATGAAGCAACTGCTGATGCTGTTACATGTGGGTCACACAACTGTGTTTGAGTAGCTGAAATGAAGGATAACTGAAACGGATTGGATCTAAAGAAATCAAAAAATGAAATTTACCATGCTGTGGGAGTTTCTGTAAGGGCATGAAAATCAAAAGGGATAATATTACAACCTGAGATAGAGAAGCACAGTTATGCTATATATCAAAATATTCCATAAATATGGAAGAAATTTACACATGGGAACAGTTAAAGTGGATAACCAAATTTCACATTTTGAAGGCAGCACTGGGAGTCTAGGTGAATATAGCCTCTACTTCCTGCCCCTGGGTGAGAAGTGAGAGATTCATCCTTAAGCAGATTGAGGGATCAGTGAGAGCCATGTGAAGAAAAGGACCTTTGGGAGTGACTGAGGTGTGGAAAATCTGGTTTCCAATTAAACAAAGGGCTTATAGAATATAGTATAAAAGTTTAGGAGGAATAAAAGAAGTAATTGAATCAGAGGAAATTAAGAATAGGGAAAAATAAAGGTGAGAGTACTGTAAAGAATATATGATCTGAAGGGCTTACCTCTTGGGTAAGGTTTGCTTGTGTTTTGTTCAAAGTTTGTGAAGAATGGCAAAATTAGCTTTGCACTTTCTCCTACTAGCCATCCTTCCAAAGAGTTACTTTCTTTAACGCAAGTTTACCTGTGCCCTTAGATAAATCATTCAAAGGCCTTCTCCTGGCCTCAGGATCAAATCTAAACTCTTTAGTCTCTTTAGTGTGGTCCAAAAGGCTGTGAATGGATGCCTTTTCAACATAATCTGCCAATACATTGCATCTATATTCTAGTCATATCAAAACTATTGCTCCCTATGTTTTCTCTTTTTTTTGTATTTTTTATTCATGTCATAATAGTTTATAACATTGTGAAATTTTAGTTGTACATTTTTGTTTGTCAATCACCCTATAAATGCATCCCTTCACCCCTGTGCCCAACCCCCAGCCCCCTTTCCCCTGGTAACCACCAAACTTTCTGTCCATGTGTTAGTTTATCTTCCACATATGAATGAAGTCATGCGGTGTTTGTCTTTCTCTGTCTGGCTTATTTTGCTTAACACAATGCACTCCAGGTCCATCCATGTTGTTGCAAATGAGACAGTTATCCTTTTTTATGGCTAAGTAGTATTCCATTGTATATATAGCCCACATCTTTATCCAATCAGTCAAGGGACACTTGGGTTGCTTCCACTTCTTGGATATAGTGAAGAGAGCTGCAGTGAACATAGGGGTGCATAAGCCTCTTTGGATTGTGGATTTCAGGATCTTTGGATAAATACCCAGTAGTGGGATAGCTGGATCATAAGGTATTTCTACTTTTAATTTTTTGAGGAATCGCCATACTCTTTTCCATAGAAGCTGCACCAGTTTGCATCCCCACCAGCAGTGAATTAGGGCTCCTGTTCCTCCACAACTTTCCAACATTTGTTATTTTTTGTCTTGGGGATTATAGCCATTCTAACGTGTATAAGCTGATATCTTAGTGTAGTTTTGATCTGCGTTTCCCTGATGACTGGCAATATTAAACATCTTTTCATGTGTCTATTGGCCATCTGCATGTCTTTCTTGGAAAAATGTCTATTCATATCCTCTGCCCATTTTTTGATTTGGTTATTTGTTTTTTTGTCATTGAGCTGTGTGAGTTCTTTATATATTATGGAGATTAACCCCTTGTCAGATATATGATTTGCAAATATTTTCTCCAGCTGGTGGGTTGTCTTTTCATTTTGATCCTGGTTTCATTTGCCTTGCAGAAGCTCTTTAGTCTGATGAAGCCCCACTTGTTTATTTTTCTCTTGTTTCCCTTGTCTGAGTAGACATGGAATTTGAAAAGTCCCCTTTATGACCTATATTAAAGAATGTACTGCCTACGTTTTCTTCCAGGAGTTTTATAGTTTCAGGCCTTACCTTCAATTCTTTGATCCATTTTGAGTTAATTTTTGTGTATGGCAAACGAAAATAGTCTATTTTCATTCTTTTATATGTGGCTGTCCAGTTTTCCCAGCACCATTTATTGAAGAGACCTTCCTTTCTCCATTGTATGTTCTTAGCTCCTTTGTTGAAGATTAGCTGTCCATAGATGTGTGGTTTTATTTTTGGGCTTTCAATTCTGTTTCATTGATCTGTGTGTCTGTTTTTGTACCAGTATCATGCTGTTTTAAATATTATAGCTTTGTAGTATATTTTGAAGTCAGGGATTGTGATGCCTCCAGCTTTGTTCTTTTTTCTCAGAATGGCTTTAGCTATTCAGGATCTTTTGTTGCCCTATATGAATTTTAGTATTCTTTGTTCTATTTCCATGAAGAATGTCATTGGGATTCTGATTGGGATTGCACTGAATCTGTAGATTGCTTTAGGTAATATGGACATTTTTAACTATGTTTACTCTTCCAATCCATGTGCATGGGATATCTTTCCATTTCCTTATGACATCATCAATTTCTTTCAATAATGTCTTATAGTTTTCATTGTATAGGTCTTTCAACTCCTTGGTTAAATTTATTCCTAGATATTTTATTCTTTTTGTTCTTATTGTAAATGGGCTTTTATTCTTGAGTTCTCTGTTAGTTCATTATTACAGTATAGTAATGCAACTGATTTATGTAAGTTGATTTGTACCTTGCAACTTTGCTGTAGTTGTTGATTATTTCTAATAGTTTTCTGATGGATTCTTTAGGGTTTTCTATATATAATCTATATATAAAATCATGTTATCTGCAAACAGCAAGAGTTTCCCTTCTTCATTGACTATTTGGAGTCCTTTTATTCCTTCTTCTTGCCTAATTGCTCTGGCCAAAACCTCCAGTACTGTGTTGAATAAGAGTGGTGAGAGTGAGCTTACTTTTCTTCTTCCTATTCTCAGAGGAATGGCTTTCAGTTTTTCCCCATTGAGTAAGATGTTGGCTGTGGGTTTGTCATATATGGCCTTTATTATGTTGAGGTACTTTCCTTCTATACCCATTTTATTGAGAGTTTTTATCACAAATGGATGTTGGATCTTGTCAAACGCTTTCTCTGCAAATATTGAGATGGTCATGTGGTTTTTATTCCTCATTCTATTAATGTGGTGTATCATATTGATTGATTTGCAGATGTTCAATGATCTCTTTGTCCCTGGTATAAATCCCACTTGATCATGGTGTATGATCTTTTGAATGTATTGCTGTATTTGGTTTGCCAATATTTTGTTAAGGATTTTTGCATCTATGTTCATCAGCGATATTGGCCTGTAATTTTCCTCCTTTGTGTTGTCCTTGTCTGGCTTTCGTATTAGGATGGTGCTGGCCTAGTAAAATGTGTTACAAAGTGTTCCATCTTCCTCTATGTTTTGGAATAGTTTGAGAATGACAGGTATTAAATCTTCTTTGAATGTTTGGTAAAATTCTCCAGAGAAGCCATCTGGTCCTGGACTTTTATTTTTTGAAGATTTTTGATTACTGTTTCAATCTCTTTACTTGTGATTGGTCTATTCAAATTCTCTATTTCTTCTTGATTCAGTTTTGAGATGTTGTATGAGTCTAAGAATTTATCCATTTCTTCTAGATTGTCCAATTTGTTGGTGTATAGTTTTTCATAGTATTCTCTTAGAATCTTTTATATTTCTGTGGTATCTGTTGTAATTTCTCCTGTTTCATTTCTAATTTTATTTTGAGACTTCTTTCTTTTTTTCTTAGTGAGTGTGGCTAAGGGTTTGTCAGTTTTATTTATCTTTTCAAAGAACTAGCTTGTTGTTTCATTGTTCCTTTCTGGTTTTTGGTTTCTGTTTCATTTATTTCTGCTCTAATTTTTATTATTTCCCTACTTCTGCTGACT
Source organism: Tapirus indicus (assembly GCA_031878705.1). NCBI lineage: Eukaryota > Metazoa > Chordata > Mammalia > Perissodactyla > Tapiridae > Tapirus > Tapirus indicus. Next base: position 8,037,014 of record CM062918.1, read on the forward strand.
TTGGGCTTTGTTCTTCTTTTCCTAATTCTGTTAGGTGTAGTTTAAGATTGCTTATCTGGGATTTTTCTTGTTTGTTAAGGTGTGTCTGTATTGCTATGAGTTTCCCTCTCATGACCACTTTTGCAGCATCCCATATGAGTGCATTTTCCTTTGTCTCCAGATATTTTTTGATTTCTCCTTTAATTTCTTCAATGATCCATTGGTTGTTCAGTAGCATGTTGTTTAGTCTCCACATCTTTGTCACTTTCCCAGTTTTTTTTTTATAGTTGATTTCTAGTTTCATAGTATTATGGTCAGAGAAGATGCTTGTTATGATTTCAGTTTTCTTAAATTTATAGATGCTTGCCTTGTTTCCCAACATATGGTCTATCCTTGAGAATGTTCCATGGGCTCTTGAGAAGAATGTGCAATCTGCTGTGTTTGGATGGAGTGCTCTATGTATATCTGTTAAGTCCATCTTGTCTAGTTTTTCATAAGTCCACTATTTCCTTATTGACTTTCTGTCTGGATGATCTATCCATTGATGTAATTGGGGTGTTAAGATCCCCTACTATTATTGCATTGTTGTTAATATCTCCTTTTAGGTTTGTTAATAGTTGTTTTATGTACTTTGTTGCCCCTGTATTGGGTGCATATATATTTATAGGTGATATGTCTTCTTGGTGGAGTGACCCTTTTATCATTTATATATTGCCCCTCTTTGTCTCTCATTACCTGTTTTATCTTGAAATCTATTTTGTCTGATATAAGTATGGCAAGACCTGCTTTCTTTTGTTTGCCATTAGCTTGGAGTATAGTCTTCCATCCTTTCAGACCTTCCATCCTAAAGACCTGTTTGTCTTTAGAACTGAGATGTGTTTCCAGCATATGTTGGATCTTGTTTTTTAATCCATCCTGTCACTCTGTGTCTTTTGATTGGAGAATTCAATTCAGTTACATTTAGAGTGATTATTGATATATTAGGGCTTTAATGCTGCTATTTTATCACTCTTCTTCTGGTTCTTTGGCATTTCCTTTGTTTCTCATCCTGTGTGTTTTGGACTACCAATTCAGCTTGGTAGTTCTCTATGATGGTTTTCTTAGTTTTCTCTTTATTTATCATATGTGTCTCTGTTCCAATTATTTGTTTAATGGTTACAATAAGGTTTGTATAAAAAATCTCATAGATGAGATAATCCATTTTCTGATGTTCTCTTGTTTCCTTAGAATAAGTTGATTCCATCTCATTCCTCTTCCTCTTCTAAGTTGTTATTGTCACAACTTATTCCATCTTGTGTTGTGAGTGTGTGTTTAAAGTAGTGAGGTTATATTTATTTTTGGTGTTTTCCTTCCCTTAATCTTTGATGTTATAATTAAGTGTTTGCTAACCTATTCTGATAGAGAGCTGCAATGTTTTTTGACTTTGTCTACCTATTTTTCTCCTTGCTCAAAGCTTTGTATCCCCTTTTTCTTTTTCTTTTTTTTTCAGGTATGAGGGCCTTCTTGAGTATTTCTTGTAGTGGGGGTGTCGTGGCAATGAACTCCCTTAGCTTTTGTTTATCTGGGATGGTTATTTCTCCATCATAACTGAAGGGTATTTTCACTGGATAGAGTATTCTTAGCTGAAACTTTTTGTCTTTCAGAATTTTGAACATATCATTCCACTCTCCTCTAGCCTATAAAGTTTCTGCTGAGAAATAGGCTGAGATCCTGATAGCAATTCCTTTGTACATTATTTTTTTTGTCTTGCTGCCCTTAATATTTTTTTCTTTATCATTGGGTTTTGCCAGCTTTACTACTATATGCCTTGGAGAGGGTCTTTTCATGTTGATATATTTAGGAGATCTATTGATTTCATTCACTTGCATTTCCAGCTCCTTCCCCAGGTTTTGGAAGTTCTCAGCTATTATTTCTTCGAACAAGCTCTCTGCTCCTTTTTCCCTCTCTTCTCCATCTGGAATAACTATAACACTTATGTTGCATTTCCTACTTGAGTCAGACATTTCTCAGAGAATTTCTTCATTTCCTTTTAGTCTTAGTTCTCTCTCCTCCTCCGTATGGAGCATTTCTGCATTCTTATCCTCAATAATGCTAATTCTTTCCTCCATATTGTCAGCTCTGTTCTTTAAAGAGTCCAGATTTTTCTTTATCTGCTCCATTGTGTTTTTCATCTCCTACATTTCTGATTGGGTTTTCTTTATAGTTTCAATCTCTTTTGTGATGAAGTTTCTGATTTCATTGAATTGTCTATCTGTATTTTCTTGTAGTTTGTTGAGCTCTTTTATGATAGCTATTTTGAATTCTCTGTCTTTAGGTTATAAATTTCTGTGCCTTCAGGGTTGACATCTGGTTGCTGGTCATTTTCCTTCCAGTCTGGAAATTTAATATATTCTTGCATACTGCTTGCAGCTGTGGTCTTATTTCTCCTTATTCTGAAAATATCTGCTTGCAGATTCTATCTTTGACCACTGGGTGGGGGTCAAGAGTTGTGTATTCTGAGCCTGCTGCAATCTGCGGGTGCTCTGGCCAACATGCTGTGCTGGTGCATCAGGTGGGGGAGGGGCTCTTTCTTTCCACTACCCGATCCTGGGGGCTTTTTGCTCTTTCCTCACTACCTGCTCTCCTAGGGTGCTAGCTTGATGAAGTCACTTCCACAATAGTTCAGTCCCCTCTGTGTGGGAATTTCCCACAGGTTGTGAGAGAACTTGGAGAGTGATGGTTTTCCAGCAGATGGCCACCCCTCCCCCTTCTCTCTCTGACATCTGTGTGGTCCCAGTCCCAGGGTTGCTTTTGTTGGGGAAGGAGAGGAGTTCTCCTTACCTCCTTCCACTTCCTCCGGGGGTACCAGCACCTCCACCTTCAGATGTAAGTCTGCATGGGTCTTTCAGACATCTTTTGTGTTGTGTGAATGTCCTCTGTTGGTATATGAATGTCCTTTTTGTTGTATCTTGCAGGGGAGAGTCTAAGGGGGAAAGCTCACTCTGCCATGATGCTGATATCACTCCTGCTCCCTGTGTTTTTGATGGAATGTGTGTACCCTTCATCTTCTTGAACAACTTTCATACAAGCTTCAAGTTTTAGCTTTTATTTCTTCTGTGAAGGCCATCTAGGATTGTCCTGCTTTGAGATATATCTCTCCCCAAAATCTCATATGTCTTCATGTCCAGGAATTAATAGTCAGTTTGCTCAGACTTATCTAAATTCCAGATAGAGAACAACTCCATTCCTGGAGATATCCAAGGATAATAAAGTTAAAAGCCTCTCCCTTTCCATCTCCAAAGATCTGCCTATAATTTAGGATAGTGAAGACAATGCCTCTTTACAGAGGGGAGGATTGCGATGTTTTCCAGAAGCCTGTTGTGAGATTTGAGGTTTCCTAAGCTCAGGGATCCTTAGCTGTGACACAGACCCATTGTATGTGCAGTATCCACCCAAGTCTTCCTCTGCAGTATCCCAGTGGGACTTTGGGATTGAGGAAACAATAAGCTCATGCCGCCTGCTGTGCCATAAGTAATAAACTATCTAAATCCATTTGGGCGCCGTGTCCCTTATAAGCCAAACCTATGGAAGTGTGGTAAGCTAACCTAGCAGTTTCCACCAAGTTGCTGCTTAGGAACCGCTTGACCACTTGACACCCACACACATCAAAGAGAGTGTGTCCCTTCTGCGTGTTCCCACTGTACACTGTATTATGATTATCTCAAATATTTTATTATATGCTTTTCCCACTCATTTGAGAATGCCTTAAAAAGACTGCACTTTTACTTATTTCTACACATTTTACCCTATAAAATGCTACTAAACACAAAAGTACAGTTGCTGCAATGCAATAGTGTCACATAATTATAGAGGGGTGCTAGAGATATACTACAGAGAAGCAGTGAAGTGCAGTGGTTTGGGTGAGGCTCTGCATTCAGAGTGTTTAAGCTAGTTTTACCAGCAGCTGTGTGGCATTGGCAAGATATTTGGTCTCTTTGTGCTTCTGTTTCTTCATTTGTAAAAATGGGAACCATTGTATATACCTCACAGGCTGCTGTGAGGATCAGATATGGGCAAATAAACTTCTAGAACAATTTTGGCACAGTTAAAACATTCAATATTTTCTCCCCATTATTATTCATGTCTCAATGTTACAGATAAATGTATAAAGTAGCTAAAGACCATTAGATAAGTCAAGGACATTAATGGAAACTGTAAAAATACTGGTATTTTTAAAATTTTATTTTAATTTATTTTAGTAAGTACGACATTTCTATGTAATGCTACCTGATATTATGAGTTCTCTAGATAGATAGATAGATGGTAGATAGATGATAGATAGATAGATAGATGATAGATATACAGATTCCCTGGACTAATATAATGTTCAAAAATTATTTTTGAAAAAACTGGCAAAAGGGTAAAAAACTAATATTTTGGAATAATATTCAAGATCAGATCGTCCCACTTCAAAACTTGTGATATCATCTCCCTGCCTCACAAACTGTATTTGAAGGGATTCCTGAATGCTTAGAATTCTAAAATACAAATAAGAGATGGAGCCTCAAAAATAAGTTTTAACAATACTTTCAAATTTATTTAGAACTTGTTTCTAACAAAGAGGATTTTTGTAATAATAACGTTAACAATGTTGGATAAAAGTTCCCCAAGTAGATAATAAAAATCAGGACATGTCCCTCACTTCTGTATTCATAAACTTGTCAGCGTCATTCCAGGTCTTCAGAGACTTAAAACTTATTATGAATCAATATCAAAGCATCAGGTGAAAAGTACCATGAAGTCTCCTCACAAAAATATCAGCCACCCCTGAGATAGCACTGTTGCTGTTAGCTTTTACAGAGATAGAGTAGAAACAAAATGGATTACATCTTCAGCCTTCTGTGCAGTCTGTTAACATCTTAAAAATGCTCGTTTTATAGGAATGGGTAAGATTTTACCTTTTTTCCCCCTTCATAGAAAAAAGGTGGAAGGAACTACAGAATAAAGCTGTTTTCACAGTTTGCATCATTTTGGTTTCATATTTTTGTGTTCACAGATGGTTGCTTTAAATACCTGAATGTAGAATTTAGTAAGAACAAATTCCAAGGTAACAGAAGGGGTTGTCATTAGCATTTCAAAAGTTGTCAAGTTGCCTAAAGGTATTTTAGCACTTTTTCTAATATCTTCACAATCAGCTTAGCCCTCGGGCTTTTGAAACTGGCATTGAAAATAAACTAATTCCAAAGGTGATAACTAAAACATCCACCCTTATTTTTTTTTAATAGGCTTCATTTTTTAGAGCAGTTTTAGGTCCACAGAAAAATTGAGGGGAAGGTACAGAGATCTCCCGTATGCCCTTTGTCCCCTCACGTGCATAGTCTCCCCATTGTCAAGGTCCCCCACCAGAGTGGTACATTTGTTACGACTGATAAACCTACATGGACATGTTATCACCCAAAGTCCATAATTCACATAAGCTTAAACCCTTAGATTTTTAGAAAACTATGAAAGCTAAGTTGGTTTGACTTGAAAGGGTCTCTTAATTTTTCCTTTTTTTGCTTAGGGAAGAATGTCTTTACTGTATGGTGAGAAGTTTTAAAACGGGAATACATGTGCTGTATAAAAGTAGCCATATTTTAATGTTGTTTTATGGTTTCCAATGACATATAATATTCTGAGAGGATTAATCATGATCCTTACCAGGGCACGTAGCTCTGGGTACAAATGCTTGTTAACAGTTTGCTTAGTTCCTCGGTAAATGAATATTTGCAGAAGTATGTGTATAGATGCTTAAATAGATCTTGCCTTGTACACTGCAATAAGTGAAGTAAAAGCCAACATGTGAGGATGTGCCTCTCTACTCTGCTTAAAATAGATTTTCTGGGAATGCATAAGGCAGAGAGGATGTGTGTCCAGTCAACAACTATGAGTTTTACCAACACCAATATGCTGATCGCAGTGTCAAGTCTAAGTATCCAGTGCAATGTATAAGAACACTTTTTCCTAACAAACTTAAAAACCAGTGCCCAGGTGAGTTCTAGCTATCAGCCACATTAAGAAGCTGATATATAATTATTGGCTATAGGGAAAAGTATGAAAACAATTTTTCTTTATGGCTCATTAAAACAATGAAATCATTAGAAATGTCCTAAACTTGAAAACATTAGTTTAAATGATTAGGTGATATTAATGAAGTCTCATGTTTTGAAGAACATATAAATACAACCTATGGGTTCTTAGAACAGACTGAGATTCATATGAGTTGACATCAGCTTTAGTTCACATGTACCTGCCCAGTTTAAACTTTCTGATTTATATTTTATTTACCTTTACATCCACAAACCTTTGCATAGTGCCAATGTATTTTAATGTCCAAATCAATAATTTATTACATTTCCAGGGGTTCATTTATTAGATATTTCGCTATCACTTTTTGATTTTCTAGCCTAGAGAAAGAAGCAAAGATCAATACTACGGCTCTGAACTTCTCAGAAGAAATGTATGTATTTATTTATTTATTCAATAAATACATACTCTGGAGTTATAATAAGTACTTGGATGAATACTTAGAAATTAAAAAATGAGTCAGAAGCTCAAACTTCTCTCAAACTGAGATTTAGTAGAAAAAAATAACACTAACAATAATATAATTACTTATATAATCTGTACCACACAAAAAACTTCTGAAAGTTAAGTAGTGTTGGAGAAACATAATTAAAAACAAAATCTCTCAAAACCCAGAAAACATCTCAACAAACGTAGGGGAAAAAGAAAACAATTTTATTATTGAAAAATGCACTAAACCAGAATGTGATGTGCATTGCAGGCAATCTCCTAAGAGATTGCAAAGACGGAAAGAAATCTCACCCTTTTAGATAGCCAAGCAGACAGACATGTTCTCAAGATAAATGGTAACCAGTCCTCAAGTAAGAGGGCTTGACAGCACCATTTGTCACACACAGTCCATCCTAAATCCGCTTGATAGTTGGAGTCACCATCTGTGTTAGCTAATTGGGTTTAACTGAAGGAAAATTAACTTGTTACATCTTTACAAGGTGGGGCAGCTTTGTAACTTTGGAACTAGGGCCCCTGCTGAAGTGATGCTCATATTCGTCCTCAGGAAAGCCTGGAGCTAGGAGCTCTACCTTTCTTGATGACTATATTCCAAAGAGACGGTTCCCAGGTCCTTCAGAAAGACCTTCTTGGGTCTTAAACCTGGCAAGAGGCTTATTGCTTTTAAAAAGACTTACATTTTAAAGAGACAGAGAAAGAACTGAAATTCTTTAGAAATTTCTGAAATTACTTTAGAAAACAAGTTTTCTAAAGTAAATAATCTGAGAAAAGGGAAAGGAGGAAGTGTTTTCCCTTATTTTCAATAGGGAGAATTTAGCCTCTATACTTACTTAGTACTTCCCCTTAAAGTACTTATCATTATCATTATTTTACAGATAATGAACTCGTTTAAAAAGTCTAAATAATATACTCAAGTCTCCACAGTTAGCAAGTAACAAAGCTAATTTTCTGTATTAACTAGACATCTTTTATGTGGAGGTAACAGAACATCCTGTAAACTGAAGGAAACAAAAGCAAATCTCATTGTTAAAATATAAAGATTATCACAAAATCCTAGGTATTTTCCTTTCCCAAAGCAAAAAACTTTGAACAAGTTCAAGACCTTCACTTTATCTCTTGGCTCTTCTCTCTTTGCATTTGTTTAATTCTTTATTCTCCCTAATAGAAGCTTCTTTTCCTTCTAAGCCATGAGGTGGAAAATGTGGCTAACTCAACTTAACTATTAACAACCCAGCCATCAGTAGAGAGGCTGCTCTGTCTCTGTTGCACTGTCTTTAACTCAGAATCCAAGGAAGAGAGCAAGTGGAGAACCTTGAGTCATATGTTGCAATGGATGCTGTGCCCTGCTCCTCAAATCTCCCTTCAGGGATAGGGATGGTTTTGCCCAGGTACTGAGAGTCCTGCAGGCTGACAGCCCTATGTGGGATCTGCTGAAGAGAGCTGCCTTACTCAAATCATGACCCATTCTGGTGACAGCCTGAATCTAAGGCTGGAAGAGGTGAGGGTAAAAAAAACTGGCCCTCTCATTCCAGATCCAGGAAAATTCTAAATCAACGTCTAGACCTTCAAAGCTTTGTAGGTGAAGAGCTGAATACTTCATGTGATGGCATCTTCTTTCTGTTCTCAATCTTGCCTCTTTTCTCTTCATTCATAGGTATTGGTCTCAAAAGATATTGATCTACCTTGTAAACTCAGCACGCAAATTTCCATCTCAGAGTTGACAAAGACTCTCTCCTTAGCCAATCTTTAGTCAGTCTCCTCTGAGTCCTATTTTTGACTAGACCTCACCCTTGACCTCTGTTCTTGGCCCATTAATCAAGTTTTAACAATAATTCTCTTGTCAGTTTAGCTAAAAGCCCCCAACCTTGATATCTAATCAAATTCCTCATCCTCTCACCCTCAATATCTTATCACCCTAGCCTGCTGTCAGCAAGAACTATGTTAGGTCAGTTTAAGAATTACCTTAAAGCCAGATTTTTAAAATTGGACTTCATCTAGTAAATAATTAAGTTTACAAACCCAAGAGTGACATGGTCAGAACCATGCTTCTAGATGATTAAGTAAGTGGCACCTGTAAAATGGTCCAGATGAGAGCAGTAAGGAGCAATTGCATCATACACACACACACACACACACACACACACACACACCTGCCCATGGATATGTGGATACATACATATGTATATTTTTTGAATTTATGATGAACACATTCTTATATTAGAAGATTTAGATCCACAGAACTACATTACCTTAGTTAAAAATTGAAACTGACACTGATAGAATCCAATGATCTTAGTCTAATTTCACCAGTTTTACATGGACTTGTGTATATTAGTCTATGCATTTGGTTCTAACCAAAGAATATTTTATTGTGGTATAAGAACACTTAACATGAGATCTATCCTCTTAACAAATTTTTAAGTGCATGATACAGTATTATTAACTATTTGCAAAATCTTGTATAGTAGACCTCTAGAATTTATTCATCTGGCATATCTGAAATTTTATACCCATTTGAATAGCAACTCCCCATTTCCCCTTCCCCCAGACCCTGGCAGCTACCACTTTACCCTCTGTTTCTATAAATTTGACTATTTTAGATACTTCACATGAGTGGAATCATGCAGTATTTGTTCTTTTGTGACTGGTTTATTTTGCTTAGCATAACGTCCTCCACGTTCACCCATGTTGTCACATATAGCAGGATTTCCTTCTTTTTTAAACGTGAATACTATTCTATTGAGTGTGTATGTGTATATAATATTTTTATGTGTATTTATATATGTAATATTTTCTTGATCCATTTATATCTGTTGATGGAAATTTGGGTTGTTTCTACATCTTGGCTATAGTGAGAACATGGATGTCCTAACATATCTGAGAGATCCTAATTTCAATTCTTTTGGATAAATATCCTGAATGGGGATAGCTGTTTCACATGGTAGTTCTATTTTTAATTATTTTGAGGAATCTACATGCTGTTTTCCATAGCGGCTGCAATATTTTGCATTCTCACCAACAGTGTACAAGCATTCTAATTTCTCCAATTCCTCACAAACAGTTATTCTCTTCTCTTGTGACAATATTCATCCTAACAGGTGAACAGATGAAGTGGTATCTCACTGTGGTTCTGACTGTATTTGCCTGAGAAAGAGTGACACTGAATAGCTTTTATTATACCTGTTGGCCTTTTGTATGTCTTCTTTGGAGAAATATCTATTCAATAACCTTGCCCATTTTTGAATCAAGTTATAAGATTTTTTCTACTATTGAGTTGTAGGACTCCCTTATATATTTTGGAAATTAACCGTTTATAAAATATATGTTTTGAAAATATGTTTTCCCATACTGTAGGATGTCTTTCATTCTCTTGATGGTTTTCTTTGCTGTGCAGAAGCTTTTCAGTTTGATGAAATCACACATATATTTTTGGTTTAGTTGTCTGTGCTTTTGGAGTCATATCCAAGAAATCATTGCCAAGACCAATGTCATGAAGCATTCCCATATGCTTTTTCTAGGAGTTTTACCATTTTGGGTCTTACGTTTAAGTCTTTAATATATTTGAGTTAGTTTTTGTGTATGGTGTGAAATAAGGGTCCAAACAAATTGCCAGTGTTTCCCTGGAAGAAGTTTGTGCACACTTCTGGCACCCTACCTTTTCAGCTGCCATCCAGAGGATGTGCCCTTCTATCACCTGCCTCTGGTGGACAGAGGGGCATGTGTGCACTGATCCCACAATCTGGAACAAAGAAACAGTTCTTAACCAGATATTCCCCCAGGATTTAGCATAGAGAGAGCTAACAGAAACTCCTTTCTCCCAGTCTTTCCCTGAAAGAGGCCTATTTGCATACTTTAAAAGCTATTGCTTGATGGTCTGGCTTCTAATGATACTGCATTTATGGGCTGACTGACATCCTCCCCTTTGGGACACTGACAGGTCTTGGCACACCCTCAACTACTGAAAGTCACTAAGAACAAAGAAGGTGGCTTGGACAATCACAAAGTTTTGAGGGACAATCAAGAGATCAGGCCAGGCAAAGTAGTAAAGTTCATCTCCTAAAAAAGACCACTCTATCAAGACAAGGAAAGGTGGCCTTTTAATCTAGTGTGCAGAAACCAACACAGAGAGTCAAGGAAAATGAATAAATAAGGGAATACGTTTCCAACAAGGAGCAGGTTAAACTCCAGAAAAAGACCTTAGTGAAACAGAAATAAGTGATTTACCTGATAAAGAGTTCAAAACAATGGTCATACAGATGCTCACTGATGTCAGGAGAACAATGGGTGAACAAAGTGAGAATTTCAACAAAGAGAAAGAAAATCTAACAAAGTACCAAACAGATATCACAGAGCTGAAGCATACAATAACTAACAAAATTCAATAGAGGAGTCTGACAACCGGCTCGATCAAGTGGAAGAAAAGATCAGTGAACACAAAGACAAGGCAGTGAAATTCATCCAACCAGAGAAGAAAAACAAAATGAATGCAAAAGAGTGAAGATTAATTAAGGGACTTATAGGATACCAACAAATGGGCCAATATACACATTAGAGGTGTCTTAGAAGATGAAGAGAGAGAAAAAGGGGCAGAAAGCTTATTCAAATAAATAATGGCTAAAATTTCCCAACCTGGGGAAAGAAACAGACATTCAGATCCAGGAAACATATACATATGAAACTATATCCCTGCCTTATACCATACAGAAAGATCAACTCAAAATAGATTGAAGACTTGAACACAAGACCTAAAATTATAAAATGTCTGGAAGAAAACATAGGGGAAAATCTCCTTAACATTGGTCTTGGCAATAATTTTTTTGATTTGACACCAAAAGCAAAGACAACAAAAGAAAAACAAGCAAGTGAGACTACATGAAACTAAAAGCTTCTTCCTAGCATCAATGATATAAAAAGGCAACCTACAGAATGGGAAAAAAATATTTGCAAATCAAATATCTAATAAGAGGTTAATATCCAAAACATATAAAGAACTCATACAACCCAACAGCAATAAACAAATAATCTAATTAAAAAATGGGTAGAGGAACTGAATAGACACTTTTCCAAAGACAACATACAATTGGCCAATGGGTACATGATAAAATGTTTGACATCACTAATCATCAGGGGAATGCAGATCAAAACTAAAATGAGATATCACCTTACACCTATTGAAATAGCTATGTTACCAGACATACACACGGGTTCTTTACCCACTACACAAGAGGGGCTAAATAAAAACTGGTATGCCAGGTTTATGACAAGGAAAGAGTTTTTATTTTGGATGATGTCAGCAGGGAGACAAAAGCTCTCAAATTTGTCCCATCTCCCCAAAAGGTGGGAAGCAAGGGGTTTTAAAGTTTGCAAGGAATGCAGCTGCTTGTAGGGAGGGGAAGCCTGTGGCCTTGCTGGTCAGCGCTTTCCCACCAGCCTACATTTGGCCTTCTGAGGCTGCTTGCCGGGAGGGGGATGGCAAGATAAGGGAATTGCATGTGGATGTCCTTGATTGTCTGTCTCCATTGGGGATGGTGGATTCTGGGGCCAGGAAGCCAAGAAGTTGAGGTCTGGGAAGCTTTAGTTTCTTGATATTCTCTGGATATCAGTTTCCCTGTAACAAAACCTCAAAGGACCTGTAAATAGCCAAAATGTTAGTATGAGGCTCCCTGAACTTTAACAATTTGTAACTTCTCTTTGCCTTAGGGAAGTTCAGGGATACAAAGGTTTAAAAACATGATATTTACATATGAATGTAACTTAGAGAAGCAGGGAAAGAGGATGAGTGCTTTTGGTTTTAACCCCATATGTGCCGGGTTTAATGTAGGGGAACTGGTATCAGGGCCGGCATCAGCTATCATCAAAAAGACAACATATAACAAATGTTGGTGAGGATGTTGAGCAAAGGGAAACCTTGTGCATGTTGGTGTAAATGTAAATTGGTTCAGCCACTATAGAAAACAATAAAGAGGTTCCTCAAAAAATTAAAAATAGAACCACCTAACCATCCAGCAATCCCACTTCTGGGTATATATCCAAAATAGTTCCAAGCAATATTTCGAAGGGAAATCTGCACTTCAAAGTTTATTGCAGTGTTGTTCACAATAGACAAGGGATGGAAGCAATCTAAGTGTCCAATATAATGGCTGGATAGAAGAAATGTGGTATGTACATACAATGGAAGAGTTTTCATCCACGAGGAAAAGGAAATCCTGCCATTTGGGACAAAACAGGTGGACCTTGAGAGTATTATGCTAGGTGAAAAAGCCAGACAGGGAAAGATAAATACTGCATGGTATCATTTGTATGTGGAATCAAAAAGGAAGGAAGTCAAACTCATAGAAAGAGAGAATAGCAAAGTGGTTGCCAGTTGCTTGGGGATGAGGGAAACAGGGAGAGGTTGGTAAAAGGGTACATGCACATTTCAGCTAAAGATGAATAAGTTTCAAGTATCTGTTGTAAAACATGGTGACTATAGCTGATAACACTATATTGTATCATTGAAATTTGCTAAGTGTCAAATTTAAATGTTCTCACACACAAAAAGGATAAATACGTGCAGTGATGGATTTGTTAATTAACCAGTTGGGGGGAATCCTTCCACAATGTATATATATTTATATAAAATCACCACAATGATTTAATATCTTACAACTTTTTAAATTATACCTCAATAAAGCTGAAACATATTAAGATATCCTGTGTTCTAGGATGGAAAACTTATTGTTAACATGTCCATACTACCCAAAGCAATTGACAGATTCAACAGACTCTCTAGCAAAAATCTCAATGGCCTTTCTTACAGAAATAGAAAAAAACAATTCTAAACTTAGTATGGAACCAAAAGGACCACAAAGAGCCAAAACAGTTTTGAAAAAGCAGAATAATGCTGGAGGCACCACACTTCCTGATTTCAAAATATGTGACAAAGCTAGAGCAATTTAAAAGATTGTGGTAGGAGGCCAGCCCCAGGGGCCGAGTGGTTAAGTTTGGCATGCTCTGCTTCAGCAGCCTGGGTTCAGTTCCCAGGCGTGGACCTACACCACTCTGTTAGCAGCCATGCCGTGCTGTGCTGACAGCCCATATACTAAAAAATAGAGAAAGATTGACACGGTTGTAAGCTCAGGGTGAGTCTCCCTCAGCAAAAAACAAAACAAAATGAAAACCCAGCATGGTACTGGCATAAAGATGGATATATAGAGCAATGGAACAAGTTGGAGAGCCCAGAAATAAATTCATGCGTGTACAGTCAACTGATCTTTGACAAGGGTGGTTTTATGCAATTTTATTACATATGTAGATTCATGTGATTATCATCCCAGTCAAGATACAGAACATTACATTACATCACAAGGATCCAGCATGGTCACCTTTTATAACCACAGACACCTCCCTCCCATCATTCCCAACACCTGAAAATCACTAATCTATTCATCTCTACAGTTTTCTCATTTCAAAAATGCTATATTAATGGAATTATATAGTATGGAATCTTTTGAGACTGGCTTTTTCATTCATAATTGCCTTGAGATCCACCCAAGTTGTTTCATATATTGGTAATTTGTTCCTTTTTATTGCTGAGCAGTATTCTGTGGTTTGGATCTATCACAGTTTGCTTACTCATTCAATCTGTATGTCTATCCTTCCACCAAAATCACAGCCTTTATTACTATAGCCATATAATAAGCCTTATCATTGAGTAGAACTCTTCCCATCTTATTCTTTTTCAAAACATTTTTAGCTATTCTAGGTTCTGTGCTATTCCATATAAAAATTTTTATAAGCTTATACTTAACACAAAACCTTGCTAGGATGTTGACAGGAAGTGCATTATATCTATAGATCAATTTTGCAAGAACTGACATCTTTACTATGTTGAGTCTTCCAATGTATTAATATGGAATATCTTGTCATTTATGTAGAACTTCTTTGATTTTTTTCATTATCATTTTATAATTTTCAGGATACAGATTCTGTACATGATCTCTTACCATTATATTTATGTATTTAATTTTCTTTAGAATAGTTGTTACTAAGTTTTGAATTTTGATTTCAACATGTTTTTTGTTAGTATGTAGAAATGTGATTGATTTTTGTGTTGTTTATCTTATATCCAGAAACTTTGCTGAACACATTTATTTTTATAATAGGTAGAAGGATCTCAGTTAGAGGACATGTGATTGGGAAAAGTGAAGAGGAAGCAAAAGTGAGAGAAATTACAACAATGATCAAAAACAGTTGATAATGTATGACCTGTTGGGCATGATAGATAAGAAATTATCAAGGTGTGAAACAACATTTTGTATATGTGTTATGGGATGGCATTGCTATCAATAAAAATACATTCAGAAGGATAATATTAAAGGAGAAAGATTATGTGTTCAGTTCCTGCTACATTGATTTCAGATGTTATAAATCTTGATGGAAATGTCTAAGAGATGACTGTAAATACGAAAATCGCACTCTAAAGGAATGTCAGAATTAGAGATCTGTTGGTCATTTTTTAGAAACAGTCGTTGAAAGCATAAACCAACATTAGATTCCAATGTTAACAACATGAAAATAAGAAGGCTCAGGACAAATTCTTGTGACCATCTATATCGGGTTTAAGGTATAGGATTACTAGGGATATTGTTTTATGTTATCCACAATTTTTTGTGACTTCTTGAGCATACATTCTACTTTGTATCATAATTATTCATGCACTTAGATTATTACCTCCAATATGAGTGTCTGTAATTTAGAGGATTGTGTCCAATTCATCTTTGCATTCCCTAATCATTTTTGGAGAGAGAAATTGATCTGAGTACTCAATGAATATATGTTTAATTTAATTAAAATATGGAGTAGTAAGTGATATAATAAAAAGTGAAAAAAAGTATAACAGTATAAATACCACAGTGAAGATCATCTCAGATGAGTGTAAACCAGTAAACAATCCATTGGATATGACGGAGCCTGGGTTACTTTTAAAGTTGTAGCAGTTGGTAGTGATAAATAGAAAAATATGGACTTTTCTTTTACAAGAACATAGAAAGAGACGGATATGGAGAAAAGAGAGAAAAAAAGAAAAAAGAAAAACATCTCTATTTCAACAATATTGGGGTACAGGAAAGAATAAGTTGGCTGATGTCAAGAAGCCAGAATAAATAAAGTCATAGATGTTATTAGCCAATGGGGAAACAATTAATGAGCTAGCAACCTGGAAGAGGTAGAACTGAGCAATGTTTGTTGAAAGGTTTGCCAGGGAAACAAATGATGTGAGGAAAGGAGGAAAGAGTTTTAAAAGATCTGCAGACAATTCAAAGTGAAAAGGAGGGTATTTTAAAGCACTCAGTTTAATTTACTAACTTGAATGTCACTTTCTTAATGAAATGTTTTCAGAATTTACAAGCAATTTAAAAATCACATTATGTTTTGTTTGAATTTCTCTTCTATACCTCATCAAAGTCTATTTCATATTGCTTATTTGTATAGACTCTATCATACCTGGATTTTGTCATGTTTGTATCCTGGTAATCTATTTTGTGCACACTGACATTTATTTACTGGTTTGCTTTCTCCATCGTAATAAAAACTACTTTAGGGAAGATTGCCTTTCTCATTTTTCTACTATCATTGTTCAGTAGAGAGCTGGATACTCAGAATTTATTCAGTAAATATTAAATTTAACTGGACTGTCTTTCATATCTCTATTGCCCTCTCAATAGATTGTAAACTTAACAAATGTGCTCGCCCCAGCACACTGTTGTGTACGCAGTAAGCCACGGTTAAGAACAGTCAACAGAGGGAAGATCACTAATGACTGACATGATCTAAAAACACATTTTCAGAATGAACTATGTACTCAAATATATATGACTGTGTACAGTGTTTTATTGGAACATATTTTTCAAACTGAAGGACAAGTTGTAAGAAAATTTTTAAAAATAGTTTTTCAAGAAAGAAATATACAAACATCACTTTGAAAGAAGGAGCTTAAACGTAGAGTTGCCAAAAGAAAAAAAAGTGAAAATGTTCTAAGCATTTTACTTTGGAAAACTGTAAATATATTTCATATATATGAATATATATCTCAACCATACTTTTTAAAAACACAAAAATTAATCAAATACCTTATAGTAATGGCTGAATCTAAGCCTAGAGAAGAAAATGTATAAAATTAGTCTGGAACAACTGTTTAACTAGAGATCAGTGATTCTCTCAAATATTACTAAGGTCATGTCAAAAGAACTCTAAGAATGTACCGCTGAACAAAGATAGGAATATTTGAGTCTCAAAACGAATATTAATAGAAATGAGTTGAACACATCAAATATTTTAAATTTATAACTTTAGAATGAAATGCATGCATACACATAAACATGTCTCATTGGTGGATTCTTGGAAACTTCTTGTAAACTCTTATTTCAGAATAAGTAATAAATAAAAGGAAATAGTAAAGAATTTATTCTGCCTTTCCTGCGTCTTCTACTCATATGGTAACTAAGCACTAAATGAGGCCAAGATTTGCATTACAGAGACATTTCAGTTAATAAATGAAGACTGAAAATTAAACTAGAATAAGTTCTGTTTAAAATCATTCTAGAAATACATTACCTAGAAATTAGTTCTGAAAGGATGCAAAAACCCTTATTTAAAATACAAATGGGAAATTTCATAAAATATGGAGCCTGATCATTCTTAACATCACACAAAAAAGAGAGAGATAATGAGACATTATGTGACTCAATGGAATCACACAGTATCACTGAAGAAGTATTCTGACCAGTAATAACAACAATAAAATTCTGAATTTAAACAAGCCTTTGTATCTAACTAACAGTTTATAGGAAATACTGGTGGCAGAGGAAAATATTAATTAATACTATGGGGATATAATCACTATAATCTAAAATGTGTTATATTCTACAAGACAAATTATTTGGTTTCTTACACAAATAAACTGCAAGAAAAAAGGAGAGAGCAGGGCCTTTAAGTAAAATAGGCAATGTGGAATTAACCTAAAGTAATATACTGATAAAACCTAAATATTAAAAAACAACCCTGGAAATTAGAAAATAGTTTAAAGTGAATGACATATCAAATATGATGTTTTCAATGGTATAAATGTGCACCTCAATAAGTTAGTAAACAACTCCAACACATTATAAGTATAGAAATTAGAATTAAAAATTAGAAAAAAAGAAATTATAAAATTGAAAGCAAATATCTAATAGAGAAAATCATTTTAGCTATCATTGAATCTCTAAAAATATAAAAAAATTATAAACTCTGTCACACTGACCAAGAATAAAAAGAAGGAATTAATTACCATATGTTGAATAAAAAAGGGATGTCACTCTGGATTCCAAAGAAATTACAGTGTTAATAAGAAGATATTTTAAACAATTTTATGCCAAATGATTTAAAAATTTGGGTAAAGTACAACTTACCAAAGTGACATAAGAAGAATTTAAAATCTGAAGGGTCATATAAGTAAGAAAATGAATGTGTAGAAAAGTATGTCTTTTGTTATGAATCATTTTGTGAATCACATGATTTTACTAGTGAATTCTTCAAAAGAGAATAGAAAATGAAAGAACATTCTCAGTTAATTTATCAGATCAGCATAAATTTGATCTCAAATCCTGAAAATACCAACTGGAAAACAACATAACAAGGACTAAGCAGGTTCCTTTATCTCCTGAACATAAGTGCAGAGCCTCCTAACCCAGTACAAACAAACTTAATCCAGCAATACATCCACGCACAATGCATCCCGATCAAGCTCTAGTTTACTGGGAATGCCTGGTTTATTTAATATTTTAAAATACATTTTAATATTATTATACCCATAGAATTAACGTTAAAGAACAATCACGATTATCTCATTTCTGATTACTTTAGAAGAATCATTTGATAAATAATCAATTTCCTTTTATGATTTTAAAAACCTTAGTCTGACTAGTAAAATAAGGGAACTTATTTAGTTTCTGAAAAGAAATCTACAAATAACTTTTAGCGAATATAATTTATTTCTGAAATATTTGAAACCTCTAAAAGAATTAAGGATGCTCAATCATCTCAACTTCTATGAAATACTTTGCTGGAATAATAAAAAGTAAATCTAATGAAGCATGTTCTAAAAACTCTAAAAAGAAAGTTTTAATATTATTGAGATAGATTTAAAAAAATCTGAATCCAAGTAGGGAATATGCCATGTTCACGGATTTGAAGGCTCAGTGTTGTAGAGCTATCACTTCTCTTTGTGGGAATACACAGATTCCGAGGGATTCCAGCAAGATGTTGTCGATAATGTTCTGTGTTTCACGGAAACTGACAATATAATTCTAACATTTATATGGAAATGTGAAGAGCCAAGACAAGTTTGGAAAAGATCAAACTTGGAGAAGTCACATATCAGAAATCTAGTACTAATATGAAACTACAGCAATTAAAACAGTGCTGTAATCATCAAAGGAGGGACAGAAAGACCAATGAGATGAAACAAAGTCCTGAAATAAACACACAAACGTATATTCAACTGATTTGTAAATAAGCTGGTCCTAAAAGCAGTGGGAGAAAATTATCGTTTCAATAATTAGTTCTGGTTTAATTGTTTATCCACGTGGATGAAAATGAAGCTCGAATTCTATCTTACGTCATATTAAAAAAATAAATTCTAGATTCTTTAAATATGAAAGATAACACAATTAATCTTCCAGAAGATAATGATGAATTTTCATTAATTTGGGGAAAGAAAAGGTCATTTAAACATGACACAAATTTTGTTAATCATAAAGGAAAAAATCAGTAAATTGGACTACTTAAGTTATAAACTTTTCTGTTAATTAAAAAAGACCCTTTTAAGAGTGAAAGGACAAGCCACAGAGTGGGAGAGGCTTTTGCAATACACATGACCAACAAAAGCCTCAACATAAACAAATGCACAAAAGACTTGAACAGGCCAAAAGGATATCCAAATTGTTAATTTTATTAGTGATTGGAGAAACATAAATAAAACCATAATGAGACACCCTTTTATACCCACTAGGATGACAAAAATTTTTGAAGCCTGGTGAAACTACAAGCATTGTTGAGGCTGTGGAGAAACTGAATTTTTCATATACCGCTGCTTGTAGTATAATTTGCTACAACTACTTTGGAAAAATTGTTTGGCAATGTATATTAAAGTTTAACATATACATGTGCTATTACCCAGCAATTCTCTTCTTGAAATACACCTTACAGAAATTGTTATAGATGTGCAAAATTTATCTATTATGGTAGAAGTCAAAACAGTAGTTATCTTTTAGGGGAAGGGTTAAAAGGATGATTTTGGTGTACAGTTGACATTCTATTTGTTGGGTGATAGTTATATACTTTGCAACATCATTAAACTGTATTCTTCTAATTTGTATACATTTCAAAAATACATTTATCAAGAAAAAAGATGAAAACTTAAGAGACATTAATCAAATGCAGTGTATGAAATTTGTGTCATAATTTGAATAAATCAGCCATTAAACACTTAAGATAATCAGGGTAATTAGAACAATAACTAAATTTGAAGATACTAAAGAGTGAGTTAATTTTTAAAGAGTGAAATGAGCATTGTATTATATATTTTTAAGTTTTTTATTTTTAACTTTGAGAGCACAGTCTAAAATACTTTAGATTGAAATCATATGCTTCTTGGATTTTCCAAAGTAATTCAGTTGAGGAGGTGGAGTGGGAGGGCAAAAGGTTGACCAAGAGTTGGTAATTGATGAAATTTGTTTTTTAGTTACAAGGAGGTTCATAAATTGCAAACAAAATAAATAAACAGAAATAACACAACAGCAACTAAGTTTTGGAAAATTATGAACTCAGATTTGTGCCTACTAACATAAGGTTTCCTTGGTAGAAATATGACAAATAAAAACTTTACATTTGAGAGATTCTTTTTATTCTTGGGGCTGTATTTCATACTGAATCCACGTTTGTTTCTCAGGTATGCTTCAATATTTGTATAGAGATAGGG
Organism: Tapirus indicus; assembly: GCA_031878705.1. NCBI lineage: Eukaryota > Metazoa > Chordata > Mammalia > Perissodactyla > Tapiridae > Tapirus > Tapirus indicus. Next base: position 8,057,544 of record CM062918.1, read on the forward strand.
AAGCAGTATGTGTCAGTCTGGCAGACATCCCGAAGAAGTTTGAGATGCCACTCAACAGTCTGCTAGTCCTTGGTTCAGACCATATTGCAGCCACATTCAAGGGAGGAGAAAAAAACGTACTGTTTTGTCAAAGCTCAAAGCAGTACATCACATATCGTTAGCGCAACTACCTGGCATATATTCCCCCCAGGTCTAGAGAAAAGACATTCACAGCTCAAGTTAGGCATTTAATCTTTTTATAGCAGCTCCAGTGACAGAGGACACTAAGGTTTGTTTGCAATATTTACTAAACCTGAGCCGCAAAAGCTATCAAACCAGCATCCCTATGAGGTTTCAGTTTCCAAATAATCTCAATGTGAACGGCAGACGCGAGGCCTCCCTTTGTGTCCCACTCTTTATCTGGGAACAATAGACCACTATTGTGAAACATCGTGAATGAAAAATTCAAACTCTTATTTTGAACCACTAGACACAGAAAGATACAATCACTTGAACCTGAAAAATGGGGAGATTTAGCATATGAGAGAGAGATTGCTGATCCCTGAGAGAGATTAAGCAAATAAATGAAGTTCTTAAAGAGAGGAAAGTGGGAGAGAACTAGCAGAAGACCTGGCCTTTGTTAGCAGAAGAGAGAGTTCTAGAACCGGAGTAAAGAAGCAGAATATAAGAACAGATATATTTAAGACTGTAGAATTTCATTTTCCATCTAGTTGCTTTGTTTTCCTCAATAATTAGTGAGGCAGTGGATAAAATAGAGCAAAGAAGTTCCACAGCACAGAATTTTTGTATGCTCTCCATCTCCCACTTCAGTCATCAGCTAATGTGTCCCTGAGTATATGCTATGACTGTGTAACTTTGCACGAAAAAAAAAAAAAGATGGGTGGTACTCATGTTAGGGCTGTGGGTGGGCTCTGCAGTGGAAAAGGCTTTGTATTGCAAAAATCATTGCAACTGTAAGTTTTATTCTGTGCATTTCATCTAAAAATGAAGAAAATTTTGAGTGTTAATGTGAATCAAAGTCAGGTGGCTTGGGTTCTGAAAATTACAGCACAAACGACTGAAAAAACTAAAAACATTTTTACAGGAATTCAGATCAAAACGAGAGTTCAAGAACACTTCCATAAAAATACTTTCATAAGCATACTTTGTTCTACCTGCCCTCATAGAGGTAACGTTAGTATCCAGTGATGTGTTCAATTGTATCCATTCACTGTTTGTCTTGACATATAGCTTCTTAAAAGTAGATTGAAATAAAAAAGTAACAAAAGTCTTAAACATTAAATCATTTGTAATTTTAAACCTTACTTTTATCATGAAAAACATGATTTATTTCACTTTTCAGGGCTTAATCATTGGATTTTAGTTTAGCAAGCGCCAGAGGAAATTTAGTTCAGCCTACTCATTAAAAAGAAGAAACTTAAGTGTAGAGATGAGTGACTTTCACAGGCTCTCGAGGAGTAAAAGTAAGACGAGGCCTAAGGTTTTTTGAGGATCACGCTCATGCTCATTCCCAAACCACAGTATTTAGTTCTAAAATGGAAACAGAGGCTATGCACAGAATTAAGTCATTTTTATTCAGTCTTCACCAGAAGTCAAAAGGTCTGGTTCTTAATAGGTGCTGCTCCAGTTTTATATATTCTGCAGAAGAGAAATAGTTTTATTGTGGTATACTTGGTATACAAAGAGCTACACTTAATGTGTACAATTTGATGAGTTTGGACGTACCCAAACACCTGTGATACCATCACTACAGTCAAGGCTTATCAGTCACTTCCAAAAGTGCCCATGCCTCTCTTTTTTGTGTGTGTGGTAAGAACACTTAACAGGAGATCTACCCTCTTAACAGATCTATAAGTGCACAATACAGGATTGCTAATTATATGCAAAATGTTGTACAGATCTCTAGAATTTATTCATCATGCATAACTGAAATTTTACACCCATCAAACGACAACTCCTCATTTTCCCCTCCCCCCAATTCCTGGTAATCACTATTCTATTCTCTGCTTTTATAAGTTTGACTATTATAGATACCTCATATAAATGGAATTACAAAGTATTTGTCCTTCTGTGACTGGCTTATTTCACTTAGCATAATGTCCTCCAGGTTCATAACTGGTTCTACTTACTTAACTTTGCTATTTCAAGTTCAGTATAACATGTGTGTACAAACATGGGTTACATGACAAATATAAATATTTGGATATTTATATAATAATTGAAGCACTTCTACAAAATATTTGGATTTAACTTCTGAATTGAAGTGTTTCAGTTGATAGTATTTCATTTCTAGAAAACAGAATTTAATTTGAATTCTTATATTTCTAGCTTTTGTATAACATTCAAATAAACATTTAAAATATCCCCAAAGCTCATAAACTGATACTCTGTGCCCTTTTAATGTACTCCTCTTTACAAGTTTGTACCTATTATTTATCTCATAAAGGTGAATGAATTGTAGAATAAAGACAAGCTATCACACCATTGAGATTTTGGGAAACTTACATGCTTCACAAGCAAGAGGTAATGCACTAAAATTTCACAAGAAGTAGCCTCTGCTAGAATTCCATTTTCATTTTGAAAAGGACTTTTCTGTCTTTAGGGAGAAAAAACGCATATTAGAAAACAGTATCATAAGAATGATGAGATCAGTTTTAGAATTGGCAGGTACAGAATGAATTCTAGAACCTCCATTACTTTCAACAAATATTTATTCAGCATCTTCAATGTGCCAGGCACTCTATCAAGTTTTGGGGACACAACAGTGAACAAAAGAGAAAAAGCTGTTTTCATAGTGATTACCATATAGAGGAAGGAGAGAGACAATAAAAAAAATTAACTGAAATATATGGTTCCCCCCAAAATGATAAGTATAATAAATGCTTTTCTTACTCAATGAACATGGTACATATTATGTAATCAGATAACATTTGGGATTAAATCACTGTAATGTATTAAACACTTGTGCCCAGCAAAACTGCAGTTCTGACAACTAAGTGTTCCACAGGTTTTCAGCATCTTTCAAACATATCTGGGTCCTGGCTGCAGTTTTACATCATTGGGCACCAGTTCTCCACTCCAGCCAGCTTCAGTACTGATTGGGAGGATTCTGGTGAGGTTGCCTTAAAATTTATTCTCGAAGCATGAACAGTTTTTATAATGAAAGGATAAAAGGTGGTACTATTAATATTTTATACGGAGACAACATAAGCCAGGACTCTACAGGAATGCACAGTCACTCTAATTCTGTCCCGAGACTGGCTGGTATATCCAGGACAGCTGGAGAGATCCCAGTAATCTCTAGATCTCTTGAACTGAGGATCCCTTTTGAAAGCCCTAACCTAGGAGATTAGGCCAGAGGAATTTTAGGGAAAGAGGGACTCACCAGTTTCCTGAGGACAGGGTGCTTGTCATTTCCCAAATGGATCTAGTTGTACTATCAATGTGTCCGCTACTTCGAGAAATGAGGCCAATAAAAGTCAGTTGTCAAATTCTAGTCACTCTATTTAAATTCATATTATCACAACATATTATCGCATTATTAAATATGATAGAAAAAGTGGGGCAGGTGGAAAGAAATCAATGGAGGGGGTAGAGAGTTGTGTGGTCTAATTTTAACTATCATAACCACAGAAGAACTGCAGGAAGTGAGGAATCCAGCCAGATATCTGGGGAAGTGTGTTCCGAGAAGATTGAGTAATGTAGGGTTGTTCAAGAAACAGAAAGGAAGTTAGTGTGCCTGGAGTGGAGGCAATTAGGAGGAGAGAGGCAGGAGATGAGAGAAGAGAGTTGAGGAAATTGGGGGATTGGGATTAGACCATGTAGAACATCACGAGACATTGTAGGACCTTTTATTTCTACTCTCAATACAATGCAAATTGTTTTCATTAAAGGGGAAAGATTTAGCTTCCTATTGAAAAATCATCATTCTAACTGCTATGTTGAAAAGAAACTATGGAGGCAAGAGAAAAGGTGGGAAATCAATTAGCAGGCTATTGCAGCAGTGAGCAGATGAGAGATAGCAGCAGTGGTCCAAGCAAGAAGTCATTCGAGTTTGGATTTATACATGTAATTCAGATTTTAATTATGCATACATATATACATGTACTTGCATAAGCACAAAATGTTATGTAAATTTTCAAATGTACAAAAGAGTACAGACGGTAGAATGATGAACACCTATGTGTTCAATCGTTACATACGTCACTTAGGTTCAATCGTTAACATACGGTTTTATTTCTTCCTCTCCAACTCCACATCCCTGGCCTCCATGGGATGATTTTAGCAAAGCATATCATATCATTCATCCATAAATACTTCAAAACATACCTTTAATTCTTAACACATCATTATCATACCTAAAATAATATTTATCAATTTCACCAAATATTGTCAGCAAAGTTTTCTAATAGTCTCATAAATGTCTTTATTTTACACTGGTTTGTTTAAATCAAGATACAAAAAATAAAATTCTGAATATATTTTTAAGTGCAGTCGTAAAGGGCCAGCCAGGAGGCTAAACCACACCTGAAGTTCTTAAACAGACACAACTTAATATAAATAACTATAACTGGAAATTGGATTGACTGGAAAGGGAAAAAAAAGATTTCTAAGGTATCACATGAGGATGAGGCAGCCACCATACATATAGCTGGGACTACAAAGGAAGCAGGTTAAAATTACTAAAACTTAGAATCTTGGGGGAAGAGCCCTGCATTTAGACGCTAAAAGTCTGAGATGAGGGAGCCCCCCTAGCTGGTTCTGATGAGAGCTCTCCCCTTGGCTGGGAGATGGCTACTTTCTTATTGTGTTCACATTGCTTTCCCATGGAGCATGCACACAGAGAGAGTGGCTGAGCTTTCTGGTGTTGCTTCTTGTAAGGACACACATCCTATTGGATCATGGCTCCACCTTTATGATATCATGTAACTTTCATTATTTCTTTAGAGGCCCCATCTCCAAAACATGGCCGCACCAGGGAGTTGAGGCTTCAACATATGACTTTTGAGGAGACACAAACGTTCAGTCCATAAGAAGCCCCATGGAGCTAGAACCTAGACATCTAAGAAAATGGTGCTATGAAGTGATTGCTGTGTCTCTGAGCATGAAGGAGGGTTCCCTCTGTATTATGATCCAGACTTTGGAGAAGAGCATGCTATTCAATTTGCGCTGGTATCTCCGGATACACTAACTGATATACTAAGAAGTGATACACTAAGGAGAGAAAACAGAAAAAATATAAAATGCTCAGTTAAAACCACAAAAGGCAGAAAAAGAGTGGAAGACAAAAACTGGCACAAAGAACACAGGCAATAAATAGAAAACAGGAATGAATATGGTAGATATCAATCCGACTACATAAATACTTGCTTTGAATGTCAATGGTCTAAATGCACCAAGTGAAAGACAGAGATTCTCAGAGTGGATCAAAAAATGTGACCAACTATAAGCTGTCTATGAGAAACCCATTTTAAATATAAAGACACATATAGATTAAACATAAATGGATGAACAAAAATATACTATGCTAACAATTGTCAAAAGAAAGCAGACGTAGCCATATTAATTTCAGACAGAGCAGATTTCAAGGTAAGGAAAATTATCGGAGATAAAGAAGGGCATTATATATGACAAAGGGATCAATTCTTCAAGATATAACATTTCTTGATGTGTATGCACCTAACAAAAGATCAAACTATTTGAGGCAAAGACTGATAGAACTGCTCTGTACAAGAGGCTGAAATCAATAATGACGTAGTTGAATTCAACAACACCATCAACCAAGTGGATATAATTGACATCTATAGCCTACTTCATCTAATAAAAGCAGAAGTAACATTTTTGTCAAGGTCACATTGAATATTCACCACAATAGACCACATCTGGGGCATAAAACATACCTTAACAAATCTAAAAGAATAGAAATCACATGATTTCTACTCTCAAATCACAGTGGAATTAAATTAGAAGTCAATAACAGAAAGATAACTAGAAAATCCCCAAATAAGTAGAGATTAAACAAGACACTTCAGTGTAATACATGGGTCAAAGAAGAAATCTCGAGAGAAATTTTTAAATGTCTAAATGAACTAAATGAAATAAAAATACAACTCATCAAAATTTGTGGGATGCAGTGAAAGCAGTGTTTAGAGGGGAAAATCCATATATTAGAAAAGAAGAAAGATCTATAATTAATCATCTAACTTTGAACCTTAGGAAACTAGAAAATGAAGAGCAAATTAAATCCAAAGTAAGCAGAAGAAAAAAATTGTAACAATTAGGGCAGAAATCAGTGAAATTGGAAACCAACAGAGAAAAATCAATGAAACCAAAAGCTGGTTCTTTGAAAAGATCAATAAAGACAACAAGCCTCTAGCCAACCTAACTAAGAAAAGAAGAGATAGGATACAAATTACTAATATCAAGAAGGAAAGAGGGGACATCACTGCAGATCCCATGAACATTAAAAGGGTAAGAAAGGAATACTATGACCAACTTTATGCCATAATAGATTTGATAACATAGACAAAATGGAATAATTCTTTGAAAGACACAAGTGGAAAAATTAACACAAGAAATAAATGATCTAAATAGGCTTGTATCTATTACAGTAATTGAATTAATAATTAATATTCTTCCAAAATAGAAAGCACAAGGTCCAGATGGGTTCACTGGTGAATTCAAGCAAACGTTTAAGGAAGAAATTATACCAATTCTCAGCAATCTCTTTCAGAGAATAGAAGCAGAGGAAATACTATTTAATTTATTCTATGAAGCCAGCATTACCCTAGCACCAAAAGCAGACAAAGACATTTCAAGAAAAGAAAACTACAGGCCAATATCTCTCGTGAACATAGATGCAAAAATCCTCAACAAAATTTTAGAAAATTGAATCCAATAAAAAATAAAAATAATTATACTTCACAACCAAGTGGGACTTATTTTGGGATTTCCAACCTGGTTCAACATTTGAAAATCAATTCATATAATCCATTATATCAGCAGGATAAAAAAAAGAAGAAAAAAAACCACATGATTATATTAATAGATGTAGAAAAAGTATTTGACAAAGCATAACACCCAATCATAACAAAAAGTCTTAGTAAACTAGGAATAGAGGAAATTTTTCTCAACTTGATAAATACTGTCTACAAAAAAACCTACAGCTAACATTATACTCAGAGATGAGAAATTCAAAACTTTTCCACTAAGATCAAGTGCAAGGCAAGAATGTACCCTCTCAGCACTCCTATTCAACATTGTACTGGAAATTCCTGCTAATGCAACAAGGCAATAAAAAGAACAGGTATACAAATGGGGAAGAAGAACATAAAACTATTCTTGTTCTCAGATGATATGATAGTCTATGTAGACAATCTGAAAGAATTGACCAAAAAAAAAAAAAAAGAAAAAAGAAAAAACCCTCCAGAACCTAATAAGCAATTATAGTAAGTTGCAAGACATAAGGTTAATATACAAAGGTCAATTGCTTTCCTATATACCAGCAATAAACAAGTAGAATTTGAAATGAAAAACAAAACCATTTACATTAGTACTCCCAAAATGAAATATTTAGATATAAATCTAACAAAATATGTATAAGATGGATATAAGGAAAACTACAAAAGTGTGATAAATAAAATCAAAGAACTGAATAAATGGAAACATATCCATGTTCACGGATAGGAAGATTCAATATTGCCAAGATGTCAGTTCTTCCCAATCAAAATCTATAGATTTAATGCAATCCCAATCAAAATCCTTTTAAGTTATTTTATGGATATTCTGATAATAAACTTTATCTGGAGAGGCAAAAGATCCAGAATAACCAACACAGTATTGAAGGAGAAGAACAAAGTTGGAGGAATGATGCTACTTGACTTCATGACTTACTATAAAGCTATGGTAATCAAAAGTGTTGTATTGGTGAAAGAACAGACAAATTGATCAATGGAACAGAATAGAGAGCTCTGAAATAGACCTGAAAAATGTAGTCAACTGACCTTTGACAAGGAGCAAAGGCAATAAGGCAACATAATGGGGCAAACATACTTTCTTCAACAAATGTGTAGAAGAAACTGGACATCCACATGCAAAAAAATGAATCTAGACACAGACTTAACTCAAAATGATCCACAGGCCTAAATGTAAAATGCAAAACTAGAAAACTGTGTGTGTATATTTCACCAATATATTCCTCGTACCGAGTACATATCTGCCCTCAAATATGGACTCAAGAATGAACTATTAGTAAATGTATTATATATAAGGCACCATGCTTTCTTAAAATAAATCATTATTTAATGATACTTTATTTGACCCAACAGGACTCATATCAATTATAAAATAGTTTTCAGTGCATCAGGCTTTTGTGAGTCAGCAATGATAGTTTTGCTGTTCAAAATTTAAATCAGAATTCTGAATGTGATCTGGGTGTGAATGATACTAAGATAGCTCTACAACTGTTATACAACTTTGTCATATGACTGTCAAAGTCTTTATTCCTCTGCCTTTATCTTTGGAACCCACGATTCAAGACGGAGCTTGACTATTTTTAGGCTTTGTGAGGCACGCCATGTCTGTCTGTCACAACTACTCAACTCTGCCATCGTAGTCTGAAAGCAGCTATAGACAACACACAAACAAATGGATGTGGCCGTGCTGCAGTAAAATTTTATCTACAGAAACAGGTGGCGGTGTACAGCATCTAGCCTATGGGCTGTAGTTATACGACCTATGCTTTAAGTAATCAAACGTTTACAAAGTCCTTTTGGTTCTGCTGTTTCTACAAATTAAAAACAATATTATTAGAAGTAACTCAACACAAGAATGAGATGATTTTCCTTTCTCCAGAAAGTAAACTTTTAGAAACATTGCCACATCATATCCGTACTTTAACCGGAAAAATTAGTGGCTCCCTGGATTGCTCTCACAGTACTTTGCCCGTGCATTTGCAGCAGATCAACGACGCTGAAAGGGGACTGAAAGTAGGTAGAAAATAAGGATTCTGTCTCAAAGATTAACTCATTGATCTACTCATGGTTACTATGAATATCTTTCCATGAGATTAAATTAAGATATTTCTGTAAATTTCTGGCTGAGTAGAAACACCTAAATGCCAATTAAATTGTAATCTCAGGAAACCATGACTATAACGCAATTATATTTCAGTTAGTAAGATTCTAATCAATTGAAATGTAGACCTAAATGTAAGCAGAAAGGGAATGGTTAATGAGCATACTGGTCAACATTTTCCTGCATCAAGTTCAGGGGAAAATGTTTAGATGCTGTGACTTTTTTTTTTCCTGCTCAACTGTAAAATCCCCTATTGATTAGTAAGGAAAACACCCTCCTACAAATTCAATTTCTTGCATCGTGAAAAAAAACAACTGATGCCTTTAGCAATGACACAGCACATAAACAGCATTCAATTAACATCAATGATTAATAGCTTTTATTAAAAGAATGAAAAAGAAAAAAAATAAGATCTGCTTTTTAGCCTCTAAAATCTTAATAGCTAAGATTATTAGAAAAGTTTGACAATGAAATGAAAGCTCCTGTTAAATTTTTAATTCCTTAATTTTCCCACATTAGAATTCACAATGGAGATTCACAATGAATTAGCTTGAACCATATGAAAACACTGATGTTTGATCATTATGATCTAAAACAAAATGGCAGTTATGTGATTTAATTTATAATCGTAAGTAATCCTTGAGACAACCTTACATGACAGGTACTGATCCCACTTGATAGACCGAAAAAAAAAAATGCTGCTGAGTGGAAGGTGATTTGCCTAAACCTACAAAGAGGGCTCGTGACAGCATTGAAAACTAAAAATATTTTATGTTTAATGCAACAGATACTGAAAGCTTAATGTGCGCCGGGCACTTTCCTGGGTATGAGTGTATAGGAATAAATTCTGCTCTCCACCCTTCCTTATGTGAGACCTCCATCTTCCACGTTTTAGGAGTTCTCTTAATCCCGTTCCAATGTATCTCTAAAGAAAAATGATCCTAAATTTGTTATTATTTGTATCTAAGGATTGTCCTATGGAGACTTATTTCTACCCTTGGCAAACTCCAGCATCTACACTTTTCAAATGTGAAAGGATGTATCTAAAAACTGATTACAGGATTTATGGCAAAGCTGTCCTTATTCACCTTTCATCACTGAACTACAGTGTAGAAAAACATCAGCCAATGTACTGGCCAAGCAGATGGAAATCAGATTTGAAAATCATTAACAACATTTTCAACATTAGAAATGGTTCTTTGTTGTAAAGTAAGAGTGTATGCTGAATAACCCCTGTATGATCCTCACTCAGTTCAACTCTCCATCCTTCCCCTCCCTGCTGTGTGTCTCAGGAGACTGACCTCTGTGGACCATTTGCAGCAGCATCTGGCTAATAGGAGGCTTCTGCAGAAAATTTGAGGGGGAGAGAGAGGGGGTTTTCTTATTTATTGCCTCAGAAACTTCTCCCCCAGCCAACAATCACTTAATAGTGGTTGTCTTACTTAGATCAAACACCCAGCTCTTTCTGGGTGGCCCCATGAATTCAATATCCTCTGAGGTTCCTATAATGCCTGCCATCTCTTGCTTTGTCAGGATGGGGGGTTAATAGCTTTATACTCTTACTAAACCCTGGGTGCATCATCAGACGTTGGGGGCTCTCTCAACTCTGCCAATACCTCATCACTCCTTAAAACTCTCTTTAATTACCCCTCTGACTATAACAGCTGTTTCTTGCCAGAATCCTATTACAGAGGAACTTTACATATATATATATAACATCGAGTCCCCAAATTGACTTAATTTATGGGACTAACTCATCAAACTCAAAAGAAACTGCAATGTATGACCAGAATGCCTATTTACTAATTTACAGAGGAAGATATTTTCACTTCCTGTCAACAGAATGGTTATATTTGGGAATTCAACTTTGTTAACATCCAATGTGAAGCTCTAATAAATATCATCAATTCATTCAGTATGTGGTTTTCTTTTCAATATTTAAAAAACAAATCTTCTAAGTTTTTTTTTTCACTTAATCATTTATTTAGTGTTAATGATTACCAGAGTGATTGGTAGGAGTAGGTGCTCAATAAATTCTTTGAGAAAGAAAGATAGCGACAAATGGATAAAGGGAATAGTTAAAATGTTGCTCATAGAATTAAGGACAAATAATACTTTCATTTCTTTGAGAAAAGAGCATTTATATTCTTAAAAATTTTAAGTGAATATTTTTCCACATAGATTATTCTGTTCATAGCTATTAAGTATCTTCTTTATCTATATAAAGACATATGATTTCCTAGTAGTTGTGAATCCAAATGAATGACCTCTATCACAGTCATAGCCTCATAAAGAAAAGTCAAGTACTCTGCAAAGATATGCACAGTTACTATACAACTGGAGGAAGGAATTCTTGCACATAATTAATTTTGCTATGAAATCACCTAAACCCTGAGAAGTTGAGCAATTATTTCATGTCAAAGAACAGGGCAAAGAGGAAAAGGGATATACAATTATCACTTACCTTCTAGAATTAAAAAGAAGAAAAAGATTGTATGATTAACAAGTTTCATCAAGGTGACATTTTTATGATAGTGATGAGTACCCAGACACCAATGTAATTGGCCTTTCTGTTTGAATTTATTGAAAAGAAAGACTAAGTGTGGTGTAGTGAAATAGACTTCTGTAATTTTCCAAGATACACAGTGGCTTTTGAGGTTTCTTATACATCTGATTTGGGAGATGAATCTCAAAAGTAGCACAGAAAAATTGTGAGTATAGGGAAACGTGAAGAAGACAGTGGTGTTATTTAATTTATTCACTCAAGAGATATTTGTTGATAATATCTTCATTGTCAGGCACTACACGAACACAGGTGATATAAAGGTTAATACTGTCCTCTTCATGGAGGAGACACATGTAAAGAAGAATTATAATTCAAAAGTATAAATGTTACCATAAGAAAATGACTAAAGGCTATTAGATCATGGAGAAGGTGATATTAGTGCTGGGACAAAAAGGTTAAGGAGAATTTTCTGAATAGTCGTAGGAGAATGTGTAACTTTGAAGAAATAAAACAGGAGAAGTTTACATTCAGGGTAATGGAAGTTGGAAGCAACAAAAGATGAAAAGAGAGAAGTAGATTACTCTCAGATTATAAAATGGGTAAAGGCTATGTTTTTGGTTTGGGGAGGTTTTTTCTGGTGAGGGAGATTGGTCCTGAGCTAACATCTACTGACAATCCTTTTTTGCTTGAGGACTATGTTCCCTGAGCTAACCTCTGTGCCAATCTTTTGCTATTTTGTATGTGGGACACTGCCACAGCATGGCTTGATGAGTGGTGTGTAGGTCCATGACCAGGATCTGAACCTGTGAATGCAGGTTGCCAAAGTGGAGTGTGCTGAGTTTAATCACTGCGCCACCAGGCCAGCCCCTAAAGGCCATGTTTTTGTGAGTTTTGTTTTTAAGTGAATTTTCTTCTTCCATAGGTCATGGAAATGAAAGGTTAAAAGCAGAGATCTCATGTGGCCTTAAAAGATTCTACCCTCTATTATATTTATGAATTTATAAAATACTGTCAAATAGCTGAAAGAGATCACTGTATTATATATAATTTGTGTCAAATCCAAAGTACTAACTATAGGCACTTAGAGTTATTTTATATTTCACTGTAACTTAATTTTCTTTTCCCAAACTCTACCCAAGTTTTCTTTCCACTGCTCCAGAAAAGATCCTTTTAATGAAATGCATCTTTCTCTAAGGGAAACTAACCAATTGTAGTTATTTTTTTCAGTTTTCCATTTCACATTTTTATGTATTTCCCCTTTATCTCTCTGCATAAATATTTTTTCCTCCTCTTAGTCCTCTATATTTATGAATAAATCCTAAATGGCCATATTAATTATTCATTGGATGATGAGAATGCATGAATGATTTGCAGAAGCAAATTAGTTAAGAGTATGAGAAACTGCACTGAGAACTACCAGGAACATTATTGCATCTTTTAAACCCTATGAGAAAAAAATCAAGCCTGTAGTTAATTGATTTTTTTCCTTACATTTTCCTATGTGAAAAAATGTAAAAGGGGAAAATAAATGACATGTATAAATTTTGAAAGAACCAGAAAACTTCCTATGGGAATACCTTGGAAAAAAGGAGAACAGTTTTTGACCAGACTTCAGTTATCAGCATAAATATATTTCTAAATCATTTGTTTGATTGCATGTGCTTTAGCTGATCCGGCTAGATGATTTTAAAGACTGTATTTCCTTGACAATCAAGTTAAATATGACAGTTGGGATTGTACAGAATATATTAGGAATCTTACCTCAAGCAGTATACCTAAGAGAAAATAGTTATCAATGCAGGCACATTCTACCTGTTACTTAAACCATTGAGGGCTCTCATTACATTATTAAAGTTTGTCAAATTTTCTTGTTAGTGTGTTTTAAATGAAATAAACATTTTCCACCGAGTCTCATTCTACCATAATCACAGGCATGTTTAAAAATCCATAGCTACTGCTGAAAACGTCCCAAATTATATTTCAGATAAACTATAAATTTTAAACGTTTTCTATTTTTACATAGATAAGTATTGAGGTATATTTCTCAATTTTTGCTTTCACCCAATCTCATTTATATCCTCTAGTTGTGGTAGCAACTCAGCAAGTAACTAAAGAGGTAAATGCATCTTATCATGAATGTTACTTGTGCTCATTTATACTACTTTAGGACAAAGAAAAAGTAGCTAGGAGTTTCCATTAATAATTTATTTTCTGAAGTTTCTATTAATTTTCAGAAGGGATAAAAAAAGTAATACTCTCTCCCTACTTTCTTCAATTGACACCTCACCTTTATTATCAATAAGTAATATAAAAATCAACAACAAAAACTTCTAGAATTGGGGAGAACAACCATTTTAACAATCTAAAATAATATTCATTTCCTATTGATGATACAGAAAATTCCAACAGCTATAACCTCCCTTGATATCCAATAAGAGCGGTAATTTTGTTTTGAGTATTATAGATACATGATGCATTAGCTTTTCATAATCTCTAAGTGTTTTCATGCAAGAAACAATCAAAATATCTTTGGTAGTCAATATTAAAAAAAATACTTTGTGGTAAATACAACTTCCCTCCTACTTTCCATTGCTACTACCAGAAATTTTTCTTTTAACATCTGGGCATGGCCAGCTTTCTATGAATAGCCACCTTCCTTGCCCAGTTCACTTCATCTCTAACTTTATTGGCAATCTCATTTTTAGCACACATGCATTGTTTTCTTAAATGTCCTTGTTTTAAATTGATATTCTTTAAAAATATTTTCACATGATAGAAAATTAAGTTCCTAGAGCCTTATCTGAAGCTTAATGCAATAATATTGCATAGTTATAAGGTCAATAATTATTTTTATAAACTGCATTTCAATTTCCTCCCATCTATGGATCCATATTTTTCAAGTACTTAATATGAAATGTTCCTTAACTGTGATGTATTGTTCTATCCCCAATAATACTCTAGACTGAGAAAGAACACTTTAAAGATAATCCAATAATAGTTCAATTCTTTTTGTTCTCTCCAAATGCCATTTCAGAGAATTATACAGTGTAAAAGTATTCTATTTTCTAATTACATAAATATTTTGTTGTAGGCATTAACAGTTACAAAAAACTAACCCAAATTCCAAAGTAATTCATAATAGTGTGCAAATTTCTCTAGTATTGAGTTTTAATTTTTTCCTGTATTTTTCTTACTAATGTCACATATTGACATGTCATTGCATGACAATGACAATACAAATTCAAAAATTAATAATCATCATAAACAAAACTTAGTTCTAAAAAACATAAAACATACAAAAATGAGATGCTAATACTTTGCACTCTCTTCTGTTAATCAAATCTTCTGACTTTTTAACCTTAGATTATACACGTATTTACAATCCCTAACCTTGGGTAAATTACACTCTGCTTTCTTTCCTAAAGTGTTGCAAGAGATGCTAAACGTCAATGGTAATTGATCTACTAAAAACTAAATCTATATGAGTTCACTTCTTGTATGTATTTCTAATTCAAAGGCTGCAAAATATCTCTGGGTTGCTTAAAACCGCGGCACTTTATGGGTTCATGGTTCCGGAGGCTAGAGGTCCAAAATCAAGATTTCAGGTGTCAGGCTAGTTTCTTCTCAGAGTTTTGAGGAATAATATAGTCCATGCCTCCCTTATAATATAGTGTAGCTCCAGACATTCCTTGGCTTACAGATGCTTCCCTCCAATCCTGTCTTCACGTGGTGTTCTCCTTGTATCTCTGTCTTCACGCGGCTGTCTTCTAGGATGTCCTATAAGGACATCAGTTATATTGGATGGAGGCGCACTCTCGCCCAGTATGACCTCATCTTAACTAATTATATCTGCAATGACCCTATTTCCAGGTAAATCACATTCTGAAGTACTGGAGTTAAGAACTGCAACATATCTTATTATTTTTGAGCGATACAATCCAATCCATAACCCTGATTTACTGAATTTTAAATCCACCTTAATTTACTTGTTGTACATATTTCTAACCCTTTCCCATGTGTTTTACTGAAATTTTCCAACTGTCCTCAAGCACCAAATACAATTTTTATATTCCTGATTTTTAACAGCAAACATCACTTTTTTGTGTTATAAAATGTTAAATGTCATTTATTGCAAATCCCCTAAATTTCTCTATACTCTGCACGTCACTTTCCTCATATTTAACCCATTGCCATATTGTCTCTATTCAGAGGAAGAAAAATATTCTTTTTTTCCAGGGATAATTCCTCCGCCTGTACATTGACTCTATCCCCTCATAACTTCTCCAGGAGCTTATCTCATCAATGATCTTTTCACATCATCACCCTCTCTCTCTAAACTTCTATTTAGGCAAAAATCTCAGATCTCCCAAAGGAAAATTCCCCCACTATTGCTATTCTTTTGTAAAATTTTAATAGATAAATTCTGTTCAAAGGAAGTCTATAAACACTACTCAACTTTCTCACTTGTCAGTCATTGCTCAACAACTCAAAATGCCCCCTGAACCCTATTCTGCTTAGTCTACTTGTTGTAAGTTTTCTTTAAAGCATCTCCATTCCTACGGTCTTTCCGTAGGCTTCATCTTCCTAAAAAATCTTTTATCTTGGGCATTATCATTTTTCTTTTCTTATTGTTTCTCCTATATTGTTTGTTGATTTGTTTTTTTCCCCCCTTTCACCTCTAAATGTTGAAATTTGTTTTTAAGTTTTATCCTTGGCTCTTTTTTCTTCTATCGCTAATAAATTCACTGCTCTTTCTTTTAACCATTATCTAATTTAAGGACTCTACAATATGTCAGAATTTTTTGGAAGCTTCAGACTGACTTCTTTTTGCCAAGCTAACATTTAATATTTTCTCTATTAATCTCCTATTTTTTGTGTATCTTCACATACTTTTTTTTTTTTCAGATCTGTTTCCCTGATAGAACATAATCTTTTAGGATCAGGATCTTCATGTTATTCTTGCCGATGTGCATTCCGAGCAAAGAGTTTTATACAAAGTGGATGCTTAAAAACGCACGTCCTGAAATCTCTTCATAAAGTTATGTGTACTAAACTCACTGATCCTCATCGTAACTTCACTTTAATAACATTCTGAGTAGCAGGACTAGATAAACTATACCTAAAAACAGCATATTAATTTTAATACTCTACTTTTCAATGAAGGCTTCCTTTTTTTCAACTAGATCGACATCACTAAAATATCCTGATCAATTGAAATTTTAAGACATAAGGGTACTGCTGATTAACATATGGCATATAATTTACTTTCCAAAATGTTATTATGAACATACAAAATATATTTACCAAATTCTTTTCCATATATAAGTTAATTCAGACTTCATTATGTGCCTTATTTTTAATGATTTTCATGTTTAAATATATAAGAAAAATATTGTCTTATTTATGCAGTTTGAATAATTAAAATAAACTTTATAATTTAAGTTCTGATAAATTTTTTAGTAAGAGGCTTTTCGAACATTTCTGGTACCCAACATTTCTCAAAGGGCTGGTACCCAACATTTCTCAAAGGCCTGTGTACCAAATACTGTTTTAACAGTCCATCTCATTTATCACAGAAATGGTGTTTTGCTGAAGGATACTGGATATGTTGCTTTACATAAAAATCATCATACAATGTGTATTCAACATAATGGATATTTTATATCTACTGTAATAAAAACTCCAGCAATTTATTATATGTGAAGAACTTACAACGATATAAATAAACTATTCTTACAGGGCCAATGAATTAATTCAATATATAGGATTCCTTTGAACAATGGCTTTCTTCCCTGTATATTTTATCTAATATTTTAAAGTTTCTTTCATCAGGAAGGCATGCGAATTATATTTGTGCTTTTATTCTTAGTCTACTTTCTGTCAGCTCCTACCTCAGTTGTTATCACTTTTTATCCTGGTAGCACTTACTCTCACACCCCACATCCAGGCATGATAAATAGTTTCCTTAAGGCATATTAAGAGCATGTAGTAATAACTCTTAAATGGGGCAAGCTCATTCCTTACGAATCTATATTTAAGGTCGATCTGTGATACAACCAAGAAATCAGGTCATCTGAAAATAAAGAATAATGCAATAGAAAATCTGTCTCAATGTATATTAGCTAATGTCATATTTTGTTATGAAGCAAAAATCTTGAATATTCTTAATATGGTAGATTAAAAATGGCAATTAGTCCACACATCTCCCTCTTCTCTCCTCCCCTCCCTGACATGCATCCATTTCCAGTGAATTTCTAGACACAGTTCACTGAGTCAAATCAAAGAAAATTTTGACCTATCCATTCATATAGCAGTGTTACAGGACTGAAATGATCCAGGTAATGCATTCTAAAGACATTGAACCCAGAAAAGTGAACACTAATAATTACAAAATCAATTTCTTCAATTAAAAGCATACACTGCAGTAACACTTAATAAAATGAATATTAGATAAAATTATTTTACAATCCAATTAAATCTCAACAAGATTTTCTGAGGCTATAATAGTGTTTATTAAATTGTCTTTGAAACTATTATGTAAATCAGAGCTATACCTGAATACAATGTCCAAATTCTGAACTGTATCTACATGAAACAGTTATAATACACTAATAAAGCTGAATTTAACTTTTGTAAGGTCTCAATTAGGCAGGAACACCATACTATATAAAAACCCATTTTAAGGGTTAATTGTTCAATTTTTTGTGTGTGAATAAAAGCTTCTTAAGCACAGAAGCATTCATAAGCATTACCCACTCCCCTTCAACTCAAATTCTGCTTAGGTAATCCAACAATTTGACATAGAAGTTCTATTTCTATTCTGACATAATTCTGCTACCATTCTAAATGTAAGAGAGTTTCCAATTATTTTTTAGCATAAAACCAACACATACATATCCTAGTCAGCGGTTCATTAATATGATTTAATATTTGAATTTTTTAATGGCTTTAAAATTTTATAGTCGTTCCTTACAAAGTCTCTAAAGAGAATGCCTGGATCATTACCCATTATATATGGGCCAGAGATTAGGGAGACAAAGGATAAGTGATTTTCTTTGGTTCTTTAAGTAAGTAAAGCAAACTGGGAAGTTTCATTCACCCAGACCTTTGTGCTGTTGACCTTATAGTAGCTGGCACTTTAGGAGGTATTCATCTCAAACATCACAGTCAGTGACTCAGGGCTCAGAAACTTAATTTCCAAAGATCTGATTAATGATATATGTCTTTTACTTCTCTTCAATGATTGGCCATTATTTCCCTTTTTTAGGAAACTACAGAAGTAGATCTGACTTAAAATGATTCAACTAACCGATAAAACGTAGGAACAGTATACACGGCTGTGGCCAAAAAATTTAGCCTCAAATTTAAAACAATATTGTGTTGGGTTTTGGTTTGGTTTGGTTTGGTTTTTGAGCATTCATCTCCTTCAGATCTGCAATATAAAAATGCTTCAATAAGTTTTTTGAGCTGAAGCAAAATATTATCTACTTGTACCCCAGATCTGCAAGAGGAATAAAGAGAACCAAAAGGATTATACACAAGACCATTTCAAAGTATATCTTTCCATTTGTTTAAAATACATTTGACTGTTCAAAGCAGAAATAATATATTACATGTTTATAAGATAGGTAAAATATAAAACAACAACAATCACACAAAGTGTAGGAGAGTGGTAAAGGAATTAAATTGTTTTAAATTTCTTACATTGTTCTTAAAGTAGTATATTTGAAGATCAATCAGGATAAATTAAATATGCATAGTGTATTCCCCACAACAATCACTTAAAAAATAGTACAAACATATGACTAAATATTCAAGCAGAGAGTTAAATTGAAATATTTGTACACACACATACATATAATATACAAGTGTGGCATATATTTGTATATATAATGAGTTCATTCAATGTATATATACATATATACACACTGTGTGTATATGTACATTTATATATAAATGCAAATATATATAGATGGAAATGTATATATACACACACACATATACATTTCCATGTTAGGATGTGAAATTTTGGGGGGGGCATTCTTTTGCATACAACACATACATGCACATATATACATATACATAAATATACATATGTACACACACATATATACATATATGCAAAGAGAAAGATTCTAAGTATACACATCAGAACATTAATAGTAGGTGGATTTTTTTCTGGACCTCAAACCCTTAGGAACACCAAGCATCAGGTAGAAATATAGAGATTGACAAGCTCATTCTAGATATACATGGAAGTGAAATAGATCTACAAAGGCCACAACAATCTTAGACTTATAACAATGTTGGAGGACTTATAGCACCAGATTGTACCAATCTTAAGGCTACAACATTTAAGATTGGGTTGTAGTGACATAAGGATAGACATATAGAGCAATGGAATCGAATTGCATGCTATTTACTTGTTAATTCCAATGCTAATGCCATCAGTTCTTACCCCTTGTGACATAGAAAATTCAAGTTGTAGAACAAAATTGTAAACCTAAGAACCATAAATAGGAGATTGGCAAAATAAACTGTAGTGTGTACATTACACCGGATTTCATGCAAAACTTTAAAAGGGTGATACATATCTATAATCAAAAATACAGAAAATTGTCCATGGTATATTATTCAGGAGGCAAAAGCATATCTCAAAACAATCAGTACTATGTGAATGATATTATACTGTATGGGGACATGTCGTGTATATAAACCTATTGCGCTTAAAAGGACGCTCACCAAAGGTTAAAAGAGGTGAACTTGAGTTTTGAGATTTCTGAGGCAGGTTTATTCCTCTCTGTAATTTTTGTTTTGCTTGAATATCTTAAGTATGAACTGTTTTTGAATCAGAAAATAATTAAGAAGGCCTTCGCTCTGGATAAAAGTCTAATGCCTCAGACATATTTATGATTTTAAGATTTTTATTGATATAGATATCATAAGTTGTTATAAGCCAGACAGAAGCTATCTGAACCACGTGTCACAGCATGGAACCAGTTGGGTTAAAACATATTTGAAAAAGATAGACTCAGGTCAGATTGCCCCTGAGCTGGCTGGAAACAGCGGGATGAGAGGCGACTGTCAAAGTAGATAAAAGAAACACCAGGTAAAAGTTAAAATTATCACAGAAGTTGCCTAAGGTCTATGTTTGCTGGAAAGCAGAGGAAAATATTCCATCCAAAGGGAGAAGGGGCAATGTTTTGAAGGACCAACTTTTGGAGAGGCATTTAATAAAACATAATATTTCAGTTTATATTATGTATAAAACTTCCAGTAATTTGTTTTAAACCTACAGTTTTCCACTGATGAAACACAAAAGATTTAAGCCAACTAAACATAAAAGCTGGTTTCTGAACTCGGTGCTCTTCTGAGAGGGGGTCCACAGTCTTCAGTTACCCTAAACCTCTCTCTCATTTGTATTACTGTTGTGCATAGATCTTATTTGAGTATAACTGTTAAATATTTAGTATAATAAAATAAGCTAATATTTTTATTTAGAGGAAGAATATGCAAATACTCATCTTTGTCAATTCTACAATGTTTCTTACAAGGGAAAAAAAGTAGCAAACTTTCTTCGGAAAAAGTTTATAAGAAAGTGATTTTACTAGCAATAAACGTGCCAAAAGCAATCTAAGGACATACTGGTAAGCCAGAGCTTTATTTAAAAGATTGTGAAGGGGCGTTTTAGGTGGTAGAAAATGAGAAGCTGCACAGAGATGGCATGAAATTGATTCCAATTTCTGTTTTTTAATTTGAAACAGAAACATGATTTGATTTTTAGTAGAAAATTCAATAAAATATGCATGTTGAATAAATAAATATTTTGTGATATAAGTGAAAAATAAGCGTTTTTATTTGTATGTCTGAGTAGACATACAAAATAAGGAAATATCTAAATAATTAAGAATATCAATCTAATAAAAATCACTTCAAAAATTCAAATGCGGTCACATTATTCTCCATATGGTATATCTACTTTTTCCACAAAAATTAAAATAATTTCTCAATGTCCTTCTCTATGCATACATAACACATTTAAACCTCTCATATGTAACTCTTTATGAGAAGGTTTCTGGCTAAGCCAGAAAATAGATGAAAGTTTTCAAATATAGTTTTATGCAAAAAAAAAAAAAAAGAAAAGAAAAAAGGATTCTCATGTTCTCAAATTTCTTTATAAAGACAAATGATAACTGACATTACCACGCTGCTGGGAAAAGCTAAAGCTGTAAGGGGTAAGAAATCTTTTTTGAATTAAAGATGATAAGTTACAAAATTTTTATTAAGCTCGTATTTCATCTATATTCAGAAAACAAGATTAATGTCAAATCACTGCTCCTGAATGAAGCTGTCCTAATTAAGTGCAAAATAAGATTAAAATGGATAATAAAAAACATTTACTCGGGCCTTTCCTAATCTATGGTGCTAAAAGTATCTGTTTGATATATCTCTACCTTAATCCAGTCAAATAAAAGTTATGTCAATAAATATGAATTGAAAGGGCAGATCTTGGTAACATTTTTTCACTTATCATTGTTAAAATCATGCAACCAATGGCATTGTGAGAGAACGAGCAAAATATATGCATTGAAAAACAGAAGATGCAATGAAATGATATTTTAAAATACAAGAATGAATGGTAATTCTTATCATAAAACTCCAGAGAAGAATGAACTGTTAGCTTTTATTCTGGTGGCATTCACTACTTTTTGTTGTTTCTAAGTCTCAAGTTAATATAAGCATCATTACATTTGCTTTTTTCTCCAAGAGGATATGTGTTTTGCACCATATAAAATATAATTTGCTATTGGAAAAAATAGTGAAAAGTATTTTCTTGCATTCTAATGAATAAATTCATTTTAGCAACTTTTGCCTCTGTTGAGAAGCCAATTAATAAAATGGAAAATATGCTTGGTGTGGCTAGTTATATTCCAGATGCAGCCACAATGTGTGAGTTTCCTCAGCTTTCTCTTTGCTCTCTCAGATGCCAGGGTCATGATTTCCTCTGGGTGGCAGAGACACCCTGGATCTGGGGATCCTTCCTCATGATGGTCCTGCACAGTGTCTAAGATGGCCTTGCTACTTTCCACACTGAACATTACTATTTTCTGAAAGCATGTCCCTTGATAATTTTGCTAAACAAATGTAGTAAATTATGGGAATTCTTGAATGTTAATACATATTTAGTTGAAAACCTATTGATTATATTCCCAAATACTCTTCTACCAAATCAATCATAATTATATATTACAGTCTGTATATATATTTTTTTTCAGACAGTACTCCAGGGCATTTGGGACAAAACTGAAATAACTAAGAGTCATGGATGACTCTTGCATTAGATGCATCTCATAAATGTGTAAATCCTATCTGCTCATGACAAGAGGTCCAGTCATATACCAGTTCTCCAAAGGACTTGTCACCCATTTTCCATTCTAGTTCCCATTTTAGCTCTCACACAAAGCAAATAACCAGTCAGATCATCTGAAATTCTTCTCACTGAGAGAATTTCACTTTACCAGTATTTTTCAGAGCACCCATGAGTGGTGCTGTAGTGAAGTAGCCACCCAGTTCTGGTTGGAGAGGGAATATGATATACATCCATCTGTAAACTAGGGCTACATTTTCCTCCTCCATTAACTGGTCTCAGGCCATGGATCTGGTAGAGAGAGATACAGCAAAGCAGTAGAACTAGATACCATATAAGTGAACTACCAACTTGTGCCTCTGTGCCAGTTTCAGCCTGCTATATATGTATCATTTTCATTTTATAATAAAAATGTCATCACACATGTTCAATTTTATGGTTTGATGAGTTATAAAAATCTAATTCATGATGACAGTCTGAGTTGCATAGTCACTTGGTACCCCATGGTCAGCCGTTTAGATTTACTAGGGCCCAGCAGCAAGCCAGGAGATGTTTTTCACGCAGAAATTAGTAGTAGGCAACAAAGAGCTTGGCCTCCCTCCAAAACCCCAAATTCTGCCCGCCATTTCTCTACTGAGGTTGCCAGAAGCTCCACAGAGCATCTCTGTCTGCCTCAGACACTTCTACTACCATTGCGTCTGATAGGAAAAGAGGTCCAATTGATTGGGCAACAGGTACCACAGATCTGGGCTTCTTTTAAAATGGGTAGTCTAACAAGTTGCCAAGTAAATGATTGAAGTAGCTTTCCCTAATAGGTTATTTGTAGCCAAACATAGCCAAAGAGGCCCAGCAACTTGTTTCTCACTTTAGAAGATATATCCCAACGTGTCTCAGACCTGAAAAACTTCATTGATGGTTCTGGCCACCAAACTTCCATGAGGCATATCTCCTACACTCTGGCACACATGTTCTAATAAGGCAGGTAGGATATTTGCAACTTCCTCCTTTCCAGGTCCAATTAGCATAATGTAATGAATCAGCTTGGTATTCTGCAGTACCTGAACTGCAAGTTGTCTGGGCTGTATTATGACAGAGAATAAAGTTACCCTGTGGTCACATCAAAGGCAAATAAACTTCTGATTTTATCTTAGTTTCTTTACTGATTGGAGACAGAAATACAAAATCATTTTCCAGGTCAAAAGCCTTACACCAGTGCCAGAACTGCGGATTCCCCTCACTAAATATATAACCCTGGAATCACAGCTGTAGTTAACATCAGCATCTCATGTAGTTCAGGATAACCTTCTGTCATTTTCTGTGATCACCTTGGTTTCTACTCTGGGTAAACAGGGGAGGTAATAGGTGCTGTGGTAGCAGTCACCAAGCATGCATCTTTCAAGTCTTGATGGTGACACTAAATCTCTGCAATACTCCCAAAGGTGTCAAATTGCTTTTGGTTTGCATATTGGAAGAGTGGGGAAGTTCCAGTGGCTTCCATTTGCCCTTCCTATCATTAAATCCCTTCTACAGGTCAGGGAGTCACGTGGGGATGTTCCCTGTCACTAAGTGTTTCTATTCACACTATGTATGTTTTGCTGGTGAAAGAACCACAAATGCAGCTGTAGTCTCACACTAGAGCAGTATGGGAACAGCTAGAACAAAGACTTCATCCATTGTCTAAACTCCTTTAAGTTTCATTTCGAAGTTGGACCACAATGGTGAATTAAGTCTCCAAAGATTGCCACCAAATAAAAGTGAAAATCAAATAACCCACAGAAGTGCTGGGAATTTTTCTTTCCTAAGGACACATTCATCCTAACCAATGGCTACGGATGCCGTTGAATAAAGCTGTGGGAAGATTCACCACAAACCCTTGTGGATTCACTGCAGCCTCTATTTCAAAGAGATAGAGCCCTCCCATTATTTGAAGGGCTCAGTGTCTGCCATCTGTCCTCGGTTGAACATTTTAAATTTCCACTACATTGCGCTACCTCAAGATAGGTAGTGTTTCCACCAGAAATAGAATTTTGCTGCCTATAAATGTCAAAAAAGCACCTTAACAAGGTGTCCAGCTATTGCATTTCTAGTGGTCCTGTAATCAATGAAACATCACTGCAGGTTCTTGCACATCAAAACCTTGATCACCATATTGTGGTAATTGTTTCCATCTTGTCTGTGAATATAAATTGTGCCTACCTGGCTTCTACTGTTCCATCATCCCATTCTCAATGCGATAAGGAAATCCAATTCTACCACAGCATCCCCATCATCATCTTTACCCTACACAGAACATTACTCTAGAGATTTTCAAGAAGGTTGGTAACACACTTGTCAACTATCTTCTTAAGGAAGTGATAGATTGTCATATCTACATAGAACTATAGACTTAGAGTCAAAAAACCTGTGCTTTCAGTGTCAGCTAACAATTAGAATTATCACCATTCATTGTTTGGTTCAGGACAATTTATATCATTACAAAAGAATGAATGTGCTCAGGCCAATAAACAATGATATGGTGTGCATGTGAGGGCAGAAGGAGTTTGCAAGAAGGAATATCATTTATTGAGAATACAGACAGACTCAGTGGAATCTCAATTCTATTTTCTAGGGCTCCCAGCTTGAGAGTTAAAGTTGACCTTGGTCAAGGATGTCCTGACATAATCATACTGAACATAAGTGAATAATATTGGAAATGTCATAATAAGATTAGTTCTTAATTGAGAAACACATTATTTTGGACAAATTTAGGGAACAACATTTTCTACTTATGAAATCTTTCCATACAACTGAAGGTTAATTCCTTGAACAATATATATTTTGATGGAGGTTTTTCTTAAAAACATTACATGTTTCCTTGTTTTCTTTCATAGAGTGTGTTCAAAATAATCTAAATATTTCTTCATGGTTCCAAGTAATAAGGAATAAAAATTGTAATTTTTACAATTTTTACACAGCAGTGGTTCTCATATGTGATCTTCAGACCAGCAGCAACAGCAGCTGGTAAGTTGTTGAAATGCTACATCTTGGGTCCTGTTCCAGATCAGCTGGCTAGAAAGCTCCAGGTGGTTCTCAGGCCCACTAAAGTAGGAGAACACTGATATACAGGATTGTTTTTGCCTCTGCTAGAACACAGGCCTTGCGGTCAGACACACTTAGGTTTAAATCCAGATCCTGCCAATTCTTAACCATGTGATCTTGGGAAAGTCTTTCCCAAGTTACCCAAAGCCCAAATTCCTTCTGTGGAAACTCAACTCTGTAGAATTGTGACGATCACATGAACAATTACACATAAAGGTCTTAGCATAGTGCTTCACACATAGCAATGGTTTATTGAATGGTTGGAGTGTTATTTTTTAAAATTACAACACATAGCTATGCTTAACAGTTCTATCTCCTGATAGCTGTTTTATGCAGATATCCCCTCACTTAAAAAAAAAAATCTCATCCTTATTTAACACATTTATCTCAGAGTCCTAAAACTGTTCCATTATTAGTTTTAACATGTAATTCCTACAAATGAAGAGCCACACTGGAAATTTTTTTAGTACTTTAAAGATTCTGAGGTTACTCCCAGATGACTAAGGTAACCAGAAATCTTAACTCTTAACCATTGTTGTAAAAAATGATTTCATATAGAATTTGCAGTTTTATAGTTTGGTCTGGTCCTGATTAGATATATAGGGAAAAAAATAACTATCTTAAGAGAAGCTTGATTTCTAAGTACATGACAGTAAAGAAGGAACAAATTCAAACTATAACAAACCGCAGAATTATAATTATTTTTACCACACCTTTCAGTACTGAAAATCCTGAGAAATTTACAAGCTTAAATAAAGAGTAATCAGTTTGTAACAGCCAACACTTTTAATTAGGTATCCCTGAGGCTTACAGAGTTAACAAAGAATTTAGCAAGCAAGTATAAAACTGATGCTCTTTCAGTAGGTGGAAACAGAAAGATGTATTAGGTCTCAATGGTCAGAAGAAATTGAAGTCCTTCGAAATAAAAACCAAGGAGATTCTGTTGCTTCAATTAGTATCCATCACTGGATGTCCAGAGGAAAGTCTTCCCATGAGCAATTCTAAACTTTTAATTATATTAGATTTTGTATGAACTGTCCAATAAATACAGAAAGAAATATATTCTGTAATCATTCATAATTCCACAGCTGGGGATTAATAGTCACTACTACTTTTCATTTATCAATTAAAAATCAACATATTAAATATGAAGGATTTCTAAAAATGTCTTTTAACAATGCCTTATATTGAACACTTAACAAGTAATTTAAAGAAAAGGCTATGTGGTATTTATGTCCCATATTTTATTTATTAATTTATGTCCCATAAATTATCCTGTCCTTAGTATGGAATTGGTATTTTGTCTCTGGTATACTTAGTATCAAAAAATCCTCCATATTTAAGTATTCTTTGCTTGGCCTAGTTACAGTCCCATTTACTTTATTTCCTTGTAGCCATACTCCTAAAAAATAGATTTTTTTAGGACGCTTCTTATGGAAGCGTTCTCTTAACTTTCCTTTCACTTGACCACTGCAATCAATCATCAATCGATAGAAATCCACTGAAATTCCTTGTATGACAGTCAGCATAGGCTACACTATGTAACAAATAATCCCAAATACTCATTAACTGAAATAAAAAATAGTTTAATTCTCACACAAAGTTGGTAGGGTCTCAGGTTGATGAAGCTTCATCCATTTATAAAATTACCTTCTCAACACAAACTTCCAAAATGAAAAAAGAGAGCATGGAGAATTTTATTGGACTTTTTAAAGTGCATCAATACAGAAGTGAGACTCCTGTTCATCTTTTGTTGGAAAAGCAAGTGACTCTATTAAAATGTTAGAGAAGAGTGACAAATTGAAAAAATAAAACAAAACTTTTAAACAAAAAAGTAACTAAAATGATGATTTTGAAAATTCAAACTACTCACATGGAAAAAGACACTGAAATTAAGAAATTCAGTGTCAGGAAAGAGTGTTCTGGAGGAAAAGTCACGAATGACCACCTTTTGCTAGCATCTCAGAAAAATCAAAAGTACAGAGTATTTGGTTATATAAAAGGCTCTTTGAGAAGTTAAGTTTGAGACTTTCATATTTCCTCAGTCTAACCAGGAATTTTGAGGAAATTGGGAACATTATCCCTCAGCCATCCCCATAAAAGCCAAAATAAAGATAATGTTGTCGAGGAAAGATTTCTTGTTTAATGGCCTAAATTCCCATGACATACCAGGAGATGCATAAAATTATTGAGAATTATATGGCAGGAGAAACACTGACAGCTTGGATTGAAAGGGACAGCGACAGTACAAAATGAAAGAATATATTTGGACTCCAGAAACTCTACTTGAAGGAAATAAGATGATAAAACTATTTAGGCACAAAAATCTGCTTTCTTTCATGAAAAAGGAAGGATGACTTAGAAGATGGAGCAGAGTTCTGTGTTGGTGGAACCAAGAACCATAGAGAGTTAATCCCAGGCCTCAAGACCTAATGAGGTTTTCATAATTGGATTTCAAAATTGCTTGAGACCAGTGACTCCTTTTTTCCTTCCATTTTCTCCCTTTTTGAACCAGAATGTCTGTAATTTTCCTATGCCTGCCTTGCCATTGCATTTTGGGAACAGGTAACCTGTTTCTATAGTTGCACAGGTCCAAAGATAGAGAGGAATTATACTTAGAATGTGTTATACCCAGAGTTTCACCCATACCTGATTTAGATGATGAAATTTGGGACTTCAAAGCTGATAAGATTTAGTTAAGATTTTGGACTCTGAGCGGATGCTGTAATAGGCTAAGAGCTTTGAGGACCTTGGGTTGGGGTGAATGTATTTTGCATGTGCTATGAATGTGAATCTTTGGAGGCCACATGGTAGATTGCACTAGATACAATAATGATCCCCAGAATATCTACACTCTAATTCCTGGAGTCAGTGAATATGTGACCTTATATGACAAAAAGGACTTTACAGATATAATTATGGTTATAACCTTGAAAGGTTATTTTAGATTATCATGTAAACTCAATACAATCACATGGACTCCAAAAAATGGAAGAAGGCAGAAAATATGTAAAAATGAAAAAGCAGCAGGAAACATTCAAAGTGTGAGAGACTGAACCCATTGTTGCTCGTTTTGAAGATGGAGGAAAGAAATCATAAGCCAAGGAATGTGAATGGGTTCTGGAAGCTGAGCACAGCCCTCAGTTGACAGCCAGCAAAGAACTAGGACCTCAGTCCGACAACCACATGGCATTAATTTGTGCAAACAACTTGAATGGCAAGGAAAGAAATTCTCCCCTAGAGCCTTTAGAAAGGAATGCAGCCCTTCCAACACCTGGATTTGAGACTTTGGAGATCCATATAAGGCTTGACCTGTAGAATTGTGAGATAATAAATTTGTGCTAAGTGGCTAAATTTGTGGTAATTTGTAAATGGCAGTAATAGAAAACTAAGGCAAATATAGATTCACATGTACATACATACTTGTATATATACACGTGTTCTTGTATATGATAAATGTAGTTTTCAGAACATTTTTAGTAAACTTTTCATTACCAGTATACGATGAATAGCACTTTTACTATATCTCTTGTAGTGAAAATAGCTGTAGACTCTGAGAGTAGTAGGTTGTGGAAGCAGCAGATACCTTTCATGAGAATCATTGTTAGAATTACTCTCCTCGGGTACAGAGCATTAATCACATGTAGGGTTACAGATAAGCTATCATTAATTCCCCAACACTTGGCCTCATCTCTTTATTTCTTTCCTATCTACCTCATTGAGATTGTCTTCAATTAACAAATAATTTCACGTTTTTTTTGCTTCTTAGGAATATGGATAAGAGGAATATTAAAAATGATGGTAGGAGGCAGAATAAAGCTTCTGAGTTGGTCATAATCATCACAATATATCCACATGTAAACTAGTGACTATTTCAAAAATGATTTTTTACCATATTATACAATTGTCTTGTGTCTTTCTAATTTATCTGAACATCTTTGAAGTCCACTTGTACAAATTTATTTCAATAAACATGGGACTGTGTGGTATTATTTCACTCAGAGAAATAAAGGTGCAGAATTATAAACTGTGACTTAATCTTCTTACTGAACAGTCTCCAATGTGACTTTTTTAGATGTATTTTCTTTTTATTATAACAGAGAATTGAAAGACAAAGACCAGTGGCAATCTATCACTAGTGGGAGAAAAATCCAGTAATAAGAAAACTGTAATAAAATAAGTGTAAGAAAGCCTGAGAGCCTGGCTGTATAGTAATAAAGATAAAATAAATGGGCTTGGGAAAGATAAGAGTTATCTACTTTAGTAAGCAAGAAATGGTCACAACTGACAAGCCAAGATAGAAGCCTACATGGAAAATTAGCCTCAAGTTTAACAACAAACAGAGGATTGAAGAAGTTTACACAAGTGGAATAGAAATTACAAAGCTTGCCTTCAGTCTGTGTCTAAAGAAGAAGAAAAGTTGGTCTAAGATGCTTTTCTTAAGAATTTGTACTTTCAAATCCAAAGTGAAAACTGAACAGCAAACATGAAGACACTATAAAATCAAGACTTTATTTAAAAATGCATTAATTTTGTTACATCATATTCATCTTTCTCCAAATAATCACTTGTAGACACTTTTGCTATATATGTGGAAGACGTTCTTTTTTATATTTCTTCAGACAGTTGGGTTTGAAATGCACAGAGTTTAAACATAAATTTTGTTTTAATCTAGATTTGGCCAAACTTACATTCTGATATACAACTGCTAAATTTTCCAGTTTTAGCCACTGTGCTTTAAAAATAATTGGAAAGTGTCATCACATATAAAAGGAAGATTATAATATGCCCTTTGTGTATCTCAAAGGGGGTGGATTTTATAAAATTTACCAAGATTTTTCAAGGGATAATTTATAAAGCAAAAATAAAACTTTTCTTCCTAATAACTAATGTATCTCACAGTCGATGAAATATACCCTCTCCCCAGACTAAAAGAGGGAAAATAGCATAAAAAATGTAAAAGAGAAACTGTTTTTGTCCTCATGATTAATATATTTCATTGTTGATAACATAAATATATCCTGCAATAAATAAAATCTGTATCGTTCTAGGTTTTATGGATAATCAAAATGTTCTTTGGTAATCTATTGCTCTGCACGTTATTAGACCAGACCACAGGTAACTGATCGATCTATCTGCCAACAGAGTACAGCCAAGTTGGCTATTACAATAAGGCTCAGGAAATTGTCATTCAAGGGTACTACCAATTTTACAGGATATTTCATTATCCTGTATTTAAGGGTAAGAGGTAATTTTGGTTAGGGAGCAGAATCTTCCCAGGTTGTCATAGTGGAATAGCAAGAACTACTTTATTATTAAATACGAAAACTAATCAACATCACTTGATCAATTCTCAAGCATTTGAAACTATTAATTTTTATATACCAAATCACTGTTCCTTAAGAATTGTTACTGTTATTATTCCAAGCTTTGAAGTCAAGTGAGTGAACCATTAACATAACCACATCTCCATTCGTTGCTCTTCTAAGCTCTCATTCTGGCTCTCACACATGCCAAACCAGTCCATCTGGTGGTAACATTTGCCAGTTTGTCATATGGTGACATGGTGTGTGTTATTTGAAAGGTTTCTCCATAGGTTCCATCAATGCAAGTCCATAACCACCTTCAAGAATGTGGTAAAAAAATTCCTTTCTGTAATCTTTATTTCCACAACTCACTTTAACTACTCTCTATTCTATACCAGGAGATGTTAATCCATATTTATATTTGATGCCACTTGGTACATTATTTTGGAAATCTTCCCCATGGTATTCCACTAGTCATGTTCCTTATATAATGCCTATTTTCAGTTGACAATAAAATCAAAATAACAGCAACCCTATATCACTAATTATGATGACCTGTTTCCAAGTCCTCCATTTATTTTTCTATCACTGTTAGATGGGTGCTTTCCAAATATAACCAGAACTAGGCATCTCAACAAGTTACACTCTCTTCCAAAATCCTATGTTATCCTGTAACAATTCTATTCAGTCTATTGAATAATATTCTACTTACTTAGATAACATTGTCAGAAGGGATGTTCAATCTTCCATATTTTGGCAGAGTCACAGTTAGAAATGCAATGCCCATGGTATTAAATATAGAAATGGAGATCCTTTCCCGCAAAGCTAACAAAACTATATCAAAGTTAAACTGTTTGTTTAATGATACTTTAATATAGTTTTATAGTGTTCTCTGGGAGAAAAATATTTATATTTCTAATTTATAATAATTTAAACTCAAATTTTCTGAATGTTACAACTAAACTCAACTTCCGTCCCAATGTATATATAGTAGGAAAGAATACACAGTATTTGAGAGTATTCAAATAGTGAAAGCTTCCGTGAAATGGGATGCATATTTGTGTTAACACATTTGAGACAATTTGTATCTTGTTTATGGAATCATACATCTTAGTAAATAAGTTTAAAGGTGACTATGTATTACCCATCTATTTTAACCTTCCTATTGGGTCATTACAATTTTTGAGTAGTTCAGTTAGTAAGATTTTCTATTACCAAGCTTTCAATGTGGAATTCTCATAAGGTAGTGTGAATTGTAAAATATTAACATTTAGTAATTTGTGGCTTAAAATAAGCTGGTTTGTTATCATCTTCACAGATATGGCAAAAATTAAATTTATAATATATCAAAGCTCTGCTTTTTCAAATTTATTACAATGGTTTCTAAATTTCAGCTAGGCCAACCCACTTAGCAACTGTTCTACATATTTTTGAGAACATGTTGACACACTGTTTCTTAACTGTTGCTTTTATTTAATATATTTGAAAGATAGTCTTATATGCAAGTGTCATGCAAAAGAAAAATATATCAATTCAACTGTCTTTCAGAAAATGTAGAAGTTTAACTAATTTGGCATTTGCTGGGCTATTTCCACTGTAGATTAGAAAATTGCAGTCAACACAATAAAATATTCTGAGAAACTTACATTCACAGAGTTTATCCAAAAAAATGAGTGTTAAATGACAACAGTGACAACACAACGATTTATATTCTCCATTTTATCTTTGAATGAAATTGAGCAGCGGCTTCTTGGAAGAAAGAATTGGTTTCATTGTAGTTGTACATATTAATACTCAATCATTGAGAATCTAGCTATCACACACCTTAAAGGGCACTTACTCATGGGATTAAGATGCCTGTGTGACTCAGGGAACCAGATTGTCTAAAGGTGAATCTATGAAATATAATCAACAAAGTTGGGCTTGTGATTATAGACACTGAACTTATGTAATATGTCAGGAACAAAATTAATATTTCACATAAAGTTTCAAAATTCAGGATTATTATAGAATTAAATAAAAAGTTATAACAAACATTTTAGGCCATTGACAGAATAATGGCAAATTTATATTTTAAGAGTCAGTGCAGGTATGTTGCTACTATTGTTCATTACCATTTCAACATATACAAATATCAAAACATATGACAGAATCATATAATTAGATAAAAAAGAAAGAAAAATGTGTAAACACTGAAATCAGATAGGCCTGGATTCAAATCTCAACTCTGGCATATAAATCTGTGACCTTGGGCAGGTTGTTTTTCTTTTGTTAGTCTCAATTTTCTGTTCTTAAAATAATAGTTATAATAACTATCTTACAACACTTTTCTGAACATGAAAATGAATGCCTGTATATGGAACTGTTAAATAATGCACACAGTCAGAAATTGATAAATACCGTCCCTTTCTTTAACAATAAATCTCCTGAACTCCATCTCTCTTCTGGGAAACTTTTCATTTCTTTCACCACGATCCAATTCACATCAAGTAGTTGGTCAGGTTAACTGTGGGTTTTTCTTTCCCTATTTCTCTGCACAAGCTCTTGTCTTTTTGAGAGGTAGTAGTGGGAGGGATTTGGGGTGCAGGTCCTGGAACAAAATGTCTGGATTCAAATTCTGGCTGTGGATAGATCTTCAACTTATGATGGGGTTCCATCCTGATAAGCCCATCGTAAATTGAAAATACTGTTATTGAAAATGCATTTGATACACCTAACCTACCAAACATCATAGCTTAGCCTAGCCTACCTTAAACGTGCTCAGAACACTCACATTGGCCTACAGTTGGGCAAAATCATCTAATACAAAGCCTATTTTATAATAAAGTGTTGAACATCTCATGTAATTCACTATACTGAAAGTGAAAAACAGAATGGTTGGATGGGTACAGAATGGTTACAAGTGTGTCGGTTGTTCACCCTCGTGATCGGAGGGCTGACTGGGAGCTGTGCTTGCTGCCGCTGCCCAGCATCACGAGAGAAGATCAAACCACATAACACTAGCCCAGGATTCAACATTCAAAATTTGCAGTATGGTTTCTACTGAATGTGTATCACTTTTGTACCATCATAAAGTTGAATTATCATAAGTCAAACCGTTGTAAGACAGGGACTATTTACTTACTGACAAATAATTAAACCCTGTGGACCATAGTCCATAATATGCTTGCCACATTAGTTGATGTGTGGATTAAATGAGATAATTAGGTATAATTTATATGTCAAATGCTATAAATAGTGACTTGAACTTGATAAGTGTGTAATAAAGGTAGCTTTTAGTATTTTTAATAAATGCTACAGTTTTGCTTGCAAGACACTTGAGCTCCTAATGTGCTCTTTGAGATGCACATATGTTTATAAAATTGGGCATTATAAATTAAATTTCCACAACAACAGCACCCCTTATTCCTTTACTCACCCTATGCCCTTTTTCTCCACAGCTCTTTTTCTCTCTTCACTATGCTTAACTTTTTCCTCTCTACTGGGTCCTTCCTTTGTTGTGTAAACATCCTCAAATGTTGACCATCAAAAATAAGTCAACAGAGAGTGACATCAGCATCATGGCTGCATAAGTCATTCCTCTTTTCTTGCCTCTTTTGTTAAAACTAATTAGACATCCCTAAGTGAACAAAAGTGCTTCCACACCTTACACCAAGGGACCCAGGAGGATTCTAGCCCACGTGTGCACCTGAAAATAAACAAACAAAACTTCACTAAGGACTGCGATCCAAGGGAGTCTGCAAATCTGCCCCATGCCCACTCAACGCAATAGGGGGAAAAAACTGGAGAGTGAAAACTTGGGCAGATAAAATGGATAAGAGAGAATTTGTAGAAGTCCAGCCTGCCTGAGAAGAAATTTCAGCACACCACGGGAGTCCGACTCAGACGGAGATAAGCTTGGACTCTGTAGAAGGAGGAACTCGCCAGATCCACCTCCCTCCCCAGGACAACACTGCAGGGGCTGAACTTTGTGGCAGTGGCAACCTCTCCTGTGAAGGAGGTGGAAAGAAAGTGGCAAGTGACTGCTGGGCAACCCTAGTAGTGTGGCTTGTGGCTAGAGAAACCTGTTTCTCTAACAGCACCAGGATTTCTGAAGAGGGACCTCTGTGACTGTAGGGAGGGAAGAGAAAGGGAAGGAAGCAGACAAGAGTATCAAAAAGCACTAAAGGAATGCATCACCAGCTGCCTGCTTCAGGACTTCGTCAGGAAGTCTACCAGAAGCCTCTGGAAATACTCCACTTAAGGATCTCCCCAGTGGGCCCAGAGGCACCCCCAAAGTCCTAAGTGCTAAACCCATGTCTCTCCTTACTCTGCTGCCAACTTCTTGTGCCTGCTTCCTAGTGTATCTGCCAGAGCAAGCGCTAATAGCCAAGGAGCATGCTTAGAAAATAGGCCAAGGTTGATGTGCAAGGGAGAAACCATGAAATTGAGCTATATTTCCACCTTCTGAAATACCAAAGAAAGTTTTCTAATGGCCAACCTGGTGAATCGTAAGAAGCAAAGACATAAAAGCTTAGTTAATAAGGTGTCTGTAACTTCAAATGTGAAAGCAGAAACACCTACCTATAAACAATATTTAAAAATCAAGAAAATATAGTATCACACACACAAAAAGATAATTCTTCAGCAACCAAACTCAAAGCCACAGACTTGCAATCTAACCAATAAAAATTAAAATAGCTGTCATGAAGAAATTCAATGATCTACAAGAAAACTCAGAGAGATAATACAATGAAATCTGAAATAAAACTAATGAACAGAAGTTCTTTACCAAAGAGATTGAAATTATAAAAAAGAACCAAACAGAAGTTTTAGAGCTGAGGAAGTCAATGAATGAGATGAAGAATGCAATAGAGACCATCTGTAGCAGGGCAAACCACACGGAAGAAAGAATAAATAACTGGGAGGATAGGAATATAGAAATAATACAGTTAAAAGAGGAGAGGGAACTATGGTTTAAAAAGAGAGAAGAAAGCATACAAGAGCCATCAGATTTGATCAGAAAGGCAAATATTAGAATAATTGGGATTCTAAGAAGGAAAAGAGAGGGAGAAGGGGGCAAATAGTTTAAAGAAATAATATCTGAGAACTTCCTAAACCTGAGGAAGGACTTTGACATACAAGTCCACAAAGCTAATAGAACATCCTCTATCTCAATGCAAAAAGAACTTTTCTAAGACACATTATAATGAAACTGTCAAAAATCAATGATAAAGAAAGAATCTTACAGGCAGCCAGGGGAAAAATAACTACAGTAACCTAAAAAAGAATCCCCATTAGATTATCAGCAGAAACTCCACAGGTCAGGAGAGAATGCAGTGACATTCAAAATGTTGAAAGATAAACATTGCCAGCCAAGAATACTTTATCAGGCAAAGTTATCCTTCAGATAGGAAGGAGAAATAAAGGCTCTCCCAGACAAACAGAACTTGATGGAGTTCACCATCATTAGAACTGCCTTGCAAGAAGCGCTGAAAGAATTTCTTCAAGCTGAAGTGAAAAGATGTTAATTAGTGACATAGAAACATATGAAAGTACACAACACCTGGTAAAGGTGAAAAACATCCAGATTTAGAAAACTAACTCTATATTAGGATAGTGTGTTTAACATTTAACTATAGTATTAAGGTTAAAGAAAAAGTTTTAAAAATAACTATAGCTACTAAAATTTGTTAATGGACATACAGCATAAAAACAGGTAAATTATAATAAAAAAATATGAAAGGAGAGGAGTAAAGGTAAAGCCTTATAAGTGAATGAAAAGAAGTTTCCATCACCATAAAATGGACTATTTTACTTGTGAGATGTTTTTTGTAAGCCTAATGGTAACCACAGAGCAAAAATCTAGAGTAGATTCACATAATATAGAAAAGGGGGAAACAAAGCATACCACCATGGAAAACCACCAATTTACAAAGGAAGAGACAGGGGAAAAAGAAACAATGGAAATACAAAACAACCAGAAAGAAATCAATAAGATGGTAAAGTCCTTACGTATCAATAATCAACTAATGTAAATGAATTGAATTCACCCAGCAAAAGGCAGAGAATGGCTGAGCAGATAAAAAAATAAGAGCCAATTATATGCTGCCAACAAGAGACTCATTTCAACTCTAAAGACAGACATAGGCTCAAAGTGAAGGGATGAAAGATGTTCCATGCAAGTGGAAACTGAAACAAAGTGGGGTAGCCATACTAGCATCAGACAAAATAGACTTTAAGACAAAAACAGTAAGAAGAGACAAAGAAGGTCATTATATAATAATAAAAGGGTCAATACATCAAAAAGATATAGCAATCTTAAATATATATGTAGCCAACATTGGGGCACCTTAAATACATTAAGCAAATACTAACAAACCTGAAGGGAGTAACAGATAACAATACAATAATCGTAGAGGACTTCAATACTATTTGCTGATCTATCTATCAGCAATAGATAGATCATCCAGACAGAAAAACAAGGAAACGTTGGAGCTGAACCATACTTTAGACCAAACGGACTTTACAAGCATACAGAACACTTCATCTAAGAGCAGCAGAATAGATCTTCTTCTCAAGTGCACATGGAACATTCTCCAGGATAAATCGTATAAGACACAAAATAAATCTTACCAAATTTAAGAAGATTGAAATAATACCAACTATCTTTTCTGACCAAAACAATCAACTAGAATTGTGCTGGAAAATCTACAAATATGTGGAAACTAAACAACACATTTCGGAACAACCAATGGGTCAAAAAAGAAATCAAAAGGGAATTAAAAAATATCTTGAAATACAAGGCCAGCCCGTGGTGTAGCAGTTAAGTTTGCGCATTCCTCTTTGGTGGCCCAGTGTTCACAGGTTCGGATCCTGGGTGCAGACCTACTTACCACTCATCAAGCCATTCAGAGGCGGCGTCCCATATAGAAGACCTACAACTCTACAACTATGATACACAACTATGTACTGGTGCTTTGGGGAAAAAAAAGAAAAAAGACAAAGATTGGCAATAGATGTTGGGCAGGGCCAATCTTCCTCAAAAAACAAGTATCTTGAAACAAATGAAAATGGAAACATAACATAAAATACTATGAGATTCTGCAAAAGCAGTTCTTAGAGGAAAGTCTATAGTGATAAATACGTACAATAAGAAATCAGAAAGATCTCAAATAAACAACCTAACTTTACACCTCAAGGAACTAGAAAAAGAAGAACAAATTAAGTCCAAAGTTAGCAGAAGGAAGGAAGGAAATAATAAAGATTAGAGTGAAAATAAATGAAATAGAGACCAGAAAAACAATAGAAAGGATCGACAAAATTAAGAACTGTTTTTTTGAAAAGATAAACAAAATTGACAAACTTTTAGCTAGACTAAGAAAAAGAGAGAGAAAACTCAAATTAAAATTAAAATAGAAGAAGAGACATTACAACTGACACTGCAGAAATACATAGGATCATGAGAGAACCATGAACAACTATATGCCTACAAACTGAATAACCTAGAAGAAATGGATAAATTCCTAAAACACACATCCTACCAAGATTGAATCAGGAAGAAATAGAAAATCTGAACAGACCAATAATGTGTCAAGAGATTGAATCAGTAATTAAAAACCTCCCAACACAGAAAACTCCAGGACCAGACGGTTTCACTGGTGAATTCTACCAAATATTAAAGAAGAATTAATGGCCATGTTTCTCAAACTCTTCCAAAAAATTGAAGAGGAGGGAATACTGCCAAATTCATTCTACAAGGCCAGTATTACCCTGATACCAAAGCCAGATAAGGATACTACATGAAAAGAAAACTATAGACCAATATCCCTGATGAATATAGATGCAAAAATTCTCAACAAAATATTAGCAAACCAAGTTAAGAACACATTAAAAGGATTATGCACCATGACCAAGTGGAATTTATCCCTGGGATGCAAGCATAGTTCAACACACACAGATCAATAAATGTAATACATCATGTTAATAGAACGAAAGATTAAAAAATCATGATAATCTCAATAGATGCAGAAAAAGCATTTGATGAAACACAACATCCATGCATGATGAAAACTCTCAACAGATTGGGAATAGAAGGAACCTGTCTCAACATAACAAAGCCCATACATGACAAACCCACAACCAACAGTATGCTCAATGGCCAAAAATTGAAAGATTTTCTCTAAGATTAGAAACAAGATAAGGATGCCCACTCTCACTACTCTTAGTCAATACAGCATCAGAAGTCCTAACTAGAGCAATTAGGCAAGACAAAGAAATAAAGTCGTCCAATTTGGAAAGAAAGAAGTAAAATTATCTTTATTTGCAGATGATAGGATTTTGGCTATAGAAAATTCCAAAGTCTCCACAAAAAAACTACTGGATTTAGTCAAAGAATTCAGTAATGTAGGATATAAAATAAACATACAGAAATCAGATGTATTTCTCTACACTAATATTGAGACATCTGAAAAAGAAATTTAAAAAAAACTATCCCATTCACAATAGCATCAAAAACGGTAAAATACCTAGGAATAAATTTAACCAAGGAAGTGAAAGATCTGAACAAAAAAACTACAAGACTTTGTTGAAAACAATCAAAGATGACACAAAAAATGGAAAGATGTCCCATTTTCATGGATCAGAAGAATTAATATTGTTAAAATGTCCATACTAACCTAAGCCATCGATAGATTTAATGCAATCCCTATTGAAATTCCAATAGCATCTTTCATAGAAATAGAACAAACATTAAATTAATTAAACAGTGTGGTACTGGCAATAAACAGATAGACCAATGGAACAGAATAGAGAACCCAGAATTAACCTCCTACATGTATGGTCAACGAGTATTGACAAGTGAGCCAAGAACATTCAGTGGAGAAAGTATAATCTCTTCAGCAAGTGGTGCTGGGAAAACTGGATAAACACTTGCAGAAAAAATGAAATTGGACCCCTAACTTACACCACTCACAAAAATTAACTCAAAATGGATCAAAGACAAACATAAATCCTGATACCATAAAACTCCTAGAAGAAAACGTAGAGAAGGAGATCCTTGACATTAGTCTTGGCAATGATTTTTTGTGTCTGACACCAAAAGCATAAACAACAAAAGCACAAATCAACAAGTGGGACTACATCAAACTGAAAAGCTTCTGCACAGCAAAAGAAACAATAAACAAAATAAAAAGGCAACCTGCAAATGGGAGAAAAATTTTGCAGACCACATACTGAGTAAGGGGTTAATATTCATAATATATGAAAAACTCATACAACTCACACACAAAAAAAACCCAATCCTGTTCAAAAATGGGCAGAGGAAATAGATATTTTTCCAAAGAACACATTCAGATGACTAACAAGTTCATGAAAAGACGCTCAACATCACTAATTAATGTGTAATGCAACTCAAAACCATATGAGATATCACTTCACACCAGTTAGAATGGCTATTATCAAGAAGACAAGAGATAACAAGTGTTGGCAAGGATGTGGAGAAAAGGGAACCCTTGTACACCATTGGTGGGAATGTAAATTCGTTCAGCCACTATAGAAAACAATATGCAGTTTCCTCAAAAAATTAAAACTAGATTACCATATGATCCAGAAATTCCACTTCTGAGTAGATACCCAAAGGAAATGAAGACAGGATATTGAAGAGATACATGCACCCGCATATTCATTGACACATTGTTAACAGCCAAGATATGGAAACAACCTAAGTGTCCAGCAATAGACGAATGGATGAAGAAGATGTGGTATACATTCAATGGGATATTATTTGGCCACAAGAAAGAAGGACATCTGCCTTTTGTAACAACGTGGATGAACCTTGAGACATTATGCTAACTGAGATAAGTCAGAAAGAGAAACACAAGTACTGTATGATATCACTTATACACAGAATCTAAAAAAAGCCAAACTCATAAAAAGAGAGAGTAAAATGGTGGTTACCACGTGTTGTGGGGAGATAGGACAGATGTTGTTTAAGAGTACAAATACGCAACGAGTAGCACATAAGACCCAGAGATCTAATGCACGGGATAGTGAATATAGACAACAATATGGCGTTATACATCAAACTTGCTAAGAGACTAAATCTTAATTATTCTCACCACTAAAAAGAAATGATTCTATAGTAGCAATTGTATTACAGTATACAAATCCATCAAATCAACATGTTGTATGCCTTAAATTTACACAGTGTTTATGTCAAATAATAAAAATTAAATTTAAACATGTGAGGAAATAACAACAAAAACAAAAGCTTGCTCAAACTTGAACATGCCCCTTGGTACCACGTAACAGAGGCAAGAAAAATTCAGTGTAGACTGAGGAGTTGGCTGAGGTTCCATCCCTGGCCCCAATTCTAACGGCCTGTGTAATCTTGAACAATTTGCTTACACTTTCTGCAAATCAATTTCTTCATTCGTAAGATTCCGAGGGCTCAAAAAAATAATGTTAGAGCCCATAGCACAGTGTCTAGCACAAAGTAAGGACTCAATAAATTGAGTTGTTTTCGTTGTTACTATCCAATTTCTTCCCTACATATTTCATCCAAATATTACCAAAGAGCCACCCTTACTGATTCTAACTGAAAAATTCCTGTATTTAAATTTTGGGGTGTTTTTTTAAAGAATTTTATGGAAGCTATTTTCCTAGGGAAAATGCATATATGAAAAACACAAAAAGTTTGTACACAGTTTCGAGGACCTCACAGTCCCCTGAGAACGTCCCTCTAGTTGAAATGTCGACCACAGTTGAGTTTATCAACAGCACTTTGGTGATTAGACTTAGCAAAGAAACAGAGATACGTTATTAAGTCAAATTATTCTTTTTTCACAAAACATCCCTCAGTCATTTGCATGTTTATATAATTTTGGTGACCACATGATTTGTCATCCAAACAGGGCCCTCTAGTGAGGGTAGAGAGGGATGCTACTCATCACATCAGGAAATAGGAATAAACTGACATTGTCCAGGGAAAACAAGAACTTATGGTCACCCTATATAATGCAAATATAGGTCATCATTGAAAACACAGACAACTGTGTTATTTCCTATCACTTTTATTCATAAGGTTTGCTAATTCATATCCTTTTTTTCTTGTGTTTCAATACCATTATTTCCAGCATAAGAATACACTGACTAGGCCAGAGTTAAGCCTTGGGTAAAGTATGTGTGAAATTCCACATTTTTATCTAAAGGTTTTCTTCAT
Organism: Tapirus indicus; assembly: GCA_031878705.1. Classification (NCBI taxonomy): domain Eukaryota; kingdom Metazoa; phylum Chordata; class Mammalia; order Perissodactyla; family Tapiridae; genus Tapirus; species Tapirus indicus. The sequence continues at coordinate 8,100,077 of CM062918.1, forward strand.
CCCTGAGGAGATAAGAGTCTTAATTGTAGCATAATATATTTTGGAAACTACTTTCCTATTATCAAAAATTCAAGAACACTTAAATCAGCCACTTTGATATGTCCTCAGTACTGCATGGAACCTGGGAGTCTGTGGGAAAGAACATAGAAACTGTCCTTAAGAAGGGATCAAATCAGTACTGACATGTCTGACCTGCTGGTGATGAGAGGCACGAAGGACAGACCTGATACAGAATCATCTTGAGTGAGAAAATTCCTGGAAGAGCAAGCTGGGCTGAAGACAAAGGTCAGGAGGTCAAAGACAAGAGAGATTCCAGTACAATTAACCCCCACCTGGCCTGCTGCAAGCGTACTCCCATTTCCCAACCATTGACTACTCTGCTTCCGAATGCCTATACCACTGGGAGGGAGAATGGCTCTGGGATAGACGTAGAGATGTGTCACTAGGGAAATGGAGTCATCCAGAAAGTAAGGCAAGTTCCCAGGGACCCAAAGCTAATAGAGACTTTGAACCAAAGTTTGCCCCTTCTGTAATCCCATACTATATCTGTTCAAGATATAATGGCATTATCTATAAGAAGTTTTCCAAATACCCTTTCCCCTCTCTATTTCAATCATCCTCAACTTTGTTCAGAGCAACTGTATAAAAGTCTTTTAATTGGTATTCTTGTATTCAATCCCATATCCATTCTAAGATGTAGTTACTTCCCCCCAAAATTCTTACTAAACCAAAGCCATAATTATATAATGCCACTGTTTACAAAAGTCATAGAATTTCCAGAGTCTGTAGAATAAAAATAAAAAACAGTCCATCAAGGCATAGGCCCAGAAACCAGTGCCACTTTACTTCCTCCATATTATGTTGGTTAAAGCAGCCATAATCCCTCCCAGATTACAGAGAGGGGGAGCAGCCCCCATCTCTTGGTGGGAGGAATTTCTACATTTACGCTCTGTGGGGAGTAGAGCACTCATTCAAATGGGCAGGTTAAAGAGGCAAACAACAGTTCAAAGCCAAGATCTACTACTTATTAGATATGAGGTTTTAGGGAAATCATTACATATCCAATTCTTAGTTTCCATAATAGTCTCATAAGGTCAAGATGAAGATTATATAAAATAATGCATGCAAAGTGCTTAGCCAATGGCTTGCCAGAGAAGGTATTGACTAAAAGCTAGCCACTAAAATCTACACTTCAGTGTAGTCCCTCGTGTATTTTGCACTGTGGCCCAGTGGTTCACAACCAGGAAAAAAATTCTCCCCCTTGGGACAGCTGGCAATGTCTGAAGACATTTATGGATGACAAAACTAGAGGGTGGGTGTACTGGTGGAGATCGTGGAACGCATGGGACAGCACACAACAAAGAATTGTCTGGCTCAAAATGATGATAGAAACACTTTTTTAGCAAAAATGAAAAATGTAATAGTCCCAAACATCCTCTAAGCTTTCCTAGTTCCTTTTCTTGATTCGAAATATTTATTCTGTGCAACAACTTCTTTCATTGAACACCACTAGAAATGCCATGTAGGAGGTTTGATTCAAATGGAATTTTCTCAATGAAACTTGCACTGTTCTTTGAACCAGAAATTTTTCTATCCTCAGTATTTTCAAAGTACTTGATTCATTGATGGCAATTATCCCTCAATATTATGTTTGTATTTATTTGTATTACCTGTGCTGTTATTTTTCTTTGTTATTAACTGGGAAGTTCTTTAGGTCAAAAAGCATATCTTAATTATCTTTGAATATGCCCTTCTCCACTCACATTTCACTGCTTTTTATAATGTTTTGAATAAACTAGACATTCAAGGGTATATTTTATTTAAGTTATGCTGGAGAACTAAACTCTGCATTAAAAAGTATGTGATGAGTAGAGAAGATGGAATTCGGAGAAATTATTTGAAAATCTTAAGTACACAAAAAGCTTTTTATTAGATAATTCACTTCCATTATAAAATTGTGGCTTATTATAATCTCACTTTTGGGATGTTTTAGCTTTCTCTATACATCTGGGCACAAAGCTGAAATCGATCAGAATTTGATTCTTGAAATAACTTTCTAGTTACACAGAAAAACAAAGAATGCTTTCTCTGATTGAATTTCTAGAACGCTTCATACAAAATAATTTAATTTCCAGATAGCTTACTAGAAGTTACAAATATCAGGATCAAATAAGGAGATTAGCATGAGTATCACTGAATTTTTACTAATATGCAACTAGAATATTCATCTTGAAATAGTATTTATTTATAAGCACAGAATCAATTCCTGGAAGTCTAAAATGACTTGGGAAGTAATATTCAGCATGTTTCCAAATACATTTAAATGTAGTTATAAGCAGAAACTTAAATGAGATTTAAAAATAATCTAGAAAGGGAAATATTAGTACCAGAAAGGTATAACTATACTAGATCCATTTCCACAAAAGTACATTGGCTTAGGATGATTCAAGGATGATTTCCTCCTGCAGTAGTGTAGAGTGTGCAGTCTGAAAACCATGAGAAGGGCATGTCCATGTTGTTCATACATAACAAATACAGGTATGACAAAGAAAGAACTGTAAATTTAGTTATTACCCCTGAAAGTAGCTCAATCAATCAGAAATATGTGTTTAAAGATCCTTCTTAGTGGCCATGCTTTCACATAAAACGATATAGTTATTTTGTAGCTAATTTTCTCACACATTTATTTCTAACCAATTTATAACATTTCTATCAAATTTTTACTCTCTATATTTTTTATTTTCATTTGAAACTATCCTTCACACTCCATATTATCTGTCATCAGGCTGTTTTATAGTGATTTACTTATAAATTATAAAATCTTTTTTCAATTCTTCTTCATCCTTTTTCTCAAGACTTTAAAGTTTTAAAGTGTGAAATACATTTTTGTGATGCATAAAATTAATTCTACTGATCTGTCACCCTATTTTTAAATATATGGAAAATAAAATGGTTAACTCAAGGATAAACCAATAAAACATTTATAAAAATGAGTATGAAATATTAGGTACAATGTTATCCATTATTACACACAATAACATTAACTACAGACATAAATGATGGCAAAATAATCAGATAAAAATCCATGCTTAACGAAGGACCTGAGAAAAAACATTGTAACATGGCAATATGAAACATGGAAACAGAAAAGTGACATAAATTTTATCATGTTTCCACATTCTCATGCTTTTACATTTATTGGCTATTAAATTTGATAAAAATTCTTGTTTTCTGGGCTGACGAATACCACCTCAAAGGTTCTGTGAAACTGTGTCCTAGAATACACACATATGAAATTTACATGAAAGGTAGAAAGTTCAAAACAAATCTGATATACATTATGTGCCTACTAAAATAAACATTTGTTTAAATGATGTAAGTAAACGAAAGAGTTGATTTCTTTTTCAGAATATTGAGCAGACCAATGTTTTGGAAAGGAAGCACGCAAATACCAGTGGAAATATCATTGAACATTGAAAAATAATGCTCAAGGATTTTTGTAATTTCTGTGCAATGAAGAGCATGACAATGGTCAAGCTTTGAGCCACAATTTGGTCCTGTTAGGTTTCAAACCTTCCTGTGTGTCTAGAGGATGGTGGGGCAGAATCACTGGGGTTTCTTTTGAAGATGAGAACTTTCTGAAGGAAGTTCTGTGTGTGTATGTTCAACTATAAGATACACATATATATGTTTAAATATAGGACATATATGTTGCCATGTACTTGTGTACACATTTTTGTGTGTGTGCATATATACATACAGGCACATACACACACATACGCCCCATATAGAGACGGCCTAGAAAGTAGTTATGGCTCAGAGTAGCACTATAACTTTATCAGAACAATTCCCATAACACATAAAGCAGATGGAAACATATTAATAAAAACAGAGATAGAGTATTTGAAATCCCATGTAGAAGGGTTCACTTAACCACTCTGGGCTTAAAACCACCTCCCCATGACCTCTTCTCTCCACAGAAACATACTCAAAAACACACTGAGAAGCAGATTCATGAGCAAAATAATAAAAAAACGTAGTTCCCTCTCCCAGAAAGAGCATCTAGGTAGGCTGCAAAAAAAATTTAACATAATGAAACATATCCGCATTAAATTTGAGAGTACTAATGTATTTCTTTTTAAATTTTCTGTGTACTATGATGCTTTGACATCTTAAAAAACCTTTCTGGCTTGGGAGAGACTGCCCCTCCGGGACCAGGCAATTCCTGGAGACAGCCAAGGGTCCAGGAGCACGCCTGTGGTATTCAGCCTAACCCATCCAGAGCCGCACTCCCTCTGTCTGGCCTGTGCACCTCAAGAGGTAATATTCCTCTGCCTTAACCATCCCAGGGCCAGGAACAGGGCAAGGTACCAGGTGCCAGGCGAGTAGGGACCAGCCCTACAGCTTAGAACCTGCCAAAGTATTCAAACCAGCCAATCCTAAATTGTTGACCCTGCCCTTTCTTCCCTTTCCCCCAGAAAACTCAACAAAGACTCTGGCCTAATGCTTTCACCTCCCTCCTGCCTGCTGCCTCCTGACCCCCTGCTGTTTTCCCTTGTGCCCTGGGGCATGAGGGACCTCGCCCCAGGAGCTACGAGTATTTTAAACTTGTTTTCCTGAGCCTCTGTCTCCTCTTGTGGCTGCACCTAACTGAGCATCTCATGAAAGAATACACAACTACGGACAAGGAGAAAATTTCAAAGGTGTCCTGAAGAAAGAGAAAGAGATGTCGCCTATCTTTCTATCTATTAGGACAGAGGAAAGTTTGGCACAAGACATGCAAAGTTACTGACAAATAAATCTGAACAATATCAACAAAGTCATCACATGGCACGGACGCACCAAACTTGAGTCAACCTCTCTCACACAAGTTGGTAATGCACTCAGCTTGAAGGTGGGTATGTAGGAGAGATTCTGATTTGCACCAGCAAAACTGGAATATTTATTAGCAATATACAGAGTAGTAAATACATAACATTGAAGATTTTGATAAGTACACTGGTCAAAAGAAAGACAAGGCAAAATATTTTTAAAGTTCTAAGGGGAAAATGCTATATTTGAATGTTTGTAAAGGTGCCTGTTTCAAATTAATGGGAAAGAGCAGGCTAGTAGATAAATGTCTTGGGGACAAATGGGTGCCTAATTAAAAAAATAAAATTAAGAAGTCCCTGCTTTATATAATTCTAATGAATAAATCAATAGAAATTACTGATACCATGCAAAAAATCCACAAAAAACAAATCTATGAAAATACTGGAACAAAGTAGAGGATTTTTTTTGTGATTAGGGATCCTCACCTCACTCATCTCAGCTCTGCCTCCCTCTGAGTTGGCTCCGTTCTTAGATAAAGTCTCCAAAAAGTGGCAAAATCGGTCCCCTCAATTATCGGGTAACTTGTCCTTAGAGATCATGATTCTTAGGTGAAGTATAATTTCCCCCAAGAACTCATATTAATCCCTGGGGAAAAATGAGCAAAAACTCTACGACAGCTTGAGTTTTGTGCCATCTCTGAAGAAGAAAGATGGAACTTAACTGACCAAAAAACAAACTGCACACGGTTTGAGTGATCTGCACACGCTGCAAGGGCAGGCAGGCCACAAGAGAGAAATGTCCTGTGCGATATGTAAAAGGGGGAAATAGATAACAGACTCTTAACCTTTGGGAAAGTGAGTGGTTAACTATAGCAGAAGGTGAGGAATTGGGAAGAATATCCCAATTTATTAAATATTCCTTTTTTTAAAACTTGTTTTGCAATACATGTGTATTAATATATTACTGTTGTAACTCACATATGAATTAAAAACTTTAAGTGTGGAAATAAATTTTAAAAAGAGAAATATTGAGTTTCTCTGGTGAGAGACAGGAAAGACACTTTCTTCCCAGTCCTTTTCTTCCAGCATTTAGAAAACCCATCATTGTAAATGCTTTCTCTTCCCCTTGGAGATGTGTGTAAGACTTTTTAAAAGCTAAGTAGATCTCTTATCAGCTTTATAACCCAGAAATCTTTTTCTCAAGGACCCGGGAACCATCTTTCTGAAATGTAAGCATCAAAAAGTTAGTACCCCCATCTCCCAGCATCCCTGAGAAGTTGGAGCCTAACTTCACCTGGTGCTGGGCTCTAAGTTGCAAAGCTACCTACTGTTGCCAAGATAAGAGAAATTTATTTTTCCTTTAGATAAAGGCAATTAGCAAACATAGGTGGCTATTCCAATTCCAGGTGAACTTAGAATGGACAATGTGTGACAAATGGTGCTGTCAAGTCCTCTGCTTGAGGACTAGTTACCATCTATTTTGAGAACATGCATGAAATGGGTTGCACATGCTCCCCTAAATAAATATGTAAGAACAAGAATTCTTTCTATCTTGCAACTATTTAGCAGATTGCCTGATGTGCATCACATTCTTATTTCATGCTTATTCAATAATAAAACTATTGCTTTCTCTTCTGTATTTGTGGAGAGGGTGGCAAGAGATTTTAATTCCATTTCCTCAACAGAACATATTAAGAAAGTAAGTTAAAAGCGATTTGGAAGGTCTTTAGAATGCCAAACATCACCGTCCATTAGAATTGTAATGGAGACACATATGTAATTGAACATTTTTCAGTAGCTCCGTTAAAAAGCATACAGAAAAAAATAATGAAATCTGGTCTGCATTTTACCCTTACAGCACTTCTCAAATCAAATGTTAAATTTTCTTGGAAATAGCCAGCTGTTTATATTTTTCAAATGTGCAAGTGAAAAGGTAGATTCATATAACCAAGTTGTTCCAAACATACTTCAAAGTTTTCCAATAACTCAATCACTGATCAGTTTTAAAATTAAAATTTCAAAAAAATCAGTGCTTCAGTCACAGTAGCCCGATTTCAAGTATTCCGTATCCACTTGTGGCTGGCTACTGACTACCATATTGGACAGCACAGGTGCAAAACTTCAGTAAATGGTACCAGCAACAGGAGATGGTGTAGAGAGCAAAGTCCATGACACAGGCAATGAGCAGCACTCCAAGACAAAAGACAGGCAAGAGCAGCAGCTCTGGAAACTTCGTTGGCTGATAATAGCATAACTGATGCTTTTGGAATTGTCTATGAAAAGAGACATAACCCAGTGAACTGCAAAGGAGGAACAAAGAGATGCTATGTGCAAGATCTGCAACGACATTCGGGAACACATGTGAGTGCCCTCTTAGGATTCATGGCACTAATTTGGGAAAAATTAAGAGGGCCGCTGACGAGAATACTGAGGATGCCTTAGAAACAGTGCTTCTACAAAATGTTCTTTTTCTGTCACTTCGTATTCAAAGCAGAGTGGTGTAAATGACACAAATGTTAAAGAAACATTTCTTTGAGTGAGAACTAGTAGAAACTGTGTGGGCGTCTTAACCAAGAAAATAATACATGCACATTCATTTGATCTTTCAAATAAATGTTACATTTATAGCCCCATGACGAGCTTACCATCTGCTTTTCTGAAAGCAATTATTATCCTGAATATGCTACACTTATAAAAAGTACTACAGTAAAGAATTTGGAAGAATGATGTCATTTAGTAGTGTAGCAGTTTATAAGTATAAAGCTATCTGAAGTACAATGAATGCAAAGATCAAACTACGAAGAAGTAACTCCATAGTGCCTATATTCCAATGACAAGAATTCAGTAAAACTGGCATAAATGAGCTCAAAAGAGTTATGCTCACAAGAATGATCTAACATTCCCTATTCATGGAGGAGAGAGACTTACCTCACGTGTCCTGCCAATGTTCAACCTGAAACCACGTAAGCTAAAGCATCGGTCAGATTCTTCCCTGTGCTCCATAGCCCCAGCTGATAATCATTAAGACTGCACATATAGAACAAAAGTATTCTGAAGTATTATGTCAAACTGTGGATACTATTCTAGGGGGTAGTAGCAGCAGGTGGCCTGCCTATGTCCACTTAGCATAGACTGTGTCTACATGAAGCCCCTCTTCTGACTTCAGCACCTGGAACTCTGCCTGGGGGCTCTCTCTTGGGCTAAAGGGCAGATTGTACATGTCCGAGAATTGATGCCCTGGGGATAGACCCACAGAGTTCAACAGAGGGATTAGCTCCAGGTACACACAGTGGATATTCGCCCGACAATACATTTTTCGTTGGCTTCCTTTCCTTCCCTTCTCACTGTCCCAATCCCCCACCGGTGTGGCCCAATAAACAACATGCACTCAAATCTTTGTCTTGGAGTCTATCTCAGGAGGAACACAAACCAGGGCAGAGACACATGCAGAGACCTGGAAAACTCAGACATAGACTATATTTCTCTGACCAATGAACTGCCTTTTATCAAATCTTAAAGGATAGGGATCAGTGACAAGGATAAAACTAGGCACTTGATCTGTTAAGTAACATTTTTCTTTGTTTAAAAAATATCAGATATTGGGGCTGGCCCCATGGCATGGTGGTAAAGTTCAGCGTGTTCCACTCCGGTGGCCCAGGTTTGCGGGTTTGGGTCCCAGCTGCTGACCTACATCATTCATCAGCCATGCTGTGGTGACGACCCACATATAAAGTAGAGGACGATTGGCACAGGTGTTAGCTCAGGGCTAATCTTCCTCAGCAAAAAAAAAAAAAAAAATCAGATGGTTATTGTTCCCATGAAATTATCTACATTATCATTCATTCAAAGTAAATTCCTTTAATAACTTTCTGTTTTAGGTTATCAAGTGATTCCTGAGAATCAATATCTATAAATGACATTTGAATATTTAAAATAAACAAAAATTCATACTTCTTCCACAAGATTATAGCAGGGAATGTTTTGTAAGTCAAATCAAATCATCTTCTGTTTTGTAGAATTAACTCTATTATGATGGTTACAAGACCAAAAGGGGGAAAATTATTAAAAGCATTAATTAAATTGTATATATTAGCCTTTTTTTCCCCATTCTCAAAAAAAATATGGTAGAGTCACTATATGTCAGGCATTTTCCTAGGTTTTTGAGATATCTCAGTTTAAAAAACAGAACAAAACAAATCATTGCTTTTGGGAAACCTATACCCTAATGAACACAAGAGGTAACTTCCAAGAAAAGAATGGTGCGAATAATACTTGGTAGGTAATGATAAGATTTAGGGGAATTCTTTGGAGGTGGGATGGCATATCTTTGCTCAGTATTGTTAAATGATAAGTTCCTACACTGTGAATCGATTACAATACATTGTAAGGGAGCAATTATAAAATCAAAGAGGCAAGATGAGAAGCTGCTCAGTCATTCAACACACGTTTCTTCAGCACCCACTATTTTTCCAGCTAATGTTATAACAGAGAGAAGTTGGGGGAAATGACAGATATCCTTGTCCCTCTTGAGTTTACTTTCTAGCACTGAGTGACACAGACACAAAAATTATACAGGTAACTGAAAAAAAAAATGTTAGAAGGTGATAAAGGCCATGGAAAAAAATAGAAGCAAGTGAGGAAGATTATGTATAGAATGACAGAATAGACTTAAATGGTCCCCCAAGTTTCCAATTAAAAAAGACACACACACACACACACACACCACAGGGCACAGAGATCATGAAATTTCAGAATACACACCAAGTGTAAAGGAAAGAACACAAAAACTTCCAGAGAGAAAAATAATTTGACTTTCTATGGTCAAAAATTAGAAGCATCAGACATCATAACTGAAACATCCAGAAGAAAGTGATTTAAAACTTTGAGAAGAAAAATATTGAATATGATCCATACTAAGCCAAACTACAAATAAAGCATTTGGATAGGTGTTTTGTATTAATTTCTCAAGGACACAATATTTCACACTCATTCTCAGGGAACTCTGGAAGATGAACTGGATTTTCTCCTCCAAAATGAAAGATGGATATAGAGCATCTAGAAAACAAGGGCTCTAACTCCAGGGGGAGGAAAAGAAAATTCCCAGGATGAACAGCTGTGCAGCAGGCCCAGAGAGAAACCAATTTAAACTAGAGGAAGAAGGGTTTTAGGAAAGATGGTTCCATGGGGAAGATGAACGAGATCCCCTCGTATGTTAGAAATATATATATATTTCCCTCATATATATAATCTCTCATTATATTCACCAACATCCACCCATTCACCAACATCAATAGAAACAAAAATTTTAAATATATATCTATAGAGAGAGAATATATGAAAACTTTTCTAAAATTTTATAATCAATCTTATATAAAGATTTTAGGAGTGGGTGTCAAAGACGTTTTAACTCAGCAGAATAAAACTGATTCAAAGTAGAACTTGGGAGACATATATTAGGTAATAATATATATGTGTATATATTACGTATATTATATATAACATATATATATAAAATCAGCCTCTCAATTCAAATGTATGTACATACATGTGTATATATACACACACCCATATACATATGTTCTACAAACTACTTATCCAGTTGAAGGAGGAAGACAGTTTCTTAATGAACCTATGCAAAAACTACATTGCTGTATAGAGTAAAGAGAACTCAAAGATTTGTTCCACAATTTTAAGAGGTTAGTGAAAACATTTACCACTTAAAGGATGGTTCACTATAGTTTGAATAAAGCATAGGCTATTAAATTGAGGTTTAAAGATAGGTGAAAAAGAATGAACACAGGTGTCTGTGTTGCCCACACACAGAAAGCAGAATTGTTAAAAATATAACAAAATATTCCAAAGCAAATAACCACAATTAGTAATACCGTATCAGTTTATCAGATCCTTCAGTCCTATGTAATTCCGCTTGTAACCTAATTTCATAAAGTTATCCATTTCTAAACTAACAAGAATCCTGGAAATTCTGAGTCGACTGTGGGGCAGTCTGAGGGTGGTCTAAGTGCTGGTATTCTCAACTCCACGGCCTGTGCCCTGGAGTCTTCTTGAACTATCAGTAGCTGAGGATACCTGATAGAGTCCCTCTGAGACTCTCTCTTTGCTGAAGACTCAGTTTCTAGCCCACAGCATTTAGCAGAACCTTCAGGCAAGCAAAAGAAAAAAGTAAAACACCAACTGCTAATGATAAGAGTTAATGGCTCTAATTAATGCATTATAGTAATCAACAATATCAAATGAAGAAATGTAAAATTATCTTCTGCGATATATTTCGGGAGGATTTGATCAATATGTATCTTGAGGGCAAGAACATATTAAGACAGCAAGAGCATTGACACCTCTCCAGGGACCTCCAATCCTTCCTGTAACAAATTTCTATTAATGATATATTACTCGTATTAATCAACCTAGGGAAAGCTGGGGTTCTCTGTAGATTGTACAACTCTTTCCATACAACTTTTGCAATAATCTTGAGCTTAGGTATAAGTATAGAACATATCAAACAAGCTTAGGTATTTAAATACAGAATTATGGATATAAATACTAGCCTAAACAAATAAAATAACAGTTTGTGGCCACCGAAAATGGGACTTGAGAGGTGGGGAGTAATGGCCAACGAGATAGCTGTTCTCAGTTTAAGATTTGTAGTAAAATGTAACTATTTAGCCTGTGTTTATTATTACTTTGATTATTTTTTAAACATAAATAGAGAATGAGAAATGAAGAAATGAAAACAATGATTACAGACACTATTTGGAAAGCTTAATTATGAAAGAGAGAGACAAATGCTGTGAAGCTGAAGGGACATGCTGTTAAAAGAAGGTATTTTGGTTTCTTTAGGATGGAAGACATTACACCATGAGTTTGTTAAAATAAAAGTAACACGGTGTATTAGTCAGCTAGAGCTTCTACACACAGTATTAAGAGAAAATTAGATATTATAGAGTTTGGGAAAAAAGAATCATTTGGAGGGGCAAAGTTTTGAGTATGTGGAGGGAGAAAAGATTCAGTGTGCAAGCTGTATAGGCTACAGGAGAAGGTAAATTTAAATATTTATCACAAATAATTCAGAGAATTACTATTCTAACAGATGCTAAAAAGTAACTTGATAAAATGTCTTTTCCAGATTAAAAAAAATTTAATAACCTAGTAACAGTTATACTAGTAATAATAGGCACAAGAAAATAAGGAGAATGGCAGTTTCAATTATACCTATTTGTGTATCTATATCTGTATCTATCTAATCATGCATATAATCTAGGAAGGCCCTAACCAGTAATGATATGACATGGCATGTGGCGTTATGCAACTGGGTGCTGTCACTTCCAGACAAGCGGTAGCACATATGCTACTCCGGTGGTCAACGTGGGTACAGGGTGACTGATTTTCAACATATGGCCCCCACTCACTAATTTCTCACTGTTCAGCACCATAATGACCGATGGGAACTAAGTCAATCCACTCTATCTTGTATAGAACTGAGCGTGTATAGTCCATCTGTTGGCAACAAGAGTAATTTAATTTTTAAAATCTATTTTTATTTATTTTATTTTTCTCCTTTGAAGCCTAAGCCTGGCTCGTTGCCTGGCACAGCTCCTTCCAGGCTGTTTGCCAGTCAATCTGCTGAGCAAGACCTCAGCCCTGGGCATTGGTTAATCGTCTGGAAGCAGGCCTGGGGCTGCTTTACTGTCTGGACTGAGTACCTGACCATAAAGGAATAGCGGCAATAATGGGAGAACGTGGGTGAACAAGAAAAATTAATTTATTAGCGAAATAATGGACATCCTAGTAAATTGTACTGGGACACATTGTTAACTATATATATATATGAAAAAATTAGATTATTCATAATATAAGCTTAATCTTTTAGTTTCAGATATACTGAAGTGTTGAACATAAAAGTAAAACTATACAACAATGAGAAGATAGAGGTGACTATTTTTCACTATTATCATGGGAAATGATTTTCTAAGCACAAAAATCAAAGAAAGTATAAGTGAAAATATGGATAGATTTGGTGACACAAATACACTAATTTTTTTTAATATGTGTAGGAGAAACCACACGAATCAAATTTAATGATGCATAAAAAAAGGAAAAATTAGCTAAAGGCCACTATACTAAATACATACACATTTCTAACAAATTGGTATGGAAAAATTGAGCAACCAATTAATAGCTTAAAAAAGAATAAGGAATGAAAAATTTGGGAAAAAATAAATATAATAAATATATATAGCTGATCATACTGTTAGTGGCAAAATAGACCAGATCACTATTATAAAAGAGAAATTGGCAATGTTGAGAGATTTTAAAACGTCTAAAGTACATTTAACATTTAGAATAATATTTAGAATATTTAAATTAACATTTACAATCTTTGACAGAGAAACTAAAACTAATAATTTATAAACTGCTAAAAATTATGATTTTGAAAATATTTCAAGTCACAGGAAAATGATGTGATAAACTACAAAAAGAAAAGGAGATATGATTGTAGTTATGGTGAACGGGGAGAAGGTGTGTACACCAAAACGTTAGATAGAGACTATTTCTAAGAGATTAGGTTAAAAATAATTTTATGTACTTTGTACTTTCCTCTATTCTGTAAATATCTACAGTTCCATTTATTTGTTTTTATTAGAAAAAAAAAGATCAAACTCTGGACCAAGAAATGATGTCTATGGCAAACGAAATTCCTCTGCAATATAAAATCTTTATAGGAACAGTAATTACAATATATGATATATACTACATAAATTATTAAATATGTATTATAGACGCAAGTTTTGTGGTTAGTGTGCTGGGGCGTGTGGTGGATAATCCTCCTTGAAGACCTGTTTTAGCAGAAAGGAAAATGGATTTCATGAGTAAATTGGTTTGTGAAATCTGTACTCCACTTAGCAGTAGTGGAAAATCTTAAAATAAGAGTATGTACAATTTTATCAAATTAGCAAAGTTTCTTGAAACACAATAATATTTTAATTTAGTGAGAGTACACTGCAATAAGCATTTTTATACCTATTAATAAGTTACACTGATATATCATTTCTAAAAACAATCTCATAATACAAAATAGTCTCAAATACCATAAATTTAATCCAATGTCCTTTCTGTTAATCCCAATAACTAAAAATGTAAGCAATCAAATTATTTACAAACACATTAACTGCAATTTCATGAGAGTGATGTCAAACCCAACATAAAAAGCCAATATTAAGGAAATGGTCAATTAAATTATAGTACATATAAAAAGGCCAGTTTTATTTATTTTTTTACTGGGTACTTTATATCCAATTTATAGGCACATGTAATTATAATGTTTAGTTCACTAACAAGATTGAAATATAAAACTGCACATTCTTTTCTTCCCTAGTGACCAAAACAATATTTTCTTCTAAAGCAAGAAAAGCCTACTCTGATTTCTTGAACTTTGCCAAGCATACGTCGTGGGTTTCTCTTTTGTGTACATAATATACAAGCTCATAATCACTTGATCTTCCCGACCGCCATCAGATTTCACGTTGGCTGCCTGATATCCTACACAGAATAGCAAAAATCTTGGACAGTGCATTATCAATTTCCTGGGCCCCAGGGATAGATGGACACAAACATGTAAATGCAGTGGTGAAGGAAGTGGTAATTGTCTTGCTAATGCTTTTAGAGAAACAAGTGCTATCATGCTGACAGCCTGTCGTGCTGACGGAGAATTACAGAACCCATTTTCTTGTCTGAGAGAACACTCTTCTGCGTTCCTTTGCACGCTCCAGGGACCTACACTCAGCAGGAACGCCATTATCAGTCTGCAAATGTTTCCGTTTTTGTAATTCTTTCTTGGTACATTCATTCAAGGCGAGTGAAAGCTTTGCTCTTTTTCTCTTTGCTTTTGAAAGACTAATGCCTCCCTCACCTCACCAGAGATGATATTTTCCTTTCTAAAAGACAACTCACAGTGTAGCTGTTTGAGGCAAAGCTCCACTCACTGGTCTGGCTTTATGTCATGGAGTACATATGCCCAGGCCAAGGAAAACCTACGGGAGGTTGTGGGTTGTCAGGAATTTTGAATACACACTCCCTCGGCCTCAAACTGAATTGCTGCAGTTTTCCCCTTTTCTCAAGAATCTAGCACTAATCTTACACATATGGATAATCTCTTTCTAGAACACTGTTACAGCATGGGGTTCTCACCACACACAAAAAGTCAAGGTGAATTCGGACATAGTTTCCAGCTAAGTTTACTAAAAGCAAAGACCATAATCGTAGGAAATCACTGTAATAAAATTTCCTACTTAGCTGAATTTTTAAACTTTAAGCACCAACATTAACCCCAAAACAAGCAAATGTGAGACCTCAAGCAATGGAGCACTGTACTTTAGGGAATAAAACCATTCAAATTTTTTAATTTGACACACATTTATATCTGTAAATAATTTTATTTCCAGTTTTTCAACTTTTGGCTGGGTTACTTTATGGAAGCCACAACTTCTTTCAATTCCTTTTTCTTCAAAATGAGTGAAAATATCTGCATATTCTACCTCAAAAAAATTGTTATGGCCAAAGAAATGACCCTTCCTGGTGCATACTATGCACATAATGAGAAAGCAAAAAGTCACAGATATTTTATACAATTTTGTCGTTAGTAAAAATATTGCACAAAACAGGTTATTTTACTTGTCTTCTGAAACAGTTAATCATAAACTTTGAATGATGCAAGATTGACAGCATGATCCTCACCTTCCACACTGTAACACTCCGATGTTCTCAATCCTGTGATGACCATTTGCCTTTCTAGTAAAGGCTGTTTCGTTGTTCTTTTCTCATTTTTCCTCCTCTGCTCTCGCTATCACACTCTTGGCTTTCCCTTTCTACCTGCTGTCTGTGACACTTCTTTTCCTCCTTCTATTATACTGTGAATTCTGAACAAAACTAACTACACTTGTTAAAATAACATACAAAGAAGAGAAAGTGGTTTCAAGTGACTATACCAAGCTCTCCATCCCTTAAACAAAAATGCACAGACTTATATACATATATATGCTCTGTGTCATCTATTTTAGGGTCTCAAGACCATTTTTGTCTCCCCCCCCTTTTTTACCTGTTTATGGATAGCTAATGTTAATTAACATATGGATAGTCGATATATTATTGAAATTGAGATAAACACTGCTACTGGTAAGATAAAAAGATACAGCAATGGAATGTTGAAGGGTCATAAATTTATAGCCATAGCTACATTTGAAAAGTTTCTTTAAATAGTCTATTGCAAGAAAAAGCTTTATTTTTGTTTCTGAGATTAACTTGATCATTTAAGATATGAGAAAATGTACTCATATAGAAGTTTGAAGGTTTTCTTCAGCTAGTCAAGAATAGTGGCCCACTTTAATTGTAAATGCTCACTCAAATTAACTAGAAAATAGAGTAAAAATTCTGGGTTTTCGAGGTCATTTTTAAACTAAAGCTATCAAGACATGAAAACACTTTATAATTTTTCTGCATCACTTATATGGATCATATTTCACTTATTAAACCTTATTTGTGTTGAAATTTTTGTTTTGAGATAATTGTAGACTCACACGCTGTTGAAAGAAATAATGCAGAGAGATCCTGTATATCCTTCACCCAGTTTCCTCCAATAGTAACATCTTGCATAATGATAATAAAATATCATTACCAGAAAATTGTCATTGATACAATTTATGAATGTAATTAAGATTTCAGCCAGTTTAACAAGCACTAATTTGTGTATCTGTATATGTGTGTGCCATCTTTCTTTGGCTGTCACAATCGGTGTGTGATGCGATGTTGTTTATTTATAGAAATTGTTTTAGCAGCTCCTCCCTCTTGGTTTCAAAGGCAAGTAATTTTGGATTGATAATTTCACAGCTAAAACATATGATATATTAATGTTGCTCTGGCAGCTGACGTAAGGCCTTGGTGTGGAGGTTATATGGGCTTGTTATTCCTGATCAACTGAAAAATATCCTTCCCCAAAGCCAATCACCAGGGAGTCAGCAGAACTCCAATTACATTCTTCTAGTCAGTCCATCAACGGATTGAGAGCCCTCCTACTATAGAATAGTTAGATAATAGGTTTGGTAAAAGCCAAACAGATTTTTTTCATTAGTAAATTTTGAGAGTAATGGTATTTTTTTGTCAGATTGAGTAAAATGACTAACATATAACTAGCTATTTTGCAAATAATACAGTATTTCCAGATTTTGTTAGTTGCAATACAGCAGTTACATTTGACATTATAATACATGGAAAGTCTATTCAAATAAATATATAATACAAACAGATAGAAATAGAAATTCTAGAAATTAATGTAAAAGGTATTTTTAATGTATTGCTCTAAACCAACTCACGTTTACTTATAGTTATTAACTCCCTTTGTTAATTATAACACATTATCCTTACTGTTTCCTAGGGAATTATATTTTTTGATATAATAAAAGCACATAGAAGTTATGCAATAAATACCTATATTGAATTCTTCCACAAAATAGAAAATAAAATTAAAAAACAGTCCAAAACTTGTTTTTGAAAGGCCAATACAAGCATGATACCAAAATCTGACAAAGACATTCTGAAAACTACAGATTAATGTCACTCATGAACATAGAGGCAAAAGTCCTAAATGAAATCAGCAAACTAATCCAGTACTATAAAAACCGGACAACACTGTATTAATTCTACTGGAAGGAGAAGAGCATCCTCGGGCATCCAGGAGCTGGCCTGGCACTATCATCTTGCCATTGCTACGAGCTATCCTAGTCATCACAGCTACATTTTAATTTTCTACGTATAAATCATTTCACAGCACACCAACATCAGACAAAACCACTCAGTGATCATGATGAATCAAGACAAAATAAATAAATTAATTAAAAGATCACTCCATTATCATGTCTGACACGGATACTTATCTCTAAGCTCAAGTTGTATCCATTCAATACATATGGCTTTTTCTGTGTCAATCATACCTCAATAAAATGGTTTTAAAAAAAATAACAATTGTTCATACCATAGAATAGCAAACATTCCCCTAGATTGATTAATATGAGTTATTGCTATTCCTTTACCAATGACAGCTTTAGCTTTGTTTCATTTCTTTCACTTTGTAGACAAGATTTATTAAAATATCCAATCATAAGATTGTCCCCAAGTCCTGAAAGCATCTGATACAGAGCAAAATCTAGCTTCCTTAAATACTCCCCAAAATCCCTAACCCATCCAAATCCTGTATGTTCTTTCTATGTCTGTGGTTCTCCATGGTGTATATTTTCTCTTGCTGCAAGAATCAATAAACCCAAGTTGTTAAAATTCAGGTGTCTTCATGGTGATCTTTGGCTCGAGGCCATTGACATCAGAAATGCAAAGACGATTTCGTAGGCCAAAATCAATCAGTGTAATTCAATACATAAAGATAATTAAGAAAAATTATATGATTATCTCAATACATAAAAAAAAGAATTTTATCAAATCCAACATCCATTCATGAATTTTTTAAAGTCTTAGTAAATTAAATTTAGTCAGTTTTCTTTATTAGATATACTTATTAATGTAGGAAGGAAAGGCAAATTACCTAATCTGATAAAAATTACATGCAAAAAACTCCAAAATTTTACAGTAAACATAATAAAATGCTGAAAGCTTTTTCTCCAGGTCAAGAACCAAATAAGAGATGCTCACAATCTTTTAGTGCATATTGTATTGAAGGTCCTATTCAAGGAGATAAGCAAGAAAAACATAAAGTGAAAAGACTGTAAGGAAATACTGTGACAGAGGACACCATAGTGTAACTGCTATAGACAAAATCAATTGTGTTTTTATACACAGGAAAACACACTTTTGAAAAGATACCACTTAAAACAGCATAAGAGTACCCATAAAAACTAATTAAAGATGTATAATATTTCTGTGCACATCTTTAAACATTATAAGACAGTATTGTGATAAAGACAAAAAAGGAATGATATACCTTGTCTTGGATTGGGTTTATTTAAGTCAATTCTCTCCAAATTCAGATTGATTTGTAGATTAAATGCTATAGTTTTTTTCCCCAGAAATGTCAATCCAGTCTTAAGATTTATATGGAAATGCAAAGGATCAAGAATAGCCAAGACACTGTTGAAGAAAATTGAAAAGGAAGAACAAGGTACTAGAAGATTTATTATAAGTTATAGTAATTAAGACAGTGTGCTATTCACCCAAGCACAGGCAAAGAGATACATGAGAGAGAATAGAGAGGCTTGAAGCTGACCAATTCATGTTTAAGCATTTGAGTTATGAAGAAATTAGCACTGCAAAGAAGGGAAGAACGGTCTTTTCAATATCAGTTCTAGGGCCATTTTGTGTCCATATAGGAAAATTGTCTTAATATCTATTTCACACCACATACAAAAATCAGTTCCAGGTCTATTGTCGATACAATTCTGAGAGGAAAAACAAATCTTCTATGAAATAATATAGGAGAATATCATCATTAACTTGAGTTAAGTAAACATATTTGGGGACACAAAATATGGTAAACATAAAAAAGATTGATAAATTGGACTACATCAAAATTAAGGACTTTTATTCATCAATTGACTCCAGTAAAGAGTGAAAAGAAAGTTGCCAAGTGGAAATTGACAAAGCATTAAACAACAAAAACTCACATCTAAAATAGGTAAAGAACTACAAACCAGTTATGTAAAGATAGGAAATCCTCAAGAAAACTGAACAGATTTGAAGAGGCACTTCATAAAAGAAGATATTCATATAAGCAAAAACATATGAAAAGGTGACGAATATATTTTAAATTGAGAAAATAAAAATTAAACCCACAATAAGATACCATTATACATTATACAAATATTTAGTCCAGAATGTCTACAATTAAGACCACTAAGAGTTAGTGAAGACACAGAGGAACAGAAATTCTCATATACTAGAGGTTGTTGGGAATATAAATTGGTGAAACTACTTTAGGAAATTGTTTACTGTTAACTTCTAAAATTGAATCTGTGTATAATCTATGACACAAGAATTCCACTTCTAGGTATATTTCCAACAGAAATGCATACACATGTGACAAAGAGACATGCACAAGTTCATTACAGAAGTTTCCATAATTGCTTCAAACTGGCAACAACCCAAATGCTGGTCATCAGTAAAATAGTCAAATAAGTTGCCATGTATTCCTACAATGGAAAACTCCCAACCATGAAAATAAATCAACTGTAGCTACATACAGGAACATGGATGATACTCACAAATGTAATGCTGATGGAAGAATCAAGTCACAAAAACGTTATATCATTCTATTAAAATAAACTTCAATAAAACAGTTACAACTTCACTACAGTCATGTGTTTGCAACCTTTTCAGGAACAAGTACGTCTTAGTTGGATAGTCTGATATGATTTAGTGAAATTTAAATGCAATTAATGAAATTGTTATCAAAATCGTTAAACCTCTCTCAGTATTATATCTCATCTAGATAGTCTACAATGAGGGTTATTTCACTAGTTTTGAATGAGTAGGGAAGGAATTTCATATGCACTGGGCATCCTAATCAAATCTATAGTATGTTACTGAAATTATTACCACAGTCAGTCTGTCCACATTAGCAAATCTTCACTATTATTTACTTCATTTCATCAAGGGTAGTGATTATAGTTTATCTCCTTTACTTGGTAGGAAGTCAATCTAAATCATGAGAACAAAATTTGATTTTTGTAATGCAGAACAATCACATTAACATGTGCAAAGGCATAACGTTTATCTTACAACCTTGAGAAAAAGTAGGTCACTTTTTGAATTGTCAGTTCCAAAAATAGTACCCAGAGAAATATAGCAAAATGGTAGATTTGACGTGTTTTTCACTTCTTCAAGTTGAAAATTATATATGCTTTTAAATCAGGAAGACAAAACTATATTTGGCTAGCCCATTATTACTGAAAAAAAGGGCATTTTATTCTTTCTTTAATGAAATAAAAGGTATGTTTGTAAAGAGATAGTATATTTTCCTGAATCAACATTTATTTATGTTAACTCGGGCTACTAATATTCAGTGATGAGGAAGGATATCTATTTCACCACTTCAGCGGTAATTTCCAAAGTTGCTTTTCAATAGTTAAGAATATCTAGTGGTCCACTGTCGGCAGTTTTTATATAAAGGCACAATGTTTCACACACTAGAACAATATAGTTGCACCATAAACATGGAACACTCTGGCATAAAGGATCCAAAAAGGCAACGGAATCACATTTATTATTCTTAAACAGGGAATTCTTAACAAAGAGTGCTTGTGTGATTACACAGCGTATGTGATCCTGGTGATGTTAACCTACAAAAATAAACAGTTTGGGTAAAGACTTAACATAAGATGGAAACAGTATCAAACTTATTTCTGTATAGTTCTTTGTAATAATTTTCCCCAGCTTTATTGAGTTATAATTGACAAATAAAATTGTATATATATATAAAGTGGACAATGTGATGATCTGATAAATGTATACATTGTGAAGTGATGATCACAATCAGGTAAATTAATACATCCACCACCTCACATAGTTACTGTGTGTGCGGGGGTGGGGGGTGAGAATATTTATAATTTGCTAAGAGAGTAAATTTTAAGTATACAATACAGTAGTGTTAACTGTAGTCACCGTGCTGTACATTAGATCCCAGAACTTACTCACCTTATGATTAAAGGCTTGTGGGCTTTGACTAGTATCCCCATTTCCCCCACCTCCCTGTCCCAGGTAATGACTATTCTACTCTCTGTTTCTATGAGTTAGACTTCAGATTCCACATATAAAAGAGATTAACCAGTATTTGTCTCTCTCAGTCTGGTTTATTTCACTAAGTATGATGTCCTCTAGGTTCTTATTGCTCACCTCCTCACCTTATTATAGTTAGTACCACTGTACTGTATCCCTATGGATATTTTTGCTTTGGACATTTTATTAAAATATTCATTTGGTTTCAAGTCTTTGGAATTTTTCATGCAACCTACATTTCTATCAAATTGTTTTAAGAAAATCATGGCCCATCACATAAATTATAACATTCTGTTAACTGAGATACAATAGCAATTTTTTTATTTGAAAAATGGCTTTCATGTGTTTATGTTGAGATACATGTGAAAATACAGGTTGTTTCCTCATCTCCTGGACAAAAAAGGGTGACTGAAATGTTGCTCACTGTTCCGTAGTTAGTTCATGCTGCATTTTTCTGCAGTCTCCTTGGGAATTTTTTTTTAACCACATCACTTTGCCAAATGAGACCTGGTTGCTCAGTGGCATAAAAATTTCCTATTACACACAAAATTGTAGAAATGCTGTATAAGATTCATAATGTATCCCCAAGGTGAAAAGGGACATTTTTTAAATTGTTTATTTTGTTTTCGTTTTTTTTTTTTTCCTTTTGAGCAACACGTTAGTTGGTGATCTTGTATTACCTACCTGTATTGTGTTAGTATGTAATCAGTCATTACCATATATTTTAACTTTTATTTTCTAGAAAAGTTGAAGCTTTTAGTAGGTATGCACTCAAAAACAGCCTGTTTAAAAGTATGAAACAAAAGAATGAGAAACACTTCTCTTTAGAAAAAAAAATGCATTAGTACTATTTCTTCTTGGTGAAAAGAAATAAAACCAAGGATAAGATAAAGTTGAAATAAAACACACTTACTTTCTTTCTTTATTTTTTTTGGTGAGGAAGACCAGCCCTGAGCTAACGTCCGTTGCCAATCCTCCTCTTTTTGCTGAGGAAGACTGGCCCTGGGCTAGCATCCATGCCCATCTTCCTCTACTTTATATGGGACGCCACCACAGCACGACTGACAAGCAGTGCGGGCGCCCGGGATCCGAACCCGCGAACCCCAGGCTGCCAAGTGCGGACTAAACCACTGCGCCACTGGGCTGGCCCCACACTTACTTTCTTTAGTGCAATAAAAGGTGCATTTGTATTTCGTTTGACCTGTATTTTCAAAATGGGTAGAATATGTATTTTCAAAATGGGTAGAACGAAGATGGGATGGCATTCTAGCTTTGGAACAATTCCAGATTTCCCTGTGTAGAAGAGGATTCCGCTTCCACTGCTTTCATCATGCAAGAGATTTCAGTTTTAAGTTGTATAAAGTTGCTATGGGGTTTTGTATGGGGACAGAATCTCTGTTAAGATGGAGACATAGTTGGCTTTTGAGAAAATAGAAGTGACATTCTCGGAATGATGTTTGAGGGACTTCAGGTCTTCAAGTCATTGAAAATTTTAGTCACACCTCTCTCTTCTTCCTAATTTCTTCTCCACCTGATTTTTCTATGTTTTTGTTTACGTCTCCATGTATCTCCTGTAATTTCTGCTTATTAAAAGCTGTCACCATGTAATTTTCTATATAGGAATTCATAAATATATGATCATAATTTTAAATTGAAGGATCTAACATTATAAAATGCCTTCTTTAGTTCTCATTTAAGACAGTGAGCCCTGCTTTCTTCTTCTGGCATTAAATGCCATTTGGTGTCAGGATAAGGGCTTCTGGAGCTTCACGCCCAGGAACTTGACACCAGGAGTAGGTAACTTTTTCATCTGCGAGGAGCCAGGACTCTGCTCTTTGCTTTTTCTTTCAAACACACTCCGATGATCCCACGGCGTTTACTTCTGCACGGTCACATTTTTCAGCCAGCCTTGTCAAATATTTTTTAGAAGAAATGTTCAGTTTCCTGGGAGTAATTGAAAACTTCCAGGCACATGTTTTCAGATATTGAAGGAGTCATCCTCTGCGTCTACAGCAGGCAGGAGTTATAATTCATGACACTGGGGGGTTTGCAGGCTGGTTTCCTACAGCTGACCTTTTCTAGTTCCTTATTTCTCTGGGAAGCGTATCTGAAATGTAATCAACACATTTATTTCAAAGTCTTTGCTCTTACAAAAAGTCTTCAAACAGTGCTGGGCACATATACCTCAGTAAAATAGGCTTTTTAACCCAGTTTATTCACAGTGGAAAAGAATTCACGTTACAACTGTCATCCAAGGAAATTAAGCCAATTGATTTTTCTGTTAATAACTACATTTAGTGCCTAAGACAAAAATTTCAGGAACTTTGTGAAAAATTTAAGGCTCACATATTCAAGAAAAATTCAAGTCTCAATGCATATTTCTTGCTATAAATTGACAAGTTCTCTCATTTCTTCAGAAACCTAAGTACGTAACCCTATGCATAAGCCCTTCTCCCCTTGCTCTCATTTGTCTTTTAATATAAATTTCCTGGTATCTATTTTTATTTTATAAGATCCCTTTCTGGGGCATCATATAAAAAAATATGATGCAGAGATTAATTTTGTGAAACTGTAAAACTGACCATTCAACTGTATTTTAATAGTTAAATAATATCTTTATTATTATCTCAACCACTATATACTTATAAACTCAACTAATATATGATTAATATTCTTTTATACTGAGTTTTTCAGGAATGAATGTGAATATTTTCATTTTCCTGCATGGTTAGGGCTTTCTGAGCAAAAGTTATTGGCACCTGGGTTAAAGGATGATGAAAGAGTAACCCTAAAACAGAGACCTCAGGAGAGAGGTGAAGAGGGCTTTTTCTCCCCCAGACCCATTCCTTTACATTCCAAAAGGCTGTAAAAATGTTCCCCTCCTCCCTTCAGACAATTTGTTCACACTAGAGAGCAAAGGGGAGGAGGAGTAGCTGTGCAAACTGCCCTGTAGAAGCTTCAGTATTGTACTTCCAGGTTCCTCTACTGTGGTGCAAATCCTTCTTTTGCACATGCAAGTGACGTGCGTCTTCATCCATTTGCCACATGAAGGAATAGGTCATGGGAAACTGGCACTGTTTTTGCTAAGAGTAAATAATTGGTCTGATCTCTGATCCAGCAATCTTGTGTTTCATGTCAGAATAAACTAAATATAGACATTAAAAACATCAAATTCTGAGAAAAAAATCATTTTACATATAAAAGTCAGATTTCTCTTTATCATAATTACCTCATTTTAAAGGACTTATAGTTAAGTAACCAATGTATGTATTGCCATATTTTGCCATACTAAATTCTCTAGTTAGAAGCATAGCCATTATAACTAATGCTAACACACAATTAGCCATCTTGGGCAACCATTTATTCAATCACGTTTTTTCTATATAACGTTCCTACATAATTTTCAATATAAAAAAGATAGCACTAAATAGCAAAATAATATTTTAAACAAATATTTTAAGTCTAGAAATTACTACATACTTTCTTCATTAAACAGAGAGGATAATTGCATTCTACACTATCAATCTTTGAAGTCATTCTGTTGATGAAAACAATCCATAGTCCATCTATAAATCAAAATTGGGGTGAGTTTATTATGAGTCAGGTTTGAGGACTATAGACTGGGGCCTTCCTTCCTTCCCCACGGAAGGAAGGGCACTAAAGAAGTGAGGTGTTCAGAGTGGTTATATACCATCTTGGAATGAAGAGCATACATCACATATGGCAGGAATATCTCTTTTACTACTGTCATGAGATGCCTAGCTGGCACAGCAGGTCAGTAATTAATTGTTAGTTTCCAGGAAGAGATGCTTATCCATAAAGAAATGCACATATCGGGGGAAGCTACATCCATCTTTAAGGGCATCATTCTTGTCTCGGGGACATAGTAAATATTTAAAGCAGATGTACAATGCATGCTCAACAGGCCACATCAGGCCCCTTGGAAAAAAATGGTCAGGCCAAGTTAGTTTTACACCAATGGCTTCTTCATATACTCCAATATATCCTATGGCTTTTCATTTATTTATCAATTATATAAATTCAGATAGTAAAAGTGGGGAAAAGGAAAACTCAGTGGATCTGTTTTAGCCCAAGTCACCAGCAGAGGTGATGGAACTCACTGAAGTATAAGTTACTAATTTCCCTAGGAAATTCTAGAAAGTCTTTATGGAGTTCTTCAGTATAGAATTTCCTGGAAGAGCTTTAGAAAGTTTACCTCATTTCTTCTGCTTTCTTCTTTCTTCCCTTCGTATTCCAATTACAGTTATTTTGCACCTTCTGAAATTGTCCCACAGTGGTTGGATATTTTGTTCTGATTCTGCTCTTTTTTTTCTCCTGGCACTCACTTCAGGAGTTTCTACTGATCTTTTGCCAAATTTGCTAATGCTTTCCTTGGTTGTGTCCAGTCACCTGAAGAGCTCAAAGGCATTCTTTACCTCTTTCTGTTACAGCGTTTTTGATTCATAGCATTTCCCGTGCTCCTTTGTGAGGGTTTCCATCCCTCTGCCTACATTAACCATCTGCTCTTGCATGTGACTTACTTTTTCAATTAGAGCCCTTAATATATTATTCAGTTATTGTAAATTCCCTTTCTGATAATTCCAACTCATGAGTGTTTCTATGATCAATTCCAGTTTTGCTTTTCCTCACCTTTTGCATGCCTTCTAATACTTTTGTTGAAAACCAAACATGCTGTATTAGGTAATAAGAACTGAGGTTAATAGATCTTTAGCTTGTGGTTTTATGGTAATCTGGCTAGGAGCTGGGCTGTGTTTAAAGTTTTCTGTAGCTATAGGTGCCAGGTGCTTGAATGCATCTACTGTCCTTGTTTTTGTCTCTTCTTAACTTTGGGCTTCTGTAACAATTCTTCCTCAAAGAGAGTCTGAGTCTTATGGCCCTTTCAGTTGTAATCTACTGTTATACTGGAGGCCTGTTGGTATGGCTGTAAGGTACGGGGAAAGAGGTGTGTTCTATGATTTCTCAGTTACATCTCAGATGGTCTCAGTCAATGGACCTGTATCTTGGGGATGTCACATTTACACATTCTTCAGTGGTATGGCTGTTTTTCTCCCAATCTCCTACTGCCTTCCCTGGCTGCGGTGTCCTCAACCTATTTCCTTGAAGCCCTGCCCACTGTTGACTATGTTTTTGCCCCTGAGATGAGACGAGAAGGCTGGAGGGGAGACTGTAGCAGGAGGAATTCTCTTCTCCCAGCTGAGATAAGGCTCCAACTCTAGAGAGTGGATTTTTGTTATAGAGAAGATTCAGTGTATTTCACAAGCATTACTCTTCCCCTCCTCCTGCCAGAGCCAGGAGGGGACATTTTTCAGATTTTCACTGTGAAAACCTGGTGGGATTCCTGGAGGTAAAGCCCACCAACATAAGAAGGTTCCCTAAAACTAGGAACCCCAGGAGTGTCTGACTCAAGCTAGCCCACATTCAGCCTGCAGCAATTCATAAAAATTACCATTTAAATGTCCCTACTAGTTTATGGTTCCAGAGTCTTCTGTTCTAGGTAAGCAGGTCTCAGCTGTGTCTCTCTGGATGGACCAGATTTTGGGTGGCGATTTCCCTGAGATCTCAATTTTTTGATGGATCCCAGAAAAGTCACTGATTTTGGGTTTCTCTGGAATTTTTGGTTGTAAAGATAGAGGTGACATCTTCCAAGATCTCTACCTGTTAGTGCTGAAATCAGATGTCCTCCTGGAGGAGCTTTAAGCACCGAAATTGAGGATAGAGGGTGCAGCAAGGACAGTGCTGCTAGCATCACCTAGAGACTTTGAAGCACAAATTCCCACATCTGAAAGACCTAGTTGATATTGGCTCAGATGGAAAATTAGGGCAATTGAAAAGAAGGAAAACTTCCACAGATCAATACAACATACATATATACCTATGTATACAATATACATAGATGTATTGATCTAGTCAATATACCTATGTAACAAGTAACGGAGACTATGGAGCTATCTAATGAGGACCCAGGGCCATGAGATTTTGTAAAATCAAGGGTATCCAGTGGAGGTCTGCCCCTTCAAGACCTCATCCTAAGTTTGATGAATATAGATAATTCCAAAAATAATAAACATCAATACAGAAGCCTAGAGTTCAAAGGTCGTGCCCTGGGCTGGTCTCCCATTCTGGATAAATGACTATCACTTCTCATCCAACATGCCTCTCTAATACTCTCCTTGATTCATTCTAGCACACTAGCCTGCTTCAACCTTTATGTTCACCTATGTTTTCGCCTTTAACAACTGACTGATTGGTCTGTTGGTTCATGTTATTGTCTTTCTTTTTTTTTTTTTGTGGGGAAGACCAGCCCTGAGCTAACATCTGTTGCCACTCCTCCCCTTTTTGCTGAGGAAGACTGGCCCTGGGCTAACATCGTGCCCATCTTCCTCCACTTTATATGGGACGCCGTCACGGCATGGCTGACAGGCAGTGCGTCCGCGGGCGCCCGGGATCCGAACCTGCGAACCCCGGGCTGCCAAGCGCGGACTAAACCGCTGCGCCACCGGGCGGCCCCTCATGTTATTGTCTTTCTGATTCAACAAGTGTTCTCTATTCTATAGATTGGCCTCAGTCCATTCTTTTTCATCTAACTTCAGACCCATTGTGTGACAGGCAACTAGCATCTTAAGAAACCACAAAATAATTGGATGTATCATTAAAGACAGGTCTCAATAACCAAGAGCACTACTTCTAATTTTTCAAGGCTATGTCACATTAGTTGGGAAAGAACAACAGGAATGAATCAGTTGTTATTTATATGCAGAAAGATGAAAAAAACAAATTGTTGATACATTCACGTTCCATGAAAGGGACACTAGGAAAGTAGAAACCTTGGTCTAGGTCTTGTATAAAAAAAAAAAAGTCCCATCAAATAACCTGGTTGTTTTTGAACCCTAAAATCTCTGAGTGCAAGCTAGAGTCAGCTTTAGAGATTCTGAACAACAATTGTCCCTCAAATACCTGGCAGAAGGTGTAGCTAAAGGTTATCAGTTTAAACATCAGGCATTTTACTGCTATAGTTGTGAAGCAATTGCCATTTATTGAGGTTATTAAGTATCTTCTATAAATGACCTTAAACATTTATCTGATATTGTTGGAAATTTTCTGTTGTTGTGTAACTTATATTTCTCTTCCTATATTTTCAAGAAGTCACCTCTTACTTCTTGCATTCCCAATAGTCCTACAACCAGGGAACAGTGCATTCTCTCTAATTCCAGACTACAAATTAATTGGAGGCATAAAAATAAATCTAATTAGGAAACAATATAAGAATAAATTTAGTCATTTAAGTGAGAACCTGAGACTCTCCTTTAAAGAACTTTAACGTTTATAATAGTATGTATGTCTCTATCAATCTAACTGATCATAAAAAATATCTAATTCATTTTCCTTGAAAGAATTACACTTCCCCCCTTACTTTTCCTTTGGCTGAATGTAGAAAGCATTAGGAAAAAGACAAAAAGTGCCTCTGACCCATAGGCTGGGCACTAGGACATACGGTCAACACAGGTTAGTCATAATTCTCAAACAATTGGGAAAAAAACCAAAGCAAACTCATATAAATATATCTGTATACAACTGTAAGCTCATCAATATTATGTATATGTATATGCATTTGTATATATACAATGCATAATATATATGAGAAGATATTTACAGTCATAAATGTATATTGAATTTTATAGTAAAAGATTTTTTAAATACAGTATTCATAGCATTAGACCTGATGTGATAATGAGTATGACACACACATATAAATTTCTATCTGGATCCCCACTTCCATTTCTCCAACCTCCATCACAACCCCCCTACTTATACACACACAACAAACATACCTCGTTTATTCCCAGTGAGGATTTTGAAATGCTGGTGATAATCCTGATGTATCACAGACACATTCTAGTCTATCAAAGGTGCACACAATCTTTAGTGCATCCATTTCTTACAGCGTAAAACTAATGAAATCCTCTTGCATTTTCTCCAGGCAATAGTCCTATTTGGACATAGGGTAGAATAAAATGCTGGTCCTAGCCGAACACAGAAAGATTGTCCCCAGGCTGTCAAATACTCCATTCTTTGCTCATTATTTTTATAGGCCTTTAATCAGTTTGGTCATATAAAAACAAAAATTTCTTCCTTTCTGCAATTATAAGAAAGTGATAAATGAGGACAGAGAATTCGCAAGTGCATCTGGGATGATATCTTTCCTAGCGAAACATGATATAAGTTGAATTATTTGAGGGAAAACATCCTCCTTTCCAAAACATATTTAGGAAGATATTTATTTACCATAGTGATTGCCTCAATAGTATTATATTCTTGCCCCTTTTTATCTGCATTAATTTTGCAATTTTTTTCTAGTTTGATCCAGTACCATCCACCCAGCCCAGATAGAAAAGAAGCAAATTCACATTCCAAACCTGATTCTCTCCAATGAATTTTATAAACATGATATGCATTTATTCACCAGAACTAGAAAATATTAGATTGATTGAATATGTCAACTGTTAGTATTCTGAATAAAAAAAACAATCATATTACAATGAAAATCTGAAATATCTATATACCACCCCACTTAAAACCTTTCAATAAAATATAGCTGTGACTTTAATATATGTTAAAGTTCTTCATCTGAGTTAAACACTTCAATACATTTTCTAACTAATTCTAATAATCTTATGCAAACAATTCTGTAATTTTTTAGATTTCACAGATGATGGAATTGAAGCTTGAAAGGTGGAAGCAATATTTTAAGGTTACACAACCAGTAAATGACAAAGATTGGAACTGAACGGAAGATGTCTAAAACCGAAACCTAAGAGGAGGACTCAAGTGTTACACCGTCTTTCCATTGTCATCCAAATCCCTCATATCGCCCATCATCAGCTTCAGCTTTCTCTTCCTCTGCTCGAGATTTGGCCACACTGATCTCTTTCGTTTGTTTTATGAATATTCCATCATTTCCCTGTCTTAGGATCTTTACACATGCTGTTAGTTCCTTCTTTTTGGAACTTTCTTACTATGGCTAAATCCAGTTGTTCAGAGAGGGTCATAAATGCAACTTTCTGAGAGAAGTCTTCCCTTCTCCCATCCCTCTCAGACCACAGCAAGTCTTGGTCTCAGTACTTCCTGGTACTTGCTAGATTAGCATCCAATATTTTCTCACGGAACATATTTAATTGTATTTAGATAGGTCCCTATGTAATTGCTCAACATCTATTTGTCACTTTTAACATAAGCCTCGTGAAAGTAGAGAGTGCACAATTTTGTCCATTGTTCTATCCCCGGTGCCTAAAGCGGTATTTGATGCAAGCTAAGCATAGAATAAATATTTATTAATAAATGAAGAAATCAATGAATTAATTAGCAAGATATAGGATTCTCTTGGATATTTAGATGAAATAGATTATATTATAGTTGTGCAAAGTAATTTCAGAGAAACAGTATATTTTCCAAGCCTGTGAGATGTGCCTGAGTGCAATAATAAATGTGGAGAATATTTCATTCAATTGTAAGTATAACACGGGCTTTCTCAAAAGTAAAATAAACAGGGAAGGCAATCATCCAAGTTTCTAGAACTCTGTCCTATAGGCTAGGATTATCAGACGGAAACACAAATGTGGTCAAATGTCCCCTGGGCCTGACACACAGCAGTAGCTCTCAAACACACTTAGAATAGATAATGACTTCCACCTGGGAGCCCATCTGATCATCAGCTCGATGATAGCACCCCCTGCTGTGGAGTTGTGTATACCAAATTCGATTTGATGTCATTAAATTTTGAAATATTTCCCTAATTTCCATTTTTCTAACCCCGAAACTGAACTGGAGCCAGATAATTTTTCTCAAACTTGCCTCACCACACCTCCCATGGTTAAAACACTGCAAAGACATCAAAATCTTAGTTTTGTAAGTACACAAATCAAAATTCGCAACACAGCAGCCTCATTTCACACCATGCATCCCTTTGCTCTCTGCGCTCCAGCAACCACGGGCTTTTTCAGTTCCTCTCAGTCCCTTCCACCACAAGACCCATGCACATGTTATTTTCCTTTTCTCTAAAATAATTTCCTTCCCCATATCCTCTTCACCACCCAGGTAACTAGATTTTCTTCGCATCTTAATTTCATCTTCACTTCCTTCTGAATGCCTTCTTTGGTTTCCCCAGTTACTTCAATCTCTCTGAATTTTAACACTTTGTGCAGTCCCTACATTTATTACAGAAAATTTTATTTGTGCGTGTGTATTTTCTAAATTGATATTTATCATCTTCCCTTGAACATAAGCATCAGGTGGGTAGGGATCGTCTTTGTTTTCCTGCCTCCTCAAAGCCTAGCACAGTGTCTGGCATATGGCAATTCTAACACACATTTGTTGGAAAAAAGGAGGGAAAATAAATGAAAAAATTGACATGCTGACATTTGGGCTCCTATGTAGTTTAACCACAGGGAGAGAAAACACTCAGCTTCTGAGACTATCTGGTCTATTTGAGAATTATCTTGGAAATGTTAGCTGTACTTCCGGCAAAACTAAATTCCCTTTTTGACTGGGATTCTCTTAGATGGAAAGGGCTGTCAGTGAAGCATAAATCTGTTTTAGTTTGCAGAAGAGCTGGGGCAGCCATCAACAGGCAGGCTGCTTAGTACTCCAGGAAGTAACCAATTACAAAGTACTACGTGTACCAGGGATGCTGGGAGTGATGCTGCTTCAGTCAGACAGTCAGGTCTCTATCTCTTATGTTTAAGAAAGATAGACAAGATGAGGAAATTGTATGCTTAAAATGAATAGATTAGACATTCCAAGAGAAAAGAGGCTCAATGGGAACGACAAAATGAAATACATGGTAAAGGTATACTGCTACCAATAATAACAAAGATACAATAGCTAAAAAGTAGTGAGCATTTCTGAAGTGCTAGCGCTGTGCCATAGGGAGTAGCTAATCCTCAGATTAGAATTGAATCCTAGCAGATTTCCAGCCCAGTCTCAATTCACTCAGTCTGTTTACACACACTAGAGTCTATAACCCAAATGTACAAATTTATCGATTTACAATAAAGATGAAAAATGAGACAATTAATTCTTTTTATCTTCTAACGGAAGAGAGACTCACTTAGCATTTAACAATAAATTCTCTTTTAGGTAAGGAGCCTGAATGGGTCTCTTTTCCTTGGAAATAAAGGGTTTTATTCTTATATAAATTAACAAGTAAACTCTCTGTGGTGGATGTGTGTGTAATCAATCCGATTCATTGTGTGTGTGAATCTGATTTTTTAGGAAGCAGGCTGAAACAACCTTCTTAAATCAGACCAAACGTGATTGAATTTCTAGACTAGAGTTGTAAGGGAGACATCAGCATTTAAGTCTTTTTCGTAGCCAATAGTCTACCTTCATTAATTCAACAAATGTTTATTAAGTGCCTCTTCCCTTGGTGGTTCAGGTACCTCCAAGCGTTGAGGTGCTTACAATATAATACCCACGAATTTCACATTTCCATGCATTAGAACCTTAACATCAGGATATTTAGTCATATTATTCACAAAATGTTTTTCCCTTTTTGAAGTATACAATTTGATTAATTTCTAAAATTGAGAATACCTGTGCAACCACCACCCGCATAAAGAACTGAAACTTTGCCAGCACCAAAAAAAGCCCTTGTCACACCCCTCCCAAACACTGTACACTTTCTTATTCCCAAAGCAGACACAATCCTCACTTCAAATCTCAACATCTTAGCAGGGTCTTGCCTATTTTTGAATATCATTTCATTGATCATAAGGTATACATTATTTTGTTTGTTTTCCTTTCGATCAATATTATGTTTCAGTGATCTACCTATGTTGTTGCATATAGCTATGGTTAATTTATTGCTCTTACTACATAATACTCTATTGAATGTATATCACACAATTTGTGTATCCATTTTATTCTTGATGGATATTTGAATTGTTTCCAAATGTTTGACTATTAACAACTAATGCTGCTACAAACACATTTGTAGATGACAAATCCATCCATTGAGTACTTAATTTCAGTTAGTTAATTAAATATTGTTTCTTCCTCATTCTCTCTTTACACTCTGAGATGCCAATTAACCTTATATGTGTCATTTTGACCATGTCACATTCATCTGTTTCTTCATGGATACTTTCTTCAAAATATATTCCAGTTCATCATGTCTCTCCTTAGCTGTTCCTGATAATTATTACCTTTTTAAAATTCTCAATTATTATTTGCTTCTAGGGTTTTCTCTATATAAAATCATGCCATCTGCAAATAGTGACAGTTTCACTTCTTCCTTTCCAATTTGGATCACTTTTATTTCTTTTTCTTGACTGTTTGCTCTAGCCAGGATTTCCAATACTATGTTAAATAGGAGTGGTGAAAGTGAGCATCCTTGTCTGGTTCCTGTTCTTAGAGGGACAGCTTTCAGTTTTTCACCATTGAGGATGATATTAGTTGTGGGTTTGCCATGTATGGACTTTACTATGTTGAGGTACTTTCCTGCTATACCCATTTCACTCAGAGTTTTTGTCATAAACGGATGCTGTATCTTGTCCAATGCTTTCTCTGCATCTATTGAGATGATCATGTGATTTTTATTCTTCATTTAGTTAATGTGGTGTATCACATTGATTGGTTTGCCAATGGTGAACCATCCCTGCATCACTGGAATGAATTCCACTTGACCTTGGTGTATGATCTTTTTAATGTATTGTTGTATTTGATTTGCTATTATTTTGTTGAGGATTTTTACATCGATGTTCATCAGTGATATTGGCCTGTAATTTTCTTTTTTTGTGTGTTGTCCTTGTCTGGTTTTTGTATCAGGGTAATGTTAGCTTTGTAGAATGAGTTAGGACGCTTCTTGATTCTAATTTGTAGTTTCTAATTCTCTGCCCAAATAATCCATCTTTAATCTGTAAATATATATTACTTTAAAGTCCATATCAGATAATGTCATTATCTACCACATCTGTTTCTATTGTCGTTTTCTCCCTTGGGTTTTGTTTACATGTTCTTATCTACTCATATACTTGGTTATTTTTGATTGAGTGTCAGAAAGCTTTATTTTTGCTCATGCCAGGCAGTTGGGCTATAGGCAAAAGCAATAATACAGAACCTTAATCCTACAGGGGTGATATGTGAAGGTGGTATTTATGTTTTATCAATTCTGGCAAATGTTACCTTTAAAGTAGTTAACATAGTTAAATTTACTGTAAATATAGACATATTTGAATGATTTATGTCTACCATTTTATTATTTGTCAACAATGTGTTCATTCTTTTATCTTGTTTTATTTCTCCAGTTTTGCCTTCTTTTGGATTAATGGAGTATTTTCTAGTATTACTTATTTTCTCTCCTCTATTAACTTGTTAGTTATACACATAATTTTAGTGATTGTACCAGAAATTATAGCTTGAATTCTTGACTTATTATACTAAATTAGTAAATTTCCAAGACAATAGAAAGACCTTAGAATGTTCTAATTCTATTTATTCCTCTCTGCTCTTCGTGTTATTGTTTGGATGATTCCATTCCTTTACTTTAAACCACAAAAGACATTATTATCACTGTACTGTATGGTAAATATTCATTTTGATTTACCTAAAAATAAATGTGTTTTGTTGCTATACATTCTTCTTTTAAATTTCTTTTTTCTATACATGATCTGATTTCTTCTGCCTAAAAACTGCTTTTAGAATATTTTTAGTAAGCATCTAACAGCGTTGAATTAACTCAGTTTTTTTCTGGAAATGTTACTTCTCATTTCAATTCTGAAGGATAATTTGTTCTGGGTATAAAATTACAGGTTCAGTTGAGATTCCTTTTGCACTTTAAAGGTGGCATTCAGTTGTTTTCAAGTGTCCATAGTTTCCATTGAAAAAATAGCTGCGAGTCTTACTGTTGCACTTTTGAAAGCTGTTTTTTTCCTGGAATATCTTAAGATTTAAGATTGTTTGTCTTTTATTTTTAACAGTTTTACTTTTTTGTGCCTAGGTGAGTTTTTTGTTATTGCTGTATTTGTGATTACAACTGCTGTTTTTATCCTGCTTGAGTTTCATTGTGCATCCTCAACCTATGGCTTCACAGCTTATCAGTTTTTGAAACTTCTTGGGCATTAAGTCCTCAAATATTATTTCCTAACAATTGTCATCTCTTCCCGTTATTGGACTTCATATTACCCTTATGATAGAATTTTTCACTCTGACTGATATCTTTGTACATACATTTTATTAATCATCGTTGACTTTTTTGAATATACTGCCAAACCCATATATTGAGATATATTTACAGTTTTTTAGTTAGTTATGGAAATTCCATTGCTTGTATGTATACATTTCTGTTTTATGATAAATTATACTTCATCTTTTTCCTTAGTTCTAATATTATCTGATAAAATCTAATGTATTGGTCTGTTTCTATTTAATGATTTTCCAACTTAGTTCTATTTATTTATTGGTTTGGGAGATTGCCTTATTGTCCCAAACATATCTTCCCTGTCAGCATCAAGTCTCTTTGCCATGTGACTTTGAAGCTCCTTCCACTAGAAGTTGAGTATACTTCTTCACTCCATTGATTTAGAGCTTTGGCCATGTGCTTTACTTTGGCCAGTAGAATGTCAACAGAAGTGACTATGTAGATTCTGAGCCTAGGCCTTGAGACATCACACATACACATTCACTCCTCTGGGAATTTCTGAACTCCATTGTGGAAAGAAAAGCCCTCATTCTAAGAGAATGAAGGGCACATGAAGCTGATATTGACCCAATCTCCAGCTTAAAACCAAGCAGAGCGCAATCCAACAAGATCATCTGAAACAGTGTTGATGAACACACGAATGATGAAAATAAGTAACTGTTGTTTTAAGCCACTGAAATCTTGAGGTTATTAGTCAAGCAGTGTTACTGTGGCAATAGTTGATTGAGACAGAAATTAATACCTAGAAAAAGGTGTAGCTGGAAGAATAAAAAACTAAAACTAAAACATATGGCACTGACTTGAGGACCAGGAGGCAACAGTAAGGAAACTGTTCTTTGAATTTGGAAAAGTATGTGTTGTAAGGAAATTACTATAGATTTTGGGAATATATCATGATCTTTATTATATACTGTCAAATATTTGGTACTGCTGTCACATGTGACAACCTGGAAGACAGGACATGTACCTAATTAACTTGTCATGTGGGTGAGAAGATTTTGAGGCAGAGTGTTGAATGTATGAGTTGGCTCCTACTAACTGCATTTTACAAGGAACTGCAAGAAACAGATGAAGTAAAGAAATAAAACCAGTTTGCAAATGAAATTTAGAAGGTATAAACAGTGCCCAGAAGATGCATTGGAAAATTAATCTGTTCTCACAAGATCAATGCACTGACACCTTCAGAATGGTGGGATCTAGGGCTCCATCATTGTAAGATGTTCTCAGGGAAAATGGGTAAGTACTAAATTAAGAGTGTGGCTATAAACACTTTTATTAGTACCTTTGAGAAAATGCAAATGGTATCTTGACATTTTAGCTAAATAAACAGTTTCTAGAAAGACAAACACATGGCCACACACAATATTATATGCCCAAAATATCCACAAATCTAGACAGAAAGACATCTTGACAAGAATTATGCATGTGGCTTTGACACCTGGAATTAACTGGAATCTCAAGAAATTTTAAAAAAATTATATTGGCACTACCTGAAAGAAAAAAAAAAAAGAATATGACTGAGATATCAAGAGACTTTTGGGACTCCATCTTTTTATAGGCAGGCAGCATACTGACAGAAAGTTGCTCAGCTACCAAGCCAGACATTCATGTGACATCTCAGAGGTAGACAAAGAAGATGATGGAAAACAAGAATGTATGGAGATAAGAGCTATGGGAAAACAATGAACTGGGGAGTCACTCACAGGGAGCAAAAGAAAGTCCATTCTTTAACTCCAGATTAGGGGACCAGGAAAATGTTTTGCCAGCAAGATTTAAGAATTGCTATGGACCAATGACTGCTACGTGCTTCTCTCTTTCAAATTAGAGTCTATTACAGTTATTTTCTGTCTGGTACAGAGTCTATTTTTTGGGTAAGGGATGGAAAACTTGCCTTTTTAGTTGCTAGTTCACCAGATTGAGAAAATTCATCCAGACCTGATATAAGCCACAATATTCAGAACTTGAAGCATGACACAATGAATGGATGAGACTCCTGAGGATATGGAGATGGGTTTGAGTGAATTTTGATTGTGGTAGGTGTGGAATAATTACAACTAAAATGGCAGACGGTGGTAGATGACATTGCTTTACCAATTCTTTCCCTTTCCTGAATTCATTCCGTTAGTCACTTGACTTCATAGTTCCTCCACTCCATATGGGGCACACTCCCCCACCCATTAATACTAGGCTTGCTCTTCGACTCTAGCCAATATGTTCTGAATGGAAGCGACAGTTTGTAGTATTTTAACATAGACATTAATAGGAATCCTGGGTCTCTGCTTGATGCTTTTGTAACTTTCTACCTCTACCATAAGAAAAAACATCCTTTGGGTAGATAATACTCATTTAACATGGGCTCCCAATAAGCACACATGATGTAGAGTTGTTCTATCCATACATCAGACTGAAGCACCTTTGTCCCAGCTGAGCCACAGATGAATGGACAAAAGTTAAATTATTATTGTAGCATGCTGCTGAGTTTGAAGGTGGTTTTTAACCTAGTATTTTGCGGATTTTTGATTGAGTACTAGAAATTGTGTGTCATGCTAGAAATTATCCTAAGGGCCCTGAATTATGTTACCTTTTCCCAGAGTAGGTTTACCAATTCTCTGGTAGACTATACAAGTGGAAGCAAACCACATTAATCTAATCAACAGTGAGCTCCCTGATGATGGTTTTCAGTCTTTGTAAGGCTCAGTGTGTCTTTGTTTTGCTCCCAGTCCTCCAGGGAAACAAACCTAGAGTTTGGTGTGTATCACAGGGCCTCTCCAACTTTGATTCCCTAAACTCAAGTTTTTGTCTCTACAGTAACACAATACCATAGAAAATTCCACTGTGCTTTTCAGCCCTTTTTTGCTTGACTTCTTACACTGATATCTTATGCTGCTTATTAATTCAGCAAATGCTTTCTGGGGAAAATTGAGTTTCATGATCATTTCTCAGTATCCCCTTCTCTCTGGGGTCATGGGCCCTCAAGTCCTGGCAGGACTGTCAATCACAAGCTCCAATTTTTGTCTCCCTAGCCACGTGAGGTTGCCAAAGCTCTGTTCTCTTTTCCTTAGCTGTGGTCCTCTTGCCCAGTTTCAAGAATCAGCAGATACTTGCCCCATGAAATGCCACAAAGAGGAGAGTGACAGTTCAGAATATTGGCTCACTTTTCACAAGTTCTCTTCTCTCCATGATGTCTGCGCATAAAGTTCTGCCTAACTTAGCAGGTCTTTGGTGCCCTGAAGCAGACATCTTTGGTATTTCATCCAGCTTTTCTAACTGTTCTCAGTAAGAGCACTGGTCTAATGCAAGAGACTCTATCAAAGCCAGAGATGATATTTTAAAGTAACACTTTTTGTTTTTGTGCATTTATTATATATAGTTTCCTCAAAGTTTTAATAGGGAACTTGATCTTTAATTAGAAACATATGAAGTGATCATTTATTCTCATATCTAATTAAATGATTTGGGAGAAATATCGCTTTTATTAAAATTAGTGCTTTAAGAAATTTTGTTACGCCATGTTTGAATATTCAAGAGCAGTTACAAGGTTTGCTTAGCTTTCTTCAGCTAAGAGGCGGCTTGTCATTTACACAAAACTGAAGTATGCAATATAAACTAAATTCCAACCATCAGATATTGTGTTCTCACTCATTGTAAAGCATATCTCACACATGTATTTTCTTTTCAACTTAGAATATACTATAATATGAAAAAGCTACTATAATAGAGTCCATTAGTCTACCAAAAGCTAAATTGTTTTCTTCTATGATGTTAAAAGTTTAGAAATGTTTTTACGTTATCTTAATATTTGAAGGAAGTGAAAATACGTCAAAAGATTATTACATATAAGTGGAGGTCTTTTGTCTTTTTTTCTCCTTCTGTGGCAAGGAAAATGGTAGGAAAGACAGTAATTTTTATTTTTCCCTCAGAACAATATGGATTGACTATTTTATAAGGAATATTGATGGGCGTATTTATTGGAAGTGGTTCTACATGCTGCTGTTAGCAGGCAGAAATTTTTTCAGTGTGTTCTTCAGCATTATGTGCATAATAGGATTTCACTACAGAAATCTCTATACCCATATTGCAAAGTGTTATATTGTTATAACGTTCAATTTAAATTTTATTTCATGAAGAACTGCTTTCTCTATTTAACTTCATTTTCAAATCCCAGTTTTTCTTGAATAAGATAAATGCAGAATCTGTTTTGATTAGAAATGCTGAAATGATGTTTTTTGTTATTCATAGCATTTGATTTCTTTTTCAATTTTTATTCAGAAGACCCCAGAATAAAACTTTTATAACCTCAGCTTCAGGTATCATTTGATTATCTAATTTTATACTTGACTAACAAACTATTGTCAAAAAATACGTTTTGAGGCTAATATATATGTAGTTAAAATTGAAAGTACAAGGAGTACTCACGTAGTGACTAAAATATCACAATGGTTATTTCTTAGTTACTGAAATTATACAAGAGAAGACACAGACAGTTGATTTTATATACAATTTTTACCATTTATTCATTCATTAAAACAACTACTGAGCACCCACAAGGTGTAAAGGTGCTTGTAGGTCTGAGAATAATGATATCAAGAGAAATTATGTCTTCATTGAGTTTATAATCTATAGTTTCTGAGAGAAAACATTTGAAATAATTTTCTTTTTACCAATAATAAACTTATTAATAAACCTTTACTGATTAATGCTTACCATTCACATTATTCTACTTAGCTGATTTTTACTTCTAATTTTAATCTGGAGAAAACAAGGAAAGATCCCTGATCATCCAAAATCAGTCAGTCTAAAATGTATGCATTTTATCCTCCAAGCCCACAAGGAATGTGCTAACCCTGTGCACTATTCACATTGCAATTCTATTACCACCTTTCTCTGCTCACCTGTAAGCCAAGAGATAGGAGCATGATTATCATGCCATCAAGGTCTTATTTGTGGGAGATTACACAAATATAAGAATCACCTCCAAATTTGCACAAGTTATTAGTACTTTTGATAGTTGAGAATATTTGCTCAAAATGTACAGTTGGGGGGGGTGGCATAAGCAAGGTGACAGGGTAAAAAGCCCCAGACTCTCTTTCTCTCTACAGACACACTGATTCAAAAGCAATACATGGACAAACTCCCTTTGTGAGAAATCCAGAAACTGGTCGAGAGGCCCCCGCATCCTGGGCAACTGTGAAACCAGCCACGTCAAAGCCAAAAGGAACATTCAATACACCCTCTTTCTATAATCCCTACCTCTGGCACAGTGTCATACAATCAGGAGGAAATTCCAGCTTCCTGCTTCTCCCTGGGGATGGAAAGAGTTGGACTGCAGGTCCAATGTTCAAACGTTGCCAGGGAAGTCTAAGGGAATTGCTTCTATATTTCCTGACTTGTGCTCATGGGCCCTGATATATTCTAGCTGCTTGGGGATCACTGAGAACAAAGATGGCAATTTGAACTGGCATGCAAGCAGTCACCATAGCCCCTTCACCCACTCAGTGCAGAACCAGTGGGTGAAAAACCTCAGATCACAGTTTATCTCTGAGAAGGGAAAGAGTTGGACCACATATCCAACATTTCAACTTTTCCAGGGGCTGCCCAAGGACTGGCTTATATCTTGCCTGATTCCAAGTACTGATGGGGCCTGGCATACTCTAGACTGCTGGTGGCTGCTATGAATAAATGGATGGAAAAAAGATATTCCGTGAAAACAGTAACCAAAATAGAGCAGAGGTACCTATACTTACATCAGACAAGATAGACTTTAAGTTAAAAACTGTCATAAGAGACAAAGAGGGACATTACATAATGATAAAAGGGTCAATTCATGAGAAAATATAACAATTACAAAAATATAATTGTTATATTATAATAAATATAAAAATTACAAATACATATTATATAAATAAACATTAGATCACCTAAATATATAAAGCAAATATTGACAAAACTAAAGGGAGGAATAGACAGCAGTAATGGAATGAGATTTCAGTATCCCACTTTCCATAACTGAGAGCATTCAGACTAAAAAATCAATAGGGAAACAGATGACTTGAACAACATTACAAACCAAGTGGACCTAACAGACATATTCAGAGCACTCCACCCAACAAGAGCAGAATACATATTCCTCTCAAGTTCACATGAAACATTCTCCTGAATAGATCATGTGTTAGGTCACAAAACAAGTTTTAACAAATTTAAGAATATTGAAATCATACCTGGTATCTTTTCTGACCACAATGGAATTAAACTAGAAGTCAATAGCAGAATTAGTAATTTCCACATATATGGGAATTTTAACCACACATTCTTGAACAACCACTTTGTCAATAAAGAAGTTAAAAGGTCAATTAATAAATATCTTGAGACAAATGAAAACAAAACATATACCAAAACATGCAGCAAAAGCAATTATAAGAGGGAAATTTATAGCCATAAATGCCTACATTAAAAAAAGAAGCAGGACCTCAAATAAACTACTTAATTTTACTCTTCAAGGAACTAGAAAGAGAAGAACACAGTAAGCTCCAAGTAAGGAAAGGGAGGGATATAATAAGATCATAGTAGACATAGAGAATTAAAAAAAAAATAGAAAAATCTATGAATCTAAGAGTAGCTTTTGAAAACAATCAAAACTGACAAAACCTTAGCTAGACTAAAAGAAAAGAAAAAGACATAAATTCAGAAATAAAAAAGGCAACATTGCAACTGGAGATGCACAAATAAAAAGGATCATAAGAGACTACTGCGAACAATTACACTTCAACAAATTAGAAAAACAAGAAGAAATGGATAAATTAATAGAAACACATACCTACCAAAACTGACTCATGAAAAAATAGAAAATTTGAACAGTCATATCCAATAAGGAGTTTGAATCAATAATCAAAAACCTCCCAACAAAGAAAATCCCAGCACCAGATAGTTTCACTGGTGAATTCCATTAAAAAATTAAGAAGAATTAACATTAGTCCTTCTCAGACTCTTCCAAAAGTTTGAAGAGGGAATACTTCCCAACTAACTTTGTGAGGCCAACAGTACCCTGATAGCAAAGCCAGACTACAAGTAAAAAAAAAAAAGAAAGAAAATCAAAAAACTACAGGCCAATATCTGTGATCAACATAAATGCAAAAATTCTCAACCAAACACTAGCAAATTGAATTAAATAGTACGTTAAAAGGATCATACACCATGGCCAAGTTGGGATTTATCCCTGGGATGCAAGGATGGTTTAGCATATGAAAAATCAATTACTGTGATACACAACATTAACGAAATGAAGAGTAAAAAAATCACATAACCACCTCAATACATGCAGAAAAAGCACTTGACAAAATTCAACACCCTTTCATGATAAAACTCCCAACAAACTAGGAATAGAAAGTCATATATGAAAAACCCACAGTTAACAACATACTCAATGGTTAAAGAGTAAAAGCTTTTATTCTAAGGTCAGGAATAAGACAAGTATGCCCACTCTTGTCATTTCTATTCAATATAGTACTGGAAATTCCAGGCAGAGCAATTAGGCAAGAAAAAGAAATAAATAGCATCCAAATCAGAAAGGAAGAGGAAAAATTATCTGTTAACAGATAATATGATCATATATGTAGAAAATCCTAAAGATTCTGCAAGAAAAAAATTGTCACAACTAATAAAAGAACTCCTTGAAGTTGTAGGATACAAAATCAACTTACAAAAATAATTTTTTTCCATATAATAACAATGGACCATTTGAAAAGAAATTAAGAAAATAATCCAATTTATGATAGCATTAAAAACTATAAAATATTTAAGAATAAACATAATCAAGGAGGTGAAAAACTTGTGCACTGAAAAATATAATACACTGACAAAAGATATTAAAGACACAAAGAAGTCAAAAGATGTCCCATGTTTGTTGACTGGAAGACTAAATACTGTTAAAATGTCTATACTACCAAAGTCGATCTACAGATTCAATGCAATCTCTGTCAAAATCTCAATGGTATCTTTTACAGAAATAGAAAAAATAATTCTAAAATTTATGTGAAACCACACGTGACCATGATAGACAAAACAATCTTGAGAAAGAACAAAGCTATTCTTCTTCCTGATGTAAAACACTTTCTGTTTGAAAAAGATGTTACAAATCTACAGTAATTAAAACAATATGGTAATGGCACAAAATTAGGCATATAGGCTAATGGAACAGAATAGAGAGCTCAGAAATAAACCCACACAAAAACTGTCAGCTAATCTTTGACAACAGTTCCAAGAATACACAATGGTAAAGAGGGAGTCTCTTCAACAGACTGGATATCCACATGCAAAAGAATGAGAATTGACCCTTATGTTATGCTATACACAAAAGTCAACTCAAAAGGATTAAAGAATTAAGTGTAATTGCTCAAACTGTAAAATCATAGAAGAAAACATAAGCAGAAATCTTCATGAAATTAGTCTTAGCTATGATTTCTTGGATATGATGCCAAAAGCACAGCATCACAAGCAAAAATGGACAAGTGGGACTGCATCAAACTAAAAAGCTCCCGCATAGCAAAGCAAACAATCAAGAGAGTGAAAAGGCAACCTATGGAGTAGGAGAAAATATTTGCAAACCATATTTT
Source organism: Tapirus indicus (assembly GCA_031878705.1). NCBI lineage: Eukaryota > Metazoa > Chordata > Mammalia > Perissodactyla > Tapiridae > Tapirus > Tapirus indicus. Next base: position 8,144,497 of record CM062918.1, read on the forward strand.
TGATAAGGGGTTAATAACTAAAATATATAAGCAACTCCTATGAATCAATAGAAAAAAAAAGAAATAACCTGATTAAAAATGGACATAGGACTTGAAAAGACACCTCTCCAAAGAAGATATACATATGGCCAACAGATATGTAAACAGATACTCAACATCACTAATCATCAGGGAAATGCAAATGAACCACAATGAGATAGCACCTCAAACCTGTTAGGATGGCTAGTATCAAAAAATACCCCAACCAAACAAAAGCTAAGCATTGGCAAGGATGTGGAAAAATTAGAACCCTTATACACAATTGTTGGGAGTGCAAAATGGTTTAGCTGCTATGGAAAACAGTATGGAGGTTCCTCATAAAAGTAAAATAGAAGTACCGTATTATCCAGCAATTCTACTCCGAGTATTCATCCAAAAGAATTGAAATCAAGATCTTGAAGAGATATTTGTATTCCCAGGTTCATGCAGCATTATTCAAAATAGTCAAGATATGGAAACAACCTAAATATCCATGGATGGGTGAATGGATAAAGAAAATGTGGTGTACACATACAATAGACTATTACTTCGCTTCAAAAAAGAAGAAAGTCATGACATATGTGATAGCATAATGTCCTCAAATTTCATCCATGTTAAGTGAAATAAGCCAAACACTGAAGGATGAATACTGCTTGATTCAACTTATATGAGGTATGTAAAATAGTCGAACTCACAGAAGCTAATGAATTCCATATGGTCATTCCCTTGACAGATAAAACTACTGAGGAGGTCAAATGACAGCTCAAACGATTTCTGTCAAAAAAAGTAGTTGTACGTTTGCCAGTTCACTCCCAGTAGCTACTGGTTTCAAATGTTCTTTTCTATTGTCAATAGAGGGTTGAACCACATGCCTTAATTCTGAGCGTATAAGATAAGGTTAAAGTTAGCTATGTGGGACCCTTGGAGCCTTATAATTCAACAGAGATTTTAGTTCAGTACCCTCAAATAGGTAAGAAATAGGGAGATTTTGATAGGCAAAGAAAAACATGAAGTTTTTCATTTCTATATTCCCCATTTGGATTTGTTTTCTAATGTATTTGAAATTATGAAGATTAGTTTCTTTCCTAGACAATAATTCTCTATAAAAATTGTAAAACAAGATTATAAAAAATCCAAATGAATCTCTATAGATTAAGATATTATGAAAAGATAAATATCTATAAGTGATTCATATTAAACTATACATAAAAAATTTTCTTCCTATTTTAGCAGGAAAAAAATCTAATATTGTTTCTTCTTTGAAGTGATTACTTTTGAAAGACCCCAAATTCTAGTATCTAAGTATTTATAAACTTAAGCTATAATGCTTTGATATTTTCACCTGACTAAAATATGAAATTGAGGTTTGTGGTGCACTGAGTTAAGGAAAATTTAAACTTGATATCATTGGTTTTCTGCAGTAGAATGATTAAATTTTTTTTTGAAATAGTAGTAATTTATCTTCGGGCCTTGGCCTTTTCTAAAATAGGAGGAAGCGGCACATGAAAACTTAAAATAGTAATCATAATTTAAGTATGACAGTAGAAATTCACAACTCACAAGTTTTATGGTTCAAAATTTGTACTAACATTGAGAGCATTCACATAGTTGAAGTACATTGATCTGAAATTAATCACTACTCTTTTCAGAACATATAACTGTATTCTGTGGAGACAGAGCAGGAAGAAAAATTTCCTTCATCATTACCAGTGGAATGGAGCTGTCATGGTGGGAGTGGCCATTGAATATATACATTTGTTGGGGAAATGGTTTTAAAAACAAATGACCACAAATCAGCAGAGAATTTGACTGAATGCCTAGCTATATTATAGATTTTTTATAAACGCATCTAGTTCCATTTATGAGTAAAATTCCTCATTTCAGTTAGTTGTACTATCATCCTTTTTATTACACAAGCCATAAATCTAGATTTCAACTTTAGTTTTGCATTTTCCAAACTCTGTACAACCACTTACTCACCAAATCCACCAGGGCCATTGAGTTAGTGCAGGCACTTGTGCTGGTGGGTTTTTGGTTTGTTTTCTGTTACATGTTTTTTGGTGTGTGTGTGTATAGTAGGATATGTGGAGGGGGTTCCTTATAATCAAACATAGGCTCTGTGGTAGGGTGAATAATTGCCCCAAAAGATACACAGATCCTAATCCCTGGAACCTGTGGGTTTACCTTATATGGCAAAATTGATTTTGCAATCATGATTAATTTAAGGATTTTGAGATGGGACATAATCCTAGAATATCTGGATGCACCATAAATGTAATCAGAAGCGTCCTTATAAGAAGATGGCAGAGGGAGATTTAACACAGAACAGGAGAACATGATACTCAAATTGGAGTGATGCACTTTGAAGACAGAGGAAGGGGACACAAGCCAAATGATAGAGGTGGCCACTAGAAGCTAAAAAGGCAAGGAAATAGAGTTTCCCCACAGAGATCCCAGAAGGTACCAATACCTTGACTTTGGCTTAGTGAAGCTGATATTGGTCTTCTTGACCTCCGGAACTGTAAGATAATACTTTGTTTTAAGCCACGAAATTTGATAATTTATTATAGCATATATATTAGCAGTACTGTATTACAGCAGCAATAGCAAAATATAGGTTTCTTGTCTTAAATCTTAATTTAGGTCACTCTAAAGTGCAAATCAGATCATTTAATGGCTCCCAATTACCTAGCGGGGAAAATGTGCAAGGTTCATCAAGAGATGTGTTCATTCTGCCTCTCCAATCTCACCCCTGTGGCTTCTTGTACCTTACCGTCTAAAAATACCAAACTTTTCAGAAGTCTGCATACCCCCTGAAGTCTCTTGACAAACTTTTCTCTCTTCCATAACACGGATTACACATATCTATTACAGTGATTTTCACATGTTCTTATAGTTATTTGCTTTCAATTGGCCTTTTCCTCTAAAACTATAAACTCATTGAGGGCTCCCACAGACCTAGCTCAATGCCTGACACAAAGTCAGAGCTACCTAAATGCTTCCCAAATAAATGAATACTAAATCTATATAGTTCTACCCATTAACTATTCAACCTATGGGTTTTATTTGGTCATTTCTTTTAATATATCAATTATGGACTATGACTACTCATGTCGATAATATCTTTCCCCACAATTTTATAACAATTTCCACCGATAATTTTATAGTTTAAAAAAAAACTACAAACACATCCCAAATATCCCAGGAATTCACCAGCAGGTGTATACAAGTGAAATACCAAAATGAAAATAGGTTTTAGCTCTTTGGACCTGCAGGACATCAGCTTTTTCTTCCAGGGTCTCTTGACTTCAAATGTTGCCGAAACTCTGCAGCCATTGCTGAGGTTTCACTGCCTTCTGTGGGGCCCTTAGGGGCTGTTGTCTCTGCTAACCTATAATTTCTCAGTAGTCACAATCTAATGAATAGATGGCAATCATCTTGGAAGTGTCAAATGGCTTCTCTCTCCTCAGAAGACCCCACAGGAGAGCTGCTCACACTCTAAGGCATAAAGGGCGTTATCGGTGTCCACAAAGCCCTTTATCCTAGAGCAGACCTTCACTGTGGTGGGTCATTTGGGACTGGTTATTTTAAGTGACAACCACCACTCTTCTACCAGCTCTGAGACCCAACTACTCAATGCAGGTCATCATTCTTTATTCATTCAAGCCCTCATTTAGATAATAGTGTTTCCTTTTAAATGATTTTATGTAACATTCAAAGAATAGAAACAGAGCTGTTTCTAACACTTTGAGCTTATCAATATTAATAACAACATTTCAGATAAAATATAAACATGTCAAGGTACTCTAAGAAAAAGTGGCTTTATGGGCGCTGGCCCAGTGGCATAGTCGTTAAGTTCACGCGCTCCGCCACGGTGGCCCAAGGTTCGCAGGTTTGGATCCTGGGCCAGGACTGATGCACCGCTTGTCAGCCATGCTGTGGCGGCATCCCATATAAAGTAGAGGAAGACGGGCACGGATGTTAGCCCAGGGCCAGTCTTCCTCAGCAAAAAAGAGGAGGATTGGCAATGGATGTTAGCTCAGGGCTGGTCTTCCTCACACACGCACAAAAAGTGGCTATCGTAAGCATTTTCTCAAAAACTTGATATTCATATTTTCGTTAAAGAAGTCTTTCCATGATTCCACAGGAAATGCCACTTTTTAAAGATGCTTTTACAAAAAGTACCTTTCCATGACACATTTTCTAAATAGCTAAAATATTTCTTAGACATCTCACTAATCCTCTTTTTCTGTGATGTAGGAGGTGGTTATTATTATCCTCACTTTACAGATGGAAGAAGAGGCTTGATGCAGAGAAACAGCAGAAAAGCCAGGGATAGAAACGAGGTCACTGGATATATTCTAAATGTGAATATGGATTTTTCTCTTTGTTTTCCTTATACACATGCAGATCATGAATACAGAAACTCCTAAGTCTCCTCTTAATGAATCTCATGAAACATATGTGACTGTGCAGGTAATAGGCTGTGCCATGCCCTAATTTTAAGGCCTTATTCTCTTTATGGTTTTATCAGCCTGAAATATTTTAAATAACCTGATCAGAGAGGCTGATGATTTTAATTACCATGAGATTTGGGGGGAATCTACGAACACCTTATCACAACATTGGACCTTTTCATTTGATTAAAAAGGAAGGTTACTGCTTGATATTAAAACAGTGACAACTACTTGAACTCTGCTACTTGACTGGGTTGAAAGGTACTAGTAAATTGGTGTAATAGTTAAGTAATTGAAAACATGCCAGTAAACCAAATTCATATAGGTTAGTCTGGCCCTTTTTAAAAAGCAAAGGTCATTTAGCATTGGGCAAAATTTCTGAATTGCAGAATATGCCAATCTGGAGGAGCAAAACAAGTCACTTATGTCCCAGCAGATCTCAGGCAGGAAGGTCAGAATGAGCAAGCCCCATCTTTAGGGTGAGCATTTTTGATGAGTAGGTAGAATATAGGTTTGTGGAGGGTATCAGTGTTGCAAACTCTCTGTCTCCTGTGTAGCGGGGGCTGGTTTTCAATGCCAGAATTCCAAGTACCCCATTAATGCTCATTCACTGACGGCATGAATGGTTAAGAGCAGAGCAGCAAAGCAGTTCACGAAGAATTAAGGAATTTGGGGGCCTAGAGAGTTTGAGACAGTTTACACCATTGAAATCAACAACATTTTTATACCTCTTCTTTGCTTTATATCTTGTCATGGATTATAACTAGTTGCATAATATTTACCCCAGCACAATGTATTAAAATGCAAGCGGTGATGAATAAATAGAAGTATTCTAGTTTCACTGACAGAATTGAAGTAAGGCTCAGGGGTTTGCTCCCAAGAAGTGAGTCCTTAATCTCACCACTAAGGTGAGGATCATATTTGAAAGTAAATCAGAAGAAATCACTGAGACTAAGCCAAAGGCCTCTTTAATTTCCTCTGAATAGGACAAACATTAATCCCTGAAATTCAGTTGGCGTTAAGTCTTTAAGAAGAAGAATCTGTTTTGTCCCCAGTGTTCAATAATGGAAAGTGGATGCCCCTAGGCAGGGTCATATTTTTTGTAGCAGAAAAAGAACTGGACTTTGATTGTAACCCAGGACCCCTATTCTATCACTTACTTGCTGTTTTGCTTTAGACAGCAAAGTATTTGATTGTTGTATCAGTTTACTTATCTGCAAAATAGAGTTACATTGACTATACTTTTCATTAAATTAGACAGGAAGTGGCTAAAACTTACACCCTTGGTATGTTGCTGACAAAGGGAAGTTTAATGCCAAGAAATGAGATGGCACAACACAATGAGCCATCTGATTTCAACTCAGATTCCAATCAAGCAATGATTTGCCCCTCAAGGGATGGTTTCAAGTGCCACCCTAACTGCCTAAGCACACAGAACCCTCATTGTAGCAGAGAATAGGACTGACAGAAGGACACTCAGGAGGACATGAAATATTTAGGTTAGGAGAGAAACCAATGCCCAATGTAAACAAGTAAATCATATCACCAGAAGTTAAAATTTCCTTTACTCTTATTATTTATGCATCCTCATGTGAAAGTCACAGCATTTAGAGGACTTGACTTTTGCTTGTATACCTTAGAATTAGGCCAAGCCAACTTTTACCATATGTGCCAAGGCAATATTACATGAAATTAAAACATTCCAGAGTATATCAGATGGAGACAGAGCCTATGCAGGATGAGTATTTTAAGATCATTTTAACCATTTCCAGATGTAAAGGTAGGAATTCAGCAATCAAGGGAAAGGAGGAAGTGGGCATCCAAACATAGATCCTGTGGATCATAAGAAAGTGGTTTTGGAAGTGTGGAGAATATTAATCTCACTGATAAAAAACATTACCAGCAATTCCTTAAAGGGAGGAGCTGGATACTGAGATCTAAACTCAGAGGACATCATTTATACAATATTTAGTACCCGTGTGGGTGCGGAATGGCCTTTATATCAGAATATGGTCTCAAAGTTTGGCAACAAATATTCTTGTTCTAATCACTTACATAAAATTCCAATTTAAAAAAGTCTAGGTTTTACTATAGGTATGTTATTTGGTACAGTGAATTTTCCATAGATCTTTTGAGGATGAAAATAAATTAAGTACATAAGATTATCTGTCCTGGCATGTACTAAGCACACACTAAATTGAAATTAATTTATAGATAATAATTTAAAGATAATATCAACTGTTCTTTGTGTTATTTGATGGCAAGATCTCAAGCCTGAATTATATTTAGTACGCACTGGGAAATTACTGAAAATGTGTATTGGAATGTGTCCATGTGTTACTCTGGGAAGGGAGGGTGGGGAAAGAGCATGAGGCTTGACCAAAACTCGGTTATTATGTGGACATAGGTTAACTGATTAGTTGCCCTCACAGAATAGAATCCCATTCAGCCAATAAAATGAATTTGTAGATTAATATTTATTATCAAGAAAATATGTTTGTGATATACCGCTAAAGGGTTAAAAACATTGGTTACAAAATAGTAATCTATCACTTGCCTTCTTTTAATATATATGTATATGTTTGTGTATGCATGTATTTTGTGCATATTTAATATATTACATGCGGTAATTTTATTGTAAATGTCTTAAAAGATTTAAACCAAGTATAATTTTGGCTTATCTGATTTTCATAATTATAATATTTTTATGAAAAATATTTTCTAAAAGTTATCAGAAGCTGCAAATGAAACAATCTAAATGAATATTTGCATATTTTGGCACTTATCTAATTCTCAAGTGTCTTGAATGTTCTATTAGAACAAAATATTCAGCATTATTCAGTACATAACCTACTTATGTCTCAACTATGTGATGATAAACTTCTGAATTGTTTTTCTGGGCATTTAAGACTGCTTGTATTTGAGAATAAGCAGTAACAATCGTATGTTCAAGAAAGTCAAAATTAAACATTTTACACAATGTTATAAATGGTATTTTCTATTTTCTACTTGTATTAAATTTTCACTACTCTTTGTAAATTTCAAATAAATATCTATTCATATATATCAAGCAGTATTAGTGACAACTTAAAGCATACTTAATATGCTAATATATTATTTAACACTCTGAAATAAAAAAGCACAAAAATGTATATTTACATATATACGTATGTGATTTATGTGTGTGTATGTGATTTCTGTGCATGTAAGAAAATACCGGAAGAGTAAATGTAGATATGCCTTTATTACAAGACTATGTTAAAAAACCAAAAGACTTACAAAATAAAAATTCTGAATCTAATAGAAAATCATTATTTACATTACCTGAATGATAACAAAAATAACTACATATAAAATTATATTGTTTGCTTTGTATAAAATTAAACAATTTCAAATTCTTAATCTTATAAAACTTTGAATGAAAAATACTAGTAAAAGAGATCAGCATTTACTTGTTTCAGAGAAGCTGAAATGATTTTTTGTAGAATCACTTTCACTTAAAAATACTTTGTATCCTATTTCCCTTAGTTAAGGAACAGACACAGGGTCCTAATCTTTATAAACTTGTTGGAAATAGGTAAGCTCTCTATCCTATCTGTGTTTTCTCTAAGAAAATAAGGTCTGATATGTAAAGAAAATGTGATATTAAATAGAATGCTACCAGAAGACTTTACATTACTAGACCCTTTTTAGACACAGTTTCAACAAAATTAGAGATTCTATGAAATAGATTAAAATTTTAGAAAACAGCCAGTGCTATCCATAACTGAATTAAGTTTGCTCCTCACTGACATCAGGTTAATGTCCAAACCCCCTCATCTAATAAATGGTTAACCAGCTGGTTAACCATTTTACTTTCTCTCCAGCCTCATCTTTTACTATTTCTTTTCTCTTTTCTACTCTAGACTCAAGAAACATGGAGCCCTCATAGTTTATCAAATGTTCAAATGCTCTGCTGACATCCAAGTCTTTACCCGTACCATTCATTCCCTTAGCCATATTAAATCCCCAGTTTCACCTAATACCTTTACCCTCTCATTTCTTGCTAGTTGTGTTCAGTTTAGAGAACTCACTTTCTTTGCGGAATTTGCCTTGACCCACCGATACTTCAGTGGGTATTCCCTCCACCTGTCCTCAGAGCACACTCCATGGTGATTACCTGCATTCTTTCCCCTCCTCCCTCATAGAAGAAGAGGTCCTGGGTTGAAGAATCTCCACCTGGCATCTCTAGTGCCTGGTGAGATACCTTATGTTAGGCACTCAAATCTTTGATGAATGGTGGATATTAATTCTGGCGTATGGCTCAAAAGCATTTACTGCCAATCAAATTCATGAATTAAACTTTCCATTCACACTGTGTTATGACAGTTTATCTTCTGATAGCTTAAATTAAGCTAAATGGATTGTTGTAAGTGTAAACACATGAAAGTATTTGTGAAACCAAATGTCTCTTGCGGCAAAGAAAATATTCTGGGTTCAATAAATCTCATAGTTGATTCTAGCACACAGGAAATTAAATTTTCCAGCCTCCCTTGCAGTTGGGTGAGACCATAAGACTGATTTGTGGTGAATAGAATGTGGGCAGAGTGATATATGCCACCTGCAGGCCTGGCCTCTAAACCCTCCCCTCAGATCCCTCACAACCTCTAGTGCTTGTCTCCATGCCAGACGGAAGGGGAGAGTCTTAGTATATTAATAACCACTTAGAGTTCCCATCACCAACACCAACGTGCATTGGATGGTTATTCAAACGAGGGATAATACTTTGTGTGTTTAGATTTTGGCATGGCTTGTATAGGGATTCGTCTGCCCTGGCTAAAACAGCCATCGGCAGTTTGCAAAGTTTTCTCTAAGACAATAAGATGTGCTTACAATGCTTGTGAGGAAAATTTGATATTTTTAATAATAAGATGCTATCAAGAGGGTTTAAACTACAAGACCCTTTTGAATCACAGCTTCAACAAAAGTTAGAGATACTGTGAAATAAAATTTTAGAAATAAAGGATTTATTATCCCAATGTCCCCTTTTATAGTGTTTTATTTGGGAAATTTATAGACTTATTTGAAATAGAAAGTGTTATAATGAACCTCAGATACCTATTGACCAGATTCAATAGTCATTAACAATTTTTGTATATTGTATCAGTTTTCCCTTGTCCCTTTATGGCTGAATCCTCTCAGTAAATTTAAGATACCATGCCATTTCATCCATAAAAACCTGAAGTATGTATCATGTTGACAACCTTTTTTTTAACATAAACTATACAATTTTCACATCTAAAAAAATTAAAATCTCTTAATGCCATCTAATATATAGTCTATATTCACATTTCCCTAATTGTCACACAACTCCATTTCTATAGTCAAATTGTCCACCACTTTGAGTTATATCCCTAGTTCCTTTTATTCTATAGCCTTCAATCTTTTATTTTCTATGCCATTAATTTTTTGGAGAAGTACATATTGTCCTGTCAACTGTCATGTGAAGTAAACTTGTTTCTGTGATTACACAACTCGATTCATCATTTAGTTCATTTGGCTGGCAGATGATGTTGCCTCTGAGGTAGGCCATAATGTTGCTTGGGAGAGTGTGGTGAAAAACTCTACACTGGAATCAATTGCTGTTACTGAAGTAAATTAGGTGGAGAAGAACTGGTAGGAGATTGCCGGTAGGTAAAGGAAGGAAACAGGAGAAAGCATATCCCTTCCTCCTCTTCTGGCCTTCCAGGCTCCATCTTGAATCCCTATTGGCATCCCTATTTCTCTTAGTTGACTTTTTTTTCTGGTTATAGCTTTATTATTTGTTTTTTTCTTTTCACTCCTAGATAGGTTTTATTAGATAACAGACTTGCAGATAACACCCCCCACCCCATCCCTGTGAGGCTCTGGATCTTTCTGTGTTTGTCCTTCTCTGTTTCTCTGCCCCATAAATTTTGTCTGCCTTGGCATCCCTGAAATATGAATTCAGTGTCTCCTCAATGCAGTGGTATCAGAGGTTTCTGTATATGTCCCTCTTCCCTGTGCTACAGCTTGAAAACTCTCTCGTCAGAAGAGTGTGGAAATCGTAGGACTCACCTCGTTTGATTCCCTTCTCTCTGAGATCACTATCCCACTCTGTCTGTATTCCAGAGTCTGAAAACTATTTCTAATATTTTCTCTCATTTTTAGTTATTTCCTATGTATTTCCTAGTTGTTTACAGAAGGAGAATAAATCTGTTTCCTATTATTCCATCATGTCTGGGAGAGAAAGTCACTTCCAACTTTCTTTTAATTAGTATTTGCTTAGGGCAACTTTTTTCTGTTATTTTACTTTCACCTGTCTGTGAATTTCTCTTAGAGAGAATATAGTTGGAACTTGTATTTTATTATAGTCTAAAAATCTCTACATTTTAATTACAGTGTTTAGACCATTTATATTTAATGAGATTGTTGACATGGTTTTGTTAAAATCTTGTTTTTTTCTCAAATGTTCTTTGTTCTCCTTTTCCTCTTTATCTGTGTTATCTTGGATTAACTGAGTATACCTTAATCTTTATCCTCACTATTGGCTTATTAGCTATGACTTTTTATTTAATGTGATGTTTGCTGTAGGGTTTACAATACGGATCTTTAACTTATCATTGTGTACCTCAAATAATATTATACTTCTTTTCATATAGTTTAAGACTCTTCAACAGTATACTTTCACTTCTTTACTCTGTTTATATATTGTTGTCATACTTTCTGTTTCTACCTATTTAACTAACCAGCTGTTATTTTAATTTTTTTCATAAAATATTTTAAGAGATTGTTAAAATCCCAAAAGTGACTTATATTTATGATCATATATTTGCTGTGTGTGACACTCTTCATTGGTTAGATTGAGAGTTGTTACACCTTTTCTGTAAAAAGCCAGATAGTAAATTATTTATGCTTCACTGGCTATACATAGTTTCTGTTGAATATTTTTTTTCTTATTTAAAATAATGTTTTAATAATGTGAAAACTATTCCTAGCTCTCAGGCTATAAAAAAAATGAAAAAAGAAAGAAAAAACAGAAAAGAGAGAGAGAGAGACCCTAGGCCAAATTTGGTGGCAGGTCTAATTTTGCTAAACTCTCATTTAGATACAAAGGTCCATCAAGGGTCATTTTCATTTTTCCCAAGTGCTTGCTTTCATGTTTCTTGTTACAAAAGTCTGCTGGCAATGAAGTTTGTCAGCTTTTGTTTGCCTGAAAAAGTATCTCATCTGAATTTTTGAAGGATATTTTTGCTTGTATTCAATTCAGGTTCCCAAATCTTTTCTTTCAGCACTTCAGTGAGGTTGTTCCTCATTGTCTTCTGGGGTGTATAATTTCTGACAGGATGTCTACTGTCATTCTTATCTTTGTTCCTCTATTCTTGTGTGTCATTTTTTTCCCTGGCTATTTTTTTAGATATTTTTTCTCTATTACTGGTTTTTAGTGTTTTGATTATAATGTGCTCTGTTGTGGCTTGCTTTATGTTTATTCAGCTTGGCTTTGTTCGTTTTGTTGTTGTTATGCATCTATCATCTTCTCATAAATTAAAAAATAAATTGGCCATTAGCTCTTCAAACACAATTTATACCCTTCTCCATACTCTCCAGTTACATGTTAGCCTACTTGATATTTTCTCACTGGACATAATGATTAGTTTATTGCCAGCCTTTTTCTTCATGATTTTCCTCTGTATTGTTCATAGACCTTTCTTCTATGTCTATTCTGTTATTACTCCCATTCAGTGTGGTTTTTTTTACCTCTTCTATTTCAGATATTGAATTTTTTATGTCCAGTAGTTTCATCTGGATCTTTTGTACCAATTACTCTTCTCTTCATGTTCATGTTTTACTTTAAATCCTTGGATACATTAGATTTAATTGCTCTTTTAAAATCCTTGTCTCCTAATTCCATCTTTGATTTTTCTGTGTCTGTTTCTAATGACAGATTTGTCTCCTGATAACAGTTCATATTTTTCTACTTCTTTGTATGCCTAGTAATCTTGACTGTATCCCAGCTATTGTAAATCATGTGTTGTTGAATGCTGATTTTTCTTATTTATTTATTTTTTTTTAAGATTATACGACTGTGTTCTAGCACACAATTAGTTTGCATTCCTTCAGTTTGTTCCTTTTGATGCTTGATCTCAGTTTGGACAGGTTCTGAGCAGATTTTACTCTGGGGTTAGTTTAATCTAAATAACTAAAGTGTGACCATTTTGACCACTCCACATGATATCCTGTGTATTAAGAGGTATTTTTATTCTGGCTGATGAGAATGCCAATTGTTCTCAGCCCTATGTGATCACTATGGATTGTTTTGCCTATCGCTTTCCAGTAATTTCATCCCCAGCCTCCTTGGAAGGCTGGTCAACATTTAGCCACATACTTGAGAAGATCCTTCTGCAGGTCTCCAAGGCACATTCTCCTCTCCTCCCCTACATCCTCCTCTCTCCCATTTCTGATATTCTGCCCTGAAAATTATAGTCACGTTGGTCTCTACAAACAACAATCTATCTTCCCAGCTCAATTGGGTTATGTTTAGGTTCCTCCTGCCTTTTTTGTTGCATGGATGGAAACTTCCTCTAGGTAGTAAGCTAGAAATCATAGGCATATTGTTAGTTTCCTTCTGACACAGGTCACAGACCTATGCTGCTTGTATCCAATGTTTGAAAACAATTATTTCCCTTTTTCCCCCTGGTTATCTAGTAGTTTACAGTAGCAGAGTTATTCTCATTACAGTTAATCCTCCATGGGTGAAAGCAAAACTCCACAAAAAGCACTTTCAATTAAATAATGCATAGTTCAACATATTTAATATTGTGGTGGATATAGCCTAAGGTAATCACCACCACCCCAGTCATGAATCACACCCTTTCATAATTTCCTCACCTTGAGTGTAGACAGAATCTGTAATTTGCTTCTAATCAATAGAATATGGCAAAAGTGAAGGATTTTTGCACACAATTAAATACCCTGATGAGTTTACTTCAGACAAAAGGGAGATTATTCTGGTGACCCTGATCTAATTAGGTAAGTCATTTTAAAGATGATCTAGAAGTCAGATTTGGAATAGAGACTCTATTGCTGGCCTTGAGAAATGAACTAAAAAAAGCTGCCAAGAAATCTTTGCCACAATGAAATGAAACCCATCAACAACCTGAGGGAGCTTGGAAGTGGATCCTTGCTTAGTTGACTCTTTGGACGAGAATGCAACCAGCTGGGACCATGATTTCAGTCTTGTGTGAGGCTGAGTACAGAACTAAGCCACGCAGTCCCCTGACTTCTGACCTACAGAAACTGTTACATAATAAATGATTGCTGTTTTAAGTCACTAAGTTTGTGGTAATTTGTAAGGAAGCATAGAAAACTAATATAATTATCCTAAAGATATAATGAACTATCCAAATGTGTCTAACTGCTCATTAAACCATGTTAAAAGCAGCAGCTACAAATGAAGGAGACCTGTCATTCAATTGCCACAAGTAGTATTGCTCATCGTGATCTCATTTTCCAAATGGTGACTCTCATTGACCATCACCTCCTCTATTCTTAGACTATTTCCTTTAGAACCTGGACTCCAACAATCTCTTGACATTTCTAGGACCTCTATTTTTTTCACTATGCTTTGTCACCTTTATGTCTTAATCATGGTTAAAATCACTCCCTTGCAGGGCTGGCCCCTTGGCATAGTGGTTAAGTTCAGTGTGCTCCACTTTGGCAGCCCAGGTTCGTGGGTTTGGATCCTGGGTGTGCACCTACACCACTTGTCAGCCATACTGTGGTGGTCACCTACATAAAAAATAGAGGAAGATTGGCACAGATGTTAGCTCATGGCTAATCTTCCTCAAGCAAAATAAAAGAGGAAGGTTGGCAATGGATGTTAGCTTAGGATGAGTCTTCCTCAGCAAAAAATAAAAATAAAAAAATTACTCCCCTGCAAATATCTTGGTCTCACTTGCCCCATTCGTGTTTTGCCACACTGAATGAGAAAAACCTGAAAACTGGGAAAAAAAAACAACTCTCATTGCCTATTTTTGGTGTTACCAAAAGTGACTAGAAAAAGAACTTAAAAAGAGAATGACTCCTCCCAACGTAAATTTATGACAAAATTACCCTAAATGACTATTACATATTTTTTCACTGTCTACTTCACCAGGCTCACTTAGAGCTTATAACCTTCCCTTCTTCTTGACTGAAAAAAAGCAAAGAAGAGATCACAAGAGAACTTCCACACACCTTTATTCCACACCAACCCACCTACTAATATCTATACCTGCCTGTCTCCTAAATTTGTGTTCCCATCTAGAGCCAAGCTCTCCATTTTCACACATGTTTTTATCCCCTCTAGCATACTTATGGACATTACTCTAGCATTATTTTCCCCCTTTCTTCTACAGCATCAAAATGTCCCTCTACCGGATCATCCATCTTACTGTGGAAACACATTATTTCATTCATTTTTCTATATCAGCTGTTTCATATCCTTGCTAACCTTTGAAAATTAATCCTCCTCAGAAGAATTGTCTGTAGTCTCTGCTGTGGGCTGAGTTGTGTCCACCACTCGCACCCAACACACAGTGCTTCACAATATTATGGTCATTAAAGATAGGGTCTTTAAAGAGTAAATAAGTTAAAATGAGGATTGGGACCACCACAATGGTAGGCCCATAAGGTAGAGCCACCACACTAGTGGGCCCAGAGGACAGAGAATTGAGCCAAAGAAGATTATTTCTTGATCCTTAAGATCTAATGAAATTTCCCCTGCTAGGTTTCAGACTTGCTTAGGACCCATGATCCCTTTCTTCTTTCCAATTTCTCCCTTTAGGAATGGGATTATCTGTCTTATGCCTGTCTCATCATCATATTTTAGAAACAGATAACTTGTCCGGTTTCACGGGTTCACAGCTTGCAAGGAACTTTGCCTCAGGATGAACCATACCTTGATTCCCAACCATAGTTGATTTAGATGATATTTAGATGAGATTTTGGATTTAGAGTTGATGCTGGAATAGGTTGAGAATTTGGGGGCTGCTAGGATAGGGTGAACGTGTTTTGTATGCGAGAAGGATATGAAGTTTGGGGGGCCAAAGGGCAGAGTGTTATAGGCTGAATTATTTCCCTCCAAAATTCATTTTGAAGTCCTAATCTTCAGTATCTCAGAACGTGGCTGTATTTGGAAATAGGGTCTTTAGAGAGGTAATTAAATTAAAATGAGACAATTAGAGTTGGCCCTATTCCAATATGACTGGTGTCCTTATGAGAGGAGGAAATTAGGACACAGACACAGGGCAGAAAGACCACATGAAGATGAAGAGAGAAGATAGCCATCTACTAGTCAAGGAAAGAGACCTAAGAATGAAGCCGACACTGCTAACACCTTGATCTTGGATGTCCGGCCTCCAGAACTGTGAAGAAATAAATGTCTGTTGTTTAGGCCACCCAGTCTGTGGTCCTTTATTATGGCAGCTGTAACAGACATTCTCCCTGTCTCCTCTTCCCCTCTTCCTTTTCCCTTTTAGCCAAACTCAAATTAGACTTTTGTTCTCATCATATGATTAAAACTCTTGCTGTTAATGCCATCAATAAATTTCACATTGTGCAATTCAATATCTCTCTCATTACATTTCTCGTTTGACCAACAATCAGCATGCAACATGGATAATCACTACCACCTCCTTGATAATCTTTTTCCCCTGGTTTCCAGGACTTTATGCTCTCCTGGCCTACCCCCTACTCCATGTTTTCCTCCATCATCTTTTCTGATTCCTCCTCTTCACCCTTACTTTTCAAGACTGGAGTACCTCAATTCTTTGTCCTCTTCTTTACTATAAATATGCAAATAACTTCACATTTTTATCTCTATCTCTAGGCCAGACTCTCAAAAAATATACATGCCTCTTTGATATCTTCACTTGTCTTATTAATAGACATCTGAAATACATGTCTAAAACTGAACTCATATTTCCAACAAACCTGCCTACCCATGGCCTTCATCATCCCTTTTAGGTTTTACCATATATTTACGCCATTAGTCTGGGTTCTCCAGAGATGCAGAACCAATAAGTACTGTGAACCAACGAAAATATCTTTAATCTCAATCCAGCAATCCCAGAAATTCTCATAAAATGCAGTAGAGAGGAGTGCTATTCCTATTAATATATGATTGAAGCTTGTAGACAGGAAACTGATGCATAATATCAAAGGTCTATTTTCTATAGCCATTTCTGCGTGTGTTTTATCACAATATATAAGACCAGATATAACATCATATTTAACTGTGAGCACTTACAGTGCTCATTAATATCTACTCAAGGTTGAAGTGGAAAGTAAATGGTGGGGAGAAGGATATAATGGTGAATAAGCAAACTCTAGTCATTCTCGTCAACAGCCGGAAATCTAGTACACGAGATCAATCATGTGTAACACTGTAATAAAGGGCAAAAATGCATTAAGTATTATAATAGAGAATAACTAAAAATATAATTTGTATGTCTGTGGAATATTATTTATGTGAGAAATAGGAAGGAGTGGAGGTGGCAGAGAGAATTTTCAGAATTAAATCTTCAAATTAATAATAATAATAATATCATCTTTGCTTTCCTACCCATTCACTTTTCCCATCAAGAGATCCATTTCAAACAATTACGTATTTTCTTTTCTCTGTCACCTTATCTATTATATGCATTTACTATAATGTGTTTATTAATATATTCCAGTTCTTTACTTTTCTGCTTTCCTCACTAGATTTTGAGATCCTGGCTAGCAGTAATTATTTTCCCGTCACTACATCATCATTTTCTGAAGTCAAGATTTAGAATTTGGAATGATGATGACACTGAAATTTACACTCATCAACTACCCATTACACTCGCTAGATACCTTACACACATGCTTGTTCAACAGATAAGGGTAATGCTCATAGAAAAGACTTAAAATACAACTTTCCCTCCTGAAGCATATTTTCCGTATGTTCCACGGGAGTCATTTTTTCTTGACTGTCAGAGATCTGCGGCTCCAATGAAGCTAACTGGATCTGGGAGAATAGTGTGCTGCTGTCAGTCTCGGGAGCAATGTGATGAGTGTGTCGTAGAGGGGTGCCGCTCACCAGAGGTAACTGAAAGCCTTGCTGACAAGACGGCCCTACAAAAGACAACATATGAAGATAATGGAGCCAAAACAATCGCAAATCCATAGTGAAATGCCAGGGCATAACACTCCTGGACCAATTGACAGGATAAAAGAATAATTTACTAAGGTATTTCTTATCTATTGTACCTCACCCCTAAAAACACATTGAAGCTGTGTTGAAAACTACATTACAAGTTATTGCTGCTCTGAGCTTCAATAACTTGTAAAATGCCGGCAATGCACCTATTATAAATACATTGAAAAAGCATCTTAGACATTACTGCCTCCAGGAGTGGAGACCATGTTTATGGAATTGGGATGTTATGACCCCATCTGTTATGTGTGTCGAACAGCTTACCCACTGTAAAAAGGCTGCCATGCAACTCCACATATATCAGGTGGGGACAGTGGCACTTGGCAGGGGGAATAAAACAACAACAACATTTGTTTCTTAGCTCGTCTCTCTTTCTCCAAAATCTGGCTAATATACTGCTGTTAAGATAATATCTCACATAAAATATTAAACATGCTACTTCCCTAAGAGATCTTTCCTAACCCATGTTCAAAGATAGTATTAAAAATTCACTCAAATAAAAAGCATCAAAAAATGATTCACTAAAAAATAAGGGGAGAAAAGTTCCTTTTATGAATTTAAAATGTCACTCTAATTCCTGCTTCCTGCCATTTCCTATGATTAAAATAACTCTCTTCTATGTGAGTTACATCCTGTCTTCTAATCTAAGGTCCTACAGTCAAAGCTATTCACAGGAAGGCTAGTGCAACCTGGGAGCTGACTAGAAATGCAGAATCCCAGGCTCCACTCCAGACCTACTGAGTCAGAATCAGCATCTCAATAAGATCCCCAAGTGATCAATATGCAGATTAGAATTTGAGGACCACCGTTCTAGGGTCAAAGTAAAATAAAAGAATTAACCTAGGACGGGATATTACAATCTGTGTCTGCAGAGATATGTGTTGGTATTGGTATTTATAAAAAAAAGTGATATATGTTCAAATAAGTTTGTGAAACGCTTGACTAAATGAAATAAGCAGCTGTCTTTACTGCCAGACTGACACTCTATAATATAGTTATTATATAACATTATATATTATATAATAAGTTAATGCGCACTGTCATTCTCTCAGAGGGGTATATAGTATGCAAGGTTTTCTTCCCTGCAAAGAATGCAGAAGTGTCCAGTCATTCATTTGAGTGAATTATTGCACGCCAACTATATACTAGGTCTAAATTACAAAAATTTAATTTGAACTTGCTTTCACGGTGATTTTTCTAAAAAAACCCATTATATGGCTTTATGTATTTGTGCCATTATTTCAGTAATGTAGACTTCTAGATACCATTAAAAATGAACTAGACATTTATGTTCTAATGTAGAAAGATGTCCATGATATATGAAGTAAGTAAAACAAGAAATTGTGAGGGGCCGGCCCAGTGGCATAGCAGCTAAGTTCACGCATTCTGCTTCGGCAGCCCAGGGATAGCCAGGCTGGATCCTGGGCGTAGACCTACTCACCGCTCATCAAGCCATGCTGAGGCAGCGTCCCACGTAGAAGAACCAGAAGGACTAACAACTAGGATATACAACTAGGTACTGGGGCTTTGGGGAGAAAAAAGAAAAAGAGGAAGATTGACAGCTGATGTTAGCTCAGGGCCAATCTTCCTCAAAAAAAAAAAGAAAAGAAAGAAAGAAATTGTGAGAATTACATATACACACAGTACAAGTCCATTGTTACCAAGCATATATGCCAAATTGTATAATATATACGACACATATGCTACGTATACACACAAACAAGTATTGGAATAGAAAATATACAAAAAATCTTAGTGGTTATCCTGAGGGGTGCAATGAGATACTTGGAATGGGGACTTACAGTTCATGAAATTTCTTAGCAATAGTAGTAGAGATAATATTTACTTTGTGGACTTCTAAGAAGTTAAAAAAAAATGCTTTCTTTACCCATAGGCCACTATTTCTACGATGAAGTAGGTAATTTTACCAGTTGTTCATCTTTTTAGCAGGCCTTTTTGCCTTTCTTCTAGGACTATTTCCACTAGAAAAGAAAAGTAGGAGGCAGAAAACAAAATAAATTCCTCTTGATAACAGCTTGATATTTGGCAGGAGGAATATTCTAATAAATAGACAAAGTTTCAGAATTCTCCGTATGTATGTTATCTCATCCTTCCTTAAATTAAAATTAACACCATAGACTCATACAAACATTGGTTTATCAAGAATTGTGTCCAGAGGTGCCACCACCCAACTCCATGGGTCAGTCACGTTCAGGAGAAAATTAGGTCTTTTTCTTAGGGATTGCAGTGTGGTTGTTGTTGCTCTGGCACCCCCTGGTGGAGGGAAATCACACAGCTTAGGAGAACTGAGGAGGAGTCTGCAGGGAATCTGTTGTCTGGAAGATAAATGAGCTGCATCTTTCAGGTAACTTCTAAGATTGGAGCACTTTGGGATGAAAGTACATTTCGGTTACATTGATTTAGTGCTCTGGCCTTCTGATAAAGGCACTGTCGGGCCCTCTGTGGTGCCAGCTTCTCTGGACTTCCTGCGGGTTTTTAATATTTAGTGAAGCAGCTCTGTACAGCCAAGTTCAATATCCAGAGATGTAACAGATAAGGTCACAGAGGAAACCCGAGGTACCAAACTCTTAGGATTCAACACGTGTGTGTGTGTGTGTTTTCACTTCACATTTGAAAATTTTGCCCTATGTTTTCTGGGGGTAATCACAGAGCCCCCAGAAGAGGCTGTGGAAGGCAGAATGGTTGTTGCTATGAGCACAAGCTTTGAAGTCAGACAAATCTGAACTAACACTTATTATATATATCTTGATGTTCTCATCTATGAAGTCCACACGATTGAATCAACAGATTTCAGAGAACTGAGGTTTAAAAGACATAATGCATGTAGAGCACAGCATTTAGTACACGTTAAACACTTGATAAGTTAGTGATACAAAAAGGTGTTCTTTAAAATGCAAGTAAAATACTCCCTTAGTTTTAATACTAGAAAACTGCAGCTCTCTCTCCTCTATTATCTGAAAGTCAAACTGTACTAAGGGTAAAGTGTATAGATAGATGTTTCTGCAAACAGGTAGGTTTTTGGTTACCCCAAATTATCGGTGGCCTGGAAAAGACTATGTACTCTGATAATAAAATAGGGATAATCCCCTTGATCATCTCTCAGAGAATGTGCCCCGCCCCCCCAGAATTGCAATTTGTCCTCACCTGTGGGGGAGGGGGAGGAAACACTTAAAATCTCTCCTAGCTTGAGGCATCTTTCATGACCACGCTTCTGTGTTTTCATTCAAGTAGGTCCTGGAAGACAACAACTCCTCTCCCAAGAGTCAGGCATGTGGTTGACATTGCAAAGCTCTAGTAATTGGAATCACAAAAGTACTGAATCAGCCCGAGCGGCAGACAGGGCCGGAGTCTGGAGCACCGCTCTCCGAGCGCCAGCATGGATGGCCATCTGGCGCGATTATACTGACAGCTGCAACCTCTTCACTGAAGAAGAACACCTGAAAAGTCAATCCTAAGTGGACCAGCTGCGTCAGGTTCCCGCCGCAGAATCTCCCGGGAGCATCAGTGTTTATCCAGGTTTCTAAAGTGCAGATTTTACTTCCTTTGCACAAGTCAAGACCTTTTGCTGTTCAGGCACCCCTGTGTCTGCTAATCGTTTTGCATTTTCTCTAAAACTAAATTGGGTGTTTCTGAACTGAAGTTGTGTCTGTTTTCAGGGAAGGCTTTTTTCCCTCAGCATTTAGCCACTCAGAGGCTAGCGTTATGTTCACAGCGGTATATCTAAGAGGACTAGAGTCACGTCATTAGAGCAACCACAGAGGGCACCTCTTCACACCTTGATTGCTTTGTCATTACGTGGATGTGCCAAAGCCCTCAGCAGCTTTCTATTATAATGTTATAATGTTTTTGATATATGTTTGTGTAGTCTCCCTTAAGGTGTACTATATCTAAAGAATAGGGACAAATCTTTACATATATTTTCAATCTATCTGTGTGTGAAGTATTTGTAGAAGGCACTCAATACTTCTCAATACTTATTTCCTTAGGTACATGCTTATATATTTTACAAAAGTATATGAGTATGTATATATATTGCTTATTGTAAGCAAGATACTCTAATTGCTTTGCAAATATTAACTTTCGAAATTCTCCTGGGAGCCCTACTATATCCAATTACTGCTTTAACAAATTATCAAACTTAGTGGCTTAAAAGAACACAAATTTATTATGTTATTGTTCTGGAAGTCAGAATGCTAAAATGGGTCTCACTCGGCTAAAATCAAGGTGTCAACATGACTGTTCCTCCGGAGGCTTGAGAGGAGGATGTATTTCCTTGCCTTTTCCAGCTTCTAGAGGACAACCGCGTTCTTGGTCGTGGCACAATTCTCCGTCTTCAAAGCCGTCAGTGGCCAGTCACGTCTTTATCACGCTGCATCACCCTGGTCCTCCACTTCCATCACTTCTGCTCTGACTCCCTGCCTCTCTACTTCACTTTTAAGGATTCTCTCTCCATCTCAAGATTCTTAGTCACACCTACAAAATCCCTTTTGCCATGTAAGGTAACATATTCACGGACACAGATACCTTTAGGGGACCATTATTCCGCATACCACATCTACAAATATCATCGTCATTTTATATACGAAGAAATTGAGATTCAGAAGTTGAGGAATTTGTCCAAGGTCACACAGATAACTAGTGGTGGAATTTGGATTTAAACATGGGCAGTTTGGCTTCAGAGTCTGGGCCTCTAACAACTGTGCACTTTAATATTTGTTGACTAAAAAAGAGAAGGAAAGAATGAAGAAAGGAACCAGAAGTGTATTGTTTATCTCTACAGTCATATACAATAATATGCCAGCTGGTATTTAATAAATTAAACTCTATTATGTTCAGTTAAATAATGATAGTAACAAAACACCATAGAAAAGAGAGCTTGAAGACAACAGAAACCATGCCCCAAAATAGCAAACAGGGGCCACGGAGACTGATCATGTTCACTGCGCCAACTTCCTGAGAGGCTGAAAGATACTAAGACACAAAGAATCACAGTAAAAGAGATGAGTTGTACTAAAAGCAACAGTAGACAACTTTGACAAGCAGAAGGAAGTGAGGAGGCACTAAAGGGGAGATCAAAGATGCATAATAGAGTAGAAACTAAAATTAGAAGAGTATTTTAGTTGTCAATTCAGGAATGCATATAAAATAGGAATCTCTTAACCCAGTTTCCATTGCCAACTGCACAAAATAACCAAATGCATTTGACATGTAAGACTCTTTTGTGCTTGTGTTATGACATGGAACTCCAAGTTGAACTCTAGTATGACACTTTTGTCTAATTTGGAGATGAAGATAATGAGCTAAAACCAGGAAATCAAGAAATAGTAAGTAGCAGAACAATTCCAAGGCATTAATGACTTTGAAATTAACATCACTCGAGTCAGGATTCAAATTCACCACCTCCAGTTAAACAAAGGTAAAGCCAATGTGTATACATCCAAATAAGAGAGCATTCCAGGCTCCACTAGGTGGATAGTGTGTGTCACATTCTCCAAGTATGTACTCCTTTTCAGGAAAAATAACAATTCCTTTACCAAATATATTTGCATCTTTTCAACAAATATTTAGGAACGCTCTTATATGGTAAGTATTGTGTTTGGATGCATAGATAAAGAATGTCATGTTCCCAGTCAAATGCAGTGTTTAAGTTGTGAGAGGACTATTTTAAATAAAATACACATTTATAACATTGATTTATAACATTGATTTATCTTATTTCCAAAGCAGTATGTATCCACTATAGATAATTTAGAAAATATACATAAATAAAAAGAATAAAATAGTAATGATCTATCATCCTACTAATCAATAAAACATCTTGTTAATAAATGCTAACATTTTAAATTATTTCTATAGACTTGTCCTTATACATCTGCATTTTTAAGAAAAAAATTGACTTACATTTTAGAAACTATTTCAACCTTTTTTAAAAAAGGTAACGATGTACTTTGAACAAAATGTTTATGGACATTTCCCCATATCATTAAATACCATCTTGTCTAATGGCTCCATACTGTTCTGTTGTAAATGCACACCCTAATGCATTTAGCTAAGCCAATTTTGTTTGCAATTTAGTGAAGAATTTAGTCATGGAACTGTAAATTTCTCTAAAATGTTTTCTCCACAAGACCTGCAGTGACACAGTTCCATGATATTTATCACCACTTTCTGCCAAACTGTATTATAGCATTTCCAGTATCTTGAAATTTCATTATAATGGATAGAATCTTTAAATATAGAACTCAGGAAGAGTTTCTAATGAAAAGTCCCATTTTTAACATGTTAGGCCTCGAAATGTAATCAATAACGATCACTTTAGAAAAGATTTCTAAGACATTTTTCCATTGTTTCTCCTCATTGTATTTGCATGATTGCTCTAAGATTACTGACTATAAAATGTAGTTCAACTTTCTTCCCTTCACCACCACTGCTGTTTCTTCAAACCAGTGAAAGATACTATGAAAAATGTGTTCTGTAATCAACAAACAGGTAATTTCCTATGAAAATGTCTTTGGGATACTAAACTGTAGATAGAATTCTAAGCAGTAGTCAGAGATAAAATATGTCATGTGATAAAAGCTTTAAGTCATTAAATATTGATACTGCTGTCACTGTTTAATCTTGGATGGTATGGGGAAATTATCTGAAAATCCAGAAAAGAGAATCAACACATGAAAATACTCTTTTCAAATGAATTCTGTGTTTGTTGCCTTACAACCACAGAGCAATTTGGATCCATAAATAAACACTTCAATGGCCCTAATGTCTCTCATTTTTACAAGAGAAATAATCTTCATACACAAAAACCCAAGAGTGTGTGTGTGTATGTGTGTGTGTGTGTATTTAAATTTGTATGATTAAACCTAAGACAATTGGGACATACTAGATTTATCATTTTTTCCTTAAAAATACAAGCATTTGATATACTTATTGTAGACTAAAATTAATTTTTCAAAAAAAAATAAAGAACCCTAAGTACTCAAATTTAGGGTTGGATTCAATAGAATCTTTTTAAACTGCAAAGAGTATAATTAAGATCAGTTTATTTTTACAGGTCATTTAAATAGCTACATAAAACATCTTATATAGTTGTAAAATCTCTAATGGAAAAATAATACTTCAACTCATAAAATTGATAATTCAAATATCACACTATGACACTTCATAGTAAGGTAGTTTCAAAGTAGAATTAAGATATGTAGCAATACCATAAACTGCAATTAAAAATTATTCCTGATTAAATTTCCAATAAAACTTGCAGATGACATCTCACTGTTAAAGAGTGAGATGAAGGATACTGGTTCTGATTCTCAGACTCTTCTACTAGCTCTTCATCCAAGAGTAGGCTCAAGCTGTGAATTTGTTTTGGGTGAATGGATAAAATAGATATTTCTCAAGAGTCCCTGTCTGCTAATAAATGCGTACTTCACAAAGGACCGGAGAATTGTCCCTTGCTATATCTCAGCCTTAGTGTTGGAAGCTTTATTTTTTTGTTTGTTTTGTTTTTTCACTCCAAGAATTACTGCGGAGATTTTTGACTCCTGAAAAACTGCTTCTTCCCCTAAGAGGCAGGGTTAAACCTTTAGTTAGCCATTCCATGGTCCTAGGAGTTGTCCCCTTTCGCAAAAGCTGGAACTCCATGCTCAATATCTCAGCCTCCATGTCCTTGTTTTAAAACTATAGGTCTGGACAGCTGAAGTGGAGGGCATTATTTCATTTATCTTAATCGCTAGAAGACATGCATCATCTACATAAGTGGGGGTGGGCGTGGGAGGGCAGACTGGACACTGCCACAGCGATGGGTTATAATGGACTTTCAAACCAGGACCTGAGTGTACGAAGTGCACAGAACTAGGGCTCTTTGTATGCCTTTAAAAACTAAATCGAGCACACCCCCTACTGCAGAGAAATATTCATTATTATTCTTTAATACCCCAAGCACCAGAAAAAATATATTTTGAATATCCTGAGTTTATCTTTCCTTCTAGTATCAGCAGGCATAGCGTGATGACATGGTTTGCTAATGAAGCAATTCCAAGGGACCACACAATATCACTCTGCCAACACAGCCACGGCTACTGCTTTCCCGAATTCTCAGGCTAGTGTAAATGGCTTCCACTTTGAGTGCCTCTAATGTGACAGATGTGGTGCTAAGTGCCCAACACACATTGCCTCTGAGCATCTTGCCACATCACTGAGAATTGTAAGTATATTCAAAATGGAGGCTTATGGAGGTGGTTGGCTCTGTCTCTTTCTGTTCCCAGGGCCTCTGTCACTTCACCAGGCCACACCGCCTCCGTCCATTTATACAAACCATGGACTGTGTTCATTAATGCGATGTGCCTGCCCCTTTCACTAAAAATAAGTCATCTAGCTTTGGGAAGCTGGCTGGATGCCAATGTCAGGGCCTCAGCTCCAACACGTCCCTCTGTGCACCTGTCACACAGAGAGACTTGAGACTCTGAACTTGTATGCTTCCCTGCAAAACCTCACACAGCCTCACATCCAAATTCTCAGCCTCGGTAGTACCTTGTCCAACCTCTCATTACAGCCATACAACTCTGCGTTGTCATCGTTTATAGTCCCATCTTCTCGTTAAATGCAAGGGACTTGAAGATGTGATTGAGCCTGTCATCCTTGTGCTCCCAGTTCTTTATACATTGACCAGGAAAAAATAGATATTAAATAAATAATTGTTGAATGAATCACTGTGTCTCCTCCAGGAAGATTTACTGTGGAGGGATGTGGGCTGCCCCCTGGCAGGTCTAGTCTAGAAAGGACGTCTGACGCTGCAGATTGTTGCTTGGAGCGGTCTCTGAATCCAGCGTGATTGTTTCAGCTTTTCCCCCTTAATCAATATTGTCTTACACATATATCACCTCACTCAACCCAGCGGCCCCACAACTTACTTCCTCTGATAGCTCTCCTTTCAAATACCACATTTACAATTTGGTGCAGATCAGAGAGACGCAGATTTGGTCCTTGTAGCTCAGGGTCTGTGATGTTCAGAATCAGTTGGTAAGAGTTCAGGAGAACAGAAAAGTATGAAGTTGAATTGTCTAAAGGTTTTATGGCTTATTCAAATGCAGTACTGAAATACTTCCATGTATACGTGAGAGAGGGAGGGAGAGAGAAGGGGTACACAGCAACAGTAAAGCACTAATGGGTTTTGGAAGGTGAGAGGTGGAATTGTCCATATGTAGCTGTAAGAACTGAGAACTCTTGTAATGGCAGGAAGACACAGGAAAGGTAAAGTCTCCAGTAAAGGGCAGTACTGGGAAAAGATGTGTAATCAAATGATAAAGTTAAAGCTGAACTAAACTTCTAGAGTGATTAGCATATATAAGAGAAGTATATTCAAAGATGTTTATCATAGTGAATCAGGGACCTCACCATTCTCTATGTGATGAAGTATATCAAGAATATTATATTTCTAAGGTTTTTCTATTTTTAAGATATCTGTATATTAATAGTGTATCTAGATGGTATCAGCTGAAAAGAATGTAGCAGGTTCTTTTTCATTGATTAAGTAGAGCTCTAGGGATTTTGGAAGGCAGAGAACTAGAAAGAAATGAAACCAGTTAAGTTATATAAAATTATGTCACCTAAGCAGCTCTGCTACTACCTCCACTTCCTTTTTATCAGAATTCTTGGTGAGAGATTTTAGAGAAAAAGATACTGTTGCCAAAACAAAGGAATGAAAAATAAGATCTAAAAAGTGTATCTGTCAGGGTCCAAATAGGAAGAGAAAAGCCTTTGAGTATTTACCACAGAGAGCACAGATATTACTCAGGTAACAGAAGAGCCTGAGAAATCAAACCAGTTTCAGGGAAGCAGCCCAGAGAACAGCCCCTGCACTGAACCTCTACCGCCACGCCCAGGCTGTGAGGACGAAAGGAAGAGATTCACTAAAAGAGCCTAGGACCTGGGTCACCTCATCTCTCCTTCCATTTCTTGCCTTCACCTTCTCTGAAAATCACATTTTTCAGACTGACCTTTTTTAAAGAATCTTTCTAGCTCTGTAAAAAGTCCTTGTGAAGACGCTGATCAATTCAAATAAGTTTCTCCACTTGTGTCTGAAATTCTCTGTGGCAGAGTGAGAACGTCGTGCTGATTAAGGATTGGGTCGTGTGCTTACACGGGCTCAGGACTAGGAGTGAATTACGTTAAAGATGTTGCTGTTATGTGTTAGCAAATCCACTCAAACTCCTGGAGACCCTGTGAGTGAGCGATGTCCACACTGTCCTGTCCTCAACAGCCCTAGTCAGCTCCTGTAGACTCGTGCCTGTGGCTTCCTGTATGGGGTCAATCCATCTCAAATTTGGTCTTCCTCTTTTCCTGCTGCCTTCTACTTTTCCCAGAATTATTGTCTTTTCTAAAGAATCCTGCCTCCTCACAATGAGCCCAAAGTAGGACAGGCTCGATGTTATCATTTTTGCCTCCAGCGATAGTTCAGGCTTAATTTGCTCTGGGACCCACTTGTCCATCTTTCTGGCATCCAGGGTATCCGTAGAGCTCTCTTCCAACACCATATTTCAAATGAATCCATTTTTTTTCTGTCAGCCTCTTCACTGTCCAACTTTCACACCCATACATAGTCATTGGGAATACAGGGTGTGGATAATCCTGGTCTTAGAATCTAGTGACACTTCCTTTCACTTGATCTTTCCTAATTCTTTTATTGCTGCCCTTCTAAGTCTCTAACAAAACTACAGGTCTGAGATTAACATGGAATAGGGGTGGGAGGGTGGTAGTTGTTCTACAAAAGAAAGCATTTACTACCACCAGAAATATTCATATTCACTACCCAAAGCTTAGATCCTCTCAGAGCTACATTCTATTCATAGCAAACCAACTAACCACCCACTCAAAAAGCATTTTGGAAAGCAAGTGAGGGAGATATTGAATTAGAGATAACCTTGAGTCCCTCAGATATGTAATGTTATAAAAAAATTATAAACCTTTGCTATTTAACTAGTATTAGTAAGGCTTTGTAACACTTGTATATGACACATACCTGTATATTGTGACCACGATTGAAATTGGACATTCTAGAGAAGCATAGTAGCAACTCTACGTCTTTTCCCAACAATATCAGCATTACCCAATGTTTTAATTGCATGGGAATCAAAGTGTCCAGAACTAAAGTGTGGAGGGAGGAGGTGGAGAAACGGGGAGAAGCAGACTCCCTGGCTTATTTCTGACTTCAGCAAGTAGCAGCAATTGCCAAATCAGAAAAAGAGAAGAAAGAGCAAGAAGTTGAAGGGAGGGAGAGTCATCCCCAGCGTCAGCAGCTGTTCTGAAGGGGCCACCTTGATGGCCTCAGTACAGAAGAAGGAAGAGGCTCCCTGGATGCACCAGTGGGAGCTGGCTTTTCACCTAATTGGGCAGTGACATACTCATGTGAGAGACGCTTACAATTACAGGTGATACACACTGTAAATGTCAGCTGAATCAAAGCTTTATCTCTGAAAAATATGCACCGTATCCAGTGTTATGAAATTATGGCTTATTTTCTTATATTGCAGAGTTTATATTTTCAGCAGTATTTGGATGAAAAACTGAAAAGAAGCTTCAAAAAGTGATTAGAAATCAAGACTGTATTACAGGAAAATGAACATAAAATTTGCTAACAGCTCTTCATCACCTACATCATGCATAAATACCACAATAATAATACACATGACAGAGAGTATCTGCTTAGTTATCACAAAATTGCAATTCTTGGAAGTTTTTCATTTTAAATTTCATTTCAGAGGAATAAAAATAACACAGCAGTAAAATTAAATAGCAACGCAAAATAATGAGAGCAGTAAAAGGCATTCATTATATGAGCAGGAAAGTGTTAGCATATTTTTAAGTGAGATTAGATTTGCAATACATGGAAGGTCAATGAGGTAAATAAAGAAAAGATGGACTAAAAGGCATAGATTTCAATGTTGCATGAACTTTTTTGTAGGTGGACAGAAATGATATCTACAACTAAAAGATATGTTTGAAAGCATTTGTTAATTGTGTTTACTATGATTTCTAAAATAAAAAATATCTCCAAAAATGAAATTGACTTCACCATCATTGATTATAGTATAAAATGTTTTCAAATTAATTATTACTCTGTATTGTCTAAACCACTGCCTATAGACATTTAACCTAGAATCATGTTGTAGAAAAATGTCTGAATTCATAATCAGTCATCAGCTTTGAGCGTCCATAGTATATGATTGTGACTCGTCTGTGAACACTGAGAGACCAAATTCTTCTCAATACTTACTTGAGTTGATACTGTTTGCTGCACATTAAGTTATTCTAGAGAAAGAGAATTTCTTACCCAGGAAAGTAGGCAGCTCAAACTAAACCAAAAAAATATTGGTAACTGAAAATCCATTTGCATAAATTTGGATGCCCAACTTTGGAAAACAAAATGTAGAGATGATAGTATGCCACACTTTGAATCAATGAGTTTGTTTTCTGTACCTACCTGATAATTAATAAACTCTAGAAATAATACAGATTTTTAGGACAAAGCTCTATACAGAAGGAACAGCTACACTATTCCCATTTGCTTCAAGATATAGTTGTGGTCTTATTTTATCCTTGTCCATATATTCAAATCAATATTTGTCCATCTTAGTCCATTTAGTCTAATTTTTGGCCAAATAAAATAACAGCATATGCCAATTTGTCACCTAGAGGTTTAGTTCACATGTCGGGCAGAAATCACCAGAGGCTCTTCCTGGAGAAAAAAACATCACCCAAGTTGGAAAATAACCATGATCTTATTTCTTTTTTTGCTTCGTATTTGTTTTTGCACCACTACTTTTACAGATGAAGCCCTAGTCTCCTTGATAAAATTTTAGACTTCAAATTTAATCTCTCAAAATAAAACTTTCCCCAATCTCCATGAACAGTGTAAATGTTTGATTTTGTTTATACACATAGATTGGAAAGTAAAACTAAAATTGCAGCACCATATTTCCAAGGAAATGATTGCCTTTCTTCTAAAAAATAAGTTATTTTGATCTAGAATTTTCGTGTCCTTGCAAGAATTTAAAAAAGTAATACAAAATATAAAATATACAAGAGTACGAAAAATATAGAAAGCATTCTTGGTGTAGATTTACCATGGAGAATTTTGGTAGAACACAGAAAAAGTCCATAATATAAAACTCAAATGCAAGAAGGTTAAGCTGTTATTAAATTTGATTTATGTTACTGATGTAGGAATTATTATGGGAAATGCCATATAGACAAATAATTTTTCTGATGGTCCAGAGTTGATTTTTCAAGAAATATAATGAAACTAAGTCTTAAATAAAAGATCGAGCTACTGAAGAAAATAGTGACTTGGAAAGGGCTTTTGTAGCATGAATATATTTTCCTTAACAAAATAAACAAATATATGAATAACAGTAACTTGAATTTGGTGGAGAATAACAAAATATGAATCAATAAAAAATACCAAGTGGAGAATGATTTGCAATTAATAAAATTTATTACCTTGAAATAATGTTATTATGCATAGCCCCCAGAGTTCATCAATTTAGGTACTAGTTACCTCCCCATGGAATCCTGTTAATTTTTAATCACTAGGTGTTTGATCCTTAATTGTCTATAAAGGCAGATAATGACATCTTACCTAACTCAGAAGAATGGAACAAATAATTTTTGGTATTAGTAATTCTATAAGTAGAAGTCAGTTTAAGAATTGTTTAGTGGATTGATACAAATAATTTACAATAAACACATTAACTGCATAGAGAGAGGTATTACATGTTAGCTGGATGTTTTTGGAAGTTATAAGTTTTTTGTTTGTTTTGTTGAACATGTATGTTGTTCTCAGGCATTGCTCTAGGTGCTGGAAATATGAGAGTAAATGACATTAAATAGTTTTTGCCATCATGAAGTTAATTAGGTGGGTGAGTCAGAAAATAATAGGGAGAAAATACGTAGATAGGTAGTGAGAGATTATCCCAAAAGAATTAATTCTGATAATTGAATGGAGAGTGCCAGCATGGTAGACTGGCTGTTTAGGTGACCTCTGAAGACTACATGGCAGGAGAGAATACACCATGCTTGGCACTAGAAAGAACGCACCATGAATAATACCTGATCCGTGACCCTGCCATCCTCAGTGTCTCGGAGAAAAGACAGGCATGTGTTCAGTTACCCAAGGGACATGTGGTAAGTGACAGAAAGGTAAACTAAGGCCTCAGAAGAGATATAGGGGGTGAAAAATTTTTCATCTTGAATGAGAGGAGTTTTATGGAGAACATGGCATTGGAGAAATGTACTGGAGAACCTGGGTATGTAATCTTAGAGGGAATTTTAGGTGGAAAAAGCCATAAGAACAGAAATATGGGTATGGAAAGTCAAATCTGCAGTGTCATCGATAGTGGCAAGCCTGTGCTTTTGAATAGTGACCTTATTATTTAGAAATGGTCAATTTGAACTAGAGCTAATTCTAGCTTATTGGAACTTCTTTGGTCAAAATAAAATGTAATGAAAGCAGAAATGTGGTTTCTCATGTAGTTTGTAAGTGAATAAAAATACATTCTCTAATTACATACTTTTTATTGTTCTTGTTTCTACTACCTGGATAGAATGATCATGACAAGAAAAGCTGTCATATGGGTAAAGAAAACAAGAAGAAGTAATAAGGGGATATTTTTGTTGTAGAATAATTACAGAAATAACCACAACTATGAGTAAAATGTGCTTAGGTTTGCTTTGATGGCAAAAAGCATAATGGCTAAGGGAATGGCACGCAAAATCACGTTTACTTCTAATTTAAAATGAATGTATGTATCTATTCTCATGCTTTCTAGAGATTATGGTCAAAATAAATGACAGGAGTCATAGGACTGTTTAGAAAAAATTAAACTTTACCTAGAGTGGTTTTGATAAAGATATCCAGTCTTGACAAAGATAAAGATATCCTAAACTCAGAGTCCCTCTCCTAAAACGCAGCCTAATGCATGTGCAGACATCCACCTGAGCCCATCCGCATCAACCTGTGGGACTTAGGGGCCAGGGGAACCTCTGCAAATGGGCTCAAGATCATACTGCTTTCTGTGCCACGCCTAACAAAGTCCTTAGTCTCCGACCCGGGAATCTTGTATCTTTTGCCAGTGTCATGAAACTGTGGCAGGCTAATTTGTTAGCTTGCAAGTAAGGTAAAACATCACACTCTGCATGGTTCGTTACATGGAGTTAAGAGGATAAGTGGATCTGTTCACAAGAGTTACCTGATACAACACTCTAGACCCACCGACCGGAATCTCTGGGGGTAAAGCCTGAAAACCTGAAATATCATCAAGCTCCCCAAGTAATTCATACATACGCTTCTAGAACCACAATTTTAGTACGCTATTCACTCATCAGCTCTTCAAACTAGTTAAATGTCTTTTCCTATGCAAAGTGTGGAAAATCGGTGAATGCAGACTCCACAGAGGTTGTCATATTACAGCCAGCAGCATCGCAAAGTGAAGTCTTCTCTGTCCCAGAGTTCAAAAATTGTTAGATTTTTCTAACTAAGAATTTCCCCTAAGCCCCTTGTCTTCTGAAGGAGCAAACACCTTCTTCTGGTTCATGGGGGTAGAGCTCCTAAATTGATGTTGAAAATGCTCACTTGACAGTTATTAGATATGACAAGGTGATTGATCTCATTTACTTGGACCCAACGGACAGATGACATGAATCTGACAGACTTAGTTTTCTGATTTAATTTGCTCTTTTTTTTTCCTTATTTCTTTGTCTCTCCATTACCTTTGTCCACATATTCCTGCTTCTCTGGTCTGGAGTTAAATCATTCTTCCATTTTTTCTATTTCCTCCTACAGACTTTCTGCCCTGGAACAATTCAGTACTTTTGCACATCTATTTTTATCCGTTATGTATATTTTGCTCTTGTTTACAGAAAATGGGCAACACAAATGTATCCCAGTAAACATAATCTGTTCATCAGAAGGCCTGTGATCTTAGCAGAAGTAGGAGTTCCTCTAACCTATCAGAAACTTATCTGGAGAAGGTACAATACATGTTGTGGAGTCATGTGTAAAGTTATTGTTCCCAAAGGAAGACCTGGAGATGAATACTGCCTATTGCCATAATAGAAAACCAATCTCTTCAGTGCCCTGGGTATTCCAATTGCTTATTCCAGCAACCTGGGCTGTCACCCCCAAAGCAGCTCTTCTATAGTTCTTTTTGGCTTCAGTGACTTTGAAATTAATAGACTGTTATCAAAGCACACATTTGCAGTCTGCAGTGGATAAAAAGGGATCATTTAAACATGATATTTTGAAGAAGAACACTCTGTATTTAATATAGTGTGGGAAAGCAGCACTAATGCCATCTCTCAGTGGTTCTTGCCAAGTAAATTGATTGTAAGGGTCACAGTGGTCAATTCTGATATCTAAGTAATTCTGAAACCATGGCAGGCATTATCCAATAGGATCAACCTTCAGAAAAACACTATAAATTAATCAAAGTAAAAAAAAAAATCTTACAATAAATATTAAATATTTTTAAGGCTAAATTGTTTCTGTATAAGCTCAGTTATGTGTTTCTTTTTCACCACCTATCAGGTTCTGAAGTTCAGGCCTGATTTTTTTTTAAATTAATGTCTTATGTTGCGATGAACAAGAGTGAAAAGAAACATAGATTTTTGCTATTCTATCTTCTTTCAAAAGATTACTGAACCTTCTTTAATCATTCATGAAGCATTCAGTATTTATCACCTTGGCAGAGAAAGCAACATGGTTTGAGTTTAAAATTAAATTATTGGAAATAAACAATCTTTAGCCATCTTTACATCCTACCTAGACAGGTGAAGAATAGAGAGCACAGAGTTATTAACATGTGATCTGCACACACTTATGTCTTCCTACCTGGTCTAGTCTTAGAGCAGAATGGAACAGACCATGGGGTACTTTAAATTCAGCCTGGAGTTCTTGTGATAGATTATCACAGTCTCAGTTTGGAAAGTGAGGAAATAGAATGGGATTTCTCCCCCAGATTATAGTCAGTTGCATTTTGTTCTTACTGCTTTGTAGTTGATGGCATTTTATTGTATATAAAAGAAACATCAAAAATACAAATTTATCCCCCTCACAACCATGTAGGAAATATCTTCCATTTACTTCACGATATTAATAACATATGTCTATCATGTCTTAAGAAAAACAATGAGTTCAAATATGCTCCAATTTTAATTTAATAATTCTCTTTCACGATGTAATTACCTACAAATTTCATTATGCTTTTATAAGTAAGAGCCTTTAATCACACTACAAGGCATTTGAACAGGTGTATACATATTATAACATTGTTAAACCTTGGGTTTTAGTCTACTGGCATTTAGGTAATGAGTCAACTGATTTTTGCATTTGATTTTACTTGATCGTGTTAAGAAAATCAATTTAGGTAATGTGAGATAATCGTTTTTAAGAGGCATTCATTAAAAATACATACCTTCTATTAATATACATTTATTCATTCTAATTTAATTCTAAAAAAGTCTGCTTATATTTTATGAAGTACAGTAAACTAAGAGTTAAGAATGTGTGCTCTTATGTCAGAGGTTGTTTCAAACAGCCACCCTACTATTTAACAGTAGGGACATCTCAGATATGTCACTTAAACTCTGAGTTTCAGTTGCCTTATCTGTAGAAAATTATAAGGGGAAAGTCTTCACCTCCAAAGATTGTGATGACTGGATAAGCATGTGTGGGGGTGAGGGTTCTATCATGGTGCCTGGCATTTGGTGATTGTTAACTATGATCAATTGGTATTTTTAACCTCTTTTTAAGATGTATGAGGAGTTTTGCTACTTCACAAAATTGGGGTTCTCATCCTGATGTGTATAAACAAGACAATTAATTATGGCATCAGCCTTTGCGGAGAGAAATCAGCTTTTATTCTGCAAGATGGCTCTCCAGGGAGACAGCAGGTATGTGCCCTCCGATCTGTCTCCCTGATTCAGGATTTGAGGCAAAATTTAAGAGGTTAGGGAGAACAGGCTGGCACATCGAAAAGCTGGTGGGACAGGTTTTGATTGGTGGGCTTCAAGCAATTATGGTAAGGTTTTAGACATTTATGACAGGGTTCTAAACATTTATGATGGGGTGGGGAAGAAATTATAACACCAGATCTTCCTGAATGAGGGACCCCTCCCTTCTGATAAGAGTCCGACTTTCGAGTTCTGGTTGAGTCCTGGTCCTTGGGTCCCATGGGGAGGAGGATCTTTGGTTCCGAGGTCCTTTCAGGTCACAATTTCTTCTTTTATGTATGCCCTGGCTATATGACTTTGCAGTTTTTCTGAGAGGCAATTCTTAACCACTCTTCATAAGAGATAGGGTCAGTTGAACTGGTGCTGGAGGGCCCGCGGTTACAGTTTTGTGTTCAATGGTATCTTTTAAATTTGTATTTTTAACCAGTAACCTATGAAGTTTAGTATGCTGCATTTTTTGTTTAATAATAAATGAAATAGAAAGTTCTTAATATTTCATTGAAATTGAAACCACAAATAGAAGTTAAATTTACAAGATTACCATTTTGTAGATTGTGAGGATTATTTTTTTAAATATAACATTTGAGTTTAATAATACAGCTGAGCTCTGAAATAAGAGATTTCTAGAATATGTTGTGAAGCCTTCTTCACCTCTCTTAGGCAGAATCAATAACCTCTTCTCTTTGCTTCCATTATGCCTTTTGCACAGCTTTATCAAATGCTTTAGCACAAGCTTTACCACTTTACAAGTACTGTTTTCAGTGTATCTATTTCATCATATTGTGAGTAATCTGAGGAGAGATGTCTTATTCATTTATATTAGCCCATATTCAACACTACCTTGATAATATAGATATTCAATAAGTGTTGTAGAATAAACTATATGATTTGGATTTATGACATTAAAAACTGAAAATTTACCATTGTATCACTTTACTGCTTTATTTGTATGGTCATCATTAATGCCATTAGCCAAACATCTTAAGGCATATGTCAGGCCTGAACTTGCCATCTCTCTGGTGATGAGGTTGAACCTTTTAACTAGTGTTAGCCAACAAGAAGACATGATAAATGTCTACACTGAGCCTTTAATTGTCGACATAAGATCTTCCAGATTTAATGGTTCTCTTTGTCAGGGTGTACTGCCCTCTCTGCCTGGGGCCCTGAGGGCCTGAAATGAATAGGGGTCCTGCTGATACTGCCTATGACCATGTAATGTTAGAGAGAAACAAGTATTTTTGTATTAAACTGACTTTTAGATTTTTCCCTGACTTTAATTTACCCTATCCTATATTCTGATACAATGCTGCACGATGTTAGGCAGAATTCTAAAAAATATATAAATATGACAAGTTAAAATTGTTCAAAAGAAGAAATTAGGTGGATGACAAACATGGATTTAGAAAAAAGGCTACAAATACAATGGGCTTAAATTCCTGCTCTACGGAAGCCGTGTGTCTCCTTCACTGAGAAGCAAGGAGACCTTCTTGGTCTTTCTTAGGATAGTAGTCCAAACAGATAAGGGACAAATATACATTACCAAATATAATTATGTATTTCCTAAAATATAAATTGTATAGTAATACTTAAATTAAAAATCTACGTGTGCATATTAGAAGATAATCTATAAAAGTGAACATGGATATGTAAAGGTGATGACATTAAGAGTGATTTATTAAAGTTGTAATGATCTTAGGTGATTTCCTTTCTTACATAATTAAAAAAAAAAACAAATATTTCAGAGCTCTCTTGTCTATTCCCCTAATGTTTGTAAAATATCTTTCAAATCTTAGGAACTTTAAAATAATACTTTCAATCTGTGGAAACAAATCGAAGTATGGACAAGGTCCTTTGCTTTTAACATCACTGAGAGTTTTAGCTACATTAAAAAAAAAAAGAAACCATTATTAAAACCCATACAAATCCATAATTTTTTCTAAGGGAATGAGTGAATATCTTAGTGTATCCCACATTCAACAAGGGAGAAAAAGTTTAGCAGGACATCTGCCAAATTGTATTTCATCTGTTTTATATTCATTAAAGGATATTTTATATCATAATTTATGTTTCTTCTTACACATTTTCAATTCAATTATTCAATTTGGGCTTAACATAATAACATCTAAAGTTATATAAGAGAGAAGTAGAATGATAGAAATCACGTAAGGAAATATTTTCGCATAATGTGGCAGAACCCCTTAAAAAGGAATAAATTAAATGTGCTTAGGCAACTATAGATTTTTTGCCTATAAACCTACTAAAAAGTCTATAATGAAACATTCCCAGTTATCTATTGCTGTAGAAAAATGCACTCCAAGTCGATGGCTTAAAGCAATAGCAATCGCTTATCTTGTTCACCGTTCTGGGGGTTGACTGGGCTCAGCCAAGCAGTTCTCACTCTGAAGATGGCTGGAGTTGTGGACATCTTGAAAACTTTCTCACTCACATTTCTGGCCCCTAACCTGGAAAGACCAAAAAGCTGGGGGCAAGAACAGCTGGGGCTTCTCTCCACCTCTCTCTGTATCCATATATGTCTCACTAAGTGGTCTCTCCATGCAGCCTCAGGGTAGCTGGACTTCCTACGTGGTAGCCAAAGCTTCCCAGAGCAAGTGTCCCAAGAGAGAGCAGCAGAAGCTTCATACACGACCTGGTCTAACCTGCTCTCGAAAGTCACCTGGAGCCACTCCCACTGTATGCTATTTGCTGAGGCCGTCAGAAAGGCTCATACACTCAAGGGGAGGAGACACTGTTTCTGCCTTTTAATGGAAGAAGTGTCAAAGAATTTGCAGACATATTTTTAAACTACCTCAGATCAGCATCATAGGATGAGACAGCCAGTACAATGAAAATGTGAGTTTGTGAAAATCCGCAAGCCACAGTCTTGTAGGAATTCTGTCTCATCTGAAATGAGTCACTGAACAGCATCGCTCAGTCCACTGAAGCAGGGTCTTCACAGTGAGCTCCTGGCGGCTGAACTCCTCAGCGAGAGCAGTTTTACTGCGCAAGCAACTCGGAATCACCTGATGCTTCCCCTGTTCCCTCAGCAGCTGGGGAATTGATTGTCTCGAATTTCACGTCCATTCAAAGCAATGGTGTGTTATTGACAGTGAGATGTGCATGCTTGGCATTTAGAAATCCTGCAAGGCAGCTAGCTGTTTGGTTTCTTTTGAACATTAAACTGATTACAGAAGATTAAATATAATATTTGTTTCAGAGCAAATAACACAGGACTCGGCAGATTGTACAATTAGAGTTTTGGAAAAGTGGTTAAAAGAGGATGTTATCCTTTGTCAAATGGCAAAGTGATCTACAAAGTGGATTTTTTACCATTTAACCAACATCTGAGCAAAGCAACTATTGATTTTTTTAAAGTTGGCTGCCATTTAAATGGGGCAATTAGTTAAAGACTGAGAATAAGCAAAATCTTGCGTTGTTACTGCTGTTAGTGACCTGTGACTAATTTAAATCTTTAAAAAGGCACCGACTCTAAATCTCTAGAGATAAAGCTCAGAGGAAATTTGTCAGGGCCAGTGTGCCTAAAGTTACAGGAGAAAACAAGCTCCCTCCAGATCTGCCTTTTAAGGCTAATAACATTCTAATTATAGAGAGAGGATGGTTGCGCTACCAGCTGAAAGCATTTTGTGGATTTAAAAAGCAAATTGAACTGGAGAAACAGAGCTAATGTAACTGTAGCATCTGTGGTTCTCACGGTTTTACTCAGCCGAAACCGACGTACCCACCAAGGTGACCCAGACTGTGAGGGGGTTATGTTATCTGGAAAATATCAAAAACTCACAATCACGTCAAAGAATATTAGAAATACCACCTGACTTATGAAGTACTCCCAACAAACTTCAAATTTGATAGTATTGCCTCCTTTTCTACATTTGTTACATTTGACAAGTTGAGGTAATTACTTGACTGGCATATTTATAATTACCTCTTGTGCCATGAAGTTATTTTTCATACATAATTTTCGTGACTAGAACCCTTGCTCTGCTCAGGAGTCGTGCATTTTAAATCTTGCTCTGTGGTCTTGGGATATCACTTGACCTTCTAACCTTTGTTTCTCTCATAATCTCTAGGAGAAGGGCAGTTACAAAATTCAGGGTTGGCTTAAATTTTCATCATTTTGAAGTAAAAATAATTGTGGCTTTTATTAATACAATATATAAAACATATTGTAAATGCTTTTCCTCTCTAAACACGTCATTGCAACCGGAAATTTTAGGCTATATGGACCAAGAAGAAACGATTTGGAAACCAGTGAGTAGTTTTTCAAAAAACAGTTTACTTGTATTGCTTTTACCTTGGAAAATGACTTTTTTGAGCTGTGAGGAAGAATTGGAATGAAAGCAGAAATGAGGACATAGCATCCTTTCTAGGGAAGCTGGAAGGCAACATGGAAGAAATGAAGATTCTGGTAAAAATTGTGCTTCTTTTCTCTGATGTCCTTCTGTTCTGAGTTTAATCTTTAAAGGTTAACTATGATTTTTTATAGATTTTATCTGACAACTTTCAAAACGAGGTACAAAAGGAAGGATAATTTTTGGTCATCATGATTTCTTTTTTTAGAGGATATATCCAGGTGGTTGGCGAAATATAATTAAAAACAAAATCTTATGACCCTGAAAAACCTGTCCATGAAGGTAGAAGAGAAAGAAGACAGTTTTATTACTGAATAAGCATTAAAACCAGAATGTGATGCCCATCACAGGCAATCTGCTAAAAGATTGCAAAGACAGAAAGAAATCTTACCGTTATGTGGCCAGGCTGATACCACTCATAACATATATGTTCCCAGGGTACACAACAACTAGCTCTCAAGAGATCATCACAGCACCATTTGTCACACACAGTTCATCCCAAATTCACTTGGTAGTCAAGGCGACCACCTGTGTTAACTAATTAGCTTTAACCAAAGGAAAAAAACTTTTCATATCTTTATGACAATAGGTAGTTTTGCAACTTGGAGCAGGGGGCCCGCCAAAGTTAGGCTCCTACACCCCCAGAGAGATTGGGAGATAGGGGCATGATCTTTCTTGATGATTATGTTTCAAAAGAATGGTTCCCAGGCCCTTCAGAAAGACATTTCTGAGTCCTAAAGCAGGCCAGAGGCTTACTTAGCTTTTTAAAAGACTTACATATATTTCAAAAGACTGGGAAAGAACTTAGAAGTTTTGTAAAGTCATTGCTCTAAGAAAAGGGAGGGGAGGTATCTTCCCTTATCTTAAATGAGGGGAATTAAGTGTCTTAATTTGTATTTGCCCTTACAAGGAAAGTGCGTTCTTAGAGCTGAGAGAGAAATGACCAATTATATGGTACAAATTCGTCATCTATAGATGAGAGGATTAAGAACCAGAGTATAAAAATGACTTTCTGTGGGAGGGCAGGCCCTTATTCCCACTCCAGTGTGCTTTCCATTCACTGTGACTCCCTCCAGAAACAGGCCCTCGGCCACAGGAGAAGGTAGTACACCTGGAGTGGACTGTTGCCTCCAATTTCATCACTTTTCTTCCCACTTTAGGCCTCTGCTTCCTTGATGAGCTCCCCAATCTCCAGCGCTCACATCTAACACTCATGGTAACAGGAACCAATGGAGAGGCACACCGAGGCCCAGTCTGTTCTTCCACGGGTTACAGCAGTAAAGGTCCACATACTGGCAACTTTGCAAGTGAGCTTCGCAATGGGGGAAAGTAATGGAAATGGCAAGTCACACAAGGTTTTCTAATGCACATACACTTCTTCATATTTATGTCCACAAAATAATTGAGCACAAATTACTCAACTTCATCTTACCCGAAGTGGAAAAGTTGGGGCTCACTCCAGTGGTGATGCTGCCATACCAATGACTTGGGGTTGTCGTCCTCAGAGAGAAATTCCAGCCTTGCTAGAATTGTAGAAAGAAAGCTCAGTTATCTGAACAACAGTAAAAATCCTTACGTGTCCTTATCACTTGGTAAATAAGAGGTAGAAGTCATAAATTTAGAGGATTACCTCTGAATTTTGAAAGCCCTATTTTACCTTGGCTGAATATGCTAAAAAGCCATAGTTTTACTTTGCTTTGAGGGGTTCCAGAGAATTTTATAACTCTCTGCCCCACCACTGGGCTATTTGATATATAATGCCAACAAAACCACTAATGTGGAACAAATTTACCGTAATTTCTCAAGTGTATATCAAGTCATTTAAGCCATCTGCCAAAAGAGTGACGAGGGCAGTGTAAACTCACTGATTTCATTTAAAGTGAAAAACTGGTTCTATTGCCAAATAGCCATAAAAAGGAGAGCCAAAAGCAGTCCTGGATAACAAACCTAATAGGTTTAAAAAAATACTGATCCTTATAACAATAGAGTTCCTTTTTTTTTTTTTTTTTTTTTTTTGATAAACTGAGTTCTACTTGTAAAACCAGAGATAAAAAGTAAAAGGGGTTGGAGTGATTGTCAAAGAGGGCCATGAGCCAAGGAACACAGGCAGTCTCCAGAAAATGAAAAAGTCAAGGGCACAGATTCTCCCTTAGAGCCTCCATAGGGAATGCAGCTCTGCTGGCACCCTGATTTTAGCCCCGTGAGATCCATTTCAGACTTCAGACCTCCAGAACTGTCACAGGTTTGTGTTGATTTAAGCCACTAAGTTTGTGGTAATTTGTTACAGCAGCAATAGGAAACTAATACAGTAATGCATCCCATACTGAGTACATTAAAATTATCAAGCTGGTTGCCACCATGGGCAACTGCTTCTCAATTCCACTCAGAATTCTAGAAACCAGGATAGAACACGTATCTTAGCATCTTCCCACCAAAGGAGGAGTGATAGGTGCTAGGATATATATCCACCAGCTTCTAGAAGTCTTTGTTTGAGGTTGCTCCTGGCTCAGGAGAGATGGTAAATACCCTCCTGTAGGCTGACCTGTGGTTTGCAGATTAGGTTTCCAGGTCAGAAAAAGCCCTGAGGCAAAGCAAGGCAGGGGCTGACATTTGGAAGATGGGCCAGTGTACATGAAAATAATAGAGGCACAAGCATTTAGATCCACTCACAGGCTCCACTAACTTTACTCTATCCTGCTGTTGATTATTCAAGGTAGTGGCTGACCACAATTTCCTTAAAAAAATGGCCTTCCCTGGAGGGTTTATGTGACAAGCTATACTCCCAGAGCTGCAGTTGTTAGCAAGATCACAAATGATATTAATCACCTGTCTCCTCTATTATTCATTCTAGAGTCTTCTCATCCTTGATCAGCACTTCTGTTACTCTAGATTGGTTTCTAGTAGGGTAACCCAGGCCTACATCCCTGAGGAATTTGAACTTCTGTTTACTCTGCCATTGTCTTGCCATGACTGCTGCCATTTCCATTTACAATTATCACCAGGCATGAAAGTACCCAAAGTACCCCTGGTGAAGCCCGCAACTTCCAGATATCCTCATTCCTGACCCCAGTAGGTGTCAGAAATGTTATCTCTTCTTGAAAATCAGGGTTACCTGTCCAAGATAGTGTAGCAGTTCGTTTGTCTGCTAATCTACTGCCATAAGGTGTCCAAAATGACCGGGTAAAGACATAATTAGGATTAGTGAGATCCTTGCTGTGCCACATGATAGAGACAACACTTCTTCTGCTCCAGCAAGTAGACCTCTGGGTCAGCAGAACCAAAACATAAAGGGATGGGAAGCACAACCTCTTTCAGTGAGTGATGGGTTGTCATTTCCAACACAGTCTGTCCTCTGATGCAAGGGAAGAAAATTTCTTTAAACGTGGTCATCAAGGACTTCAAGGACTTCTGGCTTTTACACCAGGCCCTAAGTTGTCAATTCCTTCCATCCCTGCTTCAGTGACATTTAACAACCAGCAAGTTGCTCAATTCTATTATTCACCATCACCCTCACCTCTCTCAAATGCTAGACGTTTTGCATTAACCAGGGCACCTCGTTTACTAGTATCCACAAGTGTGAGTCATTTTAATTCTGGCATAACAGCATGCCAGGGCTTACCACACAATGGTGTTCTCACAGTCTTCTGGCTGGGGAGCAATGTGATCCAATTCCAGAATTCCATCCTGAGAACCTGCTTCCTACATCCAGTACCAATAACAATTATCTTCATTTAGGTTCCTCCAGAAGCTGACCCTGTGACAAACATCCAAATTCAAGTAGTTTATTTGGGAAATGATCCCTGAAAACACCCAGAGGAGGAGCCGGGAAGTGAGACAGGGAAGGGAAAGCAAGGCAGCTAGTAGAGAATGCATTAACAAACTGGTTACCTCTGTGGACACGGATCTTAATCCAATTAGAAACTCTGGGAATCTGTGTAGAACACATGATCCA
Source organism: Tapirus indicus (assembly GCA_031878705.1). Classification (NCBI taxonomy): domain Eukaryota; kingdom Metazoa; phylum Chordata; class Mammalia; order Perissodactyla; family Tapiridae; genus Tapirus; species Tapirus indicus. The sequence goes on from CM062918.1 coordinate 8,188,537, forward strand.
GGTTATCCCACTGAGGGGCAATTGCTTGAACGCTGCTCCAGACATCGTTAATTCTCTGGCACTCTGGGCTGATTAAACTTGGGGAGAGAGCTCTGGAGCCCAGAGAAAATCCTCAGGAAAATGGAAGTTTGTACTGGAAGTTGGAAGTTGGACCAATGTGCAAGGAAATGGCTAAATATGAGAGGACACTGACCAGATCTGCTACAGCCAATAATATTGCTTCCTAAAAACTACCAGTAGAACCACTTGTTCCCTTGGGGATTTTTCTTTCTCCAGCCCATAGACAACATATTGGTAAAAAAAAATATCTGATACATAATCCTTTCTGCTTATGAACACAGATGTACGTTTGGCTTTAATTTTCTTGAAATTCCAGATTCCACACAAACATGTCCTGAATCCCTCTAGAATTAGAGATGGTCTCTCCCAGCCCATTTCTGTATTAGATTATCAGGGTAGCTATATCAGTAGAGAAGTGTTGACTATCTACCCCTAAGCATACCTGTTGAAATGGGAATCACAAGTGGCCTGTGTGTGCCTTGGAATCACAGGTTAAAGTGACATCTGCATGTACCTTGGCCAAGCTTCTTTGCTTCCTTTGCCAACATTTTCCTTCTGGTTCCCCGATAGATATATGGTTAGAATTTATACCAGCTGGGACCTACTTTAGTCCCTGTGTCAGAAGTATAGCCTAAGTAGCTGTTCCTCCAGAGATCCAGATTTTTTTTTCTTTTTTTAAGTTTAGTTTAACATTTGATATAATAGAAACAGACTTCCTGCAGTGCCATTCACCATGGTGGCTACTGATTCCAGTCCTTTTTCAAAAGCGCTAAAAGATACATTCAATGCTTGTCAAAAATTCTTTCTTCTCAAATATTTTCCCAACCTTCTGAAACCTCAAAGCAAATATCAATAACCTACAAATACAGAGATGACCTTTGGAGAGCTCAAAAATTAAATATTTCTTTATTTTTCATGAAAGCTTCTCAACCAGTTTCATGAGGTTGTTACTCTGAAAAATAATATTATCCTTTCAATTTGTTCTTTAACACGTATATAAACTATTTTTCTGTGTTTCCATTTTGGGTATATCTCCATACACAAACTCAAGAGAATAGAAAAACATTTAGTTTTTTTTTTATAATTTGGTGATGATAAAAATGATATCTTGTCTATAGCAACTCAAATTTTGGGTTGGGAAAGTTTTCATCTTTCTTCCTGAAAACTTTCCCTTATGTATTGAAAAATCTAAATACAATAAAATCCATAGGATGATGTAGATTTGTGGTGTTTGGATATGAATGCATGATAACTTTTCCAGTTTCAGCTAATATTCAACCAAATAAATACACTTGGGTGGTATTATCTCTAGGTTAACACCTAATAAAATTTGCTAAATATAGTTATTATTGAAATATAATTTAAAAAAATAATTATAGGGGCCGGCCCAGTGGCGTAGTGGTTAAATTCATACGCTCCACTTCAGTGGCCCAGGGTTCACAGCTTCGGGTCCCAGGAGTGGACCTATACACTGCTCATCAAGCCATGCTGTGGTGGTGTCCCACATACAAAACAGAGGAAGATGGGCTCAGATGTTATCTCAGAGATAATCTTTCTCAAGCAAAAAGAGGAAGATTGGCAACAGGTGTTAGCTCAGGGCCAATCTTCCTCACAAAAATAATAATAATAATAACTACAAATATCACATGGTAGGCTGAATAATGGCCACCAGAGATATCAAGGTTCTAATCTCTGGAACCTTGGAATGTTACCCTGATTCTAATCCCTGGAATATTGTTTTATATGGCAATCACTTTGCAGATCTGATTAAATTTAGGATCTGGAGATAGTGAGATTATGCTGTATTATCTAAGTGGGTCCTAAATGTAACCACAAGTGTCCTTATAAGAAGGAGGCAGAGGGAGATTTGACTGAGGAAGAGGAAAGGTGATGTAAGGAAGGGGTCATGAGCAAAGAAACACAGTCACTTCCGGAAGCTGGAAAAGGCAAGAAAGCAGAATTTCCCGTAACCCCCCAGAGGGATTCAGCCCTGACAACACCTTGCTTTCAGCACCAGAAGTCTCATTTTGGACCTCTGGTCTCCAGAACTGTAAGATAATAGATATGTGTTGTTTTCAGTCACTAAATGTGGTAATTTGTTACAGCAACCATAAGAAACTAATGCAGCACACAAAGAAGTCATTCTGAACAAAAAAACAGAAATGAAAAAAACAAAACCACACGGGATTTTAGTTGCAGAAGTTTTCATGCAAAGAGATTAAATTCCCCAGAGTATTTACATGAGTAAAAATACTAAAATTCTGAGGAAAGCTTCAGATATGGAAAGCCTTCATATCTAACACATCTCTTCAATGCCTTTTTCTTTCTTTTTTTTTTTTTTTTTGTGAGGAAGACCAGCCCTGAGCTAACATCCATTGCTAATCCTCCTCTTTTTGCTGAGGAAGACTGGCCCTGGGCTAACATCCGTGCCCATCTTCCTCTACTTTATATGGGATGCTCCCACGGCATGGCTGAGGAGTGGTGCATCGCGGGCGTCTGGGATCCGAACCCGCAAACTCTGCGCTGCCAAGCGCGGACTAAACTGCTGCGCCACCGGGCAGCCCCTTCAATGCCTTTTAAGAATGAAAAAGGTCCTAATTGTTAAATAATGTCCCAAAGCACTGATTTGAGGAAAAATGATAAAAACTTATTACAAGTGTCTTCTACAACTTTGTTTTTCGGCAGTCTTCTCTGTAAAGGCTATGTGGTCTCCATTCACCCTTTACCATTCTCCTGTTCAGAAAGAATGTGATAGATTTATTCTCAGTAATATGCAAGTTAATGATGGCTGGCTTGTACTTTAACACAGGTCATAACCTTAGCTCAGAATGGTGGAGTGTTTTTTGTTTGATTGAGACGAAGAGGCAGATGTCTCTGATTAGAGAGTTTTTCAAGAGTCTCTAAAATCACATTTAAAAATAAACTGCTGGGGCCTGCCTGTGGCCTAGTGGTTAAGTTTGGCACACTCTGCTTCAGTGGCCCCAGTTCGCTTCCCCGACATGGACCTGAACCACCCATCAGTGGCCATGCTGTGGTGGCGACCCACATACAAATTAGATTGGCACAGATGTTAGCTCAGGGGAAGTCTTCCTCAGCAGTCAATCAATCAATCCTGCCAAATCTGCATCAATTCAAGTCACATATGGCCAAATGAAGCAGGATCAGCTCACAGGACCCTGCATGATCAAGAGTATGAGATGTGTTGCAGAAACAAGAAAGTAATTATAAAGCCTTAGGTCATAGACTTCTATCTGTCCAATAAATTGTAGAACTCGGACATGTTTCTTTCCTTCTCCCAAATGTGTACCCCAAGGGAGTGAATTCTGGACTGGTTTTGATGTCATAACAGGAAAAGACGACAGGTACAACGTGAAGGACAAGGACGCGAGCAGCTGCTTTCCGGGGTTAAGCTTTAGACAACACTATCCCAACCAATGCAGTACAACAGCAAGTCAGATCAAAAACTGGTGTTTATGATGGACCAAACCTAAATTTTCGCTTCCTTCTTGGTCCACAGTGAGTTGCATTGAAAGGGGATAAGGGGATTGGAGAATTTAGTATGGAAGGTCAAGAAGGGGAGAGTAGATGACGAAAAAATCTCTAAGTAGGGTCTGTATTTTGTGCTTTTGTGATAAGGAAGAGACCATGAATCAGTCAGTCCATCAGCTTTTACACACTAGAAGCTCATAACAGATTCATATTGAAAAGAATTATGGAAAATTCACACCCAATGTGCTGTTTATAATCAACTTGAATGTAAGGAATGAGGTTTATCTATTTTCCAGGCTCTATAAATGTACATTTTACTTCAGTTACATGGATAGGAGGGATAAAAATTAGGAATCAATAATATGAATGGATACTTGAGGATACTCCAGGTGGAGACCCCAGTAAGTTATTATAAATGCATGAATTTGGAGCATGAGGATTCAAGAGTTTTCTGGAGATGTTATTCTGAGGAAAAATGTGTTTTCATTTGGAGGGTCCAAACTAAAGAATTTCAGAAACTAGAGACCAGTTAGGGATTTTGTAATTGGGAATTCACATTGTTCTCAGGTCATTTAATCCCTGGATTCCATCTCTCAATTCCAGTCTGATTTGCTATATTCTTTCCTTTGGTTCCCAGAGATTAACTTTTTTCTTCCATTCTACATCTCCTTTGGCCCTATCCAGAAAATGAAGGATCAAGTAGTAAGGAGAGAATAACATCGAGGCAAAGCCTTGGTTCTCAGTTCTTAGTGAAATGAAAGAACTACTTAGTCTCTCATGGACCTCTGCTAACTAGTGGGTCTACACCTGCATGAGAGCTGTGTTCCCCTACAGAATCCACCGGGGAATGGGCTTGAAACTAGAAGGTGTATTGATGGTTGCTTCCATGAGCATGGAGTATAAACTCAATGCTGTACATTCCCAGCACTGAGATTGCAATGATTTGCTCTCTAGTCATCAATTGGACATTGGATTTTTCAGAGAAGAGGGCTATAAGTAGCTCCAAACAAAAGCACGTCAAATTATGAGGTAACATAAACCAGGAAGGAGGATGAGAATTAAATCCAGAATGATTAAAGGAGCCAAGGCGTCTACCTGTAATTCAAATTGTTGGAAGAGCATCCCTGGACAAAACATTTTCCAAATTTCTACAAAATTTTATAAAAAGACATATGGAAAAATTTTAAGATGACACTAAAGCCAAAACCTTTTATTGATAACCAATAGTTATACAGTTCTGTCTGGACTGTAGCCAAGTTTATGAGAGTAAGTAGTGTGATATTCATGCTTCATTTCAGCCTAAGAAGGTGAAAATACATTTAGTCTTCCCATTCCTGTCCCCCTCCCCAACCACTGAATACTATTAAGCTTTGTGATGAACAATCAACAAGAAAATGAGCAGTTGTACCTATATTATGATTTAGTTTACTGTGAGATTATATGCATAGTATTCTCATCCATTGTTCCCTAACTTCCTCCACAAGTCCTACCTACAAATATTCAATCTGTAGAAGCAAAAACTGTGTAGAAAAGAAGCTACCAGCTAACAGAGGTGGGTTTACTGCATTTGGGGAAGGAAATCATTGTGTGTGGACGTAGAGAAAAATCTTTACATCCATCCTTGCTGAGGATGGCAGATTTCATTAATATGGTTGGAAATTTGAGCTGAAGCTGTGCATATCAATTTGTACTTCAAATATATGTGACGGGCCAGCGACCAGAACCAGAAAAACACCTCACACACACAGCCTACTGGCAAACATGGTTTTAAGGTGATCTCTTCTCATTGAAGGGGGAATGAACAAAGAAAGCATTCCATGAAAAGACTGTTGTGCCTACAGCCAAAGGAAAAAAAATCATCTTCGTAAGAAAGAGGCAGGCACAGATTACTTCCAAGGGGCAAAGTTTTTCGTAAATCTATAAGCATTAGGAATTGCAAAGGGAATTCCACTAAATCAGCACACACTCCCCTGAGCCAATTCTTCCCCACTCAGTGGTGCACGTCAAGCTACACAAGCAACCAGTCAAGTTGCTCAGGGTAGTTTTGACAGTAACGTAAGAAGTGACTAGTCTATTTACTCTGCGTTTATACTGTGCAGAGAGAAGATGCAACTGAGATAGTTTGGTTCTGCTCATAAAGAACACCTACATTGAACACAGTTTGAAGCAGTTGTCAAGAACACTAAGGAAGCATTTTTTGGAGCGCCCAGATTGCTGAATATCTTAACTAACAGCCACCTCCTCTGTAACTAGTTTCCCCCTGGAGAGAGGAAGAGGGAACACCCCACCTGTGTAGACACATGCTCTCTCTTATTAAAATGCCTTTGTCCTGAACTCCAGCCCAGTTTAGTGATGAGTCTGTTGTACTCCAGGGAACTTGAGGACCCCTTACACCTAGCCTAATTTTGGCCAAGTGTCTAAAGCACTGCATAGATTAGGAGGCTGACTCTACCTGCTTACACTAGGCCCATATCAAAACTTTGGCTCTGCCTATTTTAGTATTTTTATAACAAAGGGAAGTGAATCCAAACAAAAGCAGAGCTGACACATCTGTTCCAGGCATTCTTTAGCTAATCAGACTCTTGATGTCCTGAGGAATTGGGTGAGGGTAGGGAAGTGCTGCAGAGAGCATCTTCTCACAGCAGGAGAGGACCTGCCCTGCTCCCATGCCCCACCCACATTCCATCATTACCATTGTTTTTCCAGTCCAATCCCCTAACTAGCAAATGCAAGGGAGAGTTTGCACTTCTAGCTCAATAAATGTTTCTGGATTTTATTAAATCTTTCAGATAGAGTGGGAGAGGGAAAGCACAGAAGTTAGAACTGGAATGGGCAACAAACAGCCCTGATTCCACCCGGGTTCCTGCTGCACTCTGCAGCGTGGGGGATGGGAACTGGTGGAGACAGGAAGCGCAATAGAAAAGTGGAAACACCTCACTGAGCCTTCTTAAGGCCACTTCCTCTGAGCCTTCATATCCAGCTGAGGCTAGAGAGGTGAACCATTTAGCCCCTCAAGATATTTTGACAATATCTTAATGTTTTTTTCAGACCTTTAAAATGGATCAGAGGAGGATTTATTTTTCTGTTTAGTTGACCCCAAGGCCACACTGCGCATTCAGCTAAGTTACACATCATTTTGTTTTTCATTTCCAATTATGTCAACTAAGTAGTACAAATTCATAAGGTAATACAATGAGCATCGCATGCCATGTAACTAAAATGTGCACATACTCTCTCTCCCGCCACACACACGATGTGTCTATCTACCTACCTACCTACTTTCTATCGATCTAGTAAATGAATGCCTCAAGTTTACTATAATTTTATAAAAACGTAATGGAAACATTTTCACTCCTTGATCCTGCTGTAAATCACTTTCTTGGTGATTTCATCCACTCGGTATGCCAAAAACTCTGGAATTTTTGTCTTCAAACCAGGCTATACTACTTAAATTTCAGTTCATATTCTCCTTGACATCTACACTTGGATGCCTAATAGACACCTCAAATCTAATGTGCTCGTGGCATTTAGTCTCCAAAGCAGGCCCAATAAATGCAGTAGAAGTAGGTGGTGCTCGTTCTAGCCCTAAGTTTTATGAAGGTCTGGCAAGTCCTGCTTTTGTGCTTTTGGAGCCCTGGACCATCATTCAAGTGGTGCTGCTACTGTGCTGGAGAGACTAAGTAGACCACACTGAAAAGCCTCACAGAGAGAGAAGCCCACCTGGTCTGCGTCCCAGACTTCCAGCCATCCATAATAAAACGTTAGACATTTGAGTAAAGCCCTGTTGGACATTTCAGCCCCTGTCTTCATTTGCCCACATCCTTACAAGAGACTCCAAACAAGACAATCCAAAAACCGTATAGCTTAACATCACCATTCTTCAGAATTATGAAAAATAATCAAATGGTTGTTGTTTTAAGCCATGGTGATTTGGAGTGTTATTTATGTAGCAGTTGGTACCCTCATCTGGATGCCTAAGGTACATTCTTATTTGGATGCTTAAGAGACACCTTAACTTGATGTGCTCAAGACTGAATCTTCCCACCCAATCTTAATCCACCCACCAGGCTTTCTCATCTCAGTTGATGGCAACTCTAGTTTTTTCTGTTGCCTTTTTTCTCTCACACCATACTCTGTCTACTCTGTCAGATTATTCTTCTGTCTCTATTTTCAAAGTGTATCCAATTTGAACCACTTATTGCTCCATTCAGAGCTAACACCTGCCCCAAACCATCATCATCTCCTCACTGGGTGCTTCTACATTTGCCCCTGCTGTCTATTCACAATATAGCAATCAGGGTAATCCTTTCAGTAAAAAAGAATGTCACTCCTCTTTTCCCAGATGTCTCCTCATTTCAAAAACCGAAGTGTTTACAATGGCTTACAAAGCCCAAGCGACCTATCCCCACCCCAACCTACCTATCCCCACCCCCAACCTTTGATTGTATTTCTTACTTATTTTCCCCATGCTCACTCTGCTACAGCCTATTGAAGCCCTGATGTGCTTCAAACTTGTCTGGCCCATTCCCAACTCGAGGCCTTTTTACCAGCTCTTCTCCCTGCCCAGAATGCTCCTCCCCTAGATACCTGCAACATTAATTCATTCTTATCCTCAAGTAATGGTTCAAATGCTCCTTCACGAGGCCTGCCCCAAACACTCTGTTAAAATTGCAACTCTTTTCCCCCAACAGTACAGATTGCCCTTATGCTACACTTTTTTCTTCTTTTGCCATAGCGCTTATCCAATTTGCTTACTATAATAGTGGGTTTTGAGTCCCTTACTAGAATGTGAACTACCTAAAAGCAAAATTCTGTCCATTGGCTCAACGATACATCCCTAACACACTGTATGGCACATAGTGGGCAAACGATAAATATATGTTGAATTAAAGTGACTCAATGCTAAAATTTATGAAATTAAAATATTTGCAAACATGTCTCCCACCCAAGTTTCTTCCTCATCTATTGAGTTATAGCCAGAGAAACATCGCTCAGGTGCCTCGATGATCATTGAATTTCAATTTATCAATGGCATTTTTTAATGTAAAGAGAAAGACAGTTTTGAAAGACTATATATGAGCTATTTTCAGCTACTGGCAGATTTTTTTCTAAACTTGAGGTGTACTTGATTTTATAGGAAAAGAAGTATTACTCACTGGGAAGAATGTAAAGCAAAAATTTTCAGTTAATAAAAATATACCAATATGCAACACACTCAGTTTTATGTTCTTTTAACATTTTCACAAATCATAGGTTTCCTAGTGGATCTGGCAGTCCAGGAAGGCAATGGAAATATCATATGCATTTCATTTCTCCTCAGAGTTAATGCATTAATTTCCCTAGAAATGTAAGCTATAAACATTCCTGAAATGAAGGAATGAATAATAGTTATATACAGGGAACCATGCTATTTACTCAGGAATGTATGGCACCGAGAATGGGAGAAAATACTTAAAAGGAAAATTTGAAATGCAGAAAACATTTTAATATGCAAAGTTATTTTAATTTTTAAAGATTATACTTTTGTACAATTTTTCCCATGTATTAACAGTCGAATTCACCTAATTTTAATACCATTGGAAGTTGAATGTATGTGTTCACATTTTCAAGAATATTCAGAGAAAAGTGTAAAATGTTTGTTACATACGTTTTTATTGAAGTAAACATGTATAAAGTAAAGTGGCCAAATCATAAATGTACAGCTCGGTGAATTACAATGCGAAGAGACCCTCGTAAGCACCACCAGGTGAAGTTACAGAATGCTACCAGAACCCTAGAAAGTTCCATGGTTTTACCTTTTTTAAACTGTACGTACAAGGGCTCACAGTGTGTTTTCTATTGTGTCTGACTTCTTTGATGCAATATTACACGTGTGAAATTTATTCGTGCAGATGAGTTAGCTCTAGTTTATTTTCATTGCTAAATACTGTTCGGTACTATGAATACCTGGCAGTTAATCCATTTAACAGTTGAAGAACATTTGGGTTCACTGTCAGTTTTGTTAGTTACAAATAATACTGCATGAACACTGTTACATTTCTTTGGTTCACATATACACACGTCTGTCGGGTGTTATCGTGGCTGCTGTGGTGTGCTGCTCAGATCCTCTCTTCCAAGGACTGACATGTTCGTTCTGCCAATTGCAGGCAGAACTGAAAGAACTGAAAATGGGCAACCATTGGGTGAGTTCTTCTCTGAAACTTGCCATTCACTGATGTGAGCTGCCGCCTCTGAGGTCAGGTCCACTCTTCATCAGCAGCCTGCATCCAATAATTGGGTGATGTGCAGTTATAACAGATTAGAAATATAGCTAAAATTCTGGACAACTCTGAAGGACTAGCACATTTCCAGGGCTCTACACAGGGTGAAGTGGAGGTCTTTGTCACAAATGTACTGCAATTCGACTCTTTCTCTCCCCATACCTGTTTCCTTCGCTTTCTCACAAGAGTTGATACTGAAAGCAATCCTGAGGAGACTTCTTGCACACACATGTTAATGTCAGAGTGGGCCTCAGAGGGAACCCAGTTTCCAAATGGTCGTACCAGTTTACAGTCACCCTAGTAGTGTATAATTGTTTCCACCTTCTCACTTCTAATACTTAAAATTGTTCTCCTTTTGAATTTAGCTATTCTGCTGTAGTTATTGTAAATGGCATTTTTCTGATTAGTACTGAGTTTAAGTACTTTTTCATATGTTTGTTTACCATTTAGAGTATCTCATTTGCTGCATGTTCATTCAGAACTCTTGACCATTTTTAGTGAGTTGAAAGATAGTATTTAATATGTGTACATTACGTCAGTTTTCCAAATTGGGTTGTTCAAATCTTCTATAGTCTTACTAAGTTTTCTGTCTGCATGTTTAGCAGTCACTGAGAGATTTGCTAACATTGCTTATTGTTCTATAAGTTTTATATATTTTGGGACCATGTTATTAGAGTAAAAACTATCCATTATGTTATCGGTAACTGTCTTTATCTATGGTGATGATCCTTTACAGTCTGCTTTGTGTGCAATTGGCATAGTGACAGACCCTTCTTTTGGATTATTTCATCATTAGTTTCTTTTCACCTTTATACTCAATCTTTTCTGATGCCTCTCGGAAGTGGCTCAGAGCTTTGTGTATGTGTGTGTGTGTGTAGACTCATGTGTTTACCTATTCTGAAGATCTTTGTCTTTTAATAGAAATGTCTAGCAATTTACTTTTAATGTATTTTAAGTTTTAAATCTGCTAGATTGTTTTTATTTGTCGCTCCTGTCCCACATTTCTTGTTTTCTCCTTTATCACCTTACTTTGGATTGAGTATCTCGTAATGCATTTTCCCTTATATTAGTTTGATAGTAACATATTTACTACTCCTTCAGTGGTTACTTTAGATTTTGGAATATGCATCCTTAATTTATAAAAGTCTAATATAATCAGTGTTTTACTTCTCAAAGAATGCAAGTACCTTAGAATACTTTAAGTCCATGTATACATCTCCTGACTTACATGCTAGATTTGTCTTTTAATTTAATACTACATATTTTGTAGGACATCATACATTGTTTTCATTTTATAATAGTTTTTACATTTTCTAACACATTCAAAATTTCTAATTTTTTTTTTCATTTTTTAATGCACCTCTGATCTTTCCTGAGGGGTCTTTTTCTTTCCAGCTGAATACCATTCTTCATTATTTTCTTTAGTGAGGATTTGCTGGGGATAATAGCTGTTGTTTCATTTGTTCAAAAATGACTTTACCTTTTTAAAACTTTATATTTAAGATAATGAATGTAGAGTAAAAATTCACATCTCATAGGAATACATTTTGATTCATTTTAACTTACTAGATACTTCCTGGTATCCAGCGCCCAGGTCAAAAAAAACAGAACACCACCAGCATCCCAGAAGCCCTACATCATGCTTTTTTCCAGTTGCCACTCTCCTTAAGAGAAACGAATGTCCTAACTTCTCATACCATATATTAGTTTTGTCTTTTGTTGGACTTCCTAAAAATGGTAGTATATCAGATATGTGATTTCATGACTGGCTTCTTTGGCCCAAATTTATCTTTGTATAATTCACTCACATTGTGTATGTAGTTGTAGATCATTATTCCTCATTACTACATAGATAGTATTTCATTGCATGGCTATAGCCCTGTCTACTTATTCTACTCCTATGGGCATTAGATAATTTTCAATTTGGATATTGTATAGTTTGATAGGGCTGTCATAACAAAATACAGGCTGGGGGCTTAAGCAACAGAAATTTATCCTCTCTCAGTTCTTGAGGCTGGAAGTCTAAGATCAAGGTTCCAGCAGGGTTTGGTTTCTCCTGAAATCTCTTTCCTTGACTTACAGATGGCTGCCTTCTCGCTGTGTCCTCGCATGGTATTTTATCTGCACACATCCCTTGTGCCTCTTCCTGTTAAGGACACCAGCCATACTGGATTATGGCACTACCCTTGTGACCTCATTTAACCTTAGTTACCTCTTTAAAGGTCCTATTTCCAAAAATGGTCACATTGGGGGTTAGGACTTCAACAGAGGAATTTTGGGGGAACACAATTCAGTCCGTAACAAGAGGTATATTACAAATTGCATTGTGATGAACATTCTGTTACATATTCTGGTGATTATATATACACTTACTTATGTTTGATATGTTCCTAAAAGAAGGAATTTCTGGAGTACGTGATATACGAATGTTCAGCTTTAGTTGATCTTCTCAGATAGTGCTTCGCAGTGTCTGTCGCAAGATTCTCTCCCACAAGAAACACATGAGTTTTGGTTGCTCCACATCCTCAATCTACCTCCTTGATATAGTCTCTCCTGTTCAGAGTCCAATTACACCCCTCTTAGGCTTTTTCACTATATTCCTATGATTCTCACCTCCTTTTATCCACACCTTTGTGTAATTCCCTCCTCTTGAATGGGAGTGGAAAGTATGACTTCCTTCTGGCTAACAGGATACGGCAAATGTAATGGAAGTATCGCTCCTTTATGTTACAGTATATAACACTCCTCCTTAGCAGACTAAAGCAAGAGATTCTCCTGCTGACCTTGAAGAATTAAACTGCCATATTGTGAGGGAGGGGCCCTCCGGGAGAGTGTCATGAGGTAAGGAATTGCAGAAGATCTCTAGAACCTGAAAGCAGTCCCTAGCCTACATGCAACGAGAATATAGGGACCTCAGTCTTATAGCCACAAGGAACTGAGTTTTGCCAGCCACCACATGAGCTTAGAAGAGTGCCCCAAGCTTCATGAAAGAACACAGCTTGACTAACACCTTGAGTGCAACCTTATGAAACCCTAAGCAGAGGACCCAGTGAGGTGAATTTTATATCTCTACCCACAGCAACTGCAAGATAATGAGTACATATTGTTTTAAGGCACTAGATTTGTGGTCGTTTGCCGAACACATAACTAATAGAATTCCATAGATCTCACATTTTTTAAAACACTTTTCACCCCCTTTATTATAAAGTTCTTTTATTCTGATCTGTTTTCCAATTCACCAGTTTATTCTTCATAATGCCTAATATCTGTAACATAGCCTTTGAGCTCTTGTTATTTTCTATCGTTTTTAGTCATTTGGTTTCTTTAAGGATGTATTAATGGGTTATATAATTCTAAGTTGCCAATTATGTTCTTTCAGCACCTTATACCAGTCTATTCTAGTCTGCTCTCCATTGTTTCTTTTAAGGTATCAGTCTAGTCTTATTTTTGTACCTTTAGAATACATTATTTTGTTTTGTCTACTTTTGAGATTTACTCTTATATTTAATTTTAGTAAGTCTTAATATGTGCCCCTATGTGGTTTTATTTTTATTTATTCTACTGAGGATCTGTGGCATTTGTTGATTCTTAGATATTTGATAGTTTGAAATTTTTCCTTGCCCTGTCTCTTTCAATATTTCTTCTGCCATATTCTTTTTCTCCTCTCCTTGTAAGACTCCAAGTACACGTTAGACTTTTTTGCTGTACCCAGTACGTCTTTTCTACAGTTTTTTGGGTTGCTTTTCCTTTTTTCCTCTGGATATTTTCTTCTAAAATGTCTAACAGTGTACTTACTTGCTTTTCAGCTATGGTTAATCTATTCATTGAGTTATAAATTTCACTTATTGTAGTTTTCAGTTCTAGAATTTCCATTTGAAAACTATTCTTTTCAATAGTTTTCAGTTCTTGAATTAAATTCTCAAAATTGTCTTTTATTTCCTTGATCATCACAAGCATTTTTATCCTAAAGTCCGTGTCTGGATTCTCAGTGGGATTTTTCTCCACTGTCTATAATTTCTCTTTATTTGACAACTGAAATTCATGTTTCTACATATGCTTGATTATTTTCATTGAGTAGCAGCCATTGTATATTTTTAAAATATAGAGATAATTTGAAGTTTTGAATGAAGTTACCTTCATATTTTTGGGCAAGCAGCTACAGTAGAGGTCAACAATGACAGAACATGTTAAACCTAGTGGTTCAACATGGCTGCTCCTCCTTGGTGGGCCTTGAACTCCAGACTTTTCTCCAGTCTGGGGAGAAGTGCTTGAATCCTCAAAAACACTACTCAGTTTCACAATTCTTAGCAATCATTTTGAAATCGAAAAAAGCCTTGAAATAAAAAAAACACTAAATACCAGAGCTCCTCCCCTTTTCCTCTCACATTGTCTCCAGAATTTCTCATGCTTCAGTAGTTCTCCAAAACCTTTAAGAAAAATTTAAAAAAAAATTTTCTTCCAACCTTCCTAGCTGTTCTCAGAGGAAAAGTTCGTTAAATCCACACAGTCTACCTTTGCCAGGAGAAGAAACTGAAAATTATTTTAAATATCTCAATGACCAAATAATTAATTTTTAAAAAGCTATGTGATCCAAAATAGGTAAAATAATTTAATCGGTTCAGGTAAATACATAGCTAAAGCATAAAGTAAGTAAAGGAGAGAAAAACAAAGGAACTAAAAGTTTTGGGAAAGGCATGTTTTGATAAGGAAAATGAACTTTATGAAGTAGGAAAGTTGAAGCTCTTTAAGCAATAGAATAATACCAAATTATACAGTCGTATAAAGGAAAAGCATTCATGTAGAATGTAACCCATCTATTTGCCTTCATAGGTTCTACACATTTAGGCTGGGATAATTTATAAACATTTCCAAGAAAAAGTCCTTCAATATGCCTGAATAACTTTTTCCCATTCAGAACAATATTTATGAGTAATTAGACTGTTTTGTATTGAACCTTACACCCATACGTTGTAGCTAGCATCAGATCTTATGTGGAAAACATATTCAAACTCTGACTGATTTTTTCCTCTTAACCTTGTACACATATCAAAGCTACATGAGACAAATAGAAAGAGAAGCAAATAATGTATTGATCATTTTAGGGCTTGAAGGATTCTGAAGTGGATAGCTCAACATTTGATTGAATAATTCCCTAGGGCATGACAAAAAAAAAAAAATAAGTGAAGTGGCTGCAGGATTTAGCTGTGTTCTTTTTTTCTTTGATAAGTGGCCTGTTCTTTTGTACTAGTAGCACTTCAAGCTGTTTCAGAGCAATTTAAAAGCTATTATCTCTTTTTTTATCCTCAAGGTAGAAAGAACAAGTATTACTACCCAGAGAGGTTAGGTGAATTGAGAAGATCACAGAGCAAATTAGTGCAGAGCAGAGAGTAGATACAATTTCTTCTGGTTTTGTGTTTTTCCATTATACTACATTTCCTCCTTGGGATGTTATATGATGCATGATACAAAATATACATATAATGGTGAGAAAACTAGTTTAACTTTCCCTCATACATAAACCCTACTGTTAAAATCACTTCAATGCTTGTAAAAAAAAAAAATCTTAAGAGATGCAGTCAATTAAAACTGCAATAAGTGTTGTTCTCAGCACAAACAGCTGTTTAAATAGTCTTCCAAAGGGACAAGCATTGCTACAAAGAGACATTCTAGACTAACATAAAAGGAGTGGCAAGGGAGGCCGAAGAAGGAGCAGCTGCAGCACATCAGCGAAGCAAGGAAACTTCAGTAGGCAGAGGAAAGGCTAGAAAGTCAATGTATCGGGTCTGTAATATGCAGACCGTCTCCAAAGAGGTTAACTTTGGGCTGTTCAGAGTCTTGCAAAAAGCCCTTTTTTGTTGATATGTTAACATTAATATATTTATCATTCTCCTGAACTATTCAAAGACATTTGAATGACTGGGTTTTTAGTGACCCCCTCCATGCTTTCAACAATGTTAGTCATGTTCTAGGTACATGGGACATAGAAGTTAACATTGTCCAATAGTCTAGTTCTTTTTGTTACAAAACCACAAGTTGAACATCATTGTATTATCATCGTTATGATTTTATAAAGTCAATATTTATCTGCATTAGCCATGTAATTGCTAAAATTTTGCTCACCCTTTTTTCCTTGCATCGTAGAACTTCTATATGCAGTAGTATTTCTTCCTAACTTACATTATGTAGAAGATCCTGTATTGAGAATTTGGTCTATCTAAAAATAGCTTTATTTTGACCAAAACATTGGAATAGTTTCCTTGATACATAGCTCTAACTTTATTTTTTTCCCTCTAGATATGACTTTCTGTTTTTATTGTTACTGAGAAATCAATTGTTAGTCCAATTTTTCCTCTTTGTAGGCAATTTTGTCATTTCTCTTTGACTGTTTTTAAGATCTTCTATTTACCTTTGATGTTCTGCAGTTTGACTGACTACCATAATCTGTTAAGGTTATTTTCTAATTATTATCATATTTTCCATTCTAGAAATTGGTTCTTTTCAAAAATGCTTGGCTATTTGTGAGTTGCTACTTATTTTATATTTAAATCCATTTTATTAATATGAAACACATTTACAAGTGAATTCTATAGTGTGCATACGATAGACATATGCAATCTTTTGCACGTGACTATGCAGTTGGTTATTTCTCTGGACTCTCACTCATGGTGATTGGTTTTCACACGCATTTTTTTCTTTGTTTTATTATGAGCTTGTCTTCCTTAAACTTCTACCTGTGGGGTTCTTTAAAGCCTAAGTGTGAAACAACTCCATTGAAGTTTTGCTTCTGTTTGGTAATTGAAGCCACTTTAAACTAAAGTTTTGGCAGGGCATTGTTTAGGACACAGAGAAAGCATAAATTCCAAAGGGTTCTGGTTCAAGATGGCCACATAGTACCACCCTGAACTCACCTCCTCCCGGGGACACAGTGTGTCTACAGCTACACATGGAACAATTCCATCTTTAAAAAACCTAAAAGCTGGATGAGAGATGACTACATACTAGGCAAACAAGAAGAAAACCACATGGAAGCGAATTGAAGAGGTTGGGGCACAATCTTGCCATAAACCCCACCCCTGGCACAAAGACCCACAACTGGGAGGGAGTTCAAAACCCAGAGCTTCTCCCTGAGGACTTGAGGGTTAAAACCCCACATCAGACATCCTAACTTTTAAGACATGCACTTGAGAGGCAAGCCCCCGAAACATCTAACTTTGAAAACCAACAGAGCTCATGTCCCAAGACCCACAAGACTGTAGCCATCTGAGAACCTGCTCTTAAAGGGCTCATGCATTTGGACTCTCACTCCAGAGCCCAGTTCAGAGGCAGCCAATCATGCCCAGACTTAAAGTGGAGTAGGCTTTCCCGCTTATATTAAAGCATTGGCCTGGGGGACAGGCACCTAACTGAACACACATATCTAGGAACCTGCTGGAACACTCTCTAGAGAATGGAGACTGGGGGACACCATACTTGCATTCCCCCTTGGCCATAATACAGAGCACTAGCATTTCCCAGAAGGGAGCTTTTTACATATGTCTGATCCCCAATTTGTGTGGTTGCCACCGAGGAGATGCCCCTTAATCACTGGCTCAGGAGACCAGGGGAGCTCTTGCTCCTGGTCCCATGAGATTGTAATAATCACTGTCACCCAAAAAAGAAATCATACCCTTGTCTGGTGTCCCAATTTTTGAGACTGCTGCCAGGGGACACCTCTATATCACCTGCCTCTGGTGGCCAGAGCTTATGCTTGTGGGTCCCACAGGACTGCAGCCAACAGAGAGTTGTTAAAAACAGCTACCACCCCCAGGGCACAGCAAGAGGTAACAGACCTGGGAACTCTGTCTTTCTGTGAAGGAGGCCTATTAGCTAATCATCATGACTGCAGCCTGAGAGGCAGGCTTCTAATTAGACATTAATTATCTAGGGGCTGTCTAATCCTTTCCAGAGACCTCAGGGGGAGGGTGCTATCCTTGTGCTCACCCTCTCCCACACTCCAGAGCAACAGTGTCTCCCGGAGGAGAGCTTTCCATGCATCTGATGCCCAGGTTTTTATGTCGGGTGCCCCAGTTTTTGCAGCTGCTGCCCAGAGAACACCCCTTAATTGCCAGGCTCTGGTGCCCGGGTTGGGCAGGAGGTGGGGGGGAGCCTTGCATTGCTGGGTCCCACAGGACTGGGGCAGTGGAGAGATGGTTCTTGGCAGGCTATCACTCCCCAGGGTACTCCTCAGACAGCGAACTGAAGCACATTCCCCAGTCTTTCATAAATGACACCTTTTGCTTGTCCTGGAGCTTTGGCCTGAGGGGCAGGCTTCAGGTCTGGCACACATTTAGTGGCCTACAGAGCTGCTCTCAAAAAACATAAATTGTGGATGCCATCTTGGTGTTCTCCCTCTGCCTTGTTCCAGATCCCTGGTATCGCCCAGGATGGAGCTTATACACTTGTCTGGAGCCTCTGCTTCTGGAACTGCCACCCAGGGGACAACTCCAGATCACCTGGCTCTGGTGGCCATCAGGGCTTATGCTTGTGGTCCCAAAGACTGTGTATATTTACATACTTTTAAAAGCTAATATTTGAAGGTCTGTATTCCTGTCAGCCTGAATCTAGGTGCTGAGATCCTCCCCTTTGGGACACTGACAGGTCTTGACATATCCCCAACAACTGGGAGCTATTAAAAATATAATGGGCTGCTCAGATAAGTACAAAAATTTGAGAGACCATTAAGAGCTGAAGCAGGATTGAATGACAAGTTTCATCTACATGAGGCTATTCCTTCAAGACTGGGAGAGGTAGTTGTTTCATCTACTGTATAGAAACCAACAAAGAGAGTCAAGAAAATTGAAGAAACAAAGGAAGATGTTCTAAATTAAAAAAAAAAAAAAAGATAAAACCTCAGGAAAAACACCTGAATGAAATGGAGATAAGTAATTTACCTAACAAAGAGTTGAAAGTAAATTTCACAAAGATGCTCATTGAATGGGAGAGAAGAATGGATGAACACAGTGAAATCTTCAACAAAGAGATGGAAAACATAAGAAAATACCAAATAGAAGTCACAGAGCTGAAGAATACAATAACTGAACAGAAAAATACACCAGAAGGGTGCAACATCAGACTAGATGAAGCAGAGGAAAGGATCAGTCAACTTGAAAACAATGCAGTGAAACTCACCCAATCAGAGCAGCAAAAAGAAAAAGTGAAAAAAGGTGAAGATAGCTTAAGGGACTTATGAGTCAATACCAAATGGACTAACATCTACATCATATATAGGGCTTCCAGAAGGAGAAGAGAGAGAAAGAGGCAGAAGTCTTATTTGAAAAAATAATGACTAAAAACTTCCCTAAACTGGGGAAGGAAATAGACATCCAGATCCAGGAAGCCCAGAGAATTCCAAATAAGAGGAACCCAAAGAGACACACACCAAGACATATTATAATTTGAATGTCAAGAGTTAAAGACAAGGAGAAAATATTAAAAGCAGCAAGAAAAAAACGATTTCTTATGCACAAGAGAACCCCTATAAGACTATCAGCAGATTTTTCAACAGAAACTTTGAATATTTTGTGCCACTACCTTCTGGCCTGCAAAATGCTGAGAGAAGAAAAGCTTCCAAGCAAGAATACTATACTCAGAGAAGTTATCACTCAGAAGTAAAGAAGAGCTAGACTTTCCCAGACGAGCAAACACTAAAGGAATTCATCACAACTAAACTGGCCTTAAAAGAAACGTTAAGGGGACTTCTTCAGGCTGAAAAGAAAGGGCATTAATTAGTAACAAGAACCCATACAAAAGAAAAAATATGACTAGAAAGGTAAATATATAGTAAAGGTAGTGGATTATTTACTTATAAAGCTAATATGAAGGATAAAAGACAGAAGTAGTAAAAAGTAACTATAACCACAAATTAGTAAGCAACATGAGATGAAAAGATGTAAAATGTGACATCAAAAACAACACATGAGTGGGGGAGAGTAATAATTCTGAACTTTATAATGGATCAAACTTAAGTTGTTATCAACTTAAAATAGACTTATATATCTATATCAATCTATCTATATATATAGATATACGTATCAATTCTTCTATGTAAGCCTCATGGTAACCACAAAGCAAAAACCTAGAGTAGATACACAAAAGATAAAGAGAAAGGAATATAAGCACACTGATAAAGAAAGTCATCAAAGCACAAAGGAAGAAAGCAAGAGAAAAAGAAAGGAACAGAGAAGAACTGCAAAACAGCCAGAAAACAATGAACAAAATGGCAATAAGCACATAACTATTAACATTTACTTCAGATATAAATGACTAAATTCTCCAATCAAGAGCCATAGAGTGGCTGAACGAATAAAAAAACATGACCCATCCATATGCTTCCCAGAAGAGGATCAGTTTAGATGTAAGGATACACACAGACTGAAAGTGAGGGGATGAAAAAAGATAGTCCACACAAATGGAAACCATAAGAAAGCTGGAGTAGCTATACTTATATCAAGCAAAATAGACTTTAAAACAAAGACTGTAATAAGAGATAAAGAAGGGCATTTCACAATGATAAGGGGTCAATCCAACAAAAAAACATAACATTTGTAAATATTTATGCACCCAACATAGGAGAAGCTAAATATATAAAGCAAACATTAACAGACCCAAAGGGAGAAATAGACAGCAATACAATAATAGTAGGGGACTTTAATACCTTACTTACATCAATGGATAGATGGTTGGAAGTATTGGAAGTCCTAGCCAGAGCAATTAGGCAAGAATAAAAGGCATCCAAACTGGAAAGAAAGAAGTAAAACTGTAACTTGCAGATGATGTATTATATGTAGGAAACCCTAAAGTCTCCATCAAAAATTGTTAGAATAAATGAATTCAGTAAAGTTTCAGGATACAAAGTCAATACACAAAAATCTGTTGTGTTTCCATACACTAATAATGAACAATGAGATAGAGAAATTAAGAATCCCATTTACAATTGCATCAAAAAGAATAAAATACCTAGAAATAAATTTAACTAAAGAGGTAAAAGACCTATACAGTGACAAATGTAAGACACTGTAGAAAGAAATCAAAGAACACACAAATAAATGGAAAGATATTCTGTGCTCATGGATTGGAAGAATTAATATTGTTAAAACATCCACAATACCCAAAGCAATATACAGATTCGATGCAATCCCTGTCAAAATTCCAATGGGATTTTTCACAGAACTAGAACAAACAATCCTAAAATTTATATGAAACCACAAAAGACCCGAAATAGCCAGAGCAAACTTAAAAAGAACAAAGCTGGAGACATCACACTGTCTGATTTCAAACTGTATTACAAAGCTACAGTTATTAAAACAGTATGACATTAGCATAAAAGTAAACACAGAGACAGTAGAACAGAATAGAGAGCCCAGAGACAAATCCATGTATATATGGTCAATTTATGACAATGAAGCCAAGAATATACAGTAAGGAAAGGACAGACTCTTCAATAACTGGTGTTGGGAAAATTGGACAGCCACAAGGAAAAGAATAAAACTGGACCACTATCTTACACTGTAGACAAAAATTAACTCAAAAGGGATTAAAGACTTGAACATAAGGCCTGAAACCGTAAAACTCCTAGAAGAAAACATACGTGGTAAGCTCCTTGACATTGGTCTTGGCAATGATTTTTTTTTTTTATTTGACAACTAAAGCAAAAATAAAACAGTGGGATGACACACTAAAAAGCTTCCGCACAGCAAAGGAAACCATCAACAAAATAAAAAGGCAACATACTGAACAGGAGAAAATATTTGCAAATCATATATCTGATAAAGGACTAATATCCAAAATATATGAAGAACTCATACAACTCAATAGCAAAAATCAAACAATCCAATTTAAAAATGGGCAGAAAAATCTTAGAAATTTCTCCAAAGACATACAGATGGCCAACAGGTACAAGAAAACATGCTCTGTATGATTAATCATCAGGAAAATGCAAACCAAAACTACAGTGAGAGATCACCTCACATGTTTAGGAGGGCTATTATCAAAAAGACAAGTCATAAATGTTCACGAGAACGTGAAAAGGGAACCCTTATGCACTGTTGATGGGAATAAATACTCGTGCAGCCACTATGGAAAACATGGAGGTTGCTCAAAAAATTAAAAATAGATCATATGATCCAACAATTCCACTTCTGAGTATTTATTCAAAGACAACAAAAAACACTAACTCAAGAAAACATATGCACCCTCATGTTCATTGCAGCATTATTTACAATAGCCAAGATATGGAAACATTGTGTCCATCAACAGGTGAATGGATAAAGATGTGGTATACAGACAATGGAATATTATTGAGACACAAAAAATAATGAAATCTTGCCATTTGCTACAGCATGGATGGACCTCAAGGGCATTATGCAAAGTGAAATAAGTCAGATAGAAAAACATACTGTATGATCTCTCTTATATGTGAAATCTAAGAGAAAAAAAAAGAACAGATTGGCGTTTACCAGAGGCAGGTGATGAGGGTTCAGAGAAATGGGTGATCCTTTGTTGTTGCTGTCTTTTATTTAAGTAAATTGAATCATTTTCCAAAAAGAAAAAGAAAATATAAATTCCAGCACTGAACCTGCATTAGGCATGAGTTTATAATTTGTAATTGCCCAGGTGGAATATTTGCAAATTTCACTTTTATCTAGACTAAGAGAGACAGATAAATATTTTTACGAGATTCCCCTCAAGGAGGTGGTCTGTCCCCAGTTCACTCACTGGTATTTTTGCCTTGGCAAGTCACTTTCTTAATGTGGGGTCCTTCGATCCAACTTTATTTCCTGGGACCCTAACTTTTTCTCCTTTCCTTTCAGCTCGAGACCTTTGAAGATCCATATGCTACAGTACTAGGTAGTGCAGGTGCCCCCAGAGTAAACAACAGCATAGTGTCTGGATTTGTGATTTCTCATTTCTGGCATCTGAGTGTTACCTTACTCTTTTCTAGCTCTGGAATGTGTTTTACTTTAAACTTCTTCTTTTTTTTTTAAGGAGTTCTGGGTCAAATGAGATTTTTAGGTCTTCTGCTATATCTCTGGAAATGGAAGCAAGTGCAGTTTTCACAGTTTTGTCCATGTCCCTTTCCAGAAAGGCTTGCCCCTTTCAACCTGATGCAGTTTAGGAGTGATAGAAGACAATGAAGTGATAAAGGAATTGATCAACCCCATTGGAAAGTTTGAATATAAGATGGCTTATTCCTGAATGCAAGTGGGATAAAGACTGTATTTTTAAACTAATACAAATAAAAATTTTAAATGGTTATTTCTGAACTAAAGCAAGCACAATCAAATCCTTGAGAATGTTGTTTATGATCAAGACAGCTTAGACTGGAAATATTTGACTTTATCCAAAAATGAAAGTAGAGAAATTATTTTCACTTCTGCTTACTCTCTTGTCACAAGGAGCATGTTTACTAATATTACTAGATTCTGACAAATGCCTACAGAGATACCTCTGAAAATATGTGATAACTTGAGAAGCAGAACTTGAGTTCTTAAGGATAAAGAGGAGTGAGCTCAAGTCTCTCTTTAAAAAGTTTTGCAAATATGAAATAATATTCTTGAGAAGCCCAACACACACCACATCTTGCACTCGGAAAGTGTTGGTGAGACATGAAGAGGTTTTGGAAAGGCCAACCTCCTGTGCACCAAGTCCCGGAATGGAACTCTGGATTCTATTCACAGCGGCAACTTGAGCTGCAATTACAAGACTGATTTCAAGATTTTTTGGTGAATAAACCTTCACAACTATATCTGATGACTCCATTCACATTATGAAATAGGCAAAGTAAAAACAATGCGTATTTAAATAATCTGTACATTAAACCAGATAACAAAAATATCCATAGCACACTAATATGTGAAGGAAATAATAAGGTTCATTGTTAGACTATGCCTATATTTAATTTATTATTATTCATTGTAGTGGAATAGAGAGTACTGGTGAAAAATGGATGTGAAATATTAAATTAGTTTAAGATTTTTCTGTATCAAAATGGTCTATATGACATACTGGTCTTGTGTTACTTATTAATCTTATGCAGTTTAATAGACTGACAGTCTAATTTTTGCTAAGCCTTGCCCAACTATAAGTGCATGTATTTAAATATTTCTAGAAATATGTATACATCCTGAAATTTTACAACAGCAATTTCATTCATTCTTTTATATTTATAGGTAAGAGGATGAATTATTCATTTATTAATTTAAAAATACTTTTGGGCAGCAACTCTGTGTCAGACACTAATCTAAAGACCAGGAAAATGACAGTGAAATGACAGGAAAGCTCTGCTCCACGGGGGCTTTCCTTCCAGTGGGGAGGGGAAAAAACATACTTGTAATACATCAGGTATGCATAAGGGCTAAGAAGAAAAATTAATAGGTTACAGGGCTAGACGGTGATCAGATATGTTCTGTTTTAGATAGATGGTTAGAGATTGCCTCTCTGATGTCAAGTAAAAAAATAGTAACAGCAAGATGAATTTTCTTTCATCTTTCTTTTACTTAAGCACTGCAGTTTTTGTCTAATGATTTGATGCATGCGAGCTGCATTCATTCAAATAAGTTAACATTTATTTTGTAATGATGAAAGACTTGAACTTAATTGTCTCTATCATTTGATTTCTGTTATGATAAACGGGCACATTCAGGTGTAAGGTTTCCTCCAGGGCAGGAGAGAAGATGTGTTGACTGGAACGGAACACATTTACTTGGCCTACAGCAAATTAGTTCATTAGCACTGTGCTTAACCAATTTGGTTAAAATATCTACTGAAACACAAAACTATAAAATAAAATATGTTTTTATATAAAAAGATGCAATCATGGTTAAGGTGTGAGGTTTTGAATGAGTCAACTAAAGAAACATTACATTGTTTCCATAGATGACTGGACTATGCTTGTTAATAATCGGCAACTCAAGAGCCAACGGATGAGAGCAAGAACATAGATATCCTACTGAGGTGACATCTTCTGTGGCTGTTCCAAAAATCTTTCATACTTAGAGTTCTTGATTTTTTTGTATTCTTTTCTTTTAGCCTGCTGAACTCATACATTTAGATGTGGGACCTAAGTTGTAAGGGAAAAGAGGGGCTCTTTATGCAAAATATATTTATTCTGGGTAAAGTGACTGTTGTCTTGACTGCTATGGGTTTATTTCCACTTCAAAAAAGAACAGGCTAACAGTGAGGTTATGCTTGTATACATATATTTTCCATATAATCCTTTTGTTAATTGAATTTTTAATGAAATCATTTTCAGAATAGATATTATTTGTGTAATACAACTGAAAGAAATTTACTCAAGATTAAATAAAATTGTCAATAATTCACTTTTAATAATCATTTCCTTTACTTTCTAGATACTAAAACTTAATTAGACAAAATGACAATATCCAGAGCTATTGAAAAAGAAGAGTATGTCAATACTAAACATTCATGCAATCAAATGTGCTAAATCTTGAGTAAATTCCTTCCTGGCGTATCTTTCAAATCACTTAGGTATTACACAAAATTAATTTACTAAAAATTCAAACTGAAGTTTATACATACTCATAAAGTTAAAAAATTTAATAGAAATCAGTGAAGTCCATTTTTAAAATATGCCATTGCTAAAACATCATTTTTAAAAGTTATGTTAGGTACATCTCATTTTTGCAAAGATTTAAATAACATATTTTAGGTTTACAAAAAATGTGAGGGGCATATGGCCATTTTGAGGTTTCAAAGCAATATCTACAATTTGGAAAATATTTTCACCTCAATTTTCTATGTTAGTACAAGTTATTATTTGGAAAACGTTTTATTGTCACTTTGTTTTTCTAATTTTTCTTAATTTTTATCTTACTATCATCTTAATATTTTTGTCTTAATATTTTTATTTTAATATTTTATCTTATTATTTAATAATAAAACATAACTATTTAATAATATTTAAATAATATTATTATAAGATATTATTATCTTATATTTTATCTTAAATTTTATCTTAATATTATTACATAATTTTCATTTATTTTGTTTCTTTAGAGTTTCAGGTTTAATTTTATTTAGCTCCTTCTTTTCAGTACTTTTTCCTTATTACTTCTATTTTCTGGTCTCCTACCATATTCAAAAGGAGCCATAAAAAAAATCCCAAGATTAAGTAATTTTAGATACATTTATTACAAATCACACTTATAGTTAATTGTTTGTGATGAGAAATGAAAGAATTACTACTTTTATGTATTTCTGAATACATTTGATTATATATTTCACATGGTTGTCCTATTATAGACAGTATTCCTTGGAATTAGCCTTTGAAGATGTAGGATACATTAAATAGGACTGAAGAAATAAATAGTCTGAGCAATTGGTATCAGAAAGATAATACTTCAATGGTAATTTTCTATGTCTTTTCTCTAATTAGGAATGTATACATATTCTTTGAGGAAAGTTGAGAAAATATAGAAAATACAAAAAGAACAGTTTTCAAAACCAAAGATACTCATTATCTTCCCCTCTTGACTGAAAATTAAGATAGGGAGGGATCAGGTCCTTCTTGTCCAACACGATATATTTGGTTCCTAATATTGTGCTTGGAACATAACTGCACTAAGTATTCACCCAATGAAAGGATAAAAGAGTTATGAGTTACATACATTCTTCCTTCTAGCTCCCTCTTTCTCTTTACACACACACAAGTATGAGGCTTTTCTCTATGTAAATTTTGTATACTACATTTCTCAATTTGTATCAGAAAAAACTTAGATATTTGTGTTACTACTAATAACCAGTCTCCAGCTTCCGTTGTTCTTAGCACTGCCTGGGAAAATTCTGTGTCTCCATCCACCTCACCCACTCCACTCTACGACATTCTAATAGTCCCTTTCTCTGTAAGCCCGCTGCCTCTGACATCCCTCCTTTCATTCTCAGCAAACAATCTTAAGAGCCCTCATCTTTCAGCTACTCAAAAGATTATCAGCAGAGAAATCACCCCTTCTTCTTCCATCCAGTAAGAGTGCAGTCAGCCTACCTCTTCTTGCCTAAGGTTTTACCTCTTGCAGCACTTATCCCTTGCGACCTCCCTGTCTAATGGATTTGCTTCACTGGTGAGAAGCCCCTCTTCTGGAACCTACCACTCCATAAGCAAATAACCTCAAGTTTTGATTTGCTAAAACAAAAACAAACCAGACAAAAACAAAACTCTACTAACTCCATTCCCTTTTCTAGCTACAGCTCCCTTGCTTGCTATGTCACAATAAAGCTTCTTGGATCTGTAATCTCTTCTTGGGTTTTATGTTTCCTCGTTTTCTAGTTAGTCCTCAATCACAGCCATTTTCCTTCTGCTCTCATAGTGCTCCTTCCTGCTCTTAGAAACCTCAGTAAGTGTCCCTTGCAAAGTTTACCAGATATTCCTTGCTGCTTAGCTGATCTGTTATCATATGACAATGACAAGCACATTTTCCTTTAAAAAATTATCATATAAATAAACATGTTTGCACTCCATATAAAATTTTAAAGTTATGGTGATTATTAGAAAAGTATCTTACTCCTATTGCTTAGCCTCCTTTCCCCATCTCAGAAGGAAACACTATTTCCAGCTTCTTATGCATTCTAGAGATAATCTGTGTATATGCATGTAAAAAGTATTTTTAGTGTTTTTTTTAATACATGACATGAGACTTTTGAAAAACTACTGCAGTTTAGGATGATTTTAAACTTGTCCTTAACACAAGGATGTCAAATCTCTGGAAATTACTTTATGAAAGAAATGTATGAACTATTGGGAAGAAATCTTATTGATGTTTCAAGAATGTGTAAGAGGACATGACCTTCTGTAAAGATAAGCAAGAAGTGATAGAAAGAACTGGGTGAGATGGCAGAGACACAAAGGGGAGTGAATAAAAAAATGCAAATCAACCAACTTCTAATAGTTGAATTAATAAAGGAAGTAAATAGCAAATATGACACTGCAAAAAGTTTCAGTGTACAGTATTATTCAGAGGAGCTCCTAGTATATTGGATGGGGGAATATATTAACTTTATTTAGTAGAAATTAAATGTGTTGTTAGTAAGTTTAGAAAAGAGTACAGGAGTCAACACCACTTTGCAAAGTCAGATAAAACAAGGACAGAATGCTAAGGAACTGAAAAAATATTTTTCATTTGTTTACCCACAGGAGCAAGGGAAATTTGACCAATGAGCAAAGATGCTTATATATTTCGTTCTGGTGGCCCTGCATGTGGGAGCTCACTCCACTTTGCTGCCCAAGTGGGGAAGGGTTCATAAAGCAGAGATAAGATGATGGGTAGTATTTGAATATGTAATTCAAATATTTGAATATTTAAAAGGGTTCATTCAACCTACATTCCTGGAAACTCCTTCAGCAAAGCAGACCTGCTATAGCTTCTCCTGAGTTTCATCATAATCAGTGTGGAGAATAGACTGAAAATATGTTGATTCCTGTTGCCTTACATCAGCACAATGACACCACTGCATGGATGAGGGTATTAGATGATGGAGCATGTATTTAGTCATTGATCTGGAGGAAAGTTGAAAAATATATAGGAATATCAAGGACAATAGAAAGCTGATTTCTAAAATTTACACATGTGGAGAGTAGAAAGTGAGGGCCCAGTTTGATAATCACAAGTGAACCAATGAAGGAACTAAAGCAAAGTAATTAGAATTTTCTAATATAAAATGAGAAAACTTTTCCAGATTAAACATAGACTTATAAATTCAAAAATCTGTAAGTCAAATAAAAACAATTTCTAAAAAGTATGTGTGTGCTGGAAAACAGTATATATGTAAGCATATTTCGGGTGAAAGAAAATAAAGAAAAAGACAACTCAACATTTTTTTTTCAGTCTAATAAATTGTTATTTCTTCAAGCTGGCCTCAAAATTTTCCTCTTCAAAATTGTAGACCAAGATGCTCTGATGATACTATTAATACTGTCTCCATGAGGGATCAGAAGAGCTTAGAAAAGACACAGGGAAATCCAACTTCTTGTAACTGGAGGATTCATTTACATTTGTAAAGTCAGAGATTTCAATATGTCATCTGAAAATAACCCTAAAAGAATATATTTTACTCCGTTTTATACAGATAACAATGATATTTCATTTCATAATTTACAGAAGAAAGAAGTTTCCTATTCACTGTTTCCTCATTTTGTTTCTGCCCTCTGTAGTATACAGCACAGCTTAACTGAATTCTCTAATGTCACTCTATGTGAGTCCCCCACACCAGAGCCAAGTAATTCCCTGATTTGTGAAGATATCAACTTGTCTAAAACATCTACAAAAGGAGTGATCAGCTGACACAATCTGAGCCATGAAAACCTGTACACACAAAAAAATCTAGAGACAAATGCATCCAGAGAATCACAGATGATATCTGCTTACTTGGAGGAGAAGCTGCTGAAGCCATAAACTGGAAGAAACATTGAAATGGTAATTTTGACAAATTGCTGGAAACAGAATGAGAAACTCATGGTGATTATAGTCTTGGGGCCCTCCCATGTGTCCATGCTTTTTAAATTCAGGAAACCCAACATGTTGTGGCAAAGGTTTGGTACAGATTCCCTGATAGCTCTGTCAGGTTCATGGAAAGAGTAGTCACTGTAAAATATACCCAGAGAGTTCTTCATAACAAATGCCTACTCTACAGGGATCAGTACTATGTCAGAACCTTCTCCCAGCTAGGGCAAGGTAATTCCTCTGACTCCTAAGAGTAAAAGAACAAGTTAACAAAGGTCAGGGCTTCAAAGAAATAGATTGGGAAAATTGCAAACAGGGAAGGGAGTAAGAGACTGGGGGAGAAAGCTATTATACTGCCGAAGCACTTGTAAATGTCCCAGCCTGAAGGCACAATCCCAGTGAAACAATGATATTCAACTGGAGGATAACTGAACAGTCCACCTCCCCAGTACCTTAGCACCATACTAACAGGGCTCAAATAGAATAACAGTGGCTTATGGCTAAAAGAGATAAAAGATACAGACTTTCTTGAAGAAGAAGTATTTAGGTAAGATAAAAATCAAGAGGGGTCACAAAAACAAGGACACTAGAGGAATTTGAAGCCACTGGCACCCGTAGCTATAGCAGATATTAAACACAGCTCAACTCCTAGACAAATTACCATAAATCCTAACACTAAAGGCCTATTTACCTCAGCTGTTAGTATGCAATACGCCATATCTGACTTTCAACAAAAAATTACAAGGCAAGCCAAGATATAAGGAAAAGCACAGCCTACAGGGACAAAGCAATCATGAGAACCAGACTCAGACATGACAGATGTTAGAATTATAAGGCATAGAATTTAAAATAACTATCATTAATATGTTAGGGGCTCTAATGGAAAAAATAGACCATAGGCAATGAGAGATGAGTAATGTGAGCAGAGAGAGAAACTAAGAATGAATTAATAGGAAATATTAGAAACCAAAAACAATACAGTAGATATTAAGAATTCTTTAATGGCATCTTCAATAGGCTGGGCATTGCCAAGGAAAGTATCAGTGACCTTGAATATAATCAATAGAAACTTCCAAACTGAAACACAAAGAGGATAAGGAAGAGGGGAACAGAGCAACCAAGACATGTGGAACAATTTCAAAAGTTGTAACATGTACGTAGTTGGAATACCAGAAGGAGAAGAGAGAAGGAGCAGAAGAAATATTTGAAAAATGGTCTAGATCTTTCCAAAATTAATGACAGACACAAAACTACAGATCTAGGAAGCTCAAAGAATAGAAGTAGGATAAGTACCAAAATGAGCAAGCCAGCAAAAAATAACAACGCCATTTACATATACCATATTCAACTACAGAAACCCAAAGACAAAGAGAAAGTCTTGAAAAAAAGACAGGAGAGAAAATGTAGTTTACCAATACAGGGATTTATTAAGGTTTTCTGTGGCTAAGTATATTAGTAGTTGTTTTTTGTGTGTGTGTAATGTTCCAAGGACATAAAAAAGATATTTATATTTTGTTAAGATGACACATTCTATATAAATCTCTTAGATTACACTTGTTGATTACTCAAATATTCTACTTTTAGCCCACTTGGATTTTTATATTCTAAAATAGTTACACTGAATTTTTCTAATAAAATTTTATTTTAACAAGTTACCATATTTCTAGAGTTCTAACTCAATACTTACATTTTGCTGCAATGCTGTGTACTATATAATGATTCAAGATTCTTTGTTAATCTCTTATGGACTGTTGCAATTTATTATTGTATAACATCCTTTATTCTGTTTTGTGCATATAGCCTTTATTTTCCTGTGTCCTGATGTTTACATTTTCTCCAACACTCCATTGTATTTGTATTTGTCTCATTAAAAAAAAAAATTAGTGACTTCTCACCAGAAACCATACAAGCAAGAAGAAAGCGAAGTGAAATTTTTAGTGTTAAAAGAAAAATTTCCAACTTAGAATTCTATACCCTGTGAAATGTCTGTAAAAGATGAAATTGAAAATTTTCTCTTTGACATCTATTTATGACAAAAACTCTCAATAAAGTGAGTATAGAGGAAACATGCTTCAACATGTAAAGGCTGCATATGACAAGCCCACAGCTAACATCATACTCAACAGTGAAAAGCTGAGGGCCCTTCTCTAAAATCAGGAGCAAGACAAGGGTGCCCACTCTTGCCACTTTTATTCAACATAGTACTGGAAGTGCTAGTCAGAGCAATCAGGCAAGAAATAGAAATAAAAGCATCCAAACTGGAAAGGAAGAAATAAAACTGTCACTAGTTGCAAATGACATATTTTATATAGAAAACGTTCAGACTCAACCAAAAACTGTTAGAACTAATAAACATTTTCAGTAAAGTTGCAAGATACAAAATCAATGTACAAAAATCTGTTGTGTTTCTATACTCTAATAATGAATTATCTGGAAGAGAAGTTATCAATCCCATTTACAATTGCATCAGAAAGAATACCTAGAAATAGATTTAACCAAGGAGGTGAAAGAACTGTACTCTGAAAAAGACATCTGTAAGACATTGATGAAAGAAATTGAAGATGACACAAATAAATGGAAAGATATTCTGTGCTCACAGAAAGTCTACGCTACACAAATTCACAGGTTCAGTATAGTCTCTACCAAAATTTCAATGACATTTTTCTCAGAAATAGAACAAACAATCCTTAAATTTGTATGGAACCACAAAAGATTTTGAATAGCCAAAGCAATCTTGAGAAAGAAAAACAAAGCTGGGGGCATCATGCTCCCCAATTTCAAACTACATTACAAAACCATAGTAATCAAAATAGTGTGGTATTGGCATGATAACAGACACACAGATCAATAGAATAAAATTGAGAGCCCAGAAATAAACTCATGCATATATAGTCCAATTAATTTACAACAATGGAGCCAAGAATATACAATGGGGAAAGGAGAGTCTCTTCAATAAATGCTGCTGGGAAAACTGGACAGCCACATGCAAAAGAATGAAACTGGACCACTATCTTACACCATACTCAAAAATTAACTCAAAATGGATTAAAGACTTGAATGTAAGACTGTAAAACTCCTAGAAGAAACAGGCAGTGAGCTCCTTGACATTGGTCTTGGTGGTGATTTTTTGGATGACACCAAAAGCAAAGGCAGCAAAAGCAAAAATAAACAAGTGGGATCACATCAGACTAAAAAGCTTCTGCATAGCAAAGGGAACTATCAACAAAATTAAAAGGCAACATACCAAATGGGAGAAAATATTTGTAAATTGTATACTTGGTAAGGGGTTAGTATCCAAAATATATAAAGTACTCATACAAATTCAATAGCAAAAAGGAGCAATGTGATTCAAAAAGTGGGCAAAGTATCTGACTAGACATTTTTCTAAAGATGACACACAGATGGCCAACAGAAAATATGCTCGCCACCACTAATCATGCAAATCAAAACTCCAGTGAGATGTCACCTAATACCTGTCAGAATGTCTATTATCAAAAAGAAAGGAAATAACAAGTATTGGGTAGGATGTGGGAAAAAGGGAACCCTTGTGCACCATTGGTGGGTATGTAAATTGGTACAGCTACTCTGGAAAACAGTATGGAGTTTCCTCAAAAATTAAAAATAGAACTCCCATGTGTTCTGGCAATTCCACTTCTGGGTATTTATCCAATGACAACAAAAACACTAAATTGAAAAGATATATGCATCCTCATGTTCATTGCAGCATTATTTACAATAGCCAAGATATTGAAATAACCAAAGTGTCCATGGATATATGAATTGATAAGGAAAATATTATATAGATACAATGGAATACTACTCAGTCATAAAAAAGAATGAAATCTTGCCATTGCAAGGACATGGATGGACCTTTAGGGCATTATGCTAAGTGAAATAAGTCAGAGAAAGACAAATACCATATGATCTCACTTATGTTGGAATCTACAGAACAAACAAACAAATGAGCTCACAGAATGAGAGAACAGATTAGCAGTTGCCAGAGGCAAGGAGTGGGGGATGGGCAAAATAGGTGAAGGGGGTCAAAAGGTCAAATTTTGTTATAAAATAAGTCCCCGGGATGTGATGTACAGTGGGGTGACTATAGTAACTACTATATTGCATACTTGCAAGTTGCTAAGAGAGTAGATCTTTTTCATCACAAGAAAAAGTTGTTAATACGTATGATGATGGATTTTAACTAAAGTTACTGTGGTCATCATTTTGTAATATATACAAATATTGAATCACTATGTTATATGCCTGAAATTAGTATGTTGTATGTCAATTATACCTCTATAGAAAATACGTTTAAAAACCTATAACAAGATAGCATGAAAGTTAGAAGATTTAAAATTATAAACCTTGACAATGTAAAAGTAAGGTATAATTTCCTCATTTTACATAATAGAGAGTCAGGAGGTATTATTTCAAATCAGATAAAAAATAGCAGTATATTATTTAAAGTTGTAAAGACAACCAATAGTACATTTAAAACTAATAAAACTCTGGAAGTAAGTATTAAAGCTACCTAAAAGACATTTTTGAAGAAATTAAAAGAAAGATTCTCCTTATACAGTGAGGGAATTGATCACCAGCAGACTTGTCTTGCAAGAAATGTTAAAGTAGGGGCTGGCCCAGTGGTGTAGAGGTTAAGTTCACACATTCCACTTTGGTGGCCCAGAGTTCGCCAGTTCAGAACCTGGGGGTGGACCTACTCACCACTCATCAAGCCATGCTGTGGCGGGGTCCCACATAGAAGAACTAGAAGGACCTACAACTAGGATATACAACTATGTACTGGGGCTTTGGTGAGAAAAAAAGAAAAAAGAGGGAGATTGGCAACAGATGTTAGTGCAGGTCCAATCTTCCTCAAAAAAAAGAAGCAAAATCAGTTTAAAACAAAAAAGAAATGCTTAAGTCAATTACATAGACAGAAAAAAAGTAATATAGGTCTAAACCCCAGCTTTATATAAAGAAAGAATATCTGAGAAGGAACAAATGGTTAAAAAAAAAACCTTCCATTTTTCTCATTCTTAAGTAATCTAAAAGATAACTGAGCATAAAATAGTAACAACTAATTACCTGATTATAGCATAGCAATCTTGAAATGAGGGATACCAACGTCACAAGGTACAGAAAGGGAGAATTGAGAATACTCTGTTATAAGGCATCTGTTCTACATGTGAAAAGTTATGGTGTTATTTGCAGGTGGACTTAAACTAATTAAAGCATATATTATAAACTCTAGGCCAAGCACTACAAAAATTTTTTAAAAAACAAAACTGAACGGATAGGCTCAACAGAATAATGGAGAGGACGAAGGAAAGAATGAGTGAGTTTGAAGACGAAACAACAGAAATTACTCAAACAATAGACAGAAAATAGATTTAAAAAGAGAGACCCTCAGGAACCTGTTAAACCATAACAAGAGATCCAACATTCATGTCCTCAGAGACCCAGAGGGAGAGGAGAAAAATGGTAGCGCTGCAAAAGTAGTCAAAGAAATAACGCGTAAAGTTTTCTAGATTTGGCAAATGACATGAACCTACGTATTCAAAATGCTGAGTCAACCCTAACAGGATAAACCCAAAGATTATAATCAAACTTCAGAAAACTAAAGACAAAACCTAAATCTTCTAAGCAGCAACAATTTAGAAGCAACAATTTACTTATAGGGTAAACTATTTGAAATACAGTGGAGTTTGCATCATAAACTATGGAAGTCAGAAGGAAGTTTCACAGTATTTTTCAAGTGCTGAAAGAAAAGTTCTGGCAACCCTAAATTCTATATTGGAAAAAATTATGCTTGAGGAGTGAAGGTGAAATAAAATTCTCAAATTAAGGAAAACCAAGAATGTGTCATCAGCAAACAACCCCTCAAAGAATGGCTTAATGAAGTTCTTCAAGCAGAAAGAACATGATAAAAGACGGAGTCTTGGAGCATCAGGCCAGAAGAAAGAAGAATTGGAATAGCAAAAATTGGGGTAAATACTATAAATTTTCCCTCTCCTCTGTCTTAAGTGTGTTTTATGGTCAAAGCAAAAAGTATAATATTATTTGAGGTAGATCTTGATGTATGTAGAGGAAATATCTAAAACCATTATAGTATAAGAAGGGGAGGGTAAAGAAAATTAAAGGGACACAACATATCTATACTTAACCCAAACGCGTAAAATGTTAATACCACTAGATTTTTGTGGTGATGAAATTGTTTTGTGTCTTGATTGCAGTGGTGGTTACACAAATCAACAAGTGATAGAAAAGTATCTATGTACATACGTGTATCAATTTTACTAGTAGTTATACTGTACTGTATTTATGTAAGCTGTAACCATTGGTGGATACTGGGTGCAGGGTACAAGTGTGTATATAGATGCTTTTCTATTACGTGTCTTTGCAGTTTCCTGGGAATCTATACTTATTTCAAAATAAATAGTTAAAATGATTTAAAAAAATTAATAATTTTCTTGCTCTGTGGAAATATGAGCTCCTTTTAAATGTCCTAAAGCCAAAACTTGGAAATCTCTGCATCAAGCATACTAACCAAATGCCTGCTTTCATGTGACATTGAATGTCAGTGTATGTCAATTCCTGGGAGCTGGCATTCACTAATCACTTGTTTATAGAGCACCTCTCAAGTGCCAGACGCTGCTCTAGTCATCATTTCAGCCTGATTGGCTAACAAATACCATTTGATTGGTTTTACAGTTAATCCTTTGGCTTTAAATATCTTCAACACTGTGAGGGCGTGACTTCTGCATCTTGAGTATTGGGCATTTCCTGAACTCATTGACCTTCCAACTGTTTCTCGTTGATATCCACATGGTCTATAGAGTGTCTCAAGGAAGATGAGTTGAGTTTCAGGGTTCCAACTGTCTCATCACCACTTCATATTGTAAACAAACTACTTAGCTTTTATAAGTTCACGTGTAAGATATATTGTAGGAAAGGGTTTGTTGCTAAAATAGAAAAAGAATAAAACTACTTTTTGAGCCACAAGTGCTAATAAAAGTCCTTTTTGTCTGATAACTGCTTTCCTCAAAGACAGGGAGATAGAAATGAAATGGATTAGCTTATCTTTTATCTCTTTCCAATCCATTTCCTTCTTTCCCTATCTGGTATTTTGATAATATCTGAAACATTTTTCAAACACCTCTCTCCACAGTACAAGCACTTTAGATAATACTAAAACCAAAGAAAGAAATTTTACTGGGATTTTAAGTTTCATCTTACTGTCAGTGCCCAGACCAAAAAGGGGCTGCCATTAGTTACCTCAGATGGCAAGATTAGACGCCCTGGGTCATCACAATGAAGTCCAGTGAAAACTTATGAGAAAAAATTAGATGTCTGAGAACCAAGAGAAATAGTGGAAGTCAAAGACTATGCTGGGTGAGGAGGTAGGGGAAATAGAGCAGGTGTCTATTTCTGAGCAGAATAGGAATGGTTATGATAGCTAAGTTCCCGAAAGAAAATCAGTCCCTTTGTTACACACACAGACCAAGCTGTAAGTACCTGAGCACTTTGAATCATAAACCATTAATGGGATAGATTCTTTAATCTTTTTTTCAGTATTACTGCTTTTCTTGAATATTCTGAAACCTTCCAGTTCAACTAAAATAATAGATGCAAATTTTACTAACTTTGTTTCCCTCTCAGTAAACGACAGTGTCTCAAAATTGAAATAAATCAGCCACAAGTTTCAAATTGAGTATCTATGGTAGTAAGTCACAAGTTGTTTGTTGCATAATGGCAGCAAAAGCGTGATAAAGTCAGAGAAACAATTGTAAAATATCAAGACGGTAAGAATATGAAATTATAGACAAGGTTTTTTTAAATTACATGTTTATTAAAAAGAAGTAACACAGCATTAGGCACATATGCTTCTGAGTGATCTATACCTGGAACTTGTGTGGAACTTGCACACATTCATATTTTAAAATATAAATAAAGTATAAAATATCTATTATAGTCTATAAAATAAATATAAGACATTTTCAAAAATAGTTACATAACATTTACCAGGCACTTTGCTATTTGTAAATAAAGCACTTTCACTTCTTTCATCTCATTGGTCAGAATAAGCTTTTGAGGGAGGCATAATTAAGCCCATTTTAGAAATGGAAATTGATTGACCCATGGAAACACAGCTATAAAATGCTAAAGCTGACCCAGGGGCCTCATTCTTGTGCCTGGAATTCTCACATTTTTTTTGGTCTACCAAAATACATAAAATATTAAAAATGAAAATCAAAAAGAATGTCATATAAATGAACTATGGCTGTACGTAATCATTTTTAAACACATATGTATAAAATCAAATAAAGTTCTTTAACGTAGATAACAACATAGAAAGATGTTCAAGTGATTGGATACCTCTGGGTAACAGTAAAAAAAAAAAAGCTGTGCTCAGATCAATGTTGATTTCTGTATGTTAATGAACTATAGAGTCAAAAATAGTTGAGGCAATGGTGCCTGCAAAGGAGTACAATGTATAAATTGTAATCAAGAAAAAAAATGACTGTGCTAGTTTGCCAAAACTTGCCTATTTAGGAAGCTTGCCCTTTTTTTTTTTTTTTTTTTTTTTAGCAAGAACTCTGAGTTCTCCTGGTCTGAGTCTATACCAAACAAAATGAACATTAATGGAGGAAAAAGTAAACACATAAGAAGTCCTAATGTATGTTAAGGATCACAAATCTTGAGATCTTACGACTCAAGTCAAAATATAAAATATTGATTTACCTATATTTGAATGTCTTCTCAACCTTTTCTTGGTTTAGTGACAGTTCTCCTTTATTTTCTTCTCTCAACATTGTTCTAAAATCATAGATCTTCCTACTTCAGAACCTGTAATTTAGAGACTGAATTAAAGAACTGGAAGCATGGTAATACCACGAGAACAGAGATACATGGTGATACCTTCAAAAAGGAGGAAGATGGGTTAAATTCTACTTCCATCCTTTACCCAGACTGAACACAGACACAGAGTTAAACGTAGTCCTTATTGAATGAGAGATGTCCACCACGCTGAGGTTTTAGCAACTAAACGCGCATGGTATAATAAACACGGCTAGAATAACAAGATTGACAACATTTCAAGAGTTCTGTTTTAAAATCCTTTGTGATCAGTGATCTCAAACAAGTGATCATCCCATTCCTTCTCCATTAGCAAGTGTACTGCAGTGTAATTTTAAGAAATTGTATTTGAGGATCAGATTACATGGGTTTGGATCATAGCTAGAATAATAAAAATCTAGTTGAAATGAGGCAAGTTAACCTCTCTAAATCTCAGTTTTCACATCTGTAAAATGTCCATTTCTAGTTGTATTTACGGATAGAGTGTACTTAGCACTGGCTGGCCCCAAAAAAGTGCTTGATAATTACTCCAGCCGTGGTTACTACTAGGGATACATTTCGGTCAAGTGTAAGGAGCACTCTAAAAGAAAGACAAGTTAAACAAAAGCTAAATATAGTACTTCTGCTATTTATGGAGGATGTTGTAACAGGCTTGATATAAAACCTCTGTATTTATTCACTTCCCCTCTAGCATATTGCTGAATATTGGAAAAGGAAAGGTGGACATTTCAAAATCTTTGATAGTTATTTTGTGTGTTTGATGATTCATTATTTGTACAGCACATTGAAGAGTTCACGGATGCACAAAGTGATCTGTGTAGGAGTGGAAAGTTAAATTGCTATGCAAAATAAAAACTGTAGAGTGGAGTTGCAGAGATTTTCAGAGACATAAGGATCCAGAAAATTGTGGAGGAAGAAATATGTGAAGGGAGTATTTACAGGAAGAAAGGAAGTCAAGCAATCTGATAATAGATAAGTCTGAAGGTGCCCCAAACTCCTAGAACATTCTGCTATCCATATAGATACATACATGCATACCTTGAATGAATGATGTTTTCCAAGGGAAATCAAAGGGAAGATGTGTGTCTCATCTGGAGTCAACAGCAGCAGAATGGGTACACAGTTGGATTAGACGATGTACTCACTGATTCCATTTTAAAGCAGAAATTTAGAACTAAAAGCAGCTCACAAAACCTTCTACCCTTCACTGCCTTCCCCGTTCCAATCTCTAGTACAATTGAAAGATCTCCAGGCACACATCCACATGCACTATGATTCAAGCTGATTTAATCTGATACTCTGAGGAAGAGTATCTCAGCTGGCACCTGAATTTTACTAAGATTGAGCATTTAAAATGGCTTATCTTGCAGTCCTTTAATGAATGGAATTCTTTGACATCTGTACTCCTTTTCTCAAATGTTCCAGTCATTGGCGGTGGTTGACTTTTCTCTCCATTCTGGTTTCTGTACTTGTCTTTCCAATACTTCTTGACAAATGATGAAGTATTTCTCCCTGTTTCTATGTCTCATTTACTGTTGTTGTAGTTGAGAATACTTTTTTTCTCTCTTTCCTATTTAAGGCAATGTTATAAATATCAGACCATAGGATCTCTTCTAAGTGTTTAGATGTTTCATTAATCCATTTTTCTTCTCCAACATATAAATTATAAATTGCTATAATATTCTTTTAACCATTCTTCTTGATTCATATAAGAAGAGAGATAAGTTTATTCCTGTCACTCTCTGCCAAGTCATCACCCATCAACCTAATCCCCTCTTTTGATTGTTTATACCACCTCCTGAACTTCCTTAACCAGTTAGGATTTCCTTTGATAAGAACATTTTCCCTTTCACTCTCATAAATAATAGCAACAGTGTTAGAACAGGAACTCAAGGGTTTCGTTATCTCTGAGCCCAGCCAGGCAGGGAGAGATAGGCATGGAGCACAGACTTGCATACCCAGGGTAGTGAAAGAGATGAAAGCAGAGCCACAGCCCCAGGCAACAGCAGGCAGTGGAGGACAGGTAATCAGGCAGGAGGAACATCAGGTCTAGGCTATTGGGGTTCATGGTTGGAATGAGCAAAGTAGAATTAGAGAGCAGAACCTCAGCTTTAAGGAATCCAATCTTTAGGAAAATTCATTAATAGCAATATAAAACTTTGGGTTAATTCACTTTTGTGAAATAGAGTCAAGAAAGAGGCTAAGGCACAGGGGAACGAATAAAACTTCATAGTTTCAAGAACTGAGGTATAAGATGTCACATTCACACATTTACTCATTCAAAAGAGGTGAACTGAGTGCCTACCACGTGCCAGGAACTGTTCTAGGATCTTAGGTACCACAATGAATAAAACAGATGAGAACAAATAAAGATCCCTGCCTTCATGGAAATTGTGTTGTAGTGGTAGGAGATAGACAAAAGAAAAAGGCGAAAAGGTAAAGAGTAAAATCCAGAGCACATTAGATGCTGTTAAGTAAAAGAAAAAAAATAAAGAAAGGAATCGAGAGCATCGGGGGTTTACTGCAATATGTATTATAATTAAGGTAATTCTTAGACTACAAATACTGGGCTAAATCTCAAGTACTCATGCACTCACTGATTGTCGCTTACATGTCTTTTGTTATAACACATTTCATAAGAAAGATGTTTATGTAAACAAATTTATGATCACCATTCAGGTTTATAAATAGGGAACTGAACCAATCAAGTTTTTATTTTACAAAAATTGTTCATCTGCAATGCCAAGAACTGATTGGAAGGGGATGCACTGAAGGCAAGGAATAACAAGTAGTGAACCAGGGAAGCTCAATGATAACTAACACTAAATGCCTGAAATGAAACATCGATCCTCCAAGCAGGCTGATATGTAATGGCCAGAGTGCTAGAAAAATACCAGCGTGGGAGGGAATCACTGAGGGGAAGTCAAGTTTCAAAACAGGGAATGCTTAAAAGGCAAAATGCTCACGTGTGTTCAAGTAAGGAAAAATGTCTGTACAACTAGTAGAAATTAGTCAACAGTGAGGTACATGGGATCATTGAGTTTGGTAATGTCTTGTCACTGGAGACCCTAGGGAGAATATTTTCAATCAAGTTGTGGGACTGAAAGGCAGATTGCAGTCTCAAGTAATGAAATAGAGGGTAAGAGCATAAA
Source organism: Tapirus indicus (assembly GCA_031878705.1). Classification (NCBI taxonomy): domain Eukaryota; kingdom Metazoa; phylum Chordata; class Mammalia; order Perissodactyla; family Tapiridae; genus Tapirus; species Tapirus indicus. The sequence goes on from CM062918.1 coordinate 8,229,844, forward strand.
ATAGCAACCCACATAACAGACGTATGTCAACATTTAGTTCACCAGAATAAAGAAAATTTAGTATAAAATCTTCATAAATGAGTTATTGCCTACTGGCACTTGTTTATTCAGATTTAACTAACAGAGTGATGCATTTTTTTCAGATTTAACTCAAATTGCTGAACATCTACTATATGCTGTGTACAGTTCAGGACATAAAGACACAAAGATGAATAAGATATACTCTCTGCCTCCTAGGTACTAATTGTGTAGCTAGCCATTAGTGGTAAAGATGAGCAAAGAGCAGTTTGTTATACAGTGTGAAATGTTAGGTGTATAGAGAATACTCTGGGAGCATTGACAAACGTGCCTAATATTTGTGTGTGCTATCGAAAAGGCAATTTTTGAACTATGCTTTGAAGGATATGTTAAGAGTTTTGCTAGGCTGAGACAGAATAGAAGAACACGTCAAGAAGGAAGAAAAAACAAATGCCCACAAATGAAATTGCACGAAGTGTTTGAAAATAGCAAGTAGTATAGCTGAATCTCTGTAAGGTACATGGGGGGTGTGTGTGTGTGTGTGTGTGTGTGTGTGTGTGTCTGTGTGTGTGTCTGTGTGCTGGGGTTAGGGGTAAAAGAAATCAGACTTCCAACTGTTGGAAGTCTGAGTGACATGGTCAAGTATCTAATCTAGCAAGAAGTGGAAACTTATCACAGTTTTTTAAACCAGGGCAATGGCACGACCAAGATGGTGTTGTAGAAGTATCCTTCTGGCGGCAGCTCGGAACAGGAATTGAGGGAAAGGCAGGAGATGGAGCTCGGCTGGAACGGAGGACATCAGTTGGGAGGCTATTTCCACAGTCCTACGGAAAACTGAGAAAAGGACTGAGCCAGAGCAATAGCAGTGGTGATAGAAAGCAGGGAGCACAGATGAAAGAGGTTTTTAGAGCTTGAATCAAAGTGTATTGGTAACTGTCTGAATGTTGGGGTTGAGCAGCAAGGAAGATTAAAAGATATCTCAGGTTTGTCATTTAGTCCCATTCACAAAAGAAGAAAAATATAAAGTCATACTTGCCAAAAGAAGAGTGAGGACGAGATTATGAAGTCGCTTTTAGATAGACTTTTTCTCGTTATGAAAATGATAATTTGCCTAATATCGAATGTATGCAATATAAAAGAAAAGGAAAATGAGAATCATGAACTGGTCACCAAAAAAGAGTCACAATGATTAACATAATGTTAACATATTTAGTCCAGCAATTTTCTAGTGCATAACTACATTGTTCCAGTCACATAGCAATTTGTATTGTGTTTGTTTCCTTATTTAAGCATTGCCACAATAAGTCTCTGTAACCATGCCTGATATTTCTACATATCGTGGTTCAATAACCCGTGTTCCCATTCTAACATTAACACTGATGAAATCTTATACATAAAGATTTATTTACATTCAAGTTTAAACTTCAAGATTATTCACACTCCAGATTAACGATTAATTCTTAGAACTCAAATTATCCAGACAAAAGAATTAAACAAGATGGAGCCATATGGTATATAGAGCTAAACATCCTCCCTGGCAGTACCTGACTTTTTCTTACACCAACACCATATGAAAAGTTCTTTCTCACCATTTTTCCCCCTTACTAGTTATTGGAACTTTTGAAAAATCATTAATTCAGTATTTGAACATTATATTTCAGTTTTAACTTTCAACTGAGGTTGAAGTTATTCATATTCACCTAACAATTTCCCCCAATTATTTTTCCCCCATTTTTCTATTGACTTGGAAGAACACTTTGTTATATCACTTTAATCTATTTATTCTTTGTCTTTTATACTTTGTTTCATATACAGAAACATTTTTAGGTTATCATTCCCATTGTTTCTTTCATTAGTTTTAAGATAACAAAATGGGAAGAACAAAATCTTTATCTCCTTTAAATTTCAATTTTTATTTTCTCAATTCGTATTTCACCTTTTAGTAAAGTGTAATTCACAGAAGTCACATGTATTAAAACTTTAGGATTAGTATAACTACTGAGAACAGCTTTCAATGTTCATGCATTCTTTATTCAGACAATTCATTTTATTCGCCGATTATATTTTATGTCTTGTGGTTGTTAATGGATTAAGCATAAAAGTATGGCTCACATCTGTTTATTTAGATATTAAATATATAGTATGTATTAGACTCAGTAGTAAACATTTTGGGTAAAAAAAAAGATGTATAAAAAATGGATTTCTACTTTATGGTTCTTAGGCAAATTAGGAATTTTGGTTTCATGCATTTCACCCAATCTATAGATTATAGATACGGAAACAAACAGTAGCCTGGATCAAATAATACACACTTCCTGCTTCTTTAACTTAATGTGGAAAATGATATAGTAAGGGTAGAATGTAGGCTTTGGAATGCAATATGATTTATCGAATCCTGACTGCTGCTTACTAGGCCTTAGGAAATTCATATAAATAATTTGAACCTCCAACTCTTCATCATTAATATGATAATAGACATCTCTGAGGGGGTTTTGATGATCTTGTGTTATTATAACATGAGCATAGCAGGTATTCAAAACCTGCCTTCCAACAATATTTCCTCTCTTCTTTCCCTGCAAAGTTTCCAGCAAGAGATGAAGAGCATGAACTCAACAGTAGGTGATTACAAGAGGATTATAAATTTATTAGTTGCCTAATTTGATTATTTTAACAGTCAACAGCTATAGTATTAAGCAAGGTGAACACCTGTTTATTTCATGTTTGATTTACAATTTCTCAGTATTCTGAGAAATTGAATTTTAAAACTAGAATTTAAATAACTTTTCTTCAATTATTGACCTATTTAATGATTGCCTTTCTTCTTTCGATTACTTCTTCCCTCTTTTTCCCCCTAGTCAGTAGAATCCTTGGCTCTTTATTTTATCATCCCAGGAATCCAATCCGTTTTTAAATTCCTCTTGACAGTTGACACTACACTCAATCCCTGTTTGTTTGATTTGCTTTTCTTTTTTTTTTAAACCACTCTACACATGATTGGACACAGTACATTAATTTTGTTGGAGTCAGTAACTGAAGTCCAATGGGAATGATTTTAGGATTTCCACTATAGGTGGTAATATATCAACTTTTCAGATGTAGCCATAACACGTTTCACTTATCTGATCCTTTTTCTGCCATGTTTTTCCAACTTCAAAATAGAGTGTTCTCGGGCCGGCCTGGTGGCGCAGCGGTTTAGTTCGCGCTTGGCAGCCCGGGGTTCGCCGGTTCGGATCCCGTGCGCCCGCCGATGCACTGCTTGTCAGCCATGCCGTGGCGGGGTCCCATATAAAGTGGAGGAAGATGGGCACGGATGTTAGCCCAGGGCCAGTCTTCCTCAGCAAAAAGAGGAGGATTAGCTACAGATGTTAGCTCAGGGCTGGTCTTCCTCACAAAAAAAAAAAAAAAATAGAGTGTTCTCGTTGGCCTTAAAAATAGAAGGTAGTGAGAACTGTACCGCCTAGTTTTCACTGCTACATCTCAGAAAGTCTTTGGTTTAGAATGAAGCACCCTTAAATTATCAAAGCTCACTGATGAAAGCAATAAATTGAGTCCTATGTAATTTGTTTTGCTTTACCCCTCCCTGCCAGAATGTCTATAAAGTAGCAGTCAGATTATTTACATCAGCCTCATTCCTAATAAGAATACTGAGAAGTTAATTGCTTTTGGCAGTCAGGAAAGTGAAACTCAGATTTGGAAGTTACAACTTGAAATGAAACATCCAAATGAAAGAAGAAGAGTAACAGAATGTTATCAGATAAGGTGTGTACAACCTTAAGTTCAAGCCAACAATCATTTAATCACCTAAAGAGGAAAGGAAAATGCAAACCATTTGGAATGGAAAATTTTCATTCCTGCATATGGGAATAACATTGGAAAACAGCATGCCATTAATTTCTCATTACATAATCATTCTGAATATGGAATTTGTTATCACTTTTAAAATGTTTCACAAAGAGTGAAATATTTGATTAACAATTTGGGCAAATTTGTTTTCTTTACTGTTGATTTCTTTGATCTTTTGATTTTGTTTTAAATTTGTCTTTAATCAAAGAAATAGGGGGTACATTTCACATAAAGTAGGAGTCAATAATTTTAAGTACACATTTCGATTAGTTTTGCAAAGTATAGTCTAGTAACCATCACAATAATCATGATATTAAACATTCCCATAACATTCAAATTTCCCTTGAAAGTCTTCAATTTCTTCTCTTGGCCCTTGCCAACCAGTGATTTACTTTCTGCCACCCTAGCTTTGACTTTTCTAGTATTTCAATTAAATGGAATCACACTCAATTTAGTCTTTTCCATCTGCCTTCTTTCACTTAGCATAGCACGATTTTGAGATGCAGTCATGTGATTGAGTACAGCAATAATCCATTCCTCTTCATTGCTGAATATAATCACTTTGTATAGATACACCACAATTTGTCACACTATCACCTGCTGATGATCATCAGGCTGTTTTCAGTTTTGGATGACTAGGAGTAGAGATGCCATGAGTAATAGAGCACAATTTCTTGTGTGGAAGTATGCTTTCATTTCTCTTGAGTAAATACCTTAAGAGCGCCATTGCTAAGTCAGGCAGTAGATACCTGTTAAACTTTATAAATAGACTATGCTAGCTTGAAAAGCATTTATCTTCTCTACACTGAGTGGGCAGTTTACAGGGGCTTACAAGTATCATTAGATTAAACTTGTTAGTTATGTTTTTCCATATCTTTACATTTTAATATTGTTCGATAATATGTTGATTAAATCTCTTGCCCTGTGTCCATTTAAAATTTTTTGCTTGGCAATTATGATTTCGCTTGATATGGTCATACGCCATGCTGTTTGATGCACAAAAATGTATGATTTGTGGTTATTTGTCTTGGATCTCTTTAATCATGTAGTGTAGCTCTTTCCCTATTAATAGGTTTCCTCTAGTTATATTTTATCTGAACCAAACAAATAAAAATCCCAGCCTCGTGGTATTTATGTTGAAGTGTAACTATGTTATGATTAGGAGACTACAGAAAAAAAAAGACAGTATATTGGATGCTGCTGGTGACTAAGGAAAAGGTACAGTAGGAAAGAAGGGTAGAGAGTTCTGGGGAGGGGAAGTGTATGCAATTTAAAGGGGTGGTTGGGAAAAGCATCACTGAGAATTTGCACTTGAGTAAAAATCTGACAGAAGGAATGAAAATTTCAGATGAGAGAATAGCAGGCAGAGAGTAAAAAGGTCCTGAGTGTTCGATAAAATGGCAAGAGTCCAAACAAGTGAGATGAGCCTGTGTGAATGAAGAGATGGAAAACAAGAGCTAAGTAAATGAGGAGAAGAAATATAAAGTATGTAAAATTCATCAGAAATGTAAAATTTATGTGTGGGGCCTTGAGAGGGCTTGGCTTTGACTGGGAATGATGGGGAAATTCATTGGAAATATTTTGGTAGGGAAATGGGATGGGGTGATTTCACGTAACAGTGTTTTTGGCTGTTGCATAGAAAATACACTGAAGTGGGCTATTGCAGTGATCCAGGTGATCAACGATGGTATCTTGGACCAGGAAGAGTTTAAACTGGAGAGTAAAGAGAAGTGATTGGAAAGTCCAGTTGAGATTTGCTGATCGACTATATGTGGGGTGCGAGATAAAGACAGACTCCAAGTTGTGGCTTGAGAAAGTAAATATGAAGTTGCTGTTAACTTAGGACAGATAGCTGGAGAAGATCAGGAGATCAGTATTAGACATATTACACGTATATACATAAAAAATACATATTCAGACACATAGTAGAGAGAAAAGTTTGGTCTTTGTTTTGTTTCTGTGTTCAGTAGAAAACTCATGAACTTTGACATCAAAAAGCTAGACTTTATCATTAGCTAACATTTACTAATTTTGTGACCCTAAATGAAACTTAAAACCTCTGGCCCTCACATAACTGATCTGGCAAAATAATATAATAAAACCACGGATTTTTGTATGTAATAACAGTAACCACATTTATTCAACTTTTACAGTGAATCTGCACTAAGTGCCTATATATAATATATATTTATGGTAGCCAGACTCAAAGATCGTCCCCAAGTGTCCTCATTCCCTGGCATTCACATTCTGTAGTTTCCTCTCACTCTGTACCAGGATTGGTCTATGTGATCAGCTGCATACAACAGAGGTGATGTATGGTCACTTTCAAGATTAGGTCAAGAAGACTGTGGCTTCTGTCTTGATCACTTCTGTCTCTCTTATTTTAACTCAAGAAAATAGCAAATGACATTCCAAAATTAAAAATACTAAAAAATACTAATTGAAATAAAATGTTTTAAAATGTCACTGAAAGTGTAAAGTAAACTCCAAAATGCTGTGATCTATGGTGGGATGATTCCCTTGGGATATTGCTGCACAATTTTAGTTTTGCCCTATTGATTTCATTTTTAATATACTCTGATTATGATTCTACTTCAGCTTCCTTTATAATTTTGTTGATCTCACCCAGCCATCTGTATGGTCCTGGCTTGTGCTGCTGAGCTACACTCAGTATTGTTTCTGGACTGACAGGATTATTATATAATTCAAGAGTTACTGAAAATAGCTCACAGAATTTTAGCACTACCTTTAAGAATATAAGGTAATCAGTAATCAAAAACCTCCCAACAAACAAAAGCCCAGGACCAGATGTCTTCATTGGTGAATTATATCCAAGATTTAAAGAAGAATTAGTACCATTCCTTCTCAAACTCTCCCAAAAACTAGAAGAGGGACTACTTCCAAACTCATTTTACAAGGCCAGCATTAGCCTGATATCAAAACCAGACAAGGATGCCACAAAAAAGAAAATTATAGGCCAATATCTCTGATGCACATAGATGCAAAAATCCTCAACAACATATTAGCAAACCAAACTCAATAATACATTAAAAGGATCATACACCATGATCAAGTGGGACATATTCCAGGGATGCAAGGATGGTTCAATATCCACAAATCAACAGGATACAACACATTGACAAAATGAAACATAATGATCATCTCAATAGACGCAGAAAAAGCATTTGACAAAATTCAACATCCATTTATGATAAAAACTCTCAACAAAGTGAATATAGAGGGAACATAACTCAGATAAAGGGCATTTATTACAAGCCCGCAGTTAATATTATAGTTAATGGTGAAAAGCTGAAAAATTTTCCTCTGAGGCTAGTAACAAGACAAGGATGCCCACTCTCACCACTTTTATTCAACAAAGAACTTCACTAAATAGTAAATCATCATAGTGTGTTTAGAATATAATTTATTGAATAAAACCATAAAGAAGAATTGCACTTCTGTGATAATATCAGATAGAGGAGTATTCCTAAAATATTATACAATACATTTAATAACTAATTCCTGATACTGTGTTTATAGTCATGGGAATAGATATCCAGCAAATTCTATGTTTTACAGGTAAACATTCAGAGGGTAGTTTCATTTGTACTTGGCCTATATATTTGTCAGTTTTCAATACTCACTTTATTTCTAACAGAAAATCGATGAGGACTGATACATATATAGTCATATATTTTAAAATTTTAGAAATTTAAAATACAAAAAATTTACAGACAACAAAATGTAATGCACACAACAGAAATCCTAAACAAGCACTGTTAACATTTGGCATATAGTCATGTACCACATAATGGCGTTTAGGTCAACGACAGACAGCATATACAACATTGGTCCTGTAAGATTAGCATCACGTAGCCTGGGTTGTGTAGTAGGCTATACCATCTAGGTAGGTGTGTGTAAGTGCACTCTATGATGTTTGCACAGCAACAAAACCACCTAACAAAGCATTTCTCAGAACATCTGTTGTTAAGTGATGCATGACTGTATTTGCTTTATTTCATAAATATATATAGTATAATATACAAAATGAGTGCAAGATTTCATTTTCTTTAAGAATACAGGCATTACATATAATCTACAGTGCCCCTCAACTTAAAACCCCCTCCTGACCTGAACCCCTTATTCCAAGCACAGACACATTCATAGTTTTAAGTTTGGAACATATTCTTTCAGTATATTGTATATATTATTATCAGTACATATTTATTTGTATGTACAGATATGCCATAAAACATTTTGTTCATTTACATAAATTATATATCTACACATTTTTAACTTACTTTTGTACTCATTATACTTGCGTTCTATCTGTAGACTCATATAGATTATTTCAAAATGTTTTACAGTATTTCATCATGTGTGTACACCACATTATTTATCCATCATTATATTAATGAACCTTTAGTTTGTTTATAATATTATATAAAATGATGCTACAATCAACAGCTTAAAAACATCAGAATTGTTCTGATTTTACTCAAGATCACAATTTCCAATGGTTTGGAGCAGCTTACACTTATCAGCAAGAGTAAATTAAGAGATATATTTAGGAAATTAGAAAAAAGAGGGATAATTTGTTCTCAGGTCTTTGATTAATGTAGTGAATCAAACCAGGTGGTAAATGCCTTTAAAATCTGTTTTAAATTTGCCACCGATTCCAAAGTGAGTAACAAATTAACTACAAACCCCAAATAGCTGCAATGCAACACAGTGAAGAAAGGCAGCTTTTAACCGCAGTGAAGTACTGACATACCAAAATATATCTGATCATCTCTCACTTGAAAGTCCAAGATTTCATATTTAAAAGTGTTGTCATCTCTAACAGTACTGTAAGGTTTATGTGAGCTTTTTGGCAATGTGCATAGTTCGTCTCATTTTTCTCACCTTTAAGTGACTGAGAAATAGGGAGAGATTGTACTGGAGAGTTTTAAAGATACCGTTCTTCTCTATTGTTTGTTGATCGGATCCGGCTGGCTGTCTCAAATGCTACACCAATCATAGCTCAGTAAAATCATGCAGATCTTCAAAATAGAAAGGTATGGTCCATTTTCATGTCAGATAAAGATTTCAAACCATATATTATACAATTTAGACACAAAAAGTGAGTCCTATTCTTCTCTAGATGCCTAAAAACATGCTTGCCATTTCACTGTAGTCTGTTTTGCTTTATATATTTTATGATGGGATAAATAAGAAAGGAATAAAGTAATGGAAATAAAAATTGGACACATAGGATATCACAAATAATTTTTAAAACTTTTCAGCAAATGCATATTGAATGTTTGTCTTCAGTGACTGCCATTTAGAATCCGTTCCCTAAGCTGCCTTTTATTAAGAGTAATTTTAATTTTGTTAATACTATCCCTTAACTATTGTGGAATTCAAGGCAAAATATTTCTTAGTTTACTCACCTATAGAATAACCCAGTGAAATTGTACATAAATATATGCACGTATATGTCTACATTTGTGTTTCTGTGTATGCATATAAATATGTATGTATATTTCTTATGTATGTGTGTTTAAGCATATTCTAGACCTTCTAGCTTTAAAATGTTTGCTAACACAAAAACAAAACTAAAGCGTTTGTTACAGAAGAGGAAAAAATAAACATTAGAAAGAATTAGCATTTAGAATTTTTTGAACTTCTACAAACCAAGATTAGGAAGATAGATAACATGGGAACATGGTCAAGGGCTGTGAATAAGTCATTTACAGAAGAGTGAATGACTAAAAAAAAGATAGGAAAAGACATGCCATTTCATTAATTTGGGTAAAATGTTAATAGTTGGTACAAACTCTTACCCCAGACTCATAGAGTCTGAGATATAACCCTAGATTTACCTTCCCCAAACACCATTCTCCAGAATGTAGTAATTTAATGTGCGATGTGAACTGTTCAGTTGATGCCTGGTTATCAGAATGGCTTGCCTGCATACTGGCACCAATGAGAGTTGGTACCCCAGAAAGGCTAAATGCCAAGCAAGGTATAAAAGATGTATTAGGGATGTAGGGAATTTTTTCACTTCAACTTCATTTTTTCATAACTAAGTCTCTCCATGATGGTGTAGAAAAGACTTGAAACTACACCCGAGATGTTGCAAGACCTCTTGATTCAGCTGCTGTCTGGCTAGGCACCGTGTTGCCATTTTGTGTCCTTTGAAGCTAGCAAAACTGGAATTGGTTTAGTGTTGAGAATCTCTCTGTCACTTACAAACCTAAGACAAAATTACATTGAATTAGTGGCTTGGAGCACACAGCTACCAATCAGATAAGAACATATTACAGCAACAGAATATATTTTTAAAGTAAGAAGAAGTGAGTCACCTTTAAATTTTGATAAGAATTGGAGGGTGATTAAACTCTCATACATTGATGGTACAATGACTTTCAAGAAAAATATCTAACAGAGTTAAAAGAAGCACCACAAAGTTCTACTTCCAGGCATATACTTGAGAATAGTAGTTTCTAATGCTCACTGTACATTGGACACCTTGGGAGTTATAAAGAGATAATACACATATACACAGGATCTGCCACTTAGAGATGAATCTAGGGTCCAGTCCAGACTACCTTTTTTTTAACTCCTTAGGTGATTCTAACATATAGCTATGGTTCATCTCTATAATGAATTTCTCCAACTGCCCAAGGAGAAATTTATAAGGCTATTCACTAAGTAATCTTTGTAATGGCCCCCAAATGGAAAGTAACCCAAAGTCCATCAGTAATTAAGAGGAAAAAAATGTTATATTCAAAACATAAGACACCTTAAGGCAGGCAAAATTAATAAATTAATCTATTGGTACCAATATGGACGTATCTCAAAATAACATTGAAGATCTTACAAAAATTAAAATGTACTAAAATGACTATTTTTTAAGGCATAAACAGGACAGCAATTTCCTTCAAAAACATATGACAGATGCATTAATATCAGTTAAACCATTTACCTTTCAGTTGTTCTTTAGAAACTGAAACTACATTTTTTATATCAGCAGATCTGACTCTTGTGTATGGGTATGCTCCAAAGACCTTGTGTAAACTTACTCTTGTTGAAATCATGAAATGATTTTCATACTTCTTTCTATCATAAGTTTTGGAGAATCTCGACATTCACTGAAGGCAGTGAGAAGTCTCTGAAATTATTGGGAAATAATTATTTTAAGTCAATTTTAGCATTCACCTCTTACGTGTGCAGAGCATATAAGCATAACAGTCCCCAGTCACCAAATGGATCCCATTATGCATGCTCTAGTTAACAGTAATTGTCAGTCTCCTTAATTCTTCCTTTTGCAAGCATAGAAATCAGCCATCTTGGACTTTCTATCTCCTTAATTTCAACATACTAATAACATCCTTGGTTTCAGCCTCTCTTACTTTCATTCTTTCATTTTCATTTCCTCATCTACCACAATCTTCATTTAATCTCTTCATGCTTCTTCAGAAACCATCCTATATACCTGTCACACTAATTTCCCTGAGGGATTTTAAGAATTCTATTATAAATTTAAGATCAACCAGTGATGGAGAGACCAACCACAAGTCAAGGAATCCAAATTGATGGTCTAATTCTAACCTGATTCGTTTTTTAGAACGACATCATTGAGAAAATCATTTAACCCATTCCTACAACTGTAGAGGGAAACAGTTGAGCGGTTAATTTTCTTTCTGCTCTAAAAACAGAAGTAGCCTAAAACTTAATTTGCGAACAACCTGCTGTTCCCGATTATATTGTTCTCACCTTTCATAGAAAGATTTATTAGATATCAACTATGGAGTCTGGTTGCACTTAGAAAAACAATGTTTTGTGTGAGTTTAACTAAACCTCCTTATGCAGTGTCTTCTTTGAGAAATATGAGGTGTAAATGCATATAATTTTAATTCAGTTCACTAAATGTTATGCAACTGGATAGCATTGTGCTTCATGCATTTTTTCATGTTGCAGAAAGGTATGGGCCTCATGGACGATCGTAGATACTTATTTAAGTGAGAAATTGCTTCATTGTCTGTCGTGAAATCTAATTTCTGAAGGGATGTTGATTTTGTAACAAAACAATACATAATTTGAGTTTTGCACTTTGACCATATAAATAGGCAAAGCTCCACATCAGTTTTTGCTTTTTGGTTTTGAGAGAGAGAGGAAAAGTCTAAATGATACAAGAAATTGTTAAACTAGTCATCTGGATAACTCAAAGTAGATAATATACCATTGACATGAAGAGAATGGATAGTATCTAGACACTTTTATATTCATGCATTAATGAAATCCACTGGCAAGTACTCAAATTCCAGTGTCTTGTTGTCAGTAGTAGTTTAAATACCTGCCTGGCATAATACTGGATGGAATCGGATGAATCATTTTGTTTATTTAACTGTTTATTTTGTCAGAGGGCATAATAAATTTATCTAACTTTTCATCTCCCTTTCATTAAACTATTGAACTGATTTTAATTCAGCACAGATTTCAGAGGAAAATACGGATCTTTGGAAATCAGATCCTTTAATTACTCAATTTGAATAGGTATACAACTGAGTCATCACTTTATAATTGCTCTTTACTTCATATTAAATGGAAAATGAATATTTTTGAGGACGTGAACAGCTAATACCCAAACAAATAGCAGTATAATAAAAACGAAAATAGTGGGGCCCTGTACAGAACCATGAGGATAATGTGCTATGAATGGGAGGGAAATCAACTCAATCATTTGCCCCTGAGGCCCAGACAAAATACAGAAGGAAATAAACACTCCACCATATGAGATATAGCAAGACTCTGACTTTGGTAATGCCAGTTTCTAAATTATGTCGTGTGAGGCAAAATATGGCCCACTAGAAATAGTCCAGAGAGGAATGATATTGCTCTCAACTTTAGCTAAGTGTACCATGTGTCTAATACACCAGATTTTCTTGGATTCCAATTAAAAGAACTATTTGATGGAAAATATAACATGCAAAACTGCAAACACAAAAAATTGGAACAAAAATGTTCAATATTTTGACAATTAGTCTTATGCTTATTAAAATACCTGTTCTTAATGTACCTATATTTTCTTATTTCCAAATATATATTATTCTGCTTGATATCTAGCCTATGTAACTCAGTATAACAAAATGCAAAAGTTAAATAAAACTTTAAAGTGGATCTTCTTGTACTCTCAATGGAATTGATCAATAAAATTTCCAAAAATATAGAGTTTACCTGATTCTATCAGGTAAAAAACAGAACTATAATCTTCTGTCTAACCTCATATTTTACTACTTTCCCATCTATTTACCCCGTTAAGCCAGACCAACTTCCTTCCTTTTCTCAGATATTTAGACATTTGCACTAGTGATTCCCTATGCCTGAACAATTCTTGTCTAGTTCTATCATCTACTTCAAATTTCTCTCTAATATCTTTCCTCAAAAAGACCTACCCTAACCTCCAAATTTAAAATTTCAACTTCTCCCAATACATTTTTAATTCCCCCATGCTGAGTTTTTATTTCTACAGTATTCTGCACATTTTAACTTACCATGTGATTTACTCATTATGTTGTTCATTACCTGTCTCTTCCCACTAGAATATAAGCTGTCTAAGAACAATGATCTTTCTGTTTTATGTACTAATATGTCCTGAGAACGTAGAACAGTGTCTGGCATATGAGTAGGCACTTGGTAAATATTTGTTGAATGAATTAATAAAAGATCGTTAGATACGTTATCAGGAAACTAAATTCATTCATTTGAAATATATTTCTGGAACTTTACTTTTCTTCGTGTAAATTTGTTGTAAGATTAGTCCCAGACAGACATGTACTTTGTTTTTTGAAAGCGTTAAAGTGTAGATAATTACTTAAAAGCAATAGGAAAGAAAAGTCAAGGATATAGGCTATATGTTTTAAATTGGTTTTTTTTCCTCTTTTTCGGTGCAATATATGCCACAACTAGCATTACACAAATCCATGCGATTTATCCTGTTTGAATATTCAGTCCTAAGTAAGCAATGCATATTTTCTTAAACTTTATCACTAAAATAGAAATGTAGGCATTGAATAGTGACATAATCAATTTGCCGGCATAAATTATCAGATTATACAAAATAATTTTTCTAGCATTAGTAGAGGAGAATATCCTACCAGTCTTCAATCTGAACTCATAGAAGAAAAGTTGCTATTTCCACAGGGCCCTCAACAAAGAAATAAATCTGTCATCATTTCCTTGGAAGAAATTGATCACACCTTGCAGAGTAACCAGATCTGAAGCTATGGAATTAGACACAGGGTGAAGGGGGAGCGCTATTGATTGAACTGTATCCCCCAAATTAATGGATTGAAGCCCTGATGCCCCAGGTGACTATATTTGGAGATGGAGCCTTCAAAGGTGTAATTAAGGTTAAATGAGGTCATAAGGGCAGGTCTTAATGCAAGATGACTAGTGTCCCCATAAGAAGAAGAAACATTCAGAGTACATTCGTACAGGGAAAAGATCATGTGAGGGACACAGCAGGGAGGTTGCTGTCTGCAAACCGAGAAGAGAGGCCTCTGGAGAAGTCAAACCTGCTGACACCTTGATCTTGGATCTCCAGCCTCCAGAACTATGAGAAACAAATTTGTTGTCTAACATACCCTATCTGGGTTATTCTGTTACAGCAGCCCTAGCAGACTGATACAGGGAGTATGAAGAGGGTTATATTATCTGACATTTATTCTACATAGCACAGGTATAAGGTTCATGCTCTTATTATGAAAGCTCTGTTCTTGTCAATTATTTAGAAAGTGCAATAGAAGGATTTTCACATTCTCAGAGAAATCCATGTAGTCCTGCCTCAAGAAATTTGACTATAAGAATAAAATAAGTACCTTTCTGATACTGAATGGTCTAGAATTATGAGTAAAAGATTAAGAGATCTTACTTAAATCTCTGGTAATAATTCTAATGGCTAGACACTTCAATTTATATATTTGGAGTGCTCCTAATTGTACGATGCCTGGCTTTTGATCATCAATTGTTGAAATAAGTTACGTGTACACGGGCTTACAGTTTATCAAAAGTATCTTTTTCTTGTAACTTGGGGAATTCGTGAGCTGGGTTCTTACTAGATTTTACCTGTGTGTCGTAGCATCATCATTCTGTTTAAAGCTATCTTCTGTAAAGAGAGAGGTACAGCAGAAAAATTATGCATCCAGAAGCTTTTCTTTCTCTTGAACACACACAAGCATACACACCAAAATTACGTATTACTACTGTCAGAAATGACTTGAGTTGGAGAAACCAACATTCTGCGTAACATGGAAAATTAACACCAAGGAAAACTGCTTGTGCTAATCCATCAGAAATTTTGGACAATGCCCAGAATGCTTTTGTTTGGATTCCTTACTTTTACACTATTTATTGGGAAACTGTTTACCCATGTTAATGTAAGTATTTTAATATGGGAAATATTACAGCGAGTCTGCTGGCCAAAGGAAATGATCCAGTTGAAAGGAAAGAATTTACAATGAAGGAAAAAAGAGGAATAATTGAAGCAAAATAATTTGGTAGACAATAGTCAATAAAACCCACTGAAAAATTACATAGCAAATATTAGTAAGATAATGTTTATACTGTGTTAACTAACCTGTTAGATACACGGAGACTGCTGTTGGAAACAGTCATTTCTTCGTTACATGAGCAAAGACATTTTACTGACATTTTCAGGGCAGTGAGATCAACTTTTATTCTGAAAGCAGTACTTCCTGAAGAGTACACTATTTTTTCTCCTTTCTCTTATGCCTTAATTGAATAAACTTATTTTAGACATAGTCTCTTCATTTTCTTTAACTCAAATAACCACCTGTCCACTGAATTGTGGGGAGTGAACTTTTGCAAAGAGATCTGTCAGATGTTCATAAACTCAGTCATTCTTGTTATTAGTGCACTCACCCATGTGGGCTTGAATGTGGCTATTAGAATCACAACGAAGAGAAAGAAACCAGAAAAAAAAAATGAAACCTTTAGCCAGTGAACAGCAGGGATGTTAAATTACTGGCAGGAAAGTGAAACTCAGAGCCCAGGGTTTTTCCCAAATATTAGTTTTTAACTATTATAACACTAAGGTCCTCAAAACACTAATCAGAATCCTTTTTGCTAATGCCTTTACAAAGAGGGCTCTTTCAGCTACATGTGATTTGGCACATGCTGATCCATCTGGTTGTAACGTTTATCTTTCCTGACCGGATGGTATTCATTCCATTTTTCTTGGGTCAATTAAATGTTACAGTCCTTGTGAAAACATCATCAAGGTGAATTCTTTGTTTTGTTCCCCAAAGTTGCTTTGTGCATACTTCTGCTGTAGTGTGTATTAGACCGTTTATTCAATGTTAGGTTTCCACATTTGTCTCACTCGTGATATTGCAGTCCTTGAGAAGAGGTTTATATCTTATTCATCTGACATAATGGTTTCGTCGAATAAATGGAATACATCCTGTGAAAAAGTCAAATAATATGAATTTTTTTTTTGCCAATTCAAATGAAGTAACAAGGAAATACATTCCCAATGAATTCACTTATCTACACTATTAAATTTGTTGAAGATTTATAGACTTTAGATTTCGTTTAGCCAGCATGAACATGATATACTGAGGAAAAATAAAGAACACATCCTCACTTCCAGAAGGATGGAAGCCACAAACGAGATTTTAAAACAGAATATAATTGATCTTATAAGGCATGACAAAGTGACAACAATTCATCCTATTTAGTGAATTAATTATAATTTTAGAGAAAAAATATCCATCAAAGAAATTTCTTTAGGTTAAGACTTAAGTGAAGTATTAGATTCTGACAAGCAGAAGTGGATTTGGGGGATAAGCAGATGATGGTAGGTAAGGGAGAAAATAGATCGCTCGGCATGCGGAGTGTAGTTTTGTTATTTTTGTCTGCCAACGATTGGTGGTAGGGCCATACCTCCTACAGCAAAACTCATGGGAGCTCTAACATTAGACCTCCCTCCTCCACTTCAGTAATTCCTAAATCCTAAACTTGGGAAACTGAGACCTCCATCTGAAGATTTTGAATGAAAAATGAAAACATGCAAACAGTTGAAAATCTATACTTTTGAGAGATGCATCCCTTCTACTCTAAGTTAGTCACCACACTTCTACTTCCTTTCTGTCTTCCATTTATTGGAATTTTAGTGCACTCATCAATTCCATCCTTCTATTTGTAGTAGTAGATTAACATGTTTTTACTGAATTTTTGTGGGGTATTGGTAGACAAAGGAGATAAATATATTCGGGAAATCAAATATGATTAAACAGTTTCCAATATATGAAACTTTTATCCTGATTATATCACTTAAATATTTCCTATTACCAATAAAGTCATTGTAAGATCATTTCAATAACTGTAATATCACATCAAATGGATGTAAAATATTTTACTGAAGCTATTAGTGTTGGAAATTTTAGACCGTTTCTAAACCCAGCTAAACATTAGGCATTTGTAAACCCAGTGTGGCATTAGGATGGCTATCATTGTACATAAAATATTTCTTATAAAATTAAGCACACTATGTTCAAACACAAAATACAAAGTGAAGTTACCAGTAGGGCATGCATAATTGAAGATCCGTGATATGTATTGCCAGATTCCTTCCCCAAAGAATTTTGTAATTTCCACTGCTACTGTAAAAAAGTGTTGCTATGGTCAGTTGTGTACGGTGATACTACAAAACTCTAGGGGGAGTTATTCCCATCATAGTCTGTATGAATGGAATCCTCTGAAGATAAAGCATTCATGTGAGAATTTTCTAATATTAATTTGCAGGTAAGCACCTAAACGGATGTTTTCTCTCCCAATAGATAAACTACCACAGAATCGTTTATTGTATAATATTTTTTCTTGTGTAATAAAAATCTGTCGTCTTTATTTTATATTTAATTTATACCTAAAATAGTATCTTTCCTGAGTGGGCAAGTAGAATGGTCCCCAAAGATGCCTGTATCTCAATCCCTAGAACCCTATGAATATGTTGTCTTACATGGCAAAATGGACTTTGCTGATTAAATTCAAAATCTCCAGATGGAGAGTGCCGTGGATTGTCCGGGTGGGCCCAATACAATCCAAAAGGTCCTAACAAGAAGCAGGTGGGACAGAGTTGGAGAAAGACGTAACTGTGGAAGCAGAGAAAGAGATTTGAAGATAGAGCTGGTTTTGAAAATGGAGGAGGGGCCATGAGTCGAGGAATACGGGCAGCCTCTGGAAGCTGAAAACAGAAGAAACGGATTTGCCTCTACAGCCTCCAGAAGCAACACAGCCGAGCCGACTCGTTTTAGACTTAACTCCAGAGCTATGAGAGAGTAAATTTGTGTCGCTTTTAGCTGCTGTTGGGGACAATCTGTTACAGCTGCAATAAGAAACTAATACACTGTTAAATTAATTAATCAATCCCATTCCATTATGTGGTGCTGCCTTGGTGCTCTGAAGGCACACCGCTTCTCCCATCACAGCCATTACCACGTTGTAAGAACTGCTTGTTTGCTTTCGGGGCTCCCACCTCTCTACATCAGACAAAACGGTAAGCTCTGTGACGTCTTCTCCATCCGACAGTTTGTTATCAATGCCTAGTAAAAGGTAATACAGACTGTGGGCAATAAACTTTTGTTGAATAAATGAATTGATAGGGCTTCTTATTGATATTGTGAATGAGGTATCTTTTCATAATTTTATTTCAAACTTTTATTCATCTTGAAATACAACTAATCTGTATCATTTCAATCATTCTCCTAAAAGGAAGTGATCACTGTGGAGAAAACTTAGAAATGTTTGAAAGATTTTGTTTATACACTAAATGTTATCACTGGATCAAATGAGGCCGTCACAGAAAGCTTGGTAATGACAAAGTAGACTTGTGGCTTTCTCAATGTTTGTTTTATTTATTTCATTTTTGGAACTTTTTTTTTAATGAAGGAAACTGTAAGAAATGAATTCATGTCAACTTTCCCTGCATGTGCTATTGGAATGATTGTTATGCTCTCTCATTGCTAAGAAAGTCTCCCTCTCCTTTGGCACTGCTGTTGTGTGCTTGTTTGGTGAGGGTTGTGTTTTGCTTCGGGTTTGTTTTCTCTTGCACAGAAGAATCTCTAAGTGATCATATTTCTATTTTCACTTTACCCACCATGAAAGTTATATCCAGTGTGCATGATTGTATGTATCCAATCTGTCTGATTACAAATGTAGGGTCACATTTTCCTGAACCTATATTTTACATCAAACTATATTACATGTTAGTCAAGTGAAATAATTTGTTATCCAAAACAAAGACTGTAAAACAAACTGCATATCGATTATTACTGGTAAAAAGCAAAGCTTTTGATGTCTACAGTTTGGCTTGTATCTAGCCACTTTACCAAATGCTTTAATTTTGACCATTTCACATTTTCTTGTTTTCTAGATATGCACTTTTACTTACAGAATATGATACTCACTCTGAATACATTAAATATTTATATGCCTTATTGCTGTTTTATATCATTGTTTGAGATAGAACATTTGTAGTTTTAAATAATACTGAAGGCAATGGTGATTTTTATAGGATTTGTAGAGAAATTCCTTATGGACATCCATTCCTACTGCAAAACACTTATTTTATATTTGATCTTTATTTTTAATTTTAAATGCCGTCGTATTTCAAATGTGAGCTCAGAGGGGGAAGGAATGGTGGTTCTATTATTTTATTCAGTGAGCATTTACTGAACTCAGATCATAAGCCAATGACTGTCCACAAATTATTCAGATAAAAATAACTGTCACTCTCGGGAAATCCACAGGTGACTTGACAATCGCAATACAGATGGCTGTGACCCATGTCACAGATAGTGCATCTCAGAATATGATTCTCCCCTTGAACCAGCAGAAGGGCAGGAAGGGTAAAGGAAGCTTTTCCTTGAATCCATCTTGTTCACATTTGTGTGCATCATATCTGTACTGTCCACAGTAAAAGGGCTCATTAAATGTATAGTAAAATCATATTGTAATACTTCTCCTGAAACAAAACTTAAGATTCTATAGTTATCTGAGTGTTTTAATTGCAATAAATTGAATGTTTAATTCATTTCAATCTATTTTGAAATCTCTTTTAAATGTATAAAATTACTTTCCAATATCAGTCTTGAGATTTTTTTAACATGCTCATTTTTGGAATTAAACCAAAGAGAACAGATATTATCATAGCAGCTTTACAAATGAGGTAATTGGGGATCAGGGAATTTGAATACTTTGACCAAGTTTTCAAAAACTTGGAGTAATTTATAGAATTTATATTGAACTATTACCACCATTCTTGCTACTAGTTATGATTTGCACTTTATTTTGCTTACAATTTATTTTGCTTACAATTCCCAAATATATATCGGTACCTAAGTAGTTTTCCTCGAGGAAAAAGTATCTTACATTATATGTTAAATACATATTACATATTTATGCATAGTAATATATATACTACACACACATGTATTATATATATATGTAGATATAAACACCTCCAGTTGAAAATAATAAATGTCAAAAACTTGTATAAAACTGAATTCCTCATTTTTCCCCCCAAGACCTGAGATGCCTATAATCTTTATCATCTCAGTTATTGACAAATTCATTCTTTCACTCAAAATTTTGGAATTGATCTTGATGTCTCTTTTCATTTCACACCTTGCATCCATCCTTTCTGTCAGATTCCTGGGGGCTCTATATTCAAAATGTATCCATTAATCCAAATACTTGTCACAACCCTGGTCCCCCACCATAGTCTATTCTCAATGCAAGAGCCATAGCAATCCTCAAAAAAAAAAAAGTTAACCAGATTAGGAATTCCTCTGTATACAACCCACCCTGACTCCATAACTCATTCAGAATAAGAGTCCCTTCAAGGACCTGCTCTTTCCTCCCCACTCCCTGGTTGCATTCCCTATAGTCTCCCAGTGGTTCCCTCCACTCCAGCCATAATGGTTTCCTTACACTTCCTAGGACCTGCCAAGCATGCTCGCACCTTAGGGCCTTTGCACTCACTGCAGCCCTGCCTGTACCACCCTCCTCCCTGATACCCAGATGCTAATTCCCTCCCCTCCTCCTTTGCTCAAATATCACCATTTCAGTCATCCTATGTAGCACTGCATCTACTCTCTCATCTTGTTTCCCTGATATTTTTAGCACTTATTTTGTAACATACTATAAAGTGTATCATTTACTTGTTATGTTTACTATATGTCTCCTCAGTTAGAATGTAAGCTTCAGAAGGGCAAGGATTCTTGTATGGTTCCTTGACATGGCCCAAGCGTCTGGGTTGTGTCTGGCATAATTAGGTACTCTATTAGTGTGAGATGAATGAGTGAATTTTCAGAGGTGGGATATTGCCATGTGGTAGTGTCCTACAGGTACCATTTCTTAAATGGTGAATGTTTTAAAAAATATATGATAAAGAATTCTGTTGGAAGGTACTTTCTGAATCAAACAGATTTTATATGAAACAAGCACAGACCATTCTTTTAATCTTAAATCAAATATACATAAATTATACTCATCTGACAATTTAAAAAATTAACTCTACCTTTCTATATTCCAATAATTGTACTTTGCCGATACTGTATAACTCCTTTTCCCTTTCTAACAGTACACATTTATCACTGTATCATTTCCACACAGTTTATATCAAGGATAAATACGAATATTGTTGTATTTATTCTTCCATATCAAAGTCTCTCCTTTCCAGACTTTTGGATCCAAATGCCAAACTGAAGAAACTCATACATCCTTCCTTAAAAAATAGACAAATAAATAAAAAGAATGCACGAGGTCCTTTGGATCACGTGATCCTTGACCCCCGGTTTCGGGTGGTTTCAATAGCCACGGCTGCCAAACTGAAGGCGGAAAACCAATCCGACCTCCTGCTGCTACCGCGCAGGACTGTATCGCTGAGCGTTTGAAAAGACACCTCCAAACCAGCATGGAGTAAACTGCCTTCCAATACGAGGAAAACGACCTCGACGCTGAGCCACACATGTTTCGGGCTCTTTCCTTCATTGTGAGTTTTTCAGACAGCGCTGTGGGTAGAATCTCGCTCACTCGGTCACTCCCTCCACGTGTTCTATAACGTCCCCTGTAACTTTGCATTTAAATCCAAGTGTGTGATTCTTAAAAGTAGGACACAAGTCATCTTTCTCCTTTTCTTCGTGTTGTAAACAGAAATAGCTGGATTTAGAGACCGTAAGTTTATTCATGACTGCAACATCTGATCTGCCCGTGGAAGTATTTGTCATGATCTTCACCAAAGGGGGAACATTGACTCTGCACTTGTTTCTGTTGTGGTGGTTTCCTCCCCAAACTCCATCAAAATCCTGCAGCTGTGTGTCCTCCACAGCAGCACACATTGCTTTTCATTTGCGTCATTTTATAAGGAATGATTTGCCATCATTTAGACATTTGACTGATAGCTATATTTGTCAAATCTTCAAAAGGCAGTGCTGTCCGGCTGTTAGTTTTTAGTTTATTTTAAAAAGAATATTTTTGCAATATTCAGCATCAACCGTTGATAAAAGCCACTTCATAAAACTCAAGACCCATACTAAGAAAAATTCTATGTAAAATACAAATAGAACCTAATGCACTAAATTTAAAAATAAAAAGCAAATATCTTAAATGAGAAAACACTATGATAATCTTAAAATAAGAGAATTTGATGAAGTATCTAGTAACATTATTATTCAGTGGTGTGTTCAATTGTATCAATTCACTGTTTCTATTGACATATACTTCTTAAAAGTAGATTGAGGGGCTGGCCTGGTGGCGTAGTGGTTAAGTTCACACACTCCACTTCTTGGGGCCTGGGGTTTGCAGGTTCAGATCCTGGGCATGGACCGACACACCACTTGTCAAGCCATGCCGTGGCGGCGTCCCATATAAAGTAGAGGAAGATGGGCATGGATGTCAGCCCAGGGCCAGTCTTCCTCAGCAAAAAAGAGGAGAATTGGCAATGGATGTTAGCTCAGGGCTAACCTGCCTCACCAAAAAAAATCCCCCAACAAAAATATTCCAGAAACATTTTCATAGTACCATAATATCAATAATGGATAAAAGCCAAAAACAGTGGCAACTCAGTTTTCAGCGGTTTTATAGAGACCCATCTAAGTAAACAACAAAAACTTAAGACAATTGGATTTCTTATCCCATAGTCTAAGCTACTTCACATTTTTATTTTGCTCAATTTAAACAGAGATCATGTCAGCCTCCTAATTAAAGTTCTTCTATCTGGAATTGATAGGAATTGCAACATACTAGGTATAGAATCAGGTATGTGGATGTCATATTATGAAATGAGAGTGATTTATGGTCATCTCTACACAGACGTTCAAGTTACCTCTGAGAGAGAGTGAGCTGCACTGATGTTAGTGAATAAAATCAATACATACTCATTTTTGAAATTAGCTTGAGTTTTTCAATATGATCAGGAAATTCTTGAATAAGGGATCTGAGATTAGCACCAGTGACATCGAAGACAAGGCCCTTGATCTGAAAAAACTGAGGGCACAAATTAATAATTAGTTTCACAAGAATATACACAGTTAGAATCCAGTGTTACTGCTCGCAAATGCCTTTTAGTTCAATAATGCTCAATATTGTGACTATTTCTTCTATTCATTAAATATTTTAAAAATTTTTGTAATACTCTATGACATGAAAAATAGTTTCAACTTAATCAATCCTATGTTGTTTGAAATTTATGTGATTTTACATTATTCTGCAATGAAATCTTTGTAGCTAAATCTTTTTTTTTTTTTTTTTTGTGGGGAAGACCAGTCCTGAGCTAACATCCGTCGCCAATCCTCCCCTTTTTGCTGAGGAAGACTGGCCCTGGGCTAACATCCGTGCCCATCTTCCTCCACTTTATATGGGACGCCACCACGGCGTGGCTGACAGGCAGTGCGTCGGCGGGCGCCCGGGATCCGAACCTGCGAACCCCGGGCTGCCAAGCGCGGACTAAACCGCTGCGCCACCGGGCCGGCCCCTAGCTAAATCTTTATGTATACCCATGAATATAGGAAAAGATCCATAACAAGGGAACAGGCAAGAGAGAGAGTGAGAAGGATTCTGAACCAGGAGGCTGTGTGTGACGGTGGCGGAATCTCTGATCAGTCTGAGAACACGATGCAATACTTTCAAGAGGTTGAAAAATGAAGGTACATCACGTGTTAAGAGTGGAACAGGGGTAGAAAAACCAAAACAGGAATGTAGCAAATATAAAGTCACTACCTTTATGATTTTGCTTAAGTTGCTTCTATTTAGCTCAAAAATAACATTTTTAGTTCTAAAACTCATGATCACTTGGTACATACCAAAGAGTCCAATATTTGAGCAAGAACAAAATATTGTGAAGTTTTGTGATGGCTTTTTTGCTAGTTTGCTTTGGGTGAGCCTTTCTAGGTATAATGAACTTCGAGTTTATTTTTCCGATTAAGCAAGAAATGGAGAGAGACGAGAAACTCCTTTATTTGCAATCATATTGATCCAATATCTTGGTAGAGTTTTGGATGATGATCACAGTCAGAAATTAATACATACTAAACTCATATGCATTGAACCTACCTAGTTTAATCCTGGATTTAATATTTCCTTTTTTTAATATATATAGTTTGCAGACCATCTAGATTTTATTTATTCAAAGAAGGAGGGAGTAGTGGTATTTGTTACAAATTCCTGGGCCACGCTTCAGACCCACTGAATAGAAGGTTCTAGATTAGGAAAGGAAAATCCACCCCCCCCAACAATCACTTATTTTATAAATATAGTCAGTCCTGTATTACATAATAAGAGACCGGGCAGTAGAGCCAATGGAAAATTGGTCAGTGCATGCCCAAACTAAAGACGTGAAAATAAATGAAATGAGTTAAAATAACTGATTCTGGTTAAACAAGATACTTATGAAGGACCTGGTTACCCAGAAGCATCCCTGTTTGGGACACTCGTTTATAGATGTTTAATGTCCCAATTTCATCTTATTCTCTTCATTTTTCATTGTAGGGTATTGCTTTAAATTTAACTGAAAAGGAAAAAATGATCACTGTTTTGTCTACCAGAATAGATTTACAATACAAGAGCTCATTTTAAAAATTTATTCTAAGAGACATTTACTAAAAAGTAAAAAATTGTGAAAATCATTTAAAAATATTTGAAGTTTTTATTTTCTTATCTAAGGCTTGATTTTAGCAAATGATTACATAGCAAAATGGTCCTCAGTCATACAAATAACATGATATTGACCAAAGATTTTGTTCATTTTCATGATTTTGCTGGGAGACAGGGAAGTATTCCACTATTCCTTTGACACTGCACGTCAGTACCAGTAAGCAGATGTTGGTGAAAATTTAACCGGTAAACTAGGTCTTCCGGGTCTAAAAACAGTCTTATCTATGTGTAATTTTAACTTTGTGCCTTGGTACCAACTGAAGAATGAGCATTACAGTCATTTTTGATGACCTGTTCTACCTCAAAGATCATGATCTGACCACTGGCCTTGACCACAGATGAATGCACCAATTTCAGTTATGCTGAGCTTAAGACATTTCCTTGATACTGAACATTAAGTAAATATCCGATCAGGACTGATTTTTTGGCTACTTTCACTGTTACTTTCTCTTAAAAGTTGTGAACAGAAAGAAAAGCAGAAACAAGCTTTTTTTAATGGGTTAAATGAGAGTATAGTTAAGTATTTGATTAACTAATGAATCTAATACTCTCAAAATAGCATTGATCTGTCTTCTATTACAGTAAAGGGTTCACTGCCAAGTGATTATAGTTGGCTTTCATCTCCTATCGAGGTTTTAGACATCATAAATTATGTTTTCTTGGTGTTATTTTCTTTTACCCAACTGATCAAGGGTGGCATTTCTAGATGAAAGAGACTAAGAAAATCTATTGTCTACAGTGGAAGCAAATGTCATTTCCAAACAGCAACAGTGACAAACAAGAAGAGAGCAAAATAGCTGGGTTGGAGAAAAACACTAAGAAGGGGGTATCTGTCCTGGTGAGAATCAGCCACTTCTAATGAGCATTGTCATTCAGAGTCTCAGTCCAGATAGCAAGCGCAAATTAACTGATGCTACTATCACTTGAGGTCATTGTCTATTCTGACGGAGAGCAAGTACACATCAGGAGAAACTACTGATGACTGATGTGGGCCTGCCAGAAACATTTCTTCAAGGAACAGGATTAGGATTCTTTACGCCAGAAGCACCAAGATTCAATGAGCAAACAATTGGAAGACACAAGTGTAGGTGTATCTACACTTGGTTCTCTAAATTTTAATGGAATGAATTGATGTCCTCAGGATTTGAATACTTTTGACTTGGAATCTTTGCTCAGGCCTGAAAGATGATTTAATTTGGAGGGCCAAAGAGACTCCATATTCTCAAAATGATGTATAGGTACCCAGACAAACTGATTATTGGGGAGGAGGGCAAAATGGGTGAAAGGGGGAAATTGTATGGTAATGAATAGAAACTAGATTTTGGTGGTGAGCATGCTGTAGCGTATACAGAAGTCAAATTATAATGTTGTACACATGAATCTTATATGTTATAAACCAATCTTAGCTCAATTTCAAAAAAAAGACAAACTGATTATAATGTATGTAGTCACTGACTCAATAATTTCTTAAGGAAGCAGGTCTCTGGAGCAAAGGTAATTTTAAGTCATCTACAAAAGCCTAATAAAACCTCTTAAAAAGAATCATAACAGTATAAAAAGGAGGTTTTATAGAGAATCAAATCAAATTACTATTTACACAATGACATGAAGAGTCTTTGTAACCTCTATGGGATGGTTCATAAAATAGTTAAAAAGCAGAATAACAGGATGTAAATCTAGTTTGTGTGTGTGGCATGCAATATTTGGAGGTAGGAAATGAACGTAGAGTAGAAGTGGAAGAAATTTCCAAACCTCATCCCACACAGTCTAACCTGACATTTTTCCAGTGATTCTGGGGCTGATAGTTTTGCAAAATAATTTTTATCTTTGTGACAAACTACTAGAATTTTTCATTTAGAGCATTAACTGCAGATAAAGAGAAACTGCAAATTCAAAGGTCAGAAGAGAAAAACACAACAAAGAACGTCATAGATATCAAAGTTAATAACAGTAATCTATGAGAATACTGCAAGCAACTCTCTGGCAATATGGATGATTTCCTAGTAAAATGTAAACCTCCAAAATTGAAAAGTCTTGAATAAGTCTTACCACTGTAAAGTTTGGAAATATTATTAGAGGTCTTATAAGACAGAAGACTCCAGGACGGGTGGATTCATATTTGACTTTTCATACATTAAAGAACTATCATCTCATTTAAGTTTTGCAGGTCATAAGAAAATGAAAAATCCATGTTTTTTAAAAAGATAGAAAGTTGTTAAAAATCAAATACTTATGGTAAACAAAAATGAATCTCTGGATCAATTTCTCTGTCAATAGTTTTCTCTTCCACCCTACCTTAGCCACTCATTCACATGATCTGCAAACCATAATTTCAATTTCAACCATCACATTTTACAAATACCCCCTCATGTACCCCAACTATAACAATTTTTTGATCCAATCAAAACCTACAAGTCATTATTCCATCATTTTTATCTGAACTCTCCCAAGCCCTTTCTATGTCGTCTTTTTGCCTCCTACCCAGATCTACTTAAATGATACATTTTATTCTCTCTGCATACATCTCTAACTGCCTTGTACTTCCTGGTTTCCCTTGGCAAACCATGACGATGGTTAATCCCAACTCTGACTACCCTGTGCCTAGATCACTGCAGCTGAACTTACTAAAGAAAAAAGCATTGCCATGCTGACTGGAGTCACTATAAACTCCTCACCATAAACCTTAACTGAGTCTTTGATGTTGCCCAACAATCATTTCCTTAGATCATTTACTCTCCACCTTGCAAAGGTGATTATTTTACAATTTTTCTGTTTTTCAACTTCCAGAACTACCACTATGTCCTCACTATCAGTGAAGAACCCTGCTCAAGAGAGAACTTACACCACTCCTACATATACCCACCTCCTGGTGTCATTAAGCACAGAAGCCACCTTGCCTCCCTTGCTCCTCTCCACAGCAGTCCACAGCTTGTGTAGTAGATCCTGCCGCACCCTCTCAAGAACTGAAGAGGACTGACTGAGGAGCATCAAGAGCACATCTGAAGTAGAAGTCGGGCTTGTTAGCTGTTAGTGGCAAGAAAGAGCACAGGGGGCACCAAGGAATATCAGAGCAAGAGGGAGATGGGAGGGGCACATTATAGGTTTGAGCTTCATGCTGTGTGAATGTGGGTGGCCTCATAAAGTGGAGTTTGTTCTGGATTGGTTGATGTTCGCAATTGAGGGCAATTCAATAACCTGATATCTTATTAATTCTTATCTAAGAGGCAGGAGAAAAGCGTCAGGACTAGGGTTGTCATTGGAAAAGGAACAGCAGTCACTCGTGTTAGTCGGAAGTAGGACTGGTTTACTGCAGAGTATTCATCTGTGTCCAGATTTAGTCGTGATCACAGGCTGGTCCTGTTTCTGCCTTGTCCTGCCATGGTCACATGGTCAGACCTTGTCGTGAAAGCTGTTTCTATTCTGCGAGAGCTGCTCCCGTTCAGTTGGAAACCCCGTGATTTAGCTGTTAGCTGCCAGGGTCATTTTTGGTTACTTTTAACACTCTTTGGGCATTTACTTCAGTAATCTTTTCCTAGCTCTTATCTCGTCATTTTTTTCCCTCCTAGTGGATAATTCTTATCACATAAACATGCTATTTTTCTCATCATAATAACCAAGAAAACCTCTAGACCTCCTTTTTCCCTTTTAGTTATTGCCCCCATTTCTGTTTCCCCTTTATAGCTAAATTGTTTGAAGGTGATAGCTATATTTCCTGTTCTAGTTCCTCTCTTCTTACTCTCTTAAGTTCACTCAGTTATGTTTTCTCCAAATACACTGCCAAATTTAGTCTTCTCAGTGACCTCCTAAACCTACTGGTCATCATTTCCCTTGATCTAACATCAGAATCTGATATTGTTGCTCATTTTCTGTACCTGACACTATTTGGCCTCCAAGACTCACTTTCTCGTTTTCCCTCTACTTTAAAAATAACTCTTTAGTTCCCATTATTGATTCCTTCTCTTATCCTAGACTTTTACCTTTTGGGGTACTTTAGAGTTGAGTCTTTTAATATTACTTCTTCTCTATTTTCATTTGATATAGAGACTCACATCTTGTTAAATAACTTTAAATACCAATGGTGCACTGACCAATTTCCTATTACATCTTCAGCATGACCCTCTCCCTGGAATTTTAGAATTTTAATCCAACTGATTATTCAGTATCTCCGCTCAGATATAAGTATCATGTCTAGAATTGAACCTGGGACACCTGTCCCCCAGAACAAAACAGAAAACTCTACTCATCCCTCAGGTTTTCACATTTCAGTTAAAGGCAACTCCATCTTATCAGTTGCTAGGGACATGAATCTTGGAGTCATCATTAATGTTTTTCTTTCTCTCTCAGCTCATGTACAATCCATCATTGTATTCTGTTGGTTTATATTTAACTTCCAATCATGTTTTACCACCTCAACTGCTAGCACTTGTCCAAATCCCAATCCTCTCTCTCCTGAGTAGAGAAAGTATTCCACCTGACTGGACTCTTACCACTTTATAGTCTATCACATTATTCTCATTACTACCATATGTAGTTAAAACATATGTAACATAAAATAAATGAGAGTCTATTGTGAAAACAACACAGTAAAATAATACAAAGAAAATAAAATCATTTGTATATAATTAACTGAGGTGAATGGTAATACCATAGGTTTGTGTTCTGCTTATCTGTTTCTCTCTCTTTAATCACTGGGTACTCTAAGAAAAACTTTGTACCCTTACTGGTGATTTGTCTCAACTGTAACAAACAAGGTAAGTCAAACATTTAATTTCTGACTCAACCGCCTGCTCTTGGTTTTCCCCCAGGAAGTATGGAAAGTTCCATGCTTCAGTATAGTGTGTGAAAAAATATCCAACCTCTGTTTTCAGTCCTTCTCATAGGCTGGCATTTGAGAGTCCACCTTTAGTGAGAATGTTGTAGAATTGGAAAGGAATACCCGCATAAGCATTCTTGAAGCTTGAATTCTGATGAAGAGGGAAATTAATTAAATATCCAGATTCAACAAGATTTAAATGATTCATGAGGCTCTCTCCTGAAGCAGCAGATTCCCATTATAAAATTAGTTGAATTTCAAATTAATCAAGCAGGTCAATTACAAGACTATCGGAGCAGCTGATTGGCTCCATCCTTGGGAAGTAGAATGAAGTTAGTTTTATAAATGATAAGGAAAATGATCAATGCTTCAGTTCTGACACACACAGCTCTTGGAGTCCAGGGTTTCTCTTAGCCAGTTTGTCTTTACTAAATGAGACAATATGGTGTAATTACTTTTCTCTTAAATCAATGCTATAATGACCTTATACATCACAAATATGGTACAGAATTTTATGTCTAAATTTAAGATAGGCCTTGAAAATAAAACAGTTTAAACAAGAATCAATGTGTCAGAATTTGAGGCCATGTTTGTCTCTTTGTTAGTAACAAGCAGGCACTGTAAATTATAAGCAGAAGGACAGCTCATTGTTATCGTGAGTCTAAAAATAGTTATATATGAAGACAATGATTTATCATTCATTTAAGATATCTTAATGAAATATTTTTATCATTCTTTGCAAAGGAATAACAAAAAAACCCAGTTTAGTTAATATGAGTGAGAAATCAACATTATCCATGTAATTGATTTTGTATGGAATTTTTATCCCCTTAGATCTCTATCTTGGAATAGAAGGTGTGTGCTTCACCCGATGGCACCAACCAGCACTTCTTTAACATGTCTGCACCTCCAACAACACGCGTAACCTCCACAGCCCAGAAGCACACTCCCTTTCAGTCAGAGTAACAAGGTCTGGAGAAATTTGAGAGAATCTTTTACTGTGAGCAGCATCATATTTTTTTCTCTATTTCTAATGGGAAACATGTTATGATTTTATAAAGAGTATTTTCACTATCTTGCATTTATTTTTCACAAATTCCTTTCCTTCTTCACTACACATATAATTTCTGCATGTGTACCACTCAGTGACCAATTTTTACATCCCCTACACCTTCAGCCAAGAGGAATTGGCTTCTTGACCTTGGGCAATTTCAGGATAACACAAAGGTACCGGTTTTCTTTCTTTCCAAAATGCTTTACTGCCAACTTGGATACACTGGATATTACGTGATGCCAGGCCTTGCTAGATTATTTGGAAGTTGTTGTCTGTCATAGAGTGTATTCATTTTTCAAGTATTTTTTTTCATTAAATAATTTTAAGTGAGCTACTTGCTATCAACTTTAATACTAATAAAAGTGGAATATGAATCATCTGCCATAGATTCAGTTTTGAAGAGAGTTGTCAACAAAACCTATGTGCTTATCTTAAATAGATTATATATATACAATTTATATATATATACATATATATAAATTCCAAAGAATTAATATAGTCATGGTACTTTCAAAAAAATAACGTAGGTATACCAGCTGTGAAGTACTTGAACAGAAGCTTTTGGTGGGAGATTGCTTCATCTGTGTCAGCACCAACAGGGAAAATCTATACATATTTTCCCTGTATGTACTACACACACACATTCCCATATAATGTATATACAAACAACTTGGCCACCCCCACCACTTTCACCCCAAAGCAGATTAGATGCATTGTTTTAAGTCACTTGCAGGAAGGATGATGCCTAGATCAGTTAAATAAATCTCTCCAAAAAATTGATTAAAAGTGGGTTTACTATCCAAACAAGAATAAAGCTTTAAAAATAAAATCCCAAATAAGAATATTGTACTTTAAAATTATTTTCCAAAAATGACATAACATTTAAATCATAAAAATAAAAAAGTTATTTCAAAACACAGAGAGGTAAGGACATTTGATAAAACAGAATTGGCAAGTATATGACTCCATCCAAAATATTTGTGGTCCAAAGAGACAATTTTTTTTTTAGCTTTTAGCTTTTAGTAAACATTTATTTCACACTTACTTGTATTAAGTGCCTCTGCCTGGGGATACGCTGATGATCAAGATTCACAGGTTCCTGCCTTTATTAATCTTATGGTCTTGTAAGAAAGAGAGAACTATCATAAAAGGTTTCTAAATATCCATTAGGAAAAACAGATGGTGCAAGTAAAAAGGAAAAAAACTAAGGCAAAATACAAACATATGTTTATGCCAGTTAAGAAATAAATTTGGCCTGAAACCATAAAACTCCTAGAAGAGAATATAGGTGGAAAGCTCCTTGACATCAGTCTTGGTGATGATTTTTTGGATCTGACACCTAACACAAAGGCAACAAAAGCAAAAATAAACAAGTAGGACTTCATCAAACTAAAAAGCTTCTGCACAGGAAAGGAAACCATCAACAGAATGAAAAGGCAATATACAGAATGGAAGAAAATATTTACAAATTATATATCTGATAGTTACTATCCAAAATATATAAAGAACTCATACAACTCAGCAGCAAGAAAATAAATAATCCAATTAAAAAAAAAAAAACAGGCAGTGAATCTGAATAGACAGTTTTCCAAAGAGGATATACAGATACAATCCAAAGAAGACATGAAAAGGTACTTAACATCACTAATCATCAGGGAAATGCAAATCAAAACCACAATGAGATATCACCTCACACCTGTCAGAATGGCTGTCATCAAAGACAAGAGATAAGTGTTGATGAAGATGTGGAGAAAAGGGAACCGTTGTGTAGTGTTGGTGGGAAGGCAAATTGGTGCAGCCACTATGGAAAATAGTATTGAGGTTGCTCAAGAAATTAAAAATAGAACTACCATATGATCCAGCAATTCTATTTCTGGGTATTTATTAGAAGAAAATGAAAACACTAACTTGAAGAAATACATACACCCTCATGTTCATTGTAGCATTATTTGCTGTTTCCAAGGTATGGAAACAAAGTAAATGTCCATTGATGGATGAATGGATAAAGAAAAAGTGTTTTATATATATACACAATGGAATACTATTCAGCCATAAAAAGGAACAGAATCTTGCCATTTGTGACTTCATGGATGGACCTTGAGGGCATTATGCTAAGTGAAATACACAGAGAAAGACAAATACCATATGATCTCACTTATATGTGGAATCTAAAAAAAAAACCAAAAAGCCCCACACTGAATTCATAGAAACAGAGGACAGATTGGTGGTTGCCAGAGGTGGGGAGGTAGCAAAAGGGGGGTCAAAGCGGGTCAAAAGGCACAAATTTTCAGTTATAAGGTAAACAAGTCATGGGGAAGTAATATACAGCAAGATGACTCTAGTTAATAATACTGTATTGCATATTTGAAAGTAGCTAAGAGAGTAGATCTTAAAAGTTCTCATCACAAGGAAAAAAATTTGTAACTAAAATATCAGGTCATTTCTACAATAAATCTGTTGTGATGATTTGAGTGGAAATAAAAATCATTTTTCCTGACAAAAAAGAGAAATTTAGGATGAATTTTTGGCAAATTTGGGATAAAAAAAGAAAAAAATTGGGAGAGTTTATATACGTCTCAAAAATGAGTGAGGTACCCAACTGCATTTTACATGATTCATTTGGTGAAAGTCACTATCCATACAAGTCCTCACAAATTCGTATAATCATTAAAGTGAGATACACCTGGAAAGATTATGTAACCATAATCTTCCAAAATCATTTCATTTCTGTTTGAGGAAAAATGCTTCTTGATAAGAGCAGATTCAATTGTCAGAAAAGAAAGAAATTGCATAAAACATAAATTATGCTTCTTTATTTCTTGGATTTAAGTCCGGCTACTTAGGTTTTCAGGGAAAAGCTGATGTAAATGAGAAAACCCTCTCCAGAAGTCCTAGCTCAAACGATGGGAGCTAGCTTTCTTTTATGCAACAATGCTGAGATATTTTCATGAGAAAAAAGTTCAAGCATATACCATGGAGCAGGAATAGTACTGAAAAGCTTCTGTGCGTGGAGCCTGTTTCTTTTCAAGAAGCACACAGAAAGTGAACCGAAACACGGAGCAGTCAGAGGAGGGAAGACTGATCTGTTTCCAAGTTTCACTATAAAGCATTTGACAAAAGAGCAAATAACCTATAAAATGCATTTTCTACATTTCACCTCTTTTCTAACCCCTAAAATAATAGGGTAGTTGTAAATGACAGGATGTTTTAAAGAAAATGTAAAAAAAATACACGTGAAAGTATTCAGAACAATACATGATAAAGGACAATGCTTACTTACTGAGCATTTCGTGTAGTTAAACAACATCCCTCTACTCCCTTCTTTTCTTCCTCCCTAGCAGAAATCTAGCTTTATTAGGGTATCAACCCTCTTCCACTCCCTGCCTTTGACCATTTGCTTCCAGGATAACTGGTTCCATCCCTAACCTCCTGCAAGAATTCTGATTGATCAGAGGTGCTCACAGAGTTCTAGTTCCCATCAGTGACTGGTATAGCTCGGGGTGAGGAGTAAAATTCTGGTCAATGATATTAGTGCAATTCTAGGAAAAGTTTACTCACTCTTAAAAGAAAACATTGGAAATGATGGCCTCTGAGAAGTGCTGATTCAGTGGGAAATGCCTCAATGTTGGGGGAATATATCTTTTGATGGAATTTCTATTGTAGTTGCCAAAATGGACAAATGTAAGGAACTTGGGACTTTAATGACATAATTGATTGTACCATCTTCTACTTTCAGTTATGTAAAATAATACATCCCCTGTTTGTTTAAGTCAGTCTGAAATGGGACTTAATTTTCCTAACCTAAAACCACAAACGTCTGAAGCAATACATTATATTTGCAAAAAATATATACAATACATATGAAAATTAGCCTATATCCATATGTAATGAACACATTTCACACCCTTCACTTAAAGACATCACACAACCATAATAGTGGGATTAGCATTAACTTGAATCCTTAAAAGAGCAGTATTATTAAAACTATTTAAAGACGACTATAGGTTCCATTTATAATAATGGAGACTATCCTTTAAAAGTACAAAAATCCCTATTGGAAATCATTCATTCTCACCTACAAACAGAATAATTCTTAGAGTTTTAAATTCTTTTTTCAAATTCAACAATAAATTATTTTCACTGAGCATAATCTTCTTGAATAAGGACAGCATTCAGAACTTCCGATGGAGAATGTGACGGGCTATAAACTGTGCAATATGTAGTTCAGTTTACAGCTAACACAGCCGCCACTGGGTGTAACGACCAGGGCATAAACTGCAGCAAGCCTGGTGAAACAAAGCAGTGGGGCAGAGGCAGTCAGCTGTGCTTTACCATTGTGAGGATCTGCTCAAGGATGATTGCTACCTGTTCCTTCTTTCTCAGGGTTCACTGACACAGTTTCCCACGGTGACACTCTTTTAGAGGCTACCCATTCTCCCACATTTCACATTATTCAGGGTAAGAGGACAGGTCAGTGTCTTCTTTACTTCCTAATGTCACTTCTAGATGATGCCTTCTCTACCCTTTTGGAAACCTCTACTTGAAGACTTCACTTCCAGCCGAGATAAAGTAGCTTGCCGCATGCCAAAGCTCTAGGCTTGTAGGGGAACTTTTGCAATTTGCTAAAGATTATTGACAAAAAACTTACTGAGCTTTATTCCTGTCCCCTCACTACCACGAGACTGCTACCAATTTTTTTGGAAACAAACAAAAAACCCAAAACTGAGAACTAGAAAAACATCTAGAAAAGCTGAATATGATCAAAATAATAATAATAAATGAATCTCTGAACAGATGTGAGACCATCTAAGGCTGCCAGAACCTGAGAGGACAGAATCCTAGAGAAGAGGGAGCCGTGAAGAGGGAGTCAACAATCTGTGGCCATTTGCCTTCGAAGCATTCACCAGTTCTGGGCATGAGAAGAGTCTGAGGGTCTGGGCAATGAACCCAGGAAGACAGATTACACTAAAAGGCAAAGGAAACAGAGGCACTTAGGCAGTGTCACAGGGCTAAGGAGACAAAAATGAGAGACTTGAAGGGTCAGGATCCCAGTGGAAAAGGAACCCAATGCTCATCCAATTTTCTCCTCAAGATTTCCACTGAGTCCTGAAACCAAGCTAAGAAGCCAAACAGAAAACCTTAAAAGAGCAAAATAAAAATGTTGGAAGTCTTGTGGTACTGGAGAGGGGGGAGGGGGTGGAGAGAGACAAGGAATAGAGTCCATAAGTTTGTGTAAATATTCCTTACCAAATTTATCAAACTGTAAAAGTTCCTGTACATGCCTACATTTCTGAGAGTTTTGTCAAATGCTTTTTCAGCATGGATTTATATAATCTGATGATTTTTCTTCCTTAGCCTATTAATATGGTAGATTACATAGATTTTTAAATTTTGAATCAGCTTTACATCCATGCAATAAACCCCATTCGGTCATGGTATATCATTCTTTTTTTATATTACTACATAATATATGCTATATTACTGAATTCAATTTGTTAATTTTTTATTGAGGGTTTTTGCCTCTGTGTTATTCAGGAAAACTGGTCTGTAGTTTTCCTTTTTGTACTGTTTGTGTCTGGTTTTGGTATCAGGGTAAACTGGCCTCATAAAATGAGTTGGAAATTTTTCCCTACACGTGTATTTTCTGGAAGAGATTGTAGAGATTTGGTATTGATTCTTCTTTAAATGTTTTGTAGAATTACCAAACTATCTCGACCTGGATTTCTTTTTAGGCATTTTTAACTATGATCTTAATTTCTTTAACAGTTATAGCACTATTCAAAGTACTGTTTTTCATGTTGGGTAAGTTATGGTAGTTTGTGCTCCTGGAGAAAGTGATCTATTTCACCTAAGTTGACAAATTATGTGAATAGAGATGTTTTTAATATTCTCTTATTAACTTTTTCATGTCTGCAGGGTCTGTAATGATGTCCCATGTTTCATACATGATATTTCATGCCTGAAATCTTTTGTTTCTTTCTCTGTCAGTCTTGCTAGAAATTTATGAATTTTATTGACATTTTTAAAGAATCAGACATTTGTTTCACCCATTTTTTTCTATTGTTTTCCTGTTTTCAGTTTCATTTAATTGATTTCTTCTCTTTATCATTCCCTTGTCTTTCTTTTTCTAGTTTCTTAAGGTGAGAACTTATATTAAAAATTTGAGACATTCTTCATATATAATATTTGGATTTAGTGCTATAAATTTCTCTTTTGGCCAATAGAGAAAAAACAGGCAAGGGTTATTTCACTGTTTTAGATAGATTTTTCAAAGCAACTCTTTCAACATATAAACATTGACATTCTAACTCTAAAATTGCTGTTACAATTTTAGAAATAAAATAGAACTTTGAAATAGTTTAGCCTATACAACTGCCATTCAAGTCTACTCAGCATATCACAATATGAAAGAATGCCTACTATATTCATGACACTCTTGGATGTATAAAAGTGAATAACAAATTGTTTCTACCTTTAAAAGACTGTATTAACTTCTGTTTGTTCTACCCTCAAATTATATCTGTCTGTTTCTCTCCATCCATTTCTCAGTTAACATCTCTCATATGAAAATCTGCAATAGCTTTCTAACGTGTTCCTCTGCTTCTCTGCAGTCTATTCTCCACACAGCAGTAAGAATGTACTTTAAAAAAAGAAAAAAAGCAATTTGGGTTATGTCATTTCTTTGCCTTAATCTTGCCAGTGATTCCACATCACATTTAAAGTAAAATCCAATCACCATCCTATGACCTAACGAGGCACCCATAATCTGCCTTCCTTTCAGAATTACAGTGGTCCCCCCTTATCTGTGGGGATAGTTCCAAGACCCCCAGTGGTTGCCTGAAACCACAGATAGTACCAAACCCTAAATATACTATGTTTTTTCCTACGCATACATATTTGAGGTGCAACAGCAAAACAAGCATGAATGTTTTTTCCTTCTTCACAATTTCACTGATAGAATATTTATTCTTACCACAGATTTTAGCAACCTCAACATACGATTTTTTCCTTTCCTTATTACATTGGGAATTTTCTCCTTTCCACTTAAAGGAAGCACTTTTTGTCTTCTCTTTGGCATATCCGAATTGCCAGCATCATTACTCACGCACTTTGGGGCCATTATTAAGTAAAATAAGGGTTCCTTGAACACAAGCACTGCGACACCCAACAGTTCATCTGACAATGGAGACAACCACTAAGTGACTAAGGGCAGGTGACATTTACAGCGTGGATCTGCTGGATACAGGAAGGATTCAGGTCCTAGGCATGATGAAGTGTTATAGTTCAAGATTTCATCAGCTACTCAGAAGCACAAGCAATTTAAAACTTATGGCTAATTTTTTTCTGAAATTTTCTATTTAATATTTTTGGACCCTGGTTGGCTGTGGGTAAGGGTAACTGAAACTGCCAAAAGTGAAATTGTGGATAATGGGGGACTACTGTAATTTCTTAGCATTCTCCCCTTCTTTTTATTTCTCCCACATGGAAAGTCCTTTCGCTGGTCCTTTAAATCTGCTGTCCCCTCTTCCTGGGACACTCTGACCTCTGACATGTGCTGCTTTCATTGGTCTACTTCTTCCTTTCGGGCTCATCTCACCTCAAATGTTTTGTCTTTAGAGAGGTCTTCTGTGACCATTTAATCTCATTTGGCCCTTTAAGTCATCTTCTATAATGCACAATGTTTGTTGTATTTATGACAGTTAACAGGATTTAAATCATTTTGTTCATTTAGTTGCTTAACTACTTAAATTCTGTCTCCTCTATTTGCCATTTCCATCTTTCTCAGTGCTGTATTCTCAACACTTAAAGCAGTTCCTGGTGTGAGATCAATGCTCAGTAAAGATTAAATAAAAGGATTATGCAGAATAAAGAGCCTACACAAAATATTATAATGCAAGGCAAAATGTTATAAGTAATATAAACATAAAAGTACTATCAGAGCACAAATATAGCCTATTGGTGGAGAGTGTGGGGCCTCGAGCCAGACAGCCTGGGTTTAGAGTTCTAGTGCTGTCACTATTTGCCATGATCCTATAAAATTAGTGAACTTTTTGGTGATTTTGTTTTCTCATCTGTAAAAGGGCGATAGTCATAGTAATTACCTCATAGAGTTTTGAGGATTAAATGAGGTTTTACATGTGAAGCTCATACAACAGTGACTGGTATTAATAAGGCCTCCATAAATATCAGATATTATTAACATTAAATTATTATATTTATTATTATTATCATTAATGTTATCAAATAATGGAGAGATCTTTGGGATTGAGTAAAATGAAGTTTCAAGAGCTTTTGGCATTTGAAGATAGTCCAAAAGTTTGGTAGGAGTGTTGTGATCATAAAAGGAAGTATAAATCAATTAATGAATGAATAAATTGTATTATATATAACATGTCTATATCTATATATCTATGTTTATATATGTTACATGTGTATATCTATATGTATCCATTTATCTATCTATCATATGTCACAGGATACAAAATGCTATACAAAGCAAAACACTGCAATCCTACCAATTCTGCTTAGGAAAATTCTAAGATGATAAAAGTAAATCTATAGATTGTGATTAGTCTATGCTATCTGGGGAGAGGAGGGGAAGCACACAAGATAATTGGATTCAGAAGACATGTAGTAATTCTATTCATGCCTTTCCTTACTGTGGAATCTTGAGCAAGTGACTTAGGCATTGAGATTATTAATTTATTTTTTCATTAAAAAAGTAAAATAAGAGGCCAGCCTGCTGATGTAGTGGTTAAGTTCGTGTGCTCTGCTTTGATGGCCCGGGGTTCGTGGGTTCAGATCCCGGGTGTGGACCTACACACCACTCATCAAGCCACGCTGTGGCAGTGTCCTACATACAAAATAGAGGAATATTGGCACCGATGTTAGCTTAGTGACAATCCTCCTCAAGCAAAAAGAGGAATATCGGCAACAGATGTTAGTTCAGGGCTAATCTTCCTCACCAAAAAAATAAATAAATAAAATGGCAATAATGAGATGCACCTTATGGGATTACTCTGGAGATTAAAGATATTATATAGGTTAAAAGAAATCTATCAAATGATAGAGTGAATAACCAAACAGTCCGGTGGTAATAGTTTCACCGACGTAAATCTATACTGACTTTCTAGTACCAGATAATCAATGAAACATTTATCCCATTTTATAATAGCTTAAAGATTACATGTGAAATAAATTGCTACAAATATTCTCATATCATTTTTTTAATATCACAAAGAGAAAAAAAGGGAAGGAAAGACAGAGAGAGAAAAAGAGAGACAGAGACAGAGAGATAAAGAGGCAGAAAGATGACAGGGGACATTTCTAAGTTTGCTCTGGGGATAGACAGGTGAAGATGACCTGGTATAAATGATATAATAGATGCTCAATTAATATATAGTGTTAAAAATATTATTTTATCTTGTCTTTATATTACTGGCAAAACCTCTCTAATTTGGTAAATATAGATAGCTTTAAAAAAAACACTATTTGTGTTGTCAGAGTTACCCAGTAAAGGATGCTCATATCCTTTTGAATTGTCCAAGAGAAAAAACAGACTTGTATTTCAAAGCATCCACTTCAAAAACAAACTATAATTGCATTCTACTTTTGAGAGGACAAAAATGATGATAATGTTCTTATTGAATTCCTGCATCTATGTTTTCTAATAGAAAATATAACTATTCTTTAGTCATCTTTCTTTAACTTTGGAATGATAGTAACTGATATTAAGCAAAATGCATGTTTAAAAGCAATATAATTTCAACACATTATGCCATAATTTTAAAAGTTAGGGTTTTATCAGTGAATAAGCTGAAACTGTACTCATTCCGTGCAATGGTATAAAAATTTTCTGAATTTGGTTTTCTTTTGGTTTATAGGCTACCAGAAATAAATTCTGTCCTCTGAAGATGATATTTTGAGGGAATATGGCCACATTCATTCTGATTATGCTTATTTCGAGTTATGTGAGCAAACTACTTAACAATTTTATACAGTTGAAGGTCAGCATCATGTTCCTCACTTGAATTTCAATATGATCAAATAAAGAATGGTTTAATAATATTTTGATACTAATATAATGGTTTTTCATGAAATAATTGGACTATTTAGAGACTTAAAATTCTGAGATACATAAAATTCTTCTCAAGGACCATATGGACACGGTCCGCATGACAAAAACAGTTATTCTACAGAGTTGTTATTTTTATTATATTAGCAGTCATACAGTAGATTGGTAATAAGCACAAACAAGATTATAACTTTTATTTTGTTCTTCTAATTATTTTGGCTTGCACTTTCCAGATAATGTTTAAATAATAGTGGTAAAAGCAGCAAGCATTGCTCTTTTTAATGGTTATCTTTCTGGTATTATACTATTAAGTATTATATTTAATAATTAGTCTCCACAGGCCATTAA
Source organism: Tapirus indicus (assembly GCA_031878705.1). Lineage (NCBI taxonomy): Eukaryota > Metazoa > Chordata > Mammalia > Perissodactyla > Tapiridae > Tapirus > Tapirus indicus. The sequence goes on from CM062918.1 coordinate 8,271,214, forward strand.
ATGTGAAAAGTATCTAATGCTTTAGAAGGTATACAAGGGAGGTCACCTTCTCCCCACTCCCAACTCCATTCCAATGCTCTGTATTCTAAACTCAGGGCTCCGAGCTCCATCTTCCCTTACCAAAAGAGCCACAGAGTCCATCCGGGAAGGAGTTGGAAAAGAAGGCTTGTGACTCAGGACGAATCACTCTAAACAAAGACAGATAACTCTTTTCCGTGTGTTTCAAATATGACCATCCTATCCCTTAGAACTTCCTCTTGAGCTTCCAATGCCTGGCAAATTCCTCAGGCAAAAACTCCATTGTGTACTGTCCTCATCGCTGCACCAGGGATCCAAGCTCTCTGTGGGTTATGTGCACCAGTTTATCCAACAGCCCAGTGCCATCTGTTCAGTACAGTCCTTCTTCCAAATAATTCATTTATGATTTTAACAGGTGCCCTCTGGAGACAACGTCTTATCCAAAGGGAGGGACTTCTTTAATCAAAACACTGTTTTTGGCCAATTGGCAATATGTTTTAAACCTATCTCTCAAAGGCGGCCTCACAGGTGGTCACCTACTCTGCTTACAGGTTCCTTCTCAGTTACAAAAAGGGTAAGTTCTCTAAAAAGAGGGGAGGAGAGTTTATATATCTTAATCATGTTTAAATCAGGCTCTGAATTCTAACTTTGCTGCTTTTATGATTATCATTTATTCTTAAGCCAAAGTAAATACTGAGTGGATATTATACATATCTAAATATTAAAAATGAGCTTATGGATTTTGAAACTGTCTTATGTGACGAAAGACACTATATAAGACATTCCTTTAAAGTCATGGTTAAGCTGAAAAATAAGAAAACAAAGTAGTCTATAAGAGAGTTTGAATTTTTATTAGAAGTTTGTTCTGGCTAATGTTGAATAAATCATAATAAAGAAAAAGGGTACACCCTGGGAAAAATAATCTGTGAAAAATATGTACAAGACAATTCTTTTCCATTAATGCTGATATTGCAGGTTAACAGAGTGAGCAAGAATTTGGATTCCAGTTGTTGCTAAGGATAAATACTCTTTATCCTACATTTTGATGTGACTAGGACATTTCTCCTATCTTAATTATAGTGATTATGATCTGGTTCCACAGTGTCAACAAAATAACCAGTGTTGGGATTTTGCCTGTTGCTCTATTTGCCAGATTTCACTATAAATCTCCCTCTGCAGCCATCTCATTGTGTTTGGACTCTGAATGCCTTGTCATTCCTGCATCCTGACTGCAAAACATTCATCTCCTAAATTAGAAAATAAACACTTTCAGCTATCAAATACTGAAATGCTTTTAAAGTATATATGCAAAGCTGACACTCAGACACAATTATAATTAATGCCTTGTTTTTTAGACCAGTAATGATGAACCAAGAGATTAAAACAATGTACATTATGGGTAGAAAACCTCACTATATAGAAGCGAGAATTTTAAAAAAATGAGCTACCTTCAAATCTCCAAATTTTCCCAGAAAATTTTATTCCCTCTTGGAAACTGAACATTAACTGTTGAAGTAAAATGGTAAAATTTATCACACTAATAATTTAAAGGTGAAAATCATATGACTACCTCAATAGATGTGAAAAAAGTATTTTATATGCTGCAACACATATTTACGATGAAAAGTCTTAGACTTTAAAAATGGAAAGGAATGCTGTTAACTTGATAAGAGTATTTAATAAACAAAAACTTAGAAATATAAGATGCCCAGAATCATCACTACTGTTTAGCATAGCACCGTCATGCCTGAGAACCAATCTTACAAAATGAAAATATATAAATGTGTAAATATTGGAAAGAAAATGCCATTATATTTACAAATGATTTCAAAATCTTTATAGAAATCTATATTCAACAATTTTTATTATTTACAAAATAATCCCACAAAGTTGTTAGAAATAAAATCAACTCATAAAATGTATAGTCTCTCTCTATACAATAAATAACCAAGTAAAAAATTGTATTTAGAATATCAGCTATAGAGATCGTAAAAGACCTTAAAACTCTAAAAGGACATGAAATAGCATGAAAAAAATAATAATACAAAGAGGCCGCTTACTCCCCAAATTATGCCTTATGTTCAATGCAATCCCATTCAATATTGTAGTTTGATATTTTTAAGGATTTCAATAAATTTATTATAAAATATACTCAACAAATTAAAGATCCATAAATAGTTGACCTTAAAAAAAATAAAAGAAAAGAAGAGTAACTGGAGGAATTGCTCCACCAGACAATAAAACACATTACAAAGCCGTAACAATAAACATTGCATAGTATTGGTACACAAATAAAATCATCTAATGGAACAGAGACTGAAAGAATGATCCTTAGTATATGATAAAAATGACCAAACAATTCAATGGTAAATATATAGACTCCTCAAGACACGGTGTTTGAAAACTGATTCATTACATGTAGACCAAGCTGAATGAGTCCCTGTCTAATACCACATACAAGAGCGCACCGTTGATTGATAAAAGACCTAAGGTGAAAGGTAAAATTATAGTGTTTATAGAAAAATGAAGGAAGATATCTCGAGTCTGGATCAGAATTTTTAAACAAATTTTCAAATATGTAATCATTAGAAAATAGACAAAATTGATCAAATCATAATTAAGTATTTTTATTCAATTAAAATATCACTACCAAAATTATAAAGAGAAGACTATAGGAGAAAATTACTTTCAATGTTATATATATATATATGTTATATATATATACATTATATATAAAGGATATAACGTTATATATATATATATATATATATATATATATATATATATATATATAAGGATATTTTGCCAATCAAAAGAAAAAGACAATATTTTCAGTGGGGAAAAAAGAGACAATTATAAAAAGGCAAGTACAGAAGAGGATTGCTTTTTTAAAAAAGCTAACAATATATGAAAATAAGTTCAAAATTATTTTTCAGGGAGATGACAAATAATTAAACAGTGGGATATCATTTTCTACCTATCGGACCTGTTGAAGTGGAAACACTGGGTGAAGTCCGAGTGTTGGCAGGAGGAAACACTACAGGAACCATCGCTCATGGACACCGGGCAGCCATTCTGAAGAGCAACGTGGACCCGCTTGATCAAATTGCATGCAAGCATAGCCTGTGGCCCAGCAACTCTGCAGCTAGACATATTTTTCCTGAAGAAATTCCTACACAGCACCTCAATAGGACATGTATAGGATGTTTATGACATAGTTGCAGCTCTCCTTGCATTAAAACGGGACCCTGTGACTTATTCTAACATGGGAACATGGGTAAAAGTGCTGTACATCGCTGATTGACCTGGCTTCTAAACTGCTCATGAGAGTCTCTGCTTGCGGTTCCTTCTCTCATCTGCAGGAGAGATACAGGGAAGGATAGGAAGATCTACCAGATTTAATGAGCCTGCTAGAAAGACTTGAAAGACTTGCTAGATGAAATCACCACCAAATCCACTCACTAACAGTCACCTGGACTGCAGTGTGAGGGAGTTATTATCTAGCCAATAAAATTTAGGAGGTTATTTTTGTCCCTCTATAGATAGGCTAGCCTACCTAACAAATAAAGGGAAGGGAGAGAAAACCATAAAAGGAAATAATATGATAAAAGCAAGAATGATATACATATTAAGTGAAGATACTATTATGCAGATAAACACACAAAGCAGAGAAATTTTGAACTAAAATTCCAAGGACCAAGTAACACTCTACAAAGTTGGTGACATTTGAGCCATAGCTTAAAGAATGATTAGGCTTTGAAGTTCCTGTCTCTACAAAAGATTTTAGTTCACAGCAAATGCTTTTGTAAAGGCTATAAAGTATGCAAGTTCATAGTAGAAGGAGTAAATAGCAAGTAAACCAATATTCTTGTGTACAACTGGGATAAGTTCAATATGGTAAAAATATGTGGCTGGAAATTATGATTTGTCCAGATGACAGCAAAAATATTAAAATATTTTTTTAATTCTTTGCCATAGTTTTAGTTGTCTGTTGCTGCAAAACAAACTATGCCAAGATTTATTACAACCATTTTATTTTGTTCCCAATTTAGTGAGTTAGGAATTTGGGAAGGATTTAGCTTATTTGTTCATATCTGATCAACGTGGGGCGAGATGGAGCAGCCCAGGCTGCAGGATGCCCTTCTGAGATATCTGCTTCACTCATGTCTGGAGACGCAGTGGTCTCTTTCTCATGGCATCCCTCCTCCAAGGTCTCTTCATGTGCCATGCTTTTCTCAAAACATGGCAATTCACACTTTCTACATAGCAACTTGCTTTCAAGAGTCAAAAGGTGTAAAATTACAGGCCAGTTAAGGGCTTCACCAGGAAGTAGTGCGTCAAGTCCACCTTATTCGAGGGGTCAGGGCTGTAATCATGTAATACATCCATATTCAAGTGGATGAAGAAAGAGACTGCTTCTTGGCAGACCGACAAGCAGAAGAGCATGTGTGGTGAGAGATACTATTGTGTCAACATTTCTGAAAAATGGCCATAGCCATTAACGGAAAAGACATTGAAGGTTTTTGAGGATATAAATATCATAATACTGATGTTTTAAGACTGAACTCTCTGGTCAGTTGTGACAAAAAGACTAGAGACAAAACACAGAAATAGAAATGAAGGAGGGAGAGAGGAAAAGAAAGAAAAGGAAGGCAGGTGAATGAAGAGGCTTTTACACTCTATCCCAGGTGCAATGTGATGACCGTCTAGGTTAGGGCAAAGACCACAGGGTGAAAAAGTAGGATCTATACTTTTAGAGTATAGGATGCATACGGCAAGAAAAACAGGATTTTTTGATGGGACTGAATGTGAAGAAGTTGTAGAAGTTAATGATAAGTTGTATTTTATAATCTGGATGGTTGAGAGAATGGTTGTATAGTTGACTGATGTAGAGACACTTGGGAAAGAGCAAGTTTGTCGGATCTCAAGTACTATTTGAACAAAGTATGTTGCTGCCAAATTGTGCAGTTGGAAATGTAGGTCCAAAGCTGCTACCTAGGGACTCTGAGATGAAAGTCATCTGTAAAGAGGCGACAGTTGAAGTCATGAGACTAGATCAAATCACACACGGGTAGTGTAATGAGAAAACAGATACAAGGCCTGAGGACAAAACAATGGACCTAACTTTTTCTGCCTCTGCTTTGGATGTAGGTGTGAAGGTCTTCAGGGCATCCTAACATTGGTTAATTCTGATAGCAATCAGTTCTTGGTTATGCAGAGCATTTTAGTTCTAATACACATAGCAGTGGTATTTTTATGTGAAGTTATTTCTAAATTTTCTCAAATAATATTGCAAACACTTACCTTTCAAAGTTTGTCATTTCTGAATCCAAGGTCTTGTTTTAATTTAGTGGAGTGATATTGAAACCATTATATTGATTTTTTTTTTAAGTAATAGATGTACTATTGTATTTGGATTGCAACAAAATTAACTGGAAATAAAGAAAATTTTAAAAACTGGCAAGAAGAATTAAGGTCCAAGATTTTGTTTATTATGATTCATGAAAACCCAGAAAATAATAAAAATTTATCATGAAAGTCATGAGTGATAAGCTTTTGAGGATTTTTATATGGAAAGGTGTTAAGGTTTCAACTCCATTTCATGAATCAAGAAAATTTTGTTTACTATCCACTTGCATTATAGTTTTTGTTCATCTTACTCAACATTGATTTTTTAAAGAACTTCTCCTTTAAGTGTTTTCCTAAGCGTTACTCTAATCCTTGGAAGCCATTCAGAGAAAAACAGTTGTGGTGAAAATTAGCCAACATTTGAAGTGGAACTTCAAGGCAAATGCATTAAAGGTTTGAATTCAAATTTTTTCTTTTAGTGGCCAAGTTTGTTTTAAGAATTTTGATGATTACTTAGACTAATGCCTGTTTCAAATATAGTATATCAAGTATTTTTATCAATAAAAAGGCAATTGTTATACATTCTGGAACCAATTTGTCTAAATTTTAAAACTCTTAGACATGAACATGAACTCTTAGACAAATGACATGAAGTCAATACATATGTGTGATTACAAATGGTTTCTCAGAATTTCTTAGAGTTGCAGGTTTTAATGTTAAAAATGCATAATTTGCATTCTGCATCAGGAATTTGGTTATAGTAAGGAAATAAGTAAAGGTATTAGTGAAGTCATTATGGGAGGTACATTGATAAAATGTGATGACACATGGCCATTTAAATAATGCAGAGAAGAATATACTTGAGGTGAAAACATTGAACCTACATTGTTAATGAAAGTATGGTTACCAAGTAGCAATTCTGATTCAGGATGACTAATTGAATATGATGAATGCTTCTTCCAAAATGTAAAAATGAAAACAAATTAATCACAGCATGGGAAGCAAAACCAATGCCACTAGCAAGGAATGAGGAGAATCTTCACCCAGAAAATAAGCTGGTCAAACTCCCTAAAGAAAAACCCCAGTCTGCAGGTCCCTGCCCTTCCTTTCCTTGCCAGAACATTGAAGGCAGGGACTCTGTAATCAAAACCTGCATCCCCAGACATTCCCAGGTGAGCTATGGGAGTACTGTCTCCTCCACTTTCCTATATTGTTCAAATTATATATCTGACCGAAAATTACAATGCATATGATAAAAAACAAACAGCTAGAAAGAAAGGCCGTGAACTCAATAAATAGTCTTAACCCTCAAGGCAAAAGAATGAGCCAGAAAGCAAAAGAAAATTCTAAAATAATTATAATTATTAATTAATATTCTCAGAGACTTTCAAGTATCTATCATACCCAGGAATGGAAAAGTCTTCTCAGAAGAAATGTTATAGCTTTTGGAAACTAAAAATATGATTCTTGAAATAAATACAGTAATGTTCCTTTAAAATGACCTGACTCTAATAATTAATACAGATGAGCATTTAAAAATAAAGTGTGTAGGGAAAATAAAAGTCAAACTAAGGAATTCTCCAAGGATGCAGAATAAAAGAACAAAGAAATGGAAGTATGAAATAAATGTTTATAAATATGAGACAGTGTAAAATTCCAGCACACATCCTATTAGTAGTTCTGGAAAGAAAGAAAACACAAAAGATAGAGGATGCAAAATAAAGAAGTAATTTAAGAAGAAAATACTCATGTGTTACAAAAAGACCAAAAGAACTCATGAAATATCAAATAGGAATATTGGTAAATTATCCTTATTTTGGTACAGCCAGGTGAAATTTCTGAACTCCAAAGATAAAGAGAATGTACAAAGCATGTGCCTACTTTAATAAGTATTTATATAGATAAAAATATTCTTAAAAAAAACAAAAAGGAGTGACAGTATAACTTATGAATAGTAAAAGTACAGACAGCATATTTTTATATGTTAAATTAATTTATTGAAGTTTCACTTACAATGAAATGTGCCCATTACAGAGTCATAATTTGATGAATGTATTTGAGAATATGTGTGGAGAACTAATTCTAAACTTTTTTTTGTATTCCAATATTCCATATGTCTATGTGTATAGCACTGCCAAAATGTGTTGATTATTGTAGCCTGTTAGGAAGTCTTGAAATCATGTAGTTTGAGCCTCTAAGTTTGTTCTTCTCCAAATGGTTTTGGCTATTCTGTTATTTGCATTGCCACTTAAAGTTTTAGAATCAGTCTGTCAATTTCCATTAACAGAAATGATCTGTGGATCAATTTAAGGAGAACTGACATCTTAGCAACATTTAGTCTCCCAATCCATAATCATTGTATATCTCTCAATATATTGGTATATTCTTTATTTCCTCTAGCAATGTTTTGTATTTTTCTGCAAAAGGTCTTGCACATATTGTGCTAAATTTTTTCTTAAGTATTTCATTCTATTGTAAAGAATGTTTTTAAGCTTCATCATTTAATTGCTCATTGTTAGTACAATAGTATATAAGGGTAGAAATATATAGGTTATAGCACAATAGCATACAGAAATGCAATTGATTTTTGTATATTGATATTTATCATGCAAACTTGCTAAATTCACTTACTAGTTCTAAGTAGTATTTTGGAGATTTATTGGGATTTTCTATGCTCAAGATCATGTCCTCAGAATTTTACTTTATTTTCAATATGTATACATTTTATTTTATTTTATTGCCTTATTGAACTGGTTAGGACTTCAATTACAAGGTTGAAGAGAAAAGGAAGGAAAAATCATACTTGACTTGTTCCTTATCTTCCAGAGAAATCACTCAATTTTTCACCACTAAGTATTTCGTCAGCTACAGGTTTTTGCAGATGCCCTTTATCAGATTCTATTTTTAATTTACTGAGAGATTTTAATCATGAAAGAATGTTGACCTTATTAAATGTTTTTTTCTGCAAACATATGAAGATTATTATATAATTTTTCTTCTTTATTCTGTTAATGCTGCAATTCATTAATTATGTTCAAAGAATTCTCTTATTCTTTTACTGTTTGAAGAGTCTGTGGTAAAATCCCCCGGTTTCATTACTAATAATGTTAATTTTGATCATTCTTTTGTCTTGATTAGTCTGGCTAGAATTTTATAAATTTTAATGTTCTTTTAAAAGAAACAGCTTTTATTTTCACTTATTTCCTGTTTGTCCACTTCTTCTTTCATTAACTTTTATTCCTATCATTTTATTTCCTCCATTTAGTTTGAGTTTACTTTTAGTCTTTTTCTTAATTCTGAAGAAAGAAGTTTAAATAATTTAAATTAATTTCTCTGTTTAATATAAGCATTTAATGCTATACATTTTCTTCTTAGTACTGCTTTAGCAGCAACCCAAGAATTTTGATGACAGTGTTTTCATTAACATTTAGTTCAAATTTTTTAGTAGAAAAGTCAAGCCAAAGAATACTTTGAGACTTGAGAGCAAACGAAAAAAGACATAGATGCATGAAAAGAAAGATAACACAGAACTCAGAGCTTAAAATTCCAGTAGAAATTCTAATAAGAGTTTCCAAATGGAATAAAAAATGAAATGGAAGGTAGAAAATAAAGAAGCAATTATTGCAACATATAGTCCAGAAGTGAATCACTGAATAAAGGAAGGAAACAAAGAAAGAGGCTATCACAGTAATATTCCAGATGAGATGGGATGAAATTCTAGGTCAGGGCTAAGGCTTTGAGGATAGAAAAGAGATCGATCATGGAGTCCTTTGTAAAGGAAAACAGAATTGTGTTCTTGTTTGTTTTATACTTCAATGTTTATTTTTATCCACTTACATTGTTATCATTATATTTGCCCAGCATCCCTTCTTGCATGTCAGACCTTCTATCTTCATTTTCCTTCTTCTTTGAGTACATCCTCCAGAAGTTAATTTTAATGTTTTTGTCTGAAAATATATCCATTAGAATGGGTTTTCTTACAGTGAGTTCTGAGGACACTGGGAATCCCTGAGACCATTTTAGGAAGCTTTCTCACTGTTTTCTCACATTTTCATGCCTTTTTTATTGTGTCATCATTTGCACTGATAGTGCAAAAACAATGATGGGATGCCTTGAAAAAAAGGAAGGCATTAGTAACCAAATTGTTTTAGAAGCCATCGCATTGTTCACCACCACATACTGCAAAAAATATTAAATGCTAGATTCACTTTAGAGTGTCCTTGATGAAGCATTAAATTATGAGCCCCAACTTTCTCTTGAAACTAGAAAAATGGTAATAATGTGTTAAAAATAAGGCACTGACCAAGAAGGATAAAGAGAACAGAAGAGAAGAAAATATGAATAAAACTTGGAGATTTAGAAAGTAGTTGGATACATAGTAAGTCCCTTAGAATACAGTTTTTCAATCTTTCTTTTTCTTTCATGGTCTTGATAGTTTTGAAGAAAACTAGTCAGTTATTTTGTAGACTGTGCCTCAATCTTGATTTGTGTGACGTTTTCTCGTGATTAGAATGGGATTATTCATTTTGGCAAGAACTCTAGAGGTAATGTACCCTTCTCAGTGTATAAATACATGATATTGATATGTTCTATGATCAGTAATGTGGAATTTGATCACATGGTTAAGGTGTCTGCGAGATTTAGCTATAAAATTATTATTTTCCCTTTGTATTTAATAATTCTTTTGTGAGAGGGTTCTTTGGTGCTATATGAATATCTTTTTTCACTCATGTTTTCTTCTAGCATCTGTATGGATTATTTTTTTAAAACATTTAGATCCCCAATAAATTTGGAATTTATTCTTATGCATGGTGTGAAGCATGGAACTATTTTTATTTTTTTTCCAAATGGTACCCAGATGCCCCAATACCACTTACCACAAAGCCCATCTTTGTTCCAGTGATGAGTTGCTAACTTTATCATACACTAAATTTCCATGTATACTGGGAATTATTTATTTTCTATTTTTCCTTTCTATTCCACAGATATACTTGTAACTTCAGTGCCAGCAGTGTTACTATTATTTTTAAATTACATATGTATTTCATTTAAAGTAAAAGTAATTTTTGACAGCCAAACTAGCCAAAAAACCAAAGCCAGAGAGCAACCACTAAGTGTGGATAAGTGTACATTAAAACAGTGTTAAGAATTTGTTAACAGTGGACTTTTCCCTGTAGTCATTTGTTTTAAATGACTCCTTGTTTCTAATCTTAAAGAGTGATGTGTATTCATTTTCAAAAGATATTTCATCTTGTTTACATGATATCATTATTTAGAGCAACAACAGCTGGTCGTACTGTGCTCACCTGTGCTAAAATTCTGAGCATATGGCAATTTGAACTACAAGATTTATTTTTTGGACTGGAGCACAATGCATGTAAATGGACCTTGTGGAGAATAATAGAGCATAACACTCTCACTTCATTAGCTTCAGTGGAACTAAATTATGTTTTGACCATCCGACATTAGGGATTAAGTCTATGTCTACACATGCAAACTGAAGTGAAGGAATTAAGCAAACGTCTGGAGAATTTGAATTAAAAAGGAAGATTGCCTTACACAAATGAATATTCTAAGAGGACTTGGCAAAATCTACAGGTAACTGCCTTTAGAATTTACGATTTAGCTACAAAGGAATAGAGTACGTTTATGCAGTTGGTTAATTTTATATGTTAAATCTTTAATACTAATTTTTAATATATTTTGCTTTTATTGTTGTTGGAATTGTTGCTGGTGTTTCTATCAATTAAAACACACTGAATTTACTAAAATATATTCAGGGGAAGAAAATATTAAAAGTTGTTTAGGCATAATATAAATTAAAAATACTCTGCCATTTCCAAGCACTTAAATCAGCTCAGAGTACCAAGTGAAATTTCAAAATCTCCTCCGCCTTTGGGAATTTACAGTCCAGATGTAAGAAAGAGGCTGCACGCAAAAATGTTTTCAACTATTATAAAGGAATAAGTAATTAAATACTTTATGCATAAGAAAAAGCAAGTGACCAATATCTGATTTTGAAGGAAATTATATATTTATAAATTAAATGTAAATTTATATTTTGGCTTATAGGCATTTTACATAAACTCAGAGATTAGATTGGAGTTAGTCAAGCTTTAGAAGGTCAAAATTGGGATAAGAATATGAAAATGGTGTTGTTCATCTCAATTGTATTATTATATTTGGAATATAGAAAACATTCCTTAAAAGGCAACACTGACCGTTTGAAAATAAAATATGCTCACATATTTTCTCCAAACACAATATATTATGCCATCTTAAAATTACATTTGTGTGTAGGTAAATTGTTCTTGATGTTTTTATTATGGTCAGATATGCTCTTCCAAAACTTTCATTTTATAGTCATCAACGATATGTATCATTTTATCATGCATTATGTTTTGAGCAAAGAATAGATAAAAGGAAAATATATTTCACTGAGTCTGGGAAGATTGACTATGTAAGAAATAAATGTTTTGCTTGTAATGAATTAATGTTAGATTAACAGCCCTTTGAAACTAATATCTGTGGGAAAAATACAGCTGACAGTGACGATTTTGCTAGCTATTGAAAAGGTTGAAATCGTTGTTAAGAAGGTCCACTTGTCACTGTTGAGCCATAGTTTCATTTCAGCTTAGGGGAAAAAGCCTAAAAAATGTTCCTATCAGACTCTGAATATCAGCTTCCAATTTGGCCAACTTCTGACCGCAGAGCCACTTAAAAAAAAAAAAATCCTTACAAATATCTTGTCAGGTTTCAGCTGGGACAAAGAGTAAATATTCCTGGCAGTATTGAACAACCCCTTGGATGCAAGAGGCATCCCTAAAGAGGGTGCAAGGAATACTACCCTCCCAAGATCCAGCAACAATTTCAAGATACCCAAAACAAGGAATGACTTAGACAATTCCCGAGAGCTAGTAGGAGTCCATAACACTCTAGCAGCAAATGGGGTGCAACGCACATTTCTGTCCAGTCATATTTTTGGGGTCCCCAACCGGGCAGTTGTCAAACCAAGTTCTCAGGAAACAAAATGAGACAAACAAGAAGGCAGTAGCTCTCCCTGAGAGAGAAAGGATTGACAACCAATGGGTACCCAGAAACAAATTCACTGGTCACAATTCAAAGATCTAATTCTTACAGATGTTTTTCGCCAGCCAATCTGAATTTGGAAAGGGAGGCAGAATGTAAAATTTTACCTTCCCCTCTCAACCGGGAACCACAGATAGAGATCTGGAAGAGCCAACTTTAGTAAGAATTCTCACTTTTGCGCCTTCTCCCAGTTTTCCCAGGATCTCATTTGCAGGCTTCAGAGAGAGTGGGGTATCTCAGCAGGTTTCATTCTGGTCACCAGAAACTGTAGGAAAAGAAAAAATAATTTTCTCTCTACCCTTTATTGTGAGTTCTTGGCTGAGACCCCTTTTTCTCTAGGGCACCTCATAAGTGGATAAGCTTAACTAGGCTAAAAGTTCTCCACTGTGGCAACTGTAATTCAAGGTTGTCTTTGGTCAGGATAACATTCTGGTTCAGCCTTAAAACAAAATTTTATTCACCTGAGGCCTCATGCTGGACACAGCCTGGTTTAAGTTAGACCCAGTCTGGCCCCGGACCAAGTCTGGTTTCTAAATCAGAGGCAGTCTGACCTAGGACCTAATCCAACCCTGGATGCAGTACAGTTTCTAAGTTGGACCTAGTTCATCCGCAGACTCAGTCTAGTTTCTATGTTGGACCCAGTCCTAACCCCTCACCCAGTCTGGTTTCTAAATCAGACACAGTCTGACTCAGGCCAGTTTCCAGACCCTCTCTGGAAAAAGAAATGCTCAAAAAAGTCTGAAAGCTCATAACACAAAAGCTGCAGAGCGTGAAACCTGGAGGGACTCACCCAGAACCTCCAGACTCAGCAAAAAGCAGTTAGCTCAAGGGGCTCAATGGGTACTTATGCCTGGTTGCTCATTGCTCCTGGGGTCATCAGGGTCTCCTTCAATTCCCTCCTCTGATGCCAGAACTGTTAAAAGACAAACTGAGGCATATTGAAAATTTTGAGTTTACTTGAGCAAAAATGGATTCAAATCAGGCAATATTCAATCCGGCAGATAGAAAGGACTCCAAGGAGCTGCACAAAATGAAAGACTTTCATAAAATGAAAGACTTTTATAGGCAGAAAAGAGCAAGCATAAGGAAAGTTATACCAACAAAAAAGCAGGTTGGTTACAGAAGGTTCCTTTCCTTTAGGAGAAGCCGGGGTCTATCAGGTGGATGACCTAACTAACGATGATCAGGCGATTCCTGATTGACTGGTTTGAGATTCCATTTCTGGGAGAGCCAAAACTGTAATTAAGTCTTGGTTTGGTGATGTGGGGCTTAGCATAAGTGACTCCATTTTGGGCCTGGTATCTAGTTTTTAAACAGGTTGAAGTCAAGATCTTAGCCTGGACTACAGTCATGTGAAAGCTTGATTGGGGCTGGAGGGTTCGTTTCCAAGATGGCTCACTAAAATGGGCTGCTAGGTCGATGCTGGCTGTCCTCAAGAGACATTAGTTACTGCTATGTGGACCTTTCTGCTGGGCTGCTTGAGTGTTTTCACAATATAGCAGCTGGCTTTCTCTAGAGCCCTTGGTCCAGGAGAGAGCAGGGCAGAAGACACAGTGGCTAATTTGACCATGCCTCAGATGTCACACTCTTTCATTTCTTTAATATTCCATTAGTTACATAGGCCAGCACTATCCAAAGTTGGTGGGGACTGCACAGTGGTGTGAATAGTAGAAGAAAAGACTTGATGGGGTGTCCTAGAAGTTGCCTACCAGAGGCTGGGTCTTTAAGAAATCAGCGTTATTGTAATATTTCTCTATTCATCATAGAAAAAAATGTAAAAGTAACTCTTTTCATCATTGCTTTAATTAAAAGTAGAGAATTACTGAGTAAATGCTTAATAATGTGGCATGTTTTCTGAAATATTAAGATGGTAAGAGAGACTGAAAAATTAATTTCCAATATTTCTATTTCAATTAATTGTATGTTTAGGAGTCTACTGATTATAAAAGTAAACAGCTCTAGAAATAAAAATGTTGCCCATGTAAAAACATGCACTTTGCCTCTGTATCATATCTGCCCTAATTGACTAGAACTTCTAAGAAGGCAAGTTCTTCGTCTTTTATCACTACATTGCCAATGGCTGTACACAGAAGGTGCACAGTAAATGTTTGTTAAATTGTATTAAAATTGGGGGACAGATCTTCTAAAAGCAAATAAATTAACATTCATGCTTCTCTTGCTAAGATGTATTGGCATTCAATAGTGTGTCTACACAGATGCACAGTATAAAAATGTCTTGATGCCTGGTTTTTTGTTGCTTCAACACTGATTTGGAGGTAGTTAAGTCTTGTTCTAAGCAAATTTTGGAGTAGGCAAAATTATTCTTTATCTTCTCCAAATCTTGGTTCATTTTTCCTTTCATGGTAATCTCTCTCTTTAGTTACGCTTAGAATTCATCTAAGGTGAAGAATTGTATTGGCCCAGGGTCTTCCTAATATCAAGTGCTGTGTCTTTCATCAAAGTCTGAAAAGATTTGACACGTGTTTTGTGAGCCTTTTGCCTTCTCAGGGGGCTCTTTTTTTCTTCCCCAGGGGTGATTTTTCCTCTTCAGATATCCAGTGTTCTCTTTTCTTTAGCTATCTCTTTTGAACGCAGAGAAATACTGTCACTCTATCTGTCATGTTCCCTTGTTAATTGATGGATTTTTCTTTGAAATAAAATAGTTGCTGCCAATGTATTACCTAAACCAGACAGTGCACTTCAAATGTTTCATCTCTGAGTGTTCAGTCTGATAGAATCCTTTTAAGCGTTCCTGACAGCCAGGGGAAAATATTAAAAGGGGGTTATTCCAAGGTATTTTCAAGCCAAAAGACACACACCAGGAAATAGCTTAGCTAGGGCTTCAGAAAGACCATCCTGGCCGCCACAGCAGCTGGAGGGCCCAAGTTGCATGCTCTTCAGATGCCAGGATATTCCCTGCCCTCTCTACCTTGCACAGGTGTGTCTGGAAAGTACCCTTCATGCAGATCCTGTCATAATTTCCACACCTTTCTGTTTTGGTTGGTCAAGCTGTAGGTAGCTTGCTCTCTCTTCTCTTTTGGCCAAAGAACATTTTTTAGTGATAATGTGACTCTCAACATTCTTCTACCTCTTTCTAAAGTGCTGATATATATTTTCTTGCTTTCTTGGTTACTTCTGTTGTTGAGGCTTTGACAACAAAACACATTATTGTAATGTAACATAGCTTCTTCATTAATAGATGCAATAGCTCCGTGTAAATTCTGAAAATAATTATGAATATACAATGCCTGCTAATTAATCAACCAGAAACCCTTATTTAGGCCTGGTGATTTTTTTCCTAGAAAATAGCAAACATGATAAAACTGGAAATTATTATGTGGTGTGATAAACAATAATGCAAAAAAGATTAAGAGATGATAAAATTTTATATCTGGGTTTAGATACAAGTCAGGGAGAGGAATTAGACGCAGTTAAAGTAAGAAAGTTTCCCAAGTGTGCATAGCTAAAAGTTAGAGCGTTAGGGCTTGAAACATCCCAAGTCACTGCTCATCCAGTCCTCAGTAATTTTCAAAGTATCCAAGATTTCCTGTGGGGAAGGGGTGAGCAAGAGATCCTGAACTGAGTATTTAGACAGGTTGAGAGGAGGGCAGGAATGGGAAAACCAAAAGGAATGATGAACCAATGAGTCAGAAACAATGGGGTAGCCTTTGGCTCCTGCCTTAAAAGGTTCAGATTATGAGTCGAGCAGTGTGCCAACTCAATCCATGGAGGGGACACTGTGTGCCAAGCTCTGGGCTAGGTTCCTACTCTCTCAGAGTTTACAGTCTAATGGAAATACACAGAGCCTGGAGACATAATCAATCACAGCACCACCTGACAATACAACATAATGAAAAATAAGATTACAAAAAGATATTTCTAACATCAATTATTTTTAAAGTCATTTGAAGAGGAATTTATGTTTGTTCAGACTAAATTATCAGAGCATCAAAAGCAAAGCATCCAAAGGAGGGAAACAGTATCAAATATATTAGCAAGATCTCTGTCATGTTTTATGCCCTACCTGATAAAATAACCAATGTCTGCTTTTCACTTCAATATAAGAAAAGTAGCAATCTTATAGACAATCATTTTTCTAGACATTCCATATGTTAAAGTACATAATCCATATTAACCGTTTGGTATAACTGTCAACGAACGTTAACTAACTTGACCGCCACTAAGCATGGGTGTCCCTAATTTAGATCTATCAGAGGGTGGTGAGCAGCCCCAGCACTGGGCAACTCTTAGCACAATTTCTCTATATCATATTTCCTACCATGCAGTGCATGCTGCCTGCCCATAACCTGTTTGAAGGTTTATTCTCAGGGTCGTGCCTCAGGGCAGGGAACAATGAGAGTTTCACATCTGCACTCTTGTTTACTCCAAGAGCTAAGACTCTGTCCTAAGTGGAAAAAAAAGAAAGAAAAGAAAAAAAATCAGGAAAAATAAAGAGTAGAGCAGTACCATCCAACTTAACTTCCAGTGATGATGGAAATATTCAAAGTTTGTGTTGCCCCACACAGTAGTTACCAACCACATGTGGCTGTTGGACACTTGAAAGCTGACCTGTTAGAATAAAGAACTGCATTTTTAGCTATTTAATTTTAATCAATTTGCGTTTAAATAGTCACAAGTGTCTATTAGTTACCTTACTGGGCAGTACAGTTCTAGAAGCATTAAATGCATAAAAACTAAGACAGTGATTCTCTAAATGTGGTCTGGGGACTTTTGAGGCTCTCTGAGAACCTTTTAGGGGCTACAGATCAAAACTCTTTTTCATAAAAATACTAAGAGGTTATTTGCTTTTTCACTTCCATGCTTTCACAGTGGCATTTTTCAGAGTCAAGACATGTGGTAGGCAACAGAATGAATGCAGCATTCCATTTGAAAACCCAACTGTCTTTTCTTTTATTTTTTTCTTTTATTTTTTTTGTGAGGAAGACCAGCCCTGAGCTAACATCCGTTGCTAATCTTCCTCTTTTTGCTGAAGAAGACTGGCCCTGGGCTAACATCCGTGCCCATCTTCCTCTACTTTATATGGGACGCCGCCACGGTATGGCTGACAAGCAGTGCATCAGCTGGCGCCCGGGATCCGAACCGGCGAACCCCGGGCTGCCAAGCGCGAACTAAACCGCTGTGCCACCGGGCCAGCCCCGCAACTGTCTTTTCTTAAGTGAAACATTAAAAACAATAGAAAAAATGCAAAATAAGGCCAGTTTCTGTTTTTTTGAAAATCGGAGTTATATTTCATAAAAATATCTAACATATGCATTAATGTTATTTAAATAAATATATATTTTAAATTACCCATTTTAATTTCTAATATGGTAAACATCAATATATACAACTCATACCGACAAGTCTCTTTGGGGTTCTCAATAACTTTCAAGAGTATAATGGGGTCCTGAGGCCCCAAATTTGAGAATTGCTGGGGGTCCAGCCTGGTGGCATGGTGGTTAAGTTCGCATGCTCCACTTCTGGTGGCCCAGGGTTCGCAGGTTCGGATTCCAGACTCAGACCAACACACTGCTTGTCAGCCATGCTGTGGCAGCATCCCATATGAAGTAGAGCAAGATGGGCATGGATGTTAGCCCAGGGCCAGTCTTCCTCAGCAAAAAGAGGAGGATTGGCAACAGATGTTAGCTCAGGGCTAATCTTCCTCACCAAAATAAATAAATAAATAAAAAGAGAATTGCTGGACTAAGCAACCCAATAATTTCACTGTTTCTTTTATTTTGAGATCATAATTCCTTGAGTTTAACAAAGTTTTGTGATTCTTTTGTGTTCGATGATCCCTTGAGCATGATTGGAAATGGTCCAAAACATTTTTAAATGTTTCCTGTAGTAATCAATAATCAACATCTCCTCCTGGGTCAGACTGTATCTTTAAAAAGACCACTTTTCCCATTGCAGCCACGATCCTCTGGAGGATTTCAGGCACACAGAGAATGAAATGATTTTTTAACACCGGTAAATTACCCAGCCTCAGAATGTCTGGTTTTAATGAACAAAAGTTAATGCATACTAACTCCAGAGGGTCACAGGCTGATGGGCATTGTATGTAGATAGAACACCACAGTACACAGTATTTTGCACTGAATAGATCTGGTACAACTAACACTCTTTTCTGACCATATGCCACCGTCATGGACCAGGAAAACCACCCCCTATTTAAGGGTAGTCTTCATTCCCTCCTCAAAGATCCAAAGTCATTATGCATGGAATATTCTCTGAATCAGCACCAATTGCTTTAACTACAGATTTATGAAGTTCCAAATTACTTCATAAAATACCCCACTAGTGAATTAAATGTTCTACTCTTCCTAAAGAAGATTTATTTGTCTTAAAGCTTGCACTACCCTCTTAAAGGCTCAATCTTTGCTTTCCATCGCTTTCTACAGCTCTGAATACTCCCGTTGAACTCTATGCTCAGTAGGGCTTTAGGGTTATAAAACATGCAGCTCTTGTTGATGCATCCTGTGGAGGAGCCTCTGGTCATCAACCGTACTAGTATGACACTGCCCTTAGACTTGAGCAAGAGAGGTCGCTATCCTGGGTCTTGCAGTATAGAAAATCTTATTTTGGACTTTTTCTGGCCAACTCCTCACCCCGACCCCCATGGGAAAAAGAGTTGCAAGGTCAAGGGATGTGTTCACCTTGAGAATATATGCCCACTTCTAGACCATGCATACCAAAGATCTCAGAATTATTTGCACAAATGACTCAAACCTTGTTTCTAGGATCTGTTCTGGCCTCTCTCCTGGATGTTTCATCCCAATGATGTGTGTGTATCCCTAGGCCCAAGGCATTAGCGGTTTATAGGGTCTGAATATAGAACTTGGGTGTTTAAGCAAAAGTATCCATATAAATACCCGAGTGGGCCTTCCCAGTACAATATGGAACTAGATGTGGGAGGAGAAGGGGGCAGGATGTGGCAAGTATTACAGATAAAGTGACACTGGAGCACACATGGACGAGGTGAGAAAGGAAGCCATGAGTGTAATTGGGATAAGAGTGTTCTAGGCAGAAGGAACAGCAAAGGCAAAGTGTGAATGTGCTGGCCATGTTGTAAGAAGAGCAACGTGACAAATGGGTGGCTACAGTAGGAAGAATGAAATGGAGAGTCAAAGGGGATTAGGTCAGAAAGTTAGAAGAAGAAAGTTTATATTAGGACTGTCTTACTCTGAGCTGTTGGAGAGGTTCATGAAGAGGAGGGAATGATACAACATGTTTTAAAATGATCGTTCTGGATTCTGCCTTGAGGCTAGGATTTGGCTTTATAGTAATTAGGATAGGCTAAGTGATGCTGCAGTGATAAACAGCCTAAAACCCTGAGTAACTTACAACCGTAAAGCTAGTGCTCACTTGTTCTACATCTACGTCTTTGGTCAGAAGGTGGATTCTGTTCATCACGGCTCCTCAGAGAGCCAAACCCATGGACTTGCTTCCACAACCAGTGTACAAAGAGGAAGGCGTGATAAACCATGCGCTGGCCACTCAAGCTTCTGCCTCTGAGTGACGCTATCACTTCTGCTCACGTTTCACTGGCCCATGCAAATCACCCAACCCTGTGTGCATTTAATTGGTTACAAAATTTTAATACTAAAATTTGTTCAAATCCAAAGAACAGACTTTTTTTCTCTTTGAAAATTATGTTTTATTGATACAAGTCTTTATTTATTTTATTGAGGTTACATTGTTTTATAACATTGTGTAAATTTCAGGTGTAGATTATTATATTTCAGCTTCTGTATAAACTGCATCATGTTCACCACTAACAGTCTAGTTTTTATCCGTTACCATACACACATGCCCCTTTACCCCTTTTGCCCTCCCTCTACTCTCTTCCCCTAAGAATACACATTTGAACACCCTGATTGACCAATATTCTTCCCTTATGATCACAAATATTTGGTTCACTCCTTTCACCACATATGAAATACCCTCATACCCTTCCCAAGAGGGAAAGTCAAAAGTCCTGTGCAATAATATTATCAGATTTAAAAGCACAAGATCCAGTGAGTGTTTCTATGTGTCTAGATGTGCCACTTATCCTTCTAGAGACTGAAGAAATACAGAAACACACACACAAAAGCTATGTGATCTACCCCTTACCCTATCCCTACTGGATTCCCGGAAGAGGAATTGAATGACTGGATTAACATTCCTATTCAAGAAGGGGAAGAATGGGAGGGGGGGCATCTAGGAGCCATTGGACCATAGACAGTCTGCACTCCCACTGCGAGGCCACTGTGAGAGGTTTCTTCCTGAGAGCAGTTCTCCAGCCTGCAGTTCTCAGGGGCCCTTGGCTCTGACCTCCATACATTATCCTCATTGGATACTTCCGCAGAAGATGGAAAATGTGGCCTCACTGAGACCTGAGCAGCTTTCTAAGCCTTCTTTACTTCTAGAAGGTTTGGGGTACGGGGACTATTCTAGGTCTTTAATAACCACAGTTTCACAGGATGGCGGTTCTGTTGACGGTGCAGTTCCCTCAGAGCTATAGTCACCATGTTCCTATTTGTTTTCAGTCAGCTCCAAATACCAACGATCTCACTAACATTCCTTTTGGAGACGTGCCCTTTTCTCTGGGCTTAACTGTAGGTATAAACAGATATCCTGGGAAAGGCACATCCCTAGTATTTTTGTCTAGGCCTTCTGGTTCACTGAAAAGATTTACTGGGTGAAGAATTAATTCATTCAGAGATTGTTAAATGAGTCTGATGGCCACACTTTTGTTTTGGCCCTTGCTGCTGCTAGCCTGAATTTTAATTAGTCTTTGTTTTTTAGAGGCCTTCACGGTTTTATTTTTACAGTATGGAAGTGAAAATCGGTTGCATCTTTGTTCTGCAAGTCTCCACATTTCTGAACTCTCTTTAATCCCTCTCATTCCTTCCTGCAAATCAACCAATTCTTTTACCTCTTTCCTGTCGTAGCATGTCAAAATGAAGTCAGAATTAAGAAACTCACGTTACTAAGGTTTGTTTATTCTCTTGTGTGGCTACAAGCCCAAGGGGTAAAATACTTGCTTTCCATATTACCTCAGGTTAGAATTTTACCTCTATATAACAAGAATAACCATCCATCCAGCCTCCAATAATATTTCCTTGACAAATACCACCCATCGCCATAATCAATGCCAAATATTTTTGAGTTTTGTTCTCGTTGTTCTAGCATTTCCTGGAACAATTTCTTCATCAGTTAGGATAGGCAAAGTTAAGCTGGTTGCCCATCTGAAAATCTCGGTAGCTTAAAGCAACCAAACTGATTTTTCCCTCATCCTACACATCTACCCAGAGTTCGCAAGGGAGTGGGGCTCATAATAGAAACACTAGTGAATGGATTATGGCAACTCCATCAGTCACACTGGTTCTTAAAGCCACTGCCCGGAAAGGATACATATCAACTCTTATACATTTTACTGGCCAAGCAAGTCACATGACCAAAACATGAGTTAAGCTGGGGAGAAAAGTAGATTCCTACTATATGGCCAGTGTGAGAGACGGGACATTAGCAAAAAGTCCTAATGAATACCTCCATGGGCAAGGATGGAACAAGGGAGACCAGGTGGAAGTGTACCGGAATAAGTCAGGCATAAGATGGTTGTGGCCTGGATCACTGAGCTGTTGTGGAGGTGGTAAGAAGTCCTCTAAGTCTGGGTACATTTCGAAGAGAGACCCAACAGCTTTTGCTAATGGAACAGGTTGTGAGGAAAAAAAACAACAACTAAGAAGTCAAAAATCAATCTAAAGTTTTGACCTGAGCAAATAGGACAGAGTTGGCATTTATAGATGTAAAGAAGATGTGGGCGGAGCCGTTTCGGGAGGTAATATCAAGAATTCAGTTTTGTGCATGTTAATTTTGAGAAGCATACTCTGCGTTCAGTTCTACACGTGTGAATGGGGTTCTGAAGAGAGGCTTCTACGATGGCTGTCTGGTTACACCCTCTCTTTCAATCTGAAACGGAAACCATTTATGCTGTAGACAGTCCAGTGCACCTTGGACTTGTGACGATGCAGTGATCACTCTTAGTCTGTTTTTTCAGTGTTCTTTTATCCACAAAATTCCAATTTTACAAGATTTATTATGCATTCCGACATTCAGTGACCCATAATATCTGCCAGGCTACAAGTTAATGGCATTAATTAAAAGTTCTTTATTATGCTGTCTTTAGAAAAATTGATCTCAGAGAAAGCAATCATTCTACAGCACTCTCAAAAGTTCTGGGTTACTTTTTACTCTATTAGGCATTATTTCATTTTTAAGCAGGTCACGTCTCCTTTATAAAGATAGAAAAATGCTCCCATCTTGTAACTACCCTTTTAAAAACACTTATGGGCTCAGGAATTATCAAAATCAAACCTGCCTTAAACATCTCAGAAAATTGTGTCCAGTACTTCCTGGTGTTTCTCTCAGGGCTTTTTTTAGCAAGTGTGGAAAAACATTATTACCCATCCTATTGGCAACAATAGAATGCAGAGAGACAAATAATCTTTAGTTGATCTCAAATAGAACATTTACTCAATCATGCCTTTCAATTCTGGATACGACTTTGCAGAGCGCATTATTGTGTACCCTCCACAGTGTCGTCTACAAAAATCCAGTCACAGCACACTATCCCCCAGGTTATTGGAATCTGTCTGTAGTCGGTATACAGAACTCTAACTTTGCAAGTTATTGTACAGGGACATAGACCAAGTGCCACTCCAATGGCTAAAAGTGGTAACAACTTGTTATTCTCTACCCAGTACCACTTTGCATTAATTTCCCATAATTCCCGCTCATACATTTTTGCTGAGCCTTTGCCAGCCTTCTTAAAAGTGTCTGAAACTACTGTGACACAGCTCAAACTCAGTCTTCAGCCCCATTTCCTGGAGTTCTACTGGCTCGGGTCTGGAGTCTTTGCCCGTTTCCCAGCACCATCATTCTGCGCATGTTCATGTTTATAACCATAAGAAGGGATTTCTTGGTTGGGTGCGCTGCAGAGCACTTGCTCATCTGTCTGCACTAGAAGAGAATGCCCACACCAGTGGGAACCTCCTGACCCCTACAGAGCTTCACCCCACTCCACCCCAATTTGAAACTCATAATTTCCTGATCCCACTGTCTTTACCAAAGCTGCGATTGTGTCAAATCCTCTCTTAGTGTCCCTTACGCATGGAGATGTGAATGTGGGTCAGAGACCTCACCTAAGCCACCCAGTCTTATTTTTTGTTTTGTTTTGGTTTATCTTGCTTTTTTTTTTTCCTCTACTTGCTTCTCCTGTGCTTAAATTTCAGTAAGACCAGGCCTTTTTGTGTGTGGAAGTTGGCCACCATTTTCCTGGCCTGAAGCTGCTCACGTAAGCACGTATTTGATCTTTGATTTGGTGCCGCTTATTTCCAGTACAGGCCGCAGTACTGAAAAAAAATCTAATCTCATAAAACTGCAAGTTCTTTTATCCTTTCTCTGCTGGGTGCTGAAAAACTTATGCTTTCACAGAAATTTCTGCCCTGCAGAAAACTTGTTCTAAATTCAGCAACCGGCCAAGCACAGGTGCAAAAGCTTGCCCAGCTCTCTCCCCATGTTCCGACTTAAAGGATCTCTCTCTGCATTCTCCAGCTGCCTATCTCCATCTCTAAGGCATTTCATTCTTTCATCTTTCCCCAAGGGTGTTCAGTGTGCAGCCCAAATTTTTCCTTCCCAGGAACACCTCTCAACCATCTGAAAAATGTCTGAACTTTCTGTCATATCATAATCCTATCACTCAGACATCTTTCCTTCCCCAGGAAAAAACAAAAATATACAAACAGAAACAACCACCATTCATTTCATGTTTCATGTTAGATAACAGGAGTATGTGAATCTCCTTCCATAAGCACTATTTCTTCAATATTCTTGCATGAATCTCATTTCTAACACTGTGAACCTAAGTTCCCATACTCTACTTGAAACATACATTTGACATTACACTCCCCAAGTGGGTCCTCTGGAGATGACCACCATCTTCCACAGAGAAGGGATGTCCACTGCAGTCGCTACTTGTTCTGGCTGACTCTCTCAGCACTATTCACAGTGTAGAAGCTCTCTTCGACTGGCATTAAAAGTATATTTTGATTCTAGCAAGGCAGACAACGTGCACAGTTTAGCAAGCAAAGATAGTAAACTCTTGCCTATGGCCCTAAAGGTTTAAAAGCTTAAGATTAGAATTATATACAACTTACTGTTAAACAAACATGCCAACACATGAAATCCAAAGGATGTTTTAATAATAACAATAATAGATAACATATATGGTGATACTGTGTGCCAGCTTTACTTATTTTATAGTTATTCACTTGTTTAATCTTCACAGCATCTTCTAAGTTCAATAACATTATTTATCTAGGTTTGGGGTAGGAAACAGGCTTAGTCATCTGCCCAAGGTCACATAGTTGAGAAGCAATGAAGACAGGATTCCAAAAAGGCTATGAAGTTTCTTTATAATCCAAATGAAGCCCCCCTCCCTCCAAAGAGCCACAGGGAATCTGCTTCTCCTGTCCCCTCCCTTCGAGGCCATTCTCCTGCTTGACTTGCTCCCAATCCCTGAGTTCCTGCTTGCAGGCAGTTCATTATCTATTTTTCGTTTGATGTTTGTTTGTTTCTTTGATGGAGCTGGAGAGTTTGACTTCACTCAGAATTGAACATCCATTTCTCTCGCTCTTATTTACTACCTCTTTTTACTGTCTTATTAAAATCCACTGAACAAAGAAGGGGCAGGTATAACTTGAAGAAACCCTGAACTGCCACAAAGAAAGAGCAAATATGTGTGGGTGTACTTATGTGTATCTAGTGATTTGTCCAAAGTCACACAGAAAAGAAATGGTGGCGTGAAGCTCGGACCTCAGGGGGCACAGCCTCCACAGCAGTGCAGTTAACTAGAACTCCTTACTGTCCTCCACACAATAATGATGATAATTCTATAATAATAGAATCTACTTTAAATGGTGGTTACTATCTGTATGGTTCTTAGAAAAATGTCTGGCATATAGTAGGTACTCAATAAATTGTCACTGTTATAATGAATATTAAAGGTGAGATTATTTTTGGTTGGTTTAAAAAAGTGATATCATACTGTACCTATCTCTCTGCATTTTCCTTGCATATTTTCAGCAGCCCTGCTTACTTTTCCTTACACTGACAGGGAAGTCTGATTTTTCAAGGAAATTCCACCGTGTGTTATCCAAATTATTTAAGCAATTTTTAGGGGTTGCACTGTGTGCCACGGATAAAGTCCAAGCTCCTTAACACCTACTGTCCCCAGACTTCTCCAGCCTCATTTCCTGCCTTCCTTCTTTAAACACAGTTCAGCTGGCATGACACCAAGCCCTGCCCCCACGGAGCCAGGGCAAAGGGAGGACTCTTGCCGTGGGCACTCCGCAGTGTATGGGGAGGGCATTTACTATTTCCCCTGCAGCGCGTATCACACTGTGCAATAATAATCTGCTTCTTTGTCGAAGCATCCTCAGGCTTGTGCCCTTCTTCGAGGCCAGGTGTGTGTCTGTCTTGTTTAGTGTCAATACAAGGCCTGACACATGATGATGACCCAGAATATATTTGTGGAATGAATGCATAAAAAAAGTATTTAATTAATAATGCTAAAAATGGCTCCAAGGAAGGAGAACAATGTGAATGTTGGAGTTATAACCTGGATTTTTTTTTTTTTTTGTCATTTGCAAGGCTGTGTAGTCAATTATTGCTACGTAGCCCCGAAGTACAGGGAAGGAGGATATTCCAACTCAGAAGACAACCTCACAATTACTGCTTGCGTAGGTAAGCAGAGTAGACAGGATGCTGCCAGGCAAGGTTAAGAGAAGAACAATTTATCCTGGAACCAAAAGTTTTAAGAGATTGTCTGTGACAGTGATAAAAATAGAGAGATAGGGTGGGAGAAGGAGAAGGAAAGGGAGAAAGAGAAGGAAAGAAAATAAGAGAGGAGGAGAAAAAAAGGAAAAGAAGGAAGGAAAGATGAAAGAAAGAATGAGAGGGAGGAAGGAAGAGAGGGAGGGAGGGAGAAATTAAAAAGAATGTTCTATAAGTACAATAGATGACAGACACAAGTATATGTTAGGATGAGGTAGTGTATCAGCCTGAAAGAAATAATAATTAGGACTAATCACTGAGGAAAGAAGTAATTCTATAGCAGAACTTAGTGTTTGTTTTGTTTCTTTTATAAGAGTCTCTGAGGCTGAGCAAATGTCAACACTACAATGTCTTTCAAACACAGTGCAAGTGATTCATTGAACCCACGAAAAGTACTTTCTATGTGCCACTCATGAAATAGTGAACAAGAAGGATATAATCTCTTCTCTAATTGTGTTTATAGATCAGCCAGGGAGTGGAAAATATGAATTGTTTATAACGTTCTAGGCATCATTCTATGTTCTTTACATGCATTTTCTTCATTTAATTCCATTTTTTTTTGTGCTGAGGAATATTTGCCCTGAGCTAACATCAGTGCCAATCTTCCTCTATTTTGTATGTGGGTTGCCGCCACAGCATTGCTGACAAGTGGTGTATGTTGGAGCCCAGGATTCGAACCCGCAAACCCAGGCCGCCGAGGTAGAGTGCGCCAAACTTAACCACTGTCACGGGGCGGGCCCCTTCATTTAATTCTTAAAATAACTCTACAACACTGGTGTAATAATTATTACACCCATTTTAAAAATGAGGAAAAGGAAGCTTAGATGCAGCAGTTCTCAACCCTTGTTGCACGTTAGGATTACCAAGGGAGTTCCACGAGGCCAGGCCCCAGCCCCATGGGTTACGATTTATTTGACCCAGAATGAGTATTAATGATGAATATGTATTTTTAAACTCCTGGGTAATTCCAATATGCAGATAATTTTGAAAACTTTTGGTTTGGGTTAAGTTTATAATTTACCCAAAGTTTCTTCACCAGTAAGTGGTAAAGCAGGGCTCAAGACCCAAGTCTTACTGATATCTCAGCTGCTCCCTTAATCCCCTGGTATGTCCTTAGGCTAACATCAAAAGAGATTAAGAATGGAGCACTTGATGGGGCCAGCCCGGTGGCATAGCAGTTAAGTTCACACTCTCCACTTTGGCAGGCTGGGATTCACGGGTTCGGATCCCGGGTGTGGACCAGACGCACTGCTTGTGAAGCCACACCGTGGCGGCATCCCATATAAAGTAGAGGAAGATGGTCACGGATGTTAGCCCAGGGCCAGTCTTCCTCAGCAAAAAGAGGAAGATTAGCAACGGATGTCAGCTCAGGGCTGGTCTTCCTCCCCCCCCCCAAAAAAAGAAGAAGAAGAATGGAGCACTTGAGGTTGTTAATTGAAATACGTCCCTATTATTAGTCTAAAGATCCATGATGATTTGGAATATTTGAAAAAAATATGTATTAGGAGATGGTATTTGAAAGGACATGCTAGACGTAAAGATGATTTGTTTCTCCTGGTTTCCATGAAGAGGCTTGAAACAAGTTAAAGCTGGCATTCCCACATAGTAACCTGCTTCATTCATGCCAAGGAAAATCCTGACACAAGAGACACAGGTATGACATTTTACTGCGTGTTCACCACTGCCTCCCCCATCCAGCAGGACACTGTAATTACATACACTCAATGTCTTCTTTCATTCTTGGATGTTAAGTGAAAAATTCCAAGTGACACATTTCCAAGTGGTTTTCAAGAAATTCCTTGACTGGAATATCTTACAGCAATTTAAATGAGACCATTATTAAAGGTTCCAAAGCAGATATTTAAAAAGGAATAATTTCAGTCTCTTTCCAGGAATGTATTTTAAAATATCAGTACATATGGCTATTTCCGCTGTATAAAAGAGTAAAGTTGAGCTTAATGACACTTTAGTGAAGCAAACCACCATAAAAGTGTTGTGTCCATTTTAAACAATGCCATTTATCTGGTCTTACCCTCTTTTGTGCTTATTTTTGGCAAATGCTTAGGTTGCATCTGTTTTTTTCATTAGTCAGA
Source organism: Tapirus indicus (assembly GCA_031878705.1). Lineage (NCBI taxonomy): Eukaryota > Metazoa > Chordata > Mammalia > Perissodactyla > Tapiridae > Tapirus > Tapirus indicus. The sequence continues at coordinate 8,299,647 of CM062918.1, forward strand.
AAATCAATAAATCTTTAGTGACTAATGAAAATTAGGGTTAGCCAAGTTAGCTTCACTCTTAAACATGATTTCGAAAAAATTCACTTGTCTGTTCCCTTCACCAAGGGGAGACAATATTCATTTCATGTGTGAACTTGGAGGCAGAGCTGCCATGTTGTTTTGAGAGATGGTTAAAGACTTATATTTAGTTGAATTAATTTGTACTATTCCCCTTCAATCTTAAATTCCTACTCTCCTCAATTTCCACCTTATTTTCCATAATAACAAAAGAAATGTCAATAGAGTTTGATTATTTCTTTTTGGTTATTTTTTTTATTTTTAGTGTATATCATGTTACTCTTAAATGGACTACTAATTAGGTAAGGAATTTCCTTATTTTTTATGTACTTATTTAAAATTTTAAAACAATACTTTGAAGATCATCCCTTTGTTATGGCAGATTGGACATACGACGGATCTCCTCTTCCCTGCTACACCACAGTAAGTGAGACAAAGGAACAAAACGAGGTTTAAAAATCCCAAGAACAAAGAGAATAGGAGAGAAGGTAACCACCGACAAGAGATTCCAGCAAATCTTTGGAAGATTGAAAGGAGACAGAAGAATGGGATGAATCTTAGTTAGCAGAGCGGAAAAAGCTTATACTAAGTCCTTAAAAGGGAAAAATCAAAAAGAAAAAACATTCATGGGGCCCCGGGCTTAAAGGCTCCAGAATGAAGACGTGAGATGCAGGCTGAAATGGAGTGATGGGTTGAAAGCCTGAACACAGGGACCATGAACACTGTGGTGCCAGCCGTCCTCCCCTCTGCTGGAAAACACTCCACTCCACCTCCTGGAAATGTGATCCTTGTTCTCAGTAGAACTGGAGAGGTGCTTTAAAATGGAGGTCAAAGAAGAAAGAAGAGGATATAAGAGAGGCACGGGGCTGAAAAATGGAGAATTAATCAAAATAGTCAAAATCTGTTCACTGCAGAGGACTGCAGTTCCCAGAACATGGTGGTCAGGCAAATATCTACTAGGGCCAGGGCCAGCTTCAGGGGTATGCAGTTTCTGCATTCTCATAGGGTCACACACTTGGAAGGACCACACTCTTAGTTTAATGCTTTGTGGTTGCTGTCTTGAAATTCTTAATTTTTCAACATGGAGCTCTGGAAACAGTTTGCATTGGGCCTCATAAATTTTGTAGGGCTGACCACATGTATATTTTCTAGAAAAGAACAATTCTCAAAGAGAAAAGACCTCCAGATATTGGCAAACTTGACTACGAATACTGAGTATCTAATCAGCATTTTCATGGCTCACTCTTAAATATGAATGGACATCTAAAAGTCAGCAGCCATGTGAGAAAGCTTGTTACATGGAAGAAGGAAGAGAAACAAAGCAAAACATTGGTGGACCCAGAGAAAAAAATAATACAGAGAAAAGAGGAAGAGATCTTCACGCAAAGAAGCTATAATTAATACCTCTGAAAGCTCTGATATTGCACAGATAAAACAAGAACATGATACTATAAAAATAAATATTCAGCAAAAATAATGAACTCCTACCAATTAAAATATTATAACTGAAATTACAAATTCAATAAAAGCATTGAAAATAAACTTGAGGAAATCAGTAAGAATAGAAATCAGTAAAAATAGAATCATGAAACAGTGGAAAATAGGGGGGAAAGATGAAAAAAGTGAGAGGAATATTCCAGCAAACCCAACAGCCAACACATAGAACAATTGATAGGAAAAGAAGGAATGAGAGAACATTTCAAGAGTACCTGAGTACCTTTGCAAAGGTGCAAATTTTCTACAGCTAAAACTCACGACTATAAACGCAAAGGCTTACTGAGTACTAGAATAGAAGAAGAAAAAAGATATGTATAAAATCAAGGATAAAGAGAAAATTCTAAATACTCTCAGTGAGAAAACGATATTCAAAATATTGAGATTGAGAAGAAGATTGGTATCACACTCGGCAATAACACCACCAAAGACTAGCCGACAGAGCAGAAATGCCTTCACAATTCTAAGAACAGCCTAAAATTTCATAAATAAACTAGAATAAGGAATAAAGATATTTATTCAAAATGTTTAGTTTCTATGTGTCATTTAATAGGAAGCATCAGGAGACTGTGATTCAACAAAATGAAGTCATTTTTGAAAAGAAAAGGAAAAGACAGGATTCTATATCAGTTGCATGCACCCAGAAGCTGGCCCTGCCCCTAGTGGATTTTGCCTGACCTCCAACACAGGAGAGGAACAAAAGCAACACCCAAGAGGAGCGTTCTGGCCTAGAGAGCAAGCATTCCTTTCAGGAGGAAGAGAGTCAAAAGGCCTGAGAATGGACCAGCAGGAAAAAAAATTTGAACTGATAAAGTATTGGAAACATTTAAGCATTTTAAAATTATTGCTAATATTTTGAAAATCTATTAGAATATTTGGACAAGCACAATATCTATAGAAAATTAAGCAAATGCTTAATACCTCTGAACGCTCTGATATTGCACAGATAAAACAAGAAACAAGTAACTGTTAAATCCAGGAAAATAAAATGTAACAGGAGAAGTGCATGTATATATTATATACTTAGATAATATATATACCATTTGGTTCAGTCATGACTGTCTAAAAATTATACCAATTTAAGCATTAGCTGTCGATTTAATCAAACATTGTGAGAATAGGAAAGGAAAAAAACAGGGAAGTCAAAGAAACCTAACTATCCATCTACTACAAAATAAAGTTAACAGATAAATACCTAACACTAATAAACTGAGGAAATCAATATATGCATAATTTGAAAGAGAGAGATAAATAATAGAAGAAGTGAAAATCATTAGAATCTCTAAAGGAAAGGACTGTATGTATATTATTGAATAATATTGCATATAAAGATGTTTTTGTTTAAATCCTTTTTTTATTATTTGACTTTCAAATTATGTGCATAGGTTCCTTTAATAAATAAAATTTTATTTAACATAATTTAAAATATAAATCTCTCCAAAAAAATCAAGGGACAAGATTGCTTCCTGAGATTCAAAATCAGCCAAATTTTAAGAGATCAATTTGGAAAAGTCTTTGCCTTAAATAGTAGGGTCTTCAGAGATTGCATTGTTAAAAGTCTATCAATCAGAGAGCACAGTGATCCTACAAGCAAGTGAAGGAAAAGTCTAGGTAAGGATAGAGTAGTAACAAACCGAATACTCAATGAATATTCATGACCAAAATACGTAACAGACGTGCACGGGAAATATAGAATTCACGAAGAGGTAGAATAACACCACTACTAAAGATAGCAACTAAAATTGTATACCCTTTACAGTTTTCAAAGAACAGCCACATCTGTTATTTTACTATTTTTGGTGGGGGGAAGATTGGCCCTGCTCTAACATCTGTTGCCAATCTTCCTCTTTTTCTTTTTTCTCCCCAAAGGCTCAGTACATGGTTGTGTATTATAGTTGTAGAGTTGTAGGTCTTCTATATGGAACACCACCTCAGCATGGCTTGATGAGCAGTGAGTAGGTCCACAGCCAGGACCTGAACTGGTGAACCCCGGGCCGCTGAAGCAGAACACACGAACTTAACTGCTACGCCACCGGGCCGGTCCCTATTTTACTATTGAAAATGCAATAAAAAATTTAAAGAGCAAAATGAGTTTATAGTGACAATAGTTCAAATAAACAGTCAAAGACAGTCACCATTCTTCTTTTGCTGCAATTATCTGGGTGTTTCAAGCCAAAGGACTCCTATAGGCCAAATTATTTGGATAATTTATATATTTTTAAATTTATCTTTAATTTTTAAATTTCTGTTTATATTTAATTTATTTAGTTATATTTAATTTATATTTATATATATATACTTATTTAGCAAGGGAACATATAGTCATGAACTCTCTTTTCCACCTTTAATGAAAAAGAAAAATAAAATCAATTTAGAAGAGATGAAAGCCCTATAATGTTTTGCTAAGTTACTCACCTTCTCTCTAATTTGAATCCTAATTTTTTAATCTCCTTCACATCTACAAAGGTCTTCAATACAATCTGCAGCCACTTCAACAATATTTTGTGATATCTCGCCCCCCAAAAAATGGTAAAAACCTCCTCGCTCTCAGTTACAGTGTTTGGGAAAGTCTTTGCCATTCGATTTCTCTCCTCCTCTATAGGCTTCATTTGCATACATTAAACTGAATGAGACAGTTCATATTTTTGAAAGTGAACTTAACCAAATAACTGGAGTGGAATGAAATTCTTTCTTCTTTCCAATTTCCCATTTCACTCTCTGCCGTGAAAAATCAGGTGGCCCGTGGTGCGCTTTGCTGTGCTCCAGTTGAGGACAGCAAGCTGTTCAGAGAAATGCAAATGAGATTCCCCTCAGGACTGTGTTTTCCTGCACTTGGTTCAAGAAAGATGACAATGGAAGCTTAATATAAAGCCTTGTCACTGAAATGTCAGGAAAATTATATTTTTCTTCTTCAGAAACTTTTGGATATGTTTTGAAACCAGAAAAAAAATCATTTATAGGAAAATTATTAAAAATTCCAGCTGCAAAATTGAAGAGGGAGAAAAATGCTAACTCCATTTAAAAACCAAGAAAAGTGAATTCAGGGGCTGGCCTGGTGGCGTAGTGGTTAAGTTTGCGCGTTCCGCTTTGGTGGCCTGGGGTTTGCGGGTTCGGATCCTGGGTGTGGATGCAGCTGAAGACCGATATGAACCGTACAGGGTCTTGAAATGAATTATTCATATTTATCAACATCTAGCAGCATTCTTAACATTGGTATAAATAGGCATGGTTATGTCAACGTTCATAAGGGAAAGTCAAGTATAATAAGAAAATATTAGTTTTACCATTTTACTTGTCATTGAAACAGATGTAAATTACGGATGTAAAACTGATGATCCTATGCATGCTATTAAATGATCAGCAGTGTTTAAAAGTTACTATATAATTGTTTTATTTCTGAACTTAAACATACTTAGGAAGATAACTGAGGATATTACATGCCAGAAAACCCTCCCCATCACACACACAAAAAGTAAACACATAACATCTGGCAGTAGCACATATAGTGATTTATGTTTAAACCACAATAGTTACTACCTAGGAAAATACAAATTGAAAATGTATTGAAATAGAACAAACTATACACACACATGCACACACAACTCCAAAGTCTTCTGAAAGGTATAAACATTGAGGATCCATGAAAAAGATCATATTAAGTTTTTTTCTAAAATATATTAAGATAGATTGCCTAAATTCAGGTAATCAGTTAATGTTAAATACCATTCTACACAAACAGAAGGAGCATTTAGTTTTTGAAAAAGCACATACAACTGGGTATTTCTACGTTTATGTATTTTTTTTTTATGAGGAAGATTGGCCCTGAGCTAACATCTGTGCCAGTCCTTCTCTATTTTATATGTGGGATGCCGCCACAGCATGACTTAATGAGCAGTGTGTAGGTCCGTGCCTGGGATCCGAACCTGTGATCCCTGGGCTGCTGAAGTGGAGTGTGCAAACTTAACTACTACACTACTAGGCCAGCCCCCAATTGGGTATCTTTTGGGGCCACAAGAGTCCTGATGCAATATATTGGGAGAGACCTAATTCTTTAATAATCTACTACATCCAAGTGTGGTGCCATTCTACTCTAACACAGTGCCACTATAGCTGTGGTATACTGGGAATGAATGCTACTGCTTATTAACATGTGATCTCAGGCAAATCGTTTAATCTCTCTCAATCTCTGATAAAGGGGAATGCTGTCATGACCAATTACACATAGACTTGTTGAGGATAAAATTAAATATAATTGGTGAAAATATGTTACGTAAAGCCTATCATCAAGTAGCTGATGGAAAAAAAATTCATTGAGTTTAAACCTATTGTACCTTGCCGTGAAATTCAAAGGCAAAATGAGAAGGTAAAATTTAGAAGTCAAACAGTAGACTAGTAATAAGGAGGCAATCAACAAGCGGTCAGTCTTCACTATAATGCTTATATTTTTCAAAGATATGATCTCTGCCCTCAATTAATGAGGAACAGAAAATGCTCATGCTTTGAAAATTAATAGCCAATAAATAGTATTTTAAAACTACATAAGCTATAGAACTTCAGAGAAATAACTTTGAGTTTGAGTTGGAATAGTTAAAGCAGGCTCCACAAAGATGTGCTACTCCATTACAACTGTCAACTCTAGAGCATTCCATGTGTTCTGAATGTGGGTCCCATCACTGACCGTAGGTACCCAGACTAAAATTCTGAATTTTAAAAAGACTCTTCCATACAGATCATTTCTATCAAAGTCTATAAAATTGGCAGCTATTGAGTGGTTTCTATGTGTCTACATGTGATATTTCTTAAAACATTGTAATGAGTTCTTCCATTTTATGTTCCTTTACAAGTGAAACCAAATAGAACCAAAGCTGAGTGTGGGCAGTTGCTGAAAGTGCAGACAAGCTATGCAGCAGAGAAAGCATTTCTTGAATTAATCACGTTCTGTCGGAAGATGTGAAAAATATTTAATTTACTCCCAGCTATGAGTTCATCCTTTGAGTGTGTTGACTCTAGAGTGTGACATTTTGGCTAAGATTTATCTTCAATTTGCCTTTTGTCTGCCTTCAAATATTAGTTATTCTTTTCCATGTGAGATATGATTAAGTTGGGAGTGATATCATATTTAAAAATATTGGCTGCTATTAATACATCTTCATAAAATTTATTACTGTTAATATTCACCAAACTTCAGTGTGTGACAAATTGGTGTCCACTGAAAGAAAAAATAAAGCTCTATCTTTATACAAAACCTTAATATTTTGAACTCTCAGTCTCAGTACAAAAATATATTGGGTAAAAATGGTAGTTATATTTTGTGTAAGCATTTTCAGGAGTTGCTGTATTATAAAATCTTAATTCAGGACCATAATCAAAATGACGCCCTTTCTATCAACCTCCTGGTAAAAGGAGTCTGTGACTATAAAAGAAAAATTTTGATCTACCCTTAGAAATCTGATGTGATATATACACATTCTTCAGAATTGGAGCACTTTGTCTGGAGTCAGGAGAGAGGAGGAAGATGCGGCAAGAAGCACCTCCATGGCTCTCCATCTCCCTGTTCCTGGTTGTGCACGACAGACCTCTCGATGGCTGACCCGTGCAGCCTCCATCTCTAGAGAAGATCTCTCCACTAAAGACTGTAGGAAAAGTTAAACTCTACCAAATGTCCTGCTTTTATGCAAAGACCTGTCTCTGCTCTCAGTGTCCTGTAACTGTGCTCTGGAGAGAAAGCTTGTCCTGGAGCATTCTTCATAAAAAGGCCCACCCAGCCAACTGAAGGTCACAGTCGTGTCACAGTACTATCCAGAGAAATCTAATCCTGAAAGCTACCACAGGAGAGTTTATAAACTCTGGTTCTGAAGTCATAGCAAACTGGGTATGTTAGAATTCCCAGTCGATCTTCTATTGACTGTGTTACATAATCACTGCATGCCATTCCTCTGTGTTTTGATCCATAAGGCTAGTACAATGATAAAATATGTCCAGTAAGTTTATTATAAATATTGAGAAAATGTATGTGAAGCACTTAATGTGGGATACTTCACATGGTAAATACTCAATATTTGCTATTATTTTAATATTGTTATTAATATGTTATATTATAATCTTGTCATCCTCATAGTTATGCATTGTAAATATTCCCTTCAAAATATTTGCAGGAATATATGCACGGTCACTGACATAAGAAATATCATTATCCCTCTGTCTCAGACTTAGAAAGGTGAAATTTGGTTACAACCTCTCTCTCACTAGTTCTTATTACAGAGTCCTTTGATGAACAATTTATTTTCTCCTGTAAATTAGGGAGATTCATTTATCATGGTATTTTACCTTGGCAGTCATGAAGTACAAATTCAATACTGATGTAAAAGATTTTATAGAGGTAAACCTGAAAACTGTATGACTAGAAAGAAAGAAAAAGAAACAAAGGAGATTAATTTTTAAAATTGTTAGAATTGAGGAAAGAAGGATAATTTTATGTTCTAAAAGAAGATTTTTTTTACTAAAAGGTAAAATATGATTGCAATATGGCAATTCCTGAAAAGGAACATTGAATACCTATCAAACATGTATAGCTACATATAGTTGCCACTTAAAATTTTGACCAAATTTAATTATTTTTACAATGGTCAGTAACGTTAAAAATAATAGGTATCATAAAAATATATAAAATCAGGTACTTATGTAAGTGAAAGATGAAGATGACTAATTGTATGATTATATCATGTTTTACTACTAAATGTTATAGAATAATATATATATACACACACACACAAACTCATACATGTTAAAATAGTTGCAGTCTTTCCAATTTCGTCAATACTCCCATGTGACAAACAAATTGAACACTGAAATTAGTGCACCGCATATACTTCAGTATGCAGCTCATTGTGTATATTCATGTGTCGTATGCCTGTATTCCTCTTGGGGAACTTCTCATGGTCTAGCTTTGTGAAGTGAGCATATATTAGTGATTAAGAGTAGAGAATCTGGGAACAACTTTTTAATTGCTAATAGCGTGACTTTAGATAAATCACTTAAATTCTCTGATCCTTATTTGCAAAGTAAGGAGGAAATAATACCTTCTCTTCAAGTGAGATAATAAAGTGCTTGGTACACTACTTAACACGTGATAGGTGTTCAAAACCATTGTTATCGTTGTCAGCCTCATCGTCGTCACCAGAAGCTCTTTGAAGGCAGAGATGGTGTCTCTCTAAACCCCTACAATTCACGGAATGGGCATTACAGGTTAGATTAAAATGAAGATCTCTCCAGTTAGCTGCTTATTAAATATTAATGTTTTGTTCTGCTTCAATTCCTACAGATTTTGTTCATTTTGAACTCCGTGACCGTGTTTTGGTGATTTAGCATGCAGCTAGGTTAGGAGTTTTTAGCATATTAATGACATAGTTTTATTGAAAACCTTGTTACCAAAGTAACTCAGTTGGTTTGGGAGATTTCTCCTAACACAATATATTAGTTACAGAAACAGTAATTGTACTTTAAGTTTTTAGTTAGTGTATTAGTTTGTTAGGACAACCTTAACAGAGTATCCCAAAAGTGGCTTAATCAGCAGAAATTTATTTTCTCACAGTTCTAGAGGCTGGAAGACTGAGATCAAGGTGTCGGAAGGGTCAGTTTTTTCTGAGGCCTCTCCCTGGATTCTGTATGTCCATCTTCTTGTGTCCTCACATGGTCTTCCCTCTGTCCCTGTCTGTCTTAATTTACTCTTTTCATGAGGACATTGGTCGTATCGGATTAGGGCCTGCATTAATGACCTCATTTTTAATTTAATTACTTCTTTAAAGACCCTATCTTCAAATACAGTCACATCCTGAGGGAGTGGGGGTTAGAACTTCAACGTATAAATTTGGAGGGGACACTATTTAGCCCATAACAGTTATCCAATTCATGAAAAACCGTGGTTTAATTTAATTAATGTAAGCCAGCCTCAAGAGGAAGGCAAACAATGCATTTATTTTAAAAATCACTTCACACAAACAATAGAAAGCTTGGTCTAGTATTATCACTACTTCTCTTGAATACTATGAGCCTTATAATATTTAAAAATCTATGATGAAAAAATAATTTTTCACATTTAAAATTGTTCTTTTTAAAAAAGAAGAATGTTAAAGAATTGTAGAATTGACAAAAAGCAACATATTTAACATTTTTTCTTTTTTTTGGTGAGGAAGATTAGCCCTGAGCTAGAATCCGTTGCCAATCCTCCTCTTTTTGCTGAGGAAGACTGGCCCTGGGCTAACATCTGTGCCCATCTTCCTCTACTTTATATGGGACGCCGCCACGGCGTGGCTTGACAAGCGGTGCACAGGTCTGCACCTGGGATCTGAACCCAGGAACCCCGGGCCACCAAAGCAGAGCATGTGAACCTAAACACTACATCACCGGACCAGCCCCTTAAGCATTTTTTTATAAACGTCTTTCCCCGTATAATGGTGCCAAGACACATTCTTCAAAGAGCACGCAGCACATGCGACCTAGTGAATGCCACGTCATTTCCCGGCATTTGTGTATTTGGTTACCACTTCTGCCGTAGCTCAGGCTCTTCCTCCTCACCGCCTCTAGCCATCCCAGCCCTCTATGCTTAGGCTACATTCTGTTCTTTGTTTAAGATTCGATTTGACACCCACCGTCTCCAGAAAACTTGATACATTGTATGAGGTAAACATAATGAATCAATAAGATGAATGGCTAAACAAAGAGAAAAATAAACTTAACCATACATAGAGGAACGTATGCTTCATAAGTTGATGTAAAATTGAATAAGGTGTGTTCTCTATCATCAAAATTTAGCTTTGTTTTGTTAATTGTTTAAGTATTATTAACTTCATTCTACAACAATTTAGTTATCGTAGGAGCGTTCCTTTAAAGTATAGGTGCTAATTATTCCCAAATAATTTGATTTATGTCAGGTACAAATTAACCATTTTATATAAAATAATGTCAATTTAAGATATATTAAATTCACATATTTTGAAATTACTGTCTATCAAGTTTCAGATTACTATAACATATTAATCAAAGGGAAATATAATTTGTTTTATACACAATCATTCAAAATTACATTCATTTATTCATCAAATATTTATCATTTATTATTTGTTATATGCTACATATTGGGGAAACATTTTTTGTTTATAGTAAAAATAAAAGAGAACTAGAGCAAATAATATTAGTTCAAAATTAAATAGCAACATAATACGCGGCATACTTTTTACTTGTTAGTATTGTATTAAAAGCTTGTTATTCAATAGACCCCTTCTCAACTTTTCTTAATGTGAATTTAAGAAACTTTGACATCAAGTCTTAGCATGATGGCTTGCACCAGCAAGAAAGGATTGCTCTCTGTAATGGTCTATTGCTGGGCCATTAAAATTTCTGGACCATTAAAAGCCTTTTATTGTAATATTGAACATTTACAAAAGAAGGATGAGGCACAGTTTGAAGGTTAAATAAGAACAGCTCCAGTAATTATGGTAATTAGAAGAATAACATCAATATCAATATTTACGTAGCGCAAAGAATGAACAAATGAAAATACATGAAATATCTCATTTAATCTACAGAATAACCTAGCTTCTCATTTCATATTTAGAAACTATTTATTTAATTAATTAATTTTACACACACACACACACACATATATGGATGCAGAAAAACCACGTTCATTTTCCTCTCCATTTGCCGCATCACAACTATTTCCTTCCTTATATACACTATTTTCATAAAAGAAGAAATAACATTTTTAAGCAACTTAAATATCACATTTCTAAATAAGTTATTTTTGGCTCATACTTAGATATTAATAACAGGATGCATAAAGGAATGAAGTGACTTTTGATCAAATCATGTATCTCACTGAAAATATTGAGCTTTTAGAATTTTGATGGTAGGTGACAACAGCTGAAGGAAAAGGTCATCATAGAAAAAAAAAGTCTGTAAATTGGCACTCCCACTGCTAACAGCATAACCTGGAAAGAATAATAATATAGTAACTTTATTCTTACAAGATGATTACAAAAATATACCAGGGTATAGGTTATAGGAAAATGCCTGTAATTTGTATAATTACCATTATTTACATTGTTTTAAAAAGAACAATCATTTAAGCACTAAATAAAGTTAAAACATCAATTCCATTTAGGAAAGAAGGGAAGAGGCAAGCATTTGCGAGGTGTGCCATGGCTTTTTTTGGAAACATTTGAAATAAACTCCAAGCTTATTTTGCTTTATGTTAATCAATATAGTCATGCTCATGAATACTTCTTGTTCATTCATTCAGTTTGTTGATTCAACAAATATTGGGCACCAAATGTTTGCCAGATCCAAGGCAAGAGATATATACTTTGGTGAGCAAAACAGAACTGTCCCTATTCCAAAAGCCTATTATCTACTAAGAATAGATAGGCATTAATCAAATATCAAAATAAACGTAAAATTGCAAATACAATCAGTGCTATGAGTGAGAAATACATGGCACTATGAGAGTATAAAAGAGGAGACTGTTATCTCGTCTGGGTAGTTGGGAAGGCTTCCCTAAGGAAACGGTTTTTGAATTGAGATTTGCAGATTTGTTTTCCAGGGAGAAAGAAAGGTTGAAATTTTTCTCTAAAGAAGAAATGGAATATGACAGGCCTATGACTCCATGGACTCGGTAAAGGAACACAAAGAAGGCTACTGTGTCTTAAGCAGAGCAAAGAAAGGGGGGATAACTAGATGAGCCAGAAGAATAGAGAAATAGCCATAGAGTCAGGATAGTGTAATCCATGCTAAAGATTTAGTTCATTAAAAGCAATGAGAAACAATGGAAGAGGTTCATGAACTGACTTAGATTTTCAATTCAATAAAAATCACTCTGAAAAAAGCAAGAGAGATGAAAGTAGACCAGTTAGGAGATAAGATGGTGGGAATGAATTTCAAGAGAAGTGGACAGATCAAGATAATTTAGGAGGTAAAATTTATACGATGATGGAGTTTGGATGTGCAATGAGTGTGATGGAAATGTCAGAGGTGACCCCTAGGTTTTCTGGACACTGAACACAGGGAAGTTTTATGGTATGTAAGAGGAACTTTTCGTAATGATGGAAAGGCAGAGAAATCTTAAAAGAGTGCACAAATAATAACAGAGCTTCTAAATATATAAAGCCAAAATTTAACTAAAAGGAGAAATAGAGAAATCCACAATGCTGTGAAAGGTGGAAATCTAACACTGCTTCTTAAATCATTGAACATAGGCAAAAAGCCAGTATGGAAATACAATTTAGTGACAGATAATCCCTGAAGATAAAGAGAGCATTTTTGGTGTAGTGATGTTGGTGAGAATCAGTAGATGGCTTCTTTAAATAATTTAGTGACACCCTGATCATCTAAAAGATCTCCACTTATTTTAATTTTCTATGTTCTAATCTTCTGCTATTTTGCTGCATTTAGGATAGAAGCCAATTCTGAAAATTCCTGGAATTATAAGACAATACTCATTATTCCAGGAGACTGGGACACAGAAAAGTTAACTAACAGCCTCAAAATCAGACTCAAAGAAATTGCCAGAAAGGTGAAAAAGAAAGTATCACCTTACCAAATCAATGTAACTCTATGGAGATATCTTTAACAAGCTAATATTTTCAAAATGATCTGAACAAAACATGGATTGAATGATTTTTCATGTGATGATGTTTCCACTAAGCAACTGAAAAATACCATTAGCAACACAGAAAGATGGACCAAGAGTAATCCCCTAGCCTACAAAATAGCAATTTAGCCATAATCGCTAATATTAGTACATGTAAAGGAAAAAAAAGGCACTGTGAAAAGGAACAATAATCCTTAACAAGAAATAGAAAACCTGGTGGTTGATGAGAACAGGGAGACTATATCAAGAACTGGGCAGAAACAAGAGACACTGATCAAGGGAACCAAAAGTATCTGGTCAGGCATTCTCTCTTGAAAGGCAGAAAGGATTAACTAAGCTTCACCATGACTTAGGGAAAATATCCTTCAATACTGTGAATTCATCTCTTTTTTTTTTGGTAAGGAAGATTGGCCCTGAGCTAACATCTGTGCCAATCTTCCTCTACTTTGTATGTGGGTCACCAGCACAGGATGGCTTGATGAGCGGTGTGTAGGTCCACACCTGGGATCCAAACCTGCAGACCCCAGGCCAAACAACCACTATGCCACTGGGCCGGCCCCCATCTCTTTTTGATCCAAATCAGTGCTCATACCCTGCTTACTACTCAGGTTCCCCTAGTATCATAATGCTAGGAGAGATGCCATGCATCCTGAACAATCCAGTCACTAAAAAGGACTATCTGTCTGCCTTGGATATTGAACAAATTGGTATTCTGTTTTAAGTGCTGGTCTCACATGAATTATGCTAACAGTGATCTTTCTTTGTGTGACTGCTCACATATGAGTACCCCAATTAACTTTATGGACCTATACAAGTGAATATTAGACCCTAAACCTTAAAAAATTCAATAAGAGATGCTATGCCAAGAGTCATCTTAGCAGCCAGGCTTTCTTGATGACACCTTCAGGATTCCTTTAAAACGTCAACAGGCAAACATCTGAGGATTAATATATGTGAATAGCACAAATCTCTCAAGAAACATTCAAGAATACAAACACACAAATTACCAAAATTAACCTTGATTTTCAAAGAGATGAGGCGGGGTGCATGTGGGGAAGGAGCAGAAGAGAAGTGCAATCCCTATTTTCATGTTGTCTTCTTCCCTGAGAAAATTATTCTTCAGATTGAAATGTGTAGGAAAAATACCGATAAAAGCAAATAAAAGAGAATGTCTGTTTTCATAAACAAGTTAAACTTTTAGGGGCTTAATGAATTATACTTTAGGGTACTGAGAAAACTTTCAAATAATATCTCTGAAATGCTACAAGTAATTTTTGAAAAATCATGGAAAATGTGAAAAGCAAAAAGTGTAAATGAAACTTCAATTAAAATGGTGGGATGCTAAGAAATACCCTATCCTGAGTATGGGAATAAGCTGGGGAAATAAATTCCCTAAAAGGGGGCTTGTGACTATACAAAGAAAATTAGTGAATATCAAAAATTATCCTGGAATTGCTAAATTAAATACAAAAAGTATATTTTCTTCTTGTGCATTGTTACTAGACTTGAATATTATGAAAATATGGTATCATCATACAAAGATATCATCAAGATGCTCAACAAATTCTATTTTGACAACTCACACCCCCTTGTTAACATTCCAAGCCCACCAAACAACTGTCTGACTATAAATTAAATTGCTGAGTAGACTGCTATATTGAAAGAGAATGTGTGGATCAGAATTTTCAAGTATTTGGGCATTTTACGTATAATTCTCACTGTCAATTGTTATGTACATTAGTGTTGTGAAAACCTAGTTAAGGAAAGCCCATTCTTGGGAAGCAGATCTAGTCTCATGTATGTTCAGAAAGGAAAAAAAATTCTGAGCCCACAATGCTGATTACTAACGTTAACATCAAGATGAATTCCCCAAGATAAATACTATTTATGTAATCTATGAGCAGTCACTCATCTGACTTTCCCTGTCTGCCTGTCGAAGATTAACTTCTGTTGGACAGCATTGATAATCTACAGCCTTATAAGACTATTGACTAGTCACTCTTTGAATTGAGGCCTTTAAAATAAAAATAAGATGAGCCTACTTATTGGATGGGTGGACAAAACACATAGGAATGGATCTAATTATTCTGCTCCCATATCCTTGATATTAGGGTAGAAAATTCATTGCTCTGGGCTTGCTTTGCTGTCAGATGGATATGTCTTACTGCTTCTTTGTTATGGCACCACTACTTATTGCCTCTCTCCTATCCCATGGAGAGCTGGAGGATCAGAGCCAGAACTCAAGTCTCCATCCACTGAGGATAGCTTTAGGCAAATAGCAGCAGGCAATTTAAAGATTGCCAGGACTCAGAAATTTATAGTGACTCTCTAAACTTCTCTCCATCACATCAGAACTGATTTCTTGCTGGTCCCTCTTCACCAAGACAGTTACTTCAGCAGTGTGTGTGTGCGTGCACGTGTGTGTGTCTGTGTGTGAGCAAGACAGAAAGAAACCAGGATGGGACATCGTGGTGTGGAGGTGGTTCGGAAGAAAAGATCTTTTCTGAATTGGTTTATTTCCTCCCAAGTACAAGATTACAAGATGAAAGTCTCAGTACTTTTAGCTCAAATACTTGATCTTCCACTACTTAAGCTCAAAATTAGTATAGTTTTAGTCTCCATTTATATAAATGGAAGAAACATCCAATACAAAGTACTTTACCATTTTCCCAAATCCCCATATTAAATAAACACAAGAAATTTTTTAAGTCTCTACATTTCTAATTTCAATTGATATTTGTGCAGGTAGGTAAATTGACTGCTTAACTGGCCATACTCAAATGCTGATATGGAATCACTGCCCGTTTTGATGGTGGTGGAAAGTCACAAAGCCTCATCTTCTTCTATTTCATTAATGACTTGCATTAAAATATTCAAGGCAAGCTTGGAAAATGTGTGAGTTATATGAATTTGGGAGGCATGATGACAGAATCATGCTCCAAAATATTGACAGGCTCAAATGATGGGCCAAATTTAACAAGATGGACTTAATCAAAATAATTATAAGGTTACACAAGGGATACCTTATGTCCAAAAATGCAATTGCACAAAAATGATTGGAAAGAACTGTGGCTTTGCCACAAAAAGTATGGTAGAAATTATAAAGCAGTGTAAGAGTTTCAACTGATATTCTCTCAATATTAATTGTCAATGCTATGAGGTGGACATAAAAGTAAATTTCATCTTTTTCCTTATTAATTAAAAATAAATATCTATAATTTGATACCTATTATGGTCAAACCATACCTAGGTTGATTTCATTATTTACACAACGTACTTTTTAAAAATATTTAAGACAAAAGGAAACCCATTCAGAAAAGTATGATCAACTCATAAGATTATAAGGCTGAAAGATGTTATAAAGATAGTTAAAAATCTCTGGATCTTTATCTTAAATGAAGGGATTTAAGTGTACAAAGTACTAATATTGTACAACCTTAAAAGAAACTAATGAGTAAAAGCTGCAAAGAAACAGATTTTAACTTCTTGTAAAGTAAAAAGGTGGCAAGTAAATGCGCTTAGAATGTCTACTATGTCCCAGGTGCTGTGTAATTGAATCTCAGAATAGTTGTTACTTTGTTTATTTGACACAGGGAGTGAGTGCTGGATTTAGTTTTCACATTTTTCACACCCAGATTTGACCATATCTGAAGTCTTAGATAATTCCAATTAACTTTTTCTTATTATAGAAAGTTTTTCTACCTCTCAGATGGGCCCCCTAGATGAAATGAGCCATCTGAAAAGACAATGTGTTTCCAAACAATGGAAATGTTCAATCATGGGGTGGAAAACCATTTGCTGTTTAATGAATTCTACTAAAAACACCCTTCTCCTAATTTATCATCTCTACAAACACAGTGTTTCCTTTAGTAAGTGTGCTCAAAGCATCTCCATGAAGCTGTGGTTCTGTGAGGATTTTGTGACTCTGTCATAACTAAACAAAGAGCTCCATCCAACCAGAGCAGGTATCCAGAGTCAAGCCCCACACTAGTGTTGATTCACTACTAAAAGGAAATAGAAATTAAGAAAACACAGACAATTTAAGCTCACAGACTCCAGATCGTCGGTCAGAGAAACTCTGTAGTCCATGTTACACATATATTTATATATGTATATGTGTGTGTTCACTAGAATTCCTGATGCTTCCTACTTTTGTGTGTTAATAATTACAATGCTTATAGATTGTTTAGTATGTGCCAGGTACTATACTTCTACTTATATTAACATATTTAATCTTCACAACAATCCCGTGGGGCAAGTTTTACAGGTGAAGTAACTGAGGCATAGAGACATTGAATTACTTGCTCAAGGCCACACAAATAGAGAGCCCAAACAGGATTTGAACCAGGAATTCTTAATGCCAAGGCCATGCTCTTGACCACTAAGGATACTGCCTCTCGTAATTATCTACCGCAATAATCAAAATAACAAACAACTTAAATTTAAATGCTTTAATTTTTGAATTTTAGCTTCCATTGGGTCAGCATGTAAAAAGCTGAAATTTTTAATATATATAAATTTTTAAATAATATAACTTATTTTGGGTAAATGCCAAGTATTTTGTCTTATATTTTCAGTTAAGCTTATCTCCTAATGCCTTTATTTATTTTAACATATGATATGGAGTCCTCATGTGTATAAGGGGTATAATTTCTGCTAACCTATCCTACAAAATCTAATGAGATAAGCCATGCTTAACTGAAATGCACAAATCCTGACAACAGGTTAGGCACTGCAATATATGCTAGAGAATTAGCAACAAGAATATTACAAGGTCTCTGCTTACAAGAACAAAACTGTCTATTTGAGTAGATAAAACTTGAAAAAAAAATTGCAAATCAATGTTATATATGCTATAATTATATTAAATACAGGAAAAGAACAGGGTATTTTGGGAGAGGCATGTCAGGCACTGCACTGGAAAATGGTGCAGCGAAACCTCAGCATTGTGTCCTTGTATAAGGTTTTGAAAAATGGATATGAGTTTAGCAACCAACAGAGACTTTACACGCAATAGGAGGAAGAAACCCTGTTTACAAAACATGAAGGAATGAAACACCTGAGTGAGCAATGGGAACTATATATAGTTCAGTATGGGAGTAAAGAAGGAGGGTCAGAGGCTGTGGGGCAGGCAACTGCAGAGACCTGAATAGGCTAGGCTGCATGTAAAGAGTCATTAGTACTCTGTCCTGTAGCCAGTGAAGAGCTACACAGTGCCCACATATGAGAAAGGTACGTGCATCACTCTGGTGGCAGTAGGAAGTATAAACTGGAGGAGGGGACAGAGGAACAGCTAGTAGTAGTAAGAACAGTTAGGAGGTTATGCTACCCTATGAGGGATTTTAAGGACCTGGACTTAAATAACTATGGGAAAGATGGAGAGAATGGGAATTGAGGAAATTTAAGAAGGTCTGGAAGACCTGGCTTGGGTAATTAGGGGGATGGTAGTACCACAAACGTGGTCTAGTGGTTAAGATTCAGCACTCTCACCGCTGTGGCCCGGGTTCATTTACTGGTCAGGGAACCACATCACCCTCTGTTAGCTGTCATACTGTGGTGGCTGTAATGCTGAAAGCTATGCCACCAGGATTTCAAATACCAGCATAGTGTCCATAGTGGACAGTTTTCAGCAGAGCTTCCAGACTAAGATAGACTAGGAGGAATGACCTGGCCACCCACTTCCAAAAAAATCGCCCATGAAAACTCTGTGAATATCAGGAAAGTATTGTCTGGTAGAGTGCCAGAAGGTGAGAGGATGGTGCACAAAGACCAGGCAGGGTTCTGCTCTGTGTCCACAGGGTCACTAGGAGAAGAATCAACTCAAAAGCACTAACAAAAAGTACCACAAAATAAGATGTCTGGAATGGGTAATTGGAGAGATAGTGATGCAACCAAATAGCATTCTAAACATAGGGCAAATAATCATTTTGGTGGGGAAAAAAGGAAAGACAAGCTCAGTACTGGAGTTTGAGGTGCCTTGTGTCATCCATGAGAAATATGAATATATGAATCTGACACTCAGGAGACAGATAATACCAGTATTTTGAACTCGTGGTTGATAATTTAAAACTATACAAGTTATTGCAGTCACTCAAAGAAAGTAAATGAAAAAAATGGTAAGTCCTCCAACAAATGTAAACTTATAACCAATGCAAAGTTGACGATATTATTATCAAACACTGCACGGTGGGGTTGATAACAGAAGAGGTGACTCATCCTTGGCTCCTTTGGCAGAGACGGTGCTGCTGTAACAAGGATAGTAAAGTGCAAGTGTGTATTTAAGTCACAGATTGAAACAGATGACAAGACAGGTAATTTGTTTTGGTCAAACTCAAGCTTAGCCTAGGGTTACCATGGAAGAAATTGACACTAAATTGCTATCGGATTTAGGTCAAAGAAATATCATGAGCTGTTTTAGGTCAGAAATCTGCTGAAATTTTTTGGACAGCCTACGAAATCCTTTTTTCTTTTTTTCACTTTACAGATTAGGCAGGAGAAGAGCAGATATTTTTCTATTAGAACTAATTTATCCTGAAGCTTTCCCCTATCAGCTTAATACTTCAGAAACGTTTCTTTTCAATCTACAATGATTAATTAGAAAATGTCCAGCTGCTACAGAATTGGTCTGAGACTGTGCAGCAGACAACACAGTAGGAGCCTAGCCATTAATATCTCATAGAATAGAGCTGTTCATTTAAAAAAAATAACCTCTGAAGTGCTTAGAAAATCTTTTGATGGATGTACATAACCACATTTCCATCAGGTCCCCTTTCTTACAAAGGACAAACATTGTGATCTTTACAGAGAATAACTTTAGTTCCTTCCTAAAATTTTATTGACAAGAGCCCCCAGTATTTGAGTTAAAAACTGCATTTGTGTAGCAGAAAGTTCTTTACCAATCAACAAAGTAGCTGTGCTTTGTGCTTTGTGCTTAGTACTGTTTTACCTCTTTCAGCAACTATAGAACAAACACACAGTACTGTCTTAGATGGAAAATGTCTAAAGTTTAATTGAAAAAAATAAGTCTGAACAGTCATGCATAGCTTACCGACGGTGTACATTCTAAGTGTGTTGATAGGCAATTTCATTGTTGTGCGAACATCACAGAGTGTACTTACACACCTAGATGGGATAGCCTACCTAGACTATATGGTACTAATCTGATGGGACTACCATTGTATATGTGGTCCATCATTGACCAAAATGTCATTATGCAGCACATGACTGCCAATGAATGCAAATGAAACATAGGTAAAATCAGTTCCATGAAAGTTCACAGGAGAAATTTCAAAAGACAACTGGAATAAACAGAGAAGGCATGGTGGTGGAGACAGACGTTGGGAAAGACTTGTATAATATAAAGAAGAAGAAAAGAAGAAAAAAATCTCAGATAACAACTTGATCAAACACTGGTTCAGATTATCAGATTAGGGTGGGTTTTGAAAGTCAGCCTAAAGAATATATAGTTGACGCAGTAAGATATTCATATTTCACTGTTTAATTTTTGGAAGATTTTGTTGCATCTACTAAGAACTTTATTTGATTCCCCATAAAGAACACAGCACAAACTCCACTCTGTGGCATACAAATTCCTCTGAAGCCTAAATTTTGTTTATCTCTAAACCATGTTCATATACACTCTGGAACAGTCAATAAATAATTTACTCATAACTTCACTGAACATAACATGTCCTACATCTTCAAGAGTTTGCCCAAAATGCTCACTCTATATGGAATACTTTTCTTGAAATGTCCAATCACAAAAATCATAACTTCTGTAAAGGTTTAGTTCCAGTGCCACCTCTCTTATAAAAACTTCCTTTCCCATAAATTATAATTATTTACTTCCTTTGATTTGTGATATATATACTGTTATTTATTTGTGTATCTGTGTACATTCATGTATACATCTCATACAGCACTTGTTAATTCAGCTCAGCAATTCAGCTGGGGGTTTGGTGTTCATTTTCCCTTCTATATTATAAACTTAAAGACTCATAATACTTTAGAATTATTTTCTGTAGCCTCTAATGCTTAACATAATTTTTCCATGAGAAGCACTTATGAAATGTGTGTTACATGCACACACACATACATACACATATGTATACATATACTTTCAGAATAGAATTTAATACATGACCCACTTTTTCCATAAGATATTTAAAAACTCAACCTGTATGAACTTTGCCAATGGGACTGAGTGTGATGACCACTGATTCAGATAAATCCACGGTGTTTCAGATCGCTAGGAAGGTGCCACAGTTCATGCTCCCCTTCCACAGTAGAGAGTTAATGCTATGAAGTGGTGTCCCAGAAAAGTGCTACATTTCCCAGCCCCTTTGCCATTTAGGTCTGGCTTTGTGACCAGGTCTTGCCAATGGAATACCGATGGGATTGCTATGTGTTAGTCCCTGGTTTTAGAGGCAGGTTTTCCTTCTCTAGGATGGCCTTCATTTTCCTTCCACATGCTAGAAACCAAGGTCAACAATGCCCTGTGGCTAGCAAAGCTGGGTCCAGAGAATCCCCGCATGGAGAAAGTGTAATCCTCACCTTGATCCTGCAGTGGAACTTGAGAGTGTAAACTATACTTCACTGTGTGACGCTGGCCTTCTTCACTGCCACATAAACCCACTGGTGAGTCATTGACTAAGGGCTGCTCATGGGTAATATAACTGCCCGGGCACTTCTGACTCTCTGTGCATGTAGGCAAGGTGGTTCAAGCAGCTCTTGGTTATTTCCTCGAAGAGAGTCACAGGTACAGACCTTAGAAACACAACACAGAAATCAGGGGAGAAATGAATAGAAACAGTAAAAAAAGACCTGAGGGCATCCGAGCAGAGCACTGATAGCATCTGCTATGCACGCTGTGTAGCCAAAAGTCGTTTGGCCATAATGAGCATGACTAAGAGCCCTGGTACTACCTAATATACCTCTCTACCTAGGAGGAGATTCTAACCAGATATCAAGGATCTTCTCTTAAACCATTCTCACAGCTATCAGGAAAAACAAAAATAATAACTGAAAATGATAAATGGCATGTTTCTCATATTCACAAACATTCGTATAGATATACATAGGACTATACGTATTTGTATCTATACACATAGATACACGTAGGCCATGTGACTGTACGCTAAAAGTAGCACCAGTGGTACTCATTATTCAGGGGTGACTTTTAGGAATGGGATCTGTCCTACTACATAGCCCTGACAAGGGGAGGGTTGCTGTTAAAGCTGACAGTGATTTCAGATAGCCTTGATAGACTTTTGGCTGCATTTCCATCAAAATTATAATTTAACCTCAAAGGTTCACAGACATCAAAATTTAGAGAGTCAGATGGTTCAAAATTAGTCTACATTATAGGACAATTGGAAGATATGCTGTTTATTTGCCCAAAGGTAAACAAATCTCTGGCCTTCATTAACGACTCCATCAAAGAGAGACTGCAACAGCGTGAGTTATAGTGAGGCCTAAATGAAGGTCCACATAAGTCGTGGCAGATATTACCTCAAAAATGGCAGTCAGGAGAATTCACAACCAGTGACTCCCCCCTCAATACTAGAGACTTGGACATGGTTGTGAATCTAGTAAGGTGCAGGGAATGGTACCAAGCCAGCAGCAACGGCAGCCTCAGAGGCTGAGGGAGGAGCAATTAGCATCCAGAGGCAGATTTCAGGATCCATGTTGATTAGAATCCCAGTCATGTATACATGGATATTCAGAGACTTTTGGAATGTTGTGAGGCCTCTAAAAATATCATTGACAAAAACTCTTCATCAACTTTAGGAACCTTGATGGAAAATTGATTCCCGTGTGGTTATTTATTAACTGTGAAAACAATGTGTCAGGGTGACAGTTTAACAGAAGGCAAGGAAGGATTAGAGCATCTTTACAGTGCTGCTCAAAATGGCATTGGACAGAAAAATGTTATTTCAACCACAAGGGGGATCAGAGGGGAAAACAATTAGGAAAAGAATATTGTTCTAGGGAGATAGAAGTGCCTTGCCTTGAACAAAAGAGCCTGATCAGATCACAAGGAGCCTTAGATTTTCTTCCAAGTCTTTAAATTTGGACCTCAACACAAAGGATTAATGAGAACCAAGAACATATGTAAACCCCAAGAAAATATATGAACCTCTGGGGCAAATTGTAGCTATAATGGCTAGTGAGTAGAACAAGCCAGATGAAAACCTCTATTTTCTAACTTTCCAGACAATGCTCTTTCCAGAAGATGACACCATCCATTGTTTTCCTTGATTTTGGTTCTGAGGAAATATTTTGCATAGAGGAAGTGAAATAAAATATAGACTGGGAGAATCCAGTGGGGGAAACTTATGCAAATTTTTTAACCCCATAAGTTTCCCTTCCTTTTTCACATTAACTTTCCAGAAGAGAATATTAGAACAAAATATCTTTGATAGAAAATTATGCATATTAATACAATACACCATTATGCCAAAGAGAAATTTAATTGCAATTTCTTAAACTGAATTGTTCAACTTGCAATAATATATTAATAATAAGTATAATTTTTACTTGTCCTATTGGAATCAAACTGGAGGATAGAGTCATGCATAGAAACAGTTATTTTGTCATTAAAATTTTTAGGACTTAACTCTCCATGCTTATTTTTTATATTTCTTAGAATTTCTTTCTCATTAAAAATTTTACTTCTATTAGTTATAACATATAAGTTCAGGTTTTATTTATGTGTCTTTAGTGTTGCATATCTTAACTGTCATTATGCATTAATGAACTCTCTGAGACCTTATTTTCCTATTCTGTTCTATAAATCCTATGACATTATACTCAGTGGTTAGAGGGAATTAACCTTTTCATGAGCAGAGACCTAATAAGGTTAGAATACTATTTTTCAAAATTAATAGTCATTTGAATTTTTAAATACAATGACTAAGTAGGTTGTTAATACACAATTTTTCTGACATCAGAGTTTTATTAAAATTATTTGTACTTATTTATGTAATGTATATTATTATAATATAATAATATATAATATACTATAGAATAATATTTTATATATCACTATCACTCTTCTATATCATAGAATATTACCAGATCAGTAGAAAAATTGAAATGATGGAAATTTGGTTAACCTCAATGATAGCAGGGATGGACAATCAGATAATGGATAATAGGTTTCTCTTTTACACATGAAGCATCTATGCTCACATGAGACGTATCTGTAATTTGATCAGTATTCCTATTTTTAGGATTCCCTGTTAATATTATTAGAAGTGAATCATAAAATATCTATGGTCACAATCAATTCTGTAGTTATCATCTCAAGGCCAATCAAATTTCATCTACTTCCTTCCTTACTTGTGCTCCTTCTGAGGCAAGGCCATATGCTCCAGAGAATACAAAATTAGATAATAAACAGTTATCTCAAAGAGCTTTCAACTAACTATTAAAGTTCTGCTTTAAACCAACCCAGGCAAAAGTGAAATAAATGAATTAAACATCAAAAGAAAATGCTATTACACACCTGTGAGTGTACTGGAAAAACTCATTTCATTAAAAGTGTTTCATAAGACATCCACTCTGCAAGTTTCCATGACCCCAAGTTACACATCAGCTTACCTACTCCAAGCGGGATAGATTGAATTAAGCATGAGATTGGTTGTTTGGAGACTTCATTTATTCTTCTGAACCTAAGATATCTTAGGCAAATCAATTTGCCTTTTTCTAATATGAATTTCCCCTACTACTCTCCTTAATTTTAAATATTCAAGAACTGAAAAAAAAACTTTCAAATCATGATGTAGAGCATGCCGCCAGCATTTTTAAATCTTATAATATTGCCTTTTGTCTTGAGAGTTTCTAGTCTACCCTTTTTTGATAACTCTGGCATTTTTGTGATGTTTGGCAACCATCCAAAAAGATTTTATTAGACATATTGGATCGTTTAACAAGCCTTGAAGAATCCACATTTTTATTTCAAATAGAGTAAGAATACGAGCTTTATCCTCATCTCCATAGTCACGTTGGAAGTGTGATTCTGGAACTGAGTCTAAAGTCTAGATTGGAGACATGTTTCTCAAATGTGTAGTCTAATAAGGTGTGAAGTAAATTAAGGAAAGGAGAGGCCATTATGCAAATTAGTCAGTGTTCGCTATCATTGTCTTGAGAATGTAACATTTCTGCCATTTCTGTATTCTATTTGCCACACATGGTTAAGGTACAGTTGGAATGAAAACGAGGGCCTGGGAGAGGTTTTAGGAAAGTTGGCATATACTAGAGCTCAAGTATCTTCGTGAATTCCTCTCTGTCCGGATCGTGTTTGGACCAGGATATTATCTAACTCTTACGTCATAGGTGAGCACTATGTGGCCAGCTAAACCTGTGAAGAGTCTGCCAGTCAATATTCTGTGTCACAATTTACCTTGATACAGGACATAGCACACATCCTGTAAGGAAGTGAAAATATATATTCCATAAAGTAAAAGTGCTTTAGTCAAGTAGACTGTGATAGAAGGCCAGGTGAGCTGACTGACCTCATGTTGGTGGGTGCTGCACTCTCCTTTCCTACAGAGCTTCTGCCCAGAGCAGAAAATGGAAAGAAGAATGTGGAGGAAAAGTTATCACAGGGATTCCAGACGAGAGCGATTACCAACTCTTCTTCTTGATCAGAAAACTTCTTCATCTAATATTTACCCTTTACAAAGGGGGCTGTCTGTGGGTTCAGGAGTAAAATATTATGAAGTTGAATATACCCAATTAATCTTTTTCCAGAGTAATGGAAAATCTTCTTCTTATTTCTAGTGATATTTTTGACTTACTTAGAGTTTATAATTAGTTCAAGTGGACTTGCCAATAGCGTATATGTATGTGTGTGCGTGTGTGTGTGTGCAAAAATATATATATATATATATTTAAGATTCAGCGCTCTCACCCTTTCGCCGCCATGGCCCGGGGTTTGTTTCCTGCTCAGAGACCTACACCACCATCTATTGGTTGTCATACTGTGCTGTCTGCATATTGTTGTGATGCTGAAAGCTGTGCCACCAGTATGTCAAATACCAGCAAGGTCACTCATGGTGGACAGGTTTCAGCAGAGCTTCCAGACTAAGACAGACTAGAAAGAAGGGCCTGGCCACCCGCTTCCGAAAAAAATGAAATGAAAACCCTATGAATAGCAGCAAAGCACTGTCTTATAGAACACCAGAAGGGGAGAGGATGGTGCAAAAACACCAGGCAGGGTTCCACTCTGCCGTACACAGGGTCACTATGAGTTAGAATCCACTTGACAGCACTAACAATAACTATATATATATGTATGTATGTATGTATACACACACGCACACACATCTTTTCCATTCTCTTGCCCTTCTAATGTTTACAAATATCATCAGAGATCACAATAAAATGAAGTTTTAGCAAACATCCATAGAGGTGGAAAAATGCTTTAAGTTGTCATTTTTTATCCTATTTATCAAGAAAATTAGACTTAAACATTCATTTGGCTTCTTTAATAACATAGCTCTTCAGAGGAAAGTTTTCCTTGGAAACTTTTTATTTGTTTGAGAAGTGATACTCTCAAAACATTTTCCTTATGTTTGATATACTTTTTTTCCCTGAAATTAATTTAGTTTTCCTTTATGTGTTCACATATATGTACCTTTGTAACAAATTCAACATTTTATGCATTTATTAAGCGGTATTATTTCCAAAGCACATTATATTAAACATGCAATTCAATGATGATGTTACACCTTATATCTGTTCTTGTGCAAAGACATAAATGTATTTAATGTCAATCTTTAATGTTATTGTCATTATGAACCTATTTCATGATGTTCCACTCAATTTTCTTTCTTCATCCTTCATTAAAGCACTATAAACTAAACTCCAAGTGTGTAATGACAAGCTAAGATAATACCTATTTATTACACCATTGGTAATGAAACTGACTTTTCTTCACATTGCTAACTTTATATTCATTGATATCTCTATCCTGCATTTGATCAGATACAACAGACTAAAGTATGGCGATCAGTTAGAAGGATATTTTCACAGCTCAAATGAAACTGCTATTACAGGCTTAAAAGGGAGCATAGGCAAAGATATGGATAAGAGAAAGCTCATGGTGGTTCAGGACACAGGGGCGTAGATTAATGACTGAAGGTTAGGGGATATAGCAGTACGTGCAGACAGTTTAGGTCAGTGTATCCTAAATTATTAAAATCTTTAAAATTAATGACAATTCATTTCAATTTAACTGTACAGATAAAGGAAATTTCAGGTTGTTTCTGAGAAATAAAGTCACATGCCAGCTGTACAAAGGATATGCTACAGAGGTTACAGCAAAATCCCTTAGGAAACACTTACTTTTGTAGGGGAGGCAAAATTTTGACTCTACTCCCTCGGGTCTTTAGCTGGGCCTGAGAATTAAATAGACATAAGACCGATTAATGGGAGAAAAGCATACAAATGTACTTAGCATAAGTTTTTGGTGACACAGGAGCCTTCACAAGGAAATGAAGTTCCAAAGAAGTGGCAAAACTTAAATGTTTTTATATTAGGTTGAACAAAGGGAGGCAATTGTGGAAAAGTAACTAAAATATATGAGGAGGCTAAAGGAAAATGAGTTATTTTAACAAGATCTGCTTTTACAGCATTCTCGTGGCCTCTACTCCCAGTCCCTGGTGATAGGAATGTTTCTTTCATCCTATATAGAGAGGACATCCTTCACATGGAAGTTTTTATTCTCCTGTTTTCAGGAAGAAAAGCAGAGGTCGGAACGCTGTTCTTATACCTGCTGTTTTTCAAGTGTCTTTAGCTCAAAAATAATCCTTATGGCAAAAGTGCATATTTTGAGGTGGTATATTCTTCCACCCTTCATTTTAGTAGGGCACTTTACAGAAGTTAAAGAAAAGCTTGGGGTCTGGCTTAGAGCAGCAGCAATGCAAGTGAAAAAGAAGAGCCATATGAGGCAGGTTGCAACTGTAGAAATGGTTATTGCTTAAATATGAGGGTGATTGAGATTAGATGTGATAAGTGATTACAAAAGTTCTAATCTAAATAAAGGGGGCTGCACTACCAGTTAAGATGTAGAATGCAGAAAGAGAGAACAGTTGCCTATAAATATGCGCTCTGCCTTGTAATCCTACCTTTAAGATAACAGTAAGAAAATTATGTGGATTTATAATAGTTGCAAAGATTGTTGACTAGCCATGTCTGCAAAAAACAGGCACTGAAAGTCTTTTCACTACATAATAAATTCACTAAAAGTTTATCCTTCTGGGGGCTGGCCCAGTGGTGGAGTGGTTAAGTTTGGCATACCCCACTTTGTCTGCC
This sequence comes from Tapirus indicus, assembly GCA_031878705.1. Lineage (NCBI taxonomy): Eukaryota > Metazoa > Chordata > Mammalia > Perissodactyla > Tapiridae > Tapirus > Tapirus indicus. The sequence continues at coordinate 8,328,166 of CM062918.1, forward strand.
TGGATTTGCAGGTTCGGATTCCCAGTGCCGACCTAACCCACTCATTAAGCCATGCAGTGGAAGCAACCCACATACAAAATAGAGGAAAGATTGGCACAGATGTTAGCTCAGGGCCAATCTCCCTTACCAAAGAAAAAAAAGTTTATCTTTCTAGACTTCTAAGTAAGAATGGCAAAATCAAACCGTACCACAAAGTCAAGTCCCCTTAATATCTAACAAAAATGAAGGACATGATAAACACCAGCAAAAAGTTTCAGCTGAAGAAATCAAACAAGAAAGTTGATAAAACTCTCCATTCAAAGCCTTGATAAGACAGCTGCAAAAGAAACAAAGAGGAGGTTCTGTTGAAGACGAGTGAGACTCAGTGTGGGTCTAAACCCTACCTGCAATCTTCAGAAGCAGGCTGGGTGAGTCAACAGTACCTCTACAGCTTGGAAAGAAATGTACTGAAGAGTATCTTTACCCTTTACACCTTCTCACTCAGACAAAAGATTGGAAGAGTGAGTGCCAAGGTGAGATGGGAGATATGGAAAATGAAAAACCCATATTGTAATTTCTAGGTCAACCATTAAAAAGAAGTATAATTGATACATTAAAAGAGAAGAGAAAGTGGAATCATATAAAATGCTCAATTAAAACCAGAGAAGGCAGAAAAGAGGGAGAAATAATAAAAACACTTGAAATGAATAAAAAACTTTTACAAACATAGTAGATATTAATCCAACTATACCAATAATCACTTTAAACATGAGTATAATCATATTAATATGAATTTCTAAATACCAATTAAAACAGACAGATTGGGTGAATTAAAAATAAAACTCAATGGGATGTTGTCTAAAAGAAACCCACTATACTTGTAAAGTCTCAGGCTGAAAGTAAAGAAGTAGTGGAAGAAAGACCATGCTAACACTAGTCAAAAGTAACCTGGAGTAATGATATTAATTTCAGGAGAAGCAGACTTCAAAACAAGGAACATTGGCAAAGATAAAGAGAAGCATTACATAATGATAAAGGGATCAATTCCTTAAAAAGAAATATAATCCTAAACATGTCCTAACATAACGTAACAACAAAAACATCAAAATACAGGGTACAAAAACTGATAGAAAACAAAGGGAATTATAAAAATCTACTATTAAAGTTGGAGAATTCAACACCCCTCTATCACTAACTGTTAGATCAAGCAGGCAGAAAATCAATAAGAATATAGCAGACCTAAATGACAGTATCAATCAACTTGATCTAATTGACATTTGTAGAATACTCCATCCAACAACAGCACAATACACAATCTTTTCAAGCTCATATGGAACATTCATCAAGGTAGACCCACAGTTTTGGCCATAAAACACAGCTTAACTAATTCAAAAGAATAAATATTGTATAGGTATGTCCTCCGATGACAATGGTATTAAACCAATAACAGAAAGATAATTGGAAAATCTCAAAATAGTTGTATATGTAAAAAAAAAAATTACTAAATAACATATGAGTCAAAGAAGGTGTCAAGAGAAATTTAAAAGTGAACTAAATTAAAGTGAAAATAAAATTTGTGGGATGTGGTGAAAACAGTACTTAGAAGGAAATTCACACCATTAAATGCCTATACTAGAAAACAAGGAAGATTAAAACCAATAACTTCAGCTTCTCCTCTTGGAAACAAGACAAAGAAGAGCAGATTAAGTCGAAAGCAAACAGAAAAAATGAAATAATATAAATTAGAGGATAAATAAATTATACTGTGTGGTAGGCTGAATAATGACCTCCACAGAAATTCAGGTCCTAATTCTTGGAACCTGTTGGGTTCCAGATGGGACTTTGCACATGTTATTAATTTAAGAATCTTAAGATAGGGAAATTACCCTAGATTATCTTTTCTGCCCTAAATGTAACCACAAGTGTCCTATCAGAAGGAGGCAGAGGGAGATTTGAGATGTGAAACTGAAGGCGAGAAGTTGGAGTGAAGCAAGGAAGTGGTCATGTGCTAAGGACTGCAGGCTGCTTCCAGAAGCAAGAAAAGATAAGGAAATCTATTCTGTCCTAGAATGTTCAGAATAAACCAGCCCAACTGACACCTTGACTTCACCTCAGTGAAATTGATTTCAGACTTCTATCCTCCAGAACTGTGACAGAATACATTTGTGTTGTTTTAAACTATTGAGTTTGTGGTAATTTGTTACAACAGCCACAGGAAACTAATATAAATTCAAAGCAGGGAAACAAGAGAGAAAAATAAAGAAAACAGAAGCTGGCCTCTCTGAAAAGCTCAATAAAATTGATAAACATCTAACCATGCTAACCCAGAAAAAAAAAGAGAATAGACATGTTGTCAATATAAAAAAATGAAAAAAGAGCCATCAGTACTGGGCATTAGGGATAATAAGAGAAGATAATAAACAACTGTAAGCCAAAATTTTTACAACATAGATAAAATGGACTGATGTCCTGAAAGACACATGCTACGAAAACTCACAAAATGAGAAGTAGATAATCCGAATAACCCTGAACCTATTAAGAAATTGAATCAATAATTAAAATCACTCCAAACTATCAAGTGCAGGTGGTTTCACTAGTGAATTCTATCAAATATTTAAGAAAGAAATGATACCAAATCTCTACAATTTTCTAGAAAATAATTTTCCAGAGAGAATACTTCCTAGCTCATTTCATGAGACAAGCATTACCCTAATAGCAAAAGCAGATAAAGAATTACAAGAAAAGAAAACTACATGCTACTATGTTTCATGAATACAGACACAAAAATCTTTAAATATTAGTGAATCAAATACAGTAATATATAAAATGTATAATACAGAAGAATTCAAAGCTGTTTCAATATTCATAAATTAATCAGTGCACGTTAACATATAAACACACTGAATTTATGTGTTTGTGCTCATATAAATGGATGTAAAAAAGGCATCTGACAAAATTCAACACACATTTGTGAGACAAAAATTCTCAAATGCTAGGAATGGAAATGATCTTTCTTAACCTAAAAAGGGAATATATTAAAACCCTACAGCTATCATACTCAATGATGACATATAGAATAAGTCCCTCAAGATTCAGAACAAGGCAAGGACCTCCTCTCTCATTCCTACTATTTAACATCACACTGGATGTCCTAGGTAGTGCAATAAGGCAAGGAAAATAAAAGATAAACAGATTGAAAAGGAAGAAATAAATCTTTTTGTTGCCATAATACAATAGACTATGTAGAAAACCAAAAGAATCTACAATAAGAAACTCTTGGTACTAATAAACATGTATAACATGGTTGCAAAATACGAAGTCAATGTATAAAAGTTAATTTCCTATATAGCAGAAAAAATTTGGAATTTTAAAAAATACATCTATGATAGCACCAAAATATTGAAATACTGAGATTTAAGTCTAATAAAATATGTACAAGATCTATATGTGAAAAACTATAAAACACTGATGAAATAAATCATAGAAGATCAAAACAAATAGATATACCATGTTCATGGATTAGAAGATTCAGTACTGTTAGAATGTCGATTATTCCCAACTCCATCTATGAAATCCCAATCAAACTCCAGCAAGACACTTTGCATCTATAGACAACTGATTCAGAAATGTATATGGAAAGGCAAGGACGTAGAATAGCCAACAGAATACTGAAGAAGAATCAAATTGGAGTATTGACACTATTCAAGACTTCCCTTAAAGCTTACTGTAGCTTACTATAAATCTATAGTAATCAAAACAGTGTAGTAATGATGAAAGAATAGCACATAAATGAACAGAAGAGAATAAAGTGATCAAAAATAGACCCACACAAATGTAATCAACTGATGTTGGACAAAGGTCCAAAGGCAACTCAATTGAGAAAAGATAGACTTTTCAACAAAGGTTGCTAGGACAATTGGATTTCCATTAAAAAGAAAAAAGATACAGACCTTACACTTTACACAAAAATTAATACAAAGTAAGTCATGGACCTGCATAAAAAAAGCAAAACCATAAAAGTTCTATTATAAAACATTGTAGAAAATCTATATAAACATGGGTTTGCTAATGAGTTTTTAGATATAGCACCAAAAGCACAATCCATGAAAGAAAAACACTTATGTTAGACTTTATCAAATTAAAAACTTTTGTTCTGCAAAAGACACTTTTAAGTGAATGGAAAGATAAGTCACAGACGGGAAAATATTAGAAAAATCACGTCTCATAAAAGACGTCATCCAAAATATAGAAAGAACTCTTAAAACTCAAGAGGAAGAAAAAAAAAATCCAATGAAAAATGAGCAGAAAATCTGAACCATAACCTCACCAAAGAAGATAAGCAGGTGGAAAATAAACGTATGAAAAGGTATTCAACAGCATTTGTCTTTGACAAGGCAAATTAAAACAGCAATGAGATATGGCTACACATATATTATCATGGCTAAAATCCAAAACTCTGATAATACCAATTGTTGACATGGATGAAGAGCAACAGAAACTCTCATTTGTTGCTGATGGAGATGCAAAATGGTGCAGGCACTTTAGATATAGTTTACTACAAATCTAAATGTAGTCTTATAATATCATGCAGCAACTGTGCTCCTGGACATTTACTCAACTGATTTGAAAACTTATGTCCACAGAAAACCATGTGCATAAATATTTAGAGCACCTTATTCATAGTCGCCAAAAATTGGAGGTAAACAAGATATACTTTAAAAGGTTGATAGTTAAACAAATGTGGTTGTGTCCATACAATAGAAAAGTATTCAGTGATGAACAGGAATGAGTTATCAAGCCATGCGAATACACAGATGATTCTTAAATGTGTATTGCTAAGTGAAATCAGTCAGTCTGAACAGGCTGTGTACTGTGTCATTCCATTTAGCTGACATGCTGGAAAACACAAAACTATAGAAGTGGTAAGCAGGTAAGTGGTTACAGGGTTTTGAGGAGAAGGAGGTTTGGATAGGTGAAGTACAGTGAATATTTCAGAGCAGTGGAACTATTATTTATGATATTATAATCATGAATACTGACACTATTCTGTTGTCAAAACCAACAGAACTTTATAGCACAAAGAAAAAAAACACACATATGAAAATATTTTTAAAATCATTTAGGAGAGCAAGGAATCCCAAGAAAGAATATAGAATGTGATTAAAAACATCTAACCATATTACAAAGGAATAAAATAACTTCTCTGAAGAGGCTGGAGGAAAACGTACTGACCCAAGTAATTTTGGAAATAAGTAGTAATTCTAAGACTACAGACAAAAGGAACTGTACATGAGCATTATACTCTAAGTGATAAATTTGTGCCCCATAGGGGAATGGCTTAACAATTCTGGAACCATTATACGCGTATCATGGAATTTAAAAATTAATTAAATAAATGACAGATGGGTGGAGCCAGGCTTCTCTGTATTCTCTGTGCAAGAATACAGACAAGCAAGAGCAGAAGGCTAGAACAATCCATGTGATTGAAGTTCAGTATGAATTCATGTTTAGCTTCACAGTGATACTGAAGGTTACATGTAGAAATGTCTGTAGATATGTGTGTATACAAAAGTTAGTATATACATATATATTTACTTGCCCTGTCAGCCCAGAAGTCCTAAAATCAACAACACCTTCATAGTCTTAAGCACACCTACTACCCAGATCTTGGTTACTAATACCACTTTCCAATAAAAGGACCAGGGTTCCCTGGAGAAATAACTGGCCCTGGAATTGTGGCAGGAAATATACAAGATAGACCTACAGCATCTTTTAGTATCAAGAAGTGCTAAAACACAAACATGTGTGCACGGGCACACCATGTGATGGGGATACAGGATATGGGAGACAGCCCCCAATGGTCAATGCTGAAAAAACTACAAACAACAAAATTTAGAAAGCATTAATGAATTATAACCCAATATACATAATAAGTGTACATTGTCACACTAATATAAGCAAATAATTGAATAATAAAATTAATGTGGAGAACAAACGGAAGAATTCCAAGTATTTTATGCAGATATTCTGACCTCAGAAAGTGGAGCATAATTCCTCCACTCCTTCTGTGTGGGCTGCACAGAGTCACTTCCTTTGAAGGAGAACAGTATGAAAAGGGAGGAGAAGATAAGTAACGATGATCGTATGTACGATGATGTGATGTACTGAGAAGGGCACCTCACCTCTGAGGCCTTCTTCCTAAAAATCCATAACCCCATCTAATCATGAGGAAAACATCAGACGAATTCCAAATAATGAATATTCTACAAAATACCTGACCAATACTTCTCAAAACTATCAAGGTCATTAAAAATAAGAAAAAGTCTAAGAAACCATCACAGCAACTAAGAGCCTGTAGACATGAAGACTATTTGTGACATGATAGGATCCTGGAACAAGAGGACATTTGGTAAAAGCTAAGGAAATTTGAATGAAGTATGGACTTAATCATTTGGTTTATTTTAACAATTGGTTTATTATAATCAAATTGGTTTATTTGTCACAAGAAATTCACATTACTGACGTAAGACGTTAATAGAGGAAGTTGGGTGTGGAGTGTATGAAAACTTTTTATAATATCTTTGCAACTTTTCTGTAAATCTAAAACTATTCTAATGTAAAATGTCTATTAAAAATGAAGAAAATGCCATACCAAGTTTATCCCCTCCAAATGAAACATACAGTCAAAGGTTCCATACTGAAGCAAGGATGTATCAAAATCTCAAAGGATCTTCACACAGAATAGGATTCGCTCTCTAAGAGGCTGAATGAATTCTGGTGTCAGACATTTAAAAAAGGTATAAGAGACAGCAAGGTCAACTTTCTCTACCAACCTATGCATATAGTTCCCATTAAATCCTCTTTTTCCCCAGTATGATCATAACCAGTCAATGCAGAAGCCTGTCCTCAAAGTAGAGCTTCAACAGTCTTCCTCCAAAGTAGACCTTCTGATACAGATTCTGAATAAAGTAAATGAGTCACAGGAACTAACTGACAGTATGCCATAGCCCATAGAAGATCTGGGCAAAGCTACCCATGCTAAATATGACCAAAATATAAGGAAATGCAATGAACTTTCATTATTAGGATATATGAGGGACTAGATATTCCCAAATCCTTCTGCTCAAACACAGCTAAACTTGCTGCATAAAATAAAATGAAGTCAATATAAATGAGTGGACAAGACTCCAAAACTGTGACAGGATTTCTCTAAGGCTTGTTGTAGGAGGAAATGTCAAACTAGAATCCTTATGCCAAGCAAATTATTTTACAAGAATGACTGTGAAATAAAAACTTTTAGATAAATAAAACAGAAACAGATTACCATCAAGAAACTGTCACTAATGAAATTTCCTAAGAATGTACTTCAAAAATAAAGTTCTGAGAAGCGAAAAGGACAATTAAAAAGGAAACTGTAAACATGCAGGTAAATATAAGCAAACCTTTACTATATACATCAATAATAATATTTAATTTGTAGAGTAAAAAATAAACAGATGAAGCCACAAGGCTGAACAACAATAATTGGAGTGATCAGTATTATAGCATAGCATATTCCAAATTAATGCAACAATATTACTTTAAATGTTTAAGTATGCATGTTAAAAGTTAATGGAAAAGAGTAGAAATAGTATGTATATCTTGCAAACCACCAAAAGTGAAAAAATGGAACTGGGCCAATAACAACCATAAAACCTAAGTTTAAAAAAAGTGGGAACAAAAAAATGGTAAACCCAAATTATATGATAGAAATAAATCCAAATGTGTCAGTACTTCAAATGAATGTAAATATACTAATCTTTTCAATCTTTTGAAATCATAGATTCTCATTTTAAAAATACTAACCAAAAAACAGACATAATTCTATTAAAATCACACTATTATCATTTCTATTCAACATTGTATCAGAGGTTTTAGCCAGCACAGTCTGACAAGTAAAACAAATGAAAGGTAAAAATTGGAATGGAAAACCAGAATTGTTATTATTTACAGATGGTAAAATTATCTATTTGGAAAACACCAAATAATCTATAAAAGTTGTTAGAATCAATAGAGGTGACCAGTTACTTTCTGTAACATCAAAAAAAATGTATATATTCTATGTTTATACTAGTGATAGAAAAAGCAATTTCTAGAATTTAAGATAGTATTATAAATCATCATTTAAAATAGAAGCGAAGAACATAAGTTATTTCCATAGGAATAAATTTGCAAAAGAAAGAAAGAAGAAAATTATAAAACTTTTAATTCAAAGATATTAAGGAAGTACAAAACAATTGTATTTTTATAGATATTGTACTAATTTATAAAGATAATGCTTCTCAGTTTACATGAAGAGTCATTGTAACTCCAACCAATATCCCAACAAACCTTCACTGACTTGACAAGTTAAACTAAAATTTACGTCAAAGGCCAAAGTGCACAGAACAGGAAGCTAAGAAAAACACCCATACATGTATAATAGCTTGATAAATGACAGGAGTCATTACAGGTCTTTGGAGAAAGGATGGATTATTTAATAAGTGGTGATGGGACAATGATTACTGATATAGAAAATAAAACTGAAAACCTACAAAATGCCATTTATAAAATTTTATGTCAATATGTAAATCATAAATTAGAAAGGAAACTTTTTAAAAGAAAACATATATTTTCTGCTCGATTTTGGAAATGAGAGGTGTGTCTTAACAAGATACATAAAGCATGACCACAGAAACAAAGATCGAACATTTTGACACTATCAAATTAAGAACTCCTCTCAACTGATAGACACCACAAAGAAAATGAAGATACAAACCACTAACTGGAAAAAGATATTTGTAACAATTATAATATAAAATAAATATATATAAAGTTTCTACGTAGAGTAAAAACAATTTCCCAAATACCATCTCTTTAGCATTGACTATCGTCTAGCATAGAATAGGAATGCTACTTTACATTTTATCAAAGTAAAAACTATGGCAATTGATTCTGCCAAACCCAGCAGTGGCAAAGCAAGATACAAACACTCAAGAAGTCTAAGACAATCGAATATCATAGGCCAAATATTAGCATATTGGTCGCCATTCCCATCCAATGCAAGAATTGGTATTCTGCTCCAGTTTATGGGTGGGATTGGAAAACATTTCCTCCCTGGTAACACAGATAGCTCTGTTGCATACAATTTGATACTTTTAGATTGCACAGCAACACATTTCCCAAGTACTTGCTGATGTGAAATTTAACTTGAAAGTTACATTTGTATGCTCCAGCTCACGAACTTGACACTGTTCTGACTATCACCATGGGCAAGCTATTCTCTGCATGGTATGGAATTTTCAGAGTTAATTAGAGATGCTACATGATTTCAGCTACTTGTGAAATGTTGAAACAGAGATATGAAAATCCTCAGGAAAGTGTTGTTCTGACAGAGAAAAAGGATAGATATGTAGTTGATTTGCATGTTAGTGTTTGATGTAAGGGTGACTGCTTTAGAGAAAATTGCAAAATGGTCTATAGTTTATCATTTGCTCATAGGTCCTGTGTCTGGTGTGACATTCCTCCGGTGATCACACAATTGACCAGGAAGATAAAGGAGCAGGAATTCTGATGTTAATGGTAATTAAGACTAAAGCAATGCCAGCAGCTCTGAGGGATAGAAGACTGAACTTCTTTTAAATAAAAAGGGCTCTCTCACCAATCATGGTGTGTATAAGACTGCATTGTACCTGATTTTGTTTATCTATATCCACCACTATACTATATGCCCCAGGAAAATTAGGACTCTACCCAACCTAACTCACTATCTGTCACATGGTAGGCACTCAAATGTTTGCTGAATGAATAACTGAATGATTAATGAAATGATCCTTCTCTCCTTGATGAACACGTTATACAGAAACAAATATCAGGTAAACCAGATTAAATACAAAGATTATTTTTTCAGTGTTCTGCGGTAGATATGCTATAATCTAGCAAATTTGCATTCTTAAAGAAGCATCAAAACACATCGCCAATATTGCTGTGGGAGGCATGGAGAAGGCATTTAGGATTAGAATTAATTTTAAAGTGATGCAATTTCAAAATGTTCTAAACATAGGGGCCGCCCGGTGGCGTAGCGGTTTAGTCCGTGCTTGGCAGCCCGGGGTTCGCGGGTTTGGATCCTGGGCGCCCGCCGACACACTGCTCATCAGCCATGCTGTGGCGACGTCCCATATAAAGTAGAGGAAGATGGGCACAGATGTTAGCCCAGGGCCAGTCTTCCTCAGCAAAAAGGGGAGGATTGGCAACGGATGTTAGCTCAGGGCTGGTCTTCCTCACCAAAAAAAAAAAAAAATGTTCTGAACATAAATGCTAGAAAAAGGTGAATTATTATTAATTATGTTACTTTCAAGCTTCTCTTTACATTGTAGTTTAAATGAGGCCAGTAAGTGCAAGTTAATTACATAAATTTTACAAAGTACTCTTCAAATATTGATGTTTTCACTTCTAAATCACATTATGAAATATGTTCATAAAAAAGCAGAGCTTCATAAATTTAATCATATTTCCCAAAGAAAAATGGTATAATTATATTATTGACCATAAAATAGTGTATATTTTAAAACAACTCAGTAAAAGGTAATTTAGTGCCTCCTTCTGCAATAAATACAATAGTAAATGTAGACTCTAGATCTTACACAAAGCATGTAAACATGTTTTTATGTGTTTTAAACATGTGTTTTATATATGTACCTTCTAAAATAATAGATGCATAAGTATACATTTAGCACATTAAATAATTGTTTTCATCTGTATGTTAAAGATTTGACCTAAAAGAACATTAAATATTTACATATTAATTGTTATGATTTTAACATTAAAATTTCACAACTTTAAAAGAACGTTCTAGGTTACTTTAAAATGATATTGAATTAGGTTTGCATACAATTATTTTTTCAAAGGAATAAACTCTATCAATCAGAAGCATTTAAAGTATTTCCACTAATTTCATGGTCACCTCAAAACAGTATACTGCACAGTGTGTATTCTTGTGTTATTGATGGTAGTGATAATGATGATAAGCTTTTAAAATGTCTAGAGAATAATCAAATCTTTCCTCTCTTTATTCTTTCCTACCAATCTATTCTATTCCAAACAGTCTTAAAATAAAATATGATGGATATCAGAACTTCAGTCTTCACTGGAAAAACATAAAAGGAAAACTATTACCAATTTATTTGGAAGTTTTAAGACTATTCCAAACCTCTTTAACAGATTTGCGAAACTATGCATAAATATTCCAACACATGTGCTCAATTGTCATTGTGCCTTTACTCAGTGAATGGATAAAGGCCCCTGGAGTGTGGGCATTAATTAGGTAATGTTCAATCAGTAGAGAGGAGAAGCAAAACATTTCCTAACTTTGTGTGTGTAAGGAAGACCAGCCCTGAGCTAACATCTGTCGCCAATCCTCCTCTTTTTGCTGAGGAAGACTGGCCCTGGGCTAACATCCGTGCCCATCTCCCTCTACTTTATATTTTCTCTCTCTTAATAGTAAGAAATATACTTATTTCACCTGAGAATTAAAAAACTTTAGATGTGAGCCTAAAATATGAAAGGAAGTATATAGTTTTCCAAATTATTTTACAGGTATGTAGTAAAAAATTTGAAGAGATGAGATTGAAGAGAGTCTGGAGAAGAATACTACTATAGAATGGAAGCTCCTAGAGAACAGGGTTCCTTTGAACCTAGAGTAAAATCTTATAAGTGAATCTCCGCTTTTTAAGCCGAGCATGTAAGCCTGAAAGACACATGAAATACTAGAAGTTTAAAAAAACAGTCTAATATTCCACTGTAAACATTCCATAGTAATTCAGTTTTTTGGGAGTTAAATAATGTCCCCTAGGATGGCAATGGATGATCCAAATCGTTCTCTACAGCACTGAAAGAATATTTTTTGCCACAACAATGTTGCATAATATTCACACAAGCTCTAGGTTGTACAGCCATAAGCTGTGTAGCTCATGAGTCTCTTGGCTAGCAGTTAGGGATAGGTATGGATGGAAGGTCTGTTTTGTCTTGGCTGAGGTGACTTAAGTACTTGAGTACCTGCTGGGAAAACTAGGACACTCATCTCTGCTCCGTGTGTCTCTCATCCTCCAGTAGCCAGCCAGGGCACCCCTCATGACACCGGGAGAAATACAAGAGGACAAGTAGAAAAACTCAAGGCCTCATGAGTCAGCTTGGACCTGACAGAATGGCACTTCCACCTCATTCATCAGCCAAGCTAGTCAAATGACCAAGCCCCACCCACATAAAGCGTGCCCTGTAAAATTACATAGCAAAGATCATGGTTACAAGGAGGAAAGAAAAATTGCAATCAGGGCCATTTTTGCCATCCACCTCAGATGTATACAGGATTACGTTGCTTTTCCTTATTACTTTTACAGAACAGTGAAATCTCAGATAGTTTGCCTGGGTGTTAGCTTGGACACATTTTTAACAGCTTTGAGTTAAACTGACCATTTCCTAAATGTTCTTATCCCAGGGGAAAAAAAAAAAAAACAACTTCACTTTATATAGAATCAGGAATTTCCAAGCTATACAATTCAATATTCTGAATAACTAAAATGTCTTCTACCCTGCTTAGAAAAGAGGAAAAAGAAAGACCTCACAAGGTAGATGTTGCCTAGGGTCAATTTGACTATTCTTCCTACTTTTTATATTTGCTGTATGTAATACCTTCTGATTACATACATGGTCCTTTTTTTCGTGCTTATCTATTAATATACTGAGTATGTATTACAACTATAATAGACAGAAAAAGTATGGGAAAATAATCAGGAGATGAAAATGAGTTAATTTTAACACCAAACCTAAGTCCTCATATCCCTGAAAGAATTTCTTAAAATGAATGAGCTTTCATTTTATCTTCTCTGTCCTAAGACATATTAATTCATACAGCATATTAGCAGGGCAAGAGATAACACATTTTGTGACTAAATGGTAACTTAACAGAAAACTGTGAGTTATGAGGAAAACCCCAGAAAAGGGGAGAGTTCTATATGTATTTATGGATACCACAGTAATCTCACTGGTTGGCAAAAAGAAAAAAATTAGTAAATTATTGCTTTTTAATCTCTAGATAGGAAAAGCTTTATATGATATCAGTTAAGAAATGTTAACAAAACAAGAGAAATGGTGTATTCACATAGGGCAAACGATTACCAAATTTACTAAGTGGCCTAATTAGAGTCGGGTGGAGATATGGCCTTTGTCTATGCAAATATTTAAGGCAATTTTAAGAAAAATCATTGACATTAATCTTGAAACTCAATATTTCACAGAATATGCTACTGAAATATAATATAGTCCTAATGATGATAGTGACAACAGCATATTTTCCCTCCGGTATTCTATTCCTCCAATCGAGCAATAATTGGTTAAAGCAACAAGCTCATGATAGTGCATCATCATTCATTTTCCCCAGAAAATACACTCTTTTCTAGTCTCAATGTCCAGTCTTAAGCACCGTTAACATTACACCATTCTATGAACACATATTTGATGCCTTCTACATGAAAAGCACATTTTATCCTGACTAAGCGTTTGGGACAAAAAAGGGAGGGGGGTGGGGATAAGAAATGGCCTCCCCCAAGTTGCTGACAAAATATTAAGAGAAATAAGACATGTATGCAAATAACTGGAAGATAAATGTCTATTCTTCATAAAAGAGAACAGATAAAGTGGTCTGGGACTTCAGAGGAGGTTCGTCATACCACAGCACATCAAAGCCACAATTGGTTGCCTTGAAAAACAAGGAACATGATTCTGTCACTTAAAGAACAAGTGTTTTTAAGTATCCTCTACGGCCTCCAGAAATGTGCTAACAACTGTTATAGAAAACAAAACAAAAAGACAAACAGAGTGACGGCCCTCCACGATTTGTCTCTAGTCACCTAGAGAAAGACTTGATGCAGTACAGCATGCAAGTGCATTAGGGCGAGAGAAAAAGAGATCCCTGGAGCCTGGGAGGAAGTACTTCTGGAAGAAATGAAACCCAAAGTGAGGCTGGAAAGATGAGGGAAGACAATGGCCGTGAGGTCAAGGCTAGGGCACCAGCAGAGGTGCGGAGTCCATAATGAGCATTTGTGTTCCTGGAAGAGTAAGCAGACACCTTTATTTCTATAAACTTCTTTTTGAAGGAAATAACAATGGGAAAAAATTTATTATAATAAGGGGAAAAGGCAGACAAAAAGAGACAGAGTTTGAATAGTGAAATTTGTTTCAAAATGCAGTCAGGAGGTGTTGTAGTGTCACAAACAAGTCAAAATTTGTTTGGCAGTTAAATGCCGGATAGATTGGAAGAGGCAGAGATTCTGCTTCTCTCTACAGAATTGTAAAACTGTTCTTTGAGTCACACGACATTGCCAGGATGGATGTGATAACAGTGCTTTGGCAGCTACGTTCCCCTCTTGCCTCTGTTCTTGCCTTGAGGAGACACTGTTACACTGATGGCCAAACTAAGTACTTCCACCGGGCACAGAAGCACTGAAAAAACAGCAGCAACAGCCACAAAATGTTAAGGAAAATAGGTAGTTTCTTTTTCATTTCTAAACCGTGATGAATAGCATTATATTAAAATTTTTGCCTCATTCCCTGTAGCTTGAGCCATCTTTCCTTGCCAAGGGGACAATATTTAAGAGAAATTTAAAGAAGGTATGCTCGGTCCCCTCCTCTTTTCAAAGCACCACCACTATCACCATTACCTCACCTCCACTGGGGGTAATCCTGGGAGCTGAACTGTTCACTTGCTCACCCTACTCTTCCTTCTTCAGTGATGGCACAACTCTGGGGGGAAGGAGACAGATGTTTGATTTTTGGTAGGTTTTCTCTGTAAAGAGTCCATAGGAGATGCCACTTCTGTTGTGAGAGTCTTAATGCTAGCAAGCTTTAACAAGGAGCACTCAACAAGCTAAAATGCCCTATTTATCTACCCACGTTCATTTTTAAAAAAACATTTATTTTTTATGTGCAGAAACCTGCTTAAAAAAATGTTTAAAATCTTATATTTTTCAAAATGTGTTTGTACTAAAAATTTATTAAGTCATTTTGACCATTAGAAAACATTACGGGTTTTAATTAAAATTTTGGAGAGACCAAGGTGAGACAAGATGAGAGAGAAAGCAAGCATGCCTGGTGCAACTTGTTCTCCACCTATTCAAGGAACAGAGCTCCTAAGGAATTAAAAAATCCCCCTTATTTGTCTCAAAAATTTGTTTTCCTGTTGGCTCATAAGAGCAGAAAAAGCTGCCTTTTTGGATAAGTGCAAATTCATAAGCTAAAAGGTCACTACTTCTGTCATTTAATTCATTTGAAGGAGAATGCTCCAATTAAAGTAGGAATGGTTCAGACTTTTTTCAGAGTCGGGAAACATTAGCCTGAGACCCATCCACCAGATTAAGTGTGGAGCGCATAATTAACCAATTAAGTACTCATTTCCAGGGAAGCACCCAGCTGAAGTCCAAAAGCAAGGAAAAGCTATTCAGCAGGCTTTCCCTCTGTATTAGACACTATAAGTTGATTGGAGAGTTCTGAGTTTGTGTCAGAAGACTTGATGCCGGCTCTGATATCAGGTCCCCCACGTTAAACGCAGCATATATGGGGATAAAACCAAAAGCACTCATCTTCTTTCCCTGCTTCTCTAAGTTATAGTCACATACAAGAATCAGTCTTTGTATGCCTGAACTTCACAAGGCAAATAGAAGTTACAAATTGTTCAAAGCCCAGGGAAACTGATATCCAGAGAATGTCAAGAAACTAAAGCTTCCCAGACCTCAACCCCTTGGCTTCCTGGCCCCAGAATCCACTGTCCACCACAGAGCCAGACAATCAAGGATGCCCAGCTGCAATTCCCTTGTCTCACCACCATCCTCCCCGTGAGCAACCTCACAAGGCCAAATGCAGGCTGATGGGAAAGCGCCACAGGCTCCCCCTCCCTACAAGCAGCTACATTCCTCCCAACCTTTAAAACCCTTTGCCTCCCATCTTTCGGGGAGATGGGACAAATATGAGGGCTCACTCTGGTCTCCCGGCTGACATCACCGGAAATAAAAACTCTTTCCTTGCCATAAGCCTGGAGTTCCAGTTTTTATTTTGGCCCCTCTTGTCCGGCAGGTAAAGAATGTGAGTATGTGTCTGGGAACAGACTTACAGAAGAAATTCTTTTGTTATGTAGAATTTTAAGCTATATTATATTGTTAATGTTGTCTCTAAATAAATCTAAACCTAAATGGGCCTCTTTTATTTATGCAGAAATTTATCTAAATAATAGGTATTTGTTAAATTAAGTAAAAAGTAGTAGTATTTTTATCATCTCAAATGTTACAAGGCTAAGTGGCTCCACAATGTTGAGCAAAATCATCGACTTTAAAGATACAGGCTGATCAGCAAAAAGCACTCCATTGTTTTCTGGTAACCGGTGAATGGAAACTGCTCTTCAACTGGGAAAAGAAGTAGTGTGCTTTTAGAAACTAATACCTGGGTTGATATAAACTGAAGAAGTCTAAACTTCAGCAGCATGCAAAGAAAATATAATTTTTATTAGAATATCATGGAGAGATATCAATAATTCACTATATCTTATGTCTAACTTCTTTGAAGTTTTCAAAAGTGATTAAAAATAATCAATAATGTTTCAAAATATTTACGCTGATTCCCAAATACCGTTTTCCATCAGATGTTGCCTTTTCTGCAACCAACTCATCAGCTTCACTCTCTGAACCTCCGTGACTAAAACGATCAGTTGATTACTGATTAATGTACTTGTCATCACTACGATTTCTTGAATTGTTGCCATCTTTAATGGTAGTCTCATTTTTTTCCCCAAAGGTCCTTGCTGTCCTGATAAATACACTTTACTGGTATGGCTTTGAATTACCACGAGCAATGCAAATTTGACTAATGCTCCCACCTTTGAACTTGCACATTTACATTCTTTCAAAAAGAGTAAAACGTTGCAGAAACAGGGATCTAAACAGAAAATAATTTGAATATGGCAAAGGGATTAGGATTGTAACCACAGGACCAGGAGCAGAATTTGCCGCCCCAAAATATGCCTCTTTGGCATAAGAATTATTTTAGGCTGATTATTTTTAAGAAACAGCAGACACAGGGAAAGCTCTGAAAAACCTAGTAGAAATTACCCTTTTGTAAGGGAAATTTATGTTTATAAGAGAAATCTCCATTTGCAAGGGTGCCTCCCTCTCTGTGCAAGGAAGGGGAGGATGACTCTAAATCTCTAGGAATTCTTGTCAATAGAGAAGGCAATGACTTAAATCTGCATAACAACTTTACCATTGTTTACTGTGCTTTTCCTGGTAATCTCCCATCACTGACATTGTAGCAACAGGATCTTAGAAGCTATTTTTCATGGGCAGCAAGCCAGCCAGGAGCATGTGCAGAAGAGAAAATTTTGATCTGCCAATCAAAACTCATCCTCCCAGTGCTTCTGCATACCAGCCTGCCCTCCCTGATCCCTTAAACTTTACCCCATACCCTGGATGGGGGAGACAGGGTTGAGAGCCTGTCCTTCTGTCTACTTACCATTGATTGCATAATAAACTACTTTTTTTCTCAAAGACCCCTGTACCGCGGTAGCAGCTTCTACGCGCTTCCGGTGGTGAGCCCTTGCTCCGTAACAGAATCATGGGCAATTAACTAATGAAAGCTCTACTGTATTCTCTTGTTTATTAATATCTTCCTTCTCTTACATAAACTGCCTCACACTTACATGGATTTTATTCTCTAAACAGCTTCTTCTATACATAGTGATACAACACTTTATTAATTAGAATGCAACAAAATTTACTGCAGCTTTACTTATAACTCCTAACTGTAGCCTGATAAAATTGTCAAATAATATATTTAGATTATAAAAACATGCTTGTTGACAAAGATATTAGGTTTGCCATTAGGTGTGTAAAATAATTTTGTAAAAAGCACAACACAAACTTGAATGATTGACTGCACAAAGATTTGCTTAATAGTCCCAGAGTAGTTCAAGAAACATCAGAAAAGTTTGTGAGAAAACCATAAGCAAAAGTTGCCTCTAATTTAAGATAAATAAAAACATAAGCATTTTCATTTCAAAATATCCCTTTTTATACATGCTTTCCTCATGTCTTCTTAGAATGTTTACAATCTAAAAATAGACACTACTTGGTTAAATCTGTTTCTCCTAGATATCGGCTATTTCTTAGAGGTTCAATACATGATCATTGACAATGATATGATCTACTCATTTTCTTGAAGTGCTTGAGTTTTGATACTCATTTCTCTGGATACACACTGGATATAATTCAAGTTTGCAAACATCAGATGACTCTGGAAATATTCACGCTCAGTCTCCCAGATCCCTGGAGCAGCAGAAGTCCTAACAGCGGAAAGAGTAAAGCACAAGAAAGCCACCTGGGGAGCAGTGCGGTTTGTTAGGTCTATGTAGTTACAGCCTGAGTAATTGCAGGGTGCTTGCTACGGGAGCAATTTAGTTTTCTAGGTCTCTGGAGCCCTGAAACAAGCAATAGATCAGACTAGCCACCAAGGAAAGAGCTTATGTTACACAGCCCCACATATGGCAAGAAAGGCAAAAACAACCAAGGATGGGTATCAATCTCTTTTATGAGCTCCATTGGAAAACCAAAGTAACATCATATCGTACAAGACTAAGTGACCCACCTTGGGAGAAATGCAATTGTACCAATTCTTTGAAGCATGAAAACAGATCAATGGATCTTTGGTTGAGCGATACGTGGCTTCTAAGTATACTGTTGGGAGAAAGATGTCTCATCCAAGAGTGAAATGTTTTGCACCATTATTTTCTAGGTTGAGCTGTGGAAACAAGGCTGTTCTAGTTTATTCTCTCTGTGGTAGGTTTAAACAGAATATTTGCTGGTTTACTAATGTTTGGTATTTTGTTGCTAATGTGTCAGTATTCTTTCCAAAAGACACTCTCTTCATTTAAGAAATACCATTTTTATAAAGGGATTGAGTCTATCCAATACTTAGCATTGAGTCACTTCAACTGAGGAATCCTGCATCTAAAATTCATCTTCTTACAGAGAATGACTGTGCTCTAGTCCTCTGTACCAGGCAGTAATGTCTCCAATCAAAAAAAATCAAACAAGTGAAAAATGGGTAAGATGAAAATAAATTTTATCTGAAATTGGTCCCAATGATTACGTTTTGGATTTCATAACCACAAGGACTTTATAAAAAGAATAAACTCTCCTACTGTAATTGTGTAAGCACTGGCCAACTAGAGTCAGTTTGAACAGACCTCATCTCTTATCAACAGAGTGATTAAGAATTGCTTTTCAGAAAACTTGCAAAGTCATACAGCCAGAGCATGTGCAGAAGAAGAAATCTTGACCTGAAATGACCATGGAACCAAAGATTCTCCTCCCCATGGAGCCAAAGGACCAAGAAATGACCAGAACATGAAAGTCAGACTCTCATCAGAAGTGAGGGATCCATCATCCAGGAGGATCCAGTGTTAAAACCCCTTCCCCACCTCACCATAAACGTTTAGAACCTTACCATAAATGCTTCAAGCCCACCGATCAAAACCTGTTCCATCAGCATTTTCACATGACAGCCTGTTCTCCCTAACCTCTTAAATTTTGCCCCAAATCCTAAATTGGGGACACAGATCTGAAGGCATATGCCTCCTAATTCCTCGTAGATCAATTTAGCAATAAAGTTGTTTACTTTTCCCAAGCCTGATGCCATAATTAATTAGCTTTTATATACTCATCGAGTAAGAGAACCTCATTTTGTGTGGTAACAAATTTTGGTGACCACGAAGGGACTGCCCACCCAAGGCTCTGGAGCTCCTGGTGAGGTGTGGGTCTTTTCATCAACCCTAAGTGGCCACTTGGACAATTTTGTCTAGCGGCTTGGCTGATCAGATTCCTATTTCCTGCTGTGGTGCTCCAGGCCACAAGGCATTTTTTTTTTTTTTTCTTTTGAGAGAAGAAACAGCTCCTGAATCAGATGTCTTTTGGGTGAGTGACCTGATTGAAATGCACCTGTGCCTAAAATTGTCTAATATCTCATCAGGATTGGGGTTAGAGTCCCCACTGGGGAGATTTTTGGCAGGTTAAAGTCCCAAGGCTAGAATTGTGGGTTCAAAGGAGACAAAATAAAAGAGTTACCGCCACTGGAGCACTCAAAGGATCAAGTTAGAGGCCTGAATTCTGAGTTAGAGTCCTAGGATATTGGATTTCTTTCTCTGTTCATGTTTGTCTGTGACTGGCTGTGTTATTTGTTAAAATTGGCTGCTTGGGGACTGAGTTTCTTGTTGACCATAACAAATTCCCTTTTTAGATTAATCTTATGAGGGTCTTCTGACTCTGAAGAAAAGAGACACTGTTCCATCTGGTCCTTTGGGACATTCCCAGGTGATTGGGGATTTCATGGAAGTGTTGGGGTGTCTGCCCATGATGTGCAATGGCCTTACAGGGACACCCTTCTGAAGAACATATCTTATTGGGCCTCATTGTTCATGGTAAAGCAGTCAGCTGTGTTGGCTTGTTCAGGGCTCAATCACTTGAACTTTGTGGGTGCAGAATACATAAGGGAGAAAGCCAAGCCCTTGGTTATTCTTAGGGGAGCTGTTCTCACAAGCACACTGTCAGATCTTACACACCATTCCCTAGAAAGACCTTGTTTGTTGTAGCCACCTTGATAAAATCCCCCCTAAAATGAGAAATAAAAATGGTGTACTAGAATTAAGCCCACTAGGACACATTCTTCAAAATTGGGCAACATTCAGCTATAAGCCCATGAAGAAAAAGAAAATGATTTTCTTTTGTAATACAGTCTGGCCCCAATATGCAATGGGTCAGATGAGATAAGGCCCCCAAATGGGTCTCTGAACTATAATACCATCTTGCAATTAGACCTAGTCTGTAAAAGAGAAAAAAATAATGGGACGAGATCCCTCATGTACAGTCTTTTATGTCTTTATATCAAAATAAGAATTTGGAAAAAAGATGTAAGATTATGGTTCAAAGGGAGGATCCACAGAAAAAAACCTGTTCTCCCAGAATCAAAGTCAGATGATGACCTTCTCTTTCCTCATTTGCCGTCCCCTACAGTGCCTCTATGGTATGCTGTTGGAGGTGCAGTTGGAGATGACCAGGAAGGGCATAATGACCTCCCTGGAAGCCACTAGCTCAGCTTTACACCCCCTTTACCTAATAGTCAGACAGGCATAGTCTCCCCTCCTCATACCCATCAGGGTACTCAATTCGGCCCAGGGAATGCTGCACCCGGCAGGGCAATTCCTACTCAGACAAGTTCCTGCAGGTCTTGATGACCAAGGCCAACCCAGAGGGTTTTTGTAAGTGCATACTCCTTTTTCAACTTTGGACTTATACGACTGGAAAAATAACATGCCTAGTTATCGAAATGATCCCCGAAAGATGGAAAGTTTATTTCCATCCACCTTTGCTACTCATGACCCCAACTGGGCTGACATTCAGGCCCTTATGAACACCCTCCTCACCCCAGAGATGTGTAGGGTGATACTGGATGAAGCTCATCAGGAGGCCAAGAAACTTCATGAGGTACAACCTAACAATTTAATCAGGGCTCCAGCGGTACAGGCCACACCTGCAGTTGACTCTGACTGAGACCCCAGTGACCCTGGAGGCTGGGCAGGGTTAAAGCATGTTTAATAACTGGAATGCAGTGGGGGGGGGGTCCCAAAACTGAAGAGCCTAAATAAGGTCCAGGAGGTACAACAAGGATCAAAAGAATATCCTTTGACCTTTCTAGAGAGAGTCTATGAAGCCTACAGAAAGTATGCTGACATTGACCCAGAGCATCCGGATAGCATGAGGCTGATCAATATGAACTTTATTATCCAGAGTGCCCCTGATATACAGAAAAAGTTGCAAAAATTGCTAGGGGGATTAGGGATGCCCATGTCACAGCTTGTTGAGACTGCTTTTAAGGTGTTTAACAGCTGTCACCAGGAACAAAAGAAACAAAAACAGTGGGAGAAGCAAAAGCAAGCCACTCTCAGTTGCAGCCCTCAGTCACAATCTTCCAAGGCCAATGTGAAAAGACAGACAGCCAAGGGGATGACCCCTGGGGCCCCAGCCTTCCAACTGCAAGAGATACTCATGCCTGGGGCCAAGACAATGTGCCATTTGTAAGCAGCAGGGACATTGGAAGCCAGAATGTCCCAACCTTCCTCTGCAGGGAAGAAAAGGCTTGCCTGAAGGCCTCCAGCAAGATGCCACAGCTCACAGACAATGACCAGGAATGACAGGGACCCGGGACTCCTCTAGACTTCACCAGCTCCACTGACATTTCCCACAAGGAATCCCAGGTAACAATAGCAGTGGGAAAGAAACTTATAGACTTTCTAATTGACACTGGAGCTACTTATTCTGTACTAAACACCAGGCAGGGACCCCCTCCCCCAAGACCACATCCACTACTGGTGTCTCTGGGGAAGTCTCTCATAAACCTTTCCTACAACCACTCCAGTGTCACACAGGGAAAACATATCTAAAGCACAGCTTTCTGTATGCACCTGAGTGCCCTATCTCATTGTTGGGATGAGGTCTACTAATGAAATTAAATTCCCAAGTGACTTTTTCACCAGAAAATGTAGACATTAAAGTCCTCCCAGATCAAGCAGTGCTGTTGCAACTGGGAGATGAGCCTCAATCATCGCCCAATGGGGCACCAATGACCCAGAAGTTCCTGAAGAAATTCTGCAAAAGGTAAGAGCAGATGTTTGGGCTGACAGGAGGCCAGGAAGAGCCAAGACAATTGTGTTGTTTCAATAGTAGTTAAACTCTGCCCAGATGCCAAGACTCCAAACTGGAAGCAACAGCCTTTGAAGAGACATGCAGAAGAGGGTATAAAGCCTCTGATAGCCACCTTTCTTTTTTTTTTTTTTTTTTTTGTGGGGAAGACCAGCCCTGAGCTAACATCTGTTGCCAATCTTCCCCTTTTTGCTGAGGAAGACTGGCCCTGGGCTAACATCCGTGCCCATCTTCCTCCACTTTATATGGGACGCCGCCACGGCATGGCTGACAGGCAGTGCGTCGGCGGGCGCCCGGGATCCGAACTCGCGAACCCCGGGCTGCCAAGCGCGGACTAAACCGCTGCGCCACCAGGCGGCCCTGATAGCCACGTTTCTTAAAAGCCAGTTAACTTGACCTTGTCACTCTCCATACAACACTCCCATCCTGCAGTGCAAAAACCTGGGACTGGAGACTGTTGTTTTGTCTGGCAGGTTTTGACTGCCATTAACCAAATTGTAGAGGATATACATCCGGTGGTACCAAATCCTTGTACCTTGCTTATAACTTTATCTGGAGACTTCTGCTGGTTTACAGTTCTGAACTTAGCGAATGCCTTTTATTGCATACTCCTAAGTCCTGAGTCCTAGGAACTGTTCGCCTTTGAATGGGATGATCTGGAGACTGACATAAAACAACCATATTGCTGGATGGTACTTCCACAAGGATTTAAAATGTCCCCACCATCTTCAGGGAAGGCTTAGCCAAGGACTTGAGGGGTCTCCAGCTAAGTGAGGGAGTCTTACTCCAATATGTGGATGACATACAGATAGCTTCAGACCAAGATAAAATCCTTACTTTAAACTTTCCGGCAGGAAGAGGACATAAAGTCTCTAGGAGAAAAACACGAATTTCTCAACCAGCTGTAAAATACCTAGGGTTTAAGTTATCAAAAGGACAAAGAAACTTGCTGCCAGATTGAAGGGAGGCATGAGTTGGGGTGGCTGTGCCCACACGAGAAGACAATTGCAAGGATTTTGGGGAGTGGTTGGGTTTTGCTATATTTGGACTCATGGCCAAACCCCACATCAGGCTCTTAGAGGAAATGACAATGAGCCTTTAAACTGGGCTGCAGAATGCCATAAGGTGTTTCATACCAACGAGGAAAACCTTTTAATAGCCCAGCACTTGCTCTCTCAAACACTACAAAGCCATTTGATCTTTTGTCCACAAAAGTCAGGGTGTGAGCCTTGGAGTGCTAACTCGGAATTTAGGTGCTGTCAGAAGGCCAGTAGCTTACTTTTTCAAACAATCGGATGTCATAACTCAAGGGTGGACAGTTTGCCTCCGGGCTGTAGCCTGACCTGTGACCTTTTAGAAGAGGCTGAAAAATTTGCCCCGGGCCAGCCTACTACTATGTACACTCCACACTGTGTGCGACCTCTACTTGAACAAAAGGGTAGATATTGGCTTACTTCAGGGAGACTGGGAAAATATCAGGCAGTACTACTGAACAACCCAAATGTAAAATTAAAGGCAGTGTCCACCCTAAATCCAGCCACTTTGCCTCCCACTGTGACAGGAGAACCTGTCCATGATTGTATACAAATAATTAAAGAAGTTTATTCTAGCAGACCTGACCTGACTGACCAGCCATTAGAGAATCCAGATATGGAAATGTTTACCGATGTGAGCAGCTTCTTGGACCTTGGAGTTTGAAAGGCCAGGTGTGCAATAGTTGCTCATCAGGAAGTCCTAGAAGCAGAAGCCTTTCCTCCAGGTACATCTGCTCAGAAGGCAGAACTCATAGCCCTCACGAGAGCCCTGCATCTTGGAGGTAAGAGAAGGGTAACCATTTATACTGTTTCTAAGCACACCTCCTCTGTCGTGCATGCACATGGGGCCATATGAAAAGAGAGAGATGTCTACTAGCTTCAGGAAGAAAAGAAATTAAACATGTGGAAGAGATACTGGCCTTATTAGCTTCTGTTATGATGCCAGAAAAAGTGGCCATAATACATTGCCCGGGCCACCAAAAGACTGATGGTCACGTAGCTAAAGGAAGTAATTAGGCTGATTAGGCTGCAAAACAGGCAGCGAGAACCAAAAA
Organism: Tapirus indicus; assembly: GCA_031878705.1. NCBI lineage: Eukaryota > Metazoa > Chordata > Mammalia > Perissodactyla > Tapiridae > Tapirus > Tapirus indicus. The sequence continues at coordinate 8,353,042 of CM062918.1, forward strand.
CCCAAATTCTAAGGCCCTAGCACTCATCCTGAGTATGGATCTGTCCCTGTTTGAGCCTCAGGATTCAGAAATGGATTTAAACAGAACAGAGGAATGGGGATTTCATACTGACTCTCAAGGCTTAGATGGTGATCACTACCAAACAACTAAAGAAGGCTGGATTTGTAATGAACAGGGGCTAGTGCTTATACCCAAGCACTTAACGGAAAAAAGCCATTACCTACATCAAGGAACCCTTTGTGGGAGAGACACAACCTATCATTGGCTACCAAAGTTTATTGTTGGTCCACAAATGAAAAGACTATTGAAAAGGCAGTACAAAATTACTAGATTTGTGCCAGAAACAATGCCCAAACTGGGCCACTGCCAATAATCAAAGCGGTGCAAACCCAAGGGACAGAACTGGGAGATGATTGGCAAATAGACTTTATGCCAAGAACCATGGAAAATTATAAATATTTGCTGGTATTTGTGAACATCTTTACAGGATGGGTCAAAGCTTTTACATGCAGGTCAGAAAAGGATTCTCAAGTAACAAAGGGCTTACTAAAAGAAATTATCCCACATTTTGGGCTGCCTCTTTCAATTCAAAGTGACAATGGAGGAGCTTTCATAGCTAAAGTAACACAGAGGTGCCTGGAGCACTTGGAACACAATGGAAGTTACATGCTTCATGGAGACCTCAGTCTACAGGAAAGACTGAAAAGATGAATCATACCTTAAAGAAAACAATTGCCAAAATATGTCAGGAAACCAACCTAACATGGGATGAGGTCTTGCCAGTTGCCCGGCTTAGGGTAAGAGTAGCCGGTAGAAGTAGGCTTCAACCGAGCCCTTATGAAATGTTGCATAGGAGACCCTTCCTTAAGACTAAGTATTATTGCAATCTTGAAAATGGTCCCATTGTAAAAGAATTGGATGCCATAAAATGTGTACAGTCTCTAGGTGCTACTTTATCTGCTATACATAAATATGATTCTAGCCAATTAGTGCTTCCTACCAACACTTTCCCTGCGTTGCATACGCCTGGGGGACTGGGTCCTCCAGACTTGGAAAAGTCCACAGTGTGAGAACCACATGAAACCTAAGTGAATGGATCCTCTGAAGTCATTCTGGTTATACATTCTTCAGTAAAATTAGATGGAGTTAAACCTTGAATACACCACTCAAGTGTAAAATAGTACCCATTTAAAAGCCAGGATCCCCCTTGTCCCCTTTATAATTCTCAAACAGGTAATGCCCTTCATGGACAACAGAAAATGGAAGGATCAACTCATCCAAACATTGGCTGGCCATGGAGGCCTACAGCCAGTATTTCTACCAAAGAGTATTCCTGTGAACCTCTAACTGATCTTAAGTTACTTTTCAGAAAACGCAAGAAAAACAGGAAACTCTTGGATCTCCAGGTACCGGGCTGAATGGGTTTCAACTCCCTTTCTGACACCGGAATTTGGCTGACCAACACAAATATCATCAAACCAGGATGAGAAGAAGATAGCATCTGCTGTAGATAGCTGATCCAAGACTCTGGACTAGGCCTGTATCCCTAACCTTGTATCTCCTCATTTAAATCCGCATAACATTCAAACCCGACATAATTGCTACAATAATTGATTTCTAGATTGCCTTACCTTTTTACCTATCCCAATACCTTACTTCTCCCAAATTCTATAAGATAGCTTAGAACCTGATTACAAAACCCTTTTGATTAATCACAAAAATTTCATTTAAGATTTTCCTGATACTATGTTTGTTTTTTCAGTCCATATCTGAATGGGCCTCTGATGGAAATGTTTTTTTTACAACGGGCACATTCCTTTGCCACACACCAAAGTCAGTCCAATTGTTGGATATGTGGCCAACTTCCCCTTTCTAGTACATCTGGGTTACCTTGGTGGGTTTCTCCCTTACAAGGTAAGGATTGGAATGCTTTAAAGCAATTTATTATGATGGAAAGACCTAGCTCCAGTGTTCATAGTATGTCCAATATTACTAATTATGATCCTGAAACATGGCCAATAGCCCATACTGTTAATGATATAGGGCATGGCTACTCTTTCTCTCTTTTATTGGGATCATACAATTATCCCAACAACTTGCAAATAAATAAGATAGATATTACTGTGAGAAGATGGAAGGTTTTATACAAATTTGGGATGAATATGTTCGGCTTCCTCTTCATCATGGATCTTTGAACACACTAGCACCTTTATGTTGGGAACAAAGAAATCATTCCAGACAAAATCTACCAAATTGCACTTGAAATATGGGATGGATATCCCCCGAGTCATGTCAAGATACTATCATACTTAAAGAAAGTGTTGGTTTGGAAGAGACTGGTCTCAACTGCCAGGCATTTACTGGGTGATTCCTAAAGGAACTCAACAGTTGTGTAGAACCAACTTCTGGCCTTGGCTACCACCCAGATGGCTAGGTGCAGATCCACTGCAACCTGGATTTCCCTTGGTTGCAGGGAAGGACTCATCATGCACTAACATCCGTTGCCAATCTTTCTCTCCTTAAGGCCAGATGGGCTCATTCAGTGTTCCACTGGCATGACCACCTCGTGGCTATATTTGCTCCTTCCTTGGGGCTAGAAGATGTAATATCACATACAGAAGCTCTGACTACACTTACTCAACAAGCCCTCAATGATAGTCAAGCAAGAATAGCCTTGTTAAGTCCAGAAGTGTCTTTAATGAGAAAGGCTGCCCTTTAAAATAGAATGGCCTTAGATATTCTAACAGCATCCCAAGGTGTTATGTGTGCAATCATTCTAACTGAATGCTCTGTCATTATACCTGATGAATCTTCCAATGTGTCATTTCTGCTAAAGCACATGAGAAAGTAGGTGAATGCCTTCAGCAATCCCACACCTAGTCTTGATTTATTTGGTTGGTTTTCCTCAGGTATTGTTTCCTTTCTGTGATCTGGATTACAATTCCTATTTCTATTACCCCTTGGAATTCTTGTATTAATTACAGTATTCAAACTGATTAGTGTTTTCTTTACTCGGTGTTGTAAGACTGGTATGCAAGCTAAAGCAATGATGGCTCAACAAGTTGAGATGGTTGATCAATTTTACAACTCTAGATGAATTTCCTTTTCTGACAAAGACTACTTCTAATAAAACTTAAGAACTCATTTTAAAACAATAATTGTAAAGATGGTAAGCATAAAGAGTCATAAAAAGTGCATGTACAATATTTGTGCAACAATCTAAAATTAATTGAAAAACAGGAAAAGCTTCCTCTGTTAATATGTATATATCTATGATTGTCCACTATTTCCCCCCAATGTGCATAAATAGGCAAGTCAATGGTAAAAGGCCTAGCACTGAGGGACCTGATGGACCCAGGGAAGGCAGCAATCACCCCAGTGCTGAGGGACAATATTTTGATCATCAATGCTTTCTATCAAAAGATTATCAATCAAGGAGGGGAAAACGATAAATCAATGGAAAGCAACAGGATATATTAGAATACATGAGGGAGCCATTTGGTTTAAAATTAATTTAGCCAATTTTGCTTTTACAAAAAGGCCTGATATGGCCTGTTGGGCACACATTGTACATCGGCTTTAAACATTTACAATGTCCCAAACCTAAGAGAGAGATGTTGCCTTGTCACCCACATTGGCATCTCTTTATAAATAAGGATTTCTTCTCAGTGGGGCATAGCTGTACTTACTAACAGGTCCTTTGGAGATGGCCTTTTCACATCTTCTTTTTGGGTTCATGCTTCTCAATTCTTTTGTCAAGTCTATTCCCAGAGACCCAAGGATACCAATCCCTCCAGAAAAATGCTCTGGAAATTGTGAGTAGTTACAGTTAAAAGCTGGTCATTCCTCAAGTCCTTGTTAAGCCTATGCCCCTTACCAGCAAGAAGCAGCTAGAGTAGCCATCACCCTATTCCCTCAAGATTGAGGAATGAACAACAAAAAGGGGGAATTTGTAACCATGGGTGCACTAAAGCCAGTTTGAACAGACCCCATCTCTTATCAACAGAGTGATTAAGAATTGTTTTTCAGAAAACTCGCAAAGTTGTGTAACCAGAGCATGCACAGAAGAAGAAACCTTGACCTGAAATGACCATAAAATCAAAGATTCTCCTCCCCACAGGACCAAAGGACTGTGACATGACTGGAACTTGAACGTCGGACTCTCATCAGAAGCAAGGGGCCCAACATCCAGGAAGACCTGGTGCTAAAACCCCTTCCCTACCTTGCCATAGATATTTAAAACCTTATCATAAATGTTTAGAATCTTACCATAAATGCTTAAAGCCCACCAAAACCCATCCTGCCAGCGTTTCCATGTGGCAGCCTGTTCTCGCTAATCTTTTAAGTTTTGCCTCAAATCTTGAAACATGGAAACAGATCTGAGGGCACATGACCCCTGTCTCCTTGCAGATCAATCTAGCAATGAAGCTGTTTTCTTTGTTCAAAGCTGATGCAATAACTAATTGGCTTTTATAAGTGCATTGGGTAGGAGAACCCCATTTTTTGTGTGGTAACAATTGCATTAAAGTCATTGCAACATGCAAACATGGGGGGGAAGCTGAAGGCCCAATAAAATTAGCAGAGAAGTAATTTTATCTCTCTTCTCCACTCAAAGCCATGATTGAGGGCAAAAAGAATGTTAAACATTGTTCTGTCCCCTGAGATAATTAGCAAGCTTTACGTAAAATTCCAGAGACTCAAAGGGGCAGAGTCTCTTGGATAAGCCAAGTGAACCCCAGTGACCGTAAAAAGCCTAGGACAGCAAATAGAGTGTACGAAGTATAGGAATGACGATAGACACAATTTTCAGAGCAGTAGAAATGTCTTCTGTACAAATATCTCTGGTGTTTAAGGGCAGTAAATGACACACTGTTATTTTCTCAGTTGTAACACTTAAAATCAGGTTATAATGATAAAGAGAACAACTATCAGGGGAAAATGAATCATAAAAGTAATGTAACTTGGTTCTATGCATGTGGGATATTTCCATCTTCTTGGTAAAGAGAGAAGTCAAAGGAAGAGCTGATGGTATGTATGTTCTTCAATTTGTTTCAGAAAAACTTGGAACACCTTGATCTTTGAGAATTGTACAATTATTCCTACCAGATTTTCTGGCCTTGGGGACAGCTCTACTCAAGGAAGCTGACCTAGTAACATCTGTCTCTTGATCTACAACTCAGGTAAGATAACCCAGATGAGATGCCAATATCATTCTTTTTTGTGAGCTTCACAATGAGACTTTTAAGTAATGTCTTTTAAAATTATTGGAAAATAAACAATAAAATCCAAGGGAGGCAACAAGTAGGTGCTATCCACCTCTGTTGGACACTAGAACACTAGACATCATGTTAATCTAAGTGGCTTCAAAATAATGGGTTCATCTGTTCCTGGTAACATCCAATCAAAGATCATCTTATCGTGCATAAAACTAAGAATGTTTATACATCCTTTCCACCCATAGTCATGAAAAATATATTTTTTTGGTCAGAGACTTGCACAGAAATATTTCAGAAGCATTTTGAGGCATCAGCATTGGAAAAAACATGCACAAGATTAACTGTATCGGAAGTTGTCTCACATCTAGCATCTTGGTATCCACGTGAAGTTGAACAGTGACATAAAAGATGAGAAATGTCAATTACAATATAGCTGAATTACTCTAAAGACTACACTTTCAGTCTCACCAAGAGACAAAACCCATTACCCCACATCTTCTTTGTGTAGTAGTAGGAAGAGGAGGAAAGCAGGAGGGAGAGGAGAACTAATGATATAACATTGATAATGATAATAATTAACATTTATTTAGAGCTTATAATAATCCAGGTACTATTTTAACTACATTAAATGTATTAACTCATTTAATTCTCTACCTGGATTGTAGGACTTACTATTGCATTTTCCAAATAAGAAAGCTTGGGCAGAGAGAATAAGTAACTTTCTCAATATGACAGTTACATAGTATCAGAGTTGGGATATGAACCCTGGCATTCTGATACCAATGCCTAAAAGTGGACAATCTGACTCAGATGTGCCTAGATGAGTATAGAATAAGTCCTTCAAGGGGAGCAGAGACACATCCCAAGATGTTGCATAACAGGCTGATAACCTAAAGTTGTTAGCAAAAGTGAATGGACTAAAAGTTAACAGTAGATCCCATTGTAGTGATAGTTGTCAATTACTTCATATTGTCACAAATATGATACTTATTTCCATACCTTGTAAAGAATATGTAATTCACCCTGTGCTTAATTAAACCATGTTGTTCCCTTCATAACATTTAAAAATTAAAGGACCATTTCAGACAACAGTTAAGATGAGGTACCTAAATTTGTTGGCTTAAGCCATACCTGTAATTTCTATTTTTATATGCAAAATTAGAAGTCAGATAAGACACATCTCTACACAATGATTTTGGCCATGACTTGTTCTTGGTACACATTTGTATCTACCTACTGTTACTGTCTATTGTTGACTATCTATTGCCACTATACCCCGAGATTTTAAGCTAAAAAAATAGAAACTAAAATAAAAATTTACTGGAAGGGATATCACACAATGGTGTAATTTAAACTATAGCAAAAAGCTAACAAAATTTATTTCCCCATGGCTTCCTGCATCTCCTTAAAATATACTCTCTGTAAAGTATACTTTTAAATCATATTCTGAAGTTTTAGCAGTATAACTTTCATTGACATTAATGGAAACTGCCTTGCTGAACTGCCACGTGATGCCTGCATAATGTCCCCTGTAGTCTCCAGTGACCAATACGGCCTGTAGCATATTGACTCACTCTCATTACTGTGTGAAACTGCAGAAGAAGAGACAATTAATGCAGTTTTGCCTAGTTATATTATTACTCTCCTTCAAAATAAAAAAACAAATATCCCTTCTAACTATTAATATTAATATTACAAACTATAACCTGGGCATTATAAATAAAAGAGGTTGCATTACAACTCATGTTAAAGGCCAGTAGTGAAGTTTGTCTTATTGAACAAAGTCGTGCCACAGCAAAGTTGAGGGCACTGTATATAAGCCACGATTCCACGGCCACGGGGTAAATACTGTACTCCTGCAAAATAGAATTCCGAATTCTAAAGCTATTGACTTGAAATGTTTCCTCTCAGGTTTAGAGATCTAAGAAGGATTCCTTAAGCAATTCTACCTCACTTAAGGATTTCTCAGATTTTTATATTGTCTCTTTCTCTTCTTAGTACTTATAAAATTGTATTCATTGTAACACCAACGGACTTGCAATATAGTCTTGCAATATGACTTGAAATAATAGTGATTTGAGAAATCTGACTCTGTTTTTTGACTCTATTTTATTTTTAAAAGGAGATATAATTAATTGCCACTGAGGGATGTTAGATTTCATCTAACAAAATCACTAGAGACCCAGGATTGCCAGTCAGGAACACCAACAAGTACGTGGACTGAATGTCTTATTTGAGGAACTTAAATGGATTGGGAGCAGTAGGTTTAGGCATTTCATTAAATATAGTTCTAGAGATAAAAACATTTTAATGTTCAATACAATTTATATTAACATTCTAGGAGTTCTAGGAATGTCAAGAACACTCGATAAAGCATGAGAAAAGACGAGTAGAAGATCAAAGAAGAGATGGGATTCAAAAATTCTCTATTGTTCAGAGTCGGCCCAAAGCCATGACACTGTTCCACAGACGTGCGATTGATTTTAGGGAAATCGGCTCAGAGAAAACGACCAAAGACTTTGTTGCTGAAAGCCACATTTATGTCTCATTCCAAGGTTCTTCTGCATCCCAGTCTGTGAATTCAAGCATTTCTAAACATTAAATAAGGAAGTTAGTAAGCCGATTTATTGAAGTACCACAACGCAACGATTATTAACTCAAATTGATAATCGAATTGAAATGGATTCAAAATACCAAACCAAAAAAGAAAACAATAAAAACACTGATTACTACATAATTTTCGATAGTAAATCCACTTTCTTGATAGTTGCCCATTTTATTTATTTCAAACATCTATTTATGTGTATTTGTATTCACCAAAAGATTCTTAGATGTACCCTAAAAACAGGGAGACCGTTTTCTAGTGTTTTGGGGCTGGGATGATTCTGTTAAAAATGTATCATCTTATTCAATGAGGGATTTAAACCCTATGATAGCCCTGTTGTAGATCTCCTTATTTTTTCCATGAATCTTATTTATGTGTGTATATATATATTTAAACTATTGAAATTGTTACATAGTTTTTATATCTGTGGTAATACAGGGTGGTCATAAAAAAAAAGATATAATGTATTTGATCCATTCAGAGCATCTAAAGAGTTAACTCAATTTCTTCCACGGTTTTACCTAACAAGGATATACATTTATGGAGGAAATTTGTAAAAATTATTTAAGGGAAATTTAACAAATTCTCTTGGTCATTCCTTTTTAGTGCTTAACGACTGTTCAACCTAAATACTCTCTGTCATTCACATTATGTCAAAAATTTTCTGTACAGGGTTTAAGCCAATTTATTCTTATCTCTCACTGAGAAATAAAATCTCTATTCACAACGTATCTGGAGATCTTTCCACTTCTCAAATGCCCCAAATTAAATATAGTTACATATACTCTATAGTTTTGAGATATTATTTTCTAATTTAATTTTCTTTATAGCTATTTCATGGGTGCAATTTATAGACTCTTATAATTGTTCAATATAGTTTATATTTTATAATTTATATCGAGCATGGTCTCTCCTGTGGAGAATCATAACTCCATAAGATTTGTTTAAAGAATGTGTCTGTTACCCTCTTCTGTGTTGAGAGGAACTATTGCCAGTCTCAAGAAAAAAAGAAGTGCCTTCTCTAGTGAACACAAAGTGTTATGTATAAATCCAAATCACATCCAGTTAAGAGAATGAGGGGTCAGTTTAGGCCAATTATTTCCTTGTCTGTTTATTTTTCAGGTTTGTAAAACCTGGTACCTGAATCTCTTTACTTCTTCCTAACACTACTTCTGTGCTACTTTAGCTGGATGTCTCTATACTCATTGGCTCAAATATCTTAATGAATTATTTTCTCATGTATAGTAGAGCAACAATTACTTTTCAATAAAAGAAAACAAACTTATGGATATAAACATGCTGTCAAAAAGATAATTGTCTTAATCTTTAGGCTCTAAATTATATTGTCTGAGAGCAACACCATAATGAATGGATTCCTTCACTTGTGGCTTCCAGAGTGGATCAATTCAATCAACTTACAACAACTATTTGAAGACCTTTGGTGTGTAATAAGTAGTTGTAGTAAGATAGGAAGGGTGCCATGGAGTTCTCCATTGATCTGTGTGTGTGTGTAATCAGAGAGAAGACTGAGAGGGGTTGAGGAATGGATAACACTTAAAGAGGCAAAGTTGCCCTAATTTTACTATTTTTTATGTCAAAACATGAAAACTTTTTCCTTAACATAAAAGATTTAGATGGAAGACATATTCCATGATCCTGATGAGACTGATGTATGGCTAAGTGAAGCTGATTTTCCTGTGTGCATCATGGATTTTTTTGTTGTTGTTGTTATTTAACAGCCACATTTGACAATCTCAACATTTATTTTCTTTCTCTCACGACTAAAAATTATACGTTTTCTAGCATATGTTTCCAGGATGCCCTTTTACTTTAAAAAAATAAATAAGAGTACTGTCTCCTCCTTTATAATTGTGGCACAAATCCTTTAAACCTCGGGGTTAGGTGTATTGCTTGAAAGGGGGGGTTATTTTTCCAGTCCCCAAATCATACTCCTGGATCCTGTCCTCAGCAGCCTCCAGTACACATCAGTGTGGAAGTACAAGCTACAGAGGCGGGGCTTACACGAGATAGAATCAGGACCAAACAAGCTGCTCTGTGCTGATACAGCCTACGTTATGACAGGAGTTTGATGAAAACCTCAAGGTTTCTTGCAGAGAACTTCAGACATGTGAGATTCTGGGCTGATAACTTTAAGTGTTAGAAAGGCTAGAAAGGGAAAAGAATGGGTCTCTTTGTTGCCATAGTTCTCTTTTCTAAATAGGAAACAAACAGCAGTAAATAAAATGCCAGGCAACAAATAGCATGTTTATCCTGACATACTTTTTTTGACTACTGTACTTGACTTTCCTACTGCGCGGCACCACTGGTACACAAGAATCTCGTGGATTCCACCTTTCCCATCGTGGAAATCCTGCTCGGGTCATGGATCCCTCACACGTTACTCTGTGACCTTCCTGGGAATCTCCCCACCAAGAAGGCTTTACTTTTGCTTCTACAGTAGTCCCCCTCTTAGCTGCAGTTTCTCTTTCTGTGGTTTCAGTTACCTGCGGTCAACTGTGGTTCCAGGATATTAAATGGAAAATTCCAGAAATAAACAATTCATAAGTTTTAACTTGCACACCATTCCCTCCCACCAGGGAGTTGACTCATTCCTTTGTCCGGTGGATCCACGCTGTATCCGCTAGAGGCCAGTGAGTCACTTAGTAGCCCTCTAGGTTATCAGAGGGACTGTCGGGGATCGCAGAGCTTGTATTCAAGTAACCCTTACTTTACTCAACAGTGGCCCCAAAGCGCAAGAGTAGTGATGCTGACATTTGGATATGCCAAACAGAAGGCGTAAAGTGCATCCTTTAAGTGAAAAGGAACTTAATAAGGCGAGAAATTTAACAGGGAAAGAAAAAAAAAATCGTGTGCTGAGGTTGCTAAGATCTACGGTAACTTTTGTTACAGTATATTGTCATAATTACCCTATTTTATTATGAATTATTGTCATTAACCTCTCACTGTGCCTAATTTATAAATTAAACTTTATCATATGTATGTATGTACAAGAAAAAATATAGTATACTTAGGGTTTCGTACTATCTGCAGTTTCAGTCATCCACTGGGGTCTTGGAACGTATCCCCCGTGGATAAGGGGGAACACTGTATTTAATTATTGCTTCAGGTACATACTCAGAATCATCCAGAATATGTCAGAATGGGAAAAAGTACAGAAAAAGAAATACAGATGTATTTTAAATGCATTTAATTTCTTCTGCAATGCCTTTCATCCTGAGGAGTCACAGTTTACATCCCAAAACAGAAGACACATAAAGCTTTAACCCTGCTTATAATACACGTTCTGTTTGTGGCTCTTATTATTAATTTTATTAGTAGTAGTTGTTGTAACAGCAGTATGCTTCTTTTTCTGATGATGAAAGATTACTTGTGATTAGTATCATTTGTACATGGCATTTTCAACTTCACATTTTGAACTGGTAACATAATTTTCTTACACTGAACATGAACGATCATTTGGTTAATTTAAAAAAATGTTAAATTTGCTACATTATATACATGAGTATGTGTAGATATAGAGAGTTGTTAGATATATGTATATTCACATGTATGAATGTAGGTAAAAACTTTCATAGAAAGAAAATATTTGTTTGAAAAACCGAAGGGCAACAATCATGGAATTTCCATCATCATCACAGAATGGAGCTGTAGGCAAGTTATGATTATCACAAGACGCCGCATTTTTGCATTTCTTGACTGTAATGGTTTTCCAATTTCTGTCTGCCACTCTGTTGAGAACTGCATCCCCTGTTGCCTTCCACAGTAAGTCATGCCTGACTGCGCAGCACCAAGCTTTATAATTTGAATCTCTGGGCCAAAACATTTACTAATGATCACTGTTCCAAACAGGAATAATCAATAGAGCCTACAATTGCTTTACTGGTCTTTCCGGTTTTTAAAAACAAGCTGCTTTTCTGCAGCTAATTATGTCCCATTTTAAGCAAATACAATCTCTTCCTTGGTCTTTCCCTCACAAAATTTATTTGTGCCCCTATAATGCAGTCACAATTAATTTATTTTTAAAAAGAGACATGCTCTTGAGAGACACAAAGTGAATTGAACTCTCATAGACAAAATGAGTAAAAAGCTTTAAAGTAAAATCCTGAGCACCACAAAAAGACAGGAGACTCTCAACTGTTGGCTATTGTTTCCATTCAGTCAGTTAGATGATTTTCGTCCTATTTAAATATTTTTAAAATTTTCCCTGTCTTCTTCTGTAATTCTTATTTTCTTCAGCAAAATATCAGCTTTCTTGCTGTATGTGGCATATACTAAGATGCCTATCAAGCATTTGAAAGACTCCAAGATGGGTCTAAATTGAAGATTCTGTCCTATCTTAATTTAAAGGTCCATTCAATTAAAAGATAGGTGCTATCACTAAAGTGGTTTAAAGCCTATCAAATGCCTCTTGATCCCAAAAAGATCAAAGTCATTCCGTGCTTCCTCTTTGTTCCCTGACTTGACCACGGCTGATGCTAAAGGCGCTGTAGATTAGAGAACTGTCATTACAGCGACAATGGACAAATCGACTGATCGTCAATGGACATCATTAGGTAATTCATTGCCATATTTAATACAGGAAAATTCTAGTCCCATAATTTCCTCTGGAAATTTACTTAATTCACCTCTATTTTTATGTGCTTTACAGACAGAAAATTGCCAAACAAATAGTAACTTGCTCACTTATACAAATATTCTTTCAATAAGAAATTTTAAAGGCATAAGAGGAGAAGGAGTGAATGCTGAGGCAGCATATTTTGAGGGGCACAGCATCTCACCACCCTACCACTCAATGGTGAATAAACCCATTTCTAACCCCAAAGTGGTCGTGTCTTTCAAAAAAACTTGGAGTGGGGGTATAAAGCAATGAAAATTCCTTTTTCTCTACACTCCAGATATCTTCTAGTTATTTTTAAATTATAATTTTGCCATTTAATCCATCAGTAAAACTAGTATAATAATTGAAAGGAATTTTATACCATCAGTTTTTTCTCTGTCTATTCCCAATTCCCTATTTTGATCTCAAACCATTTCCACAACATTAATATCGCAGATCATTCACAATGAGACGTGAAAATACAAATTTGAGTTAATGTACACAAAAGCATCATTTATACACATGAGCTGCTTGGTTTTGAATGCTTAAAAGTTAGAACTCGTGGAAAGGGCTTATTTTTAGTGAGATATTATCTCTGCCGAGGATTATCTTGGTTTGTCTAGTTCTTTGTGAACAGAAGTGTTAGGAATCATGCTCAAAGACTAAGAAATTACATCTAAGAATGTTTTATATAACTAAAATAAGATGAATCGACATACTGTTTTACTTCCTTCTGAATGTTTCTCTACTTTGAAACAAAGTCACTACTTTGGGGATCAAGTAGTAAAAAGAGTTTTGATTTTCTACCACCATGCTTCCCGTTTCAAAAATACACAATAGCTTTGTAATACATAACATACATGTTTATAGCACACTTTATTTTTTGCTGAGGAAGACTGGCCCTGGGCTAACATCGTGCCCATCTTCCTCTACTTTATATGGGATGCCGCCACGGTAGGGCTGAGAAGCAGTGTGTCGGGCGGGTGCCCGGGATCCGAACCCGCGAACCCCGGGCTGCCAAGCGCCAACTAAACCGCTGCGCCACCAGGCGGCCCCAATATGATAAACTTTAATACATTATCATAGTTAATCCATACAATAATCTTAGAAAGCAGACATTATTATCCACAGTTTACTATAATCAAACTAGGGTTCAGAGTTTAAATTACTTGTAAAAAGACACAGAATCAAAATACCAGGTACCAGCCCTAGAGTTTGAACTCAGTGCTCTCCAAAACCCAGTGTCTTGTCCTCCCAGTCGGCCAGACTGCGTCCCCCAAACAGTATGAGGGGTCAGATGGTCTGCATGGTATATGAAGTTATATGAAGTACGTGGAGTTATAACAGCAAACATCAATCCAATAAGAATAGAAAAGGGCACTGCATGCGCCCTTCCCACCCACCACTGTCTCACCACAGACGCACCAGCTCGCGGGCCTTCAGGTACGGAGGACAGGTTGTTAGCTTAGTGACCGTCGAGGAGTGTTTAGTTTTCTTCCTCGGTGTTAGCATTATCTGCAAGAACCACTGCAGAGCCGCCTCCTGTTCTCCCCCTGCATGTCTGAGTTCACTACAGCTGTTTTGAAAGTATCAAAATTCAGAGACTACTTCAGATTTTGGTTTTCATATCTGTAAGGACATGTGTCTGTAGCCAAAAGGCCAAGGACTTTTTAGAATCCCCCAGAAGAGACATGTTTTGGAAAGATTTTGTATGTTAGATAATGAAATTAACACTTGTTTCTGCAGAGTATCACGGCCACTCTTATGGGAACCAATGAACATGTAATGACCTGGCCAGAAAAGATTCTAACATAATACTGATGTTCAGTTTTTATTGCTGATATAAAAGTGTAAATATTAATCTAAACCTACATATATGGAAGACAAACAATATTCTCCCTAACCTAAATATATTATATTTTGTAACTCATACATTCATTACAATCTTATTTCTGGGGTAATATGCTTTTCATTTTTATTGATCAATTACTGATATGGTGCATTTCTTTAAATGGGGCTGCTGTGTCTATGGACATATTTAGATGAGATATTTTAAATAATATATTATTCATACATATATTTTGCTTTTTACCAGTTTTACTGGGAAAATGAAATCAAAGTAGTCCTCAAATCAAATGGGGGAGACATTTTTTTAAATGATGTAAGCAAAGAGGCATATTCAATGAGGAACGTTGGGGTAATTTCATTATAGCCATAAATATTTGACCTTGAAGAGGAAAAAAATTGACTCTAAGACTATGTCTACAAAAACTTTAGGAATCCACTTGACATGATCTACATGAAATATGGTCACACTCACCTGTGGCATAGTAGGTTAGCAACTGCTGCTGCAAAAAAATGATGTTTAACACTGATGAGATTCCCTTGCATAACAACATGCATGTAGTTAACACTACTATACTATACACTTAAAAATAAGATGGTAAATTTTATCTCATGTGTTTTTTACCACAATAAAGAAACTGATGAGATTTCAGTGTTTTCAAACTGATTTTAAAGATGGAAACAATGTAAGAATCTAATAACTCAAATTAAGAAATAAATTCTACCTCAAGATTATTATTGGCATGCTTTATGAACAGAATTATGACATTACCTTAGGAAAATATACAAGTATAAGTATATTTTATACAGAATCAAGAAGAAATGTTGCCAATTTTCATGATTTACTTAAAACAATATACACTCAATTTAATTTCAGTTCTTATATTTCATGACATTAAACATGGAATATTTTGTTTGAAAAACAAGAGCGTCACAATCTAAACAGGACTAACAATGTCATAAATAATCATAGAAAAATTTAAAGAAAGACATTTAAATAAATCACAGTTTATTTAAAGATTAAAGAACAACAACAGAATCCTTTACTGGGATTTTTATAACATCAGGACCCAAACAATGACGGTATGGATCTTATCTTTGGAATGTATTCGACCACTTTTGCTTTTTTTAGTATTATTCTTGTAAGCAGCAAACTTCCTGAACATTATTATTAGTTGAAATAACGTGCTGATAGCATGTATTAAGTTTTCTAGGCAGACAATATGTCCATCAGTAATGAAAATGTTGCTTTTGTCCCTTTATTTTTCTTGGTTTGGTACACTGGCTGGAACTTCCAACACATTGCTTACTACAAAAACTAGGGATGAATATCTGTTGTTTTTTTTTTTTAAGGGTGTTTTACTTTAAGGAGGATGTCTGTTTAAGTTTTTGTAATATCAGTATTCACTGTTGAAATTGGTGTATAGTTTCCTTCCCCATGTCTGACTTTGTTATTCATATTATTCATAACTTATAAAATGAGTGAATGAGTTCCTCTCGTTCGTCATTTGGAATAATTTCTATCATATGGATTATCTGTTTTCTAAAAGTTTGGTAGAATCCTCTTAAAAATCACATGCGGTTCTTGTGTGTGAATAATTAAAGGTCTGTTTTGTTTTTATTTTTCTTATCAAGTCAATTTACATAATTGGACTTTTCTGTGAAAATTGTCTTTCCCTTACAATTTTAACTATTTTTCTTTTTTGAAATTGAGATATAATTGACATATAACATTAGTTTTAACTTAATATTATACAAATGATTTATGATTACTTCAAATTTTAAATTTCTAATATTCTACATATTATTTGTAATCTCCCTCGTCTTTCTTGATCAATCATCCCAGAGATGTTTCTATTGAATTCCATTCATAGAGAAAGTTTTGGTTTTCTTGTCACCCATATATTTTTTAAATTGTTTTTTACTTTAAGTTCAGCATTTGCATATGTTAAACTCCTTCCATACCATTATATCAATTTATCATCTTGTTCTTTTTGCAACTTTTTGAGTTATATACATCAATATTCAATCTTTCTTCCTTTCTGATATATGAATCTGTATTTATGTTTTCTTCTAAATGCTATTTTAGTTGCCTCCCAGAAGTACTGCAATGCTATGTTTGTGTATTCATGTGTCTAATTTTTCACATGAATTTTTTTCTTTGATAAATTATTTTGAAGTATACTTTTAAACTCTTAAGACATTAATTCTTGTGTCTTCATTATTGAGTTCTAATAATTCCACTGAGATAAGAGACCCTATTCTGTGTAAGCTCATTCATTTAATCTGTGCTGAGATTTCGTTTGTGGCTTAATACCCAGTCAATGTTTCTAAATATTCCATGTATGGTTAAAAAAAAATGTGTTTCCCTAATTTTTAGACTAAGATTCTATAGATGTTCTTTAGATCAGATTTCTTAATTATGCTATTGAAATATTTTGTATCATTGCTCATTTTTGTCAATTTAATGTATCTTTTATGATAGTATCTATTAAATTCCCAAATCTGGAAGTTTTCAATCTCCACTTAATGTTGCAATGTTTACTTTATGATGTCAACATTTTATTGGTAGGGATATACAGTTTTAGAATAGTTTTAACTTTCTGTGGAATCAGAGAAATTATCTAAGAAATTCTTCTCTTTATCATCAATTTGCATACACATGTAAATATATATTAGTTTGTGTACACACACAAACACACACAAATATGTATGTATATACATATAAAATTTTATATATTTTTATTCTCTATTCTATTCTTTATTTCTAAGTATATATTATGAGTAGTATATACTGCTATATATAGTTTAAATAATATATTATAATAGCATGTATTATTATACATACTTATACACAAGAATTTCTAGCATCTTAGTTGGAACTTTGAATTTGATATACCTTCCCTTTTATTTCTCTTTTCTGCCTGCTATTTTATTTATCACGTTTGCTTCGTTTCCTATTATTTCTTCTACTGCTTTGGCAATTAAATGCTGTAGATTTGTATTTGTAACAAATCTGTTTACATTTTCACAACTATCTTTGACTTTGGAAACTTCTTAATTTAATCCTTGTCTCTACTAGCCTCCTTCAGAATAATATAAGGCTAGAATGCTTAATTTTAATCAACCCAATCCTATCCTATTTGTTATTATATCTACTCCTGAATTGGTAATTATTATCATTACTGTGTTCAAAGTTTATGATTGCTCAGATTTACTCATAGACTTACCAATTAATTTGTGCAATATTGCTTCAAGTATTCCTCTCATCATCTGAATTCAGTTTCACTTTTCTATGGGTATATGACTGACAGAATATTTTTTCCTGAAAAAAAAAGTTTTTACTCTAATATTGAGCTTACGTGTTAGCTCAATGAGATATAGAGATATAGTTTGACACTTACTTTTACTGATCATTTTGATGATATATTATTGTCTTTGGCCTATATTTGAAGTAAAGATTACCAAATTTAAATCCAATAATTGTTCTTTGTTGAAAATCTGGTGGTTTTTCTCTATTTTCTGTTAACATTATCTTTTTTAAATTTTTGTTCTGTAGTTCTACTAAATGTGTAAAGACTTGACTTCATTTATGTTTTTTTTGTTTTTTTTTTGTGAGGAAGACCAGCCCTGAGCTAACATCCGTCGCCAATCCTCCCCTTTTTGCTGAGGAAGACTGGCCCTGAGCTAACATCTGTGCCCATCTTCCTCCACTTTATATGGGACGCCGCCACGGCATGGCTGACAGGCAGTGCGTCAGCGGGCGTCCGGGATCCGAACTCGCGAACCCTGGGCTGCCAAGCGTGAACTAAACCGCTGCGCCACCGGGCGGCCCCGATTGACTTCATTTATGTTTGAATCCTACTTTGGGCCCCTGTTGTCTTTCTCTGAAGTTTTTGTGCTTGTTTCAGCCAACAGCTGCCCTGACAATACCATCCTGGGACCATCTTTAGTGTTGTTTCCTTGGCTGGAAGATTCTTCCACCACATAGATTCTGAAACGCACAGTTTCAGTTTCTTAGGGGAGATACTCCCACCCTTACCCCCATTAATTCTCCCACACGCATGGGAGAAGCAAGTTTCTTGGTCTTCTGCCTGTAACAATAGGCAGATATTTTTCTGGTCCTTCCTTTCCTGATGTTACAGTCTTAAGGGTAATGATTTATGCAATTTCATTTCCTGTTCCTGTTGGGTTCTGGCCAAAAGTCTTTAACCTGTGCTCGTGTGTGTAAGCACCAAGCCTTTACATACCGTAGCTGATGATCGCCCTACAACTTCTCCCACGGCACTTTGAAGTTGCCATTTCAACAACAGCTCCTGTGCATAACATCCTAATTTACTTTTCTTCTTCATTTTTGTCAACTTAGCATTTTCTAACCATTCTTGATATTTCTTTGATCTATTACATTAATTGCTATATTTGAGTCAGCAAGTCTAGGTCTGTTTAGCCGAAAAATGTGCAAACTTTCTTATCCCACTATTTTTCCAGAATCAGGAATGAAGACTTTCATTATTAAATTTTTTATGAATAAAATAATAGATGCCAGTTCATTTTACTTCAGAGTTTAGCTGTTTGTGTCATTACTCCAAATGCTATTTTTTTGAATAAAATAAAATCTATGACCATAAATTAAAACATTGGTTTTACTAAATTGATGCATTACAAAGAACTCATGTAATCTGCATTTAAATAATAGCATAGAAACATATATTAATAGAGAGAAAGCCACTATAACATTAATGAATAAACTTTTTTAACTTTACTAAGATAATTGTCACTAAAGTTTATGCTCCTTCAGCTGTCTTTTCTCCAGAATCAAATGGTACTCTTGCTTGTTTTGACAGGAGTGATAAATTTCTGGATGGCTCACTGAATCTGATGTCCAGATGACTCGGTCAATGAATGTGGCTGATCCCAGACACATTGACTGTGTCACTGCTTCCTGTCTTCATCATGCTCACTTAGCAATTTTATCAATATTCTCATCAGATTTTAGTAATAAAATATAATGCTACTAATGATAGCTAACATCTTACATTTGAGCACTTAAAAAAGTTAGGGATTTTACAATTGAGCACTTCCAATTGTTTGACACTGTTACAAGCTCTATAGGGTTATTGACTTATTTATATTTCACAAGAAACCTAGGGAAATGTTTCTGCTAATAACTCTATGTGATAGGCGAAGAAACAGAGGTAAAAAATGCTAAAGTATCTAGCCCAAGGTTACACAGGTAACATGTGATAAGATGTGTTTGCAAATTCAGACATGTTGGATTCCAGAGACAGCATCTTAAAAGCTATGTGGTACTGCTCCAGCATTCAGTGCAGCAATTACCTTGCAATTCAAGTTAAGCCATCCAATTACAGAGAATACAGAAAAAAATAACAAAAAGTAATATCCTTTTCACTTTTGAAAGTTACCCTTAAATATGATAAGAAATGATCAGAATCAGAAGACAAAAATCTAAATCTTAACTCAAAGACAAAAGAGAAGACTTGAAGAAATCACATTATATTTCTGGATTGGAAGACTCAAATGTATCAAGATGTTATTTCTCCCTCAATTCTTTCATTGATTCATTAAGAAAAATACAAGATAATTTTAGCAAATAAATGTATCAAATAAAAAGAGTTCTAAAAGACTTGCATTTAAACGTGTATTATAAAATTAATGTGCCCCAAGAATAGAAAAATTGATATGGCATTAGTCAAATTGATACAATAGAATTGAATGTGTAGAAATAGACTGTGTATGTATGTATGTCAGTGTGTATATACATACACATATATACACACACACACACACACATATATATATATACACACATACACACAGTATTTGGGTTCTGAAGTGTAATGAAAAATCAGTGAAGAATGGAGGAATTATTCAACAAGTAGTGCAAATGAGAAAATTTTAAAATTTAAAAAATCAAAAGTATATTCCTCTAGCATATACCATACAACAAATATATATTTTAGACAAAGCAGAAAGTTAAAAGGAAAAGTAAATTTCTAAATAATATAGCAATTTAAAGAAAATATTGGTGAATATTTATTATCAAGAGAGTGAAGAACTTTATAAGCATAAAAACAAACTAAAGAACTACCCAGGAAATAACTGATATATTTACCCTCATATAAATTGAAACTCCAATATTTGCAAAATATCATACAAAAGTATAAGGCAAATGACATGCTCCAAATATATGTCAATATAGGGGCTGGCCCGGTTGTGTAGTGGTTAAGTTCACGGGCTCTGCTACAGCAGCCCAGGGTTCACAGTTCTGGATCCCAGGTGCAAACCTACACACCGCTTACCAAGCCATGCTGTGGCGGCATCCCACATAAAGTAGAGGAAGATGGGCGCGATGTTAGCCCAGGGCCAGTCTTCCTCAGCAAAAACAGGGGGATTGGCAGTGGATGTTAGCTAAGCGCTAACCTTCTGAAGGCCACTTCGGTCATACACATCAAGAATCTTCACACTGGCAATGTGCTTTGACTGCTGGAAGTAGTCGTAAGAATTTCTCCTACTCAATGTACGTGCCACACAAAAAAGAGAAAACACCTTAATACAATAGATGGGGGCATAGTTTCATTAATGATAGTCTATTTATTTTAAAAAATTGATTGTAAGTTATATTTCATGTCAATTTTCAAAGAACAGTTGATAACAGAGGAAAATACTTATGATTCACTGATCCATGACGTGAGGTGAACAGGGTACTACATTATGTACAGTAAAAGGAAGATGTATTTGGTGGAGATAGATATATTGGTATAAATATATATATAATATATAAAGTTTTGAGTGCCATGAAGAGTTTATTCTGTGCTTCTCACAGCATCAGGAAAGGAGGGGGTAAAACTGGAGAGAGGGCTGGTTTGGAGGTCTAGGGGCTCCTGTGGGCTTCCTTCCAGTGGCCGAGAGGGCACTAGGGTGGTTCTTAGGCTGTTCCTCTGGAAGTTCCATCAGGTGAGAGTGGCACTAAGGTGCCACAGGTTAGCAAAGGCCCAGACTTTCTTCAGCCAGATGCTGAAGGAAGGAAGGATGCTTCCTTCAGCCAGAAAGAGCAGTACCGCCTCGTTCTGATAATATGGTGGTCACCTCTGGATGATGTACCTCTTTTCTTTGTTACAAATTACGCTATATTTTTCAGAGTAATTCTATTTTACTGATTTAGAGTAGAGTTAATATAACAATCAAATTGCAGGAAAAAAAGGATGATGCTCATGCTTGAGAAATAGACTTTGTATATTCTCATATTTGTACCTGGATTTTAATACAAGTAAGTGAAATTATTACCAAGTATGTTGGTCTGTACTTATAAATACAATGATGATTTTCACTGGCTACATTAACTAGTTAATTCAACCAGGAACCCGGTCAATTTCCTTAAATAAAGTCAGATTATCTGATATTATGTCGTGTGAGTAATTAAAAGCTTTCTAATAGTCAATTTTTCTCCAAACTTGTCTTTAGGCAAATTCCTGATTAATGTAAGTTAGATATTTAGGGAGAGAAGTTATTTTGAAGATTTTAAAAAAATGATAAACAATACAGTCCCTTTATGATTTTGATGGCTTATTTTTAAATGTTTGAAAAATATTTTCCTTCATATTAATTTTATTTATTTATTCAACAAATATTTATTGATTTCCTACTTTGTGTCATGCACACATTTATATGAGTTATTAATCATGTGTTTAATTTAGCGAATTATCTGCCTTCATTTGAAAATGTAGTGGTCACAAGCCCTCAAAATGGGGGAAAATGAATGCTTCATTTAAGAGTAAAATAAATAAATAATTAATCATTAAGCTTTTCCTTTCCCCTTAGCCTTTAATTTAGCAACTTTTAGACACTTTCATACATTTTTGCATCAAGATTTTTGGATTTTGAACTGAAGTTCATTCAATCTGAAAAACATTCTCTAAGAGTGTCCAGAAAGAGTCCTGTACATGCATGTCTACTCAACCCCGTGCATTCGGTCTGTTTATAAGCAGTTTAATACTTCTAAATTAACATAACAGCTGTTTGCCTGAGCTGATTGCTAATATTTGGTGACTAATGAACAGGTTAAGTTCAATGCAGCTTACCACTGGGATCTAATCTATATACAAGTGGTGTTAGATCTAATTAAAAGCGGTCTCTATAAGGCCATGGAAATTTGACTAAAAATTTGCCAGGCAGTTTCATATCCCTGAAAGCAAACTTCTCACTTATTGGTGCAGGACAACTCTAAGGCATCTGTCTCCTATCTCCTGAGTGGGCTTAGTCTTCTGAACAGATAGCAGTGGCAATGGAAGGCAGCTTGATCTACATTAGCTCCACCCCCATTCTTGGTTACAGATAATTAGAATAGTCTCAGTCTCACATAAAGTGTTATGAAGAACATGGCCTCATGTCTGTGCTTTAAACAGATTGTGGCCATTGTATGTCTTCCCACACAGAATTTTTTGAGCTGCCACACACTTTAGAGGTGCCACCTAGTCGGATTCAATGGATTATCCAAGGGTCAGAAGAAGGCGTTGGAGATAAACTTGCTTACTTAACATTTCCTCCAAGCTCCATGAGTACCAGTGAGAATAAGACTCAACACACCATATCAGTATCTATATAAATCTATTATTACCAAATGAAGCAAATAAAATATTAGAGAATTACAGTGTTGGAGATTATGCAAACTTAAATATCTGTCCTCTAAAATATGTCACCTATCTCATGCTGAATAAAGCTTTCCAACCAAACTAGGAAAAAGAGTGCTGTGTCATCTCCTCATAGTGAACCTAGGATTTCCATCTCTTATAAAATGGAACATTCTATTTTTGAAGACAAAGATTCCAACTGTAATTTAGTATTGAATACATTTACAAGTGATACTTAAATAATTTAAGACCACACTTACGACTAAAATCAATTTATATTTATTGGATCAAGTAGCTACTTCTCTAATATACTTGAGTCCTGGCTCTAAACCCCAAGTGCTAGACCATGGTTTTTAAAACTTTATAAATTATTTCTATGGTGCCATAAAAAGGTCTTTAGAATATGGTCTAGTGGTTACAGTGGAGAGTCAGAAGTCTTGAATTATATTCTTCACTATGTAAACAATTTTTCTGTTTTTAGTCTGGGAAAATCAATCAAATAACCAATAGCCAAATATAATTAGCTTTGACTCTAGCCTGAAGATCCGACACTGGGGCTTTTCAATTAGGGCATCTGTTTCAATCTAACTTTATCTTCATTCTAGGGCACCACACTTTGGCAAGTTCAGGAAAGAAAATGTGGGTAAGATTACACAAAACTTACAGTAGAAAATATCTATTGTTATCTGGTTGAGCATGAGAATAAGCTGTAGAAGACACAGAGATACATGTGAAATTCATCACTATTACAATTTCAGCATGCCCTCCATTTATTGTCTCCACATCAAGGTATCCTGTACTATTATGCTGTTGCTTTTTGGAAATCAAACCTCTTATTTATGTTCTTTTGTAACTGTCTTAGTTTCTAGACTGCTCAAAATGGACTATCATCTCCTATCAAAACTTGTGTCATGTGTCTTATTGAAAGTTGTTTTGGATCTAGAAATATATCTCATATCTTCCTTATCTCTTTTTCTTATTCACCAATTTCCCCATTTAAGAACTTTTGACAATTTTCTACTCTACACTTGCGCTCAGATTCCACATCAAGTCAATAAATCCATCGTATAGATCCAGTCTTCCACTATTTTCCTTAATACAGCTCGTCTCCCTACCCACGCCCACCATCCTGGTCCCTATATTTATATACTTATCTTCATAGATCCTATTCTCTACCTATTCTCCCTGTCTAGGGCACCTCTTCTTATCCAATTTATTTTTAATGACAGTTAAAATTCTACTTTAATTTACTATTTCTTGATGACCTTTGCATATCTTTGTGTCATTTTTTTCATCTACTGTAATTAGTATATTTAACCTTTTTCTTATTTTTTGCTTATTGTTAAATTAGAAGAATTATTACTAATAACAAAAAAATTTATTATCAGGACTGTAACACTCAGAGAGTTAACACCAAGAAAGAATCACCTAGCTAACTGAAAGAAGAAACAAAGAATTAAGTAGCATGGTGTTAAGTGAGTTTTAAATATCTTGAGATAAAAATATGAAAATATAGTTGAATTTATACTTTATATAAATTATAGTTCACAGAGTAAATAGTACAATTTAAAGATAATTTTGTAGACCTTAGGGTAAAAACATTTTTGAATATCACATTAAAATCTACAACATGGAACAGAAGCAGAATAAAAGTTGAAAAGATTAAAAAAACAAAAAATTAGTGATCATACAAGTATTTCTTAGAATATAAATATCCCGCGCTTTGGGGAAAGATAAGAAGTTTATCTTACTTACTTACTTAAAATAACGGGACATTGATTAATTATCCACTAGTTTATCTTGCCTCTGACTTCAAAGGCTCTCTGGAAGAATTCGCCTGTATAGATTACCCTTGATGCTAGTTAAATATACAAATTCAGTATATTTGATGCATTAAAGAGTTGATTGATCCTACATCCAGATGTTGCTTTTAGAATACAACCTTTTGGGGCAGATTTTATGTTTATAAAAATGTAGAGCATTAAAATGTTGTATATTAGAATTACTATTGATATAGAGACATCACATATCTTTGTCACTTTAAAAGAAAATGATTTGACCATTTTAATGAACAGAATAGCATTACCATCATCAAAATATTTTCTGAATTACTAATGTTGTTTTGCTCCCTTCCTTTGTGTCAAAGTCTTATATTAATCACAATTTTGGTCACATTTTGATCTGAGAAAATGTGAAATTCTAAGGAACACAATAATAGTGACGAAGTTGATATATTTTCCTTTGATAAACTTTAATGTTACCTCCATATTCCTCTCTTGTGAGCTAATACTCAGAATAATGATGGAGGCACATATAATAAACATTTTTAGTGATAAAATAATTTAATTTTTTTGGCATTTGGAGTTTAATTTGTTAGAATATTAAACTTGTATAATTAAACATTTCAACTAATTCTCTGACAATTTAGCATAAAAGAGGGAACTGTTCTTTGATAACCAGGTGAAATTGCTCACCCAAAAAAATTTGGCAGTCATTTTAGAAGACAATTTTTGTATTGTAGAAGAGGCCTCCAAGTTGTGAATTACTATGGGATGTTGAGATGGCATCAGTAAGAGTAGTGGGATTTAATAAACATAGTTTCCTATTTATTTGAAAATAAGCATATCATTTTAAGTGATTAAAACACTTTTTCTTTTTTTTTTTTTTGGTGAGGAAGATTAGCCCTGAGCTAACATCTGTGCCAATCCTTTTCTATTTTGTACGTGGGTCACCGCTACAACATGGCTTGACAAGTGGTGTAGGTCCACACCTGAGATCCGAACCCAAGAACCCAGGCTTCCAAAGTGGAATGTGCAGGACTTAACCACTACACCATGGGACCAGCCCCTAAAAACTTCTTAAGGAAAATATTCAACTTGTTGGGTAGTTTTTAGCTGACTTTGTCAGAAACTAATAGTCACTTTTTATGAAATATTCTTGTCATATAAGATTGCATCTATATAATATCAATCAATCCAAATAGTAAAGATAATTTCTAAAATCACTGATTATGAAGACCAAATGCTGTTAACTGATTTTTCTACTTCCCAGATATTGTGACATCCCAT
Source organism: Tapirus indicus (assembly GCA_031878705.1). Lineage (NCBI taxonomy): Eukaryota > Metazoa > Chordata > Mammalia > Perissodactyla > Tapiridae > Tapirus > Tapirus indicus. The sequence continues at coordinate 8,379,042 of CM062918.1, forward strand.
AGGCAAGCCCTTCTCAGAGTCACCTGCTTTAAAATCACTGTTAAGTAAAGTGTGGAGTATGCAAACTATTGACATAGTCTGGTTCCACACACATTTCCTGAAGCAGGAGCGAAAGCCAGAAATAAACTTATTTCTGAGGTAATTCTGATGGCCACTAATGTTTGAGAAATGTTGTAGAGACCATTGGTGTCATTAAAAAACATTGAAAATATTCTTTTGAAAAAAGGGTTTGTCTACACTGTACTATTCATTCTTGAATAAAAGAGAGTGGGGAAAGTAATAGAACAATTGGAACATAGAATTAGAATATAGAATGATCAAATTTCATTGTTTCAAATAATCTCCCAAAGCAGGAGTAGAGTGTTGGCATTTAGTTATTACAGATTTCATTTACCATGTAAACAAGTAAAATGATTTATTGGATCACGAGATCAGAGATATGATGGTATATTTGCATCCAAGTAATAATCATTGCAAATTTTAATTTCCCACATTATTGAAAATTATATCTTAAAAATAAAAATAAACAAAATTAAATTATCATTCTAGTTCTTGAGTGCTGTTTATTCAAGCATTTGCCAGTGAGTCAATAGAAGAAAACTGCAGAGCCCTAAAAGGGCACCAGTATGAAATTATTGGGAAAAATTCCTATTCTTAAGGCACTTAAAGTAACATGAGCTTAGATTTATTTATATTTTACAGTGGCAACTTATTTCTTTCCTGACTGAATAAACTAAAACTTTTAAATTAGTACTAATAAAAACAGTAAGTAAAAATATATGAGGAAAAAACTCACAAGAAATAGAAACATAAAGAAATGTATACAGGCAATTTTAGCTATTCACGATTGCCAAGGATGTACGGATTAATTCACTTGACTCAAACCCTTTAGTTCAGTCAGGGTAGCTACCATAGAGAAAGAAGTGTTAAGAAGTTTTTGAAAGGAGAATCTAGGAAGTAATTTGACTAAATTGATCTTAGAGAGGATGATGAGATGAAGTGTGAAGTGCAGTGTGAAGACTGCAGTGAGTTCAGGAGAAAAATAAGTTTCTTCTAGAGAAGAGCAAGAGAAAGGTGGCTAAGCACCCAAGAATGGTAGTTTAAATTTTATTTTATATAGTATATAGTTACATACATATCCCCAGCCTCAAAGCTCCAAATTCTTATTGCTATCATTATCAAACAAAATTTTACATGTTAACATAGGTTCTGGTTACCAATTCCAATGAGTGTGGTGTGTGTGCATGGAGGGTTTCTCTCACACAACCAAGAAATTCTCCAGACATCAACTGAGAATCCTATAATTCAACTCAATTCTGACACCTATCTACCTGGAGATATTGTCAGTTTCCAGAGGGTAAGAGTTCAGTCCTAGAAGACTGCTCCTACCCCCACTTGGATGCCAGTTGCAAGCCCAGGTTGTCACTTGTGCTTCTGATTGACCGACTACAAATTGGAGGGTCCAATAACCTCCTTGAACTCGGGATACCAATGAATCCTGAGCCCAGGTTATTATCCGTACTTCAGACCAACCAGCTATAAATCAGAGGTTTCCACAATCCCTCTCCTTGGGTTTGATTATTTGCATGAGTGGCTCACAGAACTAAGGAAACCTGTTTACTCACTAGATTACTAGTTTATTATAAAAGGATATAATTTGGGAACAGCCAGATAGAAAAGATGTATAGGGCAAGGCTTTCTGAGCGGGCCACTGTCCACAAATCTTCACGTGTTCACCAACCTGGAAGTTCTTCAAACTCAGTTCTTTTGGATTTTTATGGAGGCTTCATTACAGAGGAATGATTGATGAAATCATTGGCATTGGCAATTGATTCAACCTTCAACCTCTCTCCCCTCCCCTGAGGTGGGGGTGGGGGTGGGAGGTGGGATTGAAAGTTCCAATCCTCTAATCATGTGGTTAGGTCTCCTGCCAACCAGCCCCGTAGATGCTGGCCACAAGTCACCTCATTGACATAATAAAAGACCCCTTTATGCTCTCATCACTTAGGAAATTCCGAGGGTTTTAGGAGCTCTGTGCCAGAATCAGGGATGAAGACGAAATATACAGCATATTTCTTACTATAAATCACAATATCACACATGTTAAAGTGGAAATAACACTTTATATCACTCATCTTTTCCATCACACTGTGTTAATCACCATAGTTTCAGATACCAAACTCAGAAACATGTAATCATGTATAATCATTTATTTATTGTTATTTCTCACAGTGTATCTATTATGCTTATAGTGCATATATTATGTCTTGATTTAGAAGTTGCTGTTTATACATCTATTTACTCCTATAAAAATGAACTCTCTTAGCCCAGGAACAAAATTTCCTATGATACTTAGTCGATTGATTGGATATTAACATATAGATGTTCAAAGGTTAACAGTTCTCTATCTCTATCACCTAAAAGATTAAGAAGCACATAATTCTAACAAAAATGTGTTAAATAAAAATAAATATTTATTTAACAAATAAATGCAAATTCTATTGGTTCTTTTTGTATCTTATGTCAACTTCTCTTTGTTAGCAATTAGCCTAATCTCATCACAGAAGACTTTCTCAAATCCTCATAGCTGCCAGCCCTCAGTTCTTTCTGTATGTAGCTACTATGGCAATATATTTGTATAGCAAACATATAGGATGTTTTGTATACTCAAAGCACTATATCAAGCATTGTAGGAGATCCAAAATTGAATAGGACATAGTACCTGACCTCAAAGGAATTTCAAACCTAGAGAGGAAGATGCACATTTCTATAAATAACACAAAGGGACATGAATTTCAGGGCTTGGGGAAGATGGTTTGATTTGATGTGATAACGTTGTGAGGGTAGTTTCAAAATGGGACCATAAAGCCTTGCAGTTTCATAATTGGAATTATGATTTATAGACATTATTAAATCCTCTTACTTAAGTAGCACCATTGCGATGAGCTCTTTTTCATCTCTCTTACTCAGATGGTCATTGTGTTGGTTTGTACTCTGCTCCCACACAGTTGTGGGCCTAAATCCCTGACAATATCAATTCTTATGCAAACATATGTGGGCTATAGGCTTAATGTTTGGGTCCTCCCCAAATTAATATGTTGAAATTATAATGCCCAAAATGATGGTATTAGAAGGTGGTAGGCCTTTGGGTGGTGCTTAGATCATGAGGGTGGAGCCCTCATGAATGGGATTAGTACCTTATAAAGGAGGCTCCAGAGAGATCCCTAGCCCCTTCTACTATGTGAGGACACAATGCCACGGCACCAGCCGTGAACCTGGAAGAGGGCCTTCACCAGAATGCAACCTTGTTGGCACCTTGATCTTGGACCTCCCGGCCTCTGAACTGTGAGCAATAAATTTCTGCTGTTTATAAGCCACCCAGTCTGTGGTGATATTTTGTTCCAGTGGCTTGAATGAACTAATACAAGGTTCCTACACATTTACCTACCACCTAATATAAACATTTGGGAGGCCACTGAGTCATTTATTTCTTCATGCCCAGTGGATAGTGCCAGACCCAGGGCAAATTAAATGTCGAACAAATAGTTGCCAAATTGAACAAATTGATAAAGCGGGTCAGAGATTTTAATATCTTCCCTGTGAAATAAAATAGAGGCCTTTTAGTGATTGGAGATTCCATACATTTTCGAAGCCACTCCATTCAGAAATTCATTGAAAAAGAAAACTTTCCAATTACATTCAATTAAATTTTTATTTCTAAAATTTTATAAGGGGCCAGCCTGGTGGCATAGCAGTTAAGTTCTCGCTCTCTGCTTTGGTGGCCCGGGGTTCTCAGGTTTGGATCGCAGGTGCAGACAGACACACCGCTTATCAAGCCATGCTGTGGCGGTGTCCCATATAAAGTAGAGGAAGACGGGCACAGATGTTAGCCCAGGGCCAGTCTTCCTCAGCAAAAAGAGGAGGATTGGCAACAGATGAGAGCTCAGGGCTAATCTTCCTCACAAAATAAATAAATAAATAGTTATATATGATAACTTATGACTCTTAATGCACCAGTTTTATTTTCTTAATTCAAGTTGTAAAAATAATTTGTACCCACTTTATTGTTTTTTTATTCTAGAACTTTGCATATCTCCTACTCGCTAGGGGTCATGAAATACTATGTTATACCCTATCTTTATAGGTGCCACCGATGATCCTTTTCCTTATAAATTAACAACAACAAGATAACTTAAAACAACTCTTTCAAGGAGATTTCATGAACCACAGTTAACCTGAATTTGAGCTGCAATAATATACCTAGATTATTTATTGTCGACCTTTACATGTATTCACATATGTTATGCTATTAAAGGTTGTGAATGATTTATGTATATAAATTATGTATCCTTTTGGAAAGCATTATAGTTATTTCTTTTGTGGTGATAAATAAATGAAAAGCAATAGTGTATATTGGAGTATATGAGTAAGCCTTTTGGTTTAAAACTAATTCAGCCTGAACTTTTTTTTCTAAAAGAGCCTCATGTGGCCTGTTGAGCATGCATTGTACATCTGCTTTAAAAATTTACTATCTCCCAGATAAAAGAATGATGCCCTTAAAGACAGGAATATAACTCCCCCCATATTGGCATTTCTTTAACGATAAGCATCTCTTCCTGGAAACTAAGGATTAATTACCAACCTTCTGTGATCACTGACCTGCTGTGCCAGCTAAGAATTTCCTGACAGTAGTAAAAGAGATATTCCTGTCATATGTGATGCATGCTCTTTGTTCCAAGATGGTATATAACCACTCTGTAAACCCCACTTCTTTGGTGCCCTTCCTTCCTTGGGGAAGGAAGGCGCCAGGCTATAATCCTCAAACCTGACTCATAATAAAATCACCCCAATTTTGATTTATAGATTGATTATGGATTATTTGTGTAGACAGTGGTATCTTAATTTTTATGTCAATACTCAGATCAGAAGGGCAGAGAGAGAGTTGTTTATGACTCACTTTACTAACCCATGGAGAGAAAAACATCTTTGCTGATGGTTTGATTAGGTGGTGTTTGGGAATGCTGGTTTGTGGGAGCGGGCTCCAAGAGGTTGGTAATATGTTAATGACCAAGAGGCTGGCATATGGGTGAGTTGATAAGATTCAGGTGAGGGTGATGGTTGTTAGGGCTCGAAGCTGGATTTCAATTAGGAGGACAAAAATGAAAGATTAGGGTTAGTAACTAATGTAAGACGAGAAGCCAATGATAGTTTGGGTTGGAGGCAAGTGAAATAGACATGACAAGTTTACATCTACAGATGAGTCTAGTGAACTCAAAATAAATTCATTCATTTAACAATTACAATAATCAGACTTGTGATATTGAAAAACATTCTAAAACCAGCAACATCATCAAGAGAGTATAACAATTGTAACTTATATATACCAGTAAACAATGTCCCAAAATATATGAAGCAAACATTGACAGAATTGAAAAGAGAAATAGACAGTCCTACAACAGTATTTGGAGACTTCAATAAGCCACTTTCAATAATGGATAGAACTGACCTTATAGAAACAAAAAGAGTTATAGGAGAATACCAGGAACAATTTTACTTCAACAATTTAGACAGCCTAGTTGAAATTGACAAATTGCTAGAAACACAAATTATCTCAACTGACTCAAGAGGAAGTAGAAAATCTCAACAGAGCTACAACAATAAAAATTGAATCAGTAATCCAAAACCTCCCAACAAAGAAACTCCACGACCAGATGGCTCCACTAGCAAATTCTACCAAACACTTAAAAAAGAATACATTTTCTCAAACTCTTCCAAAATATAGAAGAGGATGAAACACTTCCTAACTCATTCTACAAGGCCAGCATTACCTGATACCAAAGCCTGATAAAGATATCACAAGGAAATATAACTATACACCAATATCTATTGTGTACAGAGAAGCAAAAATCCTTAATACAATACTAACAAAACAAATGCAATAGCATATTAAAAGGATTATTCACCATGATTATGTGGGATTTATTCCAGTAATGCTAAGGTACTTAAAGATAAAATCAATCCCTGAGATAGACCACATTAATAGAATGAAGTTAAAAAAAAAACCACATGATCATCTTAATTGACACCAAAAATTATTTGAAAAAAATGCAACACCCTTTCATGATAAAAACACCAGTAAACTGGGAACACAAGAGGACTTCCTCAACACAATAAAGGCCAGTTTTGAAAAATCCAGTCTACACCATACTCATCTTGAAAGACTGGAATCTTTCCTCTAAGATCAAAAATAAGATGAGGATGCCCATTTTCACCACTGCCATTCAATACTGTGCTGGAATTTCTAGCCACAGTAACCAGACAAGAAAAGGAAATAAAAAGTATCCAAATAGGAAAAGAAGAATAAACTATCTCTATTTACACATGGCATGATTCTATATATAGACATCCCAAAGAATTCACAGTAAAGTTACTAGAGCTAATAAACAAATTCAATCAAGTTGCAGGATACAAGATTAATACCCAGAAATCAACTGTTTTTTTAATACCAGCAATGAAGAATCCACAAAGGAAATTAAGAAAGCAATTCTATTTACAAGAGCATCTAAAAGAATAAAATATCTCAGAATAGATTCATCCAAGGAGGCAAAAGACTTGACCACTGAAAACTACAAAACATTGAAAGAAATTAAAGAGACAGAAGTAAATGGAAAACCATCCCGTGTTCATGGATTGAAAGACTTAATATTGTTACGACGTCAATACTAACAAATAAGATCCACAGGTTCAATGCAATCCCTATCAAAATTCCATCCACTGTTTGGTGGAAATGGAAAAGCCAATCCTCAAGTTCATTTGGAATTGCGAGGGGCCCAGAATAGCCAAACTACCTTGAAAAATAAGAACAAAGCTGGAGGAACTCACACTTCTGGTTTTAAAACTTACAAAGCTACAGTAATCAAAACATTGTGGTACTGGCATAGAGACAGACATATAGACTGATAGAAGAGAATGTAGAGTCTAGAAATAAACCCATACGTCCATGGTCAATCGATTTTTGATAAGCCTGCCAAGTCCATTCAATGGAGAAAGAATAGTTTTTCAATAGATGCTGGTGCTGGGATAACTGGATTTCCCCATCTAAAAGAATAAAGTTGGAGCTTTACTTCAAACCATATACAATAACTTACTCAGAATGGATCAATCACTCAAATATAAGAGCCAAAACCATAAAATTCTTAGAGAAATACATAAGCGTAAGTCTTGATGACTTTGGATTGGGCAATAAATTCTTAGATATGACAACAAAAGGACAAACACAAAAGAAAAAATACATAATCAGGCTTATAAAATTTAAAAAATTTTGTTCATTAAAGGATAATATCAAGAAAGTGAAAAGACAACCCACAGAATGGGAGACAATATTTACAAACGATGTATCTGAGAGGGGTTTAATACCTAGAATATATAAAGAATGCCTTCAATGCAATAACAAAAGACAATCCAATTTAAAAATGAGCAAAGGACTTGAGTTGACATTTCTCCAAAGAAGATATAAAAATGGGCAATAAGTACACAAAAAAAAGCTCAATATCATCGATGATTAGGGAAATGCAAATCAGTACCACAATGAGATAATTCACACCTACTAGGATGACTATTAAAAAATTGAAAATTACAAATGTGGAGAAATTGGAACCATGACCACTTGCAAATTATTGGAGTGAATGTAAAATGGTGTAGCCACAGCAGAAAACAGTTTGGCAGTTCCTCAAAAAAAACTCAAAATAAAATTACCATATGACCCAGCAATTCCACTCCCAGGTATACAGCAAAAAGAACTGAAACTCAAATATACACCTGTATACCAATGTTCATTGTAGCATTGTTCGCAGTGCCCAAAAGGTGGAAACAACATAAGTGTCCATCAAAAAAATGAATGGATAAACAAAATGGGCTATATATATTCACTGGAGTATTATTAAGCCATAAAAAAAAAAAACACGAAGTTCTGATACATGTTTCAACATGGATGGACCTTGGAAACATTATGGTAAGTGGAATAAGCCAGCCACAAAAAGACAAATATTGTTTAATCTCACTTATATGAAATATCTAGAATAGGCAAATTCACAGACAGAGAAAGTTGATCAGAGTTTACCAGGTACTAGGGGGAAGGGGAATGGGAATTATTGCTTAATGGGTACAGATTTTGTGTTTGGGGTGATAAAAAAGTTTTTAAAATAGACAGTGGTGATGATTGCACAACGCTGTGAATATAATTAATGTCACTGAATCATACACTTAAAGTGGTTTAAATACCAAATTTTATGTTGTATGTATTTTCCATAGTAAAAAAAATACTTTTATAAAATATCTAGTGTAGATAACTTCCCTATATATTATACTTGTATATCAAATAAAACCATAATATGCTAGTGACTTTTACCTTGGTTGTACATAATATATTCTGCATCACTGGCATTTTAAATAGTTGTCCATGCCGTGATACACACACACACACACACACCATTTGATAAGTAGATCTATGAGATGTCAGTATAAATACATTTTGGAAATAGAAAAGAAAAGCAAAGAAATAAAAGTGGAGTAAGTTCCTAAAACATAGAAAGCAGAGTAAAAGAAGAAACAATCTGAATATACTTTGAACAAAACAAACCAAGAACATGTCATAAAAAATTGCATATATACAAAATGGGATATGATGTAATTTAACAGACAACGAATACTTGTACGAATTAATTTGAGAACTACTAATTAGAAATAAAATGGAAATTTAAAATTATTTGAGTTTTCTTTCCATGTGTAAGTTATTCCTTTCAACCAATAATGGTATTTTATTACCAATCTTCAGTTCTATAGGTTATGGATTTCAAATATCATAATTGCAGATTTTCAAAATATTAACTATAATTTTCAGTCCACTTCCATGCCTCACAAGCTCTATCTAAATTGCATTCAAAACACTTTTATTTGATTTTCTTGTGTATGTGCTTGATGTGTTTTATGACATATTATGTGTAAGCTATGTCCCAAACTGAATGGTAAATATCCGTACTTATTACAATACATATTTTAGCAGCTAGTTTACTTCCAAAATTACTCAAGAATGTAGAGTGATAGGAAAAATAGGAGTGGTTTCCAATGCTTGTCCACTAACCTTACAGTTGAGGACTTCTTACCATCCATTAGATCACCCCATGATATTGCAATATGCTCAGCTAAAAGAAATCGTTCCCCCTTATCCTGAAAATATTATTTTGTCACTTTTTTTTACAAAACTTTTATTTGTGAATGATCATTAGTCCTAATTAGTTATGACTATACACTTGTGTTCTCTTAATCTCACAGTATAAGCAGTAAATACCTGTCTGTAAAAGCAATTGGGTATTGTACACTATAGAATCAGAGACTGTGCCTCAGTCATCCTCATAAACAACGTTTCAAAAAAATGAGAAAATATGTACACTGAGTGCCTGGTTAACGTTATCTGAAAGTGTGCATAAATAGAAGTTTTAATTTACTTGTAGGGATGCAGGATGAAGACCTGAAGATATGAAGTATAATTTTAGTTCTAAGACACTAAAAATCTTGTTCCTTGGAACACATTAGCATGAATATTTTAAAGAGATGACTAGGTTGTCATCAAGCAAAACAAGAATCAGGTCGGAGGGGGTGGAGGGAATGCAAGGATAAACAGGAGAATGTCCTTGAAGAAAAGCTAGCAGAGAGACCTTCACAAGTTAAACTCTGCGCTGAGATCCAGGAAAGCCATTTGTGTTCCTGACACATGATATTTGTGTAGAAAAGCTGTATACAACAGATTCCCAGAGGCAAAGCTTATTGTTCAATTTGTCTCCTTTCTGTCACCACAAACATTCATCCATGCATATATCCACTTACGCACACATAAACAGGACAGCTACAGGGCATTAGAGTTGCCAACAAACAGAATGAAGGCAGTTGCCCAAAGTCACAAATTAACTATAACATTTAACTCAAACCTGCTACTTCTGCTTCAGTCATGCCCTGTGCGTGTCTGGGAGTGAGGATGTGTGTGTGCACATGCGCATGTTTAAATTGTTGTCTAGTCTGGTTAGGCGCCTAAGCACAGATTCCAAGTGCCACCTAATGGCTGACATTCTGTGACCTCTCTTTGGATGGTTGGATATTTATAAGATTCTAAGAGATGTGGGAATGTTAACAGATTAACCTAAATTAAAAGACAAAGTTTTCTGGCTTTTTCAGGTTTAACTAATTTTTAAAAATTTTAAACTACATATTGCTTTTAATGATTGATAACTACCAGAATTGTCAAGGAACAGAAATAAAATCTCTAATGTTTTAGAGAATCTGAATTCAAATGCTGATAACAATGCTACTAATAATATTTTTAATTGAACTTATTGCTTACACCAAGTACAGTGATAAGTTTATGCCCATTTTCAATTTTTCTGATAATATTTCTCCTGTGAGAATGTGGAGTAGAGTGGGTAACTGGCCACACTCACTCAGCTCTAGAGTTTGAACTCAGGCCTTCTCGACACCAGAGCAAGCTCTTAAATGCCAGGCTTGGATACTTCTTAAATATGACTGATTAACATCTATTAGCCGCCAAAGATATCTTATTCCTATTTATGTTGGTGTTAAAGCAGATGTATATTCTTCTTTATTTGCCTCAGAAGTATGCAAAATTGGAGAAATGGGCACTTATAATGCAACATAAGGCCTAAAATGATTAAAACCACTTTGCCCTGGCTCTCCAGAAAAGCAATGAATCAATTTGGATTAACTGCAATATTCCTACCTTGGTGCTCTCTGATGTTGCACTAGGAGAAGAGATTCCCTCATCGCTTTCTGTCTTACGCTGAAGCATAAAATTGCTGTAAAGCCGTTTAAACAGATGTACAGTCTCCTCTAGAAGTGGGTGCACTTCAGTCATGAAAGAAACAGTTCTAATATTATAAAGTAATTTGGAATCTCTTAAAGGTTTTGCACTACATAATGTAAAATAATGTCATTAGTTCTTACAGTCATCATTTTGCCATTCATACTTGAAGTAATTGGTATTTCCACAAATCAGGCAAGGTGCAAATTCTGTCATAGTAAAACATTTATTTGTTAAAGTGATATAGATTATTCAAGATTCTACAGTCTTAAATCATGGATGGCAAGGTAACATGGATTGATACAGAACTCGATGCCAGTGTAGGCTTTTTTCTTTCCTTCTTTAAAAAAAATACTTGTAGGCCAGAAGAAAAAAAATTTGGTTTTAAAGGGGGATGAACCATGCTCTGATGGAGCCAGTTCCAGCGGCATCAGAGACTTCTGCTTCGGCTCCCGCGGACAGTTTCTTCAGGATACCAGTTCAACAATTGGCCTTTGAGAATTGAAACATTTTTGAATTTTATCCAGTAAAAATATCAGTGGCAACTTTTTTTAGGAGAGAGAGAAGACGTGACGCTCTTCAGATTAACTCCAGCCTCTGAAATGAAAGAAAGAGAAAAAGGAAAAAAAGAAAGAAAACACAAGGCTCATAAGATCACTATGCTCGCAATCTAGAAGTTACTGAACTCTAAGCTCCCAGGCAGGAGCTCATTGCTATAAAATGCAAGATACAGCCCTGAAAGCTATCTAGATGTGCAGATCAGCTCTTAAAATGTTGCGTGGTAATTTCAAGTTGGTGAACATATAAAAGAATCTCAGTTTAAAAAGGAATCTAAATGTAATAAGCCTAAATAGTTATGCAAGTCAAAGCCAAATTGTAGAATGGCATTTTCCTTGCTTTGGTTTTCACATTTATATTCTCAAGTTAAGAGGAAAAAGATGATTTTATTCATTAATGCATACCACTTAAGTTTTAACAAATATTCATACTGGCTTTTAAAATATGAACATGTTAGATCAAATTTGTTCATCACATCTAAAATCTAAGTGATCTCTACATTTTTATATCTTCTGTTGGGAGTTTTGTATCATATTAAAATCTTATAAAATTTAATTATAAATTTAACAATAGTAAAGCCTATTATTCATCTTTACTGGTTAGTTCTTCACCCACAGAACAAATTCAATAATGCAAAAACTGACTATAACTCACAAAGGTATTCCATAGTTCACATGATTTTGAAAGAAAATAATACAAAAACCATTTTTTTTTAATATTTAAACATCAAACTGTGAAAATACTTTTCCTCTAATATAGTTTCTCAGTACTTATGGATTTAAGATATGAAAATAACTTTTGAGAAATATACAATTTCATATATATGAAATTGAAGTAATTTTTCTCCTTCCTATTCAAAAGCAACTACATGTTTATAAGTTGGGGGTTATAAAATGCATGGCACAAATAAATCATGATATATATATTCTTAGTTAACTACTGAGTATTCTATATCAAAATGCTGATGAGGAACGAATTTGGATAATTTTACATGATAAAGTTACTACAGTATACTAAAGTTATTTGGATAACGTTATATGATAAAGGTAGGTAAAATACTATAGAGATATTTTATTTAAGAAAATATTTCAAAATACTTGATAATCTGAATAAGTGAAGTTATTTTTGGCACAAATAATTTTTGAGAATAATTGAACAAGGGATTCACACAGTGTTTGAAGATTGTTAATAGATAATAGATTTGTATCCTGTTTGTAAAATATAATTACCTTGGGACTACTGAAATATAGATATCCCTATCATATTTTACCTGGAATATTCTAAGAAAAACATTTCAAAATCACTTTAATTATAATGGGATATATCTAAATTCCTCTCTGTTGGGGTTAGGGCATAGCTTATTTTGGTGAAATTGGATACTAACAAGTTTTTAAGTACTTTTTGTATTTCCGATAACGTGTTCCCTTTGACAGAAAAGATGTAATTGTATTATATCAAAGTTCAAGTTTCAGGAAGTAGTAACATAGTAAAGACTATACCTACATGAAAAATATAGTGGACAGTGTAACTAGTTTGACTTTGGAAATGATAAATCCTTCCAGAATATACACTTTATTTTAATATCAAGTTAATGATTCTATAAGCTGACATATCTTAAAGAATTTTTACTCAATTTCACATTACATAATAACATATAAACAAAACTGTGGAGTTATGGTTTATATAAAAGCTGTTAATTTTGAAGATCAGGAAACAATCAGTTTTGGGAACTATGGCACGAATTTGTCTGCCTTGAAGCTACTGCCATTATTGAAATGATGACATAATATGAAGCTGAATAAAAACATATATATAGGATATTCAAAGTAACACTTTTTACTTATCAATAGATGAACTTTTAGAATAATCCCATAAAAATCTAAATATGGAACACAAAATTATAAGAGCATCACAAAGAAGAAAATAAAATAGACTATAATAATTTTGCTAAAATGTTACAAGAACCAAAAATAATGAATTTGGGGTAGGTTCAGGATGTTTTGGTGATGGTCCGCATTCAGCAGTGAAAGGGTGTCATACAAAACCCTGTGGACAGACAGTCTTATTGACCCTCCTGCAAAGAGAAGAGGAAATTAAAGCTCCCTCAAGCTTAAGAGATGGAAACATGTCCCGACACGGAAAGGATTGTGGGGAAATCCTGCTACTGTCCTTACTCTGAACGTAATTAAGAACTTCGAAAGATTTTTATCTTGCATAGTTAGGATATCTAAAACAGAAGGAAATGATTTCTAAAGGTCATTGCTAATGCTAGGGTTCTATTTTCTTTTTCTTATTTTCTGTAATGTTCAAATAAATGTCAAAGAGTGTGCTTTAATTATTATGAATATAGTTAAATTTTTTCTGCATATGTGCCTATTCTATTACTCTGATTTTTTTAAAAATTCACTTGAAGGGAGTATCATAGAAAAAAAATTATAGAACCAAATATTTTTATTGGTTAGTCTTGTTTGGAAAAAACGCTGGAAAGTTATTTGGATCATAAATACACATTTGCTTTGCTCTTTAGCTCTTATTTCGTATATTTTCCTAACCTCATATTTTCCCATAGTTATTTAAATGTTGCCATTTATTTACAATCAACATTATTAACTTTTTATTCATTTATATATTAATAGTTTCTCTAAAAGAACTGGACTCTTTTCTTGGTTACTGCATTTGTAGCAGAGGTTTTATGACAAAGTTTAAATTTTTTAAATACCTCGATTGATACTAAACAGAATAATCAGAAGTCAAATTTATTAAAATCAGGAAGGAATTATCTTAAAGGCTGGTGCAAGCAATCATGGAATAAGCAGTATTTTTTGTGCATACTTTTATACACGTACACAATGTATACATATTTTGTTGGCCTGCATACAACAAATACCTTTTAAGAAATTTTACTTAAGGCATTTTCAGTACAAATGCAAAGTAGTCAACTGTTCTATTTTAACTGCCAAACATGGCATATCAATTGTTTTACCGGGTTCATTTTAAGCATAAAAATCTTTTCAAACATAAGGTTAACTTATATGTAAGTGCCAGTTTACTGGTAGAATAATTATCACTAATTTTATCAATGATTCCTCTCCCCTTTGCTCTCAATTCATCTTAGTGTGATTAGAACGTTATAATTTTATTATAGAAGGATTATATGTGATACATTAAATATTTTAAGCTCACTCTATTTCTATACATGTGCAGGAAGCGTCTTAAGGAAGAAAATTGGCAAAGGGCATATTCTGTCTAATGGAAATAAAATAAATGTATTAACTCTTCACTCAGGAAAAAAAAAAATCATCTTAGCAGAGACTTCAGTATGAACACCCGAACCACTGATCGGATGAAACCTTCTGCCCTCTCTGCACCTTCCTGTTAGAGCTGAATGTTATATTAGGGACTGTGGGATAATCAATTTAATATCATTGCCTTGGAAATGTTTTTGATATATTAAAAAAAGAAATGTGTTGTAAGTTTTCTTGCTTACTTTTACTGTCTATATACATAGGGAGCATTTTAATTGAAACTTAATGCAATGGGCAATGTCCAAATTGTTGGAAAATATATTTTCCCTCTGGGTAGGAATAGACATATGTTACCATCCTGCAGGAAACATAAACTTAAAATAAAATTTTATATCCCCCCCTAAAAAAGAGCTGAGAAACTGTGAGCACAACAATCTCTGCCAGCGCTCTACCCCACTGCTTTCAGACATGGTGAGATGCTGCTGACAGTGTGAAAGGCCACGAGCAGATCAAGAGCACACAGGTCGGTCTCTTCAGTGGGGCATCCCTGTTTGGTTGTGCTGACAGTTCTAGGAAAGATAGGCCTGCTAGAGCAGAAAGCGTTACCAAGTGAGGTTATATGGTGACTTGAATCTCATAATAGAAATGTAGCAAGGAGTTGGCTAATGAGTGAATGAGGTATTGCCACTAAATTTTGTTAAAATTATTCTTTGCCTGTGGGTTTATTTTTCTTGTGATGCTTGTAGAGAGAAAAAAAACTTAGCCAAAGCAAGGAAGGAAATTTCTATGACGTTATGACAGTCATCTGTTTCAAAAAAGGAACTGAAAAAAGACTCAGCATAAAGTTTTTTAAAAATGTGACATTCCACATTCACTATGTAAATCCAATATAGAGCACACATTTATACACATGAATTTACCACATACAGAAATGACACATCATTGAAAGTTTATGTACCAGATTATTAGTGTTTGTGCCTAAGTGGTGGATTATGACAGCTTTATATTTACTTTTTTACTTTTAACTATATTTTCCAAAGCTTCCATAATTAATACAATTTACATTAGGACAAAGAAAGTCATTATTAGAAATCTTACATACTTGTCACAGTGGCAAACCATGTGCTATCTCATGTAGTACACAAACTTCCCAAGATTACTTTTTTCGAAATTTGACTTCTAACAACGTGGCTAAATAAAAAGTAAACATAATAATATGTACATATCCCATGAAATGTGAATATTTGGGAAATTAATTGGTAATTGAAAAATGACTCAGATTGACTCTTCTGCTTCCAAATCTTGGTATAACTTTCAGCACCATGGTGGATCATGTTTCTGGTAGATTAACCACATACTTCCTAATCCCTTTCTAAAGACATCCTAACTTTCAGAACAGCTAGATGTCCAAAGTTATATGATAAATGACCTTTTTAAAATCAAGGACTGAGAGGGAGGGAGGAAGAGAAAGACAGAGAGAGAGAGGTGAAGATTGGGAAAGAGAAGCAGAGGGTGGTGGAAGAGTGACCATGCAGGTCAGTTCACTACACTAACAGAACACCAAGTCTGTGCTATTGATTGTTTGTAGTGAGCCATCTGTTCATTTTTTTTGCAACATAGGAATGGGATCCCCAATTCGGTAAAGAAATGATGCATGAAAAACATTTTGTTTGATTTGCAATGGAATTCATTAGGGGAAACCCTGAATGATTGTCCCAGTTATTATTATCTTTTAAATACGAAATGTTAAAAAACAAGACCCTATTTTTACTACAAACAAATAAGTCAGTGGCCTTTTTTAGAACTTTTCAGGGCAGAATATTTTTTCCGTGCCAAACCTTAAGCAAACGGTTGATGCTTCCAGCTGTTTGAACAGATTGCTCAAGTGCTATTCTGCTCTGGAAACACACTTTCTGATCCAATTAAAATGCAGGAATCAAATACTCATTTGAAACTTCAAAAAAAACAAAAAAACCCTACAACCAAGAAGAGTAATTTGTTGCTGACAAAAGGAATACCGTGAATATTTCCTGTGTAGTCTTTTGCTCCATTTATAGTGGCTTCATTCATTTAGATAGCAGTGAAACACTTCTGTTCATCCGCTTTCGGTGAGGCCTAATGTATCATCTCAGCTCCCACTAGGATGTGGAGGTCAGGGATAGGAGTGAATACATTCTTATCAAGCTACTGTCTTCACGTTGGGGACTATTTGTAAAAACATTATACCATGCGTGACTCCAAGAGTGACTCCAAAGTCAAGTTAGTATTCCCTTTATTCTTACAGTATGAATCGGAAATGTTCACCTAACCAGAAATAAGTCTAAATTTGGGAACTAGAAATTCAGTCAACCAAACTGAACTTCAGTCTTTACCATTGAGCCAATTTTAATGGAAAATTTCAACAAGTTACATAAGCTAGCAAAATAAAAATTAAAAATTCATTTATAAAATAATATATCCACTTAAGTGCAGAAGTATGTGACAGGTAACAAGAACCTCACCTGTGTTTCCTGGGCAATCTGGTCAACATTAGTCAGCAAAGCATCTGGGAATAAAATTTTCAGTGTCATTTTTTAAAGAAACAGACCATAAAACATTTCTCATTGAAATCTTGATGAGATTTCTCTTAACAAAGATTTATCTAGACTATTTTTTTTAACTTACCAGCTCTTGGGTTAATTGTAACTGACAATAATCTGTAATTTTCTATGGCTACTTCCTGATACATAATACTATAAAGGCAAAATTTTTAAAAATATTATTCTAGTTACTAAAATGAATAATTATCAATATGGAATGCACTTTTCTTGCAAAAGTTCAATAGGAGAATCAGCTTCTATTCATTTTCCCTTCTCAAAGTTAACATTTCAACTACAGAGATGCATATGATTAATATGGAAAGATACGTCAAGGAAAAACTAATCCAAAGCAGGAAATGTAGCTTCACCATATTATCATGCAGAGTATAAAATAATCATTTACAATATAAACTATTATTCAATAACCCTCAAATAATAGGATGTTTTACTGACTACCCATTTATCCTTATATAAAACAGTAAGTTCTAAATGGGAACATTCTGCCTTTAAAACTCCATATTCATGTTCCAATTGGCTACAAATGTTTAATCCCATTTCATAGCCCTGCTGAGCATATACTTTACTTCTTTCCAAAGTGTCCTCTTTTTAAGCAAATATTCCTAGTCACTAAGAAGTGACACAAGGGTAAGAAAAAATTAGGTGTCTCAGGAGAAAGTTGTTCTCAGGGTTCACAGGTGAGTGTGATGAGAATAGTACAGAATACTTTTTTACAAAACCTCCAGCACAAATATTCATATAAATTTACAATGGCCTCTGGAGATTGGGTTTTACATGAAAGCAGTAATGAAACATGTTCACATGACACAGAAAAAAACCATCAGGAAATTACATTATGGTAGAGCCAACATAGTATATTTCATAAGCCCCTTCATATTACTAGAGTAATAATTCATCGGATATATTCTGGAGCAGAATCACAGTATCTATCTAGCTCATGTTTTAGGCAAGATTAAATGTACTTCCACTTTCAAACACAAAATGAAAGGGACTGCATGGCTTTCCCCTGAATGTATTTGAAAATGTTTTTTGTTTTTAAAATTCCTGAACATAACAATCACCTATTTGAAGAGAATTAATGAATGTCATAGAGACGGTCATCAATAGGAAGTTCAGAAAAATAAATTTGTACTAGAAAGTTTATATTTCATTGTAATCTGATAAACAACAAGCATAGTTTGTACAGTTGTTCTGGGAGAAGTTCTCTTATAGCCAGTCCATTTAAATCTAATTTTGTTCCATTAATTACAATCCCTGCTGCAAGACACAAAATTATGATTTTAAAGGATTCATTTTATAAGTATACATATTAATATATTATATATTAGATATATCTATATCTACATATATAGATATATAAATATAAACAGCATATGTATTTTATTTGCTGGTAAGTTTAGATCCTAAATATTGACTTTGAAATAGGTGACCAAAATCAGAAGACAATGGTACACTAATAATTATTTTTTATATTGACTATTTGTAATATTTGATAAAATTGCAAATGCATTAATATTACCTTAATGAGGTAATTTCGTACTTAAATATACTCCCAGTTACAAATTGTTCCTTTCTATGTCTCAGATCAGATAACATCACATTTTTTAGGATGACTCAATCACAGTTATATGTTTACCATTCTTTCTCTATTAAGTGATCTTCTGTACTGCTACAAGGAGGATTGGTTCTGTTGCAAAACTAACACACAAATGAAACCTGACAAAAACTAATCGCATTTGTAATTCCAGCGTGTATTTACTTGTCTAACACGGGAGGGGAAGGACTGAGTAATCTGAAAGACAGAACTCTGAAGCTATTATAAAATCCCGTCATTAATCTTGTCTACTTTCTCTATGACATTTTAAAAATGAGATATTTCTTATCCATAAATTTAACTCAACTAACATTTAACTTACAAACATAATAAGGTAAATTATTATCTTTATTATTATCATCATCATCCTCTACCAAGGAAGATAAGAAGAATATCCTTTCCCATCCAATCCACCTCTGTGCTGAAGTCCTTTCCCCAAAACCCTTCACACACACTCACACACAGAAGCATCTACACACACTGTTGAAGGAGAAAGACTGGACTCTTCTTGAGACCAAGGGGAGGCTGAGCAGGGAAAGAGAGTGGAGAGTCTTCAGTCGATGTAATATAACTGAGCATCGCTTTCTCAGCATTACAAAATGGAATTGGAATTCTGCCACACAGAGAAGAAAGGGGGCTCTTATCTGTAGACTTCTTTGAAATAACACCCCATTTACCTTCACAAGTCTATGTACCATAAGATGCTTTATGTTTTTGGAATTTTTAAAACTATTGGCATATTAATGGTTGTTTCTAAGTTTATTATTGTGAATAGACAGACAGGAAATACTAAAATTTAGGAACTCAGAGGCAATTGACATAAACTTTGTGATAATTGCTCTATTACATTTTTTAGCTTTATAAATGAAATATTTAGTTTCCTTCCAGTAATACAAGCAAAATATAGTTAAAAGTTAGTTTGGAAATTAAGAAGATTGAGTGCTTTAAAGTGAAGTACAAAACACTTCACAAAAGAAGATAAAAAGAAATTCCTGTAGACAAATGGAACAGATTTAATTTTCTAAAATTCCTTAAATTCTTGTGGAGAAAGTATATATTATTGAGTTAGTAGACTTGTTATGGTTATAGCTGGCTTCCTATAGTTCAAAAACTTATATTTTTTAAAATAAAATATATCTTCAAAGCAGCTAGAATCAAGTGTCTGAAAGCATAAAGAGTTTACTGTGACCTCAAGTTAATGAACTACATTTAATAGTTGGAAAAAATACACGAAATAAATTGGCCATAGCTAGACTGTTATTGCATCAAATTTAAATTATTGCAGTCAATGTACCTCTGCATTAATCTATTTGTAGACTAAAAATAAATATTCATCAAACCAAACCTTGTTTCTAGGATTTTGAGGCAGCTTTGGATGCTTCATTATCCCTTTATGACATTCAGATATTACATGTATTTTAAAAAAACCTACTTTAATAATAGTTTGATATTTTCAAATTGCAGAACAATTACCCCAAATAACCAGAAAACAACACAGGAACACATACAAGTGGAAAAAAAAAAGTTTGGAGTAAATATCTGTAAATGTATTGTTTGTTTTCATATTGAACAACCTGAAACCATAGAGTAAAATGACTAAAAATGAAACAAAAATAATTAAGAACAAGGAAGCAAAAACCATATATACAACCTATACATACTCAGCAACAACCATCAGCAAACAATATGCTTTGGATCACACACACACATATACATATGTGCATACGCCTGGCTCAATGAGGAATGCAAGGAAAGACAGAAAGAAAAACAAGAAAGAGAATTTCTTGCTTGTAGTAATATAATATCTGGACCACAAATCTCCATTTCACTAATTAATCAAAGTTTTCATTACTGCACATTCCTCCCTGGCCCCACTCATTCATTTATTTATCCATTCATTCACTCATTCATTCATCTGAGTAACTATTGTGTTTCAGACATTATTCCAGGTACCTTTCATCACCCGGAACCTTCCCATAGATTTATTTTTCAGTCACTGCACACTAAAACTGCCCGGAGCAAAAATTTTTTCATACACTTATAAACAAAAACAAAAAACATTTGACCCCCTTGACAGGCCTATCTTTTGTTACTCTCTAAAGATATAAACTTTCTTTACAGGAACACAGGCCTTCTTATCCCTTCTAAAAACAAATGTTCAAGCATTTGGTTAATACACCCTGAAAATTGTCTTGTAAAAGTAATAAAAATTTAAATGGTTGCAATGGCTTTAGTCAGAATACATTTCACATGATTAGATATTATAAAATCTAAATGTTTATGAGAAAAGATATTTAATTAAAGTTTCATTAGAAATATAAACAGAAAATTGATTTTAAAAAATACAGGCAACGGGAAGACAGAAAATAAGCCCATCAGTCACTTGGAGTAGATCTGCTGAGCTGCTGCCTATGCTGCGTGTTTCCAGAACCCCCTTGATTGCAATCCTCATAATGCTAGAGAGTCCTTCTTTGGGATTTGTTTCTTTAAGTTTTGAAAGCTTTTACTATATATTCAGGATTTTTTAATACTATGGAGGTAAAAACTAGAAAGAAGGAAAGTAATACGCTTTTGTCAATTAGCATCTTGTGAAGAATTTAGTAACGGACATTAATTAAAAATGTTTAGTTGGGGGGCTGGCCCGGTGGCATAGTGGTTGAGTTCACGGGTTCTGCTTCGGCAGCCCGGGGTTCGCAGGTTCGGATCCCAGGTCTGGACCTATGCACCGCTCATCAAGCCAAGCTGTGGCAGTGTCCCATATGTAAAACAGAAGAAGATGGGCACAGATGTTAGCTCAGGGCCAGTCTTCCTCAGCAAAAAGAGGAAGATTGGCAATAGATGATAGCTCATGGCCAATCTCTCTCACCAAAAAAAAATTACAGATATAGTCCTGAAAATCCACTTCACTTTGAGCAATGCTTTTGATTTTACAAACTGCTACCAGTCATGTGATCTCATTATTCCTCACAAGAACTACAGACTTGACCCCTGAAGGCTGATCAGATGTTAGCACCGTGAAAGGCACACTCCAGAAAGGGAAGCAGGGCGGAGACGACATTTAGGAAACACCTAAGGGGATGAAAGCCCATCAGACAATTTTTTTTTGAGACAGGCAAGGAAAGTAATTTCTACCTGCTTTCATCTTCCCCGCTTTTGAATGTCATCATGATAAATCATGGATGATAAGATGTGCTTCTGTCAAGTTAAAATTAACTGTAATTTTTATATATGCCTCTAGCAGGAGGAAATTAAACTAAGGATTGACATTTCTCACCTGTGTCTAAATGGTATTTCCAGTGATCTGAAAGAGTTAATAAACTTTTACTATGTGTTTAACTTGCTCCCAGGGAGTACTTTATATAAATAAAGTACATATCTTATTATGTTATGGCTAAAATTTTTTGTGCAAGGTTTCCACAGGAGCATTATTCTAAAAAAAAAAAAACAAAAACAAAGCAAACAAACAAGAAACCCTTAATTTTAACCTCTGTTTACCAATCTTTAATAAACTACCATTAAGCTGGCATATCATGTCATAGGATTTTCAATGAGTAGATAAGAACATTTGTCTATAGATCTTGATTTCAGCGAATGTTCAAGAACGCCATATTATCGAGGAGCAATATTGTTGTCTGACTAAATTTAAAATCCTTTTTTTAATGATGTATTACCACTAAGCTGCATTTGTAATTAAATTTCATCACAAGTTTTGGTTAAAATAATAAATGCATTTACTCTAAGAAAAATATTCAAATTCAGAATTACAGCACAGAGGGAAAAAAGGAAACCACTCTCTGGTTAATGAGCAATAACTTTATATTGCTTATAAATGTAATAAGAACTGCATTAGAAGTTTTTTATTTCACCTGGCGATGAAAATGTCCCTTTGATAAAAACAGTCTTGTATTTTTGTCCCCCTTTTTAACTCGCATTAATAAAAATAGAAAACTCATTCATTCAGCAAGCGTGTATTGAATGAATGAAAACATCTTCATATGCCCAGGTAGATGCATATGAAATTGTGGCATGTGACTTAAAACTGAATTGGATTTTTTTGATAAACACAAAATCAATTGCATTTTCTTCTGCTTCCCACAGATGTGGATGGATGAGAAATATCATAGAATTATTAGGGCACCTGAATCAAGAATGTTGTTTAGAAGGGTACCTACTTTAACACTGTTCCGGTATAGTTATTGAATATTTTATTTTAAATAACATAACACAGAGTTGTTCTCTACAATATTTGCCTAAAAACAAAAACCATTGTGACTGAAAGAAAATATACAATCTACTCATTGAAAAACATCAATCATCCATAGGTGGCCCTTTGGAAGACTGGAGGAAATATGCAAGACTTTTTTTCCTCTGACAACTTTCAGTTTGTGGTCTGCTATTCAGAACCTGGAAGCCAGTCCTAGCATAGGAGAAGGCACTGCTGTGTCATGCTTTTTCCCTTAAACCATTTATATCTGTTACATATATACATATATATATATATATAGTAACTGTGCCCTAGAAGGTTTATACACCTAGACTCTATTAGCCATGTATCAGAGAGACAAGACTGGAATTTCAAATTCCAATTCCCTATATGAGTTTTCAAAATATGGTTTTCATTTAAAAGAAGGAATAGGTTACACAGTGCTTTCCAATATCCACTCAGAATTTGAAAGAGTTGCTTTTCCACTAGGGCCGTCGGAACTGCTGGACTGAATTAACATTGCATTCATAGACAAACTTCTTTTAGAAAACAGTCCACACGTGTTCGATGAGTGAATGTGACAATAGTATTCCTTTAACTCTCCGTTCAGGGAGCACCTGTGCCTCACTCTGGACCTCTCAGCAGGCAAAGTGAGAAACTTACTTGGCTTTGAATGTGCTCTTTTAGACGTGGGCCCCTCTGTGACAGAATCAGGAGGTCGACTAGCTAACTGCAATGCAGTTGAATTGTTCCTGTTCGTGTTTTGGGACTCAACAGTTGTGACAGCTTCACTCTGTGGTTCGGTACTTGGCTTCGTGCCAGTCTTTCTCTTCTGCTTTTGGGACACAGAAGTGCCTGAAGTCCAGGTAGGAGGCAAAGCAGAGGTAGTGGTAGAGGAGTCCTGACTGGAACAAGTTTCTGCAGATTGTATCGCATTGTCATTGGCAACTTTACAACACTGGGCATTCTCTTCATGTCCCACAGCTTGTTTGGACACGGACTGGGGCAGCGTTACACTGCAGCCTTGAATTTGAGCCCCATTGGTTTGAGAGTAGACATTGCTGACCTTGGTGACCTTGTGTTGCCCATTATTGTTACAAACCTTATACCGGATCATTAGAATGATGATGAAAACCAGTACGGATGCTACAATTATTCCACCAATAATAATAATCATGGTGCCTCCCAAAAACTGGGACTGCATGAAATGGCATCGCACGTAATCCTGTTCCGTAGTAAACTGGATGCAACCCACGACTCTGGTGGCAGTGAGGGAAGTGACGCCATCATCATATATTGCCAAGACACACAAGTCATACATAGTTCCAGCAGCCAGGTTATTGACAAGAAAAGTTTTGCTCGTAGGAGGTATCATTCTGAGGGACAATGGAATTTGTGTTAATGTTAGAAACAAAACGTATACACACAGTCATTATGACTTCAGTTCTGTTTCATTTCAGTACTCATTAAGACAAGCACATTTATAACAGATAGGAAATATGGGAAAAGGATCTAATCGTATTATATTTACCCAGTTAAAATGGCTAAAAGTCATTGTTGGATTCCGCATTATATTAATGGTGCCTGCGCCACGCCTTGACAAGCTTACTAATTACATTGCTTGGCAAAGCAGAACTCCTAATAAAAGCCACTGCTAAAAAATCATTTATGACAAATTGCTTTTGAAAGGTGTGACTGTGACATTATCTGACTACTAAACAAATCCATTTAGCACTTACAACACCTCTGTGACTAAAAGCCAATTTGAAGGAAGGGAAAACACTGACAATCACATTAGAAACCAGAATGGAAATGCATTTTGGAGTATTTATTTTCCAAATCACTTATAAGCTGCTATGGAATGGTACCAAGTAAATCTATCTCTAATAACTAAGATTTAAGTACTTTATCTACCGATCTCAGCCGTCTCTGATGCCTTCAAGACTTGCCTCCCAGGACATTTTTATCTATAAATGAGGTTGATGAAAATATATGGGTCATATTACCCTAGAAACACAAACAAGAAAAGTCTGTTGACCAGAACATAAACCCCTCATACTCCTCAGTGTGGACTGATGAAATTACCTTCAGAACACAGTTTATAAGGTTTGATAAGAGTTAATAGACGTCTCTGAATCCATCGTACCACAAAAGTTTCTGTGGATGTCTGTTTTCCACTAACTTTTTTTTTCTCAATAGCAACCAAATATGACCCAAAGTAAGATTTAATTTGGAAAAAAAGGTTTGAAACTATATTTTTTCCCTGAAAGAGAGTTTTAAGAATTTCAAAACTTGGCCGTGCTAATCTGTTATACAACATAAACAATCTGTTCTAAATGTACCAGGAAACTTTTAGGCCGGAGGATGTATTTGTGATTGAAATCACAACCATTTAGGGGGTGCATGATAAATGTGAAGCATTACTAAGCACTTTATATATATTATGATTTAATTTTTACAATGACCATACAAGGTAAGCATTATCACTAATTTACACATGACAAATATTAGGGTCAGGAATACAAGCAATTTCCTCAAAGTCACATAGAATTTACTTGTCATGGAAGAATTAAAACCTTAGAATTTGGAAAATAGAAATTGACCTATTTTACAGAATTAATGCTTAAAATATATAGAATGTCTAGGAGCTGGCGGAAGGTGAGGGGTGGGGGTGGACGCTTGTCTCTGACGATGGGTTAAATAACCCATAGCCCAGGTGAAGAGTATAACAAGGGCAAACTACTTTGTGCTAATATACATGCATCAGAGTCTACATCCCCATACATTTAGTGATGAGAAGAATATTAGAAACCATTTACTCTAATCTCTTCCTTTTAAAGATGAGGAAATTAAAACTCAGCCGGGTAGAACCTTGCCCAGGATCGATCACATGGCTAGCTAGGCCAGTTTTGTTTTTTCTACCAGCTCAAGCTCATTTTTAAAAATTTCTCCCCTTTCTATACATAAGTGAAAATCAAATTATCTTCAAGAATTCATCTGGGTATATACGAGCTGAGTTGATCTGATTTCAGAAAAGCTTAAAGACAAATATATGTATATATATGCATATGAATATATATATATATATTTCAAAGCCATATTTTGCATCATTTCCTAGGAGTAATAATAGTCTATTATGAGTGAAATTATGTGGAGGTGTAAAAATGTGTATTTCCAATTGAAAATTGAACAAGATGTGACTATAAATCAATGAGGCTGAACTTTAGAAAAACATACCAGAAATCCTTTACTCAGACGCAAATTCTCCATCAATGTCCTTACCCAGAGATTACATATTTAACTCCAGTGATACTTTCACTGCTCAAAATATTTACAAACTTTCTGTTTGGAACTGTCTTAAGAACCAGTATATATGAGACGACACACACGCACATAACTCAATCACTCAAAAAATCAGTCTCATTATTTTATAGTTACATCCTATTTTTGACCAAAAATGGCAATACCCATCTTGATCACCCACCTTATTCACAAGACTTGGCTCCAAATGGCTTTTGCTTGTTTCCAAAATTCAAATTCACCCTCAAAAGACGAAGATTTGCCACCACTGAGGATATTCAAAATAGTATGACGAAGGTTCTAAAGATAATTCCAAAAGTGCTTTGAGCAATGGCAGCATCATTGGGATACGGTATAGCCTCCCAACATGACTTCCTTGAAGGAAAGCACACTCGTGTGGATGTGTAAGTTCTGGTATGTTTTTGAACTTTTAAAATAAATCAATCTTGTTCTCTGATAGTCACATCTCTTAGATGAGGGGGGAAAAAGTAAGCAAGCATAATATTAAATATAAATTTGAACTTTCTAAAAAATAACGCCATTCAAAATATATCCCCACATGTATTCACCTTTCACAAGCCTCACATTATACGCTTCAAAAAATGGAGTACTATCATTAGAAAAGAGAACAGCATTGCCAATTAAAGATAAATCAGTAGTACAGTAACAAGCCCTACACTAAGATGCTTGGTAAGTATAAAAATGTGCTTAAATTTTTCTTACCTGTAAACAAGAGTGTCATCATAAGTACCATTGTACTGGATTTGAAACATACGTATTCCAGGGATATTTCTTTGAAAATTAAATTTAAGTAGTGCCGTAGACGATGTTGCTTCTGCCACCACAATTTTATCTTGACTCATTTTCGTATCACCATTACTACTGCTTGCATTAGTACCTGACTTAGTAGAAGTTGAGATATCTGAAGAACCAGGATCGGGCTCATGGATATGGTTTGTACTGTTTAGTAAGTGAGGGAGCTTAATTATATGAAGATCCACTGTTTGTGTGGCTTCCCCAGCAGGATTGGAAGCAATGCAGGTAAAAGCACCCGTATCCTTTACAGTCGTTATAAGAATGTCAAGGGTTCCATTATCATACACCAGAGATCTTGTCGCATTTGAAATAAGCTTTCCTTCAGGAGAAATCCAGTGAATTGCAGGCTCAGGGTCTCCCCTGGCTTTGCACCTCAGTGTTGCCCTTTGACCCTCCAGGACTCTCATCTCATGTGTATGACGAGTAATGAGAGGAGGCTCACACAAAAACTCTTCCTCAGGAATCGACCAAAAATAGCGGCCAGTTAAAAGTGCCGGAGAAGCACAGGTCTCTAGGTCATCTTCTCTGGATAGACGCCTCAGCCACAACAATTCACAATTGCAGTGCAAAGGGTTTCCACCAAAACTTAATGCAAAAGTAGATGGGCTTATGATTCCTGAGGTTGCTAGGACCTGAGCTCGCTGAAAGAGAGGGTCAGGTGGTAGCTTCTGCAATTTATTTGATGTTACATCTAGCCGAGTCATCTTGTGCAAGTGGGAGAAAGTCCCCTTAGGGATGTTATCGATCATATTGTGATCCAGACTCAGGGTGTGCAAGCTAACCATCTTCTCAACAGCATCCCAAGGAATTGTTTCTAAATTATTGTAGGATAGATCCAGCTCCTCAAGGGCAAAGACATCGTCGAATGCTGTAGAAGAAATTAGCGTCAGCTGATTGTTGTTCAATATCAAGTGATGCAGATTGGAAAGCCCACTGAACATATCATTTGTAATTTTAGTCAATCTGTTGCTATTCAAATGCAATGCCCTCAAATTTCGTAAGTCAGCAAAAGCATGAGGTGTAATAAAACTTATTGTATTCCTGGATAGAGTCAGGTCCACCAAGCTGGTCATATTGGCAAAATCTTTCCTTTTAATATTTGTAACAAAATTGTCTGCCAACCGCAGTTCCACAGTTCTTCTGTCAATGTTGGGTGGAACAAATAAAAGCCCTTTCTTGGCACAAAGGGTTGCAAGATTAGGAGACAAAATCTGACAGACACAACGCTTTGGACAGATCTGAGCTCTCGCTGCTATGCCAATGAAAAGCAGATAAAAGAGAAATTTTTCCATTGTAGATCAGATTTAAGAGCCTGCAGGGGAAGACACAAAATATAAGGTTAACATCCAATCATTTGACTAATGTTCATATTCTAGTGTTCTAGAATAATACTTTTTATGCAAATTGGAATACAGAATTTATTCCAGAAACAATTTATTGGTTTACTTAATAAACATGTATAAAATATCTGTATTGAAGTCTGTAGTGGACACTGGGATGAAAAATATACCATGCAAGTCCTCATAGGATTTAAAATCAAATGGCAAAAACAAAGTCACCAGATTATTATAATTCTGTAAATAAAGTGCTATTTTTGAAATTCGTTCCGAGGTAGTCCATGGGTGCTCAAAAAAGAAACATTCAGCCCAGACTGAAGAGTGGGAGTTCAAGAAAACGTCCCTTATACCCTGAAAGACATCTTGTAAGTTCAAAAGTTTAAAGACATATTTAAGGATCCATAAGTATTTCAATTTACTAGTTTGGGTAGAAATAATAAGAGACAATATTTGTTATTGTTAACCTTATGGCGTGATATTTGAAAGTAATTAATTCTTGATTAAATTTTATTCATTTTTACAAACTATCTTGAACATAGTACAACCCTCATATCTTAACTGCAAATACAGATCTTATTCTCAAAAATAAAAAGGCTGAAAATTTACCATAAATGCTCTGAGCTCCTTAAAAGAATATTTTATTTGATATAAATGTGGATGGATTTTTTTGTGTGTGTGCAAGGAAGATTTGCCCTGAGCTAACATCTGTTGCCAATCTTTCTCTATTTTGTATGTGGGATGCCACCACAGCATGGCTTGATGAGCAGTGTGTAGGTCCATGCCTGGGATCCAAACATGCAAATCCCTGGCTGCCAAAGTGGAGTGTGCAAACTTAACCACTACACCACCAGGCTGGACCCAAAAATGTGGGCTTTTGAAGATAATTTATGGCAAATAGTCATCAAAATACTTGACAGTGAGTCCAAAAAGATATCATATACCATTTTCCTTTTCTTGAAATCTTAGTGCATGTATATTTACCCAAGTTTAATTTTTAAAAAAACCTTGACGGTTTCATTTTCCAGTTTGAGCTTAAGTATTTACTTTTAAATTTAATCTTAAAAAATAAAAATACTAATACATATGTGATTAACAATTCTCATAAATTACACATAGTTTTAAACACCATGAGGAAAAATAGCTGGAGAAAATCATTCAAATTTTTAATTGATGAAAATATGGAATTATTCTAGAAATAATGCAACTGGTTTTCTAAATAAAACATACTTACAGGCTTGATTCATTTTATGCCTATTTTATGTCCTATTGAATGTGGTTGTAATGAATAAGAATTGTCATTCTCAACAAATGAAATAGTCTGACTCTTCTCTTCATGACAGAATAACTAGTAGTAAACTAGCCTTTGCATAGTAAGCAGGAAAAAAAGCTGTACAAAAATATATAAAAGTACAGTTTTCAGACACTTTAAAAGAGGAAGCACAGAACTGTGATGCTTAAGAGTGGATAAAAAAAAAAAAAAAAATGAAACCTATTGTTGCTCCTGGAGATACTTTCCAAACCACAGCACAAGGAGGGAAAAGAAGCCAGAGCATGAGCAGTCTTATTCAACTGGAGAGACAGAGGCTGGAGTGCAGAGTCTTAGTGGCTTGAATTTATGGGGCAGAGGACTAGAAAGGGGAGAGTTAGCGGAAGAGCGAACTCCAGGAATCTCTGGAGCTAGAGACAGGGCAATAGACACTAACCATACTTAAACACTGATAAAAAAAAGGATGGAAAAAACCACGAACAAAAGCTCAGTGACCTGTGGAAAAATATTCAGAAGTCAAACATACATAGAATTGGAGTATCAGAAGCCTGTGAGGTAGAAATATACTCGAAGAAATAAAGGCAAAATGTTTTCAAATTTGTCATAGAAAAACAGCAACCCATAAATCTAGGCTCAAAGCAAGAAAAATCATACCAACACAAGTCATAATCAAATTGCAGATAGCCAAAGAAAAATACAAAACAATTTTAAAAGCAGTCACAGAAATAAGACACACAAGAAGATAAGGTAAACAAAATGCAAACGACAGATGACTCCTCACTGACTTCTCTTTGGAAACAAAACAAGATGCAAGACAGTGAAAAGTATCTTGAAAGTGCGGCAAGAAAAAAGGAAAGTCTGTCAACCTGGGTGGGGATTTATATATTCGTAAAAGATGAAAGTAAAATAAAAACACTTTGAGAAACAAACTGAAACTTCCATCAGCAGTAGAATTGTACTGTAAGGAAATTCTCTTCAGGCTGAAGGAAAATTATATCAGATGGAATCTTGAATCTTTATAAACGGATGAAAAGCAACAGAAATGGCATATCTGTGGGTAGTATAAAATATTTTTGTTGTGTTTTATTATGTTTATAAATAGTACTTCTGGTGTGGATATAAAAAGTTACAAAAAAAGCATCATTCTCACCCTAACAACCAAATAAGCTTGATAAGCTAAAAATCATGTATTTTTAACTTAAAACTAACATCTAATGCTGAAGATGCAAATAAACTTAAAGGAACTATATTCCAGAAAGTGACGGTCCCTGATGAAAGGGAAGAGATACATAGATGTCCCCCTATTTCCTTCACCAACACAAAAGTAAACAGGAGGACCTATGTGGCATAAATTGGGGTGAGGAGAAACCAGCCAGCCTTTTAACAAAATTTTTTAACACCTTATTATGTTTTTTATTATTTTTTGTGTGTGTGTGAAAGGGATTGGCCCTAAGGTAACATCTGTTGCTAATCCTCCTCTTTTTGCTGAGAAAGACCGGCCCTGGGCTAACATCCGTGCCCATCTTCCTCTACTTTATGTGGGACGCCGCCACAGCATGGCTTGATAAGCAGTGTGTAGGTCCGTGCCCAGGATCCGAACCTGGGAATCCCTGGGCCGCCGCAGCAGAGCACGTGAACTTAACCATAAGCCACCGAGCCGGCCGTTTAACAGCTTAGTTTTTTAGAGCACTTTTAGGTCTCTAACAAAATTGAAAGGAAGGTACAGAGATTTCCTGTATACCCACTGCTTCCACGCATGCAGAGCCTCCTCCATCATCAACATCCCCCACCAGTGTGGTACATTTGTTACAAACAATGAATGTACTTGGACACATCAAATCACCCAAAGTCCACAGTTCACATTAGGGTTCACTGTTGGTGTTGTACATTCTATGGGTTTGGACAATTGCATGACGATATATATGCACTATTGTGATATCATCCAGAGTATTTTCACTGCACTAAACATCCTCTGTGCTCTGCCTCTTTATCTCTCCCTGGCCCATCCCTGGCAACCACTGATCTTTTCACTGTCTCCATACTTCTGTCTTTTTCACAATGTCGTATAGTTGGACTCATACAGCATGTAGCTTTTTCAGACTGACTACTTTCACTTAGTAATATGCCTTTAAGTTTCCTCCACATCTTTTCATGGCTTGATAGCCTATTTCTTCTTAGCACTGAATAATATTCCATTGTCTGAATGTACCAAAGTTTATCCATTCACCTACTGAAGGACATCTTGGTTGCTTCTAAGTTTTGGCAATTATGAATAAAGCTGCCATACATCTGTGTACAAGCTTTCGTGTGGACATAAATTTTTAATTCCTTTGGGTAAATACCAAGGAGTGTGATTGCTGGACTGTATGGTAAGAATATGCATAGTTTTGTAAGAAACTGTCTTCCAAAGTGGCTGCACCATACTTCCCACCGGCAATGTGTGAGAGTTCCTGTTGCACCGCATCCTCCTCAGCACTTGGTGTTGTCAGTGTTCCAGATTTCTGTCGTTCTAATAGATGTGTAGTCGTATCTAACTGTTTCAATTGGCATTTCCCTGATGACATGTGATGCAGAGTATCTTTTCATATTTTATTTGCCATCTGTATGTCTCCTCTGGTGAGGTGTCTGTTAAGGTCTTTGTCCCATTTTTCAATCATGTTGGTTTTTTTTTTATTATTGAGTTTTAATTCTCTGCATATTTTGGATAACAGTCCCTTATCAGATGTGTGTTCTGCAAATAGTTTCTCCCATTCTCTGGCTTAGGATTTCCATCTTCTGGAACTGCTGTAAACAGGGCTTTAGTAACATGGTGGTGAGGTGTGGGGTGGGGTAAACATTCTGTAGTCCCATGGTTAGGTCTCAGTCTCTCAGTGAGCCTACGCCTCTGGACTGTGAACAAGTGTTTCTCCATGGTTTTCTCCCACCTTAGGTGAGACACGATGGCTAGAGTGGGCTGGAGTTGGGTATTTCCCTTCTGTCACGTGGAAGGCTAGAGCTGGCTAGAATTGAGTATTGCTCTTTCCCAGGTCAGTTAGTCTCACACACAGTCACGCGTCGCTTAACACAGGGATGCGTTCTGAGAAATGCATTGTGAGGTGATTTTATCGCTGAGTACACTGTGTAAGGGCACTTACACAAACCTAAATAGTACAGCCTACTACTACACCCCTAGGTTATGTGGCATTAACCTGAAGGGACCACTGTCGTATATGCGGTCCACCGTTAATCGAAATGGCGTTATGTGGTGCGTGACTGTAATACCCCAGAAGGTTAAGCTCTAGTTAATTAGTTTTCCCCAAGGCAGGCCTTTCCAAGAAGTACAGAGTGCTTTAACACATTATTTCAAAAGGGTTCCATTTCCCCTCTCCCTATTGGAAGCAGGAGCAGATTGTTCTCTGATTTTTGCCGTGGGAATCTGAATCTGGTGGAGCTCCTGGAGGTAAATCTCAAAACACTGTGGGCTCTCCTATAGCTGGGTCCCCCTGGAGATTTTAACTCTCTGACTTGTCTGCCCTGAGCCTCCAGCAATTCATCATCAGGTTCAGGTTTTTCTGCCCCGGCACTGTTCCCTCAGTGGTCTCAACTCTGAGTGTCTGCTCCGGTAAGCTACGACTCCCCATATTCGCCCTTGTGTCTCTCCAGTCTTGGGGCAGTGGTTAGCTTATGTCCTCCCCTCTCTTATGCATCAAGAAGAGTTTTTGATTTTTCAGTCTGTTCAGATGTTTTACTGTTCTCACAATGCAGTAGTGACTTCCAAGCTCCTTACATGTAGAACAGGAAACCAGAAGTTTAACAAACTTTTAAGAATCATGTAGGGAGCTGGCCCTTGGCATAGCGGTCCAGTTTGGTGCATGCTGCTTTGGTGGCCGGGATTCGCATGTTCAGATCCCGGCTGTGGACCTACACCACTTGCCAGCCATGCTGTGGTAGCATCCCATATACAAAATAGAGGAAGATTGACACAGATGTTAGCTCAGGGCGAATTTTCCTCAGGAAAAACAAAATCATGTGTAGGCTGGCACAAGAAAATACAATCCAAAAGAGCCCCAGAAGCAAGGCAAGAAAGTGTTTTCCCCTATTTCATTCCTACTGGTCTTTATGGAGTCATGGGGATCCTACCTTTAAAATACAGGGATGAAAGAGAGGAGACAACTTCCCTAGATACTATCTATTTTCAGATAAGAAAGAATTTGGGAAGGAGTGAAAAATTAAAATGAATCCTTCAGGCAACCCAGACTTTCAAGTTTGGAAAAGTGATTAAGAAGCAGCAGAGCTGAAAGGTCAGTCAGTCACTCAGGGCTTTCAGCTGGGAGACTGGGAGAGGGGAGGGAGAGCTCACACACAGGTATTTCTGACTTTCAACACAGAACGTCTGGGGCGGCAGTGGAGAGGTGAGAGAAACTTCATAGATGAAATCTCTACCTTGCTGAATGTAGGGTAGCTCAGTCAAAGCCCAGAGCACAGAAATCCAGGGGCGAGCTCAGAACCAAAGAGATCTTCTTGGCCACCCAAAAACCTGACAGCAGAGCTCTAGAGCAGGGAGAGGTCTCCAAATGTTTGAACATCAGATGGTTCACGTGTAAAACAGAGACAGATCTCCAAAACCACGGTAGTGCTAAGATCCTGTGTCTTACTGAACAGGAAATTCCCAACCATGCTGCAAACATCTGAAGCTGTGTTGGACTGAATCACAATAACCCTGCAGCAAATTACAGACTGAGCTCAACGGCGGAACATGAAGAGCAGTCCCCACTCTGGAAGACTGAAAGAAGAGGGAACCCACCCTTTTCACAAAGTAAATACCATTTACTCCATCCTCTATTGTGCTTTTATTATAAAATACACTGCACAAAGTGAGAAATCACATAAAAACATGAAAAAGCAAGGAAAAGTGGCCAACGTTACAAAAAGGAAAGGCTCAATAGAAGCAGACTATAGCCATCCCACATGTTAGAATTGTCACAGTGAGCTTAAAATAACGATCTTAAAAATGCTGAAGCATCAGGTGGAAAAGGTGGACAACATGCATGGGATGCGATATGATGTGATGGGGAATTTTAGCAGAGATATAGAAATTTTAGCAGAGATGTAGAAACAATTTTAAAAATGTAAATACTCTAAAATGTGAAGAAATCATTAGATGTGCTTAAGAGAATACTGGGCACAGCAGAAGAAAGTATCAATGTACTTGAAGACACATTAATAGAAGAAAATCAAAACTCTGATACATAAGGGAAAAAAACTGAAAGAAAAGAAGACAATCACTGAGATCTGAAGGAAAATATCAAAATGTCTGACATAATTATAATTGGAGTCCCAGAAGGAAAGGAAGAAGAGAATGGAGCAGAAAAAATATTTGAAGTGATAATGGTTGAGAAGTTTCCAGAATTGATGACATTAATGATCCAAAAAGGCCAATGAAGCCAAAGCAGGATAGACACAAAGATAATCATACCTTGACACATAAGAGTCAATTGCTAAAAGCCAAATACAAAGAGAAAAGTTATAAAAGGATGCAGGGAAAAAGACATTACACATAGAATAATTATATGAACTACAATGGAATTCTCGTAATAAATAATGAAGGCCAAAAATAATGGAATAATATATTACAATTATAGAAAGAAAAAAATAGGAAAAGAATCCCATCAACCTAGATTTCATATCCAATAAAAATACCCTTCAAAATTTGAACATAAAACAAAAGTGTTCACAGGTAGACAAAAGCTAAGAAAAGTTCACCTCAGATATTATCTACAAAATGTAATGAAAGAAGTTCATCAGGATAGAAGGAATAGAGAAAAAAATGCACCCACTGGGAACATATAAAATCAAAGCCAAGATGGTAGACTTAATCCCAAAGACGTCAATAAATACTTTAAACACAAATTGAGTCTAAAATTTAAGGCAAAGATTATTAGTCTGCCTAAAATAGCAGAAAGGTCCACTCATAAATAATATAATATAACATGTATTATATTATACACATATACACATACAGAGAATAAGAAGACAAAGCAGGAGAAGAGGGGGAGGAGGGAAGCAAATTAAATGTGAACATTTGGGAATCTGCGTAAAATGTATACAGAAACCAAAAAAAAATGTTAAAAGAAAATAAAGACATAATGAGAAAATAACAAGGCAAGTCCCCAACTGGGAGAAAATGTTTGAAATGTTTGTTTGTGTGTGTGTGTATGCATGTGTACCTCGCAAAGAACTTGTATTCTAAACATAAGAAGAACTCTCACAACTCAATAAGAAGACACTACTTCCAACAAGAAAATTGGCAAAGTAACAGAAGAGATACTTCACAACGAAAGTATAAGAATGTCCAACAGCCATATGAAAATATTAACAATATTATTAGTCATCAGCGAAATGCAGATTTAAACCCAAATCCTTACTACCCAACCTGAAAAGTAAAAACAAACCAACAAACCCGGTGATCCCAATTTTGGTGACCACGTGGGACAACTGTAACTTTTGTACATTGCTGGTGGAAGTGCAAAATGTTACAGCCACTTTGAAGAGTTCTTTGGCAGTTGTTTTGCTACATTAAATATATTCCTACTTACCTAATGCTACAGCAATTGCACTCCAAGTATTTACATAAGAGATATGAAAATGCATGTACCCAAAAAGAGATAACCAAGAATCTTTAAAATGCTTATACTAATATTAGCCAAAAATCCAAAACAACTCAAATGTCTATTAATAGTTGAAGAGATAGACAAATTGCACTATACTCATATGAGAAATGCTTAGGGAGAAATAGAAAGGAAAATGTTACTGATATCCACAATAACGTGGACGACTTTTGTTCTGGTTGAATTGTATGCCCTCAAAAGAACATGAATGGACCTTGAGGGCATTATGTTAAGTGAGATAAGTCAGACAGAGGAAGACAAATGCTGTCTGACATCACTTATATGTGGAATCTAGAAATGCCAAACTCGTAAAAACAGAGAGGAAAATGGTGGTCACCAGGTGCTGGGGGTGGGGAAACTGGGGAGATGATGTTTAAGGGCACAACCTTGCAACTAGCAGATAAATAAGTCCTGGAATCTAGTGCACAATATAGTGATTATAGACAAGACTGTATTATAAACATCAAAGTTGCTAAGAGACTAGATCTTAATTGTTCCCACCACAAAAAAGAAAGAATTATGTGACGTGATAGAAGTGTCAGTTAACGCTACGGTGGCAATCATACTGCAATATATAAATGTATGAAATCAACACATTGTACACCTTAAACTTACACAGTGTTATATGTCAACTATATCTCAACTAAAAAAAAAAAGATGATGAAGTTCTAACCCCCACTACCATGAATGTGACCTTATTTGGAAATAGGGTCTTCGCAGGTGATCAAGTTAATATGAGGGGATTACTGTAGACCCTAATCCAATATGACCCTAATCCAATAATCCAATTTCCTTATAAAAAAAGGAAATTTGGACATAAAGACAGACATGCACAGAGGTTAGACAATGTGAAGCACAAGAGAATGTCATGTATAAGCCAAGGAATGCCTAAGGCTACCAGAATTTAGGAGAGAGGAGTAGAACAGATTCTCCCTCAGCCCTCAAAAGGAACCAACCATGCCAGACATCTTGATTTTGGACTTCTAACTCCTAGAATTGTGGGACAATAAATTTCTGTGTAAGCCACCTAGTTTGTAGTACTCTGTTACAGCAGCCCTAGCAAACTAACACAAGTCTCTAAAGCATTCCTCTTAACAGAAGATTTCACATATAAAACAATACACATTGTAAGCTTCTAAGTATACATGCATTTAGAACACGCAAAACTAATCTATAATAATAGACAACAAATCGGTGGTTGCCTAGTTGAAGGATGGTAGATTCGGAAGGAGTACAAGGAAATTTTGGGGGTCATCGAAATATTTTATATCGTATTTGGAATAGTGGTAAACAGGTTTATACATTCATCACAATTCATTGACTACACTCTTAAAATTGGTGCATTTTATTTATGTCAAATATACTTCAGTATCTTTGATTAAGCTTAAAGAAAGAAAATATGGCTTTCCATTATGTATCCAAATATTGATTCCAAAGAAAGAAGAATTTATAAAATGACATATTATTGGTAGTTAATCAGAACTTAGTCATATTTTAGAAACACATATTTTCTTAACTCTGTCTTATATCTTCAAAGATGTGCTTCCATTCCAATCCAAATTATGCATCCTATTTCATAATTCGATTTACTTTATCAGGCAAATTCTATATGATCTCGCTGCCAATATGGTGATTTAGAAGGTAGGGTAAGTTTAGAATAAAATGTGGACCATTTTCTTAACTCTATGTTTATTTTTTGTTTAAGTGATACCTGTAAGTAATGAAAGAATCATATCAAGAATTGTGATTAATGAGCTTTCCCGTGTTATCTTAGGACAGGGTGGAAATTTCAAAGTTTGTAAAAGATAGGAGATGGGAGATCATGTAAAGAAAGAGCTTTCACTTCATACAACTTCACAAACTAATCCTTGACGTATTTATTAGATTAATACATGACCACTTGAAGAAAATGAGTGTGAATGGAAGAGCAGAGTAGTTGTCATATTTTGCTGCAATTCATGATTTAAAAATTTATAAAGATCATCAGATGCACTATCCTCGTTTTTACCAAGTTAAGTGAAACTGTTTTAAAACATGATTTGTCTACTGCTTTCTCTAAATAGTTAAATGCAAACAACACTGATGGACTTTTAATAATAATATTTGAGTGAGGCTATAACTCAGGAAATAGTCATACAGTTGCAGCCTTTTGGATAATATTTACACATCTCTACATTATATGTTCTTTCAAGCAAATTCCTTTCAGACACAATGTGACACATTTGTCAACAAAGAAGAGTCTATCACACGCAAACTGGAAAACGATTTTCCAGTACTGCCTCCATCTTTCAGCCCAAGGCTATTACATAACATATGCTCAAGAGAATCCGTATTTATTTGGCAACTACAATGAGATATAAAAGCAAATTTAGATTTTACAACCAACTGAGAGTTTAATCTATTCTCTGCAGAAGCCAATATGGTACCAATTTATATGTTGCATTAAAGGAAAGCTATTGGCTCCTCAGGAGCTGCTTTGCCATCATTCAGCAGAGCTCTACCAGTTAACTTAGTGCCCTTTGCCCAGGCTAATGGCTGGGGAGAGGTGCTGATGCCTGTCGATGCTGATGAGCTATTGCAGGATGTGTCAAAATGGTTACAGTATTGTAAAGGATATTTTATGATATAGTTTAGATAATGAAACACTTGATAGTTTCGTTTCAAATATTTTAGGTTTTCTGCCTAATTTTTTTATACAGGGGCTAAAAACGATAACATTATAACTCCATTCTCTACGAAAACACGTACTGAGGATATTATGATTGAATCTGTTAAATTCAGGCCTCAAAATATGACAACTATAACCTGGGACAATTATTCTTTGGTCTTTGATTGTAATAGTCGCTAGTAAAATTCCTAAGCACATGAACATAATAAATTTTTAAAATTCACTCATGCATCCATTCACTCATTCTTTTATTCATTTCTTCAGCAAGATTAATTTAGCATCTGCACTGCATACGTGGTGCTTTGCTAGAATTTACCAAGGTTAGAAGGCTGGGATCTGGTTAGGACAATCATATTCACAGTTATAATAGAAGGAAGAATGTGAAAAGTTTTAACTTAACATACATTTTTATATTTAAATTTATACAATTCAAATGAGTCTGTGACTTAATATAGCATTCTGTAATTTTTGTTCTCAACGTGTATATACATATGTGTATTTTTTTAATTCAACATAGCCCATGCATACATAAACACATGTTGTTTACACTAATGGACTACAGAGGAGACCAGTTACTTAAACAAACCAAATTTTAAAAAGTGACAGTTACCATTTATTGAGGACACACAGGTAAACGTGAAGGAAGTAATGATTTCTTTATTTTATGGATGAGGAAATGAGCTTGAGATACTTAAAACGCACTTATCATACTAAATCCCATTTAATCCTTACACAACTCCAAATAAAGTAGCTATTTTTTTCCCATTTTATATGATGAAATAAAATTTAAGAAATGCTAAGCAATCCCCTCAAGATCATATAGGAAGAAACAAAAAGGTAGGTTTAAGATGGAGATATTTCTATTTCCAAATCCCATGCTTTTCCTAGGATAAGATGATGCTTACATCTATTATTTATATTGTGTTTTTCTGATTATGTAGCACTTAAACAAGGGGTTATTGATTCTTAACAATAATGACTCCTTAAGCTCATCAAGTAATTTACTCATTTATTTTCCTGGTCTCATTTCACAATCAAACTACATTTAAAAGGTGCTAGCAGATTACTATGGTGGAGACTTAAGAGCACCTTGGAAGATAACCCAAATGACACATTTACCACAGTCATTTCATTTTTCTTTGGTATGCCAAGACAAGACTGGAGTTACCCAAATATTTAAGTCCGTAATACTAAGTATTCTTTTAAGAATATAAATTCTACCCAGTAGAACAGGGAGTGATTTCTGTGTATAAAGCGGTCTCAGTATTCTCCCACTGATACGGGAGAGCCCATCTACTTTTCTTGCCCACTTGGAAGTCTGCCTACAGAGACTCTACAATGTCATTGAGGGTCCATGGATCCTAAGAGTAAATACTGCCAGCAACTCTGAAGGAGAATGTACTCTTTCTTGCAGAAAATAGCTTGCTGGGAGACAGAAGCCTAGAACAGCCCTGTGCTAAGAGGCTGTGAAGATTCTCAACAGTGCTAGAACAGCAGGAGTTTGGAGCTGGGTCAGCTAGCACAGGTGGCAACTGGTTTCTTAATGAATGTCTGTTGATTGTAAGCATTCCTTATGGATGTTCAGATATAAGTGGAAAATATTTGGGAAGGAAGAGGGGTGATGTGTGTATAAAAGTGCAAGACAATTTATATTTAAAACTTCAACTAATTAAGACAGTAGTGCCTCTAAGGGTTAGGTCTAATTTATCTGGGGAGAAGATGGTTGCTCGTTTAGCAAAATAATTTGATAATCCACCTTTTGTGTGAATGGTGAATACCCCAAGGTGTGGATTTTCAAAGGGCAATGAAACAAGGGACAGCCAAATTCCATGTTTGATAAATTAAATGAAAATTCATGATGTGGAAGAGAGGAGAGGAGAGAGGACTGAAGGAAGCACAAGAAGGGAGAAGATTCTGGTAAAATAGTGATAGGCATGTGGCCTGAAGACACATAGTCAGAGATCAGTAACCTCTTGGTTAAAGAGTATCCTGTTTGCTGGGGTATTACACTTCTATCTTGTTTGCTAGGTATCACACTGTTGCTCACCATCAACTTCAACCCTGAAGATGTGCGCCCCCTATCAACACTTGTGGGAAGCAACAGGGTAAAAAGAGCTCGTGTTCCACGTCTGGGTTGGTATTGAATGATGAGGAAACTGAATCTCGGTGGTCTGAAGACATTATTAATCTAAGACTTCAACTTGGATTTAATACACCAGTCTCTGTTTCTATCGCATCTCATTGCAGGATAATCAGGTTTCAACAAACACAGGGGAGAAGAAAGGTCCAGGATAGGGAACATTATCACAAGTGTGAAATGCAATGCAATCACTATCTTGCCTTTGCACAGTAGTAGATAGCCCCTGTTTTCTTCCAATTTCAATGAACACAGAAGCTTCCTCCTCAGAATTCACCTTGATTTTATGACAACTTGAAGGGGCATAAAAAGTGTTACAGTACAAATTCAAATGCCATTAATTGGGGTTTCAAATCTGGTAAATGATTTAGTACTTTATCCATTTTTCTTTGGAATTCTGAAGGGTGAATCTCTGAGCCTTTGAGATGTCATGCTATCCATTATGTTTCAGTTTCCGGATGGTGTTTAACATTTCATGTAACTCGTCTCTGTGGTTATACTGGCTCTACTGTGCTGTTGCCATAGCAATTAAAGAGGCACAGTTGTGGAGCAAATGCAGACAGGATGATCAGCACAGAGACGTTGTGTGACACAATTCAGGCACCTAGAAATCTGGATAATTCTTCAGGAAAAAAAAACACAAAAAACGTGGTTTAGACTTTCTCTTGATATTATGGTGGGCACTGAGGCAGCCAAGTTATCGCCAATGGAAAATCGAACAGAAAAGCTGAAATAATGAGAGACAAGAAAGGCATGCACACATACAGAGGAACTAGTGAATTTACTGAGGGTTTACATACTGAATATGTGTGTGGGTGGAAAGTTCCAGCAGTATTCCTACAGATATATTTTGACAAACTAACACCATATGGAAGATTTTCTATCACTGAAAGCAATGTCTTTTTCTCTCTTTCTCCTTTCTCTCTATCTCATCCTCTCTCCTGCTCTCTTCTTATTCCCTTCCCTCCTGTCTCTTTCAAACATACTCACTCTTCTCAGTCTTAGATTCTTTTGCTTTTTTCATTGACTTTGTTTTGCTCTTTACAACATAATGATCATTTCAATGTGATGTTATGCATATCTCAAAAAGTAATATCATAAAATTACTACATGAGAGATTCATGCTCAGTTATACAAAAAATTATAAATTTAAAAGATAACTGAGTAATGGACACAAACAGATGATTCATAGAAGCCTGGGCCACACTCTTTCTGTATTTCTGTATTACACTGCCAAGTTGTCCACTCCACTTTGATCTCTAATAATCTCAAAATTAACATGTCTACAACCGAGCTTCTAATTTTCTGTCTCAAATCTGCTTTGCTCCTCCTATAGTACTTCCCTCTAATTATAGGTCAACTCCATTCTTTTCAAAGCCCAGACCTAAAATGTTAGAATTAGTCATTATTTCTCTCTCTGTGTTACATACCAAATCCATTTCCTTAATAATCCCATAGACTATACAGTAGGAATATATATATGATGGGATCCTATCTACCACTCTGATTTGCATCATTTTTCACCTGGAAAATAACAAGGGCCCCCTAGCTAGTTAACCTGCTTCAGCCATTGTCCCCTGTCAGTCTATCTTCCGTGAAGCAGCTGGAGTCATCTCCTTAAAACTGAAAGCAGATCAAAAACTGTCTACTGGCTTCCCATCTCACTTGGAGAAAATGCCCAGGTCCTTGCAATGGCCCAAAACTCCTAGCTGATCTGGTTCCCACTGCTTCTCTGGTTTCAGCACTAGTCTGGCCCTGGTTCGTGTCACTCTTATCGCATTGGCCACTTTGCTGTTTCTCAAACACACTGGGCAAAATATTGCTACAGCCTTTGCACTCCAGTGTCACCTTCAGAGTGGGCTTACCCTGTCCACCCTGTTTAAATCGTAATCTCCCACCCTCTAAGTTCTACTTCATTTTTATCCATAACAATTACCATTATCTCACCTTCTCTACATTTTGCTTATCTTTGTTTATTTTCTGAATCTATCAAGTAGAATGCAAGTTCCCTGAGGGCAGGGATTTTTCTCTTTTGTTCACCATTATATCCTCTACACCTAGAGGAAGAGCTGGCACAAAATAGGCTTGCAATTATTATTTGCTGAATGAATGAAGATGGAAATCCAACAATTTAGCAAGTGCCCGAGAAAGTGTTCAAAGTTTTTAGTAACTAAAATGTGAATAAAAATACTACTTTGTAAAAACAATTATTTTTTTTAAGTTATAATAACAGTGCTGGTGAGAATACAATGGATAGTGTCACACATTGCGATCAGTAGTAGGCATTTAGAATTTTATGCCCTCTAAAATTAAAAAGATCCTGCAGGCTGGAGACAAGTATATGTATAGAATGGGGAATAAGGGAAAAGCCCAGTGTTGGTAGGGTTTGATGAGAGAACTGATTAGTCCAGCAGCCTTGAGTTGTGAGGGAAGTGATGGATCAAGAGCATCATAGGATGTTTTATTGTATTTTGGGCAGTGCAATCTCATCTTATACTCCTGAAGAAAACCTTAAGTAAATTGTGCATGATTTGTAAATCCTACTGGGTTTGGGGTTTGTGTTACCTTCAAATGTTGCACTATGCCTGAAGATAGGTGCAAGAATCAATTTTATTCACCTAACATGTACCTAAACTATTTAACAAAACGGTTGGCTCATGATAGATCCCACATGACTGGAAGCAGCAGTAGCAGCAGTCATGGCAGCGTGGGCGATCGGAATTGGCCACCCTAGAATGTGTCTCTTTGGCTTGAATATTTTTAAGAACAAAAGACTCTGAAAAAAACTTTGACCTTCCCTGAACTGCATAAAAGAATTTAAGATAGAAGGCCTGTTCCAGGAAGGAGCTAATACGATAAGGTAACTATAGTATAATGTAAAATAGGTGTGCTAGAAAGGCACCAGCAAGCCCATTTTTATCAAAGTTCTCTCTCTCAGGTCACACTGTCTTTAGGTGGCCCAGCCAAAACTTGTTTATCAACCATTTGCATTTCCATCTCCATGTAAATTGCCTTCCT
The DNA here is from genome assembly GCA_031878705.1 of Tapirus indicus. Classification (NCBI taxonomy): domain Eukaryota; kingdom Metazoa; phylum Chordata; class Mammalia; order Perissodactyla; family Tapiridae; genus Tapirus; species Tapirus indicus. Next base: position 8,423,297 of record CM062918.1, read on the forward strand.
CCCCTTTGAAGTCCCAAACCACTATGCCCAACATTCTCCTTGTCTTTAGCTGAAGATGGTACTTAAGGTGGAAGCTTCAGTCATTCTGGCAAGTTACTCAGTTTTCCTGGGTCTCTCCCATGTATACCTGTTATTAAACTTGTTTGATTTTCTTCTGTTATTCTATCTCATGTCAATCGAATTGTTAGACCAGCCAGAAGGACCTGGAGGGTAAAGGAATTGTCTCCCTCCCCCACAGCAGCATAGCAAGCAATAACAATAATAATAATGTGGAAAAGCCTATTATCAACTTAAGGTGAATTATAATACATCAATTCAGTGACTTTTTAATCAAGCCATTAAATGTTTACAAATCATAAAGAAGTAGAATTTAGACAAGTGCTTAGTAAAAAAAAAAAAAAGACAAGCAATCACATACATATTTTATGTACATCCAAATCTATATGTGTATGTGTATGTGTGCATGTGTATATGAGTGTGTGTGTGTGTTTACTAGTCACCTTTTCAATATCCTTTCTTTCCTTCTTCAGTAATCCAATTTTTTCCTGTGGTATTGCTTCCCAGAATGAAGAGTTCATTTTCTAACTTCTTTTTCAGGGAGGCATAATCCTGTGAGTCACTTCCTTCCAATGAAGTATAAGTGAGAATGCTGACAAGAGCTTCAGAGGAGGCTGCTTAAAGAGAGATGACTGATGGGATGTACCCGACTTGTCCTTTTGTCCATCTGACTTCTTCTGAACTGTAATTTGGACATGATGTCTGGAACTCTAGCAGCCAGCTTGTACACTGAGGTGAGCTTGAGGATGGGAGACATGCGTCAGGACGATGGAGGAGGCATCCCCATTATCACGGAGTTGCTCTGCCAGCCCTGGATTACCTTCCACCATGTTTAAACCACTGTTTTGAAAAGTCTCTGCTACTCACAGCCAAACTAATTTCAACTGGTTACAGTATGATTTTAAAAACATTAAAGCACCAAATATGAATATGCTAAAAATGACTAGAAAGAAACATATCATGCATTTAAGTCTATATGTCTATAGATATTTCAAATATTTTAAAAACATTGTATGTAGTGGGCACATATTTTCTGTAAAATAAAAAAAATAGTTAAAACTAACTTGGATTCCTTAATACTAATTCATATGTGTTAGGAATGAGTCATATGACTATAAAAACTGTCTATTAGTTGAGATATTTTTCACAGGTATTGCTCTGGGCTGTAACAAACCCCATAAAATTGCTAACAACAAATATTTTATGATGATCAAAGTGAGTAAACACATTTAGATTACATCTGTCATATATCAGCAGGCTGACACTATTCATTTAATCTCTGAGGCATTCCTTGAGAGTAAGTTTGGTAGGAAAGTTCATTAACTATTTCAAGCTAACCAAGAAAAATTTTATAAAAATTAGGCATTGGGTCAAATACAGATAGTCTCTGACTATGAGAATGTAAAGTTAAAATCCCTTTCTGACTTAGTCATTGATTAAATGTATGGGGTAAATACAAATGCTGGCTTACTTCCTCAATTTTGGCTTGGGTAACTGAGTAGATAGGGTGACATAATATAGAACGTGGGAAAGAAAAGATGTTTGGTGAGAGACAATGAGTTTGGTTTGAGATTATCTATTTTTGAAGGTATCTGTGCTATTTAAATTCAGGCTGGAGAGACTGAAATAAACAAGATACTGGTATTAAAATCTGTAAGCATGTGATCCCTGAAGGATTTGATGGACATGGCTGGTTTGCAGACAACAGAAATGCATTATTTTAAATTTCTTGACAGCACTCTTGTCTACATTTGGGAGCATTTTTCACTGTTATTTATTTATTATTTTATAAAATAATGATTTTTTTTGATTCACGATTATTTTTCAAGTGTCACTGTCAAAGGTTGTGACACAAGCATTTTTAAATGAGATGAATCTAGCGTCTACTATTTGCCCTTAGGGTTTTGAACAGAACTAAATACCAAGTAGTTTTTTTACTAAAGCACCTATCCCTCATTTTTCCAGTTTTTAAGGACCACTGATTTATAGTTGAGAAAACTGAGGCCCAAATATTTTTCAGATATGATTAGAGTTTTTCAAACCTTAAAAACCAGGCATGTAAAACATAAATACATCCTGATAATCTAGTGTTCAATTGAATTTTAATATACTTCATGTTTGAATGTAATACAGTCATGAAAAGTCTTTAGCATGGTTAAAAATAACAGGAAAATATGTGTTACCATGTATGGTAGCCAGAATTCTAAGATGTTCCCATTATTCCTGCTCCCTGGTGTATACACTCTTGTTCAGTCCTCCCCCTGAGTGCAGTTAAAACTTGCAATTTGCTTCTAACCAACAGAATATAGCAAAAGTAAAGGAATTTTGCGTATGTTATTAAGATGCTTAATTATTTCACTTTGAGTTAATAAAAAGAGAGATTATTCCGGCGGCATGACCTATCAGGTGAGTCCTTTAAAAGAGCTCCAAGCTTTCCTCGAAGTTAGATTCTCCAAGGCGGAGACTTCCTCTCTGCATTGCTGGCTTTGAAGAGGTAAACGATCAGGACTCTACAGCAGTGAGGGAATGCATTTTACCAACAACCTGAAGGAGGTTGGAGGTGGTTCTGCCCGAGTTAAGCCTCCAGATGAGAACTCAATATAGCCAACAATTTTATCGTAGCTTTACAAGACCTTGAGCGGAGATCCAGTTAAGATGTGCCCAGGCCAACCCATGGAATAAATGTTCATTGTTTTAAGCCACCAAGCTTATGGTAATATCACAGCAACAGAAAATTAATACAGAATATTCAGATTAACTAATGTGATATGAAATTGGAGGTGCACTATGATCACAATTATCTTTTAAAAAATTAAACTAAAACTATAAATAATACTCAACAGAATTCTGATTCCAATAATGTTGAGCTAAATAGTACAGTTCCTTTCACTGAGGATAACTAAACAAATTGAATAAAATATTAATGAAAAACTTCAAAAAACATCTTCATAAAGTTAACAAGGCAGTGAAGTGTACCAGATTAAATTTTAGGAAACATAAGATCCCACAGAGATAAGCCTACTTCTCAAAAACAATTGTGTCCTGAGAGCTTTTTCTGATCATGAAAACAGAGACTTCCTAACAGACCTATGGTGTTGCACACATGCTCAAAATACATGCAGAAAAATGTTTTCACTAGTGTTATTTGCAATAGCCCCACACTGGAAACATCCCAGTTGTCCATCCATAGTAAAATGGAGATATCAATTGGGGTATATTTAAACAAGGGAATACTATAAAGCAATGAAAATGAATGATTACTGCTGCAGGGAGTAACATTATTTCCAAGCAAGATGTTGACAAAAGAAGAAAGACATACATGAATAAACACAATGGACTCTCTACATAAGTTTGAAAAACCAGGGGCATATTAAAAAGGTGATACAACCAGAAAGAAAAGCAAGTAAATGATTAACATAAAAGTCTGGATTTTGCTTATTTGTGAGGGGATGTGGTCTCCCTGTGACATATATATCATCGGGGGGTATTGGCACGTTCAGTGTCTTAATGGAGGAGCAGGCTATATGGGCATTCATTTTATAATTACTCATTGTACTGCACATGTATGTTTTATGCACCTTTCAGTATAAATGATCCATTTCATAAAAAAGGTTTAAAAATATTTAAAATATTAAAAAGTAGTCAAAGTGTTCTGTGATTAATAATAGTTTTTATTCAAGTATTTCTTCTCTTTTAGACCAAGTAGGTACCACTAACGCAACAGCAGGTGTCATCGGAGCGGAGAGATGCGCTCTAGAGGCACATTCCATGGGATAGTCCATTCATCACATGGTGACTCCTGGATGCCTACTACTACTATTTTCACTACTAATATTAGAACTGTTAATGCTCTCGCTACCATCTACAGTTTGCTTTCTCTGTTTCAAGAACTGCGCTAAGCTTGAGGGAGCATGATAGTTTAAAATACTAGCCAATGAGGTATTTTTTTTTTTTTGTCCTGCAATGTCTTAATCCCTTTATATATTCCATTGTCCTTCCCTTGCCACTTATTTAGAACTTTGTCATCTACTATTCAAGGGGTAGATAGGACATAAAGAAAATGCAAAGAGATATAAGGAAAAGCTAATTCTTACCTTATGAATTTTCAAAAGTCTATGTCTTGAAAAAAAAAACAATATTTTTTTAATGTACCCTGTCACACTTGGCTTGTTGTTGCTTTTTGTTTTGCTTTCTTTTTTTTTTCCAGTCATAGTGGAGGAGGATGAAAATATTCTGGCCCAGAGAAAGGGTACAAAGCCAAATGCGTACACAGGGACAGCACTTCCCAGGTAAATATAAAGAGAAAATCACAGTTAAAGCACTCAGTTTCCAGGAGTGGAGGAGATTTGTCCTACACTTTCTGTCTGGATCCCTGGAAGACATTTTTTCCCATAAAAATTCTCTTTGCAATCATGGCATGGGAGGCATAAAGAGTATGCATCAGAGACAAAGAAGGGGGCAAGTAATATACGCAAGTAGCATAAGAGAGCAGCCTCCCAGAAGCCTGGGGGGTGAGGGAGCTGGAGGGAGAGAGAAAGGGAGGAAAGGAAGGAGAGAGGGTGAAAGCTGACAAACACAAAGGACCCATATGAGAGGATTCATCAGTCAATTCACTAGCAAACAAAATGGCAGAGATCCAATGGTTTAAAACATCTAAGCAGACGCTAATATGGAGGTTTGCTAGTATCTGAGAATCCTCTGGAATGATGTACACAGTAAGCACGGACGCCAGTGTGGACTAATATTAGAGACTTGACCCCTTAACGTGATAACAAAACTTAGTTGGCACTCTGGAGAAAGGAGTGGAAAGAAGTCTAAAATCAGATGGAATAGGTTAAAAAATAGATTGAAATATAGAGATTTTAATTCATATCAAATATAAATCTAACACTTTTTTTCAAGTCAGAGTTATCTGGATTAAAACATTATTTCCACTGTGCATGTACACACGGGGCTGCTCATGTGTGTAATATATCAAATAACATTCACAGTGACACTATGTTGTAGGTATTTTTATAATAACTTTATTTTTTATTTATTTATTTTTTTATCGTGGTAACTTTGGTTTATATATAATCACTTTAAAACTAAGAGACAAAAAGGTTTAAGTAAAGCATCAGGAGTCAGAGTGCTATTAAAAAATATAGCTACAATTCCAAATACGATTACAACAACATAAATAAGAGCACTTGATTCATATAACACCACCATCTAAAATCATTTACCTAACAATGTGATCTAGGTCACATTCGGGATTCGTTCATCGGGATTGTGCATAGATCTTTTGAGAGAGAACACGGATAGTTGTCTACGTTAGTGCTCCTAGAGATTAAGTCAACAATAAGTTAAAATCAGGTACATTCATAGTTTATCACTTAAATGCAACTTGTTAATGATGTGATCATTTTAAATTATGTGATATGCTCCATAAAGGAGCTTTTCTGTTTCATAGTGATTTTATTCATATAATTAATAATGTAATGATAGAAATAGCAAGAATATTCAGTGCTTTTTTCTCTTTTCTTATGTAATAATAAGAAACTTTGTGAGGTTTATATATTAAACAACAAATGTATTGTATATAACATATTATATATAATAATATGTGATAAATAAAAATGAGGTTATCAGAGGGAGTTGAAGGAGAGGCAGCCAAGCAATAAGATCTGGTAATATGGGAGTCTGACTGACCTGCTCATGCAGTTTATTTATATCTTCTGGAAATTCTTGGGCTAAGTTCAGATATATCATGACTTGGGGTGAAACGTCTTCCCCACCAGAGAGCCAAGAGTAGAGCATTGAACAGCGGCAGTAACTCTGTAACCCTTACAATGATAATCTGGACTTGGTCCTCAGGCACATCTTCCCTGAGCCTGCAAAAGTGAGCAACTCCTTCAAAGGTGTTATCCTTCTGGTCTACTAGAGCATAGGAAAGCCTGTTAACACAGACCTCCCAGGCAGAGAGAAAGATAAAACTTGGAAAATGAATCTACTTCCTTACATCACACAAAAATTAACTCAGAGATCTAAATGTAAGACCTAAAACTGTCAAACTCTTAGAAGGAAACTCTTAGATGAAAACATACAGGTCAATCCTTGTGACCTTCAATTTGGGAACACTTTAAATGGGTAAATTGCATGGCGTGTGAATCTTAAAAAAGTTGTTCAAAATAATGGCAGCCTCCAGAACTGTGAGACAATAAAGTTCTGTTATTTAAGCCACCTATTTTGTGATACTTGTTAGGTACTTTGCTGCAGAGTTCTAGAAAACTAATACACACTGTAATTAAAAGAAAAAGTTTGCCACATCGGATTAAAAATTTAACCTATATGTTGCTTATGGAGTCACATGTACAATATAAATATATATTTTTATAAATATATAAATAATATAAATAAATACATACTATATAAATATAAACTATATATTTTATATAATACTATATTTTATATATTTAATCATATTATTATATATTTTAATATATTATATTACTGCTAAATAAATATTTATATAATATATAACATTTATATCTTATATATAAATTATATAACTTACATATAATTATATAATATATATAACTTACATAATTATATAAATAAATATAAAAACATATAATTGCTGAAAAGATGAAAAAACTTCTCATATGCAAATACTAAAGAAAAGAAACTGTAGCTATATTCATATCAGAAAATATAAACTTGTAGTCAAAAAACACTACTAGAGAAAAAGAATACTTTATAAATTATAAAATTGTATGATTTTTTAAACAATATAGCCTCAAAATGTATGAAGCAACATAAATAAAATCATAATCGTCAGGTATAATTTACTACTGCACCCCCTTGTATATGACAGAAAAGAGAAAATAATCAGTAAGAATATAGATAGTTGAAAACATGGTCAACTAGCTGCTCTAACAAACATACACACACACATATGTTACACTGTGTGCATCAACTGCAAAACACACATTTCTTAAACACAAAAAATATCTTTAAAATTCATTCTTTGAATTAAAACAAGCCTATAAAAAGTTCAAAAGACCAGAATTATACATTCAGAATAATTTTGCAGATCATAGTGCAATTAGACTAGAAATTAATAAGAAAAGCATGTCTCTAAAAGATGCATATGTATGGAAATCGACCAGTACACTGTCAATAACCCTGGGGTCAAATGAGAACTAATGATGCAATCAGAAAATATTTTGAATTAAATGACAATGAAAACTCTACACATCAAATCTCGTGGGCCACAGCTAAAATCATAAAGAGGTAAATGTATAGCATTAAAAACATATTTTAGAAAAGAAAAAGGTGAAAACAGTGACTAATCATCACTCTTAAGATGATTTAAAAGGAACAGCAAATTAAGCCCAAGGAAAGTAAAAGAAAGAAAATATTAAAGACAAAAGCAGAAAGTATTGGAATAGAAAATAAATATACAAAAGGAAAGATCAATTAACCAAAAGTGTTATTTAAAATAACCACTAAAAGTGATTACCCACTGTCAAGACTGATGAAGGCAAGGAAAAGGGACTTCATTAGAGATAATAAAGGTATTTAAAACTGTGTTTGAAGCTATCAGAACTGGGGCCATACATTTGAAAATTTACATGACACGGACCAACTCTTATAAAAATGTAATTAACAAGTCTGGCACAAGAAAAATTATAAAATGTGACTATTCTTATCATTATTAATGAAGTAGAATCCATAATTAAAATCCTCCTACAAGGATCTCTCTAGGCACAGATGGTTTCACTGATGAATACTTCCAAATGAGAGAAGAAATAATAGCAATCTTACACACTCTTGCAGAAAATAAAAAAAATACAAAATCTCTCAATTTATATTAAAATTCATCACAGCATTAATACTAAATACTGATTAGGGTTTTTTTGAAGAAAATTATGAACCGATCTCACTAAGGAGCACAGGTACAAACATTCTGAACATATTACCATTAAACTGAGCGTAGCCATATATACAATGAAAATACATCACGTGAGTTTGGATTGATTTCAGAATTTTTTTTTTTTTAACATTCCAAAATCGGTGTAATTCCTTAACAAAGTAAAGGAGAAAAAAATGTGATCATTTCAATAGATACAGGAAAAGTTTTCGATAAAATTCAACCCAGATCTGACTTGAAAAGAAAACCTTTCTAGACTAGGAATAGAATGGAAAGTACTTAACCTGATAAATGGTGTCCTAAAAATATTATTCTTCATGACAAAATATTGAATGCTTTCTGTATGAGAAAGTAATAAGATGAGGATGTCCACTATCGGCACCTTTATGTAAGAACGTACTGGGTGTTCTAGACAGTGAAACAAACAAGAACATAAACAAAAGGTATAAATATTGGAAAGGAAGAAATAAAACTGTTATTATTTGCAAACTGATAATGTACAAACAAAAAGCTAAAGCTACAGATTAAAATATACCATTTGCAATGGCAGGAAAAATAGTCAAATGCCTAGGATTACATTTAGTGAAAACAATGTAACAAAGAACAAAAATAAATAAAATAAATCATTAAATTAAAAATAAGCTAAATAAAAACACTAGAAGATTCAATATTCTAAAAATGTGATTGATTAATACTCCATTGACTCCAACTCCTAGCGTCCCTGTGTACAGTAGCCCCGAACCCTGCCCGGGCTTTGCCCACCATATTCTCACCTTCCAGCATTCTACCAGAGAGGCTCCACTGCTATTCACAGGGTTTTCATGGCCAATTTTTCTGAAGTGGGTGGCCAGGTCCTTCCTCCTAGTCCGTCTAGTCTGGAATCTCTACTGAAACCTGTCCACCATGGGTGGCCCTGCTGGTATTAGAAATATTGGTGCCATAGCTTTCAGCATCACAGCAATGTGCAGCTGCCACAGTGTGATAACTGTTGGGTGGTGTGGTTCCCTGACAAGGAAATGAAGCCAGGTCGAGGTGGTGAAAGCGTGGAATCTTAACCACTAGATCACTAGGGGCTGCCTACGACATATTAGAAAGTGATAATAATTAAAACAGTATGACACTAGGCACCATAAATAGAGTGTAGAAGCGAGCAACTGTCTAGAAGATATATGCTACACATAAAATAATAAAGAATTCATATCCAAATTATGTAAATAATCCCTATAAATCAGTAAGAAAAATAAAAATATGTAAAAGACTTGAATAAGCACTTTACTAAAGGTAATTCATAAAACGCCAATATACATATGAAGAGGTACTCTACCTTATTAATCATCAAGAAAATGCAGAGTAAAATTGCAATGGGTTAGGACTATATACCTACTGACCCACCACCACCAACAAAAAAGTACTATCAATTCTAAGCAAGGTGAGACTACAGAGCAACGAGTACTTTCATACCCTATTGGTAAATTGTACAATCACATTCTGGCATTTTCAACTTAATGTCGAACATACACATATACACCATGACCCAGTCTTTCCACACATGGCATATATCCAATCCATACTGATAGGCACTAAGACATACATATTAGAATGTTCATATCAGCATTATATGCAATTATGAAAAATGGGAAAGAATTCAAATGTCCATAAATTGTGGGTATTCACATAGTTCAACACTATACAAGAAGAAAAATGAATGGACCACTAAGACTCAAAAATGTGGGTGAATCTCACAAGCATTAATATTGGGCAAAAAAGAGCACACATGAAAAGTACTAGATGATTCTACTATATAAAATATAAAACCAGATTTATCCCACTACTAGGTATTTGTCCACAGAACGTGAAATCAACAATTCAAAAAGATTTATGCATCCCTATGTTCATCACAGCATTATTCACAATAGCCAACATGTGGAAGCAACCCAAGTGCCCATCAACGGATGAATGGATAAAGGAGATGTGGTGTCTATATATATATATATACAATGGAATACCACTCAGCCATAAAAAAGACAAAATTTTGCCATTTGTGACAATATGAATGGACCTTGAGGGTATTATGCTAAGTGAAATAAGTTAGAGAAAGACAAATACCATACGCTTTCACTCATATGTGGAAGATAATCAAAAAACATAGATAAGGAGAACTGATTAGTGGTTACCAGAGGGGAAGAGGGTACGGGGATGGTGAAAGGGGTAAAGGGGCACATATGTATGGTGGCAGATAAAAACTAGACTATTGGTGGTGAACATGATGCGGTCTATACTGAAACTAATACATAATAATGTACACCTGAAATTTACACAATGGTATAAGCCACCATGACCTCAATAAAATAATTAAAAAAAATACAAAGCCTGGCAAAAGCAATTCATAGTGTAGAAGTCGAGATAGTGGTCCCCTCTGAAGGAGAAGGCTGTAAGAAGTAAGTGACTGGGCAGGGCATGAGAGAAGTTTCTGGGGTGTTGGCAATGGTCTTCTTGGCAAGGTAGTGTTTCACAAAGGTTCACTTCATAATAATTAATGGAGCTGTATGTTTACTTTTTGCACTCTTCTGGTTATTGTACTTACTTAAATAAACATTTAAAATAGAAATAATTCACGTGAGAGCTATTAAAGCCCTTTATTCATCCAACAAGTGTTGATCCCTACTACAACCCAAGTATTCTGTCAGACACTGGAAATATGGAGACGAATAAAACAAAGTCCCTCTCGTCAGAGAGCTCTAGCAAAGATGAAAAACACACAAACACTCATTAAAAATGCAGTGCAGTATCTGCTAAAATAAAGCTGGTTAGAACCTAGCTGCAAATTGAACATCAAAATATATAATAGCAATGGGTTGTAATCAGTTGAATAAAATAGGAATCCGTGAGTCTATGCTGATAATACTAATAAAAATGAGTAAATATATAAACAAGTGGAGAGGAGGAAATGGTGTTCCTCATCCTGGTAGAATGACAACTGATAAGTGTAGATACAATAATAGAGCTGGGAAAGTCGCCATCAGGCAAACATCACGGTAATAACTGATTCAGGATAATCATTACTAGGTGTTAAAATAGTGGGTGAAAGTTTGATGAAAAATAGGATATTTCCAAAGTCTCAAAATATCTCCTCAGAAAAATTACTAACTTAAAAGAGATATTGGTAACTTTATAGCAAAGAAACCTGGCAGACAACTTAATAAAAATGTATAAAAATCAGCACTGTTCTGCAGAACTTTCTAAGTTAAACGAGTCTAAAGAGACCTGAATACTAAATGTAGTGTGGATTGGATCCTGGACCAGAATTATTTTTTTCTATAAAGGACAGTATTGTGATAGTTGCCTTTAAAATTGTCTTTAAAAGTGCTTTATTTCTCTGTAAGTGTATTTCCATTTAAATTCGCAGGGTTTTCACTTCACAGGGATGTCTGTTGCTTTTGTTTGCCAAGCATTCCTTCCTCCTTCATCTGCTGAAGGGCTCCTGCATTATTGGAGAGCCGCCTCTGCCATTCCAGGTGGTTCTAGGGAAACGACTAGTCAGAGTGCTCTGCCTGCCGTGTCCAGGAGCGTGAGCCAAACGAGGCAAATCTGGGTCGTTTGCCTCAATTATCCAATCTCAGATGGAAATGGAAAGGAAATTTGCCCTTTCCTCATTTAACTTTTAAATAGCAGTTTCAGCAACTCGGTTAAACATAACAGAAAATGGATGCTATGAACAAGGAGGTAAAAAATAAATGTTGTAAATCTTGGTGTATGCTACAGAAAAATGTCCGTGATAAAATTTCAAATGAAAAATGATTAGCTTCAGAGTAATCTACTTTGCTGAATCCATTTATATTGAAAAATGTTGTCTATGTATGTATATTTATTTGTGTTTACATAGATATAGGTCTAAAAGAATATAAGTATAAAACAAAATTGCTAAGATTGGGAAAGAATGAAAAAGAAAATCACATTTTTACTTTCTAAAACCCTGTAGTGTTTGAAATATTTATACTTATTTTGTAAATAAGGCAAATGCAATAAAAGCAAGGTTTTTGTTGTTGTTCGTTATTGTCTGCATGAAACGTAACAATAATTTTTTTTTTACATTAGGCATCTTATTATGCCTTTAAATTTCCTGGGTGTTTTGTTTTGTTTTGTCTGTTTTCTGGGCTGTGGTAGAGATTCTAGGTTTGTTTTTCTTTCTAGACAGTTGGCATTGAGCTAGGGTGAGGCTGGCAGTGAGAACTATCTGGCCCCCTAGTCCTTGGAGTCAGTTCTGGATACTTGGAGAAGAATCCAGCAGAAGAGTGCATGATGACTACACTGCCCCCATGTATAGTCCATGTATCCTTGTCTAACTGTGAACTACAGTGATTGGCTCCAAAACCCTGTGTAGAAGGTAAGGTGACTGATGTGATAACTGGTCAGTTATAATGGAAGAGACCTGGCACAAATAAGAAGAAAGAGATACTTTTAACAGGATGAAAACAGTGAGAGAATGTTAAGGTATAACAGTAATAAAAATAAAATGCTGTAATATTTATTAAAATATTATTGGAGATAAATTCAGACAGAAATGTTAAAACTGCTATTTTTCTCCTAAGTAACTCTTGCCAGGATAGCATCGAATTTATATATATTTGGATAATGTTTGAATATCTTCTTACTTGAGTTAGAAAACTTCTGTTGAATAATTTTTTTCCAGAATCTGAACTCATTTATAGCATTCCCAAAATACGGCTAGAGGTACGCACAGTGACTGCTAAAAACTTCCGCCTCTCTGGGAAACAAGACAGGTATTTGTGATGTTTGCCCTGAGGCAGGAAGGAGTTTGGCCACTGTCCACTTGTTATATTAAAATTGGAACTACAACCTCCCAATCATTAGGGTTAATAGTGACCTTTCCCCATGAGGTTACTTTTATTAAACTCTCCTCCTCTCTCTCAAACGGACGTGAAGGGATGTGGTTTTACCTGCAGAATTGTATTTGGAGGGAGTTGCATTTGATGGGAGGATACTTGGAAAGTTATAACTTTGGGGATAATAAAATCATTTGGAACTGCTCTCTGTATCAAGTTAGTCCCCAATATAATATGATTTTTCATGATATGTAGCTGATACAGTTTCCTACTTCAGTAATGTGCTGGAGATGGCTCTCAATGACTCGTAAGAGACACTGGTTAAATTTTCAGGAATTTTGTGAGCTAATTTACCTCACAATGGCAGCTTGAAATCGGCTCTCATGGGAACAATTACACCATAGAAATTCACAAATGCTACAAATCAGGGTTCCTCCCTCAACTGCTGGCCAGCTACTACACATTTGCCAAAACACTACTGTTTAATAGCTTGCCAGCGAAATGGTCTTTGTTTCAATTTACATCATCACTAACAGCACATGGACCTTTACACTAGGACAGAATTTGTAGAGAAACAAAGAAGTAGAAGGAAAAGCAGAAAGAACAATGTTAGGGAGGTGAGAGCGGCCGAAAGTATTAGAGGGGTGGTGTGAAATGTCCAAATAAGACTGAGACTGAGATATGGACCCTGAAGTTCAGGGTTAACAGTTCATTAATTTTGGGACAGTGGTGGAGAGAAGAAAGTTTGCATGGACTGAGGAGAACATAGGAGGGTAGGAAGTGTAAAAGTCAGTTTCTTTGGAGAACTCTGAAAAGTCTGGCTTTGAAGAAGACACTGAAAGGACAAATATTAGAGAACTATGCAGGATCAAAGTAGGGATTTTCACTTTATTGTTGTGTTTTGCTTTGTTTTTAGCATAGTCCAAGCCAGTACTAGGCTCAGGAAAAGAGACAAAAGAGAAAGAATAAATTTATGACAGAAAAAGTACCTGTTTGTTAGATCAAGGCCTCTATCAGGCCAAGAGGTGATGAAATCGAGAGCGTGATCTGATCAGGAGACAAGAAATAAAGGATGAGCTACATGCAGAATCAGACACAGTTTTCATGGAAGCAGGAAGTTGAGAGAGTAAGTGTGTAATGGTCTTTTTCTAGAAGAGGTGACACATTCACCTCTTGTCAGAAGTGGCATGGACACGGTGAAGCTTGGAGAGAGTGGGAAGGTTTGAGAGGGTCCCTGGGAGTGGTGAGCAAGGAAGCTGCTGTGGGGAACTGGAATTGGTTACCACAAAACGTGAAGATTACTTGACATAAAGATTTTGGCTGGAAAGTGCAGACAGGAAGAAAACCCTGAAAAACAAGTAGAAGTTACCCTTTGTAAGAGACATTTACATTTGTAAGGGAAATCTCCACTTGTAAGGGTGTCTCCTTCTCTGTGCCAGGAAGAAGGGGGGATGACTTTATCTCTAGGGATCTTGTCGGTGCAGAAGGCAAAAACTTAAGTGCACACTCTTGTTTACTGCGCTTTTCTTGTAATCCCTCATGACTGACACCCTCAACCCCCCCAAAAATCCTCGTTAGTCTATACAAGAGGAGAACCTCTGCCATTTTGGCAACAGATGCTCATTTTCCCCGAGTCTCTCCCACGTATACATGTTATAAAGCTTTGTTGGATTTTCTCTTGCTATTCGGCCTCATGTCAATTTAATTTGTAGCCCAGCCAAAAGGACCCAGAGCGGGTAGAGAATGCTATTCCTCCCCTTCCATGCCCGGGGAAAAGCTGAAGTAATGCAAAGATCGTGTTCCTGCTCTTGTGTGTGCCTTTGTTGCTTCTCCCCCGGCCCGCCCTTCAGCCAGCTCAAAAAGGTGATGTTTGAAATAGAAAACTCACCATTTCATCTCTCAACATGAAAATATTTGCAAATATATATATAAAAGATAAAGTTAAACTTTCTTCAAATTTACCTCTAACCTGCTTTACCCTCTCACCTCCCCCACTCCTTGCTGAGACTCTGCATTCCCATCACCACCGCTGGCTTCTTCATTGTCCCGGCTCTTTCATTCCATTTCCAATGGAAATGTCCCTTCTCCCTTCTTCTCCCGACTAACTCATTCTCAACCTTCAAGTTTTAGCTTAAACGTCCTCATCTCCACAGTATTTTCACTGATGTTCCTACTGAGCATAAGTTGCTATCTCCTTTCTCTTGGGAGAACACTCTTTATAAAACCTCTAGTAGAGAACTTGCAGGACTACAAATGATTTGTTTCCATGCTAGTGTTTCTTTCCCAATTATGAGGAGACCGAGTATAGGCGATGTGCCTTATGCATCTTCTTATCATAATACCAGGTAGAGGTTCTACCACAGTGATTACCACATGGGATGTACAAAAGAAACATATGTTTAATACATTTAAAAAGGAATGAATGAATGAATGAAAACATGAGTTGCACCCAGTAGTAGAGCCCCAGTAGAAGAATCAGAATTATAAACAGCAGCACCACCAACTAAAAATAACATTAGTTACCTGAAGGTGCAAAAATGGACACCATGTGTACTGCAAAAGCAGAATCTTCAGAAAGAGATTCTGGGAGTCGTATAATTTCATTTATCTATTTCCTAAGTATTTTACCGCATAGATCACAGAATTAATGGCATCTATCTCTTTTCTGTTTCCAGGGAAGCAGTATAAATAAATTAGTTAAAATTGTGGGCTAAATTTCTTGGGCTCTATCACAACATGACTCTGTCATTGAATTCCCGGAGGACCTTGAGCATGTCACGAAAGCCTCTTGTGTCTTGGATTTTACATATAAAATGAGAATGACAATAATGATATACATTTCAATTAACTGTGAAAATAAGATACACACAGGAAGTACTTAGATAAGGGCTTTGCACATAGTAAGTATCCCTTAAATGTAAGCTATTATTATTAGCCATTAATCATTAGGAAAAGATCCAAGAATATCTAGAATACTCAGTAACAGAACTGGACAAGTTCAGTGCCATATATATGTCCGTGTGTGTATATATATATATATATATATATATGGCATTGCATATAAATATATAAATGTATGTATATATGTGTGTGTATATATACACACACATATATAGTAGGTGTTCAAAATATGTTCAATAAATGGTTCAGAAAACAAAAGTTTGAAATGCTGGCATGCAAGGGAAGTACACGTCTATGGCTATTTCTCCCCTCACTTTCTTGCCTCCAGTGGGGCGTTAGTTCCTTTAGGGAACGTGCTGCATATTATTTAAATTTCTATCTCCAGCACCTAGCACAATGCCTAATGGATAATATATAATCAAGGACTGTGTGTTAAGTGCATGAATTGATAGGTCAAAATCACACATTCATTATCTAAATTTTGATCATGTGTTTATACAAAAAGAGTCTTTGATTATTGACTGGACCACTAACTATGGTCAGTAGTTTCACAAAGACAGCCTACTTGCTATTTTTGCTCCAAGAAGAACCACATAAGAGAGAGAGTGCCTTAATGCACACAAGCCACATTTCTCTGCTGAAAAGACTACTGAGATTTGATTTTTCACTGATGACAAATAAAAATTCAATCTCTGTGCTAATGTAACAATCTCAGTCGATTACATTCACTTCCCTTATGGCACAAAACTGTCTGGAAATGCCTAGACCCCAGGTATAGCAAAGGGAGAGACAAAAAGGGTTATTTCTGAAATACTTCTAAAAGAAAATAATTATTGAAGATTTCTGAGTTGTATCAATGAGACCTCTATACACTCAGAAAAAAAGGCTACAGTGATGCATAATTTCATAAAATAAATTCTTACTTTGGTATATCCTGAGAGGTAGAACAGTTTTTTGGTCAATACATCTGTTTTACTAAACTGTTTGTTTGTTATTGGTAAATAAAAAAATTATTTTAGCCAGTAGGTCTAATTAAACATTTATAGAAATGTTTATTCAGCTTGCTAACAGCAGTCATCCGGAGCTTTCTGAGTGGACAAGAATCCCTTTGGAGTTATGTTTTCAAAGTCAAATGTGCATGGGATGCTAAGTGGTTAAAATATTTAGCTATATTTTAACACACAAAAAAACCCATCCTGTATCTAGGACATCCTTGCACAACTGCACAAAAGAGCCCTCAAGTGTTGCCCGAGGCTTGGAATAGAGAGGATAATAGAAGGAAAAGTTACGTCAACCTAAAGTGTAGCTACCGAGTTCAAAGGTATTATAATATCATACGTTCCAAATTACCAAACAGTAAGGCTCATTGTCTCCTCCCAAATATATTGTCTCATCTCTCTACTACTCAAAACCTCCCATGTCTCCCGGTTTATTACAGAATAAATCTACACTCAGTGTGATATTCAAGGCCCTTCACAATCTGTCTCGAATACTGTGTGTGAATTATATCACACTATATAACTTGACTCACACTACATTTAAGCCAAATCGGCTTTATTACTTCTGGTCATGCCTCTGCTCACCCTGCCATCTCCATCTGGAATACTCTTTCCTCAAAATTTTGTCCATGAAAATCCCATTCATCCTAAGAGTGTCAGCTGAAATGTGTTTTTCTCCATGAACCTTTCAAGATCACCGGGTTTAAGTGCACACTTTTTTGAGTTTTGATGGAATTTTATCTGTCTTTCACCGTCATGTCTAGAGTCAAGGATCCCGGCAGACAGACAATTCATACGACAGATACTTGATGAGTGTATGCTATTTGTGAAACATTGTCTTAGCCAATAGAGAGGTGAAGACTCTAAGGGCATGGAAAGTAAAATCGACTCGACAATCAGGCTCCCCTCCACAAACCAATCCCCTTCAATTATCGCCATTAAAACAAGAAAACAGAAGTGATCAAAAGGGAACCACCTCATCTTCCCATACAAAGACCATGCATCCACAATATACTCATATTGTACATTTATTCATTTTTTTTCTTTCCTCTAATTATGCTGACTTCCTCAAAAAACAACCTCTTCTCTTGACTTCTGGATTCTGGATTTTCCTCACTTCTACCTTCGCAAGGGCATACTTTTAATAGTTAATCCTATTTCGCACATCAGCAATTTTTCTCTCTCTCTACTAGATCTGAGCACACAATTGTGGTCTAGTGTCTCCTTATTAAAAAACAGAGAAACAAAAAGTCACCTCATCCTGGACAAATCACTTTACTCCTTTGTGCCTTAGCTTCCTCTCTTGTAAAATGAAGATGGTAATAGCGCATACACCGTCTGGTTGTCATGAGGATTGAGTAGGTGTTCTAAAATACTGTGACAGGCTTAGAATACTGATTGGTTCACAACAAGGACACAATGAATCATAGTTGTTATTGTTACCCTTGCTGTCACTACTACTGTAGCCATTCTGTCTCCTATTCCTGTACCTGACATCTAAACATTGTTGCTCTTCCAGGATCCGGAAGCTTCTTTGAGCTTCTCTTCCTCATTATCTACATTCTTACCCAAAATAATCTCACCATTCCTCATGGTTTTAAATAGTTTCTGTAAGGTCATTCTTCTCCCCAATATCTCTCGTCTTGACTTCCATTCTGAGTTCCAGACTCTTAAGTCCACCTACTCGTTGACACCTATATTGAGATGTTCAGTAAGTATCTCAAATATAATGTATCCAAAATGGAAGCCTGATTTAACCCAACAAACCTACTCCCCGCAACCTCAATTTCCCCATCTCAGGTGCTAAAAGTTCACTTATGAGTCATTGTTATACTATTACCTTTCCCATGCCCCAACATCCAATTCATTGATAAATCCTAACAATCTACTATCAAATATATCCCAAATCCATACACTTACTTTTATCTCTGTTGTCACTTTCCTAAACCAAGATACCATGGTCTTTTGCTTGAAATGCTGTAATTTCCTACTAATTAGCCCTTTCGCTATCTGGATTGGTCATCTACTCATTGCATCCAGAATAGAGCTGAGTACAATTAGCTCTAAAGTAGTACTTGTTATTTGAGTTAATGAATAAAAACACGTCTTCCTCCCTTACACATAGAAGGTAATTTATTTGAAAACATTAAATTGATTCTAATTTTTAAAAATATTTACTTAAAATCATTTCCATTTTCAAACTGGGAGATACTAAATTCAAGGATCCCACGACATTGGCTTTAAAAACAAATCAGCTTCTTTATCCATGTTAACTCCAGATCTTCCCTCTAAGACTAACACTGAGCTTGCATTAAAGTAGTTCCTATAGGTAAGAGACATAGCCACATATCTTAATGACCCCATAAGGGATAGGCTGGCAAAAAGAAAATGCAATAATGATCTCAGTAGCAAAAATTAAAAACAAACAAATAAACAAGTCTCTTTTGAAGCATCTTGCTGGCAGGTGACAGAGTATAAGACCAGGCAGAAGAGCCATGGTACTTATCCCAGCATCACAATTCATTGGTGACAGTAAAGACATGAAGACAGTTTTATGGTGTGGTCATCTAGTACTGCCAAAGAAGCAACAATCTCTAAAAAAACGTTAGCATAGAAGGTTTTGGAAAGCTGTGACCTAAGGAGAGTAAAGTTTCGGCAAAGGACTTAGAACTTAATGAGGAGTGTTAGTGCTAAGGCAAAAAGTGATCTTCAAGGACAGAGTATTCAACTCAGACAAAACTATGTCCAAAGGAAGGGGGTAGGGGAAATGGGAGAAACCTATTTTCATATCAACATGTGCTATCTGAAAGTCTGGAAGTCTTTCAAAATTAGCTGTACATATTTTTAAGTTGTTTGTATTAAGATTAGGAAACAAATTTAACTGTGAACTACCTGGAAACTAATGAAAAGAAATCAATATATTAAAGGAACATTTACACGACATACTGAAAATTCACTTGACATAGTTTGTTAATAATTTTGCATTCATGTTGATGACAGTGATGAATTAGAAAGTTGTCTTCCTTTAAATATGTATCTTTGACTCAGAATGTAAAAATATAGAAGAATAGATTGATTTGATTATGTTATTATCATTTGTCAACTTCTGGGAGTGAATTAACATAATTTCATCTTGCTCATACATAGGGGTACTTTCAAATAGGAACTGCATTAACAATAAGTAAGGAGAAGGTTGATAATTGTGTATTGATCATTATGATTTATAGCAAGTGGCAATTTAGGAGAACAGAGATGTAGCCACAATCTGCCCTAGAAAAGAAAATGTGATGTGAAAAAATGTTGGAGAGAAAGGATGTTATGGTTTCCACAGAGGTTCTCTTCCTTTCCCTGCATTAAGTTACAGCAGTGGTGACAAGAATTACCGCTGCCGGAGAATGGGGACCAAGTTAGGCATTGGTGTCTGTGTTAGAACTGGTTCATTAATAAAACATCCCAATTTCTAACTTTTCTCAAGCGCAACAGACCCATCAATTTTGGTTTAAGAAGTATGGGGTAAGGCCTGAGAACTGTCAAATGCTTGGACTTAAATTTGCAATTCTAAAAAACTGCCCATGTAATATAAATTGATGCTTTTTAATCAGCTTCACTGTGGCATTTGGTACTTTAAGCCACCCAATCTGTTTATGAAAATTAAACTAAAAATTACACTTACAGTATTTTTATTAAATAACCCTGTTGTGAACAGCCTCAGAAAATGAAACTGCCATAAGTTTTCATGTTAAACAGATGCACCTGTTTAATTTAAATTCATTTATGTAAAAAAGTACCTTTAGACACGTTTCCAATTTTTCACAAAATTATGTTTCCATATTGGAGAACCCTTGCATAAGTGTTTTATGCAAAAATCTAAACACCATATGTAACATAATCAAAAGCTCAGGTTTTGACTCTTTGGTTCTTATATTTGAAGAGAGGTTTGGCTTTAGAATGAGTATATTTATGATATATCTGCAATAATCATATTTAAAATGCTTTCCATATAAACTGAGCAGTACGTTTTCCAGAACATAATTCATATGTTAGGATTCTAAGCCAGCTTTGAAAAGTCTCTGATAAGAATTGCTCTCTAGTTCCGTTGTTTTACTCAATTTACACAGCATGTGTGTTCAGGTGCCATTCTCCAAGCTTAATTATAAGCAGTTAGGTACACCTCATAGCTACATTATTATAACTTTTCCTTGGAGAAGGAAACATGATGTACCACAATACTGTGACCTATGAAATAGATCATCTTTTTGAATTTATATTAATTGTATTTGAGCAAGAAATGAAAGTTCTTATGATACACAACTTTCCATAATGTATTTATCATTACCAAGTGTACTGGCAAAAATAAGGGGCACTTTTCTCTTCTCTTCCAAGTACATTGCCTTCCTCCACCCACTTGTTAATTGTAAGAACATGTGAGATGTTTTCATCCAGTAACACTTCAGTAACACTTATTTCTCCTGAAATACTAAAAAAAACACGTAAGTAGTAACGGCCATACATTGTGTGACTTTCAGGAAGTGGGCTCAGATATGGAGAGGGTGCAGTGTGAAGTCAGAGGACTGTTCCATAGCAGACTGTAAAAATAATGGCCAACTGACAATCCTATAAGAGACTGTGGTGATGTGAAAAGATAATGAAGTTGAAACTACTCACTGAAATGAATCCAGCAAATAAATAAAATATCAGCTGTGTCACAGAGAAATTAAATGTTATTCCTTTTAATATGCTGCTTAACTCTCTCTCTTTGTTCCTACTTTAATGAGAATAAATGCTTTTGCGTGGAAGTTAACCCCATAATAGATTTTAATATGACCTGGAAGTAATAATAAATGAGGGGCCTCAATATTGAGCCTTATGTACAGGCCTTTTGAAAGTGATATTTTTCTCAGATGAAAACTTTCTTTAAACAAGAATAAAATTCATTCAGTTCTGAAGTAGGTTTATGTGACTGGATTTGTCTACCCAGCACCTCACCCCTGTCCTCATTCTACCCGTCTCGCGTGTCACTCAACAGTCCTTCCTTTAATGAGTACGTATGATGTATCACACATCATAACTGAAAGATCGAGAGCTGAAGATCAAAACGTAAGCCATGTGTCTGCCTCCCTCCTTGGGAAGCTCACCATCTCAACTGGGGCTGTGGTGGAGGTGTCAGTCATATAATACATAACTGCAATTTAGTGTGATAAATGAAGGATAATTTTTTAATAAAGTCGTCATTTAACAAAGTTGACTAATCAGTCTACCAAAAAAACTTCTCGAATCTCTTAAGTAAATGGAAAATAATATTCACTTATCAATGGTACATAAACAAAATAACTTGAAAGTTAGGAAGAGAGGATAGATGGGGAACTGTTCTATAATTTATCAGGGTATATATCCTATTCTTTGAGTCAATGCATAAACAAAATAAATTCATATCAACAAACACACAGTAAACAACCACACAGGGGTGAGAACACATAATTCTATGTAGAGGAGAGAGGGACACCTTTACAGAGATGGTGGTGTTTGAGGTGCTTCTGGACAAATGAACGGGAGTTTATCACCTGTAATAGAGAGAGTGGAAGAACATGAAGAAGGACAGGTGTGCACACCAATGTCCACAAGCACATGTACCAGTGTTTGGGGGGCAGCGTCTCCGGAGGTCTAGGAAGGGCTTCTTTACCACACTAAGCACATCTGACCTTATCTTATAGGTAATAAGGATTTGTTGGAAATGTTTTAAGCAAAACAGTCAAATCAGTGTTTCAGAAGGAAACTTTCACCATAAAACAGAAGATGGTTTAGGGAAAGGTAAACACAGAGACCTGGAGATGGGTTAAGATACTCTGCCAATTACTCGCCATGGGAATTTGGACATATTGTTTCACCTTGGTTTTCTCAGCTGTGAAAAAAGGGTAATAATTCTGAAGAAAAAACACATATAAAACGATTAAAATAGAGTAAAAGCACAGTCAATATATTTTCTTAATAAAGCAAGAGAAAGTAAGGCAGTAATAGTGGTGATATAACAAAAAATACTTTAAGAGATATTAAAGAGTCATGTTCCATATCCAGATCAAAGGAAATCATTTCTTGTGAGTGATGATAAGAGTGTTCACAGGGCACTTTTTTCTTTTTGTAAGTTTCGTGTTCAAGTGTATTTGGGGAACATTGGGCTAATGCAGCTAAACAGATTTCTTCACTGCAGAATACCTCAGATCCTTCTAGACTAATGCACAGCATGACTCCCCATGAGGGAAGGTAGCAGTCAGAGTTTCCTACCTTAATTAAACATTTTTAAGGAGTACAAGGCTC
This sequence comes from Tapirus indicus, assembly GCA_031878705.1. Lineage (NCBI taxonomy): Eukaryota > Metazoa > Chordata > Mammalia > Perissodactyla > Tapiridae > Tapirus > Tapirus indicus. The sequence goes on from CM062918.1 coordinate 8,446,324, forward strand.
ACTTTTAACAGAAAGTCTTGAATGATTCCAGGTAGCTTAGGAATCTCAGGGAGTTGGAGGGCAAATAGTACAGGCTCTAAGAATAATTGTTCTTGAATTACTTTCATCTGGATATGGTTTAAAAAACACTTTTATGAAAGGTTTTAATTTGAGGTTTAATATTGTGGTAGGCAGAATAATGCAGCCACAATAATATCCAAGCCCTAGTCCCTGGAATGCATGAGTGTATTACTAAAGGAACTTTGCAGATGGAAGTAAAGTTATGGGCCTTAAAAAAGGTTATCTTTGATTATCTGGGTGAGCCCAATGTAATCACTTGGGCCCTTAAAGACAGAAGAGAAAGGCAGAGGGGGGATCAGAGAGAGCTGCAACCATACATTTTCCTGAGAAAAGGCAGGAGGGATTTGAAGCATAAGAGGGACTAGGCCCACTGTTGCTGGCTCTGAAAATGGAGGAAAGGAGCCACAAAACACAGAGTGTGGGTGGCCTCTGGAAGCTAGGAATGGCCCTCACCTGACAGTCAGCAAGGAAATGGGGACTGTAGCCCTACAACCTTAAGAAACTGAACTTTGACAACAATCTCAATAAAGAAAGAAATGGATTCCTCCTAATTCCTCCAGAAAGGAGCACAACTTTCCCGTGTGGGGACTCAGAATTGGGCACCTCAAAATGTCTACTTTCTCTGAAGGAGGCTTTGACCTCCCCCTGCCCCTCCTACTGTCTAAAGGGATTTGAGATGGAAGGCCTGTCCCTGGGATGGGCCATCACCTTGGGTAACTCTGGGTATTGATAGACTGGGAAGGTCTTGCCATGCCCCGTTCTTATCAAAGTCCTCTTTACCAGACATTTACATTTGTAAGGGAAATCTCCATTTGTAAAGGTATCTCCTTCCCTGTAGGAGGAAGAGGGGCAGATGACCTCACCTCTAGAAACTTGTCACTGTGGGAGGTGAGGCCTTAAATCAACATAATAACCTTACTGTGCTCTTCTGGGAATCTCCCATAACTGACCCAACCCTCAATATCCTCCTTGGTCTATTTTTTAAGAGGAGAATCTCCATCATTTTGTCAAGAGATACTCAGTTTCCCCGAGTCTCAAGTCTCTCCCACGTACACATATTATAAAACTTTGTTTGATTTTCTCTTGCTATTCTGCCTCATGTCAGTTCAATTTGTAGCCCAGCCATAAAGAACCCAGAGTGGGTAGAGAATGTTCTTTCTCCCCTTTACCCGACACCTTGATTTTACCCCAGTCAGCTTCCTGACCTTCAGAAACATGCATATAGAAAAGTTCAGAAAACGCAAGTGCACCATTTGATGAATTTCCACATAATAAACACATTCATGTAACCAGAGTCCTGATCAAGAAACAGACATCACTCCTTCCAGTTACACCACCATCCTGACTTCTGACATATGGTCTTGACTGTTCTTTTTTGATATATGTAAACATTTGTTGAGTTTATACCAAGGAGTGTAATTGCTGGATCATAAAGTGTGTGTGTGTCTGTGTGTGTGTGTGTACACACACATCTTCAGTAAACACTGAGAAATAGTATTCCAACATTGTTGTACCAATTTGTACACCCGCCAGCAGGCTATGAATATAGTTTTGATCTTGCTAGACTTCAAGATTGCATAGTTGCATAGCCAGTAAACACTGAATTCCATGCAGTCTAGAAACAGGGTCATCTTTACAGCTTACACTGACTTTATAACAGTTACGGGAGGGGCTCTGAACTAGATGCTAAATACTGTGGGTTATCTTTCTGAAACAAGTCCTTTAACAAATGTAATGCCCTTGAAAGTCAAGCTTTCCCATTAGTTTTAGCTCCTGAGGCAGGGACAATATCCCTTTTGTTCATTAATCAACAGCAATTTGAAGAAGTAGCTGGCAATAAGAGGCGCTGAATATGCTGATTTCATCTAAGAGTGCATGAATTTCACACATGCATTTTCTTTATTTGAAGAAACAGATTTTAAGAAATGGCTGTTGGAAGAATATATAGTTTAGGGAAATATATTAACAGTAGTTGGCTCTGTATATGAGTGTATGAGGCTATGTATATGAGTGTAACAGTGTTTTGTATTTTCCAAGTTTTCCTCATTGTTGATGATTGATAAGACATCTGTTGCTAGTTGCATGCAGTAACCTCAGAATTTAACACTACATTATATGATATCCTTGAGCAGAACGAGGTCCTTTTTTCACATTTCTGTATGTCAAAATTATTTACTAGATTTAGGATCACAGAATACTTTGCAGGTTACAAAAAGATGTAGAATATTGGGAAAATAGAAAAAAAAGAAAAAAAGAAAATTATAAACCTTTCACATAAAGAATGCTCTTGTTTAACTACAACATGTAAAATACATAAATATATATATATGCATATAGTGGAAAGACAATATACACTGTATACATTGTATGTGTGTATATATATATATAGTATAAATATATGTGATAAACGCAGGTATAATCAATTAAACACACAAAATGCTTGCTAATAAAAGACTGTAAATGCTGTTTTACAACCTTCTTTTCCACTCTGTGTACTACAATAATTTTGTCAGGTCCTTAAATAATATTTCAAAATATTATTTATAATGACTGCCTATTAATCCGTCTTCTAGTTCAACCATAATTCGCTTGCAATACTTATTATTTTCTACACAGAGTTTTTCCAAATAGTCGCTAAAAAAATGCAATACTTCAATGAACCTAATAGTAGATAAAATGCATGCACATCCATTTTCATTTTCTTAGGATAATTCCTAGAAGTAGAATTTCTGTGTGAAAAGTTAAGCACGTATTTAGACTTGATGCTTATTTCTAACCTGTCCTCCATAAGGCCAAACTCTTTTAATTTTACATTTTAAACGTGGAAAATAAACTATATTCAGATCCATTTCTTCTCAAATATAATTAATTTTATTTTAAAGAATATTGCTAATTTTATCTTTTTTATAGCAATTCACTGCTATTTTAAAATGAAAGAAAAAAAAAGAGTTGCATGCAGTGGAATCCTTGTGCTGGCTTGTGTTAGTTTGCAAGAGACAACTCTGAAATTTTGTGAATGGATTGTTAAACTATTAGTATCTTGAAACCAGACATGGTAGGAGTACCTACATCAAAACTATTGGCAAATGTTACAAATCAGAGCTTTACGTTTTTCAGGGAGCCAAATTACCAGCATCCCATGCTTATGTGTAGTCACTGGCATGGTAGTTTAAGCACTAATGGATGTGATATTGGTATTGCTAAACTGTCTTTAAAATGTTGGTAATAATTTTTAATTTAATCAGGAACTTCATTTTACCATAGCATCAATTCATTGTGAATCAGATGAATAAGGTCTGTGGATCTAATGTATAACATGATGACTATAGGTGACAACACTGTATTGTATAATTGAAATTTGCTTGAAGAGTAGAACTTAAATGTTCCCACCAAGAAAAATAAAAAGTGAGCTGATAATTTTGTTCATTAACTCAATGGGAGGGAATCCTTTCACAATGTGTATATACATATATCAAATCATCATGTTGTATACTTTAAATAACTTACCATTTATCACCAATTATACTTCAATAAAGCTGAAAAACAATGTATGCAAGCACTTAACATCGTCCCGTAATTAATTGTGGATGGATGATGGATGAGAAATGATGGATGATGACAACTCAAATTTCTCTTCTACATGTCAAAGTGAGCAAATGGAAACACTCTTTGAATTAACAAATCTATATAAATTTCATCGTACCATCAGTGGAAGGAGGAACAGAAAAAAATCATTGTGAATTATATATTTTGAGAATATTCACAAATTTGAGAGTTGAATTGTGACATTTTGATAGTTTGCATTTCTTTAATTATCAGCTTGGCCAAAACTTTTTCATGAGTATGTCATCCGTTTTCCCTCTGTTATCCATTCATCTCCATTGCTCTTTCAGCTCGTGGCCTCTTAGTATTTCTTATTACTTCACATAAGCTATTTATACAACTAAGACTATTAAGATTTCATCTTCATTTGCCACTTGTTGTAAATATCTTACCACACCTGACTTTGAAACTCATTAATTAATTTTTTTATTGAGATATAATTGATATATAGTCATGTGCTGCATAACAATGTTTTGGTCAAGGATGGAGCACATATAGCCTAGGTGTGTAGTAGGCTATACCATCTAGGTTTGTGTAAGTATTGTATGGGAGGAAGAAATTTTCCTCTATCCTTCTAGGTTCTTCTGTCTGGTTTAAGAATTAAATTGACGTGAGGCAGATTAACAGGGGAAAAACAAACAAGTTTAAAAACACATATACATGGGAGAAACCCAAGAAAATTGAGTAACTCACCAAAATGGCTGCAGCCCTCACCTTAAATACCATCCTCAGCTAAAAACAAAAGAAGACATTAGGGTGGGGAGAGTCAGGGACTTCAAAGAGAAGGAAGGCAATTCACAGGTAGGGGAAAAGGAGCAAACATTTGGAAAACAAGTGTTTGGCCACACAGAAACAGAAGAACACAGAGGGGAGCCCAGCAAATAGGCTTTTCTAGGTTCCTCCCTGTCTACCACCTAGTTCATGTTATGCTATGGTGAGAGCTCCCTTCTGAAGACAGGATTTTTTATCTAAATTCTTTTAGGCAGTTAAGGGGGAAGTAACAAGAAAAACTTTCTGTGTCTTTTGTTTCTTAAAAATAATAAGCCTAAAATAACCCTCATGATAAAGAGACACATTTTCGGCTGGCAAATTTTGCTCCCCGTCAGTACACTCTATGATGTTCACACAACAACGAAATTGCCTAAGGATGCATTTCTCAGAACACGCTCCCATTGTTATGTGATGCACGACTATATAACATTGTATTAGCTTTAGGCGTACAATGTAATAATTTGATATATGCAGATACTATAAACTGATTACCACAATAAGTTTAGTTAAGATTCATCACCACACAGTTAAAAAATTTTTTTCTTGTGATAAGAACTTTTAAGATCTACTCTCTTAGTAACTTTCAAATATACAATACAGTATTGTTAACTATAGTTACCATGCTGTACATTACATATCCAGGACTTATTTATCTTATAATTGGAAGTTTGTACTTTTGACCACCTTCACTTATTTTCCCCACACCCCAATCCCCACTTCTGGCAATCACCAATCTGTTCTCTCTAAGTATGTTTTCTGTTGTTGTTGTTGTTATTTTTAGATCCCACATATAAGTGAGATCATACAGTATTTGTCTATTTCTGACTTATTTCACTTAGCATAATGCTTTTAAGGTCCATCCCTGTTGTTGCAAATGGCAAGATTTCCTTCTTTTTTATGGTCAAATAATATTCCACTTTGTATATCTATACCACATTTTCTTTATCCATTTATCCATTAGTGGGCACTTCGGTTGTTTCCATGTCTTGGCTACTGTAAATAATGCTGCAATGAACATGCGGGTGCAGATATCATTTCAAGATACTGATTTTCTTTCCTTTGGGTAAATACCCAGAAACAGAATTGCTGTATCATATGGTAGTTCTATCTTTAGTTTTTTTGTGGAACCTCCATACTGGTTTCCATAGTGGCTACACCAACTTACATTCCAACCAACAGTGCACAAGGGTTTCCTTTTCTCCACATCCTCACCAACACTTGTCATTTATTGTCTTTTTGCTAACAGTCATTGTAACAGGCGTGAGGTGATATCTCGTGGTTTTGATTTGCATTTCTCTGAGGATTAGTGATGTTGAGCACCTTTTCATGTACCTGTTGGCCATTTGTGTATCTTCTTTGGAGAATGTCTATTCAGATCCTCTACCCATCTTGTAATTGGATTGTTTGCTGTTGTTTTTTTCCTATTGAGTTGCATGAATGTTTATATATTTTGGATACTAATCCCTTGTCAGATATATGATTTACAAATATTGTCTCCCACTCCATAGGTTGGCTTTTCACTTTGTTGGCGGTTTACTTGCTGTACAGAAGCTTTTCAGTTTGATGTTGTCCCACTTGTTTATTTTTGCTTATATTAGCAATTGGTTTCCAATTAACTATTTTTTTAAGTTGTGTGTTGCAAAATGCATAACAACCAGCTCTCTGAAAAATAAATGTATGCATATAAGTACATATATAAATTATAAACTTTGCAGATATAAATGATGTGTAGCACTCAATATACAAATAATACTAAATACACAATTCTTTTTATTGTAAATTCTCTATAACCAATTTATTCTAACAGAAGGATTTTCTTTGCATCTGCAGATAAGCTGTAGTTGTAATTGATGAACAAACGTAGCTCTGATCTAAATATTTGTTGATATTCCTATTACATTAACCAACAAGATATAAGTGAAACAAGGATGAATGTCACTGCTTCATCAATGATTGTGCAACTTATTTGCTGACTCACATAATAGTTTTTAAAAACTAGAAGAATATTTGTTCAAGTTTTTGTGATATTCATAAGGCAATGTCTGTAGATGTGGCACATTTCTAAAGTCTAATCTGCATGAGTAACCGTTTCTCCATAAATTTCTTAAGTCTAGAAAAGAAAAAAAAAAGTCCAGCCCTGATTTTAGTAGTTACCAAATTCTGTGGTCTAAATACTCCCCCAATATCTGATTTCATACACATTATGACATCACCAAATGCAGAGTTGGAAAAAGACACACAACAGCACACATTAATACAGCATTTCTACCATACAGATATAAAAGATGTAAATAACCTCAACAGCATAAATAATATTAAAATATAGTAGAGTGTGATGAGTTTCAAGAATTTAGTCACTTTGTTTTTAATATAATTTAAGTGTAAATTAATATAATTTAATTTTTAGTAATATTTGCACTCAACAATCAGCTCACGAAATACCTAAAAATTTAACAAGCGGCACTAGTGAGCTGATATGAGGTGGCTCCAGATACCCATCTACCCTATGATCAGAAACTTAATACTGAAGTAGACATGAGAAGTGAGTGCATATGTCTACAAAAAGACTTGTGTGAGAACATTCACAGTAGATTTATTCATAATAGCCCCACACTGGAAAAAACTCATAGGACCATGAGACGAGTATTCATCAAGAAATTGTGGTATTTTCATACAATGGAATACTATACAACTACATAAATAATCAATTATTGATATATGCAGAGCATGAATGGATCTCTAAAATATGTCCTTGAGTGGAAGAAATCAGACAGAAAATAATGCAAACCGTCTAATGCCATAAGTGGATACGCAGGTGTACAATACTCCCCTCTCCCACCCCAACACACATCTACATGCAGACATGCTTAAACCTGTGAGATTTATGAACTTTTTGGAAGGGAAAACAAGGCAACGAGTCTCCAGAGCTCTAGAGCTAGCTGTCCTCATCCAGTAAAACTATTTTCTTCTTTGTTATAAAGTATGCTTCCAAGATTCCCTTTTCACATTCAGGTTTACCAAGTAGGACAACAAGAGATAATATCCTGGGGCGGGCCCAGTGGCATAGCGGTTAAGTTCACGGACTCCACTTCGTCAGCTCGGGGTTCACAGCTTTGGATCCTGGGAGTGGACCAATGCACTGCTTATCAAGCTGTGCTGTGGCAGAGTCCCATATAAACTAAAGGAAGATGGGCACAGATGTTAGCTCAGGGCCAGTCTTCCTCAGCAAAAAGAGGAGGATTGGCAATGGATGTTAGCTCAGGGCTGGTCTTCCTCACCAAAAAAATTTAAAAAACAGAGATAGCCTTATATATTTCCTATACTGTCCTGTAAAAACTATTGAAAGATCACAAAGGAGTTATTGCTTTATTATTAGTTCTCCTATTTAGTTAGTTAGTTATATATTTGTAATTTATATTATATATTCGCCAAGGTGAAGGAAAAATTTTTCATTTTCATATTGCTACAAATATATACTATTATTGGTTGGAGTTTTTGGAATACACACAGATCTCTTGAATACTAGCATTTTGGAATAAAATTTAAATTCTGACTACTAATATGAGTAACCCACACATTTGTCTTCTATATTTGTTTTACGAAAAATAAAAATAAAGTACTTATCATCACTGAGTAGATTTTATTTCAACTGAATCAAAACATAATTCCACCTCAGGCTTTGCACACTAAATGAATCACACATTATTAAAACATTTCATATCAGCAAGAGCTAATTGTGTAAAAATTAAATAACGATGTTGTTACTTAGAATTATTGTAGTTGCCTTCTAGCCCTCTGAAGGATATGACTTTCTTGGCTTTCTCAGCTGACCTCTAAGATAATACAATGGCAAGGTTACAATTTTCCCTACTTAAGGGACAAAGGGAAAAAAGGATATTCATTATTGATGCATACAGAAAATATTTATGCCTGAGAGTGCTATACCAGAGCTCTGTAAAGGCTACTTTAAATTGCACTTCAGCACCAATAAAAGATTTTGCATTCTACGTCTGTAATTTTGATGTTTTGTGCATATTATTATACTGAAATATTTAATAGCCATGATTAGATAATAACAGAATTTATTCCATGGCACCATTGCCAGAATGTTTTTCTGGAATAGCTTGCTAGAAAATAACCAGAAAAGAAATTTCACTAATAGTATTAACATTAACTTCTTTTATAAGAGAACAAAATTATTTAGAGATATTCAGTCATTAACCTACACATATGTTGCTTGAATTCCTTATCAACATAAATACTTTTCTACTGGTAAGAAAAAAGGCATATAAATATTTTTTAACTTCTTTAAGGCTATGCACTCAGCCTACTGGACTGAACCATTTTTATCTATATCTTTCGGGACATTGTAGGTCATGTAATAGGTTACCAGATATTTCTCTCTAGGAAGAGTGATTTTTTTTTTTATAGTTAATGCACATTTCAGAGTTGCCTTCCAAAGTTAATGCATATGCCCAAATTACTCTCCCAAATAATCATGAAATTAAAATTACAGATTGGGATTATATGGATGAATGAAAAAGAGGAAGAATTAAAAAGAAGCAGAATGCCAGCATGTGACTATTTTTAGCAAGAACAGGGTGCATATCTTGATTTGGTAATTCTTTGCCTGTTCCCCTCTGCATTATCAAAACTGGAAATATGTGCACACAGCATGCTTTAGCATTACCTGCTGGTTAGGAATTGAATTAGCTGAAGTCAGGGGGGTTCAATTGAGAGACCTCAGCAAGGGTACAGCAATAGTTTCACGAGGCATTTAGATCAGAAAGTAAAGCTAATCATTGTTCAGGTTCCTCCACAGAAATAGCTATGGGGAATTGAACTATGTCTTTCCCACAATGTTATAGCTATTGTTATTATAAAGTAAAAAGTTTGGTTCATATTTAGCCTGGAATCATGGCCCTTCCTCCCAGAATGCATATACCTTGAGAAAAAGATTTGACCTTGCTTGAAAGGAAAGCACAGAATAGCATCGCCAGAGAAAAACCAAGGTGGCTGCCACCTGGGTTGCAAGGACTAGTAATAAGTACAATAGTACTAAGGTAAAAAGAGATAGATACTATACAGACAATGCAGCCGTTGCTGTTGAAATTATTGTTATTGCATTATCTTAAGAATTACACATTGCTTAAAAAAAAAAAACTCTGAAAACATTTCACCTTTCATGAAAAAGCTTCTTTTCAAAAAATCTATTCCTAAAGTTAAAAGAAACTTAGGTAGGACATCACATCTACTCATATGCTCAGTAAATTCATTCACTTTGCTTTCCATTCTGAAAATTCTTTTGTTTATATATGAAAGAGGTGGAAAGTTATTACTGTAGGATAGTCTGAGAAATGGAAATTCTAACTAATTTATGAAATTGAAACTCTGTTCTGTAGTATATAGAATAGACTATTTGGAGCCACCAAGGACATTCAGAGGAGACTGACGTAATTCAATACTGAAACCTGAAGCTACAGAAAAAAGATATACAGTAGTCCCCCCTTAACTGCCGTTTCACTTTCTGCAGTTTCAGTTACCCACGGTCAACCGAGGTCCGGAAGCAGATGCTCCTCCTTCTGCAATACGCCCAGAAGGTCAACAGTAGCCTAATGCTAGGTCATAATGCCTACGTCATTCACCTCACTTCATCTCATCACACAAACATTTTATCCTCTCACATCAGCACGAGAAGAAGGGTTACTATGGTACATTAAGACACTTGGAGAGACAGAGACCACATTCACATAACTTTTATTACAGTATATTGTTATAATTGTTCTATTTTATTATTAGTTATTGTTGTTAATCTCTTACTGTGCCTAATTTATAAATTAAACTTTATCGTAGGTATGAATATATAGGAAAAAAACACAGTATATATAGGGTTCGGCACTAACCACGGTTTCAGGTGTCCCTTGGGGGTCTGGGAACGTATCCCCTGAGAATAAGGGGGGACTACTGTAAAATAAACAACAAATTATATTCTCCAATAGCCTGGCTCCCCTAAGGAAAAGAAAGGGACATAATATTTTGAAAACTGCTTTTCTCTTACTCTCTAAAACAAAGAAGCATTTCTGGTCATGTGTTTAGTGGTAATAAGTCAAGAAAAAGTCCACACATTCATGGTCACCAACATTTTTAACATTATCTTTTTAGAAGCAAACATTTCTCACATCAGTGCAATGCAAGCTAATTGTGAGTACCCTAATGATAAGCAGACACTCACCCCTTTCCCTTTTTCAACGTTTTATTGTGCTTTACAAAATAGAAAAAACTCATCTATTGGCCTTATAATTTTTTCAGATGATGCGTGATTTTTTCTTCAAATACTAAACAAAGTTATTTGTGCCACCTGCCAATGCTGTGTGCATGCTCATGTCTAGGCACACACAACTCCTGCATTTTCAACACTGAGGATGTTTGTGAAAAGTTGGCCCACGAGACAAAGTTAAATTAGAATTATACCAGCATTTAGTTTTCATTGGTCTGCATTACAAGCTTCGACACTGAATATCATTTTATAAACTCCCAGATAAATTATTTTTGCAATTTTAAGGTAGCAACTTTTTAAACATAGTAATTCATCTATGTGACAAAAGAGGTTGTACAGGCAGGAAATAAATTTTTATAATGTGCCTCTGGCATAGTAAGTGAAAAAAAGGTCCCTATTCCTTTTTCCTGGACTACCCTCTCCATCTTTACCTAGCAAATATCATTCACTGTTTCCTATTACATGTAAATTTATATATATCTCTAAAGTGGGTTGTTACTTTGGCCAGATTCTATAACTTTCAGATTGCTTTCAGTTAATAAAAATCAATTAATCCAGTGCAATTGTCCAGTCTTCCTTCTGGGTAGGGCTCTCCCATCTACCATCTCCGGGCAGGTCACGGGGACTAAAATGCAGGGGGAGTAGATCACATCCCTGTGTGTCTTTTCACACCACCCTCTTCTCAGTCCTAGCATTTCACCACTGGCCAGGGGAGTGGGCTGAAAAAAGTTCAGATTTGTCTTCACTGCAGGCTGTGGGATGCTTCTCTAACTGACACTAACTTAACTGTCGTCACTGATGTGATCGAGATATTTTCAAATGCCGGCCCTTTGGTGGAGCATGTGGGAGAATTCTTTCAAGTCCCCTCAGAGCCTCACCACTTCCCACTTCCCTGATTTGGAAAACCAACTGGAGTCAATCCCTTCACCTTTCACCTCCCAGAGCTTAGTGCTTGGGTTTCCTTTCTTCAGAGCAATCCTCTGGGGTGAGGTCTGGGGAAACTGGCAAAATCACTCAGGCCTAGTCAGCCTTCCAAGGAACCACTAGACTCAAAGACGACACACTCATTCTAGCCCTGCCAAAGAGGGGCTACACACTGCTCCTCTGTCCCGCCCACCCCCGGCCTTGCTGCCTCTATCTTCCCCCTCCTTAGGAAGGCACAGCCTGAACAGGAAAATCACTGACTGTGCAGATATCTCACAGGGATGGAAAGGGCTGTTAAAAGAAGGGAAAAGAGGCAATCATATTGAAATATATAAATGTATCAAATCAACATGCTGTACACCTTAAACTTACACAATGTGACATGCTAACTATATTTCAATTAAAAAATACATTCACTACAAAAAAAGGGAAAAGAATGCCCCTGTTGGAGACATCCGATCTTTCTGAGCGAGTCTGTTAGGTGCAGTAGTGGACTCACACAGACACAGAGGAACTGCGTCACAGAATAAGCACTACAAATCCCACAAGGCCCAAGATTCTGGACCAGCAGTCTGAGGAGGATCTGATCCCAGTTGTTGCTGGATCGTTTCAGAATATGCGTATAATTAGTTTCTCTTTTTCCTCAGCTTTGGGCCCCACTCCCCCAATCAGAGGCAACCAAAAGGTTCCTTTTAATGTCCTATAACAAATATCCACATGCATACATTATAACAAATATCCACACGCATATACATAGACACATAAATGCACATGCGAAGGTTATACACACACACATATAAACACACACATGCATATATATGTATGTATATGTATACCCAGAATGTGTTTCCTTTTACTTCATGCCCTCCAAATGTGTTTGCTTTCTTGGGGGGTGTATATAACCTTTCTTTGCTGATTACCAAAGGAAATAGTGTGTCTTTGCCAAGAGCATACATTAGAAAACTTTGTCAATCAATACCACCCCACTTGTCCGGAGATATTCAAGTTCTAGGAATAATGGAAGCCCAACGATTCACACTTAAATAGAATGTGAAGCTGAGACTAAAGTCTGAATTCACAGAAATGTATACCAGTCCCCTCTCCTCTACTCCAGGTGAACAGGTTTTACTCATGGGGTCTTTTATATCTTTTGTCATATTTTTTAAGATGGAAAGTTATATAATTTCTGAGCTCATTTTGAGATTTATATCTTTAGAGTGGTCACATTATTATATTTCAATACAGCGAATTCTGAAGAGGACTGAAAGCCACATTTTCAAAGTTTAAAAAAAAGATTTTTCAACCTGATTAAAATTAGTTTTTGATTACACGCTGTATGGATGACCCACTGCTTTCATTTACAAGCATGACTTTCATATGAACTCCCAAAATTTCCATCTACACTTCTAAAATCTTTTTCTCTCCAGCTCATTTACTCACCCATTTGTTTCTAATCTCCCTTGACGACTTTTATCCCTATTTAAAGCCACGAGGTCTACCTGACTTCAAAGTACTTGGCAGGTGTTCTACTTCCAAACATGAGCATCTGCTACAATTGCTCACACCAGAGGTTTATTTGCACTCTTTGTTTACTGCACGATTTTGTGCCCTTATACAAAAGAGGGAGCACTTCATACTTTAGCTGATAGTCACAGCATAGCGCACTCGTGAAATCCAGCAATGAGTTTTTATGCAGCACCACTGCCCCGCTTCACCTGCACAAATGGTGCTCCACATGCTTAACGATTCTGGCCTCAATTTTCTTTTCCTTCTCAGCAAGGCATTTGAAGACTGAAACTGCCATATATCTTCCTTCTTAAATCTACACCTCATTTTGTCTTAGTTTTTTTTTAAGCCACAAGAAATAACATATTTCAAGATATTCACAAGAAATAACAATATTCAAGAAATAACAACAAATAATGATGAAAAAATTGGCTTCCATGCCCTAGGTTTCTAAGGTTTTTTTTTTCTACTCAATACTTTATTTCAAATTTCTTCTTCTGAAATACATTGGAGACTCACATTCAGATATCAGTCCCTTTATACCATTTAACATGATTATCAAGTAATTAGATGAAAATATAGAGGGTGTACTTGTTCAGTTAAATGCTGTTGAAATAAAAATGTGAAATGATATGCTATGTAATTAACGTACAGAAGATCTTGGCCGACTATGAGGAGAGGTCAAGGTTAATGGGATTAAATGTCCTAACTTCAGTTGGGTTCAAAAAGCAAATATAGATCTCATTCAATAAGGCGATTTAAGCCCTTGAGTTCAACTCCTTCAGCTCTGAAATATCCAGTGAAATGATAGAACAAACTGCAAATAAATACATAAACAATTTAATAATTAAACCAACAAATATGAATAAAACAGAAAAATTAACTTAGAAAATAACAGAGAACTTTGCAAGAGATATTTAAGATTTTTTAACTACCGAACTGAGGCCTGACTACACCGAAGCTCCGTGGAAGCAAAATAACTTCGGGATAAAGTGGAGCAGCCCTCCGCCAGAATCCCACTGACGTCCTTAGCTCACAGTGCAGCTCGGCAAGCCGGTACAGGCCACTTACATGTGTACACGTACACGTGTAAATATAAAGGTTCTTCTCGAGTTCTTCTCTGCTTTCCCTGGAAAGCAGGACACTACTGTACTAAAGTAACACACAATATATAAACACAGACAAAACATTATGCCCTTGCATATCTAGGGTATAGTTTGTCAAACAAGAATATACCATAGCTGTCAGATTGCCAAATAGTAAGTAAATACAGACATACATTCACCTTGTTAAGGCTGCTCAGAGAGTCAGAAGTTCAAAGAAAGAATCTAAGCAACTCTTTCTCTTTGAAGAGATTTATGCCAAGGAAAAGGAGAAACTAGAAGAGAGTGGTCATATGAAAAAAATAACTTGACAAAGTTAAGAAAGTGGAAAAAGTAAATGATAAATTGGCCCCCGCCCAAAAGCTGATAATTGACTATACATGGCTTGTTCAAAAAAGTGCATCACATTTTCTTTGCTCTTGATTGAAAATCACAAATATGGACAGCAGCAGCTGTAGCATTAAAATACCACTCAAAGATGACTTTGAGGGACAGTGGTGAAGGGACATCTCCCCAGTGAGTAAGACTGAGCACTACACCTGGTTGTAAGTTTGCCTGGAAAGAGAGATGGACAGAGATGCATTTTCTCTAACTCATGAGTCGCGTCTAACACTTTGGCAGGACAGTTCAAGATTTGGAAAAAATAAAATGGAAAAATTGGTAAGAAGAGATTCTGTGGAAGCGGTTTGCAGATAGACCTTTCTGGATGGGTCCAGAGAATGAAGATATTTGTGTCCTTTGTGAATGATCAGCAGACAGCACCTCAGCAGAGCATCTTAACAATCAGGTGGATAAGATGATCTTTTCTGTGGATGTCAGCCAGCCTCTTTCTCCAGTTCCTTCCATTCTTGTGAAAAAAAGTTGTCATAGCAGATATAATGCTGTAATGGATGAGCTTATCAAAGTGAACTTCCACTTACCAACGATTGTCCGGCTAGAAACACTACTGAATGGTCAAATTATCAGCAGCAGAGGTCAATAATAAGCCCCTGATATGACATGATTCCTTGAGAGGGGACAGCCAGCTACCTGGTGACAGGTTGATTATACGAAAGAGGCTGCTTCTAAAACGAAAGAGGCAGTATGTTGTTCTCACGGGAACAGATGTTTATTTTGAATATAGATCTGCCTTCCTTGCCTACAATGTTTCTGTTAAAACCAATATTTCACTTTACAGGAAAAAATTTGCAGCAATGAGCTCACACTCTTGGAATTTACTAATATTACCATGTTTGTCATCACCCTAAAAGAGCTGACATGATAGGAAAATGGAATGGCGTTTTGAAGACTCAGTTATGGTGTTCCCCATGTGGTAACACATCGTGGGGCTGGGGCAATGTCTTCCGGGATGTGGGATATGCTCTGAATAAGTGACTGATGCATGGCGCTGTTTCTCCCACATCCAGGATTAACAAGTCCAGGAGTCCTGTTAGGCAAATTTGAATAGCTCCTTTCACTACAGCCACTAAGGATCCTCTAGTGAAAATTCTGCTTCTCATCCCTGCAACTCTGAGCTCTGCTAGTCTAAGAATCTTAGTTCCAACGGAGGAGTATTTCTACCTAAAGTCACAACAGTGGTTCCATTAAACTGGGAAATTAAAATGCCACCTGCTCACTTTGGGCTCCTCATTCCAATGAATCAACATGCACAGAAAGGTCTGGTTACCCTGATTATTAATGAGAAATGGGATTGGTACTATACAGCGGAAGTAGAAAGGAGTAGATCTGCAATGGAGGGAACACCACTGGGCACCTCTTCCATGTCCTCTGCTGAGTCAACAGAAAACTCCAACGATACAATATGGGCAAGACTAGCAATGTCGCAGATCATTCAGGTATAAAAATTAGTTCAAGTATAAAGGTCTGGGTCACTTAACCAGCTAAGGATCTAGTACTAGCTGAGGTGCTTGATGAGGGCTGCTATGGACTTAATTGTGTCACCCTGAAATTCACATGCTGAGGCCCTAACATCAATATGATGGTATTCGAAGATGGGGCCCTTGGGAAGTTATTGGGGCTGGATGAGGTCATTAGAGTGGGGCCCTCATAATGGGATTGGTGGGTTTCTGGGAAGAGGAAGACAGAAAGACTGCAGTCTCTCTCTATGCGTTGTGAAGACACAACAAGAAGGTGGAGTCTGCAAGCCAGGAAGAGGGCTCTCATCAGGAGTCAAATTGGCTGGCACCTTGATCTTGAACTTTGCAGCCTCCAGAACTGTGAGAAATAAATGCCTGTTGTTTAAGCCTCTGGTATTTTATTATGGCAACCCGAGCTGACTCAGACCAGAGCAAAGGGAAAATGGAATATGTAGGGTAAGAAGGTAGATGCAAATGCCTCCTTCAACCAGATGACTAGTGACAGAAATGGAAAATGTACATATATATGTATGTGTGTGTGTGTGTGTGTGTGTGTGTATGTATTCAATTTAAGGAAGAAATACTGCTAAGTACACAGTCCTTTTTTTCTGTAACTAGTTGTATGGTCCAAGGAGATATATGTGGGTATGTAAATACATATATAAACACATGTACATACATAAGGGAGTATTTGTGTATATGTACATACATATGTATGAGTGGATAGCATATATTGTGTATATATTTCATATTGCATACCTTGTGCATTTATATATTGTGTGTATACATATAATGCATATATATGTGTGTGTATAGTGTATGTATAGTATGTGTATAAGTACATATACATATACATACACATATAATTGTTTTCCTTCACTCATTCCCCTATTTATAAAATGTGTTTATAGTGATTAACCTATTTCTCAGTACTTAAGTTGCAAGCTATCAAAGGGTGAGTGTGACGCAGCCGGAAAGAGAATGTACATTATCCAAAGATAGATAAATTAACTTGTATCCTCTTTGGGAGAAAAGGTAGTATGTTCTCAGTTTATATCAGATAGTTGCATGGTTTTCCTATCACTTTACTCAGAAATCGTATATGATTAAAGAAGTGAGATACGGGGGGCCGCCCGGTGGTGCAGCGGTTTAGTCCGCGCTTGGCAGCCCGGGGTTTGCGAGTTCGGATCCCGGGCGCCGGCCGACGCACTGCCTGTCAGCCACGCCGTGGCGGCATCTCATATAAAGTAGAGGAAGATGGACACGATGTTAGCCCAGGGCCAGTCTTCCTCAGCAAAAAGGGGAGGATTGGCAACAGATGTTAGCTCAGCGCTGGTCTTCCCCACAAAAAAAAAAAAAAGAAGTGAGATACGAATGCCGAGTTTTCAATGGTGGACAGTGGTGGTATTAATATGTAAAGATCTGCAAGCTGGAGATACATTTCCCAGAATTCCAGGTATGGAAAAATGGTGGGGATTGTCTAAAGAGAAATTTGTGTGAGATGTAGAAATGGAAAGAAGAAATGAAGTAGCGGCTACTACTCTCTGAAGATTATTGTCGTGAGATGAGGGGAGAGACAAGTCAGAGTTGCTGGCTGGTTTCAGCTTGTCTTTGCTTCGGCCACTCCACGTCCAGCTCTTCTTTCCAACAGGTGACACTGCCGACCAACAGGTCCACACTACAAGATGCATCAACTACCTTCCACAGATTTCTCCACCACCTTCCTTTATGGTTCTCCTCTGGCAGATAGGCATGCTCAGCTTCCCAGCTTCCCTGCAGCTCAGGGCTACCCACCTGGGCCAGTACTGCAGGAGTGCTAGCTAGTGACTTTTCTGACTTTTCAAGGGCCATTTCTGGGTTACCTCCTATAAGATGTTCTTTATTCCAAAATGCTCACAGTAGTTCTGCTTCCCTGGTCAGATACAGAAGGTGACATATATAGGGTACGATCAAGATCATATCTTCTTAATACTTTATATATCAAGTAACAGTATTGAAATAAAAGACAAAGCTGATGGGAAACATAAGAAAAAATCTTTTTAAAATTTTTAAATTCCTTAACATTTTTAGTGTTGATTTTTGAGGATCATGTTTATTCAAACTAAATTAGAAATTAAAGTGCATGAATATCATTGTATATATATATATATATATTCATCATAGAATAGTCTGAAAGAAAAATTTTACCAAATCGAAGCAAAAACAAAACAAAAAATGTGTGGGTCACATAACTCCACTTCAATTAAAGGAAGAAAGATATAAAATAAAGCAAACATTTGGAAATTAATAATAATAAATAACTATTTGATCTAAAAGGGAATAAAACCCGTTTACAAAGTATTTACAAGGTAAATATAATAGTGACATTACTTAAAAGCTAGTTTATATAGTCAGAGATATTATTAGCAATAAATCCAAAGCTCTACATAGTTTCCTAAATAAAAATGAATTAAATATAGATGAACTAGCATTTAACTAAATACATTTTAAATGAGTCACAAAAAAATAATCTATGAAAAAAAGATTTTATAGACGTCAGAGGATAAATTTAAGAAATTATTACAAAAAAAAGTATAGAATCAGAAAATTCAAGAAATAGCTGATTAGGAAAAAAAAATCAACAAGAAAATAACACCTTTTTTGAGCCCTAGTCTAATCAAAAGTTCACACACATACACACATACAAATGCACAATATTTTAAATGAGCAAAGGAATATAATCACTTAAAGAGAATTGAAAAAATAAATGATGATATATTTGAAATCACCAATGAAATTTATTTTTCCTTAAGAAGATAGTAATTATCAGATTAATTTAGAAAAATGAAGAAAAAAAATCAACAGGCAAATGATCTTTAGTAGAACTGGAAAATGTTGTTAACAACTTACCTCTCATTAAGACTAGCATTTATTTTTTTAAACTCTACATACTTTTTTTTAACTTCCAAAAGGCAAAAGTTTTCAATGCCATTTAAATTGTTCTGTAGAACAGAATATAAAATACTCAGCAAAAACATAGCTGTTATTTACCACTGGAAAAGGTAATTTTAAAAACACATAATTAAATGTAAAATTATAAAGGTGATGTCAGCACATGACGTTATGAGCCAGTATAATGGGGCAACTGGGCTTAGTCCAGAGGTTAATACAAGATTCCCCACGGAAGTGACTTCTAAGTATAGTTAATGAAGTCAAAGAAACAATATGTGAACAGTTCCCATGTGGAGAAGAGGAATTGAAAGAAGTATTGATGAAGGATTTAGTGTTTAACCTAAATGAAATGGCAATTAACTGAAGAAATTTGAGCAGAGAAAATTATAATCACAATTGCCTTTGAAAAAGATGACTCCAACTGCAATATAGAAAATGGATTGGAGGAGATTGGAGTGGATGAGAAAAGATCAGTTAGGAAGGTATTGCAGTAGTCTGTTTGAGAGATTATGATGGCACTAGATGGAGAAAAGCACTTGTACTAGAGAAATACATTTTAGGTAAATATTACAGAATTCTGTGGTGTAATTGATGTGAGGGTGAGGAAGAAATATGTCAAGGTTGATCTGATTTTTTTATTTATA
The DNA here is from genome assembly GCA_031878705.1 of Tapirus indicus. Taxonomy (NCBI): domain Eukaryota; kingdom Metazoa; phylum Chordata; class Mammalia; order Perissodactyla; family Tapiridae; genus Tapirus; species Tapirus indicus. The sequence continues at coordinate 8,465,999 of CM062918.1, forward strand.
AAAATGGAGAGGGAATGATGCTGTATCTCTGGGATGATACTGATAGATAATTAACTGAAATAGAACACAACGGGAGAGGACCTCTTTTGGTGGTTTGATAGTATAAAAGGAATAAGGACAGCATTTGACAGAGACGGGAGGATGGTGAATGAATTCAATATTGGATATGAGCTGGAAATGCCTTTGATGTAGTCATGTGGAAATACATAGCAAGCATCTAGCAAAATGGGTATGAAACTCAGTGGAGCATTCTGGGCCAGAGAAAATTATTCTTGAAATAACCATCATATGAATAACAATTAAAATCTTAGAGGTAGAGCAGACTCCCTAGGGAAATGCGTAGAATGAAGTTAGAAAGCTAAGGCCTTAACTAAGGGGAGTTTCAATATTTAAAGTCTTATAACCTGAAAAGAAGATGGAAAAGGAGCAACCAGAGACACAGCAGAGGAGCAGAGTGCCTGGCATCATGGAAGCTCCTGGAAGAAACTGTTTAAAGAAGGAAGGGGTGCTCTAAGGTGCCAGATGTTGATGGGAGGCCGAGAATAGGAGAACCAAAGTAGGTTCATTACATAATTTCTCACAGGATTGCCGTTTTAACAAGGTAAGCCAAAGTTTAGTTTGGTGAGGATTGAAGAAATTATTACAATTCTTTCAAGAATCTGGGCTATGAAAGAGCAGGATTAATTTGTAGGGGATGGAGAATGAGGGAATTGTTGGGGTTTTTTTTCTTTTAATTGTTAATTGTTACTAAATAAAATATTCACCTAGGAAAGCACACATTTCACAAATGTAGATGAATATTCGTCTAGTGAAACTAGACATGTAACCAGGACCTAAAGACACAAAATACTACTGGCATCTTAGACACCCCCTTCTCAACTCCCCCTAAATTCTAAAAGCATAGATTAGTTCTGCTTGTTTTTGTACTTTACAAAAATTGAAGTGAATACTGGGTGCTTTTTTTGTGATTGTGGTGAAGAAAACTTTTGTTTTAATAAATAGAAGATATTTAACAGTTTATATGCCATTGTGTTGAAGGAATTCTTTTGAAAAGAACAAGTTCAATGCCCAAGAGGCAGAAGAAAAAATCAATCAAATTATGGGTAGAACAACTGGCCCCAGGTAGGGGGAGTCACCTTTCCTCTGTTTCAAAGGAGGGAATAAGAAAAATCTATGTACATGTAGACAGATTTTTACTCCCAAAAGTGGGAAGTTGAGGGAGTCCTATTCTGATGCTTTCTATTTTTTTTTCTATGAAGGAGAGAATATCTGTTAAATTTGAGGCAAGTTTGTTCTTCCAAAGTTTACAGAGAATAGAGGAGGCTTGAAATGATTGCAGAGGAGAATTGGAGAGCGTGTTAATCAGATAAACATAGATCAGCAGGCAGTGTTGATGATTTGTCAGAAATTGGTAATCATGAATTTTGCATGCAGAAAACTGTTCCATTTTCATGAAATATATTTTAAAAATAAATTAATGGGAAGATATGACTTCTTCAAGGAAGTGAATACTCATGACCTCCGTGGCCCTTTTGTTAATGTTAAAATTTAATACAATCCTCTTCAAAAATTTATTTTTGGGTTTTGTTTTTGTATTATCTTAAATGGAATGTGACAGAACTAGTCTCTGTCTTCATGGGGTGTAGAGTATAGTGGAGGTAGAGGTGACAGACATTAGACATGTTATTATGCAAATGATTAATAAAAAGAAAACTTGCAGAATGCTTTAGGATTATAAAACTGGGAGTGATTATATTATCAGAGAAGTAAGAAGACGCTTCTGTGAGGAAGTAAAATTTAAGCTAAATTTTGGTGAATGAGTAATGGTTAAGTCATAAAAGGCGGAAGAGAGGTGAATGAGGAGAGAGGGAAGAGTATTATAAGAAAAGAGATCACATGTAAGACCCTGTAACTGGAAACGCTTAGAGCTTTATAATAACTGAAAAAGGGTGATTAATCTGCTGCTTGGTGTCAGGAAATTGCATGAAATGAGGCAAGCGAGTTATAAAGAGATATGGAGAGGCCATAAAACGAAGTTCATGGTAAGCACTTTCAACTTTTAGAAAAATGACCCCGTGATTAATTTGGGATTGGAGAAAGGCAAGATATTACAATACTCAAGGTGAGAACTGGGAGTGTCTCTAACTATCACGGTGTTGACAGTGAAGCTTGAGATTAAGCGGACAAATCTGGAAACTAATTAAAAGGGAGAACTAACAGGAATTATTGACTCATTAGATTTGAATGGAAGGTTCCCATGAGTGATCTGTAGGTTCTGACTTGAGAAACTGAATGGATATATTGAGCAAAGAGAGAGAGAGACTAGATTTCAGTAGAAAGATCACGAATTCAGTACTGGGTATGTTGATTTTCGATGTCCCTGTTAAAGAAACATTTATTGCCTATGGAGTAAGAGGCTAGATATATGTATCTGGAGAAGAGAGGCTCAAATAGATGAGCCTTTCTCATTCGATTACTGTTCAGATGAATTTTGGTGAACACCATTTATGACAAGCTCAGAAAAGAGATACTATAATGATGAAAAGACTCAGTCATACGTCTCAAGGTATGTTATCTAGGGAAGAAAAAGCAAAGAGAGGATATGAGGGTCGAAGTGAAGGGACATTTTGCTTTATTTGGCAAAAGATGATCTATGCATCCAGGGCCCGAAATGTAACACTTCTTCATCCACTACCACATCGATTTGCTTTAGGTTAGAAGTCACGGAGAATGAAAATAAACTGGATTCTGTTCATACTACTGCCCTCTCAAGCTAATCTGACACCTGCAAAATAGATGATTCACTCAAATTTCAAGACCTGAACTATGAATTACTGCTTTAAGCAAACACATTTTATTGGGTTAATCAATATTCTAGAATAACAGGAAAAAGCAAAGCAAAAGAAGTTCTGTATTTAGGTAGAAGTAAATGGAAGAAAACATTTTAAATTTGAAAGATTTTCTCTGTATCTAAAATCTAAAATGTACAGTCTATTATACTGACATAAAGTTTATGATTAGAGGAAGCTGACCTAAATATTTCCCTTTGACTTACTTCAGTTCTATAATAAAACAATTCTCACTTCTTTTTATTGTGAACAGATATAGTCCTCTTGTGACATGAAGCAAACACTCAACATGAAGCATAACCTTGAAGCAACTGCAAGTTTGAAGGGCAACAGTTGAAACTTCTGAGAAAAAAATCATATAATCAAGGAAAATGGCAAGGAAGATCATGTCTGTTATGTTTTCTTTTACTGTGAAAGTATGTAGGAGAAGAGAAAGATATAAACTAGAACTAGCTCCTACACTTAGAAACATATAAGCAATAGAATTTTTTGATACTTCAGAAAATTATCATGCACAAATAAAGCATTGTCAAAACAGAGGGTTTTAAAAATTAAGTTTGGAAGGATATTAAGATCTTACTCAAATATAATTAGTTACGTTTTAATTTGCAAAACAAATAGTTGGCCTGTGGATTTGTTGTCATAATTCTAGGAAATTATCTGAAGTAAAATTTAAAATCAGATGGCACCTAGATTATCAGGGGATGGTTAAATGAATGTGTCATTCGTTTTTTCATTTTCCTTCGATATATTTTGCTCCTATTATTTTGCAATGTATCCGGCTTGATATTTTCTCTAGCTCATGCAAGTATACAAGTTTCCAAGTAATACAAGCAATAACTTTTGAAGAGATGTTTCTACCTTCAATTTTACGCATTTACATTCATATTCCAGTATTGCCTGCAATTTACTTCTTCATGAAAATTAGAAATAAATGCACAGATCTCTTTTGCACAGCAGAGAAATTCAATTGCCAGCATGAGCTAATGTCTTAAAAGCTCTGCTTTTATTTTATCTGTTATGCAACATGCTACTATGTTAACATAAAAAAGAAAGCTCTAAAATGACCCTAAGCTTCCTGAAAGTAAGAAGAAACAGACTATGTGCAATTCAACACTAATAAATTTGATATTAATCTTAATTAATTTCTATCCTTTAAGTAGGGATTCTTTTGTTCTGTTTATAAATGTTTTAATTTCAGATCTGTGAATCAGGTAAAGCTAACTCATATTTCAGGAACTACTTATGAGATCATATAAAATTACCTTTGCAAAGTTGGCCTTGATCTGTTTAACTCAGTGTAGATCAGAACAACTAAATTTTTTTGTGTGTGTGGGGAAGACCAGCCCTGAGCTAACATCCGTTGCCAATCCTCCTCTTTTTGCTGAGGAAGACTGGCCCTGGGCTAACATCCGTGCCCATCTTCCTCTACTTTATATGGGACGCCGCCACAGCATGGCTGACAAGCAGTGCGTCGGCGGGCGCCCGGGATCCGAACTCGCGAACCCCGGGCTGCCAAGTGCGAACTAAACCGCTGCGCCACCGGGCGGCCCCAGAACAACTAAATTTTTAAACCAACATTTACATAACACTTGCAACATATCAAACCTCGTGTGTAATAGCTCATTTCATTCTTACAAACCCTAATAACTATGTAGTATTACTTTCCCCATTTTACAGATGAGGAAATCCATGCACTTAGTTAAATAACATGCCCAAAGGCATACAGCTAGGCACTGGCAGAGCCAGGATTCAAACCCAAGCAAGCTGTTTGGCTCCCAGTTTCATGCTTTTAATAATTATTCCACACTGCTTTGTAATTTATGTAACAACAAATCTAGTGAAATGACATATCCAGTCAACTTCAAAATATTTCTTCCTTATCATTGGGTATATATTGGAACGAATGACACACTGGGAAATTCTATATTGTTAGGTGTGGGGTGATGGATCAAATAGATTGGAGGCTTAGTGTGATAACTACACAAGGGAAAGAAAATACTTCTCAGGTAGAAGGATACTTAGATTTGGTATGAAGAAAGAAAAAGTTAAGAGAAGGTGAAAGAACATTTCAGACTAAAGGAACTGCATGCAAAAATACCTCAAGTGGGGAAGGTATGCTTGGCATTTGAAGAACTAAAGGAAGTCAGCCATGATTACAACTTCATGTGTAAGGGAAGCATGGTACAAGACTGGTTTAAAAGGTAGGAAGTGGCCTTCGAGGTATCTGCATAATGTTCACAATGCAACGAGAAACTTCTTAAGGGTCATAAGCTATGAGCTGGTTAGAGTTAATTTTCAAAATAATTTCCTCTCTCTATACCACCACCTCACAAAACCCTTCAAAAATGATGGCAAAGGGATGGAATAAAGAATTAACACAAGAAGACCAGATAATTGGAGGATCAACAATAGAAGTCAAGATATTTCAACACATTGGTGATGGCTGAAAGCAACAGAAGTAGCCACAACACACTGGAAAGATCAGAAAGAAATAGCTAACTCGTCCACACAAAACCAAAGACCTATTTAAGACTTGACAGCAAACTGTACTTGAAAGGAAAGAGTGTGAGGTTAAAGAACCAAACAAAAGTTCTGGTTAACAGTCTATACATAATAGCAAGATTTCCCAATCCTCCACCCAAAGCCAACATAACGAAGTGACAACTCCACCTCTCAAGGGATCACAGCTTTGTTCTTTGCTGAAGTTGATTCACAAATCAATGTCTGAAATCTCTACAAAAAGTAAACTGGACACAAAAAATCTTATTAGAAATTGAAATTAAAATTAAGATAAATGAAATTAAAAGAAAGTTAAAAGAAGAATGGAAGATACAATTAAGTACTGCATCCAGGAAGTAGACTAAAATGGCAATAAATGGTAAATAGGAAGGGAAAATTAAGAAAGTAAAAGCTAAGACGCAGAGAACCAACATCCAATTAATATGATTTCATGAAGTAAAAAATAGTGGAAACAGAAATAAGGAAATAATCATATAAATACTAACAGAAAATTCCCAGAACTAGAGAAAATGAACCAAGTTTAAGAGAATATCCCAAAACGTACAGAGGAAAATCAAATCATTCCAAAAGGATTTAAGATCACAACAGCATCATAACATCAAAGCTGGAAGCTAGAGCACAATGGAGTGTAGCTTCAAAATACCATGTGAAGTGGATTTTATCCTAGAACTTTTTCCTACCCAGCAAAATTAGCCTCAAAATTGAGAGAAAATGAAAACATTTGTAGACATGCAAACACTCAAAATTTTTGCCTGCCAACCAGGATTCTAGTAGTAAGCTAATAGATAATATGTACCAGAAAAATATGGGAGTAAAACAAGAAGGAAAATGGTATGATGATATCCAGGGAAAATTGGTCCAATATGGGAGAACTACAAAAGGACTTTCCAGCATGAAGACAAACGGAAGCCAAAATTAGAGACTAACATATACAGACGCGGGCCAAAGGACGGAGGCTGTGGAAAGCGATATCTCTCTCTCCTTCTGTCTCTCTGTCTCTCTCTGAAATAAATAAGTAAATAAACAAATAAAATAAGGAAAGTAATTGTCAGAGCATAGGAAAATCATTGATGGACATGTGCATGTGAGAGGTATTAGATTGTTTAGAAAAAATAGAGATGGTTTCAAAGAAAACGAGGCAAAAGAAAAAAGTAAATTTATTATTACATTCCGGAAAAATCAAGGCTTATAGAGACGAGGAAGTGTGGTCTAGGTGAACAATACTTATTTGTATAATCATAAGAATATTAATACTTATTATAGATTTAATAATGATTTTAATATTTTTTTAAAAATCTGGGGGACTGGAGGGAGAGGAATTGAGGAAAGATGTAGAAGAGCCAGCCCATAATAAACTGTGATGAGATTTTGGTAAAACATATGTAAACTTGAAAAATAAGAAGTTGTAATATAAGAATATCATTCACAATTGCGGAGGAAAATAACAGGTAAAACAGCACCTGAGCTACAGCAGGACGTGTCTTGGGGAGTGGTGGGCTCGGGACGGTTACACTCCTCTTCTGTTACAACCTGCATTCTGAACTACCTACCTATATTGCTTTAATAAAAATTAAAATGAATTAAATATTAAAATGATTACTCTGAATTCTATGGGAAAAATTAATAAAGAGAAAATAGTTATGATAACATTTATTGGTTGCTTACTGTATACATAAACAAGCTTTTGTGTATATCAACTCATGTGGTCCTCATAACACACTATTAATACCAGAGTGACTAATTAGAAGGTCACTGCATTTATCTATGTGACAGATAACGGATGTTTGAATTAGTTAGTGGAGGTGAAGAGGGAGGTTAATTTTTGACACATATATATTTTGGAGGCATATTTCATAACACTCGGTGATAGAGTAAACAATAGTGGTAAAAAAGGGAAAATGTGAAAGATATCTCACAGTTTTTGGGTTTGACCAACAACTCAAATATAAATTTCAATTCTTTAGCCTAGTTTTTCAGATTTTCCATAATCTGCTTCCATAATAACTTGCAAGTATCATTTGAATAACACTAATATCGTCAAATTGGTTTCCTACTAAATCTAAGCATAAACTTCTTATCTCTGGCCAAGCTCTGAGAAACTGTACCCTGCTACCAGGGACAACACTTGTGAACTCAGACTTAGGTATCCTCAGCCACAGAGTTGTAAAGGCAGACCCAGGAGGAAGACAAATTTTCTCCTAACATAACGAGGCCAGGACTAATGCCCAAGGAATAGGGACAAAGTACATCAGTAGGATGAATTGATGTTTCTTCCTTTAAGTGCAACTAGACTATGGGGTTTTAAGAGAGAAATTAACTCTCCATGGCAAGAAATTAAGGAGAAGACTGGGTACTACCAATCTTTGTAGGTAGAGTAGACTGGAGTCAAAGTACCTGAGATATTCCTGCTCCACCCAGAGGACCAGAGCTCACCTTCCCATATGTTGGAACTGAGGAGGAGCCATATAAGGTGGCTAAGAGTTAAGGGTTAGGATTTAGTGGTAAGAGACAAGAACTATTACACAATGATTAAGAACTCTGTGTCATTTTCTCATTTGTAAAATGGATGATGATAATCAAACTTCCCTCTTAGGGTTGTCATAAAGACCAAAAAAGAAAAAAAAAAACCAAGTGCTAGAATAGTGCTTTACTTACTTCCCTCAAGCTCACGTAAGGCAGCGGGCTTTGCAAGACACAAGAAGGAACCTGGTGTCAAGTGACATGTGATCTGTCCATTCAGAAGGAGTGAGATGAGTACCAGATGGGGCAAGACCCTCAAGTGGGAGCCCTGGAAAGAGCACAGCAAAGACTGAGGAGATTAAACTCAGGTCTTCCAACTCTGTACTCTCCTGTTATGTCTTCATTCAAAGAACTGAAAGATCCTCTGTCAGAGTTTAATACGTGGTGATGTAGGACTGAAGGTGGACCAGCTTCTAATACCCTGGGGATGGAAGGGGAGACTTTCCGCTTCCCCCTGGATTACTTGCCAGAATAAATTACAGGCTAGATAAAACCTCTATGGTCTATGATCCAGAAACCATATTCACGTTGGTGCAATGTCCTCTTTGTTGCTTTCCCTCTCTGCTAAAATCTCATTCCTACTGTACAGTCTCCATCAAAAACTATCAGCTTCTCAGAGTTTTTAAGTTATGAAAGTGACTCAAAACACAGGCAATGTAGGGCATCTTGGAATTTAGAGTCAGAAAGTCTTGATGTTGGTTTTTCTGTCACCTACTACTTGAGTAATATCGATAGAGCTAATGATTTTGATTGTCAATTTCATCACCTGAGAAACAGGAGTAATTAGGCTCCTGAGATTGTTGGGGGATTCCATTTTGTGATGCAGACAAACACGAAGTTCAGTACCTGGCTCGTGGTAGGATGGTCTTTCCTCATCTATTTGGCTCTCCATTGAGTTATTTTCCTACTGCTGACTTTCTACAACGCTTTAGTTTGCACAAAGGAATTTATCATTTAGGTAGGTTCTATAAACATCTTTATATAGGGTTCCCTGTGTGCATTTGTTATCTCCCCAAATGTATTATAAGCTACTTTAGGGCAAGGACTATGTTCTCCACTCTGTTGATCCTTCATGCCATTTAATTCAAATCTATAGCTATTGCTCAATTAATGCTTATTGATTGTCAGTAAAAAGACCTTATGTATGAAGGGTAGCTCTTTATGAACCAATGAGATCATAATAGGAAAGGATTAGAAAACATGTCCTAAACATTGGCTCTCTAATCATGTCCACAATCAAAGGGATGAAATTGTTAAAATAGTTGCTTTCTGTTGTAAATTGAAATCAGATTTGGCTGGAATAGGTGACAAGTATAGTTTAACATCCAAAGTCAGCTTCAAGTCATATCTACATATGTCACCAGCACTAGGAATACAATCACTTCTAAGGATGAGAAACAACTTTCCTACCTTATTTCTTATCACTTTCAACACACATGCTCTATTCAGTTAGCACCTCTATTCAGTTTCCCCAGTTCACAGGTAATAGTGCATGCCCTTTTTCTAGTCTGAAAGGTGGTTCCTCTATTTCTTCAAATAATCACCTGTTTTTAGATTTAGGTCAATACAACTGCCTTCATGAAAGCTTCCATCACTACTTCAAATTACACATTCTCTTTTGAAAGTATATTGATCTATACTAAGTCGAACACGGCTCCGAAGATAATTGTTTCAAGAATTGTTTCATTACACCAATTTTATTTGACAAATTTTATTGAACATGCATAGTATTAAAACCACTTTGTTAAAAAAAGATAAATTACAATCTCTGTCAGAAAAGAATACAACAGTACAGAACACAGAGAGAGGCCTTTCTTAGAGTGTGATAACTGTCATAATTAAAGTGTAAATGACAACTACAAAATGTGGTAAATACACTTGATAGGATGAGTCAAGTCACAGTGCCTTTGATTAAGAGTAGGTGAGACAGAGTATTATACCTTCAAAGACAAGAGAGAGTATAATAAATTGAGAAAATCAGGAAGATAATTCCAGGAAAAGGAAATGTCAAGACCCCTACACAAGGTATGAAAATGCGTAGTTCATTGAGAAACAATGAACGAAGAGTAGGAATCTGTTTTACCCTCCTGCTGGTTCCCTCATTAATGAGTTAAAGAAATATTTGACACATGCTCACTTCAAACAATTATACTTTAATAGTTTTGGAGGTCTCTCCAAGAGGTCCAAGAAGACTTACCCTCTAGGACCAATTAAACTGTGTTGCTTGAGAAGTTTGCCTCATCGGTTCCTTAAGCCCTGGAACATACATTCCTGGGTCTTGAAGTGAATCCTAATGGCAATAGATATTTCCTTTTACTGATTCTGTTTTTCCCTCACATTCTCTTTTATTTTGTGGGTTTTTTTTTTTTTTTTTTTACTTTATTTCTTGTTCTTAGCCAAGTCTCTTGGTCCATCTGTATCATGTTAAATTTTTAGGTTGGGCTATTACCCATACTACAAAGGGCTCGAGGACTAATGCGCCCAGTATGTGACCAGTCTGACTGCATGTCTGACAGCAGTCTTTGTGTACTTCGAGTCTGGTTTGTATACAAATGAAACATTGTTCTCCACTGGTAACAGCACTGTCAGGAAATCATTCTTAAACGAGACCCCTGTTATCTCTTTCAGGATGATTGATGTATTCTCTGTTGAATAAGAAAGGAGAGAAAATGCAGTTTGATATTCTTATGTTTGTTTGTCTTTTAGAGAGCACTAATCATTAAGAAAATACCTTGAATCCACTGGAAAGGAGAACAGATCTTTTTGGATGTTGACTGGTTAATTTGTATATGTGTTCATGTCTACTTTTGAAATGTGGCTGAAGTTACAGAAATGAAGCTGCAAGTTTTCTGTGTAGCTGAATATATGTAATTGAGACAACCATTACACATCACTGTCTGAGTATAAAATACTTTCCTACCTCCAGAGGATATTAATAAGTTAGAAATGAATGTTTTAAAATAAAAGAACTGTTCTGATTAGTTTATAGAAACTAATATTCTCACAATTCCCAGGAAATAGAGAAACTAAAATTATAATAATTTTAATGTGCTATAGCCTTTTCACACAAAAAAAAATCTCGCAGAAACTGCTAGTTAAGAAGCATTTTTATAATATAATCCAAATTCCTGTAATAAAATAAAGTCCTTCACAGATCACACTGTTTTGATAATTTTGTTTTTGTTCGTCTATTTTAACATAATTAAATATATAATTTTAATATATTTAATATAATTTTGATAATTTTGTTAGAGGCAGGTGTATATTCTTTTCCTCATACCATTGTGGACTATAACACAAGTGCACATACATACTTGTGTAAAGAATTTGAATTTTACCTCTATTAAATGACCAATTGGAGTATTCAGTTAGTTTATAATAAGGTTACCTTCTGTGTAACCTGCCCCAGATAGTAAATATTTCATATTCATAGAATAATCTTTTGTGATTTGTGATGACTTTGGCATGCTTTTGGTTATTAAGACAAGCAGAAAACAACAAAACTTCCTCATTTCTGAGAGAGCTAAAGTTTCCTTAAATTGAGGTATCTTCTATTGCATTTTTAAAAATATTGTATTGCCACTTTTATCAATAAATATCCAAGCTAAAACTATTCCATTTCACCACACACCTATGATCTTATTTAATCAGTGACAAATCTTCTCTCATAAAATTTTGATTTTGCCTTCCCAACATCAAATACTAAATTCAAAAAAATAAAATTAACATATATTTTAAAAGAATTTTGCTACAAGTAATTAAATTTAATTATCCTATACTTCAAATTTATTTCCTTTTCAATAGATTTATTGAAATATAAATCACATACCATACAATTAACACTTTTAAAGCATACAATTAAAATCTTTCTAATATGTTAACACAGTTGTGCAACCATCACCACAGTTGATTTTAGAATATTTTCATCCCTCCAAAAAAGAAACCCCATACCCATTAACACTCACTCTCTATATCTCCCAAGCCCTCCCACACTTAACCCTAGGCAACCACTAATCTACTTTCTTTCTCAGTGGATTTGTTTATTTTGGACATTTCATATAAATGAAACCATATAATACGTGGTCTTTTTTGACTGGCTTCTTTCACTTAGCACGATGAAGTTTCATCCATTTTGCAGCTGGTATCATTACTTCATTCCTCTCTATTGTTGATGACTATTTCATTGCATAGATACACTACATTTTATTTACGCATTCGTCAGATGATGGACATCTGTGTTGTCTCCACTTTTTGGCTATTATGAATAATGCTGCTGTAAACATTTGTGTACAAGTTTTTGTGTGGATATACGTTTTCATTTCTCTGTGTGTGTGTATATATATATATATAGCTAAGCACAGGATTACTGGGTCATATGTAATTATATGTTTAACGTTTTGAGAAACTACCATACTGTTTTCAAAGCAGTCAAGATATTTACATTCCCATCAGCCCATCAGCAATATGTGAGGATTCCAATTTCTCCACCTGATCACCAACACTTGTTACTGTCCATCTTTTTTACTATAGCCACCTTGGTGGGTGTAAAGTGGTATTTCATCGTGGTTATGATTTGCATCTCCCTAATGGCTAATGACGTTGAACACCATTTCGTATGTTTATTGTCCCTTTGTGTATCTTCTTTGGAGAAATGTCTATTCAGATTATTTGCACATTTTTAAATTGAGTTACTTGTCTTTTTATTATTGAGTTCTAAGGCTTACTACATATTTTTAATTAGCTCAACACTACTGCAGGAACTGCACAGGAAGAGTTCAGCCTTCCACAGGGATTTGTAAAAGTAAATGTATTGATATAAATATTTCAGAGACTATACACTTTACTGGCTGACCATTTGTCATTGCCCTTGCTATCAATTTACCCTCAAGCTCAGCGAAAACACTGAGAAACTCCTTATGATGTAATTCTATATTTTAATCCAATAGAGGACTTTACTATCCTTTATTCAATATGTGATTATTTTAATGAAAAATTAACCACAACAATTGTCTTATCATCAACAAATACTTTCTGCCTTTCCTCGTGCTTAACCTGAAGCCTTTTGTATTAGCTACATACTACAAAATTATTTTCAACTAAGGACAGATCAGTGCATATGAAAAGACCACCAGTGCTCACTACTTGTTTTGGAATGCTATTGATATCTTAATTTTGTTTTTATTTCCTTATGAGCATAAGATGAAATATTCTTACTTTCTTCATGATCTAACTTTAATCATCAATGTACATTATGCTTTTGCAAACTGAAATAAGTTTTTTAAAATACTATTTTGTTCTCATTGACACTTCAGAATTTAGGAAAAACACTTTTAATGTGTTTATTTTTAATGGCAATGTAGATATTGGATAGGTTCAAAAAAAACTGTTCTCCTAATGTATGAAGGTATAATTGAACAAATTGACTGTTCAATCAAGGCCATACCTGAGGTGTTATTTTTGAGGATACTTCTAATTTTACCAAGGATGATAAGCCCACAATTAATAACAAGGCTTTTACTTCAAATATGGAATTAGTGCCTCTAAAGCTCTCTCTAAGAAACTTGCACCTGTTTTATGGCTTACACGTATCCAGTGTTACAGGTCATTATGAAGGTCTTCCCAGCATGCCAGGAAACTTAACAAATATTGAGAACCTCCAGGAGAAAGTAATTTGCCCCCACTCATAGATCTAAAGGCAAAATGGGATGGAGGTCAATTTCTTAGGTTTGGTTTTCTAAAATCTGTAGAGTAATAGAGGCCATTAAAGTAAATTACAATGGAATGTCTGTTCATCTGTATGTTTGCTCTGCAATGATGTCACAAAGTTCAATTATCTTAGTGAACTCATAACTTTAAAAAAGCAAATTAATTTAGTTGTAAAAATATTTTTTATTATTAAAGAGAAGTATAACCAGGTTGTTTGAAAGTGAATTTTATATTGGTATATATTTCAGTTAACTAATTCTCCTATCTAGACATGCTGGTCATAGTTTTAGTTACTAATACCCTTGGTTTCCCTTAGATCCTGAATGAAGAGATTATCAGTAATTCTCTGATATTCTTACTTCTCATTCCTCTCATATTCATTAATTCATTACGTTACCAGGAAAAGACCAAAATAAAGAGCATATAGTATTATTTTATAGTCTTATGTCCAATGAATAAAAGTGTAGATATATAGAGCCTATAAATCTAGATGATATCATGTTGTTGAGTAATATTTACATATTTTATTTGAATTATTTGATTTAAAAAATAAATGCTTGTTACAAAAATATAGGAAATATAAAAAATACTAAGAGAAATGTAAATATGATGAATATCTTTACATGGTTTATATATTGTAATAAAATATATATATATACATATATGTACACACACATAGTCCAGCCTATAATATAGCTTAACGGTTAAAAGCATAAACTCTAGAATCAGACTTTTTTAGTTCACATCCCAGCTCTGTTGCTTGGAAAAATGTGATGCTAGGATTGCTACTCCTCTATCATTTATTTTTCCCAAATTAGGAAAACTAATAGTACTTACCTTATAGGGTTACATTAAGAATTAAATATGATAAAAACTATAAAGAGTATATCAATGTGCCTGTCAAATATTATAGACCAAACAGAAGTAAGCTACTGTAAGTTATTTTAGCTTGCTTTTTTCACTTAATTTATCATAGTCACTTCCCATGAAAATAAATCTAGGACATCATCTTTAATGATTGCATTTTATTTTCATTTCATGGTTATTATAATTTGCGTAATTAATATACTATTAATGCACATTACCTACCTGTATGAGTTATTTAACATGCAACTTTATAAAACAGAATATTTGTCTGTGCTTCATTAGGGTAGAAACCCAGATATCCATAGCCATATCGTAGTTTGTAGTAGGAAGGAAACAGTCTGAGGAAAGAAAATTTCCTCTTGCTTGATAACTGCAATTCAAAAGCATGATACTTTCTGCTAAAGTTTGATGCTATTTATAATGCCAGATGAATACAGGACTTTCTGTGTGAGAATGATGGACTAACTGATCAAGTAAAGTGTCTTAGAAGGCTATTCTGTGGGACAAACTATTATAATCAAATACGCAATGCGGGATGGTGGTAGGAAGCTGGAGTGGATGTCCTGACCTAATAAGCAATCAACTGATGCTCAAAGCCCAGAGGTTACATTACCCTTAGCTTATGTTGCCTAACAACACATTATATTACCCAACAGTGATACATAATGCACTATTGAAAAATTAGAGGGAAAATTTGATTTCTTTTGATTTCATTTGACTTAACATTCTTCTTTCTTTCCTTCCTTTCTTTCTCTCTCCCTCCCTCCCTTTCTTCCTTACCACTGGACTTTAAGTTTTTGCCTCCTTTCATTCCCATAGCCAGGGGCCAACCAAGAAAAAAGGTTTTTCATGCTAATTTCTACCTTTACCCAAAGCTAAGTAAACCTCCTCCTGCCTTTACCTTCTTTTCAACACAGGCTTCTCCTACGCTCACGCATTAACCTAAAAATACACCAAAGACATCTCATAATCCCCCTCGCTGACATGCTGGTCCGGGCCTCCTAGCTTTTGCACATGGTCCTCGGGATCTTCTTGAAGCATAATTTAGTTCTTACTTACCCTAGTTCTAGTATCTAGCATATGCTATAGTAAATGTTTGTTGAATTGATTTTCATTGGATGTTTTCTATATTCTTAAAATGACTAAGATAATTCTAGACTTACTTTATTCTACTTAAGAAAAAAATCTATGCTTAAATATGGATATGTAATTCTGATAACATATCATCAGTAGTTGTTATTTTGCCCAGCATTTGACTACATGTTTTTAAAATGATGTCTATTATTTAATGTGCCCCCTAATTGATGTAGAAAAAGTCATAATACTATTTTGAGCCAAAAAAAAAATTGTTTAACTCATTGGCAAATTTAATCAGGTTATATTTATTCAATAGGTAAAAGATGAGGTCTATAGACATCCTTCCATTTCTGGATTCTGCCTAAAATATCAGCAACTTATTCTGGATGTATGCATCACTTATTCCTCTTACACAGTATGTCTTATTTCTTTTTCTCATATTGAGTCTTTCTTTCTTTTTTTTTTTTTTTTTTTGCTGCCTGGGTCTGAATTCTGCTTCCACCCTTCCTTTTCCTTTTTTTTTTAGGAAGATTGACCCTGTGCTAACATCTGTTGGCAATCTTCCTCTCCCCCCCCACCCCAAAGCCCCAGTAAATAGTTGTGTATCACAGTTGTAGAGTTGTAGCTCTTCTATACGGGACACTGCCTCAGCATGGCTTGATGAGTGGTGAGTAGGTCCACGCCCAGGATCCAAACCAGCGAACTCCAGGCCACTGAAGCGGAATGCACAAACTTCACCATTACACCACCAGTCCGGCCCTGTCATACTGACTCTTCTCTTTGACCTATTAGATGGTATGGATTCCATCAACACCCAGACAATTTGGACTTTGAATCTTTTCAGGGTAGGGCTGGATGAGCAAGCAGTAAGAGGCAGGGGAGTGATTGTTCCTCTAGATTAGCAAGTGGGCTATCAGGCTTGGACCATTGATTTAATAGTTTAGGGATGAGGCTTCAGAAAGGCTCTAGAGTCTTAGGCTTCTGTAGTTGTGACTGGGAAGGTTCAGTCTACATGCAAGGGGAGCTGTTCAGGTTATCAGTCTTCTGAGAACAGCATCATCAATGAGATCAGTGGGTCAAAATCAACATACAAAAGTCAGTTTCATTTCTATACACTATCAATGAAGTAGTAGAAAGAGAAATTAAGAATACAATCCCATTTACAATTGCAACAAATACCTAGGAATAAACTTAAACAAAGAGGTGAAAGATCTGTACACTGAAAACTATAAAACATTGTTGAAAGAAGACACAAAGAAATGGAAAGATATTCCATGCTCTTGGACTGGAAGAATTAACATACTTAAAATGTCCATACATCCTAAAGCAATCTATAGATTCAACACAATCCCTATCAAAGTTGTAACAACATTTTTCACAGAAATAGAACAAAGAATCCTAAGATTTATATAGAACAACAAAAGACCCCAAATAGCTAAAGGAATACTGAGAAAAAAGAACAAAGCTGGAGAAATCACACTCCCTGATTTCAAAATATACTACAAAGCTATAATAACCAAAACAGCATGGTACTGGCACAAAAACAGACATACAGATAAGTGGAATAGAATCAAGAGCCCAGAAATAAACCCACACGTCTATGGACAGCTAATTTTCAACAAGGGAGCCAAGAATATACAATGGAGAAAGGAAAGTTTCTTCAACAAATGGTGTTAGGAAAATTGGACAGCCACATACAAAAAAATGAAAGTAGACCATTATCTTATAGGATACACAAAAATCAACTCAGAATGGATTAAAGACTTGAATGTAAGACCTGAAATCATAAAAATTCTAGAAGAAAACATAGGCAGTATGCTCTTTGACATCAGTCTTAGCAGCATATTTTCCAGTACCATGTATGACAATAGAAACAATAGAAAAAATAAACAAATGGGACTACATCAAACTAAAAAGCTTCTGCACAGCAAAGGAAACCATCAACAAAACAAAAAGACAACCTAACAATTGGGAGAAGATACTACAAATCATATATCTGATAAGGGGTTAATATCCAAAATATATAAAGAATTCACAAATCTCAACAACAAAAAAACTAACAACCCAATTTAAAAGTGGGCAAAAGACCTGAACAGATATTTCTCCAAAGAGGATATACAGATGGCCAAGAGGCACATGAAAAGATGCTCAACATCATTAACTATCAGGGAAATGCAAATCAAAACTACAATGAAATATCACCCCACGCCCATCAGAATGGCTATAGTTAACAAGACAGGAAATAAGTGTTGGAGAAGATGCGGAGAGAAGGGAACACTCATACACTGCTGGTGGGAGTGCAAATTGGTATAGCCACTATGGAAAATAGTATGGAGATTCCTCAAAAAATTAAGAATAAAACTACCAGATGATCCAGCTATTCCACTGCTGGGTATTTATCCATACAACACGAAAACACCAATATGTAAAGATACATGCACCCCTGTGTTCAATGCATCTTTGTTCACAATAGCTAAGGCTTGAAAGCAACCTAAGTGCCCATCAAGGGATGAATGGATAAAGAAGATGAGGTATAAATACACCATGGAATACTACTCAGCCATAAGAAAGGATGAAATCTAGCCATTTGTGACAACATGGATGGACATTGAGGGTATTATGCTAAGCGAAATAAGTCAGAGGGAGAAGGTCAAAAACTTATGATCTCACTCATAAGTAGAAGATAAAAAACAACAACAAACAAACACATAGAGACAGAGATTGGATTGGTGGTTACCAGAGGGGAAGGGGGAAGGGGGAGGGTGAAAGGGATGATTAGGCACATGTGTGTGGTGATGGATTGTAATTAGTATTTGGTGGTGAACATGATGTAATCTATGCAGAAATAGAAGTATAATGATGTGCACCTGAAATTTATACAATGTAAACCAATGTTACTACAATTAAAAAAATAAAAACCAAAAATCAAACTGAGTCTATTGTAGAAAGAGGGTTCTTGGTGAGATCAATCAATGCAATCTCAACACAGTGGATTCCATGATGGGACTGGACATGATCAAGGACATTCAAAAAGCCCAACAAACCATCCTCTAACAGAACATTTATTAAAAAAAAAAAAAAGACACAAAAAAATGAGATCAGTAGGCTTCTCCAGGTTTGTGTACAGCAGAGGATATCCACTTAGCTTAGGCAAACCCTGGTGGTGGAAGCTCTTAACCCAGACTTTTCTGGACATTAGATTTCCTAGAAATCAGCTCTGAATATATCAATCTTCTTTAATTCTCCCCCCAAATTCAGTTTTTCTTAGATGAATCTCCAGTCTTAATCCATAGCCAAGTCTCAGTCATACTGTGCTCAATCCCATTATCCACCAAGTGTCTGGGTTCCTATAAAGGATGTGGCTTTGGCCCTAGTTTATTACTTAAAGGTACCTAGAACACTGGTCATTATCACACTTAATCACCACAAAGCTTTCAGTTGCTCAAGGTCCACGTTAAAGTACTGTCACTTCCCGGAACACCTCTCCGCTTACTCTTGTGGTAACAGGACAATAAAATAGCAATTGACTATCTTGTACATTTTTCTGTTTCATGTATTTGGCATTTTTCCCCAACAAAGCAGTAAACTCTTTGGCTAGCTGATGACTCATATGTCTGTATTCCCTGAATTGAACACAATGAAGGCTGTCAAATTCAGCTGTGTTCAAGTTATCTAGGTTGATCCAGGTATATACCTACCTAACCCCGTGATGCTGCTGTGTAAGGTCATCTTACAGGTCGGCTGGGGCATCACTATGCTTACCTCTGGGACTCCTGCAAGCCTAGTCTTGACCTTTGGTCAAAGTCAGGCCAAGATGAGCTAGTCAGTGCTTTGTAACGTGCTGTTTAAAGTTCAATACTCTCAACTTGCCACCCAGGATTAACTTGTCTATATAGTTTGGGATACAGAGATTGATGGTTTATACCTGGTTTAACCGGCTACAGAGTCTGGCCTGGCTGCAAAGTCAGTGGGCTATCCAAGACCCCATTGAAAACTTTCATCTGAGGCCCCTGAAATCAAGATCCCTCACACATATCTTGGTGATTCATCATCTGAAGAAAAGGTGATGCCGTGCAATAAAAAAGGCACCTGAGGAGCTGCACCAGGAGGACACTCAGTCCCCATTGTGTGTCTGCTCATTCGCCCACGGTCTACTGTCATCTACTTGACTAAAGTCTCCGTGTGCATGTCCTGAGGAGTCAGTGAGAATTTGCAATGATCAAAACCCGTGCAAGTGATGCACTTTCCCTTCCACATTGTACTCTATGTTTACAATACATAAGAATAAAATCTTAATCCAATATTCCTGATATGTTTTTCACTTTCATAGTTATCAACCTGGCCAACATTTCTTCCTAGGTAAAAGGCTCAGATGTTTGCTGACATCCAAAGTCTTGCTTCAGGGACAAAGCAGGCACAGAACTGTGCTGTAATCTAATTGTTATTTAAATTGAAATACAGATGCTATTTATTGCTTTTCTCCTGTAGCTAATCTTAGTAACATTATCCTCCATCTGCTTCTTGATTCACGTTGATCTCCCATCCTCCCTCTGTCAGCAATAAAACCATTATCACCACTAATGGCCTAAAGATATTTTTACTTCAAGTAATAGCTAATATAATGATGATTTCTAGAATTAATGAACTGACATTTCAAAAAAGGAAATGCACATCTCTGTTTTGAATGTTTGTTTTAGAGCTAATGTCAATTTCTGTCCAGAACATTACAAGGCAATTAAAAATTAGAAAAGATATTAAGAGAGTAAGTCATTCATTCATTTAACAACTATGTTTTGAGAAACTGCTATATTTCAGGCACCATTCTAAGCCTATCCCTATAAAAATGATATTGTAAAACAGCAACATAATTTAAAAAATGTATGCATACAAGTCTTCTGTTCAATGTATTGAATTAGCTTTCATAATTCAATTACTTTAAATATATAGTTTTGAAAAATAATGTATATAAAACTTAACAACTGTCTCTCCATTAGCTATCAAAAAATCAATGAAAAATACTGAAAGATATCTGTTCTGGCTGACAATTTATATATGCTATAATTTATTACTTAAATAAACTGAATTTTACAGAGAAAGAATGGCATGCTATTTGGAAACCACTTATTTTTTTCCAGTGTTGTTTTTTGTTTGGTTCTGTTTGGGAGGTGGGGTTAACTTAAAGCTTCCCTGTATCTTGACATCAGTACTAAGACACACATATTATTAAGTAGGACATGAAATGCTCTTATAAAATTTATTTTCTATACCCAGGAGAACATAGGAAAGGATTATGTTCCCTCCCACCCCAGATTAAGTGGTGTTAACAGTTTGTCTGTAATAATATCCAACTCCCTTTACTTCTGTTTTCTGTCTTCATCTCAGTGCCAAATAATTATTGACCCCTCTCAGACACGGTCTTCCCACTTCATACACTTGATTAAACAACTTAAACATTGATGGAATGATACATTTTGAAGCCAAAGCTTCAAGTGAGGGAGAAAAAACAAAACATTGTTGCCTCTGCAATCATCTTCACTGTGACTTTAGCCTAACATTTTCTTAACTGGAAGCAAAGATTCTCATTTTACAATTAAAACTTAAGGACCTGAAAACTCAAGGCTAAGAAAATTATGTTCTAGCCTATGAAATTATACTATGGTTAAGGCAATTTAACGTGGCTGAGGGAAAACACAAAAGGGGTGGAATGATGCATAAAGTCAGACCCAAATTATTCCCACCCTAACCCCATTTCAGCTCATCTCATTTCTCCACCACAAGACTTCCCCAATTTCCATATTCTGGGGCTTACAGACCATCCTCACTCTGTTTCTCGGCCCTCAGGGATGTCCCTCCCAGTTCTTGTTTTGATCACTGTTTCCTGGCAGGCATTCCCACCTGGGTGTGTCAAGTAAGGCACTGTTCCTCCCTCCCGTGCTGTGGCAAAAGCTGCTTTCCTCCTGCAGGTTTGAGAGAATTCTCTCATCCTCAGAAGAGCAATTTAGGCAGCTACTACCAATCACTCAAGGTTGGCACAGGGAGATAAAACCTATTTACCATCTCCAGCACACTCTGGCGGTGCTTCAAGTGCCTCAGCATCCAGGACGAGGAGCACATGCTGCGAGCTTTACGCTCCTCAAGGACCTGCCAAGGAGAGAGGGAAATGGGTATGGGAGAAAACTAGAAAAATGGAAGAACGCTTATGGAGCACAGAAATCTTCACTCTGGAGTGACTGTCAACAGCAGGAGAAAAGAACATTTTGAGTGTAGGAACAAGGACTCTTGTCTTTCAAGATGTATGTAGCTTGTTTCCCTGTAGGGGGTGTGATGACTGAAAGCACAATATTATTAATGAATATTAATTTCAGAATGAAGGACTAAGAAAAAGACAAAAATGTCTTTGCAGGATTTTAATTGTCACTAATTGCACCCCTATCATTATCAGGTACCTGTATTAGGTGCTTTATAAACATACATGTACTTAATTCTCACAACAATTTTTTAAGGGAAGTTTGCTGTTCCATTTTTCATATGCAGATACTGAGAGGCTGAAGACTTTTGTGCAAATTTATACAGTATTTATAGCTAAGTGCCAGAGACAAAACTTAAGTTGTATTAGGCTCCAAAATCAGTTTTTTCCCTATGCCATCACCAATCTTCCCACATGTATAGTCCTTAATAATCATATCTAACTGATAGTGTTAGAGTGAGACAATGCCATTATATATCAATAGTAAACTGTCATATTAATTTTGCTGTGGTTTATTGAAAACTTTAAATACTATATATGTATATACAGTCCTTATATTTGACTCATAAGTTAAGCAGTGCTTGAACTTTACCTTTTTCTTCACGGTCTTGCTATTTAGAACTAACCTGAGCTAACAGCTGTTGCCAATCCCCCTCCTTTTTTGCTTGAGGAAGATTAGCCCTGAGCTAACATCTGTGCCAGTCTTCCTCTATTTTGTATGTGAGACACCTCCACAGCATGGCTGAGGAGTTGTGTAGGTCCGTGCCCAGGAGCTGAACCCGCAAACCCAGGCCACAGAAGTGGAGTGCGCTTGGCTCAACCACTACACCATGGAGCCAGCCCCTAGAACTAACTTTTTCTTTTTTATTTAGAGGAAGATTGACCCTGAGCAAACATCTGTTGCCAATCTTCCTCCTTTTTTCCTTTTTTCTCCCCAAAGCCCCAGTAGATAGTTGTATGTCATAGTTGTGCATCCTCCTGGTTGCTCTAGGTGGAAGGCCGCCTTAGCATGGCTTGATGAGCCGTGCATAGATCCATGCCCAGGATCCGAACTGGTGAACCCTGGGCCGCCAAAGTGGAGTGTGCAAACTTAACCACTACGCCATGGGGCCAGCCCCAGAACTAACCTTTTTAACAGCAGAAATCTGCCTTTCCTTTTATGGCACATTGATAGTACCACTGATTTTTCCACAATTTTCTCTTAATGGACATTGTAGTCCTTTCCTTAGGGGTCTCTTATATGAATTAGGAGGGACATAGCATCTAAATTTCTATTCCATTTTTCTGTATATCTTTTCCTCTACTTTATCATGTATTCCTGCATTTAGAAATTTAAAAGTATCATTCCATTTGTTAATGAACTATTGACTTTAGTTTGCATCTCATGTTTGTATAGAGTACAATTAAACTCAGACTAAATGAGGGTAGTGACTGCATTTGTTTTTCTTAGATCTATAGTGTCTCATGATGAACTGGGCATATAGAAGTTGATTATAAACTTTTATTTAATAATTGAATATATTCATTCAATTGTTAGTAAGTATTTGTATTGAGAAGTCATGATCAGAATGTACTATTTTATTAAAAAGGTTGCAAACTCCTCCCTTTTACCAATCTTAGTTTACTTAAATTTGAGGGAATCTAGCATTATGGGGCTAAAATACTAAATTATTAATTACTTTTTTATTTAAGGACACTTGCTGAGAATTTTTTTGTTCCTAGCTGTGATCAGTATTTGGAAAACAACAATATTAATCACACATAAATCCTGCCTTTTAGGGCACTTAAGTGAGTGGCAGCTCAGGGCACGGGGATGGAAGGATGTAGACAAATAATTAAAGGATGTGATATGACTCCAAGTTTTAAATGAGCCACATGGCGTACCATTAAGGTGTCTGATTTTGGAAATATTCTTTAGAAATGTAGCTGGTTACAATAATATGTGATATCACAGGGTTGCTATTAATATTAATATTAATATTAAGAGAAATTAATATTAAGAGAAATATTTTACCCAATAGCTAATGAATAAGTGGAATGAATAAATGTTTTCTTTTTCTACTTTCCTTTCCATTGACTGTAATTCACAGCCTTCGATTCTCATTTCCATCAATTATATTTTTTATTAAAAAAGATGTTTAGGCCACAAACATCACCTATCACTTAAAAACTATAAAACAACAACGGCAGAAACAGCAGCAGGAGCCACACTTTCCCAACTTCCAATTCCAGTAGACAGACTAACACCAACCATATGCATTTACCTCTTCACCTGCCCTACCATAAAAGTGAGAGTAAATGAATCTGCAGTCATGAGGAAAACAGGCCTGAAGCAATCAGTAGAAAATATATTTTTAACAAACAGCAGGAAAGAAAACTGGATAAAGGAGATGTATTGTCCATGAATCAGGGGACTAGAAGATGCCAAAGAGAGGGATTATAAGAACTGAGGGTGGAAGCACGCAGTCCTTCAAAACACTGGAGAAAGAAGTTGTACCTGGAAATATGAAGTACAGTGGAAAAGAGGAGTGAAATATGGAGTAGAAAATGGGAAGTGATCATTTGTATTTGATACAGTAATGTGCTCCCCTTATGCTACCACAGACACACACACACACACACACACACACACACACACGCACGCGCGAGCGCACACTGCTGTGCAGATAATGCCTAGCAGCAATCCACCTTCCAACTCCTCAGGCAAAAAATTGAGAGTTTTCCTAAAAAAAAAAGATAATGAACTCCCTTGGAAGGATTAGAATAGTTTTTGGTTGTTTGTACTCTACAGAGAAGATCTTCACATTCTGACTCTCAGTGGTCCCGTGACTCAGTGCGGCAGCCAGCAATCTATCCACCCACCCTAGAGCTAAGTCCACCCATCAATAAGCTTGGACCATGCACAGTGCTCCTAACTGGATTTAGACTTCATTTTAAAATTTGAACACAGAACTAAGTTTCCCAGGTCATCCATGGAAAATCAGAGACGAAGCTAAATAAACACCAGAAAAACAACAAAAGGTAACTAAAATGAAAAAATGTCACATCACAAGAAGACCTCAATTAGTGGCCTCAGAGAGATGAAAATAGATACTACATGGATGAAAATTAATATGATGCTGTGGAAAATGAATAGTCAGAAACAACGATGAGTGTATACAATAGGTCTAAACCAAAGAAAGTCAATAGGATTATGTGATAAAGTCAATAAACTGACCCAAATTTTAGAACAAAATAAAAAATAGACAATAATAATAGTTAGAAGAATCATAAAAGATTAACATAAAATTTTAACCTCTAACAAGACAAAGTCTCAGAAAGAAAAAAAAATAGTGAATTAAATCATTAAAAATTTATTTAAGAGAATTCCTATTGTTTAAGGTCACAACATCTCTAATTGAAAGAGTCGGCTGAGTGCCCAAGTAAAGAGATACATTCCCAGACCTGACCATCAGGAAACTGCTAGTCTTTCCCTCCCAGCTCTATGGCAAAGTGTGTGAGAGCAGGAATTTTGTCTACTTTTGCTCACTGCCCTGTCTGAGTACACAAACTGGAACAGTGTCAGCACTTAGTAACTGTTTATTGGATCGATGAGTAAATTAAACACTTCTTAAAGTTTCTAGAGAGGAAAAAATGAAGACATGCTACATGGGTATTGGACTCTAATCAGCAACACTAGTGCTAGCAAGAAGCGGAACAATGCCTTAAAGCCAACCTACAAAGTAAGCAAGGATAGCTTTAGACATGGAAGAACTCACCAAGATTTCCTCCCTAAAAACTTTCTCAGGAAGTATTTGAAAATTGCTGCAATAAAATGAGTAAACCAAGAAAGAGTATAACCTATAGTCCAAGAAACAGATTGATCCATTGTTCCAATTAGGTGAGTAATTAAGGAAGGTCCTGGGATAACAGCGTGGAGCAAGCCTAGAGAGCAACAAGTCCAGGATGAAGGAGGACAGAGACAGGCCCAAGAGGAAACCATCTGTGAAAAAATTTTGATGATCAGAAATAACTTAAATATGTGAAAATCTAAAGAATGAAAAAAATTGAAATACAGTTAAAAAGATCAGGAAAAGCAAGAAGTTTTAAAAAACAGAAAATGCAAATATAATAAATTTTAAAATTGAGAAGAAATATGTATATGGTATATTAAGTAAAGCACAGAATTTCTTGTAAGAAATACTTGAAAAATAAATGAAGAAATAGTCTGAGTGGGGCAAATGAATACCACTGGAATGGTAATTTTCTCAAAGATAGAAAGCTTACATGATTTATATATAGTAATGTGCTGCATAAGGACGTTTCAGTCAACAACGGACCACGTATACAATGGTGCTCCCATAAGATTAGTACCATATAGCCTAGGTGTGTAGCAGGCTATACCATCTAGGTCTGTGTAAGTACACTCTATGATGGTCACACAAAGACAAGATCACCTAATGATGCACTTCTCAAAACGCATCCTGGTCATTAAGCGACGCATGATGGTGTTGCCATTTAAATTTGTAAAATCCAAAACTGTCCCGTGGAGAGAAATTAAACAAATTCTAAATAGAGAAGAATAAATAGTCTCATTTAGATGAGAAATTTTAAAAAAGAAGAGTAATGGCAGAGCACTTTTCCAATAAGATATTAAGAAATATTAGCAAGCTATACATATTTAAAATAGGACAATGCTATCATAAGAGTCAACAGTTAATAAATAAAAATATATTTCAGTTATTAAAATCTAAATAAAAATTTTCTAAGTCATCACAAAATCAAGAGGTGTTATATTCATTAACAAATGGCACTGACAAAACTGTTTCAATACTGAGAAAACAATCCAGCTAGGGTATCATGTTTCATGGTATTCAGCAAAATTAATTCCCAAATGGTCATAAAGATAAATAATTTTTAAAGCCATAAAAATTTGTAAGGAAACACAGTTGACTATTTCATTGATATGGTGAAGTAGAAATTTCTCTGCATAAGACATTAAAAATCACCACAATATTTGATATATTTGATTAAATTCACATTCAAAATTTGGCAGATTAACATCACTAATCATCAGGGAAACGCAAATCAAAACTACACTAAGATGTCACCTGACACCCGTTAGAATGGCTATAATCACCAAGACAAATAACAACAAATGCTGGAGAGGATGTGGAGAAACAGGAACCCTTATTCACTGCTGGTGGGAATGCAAACTGGTGCAGCCTCTATGGAAAACAGTATGGAGAGTCCTCAAAAAATTAAAAATAGAAATATCTTATGATCCAGCAATCCCACTCTTGGGCATCTACCCAACAGACATGAAATCAACCATCACAAGAGGCTTATGCACCCCTATGTTCATTGCAGCATTATTCACTATAGCCAAGAAGTGGAAGCAACCCAAGTGTCCCTTGACTGATGATTGGTTAAAGAAGATGTGGTATATACATACAATGGAATACTACTCAGCCATAAGAAAAGAGAGTTGTCCCACTTGCAACAACATGGATGGACCTAGAGGGTATTATGTTAAGTGAAATAAGCCAGAGAGAGAAGGACAGACACTGCATGAATTCACTCATATATGGAATATAAATGAACACACGGACAGAGAGAACTGATTGGTGGTTACCAAGAGGAAGGGAGGTTGGGGGTGGGCACAAGGGGTGAAGGGATACATCCACATGGTGACAGACAAACAATAATGTACAACTAAAATGCCACAGTGTTATAAACTATTACGATATCAATTTAAAAAAATCAGAAATAATATTGGTAACCAAGTAGGAAAATATTTGCAACAAGGACACAGATAAGACACTCTTACTAATCAATTTTTTAAAAATTCAGTTTTAAAATAAATAAAGGATACAAATGGAAAAGACAAAAAAAGTAAGAAACATTAGAAATATGTTCAAAATCTTTAATGATTCAAGGTATAGAAAAATACTAAGAAATTATTATGGTCTGTATCTAATTGAAAAATATTTGCAAGTGTCTGTCTGTTTAGTGAACACACTTAAAGCAAAACCTGGAACAGTCAGATGGGCACACGTTTCAATGCTTACGAGTTTGTTAACTAGGGCAATATGGCCAGAGAGGGTCATGTGGAATTCTGCTATATATAGTATTGTAGAATCAATATACTTTGATAAAGTAACACCTAAAAAATGATCCCTAATTAAGCTCTAATGAAACAGAGAGGCAAACAAAAATTTATGTGATATATTAACATAAAACTATAAAAATTATAGCAAAGGTTAAATTTCCTAAGGTATGTACAGATGACAAGATATTACTCAGGCTTTTTAAAAGCATATTTTTGAAGACGACTAAATAATGTAGAGGAAATGCACATGACAGGTTAACTTAAGTTGAAAATCTGAAAATCTATATAAAATACAATATCAAATTTATTTACTTATTTATCTACCATACATATTCACATCCAGTAAACTTATTGAAATACAGATATTGAACAGCTCTGGCAGCAATGTTTCAATAGTTGTAATATCTGAGTAAAAAGTTTATGAATAATTGATATTTTCCTCATATTTTTGTACACTTTGCTCAATAATCACACACAACTATTATAATCAGACAAAATTACATTCTTAGAAAATTGCAACATCAGTCTTCTATTGAAACATCATATGATGGGCAGGGATTATGAACCCTTGCATTATTAAACAAAGCATATGCCAGGAAGGGGAAATGGTCAGAGGTGAAACATAGATGAAGTATAGTGTGATGGGTAAACTGCAGATCCTAGGACGCAGAGTTTGAAATTCCTTCAAAGGTCTAGGGAGCTATTATATTCTTTTGGGTAGGGTCACGACTTCAATACATTGTCATGTTAGAAATAAATCTCTGGCTACAATGTTACAGGGTTAGACTGCAGGCAAGAATACCATTCAGGAGGGGGTCACATTTGTAAATGTAAGAATTGATATGGCAGAGCCAGGGCAGTGGAAGTAAGAATGGTAAAGATGAGTAAAGTTAACAAAGTTGGTGACAGATTAGTTATAGAAGTGGGTTCCAGGAGTCCATAATAACTTTCCTATTTCTGGCTGTGAAAGGAACATACAGGCAGTAGATTTTCAAAGATAAATTCAATTCCAGATATATTGAACTTGAGGAGTATTTGGTACATTCAAGTGCATATGCCAAAACAAACAAACAAACAAACAAAACCCATAACTGAATATCCAGTATAGGAATTTAGCAAAAATCTCTGGCTAGAAAGGAACTAGTTACCAATCTTCTTTTGGTCATGATCCACATTTCTCTGTGGCAGGATCATCCTTGGGCAGTATGATCATCTATTTCTAATCTCCTCCTTAGAAGTAGGGTGATTGTATATTATGGTTATATGTGGGTAAGCCCCAGTTGATGCCACTGTCTCAGTATACTGTTTGGATAAACATTTGTCCAGCTAAAAGTGTTCCAGTTTGGACAATAAATTATAATGTCACTCTACCAGGAGTCAGTTGTCTTGTGTCAGAGTACTTATGCCAATAAAATCTATAGGTCACTTGAATGAATATTCAAGCATTAGAGGCAACAAAAAATATACCATGATGTGGGCAAATGAAAAGTCTTTTCTAATAAAATTATATTCCAAAATTTACAATACTATAAAATTTTCCTGGAAGGGAGCTGTTTCAAGAAAGGAATATATACTCACTATTATGCATGGGATTTTTGCATCTCCTAGTGCACAGAGAACATTTTGATTCATATAAACCTATGTGCTTGATGTGCTTTATATATGATTTTGGAGAGCATTTACATTGATCATTTTTGCTACAAAAGTATAATTTGTTGTTCTACTTTGGATAACCAAAGTTAAAGAATTTGTATTCCTTTTTATGATATGTTAAATTGTAAGACTCAGCAGCAATCACTTCTGTTGATAAGTGATATTCAGAAGCCTGATCTATTATACATTTTCAGGATAGCCTCATCTTTGAATAACGTATGGCCCACAGAAAATATCTCATCTCTTTTGGCAATATGACCTGGAAATTGAGATGAAATAAATCTCTTAATGGAAACACAGTATCACCAAAGGCACTTGTATCAGTAATAAACCCAAGACAGATATTCAATGACACCATTAACAGGATATATTTTAAAAATGAGATGATTATGACAAAAACTACCAATCTAAGTATTAATTAGTCTTGAAATTTTTACTTTCCATATCAGAACTGAGTAAATACTTGGGGCAAAATTAAGCAAAGTAAATGTCAATCTAATATGACAATATGCCATATGGGGAAGGTTTAATCCTTACTATCTATAATGACCTATCCATCTCACTTTATTATTGGACATGACTGGTCACTCCTAAGAAGCAAGTAAATCCATTATTCACATGTGACAGATAGATAGCTACATCTGAACTCCTCCTGATGTTGACTGATCATGTGCATTTCTAGAGAAAACGTTGCATGACAGATCTGTTATCACTTTACCTCCAAATTATTATTGAGGAATTTTACAATCAGTGATCTCCTAAGAGTCTAAACTATAATTTCAATAAAGTTAGAATGGTTTCCAAAAGACAGTTTTAAAATATAGGCAATCAAATGATCACTTTCAAGCAAAAGCATTATATAGATAATGAATTGGCTCATAATTATAAAATTTTCAGTTTTCATGGAAGCTAACACCTGTAAATCTACTTGTCTCAAAGAGCATAGCTTCAAAATATACAGAGCAAAACTTTGCTAATTTATGTGGAGAAATAGGTAAATCCAAAACAATACCTGGGAATTTACCACATCTTTTTCTGCTATTGATAGACAATAAAGAAAAAAATATAAAATGTATATAGAAGATTTAATGACATAATGAACAGGTGAATCCAATGAATATATATATAGTACATAATATCCAACAATTACAAGATACATAGTCATATCATGTATTCACAGATCATTTAAAAATTGACTATATACTAGTCCATAAGGCAGTCTTAACGCATTTTAATCTGGAATCATAAAGACTGACCAAAATGAATTAAGCTTTAAATCAGTCATAATTGTTACAAAATAAGAAATGCTCCTAAATAATCAATTGATAGAAAATATAATATAAATAAGAAAATATTTTGAAATGAATGTTGATGAAAATACTACATATCAGTAATATGTATTGCAACTAAATCAGTACTTAAATGAAAAAAAGTAGACTTATATTTACATATTATTTAAGAATCAAGGCTGAAAATTAATTGGCAAAAATATTCATCTCAAGTAGTTGAAAAAATACATCAAAACCGGAAATAATAGTGATAAAAGCTGAAATTAATGCAATAAAAGACAAACACACCAGAGAAAATATCAACAAAACTAAGAGGCACACCTTTAAAAGACAAAAGACATGAACAGTTTGCAGATCACTGGTAAAATTAAGAAAAAAGACAGATAGATGTGTAACTAACCAAAATCAAGAATGAAAAAAAGAACATCACTACAAAAGATGCAGATATTAAAACAATAATAAAAGTATATTATGCATCAATAAATAATAATAGATTTTAAAATTTAGCTTAAAAAAATAAGTTCCTAGAAAAAAATGTCTCTCTCAAAACTAACTTAAATGAGAATGGAAAACCGGAATAGTCTGATAATCACTAAAGAAGTGGGATCTGTAATCCCAAATCTTCCCACAATGAGAATTCCAGGCTGAGATATCTTCATGGTTAATATCTTGAAGATACTGTGGAGACATCTTCACTTCACTGTTTACAAAGATTTCAAAGAAGAAATAACTTCAATCCTACATCAACCCTTTTAGAAAATAGAAAAAGAGAGACTATTCCCCAAAGCATTTTATGAAGCAGCACATCGTTTGAGAAAATCCAGCCCTGGTGATCCACTGGTTAATCGGCCATCTCACCAACAGGGCATCCCAGGAATGTAAAGCCACTCAAACATTATAAAATCATATGTTCAACTTAGTAGACACAGAAAAGAAATGATGGATGATATACACTAATCATGAATTTAAGATTATTAGTAAATTAAGATTAGAACAGAACAGCAAACATAATATTTACAGTGAAACATTTAATGTATTCTTTTTTAGATAAAGAACAAGGATGCCTTCCATTACCAACTCTATTAAAAATCCTACTAGAAGTTTTCCTGTCAGAGTAAGGCAAGAAAAAAATGAATTAAATAAGAAGTGTAGAGGACAAAACAAAACTGTCATTGTCCATAAAATGCTAGTATACTTGAGAGTAGAAAGTACATAGAACCTACAGATACAGTATTAAAATAAAGAGGGAAGCTCAGCAAATTTGCTGGATACAAAATCGAAATGTAAAACTCTCTAGTGCATTCTCTTTTTGATAGTAACTTGTTTCATTTGGAACAATCCAAAACCTGTGGGTGTGTCTGTTTAAAGTGACCAAGGCAGTGAAAGTTTGTAGCAAGATTCAGAAGAAAAGGGAAGCTCCCCTCCACCCCCACCCTCCAAAAAAGTGAGTCACACATTTGGGCCACTATAACCCTGAAGGCACTTTCTGATTCTATAGTGAAATAAAAGTGAGTGAGATGCGAAAATGCTGAGCACAGCTTTTGAGAGTAGGACAAAAAAATGGAGTATGGGGCTTCTGAAGGAGGAATAGCTTTAGTAAACATCCCAGAATTTTAACTGGGATCAAGACGGGCTACATCCAAGAACAAGTGTGAGCTATAAATTGATCAGCCCTCAGAAGGACTCAAGTCAAACCGTGATTGGATTCAAGGGAACAGCCCCCATTTTACTTGCCTTTTCTTAGCAAAAGTAATCCTGCAGGTGATCTCATCTACTGAGATATCCATGTACTCAAATTATTTTCAAAATTTTTCACACCCAATATTTGGAACAAAATTTTTTAAAAATTAAGCAGCCAGGTCAAAAGGCAATATTTGACTGCAGAGAAAGAAGTAAAAGATACAATTCAAACAGGTACAAAAGATATCAAAATATTTATCAGTTACCAGACACAGACTTTAAAATAAATTTAATAAATATGAGCTAGAAACTATATGGCAAAATTTAGGATTTTGGAAGAAAACTAGAACTCATTAAAAGTTTGAAACACAAATTCCAGAACCAAAATTTAAAACTTAATAGATGGGTTTAGTAGGAGATTAGATATTTTTAAAGAAAAATTCAAAAGTTGGAAAACTAGATTGGAAGAAAATATCTAGGTTAAACATTAAGAGGAACAAGGATTGGGAATCCAGAAAAGAAAATTAAGAGAAATCTGGAACATGGTGAACAGATATATCATACATAAAACTGGAGTCTCAGAAGAAGTGACTTCCAGACAACAGGGGAGAAGCAATATTTAAAGGTACAGTGAACAATATTCCTTAAAGCTGGTAGAAAGTATGAAGAGATTCGAGAAAATTTATGAACCCCAGCATCATAAATAAAGTATAACCGCTGTCTTAGTCTCCTCAGGCTGCCATAACAAAACACCAATGACTGGGTGGCTTAAGTAACAGAAATGTATTTCTCACAGTTCTGGAGGCTGGCAGTCTGAGACGAGGGTCCCTGAATGGTCAGGTTCTGGTGAGAACTCTCTTCCTGGCTTACAGAGGGCCGCCTCCTCAGAGCAAGCAATCTTTCTGGTGCCTCTTCATATAAGGTCACCAAACCCATCATGAGGACCCCACCCTCAGGACCTCATCTAACCCTACCTCTCTCCCAAAGGATTCATCTCCAAATACCATCATGATGGGAATTGGAGCTTCAATGTGTGAACTTTGGAGGATACCAACATCAGTCCATGATGCTTACTTAGTTGCATCAAAAAACTGGTATAAAACAAACACCAGATGAATATCTAAACAGCAATAAGAAAAAACATTATTCCTTCAAGGAAAAAAAAATACAAGGAACAATGGAAACTAGAACAATGAAATGAAATGAAATATCCAGAAACTTATAATACTATGTCCAGTTAATTTTGCTTCAAAAATTAAGGTAAAAGTAGAGATTTCTGCTTCAGCTGTGATGAAGTAAATGGGACTGATATACCCTCCTACTGTTCAAACAACTAGAAAAAAATAGACAAAAATATGATACATTTTTCATATACTGGACAACTGGTAGCACAGAAACGTAATTACTGAAAGAAAAATAGCAATGAAGTTATCCCTAAAATTGCCTCAACTTTGTGCCTGGAGGCAGTTTCCAGGTTGTAACAAAGGAAGGAGCGATTCAGCAGGAACCCAGCAGGCTTCCTGAGCGTGCAGACGGTGATCAGAGTTCGGGAGGTGAAGGGTCTAGAATATGTAGGGAGATATCAGAGAAGAGGGAGCTGCACAGGGATCCCCCTGAATCCAGCAACCAACAATATGTTGTGTAACCAACAATTGTGTCTGGCTTCCAGTTAAAAAATATCAAGAATGCAAAGCAAGAAAATACGACCCCAAACCAGGAAATCTCAATCAATAGAAAAAGATGCAGAAATGAAGGAGATGATGAAAATAGCAAACACATTAAAGCAGCATAATACAGATGCTTCATATGCTCAAAAAGTTGGAGCAAAACATGACCGTGATGAGGAGAAAAAATGGAAGATACACCAAACAGACTTCAGGAAAATTTTAGATTTAAAAAGTACATCAAAAATGAAAAATATGCAAGATAATATTTATAGAAGATTACACACTGCAGAAGACATGTTTAGTGGGTGTGAAGACGTAGCAATAAAAACTATATAAAATGAAGCACAGAGAGAAAAATACTAACAAAAACAATGACGTGAACAAAAACAAAAATTAAAAAAATGTACAGAGCATCAGTGACCTGTGAGACCATCAAGCAGTCAAACATTTGTGTAGTTGGAATCCTAGAGAAGTTGTCAAGCAAGAAAGATATCTGAAGCAACTATGGCTGACATGTTTCCAAAGATGGTTAAATAAAAAGGAAACACAAACCGACAAATGAAAGATGCTCAACAAATCCCAAGCAAGAGAAATGTATAAAGCTACACCAAGGCACAGTTTAATCAATTTTTTGCAAAAAACTGATGAAGAGAAAAACTCCAGCACAGCTAGAAAAATATGTACATCACATACAGAAAACATAGGGAAGAACGAGAGTACATTCTTTCAGAAACTATGTAAAGAAGAATAGAGTGGAGACACATCTCTAACGTACTAAAAGAAAAAAGGTAAAATTAGATACATGAAAATAACATTAAAAAAATAATTAAATACTTTTGGAAAGCGAAGAAATTTATCACCCATGGATTCATAGTACCAAATGTTAAAGAAACTTCTTTAGATAAAAGGAAAATAACAGTCAACAGAATGAAGGTACATAAATGGTAAACGTGTGGGTAATATAACAGTATTTTTCTCATTGTTTATGCCTTTAAAATATGTGACAGTTTAAAGTAAAAATAATCACAATGTGTTGTAGAGTTTCTAACATACGTAGAAGTGAAGTATGACAATAATAACCCAAAGGATGGGAGTGGAAATATGGACATAAACCATGGTGACGTTCTTGTTCTATATGTGGTATGGTAGAATATCAGTTAAAGGTAAACTTTGATAAGTTAAAGACAACTTTAATAAATCCTAAAGCAAATTCTGAAAAAATAAAGAGGTACAACTATCTAATCCAATTAGGAAAATTAATGGAATCATAAAAATATTCAATTATTCTAAAAGAAGGCAGAAGAAAATGAACCAAGAACTTATAAGACAAATAGAAAAGAAGTAGCAAAATGGAAAATTAAAACCCAACCATATCAATAATCACATGAAATATAAATAGTCTGAACACTGCAATTAAAAGGAAGAAATTATTAAATTGAACATAAAAGCAAGATCCAACAACATTTCCTCTAAAAGAAAGCCACTTTAGGAGCTGGCCCAGTGGTGCAGAAGTTAGGTTTGCATGTTCTGCTTTGGCAGCCTGGGGTTCACTGGTTCAGATCCTGGGCGCGGACCTAGTCACCGTTCATCAAGCCATGCTGAGGTGGCGACCCACATAGATGAGCTAAAAGGACCTAAAACTAGGATATACAACTATGTACTGGGAGCTTTGGGGGCAAAAAAAAAAAAGAAGATTGGCAACAGATGTTAGCTCAGGGCCAAACTTTCTCAAAAAAAAAAAAAAAAGAAAGAAAGCCATTTTAAATGTGAAAATGTAAATACATTAATAACAAAAAGGTGGAAAAGATATGCTATGTAAATATGAATCAAAAAAAGCTACAGTGTATATATTAATATCATCCAAAATAGATTTCAAACCAAACACTCTAACAGAGATTAAGAGGAATACATAATAATCAGTGCCAATTTCTTCCAGAGCATATAATACTAAATGTGCATCAAATATTAACAGAGCTTTATATATGGAGAAAAATGAAGACATTTTCAGATTAAAAAAAAAAAACAGAAAATATGTCAACAGCCTACCCACAATAAAGGAAATACTAAAGGGAGTCCTTTAGGGAAAGAAAATAAAAATATGATAGAAAAATAGAGATAAAGGAAGGAATAAGGAACAAGGTAAATATGAAGGTAAAGTTAAATGACTACTATGTTTATAAGGCCACGAAAAGCCAGGAATATTTTGAAATACAACAATGTTGGAGGATTGGCACTGTCAGATATCAAAACTTATTATAAAGCTACTCTCATTATGACAGTGTGGTATAGATACGGGTATAACCATAAAGGGTGATGGAACATAATAAAGTACCCCAAAACACTATTTTCACTTCACTGTTATACTCTGCCACATTTGTCCTACAAGTGTCTACATACACATGATTTTTAAGAAAAGTGGCAGAGCATAGCAGTGGGGTAAAGAAAATTTTTTCATCAATAGATCAAATAACTATTAATACAAGAAAAAAATGAATTTTAAATCCTACCTTACACCATATATATAAAAACCAATGCTAAATTGATTGTATATGTAAAGGTGAAAGGTAAAATAACTAAGCTCCTAGAATAGCATAAGACAGTATATTCATAATTTGGAGACCACAGAAGTTTTCTTATACATAACCCACAATCATTAAATAAAATTTAGGAAAAGACTAATAAATGTACATTAAAAATAAGGTCTTCTTTTTATCAAAATCCACTATTATGAAATTAATAGGGCAAAAACCCAAAATGAGACATGATATTTGTAACATAATTGAAAAAGGACATATCCAGAGTACATAAAGTCCTTCTATAAATCAGTGAGAAAAGGACAGCCTACTTGATTAAGATATGAAAAAACACCAACAAAGTCTTATAGAGGCAGTGCATTAAAAAGACTCTAAAAGGACAATAAACACATAGAAAGTTGCTAAAGTTCATTAGCAAATGAAATTCTGTAAACTACCAACCAGAATGGATACATTTAAAAAGAAAACACAACAGACAAAGACGGATACTGTATGATCTCACTAATATGTGGAATCTAAAAACATCAAATCAGAAACAAATAGTAGAATGGTGGTTGCCAGGGACGGAGGTTGGGGGAAATGAGATGTCGGTCAAACAGTAAAATTTTCAGTTCTGAGATGAGCAAGTTCTGGGAATCTAATGTACAGCATAGTGACTACAGTTAACGGTTCTGAACTGTATGCTTGAAAACTGCTAGGAGAATAGAACTTGAACATTCTCACCATAACAATGACAACAAAATGGTAATGATGTGAGGTGAAGGATATGTTAACTAACCTTATTGTGGTACAAATTTTGCAATACACATGTATATCAGATTATCAGATAATCACATTGTATACCTTAAATTTACACAATGTTACACGTCAAATACATCTCAACAAAGCTGGAAACAAAAAGACTGAAAAGTATCAGCTCCAAGAACCTGAATGTTGTCACTCTGGTCCTTATAACAAATAAGGGCTGAACTAACGAAAAATCAGTGACTTCTCTTGGACACATCAAAGAACTGAAACCGCAAGAAAAACTGCTGCCATGAAATCTGGAGAGTCGGTGCATCCAGAGAGACACAGCCAACATCTATTTACCTTGAGAAGAAGCTGCTAGAGCCATAAGCTGGTGGAAACAATTTAATGGTAATTTTGATAAATTGCTAAAAGATGAGTAGGAGTGAGAAACTCCTGGAGGCCACAGTCATAAGGCCCCCCGCATTCATGGATTTTACCTCCATAAATCCACCATGTTCTCAGATCCCCTTGTGTTTCTGGCAGGGGGAGGGAAGAGTAACCATTTTGAAATGCATCCAGATCATTCTCCATAACAAAGACCTGCCCTTCAAAAGGAAAGATTTTACCAGAGCCCTCCTGCCTTCTGGGCCTCTGGGAAGGGATTCCCAACCATCTGAGCCCCTCTAGCCTTTCTGACTCACCTAATGGTGAGGGGAGCTATGCCACCACAGAAACACTTGTGAAGGCCATAGCCAAGAGTCACAGCTCACCTAAAGACAGATTTAATCACAAGATTATAGAAGAATTCTCTTTCCTCACCTGTTATCACTACAACAAGAGGTCCAGTATAATAAGAGTGGATCACAGCTGAAATAGCTGCAAGACACAGACTCTTTCCGAGGAGGAATACTAAGAGGAGCCAAACGTTATGAGGGGAGACAAAAACAAAGCCACTAAAAGAATTTGAATACTCTGGCAAGCAAATCTTCACATTAAAGGCCTATCTACTTTAGGTCCTGTTATCCAGTGCAACATGTCTGACATTTAAAAAAAAATTAAAAGGTATGGCAAAGGGCAAGAAAAACATAAACTGAAGAGACACAGCAGGCATCAGAACAAGACTCAGCTATAACTCAGATATTATAGTTATCAAGAGGGAATTTAAAATAACTATGATTAATTCATTAAGATCTGTAAAGGAAAAAGTAGACAACAGGGAAGAACATATGGATAATGTCAGGAGAGTGATGCAACTCTAAGAAAGAACCAAAATGAAATGGTAGAAATAAAAGATATTGTTAACAAAAATGAAGAATGCCTTCAGTGGGCTCATCAGTAGACTGAACACAGTCAAGGAACCAGTAAGCTTGAAGATGTGTACATAGAAACTTCCCAGACTGAAATACAAGTGAAAAAAATAATGAAAAAAAAAAAAAAAAAGAAACAGAATATCCAAGAACCATGGGACAATTTCAAAACAGTGAAACACATACCATTGGAATATCAAGGGGAGAAGAACAAAGTCATGCAACAGAAGGAATATTTGAAATAATACTGCCCAAAACTTCTCTAAAATTAAAGACAAACACCAAGCTACAGATTCAGGAAGCTAAGAGAGCACCACACAGGGAAAATACCAAAAAAAATCTATACTTAAGCATATCATATTCAAACTGCAGTAATCCAAAGATAAAAGGAAAATCTTGAAAGAAACCAGAGGGGAAAAACCACCTTACTTATAGAAGAATAAATGTAAGAATTGAATTGGGCTTTGCACCAGAAACTATGTAATGAAAAGAGAGTGGATTAAAATACATAAAGTTGAAAGAAAAAAAGAAAACAACCTAAAATTCTATATCCAGCAACATTTTCCTTCAAAAATAAAGGAGAAATAAAGATTTTCTCAGACAAAATAAAAACTGAGGGAATTCATCACAAGCAGACACACCCTGCAAGAAATGTTAAAAGACGTTCTTCAGGGAGAAAGAAAATGATATAAGTCGAAAACTTGAATCAGCATAAAGAAAAGAAGACCATTAGAAAAGGAAAAAAAATGAAGGTAAAATATTTTTCTTATTCTTAATTGATTTAAAAGATAACTATTCACTCAAAATAATAATAGTAATAACATTCTGCATAAATATAACATGTGGTTAAGTGAAATGAATGACAGCAATATTATAAGAGATGGGAGTGAGAAATTGGGAATGCTCTATTAGAACTTATGTGCATACCTGTGACCTAGTAGAGTGTTATTTAAAAGCAGACTTAATTAGAAGTAACTGTATATTGCAAATGCTAGGGCAACCACTAAGAACATCTTAAAAACAAGTATGATTAATACAC
Source organism: Tapirus indicus (assembly GCA_031878705.1). Lineage (NCBI taxonomy): Eukaryota > Metazoa > Chordata > Mammalia > Perissodactyla > Tapiridae > Tapirus > Tapirus indicus. The sequence continues at coordinate 8,505,777 of CM062918.1, forward strand.
TAACAAAGGAGAGAAAATGGAATCATATAAAATGCTCAATTAAAATCTGAGAAAGCAGAAAAGTAGGAGCAGTTAAGAAAGTAAAAAGAATAAAGCACAATTAATAGAAAACGGTTAAAACATGGTAAAAAACAATCCAACTAATTCAATAATCATTGTCAACATGAACTGTATAAGAGAAGTAAAAGCCAGAGATTGTCAAATTCAATTTTTCTTAAAAAAGACTTAACTGTTTTCTATAAGAAACCCACTTTAAATATAACAACACACTGATAAAAAGTAAAAGAACAGAGAAAGAGCACACTAACACTAATTTTTTTAAAAAGCTGACATAGCTATATTAATTTCAGACAAAGCTGACTTCAGAACAAGAGAGGTTATCAGGGGGAAAAGGGGCAGTACATAATGATACAGGTATCAATTATTCAAGAAGACATAACAATCTTTAACATGTATGCACCTAACAACAGGTCATCAAAAGATGTGAGGCAAAAACTGACAGAGCTGCAAGGAGAAACAGACGATCCCACTATTACAGTTGAAGACAGCAACACCTCTCTTTTAGTAATGGATAGCACAGCAAGCAGAAAATAAGTAAGGACATAGTTGAACTTAACAGCACCATCAGTCGACTTGAAATAATGGACATTTATAGAATACTTCATCCAACAACCGAAGAATACACATTCTTCTCAAGCTCATCTGGTACAATCACCAAAACAGACCACATCTGAGGCCATGAAATACAGCTTAACAAATATAAGAGGATAGAAAACATACAGAGTATGCTCTCAGGTAACAGTGGATATAAATGTCATTAATAATAGAAAGATAGCTAGAAAACATAAAATATTTGGAAATTAAGCAACATATTTCTAAGTAACCCATATAGATCAAGAAGTTCAAGAAAATTTAGAAATATTTTTAATTAAATGGAAATGAAAATACAAATTATCAAAAACAGTGGGATACAGCAAAAGCATAGCTTATAAGGGAATTTATAGCATGTAATGCCTATATTAGAAAAAAAAAGATATACAATAGATAAGCTAAGTTTCCACCTTAGAAGTCTAGAGAAAGATGAACAACATTAACCTAAACAGAAGAAAACAAATAATAAAAATTAGAAGAGAAAAATAATTAAATGGAAACAGGAAAGGAAAACAATGAAGAAAGCCAATATAACCCAAATCCAGTTCTTTGAAAAGATTACTAAAATTGATAAACTTCCAGCCAGGATAACCAAGAGGAAGAGAGATAAGATACAAATTACTAATATGAGAAATAAAAGAGGGTCATCACTACTGATTCAATGGACATCAAAAGAATAATAAAGAAATACAATGAACAACTCTATGACCACAAATTTGAGAATTTGGATGAAATGGAACAATTCCTTGAAAGACACCAATTACCAAAATTCACACCAGAAGAATAGATAATCAGAATAAATTTCTATTTCTTAATGACACTGAATCAACAATTAACAATTTTCTAAAAAAGAAAGCACCAGGCCCAGATTGTTTCGTTGGTGAATTCTTTCAAACACTTAAGGGGAAATGATATTGATTCTCTACAAACTCCTCCAGAAAACAGAAGCAGAGGTAACACTCCTTAACTCTTTCAATGTGGCCAGAATTAGCCTAGTACCAAAACCAGATAAAGACATTGCAAGAACAGAAATTACAGACCAATAGCTCTCCAAAACATAGATATAAGAATCCTTAAAAAAATAGCAATTTGAATCTAACGATAAAAAATTATACATAATAAACAAATGAAAGTTATTCCTGGCGTGCAAGGCTAGTTCAGAATTGAAAATCAATGTTTCATCACATCAACAGCTAATGAAAAATGCATAAATCAAATTGATACAGAAAAAGCATTTGGCAAAATCTAACATCCTTTCATGATAAAATTTCTTACCCAACTAAGAATAGAGGAGAACCCTCTCAACTTGGTAACAGACATCTACAAAATGCCAAAAGCTAATATCATACTTAATGGTATGAAAGTGGATGTTTTCCCTCTAAGATTGGGGACAATGAGAGGAAGTTCCTTTTTACCACTCCTATTCAACAGCATATGGGAAGTCCTAGCTAGTGCAATAAGATATGAAAAGGAAATAAAAGATGCAGATTTGGAAGAAAGAAATAAAACTATCTTTGTTTCCAGATAACATTATTGTCTACATAGAAAATCTCAGAGAATTGACAAAGAAACCTCCTGAAATTAATGTGAGCACAAATCTAACAAAATATATACAGGACATCATGTTGGAAGTCTGCACATGCACAACATGAACTATATTTGTAATAGGCTTAAACCTGAAATAACCTAAACATTCACCAAGAAGAGAAGAGAGAAATAAATTTTAGCATATTAATACAGCAGATCACTATACAGCAATGAATATCTACAGTCTGCAACTATATGCAACAACTGAAATACGTCTCAAAAAGCATAACATTGGGGCCACCCGGTTGCGCAGAGGTTTAGGTCGCGCTATGGCATCATCAGGTTCGCGAGTTCGGATCCCGGGCGCCCGCCGACGCACTGCCTGTCAGCCATGCCGTGGCGGCGTCCCATATAAAGTGGAGGAAGATGGGCACGGATGTTAGCCCAGGGCCAGTCTTCCTCAGCAAAAAGGGGAGGATTGGCAACAGATGTTAGCTCAGGGCTGGTCTTCCCCACCAAAAAAACAACAACAACAACAACAACAACAAAAAGAAATCAAAATGTGCACGTGTTTTATGAACCTTTAGGCAAGTATTAAATGTTGCAATAAAATAACAACACTTTCTTTCAGTAAAACATCAAACCATAATCATAATGATAATAATCATAGCAACAAGGAGTCAATGGGAGTAAGCAGCAGTACAGAAACAATGATGATCAAAGAAACAAACTGGAAGACGGAAAACCAAGAGATTTTTATCGGTAATACAGTTCCAAAGGGGCTTTAAATTTTTTAAATTATACCCTAGAAAAACATAAGTCAGTTTTTTCCATTAATTGTCAGCGTGAACTCAGATAAACTAAAAATCTGTTCTTGGTCCCTAATCTTTCAATTGTAAGTGAATAAAGTCATGCTGTTTTAAAATTCTATTCAACCATGTGAATATCTGCTTACTTGCTTATTTATTTTAAAAAAATGTATTTCCTACTTATTTCTAGATTCAGACTAGGAATCAGATTGATCATATTATTTCTAGTTATTACAAAGATTTTGTATTAAAATATACCAAAATCAAGTTTTCTAGGAGAGAGAGAGAAGGACATTTTTCTGAAGCTGGAGAAAATTCTAATAAAATAAATATTATTAAATCTTGAGGGGTTCAAAGCATAATCTTACCCCCCCCTCAAAAAAAAGGAACTCATGAATTTCCTTAATGGTATTTTAATGCTGACTAAAATGAAAATTGAGAAAAAGACCATCTTAAAGACAGAGTCAGAAACTGGGTTAGGGTTAGGGTTTGATGAGTTCTATCATCATAATCCGTTAAAAATTAAAACTAACTCTTGCAATAGAAATTCCACAACGTTCATCACGAAGAAGATAATGAAAAGGAGAATTGTGCTTCTGTAGTTTGAAAAAGTATCTACACCCCAAATTGGTACTTACCATAAAATGATTTAATACAAACATCATCCACTATGGCAAACCATGAAAAACAGTTCCTTTAAAGGAGAGAAAAATATAAGAATGGCCATGATCACCACTTGCGTTCACCATTATAACAGATCTCCTAACGTGTTCAATCAGATAATGGAAATATAAGATAAGGGAAATTTTAATAATGCTATTTTATAGATATCATAAATAAAATTATGTAATTGCAACAACAAAAAACTACTAAAACTAATAAGAGTTTAGCAAAGTTGCTTAGAAGACATCATGATGAAAAGCAACAATACTATACAGACACAATCAACTGAAAAATGTAACATTTTAAAAGCCCATTTGCAAAATCACATCGCTTCTGAAGAAATAGAAAAGAAATGCAAGATGTATAAGGAGAAATGTATAGAACTTTATTATAGGACTGCAAAAAGATCATTGATAGATGCATTCAATATTTAAAAATTAAAAAAATAAAATGTTTCTTCCCAAATTAAAATTAAAAAATTACATGTGACTCCAATAAAATTTACAACATGATTTTTCACCAAACTTGTCTATTCCCAAAATTGAAACAGAAGAATAAAGAGCCAACACTAGCTAAAGCAATTTTGAAGGAGGAATGGAAGGAGTGGATTCATTCATTTTACAACCTATCAAGACTCATAAGTAGAATAATTAAATTACAGCATGATATTTGTGCAGGGATGATGAATAGAACAATGAAATAAAAGAGGAAATCAAGAAATATATCTATGCATATATGAAAGCACTGTGTATGGCAGAGTTAGAGTTTTAATTCAATGTAGAAAGGATGGATTATTCAATAAATATTATCAGGACAATTGGTTATCAGCATAGCAATAATAAAATACAACTGAACTTTACCCAAATCCAATTTAATTCCCACACCATACAAAAAAATGTGAAAAGAAACTTTTACAATATTAAAAGAATACATAGGAAAATATCTTTATTTCTTCAATAGCAAGGAATAATAACTCAAAAAAAGAAAAGGAAAAAAAACACATACACATCAAAACCAAAAGAAACAATTGATAATTTTGCCACATTAAAATGAAAGTATTTTATCTGGGTAAGGAGTTCCTGGGACAACTCCTTTCCTGGAGCTTGGGGTCCTTCACGCAAATTCTTCTTTGTAAAAATGATTTACTTTATTTGGTCACTGCACTGTCCCTTAAAATTAAAGAGTGAAATTATTAAATATGAAAAAGGCTGATGAAACCTGCTGACAATAATGTACACTGAATTAAGGAAGGCGTACATACACTGCAAAATGTTGAATGTGTCATTAGCATTTATATATAAAACCTAGCTCTGGGTTACTAATGTAGGTAAGCCCCAGAATACCCACAGACCCACACAAAATAAGACGCGGAATACTCCCAGCTGACTCCATACAAGAGGGCGCTTAGTGACCATCTCTCCAAGGCAGTCTGAAGCAACAGACCCTCATCCAGGCCACCACTATTGTACCAGTGGACTCTAATGGAAGCGCAGTTTCCCCAACCAGAAGGAAAAGGGTCAAGTTTCCTGGGGTCTGCAAGCTGTAGGAACAATTCCACAATCCCCACTCCCTTTTTACTTTAGTGTGTGTCAACAGCTCCTGAATGGGAATAAAATATAAAGTCCCCTCTTATGCTCTTCTGCGTGCCAAAGGTCTGGTGTTGGCATTGAAGCAGGCTTGTGTGTTACTCATATCTTGTGAGTCTGTGTCTCATGTAGGAAGGAAAAACCTTATTCCTACTTCAACCCTGGAATCTAGAATACTGGTCCTTAATGAATACAATACAAAAATATTAAAGCGAAAACACTAGCCATAGATTAGGGGCGATATATGTGTGATCCAAAAAATCCACAAAAGACTACAATGTAAAATACATTTTTTAAAATCACTATAATGTGGTAAGAAAAACAGAACCTAATATAAAGATTAGCAAAGGATTTCACCAAAAAGGAAATATGAAAGGCCAACAAACTCATGCAAAGATTCTCCATCTTTCTACCAATCAAGTGAATTCAAATTAATACAAGAATGAGAAACTATTTCACAGCAAATATGGCAATTCCAAAGTTATATATACTGATCTCCCTTGACTTATGATGGAATTATGTCCGGATAAACCCTTCATAAGTTGAAAATATCTAAAGTTGAAAATGCATTTAACACACCTAACCGACCAAACATCATAGCTTAGCCTAGCCTGCTTTAAATGGGCTCAGAACCCTTACATTAGCCTACAGTTGGGCAAAATCATCTAACACAAAGCCTATTTTATAGTAAAGTGTTGAATATTTCATGTAACTTATTGAATACTGTACTGAAAACGAAAAACAGAATGGTTGTCTGGGTACAGAATGGTTGTAAGAATATCAGTTGTTCACCCTCAGGATGGCGGGGCTGACTGGCAGCTGCACTCGTGACCTCTGCCCAGCATCACGAGAGAGGATCTTTCCACATATTGCTAGCCCGAGAAAAGATCAAAATTCAAAATTCCAAGTACAGTTTCTACTGAATGCGTATCGCTTTTGTACCATCCTAAAGTTGAAAAATCGTAGGTGAAATCATTGTAAGTCGGGAATCCTCTGTATAGTAATACTTCATAATATATAAGAAATTTATTTAAAACCCGAAACATAGAAGAAAGATGAACAATGAAACTACAGAAATATTTATTTATTTTTATTAAGACTATTTTTTCAGAACAATTTAAGGTTCACAGCAAAATTGAGGGGAAGGTAAAGATATTTCTCGTACATCTACTGCCTCCAAACACATATAGACTCTCCTCTTCTCAACATCCACCAGAGTGGGACATTTGCTACAACTGGTGAACCTACATTGACACATCATTATGCAAAGTCCTTCCTTAGTCTATGTTATGGTTTTGTTGTACATTCTATGGGTTTGGCAGTGTCCATCATTATAGTATCATACAGAGTATTTTCACTGCCCTAAAAATACTTTGTGCTCTGTCTATTCATCCTTCTTCAAGCCCCCACACCCCTAGCAACCTCTGATCATTTTACTGTCTTCATATTTTTGCCTTTCCCAGAATGTCATATACTTGGAATCATACAGTATGTAGCCTTTTCAGATTGGCTTCTTTCACATAGCAATAAGCATTTAAGTTTCCTCCACGTCTCTTCATGGCTTGATAGCTCATTTCTTTCTAGTGCTGAGTAATATTCCATTGTCTGGATGTACCACAGTTTGTTCATCTACTCACTCACTGAAGGACATTTTGGTTGCTTCCAAGTTTTGGCAATTATGAATAAAGCTGCTCTACACATCTGTGTGCAAGTTTTGTGTGCACATAAATTTTTAACTCCTTTGGGTAAATATCAAGGAGCACGATTGCTGAATCATATAGTAAGAGTATGTTTAGTTTTGTAAGAAACAGGCAAAATGTCTTCCAAAGTGTCTGTACCATGTTGCATTTCCACCAGCAATGAAGGAGAGTCCCTCCTGATCTACATCCTCACCAGCACTCAGTTCTGCAAGTCTTCTGGATTTCGGCCATTCTACTAGGTATATAGCGGCATCTCACTGTTTCAATTTACATTTCCCTGTTGACATATGATGTGGAGCATCTTTTCATATGCTTATTTGCCGTCTGTATAACTTCTTTGGTGAGGTGTCTGTTAAGGCTTGTTTAAACGTATTGTTTTTTTATTGTTGAGTTTTAAGAGTTCTTTGTATACTTTGGATAACAGTCATTTATCAGATACATCTCTTGCAAATATTTTCTCCCAGTCTCTTGCTCATCTTCTCATTCTCTTAACATTGTTTTTCACAGAGTAGAAGTTTTTAATTTTAATAAAGTCCAGCTTAATTATTTATATCATGAATCATGTCTTAGGTGTTGTTTATAAAAAGGCTTCATCATACCCAAGGTCATCTAGGTTTTCTCCTGTGTTATTTTCTAGGAGTTTTATAGCATTGCATTGTACATTTAGGTCTCTAATGTATTTTGAGTTAATTTTTGTGAAGAGTGTAAAGTCTACATCTAGATCCATTTTTCTGTACATGGATGTCCAGTTGTTCCAGCACCATTTGTTGAAGACACTTTCTTTGCTCCATTGTACTGCCATTTTCCCTTTGTCAAAGACCAGTTAACTGTATTTATGGGAGTCTATTTCTGAGATATCTATTCTGTCCCATTGATTTTTTTGTCTATTCTTTCGCTAATACCACACTGTCTTGATTAGTGTAGCTTGATAGTAGGTCTTGAAGTCAGGGAGCATCAGTCCATCAACTTTGTTCTTCTTCAATATTGCGTTGGCTATTCTGAGTCTTCTGCCTCTTCATATAAACTTTAGAATCAGTTTGTCAATATTCACAAAATAACAATAACATGCTGGGAATTTGGAATTTCACTGAAACTATATATTAAGTTGGCAAGAAACGGCATCTTGAAAATATTGAGTCCTCCTATCCACGAACGTGAAATGTCTATTTATTTAGTTGTATATTTATACTGTTTTTATGTTTTACTTGCACAAGATCCTTTTATAAATTTCAGAAGTTACAATTTTTGGATCATTTGAAATATTAAGTTAGATATTGGAGTTCGTGATGCCAGATAATTTTGTATAATTTTAATCAAACCTATCTTGAGATTTATCCATGTTTTCAATTTGCACTAAATTTCTATTTGTTCAGAGTGATTATAGAATGCTAGTTAATTTACATTCTAGTGAAGTGAAAATTCCCATATGTCCCAAACACAGATTAATAATGTCCAATGAATTGTAGCATATCAAAATGCACCAAAGACTGAAAAGAGAAACAGGATATATACGGATTTTGTCCCAAGATATTTAGAAATCAGGAATGTTACTGTGAAACTGCCCATAAAATATAGTAAAGCATTGCTGAAGAATTTTAAATATACCTTTAAGAAGAGTTACTGGTATGTCAGGATGAACAGAGAACAAAGCCAAGAAGTGATTCAGATGTTGGATGTCCGCTGGACTCACTATTACATGACTCATTCTTGGATACCATTCTCCAGGCTAGGTGTTTATCTAACACTACATCAACAAAATCCATAAATGCCATAAGTCCACTCTCATTACCACTATAATTGTTATGCAGAGTCATTCTCTAATTAAACCTGACCTAAAATTCTGAGATTGTACTGCTTCATTTCAAGCGGTGTATAAGAAATACTGAACAATGCTTCATAACATACCCTTGATGAAATGAAAACAGTACATTAAAAGTACATACAATTTTATTTGTCAGTATTTCCTTTTCAGCTCTCTCAACTAGAGAATTCTTGTTATGAAAAAGTTTACTCTATCTTTCTGTCTCTTTATAAATAATGAATGCATGTTTTCAATTGTGGATTATTTCTGTGTTGGAATCATTATTGGAGTAGGTATTGAAATAATCTAAGAGGTGCTCATTTGCCTGTAATGGAACTCTATCTTCAAGACATAAATAAGTAAGCAGGTATTAAAAGGTTATTTGTTTTCCAGATATTAAACAGTATGTTAAGGCTTCAGGATGTAGCATGGTCCACATCTGCATGCAAGTCATCAAAAAGAAAGCCAGATTCTTATTATGGACTTAGAATTGCATGACACTGAGAGCAATAGTCACCTTAAAGAAAAAAAAAGTTGCTTTCACCTCAGTTGCCAAATCTTCTGTGCCTGATCTTTTAATGTATAAATACAGAGGGAAATGCATTTGATGTCAAGTAAGTCACATCTCTATTCCTAACAGTTCAAAGGTAAGGTTAATTAAACAAATGAGACCAAGGTACCACCCTCAAGGTCACAGTCATCAACCAGCTTTCTATGTAATCAGGTCTGATGGAAGAGGTTATCACTGGAGACTAATGCATCTGTCTCCTGCTCGTCAGCACTCCCAGTGGTGTGCTTTATTTACCCCTTTCAGTGACAAACTATCTTCAACCCCACTGAGGTTCTTAGTCAAAACCGTATTATCTAAGTTAGCACTTTTCAAAATCGTCTCTAGGTTTTCTTATATTATTGTTTAGCTAGTAATGATATGTCTGCGAAGTCCCTGATTCTTTTTTGCACATCGTTCTATGTAGTTCTAACTGTAAACTTCATTGTTTTCCCCGCTTCATATTATAAAGCATTACCAATATTAAGTTAATATTTATGATCAATATAGTAAACACAGATTCTTCTAGTCTGTGAGTTCCTTCACATGGTAAATTGTAAATTTTCTCTAAAAGAAGCCTTTGTATTGCCAAAGTTTTCCTTACTGTAAAGTCTCCCACATTGTGTATAATAATGATGAGGCATGCATCAGTTTACCCAGAAAATTCTAAATCCGGCCTATGTTAAAACACTCCTTGTGGGGGTGCCCATGTGCTATAAGGGAGGTTAACTGCCTGGTCAGTGGAACAGGCTGCTATCACAAAATCTGAGATAATAAGTTAGGTGGGGTCCATACAAATTGCATTTTTCCAATGGGTTTCATAGCCAATGCTTTGCAATTAAGACTGTTGCCATGCATCTAATGTCAGCTGCCAGGAGGACTCTCCAGATGACATCAATCTCTCGTGGTCCTAAAAGTAAAGAAATCATTATCTCCTAAAGCAAAGCATTTATTCAGACCTCTTCCCAGGACACTTCACGGTAAGAACAATACTATTAGCAGCCACAGGGCCAACACAAACTGCAGGCAGAGGGAGCAGAGGCCTTTCCAGGGCGAGTACTGCCAGCTAAGACATTTTTAGTTTTGGTGTCAGTACTTAAGGGCTTTTGGGAGAACTGTGCATTATCTCTCTAGCTTCTGGAATTTTTACCTAAATGAGACAACACATCAGCACATTAACAACAATAACCCAATGCTGAAACCTATCTCTGCGGCCCAGACAAATTCTTCTTCTAATAAGAAGTATATTTGCATAATCTCAGATGGAATTAACCACGTTTTCCACTGAACTCACATGACTGTAACTTTTCATCGCTATTTCCCTTAGAGTAGTTCTTTCTGCATTGTAATACCCTTACCTCTCCTACTGATCTATAACCACCTTTTAAACAAAAATTCCAGTTGCATTCATCTGTACCTGCTTTATAACAGCAAGGACAGGGTCTCGATCCATGACCCATCAGAAAACAAGTCCCTGAAGAATGGTTCCGAGACTAAGAGGGGAGAGGGTAGCAATATTAGGTCACTGGGAAAATAGACACCCAATGCAAATGGTGAAACAGGGTCAGTGAAACAGGGTCAAACTGTGACAACAGGAAAATGCAAAAACAGAAGTGAAGAGACCTAACAGTTGATACTTAAAAATTCTGTTCCAGCGATGCCCTTGGAATCTTTCATTTCTAAAATAAAAGCAAAAGAATGCTCATGTTTTACATAATAGAGAGAAGTTTCCTATATTTTACCAACCAATACATTGGATTGAACATTCATATTTATATATTTGAATGTTCATATTTAACATTTACCATTATAAGTATAGAAGTAAAATAAGTTCATGCCCCTACTTGTAATAATATTAGTTCTAGAAATACAGAGGTCTGGCTCTTGTCAGTAGGATCATAGTTTCAGTAACTTGATAAAAAAAGCCATGACAGTTGTAAGGAAAACTCTCCCAGTAAGTCACTAAAGAAAGGCAATCAAAAATAAAAAAGCAAGTTGGCAGAAAGGCAAAATTTAAACAGTAATTTTCCAGTGCCAATATTTCCTTGCATTCCAATTGTCTTTCCCTGATACTCTAGCGATTTTTTTCAGACCTCAGAGATTTTCTCTCTCCTAAAACATACACAGCCAGAGGGAGGGGGATGGGGGCTTCCATGCTTGTGTTTAGAGTGCCTAAAGAATAAAAAGGGGTTTCAAAGTTCAGCAAAATGACATGGATCGTGACCTTACAGCGCTTACAATGAGGAAGGGAGGGCAACTGCACAAAGAAACGTAAAATTGTAACGTGCTACAGTCGCAAGAGACTGCATAATAGAGAAACTAATCTGCTCAGGTGAGCAAGAAAGACTTCCTTCAGGAAGTGACTATTGTGTGGAGACTTCGGCAGAAGGGAGTTGGGAGTGGCGATCCTCTTAGGGAGAAAAACCCAAATGCAAAGCCCTAGATGAGAGGTCACATGGCAGAGAAGATGAACTGAAAGGCCTCTGTGCCCAGAATGCAGGAAGGGAGGAGGGCATGGTGTGGGATGTGTTGGAGCATTTAGAAAATTCCTAAGCCAGGCAGAGCATGGTAAGCAATGATAAGGAACTCTTGTCTATATTCGAAGAGTAATGGCCTTTAAAGAGGTATGACATCTGAATTTCGCATTTTGTCAAGCTCTCTCTTGCTGTCTATGGAGATCAGACAGCATAGGTGCATCAGGGGAAGTGGGTAGGTAATTTAGGAGGCCTCTGGAGGAGCCCAGGGGAGAGATTACGGCAGTTGGGCCAGGGTACTGATGATCTCAAATGGGGAAAAGTGGATGAATTCAAGAATTTTTTTGTAAGTAAATATGACCAAATTAGGCGACAGAATTTGTGGAATGAAGGAGAGAGGTGATAAGACGATTCCTGCTTTTTCTGGTATGTGGCGATGTCATTTACTGAGGTGAAGAATGTCAAAAGAGTGCATTTGGAGAGATGACCAAGAGCTCAGGTTGCAACATGTTAAATTTAAGGCAGTTAAGTAATTAGATATATCACTTTGGAATTGATTGGCACTGAATACATAAATTTGTGAGAGTCATAAAGTTTGCTTTCTTTGAGAATCTTTTATTCTCCCTTCTTTTCAAAAGGAGCACTGCACAATATCACATGTTTCCTCTTTGCTCTGCCTTTTGGGATTATTGAACCTAATTCATGTAACCACTTTCACTTATAGTTTGCATATTAATTTGTCCTATCGCTAACCCTAATTTCCTGCCTGTATTTTTGTTGCTGAAGTATCTAGGATGATTTCCAGTAAATACATACCTAAAGATATTAAGCATTGAAAAATAATCTATCTAGTTGATAGTATATATAATTTTTTTAAACTACCTCATGGAGATAGTAGAAGAATTGAATAAATTTATGTTTATTAAAAAGTACTGGCAAGTGTCAAATTATAATAAGTGGTTAAGCCACTGCCAATTAATGTTATCAGAGTTGATAATTTATAAACTTAAACATAAGGGAATTTGTTTCACAAAAGTAAAAGTATTTTAAATATCTTATTTAATGTCATTAATGATACCTGAATATTTAAAAGGTATATTAGCCTTGTTTTAACTTTAGATACATATATACATCTGTATATATTTGCACAGGCATGCACACCTGTTCTGACATTTTTATTGTTTAAATTCATCAGTGCTTCAGTCAAACAAGAAAGAAGAGCAGACAGAGACCAAAGTAGTATTTTACTGGCCAAGACTAATTGAAAATGCCACAGTGAGAAAAATAACCATCATAACAACCACTACCACCTAGACCATCCTGCTTTAATAACTAATGGACATTCTATTGCCTCATTATTCTATTATTTCTCCATTCATTACTTTCTTTAAGAAAGTTCCCAGTATTCCATTAATTTTTTTAAAGGGATTTTAATGGATGTGCTATGAATTTTCAATGAGCTATTTGAAATTTGAGGAGTCTAATTAGGAATGTATTTACTTTCTCTTTTTTTCAGGGCGATTAATTCCATGCAGGACCTTCAGCCTAATGTTACTCCAAAGAAAAAATAGAAAGGGAAGAGGAGGTTTTCTTTTTACAGACTAATGGACTAGTAATTAAAAAAAAAATTGAATTAAGCATTAACTCAGAAGAGTCACTTTCAATATATAAATTATTTCTGCTTAGCCTTCTATTGCCAGGTTAATTAAGTAAATCCTTTGGCCTTGATTATAGACATTAGTAAATGAAAATATATTGGAATTCACTAATTCTTGTGATTTACACTAGGGAATCTATGTCAGTTAATATAATTCCTTTGCTAACAGCTTTCATAAAGTCAGATGTTTTATTTAGAAAAAGTCAGCCTTATCCATAGAAAACAAAAATTCATTAACTGTTTGGGCAGATAAAAATCTCTGGAGTTTCCTGTGGGGTTGCCTATAAGAAATAAACCCTACCCATTTTCATATTTTCAAACCATGTGAAATCACCTCAGGCTTAGAGAGGGTCCTCCATTTCTTTACAAGAAGAAAAAGATGGAAAATCTATAATATCTTCCTCAAGTTGCTTTATTTAATAAAAAGCTCAAGGACCAAAGCAACAAAAGCAATTCTTAACATAAATGAATAAATCATGTACAAAAGGAGTACAAGGTAATAAAATATACATAGAGAAAACCTCCACCAAAATAATGATTTTTAATCTATCTTCTGCAGAGTCAGACTCATCATTTTATACTACAGTTAGAGTTATAATGAATTAACCTCAATATAACCTAATATATCCTTTTTGTTTATGTCTTAAAAGCAACTCTTCTCCATTACTTTGAGCAAACTAGCAACAATACACTGGCTGCCTGTTTTAAATCTTGTGCAATTGGTAGCACCATGATTCGGAAATAAATTCTTCACAACAGTCTCTACGTTCTCTTCAGGACATAGACCATTCTGTTGCTAGCATGCTGAAGCTGTGATATGTTGCAAAATAAAACTAAGTTTACTAAATATCTCCTACCCATTCCCTTCAAGGAATTTCAATTGCTGGCACCTAATTACCAATAGACAATCTAGGCTCTATCAAACTTTTGCTCTCTCTAAATGTATCCATAATCATTTTCTGTGCATTCACATTGTGGTACAAATACATCCTTAAGAGCAGCAAGAGATGCCTATATCAAGTATTCGGGAGAAGAAGAAAAAAGAAATATGTCAAATTTAAACCAACTAAACTAGAAAAAATGGCAAAACAATAGAATTGTAACTATTCTGAGGAAAGTCTGAACTTTTCCAGAGCAATTGTTTTTACTTTTCAAATCCTATGAGCATAAACAATCATGTAATTGATGTGTTTACCTGATTTATCCAGTAATTAGAAAGCCCAGAGATAAATGTGGAGCCGGGAATTTTGTCTTGTGTGCTATACAGTACATTATGTTACCCATTTTGTAGACTCTTCATGTCCCCTGATTTCAGTTCATTTTCCAACCTGTGGTTTCTCTTTTCTTTAATTTTTTTCAGCATGCATAATTATAGGCTGCCATAAACTCTCCTTCAATGACCCAGAGAACACGTCATTCAATAAACTAACCAATCAGGAAAAGTGCTATTTCTAGCACCAGCCCCTTACCCTCCGCACAGCTCTGGAGATCACAGTCATGGACAGAGTACTCGATTTTTAAGAATCAAAACACCAGGGATTTTTTTTCCATCTTCATAACTCATCAGCCAAGCAACTTTGATAAAAATACTTGGTCATTCTGGATCTGTTTACTCATGTGCAAACATTATTATTTTAATCTCTATCCTGTCTATGCCTCAAGGCTGCAAATACAAATTATAACACATGTGAAACAATTTTGAAAAAAATCAGAAAATTCCATAAAGATGCAGGTTATCAACATAAAAAGTGGTAGACTTTGTATCTCCAGAAAGATATGATTCAAAAAATAAATCAAATAATCAGCAATGAATAATGCTGGCTTTAATTTGTCTATTAATTTGCAAGACTCCTAGTCAGCCTCCCCTAAGAGTTTTTAAACTCACTGGCGATGATCACACTGAATGCAGCCGACTTACTTCTGGAGCCTGAAGAGTTCCTCACCGCGGTGAAGGAGTCAGCACTCGGCCTGGCTGCTGCAGAAGGCCAACAGGGTGAAAGCATCTCCAAAGCTGATTCTGAGGATGGTGTCAGAAGGAAGGATGCTCCGCTACTACATATCTTCCCAACACCTGGCAGAATGGTTACAGGGACTCTTCAAAGGAGACAAGCACAAAAAAACCGTATCAGAAGATGCTTACGAAGTATCCTTGAAAAATACAGTTGCCGTTAACTGTGTGATCAATTGCAAACTAGACCAGGAATATCACTAAATAGAATTTAAATAGATTTGCATAATAAGGCTTTCCAGTGGAATGTGCAATATACTCTGGTTCCAATAGATATGTCAGCATTCTGCTTTTCGCTTTGGGAAGTTTTCTTATCTCATAATTGAAGAGAGTTTAAACAATCAAAAGATATATCATTCCATTTTCTTTATCTTTCCATAAATTCAACTTGTGGGCTAATGTTAAAAAAACTGCACAAGTCAGCAGATGTTTATCACCCACTATGTAGCAGGTACATGATGCTGGAGACACAGCAGTGAATGGAGCTCATGAGTCCTGCCCTCACAGAGCCAACAGTGCTATGTCACATTGCCCGTATTTTCTCCAATAGAGAAAATATATTTCAACACGTATATCTATGGAAGAAATACACAGATGTGCCACTTGTACTTTAAATTCATGTCAGAAGATTGCTGATTTCTACCTATTTCTGAGGTTCCATGTCAATGTAAATAGCAATCGACCCAGCTCTGTTAAGACTGTATTTAACTTTCTTTACCGAAGATCTATATAATAATACCAACTGGTATTCAACCACTGTCATTTTTAATGCAGAAATAGGCTGAATTTTTAAAAGTGTTCTTGAAATGAATAAAAGCATTCTAATTTTACTTTGACTATGACTAATTTTATCTGCAGAAGCAAACATGAGGAATAATATAATTCCAAAGGATAACAACAAAAAGCAGAGATAAGGTGATACACTGACAACTCAGGTTTAGTTTACCGTTTCTGCTGTCTCCATTTGTCAAGATGTGTAAATGATCTTATAAAGCCAAAATTTAAGAAGGTGATTATATTGTCCTGAAATACTCAATAATTAGGATTTTGTTTAAAAAGAAAGTTAACTATTTCCTAAATTAATACTGAATTCACTCATAAATGCTAAAAGATCAATGCACAGATTAAAGGTAAAGTTGAATAAAACTACATTATAGTTTATTTATTTCAAACTATTTTTATGAATCTGTCAATCAATGCTATTTTTAAAATTTACATTTATTATTAAAGAAAGATGTTTGCTATGGAATTACAGAATAACTCAGACATACACCCCCCACATGGATATAAGTTAACTGTTTGCCAGCCATCCTGAGATAGCTATTGTTTTCCTTTGCATTTATTTCTTTCCATGAACATTTTAACTAATTTTTACATTTATATATGCATGATAAAAATATAAGAAATCCTAAAGTAAATCATCCTCCAAAGGAGGATATATCCCCTTAGAAAGAACCAATTTCATGTTTCAGAAATATTCATCTCAGAAATATTTCTTGTCATCTTCTCAGAAATATTTCATGCATATATAAGTGTGTGTGTTTCTGTGTGTAGATTTTTGTACACATATAAGAATACTGTACCCTGTTTTGCCCTTTTCCTTTCATTTAATACATCATGAAGGTCATTCAATTTCTGTCTTCTATCACCAACCCATCCATCTGTCAGTGAATATCTATCACACACACACAACATAATCAGCTCATAATGTGTCCCAGTTGAAAGTTAGCATGTTTCCAGGATTTTGTTGCTATAAAAATGATATGATCAATGTCCATATACATGTATCTATGCACACAAATGAATGAATACATGTGAAATAAATTCCTAGAAGAAAACGTTTAGGTCAAGAAGCCTCATTGTTTTTGAAACTCTGATTATGTTCCCTTCTCTGTAGTAACGAAGTAGTATAAAGCAAGAGTAAATTTGAATTTATAATTATTTTTTATATTATTGCATTATGATAGAAAAACATAAATACCTCTAATTATTATTCTAACAAAAAAAAAGGATTGATGATCAACAGTATTTCCATGTCTTCATTTTAACATGAAGAGCATAGCAATCGCTACAATCCTATCTAAATTCCAATTCCCCAGAAAGTTATTTTTATGTATGGTTATATCATTTATTAATGATAACATTTTTCTTTTTATTATAATATGTTTTATTAAGCACTCACTATGTGCCAGCTACCCAAAAACATGTATTACCTAAATCAATTCTCTCAAGAATCAAAGGAGGTAAATACATATTCCTATATAGTACTGTAAAAGGCAGGGCTAGATGTAAGTCAGCTAACCTTGGGCAAGGTCATATAGCTAGTACCTGGCAAAGCTGGGGCTCTCACCTAGAGCTGCCTCACTCCAAATCAACACTCTTATATCTCATCGTGTAAGTGTAGATTTCATAAAACCATTATAGGATACCATAGTAAAGAAACTCAAATATAAGGAGCTATTTTTTTTTTTAGTCCGTATATTTTGGCTAGTGCAAAGTCAAAAATAAGAGATTTTAGATCGGGATTCTAATACTGCAATTTTCCAGTGTGATCTTATAAAGATTTCCTTTTCTTCTTGGTAGTATATTGAAATAAAACATTTTATGAGAATTTATGATCAGTTCCTTAGTTCCAAGTTGCCACTATGTTGGCCTTCTTCCACTGTCTTAGAAAATTTGGCAACTATTATTGTTTATGTACACATATTCCCAAGAAATATGGTTCTCCCTCTAACAATTATCTTAGATGCCAATACTGAACTCTGAAAGAACTTAGGAAACATGGGCAAAACTCTGGAAGTTATTAGTGAATATCTTTTTAAAAACTGAGAATCATAATACCTTCTAGCTCCTAATGGTACTGTCTTCCCCTCTGCAATGTCTTTGCTAAGTGTACAACAGTTGTCCAAACTTATACTTTGACTTGATCTCACTATTAGTAAAAGCAGGACTTTAAAGTCTTATGCATCTGGGTTGGAATCATAGCTACGACCATATTACTCAGTTTTCTCTGTTAAAATGAAAAAACAATATTACAAATAGTTGTAATTATTTCAAGGCATATTGTATCTGCAAGTACCAATCATGGTGCTTCCTTCATTGTAGGCATGAAATAATTTTATTTCCATGAGGAAATTCTTCCTAAGGCTGCTCTGAGGTTTTTTTTTTCTTTTTTTGGTGAGGAAGATTGGCCCTGAGCTAACATCTGTTGTCAATTCTCCTCTTTTTGCTTGAGGAAGATTGTGCCTGAGCTAACGTCGGTGCCAATCTTCCTCTATTTTGTATGTGGGACGCCACCACAGCATGGCTCGTTGAGTGGTGTGTAGGTCCACGCCTGGGATCCAAAGTGGTGAATCCCGGGTGCGTGCAAACTTAACCACTATGTCACGGGGTCGGCCCCAAGGCTGCTCTAAGTTTTAATCCATTGAACATTAAGGAAACCCTTGAAATATTTGATGATAAAGTAATATATCCTTAAGTATTCCCTTCAATTTAAAGATCCACAGAGTTTGAACAATTATGAATCCATCAAATGGCATCATTAACGATCTTTCACCATCCTATCTCTAATAGTACAAAATAAACAACATGAGGGAGGTGTTCTACATTAGTCTAATTATATTTACCTTGTGCTGAAAATGATGAAAAATTAAACATTCAGTCGTCCAGATGATATAAAAATCCAGCTGTTTTGAAACATATGAATAAATGAATCATATGGTTTCACTGCATTTCATTCAATCACTTATTTAATAAGCATATAATAATACATTGTTTGGCATAATATAGCCATGATCTTTAGTGGACTACTCTAAAAATGAGGGTATAATATAAGAAATGCTAGTTTGTTAAGACAAATAACTTGAAAAAAATGTGGATCAGAAACATGGAATAAAATGGAAAATTGTTTCACATTAATGAATTTTTTAAATGCACAAATATTCAGAAAAATTCATATAAATACTATTACTAAAACATGTTGCCCCATCACCAGTACTGCTAAACCTAATTTAAAAATTAAATTAGAGGCACAGATTGAATATGGAAATGCATTTATGTTATTGGATAAAAGTGTAGTATTATACACTCAGCTGTAAGAAAATGTTTACAAATTATCATACACATCCAGGATCATATGATAAATAAGTTAATGCATCACTAGAGCATTTACTGCTTAATGTAAATGTCACTTTGTAAATGAAAACAACTAATCATTCCTTTTCTCTAATAGCAAGAGTTCAGCAGTTAAATAAAACATAAATCTTGGTGACCTAAAAATTTTATTACTGCATTTGTAATTTCCCATTTACAACTCAAGAAAATAACTTTAAGTGATGCTGTATTTCAATAAGATATAACCCAAGGTGAAGGACTTTTTTGGGAGGGGCAGAGGGCGGGTGGAGGTGGTTTTGGTTTTGCATTATTTTTTGAAGGAACTGACTCATTCACTAAATTTCATAATGACATTTTAAATAATAAATTTTTCATCATAAAAACAGATACTAAATTAATAACTGATTTTGTGAAGAAACAAAATGCATTATCACAATTTGACCATAATTACAAACAATTCTATTTCCTGGATTGTGGTTGCAAAATTCTTATACAAAAATAAATAAAAGAAACGTAAAATGAAATTCAACTGAAGATTATAAAGCTAATAAAGTATTTTTCATTGCATAACTAGTATTTTCTTAAATAACAGGATCAAAATGATCCAAAATAGTAACAAAAAATACTTCACAAGATAAATCCTTCACAAGATAGTTTTACTCTCTGCTAAAAGTTTCCTTGCAATTTCTTTGAATTTCAAAGTTCAGAAAACATTTTTTTTCCTCCAAAAGAAATTTTGAGTGGCACGTCTGCATCCCTTGGTGAAGTGACAGAATTGTCCTTTTACTTCTTCCTGTCCTACCTCATGGCGGGCTCTGACAATGTAAACATCAGTCCCACTCTGTTCCTTTGGACACAGGAAAAAATATAACACAACGTTCTTGTTACTCTTAGTGGCTTGGCAAAAGTCAGCAGAGAAATTTCATGGTCACATTAATCTGCACGTCAGTGTGTCACCTTGGTAATGATCTTTTGCAGTTAAAAGAGAATATCAGCAAGTTCTTATTGATATAATGTTTATTTTAACTGTATGTTTCCTTCTTTCCTCCCTCACTCCTTTCCTCTTCCCTGTCTCCCTCTTCCCTCCCTCTCTCCCTCTCTCCCCCCTACCCTCCATCTTCAGTGACTCATACTGATTTACTTAAAACTTTCATCTCTTAGTTTTAAAATGATTATAATACCTACATCATAGTGTCACTGTGAATGTTACTTTACATTACACATATGCACACACCTGTGTGAGTAATGCATGTACCCAACTACTGTAACTTACAATAAAAAAGAGTTTTATGTTTTGTATAAATCAGAAGTCCCTACATTTCAACCTATTTTTCAACCTATTTCCACCTGATTTTTCACCTCTTTCCACCCTTTTCTTCAGGGTGCCACTAAGTTTTATATCAAGGTGAGATGTCAAGTCTTTAATATTAGTCCACACTGGCGTTGGTGCTTCCTGTAAACATCATCTCAGCTGATTCTTAGATAACAGCAAACCTTCATATCGGTGTCTTTTTCAGACACTTGTATCATTGTATTTTATCTCCATCTGATCTCTGATGATTCTGTCCCATGATGCATCAGTTTAGTCTGAACTTTTATATCTGCCAGCTCTCACCTTCCCTCTCTCCCTTCTCCCACCTTTCCTCCCTCCCTCCCTCCATGTCTCCTCTTGTCTCTCCTCCCATCTCTCTTTTTCCTTCTCCCTCAGCCTCTCTCTCTATCTTTCTCTCTCCCTCTCTCCCTCTTTCCATCCTTCCTTCCTTCCTTCCTCATTCCTTCCTTTTCTGCAAACCCCACCTCTTGCAGGTGAAATAAAAAAGAATTTTATAAAGAAACCATGATTCTGTACATCTCTTAAACATAAGACTTTTTAAAAACACATTTAAGTAGAATTTTAAAACATGCATATTATATCATGTACTCTCTTCAGAATTCTGACTCATGCAGAAATTTGCAGAAGCCAGGTCAATTTTGTGTGTGTGTGTGTGTCTATGAGGAAGATTAACCCTGAGTTAACATCTATTGCCAATCCTCTTCTTTTTGCTGAGGAAGACTGGCCCTGGGCTAACATCCGTGCCTGTCTTCCTCTACTGTATATGTGGGATGCCACCACAGCATGGCTTGATAAGCAGTGTGCAGGTCCACTCTCAGGATCCAAACCAGCGAACCCTGGGCCACCAAAGCAGAACACACTAACTTAACCACTACACCACCGGGCTGGCCCCCAGATCAATTTTTAATATGTAGATGAGAAACTGTCTTCTATTTGTTTATTAATTTTCATTATACAAGTAATACATGAGTACATTTCTTCGTTGAAAGTTCAATATAATGGATAGGAATTAGGGATGGGGAGGGAGGTGGTTGTGGCTACAAAAGGGTAGCAAGAGGTATTATGGGGATAGAACTGCTCTGTATTTTGACTGTGTTCATACATACCTACATATGTGATAAAATTTAGAAAACTAAATATAAACACACACAAGTATATGCAAAACTGGTAAAGTCTGAGTAAGTTTCCTGATTGTGACATTAGCTATTATACTACAGATATGCAAGATGTTACCACTGGGAGAAACTAGGTGTAGGGCATACAGAGATCTCTCTGCATGATTTCTCACAACTGCATGTGAATCTACATAGTGATGCATCACGTGCCCTAGAGTGACCATTACGAGGCAACAGTTTCAAGCTGCAATCTCAGCATCCATTAATAGAAAAGGAATATCCAAAACATCAAGTGGAACAAATGCAGTGAATTATTTAGTCCTTATCAAACCACATCTGGAATAGTGTATCTCACAGGAAAACTAGGGAAAAAATTAAATCCATTAGTCAATGAAAAGGACTGACTCGCTGCATGCTTTGGGTACCATAGCACCTCAGTGGCATTATCATAAAGGACAGGGATGAGGGTTTGCACCAGGAATGTGGTATGGTAAAAGATCCAGCTGCTGTGTGCCCTGCCAGGCCGAGGGTAAGCAGTCTCCACCGGCTCTTGACTGACACATTTTCCTTCGTTAGCCAAAAAGTCAGAGAAAATGTGGATTTCGGATGCTTAGGAAACGTGAGGTGGTTTAAAAGTGTGAGAAAGTGCTTAGTGTGCATAGGAATCATCCTGTGCGTTTTTGTTGTGGTAGTGGTTGTTTATTTAATTCATTATTTTAAGCTCTGATCAAAATGCTTAATAAATTATACTAAAAAATAAATCTACTTAAAATGCATAAATCCAAACAGCTTGAATCTATGATATAAGTAAATTGAACCCACACACTAAAATATGTCCCTATATGTAAAAAGTAGATATTTCTAATATGCACAGTCACATGAGTGTATATTAGAACATTATATAAAAATATACAACAGAATAGGTATAAACATCCCCAGAGAGGGGGAGGGAGAGAGCATGCTTTATAATGGTCACTATAATAACCCTAGACTAAAGTCAGTGAGTTGAACATGAGGCTGTGAGTCCTGGGCAACTGTTGAGCAAGTGTAAACTAGATTCAGTGGGTTACCAGAAGGTTCTGGAGCAATCTCAGACAAACCAAGGACCACATGGAGATTGGGAGTGGAAACCACTGCAAAGGTACTGATAGGCACCAGGAGTGTAGAAAATACCTAGAAGCACAAAGATACTTCTTTGTGGTGGGGGAGACTTAAAGCTACATTTGAACCACAGGGAAGAACCAAGAAAATGGAGTGAGAGTTATCACATTACAATGTACCATTAATGGTACCTGATGTACCATTGGCTTGGAAGCTCTTCGAGGTCCAGAAACATCATATGGATAACTGCATGCTCCACAGCATCAACCACACTCACCTACATACAACAGAAACTCAAGAAATACAAATTAAAGATGTGTGTGTGTGTGAGGAAGACCAGCCCTGAGCTAACATCCGTTGCCAATCCTCCCCTTTTTGCTGAGGAAGACTGGCCCTGGGCTAACATCCGTGCCCATCTTCCTCTACTTTATATGGGATGCCACTACAGCATGGCTTGACAAGCGGTGCATCTGTCCGCGCCTGGGATCTGAACCCTCAAACCCCAGGCTGTCAAAGTAGAGCGCACGAATTTAACCACTACACAACCGGGCCGGCCTCACAAACTCAAGACTTTTAACTGCAAATAAAGGAAAATCATACTAAATAACTCAGAGAAGTTACCTTTCTTTTGAGGAGAAAGTTTCTAAGAGAAAAGATGCCTCAAAAAGAGAAAAACATTCTAAAAGTAAAATCCATATGATGCAATTAGAAATGATTTTAATGACAAAGAGCTTATTGGAAAGAAAGTTAAAGAAATCATGAAGTCTGTAAAAGAGGATTCCTCCATAAGGTCAGATTATAAAGTGGCATGTATAAAAGCCAGAAGGAAGGACGCAGAACTGAAGATGAATATAAAATAGTGTTTGCAAAGCACTTTCAGATACATTATTTCATTAAACAGTAACCCTGCTGTCCTTGGTCTTTTCTTGTTCAGCATTTAACATTGACTTGCAAAAGGACATAAGAAATGGTGCTTATTAAACCTGAATCTGTGACTGACACAAAACTGGGATTTAAAAATGTCTCCATAGGTTTAGTGGATGGGCCAAGACTGTCAAAATGAAATATAAAAGAGCCAAAGGTAAAGATGCTTAGATTCAGGAACTAAATTCTTAAAGTGCAAGGTGAGGGATACATCTTTAAAGGCAATTTATATGAAATACACTTAAGGTATTGTCTCCATGATCCTAAGGGTCAACAGTCAGGGCTGCAATCTCAGCATTCATTAAATGAAAAGAAATATCCAGAACAACAAGCTTAATAGCTCCAGTGAATTATTTGGTCTTTATCACACCACATCTGGCATATAGTGTGTCTCATTCTGTATTCTGGTGAAACACATCTGGACACAGACACCCAAGGAAAGTGTGGCCAATCCCAACCGCTGCAAATAAAAGGTGGTTGAAAAATAAAACTGGAAATTTTACCTTGGGAAAGAGATAAAATACAGGGAAGACATCTTCAAATATCCTTTGTAGGGGGTGGGAGACGGGCGTGTCAATGCCAGAGACCATGATTTGAAATGAAGGACAAGAGTTGCTTGGGGATTTTACTTTTACATTAAGAACATGCTATCTGAATCGTCCCACATTATGACGGGCTCCCTTGGAGACAGTGAGTTCATTGGTTGTTGATAGGCTCATTCTACAGGGATATCAAAGATGCCACTCTTGTGGGGGACTTAAGGTTGGAGGAGACGGCCATGAGGATACCTTCTAATATTAATGTCCTATAGGACTGCCTCTAATAAGGCAGCCAGATTTAGGCTGGCCCTTCTTCAAAGGGAAACTGACTTTCCTGCACCCTCAAAGTGTGGCTCAGCTTGGAGAGGCCTCTTTCAAAGTGATGAAATAAACAGATACATGTATATTTCATCACCGAATTTATAATGTGATAAATATTCAAGACTAAATGGAAATGAGAAAACTTATCTCATCTCTTAGGCCACATCTATAAGCAACACGTTCCTGCTCCAACATCTATGTGTATGTGTGTGAGGGCATACAGTTTTAACCAGTTTTTCAATATGTCCTGGTTTGTGATTTTCATGTTTGACCAAGGGAACTGTAACTTCCTTTATAACTCTAAAAGTGTGTGCATTTGAATTTTACTGTAAGTGCTATGAGCTCTGCGAATTTGAAGTCTGAGCAAGAGCACAGTTTGATTTTCTTCTTTAGTCATTGCACGCATTAACCACACGGTCCGGCACAGGTGTAACTGAGCTCAGAGCAAAATAAAAGCCAATTTTAATATTTTATTTGTGCACTTTACCATTTTCAAAGCTTTTTCAGACACATTATTTAGTGGGACCTTCAAAATATTCTAGGAGGAAGGTAGCATGGTTAGTCGATCTCATTTCTGAGGCCCCGGTAGAAGTCACTTGCACAAGGCCATGCCACTATTTGGTGGTAGCTAAAAGAACATACTAGAGAATCCCTAACTTCTTACAAGTCTCTTTCCACGCAACTCTGTTTCCAAGATTTATATAAAAAGTTACTCAGGCACAAGAAACTTCAACCAAGTCATATCAAGAAGGAAGAGAATTGACAGTCCTATAAAGAATGTGCGCCATAAGAAATAAAATGGAAATTTAATTCATAGGAGTCAAATTGGTAAGTCGTTTATGCACACTTTTTCTAATTTGTATTGGAGCTAAAGGCAATGTGTGTTTAAATTTATCTCAACTAAAAATGGATAAGCTGAACAGAAAATATATTGTAACATGGAAAAGAAAGGTAGAGACATAATTTCAAAACGTGCAGGTAGCACTACTGATGTTGGCTTGAAGACGCCATTTTTGAGACTATTTTATGTGCTGGTTTTCCAACTTGCTACTTCTTAATTATTATAGTAATCTAATAGTAATAAACACTCAAAATTAGGATGAACATTTTCTCATCTAATCAATGAACTTCTCTTGATTCAATGTTCTTAATATCCTGGTTCTGTTTGTACTCATTTCTCACTATTTTATTGTAATTCAGTAGTTCGCTATCTCTCATCTGCATTAATACAACAAATACAATAAATGGAATTTGTGGTCCCATCTTATCACAAGACAACACATCCTCCATATTTTCATTTTGCCACCACCATAATGATTATCTCTATAAAATGCAAATCAAATTATGTGTCACTTGTAAAATTCTAGTCTGGCAGAGAAGTCCCATTCTTCAGGCCCTAAACTCCACGCACACTAAACCATATACTTCCGAAGACAACTTTAAAATCTAGAATTATGCTTGCAAATCCTCAAACCAACTCACCTCTTAGATATTTGAGACCTCTGCACAGGCTGCTTCTTCAATATGGAAAATCCTTGTCCCTCATCTTTGCCTCACTAACTGCTTATCTTTCAAATTTAGCTCAAATAACTAAGTGAGACAGAGGGGGAAAAACATTAAGAATGGATTACACGATCAAATCTACATTTAAAAAAAATTATTCTGGCTAATGATGGCGAATGTGGAAGAAGAGAAACCAGTTAAAAGAGATGATTTCCACATTCCAGGACACAGATGAGGTTTTCAGAGTAGGATGGCGGCAGGTCCAAAGATGGAACTTAGTACATATTGGTCTGATGCCAAGCCAGTCATAAGCATTGTGCTAGAAAGAACAGCACTTGAAACTTTGACTCTGTCACATACTAGCTTTATGATTATGGGAAAGTCATTTTACCTAAGCACCACTTATCTCATCTCATATATTTTACATGAGAATTAAAGGAGATCATGTAAGTGAAGAGCTAGCACAAAAACCTGGAATACAGCTGGCATTCAAAGAAGGGGCTTACCTTTAAAAAGTATCAAATTTGGTGAGTTTGAAAAAATTTAAAAATTAGATGAACACTCCAGATCCTGGATGCAAACTTATAGAAAAAAATGGCCTCTAAATTTATATGACCGACCTGAAAATGTAAAAAAAAACCCAGAAAGTTTTAAATAATTTCAATCATGGGCAGAAGGAAAATAGAAAGGTGGGTGCTCAGTCTGTTGGGTGCTCAGATCTTGGTCTAGACTGAACTCTTTCACACTTTCTGTTGTGTTGTTCTTGGGCATGTTAATTAACTTCTTTCATTATCAAATATTTTGGATATAAAGTAAGGCACTTGGACCACATAAAATCAAAATTTCTTCTAATTTTTGAAACCGAACATCTAGATACCAAATGCCCATTTTGTGCAGGGCACTCAATTGGGTACCACCCATGTATTAACTCGACAAGGACCTTTTATTCAATTAACATACAAGGATAGAAATAAGAAAATGACCAACAATCAGGAAGTAAAAGGTAACTTCAAATTCTCTGAATATTATAAAACATTCTCATCCCTTTTGCCAAACAATACCATTTTGAGGGGTTAATGAAATATGTACATTAAAATATATTTATTACACATATATTTATGACAGTAAATTGACAGATAGGCAAAAATTAATGTTCAAAAATAGAAAAATAGCTATGTAAAATAGAGTTGACTAAAACAACATGTAGTCATTAAAAGTGAAAATTATAGGGGCCACCCGGTGGCGCAGCGGTTTCGTCCGGGCTCGGCAGCCCGGGGTTCGCAGGTTCGGATCCCGGGCGCCCGCCGACGCACCGCCTGTCAGCCACGCCGTGGCGGCGTCCCATATAAAGTGGAGGAAGACGGGCACGGATGTTAGCCCAGGGCCAGTCTTCCTCAGCAAAAAGGGGAGGATTGGCAACAGATGTTAGCTCAGGGCTGGTCTTCCTCACAAAAAAAAAAAAAAAAAAAAAGTGAAAATTATATAGTATGTGTTAACATAAAAAAATTAGAATGTTAGCTTTAAGAAAATCACAAAATACTCTCTATGTTATAACTACTCCTACACATGAAGTCCACACTCAAACTGCATTTCCTCTCCTAAGTCTTTCCTGGCTCCTAAGTCTGGTTAGCCCATCATATTTTAGGTTCCCTATAATATAAATTTAATATTTATGACAATTTATGTTTTTTGTCTGTCTACCCATCTTCACGCAAGGTTCCTGCATTATGTATCTACCATTCTGTTCTCAGAATTCAGCAAAGTACTCCATGTTTACAAGTCACTAAAATGTTTGTAAATTTAGTAAGCTTTGCTAAAAGTAAGTTTGCAACTGACCAAGCACATGAAGGGAATAGAGACACAGTTATAATGTTCAATATTTTTTGGAGTGTTGGGAGGCAATGAGGATTTTTATTTATTTTTAAATTATAGAGTTTAATTAGCATTTCATAACATTTGTACAATAAAATGTAAATAAATTATATATAAATTGTAATGTTCAAATACCAGAGACAGAATTTTGGGCACAAAGGACTATAGACTTTTTTCTCATGTGTTAAGGCACAATTCATGTCTACTTTGATTTCAGCAATTAAAATTCTTAATACTAATTCTTTCAGAAAACTGTCTCATTAAGTGAATTATTCTTCACTTATTTCACAATAAAATATTGCCTTCTTAAATTTTTTCCCTGATAATCATAGATGTTTTAAAATATTTAATACAGTAGTCCCCCATATGTGCAATTTCACTTTCTATAGTTTCAGTTACCACTGTCAACTGCAGTCCAAAAATATTAAATTGAAAATCCTAGAAATAAACAATTCATAAGTTTTAAATTGCACACCATTTGGACTAGCGTGAATCATCCCTTTATCCAAGGTATCCATGCTATGCATGCCACTTGCCCATTAGTCATTTTGTAGCCATCTCAGTTATCAATATATTCTTACAGTATATTTTATAATTGTTCCGTTTTATCATCAGTTATTGTTGTTAATCTCTCGTTGTGCCTAATTTACTTATTTATTTTTTTGTGAGGAAGACCAGCCCTGAGCTAACATCGTGCCCATCCTCCTCTACTTTATATGGGACGCCGCCACAGCATGGCTTGACAAGCGGTGCAGATCCGAACCCGCAAACCCCAGGCTGCCAAGCGCGAACTAAACCTCTGCGCCACCAGCCTGTCCCTCGTTCTGTCTAATTTATAAAGTTAACTTTATCATACGTACGCATGTACAGGAAAAAACATAGTATATACAGGGTTTGGTATTATCCGCGGTTTCAGGCATCCACCAGCGGTCTTGGAATGTATCCCCCACAGATAAGGGGGACTACTGTTCTAAAAGCATTGCTAAATCTTTAAAAAATGAACGTTATAAACAGAAAACTCATTAACTTAGAACTATTCAGTTTAAAACTGGGGTGCAAAAAAACCCCACAAAACTTTGACTTTAAAAATTCATCTCTTCCATAGAATTATTTAAGATATCAAGAGATGAACAAACATATAACAAATGTTAAGAAATTAATGAAATTACAAAAGTATTTTCACTCAAACTAATATTCTTTCCTATACCTAATAGAAAACTATTATTGTAAAAAAAAATGAGGATATGGGACACAGTATTTGATAGCTTGATTGAATGATTAATTGCAATAAGTGAGCTTACTGTCAGAAACCTTCGTTCTGGATTTGCAACTGCAATTCAGATTCATTTTTAAAAGATGCTATATGTGAATAAATAGTTAATTCATGTATTGAGCAGAAGGGGAGTTTTTAGTTGGGTCTTTAGAATTGTTGGTTAGTAAGTTCATTTTTAAAAGGCCTCACAAAAACAACATACTTGATCAATTTTTGATGGAGTCATTAAAATTAAAGTTACCATTTTTGTCAAAGTGATAAAAATGTCTCTCATCTAAAATGCTCAGACATTCAAGTGAGTTAAGAACATTAGAACCAAGAGACTCATAAAATGTTTTGGCTTCAAGATAGAAGACAGCTATAAAATTTGGAAACTTTCCCAATCTTATACGGTAGACTTGATGGATTTCCTTAATAATGAAGAATTAAGAGAGAAAGTGAGAAGTCTAGAAAAAGATTATAATTCTTAGTTGCAAAGGAAATGTGAGAGTTATTTAAAGGACTTAGAAATATTTCTAAGGATCATGCAATATCTTTCACTCTTGTCTTATTAAAGATAGATAGGGAATGGGTTTCAATTTGTTTCATTTTTATAGTTGAACCTTTTGGGGGGTCAGTTTTTTGAAAGGAATACACAGAGGGTGTTTTCCCTTCTTTGAGAGTCTTTGAGTTCATGAAGATGACCTATCTCTACAAGGCTCAGACACTGTTAGCCTTTTTTGCTGAGTGATTCTATTCAGTCCCTTTATTTTCCTTTGGATTATAGACTTTTTTTTTAAGTTGTTAGTCTGAACTCTCAAGGAGGTCATTACAGCCATTTTATTTGTGTTTTCTTCAAAAAGAAGCAACACCAACTAATTTTGTCTGCATGTACTTTTAGTGATTGCTGACCCTGCAAGTTTATCTAATAAATGTGACTAATGGCAGATTGCCCAAAGTGAGGTAAAGCCCTTTAGATTTGTAAAGGCCATACACAGAGGGATGAAATTGTCAACAGCATCTCCAGAATCTCCCCATTAAATGAGGACTGACCTGAAAATAAAGATGGGCCTATGTCACTGCAGTGTCATGGAAACAAAGCACTTTGCCTGAAATGAGAAAATAAAAGTTCCTTAGGGATGTTCTAATGTAATTTTGTGATTAAATCTAAAAGTGACTTCTAAAGAAGAAAATAAGGAGAAACAAAAATAGTTTTCTTGGGAAACAGATTGTGGACAAAATTGCAGAAAAGACCAAAATGAATTTAGATGATTTTCTTCCAAAAGACTTGTGATATTGTCAATAAACCCTACATGTTACTAGGAGCTTCTTCCAAAATATTCTAAAAAAAATTCTGAGTGCTTCTTAACAAAGATCTTGAAAAATAATACTGAATGGGAACAAATATTTGTAAATCATATATCTGATAAGGGGTTAATATCAAAAAAATATAAAGAACTTATACAACTCGATAGCCAAAAAATAAACAATCCGATTAAAAATGAAAAGATCTGAACAGATATTCTCGAAAGAAGATATACAAATGGCCAACCGGTACATGAAAAGATGTTCAACTTCACTAATCATCAAGGAAATGCAAATCAAAACCACAAGATATCACCTCATACCTATTAGAATAGCTATCATTAAAAAGACGAGAGAACTTTTGGCGAGGATGTGGAGAAAAGAGAACCCTTGTACATTGTTGGCGGGAATGTAAATTGGTGTACCCACTATGGAAAACAGTATCCTCACAAAATTAAAGATAGAACTACCAGATGATCCAGCAATTCCACTTCTGTGTATTTATCCCAGAAGAAAACGAAAACACTAACTCAGAAAGATATATGCAGCATTCGTTGCAGCATTATTCACAATAACCAAGATATGGAAACAACCACTGCATCTATCGATGGATGAATGGATAAAGAAATTATGGCAGTTCCATTTTCACTGAAGTGCCTTACCTGTGGAGAAGCCCTCAGTAACCATATATTCCATAGGTGTCACAAAACACCAAGATATTATGACCCTGTCCTGGAGCAATATTCAAGTTAAGGGTAAGACACAGAAAGGAACTGGTAAAAAGACTGAAAGCCAAATAATTTTATATAAAAATGTTAATCTATACAGACAATTACAACCTTTTATTTATTCATGTTAATACTATATGCATATATTGCCGTGGCAAACATTATGTTGATTTAGTCTTTGTACTGAACATCTATCAACTATCTGTTAAAATATCACCCATATTACTATATGTGCCTATTTATACAGTTTAGCAGTTCAACTACAATGCATAATATGCTTTATATTTTTGAACCTCATGTAGAGGAGAAAATGGTGTGTCAAAATCTAAAGGGCCTTGGGAAGATAAGTGACTGATTACCACAATCGCCATTAAAAAGTCAATAGAGTGGGAAAAACGAATGAACCTTTACTTAAGTTGTGGAGAAAGGATGACTAAGTAGACAGACTATTTTTCATATACAACTACAGGGGCACATCAGGATTTAATTTCAACATCACAATGCCCTTATGGAAATTTATGCATTATAAATATTCTTGTAGTTATTACTTCTAGAATGTTACTGAAAGGATACATGTGGGTTACTTGCTCTAATGCACACTAGTAAGAGTTACATTTCACATAGTATATTTCTTATTTAACAAAGATTAAATTTCACCAAACTATGACTTAGGAAAGAGGAGTTTGACTGACAGGAATTGGGAAGAAAAAATGAAGGTACTTTATAGGAAAGACAAGCAGTGGTGAAAGTTCCATGGAGTCCTTTGAATAATCAGATTTATAAAATGGCATAACTAAGGGCACAGATAATGAAAACAATGACTGAGGGAAGCAGAGACTATGTATCCTACTTTTGAGCTCCAAATAGGGACAGTCCTATAACCAACAGCAAGCGAAGCTATTTTAAGTAATGTGGTCCCACTTTATCTAATTAATGCATTATGATCATCTATCATACTTGATACTACAGGCTTGGGTTTCTAAGAGTAAGCATTTTTTAAATAACTAGATAAAAGCACTACCAAATAAATAACTTACAAGAAATCTCAACCAATTGCATTATAATTTTCTATTTAGGAGATAAGAGGTCAACACTTTGAATAATAACCTTTTCCAACATGTTTTTTTAGCCTAGCATAAGAGAAAGCAAAAAAATATAAAATCAAGGAGTTAAGAGTAAATACCAGAGAAGAAAATAGTGTATCTGCAGCATACAAGGAAATAGATGTCCTGTGATGTAGATCTACACTTCCCGGAAGATCCTAAAAGATTTTAAAAAGTAAAGCAA
This sequence comes from Tapirus indicus, assembly GCA_031878705.1. Lineage (NCBI taxonomy): Eukaryota > Metazoa > Chordata > Mammalia > Perissodactyla > Tapiridae > Tapirus > Tapirus indicus. The sequence continues at coordinate 8,538,593 of CM062918.1, forward strand.
CATGGTTCAATGGAGACAGAAATATTATTTGGCCAGAAACTCTCTGAAGTAATTACATAGATGTGGCAATTTACAGTAATCTTGGCAATTATTTACCAACTCCGGACAAATAGATTGGGTTGAGAGTAAGAAAGGTATAAATTAAAGAAATGTTCTGCTCCCAAAAGCACAGCACAGCAACCGAGGACTCAAGGATGACTTCTGGGTTTTAGTTTTGAAACAGCTGACTAGTTTCCATGCATCGGGCAGTGAAAACTATCTGGTAAGGGTTAGAAGACACAGGATATCTCGTTAGGCCAGACATAACTGCCACATATGTAGGAAGGAAACTTGTGAATCAAGATGCAGTCAAATGTCAATGGTCTGCAAACAACAGATGAAGCCACACAAGCAAATGGGAAGCAGAAAACTTGAGATAAAACATTGGGTTCCAAAGTGAGACAGCCCAGCTTCTTACGCTGACCCTACCTCCTAGCAGCACTACCAGTAAGGAATAACATCTTTAGGCTCCCAATTTTTTATCTCTACAGTGTAAACACTAATTCTAGGCACCTTGTTAAAGTGGTCACAAAAAAATGAGAGAAGGAATGTAAGGTGCTATATCTGACATATAAGTGCTCATTAAAATATCATAACTATGGGTAACTTTATTATTTAGTTCTATTTAGTAGAACTACTATCTACTAAAAAATAAGAAAGGAAATGGACAAAGCCCCAGGGGAAAATATCCTGGTGGTTTTCCACATCAATAAGATCAATAAAAGTAACAATTCAGGACTGTTAAAAAAAGAATAATCTGACAAAATGGAGAAAAAATAGGAGAATTTTGTGCTAGATAATCCACAGTGCCTTTGAAAGGTGGTACGTGATTCCTGAGATGTGAAATCACAAGTCAAAGAGTAGGAAAAATGAATGAGGCCTTTATTGTGGCTTGCGGGGAGAAGATGAGTTAAGAACTGATGGGGTAATCATATGATGCGTAAACAAGATTATGTATAAAGATGAAAATTAATAATCATCACATACAATAAATGCCTGTTTATTACATGCTATATTATATATTAACGATAATACATTCCTGAAAATACGCTGACAATTTTAGATTTCTTAACCTTGTTTACTTGGATGATAGCTACTCTCAGCAATAGAAAGAGCTTTACAATGTTCTATAAAAAGTGAGCATGCATATTTATTATATTACACAAAGATAAAAGAAAAAACTGATTATATTGCCTACTGTGCTACTTAAAACATACTGTAATTGAATATGTCCTTGTACTTTTAATTAGTATGTCAATTCATGTGAGCTCATGAACATTATTTTTAAAGCCCAAATATAAATTATTTCAGCATTCAGTGTAGCATGTTAGAATCAATTTTAGCTAAAGGTGCTAGCTAATTGATAATGAAATATAAATGTCTTAATCTGCTTCAAAGGTTTTTAGTTTGTACTTTGGTGGCCTCAAACGACATATGCTCCAAACTTAAAAGGCTATTTAGATCTTGCTTAATGTGACAAATTAGGTCTGCCTTTCAATGTTTTGAAATCATTTGAATAAACTATCTAAAAGAAACACTATATTTTCCTTTTCACAGAAGTGGGCATTAGATTTTCTTTTTTGTTTACTGTATTGTGGTAAGAACACTTAACCTGAGATCTGCCCTCTAAACAGATTTTCAAGTGTACAATGCAGTATTGTTACCTATAGGCCCAGTGTTGTACAGCAGATCTCTAGAACTTACTCATCTTGCCCAACTGAAATTTTATACCCCATTCCGCCCCTTCTATGAGTTTGACTGTTTTAGATATCTCCTGTGAGTGGAATCATACAGTATTTTTTCATCCTCGACTAGCTTAATTCACTTAGCATAATGTCCTCAAACAGAATCTGCCATTTTTTATGTTGAACTTTAATAAAAACTTTTAGCAAAGGTTTTTGTTTGGTTTATTTTTGTTTTTTGCTTTGCTTTGTTTGGTTTATTTGTCTTTTACCTTCTCTTCCAATATGATATATATATATATTTTATATATATTCTCCTCCAATATTTTGTATATATAATATTATATATAATAAATCCCTAAAGGATTAATAATAGGATTTATTCCTAAAGGAATAAATTCCTAAATTCCTAAAGGATTAAAAGAGTAAAATGATTTAAACAATATTTAGCTTTGTCAGAAACAGAAATGTGTGATCAGAGAGAATAGAGCACAGTTGCCTTAGAGGTAAAGTGAGGGTTCTAAGATTATTGAGTGGGCTAAGTGGTGCCAGGATAAAAACAGCCGTGAGGAATAAAGGGTATATGTGGGTGACTTGGAATAATAGCTCATAATAATAGGATAATTTCACCAGTAGTTTCTTAAAATATGCTATATGTATATATGTATAATAGCTATATGCATCATAGCTATAAAAATACCACACAATATGACTATGAAAGGATGCTATAGTCTTGGGCATTTTTTCATATTTTTAAAAATCATATATTTAAAAAGTTAGCTTAAAAATAAAAAGTACACACTCAAAATCTACTACTTTTACTGAAATGGAAAGGCTTAAATAGAACAAATAAGATGCTATATTTCCATAAGTAAGTACAACAGCCCCTTTTAAATGATTTGAGGGCCCAAAGTCCAGACAAGAGTAACGGTGAAGACACATTCAGCAGAGGGCGCTCTTGTTGCTTTTCATGTGATGATTAAAGATGAAAGATTTTACTGGCTCATAATTCTGGAAGTCCAGAGGATGGCAGTTCAGAAAAGTCACTGAAGACCCTGGCTCTTTGTGACGGTCCAGGGCTCAGTTTCATCCTAAGGCTGCTTCCTGTTGTGCGTGTGGCATGGCACTTGCTCCTCAGTGCTGCCCTCTGCAGGAGAAGCGGCAAGAGCCTCTCTCTCATCACGAATAGTACCCTCCACCAGTCTTCATGGCCCAACACGGGGCACAAGTCCACTCATCAAGTCGTAGTGGAATGTCAATCACTAACGTGCTTAGAGCAGGGTTTCTGAACCAGCTGCTGACAGAATAGGCGGGATTTCTATGACTGGCTTTGATTAATCAGGGCTAAGCTGTGGAGCTCTGGCCAATCATCCCAAAGGCTCTCCAATCAGGAAGAGGTGAGATGGATGCGAGGAAATCAACTATGATGTTGACCTCACCTGACAAGGGCACCCTTCCCACGCAGATACGACATGATAAACAACAAATACAATTTCAGTTACATACTATTTCAGTTCCAGAAATTAAGCATTTTATGTTATATTTTTAAAAATGTACAATATTGGTAAATACCTGTAAACTATAGACTTAAAAACAGTTATAATAACTAGCATTTTTGCCTGTTTTTAGCAAAACACATATTTCTCTGCCTTTTCTAATCCATGTTAAACATTCAAAGGACAGTACATAACTTGACATTTAATGACACGGTTGGCTAATTTCAATAAGCTCAATGGTCACTGATACTAGCGATACTTCAAATTGCAAGACAAAGTACATATTCTAGAATTATATCCCGCAATCATAGTGAACATACTATTTGTCAGGTTTAAGTCCAATAAGGTAAAGATGGCATTTCCTTCTGACAGATGAGGAAACTGAGGCTTAAAAAAGCCAAGTGACTTCTCTGAGGTCACTGAGTTAATAAGAGACAGAGCCAAGACCACAGTTCTTGTAATATGAGTCCAGCTATCCTTCCGGTGTAGGTACTGCAACAAGTCCACAGTTATTTCTGCCTAATAAGATGCCAGAAGTGGACACTTTCTGTCTCAGTTTTAGGAGAGGTCACAAAAGCTGAGAACAACACAGAAGTGACAAGTATCCCCATATTCCACAGTGAAGAGCTGGACCACGAGTGCGGGACTTGGGATATTAGTGATCTAAACCTACGTGGTGACTTTTGGCCTATCATCATCTTCCAGGGAAAGTAAGAGGTTGGAGGCTGAACAAATGAGCAGAAAGACTTTCTTTTTGGAGGAATTTGTAGGAATGTTGTGGCATTTCCTCTCCTTACATCTCGTACAAGAGAGGAGGGATGTGATCCCCTCTCTGTCTGGTTGAGTGAGAATCATCAGAGGGACCGCTCCTAGAGATTGACCCGTGCCTCTTAGAGGTTACAGGGGAAGTTGAGACTGACACTGGACTGCAGCTTGGAAAATTCTAAAGGTAACAGGCTACATGGCTGGCATTCTGGCTAGGGACATAGAAAGTAGAGAGGGTTATACTCCCAGCAATGATGAGTCAAAAGGACATATTCCCAGCTGATCAAACGTGAAACCCTTGGTAGTGAACAAGACTGGGTTTATTTTAGTTTGCCCAAATATAGATAACAGACAAATTTCTGAGGGCTGAAACAAGAATCATACATGGCAACCTAAATGAAGTGCATCATCTCTAAGCATCTCTGTAATAATGAGAGAAACCGACATCTTAGATTAGCTTCCTAAGTATCTCACAAGAAAAGTCAGATCAGAACATCCACCAACCGCAGAAAGCACTGACACCAGAGAACATCGGTACCAAAAGTTCTTCCCCATCTCCAAGTCTCTTCCCTTTCCAAACTCCAGCCTCAGATTAGAAACCAGGAAACACCGAGCAGGGGAGAGGAGAAATGGAAGTGGGAAAAGAGAAAAAGCTGAACACAAACCCCACTCTGCCTCATCGCAGCTTCTAGCCTGAAATAGGACTGAGTTGTAAGAGGAAAGAAAATGAAATTTAAATGAAAACGAGGAATTGGAAAATTATACTGGAATGGCCATTTAATTTCTGAAATTAGCTTTTTATTGGAAGTAAAGGAGCCTGAAAAACATTTATATTATCTAACAGTAATTGAAGAAGTTGCGGGACTTGCATGAGATTCATCCAAACGGAAGGACAACACAGCCCACTGTGGGACATGAGGAGAAAGGAGTAGTTCCTTTACGAGTGCAACCCACTTGGCACTGCTCTTCAATGTACTGGTACCGCACACCACCACACTAACCGTAATAATAACCACCACCAGCTCGTACTTGACTAAATTACCTCCAACTGGGATACATGTAGTAACCGTACTTCTGTTTGCATTCAGTAATGAAGTGAAAGAACTAAAGTGTGGGGATTACAAAGACTTCGGTTCAAATCTTGGTACTTGCTTGTTCTAGTTTTCGTAGTTTTTGATCCATTCACGTAAATGTTTTCATTCTCAGTTTCTTAATGTATAAATAAGATAAAGATGCTTTCCTTTAACATAGTTTTTCTCAACCAAATACGATTTTGTCTCACAGAGGATATCTGGCAATATCAGGAGACATTTTTAGTTGTTGTAACTGGTAGGTGTTACTGGCATCTAGCAGGTAAAAGCCAGGGATATTGTTCTACATCCTACAGTGCACAGGACAGTCCCCCACAGCAAAGAATTATCTGACACCAAAATCAATGCTGCTGAGGTTGAGAGAACCTGCTTTTAAGCAATGCCTATTAGAATTATAAAATATTAAAATGTCAACCTCAAGATTTGACACAGAAGAGACACTTAATGAAGGCTATGTTACCCTTAGGATGGGTCTGACTGCAAGTAATGGAAAATCCACCTTGAACTGGCTTAAAAGAATAAGAAAAATTATTAGTTGGCATAAGAGGAAGCTGTGGTGAGGATGGGTTCTGCACTCAGGGGTATTATCATGGACCCAAGTTTTCCAACTCTCCTCAAGTGCACAGTGCTAAGTTTTACTCTAAGTCTGGTCCTTCTCACCATGTAGATGGCAGTGAATTTAAAGCTACATGTTTTGGGGTTCATATCTAGGACTCAGTTCTTTCTTAAATACAAGAATATACTGTCCCAAATGTGCACAGCAAACCTGTCCTCAACTTGCACTGACCCATCCAAGCCTAGCCTGAACCATTCCTGACATCCCACTCAAGGCAGAAAGATCAAATCTGTTTGGCTTAGGATGGCCAGATGGGGTATAATGGAGTGGGAGTGCAGAGTGGGCAGAAAAACCACACTCTCCAGAATTGCTAATTAGCATCATCATCATTTTCATCCTTCTGTATTTATAGACATGGACACCTTAAAACCCTAATCTATATGCTTAAGAAACAGGATCACAGTAAAGAGTAAGAAAATGATCACTGATATCATGAGGTTGTGTTTTCTCCAGAGCAAGTATAAAGTAAAAGAGGATATGATTTAGGAAATAAATTGGTTTGACAAAAAACAAAGGTTGAAAGAATGAGGGAGACAATAGAACTCAGAAAAGTCATTTCATCAGAACAAAGATTCCCTTGAGGACTGTGACTTGAAGAAGGGAAGTTAGAAAGAAAACCGAGCAGGAACCAGGGAGAATTGTAAAATCATTTGTTTCTGAAAGAACAGTCTCCACCTGCAAATTAAGGGCAAATGTGAGATATGATCTGAGGTGCTTTTGTTAAAGGAGGAGGTTAATAAAGACCAGAGAGGCAGAACGGGAACTCTGCTCTTTGGTATGGAGCCTTAGAAAGCCATCCAGATTCCTGCGTTATAAACCTAATTTCAGCCCAAGAGAAAGTCAATTAAACATTCCACATGACTGGATCAGAGGAGAGAATGTTCTGTGACTCAGTACAGAGAAAGGACACAAGAAGAAAAATAAAATAATGTCAAAGATCTGGTCTTAGAAAAATTCCTTTTTGATTTTTAAGCAAACCATTTCAGCATGGTAACGAGGAGCCATTTATTTGGGGAAGGACTAGATTCAGGGGATGTTTCTCTTGCTTATTTTTCATTCTTTCCTTTTCATTATATTCTTTATATACAATTTCCTCAATCATGGGTGTGTTACTCATTCGTATGAGAATCCTGGAAATCTTTCTGCTTCTATATATCTTTCTCTACCAGTATTTCATATAACCCCATTAATAATCTATATTTTGGGAAAACTTGAGAAATATATGAGGATATACTGTTGAAGTGAAAAGTTCCAGAAAATCATGATGATTTTTAACATATTTGTCCAAAAAATCTAAAATACCAGTGTCCTCTGCATCTTAGAAAATAATAAAAGTGCATCTAATCTGAATTAAATTCCTATTAGAGTAAAACACCAATAGTTCACTATGGCAAAGGGAGAGATTTAATCTGAAACTGTTAACAGGAATAGTTTAGCAATAATAGAGACTATAGTTCAGCAACCATTTTTGTCTGATAATTATGTGTCAAGTATTATGTTCTTGGCTTTGCAGGTAGACAAATTAATAATATATTGATGCTGTCCTAGTAAAGCTCATGATTTAATGCAAAGCTTTGAGGAGAGGCATGGCCAAATTTATGTGGGCCACCAAAAAGAAAGAGAAACAAGCACCCATGTACATACTATCTAAAGAGAATGATAATAATGACTCTCAAGCCCCCTGATCCTCCCATTCCATATCCCATCCACATAAAGTAACCATGTTCTTGAGTCTTATGTTTTCCATTTCTATTATATCATTAATTTTGCCTGTTTATGCATTTAACTATAGTTCATTTTCACTGCCGCATAGTATTCCCCTGTATAAACATACCACAATTTACATATTCATTCTTCTGTCAGTGGACATTTAGATTATTTCTGACTTTTTTGTTATTACAAGAAATATAGCCATGAATATTCTTGTCTCTTCATCCACATTAAGAAGAGGTTCTCTGGAATTATATTCCTGTAGATGAAGTTATCAGGTTATAAGGTATGCACATATTCAAATTTACAAGGTAATGACCAGTTGTTTCACAAAGAGATTGTGCCAATTTACCTCTTGCCAGCAGGTAAAATTGCAAATGTTCTATACACTCCAACAACTTGATTTATGGATGTTTAGGATAGATTTCAAATAACATCTCATTTTGTTTTTAATTCATATTTCCCTAATTACCAGTAATATTGAATTTATTTTTATAGATATTAACCATTCTTATTTCCTCTTCTGGGAAATATCTGTTTATGCCTTTTGCCCTTTTAGAAGATGATTCTGGAGATTTTTGTTTGTGTATAGGAGATTTTTTCACACATCCTCAATACTAATCCTTTGTCAGTTACATGTGTCACATATATCTTCATGTTTATGTTAATAAAGACAAGTTTACGGCTTATCTTTGTATTTTATGAAATGCTTAGATTAAAAAGTCTTAATTTTACAGGAGTCAAATTTCTCAATATTCTTCTGTATGGCTGGCACATTTTTCTTTACTGTTTACTGCTAATGTATTGCTTAAATATTTTCCTTTATATCATAAAAATCCTCTCATTATATACTTCAGAAATTTTAAAAGATTTTTTTGCACACTTAAATCTTTACCCCAACTGGAATTGATTTGAGATTACTGTAGTCACAAATTTCAAATATTTTCACATGCGTAATCAATTCTTCCCAAAGCATTATTAATAATTCATTCTTTCCCCTACTGATCTGCAAAGACACCTCTATCATACAGTTTTCATATTTGCATGGGTTTGTTTGTAGATCTCTATTTTTTTCATTGGACTCTTTCTTGAATATCTCAGTGCTAACGCCACATTGTCTTAATTGCTAAAGTTATATGATAATTGTTGCTATTTGGTTTAGCCAAGACCTAAACTTGTTCATTTTTTTCAGTGTGCCCTGGCTCTTCTAGATCCTTTCGATTCTATATTAATTTTATAATTGTCAAGTTTCATAACAAAACCTATTATAATTTTGTTTGGAATGATATTTAATCTACAGATCAATTTTTAGGCAAGTAAATAGGAATAAAACTAACACAAAATTCAAAATATTTTTCTTGGAGAAAATTGTAATTGTAGGAGAATTTTTTAATCCTATGTTGAAAGACATTAGATGATATACAAAAAAATAGTGCAATATACCTGGTTTATAGATAAGAGTGTTTTGACATATATTAGATTCTCTCAAGCTATCCTTTATGTTTCTCAATACCTTCTGCATATTCCTCATCTCTACTTCCATTCTTTTGTGTAATTTCTTCAGTTCTCTCTTCAGCCTCACCAATGCTTTCTTTGATTGTGTCTAATCTGCTGTTGATTTGATTATTCACTTGAACATTATTTTTCACTTCCTGAAGTTTCATTTGGTTCTTTTACTAATCTGTTTGGCTCCCTTTCATAGTCTCTTATTCTTAAGCATTCTTTTGATTTATATATATATATATGCATGTGTGTGTATATATGTATGTATATATACACACACATACATATATAGACATGTATATATATATATACACACACACACACACAGTTTTTACTTAAATACTACTTATATATATATATATACATATATACTGGTTTGACAGATATATACATACATACACACACACACAGTTTTTAGATTCTGACATTATTCTAAAATCTGAGAACACTGAGAGTCTGATTTTTTTTCTATTCTGCTTGTTCTTATTGTCTCATTCATAATACTTTTTTTCCTCATATAATTTCTGATGTTTTATTGTGAGTTTATGTTAATAAAACCTTATCTGTGAAATTATTTGAGTCCTGTTTTAAAGGATAGTTTCATTAGAGAGAAACTATGATTACTTCTGCCAGTTGTCTGTAAGCATTATCAAGCAGGAACTAATTTGAAAATAATTTACAGCATAAGATTGCTTGGTACCAGAAGTGTGTTAAATTCAGGTCACAAATCTATTCTATATAAGATAGCCAGTTTGAGGTTTTGAGTTTTCAGGAGACTATCTATCTATCTATCTACACATCTCCCATAGCCCCAGTGCTAAAGTCAAGGCAGAAAAGTTTACATGTTCTTTTCCTTCTACGTAGAGCATCTTTTCCTACCTCTCTCATTCACTATGCATGTCACCCTCCAGGACTTTGGCTTTAGACGGACATCTCCTATGAGTAACTCCATCTTATACATGTCCTGGCTTTGTCTCCTGTCCCCTGCACCATATGTACCCATCCAAAAAATGGAAGCTCAAAATCTCCCCAAGAGCAACTAACAGGTTTACAGGTTGCTTACCTCTCGAGGTTCCTATTTTTACTTCATTTTTATATTTCAATCAGTATCCATTAGTTTTCTGCAAGTTTTATGTGTGTGTGTGTGTATTTCATATTTAACCAGCATTTTTTTTCTTGTTTACACTAGGATGTTTGTTCTGGATATCTGATCTTCCCTTCTGACAGAAACTCATAAACAAAATTTAAATATATATTTCCAATTATTTCTCTTTTTGAGTAATTTTCAGAATTGAGCCATCAAATTATAGGTCATCATTAAATAAATGTGAAAGTGAAATAAAAATGCATCTTGTGTTTTACTCTTGATAACTATAACACAGTGAACTACTAATACTTTCATAAAAGCTATATTGCTATTACGTTGTTACTCTAAATACATTTGCATTGATAGGAAACCCTCTAATGAGTACATATTTGACAGAATATAACCACACTAGCCATTTCAAAAAAATTCAGAAAATTTATGCTAAATGCTTTCTAAGACTTGGCCCTGAGGTAATTTTCATAACCCATGATGCAAAAATAAGCCGTTAACGAAACTTCATTAATTCGAGGTCTTTTCAAAATGTTTGTAACTAAGGCTCTTGGTCAGGATCTAGAATTATTTCATACTGATGTCAACACTAATGTATTGATACTTCCACGCAGTTTCAAATTGGAGCACAGAAATTACTCATCTAATGTATTTATATCATTGCTTTAAAAATGCTTTGCCTAAAAACAATCCTGATCTTTAAGAGTTGTAAATTATGCAATGTATTATTTTTTAAAAACAACAACTACGTATTCTCAAACAATATTTGAGTTTAAAATAGATAATCATTTACATGTAACACTTCAATTAATCTATTCCCAGAGGGAGAAATCTGAACTCAGATCCTGGCTTTCAATATTATGGTATTTTTGTATTGCTTTTTGTTTCTTTAGTCATTGTTATTTTTCTTTAGGTATGTTTACATATTAGGATAGGGTCACTTATTAGGCCAGAATACATTATATTTTTCTTTACATCTTTATATTGGGGTAAATGTAACATCTTTATATTTAGGTAAAATTGAGAGAAATCTATTTTTTTTAATTTTGATTGATTGACTGATCGATTGCTGAGGAAGATTCCGAGCTAACATCTATTGCCAATCTCCCTCTATTTTGTATGTGAGCTACCATCACAGCACGGCCACTGACAGAGGAATGGTAAAGGTCTGCTCGCGGAAGTGAACCCCGGTGGCCGCCAAAGGGAAGTGTGCTGAACTTAACCACTAGGTCACCAGGACTGGCCCCAAATCTATTTTTGCAATATTTCTAAAATAAAGCTGAAATACACTTATATTCTCCTGTACCTTTCCCATTATATAACTTGGATTTCATGGCTACATATTCCTAAAATTATACTTAAATTACAAACAAGTACAAAGTAAATAAAGATGGATGGTGTAAAGTCACATTCTTCACAGACAAAAGGAAAGTCAACATAGTTAATGCTATAAAAAGACTGGTAGGTGAGATTTTTAATAGGCATAAAACACTTTTACACATTTTGGGAGCTATTGAAGGCAAATATGAGAAATGGAATTCATAAATGGGAAAATCAATACATGGAGTATTTTCTTATTAATACATTTATGAAACAATGTGAAAAATGAAAAGTAATGTCAAGTTCTAGTCCTCAGAAACCCAATGGGATTCCATTTCTGGGTCCAAAAATACACAAGAGGAGTCTAGATCATCTCAGTTAACAAATAAGCAAAGAAGACTACTGAAGTCTAATGAAAAGGACTTAAGAAGCAACAAAAGGAGCTTTTACTAGCCAAATCTGGGTAATTAAAGCATAGTGTACTCAACAGGCAATCAATCCAACCAATAAAAAACACACTGATTATGTCAGGAGGATGCTAGGAAATCAAAATATTTTGAAAACTTGTATATAATTAAAGGAAAAGAATCAAGCTTCTACCTTGCTTTTCCTCTACAGGAACTGTACCTAAGTGGAACAGTCGATGACAGTTTTAATTTCTAGAAGATTTTCAGCTAATAGAAGAAGAAAGAATGATAAATCTAGAATACCACCACTTTGCAAACCCTAATGAAATAATGGATCTCAATGACAATCAACAAATGATTAGTGAACAGCTGAAGGATGATAGTACAACAGATGTGGCAAGTTCACAATAATTGAGAGCTCATATCTGAGAGAAACCCAGACATCATGTACCTCCTAACAAAAAAACAATTGGATACACAACACAATCAATGAAAAATACTGGTAGAAAAATGGGGATTTAAATCTTATTCAGCCTCTATATCTAAGAACAAGTCTATAGGAAATACAGTCAACAGAAAAATATGTGAAAAAGTTAGCAGTCAGCAAAATCCATAATGTGGGGATCTATAAAGAACAAACCAGCATACATCTTCAATTAATTCATTACAAGGAGGAAAAAAGGGAATGAGAATTCACAGATTGGAAGATGAAACATAAACTAATTGCAATTTATTTTTTGAGGAAGAGTGACGCTGTGCTAACACCAATTGCCAATCTTCCTCTTTTTCTTTTTTCTCCCCCAACCCCCCAGTATACACTTGTATATCATAATTGTAGAGTTGTAGCTCTTCTATGTGGGATGCTGTCTCAGCATGGCTTGATGAATGATGAGTTGGTCCGTGCCCAGTATCCAAACTGGCAAACCCGGGGCAGCCAAAGTGGAATATGCACACTTAACTGCTATGCCACTGGGCCAGCCCCACTAAGTGAAATTTGAGGAATTCATTTGGATCTTGATTAGAAGAAACCAATTATGAAAGAAGCTTATGAAGCAAATATGGAAATGTGAACACTGATTGGATATTTGATTATATAAAGAAAGTAATGGTAATATTTTTTGGTGTGACAATAGTGATGCGAATTTGTTAAAACAAAACATCTTTAATCTTTAACAATGCATCTCAAACATTTACTGATGATATAATATGGTGTTAGGGTTTGTTTTAAAATAACTTGAGGTTTTAGAAAGAGATTAGGTGGATGAATGAAGTAAGATTAGCCATTTGTTGATAATTATTGAAGGTAGGTAATGTGTATTTAGGGGTTTATTATACTGTTCTATTTTTTGGTTTGTTTGTTCTTTTGGTGAGGAAGATTGGCCCTGAGCTCACATCTGTGCCAATCTTCCTCTACTTTGTATATGGGGTGCTGCCACAGCATGGCCTGACAAACGGTGTGCAGGTCCATGCCCGGGTTTTGAACTTGCGAACCCCAGGCCACGGAAGTGGAGTACGCAAACTTAACCTCTATGCCACCAGGGCTGGCCTCTATACTGTTCTATTATTTTAAATTTATGTTTGAAGTTTCCTGTAGTAAAAATATTTAAAATGGCACGTAATATGATCCCTATTAGGGATGTTTACCCCCAAAATGACAATTCCATTCATAGTGAAAAACAAGTACTAATATGAAATGCTCTACTATCCAATTCTGTACTTAACAGCCTTTTTTGATATCAAAAATTGCTTTCAATAATTTGGTAACTGTACAATTTGTATTGGTATTTATATATGTCATCTTATTTAATGCTCAAAACAGTTAACATATGTGATATTTAAACATTAGCGGATATTTAGTTTTTGAATACGTATAAATTTGGTGACTAGCCACCAAAATTAGTCATTGAAGGCTCAGGAAACTTTTCTGTAGAGGGACAGACAGGTTATATTTTAGGCTTTGTGGCAATACAAGCTCTGTCAAACTACTCAACTCCTCTAATGTAGCACAGAAACAGCCATAGAAGATAGGCAAATGAATGGGCATGATCATGTTGCAATAGAACAAGCAGGGGACTGCATTTGGCGGGTGCTCTGTAGTTTGCCACCCCTGACAATTATTAGTTCAATCAGTATGGTGTTGACAAAAGATTAGGAAATAGATAAGAAGAGGAAGTCCAGAAGTAGATCGTAATATACATGAAAACAGAATAAATGGCAAGCGTGGTATTTTAATTCAGTGAGAAAAGGGTGATGAATTTCATCATTTTAATAAATAATGGTGACGTACCTAATATCCATATAGAAAAGTCACTTGAGACCCTTAACTACATTATTTATAAAAGTATACACATATTTAGCTAAATATTTAAATATAGACAACAAAGATGTATTATCATCATCAAACTTGCTAAGACACTAGAACTTAATGATTCCAACCACTGAAAAGAAAGGATCATTATGTAACATGATAGAGGTGTAGTTACTGCTATAATGGTAACCATATCACAGTATATACATGTGTCAAATTAACATGTACACCTTAAATTTGCACAATGTTATACGTCAAATATATTTCAATAAAAATGTTTAAATGTGCAAAGTAGAGCAATAATAGTCTTAGAAAAACTTTACACAATCACTTACATTCACCATTTTGGGAAGAGTTCCTAACCAACACAGAAAACTTAGAGGAAAAGGACATATTTGACTACATGAAAATTAAAACTTTTATGTAGCAAAATGTTTCATAAACAACGTTAATAGACAAATGATATACTTGAGCTAATATCTGCAAAGTAGGTGGCAGGGAGTACCTAAAATTTAATAGAGAAGACAATCCAACAGCAATATAGGAAAGGAAATAGGCAGTGGAGAATGCCTGTGGCCTCCTAATGTAAATTCTTGCTTTCTTCCCTAGTAAAAGAAACCTGCTTTCAAGCCAGGTATTCTGCCAAAAATGTAAAATACTACATTTCACAAACTATGTTGTAACTACATGAAGCAGCACCTACCTTCTAGCCAATGTGATATAGGCAGGAAAAACTAATACAAGCATTTAAGGAAGATTTATTTCTTCTCTTTCTGCTTCTGGGTGTCTAGAATGTAGATTTAATGGCTGAAGTTCCAGCCCATGACAGAGGACCAAGTAGAACACGCTAAGCACGCAGAGCACAGAGTGGACCCGAAAGCCAGGTCACAGCAGAAAGCCACCAACAGTTGCACAGCCTCCCTCTAGATCTCTTTTATAACAACGAGAATCAATTTTCTATATGGTTCAAGTTACTATTATTTTGAGTGTTTCATTTAATGCAGCTGAGTCTAGCTCTAATCAACAAGAAAACAATTTATATAAAAGTAATATTAACAGCCAATAAACACATGAAAAGATACTCAAACACAAATTAAATTATTAGATAGTGAGATATTAGATAACATTGAGAGATATTAGATAACATCCTTTAGACTGATAAAAATTTAAACAATGGATAATAACAGCAGATGGCCTGGAGATGAGGGGAGGCTCACACACTGCCAGAGGATTGCGAATTTTGATAGCCTTCTTAGAAAACAAATGGATAATACAAACAGAATCTTTGACCCAAAAAGTCCTCTCCTGGGACTCCCCCATTTAGGGAAAAAAAAGAATTTAAAGATTTAAGGGTAAAGTACAGGATCTTTGTTATACTATGTAGTAGTAAAAAGCAACAGAAACAATGTAAGTGATACCAATAAGTGATATCAGTGAGCATATGGATGAATAAATTATTATCAGCTTTATTCTGAAGGGATTAAAAGAAATAAATTGGAGGTATACTAATTGACATGGCAGGATTTCCACGAGGGATGCTTAAATAATGAGTACGGATGCTTTGAGCCTAGGTTTCTACAAGCTGACAGTGATAACATACATGAATAAGTGTGACTTTGGGTGTGTTTGATAGATATGAAAACATTTGTACTGCAAAATACTGAAAAAAAAGATACATGTGTAGACTATACAAAGATCACTTACTATAAATATGTAAACTCTACATATATCATATATATGATATATGAGTATAACAAGTCATATGATATTATAAGCACATTGTCATGGAGTAGACACAGAGTCTGATGTGGATAAAGAGGAGTAGAGCTAAGGAAAGAGGAAATAGAGAAAAACAGTGTATTACCCATTGGAAAAAGAGTCTATCCAATGGCTTATATGATCCTATCATTTCATGTCTGTGGCTGTGAGTGAATGATGTAGGAATAATCACCAAAATACTAATGGCTATTTCAGAATGATTACAAAATGCATTTTATGATGCAAAATAATATGTATTATTGTTATGTAAGGTCTTTAACCTCAAATTGTATTAGTTTCATTCTTAAACAATTAAAAAAAATTACCTTAGTCACCTCAAGAATTTTCACAATCTACAACAGGATATCTGAGAACTGGCAGCTATGATGACACCAGTATTTATGTGACATTAGAATCTCTGCAGTCTCCAAGAAAGCAACTGAGGCCACAGCCGCTGCTTACAGCAGTGTGTTACACTGTTCTGCTTTTAGTTTTGTATTATTTATTTATTTTTACATTTGAACCAAATAGATTTTAAAGCTCATTTGCAATTATATTAGTTAATTTATAAGAAAAATTGTGACTCTCCTTTTGGAAAAGGATACATTTTAATACTTTAAAATACTTCTAGAAACAAACAGGTGAACTAGTCAAGCCACATAATAACTTTTCCTTATAATTAATAGATGATGCATACAGCTGACTGCCCTCATACATCACTTCAAGAATGTTTATCTCATGTGTATCCTTCACCCTTGAAGAGCATTTGAATCACGAGCAGACAGAAGCCAGAAACCTAATTACTTACAATAAGCTTATTTCTCCAGAGAGGTATCATATATTCCAGCTAACATAATAGGTATCTTCTTTATTTCCTCTCCCAAAATAATTTTAGAAAGATACTTATTCCCTGTTGTCTACATAACTGAGAAACAAATAGGAAAGTGGCATGATCCTTCTCACTTCATGGTGGCTACCAGATTTGAAGATCAGTCAAGAGAGTGAGTTGTTAGAAAGAACCTTATCTTAAATATTGACAACAGATAAGAGTGGAAAGACTATTTGCAAACCTAGGAAACAAGCTCACAAGTTAATAATAAATTCCTTTAAAAAAATAGTACAAAGGATAAGAAACACCCTAGCAACTGACAAAATGGGTGACAATATATTGTGGACACAAGGATCAGGACGACAATGCCAAGCACAACAATGTCTAGAAAATGGAGGTGAAATTCCCCGTGGAGGCTGGTGCAAGCAATATAGTACCAGATGTAAAGGACTAAGATGAGACAATGGGGCAGGGGCAAAGGGAAATCATGTGGCTGCTCTGGAGGCTGTAAATAATTCTCCAAACTACAGCTCAGCTGTTGACATCAAAACATGGCCTCTATATACAGAGAATAAGAGAACACTTTTCACTTAAATTTAAAGAAATACAATCCGATAGCCATTTGGAAAGGTCTATTGTGGCCACTGTTGACCCACAGACTTCTTTTTTAAATTTTATTGTCCTTCATCAACTTCTGGTGGAGACATGATCTCCTTGAATCTAGAATATAGAAGATTATATTCCCAGGTAGAAAGTTCCAGGGTAAATAATGGGGCTGGCTAGATTGGAAGGATAAGCAAATCAGACACAGATTTTTGAGAACTTCTCTTTCCTTATGCTCTACTTCAGGTTGTTTGCATAAGCATTAAGTCCTATTAAAAGAAAAATTCCTCCAAAAGAGTCTCACTAAAAAGATAAAAAGTTAAGCCATTTCCCCCAGTCATACTTATACAATAAGGATTTTAGGAAACAATTCAACCCTAAAATAAGCCTGGCCCTTTGACAGATAGCGCCAGCTAGGTGGCAATACCTTGCAGGTCTGGGGCAAAGTTCTCCAGGAGGCTGTATATGCTCCTAATCAGTGTTCGATATATGGTGTGGTTTCTCTAATAGCCAGGATTCATAGGTCCAGGAATCCAGGGTGGGAAATGGGAGTGGCACCCCTCAGTATTACCCCTAGTGGCCCACTAGCAAAATTTTTGATTCCTGATCCCATGACTTTATTCTCTGCTGGCCTAGTTCCAGAGAGAAGAACACGTCTACCTGGAGACACAGCAGTGATTCCATCGAACTGGAAGTTAAGTCTGCCACCCAGACACTTCCGGCTCCTCCTGGCTCTGAATTAATAAGCAAGGAAGGGAGTTACAATGTTAGTTGGGGTGATGGGTCCTGATTTCCAAGGAGGAATTGGACTGCTACTCCACAATGGAGGTTAAGGAAGAGGATGTCAGGAATACAGGAGATCCTTTATGATGTCTGTTAGTTTTACCATATCCTGTGATTAAGGTCAATGGAAAACTAAAACAACCCCATCCAGGCAGGACTACTGATGGCCCAGACTCTTCAAGATGAAGGTTTGGATCTTTTCCCCACCAGGGCAAAGAACCACGACCAGCTGAGGCGCTTGCCGAAGGCAAAGGGAGTCCAGAATGGGTAGTAGAAGAAAGTAGTTATAAAAACCAGCTATGACCATGTGACTTGTTACAGAAAGGAGGACTGTAACTGTCACGATTATTTCTTCTTTATTGTGTTATGAATATGTTTGTGTGTATATATACATATATTAAGCAAACATCTTTTTTTTATTTCCTCTCTTATTCCCTTATCACATAACGTTAAGATGTATTGACTTTATATCTGTATTTAAATATTGCTAATTTTACATCACAGTATTTAAGTCACAGGATAGCAGAAGAGTAAACATCATTCAAGGACTCTACCTCCTCTTCTGGGGAAGGGATTAGTGTGTTTTCAGTTGTATGCAGGATAGTTGTATCATGTTAGGTGGAATTATGACCTTGTAATTGTTTTTATTTGGAGATTAAGTATGGTTTAAGGAGATATGTATAGGTGTCAAGTTGACAAGGGGTGGACTTTTGATGGTTAATTTTATGCGTCAACTTGACTCGGCTGAGGGATGCTCAGACACCTGGTAAAACAGTTTTTTGGGGTACATCTGTGAGGTTGTTTCCTCATGAGATTAGCGTTTGAATTGGTGAACTGAGTAAAGCAGCTGGCCCTCCCCAATGTGCATGGACAACATCCAATCCACTGAGAGCCAGAATAGAATGAAAAGGTGAAGGAAGGACAAATTCCATCTCTCTGCTTGAGCTGAGACATCCATCTTCTCCTATCTCAGACACTGGTGTTCCTGGTTCTTGGACTTTTAGACTCAGATCAGGATTTACACCATCAGCCCCCCCAATTCTCAGGCCTTTGGACACAGACTGAATTACACCAGCAGCTTTCCTGGTCCTCCAGCTTGAAGTCAGTAGATTGTGGGACTTCTCAGCTTCCATAAACAGGTGAACCAATTCTTATAATAAATCTCCTCTTATATATATATCTCTGTATATATCCAATTGCTTTTGTTTCTCTGAATAACCCTGACTGATACAGAGTCGAACCTTAAATCAG
The DNA here is from genome assembly GCA_031878705.1 of Tapirus indicus. Classification (NCBI taxonomy): domain Eukaryota; kingdom Metazoa; phylum Chordata; class Mammalia; order Perissodactyla; family Tapiridae; genus Tapirus; species Tapirus indicus. The sequence continues at coordinate 8,557,850 of CM062918.1, forward strand.
ACTGGCCCCATGACATCAAAAATCAGAGCTTTAATGGTTTAATGTACCATGACATCCAGCAGACTGGAAATTGTTTCTAATCATGAACAAGTAAGTACTTTTGTAGACTAGTTTAAGGAGCACAAAAATTACCTCGGATTCACTTAAACAGAATCTCATCATGGCTATCTGAAACATTTGGATGCCGGCTTCTAGGAAGAATCTCCTAATATGACAAGGGGTGCTGGACCTTATATGTGCCTTAGTTGGACAGGTGGAGGACAAAAGAAATGACTTTTCATGAAGAGGAAGCTTTTCAACCACAGCATTAAGGTGAAAAGAAAGCTTCCTCCAGTTCAAGTGATACCAATCTTCCTCTGAATACCAAGATACACTGATTACAATCTCAACCAGAAATACATGACCCTGTAGGCCAACTTGGTGCCAAAATGCCTTCTAAAATACCTCTTCTCAATGTGACGAATGCACCTCAGAACCCTGTGCTACAAGGCCCAATCATGAGTTACACAGCTTTGGAACTGAACATGTCTGATGCCCCATTTTCCCACATCCATGTGAATCATCTACTGCCAGACTTTAATGACCACATGTAGATGGCTGAGTAAATAAGTTTTGTTAATACAGTAAACATAAATCAGATTGATAGGAAGAAGTCACTTCCTTTTACCTGGAAACAATGAAGATCTTTAAAATAATGTGAATTGTTCTGAATTCCAAGAAATTCATAATTATGGGATCCATCTAGTTCCAGTAGGAAAAAGGAATTAAATATTTGGCTGGTTCCTAGGAGAGTCAAATCTGGAAATCCTGCGCTTCCCATATATAATGAAAGATAAAAAAGATATTCAGTCCCTTAGGACCCTGGAGAATGAAGCAATGCCATCTTCAACACTTAGGCTAACTATAAACACAGGCAAATACCAAAAGGGAAAGAAAAATGAATGTTTGCCCCTGCACGAGAATGCAGTCCTCATATATTAAAATATTAAAAAGATGTGCATTCCTTTCTGGCCTGGGGAATGGAACAGTATCAATCATCCACATTTAAGTAACTCAGGTGTAAACAAAAGGGGGTTACAGTTTCAGTTCAGGTCTCTTCCTTTTTTCCTGCTTCAGAGAGAAGACTTGAATTTGAGCAGAAGAGAAAGCACTTCAGAAGGACACTCCACATTGACACACTAAGGTTTAATTCAGGTAAGAGTTGCGTATTCTGAAAAGTCAAAGAGGGACTTAGATATTGTTTGCAGTGTTTACTGTGAAGTAGAGGAAATGTACCTCTCATTTTAATTAAGAAACCAGGAGGTCAAAGTCCTCCAAAGAGATGTGATAAAGGGAAGAAAAAAAAAAATCACGATAATGCTGATAAAACACTTTGACATCTATTGTACCACCTGGCAGTAATATGTTTGCAAAAGAAGGTGTGCTGATTTCCAAAGGCTTTTACCATGAAATGATCACCAAATTAAATGGGGGCATTTACTCTGGGAAATGTGCACAGTATTCTAGACAAGTATTTATAAATAGTCATTCTCCCAAAGGAAAGACAACAAGGAGCAAAAACTGCTGTGTGTTGCAGACCTTTTATAAAAGAAAACACTAGCTGGGAGACAGCACTGTCACTGTCATTGCTCTGAAGGCCATCCTGTTTAATGGAAGAAATGTACTGAAAAAGAAAACTGAGAAAACTGGTCAAACAGACTGTAATAATTAATGCAATTTTTTTTACAGGCAGACAAAATGTTTTCATTTCATGGGCCTGGAGAATAATTCGATTGTTCAGGGGGAAAAAGGGGGAAATTCCAATGCCAGTTTGTAGACAAGTTTTCTTCCAAGAAGGAGTCATTTTTGAGGCAACAATTAATTATACTAAATTCCTCATCATAATATAAGCACATGGTGTATAAATCAGAACTCTTATCAAATATCACTACCCATTATCCACATTAAAATGATTGGAAAAAATTAAACTAATTAATTTTTAAATTCCTAATTAAACAACTATATTCCATTTGTAGATAAATATAGACATCATCCTCAGCCTTTGATGGCTACACTGCAGTTTTAAAATATTCCTAATTTTTAAATCTGGACTTTCATTTCTTTCTTCTTTAAGTCTTACCAGGAGATCTAAAAGGATCTTTCAATAATTAAGTCTCCAGACACTGGAATTTGACAGTGGTACAAGAGTACCACGGTTTGAAAAGACAACTGGCTTATTTAGAGACTACAAAAATATATTTTGAACTATTTTAGCTGGGAGAAGGGGCTGTTTCACCAAATTCTTTCTCCCTCTCAACTGAGAGATAGAAAATATATACATTTAAGTAGTATTGTGTTTCCACTTGTCTCCAATGAGTACTGTGAAAATTAATGTGATTATGCACAAAACACATTGAGCCCTTGAGTAGAAGCTGTCTATTTATAACCAGAATTCTAGTAAGTATACATGCACTGTGCCAGTTTTTCATATTGATTTAATTTAGAAGTGTGGACTGTACATGAGGTGGCTGATTTACTGTTTAATCATTCTCCTGCCAGCCCTCCTCCCTCCCAACTCTATCCTCCTCCTTATAAGTCACTTCGCCACTTTGCCACCTTCACTTCCAGGTGCCTCTAATCTCTCCTCTGATTGTCTGCCATCCTTCTTGTGAGCTACACCTGGAACTCTTACTCTGTAACGTTCATTTGAATCAATTCAGTCTCTTTGGGGGACATTTCAAATTAATTGAATCCTTTTTATCACCTTCCTTCTCCACTATTTTTCTTTACAGAAACTTGGCATTTCCTAAACGTCAACAGCCAGGTGCTTATTACGAAAAGGCCATATTGTCTCTCCTGGCTCCTGATTATGTGAGAGAAGGTAGGAAGTGCATGCTTCTTGCTAGCCAGGTCACTTCTCACTTAAAATAGTGGCAGTAGAATGGAAAGAACACAGACTCCCTGCATGCATCACTTTGAGCAAGTTACTTCACTTCTCTGAGCCATGGTGTCTTCATTTGTAAAACAGACAAAACTTCAATTTTTCTAGGCTTCACTGACTCGTGTTTACAGATGCAGTCATGTTAATAATAATTACGAAGATTTCATTTAAATTCTCCCTTATCTGCTCACACAGCATCTTTATCCATCTATCAAATCAGTATAGACTGGTCATAGTAAGTCTTACATCCACTCGTGGGCAAGTCTGTTCTCCCTGACATTGCCACTGCTCAACTAGGTTCTGCTTCAGTTAACTGCTTGGCCAGGCACCACCTGCTTTAAAGTGGGGAGCTTGTTAAATGCAGTTTCTGAATCAGTAGATCTGGGTTGGGGCTTGAGGTTCTGCTTTTCTAAAATGCCCCCAGGCAATACTGATGCTGTTGGTCCTTGGGCCAAATCTGAGAGGTCACAGACTTTCAGATTAGTGTGATAAGCTCAACTTTTCCCTCTGGTGTCTATGATGCTCACACCACCACCCTGAACCTTCTCAGTAATGAATCTTCTTAGTATCTGTGTCAAAGGAGTTGAGGGAGTTTATCTTTCCATCGCATTTCTCTAAGTATTACACCATTTATTGCAACAGCCTTCCTCTGGCAATAGGACACAGATGGATCCTTGCAGCTGAACTGGGTATAGGTTCCATCTACCAAATCAGAAATTCTCATTTGATAGCTAATGGTGTTTGATGAACCCACCTTGCCCGGGCATCTTCTTTGTTTTAGAAGACCTTCTCTCCCAAGAGAATTCTTAATCCTCCTTATAAATTATTTTCTGTAAGGTCTGCCCGATAAGTTCATCATATGTTCTTGGCCTGAACTTCAGTAGTAGAAAATAGTTTAAATAGAAGATTAGCTCTCCCATGTTATCATAATTACTTTCAAGAGTTGTTATGTAGATAAAAAAGATATATACACTATGTGGTTCATAGTGTGTGTTCAATAAATGTTTATTCTTACTGTCCATCAATACTTAGTAAGCATTTGAATTTGTAAGTATCCAATAAAACATTTCCCTTAGCAGAGTCATAGTGCCTCAGTATCAGCTAGCTGATTACAAAATTTTAAAACGTATTTATTCACATATCCAGCAGATACATATTAAGTACCAAATAGGTATCTGGGATATACCAGGGGATAAATGAGATAAAAATCATTGCCCTCATGGAGCTAATGTTCTGGAGGGGAAATTAGGATCAAACAATCATTTTACCTTTTGTTACATTAACTATGGGCAAAGTTCTCACCTATAATAAACCTTTGGTATGTACACCTAAGCCCCTATCGTCAAAAACCACTGCCATCATCTTCACCACTACGAAGAACAAGAGAAGTCAATCATCTTATATTCTAATCCCACTGTTTTCTAAGAGATTTATGTTTCTGAATAAGTAATTTACCTTCTTGATTATAAGCCTCCTCATCTATAAATTATTGGCATTGTACTGTATTAGCTCTAAATCCCTTCCCAACACTGTTAATCTATGATATTATTATTATACCACTCTTTCCAAATTCTCAAAACTAGGATCCATTTTCTCCCTCCTTATATGTTTCTTTTCTATCCCACACTTGCAGACATCTATACTAACTTTAATAATCAGATTGTGGAGCCTCGTGCCATCCTGGTTTTAAGGAAACTTCTCTCCTTCAAGCCATTTATGGTAATATTCACTCCACATCAATCACCTGTGTCTTGCACAACCATGCTTTATAACTTGTTATTTCATACCATATCCTAATCCCAAAGTTTCAAACATATTTCACCCCCAGATCTCACAAAGTAACACATTTTCCTCTTTATATTGATCAGAAACTTCAAACTAAGGTGCTTCTCATTCACTCAACTCATTGGCTCATTTCTAACTACCTATATTTCCCCTAAAATAGATGGTCAGTCATTTCCATGAAATCCTTACTCTCCTCCATAGTTAGGCTCTGTGACACTATCAACAATAGTCACCAGTCCCTCTCTACATACACTGCTACTTCTCCACTCCTTCCCAAGCTGCAGAGAAGATGGAAAACGCTTCACCACCACACACCTATTCTACCAGAAATTTATGTGTCTAGCAGCAAACAGAATTTTCATGTTGTTTTAAAAGTTCTTTAGTAATGTTTCACCAATTACTTTTCTCCTGATCTGTAAATCCTCTCCTTCTTTTTCTCCTTCTCGACAGATATTCTTTCCTCCTAGTCTCCTAACATGAAGAGTCCACTGACACTCCCTCTTCAGTTTGTTTTTCCATCCTTGAAAGAGCCAAAAGCGGATCTTTTTCTCTTCTCATGGTGAACTCCCAACTTTAATATTCTTATTTTCTATCCTTCAGTGCTGTCTGTAGTATTCCTCCCTTCAGTGTCACTGTTGGCCACATCTTCACATGAATTGCACGTCATTTCCTGATTAGTGTCTGGTGTGGACTCATCACCCTGTTCTCCGTGAGGCTCTCTCCCATGCGATGTGAATGTCACATGAACGGATGAGGAAACGCGCTGACTGTGACCGCAGTCAGTCGGAAATGAAACAGCCCTGCTGTACCCTAGAACTTCCTAATCTCCTAAGTTCTATTAACTCTTTTAAACACGAACCGAGTTCTTTCTGAAGTAACCTCATCTGCATGAACTACAGAACCTCTTCCCCAAAACTCTCCCCTCATATTATTTATACACGTCGCTCTACCTCTCACTAGCGTTTATCTCATTTTCACGTGGATTTTTAAAAGTGGCTCCTTATTGTGACGAGGGCAGCTGCCAACGCAACTAAGAGGTACGCGCAGGTCAGCTTGCAGCAAGACCCTGCTCTGCTTCTCCCACAGAACCGAGCTCCAGCCCCTCATTGCTATAGGTGTGGTCCCCAGACCAGCAGCATTTCATCACCTAGAAGCTTATTTGAAAAGCAGAATTTCAGGCCCTACCCCAGAGACTTACTAGGTCAGATTCCTCATTTTAACAAAATCTCCCAGGTGATTCCTGTGTACATTAATGTTTGAGATGCACTGATCTGGCTCTTCTCACTTCTGTGGTGGTAAAAAATGGAAAAAAGAAATTCTGCAAGCCTGCCATCTACTCTTTTCTGTTTTGTCTTTTCTCAAACTCTCCTCAACTTACACTGTAATAAATTTATTGGCTTCTCCAGTTTTATTTCTACAAGTCATACTTGATTACTTTTCCATTTTTGATACAATAGATGCTTCTGACCAGTACTGCATACTCAATTCCTTGAACAATTGCAATCAGCAATCTTTTTTAACCACCCATTCACACATTGATCCTATACACATGGTTACCACCCATCTATTATGTGTTGCCAGTTATCTCCTAATTTTTAAATCGTAGACAGTAAAATCAGATAAAGTATTGGAAGGGGTTTGGAGATCATTGATCCGATTCCCCTCATGGTGTCTGGCACAAAGTATGCCCTTAATAAATATTTGCTGAATAAAAGAAAAAAGATACAAAGGGAAAACTGATTTCACAGAGGATAAATTATTATCTCTCAATGACAGAATGAAGACTAGAATCTACCATTGATATTCTCCCCAGTTCTCATTGCTTTCAATTGTCTAGTTCAGTCCTTGTTTTCTTCATGTCCCTATAGCACTGGACCTCAACCTCCTCAACTGGAACCAACTGGGGACCTTTAAACATACTGATTTCTGAGTCTCAAACCTTCAGCCTCTCATTTGGTCTAGGGTACAGCCTGTCCGGTGGGGTTTCTAAAGGCTCCCCAGGTAATACTAATATTCAGGCAAAGTGGAGAACCACACTGCTCTATACAGTGTTCAAATTTAATGTGCAGAAAAATCACTTTGCAATTTTTGTTTTTAAAATGCAGAACCAGGGGGCCAGCCCAGTGGCACAGTGGTAAGTTTGTGCATCCTGCTTCGGCGGCCCAGGGTTCACTGGTTTGGATCCTGGGCACAGACCTACACACCACTCATCAAGCCATGCTGAGGTGGCGTCCCACATAGAAGGATGCACAACTATGACATACAACTATGTATTGGGGCTTTGGGAAGAATAATAAAAGGGAAACATGGAGAAAGATTGGCAATGGATGTTAGCTCAGGGCCAATCTTCTTCTTCAAAAAAAAATGCAGAATCTGATAAAGCTCCTAGATGAACCTAATGCTGCTGGTTCTAGGACCAGACTTTAATAAGAAAGTTCTATAACATTTGGCGATGCTAATCATCTAGTCCAAAAGGAAGCATTTCAGAATGTAAACTATCCAGGCTCTCCTGTAATCTCTCAGATTCCTTCCTTTTATTTTCAAAGGTTTCTCTTGTTTTATGCATTTCTTAAATTTGTCCATCATCTTAGGTATAAATCTATAGCCTTCCCCTTTATTCAAATAAAATATTTACATATACTATGGAATATTATCGAGCCATAAAAAAAGAAGAAATTCCTGTCATTTCTGACAACATGGATGGACCTCGAGGGCACTATGTTAAGTAGAATAAGTCAGATAGAGAAGGACAAATGCTGTACGATCTCACTTATATGTGGAATCTAAAAATATAGAACTCATAGAAACAGAGAGTCGAATAATGGTTGTGAGGGGCAGTGGATTGGGAGAAATGGGTGAAGGTGGTCATAAGGTGCAAACTTCTATTTATGAGATGAATAAGTAAGTTCTGGGGACATAATGCACAGCATGATGACTATAGCTACTGCTGTATGATATATTTTAAAGTTGTTTAGAAAGTAGGTCCTAAGAATCCTCATCAGAAGGGAAAGAAACTTTTTTTTTCCTTTTTTGTATCTACATGAGATGATGGATGTTAACTGAACTCATTGTGGCAATCATTGCACAATATATGTAAGTCAAGTCATTATGCTGTACATCTTAAACTCACACAGGGCTGTATGTTAATTACATCTCAATAAAACTGGAAAAAAGAGAAGAGGAGGGAAAAAATTACGACTATCCCCTTCATGCACAGGATTCTGTTAATTCTTCCCCTCCAGCCTCTACAATTCCCCAGGAAATCAGTATCTCAACTATGTGTCAGTTGTAATAATTTTCTAACTGATTTCTCTGGCTCATTCCCTTCCTTAAACAATGACATAGCCTAATTCTCCTACAATAAAACTCCCATCATGTTTTTTAGCTTCAGAAAATATTTTAATAGCTCACCTGGTCTATGATATAAAATAAAATCTTACAAATATATTATTAATTACAGAAAATCTAAACACACCAATGTTTCATTTAAAATACAAAGACTGAGTCAGTCTTTTAAAAAAGTATATTCTGTTTATAACAGTCAGACCTTGAGTAGGAGGACATATTTGAAATAGAGATGGAAAAAGATAACTCACTGCAAAAAAAGCTGGTGAAGCTATATTTATATCAGAGAAAGTCTGTTTTAAAACAAAACACTTTAATTTAAATAAAGAGGAAAATTTAGTAACAGAGTCAATACAAGGGAAATATTAAAATTACCAAAATCTCAGTTTTTAATAACATAGCCTCAAAATATTTAAGCAAATACTGACAGAACTCAAAGGAGAAATAGACAAATCCATGATCACAGTGACATATTTTAACACATATCTCAACGCAATTATAAGATAATCAAAATTAAGAAGATCATTTCTGCATCTGATTGGAGGTAGAAAGATCTTTGAGAGATAATTGACTTCGGAAAGAAAAATAACAACGTTTTCTGGAGTTTATAGAACATGTTGATGTAAAATACATACCAATAATTGTACAAAGGGGAGGAAGGAGTACTGGATAGATATGACAATGAATATTAAAGACAAATATTGCAAATTCTAGAGCAATCACTAAAACACAGTAGATGTGTACCCGCAGATAAAAAGGAATAGAGAAAATATTTTAAAATATTCAGTTACTACAGAAGATAAGGAAGGAGGAACAGAGAAGAGATGAGAAACAAGGAAGCAAATCACACTGTAATTAAAGGAGACTTTGTTAGAATGTATAATAAGCTAATGACACAGACAGGTTAAAAATAAAAGGACTGGCAAGAAAATACCCTGCAACCACTAATCATGAGACCTTTCAGGGTGAAACCATATCCCAGACTGAGATGTGGGGGAAAGGGAACCTTCAGCTTCTGGGCTGCTTATGCCCATCGGAAAGCTTCCATAACATGGAGCTGGATGGTGGGGGAGATGGGGCGGTAATGGAGCTAGTCCTGGCTCCAACGCCACGGTCTCTCACTGTTTTTAGGGAGACACAGTAGATATTCTTGAATGGATGTTTCTCTGTTTGCTGTATGCCCTTAGGGTAATTTCCACAGAATTTAAGTGATAATTTTTTATGATTTTCACTTAATTTGTTTTGCAGGGGAGTTCTGCCAAGCTCCTTACTTCATCATCCTGGAAGTTAATTAACCACCATTCATTTTTATATCATATATATATATATATATATATATATAAAATGATGGAATATCCCTTATTGATCCAATTGAATATTATTAGTTTGGTCTCAACATATTAAACAGGCATGGATAAAAACAATAAATCATTAAAAATGGTTCCTAACATTTTGTGGGTCTACCACTTCTCCTGGAGAAAACACATATTCACACACCCCAAACTCTACAATTTCAGAAGCTTTGTGGCCCTCCTGAAGCTCATCCACAAATCCCAGTGAAAGGATTCTTGCATTCAAGGAACATTCTATTCTAAAAATAGAAAGACATCTGAGTTGCCAGAATGATGAAGAGAATGAAGGTTATAACTTGATTTTCAAGTTGGATCCATAAGATGGAAACACAACATGTAAGAAATTTGTTGCTTTATTGAGTTTCATTATCTATTTGTGAGAGAAGCACCCAGGCATTAGATGGAATCAAATAATTAAAACATGATCTGTACTCCTGAGAAGTATTTGATTAGAAGCTAAGTGAAATTTGCAGTCCAGTGCTATTAGGTGTCTGGATGAAATGCACAGAGATGTCTGTATCAGAAAGAAGCTCCTTAAACTGTAATCTGAAGGAAGGGTAGAATTTGAATAAAATGGAAAAGAAGAGGAACAGAATCTTACACATGAGACACAGATGAACTAAAGGGACGAATCAAACACAACCTTGACTCCTCAAGGAAGAAGGGATTAAAAATAGCTAGTATTTGTTGAGTGCTTACTATATGCCAAACACATTTCTAAAGCATTTTACCTGTGTTAACCTCATTTAATCCTAACAACATCTAGTAAGGTAAGCACACTTATCATCCCAATTTTACAACTAAGGAGACTGTGGCATCAAGAAAATAAGTACTTGTCGTAGGTCACCAAGTAGAGCTGGAATTTGAACATGAATTAAACTTCTGGCTTCCAGAAAAAGTACAATCAAGAAGAGAGGAAAGAAGTCTGGGTAGACCTCGCACATGGCCAGATGCTGAATAAATAGGTTTAGAATCAAGATTTGGCTCTGACGTATTTGATCTCTTCTGCACATAGTGTGAGAGATTAGTTTCCTGGGCTTGGAATTGATACCACAAAGTGATGTTTTAGAAAGATTTATTTAACAATCTTGTTTGAAGAGAGGTAGATTGTTGAAAAAGGTGCTGGAGTGAAAGAAACAAGGATTAATTGCTTGAAGAGAGACTAGGAGGAACAAACAGAGATGACAAGCTAAAGCCGCTGGTATCTAAAATGTAAGGGCAGCAAATAGAGAATTGGTAGGAGCGGGAAATAAGAGAAATATTGTAAAGAGGAAAATGCTAGTCAGTTGCCCTTCATTTTTAAGCTAAAATAGTTATTAGTTTCCCATCAGATAATTTTTAGACTTCAGAAAAGAAAGCCCATATTTTCATCTTAGACAACTGTCATATTAAGAAATTGATTTCTTTTTAAATTACAAAATTTCTTGATAATAATCTCTTTTCATGGCTTTGTCAAATATTATAGACATTATATTTTCAATGTATTCTCATATTAGAAAATGAATTCCCTTTGTAGCAAAGGATGACCTTTATAGACTAGTAACAAATTAAAAGAAAAATAGATATTAATATTTCTTAGTTTGAAATCCCCATATTCCATTTTGCTAACATTTTTGTCCTTGAAGAAGAAGCAGTTCAAGGTTTTTACAAACTAATAAAACACAAGCTTTTAAAACTAAAATGGAACATATAAGAAATGATAGTACAATGTAATAGAATTCATCATCATTAAAGGGATACTGCCTGAAAGTTAGAAAATAGAACATTTAGTCTGCTTCTTCCACTACTTTGCTTTCTGACATTACACCAAAGTAATCTTCCTGGGTCTTATTTTGATATCTGCCAGAATAAAAATGATATAGACAAATTTGGGGCCTATACCAGTCAGGAATTAAGAAGTTATAACTCAATCAAATATAGACAGTCCCCGACTCAAAATGGTTCCACAACGATTTTTCAACTTTACGATGGTGCGAAAGCAATATGCATTCAGTAGAAACAACACTTCAAATTTTGAATTTTTACCTTTTCCCAGGCTACCAATATGTGGTTTGATCCTCTCTCGTGATGCTGGGCAGCAGCAGCGAGCGCAGCTCCCAGTCAGCCGTAAGCTCACGAGGGTGAACAACCGACACACTTTCAACCATTCTGCACCCCTCCAGCCATTCTGTTTCCCTTTCAGTGCAGTATTCAATCAATTACATGAGATATTCAGCACTTTATTATAAAATAGGCTTTGTGTTAGATGATTTTGCCCAACTGTAGGCTAACGTAAGTGTTCTGAGCACGTTTAAGACAGGGGAGGCTAACCTAGGACGTTCGGGAGGTTAGGGTAGGTTAAATGCATTTTCGACTTAAAAACATTTTCAATTTATAATGGGTTATCAGGACGTAATCCTATTGTAAGTTGAGGAAGATCTGTGTAACCAAAGATAAAATTCAGAACAGTAAACTTCAGAGGCCCAAAGGTCCACTGTGCCAAAATAATAAACAAAATTACTATTGTTATAGATGGCTTAAAACATAAGCTATAGAATAAAAATTTTTATTTTGAATTTCTCAAAGGGATACTTCACCTAATTAGCCTTTTTTAAGTTCAATTTATTTTTTTGAATAAGCAATGCATTTATGCCATAAACATAAACAAAATTATACATTTAAAAGTTTCCTTCTAATCCCTATGTTCATACACCCAGTTCCTATATGACACCTCCAATAATATGTTTCTTCTAGAGGTTCTCTCTCTCTATATATGTGCATATAGAAATATATATTTTTACTGGACTGCATTTTTACATTATGCTATTGTACTTTACATACTGTACAGCAACTTGACGTTTTAGCTTAACAATATAACTTGGTTGTCTTTCACTTCTCTGTCTAGAGAGCTTCCTGACTTTTTTTCAATTATTAGAGTTGCAGAGCTTTCCGCTGTATGGACATACCTTAATTCGTTTAACTGTCAAACACTATGGAAATTTAAATTCTTTCTCCTATTACAATAACGCTGTAGTGAAAATTTCTGTACAAACTTTATTTCATGCATATGTAACCATAGGTTGTAATCAATCCCTGGGAGAAGAAATGGCTGGGTTAAAGTGTGCATATAGTTTTAATATTTATAGATCTTTCAAAATTGTCCAACATGGAGATGTACTGTTTACATTCTCAGAGGCAACACATGATAGTGTTATTTTGCTACTAAAAACCACACCAGTAGCGTGGATTTAAGAAGTTTACAGATGATCGTCAACCCAAGAGATAAAAATAATTCTGTCAGTGTTGCTTTAATCTGAATTTCTGATAGGATTCTGATGGGCATTAGAATTAGGATTAGGACACTATTTCCCATGTATAAGAGCCATTTTATCATCTTTTATTAAATGTCTGCCCTTTTCATATGAGTTTAATTTTTGTCTTGTTCTTGATTTCCAGAAAATTTTAGCAATATTTTTACATTTCTGTGATATGAGCTGCTAATGGTTTTCTCTGTCTTTGCATTTGATTTTGGTATTTTTGCTATCCAGATTTTATTCTAATGTAACCGATTTTTCTAACATAATTATTCTTCCTTCTGTGGGTTCCAGATTTATGCTTATGAAGCACTGCTCCATTTTAAAGTTATAAATTTTCTCAGGTTTTCTTATTTTATTAAGATTTCATAATTACATATAAATGTTTTTATCTATTCATCTTGGTAAATGGTTGAGATACGGATCAATTTTTTTTTTTTTGCTAGTTCATTACCCATTTCTCACCACACTATCTACAAACCAGTCATTTGGCTCTGTGAACAAAATTACATATTTCTATTACATAACTGCCGAGATTATTTATCCTCATTTTCCACTTTTTTCCTTCTCTTATGTATTAAGGCATAATTATTGAAAAAACTAAGTAATTACCAACATATGTATGCATATATACATACATATTTATATATAAATGGAATGTTTAGAAGAACAGAAGCCTGAGCTAAACACAGCAGATAAAGTCAGTGGTATTGAATGGATCTAAGTGCAGGGTGCCCTCGGCTGGGCCATTCTTCAGGAAATCAAATTCCTTTGTAAATTCTGCCTGTATCTGGTAAAGACACCAATTATAGAATATTTACTTCAAACCTGAGAGACACTAATTCTAATGTTTAAGTGTAATTACATGAAAAAAAAACATTCTCATAAGCAATTTGAAAAGCTGTTTTGGACTTGGGGAGAGTATTCTGTGTGGAAAAATTCTAAAGCTTTTCGGGGTAGATAAAACACAAAAGGGCATAGTAGATAGTAATGTGGGATAGGAGGCGGAGGTACAACATAAGGGAAGGAGAGAAAAAGAAAACACATACACATTTACTCACCCAAGGTCACAGAGTAAGGAACTTTGGATGAAAACTGAGTATTAAATGCAAATTTCAAGTTCTTGAAGCTGGATATGTAATATAGTCTCTTCCTTAAGTCTCCCCTACAAAATTTTCAATCTAAATTACAAAAAAACGGGGACCGCCCGGTGGCACAGCGGTTTCGTCCGCGCTTGGCAGCCCGGGGTTCGCGGGTTCGGATCCCGGGGACCCGCCGATGCACTGCCTGTCAGCCACGCCGTGGCGGCGTCCCATATAAAGTGGAGGAGGAAGATGGGCACGGATGTTAGCCCAGGGCCAGTCTTCCTCAGCAAAAAGGGGAGGACTGGCAACAGATGTTAGCTCAGGGCCGGTCTCCCTCACACACAAAAAAATAATACATTACAAAAAAATCATTAAAAATATATTTTGTGATATCTGACATACAATAAAAATGAAGAGCCAAAATGCCAATAAACAGTTTTAACTGAGTCATCTGATGCAAATTACTGAAATACTGTCAATAATGGCTATTTATACTTCAATTATTATACGCCAAGTAAGCACTATTCAAAGCACCTCCCTTGTATTAACTCATTTATTCCTCAGGTAACCAAATGAGCTAGATACATTATTGTCCCCATGTTATAAGAGAGGAAGCTGGAGCAAAAGGGATTTAAAAACTTGCCCAAGGTTCTACAGCCAGAGATGATCCAGCTGTGGATTTCATTTTGTGTAACAAAATGAAAAATGACAGCTTCCTTACCAGGTCTGGCATGCAAGGATCTAGAATAGCCTGTAGAAACTGGCTATAGAGCCCTAATGAACACAGCCAAGATGTCCACTGCACGTTATTGAAAGGACCTTGTATGTTCAAGAATCACAAATCACCAACTGTAAATGGCTATAACTGTCAGAAGTCACGCTCAGTTGCTGTCAGTGTAAGTCAGAATTGGAAGACAGATCCAGTCCTAATTCAAGGAAGATTCAGAGAAAGAGACAGGCCACCAGTCCAAACCTAGAGGGTGAGTAGGAGATGTTGGCTAACCAAAGAGTTTTATGGAAATCTAGCCATTCAAGCGGGGCCCACACTAGTAGGTAAAAGTAATACTAGGTATCAGTGTTAGCAAAGGGTAGTAAAAGTAATACTACCTTTGCTGATCGGTGAGGCCCAGCACAGGATACTCTGAACACTCTAAACATCAGTTTTCATTTCTTAAAAATGGGGATAAGACTAACACTTCCCACTATGGCTAGGATTTTTTAAAAATGTGAAACTCTTCCAAATGATCTGTAATGTCTTTTAACCACAATTACTATTCAGTGCTGCAACAGAATGAGACAAAGAGGAAGCACAAATTAAATACACCACTTCTTTCAAAGGCACCCGGAGACATCTGGATAAAATAATTTTAAAATGCTTGGAAAATGTGACTTCCGTGACTTCTTAGCTCCTTTCAATTAATGTTAGCAATAGGATTTTTTTTCTATGTGAACAAAACAGAATGCTAGTTAAATCTGCAGCGGGACTTAGTCTCTGAAGAAAACTCCCTGTTTAAAATAAAATATCCATGGACGAATACATGAGCAAACATATTTAATACTGACACAAAATATACCTTGATAAAATTAGTAACTTCAATTTTATGAAATATTCAGTCATAACTGAATATAAAACAGATGTAAAAAATAAATTTAACATTTAAGTTAGGAGAAAGAATTCAACCAGAAAGAATCTTAAAAGACTATCTCAGAGTAGAAAAACAATCATTTTGTAATGGAATGTACATTGCATAATTATTCCTAAGGGTTTTTTTTTTATGTTATTGGATTAAAGAGGAAATTCCAGAATGTTTGAGTGCTAAGACACCCCAATAAGTTAAGAACTTACTTAATTAGTTCTCAAACTAGTGAGATTCAAACTTATTAATCTTAGTAGTAAATACCACCAAGAAAAATTGCCACTAGGAAAAAAGATACAGAATTATGGCATGAACAAGTGAAAATTGCTTTAAGCAATGTTCTAGTATGCTGTTACCTTTTACAGTGAGAGAAACAGCATAAATTTTGCATTTTTAAATATAGTTTTATTAGCTCTTTTTGGTACCATTTTAAAATTAAGCTAAAGGTATAGCATCACTCACATAAAATTTAGCAACTGCCTGTGACAGAGAATTTTACTGTAATTTTAACTCCCCCCGTCTCACCTACAGATGATCTGCAAACACTCATAAGGAGAACTTCATTTTGTAGTGATGTTTCTGGAAATGAGGGAAGGTGAAATGAAAGAGGATATTTTCACAGTGTGTACAACACTCAGGACTATTAGGTGGGGAAAAAAGGGAAGAAACAGAAAACATTTTGTCATGATTCCTACTGTGAACATTTTAATGATTCCAACCCAAACTAAACCTATCTTTGGTGCCTAATATGTCGATCAAGTTATATCCCTCCCATATGAGATATTTTTCATTTATAAAGAACAATTTATTTGATTTTCATATTAGTTCACCTTCATATTTAAATACAATCCCTGTATAAACTAGACCGGACAAGTGTTATTTACCTTTTTCCCCTGAAATTAGCAACTCTTCACATGTTCTCTAACTCCAAACCCATGGCTCCACACACCACTCTGTGCGCAGAGACCGCGAACAGAGAGCATAAGAATTAATTCTCTGCCATATTCTCACTAGACCATCAATGCACAACTAAGATGAGCTGTTAAGTTATGCTAGAAAATGAAGAATAGGATAATTCTTATCAGCAGTTACTCTACATATGAGTGATATTTTCAGAAAAGAAACTTAGACTTCATTGAAAGTCATCCTTCTTATTCTTTTTTTTTTCTGATAATTAGATTGTGCTAGTCCTCTTCCCTGCCTATCCTTATACAAACTGTTCATAATATATGCAGAAATTAGCAGGGTTTTTTTTTTTCCTCTATAAACACCAATGCTAACAATCTATCTCATCAGGTCTTGCAGTCCTGTGAGTCTCTGCACTATATCTCCCAGTCCTCTTTCCTTGGTGAGCTGTGACCTTCTGGTTGACCTTTCTGTCAATCTCTGACCCAATCACATCAAGGGATGCAAACAAGTCCTCTAAGACCAGGAAGAAGTGTGAACACCTACCAGGGCTCTGAACATTCTCCTCACCATTATTCAGATCAATAATGAAATCCTGGTCTTTCTTTCAAGAGCACAGTGGTTTGACTACACTACTTAGCGTAACAAACTAGTCAGTACTTTTTTTTTTTCAAATAGAAAGATCTTATAACTTTGACAAGTTATTCTACATCCATTAACCTCAGCTTTCTCATCTGTTGGGAGAGAATGATGTTACTCACCTCTCCTGTTTGTAAGATGAAATTAGATTAAATTGTGTGTAAACAATTTCCACAGTTCTTGCAGATCATAAGTAGTCAATAAATGCTATCTATTCATAATAGGAGTTAGGAGTAAGAAACTGCCATTCTGATTCACATGGCTTTCCGTATGCTCTTACCAAGGTACAATTCCCAGCCATAGGTGGGACCACTCTAACTCGTAAATGCAAAGTAAAGAAGGCAACTGGCAATATAAGTTATTGATTGATTGTGCTGTGGCAGCTGAGAACACTGCTTCCCAGAATTCCCTTCCCTTTATTGTCCAGGTTAGAGTTAGCCAGAAGTTGAATTTCCACAAGATTTAGAAAGCAGAAGTGAAGCAACTGCCATAGCCCCTGCCAGTCTTTTTGCAGAAAGATATGGAGACAAACAGATGCAGAGATGCCCTGTGGGTCCCAGGTAGGTTACAGTCCTCTGCTCCATGTACAGCCCTTTTCCCTAGCTGATGGCCCTTATGACCAACTGCTCCAGTTCACAACAGATGCTCGACTATGAACCCACAGACATGGGAGCTACACAAAGACCTCCCATGAGCTTGCCATTTTGGGTCACACTTAGGCTGGATGCGGTTGGCTTCTCAGATTTACTGGTTAGTGACTTCTCCAACTCTCCTTCCAGAATTTTACTCCCCCGTCTCCTCTCACAATTGTATAAGGTCTGATTCCTATAAATTTATTATCCCATAATACTCAATATTGTGATTAGAGGAACCAAGACATCTCATTGTTAAAAGTGCTTCTCCCAATGTGCCTGTGGTTGTTGTAAGAGTAATTATTTGATAGTTAGCATAGAAGATAGTTAAAAAGTTTAACATTATCTGGCATAAAAATGATACTAGTATTAGAAATATATAGCATGTGATAAAAGCTTTAGAACCGTGTATTAAACTACCTTTAAGTAAGAACTTAAAAGCTTTTTATTAAAATGAATGACAAGACAAAGTTTAAAATGCAGTTCTGCCCCATCATATCTCATCTCCGTGACATTCACCAATTCACTTAACCACTTTGAGATCATTTTTCTTCATATCTTACTTGGAGCTATCACTCATCTTTAATAATAATACTTTGTAAAAGAGCATGGTTCATAGAAAGTCCTCAGTTGATATTGCGTCAATAATATGCTAGACTTTAACGAGGTAAGTTTTACTCCTAAATAAGCAGTTTAGAACTCCTTTTTTCTTAGTCTTTTGTGGGGGATATACTTCAAATATCGGAGATTCCTAAATGGTTAACTGTTGGATAAATTAGATCCTTGTATTAACAAATTAGTACAAACCTACCGCCTCAGAACTCAAATAAAAGTTATTTGGTAAGCAAGCATAGGATCCAGAGTATTTTCTGGCTTTCCAATCAGAATATAACATACTTAAGCTTTCTCATGTACTTCCTGTTAATTCAAACATATTATAAAACCAAAAATCCTTCCTTGACCTAATTATCCCCCTATTTCCTGTCTTGCTTTCATAACAAATCTTGTCTACACTTGCTTTATCTCCACTTCCTCTCCTGTCTGTACTAGCTAAAGCTTTGCAGTTGGTTGTGCCCCTACCACATACTGAAATATCTCTCTCTAGTTCACCAGTTCTCAAACTCCAGTGTGCAAAATAATCTCCTGTTTGTTTGTTTTTAATCTAGATCCTTAAACCACATAACCCAGAGATTCTAATTTAATAGTCCCAAATTGGAAAGCAAGGATTTGAATATTTATGAGCATTCCTAAATGATTCTGATGTAGGTGGTTGGGAATAATGCCATGAATAGATAACCACCAGATCTGGTGGAGACTCAGTTCTTATTCACATTTGACCTTTCTGCAATATTTGATACTCTTACTGATATCTCCTTGAAATTTCATCTTCCCAAATGCTCAAGGCTCAGGTCCTTGAAGAAGCTGGCTCTCACACAAATCATTTATCAGTGAATTCATAAAAGTGACCCACAGATATCATCTACCCTAAGTATTTGCTTGCTGTTTGGTCTAAAGTTTCAGCAGCCCTAAGCCTTCCCTCATCTATGTCTTTCATGGGATTCTCTTCCCTTGCCCATTTCTTACAGTTTTAGCCCACTGTTAAGATACATAATATAAATAATGACGAGTATCTCCTGAATGTTTATGTTGCATGATGTATCATGCTTTCCCCCCATCACAGTCTTTTGTTGTTTAGGATAACAACCCTCCTCCAAGCTACTCTATTGCATGAGAGGCCTATTGCTGTTCCCCATGTCACACCCCCACCACCAGGGCACTTTTTCAGGGATGCTTCTCCAATGGTCTTACTGACACTGTCCACTACTGGGCGCTCCTTTCCCTGTGCTCCCTTATCACCTAACACATGGGAAGTGGTTGATCTGCCTGTGTCACCACCTCTAATCAATGGGCTTCTTGAAGGGAAAGGGCTATATCTATTAGCCCAGGGCCTGTCACAGAGCCTGGCTGAATGACTTTTTTAATTAATTAAGGCTAGTTATCATTATTTATTTATTTAACTCTTCAACCCTTCTAGCAGGACACAGTACACTGTTTCACAAAACGTGGTCCTTGGACCACTTACATTCAAATCACCCTGGATGACTGCTATAAAGATAGTTTCCTGTGCTCCTTGCTTACTATAGTAGTATTTCTAAGGTTGAGACCAGGTATATTCGTTTTGATAGGCACTTTAGGTGATTCTCATGAATAATAAAATTTGAAGAATATTACTTGAGTGGGAAGAGTTCTTACTGAGATTGAAAAGACCTATCTTCTACTAGTGACAATACCAATAACTAGCTTATATTTCATGAACAAATCCTTTAAGACTAGACTTTAGTTTCCTTTAGAAAAAGGGGATTAGAATAAGTTACTTACAATGTTTCTTCTATCTCTAAAACATTTTTTTAGTTTCAGCAAGTTGGAAGAACTAGTAATATACTTCCAAGTAAAATTTCTTCTAAGCCATCTGATGTCAGTGTCTATCTCTCGTACCTCATAGCAATGAATGAGAAACAATAATTTCAAATAATACAGAGATGCAAGAGATATAAGTGGAATGAATCCAAGATTGGACCAAGAGCTATTGTTGCAATTAGGTAGAAAAGAGCAGTAATGGCTGTTCAGACTTGGCCAAACTATCATAATATCTTTAATTTCTCCTCCTAAGTAGTTCATAGAAAGAGAGACATTACCAATTTTTTTTTAAACAGTATAATCCTTGGACCACATACATCAGAAATACTTAGGGTTCTGCTTAATACTGTAGTTTCCCAGGTAACACCAACTAACTACTGAATCAGAATGTTTGACCAACAATAAATCTCTTTATAAGCCCTCTAGGTGACTTATTCACCTATCATTTGATTACCACTGATACACATAATCTAAGTAGTTAATTGAGATACACATGAATAACGAACAAATTGCTCCAATGTCCAGAATAAAAAGGATAAATAAATCCTCTAAGGTCTCATGCAAGCCAGTCTTCTGAACATGCATGGAAAATATCTGCACAGTCATATTGACTAAAACAACATGTTTCTGACTTTAGGAGTGGGAAATTCAAGGCTGCGGGCCAGGATACCATCGTAATTCAGCATATAACTACTGCCTTGCAATTATTCAAACATTTTGATCCAGCGTAGTTCTGGGTAGAAATAGAAGCACTGAAAGGATATAAGAGATGATGATAAAAGAGCTTAAGAAGGCGTTAGGAGCTAAGAAAATAAGAAAAGACCATAGTACACAGAGAGGAAGAGAAAGAGAACAATTAAGAAAGAGGATAATGAGTTAAGTAAGTGAAATCACAGTTTTGCTGAATTAGATACACTGGCTGAGACTCTAAAATCTGTGATTAGAAATCATCCAATTAGTTAATAAATAAAAATTACTTGTATGAAAATGTAAAGACCACCGATATATCATATCCAAGGGCATAGTTGATATTAAACTAATAGTAAAGAAAAATCTTCCTCCTTTTCCAAAGGGAAAAATAAGCAATGAGAAAAATTTTACAAGGCATTAAGGTACTTGGGAAAATTACAATAAAAATTTCAACATTGTAGATGTAATTCAATCTTTTAATAGGATAAATACATATCATTGGCTTCATATGTAAAACTTTTATATAGTCTATTATAAGTTATTCATATTTACACATGAGAAAATTTTCATATATTAGAAATGAATTCCATGCTACATATTGAAAGTAAAATGATTTGAAAAATATATTACAAGTTCATAGAGGTTACTTTTAAGAGAGTAAGAAGTGAATGACTAGAGTATCAATGAATTATTATTCACCACTTTCCCTGGACAAAGTTGCATGTATTAATTAAGTCGTGATTAAAGGAAGACGGTATAAGTGCCAATCATGCACTTATCAGAAATGTATCAAGTGAAATTATAGTTTAACTTTTCCCCTTTACATTCCTATGAATAAAAATTCCTGTCTCTGTTCATTGGGAAATTAGTCTGGTATTTTCTCAAGGTCAAACTTCTCTGACAAATGTGTTTCCAATATCTTGCCAAATAAAAACTACAGCTATTGTGTGCACCCGGTCCAAAGTGATTTATAGATGCCTGTGACGTGACTTAGTCTTCAGCACATGATCCCCCAAAATGATTTTTTAGCTACAGGATTTAAGAAAAACCTTTTTTGTTCCTTTAATCAATCGTATAGTAGTTTTAAATTGTTGATTATTTAGACCTTTGTAAACAGACTACATATGAATTTAATAATAAAGGCCTGAAACAATGTAGATGTAGGTTAGAGGCTTTTTTTTTTTTTCAGATCTGATTTTCAACAGCCTCTTTCACCTTGCCAAAGCAATTTTTATTCCTACTCTCTATGTGAGAGAAAGCAAGAGTATTCCTGATGACAAACATATTTAAGATTTATCAGCACTTCCACAGGGTTCCTTTGACAAAGAAAAGGAATACAGAGGGAGGCTTATTAAGTTATTTCATACCTATTTCAAGCCTTTATAACAAGGCTTTTAAAATGACTATGGGTACATATGTAAATCTGGTTTCATCATGTGATCACAATGCTGCCTAACAAGTTATAAGTACTTCAATATTTTAAATGGCTTTCAATGCTTCTCGCATATTTTGAAGGTGCCCACTAATATCAAAGAGTTTTAAAAGCCATTTGTATCTTAGTTACTAAGGAATTTTTCAAATTACCTTATGAGCTTCCTACCAAATGCACTATTTTTACAGAGCCTAATTTTGAAACGCTGAATTTCTGATGTCCTTCTGAGATGAGTCAGATCAGAGCACTAATTCCAGTGACAACCATAGGAATCTTGCACTTGGTTTTACATCATTTAACGTAAAAATGAAGCACAGTGTAGACGCTTGCTGAGCATATTATACAGGAATCTCCAAACCTTTGTTGAAAACACCATCATGAAATTATTTTGTATCTATCTGTGCCTAAAATCAAATTAAAACATAACCTCATTTCTTCTTCTGAAACATTCATAAAGAAACGCAAAGCTCAAATACCACCCTTTTTTCTGCTAATTAGGAAAATTCTGGTACCTAAATGAATAGCATTTCACAATACAAAAATGTAGGTCTGAAATGTAGATGGGAGATATAGATGAGAAACTGGAAAACAAGATTGTATTCCTGTTTCTTTCACTTATTAAGCAAATGGCTCTCTGACTTAGTCTTTCTTGGCCTCAATTACATTTCCTGTTAATTAGGAATAATAATAACTGCCTAAGAAGCTTAACTTAATGGGTGGGAATAAGGATTTATAGTTCAAAATAAGTCCACATGGAGAGATCTCTGTGAATAATATAAAATGATGAACAGTGGTGGTATTGTGTATTCCTCCCTGGCTTAGGAAAAACGTATAGGTTTTTTTTCCAACTTCAGTCTCAGTAAAAACCCAGCAACTGGAATAAGATGATAAAAAGCTTCAATCTCAGTCCCTCAGTGTTCTCTCCTCAATTTTTGTATAAGTGATCGAGGATTTACAACTTCCCCCCAAAAAGAAATGCTTTTTAAGTTCCAGTAATTATTAGACACTCTGTTTGCTGAGTATTAAAACCCTAACAGTTGTGTTTGACAGTTGAACCCTGGAAGAACCTAATATGCACTAAGGTACGGAGCCCTCTCAAACTGAATGTCTTAGACATATGTTCGAAACTGTCCCCTGCCACACTCTCTTCATGGGTCCAATATGCATCCTGAGTGGAAGATTTGGGTTCATTAAATCTTTTTAAAAGTTGTTCAGTAGAGCTGCTCAGAGCTCAGTAAATCCCAAAGTGAGAAATATAAAAAACAAATCTCACCAATAAAAACCTTCAAATATTACCAAATAAGAATAAAACTCAGTGTGAATGACTAATGTGTTCAAATTCATTCCTTTCATGCCTTTAAGTGGCTGGGATTAGCATAAAGAGCCTTCTCAGAGTGTAGGCAACAATAAAAACTGCCATAACTCATACTTTGTGGTGACTTTCATTTTTGGATCTGGATATTCTTTAGTTTTCATAATAGCCTTGGGAGGTAAATATCATTATCCTCATTTCATAGAAGATGAAATCGAGAGATTAGTAATTTTGCCCATAGCTACACAGTAAGTGAACTATATGCTGATTTCAGTCCTAAACATTGGTTCTAAGAGTCTGCATTCCTAAAATTTATATAGCTAGACAGTTAGCACTTCAGAGAAACAGCATGAGGATGACAGCCAAGTAAAAATCCAGAAAGAAAAACATGAAAGCAAACATAAAGGTATAAAGGAAAGAGTGGAAAATAAATTATAGGCATTAAAAATAATAAAAAGCTAATATCAATTGACTACTTACCACTTGCAAACCACTGTTCTTAATGTTTTATATTAATTAACTGTGTAATCCTTATCATAGCCCCAAAATCGGTGGTGAAAACTACGAGGTCATCCTTGATTTCTCTTTCTCCCATGCTCCACATCTAACCCATCAACAAATCCTGCGCTCTTCAGCTTCCAAACATATCGAGCATCTGACCACCTCCCCGTATCTGCCCTCGTCTATCTGCAGGATCCCTGCAATGGCCTCCCAGCTGCTCTCGTTTCCGAATCGGGCCCTCTGCCATCTGTTCCCTAACCCAACAGACAGAATAATCTCTTTCAGAAGTCAGATGGTGTCACTATTATTCTCAAAACTTTCTAATGGTTTCTCATATCCAACTCATAATACAAGTCTTTACAAAGTTCCACAGGGCCTCATGATGTGGCCTCATCCCTTCCATTCAACCATGACTTCCTCTGCTCCAGCCCCACTAACCTGGCTGCTTATCCTGGATCATTCTAGATAGTCCTTTCTAAGGAATTGTGTGCTTGTTGTTTCTTGTCTGGAGAACTCTCCTTCTAGGTATTAGCATGATTTAGTTCTTAACTTGCTTCAGGTCTCTGTTGAATGTTACCAGTGAGGACCTCTCCCACCAGTGTATATAAAATAGCAACAGATACCTCCCCACAGTTACCTACCCTGAGCCAATTTCATTTTTCCCTAGAACCTATCAGCATCTGCACATATATTTCACTTGTATGTCTAGTTTTTTTTGGAGGAGAGGGAAGTCTATCTCCCCCACGACAGTGAAAGTTCCAGAGACAGATTTTGTCTGTCTTGTACACAGCTGTAAGAGTATCTGTCACATACTAAGTGTTCAATAAAAATATGTTGAACAAAAGAATGAATTAACAATCCAATGAGGTAGGTTCTATATTATATCTTTTTTAGAGAGGAAGAGGGAGAGGCATCCAGAGACAAAATAACTTCAAGTCACAAGGGTACAGAGTGGCAGAGCTTGAAGAAAACCCGTACGATGTGGTTGCAGAGTGCATGCTCCTAGCCACAGAACTACACTGCCCTCTAAATATATTTCAGCGACCTAAAAATACCTTTGTTACTACAATAGCAGGACTGTAGTAGAGTCCTGTCCTCTCTTATTTTCTACTGGTTGCTATAAGGCTGCTTTTTTAAAAGACGCCATTAAACCTAGTGCTTAGACCTTGGTTTCTAAACACAGTTCCCATTAAGAAGAACTAGAATTCCTGGAGACAGAGCTGGTACCAAGACTGGGATGGGGGAGGACAAAGTGGGCCTTCTCGTGCCGGCAAGTAAGGAGATGCTGGAAAACTACTGGAGCTGTGTCAAAAGGACAGACATGCTGAGTACCATGTGCACGGCATCGTTCTGTGTGCTCTCTCCAAATCAGCTCTGTACAGCAGGGCTATTAGCCCAGCATGCAGCAATGGGTCTGGTAGGCAGTAGATGCTACACACAGTCTTTATCCAATGGAATTTATGGAAAAGGAAGCTGGGGTCACAGCAGATATAACACATTGAATCCATGAGTCCACCGTGATCATCACAGAAGGAAAGGAAAGAGGGAAATGAAAGAAAGAAAGAGGAGGAAGGAAGGAAGAGAAGGATGAAGGGAGAGAGAGAGAGAAGGGTAGTGTGTAGGGAAGGGATGAGGTTGGCACAATCACAACAGAAAATAACCACTTTGCCACAACCTTTCAATACTTATTTCAGGCAAAGTTCACCAATAAGATGAGAGGTTGTTGGGGAACAGGATTTTCACAAATTCCTAACACATCATGTCTCCACTCACTTATTAATGACACAGAGGAAAAGGCAGCCTACCAGTGGAGAAGTCAGTCAGACACCACGTAACTACATAATGACATGTGACATCACCAATAATGGGAGAAACTAATATCACAGGTGTCCTCATGCAATACTCTATGACAAAGGTTCAGCTGGAATCTAATCACGAGGAAATGATCAGACAAATCAAAGCTCAGAAATATTCTGCAAAACACTAGCTTGGACTCTTCAAAATTGTCAATGCTATTAAAATTTTGTTTTAAAGTCATAGAAAGTGATCCTGACAACTAAATGCAATCATGATCCCTGTTTGGATCCTAGATTAGATTAAAAACTAGCTATGAAGGATGTTATTAGATAATTACAGACTATCTCCTATAACCTATCAGCTTTGAGTATGCATTATATTTTGAGAGAAGAGAACTTTGAATCTGCATTATATTTTAGATAAGAGTATAATATTTGTGTTACATGTCTTGCATTGCAAACTGTATTATTTTCACATAGGAGAACGTCCTTGTTCTTAGGAGGGACATGCTCAAGTATTTAGGGATCTTGGATCATGATGCCTGCAATTTCTCATCTGGATCACCAGATATCTACAGCTAGGTAGCTATCCATCTATCTGAGAAAGAAAGAGGGAGAGGAAGCTAATGTGACAAAATATTAACAACTAGTAATCTAGGTAAAGAGTTCTGGGAATTTGTTGTATTTTTTCAACTTTTCTGTCAATTAATTTTTTTCAAAAATAGTTGGTGAAAAAACCTATCTTTTGGGTTCCTGGACCCAGTTCCAACTTGTGTGTGTGGAGGCCTCGCCACACCAACAAGCAATCTCGGACACCAGCTAGGTGTCTTATAATTCAACTCAATGCTGACATTATCTGCCCGGAGATGGCACTGGACTCCACAGGTTAAGGATTCAGTCCTACAAGACTGCTCCCCCAGCATACCTCCCACTTCAGATGTCAGTTGCAATCCCAGGTTGTTATCTGTGCTGCTGACCAACTGGCTACAGATTACAGGTTTCCACAACCCCCTCCTTAGACTTCAGATGTCAGTCTCAAGCCCGGACTGTTACCTGTATTTCTGGCCAACTGGCTGTAAATCAGAGGTGCCCAAGACCTCCTCCTTGGGTTAGATTAATTTGCTAGAGAAGAGATGCACAGGGCAAGGTAGGGGAAAAGGGCACAGAGCTTCCATGCCCTCTCCAAGCACACCACTCTCCCAGCACCTCCACATGTTCACCAGGAAGCTCTGTGAACCCTGTTCTTTTGGGTTTTTATAGAGGCTTCATTACATAGTCATGACTGATTAAATCATTGGCCATTGGCGATTGATTCAACCTCCAGCCCCCTCCCTGGAGGTCAGGAGTGGGACTTCAAGTTCCAACCCTCTAATCACATGGTTGGTTCTCCTGGTAACCAGCCCCCATCCTTAGGCAGGGTCCAAACGTCACCTCATTAATATAACAAGAGACACCTTCGTTGCTCTCATAACCTAGGAAATTCCAACGGTTTTAGGAGCTCAGTACCAGAAATGGGGATGAAGACCAAATATATATTTCATATTATAAATCACAGTATCGCTGGCTACTTTCTAAAAACACTAGAAACATTGAGACATTTAAAAAACTTTAAAAAGTAAAAATAGGGGCCAGCCCCGTGCTGTAGTGGTTAAGTTTGGTGTGTTCCGCTTTGGCAGCTCAGGTTCATAGGTTCGGATCCTGGGTGCAGATCCTGGGCACAGACCTACACCATTTGTCAGCCATGCTGTGGTGGCAACCCACATGCAAAATAGAGGAAGATTGCCACAGATGTTAGCTCAGGGCTAATGTTCCTCAAGTAACAAAAGAGGAAGATTGGCAACAGATGTTAGCTCAGGGAGAATCTTCCTCAGAAAAAAAAAGTAAAAAGAATTTTTTGGCCCAAGTCCATTTGTGTTAATACATGACATTTTGGGCCCTCTGAAATTCTTAAAAAATAACTCAAATTATGTAGCTTTTCTCTATTGTTTACAGTGATTTTCACATATAGAATCTTAATACAAAAAAGTGTCAATAACAATGGTTAAATTTGAAGATTATACAATAACTGAAAGTAGAATTTGTGTCAAATCCACATTTTTTTCTATCATTGGGATTCTCCTAAAAATTTCAAGTTTGTAAATGGGGTCACAGGTTAAATTCTAGGAGAGATTACTTCCATAGAACACTAACGTTAGCTCTCAGGGCATCATACACAATGTTCACTTTAATCTCTGACCCAAATTTAAAGGGTTAGATTTTCCATGTGCTCTATGAAAATATCTTCTTAAGGCCAGCATTCCCTCAACAGAAATAAAGTTAGTTATAGTATAAGTTCACTTTACAGTCATATTTTTCCTTATGTCACCTTTTTTAAATTTATTTTTTGGTAAGGAAGATTGTCCCTGAGCTAACATCTGTGCCAATCTTCCTCTATTTTATATGTGGGACGCTGCCACAGCATGGCTTGATGAGCAGTGTGTAGGTCCACACCCAGGATCCAAACCCATGAACTTAACCACTACACCACCGGGTCAGCCCCTCTATGTCACCTTTTTATGAGGCTAGTTATCACTCAAAATGCAAGTATGTCTGTTTCTCCTCATGTGGCAGAGACAACTAGCTACTCAA
The DNA here is from genome assembly GCA_031878705.1 of Tapirus indicus. Lineage (NCBI taxonomy): Eukaryota > Metazoa > Chordata > Mammalia > Perissodactyla > Tapiridae > Tapirus > Tapirus indicus. The sequence goes on from CM062918.1 coordinate 8,586,221, forward strand.
CTAGTAAATTTCTCCTTCTTTTGCAGAGTACAGAATCATTGCTGGGAAGCAATTACCCTGTCAAGGACTATATTTCTCAAACCCCTCTCCTTCCACCCCATCCCTTGTATCTCATTGGGTCCCTAGCACTGCTCTCTATGGAACATGAGCAATCCCTTCCAGGATGAAATTATTAAGTATTAGATATACAATCCTCCTCAAATTGGCTCTGTTCTTTGTGTAGCTGAATGCTGTCGATGCAGCAGGGGATCTGAGGAGACCCTAGAGAACTAAGGAAAGGACCTGTGGGTCAACACTGAGAGGAGAGCCTCCTTCTCAAAAAGAGGCTGTTTGCTTGTTTGTTTCTTCTCCCACACACAGAAATAGAGACAGTAATTAAGTAGAGTAAGAAAGGCATAGAAGTAGAGTAGGTGTCCTCTTTGCTCCTCCTTGATATTTTTAAACTGTTTCATCTCCCTTTCAAAACCCCAGTTTCTTTGAAACGCATGTCATCAGACTTTTCTACTCCATATCCCTCCTAGTTGTCCTCACCTTCTGACATTCTCTTTATCATATCTTTCATTCGGTGAGGATTCGGGTTCCTGGTTTACTGGCTCCTAATCCACAACTAATGCTCTCACCATTCTTAGCTACAGTAAAAGTCAGGAATATGATCCATCTAACACAACGGTCTCTCATTTCCTTGATATCCTTTGTCAAGGAAACCGTTTACCTTACCTCAGTCACCCGTGCACATGGTCATACAACAGACCCTGTTGTCACTGATAACTGCACCTCCTATCTGACTATCACATTTAACCTTTCCAGGTCACTTAGTCTAAAATTACCATTCCAACAATCTTTCTGGTCTCACTGAGGTCTCCCTCTACCATATCTGATTTTCACTATTCATTACCTCCTTCATATCTTCACATCCCTCGTGCTCAGCCAAGATTCAACAGGTCAGCAGTATTACTTGCCAGCATGTATCTTGACTTTGTTACTCTGTGTACTTCTTGCAAAAACTCCGCCCAACAGCCACGTGCAAAAGAATGAAACTGGACCACTAACTTACACCACATACAAAAATTAACTCAAAATGAATTAAAGATTTGAATGCAAGACCTGAAACTATAAAACTCCTAGAAGATAACAGAGGTGGTAAGCTCCTTGACACTGGTCTTGGCAATGATTTTTGGGTTTGACATCAAAAGCAAAGGCAACGAAAACAAAAATAAACAAGTAGGACTACATCAAACCAAAAAGCTTCTGCACAGCAAAGGAAACTATCAACGAAATGAAAAGGCAACTTATGGAATGGGAGAAAATATTTGCAAATCATATATCTGATAAGGGGCTAATATCCAAAATATATAAAGAACTCATATAACTCAATAGCAAAAAAATAAACAATCTGATTAAAAATGGGCAGAGACTCTAAATAGACATTTTCCAAAGAAGACATGCAGATGGCCAACATGTACATAAAAGATGTTCATCATATAACTAATTATCAGGAAAATGCAAATTCAAACCACAATGAAATATCACCTCACACCTGTTGGAATGGCTATTATCAAAAAGATAAGAAATAACAAGTGCTGGTGAGACGTGGAGAGAAGAGAACCCTTGTGCGCTTATTGGTGGGAATGTAAACTGGTGCAGCCATTATGGAAAATGGTATTCAGGTTCCTCAAAAAATTAAAAATACAACTACCATATGATATAGCAATTCCATTTCTGGGTATTTATCCAAAGGAAACAAACCAGTATTTTGAACAGAAATCTGCACCTCCATGTTCATTGCAGCATTATTTACAATAGCCAAGACATGGCAGCAACCTAACTGTCCAACAATAGATGAATAGATAAAGAAATTGTGGACTATATATACACAATGGAATACTATTCGACCATAAGAAAGAATGAAATCTTGCCATTTGTGACAATACAGATGGACCTTGAAGGCATTATGCTAAATGAAATAAGTCAGGCAGAGAAAGATAAATACTGTATGATCTCACTTAAATGTGGAATCTGAAAACAAAAGAAAACAAAATCTGATCTCATGGATATAGAGAACAGATTGGTGACTGCCTGAGGCATGGGTGAAGGGGTCAAAAGGTACAAATTTCCAGTTATAAAATGAATAAGTCATGGGGAAGTAATATACAACATGGTGACTACAGTCAATAATGCTGCATTGCATATTAGAAAGTATCTAGGAGAGCAGATCTTGAAAGATGTCATCACAAGAAAAAAATTTGTTACTATGTATGGTGATGTTAACTGGGCTTATTATGGTGATCATTTTGCAATATACAAGTATTGAATCATTACACTGTATACTTGAAACGAATACAACGTTATGTCAATTATACCTCAAAAAAACCCACCAAAAACTCAACCCAGTAGCTTAACATTACTGGTTCACTCAGCTGTTCGTTCACCAATCACAAGCTTAAGATCACACAGTTCAAGGAATTCTTTTCTTTAACGATGCCAGACTGCCCTACTACTACTACACTTCCCTGGTACATTAACCTTCCCACTCTTCAACTAATATTTCACAATGCCTTGTGCTCCTCAACTTTCCTAGACCTTCTCATTCCATCATCCTCGGCTGATGACACCACTGCTTAATTCATAAAGAGAATAAGTGCAATAAAATGAGGATTATTTCATTTGCTTGCCACTAATTCTTCCAGTTCACCTAGATTATCTCCATAATCTGCCTTCCGACATGTTACCATGGAAAAACTGCCTCCACTCCCGTCTTAGGCCAATCTTTCTATCCATGTCCTGGATCCCGTCTCCTCTTGACTACTTAAGGAATTCCTTCCTGAAGCATTTCCTTCTCTTTCTTCTGCATTATCAGTTTCTTGCTTTTTACTGGATAATTCATTTCAACAAAACCAACTATCACCTAATTTAAGCAACATCCACAGACACGTACCCATGAGCATAAATTCTCTGGCATCCACATTTGCTTCCAGCCACTGCCCATTTCCCTGCAGTAGTAAAATTCTTCAAAGGTGTCTACACTATCCGTATCCACTTCTTCACCTTCCATTCTTCAGTCAGTGTACTCAAAAAGTGCTTTATACTACCATCACTCCAATGAAATGGCTTTTGCGTGTGTGAGTATATGCCACGACTGAGTGCTAACTTTTCCTTTCCTATAATTTAACTCATGGGTATTGAACAAACTCAAAACAGGATGAGAGGGCTCCCCGTGGAGAATAGATAGACCCATTTGTGGGACACATCTCACTGGGAAACACTGTCTCTCAAACCATGTACCAAAGAGGAAGAATTTGGAAGTGTTTTCAAGAGATTTGGAATTCTGAAATAACAAAGACATGGTCTCTAATCTATACTCCTATGAAAAAGGTAGATTTTTGGGGAAGGACAAAATAATGATATGTAATTATGTCTGATTTATATTGTACCATGTATCCATGATACTACTGCATGGTAAAATATAGAAATCATAGGTAAATTTAGTATTGTAGAAGTTAATAAAATTTATGATATAACTGAGGTGGCTGAGCAAATGTACTGTGGATTGAATTAAAATCCCCTCTGGATGTTATCCCTCTGGAGGAGATTTGGCCTGAAGAAGATTTAGAATTGATGAATGACAATTAGTACCCTCACTCACTCAATAGATGTATACCTTAAAGTGCAGACAACTGTGAGGGAAACAAAAGAAGTATAAAGTTAGTCCCAAATGTAAGAAAGTTTGTGCTATTCTATGCTAATATTATCAGATTGTTCAGCCACCTGTTTAAATCCATAGCAACCCCTTATTAGTTACTACAGACGCTTGGAATTTGGTGCATTTTGATTGTCTATGTGATTATATGACATAAAAAATGCTTTTTTTTCTTTACACCCATTCATCAACTGATAGACTTCTGGATTTTTTTCCAATTTGGGGCTCTTTGTGAATAATTCTGCTATGGATATTCTTGTGCGAATGTGAAGAAGTATTTCGTTGTGGTTTTGATTTACATTTCCCCAATGACTAAACATGTTTTTTTGTTTTGTTTGTATTTTAATGGGAGTCAAGTTTATCATTTTTTATTTATTGCTTATGCTTTTTCATGCCTTCATAATAAAAATCAAAAAACCCTTCTTCTCTGAAAGGGCATAATAATACGTTATAATCTTTATTAGTGTTTTAATATTTTTTAGTTTCATTTTTTTCTTTTTGCCTTTTGACCTCCTTCTGTTTGTATCCACTTCTTCACCTTCCATTCTTCATTAAATATATTCAAGTAGTGCTTTAATTACCATCACACCAATGAAATGGCTTTTATAATAACACCAAAGACTTACCTTTTTACCAAAGCAAATGATAAATTATCTGTTCTCATCTTATTCAAGCATTCAGTAGAACTTGACACAACTGATTATTCCCTCTTCTTGAAAACTCATCTAGGTTCCCCAGACCCTACACACTTGAGTTTTTTACTTCTTAGGCTACTAATTTTTACTAGGACCTCCTCTTCAAAACCTGGAAAATTTGCAAGGCTTTCAACACTGTCCTAGAATCCCTTCCTTTCTCTTTCTGTACTCAACCTACGTGTCCTCATCCAGCTCCCTATGGTTTCAAATACCAAGTGTATACTGATAACTCTCAGACGTATACTTCTTGTCTGGATGGAACCTTACCCTGGGAATAAGACTGATATCCAGTTGCCTTTCATCTTCTCCATTTCAAATTTCCCTTCACAAAAGAGAATTTGTCATTTTTCCTCCAAATATACCCCCTAAAAAAATTCTCCCAGTAAATGACACCACCTTTCATACAGTTACAGAAACTTAAAAAAATGGTAGGTTCATCTTGTATTATTTGTTTCTCCTTACACCATACACCCAATTCACCTGTTACTCCTGTCAACTATATCTCCAAAATATATCTCAAATTTGGTGACTTCTCCCCACTTCCACTTCAGCCCTTCTCAAGGCCATCTTCATCTGTTGCCTGTACCACTGGAGCAGCATTTCTATTGGTCTCCCTGCTCCTCTCTTGGCTCAAATCTTCAATGGAATACAATTTTACTTAAAATCTAAACGTTCTAGTGCAACCCCAAAATGTCTCTATAATCTGAAGGCCTCTCTCTCTGAACACAATCCCTTCCTCCACTTTCTTTGTTCACTTCATTTTAGTCACAATCACCTGATTTCTGCCCTTTAAATAAACACTTGGAGATCATTGCATTCTAAGGGAATTTGCACTTACTGTTCCTTTGCTTAGAGAGACCTTCTCATGAGTAAGGTCATAAATGTCATCTAAGCAGAGGCCTTCCCTGACCCTAGTAGATACCAGCCCCAGCCACTCCCCTTTATTCTCTCAGTAGCATATAAAATTCCTAAACTTATTTTATTTATTGGTTTGCATGTTTATTTACTGTCTTCTCCATTTTGCATGTGAACTATCTGAAGGCAGGGCCTCAATTTCCTTTGTTTGTTGTTATTCTAAGTAACCAGAACAGTGCCTGATCCACTCTGTAATTACTTGTTAACTGACTCATCGATGTACAATAATTACCTATGTTGAAGTCCTAACCCTTAGCACCTCAGAATGTGTTTGGAGATAAGGTCACTAAAGAGGTAATTAAGTTAAAATGAGGTCGTCAGAGTGGTAATCGAATATGACTGGTGTCCTTACAAGAAGAGATAAGGGCGCAGACACATACAGCCTTACCTCTGTATCCATGGGGGATTGGTTCCAGGATCCCCTGCAGATACCAAAATCTGCAGTTGCTCAAGTCCCTTATATAAAATGGCCTAGTACAATGAATACAGTTGGCCCTCTATATCTGGGGGTTTCAAATCCATGGATTCAACCAACCACCGATCAAAATTTCAATTAGCGGTTGGTTGAATGTGCAGATGCAAAATCTGTGAATGTGAAACCCTCAGATATGGAGGGTTGACTGTATGTGAAGACAGGGGAAGGAGAAGATGGCCTTCTATGAGCCAAGGAGAGAGGCCTCAGAAGAAACAAACCCTTGACTTGTAGCCTCCAGAATTGTGAGAAAATAAATTTCTGTTGTTCAAGTCACATGGTCTGTGGTACTTTGTTATGGCAGCTCTAGCAAACTAACTGACAGGTGAGAATAGCAACCAACTAATACACAGTCATGTATCACTTAATGGGGATTAAATAAATAATGGGGATACGTCCTGAGAAATACATTGTTAGGTGATTTTGTCGTTGTGCAAACACCATAGAGTGTTTTTACACAAACCCAGATGATATAGCCTACTACATACTTAGGCAATATGTTACTAATTTTATGGAACCACCACCGTATATGCAGTCTGTCCTTGATGGAAATGTCATTATGTGGCACATGGCTGTAACATGCTTTACCTGGTAGTATTTGTGGCTTAATTGCTTCTTTTAAAATTAATTACAACAAAAATGTTGAGATTCACACACTTCAGTATTTGGATTATCTATTTTTATTCTCTGTAAAGGATAATGTATTCTAGCACCATTTCCTGTGCTGCTCAGATATATACCTTCATAGAGAAATTAAAGAGTCACAAAATGAATTGCCTGCACTACACCTACCTGCTAGAAGACGTGGAAGGCTATGCATCTTTTTTTTTTCCATTTCAAGTTCTTTGTGTGAGTGTAAATGTCAAATTTTAATCCTGTTCTTCTCTTTCTCTTTTTGTATTACAGCCGGCTAATTCTTATTTAAAGTATCTTTTTAGCTCACGTCGTAGAATTTCTCAGGGAACATCTCAAAAGCACAACTCAAGTGTTCTACGCTTGGGCTTCAGTCTTTGCCACAGAAAGATCCAGAATTTGAGGACCACTATCTCCAGTTCGCTGAGTGACTCTGCATTATTGTAGCATAACTTGAACACTCATTAAAAGGTTCCACTGAGGAAGCTCAAATGGCTGTGGTTGTTGAGGGTTCACGAGAGTGCTGTGGTAGCAAATAATTTGCACAATTTGCTCTCTTTCCATGAGCTGAGCACAGAATGTATTTGCTGCCTTCATGTCTAAATAAATGAGACAATACTTACAAATAGCCTTATCTTTTTCCAACTGCAAATTAATATATGCTTATTTTATGTATAAAAAAGTACAATGATGAAAATAATGTATAGAGCCAGTATCATTTTTGTAAAATTCTCATGTATATCCTTTCAGCCACTGCATATTAAAATCATCTCTCTCTCCCTTTCTCTCTGCTTCTCTTTTTATTTCTTAATGGGATTGTAGTATACATGTAGCCTATAATATTTACTTAAGAGCATACTGTGGACATGCTGATTTAAGTATTTGACGGCCACACCATATCCTAATGTGTGTGTGTGTGTGTGTGTGTGTGTGTGTGTGTACAGCAGTGTACTTTAACTTAACTTTGACTGATATACTTTAAGATATTTTCCTCTTTTTGTTTTATAAATATTCTCCTGTAAATCCATATACATATATATATATAAGTTTTCAATTATTTCCTTAAGAGATATTTCTCAGTGTGGATTTCTGAACTAAAAGGCTTGCTAATCTTCAAATTTTATACATATTGTCAAGTTGTTCTTCAAAAGATCCTAGGACTTATCCTCCAACAAAGAGTTCACGTAAATTCCCACTGCTCACAGATTTGCCACCACTAGGGCACATCCCTAATTGTTAATGAATTAGGTTATGGCTTCACTTTCATTGACTTTGACCATTTCACCTATTATAAATCTCTTTATCACTGTTGGCTTTTTTTATATTATCATATTTTTATTTATATTTTGGGTACATTAAACCTTTGTCTCTCATCTACATTGCAGATATCTTTTACCAGTGTATCATTTGTTTCTTTTTATCAAAAAGAAAAAAATTATGTTTACATAGAGAAATATTTTAGTATTTTTCTTAATAATTCTTGTTTTTGAGTACTACAAAAATAAAATTTATTCACCTCATTTTATTCTAGGATTTTAATAGCTAAATATTTAATATTTGTGTATTTATTCTGATCTATGATGATAAGTAGATATCTTACCTTAAGTATTTTTCCAAATTTAAAGTTATTTACTAAATAATCTATTTTTTCTCAATATTGTAAAAATTCTAGCCTCAAAAGTAAATTGCCATATTTACATCAGCTTATTTCTCTAACAACTTTTTAGACTCATTAAATTCCTTGTCAATTTTTTCACCAATATTTTAATTACATGTTAGAAGTTGACATGGCAAGTTTTGTACTATTCTTCTTCTTTACCATAATTTTCCTCATTTATTTTTTCAACGTAAAGATTTATTCTTCAAATGAAATTGGGAATTATTTGGTCATGTTCCCAAAAAAGGATGCCATTATGTAGGGAGTGGTGGGTAGGGAGATTCTGATAAACGCATGAAAATATTTTGGGAGAAATGACATCTCTACCATATTGAGACGTCTCATCCAAGGGACTTATTAAAGCCATTTATTTATGTCTTGTTAAATTTCCCTCATGAAGTCTTAAAATTTTATTTGTAAAGTTCTTGTACATGCCTTGTAGAGCTTAGTTTGGGGTATATTATGCTTCTATTACTACTTTGACAATGCAAGCATTTTATTTCCAACTGATTATTGCTGATTTTTAAAAGATACTGAATTGTATATATTTATATTCTGACCAGGCATATTAATGAACTCCTAGTATTCTTAATATGATTATTGATTTGAGGGAATTTCTGGGTTGAGAAAATAATCTGCAAATAATAATAAACATAACTCTTCGTTTCCATTATCTATTTTTTCCTGAATACTTCAAGAACAATGTTAAACAATGATGGTAATTTCCATCCTGAACCTTGTTAAATAGTATTGGTGATAACAATAATTAACATATTGTTCAATTGTAATAATAATAATAATGGATTTGGTGATTCTCCACTAAGCATGATGCTAATGTAGTTTGTATATTACCTTCAAAAGTGTACTCCTATTAAAAAAATAGATGAAGCTACATGGAAAGATATAGAAAGATACAGACTTAGGTATGTTAATATGGGTTTACGTACAGATATATTATCTCAAATTATTAAACTGAACAATTCTTAGTTATTATTCTTGTTAGTTATTATTGTAGTCACTTCTGTTTGCTGATGTCATCTTTATACTCATTTTAAATTCCTTGAGTCCAGATCTGCTCCTTCTATTATTTAAAATTTGACATCACTCTTGCTACTGCCTGAGTCCATCCCTCTCAGTTTGTTCCCAATTGATAATTTCATCCATCCAATCACTTCAAAAATTTCTCTGAATGACCCCAAATCTCTTGGTCCAGCTTTGGCCTCTCTTCTTACCTCTGTTTTAAATTTTGAATCCTTGCTCTTATCCTAACTTGCAACTCAAAATCAACATGTCCAAACCTGGACTCACCCTCTTCCTGACAAGCCAGACCCTCCAGCCATTCATACCTGTGGTAAAGTCATAATCCCTCCATTAATTAACCAGACAGAAACCCATAGTATCACCTCCAACTAACCCCTCCCACCTTTCCCTCCTTTTCTCTGCCCACTTCATTTGCCAAGGCTTGTGGTTGGTGCTTCTACGTGGCCTCCTCATCTTCTGTTCATGGCTACTGCAAAGTCTCCTGACAAACCCACATCTCATCTCCACATATCGCTCTCCATATGAAATTGCTACTCACGTTACTTCCCGCCTGAATTCCTCCATAACATAAAACATTTATAGAATAACCTTCTAACTCCTTTGCCTGACATTTGAGGACTGATTTGCTTTCCCAGATAGGCTGGGGCCCGTTGTATGAGCCCCAGGGTCTGGATACCTAGGCCAAGCATTGGCATGTGTCATCTTGTATTTCTGTGATATGGTGATTGGTGACAATTGAAAGCATTTTAGAATATGCAGAATCAAAAATCTCTGTATGGTATCCAAATACATAAATAATAATAACAGGATGAGAGGGGCTACTGGTTATAAAGCCAAGAGTATAAACATCAGGGGAACTTGATGAGACAGGGCTCAAAGAAGGTAAGAGGCAATTCCTAAAATAATCCTTGAAATAATGTTCAGGTGCATAGATGGATGTATACCAATAAAAATAAGTGTAATGTGGACATTGACGCTTCAAAAGTCTTTCACCAAATTCACCTTTCCAGGTATTTCTCCTACTTCCTCACAGACTCCTGGGAAACCAAAGGACTCCTGGTCTTCTCTGAATACCCTCAGTCCTTGTATCAATCTACAAATGCTAAACGCGGGGACAACACAGGCTCTGCCTTGATCCAACTCCAAGTCAATCTAGACTTGAAGGTTATTAGGAAGCCTCCCCTCATGTGTACTTGCCCACCACAAGATGTCTCCAGAAATCATCTTGAGTCCCACAGCTGGTATCAAAGGTGCTTTGTGAAGAAAGAGATCCCCCTAATAACAGTGAGCACTGTCTTGCACAGCATAGATGCTCAATAAATATTCACTAAATTGAACTAATTTCCTAAGAAGTTTTCTAAGAAAACTGAGGATATACCAACATAAAATAAAAAACAAAGTTAGCCCAAGGTAAAATGTTGCTGTGAGCTCACCGGGGCATAACTAGGAGGCAGACTTCTCATATTATCTTCACATGGCCAAAGAAAACATTTTAGGGGTTAGTTACGGGGAGGAAGTGATCCTAGGAAAAGTGAAGTGAAAAGGGAGTTTGTGTCCCTGAGACTTCTGCCTTGTCTGGGGAGCACCATTTCTCCTTCCACCTTGAATATCCCCACAGGAAACTGAGACGATGTTTGTTCTAGTCTGGTAAGATGCCAGATGGTCCCAGGGGCTGAAATTATTTTTGTACGAATAGAGTGAAATTTCTTCACTAAGACTTAAAAATATCACTTAAAACTCAGACAAATATACATGATGAAGGAAACATGACAAAAGCATCCAATCATAAAGACAGGAGATGAAATCATTTCAGATTTTGAGTTGACGGCAAACTTGATTTCAGGAATGCCACTCAAAACGTAACGTGTAACTGCCTCAGCATAACAAGAGAACTCCGCCCGTTCCAAGTGAAATATGCAACTGCCCCTGAATAAGAAGAAAAATAGAGCCATCAGCACCAAAAGTAGAGGGCACAGGGAGGGAGAGGGGATAATCCTCCTTGACTCGGCCTCTCCAGTCCACCAGGAGTACTGCATTCAACCTCTAGAGAAACATTAACACACATGTTACGCACCCAGAGGAGAGTAGTCCCAGTGATGAATCAGGACATATGAAGAGAGAAATAACTTAGGGTTTTAGCCTCAAAAAGAAAAGACTTAGAGAAATATGTCACCTGTACTTAAATGGTTCTCATTTGAAAGAGATGGTGTTTTGAATACCTCCAACAAGGCATAAACTCTTCTAACGTGTAGAAGCAGAAAGATTGTTGTCTGGGACTTAAAATCTAGAAAAACTTTTTAACGAGCTCTTCAACAATGTAATCACATAAAAACAACCACTAATAATCTTGAGAGTTTTCTGCCAGGCACTAGGCTACAGTTTACATGCATCGTCTCTTTTAATCCCCTCAACAACTCTGCGAGGTCAGTACTGTTAACCTCACTTTACAGTCAAAGAAACTGAAGCATAAACAAGGCTACGCTCGCTGAGCTAGCAAAGGTAGAGTAGATAGACCCATTGGACTGATTCATGGCGAAGGCTCTTAACCATTACACTACAGTTATCTTGCTGTGGTCATTCTAAAGGAACTAGATAGCTGCTTTTAGAAGACCATAACAAAGAAATCATGCTTTAATTTGAAATGGCAAAGATGATCCTTGAAATGTCTTTTCATCTAATCTTTAAGAGTCTCTGATCTTGTGTTCTTTGTGGAAGATAAACCCGTGCCTTCAGCCAAGGTTCTCCCAGGATTCCAGCATCCATCTGTTCTGTCCTCAATGTCTGGGAATTAAACCATCCAATAATAGAGTGTTTGAAAGTTGGAGGGAGCAGAGGAAGGACATAAAACACAGGCTGATGGAAACATCCTTCTACATTTTGCTTAGGACAATCCTTGTTCCCTCTTTCATCACAGGGTTGAAAAGGTGGCTTCAACTTTGACCTCTGCCAATACACACACACACATACACATGCAATCCTCTTACCCCGTTCTGCCATAGTGTGTGGTATATGGTTCATGATATGTAATGAAATTGATGGCATCCTGGATATAGTAGGATGTGTGTGTATTATAGATTATGCATGATATATAATTATCTTTTATAAAATATAATCTATATTTTATAGATTATTATGCTATACAAGTGTTAAAAAGCACGTTCAATGAAACTCTATTCCTGGTTACATGGTAGATTTAAATAGCTGTTGAAAACCACATAAATGGTCATCCTTTCTATATAGTACTCTAAAATAAAGGTGTGTTACCTAAAAGAGGTTCAATGACCAATTGATAACACTTGGAATTTGCCTGCATGCATGTGATAAATACGGAAGATTTTCAGTATGCTAGAAACCTGAAATTCACACACAAAGTATCTGAAATATCAAACCGGTTACAATCATTTTATAGGATTTTTAGGATCTCAGAGTATCTGTTAATTCTAAAACCCTCAGAGGTTTGCAAAAACAAAGCAGCCAACTGAATAATATCGGAAACAAAACACCACTTTCGTCTTCAACCGTGACTTCCAACAGGAAAAGTGTTCTAATTACTTCTCATTTCAATTTTCTACATTAGCAATTTATTTTTATATCACCATATGTTATATAAAGCAGTTTGCTAAACTGTGCATTGACTACAGTGGTTCTGAGGAGGAAGAGATTAGATTTGGTGTATTCCGTGAAGAATTCACTTTGAGACGGACAGAGATTAGGAAGGGAAATGTTCCACGCCCAGGAAAACCCTGAGCACAGACACAGAGAGGGGAATACGGTTTCCTGTATTTGGAAAGACGAGAACACCAGAGCACGGAAAGCAGAGGAGTAAGTACCTGAGGAAGTAAGAGAATAAGTTTAAGCAGGAAATGTGTGCGTGTGTGTGTGTGTGTGTGTGTGTCCCAGTGGGGAGGCAGAGATTGTGCCCAGGGAAGATAACTTATAGAGAAATATGAAATGACATTATTGAATTTACCTTTTTTTAGGGCATACTGGAGAGCTACTGAAGATAGAATCAGGATCTTGAATTGACCAAATGTTGTAGACAGTTGACTTTTAAATATACTAGAACATTTAGAAACTAATATACATAGTTTGTGGGAGTGGGGGGATGTTGTGGGTTTGGGGAGGTGTTTTAGTTTCAAGAGTACCCCTGAGAGGAAATATATTCTAAAATATTTTTCCACCTCAATATTCTCAGAGAATATCGCATATATCAAAATACATATCTTTAATTGCACTAATAGGTATTCAACATTCCATTGGTTTCAATTGTTTAGTTTCTGTTCGGTCATCTTCATTAACTCTAAATGCTCTGAAAAATATAATGAAATTAAGAATGCTTTTTAAATTCATATCCATACCTTCTTCTCTTGCTTTATTTTATGAAGGAATCACAAAATCCACACCTATGTAATCCTAAATCAATTTACCAACAAAATATCTATGGAGTCAAAAATATTATTTCCCTAAGCACTAGAATTTGCTCCTGGATTAAAAATTAGTTAAGATGTATTTTTAATATTGGGTCTAGTGTGACGGTCTCTCACTGATTATGTGAGGCTCTTCATCTGTTTTTATCACTTTTGCTAAAACATATGGCATAAATTGTGACAATGAAGTATGAAACAACAGGATATAGGTATAAAAAATTATTTACACTTAAATGGCTGGTGGTTTAATCCAGCTGATTATGTTTCTCTAATCTTTACCTAGCATTCAAAACATCTGTGTCATCTTATGTACAATTCTGTATAAGACAACAGGAAAGCTTCCTCAGCCTTTGACTCCAGAGTTCAAGATGCAAAGAAAAAAATAAGAAAAACAAAAGCCGGTTTATAAGTAGCAAGTGGGGGGGCCTCTGATCATGAAGCAAACTGTCTTTCCATCAATCTCTACTGGCAGTCACCATTCGATGCAAGTCATCAGGAATGCAGAAGTGGGAGACAGAGCTAAAGTCCTGGAATCTATGTCGGTTCATGAGACTCCATGACTCTTGGCGGACAGCCTGCTTTAACCCTAGAATGGGAGAAACTAAATATCAGTGAGGAAGCACCTCCCTTAGCCGGTAGCTTTGACCTACACATTACCTCAATCTGCATAGCAACTTTCTTTCAAAGCTCTGTGAATTATTCACATATGCTGCCTCATCTATTTCTGTAACATCCATTGAGCTAGATGAAGACTAACGTTACCACCATTTTCCAAACGGAAAATGCAAAGTGCAAAGGGATGATACGGTAAGTCTGAGAAAAACTGGAATTCAGGTTATAACACAAACAGCCTTTTGCTCTAGATTCTATTTTCTCCACATTTACTAGCCAGGTGTCTTTGTGGTAATGCAGATGATTCAGCACTCATATCTATTTCAACACATTGTTGGAGGACAGAACTGTTAAAAGAGTTGCAATGGGTAATCTGCTAACTTATATTGAGTATAGTGCTTGTGATGTTTTCCTAATGCTACAAATTCAAACAGTAAGACAAGGTTTTACCTGTGTTTTTCACAATGAAAATTATTTTTGCAACTCTATTAAGCTACAAATCAATAAATATCAACACATGAAAAGGATTCACTGTCAGAAATAAAACATAGTTTAGGGTCAATTTCAATAATGCCAAGGTATTACAGAAATGCACTTACAATGATCAATATACATTTTTCTTGCTCAAGAAGCTTTTATGCTGATGAACTGATTTTCAACAAGGGGAAATATGTTGCACTATGAAAACAAAGGGAAATTGGCCGATTTATGTGACTACAGTAGTGTTTCAAATCTTCAACTTCTGATATTTCATGGCAGTACAATTACCCTTCACCTTTCAAAATCTTTTAAATCTAAATCATAAAGCCATTATGAAACCACAGGGAACTGTGTGACTATCTGATTTGGGACACTATGGATCTAATAATTATCACTCTAGCAGTGTGTTTGTTGCATTTAAAGAGCAATTTGATGTTGAATTTCATGTTATCTTCTCAAGCAAGCTAAAAATATCTGTATAAAAATGCGTAGAAAAGCAATCCCATGCTAAAAGTACTGATGTTTATATGAAATGAGACAACAGTAATCTTACTACTATGGTATGGTGTTTGGAACATTGAAAAATATATTATCATAAAATAGCTCAAATTTGCAAATGAAACTAAGCAAAATATTACTCTTCCCAACCAATCAACAAGTAATCAAAAATGGTACAAGTCGTATATCCTAATGATGGTGAAAGAGAAATATGAATTTGCTTCTTTCATCCAGTTTTTGAAATCTGCAATCAAATGCATTCCTATTTCTCTAGGCTGCTCTAGTTCACTACTTGAATGTATAGTTAATATTTCATACGACCCAGCCAATGTCCTTTTCAGACCTTCAGAATAATGTTTTCAAATGCCCTCCAAAGAGACCATCCTGTCTCCAGGAATGATCAGATATGTCTCAAGTTACTGCGGTGTGGTTTTACATCAGGAAGGGAATATCTGCTAACAGTTCATGAAATTTGCACTTGAGAAAGAGTGAACATTTTTTTGTTCTTGGTCTACTCAGCCATCCTATGTCTTTGAAAAGCATAAAGTTCTTTGTGCCATTTCTTCAAATATTCATCCTTGAAATTCTAACATCTGGGGATTCAGATATAGTTCCTGAGGTAATGCCCTATGTATTCTCTTTAGACCTGAGATTTTTCACTTTTTGCTGATACAGGCAACCAAAGACAAAAATAGGTCATTTAGATAGAGAATCCTAGATGTACACAAGACAGAGTCGTGAAATCGTGAAATATGAGATAAAGGGCAATGAAATTTGAGGAAGAAACTTCTTGGATAATCTTTTAACTTGTCACTACTTGTCTGTTATACATGGTAGGTGCTTGTACAAGAGCTTTGACAATAAAGTGCTGACTTACCTAATTATAGTACCCAAATACAGGTTAATCACTGACGATGATATATACGTTTAATCAAGAATGAAGTGACCTACTTCTGTGAATGCTAAGGGCATTTAATTTTTCCTGAGTGTTCCACATGACTGTCTCCACAGGGTCCTAATCTTTCCTGTGTGTTGCTCCTTTAAAGATATCAACACAAGCAAAATGTGATACCATAAAGGTCACGATGGAAACAATTAGAGGGTGGAACTACATCCTCAATTTTCTTCTGCAAAAGCAGAGGTATTCCTTTAGTGTAGAACTGCACATAGTGCTATGTTGTCCATTAGGGTCTTGAAATTTTGAAATTATTATCGGTTTCTAATAATACATCATTCTCACTTGGTTTGGCATCAAAACATGTGTCTTTATATTAACAGCCTAGGGCAAAGGGAAAGTGGCACTCCAACCTAGCTCAGCCGGTAAGACTGCACTGGCAAAGCTTATTCGGAAGGTCAGGGTCTTCAGTGACAATTACACATGTTTTCACCTCTGACATTCTCATCATCTCGGTTTACTTTCACCTGTGTTCCCAGTGGAAATGGCACCCAATTAAAAAATGTGCTGGATATTGTCAGTGTGGCAGTTTTTATTATAACTCGAGTCATCTGCTAGTAATTTCTCGATAGAGTAACCAGAATTAGACATTATTACCCATATTTGCCCAGTCCTGTCAATTTTACCTATAAAATAGTATTCTTTTCCTGCAGAAGGCCATCCGCCCAACCCTGCAGAACAAACTAGTGGATTCGGATTCATGAGCTTCTCTTTGCTCAATTAGTAACATTGTAGGAGAAAAGATAAGACTGTATCATATTGTTTGCTGAAGGAACAGGAGACAAATTATTCGACATCTGTGATTTCCAGATTAGGCCATGATATGTCTATAAAAAGTATTTTCCAGATCATCCATCCTTTGAGGGCCACGACTGTCATATTTACTTTGCATTCCCAGTGCCAAGCAAAATACCGAGTCATAAGAGGAAAATAATGGATCCCTGCTGTTGAACGAATGGTTCAAGAGCTCTGTCTTTAGGAAAAAAAATATTATTTTAGCATTTTAATAGAGACAAAATAATACTAGGAGTCAGAAGTCTCTAGTTCCATTTCTGTCACTTTTCAAGTATGTTTTATTGAACAAATTTCTTATCTGTACTACAAAGATAATGATACCAACCTTTCTACCTCACAGAATTTCTGTAAAGATTAAATAAAATAACATGAGAGAAATAAATTCTAGGGGACAACAAAGATATATACAAATATAAATTAATATTATTTCTGTCTGTATTTGAAACACCATATCTATTTTATTCCTGATAATGTATTTCCAGAAGCACATTTTAAAGGCTCTAATAAAATTATTTAATATATGTTAACATATTTAATTATCATTACTTCTAAGCTTCATAAAATTTAAATTTATATTTGCTTATACATTATATAATTTAGTTTGCTATAAAAACTACATATCTTATGTAATTTAGGTTATATTAATTTTAAAACTGAATTCTGAAAATTGCGATTGATTGGAATTATTTTTTTAAGAACTAGAATCTTTCTCTCATAGAATATAAATTTTATTTAGGAGAACTGATATACAACATGAGAAGAACGGCAAACTAGAAGTTGGTAGATCAGATATTTTTAAATTTCTTCTTCTCATTTAGCAAGTGAAATCAATTAGACAATTATATAAAATATTGTTCGAAGTCTATTTTTTCTTGACTAAATGACTCTCATCACTCAGCCCATCAAAAATATATTTAAGCAAGAATGTGGATGTCTCTGTTACAGTAATGTCTGGGGATAGCAGCCCCCTGACAATGTACAGTTGACTATTAGCACCATACAGATACCCCCACTGCATTCTAAGGAGAATTTGAAGCTCTTGGTAGGGCCAACCTTGGTTCCTAATCCCCTACCATTTTAATTAGAAGGAGCAAGTTATATCTAGTGTAACACGAATATACATTAGCATCTACTAATAAGAGCAGAAATCTCAAAGTTCCAAAGTACTTGGGGTTACTTCCTTTCTATGAGCTAAGCAAAGAAATCAGGGTCTTGTTACCCACATGGATAGACTGTTCTCATAGCATCTATTTAGGGTGTCAGACCTGCCTTGTGGGTGGAGCCAGTCCAATCATAAAGGACCATAGCAAAAAGGGTCCTGTGTTGGTGGAATAGGCAGGAATGAGTCTGGGAATAAGGGGGGGGGGTATCTTAAATCCAAGGGAGTAAACAGAGAATGAAATCTGGATTTGAAGCAAAACCTGGAAGGACTCCCTAAGGCAAATTTATGCTTGAGAAAGAAATCATTCTGGGTACCCACAGCGGAGTGTATGGGCTGAAAGGAACTCTTCAAGGTGCTGAACTGACTTGACAATTTGATCCTGCCACAAAGGTCCTAATGACTCCCCTGAGACTGTGGAGAATGTGCTCATATTACGGGTCCTTAACAAAAAATGCAAATTCAGCAGCTCCTGCACTTTTGAGCCCTGGCCTTAGACACAGGCTGCAATTTTACATATCCCTAAGCAACCTATGTATATCAAAAAGCTTTAAATGAAATGTAAAAACCTCAGAGCAAAAGAATAACATGGAGTCCACCCAGGCATGCCTGCCCCTTGATGGAGATGGACCCCAAACCTGAGTAAACAGAATAATTCCAGTCCCGACTGCTGTGCTGGGATCGCAGGCTGAGGGTAGCATGTATATATTCAGAAAAGATCTCTTTGAGAATTAGAGACTAGTATGGACAGAGTCTGGATCTAATCAGAACTCCTCAGTTTACACCTGGATAAGACAGCAAATTTGGAAAAGGAAAAAAAATCCTGTCCTTTCCCCCACCCCTGTTGTGGTAGTTTTAAAGTGTTATATGATTAAATGAAAACAAAACAATATATCTGAACATGCCATGCTGAAAACCATGCAATTTCACTATCATAAGATGATGGAAGTGCATGAAAAGACAGCAATCCTCCCTAGTTACAGTCATGGAATTAAGCAACCTGACTAGCGAGGGGTACCTCCTACTGAGGACCATAGTCTGATCATTGTACTTGCATCTGGCCTAAACAATGGAATTGGTACTGAGAGGCCCACAGCCCCATACAAAGCAAATGTCCACAGTCAGGAAAAGTGTGCAAGACCCACGAAATAAACCCCTCTTTCAGACCAAGAGTTTGGGGTTAAAAGAGAGTTTATTATTAACTCCTGTGATCTCAAAGAAGAAAATGTATTAAAACATAATTCTTTGGCTTTAATGAAAGTAAACTGGAGTTCACTGAGGTCGCTGAGCCAGATGTTTATTTCCATTTCTAACACTAACTCCACAACGCAGGTCCTTATTGCCTCCCACCCAGAATGTTTTAACTGTCTTTTAACCAATCTCTGTGCTGCCAGTATTTCTCTAACTCATCAGATGAACCAGGATCTGAATATCCTCATAAAGCAAGTTCCCACCCTGTAATTCTCCAACTCAGACAACTTCAATGGCTCCCAATTTCCATCAAAATTTAATACGAATTCCTTACCTCTAAAATATTTTCTCCCCTCATTATCCTATTTATACCCTAAACTCAAGCAATATTTAGACTACTCATTCCTACATATGATTTGTTCAGGCTCCTTTTGTTGTTTTGATCATATGGTTCCCTTACTCTAAAATGCCCATTCGCTTACTTCAAACCACTCAAATCCTACCAGTTCCTCAAGGACCATCTCAGGTGCATCCTTCTTTATGCTATTTACCTAGATTCCTAACTGGATCTGACCTTTCTCTCATTTAACCTCATAGCCCAGTGGTCTCATATTGTACCATTCACTTTCTGCTTTGATTAGAATCATTTGTAAGGTTGTTTTATTTCCCAAGACTATAACAATTTTCTTTAAAACAAGATTATTCTTTCCTTATTTTTGAATCACTCACATTACACTACATAGCATATTCTGACACAGAGGCAAATCTCTGTTACATCATTAAATTTACTTGAAGAATTAGCATTTCAACTTAACTATTGCATGTATTAACTTTTAAAACTGGACTTAAAATCTTGACACCTGAGTGTTTGGGCTTTTTGGCTTGTAAAGTTTCAGATAAATTATATACTAGCCAATACAGAGTCCTGCGAATATACAAGTTTTATGTTTGCCCTTTAAAATAATTTATGAAAATTAAGACATTTTAAAGAAATATCATGGAACATTGTAACTGTTCTTGGTTTTGAAGAATATATTTGAGTCAATATTCAGAATCCAATATGGTTTGCTGACCTTCAAAATACAATTTAGGGGCTGGCCTGGTGGCATAGTGATTAAGTTTACATGCTCCACTTCTGCAGCCCAGGGTTCACAGGTTCAAGCCCCGGGCACGGACAAATGCATTGCTTATCAAGCCATGCTGTGGCAGGTGTCCCACATATAAAGTGGAGGAAGATGGGCACAGATGTTAGCCCAGGGCCAATCTTCCTCAGCAAAAAGAGCAGGATTGGCAACAGATGTCAATCCTCAGGGCTAATCTTCCTCACCAAAATAACAAACAAAAAAACTTAGCTTACATTCAAAATACAATTTATTGGAAAGTAATGGGTTCCAGATTTATTGCAAAACAAAAATAATACTTCTCTGAGCCCTAAAATCATAAAAATATTAACATGCTTCCCTTTTATACTTACCACTCAGGAATGACATAACTATTGGCGAATTGTTTCTTAGAGGGACCATAATAATGAATTTGTCAGATTATACATCATATTTAAGAATAACTCAGAGGAGTCTTGATCCAGTAAATGTAGAAAAGTGAAAGAACAAACCTCACTTTCAAAGATTTCTCAATATGTCAAGAGAGAATAAAAACTGAAAATGATAAAAATGAAAAATATACCCAAATCTCACAGCTTAAAAGAAATCAGATCACCTTCATCCCATTTAAGCCATGGTCCTTTAGTTATACACTGGAACATACCGTTCTTAGAGTCAGTCTACAAAATATATTATAGCTAATCACCCCCTAGAAGAAAGTTTCATATTTCAATGCCTCAGGAATTATATCTATGCAGACAGTGTTTCATGGAGGATTATGAAACTCTCCTCTGGCTCCCAAATTACATATATGATTCTATTATTTTATTTCCACTCGAGGTACAGAAGATCTCATACCTGACCAATGAGCACTGTATGTTCTTTCTCTGTATTAAGCTATTTGCCTTTATGGCTTTTTAAACACCAGGAGACTCCATGGGGAGAAACTGCATTAGACAAAGGGATATCTCTGGATGAGTCCATCACTGGAAGAACATTCCAACTTAAGTGACACTTTTTTGGTACTATTCAAAAACGAGGATGACCTCTAATCTAGGAGGAGATACTGAAAGATCTAATTTCAGAAAAGTTAGGTTCGCTGGTGATTCATACAGATCTATCAGAGTGAGTGTAGTAGAGTTCATTGTAGTACATGCCCTGAACACAGTGAACCCAGTTTTGCTTAGTTTTATTGAGAACCATTACATAGTAATGCTGCATTTATTTTATAACAGTCATGGTAATATAAAAAAATCCACCAACGCTGAAGAAGAGTGAAAGCCAATGAGAATAAGTGAACTTAAAGGCAAGGAAACCAAGATAATGTAAATTACACAACGATAATTTAGTAGAACTGATGATCTTGAAATACATTGCAGAAGACTGCATTATTTTGTATTTCTTCACATTCTTATCCCTAGGAAAAAAATGCAATTCAGTCACATTAATTGGCACCTAACAGCTGTTCATTTGGATAGCTAGGTGTAAGGGGAAAATATGCTATAAATATATACACACACACATATATTAGGAAGATGAGGTTGATGTCATACTTCAAGGATGCACATATCTACTTCATATAAATAGTTTTTATTTTATGATTTTGAAAAATTTCTTAACTATCGAGGGCAACATTTACAAAAAAATAGAACATTTTTGCCTACTGTGTTTAAAAATGTAAGTGAATAACTTACACTTGTGACATTGCCATACATAATGTGATAATTGCAATGATTTTTATGGAATTGGATCTGATCCTAAAACCTGAATGAAGAATGAACCAACACGGACGTCGTCTGTTTGCAACTGACGTCAGTGGGATTTTTCACTAAACAACACTGGCCCACGCTGAATCAGTATCTAAAAGTGATCCTTAATTGATTATTTATAATTATTCAAACCTATTTAAAAGTACTCACGAAAACATTTTAAAATAAAAGGAAATCAATATATGTTAAATATGAAAAGAATTTTAAAAAGAAAATAAATATCCTCCAAAATAGCACAAAAACCTATAATCAAATCATAACATTGGGGTACAAAAGAAATTGTAACATTAAGGAAAATTCTTAGTTGGAATTCATTTTCATAGTAATTTATTAGATATAGACTGCAGCTATACTATTTTATATATATTACAGTAATGTGTCTTTTGTCTTAATTAGCTATTGAGTAATTTAATCTGAAAACCTACATAATATAAACACAATAATAGTGACCATTTATTGTGCTTTCTTATGTCTTGGGCATCATGCCTAAAATTGCCATTTTGTTATCTACTTGTGTCCTGAAAACAAGCCTGAAACCTTGCGATTATTAGCTTTAGTTTACAGATAACACACTGAAGGCTTATCAGAGAGGTTACATTATATGCCCCAGGTGATAGAATTTAAAACAAAGTCTGAGTACAGATCCCATACTTTGTCAACTATAAAATAAGAAGAGTCCAGTCGATTGGGTTAAAATTCATGATTTTCACATTTAATTCAAGATATAAAAGCAATATATTTATTCATCTAAATATAGGAATTTTAAAATAAAAAAAGAAAATCAATATCCATTCTTAAAAGAGATGCAGATAAACATAAAGAAAAGAAAAAAATATCTATTTTTCTACCATTATTAACATTCTGATGTATTTATTTCTAACCATATTTTTGTCCTTCTCTGAGAATACAGGGACAGAGACACATATAATATTTTCTTATAACTCCACGTCTCCATTTTTCAAGTACCTCATGTATAAAATTGTAACAATAATCATACCTGTACTTCCCAGGCTTGTCATGAGGTTTAAATATGGATAACGGAAGTAAAGAGCTTAGTAAAGAACTTGGCACAAAATATTACTGTAAAAAAAATAACGGCAGCTTTGAAGATCAAGAAAGATGCTCCAAAATGCTCCAAAAATTTTTTGTATGCGTGATTTCTTACCCTCCTTATAAACATACTTCCTTATTTTACAAAACGAACCCTAGTCTAGTCAGTTCCTACACCAAAACCATGGTTCAATCCACCATCAAATTTTGACTGACACAGCCTTTCCTGGTCCCATTTTCCTTCTGTGTGCATACAGTCTATTGGAAGGCAGCAGCCAGAGGGATCCCTTATAAAACAAGCCATTTCATGTCCTGTCTCTGCACAAAACTCTCCTTGGCTTCCTATCTTTCTCATATTGAAAGTCAAAGACCTTAGGCTGGTCCATGGGGCTTACTTCTCTCCAACCTCTCAGTGACTGTCCTGCTCACTCACTCCTCTTTAGCCACAAGAGCCTCTTGACTATTCTATAAACATACCAAGCTTGCTGCTGCCCCAGGGTTCTTGAACTCACTCTTCCTTCAGTCTCTGTTTTTCTCCTGGATATCCTCCTAACTTATTCCCCCACTCATTTGGGTCTCTCTGAAAATGTGCCCTCATGTGAAAGGACATGTTCTTGATCAGACATAATAAAATGTCAGCCCTCCCTTTCCGATTCCACACTTCACGTGGCACTTTCAATATTTTCCTTCCTAGGACTTATCATCACCTAATAGTTTATATTTATATTTGTTTAATTATTTATTGTCTAACACATCTGCCTAATAAATAAGCTCATGATAATAGGGATTTTAACTTTTTAATTCATTGTACACTTGACTAATGCCTGGCAGATGAATATTTGTTGAGCAAATAAATCAGGAGAGTTTTCTCACAGACATGGATTTCTGAAATGGGTTCGGAAGAATCAGTTGAATTTGAACAGTCAGAAATGATACAAGAGCAAGTGTTCCAGGAAGGATAAGTCCAAAGAAACACAGAGTGGGAAAAAAGACAGTAGAGTCTATGCAAGCCAAATATTTCAGTTTTATTGTTGTATGCAGTGTGAACAGAGGAGTAGTCATAGTTGAGACTAGAAGCTGGATCTTATTGGGGTTTAGAGGGCGATGAATGTCAGAGAGCAAGTTTGAATTTAATTTAATAAGCAACGGAGGACCTCTGGAGGGTTTTGAGTAGGCATATTACATGACTGAAGCACTTTAGAAAGATTTATCTTGCAGGAATACATAGTATACATTAAAAGAGGGAAGACTATAAGAGGAGAGTCCAGAGCTTTAATAAACCATTCTAACCTAATTCACTCTAACATTTAATAAGTCAGGAAAGACCTTCAGATTTTAATTTGTAAGTCTGCCAGTTGAGGTCAATGAATTAAAAGTAAAGACCTTTACTATAGAAGATAGAGAAGCAAAATGGTAAAGAACACAAATATCCAAGGAAGAAGTCCAAGAAAATAAAATGTATCTAATTAATATAAAAGACTTTTTTAAATGACCAAAGAAAACTTGAATAGAGAAATTTATGGTCAGTGATTGAAAGAGGGTATTTTTTAATATGACTAAGATATCCTACTGTAAAAGAAAATTATCTTTTTATACTTATGTCTTCTCAAAAGTATATGATGCAAAATAGTAATGCTCTCAAGGAAACGAGAATCTTCTCACTGTTCTATTACTGTACACCTGAATTAGCAGCAAACAAATGACAACTATACTATATAAGGTACACCATAGAATTAGAATTCCTGACTTCTAAGAAAATAATATGGACTTTTATTAAACAAATGGGAAGAATATAATCCAAGAAAGTGATCCCTTCTTAAAGCCATGTATTTCTCAAAAGCAGCCTTCAGAATCCTTGAGAAGGATCAGTAATTCAAGTAATAATTTTGAAATGATAAACATTTACAGTATTTACTGAATGTACATGACCTAACAGCCAATTCAGAACAATAACTGTATATCTGAAAGAAGTCATTGTTTTAAACTGATTTAACTCAGAGGAGATTTTGTCTTTAATTTTATTCAAGATGTTTATATAGGTCATTCCTAGTTCGTCCCAGTATTACTTTATTAAGAAAAGATCCTCAAATATTACTCTACAGCAAATGTTTAGCTTAATATCAACAAGCTTGGGGAAAATCTCTGAGGAAACCGTTGCCTGTTTTTTGTCACCATTACTGTCTTTACCCATAAATGAGCGCTTCATTTCAATAACCAATAATTCAATTCAACAATAGTCTAGGCATTTGGATAAAAAAACAAAAATATGTTAAACATTTCTTGCCCTCAAAGACATCAGAGTCTGCTGGTAGACGTGGAGAGAAAGATAAGCATGTGATTTAAATACCATGGGTAAGTGCTGTGATGAGAAAGCTGATACAGAATGGCCGCTGCATAGACAGGTAAGGTTCTGAGGAAAACCTCCGCTCAGAGGTCCTGGGACTGAATCTGCAGCGAATGCAGCTACTTTGCACGGAAACACAGAAACCCACCTGAAGCCTCTCCAGGATATACGATATGAGGGGAGGTGGGAACAAAGAGGTGTGACAATAATCTCACTTTTAGACAGCAGAGAAGCCTTCCCCAAAAGGAGATTTTGGAAAGCCTGTTGAATAAATAATTTGAAGATGATGAGAAAGTGATAGTTTAGGCGGAAAGAGGAGCAGAGTCAAAGACATAGAAACATTATGATTTCACCTATATGAATCTAAAAAAAAAACATGAACAAAACAAAAACAAATCAAAGATGCAGAGAACAGACTGGTGGTTACCAGAGGGGAAGGGGGTTGGGGGATGGGTTAAATGGGTCAAAGTAGTCAGCTGTACAGTGACACATGGCAACCAGACTTTCAATGGTGATCACTTTTTAATGAATACAGATAGCAAACTATAATGTTGCACACCCGAAACTTATATAATGTTAAATACTAATTTTACTTCAATTAAAAAAAGACATAGACACATGAAATAGCTTAGTATTTTAGAGAAGTACAAATAGATTAGTAACGCTTTGACAAGATTTTGTGTCGGCTGTACTGACTACCCAATTAGGAAATTCCACGCACAGAAATAAAATGGTATTTGTCTAACCTAAATAACGTGCAGGAACCTTTGACTATGTGGATGTGTTGAAGAGAGTGAACTGAAGTAAAACAATGGAATTATTCTACAAATAAGGAACAGGGAGGTCTTTCAAGGCCATAATGCAGCATGGAAGCGTAGCCCATGAATAAGTGAGCGCAAAGTTGATTGAACAGTTAAACTCCTGTTGTTGGATAATTTATCTGAGGGTGTAATACAAGAAACAACAATAGAGCAATACGTTTTTGATTAATAGGAAATATTCTTCAAATAAATTTTCAACCGAGCTCTTGAGCCAGAGCAGCCTATATTATCTAAACTAGAAAGAAAAGTTGGAAAATCCTCAAGAATAACTGCAGAAAGTTTTGGGTTTTTTTTTGGAAAATATGGAGACACATGGCATCTATATATATCTGCAAATATCTTTAAAAAAAAAGGCTGGTGATGAATCTAGCCTAACATTTGAATTTTAATAATTTACAGACAAAATGAGAATGGACAAGAGTCAGAACAGCGGCCCAGATACAGAAAGCTAGTCCAGCATGGGCCGCCACTCACCCATGTGGAGCATGGGCCGACGGACGGGGTCCCACCTTCCACATTCCCAGAGCACATGGAGCTGCCTGTGTCATAAAGCCCCCACACAAGTACCCACACAGGTAAAGTGACTGTATTTCTTCAATGCGAAGACCAGTATCAGACACATAATTGGAGTTCAACAAATTGAATCCAGGAATTCGTGAGTCTCTTTCTTCCTGCTACTCTGTAAATTCAACATGGGCAACAATCCTCTCTCTCTTGTTTACTGTGGATTCTTTAGCTCCTACCACATTTCTGGTACATGTAGAATGTTATCAATAAATATTTGTTGAATGAATGAATCAAGGATGCAGCAACTGACAACAGAAAAAGAGGACCAGCTCAGAGACAATTGTTTCCTTTTTTTTTTTTTTGGAGGAAGATTGGCCCTGAGCTAACATCTGTTGGCAATCTTTCTCTTTTTTCTCCCAAAGCCCAAGGACATAGTTGCGTATTATAGTTGTAGCTCTTCTATATGGGACGCCGCCTCAGCATTGCTTGACAAGCAGTGTGTCTGTCCGTGCCTGGGATCCAAACCAGCAAACCCCAGGCCGTGAAGGCGGAAGGTGTGAACTCAACCTCTATGCCACCAGGCTGGCCCCAAGAATTATTTCCTTTTATCCACTTAGATAAATTGTTTCACTGACACCTTAGTGAGAAAAAAGTGAGATACTGTTAAGAAGAGAGAGGGGTAAAAAGGAAATTAAAATTATAGGCAAGATTCAGGAGCTCAGAGTTGAGAGACCAGATAAGCTTCACCCTTGACAGAACAGTCTCTGCACAGTGCATAGACCTTTCATGCAACAAACAAATATTAACTCAGCAACTTTGAAATAAGTGATCAGTCAAGTGTCACTAAAACCTAGAATGCTAAATACTGAGACAATATTAATTTTCTTATCTGCAATAAATAAAATTAATTCCTATTATACAATATTCATAATCATCATTTGCATAAATGGAAACTGTAAGTATATTTCATTGTTTCTCTCTCAAGATGGGAAGAAATGTACACAGTTTCAAGTGATATACCAAGGAGTTTTTAACCTAGCATTCTTTGCCTGAGTCTCTGAAATTACAAGATTGTTTAAAGCAGCAAAAAGTGTCCTACAAGACAATATTCACTAAAGAGCTATTTACTTATGTAATTAACCCCATTCAAGTATCTCTCCCCACCTAACACCAGTATAGATAGATGGTCAGACAGACCAATATAGAGATAGCTGTATCTTTGACCATGTTGTCAACTTCTTTCTCATCGTGTCTACATTACAAATATATTGCATAACTATACAAAAGTGGAACTGCAATTTCATTTATAAAAATTAGGATTTCATGAAGTCAATGAAAATGATGTTGAGTAACTGCTAGAATCAAATGCACAGCTACTGACAAATGAGGATCTGGCAGAATGAAACCACATCTGCGAGGATGCTTCAAAAGAAATTGGTTTCCTTATCTAAAAGATTAAGAAAGGCCCTTGGGAAAAAGAATTTTTTTAAAGCCCTAGTTTGTTTTTTGTGTACTTTTTTCCTGTTTTTCTTTTCCTTCTTGTTTTTTTCTTCCCCCCAAAATTAACCTCCTGAGAGAGGGGAATGAGGAGTAATTGCTAATGGGCATGGAGTTTCTTTTGAGGGAAATGAAAAAGTTCTAGAATTAGATACTGGTGATGGTTGCACAACCCTCTGATTATACTAAAAACCGCTAAATTGTACACTTTAAAAGGGTGACTTATATGGTATGTGAGTTATATCTCAATAAGAAGTAGAAAATAAATTTTAAAAATTTAACTTCCTTAGAGTTCTGCTGTGAAAGTTAAATGGGCAATAAAAACTATCCTTTCATGCCATTGATCAATATTACTTGAAAATGCATAGAGGAATGGTAAGATTTGAGTGTTTCTTTTGCTCCAGGAATATGCATAGTTGCAATTATACTTTTGTTAAATATGAGATAAAGTAGTTTTCAAAAGTTTAGCTTCAAACTTCTGTACAAAATCCAAATAAAACTTTTATCTCTGTTAATGTGGAAATGAGCGGTATTGTTTTTTCCATTATCAATTTTCTAGACTGGTCTCCCAGCAGGGCCTTCTGTATCCTTTTGTTTTGTTTTGTTTGTTTAATAAATTGGAGGAAATTAGAAAACATAGTTTTATTTTCAAATTGCTTTAAGATTCCAGAAAAAAGAGTTGATTCTTTTCTTGATTTAATGAGCCAATCATTAATCTGCATGGCAAACATTGTGTGGGGTCTGATAAAAGAAGCACAAAACACTCAAAATTTCTATCTCCAGGAAAAATGAAGGTATAGATTTAAAAAGAGCCCAGAATGAATTATCCTTTATCAAGTAAGTCAAAGTTTCCTATTATTTTAGACTAAATTAAATGTTTAGGTTTTATAGATACTTTCCCAAAAACTGCAATATAAGGCAGAGCAGAAACTCTGAAACAACTGAGCATTTTTGGCATTTCATACTGTTAGTGAAATCCCCACTAAAAGCCAGACATATAGTTTGTTTTATACAGTGCAAAGAACATTCCAGATAAGCTTGGTTGCTAAATTTTTGTAATTCATTTATAGAAAATAAATTTGTATATATCATTGATATTTTTGTTGACATATAAACACTTACTTGTATAATGCCTAGCATATAGTGGCCTTTCATCATTTAGAAATATTTGTTTTTAATTTTATTTGGTCTATAACAATAATGGCTATTAAAATCTTATATGATGATTTCCCTCATCTACTTTTTTGTGTGACTGTATCCTTCCAAAAAATGTTAATTCATAAATATGCATTTATATGTATCTGCATATGTATATGTATACTTTTTACACAAAGAGGATAACATTATAGCCACCATCACTTCCATTCTTACATAACAATATATTGTGGACTGCTTTCTTTATCAACAAATATAGACCCATTTCATTTATTTAAAGAGAAGCATGATATTCTGTTAAGAAACCTGCCCACTGTTGATGAATACTTAGGTTGTATAGTGTTTCATTAAATATGTTTTTGCTATTACAAATCATACTGCAATAAGCTTTCTTGTTATATACATTTAACCTGTGTAACTGTATCCATGACATAAATTCCAAAGCCATACCTTGATCCCATTAACCTTTAACAATGTTGACGTACAATATAGAACATCATATAAAGAAAAGCACTCTGTAATTGTACTATCCTCCCCAATTCATTAATGTATCTCTAGATATACATCACCTAATCATGATGAAGATAATAAAGCAAGCTGTATCTTAGGAAAATATGAATGAAACTACTAGCAAAAGTATATCCTTAGAATCGCTCCATTAAAGATTAAACTGGCAACGGTTTAACCTGAAATTAGATCTTTTATCTGGAATTAATCAATTTTTTAAGAACTAAGACAAAGAAAAGGAAAAAAAAAAGATTCAGGAGGGGCATTCTTTATTGATTCAAAAAAAGAACGGAATGGTGAAAATTCTCTCTTTTTGTGTGTGTGAACCATGAGAACCAGTATAAAAAGGTAGCACGACTCAGTTATTGGTTTCTCTGTTTTTGCCTCATCGTTGTAGTTGTTACTTTAGTTAGACCGGACTCCAATCAAGGTTCCCAGCAGCGATGTGGAATAAGTATTTCATAACGCAGCCACTTAATCAAAATGGCACTTCAGTCTGTCACTGGTTATGCTTCAAAAAGCTCAGGGTTACCTCAATTAAAAGCGAGTCTTGACAGCACTTTGCAGATTCATGTGGAATCATACAATGAGTGCTCTACTCGGACTGAAAAAGACAAGGAAGAGAGTGCTATTTTTATATCTCTTGCTATATTCTATTTTTGCTGATAATCTTCCAGCTCAATGTTTCTCCCCGTGTGGAATCATCTGAAGAGGTTGCAAATGATATGATATTACATTACAGCATATCCTCCTTGTTCACGAATATGAACAATCCATTGTTGCTTTTAATTAAATAGCAATGACACCTCCACAAAAGGACTAACTGCAGGAAAACTAACCAGTCATTCAAATCTCAGTCCACATTGACTGATTAAAATTGCCATGTGTTGGACTATATTTAAAAGATTAAATTTTCTTAAGTATGCCTAGCTAGCAAAATACATGGATTATGTGCTACCCACAGTGAAGTAAGGGACTGAAATTATTTCAGGCTCTGGACAGCTGAAGCTTGAGGTAAGTGACATTGTAGGGGATCAGAATCGGCCACCCCAAAATGTGTCTCTTTGGTTTAGGACAAAAGACTCTGAGAGAAACTCTGACCTTCCCCCCTAACTGCCTAAAAGAATTTAAGATAAGAGGCCTGTCCCCAGGACAGGCCATCACCGTAGATAACTCTGAGTATCCATAGACTGTGAGGGGCCTTGCTAAGCCCATTCTTATCAAAGTTCTGTTCACCAAACAGTTGCTTTTCCATTTCCATGTGAATTGCCTTCCTCGCCTTTGAAGTCCCAAACCACCTCCCTCAGCACCCTCCTTTGTCTTTAGCTGAAAATGGTATATAAGATGGCAGCTTTGGCTATTCTGGCTGAGTTACTCAGTTTTCCTGGGTTTCTCCCACGTATTCATGTTATAAAGCTTTGTTTGATTTTCTCCTGTTATTCTGTCTCATGTCAATTTAATTCGTAGACCAGCCAGAAGGACCTACAGGGTAGAGGAATTGTCTTCCTCCCCTACAACATCAAAATATTTTATAGATACTGGCCAGGAGCCATTTCCTTCTTGGTAATTCAGGAACTTATTGCTGCATGTGTAATTGATTAAACTAGTGATATTACAATAGAGGAAACAGGAACATTGGCTAACCACACTGCATTATTTTCTTCAGAGGCT
Organism: Tapirus indicus; assembly: GCA_031878705.1. Taxonomy (NCBI): domain Eukaryota; kingdom Metazoa; phylum Chordata; class Mammalia; order Perissodactyla; family Tapiridae; genus Tapirus; species Tapirus indicus. The sequence continues at coordinate 8,617,869 of CM062918.1, forward strand.
GCCACCAACTTCCTCCCCATGAAGAATGCAGAGTTGTGACTTCACCATAATTAGTAAATTGTAGAGTACTCTGACCAAAAATTGACTGCGAAAAAGATGTTTCCATCTCCACTATAGTCAAGTAGCTAAAATGAAGGTAAACATCCAACTTTTAAAGAATGGATGATACCTTAAGAAGCCTGCCCAGTGCAATTAAAATATAAAGGAACTATGAGTAGATATTGCCTACAGTTATTAATTAAGGCTAGAGAGTCAGGGCTACACTTTTTAAAAATTTCTTCATGGAGCTTTATAACAAAGATACTGAAAAATGGTTATTAAAACCACGTAATATAGGTTGTATAAGCCAGTAACTGCATTATGTTAGAGTTCCCTACAAAACACAGGTGTGTCTGATTACTTTTCTGATGTGCCACTTAAAAGGAACTCAAACACACAGAAATTTTTCAAAATCCCCACAGGCATTAATTTTAGATGTTTTATTTGTCCAATGGAAGTTCCTTTATTTAAAGCTGTGGCCCTAAGGGAACAGCAACGAGCCTTTAGGAGGATGGGAGGTGGAACGTGAATAGCTGAACTGACCCTATGCTGAAGCAGTGGCTCTCAAACCAAGCCAGCTCACCCCGTGCCCGGGGTTTATTCCTTCCTTCCTTCAACGGAAATCACACTAGAAAGTCAATATAAAATGACAGCTTATCCCAGTTACAACTAAGTTCATTATTATCACCTATAACCTTAAAAGTAAATTATAGTAGAAAGTTAGAAAAGAAGTTGATAAGAAAATATAGACTTATTAATATCAATAAAAGAGCATGACTCCAAGAAATGGGTCAATCATAATGGAGAATGGTATACTTCAGAAGGTTGAAAAGCAGATCATGAAAACGAATGTAAAAGCTACAACAATTATTCAGCATTTGTGTGATCTCTATTTTACAAAGATAAAAAGAAGCTACCTGAGACTTTTTAAAATTATATTTAAATTCAGTCATTATCATTTTCTCTTTTATAATTTTACTACACTTTATCTTAAAATGAACAAAAGATGATTATTTTTCCACAACCATTTAGCTTGGAATTTATTCACAATCTTCTTTTAAAGTGATAATTGCAAACAGTCCAATATATAGCACATATATTAATAAAGGTTTAGTATTTGATAAAAATAAGATTATATGGATGTGTGTATATAAATATATATGTTTGTGTACAAATATATGAACAGCCTCTTACTATTCTATTATAGTAAGATGAAACGTCTTATGTAAATATTACAAGTGTTATTTAACTTTTCAATGATAAATAGATAGATACAATTTTCTTTGTAGCTAAATTCTATCAGACCCACTCATTTCAAAGATTTTACAGTAAGACTGTGGTTTGACCACTTTCAATTTGTTTTCCAAAAATAAAACTTGCTAAGAAATTTTAAAGCAGTGAAGAGGAGAAGAATCTGCCATCCCAAAATATGCCTCTTTGCAGTAAGAATTATCTTGAGCTGGTTATTTTTAAGAAACAGTAGACATGGGAGAAGCTCTGAAAACTGAGGAGGTTACCCTTTTGTGAGCAACATTTACATTTATGAGGGAAATCTCCATTTGTAAGGGCGTCTCTCTCTCTCTGTACCAGGAAGAGAATGACTAAATCTCTAGAAACTCTTTATTGATGGAGAAAGCACTGACTTAAAAATGTCCAACACCCTAACCCTTGTTTACTGTGCTTTTCCTGAAAACCTTCCATATCTGACCTCCCTCCACCAACATCTTTCGTTGTCTTGAGCTAGAGGTGGCATTTAACGTGGTGGCTTGGCCGGGGGAGTTACTCAGTTTTCCTGAGTAGCTCCCATGTATATAGGAGGTATATATGTATTAAACTTCTGTTGGTTTTTCTCCTGTTAATCTGTCTTTTTGTTACTGGTGAGTCTCAGCCAAGAACATGGAAGAGTAGAGTGAAAATTATTTTTCCTCCTCTACAGCAGGAAACAATGATTATCAAGCAAAATATTAAAATTTCACTAAAGCTGGATCGACTTTTGAACTTCACATGGAGGATAGGACATGGACAATAAATCTGAAAGAAACAAAAGGAGGGAGGGATGGAAGGAGGAAGAGAGGACAGGAGGAAGGAAGAGGTAAATAAACCAAGCAGTTATCTGACTCCTTCAAACCAAGTTCCAAGTTCAGAGATGTTAGCAGTGCACAAGTCAAATAACCATGGCTGAAAAGAACCAATTAAAGGACCTTTGTTCAGACTGTCAGGAAGTAGTTCCCCCCACTTCCTCCCAACCCCCTCCCTCCCTCTCCTTCTTTGTTTTTCTCCCTCTGCCTTTGGACTTAGTAGCATGATGATATGAAGCTACAGTGATCCACCTTTCCATATCTGAGAAAAGAATTAATAGATAGAAACTGAAAGTTGGATCCAGTTTTTCAACTATTTCAACCCTGAATCAAGCTATACCTGAAGGTAACCCCACTTCAGGTTATTGGTGGTGTGAATCAAGAAATTCCTTTGATGCTTGAGCCAATTTGGGTTGAATTTTCCACTTGTGGCTAAATAAGTCCTAAGTGACACGACCCTGTTTTCCAGCCTTAACTCAGGGTGCTGAGACCAAAAATCTTATGCTGTAGAATGCTGACTGTACAACCTGAACTCTAACAATATTAGGACCATCGCATTCCTCCATTTGTCTCACTTTTTTAGGCATTATTCACCTGCAGGTCTCAGCTGCTTCTCAGACTGCTATATAGTCAAGATTTCAATTTATGATGACAAATCATATCTTTAAATTGTTGTTGATAGCACCAATGCAGCAAGAATGAGAACTAACTCCATTTACACTCCACTCACATGGATTCTCTCCACCCAAGAAGCACTGAATCCCGTAAAACCTACTACCCCGTCTAGGAGAATTTTGTACTATGTGCTTTGAATCAGTTTGAAAGAGTTGATACTTCCCATTCTCAATATAGATCGTATTTCATCGAGGGACTATGTGGACAGGCAGGTTAGGGAAAATCTTCAGAATGACATTACATTGTTTTCCAAGGGCAGCATTTTTTGTATATCAAAAAGGGTGATTTTTCCTTTTTCATGGATCCCCAAATGTTCAAATATTAACATTAAAATGCAAACATCAAAATACAGAAAATGACTATAAAAATGAAACTGGTTTCTTTCTGGTATGTCATAAAAATAGATTTTAGTGCTGTATAGCCACATTTCAAAACGAATATTCATTAATTAATGTACATATCAATACTCAAACAAGACCTCCTGAGTGCACATTTGTACCAAGCATGATTTCACTGAAATTCCCTGTTTTCCTTTAAAACTGCCCTGGAATCTGCTTCCTTCCTTTAATATAGATACTTCAGAGATAATTATTTATTCCATGTTTTCAATTGTAAGGTTACAGATATCACTTGAAATTACAGGAAAAAAAAATTTCCCCAACATCACTGGAAAATTTGGTCATTAATTACACACATTTTTCCATTTATTTTGGTCCCAATAAAACAAGAAGTACTATAGTCGTATACTCATATGGCTACTTAGAGAAATATTTTAATTTTCAATTAATAAAAACATATTTGAAGAAGCACTAGAACTATTAAAGTTACTATGAATTAAAAAAAAATTCTCAAAAAAATTAGTCTAAAGAACTATAAAATCAAAGTTCCCAAACAGAAAGAAAAGAAAGTTACTAATTTTCTCCTTAATTCATCAAACATGTACTTAATAAGAAAGGAACGCACAAGCTCCTTCCAAGGCACTTGATCCAACATTTGTGTTTGTAATTTTCATGTTGTTTTTTTCAAAAGCTCCCCTACAGCGTATAATTTTAAAACTCTAATCAGGGCCGGCCTAGTGGCATAGCGGTTAGGTTCATGCATTCCGCTTCGGCGGCCCGGGATTCACAGGTTTGGATCCTGGGCGTGGACCTACTCACTGCTCATCAAGCCATGCTGAGGCAGCGTCCCACATCGAAGAGCTACAACTCTACAACTATGATACACAACTATGTACTGGGGCTTTGGGGAGAAAAAGGAAAAAGAGGAAGTTTGGCAACAGATGTTAGTGCAGGACCAATCTTCCTCAAAAAACAAAATAAAAAACTGAACAACTAACTGGATTGGTCCTACTTATAGATAACAGATAATTTATTATCTTCAGCTTTCCTCATCATGTTCTAAAGGCCATATATTATTTGAGATGCTTCTTTTAAACTATTATTCTGGCTTGTTTAACAATAACTTATTTTTCTAAATCTGTATGAAAGTTTGCTTCATTGTTATTAATTTTATAAAAAACTTCTGCATTCATCTGGAAAGAAAAGTATTGCTCTGATATTGTCTTAGAAAATGCCTTCAATCTGGGGCCTCCACAGAGTAAAAGAGAAAGAGATTTCCAAGCTGACAATCTACTCAGGCCAAATATTACACTCTGATATATAAAATACAAGGACATGTATTTTGCTAGCCCTGTCAGAGCATTCCACTATTTGCCAGTCAATGTGTGAAGTGCTGAGAATGCGTTATTTCACTTACTCCTCACATCAGGCCTGTGGGACACCAACATTAGCCCCATTTTACAGATAAGGAAATTGATACATATTATGCTAAGAAAAGCAATTTTAGTGTATATTCCAGCATGCAGCAGGTGGATATGTACTTGGTTATTTTAGAATTCACTAATAGAAATTTCAAATGATTAGCACCACATACATTAGCTATCTTACATTAAACTTTAAAATCACAGTAGAAACAGCAGAAAGAAAATGTAAATAAAATATTTCATAGTCAATATATTCCAGGGAGACTTTCAAATCATAACAAAACATCTTCGTAGAAAATATATAGGTGGATGTGACATGCATTCCCACGTACCTCCTCACAAATGTATCTCTTTTACTAAAAGTCAAAACACTGAATTTGACTGTATTCACTTTGTAATTATGTATTTTTTGCAAATAAATAGCAATCAGAAAGTTATAAAACCATTATAATTGTACTGCCCCGTGGCCTACATCCTGCACCTTATTATAACTGTAACAATAGGTCAAATTCCTGCAGAGTAATTTGATACATAAATGAGAACATTATTAAATAAAATGAGGTGTGTATAAAGTCCCAGAATAAAATAATTGTGCAACCTAGATTTAATTTACAGAAGAAATGAATAGTAAATATGAATCACTAAAACATATTTAGAAGGTACAATGAAATCTTGGAGAGATGACAAAATGCCACTCTGAACCAAACCAAGCCCAAATGCAACTTGGAGAAACAAAGACCAATTCTCCCCTGCGCTTTGGGCGACTGGCACAATCCTCAGCATGAGGACAACCCTTGCAGGAAAGCTTCTCTAAGGCAGTGATAAGTGAGTCCAGTAGACAACGGGCAAGTCACAATTAATGCTCGTGTACATTCAACCACGTTAGGAAACATCCTAGGAAAAAGCATTTTGAGGAAATCTGAGGCATTTGAGGAATCAGCAAATGTTCTCAAAGGTTTAGGAATACAGTCTTCTTCAAAAATCCACGACTCATGGATCCCCCTACCTCACGGAGGGAGGGGAAGGATGCCTAGGTACAGTAGATATTTAATAAATATTTGTTGAAAGTATGCAGAAAAGGAGTCAGGGTTGTCTTCTAAAAGAGGCATGGTAGCTGGCTATGTCCTTTTCCCAAAGGTCTCAGTTATCTGTTCCTACCCTATAACTGAGTGGCTTAAAATAACAACCATTTTATTTGTTCATGATTTGTGGGTCATCAATTTGGGTTGGTTCTTCTGCTGGTCTCACCTGGGGTCACTCACGTGACTATAATTACCTGGAAGCTCAATTGCGTCTGGATGGTGTAAGGTGGCCTCCTTCACATGTCTTGCCATTGGTGCTGGCTGCCTGCTGGACCACTTGTCTCCAGCAGGGAATCCAGGCTTCATGGCATGATGCTAACATTTTTCCAGGCGGGCAAGAGTGGAGGCTATCTGGTCTTGGAAGTTATACCACATTACTTCTGCCACACCTACTGTTCAAAGCAAGTCACAAGGTCAGTCTAGACTCAAGGGGAAGGGAAGCAGGCATCCACTCTTGATGGGAATACCTGCAGTGATTTTGCAGCCATTTTGAATTCACCAAAGAAGGTAAGAAAGTAAATCACAGATGGGAGCATGCCACAGGGCTTAATCTAGAAACGGTCTGTTCTGCCAACAGATATATCTAGAATTGACCATCAGATTTTGGCTGTCAGATCCCTCTGTCATTGAAACTACAGCATAGAAATCTGGATTGAAAGTGAGGAAATGAGTCTGTTATCTGACTTTTTTCTGGCTCTGTCCCAGCGGAGGAGGTAACTGAGGGTAAGCCTGAAGCACTCACGAAGGAGGGCAACAGTCGCCTGCAGATAACATGGCAAAGGGAGCAAGAGGTGAGTGGGATGTAGAGCGCAACGAGACAAATGCAGATGTTTTCATGAGAAACAGAGTGATCCCCAAGGTCCATCGGATCCGAATATTTACAGAATTCGCTGATTCTTCTGTACTAGAAAAACCCTAATGGAAATGATTACTTATTAATTACTTAAGACATATCAGCCAGTTTACGATGGCTTGCAAATCCCTTTTGCAGATGGGAATTAGAGAGAGTAAATCACCCAAAATCACATAGCCTAGTTTAGCACACACAAAAAATGAGTGTATACTTATATTCCAGACTCAGGATCAAATGCTTCCTTCTCAATACAAACAGCTACAGAATCCCCTAATGGATAACCATAAAGTCTTTCATAAACTTCTAGATACAAACACGGCAATTCATGGAGTACCATCAAGGGAAAAGAAATTAAGAATAAGGTGCATATTCAGAAGGTGGCCATCATCCTTAAAGGAGGTTAAAAACACGTTTATGTAATAATCAACAAAAAACAACTTTAAGAGATAGGAGAAAAGGGCAATCTCCTAAGTAGTGAAGATACACATCCTCTTTAGAGTTGGAAATATTTGGATTGGAATTCTAGTCCAATATCTATCAGTCATACAGTCATGGACAAGTAAATTCACTGCCTTCACGCCTCAACTTGCTGCTCTAAAAAATGTAAACAATCATGCCTAAACTGCAGGGTTATCACACGGATTATCACATGGATTAGAGGAAAGTAAAAACCAACAGGGCCTGGCACAGAGAACATTCTCAGAAAATGATGCTGCCGCTGTTGCTATTGACGATGATCACCATCATCACCATCTGTTATATATTATCCTAGATATACTAGCACCTTCCAGTGCTTTCCATGTAAAGTACATGGAGGAAAACTCATGGAGGAGGTCTTAGAATCTTACTCATCCTCAGGCTCTTATTTTACAAATATATCTAATAATCTTGTCATTTTTGTTAATAAGTTCCTACCAGTGAGTTAAAAAGGAAAACAAGCCCACTGAAAAAAGCTAGCTAAATGAGAGAAAGGAAAAAAATCACAGAGAAGTCATGCAGAGAAGACAGAAGGGAAAGAAAAGGAGTTGGGGGAATTTAGTATCAGTTCCAAGTGCCTTAAACATGCCATGGATTGGTCCCAGAGGGCTTTCCACAATCACTAACACATCCGACGAAGACCTGAAGTCGTTAAGAAAAGGTTAGCTCTATTTAGAGTTGGCGTGTCAATTTTAATAATCCTTAGCATTCACATTAAAAGTAACACTTTTAAAAAACGTTTTTAAACATTTTAAAAAGAATAACATTCCGGATTATGGAGAATGTTGACCCAAAAGACTCATTCTGCAAGGATACCAGATAAAGGGAGTTTACCTGTCATTTCCTTCTGTATTCAAATTATTTTCCCCTTGTTAGAAATTAGATGACCTCATATGGAGGCTAGGGAAATTGGTAGGAGCCCAATCATCGATTTTATGCAATAATGGAAGAGGTAACGCAAATTAACTTAGGAAATAGTCTGGAAATCACTACGATCTAGGTTTAAGGGTAAATTAAGAGGCAAAGATGTGAGAATGTCATCAAGACCGACTCAGGCCTAGAGTTGCTTCTATGAAAGAATATTTGTTCCTCATTCTAGATTGCAGCTTCCCGGGTGTGGCGTCTATGCCATTTTGGCTTTTGTGTCTCAAAGGAGGAATGGTTAGCAGAGTATCTAAGCATGCATTAAATGCTGAATAAATGTTTGCTAAAGGAATCAAAGAATGGGCCTTGAGTCATTCTTGTCTAGATTAGAGAGCCCATGAGGCAGCCAGCCCATCTCTGTAGGGTAATTACTATTACTATTAAAATCTACTATTCTTATCTTCCCCGTTTCATTGTTTTTCATATTTATTATGAACAACATCATTACAATTTATGTTCCTTTTCTCTCAATATTTAATGGAAAAGATATAGGTTTTTCCATGATTGATTATTATGAGCAAATCTTATGATGTGAATGTTGAGAAAATGGTCTCAGGCATCTTTGTTAGTGTCCAGGTTCAGAACAGCAAATACTTTTAATCTTGTGATCAAACTTGGATTGACAAGTTGCAGCATCTTAGAGGAACAAGTTAAGGACTCCAATGCCTCGTCTAGGCTCAAAAGGAAAGAAGGCATTGATCAAATAATAATACCTGACATGAGAGCAGGATGGAGAGTTAAGCGAGTACCTGCTTTCTCTGTTCCAAAGCAAGAAAATAATGGCCTTGCTTAGCTCTACACTAGTTGACCCACGTGGTTTGCTGGTGCTGGTCCCACACTTCAATGAAAAGGGAGACAAAGAAACTGGAGCCTATCTAGAAGCGGTGGTGAGGAAGATGAACAATAGCTAACATTTATTGAACATAAAAGGTACAAGGGCTTGAAATCATGACACATAGAAAACTGTCCCAAACCAGTGAAGGTCTAGAGTTATGTTTAATCCTAAACAGAATAACTGTGAGTTGCGGATCTCAACTCAACTAAGGATCAGTTTAAATATCTGAGGTGCCGTCATTGGGAAGTAGACTATTTGTGCCCCCTTCCCATATTACAATTAAGTAGAAGCTCAGGATGCCAGAATGGTGGCTCAACCTGCAAAAGAAATGTTATGAGATGCCTGTACAAAAATAGAATAATCTACTTTAGGTGGAATGATCTTGGAATCACTCAAGGTACTCAAGCTTAGCCAAGATGACTACTTGGAAGGAATGCTTTAGAGAAAATTTAAAAATTGAATAGATGTCAGAATAACTTAGAACTTTCATAATGCCAGACCCATCAGGGGTTAAAATGAATTCAAATTTGAATGTCTTGGGTGTCATACACTCTCCAGTGTACCACTGTTCCTACAGCCTACAATTTTCTAAACCCAGCCAGGTGTCCTGCTTTACATCTCCAGCTGGATCTCTGAAGATACTGGCCTATGTGACCCCTGGTTTGGTTGAGCTTTAGCATTCCGTGGAATCTGGAGGGTCTATAACTGGCCAAAGCATAGGTTTTGAAGTCATCCAATTACCACATGCTTTTCTTCCTCCTCACCCTCATAACAGCTAATGATGAGATCATAACAATGAAGGTGAGGATGATGATGATCATGGTAGCAGCTAAGTGTCTTTTATTATTAGCTTCACTGAGGTTCAGAGAGGTTATGAGACTTGTTCAAGGTTATAGAGGCCTGAGACACAGGTTTGTGAAATCCCCAAGCTCACGTTTCTAACCACTGCACATACTGACCTCCACAAAACAAAGTTACAATTTCCTGATTTCCTCTCTCTCCTCTACTCCAAAGCATAAAATATCAAAGCAAAATTTAAAATATCAGTTACTTTCAAGATTACATATTTGTTTATATTTTTCATGTTACTAAGAAAATAAGTTGCTTGAGGTTAGGGTCCAATGTCTAGTCATATGAGAAAGTTAGTTCTGTTGGTTACAGAGCTGATATGTTCCCAGGAATAAATCACTTTAATGCAAATATCCTAGAACTTTGGAAGTAACACTACTAAGATTCAGGAAAAACCTACTTCAAGACAGGAAATGAGAAGTCAACATGGGACAGGGAATCCAGAGAGCAAGGGGTGTGTGTCCTTTAGGGGCCTTTAGCATTTCCTCAAAGGAGCTGCATGGGGCACAGTGAATGGAGTAACATCTACAACATCCTTTCGGCTTCTTTGTCTGATTAAATATCTAGTTCTAATTGAGTATATATTGGACTAATTAGCATTTCTTTCATTCTTTTTCTAAGAATTCAGAAACTGCTCGAAGAGTTGGGAAAAAGGATCCTATAACTGTATTCATTTATCTATTACTTCTTTTCTAGAGCCTTTTTTGTTATAAAAATCTAAAATAGATTCAATATCCAGTGACAATTCTGCAACGTTTCTTCACAAGGATTATACCAATACCAATTTCAAAATATTTCATTGGAAGATTTTTTAAAAGCAACAAATTACATATATGCTCCCACAAAGAAAAGAGGTAGCATGAGGCTTAAGATTAGACAGATATCTCTTATAAAATGATACATTTTCTAGGAAGACCCAAATTGGTTAATTGGCATTTTCTTCCCAATGTGACCAAGTTCGTAACTTAACAAACATAGGGTATCAAAGCCAGTTTCTGAGAAATCTTACAAAGGTAGTTTGTAGTTTAAATAATAAAGCCTTTTCATGTGGTTTACTTGGTATCAGTAAAAATGATAGTACATTTATATAGCCAGGTAATTCCACTGTAATTTTCTATCACTTGTTAATCATCTTCATAATTAGTATTAAATTATGTCATAGTTCTGTAAAAATCATTCTGTCAGAACAGTATCTATCAAAATACTATGATGAAAAAGCTTAAAAATAGCATTGACTACCTCTGAATTAAATTCTTATATTTCTATCTCTTGCTGTAGTTATATGAAGCTGGGGTTTTCCTAATAACATACAATTTATGTTGATGGAGCGTAATCAAAATGGTTCACCTCTCACCAGAATAGTTTCAATACTTATAAACATAATACTTCTTAATTTCACCCTGCACACACCATGTAATGGACAAATTATACTGCCTTGGGTTTTAAAGATTCTTCAATGATTGAAGGATGCCACAGGAATAAAAATGTGGGCTGGAGAAATATAATGGGTAGTCTTACTCTCAAGGTTTATTTGACAACGCAGAGCTCTCTGCACATGTGTGTCAGTGGGGTGATTTAGCAAAATTACCTGTGAGACATGTATCTTAGGGGGTCACAATCACATCTATTTAAAGACCCAAATTTATACCTTTATTCTTCAAGGAAACATAAAACTTAGAACTGATTACTCTATACACAAAACTCCAAAAGTAATGCCAATATGTTACATTTCTGAGTAAACAGAAACTAAAAATCACTGGAATAAGTTAATAGATTAGCCAGTTAAGCCTTTAGAAAGTTTCAAGTGCCTTTCTTCCTCCAACATTAAAACTGGCAAAAATACTTATTAGTCATATTATTTATTGTAAATTTCTCTTAAAATAACCGAATAGTTATGACATAAGGTTATTATGCAATAGTTTTACGCAGAGGCAGGAACATGGTTAGATATCTGTGAGCATCTCATCCCAACCACGTAACAACACAGCAAGAATGTCAGCAGAAAGCAAGGTCCTAATGTCACCAGCTAGAAAACTCAGCAAAACTCCCAAGCCAAAAGCGCTTCAAGCAGCAAGAGGAAACAGATCACTGGTTTAAATGGACAAAGGGAAATCGTGGTCATTCATGAAAAGATGAAAGACAGACAGACACAGCTTATGGTGGTCATTTAAACACCAATGCCATAACCAGACACTGCTTTAACATCAATAATACATTTAATGACAGAGAAGACAAAAAGAATGGAAAACGGGATAAGGGTGGGCAATGTTCTCTCAAGTGACCACAGCTCTTGCCATCCTCTCTTGAGAAAAAGGAAAGAAAATCACCTCTAGCTGGTATCAGCCAGAGATCTATCTTGATGGACCCCTCCCAAAACACACAAGCACAGGAATCTCCTATTTCAAACATGAGGTGTGTGTTCATATATACATCACATGTTAGAGGGAGGAGAAGAGGTGGGTGAAGCACAGAAGACTGGTGTTGCTCAAGGTCATTCTCATCTTGAAAAAAGAAAGGGAGAAAATAACTACAAGAAATGGTCTAGGGAACAGGAGTCAAGCCACAACTTCTTTCCACCTGCCTGTATGCTCACATCTGTTCTCATGGGTGTTCTGAGTTTCCTATTGTTCTGCCCCTCTTAATAGTCACCATAAGAGGGCTTACAAGGAAGGAAGCTTTGGCTGGGAAATTTCCTATCAACACCTGACACTCTTAGCCCCTCAGTGAGCCAGGCCAGCACTGTCTAAGTACACTGCTTAATAAGTGCACTCAGATCTCCAAACCGGTTTGCTCCTTTCTGTCTCTCCAGACAAGGGTGAAGGGAAGGGAGGCAGAAATCCCCATTTTTAAAGAGCTTCTATACATGGAACTCTGTGCCAGGCGGTCTGTCTGGTTATGATGGTTCACCTAACTCCAGTCTGCACCAAGGAATGGCATTTTTAAACATGAATCACACCATCATCTATGTTTAGGCTTCTGAACACCCAACATCCAGTCAAGGCATTTGTCTTGCCTTCTTTGAGGAGGAGGGCACAATGACAAGACTTAACCTGCAAAAGACTGAATACTTAGTGAGCAAAGGCCAGGAGGAAGTGAAATGAGGAGGGAGACAGAGAAAATATTATTTTCCCAAGTACTTATATTGTTCACCAGCATTCCTTCTTTCCTGGGTACCTTCTAAACAAATATGCCTTATCTGCTAACAAATATTATGAGTATGATATAGTTTCTGTTGTAGTAATATTCTGGAGAAATCTGGGGGACAAGGAGGTGTCCCTGCCAGATTTTTAGCACACACAAATTGGTTTTCTGTCTAGGGTTTTCTGAGTGATAGGGGAAAGACAAATTCACTAGCACAGAAAAGAAGATAAAAGAAAAGAAAAACCTCACCTAATTCCTCCCAAATGCCCAGTTATTTTTAGTTTTATGCAGGCAGTACCCTTTTTTCTCTGAGTCCTCAGAGGACAGAGTCGGGATCTGCTTTTCTCTTAAAGTCAGTCACCCTCTGAATCCTTTCCTGGTTCTCCCTCGGGCTCCGAGTTACAGAGCAAATCTGCCTGAAGCGTGGCCTCATCTCCTTCAGGTTTCCTGGGCAGGGGGCTGTGGGGGTGGGGGTAGTTGTCTTTCCAGCATATTCCAACCGGAGGTAAAACAGGGGTGTAAGTGACCTGATTAAATCCCAGAGGGCAAGAGCAGAGAGAAGAGAGAGAGGAACGAATGGCAATCTAGGAAAGACACACTTAGTTTCAGGTTTTGAATCCTGAGAAATCATGCAGGATTTCAATATCAAGGCATTTTTTTGCAGCCGGCTTTGGTTCTATGTTCTTGAATATTCATTTACAATGGGGAGGGGGCTTGCAGGCGCAGGAAGTAGAGCAGGACATCACTGCCCTCCTTGCGTCTCTCTCCACCTCCTTCCTCTCATATCCAGGCGGCCACCTCAGCCATGATGCGCCTGCTGTCTGCCAGGGGGCCCGCTGAGCTCTCCCGCCCCACCCCAAGAAAGTGTCAACGCGGGCCTGGCAGCTGCAGTGGCGGAGCCCAGCCCCCAAGCCCGCTGCATACATGGCCTTGTAGCACCACCAGCCTGTGAGGGCTGCAGCAGCAGCCGAGCCCAGACTCCCGAGGAGCCGGGGATATCGATGCACAGCGACGGCGAGAGCAGCTAGCTAGTGGCCGGCTTGTAGTCTGCAAATGCCATCCTATGGATATCTATAGAAACGCAGCGAGTGGAGGAAAAGCAGGCAGCGCCCCTACACTTTCCAAGTGTAGCAAAGAGAAACTGCCGGAGCAGCCCCGGCCGTTGCCTCGAGGAGCAGGGCGCCCTGCGCTGGACCCGGCCAAATCATCTGCTGGGTGCAGACAGCAGGCAGCTCCCGAAGGCGGGAGACAAACGAGCGCTCCTCAGCTGAATTATTCAGACCACCTTCACTATCGAATAAAACATTGATGAGACTACTTTGGAAGTGCTTTATCTTGTGAATCCTAATGCCCTCGAGAAGGGGGTGAAATTTTCTGCAGGAGATGCAGAGGTGATGGGAAAAGGAAATGAGAGAAATAAGGTGCTTTGAGAGAAGTAAGGGGCTTTGGAAGTTCACTAAATTCGTGGTGCCTCAGCCGGCCATGGGAATCTCCATTTTAACATATCAGACCCAATATGTTAATTAGGAAGTCGCAAATCCACCCTACTCCTTGTAAATCAAGGCACTGGCAAAAATTTTCAAAATACAAATATATATGACACAGAGACAAACAAACCCCCCCCCCCAAAAAAAAAGAAAACAGATCGCGCACACAAGCCCCTCTCCACAACCGAGACAATACAGCCGGGGATGGTGCTGGGGTGGTGGTTATGGGTTTAGTCTTACTCCTCTCAATATAAAAACGACTCCTTTCATGGATCTATTTTGCTTCATAAAAGCAAACCCTGACAGTTAAACACCATATCCCAACACACACACACCCTGAAAATGAATTCCCTTCCATGCAAAGCAAGTTCCAAGAAAACTCCATTTCAGATTAAAGTCTCCAGATGCGTAATTTACAACTACTAAAGGATCTGGCAAGCTCGTGCACAACCAGGAAAGGAAAACAACCCGGCACCAGAGGTAGAAAAGGGTCAAAACGATGCTTGCCTGAAAGGATGGGTGGAAACCCAACACCCTCTCACACTCCACAATCTGGGGAGGGTTTGGATACCAAATGGTCCGTGGCAACCATAGCCTGAAGGAAACACGGGATTTTAGTCTCTGGCATCTTCAGACAGGTTCAACACGCCTAGGTTTCCAAAAACATCACTTAGGGTGGAGCATATCCATTCGCCTAGGCTTCTCTGCTAGATTCAGTGCTCAGGTATAGATTTATATTCCACCTACTAGGAATTATATTACAACATCAGAGAGTGCCCTTGGATACCCAGCCCTTCCTAATGATTTTCAAAACATTAATAAGTAAAGTAGCCTGCAATGCAGATAAGACACTAGAAAAAAGATCAGAAGGGAACTGGGTGAGGCGGGGAGTCCTTTGCTTGTTACCTGGTGCCTCTAGAGGAAAAGACGGTCGTAGGAGGACTTTCTGCCCGCAGGTACAATCCCGGCAAGGTGGCTCCAGGTGGCTTTCACAGTCGGACGCGGGTCTCTCTCGTCACTTCGCTGCCCTTTGCCATAGCTCAGCACCCGCATCCTAGGGAGTCCGAGAGGCGGCTCCTGCCACTGCCGCCGCTGCCTGCAGGTTGCGCTGGGTGGGGGATCCGCGGAGATCGCCCCATGAAACCCGCGTTTCTGCGCCCGGGGAGCGGGCAGAGGCAGGGCGGCCGCGCACGCACACACAGACACACTCAAACACACGCACACTCACACACACGCACCCAGGCGCGCGCGCACTCGCATTCACACTTGCACATGCACACCCAGCACAGCACGGGGAGGGAGAAGCAAAGAGGGGACTGGTCCTTCTCACGATCGGCTTCGATGCCCACCGGACCACGGGCAGCAAAGAGAGTGGTCTGGCATAGCCGTTTGATCACGTTTCCTTCAAGTTCGCCTCCAACCCAAATCCACGTAATTCAAGAGCTGGTGACATTTTGGTGGGGAGGAGAGATCCGGGAAAGGGCTGAAGAAGGGCCGGGGATTTTGTCAAGCAGTTTGAAAAGCAGTCCTTGTTACCTTGTTTGTACAGAAACGAGTTCGAAGGGCTGAACTTTTGGCTTCAAATGATGCGGACCGAGACGTAAAGAGCGTTCTGGCCAAGACCGGAAGGTCTAGATGCACGGAAACAAGACAGCTGCAAGACCCTCTGGTGACCTTGTGATGTACCTGGAATCAGCTTAATACTGGCGCTTTCCAAACCTCTGGGTAAAGCGATCCTCACACATGGGTCCACAGCCAGGCAGCCGCTCCGAATCCAGCCGGGAAAATGGGTCTGGGCGTCCTCTGCGCTCTGTGAGAACCCGGGCATCAAGGGGCACGGCCGAGTTAACACATTTGCTCTGGGCAGCTGGATAAAAGACAGTCAAATGCATCGTAGAGGCGCGCGCACACACATACACACACAGCTAGCTGAAAAGCGGCTTACGAAAAATAGATGGCAGGATGACTTCAAAAGGTAGAAAAGATCCCGAATTTCTCCAGAAAACGGAAGGGCCAGCAGCAAGGTTATGAAAATCTTCCCAGGTCTTTCATTCTTCTTCTCTCTCTTGTGTGTGTGCGTGTATTTCCAGGTTTCGTTGGTCTGCCCCACCCCCGTCCAGTTGCGCTTTTTTCTCCTGATACAAACCGACCGTGCAAAATGGATTATATGGGTGGGTTATTCTCACAGTCCAGAGCTCCACAAAGTCAAGAATCCTAAGGGAGCAGCCAGCTGCGAAGCCATCCTCGCATCCTCGAGGGAAGAAGGAAACACGCGCAACCACCAGCACACACGCGCGCACGCACACACGGAGTCCTCGGTGCGGGCCGCCCTGCACACGCCCGCCGCCTCCCTGCGCGCCGCTGCACACAGCGCCCCGCCCGCCGCCCGCGGCTCAGGCGCGGGGCTGGCGGCCCAGGTCCCGGGCTACCGCGGCGGGGGCGGGCCCCGGTCCCCGGCTCCCCGCGGCGGCGCGGTCGGGCACCGGGAGCCGCCCGGCCTGGAGGAGCTGCGCCCCGCGCTGCAGCATGGAGGCGGCGGCGGCGGCGGGCGCGCGGCCGTGGGCCCGGCCCTCACCGCAGTGACGGGAGCTGCCGCGCCGCGCCGACTCCGCGAGTCAGCGAGACCCCCGCGGGGGCGGCCGCACCGCCCTCCGCCCTCGCGCCTCCGAGCAGGGCGCGTTCCGGGCTGAGGTACCCCCGGCTCTCGGAGACGGCCCGCCAAGCGCCCGCAAATCCCGGGGCGGGGGAGGCGCGGGGGCGTTGCGGGCAGGAGGAGGAGAGGAGGCGGAAAACCTGGAGGAGGAAGGCAGAACTTCCAGGGGCATCCCCAGCCTCTCGCGAAGGGGGGACTCGCTGACCGCCCGCTGCTCCACGGTTACGGAATAAAGAGCGTCACCGGGTCGGACTGCTAATGGCGGTGGGAAAAGTCATTAGCTGTAACCCGGCGGGAAAATCTGAGACGGAGGGCTGCTAACTTGGGGTCTCAGTCACCTGCGACTGGCTTCCAGTGTCCCCTTAGTAGGAGGTGGTGGTTTGCTTACTAATCAGTTGGGAGCGGAAACTGGAAAGAGCGTTTCTGTTTGAGAATCAGCTCAGCTCAACCTCAGACATTAGGAGCGCTGCAGGTGGCCACACTTTAGGAAGTCAAGGTCAGAAAGCAAGCCCAGTAGTCGTCGGAAGCCAGGCGTGGTCCCTAAGGTCGCGGGACGGGGAACAGGTCTGAAGGAGGAAAGACTCGGGGGTGGGGGAAAACCCCACAGGGCCCCCCGAGGAGGGGTCGGCTTTTCTGGGGACTTTGCCGGGACCTCTCTCCTCGACCCTCCCCTCAGTCCCTCCATTCGGAAAAGGCTTCCTCCGGGACCCACAGGGAAATCACGCCGCCCCTCTCTGCCCGAGCCCGGAAGCCTTTTCATTGCTTTTTGACGGCTTCACCAGCACGTGGTCTTCGGCCACAGCGAGCACCTCCCCTCTCAGCTCCGGTCCCGGCCGGCGCGACACCAGTCCGAACCCAGAGAGAACGGAAGGGCCGGGGGTTGCAGAGGGAAGCTCACTAATAAGGGCCTCTTCCTGGCCTACTTGGCAAAGCCACGCGCGGGTGGCCCCCCTGGATAGGGTGCTCTCGCATTTTGCTGCCAATAGCGCTCTCCCAGGCTTTGGCGTTGCCCTGCGGGTGCACACGCGCGCTCGGACTCGAGCACATCCAGCTCACCCAGGCGCGTACACGCGCACCCACGCGTGAGCGGGACCCACACAGCCGCCTCTCTCCGGGAAGAGACCGAGAGGTGGAAACTGCTCGCATCTCCTTCCTCCTCTCCTCGGCTCCCTCTCTATGCCCCCCGGGCCCCGGGTCCAATCCCGGGTTTAGGAATCCGCGCAACCCTTCCGGCTCTTTTGTTCCTAAGGAGCGCGGCTCTGGGGCCGCGGGTCTCGCTGCGCTTCCTCCCTGCAGGTCGGCGGGCTGCGCAGGTCCGGGGCTCAGGGGAGCGACGCGGAGCCCGGGCGGCGCCGGATAATCCGAGTTCGCAAGCTGGGGGGTCAGCCTCGCGCAGCAGCGGACTGTGCGGCCATACCTCACACTAATAAACCAAAGGGACACCGCCGCAGTCCAGGAGAGTCGCCACCAAAACCACCAGCGCTTCCCCCGTGGCTTTGTCCCCCGAAGTGAAAAGTTGGAGTTTTCGATAAATCCGCAGCAAGAACCTGCGGGGAACTGAGTCCGCGGACTCCCCAAGGACCAGGGAGAGGCAGTGCTTCCATCTTCGTTTCACTTTAAACTTGGCCGCTTGTGGGACTTCACTGGAGGGCGGCGGAGTCGCAGCCGCACGGACTAGAAACAGAGGCGAGCGAGCACTTCCAAATACTTTAGGACGCGGGGGTGACTCCCTTTTCCTTCAGGATTGTCCCACTTGCCGCCCTGCCCTGCTGAGCTGATAGGATCTGCTGAAGTCCAGGAGATAAAGGTTTGCAGTTCCCCCTGGGGACTAAAGTACGAAGGGATGTTGAATGAGAAATCCAAAGACCTTGCATCGCTGCACTAAATAGCTTTTCTTTTTTCTCTAGTGTCAAGACCGAGGTGAGGAGGGGGCACACAATCGGCTGCACGAAGTCCAGAAGGCAAAGTTCAAATATCTTCTTGGATGCTTTTAAGAAAATCAGTATGTGTATGTGCTGTTTGCTTGAGAAAGATGAAACCAAGGTTTCCTTAATGTGGGGAGTAATAATGTGTAACTTTTCAGTGTTCTTTTATGTTGCAAGCTCTACAGAGCTCTTGAAAACATCCTCTCTTCGTTTAGCCTTCCTGTGCATTATGCATTATATTGGAAACTCCTTTCCTCTACTTTGCCCTTCGTCTCATCTCAAGGAAGCACTCTGGTACAGCCATGTACCTCTCACTCATAGGTACAATGTTTGTTCCTTTCTCTCCTCTACAGGCTGATTCCAGCCTGCCAAGACAGAGGAAGGAAAAAGCTTTGTTTTAAATGCATGTCAGTAGGAGGTGGCAAGACTTACAAGGAGACGCTAGGATATTCTTTCCCAAAGGATCTCAAAGTGAACAGAGGGTAATTTTTATTTTTATTTCCTCCGAAGAAAAAAGGGCCTCTGAAAATGAGGGAGATGGCAATTTCTAGTTTGCTTCTGAGATTATTGTTGGCATTACCCAGCTCTGAAATTGGTGTACTTTTAAGAGTCCAAAAGAATTCTTTGTAGAATAGAGTCCCTTTACACATTAGCGTCTAAAGAGAACTGATATTTCAATAAATAATTTAGTTTTTTACTTTTTTCAATATATCTGCCTTGACTTTCTTAATTTATCCCCAAATCTGATATTTATGCCAAATCACTTTTAAAATTATATCAAGCTTCTCTCTCTCCCAGATCGTTTTTCTAAGGAACTACAGTCATAAATGTTGGACTGTCTGTTTTCCCAGAATAATCTAGAATTTGAAAAAAGTTGAGTGTTTTGCTAATTTTAGACAATAAATGGAAATATGAAAGTTTTGCAGTTAAAGTGATGAATACCAAAAGGTAACTTGTTTCTGGTTATATTATTATTTAGCATTTGAGTTTCTTCTAAGGCCATGAGAAAGGCATGATTTACACTATTTTAAAATTGTCATTAACAATTAGTTTGCTTACCCCATGAATTTCCTTATTTCTGTGTATTGAAGTGTGTGATGAATTGTCACTTTAGTTCATTTTTTGTTTGATGTATACTTTAAAAAGCTTATTTAAATTGGAATTATCTCCAAATTTTCTGGGTGAAGAATCCTATTGTGAAAAGCTTTTGGTTCTTTTTACTAGTGTAAAGTTCTCTGTTAATTCAAGACTGGAAAATGATGTGAAGAAACAACAGGGAAATACAAGTTTCTGAAATGAAGGAATAACAAAAAAAAAGCTAAAATAGAGTAAATGAAATCTAAACATCAAGCGTTTTAAAAACTCACTATCATAGTTGTGCCCTACATAGTTCTGAAATGTAAAAAGAGATCTGCTTATCTTAGAAACATGTTT
The DNA here is from genome assembly GCA_031878705.1 of Tapirus indicus. Classification (NCBI taxonomy): domain Eukaryota; kingdom Metazoa; phylum Chordata; class Mammalia; order Perissodactyla; family Tapiridae; genus Tapirus; species Tapirus indicus. Next base: position 8,638,083 of record CM062918.1, read on the forward strand.
CTGGTGTGGAACCTGACTATAAAGTCCTAAGGTACCAGTTGTGTTGGCAGTTAGATTTTACCAAAACGTGAATCAACCCAGCTCTAAACAAAGTTGAAGACCCAGCGTATTTCTGCTGTAAGGAAACAAATTTCTCATTTATCTATTTTGGACCTCCCAAAAAATCAAATTTATTTACTATTCAACACTCTTCTAAGAAATAGAAGATATTTTCCCTTTATTTTATTTTTAAATAATAATACAATTTTCATTGTTTCATGATGGTTTTTCTTGATATTGTGTAAAACATACATTTCCTTTCCTTTCTTCCTATCTTTGTTATATTTTTTAACCTTTATGGATCATGATAGTGATGTCCTAAGTGATTAAGGTCTACCTCATGAAAGCTGACTAGCACTAAGAACCCGATAAATTACCAGATGGAAGTGGTCATTTTGTTTACTAAGATAAGTGTTTTTTGAACCTTAATTTTTAAAACACAAATGTAATGATTTTTATAGATGGTCTCCTAGACAAGAACTTTTTGAGAGAGCTCAAAGAGAAGGGGTTATTTCAGAGATAAACATTGCTAGACAGGCAATTCTTAGGCAATATTGCAAGTAAGAAGTATATTTTATCTGTAATATCCATCCTTCTTTTTTTTTGTGCTTATTTGCTTACATCCTGCTATCAACTTCCCTGTATTTGTCTGGTGCTTCCATTTAGTTACCCCAAATCCCCAAAGTGCAGCATCCTATCTAGGAACACCTAACCCAAAGAAGAATGGTACAATATTGTGATTTATTTTCCTCTTCTTATCAAAACCTCCACTTTGTCAGAGGGATTTAATTAAATCCTTAAGAAGAAAACAATCTTGTCATGCTCATTCAAACTAAAGTGTCAGTGACTACCAGTTTACCCACTTCAGGAATATGAAGTCATTTTAATTTCTAAACAGTAGAATTTCTGGCAAAATGTGTTACATATATAGGAAGCAAAGGTACCTCAGGCGTTCTTAAATTTGCCTACAGGGTTGAATGTTAAGTGTTGCACTATTTTTTTATATTTTATTTTTTGTATTTTTGATAGTGCTATTAAATAATTACTCAAATCTATTTTTTAACCTTGGAAGAAACATTTAGAAAGTTTTATATTTCTATATCCAGATTATTTTTCAGGAATATTTCCACTTGCAATTGAAACTCTATTCTAAAATGAAGCCAGTCATCACTTAATTATCTTAAAAACAAGCGTGCATTACTGTTCTTATGACTTGATTTATGGGTACTTGTAGGCACACCACCTCGTATTAGATAGAAGTAATAAGCTGTTGAAAGTCTATGGATTTCACTTCTTCAAAATGCATGTATTACTCTCAGTTGTATAATACCTAATGAGAAATTACATAACAAAACTTTTGCTTTTATGCCTTAGTTTTACAGATTCTGTTTTCTAATGTTTATTTTTCTCCAAAATTTGCCCCTGAATTTCATTCAGGCAGCCACAAGTTGGCAGTAATATGACACAGTCACCTGATTGAGACCACAGAGCTTGGCCCTTTTACAAGCCACCGTAGATTTAGAACTAAAAATTAATTTCTATTTATCTTGTGAAAGATGTATTTTCATTAAAATAAGTAATGTTGGATAAGTTTTACCTATATGGAAGCAGATAATTTCTTTTAGAATAATTATTTCTTAATATAAATTCCTAAGGTGTGATTAGGTCATTTCCTCCTGATCTCTTCATCAGCTCTCTTCTCCTTTATGGTGTCTTTAGGCTGCTGGGTTACTTCTTGTTTCTCTACTCATGTTTTACAACCGGAGTCGTCCTGGTCCTTTGCCTGGTCCGAGTTCTCGGCTAACTTGGTGTTAGAGGTCTGCAGATTTATTTCTCAGCTACAGTGGCACTGATTTCTGTAATGAAAGCAAATCCTTTCTGTGATTGTTTACCACCCAACTCCTTTCTCGACAGAATGGCCTTTCTTTCTCTGCCTGCAGTTTTGTTCATTCCATGAAAAGTCATTGAACGCCTGTTTTCGCCAGTGTCCTGCACTAGGCACTAGGGAGAGAAGAGGAACCATAACTCCCTTGGTGTCTGTCCCACAGTACACTATCTGGTGCAGATTATAGACCAACAAGCAGGGCATTACGAAATGATCTTTCTTGTATGTCACCAACTACTGTTCGCTATTAAGCCTAGTCTTCTTTTGTTAGACCTCTGGAAACCACCCCCTACTGACTCCAATAATAGTTTCTCTATTTCTCTTAGTTTCTAGTTTGTTTTCCCACATTCATTCAGGCTGGCTTGGGAGGTAGCCTGTGAAATATGCAGACACAGTCCTTTATCGAAGTACAAGGTACAACACAGCGTAGTCCATAGAGAGTTGAAATATAACACACCTGGGTTTGAATCTTGGTTCTGAAATTCACTGCATTACTTGTGGAATCACTTAACTCTAGCATGAATCTTTAACTCTTTGCTGTGTAAATGGAAATGATGATACTTAGACTAGGGTTTGGCTGAGATATTTTAATGACTTTGCCTGTGTAAACTACCCAATATGAGCAAGTACTGCATTCACACCATTTCTATTCCTTGCCATTAGTCTATTTCAAACTCCAGAATGAAAAACTAGTTTCACTGAAAGTATTTTATAAATAATCCAGTTTCTCAAAATAATCAATTTTTTGATCAAGAAAATTTGTTCGTAAAAGTGAGATAAAAGGCCAGCCCGGTAGCAAAGTGGTTAAGTTCGCGTGCTCCGACTCGGCAGCCCGGGGTTCGCGGGTTCGCATCCCGGGCTCCAGCCGATGCACCGCTTGTCAGCCACGCCGTGGCCGCGTCCCATATAAAGTGGAGGAAGATGGGCACAGATGTTAGCCCAGGGCCAGTCTTGCTCAGCAAAAGGAGGAAGATTGGCGATGGATGTTAGCTCAGGGCTGGTCTTCCTCACACACACACAAAAGTGAGATAAAAGTCCTCAGGAAGATGCCTAAAACATTCTACTAATATTTTTATTTTCCTTCATATTAAATATTCTGTAATTTTGGTGACATATTGTTTAGCAAAATCTTGAATCCTCAAGTTGCTCTCTTCAGACACTGTTTACCCTCAAGATGTATTTTATAAGTTTAGTCCTAGTTCTGTAAATACCCTCTTCTTTTAGAGAGCTACCCTTGCAAGCATATAATCCAAGCAGCTTTCTTGAATTTCATCCAGCTTAACCCTGGCTCTTAGACTAGTCACCATATACATCCCATCTCTTGACCATTATTGAAGCAGCTAGAACTCATCAGAGGGGGAAAAATGTATTATATTAGTTGTTATAAAAATTAAGAAATATGTTGAGAATAAAAGTTGGACAATCTGAAAATAAAAATAGAAACATTATGAAATACATATTTTAAATTATTTGGCCTCCAATTTGTTAAAATCCTCATTAACATTTATATATGTGGAAAATGTAATTATTTTTAAACACTTTTTCCTTTTATTGTGTTATATTGCTGGGCAATGGTATTTTCCCAGTTTCTCTAAAGTGAATTTGTATATTGGCAATATTAATTGAACTATTATCCGCCTGTTGTGTCTTTTGTTTCTGCATGGATATGCCAAAAACATATACAAAATATTGTCTTATTTGTGTCACTTTGGCATGTTTTAACCTTTTGCTAATATTATAAAATTAGAAACTTTTTAAACCAAAAAATACATTGTAGAACAATGAACATTATAATTTACTGATTGTGGGGACATAATAGATATTTTATGTTGGTTTGATTAGCAACAGAATTTAGGAACTGACAAAAAGTTAGATGGTAATTTATTACAAAAATTATATAAGATTGCTGTGTTTCTATATGGTTTTCAAACGACACTGATTATACTTAGCTTTTATAATTTTACAAATTTGAGCTTGTGCTACATTTTCTGGTAGAAATTTTTCAAGGCTATGTTGATTTCCAGTATACTGATGAATGTAGCCAAAAGTGTAAAAACATTGGCAATGAATTCATTCATTCACTCATTTTCATACACATTATGCTTTAAGATTAGGCCCTTCCTTTTCTTGACTCCATTTGCTAAGAGATGTTGTTGCTCTCCAGTTTTCATTCATAGTAAACGGGTAATATATCTTGAAAGGAAAAAAGGAGGGGGAAGCAAAGAGTGAGGGCAAATTGTAAAGCTAATTATTTAGAGCTACAGAAACAATTCTCTATATGTTGTCTAGGAATGCCTTTTTTTTGTTTTACTTCAGATATTGATTCCCTATTTCCAAAAGTATTTTCTTACTATTCCACTGAGATGTTTATTTTATACACTTTTAATAAGATGGAGACAAATGGAAGATTTATAAGACAGAGAAATAGAATTATGCAAAATATGCATACATCCCTAGGCACATATAATGGATCTTTATGACACATCAAAGGTCTTATTTTTCAATTTGGTGAATGGTGGAAAGTTTGAAATGTAGTTTTAAATCTTAATTTTGTCTTAAACGTGAAAATGCTCATAAATATAAAATTTGTATTAATTTGAAGGACGGACACTTGTTTGAGACGGTGAACTAGAATAAGTCAGTTTCTTTTTCTAGTGACCTCATGCTGGGAACCTTGACTGGACTCGAGCACTGCACTTCCTCATTCGTTTAGAAAATTGCCAGGGAGTTATGAGATGGATTCCTCGACCTCCTAAACTCACCTCTGCCTATTGTGTTCTGTCTTTACACTATGCAACTAGCTTCTCTTTCCTGTTTTTGTTACTTACTCACTTCTGATTTATCCTTGGCAAGAGAGTTCCACTTGATAGGTGAAACATATGCCTGTTTTCCAACACCAAGCAGCACAGGAATGATTCTGCTTGGAACTGGAGCACTAGAAGAGTGTTTCTTTGAATAGCTATGAAAGCCGTTTCCAGAAAATTTTGCAGAAAATATCCCAATTGGAACTTACAGTGAAACTTAAAATGTTAAGGAAGAATAATAACATGTAGAGTGGCCATATCCAGACTACTTTCCATAAATTTGAAAACATCCTTCATTGTAAAAATATGCAAGATAATTTTATACTTGTTATAGCAAATGTCCAATTCAAGTGGCAACTATTTTTTGAAAGCAAATTTTACTTTTTTTGAATTTTTTTTCTGTTTTATGAAATGTATAAACACACTGTTACTTTTTTGTTGTTGAGTTTTGCTTTGACGTTTAGGTATAAAATCTCTCCCAGGGATTCGTTTGCTATTGTTTGCTTTAGTGCAGTGTGTCTGTGCCACGTTGTACACCAAGAACGAAACGCTGAAACTGAAAGGCAACAGTGAGGAGTAGCCCAAGAGACTAAACCCCGGATTTGAACAAAGTTGCTAAATTTTGGAAGAGAAAGTGACTGAGCATCATCCACAATGTACGCGAGTGTGTCTGTAGTTTCAGCTATGACTCAGTCAGCAAACCCAGTGTCTCAAATTCTACGCAGATCACGTTTATACAAGGCGATAATTTTTTAATTATAGTGAGTGCAGAGACTTCCGTAATTTTTGTCTTTGGTATTTTCAAATTTAATATTTATTCTTGTGTCTCATAAGTGCTGCAGTAGGATAATGTGCATATGCATAAGATAATGTGCCAGGCTTCTTTTTAACCATTTATTTTGTGATTTCAAACAGATCGATTTCTTCTCTGTTATTTTAATGTTAAAAAGAGCCATATGCATAAAATTTACATGGAACAGACTGTTCAATAGCGGTGTAACATACTTATTTTAAAATGTATTTTTTTTTCTAAGCTAGTAATTGTAGTGAGTGAAACAGAACATCTGACTATAAGAAACTGCATCAATGAAAATAAGAAGTCATTTATATTTAGCAGTCATGATGAAAAAGCAATTGACACTTTGTTCCATTTTCTGCTTCTAGTAGTGTTTCTGTTTCAGGCTTTAACAGCTTGAACTGATGATGAAACATCCTTGAAACACAATCTACTAGAGGTTACTTCCAAATGAATAAGTAGCTTTTCTATCTATCTGACATTTTATTGCATTACATCTCTGATTTACTCAAAATTAAAATCAGATAATTGACATTTACATTAATTCAATATAGAGCCCCTGTATTTTATATGTATGTTACTATAATCAAAATGCTTTGTGATATTTGCACCTAGGAAGGGGGAAATTCATTAATATATCTTAATTTGTGCTTATCTAAGCAGTAATATATGCCTTTAGGTATTAATATAAGTATGCATGCTGGTCACTAATGATTACTTTCCAAATTATTCTGTTTATTAATATTTAGAAATGTTCTGATTTTCCCAAGAACAGAAATTTAAAGTTAGAAGGGAATTTGTAGGTTGGCTATTTCAACCGCTAATTTTAAATTTTAAAAAACTGATATGCAGAGACCTTTAACTTTTCCATGCTTCATGGAGAGAAGTAAAGGCACATTAGAATCAACTAGATCACACTGCCTCCTTCTCCCACTCTCCAATCCTATTAGTAAGGCTCCTTGTTGTAAAGAGGAGAATGAATCATCTAGGCCACATTTGGATAAAAGGAGTTGGTTAAAAAAATACTTGTGGAATTTGAGTAGGAAAAGGTAAATTGTGGTTCCAAGAAATCATAGCAATATGTGTCACAATTTGAAGTGCTATGAAGAGAACCATTAACTTAAATGAGACTGGGGATTTATAAGTGTTAAAATAATTAAAGAAGGAGGCTGTTAGACTAAGGTGACTCTCATGCCTTGGTAGCCTACTTAAGAAAACCAAAACCTAAACCATAGTCAACGCACTCGAATCCAAGAAAATGAAACTTAAGAACAACAAATCATAAACAGCCAACTAGGCTTTCCCAAATAAGGCAACTGCTTAAGCTATAGCCAATCAAATAATTTCCTTGCTTTGTTTCTGCATCTTCTCTATAAAAACCTTTCCCCAGCTCCTGTTGGTGGAGTGTTCCTAACCACTTTTGGTTTGGCACTGCCCAATTCAAGTCGATGTGTGCTCAAATAAACTCTTGAAAATTTTAATGTGCTTCAGTTTATCTTTTAACATGAGTTCCTTGACATTTAAAGGAAGTTCAGTATGAATTATAATAATTCTACAGTTGTCCTCCTTCTTGAAGAGAAAGTGAATCTGATTATGGATTAACACATAGACCAGTAGGTTAATCATTATGATCCAGGAAACCCAGATCTACTTTGGATTATATCAGTAACTTCTTGAATTTAATCAGATCATAATAAATAAACAAATGCTATATAAATAATGAAACACTGTTCTCCATCAACAATGAGCTCATATTCTGGAAAGTGGGAATGGCATTTAAATAAGTAAATGAAATAGAGTAGATACACGAGTATGTGTGTGTGTTCCAGAGAAGGGATAATTAGCTCTACTTGGTAGGTCAGGGAAGATTTGCAAATGTAGACACTGTGGTTGGGTCTGGAAAGATAAGTAGGAATGATCCAGGCAACAAAGTAGAGAAGGGTATTTCAGGAAGCAAGAGTGGCATGAGCCAAATAAAAGAGGTACAAGACAGTAAACCCTCGGGATAATGTAAGGTCAGCCAAGTTCTGGACATAGAGCAGTTTGTGCGCTCTGCTTAAGGGATTTAACTTCATCTCATAATCAGCAGGAAGCCATTACATGGCTCAATGGAGAAGAATAATAAATATGGTTTCCTATTTTAGAAAGACTGGTCCTGCAGCAGTATGGAAGATAGAGGGATGGGTGAGGGTGAATGAAAGAAAAATTCTCTAAAGGACAATTATAGGAGTTTAGGTGAGAAGTAAGAGGGTATGGCTGTTTCACTGAGGTGTGGCCTGAAGGAACAGTCAGGAAAGAAATTAGATTAAAAAGTTGATACGTAGTTGGTATCCATATGGCCTCACGGCTAATTTGATCACTGTAAAAGGGTAGATGTAGGTTGATCCCCAGGTATCTCAATCAGAATTTACTGCATCTATGTGGGGATATCTCCAGTAACCCAAGAAAAGGATGTACAGAAGAGCTTAAGAGTTATGAGAAAGCATGGCAGTTACTCTACCCCTCTTTTTCACTCACTAGGGCAACAAAGTTTCGCATTTCTACTGCTCTCTTCACATGGGCTTTTTATGAACTTTTCTCTTCAGACTAGCTTTTTTTCCTGCTTGATAATTAGAGAACATGGTCCAGATATGGTCATCTTACCCACTACTAATACCACATTCTGTCTGTGTCTCAACTTCAACCCCCAGAAGAGACATAAGACTGGCCCAGTTCTACTCAAGGGATGGGATAATACAGCCTGCTACCTACTCAGCAAATGACCATGGGAGCCAAATTCTAAGAAAAGATTTGAGTATGTTTTCTGCAAAGTAGATCTGGAGGCAAGAAAGAGCACATTGTGGTCTCTAGTTTACCAATATATGGATGGAGAAAGAAGGCCAAGCATTTGGATGAAAAGAATTAATTTGGCTTTTTATGTGAATTTAAGTTGGTTGCAATACAGATTCTGAGGAGGTAGTTGGATATATAAGTTGAGCTCAGAGGAGCAGTCTAGGATGGGGATACAGCTTGGAAGTTATTAATATATAAGTAATAATTAAATCCCATGGGATTAAATGAGAAGGTATTTGTGAGAATATGTGACTAAAGATGGAGCCCAGAAGTATAAGAACAGCAAGGAATTGATGGAAAGGAGACAGAAATAAGTTGAAAGGGAATACATCTTAATAGCGAGTTGGAGAGAATGATACCAGGAAAATCAAGGACACAAGGAATTTCCAGAAATGGATTGGAGAACAGTATCAAGTGTTGCAGAGAGATTGGAAATATAAAGAGCAAAACGAGGGGGGAAAATTTATAGAGCATCACTGGTGATAGGAAGAACAGTTTCAGTGGAGTTATGAGAAAAGAGGATGGCCCCTTCTTGCAGTGGGTCAAGGAAAAAATGGTAGATGAGAAATCTAAGACAGGGATATGGATCATTCATTCAAATGAGAAGACAAGTGCAGATAGAGGGCGTTGAAGGATCTATCAGGTCAGATTTCATTATGAAATAAAGAATAAAAATAGAGGGATAAGAGTTAATAAATTGCTGGAGCAAGGTACCCAAGGAATTAGTAGAGTATCCTATCTATACAAGATTAGCCCCAGGCAGAAGAAGAGACTTCTTTCTGGAAGCATGACAAAACCTGGGACATATTGTCTTGTCCAAGTTCTTCCATACATATTTTATTGTTGCATGACTTTTCTTACTATCTTTAAATTAAATTGAGAATGATGGCATGTAGTAAAAAACATTTAAAGATCTGTCAGGCTCAAAGGTTCTGTGATAGATACATTATTATAAAAAGCTATGCAAGAAAAATCTGTAAACAATCCAGTAGTCAACTGATATTTTTTAAGACTAAATGATCAAGGACAACACAAAAATTTAATTTAAAACAAACAAACAATAAAGAGACAAACTAAAACAGTTCAAAGTCACCTTGGTTTTTCTGTCACCAACATCACAACTTTTACCAGAATTCGGGTAGGTGCAAGTTTTTCTTCTAAAAGCACACACAAACACTTTGATTTTTCAAGGGCAAATAATTTATGAAGAAACAATAATATTACGGAAGAGTCATTTTATAACATAGGAAACAAGAAAGCAAATTCAGAATAGATGTTTGAGTTACTGAATTTCAGAAAATATTAAATTTATTTTTAAGAAAATCTAAGCTATTTGTTTTCTCATTATGTAGGTCAGCTAGTTGAGGATATGTTGGAGGAATTCATGGGGAGGACATGACTGCTGGTTGACCCTTGATCTGGAGTCAGGCAGTCAGAGGCACCTCACACCATCCCCTGACCTATGTTCTGCCTACTATTCCCACAGCAGAGCAGTTTTCAAGGACTTGGGAGAACAATGTGTTGTTGAGACCATCTGGACAGTATATGTGACTGAACTCTTTTAAGGCCTCTATATAAGTTTTTAAGATTCTGGTGGGCGGATGCAGAGATCTGCTTGTCTTGCAGGTGCCCAAGACAGGCCTTACACATAAGTTCCCCAGCTTATTAAACCTGCCACCTACCAATCTGGAGTAATCAGCCTCTTTCTTCACTCTCTCCTCGCCCTCTGTGTACAGGGGCCAGTTTGTGAACCAACAGGATAATAACCTGAAAAAGATTTTCATTATACTTCTAAAAGCAAAGCTGTGTGGTTTATTAATTAGGCTACAGCTCAATTCATGTTTCAAAGATCTGAGTAATTTGTCAGTGTCAGAGTGGTGAGCTTTGAGAAAGTCAGTATTTAGAAGATGTGCACTTTTTAGAGCAGAAGTTCTCATAGTGTGGTCCCTGGACCACCATCTTGTTAGAAATGCAGTTTCTCAGATCTACCCCAGATCTACTCAAACAGAAACTCTGCGTTGGGGCCCAAGAATCTTTTAACAAACCCTCCAGGTGATTCTGTGTTTCCTGTGTTTGGAGAACCACTGTTTTTACGGTTAGTACTTACCTATAATAAATATTAAAGGGGCCAACTGTAGCAAAACAGATTCCAATTTTACATTAATTTTATTTAAATATTAAACAATTTTTATTAAATTTGTTTAAATGATACAACATGTTTTATTAATACGGAAGTCCATCAATTACTTCACTACATATCTGAATAAAAAAGCACAAGGAAAGCACTTTAATAAACCTGCATTTTATTCAGATTTAATTTTATTTTCTTTGACTTTTCTCTCCCCTCTATTCTAGTTGTAATTCTGCCTTTAGTTGTTGGTTTTTAAGAAAAATGGTTATAGTATGCAGACAGACCTAATACTATGTTTATATTCACAAATGTAAATTTGCATAAAAAATAAAGTTATTGCAGCTTTAAGGTAAGTGAATTATTACATTATTTTTAACTTTTTCTTACTTCTTTTTGCTAATTTCACAAGATTGCAGAATCTATGGAATCAATTATGTAGGCAATGTATAATTTTCTATGGAAGATGACAAATTGTGGAATTTTCAGATTAGAATTCATGTATTAGGTAATGATTCTCCTTTACCAAATGTAGATCTGTAACACTTTAGACACTGAGTGCAAAAGCGAAAATAGAAGTTCTGCGTTTCCATACTTGCATCAAAGTGTCAAAGAATTTCCAATAGGAGAAATTTCAGCAATTTGGGAAATGTAGCACAGAGTGCTCAGCAAAAAAGAAATTGTGATGCTGGAAAGTATTTTATAAGCTTAGGATTACTACTGGCTGTGGTGTGCTGGTAAGGGTTTAACAACCAGCTTGGCTGGAGGGTTTGGGGAAGGGAGGAAGGTTTTGATTTGTAAACTTTGCTAATCTCTGTGGTTTAAATGATCCAACCTTGGATGATTTCACGCTACTGTATGATGTCAGTGAACACAGATTTGGGAAGATATGCACACAATCTGCTTCAGCTAGACAACAAGCTGGTCTAGCACACAACCTGCTACAGAGTTCTAAAACAGTCCATGCACGGCTCCGTTATTAAACGTTCAATAGCTTTGACCAATATATTTCCTGCCAAATGCTCTCGAGAAATCCGGGTGGTGGTGCACGGGGGACGGGGGGTGGGGGGGGCAGACAGATGATTTTCCTCAAATGGATCCATGTCTTTGATGTAATATTATAAGGTCTTTTTTAAAAATCTGCTTTACATTTTGTAAGCTGCTGAATACCTTCTTTATAAAATGAAAAATGCCTGTAATTCTCATTTATTTTACTCATTATTCTGATTTTTTATGTGGAGGGCATTTTTTTTTTCTGGCTCTCATACAATTTGTGTTTGTTTTACACAGCTAAATACAGAAAAACTCTATAGTATAGAGGGCCTGATGAAACTTTGAAAGTTGAGAAATTTTAATTTGTATATTATGTAAAATAATTTCAGAAATATTAATTTATATATATGCAAATGCAATCTTGCAGGAATTCCAGAAAAAAATTCTTTCACCTGAATTGTCTTAAGTAATTTTTAGGATTTTTAAATTGAATCATTTGTGTAATCATTATTAAGGAGACCTGAGGTAAGTTGCATAGTATTTTCTTTAGCTATTTTGCAAGACTGAAATGTTGAATAAATATTGTGTAAATATTGAGTTAAATTAATTTGGAGAGAAAACCCTAAATACTGGTATTAAGTGATCAAAATATAAGAAACCTTTAAAAAAGACTTTGAGAGTAGAAATATCACTTTTACAGCATATAAGTAGATAAATGAAAATTGTATTTTCCCAGAACATGTTAAAAAGGCATAGGATATTCATGATATTTACTAATCTTTACAAAATGAATTTTAAATATCCTAGTCACTGAGACATTTTCAGTGTTCCAGAAGAATTTTGTGTTCTCAGAAGATCAGGTGGAAATAATGGATACTTTTGGAACAGGTGTATCGGCGATAAGGTTTCTCTTCTTCTCAAGAGTTAATGAAAGAAAATAAAGTTAACAAAATGAAGTATAGACATTGTTAATATTATTTATCTAAAGAAGAATTCCAGTTTATATTCTTTAGTCTGTAAGATGGGGGAGCTATTGCATTACACAAAATACTGGCCAGTTTTGTTCCTCTAAGCATTTTCCTTTGATTAAAACCATTTGTAGTAAATGATGACCCAAACCCTTGTAAATAACATTTTAAATGTGGTTATGATCTAATGAAATTGTGTCTTTAAAGGGGTTACAATGACTAGAACTATAAAATATTAGTTTACTAGTAATATATTTATAGTGAGTTATCAATTCTTATAACACCAGTACTACATACTGGTTAATATTCCATTTTTGGACTAACAGTTATTAGACTTCACACAAGAGAGTTTGTCTATCTGAACAGCATGAAAATATCTTTCTGTAAAAAATAAACACTCTGCTCTTGTTCTGTTATGCTTCCCCTCAAAACCCTAGTGGATTTGGTAAGTCTCTTAATCCCCAGTGAGGGAGGAAGGAAGAAGAGGAATGCATTACACACTTAACCTTGAGTGAATCCAAGTCGGCAAAACAGAAATAGAATGTCTTAAAATTTTAATCTTACAACATGAATGTTAAGAAGAAGAAAAATATTGACACTACATAAATTATAACCCAAAGTCTTGCTAAACTCGGTTGAAAACCTGGTCATGAATAGCCAATAATCTTTTACATTTATATAATAGAATTTTTGTTACAGAAAGAATTTTCATGTCAGTCTAGGGCCTCAGCATTAGTTCACGTTGTACGTAGGGGAAAACTGAGACAAAGGAAGGTTTTTTGCAAGACGGAGTTACCTTCCTCTTGCCTTATCTTCATATTAGTAGAAACCTCTTAAGTAAGAAAAGTGTATATTACCAGCCCTGTTCTGTAGGTTAAAAAACTGAGGTGTAGAAGAGTTAACATTTTCTTAAAGTTACTCAGTTAATTGTCAGCAATCACAGTGTGCTAGGAATGTCAATTTTTTTGCCTTTATTCAACAATATGGGGAAAATATACATAAGACCTGCCTACATAACGTTAAGATTCTTGAAAATGATGTTCATAAAAGTAACCTGTGGTTATGAAATGTGATAAAAATGTTAATTCTTGGTCTCTCATAGCCAGGATAAGTGCTGATCATTGTGTATATCTTTATGTGTAATTTATGTATGTTTTAAAATGTTCCAACTGCAAACCTGAATACACAGGAAAAAATGTCCAGTGGTAGGTGCTTTCAAAGTGGGGTCAGTGTTCTTCCTTGACGGTCTGTCTGAAATGTCTGATGAGTATGTACTTGGAATGATGCATGTTGAAAGATGAGAACGTTTATTCACTTCAGAATCACAAGTTTTCCATTTAAAATTATATTTATCCAACTCTGAAAAGGAATAAATGCTTCTCCATTGTTAAACGTGACTTTAAAACTTCATTGCCAATTAATGCAAAGAAAGCCACTGAAAATAAATTTAGTAATAAAAAATCTGAATACTCATCATGAAATATGTGCTGAATTTAGGAATATAACTAAATAGGTAATTTACGCTTACTTGTACGATCACCGCCTCTAATGTGTGTGTGTGTGTATATACACATGTATAGTGTGTATATATGTGTATATATGTACATATACATATCTACATGTGTGTATATATATATGGACAGAGAAAGAGAGACAATAGAGTAATATAACTTTTCTATTAACAATATATTTTCAGCCTTATAATAATGCCCGCAAATGATCTGACCCATCAATGAAATTTTAGACATATTTAGAGACTTGGATTAGTTTTCTATGTGTGTGTGTGAGAGAGAGAGAGAGATTGAGAGAGAGAGAGAAAGATAACTGGAAACAATTATAAAAGCCCAAGATACAAGGATAATGGTTAAGATCATAAGTTTAGGAATCAGATCTGAAGTTTTATTTCCTGTGTCTGCCACATCTCAGCTGTGTGACTTTGGGCAAGCCATTTAACTTCTCTGAGTTTCTTCGTCTGTAAAATTTAGATAACAATAGCCACTGCACACAGTTGGTAGAAAGATGAAATGAAGTAATATTTGTGGGACACATAGAACAGCACCTGGCATAAAATAAGTGCATAATGTAAAACTACATTCAATTTTTTTTTGTTTTTTTGGTGAGGAAGATTGTCCCTGAGCTAACATCCATGCCAATCCTCTGTTCTGCATATGGGATGCCACCACAGCATGGCTTGAGGAGTGGTATGTAGGTCCGTGCCCAGGATCTGAACCCAAGAACCCTAGGCTGCCAAAGCAAAGTGCATGAACTTAACCACTATGCCACCGTGGAGGCCCCTGGTTTTGCTTTTTTGTTGTTGTTTTCATTCAAGTAGATTTTAGGAAAATTATAAATTTATTCTAAATCCATAAATTAATGCTTTAATCAGAAAGGTCTCTGACCCAACCACAAATATTAATTTACTACATATCTGAGAGAACTATAATTTTTATTCTTTCATAAAAAATGAAAGTCAGTACTACTAGTATCTTCTTACTAGTCATGTTTAAAATGACTTTGTTTCTTGAAGACAAGATTACCTTGCATTTTGTTGAATCAGCAAGAAAATACTTTTAAAAATTCAGATTTAGCTATCTGGCATCCACCTTTATGTACAGCAGCCTCAAGAATATGTTTGACAAATGTCTACTTCCAAATATTGCCTCAACTTAAAGTATTTTATGGTGAATAGAGCTATAATCAGTGGACGAACTCTGACATCACTAAATTATATTATTCTAAGTAAGTGTCTATATCTTTACTGTTTTTTATAACACCACATATGTGTCTATCTTTTGTGCTGTTAGGAAAGACATCAGCTATTTTTGATGCTAAATGAAATTCTCTTGTGGATAACTTTTTCATAGTTAACAATAGATAGAGGTTAAAACTGTAGGTTCTACCATGAGTTTACTTGAAGTCAAATCCTGGGCAGGTTATTTAATCCCTCTATATCCCAGTATCTTCTGCTGTAAAATGCAGTAATAATATCTACTTAATAGGTTGTTATGAATATTAAATGAACTGACACATGCCAAGGGCCTAGAATAGTGCTTGGTGCATAGTAATTTTCGATTAAAATTAGCTATTATTTTGTGGAAGAAAATAACACATAAGAAATCACTGGGATACAGATATTTCAAGAGCAAGTATTGAAGTTAAAGTTAGTTAGCAGTTACTAAGGGTACGAACATATCTGTGTTATAGTTCCACATCATTAAAAATTATGTGAATTCCTTAACAGTTTTATTTTTTTAAACCCAAAGTGCTTTCCTCTAAAAGGGGCTTTCCATTCTTTCTATTGCATGGGTAAGGCCACTGATAACAAACGGATAAAGTTGTATCATGGCTCCCTGGAGATAATAGAGTTCTTCTCAGAGGCAGAGTTGAAATAAGGCTATAGCATTTCTGGGATCAGATCATTAGACACAACCTCTCAAAAGTTGCAAAATATCAGAAAAAAATCAGTCACATGCATTATTAATTCCTCAACATGTTAAGAATAACATGAGACTTCAGAGACTAATGCAAGAAAAGATTGGGAAGCAAACCTTTTCCAAAAGGAGGAAGTAAATTAAACAAGTTTTTCCCATAAGCCATAAAATCTACCTTGAAAATAAAGGAAAAAAAAAAAAAAACAACCCAGAGATTTGAAGGGAAGAGCAATCAGCCCAAAGCTACAAGAAAAAAAGAATTTTTTGTTTGTTTTCAAAGCAATCAAATGAGGTTCTGAAATAGCTTTTCCATTTTCTTCTTCTTAGTGAAAATAAACATCACACAAATCCCCCTGTGAGGAGAAAGCGGAGAGAATCCCTTCTCCAAGCAAACCTGCATGTGCCCACAAACCAAAAGCATGTGAACGGGGCACTTATTTTAAATTATATCAACTTTTGCTTATTAATACACTCTATAAGACTTTGTGGCTAAAGAATTCTTTAAACTGCTTTCAAATTAATAAAAATCATTTAGAGAAAGGATAAGTATTATCATGTGTATTACTGGTAGTTCTCTAAATCGTGTGAGTATGCAAATATTTATGACTCTGGATTTGATTTAAACTTTCACTTCATGATTATGAAATCGTAAACAACTATTTAAAAATATTTCATATGTTTAACATGAATGAACACGTCATGAATCCATATACATTTTAAATTATATATAACATACATAGCATACCAGTTTATGTATGTATAAGTACAGATGCTGCAATATACAGAAAACATATTTTAAAATTCCCCACCATATACTTCTAATCCAAACTTGAGACCAAAAAGCTTTACAATATAATGCTAAATTAAAATATATATGTATTTACAAATACATGTGAACTTTTTTTTTAAAGATTAGAAAAGTAAACCTCAACATGGTAAAGTGATGATTTTGGAGTGTTGTTAACTATGGTTGATTTTTTACTGATCTGATTGTTTAAATTGTCTCATTTTTATATTTCAATACTCTAGTTCTTTCTTTTATTATATGTTTTTGAGTTATTTTCCTAGTGGTTGCCCTGGTGATTACAATTTACATCTTAATTTAAAACAATTTAAATCAGATTAATATCGAGTTAATTTCAATGGTACATAAAAAAATTGCTCCAAAATGGTCCATCTCTCCTCCTTCTTTCAACAATTATTTTCACATAAATTACATCTTTATGCATTATAAACCCGTCAACACAATTTTTAAAATATTGCTTTGTGCAGTTGTATTTTAAATCAGATAGTAGAATAAAAGAGTTACAAACAAAAACTACATTTATACCATCTCGTATTTTCCTATATAGTTACCTTTAGCAGTGCACTTAATTTTTTTTGTGTGGATCAAGTTAATATCTTATTTCCTTTCATTACAGGTGAAGAATTCCCATCCAGGGCATGTCTGCCAGCAATAAATTCTCAGCTTTTATCTTGGAATGTCTTCATTTCTCCTTAATTTTTGAAGAATAGTTTTGCAGAATATAGAATTCTTGGGCTGACAATCTCTTTTCTTTTAGCACTTTGAGTATATCATCCTACTGCCTTCCAGCCCCTATGGTTTCTGAGAAGTCAGCTGTCAATGTTATTGAAGATCCTTTATATGTGATGAGTCACTTTTTTTCTTGCTATATTCAGAGTTCTCTCTTTGTACTTGTCTTCCAAAGCTCTGATTATGATATGTTTATATGTGGATCTCTTTGAGTTTATCCTACTTGGAGTTCACCAATCTTCTTAGATGGGCTGATGAATGTTTTTCATTAAATTTGGGGAGTTTTCACCCAGTATTTCTTCAAATATTCCTTCTCTCTTTCTCCTCCTTCAGGATCTTCCAATATTTGTATGTTGGTCGGCTTGATGCTGTCCCACAAGTCTCTGGGGCTCTGTTCATTTTTCTTCATTCTTTTTTTTCCCAACTCCTTAAACTGGATAATCTTAATTGACCTATTTTCAAACTCACTGATGCTGCTGCTCAAATCTGCTGTTGTTACTTTCCAGTGAATTTTTTATTTCAGTTATTGTATTTTCAACTCCACAATTTCTCTTTGATTTATTTTTTATCATTTCTGTCTTTTTATTGGTATCTTCTATTCAGTGAGAAATCTTTCTTATACTTTCCTTTTGTTCAGACATACTTTCCTTTAGTTCCTTGACCATATTTAAAATGGCTGATGTAAAGTCTTTGGTTAATAAATTCAACAACTGGGTTTCCTCAGGGGCATTATCTATTGACTGCTTTTATTATTTGTGTATGGTTCATGTTTTTCTGTTTATGTGCATGTATCATATTTTTTGTTGAAAACTGGACATTTTAAATAATATAATGTTCCAATTCTGGAAATCAGATTGATTCCCCTTCTCCAAGGTTTGTTATTGTTGCTGTTTGTTTAGCTACTTTTCTGGACATATTCTGTAGAGTATGTATTCTTCGTCATATGTGCTACTAAAGTCTCTCCTTGCTTCAGTTAGTAGTCATCTAATGATTGAACAGAGATTTCCTTCAATGCTTTGAACCAGTGAGTCTCCCAAACATTGCTGAGAGGTGCTGTGTTTGTGGGCATACCTCGAATGCTCTGGCAAGCAGTCGAGAAGTCTGCCTTAGTATTCACTTTTTGCTTGTGCAGATCCTCAGGGGTAACTGGGGGTCAGGGGTTAGGACCTTCTCAGGTCTTTCCATCGTGTGTGCACAACCTGCACCTGGTTGTGACTTTCTAGAGTCCCAGGAATATGTTAGAGTTTCTAAAGGCTCTTGTGGACATATCGTTCCCATTTTTCCTTTTACATGTTTTAATCAGCCTCTTATTAGCCCCAACTGGTAATGCTATCCAGGCAGTCACAATGACAAACAATTACCACTAATTGTTTTTGACAAATATCCTGAGGATAGAGCAGTTTTCACAGAGCAGGTGCTGAATCAGATCAAATAAAGACATCCCTTGAGAATGGAACTTCATAGTAGCTGCCAGATAGGTCAAATAGTGACAATTCTCTGGAGGTTTTGGGAGCTCCAATCTCATTTTGTCTTGCCCACTGGCTTCCAAGTGGCTGGCTTTCACAGGATTCGTAGCTGGCAGGCTGTTAGTTTTCAAGGCTGCTGCAGAGCTGGGGAGGTGCGGAATGAGATTAAGGCATACAACATGTAAGTTTGCTGCTCTTATGGAGAATCAGCCATTTTTCTTGAGTAAACACATGCAAGATTGTCGTAGGTCTTTAGTTGATTTCCAAAGTTCTGAAAAGGTTGATTTCAAAATTTATTGATTTTCAAAGTTTTTCTAATTGTTCTCATTGCTTTTATGAAGGGGTGGATTTTTGGAGGTCATTATTCTACCATTCCAGAATTGGCCCTCTCAAGAACTAGAATTGTAACCTAGACTTCCTAAATCTAAATCCATGCATTGTCTGAAAATGTTATTTTCCTCCCCTATATGGTGTTTATTTGGATAACTTGCTATCCGCAAACAACTATCTACTTAACTATCTAAGTATATCTCTGAAAAATCATTTCTTGCATTCCACACTGAGTTAACCACACTGTAGCCATCATTCCAGGTTCAAAGAGAATTATATTTGAGCAATGTTACTTTCATTTTGTTTTTGTTTCTTCTTAAATCACATTCCAGGGATGTCTAATTCTACATATGCTGCTCTCGCCCTTGTTCCAAAACAGTGCCCTCATATAGAGTTTCCTAAGACTTGTTGATAAAGGAGTAACATATTGGAGGATGGTCTACAGAATAGTCAGCATGATATGCTTGCAGCAAACAGAAGAGCATTGCTGCAGGCTCACTGAGGTGTGGCCTGAGGGAGCAGTCAGGAAAGAAATCCCCCCAGTGGGTAGAACATCCAGCAGCACATCCTGTGTCCACTTTGCTTAAAAGCAGAGATGGCCTGGAGTTAGGACCTACATTGCTTTATGAGGATGATTGGAATGGTGTAGGACTTAGAAGGAACACTAATGAGGAAGAGGTTTGTGGAAGATACATGTACACGGACCACTCACAATGGGCCTAGTTCCAGAATTTGATAATATTTGTATACTATATAAATATTCACACTCAAGTTCCCCAGGATAAATTAGGTAAAGCAAATTCCCTACCCAATGCTTTCTCAGTAAGGTCATAAAAATGACCATCTAAAGATAGAGGCTATTCGTGGACAACTAAAACTTTCACCTCAACAAGGCTAACTTGGCTACTGCCCCAGACAAGTGTTTACCTTTCTGGCAGGAGCAACCAATAGCGAGCGCCAATGTGGAATGTTACCTTGAAGGGACCTGCACTGCCAGCCACCTGAGGAAGTTTGATTATATTGGACCCATTCCCTTGAGTTGGCCTTTTGCTCTCACGTATAAATAGATATATTCTGTATCTGACTTATTTTCTCTTCCTCATCCCTCTGCCAGAACCATCTGTTAAGGAATTTCTGACTGCCCTATACAACATCATGTAATGTCACAAACTATCGCTTTCTAAAATGATCCTCATTTGACAGTGGAAAAAAAGTAAGACAATTGACAAGTGTTCACTGATCTTGTAAGGTTCTCCATCAGCCAGAAGCCCCTGAGCATAAAGAAAATCGGTGTGGCTATTTGAAGACTTGCTATGGCAATCGTTAAGAGACAGCACCTGTCAATGTTGAGGTGCGCTATAGCAGTGTGTGGTATATGCTCCAAGCCAGTGAACGATATACAATAGTTTTTCTCCATAACTGGAGTACACTAGTTTGAGAAAAAAGGGGTAGAAATAGAGATGGTACCTCTCACTCATGTATATAATGATCTATTGGCAAAAAAGTTGCTTCCCACTCCTATTACTGTGGGGTCTGCTGGTTTCGAGATTTTAATACCCAAAGAAAAATGCTCCTACCAGGCTCTGCATGTCCCTGAATGGACAGGTGCCACAGGGGTTTTTAGGTGTTGACTGGGGTTAAGGTTTGTCTCATCAAGGGGAAATGACATGGTGCTATACAGTTGGGGCAGGGAAGAGTGTGAACAGCATCTAGGGCATCGCTGAAGTTCCATACTTACATCACCGTCAGTGGTCAATATTAGAGGAAGCATATAGACAGGAATATGAAGGATTCTGATTCCTCAGGAATGAAGGTTTGAGTCACTTAATCTCCATCCCATGTGTAAAGCTGTGGGAACTGAAATGCTGGATGAAGGCAGGGAATTTTGAACAGCAAGTGAAGAAAGAAGGATTTATAAATACCCATCATGGCCTTGTATTCAGTTGCAGAAGAACAGACTTTATCAGCTGTGTATATTTGATTTCTTGCACATGTTTTTATATTTTAGTTAATTTCCCTTTTGTTCTTATCTCATCTCTCTACCACTGTATTTGCGGGAGTTTTCTTTATAATCTATATACCAGTATCTATAGTTGTACATAAAATACAGTACATCATGGGGCTGGCCCTGTGGTTTAGTGGTAAAGTTCTGCATGCTCTGCTTTGGTGGCCTGAGTTCAGTTCCCAGGCACAGACCTACACCACTTGTCGGTGGCCAGTGTGGTGGCGACCTACATACAAAGTAGAGGAAGATGGGCACAGATGTTAGCTCAGGGCCAATCTTCCTCAAAAAAAACAAATACAGTACTTCACTGTTTTTACTAAATTGAGAAATTTGGTAAATTTTCTAAAAGTTGTCTATTTTTGAGGAAACAGAGTTATTTTAATTTTACTTAGAACTTTGTCATATAAATGTCAGTAAAGTGATAATTGTCCAGCTACTACAGTTTTGTTATTGAAAAAAATTATGTTATGCCTAAAGTGAAAATGATTAATTCGACTGTTCTTTTTTTCAAAAAGTTTTCCCAATTGTAATGACTTTGTGTGTGTGTGTGTGTGTGTGTGTGTGTGCATGAGAGAGAGGAAAAGGGAGAGAGAGTGTATGGGGGGCATTATTGCATATCTGCAGTATATGTCATTTAAAAAATTCATTTGCTGGTATTTAAAGTCAAGAATTCATCCCTCTATCATAATTAGTGTTATAAAGTTCCTGTGAGGCTTTTCAGACATTAAAGTTCAAAGATACTGACAATCATTGCTAGTCCCCTGGTCTATGGAGAAGCAAATTCTTTTTGAAGTTAGAATATTAGAGCCAACAGATTTTTTTTTTCAGCTGTTCCACATGTGCACAAGTTAATGTTATCAGCAGAATATAGGTATATATAGACGGAAACTGTTCAAATTTAACCTATTACCAAATATGCATCATCATCTTGTTTAACTCCATTCCCTATTGATACTCACTTTTCATGTGTTTACTAGTCATGAAAACTTCTACCAAGGCATTTGTAGAGAGAGATATGGGAGATATTGGTTTTCTTTTGAATAATAGGTCAGGACATAAATCAGCAGAAAATTTGAATTTTAAAGTTTATATATGACTGCTATTTATTTCTACCATAAGTCCTGAGATAAAGAATTGGATATATTAATGCGCACTTAGTAGATCCCACTTAAAGCAATATTTCTAAATCTAATAGATATTGAAGTTTAAATAACTTAATAATTTAAATAATAACTGATAACTTTTAATCATTTAAAAACTGCACAGATAGTTTGGCCCTTCTCAATACTATCCGTCTATTTTTACAAATTCCATAGAATCTTGTTACAATTAAACCTAATCAAAGATTTCTAATTAAACTGTTTATAAAATTGACACAAGTTTATTCAGGTTAGGAAAGGACTTTTTTTCATACAGTCCAAAATACAATTTGAGTATAGGTATGAAAAGTCTATTTACCTTCTTATATGTATTTGCATAAGAAGGGACACATACAGAAACTCTATAGAAGGACATTAATTGGAAGTGTGGATCTTCACACAGAGCCAGTCTTCAGGAAATGTAGAAAATGCAGCTACAGGGGCCTGCCCGGTGGCGCAGCAGTTAAGTTTGCACTTTAGCAGCCTGGGGTTCACAGGTTCGGATCCCGGTCACCAGCCGATGCACTGCTTGTCAGCCATGCTGTGGCGGCGTCCCATATAAAGTAGAGGAAGATGGGCACGGATGTTAGCCCAGGGCCATTCTTTCTCAGCAAAAAGAGTAGGATTGGCAACAGATGTTAGCTCAGGGCTGATCTTCCTCACAAAAACACACACAAAAAAAGAAAAGAAAATGCAGCAACATAGCAGGTACATTTGGGGAGATAATGCAGCAACTGACCCCGTCATAGTATCTGACATTCTCACAGCACTCACTCACTTAGTCTCAGCGGAGAGGAGAGGCATTTTAAACTAAAGAACCTTATTTCAAAATTCTGTTTCAGATTATACAATTATGTACCAATAGTGAACCCAGCATGTTAAGAAGGAAAAATGGAGGAATAAAATCTAGAGCAAATGTGCTAGTTAGAAGGGCAAACTGGGGTAGGATATTGAATTAGGAAACCCTGGTCTAAATAACAGAAGCGGGTTCCTGGAGCTGGAGAGATCAACTGGTAATCTGGGGGCAGTTAGCATGTACCAAGTGTCATGAAGCATAAAGGAGTCATCCTCAGGTTGAAGTGGAAGACCTAATAAATGACTAGCATTCCGTAGGGACATGATTGAATTGAAATCTCACGTGTTTACGTTCACTTGTGCACACACATTCAAATGACACATACACATTAAGAAATTATCATCTGGCACCTGCAAGCAAAGGTGTCAAATCCATGCATCGAGATAGGCAAGTTCTACAGCTTTTTTCGTTTTATCAAGCAGTGCCATTTCTTTCATGGGAAATTCATGCCTCTTCCTAGCATTTGTATTACCTTGGGAGATTTTATGATAAATACTAGTGCATTTCTATGTTTGAAGAACATACGAAAGAGCTCATATGTTCTAAGATAGTAATATCCTTAGCTAGCGCTAGTTCATGACAATTTAAAAGGTGTCTAAAAAATAACTTCTTCCCTTCATGTATTCTCTGGTTTGATTCCATTTTCTTTTGGTTGTTCAAAAAAATAACCGGTTTAGACCCTATTGACTCAAAAAAGAAGCATTTTATTGCACTTGTCTAAAAATACAGTTATACATATATGCTGTTAGCAACAATCTAAGTTTGTCTGGTCAGCAATCATGAATTGTCAGGTGTGTTTTATCTGCCCTTGCTGCAAAATCTTTCAAACATACAGATTTTCTGTGCTCTGGAGCACAGCCTGATAAGGATCAGAGATAAATTCTTTCAGTTGAAGTAGTAGAAACTAAAGCAATTCGTTTGGTAAACTAATACTTACTGAGCACATGGTATATGTGAAAGATGTGGCTTCACTGTGGATTCCTATTAGGTAGTCTCAGAGGCAAAGGAAGAATGCCCAATAAGCTAGGAAGGTGCTTGGAGGCAAGGTGGCATGAAATAGTCTTAGACTAAGATATTTCCTCATTATTTCTCAAAAAAAATCTCAACTTATTTTAAAAAATATTATATGCACATGATTAAAGAAATAATATATACGTCGGGGTAAAGCAATGAAGGGGAGGGGGATTTCTTTTTAGCCTGAGACCAAAGGAAAACAGCGTTATGGCTTGGAATGTGTAGGGAAGATGTGTGGACGAGGTAGGCTTTGTTTACTGCACAGAAGATCAAAGTTGGAAGGCAAAGACGAGCCCAAAACGACGAGAGAAGCTGTGGTAGTAATTTACATGGCATCTCCACATGCCAAGTAAAGACTTCTCTTTACTTTATTTCTCTTGGAAATACTACTTCCTGTCTTTACGTTATCAACCTAGTTTCTAAGCACTAAATTTATTTTAACAAAAGAGTCTATTATTTCATAGAGATTATATTATCATCTGGAATATGTAGACTAACACTAAAATAACCAAGATAGTGCTACTTCATAAACCTAAATTTTAATGGCCATAGAAATTCTGACTGCTTGTCTTTAGACTTCCTGAAAGTTGGTATTTTTCTAAATATCTGTAATCTTACTAGAAAGAATTCTATGAATAGACCTACTTTTTTTTTAAACCAAGGATAAAGTACAGTGCTATACAGATAATGTTAACTCAGGATTAACCTTTGTCCTTAAATGAACCAAAATTTGTTACCAATATTCGTTACCAATATTTTTACATTTATTTCATTGTGATAAAATAACGTGACAATAATTATAATAGAAGAAAGAAGAAAAAAGTTACTCACAATTTCACTACTTTAACACAACTCAGGATTATGCCCTAATCTCTGTCCATAGCTGTAATTCATTTTCAAATGCTGAAGACATGAGCATTTAATGGAAAACCCTCCATATATATTATAAATTATCAGTTAGAAGGAAATATAGAAATGTTCATATTTAGCCAGTTTGCTATGAATTTTATGTGAATTTACGTGAATTTGATGTCAATAATTGTTTCAAGATTTTATTTCCATTCTTGGTGAAAAGATGCAATGCCACCATTAGAAAATTGTGACTACTTGCGAGTGTCACATTTTGCTTCTAAAATCCAGTCTGGATTTTGTATTGACACTGGCAGGCAGCTCCAATGAAAATCATCTCCCAGGCAGCTGCAGCTTCCACTTCAGTCCTACTCGCAGCAGCTCTCCTGATTTGCCCCTGCAGGAGCTGCCACAAGGCTGAACCTAGCTCTGCTCTCCAGAGTCATAGAAGTGTGCAATACAAGGCCACCAGTTATCAAAATTCATAAACGCAGTGTGATAATCTTTCTGTTTGGCTTAATCACTTTGTACGCTTAGAATAGCCATAGATGTTCACATAATACGCATTGTGTAAAAACTTTAAGCATAAGGCTGGTAATTTGTTATTATGTGATTTTTGCCCACTAATGATATATGATGTTCAAGAGCATGGAGAGTTAAAATAACAGCAGAAACCATAGCCACCTAAAGTTTTTATTCTAATCTTTTGTATTTAATCACAGGCACTTGCATTCTTGGTTTCCTGTAGGTTTTCTGTATAACCCAACAGGTGCAGGATCTGCATAGTTCTCTCCAATTCTTATGTAGAAAGAGCACAGCATTAGAATAAATTTTACCATCCAAGAGTCTAATTGAACAGTCCTTATGCTGGCAGATTTTTTATGAACGTGCAAGGTTTTATTATGATACAGCTGTAAGTTTGTGCTTTATTTGTTCTTTCTGATTTAACTTGCTATAAGGTCTTAGATTCTGATTAGTTATTCTGGACTTAAGGACAATTTTTCATTCATGGGTGTGTGAGCATGAATATGTGTCTCTGTGTGTACGCTCATGTGCACACAGCCCATAAAACAGACTGGGTCCTCAAGGGATCTAATAAAATCGGGGTCAAAGGCATACAAAAAGTGGTAATCATTCAAGGGACCGCAGGGGTGGAACATGTGTAGGAGACCAAAGGAAAACAGCGTTATGGCTTGGAATGTGTAGGGAAGATGTGTGGACGAGGTAGGCTTTGTTTACTGCACAGAAGATCAAAGTTGGAAGGCAAAGACGAGCCCAAAACGACGAGAGAAGCTGTGGTAGGAATTTACATGGCATCTCCACATGCCAATAAATAGTTCTATATAGCTCTCAAGTAATTGGAGGTCTTAAAAAAGCTCCAGATTAACTTCCCCGCATACCCCCCACTCCACCCCCAATACATACACATTGTGGTGAGAGAGGGAGAAACGACTTGAGCCAGGCTACACAGCAGGCTATTGATGTCAGAGAAAATCCTAAACCCTGGGTCTTCC
Source organism: Tapirus indicus (assembly GCA_031878705.1). NCBI lineage: Eukaryota > Metazoa > Chordata > Mammalia > Perissodactyla > Tapiridae > Tapirus > Tapirus indicus. The sequence continues at coordinate 8,664,666 of CM062918.1, forward strand.
CAGGGTTTGGAATGGGTAGAAGTAACATGATAATAGGAGCTGATGTTTATTGAATGGTTATTGGTTCAGGCACTCTTTTAAGAGAAAGTAGCAAAAAATAATGAAAGTGATTTGTGGCCCTGAAAAATGAGGGGAAGCTGAGTAACAACAAAGGAGGAGAACGGGTAAAGCCATGCTCAGACTAGATGTGTGGGTGATGAAGGGGATGAGGGAAGATGGAAAAGGGTGTCAGAAGAATGGGAGAAAGTGGGGAGAGGAGATGGCAGATGTGGTTCCTGAGCCCTCCCAGCAAAACTGAGGCTGAAATCCCCAGCTTCAGTACCCTGACAGTGGGATAGCTCTCACAGTATGAGCAAGAGAAGGGGGTCTACGTGCAGCCCCCATCCAGACAGTGATCACGGGCAGAGTTACAGTCACTGAATAACAGTGTTGGGCACAGTAACAGCATGGGGCTCATGGTAGATGTACTGTGGATGGTAGGGAATGGAATGTGCATTGAGAGACAGAAGTATTTCAGGATCCAAACCATCTAAGCAGGTGAGCAGATTGCAGGAAATGGGCCACCTGCTCTCTAACCTGGTTTAGCTATTCTTTTATCATAGATGATTAATATCACAGGTGCTCCATTGAGGCTGGGCTGTTTGTGAGGAATGCAGACTCTGGAGAGAGCTGCAAAGGATCTCTCACAAAGCTGGTAGAGATTAAAGCATGAGAAGAGTTTTGCCAGTCTAGGTGAAGCTTTAAGAGGGCAAGATAGATCAGTAATGTTTCAGCAGTATTAAAAAGGAAAGACAAGAAGGAGAAAATGAATGAAGAGGAAATGGATTCAGGAAGTGTAAATCCCCCAGTATGATCCTTGCTAGTAAAACACAATACTAGTGTATTTTGTAGGAAAAGCAGGTACAGGATAACATGCCAGTGGGAAAAGAGCTAGATAATACTATAGCAAATCTTAAAGTCAGATGAGTTGAACTACAAAGGGTGGGGAAATCCTACTGGCATGAATAAGCCAGTTTGGCAGACGTTGGGGGAGTAATGGGAAGGAGTCTGAACAAACAAGAGGACTGTTAAATAAAAGTTCTCCAAGCAACTTATTGAGCATCTAGTAGCACCAAGTCCTGTCCTAGACATTAAGATAAAAAGGGAAGTCAGAATCCTTGTAGTTCCGCAGGGTAAGGAAAGGCTGACAGAGAGTAGTGTGGTGCAGGCGTAGAGTGAGGTGGGGGACATCTAATCCAGCCAGCAGTCAGGGAGGGAGGTCATGACAGCTTTCTGGAGGTAAGGAGTTAGGATCTTCACAGAGGACTTCTCCCAAGAAGTTTAGGGATATGGGTAGTTAGCATATAATATCTACGTAAGGGAAAGTCTAGATTTTCTTATAATAACTTCCAATGTCCCAAGGTTACCAAGGAAATTATCTACGTGAGGCATGGTGGACCTTCCACTCTGACTTTTACCCTGCAAGAAATACTTTTCCCTTGGGGCTTGCTCACTGATTTTAGTTTTCTGTATCACATTGACCTTAGGGCTTACCCCCATATATGAACTCCTGTGACCCTTCCATAGTACACCAGAGACCAAGTTAAAATCTCTATATAGGAATTTACTAAGAGATTAGTTATAATAAAAGGAAAATAAACTCAGAGTAGCAGTCAACTAAGACAATTGGTTTTAAAAGTCTAGCTTTCTCATCTTCAGCTTGGGGATCTTGCCTTCAATGGGAACAACCATCTTTTAAACACTTCCACCCAGGAAAACTTTTTCACTGCAAATTTAGGTCCAAAGAATAAAGCCCAGAGAGGTATCTTTCTTTTCTGTATAAGTTACACCATACACAAGGATTAACCCCAAGACTAATAAAAAGATTATTAGGAGTGATGTCATCCCTTTCTTAAGTTCTGCACCAGATACGTAGAAATTAGTGAGGAGATCCCCTTTCTGAAAGAGTCTTTAAGCAGAGAGCGGGATCAGTGCTGGGATTCAGCAACGTGATTTCTAGGAAGATGGATTAAACAACCACTTCAGCAACCGAGACATTGAACGATCTCAAAATCAATCAGAGCCAAGACTCGGTTACTGCAACTAAAGGATAACAGTGAGCTTGATCACAAACAAAGAGACAAGAGTGCGACATCAGAAGTGAGTTTAAAGCCATAGCAGGGAGGGGATTCTGGAATGATGGAGTAGGGACCTCTGAAAATCTGCTCTTCAATAAAACCAGTGAGAACAATAGCAAAGGTTGTCAAATTCAAATTTTCAAACTCTAAAAGTTAACCAAAGGCTTGCAAAAATTCAAGGAGCATTATTCAAAAAAAACAAACCAACTGAATCTCAGCAATCAGGCCCGAATGGTACAGGATACTGCACTTGAGCCAGATTGGTAGAACAATTTCATTTGGCTCTCCGGACCAAAATTTTGCCAGCCCATTCTTGAACTAGGCGAGTTAACATACATAAAGCATCAACACTGGGAAGGACTATTGCCCCTTTCTCTAAAAGCAGACTTTCCCTTAATACCTAGCACAAGGCTGGGCACACAATGACCTTTGGCAGACCAAAAAAATGAATGAATGTGTGTGTGAATGAATGAGTGGATGATGGCCTGCTCCACTCTTGTATGAGTATTATCTGACTGGCTTATTATTTACGTAGAAATTCTGCAAGATATATCTGACACTTACCATCTTGGGACAGCTACTTAAAACCTCCAGATCTTAGTTTCTTTGTGTATAAATTGGAGTTGATAATAACAGTATCGCCAGCTCTGTGCAGTGGCAATATCATAGCCAATGAGGCTTATCCAAGGGATAATTATTGCTAATTGATAATAACAGTACTGCTAATAATAGATAGATAGTATTATTGTCAGGGCCAAGAGAGATAATGTATCTCAAATGCCCAACATAGTACCTGGCACAGAATAGATTTTAATAAATGTTTGTTAAATGAATATATGGACCAGTGAATGAGCAAATGAACACATGAGATTCCTTTGTGGGGGTGAATAGTTTAAGAGTATGAGGCCATCTTCTTGCTGATCCACTCATGCACTGGCTCCTTTACATTCCCTACTAGGTGCAGGACTCATCCAGCGAGGGAAGGAATGCCCTTCAGATGCCTTGGGGCTTGAAAGACTGTGGGAGCTGAAAGTCACATTGCAAAATAATAACGAGGATGAGTAAGAAATGAATTTGAATAAGGAAACAGGGGTGAGATATTGTCAGCTTCGAAAGAGGGAAGGATTTAAAACAGTGTAGTGGGAATTAAAATAGAAAATTTGAAAAATGTAAGCTTTATAAATTCAGAGGTTTATCACACCAACAATATTAGACCGCAAAATTATCATCTGATTCAAGTAAAGTCAGTTGTACTTATTTAAAATAACATGATACTCTGCCACTAAAGTGTATTCATTTCTATTTACCATTTTCTGAGTTATAAATGCACACCTTAAAAATGCTAAGACATATAGTTTATATGTTTTTAATATACCATAAAAGCTCTAGAAAAAAACATGTCCATATTCTTATTTAGAGGTGAATGCCTATATTAATAAATTTGATAATAAAATAACAATAACGATCAAAGTTCAGGCATTGGGTTTACTGTTTGCCAGGCACTGTTTGAAGTCTTTAGGTATTTTTATTCATATACTCGTCACAACCCACTAAGATGCTACTAGTATCCCCATTTGAAAATTAGGGAAACTGAGGCATAGAGATTAAATAGCTTGCCCAGGTTTATTCAGGCTTAGGCTAAAATTTCAACCTAAGCCTTCAAACACCAGAAGTTTTTCACAAAATTCACTGTCTTGACATAGATCATTTGCATTACATTTTAAGTCATTATGTAATAGGATTTATCTCTTTATAGTGCTTTACGAAAATAGAGGGCATGCAAAATTGTGATTGACATTAGAAAAAAAATAGACTTAAACATGAAGCCCAGAAGTGAGACTTTTAGTACAAAATGTTGTCTACAGCTAACTACGCTTCTGTCCTCATGTTCACGCCAACACTAGTATCACAAGCAACTGTTTACACGATTATGGATGCATCCACTTTCACATTTGATGGGGCTTGCGATCTTTTCTGCCTCAGCTCCAGGCATTTTGCTCAGGAAACACCTTATAAATAGAAATATGTGATGTGATAGAAGAGATGGACTGTAAAGAGATGTAACTATTCCTGAATTGGTCAGCATTGGCTGTGTAATAGGGACTGGTCATTTAAATTTGATTTATCTGTGTTTTTTAATCTCAAAAGTTAACAAACCACAATACTGTATTATATCCTTCAAAGCTACTAAGAGATTAGAGCTTAAATGTTCTAGCCACAAAAAATAAATGATAATTATGTGATGTGGTTGAAGTGTTAGCTACCACTATGGCGGTGATCATATTGCAGTACATAAATGTATCAAATCATCATGTTGTACACCTTAAACGTACATGATGGTATATGTCAATTATATCTCAATTTTAGAAAATACCAAAAACTATGCATTAAATGGAAAAAAAATTAACACATCCGATTGTACCATAGTTTGGATTCCTCTCTGTCGTAACATATCCTGGCTGAGAGGAATACCCTTCCTGCCCCCAACCGGGCCTTCTTCCAGTGAGTTGCTTGCATTCACTTACCTCTTTGTGACTCGTGCCGTTACATGCTTTTAGCTGGACTGTGTGATGGCTTACCAGTCAGGTCATTGCTTTCTATAAGGCTGTGTGATAACTGAAAATAAATCACAGTTTCTGCTAGAAGGCCTCAATGGTCAGGCTTAAGATAGAGCCTTCTACAAGATTTCTGTAAATCTTGCAACAAGAATTTCTAGGAATTTCTCTTCATGTTTGTTTCTTTTGAAACTTGTTGCAAATACTTGAACTTTAATGAATTCCATCTCCTTTATGCTATATGAAACACATTGAAAATATGTTTGCTGTATTTTTTATTATAAAATCTTTCCTCTGGGGTAAACTAGATGCTATGATGATGTTTTGTGCTTTTCAGAAAAAACACAGTAAGAACAGATTTCACATTTTCCTTTTAACAAAACATATGGTTGGAAAAAAATGGACTCAATAAAATACATTAGAGTAATTAACATAATGTTCAGATAATTCTAGCATTAAATCAAATAGTCCAAAATTATATCAGTTCAACATAAGGACAGGTAGAGAAATTTTGATCTGAAAAGAATTTCTAAGTGGAAAAGAATTGTGACTTGAAGCTGATAAAGTCTGTTTTTTTTGAGCACCCATAACTACAGCCCTAATTTTAAATGTCTCTAGACTTAAAAGACACAAGTAATTCACATTTTGATTTTTTTAAATGTAAAGTTTTATACTAAGAATGCAAATTTATGTGTTTTAATCCTTATCTTATTTTAGCATAGAACAAATTTAGTGGAGAATTCTTTTATCTTGGCAAAGAATAAAGAGCATTTATCTCTCTTAGTATCTACTTCTTTTGAGGCAGAAAGTTCAGTGTGAAAGAATAGTTACATGATAAAATTATAAAGAAAATGCTGATCTTAGTCTTAACAGAAGTAGTGAGATATACCAGATGTACTGGTATTTTACATATTTTCTTTTTTTCTGTTGGGAAACAACGTGTAAGGTCAGAACTGTGTCACTATAACTACTAGTTATCCAACCATTTCTTTTATTTTATACATTTTTAGGACAATCCTCTATATATCAAAAAACAATGATTATTTTCAGATTTATCAAGGCCAATTGGGGAATCAGAGATAGATTGATAAAAGTAGAAAATTATCCTTCTAGAATTTCATTTTTCTAGTCATTGTTTCATTCAATATGTAATTTTTAACCCTCTCCTTTACTAGATGTTAGAAATATTGAGTCAGCGCTGCTGATCTTAAGGGGTTTTACATTCCAGTGAGGGAAAAGAGCCCTATTTGTATCTGCCAGACTGTGGTGATGGGGTGGAGAGAAAGACGACTGTTCTATGGGAAGGGCACAGTGTGACCAAAAGACAGGGAAATCTGGAACAGCATGGATTACTAGGAATGGCTTGAGAGTGGGACATGTCTCTATTTGTTGGATACTAGGGCAGGGTGGGAGTAATGGTAAAGGAAGATGTGACTGGAGAAAGCTCACAGAATGGTGACCCATCATTGGGTACTAACCTGTTGTGAAGATATTAAAAGGTTTTAAGCAGAAACATAACTGATCACATTTGTATTTTAGAAGGTCACACCAATAATACCAGGAGCAGGAGATTGAAAATGTGAGCCTAGAGACAGGGGACGCCATATAGTGAATTTTGCAATGAATTAGATGTGGGTGATTAGGAGGTGGTGGCTACTTGGATAGTATCCACATTTCTGGGTGACTGGATAGATGATGATGTATGTTTATTGAAATGTTGAATAAAGGAGGCAGCACCATTTTGGATAGAAAAATAATGTATGTCATTGATTTTCATTGAGGTACCCATAACGTATATAAGCAGAGATTCCTGCATTGGATAACAATCTGGAAGTCATTACTTTATAGCAGATAGACAGAACCATATGCAATAAGGTATGCGATAAGTCAGGAAGAGTGTATAGAATGAAAATAGGAAGGTGACTAACATTTAAACCTGTGTTCAAGAATTTATAGGTGCTGGCCTGGTTGCATAGTGGTTAAGTTCACATTCTCTGCTTTGCCGGCCTGGGGTTTGCGGGTTCAGATCCTGGGTATGGACCTACACACACTCATCAAGCCATGCTGTGAGGGTATCCCACATACAAAATAGGGGAAGATTGGCACAGATGGTAGCTCAGAGCCAATTGTCCTCACCAAAAAAAAAAAAAAAAAAAAGGAATTTATATAAATTATTTTATGTTTCTGGAGCATTTCAATATTCTTATCTATTTATGTACAGTTGCTAATATAAGAGGGAAAAATTCAGAATGGCAAAGTATACTTGCTACACTTGTTCTTTTTACAAATATGCTGGGTGTGTGTAAGGTGACCATATGGTATTATACAGATGACTGCCAATTATTCAGAAAGAAGACAATTGTTTGTGCTTAAAAAAAGAAATCAGGACATTCAGGTCAAGCTAAGTTGAACATTCATATTTATTTAAGTAGTATATAGACAATTTTCTTTCATATATATATATATATATATTTTTTTTTTTAGCTGGGAAAGAGTCACTCTGAGCTAACATCTACTGCCAATCTTCCTCTCTCTCTCTACTTTCCCCTCCCCAAAGCCCCAGTATATAGTTGTAGATTCTAGTTGTCCTTCTAGTTCTTCTTTGTGAGCCCCCACCACAGCATGGCTACTGACAGACCAGTGGTGTGGTTCCGTGCCTAGGAACTGAACCCAGGCTGCTGGAGTGGAGTGTGCTGAACTTGAACAGCTAGGCCATCTGGGCTGGCTATAGACATAATTTTTAATATGTTTCCATTTAAAAAATCAAATAAAACTACTTAAAATTATGTTTGCCAGATGACCTAGTTCAATGTGACACTTTTTGAAAACAGATAATATTTTGTATTTTCAAAATACTGTGTCATGCAATATAACCAATGGACTATCATCACACCTGCATGAGAGATATAGGCCATATGTTATTTCTGTTTTACAGAACAGGAACTGAAATATTGAGATGTTAATTGATCAGTTCAAGAGCACACCTTCCATGAATGACTTAAATGTAGGAATCCTAACTCATAGTCCTCTAAAGAATTACCCTGGCCCCCTTTGTTTTTTTATTAGGAGATAGATTACAAATGTTTATCTATTTATAATTAGCCATTATTAATCACAATTATTATTATTCTAAAGTTTTGATATATGGCAGCAGCATATGTATGTATCTGGTTGATTTTATACAACACATATAAACACCTAAGTACTTAATTAGTTAATATGAGTGCTAATTTCTGTATTCAATATTTCCATTTGGCCCTCCAGATCTGCTCTGTGCCTTTCTCCACGCTACTTATTGCCGTGGGAGACTGACATGGCTAACATCATCGGGTTCCCATGCCCTCTGACTTCCCATTGGGTTAGGCCAGTCTGAGGCACTGAAACAAAATTTAAGGGTATGAGGATACAAATATAGGGTCAGTAGTTTCCCCTTGTTCTCATCCTCTGCCACTATCTTAGGCTGCTGTGTCTAGTGACAGAAGGCCACTCCTTACTGGAGTGGACTTTTCTACACAACTCTCAATCCTCGATTCCAACAACCTCTCCCCCCGTCATATGCACAAGACTAGGGGTGGTAACAGCTTCAGATTGATACTCAGATCCTTGTGGCTCCCCCACACCCTTCCCATGCCTTTGCAATTAGCTGCTTTGCAAAGAACCCTCCTCAGATGATCCTAAATTGAGTGTGCCATCTGTTTGCTGTTAGCGCCATGGCTATTATAATCTCTAAGTCAAGAATGGCTTTTATCATCATTAATTCCATTTTTGAAAGAAAATATACTCTAGAAATCATCCACTAACAGGTATGAAATACGTTCTAAAGACTCCTTAAATAATTCCTTGGTAGAATAAGGACGTATATAAATAAATAAAATACGCATTTCCAATTATTTAAATGAATATTCAAATAGAGCAACTTAAAAATTCCCAATAGTGTAAACTAATTTCCAAAAAAGGTTTCAAAATGCTATGTGGCAATATCCTCTTCTTAGGCTATTGCCTTTCTAGTCTTTTTTGTTTTCCAAGTATCATTTGGATCAGGATTAGGAAAAAAAAAAAGACTGCTATAAAATGGTCAAGTTTGTGTTTGAGATACATCTAGTGACAAACAGGATCTTATAGCAAAGGTTAAGGTGAATTAGCTTTTAATCTATTAAAAATATCAAAATGATGGGCAGCTTGATCGTGACGATTGTTCTGTGATAACAGATTATCATAGAGAATGAATGTTTGAGTATAACAAACCTGGCCTAGAACCCTACTTCCAATACTTAGTAGCCAGGTGAACTCAGGCAAGTCACTTAACATGTTCCATTGTTTTTAAGAAGGTAGATAATGGGACTTATCTTGCAATGTTGTTGGGAAGATTAAATAAGAATGAAATGCGTGGTAGTGCATGTATTGAAATAAGCATAGACTTTGGAGTCAAAACAATTCATGTCCAACACCTGGCTTTGCCACTTCCTAGTCCTGTTCTGTTGGGCAATTTAATTACTTAACTTCTTTAAGCCTCAGTGAATCTATCTGTTAAAATATATGGGAAAAAATGCCTGGTTTATAGACCCTTCGTGAGAATTTAGTAAACAGACTTATATGTAGAATGGGGATTGAACTCAGGCTGCAGGACTCCAGAATACCGGGAACTTACATATCCAAGGCCTTTCTTCTACGTTCCAAGAAGGCAGAATCTCATGTTAGTTAATCATGTGGACTCTGATGTCAACCTGCCTGATGAGTCCCGTCCCATCATTTATTGCCTATGTGACATGGTCTTCAGCAAATTATATAATCTCAGTTTCCCTGCTTGAAAATGGTTATAATTATAGGACCTCTCTCTTAGAATTATTGTGAAAATTAAATAACATAATGTCTCTAAAACATTTGCCATAGTGCCTGGCATGTTTAGTTAATGCTTAATCAATGTAATATATGTATAATGAATAAAGATGACATTCAGAAAACTAAATGAGGAACACATATCTGTCTTGACTCCCAAGAATATTATCTTTTGGCAATATCATCTTTCTTCCAAATAAGGAGAATATATAGAGAAATATACATAATTATCTATAATTGACTGTGAACTTTGGGCTAGTAGAAATATTATATTTAAAAAACATATTTGGAAAAATATAAAAAGACCCCAAACAATAACCATTTCACGTCTAACATCGTGTAACCACACACACACACATACACACACACAACTAAATTTAGGTTTGTTCAGATTTAGATTCCATAAAGAAGAATGGATTTTTTTAACCCCCAGAAAGTTTCTATATATCCTTGAGTTTCCTTCTGGAAACACCATCATTCTTCATAGCTCTTGAGGGAGACACAAATTGGTGGTAAACCCGATGTCTCTGTGGCCAGGTTCTGACTCTATGTGAGATGATTTTCATTGCAGAATAATTCAATTCCTGAAACTCCATTTCTGGATACATATTTTACCTTATAATGTTTCTTTTAAAAGTGATATATTGAGAAGTTTAGAAGTGGTTAATTATGAAATAAATCTCTCTCTAAGAGTTCTAATGTTCAGAGACCCTTCGCTTAGGTGCTATTTATACTCACAGCAAGAGAAAGTGAAATACAGAATGATATCTGCCCTTCTAGAGCTTTCTTTCAATTACTGTTTACCTCTTCCCTTTATAGCCGCATGAGCAGCTCCTGTAGCAATCCGAGTAATCGATCTTCAGGAGGCATCTTTCACAATTTGTCAATCTGCTTTCATTTCTTGTGGCCTCTTCAGTAGAGGGCTCCAGTTCCCTGTGCCTCTTGAATCGTCCCCAGCTAGTCTATTATGATTCTTTAAGAATTGTTTAAAAGGTCGCTTCATATTTATCAAAAGATATGGTTTGGATTCTTGTTGACTGAATTTCTAGGGCATGATTCCGGTTTTAACTGAAATTTCAAGGTTTATATGGATATAGATACTTAGTATATTCTACACACAGTCCTCCTCCAGGGATTAATAAACGTCAGGTCCCCAGGGCAGTCTGGAGCATTGTAACAGCCTGATGACCAGGACCTGAACTGGTTGTATTACCAAGAGAAATAATGGTACAGTTTAATGCGAAAGATAAGTAATTGAATGTTAAAAAAAATTGATGTTTAATTGTAAAGGGTTTGAAGAGAGAATATGTGACAAGAATAGCACCTGCGCTTTATAATTTTTAATTTGAGATTTTCGAATATACCCCATATATAGCTAATGTAGTCTCCTAAGAATCCTGAATGACACTACACATTGTCCGTTATAAAATAAACTTATGTATTTTAATTAACAATAATAATACAATTTCCAGAGGAAGAAAAGCTTAAGAGCTTTGGAGAGATACTTATCCAGAGGCCAGCCCACTGCTAAATATCCAGGCAACGGCCCTACAAAGTTAAAATGTCTGACAGTTTTTGGAGCTAGTTTCATTGGGCCAACCACAGTTTGGCCCTAATAATAAAAACCTAGAAAATGTCATTTAGATTATTTGAATTTTATGAATATTGTCTCCAAAACTAAATATCATAGGCATTGATCTTTTATAGATGAGAAAGGGGCTGTAGAAGGAGGGCAGCAGTAATTAAATAATGTTCTAACGTTTGAAGGCCATAGACTATATCCATCTCCAGTAAATCAGCTATATAGCAATGGGTGACTGGTTACTATGTATACTCTACAGGTGCTTTTCCGTGTGGAACTTTCCAAAGCCTTGCAAAAGGAAAATTTAGTAGTAATTAAGGCAAAGAAAATGCTAAAGGACAAATGACTTTGGTAAAGATATCTTATCACAGATAATAGTTCTAACTGGAATCCAATCAAGTATATTTACCAGGAGGTTTATAATTTTGTGAAGCTAATATTGACATGCTATATACCTAGAAGCAAAACTATAAATATTAAATCATATCCCTGATGATGCCTAGCACTCTCCCTCAAAGATATGAGTACTTTAATCTAGTACTCTGCAGGCACTTTAATCTTAGTACTAATCACATTGCAATGAGACTTCTCCCTGGTACTCTCCATGCTAGCCTAATGTGGGCTAGACTGTGAACTTCCTGAGTAGAAAATTCTTTCTTTACCTATTTAAAAAACACTAGTAATAACAGCTGATCTTTGCATAACACCTGCCATGTTGTGGACACTATCCTAGGTGCCTTGCATACGTTCACTCAAAACCCTCAAAATGCTTTGAAAGGGTTTTTATTACTGTTAGCATCAGCCCATGTAGCACAGATGAGGGAATTGAATTCCGAGGAATTTGCTAAGGGCACACAGCTGATTAAGTGTCAGAACCCAGCTGGCATAGCCCTGACGTCTGTGTTCTTAACCACTGCACAGCGCAGTGCCTGCGTCTCAGTACTGCACTTAATTTTGCTTGAACTAAAATAAGTAACTTAGCATTTTCTGACTATAGTTTACAGAAATCTTTGCTTCTGGATCGGCAGGAATAATTTTGGAGCTACAATGTGGAGAAACTTCTCGTTCCTTCTGTTTATTTTACAGGAGAAGGTATTAATTTCTTTCTTCTCTTGAATTTATAGATATTCCTCTATAGGCTTATGAAAATCTTATTCCTGACTGACAGTCTGTAGAATTGGTTTGGTGTATATAGTAAAGATCATTATATTTTACCGTAACTTGCTTTCAAATGCCTCATCATTCAACTGCGCTTACTTTTATTTATTTTTTAATTATATTTATTTATTTTTTGTGTGTGGAAGACCAGCCCTGAGCTAACATCTGTTGCCAATCCTCCTCTTTTTTGCTGAGAAAGACTGGCCCTGGGCTAACATCCGTGCCTATCTTCCTCCACTTTATATGGGACGCAGCCACGGCGTGGCTGACAAGCAGTGAGTCTGTCTGCTGTGGGGATCCGAATCTGCGAACCCTGGGCTGCCAAAGCAGAGTGCGCGAACTTAACCGCTGCGCCACCGGTCTGGCCCCTGCGCTTACTTTTTATACGCCTGAAAAAAGGTGTTTAAAATGCATTAGCACATTTCTTTAAAGAAACTTTATGACAAATTTATTCATAAAACAGGAATGTCTGGCATCGTATTATGAACTACTTTGTAGGACTGGATGGTCACATACTACATTTCTTTAAAATCAGATATAATTATATCACTGATTGGCTATATTAAGTCTCAAGTCATGTTTCCATGTGTACAGTGGCATAAAGTACTTTCTCCCATTGTAATAGACAAGCTATGATGGGTTATGTTATTTCTCCTCTTCTCAGTTAATGGAATTCAGCCGTACTTGAAATTATTAATTGTTGTATTGTCTATGAAATAAAATGCATATCTAACATACAGTGAAGCTCTTGAAACAATAATTTAGAACTTGGCTTGATTAAATACATTTTAAAAATTCTATATTTGTTCAGGACTTCATAAATATTGAGAGAAATCTGTTTATTATTAGGTGACTTTAGTTTAGTCTGGTTTAGTGTTCTCAACAAGGACAGCTTTTAAAGTCCCTAAATCCTTCTGGGTCTAGCAATAGTTATGTGTTAAATGATTTTCATGTTTTTATTCGTTATTATTTAATGTGAGAATCTTGGAAATTGTAACAATTACAGTGAGTTAACGAAATACATTCAAAACCCACTTCTAATATAGTTTGTTATTAAATATGCACAACCTTTAAATATAATAAAACAAAATTTCAGTAAAGATTTAGTGCCTACAGTATGACAGATATTGCTTGTGCATTTTTATTTACACTATCTTATTGTTCTATTAATTTAACATTTTTATAATGTCAGTTTTTCTCCAGATCAGAATAGCACATTCAAAGCCTTAACTGTATTCAACTGTGACATACCTCATTTCCCAGGGCCCTTGACCTCCACCTGCAGGTCCAGTTCTCTGAAATTTCACAAGAAGGCACACCTGCTGCCAGGCTGGCTAAGGAAGATCTCCCCAGGTCGTTACACCTGGGCGTCTGCCTTTTCCCCAGGGCGCGCATTCTTGTCTTGGTCACTTTCTGAGATAGAACCTTAGGCCTTCTAGAATACTGTCTACTGTGTTTTTGGGGGCAGTATAATATAACAGCAAAGAGGGCAGCTTCAGCGGTTGGCAGGCAGCGGTTCAAAACCCGCTCCACCATGAATCCTGCAGGTGACCAGGGCTGCTACGCAGGTGTATGCATCTTGGTCTGCATGACAGTCATATCTCTGAATACGAATGACTGCATAAACACATTTGTTCTCTTCTGAACTTAAGTTCATTCCTCTAAAAAGTGGGGACGATATTTGTTAACTTGAAATCTTGTTTACAGGAAAAAATGTAATTATACATTTGGTGCATGATGTGCACCAAACAAGTGTTAGTTTCCCATCTCTTTCTTGTGTCATTCATTCTCCAACATTGAATTTGAATGGTGTCACTGTTGCACGCTTCTGTGTGTGGCTATGTTCATACTCACTGACTTACTCTTTTTTTCTCTTCATTTAAAATCTTTCATTATCCTACAGATATACTCACAAAAGTGCCCAAAGATGTTATATACAAGAATGTTTATTATGGTTTCATAAATAATAGCAAACAACTGAAAACAATTAAATATTTATCAGTATGAAGCTGGTTTAATAAAATATTGTAAATCTATTTGGTACAACACTACTTAACTGTTTTAAAATGTATACTAATAGTATGAAGGGATGTCCAGGATATAGTAAATAAACAGGTGGAGCACAGAGAATTTTTAGGGTAGTGGAACTACTCTGTAGGATACTATCATGATGAATACATATCATTATATATTTGTCCAAACCCATAGAATGTACAACACCAAGAGTGAACTGTAATGAAAACTATGGACTCTGAGTGATAATGATGTGTCAGTGTAGGTTCTTCAGTTATAGCAAATAACTCTGGTGGGGCATGTTGATAGTGGGGGAGGCTATGCATGTGTGGGGCAGGGGAATATGGAAAATCTCTAAACATTTCTTTCAATTTTCCTGTGAACCTAAAACTGCTCTAAAAAATAAAGTCTATTAAAAAAAAGCAAGCCAGCAAGTGGCAGAACATCATTTGTTACGTGAGGACTGTCAAAACCATTAACAGAGATTAACTCTGAGACTAGGGTCAACACACTTACTTTTCACTTCATGTCTCCCTTTTTTATAAAGAAGGTCAATTAAATTATTCCAACAAAAAGCAGAATCTTTATTTCACTCATGTGTTCTTACAAATGATACTTTTCTTATCACATACTGGAAAAACTAAAATGCAAAAGATTGAATAAAAGTTAGTGTTGGCAAAGAATACTAGCACTTAATTCCTTCTTAGTGAACTATAAAGTTGATTCATTTTTAGAGAATAATTTGGCAATTTTTTTCACAATTTAAAATATGCATAACATCTGACCCAGCAAGTCTACACCTAGAAATCTTGGAATAAATCCTTATAAAATTATACAAACACATGTATGGATTTATACACATATTTTCAAATGCACATAGCAGAGTTTGTTTCATCAACTGTGAAAAGGAAAATTTGAAAACAATCTGAAGACCCATTAATAGAGCTCTGGTTAAGTCAGTTATAGCACATAGTGTGATAAATGCAATGTAAGATGAGAGCTAACACAATAGGTAAGTTTGTACACATGATCCTGGAATAATGGCCATAATATATTATTGTGTGAAGAAAGCAAATGGAACTCAATTTAGTAAAACAATGAATGAATAGATATGTATTGAAAATATTATGGAATTGTGTTGAATTTAAGGCATGATTGCCTCCAGGGCCTGCGATAGCATGAGTAAAAATTTTCACCTTCCACGTGCACATTATTGAATGTTTTCCAATGAGTGTTGTGCATTGTTTTTATAATTAAACGTTTTTGAAATGTTTCTCCCTGCCTCTGTATTTCCACTGTCATCACCCTGTCTGTTACCTGGTCATCTTAACTTAGATTATAGAAGCAGAGAATCTGGAGTTGAGGGGCTCTAAGTTTACCTGATTCATCCATCTTTCTAAGACTTGACACTTCCTGCCAATTGTTGACCCATTTATGCTTGAAGGCCTCCATTGAGACCTTACTAGTCCTGTTGTGCCCTTCCACACTGCTAGGAGATCAGCACAGTGTTTCAAGGACCAGCCTTTGCCATCAGGCAGTTTAAATTCCTGATTTGTCAGTTACCAGCTAAGTGACTTACTCCATATGGCGTAATTTCTGCATTTGTAAAATAAAGTTAAAGCACTGTATTAGTCTGCTAGGTCTGCCATTACAAAATACCAGAGAGTGGGTGGCTTAAACAACAGAAATTTACTTTCTCACAGTTCTGGACGCTGGAAGTCTAAGACGAGGTGATATCAGGGCTGGTTCTGATGAGACCTCTCTTCCTGGCTTGTAGATGGCTGCCTCCTTGGTGTGCCCTCACGTGTCTTTCATCTGTGCACAGAGGGAGAGAGATCTCTACTGTCTCATTCTCTTCCTATAAGGACCCCAGTCTTATCAGAATAAGGCCTCACCCTTACGACCTCACTTTATATTTATTACCTCATCACAAGGCCTGTCTCCAAACAGAGTCAAACTGGGAGTTAGGGCTTCAGCATATGAATTTAGGGGGACACAATTCAGTCCTTACAAGCAGTCTCTAATTCATAGGGCTCACATGAGGCTTAAAGAAGCTAACCATGTACAACACTTGGCACCGTATAAGTACTCTGTACATCTTAGATGGCAATGTCTTTACTACAGCTGTTGGTTATGATTATTTAGTTAAACAACAAATCAAAGTCTTATATTATTCCAGGTTGCTCACACAATATTTCCCTGTACTCTGAAAATTATACTTTTTTTACTCTGCTTAGGCTGGTCCCTTACCGTCCTATACATAACAATACTCTTCATTTCTGCCTCTGTGTTTGTTTGTTTCCTCATATTGTCCATTTCCTAGTGTCAGATAACAAACCTGGACGTAAGGAAGGAGACTTTATTTGAAGACGAGCGCAAGAGTGGGAGAGGGCGAGGACTCAGGCAATGGAACTGGATCTCAGAGGTTGTTGTGTGGATTAAAAGTGTTCAGAACATTACCTGTCACATTGTAAGTATTCAGTAGTTGTTAGCTATTATGATTATTAATTAGTGTTTAGAATGTTTAGTGACTGAATCTGAAAAGAGAATGAATTTGAAAACAGTAACAGAAAGTCAGTTACTTCCCCTGACTACCAGATGACGCACAGAGTTGGGGTCTTTGAGTTCCACAAAATTAAAAAAAAAAAAAAAAAGCACTCTATTGTGCAAGGCAAGCAAATTCTTTTGACTAACACTGAAAAATCTGTCTTCTTTTTGAGGCTATGGATATGCTCCTTGTCTCCTGTCTGTAATTTATCACATAATACGATAAATCCTAATAAAATCGTTACCATTATTATTGGGGTCAGACCACAGATCTGGCCCTCTGGGTCCTCTAGGTATTTGTCCAGTCTTTCGAAATCCACCTGGTCGTTTATCACTTGAGAACTGATCCCTGACCTTCCTTCCTTTCTCTTGACACTCCATCACTAAGCCACTTGATGAACTTCATTTGGTTCATTTTTTCCTCTTGGTTTCCTGAATGAGGTTACCATGTGTATTTCATTCTGACATACTTTGCATAGGCAAAAATATATATTTACTCAGTTCACCTTCTAATGTGAATAAAATAATAAAGTAACAATGCAAAGTGGAAAGAGTAAGGCAAAATTCTCTAAAATTAACATGGGGCAGAAGACAGGAAAACAATGAAGGCTGACCAAGACAATGCCAACCACCTAGCAAAAGCACAGAGAAACTAAGGAAGCTGCTCTTGGTCCCCAAGTATTGAAAAAAAAAAGAGGTGAAATAAAGAAAAACCCTGAAAACAACACAAAAACAAATAAATAAGACATTTAACAAAAGCCAATTCTATTTTTAAGTTTTCTCAACTTTTTTCTATTTACTTTCAACAGTCCTTTCCCAGAAATTATTTCCAATTGGAAGCAAATCTACATGCTTTTTCTCCTAAAGGTTTATTTTATAATTTCTTATTATCAGAAATAGGAAGAGACTGAGAGTTTAGTACAATTTTCATGTAGAGAATCATTTTCTGATCATTTCCAAAAGATTTTCCCCAAATATATCCACCAAAATTGTACATATCCAATTTACTCTAAATAGAATATTTAATCAAGAGGACCTAAAGATTCATATTGATGCTTACATTTAAATGGTCCTTTATCATTTAAAAGATATTTTTATATGTAGCCTTATTTATTTCCAGCAGCAGTCCATCGAGATCAGTCGTCTAGGAGCATTATTCCCATTTACAGACTTAGAGAGGTATACTGGATTCCCAATAATTACCATGGTGCAAGAGCTGGATAAATACTCTGAGAAGAATACACGAAAGGATTCAAGTTCATATGTTGTTTTATTAAAAACAGGGGAAAGAATTTATATATTTAGTTTCCCCCCCCCCCCCATAGACCCTGCATCTCTTATTTTACAGATGAAGTACAGAAGTGGAAAGAGACACAGACACATTATCTTGTTTCTCTGTTTTGCACTACCGGTTAAGGGGAAGCTCAAACAATAACTCAACTCTCTTGACTCTCTAACAAAAGTTGAAAGTCCATTCTTGAATGCAGGTCGTAGACATGAAAATTATTCAACTCATTTTCCTTGAAAGAATTCTTTCTCTGAAATTAGTCAAAACAGTTTGTGAATATAGGGAGATCCTTAAAAATGTTTGGTACTAAAAAGCGTAAACTTGAACTCTATAAATCACTTCCAATTTCACACAGCTTATTGCCGAATGTTTTGTTTATTTTTATACAGATGATTGTGATGAGAATAATAATGAAGCATTCTACTTCACAAATATCCAAATTGCTTCCAATATATTTAAAAAACCTCCTACTAAAAGAGTCTTTTCAAGAATATATTTCAAGAGCAAATTCTGTTTTTCTTTCTAAGACATTATTGTTTCAAATGAGAAGAGTTTCTGCCAGGTTCCCGCTACGCTTACATTACTGTAAAGGAACGAGTCAAAAGCTTCGTGAAATTGCTTTTTCACCAGTCGATGAGAACCAATTGTGAAAAAGGCCATTTTCATTTATGTGTTTGCTTTGTTTTTCAGGATTAGTCTTGTATTTTTAATGAAGCCTTCAGTCTATTTTGCCAAAATAGCTATTGGAGACAGGGAAAACATTATTTTAAATGCTGGATGAACAATGACCACACCCGAGTAAAAGAGAAAGGTACACGTTTTTCGTCCCTCTCTAGGTCAAAGAACTCATTTCCCCCAGGAGGAGTTGTAGTTCTCAGATCTGAAGACAGGAGGATCGCTTCTGAGCTGCAGTTGTATTGATGCCTGACCAGGGTCTAGGCACCATTCCTTTCCCATGACAGATAAACAAATTACAGTGTTTTTAGGTGGCTGGTGGAAAAGAGGGGTGAGGACAGAGAGAGGCAGAGTGGGTTGATATTTGACTTGTGCTAAAAGTACAATAATTTAAATATCAGTGTCTACAGGGACATAACGTATATATTATTTTTAATATGATTATTTGAGATTGTGTAGTGAAAACAGGACTAGTTAATTTAATTTGTTGTTTTTAAGTTTAAGATTAGACATAAAAACAGGACCGTGCTGTTTTTCACACGTATGTGCATGTGGCTGGGTATTTCTTTAGTCTGAAGTTACTTCTACGTGAATGTATATCAGATAGCTTATACTGTTTACCTGTGACAAATCCTCACTCCCAGTCCTAATTGTACCCAGCTCTCCACCTTCTCCACATCCATACCAGGTAGCTGAACACGATTCGGGAAAAAGACCAGTGTCCACCAATCGTGCTTTAAATGAAAGACCAATAGCCTGCATGAGCCTTCAGTCCTACCTGGTAATTGTAATACATTTCCTAGTTTGCTCACACTCCCGTGCGCAGACTCCTATTGCTTCCCTTTTCTCCTCTCTTTAACCCTCTGGAAACTCCTTCGTCCTCCTCAATCCCTGTAGGTGATCTTCTTTTCTGTTTCACTGAGAAAAATGGAAGAAAGGGAATGATTTGTACACCTTACCAATCTACCCACGTTATCTCTCTGCCTTCCCTTCTGTTGTGATGGATGAACTGCACATTCATATTTAAGAACAGCCTTCATTTGGCCATCCTGGCTCTCATCCGTTCAAGTACAACACCGTAGCAACGTGATCCCTCTCTATCTTGCATCGTCAAATTACCCACTCTGCTGAGTCATTGTCATGATCATACAAATACGATGTAATACTACCCTTTCTAAAACAAACAAACAAAAACCTTGAGCACACATATCCCTCCAGGTACCACCCAATGTCTCTGTTACCTTTCAAGCAAAATTTATCATAAAATTTGCCTACATTTGCTATTCATATTTCCCTTCCTCTTATTCTATATTGATCCTTCCCTAGTTAGGCTTCTGTTCCCACCACTGTTTTGCAAATGTGCAAAACAGATTTTGTGAAAATCACCAATGACTGTCACATCAATTCCCAATTTTCAACTTATTTGACCTACCAGTTCACATCGTATCAATCTATTGACTTCATCACTTTCTCCTTCTTAATACATGATCCTGACAGAATACTTTCTTCCTACTTCATTGGCCATTTCTTCTTAGTCTCGTTTAGGAGTTCCTTCTCCTCTCCCATCTCGTGAATGTTGGTGTGCTCCAGAGTTGAGTGGCAGACACTTCATTATCCTCACTCTCTTGGTGATCTCATCACATGGCTTTAAATACCGTCTATGCCAAGAACTCTCAAGTCCAGACCTTCGGCTGAACTTCAGCCCTGCATTTCCAGCTGTCCATTCCACTTCATATAGACATCTAACACACATTTCAGATTCGATATATTCCCCCAAACTCCTTATTCCACAACTCTCTCCCATCTGTTCTTTCCACAGTCTTCTTCATCTCAGTAAATATAACTCTTACAGATGCTTTGTGACATTCTTACAGATGCTCAGGTGGCAACCTTGGGGTGCTCCTTGACTCTTCTTTTTTTATCACACACAAATCTGTTAACAAATCCTACAGTTTACATTTTCAAAGCATATATAGAATCTGACCATATCTACAACATCCACTGTGACTATCTTGGTCCAAATGCTATCATTTCTCTCCTTGCTTCTGCCTTTTTCTTCTTAAGTCTCTAAAACCACAATACAAGAGGGTCCTATAAAAAATATGCCAGATAATGTTACTTCCATATTCCAAATCCCCTAATGATTTCCCATTTCTCTCAGACTAAGACCTATTGTGTTTTTTAGAATAGCCTACAGCCCCTTCTGGAATTCTCTGCTCCATCTCCTACAATCTTTCCCTCACTCCCTGAATGCTGGACTGATTCAACAAATATTTATTGAGCCCCTACAATGAGGTCAGCACTTTTGAGAGTCCATGGATGAAGTAGTAAACAACTTCTGGTGGCTTCCTTGCTTTTCCTCAAACCTAATATACACATCACCATGAGCTTTGCATTTGTTAGTTCTGTCTGGAACCCTCTTCCACCATATGCTCACATGAATGACTCTTTTCTCTCCTCAGGACTCTGCTGCAGTAAAAACTTCACTCATCTCCTTTCTTCCTTCCCATTCCATAGAAGTATGCCCTACAACCTTAACCCTTATTTGTTTTTCTTCATACTACTTATCACTAACTGACATGCTCTCCATTTAATTATTTGGTTATTTTATATCTCCACCCATTAGAATATATCAGAAATTTTGTGGCAATAAAATACAGTAGAAGAAAGGAAGAACAAATATGAATTATTTTTTAAGGTAGGGGTATAAACAACACAGGTAAAAAAGGCTGTATTTATTACAACTTTTTAAATTTAAGTATATGTTGTTCATATACCACTTTCATCAATATTAAGACAGAATACTGTGTGGCTTATTTGGGCTCACTTGTGAACAATAATTCTTCATTAACAAAGATGTTTTGCTTGGCTTTTTAAAGACTGATAGCAGAGTACTGCTGAATAAAATCTTTCTCATTATTCGATTATCAAAATATTATTCAAATTCAAGCACAGTGCACACAGCCAAAATATTGTCTACGCTAGTTAAGAATTGAAGTCCTCGCTGGGAGGATCCAAGTGGCTCTCCACTCTGGTGGTGGACAAGAGCCAACCCTAATCTAGTTGTTGGCTGCATTCCTTCATCACTCCAAAATATTCCTACATAGCCTAATGCAATCAGAGTCTTTATTTCAAAGTATATTTATAGTTTGGTTTATTTGTTACAACGTGTCATAAGCATCGCTTAAATAATTTTCAGCCTTTGTTGTTTAAGTAGAGACCATGTTTGGGAAATAGATTGCTTGTGAGGCTAACATTCATGGAGCTATCCATTTCATTGGAGATTTGTGACCTGTAATTTGATAAACCATCACTAACCTGGGATATGGCTTTGAAGTTTCAAACTAGGCTTCCTTCTGGTATTGTTATCTAAGTCATAGATAGTAGAATATTGTTTTATAATATTATTTTAAAAGTTACATTCATAACACAAAGATTATGCCAGTGTGTTCTAACATATTAATTAGTTCTTTTGTGCTTATAGAAAAAAGCACCCAGTTTCTCATAACAGCATTGAAGATCTTTCAAAACAGGCTCTCAATCTATCTTTCCAGCCTCCTAACCCATTGTTTATTCTAAAACTGGCTGACTATAATGAATTTTCACTATTTCTCAAATGCTTACTTTACTTTCATGTTTCCTAGCCTTTGTATGTGCTATTGTTTTTTGCAGTTCCTTATATTTCTTTTCTGCCTTTCAAGTCCACACTCATATTTCACTTTCTCTATAGAATATTTACTGATTTTTGCTTCCTATTTCCTTCTCCTCAGAATTATTTTACTGTGTTCTCATAAAATTATATTGAAACATCTCTTCTTATACTAATCATGATCTGGTTTGAATTAAGTGGACTAGAATAAGATTTAATCAAGTCTTTCTTCCCCACAGGATGGTATGTTCCTTGAGGGGAAGAGAGACATTTTATGCATTTCAATGTCTACTGGAATCTAGCACAGTGGTTCTCAACCAGAGGTGATTTTGTCCCCCAGAGGACTTCTGGCAATGTCTGGGGACATTTTGTTTACCATAATTTGGGGGTTGGGGTGAGACTGGCATCTAGTGGGTAGACGCCACTGATACTGCTAAACATTCTACAATGCACAGACAGCCGTCACAATAAAGAATTATTAGCCCCAAATGTTAATAGTGCCAAAGTTAATAAATCCTGCCCATACATGGTTTCTACCATATTTCTCCTCATATGAAATAGGTGTATCAAATTTGGGACATCTGAATAGTTTTGCTAAGTGACAAATTTTCCTTTAGGTTTTTTTATGTTATAAATTTTAATTACCATCATCTTCATTGTAATGGGACTTATCAGGACTTAGAACTCTAAATTCCCAGCTTTTCCCTTGCTCTCTCACTCTCTTGCCAGCTTAAGAGTAGAAAAGAAAGGAGGGAAATTGAGGAAAGATCACATGTTAGTTTACATTGAGCTATATTTAAAAGAACAAAATGAACTTATATTGTCTTTTCTGCAACCTCTCGGGCTTCATGTCTCACCTTGTTGTTTCCATCATAGGAGACAACTTCCAGCCTCACTTGCTCCTTTCAGAGCAATAATTTCATCTATTTTGTTTCCTTAAAGATTTAGTAGACAGGTAGATTAAAAAATTTTTGAATGTAATATAAAAAGTTTGTGAAATAAAAATATAAAATGCTTTAACAAGACTAGTCTAGAAGAACAAACCATGGAACAAGATTAGAGCAAGAAGATGGTGGGAAGGAGGCCTTGGGTTTCTGACCGGCAAAGTGAGCGGGAGGAAGGCGGATGGAGAAATCCCTAATTACACCTCTCTCTTAACTCTTGCTCCTCTAAACCACCGGCCCACACCTGTCACACTACCTCGATTCTTTCTGATTCTATGTTCCAAGTTTTCTGATCAGAGAATTTGTTTCTCCTGATTTTTTTCTGTTTCTCTTCTGGGCCTTGGTGCATGATGCTTCTTTTTACTGGAATATCCCTTTTACCTTTGTTTATTTATCAACTCCTACTTCCTTTAGTTTTATGCTCAGCTATTACCTCTAGGAAGTCTTTCCCAATTGCCCACACATCCCAAAGGAGACTGAGGTGTCCTTTCATGCACTCCCTCAGCCCTCTGTGCTGTTCCCAATAGAGCACTGAACACCCTGAATTACAGTGGTTTACTCGCTGACCCCTCCACGAGGAGAGGGACTGCGTGTTCCCTCCAGTGACCGAGGAATTATTTTCTGAACAAATGGATAAAACGAGTGATAAAGAACAAATGAATAAAGTCATAGTTAGAGTTGTCGCAGGCTTCGGAGGCACTGGAAATTGAACTTAGGAGATGACTAAGAAGTCATCACACCCTTTTAGGCCTGTGCGAGAGTTAAACATACAAAGACTGAAAAAATGTCATCGTGTGGCTTTTCTTTCCATGTGACAATACGTCCTTGTTTGTTATGCCACTAAATTCCTATTTAGAAGAAGTATGGTAAACTTCTCATCTCCTTGTATCCCAGTATCTCTGTGAAAGGATTCAACAAAAAATAGCTATATTCTATCTATGACACTAATTACTTGGAAAATTTATGTAAAATGTAAGAGTTATAAGAAAATTAAACAAGATGAGAGATTGTGAGCAGATTCTCCATAACTACATTCTTGTGAAGGCATTTGTATTAATTATAAAATCTAAAAACTCGAAGGGAACTCAGGTATCATCTAGATTTTTCCTTTTATCCTGCAAAGAAATATAACAAACACTTCCACGGAAAAACAAGACGCATATTAAATGGTTGGAGACACTTGTAAGAGGAGGACGTGGCTGAATAGTTCTAAAGATAGGAGCTGTTCCCAAGATGCTATGCAGCAACCCTGACGTGGCTCAGCGTCAGACACGCAAAGGTATTTGACTTCTTATCCTAGTGGTGAACAACGCCTGAGACTACAGCCAAGAAAGCACGATAGGACAGTAGGATATGCACTGTCCTGACTGTCTGGGCAGAACAGCTTAACTCCTCAAAAAAGGTTTCTGCTCCTGAGTGTGGCTAAGAAAAGGGGCTCAAGTGAGGGGCTGACTCCTTCCAGTGACCTGTTCTTAAGCACCCAGTATAGGAGCTAATTGTACCAGGCCCAGTGGGAAAGAGCTAAGATTAAAATATGGAGAAGCCAAGGGCCGGTCCGGTGGCGTAGTTGTTAAGTTTGCGTGCCCCACTTCGGCGGCCCGGGGTTCGCAGGTTCGGATCCCGGGCGCAGACAGATGCACCGCTTGTCAGCCATGCTGTGGCAGGTGTCCCAAATAAAGTAGAGGAAGATGGGCACGGATGTTAGCCCAGGGCCAGTCTTCATCAGCAAAAAGAGGAGGATTGGCGACGGATGTTAGCTCAGGGCTAATCTTCTTTACACCCACAAATATATATATATGTGGAGAAGCCAAAAGTGAGCACAGTGGAAATGTGGTAAAACCATGTGTTGTTTTCTGTAACATAACCATGCCTTCTTCTGGAAGCTCTTAGCCCACAGCATCACCACACAAAGCCTGGATAGTCTTCCCATGGAGACGCCCTTGCCACAGCGGTGGTGGTTGAATCCTCTGAGAGTCATGGAGCCATCCAAGAGGGCTCATCCATCAGGGAGAATTGCCGCAGTCAGGTATGGATAAGAAGAAGACACCAGCTGAAGGAATCAATCCTATTTTGAGTGTGAGGAAGGAAAGGCCCTTGGGAAGACTGAAACACAGAATAAATGAGGTTTTTATTTTTATTTTTCACACTAAACTGAGCCTTAAGGTGATAAAATATAATCACGCCCGGATGTGATAACTATAACTGCATTTCATGATTCTAGTGCCCTAGGTAGGCAAACCAAGAACAAAATTTCTAATATTATATTGCCTGAGCCTGTTTATTCTTGAAACAGGCAAAGAAAACAAGGGTCAGGTTATCGGCTGCTGGCTATCTAGTGTATTGGTGGGATGGTCTGATTCCAAGAACATCAATAATTGACGGGAGAGGACTTCGATAAGAGCAGAGCAGAATGTATCATGACTTAGGATTCTGCCACACAATGGAAGGAATCCAGGACACACTGAGTTTAATATGAAGTTTGCTTACCTTTATGGGAAAAATATATCTTCCTTCATAAAACAAATGCTCTGTTTATTGGCATAAAAGACAGTATAAATATTTAGCCACATCAGGTAAAGTGAAGCCTATAATATGATCTTAAAATTGAAGGTGTTTGCCCAGACTTTTTCTAAACTGTAATAGGAAATATTATAGGGTTTCTGTATTTAAAAAAAAAAAAAAAAAAGGCTTCTGAAGGTGAAGCTTATCAAAACAAGAATACAGTTTCCAAAAGTTATATGAAGATGGCAGGTTTTTTTGTAACTGAAAAAGGAAGAGAACTTAAGAATTTCAGCTCCAACATGTCATTACTCTAATCCTTACAATAAGAAACACCTGTACTCACTGAAAATCAACAACTTTTCTTAGACCCACCAGAGAACTGAGGTTTCAGGACAAACTATTTTCTTGAATCTGGATAGATGGATGAATATGGACAGTCACAGCTAATATATACTTTCTTGGAGGAAAAAAACAAACAAACCAGGTAGGAACACTTAAATTGTAATCTTGACATATTACTGGAAGCCAAGTGTAGACTAGCATGATAGTTAGAAAATCCTGGGGACCACAGTCTTATAGGATCCCTGACATTCTCATGGGTTTTCCCTTCAGAAACTCTACCATGTTTTCATCGTAAGGATCTGACAAAGATAACTTCTTGGCTCTGGCAGGGGAAAGGAAAGAGTAATGGTGGTGAATATACCCAAAATGTTCTATATAACAAGGGCCTACTCTCTAGGGGAAAAGACTTTACTGGACCCCTGTCTCACTGGGGGAAGGAATTCCCATCCACTTCTACCTCCTCTAAGCTTCCTGCCTCACCTAAGGTAAAATAAATCTATACCACCACAAAAATGCCTGTGAAGGTCAAAACCAAGAGACAGAGGCCCACTAAAAGACAGGTTTAATCATAAGGTTATAGCAAGCTTCCTTGCCCCACATTGTACCACCACATCAATAGAGCACCAGTATAAGAGTGGATTACAGATGAAAGAGCTGCAAGACACAGACTTTCTCTGAGGAGGTGCAGACGAGGAAGCACGCAGTCAAGAAGGGAGACAAGAATAAGAACACAACAAGAATTTAAAACTCTGGTCTCTAGAGCTACATCAAACATTAAACCCAGTTCAATTTCTAGCCAGGTTAACACAAATTCTTATACTAATGGTGTATTACTTTGGTCCCTATTACCCAATACGGGTCTTTATTTCAATAACAACAACAAAATTACAAGGCATGCCCAAGAAAGGCATTGCAAGGCACACAAGGAAAATACACAGTCTGAAGAGACAAAGCAAGCATCAAAATCTGACTAAGATATGACACAGATGTTGGAATTATCAGACAGGGAACTTAAAATAAGTATGATTAATATGTTAAGGGCTGTACTGGAAAAAGTAGACAATATAAAATAAATCACGTATAATGTAAGTAAAAATATGTAAACTGTAAGAAATTACCAAAAACAGCACTAGATTTCAAAACACCACAACAGAAAAGAAGAATACCTTTGACTGACTCATCAATAGGCTGGACATGGCTAAGGAAAGGAGCACTGAGCCTAAATGGGGGGTCAATAGAAACTTCCCACACTGACATACAAAGAGAAAAAAAGAATGAAAAAAAACCCAGGACACAATATTCAAGAACTATGTGATAATTTCAATAGGTATAACATATGTGTAATTGGAAGAAGAAAGAAACAATGAAGCAGAAGGAATATTTGAAATAATAATGATTAAAAGTGAACGCCTAGCAGGATAAATACCAAAAAATCTGCATATATACATATCATATTCAAAGTGTAAAAAACCATAGAAAAAGAGAAAATTTTAAAAGAATCCAGAGAAATAAAACATCTTCTCTATACAGACACAAGAATAAGAATTACAATGGACTTATAATCAGAAACTATGCAAGCAAGAAGAGAATGGAGCAAAATATTTAAAGTACTGAGAGCCAGCCCCGAGGGCCTAGCAGTCAAAGGTCAGTGCACTCCATTTCAGCAGCCCAGGTTGGGTTCCCAGGTGTGGAACCACACCACTTGTCTGTCAGTAGCCATGCTGTGGCAGTGGCTCACATAGAAGAACCAGAAGAACTTACAATTATACACAACTATGTACTGGGGCTTTGGGGTGGGGAGGGGGGAAGGAAGGAAAACAAAAAGGAAGAAGATTGGCAACAGGTATTACCTTAGGGCAAATCTTCCCCTGCCAAAAAAAAAAAAAAAAGTGCTGAAAGAACTCCTTCTCCCAACATAGAATTATATATCCAGTGAAATAATCCTTCAAAAATGAAGGGGAAAAAAGACGAAGATAAAAACTGCAGGGTGTGACAACAGACCACTTCTGCAAGGAATTCAAGAAAAATTCTTCAGGAAGAAAGAAATGATTTAGGTCAGAAACTTGGTTCTATGTAAAGAAAGGAAGAATGTCAAAGAAGGAACAAATGAAGGTAAAATAAGATCTTTTGGGCCTGGCCGGGTGGTCTAGTGGTTAAGTTCATGTGCTCCGCTTAGGCAGCCTGGGGTCCACAGGTTCGGATCTTGGGCTTAGACCTATACACTGCTTATCAAGCCATGCTGTGGCAGCGTCCCATATACAAAGTAGAGGAAGATGGGCACGGATGTTAGCCCAGGGCCAATCTTCCTCAGCAAAAAGAGGAGGATTGGCAACAGATGTTAGCTCAGGGCTGATCTTCCTCACCAAAAAAATAAATTAAAAAAAATAAAAAAATAAACTCAATTATTTTCTGATTCTTAATTTATCTAATAGATAACTCTTTGTTCAAAGTAATAATAGTAACAATGTATTGGGTGATTATAGCCTATGGATAAGGAAAATAAATGACAGGAAGGTCAAAAAACAAGGTTGGGAGGGAGGAATTGGAAATATTCTGTTATAAGTTATCTGCACTACATGTGAAGTACTCTGTAGTATTATCTGAAGGTAGACTTAATTAGACTAGTCGAAAGGTGTATTGGAAACTCTAGTGAAACAGCTACAAGATTCCTTTAAACTATAATTGATATGATAGGAGATGAGATAAATGGAATTATATAAAATGTGTAATTAAAACCAGAGAATGCAGGAAAAGAAGGGGTGGGGGAGTGAAACAAAGAGGAAATGTAATGAATAGAAAACATTTAAAAACATGGTAGATATTAGTCTGACTTATCAATGAATACTTAAAAGGTGAATGGTCTAAATATGCCAATTAAATGACAGATATTGTCGGTGTCTATAATAAAACAAGACTCAACTATATGTTGTATACAAGAAACCTACTTTAAATATGAAGACTCTGATAGATTAAAAGTAAAGGGATAGAAAAAGATATACATCATGCTAAAACTAAACAATAGAAAGCTGAAGTAGCAATATTAATTTTAGACAAAGCAGACTTGTGAACAAGGAAATTTATCAGGAATAAAGAGAGAGGCATTACACAATAATAAAGGGGTCTGTTCTCCAAGAAGACAAGACAATCCTAAACATGTATGCCCCTAACAAAAGAGTATTAAAGTATATGAAGCAAAAACTGACAAAACCTAAAGGAGAAATAGACAAAGCTGCTATTATAGCTGGATACTTCAACAATAATTCTCTTCTGGAAATTATTAGATCAAACAAGCAGAAAATCAGTAAGGATATGCCTAATCAGTGCTGTCAATCAACTGACATTCATAGAATACTCCACCTAACAGTGGATTACACATTTTTCTCAAATTCACATGGAATATTCACCAAGATAGACCAGATTCTGGATAATAAAGTGTACCTTAACAAATTTAAAAGAATAAAAATCATACAAAGTATGCTTTCAGACCATAAAAGAATTAAACTACATATCAATAACAGAAAGATATCTGGAAATTCCCCAAGTATTATAAAATTTTAAAACACATTTCTAAATAATACATGGGTCAAAGAAGTCTCAAGATAAAATACATTCTTAACTAAACAAAAATAAAAACATGCCTTACAAAAGGATTGCTTAGAGGGAAATATATAGCACTAAATGCAATTTATTGGAAAAGAAAGATCTAAAAACAATAACCTAAGCTTCTTGCTTAGGAAACTAGAGAAATAAAAGCAATTTAAGCATAAAGCAAGCAGAAGAAAAGAAATAATAAAAATTAGAGTAGAAATCAATAACATTTAAAATAGTAAATGGAACAACAAGAACTCTCATTCACTGCTGGTGGGAATGCAAAATGGTGCAGACACCTTGGAAGGCAGTTTGGCGGTTACTTACAAAACTAAACATCCTCTTACCACATGATCCAGCAATTGTGCTCATCAGTATTTACACAAAGGAGTTAAAAACTTATGTCCACAGAAAAACTTACATATGGATGTTTATAGCAGCTTTATTTATAATTGCTAAAACTTGGAAGCAACCAAGCCATCCTTCAATGGGTGAATGGATAAACTATGGTACATCCAAACAATAGAATATTATTCAGTGCTAAAAACAAATGAGCTATCAAGCCATGAAAAAAAAGAGAGAAGATATACATTACCAAAATTAGCAATGAAAGACTGATTATCACTACTCATCCCATGTACATTAAAACCTAAAAATGAATATACAAACAACTCTATGTTCACAAATTTGATAACTTAGATTAAATGGACTAATTTCTTGAAAGAAACAAACTAGCAAAATAAGGAGAGATGGATCATCTGAATAGGCCCATATCTATTAAAGAAATTGAATAAATAATTAATAACTTTCTAAAAATAAATGCACTAGGCCTATATAATTTCACTAGTGAATTCTACCAAACAATTAAGGAAGAAATTATACCAATTTTCTATATCTCTTCCAAAAAATAGAAGCAGAGATAGCACTTCCTAATTCATTCCATGAGGTCATTATTATTACCCCGATACTGAAAGCAGATAAAGTCATTACAGTAAAGGAAAACTACAGACAATATCTCTCATGAATATAGATACAAAAATCCTCAACAATTATTAGCAAGTAGAATACAACAATCTATAAAAGATTATACATCATGACCAAGTGGCATTTATTCCAGTTATACAAGGCTGGTTTCATATTAGGAAATCACACATCATCAATCCACTACATCAGCAGGATGAAGAAGAAAATTCACATGATCATATCAATTCATGCAGAAAAAAATGGAAAAAGTCCCAACACCTATTCATGATATTAACTCTCAGAAAACTAGGAATAGAGAGGTACTTCAACTTGATAGAGAACATCTACAAAAAAGTCTACAGCTAATATCATACTTGATAGTGAATAAACAGTTTCCCCCGAAGATCAGGGAAAAGGTAAGGATGTCCTCACACAGCAGTCCTGTTGGACACTGTATATGAAATCTTAGCTAGTGCAATAACACAAGAAAAGGAACTAATACTTATAGAGTTGGAAAGGAAGAAATATAACTATCTTTTTTCACAGATGACATGATTATATATGTAGAAAATCCAAAAACATCAACAAAATACATTCGAGAATTAACAAATGACTTTAGCCATAACACAGGATGCAGGGTTAATGTATAAAAGTCAATTGCTTTGTTATGTACTATCAGCGATGAAAAATTGAAATTAGAAATTGAATAAAAACCACTTAAGATAACATGAAGAAAATGAAATAGTTATACATCTAACAAAGTATGTACAGGATCAATATGCTGTAAAGTATAAAACACTGATGGAAGAAATCAAAGAGGATCTCAACAAATTGAGAGATATTCCATGTGTGTGGATTGAAGGACTGAATATAGTTAGCATGTCAATTCTTCTCAACATGATCTATAGACTCAACTCAATCCATAAAAAATCCAAGCAAGCTATATTAGAGATGTCAACAAACTGTTTCTAACATTTATATATTAAAAGGAAAATGCCTAGAATAGCCAGCATAATGCTGATGAACTAATTTGGATGACTCACACTACCTGTATTAGTTTTCTCTTGCTGCTGTAACAAATTACCACAGTCTGGGAGGCTTAAAACAATGTATTTGTATTGTCTTAGAGTTCTACAGGTCAGTAGTTTCAAATGGGTCTTGCTGGGCTAAAATCAAAGTGTCCTCAGGGCCATGGTCCTTTTGAAGGCTCTAGGGGAGTATTCATTTTCTTGCCTTTTTCTATACCCTCGAGGAATTTGGCAATGCCTACGCCCTTGAATTGTGGCCCCTTGCTTTTTCAAAGCCAGCAATTTTTGGCCAAGTCATTCACCTACTGCATCACTCTGACACTAACACTTCAGTCTCCTTCTTCCACTTATAAAGACCCTTGTAATAGCATTAGGTACATCTAGGTAATATAGGATTATCTCCTTATCTTAAATTCACCTGATTTGCAATATTTTTGGTTAGAGAATTGCAAATGTTTTTGTGTTTCTTTTTTTAAAGCTTTATTGAGGTACAATATTTCAAAATTTCACATATTTAATTTGTACAAATTGATGAGTTTGGACATATGTATAAACCCATGATATCATCACCACAATCAAAGTAATAAACATATCTATCACCTCCAAAAGTTTCCTTGAGTCCCTTTGTTTGTTTGCATTGTTTGTTTGTTTGTGATAGGAACACTTAATATGACATCTACCCTCCTAAATTTTTAAGGGTACAATACAGCATTGTAAACTACAGATACTATGTTATACAGCAGATCTCTAGAATTTGTTCATCTTGCATAACTGTAACTTTATACTCATTGAATGACAAATCTCCATTTCTCCCTCCCCCAACCCTGGGCAACCACTATTCTATTTTCTACTTCTATAATTTTGACTATTTTAGATACCTCATATAAGTGGAATCATGCAGTATTTGTCCTTCTGTGACTGACTTATTTCTCTTAGCATAATATCTTCCAGGTTCATCCATGATGTCACAAATGTTAGGATTTCTTTCCTTTTTAAGGTTGAATAATATTCCATTTTATGTGTACACCACATTTTCTTTATCCATCCATATATCAATGAACATTTAGGTTGTTTCCATACCTTGACTACTGTGAATAATGCTGCAATGAACGTGAGAGTGTGGATATCTCTTTGGGATTCCAATTTCAATTCATTTGGATATATACCCAGAAGTGGGATTGCTAGATCATATGGTAGTTCTATTTTTAATTTTTCTGGAACTTCAATACTGTTTTCCAAAACTTGTTATCTCTTGTCTTTTTGATAATAGCCATTCTAACAGGTGTGAGGTGATATCTAATTTGGGTTTTGATTTGAGCTTCCCTCATGATTAGTGATGTTGAACATTTTTTCATGTACTTGTTGGCCTTTTGTATGTCTTCTTTGAAAACATATCTATTCAGATCTTCTGCTCATTTTTTAACAGGATTGTTTGCAGTTCTTTGCTACTGAGTTGTATGCATTCTTTACGTATTTTGGGTATTAAATCTATTATCTATGAAAGAAAATAGATAAGTTGAAGTTAATTAAATAAAATTAAGAACTTCTGTTCTGTAAAAGACACCATTAAGAGGATGAAAAATTAAGCCACAGGCTGGAAGTAAATAGCTACAAAACACATATCTGTTAAAGGACTTATATTCAAAATATGCAAAGAATGCTTAAAACTTAACAATAAGAAAACTGATAAAAATTGTCAAAAAATCTGAACAGTTATCTCAATATAGAAAATATATAGGTGGAAATAAGAATGTAAAAAAGATGCTCAACATCATTTGTCATGAGAGAATTGCAAATTTAAACAATAATGAGGTACCATTGTTCACATATTCAAATGACTAAAATCTCAAAACCTAATAATATCAATTGCATGCAAGAATGTGGAGCAACAATATTGCTCATTCACTGGTGGTGAGAGTACAAAATCATACAGGCACTGAGGAAAATAGTCTGGCACTTTCTTACAAAGCTAAATACAGTCTTATGCGTTAGCAATGGCACTCCTAGGTATTTACTCAAATTATTTGAAATGCTATTTACACACAAAAACCTGCACACAAATGTTTATATCAGATGTATTCAAAATTGCCAAAAACTGGAAGCAATTAAGATATTCTCCAGGAGGTGACTGGATTACCAAACTGCCATACATTCATACAATACAATATTGTTCACTGATAAAAAATGAGCTATTATCCCACAAAAAGACATGGATGAATCTTAAATACATATTGTTTAGTGAAAGAAGCCAGTATAAACAGGATACTAAATGTATAATTCCAATTATGTGACATTCAGGATAGGCAAAAATAGAGACAGATTAGTATTTGCCAGGAGTCCCGCTACTAGAGAGGTAGGGTAGTTTGAACAGGCGAAACAAAGGGGATTTTAGATAGTAAAATTATTCTGTATGATACTGTAATGTTGAGTAAATAGCACTACGCATTTGTCAAACCCTTTAGAATTTTACAGCAAAAATGTGAACCTCATTGTATGCAAATTTAAAAACATCATTTAGAAAGTTGAATGACACAAATGGAATGCAGAATGTGACAAAACAGTCTAATCATATGAAAAAACCTCAGTGAAGCAGGGGGGTAAAATGCTGCTAACCTAATAACTGTGGAAATGAGTGGATTCTAAAAGACTAAATGCACGAGAAACTGTACAACACTGTACTCTAATTGATACACTTGTTTCCCCCTGGGGTGCGGGTTACCCTTCTGATACTGCTTATATTGGTTTCTGGGGCTGCTGTAACAAGTACCACAAACTGGGTAGTTTAACCTACAGAAATTTATTATCGCACAGTTCTGGAAACCGGAAACCTGAGATCCCGGTGTGCTGACTGCCATGCTCCCTCTGGACGCAGTAGGGAAGGTTCTGCTCCAGGTGTCCTTCCGAGATTCTGGTAGTTCTCTGGCTTGCAGCAGGGAGATACTAACTCCAATCTTAACATGGTGTCTGTTGGAGGAGAAGGTCGAGAGGACGTGACTGCT
This sequence comes from Tapirus indicus, assembly GCA_031878705.1. Taxonomy (NCBI): domain Eukaryota; kingdom Metazoa; phylum Chordata; class Mammalia; order Perissodactyla; family Tapiridae; genus Tapirus; species Tapirus indicus. The sequence goes on from CM062918.1 coordinate 8,699,452, forward strand.
GCTAACCCACAGGTTGGACCCGTGTAACCAGAGGCTCCACACCCCCTCCCCTGACCTTGGGATGTATGTCCTGCCCACCCTTCCCACAGTGGGAGCCATTTTCAAGGACACAGACTTGAGAAAGCAATGTGTTGTTGAGACCATCTGGTTGGTATAGTGACTGAAACCAGTGAAGAACTCTATAGAAACTTCTAAGATTCTGGTGGGTGGGTACAGAGATCTACTTTTTAAGTAAATTCCTTTGCTTATTAAACCTGTCACCTACCAAATCTGGAGTAATCTGCCTCTTTCTTCAGTCTCTCCCTGCCCTTCATGTATGGGGAGCAGTTTCAGATTTTCCCCGGGAAGCTTCCAAAGTTTCAAACCTACAACATTCTCCTTGTGTGCTTATCTGTGTCCAAATTTCCCCCTTCTATAAGAATCCCAGTCGTATTGGGTTAGGGGCCTAGCCTACAGCCGTGTGACCTCATCTTAACTACATCTTCAACAACTTTATTTCTAACTAAGGTCACATTCTGAGGCAAGGGAAGGAGTAATGTTGGAGATATCATTATAAAATCATGTTTAACTTAATATACATACAAATGGTTACATATACACTCTTCCCTCCAGGAGGTTGAGCATAACTCCTCACTTCTTAAGTGTGAGTTATTTGTAGTGACCTCATTGCAAACAGCACAGCAAGGAAACAGGGAAAAAAGGATATCTTGAAAGTGGAGAAGGCTGATCAACACCATCTCAGCCCCGTGATAAAGTCAACATCTCCAGGGAGCCGTGTTGATACTATATGTCCTTGAAACGATGTGAAGAAAATGGCCCTTTACCTCTGGAATCTTCTCCTCCAAAACACACAACCCCAGTAATCGTGATAAAAACAACATCATGATAAAAACCCCAATCAGGACTTCTACAAAATCCCTGACTGGGACTTCTTAAAACTGTCAAAATCATCAGCAATAAGGAAAGTCTGAAGAATTATCAGAGCCAAGAGGAGTCTGAGGAGACAGGGCATATATACTGTGATATTGGGGATGGGATCCTAGAACAGAAAGAGTACATTATGTAAAAACTAAGGAAATCTGAGGAAAGTATGGCATTTTAATTAAGAACGATGTATCGGTATTAGTTAAGTATAACTAATGTACCATACTAATATAAATTGTTAATAATAGGGAGAACTGGATATGCAGAACATGGAAACTTCTGTGCTATCTTCACAATTTTTCTGTAAATCTAAAATTATTCTAAAACAAAAATATCATAATAGTTAAAAAAAGGAAGGAACTGTTTGCCTTGGGCCTGTAACCTACTCTTTCATCCTAAATCCTTTTTCTGTAAGGCAATTAAAGATAATAGCTTTAATATATATTTCCACAAAATAATTACTATTTAGAGAATATAAATTCATGATTTCCACCTTTGTTACTTTATCACATTTGAAAGGTAATGTTATCATTTCTTCTTAGGTGCAGTTTTATTTTGCAGTGAAATAAACTTTCCTGTTATTCTAGAAAATGAATACTAGATTAGGAAGTAAAGTCAAATTTTTGTCTTTCTTTTTCTTCTTCTTTTTTTTTTTTTGAGGCAGATTGGCCCTGAGCTAACATCTGTGCCAATCTTCCTCTCTTTTTTGTACGTGGGTCGCTGCAACAGCATGGCTTGACGAGTGGTATGTGGGTCCACAACCGGGATCCGAACCCGTGAACCCCAGGCCACTGAAGTGGAGCACACAAACTTAACCACTACACCACCCGGCTGGCCCCCTTATCTTTGCTTTTTCATCAACTGTATGTTTGAGTTAGACAAGTCATTTAACACTGGAGAAGTGATGCCCAAATTTTTTACAAATCTTTTAATTTCTCTTTGAATCCTATGCATACACATATATACACACACATTCTAATTATATATACTAAAAGTTATTTAGTGTCATATATACTTGCCTCCACAAAATCACCATAATTGATATAAATTCAGCTAAAGCAAAGAATCTTGGAACTTTACTTAGCCTGTGCAGATGTTTAGGCTTTTTGAAACATTAAAAATAACATCGATACTTCCAATACTTTCAGCTGCTAACTTGAGGAGACCACAGCCCCCAAGCAAGAAACTACAGTACTAAATGACCTCAAATTCAATAATTCCACGAAATACATAACTGATTGTATTTAGACTCATGAATCCCAATTTCTCATACATCTGGGTTACAGAAAACAGTGTCCTTCTGCTTGGTCACTTGGATATTTACTCCTCTGGCTGTTCATGCATTCAACAAATGCACGAGTCTCCTAGTGCTGAACAGGGCGGTAAGTGCTAGGGATATAAAGATAAAAAGACACAGTTCTTGCCCTCAGGTCAAATTTACACATGGAATAAAAAACGAGTATATATGGCTGCATGATTACTGCATGATTATTTAGAAATTTCTGAAGTCATTAAGATAGCAACTCAGGAAACTGCATTTGCAGTGAGCAAGAAAAAAACCCTCTTCCATGGTTAGGGGTGTTCGGAATTTTTTTTGGCTTCATGGCAGCAGGGGGTCCATGTAAGTGATATTTTTAGAAGTGGGGCTGAAATTTTTTTTTTGGAAATATAAGAAAGATTCTCAAGCCAAAGGGGAGAGCAGAGGGCATGCCTACATCAAACCTTCTGTTTTATCTTAACAGTCACCAGCTGCCCAAGTCACAGTCCTTGCCTCCAATTACTCTTTTATGAGGTGTTTAATAAATGTTCTTTCATAATGGTAAAAGAGTAGCTTATAAATGGCCCTTGTATGTCTAATAAATTTAAGCATAGTCAGAATTTCTGCTAGATTCCAAAGGATTTCTCTTATTTGTTATCTGAATCCAGATATTACAAATCCTAGTACTGGTTATTTTTTTCTCTGATTAGTTGATCTAATTTTAATTAAATACACAGTTAATATGTGAAAATTAAGTGCTTTAATTTTCACAAGACAGTAAGAAGAAAAATATTATTTTCTATTAAAGAAATTAGATATACTTAATATAATATAATCCTTTCTACTTGAAAATATTTTGGTATATCTACAACACTAATGTATGAGATAGCAACATCATTATATTCTAATAATAGAAGGAAGAATGATCACTTTCTAGATGTTTCTGTTTTTCAGAAAATTATTATGATTTTAAATTAATAGCTCAATAAAACCACATCTTATTTGGGTTCACAGCTGTGAGTCACTTTTACTATAGTGAAATAATAGCTAGTATTTTTATCTAAGTAGGGAAAACTTCCAAAATACAATTACTTTTAATCTCATGAAGACACTTTACAAAAATTAAATGAATCATCTTCCTTCACATTTCTGTTTCTAACCTATTATGTATTGCTGGAGTAAATATATGTATAACATAAAACACATTATTATATCTTATCTCTGATTTCTTAATGTAGGTTTAATGCCTTCACCATTTGCAGATACTGATAATTTTAGACCATCCAGCTGATGCCCTGTTGGAAATTGGAGGGAAATATTATGTGGCCTTAAGAAATTGGATGTGAGCATGCTGACTTAAGAAGGCCTTTCTCATCTCGCATTAATTCCTAGGCTATTTAAATCCTTCTTTGGAAACATTCTTTCAGTGTGAAGTACTATAAGGTTTTGACATTTAAAGTCAATTCATTTAATAAAAAGAGATTTTAAATATACTCTATTAAATCAACTAGGAAAAAACCCGTCTCTGCATGCCTCTCTTTTTCCTATTTTCATAGACTGAGATTTTTACTTCCTGTTTCACTGGTTGACAGTGTCTGGACGACAACATGTAATGTATGAAAACAAGTGTTCTAGCAATTTCTGAGACATCCTCTTCCTCTAATCCCAGCTCTGCCCCCTACACTCACAGTGAAAAGGAATCCTGTATAAAAGAACATGTTTCTTCTGCCTTTTGCAATCCAAGTCCTCCCAGATGAGAGTGATTTCTAACCACACATGAGACACTCGTCTGTAGATCAGGTTTTCCCATTATTGACTCCAATGCATTTTTTTTTTTTTTTTTTTTTTTGGTGAGGAAGTTTAGCCCTGAGATAATATCTGTTGTCAATCCTTCTCTTTTTGCTGGGTAAGATTGGCCCTGGAGTAACATCCATGCCCATCTTCCTCTACTTTATATGTGGGATACTGCAACAGCATGGCTTGATGTGTGGTGAATAGGTCTGTGCCCGGGATCTGAACTTGGGAACCCTGGCTCCAAAGCAGAGCACCCAAACTTAACCACTATGCCACTGGGCCGGCCCTCCAATGCATTTTTTAACAGACTGCATATCATATCTGCACTCTGCCACTTCCTCAGTCTGCACTCTAGCAGTGTGCTTGGCAAACTTTATGTGCATAAAAACACAGATTCAGATTCAGTAGGCTCAGGATGGGATTTGATAGATGCATTTCTAAGAAGCTCCCCTGATACTAATGCTGTTGGTTGGAGAACCAAATATTTGGTAGTAAGGCAAGTTTATCACAATAAAGCCTGAAACATCCTATAGTAAACCTCTTTAACTTTCACCTAAAGTTTTTTTTTTTTTAAACTAGAACAATGCTTTTTTCCCCCGGAATACTATTTGACACCTCACAGAACTAATGTTCCACAGAACACATTTTGAGAAATGTCATACTAGATCAGTAATTCTCAATCTTCAGACTGCATCAGAGTCACCTTAAGGGCTTTGGTAAGATAAAGGCTTCCTGCCCTGCCCTTGGAGTGTCTGATCCAGTAGAACTGGGGTAGGACCTGAGCAGTCGCACTAAGATTCCCCCATGTGGAGACCACACTTTGAGAATCACTGCTCTAGTTTCTCTGGGTTCTGCACCTGTGGCAAATCAGACTTCCAGAAATCTTCAAACCTATGTCCCATTTCTATAATCCTCCATAGAAATTTCCTCAGGGCTGTGATTTAACATTATGCCTTTGATTTCTTTGAAGGTTACATAAAAAATACCCACATGGATAGTATGGAACATCATTTAATAAATATCTTGTTGAAAGACCACCCAGTACATAGGTCAGTATTCTTTAAATAAGAAGAAATATGAGATATTCTTGTTAGTATTTTCATCTAGAAAAAAAATTCTCTCTTGATAGGACAGAAAATTTTATTTATGAGAGTACTTTCATATACATACACATATTCATACTCAGATGTATTGTTTCCTCCTTTCTCTTTTGAGATTTGGTTCTTGTTCTATGTCATTTCTAAATATTGGTTGAATTGTTCACAATTTTATGTATTTATGCCACACTTCTCATATTCCTTAGAAAAATCAATGATACAATAAATAAATATACAACTCATTCAAATTTACACATATATTTATTAATCTTATTACACAACATCACTACAACCAAAAATCATAAGTAATGTCATTTCAATACCCTATCTTCCAAACACCTTATTTTCTCAGAAAATATACATTAAAAAATTCTGGCATGGTAGAAAAATTATACAGTCCTCCCTCAGTATCTGTGGGAAATTGGTTCCAGGAACCCTGCGGAGACCCTAATCCAGGAATGCTCAAGTCCCTTATATAAAACGGTGTAGTAGAGTGAATACGGTTTGCTCTCTGAATCCACAGATTTCGCATCTGGGGATTCAACCAACTGTGGATCAGAATCCCTAGATTTGAAACCCTCGGATATGGAGGGCCTACTCTAACAAGTTCTGACTTACAGAGATTTCTATTTTTAGCATGAAAAAACTCATATCACATCATTGGAAAACAAGGCATAGATCACAGTTAATTAAAAAATTAATTTATACATTCAACAAATTCCAAATTCTGTCCAAACATTTTTTGTTGCAGAGTAAGTTAACTACACTGAATATATTCCTTATTCCATAATCTTAATCTTGAGGCGGAACTAGAGTCAAAAAGGGTATGACTATATTGTCCGGTTGTCTAGATTACAAGATCTGAAAAGGATTATATTTCTCATAGCCCCTCTTACAGTGGGAATTTAATAGATATTTACTCAGGCGATAATACTGAGATGGACACAAATCTTTTGCTACTCCTCATAAAAGTAGTTTCGTAATTTCCATTGCTAAAAGACACCATTGCCAGAGAATATATTTTTTCTTCTTTATTTGAAGAATAGAGATTTTTTTATATAGAAATTATGAGAAATAAACTACTTTATCATCTCACACTCTTGAGTTTAGTTACTATTTAGAGGTTTACGAAACCTAATGCACCACTCTTCAACATTTTACCCTAAGTAAATGGTTGGATATTAGTCGACTAACTGGCATTACTTCTGTAAAATTAAGCATTTAGATATAGGGCTTTCTCCTATTTTGCAAGAAAGTAAAATGTTTTGTCAAAAAATAAATAACATTGCTGGTTAATAATTAAATTCTATGCAGTAGTTTAACAAATAGTTTTCTATTCTTTTATGTCATCGGGGAGTTTATCAGTTAAACTGCTTGATCAGAGGCAAAAAAAATTAACAGGTTTTTTTATTTTACTGCTTTCTAAATATGTTTTAAGATTTATCACATGGGAATGTGTCTAGCTGGCATCTGTCAATCATTCAGAGGTTTTACAATAGGCATCAAGCTACAACATGAAAAAATAACGCGTTGCAAATCTTACACTTTGGGTGCGCGGCATAGCAGAAAGAAGACCTTTCATAAAATACTGAGAGGTGGTTCCTCAGGGAAAGTGGTCTGTTGTAACTATCAGACAGGAAAGCCATCCATCTGAAAGCTGAAAGCAGCTATTTCTGTCCCTCTTACATTACAGTTTCTATCTTAGAGTAATTGTTCAAAAATAGAGTGACAGGCAAGGAGTAGAAAATAGTCAGTATCAGGCCAGAGACAGAGGCAAAGAGAAAAAAAGGCAAGAGTCCTGGGAGACCTAACAACTAGACTTCAATGTTTGCCAGGCTGACCCAAATTAGGTGTGTATCTCACTTGCGTAGAATTTATTTTATATCTCTTGGGAAATCAGGAAATAAAATATATTCACCTATCCTGAAAACTTTGCTTAGTGGTCTAGGATATTCAAGATATGCTTATCCCAGATTTTTATTCTCCAGACTCTTTCCAGGTTTTTGAATTTCTATATTCTTCCATTCATGTAAAGAAATCATTCGCTAAATTTATGCAAGCTAAGCTTGGGATATTCCTATCACAAAGGGATGAGACAATTACAAGAAATGCAAATGTGTTCTGAGAAATATACTTTCTAACCATTACACCTGTGATAATTATTATACAACTTCAAACTTATTGTGAGATCTAAAGATGAAAAATACCAATGTTGTACCTTTAAAGAAATTAAAACATTGTTGCCTTGCCTTTGAGAGAAATGTATTCTTATTTTATTTATTCTTTTGTGGCTTAAAATTTTTTTTTGATATATGAGTAAACTTTATTTTTTTAGAGTAGTTTTAGGCTCACAGCAAAATTGTGTACAAGGTAGAGAGATTTCCCATGTAACCCTGCCCACACATATGTATAACTTCTCCCATTATCAACATCCTCCACCAGATGGTACATTTGTTACAATTAACAAAACTACATTGACACATTGTTATTACAGGAAGTCTATAATTTACAAGGGGGTCACTCTTGGCTTTGCACATTTTATGGATTTGGACAAATGAATAATGACGTGTATCCAACATTATTGTATCATACGGAATAGTTTCACTGCCCTAAAAGTCCTCTGTGCTCCTTCATTTCTCCCCTCCCCCAATCCATGGCAACCACTGAACTTAACTATCTCCAGAGTTTTGCATTTTCCAGAAATCATAACGTGTAATCTTTTCAGAACAGCTTCTTTCACTTGGTAATATGCATTTAAGTTTCCTCCATGTGTTTTCATGGCTTGATAGCTCATTTCTTTTCAACACTGAATAGTATTCCATTGTCTGGATGTACCATGGTTTATTTATCCATTCACCTACTGTCAGACAAATCTGTTGCTTCCAAGTTTGGCAATTATGGATTAAAGCTGCTATAAACATCCACAAAAAGGTTGTTGTATGGACATAAGTTTGCAAGTCATTTGAGTAAATGCCAAGGAGAGTGATTGCTGGATTGGATGGTAAGAATATGTTTAGTTTTGCAAGAAACTGCCAAACTGTCTTCCAAAGTGCCTGTACCATTCTGCATTCCTACTAGCAATGAATTAGTGTTCCTTTTGCCCCACATTCTTGCCAGCATTTGCTGTTGTCAGTGTTTTGGATTTTGGCTATTCTAATAGGTGTGTAGTGGTATCACATTGCTGTTTCAATTTGCAATTCCCTAATGACATATAATGTTGAATATCTTTTCATATGCTTACTTGTCATCAGTATATCTTCTTGATATACATCAATTCAAGTCCTTTGCTCATTTTTTAATTGAGTTGTTTGTTTTCTTGTTGATGGCTTTCAAGATTTGTTTGCATATTTTGGGTAATAATCATTTATCAGATGTGACTTTTTCAATACTTTATTCTCATCTGTGGCTTGTCTCCTAATTCTCTTGACACTGCCTTTTGCAGAGCACAAGTTTTTAATTTTAATGAAGTCCAGTTTATCAATCATTACTTTCATGGATTTTCCCTTTGGTGTCATATCTAAAAAGTCATCCCCATACCCAAGGTCATCTAGTTTTATTCCATATTATCTTCTAGGAGTTTTATAGTTTTGCAATTTACCTTTAGGTTTATGATAGATTTTGAGTAAATTTTTGTGAAGGGCATAAAGTCTGAGTAAGATTCATTTTTTGCACATGGTTGCCCAGTTGTTCCAGCACCATTTTGTTGAAAAGACTATTTTTGCTTCATTGTTTTGCCTTCGCTCCTTTGTCAAAGATCAGATGACTCTATTTATGGGGGTCTATTTCTGGTCTCTCTATTCTATTCTGTTGATCTATCTGTCTATTCTTTCGCCAGTGCTACCCTGTCTTGATTACTCTAACTTTGTAGTGAGTCTTGACTTGAAGTAGCATCAGTCCTCCAATTTCGTTCTTCTCCTTCAATGTTGTGATAGCTATTTTGGGTTTTTGCCTCTCCATATAAACTTTAGAATTAGTTTGTCAATATCCATAAAACACCTTGTTGGGATTTTGATTGGGACTACATTGAATCTGTAAATTAAGTTGGGAAGAACTGACATCTTGTTGAGTCTTTCTATCCACGAACGTGGAATATCTCTACATTTATTTAGTTCATCTTTGATTTCTTTCATCAAAGTTTTGTAATTTTCTTTGTATAGGTCTTATACACATTTTGTTTAAATTATATCTATTCCATTTTTTGGTTGCTAATATAAATGATATTATGTTTTTAATTTCAAATTCCACTTGTTCATTGCTGGTATATAGGAAAGTGATGAACTTTTGTATATTAGCTTTGTATCCTGCAACCTTGCTATCATCAATTATTAGTTCCAGGAATTTTTTTGTCAATTCTTTTGGATTTTCTAAATAAACAATTCTGTCATCTGAAAACACATATAGTTTTATTCCTTATTTTTCCATCTGTATATCTTTTAGGTTCTTTTCTTGTTGCATTAGCTAAGATTTTTAGTACAATATTGAAAAGGAGTGGTGAGAGAGGATGTACTTCATTTTAATGGAATATCCCCCATAAATTTTGAAACATTACCCAAATAAAATAAAGAAGTTTCAAGCAGTTTTGTCCAAACACAACAAAAACTTGGTTCATTTGACAAGTTCTATATCAATGACTGAACCATTCTGCTCAAAAAAATGCTAGGCCTTTGGCAAAGCAGAAATATAAAACAAAACTGAAATATTTTGTAAGAATTACTAAGAAGATGATAATCACTTTAGTAAAGGGAATATTTCAAAAACATGGCTTTTGAAAAGGAAAATAATCAAAAGGTTTAACTATTACAAGTAATATGCAAAAGATGGATCCAGGTGAAAAAATTCAGTAAACTATTAGAAAAACTATTAGAAATGGAATTTAGGGGGCCGGCCCGGTGGCGCAGCGGTTTAGTCCGCGCTTGGCAGCCCGGGGTTCGCTGGTTCGGATCCCGGGCGCCCGCCGACGCACTGCCTGTCAGCCATGCCGTGGCGGCGTCCCGTATAATGTAGAGGAAGATGGGCACGATGTTAGCCCAGGGCCAGTCTTCCTCAGCAAAAAGAGGAGGATTAGCAACGGATGTTAGCTCAGGGCTGGTCTTCCTCACCAAAAAAAAAAAAAAAAAGAAATGGAATTTAGGAGAGATATCAGAAAGGAGATGAAGATATACAATTTATTCACCTAGAGGAGGTGGGTGAAGTTATTGGAAAAGATGAGCCCACTATATAAAGAAGGAAAGAGATAGAAAGGGAAGAAGGAAAAAAGAAAAGAATGGAGATAATGAAGAATGGAAACAGAAAGAATATGTTGGCTCATTGGTATATTTCAGAAGAAGTGACTCACTCAGGGAAACATACAAGGTTTTAAGGAAAAGATGATATGCAGGAAAGTATGGTGTCATGAAGATTTCAGAGACATGTGGGTTAGGTGAAAATGGGGTACAGAGACAGGGGTGATATGAGAATGACAAGCAGAGGAGAGACCTTGACTTCATTCTTGACTATTAGAGCCTATTTCTATAAGTACATCTCATGGGTTTGTGTGAGTAAATCATTTATAAAGAACAATGCATACATACTTTGGATGAGTGTTTATGTGTATGTACTTCAAATAAAATAGAATGTCTTTTGGTGTTTTATACTTATCAAATCAGAAAATAGTGAAGGACCAAACTTTATGGACTTCAATATACGGTTGGTATCCAGAATTCTAGGAAACTGATTACAAGCTTATATAATGGAACTTGATTTAGGCCTTAAATGATAAATACTATTTCATTATGTAGAAGGGACCAAATAAGACATTCCAAAGAATTGGGGAGACGTGTTTTTTGCGGGAAAAAACTGAGCAAAAGCACACATGCCCATGGAATGGCTGAGGATATGTAAGGAACAATGAAGAGGTGAGTTGAAATGCAATATATATACTGAGAAGTTGTGAGAAATAAGTTTGGATGAAATATGCACTAAAAGAATGTAAAAGGCTTTAAAAAATCTAACTAAAGTTTTTGGATTTGTGGATACAGGAACCGGCTCTTATTGAACAGTCCTTGATGCCAAAAAATATGATTTGAAAGATGATTATTTGAGAGCTTTTCAGGAGAGACTGGTAGGGCACAGAAAAGAAGGCAGGTTCAAGTGGAAAGCAGAGCTTGAAAGCAGAGAGATTGACCACACTCTCACTGAAGAATTTCTGAGAGGTGGCAGCCATAGCAATGGAAGGTAAAGGATCTAAATTAATGTTTTATAGCAAAATGACTTGTAGCAAATCACTGTGATATAAGAATAATAAACTGTGTGATGGGTTACTAGTCTACCACGTGGATTAGGTTTATCGTAGATACCAAGGAAGAAGCCTAAAAGTTAGAACTGGTTATTTTTAGTGGTCACTGCTGAATGAATAGATAGTTATAATGCTTAAGTATAGTATTCCAATCTATACCTGTAAGTATGTGCAAAAGGGTGAATAAAATATATTATTTGCCTTACCCTGAACAGAGGAAATCTTTTAGGGGATTGTAATCCTGACACTCAAATTATATGGTTGTGCTTTCTATTTTTATAGAATGATTAGAGATAATAGGACAATTTAAAATATATATTTGAATATATTCCTGCTTTATTTATGTATTCGTACATCTACTTATTCAGTTATTTATCTATTTATTGAAATTGAAACATAAAGATAGAATTTGTGAAAAAAAAGAACCTCTACTTTTTCATTAATATTAGCAAGATACCTGCAATGTTTTATATTTCAACATAAAAATTAAAATATATCACAAAACTTTCTCTTCCCCTTTAAGCCTTCATTTTATTTTTCAGGAACGTGTTGGTAAATATTAAAATTTGTTTAACAACTTAGTGAGCTTGAAGAAATTTCTCTTAAAAATTTTAAAAAATTTTCTCATATTGAATTTATTCTCATCCTGTGTTTCACAACTATACTCATGTGGTACTGGCCTTTCTTCCCACTCCCTTGTGACTCCAACCTTCTGTCTTCCATTCCAGTCTGGTCATTCAGTCTGGTTGTACAGTCCCCCAGACAAGGCCCATGATACCTTGTTTAGAGGGAAAATTCTCTGTGGTTCATTCATTTCTTATGAAAGCTGGTTTAATGCTTTATTATTTTATGAATGAATCCCTTGTTTGTCTCTGGATAAAATGTCCTGATCTCCAAATTTTTGTTCCCCTTCCTTTGCATTTCAGAGCATGGCACAACTATTTATTTTGCCTCATAGATTTGTAGGTTGAATCTGTGTCTCATATTGTATTGGCCCCTGAAAAGCCACTCAATCTTTAAAAAGTAAAGCAGTATTTATTTTCGGTCGTGTGAAGGTTCTCTGTTTCGCATATCAAGAAAATCAAATAGGTAAAATGATTGTACAAAATGTGGAATGCAGTGTTTTCCTTGGGGATATATTGAGGGATTTCAGTAGAAGAATGGTCATTGTTTCACTGGAAAAGTGAATTCTTGAACCTTTAAAATTTATGGCAGCAGCTATGAACAATAGATTGTGAGTAAAACAGATTCAATTTCAGTGCCTGTAAAGGAGAAAAATATTTCCCCCCCTAGGCATACATATTTTCTCTGCTGGGTTTCATTGAGAGCTGACTTTTTGTGAAAAAAGTAATAGCCTAGAGTTATGATGTCAATAATATAAGACTTTGCAGCCAATTTTAGGTGAATTTGCTCCTGTGTGCACTATTTTGATTATATGTCCAATGATCTGTGAAGAATAAGATGGTAATCAAAGAGAATTAATATATGTAATTTAATAATTTTTAAGAAATTACACTGAAGTGTCCATCATTTCAAACACAGATTTTTGTTATTTTCTTTATACTTTCTCTTCTGGATATTCTCATCGTGACTTCCCACAGAACTATTTAGACTAGGTACGCAGATCATTCCATCAGCCTGATGGGGGAATAAACAGGTCTTGCTTTCATTATAGTCTGAAGTATCCGTCTGTTCAACATGCTGTAAACAGATGTGTACTAGCAAAGTAGTCTCCTCTGAGGATAATGTTTTTTAACTTGATTTTGAAGATGTTCTTTATAATCTCTGTCCACCCTTCTGTTAGTTTTAAATAATTTTCAAGGAAAATGCTTTCAAGTTTCTGCATATCACATAATAACAGTATTTTTTGAAAAGAATACAAAAATTGGCAGTATATTTTGATAGCAGATATGGATCTCCGAGGGATTTTATACCACTGAATTTCATATTTATGTGTAATTATATATTTGATAACAGGTAGATAGATTTACTTTTCCTGCTAGCTTAACACACCTTCCAATAGAAGGCTTTTTTTTTTTTACATTGATTAATTTTTCAAATAGTATTTTGTAATCTACATAAAGGCAAAGTCTTTCATGCATTTCGACTCTTTCCCATATATCATATATATGGTATATATCATACCATATATATGGGCACATAGTTGACCCTTGCTGAATGAATGTGACTGAAGAGGAGAATATAAAGCAATAAAGACACCCTTATCTAATCTACTAGAAGAAACATGAAGACCTGCAATCAGTGATAAAGAATTGTAGACAACACTATCAGGGTAATTTACAGGAAAGACTGTTAAAATTTAGGCAGGAATATTATAGCAATAACAGTTTCATCTCGGAGAGGGTGGCTGGCATAAATATTTTAGGTCACTGTAAGAGTCACCTTTAGAGAACTATATATTAATGAACAGACCATCTAATTGAGCACCATTGTTTTTTAGATGAGAAAATTGAATTCAGAAGGTTATGTGAAAGAATTCAAGGTCATAGAACTAATCATTGGCAACCCTGAGATGATGATTCAGAACTCCTGACACCTAACTTAATCTTTGAAATTATACGACAACGATAACTTAGCTTACTTTTAAAGTCAAGAAGACTTTTTCATATTAAGGAAGTGTAGAATATAGGTTAACAATAAAATTCAGAGTCATCTATGGCTTACATTCAAGCATACTTACAACCTGTTAAGGACTTCTACAAGAACCACTGGTAGATGGATTCCTTGATTTCTGACCCTGTGCTCCTTTTGCTACATAGAATCATTTTGGCACTTCAGAAACAAGTTAGTTATTACCGATCTACTAGCTGCAGCTGTGAATACACACTGAGGGAAGTGGAAATTTCTGAAGGTGTGAAAAAATAGCAATGAACACATACTAAAACTGAAGAAGGTGTTACTCATTAAAGAAATGTCAGTGACCTGTTCCAACTATACTAAATGTAAAGGCCATTTATGGCAGGCAGCACAAAGACATATAACTTGTGAAAGGAGTTTCTGTTAAACATAATTTGCATCAAAAAGGGGAAGTAATAGGCTAATAATATGTTGATTCTGATCAAGTTTTGAATTATGGTATTTTTGACACTCTAATTAACATATTAAAACAATCAAATTTAAAATACACAATGACCAAGACATTATACTTTAACTTTGGGGTGTTATTGTGCGGTATTAATTGATGTGGTTTTTTCCCCCCATCATTCCTTTCCGCCCTTCATTCTGTTTTCTCCCAAAGATAAAAATAAAGAGAAGGCACCAAAAATGTACTGCCCTTAGATAAAGATTGATGTAGCAGGGAACAAATGAGTATGAAAACAGAAAATTCTCAGCTTTTGATTTTCAAAACAGACTGTTTTGGCCTAAGCAAAAATCATAGAAAATTTGTGATCATGAAAATGCTTTTTTCTTCAGCTAAGAGAAGATCCCCCAGGCTAGAGAAGGAGAGAGTAACATTGAGGGAAGTGTCATGGGCTGAATTGTGTGCCCCCGATATTCACCTGTTAAGGTCTTAACCCCCAATACCTCAGAATGTGACTGTATTTGGAATAAGCACTTTAAAGAAGTAATTTAGGGAAATGAGGTCACATGGATGGACTTTAGTCTAAAATGACTAATGTCTTTATAAGAAGAGGAGATTAGGACACAGACAGACAGCGAGAGAAGACCATTTGAAGACACAGAGAAGACAGCTATCTATTAGCCAAGGAG
The DNA here is from genome assembly GCA_031878705.1 of Tapirus indicus. NCBI lineage: Eukaryota > Metazoa > Chordata > Mammalia > Perissodactyla > Tapiridae > Tapirus > Tapirus indicus. The sequence goes on from CM062918.1 coordinate 8,714,531, forward strand.
AGAGGCCTCTAGAAGAAACCAACCCTACTGAGACCTTGATCTCAGACTTCTAGTCTCCAGAATTTTGAGAAAATAAATTTCTGTTGTTTAAACCAGTCTGTGATAGTTTGTATGGCAGCCCCAGCAAACTAATGCAGGAAGTAAGAGATTTAGATGTTGGTGTGGGTTGTGTAATAAGAACAAGCCTTCTGTCCTGCTGTCCTCCCATCTGCATTAGCCCCATAGGAAAGAATATTTTGAAAATCAAAGTGATGTCTCTGACTCCTTTCTGACGTTATGAGAGATGCAAATCTTGTAGGAGCTCACCAGGCATGCTTGGTATGGTCCAGTGGAGTGATCAGTTTCCATGTTCCTTGGTAGGTACAGATATTAGTTATTAAAATTGCTGGTAAATCTGAAGGTGTCTCATGGTCAGGATGAAGGGACTCTGCAGTATAAAGCAGAGGGAAGTTCATAATAGTTGACAGAGGATGAAGGAAGACTCCCCTCCCTCCCCAAAGGTGATACCAGTATGCAGGGTTGACTGTGTCCAAAGACCAGATGATACTGAACATCTAGCAAATGCCGGAGGTGATCTGATGATAACCAGGAACTGGGTATTTCACAACCCTCTCCCCATCCTCTATAACATCATAATGCTTCACAAACTCACTAAGTTCTTTCTCAGTGGTAGTGGCGGTGGTAAGAATACCGTGGAGTAATTGAATTTACCCTGAATTGTCAAGACTTTCTGCTAAGATGGAATAGGTGTGTCAGTTTGGGACATCCAGAAAGCAGATACCATGGTGGACACGAGAAATGAATCGGGGGTAATACTAACAAGAGAAAAAGGAAAGAGGTGCAGAAATAGCAAAGAAAGGCTTTAGACTGAGATGTAGGTCTGACATCTGTGAAAGGAGAGGAGGGAGGAAAAAGGATTGGGTAGTAAGAGCTCCCAATTAAAGTATAGGTTTGAGAAATGTGCAGCCATCTGAACAGGCTCTGATGCAAAGACTGTGCAAAGAGGAGCCTTTCATTGAACAGAAACAGCCAGGCCACAGCACCCTGACTAGGTTCAGATATTGACTGGGGACTGCCCCAGGTAAACACAGCATTGGTGTGAATGCAGCAGCAACTCTCAATGAGGGTGCAGCTGGAGGCTGTTAGCTAATTGCGTGCCACATAGCAGAGCTCTCTTGAAGGAAAGTCTGAGCAGTACACCTCCATGTCTGACACATGGGGTATCCAGTTTTAAATAGAATTTATTTATAAAATCTTTGGATTTTACTCACCTGAGTTCTGGGGTATCATATTATTTACTCTGCTGTATTTGATTTTACATCTAAAAGAGTTATCATTTAAATTTAATTCCAAAAGTCATTAAACTCCTATGTGTGAGGCACTATGGATACATATGAATGGCCACAAATGGGTGCTGTTCCTTCCATCAGTGGGAGAGTCTAATGCCCCTTCACTTGAATCTGTGGTGGCATTGGGACTTGTTTCAATCAATATAATGCAGCAAAGGTGATTTTGTGAGCTTCAAGAGGCCTGTAGCTTCTACACTTGTTCTAGATCTTCATTGATCAAACCCAAGTGAGCTCGTTAGAGAATTCTCTTGAAGAGAACCAAGGCATTCCAGCCAATAGCCTTCCAATGGCCAGTTATGAGAATAATGCTATCTTAGATCATTCAGCCCCAGCAGAGCCACTAGCTGACTGCAGCCACATGTGTGAACCTGGGCAAGACCAGCAGAAGAGCTGCTCAACTGAATTTAGTCCAAATTGCCAACCCACATAGTTGTAAACTCATGAATGGTGGTTTTTGTAACCCATGAAATTTAGGCGGTTTGTTACACAGCAAAGGGTAACCAATATATACGATATTCCATGTACAATATAAGTTGTTCAGAATAATTTAAAACATAGTTGAGGAGATGTTTTTTCAATGAAGTGTGAACTATTGTCACATTTAGAAATAATGAACTAGTGAAAATTTGCTGTAAATAAATTTAAATTTAAAATCCTTTTATTAATAAAAATATTCACCATGTTGATATCTAAGTTATATCTACAATGGACAAATAAAATATAATAATACATAAATAAAATATAACAAAATATAATAAAATAGATCAAAGAAGCTGTGGATCCTATTTGTCATGACTGGGGGGAAAACACTGAAAGAATGCATTATAGGGACTATGAAACTCCCTAATAAGAATAGACCCACACAGATGGGCCGTGACAAGCTGAGGCATCCATTTCAAAAGACATCCATCTTGAATGAACACGTTGCCAACTATATGACACAGCTGCCAGCAAAGCAAGCAGATGAGCAACCAGGCCACCCTCACCCATGAAGTTCTCCCTTTCAGAAAGCCCTGGTGACCTAGATGACTGACCACTTGAGTGAGCCTGCTTCCCACTTCCCACTTCCCACGCCCTCATTCCTCCTCTTATGCTTTAAATTAGCCAGTAAAGAGCAAACTTGGGAAACTCTAGACACCCTCCCCTTGGACTCGAATAAAGGCACAGCCTAAGGTCTGTGCTCTCTCTCTCTCTATGTGAGACCTCGCTGTGTGGTCCTTGGGCATGCCCTACACCCTCCAGAGTAATAAATGTGAGTAAAGTTTCCTGATGGTTTTTCCTGGAGCGCATCCTGGAATCTAAGAACCACAAGGGCCAGTGCAGCCACAACATTGGCCCCAGTGGGGGAAATGTCTGTGGGGCTCCCTATGAGTAAAACCAGCCAGGTGAGTGCCTGAGGCATTCCCACTGAGAGCGTCATTATCAATAGGCTGGGACCCACATGACACAGATGCACAGACAATTGTGATTCTTCTCTATGCGAGAAATTGAGGTGCCAACATGCCAAGGACCAGCACAACTTACCCACTTGCACTGGGAAGCAATTTCAGGACACAGCTCAACATTGACAGTGAAGATAATAAGGAAAGAACCAGCACCTTTACAGTAAGGTCTGCCACTGTGTATTCGAGGCCCAATTAAAACAAACAAGCAAAAACACTGTAACTCTTTTGTTGAGTCCAACAAAATGCATGTTTTCTCCCATAAAGGATTACAGGGCACAGAGAAAAGACTAAGATTTTCAGGATTCCAAATGGATTTGTGGACCAAGTATTCCTCTTGAGTTGCTAAGCATGAGCTAGATTCCTCCTAAATTTTTTTCTTTCTTTTTTTTTTTTTTTTTGGCAGGAGTGAGATGTCCCAATAAAGAAGGGGAGACACACTTTTTTCAAACCAGCCTGAGGGAAACGTGAAATGCATTTTGATAGAATTGAAAGCACACAGCCATAGGAGCTGGAGAGCCATCCTTCTAGATTTACCTTTACAGTCATGGTTTTCACTTAGGTTTCTTGGATTTCAGCAAAATGAGTGAATTGGATTAGATCAGTGGTTTCACACTATGCTCCCTAGAAAACCAGAGATTTTTGCAAGTCCAACAGCAAGGGTGGAAGAAGAGGGAAGCAGGAAAATGGTACATAAAGGAAAACTGCGAGGATTCTGGGTTGCCACATCCACTGCCAACACAGCAACGCTGATATGTTTTATTTATTGGGTTTCTTCATAATAATATATTAAACATACAGTTCATATTTAATTTTTATGATTATAAAAGTAATGCATTAATTTTGCAGGGAAATAAATTTTAAAAATTCAGGACTATAGAAAGGTAAAAATATAAATCACACAAAATCTCATAATTCAAAAATAATCAGTTATTTTAGTGTATTTCCTATTAATCTTTTTCCAGCATATATCTTTATTTATGTCTACATTTTACAATGTTAGAGTTGTAATTTACATACACTTTGGTGTCTGCCTCTTTCCCTTGACATTTTATGGAGCTGGTGACTATAGAATATTTCTTTGCACGGATATAGTAAAGTTTGTCTAAACTATTTCCGTATTATTGGATATTTGAGTTGGTTCCAGTTTTGGCATATACAATATTTGAATACATAGCACTATGCAAAAATATTTGTACACATATCTGATTATTTTGCCATCATAAATTCCTGAAGTTTAGTTAGTGGGTCAAAATGTGAAAATTATTTTAAGGAATTAGACCTTGGTGCATGTAACTTACCTTCTGGAAATGTTGTACCAATTTGTATCACACCAGTTTTATGTTTACTAAACTCTCACAAAAAGTTAGTGTTATCCTAAAGAAAAAGGTAATTTAGTAGAAATAAAGTGTATCTCATTGAAGCTTTGTATTAGTTTCTTATTGCTGTTCTAACAGATTACCACAAATTTAATAGTTTATAATGACATAAATTTATTACCTTACAGTTCTGGATGTCAGAAGTCCAGCATGGATCTTACAGGGCTGAAGTCAAGATGCCCGCAGAGCTTCATTCCCCATGGAGACTTTAGGGGAGAATCTGTTCCTTGACTTTTCCAGCTTCTATTGTCTGCCTGCATTCCTCGACTCGTGGCTCCATCACTCTGACCTCCGCTTGCCTTGCCACCTCTTCTCTGACTCTTCTACCTCCACCTTCTGCTTTTTAGCACTCTTGTGATTATATTGGACCCACCTTATTAAGCCAGAATAATCTCCCTATTTTAAGATCCTTAATCATACCAGCCAAGTCCGTTTTGCCATGGAAGGAAACATACTCACAGGTACTGGTGACTAGGAGGTGGACATCCTTGAGGGCTCTTTATTCTGTCTACCACAAGCTTCTATTTGCATCACATGTTTATTGATCATTTGAGTTTCTTCTACTATAAAATATCAATTACTTAATCATTTAGTACTGTCTTATTCTAAGGAATTATTTAATGTGCCTTAAGAAGAGGTATATAATACCACAATATAAAACGTTTTAATGTTAAAGAAAGTAAGATTAAAGAAAATAAGAGTAGAAAATTGAAGCTAGCATTAAAAGTAGTAAACAAAACCTCATATAAATCCCGGGCCCTCCCGCCTAAGGGCATAATGTGCTAATTTTGTCATTTGTACCTAAATTCCACACATTGCTTAGCCCTCACCCTTATAAGTGCAGGAAGGCATGTCTGAACTTCTCCCACAGTGCCGAAACAGTAACTCAGCCCCGCTTTGCTGTGTTGGAGCACGAATGGGAAGAGGACTGTTCCCTCCCACCATGTTTTCACCTGGGTCCAGAGCAGCATCGCCTGTACCAGGAGACTCACAAGATCTCCCTTGAAAAATGGTTTCTGAAGCTTTTGCTCACCACCCCAGAAGGACTCACACGGTGAAGTCCAGTGTGAAGGCTGGATCTGTGTAGCAGAACAGACACTGTCATGTCCCATCATTGAGCTGCTGCTGCTCCCTCTCATTTGCATCTTTCCCCTTTACACACTCCAGAAAAATTAACCCCAATTTTTTTTCTGTAAGTTTTTTGCACCTCAATGTAAAAATGAAAACTCAGTACGTTCTGAAGTTCATAGTAACCAAAACAAACAAACTGGTTTCTTAAGAAAATCATAACCACTCTTGGTATTGAGATCAGTGAAATATTTCTCCTGTTGGTTCATATAAAGACAACACTACCGTACAATGCAGTTGATATGGTCAAGAGTCTCTCAGGTAAATCTCTTATAACATCTCAATACAGGCTGCACAGATCAAAACAAACACGGCAGTTACAGAGAAACATTGTAAAAATATTTCAAATGACATTTCCCAAAGTTATTGTCTGTGCAATATTAGTATTACGTGAAATAAGGATCAGTGATTCCTGCATGTTTTGAGGATGCAGTGGAAATGAATACATTTGAGGGCTGCACACTTTATACTTCTCTTGAAGATTTACAAACAGTATTAGTTTCTTATAGGCTCTGAGGTATACTAGAGTAGAGAATTCTGTTTAACTTAGTTTAGCTCAGCATGTTCCTGGCATATTTCATCACAGAAATTTTTCTTGTGTTTCTCTACTAATAATTCTGGGAATATTTATGCCCACATGAACACTATTTGAGGAATATTTGTCTGTAAAATTGGATAGCAGTACACTCTACAGAAAGTCCTCCATGAATATCGTTTCTCACAGTGTTTTTGAAATTTACTGAGTGAAAGCAAGTTCAAAATTATATTCTGACAAAGTCTTCAAATGTAGCTATTTGACTGAGGTCAGGATTAACTTTCCTTGTGACAACAGAGTGCCCAGCACAGATATCACCTAATTGGAAGGGAGATTGTAGCCTTCACACTGGAAACATAATTTGGCTAAGAACAAAATTCTTAGAACACCATGTTGTTCTTCAAATTTTTGTACTGACTGTTGCTTTAATTTCAAGCATGTAAAGATGCAGAAAAAAGCTAGAGTTTGTCCTGGTTGGTGTTTATGAGTAATCTAGTTTATTTTCTTTATTTTTTTCTCACTAAATGCTTATAGTTCTTTCCAAAAATCTTGTCACATGTACTGGGCAAATGGTAAATTATTTTGTTCTATATATTTATGTCAATTTCAGGTCAAGATTTATTGTTTTGTCTTTGATTACTGCTTTTGTTCCTGTTCTGCATGTTTCCCTCAAGAACACCTGTTAAGAGGCCTCCATTTTGTTGGAGGGAAATCCAGCCCTTTTCACCTTCCCATGCAGCCTTATTATCCCTGTGCACTTTTCTGCTTAGTTCTAGGAAAGGGAAAACTTCTTAAGCTTATCTTCCTCATAACTTCTCCATAGGCATTCCAGTCCTTACCATCTCCAGGACAGCATTTAATTCTCAAAATGTAATATGGTTCTTTGTATGATAATTATGTCCCATTTAACTCTCTTTTCATCTTGCTTTGTGTTACCCTGTCGTCTTTTTGAACTCAGCCTGTTGTGTCCTTTTGCCTGTTTCTTTTGTTCCCAAGAAAGTGAGAACTCTTGCCTTCTCCTAAGGATACAAGGCTTTCTAACATTTTATCCTCATTATTTTTTCAAGTAGTTTACATAGCTACCATATTTCACTGAATCTGCAATACTGACAACTCTAAGATGCATCTTTGTTTTTTGTATAACTAAGGAAGAAAAAAAATTCAATTGAATTATAATGTAAAATTTCTTAACACATTGATCATTATCTGAATCTTGATTTCAGATGCCAAAATATATCAGAATTAAATGTATTAGAATAAATAAAATACAATATACTGTTTCTCTGAAACTTCAGGATATTATTCCTGAGTTTTTTCCAATATTTTTTCAAGGCCCAAGTATTATTTGTTTTTAGTTACTTATTTTGAAAAATAAAATTTATGGCAACTCTGACAATAAGAGGGAACGAGGATCTCCCTTGCCTCTGTTCTCTTGTACACCTAGCAACAGGGCCCGGTAATAGAGTGCTCACACATCCTCCCTCTGGATCTTCACACTTACTGTTCCTTCCAGCTAGAGTGCATTTTTTAAAAAATAGAAATCCAATGCTCCCCTCCCTCACCTCCTTCCATACGTTGTTCAAATGTCACATTCTCACTGTGGGCGTCCTTAAGTGTGGTTCTTAAAACTTCCGTACTCTATGCTCCCAGAAGTCTCTAACTTTTGTCTCTGCTTATCTTTCTCCATAGCACTTTTTGCCTCTTTTATGTTGTCCATTTACCTTAAAAGAAGGCAAGTTACATGTGTTTTGTCTGCTGTGTTTACTACTATATCTCCAACATATAGAATAATGTCTAGCATTTATTCAATAAATAAGTTTTGGGGAAAAGTTGGAGAGGTCCAGTTATCATTGTTATCATTTTACAACTGAGAAAACTGGGGCTGAGCGCCATAGACAGTGAGTAACAAAACTGAGATTCCAACACATCAGTCAGAGTTCAAAGTACATGCTCTTAACTAGTCAGCCTTGTCATTAATGATGGATTAGACAACTTTCTCTAATCTTTGAATTTAGAATAACAAGGAGATCTTGACACGTGTGTGTTTATTTTCTCAGGTGTCTGAAACTTGAGATGTGGATCAATATTCTTGGTAGGTAAGGAAGTTCTACCAGAAGCAAATAACTCCCCATCCCCATTTCTCAATCCTATTTAGCACTATTTCCCCACTCAAAAACCTTCCTCTTCACATCAGATGGATTCAGAGAAATTAAATATTATCACCAGAAAAAGATTATTTAAGTTTTACTTGGAAATTCTTGGTGTCTAAATGGCCTTCGGGAAGTAAAAATCAACTAGATAAAGTATTATTTCAGGCTCTGTGACAGGCAGAAAAAAAGATAATTTGGCACTGCCTGTTATCTCTCCACAGACACCAGGTCCTCCTTCCATTCCTAAAATAATCTATGTGCTTTGTACATAATATGATGCACTTTGACATTTCAATGTCTTTTTCAAGCTAAGCAATCTTTTCTAGTTTCCTACTTAATACCATTATATACACTAGTTAGAGAAGCTGCCATTAAAAAAAAAAAAAAAAGGCCAGTATAGAGTGATGTCAGCATCATGGTGGAGTGAGCCCTCTCCCTTAGACTCTCCCCAACTAAGATAAAACAAAAAGGGCATTCATATACCAACAGAGGACATTCACACAATTCAAAAGACATCTAAGAGAACCACACAGCCTTACCTCTCAAGGTGGAGGTGCTAGAACCCCCAGAGGAAGTGGAAGGAGTGAAGGAGAACACCTCTCCTTCCTCAGTGACAGTGACCCTGGGACTGGGACTGTGCAGCTCTCAGAGAGAGAAGGGGAAGCGATGGCCCTCCACAGGAAAACCATCGCTCTCCAAGTTCTCTCACAGCCTATGTGAAATTCCCATATGGAGGGGACTGAACTGTTGCAGGGGTGTCTTCATCAAGCTAGCACCCCAGGACAGCAGATAGCAAGGGGAAAGTGAGAAGCCCCCAGGATCAGGCAGGCAAAAGATAGAGCCCCCCCACCCTGCATGGCACTTCAGCACAGCCAGTCAACCAGAGCTGTTGTGGATCATGGCAGACTCAGAATACTCAACTCTTGGCACCTAGTGGCAACAGGTGAAGCTGTGACCAGATATTTTCAGAATGAGGAAAAATAAGACACAAGCAGTATGCAAAAATATATTAAATTTCCAGACCAGAAGGAAAATGACTAGCACCCAGAAATCAATCCTGAAGGCACAGAAATTTTAACCTAAATGAGAAAGAATTCAAAATAGCCATCATAAAAAAGCTCAATGAATTTCAAGAAAATACAGACAGACAATTAAATGACATCAGGAACTTCTTCACAAAAGAGATTGAAACTATAAAGAAAAACCAGTCAGAAATGTTGGAGATGAAAAACACAATGAAGGAGATAAAGAAAAATCTAGAATCTTTAAAGAATAGAGATTACAATACAGAGGAAAGTATTAGCAATATTGAGGATAGGAATGCAGAAATGTTCAGATGGAGGAGAAGACAGAACTGAGTAAAAGGAAATGAAGAAATTCTCTGAGAAATATCCAACTCAATTAGGAAATGTAACATAAGGATTATAGGTATTCCAGATGGAAAAGAGAGGGAAAAAGGAGCAGAGAGCTTGTTCAAAAAAATAATAGCTGAGAACTTCCCAAATCTGAGGAAGGAGCTGGAAATACAAGTGAATGAAGTCAATAAATCTCCTAAATATATAAACATGAAAAGACCCTCTCCAAGGCATATAGTAGTAAAACCAGCAAGTTAATGACAAAGAAAATATATTAAGGGCAGCAAGACAAAAAGAAAAAAAAAAAAGTAACATGCAAAGGAATTCCTATCAGGTTCTCAGCCGATTTCTCAGCAGAAACTTTACCGGCTAGGAGAGAGTGGAATGTTATATTCAAAATTCTGAAAGACAAAAACTTACAGCCAAGAGTACTCTATCCAGTGAAAATATCCCTCAGATATGATGGAGAATAATAACTATCTCAGATAAACAAAAGCTAAGGGAGTTCATTGCCACAAGACACCCACTACAAGAAATGCTCAAGAAGTCTCTCATGCCTGAAAAAAAAAAAAAAAAACTACAAAACAGAAAGGGGGAACAAAGCCTTGAGCAAGAAGAAAAAATAGGTAGAAAAAATCAGAAAAATTTAAGATCTCTGTCAGAATAGGTTAGCAAACACTTAATTATAAAAGCAAAGATTAAGGGAAGGAAAATACCAAAAATAAATATAACCTTACCATTTTAAACACAAAGTCACAACACAAGATGGAATAAATTGTGACAATGATAACTTAGAAGGGGAAGAGGAAAAGGATGGAATTGACTTAGTCTAAGGAGATAAGCGGCCATCAGAAAATGGACTATCTCATCTATGAGATTTTTTTATACCAACCTCATGGTAACCACTAAACAAATAATCAGAACAGAGACACATATGATAAATAAAGAGAAAACTAAGAAAACCATCATAGACTGAATTGTACTCCAAAACACATGGGATGAGAAACAAAGGAAATGCAAAAGAAACAGAAGATTGATAAAATAGTAGCATTAAGCCCTCATATATCAATAATCACTCTAAATGTAAATGGATTGACTTCTCCAATCAAAAGACACAGAGTGGTGGGATAGATTAAAAAACAAGACCCAACAATATGCTGCTTCCAGGAAACACATCTCAGCTCTAAAGGCAAACACAGGCTCAGAGTGAAAGGATGGAAGACAATACTCTAAGCTAATGGCAAACAAAAGAAAGTAGATGTTGCCATACTGATATCAGATGAAGTAGATTTCAATATAAAACAGGTAAAGAGAGACAAAGAGGAGCAACATATAATGATAAAAGGGACACCATCAAGAAGACATATCACTTATAAATATATATGCACAAAACACAGGAGAACCAAAGTACATAAAACAACTATTAACAAACCTAAAAGGGGATATTAACAACATGATAGTAGGGGATCTTACCCTATTTACATCAATGGATAGATCATCCAGACAGAAAGTCAATAAGGAAATAGTGGACTTAAACAAAAAACTAGATGAGATGGACTTAATAGGTATATAGACAGCACTCCATCCAAACACAGCAGAGTACACATTCTCCTCAAGCACGCATGGAATATTCTCAAGGATAGACCATATGTTGGGAAACAAGGCAAGCCTCTATAAATTTAAGAAGATTGAAATCATAACAAGCATCTATTCTGACCATAATGCTATGAAACTAGAAATGAACTACAAGAAAAAAGCTGGGAAAGTGACAAAGATGTGGAGACTAAACAACATGCTACTGAACTACCAATGGATCATGGAATAAATTAAAGGAGAAATAAATGGAGACAAATGAAAATGAAAATACACCATACCAATACACCATACTCATATCAGATACAGCAAACATGCTCCTGAGAGGGAAACTTATAGTAATACAAGCCCACCTTAACAAACAAGAAAAATCCTAAATAAGCAACCTTAAATGACACCTAACAGAATTAGAAAAAGAAAAACAAACAAAACCCAAAGTCAGCAGAAGGAGGGAAGTAATAGAAATTAGAGCAGAAATAAATGAAATTGAAACAAACAAAACAGCAGAAAGGATCAATGAAACAAAGAGCTGGTTCTTTGAGAAGATAAACAAAATTGACAAGTCCTTAACCAGACTCACTAAGAAAAAAATAAAGAAGTCTCAAATAAATAAAATTAGAAATGAAAGAGGAGAAATTACAATGGATACCACAGAAATACAAAGGATTGCAAGAGAATACAATGAAAAATTGTATGCAAAAAACTTGGGCAATCTAGAAGAAATGGATAAATTCTTAGACTCATACAACCTCCAAAAACTGAATCAAGAATAAATAGAGAATCTAAATAGACCAATCACAAGTATAGACATTGAAACAGTAATCAAAAACCTCCCAAAAGATAAAAGTCCAGGACCAGATGGCTTCTCTGGAGAATTTTACCAAGCAGTCAAAGAAGATTTAATACCTATTCTTATCCAACTATTCCAAAAAATAGAGGAAGACGGAGCACTTCTTAACACATTCTACAAGGTCAACATCACCCTGATACCAGACAAGGACCATACAAAGATGGGAAATTACAGGCCAATATCACTGGTGAACATATATTCAAAAATCCTCAACAAAATATCGGCAAACCAAATACAGCACATTAAAAAGATCAGACACCATGATCAAGTTTGATTTATATCAAGGATGCAGGGATGGTTCAACATCTGCAAATCAATCAATGTGATACACCACATTAACAAAATGATGAATAAAAACCACATGACCCTCTCAATATATGCAGAGAAAGCATTTGACAAGATCCTCCATCCATTTATGATAAAAACTCTCAACAAAATGGATATAGAAGGAAAGTATCTAAACATGATAAAGGCCATATATGACAAACCTACAGCCAACATCATACTCAAAGGAGAAAAACTGAAAGCCATTCCTCTGACAATAGGAGCAAGACAAGGGTGCCCACTCTCACCACTCTTATTCAGCATAGTACCGGAGGTTTTGCCCAGAACAATTAGGCAAGAAAGAGGAATAAAAGGAATCCAAATAGGCAATGAAGAAGTGAAACTCTCTCTGTTTGCAGATGATGTGATATTATATACAGAAAACCCTAAAGAATCCATTGGAAAACTATTAGAAATAATCAACAACTACAGCAAAGTTGCAGGGTACAAATTCAACTTACAAAAATCAATTGCATTTCTATACTCTAATAACAAACTAACAGAAAGAGAACTCAAGAAGACAATTCCATTTACAATCACAACAAAAAGAATAAAATATCTAGGAATAAATTTAACCAAGGAGGTGAAAGATCTATACAATGAAAACCATAAGACATTATTGAAAAATAAATTGGTGATGACAAAAAGAAATGGAAAGATATCCCATGCACATGGATTGGAAGAATAAACATAGTTAAAATGTCCATACTACCTATAGCAATCTGCAGATTCAATGCAATCCCAATCAGAATCCCAATGACATTCTTCACAGAAATAGAACAAAGAATACTAAAATTCATATGGGGCAACAAAAGACCCTGAATAGCTAAAGAAATCCTGAGAAGAAAGAACAAAGCTGGAGGCATCTCCCTGACTTCAAAATACAGTACAAAGCTATAATAACTTAAAGAGCATGGTATGGGTACATAAACAGACACATAGATCAATGGAACATAATTGAAAGCCCAGAAATAAAACCACACATCTACAGACAGCTAATCTTTGACAAAGAAGCTAAGAACATACAATGGAGAAATGAAAGTCTCTTCAATAAATTGTGCTGGGAAAACTGGGCAGCCACATGCAAAAGAATGAAAGACCATTTTCTTTTGCCATACACAAAAATTAAGACAAAATGGATCAAAAACTTGAAGGTAAGATTTGAACTCCTGGAAGAAAATATAGGCAGTATACTCTTTGACATCAGTCATAGAGGGATCTTTTCAAATTCCGTGTCTACTCGGACAAGGGAAACAAAAGAAAAAATAAAGAAGTGGGACTTCATCAGACTACAGAGCTTCTGCAAGGCAAATGAATCCAGGATCAAAATGAAAAGGCAACCCACCAGCTGGGAGAAAATATTTGCATATCATATATCCCACAAGGGGTTAATCTCTGTAATATATATAGAACTCACACAACTGAACAACAGAAACAAACAAGCCAACCAAAAAACGGGCAGAGGATATGAACAGACATTTTCCAAGGAAGATATACAGTTGGCCAATAGGCACATGAAAAGATGTTCAACATCACTAATCATCAGGGAAATGCAAATCAAAACTACACTAAGATATCACCTGACACCTGTTAGAATGGCTATAATCACCAAGATGAAAAATAACAAATGTTGGAGAGGATGTGGAGAAACAGGAACCCTAATTCACTGCTGGTGGGGATGCAAACTGGTGCAGCCTCTATGGAAAACAGTATGGAGATTGCTCAAAAAATTAAAAATAGAAAAGCCTTATGATCCAGCCATCCCACTACTGGGTATTTATCCAAAGATCCTGAAACGAACCATCCAAAGAGGCTTATGTACCCCTATGTTCATTACAGCATTATTCACTATAGCCAAGAAGTGGAAGCAACCCAAGTGTCCCTTGATGGATGATTGGATAAAGATATGGTATATATATATATATACAATGGAATACTATTCAGCCATAAAAAGGGCAAAATCATCCCATTTGCCACAACATGGGTGGATCCGGAGAGTATTACATTAAGTGAAATAAACCAGACAGAGAAAGACAAACACCATATGATGTCACTCATATGTGAAAGATGAAGTAACACATGGACAGAAAGAACAGTTTGGAGGTTACCAGGGGAAAGCAGGTTGGGGGTAGGCACAAGGAGTGAAGGGACACATTTATGTGGTGACTGACAAACAATAAGGTACAACTAAAATTTCACAATGTTATAAACTATTATGACATCAATAAAAAAAATCACCCCCCCCAGGAGAATAAGATATTTTCTTGAGAGCAAAGGAAGGTGAAAATAAATGTAAGCAGAAAGGGAGAAAGGGAAAATAACCTAGGTGCTAGTTTAGAATATTATTGCCTTTGAAATTTAACTTCTAAATTTGCCTTCTGAATTTGACTTTTGCTGTGAGCATTTGCATCTGGGGGTCATCAGAATACTTGCTATTAGTGATCTGGACAGCACCATTTATATGAGAATCCACTAGGGAGGTCACTGTGGTGACACTGTGGGGCTCAAAAGTATGAAAGAATGCAGATTATATTCAAAGTGGCTTTTAGGGATACTGAAGAAGAATTTCTACTCTCTTAGTTATGAAACCATTTAAGAACGATGGATTAAAACTTTTAAATGTAGATTGTGTACTCTAGAATACAACAGAAATAGGAGTACAGAAAGACACATAATTCAATATGCTGAAATATTTTACTGAAATATAAGGCCATTTGTTACTTAGGTATATTGTAAATTGTCTAAGCCTCATTCCAGCACCCCCATGAAAGGTGTATGGGGGCAGGAATTTTTGTCTACTTATTACTGGATCCCCAGTTCCTAGAACAATGCTGGTATTCACTGTATTTGTTGAATGACTAAATTAAAGAATTAAGAACTTGGGCTTTGAGTGTGACTCAAGTCTAGCATATTAGTTTAGAGGACTGGCTTGATGTTGAATTCCCTTGAGGTTTACATTTTCTTCATTCTCATAATTTTATGAGTCAGGAATTTGGAAAGGACTTCAGCTAGAAATTTTTCCATCTCCACGTGACATTGACTGTGGTTACCAGCTGACTTGGCAAGTAGCTGCTCTGGTCTTGAAAAACCAAGTTCATTTTATTCACACGTCTGATGCCTGGATCTCCCTCCCTTTCCATGTAGTCTCAAGACTTCTCCACGTAGTCTCCATGGCTGATAGAATTCTTACATAGTTCAGCCCCACAACCTCCTGCTAGTAATATTTGGGGCAAGTTACTTAACCTTTCCAAACCCCAAATCTCCCCATTTGTAAAGTAAGGTTAATAACCATACCCACCACATTGGAATCTTGTAAATGGACATTTGGATAAATGCTTGGAACAATGCCTTACACATAAGCGATCGTACCTGTGAACAGTTATTGTTGAGTTGGGCTCTAAGGCATAGGTGGATTTTACTGGGGTAAAGGAGAAAGGTGTCCTGGTAGAGTGAGCATTTTCAGCAAAATCACTGCAACCGAAATAACATGGAAAAATACCAAACGGGGTTATTTGAAGAAAACAAAATATGGAGTGAAGTATTAAAAAATTAATTTAGGGATAGGGTGGGGATGGCATAAAATAGTGGGTCTTCAATCAGTAAAAAGAGTATAGCTTGCCTGGTAATAACAATAGTAAATTTTTATTAGCATTAAAAGCATATTGGATCTCTGCATAATCTGAATTCCTAGGCCTGCTAATGAAGATTTTTCTCTAAATGTCGACTGCAAAATTGACTTCTTTTAAACATCTCATTTTTCCCAAATGTACAAACATGTACCATGACCTAACAATCGACATTTTATTTATGGGTCAGCATACAGATGCACACTTCATGGAATAATATATTAGAATAATGACTAGGTCCATTACCTTTGATATTAGTTTTCCAAAATTCCCTTCTCTAAAGAGTTGCCTTTACTGGATATAGTAAAATTTGATGATGTATAGCTTAGCATGGAATTAGTAGTTCAAGTTTTATCCTGAAGTCTATAACGTTACCAATTCTCTCATCATTAAAAACATAACTTATTTTGTAATATTTTTCTTTCACTGGGTATAAAATTATAGTAGTTTCTTATCTTCTTTGGTAGCCCCAATTTATTTCTCTGTAATTCATGATTTATTCAAATCTTTATTGAACATCTACTATTTGAGCATTATCTGTACTATGCTCAAAGTTCTGAACAAAATGATTTGTTCCAAAATCATAATGTTTCTAAAATAGTACACTCATACATACAAATATGTGCATAAACACACACACACAGACACACAATGGTAACCATTGGGGATATTTTCCATTCCGTAAGATACAGGATTTAGTGGGAACACTGTAGTTTTGGATTTTTCCCATAATAAAAATGTATGTATTTGAAAATATGAGCATTTAAAATATTTTTAACATTTTCTTGGTAAACAAACATGGATTTAAAATAGTTGCTTGTTGCATTATTCATAAACTTTCGGGAACAATGACTGAAATTAGTGTTTATATGATTGTCATAAAAAATTGAATGTTTTGAGCAATATGGAGTAGCTAGATTTTACAGGAAAATCATATTATGTTTTATAAATTTTATTTATTGCTTATATTTTAAATAACAATAAAACATAAATCAACATTAAAATCACTGTATTCCTATATTTTGGAAATTCTTTGCTTCAAATTTCTTATTTCTTCTAATCCCATTCTACAGTTTTTACACTAAAATAGTCAGAGATAGCAGAGCATAAAATGCTGTAAGCCTTGACAAAAATCAAGATTAAAATGATAATAGATATTATTTGACTTGTCAAGTTAAAACCAAGATTTAATTTTCCTTTAGGTTTTGTCCAGTGAGTGCAGTCCTATGAGGAAGATGGGAACAAGGATCAAGAAACCACCCTGTTTTCACGTCACTGCCTGTCTACAGAACGGTGTCTCTGCTGTGACTCAAAAAGAGATAAATGTTACATAAGACACAACCATGCTTTGTCTAAAGGAGTGCAAATCCAGGCTCTGCAACTCACTAGCTGGTGACCTTGGGAAGGCTCCTCCACTTGTCTTCCCTCAGCTCTGTCATGACACCTAACTCAAAGGGTCTCATGAGAAATAAATGATAGCATCTGTGGACAACTCTTAGCATGGTATTTGGCACATAGTAAACATGGTAAATATTATCTATTATCATTAATTTATATATTATTAGCATTATCATGATGTTCAGACAATAGCCAATATGGAACGGTTTCATTAAAATAACATTTATAAATTTGGAATTATTATTTTTATTTTGAGATAATTATTGACTCAGAGGAAGTTGCAGAAGAATGTTCCAGGAAGTCCCATGCACACTTTACCCAGTTTCCCCACAGTTCAGTATCAACACCAGGAGGTTGACCTTGGTACAATCCAGAGTTTGTTGAGGTTTCATCAGCTATGCTGGAAACCAGATGCATCTGTGGAGCTTCTACATGCAGACATTAGAGTCTCTGAGGGGGCTCAGAAAATAGCATCTTTCTTTCTAGCCTGATTTCTGAACAAGTTAGGAAAGAACCCCAAAAGTAACTAGCAGGTCCCAGACTATTACCTTTATTACTCATAGTAGCAAGGTTGGAGAATGTTTTGTTTTCAACATGCTCCTTTTCTGGAATGTTGGAATATTCTGTTTTTTATCCAGATGCTGTTACAGGAGTATGTTCAGTTTATGAAAATTGATTGAGCAATTTACCTATATGTTGTAATTCTAAGATTTTTATATTATTTTACATTTCAATAAAAAGTTTAAAAGGAACAAAAAGATAGAGAAAAGACTTTGTGTGTTGAAATGTGGGGGAAGAGCCTTTAAAGAATGAGGAGCAACTTGAGGAGACTAAGGAGGGGTTTGCAGTACAGAGTGTGGCCTTTCCAGCCCAATGTCCCACTAGCTATGAGTGTTGACTAATGCCAATACATAATGCCTCCTTTGCTGTAGTGTGATTCTTATGTTTTGTTCTTAGTCATGGAGTGAGTCGTGATGAATCATAGCTAACTGCTGTTCAGAGGTTTGAGATAATAGGGATGTTTTCACTGAAAATAGCACAAACACAAAATTTTGACCCATTTTTTCCCTCTTCCCTTCAGTGGGGTTTTAAAAGGTGTTTGATCCCTCTGAGAGAGTAAGATATAGTCTTCAGGCTTTGAGTTATCAGTTAGCTGTCTCTGCAGCATTTTGGCCTACTGACCTCAAGCTTCAAAAATTGGGAATGCGGTCTGAAAATTTACAAAATTGAGAATTGAGCAAAAAAGAGATTTGGGGTGAGAATAAAATTACTATCATCACCCAGTATATTCAATTTAGGTAGTGTATATTTTTCAACACATCCTACAAGCTTTTTTTGACAATAAAAACAAAGCCTTGCTAAAAAGTCAGGATATGGAGAATAATCTAGAAAAATATTAGGTTTGACACTATACACATATGGGTTACATGAAAGATGGCTGCTTGAGGCTATATAAAACTTATTGAAAAAGTCTGTTTACCCAAATAATTATTGGCCTGACATCATATCTTGCCCCAGACTTCTCCCTTTTATAATTCTCTTCCAAAAATCCCTATCCCTGTGGTGAGGGAGTGTGCCCATGACAATATTTGAACTGTACCTTTAAAACTCAAGACCTAGATCATTCAATATACTTATGCCTATAAACAAACGTGTGGCATTAACTGCCATACTTTATCTTCCTCTTCTAATTGACTGTGTCATGCTTATCATGTTAGTTTATCAAACAGTATTTCCACAAAATCCTATGTGCTTACAGTGGCAATTTTTTCATGATAAGGTTCTCTTGCTCTCTATGGACTTAACTAACCCTGCCTGGGAACACGTTCTCATGTGTCAATGCCTGGAACAGTTTTGATCTTATTTCTGGGACTTATTATTTTCCAGTGTAGACATTTTATAATTTTATCAGAAATTTTTGTCATTTTATTAATTGTTGTTTTCAAGTAACCTTTGACTTACCCCAGCTTACCCTGAAATCTTTCACATTTCATTTGTGTTTATAGAAATCTTAGCCTTTCTTCAGAGTAAAGAGTAAATGACAATTTATTCATGATGCTTTTCCAGATGACTCAGATAAATATCATTTTTTTAAAAATCTGTTCTCATGTAAAAATCTTTGAGCAGAAATTATCACTAAGTCAGGAATCAATAGATAAGGCTTAACATCATCACCACCATCAACTTGAATACTGAAAACACTATATTTTGCCTTGTATACTTGTGCCTCTACCACTAGATTTCATACCTCCTGAGAAAGTAAAATTCCAACTCATCTAGGTATCTCCCAGTGGGCTTTCACAGACCCGTATCTTTAGAGATTAAATTACTGCAATTAATTTGCCACATTAGATGGTTGTTACCAAAGCAATCTGTTGAGAAAATTGGATCTATGTGATTTTTCTAGGAAGAAAATAAAAGAAGTTACATGGCAGAATGATGAGTGGAGGATGAAGTAACAGCATATACTGCCATGCCGGGGCGGGGGTGGGGTACTGAATAGTCACTGAGCAATTGTGAGAGTTCTGGTCACCTGAGTACAAGGTCACAAAGAAGTGAAGATAAAGCAGAAAATCTAAGTGGGTGGATTACTCAAAATAACTAATTTTACTTAGGCACTATTACTAGGGTTAGATCTGATAGGAGAAAACAAACCTGCAGCAATGTTATCAATGCTGAAAATTATTTGATATGTAATTGAATGTCATTCGTATTTTGGATAATTGAATTTTGATTTCTAAACAATTCAAGTAGAATAGAATACAGCAGTGAAGCAAAAATCAAATTCCTGTATATTTTGCATCAGTACTTTCCTGCTACGATACACAAGCAGATCTGTGGTTCTATTACACTGTTACCTCATGGCTAGGCTGCCACAGTAGGTCATATGTAATTGTAAATAAACGATTTAAAATGCAATACACAGAAATGAAAGTGCCTTAATAAAATGAACTGCACTTCTACTAGCATTAGGTGGAATAGATTAGTTTTATACCATATGAAAAATAGTGAATTATATATTTGGAGACATTATATTTTGGCCATGTTAAAAGAATAAGTAAAAATTCAACCTGATTAATCGTTATTAAGTATATATGAATCAACAAGACCTCAAAATCATTAGCGAGTGTAGATATAAACTGTATATGACCTTCAGCAAATTAATATTTTGAAAAGTGTCTGAATCATACTGTTTAATGTTAACATTAATTCTGTTTCATTAGAAATTATTTTGTAAAAAGAAGTCTCTTGCATTCCTTTTTAATGTTCTCTATTTGAAATGTGATAGAATTAATTTTTAAATTCAAATCACATATCTAATTAACACATCTTTAAAAGTGTAGCCAAAACAGAAAATAACCTTCATTCTTATGTATGTAAGGAGGCCTGGTTTCTATTATGCCTATGTTTTGTTTTAGCACTATGTAATCTAGTCCACATTTCAAAGGTTATTAGCTTACTTGACGCTAAAAGGTCATCCATATTAGCGGTAATTGGCTTTTATAAATATTGCTCATTATGCAAATGCATTATTTACAAGCATCATTAGGCCAAAGTGGATTTGAGAATTTGGGTAATAGATTTTCTGCATTCATTATGAGGCAAAATATTTGACAATAGATAAATTAGGAGTTCATGTTTAGATATTAGAATATACTTTAGATTATGAAAAATTTGTGATGTTTTCTGGCTTATAAGCACCAAAACAGAACTGGTTGGGAGACAGCAGTGAAAATAGATTGGGTGTGAATATCTGAATTCAGGAAACTCATCGTTAACCATCTAAGCTGGAAGCATCTGATAATGCCTCTAACCAATCTAAGATATTACCATATTACACCAAGTCAGTATCAGCTAATTTTGCTGGAATTAACACCAAAATATTTGGTTCTGTATTCACAGAGTACTGGAAGCAATATTGTTTTCACATTTTAGAAATGTAAATCTCACTTTCCTTCTTATAGATTGAAAAAGACAGTTTCTGCCTAGTGTAGATGATTTGAAAAGTCATTCTGATATACGGCGTGATGATTATAGTTAATAACAATGTATTGAATACTGGAAATCTGCTAAGAGCTGAATTCAGGTGCTCTCATCACACACAAAAAAGCTAACTATTTTAGGGGAAGGTATGTTAATTAGTTTGTAGTAATCCAATCATTTCACTATGTATATGTATGTCAAATCATCATGTTATACACCTTAAATATATAAAATTTTTATTTAAAAATAAATAAATTAAATCAATGTAATAAAAAAGTCACTCTGCGAGAGAGGACGTGGCTAAAGGAGCAAGCAGACCTCTACTACAATGGTGGCTTTAGACCAGGGTGAAAGTTGCTATTGTAGGGCTGAACTGTGACAGGTACTCCTAGATTCTTTCTTTTAAGTAGCATTTATTGAACTCTAGTACTGGCAATAGGAATAGAAAAATGATTAAGACACTGTCCTTGCTTTGCTGAAGTTTAAATTCCAGCAAGAAAGACACGAATAAATTTGATCCTAGGTCACAAGCAATAGAATCTCTATCAAGTGCTGTGGGAGCAGGACTCCTGCGGTGGGAGTTCTTCCTGGAGGGTTGGGGAGTTTGGAGAAGGACTGTCTTTGCTTAGTTCAACACTCTCAATTTCATTTGTGCACAAGATAACATGACTTACCTTTCGGAGAGGTCAGGTATCAGTTTATATTCACATGTTATATATCTAAGCATACTCTTCGAGCAGCCTACTTATTTCCTTCTAGATCACTGCTTCCAGAAACTCCTGCTCTTCAGCCCCCATTCTGTGAGAACTGTCTGTGTGGGGGAATTTCAGGATCAACTGTATATCTCATAACTTTTTTTAAACTGCACATTTTTGAAAACATCTTGTAGCAATCTGGATTGTTTTTTCTGAGGGTTTTATTTTTATTTATCTTTTGTTTGTTGGTTGATTCATTTGTTTTAGTAACTTTTCTGGACTAACCTCAAAGACTCTGTCTCTCCCATGGTGCGTAGCCACTGATGTTTAATGCTCGATATACTTTTTTAGGAAGCAAAGTGTTTTTTTATCGTTTTTCTCTTCCATTCTCTCTTTTTTTAGTTGGGGTAATACTGGTTTATAACATTATATAAATTTCAGGTGTATATCATTATATTTCAATTTCTGTGTAGAATACATCATGTTCACCACCCAAAGACTAGTTACAATCCATCACCACACACATGCCTAATCATCCCTTTCAGCCTCCTCCCTCCCCCTTCCCCTCTGGTAACCACTAATCTAATCTCTGTCTCTACGTGATTGTTTGCTGTTGTTTTTATCTTCTACTTATAAGTGAGATCATATGGTATTTGACTTTCTCACTCTGACTTATTTCACCCAGCATAATACCCTCAAGGTCCATCCATGTTGTCACAAATGGCTGGATTTCATTGTTTTTTATGGCTGAATAGTATTCCATTGTGTATATATACCATGTCTTCTTTATCCATTCATCCCTTGATGGGCATTTAGGTTGCTTCCAAGACTTGGCTATTGTGAACAGTGCTGCAGTGAACATGAGGGTGCATGTATATTTAAGCATTTGTGTTTTCATGTTCTTTGGATAAATACCCAGCAGTGGGATAGCTGGATCGTATGGTAGTTCTATTCTTAATTTTTTGAGGAATCTCCATACTGTTTTCCATGGAGCCTGCACAGTTTGCACTCCCACCAGCAGTGAATGACGGTTCCCTTCTCTCCACATCCTCTCCAACACTTGCTGTTTCCTGTCTTGTTAATTACAACCATTCTGACAGGTATGAGGTGATAACTCATTGTAGTTTTGATTTGCATTTCCCTGATAGTTAATGATATTGAACATCTTTTCATGTGCCTGTTGGCCATCTGTGTATCTTCTTTGGAGAAATATCTGTTCAGATCTTTTGCCCACTTTTAAATTGGGTTGTTAGTTTTTTTGTTGTTGAGATGTATGTGTTCTTTATATATTTTGTATATTAACCCCTATCAGATACATGGTTTGCAAATATCTTCTCCCAATTGTTAGGTTGTCTTTTCATTTTGTTGATGGTTTCCTTTGCTGTGAAGAAGATTTTTAGTTTGATGTAGTCCTATCTGTTTATTTTTTCTATTGTTTCCCTTTCTCAGTCAGACACGGTACTTGAAAATATGTTGCAAAGACCAAAGTCGAAGGGCATACTGCCTAAATTTTCTTCTAGAAATTTCATGGTTTCAGATTTTACATTTAAGTCTTTAATCCATTCTGAGTTAATTTTTGTGTATGGTGTAAGATAATGGTCTACTTTCATTCTTTTGCATGTGGCTGTCCAGTTTTCCCAGAACCATTTATTGAGGAGACTTTCCTTTCTCTATTGTGTGTTCTTGGCTCCCTTGTCTAAAATTAGCTGTCCATAGATGTGTGGGTTTATTTCTGGGCTCTTGATACTGTTCCATTGATCTGTGTGTCTCTTTTTGTGCCAGTACCATTTTGTTTTGCTTACTATAGCTTTTAGTATATTTTGAAATCAGGGAGAGTGATACCTCCAGCTTTGTTCTTTTTTCTCAGGATTCCTTTCCATATAAATTTTAGGATTCTGTTTTTATTTCTTTGAAAAATATTGTTGGAACTTTGATAGGGATTGCATTGGATCTGTAGACTGATTTTAGGGACTATGGACATTTTAACTGTGTTAATTCTTCCAATCTGAGAGCACAGAATATCTTTCTATTTCTTTGTGTCTTCTTCAATTTTTTTCAACAATGTTTTATAGTTTTCAGTGTACAGATCTTTCACCTCTTTGGTTAAGTGTATTCCTAGGTATTTTACTCTTTTTGTTGCAATTGTAAATTGGATTGTATTCTTAATTTCTCCTTCTGCTACTGCATAGTGTATAGAAATGCAAGTGATTTTTGTATGTTGATTTTGTATCCTGGAACTTCACTGTAGGCATTTATTATTTCTAAAAGTTTTTTTGTGGATTCTTCAGGGTTTTCTATACATAAAATCATGTTACATGCAAATAGTGACAATTTCACTTCTTCCTTTCCAATTTGGATATTTTGTTTCTTTTTCTTGCCTGATCACTCTGGCCAGGACTTCCAATACTATGCTAAATAAGAGTGGTAAAAGTGGGCATCCTTGTCTGCTTTCTGTTCTTAGAGGGATAGCTGTCAGTTTTTCTCCATTGAGAGTGATATTAGCTGTGGGTTTGTCATGTATGGCCTTTATTATATTGAGGTATTTTCCTTCTAAACCCATATTATTCAGAGTTCTTATCATAAATGTCTATTGAAATGATCATATGATTTTTATTCTTCATCTTATTAATGTGGTGTATCACGTTGATTGATTTGCAGATATTAAAGCATCCCTGCATCCCTGGAATAAATCCTAGTTGACCATGGTGTATGATCTTTTTAACGTATTGTTGAATTCGATTTGCTAGTATTTTCTTGAGCAATTTTACATCAATGTTCATCAGGGATATTGGCCTGTATTTTTCTTTTTTTGCTTTGTCCTGTTCTGGTTTTGGTATCAGGGTAATGTTGACTTCGTAGAATGAGTTAGGAAACTTCCCTTCCCATGCTCTTCAATTTTTTGGAAGAGTTTGAGAAGGATAGTATTAAATCTTCTTTGAATATTTGGTAGAATTCAGCAGGGAAGCTGTCTGGTCCTGGATTTTTCCTTTTGGGGAGGATTTTGATTGCTGTTTTGATCTCCTTACTATTGATTGGTCTATTCATAGTCTCTATTTCTTCTTGATTCAGTTTTGGAAGGTTGTATCATTCTAAGAATTTATTTACCTCTATATTATTCAATTTGTTGGCTTATACCTTTTTGTAGAATTTTCTTATAATCTTTTCTATTTCTGTGGTAATTTAATTTCTCCTCTTTCATTTCTGATTTTATCTGTTTGAGCCTTCTCTCTTTTTTTCTTGGTAAGTCTAGCTAAAGGTTTGTCAATTATCTTTATCTTTCCAAAGAACCAGGTCTTGGTTTCACTGCTTTTTCCTATTTTTTTTGTTTTAGTTTCTATTTCATTTATTTCTGCTTTGATCTTTATTATTTCCTTCCTTCTACTGATTTTGGGCTTTGTTCTTTTTCCAGTTCCTTTATGTGCACTGTTCAATTGTTTATTTGAGATTTTTCTTCTTTATTGAGGTAGGCCTGTATTGCTATAACCTTCCCTCTTAGAAATGCTTTTGCTGTATCCCATAAATTCTAGCTTGTAGTATTTTCATTTTCATTTGTCTCCAGGTATTTTTTGATTTCTCCTTTGATTTCTTCATTGACTCAATCATTGCGCAGTACCATTTTGTTTAATCTCCATATATTTGTGGCTTTTCTGATTTTCTTCCTGTAGTTTATTTCTAGTTTCATACCGTTGTGGTTAGAAAAGATGACTGGTATTATTTCAATCTTCTTAAATTTATTGAGACTTGTTTTGTGGCCTAATATGTGATCTATCCTGGAGAATGTTCCATGTTCATTTGAAAAGAATGTATATTCTGCATTTTCAGGATAGAATGTTCTGTTTATATCTACTAAGTCCAACTGGTCTAATGTGCCATTTAAGGTCAATGTTATCTCATTGGTCTTCAGTTTGAAGATCTATACATTGGTGTAAGTGGAGTGTTCAAGTCCCCTACTATTATTGTGTTACTGTCTGGTTCTCTTTTTATGTCTGTTAATACTTGCTTTATATATTTAGGTGCTCCTATGTTGGGTGCATAGATATTTACAAGTGTTATATCCTCTTGTTGGATTGTTCCCTTGATCACTATGTGGTGCCCTTCTTTATCTCTTGTTACAGTCTTTGTTTTAAAGTCTATTTTGTCTGAGACAAGTACTGCTACCCCAGCTTTCTTTTCATTGCCATTTGCAATCTTTTTCCATCCCTTCACTTTCAGTTTGTGAGTGTCTTTAGGTCTGAAGTGTGTCTCCTGTATGCAGCATATATATGAGTCTTGTTTTTTTATCCAGTTGGCCACCCTATGCCTTTTGATTGGAGCACTTAGTCCATTGACATTTAAAGTAGCTATTGATAAGTATGTACTTATTGCCATTTTGTTACTTTTTTTCTGGGTGTTTTAGTAGTTCTTCTCTGTTCCTTTCTTCTTCTCTTTCTCTCTTCCCTTGTGGTTTGATGGCTTTCTTTAGTATTATGTTTGGGTTCCTTTCTCTTAGATTTTTGTGTATTTTTTATAGGTTTCTGGTTTGTGATTACCATGAGGTTCATATATAATAACCTACATATTTAGCAATCTATATTAAGTTGATGGTCTCTTAATTTGACATCTTTCTAAAAGCTCTACTTTTTTACTCCCCTCATCTCACATTTTTATGTTTTTGATATCATAGGCTAGGCTGTTCCCCTGGCTTGCTCAGTGTAATGCTCAGCAGCATGTGGCTGCTATAGACCTTTCTGTCACTTTATTGGGTGTGGGGAGCACCAGCACAGTTGGCTGCAAGGCCTAATAGCACATTCTTGTTGTTGTTTTTCTGTTAAGTGAGTAGGACCCCAGCATGGCTGGTTGCTAGGCTCAGTGGCTTACAGTTGCTGTAGGTCTCTGGCCTATAAAGCTCTTGTCAGCTATCTCAGGATTGCAGCTGGGTAGGGCTGGCCCCAGGCACTGGAGCACCCAATTGTTTCTTGGAAGGTGAGGCTGATCCCCTATATGGCTGTTTGAGAAGCACAAGTCTTCTGCAGCTGACAAGCCTCACAGCTCACAGGGTTACACACACCTTCAACACAGTCCTGCCTTATGTGTGCACCCCAACTCCCTGAAGCAGACCCAGTTGCCCCACTGCAGAGGCCCCATACATTCCAACAACACCCCACACTCTCAACATGCTCCTCACACATGCACTGCCCTACAGAGCCTGACCCACTCACCCAGCTGCAGGCACCCAGGCTATGCAGGCCCACAGCTTGCCCAAGGGCTTCCTGTTGGGTGGGGCCAGGCCCTAGAGTGGGCTGCCTACTCTGGCTGAGCTGGATTAAATTGGTGCTCTAGTAAGTGGGGCAGACCCTGGGCTAATAGGTCAGGGGAAGAACTTCAATGGCGTCTGCCAGCATCTCTGTCAGCACACCTGCACCAGGTCACAACAATGGGTGCTGCCAGTATCTTAGTCCCTGGAGAGGTCTCACTTCTCACCAAGATGCACCAAGAGCCTATCAGGTGAGTCTCTTTTCACCAAAGGACTGTTAACCTTTCTTTTGGGTGATTTTAGGTTGCTTTCTGAAACAGGTGAATTTGTGCATGGGCTCTTTAAGATCCAACTTTTTTCCCCCTTATGTCCGATAGCTTTTCTGGGGGTATTCCCCATTGTTGTTAGTAGCCAGCAAAGCCAGATATTATGACACTCATCTCAGTTGTGCTGAGTTTGAAAAAGATGCTTATAGTGGTGACACTTTCCCAATCATGTCCCCTCTTCCTCCAGGGAAGGCTGCAAACCTGAGGATTGCTCCCAGCCAGCCAAGAAGCACTGTGGTTTGTGAAGGTGGCTTTTCTTCTCTCCAGAAAGGAATTTCTGCCTCTTCCCCCTCAGTCAGCACTGTTCCTTGTTGTGGGGATTCTTTTAATCCAGTTTTCAGTTCTCTCTCAGGGGTAATTGTTCCAGGAGTAGTTGTAAATTTGTTGTGTCCACGGGAGGAGGTGAGTTCAGAGTCCACCTATGCCACCATCTTGACACTTCTCCCTAATGCTCAATATTTTTTATCATCATATTTTAATATTTTTCTGCTTGGCTTCCTAGGGCTTGCCCTTGTCTCTGCATAGTTAAGTGAAAATGTGTTGTCTTCAAACATGTCAAACTAGAAAGGCTTTCACCCTTTCCCAATAAACCTTAGTGAGTCTGTTAGCACATTTCAGAGTTCAGGCATTTTTCAAATCTTCCTTGGCTTTTATTTTTTGCTAGACCCTCCTGTGTTTCCTCTGCACACATGTGCATCCTCCTGGTTGGTCAGGCATGCATAAAAAGATTGGACCCTCTTCAGTCTCCCTTGGAATGCATGTGGCCTCACAGTAGGTCAGGGGATGTATGGAGAGAATATCAATCCCCTCTATGGCTCTCTCATATCCATGATTTCCCTTTAACAGTCTGATCTTACTTATTTACTTCCCACCAAGATCACTTTCTCACTAAAAACGGCTAGATTTTACATCTGCACCAGACTGTGTAAACCCTCTCCATCAGCAAAGTTGCTGGTTTTCACAGCCAGTCCCACCCTTGGACAATCATTTCCATTGAAAAAAAAAGGCAAGGCAGAATACTGTGTTTAGTGTATTCCCAATTTTGCATTTGGATGACCAAAATATTTACCAAAAGCGTTGAAGAGAGGATTGACATTGAGGTAGATATGAAAAAAAATTCCTGACCAAATGTGATTTTATGGAAAGGCTAGAGGCAGTACATTCATTCAGCTAGACAATATTCAGGTGCAAGGTGACAGGCTTTTAAATTACGGCAGTAACAATGGGAATGAAGAGTGTCTGTGTGATGTGATCTGAAAACATTAAAAATGGGTGGTGATTATGATTTTGGAGTTTTTAGCATAGAAAAAAAGTGGAACCATAAGTCAAAAGAGAATTCAAGAAAAACTTTCAGAGGAAGACAATAGACTACCTTTTATGCATGTTAAATTTGAGGTGCCAGTAGGAAGGTCCTTCAGATGGTGAAATCTAATAGGCATTGAAAAAAGAGACACAGGTACTCACAAAAAAGTCAAAACTGGAGATAAGATTTGGAAATCATTTTCACAGGCATGATAATTTAATTTATGAGAGGGAATGAAGTTTCTGAGATTATAAATATTGTAACAGTATATTATATATATATAAAATTGAATTTTCTGATACATATATATCTTATACATATCTATATCTATCTATCTATATCTATCTATCTATCTATCTATCTATCTATCTATCTATCTATATATATATATCTCCACTCTCTCTCTCTTTCAAATTCCTCTGAATTAGAGATTGCATAAAAGGAATAAGAGCCAGAAGGATGACAACCACTTGTCAAGGTCTAATTGAGAGAGAGAGTGAGAAAGAGAAAAAGAGAGAAAGATATTGCAACATAAGGACCAACTGAAGAAAGTTCTCCCTAAAGACTGGAGAGGAAGAAGAGGTCTCATCAAAGGAGACAGAAAAAGAATGATCAAGGAGGTAGGAAATGAACTAATAAAGTCTCCTGAGAACTAAATATGAATGAGGCTTCAAAAGAGAAAGACTGACTGTGGCCAAATCCTGCAGAGATATGGCAAGCAGAGTGGCAGAGAACAGGATTTTAGTCATTAGGTTGTCATTGGAGATTTTGCCCACATAACTCCCAGGAAACCTAAATTTATGGTAGATAATAATTTTAAGCAGATGTTTCTACAGAAAGAAGGTGTTTTATCTAATTAGGTTCATGCAAAGCCTTATTTTGTAAGTATTTTCCTTTTTTTTGGTAATGAGAAAAGTTCAAAATCTTTTTTCCTTCATCTATTCAGTAAACATACTAAGAGAATACTAGAATGATACAATAATCATATCAATAACCTCTCTTTCCCACCTCTAATTTAACTTACATACGGCTGTCTCCCTGGTCTTTTTTAAGTATAATAGTGATCACCAAATCAAAGAAAAAATTACTGTTGCCTCTTTGTGCTATTATAGTTATTTTTTAAATATTTTCTTTAGTATTACACCACATTTCTCCTTCTATTAGGCTTATTATCGACCTGTCTTACTCCTTGTCCTGCCTTTTGTTTACACACAGCTACATTAACACTAGATCATAAACCATTTAACAGAAAGAACTATATGTCGTTCAACTTGATGTCCCCATTCTCCCCAAATTAAAATAAAAAATCCTCATAATATTCGTTGGATTTGCTGAAGTTGGTGAATGGCATATATATTTCATTAAATACCTCAGTGTCTCACACCTTTTCCTTTTGGATACTCAATATAAATTTATTGAATATATGAATGGATCTGTGGATAAGTGAAGGAGAAATTCCTAATTGGCTACCAGAGGTGGATTGATCAGCAGATACATATATACACTACAGTTTACCTCTACCCACTCTTTTTTTTTTTTTTTTTGTGAGGAAGACCAGCCCTGAGCTAACATCCGTAGCTAATCCTCCTCTTTTTGCTGAGGAAGACTGGCCCTGGGCTAACATCCGTGCCCATCTTCCTCCACTTTATATGGGACTCTGCCACGGCATGGCTGCCAAGCGGTGCGTCGGCGGGCGCCCGGGATCCGAACCGGCGAACCTCGGGCTGCCAAGCGTGGACTAAACCGCTGCGCCACTGGGCCGACCCCTACCTCTACCCACTCTTGACAAAACAGCAGGATAGAGGAATAACGCAATATCTTTTGGTCAAATTTTGCATGCAATTTTTAGAGGCTCATAGATGTATTGAGAGTGCACAATGTGTCTGTGCGTTAGTGTGTGTGCGCAAGCGCATGGTGGGGGAGGGGTTGTGGCAGAGAATGATGTTAAAAAGAATGGTTTACTGCAGTTTTAAACTTATGCCAAGCACATAGTTGTAATTCTTTTTTTTTTTTTTTGTGGAGAAGACCAGCCCTGAGCTAACATCTGTTGCCAATCCTCCCCTTTTTGCTGAGGAAGACTGGCCCTGGGCTAACATCGTGCCCATCTTCCTCCACTTTATATGGGACGCCGCCACGGCGTGGCTGACAGGCAGTGCGTCGGCGGGTGCCCGGGATCCGAACTCGCAAACCCCGGGCTGCCAAGCGCGGACTAAACCGCTGCGCCACCGGGCGGCCCCTAGTTGTAATTCTTATAACTGAAATTTGTGGCACCATGGAAGGAAAAGAGGCCACTTCGGTCACTTTAAAGAAAGATCAGTCACTAAATTTGTTATTTTCTTAATGATTGCTATTAATAAACACAGCTTTTGATTATCTGAATTTTCACTTTTTAATCAGTTGTATTGAAGATGTGCACACAGTCCAAAATAGTCAACTAATTTTACTGCATCTTTACATAATCCCAACTAACTGTAAGCAGAAATTACACTCAAAACTCCATAATACTCCAAATAGCATTTGGAGATCATTTTGAATACTGATCTTTTCTCCCTACAGCTACACAATGGATAGAGTTCCCGATCACAGATTAGGAATAAGATGATAAAATTATTGGTTGTGTTCTGAGACTGGGACCATCATCACCTACAGAATATTTTTGCTTGGCTGAGTGCTAATGGAATTGCTCAAATCAGCAGGTGCTTCCTTTCTGTGCCAAGAAATTTCTCATTGAAATTCACTAAAGAATTAGAGCTTTGTTATGGGGGAAAAAAACCCATAATGCAAAGCACCTGGATCCAGATCTAGTTTGATTTCCAGGTTTGATGAGGATAGTTGAGGTGGATGGGTGAATAAAGACAAGAGAAGCCTGGAAATATTGAGCGGGTGTGTATCTTGGTACTCTTTCCATACTTAATATACAGAAAACTTTCACGAATGTAGTTAAAGATTGAAATATGAAGCATTTTCAAGATGCTTCCAATGTTACCAATATTAATTCCAAATCAATTAAATTGCCTGATTGGGCATATGTACCCCCTCCAATCCTTCAAATTATTGTTTTCTTAGTTTTTAAAATTCTTGGTGAGCAGTAACAATGAATACTTCAACTTTATTTGTAATTGTTATTTCATTAATTGTTTTTTTTCAAAAAGAAACACATCTGACAAAACTTTACCAATTTCCAATTGTTGTTGTTGACTACATATATTCATGTTATATAATTTTCTGGACTTACTTGAAAAAAATATATGTGGCAAAGCAAAATTATTTAAATACTTTCAAATGTTTCTTAAAAAATTCTATAAACATTAAAGAAATTTATCATTTTGATATAATAATGATGTTAAGAATGTTGCAAAACACTTTGACAATTTGAAGGAGCAGTTATACTTTTTGTCTTCAGGCTCTCAATAGGGAGAAGTCTCTGTACGTGGAAATTGCAATACCTGAAGCAAGAACCAAGACTTAGGGAATCTTTGGAAGGTTCTGGCCTCCTTCTTCTCCCTTCTTCTTTTGCTGTAACTAAGTTTGCTTAGTGGAAGACAATCACTTTAAATCAACTGTTCCTATACCTTGAAGGATTAGTACACATATTACTTTTATTTTTGATGAGGAAGATTGGCTCTGAGCTAACATCGGCACCAATCTACCTCTATTTTGTATGTGGGATGCTGGCACAGCATGGCTTGATGTGTAGTGTGTATGTTCATGCCTGGGATCCAAACTGGCAAACCCTGGGCTGCTGAAGTGGTGTGTGCTAACCCAACCACTACACCACTGGGCTGGCCCCACATATTACTTTTAATTCATTAAAAAGATATCAACTAGTTTCAGCAACTATCCTAAAATAATATGTTATCAAGCATATATCTTTGTATAATTTTCCCTTAATTTTTTCTTATTCATCTTTCTCTAAACTCTTCCTTAGAGTATATAATGAAAAGCTTCATGTTTTCTTTTTTAAGTTAAATATAAATATATAAATAAGTAAATCTTTCTTGTTTGTTTTCTGTGCCCATTGCAGAACTACATATTATTCTAAACTGTGTTTTCAAAAAAAATCCATATAAATTATAATTGACTTCCATATCATCACTTTTACTATATTAAGTAATAACTACCAAAAAAATATTGAGAGTAACTTTCTGCTTCCAAGGATTATCAGCTCTCATTCTTTCACGCTGTTTTGATGTATATAATAATAGTAAGTCAAATGTTAACAGTTATGACCTTTTCACAGCTTGTATAATTAGATAATTACTCGAATGACATGGCAGCACACCACTCAGTATCCAATGTGTAGGCAAGTACTGGATGACTGATGCCCATATTATCAATATTGGAAGAATTTAATATACATACTACTTTCTATGTTGTCTACTCATATGTCTTATTTGGGCAAAGATGTTTCTTTTTCATTCGTTCAATGCATTATTTCAGGGTTAATCTGTATTGTTAACCTGCTATTTCATCTCTATTCTTATGAATAGGAAGATAAAACAACACAGATTAAAATTATACCCAGTACATAGAAACAGAGATTTAAATGCAAATGATCTTCTAGAAAGATGTTTCATTGAATCTGTATGTACAAAACTCTGATGAGTGTTTTTATCCACGCAGTGCTCCTTTGTACCTAGGACATGGTGTTTCATCCAACACATG
The DNA here is from genome assembly GCA_031878705.1 of Tapirus indicus. Taxonomy (NCBI): domain Eukaryota; kingdom Metazoa; phylum Chordata; class Mammalia; order Perissodactyla; family Tapiridae; genus Tapirus; species Tapirus indicus. The sequence continues at coordinate 8,747,866 of CM062918.1, forward strand.
ATGTTGTGATGTTACATTTTAGGAAGGCAGGAGCACCACTAGAGCCAGGCACTTAAATATATGAGATTATTATGAAAACAAACTATTCTATGAGATATTATTATCCTATCCTCAAGACAGATGATAAATCTGATGTACAAGTATTAGAAACATCCAAAGCCATATAGCTAAAAGAGGCAAAGCTGGGTTGGAGTGTGTATCTAAAATTAATGATCTTCCCTTTTTACTCTATCATGTAGCCTGAGAGTATATTGAAAAAAAAGATATTTTCTTTAAGCCACCAGAATGGAGTATTGTGTTGGTGATAAGGGTAAATAATCACATTTATATAATCAATCACATCATCTCACTTGACTCTCACAACAATCCTGTGTTACAGTAGACAAACTGACTCACCAATGCTATAATGTACTCATTTTCACACTGCTGGGAAAAAGTCAAATCAGGACTCAGACTCAGGGCTCCTGTTGCCTAGATACAGGCTTTCTCCTCTGTATCAGAGCTGCTCAGAGTGCGTCCTCTGCCTCTCACTGAAACCATTCAGCAACACTGATGGGAAGGTAGGAGTGGTATTGTCGAGTCCATCTTACAGACTGACGACTGAGGCACAAAGAGAGGCAATGAGAGAAGTTAGCGGCAGGGCTAGGATTAGAATTCTCTAACGTCAAGCTATCTCTCAAAAGAATAATAATCTCATATCAGATAAAACAATGACTCTTTACTTGAGTTATTGCATTTCCTCTGAAGGCCATATACCATGTTTTAGGTAGATAATCTACCATTTCCTGAACATGTATTTAATGCTCAGACTGATGCTATAAAACTAAGATTATTATTCACATTTAGTAGATAAGAAAATAAGACTGTTTTTCTTAGCTTGTCTGTGTGTGTGTGTGTGTGTGTGTTTTAATCCCAAATATCAGTGACTTCAAACAGGAATTTTTTTTCTTCACATCATTTGATCATGGGTGTGAGCCAACTACTTATTCAAGGACTCGGCGTGAAGGAGAAACCCCCATTCGGAGCATGCAATTCTCATCTCAGAGAGGAATGAGCAAGTTAGCCTGCGAAACATAATGACTTTTAAAGCTTCTACTTGGACTTGGCAAATGGAATATCTGCCGACTTTCCATTAGTCAAAGCAAGTCTCATGGCCACGCCCAGCATCAGGGCTGGAGAGTTAAACTTCTCCCCCAGCAGGTTCTGCAATTGCTAGAAATATAATCTTTTCACAGGAAGGAAGTAAATAGTTGTGAACAATAATATTAACGCATAGTGTTTCATTCAAAGTAATAAATGACAGAACTGGACTTGTAATCTAGGTCTGCAAACTTCACAATCCTATTGCCTTTCAAAAATAGCTTATTTTATAACATAAAATAAGATTATGAAATATGTGCATTATTTGCTCTTAACTCATACTTCTTAGGATGAAACGGGCAGAGCTGCACTTTCAGTGACCACAGGGGACAAGCCCATGTTTAATTACAAATCCCAATGTTGGTTTTCTTTAATGAATCATTTGCTTTACTCTTTCTGTTTTGGCAGAAATCATATCTGCACATTTCATATGACGTTAAAGAAGATGTTTAGAAAAACAAGTGGTTAATATGACAGTTCTCTTCACAGTTTGCTAATTTAACAAAGGTTCTATTTTTGTCAAAATAGCCAACTCTGCCCGAGGATATGACCAAATCATTAAATCAAGGTTCTCTGTTTATTTTCTGGGTTGTGACTGTCAAAAAGCTGTTATGCCAGATCTATAAATAGGATACTAAAATATAAAGCTTGAAAGCATTAACCACGCATTTCGAGAAGCCAATCACTTCCAGAAGCACCGAGTGACCAAGTGTATAGAAGTCATGAGGTTAGAAGTTGAATGTAGTAGAGTCAATACAATAACCTTTTCTTTCATGTGTCAAGAACACATTGCAACTTTGTGAAGGAAAAGTCCGTCTCCACCCTCCTGTCCTTCCTGTCCATCTCTCTGCAGCCATCAGGTATAATTAGGAATAATTAGTATTCTCCCTCCACTGTGTACTTCCTCTGTCAATCCTGGCATGTCACAATTTATGTGCATTTTGAGGATGGTCTGGGTGTTGCTAGGCAAGCTCAGCTAGCTAGATGCAAAGACAGTAGAAAGGGAACATTCAGTGTAATGAGTTCTCCATTGCGTGGGAGGCTCAGAAACCGATTTCTTCCTTCCTTTCTGTGGACAGAAAGGTGCTAGAGTTTAGTGGTTAAGAACATGTACTCTCAGTCCAGACTTCTCTGGGTTTGAATTCCAGTTCTGACATTTTCTGGCTATGTGACCTTGTCCAAGTTACTCTTTGTGTCCCAGATTCTGCATTTATAAATGAGGATAATAGGTTTGTTTTGAGGATTAAGCGAGTTTTCACATCTATACCTATATATCTGTAACAGTTTAGAATATTTCCTATACAGAGTTAGTACTATTTAAATAACAGCTAGTAAGTAACAGCTAGCCATAACTGAGGGATTTATATCAGAAGACAGTATCTGAACCATGTTAGTTACCTAATGCTGCATTAAAAATCATTCTACAATTTAATGGCTTAAAACAATAATAATTTGTTATTTCTTATGGTTCCTGTGGAACTTGAGAATGGCTCAGCTGAGAGATTCTGGCCTGGAGTCTCTTGTGAGATCATAGTCCAATGTCAACTGCTGCTACAGTCATCTGAAGGCTGGAATGGAACTGGAGGATCCACTTCCAATGTGGCCCATACATATGGCTGGGAGGTTGGTGCTGGCTGTTGCCTGAGGGCCTGTTCCTCTCCATGTTGGTCTCTCTTTGGCACTGCTTGGGTGTCCACCCAGCATGGTGGCTCGTTTTCTCCAGAGCGAGGGACCCAAAAGACCAAGGTGGAAGCTGCAATGCCTTTTATGACCCAGCACTGGAAGCCATCATGCTGCCATTTTCCCTGTATTCTATTGGTCACTCAGTTCAGCTCCGTGTCAGTGTGAGAGGGTCTATACAAGGTCAATAACACCAGGAGGTAAGGGTCATCGGGGGCCTTTGAGGTCTGGCTAGCCAACTTCATAAGGGGGTGAGGCGTTAGAAAATCGATTAATTTGCAAAGCGAAGTATAACCACATTTGGGAAAGAACCAGTATGCTCATGTTAAATGTGATCACTGCATTCTCTTTTGTATAGCATATCTAAAGGTGAACTTTAATAATAATGAAAATGCTGCTTTGCTGATTGTGCATTTAGAATAAGGAAAAGTAGACAGAAGATTTGAATATTTAGTTGCAAGAGGCAATAATAACCTGATACATCCAACTTTTCAGTTGGGGTCACACATACCCCAGAGTTAAATCTGTGAGCCAAGCACTGCCAGGTGCTCACAGGTTGTTCCTGGATGGGATTTATCGGTGTTTGCTTCCTCAAACATCTCTTCAGCAATGACTAACCCTATGCGAAGGGCACGTCTTCTCTTCATTCAAACATTTTCTTGGGAGATATTCTGTCCCATTAAGGCCAATTGAATACATTTATTTGACCAATCGCCTATTGATCTTATGGTTTAGTGCTCAGAGGCCAATTTCATCAAAAATGATAGGAGACATCTCCGTGTTCCCTCCATGTGCTGTGTATACACCCAATGCTCTGTTCTGCTCTCTCCCGTTTTTCTTGGCTTCATCTGAATTTGTACCTCAGGCTCCACTTGGGTCTTTTGGAAGGGACTTCTTCCCAAATTTAGCCTTTACTTCCTGTGGTGGGAGCCTATTAATAGACTGTCACTCTTGGCCTCTCTCATTGCCTCAGTCATTCCTCCTCAGGGAAGGAAGAATGACCATCTCACCCCTTTCTCTCAGAGGGAGCTGCCTGTGGGACCTGTTCTCCTCTTTACCTCCATGTTTGAAAGCACATCAGGGGCAGGGCCCCAGGAAGGGAAACTTGGGTGTGGTGCTGCCAGGTTTAGGGGGTAAGTTAGCCTAATTCTGTTTTTTTGGTTTGGGGGGTTATTATGTATTTGGAAAGCCAATCATCTTCAAATAAAAGTCACATTCCTCATGAGTAATAAAGATGATATTTGGTCCCCTTCTGACTTACTCCTTGTCTTATTTTAGAATTGATTTAAACCTTACGCAAGTGGGCACTAAATATTGGCCTGCTAAAGTTCCCTTCCCTCTTATTTCTTCAGGAACTTTCTCTCTGGTATTGAGGTGATGGGGAACAAAGGATTATGAAGCCAAAATAGCAACTGCGTCCCAACAATGGTTCTTCTCACTGAGACGCCTTCATCTGTGACAGACACCAGGTGTGACTTTGGCCGCATGAAATCCTTTCACATGCAACCTGCCTTTCATTTTCTGTTATAGAACATCATTTATTAATGGATTTACTTATTATTTATTCTTTACCTATGTCTGAAAAGGATTCTGTTGCTGTTTAACTATTATGCTAGACAAATTCTAAATGGCTTACGAACCCTTATTCCTTTTCTCCTCCATTACCACATAATCCTATTTGTAACTTCAGAGTCTTCCAGCTGGGCTCTGTGGTGTGTGGTGTACTACAAAGACAAAGAGGATGGTAGTCGGAGATTCTAATTTTAGTTCCAACTTATGACTCTGGAAAACTCATTTATTCATATATAACCCAATTTATTTATAATTCTATCTACAAAACATGGTTGTTGTGAGGATCAAATAAGAGAATACACATGAAAAAAATTCAAAATTACTATAACTATAAAAAATTACCACAATTATTATTTCCATTAATCATATGAAGAATATATCTAATAATTGTAATTTTAAGGTATTGCCTCAAGTCTTTGGTGGTTATGGGGAGGTTACCATATACTCCATTCCAGAAGATGTTAATAGTAATTATTAAAATAATATTTTAAGCACGTATATATCATGAAAGAAAGACAATTTAAAATCTTGTTTTCAAATACAGTATTCTCGTCAGACTCCAGAGAATAACATACAATTGTCCTTGACTAGTAACAGCTTTTAGAAAGTATAAGCAGATTCTATGATCTGTTCTTGTGACTTGCTGATAGTAAATAAAATGGTTACATGTATAAGACTTTTTTTTAATATCAAAGAAATAGTTTACTAAGTAGAACAAGAGGAATGAGAATACTAATGAAGTATGTTCACTGCTGGTAACTGTAGCTCATAGTTTATGTCATTCAATTCCAAGTAAGTGCAGATTCTTGATTATGAACACCAGTACTTCTGTTTGATTAGTCCTACAGTGTTTTACTCATCTTATTGTAATTCTACCTCTAAATGCCTTTGCCTATCTCTGTTTTCATCCAGAGGTAACAAACTTGTGACCTAAGGATGAAATATAGCCCAGAGAGAGGTTTGATTTGGGCTACAGGGTGCTCACTTTTTCTAAGCCAATATTTAAAATCTGGACATTTTACATAAAAATCCATATTAATAGATTCTACTGAAAAATTAGAAGGGCTATAACAGAGGGTTCTCATTTCTGCATGACTGAAATTCACTGGAGCCAATTTTCCTCCTTTGGATGGATGAAGTACATCCTCCCTAATTCACTATAGCCAGCCCCCTCCCACACGCCCCACTTTCTAGCATCTCTTCCTTGTCTGTTTCACCTGTGTATTATCTGCCTGACTCCAGAAATATTTGCATTTTGGACCCGATGGAGTTTTCATTTATTTGTAGTCTTGATCTCTCCTTTAAGTATCTTTCTCTTTGGCTTCTGTTTACTATCGTTGGAATACTTATTTTGAAATAATCTTTCTAATTTAAATTTTAATTGATGAAATTTTAACACAACTATTTTTATTCTTAACATTTAAAATTGTTACTATTGTATTTTATGGCTTCTTTGACTACATAAAGTGTGTGCATGCACACACACACCCATCAGATCTTCACAGTTTAAGAGAAGGGATTTATACGCCGAGAAGTTTGAGGGGCAGAGGTGTTCTTGAGAAAACCAAATTGAGATCATGAGTATAAAGTGCTTATGCTAATGTGTCTGATAATTTAAAATTTGCCCATCTTGTGCTTATCCTTTTGAATGTGGCTAGTCTGTCTTCTCCTTACCAAAGCTGTCTTTCAAAGTGGCTGGTGTAAAAAAAAAAAAGAAAGAAAGAAAAACATTATCCATGAAATGAATTCAATGGATAACATCTGGACATTTTTTAAACAAATGGTTTTAAATTACAGGAGGAAATTTAGGAAGTTGTGCTCAAAGTATTAAGTATCTTATCTTGTCATTTTTCAGAAGAGGGTTTCTTAGGTGAACTCCTTAGTGTTCTTAGAATATTCCTCCTCTTACAGCTTCTTTGTTGAGTCTACACATTTCCTCACAAAACAGGCTGTGAAACATCCTGGAGTGATCTGGGTTTAAGCAATATTCTGATAAAGGGCTCCAGTTTAGGTTAGTGGGGTGGACTGAGCTTGTGCCTAATCACCCTAACTAGGTATGGGGCGAGTGTTCCACTGGCACCCCTCTCATCTGGGATCATTTCTGAATGAGCTTCAAGGATGCTGCCGTACAAGAGGACTGCTTCAGCATCAGGAAGAAGCTGTCTTGCTGCCTCCAGGAATATCAGAACTCCTGGGGTGTGCAAAAGAGAAGCTTCTTAACATGTGCCGTGAGTCCTCAGTTCCTTATTTCTGTCTGAGTTTGGTTAAAATATAGAGATCTGCTTAGTTTTTAATTAACTAGAACTTGGTTTGGGATTTCTAAAATTTTAGTTTAGGATACATATTACTCTTCTATGTGTTTCACACATTTGGTATAGAAATGCACTCTACCTTCCACTTCAGGTAGACTTATATTCCATTTCCATCTGAAAAATCTTTAGTCTCTTCAAGACTTCATTCTTTATCTGCATTTCTATCCTCTGCTTCAACTCACCATTTATTACCATGAAATCTTAAGGAAGCATTTTGCTTTTCCCCAAAATGGAACAATTGAACATACCTCCTATTATACTTTGAGAACGTGTATGTTCAGGCAAGCTTTAAAAGGGAGAAAGGGCAGACGACACGATATACATAAAGATTTTACTTATAGGGAAGAGGTGAAAGAAAGATACCATGACACGGTCTTTCTATTATCCACTATTATGGCACAGGGCAAAACTCTGAGTTAAATGCTCACTTCCCTCAATTATTAAGGAACGCTATTAGGGCAAATTAATTCTGTTACAAAAATCTCTTGGCAATTAGTGATATGGTCCCAAACACTAGGTGTGCTTCAACATTTTCTGAGACTCTTCCTCCATTTCCAGCTCACTACCGTGATGCTGATTAGGACCAAGTATGAGCCACATGACCTAGGTGATCTAATTAATTATGCACAACAAGATGGAGGGGAATAGAATTGTATTCGATTTATCCTTAATAATAATAATGATCTATAAATTAATACCTATTTTGCTAAATTTGCAGGAAGGGCATTATCAAATGCTAATAAATAATCTCTAACTATTGAATAAAATACATGTCTACAAAATCTGATCTGTATGGTAAAGTTCTTGACAGGATATCATAACACTTTCACAGAACTCTATTCAGTCACTCTTTTCACAGCACATGCTCACCTGTCCTTTGTTCCTTCTCCCTATAACAAACCCTCAGACTCCTTCCTTTAGATAAAGCCTCCATTATTAAATGGAGCCAGTTTAGAGATATATACGTTCTGACTGAATCCAGCCTAGCCAGGCTCATAGAGATTTCGCCTCTAGCACCAACTGTCAGTCTCCTAACATTCTTTCAGACTGCCTGTTGCCAGAGTGTTACTCATTTTTGATAACATTGCTGTCACCTCAGAAAAAGGCCCTCCATAGCCTCGGCTGCTTTGATGTTTTCTCTTGATTAACTTATTTTTCCAACAGCAGCGATAAGCTTTCCCTTTTATCTCCAAAGTAGAGAGACGTTCATTCAAAGTTGTGTATCAGGGGACTTACAATATGCTTTGTATTAACGTGTATATTCTTTGTAACAATACAACGATCTTACCCATAAGATTAAGTGAAAACATAATTAAATATAAACAAATTAAACTTAAACATACATAACTTCATAAAAAACTACTCCATATGATACTATAGCTAATTATATTACTCATTTTATAATCTTGGTTGATATAATTATATATATATATATAAAATTTATGTTTTGCTTTTCTCCCTCCTTCATCACTTAAAATTTTCAGGACTCTCTGAAGGCTGTTTCACATATGCTCATACACTATTCTTGGTAATGATGTGGCAACTCTGCCTTTATTTCTATCCTCTTCCTCAACATCCCTTTCATGAACACAGAAAGGTACCACTGGGGCATTTTGGGGGTCTGCTGTATTTCCCACACACCACCAAATTTTTCAAGCAGTCTCTGTGGTCTCCTGCCTTCAGAGTCTCCAGAAACAAATCTCTGAAGTAGGAGAAAATGCCTCTTTCTCCTTTCTTGTTACTGCAGTAAATGGGCCTGTAAGATAACTCGATTGAGTGTCTCTAGCATAGTTTATGAGGCTAAGTGTGACCTCTGAGTTGGGAAAAGTTCATTGTTATGATCTGTGACTTTATCATGTAAGAGGAGGAGAAGATCATCCACGAACTGGTGAGGTGTGGCTGTCTGCTGATTCGGGGAACTTTAGCGATATGATGACCATTGGTCAAGTCAGAGGTTTGGGAATGGGAACCATGGTCAGAAGAGAGGCATTGTGTTTAAACTGTTGTGATTCATAAGACTGCCAGCAGGAGGCAGTGCTTTGATGTGTTACGACAAAGCTCAGACAGTGAGGCCTGTTTAACTCTGCTAAAACTGTGCAACTGTCCGGGCTCTGAGGACGTCATCTGTGAGGAAGCCTTGGGCCACGGGAGATGGGAGAAGAGATTTTCCACGGGACGTTCTGTGCTCACTCTGTTGCCCTATCCATCTCGTTCATTTGCCTTTTCTGTCTCATATCCCTGTCCATCCGGTCTTATCTCTCCTGTGCTGTCTGACTGTTCATTTGTTAATGCATTCTTCAAGAGGATAACCAAATCAGTGTTTAAAATAGAAATACTGAATTGTTAATGAAAAGGCTCTTCTAAATTTTCAAATATAACAATGTAGGGCTGATATATCAGTACCTGGGACCAGGAGACAAATCTGAGTAACAAGCATCATGTGTTCCTCAAAATCACGTGGTCCTCCTTAAGACTAAAAGTTTGATATCAGGTCAAGCTCATCTGAATGATTGTTTTTTCTCATTTTAGACTGAGTTCTCTCTGCAGGTCCTAAGTCATTTATGCAAATATGCCGCTGTTGGGCCTGCAACAGTTATTCCCAAATATGTCTGGATGAGCTGCAATTGAAGCTTAGACCACAGGAGAGACATCTGCTTTGTTTATATTGTTGTATGAATACATGGCATTTATTGATGTGGCGCACATGACCGCCATATTTAACAGCTATTTCAGGTGTCATCGATTACCTACACATTTCTCTATTTAGCTTTTGAGTGTTATTTACAAATTTCATCTTTCTAAGTAGCAAAACATATACTTCTTAGTTGCTTATTGGTGTACTATCTCCAAAGTGGAATGACTAGAGTAAAACTTATGATTTATTTTATAACTCATTATATATTGGCCTTCCTTCATTGAAAAAATTTATTGAGCAATATCTAAATTCCAGGCATTCGACTATGAACTGGGTATATAGTGGTAGGCAAAATAGACACACTCTATACATTTATGGTGTTAACCATGCAAACACAGAAAATCACTAGACAATTAGGTATACAAGTAATTATACATGGTAACAGAGTTATGAAGGGAAAAACAGGGAAAGTGCTAATTTAGATGTGGCAATCCAGGAAATTCTCTAATCTGAGATTCAAAGCATCAGCTGTCGGCCAAGCAAAGAGCCTAGGGAGAAGAGCTGCAGTAAAAGTGAGGGGTGCATTTTGATTGAACCTGGGTCAGTGTGGCTTTGTGGTAATGAACTAGGCAACAGAGGTGTGGGAGGAGGTGCAAGAGGTCATGCAGGTTTGCAGTGGCTTATCGGCTATTGTAAATATTTCAATTGTTTCCCCAAGTATAGTGGGAAGCAATTGACAGGTTTTAAGCACAGGGGCAGGTAACAATTTTATTTCTCTTTTGAAAGGATCGCTTGGACCTCTGTATGATAAATGAATTGGGGGTGGGGAGCGGATGGAATCAGGGAAGACTGTTAGCAGACATTTACAATAGCCCAGGCAGGTGGTGATAGTGAGTGGTTCTATGTTAGTGGGAACGGAAGTTGACAAAATGCAGATATTAGAATATTTCGGATGTAGAATTTATAGGGCCTAGTGATGGTGAGATGTCAAAACTCTCTTTCATCTCTATGGCTTGAGTGAACAGACAGTAGGAAAAGTCAAATCAGAAATTTGATGAATATGTATCTCCTTTAAAGTTGAGAATACTTAAAACTTACCTATAAGTTCATTTGTTTTTTAGAATATGATTAATCAATTGTGCATTTATTCAAAAATATTTATTAGCATAGCATGTGTGCTAGGCATTTTTCTAAGTATTGAAGATAGAAAAATGAATAAGATATGGTCCTTGCTTCCGAAGCCATAATTATTCTGCAAGAGATTGACAAACAATTATGTGCAAGCAAATTCTACTCATGAATATTTATGAAACAATCCAAACAAATTATTAGCAAAACAAATCCATTGATGTACAAAAATGATAGCACATCATGACCTAGTTGGTTTTGTCCTAGGAATTCAAAGGTCAGTTAACATTAGAAAATATGTAACATATTAAAGGAGAAAACATGTATAATCAGCTCGAGGGGAGCTTAAAAAAGATTCTGATAAATTCAATGCTCTTTCATGATTACAATAAAAAAATAAAATTCCTTTCACTTACTAACAAATGTCTACCAAAACCCACAGCATATATCATTTTAGAGGGAGTTTTAGAAGCACTTTCTTTAGAATTATGAAAAAGAAAAGGGTGCCCAGTGTTTCACTTTTTTTTTGTAGCACCACACTGGAGACCATAACCAGTACAGGATGTCAAGAAAAACATTAAATTCCACAAGACTAGGAAAGAGAAAAACAAAACAGGATTCAATGCTCTTCTGTATCAGGTTAAGCTAAGCTTTCTGAGGTCACATAAGCACACCAAAATCCCAGGGACTTACAAAAAATGTTTACTTCTCAATAATATAACATTGGATTGGGTATGTCTAGAGCTGTGAAGGGTCTGATATTTCATCCCACTTGCAAGCTATAAATTAGCCGATGCATCAGAGATAAGGGGCTTTATTGCTCACGGCCACGAGAAGTGTGCACATCTTGTATGCTTTGTTTCCATTGGCCACTTCCCTCAGGATGATTCCAGGAGGGCCAGGTGACATCTCACGCTCAGTGGGGGGCATTACAGGAGAGGAGCTGTGTGCTTTGAGAACCTGAATATTTTACACTAGAGAGTAAGCGTGTCTGCCTTTTGCAAAAGTGAAACTACCTGTCTTCTCTAACGTTGTTTGCAATACAAACCCCCTTGAAAAGATAGTCTGGACAAAGGCTGTCAGTGCCTCTGCTTGTAAAATGTGCCGAAACTGGAGAAAGAGATGGAGAACTGTCTCCCAGCACAGTAAAACCATTCTCTTCATCCCATCCTAAAGGATTCAGACTCTCTTTCTTCTCCCACACATGACCTTGTCACCAGCTCAGGGGAAGAAAGAATGTGGAGAAATCCTGCCCATTCCCAAGCACTTCATTCCAGAAGTATCAGGCAATACTTTGTCTCATAGCCTATTGTGTAGACAAATCCCCCCCAAATTGGAGTGTATGGATTATTTGGTGAACACACTGTATCTACCATTTCAAAACAATGTTCCCCGAAGTTTTTAAAGATCCTAATCAGCCAATTTTAAATATTAATATGGAAAAGCATAGGCCTAAGGAGAACCGAGACACTCCTGAAGAAGAGTAAGGTGGGAGATTTGCCATATTTTATCAGATATTAATACCTATTGAAGCCTAAAATAAAAACCATTATCTTTGAGCACAAATAGGACAAAATAGAGAGCCCAGAAGTACCCATGCATACATAGAAAACTGAGATATGACAGATGACTGAGGAAAGAAAGGTCTATTCACTAAATGGTGCTGAGAAAATAGCCAAACTATGTTTAAAAAAATTTCTTAATTAAAAATAAAAATGCACAAAATTTTTTAGATTTATTAAAGGCTTAAAGACAAAGAGAAATTAAAACAAATAGAAGAAAATTATGAAGACTAAATCCATGACCTCAGGGTGGGTAAGAGTTTATTAATTACAAAAGGTGCTAACTATAAAAAGAAAAGATGATTAAACTAGAACACATTAAAAATTTAAAGTGCTGTCCTCTGTAGAGTACCATAAAGACACTGAAAACATAAGCCACAAAGCAGGAGAAAATATCTGCAAAGCATAAAATTGATAAATGTTTGTTACCAGAATATATAAATAACTCATAAATCGACAGGAAAAAAAACTAAACAAACCTTTAGAAAAATCAGCAAAAGACATGAAGAGGCATTTCACAGAAGAGGAGATAACTGCTTAGTGAACAGATGAAAAGATATTTAATCTTATTAGTATTTAGATCAATACAAATTAATACAACAGGTTCCTATGCTCATTGTACGGATTGGTGAAAATTTAAAAGTCTGAAAATACCAAGAGTTGGTAATGATATAAAGTAATGGGAACTCATTTGGTGTATGTGTAAGTTGAATTAGGTTGACAACACTCTAAAACAATTAGCTATTACCTAAAGTTAAACATGGACCCACACTGAGACTCAGAAAATTCACTTCTTGTCATAAACGCTCGAGAAAATCTTGCATTTGAGAATTTCCTGCTTGCAGAATATCCTATACCAAGAGACATGGATAAGAATTATGGTGGTGCCTCTGTTTATAATATTAAAAACCAGAGCGTGTGAATAAAATCTTCATTGAGAAGAGGTTAGATACATTAATCGTACCCTCTCACCACCATGAAGAAGCATACAGCAGAGAAAATAAACCAACTACAGCTACTCGCAACAGTATGGAGGTATATTAGAAACATAATATTAAATGAAATTGTTTAAAATAAATATATGTGATATATTTAGAAACAGAAAAATCTGAAAATAAACAGGAAAAAGATTAACAAAAATTCAGGGAGATTATCTCTTGAGGCTGGGAATGATTTAAAATAAGAGAGGAGCAATAGATAGATGGATTAATAATGGTCTAGTCTGTAAGTTAGGTGGTGGAGTATCTGGTGTTCATTTTATTATTTATATTTCATAACACTATGTTTATGTACATATGTGTGACAGTTTGTTTTACACATGCACACATATTAAATATGCAACATCAAAGGGGAGAAAATTTATTAATAATAATTAATTTTTAACTCTCTGGGTTTAAGAGTGTTGAGGAGCATTCCATAAAGGGGGCAACCATTGAGAGAGAATTTGCAGAGTAAGTAGGCTTTTGTCAGGTTAAGAGGGAGGAACAAGGCATTCTGGGCAGAAGGAAGAGTATTTAATAAAGACAAGAAGTTGCAAAACTGCCTGGAATGTGTGGAAAAGCCAAGCATTCATGGATGGCCATGGGGTAAGCTAGGAATTAATAATAAAAAGTTTGGAAAATTCACTAGGGTCGGAATTTGATGCAAACTTTTCAGGCTAAAGAAATTGGATTGTATTGAATAAGCATAGGAACATTAGCTTAAATTTAAATCGTTTGTACTTTCATATTCAGATGTAAGAAGGAAACCTGGGAAAATTATTGTGATGATTAATTTTATGTGTCAACTTAATTGGGCCATGGAGTGCCCAGATATTTGGTCAAACATTATTCTGGGTATTCCTTTGATAGTGTTTCTGGATGAGATCAACATTTGAATTAACAGACTGAGTAAAGCAGATTGCTCTCCTTAATATGGTGGACCTCATCCAATCAATTGAAAGCCTGAATAGAACAAAAAGGCTGAACCTCCCTTAAGTAAGAAAGAATTCCTCCTGCCTGACTACCTTCAAACTGAGACCTTGGCTTTTCCCTGCCTTCACACTTGACCTGGCACATCAGATCTTCCTATGTCTTGGGCCTGCCAGCCTTCAGACTGGATCCACACCATTGATGCTCCTGGATGTTCAACTTGTGACTCTCTGAAGATCTTGAATCTTATCAGCTTGCCAGTCTCCACAATCACAAGCCAATTCCTTACAATAAATCTTACCCACATGCACGTGCTGTCTCTGTATGTATATTCTATTCTCTGTCTCTGTATGTTTGTTTCTCTGAGAACCATGGCTAATACAATTATTAAAGTCATCTGTTTGATGCTATTGGAGAACTAATATCTAGTGAAGATTTACTGGATTAGAATGGGTGAAAGGAAGAGGACCAGAAAGTTTAATCCAGATTTGGGCATTTCTTGACATTGATGGAAGGGGTAATTGAGAGGGCAAGAGGCTGAGGGGATATTGAGGGTTTTGAAAAACTACAGTGATAAAAATCGATGTCCAGGGCTTATCAAGGGTAGACAAGATCTCTGGTGAACCCTCCACACTTTAGTTTGGGAATCTAACGTTCTGCAATCTAGAAATAAAGGTCAATCAGAATAGGTTTTTCATAGCCTGTAGCTCATATGTGAATGTGTAGACCTATGAGATTAGATAAAGGTGATCGTAGATTATAGGTGCCAGTAGGCACCTGGAGGAGGCACACCAATTCTCCATGGAAGAAGTAATACTATCCTAATTCTCAAAGTTACTTCTACAAATATTTTACAATAAATGTTCGACATACAAACAAAAATTATCAGATCACAAAGAGAAAAGAGGGCAGGAACAAAAAAACCAAAAGAAACAACAGAAAATAGATAGCAAAAAACAATAGACATTAAACAGAAAACAATCATTGAAACAGAAAAGGGAAGAGTCATTGGACACCTCATCTACACTTAAAATAGTGGTATTTACTGCATTCAGTGAAGTACATCAAGGACTTCAAGTAGTAGAATTTAAGTAGAAAACTGGAAAATGTAAATAAATAAATAAATAGAAATCCTAGACTTGACAAATTCAATAACCAAATCAAGAATCAAATCAGTTGATTAAACAATAGACTGGATAAAGGGAGAGGAATTAAGTCAGAAGAAAATATACTTAATGAAGCTGGGGTGAGGGGGGAGAGGGGTGTAAAATTTAGAAGAAAAATATGAGTCATAGGGGATACAAGGAAAGGGTCTAATATTTGTTGTTCAGAGTACCAGAAAGAGAAAAAAGGGAGAAGAGGGCAAAAGAAACAATAAGTGAAAATATAACGTGTGAACATTTTCCTAAACCGTGAAAGATTCAGGAACTTCTACAAACCCCAAGCAGTGAAATTATAAAGAAAACCTAACCTAGGAACACGACACCTTCCGCCACGCTGCGGCATAACCAATTACCACAAACGTTAACAGCTTAAAATAGCAGCCGTTTGCTACCTCTCAGTTCTGTAGGTCTGAGGTCCAGCACTGCTTACTCGGGTTCTCAGGGCATCACGAGACTGAAATCTGGGTGTCAGCTGGGCTGAGTTTTTATCTGAGGGCCCTGAGGGAAGTATTCTTTTATATTGCTTTTCTTGTGGTTGTAGGACTGAAGTTTTATTTCCTTGCCGACTCTCAGTCTGGATCTCTCTAGAGGCCCCCTCCATTTTCAATCAAGCAATGGGGCATCAAACCTTCCTGGTGCTTCAACTCTCTGACATCCTGTCCTGCTATGAGGTGGAGACCCCTCTCTGCTTTGAAAAGTTTCCTGTGATTAGATCAGGCTCATCTGGATGAACTTCCTACGTAGAGATCAACTAATGAGACCTTAATTACATTTGCAAAATCCCTTATGGGAGTATCTAGTTTAGTGTTTAACTGAATAACTGAGAGAGGTGTGTGTATACCAGGGATCAGGAATTGTGGGAGTCATCTTAGGATTCTGCTTGCCACATAGGCTAAAATTGTTGAGAGAGAGAAAAAAAGAAAGACAAAGAGAAAGTATTAAAAGCAGACAAAAAATCAAATTATCTTCAAAAAACAGCTCAACATAGAATTCTACACTATGTGAAAATATCTCTTGGGAACTAATTGAAATAAAGGTAATTTCATACAAGTAAAAACTGAGAAAATTCATTACCATCAGATATGTAATATAAAAATACTACATGGTCTTTTCCAGGCAGAAGGAACATTACCATAGATGAAAGTTCAGAAATTCAGGCAGGAATGAAATAAAACAGGTAAATCTGAATGAATATTGAATAAATAAACAGTGATAAAATATCTTGAGTGTTAAACACTCACTGAATTGAAATACATGGAAATAATGTCAAATAATTTAAAAGGAGGCAAATTGAGTTAAACTGTTTTAATGTCCCTTGCATTATCTGAGAAGAAAGTACCAATTAATATTAGATTTTGATAAGTCAAGGATGCAGGTTGTAATTGCAAAGGTAAACATTAAAAGAAATTGTAAAAAGTGCATACCAAGCTAACATTTGAAAAAATGGAATAAAAAACAATACAAAAGATTACAAGAAAAAAGAGAAACTTAAGACAGGTGGGACAAAAAGAAAGCAAATAATATGATGTTAGATTTAAACTTAAAGATATCTGTGATCATATTGCATAGAGATTGGTTAAAGGGGCCTTCAAGGACAAACTTTATCAGACTGGATTTTTGAAATCCCCATATATGCTACTTACATGAGATATATCTAACATATAAGGTTACAGAAAATTTGAAAGCAATTTGAGAAAAAAATGTACCATGTAAACAACAAACAAAAGAAAGCTGGTGCAACTATATTAACGTCAAGTGAAGCACAATTTAAAAAACAAAGAAGACACATCACAGTAATAAAATAATAATCAAATTACCAGGAAATATAAAAATTCTAAATCTGTGTTCAGCTAATGACGTATGCTCAAAATTTATCAAGTAAAAATTAACAAAACTACAAAGAGAAATGAACAAATTCACAATAGCACTGAGGGAGATTTTTAATAGACCTCTCTCAGTAGACAAGTAAATAAGTAAGTAAAAATAGATTGTATGAACAATATGTTTAGTCTAGCAATACATTTAAAGGAGAGGAATTTAGAATGGATTTTAACAATTGATGTATTTTACTACATTAACAGAATAAAGAAGAAAAATCAGATTTATCTCAATAGACTAAGAAAAAGTGGTACAATTCAAAATTATTTATGATTAAAAACTCTTCACAAATTAGGAATAGATGGGGCTTTTATACACCTTATGAAAGGTGTCTACATGGGGCTGGCCTGGTGGTGTAATGGTTAAGTTCACGTGGACTTAGTGGACTTAAGTCCATAGTGGACTATGGTGGCCTGGTGTTTGCAGGTTTGGATCCTGGGTGCAGACTTACACACAGCTCACCAAGCCGTGCTGTGGTGGTGTCCCACATGCAAAATAGAGCTAACAGATGTTAGCTCAGGACCAATATTCCTCACCAAAAAAAAAGTGTCTACAAAAACCATAGAGTACATATCATACTAATGAAATTTTTAAAGTGTTCCTTTAGAGGTCGGAATCAAGTCAAGGGTACCTGCTTACCCTTTACATTCAACATGACACTGGAGGCCCTTGGCAAGTCATTAAAACAATTAAAAAAAAACCAAAACTACAGGTTATAGGCATTGGAAAGAAGAAATAAAACTATCATTATTTCATGGTTATGTACATAGAAGATCAAAAGAATATTCAGATATAATATTAGAATTAATAAGTGAGTTCACCGTAAACAATTAGATGCACTCATGCTAAATATAGTGGATTCCTTATTTGGGACACTGAAAGCAGCAATATGTGTTCCTCCATTATTACCCACTATTCTTTGGATGTCATAAGTGAGACTGACTTTTAAAAATTGCCCTTTTTCTGATTATAAAATAATATACATTTTTAGAGAGAAAAGATTAGCATCCATACATTTTCTCAAACCCTCAGATGCTTCATTTAAAATATTTTTTGGATAATAATTATATGAATTAAACTCTTTTTACTTTAATCATGAAAAAGATTTTAGTCAAACCAGTTAAGAAATTAGTTTAATATCTGATGGTTGACAATAAGAACAGATGTTAAAATTGATATATTTGGCTACTTTTGATTTTTCATTTCTTTTTTTAAATCTTAAAATTCCTATTCCTCTTACCTTTTATGTTTTCTAATAAATTTGACAGAAACAGGGACCATAAAAAAAGTGAGCTCAGCAAATTTGCTGGATATAAGGTTTATGTATAAACTGCAAGTCCATATAACAGGAAATGAAATTTTTACAAAAAGAAGCTCTTTGTACTAGACACAGAAAATTGCAAATAACTAAGAATACCTAAGAAATTTCATGTAAAATTTCTAAATAAAAAAGTTAAAACAGAATTGAGAGATATTAATGCAGACTTGAATAATTGGCAGGCTATGCCCTGCTCATGGTTTGTATGACTCAATCATTACAATTAAAGATGTTAATTCTCCCCAAACTGAGCTATACCTTCAAAGCAATCCCAGTTATAGAAATTTCAACATTGGCAAGCATTCTCTAAAGTGAAAATTTCCAGAAGAGCTAAGGCATTCTTGAAAAAGGGAAACAAAGTGGAAAAACTTTCATTATTGGCAACATAACATTTTAAAAGTCTGGTAATTAGACAATGTGCTATTTATGCAAAGACAGACTAAAAGAATGGAATAGAGTGAGCCTTAAAATGTCCCCGTGGATATCTGGACCCTGGATTTATGAAAATTATGCTAGTATAGGGCAGTGGGGAAAGGAAATCGTGTTGGAGCAATTGGCTATACAGGTGTAAAAAAATTAAAACTTGACCCTATGTCACACCATCCCCCAGACGAATTGTTTCCAGGGTGAAAAATGATAAATTTCCCAGAGTACACATAATGACCTTGAGACAGGTAAGAACTAATATAACACTTTATAAAAAAGACTAACCACAAAAAGTTTTATAAATTGGACTAGGATTGAAACAAGTACTTCTGTGTCTCAGAAGATACCATTTAGAAATTGAAAAAGTTAAGCCACAATGTGGGAAATTACATTTGAAACACATATTAAGAACTTCTAAAATTAATGAGAGAAAGCCAAAAATTACAAAAGAAAACTAATGGCAAGAACTTTAAATAAGCATAAAAGAGTATATCCAAGTGATGAATAAACATAAGAAAAGGCATTAAACCTCATTAGCAATCAAGGAAATGCAAATTAAAACCACACTGTGCAACTACCATAAGCCCACCAAAATGGTTCCGATTTAATAAGGACACTGTGTAGTTTTAGTGAGTAAGTGGAGAAACAAGAACTCTCACACACTGCCGATGGAAGAGTAAATTGTACAGGTACATGGGAAGGGAGTACAGAACACGTGAGAAGTTTGAAAGCCCAAATCCCCTTGAACCATTCTTGCAAAGTGAAGAAGCAATATACCTTTTCCCCCCTTGAAGATTTCAGCTATGGCTGTTGTCTCACAAGAGGATGCCAATTTTCCTTAAAACCAATCTTCATTTCTTCCAGGTTCAGGAGAGTTAAATCCCAGCACAGACAAAGGCAAAGTACCCATAATTGTATGGGAAAATCTAGCCGATATACCAAAAGACATGTGGGACTTCAGCAATTCCTATTGGTAGGAGTGTGGAGAGTGTTATGGGTTGAATTGTGTCCCCCGCCAAAAGATACATTGAAGTCCTAACCCTCAGCACCTAAGAATGTGACTTTATTCAGAAATAGTCTTTACACCAGTAATCAAGTTAAAATGAGGTCATTAGGGTAGGTCCTAATCCAATATGACTGGTTTCCTTATAAAAAGAGGAGATTTGTACACAGAAGCAGACATGCATAGAGGAAAGATGATGTGATGACACACAAGGAGAAAATGCCCATATTATGGGTGTGATGCATCTAAAACCCAAGGAATACCAAGAATTGCAGGCAAATACCAGGCGCTAGAAGAGACAAGGGAGGACTACCCTCTAGAGGCATCAGAAAGTATGGCTCTGTCAACACCTTGATTCTGAGCTTTTAGCTGGCAGACTGGAAGACAATAAATTTCTGTTGTTTTAGTCCCCCCTGTTTTTTGTGGCCTTTCTACAACAGCCCTAGGAAACTAATACAGGCAGTGTACATGGGGTGGATTCTATGGGCATTAGATGAGGGAAATTGAAATATAAGATTAGATGGAGTCAAATTCATGGGTGCACTCACTTGGGATTCAAGATTTAACACAGTGGCTTGTGCATTTGGGAGTGGTATTAATAATCCACTAAACTAGTTAATTCATGCCCAGACTCATTGGTGGCCTTATAGTTAATGAGGGTGAAATGCCAGAGTTTCTCTGGAATGTTGTAAAAGGAGTCTGAATGCTTTTAGAATGAATTATGAGCAAATTGCTCAACTATTCCCTCATCACACTCTTCAGTAGGGCCCAGAGGATATGCTCTTTGCCAAGATATGAAATGTAATCGTTAAGGGGCCTTGACGTGTTCTGTGGTGGCTGTCATGGGAAGCCAGGGTTGACTGTGATAGATTCCTTGACCTTATGGAAATAATGAAACCCATAGGGATAGAATTAGATAGGGGCACAATTATCAAAACAAGCCAGGAGTAGGATAATAAATAGACTATTTTGACCTGTTGGGATTTTTTTGGCAATGGCAAATTAATCATGAGATCTCTAATAAAGAATAGATAGTACTTAACATACATAGGTGGTATGTTAATTATCTTTTGCTGAATAGCAAATTATCCCAACATTTAGCAGCTTAAAACAATGCATATTTATTAACTCACAATTTCTGAGAATCAGGAATTGAAGTACAGCTTTAGCTGAGCAGTTCTGATTTCAGAGTTTCTCCTGAGGTTGCAGTAAATGTGTCAGCCAGGGCTTCATTCATCTGAAAGCTTGACTGGGGCTGGAGAATCCACTCACATGCTGTTGGCAGGTCTATGTTCCTTGCTGACTGTTGGCAGGAGGCCTCAGTCCTTGCCACAAGGAACTCTCCACAGGGCTGCTTGAGTTTCTACATGACACGGCAGCTGACTTCCCCCAAGAAGAGTGATCCAAGAAAATGAGCAAGGAAGAAACTGAAATCCCTTTATGATCTAGTCACAGAAGTTATGCAGTATCATTTCTGCCACATTCTTTTAATTAGAAGTTGAGTCACCAGATACAGCTCACACCTAAGGGGTGGAGAATTAGGCTTCACTTCTTAATGGGAGTCCTTATACATTTATTTGCTAGGCAGATACCTAACTTGAATCACCATAGTGGAAATTCAAAGATTTTTGCTGAGTTTTGTACATATATTTGTTCACAGACTTGAGGCCTTTCAAATGGTTGGGAGGTCAGAATCCTTTGAATAAGGACCCTGGAACATAGCCAAAAGCATATACTGTGACTTTTTCCTCAAGTCTTTTCCATTTACTAGTGTGACTGTGCACTGGAGAGAGGGAAATGCCTAGACTTTCTGGAAGATATTAGGTACTGGTTCTGAACTACTGCTAATCCCTAGAAACACAAAATGCCATCATGGTCTAGTGTTCAAAGTGCCAGCAGAGGAAGTCTAGCGATGCTAGACATTGTGTTCCAATTCTACCTCATAGTAGGAGGCTGATGGGTCAGTAGACAGCTGGGTCATGCATTTTTTAATTGTGGAGGTTGGTATTTTCATTCAGATGAATGACAAGAATAGATAGCGACAGGCAAAAATATTAGACTCTGCTAGATACTGCCTGATTGTCTCTCCAGATCCACACTTTACCCTGTCTCACCCTGCTTTGTGCCTGGGAAGGCTCAACTTTAGAGACTGCTTCAACAGGGTACCTTGTCCTAGCATCCCAATTAGGTTTAGCCAATGGTAAGCACTGGTAGAAAATTGGAGAGTGGGAGGAGAGTGAAGTTTAGATATTTATTCCCCTGAATCCATGTTTATTCTTCCTTTTCCTCCTCTCTCCTCAGATAGGCAGTGGCTACCTTTCTCTATTGAAAGCCATGGCGACTATAGTGACAGCTCTCTCCCTGAGTAACTATGGTAACTATTTTCTTTGGATAATTATTTCCATTGGTATATGTTGAATTTGAAATGTGACTACATCAAGCAGGTAGTTGGATATATGGCTTTGAATCTCAGTTGTGATATAAGGATTATAGAAAAAGATATGAGCATCCTCAGTTTAATGATGATAGCTAAAGTCATGCTGGGTGATAGATTTACTCAAAGAAAGTGTACACAATGATAAAAGAAGGCTGATGAGTTTTCCTAGGGGGGAAAACTCATGGGGTGTAAATGATAGCCTCGGGAAGAAGGACTTGCAAAGGAGATGAAAAAAGACATGGCCAGAGTAGAACAAGAAGAACTGGTGTCAATAGATGCCAAAGAACATTTCTAAACTAACATTATAAAATGATGTGGGATCAAGTAAGATAAGAACTGAAAGATATTCAATGAACTTAGAAGTAAGGAAGAACTAGTGAACTTGGATTTTTATGGATTAGTGGTGGTAGAATACAGATTCCAATAGTTTGGGGTCAGGAGCAAATAGATAGTGAAGAAGTGAAAACTGGGAATGTTTATTTCATGAATCTAGTTTGTGAAGGGGAGGAGGAAAGAGAATTGGAAGGGGATTTACTGGCCATGGGGGGAAGATGAAGAATATGTGGGTGAGGAAAAATAATTTTCCCTTTACTCTTCTAGATTCCTGGCTGAGAGCCCTGTGTAATAAAAGACAGATTGCTAAAAGAAAAATAAAGTCTAACAACATGTTTACACCCTGTATACATGGGAGATACCCAGGAAAAATGGAGTAACCCCCCAAATGGCCCAAGCTGCTACCTTAAATACCATCTCCAGCTAAAGACAAAAGAAAATGTTGCAGGGCAGGGGAGTCAGTTGTGGGAGGCTATCAGGAAAAACACAGTAAGCAAGGGTAAGGTTGTTACGCAGGTCTAAATCATTGCCTTCTCCATCTCCAAGAGTTTCTAGAGATTTAGTCATCCTTCTCTTCCTGATGCAGAGAGGGAGACACCCTTACAAATGGAGATTTCCCTTATAAATGTCAATGTCACTTACAAAAGGGCAACTTCTCAGTTTTCAGAGCTTTTCCCATGTCTGCTATTTCTTAAAAATAATCAGCCTAAAATAAGCTTTATGCCAACTTGGCATATTTTGGGGTGGCAAATTCTACTCTCCTCCAAATACATATGTCTAAAAGATGGATGAAAAGAAGAAACAGAGAACAAGTTCTGAGACAGGGAGCTGTTAATTGACTTTCCTATCTTCCACTGTGAAGAAAGATGCATCTTAGATTCTGTTTGGATCTTTGATTCACAGTGCATATATTAAGTGACTGTTGTTTTTTGTAGGCCATTGGTCTATATTTTGACTTTCAACTTCCTTCCGTGTTCTTTACTATCCCTTTATTACCTAGGCCTTCAGGCTTGCTTGATAAGTCTATGCTAATCAGTTTAATGATGTATTTGTTATCTCTATATTTTTTGTGAAGTAGTCCTAAATTCCCATTCGAAGCCAGAAGAGGTGGGAGAGGAGAGAGATTCTATAACCCTTCTGCAAATTCTATCACTTACCACTGTGGAAACCAATATCTCCTTTTCTCACCTGAACTTTAAGTGATACCTGTAATCCAATTATTCATTACAACAGAAACCATGAACCTGTGGTGTTAAAGAGAAAATTCTTCTGACACTTGGTAAAATGGTAAGAAGGACTTTGTTCAAGACTATTGCAATAGGGGTCAACTCCACTGCAATAGGGAAGAGAGATTGTGCTCAACTTCAAATACAGCAAAGACAACTGGAGATTTATGGCCAAGAGCAGAGTAAGGGGGTCGGCGGATGGAAAATTACCAAGAGAAGACTTCAAGTGTAGGAGGCTTCTTGCTAAACTGATAAAAGTTTCTAGAGATAAAGTCATCCCCCTTCTTCCTGGTACAGAGAGGGAGATACCTTTACAAATGGAGATTTCCCTTACAAATGTAAATGTCTGGTAAATGGAACTTTGATAAGAATGGGCCCAGCAAAGACCCTCGCAGTCTATCTATACCCAGAGTTATCCACAGTGATGGCCCACCGGGACAGGCCTTCCATCCCAAATCCCTTTAGACAGTTAGTGGGGGGGGGAGTCAAAGCCTCCTTCAGTGAAAATAATCAGAGTAAAGAGACACATCTTGAGGTGGCCAATTCTGATCCCCCACACTACTTACTCATATATTCAAACATTTATGTACCTCAGTGTAAGCAAACCAGTTAATAAAAAATATTGAGGACTCTTTACAGAGAACTCCACAAAATCTGCCAACTTTTTATATTTTCCAAGTTGAAAAAAAAAAATCCCCTCTGGTACTTTCCACTTCTTTTTGTCACAGAGACTACATTGCATTTTGCAGAATTAAACCAGATGGCTGGTAAAAGGAATTTATCACTGAGTTTAACTAGTGCATTTCATAAAAGTCTTTCAATCTATTCATGGAGATTTTATGTTTCTTCTCCAGTATTCCTTCTCCAGACCCTTATGCAAATTAGCACAGGCCCTGAAGCCCAAAGTTTGAAAAAAGTTAGGCCAGACTTGAAAAGCACCGTGCTATAGAGAGAGAAGAGGCGTCAAGTGAAGTCATAGCACTAATTTACACTCATGCCTTCAACTGGCATTAACTGTACCGGCTCACATTCTGGTCATGATTATGCACGGAAGTAGTTAGAGCAGGTGGTAGACTGAGAGAGGATTAAAAAATAATCTTATCTGAATAACTAGCTTAAAGCCTTCTTATGCTTGATTGTCATTGCTTTTTCATGTAAATAGATAATTTAGGTGGTTAGCCTCTTTAGCTAGTTCCCCAGACCTGGGCTTTTCTCTCCATTGATAGTCACTGACTTTTTCTCTTCCTCCATTTTCTTGGAATTAATATTTATAGCCCTGATGGTATGAGTGCTCTGATGAGATTCAGCTATTTTCAGTCTTCATTTTGTTACAGGGTGCAGCTTCAGAGGGTGAGGAGTTGATCAGGTTAGGGTTTCATCTACCAGGAATTTCTATGCATAGACTTTAATAATAGGATGTGAGAAGGATATTAATAATGAAATACATTGTCTCTTTGTATTTAAGGATGATACTGTGACTGATATTGTGATCCCAGTTTTCTGGGTGTGGCTAAAAACCCTGAGCCTTTTGTAGCCGCTTTTTCTATGTTGTTAGAATGTTAAAGAGAGCCCTTTGGTCTGCAGCTGCTGATAACAATTCACTAAGCCTGATGCAGCTTGGAAACTACTTCCCATTTCTTTTTCAGAAATTAATTCAGAAGGCTTTTAGAATGAGCATATGTCAGCAGAGCACACATGGTAATAAGGTATCAGTGAGAAGCCTCTGGTGGTAACTAACAGAATATGACTCAGGCTAGATAAAAATAAATTTATTATCAGGACACTAGAAATAATTTTTTTTAAGTCTGAAATACCTATATAGTGATGAGGACAACCCAGATTGAAAGTCAGGAACTGATAACTAGTCTCTTCCACGTTGATATTGGAATGACAGATGAATGGCCTGCTGTCTTTTTACCATGATGCTTGAGATTCAAATTCTAGGGAGGGAGAGAATTTGATTGGCCTGTCTGGAGTCACAGTGAATGACAGCTCCACCAGAATGCCTTGGAATTGTGAAGGGTGGAAACTCAGGGTTAATTGACTTTGAAAGAAAATAGAAGGTTATTGGTCTTATTACACTACTGTTACTGGTCCTTGGATAATATGGTCAATTATTTAAGATTTGTTTTCAGATTCTGGTTTTCAAGGGCTTTCCAAAACACATCAGGCATTGGACCTACTCCCACCAAAAATACTACTACATCTGGAAGAGAGCACTATCCCACATGGGTATGGGAGTAAAATCCATTTAAGAAATGATATAGAGAACAGCATTTCCATTCTAAATGGATTGTTGCCAATTTGGGATAAATATATGATATGAGAAAACTAAAAGTGGTTTTGAGGGCCTCTACTAAACAATAACATTCTCAAATATTGTGATACTTAATATATATCATATTGAAAATGCTTAAACATTTGTGGGAAAATAAACTATTTAT
Organism: Tapirus indicus; assembly: GCA_031878705.1. NCBI lineage: Eukaryota > Metazoa > Chordata > Mammalia > Perissodactyla > Tapiridae > Tapirus > Tapirus indicus. The sequence goes on from CM062918.1 coordinate 8,774,033, forward strand.
TTGATTTATAAAATTTTTACATACAAAGCTGTATGGATTTTGACATTTCCCATTTACAATTGGGAAGTGCTACACCATGGGCATTTGTGCCATTGCTGTCATGAAAATGGCATATCTTTCCACTGTGACTCATTGTAGTTTTCAGTGATGAGAACATATGTAGTGTTATGCTGCTGAATTAAAAAGAGTTTTTCTTCTTATTTTTATATATACCAAATGTCCATAAAGAATCTTCTTAAATGCTCTGATAAATACACCAGTGAGAATAATAACAATAATGACTAACACATTCAATGTTGGGTGTGCCAAAACTTTAAAAGTATTATCTCATTTAATCTTCACAGCAATCAAATGAAGTAAATCAGGTTTCTCAACCTCAGAACTATTGACATTCTGGACCAGATAATTCTTCATTGGGTTGGGGGGGAGGGGGGCTATCTGGTGCATTAAAATGTTTAACAATATCCATGGCCTCTACTCACTAGACACCATAGATGCTAGTGGCACATCCTCCCCCAAGTTGTGACAACAATAAAAGTCTCCAGACCTTACCAAATATGCCATGTGAGAACCACTGAAATAAATACCAATGTAGTCTGCCCCAAGAAAAATCTGTAGATCAAGAAAAGCTTACTTCATTAAATTTACTGCAGCAAGAAAGAATATCATTTTGATAATAGTATCCCAATAGATACAAGTTTAGGTGAATTTATTTTCAGAATTTTCTTGCTTAGGCTCAAGAAGTTAAGGTGAGCCTTTTAAAGTAGAGAATTGATTAGGGCTGGGTAAAGTTCACGTAAAACAGTTCAGGACTGGAGGACACAAGAAGGAGAAGGTGTTAAGATGAGTCTTGATAAACATATCATTTTATTAACAAGAGAGCTGTTTCCTGAGATGAGCAAACAGTTTTCCCAGGTATATTGATTTTCAATAATTTCCTATCATAAACAGTAAAGTTATATATAGGTTTGAAGTCTCATCTTCCTGGGCAAGAATTTCCTGGTGCAAATCATTAACTTATATTGGTGTAGGTAAGTCTCAGTTTTTAGTACCACTAGTTTAGTTATGTTGATACAAATGATCTCAATTTGCAGACCTTCATTTTAATCCTTTTCTAGCCTGAGCTGGAGGATAGATAATTACTGTGTGGGACAGGATTAATCCAGATCAGTACTGCTGTTTGAGGCAGTTGTTTTAATCTCCATTATCAAGTTTTTCCATTCTCTCTTTTCTTCACTCTGTCTCAATGGTTATTTGATGGAACAACTTCTGTGCCACATTTTGATCACCATAACTATTATGGACTAAATGTCTGTGTCCCCCCACAATTCCTATGTTGAAACCCCAACACCCCCTAATGTGATGGTATTAGCTGGTGGGGACTTTGGGTGATAATTAAATTTAGATTAAATTGTGAGCGTGGGAACCTCATGATGGGATTAGCGAATCTGCCAGCACCTTCATCTTGGACTACTCAGTCTCCAGAAAAGAGAAATAAATATTGCTGTTTAAGCTACCCAGTCTAAGATATTTTGTTATAGCAGCCTGAGCTAAGACAGTAACATTGACAAATTCTAAGAAAAGGATTGTGACTATAGTTTGTTGTGTGCTTTCAATTAGCAGACTAACATGCCCAAATTAATCCAAGACAATGGATCCAATTCCCAATTGAACAGTCTAGAGGGAAGTAGTTTAGAGATATTAGCCACTTTACCTATTTCCTTGATTTCTTTATTGGTTTTCTGGATCTTTTTAGTACTATTAAAGATACTAGAATGTCTCGAGGGATTAGATTCAACATTCTTTGCCTAAGACCACACATATTTTACCTTGAAAGAACAATATTATATTTAGGACTTCTCTCTTTTGATACTTGACCTGTCCAATCTCATGAATTTCAAGGGCAAGAAAACTTATGGTCTTTGTGGCGTTGTCTATATTCCACGGAATTCTCACATAGGATTTCCCCCCCTCAATTTACAGGCCTATTATAAGCATTAAAGGGGGAGGACAGAAGAAATTGACACCAAGTTCCTTTTCAGTGGTTGTGATTTTTTGGTTTCAAATTGAGACTGATTTTTTTCTCTTTCTTCTATTAAGTTATCTTAAGATCTTTTTTGTTAAGAGGGTAAGTTGATAGGCCAAAATGGACTCTAGGTGAAATCAGAAATTGAACTAAATGCACACATCAGTTTACCAAGAAAACAAATTAGTGACCTCCTTGTAGAGTTTAGCCAATAGGCTTTTGTGGAACAAATCTCATACCACTTAATGGGATGAAGGCATCCAATCATCTGATTTCAGCCACAATACATTTACAGGGGTTCTGAATCATATTGTACAGATAGGGTGCTGCTGAAGAGTGGACTGACACCCAAGTGATGAGATTTATAGTACAGAGATTATCAGATGGATCAAGGCAGAACATGATGTTGAACTTAAGTAGTGAGACTTCTTTGTAAAGTCTGTAAAATAAGATGGCTTTCGCATATATAAAAATTTCCTAAGGATACTTTCTAATCTCTATTACTGTGAAAGTCAGTTATAAAGTCTACAAAATCTAAAAGCATGATTTTGATGGAGACATTAACCTCTCTTTTCAGGTGTGACATGATAAGAGATTTTAAAATTTTAGATGCCTGGCCTATTGTGGTGTTTTCACATAAAAATCACTTTTGTGGTAAATCCAATTACATAGGAAATGTACATATTTTTAAAAGGAACTTATGCTAAAGAGAGCTAAGTAGACCTTAAAAGAAAGTAGGTACAAATCCATTATTTGGTTTGATTGTATTCTTTAGCCAATCATAAGAGAATCTGTCTCCAGGACATTAACTAATAAAGAGGCAAGAAAATAGCTATAAAAATAAAAAATGTGCATGCTTGTTGAAACCTGACAATCTGTGCTTCCACTCCTCTCTATCTTATTCTGTAGGTCTGTGGTGGAAGTTATCTCTTTGCCAAAGGTCATCTGCTTCTGATTCCTACTTCAGCTTAAGATGTCTAATTGAGGTACTCTTTCAGTGATCTGAGGATGGCTTATGTCTCCTCTATTGAGAATCAAGGACCCAAGGAACAAATTTCTGGAGTTTTCCTGATATTCTAATTGTTAACATTATCTGATACAGTCCTTTCAACTGTGGTTCAAGAGCTGCCTTTATCTGGTATCTCTTCTAGGAGACTATATCTTTAAGACTTAGGTCACATAAGAGTTTGGGATGATTTTGAAGAAAGGCTGATGATCAGATATGGTTTATATCATAATGCCAACACACGAACGTGATATCTGATGCCAATGTATGCAATTTATTGCCTTGCAGTATTCAGTCATGTCTGCTTCCTGGGTTGCCATATTACTTAACCATGAGGAGGAAGTCAATGAATCCCAGGGTATGTTGAGCTTGTTCTCATTAAAGCCAATGGCATTCCTTTTTGCCATGGAAGTTTGAGTGTCTCTGAGTGTTGATAAATTTAGTCTGAGAATTCTATTGTTCCTTCATCTTTCCCAATGATTGGGGGCAATATGGAGGTCAACTTTCTGAATTAGTGGCAAGTCATTACAAAGCTATTTAATGATCATCTCTCTGAGACAGAGAGGTTATATAGTAATGGAATATTTTAACGATGATATTGTAGTCCCATTAACAATACAATTAAAATTTGAAATGCCTTCTTCAATATTTAGAGATATTTCTTCTCATTAGTTTAAGGGCAAAGTTAGAAATTTGGTTCTGGATTCCTCCTCAGAGTATTTATATTGTTTCCTCCACAATATATGTTGTCTCATATATATGTATTAAAATTAACATCATATATAATATTGTGAAGAAAAATAAAGATATCTATGTATACACATTCTCACACACACATATGTAATATTATATATGTTTCTTAGTCACATAGTTAGCTAGCATGGGCTAATCATTTTGTCAATGTCTTTTCAGCTGACTGTATTTATAGGTGTCTTTTTCTCCTAATGATATGGGAGCATCTATTTATTTTATTTGCCAAGCCATTACTGTTTTCTGGATCTTAATCTGCTTTTGTTTCAAAATTTTCAGTGTGGTTTTTTGATGAGGCAATTTCTCATTCCAGTCTTTGATTGAATACTAAATTGTTTCATTTTAGCTTCAGACAATTCACGGAAAGTGAGAAGAGAACTAGGATCACATGTGCTTAAGGATGTATCCCTGAATTCTGTCTATATGTGTTCAATAATTTGTTTTGATTAATTTAATTCTCCACTGGAATTATCCTCTGTTTCCCTCGTACAACTGTATCAGAATATAGCACAATCATAGGAATATCTTTGGGATTAGCCTCCAAAAGACCTCGCCTAACATCTATAGCTTCTCTAAACCCCTCTGGTTTCTTTCATACGTGGGGTCTTTGAGATCATGCTCAGGATCTCCCCAATCTGCCTTTATGTGGTACATATAAACTGAGTCATGTTCAGCTCTCCCTTTCACTCTCAACATTTCCTAGTTGGAGTAATAAAATACATGTTCATTGTCTCTCCCTCTCATGTAAATAGTTCCCAGTCTACTGTCTGGTTCTCCTTATCTTTGTCATACCAACTCAGATCTAAGCCACCAACATCTTTTGTGCAGTTCACTGAACAAACTGCTATTTGTTACTTTACTGCTCCTGCCACCTCCCCCGCTAAAGTGTGCTCCATTCCACTCCACATTAAGGAATACCTCATCTAAAGAATTTTTTTCTCATCCAAAGAATTTTTTTCAGATTACAAGTCTGGTTAAGGACCTACCTGTGTCCTTTGGTTTATGTGAAAAACCTCCCCCTGTGCTCTGTGCTGGCGTTATCTGGACTGACATTTTTTTCCTTTTGTCAACGTATGGTGCTCTCTTCTGTAATAGGCTATTTTCACATTCTCTCCCTTTTCCTCTTGCTGTGATTAACATCTCGTCCATCAGATCTAAGATCAAGGGTCACTCCCATGGGGAAATTTCCTCTTACTAGCTGTGATTGGCTGAAAATAGTCCCCCAAATATGTCCACATCCTAATCTCCAGAACCTGCAAATGTTACCTTATATGACAAAAGGAACTTTGTAAATATGAATAAATTGAAGATCATGGAGTGGGGAGATTATCCCGAATTATCCACGTGAGTCTGATATAATAAAATGGTCCTTCTAAGAGGAACAAAGGAGGAGTCAGTGTCCTGGGGAAGGTGATGTGATGACAGAAGCAGAGACTGAAGTAACTGCCTTTGAAGACTGAGGAAGGAGCCATATCCAAGGCAGAGAGAAGGCCTCAGGAATCTAAAAAAGGCAAGGAAATGAATTCTCCCCTTAGAGCCTCTAGCAGGCAACAACCCTGCCGAAACTTTGAAACTGACTTTGGACTTTTGACCTGCAGAACTATAAGAGAATAAACTTTTGTTTTCTTAAGGCACTAAATTTGAGGTAATTTGTTATAGCAGCAATACACCTCCATACATTAGATCTTATTATTAGAAGTACTAATAGCATCACCTGATTCTCCTTTGTAACTGTGGAAGATCAGAATTTGCCACCCCAAAATGTATCTTTTGGGCTTATTTTTAAGAACAAAAGACTCAGAAAGACACTTTGACCTTTGTCCTAACTACCTGAAATAATTAAAGATAGAAGGCCTGTTCCAGGTTGCAGCTATCACCATAGGTGACTAGAGTGTCATACAAATTAGGTGTGGTAAACAGGGAGGAATGTAGCAAGGCCCATTTGATCAAAGTCCTCTCCATGTCTCATTGTCTCTGCATGGCATGATAAACATTTGTTTACCGAACATTTGCTTTTCCATTTCCATGTGAATTGCCTTCCTCCCCTTTGAAGTCCCAAACCACTAGCCTCAACATCCTCCTTTGTCTTTAGCTAAGATGGTATTTAAGATGGTGGCTTCAGCCATTTTAGTGAGCTAGTCAGTTTTCCTGAATTTCTCCCATGTATACATGTTATTAAATTTGTTTGACTTCCTCCTGCTATTCTGTCTCATGTCAATTTCATTCTTAGACCAGCCAGAAGAACTTAGAAGGTAGAGGGATAGTTCTTCCTCCCCAACATAACACTCACAACATCAGCACTTTTACATTTGATTGTTTAAGTATTTATTTTTAAATACTATTTCATAAACTATAAACTATAAGGTCCAAGATGATAGGACTTTTAAAAACTTGCTTTTGTGTCTTCAGTGTCCAGTAAAATTCCTGGGATACAGCAGACATACAATAAATATTTTTGTTGTGAATGGATAAATTAATAAATTTTGCTTTTTAGAAATTTCTTTAATGTATAAAGGTGATGGGAAGTCTCATAATAACATTGTGTCTCATTTATTCTACATCTTTTTCTTCTGCTTTTTAAGCAATGGTTGCTTCCCTATAGACAGATATAGAAGTACAACTATTTCCATCCATCAGAACTGTTCTCCTCCTTCCCTCCACCTTCAGTTTATAACCAAGTTTATGAAAACCTTCCTACCATATGAAGATTTCTGTTGGTTATTCCTGAATCATATATTTCAGGACCATTGATAAATCTTTGATATGCATAAAACTGCTCTCTATTTTTCAATGATTAAAAAAGAGATTAGAAGTATTAACTATATGGAAGATATTTTTTTAAAAATTCCTGTCACACACCATTGACCAGGCTATTTAACTCATATATTTAATATATTTCCTTTGAATGGAGTTCTCAAACTTTGTCCCCTTGTTAAATTGAGTAACTCCTTGAATGATTCAGAGATTTATCTAGGTTTTAATATATGCCATTCTTTTAAAGAGCAATCTTCACATTTCCCCCCAAAACATATTCCCATCAGTTCACTGGGCGTTATTTCCAAACTCTTTTCCAATTTCTTCCTCATCAACTTGTGATCATGGATTTCTCACAAATAATGTAATAAACTAGTAGACATTTTTAGGTTTGATTATTCCACAGCTGACTGTTGTACTCTTTACATTGTATAAAAATGTGCTGAGAATAGCAAAATCTTTTTTGTAGTGGAAGGGGAACAGAATTTGCCACCCTAGAATATGCCTCTTCAGCATGAGGATTATCTGAGCTGGTTATTTTTAAGAAAGAGTAGACATGGGAGAAGTTCTGAAAACTGAGTAGAGGTCACCTGTTTGTAAGAGACACTTACATCTATAAGTGACATCTCCATTTGTAAGGGTGTATCCCACTTTTGCCAGGAAGAAGAGGATGACCAAATCTCTAGAAACTCTTACCAATAGAGAAGGCCTGATTTAAATCTGCATAACAACCTTACTGTACTTTTCCTTGTAACCTCCCATAACTGGCCTCCCCGACCCCCAACATCTTTTGTCTTTAACTGGAGATGGTATTTAAGGTGGTAGCTTGGGCCATTTGGGGGGAGTTTACTCAGTTTTTCTGGGTATCTCTCACATATATAGCAGGTATATGTGTTATTAAACTTCTGTTTGGTTTTCTTCTGCTAATCTGTCTTTTATTACAGGGTTATCCCAGCCAAGACCCCGGAAGGGTAGAGGGAAAATTATTTTTCTGCCCCTACATAGCTTTTATTGACTTTGAATCTGTGGACCGGAGTTAGCTCAGCAAGGAACTCTCGTTACTTTTAGCAAGACCTCCAGAAACTTCACCTACTGTTAGTAAAGTATAGGTACAGTCTCCTGGGAGATCAGATAGCAATGAACTCTGTCATTTTGGGAATAGTGTTCTGGATCTTTTACTCTTAAATTCTTATTTTATTTTAAAGATTTACAGCCATTTTTTAAATTGAGTGAACTGGATGTTTGTTCCCTGCCATTGAGAATAGAATTATGAGTAAATTCTTATATTGATGGTTTTAATGACATAACATCCTAATTATCATATCTATGCTTTCATGGCTTTTTGTATGAAGTTTTAGTTTTAAATGCAGAGAGAAAAGGAGGCAATGACGAGGACTGGAGGATTACAGTAGAGTTTTCATGCATTAGGGCTGGCTGTGTATTTTCTGTTTGGTAAGGACCCATGCTCCTCTGGAAAATAGGTGTAAGACAGATGGATGTTTCTTCCACATTTATTGCTTTCTGTATCTGCTATTTAATTTCAGAACATATGTACATATGCATCAAATATTTTAATTTCCTCTAATGCTCTTATGTATGTTCTGTATTTAATAGTAATGTTGTGACTTTGCTTTTGTCTATCTTAAATCACGGGTACTTCATGGTTGGTTCAAGAAACTTTAAAGATTTGATCCTTTATCTTCTCTGAAACTTTCATGAGTTTTTCAAGCCAGGGGTGACAATGTGTATCACTGCCTCTCGTATAACCACTTATCAAATTGAATTTCAATTACTTGCTTGTTTATCTGGCTACAGTCTTCTCGGGGCCAACTGTACCTTGAATATCTTTTAGTCTCTCTCCCTTGCCTACTTCCAAGTCATCTCAACAATATACACAGTGACTGCCAATGAGTGGCAAGATCAATTCTTCCAATTTCTGTTTACATCCTTCTTTCTTCCCCATTCTAAGGAGACTGTCTTTGATCAGACAGAGAAAAGATACGTATACTCTGCTAAAGTATACATCAAATTCAGATGTGGTCCATATTAGCAAGCAAGAGATTCACTTGTCTTGAGATATTTTACCTGGAAGAATGAGAGAGACTAACACCCTTTCCATTAACAGACCCAAACAGAACCTACTTTCTGAGAGCTAAGATCCAGTGGGTTGAGTGGGGATATGTAAAATGAAAAAATAATCTCATGGGGAGATAGAGAAAGGGACCAGAGAGATGGCCATTTAAAGTTGACTTGATAGAAAACGTAACAGGCATAGAACAACTTCTATACATCAAGTATCTTTTTAAAAATAACTTAATGATGATACTTTCTTTCTGGTAATGGAATTTTTCATCCCTTCCTTCTAGATATAGCAGACAAAACTAGTAGGTCACACAAAGAAGGCACTCCCTAAATTTATATGAAATAAAAAATTAGTTTTACTTTCAGAAAACTACATACAAATTTGCCTTGTCATAAAATATATACTCCTAAAAGAGTAGTTTGTAAATAAAATATCTGTTAAGTAATTCTTGGTTTAAGAAATCCTATGGAGTTCTTTTATAAGAGAAGATATTCATGCTTTTTCTGTTTTGCAAATAATAACTATTACTGTTCTTTGTGGCTTCCTTTTAAAAATATTCTATGCTTAAAATTCACATAAACTATAGATGGGAGCAGGAAGGTTCCGAACATTTGCTTATGAAAAAGTGCTCATTTTCTAGTTTTCAGAGTGGTATTACTTTACAAAGCCATCTCTTCCAACACACTTAAAATTATGTGCTTGAGTCTAAAAACCTAATTTATACAATTTTATGAAGAGCACATTTTGTGTACAAAGACTAAATATTTTTTGTTAATTTTTTTTGTTTTACTTAATTTGTTTTATTTGTTATAGTCTTATTTGTTAATATTTGTTGTATTTGTTATAATCTTATTTGTTAAAATTTTATTTTAGTAGATATTTTCAGCAGTTTATATGAATATGTTTTCACTATTCACTGACCTTCAATTTTGCCATAACTTTTAATGGATTGATTATGGCAAAGAAAAATCTCAGATTCTTATTTTATATAATACTGAAGGGGAATGGGTAGGGCTATCTGTCTTTTATTTTTTGAATTACAATATTTGAAATATTACAGAAATCCCAAAATAGCCCAATGATGATACTTACAGAGTTGAAAGCCTAATAACTATGGTTCACACACTTTCAATTTTCAATTTTTCTCTGAGAAATTGAAGTCTGCTCAATGGTGTGCATTGAACTGAATCTTTTCTCTCTTTGCTATCAAATATATCTAATTTTTGTTTTTAAAAGGTGACTCTTGGCTAGATGATTATTACACATAAGTGTATGTCACAAAATCCATTCGAAGATTTAAAATGAGGGTTCTTGTGTTAAATCACACTTATAAGAGAAATAACGGCTCACTTTCTAATCTGAGCAAATGAAGTATACTTTTTCTTCTATGGGTCAACTTTTCTGGTTTGCCTTTCAAGGCAGTTCGACTTTATAATTTGTTAACTAGAAGCTTGGCAATATGGCTATATTATGGTATTTATTAAATCTAGAGGAAATACTAACATCTGATACTCACATAAATGATCCCTGCACCAGAGTTGCTCATTAGTATCCGGGTTTTATTTTTAAGGTCGTCATCAAAATTAGAAAATGTGATCATATTATGTTATTTCCTATCTTTCAAAACCACTTCAGCAAAATATGGCTACCAATATATCACAGCATCTGGCCCAGGGTTAGTTCAATATAGGAGGAGAATTTGATTTTTATATTATTCACACAATTGAAGCTTATTCTTTGTATAACTCAGTTCTATTATTCTTTTAAAATTCTTTGATATGAAGATACATATATGATTTGGATGATAATCAACATAAGAACTACTCATTCCAAAGTAGACCACTGTGTTTTAGCATGATACCATATTATTTGTGTTATTGAATTTTATATCATGTTATTTTTGGAAGTGTTTATACATTCTTAAATTTATCATCTTCTCATAGTATACAATAACTCTTTAACTATTTTAATGTGCTAAAGACAAGACAGCAGGCCCAAAATGGAGTTGCGTATGCCAAGCCTCACATCACCAAGACTTAGCATTATTATAGTTTTGGCTCTCCCAGAAATGGAATCTTAAACCAGTCTGTCAGGAATCACCTGATCAGCCTTAATTAGGTAATCTCCCTGATAAACTACCTCCATCACCTATAAGGAAGGTAACTTTGCTAGAGCCGACCCACTTTTTTGTCATGTACAACTTCTTTGCTCCTGCTCCCTTCTGCATATAAAATCTCTCACCTTGTACAGCATTTCGGAGCTCCTTTCTATCTGCTGGATTGGATACCGCCCGATTCATGAATCACTGAATGAAGCCAATAAGAGCTTTAAAGTTTACTCAGGTGAATTTTGTTTTTTAACAAATGGTAGACAGTTAAGTCTAAGAGAGGGTTATGACAGATAGTTATAGCAAGGTTTCTTATTTTGGGGTTGATTGATCGTTCATAAATATAATTTAGGCAGTTTGTGAAGCCTTTGAAACTATCTGCAGATTTTTATATGCATATGCTCTTTTCTGAAGAATTCATAATCCTAAAATGTTAGGGACAGTGTTCTCTAAGTTCCTGATCTTTAAAGCCAAAGAGAAAGTAAGGAAGTTAGGTAATGATAGAGGTAACATAGATTAATAGTAGAGAAGTCTTAGTTTTATTTACTATGCTAAGTCATTTTATGTAAGAGATATGTTGAAGTTGAAGAAAAGTGGGATCTTTTAATAAGAGTCAAAATTTAGCCTGACTGAATGAATTCCACACCTAAATGTTACAGGCATTCTCAAATAGTAAATGTTACATTTTCATTAGTAGTAATGGTTTCAGTTGATCAGAAGGATCTGGGCAAATGCAAAATCTTGCCTTCTCTGCTTCCAATCTTGCCAACACCCCACCTACTCTATTCTTCACACAGCAGCTGGAGAGAATTTGTAAAATCCTCAAGCAGATACTCACCCTCCCCCACTTACAGGCCTCTGTTTGCTTCCCATTCCAGTTAGAATAAAATCTAGATCTGTAAGTATGGCTTGCAAAGCTGTATGGCCCCCTGCCTATTTCTCTAATTGCATCATGTACAGATTGCCCTGTTGTCCTGTATCCTTCAGTTGGAGGGGCCTTTGCCAGGTTCCAGAGCTTGCTCTCCTTTGAGCCTTTGCACCATCTATTTTCTCGGCCTGCAATACTCCTTCCCCAGATCTTTGCGTGGTTTACTCCCTCAAGCCTCTCTGAACGTCATTTCCTAGGAGAGGCTTTTCTTGACTACCAAATGTAAAGTTGTCTCCTGTCTTCTCTGTCACTTCCTGTGATTTATTTTCTTCCTGGCACTTATTATTGGGCATAAAAAGCTCATGAATTGGTTTGTTCACTCGCAGGCTGTTTGTGGACGCTTCAATGTAAATCCCAAGAGAGCAGTACTATCGTCTTCGTCAGTTCACCTCTGTATCTTCAGTGCTTGGAGTGTGCCTGGAACATGAGAGAAACTCAATGAGTATTTCTGAAGTGAACAAATAAAATAAAGTTTCATTGAATAAAGGATTGTTTTTATCGCCTAATTGGGATGGTTACAGGAGATTGGGGACAGGGAATAAGAAACGGTTAAGCCTTTGACAATAATGTGCTCAGCTACGGTCATATCAGAGGGATACTCGTTACATCAGAACTGCGTGGCGGTTGTTCATATCCTACATCTTTATCTTCCTCTCCAATCTGATGCCTGTAATAAAGCAAAAAGTATGAGCCACATAAGAACAAACTATCTACTTTTCTCTGAATGACTTTGAAAATGGCACTGATATTTGACACTTTGCTTAGTCTCCTCCTTCACTTTCTCTCTGTGTGGAGGTGTGCATGATATTCTAATTTAATATTTGATGCATGATTGAAAATCTTGTGATTTGATTGATAAGAAATAAAACTTATCTGGATTTGAAGACCAATATTTTTGTGCTCATTGTACAAAGGTTGATAAACTTTAAACATAAACATTTCAAACTACTAATGAAATGTGACCTCAATTCCTAAGAAGACATAAAACTTATCAAAACATACAACTTTTTTGATAACAGTGAATAAGCTGCTTACTTTATGAGAAAGCCCATTCTAGTTTCTAAACATCTTTCATTTGTTAAGAGTTTATGACAACACTGGGAGTAAAGTGGCTTTTCTCTAGATTTGATTAATTGAAAATTGATATTAAAGTCTTGCTAAATTATAAATGGCTTGAATACTAGATTTACAATTCTTTTTCTTTCATTTAGCAAACATTTACCTCTTAATGTTGGTAATATGAATATAGCATTTAGAAAACTTGACGAAAGACTTGCTGTCAGGGAACTTGTGCTTTAGTACTATCTGGCACACAAATTTCCCTTCAAGCGAACCTGGGTTTCACTTCCAGGAACAGTGAACTATTTAATTAATCAAACTTTCACTAAAAAAATTTAAAACATGGAAGAAATAATTATTTTATAAAAACATCTAAGAACTAATAAGACAGAGAAGCACTATTTGGCCAAAGTTCTGGGAGAAGGTGGAAATCCAGAGAGGCAAAAGTGACATTTGAGGCCACTTTTGCCTTGAGAGAGTTTTCTGATCTGTAAAAGGTATCTTGGGACCTTAGCACAGCTTTGAAAGCCTTATGGGACAAGGAAATAAAAGATGGAGTCTCAGTGCCACCAAGACTAGGGTCTCTGCCCTGGTTACCCCATGTTGAGGCTGAGACCTTGGAGGATGATGCGTAGGATTAAAACAGGCCATGCAGAAGAATCAGAGACTGCAGCCCAGCCTGGCTTTGTGTTTTCTGGGTTGCCCAGAACATCTCAAGACCTGTACTTGCATTACTGTTCTCCCTGCTTCCAGGTGACAGTCAGAACAAAAATTCTCTTTGGAGAAAATAACTCCATTCTAGATCTCAAATTATTTTTACAAATATGTGTGTGTGTGAATATATATGTCCCACCACACAGTCAGTGATAATCAGGCAATATAAAAATGATAGAAGATGACAAAAAAAGAGAAAAGGCAGAAAACAGAAACATGTTCATTAGGTCTCCAGATACTAGAATTATCAAATTAAACTGTAAAACAACTATGTCTACTGGGTTCAAGTAGACAAAAGATAAACTAAAAAATTTCAGCAAAGAATAGAACCCATAAAAAGTGACATGGCAGATTGGAAAAAAAATCAAATAGAAATTCTAGAACTAGAAATTAAAATGACTGATATTAGGAATTAATAGGATGGGCTGCACAGAGATTGGTGTATAATTCCAACTTTGGTTGGACAACTCCAAACTGTTTTCCAAGGTGGTTGTACTAAATTACACTCTTAACAGCAATATACCTAGGTTTCTACCCACAAAAATGTGTGCACATGCATATCAGGAAGCACATATGAGGATGTTTATAGTCGTGTCATTTGTAATAGCAAATGTTAATTAAGAGAGGAGATAATTAACTATAGTATCATCATTATAATAAAATATTAGATAACAATGACAGAACACAAACTACAGCATAAACAACAACATGGATGAATCTCACAAATACAAATTTGAAGGATACCAGACAAAAAATAATTTATAGACTATGATTCAAAAAGCAGGCCAAACTTACCGGCGTATTTAGGAAAGCATATTAATTGGAAAACTCTGAAGAAAATAAGAAAGTGTTAACCGTAATGTCAGTATAATGGTTAAATGTAAGTAGAGGAAGGGTGCTGTGATTTTAAAGGCACATGCCAGGGTGTTGGGTGGTTACCATATCCTATTTCTTGACCTGGATTGTGGTTACAGAGATTTTAGCTTTATAGTAATTTTTAAATTTGTACAATTATATTTTATAATATTTTCTTTTTGTCTTTGGTATTTCAAAATTAAAACTACCTAATCCTGAATACTGAATAAATATTTGATGTAATATTATATATACACTATAATATAATATAAATATTTAATGGCATATAATACATAAATATCCCTTGATATATACTTAGATAAGATAAAAGCATAATATTTTTTACACATTATATCCCTTAAAATATTTGAAAATTTTTATTATGGACACAATAAAAATTATGAACATCTTGTCTTCTTCAGTCACTGAAAAATTCCTCATAAAGTGCCTTAATGTTCTCATCACCGTCTTCTGGAAAAACTCCAAGTTTTTTATTAGCTATTGCAACGGTGACCCGAAAATACTGTCATCATGGTGTGATATCTAGTATTAAAGAAGAGAGTGCCTAGTGAACGACACAGTTTCCCATAACAAACATAAGTTACAAGTCTCTTTATTAAGATTAAAGTCTTAAGAGATTTAGGAAAACATTTTTGAGGATGATTAGGTAGGGTACACTAGCTGATTAACAATATATCCATAGAGTTTATCTGTAGTTTAAAATGATGGAATTTGATCTCACCCCAGGAAACCGTCCACTGTGGGTACTCTTGGTCTATGTGTGGCCATGTGACAATTCAGGGACCAAGACTCTTTCCAGTGTGTAGCCTTGTCATCCTGTAGGGATGAACATTTTTGATGGATAGCTTGCTGTGTCTGACACAACAGGATGCCATTAAAGAGAAGAATTGTAATCATGATTTGGTTTGATTTAGGGTTAAATAAAACCTTGGATCCACTTGAGATCTATCATCTATCTATCTATCTATCTATCATCTATCTATCTGTCTATCATCTATCTATCTATCTATCATTATCATCGTCTTCTGTCATCACTGGAATGTAAATGTCCTCTAAATGCCTGTGTGTGTGTGTGTGTGTGTATTAAATATGTATGGCAACAAGATTATTCTATTCTGGTTTTCATTAATGTAATTGAAACATATTTGTATATCTAAACTCATAATTTGTAATCACCTGAAAGATAAGGCAAAAACAGGTTAAGAATAGGAATGTCGGGATATAAGTGAACCAATTCCAACTAAATTCATTTATAAATTAAACAAAAATGCTACTAATTTTTCTGTAGGCAAATGGGGAAAGTTGACTTTGAGTAAATCATAATTGTCTTGAAAAGGTAACTGCAGTGGCCCTTTTATTATACAAGTGTAAAAATAATAGCCATTTATTGCCTTGAATAAATAAACCCTTTGCTCTGTAGAGCCCACTCAGACCTGAGTTTCCTCTTGGTTTAGGGATCTAGAAAAGAGGGTAGACTGATTTGCATTTGGTTGTTTTGTCTACTAGTTAAGCCCATGGTTTCTGAAATCAGAGCTTGCTTAAATCCTTGGTTCCATCTCTAACTAGCTGGGTGAGAAGGAGTGAGTTTCTTAAGTTCTCCGTGCCTCGGTTTCTTCATCTGAAATATAATAGAGTAAATGAGAGAATGCCTCTAAAATGCTAAGAATAACATCTGGCATATAATAGCATTTGATATATTCTGGCTTTGTTAACTGGTATTATTTTAAAGAAGTCAGCATTTTCTCTTCCAGGAGGACTTTCTCTGAAAGGAATGAGGCTGCAAATTGTCACATCATGACATGTTACATTAGCGGGATCCAATGTATAATGATGGCTTGATCAGGGTCTAGAGATAAGTAACGGCAGCAAAGCCTCTGATGAAATGGCGAATCTAGGCTGGGACCCCAATTTAAAACAAAGACCTAAGAGTTTACATCAGAAAGCTGTCTTCAGCACAATGCAGACGATGCTGGAAGATCCTCAACGCAAAGCCAACTCACCACAGTGGGACTGCGAAAGAACACGCATATGTGAATTAACAACAGTTTTAAACTTGGCAAGCAACACGGGGCACTGCTAGAGCCCGAGTAGGGAACGACCTAGATGAGCTACTATAGAAACACTTGTCTGTAGATCTGGTCTTGACCATATGGCACCAGAGATCAGTAAGGAGGAAGGTCACCAGCACTAACGACAACAATGGGCTCCAATTTGCTCTCTTAGCTTGCTGTTTGCAAACAGATTTAATTCCCATTGGGTCCAGTAAACCTCTTGAGATCATACGGCCAAGACTTCAAAGAGGAGATGTGAGACTTCCAGCTGGTAGGCTCGGTAAACACAAATAATACCACATATATTTATATGTATATATACATATACATATACAACACATGTAACAGATTTGTACTCTGAATTAGTAAACAGGCTTATCAATTATGCATTTCATTATGCAAATTCCAAAATTATTTTTGAAACAGCTGCTCAGTGGAAAGGAAAATATGGATAACATTACATTAGAGAATAAAGTATAGGGGTAAAAAGATATTGAACCATGTTACTCTGAACAGTGGTTTATATGAGAATATATATTAAAGAATGTTTTGAAAAGAGTAACAGTAAACTCCTAGCATATCTTTCCAAACATTGAGTGCCATGTCAGCACGAAGTAATTAAAAGTCTAAACACAGGAAATGAGGTAAACAGTCAGGAAGTACACACTAATAGATAGAGCAACATGACAGAAATAAGACAAACTGTTTACTATAAAAAGGTAGTACTTTGATTATTAAAAAGAACAAGTAGGTGAGAACAAAGAGAAAAATAAATATAAAAAAATTTAAATGAACATTCACCTAAATAAGTTAGAGAGAGGGAAAATATGTAAAAGGAAACAGGAGAGATAAATTGATGAAAACAGAAATAAATGAATTAGAAAAGATTATTATAGCATAAATTTGATAAGTAAATTCAAAGAGTAATACATTGATTTTTTTTTAAAGTAGCCAAATTACTGTTAAAATTAACAAGAAGTAAAAAATAAAACACTTAGAAGTCATGAGGTAGATAATATAATTGTGGGTAAGGTTAAAAATAAACAGTGTATCAGACATAGCTGTATGTTCTATAGATAAAATGATTATCACAATAGACATAGTACTTACACTCATGGAATTTATTAGATGAATGAGACAATAACCACAGGGAATATTAATTACATATATTGCAAATTGTGACAAGTACACTAGAGAAAACAAACAGGATCCTATTATAAAGAAAATTAGTCTGTACCAGATTTACAGAGGTCTATCTGAGGAGATGTATTTAAGCTGATACCTAAAAGATGAAAGAGGGGAGTAAGGCCACAGACAAAGAAAACAGCATGTTCAAAGGCCCTGAAGTGGGCAAAAACAGAGTGTTTGAAAAACATCAGGTTAGCATGACAGAAGAATGGGCCATGTTTGCTTCTTTTATACATTTGAGCAGATTCAAGATTGTCTTTATAATAATATCATTTTTCAGTGACTTTGATACTAATATTTTTTGTGTATATGAAAATGACAGAATTCTGCTAGGAATTACATAGGATCAGGATCTTCCTATTTGGGTTTTTTACATGTGAACTTCATCAATCATATTTGTTTCAGCAATAAAGAAAATGGGAAAAAAGTAGAAATTCATCTCTCTAATCAAGTCTTTGTCTTTCTGCTCAGACTTCTAAAGCAGACAATCATTGAGAATCATTGAGTGCGTCCTCTGCAACTGTTCTCTCTACCCCGAGCCTGCTCTTCCACACAGAACGTAGTTTTATCTTCATCTGGACATTTGAATCGGCTTCCTTCATTTTTCTGACGTGCACTCTACTTTTTTGCTGGAATTCCATGTCTATAAAATCAAATTTGGTTATTTTATGCCACCACATAACCTGCTATTTGCTTTCCACTTTTCATAATACTCAGCTGCATGGAAAAATGAACTCCTAGTCTAAGTTTCCATTTACTGTACACGAAATCCTAGTCCCTTGGAAGGTGTCCCGGGGCTATTCTGTCCCTGGTCTTTTGTTGCCAAGTAAATCAACAGGACTGCTATCACAGTGTTTGTGAGTCTCAGAGCTTCCCACTGCTTCTCAGATACACACGTCAGGGAGACCACATTTGCAACAGGTGGACGTCGTGTCAACACGTGGCTGGCTCTGTGCTTCTAAACAGAGTCACTGACTACACCAACCTCTGGGTTAATGACTGAGTATCTACAATCAGCTCTTCTCCTTGAACTTAATTATGCCTCTAGAGAACACTTTGTGTTGCTGTTTCGTGTGATTCAGAGTTACTTTTCCTGGAATGAGTCTTTAACCCATTGTCCTACCTTAGGATTTCTTTTTTTTTTGTTTCCGCATCTGGGCCATAATTCTTCTCTTGCCCCAATTTTTCTGGCTTCGTTTCTGGATAATGATTTCTAGATAATGGATCTTGCATTGTACTTGGCTGCTACATTCTAGAGTTGTATTCCTTGAGCTGTTTTGCCATTTCTAGTAGGGAGACAACCTTGCAATTACAGTGCATACAAGTATCGGCTGTCTTAAGAAGGAAGTCAAGCATCTTCATGACAAGCAGGGCACTGGAAGAATTCCAAATATAAGAGAACATGTTGCTGCTCACTGGAAATAGGCCTATTTTTGCATCCAATAGGAAATTCTTCTATATACTTCCATTAATCTAAACTTTTTTCTGCCTTTACGTGGACATGATGCTTTCATTCTTAGGTATGTACTTCTGCTAAAATGGCAAGGGTTCCTAAACAGCAGTAATTTGTCCCAGTTATTTTTCAACATAAACTCGTTTTAGCAAACACTATCACGTTGAAAGACCTTTGACCACACTCTTACAAAATGAGCCATTCATGTCTTTTTGTGTTTCTTGCTGACAGCAATTGTGTTATTATAGAATGTGCCTTTTTGATGCTATGGTAGCAGGCTGAGCAGTTGACATACAAAGAGAGAATCAACTCCATGACTAAAGTTTTTCTGAATACTGGGAGAATAAAGATGTTTGTTTCACAACATTGATGCCTGAATTAAGGTGATGAAATGCTTCTGTTGAATTAGTTGGAAGAATTTATTTTAAAAAAATCAGATAGATTCACATGGCATTTTATCACTTAAGTAAAACTGGATTTGTAGGTAAATATTAAACTCTAGAGAACCCTAAATTGGAAGTTTGAAACTGGATTCTAGTCCTGGCTCTACTAGTAAGTGTTGAATCTCCAGCAAGACAGTAAACTGTTCTTTGTATACACAAGAATGATCTCAAAGCAGATGATATTTAAAATCCTTTTCAGCTCTAAATTATGATTCAACACAAGAGATCAAAAGATGAGCATGCAATGAGCTCTTAAATCATACAGTTTAATTTTACCTCTGTGTTTCATTTTAAGTTGACTAAAATCTTTTTTAGCAGTTAGAAGAAATAGGTGGGATTTAATTATTAAAAGTATAATAAATATAAAATAATTGATTTAATGATAATTGAATGCAATTTAACGAATGACAAATTATCTCTCATATATGCCTATAAATTTATTTATTCTTACTCAGTCTTTTACTAGTCTCTTCACATACCCCAGGCAGAGTGTCAGATTAAATTAGTTATCACCTGCAGGGTATAAAAGCTTTAATAAATAAGATGTCCTGGAGCTTACTTATTTATTGCACCATTCTAGATTTTTATAATATCTGCATAATGACTGCACGGGAAGAATCTTTTATTCTTCATTTCTCCATGGGGGTGGTGTGTGTGTGTGTGTGTGTGTGTGTGTGTGTACATACATATAATTCTTTTAAACTCCATCTATAGCTACAGAAACCTTATTATCATGAGATAAGAGAACAAAATATGCTAGGAGCAAAATCCTCTGAAAAGCAATTCAACAACAGCAATGCCACTCCTGAGAATGTTACAAATTTCAACAGTTTTCATGTCCATTCTTGCTAATGTAATCAACTAACAAAGAAACAAAATTATTCAGTCTTATTCAATTTCTGGTAGAGAGGAAAAACAAAAACCTTGATGCTTAAACATTTCATAACAGCTATTAATAAGTGCAGTCAGACTTTGTGAAGATGGCATTGTGATGATGTAATAGAAAACTATTTCTCCATCTCTATTAATATACCATAAAACATTTTACAAGCTATAGACAAATAAATATGTTTTTAGTGGATCGTTAAAGGCAGATAATTCCTGCTCACAGTCATGTATTAGTTTGTTTTATCTCTGTTTGCAAGTGGAAAATAATCTAGTGAAATATTCATTTCATGTTAACTTCCCCTATTGAAAAATATCAAGTATCTCAAAAAAATTTTCTGTGATACTGTTCTTCTGGAAAGGTCTCTGCTGAGTGACTTTGTTTTCACTTGGAAAAATAGCACTCCACATATTTTAGGCTAGGATGCATCAGGATGAATTTGGTAAGTAATGTTATCAAAATAGTTGCCCTACTCAGAGGCCTTTCTTATTTGCCTCTCAGAACTGAGCCAGGGATCAATGAACTCTGTGATCTGCTCCAGCATTTTTGAGGCTGTTCCCTCAAAAAAGTTGGTAGCAACCGTAGCTTCAGCAATCAGCGTAACTGCCTAGAATCCGATTGTGAAGAGCAGGAAGCCTTGACATGGCTTTTTTTCCAATTTGAAATTTTTTTTCAGCACCATGAACTGATTATCCTAATAAACAATCACAGAACTCTCAATTTATTTTATATACAAATCATATGTATAATTTAAACTCTCAAACCCACTAGGGATTTTAAGTTTTTTCTTGATTTATGAGAAATATTAGAGACGAGATGAATGGTAGGGCAATGACATGGGCACGTTAGTTGATTATTAAAATAAGGTGGAATTTTTTATTGTTATATTTAATATATAGTTAAAGGCACAGACTTTAACTGCAGTGTTTGGTCAGCTTTCATAAATGTATACAGTCATGTAACCATCATCCAGAGATCAAGATGTAGAACATTTCTCTTATCCTGACCTTCTCTCGTGCTTCTTTCTAGTCAGTTCCACTCTCCTAGGACCAAGCCATCATTGTCAGAACAATGGATTTTCTTCAACTGCATATAACTGAAATGATACTGCATACGTTTTGTGTGTGTCTGACTTATTTTGCTCAACATGATGTTTTGAGATTTATCCATATTATTGTTCTATCAGCAATTTTGTCTTTATATGTGAAGTATTATCCTGTTGTATAATGGTAAAACTCTTTGTCCAATCATTCTCCATTTTAGAGATATTAGGGCTGGTTCCAGTGTTTGTGTATTACAAATAAAGCTGATATGAATGTCCTTCACAAATATTTTTGTGAAAATGCTTTTATTTCTGTTTAGTAAATAACTATGAGTGGAATTTCTGGACCATAGTGTTGTCACATGAAATGATCTGGAATTTGATTCAGTTTTTTTAAAGGGCCACATATATTGGAAAATATTAGAACTGTTAAATCAAAGTAGCCAGCTTTGGTATATGTTACTGTCTATAACGGAATCTAAAGGTATCATGTATTTGGTGGTGACACTAAAGTAGTTTTATGGGAAAGTCTCTGGTGAGCAATTCCAATCAGACGAATTAGAGGAAATTATAGTGCTTGCCAATATCAGAGAATTGACTTTGGGTGAAGAAAAATATTTGTTTGCAATAACATGCAATTTGTTTTCAGATAGTGTTAGATTAACATACTTCTGTACTATTTAGAAGTTACTCGACATTGGTCAACGCACTTTAACTCTCTGAGCTTCAGTTTTGTTTTTATTTTTTAAGTGAGGATAATAATACTGATGGTGCAGGGTCATTGTCATGCTTTGAGGTGAAATATGTAGAGCGAGCAGCCAGTTCTAATTAATAGTATGTATTATGATGCGTGTGACCAGCATGCTACTTTCTTGTTCTCAAAGTCGTGTGGAAGAGGATGAGAGGGACAGACCCTTTTAACAAAC
Source organism: Tapirus indicus (assembly GCA_031878705.1). Classification (NCBI taxonomy): domain Eukaryota; kingdom Metazoa; phylum Chordata; class Mammalia; order Perissodactyla; family Tapiridae; genus Tapirus; species Tapirus indicus. The sequence goes on from CM062918.1 coordinate 8,796,325, forward strand.
CTCGTGGAAGTTCATCTAGCGAGTCAATTTACATTCCTCAGGAAGGCATGTGAGCTCCATGAGCGTGCATAAAATCTGAGTAACAGGGCAAGTAATTTTGTTTGGGAATACAAGCAGTAATATCCATGACCATGTTCAAACTGAACGTTTGTTAACCTTGCTCTGTGCCAAATATAGGGAAATCACATAGAGCTGTGAGCTCTGCACTCTAACAAATCTATGGGTGCACACTCTGAAGTGTAGGTGCACGTGAAAACAATAAAGCTTTGCAATTAAATGTGAAGATTTATAATAAAGAGTCTTTAGAGTACAAATGAAATTTGAAAAAGAAAAAACACTAGATTGGCTTGTTCCTAGATAAAGAGTATATTTTGATGACTACTTATATCTTTTTTTCCCATATGTTTTCTAATGAGAAAGCTACACTGAAAGTAATGAGAATTTTAATATAAATTTTTACTATGTAAATTATATAGCTGGACTTATATAGTGACATTTACTACAGTACATTTTAAAGTAAAAATTGCCCCCTCTGCCCCTTCCTTTTATTTTTTATCACCAGAAACTCCTTATGGAGTCAACAATGCTACAACTGCCTATTTGTTTATTTTAACACAAACAAACACACAATGACAGTAGAACAATCCAGAATAGTTCATATAATGTAACAAGAACAAAATTGATCTAATTTATTATTATTTTTCATTGTAAAGCTTATTTTACGCTTTGTCCAAATTCAACTTTCTTATTCCTTCTTCAAACTATTTCTGATGGGAAAAATATATACTGGGAAGATCATCTAGATGTCAAGATCCATAGTTTCAGTTCTTCTCCTGTCTTCTGGAAGATTAGAAAATCCTTGTAGCATATGTATGCTTCACACTTTTCTGTTTCCTCTTTCTAAATGAGGAATTTAAACCACTTTGCCACTGGGGTGTTCAGATAATATTTTCCAAAGCATTTTAGAGTCAAATCTGAAAATTTCATGGACAGGAAAATTGTTTTGTATAACCATAGCTTTAACGCTTTTTTTTTTTTTTTTCTGGGAGAAATTACCAAATTACTATTCTTTCATCAAGAACTAAATATATTCTTTTGTGTTTCCAAAGCTTGGTCCCTGTAGACAAGGACAATTGAACATAGTTAAAAAGGAAGCAGCTTTTAATTTATTTTCAGCTGGCAACCACAAGAATGGGTTCTTTCTCTTATTTATTTTTATTTAATCTATGAAGCTGATGGCTCCCTAGTGAGAGGATAATATGAATTCAGCAATCAGGACATTATTTTAACATTCGTTACACGGCATATTAGGTTTCTATATAGCATTCCCTGTGTCAGGCAGAAGACAGAATGAAGTCTTTTGCAGCGTGATTTTTGAATGTTTGTTCCTTCTTCAGAGACATCAGAGGCTCCAAGTTGACTTGAAAATACAACCGATCAGATGACATGTGTTCTGGAGAAGTTAAGTGGCACTACCTGGCACTGTGTTGGATGCAGAATTATACAGATATATTTACTGCATTTCATGATATCAGAAAATCTTGGGAATATAAGAGCAGCAAGAATATGAAAACCCTTGCATGTTATTAAGGAGTTTTGTTTTTATTTTAAGTACAATGGGAAGTTACTAGAGAATAAAAACATTAATCTAAGGGTATATATTTTAGAAGTTATTCTAGTGGCTTTATACAATTAAATTAGAACAGAAAGAAGATATTATTTCAATCAAAATTCTGTTTGTTAAATATATTTCATTGCAGCTTTCTTGATGAACGATTTTAGGCACATTACTTTCCTTACAAGGGAACATACTTAATTCTTACAGTCATCGTATTCATATTCATTTCTAAGATACACATTTCTTAATTGTAACAAACATGGTAATACTTGAATATGTCAATACACAATGGCCATGAATTATTTTCAGTTATATTTAAGTGCAGAAAACATTATGTTACCTAATTATTCTGAAATAAACCAGGTAAAATCTGGCTTTTCTCTTTGTTAACTTCCCTACTGCTTTCTCAAACATCTTGTAACTATTTATTTGTACCTATACCTACAGTAAGACTGCCAAAATTCAATATAGAAGAAAAGGATTTATTCATCAATTCAAGAAGCTATTATTGAATACATAGTTTATTCAAAAATCTCTGAAGCCCTAGACCAGAAAATCTGGAGAGAGGCTTGTAATCTTTATTTCATTATGGGCAGTGCTAAGCTGCTCTTTGGTCAGTCCAAGTAGTCCATTTGAATTGGGTAGCTCTGCTTCAATGGACAACCATTTATAACACATAACTTTTATGCTTCTAAACGTATGACTATTTAGAAATATCCCATGTAGGAAGAAGGACTTAAGGGTTAATTATAAATCATAAAATCTGTCTATAGAGAATAATCTTCATCCTCAAGTATCCACCCAATAACGAAATAAAAATCTTATATTGTATTTGACTTAGGCTCACTTCCCCCATAAGCAGAAACCCTAAAACCAAGATTTGAGTACAGGTAGATTATTTGAGGTGATTCCATGGAACGTTTAGTTGAACAAGAAGTGAGATTAAAATGAGAGAAGCCAATCAATGCACGTTAATGAGTAGGCTAGCACTATTTTCAACTAGGGTTAATTCCTGTTGAGGCCTGTGGGAGATATTTGGTTTGTTAATAAGGAAAGAGCTGCAGTATTTATGCACCAATTTTTGATCATCATTGGTTGAGGTTTCTTCCTGAGACTGTTAATTCTTGGCAATTCTAGACTGCTCTGCATGAAACTAAGCATGCTCTTGTGACATTGAAAGCTCCTGGGCAGAGACCCATATGCTAATAGTAACACTGAATGCCGAGAAGCAAAGGGCAGGGCGCGTGTAGCATCTGTTCTAGTGTTATTTAAAAAGTCAACACATCTACCTCAGAAGCCAAGAGAAACTGTTTAATCAAGCCTTGTGTGAACTGGAGTATAAATCCTGTATTACCTGGATCTGGGTATCATTGACTGATAGAAAGGACCAGGGAGGAAAGATCAGTCATGAGGCAGAATGAGGATAGGACCAACTGATTCAGAACTGTAAATAAACTTCCAGTGCTTTACATCTTCATTCGCAAAATAGGGGCAAAAATATCTATGCCATAGATTTTTTGGGAGAAATAGAGACCATCGCTGGCATACAACAAGTTCTTTTCACTGATTAATATTAGCTAAGATGACTCTTTTCTGAAAGAATAAAATTGATATAAAAATTAAAGAGAAAGCTTTGTCACATTCAAAAACATTAAAAATTTATTATTTCTCAAAAACGTATTAATTTTGTAATATATGTTTTTCTCCAGTCAACTGCTACTGGTCTAAGAGAATTCTAAGGATTCAGTCAGAAATCTTCTTCTTGTTCTTTTAACAAATAAATATAAAAAATGTCCTTCAGATATGCTGAGCTGTAAAATCTAAATTAATGTACTCTGATGAGTTTGTATTATGCATACTCAAAAAACATTTTTAGAAAAATCAGTCACATGGCTGTAGTGACCATTTTCTTTTGACTATTTTCCTCATATAAAGAGAAGGAAGCCAGGGGCCAGAAGAGTTAAAAGGTTTATTCCAGGTAATATAGAAATTTGAAAGAAGATATTAGGTGTCTATTTTCAGTTATTTTCTACTGTTGATAAATTCAGCAAACGCATTATTACTTACACCTGTGAAGACTTTGGGATCTATTCCATCCTTCGCGGAACATAAGCCAGACCCCTTGAATGCCATGGTAGCATCATATTTTGCTCAAGTTCTATTTTCTTTAGGAGTGTTGTTCGGAGTGGTGATTTCTGAGAATTTTTACTAAGTAACAATTAAGAAATATCTCATCACGTGTTATGCCCCTGTTTACGTTAGGCCCAGTCCTTACTCATTCGTTATTCAGACTTATTCCCATATTGCTCTAGATATCCTCTGATCTGATTCAATCTCTCACCAAGCTGCCTCGCTCCCCTGGTAAATGCTTCCACTGTGCCTCTTGGACCTAATGGTATGTTCAAAAATTTTTCCATACCCTCGCTTCCCTGAATGTTCACCTGATCCTTTTCTCTAAATGAAATCTAGATCTCCCCTGGGGACACTTCTTCCTCATTCAGTGATCTCAAATAGCAACAGTTTTAATATTCTTCCCCATATTCAATGTACACTGGACCTGGAAGTGACCATAAGGGCTATATTTGCCACTCACGGTTGCTTGTAGACCATTCTCTATCCACCTCGCTCAAAACTCTCAATTCTTTTGAAGTGCACATGAATATAAAATGTAAAGAAACAAGAACCATGAATAAAAGTTGGTAAAAACAACAACAAACACAGCAAAACAAAACAGATTTAATCTCCAATAGAAAGAAAATAGAATTCCAATAGAAAGAAAATAGAATTCAAGTGGCAAGAGTGGGCATGCTTGTCTTGTTCCTGATTTTAGAGGAAAAACTCAGCCCTTCACCATTGAGTATGATGTTAGCTGGGGCTTGTCATATATGGCCTTTATTATGTGAAGGTACGTTCCCTCTATACCCACTTTGCGGAGAGATTTTATCAGGAATGGATGTTGAATTTGGTCAAATGCTTTTTCTGCTTCTATTGAGATGACCATATGATTTCTATCCTTCATTTTGTTAATGTGATGTATCACATTAATTGATTTGTGGATATTGAACCATCATCCGTGCATCCCTGGAATAAATCCCACTTGGTCGTCCTGTATGATCCTTTTGATATATTGTTGCATTTGGCTCACAAATTTTTTCTTGAAGATTTTTGCATCTATGTTCATTGGGGATATTGTCCTGTAATTTTATTTTCTTGTGGTGTCGTTGTCTGATTTTAGTATCAGAGTAACGCTGGCCTTGTAAAATGAGTTTGGAATTGTTTCCTTTTCTTCTATTTCTTGAAAGAGTTTGAGAAGGGTGGGTATTAATTCTTTAAATGTTTGGTAGAATTTATCAATGAAACCATCTGGTCCTGAACTTGCATCTGTGGAGAGGTTTTTGATTACTGATTCTATTTCCTTACTAGTAATTAGTCTGTTCAGATTCTCTATTTCTCCATGATTCAGTTTTGGTAGGTTGTATGTTTCCAGGAAGTTGTCCATTTCTTCTAGGTCATCTACTATGTTGGTGTATATTTTTTCATAGTAATCTCTCATCATCCTTTGTATTTCTGTGGTATCAGTTGTAATATCCCCTCTTTCACTTCCAATTTTATTTCTTTGAGTCCTCTCTCATTTTTTTCTTAGTAAGCCTAGCTAAAAGTTTGTCTATTTTGTTTACTTTAAAAAAAAACAGTGCTTGGTTTCATTGCTCTTTTCTACTGTCTTTTTTTGGCTCTATTTTATTTCTACTCTGATCTTTGTTATTTCCTTCACAAAAAAAAAGGAAGGGAGGAAAGCTGTCCTCTAAAATCAGGAACAAGGCAACAGTGCCCATTCTCGCATTTTTATTCAACACAGTACTGGAAGTCCTAGCCTGAGCAATTAGACAATGAAAAGAAATAAAAGACATTCAAATCAGAAGGGAAGAAATAAAACTGTTTCTATTTGCAGATGGCATAGTATTACATATAGAAAACCCTAAAGACTCCACCAAAAACGATTAAAACTAATAAATTAATTCAGTAAAGTAGCGGCCACAAAATCAATATACAAAAATCAATTACATTTCTATACACTAATAATAGTAATCATAACTATCAGAAAGAGAAATTAAGAAAAAATCCCATTTACAGTTGTATCAAAAATATAAAATACCTAGGAATAAATTTAATCAAAGGGTTAAAAGATCTGTACACTGAAAACTACAAGACACTGATGAAAGAAATTGAAGACACAAGTAAATGGAAAGATGCTTCATGCTCATGGATTGAAATAATTTATATTGTTAAAATACTACCCAAAGCAATCTACAGATACAAAGCAATCCCTATCAAAATTCCAATTGCATTTTTCACAAAAATAGGAAAAACAATCCTAAAATTTGTATGGAACCACAAAAGACCCTGGATAGCCAAAGCAATCTTGAGAAAGAAGAACAAAGCTAGAGACTTCTTAATTTCAAACTATACTATAAAACTATAACAATCAAAACATTATAGTTCTGGTATAAAAACAGACACTGAGATCAATGAAACAGAATAGAGAGTCCAGAAATAAACCCATGCATATATGGTCAATTAATTTACAACAAAGGAGCCAAGAATATACAATGGGTAAAGGACAGTCTCTTCAATAAATGGTGTTGGGAAAACTAGACAGCCACATGCAAAAGAATGAAACTGGACCTGTCTCTTACGCTATACACAAAAATCAACTCAAAATGGATTAAATATTTAAATGTCAGATTTGAAACCAGAAAGTTCTAGGAGAAAACCTAGGAGGTTTGCTCCTTGATATCAGTCTTGACAATGATTTTTTGGATTTAACACCAAAAGCAAAGACAACCGTGAAATGCAAATCAAAACCACAGTGAGATATCACCTCACACCTGTTAGAGTGACTGTCACCAAAAAGACAAGAAATAACAAGTGTTGGCAAGAATATGGAGGAAAGGAAACCCTAATGAACTGTTTTTAGAAACATGAATTGGTGCAGCCACTATGGAAATCAGTATGAAGATTTGATTCCCCAAGAAATAAAAAATAAAACTACCACATGATTCAACAATACCATTTCTGGGTATATCCCTGAAGGAAATGAAATTACTATCTCAAAGAGATATCAGCACCGTCACATTCATTGAAGCATTATTTACAATAGCCAAGATGTGGAAACAACCTAAATGTCCAATGGGTGAATGAATAAAGAAAAAATGTGATATATATATGTATATATATATATATATATGTAATCATATATATATATATATATATATATATATATATACATATGAATACTATTCAGCCATAGAAAGAAGGAAATCCTGCCATTTGCAACAACATGGGTAGAATTTGAGGGCATTAGGCCTACTGAAATGTCAGAAAAAGAAGACAAATACTGTAGTAGATCACTTATATGTGGGATGCGAAAATGCTGAACTCATAGAAACAGAACAGGTTGGTATTTGCCAGAGCTAGGGAGTGGGATTTGGGCAGAATGAGTGAAAGTGGTCAAACATACAGTTTTAAGATGAATAAGGTCTGACAGTGTAATATGCAGCATAGTGGTTACACTTAACAATATTATATTATATATTTGAAAGTTGCTAATAGAGTAGATTTTAAAAGATCTCATTATAAGAAAAAAATGTGTAACTATGTGAGGTTATGGATGTTAACTAAACTCATAGTAGTAATCATTTTGCAATATACACCTATGTCAAATCATTATGTTGTACACTTTAAACTAATACAAAGTTATATGTCAATTGTATCTCAACGAAACTGGAAAAAAGAAAATAGAATTATCAGATATATATTATATGAAATGTTCAAGAAAATTGGGAGGGAAATCTAAAAATAGTGAGTAATAAGCATGTATTCAAATCACTAGGAAGATTTGAAAAAGAACAAAACTTTTAAAAAATTTAAAAATTTTAAAACTACAATTTTGAACCTGGAATTAAATACAACACAATGAGTGGGTTAATTGATAGATTATAGATAGATGAAAAAAGAATTTGTAAGCTAGGAGAAAGAACTACATGAAGAATCTCCTCAAATGCCAAGCAGAGATAAAATAAAATGTAGAATATGATAAACAGTTTAACAGATTTGATGGAGAGAATTAAATAACCATTTTCAGAAGTAGAAAATACAGAGAGTGGTTGAGAATTTTCCAGAATTGATGAAAGATATTAATTACATAATCAAGAGAGAATCATTAGATAATCTCCCAAAGTAAAACAATTACATGGGCAGTAGACTTCTCAAATGCAACAATGGAAACTAGAAAAGTAACACAGTATCTTAAAGGTGCAGACAGAAAGTTTACCCTTGAATCAAGTACCCAGCAAATCTATCTTTCTCAAACAAGATCAACATTTTTAGATAAACAAGAACTTAGAGAATACCATCAACAGGTGTTCAGCAAAAAAGTATAAAAAATATACTTCAGGAAGAAAGAAAGTTAACTGTAATGTAGCTCTGAGGGGAAGAAAAAAATGGTAGATAAAGAAATTTGTTAACATCTGCAAACAAATCCAAATACACATTAAGTTATAAAGCAATAATAAGACATCTAACTTGAGGGCTAAAAAAGAAAGATGTCTTAAATAGTGGTTGAACTAAAATTACAGCCTACCATAATTATAGCATGTGGTAAAGGATGGAGATTATTAGATTTAATGTGTTTTAAGTTAACTGCTTTGGGGAGGAGTGTTTGAATAGTAATTAAACATAAAATCTGTTTAACATTATCAGAAATTGTTTTTGGCTTCCTATAATAGAGATCCAAAATAACTGCCTTAAACAAATTAGGGAATTATTTTCTATCGTTTAAATAAGACAAAAATGTAGACAGTCTAAGACAGAGATGGTCACTCCATATGGTTATCAGAAATCGACCTGCTATCTTTTGTATTTGGTTGAAAGTCAGTGACTGTACCTTTCCCCGTCATGGACAGTTGCCAGGTATCAAGACAATCTCCTATCAAGAGATAAGGTAATAAGAAATATCAAGGACAAATGGCTCTCCCAGTTAACTCCAACTCCTCTTTAAAGGAAGCTTTCATAGAGGCCTAAATCCTAAATTTCCATGTATGTGCTGTATACTTATAATTGCTAAAATTTCACAGGAAATTGAAGAGTGGAGTCTTCAAACAGTCTTCAACTAAATCAAGTTTCTTTTAGAAAGAGAAAATTAAAAAATGGATATTGGTTAGAAATCTAGCAGTCTCTGTTTCTAGTGAGTACAATAAAATATCTAGATTTATCACGAAGATATAAACTAGAAGAAACAAGTTCTAAACCAGCAGAGGGAGGGACATGTTCCATTTGCTGAAAACACTATTCTTTCCTCAATGAATTACCTTAGGACCTTTGTCAAAATCAATTAACCATAAGTGCAAGGGTTTATTTCAGAAATGTCAGTTCTATTCCAATGATCTATATATCTATCCTTAAGCCAGTACCACACTGTCTTGATTTCCATAGCTTTGTAGTAAGCTTGAAATCAAGGAGTGCAAATCCTTCAACTTTGTTCTTCTTCAAGACTCTTTTGACACTTCTGGGTCCTCTACCTTCCCATGCACATTTTAGTATCAGATTGTCGATTTTGGTAAAAATATCTGCAATGATTTTGATAGCGACTGCGTCGAATCTTTTTGGGGAGAATTACCATCTTAATAATATTGACTCTTTCAATCCATAAACATGAAATGATTCTTCTTTTCTTTAGATCCTTTGTTTTCCTCTCAGCAATGTTTTGTAGTTTTCAGTGCATAAACTTTTACTTTTTTGTATATTGATCTTGTATTTGGCAACCTTGCTAAACTTGTTTATTAGCTTGTGTTTGTGTGTTGTGTGTGAGCATTCCTTTGGATTTTCTATGTACATAATCATGTCATCTATGAATAAAAACAATTTTAATCCTTCTTTTATAATCCACATTACTTTTATTTCTTTTTCTTGACTGATTACATTGGATCAAATCTCTAGTACAATACAGAATAAAAAAAATGAGAGTGGACATCTTGCCTTATTCTCAATATTAGGGAAAAAGCATTCATTATTTCACCATTAAGTATGATATGACACATATGTTTTTTTGTAGATATCTTTTATCAAGTTGAAGAATTTTCCTTCTATTCCTAGCGTGTTGAGACACCCCCCCCCCAATTTAAAATCATCCAGAATAGGCATGGTTCTGCTTTTCTGATTATATTCTCACTGATAGAATCAGAAATGACTTTTTCCTACTTTTTGTCTTTAAGAATGAGTAAAACTTTTCGAGAACCACCCTGGGACACTTTTCCTCATACTGTCTCAGGATATTGTTTACAATTCATCAAAATCCACTTTCTGGGATGGGATCAGTTAGTCTGAAGCACACGGCTTCATGGAGTAAATGTGGATACCTATTACCAAGTCTAATGACCCTGAGATCCAGGTAGCTATCTCTTAAAGATTATTTCTGTCTGTTGGTTTGCTCTCCTTATTTTTGGATTTGCCTAAGTCTAGCTTGACATTGTAGTCAAAAGATAACTGCCGTTGGCAATTATGACTACATGCTTCCTTCTTCATGTTTAATTGGTGAAAGAGAGAAGGAAAAGAGAGAAAGAGGAGTGGGGAGAGACAGAGAAATGGAGTCAATATCTTTCCAATAAATTTCTCTATGTCTCTCTCCATTTAAATGGGTCATTATTTGCAAATGTGAATCTTTACAGACACTTGGATAGAAAAATAATTAGGTGAAATAGAGGGCCAGAAATAGAGGGTGATCCTGATTTTATGATTTCCTAGTCAAGTATGAGGTAAAAATGGGGAGAATTAAGGCTGCATGCATAGAGGAGGGGCATTCAAGAAACTGAAATAACTCGTGTTGGAAATGGGAGAGGGAGCTGAGTAAGGCTATGGCTTGAAGAACGATATTTTGATAAATAAATCAAAGAACAAACCTGCTAAACTGCTACCAAGTTATTTGAAAATGTTCTAATGTCCGGATAGAAGTTTTCAAACTAATTTCCACAATTGCATTGATTTTAAAGGAGTATTCTGACTTAGAATCTTGTCCATTTCAGTTTTAGGATCAATACCACAGGCTGCTTGTTGAAAATAGTTGCTGTGAGTAATGTGGTGTTGAACATGATAATGTTTCTGAAATTGCTAGATTATCTTGAGTTTTGTGCCCTAAGGCTAAGGACAAAACCTTAAATTATTTTTGGAATTTGATCGGTATCAGTTCAGCGCAGGAAGTACTGATGTGATGTGACCTCAGTGTTCTTGTCCTCCAAAAGAACTATAATTGCCCCAGAAACTTCTGCCTTGTGGTGGAATTGGAAGTGCGTGGATAATCTAAACTAGAGGCAAGGGTGAATGCATTAGCTAAAAACCTAAATTACAGCAGGAGTTAACAACGGACACTTAGAGATTGTAGATGACATTTATTTTTTTAAATTAAGCACTATTTCTATGTAGAAATTGAGAAGAAATTCATCTTGCAAGGGCCCAAGAATGTGCGTCACCTTGACCATCTGTGCACCGCTTCCCTCAATCAAGGGTGAGGAAATATTTCTTGTCAGAATTTCAAATTTTGTTCCCTAGTCACTTAGCAACACTTTGGATTTTTATCGTAATTGAGTATGAGCCAGCTGGATTTCAGTTAGATTGTTAAAATGAAATAGTTTGAAGACTGGTTGTGGAGATGTCAGTCAGCTAGGGATCGTTTCAATTTCAGTGGCTTTGCCAAAAGAAACCTGAGGAGAATCCTGACATTCATAAAGAAAATCACTCATAATCTTTTTAAGACCTTACATTTGTGAATTACCACTTAAGCACACACAGAGTTGTGAAACCGTGTTAAAATAAATTGTGCCATTATGCAAATGTTTTTGTAGATTGTCTGAATGGAAGAGTGAGGTTTTTCTCTTTTTGTCATGAATTGAGATTAACATGATGGGAGAGCAGGTGCAGCTCGAGCATTCCACATTGCCGCTATGTGAGAATCAGTATGTGCTTTGCTGCTTTTAACCTTAATGCTCCCCTTTCGTGGACATTTTGTTATAAAACTGGGTGAATTTTATCAGCATGGGATGCTTGTTCCTGCTTATTACCCTTCTTTTCTGACTCCTTGCCTCCACCCCCGCTGGCCCCTCGGGAAGAAACAGTAATGCTGTCTCTCTTCTCTCTTGTCCTTTCACAGATGTAAAGAACTCTTTGAAATAGTCCCATGTTGCCTGTAACTATATAGCTTCAAAGGATGGTTACGTGCTTTTTCAAATTTCACTAAAGTTCTCTCGCTATTATCGGACAACTTTTGCAGTGGTGGTAAAGCTCCATAAACTATTTTTATTGAGTAAATATAGAAAAAGATTTGAATGTCATAGATCTGGACCCTTTGAGACTTGGCTATTCTTTTCTTTATTCAAAATTTTTTCTGGATTAGAAACATTTTAGGTCTCTTAACCTTACATCCAAAACATTATTAAGTGTTTCCTTTTCAGCCTATAAAAATAAGATTTTATTTTACTTTTCATGAGTTACTGTCTACATAAAGACAAGAAGAGAATAAGGAACCCAAATTGAAAGCTGGATACTGGACAGTAGACCAGGCTTCCTCTTCAGCTATGGGCCTCTGTCCCACGTCAGCCTAATAACTTACACATTTTATCAGTTTCAGCACTATTAAAAATAAGTACACTCATGGACTTTTAGAATGGTTTGCAATTTTCTACATCCACCAATCCTTTCCCAAAATCTTAGTTTTCTTAAGGGTTTTTAGAGCCACCAATACACATACTAATCTCTTCACCACTGTCAACCATAAAAATGAGACTCTTTAAATTCAAGGTTTTAGAATTTATCCTCGGGTCTGTTTCAAACTTTAACTTAATTTGATCTAGATTTTAGACTAATTCTGCTCTATTACCACTTTTAGTCGAAAGGGAAACGCATAATAGAGTGGAGAAAAGTATGATTTCTAGAGTCAGGTATATGTTTAAATTCTAGATTATTTACCTATTTTTTGAGTGCCTTTACATGTTGCTTAATTTGTGTTTCTTTTCCTGTAAAATATAAATAAATAATTAAAAGAATTATAATTAGGATTCAATGGGATAGTGCTTTATTTTTTGATCAATTGTATATTTTTCTACCTGCTTGTGCTAGGAAAGATGTCAGGTGGCTTATAATGCCACACGAAAAGAAGAGAGAAAAATAAAGTTGTAGTGAAATGAAGCTGGGAGTAAAGTAAGATATTTACAAAAATGACATACATTTTCTATAAGTGAAGCATAAATTTGTCGCAACTTGAAAGCAGTCAATTTGAAAAAAAGGAAACTTTGTTATTCACACAATTTATTACATGCTTGAGAGAAAGACAAACAAATTTCTGAGAAGATATAAAATCACAAGGTGCCATGATCATTTCTCTTGGGAGAAATGAATGCATATGATGATAATGATATAATCAATAAACAACCTCAACAACGTCTTTATAATAGATTTAATTAAAAATCTCTTAAGATCACTTCTTATAAGAATCTTCAATATAAGCAGATGTCATTATTTAAAGGGACAATTAAAGAAAACTATTTTTCAGGGGACCAACCACATGCAGTTTTGATATTTGTATATTTCTACTTTCTATAGGAAAAAGAGAGAATGGATATTTTCTCTGATAGTCTGTCCTTTTGAACGCCCAACTCTCTGTGCATTCCTTCCATATCATCCCTTCTCTAAGGTAGACAAAGTTCCACCCAAAGTCCAGGATCTCCAATAGATGGGTAATCTTTCCCTTAAGTCTGATAGAGTTATCATTAGTCTAGAAACACATCATTTGCTCTTAACATGTTCAATATAAAATGTGGATGTAGACTGGGCGTCAGTAAAGTTTCTTTGTAAAGGGCCAGATGGTGTATATTTACAGATTTGCAGGCCATACCATCTTTGTTACAACTATCCAACTCCCACTGAAGGGTGAAAGCAACTACATACAAAAACGAGTGGGCATGGCTGTGTTCCAACAAAACTTTACTTGCAAAAACAAGCAGTAAACCAGATTTGGCTTGTGAATCATAGTTTTCCCATCCTAGGGTATACACAAAACAAGCATGAGATTCTCATTTGGGGAAAAGGAGAATGAGAAATACATGGTAATTATAGGTCCATAGCAACAATCAAATCTTACTGTACATTAATAATAAAGTACAAGTTCTTTGGCTAGTCCACCGGGTAATGCAGAGCTCTCTGGGAATTTCTTCTTTTACTATTTTCTTCCATGCTCATATCTGAAGAGAACATTGTCAAGAATGTTCTTTCTTGAGGACAACACAACTTTCATAGCCAGCATCCTGGTGATGCAGTTAGTATGCGTGGGGGCTGGGGGTTGAGGGGAGGGCTATTAGTCTTGGTAACTCTAGGAATTGAACAATTACTGTCTTTTGCAAGCCAAGATTGGTTCTCTGTCAAAGTGATTCTCTGAAAACTTAGTTTTAGGACTATATGTAAAGTAGTTGAAGCTAGAGGTCTTGGCTACATGTAGTGTTTGAGTCTAGACTGTGATCTCTTCTTACTGATGTGTTCTCTCCACTGCCCTCCATCCCAGTCCTTCCCCTTCTCCAAAATAGTAACAGTTATTTGGAAGCCAACTGATAAAACAGTCTTGGGTGAGATGGCACCATGTTATTCCCATCTTTAACTGCAGGTTTAGGTTCTTGTATGCCAAAGTAACTGCTTATTCTTTCAAGGTTACCACTAAAAAAGCTTCTATCACACAGGCACACCAGAACCGAGGGAATAGAAAATGCAGTATTTATCCTGGACTGTGATGTGTCCAGCTAAAATTCAGGGTTTTTTTTTTGTTTTTTGCTTTTTTGGTGATTGGGTAGATTAACAGAGAACAAGTGGTCGCTGTCACTGTTGTATTCATTGTGAGTATGGCTTGATCTAGGATCTATTTTAGAATACCAAAGAGGCACATATGATACATATATTTTTATGTAATATGAATATTGTTTCTATCAACTGAGGTTTTATTTGATTGTTAGTGAGCTCAAACTCATACTTACTAACAGCTACCTGGAAAGACTTATTCTGTGTTACTAGTTGCACAGATACGCACACTTGAACAAACGGTCAAGTTGAAAGTAGGTTACTGCCACGGCGCTTGTTTTGTTTTTAATGGAAGACGAGGCAGCTCCCAAGGTAGGTGCCACAAGAGAAGTTGTTTCTTCTTTTGGTCTTACGTGAACTTAGGGCACAGTTACAGAGAGAGCCTTGAATCTTTTATACAATTGTTTTGACTCTGTTTCAGTTTATGGAAGGATGAGCAATTGACACTCTAAAGTTTTTTTCCCCTCAACATTGTTGAACTGGTTTTAGTTCAGAAAGATTTTTAAGCCAGGGGTAATCCAATATCATCTGAGCCTAAAACAAAATCTGCAAAAAGTATCCATTGAGAGAGTGTATCACTTTGGGCAATATTATTTTACAACAAAATTTCTGGGCTTACTTTTGGGAAATATACACCAAGGAATACAAATGAGTTATCTTATTGTAATAGAATGTGGTATTTATGAACCTATTAAATATTTTAAATGTGTAACACGATTTATTTTGGTTTTGGAATAGTTGGTCTATAGCCCTTTTCTGCCAATTGTTAGAAAACAAATTGTTAGTTTCCTTTTCAGATTACATTTATTTCTGGAAAATAATCTTTCATTCTTACTTTGAGTTAGACAGACTTTGACGTTAAGGGCACAGTTTTTAATAATTCACTAGAAAGCTCACAAAACTCACTGAAAATGACTACACTCATGGAAAAAGATACATTAAAATCAGCTAAGGGAACAGATGCACAGGAATCTTCCAAACTCAAGCCTTTCTTGATCCTCAGAACTGCATTACCCTCGGTATCGATATGTGATAATACACTCAGAGAACTGTCAACCCAGGAGGCTCACTGAGCTTCAGAGTCCAAAGTTTATACTGAGGCTTCATTACTGAGGTGTGATTGATTAATTGCCCACGTGGTTGAACTCAATCTCTAGCCTCCTCCCTCCCCTTAGGTGAGATAATATCACAGAATCCACAGCCCTCACCCTAAAGCATATGGTTGGTTACTCTGATATGGCCAGCCTCCATCCCAAAGCTATCAGATGTGGCCAGCCTTACCTTCAGTCATCTCATTAGCATAAAAATATTATTAACATAAAAATAGCACAGATTATATTAGCATAAAATTAGCATGAAGAAAAAGGGCACTCCTATCACTATAGAAATTCCAAGAGTTTAGAGGTTACCTCCCAAGATCCAGGAGAAAAACATGGCTTCTCTTTGGGTGCGGCCAAATTCCTTACTATACAACTGTCTATACATAATGACCTGCATGCAAATGATGATATATTGATCTGTGACCTATACCAGGAGAGCCTTATACAAATTGGGCAAAAGATTGTTAAAGTATAACTTTTAAGAAATAACGAGGAGAATAAGAATCTGTTTTACACCTCTTGACATTTCTACCTGCTCCATCGAAGCGATGTTCCTGCCAAATCTGATTGTGCACTATAGTAATAGGAAGGAGTTTCAGAGTGCTGGCAATAATCATGGTCTTTTTTTGAGCTTGGGCAGATTGAGTTGTAAATATCATTTCTAGCCACAGTGGTCAAAGTGTATAAAGAATCAATATGAAAGATCAGAAATAAGCTCTTGTTCCTCGGGGAGTTCATAGTGAGGTGTAACAGTGATCTGTGTGGAAAAGCAGTACCTAAAGCCATTGTGTTCCCCAGTCGGAGTATCCAACCAGTAATTCCGGGATACTCACTGACCAAGAAAATAGCTGGCATTCTATTTGGATAGAACATCCAGGAAAGAAATAAGTCAATGTTTTGTAAAAAGTAGAGAGTCGCCATTTTGTCATTGGTCCAAATTGTAGGAGACACGCATGAAGAGCATGGTGTCAGTCAGAGCTCACTTGTGTGCCTTCTCAGAATGATTAATGGGTTTAAGTTTTTAAATCAACTGAACATTGAGAATATTAGTAGTCCACGATCAAAATATTCTTTGAAAACTATAGCAATTGAATGTTTTCTAAATGTAGGGTAAGAGACCCTTTCAGGAATCAGTAGAGAACTGTGCTCTTGAGGTCTCATTTACCAGATGTGTTTCACCCAGCTGATAGCTCAGCATCTGCTCTCCATGCCGGACTGAGAGACCCAGGTCACATTCCCGGTTCCCGTGAAGTTTTTATTTTCAAAGAGAATTTGTAAATATATCTAAAATTTAATATGTAAAGTTAGAAAATATTTCAAATATTCCAAAACGTAGAGGCAATTATATTTATTAGAGATTATAGAGATGTCAGCATTTTGCAATATGTGTTTAAAATCTCTCTTTTTTCTATTAAAAAATAAAACATTAAAGATAAAACTAAGACTCACATAAGCATCTTTTTCACTTCCTCCCTTGCTAGACGTAAGCACTACCCTGAGGTTTGGTATTATTCCTGTGCATATTTTTATATTTTACTAAACTTAGTTGATCCTCATTCTTCATGGAGTATCTATTTGCAAATTGGCCTGCTCCCTAAAATATATTTTTAATGCCAAAATCGGTACTCCTGACACTTTTGTGGTCATTCACGGACTTGCAAAGAGGCCCAAAAGATGTGAGTTCCCCAGTGCACCTGTTTCCAGCTGAGACTGAAAAAGGTTGTGGGGATCAGAATTAGCCACCTCAAGATGTGTCTCTTTACCTTGCTCTGAAGGAGGCTTTGACCTTCCCCACAACTGTCTAAAGGGATTTAGGATGGAAGGTCTGTCCCTGGGATGGGCATTAACTTTGGATAACTCTGGGTATCAATAGACTGGGAGGGTCTTTGCTACACCCATTCTTATCAAAGTTCTCTTTACCAAACATTTACGTTTGTAAAGATGTCTCCCTCTCTGTACTGGGAAGAGGGGTGGATGACCTCATCTCTAGAAACTTGTCAATGTGGAAGGCAAGACCTTAAATCTGCATAATAACCTTAGGGTGCCTGTCTGGTAATCTCCCATAACTGACCCACCCTCAATATCCTTCTTTGTCTATTTAAGAGGAGAACGTCCGCAATTTTGTCAAGAGAAACTCCCTGGTCTCTCCCATGTATGCACGTTATAAAGCTTTGTTTGATTTTCTCCTGCTATTCAGTCTCATGTCAATTTAATTTGCAGCCCCGCCAGAAAGGACCCAGAGTGGATAGAGAACGCTTTTTCTCCCCTTCAAGGTGATGCTCAGTCTTCTTTCAGCTCTCATACTGTAAATAAGTGTCCTTTTCGCAGTTTATTTTGTGCCACATTTTTTACACTTTTGTTCCTTTTTACATTTTTGGTGAGTTTGCTGCTTAAAATGGCTCCCAAGCATAGTACTGAAGTGCTGTCTAGTGTTCCCGAGGGCAAGGAGGCTGTGACATGCCGTACGGAGAAAATACATGTGTTAGATTAGCCTCGTTCAGGTATGAGTTACAGTGCTGTTGGCCATGAGTTCAACGTTAACGGATCAATAATATGGTATATCCAGAAAAAGGAAGAGGAAATTTGCTGATCGGAAATGAGACCACTTTGGAAATTGCTAAAGTAATATCTCTAGTGTGTTATGAAGCTATAGAAAAGATTGATATGTGGCTACATTTATGGATTCATGAGATGGCAACCAATTACAAACAAAATAAAGTGAACAGCTTTGTTGTGAGGCTGAAAGCCAAAGAAATTTATGGTGATATTATCCAGGGTCGGGAAAAATGTAACACTTCTCAGCTAGTGGTGGCCGGCTCACATGTTTCAAAAGGTAATGTAGCATAAATAATGTTAAACTTGCAGGTGATGCATGTTCTACAGAACAAATAGTACTGCCATGAATGTCATTTTACATGTCTCCTTATACACGTGTGTGGGTTTGTCTAGGACATAAATGGACTTCCCAGGTCATAGAATACATACATCTTCCACTTAAGAAGTTATATTAGTCACTCATTTCCATAACAATGATGTGTAATGAATCATTGCAGAATTCAGTGGCATAGAGCAGAAGACATTTATTTTTCACGTGTCTGCAAGTTGCTTGCTCTACAGCTGATCTAGGCTACATTTGATGGGGCTTTGCTCTAAGCTGAGCATTGGGTCAAAGTCCTCCCCATGTTTCTTTTATCCTCCTTGGACCAGCAGCTTCCTTAGACATGTTCTTCTCATGGTAGAAGTAAGGAACACTAGAGGGCAAGCACGTTTGAACTCTGCTCATGTCACATTTGCCAACTTCCCATTACCTATAGCAAACCCCCATCCAAGCCCAATCTTAAAGTTATGGTGAAGCATACTCCTACTGTGGGTATTGGGGGCGGGAGTAAATATTTGCTGAACAATAATCTAATCTAACATATTAGTTAGTTCCCTTTGTTTCTATTCAAATGAACGTTAATATATAATTTACTTTCTCAATATATAATTTATAACAGCAACACATAGGAATTCCTTTTGCCTATATCTATGCCAATAATAAATGTTACCCGTATTTTAATTTTCACTCGTATTTTGTTATTAGATGAACGACATTATTTTAGTTTGCACATTTTCATGAGAAGCTTGAGAGTGAGAGGACTTTTTTGGCAGCATCACAAGAGACTCCTCTCCAGCATCTGGCTAGCAGACAGAGCTGAATATTAATTTTAGGAGTGGCAGAATTTCAAAAAACGCTTATTATTTAGCCTAGATATACCAGGGGCCTAAGAGGAAGGTGGTCGGATGTGAGACTTGGGATAGGGATCCTGGAAAATGCAGTTAAGAGCCTTGGACCCTCAAATTCCCACAACTGGAGAAAATCTCAGCAGAACTCAAAAGGAGTAGTTCTGGGCTTATGAAAGGAAGAGACTTTTATGTTGAAGAAGCTGTAGAATCTAGCTAACATTACCAGCAGGGAGTGGGAGAACATGCCTGAGGATCTGAGCATGGATCTTGAGAGGCCTGGGTCACATTGAAAAAAAAAGAAAAGAATTAGTCTGTTTATAACTCCAGTTGGGCTCTGTTGAGATTTTTCTCTAATTTGCGAGTTTGCTCACGCGGGGGGTCTTGTGACATGGGATTTAAATCCTGGAAAGGACCAGGGCGACTGCTCTAATACACTGCTTGAAGGGATCTTGGAGTCTTTATAAAAGTGACGGCAAACATTAAATGATGCCAGAACTGGTCTGACAGACTTTAGAGGAAGAGGTGAAAGGGTGAGAGAATTAGGCATGCTAGAATGGCTATACTCTACCAGACCCCAAACTTCCCAGCTGATTATATTCCATAGGAGGGCTGGAGGACATTGCACTTGCCAAGTCAATAAGGAATGCCCTGATAAGAGAAGCACAAGCATTATTGAGAAGCTCATTAGTTGTTGCCCTCTGTAGGTCAAGGGGATAGCGGGAAATGCTATTAAAGAATTGAGTTTTCTAATAACAATGAGGATAAAAGGATTCCAGAATTGTGGGGATTAGTGGAAGCACTTAACTGTTAGAAGCATTGTGGGTGTAATTACTTAAATAATTAGCGAGGTTGAATGAGGCAAAGGAGCCTTGATCTATGGGAATCTTTGGAGCTGGTTAAGAGAATCTGGTATTTTTAAGGGCAAACTATGTGGGCAGCCAGCAAGGATATCTATATTGGTGTCTCTCTGTATATATACATATCTACATCTATATCTGTATCTGTGTCTGAATCTATATTTATCTATATACCTATATATTTCTATATCTCTCTATATTTATCTATTTACATGCATATATTTATATACACACACACATACATATGTTCTTGATCTTTATACATTTTTATATATACATCCATATGTATATATGTACATATATGTGAGTGTATGCACACATACAGAGAAATCTTACCTCAACCTTTGGCTCATCCATTCTTGATCTTTTCTGTACCTACAGAATATACATGTTCTGTATATAAGTTCTATATGCACAGAAAAGATTACGAATGGACAGGAAAGAAAATGCCTAGATTTTTGAAGATTATTGGAAAGGAGATCTCAGTTGATACTGATACCCAGGTAATGAGTACAATCATAGCCCCATGTTGGCTCAGGGTATTTGGGAGTCAGGTAATATTTGGAGTTCTAACAGAAGTCCACCTCAAAGAGTCCATTGTATCTTTGGCACACCAGCTGTCATTTTTTCAGGTCATGATGGTACAATTGCAATGGACTTAGCATTTGGCAGAGCCTTCACGTGGGTTCCTCAACCAGTAGTGTAAGTACTAATGTAGTAGAAAAGGCCAAGTAGAAACTTGTACTTCCCTTTGCAGTGGCAGTGGGCCCCTGACTATGGGAAACATTGGCTCCATCGCATACTGTGCCATTCTGAAACTGCAGTCAAATATTGCAGTTGAACTTCCTCTTTAGATATAGCTGAGATGCCGGCTCGAAGATGATATCCTGTGTGTCTGGGGCCTCATCCTTCAAGATGCAGTGTATATCTTAAACCACGGTCATTTTATGTTGTTGTGTCTGTCCCTAACTAGAATAGATGGGTCTGGAAGCCAGGTGGTAGAAGTAGGAGTTTTTCTACTTACCATTACTTCCAAAGACCAGCAAAGGTGATTTGTACCCCTGTCCCTGGACTTTAGGATCATGACTGTAGTGGTGCTGAATCCCAAGGGAGTGATACTTTTCCTTTGAGATAAGGAGAAAAATAAGAAGCCCACTAAATTTAAAGCTTCACCTCCAACTGTTTATGTAGGGCTTCCTGTGGCAGTAAACCATCAGGCACAGAAAGGACTCATTACACTGTCAGGGATAAGTGACTTTGGTCACCATAAGAGGTAAGATGCTGCGTCATTATGGGGCCAGGGAGGAATATTTTTGCCGCTCAGGTGATCCACTGGGTCCTCTTCTGGTATCTCCTCCTCTGTTGGTTTATTCTCGGTTTTGCACATGAGGATGTTTTCTTTATTATGGGCTCAAATACACACGTGTGCACATCCATACACGTACATCTCCCTCAGCATTTCCATGTGAGGGATTTAGTGTTAGCCTAATTTGCCCTAACAGAACCACAGCTTTATGATTTATAGATCAAGTTTGTCAAGTATAAATTTTGTGATAACTCACTAAATTTACTAAATTTTTGATACCTGATCTTCTAATATCAAGTAAATGGGGACTACATTTCCTATGAAATTTCACAATTACTCCTGGCATTAAGTTACTCTTGATCTGTTGGAAATGAAGAATATGTCCCAAAAGGCACCTGCGACAGGGTGTTTAGTAGTCCTCGGGGAATAATAATCCAATTCGAATGTAGCCCAGTGCAGATTCACTTTCACAATGCCCCATATTCTCGAGATGCATCCTGTATTCTGGAATATATTCTCGGTTAGGAATCAAGAGCAGTGAATTTCCATGAGATGCAGAGCACTGATGCTAAGAAGGGTAAGTGCCCGGAGATAAGGAGAAGACAGCGAGGGAACACTGAAAATGGTAATCTACGGTATCGGCCCCCGTTTGAACGGAGGAGTGGCTTTATAAATAGGCTAATAATCAATATTATCAAGTTCTATTTCTAAGCAGGTTTCTTCAATATTTTTACTTTAGATGAACATATCCCCCTTTGAGGGCCAAACAAACTTCCCATTTATCTATAACTGCAGTTGACATTTGAATAAATAACTACAAATGTTTAGGTCTTCCATGGGGTACTTAGAATTAACGTATTTTAAATTTTCAGAAAACGAACCTATGTATGTGTCTAAATAAAATAAATACAACTTGCAGAGGAAAACATACAGAGTAAGTCAAACTAAATCAACCTTGCTAGGGCTCTGAATCAAAATGAGAAAAGATCCTTGTCTGAGATGAGGAGCAGGCTAAGAGAGATACGGGAAGTCAATAGAAATTGAACTGGGACAATGTTTTTCCTGGTTGCCCAAGAGCTTGTACTCCTAAATTTCTGAAGATAGGGAGATAAATACTTTAAAACTCAGGTTTTTTGCAGGCACATCCTATTTTAATCTATTAGTGATTATTTAAAATTAAGAATGAAAATACATATCTAGACCTACATTTTTCTAAATACCTATATAAAGATTGAAATAGTATCATTCTTACATCAAAAATTTAGCACAATTTTTCCTTCCTCCTTTTCTGCTTCTGTTTAATTTTCCTATTAAAAACATAATCTCAATGTTTAGATGGCAGAATAATTTTAACTTTGATTCTGCAATTTTTCTCAAAGAAGTCGCTTTGATATTTATATTAAAATCTCACAACGATCATTTTAGAATTGATTCTACGTTTTATGTTTTTTTAATATACTTTTCTTTTTATTAATCACCACTGCTTTTGTACCCTGATTTCTCTGTTTTTGAATTGTCTATCTGAGTAAAAGGAGTATACCTTTCAGCGATTTTTCCACCTGCAAGTCTGCATGAAAAGTCTGTTTTCTAAGATATATAAATATCTCTTCTTGTGCTTGAATAGGAAGAACTATTTGCTGAAGATAGGAGTTTTGAGTCTCAACTTTTTCACACACAACTCTGCAGTCTCTAGTCAACAATCCAGACTTGGATGATAAATGAGGGCTTCATCCCGGCTCTGCCACTCAGGAACTGTAACTTTAGAAAACACACCCTACCTTTGAGTAACAGTTGTTCCCAGAGACAAAGGTTATTCTGAAGGTTATTTTTATTCTTACGCACTCTTCTTTATGATGACCTTTTTACTTGTTGAAAAGAATGAGGGCAAAATGCTTTCTTGTTTTCTTTTTGTTGCTCTGTCTCTTCATAAGATTTTTAAAAATTTAATCCTCGAAATTAAAAATTTACAGCATGATATGTCGTGGTATCACCAGTACTATTGTGTATTCACCAAGGAATGTTGCCAATGTGCAAAATAACCTTTCTCGCTTTAGCCATTTTCTTCTGAATCCCTAACAACTTTGAACTCTAGTACCATAGATGGCAGGTCCTCTGATCTTGTTGAGATTACAAATTAAATGTTTTATACAATGTTTTCCTACAACTTTGCAATAATTCTGTTACTTAAGAAAGAGCTTTTTCTGATTATCCGTGTACAGACATCTTAAATTTATGTATATTTTTCCTGCTCATCCACAGACTGGAAAGAGTAGGCTTATGCAGCATTGAGATAAGAGTTTGTAAATCCTGATCAGTGAAGGAGAAAAGGCTACAATGAAGGGGAAAAGAGTTCAGATTTGTTATATATGACTTTGCTGGTTCAGCACTAACAGCAGCCCTAGCAGAGAAGAAGTGTATTCACGTGGAGGCAGACATATCACTCAGCTTTGACATTGTAGTGAAGAAATGTTCTTTCTCTGTCTCAAGTAGTTGTTGGCAGTTGGTTGTCTGGCATAGCCTCCCTCATTACAGTGAGCAATAGTAATGTTTTGTGCCTGGCATATCCATCTAAACCAGTGGCCTTTAAGCTGGAATGCCCTTTCTAGAATAACTGGTTCTAACCAAATACACCTTCTCACTGCCCCACATTTTGTCTCTGTTTTTCCAATTAGGAGGAATTATTGGGATTTTGTGAGTGTATGGTCTCTTCCATTTAACACACAGGCAAGCTATTCCTTCACAGACAGGAAGTTACATTTAAGTCACCCTTCCTTCACTATGGTCAATTTAAAAAATATGTATAACTTAAATTATTTCATTCTTCCAGCAAGTGGTTGCTATCCATTTCTATTTTCTAGAACGAATGAAGATTTTTTCCTAATGTCAATATTCAATTGACATTCCAAAAGAACTGTTAGAAGGGACAAGATTAACACTTTTGCACAAATTTTCATTATACTCAGAAATTCACTTCTAAAACTATCAGAATGAATGGTGGTTCTTTTTTGAAATTGCCCTTGTGAAAGTACTTTGTGCCCGGGAATATATATACTTGTGATAATTTCAGTTGAAGTAGCAGTTGGTAAGTAATTTCAACTACCAGCTAATTAACCCAAAAAGTTGAACTTAACTAACTAGTCTGAGGGGCTGAGCTACAGACCTGTGAGAAAGGGTCTGGAGGACACGGGCTGGAAGAGGAGGAGTTTCTGCTACAAGTAAGGGCTTAGACCGGTATTGGGGTAGGGTCTGGTGCTCTTTCTTGGACACTAATACAATTGAGTAAGCTGAAGGATAAGTGATCATTATGATTTTGTTTATGAATATATTTATTTAAAATCAGGAGTTTTTCACATTTCCTCTTTTATGAATCCCTTGTATACATCCTTTACCCATTTTTCCACTGGGTTTATTATTTGTTCTTTATTGATATGCGGGGGTTCTGAAAATTGCTCTCACCAATGTGGGTGGCAAATATATTTTTCTAGACCGTTGCTTGTCTATTAATATTTTTTATGGAGTCTTTTCTGAACAGAAGTTTTAAATTTTCTTGTAGCTCAGTTTATCTATTGCTTCCCTTTATGGTATGTGCTTTCTTTTTCTTCATTAGGAAAGACTTCTCTATCTCAAGGTCATCAAGTTGTTTTACTTTATTTTCTTTTAATTGTTAGAAAATTTTACTTTTCACATTTAGGTCTTTGATCTATCCAGAATTTACTTTTAGTGTAGGAGGTAGTGATCTAGGTTTATTATTTTTTTTCCCTTAAGGAGACAATTTTTTATAACATGATATACTATATATTTGTTTTCCCATAAATGACTAATCTGTCTTGCACCCAATATCCACAGATACACAGGTCTGTGTAGTAACGAATGCAGCCTTAACCAGAGAGGTTTGGCGTTACCCCTGGGCTCCTGGGGGGTAACCTCTATACCCTTGGATTTCTCCAGTGATGGGAGTGTCTTTGTTCTTCATGATGGACCCCTCTGGCCACACCTGATAGCTTATGCCAATGAGAGGTCCAGCCACCATCTGATATCAGCCTGATGCTGGGGACGGGACCGCTGGAGACCTATTCCAATCCATGGGCAATCAATCAATCAACAGTGTCTGGGTAATGAAGACCCAATAAAATCTCTAGAAACCTGAGCTTAGGAGAGCTTCCCTGCTTGGAAAATCTTGTATCATCACACATCCTGGCCAGGAGGAGGTAATGCCGCTCATGACTGCTAGGGGAGAGGACGAACTGAAGCTCTGCATTTGAACCCCTCCCAAACTATACACCTACACACCTTTTCCCGGGCTGTTCTGATTTGTATCCTTTCACTGTAATAAACCCTGTAACCATGAGTATAATAGCTTTCAGTAAGTTCCTTGAAGACTTCCAGCAAATTACCTAACCAAAGGGTAGTTTGGACAAACCCCCCAACTTGCAGTTGGTGTCAGAAGTGAGAACAGTCTTGTGAGGATTGTACTCTTCAACCTCGAAGTTTGTCTGACTCTGCCGATGGTCTTTTTCTGGATCCTGTATTCCTCTTCAGTGCCTACTTTTCTGTTTCTGCACAATATCAAACTGATTTAATCAGTTTAAATTTGATATAATTAAATGTAAAATATCTTGATATATGATAGAAAGATTCACCCACTCTTTGTTTCTTTTTCAAAATTGTTTTGACTATTTATGTAAGCTTAATCTTCTATATAAAATTAAAAAGTCTTCTGTTTGGGGCCGGCCCGGTGGCACAGCGGTTTCGTCCGCGCTTGGCAGCCCAGAGTTCGCGGGTTCGGATCCTGGGCGCCCGCCGACGCACTGCCTGTCAGCCACGCCGTGGCGGCGTCCCATAAAAAGTGGAGAAAGATGGGCACGGATGTTAGCCCAGGGCCAGTCTTCCTCAGCAAAAAGAGGAGGATTAGCAACGGATGTTAGCTCAGGGCTGGTCTTCCTCACCAAAAAAAAAAAAAAAAAATCTTCTGTTTGCGTTCACATGTGAGTGTGTGGTGGAATTATATTAAATTTACACGTTAATTTAATAAGCCAACTAACTCCTAATTACCATGCAAAACTTGGAAATTAGTTCAATCTTTATGATGTTGAATCTTACCATCTATAAACATTATTATTTATAAAGTGTACTTTTACATGTCTACCTCTGAACGTTAATTATTTCAGCAAAAATATATTGTATATGTAGTATTTTTTTTTCTTTGACACAGCCTGTATACTTGGAATAAAGAGGTGAACAAAAGAAACTGAGAGCTTATTTTTGGCAGGAGGAGACAGTAAACATATAAATATATACAATAATTTCAGGTAATGGATCTGTGCTATGACGAAAATTAAAGCAAGGGAATGGAAGTGGCTGACGGGGAGTGAGCGTTATACAGATGCTATGCGTGAGGAGGGTCTTTCTAATAAATTGGTATTTGATCAGAGTTCTGAATGAACTCAGGGGAGGAGGTAATTCCACGTGGAAGAAAGAGCAAAATCAAAGACTTTGAGGCAAGAGAGAGTCTGTTATGACCCAGAGACACACAGGGTGGCTAGTGTGGCTAAAGTCAAGTCAGTGAGTGGCGTGAAAGTGAGCCAGCTAAAAGATGAGGAGGAGAGGTCAGGGACGCAGTGTGGAGGGCCGAGTTTCAGTGCTAGCTTAACTGTCATAAGAGACCATTGGGGATTTTTGGATGGGAGAGGGATGTGATCTGTATGTTGTTTAAAAAAGAAAGCATGACCCTGAAAAGCAGATGACAGAAAACAGAGACATACAAACAAACTCATTTTTATACAGATGAATGGATTATTACAAGTAAAAAAAATTTTTGTTTTTTTTGTGTGAGGAAGACCAGCCCTGAGCTAATATGTTGCCAATCCTCCTATTTTCTTGCTGAGGAAGACTGGCCCTGGGCTAACATCTGTGCCCATCTTCCTCCACTTTATATGGGATGCTGCCACAGCATGGCTTGACAAGCGGTGAGTCCATCTTTGCCTGGGTTCCGAACCCGTGAACCCCAGGCTGGCAAAGCGTGACCTAAACCACTGCACCACTGAGCCGGCCCCCAAAATATTTTATTTGTAATAAAATCATAAGTATTTTCTTGATATTTCTAAGCTTTGCCTAACACATTTTCCTTCATCAATTCTTTCATTCTTTAACTTACTCATCCATTCATTTATTAAAAAATATTAAGGCTCTATTCTGGTCTTGTACTCTGCTGGATGCTAGAAAATCCACAGAAACAAGAGAGATATGATTTAGAGGGAGAAAATAACAAATAGGCAGTTATGGTAACGACAAAAAGAATGGTAACAGTGTAAATCAACAAAAGGAACTGAACAAATACCAAAGGAAAGACTGGTTAACTCAATTTTTCTTTTGATCAACTTGTGTTTGGTCTAGTCAAACTCTTTCACCCTCTCCTTCTGGATGGAACTTCTACTTTCTCCACTCAGTTTTAGGCCATCCAAACACCCCTGGCATTTTGCCTTTATTTTGCATTTTCTACTTTGTGTTCTCCAATCTGTTTGGGCTTGCTCCAGCTGTTTGGGGGGCTTTGGAGCATGATTAAAGGGACTTAACTATGTGTTTGCAGTTTATTAGAGAGAAAGTGTTAATTTGCTTCCTAGCATTTTTAATTAGCTCTGGAAACCTCTAAGCATCTTTACAGTGATTCCAGGGAAACTCGTGCTTTGTAGTGAAGAGAATTATCTTCTAATTACCCTTTCAGACTTTCTGGCCGGACCAGCCTCTTAAGGTAAACATAGAAAACGAAAAAAAATCAGGGTTCTCCTCTGCCTGTTTACAATTACAGTTTTGTTTTATTCCACTCAAGGAAGAATACTCTTGATAATAAGGATTACATCACCCCAGATGCCTTCATCCATCTGATCTTGGAGACTTGGTTTTGTTGGAAAAGTGATTGTTTTTGAAATACTGAGGATTATTCTTTAGGAAGGCTATACATTCTCAAGAGTTTATGAGCTTATTCTCTATGTGTTTGAGCAAAATAGAAGTTTTGCAATAAAGTGCTTATTGTTAGTTAAATTATATTTAAAATATGATGTCCAACATGTAATTTTTATTTGGATGCATTTATTATGTTAAGAAAAATTGTTAAAATAGGGTATAATCGTGGTTCTGTGGGTACTTACAGAAAATGAACACATGCCAGAAATTTTATTTAACTTATTTATTAAGAAGGGAACTGGTAATAGATAACAGATTGATGGTGCAAAGGAGAATTTGAGGAGCAGAACCATATATTGGGAATAAGGAATTCCAAAATGAATTTACAAATAGATGCAAAATGGATATTCACAGGGCAATAATCAATTGCATTCCACAGAACACAATTGATTTGAAGTTCTACAATCAAGAATAATTTGCATTAAGTTTGCTACAATTCATAGAATTATAAAATGGCTAAAGACAATGAAATGCAAAGATAATGAAAGGATGATTTGGACAGTACACCTACTAGTCTTATTTTACACATTTGAAAATCTTTCACAACCCACCCATCCTCATCTTGGGATGATATAATAATGATGTAATAATCTCAAAGAAATATGACTCTTGATCACAAAATAAGGCTGGTCATGTTAGGTTTGGCCTGATTAATTACACAGGTATAGAAAGAGTGTTAATTTACCATATAGGCCTCCTTAAGTTTGCTTTGTAAACACCAGGACCATACAGTATTGAACAACGACTAAGACCACAAAATCAACCTCTATCTGGAAGTTTTCATATGGAATCTCAAATTGAACTGCTAAAATCCTCTATTATTTGATATCCTTAGGCTAGGAAACCAAGCCCAAGACTCACTCCGCCACATTTCACTGCTTGTGGGTAAATGACTCTCTTCTAGAGTCTATAAGGAAGGTCAACCAGGTTACTTAAAAGTGGCTTATCATACCTGATTAAAGGAGCATGATTCTCAAAGATGACATTCCAGGTCAAGCCTCTCTTGTATAATTTGTCTAATTATATTCTGGTGAAAGGAAAACAGATTCTTATTGAACGTATATGAACAACTATATTGCATGAAAAGTAAAAAAAGACTAAAAGGTTTTAAATTTTGGAGAATCAGATATGATTTTAAAATGTTTCCTTGTTGTTTGTAAAGGCAGAATCTACTAAACTGTCATGAGTTAAAGAATCGCTTAAGAAGAAACAGAAAGGGCTTACAAATCTGGAAAATAAAACATTAGAACCACATCAAAATATTTCAAACAAATTGCCACAATAAAATTTCCTTCATCAGTTCATTCAGTCTTATGTAATTACACTGGATCTTATGTAATTACACTTATGTAGTTACACTGGATGTTTGGTTAGCGGTCTCAGGAAGCTGTCTGTTTCTTGAATTAAAGAAAGAAAAAGTGGGTCCTGAAAATCCTGACTCAGCATATTGGCGTGGACTGAATGTCATCTAAGCACGGTCAACCCAAAGCCCGTCCCCAGGAGTCTAGTCTTTGAAATGTCAACAGTTTGAGGTACCAGGTCCAGTTGTTTTCCACGATGCTAGGGGACTGTTTTTTGTTGAAGAGACCAACTCTCACCTATAGCACAGCCTTTAGTAAAACATTAGAATAAAACAAAAACTATTTGTGGACAACAGAAATGCGATGGTAATTATTATTTTATTACTGAAAATTTTCAAATGTGAAGTCTGTTGAGAGTTCATAGTAAGAATAATGCAACTGACAAAGAAATTCACCACCACCCCTGCAGTGGCATGCAAAACAAAGAGATAAAGCCATTCAAATAAAAAAATATAGAGAAAATATTTCTAACAATAATGACTAAAATGATTGTCCGTTTTCAAAGAAGTCAAAGAATGTTACATGTGATTTATAAAAATGAATTAGTAATACAATATGAACACTGGACTTATTTTCACACTATGATAATTTTCTGATTAATACAGTTATAAATGGCATTTGTTTTTGGTTATCTTTTAACAGACCTTTTAGAAAGTAATAAATTTGATTCACTTTTTCATTCACAAACTTCACTTTCTAAAGAAGATATTTCTACCTTCTCATTCTTAAAAGGAGTTAACCACCATTCTTAAGCTAATATAAGCTATTGTCTTCATCACCATTTCTATCACTATCATCATCATTTTTTTGGTCTTGAGAATATTTTCTTCATATCTAACTACAGAATATTCTGTTAGGTTTCAAATATAGCTTCTGATTCCTAGAAACCAAATACGAATCATGGACACTCCCTATAACACTTTATGTAATGAATATATATACAAAATCTTTTAGAGATCTGGTTATATATATCTATACCTTATTTTAATCTTTTACTGAATTTATACGATAGTTGTAAATACCTCTAAATGTTGAAGAATGTATCTTCATATCAAATACATCTTCATAGTACATTAAAATTTTAGATATGGTTTGTGATTCTCCCTATACAAATATAACTTATTTTATATTGTGAATGTGTGAGTGTGTTTCTAAAAACTAAATTAATTTTCAGAAATAAAATGATATTTCAAATACTGTTTAAAGGTCATTAATTACATGACTAATAGAGTGAATTTGGGGATGAAATGAATACTTATATAGACCAAAAAATTTCAAACTAATGTTTGTGCCTTAAGAATTTGTATTTTCAGATAAAGGAAAAAAACTGCCTATAGTGGAGAACATCTATAAAGTTCTTCATAAGTTAGAAATGTTTTGAGATTGTTAAGGCTTTATAATAATTAATCATATAAAATCATGTTGATTTAACTTCTAAATAGTTGACAAAATGTATTTCTCTTAGGGTGCTTTACTTAAAACCAGAAACTCATTTAAATATTGGAGGAAACTTTTTAGCAAAGCACAACGATAAAAAATTTTGATAAAGGCTGGGAATTATTTTTAAATCTACATTAACTTCAAATCATATCTGTGATGATATATTTTACATGTTGTAGTTCATAATACGTACATTATATAATGTGTATACATATGTATACACACACACACACACACACACCCCTTGGAAATATATCTATACATATTCCAAGGTAAACTAACTTTCAAATTGAGTTTAAAAATTAAAACCACTAGGAGGAATTGAATTTAAATGATTGTAGTATAACACATCAGTTGATTAATCTTTATTTTATGTAAGCAAAACCTCTAAAATTCAGGAAATGTTGGGGCAAAACAGGAAAACCAATAAGATTACTAAGCTCAAGTCTTAACCACTATACAATGACATCATTGTTGAGACATTCAATGTACTTACCCCTTTTACGGGGTTTTAGAAAACTATGTCAATATACTCAAGAAAAATGGTACAACAAAAACTATCCATTAGATGTAATTTGCTGAGACAGTTCTAATGGTTTTCAATTTCAGCTGTCAAATATCAGTAAACTGTGTCCCTTGTTTGGAAACCTCACTTGGCTCTGGCCTTGCATGAGTGCTAGAGATTAAGTCATTAAAATGAGGATAATGTTAGACTAAACCACATTGTAATTATGGTTATTTCTCCTTTTTAGTTTCTTCTTGAAATAGATAACCCATCTGAAATCAATCCTGGTGGTAAGCTTTCTGTTTCCACCCACCATCTCAAGTTATTCTCCAAACTGGAGAGAGTCCGCCATGTGGTGAAATGTGCTGGCTCCCCATTGGGGTCCAAGATTGTCAGCTCACCAATTGGGCAACCCTGGGAAACTTACTTCACTTGTTTAAACCTCAGTTTCCTCAACTGTAAACACAGAATGATCATGATGATACTTACCTTGTAAATATTTTATGAAGATTAAATAAATCCTGCATTTAAAAATGATAGCCCAGGGCTTGGCATGTATAAGTACTCAATTAGTGTTATCATTATTATTATTTGGTTCTCTTATATGAAGTGGGTAATACAAACTCACTCTCATACTCTTCTAGCTATTGTCAAACGAATATGATCCATTTGTACAAATACCATTAGATCATGTGAAAAATTCTCTCTAGAGACTGAGTCACGTTTGGAAGAGCACTGTCAAAGTCAAAGGCAGAATTGATGGTCAGGGAAAAGAGAATATTTATTAAAAATTATGCTAAACCCTACAGAGCACATTTCCTGAATATATTATTTTAATCTTTAGATCTTGACTCTATTTTCAGAGCTTTCTGTTTCTAGACGAACACAATAAATTGGTTGTTTTCACTGACTTGATTGTTATTACTCAAGCCCGTGTCAAATTAACTTGGCTAAATACATGGTTTTGTTAAATTGGCACAGTCAAGACAGAAATCTCAGAGACTACCTTTCAGTTTTTTACTTAAATAGAGAAGAATCGTCTTACAAATGTAAGAAAAAAGCAATGCTGAGAAAGGCCATCTTAAAATATGGCCGGGGACAGAAGCCAGCGTTTGTGTGGACTGGCGGCTGGTGTCACATAGCTGAGGTTACTCGTTGCAGATGCACTGGAACAGGGATACTGGGCATCTCCATATTCTATACAAAAACATCTCCTTGTGTGTCCAATTTCATTTAATAATTTAAAAAGTAGACTACTTTCCCCAAACTTTCCATCTTGTTTTATACTGAATAGGGAATGATACAGTATCTTGTGACACTGGTAACCTAAAGTTACAGTTTGTTTATCATTTACAAAAAGGGATGACTAGTCTTGAGCTCTTGTTAGAATAAAGCCATATACTTCCCTTTTTTTCCACTGAATTTTGTGCAAGTATGAAGACAAACTGGATACCAAGTCTGGAGTGCCCAATGACAAATGTGTAAATTTAATAATAATAATTGTGGACAAGTGTCCTCATCTGAGACTTGAAGTTATGACAATTGCATTTATTTTCTTCCAAGAGTAACAACAAGTCCATTTCTGACAGGCTAGTATTTACTTAGGCATGTCAACGAGTCTTTTTGGTAGGCTGAAAATGGCCTCCAAAGTGTCCATGTCTTTATCATCAGGACCTGTGAATATTACCTTACATGACAAGAGATGATTAAGTTAAAGCTCTTGGGTGGGGAGTTTTTCCTGGATTACCCAGGTGAGTCCAGTATGATCAAAGGGTCCTTACAAGGGAAAGAGGAAGCAGGAAAATTAGAGAAAGAGATGCGATGATGGAAGCAGACATTGGAGGGGTAAAATGATGGCTGGAAGGAGGCCTTGAGTCCAGTAAAGTTGGCAAGATCTAGAAGCCAGAGAAGACAAGGAAACAGTTCTCTCAAAGAGCCTGCACAAGGCACACAGCCCTGCCGACAGTGTACTTCTAGCTTAGTGAGACCCATTTCGGACATTGACCTCCAGAACACATGGCAATAAATTTGTGTTGTTTTAAGTCACTAAATTTGAGGTAATTTGTTGCAGCAACAATAGGAAGCTAATGCAGTCTTCTTGATAGAACTCCAATGGTTTTCATTCAGCAAATGCTTGAATTGTGTCTGTCCCTGGTTTAAATTAGCCTTTGCTTTATGGTGAATTATAAATTTCCTATCAGATTTTTTTTGAACTATATTTGTTCCTCGTCCTTTCCTATTTTTTATTTAATAATTCAAGGTACTTGTTTTTTTACATGAACACTTGCTAGGTTCCACCCTGTCTACCGCACCTAGTTCATTTTTTACTGTGGTTATCTATGGTGATAGCTCCTTCCTGGAACAGGCCTGCTATCTTAACTTCTTTTAGGCAGTTAGGGGGAAGGTCAAAGTTTCTTCCTAAGTCTTTTCTTAATAATAATCAAACCAAAGAGACAAATTTTGAGGTGGCAAATTCTGTTCCCCTACATGACTCTGTCTTACCACTTTCATGATAATTCTATATTTTAACTCCAGACCAAGTTTACTTCCCTTATTTTGCATTTCTGTGAAGGGGACACACAGTAGATTCTGTATACCAGTTGTAACTTTCTTTCGGGGCGCTAACATAGTAGAGTGAGGAATCCGATTATTTATCGTTATCTAATGTTTGAAACCAGCAGGATTTGGCTTGACCACCAAATGATATCACATCTCAGACATGTTTTTCCTGCAGGATTGACTCAGGGAAGATTGTGACGGCAAGGAACTACAGCAGCATCTGAAGCGTAAGCTGCTGGTATTCAAGTCTGATATATCCAATGACCAGCAAAGCCTCAACATCTCTCCAAACTGTGCTTCTCTCCCATGCCTACTGCCATGGCATAGCTCAGGCCTCATTATTTCTCATCTGGATTAATGCAACAACCTCTTAATTGGCATTCTCTGTCATCAGTCTTGTCCCTCCTCCTCTAACCTACCTTCTTTATTGTCACCGGTGATCTTTCTTATACAGAAGATGCAACAACATCACATCTTTGTTTAAAATTCTCCAATGCCTCCCAAATCCTTCAAGATACAAGTTCGGACTCTGAGACATGTTGTTCAGTCCCTGGCTCACAGTAACCCTAATGGATCACTCTCTGACCTCAGAAGATACTATTCTTGAAGTTCTTTAATTACTCTCAGCTTTCGGAAAGTATCTTGCTCTTTCTATTTTTTGTTTGTTTGTTTGACCTTCACACTTGTATCACCCACTGTCTAGAATGCCCTGTCCATCCAAGCCTTCCACACTCATCTTTGATATCACCTCTCCCTTATTTTTGACTTTTCTCTCCCCCAAGGTTGACTTTTCCTATGTCAGCCCTTATCACAATGTGTTGTATTTACCTGTTTAGTTACTTTTCTGCCTATTTAGTTTGACTGCAAGATCTCTGTCTGTGGAAGTTTCATCTTCAGCATCAAGAAAGTGTGAGGCTCATTTTATTATTTATTTTGGGAGTAATAAAGAGATATTGGAATATATGGGACTTCTGGAAATGAGTCAAACATACAACATCAAAGTAACCGCCTATATATCAGAGACCTGCACTCTTGTTGACATTCTCCTGCCTCATGTTTCCACCAAAGTGGTATGTGGTAGTTAGGAGACACTGGATGCAGGAAAAAAATACATCCCAATATTTTAATAGCTTAATATAAGAAGTTGTTTCTTGTC
Source organism: Tapirus indicus (assembly GCA_031878705.1). NCBI lineage: Eukaryota > Metazoa > Chordata > Mammalia > Perissodactyla > Tapiridae > Tapirus > Tapirus indicus. The sequence goes on from CM062918.1 coordinate 8,831,801, forward strand.
CACAGTCTCAATTGGGTGGTAAAGATAGAGGCGTGGCTTACCTTCATGTGGTGATTTGGGAAGTAAAGCTCCTTATATTTCGTGGCTTTGTCATCCCCTAGGAGCACATAACTTTTTTGCATGCAGCTGGTGGAGAGGGAAAGAGATGGAGGAGCTATGTATTAGATTTTAATGTGCCAGAAATTGGCCTATATCACTACCAATTATAATCCATTGGAGAGAATTCCACATGGCTATACCTAACTGCAAAGGAGACTGGGAGATTTCTAGCTAAATGCCCAGGGATTGGAGTTGGATTTCAGTGGATGGCATAGCTGTCTCTCACAAGAGGACCAACAGATAGTACCCGTATATCCTGCTCCTCTGGATTTGGCCCTTTCTTTTACTATATGCATATAAAATAACATGAGCTTCCATCCCATGTGCTTGCTTGAAGGCCAGGCTTTCCATAATGGTTCCTAGAATTCACACATTCTTATTTTGTAAGTATTTACCTTCTCCTGCTGGTCACCTTTTACATCTTGTTGTTAAAGTTTTCTTCGGGCTCATTTATCAACCACTTTGGATTCTCTTGTTCTGTCCTGTCCTCTTTACTTGGCTGTGACTAAGTACTGTATGCTATCTTCCAAGTCACCATTAAACAATGTCTTATGTGGTACAAAGTTTTCACGAAATTTTGCATATAAAGGAAGGAAATTACAGCACAGAATATTAACCATTTTGAACAAATATCATCACCACTTTTACTAAAATTCCTGGGCACATCCATCTTTACTGGTAGCCAATTATTTAGGTCCCCACCTCATTTCCTGGCCCTAGGAAAAACTTCCCAAATGCTTTCTTCATTCCTGAGTCCCTTTATCCACTCACATCTTTCCAAGGCAACAAACTAGAACATAAACACAAAACTCAGAATTCCTTTCCTCTAATATGTAGATCAATCCAGCTCAATCAAGCTGTCTTCTTAAGATTATTGTGCAAAGAGACAAAATCCTCCCCTGTACACAATGCTGAACGGCTGTATTGAGTGTTTTTTAAGTAGAAGTTACTTTTTCCCACTTTTCTTACAGTGCTGGCATTTTATTGTGACGCTCTGCAGAAATCTGAGTTAGAAGAGGAATTTACTCTACTGGCCACGCAGTTATGCTAGTCTACTGTTCTGATTCTGAGATAGATAATGAACTCCGTAAGTCAGTCAGATGCTGGAGAAGTGCAGCTCAGGCAGCAATTGCGTCGTAGTGATGTGCCCTTCTCTTTGATTTTCTCGCATTTATATTACAAAAAGAGATTTAAATTGGTGTGATATAGTGTCAATCTGAATGGTGTGTCTGCATTTTTCTGTGTTCTCATCATCTATTTGAGACTTCAGGAATTGCTCCTGTGCCTGCTTTTATATGTTTACTTTCCAGTCATTGCAACATTCCCCAGCACAGACCTCTGCAGCTTTTGTAGGAGAAGACTTCCTCTCCCAAGCAAAGCACGTGGTATAAGAAGTAGAAGATTAACCAAGAAATGGAGAGGAAGCAATGACAGTAATTGAAATAACAAAATTGTTGGGGCCACTTTCCTTACAATGGTGCTGTCAGGCATGGAAGATTCACAGTCCATTCGTATATTCTGACATACTCAGAGAAATGACTTCAAGGTTATACAATACAGGCATTTTCTTCTCTATCAACTAATTCAATAAAATTTGGGTTGCTGTGAGCTCCAGGAAATAGATTATCATAGATATCTTCACCTCTGTGATCATCAGGATTAACTGTGTTATTTTGATGTGCCCTCCTCCATGGCACTAGAGGGAAGAATGCTTCATCAAGAATATAAGCAGAGGGCTGGCCCCATGGCCTAGTGGTTAAGTTCGGTGCACTCCACTTTGGCGGCCCAGGTTCAGTTCCCAGGCATTGCCCTACACCACTCGTCGGTGGCCATGATGTGGCAGCAATCCACGTACAAAAGTAGAGGAAGATTGGCACAGATGTTAGCTCAGTGCCATTCTTCCTCAGCAAAAATAAATAAATATATATATATATATACACAATATATATATTTATGTAGGAAAACACATGTTAGGGGTATTGTACACAGTTGGAAAACAATATTTTTTTTTTCACAGTAGAAGGAAAGAGAACCTGAATCATAGTCATGACTGTCCTTAGAAAAATAGGTTTTAAGTTCTTCTCTCATGTTCCCCTTCACCATCTATTGCACTCCTATTACACGTGGAAGGCTCTGTGTAGGTGTACATGTGTGCGTGTGTACTCACATGGGTATCTGCACCAAGGGAACTGCCGTATCAGTTAACAACCTTCTATAATTGAGGCATTTAGTTTTGCTAGACAATACTCTATGACACAGTGGTTCAAATTTAGGCCTCTTTTTCCTCCCAATTTAGTCTAAATCTTTCATGCCTTTTTTAAAAAATTACATCTGTCGTGTCCCCTGTCCAAGCAGACTTCACCATGTCCTCTTGCTTGCTTACTTTCTTCTCTTTCTCTAACCATCCACACCCTCTCAATTTCTCTCCCCTGAGAGAGGGAGGAGGATAAAATTAAGTATTGGGCAAAATATATAGTTGGTTCAACGATCATGGATCTCACAATTCTTTTTTCTTTTCTAATATTTTCAGACTCTTTGGTCAAGTGCTAGAGATAAAATATGATTTCAGTAAACTTCTTTAGAATAAAGATGTCTATATCAAAAGTCCATGATTACATTTTTAAGACTACATATCCATAAATCTACAGTAACAAATATCTAATAACTGAGGTTAGTATTTTAAACTTAATATTTGGAATGATTTCCTCTTAAGGCCTAAATCTTATTTTTGCAATAACTCTTAATACTAAAATGCATTATGGTAAAAGTCATTTATGAAGTTAAGAGCTAACTTAATGATTTCATTATTTTATTGTAACACTTTTAGTAACATCAAAAATAATTAACTCCTTTTCTTTGAGAAATAAAAACTCCTGGAAGAGAATTAACTTTTACTTTATAAAATCTTATAAATATTGTACTTTTGGGATCCTCTGAAGAGAATGTTGAAAAATTATGTTTTAAAACAAAGGCATATATAACATGTAAACATGAAATTAAATTATTTTTATAGGTATTATCAGAAAACAACAAAATTTTCTTTTTAGCACAAATGGGCAAAAAAGAAGGAATGCTAAATGACCAAGACACTATATATGTGCCTGTGCTAGTGAGGTAAAATTTGTGGATTTCACAATTCTGAGTGTGTGTGGTATGTGTGAGGATGGGATAGGAGATAAATATTTGAGCGTGGTGAGTGGTGTGTGTTGTGTGTCTGTGTGATATGGGTGGCTATGTGGTATGTTGAGGGTGTGGGTTTTGTGTGTGCATGTGTGGTGTGTTTGATATAGGTGTATATGGGTGGTGTTTATGTGTCTGTTTGTGTGTCTGGGCATGCTGTGTTAGTGTGTATACACTCATGTCCCATATATACACATACATCCTGTAGTGTACTTAATATCCTTAGCTATTTGTCACTTTTGATAAAATATTACCTTGTTATATTTGCATGTCTGTGATGGGAACAGGAAATAATTACAGCCAGAATATTGTAGTATTAGAGAGAAATATGAAAAGTGAATAGCACATTTTTGCCTCTCCTCTTACCTGGTGGAATTATGCTTATCCCTGTCCTAATGTCCAGTCACGTCCTAAAGCACTCTTTCTCCTGGATGCACTGTCCTCATTCTATTCCGTCCTGCCAGCCACCTTTCTCCCACATCTAGTTTTACTTACAGTCAAAATTGCACACTACATTGACAGACGAAAACAGAGAGCTGAGGTATAGGAAGACATTTAATATTTACAAGCACAAAAACTAATAAAAGTCCCCAAAGTACAGAACAAGTGTGATAAACATGAGGATAGCAGTTAGAATGAGGGAACAGACAGGTAAGTAAAAATTATTAAAGATAAAAATAAATTGTGCTGATATCAGGCAGAATATATTTCCACATCATTTTCAAAAATAAACATGAATAAGTAAGTTACATAATGCTTTTGGCAGCTGACTTACTGCAATAACAGGGCTTCAAGTAACAGCAGATTGAATTTTACAATTCTTACTAATGATTAGTGAGAGGAAATAACAGCTGTGCAGTAACAATAACCATGAAAGTTTCCTCCTCAAAAAAGAAAAGAAGAATGATGATCTATCAGAAAATGATTGGGAGGAGAAACATTTAAATAAATCAATATGCCTTCTTTAGAAGTCTTGACACTGGGTCTCTTTAAGCTGGCCGTAATCTGTTCCAGCTTTTTCAGTTCATATTACCTTTTCCTTGTTAACAAAGATCAATTAAAAACCTGAGTAATAGTAGATTTTTTGGATATAAAATGATCATTGGATTATTAGATGTTAAATTGATAGTTATTAAAACTTAAAAGACTCTAAACTTCACAAAAATCTTTATATTAGAGCTTAGCTGTAGACATGAATGTATTTCTATTTCTGCTTGAATAATGACTCCTAGGGCAGTGCATGTCAAATTGGAATCATTAGTGTCACAGCCTTAAATCGTAGGAAACATTAATGTTTGTGAACAGGAGAAAAAATCTATTTGGTGGAGAAAAAACCCTGAGAGCAGTTGCATCATCCCTACCCCACCCCACCCCCCAATCTTTTTGATGGAGAGGATGTACCTACTATTAGTATGTCCAAGCTCTACCACCCTGTGTACAAATTAGGTCACATTTACAATATCTCGCAGCTTGATATTCTGCGCTAGAGACTTCCGCTGCTCACCCATGACTTCTCATTGTAGTTAGATGATGTCATGTGACTAGAATTGGCAAAGGCTTTGTGAATGGAAGTAATGTGTCATTTCAGGATCAAAGCTTTTAATTACTGCAGGGAGATATTCCAGCACTGTCTTTCTCTTCCATGTAGACTGGGAGACTACGTGTTCCAGACAGAGCAGCGGGGGAGTGGTGGGGACTTCATTATCCTGGATTGCTGAGTTGTTGCAAAGAGAATAGTTGCCCTGGAGAGTTGCTTAGAGCCTCAACCAGCTTTGCATAATCCAAAAGTAAACTTTTATTGTATTAACTCCATAAGATATTGGGGTTGCTTACTGTCTCAGCATATCTTCTAGGTCATACTAACTAGTAAATGTTCCAAGTACCCCATCTCAACCTGCAGAAATTACAAGCATTTTCTAGAATTTCCAAGCACATCTAGAGTTTTACACATCTTTTGTATCTGTTCTGGTTTTATCTAGCCACGCTTGATGAGATGGGAATCCTTGAGGGCAGATTCTAGAACTTCTACCCCTCTGCAAATCTTGAGAATGAAATTTCTCAATCTATTCATCCCCATCTTTTGATCTGGGTTTGTCAAGCACCCCGATACTTGGCTCAGGCAGAGATTTTGAGATCAGATGCCACTTCTTCTTCTGCCACACCAAAAATAAAGCAATACATTTGTCAAGGGTGATGCCTTATAGTCCAAGATTTTATAGGTTAAACTGGAAGAGATGTAACAGGAAGCTATTTTGGTCACTTTTCCATATCTACTGGCTTTAGAGTTAGTGTAGATTTCAGTTGATTTGCCTAGGCAGTAGTTGCTCCATGAAATGAGAAGGATGCTCTCCCGCATCCCTCAGTTATCAGTTGAGGAATGTGCCATAACCAAGTGGCTTGTGGTATTAAGTGTTGCAGCTATTAGTGGAAATAGCTCTTTCAATTCATACAGGGAGCTATTTCCCCAAACCATTTTTCTGAGTCCTACAGTATTTAAAACAAGCATCTTACCATGCTTGGAATCACCATAACCTATACAAAGTTTTTCTCAAACTTGTTTTAAAGTGTTCCCAGAGTCTCACCTGTGTGCAGAACATTTTCACTTAAGTTCTTCAGTTGTTGACTGAGGGCTTCCTATGATAATCTGCTGTACCAATATCACCGTTCTTGGAGCCCTTCATAAAAACAACGATCCTCTGGGTGCTAGTTTGATGACCATCTTCATTTACAGTTTGCCAGATTGTAGAGGGTAAAAAAATGTCTCTTTGGGCCAGCCCCAGTGCCCCAGTGGTTAAGTTCAGCACACTTCGCTCCGGCAGCCAGGGTTCGGTTTATCTGTGGAGACATACACCATGTGTCACTGGCCATGCTGTGGTGGCGGCTCGCATACGAAATAGAGGAAGATTGGCCACAGATATTAGCTTAGGGTGAATCTTCTTCAGGCAAAAAGAGGAGGATTGGCAACAGATGTTAGCTCAAGGCGAATCTTCCTCAGCAAAAAAAAAAAAGTCTCCTTCTTATCTACGATTCACTTGTCTCCTGGAACCTGAAGCATAATTATTGTTCCCAGGGTATCACATAATCTTTGGTGACCAGAACTTCCATGAATCTGGCTCCAGGCCACAATCCTATGTATGACCCTTCAAGCCTGACCATTGGTAATCACAAAGGCTTTGCCTGACAGGCCTCATGAGGGAAAGCTGCCTTCCGCACACCAGACTTGGTGCACGGCAGGTGCACTGCAGTCTTCTAGAGGAAGGAATTGCGGTCAAGGGCTCAGGACTTCTGCCTCCCCTCGGGCTAGACAGGCTCATATATATGCATGCGTTTCCACCTCAAGCATCTCATTTGAAAGCCTCCTTTAACTGCAAGGCCTTGACTGAGGCCCTTTTCAGCAACCCTGACTAGACTTTCTTATTGGGTGGCCATGAGACAGTTTTCTCCACTCTGACTTAGTACTTTCCCTCTCCTAGGCCTCCCCCTGGCAGTCTCCCCAGCCTCTGCTTTTGTTCAGGGCTCTGCTGCAGTGAGACGTTTTCCAGGTCTGCACTATATGTCATCCAATTGACCCACACCTGATGCAGTTCTGTGAGGAAAGATGGAACTTTTCTTTTTCTTTGCCTCTTACCTGCACCATCACAGTAAGTGCATAAAGGCTTGATTGTTGCTTTTAGTTTTTGGATTGTCCTAATTGTCTTAATTAACCACTTTGATACCTGACAGCTTAGCAAATCTTTTCAGTGTTGTCTTCCAACCTTTCTTCTCTAGTGATACAAAACCAAGAGGCTGTGGTATTTGGGAAGAGGAGAACTGAATGTTCCACCTACTCCATTGTTCCTTTGTCCTCTCCCTTACTGGGTTTTTCATCGTAGAACAAAAACACAAACAGAAAGAGCCAACAGTTATATCCCTCCTTAGCAAAAACACAAAATATCTACAATATGACAGGCTGCAAATAGCTATGACTATTATGCTGCATGTAAAAAGACCCCTACTTGCCAACTGGTCCTACTATTTTTTCAGAAAATCAGTTTTAATGTTGCCATCTATTGTGAAATCACTAGTGTTTGCTATTTCTTTGGGAACATCATCAATTAACCACTTAAATTTGGGTGAGTATTTTCTGTCAAAAGAATCTGTCTCTACAATTACCAGGGCAGAATTATTTATCATCTTTAGCTAAAATCAGCTCTACCTTTTTAGGACTCTTTATAAAAGATGCAGACTTTGACAAATTCAGGTGAGAATAAATGATAACTTAAAGAGATATAAAACCTATGACCCTAATCTGTTGCAACCAAAAATTTATTGAAGTGAGCTTATATTCAAAGCCAAGACAGGCTCTTGGAAGTAGCAGGGTGAGGTCAGGATGCATACCTCTGGGGAGGTTATTGCTCAGTTGCCAGGTTACTAAAGTCAATTACATAGTTTATATTCAATTAATACTTTAAAAGAGGAATGAATGAAAAGAGGAATAGGTATATATTGAAATCATGATAGCCTAAGGTGAATGCTTCTCTTAGCATTAAGAATTTTTTTCTTGATATAAAAATCAGTCCTTATTTCCTCTGAAAAGAATATTAAAATAGAAAGCACCATTTCCATTTCAAGCAATGTGGTTATACCATGGAATCTTATATTCCAAAAACAGTATGAAAACATTATTGTTAAATATTACTTGCAAAATTGGTTCAAAAAAGGTCAGTATGATGAGATTTAAAGATCTATAGAAATGTATATTGATGGTCTGAATTATACCCTCACAAATTTAAAAGAATAAGTTTAGATTATTAATGACAGAAGAAAATACATATTAAAAGTTTTGCCATGTGGACTCATATTCAAATGGACTATTATTTATTTTCAAATGTCAGCTGTGACAGGAAACACATGTTTAATGTAAAAACGAAATCCTCACCTATTGAGCATTAGCTACTTTCTCTAAAAATATGTAACACATTAAAATTTCTACTAAAGACTTACCCTAAGAACAACATGCTTTCTTTTAATTTGGACATTTTAGAGCATCAACATACAGACATACTACAGATTGTATAGTCAAACATATATATCATGGTTTATCACTCTAAAAGAAAAATTAAAATGTAGCTGAAATGAAAATTACTAGTACAACATGAGTATATCTAAAACCTACCCCAAAACTCCAAAAATGAATGTCATGTGAAGAATAAAAGCAAAAAAAAAAAAAAAAGAGCAGATTTGTGCAGGTAATGGTAACATAACTAAGAGATCACTAAAGATACAAATTCTATAATTTAAATGCAATTATGAAGATCAAAATCAGCCTATCGGGCTGATCAACAATGCACACACACACACAAATACACAGAGTAAAATCAACATATAAAAGCAACATAATTCAATGCAAATATTTGCCAGTTTATAGAACAACTTCAATGTGGCAAGATCTTTATTAAAAAAATCAACTAATCCTTTAAAAAAATTTGCTCAGTTTATATGGAACAAATTGCAGATTATGTAGAATGATGCTGTGTAAGTAATATGTTTTTAGCTTAAAATTATGAATTTGATAATCTAATCATCTGATTGGCTTTGGAGTCTGAGTACCTTGCCAGATAGACCATATTATTTTCTGTATCAAAATATCTCATACTTTACTATCATAAATTTATTTTTTTTTACAAAAATTTACAAATAGAAATGAATTTTGTGATAAGAAGGCAAGCCTAGAAGCTGAGAGGTAGCTGTCATCTTTGTTTCACTGATTGCTTCAATGCAAACTTTTCAGGTATTACGCGACCCTTATGCTCCACTTCAGGTACTTAGAGTTTCCCTCTGTCCGGGACCTTAGGTCACCTGTTCTATCTGTGGGTAATACTGCAGGAACGAAGTCTGCATATGCTCCAAATAGCTATGTGAAGGCACAATCCAATAATAGCTCACCTCATACTCGTGACACACTTCTTGCTCTAGGGCCTCCTGCTGATATCAAGTGCTGAGATGCTATGAAACCCACCAGTCTCATAGTATCAGAAACTGTAGGAGAATTAGTGCTTTATGGCCAAAACATTGATCAACAGGAAATGAGAGTAATAAATAAAACTCTTTTTCACCCGTTTTTCCAACAGACTGTCCAGAGAAGCAACCATTGATTATCGTCTAAAGGATGATGGTCCTGAAATTTAAGCAATTGGTTACACTTAATACTAAATACTATCCAGCTTGATAAAACTCCCTGGTGTTGTCTTTTCCTCTTTTCTGTTTTGCTTCCCTTTTTTCTCATTTCTGTTCTTTGGGACTGCAAGCCCTAACAGAGTAGGAGCAGAAAAGCCTCTGCCTCGGGTGCTACTGACAAGGAAACTAAGGCTAAGAGGGTTGGAACCAGGATGAGCCTAGAAAGCAGCCCCTGTGGATAACATTTAGGGCCAGACTTTTCTCTAGAATGCAAGTAGGACCTTATCTCTGGTGATAATACTTTGCATGTAGTGGCGTCACAGTTACCAAACTTCAATTTGTGGTTAATTGGGACGGTTTGCAGGTACAGGGTGAAGTGTTGAGAAAGGCTACGGACGTGGCAACTGAAAGCATTGGAGAAGTGATCGTTATGACACTAAGGATCAGGATGGCTGCTGTTATAACTACCAGAAGCTTGGAAAAATAAAAAGGTGGGCCCAGTGTAGCCAACCCTCAACTCTAAGATCTTTTAAAGGCTGTGGGCTTAGTGGAATATTTGAAAGGTGGACTTGCCAAAAAATAAGGTCAAAAATCTAATGGTAAAGCTGGCAGAACTACAAAGGAGGCTTAATGCATATTTCCAAGCTCTGAGGTAGGAACAATTGGGTTTGTGAGCCTGAAAATCTAACACAGGTGTTTCCCTGAATCCAACGGAAAGGAAGAAGAAAGTGAGATTAAGGTAGGAAGGATCAAGAAGAAAATCCTGAAACTGACCTTTTCCACTCCAGCCACTATAGTAATTAGAAACAGCATTGCAAGAAGGAAGGAGTTCAGAGATTAGTGTCACCATAAAATACTTAAAGGTGTAGGGGTGGTGGTCCCTATCATATCCCGGTTTAATCACCAATATGGCCAAGAGAAACTATGTAGATCTTGAAAAAGAGAGGTGGCTGGCCGTAAACATAACCAGGCGATAGCCCCAAATGCAGCTGCTGTGTTGAGTTTCATATCTTTATCTGAGCAGATAAAACACAAAACTCCTACTTCTTGATATCCTGCCATTGATGTGGCAGATAATTTCTTCTTAAAGCTCATCAGTAGGGAGGATCAAACACATTTTGCATTTACATGTCAATGACAGCAATGTACAATCAACATTATTTATAGATAATTTGCTCCTAAATTACCTAGCAAAGGGCAGGGATGATAGTGAGTGCTAAATAGAGTGACTGTTTTCTTATTTTCCTTTCTAAATACATTTGTATAACATTTTCTAATTATTTCATGATATCATGAAAGGTCCTGGTTCGTTATTTCTTTGATGGAAAGCATTATATTAACAATTTTGGATTTCCATAGAACTTCCATAGTTGTAGCCACATATAAACCCTCAGTAAAATTGAATTTTAATTAACTTTAGGAATTTCTGTGGATTTTTGTTGTTGTTGAAGAAGATTGACACTGAGCTAACATCTGTGCCAATCTTCTTCTGTTTGTATGTGGGTCACCACCACAGTGTGGCTTGACGTGCAGTGTGTGAGTCTGCGCCTGGGATCCGAACCCGAGAACCCCGGGCCGCTGAAGCAGAGCAAACTTAACCACTACGCCACCAGGCCGGCCCCAGAATTTTTGTGTTTTGCTTCAAAATTTTCTTCGAAGATTTTATTCTCATTCAGAAACACTTTTCTAGTCAGAATTAATCAAAGGCCTTTATGTATATTTGTAACTCAATCTATCACTGTAGTAATCACTATCCTTTTTTCAAAACCTATTGCTGTGAAGTTATACATGTGTTAGTATAATTAAAAAGTTTTCTTTGCCAGTTACACTTAGCACACTAGAGAAGTATCCCATTATTTACTTATTTTTTAATTTTTATACTTATTATTTCTAGCAACAGTCAATGTACTGAAGATTCTCCAGGTTTGTTTCCCAAAGAGTTCAAGCCTAAAACCAATTAAACAATGAGCTACACCCTAAACTGGACTTCTTTTTTAAAAGCTTGGGTTTGGTTGAAATGAACGGGAATGTACACCTGAGGGAGAAACAAAAGGCAAAGCAGTTCAGCCTAAAGGTAGGAATGCAAAGGAAAGCGTGGTGAACATAAAAGAGACATGGAATTTAAAATATCTGGGTTAATGTCTGCATCATGATATTTTCTAGCTGTGGGACTTGGGAAAATTACTTCAACTCTATGAAAGTTGGCTTTCTAATCTAAAAAAAGAAATGATATGCCCCCATAATATTTAGTTATATGGAATTTAAATAAGGCATGTGGAATGCACAGCAAACTGAAAACTTCTTCAGACATCAGCTTTAAATTGGCCTTGGTAACTGGCAATTCCATTTTTAGGCATTGGCTGGCTGCAGATGCCATGATTTTTGACAATTGTTTTCACCTGTAACACCAGATGTGTTTAATGCCTGTGTGGCGTGTAAATTATAGATGATATACTTATGTCATGATAGCACTCTCAACATAAGTACAGCAGTTGCTTATCCTATCCACATTCTCCCTTTCCCTACGAATAAGAAGTTGAGTTTTCTTTGGGTGAAAATATGCTAAGTAGAAATATTTACCTTCTAATATTAATTTGAGTCCATAGAAGGCCATTATGATGCAGTTTGGGCCAGTGGACTTCAAGAAGTTGCTGGGTCAGACTTCCAGGAAAGTTCTGATAAAAGGAAGGACGCTTGTGTGCTCCCTCTTTATTTGCTCTTTGCGTTTTCCCCCTTTGTCCTTTTCTTTTTTGAAAGGAAAACTGGATGCTGGAAGTGTGACCGACATCTTGTGAACACTGGAATGAAACCCACAAGCCAAAGGTGATAGAGCGGGACAATGGAAGAGGCATGGCTGCCTGGTCACATGGACAAGGATGGATTGTCCACCTCTGGCCTTCTTGTTGTGTAAGACAAATAAACTCATTTTTTCTAAGCCACTTTTGTAGTATTTTCTATTTTTTGTAGCTGAATGTTCCTTAAATAATTATAACATTTATGTGGTATAACATCTGACTAGGTAATATATCACTGGCCCTATGAGAATAAGCGTGTACAGGGACTCATTCTTTAAGGCAATTTATGAAAAGGATTATTAAATTTATCCTTTAGGAACAAACGAATTAAATTTGATTTAAGAGTTATATATATAGATGTATCGAAAAAATAATTTAGATAATTTATAAACTGTATACATATATAAATACATAGAGATAGAAGGAGTTGTTAGGAAAAAAAAGTCTTCCTTGAATTTAAAAGTCTGTATCAATCTTGTCTCTTTTCTGCCTTAACTCACCTTGTTCTCTTCATTGCTCTCATTGTCTTTCTTTTCATGATCATTATTTTTATGTTACATTGTTTTTTCACTGCATATGGTTTGACAGATAGGTATATAATCCATTGCTGAACACTAGCATAGAAAGGGATTTCCACCCTAATATACACATTTATATTGATATATGCTGAAGTATACATAATATATAATATTTTATGCTCCTATTATAGTATATATTTTCTCCTGCTTATTGGTACTAGTACTTTATACCCCAGGGAACTGAGTCTCTTTCAGACCACACTTTCCTTCTATTGGAGGGTGAAAAACACAGATTCCAGATCACTCACAGTGATAGTCAAAGGACCTAAGCCTGGGACATTTGTGGTGTTTCAAATACCTGGTTTTTGATAATTGTCCCGGGGCTGGCAAATTAATCCATCTTAGGGCAGTTGGAAACTGTCCTCAGGAGTTTTAATACTGAGATGGGCATTTGTCCTGTGTAATGTGGTTAGAAATATTTGATCCCAGGGCTGTGTGCAAGCATGTTTCTAGTTCTATGGAGAAAATTGAATTTAAAATATGAGATTGACAAACGGAGAGACATATGGACCACAAACAGAAACAGAAAACAAGACTCAGTGGTATTCATGTATCTCCCTCCAGTGGTAGCTGGCACTAGACTATTTTGAAATAGTCAATTCCAAAGTTACTTCAGTTGGATTTTAGTTGCTGTAAACAAAACCAACTCCTATTTCTTTAATTGGAATTGTTTCTTTTTTAGTTGTCTTTGGCATTTGTCTTTACTTCATGATACTAAAATTGCTCTCACTTTTACATAGGAAACACAGCCTCTACATAAATATAAAAAGAAAAATTCCCCTCTACATAAATATGAAAAGAAAAATTCCTCTCTAAGAGGCATTTTTTTCTAATCTCGAAGGACTAGTTTCCACTTCGGAAATAGGCCATTTAGAAAGCTCTCCACCCAGGATAACCTCAGAAAGTGTCTTGAAATGGTTCTCTATGTTTTGATGGACCTTTCAGATCAAAGAGGCTCTCTGACATGAGACTGGAATTGCTAAACTAACTCCATTAATATTTTTATTTAAACTATCTTCATGCCCATTTTTATCATCATCATAAATTAAAAATCACCAGGAGTGATGTTATATACTTTGTAAAATTAGCTTTAATCCACCCATCAAGCTTGCATCATTGGAAGAATGATGAAACTAAAGTAATATAAATTATAGTCACAGTGTCACGTCGCTTGTAAGAAATCAGCAGAGCATTGAACACAGGGCAGTCCAATTTCAAGACTGAGCATTTTCAGGTCACCTAAAATATGAGAGGTGGGGAGGGACTGACCCTGATTGTCCACATTTCTGCCACAGAATATTCACTTGGCAAGTTGACTATGTTTCATCGACTAGTCTTTCAGTTTCCTTAGAGTGTAGTCTCTTAACAGTTCCCCCGTGTGGAGTTTGTTCATCTGCCTATTTGCACTTCATAACCTTGATGGTTTTTCTCCATCAATTTCACCATTAAATTACTCAGAACATCAGCTTCCTCTGAAGACATAAAATCCCACTGGCTTTATGAAACTATAAAGCAACATTTAGATTCAGGTTTAAATAAGTTGACCCACATTTGTTTCATCCTCACTGTTTATTGATGCTTTTGGATAATTCAGCAAATTTGCTTTTAAATGTGGGATTCTTTTGGAAAATAATTACTTGACATATAGATCTTATTTCACTTCATTAATCAGAACAGGAACGACCTTCTTTTTTTATTTTCCTGATAAATGCAATTTTGAGCAGTGATGTTCAGGCACGGTAAGTGCTGATCACATAATACCCTCATTGAGGTAACGAACTGTAGGGAAGACATTCTTTCTGCGGTATTGTGATGAATGTTGACAGGAAAATGATCATGGGCCGATGCAACGCAAGGTTCATCACAGTGCCCTTTTGAGCTTGACAAGAGGACATGTTTTATAGCAGAGGAGACAATAAAGATTGAATATTGGCAATTTGACATTGGAAGCTAAAATGTGAATCAGTCCTTATTGTAGCAAGAATGAAAAAAATAGTATTATGTGAATCAGTCCTTATTGTAGCAAGAATGAAAAAAATAGTATTAACTCCTTTCAGAGAGGAGAGTTAGCTTCAATCTACTTTACCACTTTAATTGAGGCAAATCATACATATGGAATTTGTCTGATACAGTTTGTTAACTTAGCACACTGCATAAAAAGGATTAATGTGAAAGCTGCTGCTTTTGATTTACTAATTTTTATTTTGATGGTATTATTGCTACAATTTTATAGTTTATTAATATCTTTGACTATAGCAAAAACCTACATGATCTCACAATCTTAAACTATAGTCAATTCATTCAAATAGATACTTTAGAAAATTGAAACAGTCAAATGTCCACTGATTATTTAGTTCTACAAATACATTTCTCTCGAATAGATTAAATTTTGTCTAGATGTCTGTTTCTCTCTGCTTAAATTCCATTTTAAAAAATGTTTTCTAAGAAAAATAAAGTTATTATAATTATTTCGAGAAAGCTGGATTTTTTCTTTAACATGTTTTTTTTGTTGTTGTTAAAATAATACACAGGCATGCTCTCACTTCCATCTGTGGCTGGTAGTACAGATAAATCAGGTCTTAGTTCAAATATTGTTACTGAGATGTTTTTGCTTTGCCTTACCATTTAACTTAATTTTATTAACTAGAATTAAATTTTCCAGAGATTTTCTTTCCCTTGCAGATATAGATGTGTTAAATCAGAAATCATCAAGTTATGGGGAGTGAATGAACTGAGATATTATTGTGACCCCTTGGAAGGGCAAGTAGAAGTCAAACAAGTTTCACTATGGTTTTTCATTAAAACTGAACATTATTCATTGGGTAATCCATTACACCAAGATCTGTTCTCAGCAGTCATTATTATAGATTTGTGAAGGTCATTTTATTATGTATCATCAACTTACACTATATTTTTAGACGTGAAGGGAGACATAAAAAGGAAAAGAGTGATCAAAAGTTTTCCTAATGTGTCAAAGACATTTTCATTTCAATATTATGTTATCTTTTACAGAGAATGCCTCTTCGGTGTTAACTCTGAGATGTTTAATTTGGCTTTTAATCAGATATATTGCAATATATAATTTCTCACATAAGTACTTTATCACTGCACTGAGAAATAGTATAGAAGTGTATGTACTGTCTAATCAACTTAGAGATATTTCAATATACATTCTTCCTTTCAGTAGGCCAAAACATAATCTGATTTAGTCATCCAGTTAAGCTCTGCTGAAATAGTTCCTTCCTCGTGAGAGACTCCTTCTTGTTACTAGTATTAAGTAGCATCTATATAACACATTAATGAATTAAATGAGTGGTGAGCAAGTAAATATAGTCTACCGTTTCAAGAAAATGTGGAATCAAAGGGAAAGTGTGGTGGTGGTTGTATTTTTACTATTTGGAAGAACTGAAGTTGTTTGTAATCGAAATGAAAAGAACATGTTGAATTCTAGAAGTTGGTATTACTTATGAACAGTCAAAATTTCCAAAGGTGGGGGCAGCTTGTGTTTTGTGTCATCGGTCCAGACAGGTGTCTTTGGAGATGCCTAGGGGCCCAGTCCACAAGGTCCTTAGAGGTCTAGCAACTCTCTGTACATCTTCTGTCTCTTTTTGTGTGCTCAGAAATTATTTTGGGGCTCTGCGGTCGTGCAGGAGCACAGAGAATCTCAGTAAGGCTGTCTGAGTCCCTATCTTAAAAGCTCACTAAGCAGCATTTTTTGTTTCTGTAATATTGCTGCCTCCCTGGTTCTCTACCTAGAAAGTTAGCTTACCTTCCTTTATTTTGGCAATTTGTAGAGAATAGCTTTCTGCGTGAATGGGGACAAGATTTTGGGAGAAAAAATATGGGGAAAGTTGTTAATATTTTAAAATATTCTTCGGCAAAATGGTTCTCCTTCTTAAGAAGCTACAATCATCCACACAGCTGAGTGTACAATGCTTTTTGAGATCTAACTTCTACCTACCTATTCAGCCTTCTCTCGCCCTGTGTCTAAGCAGTTCTTAAGCTTCTCTTTACTTATTTTTGAGACTCAGGTCTAATATTAATGCCTCAATGAAGACTTTTCTTATTGAAAACATTTTTTTTTTCACAGTACCTATACACTTTAGTGCACTGATTTGGCTACATAGCCATTTCTATCTACAATAAGAGTAGCTGTTTCTCTCCAATTAGAAAACCCTTGAGGGCAGTAAATTTGCTTTATTCCCAGTGCCTACTGGGTCTTCTAAATAGAAGGCACAGTACTTTCTGAGTGCCCTTCACATGCCGCGGTGCTAACCTTTCATCAGGAAGAGCTGCTGCTCTGCTCACACAGAGTTTCAATAGACATGTTTTGAATAAATGAAAAATGTGTACTCTCTGGCACTCCGTGTTGCCCAGGTTAGTTTTCTATCCAAAGCCCTTTTTCAAACTTCCTGTGCATTGACCTTTCTTTCCTTGTTATCCCTGTTGATCAGACTCTCCTTCCTGGAACTCTTTTCCCTTAGCTTGCCTGATGCTCTATTCTCTTTCCCTGTGATTGCTGCTGTGTTTTCACCTATATCGATTCCTCCTTTTTCTCAAATGCAGTCGCTCTGCAGGATTCTACCTTCAATGCACTTGCTCTAACATACTGTCTCTAGAGGACCTTTTGCATTGGAGCATCCACCATCAGCTTTAGTAACTTCCTAATTTTTGTCTCTTGCATGACTTCTTTCTTAAATATCAGAACTACTTTTCCGATTGCCACAGAATAGTTTGACAGAGATGCTAACTGATATCTTAAATATGAGAGGAAATGAACTAATCCTTCTTCCCATTGGTGTGTTCTTTTCCTATTCAGCCAGGGTGAATATTTAAGCATTTTACTTAGTCCTTCTTTCCTTTTTCTCACATTCCAATATTCACGAACCATCATATATTGTGTTTTATAAACTCTTTAGACTCTTTCCTCTCTCTCCATTGCCACTTTCGCCATTCCACTTTAGGCCACTGATCCCTTATGCTAGTTTCTTATCCTAATGGTTCCTCATCTCTCTTCTCTTCTCTTCTCTCTCTCTAATTTGTCTACCATAAAGTGATACGTTACTTTCTCTAAAGCACATTATCCACCAAGTCAGTATGTGTTTAAGATAACATTTGGTGATTTTTCATTACCTATTAAGTAGAGTTCAAATTGCTTTGCCATAATCTGACACCAAATATTTCCTTTTTTTTTTTCAAATTTTCCTTATTTTTTTTCAAATAAATTGAATAAACTATACCCATCACAACTATAAAGTAGTCCAGCAAATGTGGGCTATTAATTCTTTGTCAAATAAACATGTTTCCCTAGACGCTTGGAAGAGAGAACTAAGCCAGAAGTATGGATTTAGGAGTCTTTTAGAATGTAGATAAGAGTTTACATAATGAAATTATATCAACAAAAAAGTGTATAAAATGAGACAATCTAAGACAGAACATTGTGGAATAACATTTGATTGGGGGTGGTAACGGTGGTGGTGCTGCTGAGGGGGAGGAAACTAACACAATACTGTTATCTCAGAAGCCAATTGAAGTGACAATATCAACACATCAATGTTGCAGAGGCCTTTTTTGATGAGAACGCAAAAATGCAATGGATTTGGAAGTAGAGAAATATAGCTAAATTGGACTAAACCATTTCAGTATTTCATTTTTTTTAATGTAAGCTTCAATTCTGTAGGTTGAGAGGTGACATCCTGTTGATAGTGAAGGAGCTTGTCTGTAAAGGGAGAGGAGACATTAGGGAGTAGAGTAGATAGTAGGAGCTATGGGTCACTGGAGGGTTGTAGAGGACCTGCTATATTGCTACATTTTCTTATCCCACCGGGGGAGAAGTGAGTTAGGGAGGGAGAAGTTAAACATGCAAGAGGAAGCAGGGTAGGCAGCTGCAGGAGGATGTCCCTGTGATGCAGAAGATTTGTATCAGGAACACAGGTAGAAGGGTTAGCCTCAAACAAAAGACAGGATTCATTCTTGGTGTCGAGACGAAGAGATGATGATGGATAGGGATGTAAATATGTTGGTATTTATGCAAAATGAGTGACTGAGGAAATCCATGTTTTAGAGTCTATTTGTTTTTAGTGATCTGAAACTCGTTCTTCCACTACAGAGCTTAAGAAAACTTGGTGTAAGAGTTTCAGAGTTTCAATCTTGCCCACAGCTACAGTATAGGCTGGTTCAAGCTTGGAGGATAGTCCAGCACTCACTGAGTGTGGTATTCTTTGGAGCTTTTAATAGAGAAATTGAGTTTAAAAATGTTAAAATATTCCAAACTAAATAATATTGGATTAACAATATTAATTTTATACAAAGTAGTGTTAAAGGTAAAAAGGGTAATAAATATAAATAGAACATAGTAGAGTAATAAATGCTACTGCGGGAAGATGGGACCCTTGTGAACTATGCATAGTGTCACATTATAAAAAGCAAAAACAGAGAGAATTGCAAGGAGAAATTGACAAAATGCATAATTGTAGCAGAAGTTTCAACAGGTATTTTTTCATAAAATGAAGATTAGGAAGACAAAAACTAATAAGAATATAGACTATGTTGACAAGTTTTGTCTAAAAGATGTATAGAGGACTCTGACTGTAATACATACAAAGTATACATTGATATTCAATATTTACAAAAATTGACTATATAGTAGATTGCAAAGGAAGTTTCAACAAATTTTAAACTTATATTGTACAGTTCATATTCTCTGATTACAATACAAAAAATATTTTTAGGGGCTGGCCCCATGGCCTAGTGGTTAAGTTCGGTGTGCTCTACTTTGGCAGCCCAGGTTTGGTTCCCAGGCATGGACTTGTTGGTGGCCAGGTAGTAGTGGTGACCCACAGACAAAATTCAGGAAGATTGGCACAGTTTTTAGCTCAGGGTGAATCTCCCCCAAGCAAGAAGTGGAAGATTGGCAACAGACGTTAGCTCAGAGTGAATCTTCCTTAGCCAAAAAAAACACACAATATTTTTAAAATAGTTACAAAATCTCATGTTTTATATATGTAATATATAGTACATATAAATATATAAAAAAATCACAAATAACTCAATTAATAAGAAGTCATGATGGAAATAATACAACATTAGAACTGAATGAAAAGGAACTTACCATATATCTAAATTCTGGAATGGAATAAAGTGGTGAGTAGATTAAAATTTAGGGCATTAATGTGATTTTGTTAAAAAAAATTGAAAATAAATGAGTTTGGCATTCATCTCAAAAAACTAGATGCATTTTAACAGAATAAAGCCAAAGAAAGTAGGAGGAAAAATTATTAAAATCTCAATGAGAGAGAAACCAGGAATCATTAAAGATAATCAAAATCAAAAACTTGTTCTAAAAAAATAGTAATAAAATTGACTTGCTTCTAGTAAGAATGATTAAGAACAAAATGAGAAAAGTAATCATAAAAAATTTGATTTAAAAATATGAAATAACCATAGGTAGCTGTTAAGAAAATTAAATTATAAAAGTACAATTTCTGAATAAACTAATAATCATAGAAGAAATTGAATTAATAAATAAATATACCTGCACCAATAATTCATGTTCCAGCTGATGTTACAGGTGGGTTTACAAAGTGGTTAAGGAGAAACTAACCTCTGTGTGGTTATACAAATCTTTCTGAGACTGGTGTTAAGAAGGAAAGCTCTCCAGTACAATACTGAAGGCTAGAATAAGCTTGATCAAAACTGGGAGAGGACATATCAAACAGGAACCTTTTAGATCAATCTCTGTGTTAGTATTATATGCTGTTGCAACAAACTACCACAAATTTAGCAGCTTAACATAATTTAGTATGTGACAGTGTATAGGTCACAAATCCAACATGGGTCTCACAGAGCTAAAATCAAGGTGTCTCAGGACTGCCTTCCTTTCTGGAGGCTCTAGAAGAGAGTTTGTGTCCTTGCCTTTTCCTGCTTCTAGAGGTCACCCACATTTTTTGGCTCTTAATTCCCCTCCTCCATTTATAAAGCCAGCACTTTGCTCCTTTTCTGACCCTTCTATACTCACATTTTTCTCTTCATTTTCACTTCCACTTTTAACGACCCATTTGATTAGATTGAGCCCACCTGGATAATTCAGGATGCTCTCCCCATCTCAAGATCCTTACCCTAATGACATCCACAAAGGCCCTGTAGTATTGTAGGGAAGGAAAATTTTATCTTCTTCCCTCCCAGGTTCCGTGGCTAGCCTAATAATTAAATTGACATTAATCAGATTAAGAGGAGAAAAACAAATTTAATTTTGTATGCACATATTTTTGTATGGGAGCCCCACAAAGATATGAGACTCAAACGGCAGCCAGTTGTTGCAACAGCTCTATAAATTAAAGATTAAAATTATTCCCATTTTAGACATAAGCAATCTGGGGCTCAGAGAGGTTATGACATTTTCTTACAACCACAGGGTTGACAAGTGGTAAATTTGGGACTCAAATCCTGAGATTTTAACTCCAAAGACCTTATTTAAAAAAAGAAAAGGGAGTGGAAACTCAGTTTCCAACAGTTATTCACCATTTGTCTTGGACTTTGATCCAGTTTATAAGTGGGGGTTCTGAGCTGCCAATCACAGCAACCAACTCTACTAGTTTAAACAGAAAAGGAATTGACTGGGGGTTGTTAGGTGTACAACTTCCAGAAGGGTGAAAGAATGAGATTTGTAGGCTCTACAAGCAGGAACTATGTCCAAAATCATGCTTCACAACTGGTTGCTTCTTTCTCTACTAGGCACAGACCCCATGGCTTGTGCCGTCGATACTGACACTCAAACTTCCAAAAAAAAAAAAAATAATGGCAGCCAGGCCATTGAGGCTTATATACCATCCTAAGCTAAGGAGGAGAAAGGGGTCTGAGGCTTCAAAGGAGAGCATGACATTCACGGGAAGATGAGAAGAGGAAATGTCTGGTGAGCGAATGTTGGCCCAGCAATGCAGACAACTCTCTCAGATGAAAAGTTACCTTTGGTAAAGCCCTCTTCCTGGTATGGGCCCTCTTTTAAAATAATTTAGGTAGTTAGGGGAGGTAAAAAGCTTTTCCTGAGTCTGTGGTTTCTTAAAATAATCAGCTCAGAGTAATCCTTATGCCACAGAGCCATATTTTGGGGTAGTATGAAGTAACATATTTACAGGCTCTGAGGATTAGGATGTGGTTACCTTTGGGTGTGTGTGGGGGTGGTATTCCGCCTGCTATGGTCGAAGTTTTGAATAGCGGTGTGCAAAAATCCTTTAAAAATTTCATCAATCCTTCTACAAATGTGTATGCTCGTGCGTGTATCAAGAAATTAGGTTCAACCTAGGAACGCAAGCAAATTATCACATGAGGAAATCTATAATTGCAATACAGCACACCAATAGACTAAAGAAAAAGATGTAAATAATCTCAGTTGGAACAGAACAAAAAAAAAGCTCATCATCATTATTTTTTGGAAAAAAGAAAATCACTCCCCGCAAACCAGGAACAGAAGGGAATCTTATTTCATGTAGCATGTCCACCAAAAAATCTTGTTATCAATGTGTCACCTCTGGTGCTCTGCCTTCTAGCCCCATGATCACAACCCTAACCCCACTGGAGACAGGGTAGACAGTTCTGGGTCAGCTTTGATTCATTGTGCTGTGATGGTGTCTTGCCTCAAGAACATGCCAGATGTCTTAATTTTCTGCCCAGGCTTCCTCTAAAATTACAGATGCCAGTGAGAATGTGCACAGCCCTTGCATTGGTGCAGACTGACGACAGAACACCCCTGGGCAATCTTGACCAATGGTAGATGAGGGTCAGACAACTATTGAACACATTTTGTAAGCTTCTAGAGGTCCCAGCAAAATTAAGTCTCATGGCCCACAGTGGTGAGCTCAAAAGTTAATCTGTATTTGGATTTTTTTTCTTTCCTGTTTTACTCTCCACAGTCTCCTACTCTAGTTTCCTGGGATCACCTCTTAAATAAACCAGCTGTATAAATCTTCATCTGATGTTCTGCCTTTTAGGAATCTAAGCTAAGACAACAAGCAAACAAGGTGACATCTGCATTGGTGTTTCTCAGGACAGAGATCTGGGGGCATCTGGTGAGACCTGGACGCAAGATAGGATCTGTGGAAGCTGCAGCCACAGAGAGAGGGGCTGTCCAGCAGAAGTTGGAACTACAGAGGGGACAGTTGCTGCTGGAGACATGGTGTAGAGCAGAGAGAAAGGGAGCTATGTCCTAGCTTCTGTCTTACTCATCTCAGGGTCTCGCTTTAGCTCAAACAAGACGGTAGCCATTTGGCAAAGAAGCCTGCGAAATGTAGTTTGCAGAGAGTCCTGTGTATGGAACAGAGAAGAAGAGGAACTAACAAATGGATCTAAGAGCAAACAAGCAAATTGGACTTAGCCAAGCAAGTAAGAGGCCAAGAGAGGAGAAGAAATGGCCTAACTCCTTACTTCAGATGATATGAATATCTATGTAGAAGATCCAAGAGAATCTGTAGACAAAAACTGCTGTTAGAATTACTGAGAGTATAGCAATTTTGCTAAAGGGAAGAGCACCATAAGAAAAGGAATGAAATTTTTACAAATGTGCAGAGAATATAACAGACCAAAGAGCCCATACACAATATGAACAGTAGAGATAAAGCACCCATGGATAAATCTAACAGAATTCTATAAAGGAATCAATGGGAAAAAAAATCACAAAACATTATTCAAGGATAATTATATTAGATAACAATATTTAAGCTAGCATAAGGATGTTTGATGTATATACCTCAACGAAGAAGCTATTTTAAAAAACCAATAACCATTTCCTCCCAGGAAGTTCTTTTCATGCCACTGTTAGGAACAGATATTCCAGAGGAGCTGGACAGTAAGTCCAACTCAGGAAGGATTTTTTTCCAATATTATGAATATTGGTGGGCCTGGAAATATGAATCAACAGGATACTCAGTGGGTAGTTTGGAAGAAAAGGAGAATTAATTAAGAAAGAAGGGTAAAGGAATCATTATTAAGGTCTGGGACATGATTTTATACTCTGTTATAGAACTAAGATAATAGATCAGTAGATAGATATTTTTTGTTCCATCTTATTTAGCAAATAAGTCCAAATGAATTTTAGTTATTTGCTGACTTCTGTAAATATTTGAATTTTGATGTTAATCATCGATATGGAATTTAAAAAATATATTCATTCTTTTACATTGATTTTTTTTATGCTACACAATTGTGATTCATAAAGTCAGTAGAAAGATTAACCGGATTTATTTTTGTGGGATGTTGGACTTTTTTTTGTAAGTGTAAAAGATGTTCAAAGTAGACTAAAAGTAGTTAAAGAAAAAAGAGAGACAGAGAGAATGATCTGTGCTACCATTCCAGGGAGTCAGAATAAACTAAGAAACTATTTAGAAGCAAGGAAGAAGGGAAGGAAAGAAGGAAAAAAAGAAAGAAAAACAGAGCAAAGAGAATAATAAAAGAGCTTTCAGGCAGTTTTCTGATACTTATAAAGGATAACTGTACTGGATGGCCCTGTATTCTACACAGCATGCTCTCCACTTTGGGTAATCTTATCTTCTTCATAACGCTCCCTCTGCTAATTCCTCTCTTCCTACGAAGGAATTCAAGGCGGGGTTCTTCAGTTGTGAATAGTGGAAGTCGAGGTGCTTTGCTAGTCCATTCTCAGTGAACAAAGAGACTGTCATATTCCTTCAGGTGAAAAATATTTTTTAAAATGCGGATATATTATTTTCTGTGCTCCTTTTATGATGAAAACTAAATGGTAACGGACTTGCCAAAGACTATAGATCTCTACCTGTGAATAAAATGCCAGAGAATGAAATCAGAGTGGCTATTTAGGAAGCGTGAGATAAAGAAGATCTGCTCAAAGGTGAAACAGAGTACAATAAAAGCAAGAGAAATCTTGGGAGAAAATGTTACTGGAGTAAGATTTGTTAAAGTTAGAGGAAAGGGGGAAAAAAAGATTGATACCAAAACACCACGATTTCTGCTTTTGGATACAGAGGACATAGTGACCTTGGCTTTTCCAATGATAGAACGTTTTAGACTCAATATCATGGATACTCTCATTCATTCTACAAATGTTATTGAGCATCACACTGTTCTGGGACACGGGAAATACAATGATGAAACAGGCAAGATCTAAATTTTCATAGGTTTCAGTTTAGCAATGTGCTTTATTTTTAAATCATACAGACAGGCAATATAACATAGTAGTTAAGATAGACACAGCTTTGAATATCAAATCTTTCAATTATTAGTTTTGTGACCTTGAGCAAGTTACTCAACTTCTCTAAGCCTTGTCTGCTTATTTGTAAAATAGGGATAATAATATTTAGCTCACAAGGTTGTTATGAGTATTTAAATTGAGTGATGAATATATAGCAGTTCACACAGTGCCTGGAGCTTAACAGTCATGAATGTTAGCTTATTATTATTGAAATTTTCATTATTATGATTTAGTGCATATTGTGATGACTAACCTTATTGAACAAGCCAGAAACAACATTCGGGCATAATCCAGAGGTGATGGATAGTACTCGCCTTTGTTGGGGCTGTGTGGAAGGAGGGAGGTAGAGGGATAAAGGACAAGTTTTTATAAGCCCGAAAAGGAAAACAAAAGAAATGTTAACTGGGCTTTTGATTTCAAGGAGAAAGAGGTTTTAGGATTATTTTTTAACTTGTAGTCAAGCATCATTTTTTGTATAAGTTTAATTATGAGCCTGATATGTCTGTGTTTTGTTCATTTTTAACAGCTGGTGTTAATAAGGTAATGAAATATCAAAATATTCTTGTATTTTGATTTATGAATTAACAATTAATTTGAAATATAATTTTTAATTGCTTAAATATAATCAATAGCTATGACGGACTGTGCATTTAAATTTATGCAGAATTCATTCATATTCAGTAGTAACATATTTGTTTTCAGTAGCAGCATATCACAGATTTACTATTATTATCAATGACACTTTTAAAAAATATAAGAACTATGACAGCACTTCATATGAGATTCAGTCTTATTTGACTTAATCGAAGATATTGACAAATTCAAAAATATTCAAACAAATTAAGCTTTCAGTATAAAATTTCATTTATTATTTTCCACCCATGAAACAAAAATAATCTAAAAATTTTCAACTCTTCTCTCTGAGGATCTTGTACTTTCAAAGGATTAACTGAGTTATTGGGCACTGTCTTTTCTCTCCCTAATGAGATTAGTGCCTCCGGGTAAGATAGAAGCCTAAAACACTAAGTTAGCTTTATCTACAGGTCAATTACACTAACCACCTCCTTAAGAGCTTTCATTTGGTCCCAGATAGAAAATGTTTCCCAAATAGAACTGCTATCTTCAAAACTTTCTTTTAGTTTGTTTTTAAACTCTTGAATATTTGTGCTTCTTGTTTAAAGAGCAAATACAAACACTTATAATAAATTAGCTAGTTAATGCTCAATGAAGTTATATCTATTTTTAGAAATTCCACCATACATGTGGGCGTAATTTAAGTTAAATGTTTTGAGATTATTCTTTCTTTAAAATAAAAATATAAGAAAGGAATTATTTTGATCTGCCCCATTGCTACTAAATATCTCAGATGTTGTGTGATGCTCACTATCTGTGAGCCCTTAGGATAAGATGATAGAAGCAGCATTAATTCTAATAAAATTATTATCATCATCAAATCAAGTCTTCCAAATTTAATTAATCCATTTGGAATGTGAGGCATTATTATGCTATTTTAGATATTCTTGGGAATTTCAGAAGGGAGAGCATATTGTTACATAAACAATTCTTCATCTTCCTTGGAAGACTTTCCCCAAATGTCTTCATTACAATGTCAGGCATCAGGGGAGTAAGCTTTGGTGCTTCCAAAGTATCAAATCTCCCTGGAGAGTATAGAGAAACTCACACCTGAAGAGGGGTGTAAATGAAGGAAGCAGAGGCCTAAATTAATCATCTTCCGAGGAAACAGAGAGTATCCAGTTTGACTGCAGCAGGAATTTTATAAAAGAGACAAAGAGAACTTAGTTTATGTTATGCATCTGACTTATATGGTAACTACTAATTATAGATCTGTATGAGGTAGTATAAAAAGGGGGAAGAGATTGGAAGGTAAATGTGACTAAAAATGTTTCTAATGAGAAAGAGCTATGTATCCAGAATTTCTAATACTCCCAACTCAACTAAAGTAGAATATAATAGTCTGTGACTGACCATTGATGCTCAGTCATTAGAGAGTTAATGATGTCTTGGACAAGGGTGAGGTCAGTGGAAATCAAAAGAAGTGGAATTAATTAGAGCTACAGTCCTCCCCCTTATCCGAGCTTTCACTTTCCAAGGTTTCAGTTACCCAGGGTCAACAGGAGTCCAAAAATATTACATAAAAATTGCAGAAATAAACAATTTATAAGTTTTAAATTGTGTGTCGTTCTCATGCTGTTCTGCTCCTTTGAGCCCGGGATATGAATCCTCCCTTCGTCCAGTGGATCCAGGCTGTGTACGCCACCCCCTGGTGGTCACAGGATCCCTCTGGTTATAAGATCCACTGCCGCGGTATTGCGGTTCCTCTGTTCAATTAACCCTTATTTTACATAATAATGGCCCCCAAAAGCAAGAGTAGTGATGCTGGCAATTCAAATATGCCAAAGAGAAGCAGAAAAGTGCTTCCTTTAAGTGAAAAGGTGAAAGTTTTTGACTTAATAAGGAAAGAAAAAAATTGTATGCTGAGGTTGCAAAGATCTCCGGTAACTTTTATCACAGTAAATTGTTATAATTGCTCTATATTATTATTAGGTATTGCTGTTAATCTTTTATAGTGCCTAATTTATAAGTTAAACTTTATCATAGGTATCTATGTATAGGAAAAAAACAGTATATATACTACTTATTTGGTATATATATAAGGATACGGTACTATCATTCGTTTCAGGCATCCACTGGGGGTCTTGGAACGTAACCCCTGTGGGTAAGGGGGGCATCCTGCATATTTTAAAGAGAAAAAGAACTGTTCATCAAAAGTTTAGTAGAAAGTCGATATAAATATAATAATTCATGTTTGTATAACGTTCAGTATACCAAAGTTTTAGTGTATACACTTTTGTTCTGTACGACTACCATAGGAGACTTCCGTTACTACTGTTGTTATCTTTTTGCATACGAAGAAACTAAAAGTTAGACAGTTATGTGATGTGTTCAGGAAAGTTTTTTTTATAACATATGCTTTTTGACATCGAGTAGTTTTTTCACATTGTATTTACATTTTCATGCATTTATTCCTCCATGAAGAAACATCTTGTATGCACCGCACCCTACAGTGAATGCTGGATGTAGGAAGCCGGATAGTCCGTAAAAGAAGATGAATATCTAGGAACGGGAGAAAGACATCTAAAAAATTAACACAGTAAAGGATTGTAGGTACTTTTGGTATAAGAAAATGTAAATTACAGTAGGGACAACATTTTATGATGGAGGGAGTTAATAATCTAATTGAGAGAAAATGAATAATTTGATGTTAGCTTTTGAAAGACGTGATTTAATGTTAGCGTCAAATGAAAGAGGCTCTCTGATGTCCAGGATTCAGCATTTTGGAGTGAGGAAAGAGCTCTCATTTGGAATAGAGAATAAGTCAGTACTTGTCTTTGTCATTGATCTTTGTTTGATCTCCCTTATGGAATGGAGGTTATAAGAAGTGGCTTTAAAAGTGCATCTTAGTAATCAATGAGGAGTCTATTTTGGTGTTGATTTGGCCACCATTTTGGGTGTTAGTTACATTATTAGTAACATAGGGAAATAATAGGTGGTTCAGGACATAAATGTATAAAAGTCCAACACCATAAATGCAGGTGTGTATGGGGGGAGGGGACATTTGTGCTTGTGTGTATGTGTGTGTGTGAGCACATGATGTGTGCTGTGTAACTTTTTATTGGGATGTTAGTGAGGGTGTGGTAAAGGTTAATAGAGAAGTTTGCAGTTTAATGGAAAATCACACAGAAGTTGACATCAGGAATATATATGTAGATCCACATTTGCGCCATTAGGAAGATTACACAAACTACTTAAACTGTCTGGATCCTGCTTTCCTTTTTCCACGATCCCTGCAGTGATTAAAGTACCCAAAGGGTTACTAGTATCAAGTCAAATAACTGAATTCACAGTAGATTTTTGACTGTTTTTCATATGTTAGTCAGTTTTCTGTATTAGTTAAAATTATCTTTTTTGTTATTAGAAGACTCTGTGAATAACTTATTTTACAAAACGTTTAGGAAACATTTACGAAACAAAAACACAGCATCATATAATTAGTTTTAGTATAATCAGCCTATAAGTTATAAACTTTAATTTGAATATTGCTTTTAAACTATCTTATTCTAGTATGCACCTTGGATGAATAATTTAGTCTTTCCATTTTTCGGTTTTATCTTCAAAGCCATAGCTACATTTCTTGATCTCTTACTGTGTGCTAAGCATTACTTGAGGAAATTTACATTTATTAACTAATTTACTCCTTAAAATTACCCTAATAAATGGATCTCATTCTTAATTTATGAATGAGAAGTTGAGGACACAGAGGTTCAAGAATTTAGCCGGGTTATGTAACTGTTATGTGGTGAATCCCTAGAAAAAGGAAACTGATGTAATTTAAAGAGAAATGTTTAAAAAGTTGCAAATCACTCACAGCCTCTAACAAAATGTAAAAGTTTCAATAGTAGCATGCTTCATGAACACTGTTCAAATTCCAATGAAATGAAAATTTTTAATGAAATGAAAATTTCCACAGTGATGAGCCACTTCTATTCATCTTTTACCTCTGATATAAGATATTTTTACATATATATTATATATAAAGTCAATGTATTATATATATGTATAGTCAATGCAAGAGCTTCTTATAAAAATAAAGGTAGATAAACATTACATTGCATGAGTGGCTGTTCTGTTTAGTTTACAAAAGGTCTTCAAATCAGTTGTAAATTTGGTTTGTTGTGTTATGATTAAACGTGATTGCTCATATCTATGCAAAGCAGAGTAGTAACTCCTGGACAGATAATTCAAGTTAAGATATTCTTTCTTAAGGGCAGCACCCTAAATTATAATTCTAATGATTTAATCGGGCATCAAATGCACTCATGATGCTCGTGAAGCATGAAGCAGGTGTGCAGCTGTTTTTCCTCTGCATGCACACCCAAATCTATCCTTTGCACTGCTGCTTTAATGACTAAAAACCTGGCTTTAACTGTTTTCCTTATGTACTCCAATTCACACCTGTGACTAATCTTTTTAATTGTGAAGAACACTGAGATCGACACAATTTGGTTCCATATGACAATATTCATCATATCCCCTGGAAAAATTCCTGGCAAATGGCTTTACCACAGATGCCAAGCTAAATGGATAGTTAAAGTTGTCTACTCTTTGCTTTCAATTTTGGACATTCATATTAGGCAAGAGGCTCACTTTGAGACACAATAACTGAGCACTGATATAATGAAAATCTTCAAGTTAGTGAAAGGCTTTGTACATTCTCTTCCAGTTGCCATAAAATAAGATTCTTCTGTGTAGTGGAATTTGTTTATTGTTATTTGCTGAAATGGGAAGTAGCTGGGTACAGGAGTCAATTTGTGGGAGCATAGGTGAACACCTGGTTTCAGAACTGCCAAAAACATAATCTACAGCAACTAGCTTCGTGTTTTCTTTTCCAGCTGTAAGATTACTCCTGCACAGATGCTAGATCAATGGGAATATGAGCGAGTCAGTGTTTAATGGATAAAAACTGTTTCATCTTTAGGAGATTATTTTATTCTGTGTGGCAATTGTGTGAGAATTCTCCTCTGTATGGACCTATGGGTAGGTTTAATTCAAAAACTGATACAGAGAATGGCTTTAAGTAAAATTATAAATGAACTTGAGATAAAATAATTTTTCACATATTTTCAAGGTCAAAAATGACACATATCGTATATTCATCATACATTAAACAGAAAATACTATTTTTATCATCATAAGTAGAAACTAAACCCCAAAGTATTATATATTGCTTATAAAAGTGTCATCTATATGAACACTAAAGACACAATACAAAGAAAATATAATTAAACTATAAATAAGGTGACCTACTATAATTTATAGTCCAAACTGGGATACTTTGATCATAAAATGGGGACCATTGTTCATCTTGAGACAACAAGCATAAACTGGGACTGTCTTGGACAAATTGGGATGTATGGTCTCCTAATTATACACAAATACATTTAAGGTATAATTAACATGAGTTAAAAGTGTGAGTGCTGTGAAATACTTATGCTGTTGACAATGAATACTTTTTCTATTTAAATGTATAAATAATTACTTTCAAGTTATGTACTGATATTCATGGACAGTTTAGTCTGTCCTTGCATCTCCTTAACTACTTTCTCATTGACATCTGTATGCAACAGACTGTTTACCTATTTTCATGGCAGCAGGGGAGAGTCATTTGCTCCTGGGGTGTTCTCTGGGCTTCGGATGACCCACCCTGGTGTGGCTGTTCTTGTCTTACGCTGGTTTTCCTGTGTCGGCATCCACTGAACTTCCTCTGGTCTGGTCTCATCTCTGGGGATGGTGCCCAGAAGAATAGGGATTTTTCTCGTGCTTCAGATCAAATGAGCCTCACCCTTGGCAGATAAAGACCATGGTCTTCTCAGCACCTCTTTGTTGCCAGATCCGCATGAAACATCCTTCTAGGGTTTCTTCCTAGGTATTTATTGTCTCGCTCAATTTGGAATGAAAAACGGGAACAATAAAAGTTTTCAGAAACAAACACAGAATTGAGTTTAAAAACTTGTTGGAAGTATCAGCGACTCATCTGGACTTTCAAGCCTGAGTTACAAAATGTGATTGTGTAAAAAAGGAAAAAATCAGCAGTACATCAACAGATATGCACGCGTGAATGTAGCAAAATACTCACACTTTTAATAGTTTTGCCTAACTAGAACTATAAATATGTCCATTCAAATGAATATATTCTGCAAAATCAAAGTTAGAATTTCTGTCCAAATACAAAATTGGAGTTATATAGATATTTTATGGATTAGAAGAAAAAAGAATAATTTACCAATACATATAAACGTAATGATGATGAAACAAGAACATTGTGAAGAAAAACTCAATTGCAGTGGTAATAGTTAATTATTCATATTAATAAATTAATTTGTACTTTCTTCTGGAAGTTAATTGATAATTTATCTATGAAAAATTTTAAATAACACACAGGGATGTAGTGTAACAAACAAACTTGTAACAATAGTGATCATTTATTGAGGACCTCTGGTGCTCTGTGCACGTTATGGATATGTTACTCATCTCTAATCCTCACTAGAACTCTAGTTTTCAGTACCTCAATTTACCCTTGAGGGGATGAGGAATGAGATGAGCCGTGTAATTTGCATAAATTAACATATTAGATCTTAAGTGGCACATCAGAGGTTCAAATTCAGATTTATCTCATTTCAAACTTCAGAATCCTCTTGTTTCTCTATTATCTCTTCACTTCAATATTTACAGTATAGACATTTACTAAATTTTAATTGTAATTTCAGGTTCACATTTTATATAATGTGAAATATGCCCATACCAAAAGAGCAGGAATTGAATAGTGAAACACAGAAATCAGATAACAATTAGTTCATTTCAACAAAACCAGCATGCTATTTATGCAACAAGGCACAGCCAACAAAACGGGCGCATATGAGCTTTAAAATTTATGATTTCCATTTTGAAAATTTTAAAACAATTAGCTAATATTTTTGGTCACATCATACAAAAGAAAATTTCCTAATTCTTTCATTTTTATTTTTGACAGTAATTTTGGTATTGATGGTTGTGGGGCCTTTGCTAGTAATATCTGAGTAGATTATAATCATTAAAAAGAGCATTTTAAGGCACCATTTGGTAAGGTCCATACTTTCTATTCTCTGACATATTTTAGGAATCAGATATTTGCATATAAAGGACAGTAAATGAAAGGAAATAGAAAATGTGACAGTCACTTTTACCTTCTTCCCCTGGAATAAATGTTGAGTTCTAAAGTCCCTGAATGATCTCTTTAGAATGTGAGTGTCATGTAATGTGTATAGCTGAATGCTACTAAGAAATCATTAATAATATATGAGTGGTTAATAACATTAATAACATATGGCTTCTGTTATTTCATGGCGTGTTTAAGCCAAAGGTGATATAAAAGGAAAATAGAATAATTCCTCAACATGATCTAATATTTGTGTGCTTTAAGAAACCATAATACTTTAAATAGTAACGTTTTGGTTTTATAAGTTTATACACCCGGATCTTAAAATAATTAAAATTCTACATCCCTGATATTTTCATTTCTAGTTCAGAGTTCCATTCTACCGTGAAGTCATTACCAAACGTTCCTTAGATATTGGAAGAAACATTAATTTTTCATTTGGCACAGATATTTTTATATGTAACCTCTAGTTGTCTGAGCATTTCCTGAAACATCTGGACACTTGGATGCTTAACCAAGATGGGCCAAAAGCCAGTAGGAAGAACACAATTACATAATGCACTTCGTTTTCTGAAGTTATTGCACAGGAATTTATGCACACATATCCAGGATTCTATGCTCAAACAAAACACACTCAAGAGCAGAACAGTTAAATTAGGTTTGTGCAAACCTTTTAAACTATAATTTGTCCCAAATAATTAAGGTAAATTGGCAAGGTTGGACTGAAACCATTGGAATGAAAAAGCAGCTCATTAACTGATATTATACTCAAGCCAATGTAATTTTTAAATGCATGATTATTATTCTCCTAACCATAACCTGAGCATGAATGGTGTCTCATTAAATCCTATAGGATGAGTCCTCAGTGAATATGAGCCAGTTACACTGAGTTAATTAAAGCAGTGTTTTCTGATTGAAGAAAAGGAATGTTCAGTTGATTTCCTTAATACACTACACTAGACTTCAATTGTTCTTAAGTATCTAAGTAATTTTCTTGATTGTAGGATGAATAGTGCCCTCATTCACTAAAAAGGGAACACAGAGGAGCCAGTTTGTGAAGGGAGAAGTAATGAGTGTCAGCAACTGAGATGGGTATGAAATTTTACTCCACTTTCACGGGAACACTTTAGCCTGCCACAATGTGTAGATGGTGACAGAAGACATGAGACTACTGAAGCAGAGACAAAAGACATCATTGCCCACAGCAAAAGAGTAACCAGTGTCAGTAAATTTGTCTTTGCTCTCTGACCCCCAATTCCCACTGGGTGACCGGGAAGCAAGGATGACACCTACGCCTGCAGTGGGTTGCCTTGCAGGAGAGGAACCGGGGTCTCAGGCCCAGTAGATTTTTCCAGCTTTCGTGAGGATAACTGATAAATAAAAATTGTGCATATTTATGTTGTACAATGTGATATTTTGATATATGTATATATTGTGAAATGATTACTACAATCAAGTTAATTAACACATCACCTCACATAGATTTTTTATGTAGATGTGTATGTGGCGAAACCATTTAAAATCTATTCTCTTAGCAAGTTTCAAGTACACAGTACAGTATTATTAACTATAGTCATCATGCCGTACATTAGATTTCCAGAACTTACTCATCCTGCATAACTGAAACTTTGTATTCTTTGACCAACATCTTCTCATTTCCCCTACCACCTGGGCCCTGACAACTGCCATTCCACTCTAAGAGTTCAATTTTTTTAGATTCCAGATATAAGTGAGGTCATGTAGTATTTCATTGCCTTTCTGTGCCTGTTTTATTCCACTTAGCCTAATGCCTTCCAGGTTCTTCTGTGTTTTTGAGCTAGCATGAACACTCTCCCAGGCAGCAAACAAGCCAATCCTCCTTTCTGTAGGGAGACAGCGGTTATTCTGTCTTAGACTTGACCGACTTAGTTACCTATGTGACTAATTGCCGAAACTACTCAGTATCAGGAGAATAAGTCCTGCAGTTGGGCACCCTCAGCAAAACGGTGCAGGGACACCTACAGGTCCGGATCAATAGGGAACCACCCCTCCAAACAGTGAGTGATCAGTTTAATTTTTTGCTCAGTCTTTTAAACTGAAACAGTAATCTGAATCTTTGTCATACAATAATACCACCCTGGAGAAACACTATCAAACACATTTAAGAAATAAGGAAACAAAATAATGAAAATAGTTTGACTTCTGAAGTTTACTCCCTCACATTGCTTCTTCCCCTAATACAGTACTTAGTTCTTTCTTTGTAGGTTTTGTTTAACTATTGTTGTTGACATGGGTCCCCATTTAGCTTT
This sequence comes from Tapirus indicus, assembly GCA_031878705.1. Taxonomy (NCBI): domain Eukaryota; kingdom Metazoa; phylum Chordata; class Mammalia; order Perissodactyla; family Tapiridae; genus Tapirus; species Tapirus indicus. The sequence continues at coordinate 8,866,885 of CM062918.1, forward strand.
GTGTTCGTCCAGGTCCTCAGAGAAGCAAAAGTCTAGATAGGATTCAATGTGCAAGGAAATACCTGTGAGAGGAAATGGGGAAGAAGTTGGGAGACTGGGATAGCCATCTGATCACTATGCTCATCTGACTCCAAGTGAAGGAGAAAGGGAAGGAAGTTTGGGTGGAACAGTCCTAGACTACCATATAGACCAAGGCATGTCTGCCAAGGCCATCAGGATTCCTCAAGCCAAAGCTGGCATTCAGAGGAGCCCCTTATCTCCCAGGAAAGAACCTGCTGTGCTCAGTAATTGGCTGGGAGAAGCCCAAGGGACGTGTGGCCTCTGATCAAGCAGAGACGGATTCTAGAGCAGTCTCTGGCACTCTAGGTCAGTTACACTCCCTGTGGTTGGAGGTCTGCAGGGTGCATTCTCATGGCTGCACAGTCTCTTCCTGAATTAGATATTATTTCAGTGCTGCTCCCTCTTGATGAGTGGATAGACTCTCACATTTCTTCAGGGTTTTACACTGAAATTTGGACTTGTAAATATCAGCTTCAACTTCTATAGCTGTTGGAAACCCATGCAGATGGAACCTGTAATAGCTGAATTTGTTGAAATTTTTATTGAGGCAAAAAAAAAATTTGATTATCTTCAAAAATTTTCCCAACATAAGAAAACGAAGTGTTTGAAATAGTTTAATGTAAGTTGAGAAAACATTTTACAGAAATATACTAGTAGCATTTTTATTGTAACAAAATAGACTGCCAATATGAATTAAAGCTAGAATATACTTTTGTATGTTTAGCTATGTTTTTACAAAGTGCCTCTAATAGCTTCTGTTACATAGGCATTCAAGACCTATTTGCTGACTAAATGACTGAATAAATTCATGCGATTTTAGTTTTTTCTTCTTTTAAGTCAATAAACTCATACTTATGCATGTCAAGAATAAAGTAAACCAATTTTATGATTTATGTATAATTTTCATTGTATTCATTTACAGATTACTTGTGAATCTGACATTTAAATCATTTTTTTGTGTGTTTTTTTGCTTTGTGTATTTTCGCATAACTGGTTTGCCCATTTCAAGCAAGCATCTTGAGCTGGTTTCTATATGAAGTGTTGTAGATATGCAGATACAGTTGAAAAGTTTTATTTATGGATTGATAAATTGCAGTCATCAATATGATGTTATTGTAGGTGAATAAAATTTGGAAAATTAGGAGGCGTTTCCTCTTTCCAAAATTATTAATGTTGCCCCAAGTCTCTCTGCTCATTGGACCAGAGTCTTATATTGCTTTAGGGGAAGGGTGGATACAGCCGAGGAAATAGAAGTCAGTTCAAGTTCACAATGGCTTTTAAAAACTCAAAAGCGAGAGTAGTGGCTTGAAAACAAACTCAACTTACTGAAATAGGAAAAAGTTCTGCTTTGAAATCTGAAAGATCTTGGAATAGATTGTCAAGGCAGACCATGGACGTCTAGAGCAGAGAGTTTATTCATGCTAATCAGAGATATATGTGAGATCTAACTTAGAGACGATTCCCCCCCACCCCTAAAAAAGCAGTCAAATCCTTGCCTGTGCTGGGAGAGGAGGCTGATGCGTTTCAGAGATGAGATGGCTGTAAGGCTTACTCCCTTACATAAAAACTGGATGGCTGAGAAGAAAGGCCGTTAAATAGTTTTGGGAATTTCAAAACAGGTGGTATCTGCCTTTTTACTCACTGGGAATTCTGTGACCAAGGTAATTGGAAGAGTGCCCACAACAACAAGGAATATTCTCAATGGAATAGAATTCAGGAGAGGGCTCGAGAGAGTCCTTCCATGAGATAGCCCCTCTGCTCGCTCTCCTGCCCCGCATCCTCACAGCCTGGTGTAACGTGGAGAGCATACAAAAGGTCCACTGGGCCCCCAAAGTGCTGAGAGGCTGGTGGGCTGCAAGAGATTTAGGATTTGGATGAGAAGATTGCAGAGTAAGTGAATCTTGTGTCTAGAGGTCTTGTATTGTACATAGATACATATGTCCTGGGCTAAGCAGGGTGAACTACCTAAATGGAAATCAGGGAGTCTAGAGTGCTTTATGTGGAATTGAAGTTTTATCCCAAAATGTCATTATTGTCTATAAACTACTCCACTACCCCATGCATGTAGGTGCCACCAGAGAAGAAAGTGAGGAGAAGGGGCAGCAGGAAAAAACTAAAAGTATTGATCCAGAAAAAACTAAATTAGTGTGAGAAAGATTAAGTTTAAACTAGAAGTGATCACATTACCATGAATGGGCAAGTTCATGCTTGTTCAGAGAAAAAGATACTGTTGTTAGACTGAGCTCAGTTCAGAACAATAGAATTACGTATTGTGCATATCAGAACTGTGACGGTAAAGTTTCAAAAAGCCAAGACAGTGGGACAGACTACCTTAATGATTGTTAGTCTTATTTGGTATTTATGTGAATTTCTCTGACTGTATTTTTGCACTAAAATCTACTTATTAGTCCTAGAATTAGAGGAAATTGATGATTGCACCAATGGCAATGGCTTTGGTAGAATGGAAATGAATGGGGACTCCCAGAGGTTAATGTGGGTTTGTTGGATACAATGAAACTATGATAAAGGTGAAATTGAAGAGACACTTTAAGCTGTTTACAATTTTCTGGGATGAAATTAAGTGCTTGTTGAAATCTTTGAGAGGAAAGAAAATATGAATGGAACCTAACAAGGGTTTTCTGAAAATGATGATAACTATAATTTCTTTGCAGATATCAGGAAAGGCAGGTGTGTGCAAAATGATTCTAAATTTCCTCACCTCAGATATTTGATTGCAAAAGACTAACTGTCTTACCAGAAAAAGTGTCAAACAATGTCAAGCAAAGTCAGACAGAACCTTTGATAATGTGTTTTGTTGGACATCCTCCTGAATCAGGGGTCCAAAAGAGAGAAAGCTAATTAGCCTGTTGTATAAACCAGAAAAAACTAAAAAGGGGGTTTATTCAGGGGAAGCTGCCCCAGTAGCAGAGGAAAAGACACTGGACACCTGACTATGGCACCCTCCTAATACTCCGTAAGGAGAGAGAAGGAGGTGAACAGAAGGCCTTAGGAAACTGACATTCTTGAGGCCAGATGCCTCAGGTTATTTGTGAATCATAGAATGAATCAGGTCAGATGTCTTATCACTTACTATACAGTGGAGAAAATGTGGTGTTCTAATATTAACATTGGCTATTCTAACATGGAAGGTGGTAATAGAAAAAGGAAAGATAGATAGCAGGATCTTCACTAAAGTGAACTCTGACTAACTGCTGAAAAGACTATTTCAGTTTGCCATTCCAAACTTCTTCCAAATCCTGGAACTACTTTTAGGATGGGTAGGGAAGAAAGAGGAGATAGTGGACCAATCAATGAGAAAGGTAAGCTAAGGAAAACTGAGGGGTCTGTAGAAACATCAGAAAACATCCTGGTGACAAATCCAGATGAGTTGACTCTTGACACAATGTCTCATAGGCCAGACTTGTCTTTTGGGAAAAGGGAATGGAGAGCAAGTCCTTAAAGTGCAGACATCAGAGGAAGCAGCATCCTGAAGATAATGTCAACCTTCTCAGTAACCTCTAAAAGATGTAGGGAGGATAGGAATTATCAAAAAAAGAAAAAAGTACTCAAGTACTAAACTCATTGAAATGAGGTTCAATGCTGGGAGCCTTAGTTGAGGCTGGGGAATGATGTAAGTGATCCAAGGCCTTTTAACAAAAGGCTCATGCAGAGAAAGACTACAGCCCTCATCTCACAGGGATCTGTGGGACATGGGATAATGGTTCAGATGGTGGGAAGGGGTTTAGGGCTTAGTGATGCAATAGTGTGGTGAACAGTTAATGTTTTTTAATTCCAAGCAATATAAATGTAACAGAAATAGGCTGGTGTTGGTGATAATGGGTGTTATTTACATTGACTCCTTTAAAAGTCGTAGCATTGATCACTACTGAGTTTTTCTTATTTACTTTTATTTATTGTCTCTCTCTACTTAATAGAAAACAAGCATCATGTGGTCAGAAATCTTACTGGATTGTTTATTGCTGCATCTCTCGTGTCTAGAACAGTGGACATGGTATATGCTAAATAAATACTTGAATATTTGGTATGCTGAATGAGAGAATGAATGGGTGAATAAAATCACTTTGCCAGGAAGATGTGATACTTTGGTCTTTTATGTATCCTGTTTAGAGGGAAATATTCTGTTACAAGGAAGGTGAGGGAAAGATATGACAGGCAAACACAATCTCCATCATGATATTCAAAATTTAAAGCAGTGTAACGAACAAAACTGCTCTACCTGTTAGTAAACGAATGAAATATTAACTGCTTTGAATGTTGATGTTTATTACTGTCTTGAATATGTGGTTATAAAGTTTGAGTATTTTGAAGGTTTATGGAGTTCAGGACAGTAATGTGAAAAGACGATGAACACAAAATATTTTTCACTGACGCAAGTAAGAACTTAGCTGCAACTGTTTCTGGATGCCCTTTCTGCTAAACCAAAATTGTCCAACTAACAACTGCTAAGCCACGACCCCCGTCTTCCTGCCTCTACATCCCATGTCAAGACTAATTCAACTTCAGCTTCCCCACACTTTCTGAGAATTTTAATAATGAACAATTCTCAGAATTTTGAGTTGCTTTCCCCTATAAATTCTTCGAGCTTCCTGCTTCCCCTATAACTGTCATTTTAGAGCTGTTCTTGTTGGTAGCCTTTTAATAAACTCTTGAGCTGATGGCTTTGGGTTGATTTTTCTTCTTCTGCGGGAGAGATGTAATAAAGATGACTGAGTTGATCAGGGCCGTTATATTTTCAGTGTGCGCTCAAAGTCATACCCAAGATACTTTAACAGAACATCTTAACATCTTTCCCATTCAATGATTGCATCCAGAAGCCTACTAAAAAAACAGAGGTAGAAAAAAAATCCAAATATTTAAACCCCATTCTTTTATTTCTTTTTAAAAACAATTTAAATTTATTTCTTTTTAGTTGAGGTAATATTGGTGTATAACATGATATAAATGTCCAGTGTACATCATTATATTTCAGTTTCTGTGTGGACTACATCATGTTCACCACCCCAAGACTAATTACTATCCATCACTGTACACGTGTCCTGTCACCTCTTTTGCCCTCCTCTCTCTCCCAGACTATCCCAAACAGGTTTGTCAAATTCAATCCACATTACTTCGATTGGGGGCATCCCTTAGTACCTGAAAAGTGAAAACAGATATTGAAAATGCTCTAACCTGGAGTAGTTTTCACGCATCGTATGTTGAATGTGAACTATGCCCAGCTTTCTCTAGTTAATGACTTAGGGATCATTTTTAAAAGTCATTTTTAACAATATCTTCTGTGAATCCCTTAATCTATTTTTCTCATGCTAGTGGTGAGAAAATATTAGGAAAATGCAGAAGTTCATGGATTCCATTACTCTGAATACACAGTATCACCTTCAGCTACATGTTCAAGAAGCTCTAGCGCAGTGCTGTTGGAGAGACTTTCTGCGATGGTGTAAATGTTCCATATCTGTGCTGTCCACTCTGGTAGTACAGAGCCATGTGTTGCTGAAGAACTGATTTTTTATGCTTTATGTAAATTATACTAAATTTAAATAGCCACATGTATAGTATGGTGATTAGCTTCACCAAAGAACATGAAAAATGAAGAATCTTGGGGCCGGCCCAGTGGCGTAGTGGTTAGGTTCGCCCACTCCGCTTCAGCGGCCAAGGGTTCACGGGTTTGGATCCTGGGTGTGGACTTGTGCACCACTTATCAAGCCGTGCTGTGGCGGCGTCCCACATATAAAGTAGAGGAAGATGGACACAGATGTTAGCCCAGGGCCGATCTTCCTCAGCAAAAAGAAGATTGCCCACAAATGTTAGCTCAGGGCTAATCTTCCTCACACACAAAAAAACCCCAACAAACAAAAAACTGAAGAATCTCATGCTCCACTCCAGACTAGCAGTATCAGAATCTACATTTTTAACAGCATCCCCAGGTGACTCATATGCACACTACTATTTGAGAAGTGCTGCTCATAGCAATGGCTCTCAGGCTTAAGTGTACATCATAATCATATGAAAGCTTGTGGGAACAGAAATTGCTAGGCTCCATCTCTAGACTTCTGATTGAGTAGTTAAAGATTGAAGTCCGTGTTTGTAGGTGGTGCTGACACTGCTGGTCTGAAGATGATTTTTTTTTTTTTTTTGGTGAGGAGGATTGGCCCTGAGCTAACATCTGTTGCCAATCCTCCTCTTTTTTGCTATAGGAAGATTGTCACTGAGCTAACATCTGTACCAATCTTCCTCTACTTTATATATAGGACACCACAACAGCAGGGCTTGATGAGTGGTGCATAGGTCTGTGCCCGGGATCCAAACTCACAAACCCCAGCCTGCCAAAGTGGAGCACATGAACTTAACCACTATGCCACTGGGCTGGCCCCTGGAGATGACATTTTGATAACCCTAGGGCACTGGTTTCTCTCAAATCAATAAGAAGATCAGTGTTGGGCTGTCTGGATTACAATCATTTGAAGAGCTTGTTAAAAATACAGATTCTTATGCCTTAAACTTGTAGTTTCCAATTCATTAGGTTTGGGATTGGACTCAAGAATCTATATTTATGGTAAAGTCTTCATGTTTTACTAATGTGCATGTAGATTTGGGAACCATTATCGTAAGATTCTTTTCTAGGGATAGTGTTTTTCAGTGCTGGATTTTAGAAGTGTTTGCTATCAAATCCTGTTGGTTAGAGAGGAAAAGAAAATATGGCATTCACAAATTAAAAGGACAGGTTGTCATTTGGAAACACTCCTTCCATGGAGGTTAATGATCTTTCTATCCTCAAAGAGTCTATAATTTTAAATATGTGTGGTCCAGAACGGCTTCTTTATATAGATGATATTTTGAGTTCTTCTCAAAATCCTCAAGTCTGAAAACTTTAGGCATGAACTGTTACTTAACAAATATCAGTTCTGCTGGATCACTGACATAATTGAAGCACATAGAATCACAAATTGGTGGAAAACAGACTATAAATGGGTATCTCCTCTCTTTGTGTGAAATTAGGTGAGTTACTTAGCTCCTTAAAATCTTCATCTGTAAAATGGGTATAGTAACAGAACATGCTGGGTTACTGAGACTAAATGAGGTAATAAATTTTACAGGCTTAAACCAGTCGCTATTTTGCTATCATCATAATCATTATTATTACCACTGATTGGGCCAGTTGCAGCCAATTATAAGGAATTTAAACATTTGTTGGGGTTTGATAGATTTTTAAAAACTGAGTTGAGGAAACAAAATATGCTTTATCCACTCAATTCAGTGCTATCTGGTCAAAACTGAGGTCTAAATGAGAAATATGCAGTGCCAAGATCACTGGGAACGGGGGCAGCCTGTGCTCTTGCCTCCTTTCTCCCTTTATGGCTCAGTGAGTGGCCTTCTAGGATTGTTTATTTCAGGTTTCTGGCCTATCAGAAAATTCATTTATTCACAGATGGCGGTGTGGAGGAACTTAGAAGCAATCAGGACAGTGCAGGGCAGAAGCATCCTAGAGTTAAGGCCAGAGAAGTGCGCCTGCTAGGGAAATGCCAGACCCGATTCACAAACTATGTCCCGAGGCTTACTGAGCAACATTACATCCCACGATACTGAAAAGTCTTCTCGTAGTTTCTGGAATTGCAGCTTTTACACCTCCACTAGGATTCATTTCTTTCTCTGAAAATAAGACAATTGCACTACCACATAGGCTTGCTCTGAAAAATGAGAGTCAAAGTCTTTAAATAAATTAGAGCAGTGCCTGGGATATAACACCACTAACAAAGAATATTAATTAACAATTATTATTTACTAGGATAGCATATTCAGATTCATGCTTTTTGGGTTTTTGTGTGTGTGTGTGAGGACGATTACCTCTGAGCTAACACTTGTGCCCATCCTCCTCTACTCTGTATGGGACGCCGCCACAGCATAGCTTGACAAGTGGTGCTTCAGTCCGTGCCCGGGATCCGGGCCTACGAACCCCAGGCCGCCAGAAGCAGAGCGCATGAACTTAACCGCTACACTACTGGGCCGGCCCCAGATTCATGCTTTTTAACATAGAGCAGGCTGCAGCAGTGGCTGCCTGGTCAAGTTCCTTCTTAAGTCATTTCCTTCTTAACGAGGCGGCATCTTGGAAGGAGTTCGCCCAAAACTCAGTCTCCTGAAGGTTCTGAAATTCATGGCACTTAGGTTTCCACTCAAACTTCCATCTTTGGTCACATGAATTCCACATGGACCGGGAATGGCAACAGTGCTACGTTGCCTCTTGTGCTCAGGGCTTAGGTTTTCACGATGCTGACTAAATGGGGTTGAATATCTCAGGTTGATGGACACATGAAGAAGCTGGATGGAGGGTGGTTTTAGACATTTTTCATACCAGTGTAACCATGTGGAGAGTTTGATTTTCCTAGTAGCTGGAGGTCTCTCCACTCTTTGTCCTCCTCTTCTCTGCTAAAATTTATCTTTAACCTGAGCAAATATTTTTATAAGCTTCTTGGAGTTGCATAGATGGTGACAAGCATGGAGATTCATCTGGCCTATGCTCAAGCAGTAATAGATGGTCCTTGGGCTGTTTCTAAGAGGGGGTGGAGGAGCTAACTCCCCGACTTTAGGACTTTATAAAAGATAAAGATTGTGGGTTAATAATACAGACCTTAAAGGTAAAAAATGGAGATAGACATGGAGTTGAATGGCTCGCACTAAAACGACGAATCTTGAGGGAAAGGACAGATATATTTAAAGGGAGATGTATCGATATATTGTTGTTTGGCATATGATACAGTTTCTCTTCCCCATTTCCTTGCTAATTAGTATTTTACCTCACCTGATAAGCACCTCATAGAGCTAGAACTACTGAATTGGGAAGGTAGACTTGCCATATCTGGGATTTTTTAGACAGCAGGGAATTATGCAACAAATACCTATCAAGGTCTCTTTCTTGATTTTTGTGATTTCAGCAGAACTCATATTCTAAGGAATTTCTCTTGATAATTCCTAGGCAAATGTGGAAAACTCCTAGTTCCAAAATAGAGGAAAGTGTCCATTTTTATGTGAATTTATTGACCACTAAATATGAACTGTCATATTCTAAGACATAGAATCTGTGGGTACTAAGTCTACAGTAACGAGTAGAATACTGGGGAGTTTAAAAGAATCCCAAAGTCTAAACCACACCCCAAAGGATTCAGTCAGATTTTCTGGGCATAAGTGGAGTTCTTAGTATGTTTTTAAAGCTCAGCAGGTGATTCAGCAGGTGTAATAAGATTTAATATCACTTCTAGGCCTTTTGTCACTGTCCATGGTCTCCAAGCAAGCTGCATATTTTGAAAGATCTCTAGGGAATAAGATTGATATGTCTCTTATTTAAACTTCATTTCCTCAGCCAAATTAGTCTAAAGCACAATTTTGCTTTATTTTGTTGTACCAGGAAACTGATTTGAGAAATTGTTATAATAAAGTAGCACAGTTTATTTTTTGTGCCTTTTATCTCCATATTAAAATAACCCAGGATGACATCTATGACGTATGGAATCACTGTTAGCTAAAAAGATACTGATTCAAAATATTGAGAAATCTATATGTAAATTTACATTCTGATTTTTAATACAACTCTTCTCATATATTTATTTTCAGAATCAATCCTATTTAGCATTTCTTTATATTTTCAGGGGGGCCACTTTACTGTTTATAGTTGTCTTTAATGGAGATACATAATCTACTTAATTCTTCTATAGTATTGATGATTGGAAATACAGGGAACATCAACATATCAAGTGTTTATGGTACATCTGGAAGGAGCCACTAGTCTCTAAAAATTACTTCTCAACTATTAATTTTGCACAATATAATGAGCTGTAATTTTACTGAAATAGAGATATTTATTTTATTTTCATCAAATACAAGCCAAGTATGTATGTGTGTGCGTGTGTGTATTTATTCATGGATGAGAATCGTGCAGCCTTACTGTGGACGGTACTAAATTACCAATAAAGAGCTCCTGCCCTAATGACACACACATCAGCTCTTGTACTCCATCCTGTTCCCCTCAGGCCTTTCAGTTCTCAATCTTGGTGGCAGTTAGAATCACCTGATGAGTCTGAACAAATACTAATGCCTGGCTCGCACTCTCAGAAATTCATACTTCATTGGTCTGCAAGTCAGTCTGGGCATCAGGATTATTAAAAGTTCCCCGGTGATTGTACTGAGGTGCCAAAACTGAGAACCACAGGACTAGGCCAAGGAATACTGTGTTAAAAATACAAGTTTCTGGCAAGTGCATTTCTTAAGTTTCATACCTAGTTAAAATACGTTTTCTTGAAGATACTCTTTACTGAGATACCATATCTAAGGAAGGTTTTTCTGACAAAATAAAAGGTTTGGATTTTTTTTTTTCTTGTAGGACTATAAATGAAATAGTTTCAGAAAACAGAATACAAATGGTATTAAAAATAAGATTTTACACCGAGAATAGTGTGTAAATAGGCATATGTATGTGCATTTACACATATATATGCATACATATGTACTATGTATGTGTGTAAATACATATGTAATTATATGCACACACAAAGATATATGCATACACACATATATATATACACACACCTATATATGTTTGTGTATGTGTATACGCACATACAGACACGCATGACACTATGCTGAGCTCTTCAAATATTTGGCTCAGAAAAAAATGGTTTAAAAACAGAGGAAGAGGGGCCGCCCGGTGGCGCAGCGGTTTAGTCCGCGCTTGGCAGCCTGGGATTCGCCGGTTCGGATCCCGGGCGCCCGCCGATGCACCTGCCCGTCAGCCACACCGTGGCGGCGTCCCATATAAAGTAGAAGAAAGACAGGCACAGATGTTAGCCCAGGGCCAGTCTTCCTCAGCAAAGAGAGGAAGATTAGCAACGGATGTTAGCTCAGGGCTGATCTTCCTCACACACACACAAAAAAAAACAGAGGAAGAATTTACAATGTTGTTTTTCAAGCCTCGCAATTACAAAAAAGTGCAAAGCTCTTATATCGACTTGTGCTGTGGGTCTATCAGGTTCAGACCTGGTCAGATAAAGAACGGGCGAGCTGCTGGCGAGAAGATGTGCGATGACAAGGAGAATGGCTGCAGGCGAGCTCACACGTCAGGACTCAGGTGATGCCAGTTCAGTCTTCTGAAGTTTAAAGGAAATGTGCACGGGGGTAGGTCTCCATTCATTCTTTACTAGGAAATGTAAGTCCTTCAAATCTCGGTGATTTATTTTTCTTTTGATTATTCCCACACAACTGTTTTCTTCTGGAAATCCTAATAGTCACATATTGAACCTCTTGGAATTATTCTGTTTTTCTTTTTGCCTCTCTGATGTTTCTTGTTATGTCTTTTTGTTCTGTTTTCTTGGAGATTTTATCAATTTACCTCTCAACGCTTTTGTTGCTTTTTTTTCAGTTTTGACACTTACATTTTTCTTTTCCAAGATACATTTCCCCTCTGGTCTTAGTAGTTAAATTTTCTTCTATTGCAAAAAGACAGGAAGCCCAGGTCTGGCTTGACAGCGGGTGCAAGGCTACTTCTCTCTCCCTAGTTCACATATCCTTACTGTGTGGCAGTCGGTCTCAAGCTTGACATCTTACAGTTTTAATAAATTGCTATGCTCCAGGCAGGAAAACAGAGAGCAGGAAAAAGACATGTGATGTGCCAGAAGGTCTGCTTTTCTTTAAAATTTTATCTGAAATTCTGCTCACATCATTGGCCAAAAGTGCAACATTTGTTCATGGTTCTGTAAGGAAACTGAGATATTTAGATATTTTTCTGCATACAGTAGAGCCCTAAACAAAATTAATTCTCTCTTCATAAACAGAGTGAAGAGAATGGGTATAAGGTAAATCATCAACATTGTATACCACAGTCAAATTTATTTTGTACCCAAAGAAGCTGTACTCACTTTCAGAATTCTAAGGCGCAGGGGCAGTAGATAAATTGCAATAATGCAAAAGTGAACTGTAATTAACTGAAGTGTAATAGTATATTGACCCATTCAATATCAGTCACTCCTCTATTGAACAAGATAGATAAAAATCTCCATTTTCATGGAATGTCAACTCTAGTGGAGGAAGACAGAAGGTAAATCAATCAATCAATAAATCACGTATAAGAGTAGCATCAGATGGGACCAGAATATGCAGAAATTGAAAGTCAGGTGAAGAATTTTGAGTTTACTCTAAATGTGAACTTTTCTTGCTTATGTTTGGCTGTATTTGTATTCATCACTAGCATCATTTTTGTCAGCTGTGCCTTATACGTTCATTTCCACTACTGTTTAATGATTATTTGCTTAAGTAAACAAAAATTTATAAAAGTTGATTTACACTTATCCATCGGCATTTGGATAATTTCTAGTATTTCACTTTAAAGACCTACACTGCTAAGAATGTTCTTGAGCATATCTCTTAGTTCACATGTGGAAGAGATTTATAGTGCATCCCTTGAAGTACAATGCAATACATGTAGTTTTACATGATAATGACATATAGTTTCCAAAATCGTAGTTCCATTTTACACTTCGGATAAGAATAAGAGTCCCATTTTTTTCAAAATCCTCATCAACATTAGGTATTGTCAGTGCTCTAAATTTTTGTCAAACTTATGTGCGTAATATGGCATTTCACTGGGCGATTTAATTTGCTTTCCCCTATTACTAGTGAGGATGAACATCTTTTTTCATGTGTTTGCCATTTTGAAAGAATTTGTTTTCTTCTATAAAATGTCTCTTTTTGTCTTTTTCTATTTTTTTAGATTATGTCTTTTACCTGCAGAATTGCAGGAGTTTTCTGTATAATCTGGTTATCTGTATATATCTGACTATAACTCACTTATTGCCAGTTATTTGTGTTGCGGCTTTGCATTTTTGCTTCATTATGCAGTATCCTTTTCAAGAGAAGTTCTTAATGAAGTCACATGTATTATTCTCTTCTATTACATTTAGTAAAATTTTAAAATTACTTAATAAATCCTTTCCTAGCCTGAGATTATGAAGCTACTGTTTTATAGTTCTTCTAAAGTTTTAAGGTTTTGTCTTCCAGGTTTCCCACTAATCCATTCATTTTGATTTTGAGGGAGTGCAATGTTTAGTAAGAATTAAATTTCATGGCTTTTTTTCTATATAGATAATCAATTAATTCAGCAATATTTCTTGAATAGGCATTTTACTTTCCAACTCTTTCACATCTAATATCTTAAACAGAACTAAGTTTTTCTTTCTGCTCAATCTGTTCTGTTCCTTTGGTCCTTTTGCCCATTCTTATGCAAATACCACAGTGTATTAATTACTGTAGTTCTTAGTAAATTTTACTGTCTTGCAGGACAATTTTCCTCACCTTACTCTTATTTAGGAGTGTTTTGCTCTTCCTTGTCCTTACTTCTTCCTTATAAAACTTTAAATTAGCTTGTAAAGTGGAAAACTTTCAAGGGTCATACTAAGATAATAGAAATAGGGTATAAAATTCCCAGACCAGTAGAAGAAAAAAATAGTAATGAGAAAAAGGAAGTTCATTGACAACCCATATGCTTTATATCTTTTCCAACAATTAGTTCCTATCTGTTTTTGATATGTTAGCCCTTTGGCATGGAACTACATCAATAGTCATGTCCCTGATGATGACTAATGAAGTTGAGCATCTTTTAATATGTTTACTGGTCATTTGTTTTTTTGGCCATTCTTTGAGAATTGTCTGTTCAAATAATATTGGGCTGTATGACTTTTTCTCATTGATGCATAGGAATTTTTACTATATTGTGCGCAAAACTCCTTTTTCAGGTATATTTAGTGCAAACATCTGCTCTGTGTCCTGCCTTTTCACACTTTTCAATGGATAGTTTGATAAACCGAAGTTATTCATTTCATGTGGTCCAATTTATCAATTTTTCTCTTTATTATTAATTCTTTCGATGCCCTATTTAGCAAATGAATATAAGCAAGGTCATAAAGATATTTTACAATATATATAAATCTTTTAAAAACATTATTGATTTTACCTCCCGCATTTAGATTTATAATTTATTTAGATTTATAGATTTATCCCATCTGTGATGTTTTTCTTTATGGTGAGGGTCGTAATTAACTTTTTCATGTGGGAATCCAATTAATTCAACATTTTCTCTTGAAAATCCCACCTCTTCCTCACATTTATGCTGCATAAACTTTGTCACAGATCATATGACTGGGTTTGGCTCTGTTCTATAGGTCAATTGAACTCTTTTTGGACCAAAGCCCCACCTTCTTACTTATTGTAGTTTTAATAAACCTTTAGATCTGGTTATTGTAGTCCCACTGTTCTCTTCTATTTCTTTTTCAAGATTAACTTGGCTATTCTTTAACTTTTTCGTGCCATATAAGTTTTGGAATCAACTTACCAATTACCTTCCCCAAATCATTTTTGAACTTTTGATTGCGATGTCAAAAAATTCTATAGATGAGCTTGGAGAGAATTAGCAGTTTATAATCATGCTCATGGTCTATTCTAAATAATTAGTTTGGTGGGAGCAATGGGTAAAGGGGGGTCAAAAACGTTTTACTTTTCTAAGTAGAAGTCTTACATACTATTCGTTGCATCTTTTCTAGTTATCTGATTTATTATGCTATTGAAAATGGCCCCCATGTTAAATTATATTCTCTATTACTACTGGCATAGAGAAATAGAATTGATTTTTGTTGACTGACCATACTGCCAGCAAACGTGCTATTAATTTATTCATTCTAATAGCGTCCGCAGATTTTTTTTTCTATATTCACAATCATGTTTCTTGCAAATAATGATAGCTTTAAAATTTTTTCCAGACCTTGGACTTTTTATTCCTTTTTCTTCCTTTATTGCACTGGCTAGGTACTTCAGTCCTGGGTTGCATAGAATTATTTATTTCAGGTATCCTTGTCTTGTTCCAAAACTTGAGAGAAAACTTTTCATAAGTCATGGTTAAGTAAGATATTTGTGGTAAGTTTATCATATATATTTTTCAACATACTAAGAAACTTCTCTCCTGTCTAGATAGTTAAGTACTTTTACTAAATGTGCTTTTTCTTCAGGTATTGAAATGATCATATATTTATTTCCTTCTCTATATAATGTTAATGAATTAATTTTTAAGGCGATTAATGTGATGATTTAATAATATGCATATATATTAGGAAATAATTACCAAAATCAAGTTAACACATCTGTCACCTCACATAGCTATGTTTTTATTTATTTATTTTTTTTTGTGGTGAGAACACAAGATTTACTCTCTTAGCAAATTTCAAGTATACAATGCAGTGTTATTAACTATAATCACCATGCTGTACATTAGATCCTCAGAACCTATTCATCTTATATCTGAAATTTTGGACCCTTTGACCAATTTCTCCCCTATTCCCCAACCCCTGCAACCGCTATTCTACTCTCTGGTTCTATGAATTTGACATCTTTAGATTCCACACTTAAGTAAGATCACACAGTTCTTGTCTTTCTGTGTCTGACTCATTGCACTTAGCATAATGTCCTCCAGGATCATCCATGTTGTCACAAATGGCAAGATATCCTTTTTTTATGGCTGAATAATAAGCCATTTTATATATAAACAACCTAAGTGTTCATCAATGAATGAATGGATAAGAAAATGGGAGATATATATATATATATATATATATATATATATATGTATATGTATGTCACATATGTATGGTATATGGATATACATATATATATAAATATAAATAATGTGATACAAGTGTAGCATGTAATATGTATATATTACATTTTTTTAATCCATTCATCCATCAATGGACACTTAAATTGTTTCTGTATCTTTCCTATTGTGAATAATGCTGCAATGGACATTGGATTACAGATATCTCTTCAAGATACTGATTTTAACAATTTTAACAATATTAATTCTTCCAATCCATGAACACAGGATATCTTTCCATTTATTTGTATCTTCTTCAGTTTCTTTCATCAGTTCTTGTAGTTTTCAGTGTACAGATCTTTCACCTCCTTGGTTAAATTTATTCTTAAGTGTGTTATTTTTTTGATGCTAGTTTATTCTTTTTTTTTTTTTTTTTTTGGTGAGCAAGACCAGCCCTGAGCTAACATCCGTTGCCAATCCTCCTCTTTTTGCTGAGGAAGACTGGCCCTGGGCTAACATCCGTGCCCATCTTCCTCTACTTTATATGGGGTGCCGCCACAGCACGGCTGACAAGCAGTGCGCCTGGCAGGCGCCCGGGATCCGAACCCGCAAACCCGGGCTACCAAGCGCGAACTAAACCACTGCGCTACCAGGCCGGCCCCTTGATGCTAATTTAAATGGAATTGTTTTCTTAATTTCATTTTTGGATAGAACACAACTGATTTTTGTATATTGATTTTGCATCCTGAAACTTCACTGAATTCCTTTATTAGTTCTAAAAATTTTTTGGTGGAGTCTTTAGGATATTCTGTATATAAGATCATGCCTCCTGCAAATGGAGACAATTCAACTTTCTGACGTGGATGCCTTTTATTTCTTTTTCTTACCCAATGTTAAACCATCCTTGCATCCTAGGGATAAATTACACTTGATCATGTTGTGTGATCCTCTTAATGTGCTACTGAATTTTGGTTTGCTAGTATTTTGTTGAGGATTTTTGCATGTATGTTCATCAGAGATATTGGCCTGTAATTTTCTTTTCTTGTATTATCCTGGATTTGATATGAGGGTAATGCTGGCCTCACAAAATGAGTTTGAAAGTGTTTCATCCTCTTCAATTTTTTTGGAAGAGTTTGTGAAGGATTGGCATTAATTATTCTTTAAATATTTGGTGGGACTCATCTGTGAAGCCATCTGGTCCTGGGCTTTTTTCTGCTGGGAGGTTTTTGATTACTGCTTCAATCTCTTTACTAGTTATTGGTCTTTTGAAGTTTTCTATTTCTTTATGACTCAGTCTTGGTTGAGCATGTGTTTCTAGAAATTTCTCCATTTCTTCTAGGTTTTCCAGTTTGTTATTGTTGGCATATAAATGTTCATAGTAGTCTCTTATGATCTTTTGTATTTTTTTGGTATCAGTTATAATGTCTCCTCTTTCATTTACAGTTTTATTGATCTGAGTTCTCTTTCTTTTTTCTTGGTTAGTTTAGCTAAAGATTTGTCAGTTTTGTTTATCTTTTCAAAAAATCAAATCTTAGTTTCATTGATCTTTTCTATTGTCTTTCTAGTCTGTATTTCATTTGTTTTTTTCTCTAGTCTTTATTATTTCCTTCCTTCTGCTAACTTTGGGCTTAGTTTGTTCTTCTTCTAGTTCTTTGAGGTGTAAATTAGGTTATTCATTTGAGATATTCCTTGTTTTTTTAATATATGCCTGTATCACTTTCCTCTTAGAACATCTTTTGTTGCATCCCATAAGTTTTGGTATGTTGTGTTTCCATTTATGTTTATTTTAAGACACATTTTGATTTCTTCTTTGACTCATTGGTTGTTCTGGAGTGTGTTTTTAATTTCCACATATTTATGAATTTTCCCATACTCCTCTTGTTATTGATTTCTAATTCCATACCATTGTGTAGGAAAAGATACTTCATTTCAGTCTTCTTATATTCATTAAGACTTGTTTTGTGGGCCAATATATGATTTTTCTTGGAGAATGTTCCATGTTCACTTGAGATGAATGAGTATTCTCCTGCTGTTGGATGGAATGTTCCATATATGTCGTCTAAGTTGATTTGGTCTACAGAGTTATTCAAACTTGGTGTTTATTGGTATTCTGTTTGGATGATGTATCTATTGATGAAAGTGGAGTGTTGAAGTCCCCTACTATTGTATTGCTATCTATTTCTCCCTTCAGTTCTGTTAATATTTACTTTATGTATTTAGGTGTTGATGAGCTTTTGGTGTTAAAATACTGTAGCATATCTGAAAGCAACTCAAATATAATGTGATATATTATCTTTCATATAATTTTTTTTTGCTTTTGTAAGTAATATGCAAAAAAATATTTTCAAGCTTTTGATTCTTGGTAGATAGAAATAAAATTGATTTATAAATATTTATTTTCTATCCAATTTTAAGGATTAAAATTTCTAGGTCACATGGATATCTTACACAGTATGTGCTATGGCTGCTTTAGTCTCAGTTTGCTTCCAATCTTGTTGTTCAGCTTTTTGGGGTCACTACCTAAAGCATAGAAGTGTTTGCCAGGGTTCCCATTCTTGGAGGCCCAGTGGTTTCCAACATATGACACCTTAACCTTAAGAGGCTGCCTCCATGCTGCTCACCCTCCTAGTTTCCTCTTCCTTACCAATTCATCCCCACAAGCCCAATGTCAATCCACGTTATGAGCTCACCTTTCTAGATTTATCTTTTTTGCCAAGGTTCGCTAAGGAACTCCACTACTGTAAGGCCATTCTTCTGATGGCTTTAAGCATTTGTTTGTTTTTATGTTTTTTCCAGATTATCTATCCTTAGCAGCAGTGATGGTAAGAAATTCTTTTTTTTTTTTTTTTAAGTAATTTTGCTAGGTGGACATTGGATCCCTTGTTCTTTTACTTTCAATTATTGTATTTTTAAATTTTAGTGTTCTAGTTGCCTATTTTTCTAAGCTATAAGGCCCATATTTATGGTCTTCCTTGAACTTTTTTATTTCATCTCTCATGCTTCTACATAGTTATTATATATTCTACTTTAAAAATCCCAATATATTAAATATCTGAGGGTGGTACTAGGTCCATTGCTTCTTCTTTATGCTTACTCTCTTTAATTAAAGTTTTTTCCTTGTATATTTGGTAAACTTTTATTTTGGTGATGTAACCTCTGGAAATCCAGAGGTTCTAAATTTTAGATTTTTTTTCAAAAGAGACTATTGTTTACTTCTTTTGAAAGACAGGGGATACTCCTAAACCAGAAACAACTAACCCTCATGGAGGACGCTTAGCTTAATATAAGACTATCAAGTTAATTTCTCCCATGAATTTGGGTGGAGGAAATCAGTCTCCTGATTTTAGTGATTCATTGGTGTCTGTACTCAGTTCAATCCCATTTTTTCTTATTGATCTCTGAACTTTTTACTGATTTATTTCCTATTTCTCTTTTGTCATACTGATTAGCAATCCCAATAATTCATGAAAAGTGTTCTTTACGATAAAATAAAATGTGGTTTTATTGAGCACGAGAGCCTATCTGCATATCTAGCCCAGAGCAGAAATTAAAACCCACATTCCTTCAAACAATTTATCCATCTTCACATAATCCATAATTATTAAATACTGAATAATGTATCTCAAGGATTAAGAGTGTCTTAGTAGAAGGTCTTTCCTTGTCATTATGGAAATGTGTAGGATGTGGTATTAATGAAGTGTTCATGCATTATTCCTTCTCTTAAAATCTGACTGAAAAAATTGAACAGAAAATTGAAGGATGAAGGCCAAAATGAATGCTGCTTTTGTCATGTCATATGTTCAGTTACCTTTAGTTTATTTAAATTATAAGTAGAAATCTTAATGGCATATTCTTTTGGTTCTGAATCTGAAAGAATAGCCAATAGAGCATTTTAAAACCCATATCTGTGGCATTGATCAAATACATGCTAAAATTTAAGATGAAAGGGAGCATTTTCTTTTAGATTTGAGAGTTGAGGGTTATTACAATTCTTTTACTAATATATTAAGTGATCTTGAATGAGTTAGTCTCTGGAACATTACTCCTCAGGAGAGAAAAACTTTAAAATAAAACTTTTTTATTTTAAAGGCCTTTTTGAATATTAAGAACAGAAAACTCTTCATGGAGTTAGACCACCTAATTTAATCTGAGTTGTGATTGTGTGGAGAAGATCAGGTAATTGGAGCTGATGATGTCTAATTTTATTAACTGAGCACAGACAATTATTTCTTACCAGTCAGGAATTCTTCTTTTGTGATGTTTTGTGGGTACCAGATGTGTTGTGTCTATATTTTCAATAACCCCGGTGCTATAGATGGAATGTCTGTGTACCCCCAAAGGCATATGCTGAAATCCTAACTCCCAAGGTGGTGGCATTATGAGGCAGAGGCCTCCTGAATAGAATTAGTGCCCTTATAACATCCGCCTGAGAAAGCTCCCTTATCCTCTTCTGCCATGTAAGGCTGCAGTGAGAAGACGGCTGCCAATGAAGAAGCCAGCTCTGACCAGACACCAAATCTGTCGGCACCTTGATCTTGGACTTCCCAGCCTCCAGAACTATGAGAAGTAAATTTTTGTTGTTTATAAGCCACTCAACCCATTATATTTTGTTATAGCAGCCTGAAAAGCCTAAGACACACAGCAATGTCAGCTCCTTATAATAAAGTTAGGAAATAATTTGGACAGATAGAGTGGTATGTTGATTAGGAGGAGAAAATGGAAAAAAGCAGATGGAAATAATGAAGAACAGGTTTTTAAAGTGAAGTTTTGAGCAGTAACAGGAAAGATGCAAAAATGGACACTGAGCCCTGGAATTGTGTTCCAGCGATGGATGGATCAATCATGAGGACCATGGCAAAGGCATCTAAGATCCATGCAGTAGCCACTAAACGAACAGCTACAGGAATAGTGTGAAGAAACTCCCGGGGATTCTAGTGGAGGTGGCAATTGACTTTCCTCGCTGATTCAGAAGAGATTCCAGTTCAGAGGGGGCTTTAAAAATGAGTAAGATTCTTCCAGGTGGAAGGATAAGCATTTCAGGCAGAGGGAAATAAAAAGTCAAGGCATACACTTAAGCCTCAAAAGCAAAATAAGTGTATGCGTGGAGTGGCGGGGGGGTTGAGGGGAGCAGCGAAAGATGAGAAATAAAAGGTAGATTAAGGCTAATTAGGAAACATTCTAAGAAGTTCAGAATTTATTCTGAAGATTTCAGTTTTGAGAGATTGTCAATTTGACTGCCACTATTAACCTTTCCCTTCTTGTATTAATCTCTCCCAGGGTGGAGGGAGGGGCTGCAATGGATATGTCTATTACCCAAATAGCTAAAAGTTGGATTGGGATAGAAACATGACAGAATAGGATAGAAATCCTTAGACTGTGCTGAGCTAAATATTTCTGACAAGTACAGAACCAGGACATTAGAAGGCTGAATCGGTCATGATACGATAGAAGAGGCAGATTACAGAATATAGCCAAAGACAGGTAGTTGGGATGCGCTGGGAGTCTCTTTGATGAGAAGCTTCATTTTTCCAAACAAAAAAAACATTTTCATACTGTGAAATTAAGATATGGGATTTGTTATTTCTCACTGGAACTGGTATAAAATGGTTTTGGTGGTCTTTAAGACTGGCTTTATATCATTAGGCAAAATTAGCAGGATTTTCTCTTTTTCACTTACTTCATATGGAGATAAAGGACTAGACAAAATAATTTCAAAGAAATGCTAAATCTTGTAATGATTTTAGGAAATTTTAGTTATAACTAGATATTGTTTTGAAAGTAAAACATTGAAATGACTATTTGAAATTTCAATTTTATTGAGTCAAATAACCTTGACATTGCCAAATCTTGTCAGTCAGAGAATACATCTAGCCATTCCATAAAATAGTCAAGAGAACACTTTAAATCAATATTATATAAAATGTTGATCATAATCAACTTCCAGGTATTTGAAGTCTTCTTATCAATTGTGAAGAGTGAGTAATCACCAGCATATGAAAAGCTTTTAGAAGCTTTATTTCTAAGAATAAGTTTTTTTTTTTTTGTTTAGATATCAGAACTTTTTTAGGATTTGTGATACTAGGAGGATTTGACAGAATAAAAAAGACGTTTATTAGTCCCTTTCCAAAACACTAGAAATACTTTTACATGTCTACTTCATTGATATTATCTCTCTCACATGAGGATTCATTTCAGATATCAGTTAATTTTTCTCTAGTATAGATTAAAGCCAGTTTTTCAAACAATAAAATTTAACAAATAACTCAGTTATCACTTATTGTCATATAGGTTTAATTCCAGCCTTGAAAATTCCTTCATCTAGATATCCATGAGAATAGTTACTGTAATCATTAACTGAATTCTTTCCTCTTACATATTTTCAAATTTCCTTAAAATGGTATATACTAATTAGGCAAGATTTTATATTAATACCCTCTCAAGTATATGCTGTTGGTTTTTGGTAATATGATGCTATTCAAAAGCTATGTGTATGTATATTTATTTTCTTCTCCTAGAATTCTTCTTATGTTACTCAGAAACTTTTCCATAAGTTGGATATTCAGCTCTTGAATGCCAGGCCTTAGCTCATTTCACTTTGGCTCATTCTTGCTTGACATTAATTAGAGGTTTCACACAGGTATTTTGCAATTGGCTTTAACACCAAGTCTTCAATTCTTTGTGAATAATCTATTGCTTTCTATAAGCTTTTGTTATATTTCACAGAGACATTTATTGATCTTTTACAATGTGAAAGTGAAATGCAACCTTTCTCCTAAAATGATGTGCCTTTTACAGTGATTAATCAGAGCTTACTTTTTGTGTTTACAAAATGAATATTGTGCTTTCATGAAAATGCAAGAATTTTATATGCATGTACTTATATGTACTTAGTAGAATTTTCATTTCCTACATAACAAAAGCAATGTTACATTTACAATTTCAACTAACACCTTTTGAGAAAGTAGAAAATGTATAGGATGTGAAATTAGGCCACCTCCACAATTAGGTACAAGATTTTTTGCCCTAACCTATTAGGCACCAGTATTGTGATGTATTAAGCTACAAATTTCCTTCACTAAATCTATTGTATTTCAATTTCTGATGACCCATTTTATGGATTAAATAGATAACTGGCTATATTCTCTTTTTAAAAAACTTTTCCTAAATCAGAACATAACCACTGGTATGTTACAAGCACTAATAACTTCGCTACTAACATTGATTTATGTTTGTTAATTAAATGAAACATCTGCCTTTTGCTAGGCCTTTAGTGTGGGGAACCGAGTCATTCTAACCAGGATTTGAGCTGATCTGGGGCATGTTGTTGCTATGGTTACCCTGTTTACCACAGGCTTCAAATCCTGCCAGGGTCTCCTTGTGTGTAGTGCTGGCTGGTGTACCACGAGATTTCTCCCAATGTGTGCTCTCTTCCCAGTTTTGAGTCTTCCCTTTGCACTGGTGCCTCCGAGAACATTTCTTTCTTTTCTCTTCTCTTCTCATTTCTCTGTAGACTGCTGGTGGATTGGGGAGCATTCTTTGTTGTTCTGGTTCAGCCTCTCGGGCTTAAGCAGATGCTTTTCTCTGGATTGTCAGGGGTGGGGTCCTTTCAGGAATTCTCCACCTCCCCCAGGGGTACAAGACTCTGTATTCTGGATGATGGTGCATACCTGCCCCTACCACAGGAGGTGAGGTTTCTTTTGTTATTCCTGCTCTCTTTTCTTAGCTGTAAGGAGTCTTCACCCTTGCCCTGAAAGCAAAATGGTTCATTGCCCCTCCCTCAATGGATTAAGACTTTTGTTCCACAAGAGAGAGAGGATAGGACGAGAGTGGTGCTTTGCGCCTTCCCTGCGGGACAGCGGGTTCTGCCCCCTCTGCCCACAAAGACAATCTTCTCAGAACTCTTGCCCTCTCCCATTATCTTTCTCTTGAGCACAAGATGATGACTGTGGAAAAGGTCCTGAGAGTGGTAAGGATGCCCTTCATGTCTGTGGCTCCCAGGGTTTCTAAATCCTCGTGGTAGCCCAGTCACAGTCTTCAGCAATTTATTAAAACTTTTAATGAAATTTTGCCAGTTTGGATTGCATTTGGTGTCTACCCCATTGTGGTAGGATGAATAATGTCCCTCCCTCCCTAGATATGCACATTCTAATCCCTGGAATCTCTGAATGTTACCTTATATGGTAAAAAAAAAAAAAAGACTTTGAAGATGTGATTAGGTATGTTGAAATTGGGAGATTATTCTTGATTATCAGTGGGAACTAAACACAATCATATGTATCCTTATAAGAGAGAGGAAAGCAGAGAGAGACTTGCCACAGACAGACGAGGAGAAAGCTATGTGACCACGGACACAAAGATTGGAGTGATGTGGCCACAAGCCAAGGATGCCATCAGCCACCAGAAGCTAGAAGAGTCAAGGAACAAATTCTTTCTTGGAGTCTCCAGAGGGAGTGCTGCCCTGCCAGCATCTTGATTTTGGCTCGCTGAAACTGAGCTCAGATTTCTGGCCTCCAGAACTGTGACAGAACACATCTCTGTTGTTTTAAGGCATCAAGTTTGATATTTTGTTACAACATCCATAGAAAACTAATACCCGTGGAAGCAAGTGATCACGTTTCATCTTTTCTTGGAGACTCCTATCTTTCCTTACATTTCAGAGTAGCTGGTTGTCCTGTAACCTCAACTCTCTGGTTGGTTAAATAAAATTATGATTTTGAGGATTATCTAAGCATTATTCTTGTTACTGTAAAGATGGGAGCAACACTCCAGTTTTTTACTTTGTAAGGGTTTGTCAACAGCGGTACTGCTGTAATTTGGGCTGGATAGTCTTCTCTTTAGTGGGGTGGGTGGCTGTTCTGTGTCTTATAGGATATTTAGCAGCATTCCTGGCCTCTATCCACTACATCCCAGGAGTATTGACTCAATTATGACAACCAAACCTGTCTCTAGACATTTCCCAGTGTCCCCTGGGGGCTAAATTGCCCCCGCTTAAAGACCACTGTTGGAAGCTTGAAGACCCACTAAGCAGAAGCTGGAAGGTATGTACCCTTCTGTGCCTGTCTTCTTTCACCCACTATTATGTTTGTGAGATTCATCCCTGAGCACACAACTAATTTATCAGTTCTGTTGTTGTTGGACACTTGGAAATTTTTTTGGTTTTGCTGTTACATGCAGTTCTATGAAATTCTAGTTTATGCCTTTTGCTGAATAGTCATATGCATTTCTATTGGGCATATAGTTAATGGTGGAACTGCCAGGCCAGATGGCACACAATCTTACAACTGTAGTGGACATTACTGAATACATTTCTAATGCAAATTTTACAAGTGTATCCTCCCTCCAGCAGGTTATTAGAGTTCTGGTTACTTGAGATCCTCCTTGACATTTGGTATCTTCTACATTTTTCATTCTATCCATTCTGGTATGTATAGCATTGTGATATATATTGCATTTCCCTGGTGACCAATTGAGTACCTAAGTGAGAGAAGCCAGACTCAAAGTGCTACATAATATATGACATTCTGGAAAATAAAAAATAATAGGGACACAAAAAAATCAAATCTGTGGTTGCCAGGGGCTGGGAGTGTTGAGTGGGTTTAGTCACAAAGAGCACAAAAGGAAGTTTTTGAGGGTGATGAAATAGATCTATATCTTGATTGTGATGGTGTTTACATGACTGCATGCATCTTTCTAAATTCACAGAGCTGTATACTACTTTAAACAAATTTTCCTGCACATAGTACAATTTCTTCCCCCAATTGTACCTAAGCTGCTTCAGAGAACAAACTCTTCTTTGACTCTCAAGATAATTAAAAGTATCCTTTTAGATTAAAAATATATTGATGTTAATTTACCATAATTCTCTTCAATAAAGCAGGTTTTCTGAATTGTAAAAACCTCAATAATAAATTACATATAGGCCTACTATATAAGATCGTTGAGGAACTGGGCTTTCTCTGTAGTTTCTGTATAAGTCTTCTCTGTATAAGTTTTGCTCTCTTGATCCATAGGAAAATAATTCAGTGTTATTACCTCATACAAAACTTGTTACACAGAATTTTCATCCATCAAAGCTCTGTCTTATGACTGGGCATCAAGATCATAATGCAATTAGGTATGAAGAAGAATATTAATAAAGATCCTAGAATAGAATTTTTTAAAATTCTGTTTTAACAAGTATTGCAAATAAGAGAAAAGCATATTATGTATTCTGTATTTATATACCCTTTTATGAGCTCTCTCGCTCTCTCTCTCTGTGCATACATATTTTTTGTGTGTGTGTGAATATTTTTCTAGTTACAACTAATAGCTGAAGAGAATGTAAAGTAACTAGATGAATTAAACATTTTTGTTTATATAATGTGTTAGTAAATAATTTATGACATCAAATTTCTAATATAAGAATAGAGCATTTTCTAGCTGTTAAAACAGAATTATAATGGTTTTACTTATTTCATGTAAAAGTCGTATTTCCCTCACGACTTGAGTAAGCACTCAGTAAATACTTTTCAGCTGCTTGAGTGATCGCGCCACCCAAAACTCAGCATATCTAAATAAAACTCATTCTCTTTCTTCTCCAACCGTTTCTTCCAATGCTTGCTTATTTTTGTCAGTGACAGCCTTTTCTACCTTGGTCACGACTTTCCTGTAATCCTTGACTAGTTTTACTTTTACCTTAACCTCCAATCGGTCTTGGAATTCCCTTGTTTTCCTCCATGTCTCCTTCATACATTCATCTTGTTTTATCCGATGATATTAGTTCAGACTTTTGCCAATGCCCATGTACTATGGCCTTCTTATCAGTCTCTTTCCTCTTCTCTCTCCCATCACATTGGTCATGGCCAGACTAGTTGTCATAACAGTGATACAAAGAACATGCGTTAGGAGGTGCATTTTGTCCCTAGTTCACAGACACAAAGAAGGTAACTAGTGCTCTCTCGCGTTGCCCCTCTTACTACTCCCTTAACTCAGCATCAGAAGACTAGATATACTCATCGCTAAATCCACTATATTTCTCAGCACTTTTTCTCCACGTCGCTTAGCATATTTTGCAATTTTACATTTGCATCACTGTTTGATGTCTATTTCTCCTTTAATAGACTGATTATAATCTCCAAGAAGGCAGGGGCAGTGTATTATTTGTCTACCATTATATAGTTAGCATTTAGCACTGTGACTAAACAAAGTAGATGCTCAATAAACATTTATTTGGGGGAAGGACTGAATGGATGACTGAATAAATGGGATATGTAAGTATTTTTATTAAAAAATCTTTCTAAGATATTTTAATGTGTTTATGATACTCTACGCAACAAATGAGCTCCTTCTATATTGCTTTCTTCCATTGTGTAAAATTTTTTATGATTAGAGTAAATCTTTATTTATATTTCTTATTTCTGAAGTTATAATGTAGGTTTCAGAAATTGATGTTTCTTTTTGAAGAGATAAGAATTTCCTATTTCCCACTCTCAAATTGCTTTAAAAAATTTTTGTAGTAACCTGAACTTTCACCTTCATTATGGTGTGTGGCAAGTAGTAAGTGTCTAAGTTGTAAAATATTACCATTTTCTTTATGATTTTGTTGAATTATCTATTTCTTCATCATTTATTTGTGATGCTGCTTCATTTTCAAAAAAGCAAGACAGCTGAAAAATACTTCAAAAAAATAAGGTACTAATAATGATAAGCAGCTACTATTTATCAGCTGTGGTTTGGTATACATCAGGGATGCAAACTTTCTTATACAGGCCAGATGGGAAATAGAGGCATATCTTGTTTTAATGTGCTTCATAGATATTGATCTTTTTACAAGTTGAAGGTTTGGGGCAACCCTGGGTTGAGCAAATCTGTCAGCACCATTTTTCTAAGTGAGCATTTGCTCACTTCATGTCTCCGTTGCATTTTGGTAATTGTTGCAATATTTCAAACTTTTTCATTATTATTATATTTGTTATGGTGATCTGTGATCAGTGATCCTTGATGTTCTATCATAATTTTTTGGAGGGGTGCCACAAACCACTCCCACATAGGGTAGCAAATGTTATCTTACAGCAGCGATAAATGTTGTGTGTGTCCTGACTGCTCCACTAACCAACCATTCCCCCATCTCTCTCTCTCCTTAGGCCTCCCTATTCCAACACAACAATATTGAATTTAGACCAACTAATAACCCTGCAGTGGCCTCTAAGTGTTCACATTAAAGGAAGAGTTGTACATTGCTCACTTCAAATTGAAAGCTAGAAATGATCAAACTTAGTGAGGAAGGCTCATTGAAAGCAGAGACAGGCCGAAAGCTAGGCCTCTTGCACCAAACAATTAGCCAAGCTGTGAATACAAAGGAAAATTTCTTGAAGTGAATTAAAACTGCTACTCCAGTGAACACATGGATGATAAGAAAGTGAAACAGCTGTATTGATGACATGGAGAAAGTTTTAGCGGTCTGGATAGAAGAGCAAACCAACCACAATATTGCCTTCAGCCAAAGCCTAATCCAAAACAAGGCCCTAACTCTCTTCAATTCTGTGAAGGCTGAGACAGGTGAGGAAGCTGCAGAAGAAAAGTTTGAAGCTAACAGAGTTTAGTTGTTGAGATTTAAGGAAAGAAGTCATCTCCATAATGTAAAAGTTCAAGGTGAAGCTGCAAGTGCTAAAGTAGAAGTTGCAGCAAGTTATCCAGAAGATCTAGCTAAGATCATTAATAAAGGTGGCTACACTAAACAACAGATTTTCAATGTAGGTGAAACAGGCTTCTATTGGAAGAAGATACCATCTAGGACTTTCATAGCTGGAGAGGAGAAGTCAATGCCTGGCTTCAAAGCTTCAAAGGACAAGCTGACTCTCCTGTAAGGGGCTAAAGCAGCTGGTGACTTTAAGTGGAAGCCAGTGGTTATAGACCATTCCAAAAATCCTAGGGCCCTTAAGAATTATGCTAAATCTACTCTACCCATACTCTATAAATGAAATAACAAAGCCTGGATGACAGCACATCTGTTTCCAACGTGGTTTACTGAATATTTTAAGCCCACTGTTGAGATCTACTGCTCAGAAAAAGAATCCTTTCACAATATTGCTGTTCATTGACAATGCATCTGTCACTCAAGAGCCTTGATGGAGACATACAATGAGATTAATGTTGTTTCATGCCTGCTAACACAACATTCTCCAGCCACGGGTCAAGGAGTAATTTCAACTTTCATGTTTTACTATTTTTAAGAAATACATTTTGTAAGACTATAGCTGCCATAAATAGTGATTCCTCTGATGGATCTGGGCAAAATAAGGTGAAAACCTTCTAGAAAGGGTTCACATTCTAGATGCCATTAAGAACATTCATGATTCATGGAAAGAGGTCAAAATAACAACATTAACAGGAGTTTGGAACAAGTTGACTCCAATCCTCATGGATGACTTTGAGTGGATCCAGACTTGAGTGGAGGAAGTAACTGCAGATGTGGTGGAAACAGCAAGAGAACTAGCATTAGAAGTGGAGCCTGAAGGTGTGACTGAACTGCTACAATCTCATGATAAAACTTTAATGGATGAGGAGTTGCTTCCTATGGATGAGAAAGAAAGTGGTTTCTTTAGATGGAACCTACTCCTGGTGAAGATGCTGTGAAGATTCTTGAAATGACAACACAGGATTTAGAATATTACATAAACTTAGTTGATAAAGCAGCAGCAGGGTCTGAGAGGACTGGCTCCAATTTGGAAAGAAATTCTACTGTGGGAAAATGCTATCAAACAGCACCTCATTCTACAGAGAAATTGTTCATAAAAGGGTCAATTGATACAGCAAAACTTGTTGTCACCTTATTCTAAGAAACTGTCACAGCCACCCCAACCTTCAGCAACCACCACCCTGATCAGTCAGCAGTCATCAACTATGAGGCAAGACCCTCCACCAGCAAAAAGATTATGACTCTCTGAAGGCTCAGATGATGGTTACCATTTTTTAGCAATAATTTTTTTTTTTAATTTTTGGTGAGGAAAATCAGACCTGAGCTAACATCCGTTGCCAATCCTCCTCTTTTTGCTGAGGAAGATTGGCCCTGAGCTAATATCCATGCCCACCTTCCTCTACTTTATATGGGACATTGCCACAACATGGCTTGACAATCTGCGCTTGGGATCTGAATCCGTGAACCCCGGGCCGCAGAAGTGGAGCGCACGAACTTAACCACCACACCACCGGGCCAGCCCCAATAAAATACTTTGCAATTAAGGTATATACATTGTTTTTTTAGACATAATGCAATTGCACACTTAATATACTACAGTAAAGTGTAAATATAACTTTTATATGCACTGAGATACCAAAAAATTCTCATGACTCATTTAATTGTGATATTCACTGTATCGCAGTGGTCTGGAACTGAACCCACAATATCTCCGAGGTATGCCTGTCTGTATTCTAGGCTTCATGGGTCATATGGCCCTTGTCGCAACTACTCAAATCTAACATTTTAGCTTGAAAGCAGACATAAACAATATGGAAAGGATGGGTGGGACATTGATCCGGTAAAACTTTATTGATCTATTTATCTAACCATATAATTTTCTTTTTCCTGGCTTTTCAATTTTCTTCACTTTTTAAATCAAGCGTCTCTTCAATTATTTGCATTATTCTCTACATATTATTAGATCTATAAATGTTAATCTTAGCATTTTTTGTTTCTAAATTTCTTGGTTATTGTTATTGTTTCTGTTCCTTTGTTTTCTTTAGATTCTTACAACATATGACTATTTCTCATCTTGGTTCATTCTTTTCTGTCCTTTCTAGCCAAAATCTTTATTCATTGTTTTCATCTTTTTTTGCTTTCCCTAATTGTGAGTAATCTAATTTATTTGTCATTTCATTAATCAGTTTTTTAATTTATTGAATTTAATGCTGTTTTAATTTTTCTAGTGATTTATAGTTTTTTGTGGTCCTTACCCTTTGATTTTTTCCCTTTTATCATGCCATTTTTGCTTGCATTTCATATTTTTATAACTTCTAATTTTTAGCCATATTTTGGAGAAACAAACATACTTCTAAATTTTATTAAGGATTCCCTCCATATTTGAACGTTCTTCTCACTCCTTTGAATGAGTGACTTTTAAAGATACAGCTGTTCTCTGTGTGTTTAGGGATAGCTATTTCTTTCCTTTTCTTCAGTATTTTCTCATGGATTTCAAGTACTTATTCTGTACGTCTCAAGTACTGTTTTATACACATTATCCTTCAATTCACAGAACTTCAATGACTTCTTATTTTATTGGTACACAGTGTTATTTTCTTTCTTATGCTAACTTCTTTTTTTATTGAGGTATAAATGACAAATAAAATTGTATATATTTAAAGTATACAATGTGATGATTTGATTTACATATACATTGTGAAATGATCACCACAATCAAGTTAATTAACACATCCATCATTTCACAAAATTACTTTTTTTTGTTCAGAATTTTTAAGATCTACTCTCTTAGCAAATTTCAAGTATACAATACACTATTATTAACTATAGTCACCATGCTGTACATTAGATCCTCAGAACTTATGCATCTTATAAACAAAAGTTTGTACTCTTTGACCAATATCTCCCCAATTTCCCCACCTCCCAACCCCTGGCAATTGCCAGTTTACTCTATTTCTATTAGTTCAACATTTTTTTGTTTAGATTCCACATGTAAGCGATATCATAAAATGTTTGTCATTCTGTGCTGACTTATTTCACTTAGCATAATTCCCTGCAGGTTCATCTGTACCCTGAAAAGCTTTTGCACAGCAAAGGAAATAGTCAACAAAATGAAAGGCAATTCATGGAATGGGAGATAACATTTGCAAACCATTTATCTGATAAGGCGTAAATATCTTTAATATATAAAGAACTCATACAACTCAATAGCAAAATACCAAATGATTCAATTAAAAATGGGCAAAGGACCTAAATAGACATTTTTCTAAAGAAAATATATAAATGGCCAACTGGTATATGAAAAGGTGCTCAATATCACTAATCATCAGGGAAATGCAAATCAAAGCCACAATAAGGTATTACCTCATACCCGTTAGGATGACTATTATCAAAAAGACAAGATATGACAAATGTTGGTGAGGGTGTGGAGAAAAGGAAAGCCTTGTGCACTGTTGGTTGAAATGTAAATTGGTGCAGGCATTATGGAAAACAGTATAGAGGTTCATCAAAAAAATTAAAAACAGAACTGCCATATGATCCAGTAATCCCACTTCTGGGAATAATATGAAGGAAGCAAAATCAGCATCTCAAAGAGCTATCTGCATTAACATCTTCATTGTGGCATTATTCACAATAATCAAGAAATGGAAACAACCTAAGTGCCCACTCAGGGATGAATGGATAAATAAAATGTGGTATATATACACAATGGAATATATTTCAGCCGTAAAATGAAGGAAATCCTGCCATTTGTGACAACATGGATGAACTTGGAGGGCATTATGTTAATTTATGAGAATCTTCATAATTTTATCACTCTAGCTATTTCTTAAATTTGATTTCTGTACTCATTTCCTGTACAAATAAGCTTATATATTCAGTTGTTAAGATTCAACCTTTATGTGTCTGCTTCCAAAACTGGCATTTCTTGGATTGCCTTTTTACTTTCTCAATAATTATATAATTCCTAATATGTTTCCCTATGTACAGCTCAAGTTATATCCTGTTGGGAAAGCTTTCCTTGAAGCTTTAGCCCATATTAGTGCTCTTGATTTCCTGAAGCAATTGTTCTGTTACCTTCCATCTAAACCCATATTCATCATAAACCTGCAGAAAGCCAGTAATTAATGAAGGCCCAATAAACACAACAATGGATCCAAAATCTATTGCCCTTTCCTCATAAAATAATGACATTTACCATTATTATTATTGTTTACTGTGACATTCTTTGCATTTATTATTTCATTTTATTCCTATTTAGCCACAGAATTTGTGAAATTAAGAAAGTTATCCTTGTCAAGACAGGATTCAACTAACATTTCAGATTCCAAATTCCTATGTGATCTACCTGCTTATCTAGCTATTAGTCATTTTCCTACCTATTCATCCAGCCAGCCAGCCATCTAATTTTTTTCATGATTTATCCTGTCCCATACACAACTTTGAGAACAGAAGTGTATCTTGACACTATAATATCTAGCACAACTTTCAGCACATATCAAGGCACAATAAATATTTGCTGTTGAAAATGGAAATAATCTATGTTTATGGAAATATGTTTATTGAAAACTGTACATCATTTAAATTATGTAAACTTTTTGGAAACCAAGCAGGAGAACATCTGTTCTGGTGTGGGGTTTATTTAGCATCGTTTCTTTACATTTCCAATTGAAAACTAGCTAAATTACAGGCCACTTCCTTGTAAGAGTGATAGCTATTGTTATCAAAAACACTGTTTATTCATGTTCTTGAAAACTCACGTTTAAGTAATATATAACAAGGCATGTCTGGCAGCTGCAAAGTAACAAATCCAAATATTTCTGAACAATAATGCTTAGTAATATGCACAGAGGAGAGGTGCATTTCACCACGTGGTTATCCGTGCTGAGTGATTATACTGAACCAGCTGTGATAAAAAGGACTTATTATTTATAACTCAGGCTCAGCAATCTCTCTAAAACTTGTGTCTTCAATCAAAAAATGCTTATGAGGCCAATGTAAAAGAAATTCCTTGCATAGACTCTACAAAATGCTGGTTATGGTAATTAATATTCTGCACCATTTTAAGTAAATCTAAAAAATTAAATAGTACTAGAAACATTTTAAGGTCAACTGATGTGACCATACATTTTGAAAAAGTGCTTCTGGAGAGGCATCAATCCTCATATTTATTAAAATAAAATGGCTGGATAGGTTTGGATGCATGAAAATAGTAGAGTAATTCTATTTTTGGTTGGTTTGTTTTATAAGTGCTAATTTGGCTTTTGAGCAAAGCCTATTTTAATATTCAAGAAATTACTACCAACTAGTCAATTTTAAAAAGCAGGTAAAACTTACATGGTCATTATAAATGAAAGTATAACATATTAGGTGATAGGACATACTCTAGAATCCCAGCTCCATCACCAAGAATCTATGTCCTTGGATAACCTACTTAGTTACTTTGTGTCCTATGCCTCAGTTTCCCCATCTATTAAATGAGCATGATAATAGAACCTGCCTCAGTAGGGTTGTTTTGAGGATGAAATATGTTAACATTTTAAAATTTATTATTCTTATACATTATTCATGTGTGTGTGTGTATATATATATATATATATATATATATAAAATCTCTCCTCTCAACCTAAATACACCATAAAAATAATTTAAAATGTAAAAATTTGAGCGTATTTCTGTTTGTCATTATCTAATGCCATTAGAATTAATTTTTTCTAAATTTTTTATTATAAAGTGATTTGTAGCAAAAAACAAAATGCAGAGTGATTCCAGGTAAAGGTATAATAAATCATCCACAGTTCTCTGATAGGGATAATCACTACATAACATTTTTGTGTTATTTTCTATTTTTTCTATGTCTATATTATCACATATTTTAGATCTTATATGGTATACAATTTTGTGTCCTACTTTTTCTTATTAAATGCTATATCAAAGGCATTTTATGTTGTTTTAAATACCTTCCACATCTTAATAAACAACATTTTAATGAAAGCATACATTTCATAATAAGAATGCATCATGATCTACTTGATTATTCTTATTTGGGGACATATAAAGGTTTATTTCAATCTATTACATATAATAGAAGCTTTGTGCCTACATCTTAGTTCAGATATCAAATTATTCCATCAGAATAGATTATGAGTCAAATACAGATTCAAGTGGTCTTTCCTCCATACCTTAGTCATAAGTGTACTTATACTGAAGTAGGTCCACCTTTACAGTTCATCTGTCTACAAATAGGGTGGAAATCCTAAGAGTCCCTAAGAGAATGATCAAATATGAGAATGAAGCTGGTAAAATGACAAAGTGGTTGCTCAAATATGCTTCTTGGTTCTTGGATAAACAGAAGTCCAAAATTAAACTTGCCTCTTGATAACTCTTTGTGGTAATTTGGGAACAGAAAGTACCATGTATCCTAACAAAAAGACTTTGTCATAACCATGATACAGGACACTTTATATCTGACTCTTCAAATTGAGTTGTTGAATTTGAAAGTGGATTCTAAGGAAATTGGCAATTGTATTTACAGTGTCTTTCTTGAATACAAGAAAAGCAAAATATCTGATTGTACTATCAAAATAAATTCCCTATTTTACAGCCATAAAAGATGTAGGGAAACTATCAAGTAATCAGCACCAGCATTAAGAACATTTTTACAGCTTGAAAAAATTGTAACAGCATTTAGAATGATTCTAGGTAATTATTCTAGGATCTTCAGCATCAAGAATGTATCATTTATCTGGAAAGTGTGGCTTGTGACAATACTTTCCCTACAATGGAACTGCTGGATGCCCTGAATAGGTCATCATTCCAAACCATTAAGTCATCCTTCAGGTGTGGCATCTGTGTGGGATCTCAGATTGTTGCTTGCAACTGCAATCAGACTGAAGCTGTGATTAATTATCATCTTTTTTTGTTGTTGAGAAATATTCTCCCTGAGCTAACATCTGTGCCAATCTTCCTCTGTTTCGTATGTGGGTCACCGTCACTGCATGGCTCCCCATGAGTGGTGTGGGTTTGTGCTCGAGAACTGAACCTGTCCTCCAAAGTGGAGTGTGCTGAACTTAAACACTAGGCCATGGGGCTGGCCCCTAATTATCATCTTAGTAAGGTCTAGAAGACAGCCTCCAATTCTTAAAGTCTGTTGATTTGTCATTTCTGACATGATCCCATCAAGTTCATGCTTGTGGAATACTTCGTAGACCCTCTTTCCTTGTGATGTGTGGCTCTTCATTGTATGAGATAAACTCAAGCTATGGGTGGACATGTCGGCAGGATAGAAGGCTGCTGGGTAGCGTAAAGTCAAAAGATCTTTTCAAGAAGGAAATTGAATGTGATGTAGATATCTGTCACAACAGGGTAAATCAATTATGAAAGAATGGTCTGAGAACTAGTTTTTTCTAGTTGATCATTTAAATCTAAAAAAAAATCTGGTTAATGTTTTTATTTCTGCCTTCTGATAACTTGTCATTTTCCAAATTATTTCTCATGATTAAAATAATTATACAAAAATATTTTGAACAGAAAAGGGCTACCTTTTTTAAAAGTGATAAACTGTTAAATGGGGGCTCTTTGGTGAAAGAAAGAGCTATTGTTGCAAGAAATATATAAGGAATACAACGTTAAAAAATGTAATACTTTCAATTCTGCTAATTTAAAGAGATTTTGGCTTAATTTGAGATGAATATTTTCCTGCTAATTTATAAACATGATGAAATGACAAAATTTAAAAAGTTATTGCTTCAATATATTAGCATATTAGATCACCACTAACTTAGGTCACCAAGTATGGCCTGCACAATTCAAGGGGATGGGATCCCATTTGTACATCCACATATTCCAAGACGCAAATCATGACCCTATAAGATGTATAGTACATTTCCATCACCATATGTGGCAATCCTGAAGTTAGTTTTAGCTATAAATAATACTAATAGATTCTTAAAAGCTCAGTAAAAATGCTCTTAATTGCTATTTACAATGAGGGGTTTTCTGCTCTAAAAAGTATAAAATCTCTACTGACATATTTTTCTGTTCCTTGGACCAATTTAATCAATTCATATTTATTGCTCTCCTCAGGTACTATGCTAACCTTGGGGGATACAAAGATAGGATAGACACTACACCTCCGCTGAGGAGCTTATGGTCTAATAGAAGAATTTTAGTGGGGCGTGAACACAATGAGAGTTTTATGAGCATGGGGCAGGTGTTCTTCACCTGGATCAAGTTGCCAAGGGGTTTTTCAGGAGGACTGAATTTCTGAGATAAATCTCAAAGGTTGATCCCAGAAAAGAAGAAAGGAAGGGCATTTCAAGCGGAAGGAACCACATGGGCGTAAGCAAAGATACACAGCATTTCATGTAGTGTTGTGACACTGCAATCGGTTTGATGGTTCTTGAACACAGATTGTGTGGTGGAAGTGGCAAGAGATGATGCTCATCATTAAGCGGGAAATAAGTGGTGGAGGACACTGAAGGACAAGACACAAAGCTGGTGCTCCATTTTGCTTGATAAGCAAGCATTGAAAAGATTTAGTAGATGACTGGAATTCTATTGGGGACCTGAAAAAGAAATTGGAGAAGAGCAATCATGGAAAGAGAGATAGCAGTTGGGAAATTATTTAACACAAGTGGAAGATGGTGAAGCCAGACTGCTAATATGAGGGAAATTGGGTGAGCTTGTGAAATATTTAGGAGGTAAAATGGACAAGGATTTGCATTTGATTGATAGTGGATGTTTTATAGGGCAAATACAACTCAACGGAATGTAAATGAAAGGATTTAAAGGAATTAAATGTAGTATAGTCAGACAATAACATTTGAAGTGTTTCTAAATAAGTGGGTCTCAAACCTGGCTGCACATAAGAATCACCTGGGGAGATTAACAAAAAAAGTGAGGCTTCATTTCCTCCCAAGACCAATTACATAAGAATCCCTAGTGATGGGATTCAGGCATCTGTGTTTTTAAAAAATCTTCCCTAGTGATTCTAATGTGTATGCAGTATTGAGCACCACTGTTGCCTAAATCATTTTCCAGATGTGCTTTTCACTTATGAAACAAAAGAAGAGTAAGTGGGAAATGAAGATAGCATTAAGAACTAACTTGTATCCTGTAGTTATTATAGGAAGAACGTGAAGCCCAGTGCATACTTTATATTATATTAATCCTATGGAGTAGACATTATTATCCAAATTGTGTAGTTAGAGAAACCAAAGTATGGGCTGTTGAAGTGAATTTCTCAAGGTCATCTAAGTATTAGACAGCACAGGCTGGACTTGAACCAGAATCTGAGTCCACATTCCATGTACTAAAATTGCCTCTCTATGATATCTAAAGCCAAATAATTGCTTTACTCTACAATTTAGTCTTGTAATTATTTTTTAAAAGTATACATTTTTGAAGTGTTATTCTTTTCTCCCTGTAGGATTTTAGAAATTCTATGTAAAAATTTAATACCATGTTCCAGCATATTTACAGTAAACAGAAAAGTAGTCTTGGGAGAAGCAAAAGTTTGGTTGATTAAGGGAGTTAGTAAAAGTGAAAGTCAACTTATGAATTTTTTTCAAAAACTTTAGAAATACAGAGACGTTCAAAGAAGAACATAGAAAATACCTTGTTCAAATCTTCTAGAATTAACTCTGTCACTGACTTGGCACATTTCATGCCATATTTTCAAAAGAATGAAAGCTCTGTAAAATAAAGGATTTTTTTTCCTGTTTTGTTCACTTATTTCTTTATAGTGGAGGAATAATAACTTATGTATGATATATTGTGTACTGAACATTCTGTATCATATGTCCCTGGAGCAGAGTGCTTCATATTATCAAAACTCCATTTTTAAATTCCTCCAATTTAATGGAAATTCCTTTCGAGCATATTGTTGAATAAATCTTTTTTACCATCTGTTGACTTTTCTGCTTCAGAAATATGGGTTATATTTTACGTTGAATTTCCTTTGTCTTTCATATATATTTCTTTGTATATAACTGCTTAATCAATTTGTCATTTTTCATCCATGTTCACTATGGTTTTTAAAGCCCTTTTTACAATAATTCAGTTTTCTGTACTGTTGTACTAATCCTTGCTGTTTCTAATTAACTTATTAAGTCTTTAATGATGTTTCCTTGGTTCTCAATGTGTTTTCTTAAGTTTGGAATTTTACTTTTCATATTGTTTTTTTGTCGTTGCTGTTTTATCACCTCATCTTTAAGACCTTACGATTTTATTTCATTGATCTACAGCATTTTCTTGGGTTCCTTAAATTTTCCTGTTATGATGGTTTTTTTGTGTGTATCTCTTGTTTCTTCCTTCTTTTCTTTCATGCTGCAGTGTTTTAAATATTTTCTGCATTATATATTGTCATCTTGTTTGTGCATGAGTGTCTCTGTCCATATGTAATTTTTCACAATTTTTTGATTCTCTTTCCTTAATATCTCAGACCAGTTCAATTTTTCCTCAAATATATTGTGAAAGCTAGAAATTTTGTGTTGTCTGGCATTTCTGTAGCTAAAGGAAATGGTAAGGGAGGGATTTGTTTAGTAAGGATGTGTGCAGGCTTTGTTACAATACCTGGACTCTGCTCTCCTCTATTACTAGGTTAATTTTTTTACACAATGGTGGATGACACAAACTTACGTGTTATATACCCATCCTTATGATGTGGATGATTTTGCCAAGAAGATTCCAGTTCCTTCTTAGAGAATCAGACTCATTGTCTGCTCTCCTGACTTCACTGTTTTCTCCCCAGCAGCCAGTTTCAATAGTCCAAATATATATAGACTTTCATTGGTATCTCTGAAATTTCTAATTACTATTTCTATTACTAAAACTTCACAGATTTAGTCATCTCAACAGTGTGGATTCTGGGGAGTCGATGTAGGTAGGGATGAAATCTTTCTTTGGTTCTCTGTGCCAACCTGAAATCATTTCCTCTGTTCTTTGACCTCTAGTTTTTGAAGTTATATGAATTATAATGTGCACCTTTTTTTTCTTTCTGGCTTGGTAGCTGTTGGTATAGACATTTTCTATTCTTTTTAGTCTTTTTTTTTTTTTTTTTTACTAACTTTGTTTCATTTTGGGGAAAGGAAATTCTATGAGACTTCCACTTTTTAATTTACTTTTTCTTTAAAGACATGAACATATATTACTAGTTTTAAGAAAAAGAAATGATTTACGAGACTGCGAAGTTGAGCTGTTGAAGGCTATCTACAGGAGGTTACAAAAATACTGTATGAGCAGGAGAATATTGGAATAATAAATATAGATGGATAGGGTTGGCTTCATACTGGATGTGAATGTATGTAAATTTCAAGAAGGGAGTGAGAAATATGAGGAATATCATGCTTACTCACTACATTTTTAAAAAATAAGATAAGGAATTTGATGAGGAGAAAAATCAGACTTTAGTGGATGGTGGAATGAATTGGAGAAAAAGGGACCTGAAAGAAAATGGCACAAACTACTCTTTCCAGAAACTCCTTGATAGAGCTTTAACCTTTCCTTTCCTCTCCTATCTGCACAGGCTATACCAGCTTTTTTCCATTTTGTTTGTTTGTTTGTTTGTCTGACTGCCTTTCTTTCTTGCTTGCTCCATTCTCTATTAGCAGGCTCAGTGCTATCTGGGGATTCAGAGAGTCAACAGGCTCTGCAAGTTGAGGTAATCTTAAGTGACATTGAGGTATTGCACCATAAATTCAATTATTCAACTGAATGAAGGGGAAGCATTAGTGCAGTTAAGAAAAAATAATTTGTTTGCTTTTGGCACGTGTCTGTGATGTTGCTCAATGAAACAGTTACTCTCCAAAGTATGATTTTTTTCCATTTATATAAAATTAATTCTTGTCACCTGGGCATGGGTTCAATAATGGTAGAGGAAAGGAAAAATAAATTTAATTGTGTTTAGAATTATTGAGAAATCCAAGTATAAAATATTTTCATCTGAAATATGTATCCAGGAAGTGTTGGAAACCAGATAAACTTGGCTTTACATATTAGCAAAAATAGTATTCAAAACTTTTAAAATGATTTATTAATATAAGGTATATAGCAAAAGGTGCCCTGACTTTGAGAAGTTTTAAGTATTTCTTGTATTTTTCACCATAGGTAAAACTAATATAATCACTTGCTTTCAGTGTTAATGTGTGTGGGAAAGTAAGAATCCCATTTCTCAACTGCATATGTCAAAATTCAGAAGACTGAAAAATGATCAAGTGCATTCACTTATTTCCCTTTTTTTGTTGTCTGAATTCTGGCTTTATCCTGCTCTTATGATGATTGAAATTATGATTAAGAAGGGAGTCATCATTGCTTGGTCTAGTGGCCCTGCTTATTTTTAATACCCTGCAGTGGATCTTTGCACCTAGATTTGTAAAGGACTGATTTGCACAAGGGCATATTTGTTTTCTACATTTTTATTCTAGCATCTGAATAAGCTGCAAGGCATTTAATGTGATCTCAAAGCCATTCATCCATTGAAACCCCCTGTTGTGACAAGCAATGAGAATAGAGAGCTGTTTCTTAAGCTTGAGGCACATGTATAAACTACTTGTCCTAAATTTTTTATTTGTGCACAACTTGAATGATTCCTCTAAAAATATTTTGTTAGTTTAAATTAATTCCCTGAATTGAGTGGAGTCTGCTTTAAAAACACTATATTCTGCAAGCTCTGTGTGCACACACTATGAAATAACCACATCAACTCATTTTTGTGTCCGTATGGGCATTAAGTGAAAATGTATTTCTGAAATCTGCTTAGATGTCCAATGGGACTAGATTGATTATTTGTGGTTGAGATGATTTTGCATAGTTTCAGACACTATCAATACTTACCTGCTTTGTCTGGATACTGTACTCATCGACGGCATGAAAAACAAAGAAATAATCGAAACAGCTTTGCTGAAGATTAGAGATGAAAATGTTTTTCAGAGAAATATGGAGGAAATACCATTTTTTAGTGCATTTAAGTATTCTTTTGCCATTTCTGGTAAAAAATGGTACATATAATTTTTGTTTTATAATGAAGGAATATTTTGCAAGTGAAAGTGGTTAATAAGCTTTGTGTGTAGACTGTATGAAGGAAGTGGTAGAAAATTATTTCAGAGAAGAAACTAGAGAAGATCATGAAGAGCCTGGAATTATGTACTACAAAGTTTTATGAAATATTTTTTTAGCAAATGGAGATTCACAGAAGAGTTTAAAAATAAGAGGCACTTATGTGGTCAAATTTACATTTTTGATAGCTCTTAAGATGATAGTGTTGAGGACTGATATCTTGTAGTGAGCTTGAAGGCAAAGAAATGATGTGATTGCAACATTTCAGGTGAAATAATGAGGAGCATAGGCAAGAGAGGCTCTAATCAAAGGAAGACAAAAGAAATAGAATCGGGTCGACTTATTAACCATTAATTGAATGACAGAGGTGTGTAGAACAACTCCAGGGTTTCTGGCCTAGGTAGAAAAGGAGGCTATTACCATTAATCCAGATGAAAGATGGGAAGATGCCTATCGAATATTATTTAGGGATATTTAGTGGTTCAGATATGGATCTGAAACATAAAGGAGGATTTCAAGATGGGAACCAGCTTTGAGAACCATTCATCTATGAGTAGTTGTAGTTAAATATGGTGTGTTGCTGAAAGGGCATATAGAGCAAGAAAAAATTAAATTAAACATAGACTCCACTGATAAAGGAATCACAAATAGGAACACACAACTAGATTTATAAAAATCATAATATTGCTCTCTCCCATTCTAAATATCCATTTCCACTAATTGTTACCTGTCCTACTGTGTGATTTCCAAGATACCAGTCTCTTTCTACGTCCTCCGTTAAGGACTACATTTCTTGAGTTTTACTTGCAAAGGCATTTGTTTCCTTTCATTCTGTAAGTAGCACTTCCCTGGGACCCTCTTTATAATTTTGATAAGAAGAGGTACTTGTCCAAATGTACTGAAGAATATTTTCTCTAAAGTTCATCTCTTATTTGTAAGGCGAGCTGTAGTGCTATATGAAGCCTTTTTCAGTGCTGTTTAGGAAAAAGTGATACACAATTTCGCATAGGGTATATTACATTCCTGTAACAAATAACCTCCAAATCTCAGTGACTTAATGTGAAAATGTTTATTTCTTGCTCATGCTCAGTGCTGATGCCCTGCCCCACATCATCTTCACAGCAAAACTTTGACTGTGGTTCTCACACATCATTTCCGTCCACTTTTATTGTCCAAAGCAAGTCACACAGCAAAACTTTGACTGTGGTTCTCACACATCATTTCCGTCCACTTTTATTGTCCAAAGCAAGTTTGATGTCAGTGGGTCAGGGACACATCCTTCTACGGGGAAAGGGCAACAAATATTTAAAACAATACAAGTGGCCACGTATACTCTATGCTTATTTCTGTTATTGCACTATGAAAAATATCTCGGCCACATCTCTTTTTCTGCCTATTTTTCCCTCTCTGACCAACTTCCTCTCTTCTCAGGAATAGCAACATTCAACGATTTTTTTGGGGGGAGGGGATGCTATTTATCTCCTCTCTATCTACAACTCTATTTTAGCTTTATATACTGGTAATTTTTCCTTTCAATATGCAAATAAAGTTTAGAGACGCTGCCTCCTGGTAGCGAACATAGCAAACGAATCACATCAGATATTTAATCATCGGCCTGAGTTTCAGCAGTGATTCACTTTAGTTAAGTCTGTTTCCAAGAAGGAATACAACTTCTCTAAGCCAGGGTCTGCCTAAGCTTTCAAAAGATGGTTGTCACAATGCTGTTTCAACTTTTCCACTATTTGGTTTTGTCGTGAGACTGTTTTTTTACCACATATATGGTGCCTAAAAGCCCCTGCTAGGTTTAGCGTTCATGTAACAATTTCACTTTGGCCCTTTACTTGTTTCTTTCTTTTGTATGTGAATGTCAATATCCTTTGCACTTCACAGTTTCCTCTTAAATATTAAAATAACATCAGTGTTCAGTTAATATCCTGTCTTATCGGATAACAAAGAATACCAATAGGCCAATTGATCCTCTTCTATCATACTATGAAAATTTTGAGTAGATCAAACATGCTTATTTTATTTCTCAAGATAGAAAATATTTAATTGAAATATATTTTTAAAAATGTCATTGACTGTCTCTCACTACTTCAATAAAATATCTAATTAAGTAGGTGTCTATCTATGTTCTACCCCAAAGATGACATTGTTGCATCATTAATTTGAATCTAGTGACCTCTTTTTGGTCCAGTTCAGACTTTGTCTACTGACAACTACATGGTCCCTTCCTGATCCAGCCCATTCTCTCTTACAATTTACTTAAAATGATTTGCCTTTCTGCCCTTATAGTATCGAATTCCCAACTGGTTTCCCTTCTCCTTGTCTAAACTTGTCTCTA
The DNA here is from genome assembly GCA_031878705.1 of Tapirus indicus. Lineage (NCBI taxonomy): Eukaryota > Metazoa > Chordata > Mammalia > Perissodactyla > Tapiridae > Tapirus > Tapirus indicus. The sequence continues at coordinate 8,910,658 of CM062918.1, forward strand.
AGCAAAATGATTTCCTACTTAACTAAAATGGAAGACCTATTGACTACTCCAGCACTGAAATCATTTTATATTTACGTGTAGCCACATTCCCTTCAGCCTCACGAGTCGATGGATTCTTTCTCCTCTCTGAAGGCTTTGTTCTGTGTCTTGATCTCAGCCCTCCTGACTCGTGACGTACTCAATCATGTTTTATGCCTCAGATATCTCTCATAGTTCCCTGTTTACTGCACTTACACTTGCGCAAACTCACTACTTCTGATGATCTTTTGTTTTTTATTTATCTCCACTTCCTTAATCCCACCCCCTTTCTCAATGAATATGAGTCAAATAATCAAAATTGGAAATTGATAATAAAATATATGGGTTAGATAATTGCCCACATAATCCTTTAATATAAAGAAGATATCATGATAATAGATACTGTATTACAAAGATAGTTAGTACAGAAGTTCTTGTATATTTTATTTGGATATACTTCATAGAAATTACCACCAACACAGTTTCAAAACATACATTGTATTACCATGAAATTAATTTCTTTAAAAAATATTCTATTACCCTTTGGCAATGAAATATTGCTAAAGCAATATCCATATAGTATTTTGAAAAGCAATTTGGATACATCTATATATTAATAATTTAAGGAATTATGAGCATTATAAAACTTAATAAATGTTCTTCCAAGTCAAGAACTTGAACAGGCAGAATTTTTATATGATTTCCTATTTGAATTAATTTTTAATAAAGATTTATAACTGAGAATATGATATTATCAACAAAATGATTATTCCGATTTTACAAAATAAAACATATTTTATTAAGAAAATTAAGTCCCTGTGCGGTACAGAACTATTTATGCTCAATTCTTTCTCCAGACTCAATGAAAATGTTGCAGCCGAGATATTCATGGGATTCTAAATGATGTAGTAACTGATTATTCATCAAATTTCAGGTTATTAGGAAAGATATATTGGATGGTTGGAAAGAGAAGTTCTGTGTTCATAGGAGGCATAAGTCAGTACTTTGAACCGAGGCTAGTTAAGGACATGTTACTTGTTCATTCAGCAACTATTATTAAGACATTACTAAGTGCCAGGTGTTGAGGATACAAAAACAGCATCAGCTTGTGTGATGCTAGCCAGTGTGAGGTAAACCATGAAATCTCACTGGTTGATACAATAGAAGTTTGTATTAATTTTTCTCTAGTGAGAAGTCTGGCAGACACCAGAAGTGCAGCAGGAACCTCTCTTACAGTGGTGATTTAGGCAACCCACCTTCTTCCATCATTCAAGTCACCACTATCATATCAAGCCAGGGGAAAGGAAAACAGCACAGAGAATGACAAGTGGAAACTTTGTATTCACAAGGCCCTGAAAGTGTGTATATCGCTTCTACCCATACCCCATTGGTTAGAACTTTGAGCTATACCCGATTACAGGAAAGGCTGAGAAATATTGTCTGATTGTATGCCTGGAGGTGAAGAAAATAGGTTTTGTGAATGGCTATCCAGAAAATAGGTTTTGTGGATGGCTATCCCATACCTGCCTCAAAGATAAATAATACATAGTTTCTTATCTTTAAGGGACTCACAATCTGTTTAGATATGCTGGCAGATGGTATTGTACAGAGAGATAAGAACTTTAAGAACTATATGTAGGTGAAGATGGAACAACAGAGAACAGGTTCAATTTGTTGTTGGAAAGTCTGGAAAGTTTGGCAGGGGTGGATGGCAATATTTGAAAGAGGTCAGAGAGAAGGTGATTTTTGAACTAAATTTTGGTGAAAAATAGATGTTCACCAATCAGATGATGCCAGAGACAAGAGAATTTCAAATCAATGAAAACTTAAGAAAAAGGCAGTGGGAGCATGGCATTGTACGCTAGGATACATGGAATTGTTCATATGTTTGAATAATATGCAACACATCTTTCTGCCTTGGATTATTTTTTGATTGCAAATAATATTGCTGCTCTCATTTAATTTGAGGATGAATTTACTTGACATATTTTTTGTCATCTTTTCTTTTTAACTATTCTGAGATATTTTAAGTGAAACAATAGTAAAGAACATACAGTTGGAATTTATTGTTTCAATCTAATCTCAAGGTTTTCTCTTATGAAATTGAATTAATTACCATAAGTTAAATATTTGGAAATATGCCACCTTGCTTTGTGTTTTAAACATTCTGATAATTTCCATTTCTTTAGGTTTCATATGAACCAAGTAGAATAATCTTTTATATTTGCTAGAGATTTGAAAAGTGCTGGTTATCTGTAAGCAATCAAATCTATTTTTTATTTTCTATATATAAATTATGAAAAGATGGAGCCAAATTCTGTCATCTGACTTTCCCTTATAGGAAACAAATAATTTAGCATCCCTTTTATTTTTTTACAACCTACAACTTGAGATTCATTAAATTAGAATGAGATTAATGATTAGCTATTTAGACAGATCATAATTTTATTATCAATATGATATTTTAAAATATTTTCTTTGACTTTTTAATTTAATTTGAATTTATAATAATCTTAATAAAATGTGTTATACCTGTTTCTACATATTAGTGTTTCCATGTTCATTTCACCCCTCATATACTTCTATTTTTCCCATCCTCTAGTTCCTAACTTGACATTTCCAACTTTAATATTTTATTTTAGAACAGAAATAGCATTTAAAATATTGGTCTTGAGGTATAAACACGGAAATCAAAGTTTAAGATTCCTCATTCTGAAAACTTAGTTTTCTAGATGTTATCTACTTTCCTTAGTTCCTCAGTTTTTTTTTCTTCAGTTTTAGACAGCTGGTGTTCAGTGTCATCTCCAAAATCTGTGCCATATAGTATCAAATAAAGTAACTTTCTTTACATGAATCATCGCCTTCCTTTTGGATAGCAGACATGAATTTACAAACATGGAGCAGAGGAAAACAGAGGATGGTGCCAGGGCTAGAGCAGAAAGAAGCTCACTAACTGCAGGTACGTTTTCTGTTAAAGTAGTAGTACTGATCATTACCTAAAGCTTTATGCATTTTTTTCATCTTGCTGGTGACTGAGCTTTTGTACGTGAAATAAAATGGTATTGTAAGACTACTTTCTTCTACTGTTAGCTGTTTGTTTCTTTGAACTGAATTTCATCTCTTTGAACAGTCAGTCCAAAGTTTCTTCTGGAGACTTTCATCTGAATGTCAATAAACTGTGAGTTTTGTAAGTAAAACTGTGATCTGTTCTTTGGCAAACTTCTGGTGGAAATAATTCAGAGATATATCCCCAGGATCAAACACTTTCCAATGAACTTCATCTTTGAAGATATTCTTTTGAATACAAAATGGCCTTAGCTCACTGGATTTAAATGCAAACTAATTTGAATCTTTTTGAAGATCAAGATATTGTAGCAATATTCTCTGAATTAGGATCAAGTTCCACCACTCTAACATTTAATTTTGCATCCATCCTAATGAACAACTGGGAAGATTCCAATGACAAAGAATGCCATTTTCAGTAGTCCCCAAAAGATACTTAGATACACAAATCACCCAAAGTTTCCTTATTTTCTCAGTTTATTGACAAAATGTATATTTAAACTCCCATGCCTCTCAATGTCATATTGTGACCTTTTTTTTTCAAAACTAGCAAGTAAAGAGTTATCTTCCAAGAAACAACAAATAGTTGCTTGGTATTTGCTGTCACTGCCCATGAAATCACAGTTTCCACCAACAGCATTTTTGCATGTATCAGAATTATCTGCTAATATTCGCATTTTGAAGTGATAATCTTTACTAACTGGAACAAAGATGGTGCTTTCATATTCTTCTGTATGACAGAAAGGAAGGATGTGTTATCTTTAGGTAGTAAATTAAGCTTTTGTTAAGCAGGGACAGAACACTTATGTTTTCTTATTATGTGTCCCTGGTTTCATATGCAATTCAAGCTGAATTTTCATATTTTGTTATTGTTCCATTACTGCAAGGAAGTTACATTGATAGCCAAATAAAGCCTTGTTAGCTCCATTTGGATTAGACTAGAATAGTTGATACATTTTGCTGCATATCTATATTGTATATAACTAGTTTTCACTCTGGAGAGAGTAAAACTGCAAGCAGCAGGTGTTTTGTTTATCACCAATGCTTTAATTATTGGATAAATTATAAAGCTATTAAAGATAGCCCTGTCTTCCACTATCAGAATAAGATATAGAACAAATACTCTGCAGGTAAGACTAAGAGATGGTCAACAGTATCTCCTAAATAGGAGATAAGCTCTCTCTTCTCTGTAGTATCTTGCCATGCCATGGGTACAAATTTACAATGGCCACTCATCAGACTATGCTTGGTGCTGAAAAAGCCAGATCTATGACCCTATCATGTCGTTGACACACGTCAATGTAGACATGTGTATGTGTGCTTATCATCAACATCAAATTCCTCCAGCTGTGATATTGGCCATTTATATGACCCACTGCTATGCATTCACCCATAGTCTCTCATAGGGAAGCACAAAGAAGGCATGAAATTTATGTTCAGCACGAAAGTCTTTATCAGAATGTCATCTATATAGTTCCATAATTTAATTTTGACATCACAGGAACAAGAGTACAGCTGTAGATGGCTTTGGGGTCAAGCTGGAATACAATTACCAAATTGCTGAGTCTGTGCAATATGTGTCCACACTCTTCATGGCTTTGCCTTTGTTAAAAGGACCCAAGAGATATACTTGGATTTTAGCCTTAAGTGACAGAATATTGGGAACCCATGGAAACGTTAGTTTTCTCCTCTGATTCATTAGAGAGAATCAGCAAAGACCCTTTTATAATCTACATAGAGCATCACCTCAATGTTCTGCTTGCTGCCACCACAAAAGCCCTCCTCCCTACTTTTGCTCAGACACATGTATTTCTGATCTTAATTTTGATTTGGTTAATTCATTTGTTCACTAAAGAACAGTATTAAATGTTTAATCTTCCATTTTGGGACAAATACTCAGTAGAGTATTTTCTAAAATCCTGTATATCAGTCATTGTTTTTCCTTTGTCTGCTCACAGAGACAATAATTTATTTAGGTATAGAATCCTTAGGATATTACCCTTTCTACTCCAAACATTGTAGATGCTGATAATACTGTTTGAACATCTTCTGGAATTTGATGATGTAGACTAAAATTCTGAAGCTGTTATGATTCTGCTTTTGTGTTTCATGTATAATTTTGGGGGTAAGATGTAAGATTTTGTTGTTTAGCTCTGAAATTATAATTGTCCAGTACAGGAAGATTTTCTTTTATTTTAACTTTGATTATCAATGTGTTTAAATTATTCTGTTTTTCCTTTGGGTAAACTTTTCAACTTGACTATTTTTTTCTTTAATTTAGTCTCTCTTTATCCTTCATAACATTTTTACTGCCCTTTGGTTTTTCCTTATATTCTGAGAAACTTTTTCAATTTTGCATTAGAAAATTTTTCAATCAATGATTCAGTTTTCATTTGCCAACGTTTTCTCAAAGCAGATTTTAACTTTGCTATTGTAATTTTTGTGTTTTGGATTTTTAAATTTCAGTCAATTTCTACATTATGTGTTTCCTCTTACTGTATTCCTATTGCGTAGAGGCTGTTACTGCTTGAATTTTACTGGGAATACGGGAAAATAAAATATAAAAATTTCTTTTAATCTCTACTAATTTATATTCAGAATCATGATTTTCCCTAAAAAGTTTAGGGTTTTTTTTTCATTTTTGGTTTCAGCTCTAATTTTGTTCTTGTCCTTCCCCATAGTTCTTATTATGCTCCCCTTTTTATCATCAATGGAGAACAATCTTTGTAGATTCTTCTGCCAATAGAATGGAAAGTCATTGACCCTCTTAGTGTTTACTTACATCACAGTCATCTTGTGCAGCACTATTAACTAAGGTACAACCTTCAATTAGAGCTGCCTAGTTCTTTGTGTTTACTGGAAAGAATACTGCTGTCTACACTTGTTCTATGTCCAGGAGTAATATGTAAAAGATCGTACCCTCACACAAGACCATACCAACATGAACTTTTCTCAGTACTTTTCTTTCTTTTGTCCCAGTGTATGAAATTCTGCATCTTAGGATGCAATGTTTTCAAAACCCTCTCTCCTTTACCCTGTCTATGATGTATATTGAGAGCTGCAGTCTCTGAATACACATTAAATTAGAAAGTACAATTGACAGTGGAAAGGAAAGAAAATAGCTTTGGACACCTCACAGTAAAGTCTATATGGACGAAAGAAGTCTATGTAATTATCATTTGTTGGAATATCTACATGCCCTATCTAGAGATAGATGGTGAAGCGAAATCTAAATCTAATTTTTTTTCCTCCAGTCTTCTTGGTGGGCAGATTACACTAAACCCAGACACTCTATTGGGTTCCTCATTCAGCTCTCCAAGAGCTGTACATTGTCCCTGGCGTCTCCAGAACTTGATCTTCTATATTTCTTAAATCAAGTGTTACTGTTTTTTTAAAAAATGTTTCATGAATTTTTTAAAAGAAAATTTGGGCAATGATGATAATCAACAGCAGTTGGGTACTGTGATGTTATGATTATATTTTATATTGATGCATATGATCCATTTAATCTATCTTCCTTTAGAAACACCAATGGAACTTTAAAAAGTAAGTCCCATGCAAGTTATCTTACCTTCATTATTTACATGTATTAGATAAAAACACGGTTGATCTAGATTGATTTTTTCCTCAGTGATTTCTTTTTCAGTGTAACAATCACAAATTGCCTAAAATGTAGACTTTATTTTTTCTATTATATCTTTTCATACTTCTTTTATCTCAACCTGTTTTTTTATCTGTTCTTCTCTTTTTTAATAAGGAAAATATTATTTTGTATTTTACTGAGAAGACAACTTTTTTTCATGTATGTGTAGTTAATTTATTTCAAAACCATGGTTTTCCTCAATTCAGGCCATTTTTCTTTTCCAGTACTTCAGATGATATTCATAAGCCATTATAATTGTCTTATTGAAAACTCCTCACATTTGAAGAATAGTTACAAGCCCAGTCTTGGAAGTATCTGCATTTCCTTTCTCTCCTTTCTATTACATACAAATACTTGCAGAATCCCTTAGAACCTCTGATAAGATTGACAGATGATGTGTCCAGCTAAGTTTCTGGTATTTAACAGTATTTATTGGAGAAAAACATCAATTACTCTTTGTACAGGTAAAAGATCTATCTAAATCTCCCAAGCAAATCCAAGAATACACTAAGGTTGAATTTTGAGGAAAAGACTGTGATTTAGTTTCTGCCACAAAGATCAAAGTAAGCTAAATGTTTTTGCCACTTTAAGGCAAACTTTAAGCACTTCTCACCCTCTGCAGAGCATTTCTTCCCTGTTTTGGTCAGTGTTTGCTCTAAGGAACTTGGTCTTCTATCCTGGCAAAGTTAGAAGGTAGCCCTCTATGGGTACTTGGCAATCAGTTATCAATGACAATAGCTGGAAGGAGGCCAATTCCTCAAAATTCGTCTCCTAAAACTCAATTTCCTGAATGGGTGCTTCATCTTTTGCTAAAACCAATTGGCTGAATTTAACTAACTTATAGATTTACCAACATTATACCACTAACTGTTTATAGGGCAATTTGGATGTATGACAACAGTTTCTCTTTCTGCCCTTTCGTCTCCCATCTTTTTAGAATCAATACTCAAATATTTAGAGGAAGAAAAATAAGGTCAACTAAAACTTCACAGAAACCTCTAGTATCCCATTAAATTATTGTGTTAATTAATATAAATTACTGTACACTTTATAATTAATATGAGTTACAGGAAACCTTATAAATAATTAAAAATAACAAGTTAATTGAATCGGCTATTTGGCAATTGGGTTTCTATGAATTGGCTTTGGCTAATCAGGTTTTGCTAAATTAACTACATCTAAGAGTGGCTCAACTCACCGATCCTGAATTCTTCATCATGTTCTGCTGGATTCCGCTTCTCCCACAGGTAAGGCCCACACCATCCTGATTGGCAGACACCTCCAAGTTAGAGAAGTTCACTGATTTTAACTAAGACCAAATTGTAGTCACATACCAGTTATGCGTTTTTGGTTTAAGATGCAATCCTCACGGGCAACTGGTTGTTCTATTTCTAAATATTTTTCCAGTCTTGAAGAACTTTGTAAAATCCTTCTTTGGATATTAGAATATCAAAAATTCTTATAATTAACTAGAATTCTTTCTGAATTTTTTTCTATTTAGATATTACCATGGACATATTAATGAGACATGAAGAAAGAGAATATTTCTTATTTTAAAGTATTACTTCTATTTAAGATATTAACTCTTCATATGTTATAATATTTGCATTTCTCTTAATCTTTCTTTATGTTCTTCATCATGTTTTATTAAACATAATGTACTTTTTTATTGAGGAAGGTTCAGATAAAACAAAATATATGTTCATATTTTGAACCTAAAGGCATGCATTAAAATTTAATGAAAATATAAAATTTATCCCTGAGAAAAAGATAATATTTGATTAAATATTAGCTGGCAAATTTGCCGTACCAAAACATTAGTTAACTAACATATTCTCAAATTGGTGATTGCTATTAGGTGGACAAAAACATCATGACATTTTGAAAGCCTGCCATATATTTGTTACTGTTACCAGGACAACCTCTCACTATTTATGATCCCTGGAGTTAACAAGTTAATTAGTAAAGGAAAAGATCAGAATGGCTGTTGTAACTCAGGAGATTTCATTATCTCCATAAGCTAATGAACTTCATAGAAAGCAAGCTCCTTGATCATGCTCATTCCTAAGATGTACATATGTTTTTTAAATTCAGGATTAGTAAAATCACACGTTACAAATATATACATACACACATGCAATTTCTTCCATATTTGATCTCTTTTAAGCTAAATTTTGGAAATAGTCTTTGGAAATCCTTTCTTCTAACAGGAGAATTCACTTTGCTACCTGGCGCGTGTGCTCTTCAGTACTGTCTTAGTCAGCTCTGGCTGCCATAACAAAATATCGTAGACTGGGCGACTTAAGTAACAGGCATTTATCTTCTCACAGATCTGGAGGCTGGAGGTCCAAGATCAGAGTGTCAGCATGTCAGGTTCCAGTGAGGGCTTTCTTCCTGGCTTGCAGATGACCACTTTCTCACCGTGTCCTCACATGGTTGAGAGAGCAAGCTCTCCAGTATGTCTTCTTATAAGGCCACTAATGCCATCATGAGGGCCATATTCTCATGAATTCGTCTAACCCTAATTACCTCCCAAAGGCCCCATCTCCAAATATTGGGGGTTAGGGCTTCAGCATCAGAGTTTTGGGGGACACAAACATTCAGTCCATAACAAGTACCTACCTTAAGTAATGCAGTATCTAAACTAGACATAAGTAGATATTCTAACACTAAATCCTTGTCCATATCATCATTGACCAGTAGAATTTATGTGATGGTGGAAATATTCTGAATCTGCATTGTCCAATAGGATAACCACTCGCCAAATGTGGCTACTGGACACTTGAAAGGAGCCTAAGAAATGAATTTCAATTTTCTGTAATTTAAATCTAAATTTGAATAGCTTTGTGTGTGACTAGTGGCTATACTATTGGATCCTATATTCTTAGTCCATTCTCTGACCAACATCAACGTACCATATATAGGTACAGATATAGATGTAAATAAATATGGCGAATAAAGACTAAATATGAAATGTAACATATAAAAAGAGAATTTTAACTTTAATGAATTAAAACAAGAAGAAAACAACACTTAATTGTGAGAAAAAAGTGTCATAATAGCAGTAGGGTAAACGTTAATGTAAATATGAATTTTGAAAATACAATTTTAAGTGTTTATGAGATATCAAAAAATGTAAATGCAACTTAATAGATACCCTAAAACATATTTTTAAAAGCATAAGAACAATATTCTGCAATAGCAACTATTTTGACTAATTGTTTATTAACATATGTGTGTTCATATGTATATACAAATATTCATTTGTAATTAAATGTAAAGCATAGTTAAAATACCAACTTATTATACAAGCATGATGATATCTCTGAATTTTGGAAAGCTACTCTTTGGGTCAGCTTTGATGCATCCTTCAGTTGAATGATATCACAACTCTGAAGATAAAAAACAAGAAGTTTATAATCTAAATTTGTAGAGTTGTGCATGCATTTTATACCAATTCAATTATTTTGGAAATATAAAGCAACTTATAACTTTCAGGCATGGCGTTATCTCCTGACAATATAACATGAATAAGAATTACTTCTTGGATTCGAAAAATCGTGATCTAGCTGAAGAAATATATGTGTAAACAAAGAGTTGATAAATATAGAATTGTGACTGAAGTTATAAGGCTAATCCCAGGGTTCGGTGGTGGTACAAATGAAGGGGGAGATTAGTATATTCTATGCGTGAGATGTAGGGAAGGTTTGGACAAAGAGTTGTAAGCTTGCTTATTTTACCAGTCACTGATCAAGTATTTCTGTTGGAGTTCCCAGGCAGAATTAATTACTTGTATTTTTGTACCCCTGATATTAATCAAACCCTTAGTACAGTAGTTTTCATTCTGTGCTATATATTATTGTCTGTTGTCTTGTATGAATAATAGATTCCTTGAGGTGTTATAGCATTTCCTTTTCCATTGGTGTATGTCCAACAACTAATATTGTTGGTAAGTGTCAGTGTTTTATATATATTCAGTATTCAAGTGAATGATATATATGAGTATATTCAGCATGTATACATAGCAAAATACATGTTCATTTTTTAGTTTCAGAAAACATCACTAATTAGAATAAAGAGAGGACAAAGTGTTACAATATGACTCATGAAAATAAATATATTTAAATTGCACTGTTTTCCATTTTATTGTTACTTAAAATTTTTAAAGCATTTTCATATTATTTATGAGATTTCCTGCAGTACAAATTAGTGAGGTTTTACTAGCCCATATATTGAGGGAAATACTTTTATTCTGTTCTCCCCATCAAATAAATGGCTTTTATCTTCACAAAATTAAATATGCATATAGTCTTTTTTTATCTTATGACAGACTTCAAATGTATGTGAAATAAGGAAAAATGTTCTTCCTCCAACATTATGAATGTAAGTAAGTTTTACAGACGAGAATATACTTATTAGAAGCTTTATATATACAGGTAGATACATGGAAAAGAAAATAAAACAACCACCCCCAACTAACAACACAAATTCTTTCAGAAAAATGCATGGAATAATAGTGCCACATATGAAAATGAAATCAATAAGTTTCATGTGCAGTAAAGTTGTACTCAATGAAAGTGCCATTGTCTTCTCAAACATAGGCATTTTAATACTAGCATAAGTATATGTTTAAACCTAGTACTACAAATTTTAAAAATAATTTTAATGTGAACTTGCCTATTCTTCAGTTCTCACTTAATTCAGTACTCAGATGTAACAACAGAACACGGAGGCTTTGAACTGAGGTGGAAAAGGTGCAACAATGGTCCTTGAAATTACCTTTGAAATAAGAAATATCTGTAATTAAGAGTACATATGTAAACTGGTTTTATTCAGCTACTGAATATAAGCAATTGACCATTTTAAATCTCAGCATTTTAATGTTTGTCTTTTTTTAGACCCATGTAAAGCACATCCCCTGGTCATTAGCTAATAGCCTGAACAATTTTACCATTGTCCATTTTGAGTTATAGGCACATAAAATACACCTCAAATAACAGAGTGCAGGTGCTCAAAATGTAAATATGGAAAGTCCCTTAAATATAAAGTTAACGTAGCAGACCATAAATGTTTTTTATAAACCTTTCTTTAAGGTAATTAGTTCTTCCTACGAGATATGCTGTGGCAATAAAAAACTTAACTGGTATCCCTTGTCTAGAATCCTAAGAAAACTGCAGCTGTTCATCAAGAGCATTTTAGTTTTTACTGCAGCTGTAAAGCACATAATTCATGCGGTACGTTGGAGCTGTCCATCTGCTGGGTGCTGAATTCATGGTTGACTAATCATCTGTAATAGAATTCCTGTCTAGTTGTTTGTGCATATTCTAAAGACTCCAGACCACTTATCCTGCATGGATTTAGAGCAAAACATCATGCTATTTCCTCTGGAGAAATGGTCTGAAAACAATGTTAGAAAGCAATTTCATTAGAAGCAGAAATAAAATCCCAGACATTTCAAAGCATTTATCTCAGCATTGATCAATTATCAAACTACTAATATGGACTTATACAACTTTAGATCTATACGAAGTTATCATGTTCCAGAGGTCTTCCAATACAACTTAATTTGATTGATAATAGATAATGGTAACCCTTAACATTTATTGAGTGCTCAGTATGGGTCAGGGACATTCTAAGAACATATAGATATCAACATAAGTAAGACATAACACATTTATTATAAAAGCAGTATTATTATATCAATTATAATAATTATATTAATGTATATAATACTTTAGACCATTAATACAATTATCCTAATTAGTGTACTACTGTTATTAAATTTTAAGAAGAAATTACAAGTAGAAAAGAGGTACAATTATTTTCCTTACCTAATTATTCACTCATTCAGCAAACATTTAATTTTCATTCACAGATTCTGTACTCCAGCCACTATGGTGTATGCTCAGATGACAATAATAAACAAGTTTAACTTGGGTTCTTTTGCTCTTATGTAGTAAGGCAATTATAATGTGATAGCAGAAGTAGAGGATATTGCTGAAGCACCCAACAAGAAACCAATCCACTGTACTGTACTGGAAATCATTTGCTTGTTTGTTTTTGCTAACTCAGTGTGTTGATTTCTGTTCTTTTGGTAACAACATCTTACTGTGTTCAGGGAACCACTCCTCTTGCACTCAGTCTACATGGTTTGAAAGCAACACATCTATCCTCTAACATCAGGGATAAATATGTAAGCTATGCCTGGCTGACCAGAACATTCTATCCTTCTGGTCACAGTGATTAATTCAGGTGTATAAGCCAAGTCAAGCCAACAAGACATAATCTTTGAATTGTGTTACAATCAGGAGGAAAGGAAAGTTCAATTTTCCTTTGGACCAGAAACTGAGATGACACTAAGCTGGAACTGCAGGAGTCCTTAACAGTGAGAGAGCTACAGAGGAGAACAGCCAGCGCAGAAGATATGAACACAACAGAGACAGACGAGGTCCTGGTAACATTATTGAAGGATTGGATTCAGCTGTACTTTAAGTCATTTCTGGCCCTGAATTTTCAGTGATATTAGTAGGGGAAAAAAAAAACCTTTATTTTCCCTGAATCACTTTATTCTGGTTCTCTGCCCCTTGCAGCCCAAAATCCTGATAATTACACACACACATAGCCAAGGGCTGGAGAATCAAGAAAGACATTGAATCTCATACATGACAACACATGCAATTAAGCAGATGAAAAAGGGAGGGAGGAGTTCAGAGGAAAGGAAGAGGGTACAAAAAAAGAAATACATTTTTGAAACCTCAGATATGAGAAAGAGAATAAACTATAGACAGTCATCAAATCTTTTATTACTATGCAGTGCCATTTATGTGCTGCGTTTGTTAGGTGCTGGCTTAAGAATGCTAATAAGGAGAAAGACAGTCCTATTCTCCTGGGACTCAACATTCACCAGGTGAGCTTGAAATCATGCAATACATCACAAAATTCAAACAATCTAAATTTCATTATTACTCTAGCTTAGAATTTGAGGGAATCATGGAAAGAAATTAAGCAAGACACAAATTTCAAATCCTGCAGTGACTGGTCAGTTCTGTTTTGGTGCTTAGTTGTGTGGATCTGATCTTCAGGAGAGAGTCATTCGACACAAACACAATCAGTCACTCAGCTAGGCAGGAAACAAACTTCCTGACTCCAAGTTTTGTTTTCTTTTCACTACACCATTCATGAGCATATAAGAATAAACATTATTTATTCTTGCAAGCATCAGAAAATGCCAGCAATAACTTAGAACCTCAGATGTTTCCTTTTCTAATTGATACTCAGCCCAAAATCTCTCTGCACTAAATGAACAAAATGTGAGTCCATCTTCTTAGTGCTCTCGCTCGTCTCTCATGTATATGTTTCTCCTTTGCATATCTCTCCTTTTCCCTGATATTTATTCAATTATCCTAACTTCTTTAAATTTGTGATTGATAACAATAATCCTTTTTGTGTGTGTGTGAGGAAGACTCACCCTGAGCTAACATCTGTTGGCAATCCTCCTCTTTTTTTCATTTGAGGAAGATTGGCCCTGAGCTAACATCTGTGCCAGTCTTCCTCTATTTTGTATGTGGGATGCCTCCACACCATGGCTGATGAGTGGAGTAGGTCTATGCCCTGGATTTGAACCTGCCAAAGTAGAGTGCACAGAACTTTAACCACTTAGCCACGGGGCTGGTCCCAACAATAATCCATTTTTTAAGGTAAAATTTAAAGTATTCATGTAAGCTATCCATGGAATTATGGAACTCATCATAATAATGTAAAAACTGCATTTCCTCTTCAGTTGATCTTGATTTCCTGGTTATATAGAGATATCAGTAGTTTTAATTGGTGACACAAGGACTTATGGTCAGGAAAAAGTCTAAAATAAAATTTAGGAAATGGAGCAAGCCTACACTAATAATAATCTTATGAGTTATTAAACAAAAGCACAATTTTGTCCTAACCAACAAGAAATCACTGGGACTTTCAGAAAAAATTATTATTAATTTAGTTAAATTTGTGACAAACCAGTCAAAAAACACAGTTTATAATACTTTACAATTATTATTCATCTTATGCCTCAAAATATTGACTTATGGGAAAAATATTTAAAATTTTAACAAATCTGCTTTACCATAAGTTTTCTAGAGATGTCCAAATAGCACTAATCAAAACACATCTCTCTGTGTATTTTTACAAGTTTTCCAGGATCTCATTTAGCAGTTTTTAGACTCAGAATATGGAGGACAACTTAGGTTTGCCTAGAGAGTATTTAGCTTTTATTTAAAATATGCTGCAGGAGTTAAAAATTTGGGGGAAGATCTAGTGTTCATTTTTCAACAACACTTTAGAGGACCTAGGTAGCCCGACACTGACATTTATTTTTATTACCTTCCAAAAGTAGTAACCTTGAGTGCACATTTACCTATTTAAGGATTTTTAGATTACAGATAAACTTTCCTACACTGCATGAATTCCTTTCAGTAATTACATTACAAGTTAATACTCTATTAACACTCACATGAGTCAGGTGTCTGTTTGCTCTCTCATCATCTCTCTCCTTGCATGTTTCTTCTAGCCTATCATATGATGAAATAATATGAAATTGCAAGGTTCTGCTCTGGAAGACCTTCTCTTCTCGTTTTACAGTCTCTCTCTACATGATATAATGTCACCACAGCTTCAAACACGTCCAGCTGCCCCATATATCTAAGCCCGAAATCTTAGCCTCTCTACTAAGATAAAGACTTGACTCTCCAGTCCTCTGTTGGAGTGTTATATGGCACCTCAAATTTGAAATCTGCAAAGTAAAACTTATGCTCTTTCTCATCTAAACATGTTCCTCATCCAAAGAGCAGAATCACTCATCTTTTTGCACTGCCAGAAACCAAGGGGTTACCATCGATATCTATGTTTCCCATACCTACTCTATCCAATATTTTCCCACTTTTTATTTTGTCTCCTAAATGTTTCTCAAATCCAGTTTAGTCTCATCTCTGTTCTCACTGCCCTAGACCAAAGGTATCGTCAACTGTCAGCGAGGTGACTTCTTGTAATACCCTTTGATTTGATAATCCTGAATATTCTCGTCTCCTCAAATCCATCCTCTACCTTCCATCCAATAAATTTAAATGTCATTTATGGCTTTTAGAAAAAATAAAGCAAAATCATTACAGAGTGTTGGCCTGATCTCTCCAGATCTTTTTTCTTTTCTTTTTTCCAGTTACTGTGCAAAACTGTACACTCATCTCCCATGCCATATGATGATTGTACAATATGATGTGTGTTCCTGCCACCCAGAGGTGGCATCTATGTTTGCTCCCATTGGATCTGATCTGACCACAATCTTAATTTTTTGGTTACCGTGGCAGATTCTATACAATGGCTACTGGCTCTACTTGCCCCCAAGCCCCTAGCCAAAATAGTAAATCAACACTAATATTGTTTCCTGTGGGTGGAAGGTAGAGATTACAGTCACCAAGCTAAAGGATGTAGAGATGGAGGTCTCTGTTACATATCTTTTTAATTCACCAGTCAGACCTCTGCAGAAACTGGATGGGTCCTGCAGAATGACTGCAAACTCTCACAGACTCATATAAGTAGTAGCCTTGATTACAGATACTGTACTGGATTTGGTTTTGTTGCTAGAGGAGATTAATAAGGATTTAGGTACATAATATGCCATTGATTTGGTAAATTTATTTTTTTCCATTCCTATTAGAAAAAAATGATCAGAACAGCTTGTGCTTGTGTCGGAACAATACGAGTATTCATCTGCATTTTTTTCTCAGAGGTAAGTTATATCTCCCGCTCTCTGTCAGAAGTGGATCATCCGGACATCCCACAGAACATCACACCCATGACGTCAAGCTGATCGGACAGGACCAGCAGGAGGCAGCAAGTACACTGGAGGCAGCAAGTACACTGGAGGCCTTGACAAGACACATGCACCCCAGAGGTGAGAAAATAACCTATGGGAATTCAGGGACCTGCCATTTCTGTGACGTTTCTAGGCATCTATTGGGGGGGAGTGTAAGGGAATACGTCCCTCAGATTAGAAGACAAGTCGCTGCATCCTGCATCTTCTACCATAAAGAAGGGTCCCTTGACCAATTTACTTAAAACAACAGGCACATATTAAATTTCCAACTCTCTAGGTTAATCTCATGCTACCCAAATTTTGCTTTTGTCCGTGGTACTTTCCACTTTTCTAACACGCTGAAGAATTTACATATTTTACTCTATCTATTGAATATTGTCTGTTTTCTCCTGCTAGAAGGTAAGGGCCACAAGGACAAGGATCTCTAAAATGTATCCCCTGTATCTGTATCAGTGCTTGGAATATTATAAGTGGATAATCAATATTTGTTGAATGAATGAATTAGTGATTTTTATATTTTTTAAAATAATTATTATTGTTTGTCTAGGTAAGTAGATTGAAGTAACCTGGCCTGCCATTACCAAATTGGAGGTACTTAATTTGTTTTTTCTGTACTAGTAAGGAATGGAGAGACACATATATCTTTATAATTAAATTTTAAATTTAATATAGTAGAAAAAAGCGGGTCAGTTAAATGCTATTTTTAACTGGCTAATTCAGAAGTGTTCATGTTATGTTGCTTTTTGACAAAGGTAATAAGTAATGTTTCATTAGTATTTAAACATACTTTCCAACTTTGAAGCACAATGCTTTCCAAATCATCCATTTAGCATACTGTATTTCCTCTTCCTGGCTACCCCAGGACTTATCTTTGTCCACCATTATCTACCTCCAGTCATCACCCCCTTAACTGCTGACACCTTGTGCTCTACCAACCACCTACTCGGCCACCACTTTTACTCCTTTCCAAAGTCCCTTATCTTCTATAGACAAATGTATTTTCTGGTGGGCACTGGCCATTTGTAAAGTTTTCAAGAAAACAAAAAGCTTAGTGATCTCTTTCTTATGGGCAGACTGAGGTTGGAAGGGAATGGGATATTATTCTTCACTAGAAAATTCCAGAAGTATAACCAAATGGACTCTATATTTCATAAAGATTTTCACACTTGCCCCAGTCCCAGAAAGGGCTTTGCTGCCTCTTCCAATTTTCTTAGGTTAATATCAGGCTGAAGAAAAGTCTCCAGTCAAGAACCCACAGCATCACACTCAATTGCCTCTTTCACTTTGTGTTTTCTGGGAGGGAGAGTAGACCACACATTGCCTTTCTCACTACTGATTCTTAATTTTCCTCTCTGCCACCATGTTTCTGCTTCTACCTCCCCCTTACCCTCATCTTCCTTCCCCTTTCTCCTCACTTTTTCTTCATCCAGGCTGTTCCTCAATCTGTAATATTGTGGCTTAAAACAAAATTTCACTGATGCTTTGCAGAAAAATGTTTCATTGTTGAAAATCATTTGGGAAACAATTCATTTCCTGACATCCCCCAAATAATTAATTCATATTAAAATTTTAAAGTATTTGAGTGTGTATTTTATTTGTAACTACTCTTTGAAAATACTTTTACTTGTTCCCCATTTTTCACATAATGTATCCTGCATATGTTCATGAATACAAAACACACACACTTCTGTGCTTATTAAAATATACTGTAGAAATTAGAATATTCTGTGCATATTTTTTACTATGTGCTTTGACTCAACATTATTATTTTTCAATGCCAATACATATAATGTAACCATGATTTTAATGGATCTTCATTATCCATTTAATGCTTCAGAATTTATTGGACATTTAATTTAAACTTATCTATATAATATTTACCTACGTGAAAGGGTGATGTCATAAACAAATTTTTTCTTTTTACATCTTGTACACTTTTCAAATTATTCACTAAAGATATATTTATAGTAAACGAATTGATATACATTTTCAACTATAGCATAGCTAAGGAAATAAATAATGATTATATAATCCTGAAAATAATTTTATTTGGTCAAGTTACCAGTGCAACATTCTAAATTGATTTGTAACAAAAGTTATGAGAAGTAGTCTTATATTTGCCATGAAGTAGGAGTTGTTATAGAGGCACCCGTGAATTGCTATATTATGATCTGCTGTACAATTAATAACACATGAACAAGACATCAATAGAATTGATGATATTAAACATAACTGATGAAAACAAAGGAGTTATAGTGTAACAAGCAGAGGTGTAAGATAGAGCAATTGACAACGTCATTCATATAAGGATAGAATATGTAATTTGTACAATAAAATATGTAAGGCTGTAATGTTACTGTGTTAGGCTTAAAATATCGTTAGCAGTTTCTGCTCTACCTCAGAAATGTACTATTCTAAAGAAAGGTAATCTGGACAAAATGTAGACTAATAAGTAAAAATTTGGTCATAATATACTAACAACAAATCCAAACCCTTGCAGTGAGCATTCAAAAGTCAGAGATCTTGTACAATAAATGATCACAAATATTTTTCTGTACTTGCAAGGCATCTATCAACTTGATGTAAAGATTTTATATGAAAAAGAGTGAGAGTGAGGTAGATTCTAATTTTTGCATTACACCCCTATTGTGTCTTAATTTCTCTCTGAAATGCTTCACCAGAAATAATTCCTACCAGGAGCAACTCATTTGGTAATCTCTGAATCTGTACTCAATTTGGATGTGTAATAAGTGAAGACAGGAACACACCCATATGAATAAAACCCCTTAATTGGTTTATGGATCGACAGTCCCCAAGTGTATATCACAAATCTGTGTGATATTCCTGGACCTCCTTTTACATTTAGAATTCAGACTTGGATGAAAGATGAGTATAATTACATGGAGACAGATGGCTCTCTTGTGACTACACATTTACAGAAGCTCTTGCAGGTTGTTTATTCCAATAAAATTTGGAATATTTCAACCTCACTTGAGGTCTTCCTGATTTTTTAGCTAAAAAACATAGGAAGAAGTACTTTTGTTTACTTAAAATAAGGCATCTTTGAGCATAGAATATACATATTTATAGTTATTACATATCAAATGCTTTCTGGAAAAATTTAAGTGGGACTACAGTTTTGTGTACTGATTGTTTCCATTTTTATTAATTACTGTATTACTAAGCACTTATGAGTTTGTACTATGCAATTAAACCAAAATATTGTTAGGTAGGATCAAACTATACCATTTCTGAATGTGTGGTTAAACATGCAGAAAGCATTCATGGGGAGACTAACTTATGAGTATTATGGTTAAGTCTCAAATACTTTTGCTATTGGAATACATAATTAAAATCAAAATAATCTAAAGTGTTTATATTTTATTTTGGAATATATCTTCTTTGTGGAGTTTGGGGTTAAATTTTCTTTTTCTGTTTATTTTTGGATTGTGCTGATATTTTAATTATATTCATTATGTTTGATTATACATGTAGCAAAAGTTTCCTTAGCTCTAATGTTACCATGTGACAAAAGGATGTGACGAGGAATAATAAAATATGCACACAAAATATATCTTCCTCTAAATGTAATATTGTTCTCTCTTTATGCATTTACCATTAAAAAAATTGATTCTGTATGAATTTTTTTGTAGATCCTGTCCTTTTTGTTTCCATGTATGAAAATTTGTATATCAAGTTTCACCCTGATGGGAAATATGACTGAAAGATATGGTGATCTAACTATTGACTTACATTTTTTCAGTCATTTTTTAAATTTCACCTCACTTAATCTACATTCTCTAACCATTTTAGTTTTCAATGGGAGAAATATTGACTATGTGAAGGGGGAAGTGAAATATGAAGGTTTATGTTAATCTCAGTGGTAATTGTTGATAATCCCTGTTTTCTCCTATGCCAGCTACTGTCAACTCACCTTGTTGGCCAATACGAACTTAACCCAGACGCTCTGCTGGGAACAACCATTGCAGAGACACCCATTGGTAGTATAGGAAGCAGAGCAACTCAGTCTTGTAATTTTGATTAATTTACACTGGGTCGGTGAGAGAATGATAAGAATGTAGTCATACATATAATGTCAAACATCAGTGATTGACTTTATATTCCTCCTAAAATCATGTCCCTCCTTTCTTTAGGCCCTATTTTAAACTTCCACACAGTCTCTCTCTTAAGTTCCTTTGTACCAACCCTTCAGTGGCATCCTTCAGTTTTGCTGACTTCTATGCCCGTATTAAGCCTGAGTCTCTAGCTCCTTGAAGAATGATCATTACACTTTGTAAAGTAGGTTGGTTCCTAAATTATCTTTCATGTGTCTGTCCAGTTACTATTTGTGTGCACAACTCTAGAGTAGCCAATTTTCCTCAAAATGTAGGAAAACTGTATTTTGCTATCATAATCAGAACTAAGAATAAAAATTTTCCTTTCCTTAGGTATTGTACAAAATGATTGGTGTGCCTCTAACTTATCAGTATTTTTTCCCACTCTCCGGATGTTTTTACATCTGTATTTTTTTTGTGGGGGGGGGGAGCAAGCCTGTTTTTCCTCACTGATAAGTAGTTATTTATTTTAAAAAAATAGACCCACTTCATAACTCGTTCTACCATCCATTAGATACTAAACTTCTACTAATTTTTTACTTTCCAGTATTTTTAAGATTCAAATCTGGAATGAATTCTATTTTAGTGTAGAGAAGAAAACCTTCTACTCTCTATTCTAGGATAGTCCAGGTCTAACTACGTAATCTATTTTCCTTGCACGCACTTGCCATTGTCTTCGCTCTTTAGGTCATATATGAAAAGGAAAAGAAGTTCCAACTTAATTTTGTTTCTTGAGATCAGTTCTGGAAAGATATCAGCAGAAAGGAGATTAAAATATGTAAAAGTTAAATAATATTTTTCAGTATAAATAAATGTCATTCTCCTTGTATCCTTTAGGAGTGTGGATCATTTTATTGACCATGAACACTTATTCAATACTTGCAGGCTTACCTATTAGCCATTAAAATGATTTTATAGATTAAAAAGATAACATTAAAAAGTCTGATATGATATTTAACCACCTTATAAATAGCAGCTTCATTTACTGGTCATATTTCAAAGTAAAATAATGCATAAAAAGTAATGTAATATAAAATTGTACACCAAAATTGAGTATTCACTTATTCAAAATAATTATTGGCTTTTTACTTAGTACCTATAATGCACCAGACATGATTGTGATTTTCATTTTTTTTCCAGCAGTGGTGGTGTTTTTAATTAAATCACAACCACCATTTAATAGAAAACATTCATGTCATATTTCAATTTCTGGCCCTTTAAATAACTAACAGTGAGCTGGAAGTTAGGGTACTGCTATTATGATAGAGGCATCTATATTAGCTTAACACTTATTGAATGCTTTGAGCTAGCACTCATGTATCTACGAAATCAACTATATCTCTGAGTCCCTTTTTTTAGATTCCACATATAAGTGAAATGATATAATATTTGTCTTTCTCTGTCTGACTTATTTCACTACAAATACTTTTTTAAGCCACTAAATTTGTGATAATTTGTCATGTAGAATAGAAAACTAATATAACCCCAAGTTCTGACACCAACATGCAAATGATACGCATACTCATAAAGATAACCTGTTCAAAATTACATCTATATATTGACTGCCTCAATTATAATGACTTTCCATTTTATTCCACGGTGCTGGGCAATATACTTCCAGATTACAATCTAAATGTTATAATAACTAGAATGAAATATACTAATAATCTAACAGTCAATTCTTTTTTTTTTTTTGTGAGGAAGACCAGCCCTGAGCTAACATCCATTGCTAATCTTCCTCTTTTTGCTGAGGAAGACTGGCCCTGGGCTAACACCCGTGCCTCATCTTCCTCCACTTTATATGGGATGCCGCCACGGCATGGCTGACAAGCAGTGCGTCCGCGGGCGCCCGGGATCCGAACTCGCGAACCTCGGGTTGCCGAGCGCGAACTAAACTGCTGCGCCACCGGGCCGGCCCCAACAGTCAATTCTTTTTACATACTATTCTGTTACTTCCACACAAACTCATCTTTCACCACATTTAGACTTCTTTTGAAAACTCACATCTGTATCAGCCAATTCAGGACTTACATTCTTCCTTATCCAACCTACATTCTATTACCATCAAGAGAGCAAGAGCAATAAGCAACATAATTCTCCCTTGTCTTCCATTCCTTCTATTGCAACTTACAAGAAAAGGCCAAAACCTGAAAAATGTAACTTTTATATTTTTGTAATCAAATTGAACACAGTTAAAGGACACTTTTCCTAATAAAAAATGCACTCTATGAGAAGATAACATCTAATCCCTAGGAAAGAGAGATGAAACATAGCCCATTGATCTTGAAATTTCTCAATTTTCTCCTCCCTTGTTCTCTTCCCCATCACCTATCTTCACCATCTCCCATTCTCATGTCATACTGTGACTAGAGGAGAAGATGGAATTCTTTTGGTCACAGGCTAATTTTGTTTTCCTGGACAAATTTCCTCTGGTTTATTCCTTTCAGTATTCCTTCCCATTCCTGTATCTTTGACAACTCTCTCTCCACTGATATCATGCCTAACTTTTCTACATATGCAAGTTTATCCCATGTTAAATAGAAATACAATATCCACCATCGAGTCTGAGTCCCCATAATTATAATTCTTCCTTTTGCCGTCTAACCTCCAAATGTAGAATTAAAGAGAGACTTTTGCAATATCTCTTACTGACTCTTCCAACATTAGAGGAGAGACCAAGTTTCCTTTCTTACTCTCTCCACCTTTATTGCACCAGATATGACAGCAGGATTATCACTACCTTGATAAGGAAAAGGAAGAAATACAAATTAAATAAAGCTTCTGCCTCAGGAAAAATGGATATTCTACCCATTCCACGCTAAGTAAATTTTTGGCAGGAGAAGGAGTAGCAAGTTCTTAAATGTGTTTGACTTCACTCCCCTCCTCTGGGCCTGAATCCTGGCAGTGGTGGTAGTTAGATAGGCCATGGAGAAAGCTATCAGAAAGGCTTTTTCTCTTGGTTTGAGAACCACACCAAAATTAGTGTCAATAGTTAAGCAGTAACACAGCATGGCTAAATAGAATAGCCTAAAGCATCTCTCCTGCAAATCTACAATCTGGATGTGATGCAGAAGGGATCCAGAAGTTCCTCCATGTCCCAGTGAAGGATGCAGATGGTAGCCGTGGGTCTGACTGACTAGTTTGCCAGTTAGCATACCATAAGAGCTGCAGTGGGATAAAATGGCTTTAAACTGTGAGTGTGCTAGGTGACGTGATTGGCACTGAAGGAGGTAGATTTACCATGAAGCTAACGAAGCTGAAACTTAAGGGCCCTCAGTGTATGGGCTCCTTCAAAGGTCCTATACCTAATATTGTATTCAAAATTATTTTGTTCTTTTTCTCTAAAAAAGTGCCTAAAATTGCACAAGCTCTGGAACCACAAAACCTGAATCCAGCCCTGTGTTTGGGGATAAAATGTGAATCATTGCCAGATATCAGGTGTAGAGGTGGGGAGAAAGGCAGGAAGACCTAGTCAAGAGAACATATCATTAACTAACTCTGACTACAGCAGCAGACACCAGAATGTTGTATATGAACAGGACTGATCAAAACTTAGAAACTTACTGAATATCCATCAGCTTAGAACCAAACCGAGACGCCCTGTTGCAAAGGCAGCGTAATAGCAGAAGGCTCCTCTCCATTGGGACGCCATGATGAAATTTCCCTTCCACTCACATGTAGTCTCTGAGAAGGGGAGAAGCAGATTTGATAATGGAGCTGAAATTTGAATTAACTGAATATGTACTCAGTGTAATTTTCACAATCTAATTGTTTGTTGGGGGAAAAGAATGGAATTGCAATAAAATAAATTGACAGAGAATTCAACTTAGGCCTCCATACTAGGCCCAAAGTATAAAATAAAATAATATAAATATAAAAAAGACTTAGAAACAAGACTCCTTTTGGGAAAATGACTAGGGGTGCACATAACAAAACTTTCAACCACAGCCTCATATGATTTGGAAATCTATTAATGGGTCAGGTAAAGCCCAACCAAGAAAAGTTTTAAACCTTTGAAGGCACAACTACCATGTCCTAAACAACTCAGCCGGTCATCATTGACTAGTGCGTCATGTTAGGTTTCTACGGCTACTATAGCAAATTACCACAAACTCGTGGCTTGAAAAACAACACAAATTTGTTCTCTTACAGCTGTGTAGCTTGGAAGTCCACACAGGTTTCACTGGGCTAAAATCAAGGTATCAGCAGGGCTGCATTCCTTCCTGGAGGCTCTAGAAGAGAATCCATTTCTTTGATTTTTCCAGCTTCTAGAGGCCCCTCACAATCTTTGGCTCACGGTCTCCTTCTTCCGTCTTCAAAGCCAGCGACAGAGGGTAGAATCTTTCTTACATCACCTCTCTCTGACCTTCTTGTCTACCTACTTCTTCCACTTTCAAAGACCCCTGTGATTACATTGGGCCCACCTGGATGATCCAGGATAATTTCTCTATTTTAAGATCCTCATATTAATTTATGTTAGCAGCAGTTAACACAGCTACTACTCCCTCATTCTTAATATGCTTTTTTCACTTGGTTCCAAAAAATACCCCATTCTCTTGGTTTTCCTCCTACCTGCTACTTCTTTCTCCCTCCTACCACCACTCCTTATCTTTCTTTGCTATTACGTTCTGTTTTTTCCACACTGTAAAGTGTGTTGTGTCCTAGAGCACCTACTTGTACTTTATTTCTCTGTCCGCGTTCACTCTTACAGTAATCTCATCCATTGTCATGTTTTAAATACTCTCTATGCTCTGAAGACTTCCAAATTTGTATTTTCTCTCTGAATCTCACCTCGGAACTCCAGACAAATATCTATCAGCCTACTTAACTTTCTCGCTTGGATGCTAATAAGAATCTCAACATGTCCAAATTGGAAAATATGAGCTCCAAATCCCCTCAAAACCTCTTCCACCCACTGCCTTCTCATCTCAGTTAACGGTCACTCCTTCCACTTGCTCAGGATAACTGGAATCCTTATAGATTCATCTCATTTTCTTTATTGTATCATATTGCATCTACTTTCAAAATATAGCCAGCATGTCACCACTTCTCAGACTGTTTTACTCTAATCCTTGTTGAAAGCACCATCATCTCACCTGTATTTTTTAAGTAGCCTCCTGACTGGTCCTGGTTCTTCCACCCTGGCCTCCTATAGCTAATATTAACCCATTCTTTGATCAATCATATTTTAATGTTAGCTGGATCATATCACCTTTTTACTTAATTTCCAATGGACCGCTGTTCTTTCAGGTCTAGCCCCACCTTGCATCTGTCTAATTATCCCTTGATCTGTCTGCTTCAGCCTTAGTGGCATCCTCAGTGTTGTGCAAACACCTGCAGTTCTGTCTATCTGAAACACTCTTCCTCCATGTAAGCACATGTTTAACTCCCTCACCTGTATCAAGTCTTTGCTCCAGTGTCATATTCTCAAATACTAAAATATAATTATGCCTCTACAAATTACTTGAAATGACTTAGGCTTATCTATGACGAGGCTTGTTTATCTTTCTGTTTAGAGAAACGTGTGTTTTTAAAAATTTATTAAATTTGTATTGTTCAAGAGATTTTATTTGTTTTAGTAATAGCCATTATTGAATTCATAAAGTATATTGTAGACTGAAAATTTTACCAGATTATTATATGATTTGTATGTCTATGGTTGGGATATGTAGCTCTTCCATTTCTTCATTAATTTTGGGCATATTCTGTTGTGTTACCATATGCATGGCCACGAACATTGGTGTGATATTGTGATTTATAAGAAATATATATATTTGGCCATTCAGATGGCCAAAATATATTTCTCATATATATTTGGTCTTCATCCAGTGTCTGGCTCACAGCTCCCAAAACGTTGAATTTCCTGAGCAATAAAAGAGCAACAAGGGCACCTTTTGCTAGAATATTTGGTCTCTTGTCCTCAGTTCCTAAAAATGCTTCAGAGCTATAAAGGTGAAATGAATACCTTGTTATTCATAACAAGTCCCTTTCCACCACAACTGGGTTTGTGTTGATGAAGATGACTTCTGGAAAGCACCTAAGAATGAGGGCTGATTGCCAGGGAAAACAATCATAAATAGAGGTTTGAAATTTTCAGTCCCATCTCCTGATTTCTGGGGAGGGAAGATGAGCTAGAGGATAAATCAATTACCAATGACCAATGAGTTAATCAATCACACCCATGTAATGAAGTCTCTATAAAAACTCAAAAGGAGTGGGTTCAGAAAGCTTCCAGGTTGGGGAAGCAGAACATTTCCACATGCCACCATGGCGGGCCCCAAGCTCCAGGAGGACAGACGCTCCTTTGTTCAAGACCTCACCCTATGTATCACTTCATCTGAATGTTGATTCCTATCCATCATTATTTAATGCTCTTTGTGATAAATTGGTAATTTAGTGAAGAAATGGGCTTCCTGAGTTCTGTGAGTCTTTCTAGCACATTAATAGAACTCAAGGAGAGTGTCATGGGAACCTCTGATTTATAACCAGTTGGTCAGAGGCACAGTAACAACCAGGGCTTTTGATTGGCATCTGAAGCAGAGGATGGTCTTGTGAGGCTAAGCGCTTTACCTGTGGAATCTGATGCCATCCCCAAGTAGATAGTGTCAGAATTGAGTTGAATTCACTGGCAGGGTGTCCGAGAATTTTTTGTTGGTGTGAGAAGCCTCTACACACACACGCACACACACACACACACACATTGAAATTGGGTATATGAACCCAATAGAACTGGTTTCAGATTTAGGTTAAATATCAACCCCCCAAAATACAATATTCTTTAGTGTAGCATTAAGTATACTTAGAATTTTGAAAGGATACGGGTTAAGAAATACAGCACATACAGCTTCACTATTTTTTTTTTGGAAGCTCTGAAACATCCCAGTCACATCTTCCAGATCCATTACTGCATGGAGGATACTAACTCATCTAAGTGATAACCGAGCACAGTCATATTCCAAGGGGCATCCATTTTGTTATGACTGCCTGGTGGAACTTTTAAGGAAAGAATCAGTGGCATTCCTCTGCTTCTACCATTTCCTCAAGTCAGACCAGATGTTCACGTGGGATATGATTTACATTTACTACAGAAGAGGGTTTGGAAAATTATAAGGACTCACAAGACAAACAGCCTGGTATTTGGCTATAAGCCAATAATGAGAAGAGTCTATAATGAGAAGAGAATAATCCTTTCAAATTATACAATGAGGTAGAGTGAATACTGTCACTAGATTTCTAGTACTTTCTCTCTTCAGTTTTTTCAGCTTTATGATTACTCTTCTACAATCTACCAAAGCACTGCCAGATGTCTTAAGTGTAATATTGACCATACACAAATGCTGTCCCATTCTTTCCAATACCCAGTAATCTCTAAAAGCTTTAGTCCATCAAGTCTAGGCCTCTCACTTTAACCACATCTTGAGGCCTTGGTGGTGGCCAAGCAAGGAAATTCCTGCCTTCGAGTAAAATCATCTTTTATTTTATCTGCCTAAATAAATAAATTAAATTAGCATTCTAATTAGCATCATATTTTCTTTTTTTTTTTTTTTTTTGGTGAGGAAGACCAGCCCTGAGCTAACATCCGTTGCCAATCCTCCTCCTTTTGCCGAGGAAGACTGGCCCTGTGCTAACATCGTGCCCATCTTCCTCCACTTTATATGGGACGCCGCCACGGCATGGCTGACAGGCAGTGCATCAGCGGGCGCCCGGGATCTGAACCCGCGAACCCCGGGCTGCCAAGCGCGGACGAAACCGCTGCGCCACCGGGCCGGCCCCATAGCATCATATTTTCTTATTCACTTTAATCATCAGTGGATTCAAATCACGACTACCATTTAATCGGGAGGACTTGCAATAGCACAGGTGGTTTCCCTATACTTGGGTGCCTCCCTGCACATAAGCTTCTCATAGCCAAGGGTGCCTCATGCAGGGTGCCTATGTTAAAATTGTTATTTCTGTGATATATGTGAATAATTTTACTTTTATTTCTGCTTTACTTAATATTGCTTTAATTATTAAACATCTTGCATTTCATATTTTCTTTATTCTAAATTTTAATTACTATTTCTCTTTTAAGAATTACCTGTTAACACAAAAAAGTTATTAATTATTCATTTCCTAAATTTATTTTTAAACGTTTGTTTTCTAGTTTTAACTTTTAAACTTCCCCGTCAATATTTTAGGTGATATTGATTTCTAATTTAATCTTATTTATTTAAAATTTTATTTAATAAATCTCTTATAGTGTAGATATACTTTATTATTTTATTGCTTTGTGATATGCATTGTTTCATACAAGCATAAATTTATGGAAAAAATAGAAAACTAGAAAATTATATAAAAAACAAAAATCATACCTCGTCTACTACGTCTCTGTTATCTCTCTCTAAGTACAACTACAGTTGTTTTTCCCCCAAGAAAGAACAGATTTTAAAGTATATAGACTTTTTAATTTTGTTTTTCTCCATGTTAAATATTTTTTGAACATGCTCTTTTATGGATGAATATTTTGAAACATAGTTTCTACTAATAATATATTTAATCTTTTACAAAATTTTGGAGGTTTATGTCATTTCCAACTTTTGCTGTTATAGAAATATTATTATAATATTTAGTCCCACACAAAAATTATATTGTGTAATGTTAATTAGTTTCTGAGTATATCTGGACTATTATCAGTCTTCCATGAATCACTATTTATAAAGTCTCTTCTTTCTCCCAGGTTCTACTAGTGCAAAAGAATCAATCTACCAAATGTCATGTCAGAATTTTACATTTACAGATAAATACCTATAAGTTTCATGTGTAAATAAATGTCTTTTTAAAAACCCAAGTTTGTAATATTTTGTGCTTTTAGATTCAATTACAGATAGACGTAGAGACAGGATAAAATATCGAGTTATTACATTGAGTTTTGTTATTATTTTTATGAAAAGAGTAAGAAGAATTCTCTTTTCTTCATTCTTGGAAGACAGTTAGGCTTTGTGTTCTGAGTCTTTCTAAGGTTGGTAAGTCACTGAGAGTTTTCTGTTTTGTTTGAAATTTTAGGGCCACCAAATAGAAATTGTCAGATACTCAAGTAAAAGTTTCCACTTTTTTTTTTTTTTTTTTTTTGCTGAGGAAGATTTGCCCTGAGCTGACTCTGTTGCCAATCTTCCTCTATTTTGTATGTGGGATGCTGCCACAGCATGGCTGATGAGTGCTGTAGGTCTGCATCTGGGATCCAAACCCTCAAACCCGGGCTGCTGAAGCAGAGTGCACTGAACTTAACCACTATGCCAAGGGGCCCCCTCCACATTTCTTGTTTGTTTATTTTGAGTGGGTGTTTGCTAAGGAAAATAAAGATTTTACTATTGTTTTCAGAATTTTTCCTGGGAAAAAGATTTTCATTTTTCAGCTTTCCAGAGAACTAGAGAACAGAGAACAATTTCCACTTCCATGCATGGTGCTGTGGAAGTGCAAGTACTGAAAATGGGAATGTCTATGAGGGATGGCCAGGAAAGCTTGACACTAGAGTCAGGCTCCACCTAGCAAAGACCCTTGAGCTTTTAAACAACCAGTCTTGCCAAAAAACACTTTCATTTTAAAGAGGAGGTCCCACCGTCTCCTGGGATATAATTCCTGCCCACTAAGAAGGTAGGGCTTCAAAGTAGTTTTATTTAATTGAGGTAAATAAAGAAATGTGCACTTGTTTGGTAATCACTTTTTGATAAATCTGCTGATATGTTTTGCATGTGATAACATTGGCAATAATATCCCCAGAAAAGTTGAATTTCTGCTGGCCATACTTGCTGTCCCCATCCAAGGAATTTACGGGGAGACTTTCTTGTTAGACATTTATACTAAAAGTTAAACCCTGCCCTGAAAATCTCAATAATGTCTTCTCCTTAGAAAATTCTTCTCGTCCTTACTGCAAAGGAAATTTTAAGAAATAATTAGCATACATGTAAATTTTATCATACTCCATAATTATGAGTTTCTTTTGAACCTCTGATGTCTAGTCTCTTGTTGATATTTATCTTTTCACCTCGGGACTGTAGTAGATCTCTTCCTGAGTTTCCTAGTTTTTGAGGAAACAACACTTTAGCTTATTTGTTCTAGAGGTAACACCTTTGGACTCTGACCAAAACTTCCTAGTTAATCTCCGGCACCATAAATATGTTTTTCCAGCTTCCCTGTTTCACTATGTCAGAAGTTACTCTTCATTTTATCTTAAATATCTATTTAACTTTTTAAAACTTATTCTTTTATTGCCTCTGCCTTGATTAGATCCCCTCATTGTGTTCTGTTCTCCCTTATCATTTTGGAACTCTTTGTAGTCAACTCTGTGGGCTGACTATCTTTTATTCTGTTATTGCTCTATCTGTTTTATCTCTGTTCAGAGACTATCTGTGTGAAGCAATCTGCTTTTCTATTAAATATACCTAAGGAGCATTCATGTGGATTCAGCAAAGGTCTCTATCTACCAGAAAAGGGTTGCCTATAATTCACATGTATTTGGGGAGTGGATTATTCATCACATTCCTGGTACATGATAGTTGTTATTAAATTATGAATCCATGTCTCAACTCCTTAAGTTCATGGACTGAGCTTTGCATCAATACAAATTCACAATATCTGGCACCAACTTATAAAGAAACATCTCTTGCTAGTGACATCACTAAATCACTCACCTCAGGAAATCTCTTACAGTCATATATGTTGTGTTTGAAAGCTTTGAGAGTTTTTTTCTCACTATCAACATTTAGCTTTTAAAGGGCTATATATACATATTTTTTTATAGCAGCCAAAGAAAGACCTGCACTTTGAAGAAACTTTGTATCTTCTACTTTACAGAGCCTCATTCACTGCTAATACAAGTTTGGAGAAATCCAGTGATAAAGCAGTAAAGGACACATCAAGGGTAGATACACTCAGATGATACCTTTTGTTTGGGAAACGAGACTCTGGAATCTTAGCCAAAAGGAGAGAACACAAACTTTTCGCCTTTTGATTTTATTTTTATGGTTCCTCAGTAAGGAGAAATTGAGAGATGAGCATCAGGGAAAAGGAATTTGAGGCCTCACCTTATGAAAACATGTAATGGGAAAGAATAAGCAAATAACTACCAGTCTGAATGTTACAGCAGAATGTTATGATTTTATTAGACTGTTTCCTAATGAGTTTTATATTTCACCCTCTTCATATGCCGTATAGTTTAATTTAATTTTTTGATAAGGGGTTCTACTTTGATTAAAAGTCTTATTTAATTTACTAATTTCTTCATTCTGCAAACAGTGACTGCACATCAGGCATCAGTCTGTTATTGGGACCATAATGTCAACTAGGCCTGACTCTGAACGGTCTTTCGAGTATAATAAAGGGCACTAATAAGCCGTTACAACATATTATAGGTGCTATCGCTGAGGAATGCACAGAGTTTTTTGTAATGTACAAGTGGGCATGCAGATCCAAATTTTAGATGAGAGAATACTTCCTGGAAGAGGTGATATTTGGGCTGAGTTTGGAAGGATGACAGAACAATTTCATTCAACAAGTACTTTGTATGTAGTGTAAGTGAACCACCACCACATTATTACTCTGGCGTGGATGTATCCCTGCCACTCTGATCTGCAGGTACCATTCCTCCTTTTGTGTGCCACAAGGCACCATTGCCCCCTGGTGGAATTTACTTCACACTGTTGGCATGAGGTCCACGGAGAAAGTAATTTCAGAGTCTATGATTCATTAATTTCATTTCATTTCAATTCTCAAATTCTGAACTTCTTTCCTTTATCCAGATAGTGTTGTTTGGTTTGCCCTACACGGATTATAGTCTGACAAGTTAAATTGTGTTTTCCATTGTTCTTAAAGTCTAACTTCTGGGAGACCCAACCAACAACGGTGTCAGGTTACCTTGGATAACAGGTCAGGTGTTCTCGTCTTAGACGTGGCCTGCCTAGAGATTAGTGGGTGAATAAATGTCAAATAATGATTTCCCACTTTATTTTA
Organism: Tapirus indicus; assembly: GCA_031878705.1. Classification (NCBI taxonomy): domain Eukaryota; kingdom Metazoa; phylum Chordata; class Mammalia; order Perissodactyla; family Tapiridae; genus Tapirus; species Tapirus indicus. Next base: position 8,943,344 of record CM062918.1, read on the forward strand.
AAATTCCCAGTGTAAGGAAGAGAATTAGCTGGTTTATGTATCAAAGGTTTAATAAATTCCAAATATATTAGATTGACAACAATGTCTTTACTTGCTAATCTTCTAACAACAAGCAGTGGTTCTTAATGAAGGATGATTTTGTCCCCCTGCCACCTCCCTACACCCACACTGGGAGACAATTGTCAATGTCTGAAGACATTTTTGGTTGTCATAAGTGGGAGTGGGTATGCTAATATCACCCAGTGAGTAGAGACTAGGGATGCTGCTAATCACCCCGCAATGCATAAGGCAGCCCCTCAGAACAAAGACTAATCCGGCCGCATGCTTCAGTAATGCTAAATTTGAGCAAACCAGCAACAAAGTAATAAAGTTTTTCTTTTGTGTTTCAAAGAATGCCTCTGCACTTTATCTTGGCCATGGAACATCATTAGCATAAAGATATTTACATCCTTTTTATTAATAAAAATTAAGTGTATAAGTTATAACATATTTAGAATTTGTAAAAATTCTAAAAGAGCAAGTTTACAAGAAGAGAAACCTACAGCGAGAATTTTTAAACTTATCATGACAGATGAAGTTAAAGATTCTAACTTTTCCATTAACCTGAAATTTTTTGCTATTTGGTCTATAACACCGTGACACTCTTGGCTGGTTGCCTAATGTGAAATGTAGATGCCACTTGTAAGCATTCATGTGAGTTCAGATTCTGTAGACAACAGTGCAATATATAGCACTATCAGACACAAATAGTCTTTACTGAGGTAGCTCTTTTTACAGGGTCCTCCATATACACATAATATGTCTTTTCTGGGTATCAAAAAACCCAAAGAAAATAGTCATTTGAGATCCATCTTGTACAGCAACAATAACTTTCATAGTTATTTAGGTACAGACTTGTCAAAGAGAAATTGCACTGGATACTTTTTTTAAATGGCAAGGAAGACTTTATTTAAGATTATAGTAATAGGAGCCAAGACTATTGCAATACGGAAGAGACAATGAACTCAATTCCACTGAAACAAAAAATTGGACAATTTTTGGAGCTGACCCTGTGGTCTAGTGGTTAAGTTTGGCAAGCTCCACTTCAGTGGCCCGGATTTGGTTCCCAGGCACAGACCTACAACACTCACTGGCAGTCAAGTTGTGGTGGTGGTTCACATACAAAATACAGGAAGATGGGCACAGATGTTAGCTCAGGGTGAATCTTCGTCAGCAAAAAAAAAAAAAAAAAAGAGAGAGAGAGAGAATTTTTAAATATTGGAGTGAACTAATGGAAAAGTACAGAAGGAAATTAGGAAGGAGGTTGGTGAATGTGACTAAGTGTCTGTGTTTGCTGATTGTCACTTGTTGAAGTTAGGCTCCTCCAGTCCCACAGAAATGGGGAAATAGGATGCTCTCTCCTTTGATGACTACATTCCAAAGTGATGGCTCCCAGGTTCTTGAGAAAGACATTTCCGAGTTGCAGAAGATTTACATCTCAAAGGGGCAGAGAAACAATTTACAATTGCAAGTTTTCTACAGTAAATGCTCTAAGCAAAGGGAGCTCAGGGGCCTATGGTCAGGAAGAAATCTGTCTAGAGTTTAGTTCAACTGAGGGGAACATGAAGACAATCTTGGTCAGAGTTCAGGAAAACAAAATTATTAGTTAGGAATGATGGAACTAACAACATGGAATCCTACTAATTGTAAACAATATATCAAAAATTATATAAAGAAGACTTTTAATGTGAGTACCACACCTATTTTTGAATGTTTAAAAGGTTCAATATATTTAGAATTTTAAAGTAAGAGATGTGCATTTTTTAAAAGGAAACGGTATCTACAGGGTGAAATGTTGGGTCTTTGATGAGATGTGAAGTAAACCTTAATTTGAAAACCTACCTTTTCCATTATCTGCATTTGGGTAACTGAATATTTTCTATCCTGACTTTATGTTGAGTTTTACAGATTTTACTGAACTTTTCCGTGTTCCCAAGCTTTTTTTCTTCCAACCTGTTGTAAAATGGAAGGTTGTTCTCTAGCGTGGTCAGCAGAATTCTACGATGCTCCGCAGGATTCCCGTGCCCTGATGTGCTCACACTGTGCCTTCTCCTCCCCTTGAGGCTGGATGGGACCTGTGAATACAATGGAACACTTGCTCACTTGGTTAGGTTACATCATATATCAAAGGTGGTGGAATAGTCAATCTTATGATTACATTGCATTTTATAAGACTATGTTGTAGTGGACTGAAGAAAAATTTTCCTGCTGGCCTTAATGAAGTTAACTGTGTGAGATTACCAACTATGTAAGTTATCCTACACGGCTAGGATCTGAGGATGGCCTCTAAGAGCTGAGAACCACCCCTGGCCACCAACCAGCAGGAAACCAGGGACCTCACTCCTATACTGCTGAAGGAACTGAATTCTGCCAACAACCAGTTCCAATTCCCAGCTCACCTTGGAAAAGAACACTGAGCCTCAGGTGAGACCATAGTCACAGTCAACATCTTGATTTCAGTCTGATGAGATCCTGAACAGAGAACCCACGTAACCCACGTTCTGATACCGGTAACTGTGAAATCATAAATTTGTGTTCTTTTAAGTTACTAGGATCATGGTAATTCCTATGCAGCAATAGAAAATTGGTATATCTGGTAATATTTTTACTGCACAATGATTTTTCAATCTCTGCATACTGAATATCAACATTCAGGTTTTAAACATTATGGTCTTTATCAGCTATTCTTCTAATAACAGTTGTTTTTTCCAGTGAGGTCCATGAAAGGTATCCTACAGTAGTTATTACGCAGGGGAGGATATTCCCTTCTCTTTCCATGGCCACGTTTAATTAGCATTTCTGTCTGTGTGTGTCTGGCCCAGATGATTCTGGTGATAGAAGTCTTTTGTGTTTCTCTGACAAGAATGACATACACATTGTGGACCAAACTAAAACTGGATTTTCCCCTTTAGACAGAAACATGGGTCCAACTACAATTCTTTTGAAATGCTACTAGATGTGTAGTTAGGCATTTCAGTAACTCAGGATTTTCTTGTTCAAATAGTTTTTTATAAAGTCATGAGTAAAAATAATATAAATTTCATAAAACAGGAAATGATTTAATATTAAACTAGTTTCATATTAGAAAAAATGTGTTTTGGATTATTAAAACACTTCCTCTTTCTATCAAAAGAGAATGAGGAAATGAGACTGAAATTTTCTCTTTTGTGAAACAGACTTCTATTTGCCTGCAATTATGTGGATTACATTTTATTTGCTAGGAAAAATAAAGACAGTTGCAAACATCAATGATTTAAGAATGGACCAAAGTAAGTAATTTTATCTGATAATCCAGAACCACTTGCTGAATAATGCCGAATTTGGTTACTAAACTAAAAAGGAATGCCATTTTCCTAGCTATGTGTCTCCTTTTTGTTCCACCGCCATTCTGTTATGACCCCTTAAATTTATATTTAACAGAATTAATATCTGACACATTGAATGAATCAATTTTGTTGACTTGAGCTTTGTCCTCAAGATTTTAATGATATAATCCACTCCAAAGCTATTTCTATACTCTGTAGAGCTATGTATTTTCCCAGCTAGAAGACTCCCAAATGTGGGGTGTTTAAAATGACACCCTTACCTAGGGTAATTTGTGTGCATGCCATTGCTCTTTCTCAATGCTTGTTAAGGTGTAAATAAGTAAACATAAATATTCAGGTATGTACACACATATAAGACTCATAGAGACATAAACATGTACATAAATATACATATACACACACGTAAGATTACTGTGTGAATAAATGCACACACACATATAGATTGTCTTTAAAAGTGAATGTAAGAACACTTAGATATCCTTCAAATTACTCATGTTGGGAGAGAGGACATTCATTCCAATAATGAAAAACAGTGTGAGATAGAAAATGAAGTAGATTGAGAATAAAGGGATTTGAATTGTTGTCTCCTTTTTGTCACTAGCTTACTATATGATTTGGGGTAATTATCTAATTTATCTGGAGTTATTATCTGACTTAACTGGGTCCTGAATATCCCCAGCTATAAAATGAGAGGATTGAATAAGACCAGTATGTGTCCCTAATAGTTCTTGTGGAACATATGTTCTCCTTGAGATGGTAATAGTGTTCTGTAAGGAAGAAAAAAGTGTCCTATGATCAAATAAGTTTGGAAATGCTGAGTTAAACAAAGCAAAAAAAAGAGCTTTCTTTAGTGCAAGATAGCTTAGTGCTATCTTTAAAATGCTAATGTGCTTCAAACTTTGTAAGAGAATTTTACTATTCAGTGATTCTCCAACTCATTTTACCAACTTATTTTAACACTTTCTTCTTGCATACAATCAAATAAAATCCAGTGGGCTCAGGGTTCTCTAGAATACATTTTGGGAGAAATTGCGCCAGAAATCTTATCAGTAAAGAATAGAAGAAATGTTATACCCTAAAAATAACTATAATACAATTACTATGTTACCTAATCAGTGAATGAATTCTTGCATGTAAAATAAATGATAAATTGTGTGTATTCAGCAAATGTTTTAATGTTCTTAAATATAAAATATATCTGCCGTGATTACTCTTATTTTTTAGTATGTTTGAATATATCTCTTTACACTGAAGTAGGACCTAAGCCTTTAAAATTTCTTAGTTAAAGGCGGATTTTCTAACATCTGTGAGTTCTTCAAATAATCAATTGATCAGCTAAGTTGCATACTTTAACTCTGTGTGTGTGTATATACATATATATATATATATATATGGAAAAGCTATATACATACATATATATATATATATGTATATAGCTTTTCCGTTTAATGAGCACAATTTAACATTCTGATTTTCAGTTGTTTAATCACTGTTGATACCAAGAGAATCCTCAGCTTGAAAATTATATAGTTCTTCGAAAATGTTTCTATCTTTCACTACAGACCCAATAACCTATAAGAAATGTTAACGGATAAAGCAAAAGTGCATAAGGGAAATTCACAGTAAACAATTTTTTAAATTACTAGACTTTGCTTTTTAGAGCATGTTCCAGGTTTACAGGAAAATTGGGCAGAAAGTACAAAGTTCTTACATGCTCCCTTTCCCCCACCCCATTTCCCCTTTTGTTAACATCTCACATTGATGTGGTACATCTTTACAATATTGATACATTGTTATTAACTGAATTATGTAATTTACATTAGGGTTCACTCTTTTTGTTGTACAGTTCTATGGGTTTTGCTACTATTAAACTATTTTTACAACTCAACACAGCCATTGGAGTGATCCTTTTAAACTGTTATATAAATCACATCAGAACTCTGTTCATTACTCTTCAATGTCTTTTCATTTTTATCGGAGTAAAAATTTAAAAAGCTACTCTAGATTCGCTAACATAAATAGGATGAAATTAAAAGTATGAAAAAATATACACCTTGCAAAGACAGAAAGTAATAAAAAGAGCACTGGAACATCTCTTGAAATATACTTTAAAGAAAAAATGTCACTGATGCAATTTTAATGATAAAAGGAATATATGTATATATATAGAGAGAGAGCAATAGAGCTTCAAAATACATAAAACAAGCTCATAATTGAAAGGAGAAATAGACAATCCAATGATAACAGTTGGAAGTTTCAATATCCCACTTTCAACAAAGGATAGAACCACTAGGCAGTAGGTCAATAGGAAATAAAATATTTGAACATTATAAACTTCACAGATATTTATAGAATGCTTTACCCAACAAATGATGAATAAATATTCTTATCAAGTGTACAGGAAACATTCTCCTGGATAGACCATGTACTAGGCCATGATGTAAGTTTTAATAAATGTAAGAGAAGTGGATGTATATGAAATATATTCTGTGATGGCAAGATAAATAAATTAGAAGCCAATTATAGAAGGAAATTTGTGTAATTCACAAATTTGTGGAAATTTAATAACACACTTCTAAACATCCAATTGGCCAAAGAAGAAATCACAAAAGAAAATGAAATGTACTTTGAGATAAATAAAAATGAAAATACAAGGGCCAGCCCTGTGGCATAGTTGTCAAGTTTGGCATGTTCCGCTTCATAGCCCATGTTTGCAGGTTCACATCCCAGGCATGGACCTACACCACTCATTACCCATGCTGTGACAGCAACCCACATATAAAGTAGGGGAAGATTGGTACAGATGTCAGCTCAGGGCCAATCTTCCTCAGCAAATAATAATAATAATAATTTTTTTTTTTTTTTTTTGTGAGGAAGACCAGCCCTGAGCTAACATCCGTTGCTAATCCTCCTCTTTTTGCTGAGGAAGACTGGCCCTGGGCTAACATCCATGCCCATCTTCCTCCACTTTATATGGGACGCCGCCACCGCATGGCTGACAAGCACCGCATCGGCGGGTGCCTGGGATCCGAACCGGCGAACCCCGGGCTGCCAAGCGTGGACAAAACCGCTACGCCACCGGGCGGCCCCAAAATAATAATATTTTTAAAAATGAGAATACAATATAACAAAACTTATGGGATACAGCTAAAGCAGTGCCTAGAGGAAATTTATATCTGTACCTACCTACATTAAAAAAATATATAAAATCAATAACCTATCCTTTCATCTTTAAAAAAAAGAGAAAAAAGAGCAACTAAACTCAAAGCAAGCAGAAGGAAATAAGTAATAAATGTTAGAGAGGAAATAAAGGAAAAGAAATAGTGAATAGAAAACCAATACAGAAAAGCAGCCAAACAAAAATTCAGTTCTTTGAAATCATCAACAAAATTGGCAAATCTTTAGCTAGGCTGATGAAGAAAAAAATCAGAGAAGACTCAAATTATTAAATAAGGAATGAAAGAAGGTGAATCACTACCAATCTTACAGAAATAAAAAGGATTATAGAAAATGCTAAGAGAAAATATATATCAATAAATTAGATAGCTTAAATGAAATGGAAAATTCTTAGAAAAACATAATCAAAATTGACTCACATAGAAATAGAAAATCTCAATAGGCCTACTAAAATAAAGAGATTGAATTACCAATTTAAAAATTTCCCTGAAAGATAAGCCCAAGGCTTTATGGCTCTATTAGTAAATTTTGCCAAACATTTGAAAAGGACTACTAATCTTTCACAAGCTCTTCAAAAAGCTCAAAGACAACGGAACACTTTCCAATTCATTTTATGAAATCACTATTATGATTTTTAAAATCACAAGACAACAAAGCACAAGAAAAGGAAACTACAGATCAATACCCTTTATGAATTAAATGCAAAATTACTCAACAAAATACTAGCAAATAAAATCCAACAAATATAGAAAGGACTATAGACCATGACCAAGTGGGATTTATTCCAGTAATGCAAGGCTGATTTACCATTCAAAAATCAATCAATTCAATATACTACATTAATATAATAAAGGATAAAAGAATAAAACCATATGATTATCTAAATAGATCTAGAGAAAGATATTCTACAAATCCAACATCTTTTTATGATAATATAAGACAACAACCTAGAAATGGAAGAGAACTTCCTTAACCTGAGTGCATCTGCTAAACACCCACAGCTAACATCGTATTTAAGGATGAAAGACTGAGTGTTTTTAACATAAAATCAGGAAGAAGACACTTATATTCAACATTGTACTGAAGATTCTAGCCAGGACAATTAGGCAAGAAAAAGTAAATAAAAGGCATTCAGAATGGAAAGAAAGAAGTAAAATTATCTCTATCTGAAGATGACACAAACTTTTATATAGAAAATCCTAAAGAATCCACTAAAAGCTATTGCAACTAATAGACAAGTTTAGCAATATTTCAGGATACAAATCAATACACAAAAATGAATGGTATTTCTATGTACTAACAATGAACAATCCAAATTTTCAGTTAAGAAAGCAATTCTGTTTACAATAGCATCAAAAGAATAAAATGCTTAGAATTAATTTAGCAAAAGACGTGTAAGACTTGTACACTGAAAACTAAAAAAAAGTTGAAAGAAATTTAAGAAGCCTTAAATAAATAGAAAGACATCCATGTTGATGGATCAATATACTTAATATTGTTCAGATATCATTACTCTCCAAATTGATTTACAGATGCAATGAAATCTCTATCAAAATCCCATCTTTTTTTGTTGACAGAAATTGCCAAGCTCAAATTTTATGCCTAAAATCCATATGGACTTGAATAGACAGCCAACTTGAATATTCCACCCAGAAAAGCCAAAATAACATTGACAAAGAACAAAGATGGAGGACTCAAATTTCTTCATTTCAAAACTACCATAAATCTATAGTACTGAAGACAGTATGGTGTTGGTATAAAGATAGACTGATAGATTACTGACATACAATGGAAATTCCAGAAATTAATATTTATGGTCAATTGATGTTCAACAATTGTTCCTTGACAATTCAACTGAGGAAAGAATAGTACTTTCAACAAATGGTGCTGAGACGACTGGATATCTCTATGCAAGAGAATGACGTTTGACCCCTACCTCACATCATACACAAAAGTTAACTCAAAATTGATCATAGACTTCAAAGTAAGATCTAAAACTATAATATTGTTAGAAATGTTAGAAAAAAACATAGTAAATTTTTGTATTTTGAGTTTGGCATGATTTCTTAGATATGACACCAAAAGTATAAATGATAAAAAAAAATAAATTTCATCAAAATAGAAAAAATCACCAATAAAGTTCTGCTGCAAATGGTGTCAATGATACCACCAAGAAAATGAAAGTAAAAAGACAACAGAGTGGGAGAAATATTTACAAATCATGTATCTGATTAGGAACCTGTATCCAGAATATATAAAGAAGACTTACAACAAGTCACCCAATTAAAAGTGTGCAATAAAAAGAAATGAAGTACTGAGAATGCTACAACATGGATGCATTTTTAAACATTACACTAAGTGAAAGAATCCAGTCACAAAAGTCAACATATGATTTCATTTATACGAAATATCCAGAATAGGAAAATCCAAGGGGAAAGAATATAGATCAGATGTTCCACAGAACTGGTGGGGGTGGTGGAAGGGAGTGGCTACTAATATATATGGAGTTTCTTTTTATGGTAAAGGAAACGTTATAAAATTAGATTGGTGTGACCTTGTAGGACTTTGCAAATACACAAGACGTAAACCACATTGGATTTTATACTTTAAATTAATGAATTCTATGGTAAGTGAATTATATCTCAAAATTTAAAAAAAATGCAAGGTCTCAACCTTCAGTACCTCCTGGCCTCATCTCCTTCTACCTCATTCTTCTCGAGCCTTACTCTCTCCTACTTTTCTTGAGTGCACACCAATAAAAAGAAAAAAATACAAGCACTTCACGTTTCTGATCTGATAGTTTTTTCTTTGATATCTTCAAGGCTTGCTCCTACACCTCCTTCAAATCTTACCATCTCAAAGAGACCATCATGTACACTTTATTTTTAGTAAAAAATATTCACCACTCTCTCTTTCTCCTGTTTTATTTTTCTCCATAGTGCTTATTATCTTCTGACATACCACAGATGTCCTGCTTGTTGTTATTTTTTCTGTTGTTCCTGCTCCACTGGACTGCAAGCTTCATGAGATGCAGAGATTTTTCTCAGATTTTTTCATTTCTGTCTATTCCAAACCTGGAACAGTGTCTGACACGTAGCACTTGCTCAGTAAATATATATATTTTTAATAATGGGGAAATGAATGAATGGATCATGAGTGATCATTTTAAATAGCACAATTTAGATCACTTAAATAGCACAATAAACAGGAAGATGTCATGATGAATAAATGCTGTGGTCAGTCTTGACTGATCACATTTCTAAGTATTACATAGAGAAGTCTATCCAGAATAAAAATGCTTCCCTCTCATCATCTCCATTGGGAGCACTAGGTTTCTACAGATTGTAGCTTCCAACAGAACCGATTATCCACTAGCAGTCAGTAGACCTGCAGATACATTCTTTCCCAACAGTTTTCTTTGATTCGTGCATGTCACTCTACTTTTTAATCCTCCTACATACAGAGTTAGGATGTGGCTGACTGGTGTTGAGTTGGGCATGGAACACAGCCAAACGAGTGGACTTGGAGAGTCCTGACATCAGTACCGGCTCATGCGGGTACTAATACAACTAAGCGATGAGATTACTAGCCAGGGACCAGCAATATGGCTACCTAGTGATAAAGACATTTTTACTAAGGACGTGACAGTTAAAAATCTTCAACTTTAACTTCAACCCTAACTTTATATTTTCGTATAAAGGATATGCAGACATTTCAGGATTTTGAAACCACTATATATACTACTTCAAACAACCAAAAATTTCAGTCAACAGCTGTTATTAGATAATGAGTCTCTGTAGCTAATTATCAAGTTACGTTCAGATGGCAGACGCTGGAAGATATTCTCGTGTTGTAGGCAGAGAATTAAGAAAGGTGAATATTTTAGAATAGAGCAAGAAAATATTAAAATAACAAAGTGCTGTTATAGAACAGATGTTCTATAACATCTATAACAATAGGATGAAGCTTCAGAATAGTAATATCCGTAAATGTTTAATACACTCCATTTAGAATAATGATACATGCAGTAACAATTCTGTCTATGGGGCATTCAGTGCAACATGGTATCTTTCCTAATGGTCAATGTAGCCTTGAACTTAATATAAATTAGTTGAAGTGACCCACTCAGGGCTTTTTGGTGCACAGATACAGACTTGGCTTTATTTATTCCCTTTAACTACACACTTTTGTTGTGCTTCAATGTGTACCGTTTGTAGTAGAACTCTAAAAATATGTCTTAAAGAAGGACAGAATATAATGTAGTAGAAAAATATATACATAACCATAATCCAGGACAGACTATGTCAAATGCCTTAAGAAACAAAGTGCTCTGGTTTCACAAAGAAAATATTGAGAGTAATTGATTCCACCATTGGAAATATAGTGTGCCTCTGGGCCTCACATAATAAAAACAAACTTTTACTGAGAATGACATATGTTTATAGGCTTGTAATGTTATAGTTATTACCAATGATAAGTTGTGGTTATAAAATTGCAGTAACATTTTGAGAATGAATTTTAATGCTATGATTTTTTAAATAAAAAACAAGAATAACTCCATTAATCATTGAAAATTGAACTAATATTATTAATAAATTCTACTGCTTCAAGTTTAGAAGAAATTGAAGAAAATACAATTTTGCAGTAGTTCTATTGGGAATACATGTTACTGGTATAACAAAAATACAAGTAAAAAATAATGATCCTTAAAAACATTAAGAAAATACTGGTTTCTATCCACCATTGTTGTTTCTCTCACCTGAAGAAACTGCTTTATTTAAAGAGTTTTGGCTGAGTTTCTTAAACTGTTTTCTCTGAAAAACTTGAGTAACAACTTTGCTGTCCCTAAGGGGATTAGCAGAGACCAACTTGTAAGGGCATTACAGTCAGGCGTCACTTAATGATGGGGATACCTTTTGGGAAATGCATTGTTAGGTGATTTCATCGTTGTGAGAACATCATAGAGTGTACTTACACAAACCTAGATGGTATAGCCTGCTACACACTGAGGTCATATGGTACTAATCTTATGGGACCACTGTCGTATATGTGGCCCGTCGTCATACAAAACATCCTTATGTGGTGCATGACTATACTGGGATTGTAACTATGGGACACTGAGGGACACCAGGACTCTTCTAGAAGGCATTGACAACCTGATCCATTGAAAATGCTTGTCCATGTCCATTCTGGAACTATTGCTACCATTATAGACTGACCTTCGAACTGTTTGACATCTTTAAGGAACTGAAAACAAGTAGAGCCTTATAACTGATAAGTATAGATAAGGGCTCCTCAGGGCTTCCAGCCTTTCACCCTAGGAAGAGAACCAGACAAGAAGCAATGTCCGTGTTAAACCAACCTGATGCACAGGAGAAGTTTATAGAGGATGAGACGTTGTTATTTGAAGATTCTAAAAGCCTCATTATCTAATCAGGCAAAAAGAAGGCTTGTAATAAAGATATAATCTCTAGGATGATCTCTAGCATCTACAAGTATTGTTTCTTTTTCTCCCACATTTCCAATGAGGTTGTAAGATTTTTTTTTTTTTTTTTTGCTAATTTGCTTAATTGAGTATAGAGGTCCCTATATCTGAATATGGGCCTGTGTCTACTTTAGACAGCTTCGGTAGTAAACTGACCTTCAGATTACCATAATATTTCACTTGCAAAGTATTTGTGTGAACATAACTATGTAACATGCATCATGTTATTATATAGAAAATTTATTTATAATTCACAACTCAAGTATTCTATCAGATACTTTTAACAACTGTAATATGAAAAGCAACCAACATATGGAAATTATTGCAAAATTAACGTTGTTCTAAATCCACAATGATTTTTGTCTCACTGAAACTAGTTCTTCAGTGGAAGTGTTTAGATATTGATGTCGATGTTCATACTCATGATATCTTATTTTTAAAATGTTATATAAATTTATGTTAGTAAATGATGAGTCTTGAACCTGGGCCTTATTTAAAGTGTATATTCAATTGATAAATATTTTTTAATGCCTCTCCATTTTTAGATCCTAAGGTTACAAAGTTGAAAAATATTTGTTCCTTCTTTCAGTTTATAGCTAGAAGGAGAAGGCAAAGGTATACATGCGTAACTGGCAATTTAATATAATAAATGCAATAATAGATGCAAATATAGGGAGATTTTGGACCAGAGAAGAGAGAACAACTCTGACTTTTGCAGAAAGAGAAGATTTTTTTGAGTTAGACTAGCAATTACTTTGGGCCCTGAAAACTAAGTAGGACTTCCCACCAAAGGAAAGGTTTGTAAGAAATGACCACAGCGTTTGCTGAAAATGTGGAGGCACAAGAATGACCATGGCATATAATCTTTACTAATATTATTTTTTTGGACACTTGATGGACATATTGAAGACTAAATTTTATAACAAAATATAAGTTTTAGACATCATTCTGTATTTCTTAGCAAATATAAATGTTTAACCTTTTGGTTCAAGTGTAGTTTCTAAAAATAGTGCTATATGTGTCATGTTATTAAGATTTTAACTCTTACAACTATTGTGTCCATTCAAAATGTGACTGTTCAAAGAACTTTGCAATTAGATGATGTGCTGAAATTATATTTCTATTAAGTCATTATTTTGAACTTTATAAATGGTCCAAGAATATAATATAATAAATATCGGGGAGGTATTCTGAAGATACTGAAGATATCATAGAATTTGAGAAAAAAAATCGTATATCAGCAAAGATGGTAGTTAAAGAGAGGCAGAAAGAATTTAAATTCTATAGAATTTTAAAGAATTATTTTACTTGAAAAGTTAGTAATTTTAATAATATTTTCATAATACACATCTTTCTAGACAAGTTTTAATAAAAAGATGCATTAGATATGTAATTAAATATCTGCCTTCTTAAAAGTTAGATTTTACAGACTTTATGAATACATAAAAATATATTCAAACATAATCTTAAATCATGACAGCAAATTATATTTGATTGGAAATTGGTGGCTTCAAAATTAATATATATTTTTTATTATATAATCGTAAATCTCTGTCAATATTAGCTCATATGTGTTAGTTTGCTAATGTCCATTAGCCAAGACACTTAGCATAACGTCTTCAATGTTTATCCATGGTTTAGCATGTCAGAATTTCATTTCTTTTAAGGAATAATATTTCATTGTATGTACCATATTTGTTTATCCATTTGCTCATTGATGGACGTTTGTGTTTATCCCACCTTTTGGCCACGGTGAATTATATTGCAATGAACATTGGTGCACAAACATGTGTTTGAGTCCCTGCTTTAAATTCGTTTGTTTTTACTTAGAGGTGAATTTGCTGGGTCACATCATAATTCTATGTTCAACTTTTTGAGATGCTGCCGAATTCTTTTCCCAATGACTGCACCATTTTACATTCCCACTAGCAAAATATGAGCTTTCTATTTTCTCCATATCCTTGCAAACTTTTATTATTTTCCATCCGTTTTATTATAGCAGTCTTACTAGGTGTGGTGTGTTGCCTATTGTGGTTTTGATTTGCAGTTCCCTGATAGCTAATAATGTTGAACATTTTTTCATGTCTTTATTGGTCATTTTATATGTTCTTTGGAGAAATGTCACAGTGATATTAGTCTGTAGATTTATTTTGGTAAAGTTTTTAATTAGATTTTTTAAAAATAAATGTTATAGTAATTCATAAATAATAATTGGTAGTTTTCCTTCTTTTTTATGCTTTAATAACATTAGGTTATCTGCTTTTTCAATTTATCAGACTAAACTCATGACCACATATATTTTTGACAACTTACTCTACTTGCTCTATAAGTATTGTCTATTAAACTTCCTGTTAGTTGTTGCCTGAACTTTGTTAAATTACATTTTCTAAGAAATACATTATTCATACAGATTTTTATATTTATTTGCATAGTGGAGATGTCAGAAACATAAGGTAGTCATCGCTGAAAATACTTTCTTTTCTATATTTGAATTTGGAGTTATATAAATATTTTACATAATTAAAAAACAAAATTAAATTAAATTTTGTAAAAGCCCTAAGAATTGAGAGTAAAATAGAATGAAAGACTCTTACTTTATATTGAATTGTTGACATAGTAATTTTGAAAAGAACTATTCCCAGAGATTTAAAGTATACCAATTGTACCTAAATCTTTGTGGGATATATGTTAAAAATAAAGAAATTGCAAGAATGAAGAAACCCCTATACTTAATGATCATATTGTTTTTAAGACTGTTGATATTGTTATTATGAGGCTGTTGTGTATATATTTGGGGAGAAAGCTAATGATTGATTAAGTCAGAGTTATTGAAAGCAGAATTTTCAGCATTTTTGAAAGGAGATATAGATTCAGGATCAATGAAGTTAAGTAAACACCTTGTATAGCCCTACTTTTGTATTGTAAGTCTTGGTATAAACTCATGAGATATTTAGTCTTTAACAATATTTCATGGATCTTTCCAAAAAAGACCTAGAAACAATGTTGACTCTGATAACATTGTGTGCTCAGAATAAGGTCTCAAAAGACTAGTTTCCAATGAAAAGAACCAGGGCTGCTTGAATAAATTGTTAATTCCAGGCATGGGGTAGGAAATAAACAAGATGAGATTGGAATAGAATGTTATATCAAAAAACTATGAAACTGTAAAAACTAATAGACTCATATCAGAAGCATTCAGGAGCCAGTTGTCCAGAGATTAAGCAATTTAAACATATATACTTATATATAAAATACATGATTGTTTACAAATAAATATGTATACTCACATACATATCTACATATATGTGCTATATGTATACATATATATCTATATACTTAAAATTATTGGAAGACATAAAATGTTTATATCCATGATTAAATAATGACACTCTAAAAGGGAGAAAAATAAAAGCAATGAAACTTCATTTGGAAGATTCTAGGGAAATTAGACAATTTTGAAACTATTAACAAAAAGGATAAAATATTTTCATGTCTTTTCTATCCCACTGACTCTTAAGATTAAAAAGTTAGCTCATAAGGAAAAGTTTCCTTTCATTAAAGTGATGGATGTAGCACATGTAGGGGAGAAAGAGCATTGTCTACCCACTCTGGGTCCTTTTTGGCTGGGCTACAAATTAAACTGACATGAGGCCAAATAGCAGGAGAAAATCAAACAAAGCTTTATAACATGTATACATGGGAGAGACTCGGGGAAACTGAGTATCTCACCAGAATGGCAGAGGTTCTCCTCTTGTATAGACAAATGAGGATTTTGGGGGGAGTTGGGAGTGTCAGCCATGAGGGATTACAAGAAAAGCAGAGTAAATAAGAGTATGCAGATTTAAGTTTTTCCTTCTGCACGAACAAGATGCCTACTGATAAAGTCATTCCCTTTCTTCCTGGTAGAGAGAAGGCGATACCTTTACAAATGGAGATGTAAATCTCTGGTAAACAGAACTTTAAGAATGGGCCCAGCAAAGGCCCTCCCAGTCTATAGATACCCAGGGTTATCCATGGTGACAGCCTGTCCCGGGGACAGGCCTTGCATCCCAAATCCCTTCAGACAGTTAGTGGGGGTGGGGAAGGTCAAAGCCTCCTTCTGTGCCTGAGGTGGCCAGTTCTGGTCCCCACATATATAAATGAAGAAGAAATAGTAGAACTAGAACATTGTCATATTGTCATATTGAATTCCTAATGATGTAGTGTGCCTGGGCAGTATTATAAATATATGGCAACAGTGTGAAGAGAGAGAGACACGCAGACATTATGGACCTACTAACAGAAGTACACAACATAACATAACTGTGAAACATGAAACAAGACAGAGTCATTTATGCCTAAGGGCTTTGAAATGCAGCCAGGAAGCCAGTAAGGAAATGGATCTTATGCACATCCTCTTTGGTGGAATATGAACTTTTTAACTGAGTGAAGACACAAAAATTCACAGACCACAGCAGGAGACCTACAACTCATCATTGTGACAGACTTTTTCCTCCCTTTAGCTATAGTCTTAGCAGTCATTTATGTTTAGCCAGGATTAGCTTTCTGCCTCCAACTTCAATGAGCATTGTTTGTAATGCAAACATGCAAACATCCCTCTTTGGCCTGTAAAACCACTGCCTCTTACTCCCTAGTGGGACACTATTTGGGGAGCTGCCTGAATCTGTGTACCCAAATTGCAATCATTTGATCACAAAATAAATGCCTCTCTGCCTCTCATTTTGGCTCTTTGTATTTAGGTTAACATAACATAATTAAGAATCTCACCCAAAGAGGAAAATGTAACTTAAATCTGGTCAAGCTTTTAGATCTAATTACCAATTTACAAGAAATACAGCAGATAAACAGGTTCAATCACATTAAGAGGGAGCAATCAGCAAAATCCATGTAATAGGAAACTATCAGAGAATAATTTATTTTCTTCAACAAATACAAAGAAAGAAGAGGGAATTCATAAAAATTTTAAAATAAGAAGAAAAAGGAGACAGAATATCAATGAATCTGAAAGACTAAAAATTAGACAAAATTCCCCTGAGAATGATCAAATATTAAAGAAAGAAGGCACAGATAAATAATGTTATGTATGAAAAAGGCATATAACTTTTCCTAGAGAAGCAAAAATGTTAAATGCAAATGCCATATAAAAAATTAATACAAAAATTCTGAATCCTAGACAAATTTATATACCTAAGCATATGAGCTTAAAAGGAAATAGACGATGAAAAATTCACTTGTCTACATTTTCCCAGCACAACATATTTTTAGTTTTAAGTCACTGCAATTTGATAGATAAAAAATAGCATTTCATCTTAACAAATATTTCTCTTGCTACAGAAGAGAGAGAATATCTTCATATATATGCATCATCCTCTTTTATTTAATCTTTTATGAATTGCCTGTTTATATACTTTGCCAAGTTTTATTTGTAATAGCTGTTTATGGATTAAGGCTGTTAACATTTATTGTAGGTATTGCTAATATTTTGTTGCAATCTCTCATTTGCCTTATTAGAGGACTCACAAATTTAGTAACACTATACTTATTTGTTCAAAGAAAAATTTACTCTATTTCTTGATAATTTATCTGCTTCCCTTGGAGCTAACACAAGGCAGTATTAAAAACTCCGAACTAAATGTTAATGTTAATCAGTTCACTTAGCAAAATGCATCATTTAAATGTTCTCTTTAGTGAAAGAGTCGGTGTCTTCATGGTTTAAGTTTCCACTGTTGGGCTGAGGTTAACAGACGTATATAAGACACAACAGGATTATATTTGAGAACTTGCGAGGGAAAATGTAAATCAATTCCTATTTTTTCTTTGCTGGTGTCGGTCCCTCAGGCTACTTATAGGGTAATTCTGGTAGTAATATGGTGGTGAGGTGGGATGAAGAGGGATGTGACTTTTCAGAAGGAGGAAGAAATCTGTTGCCCTCCCTTAAATTGTGAAACCCTCTGTGTCTGATATGAAGGCTGGCTTGGGAGGCTCAGTCAATGGTCTTACCCAGAGGGAGAGGGAGGAGAATTGGGTATCGATTGACTGATTCTAATTCCTTTTGAGTGTGCAACAGCATATTAATCAGCCTTTTTAAATTTTTAAGTGCTTGGTGAATAGACTTCTAGGTAAATCAGAGGTGCAGATGGACTATGGTAAAATGAAATACACATCTAAAATTACCCAGGCTAACTTAGAAACCATTGTGCCATAGCAACAAATACAGAGTGACAGCCAAATGGGCCAGCGTTTGTGAGTAACTATTTTTTGCAACTCTTTTCAGGAAACTATGAAGGATATCAACTAATGTAACTAGTTAATATTACCAATAATATTCACATAAACTTACAAAATCAATTTACAATAACACTGTTTTTAATGTTTATGGTATGTGTTGCAAATACTGTGAAGATCAATGTTAATATGTAAGATATTCATCTCTATTACAAATAATTGAAATCATGACATACTTTTTATTTAGAATCTAGAACCCACGTAAGACTACCCCAAACTTTCCCCTCCTACTCACTTCCCTAAGAAATATGTTTTTTTGCTTTTGTTTTTTTCCTGAGGAACAATAACCCTGAGCTAACATCTGTTGCCAATCTTCCTCCTTTTTGGCTTGAGGAAGATTAGCCGTGAGCTAACATTGGTGCCAATCTTCCTCTATTTTATAGGTGGGTCACTGCCACAGCATGGCTAAGAAGTGGTGTAGGTCCGTGCCCAGGATCTGAACCTGCAAACCCAGGCCACTTGAAGTGGAGCACGCTGAACTTAACCACTAGGTATTATTTTGTTTAACAATACTTGGATCCCTATGTATCTAATTAACCCTTTGAGATTGACATAAGATTATTTGAAACTAGTGGAGTATGAAAAGGATGGATGTATGGATTTAGATGTATATGTTTTGTGTGTGATATGCATGTGCATATGTGCATGTGTGTATAATAGCATACATGCTTTTTGTGTGTGTGTTTGTACATGTGTCTGATTGTGTATGTTAATTAAAATCCAGTATCAACTTGACTGCCTTCAGTGTGCATTGAAAGCAACGGAAGCATCTGCTTGCCATAATCTCTGCTCAAGAGAACCTGAGGCCAAGTTAACAGTTGCTAAGACCAGGATGTATCACAGTTACATGCAAAGATTAATTCTCATATGATACTTAAACTGCAATGGGCTGATACTCTGTCTTTCCGCTGCTGCACATGGATAACGTTTTTTCAACACAAAATTCTTAGCATAAGAAAATAATGTCCCAAAAGTCACTTGATTATCACTAGAAAATAATAAGAAAGCATTTTTTGTTGCTAAAGCATATTAATACTAATTTAGTTAATTGACATTTTCATGCTTAACTAAAGTTTTTAAAAAATTATTGTTCTGAGACTAAATTGTTAATATCACAGACTACTTGCAGAGTTTTATTTTTACTGGTGTGTCTTGTTATATTATGAGAAAAAATACCATAAAGAAAATCTGTCATATAGAAATTATGTTCACTCTGTCAAGATTTTTCTATTTTAACATCTTTAGATTTGTCTAGTTTTCCTATTACAAAAATAATCGAATTCACCTGTAGTTCAACCAAAATTTTTCCAATACAAATTTAAGTCTTTACTTCTACTTACACAGGCATAATATTTTCCTAATATTGTTTTTAGAAAAGTAGTCAGATAAATCCTGCCATCCATCTGATGATAGTGACAGACGACAGGGCTCAAAATGAGCTGCCAATAATTTAATGTGTGAATTTATCCCAATTTTGGCAAATATTCTTAAACCATTAAAAGATAGAAGTATATGTTGTTTCATTGCATAATTATTGGTAACTTTTTTTCAGTATAGGGAAAAATGCAAACTTTGAATATCAACTAAAATCTACTGTCCCTAAAACACATTAGAATACACATTATAATACTTTTAAAGTTATCTTAGGGGCATTTTAAAAATTCTAAACTCATATTTAATGTATTGGGAAAGTCTAATGAGTTTATGCAAGCTTTATGTAAGAGGGGAGGGACAAGATTGGAAGAAAGCTGTAAGTGTTCAACACCAGAGATCTTGTTGAGTGTTTGGGAGTTGGTGCCTCTGTCAGGATGGTTAAGGCAGTGTAGGTTTATGTTCACATAGTGAAAGAGACTTTGAACATATGTTCGTGCACAGCTGTGGGAAACTGGTAGCTTTTACCCTTAAAAAACATTTGCCTAAGTTCCATATAAATTGCAAATGCACCATATTGCTTTCTGCTCTATATGAAAAGCAAGAAAGTCCCAATGCAAGATTTGCTCTATCGGCAGCTCTGATAAAATGCTTCTTGCAGCAGTGAAAAGCAGTCACTAAAAGTGTTATCCACAATGTAAATCAGACAGAAACTTGTAGCAAAATTCTACCATTGCAATGTGTGTGCATGCATGTTACACTATCAGCTTAAGTAATGAATAGCAGCCATTCAAGGGAAGAATGTGGTTCTTCAGACCTGGCTAAAGCTGAGTCTAGGCTCCCCGTTGGTGCTTAGGGAATAAAGGGTGAAGACAGCCTTGCAGTCCTAGAAGGAAGATGTCAACAAAGTATTAATAGTATTTCATTATTAATAGCTAGTATTTCTCTGCATTTCATTATTAATAGCTTTGAAACTACTCTTTATATCCTTTACTAATATGTATATGATGGATTAGATCTACTATGGAATGTCTTTCAAACAGAATCTAAATAAGATGAGCAATTCTCACAAAAGAAATATTTGTGTCTCTGAGCTATCATAGTACATCATGAAAATCCTACATGAAATCACATTGCACAATGTCTTCAGATTATTTATTTGATTCTATGGCTTGAGATGTCTCAGTTAAGAAGGAGATATTATGTACGAAACTTCCATTCCACATGTGAGTTTTTCACTTGTCTATTTATGAGGTGGATCACTTCAGTTCAAACATTTATTGAACGTCTACTATGTGCCCAGGACCATGTGGCAGTTAGGAATACAGTTGCAATTATAAAGTCCTGACCTCTAGGAAATTACTTTCTAGTGGAACCAATGGTGGATTTCAACACAATGTGTCAAATGTAGTGGGTGCTATAGGATCACAGGGGAGAGAAACATTTGATAATGTATCTCTGTGGGAGGAGGTTTGAGAGAAGAGTGGAGGCTGAGGAGGTATCAAAGAATGTTTGTAGATGATGTTTTGCTTACCTTGAGTTTCATTGGATAAATAGGAGAAAGCCAGATAGTGTTGTGGGTAGGCGTCATGATTGAATGCTAGTGAAATGCCACAATCTTTTGTAGACCATCCTCTCATGCCTTTTAATGTCATCTAAATGACACTGATAAAAACGTCCATTTTGGTGGGACTACATCAGACCAAAAACTTCTTCAAGGCAAAGGAAACCATGAATAAAATGAAAAGATGATTCACCAACTGGGAGAAAATATTTGCAAATCATATATCCAACAAGGGCTTATTTTCCAAAATATATAAAGAACACATACAACTCGACAACAAAAAGCAAACAACCTGATCAAAAAATGGGCAGAGGATATGAACAGGCATTTTTCCAAAGAAGACATACAGATGGCCAACAAGCATGTGAAAAGCTCTTCAACTAATTATTAGGAAAATGCAAATCAAAACCACAACGAGATATCACCCCATGACCATCAGAATGGCTATAATTAACAAGACAAGAAATAACAAATGTTGGAGAGCACGTGGAGAAAAGGGAACCCTCATACACTGCTGGTGGGAGTGCAAATTGGAGCATCCACTATGGAAATTTAATACCTCAAAAAATTAAAAATAGAAATACTATATGATCCAGCTATCCCACTACTGAGTGTTTATCCAAAGAACATGAAATCAACAATACAAAGAGATTTATGCATCTCTGTGTTCATCACAGTTTTATTCACAGCCAAGACATGAAGGCAACCCAAGTGCTCATCAACTGATGAATGGATAGAGAAGATGTGGTGTATATATACAATGGAATACTACCTAGCTATAAAAAAAAGACAATCAAGCCATTTGCAAAAACAAGGATGAACCTTAAGGGTACTGTGCTAAGCAAAATAAGTCAGACAGAGAAAGGCAAACACCATGTGAGTTCATTCACATGTGGAAGGTAAACAAACACATGGACAAAGAAAACAGATTAGTGGTTACAAGATGGGAAGGGGGTGGGGGGAGGGTGAAAGGGGTAAGGGGGCACATATGTATGGTGACGGATAAAAGTAGACTATTGGTGGTGAGCATGATGAACAGTCTATTTAGAAACTGATGTATAATAATGTACACCTGAAATTTATACAATGTTATAAGCCAATATGACCTCAATAAAATAATTTTTTAAAGTCCATTTTTACATATTTGTGATTCAATTCTACTCCTACTATTACCACTATGCTGTAGACATTGCGTTTATTTTGAAGAGTGTTGATACATTTTCTCTGCAATCTGACAGCTTCTTAAAAAAAATGAATTGAAAATGTGGGTTATTTAGTTTGTCACATTATCTCTTAATGACATTGACAAACTATCTCTTAATGAATTTACGTGTAATTTTCAAAAGGAAAGCATTGTATATCTATTGTGTTTTAATTTAAGTGTAAATCATTGAGGCAAGACATAATACTATTAAATAATTAAATCTTAAAAATATATTTGAATAGACATTTGAAAAGAAAAATATTTAAGTGGAAAACAGGATACATTAAAAAAACAGCATGCTTAAAAATAAAATTTAGTAATATTTAAATTATCAATAACATATGTATATTATCAACATTATGTTATTAATGTTGATGCCATTTATATGGATCATAAACATGTGAAGAAATGTGATATTTCTTGTAAAATATTCACATAATTCCTCACTGTAATTACTGGATTTGATATTTTGGATTAAATGTACATTTAACATCAAATGATGCAATTAAGTAATTGACACAATAGAGTTGCCTTAAAGAAATTACATCATATTGGGAATTAGAAGGAAAGAGATGGACCATTTTTAGTTATATATGTAGATTTTTAAATACAGATTTTAATTCACAATAGTTGAAGCATATTTGATTAGCCTACACACAATTGTTCGATGATATGTAGAGGGTGCTATTTATTTTTAGTGAATGAAAGACAATAAAAAATAAAGAAAACACTCATTTTGTTTTAATTTATCCGTAATATTTCCCTGAGACGCTTGGAAATACATGTCTTCTTTAATCCGTATCTTCTCTAATCTCTTTCAGCAATGTTTTGTAGTTTTCATTGTATAAGACTTTCACCTCCTTGGTTAAGTATTTTATTCTTTTTGATGCCATTGTAAATGACATTGTATTTGTAATTTCCTTTTCAGGTTGTTCACTTTCCCATGCAAGTATGTACGTAAATAACATTCTCTGAATTCTGTTTCTTTCATTTATATGTAGCAGGAAAGATCTTCCAATTACATAATTTTTTAAATTGTGGTAAAATACATGTAACATAAAATTTGCTATCAACTATTTTTAAGCATACAGTTCATTTTTGTTAAATACACTCACAGTGTTCAACTGTCACCACCATCTATCTCCATAACTCTTTTCATCTTGCAAAACAGAAACTCTATACACATTAAACAATAGCTCGCCATTTCTACCCTCCCCTTAGCCCCTGACAACCACTATTCTACTTTCTGTCTCTATGATTTTTGACTATACTGAGTATCTCACATAAGTAGAATCATACAGTATTTGTCTTTTTGTGACTGGTTTATTTCACTTAGCATTATGTCCTTAAGCTTCATTCATGTTGTAGCTTATTGCAGAACTTCCTTCCTTTTTAGGGCTAAATAATATTCCATTGTATGTGTATACCACATTTTGCTTGTCCATTCATCTGTCAATGGATACTTGGGTTGCTTCCATGCTTCAGTTAGTGAGAATAATGCTGCTATGAACATGGGTGTACAAATATCTCTTTGAGACCCTGTTTTCAATTCTTTGGGGCATATGCCCAGAAGTGGTTTTGCTGGATTATATGGTAATTGTATTTTTAGTTTTTGAAGGAACTTCCATACTGTTTTTACAGCTGTACCATTTTACATTGCCTCCAACAGTGCACAGTGTTCCAATTTCTCCACATCCTCACCAATGCTTGTTGTTTTCTAGGTTTTGATAGTAACTATCCTAATGATTGTGAAGTGGTATCTCATTGCGTTTTTGATTTGCATTTCCCTACTGAATAGTGATGTTGAGCATCTTTCCATGTGTTTATTGGCCATTTGTCTATCTTCTTTGGAGAAATGTCTTTTCAAGTCCTTTGCTCATTTTCAATCAGACTGTTTTTTTTTGTTGTTGAATTTGGGGAGATCTATATATATTTCGGATATTGATCCCTTATTAATCATAGATACATGATTTGTAAATATTTTCTCCCATCCTGTGGATTGATTTTTTACTCTGTGTGTAGTCTATTGATTCACAAATATTTTAATTTTCAGGAAGTCTGTTGGTTTATTTTTTCTTTTGTTACCTATACCTTTGGTGTCATATCCAAGAAATCATTGCCAAGTCCATAGTTGTGAAGATTTTGCCCTACGTTTTCTTCTAAGAGTTTTATTGCTTTAGGTTTTACTAACATTTAGGACTTATTAGGATCCATTTTGAGTTAATTTTTGTTACATAAGAGTCCCACTTCATTCTTTTGCATATGAATATCCAGTTTTCCCAGCATCATTCGTTCAAAAGACTGTCCTTTCCCCATTGAATGGTCTTGGTTTTGAATTCTTCTAGTGAATTTTTTGTTTCATTTATTGTACTTTTCAGCTCCAGAATTTCTTTTTTTTTTTTTTTAATTTTCTACCTCTTTATTGATATTCCCAGTTTGTTCAGATATCATTTTCTTGACTGTGCATTTCTTTCAACAGTTCTTTGAGCATTTTTAAGATGGTTGTTTTAAAATTTTTGTCTAGTAGATCTGCCATTTAGTTCTTTTTCAGGGACAGTCTATGTTAATTTATTTATTTCATTTGAATGGGTTGTATTATTTTGTTTCTTTATATGGCTTATGATTTTTTTTCTTGTTGAAATCTGGACATTTGAATATAATAATGTAGTTACCCTGGAAATCAAATTCTTCCCCTTCCCCAGGATTTTCTATTTTTTGTTATTGCTTTTGCTTTTTCGATTGTTGCAGGCTGTCTCTGCACTGAGGGTTAGTCTGGGGTGTAAATTTAAGGTCTCCTCCGGTCTTTTCTGAGCCTTTCCCTGGGCATGCACAGTCACTTTCTAATTTTCCCCATATATGCAGTTGTTTTTGAATGTCCTTTATTTTTTACTGTGTGGCTCCCAAAATGGGAAAAAGAGAAAATAAAGCAGGTAGAGGGGAGAAAGGCATCAGCCTGTTAAATCTCCTGGAAGTCACCAGCTGGAGGGAGAGGGGCTTGCAACATGGAGGAGGTGCAACAACAATGGCTGCCAGCCTCTTTGTCTGCACCTCTGTGATCTGAAGCAGGAATTAGCTATCAGAGCACAGATCCCCAATATTTGGGTGACAGGGTTCTTTATGTCCACTCTGGCTAGTGCAAGCTGTGTGCAAGCTACTCCAGGAAGCTGTGCATGGCTGCCTGCCATGAGGCTGGGGTTGGGTAATGTGTAGCTGCTGCTGTGCTAAGTGCTGAAATTGACCAAAATTAACCACAGTGTACTGTCAGAGTCTTCCCCTGCAAGTTGCAAGCCTTCAATAGACTCCAGAGTTCCAAAATAGTTATATCAGACAGAATTTTCCAGTGCAATTGTTGTCTATGTGGGGAGATAGATTCCTGCTTCTTCCTACTCTGCCATCTTCCCAGAATCATCTCTTTCTTCCAATTACTTTTGAATTTTAATTAGAAACTTATTGAAAACCTAGCATGTTCCTGATACTGTGCTAGGTGCAAGGAATTAAAAGTTGATTAAGGCCAATCCTTGCTCTCAAATAGCTCAGGGTATAGCGTGTACATATGTGTGGCAAGAGGATGGGTACCATATCATTTATCCACTAAGAATAGTATAATATGATGAGTACCAGAGTGAATTTAAGACAGACACAATGTTATAACCATTTAGGAAAGGTGGGAGTAATCTGCAGGTAAGAGTAACATGGTGTACACCAATGAAGATGTCTGGGTTGAACCTTCATCCACCAAACACACACTGAATATTCAAAATATTACAGACACTGTGCTAGGTGCTAGATTTACATGGTCTCATAAGACATGAACTCAACCCATCTGGAGGCTGCTACAGTCTAGTAAGCACCCAGAAGGGTAAACTTCTGCACCCTATTCCACTTGTGATCACAAATTCCAATTCTGACACCATCTAATGATTCTGACACCCCATTCTAATGTGTGTGGGGAGATTTTTCCTACATCACCAAGCAATTTTGCAATACTAACTGGGTGTCCTACAATTTAACTCAATTTTGACACTATTTACCTGGAGATAGAGTCAGATCCCACAGATTAAGGACACAGTCCTACAAGACTGACACCCCTCACTTCAGACATCAATCGCAAGCTCAGGTTGTCACCTGTGCTTCTGACCCATTGGCTATGGACCGGAGGTTCCAATCACCCACTCCTTGGGTTTGATTAATTTGCTAGAGCAGCTCACAGAACTCAGAGAAACATTTTACTTACTAGATTATCAATTTATTATAAAAGGATATAACTCGGGAACATCCAGATGGAAGAGATGGATAGGGCAAGATATGGGGAAAGGGCACAGAGCTTCCATGCCCTCCCTGGGTGCACCACTCTCCCAGCTCCTCCATATGTTCACCAACCTGGATGCTCTCTGGACTCTGTCCTTTGGGTTTTCATGGAGGCTTCATTACACTGGCATGATTGATGAAATAATTGGCCACTGGCACTTGATTCAACCTCTACAATCTCCAGCCCCTCTCCCCTCCCCAGGAGTGGGGATAGGAGGGGTGGAGGTGGGACTGAAATTTCCAACCCTCTAATCACATCATTGGTTCTCTTAGCAACCAGCCCCATCCTTTGGTTACCTAGGGGCTTTCTAAAAATCACCTCTTTAATATAACAAAAGACACTTTCATAGATCTCATCATTTAGGGAATTTCAAGGGTTTTAGGACCTCTGTGCTAGAAACAGGGACTAACACCAAATATATATTTCTTATTATAAGTCACAACATCACAATGGGTAAGTAGAATTTCATCAAGATTGAGACCAATAAAAGGGAAGAAATGCATGCCAGGTGAAGAATCTTGCTAGGGGAGGAGCATGAAGGCACCGGGGTGCTCACACGTCTGTTATTTATTAACTGCCCTGTGTTGGTGATGCTGAGGGCTGCAAAGCATGGAACCTTATCATTTCACACCTTTGCCTTAGGATAAAATTTTCTAACTTAGGAAATAGTGGCTGTACATGCATTTCTATTTCATTCTGCAGGAAAGAGCACTGCTTTTAAGCCTCTGTAAAGGCCTTTTAAATTTTTCTGAATGAACTGAGATCATTTGAACTAAATTAAAGATGCCCATTTTGTGTTCAATGAAAAGCCAAATAGCCTAAAAGTTGTTTTTTCTTTTTGTATTTGCTTTTGCTTCTCTCAACCTCTTCCCCATTTTCCCTACTCCAAATCTGCAATTATCTGGTGGCCTTTCTTTCTGTCATAGTTTTTCTGAGCAACTGAAAGAGAGATTCACAAAATAATCTTGTGCACTAACAATTCTGGAATTAGATTGAAGTAAATGGGAAATTAATAATTTAGAAAAATACACTTAAAGAATTAAAATTACTGGGGCCGGCCTGGTGGCGTAGCGGTTAAATTTGCGCGCTCCGCTTCGGCGGCCCAGGGTTCGCAGGTTCGGATCCTGGGTGCAGACAGACGCAACGCTTGTCAAGCCATGCTGTGGTGACATCCCATGTAAAGTAGAGGAAGATGGGCACAGATGTTAGCCCAAGGCCAGTCTTCCTCAGATAGAAAAAAAAAAAAGAATTAAAATTACTCATCCTTGAACCATCAGAGAATTCTTCTATGACTACCAGAAAAATTCTGAACTCTTTACATAGTTTTTGGCATGTATATTTTAAAACTAATTTGCATCAGCAAAAGCTAGGGATTTTACAGGTGACCGATAGCTGTGAAAATGAGATTTCTCTCCTGAACTTGGTTTAATTAAAATGCTGTAAGTAAGGGAACATTTTAATGTGGCAATCTCCATGTTTGGTTAGTGCTGGCTTTCTAGAAACGTGGCTTTAGTTTGCATATCAAAGAGCTCTGGCGCACAGGTTCTGCACTGTTTATATCCTGGCTGTTTAACGCACATAATTATAAATAAATTATTAAATTGAGATCATCCTCTGATCTTAAATAATTTCAAAAGTGGTAGCTTACTTAAATTTCCTAAAATGTGAAAATAAAAAGAAAACAAATACGTCTATAACACTACAAGCTTCAATTTCCCTGTGTTTTGTTTTTAATTGCTATGACTAGAGTGATCAGAGGGATCATTTCTATAATTCTATAAAATATCCATTCACAGTATTGTTTAAAAAAGCAAGCAATATATATCACATACTTTGTGTCTAGGACTGTTCAAACGCTTCAAAATATTAGCTTTTGGACCCACAGAATAAACCTAAGTGGTAGATATTTTAATTGTTCCTATTTTAAAAATAAGAAAAATGAGACACTTACAAGTTGTATAACTTCTCTATGGACATGGCTAATCTAGGTGAGCCAAGATGTGAATCCAGACAGGCTGGCTCCAGAGCCTCTGCTCTCATTGCTTTATTCTTATGTTTTGTGAATCAATTATTTTTCTGTTTATCTGTTTATTTATTCCTCTACTCCCCCCGCAAAAGTAAGTGTCAGAGACGGGTTATGTCTCAAGAGTTCGTGTTCTTAGTCATCCTGGTCTAGTGTCTACCAGATTTGACACTGCTTGACCAGATTTGACATGTGGGGGCTGTAAGGGGAAAGGTTGCGGTTAGACTGGGGACAACTCCTAAATCAGGTAGTGCGGAGCTCCTAGAGACATGGCTTCTTAGTGAGTTCCGCCTTCTCTCTGTCTTTCTCAGTATTTCATTGTGCGGTATCAAACACACAAGAAATGTGCATACTCTTTCTATGTGTATGCATATTATGCATACATACATATGTGTATATATGCGTGTGTATATACATCTATCTATCTACTTATCATCTATCTGCATGAAGAATTATATTGTAAACCACAGCACAGGTCAATTAATTAAACATTTATGGCACTACAGAGGCCTCCTGCTTCTCTTGAATGAACTTGCTCATCCTGACTTCTGTGACAATTATTTTCTTGATTTTGTTCACAGTTTTATTATCGATATGTGCATTTCTAAATATGGTTTAATTTTGTTTTAAATTTTGTGTGAATAGAATTATTCTTTTAGTACGTGTGTAACTTTAAATTTATATTTTACTTATAATTTAAGTATATATTCCACTTTTTACGAGCCTATAATAGTTTTATCATGCTATTTTCAGCCAATTATATCAGGACTCTGTTATAAGTTTAAAATCAATAGAAAAATTTTCTACCTTCTTTTTTCTAGAATGTTTTAAATAGTTCTATCTATAAATGTTTCTTAAGTAATTCAAAAGGCTTTGTACATTCAGTGTTATGGGGAATAGTTCTATGAAAACTATTTTCATCTTTTTCTATGTTTATGTTGATTCTTTCTAGATTCTATGTGGATCAATTTTTATTTTCTATAATATTACTCATTTGTTTTCATATGAAATTCTAAATACTCATCTATTAAACATTTTCATCAACCATCTAATGTGACTTTTTCATAATTTGTGATCTTGTGGCTGAAATCTTTTCTTTTGTTTTTAAATT
Organism: Tapirus indicus; assembly: GCA_031878705.1. Lineage (NCBI taxonomy): Eukaryota > Metazoa > Chordata > Mammalia > Perissodactyla > Tapiridae > Tapirus > Tapirus indicus. The sequence continues at coordinate 8,973,238 of CM062918.1, forward strand.
CTTTGATTAAATTATCCAGTGAGTCAGGTTTTAGATATATTAATCTAACTTAATATTTTATACTTTATTATTTAGTTGATTTTGAGTTCTTTTTAATTTTAAAACTGAATATTGTTATTTTGTTGATAATGATATCTTTTAAAGTTATTGATAATATTACTTAATAAGTAAAGTGTGTAAGCTTTGGTTGACTTGTGAATAAAACTTTGATAACATCCCATAATATTGATAACATTGTTTTGAATATTGTTAATTTGTCTTTATTCTGTAATTGCAATCTTGATGTTTATGTTGGCAATAAAGATTATTGGGGATATATTTTAATACTACTACATGATTTAGATGATTTATTCATTTATCTTGTATTTATTCTTATTGCCTTGCAATAACAAAGAATGTTCATTACTTTTCCTATTTTAAAACGTGTTAATCTATATTACTACATTTATTAAATCTTCTGTCTATATTTTTATTCAATTTTTCTTTTTGAGATTTGTAGAAAACAAAAAGATAGTATTTAAACACTGTGTAAAGTGGATTTATGTTACTTTAAAGCAGAAATGTCTTATTCTAATGGAGTAATACCATTGGTCAATATTAACAACATATTTGTCTAAATCATTAAGCTTTTGTGGCTTTGAGGACTACAACTCAAAAAATTACAATATAATATTAAAACTAAAATGTATCTATTTGAAAAGTTTATTTTGGTATAAAAATCATTCTAAACTGTTTCTACCAAGTAATCGTCTTTCCTCTTTCACAATGTTGAAGACCGGGAACAAACAGGAAAACTGATATACACATAGTTTCACAGATGCTCTGTATATTACTTTATTACCAAAATTACCACTTCCCAGGACTATTTTTTATTAAAAAAATCTATCTTCAGGGAAAAAGTTAACCTCTAATGAAGTTTAAAAATAAGTGAAGATGAGTCTCAGTCTTATAAAACATTATAAAATTCTACTTAAAATACCCTTCACAGGGCCTACCAGTGGTGTAGCGGTTAAGTTCTTCTGCTCTGCTTTGGTGGCCCGGGGTTTGCAGGTTCGGATCCCAGGTGCGGACAGACGCACCGTTTGTCAAGCCATCTGTGGCAGCGTCCTATATGAAGTGGAGGAAGTTGGGCACGGATGTTAGCCCAGGGCAGATCTTCCTCAGCGAAAAGAGGAGGATTGGCAATGGATGTTAGCTCAGGGCCAATCTTCCTCACACACAAAAAACACCCTTTACTCAACAGGCAAAAGTATCAGAGGACATATATTTTCTCAAAAGTTTAAAAACATGGCATCAAGAAGAATCAGATTTACAATTGGAAACTGTGTTTTATAATAGAAATTCTCACTAACTTCTTCACCAAATGCACCCAGAGTACAAGCAAATCTAATTTTCCTTGTATCACTTAAATCCTGTGAAGGAGATGAGAGGTTGTTTTACATTTCTTTATGATAAAATGTGCTGGCTCTTATCATTCTTATTATATATCTTCTTGTTCTTTTTAAGTACATGGAATAGAATTCATCTGTTGAGTAAACATTTATTCAATACTAAGTATATGCTTGACTTTGAGCCAGGAAGGGGGATAGAGGAAAAGTTTATATATTTGAAGAAATAAATTTAGCAGGGAAGAGTTATTTTAAAATATAATAAGATTCAGAATGCTAGTGGAACGAATGTATAGATGAAAACAAGAGGGATAAGTTTGTTGTTTGCAAGATTTTCCATTTTCACATTTTAATTGATTATTTGAGGTGGAAAATAAAGGCAGTCGTTTTCCAAGGCATCATATATGTTTTAAAAACTCAACTCTCAGTCCTATTGAAGAAGTTATTTACATAAAATCTTTTCACAAAAAAAAGCATTGAGAAAGTAAATGTACAGCATGCTTTATATCTTAAGCTTTTACAGTGAATGAAATATTTATATTCAATAGTAATAGAAATATGATTTTCTACAAATTAGCAATGATTATTTATAAGTTAAAAGTGTATTATTTTAGAACAATCATTTTTGTTTAATAAATTTAATATTTTATTTTTAGTTAAAAATGAAAAAGTACTACTATTATTGTAAATATTTTTGAAAATATAAGTGTATAGAAAAATAATAAAGCATATCAGACAGCCTAGTACCAATAGATGACCTCAGTTAATATGTTAGAATGTATTTTTCTACTTTATTGTGTGTTAGTATTTGTATGCGGAAGAAAGAAACAGAGATAGAGAAAAAGAAGCATTTTAATTTATTAATTTTTAACCAAGGATGTGTAATAATAGAATATTACACTGTCTCTGGAAACTAGGGAATGAAGGAATTAAAATATAAAAACATTAACAGATTTCTCTTCTGTATGAGGTATATGGGATAAGATTAATGAAGAAAGAATAAAAATGATAAAAATCTCCACTGATCGAGGAAAGTACAAGGCCTTGAGGAAACAACTGTATGGATAATTCTATATCACTGAAGCTCCATACCTGAATGGACAAAGGTGAGGAGACCAACATAGAAACTTCCATTTGAAGGTACTTGAATTGCTGTTACAGGGGAAAATTGGGGAAGACTTGAAATGGACTGAGAAGTTCCTGGGTATCTTCCCATCTCGGTCTTGGTTGTCTTGATTCTACAGGGACTTTGCACCCTTCATTGTCTTTGAGGTATTTTACAACTCTGTAAATTGTAGATCATATACAGTCTTGTAAATTATTTTTTCCATAGATGTGTAAATTGTGTATTGGAATGCAATTGGTTACTGCCTTGTGTATATAAAAATGTTTTAACAGTTTTTACTTCTCTTTCTACATTCATTTCAGCATTTCATATTTGACTACGTACTTCTACTCAAAATTTTCCTTTGAACTTGTTGTAAGATCTTATAGTCTCCCTCATTAACGGGATCAATAAAATCTTTGGCATGTGAGCAATTTATATTTCTGAGAGTCATGATATTACCTTCTTAAAAAATCCTTTAACAGTTTTGGGTGTTATTAACTCAGATGCCTAGTGGATTCCTCTGAAGCCAGGTAAACTGTCTTGCTGGAGGAACACACTACTTGGGCAGCTAAAGCTTGGGCTCTGCTTTTCTTGGTTTCCTCAGATGAGTTCCAAGCACAAAAAGAACTCAACCTTTGATGATTCTTTGCTTCTCTGGTACGTTTTACTCTCCTCTACTGATTTTGCTTTGTTTCTATTTTTACGTTGCTTATATCTGGTCAGGGATTTCTCAGTTGTGACAGCAATGACTGAATTTGATTTTATGGTCTGATCATTAGATGATGTGTAAATGGATTTATAGAGATTTGTATGGATTTATAGAGATATACTCCCTATTGGGTTAGCGATGACAGAGAATTTGTTCGTCTTGTCATTGTTAATTCTTTGCCTATATGTCTATTTTGAGCACACATCAGCCCACCGGAAACCAGAATCACACTCTGATACTGGGACCAATGAATCTGTATATCTTGCATCTTTTGACCTGTGGCTAAAACTGTATAGTTCAAGCTACCCCTGTGGGTCTATGTGTCTGTGATTCGGGAGGTCTTTCCTTCTCATTATGTGATTATATAATGTTGCTCTATCTTCAGAGAATGTTAATAAATTAGATTATAAAGTAATTCTTTTTTTGATTGGCTTGTAGAGGTAACTAAGCACTTATATACATTAATTATTCCTAACATTACTAGAAAATAAGAAAATTTTACATAAAATATACACTTATAATATAATTAACACTGATAAATCAGAGGAGACATAAAAGTTTTCTTAAGCTAAAATTAAGCACATTTATTTACTTTTCCCAAACATAGACAGGTTTATTGATAAAATAGATAACATGTGTGTACTCAATTAAATTGAATTATTATTTTGACAAACTTTTTTATTTCAAAAGTATTATGTGTTGGAGTATATGAGATTGAAGATAATTTTCAAGATCTTTGGGCAATTTGAATCTTTAGACTGATACTAATTGAGTAATTATTAATGATAGTCATCAGATATATACATATTTTATAATTAATATAAATTAATGAAACTATTTCAAGCATAATTTTAAGGTTATATTATTTTCTTCATATATTTATATGTTATAGAAAGTCTGTGACTTTGGTTCATGTCAATGGATGTGATCATTTTGCCATTTTAAGAAGCTGTATATGGATCTTTTTGGCTGTAGAAAGTTGTGTGATGTATATTTATGAACTCCACTAGAAAACCAAAATGCTTGTGAATGATGAAAGATCTAATTTATCCAACTCCCAGTTTTTTCAGTGAAATAAGTTACTTCATCTGATTAAAAGTTATAATCAATTTAGTGGTTGATACTCTGCTAGGAAAAATAGTGAAAAGGAAACACAACTGTGAATGTACTTTTGATTTTTAAGAAAAAAGGGTAGTTTTGTCCTAAGATAGTATTTCTAAGCCTTTTTTATTTTCTTTTCTCTTTTTGGTCCTTGAGACACTTTACAACTCTTAATTATTGAGAATTGAGGACCCCAAAGACTTTGTTTTTGTGTATATGGATGTGGGTTATATCTATTGATATTTACTATATTAAAAATGAAAGCTGAGAAATGTTTAAATGTATTTATTTATAGGTTTGCTTGAAGATAGGAATAATTAACACATTACATGTTAACAGGAAGATCATATTATTAATATAAATTTAATCTTGCTCTCTCACATCCCCTGAGATGTGTCATCAAATAAAGTGTCAGATTGTTCCAGAATGTGAAAAAGCATAATAATGAAGGACAATACACAGAAAATGATATTTTTGCTTTGGCTTAAAATACCTGAGTCTAAAAAGGAACTGAAATACATTAAAATATTAGCAACTTTTCTTAATTTTTAATGAGCTTGCTTTCTTGGTTTATTGATTAATGTTTTGTCTAAAATAGGTAGAAGAGATCCTATGTCTTATTAGAATAATGCTCTATGGTTTATGTTGACTGTATTATACCACTGAATATTTAATGAAAAAAAATGAAGAACCGAGGTTTCCTCACTTATAAAAGACCTGAGACTCTTTACAATCAAGCTACCTCTTGTGTGTATACGTCACTTAAACAGATTATCAAATATTATTTATCAGGCACCCATGATCCAAATCTCCTGATAAATTTTTGATTTTTTTCTTTCCCAAAATATGATCTTAATTTGGAAAAAAATTCAGAGAACTTTCAGGATATTTTTTACATGTTTCGCAGAGGGTCCCTAAAAACGACATTTTTTCCTCATTTTCTGGAAAGAGATATAAGAAATAATTAGATTTGTTCGATTATTTGTATGGAAAGAGTTGTTCAGTTAGGAAGAATGGCAGAGACATCCTCAATTTAAATTTGTATAGATAAAGTGTTATTAATATGCATATTTCAGAAATTTTATGCTTGATGGAAAGTTTCTAGAAGCTTTTCAATGCTCTTACTGTCCATACTATGTTTCTACCTTCAAGAATATATTGATCAAGACTTTATGATATAATTCGGTTGAGTTTTCCTTTATTTGTCAGAGTCCTAGCAATGCTTTGTTTGAATTTAGGCAACAAAAGTATAATGTTTTCAGTCATAATTTTTCTTATTATTTATAATGTCTACTTGGTTACAGCCTTATGTCTTTAATAAAAATGTACCATCTTCTAGGTTAGTGGTTCTCAATTTAGAAAGCATATTCAACTTTCCCATGCAGTTTTATAAAAGTACGGATGTCTCAGACCTTCTCCAGAGTTGCTGAATCTCTTCACCTGAGATTCTTTGGATATTTTTCAGTATATTTCAGAATTATTTTCTGTTTTACCTCAATATTTTTCTTTATTAAAATTATGTTCATTTTTTTCTTATAAATCAGATATGTAACATTGCCTGACTTGGTTGAAAAGGAGCTTATACATTATCATTAGAGATATTTTATCTCAATTTTGGGGGAATTGTTTTATTATCTTTATTCTTCATGCCATGGAAACAACCAGATTTCCTTGTCAGTTGCATTAATCTTATTATGAATCCTAACCACATTTGAAATTTGTCATTAGAAAAAATAATAGAAAAAACAATAGGCTTTTTGTCTCTAGCACAAGTAGTATTTGTGTTACTCTGACATATGCTAGATACCCTGCTATCATCTGCTGACCTGAGTTAGATTCAACAAAGAAGGATAATCTCAAAGCCCAAAAGACAGTAGCAGGTACTTCAGACTATTGACGCTTCACAAATGGACTCTTTTCTTTATACCTTCTGAGCTGACATTGTTTCGACAATACTTAGACTATATCAGTAGACTGAATCAGAGTTTTCTGGATTCCTTTTAACCAAGAAGCAGACAATTTTCTGTTAGGTTCATGCTAAACCAAGTAGCAGCAGAACAAGGGTTAAGTACATAGGACTGATTACACTGATGAAGAAAGTTTTATTGTGGTTATTTGCTTGGAATATTGTTGATATTGTCTTGAAGTTCTATTTTCCACAAATATAAGAAAGTTCTTTTCTTTTTAAGCTGCCATGTATTGATGTAGTGACTTTGCTTTCATAAACTGAAATGACTCACCCTGACATCCCAGAAATCATAAACTTAAATCTTTTTACTTTTTGTGTCAATATAGTTATTTGCATAGGTTCAGTAAGCATCTGTCTTTATCTTTTCCATGATATAATTGGACAAATTGGCCATGCAACTAAGGTCTTAGTGGAGTATCATATTTGAAAATCATGTCCATTTAATCAGTTATGACAAGCACTTGAAGGAACCAAGTTTAGCTGTACTTACGGAGCACACGCCTACGAAGTCCTCCTGGAGAAGCTGTCCTGATGCCATGCTTACAGCAATTCCAGCTTGACGGCTGGTAAGGAAGGCCCTTTCTTGGACCAGGAAAGTTGAATATTGTGAGACTCTCTGGAATACAGAGATTCACCCAAATTTAAAGGTAAATTAGACAAAATTTGGTGGAGTCTCGTGGACTTGGTTTCTGCTCTCACAGTATTGCAAATAACAGAGAATTTTTATAAATCCAATCTGAGATTCCTTATGGAAACTTATAGGCAAAAGTTAATTTTGTGGACTTATTAATTGTTCAATACTGTATGTCTCTGGATTTGAAAAAACAGTCTCAAGGAGGTTTATATGATTAATCAACACTCTTGCTGCACCTATGTAAATAATCAGTCCAAATCAAGTGAGACCACCCTGATTTTTTGATAAATAATTGTCTATTTGAGAGTATTATAATTGCAGGGGGAGTGGGTGCTGTAAAGAAAAAGAATGTCAAAGATTGTGAAACAGACAAAAGAATTTCTGGTTTGTTTTCTTTTCTTCTGGGTCATCTGATTCCCTAGTTGTTCTGCATCTATCTTTGCTTTTGGGTTATTCCACTATCAGTTGTCTTATAAGCTAAACTATTATCATTATAGAAAACTGAGTAGTGCAAATTTTTCCATAGAAATGTGTAAATTATATCTGATCAAATGCCCTGTGGATATTGCCCAGTTTCATGAATTTTTGCATCTATCTGTAAATTCATTCCAGCATTCTTTATCTGACTGTACAAGCCCTGTACTTTGAATTCTACTCTGAACCAGTTGAGATATTAATGAATTAAATAAAATCTTTGATACTTGAGACACTTGTATTTGTATGAGAGTCATTGTTATGACCAGACTCTAAGATGTCCCCACAATGATTTCCCACCTCCTAGGGTCCACACTATGGTGTAATCCCCTCATACTGAGTGCAGGCTGTATGTGTGAATTGCTTCTAACCAACAGAGTGTGGCACTACTATGGGGGAATCACTCCGGGGATGTCACTCCTTTATGTTATGATATATAAGACTTCATCTTAGCAAACCTGGATGCTTAGAAGTGAATTCTTCCCTGGGCTAGCCTCCAGATGAAAGCTCAGCCTGGACAACACCTTGATTGACACCTTGTGAGACACTGAGCAGAGGACCCAGTCACACTCTGCCGAGACTGCTGATTCAGAAACTGTGAGATGATAAAGAGGTGTGTCATCTTAAGCCACAAAATTTGTGGTAATTGGTTACATGTGCAGCAATACTGAACAACTGATGTAGTCATGACTTTCCTTTTTGTTTTTAATAACGTGAATTGGTGGAATTAAGTTGCAGTTGTGACTGCACAAGTAGTTAAAAGGAACAGAGAGTATATGGTAGCTCCATTACTTCTGCACTGCAAAGCGAATGTCTCAAGGTGGCATGGTTGTTCCTCTTTTACTAAGAAAGTAGCTGGCAAAACTGGAAGTAAGAACCCCAGGCACATGGGGCTATGCCATCTAGTAAGCAACAAAGTTTAGGATGATTGGAGCAATTCTGAGAAGAATTTTTCAAGGGAGTTATTTTCTCTTTTAACTTGTAGTTGAAAAAATTATATCCTGTACCAGGAAGGAGGAGAGCCATAATCAATTGGCCACATGGTATATTGGCTTTAGCAGAAATAGAACAGAAACCGCTGAAGGCTAAAGTAATTACAAGTTGTTTTCTCTGTCTGGGAATATCATGGATCCGATGCACTCTTTACTCACTTTCAGCTTTAAATTTAAGAGAAGATATCCAAAACACTTAGAAGAAAAGATAAATAAATTTAAAAATTAGTACCCAGGGATTTTGTTCTATAGAAGGATAGTTGCTGAGTACTCTAACTAATTATATACTGAAACAACTAACCATATTCAAACAACTATTATACTCAAACAACTAATTAGATGTTTAAAACATGTAAACATCTAATGATATAATAATTTTGAAATAAAATATATGCAATATAAAAGGATACACCATCTCTAAAATATGTCATATTTTTCAATATGAGGAAGAGATATAGAAATTGTGAGGGGATCAAAAACATACGTGTTGATTGACCTTAACAAGAGAGAGCAAATGGAATTATATTTATTCCTAAATAGGTTGTCAGAAAAACCTGTAAAGCAGAATATGGTGGAATTAAAACTCAGACATGGCTTGGCTTGATAAGATTATTATTATAAGAATATTATTATAAAATTATTATAATAATATTTCAGAATATTCTCACTTTATTTTTGTTTCTACACAAGTCTTGTAGGGAGGACAAACTGTGCCTAACCACATATGGAAAGTCTCAGTAATTTACACCAGAATAATGGGAAAAAGCCAATTTGAAACAGAAAGAATACGACACTAATAGTCTTTTACCTATGCTCCACGGGGAGTGTAAAACTGTAGCTGAATCAATTAGAAAATTGTTACTTAGACATAAAATGCACAACTAAAAAGTACCTTTAAGTGCACAAATGATGCATAGGAATTTGCAGTTAAATATATTACTGGTTTTCTCCCTAAACTTAATTCCAGAACTAAATTTCCTTGCAGATATGTATAACATATTTAGACTAAATCATGATTGTGTTAGAAATATGTTCTGATTATTTAACTTGATATTTTAAAAAATATTTTATTTTTATGCTCACATAGCCATGATAATTCCATGATATCCATAAAACAATAATCTCTTACAATTATTTAAAGATAATTTAACTTTATATCTAGGACATTACAGAAATTTCTGTGACTATATTGGTCTCATAGAATATCAGGCTAAAAATGACCCAATTTTCTAATGCATTATCTTTAATTCCACTTGTATTTTACTTTCATAGTTAGCATTAATGTTTTTTGGAGCCTTGAGAATCTTTTTCCAAATGATTTTTGCATGTACAGCTACTTGCTCTAATTATGGGGTTTGTTGCAATGAATGGTATCTTTTAAAATTTGTAGTGCTGTTATAAAGCATGAGTTTCGCAGATCATAAAACTCCTACTTGTTTATAAGAAAGGGAGTGGTATAAAAAAAGATTTCAAATAACTATATAGTTCATATGAATTTCGTCTGTTATATTTAAGTACCCAGTTGCTAATTCAGTTTTTTTCAGTGTAAACTAAAGTTGTTAAAAAATATACAGTATCCTTTCTGAATGAAAGAAAGATAAATGATTGGTGAGGCTTAAAAACATGATGTAGGAAAAGAAAGCTGAAGTAATAGCTTGAATAGCCAAAGAGTGCCTGGGGTGATGTCCAGTATGAGAACTGAATAAACCAGTCTCTTTGGCAGTGTCCCTAGATTGTTTGCATAATATTCATTGTATTGAAGCTGAACCTCTAGACGGAGGAATAAATTTTTCTTATACATTTGCTGCAAAGCACTAATGTTGACTAAATTCCAATTCCTACAAGTCAAATAAGTGTCTCCAGATTAGAAGTCAATCCCTTGTCAGAAACAAAAAAGCGTGAGTGAATGTTACACAGACCAAATACTAAATACAGTAATTTTAGAAGAATTTATAACTGTCCTCAAATCAGACTATAATAGAATAAAAAGTGTGCTCTTTGCTTTCATTGCAATCTTGATTACGTCAATAATTCCTCCATATTTGTGTCTATTTCCTTGTATTTCAAATAAAGTAAATGGTATCTGCTTTTGCTTCTCTGCAAGATGTTTGTGAACAATCAATGGTACATCAAATTAGAAACAATCTTAAGAATAATGTTCTGTATACAAACATAGTTACTATGATCCATAATGAATAGAAGACTGGTATGAATGAAAACAGGTGAAAAACAGAAGAACAAGAAAACATTTCGATGATGTTAGTCACAAATTAAGAATTTATTCAGCTTGCACTGTTTTATTCTTATATTGTGAACTTCGTATACTATAAATGGGCCTTTTCATGCAATTACAGAATCAAAAAAAGATTTTTGGCCTTACAATGAAACTATTTGACAAATACCATCCATCACTCACTATTTTCACAGTAACTGATTTTATCTACTCCAATAGAAAACACACAGATTTTTTAAGTTAAAGTTAGAGTATTTTCCCCAAATTATGTATTGTGAAGCTTCTGCCCCACTCATGACTTACGGTCAAATAATTTTGATATACTCCCTACAGTGCCCCCATTTAGAAGTTTGCAATGTATTTTACTTCATATTAAAGCTCAGAGGTATCTTCATATTAAAAATCCTGTTCATTTTTTAAACTTTGTGTTTAAACAAACAGGGTATAAAACACTTTTACTCGTAGAACTTCTATAAATCTTTAAAGATCTAGTTCTTTGAATATAATTTGGAAAATATGGAGGTAGAAAATGACCCATGTTTCCAATTACCTTCTTAACCCAGATACCAAAACTGTAACATTTTTGTAAATTTATATCTACAATTTTCCTGAACTTTGGATGAACCTAGACCATCCCCCTTGTAGTGCTTTCCAAAGACTCTTGTGCTCGCTGACTCTGTCATTTCTATTCTGCTGAGTATCTTTTCTAGATCTTCTTCTTTTGTATGCACTGACCTCAACTGGCCAAATAATAATATCCTATGCAACTTGCTCTAGAGCCTAGACTCTCAATTCTATATATCTCGTTCCAGAAAACTCTTCTCCCAACTATTCAGTTCAAAAATTCTTGTATATGACACAAAATTATGTAGAATATTTTATAGTCTAATTTTACCCTGATTACTTAGTAGAAATTTTATTTTTATAATATATTCTCAAAATACTAAGATATCTTTTGCTTTTTGATTTTGCTTTTCTGATTTATGTACTGAACAAAAGTCTATAAAACACTTAAAGCATTTTAGGAAAAAGATACATTATAAATAATAATATTGAAATAAAATTCATTTGTAGACTGTCAGGAAATGCATACTATGATATATAATGTATTTATAAAAGATATATCATTCTCCATAAAATTCACCTACTGATATTTACTAAAATATGCTTCAATGGATGAGAAAAACATTCCCATGACCAGCACATCTGAAAATTGAAGACAATCAAAAATGAGGGTGGGGCAAGTTCTGATATAAATAAACAGAGGGAAAGAGAGAATACAGTGAGAAATACTCTGAAATATAAATTTCATTTAAAATCTTGGCAGTTTTAAGGTATCAAGCAGAAGTGAATTTTACTTATGATGTTTAATACAATTATTGGTTATTTTAAATGTAACAATTTTGGTTATTTCCTAAGTTATATTTTTAATATTTCCTAAATTATAACAATTTTTAATATATGCATACATCTTTTGGACAAAATAAAACATTATAGTAAAAAGGTCCAGTTTGAAGGAACTTTCCCTTCAAATATTTCTCTGTAGATATATTTTTCCCATTTCTTTTAACACTCCCAGTGGTAAAATTTTCACATGCTTCAGCTACCAACACAGTTACTGAAAGAGATGTGTAAAACATTTATCCTTAATGGGCTATGGATGCAACACTGATCTTAAAGTCTCTGAGGAAAGCAGATAATGGGTTTCATGTAATTTAATTGGTTCTGAAGTTGATATCAGAATGCATAATCCACTGTTTTTAATAAATGCTATGTGAATTTGAGTCTTAAAAGAAACTTACTTTATGTTTTAAAATTTTATCCTACTGAACAATGTATTCTTTATCTTCTTTCTCTCTGTGAACTTAGATTCTGCTGCTTCCCATTGAAGAAAACTAAATGATAAATATATAAAATTTATGTTTTTAATACAGAGAAAATTTGCAATGGATTACCAGATTTTCTGTAAAAAATAAATGGCACTTAAATATAAAATAATGAAAATTCAATGAATTTGTCACATAAATATAAATATTGGAGAATTCATCGCATATATTTGATAAAACTCTAAGCAGAAACAATACAAATATTGTAAAGTTCTGTTTATAAAGCTAAATGCATGTAATAAAGTTGACCAGAAATTTCAGGCACTAGCATAATCAAGTATCTCTTAATAATTTTGACATTGACGTTGTCAGTGTGCCACAAATAGAACTTTATACCTCTGATATTACTAAGCATTTTCAAGAGAAAACATCAATTCCTCACTAAATAAGATAGTCAATTATAGCAGCTAAGGATGAAGTTCATTTCTTCTTTTTTTGTGCGTGTGGTAAGGAAGATTGTCCCTGAGCTAACATCTGTGCTAATCTTCCTCCATTTTGTATGTGGGATGCCACCATAGCATGACTTGATGAGCAGTGTGTGGTCTGCAGCTGGCACCTGAACCGGCTAACCCTGGGCTGCTGAAGGAGAGAGAGCAGGAACATAACCAGTATGCCACTGGGCTGGCCCCTCTTCTTTGTTTTTCAATTAGAAATATTATTCCAAAAGAAATAACTATGACTTAGAAATATTAAAAAAAATCTTGAAGTATTTTTACATCAAAATAATTTATTTAAAATTATATGATCACTCATATATGGGATTTTTAGTCATTCAAGAAAAGCTATGATTGACAAAATTCTTTAGAATCCACTAAATACTTATTCTGACTCAACTTTCAGGAAATATCATTCATATTTCTAATATATGTACATATAGTCTCTAGCCTTAAATAACTCACTGAGTAATGGCTAAGACAGACTGTATAATATGACAGTTGGATATCAGTGGAACCAATGAAACATTACAGGAACACTTGGGTTGTAGTAAATAATTAAGAATGGTTGGAAACCAAGACGTTGCTATAATTTTTGTAAAATAGTAGACATTTTCCAGTCCTTGAAGTAGACTTTCTTTTATAGAAAAAGAATAGGACCTAAAGGATATATATTGTCTTTCAATGACTAATGACCCAAAAGGCCTTAACATTCCCTCAGCTCTACCAGACTTGAGACAGGCTTCTTCCTGACTCCAGGCCGCTGGTCTCCCTTTTCCTAGGTCCTCTACTTTAGAAAACTTGTGATTGCAAGTTCTTTCTCTGCCCTTAGGGAGATTTAACTCTTTTAAAAAGCTTCTTGCTAGTTTTACAACCCGGGCCTGTCTTTCTCAAGGACCTTGGGGCCCATCCTTTTGAAATGTAATCATTAAGGGAGACAGCGCCCTATCTTTCAGTTTGTGTGGGAGCATAGGAGCCTAACTTCCGGTGGGTGCCTTGCTCCAAGCTCCTGAAGAAGGAGGTAGTTTTCTACTGTTATGAAGGTAGGAGAAAGATTACTTTTTCTTTGGGTAAAAACAATTAGCAAACACAGGTAGCCTATGATCCCTCCACCCCAGCTCTTACAATTCTCCCTCCTTTTATTTCAGTGGAGCCGTTTCTGGACTTCGTCTATGCTCTCTTTCCTACTGCTGGCAATAGTATAAAAAAATCAACTTTTGCTAGTCATCTTGGGTGGTACAATATTTTCTTTAATAAAAGGATTAGCTAACAAAGTGCCAAACATTTTCCTCCATGCATCATTTTAACTGTAAAGATGTCCATAGCTTGAACTTTTGAGTGCAAGTTATGTCCTATCAAAGCAGAAATTAAATGTGTGAATATGAATCTTGACAAAACTGTGTCAAAATTTTTGGTTTAAGCCCTCTGTTAAAAGTAATAATAGAGAAGAGATGTAAAGGGAAGATTTAAAAAAAGATTTTTAGACAAAGACAATGACTATAATCATTCATATGTTTCTAATTATTGATTTGTCTGTTTAACAAATAAATGTGTATATGTGAAGATATAAATTTAAAGTCCTTGCACACATGAAGTCACCTTTTCATTTAATACACAGTCATCCCAATAAGACAAGGTTAAATAGTGCTGTAAAGCAGCAGTCAAAATGAACAATATAAGTCATAACATTTTACAAATTTTAAAAAAGTAGGAATTTTCACAAAAAAAGTGACAAAGTAGGAATTACCTGGGTCTTGAACTATGATAAGTAATTAGAAAAGGGGAAAGTATATTCAAGAAGAATACAAATTAACAAAAAAAATTTAATCAAGGCTGACCACAGTGCATTTTATGGTCTACCCAGAAGAAGAAAAGGGAATGAGCAGCGATGTGGGAGACATTAAAGAAAGTGGTTTGAGTTACATACAGCAGAACATAGCAGTGAGTAGACTGTAGGTAGGGATGGGATCAGCTCAGTTGTAGTGAGAGTGCTGGACTCTGTGATGTAGAAGGATCAGAGACGGTAAGAGCACCCAACTATGAGGATCTCAGTGCTGGGTGAGGAGGTTTGACTTCAGCCTATACTATTTTGACATAATATGAGGAAATCAATTTCAATATAAGAGTAAATCAAACAATTTAAATTTTTTCCATGGATATTTGTATATTAATCACAAATATTTAATCTCAGTGTCTTCCTTTTTTAAATAAAAGCCTTAGTAAGATGTGTCAGTAAATCATTCTGAGTAAAGGCAATTTTTATATGCATAGAGAGTCACACTGTTTTTAAAGCAATTATAGAGACACTTTTTATTAATAGCTATTTATATAAACCTATACAATTCAATTTAAAATATAGCTAGGAATTAAAGAATTAGATGGACTACTTAGATGATCACTATAGTTAGTGATCACTACATATGTCAATGGATGACAAAGATTTGAAATTATTAATGCTGGTAATTCAGAGTGACATCCTCTGACATTAGTTCTTAGTCAACATCCACAATTTTTTGAGGCTTACTCAAACTGCTGCAACACCTCCAGCCTCTAGAATTCATGAAAAGAATTCCTCTGTAAGTTCACCACCCCCTCCATCCCACTGAAGTCTCAAGGTCTCCTAGTCTCAGGTAAATAGCCCCTCCAAGAGGCTAACCTCACATTGGAGGTGATGACACCATGGTGGCCCTTGTCCTCCCCAGAGGGTCACACAGCAGTCTGGTTGGCAGTAGGTTCAAAATATCTTGCTAAAAACTATGATATACCACGATTGCTCAATTTCCTGGACTACAAGACCCCAGATCTAGATCAACAGTCATCCTATAGATATTTTCTTAAATTGCCTCTGTCACACATTCTTCAATGTCTGCCCAAACCATTTTATTGCTTCTGCTGGGGTTCATGATATATCATCAGTATGTTTTTCAAAATCCTCAACTTCTTTTGCAGCTGCTTATTTCAGCTTTGTGTGCAACTCAAACATGCTCGTCCACAGAGGACACTGATTTCCCCCAAATCATCTGAAGTGGAGTCGGTATGTGCTTTGCCTCTCAAGGCTACTTTGAAAATATTTCTACTTATCTCTCCAACACTTTCTTCTCACTTGAAAAGCAAATGTTATTAGACTTTAATATCATTGTTTCTGTCAACTATTGATTTCTTGTCCATTCTCCACAATTTTTTAATAATATTTTAACCTATTCATGGCATTCCATTCATTATTATTCCTATTATCATTCCCAGTCACTTCAATATTCAAATACAAGATCTGTTCAAAATATTCGACATTCTAGTTCCTCGGTTCTCTGTGCTCCTTCATTCAATCATGTTTTCCTCCTTGAAGCTAAACTAACAGTTCTCATGGGCATAAACTACCTTTTCTCATCAGTAATGGCTCCACCACCTCCAGAATCTCCCTTTCAAGCATCTCAGTTTCTAAACCGCTGTCTTCTGTCTTTCCAGGTCATTTATCTACCATATTTTTACATCATGCCGAAAGGATCTGGACAACAGATATCAGCAAGCATCCTAGGCTAGGTACGCAGGCAATAATCACATTACAGAGAAGAGAACTTGAGTACCACCATTACATAGGGTTTTGCCAACTCAGTAAATGTCTTGATACATGGGGCATAAAAGGATCTCTCTTACTAGAGTGAAGGACATGGAAGAAGCCTGCATTTTTTACCTCTAGAAAGAAGGCAGTGTATTTAAGTTGGTAACTTAAAATAGGGAGCATATACTATATTTCTGCTTCTAGATTTGTGTGGAAGCAGAACAAACTAAGCTGCTCATCATCACTTGCCCGTGTTTAGTGCATGTTTCTGTCATTTGCTTCTTATGTGTTAAATATAACAGTGTTCAGAGTGTGAACTTGACCCGGAGGTTCTACCTGAACCTGTACTCGCTCTACAGGAGAATCTCAATAGAATCCCTTAGGATTTGTAACAAAGTCGCCCTTTAGCAGGTAACTAGTCTGCTACAGAGAAATAGTTCCTGACTTTTTACTGGGCTGCTTTTGAGACTAAAAGACTGAAGAAAAGGTACCAGGGGATCATGCCACCTAAGCTGCACATCATGAAAAGCATCTATGTAGCCATGAAGCCAGCATGTCTAGCTGTCCTTCACCACGCCGCTATCAAGTGGAGGCATTGTTCATGAGATTAGACCAAGGCAGAACTTGACATAAATCATGATTAGATTGCTGCCACACTGAAAACTCTTTCTCAAATAATATCTTTTGCATCATGAGACTACCTCACGCTTTGACTGAAGATTGAAAACTCCAATTTGATAGTATGCTATTTGCATGTTATTTGCGTAAATTCATAACAGATATATATATATACCTATACACACTCATATATGTAGTGTATATTTGTAATCAGTGGGAGGGATGAGTTTTAGGGGTTTTGCCTAAATTTTTTTGTGAACCGCATCCTTAAGAGCTTTTGCATTTTTTTAACCTTAAATATTGCTTTAAAAATCTTAAAAAATTTTTTGTATCAGCAACATTAACACTTTGTGATATATAATGCAAGATTCTATCCTAATTAGCCATTTTCTTTGGACTTTGACTTTTTTTGTTGGTTGGTTGGTTATGTAGAAGTTTCTATTTTATTTTTATATGACATAAACCAGCAATAAAAAATTGGAGCTAGATTTTGGGGCCAGAATTCAAAAGCTTTCCTGACTTTCAGGATATAAAGAAATATATCCAGGTTTTGTCTATAATTTCAAATTTACTTTAACATTTAGATCTTTGATCCAATTTGTTCCATTTAGGGGTACAATTAATTATATTCTGATTCAATTGTCACCTTGTCCATCCAAATGGCTATACTGTTGTTCCCAAACTTGTAGTAAAAAAATAATTTTCTCCAGTGATTTGAAATGTCACCTTTATTGTACAGTAGATTTCCATGCACTGGTATTTGATGTTTTATTCTGTTCCAAATATATAACTTTTCACAGGTCAGCAACATGATTTTTTTTTTTTTTTTTTTTTTGTGGGGAAGACCAGCCCTGAGCTAACATCCGTCGCCAATCCTCCCCTTTTTGCTGAAGAAGACTGGCCCTGGGCTAACATCCTGCCCATCTTCTTCCACTTTACATGGGACGCCGCCACGGCATGGCTGACAGGCAGGTGCATCGGCGGGCGCCCGGGATCCGAACTCGCGAACCCCGGGCTGCCAAACGCGGACTAAACCACTGCGCCACCGGGCGGCCCCTAGCAACATGATATTTTAATCATAGAGACTTTACAGTATATTATGTTAATTCCCAACATTTAATTTTATCTTTAATGTTTCACAATTATTATTGAATGTTTATATTTTCCACACGAGCTTTAGAATAAATTTCTAAATTGTCTAGCTCCAGAAAAAATATAGTTGGTATTTCTATTGGTGGTGATGTTGCTGTCATCATTATTACTTCAACAGTACTGAACAAAAGTAAGTGTTTATCTGGATCAAAATTCTTCTGGGTTGTGTCTGATTATTTTGTGAATAGAGTTAATAAAATTTAGGGTATAAGTAACTTAATAGTCCTCCACTATTTTAGTGTTGTGGTAGCATAATTCATAATATTGCCAGATTTCCATAATATAACCCATTCTACCCCCTACCATATTACCTTGGGAGATGGAAAACAAATATGAATTGAAACTAAATTTGGTTACAAATCAAAAACTTTTCAAGACAAAAGAAATATATTTTTATTCTGGTTAATACAACATTAAAGAAGCTACTTTGTTATGGCAGACAATATTTCTTAATATTCTGAAATATGAATAATAATGTACCCTAAGAAATTTGAGAAGTATAATATGATTTCCAATATAAAAGTACTTTGGAGAAAACAAAATGTTACAAAAATGTTTAGGATTATTACTATTCTAAATTCTTCAAACACTATGTCTTCCTAATTCATTAATGAAATGATACACTATTGAAATGATTTCATTTTTGATAATGCCCCATAGAGTATGAATGTCTTTGCTTTCTTTAGGTGATCATTCAAACTATCAGGCACAACTGCTCGCAGATGAGCAACCAAGCGGGAGTTCGACTCCATTTTTTGATGTTGACCCTGCTGACAACTTTTAAGCATCATTCCTCCTTCATCTGCTGTGCTTGCATCTGGGCTAGCTGATAAAAAACCTGGGTGCTTTCTCCTTTGGTACCTGTGGGAAATGCAAGCCACCCAAGTGCCCACAGCCCTCACTTGACCCTCCCCCAACCACAGTAAAAGCCCCCCAGCCAATCTCCTCTCCTGGCTCTCCCAGGACTTTTCAGACCTCCTTGATTGCCCTGCTCAGTGTGGTGTCATCACTCTCGATATCTGAAGTGAATTTTAGTAGAAGGGCCCCCTGCTTTTGCAAGGTGAGCATAAGGGCTTGACTCAGGCAGGACCTAATTAATTCAGGAAGATGACACAACAGTTGCATGATTGGTAAATAACCAGAAATTGATCAGTTTTCTTCTTTAATTACCTCCGTTTCATATGA
The DNA here is from genome assembly GCA_031878705.1 of Tapirus indicus. Taxonomy (NCBI): domain Eukaryota; kingdom Metazoa; phylum Chordata; class Mammalia; order Perissodactyla; family Tapiridae; genus Tapirus; species Tapirus indicus. The sequence goes on from CM062918.1 coordinate 8,992,677, forward strand.
TGTTTAAAAGTAATTCACACAATACCAAATGTCATTTTTAATATATTGTGCGGAGGTAAATAGGACGCAATAAAGCAGGCTATGATTAAAAAGATCTGTACAACTGAGAAAACATGAAGATGTTATTTAAATATATGGAATATTAAATCTGATTTGTATAAACTACCTAATTTGTTTAAATAACTTTCAGGTTAAATGTTTGCTAAGAAAGTTCCAAAAACAAAACACATCTAGTAATCAATCTTTCGTTTACATAATGAATTTCTTCACATACTATTCTGTGTTTTTATCTTCATAATGCAAAGTAAGTAATGATTATTTCTATCATATACGTCTCTGGTTGCAAGAAAATTTACCAAATACAATGGCCTCCTTTTTTATGGAAATATTCCTTTCTGGAGTTTATGGAATGGTAATAAAGGTTACTAAGGTACAATGTTCTTTTATAGGACTTTCAATGTCTTTGAAAATAACCAACATCTTTATTATGTTTAAGTATTAAAATAATAATAATTGTATTCCTTTACATGTAAAAAGCTGTAAATTGCTGCTTTCAGGATATTTTTGGACCAGAATATGTCTTTATGTCTTAAAAATTTTTTCTCATGGAAATGTCAGTTGCTGCATCTACTAGATAACAAGGTTTGGAATAATAAACAACCCAAGTTAAATGAGAATCATCTAGAAGAATTCAGGTAATCTAGGAGAAAGGATTTTTTAACTTAAATATCAAACAACTTTTTTTAAATATTATATTTCAGTGTTGTTTATCTATAATTTTTTTTTATTTTAAAGACAGGTATAGAAATTCTAGAGTTGGAAAATTTCCTTTAAAAAAGATCTCTAACTTCACAAGACACAACAACATGCTTTTGACCACAGGGGAAGAAATCTTTTATTATTCTTCATCAATTCATATCAGAATTCTTGCCATCTCCGTGGACAGACAGCTTCCAGTTCTGGTTAGCACTGCTTGATCGACTTTCAAAACTCAAGTTACAGCAACGTCAACATAAATATTCTGCATTGGGTTCTCATCACAATCAACCAGAAAGATAGCTTAGTATAATGTGAAAAAAAGAAGTTTTGAAGTTCTTTTACATGTTTACTTAGCAGATGGTAGTTGCTGTGAACTGAATTTTTTGTCCCCCTCAAATTCATACATTAAAATTCTAAGTCCTGATTTGATGGTATTTGGAGGTGGGGCCCTGCGAGGAGCTAAGGTGGAGCCTCCATGATTGAGATTAATGCCCTTGTAAAAGAGACCCCAGAGAGCTCCCTCACCCCTTGGGCCATGTGAGGACAAAGTGAGAAGATGACCATCTATAAGCCAGGAAGGGGGACATCACCCGACACGGAATCTGCCAGCATGTTTATCTTGGATTTCCCAGCCTCCAGAACTGAAAGAAATAAATTTCTGTTGTTTGTAAGCCACCCAGCCTATGGTATTTTTGTTACAGCAGCCCAAACAGACTAAAACAGTAATTGCTTTCAGAGGTAGGGTGCTGCTGTAACCAATACCTAAAAATGTGGAAGTGGCTTTCAAAGTGGGTAATAGACAGAAGCTAGAAGAGTTTTGAGGTGAATGCTAGAAACAGTCTACATTGCCATGAATGGACAGATAAGGGATATTCTGGTAAAAGCTCAGAAAAAAAAAGATGAGAGCTGTAGAGAAAGCCTCAGTCTTCTTAAAGGACACCTAAGTAATCGTGAACGAATGTTGGTAGAAATACGGGTCATAAGGGCAATTCTAATGAGGTCTCAGATGGAAATGAGACACGTGTTATTTGGAATTGGAGGGAAGGTGATCCCTGTTATAAAGTGGCAAAGAACTTGGCTGAATTGTGTTTGTATTCCAGCATTTTGTGGAAGGTAGAACTTTAAAGCAAGCAATGAAATTGTATATTTAGCTGAGGAGATCTCTAAGCAAAGTGTTGAAGGTGTGATTTGGCTTCTCCTGCTGCTTGTAGTAAGATGTGAGACTAGAGAAATGACTTAAAGATGGAGTTGTCGAGCAAGAAGGAAGCAGAGCTTGAAGATTTGGAAAATTCTCAGCTTATGCATATCACAAAAATGAGAATATTAAGGGTATGGCCAAGCTACTGTTTGATGGATCAGCCATCTCAAAAGAAGCCAGGAGCTATTTTCCAAGACAATGGAAGAATGATCCTGAAAGTAATTCAGAGATCATCAAGATGGCCACTTCCATCATAGGCCTAGAGTGCAAGGGGGACAGAGTGGTTTCAAAGGGGAGTCCGCATCTCCAGTTCAGGTAGGCCAGGATGACTCCACCTAGTGTCCTAGGATGAGGACCCCTACCCCCGCCCCCACCCCTGGCAGAGAACTGTGACATGGGCTGCACCCAGCAGAATATGGGGGCATGGCTGCTTCCACCTAGATTTCAAAGGATGGGGCTGCAGAGCAATGGATCCCAGTGCAGCCCAAGAGGGTTGTGGGCATAGGACCCTAGGCCAATAGAGCCATGGGATCCAGGCAGGTAGCCACCCTGGGGGCAGGGCTCAAGCAGAGAGCCACTATAGGGTCATCTCACTGAACCCTGGGATGATGTTTCCACCCCAGTGAACCTGAAACTCAGAGGATCAAGCCAAACAGGATCATTCTCAAACTTTAGTGTTGTTTGCCCTGATAGATTTTGGACTTACTTAAGATCTATCCTTTCTTCTTTCACATTTTTTCCTTTTGAAATGGGAATGTTTATCCTATGCCTGTCCCACCATTGTGTTTTGAAAGCACGTAATGTGTTTAGCTTCACAGAGAAAGTTTTCTTGCTTATAAGCCTCCTGGTCTGTGGTATTTTTGTTATAGAAGTCCGAATGGATTAAGACAGTAGGATTAATTTATATGAGTCTAATATTCCGCTTTCCACTCTGGTCTACCAATCCAGAAAATGAGATCAATTACATTTTTTATTATTTGATGCTTCTTTTTTTAGAGAGTTGACACATAAACTATTTTCCACTATGCAGATCACACACATTTACACACAAATACACAAATTCTTATGCTGACTATTCTCAAATAAAGTCTTCAAAAGATAGGAGTATTTCTCAAAACCTGGTCTCATAGTTTCTAAATCTTTACCTTGAAAAGTCAAGGGTACATATTCATTTGTTTTATTTATTTATATATATTGTTTGCAGATATGCTTGACCTCATAATTACTAATGTCCTTTAAAGAATAGCCTTTTGTTTTACTTTGTTTAAATCAGAATCATATTATATAATAGCTGGATATGGAGCTGCTTAATAAATTAGAATTACGGAAAAAGTTAAAGAAAGGAAGAAATGATATGAAGATAATTGGCTAAATAATACATAAATAAAGTTTCTTATCTTGTTTATATTTTTCTATTGTAACCCAAAGGATATTAAGTCAACTCTGTAATATACATTTAATAGTTCAACTTAGTGTCCTTGTACTGAGACTAGATTTTAAAAGGAAAGAAGCGAAAAGAAAGGAAATGAGTAAAACATCTCAATTATCTTTTAAAATTGTATTTGAACAAAGTAATTTCTTATATTCAAAAAAATTTACTTTTCTTATCAAACATTTTATTTTTTAATGGACTTTATTTTTTAGACAAATTTTAGGTACACAAAAAATTAAGTTGAAGGTATAGAGATTCATAGTATTTTAAAATTATACCTGGATTATTGATTAACCAGTAAACTATTTGATCATATGCATTATATATTATATATATAAACTCTTGTGCTTTTATAAAACTCTATTACAATGAAACTTTTGTTCAGTAATATTGTTCCAGACATCTCTAATTTTATTAATGGACTATTGGACCACTGTAGGAATGTCTTATGCTAAACACTGAAGGAGAAATACTCTTGGGATCCTAAATAATCCATTGTCTTATCTAACAGTTAGGGCAAATTTTACAGCCAGACATTAGTGATAGAACTTGTGTTCATGTACATTGAAAGAATGAGGTATTTCAGAACCAAGGCATTTACTGATAGTGATTTGAAAATGTTGAATTACTTTTAGTGAGTAGAAATTACTAGGATAACCATGGAAATTTTAGGATACTAAGCATTTTTCTCATTGGAAATTTTAAGACATTTTTCTGAATCAGATTTATTTAAAAATAAGCCTTGTGGATTATGATTTGTTATCTAGAAGTAGGTGTTATAAAATGATTTTCCATTTTCTTTAAACTATGAACATTTAAATTTTGTATTACAATTGATATATTAAAAAATTTCACATGCAGAGCCTTATATACCATAAACTATACCAGAAGCTTCATCTATCTTTTCTAGTTTAATCATTAAAAAACATTGCAAGTAAGCATTATTGAACATTTGTCTTCAGATGAAGAAATTGAGATACATATAAACCAAGTCATTATCTCAGTTTCACACAGATTTCAAAGGCCAGAAATGGGAATTGAATCTTATCTGTGCAGTTTTTGCTTGTTTTTTCTACTCATGAAATACTAAGAAATGATAAAACAGTTGGCTTTTATTCAGTTCATATATTGAAAAATAAAAAATATGAGTTTCATAGTGTGTTGTGCTACCCTGCAGAAATAGGATGGACCCCCATCCAAAATTTGGTTTGGATATCCAGGCTTACGATACTCCACATACCATGAGAATTTAATAGAAAGTTTATTGCTTACACAAGGGGCTCCAGGGAGAACTGGGGATGCTTAGGCAGGTCCATACTGGCTTGGGCAAAGCAGAGGGAGTGTGCTGGGTCTTTATAGTGGCTAGGAAGTGGGACTGGGGAAAAGTTCCCCACAGCAGCAGGTTTAAATTTTCTAGCCAAAAGGTGCTGTAGGATGAGGCACATGAGAGCTTTCTAATCAGCCTATCCTTATGTGGACAAAGAGGAAAGGGAGGGTGAGGCTTAGAAATGAGTGAGGAGTCAGACATCAAAGATGGAGTCAGTCTCTTCATTACACTTAGTGATACAAGGTTCCATGCAACGCTTAATAGCTTTCTTGTAATACCAGGGCACAAAAGGCAGAAAAAATAATTTTTAGTTAAGAGATAGTTTAAAACAAAGATCCAGGACTTCTGAGGGAAATTTTCTGAGAGAAAATTATGACACGCCTCCTAAATAATCAATGAAATAACCCAAAATATTTAATTCAGAAAAATCCTCTGTCACAATTAGAATGCAAAGAGGGGTTCTTCCAACACACCTGTAACTTTGAAGTTCTTCCCAAAATTACATAGGGGAAAGTTGAGTGAGGAGGATTTTAGTCTCTGCATAGTGAGGAAAAGCCCTAAGCTCCGTGAATGGTTTTTGTTTTGGAGCACCAGCCAGCTGTGAGGATAGACTGGGGAACATTCTTGGAGGATGAAACTTTCTCCTGCTTTTGCTGTGCTTCATCGCTTTACACAGCCTGCAGGAACAGAAATGGCCCCCTTTATTCAAGAACAGAAGGGAGTGCAGTGCTAATGTTGGCATTTGTTAAGCAGTTGGCAAGAAAAATGGTTTCTTTCCTGACTAAACATGGATTTAACAAATGAGTATGGGAGGTGACTTGTATTACTTTGCTAGGGCTGCCATAATAAAGTACCACAGACTGGGTGGATTAAACAACAAAAATCTATTTTCCCACAGTTCTGGAAGTTAGAAGTCTGAGATCAGGTGTCAGCAGCATTGATTTTTTTCTGAGGCCTCTCTCTTTGGCTTGGAGATGGCCTTCTTCCTGGGTCTTCACATGATCTTCCCACTGTCCATGTCTGTGTCCAAATTTCCTCTTTGTGGAGGACACCGGTCATATTGGATTAGGGCCCATCCTAATGACCTCATTTTAACTTAATTACCTCTTTAAAGACCCTGTCTCCAAATACAGTCACTTTCTAAAGTGTGGCCTCCATACCACCTCTAACATAATTACACAAATCTGCCATTTTAGTGAAAAGCAGCCTTAGACAATAAGTAAATGATGATCATGGCTGTATTCCAATAAGAAATTATTTATTGGAATTTAAATATTGTCCCTGATATTTGAATTTTGTATAAATTTCATATCATAAAATATTATTCTTCTTTTAATTTTTTTCAACCATCTAAAAATATAAAACCTGTTTGACTTGTGGCCCATATAAAAACAGGTGGTGAGCCAGATTGGGCACCAGGGCTGTCATTTACTGACCCCAGCTCTAAGTCATAGTTCTCAAACCTTGTGTCATATTACAGTCAACTAGGGACTTTTAAAACATGTAGACACTTGGGCTCCCAAAACAATTGCACTGTTAACTTTTTAGGAGTGAGGTTCAGGTAGTGACGTGATTTTAAAACTCTCCAGAGGAGAGGCCAGCCCAGTGGCATAGAAGTTAAATTCACAAGTTCCACTTCAGAGGCCAGGTTCACCAGTTCGGATCCTGGGCGTGGCCATACTCACCTCTCATCAAGCCATGCTGAGGTGGTGTCCTGTATAGAAGAGCTACAACTCTACAACTAAGATACACAACTATGAACTGGGGTTCTGGGGAGGAAAAAAAAAGGAGGAAGATTAGCAACAGATGTTAGCACAGGGTCAGTCTTCCTCAACAAAACCTCTCTATGGGAGGCAGGTATTGACAGTTGCATAAGAGGAGTGATGTATAAGCTGAAGTACTGTTTTTTGCTATTTTCCAAATATTCACCCTAACCATTACTCTTTTGGAGTCATTGCCTGTTCTTATTCCTCATCTTTGACTTTCCCTGAAGAGAGAGACTTCTGCAGCAATTATTTCCTTTTTTTGCATTTTATTCTCTTTATTCAAAATTATGTTTTTGATATATATTTTTATTGATACATATAGAAGTTATTTTTTTATGTTTATTTTTTGGTGAGGAAGATTGACCTGAGCTACCATCTGCTGTCAATCTTCCTCTTTTTGCTTGAAGAAGATTGCCCCTGAGGTAACATCTGTGCCAATCATCCTCTATTTTGTATGTGAGATGCCACCACAGTGTGGTTTGATGAGTAGTGTGTAGGTCCACACCTGGGATCTGAACCCACGAACCCTGGGCCACCGAAGCGGACTGCACAAACTTAACCACTATGCCACCGGGCTGGCCCCATTTATTTTTTAACAGCTTCATTGAGGTATAATTGATATACAAAAAATGTACATATTTAATGCATACAATTTGATGAGTCTGGATTATGCATACATCATGAAACCATCATCACACTCAAGATGATAGACATATCCATCACCTCCAAAAGCTTCCTCCTGCCTCCTTTTTTGGTGTGGTAAGAATAGTTGACATGTGATCTACCCTCAACAAATTTTTACATGCCCAATAGCGTACTATTCACTATAGGTGCTCTGCTGTGCAGCAGATCTCATTCATCTTACATAGCAGAAACATTGTACCCACTGGACAACAGTTCCCCTTTTTCCCCAACCCATAGCCCCTGACAACAACCATTCTATTCTTTGCTTCTATGAATTTGATTATTTTTAATACCTTATATAAGTGGAATCATTCAGTATTTGTCCTTCCGTGATGGGTCAACTCAAAAGGGATTAAAGACTTAAATGTAAGACCTGCAGCAATTCATTTTTGTGAATTTCATTGTATTATCATATTCTTTCCAGGATATATATATTTGATTTTAGTTTATTTTTTCTTTGTAAATTTCACCCTAATATTTTTTATTTTTGAAGACTTTCTCAAAGTTTAGGGTCTCCTGATGCCATCTTTCCTGTTTTTCTTCATTATTTTTGATTTATTATTTTTTCTCATAACTCCCTGTCTGTCATTTCTTGAGATTATAGCTGTAGGTATTATAGACATCTATGTTTGGTCTTCACTTTTAATTCAGTTTTCATTGTTTTTTATAAGATAAACAGCAATAGTAAAAAGGCATATTAAATTAAACAGATAAAATAGTTGTGAAAGAAAAATCTGTTTTACTTGTTTAGCAAATTATGTATTGTTTTTGTTTTATTTTTGAAAATTAGCCAGAAGAATTCTTCTAATGAATATTTTATACATATAATACACAGAGAGCAGAAAACATTACTGGAAATATTTTTAGATACATTACAATTATAAAGAAATACCAAAGATTTTTACAAATGAAGTGATTTTGAGAATACAAAAGTAGTTACTCTCTAAAGTTTGCTTTAGTCTCTTGAGGTAAATCACTTTTCAAAGTGAAGTTTGCTCTGAAACCTTGCCTGTTATTCCCAAGCTGCAAAACATTTTTAAAGAGCATTTGTAAATGAGGAGATTTTATCCCAAGATTAGCCAAGAGAGGGAAGAGGGGTGCCTCTCCTCAACAGTATAGTTCGGGTGCGGTCAGAATTTGCATCTTAATCAGGCATCACCCCTGGGAAAACCTTTTAGGCATTTATCTCCTGAGTCTCTTCTCACAGAGGGGACATTTTATTTTTACTTCTCTTGCTTTTCCTGGAACTGAAGATCTGGAATGGGATATTTTTCTAGGAGGAGTGTTCTGTTATATGCACCACAATAAAATGGGCACATAAATACAAAAACAAACAACAATAACAAAAACAGAAAACAAAAGCATTGCCTCATTAGATCTTTCTTCTCCCCTATGGTAATCCACGCAGTCACCTAAGACTCACTCCAGCAGGTTTTTTCATTTCCTTCTCTTTCAGTATTTCATTTCCCCAAGCATATACGATAAGAGCTATTCCTTCTGTTTGTGCAGTCGGACTGGCTTTTTTGCCTAACAATTGCTCTGGAGTAGGCAGATGCAGGGCATGGCATGTGGGAGCAGGCGACGGTGCAACTGTCAACCTATTTTCTACTTTAGTCCTGCTATTTGGCTTCATGTTTCCATTCGATCTTTGATTAGTGGTGATTTCTCCATGCTTCTTGAAATAGTTGATTCATACCTGACTCCTCTATTGTGCTCACTCAGTGTTACATTGTGTGATTTCATAAATACTTCAAGGTAGAGATGGCAAAGAGGGAAGGAGAGGGAGTAAACTTGCCAGCTAGTTAATATCTTATGTGACACAACACTTGTGTTTTATTTCTCACTTAATGGCAATGATGAGTCTTCCTAAGATAAGAGATCACATAGAAAACAACCTCCAAGCTTAAGAATATGTGATTTCTTGTCAGTAATAATGCAAAAGGTTGGAAATATTCCACTCTTAAGACATACTGAATTTAAACAAAACTTACCATGATTCAATGGTACAGCACATTACGGTAAAATCAAGCTTAAATATAGTCCTAAGTTTTCACCTGCAGTTTCCCTAGAATGCTCCATCATCATCCAAAAAATTTAAAGAGGGGAACTATATTGTTTTCCTGGATATATTTCTTCCTTAAATGAAGCTGGGGATCTTTTACTGAAGAGCATACTGAGAACACGTGTTTGAACATCCAACTGTATTCTCTGCCATAGTCTGCCCTTTGACTTACCCGAACATCTGTGGACATCCTTCTTCTTATTAAAAGAATCTACTCCGCCAGTTCTCAAACAAGGCAAGCCTGAAATATGATCCATTTTCTGCATCCAGTTCTGTATCTTGCAGACGTACAGCCCTCTCCAACAGCAACTTTTTTGAGGTTCCTGGACCTATGAACACTCTGGCAGGAACTGCCCTGCTGTTCTCTCTGGGCTCTGGTTCTGCTCTCTGAGAGCTTTTCCTTGTCACTCTCCATAAGAAGTGGGCTATGGAGAATATACCCTCCTGGGGATTGTGGAGTTTCCACAGCTTTCTTCTTGTGGCACAGTTTTAGAGGAATATGGGTTGCTTTATAGGAAAACAATCACAAGCTTTAATCTGTATTTCAGTATGAAAGCTTCTATTCCTTTCTGTGAGAAGACTAGGTATCAGTTTATTCATCATATTGAATGTAATAAAGCCTCTTTCTAAAATAGCCTGTCTCAATTGTTTGCTCCCTGGACTCCTGGTGTTGTTTGTTAGTGTATATTATAGTAAATTGACTGTGTGTCCAAGACTTTGTGTGTGCGTACATATGTACACAAAATACAGACAGGTATATATGCATATATTAATCTGTATATATGTATATAGAGATATAGATGGATAGATATTAAGACTCGGGCAATTTAAAAATTTTTATCTTGATGTTTAACTCTAATTAAAATGTCTTTTATTTTTTATTTTTTGACATTTAATGAGTCCTAGCACAGTGCTAAAGTGTCTATGTAATGAAAAGTTGTTTATTTTTTGACCAAGAGACTAAAGCTAATAGGTCTAAGGTAACTTTTATTGCTAAAAAATGAGAACAGGTTGAAAAACTTCCTTTAAGTAAAAGTAAGGAAAGGAAAATGAAATAGTTCTGAAGTTTTACATATTATTCCATTCCAGAAGAAAAAAATATTCTGAAAAGCATGGTGCATTTTGAAATGAGAAGAATTTTGCCCAATCTAACTAAGAAGTTCAAAGAAAGCAGAAAATGGAATTAATGGTATACTTAAATGATAATTAAGGCCTTCTTTCTAATTTATAGAATAATGTATCATATTTGTATGTGATGTCTTACATGAATTATAGGGTATTTTAAAATATAAATTATTGTGATTTCTCCATAGAAATTTGGAGCTAAAACATTAAGAAAAAGATTTTTAAAGAAAATAATGGGTGAAAGAATATATTACTCATACGCTATTAAAAAGAGTAATGAAAGCCAACACATGCACTAAATTAGTTGGTGTGGCTAAGACAGCTGGTTGTCCAGTTAGGCTCATTCTTCAGGGCTCACAAGACTGTCCAATAAGACTATATTCCACAATCTTCCCTGCAGCCTTATGGCCATGTGACGAAGCGATGGCAAATGGAATATTGGCCAGAAGTGATGTGTGAGATTCTGGTCTCTACTCTTAAATGGAAGAACCGTGTGTTTTTATTACTTTGAACCCCTTCTTGTCAAGTGGAATATCGATCAGGTGATGAGCCATTCTGACAATGTAGATAAGGAAGGAGGAGCAAAAGGATGGAAGGAATTTTGTCCCTTTCATATTCAATTTCTTTAATTTAAATGGATACATATTTAATAAGAATAACAATCAATTAAAATGGTGTGTAAAATAAGTAATTTAATAAATTTTCCTAAATACGTTTATACTATTTCCATTAAACTGAACAGTAAAAGACCATGACAACATGCTTACCCAGTTTTATAAGAGTTAAAGAAAAAACTATATTTTTACCTATAATTTACAACATTTCATTTTAGAGGTAATGTCAATATTTTTAAATATGTTTTATGCTGATATTTTCATATTTTTGCTATATGCAATAATAATATCATGGTATAGATTGCAAATATGGAAAATAATTGAAATGCAAATAAAAATATGCTGGTGCTTATGGACTGGAGAAGAAAAGTAAAATATTCATGAAGCAATGGAAATACTTTTGATAAGATACTTACTCTTCATACATATTTTAAAGTGCCTTGAAAGTTTGGGAATGATTCCATTCAGAACTTCTTTGTTTTGTTTTGAGCACTAACAAAGTTGTCACACAGAGAGGAAAACATCCCACAGAATTTTAATCAAGGAAACAAGAAAAGACAGGAAAAAAAATGGTATTTAAATAGTGGAAATGATTCTAGACTCAAGTAAACAAGTGGTGGAAAAGCAGGTAAAGACACAATCAGAAACAATATTTGAAGCACATTTTCAGGAGATAATTCTATTGTACAAATCCTTTTCACAAAACTATTTATACTTTCAAGCATTTAAAGTTGTTACTATATATACCCCAATAGATAACGATTCCCTAAGAACAAATTGCGACCCTTCAGTTCATCATTTTTATTAGTCCCACCCAAGCTTCTCTTTTCCCTTCTACATACTTTTGTTTACTTTATTAGTTAAGTTTATGAATATGATGGAAAAAAAGAAGAAATCCTTCATATGAGCATTTTTTTTTTTATGTGAGGAAGACCAGCCCTGAGCTAACATCCGTTGCTAATCTTCCTCTTTTTTTTTTGCTTTGAGGAAGATTGGCCCTGGGCTAACATCCGTGCCCATCTTCCTCTACTTTATATGGGACGCCTCCATAGCGTGGCTGATCGGCAGTGCGTTGGCGGGCGCCCGGGATCCGAACCGGCAAACCCCAGGCTGCCAAGCGCGGACTAAACCGCTGCGCCACCGGGCCGGCTCCATATGAGCATTTTACATAGAGTTCCCATAGGAAAAAGAAACAGCATTTCCCATTGAACCATTTGATCTAAAATTCCAGATACTGTATTAAGCAAAGAATGATTGCTGTAAGGTATTGTTTAGACTCCTACTTCATAGCTGGGAAGTATTTAACTGTCATATATTCAATTGGGTATGGGTATTTTCATTGATTGGTAAACTTTGATGAAGCATTACTTTATTTTTCTGTAACGTCTTCACTTCAGATGCATTATGATGGACTTTAATTGACGAATAATAGCATGCAAAATTTCAGAAGATGTAAATGTCAAAGTCCACCAATGGGAATAGAGTGAAAGGGACTTATTGACATGTTATATTTTCACCTTTATGCAGACACCACAGTGGTATTTATGACATAAAACTATATGAAACTAAAATATATTTTTTGAATAAATATAGGATAAAACACTTAAAAATATAACAAAGTATTGTGTAAGTTTAATTGGCAGCATTCTTTTCTTTCTTGGTAATACATAAAATAATGATTGTAATGAAGGGCATTTTGAAATACAAAATATCTTGGACTTAATTATATTGGGCAGAGCTTCAATATCTGTGCTTATTTTCAATCTGCTTGATGTATCACTTGTTTTAGAACCCTCCAGAAATTTTTTATTCATCTTTTTCATGTCAAACATATTTTCATTTATAGAATCCAACTTTATTAATATATTTATTTCCGTATGTTAATTGCATTATTCAAATTCAATTATTTTTCCCTACTAAATCAGTTGAATTCTGAACATGTTATCATTGTTACCGCACTTTCTTCCTCTTTGCTTGCGTTTGCCTGAATATCTATTATCTTATGTGTTTTCGTCATTTAGTGCTATATTTTAAGAGAGTTGCCTTCATATAATGCATAGAAAGTAGATTTTAAATGTTAAAATGTTGAAATTTGGTTTTTAAAGTGAATTTACATTTAGTATACATCTGTTAGTATACATACATACATGTAGTTGTGTATACACACAAGATTTTACTTTCATCTTATTTCATTTTAAAAATTAATTTTTACTTTATTATATTCTCTTTTAACTTTTGCTCATTTTTTTTAGTTTAATTTTTATTCATCCTCACCTTTACTCCAGTTAATTTGCAAGGTCATTTAAGCCTTTCCATCTTTCAAGTGTTTTTTTATTTTCACATTCCCAATGTCAATAATCAATTTAGTATGTTTCCACCATATCTAAATATATCAACTCTGTCCTGCAACCAAAGCACTCCATGGTTCCATGCTTCCCCTACCCAGAATGTGACACTGTGTAGATCTTTAATTGCTCCACCCCTGATGCTAGAAAATCTTTATAAAGCTTTTGTTCTCTCCTCCTCAATCCAACACCCAAATCCTAGATTTTGCCAAAATAGTTTGGTAATTTCAGTTGCAGGCTATTATTATTTTTTCCTTTGCAATTTGACTCTTTTATTTCATGGAAATATTTCAAATAGCAATTCGAGTCTTCAATCCAGGAGAAACATATCCATTATTTCATCATTTACTTTCTTTGTTTTGTTCCTCAGAGAGAGTATCTGGGATCTGAAATCGCTGCAGTAGAGATCCCTTATCCTTGCGCACTTTGGGGAAACGCTATCATTTCTCTGGGATCAGGAATGTCTGGCAGGTCATCTTAAGGCCTTCAAATGGCAAAGTGCCACTCTACTCCAATAGGGTGAAATGCTTTCTGAGGGCTCACCTTTTCCTGGCAATAGAGTACAGATTTTCACTTTAGTCTCCTTCCTTCTGTTCCTGCCTCAGACCTTGGCTCATAGGAAAACAAAATCCCTTCCCTGTGGGCTCCTTTACAAATCATGACTTATCTCTTGGACAGTCTTATCTTCTGCTTATGCATTCATTTCTCATGATTTGGAAGGAGAAATATGTATGAGAGAGTATAGATAAATTAGACATCTCAATAGACAGTCTGGTTAATGAAATTGCATTAAATGATGTTTTTTAATATTAGGAAATTCATTTTATTTAACACTTATGTTTGCCATTCTTACACGCTATTGCACAAAGTATAACTAGGCACAGAAGTTTGGAGGAAAATTTTTGAATACCTATCTAAAGATTTAGCATTTTACCATATAAATGCGTTAATTTTACAGTTAAATTTACAACAAGACATCCATGTAATGCAAGTAGACTTTGATATTTTGTAACAAGTTAAAAAATACCTTTGACTCTCATAGCATAAAAAATATGGCCTCTCTGTTTATCATCAGCTACTCTTTACTCTGGAAGTAAATACTGTATCTTTTCTGAAACCTATTTTCCCAATGTTATGTGAAATTCAGATTAAAAATATAACAATTTAATATATGTACATACTATTATTGAAAATCTTGTGGACTAGCCTCTTAAAATTAAAATGTACTTTATTGATTAGAATCTTTTTAATCGTTCCTATCTCTATGAACCCACTGTGCATTCATAGTTATAGCAGTGAATTCCTTACATTAATATTGATAACCCTGTTAAAACTGTCTTAATCTGACCTTAATTTTGCATGAAAATACATGGAAAATAGGCAGGTTTTATCCAAAATGAACCAAGAAGCACCAAATTCTGTGTAATTTAATTGCTCCATGAATTATTTTTAAGATTCTATATTGGGAAACTCTACTAGAATGAACCAAATTGCTAATGTGTGTACATGAAGATCAGTAAACTTAACATTTCCATTTTACTTGTTATAAATACCTTTTTGGAATATATATTTTAAATAATGTATTAAATACAATGATTTTTAAATGCATATATTTAATTCAAATTCAATGTAAAAGGTCAACTGTGAATATTTCCACAGCAGGTTCATTCTAAATTAATAGTGTTAGGGATAAGTCCACACAATTGACATTATTCTCTTGAATTTTTAAAAACCAAACATAATAAAAAGGGCAACATAAAAAAGGTAAGGATACTCCCACCTTCTTCTTTGTCAGTGTGGAGAATGGTACACCTATTCATGATATACTATAAAGTCCAAATTGCATGACTGTTGGAGATGACAGTCCTCAATAGTAAATTTCATTTTCCTTTATTCTTAAAACTACAAATTTGCATTTTAAAATGTAACTATCATAAAATTCAGGAGTATTCATTAAATATATATTTTAGAATTTCAATGTGCATTACGTTTTTAAATGGAAGTGTCGATAACAGGGTGGTGAAGGATTTGCGGTTGATATCAAGCCATTGGTTCTGTTATGCATTGATTTTATTCCTAGTAAAATCAGTATTTGTTTCTTGCTTTTATTCTGTGCAGAGAAAGCAGATAGTGATGAATCACAGGAATGTCTTCCTGATTTATTTATATAACCACAGTCGGTATAGCTGGTCAGTTGTGCTAGCTGGCCTATTTGCCATCTAAATGTTTGTGTTCTCTTTTCCTAAGGATTAAACCATACAGGTGAGAAATTGTTTTTTCCTCTGAAACCAAGCAGCTGGAAAGTGTCCAAAATTCTGAGGCCGTACCGGGGACTGAAGTCGATGAATTGATGCGGCAGAACTCTGTCCTGCTACTTCACTCGGGGGTCGCCAGGAGATGGCTCTTTTTCAAGTGTACGCTCTCCGGCCAGAATTAGCAGATCTGAAGTCAGAGTCCTGACAGGCTTTAACTAGATTTCTTCACCATCTGCATACCCTGAAAATGACATTTGTCACAAAGAAGACCTCCTTCCCAGGAATTTGGATCCTGGACTTTTGGGAGCTGTGCATCACAGACTTGGGCAAAAATCTTTGTTGAATGCATAAGAACAAATTTCCTTTCAAAATAGAAAGACTTTTAGAAAGTATTACTATTATCAAGATTTAATTATGTAATAAAAAGTGATAACTCTTTGGGACCACCCGGTGGCACAGCGGTTTAGTCCGTGCTTGGCAGCCCGGGGTTTGCGAGTTCGGATCCCGGAACCCCGGGCGCCCGCCGACGCACTGCCTGTCAGCCATGCCGTGGCGGCGTCCCATATAAAGTGGAGGAAGATGGGCACGGATGTTAGCCCAGGGCCAGTCTTCCTCAGCAAAAAGAGGAGGATCGGCAGTGGATGTTAGCTCAGGGCTGGTCTTCCTCGCAAAAAAAAAAAAAAAGTGATAACTCTTTTTTCAATTAGATTTCATTGGGTACCCACCATATGAAATTAGTTGTAGTAGCCATTGTGTGAGATACAAAGAGGAATATGAAACAAGAAAAAAGAGAATATTTCTCTTGTGAACACATTCTTGTGTTCAAATAATGATTCCTTTATTTACTACTTGTGTAGACTTAGGCAAGTGGTTTAAGAATTTTGACTGTTAATTTACTCATTTCCAAAATGTAATGTGTAATACACAAACTCCAGGGTTGTTGTGACAAATGGGCATGTGTAAAATATCCAATGGACATCTGGCTTCAGATTTCGAATGAAGCCAGTAGAACGTTAAGATCTACCAACAGAGCTATACCTCCTAAGAGTTTAAACAGCAGTCTGGTTGAGAGCACCAGGGCAGGATACACAGGCTGACCATGGGAGCTTTTATGGAGACTGTTAGCTTCCCACACTAGTGGGGGACAGAGGGTTGAATAAGAAAACATAAGACAATACACTATTGCAGGGGTTAAGGAAGTGAGAATACTGAATTCTGATCAGAAGTTCCTGACATCTGTAAACCAGTGAGCAGGAAATCTGAAGTTCACTTATGAGCATTCAGTCATGTTTCACTTGGGTGTGGAAGCAAAATACCTACCGGGCTGGAACGCTGCCATCATTTCTCCTGCTTGTGGATCTACAGCAGGGCTCAGGAAGTACTCGTCATATTCAAACTGAAGGAATAATGAGAAGTGAATCCACAGGAATCTAAACAAAAATAAGAAAAACAAACATAATATTTTTAAACGTTTATTAAAGGATACCAGGTAAACTTAAACAAAGGAAACAAAGGACGTATACCATGTCCTTGAGCAAGAATTCCCAGTATTATAGAGATTCAAGTTCTCCCAAATTGTCTATTTCTTCAGGGTCCATTGAACAGGCATGGCAAATTAACAGTTTAGCAGGACATAGAAAACCTCAAAGATTCTGAAAACCAAAAATAGTTCAGATAGTTCATTTTGCAATGGCACTAAGATAAAAATAGAATTATTAGAAGAGCAAAGCAAACAAAAAAGGTCTATCATACAAGTTTGTCAGTGTAACATAGTGGCTAATCTAGACATTTAGCTCAATAAGAATGAAAAATTCTACAGTATTTTCTGAACTTTAGAAGCAGACTTTAATTTTCCTGAGTAAAAAACTACATTTGCAATAATAGCAAAGAATGTACTAAAATTAGACAGAGACTAGCTCTCAACATATATTAAAACTTGTATATACAACTTAATTAAAATAATGCAATATTGTTAAATAAATAAACAGTTCAATGTAAAATAAGAGAGTCTACAAATATACTGAAATTCACATATAATAAAAGTCTTATGGCCTATCAGTGGGGGATAGCTGGATTGTTTTATAAACATTGTTTATTGAAGTAGTCTTCTCAGAAGGATGCAAATTTACAAGTCATGAGAGGATAAATTTATCTGCATATAAATAACACATTATTATATAGTAAGAAGATTGCCTGTGGTTGGGCCTGAAAGATCACATATACGATTTGGGCTTAAATTAGTGTGAAGACAATAATACCAGCATTTTTGTGACATATTTTTTCAAAGTTTCATGTTATGTTTTTAATTATTTACATTTTACTGATGTAGTCTTAAATGGGGATCTTTTTTATAAACTGTTTTAAAATGAGGTCTATATTATTAAATTTTTACCAGACATGGTGTGGCAATGCTGACATCTTATGTTGATTGACCAAGTGAATTAAGTACACAATAAATGTACTGTTGACTGTTATTATACTTTGACTTTAATACTAACATAATGTATGCAAGTATAAAGTTACCCTGGGGTTTATTAACCTGAAGGTCAAAAGCAACATGATTTCTAGAGTATCACAGATAAATTTAATTTGGGGTGCTTCTTCGGAATGAGTCTATTTAAGAAGATAGGCCTTTGGCGTTCCAGTGTTTACACACCTGTACAATGTTAACATTTAAATGAATTTACAGGGGCTGGCCCTGTGGCCTAGTGGTTAGGTTCTGTGCACTCTGCTTTGGCAGCCAGGTTTGGTTCCCCAGGCACGGACCTACACCACTTGTCAGCAGCCATGCTGTGGTGGCAACCCACATACAAAATAGAGGAAGATTGGCGGCAGATGTTAGCTCAGGGCAAACCTTCCTCAGCAAAAAGAAAAAAAATAAGAAGAATTTACAACCTCTGGGATGGAACAAGCATCTGGAAGATATGTTGAAACCTATTATTGAAGGCTTCTTTCACCCACCTTGGTGCATTCTATTGACCCAGGGAATAGGTTTTGACAAGAGTCACTGTTGGTTCATGGCCATATACTCCCTTCGTTCTACAAAATTTGAGTGCTAGAATCTACTTAGGACAGTTAAGTTTTCATAAGTTGTTAACTAAAATATGGAGTTCAGATTTTTGTTAAGTTTCTACTCTGTGTGTAAGGACATCTTCCCTATAATGAGCAATCAAGAGCAACAGGGCAGAGATGGATAAGGCTGAGGATTGGCCCTTCCTTCTGCATGTACCTACATTCTAGTTTTGTCTTTCAGTTGTTTGTAACACTTGAAACAAAAAAGGAGGGCAACATTCAGAGAGCAATTCCAAGGACTCTAAATGAGGCAAAGTGGGAACAAAGTGCCAAGGGCTTAGCTGAGTTGTATTCTATCTTACCAAGATCCAAATCCTATGCCCAAAGTTGACTAAATAACCCTCTAGGGTGACAGTGTCTCAATTTCTCTAGAGTTTGGTAACAGTGGAGAAAAAATTTAGTAGGAGAGCTTTTGAAAGCAGGTGATTTCCCAGCATCTAAGTCCATATGATCAGACTTTGTAATATTAAATAGTAAATTGTGTTCAAACGATTGTAATTTGTATTATGTTTGACAATCTACTGTGAATCCCTTGTCCGGTAAATATCATGGGGAAAGTGGCAAAACCAAATGCTGAGACATCTGAGGATTACCCACCGAGTCCACTAGGAGAGCATCACTGACACTGACCATCTACATCGCACACCCCTTCTCCCCAAAACTCACACATATGTTGATTGGTGGAGTGGAGTATGAACCCAATAGCCATCGTCAGGAGTATTTAGGCATCAGGTAGGAATCCCCTGTGAAAAAAATCTAGCCAAAAGTTTTACCATTGGAAGTAGTAAATGAACAACTGTTGACCTTACTTGGTGACTCATTCATGATCAAGACTCTCTAAGAGGGCCAGCTCTCGGTGAGCCCACACGATGGATAGTAAATGATAATCGGTTCAGGAGAGAGTGCCACATTCCCCATTCCTAGGTCATAACAGCACAAGGCCAATTTTAATTGTATGACCAAATATCTTAATCATCTTATCCTTTTCTTCATTTTCTTTGCAATATTTCCTCAGAGATGAGAATGTGTGGATAAGCTACCCAAAGTTTAAATTCAAGAAGAAATCAAGAAACTTACACGTGTATTCAATCATGCCTGGTTTTTGGGCCATCTGGTTTTCAAAAATTCAAATAATTTGAAGTAACTTGTCCTTAGTTTTCAGTCTTTACTAAAGGACAAAAACAATACCTCATCAGAACATCAAGGAAAATGTGTTTGCCATTCATCTTTCCCAAAACAATTTGTTCTTTTCCTAGTACATTGATAGGCATTTACGGGATGTTGAACAATAAAATGATACAAAAAATACAAATTATAAAGTAATTAACTAAAAGAAAGGGCACACGATAGCTTTTGAAATACTTAAGTAAAATAAAGCAACATTTTAAACTTAATTTTTATGTGCAAAGTAATTTGAACTGCTACTTTCTCTTTGTGCTGATACAGTAATGCTGCTATTTTTCCTCAATAGTACTCAGTCCAAAAGCATTCATTTAACCCTCTCTCTGTTTTCAGTATCACAGGTATGGATGGCATCACCGTCCTTTAAATCATGTGAGTTACAACCTCAATGTCATTATTCTCATTATTTTCACCCTCTTATTTCAATATGTTATCAATTCACCTTGGGGTTTGACTGGGGAAAAGTAAATTTAGTTCCTCCTTTACACTAATCATCAATTCTTGATTTCAGGATATCATTTTATCACAATTATTAAAATTGCTTCTTTGATTGCACTTTTTACCTGCTGTAATGCTTTCTCAACAGGAAAAATTTAAGAATCCTTATTTATATAATACCAAACATGGAAACACAGATGTGAATATCTCAATTCTTTTGACTCCAGCGCATACAACCACAATAAATATACTTTACATTCTTCCACTGACCACTGAATAAAGGACAACTCTACAGCACAGCATTTAATTTTCATTATTTTATTGTGGCAAGGACTTTCCAGATATCATCTTTTACCTACTTTAACCCAAATGCAAATGCTAAATCCTTCTGTTCTCTACAGCATCCACCAGAGATGACCCATTTATCCCACATATTTTTTACTTTATGCAAGCACGCCTTTTTAAAATGGTATGCCCATCTCTTCACCTCTACCTGTAACATAAGACTCCTATTTCATGAATTAATAAAAAGCCATTGCCTCTCCAAAGCCATTGAGGAAAACAACAAATATAAAAGTATTACAAATACCTGATTAATATACTTATCTGCTATTGCTGCTGTAATAAATTACCACAAATTTAGCAGCTTAAAACAAGATCAACTTATTATCTCACAGTTCTGTAGCTCAGAAGTTTGTATTGACTCAGCTAATTCCCAGCTCCAGGTTTCACAAGGCTGAGATCAAGTTTGGGGCAAGGCTATTTGTATTCCTTTCTGGGGTCTCTGGGCATGACTGTTTCCACACTTATTCTGACTGTTGGAAGAATTCAGTACCATCAGCTGTAGGACTAAGGTCCATATTTCCACGCTGGCTGTTGGTCTGGAATAGTTTTCACCTTCTAGTTGCCACCATGTTCCTTTTCTTGTGGCTGATTGCTCCATCTTCAAAGCCAGCAACTCTGGGCCGAGTCTTTCTGCTGCTTTGAAGCTCTCTGCTCTCCCCTATGCTTCATGCCTCTCCTTTTTCAAGCCTGAGAAAGTTCTCCACATTTTTAAGAGTGCTGGTGATTAGACTGGGTGAACGAAGATAGTACAGGATAGTCTCCCTGCCTCAAGGCTCACAACCTTAATCATATTTTCAGATTCCATTTTGCTATATAATGCAACATATTCCCAGATTCCATAAACATCATTGGGAGGCCATTATTCTGACTACAACAAATATATTCAAGAAAAAAATATTGAAAAAGTGTTCAAAAGTAGCAAGAAAAGAGATAGTATAATACACATACAAATACACACATATCTATCTGTGTATATGAGTAACTGTTTGATTACTGCCTCTACTTATGACTCACGCTAGATATTTCTATATGTGTTATTCCAACAAGCTGATTTTAGGGATCAGTCCATGCTTTAATGGAAAATTTTAAAGCATAAAAATATTAATATTCACATGTTTTTAAAAATTTCTGTTAATATCACTTCACATCTGTTCCCCATCTTATTTCCTTCAAATCATATTGCTCTTTATTATTTTTCAGACTTTTCAGCATCCATGATTCTCTTTCTTCCTCTAATAGTTTCTTCCCAAGCCTTGCCTACTTTTTTCTGGCACCTGACTTCTTGTCTTCATTTATACATTTTTCTCGTTCCGTTTAGCTTTCCCAGTACTGCTGAAGCTATGCATATCTCCACTAGCTTATTCAGAAACACTACTTAAATTCTATATTTTTTATATGACAATATTACAAATGATATCCAAATCACTCAAAGACATACTTTTATGTATAAAATTATTTTCCCTGTTCTTGTTATTTCCTACCAAGTTTTAATCTTTCTATAGACTCTCTACTCAACAACACCTGATTGGTGAGTTTGGAAGGAAGAAACCGGCATGGGTAGCTTGGCACCTATTTTTCTTGCTCATTCCAGAATGAGTTTGCCTTGGGAGAGTTTGTGGTCACTTAGCTGTTGGCTCTGGCAAGCTTGGCCCTGTCACTGCAGGCCAGGCCTGAGAATTTCTAGCCGGGCCTGTGAGTCAGTGGGAATATCAGTCTGACTCTGAAATTCAGCAATTGAAAAGCCACTTGTCCCATATATTGAATTTTTTCTCTATTGTCTCTAGTTAAGTTGATATTTGACCTCCATCAATCATGTATTTTGTTTTATCTTTCAATTTAGTTATGAAACTGGAGAGGGAAGAATGGTACTATGCACTGCATCCCTACAAACCCTTAATGTCTAAATAGCTGTTGTGGAGGGGAGACAGAACATATACTCTTTAGTCCCTTTTATGTGATCAAGTACTGAAATAGCTATTATATGTGAACAAGAACAATGAATCCTAAAAATGGGACTGGGAGTTAATTATATTGTCTATATTTTGTCATATCATAATTTTGCCTATATTTTAATAATGAAGACAGATAATTTAAATAATTTGCCAATAGTCACAGACATAGGAAGAACCAGGTCTCAAGTGAGAAGCCGTCTCTGCTTGACACAAAAGACCTGCCATTTTTACTTCATTTTCTTCAAGAATTTACCTATATTTCTATTTTGAATTTTTTTACATTAGTACGTACTATATTGTTCATACAAACTCACAAATTCAAATAATAGTATCTACTACTATTTATAACTCAATTTATATTCATATAGCAGTTTTTCCTTAATTAGTTTTTTGTCATAGACATTATCTAGCAATTCCTTTAGATTTGTGTATTGATTGAAGTTACTTTAGCTGTAAAGAGCAAAACTAAGTCTGGGCATTTTAAGTATAAAATTGTAACTTTTGAAGTAAAAATGGGATAATTCACAGAATCAAAGAAACAGCTGTAAAGTAAACCTTCAGAAGTGTAGGTACCAGGGAAGATTCTGGGGCCTAAGCAATAAGAATATTTATGGGGGGCTGGCCCGGTGGCATAGTGGTTAAGTCTGGCATTTTCTGCTTCGGAGGTCCAGGTGTGTGGGTTTGGATCCCAGGCACAGACCTACACCACTCGTGGGCAGCCATGTTGTGGAAGTGACTCACATACAAAATAGAGGAAGACTGGCACAGGTGTTAGCTCAGAGCAAATCTTCCTCACCAAAAAAAAAAAAAAAGCACTGTCTATGGATCTCTTCTCAAGAGAGCTCTCAATAAAAAAGATTTAGATTCAAGGACTCCTAGATTTTTGTTTCCCTTTTTCATGTTTTAAAATTCTGGAGCATGGCATATGATTGACCAAGCTTAAGTCATGCATTTATTTGCCACTTGACCTAGGAACCCAGGACATTGGCAGTGAAATCATGTGTGCAATCTTGCCCACTGAAGGTCCACTCACATGTATGGAGGGCCATCTCCAGATAAGGAACAATTCACTACAAGCAAAATGGTTCCTTCAAGAACACCTAGTACAATCTGCATTGACTAAAAGACCTACGTGAATTATAAGCCAGTTATTACTTCAGATATATATAACTTTTAAACGTCATTCCTCACTTAAATATTCATTTATGTGAGAAAACAGTGCTATTTTGAAAATAAATTTAACCTACAATAGAAAGGATGCAGTGTTACAAATCTGTAAATGCAAAGTAAAGTTCCTGATTTATGGGACAAATTGTCTACTTATGTCTTTAGAGAGGTCTATTTTCTGCATTTTATTTCCCTGTTAAAAATTTATTGTGGTTTCAACGTTACACTAACAATGGCACTATAACTTATGAAAAACTCATTATCTAAGACAGTGGATACGACAAACCAAAGAAATCTGCATTGACTACTTACTTCAGATTATCCATATTTTATTGTCCAAAGTCATGGCTTATATGATCTAATAAGAAATACACCTTAGGGTAGTTCATAAAGTGAAAGGATAAGCAATGTTATTAGTCAAGGAAATATATGATGCTAATGACAAGATTTTATTTCTTATTGTATTAAAGCCTATCTCTTTTATCTTCTATACCAACATTCAACATCCCATATTGGCCATCTCGGTAAAGCAAATGACATTATACAAGTGATTGACAGAAACTTTGTTACATATGTTTTCCTTTAGGAATATCTCACATTCTTTATACGGTGCCATATGTTTTTCATTTTGCTGACAATTACTGCATTATTGGAGAATGAAGTATAATTTTCTGAAATTCTCCATCTATCTTTAAGTCACTCTTTGAAAATATTGGCAAAATTAAGAAGCCACACAAAAATTACTGGAAAGTCAAAGGCATTTTTCTATATGGCACAGAATGTCTTAATTACTGCTATTGTCTTTCTATACTCAGACCTTTCATAATAGAGAATTACTGAGAATTTAGCTATCTTCATAGACCAGTATGCTTTGTTATTTATTTTATTTGACAAGCATCTACAAAGCATTTACTATTTACCAGGTGCTATTCTAAGTGTTTCTTAAGTATGAGATTATTATATCTACTCTATAGGTGAGGAAACTAATGCACAGAGAAAGTAAGTGATTTGCCCAAGTGCCAAAAAATGGCATTACCATTTTTATCTCCATATAGATGCAAACAAACCATGCCTGGAGCCTGGAAGAAGCTAATCGGAGTGAGAATGAAACATTTTTGTTCTATTCATTTATATTTATTCTTGTTTAGACAAATTATTTTGTTAACTTACATAATATTTTTAGCACTGAATTGTTATTCTTAATGAGATATTCCACTAAATAAAAATTGATACATCATACTGGTAAAACTCTACTAAATTGTTATTATAACAAATGGTGCAAAATACTGATTCATTTTTATCATAATAAATATAATTTCCCTACTTTGTATAATAGAAGATATAAGTACTGCCGTTAACATATGTAATTGAAAAAATGTTACATATTTAAATTTACTTTAATTAAAAATTCTCTTGTATATGTTTCTTATTGACCTCAAACTCACCACTACTTTGCTTTGCTTTTAAGTGTCTATTTGATTTCTTTTCTTTAATATAGGTAACTTCATGCCAGATACAGTTTTGCTGTTTTCTTTCTGTTTTTCTTCTAAAAGAGTTCAACAATTTTACTTCCAAAGTCATTTATGTTTAAGGACCAAGAAATGTAACGCACTTTAAATGTCCTCTATTCAGTTGTATTACTAAGAAACTGAATTTATATTTCTCAAGAACACCATAAACATTCTCAACTTTCCAATGTTTATTTTAATATATGTCCATTGTCTAATGAAAATTGACTGTGTGCCTTTAGTATCTGAAGGCTTTGCATTATTAGTCCAACTTGACCAAAAGTCCTTTTTAAATAAAATAAAGCTTTGGACATCTCTTATAATGGATAAGGGCAATATGTTATTTAAAACCAGCAAATTTCTGTGTCCTATTGTTAGAAAGATATACTCTTGAAACTTCTAATACTTACTTACTTTAATTATCTTATGAATCTGTTTTTCCCCTGTTCTGATCACTGGAATTTGATATCCTTCATAGGAAAAAAAAATTCAATTCCAATCCTGCAATTAATAATGTTAGAGCAAAGCTCAATAGATATCAGACTTAAAAAAAATAAACACATTGAAATCTCTAATTAAATAAAGCTAGCATAATTTACCAACAGAACTACTGAATTTTAATTTTGCCAAAGGGTGGCTTTAGGGCATCGTTTAAACCAATAACTTGCCATCCAAACAACTATCAAATCAAAGGCTATTAGCCAATACTCAGTAGGAAACTGAAGGTTTGAAAAGTTTCCTAGAAACACCCCTGAGGTGAAGATTGATGATTATTTTATTTAAGCAAATATGATTGAGATTTATTTTCTTTTAGTGTCTTTGTGACCAGAACATCAAGGGCTATGGATTCATTACTCTGTAGATTGTTTTCAGTATGAAAGAGCTACAGTGAGGAAAACTTCTAGAGAGAATTTAACTGCACTTGAGATTCTATTACATTTCCAGATGCAGAAATTTCTGCCCAGGACTCATTGGGTAAATGTATTCATTATGTAAATCACTGAATTAAGGCCTATATGTACCCTTACTTTACCAAGAAATTAACTCTTCCCACTCAATAAGCAACCATGAGTGAAAACAATAAAAGTCAACAGTTATTTATTCAAAAAGTGTTATTATACATTAAAATGCATTTTAATGAACCATAAAATTATGATATTATTGTCATGGAACAATTTTCCTGATGACTTGCAGGATAACACAGAATTGGTCACTTAAGAATACTTTGAGCATAAATTCTTCAATAACTATTTAGACTTTAAAAAATGGTTTAGCACCTTTAAAGCCTAGGATAGTGCTCCAGACAATGATGGCACCTCTGGCAGATTCTCTTGGCGCCCCACCTGCACCCTCTTGGCCCTTAACAATTTCTGCTCTTGTTTGCTTGACTTCCAATTGCCACCAGCTGCGTTCCTTTGCCCTTGGGCTTTTCTGGTTGAAGAGCCTGCTCTGCCCACAGGAAGTGCCAGGAGTTATCCCCCCATCCCTCAGAAGCATCCACAAAGGACAGACAGAACCCAAATTAGGAAAGCATGCTACTAAAGGCAACTGTTAAAAAATTCTCCTACAGTTTTGACCAAGATGGCCTTAAAGTTCCCCTCTGCTTGACTAAACTTCAGGCAGGTCTCGTCTTTATTTTAGGTACCTGACATCCCTTTTCTTAGTACTTTAGAAAAATTTTAATTGTAAATTATTTTTCTGCCTCTTTGAGAAGTAAATCTTTTTAAAAGCCACTTGAAGTCTTATGAATGCTTGTTATACATTATTTTCTGGAGAATATATTGGTTTGGCCCCTTAAAAACCTTTTAATACATATTTAAAGCATTAAAGGTTCATAAAACTTGATCAGATTTTTGTAATTTGATGAACCAATTTTTGGTGGAAATTTAGATATCATCAAAGATATAATAATAATTTTCATCACAGATTTATTGGCAATACAGACAAAATTTTAATAATTGGAATGGCCAAAAAGGAAAAATGGTTTAATCAAGTGCAATGCCGCTATATAAGAGAATAATATATAGCCACAGAAATCATGCAATTTTTACTGTAATCAGACAAATAAGACAAATGTTTAAAACACAGTAACATATGAGTGAAGCAATAGAAGTTATTATTTACAAAATAAGATCTCAGTTTTGTTATATATATAATGTATATACGTATATAGGACCAGCTTTACATCAATTGCATGAGTTGTGGGCCTCTAGATTTGTGGACTTACATATGTATTTTTAAATTCTTTCCAACATTCTCCATATTCCAGGTGATATAAACTGAACAAGTATTACATTTTTAATCAGGAAAAAAAAACAGATATTAGAGATTCCAAAAAAATCACAATTTTCATAAAAAAGAAGAAAGGTAACAACCATAGATATTTTTAGAGTCAGAGATATTTTTATGATTATCAAACTAATTTGCACTATTTAATAGCTTATTTACATTATAAAAGGCATTATCAGTATTTAAAATTATAGACATATGCTTTTTTGGTTAAGCACACAATTATATTTCAATAATTTCTCAAATATATAAAGAAACAGAGGTCAGGCTCATGACATAGTAGGAAATTATTGATTTATCAGCATGGAATTGTTTCAAATGATGCTTTTTAAAGTTTTAAAGTATTTTTAAGTGTATTTCAAAGTTTTGTTATAAAATATCATAAACAAGGAAATGAAGGCCAAAAGCAATGCCTGTACTGTGCTTTCTTTGTATATTTAACGTGCTTGGAATAAAAACTATTTCTGTTTAGCTGATCAAAGCCATTTTGGGTTTCCTATTAAGGTGGCAGAACGTCACCTGTGAATTTTTATGGAAGCCTGGGGAAACACACAGCAAGATCTAACTTTTTGTTGTGGGTAAAAGGCATTTTCCTTTTATGTGAAAGTTTGCCCTTTATTTGGCAGAAGGAATCCCCGGGTGAGGTGAGTTTTAGCAGAAAAAATACAATAAACATACATCTTGAGAACGGAAGACATCAAAGTGAGGAATACATGATTGAAGGTTAATTCACTATATTGTCAAAAATAATGCTCTCTTTTTGGAGTAGATGATAGAGTTTTGCAAAAGTGTGCTTGAATATGAAATGTTTAGCTTTGTCTTCATTTTATAGCGGTGTTTACGATCTTATGTAATGTCAAATTTAAAACTCCTGATGGCATTCGCTCTCCTATATCATTTAGTGAGTATACAATTATATCCACCATATATCCAATCATATATGTTTGATATGAAAAAATCATGACACACAGAATTCCTACACAAATTAGAAAAGACATGTTTTCAAACTTGATAGCAGGAATTTTTGTTTTTAGTTTCTAACGGAAGATTGTTTTAAAAATAAGTAAATATTTTGTCAGATACTAAAAGAAGTAAGTGTTTGTATTATTCTTATGGGTGAATTTTATCCTCCAAATTCATATGTTGAAGCTATTACTGAGCAATGGGCTCATTCTACTTGCTATGAGACCAGCCAATAAATCCAGAGGCAAATTGGTGGAATAGAAAGGGTTTATTTGTTTTTCCCAGCAAAGACAGAAAATGGTGAACTAATGTCCTCAAAGCCCATCTTCCCAGAACAAAGACTACAGGCCAGTTGTATGCAGCGAGGATGTGTAGGCATGGGTGTACCTATCTCTGGAAAGTGGTTTCTTCAGACATCTGGCCTCTGTGTGGGCTTCAAGTTCTGGTCTCAGTTCCTGATGATCTTCTGTTTGTCCTCCCTTGTGACTGAAAGTCCTGCTTTCCTGAAAGATACTTTTTTCAGGTCCAGAGGCTAGACATGCATCAGAGACCAATTTAATGCCCTATACTCTGATTTAGCTTAAAGATGATAAGAAAAAGGTTAATATGTATAACACAAAGATTATGATTTAACTTGTTCTGCTTACTTGAGTGGTGCCAACAAAGCCAAATCCCCATCACCTCAGAATCTGATCTTATTTGGAAATAGGATCATTGCAGATGTAATTGGTCAAAGTGAGGTCATAGTAGAGTAGGGTGGGTTCCTAATCTGATATGACTGATACCCTTTACAGAAAGGGGGAATTTGGACACCCGTGCAAGGAGAATGCCATGTGAAGACTGGAATTATGTTGCCACAAGCCAAGAAAGATTGCTGGCAAAGCAGCAGAATCCAGGAGATAGGCGTGGACCAGATCCATCCCTAGAGTCTGCAGACGGAGTATGGCCCTGCTGACACTTGATCTCAGATTTCTAGCTTTCAGAACTGCGTGTGAGACAATACATTTTTGTTGTTTAAGCCACTCCATTTGTGGTACTTGTTACACAGCCCTAGCAAACTAATACAATTACAAACAGAATAAAGTAAATGTCACAGAAAAGTATTTTAAAATTTTCAGTTTTAGAAGTATTAAATAAGGTAGAGGTCAACATCAATAGAGCAAGTTTACTATAGATATTTAATCCAAGACAGTTCTGGTATATAACCTCTTTCAAAGTGCTACCTAATTATACTTGGACAGATGTAATGTTATATGTAATTACATCCAGAAAATTACTTTAAGCATTCCCTTCAGGG
This sequence comes from Tapirus indicus, assembly GCA_031878705.1. Lineage (NCBI taxonomy): Eukaryota > Metazoa > Chordata > Mammalia > Perissodactyla > Tapiridae > Tapirus > Tapirus indicus. The sequence goes on from CM062918.1 coordinate 9,022,457, forward strand.
AAAAAAGACTTAAAGACGTTACTCAACTTCTTCCAAATATGATACATTTTAAACTTTGCATCATTTTATTTGCGGTGACTCAGTCCACAGTCAGTATGCCTCTTACTACAACTTTCTTCCCAGATGATTAAGAAGGAAGTTTCTTCCATGTTGATGGGTAGCAATTATATTAACAATGAAAAAATGCTGATCAAGGGATGAGTCAGCTTCAAAGAAATTTAAGAAAAATCAATGTATTTATTAGAAATGAGCAGTTCACAGTCGGCACTCATGAAGATGAATTATTCTGTGTTATGCGGAATGTCACTGCAGGAAACAATTCCACTGAACTGTAAGAATGACGGGAGGGAGGAGGGTGCCTCCTGGGGACCCTGGTGTTTCTATAATTTAATAAAAGATAAAGGATTGATGAGGGACTCAAATTTCTTAGTGTAAGATATCTCTTATCTCTGTTCTAATCAGTACATCAGATAACACTTGTTTAAAATTCAATTTGCCAAGGAAAAAAATGTCTCACCGACAGTTCTCCATAATTATTTGATAAGATATCAACAGAAATTTCCCAAATCCTCTATATCTAAATGCACTATGATGTCATTGATAAATGTCATATTTATAGAATGATGATAAAATTAGAATAGTTCAAATAATTCTAAGACAAAAAGAAACTAAGACGACTTGATTTCTATTCTGATACAACATTCTCAGTACTTACGGCGTAGGATAAGACCACCTCTTTTGACTAACATAGCTCTGCCATCATTTTAACATTTGTGTGTGTTTGTCTTTCATAAACTAGAATTCAGACCTAAAAAGAAGTATAGGAGAGTCAGGAGGGCAGGAGTAGAAGATAAAATGCCACCACAGTATTCCCTAAGTTACCAAAGGAAGTTTTCTTCTTCTTGTTTTCTCTTTATAAACAAGATTTCCTTGTATCTTACTTTCTGTCAGAAAGATGTCAATAATAATGGCAGAATGAGGACTTTATTTTTGTTTACTGGTCCTCTGCTTTCAACACTCCTGCGAAGATCAGAAAGATCCTGTTTCTACAACTTTTCATTCTTTGTCAGATATAGAAATTTCCCGTTAGTTGCAAATCTGGGCTAAACTTACATTTTTAATCTGTGATGTACAGTATCCACTGAAAATCATTCAAAAGTACTTTTATGACTAAAAACTTATGACACTTTAGCCATTGTCTTAGTTTGGGATTCTATAACAAAATGCCCAAGACTGGGTGGTTTAAATAACAAACCTTTATTTCTCATGACTCTAGAGGCTGGGAGGTCCAAGATTAAGGAGACTGCAGAGAGAAAGCACTTTCTTCTCTCTTCCTTTTATAAGGGCCCTAATTCCATTGTGAGGGCGCCACCTCATATTCCCATCTAGACCTAATTACCTCTCAAAGGCCCCCCGCCGAATACCGTACATTGGAGATTTGGTCTTCAAGATTTTCAGGGAATACAAACATTCAGTCCATGAGAGCAATGGTGAAAACGTTTTAAAAATGTTCTTTGTTGAGAATGATACATTACTAGTAATATAACTTATTTAGAGAAATTGTGACTCAAAGTCAAAGATTACTACAATTTTCCATGCTATGTAGAAAATTTTCCTGCAAAATGTAGAAAACATACCCAACTACTCTTCTCATGCAGAATATCTAAATTCAAGAAACTGAAAAATAAGTTATTTTCTATTGTTTTTCCTCTAATTACAAAATTACTGGGACACATTAAATTTCTTTAATTACTTATTGAAAGTGAAATAGTGTGGTTATAGGAAGATTTTAAGTATTTCTATAAAAATTGTAATTTTAAAAATAATTTGATGCCATTAAATTGTTTTAAATCTTAAACTGACAGTCAGTTAAACACATCAATTTAGGGAACAAGAAAATGTGATTTAATTGGATTCAAGGTCCTAACCTTTGTAGACACCTCTTTTTCAGGATACTCCCACTATCATCTTCTCTCTTTCTATACTTAACTATTTTCTTTTTCTCAATCTAAAAGAACAGATTTTATTCTTACGCTAAATAATAAATAGTTTTTGGAATCCCTACTAATTTCTGAAATAATATATATATATTGCTAAATCTGTTTCACAGGTGTCTAAAATTTTTTCAGATTTTTTTAAATTGAGGTAATGTTGATTTATAACACTGTATAAATTTCAGGTGTACATCATTATATTTTGATTCCTGTGAAGACTACATTGTGTTCACCCCCCAAAATCTAATTGCCATCTGTCAGTGTACACATATGTCCTTTTACCCTCTCACCCTCTCCTGTCCCCCCAGTTGTCTAATTTTAAACAATGTGAAAGGAACAAAATAAGTGCTTTACAAAACCGTATCTTTCATAGGTGTCATTATTTTATGTAATAATTTAATAGAAAGAAAGAAACATTTATTCATATAAAATGTAGGGAATATATTAGTTGCAATAGAATATTAAAGTGGTGAATTGAAATCATACAGAGCATTTATATTTAATACGTGTAACACAATGAGAGTTATGAACATATTGCATATATATAACTAGTAGTTCTAGATAAAAGGTGCTTTGTTAGTTTTATTTATTTGACATTTTCTCTATTTGTGCTTTGATTGAAGTTAAAATACATTCAGTAAGTAAAGGGTGCCAATCTTAACTGTACAACTTGATGAGCATTTATAAGTGTAATTACTATCCAGATGAATAAATATAGAATATTTCTTTCAATCAAGAAGATTATCTCATACTCAGTTTCAGTCAATATCGACCTCTGTCCCCTCCTTGGAAATCTCTATTCTGATTTTTACCATTATCTATTAGTTTTGCCTGTTTATGAACTTAATTCTTACCAGGATAAAGAAAGCTGTGTTATTTGTCAAGTTGACTTTATAGAACAAATACCAGTTATACCTAATCACAGGCTGGATTTTCTGTTGAGGTGGATGGCTGTGTTACTCCAGCAATAACACTGATACAGTGGCGTGTCAGAGCATGACGCTTGCAAGCAATATGCCCTGCTTCATGCAACACTGTAAGTTGTGCATGAGAAGGCAAAGGAAAAAACATTCCTCTGGAAAAATCTTTTGTAGGATAAGTGGGCAAATGGCTATTGGTGGAAAATGTCCAACTCTAAACAAACTCAACTGGTGTTTTTAATAGACTATTACCTCAGAGAGGAGACTTCCTTGTCTTCATCTTTCGAGGAGCCTTCTGAACACGGTTTCCATGACCATCCACTTCTCACTGACATGTGGGTAAACCCAGTCATTCACTCACAGAATCTTCAGGAAAAAACAAGAAGCCTGCCTTCATAAATGCTTCATGTTCGTATATTTTGGATCAACTCATATATAGAATTGAGGCTGGAGTTTTAATACACAAGCAAAGATAGAATATGTGGTCTTAGAACTGCTCAAAGTAAATTTAGACCCTCACATACAGTAGGAACACCGGAAAGGCCGCTCTTTAGGGAAAGGAGACCGGAAGTACCTTGTCCATTTGCCTAGGGAAGCAACAAAGAAATATCCTTGTTGATGCCTACTCAGAGTTTTGGTAGAAGGAAAAGATAAGTCTCTCTTGAAAAGTCAAGAAATACATCTGCAAAGGTAGTCCCAGTCAAGAAAATAGCATTAAATATGACCACAAGACTAGTGAAACTCAATGAAAATGCAAAGGTGAAACCATACTTAGAAATATCTTCTCAAATATTATAAACAAACAAATCAATACTCAGACTAAAACAACTTTGTTATGTAGTTAATTCTAATTCCCATGACTGTGAATGTATTGGGATATCATGCTCTAATGATGTTATATTATATAACAAAAGAGATTTTGCAGGTGAAATGAAAGTTACTAACCAGTTGACTTTGAGTTTGAAAGAGAGGGATTATCTGAGTAGGCCTAATAGAATCATATGCCTTCCAAAGCAAAATTTTCTTTGGTTAGAAACAGAAGAGAAAGTCAGAGAGACCTCAAATGTGAGAAATATTTGACATGCCGTTGCTGGTTTGAAGATGTAGGCAGCTACCAAAGGAGGAATGTGAGCTGCCCCTAGAGGCTGGGGGTGGCCCACAGCTGGTTAGCATCAAGGACCTGGGGCCCTGAGTTTCATAAGGATTGAATTCCGCCGAAAACTTGAATGAGGTTGGAAGCAGAATTTTCTCCGGAGCCTCCTGATAAGAGTCCAGTTGGACCAACACTTTGATTTTGGCCTTCCGAGACTGTGAGCAGAGAATGCAGTAGAGACTGTCTACACTGCTGACCTATACAACTGTGAGACGATAACTGGGTATTGCTTTAGGTTCTTAAGTTTGTGGTAGTCTGTTGTACAGCAATAGAAAACTAGCACAACAGTAAAAGAGTTCACTATTAAAAATGTAATGAACAACAAAAAATAATCTACCAGGGTGATTAAACAGACACAGTGATAATTAGCTCCAAATAACCTGAAATGTAACAAAAATAGTTAATAGACCATCATTATATTTAATATTAATAAAGAAATGAGACAAAGCATAGTGATCATAATGGGAAAAAAAAGTCTATCATGGCAAAGAAGGGTACATTTGAAAAAGAATTAAATAGAACAACTAGAAGGAAAAAAGTTGCAGTCTAAAATTTAATAACTATTAGATAGTTAAAAGGCAGTCAAAATCATCAGAAGACAGAATTGGCAGGCAAAAAGCTAAACTGGAGGAAATCATTCAGAGTGGAATACAGACCTGAAGATCGAACAAGCACAAAAACAATGCTATTAGTTTGAGAAGACTTAAAGGAGATCTTGGAAGGGAGGCACTAAATAAGACATCTGTGATGGTTAATCTATATGTCAACCTGACTGGGCTAAGGGATGCCCAGATAGCTGGGAAAACATGATTTCTGGGTGTGTCTATGAGGGTGTTTCCAGAAGAGATTAGCATTTGAATGGGTAGACTGAGTAAGAAAGATGGCCCTCACCATTGCAGGTGGACATCACCCAATCTGTTGAGGGCCTGAATAGAACAAAAAGGCAGAGGAAGGGCCAATGAGCTCTTTTTGCTTGAGCTGAGACAAACATCCCCTGCCCTCAGACACTGGTGCTCCTTCTTGGGCCTTTGGACTTGGGTCCAGGCTTATACCATGCAGCTCCCCAATTCTAATGCCTTTGGACTTGGACTTACACCATCGGCTACCCTGGTTCTCAGGCCTTGGGACTCAGACTGAATTATAACACCGTCATTCCTTGTTCTCCAGCTTGCAGATGGCAGATCATGGGACTTTTCCACCTCCATAATCACGTGAGCCAAATTCCTATAATAAATCTCCTCTTATATATATCAAGATCTGTCTATCTGTCTATCTAACTGTCTGTCTATCTATATCCTATTAGTTCTATTTCTCTGAAGAACTTTCACTAATATGACATCCATATAAAGATGCTAAAAACAAATGCTGGCATAGAATCAGAGCTCTATAAATATTATTTATAATGATAAGATATAAATTACTTAAAATCTAATTTCAATTTTTATATTTATATCAGATTACCTAAGTGGCTAAGGGACAGAAGAATAACAAATTTAATACATCTTTTGTAAAGCATTCAGTATGCCCAATGCAAAATTAATATTTAATCAAATGATTTTTAAATGAACTGAAATAATAACAGAAATATAATTAAGGACCTTCAAACTTTGGAGTACACTATACCATATGTAGCCGGAATGAAAAGGGATTGCTTTGAGGTTTTAAACATACATCCAAAATTATATTGTCATAGATTCTCAATCATAAATTAATTATTTAGCTTGCAGAAAAGATTTTAAGAAAATCTAAAATAGAAATTTAAAATGAAGCAAAGAAAAGGCTTTCATTGAACAGGATGACTGAGTTTATATTGTGCCAGTCAATTCAAATTCAAATAATTTCCAAACCATAAAGGCTTAGATAGAAAAGTTGTTACCACAAACAATCTAGAAATTTTACACATCCATTCAACATTTTCTAGAGTAGTTTGATGTGGTATGTATTAGGAAGTAAACAGGTAAGAAGACTGCACGAATTTATTATTGTTTATTTTGCTTGTTTTACTGTCCTCTATTTCTCTACATAAGGTAGGTAGGAAATTACTTTTTCATTAGTGAATAAATTGCATTTGCCCCAATAGTTGGATTAAAAAAACCCAACAAATCCTACATTCACTGGTTTACAAAAGGAGAATAACTGAAGATTGGCTATCTGAGATGAAAGTTAGCAGAATAAAGTATATTATTGCATAAATTTTCCCTAAGCGAGAGTTTGCCAGCAGTAACCTGAACACACTCAGATCTCAGCCCACGCACTCTCCTCAGATATACCTCAAAATTCCTCTGTAAATGCAGAAGACTTTACTCTTTTTAGATTTGGAGAGATATGTTGTAGGAAGCCTTTAATTGTAAAGAATCAAACCAAACAGATCAATCAATTACTAATTCAAACTGATAGTGGACAACTTCTGTAACTATTCAAAACAGAATTTCATGATTCACATGCATAGTTATTGGCCTAATAAACCTATATTGATTTTTTGCAGTTTCCTAAAATGTGTGTAACTTATGTAATGCCACAGTTACACTGTAGTAATACGATTTCTCTCTGATTTTGAAAAACAACTCTTGTATTTTGAGAAGTATATTTTATATGCTTAAAGTCAAGTTTTTGTTTCAGCTAATCGAATAACTTACATGAGTTGTACTGAGTGTCTGAAATCTAGTTATGCTGGACTTTTTACCCAGGCCCTGTTATAGGAAAAATGTTATTAAATTCTCCTGGCATATTGCCATCCAGATCTTCTCTGTGTTCAAACCACTCTTTCTTGTTTGGTCGGCTGAACCGGAATGAAAGAACATGAGTTGAATGTTTCATGCTGTGCTGATATGTATAATTCATGATCGAATTCTTCAAAAAGAAATAGATAAGAAGTACTGAAAGCTATAAATGAAATATTTTTATACTTAACAGAGGCACTGCATAAAGATCTTTTAAGTCTTGTCTGCACTGATACCACGAAGAATTATGAAAAATAACAAGTCACTAAAAAAGAATCAAAGAGAGACAGAGAGGGAGACAAAAAAAGAGAGGCAGAGAAAGAGGTAAACAGAAAAATAGACAACTTAAAAATTGCAGAAATAGTTTTCTCACAAGTAATGTATGAAAATTTTGGCAAGTTCTGGCACAAGATACTTTAGTCTGTTATTCACTGCTTCTCTTCTGTTGTGAATGCAAAGTGAATGATCACGTTTTTAAAAGAGGACATTCCAAAATATCTTTAAAAAAACAGAATTAAGGATCCCTGTGGTCAGTTCATTCATTGACTTAATTATTTGTTCACTTATTATTTTCACATATCTGAGTGGTCACCAATTACTAGCTTTCTGGTAGTGTTAGGGGTATAGGGTTTATAAGTGGAGTGACCATATAATATCATCCAAACTAGGACACTGAGTGTGAAAGGGGGTACTGGTACCCAGGATGTTGGAGAAACACATAAAAAGTGAGACTGTCTCTAGCAAAGCAAGGTATAAGAAACATCCTGTTTATAAGACTTGCTCTTTGACCACAAGTACTTCAAGGCATATCATCGCATATGCATACTGCAAAATGAACTTAAAACTATAATGTGCTGTGACACATTTTTGACGTGAGCAGCTCCAGTGTAGTTGAAATATGTATAGGATGGAACTAACCAAGTTGTAGGAGGTCATGAAAAGTTTCTTGGGGGAAGTAACTTTAAGCTGAGGAAAGGGTAATACTGGTTAAATGACAACTGTGTAATAATTAAATTTTAGATTTAGAAAAACACTAAAAATAAATCTGAAGATCCCAACCAAATAAATTGCCCAGAATAGGAAGAGAATATACAACACCTTCATAAGAAATAAAGGAAACTTTATCTGTGTGCTCCAAATCATGTAGTAGGTAGAAAGAAATACCTAACCTGAACTCCAGGTTTGAATTATTATGAAAAGCTGCTAAAGTACCACAAGAACTTCTGTTATCCTGCTCGAGTAATCTGATTTGGGTTGATGCTAGGATCAGGAGACAGTGTCTCCAATTATAAATATAACAGACAGTAGTTCTGCATGACCTTTTTCTCACATAGCGACCCTGCTATCTGAAAACAAGTCTAAAGGACTAGGTATTTCTCCTGGACTACCCCTCATCTTCAGTTCCAGTCAGGTAGGTAAACGAGGAGTCAAAGATTTTGCTATCTTATTATACACCTGAAAGGATGCTTAGAAACACCTAAAAGAGAAGAAAATTCAAATAATACAGGAATAATGTTTTTAAAAGCTTCAGGTTATTTTGAAGAGTCACAAGATAACATTTTAATATCTCTTGCCAATTAAGGTAAGAAAAAACAATTACATACATACATATACCCACAAACATATACACATGCATATGCACATATGCATGTATAGCCATCTAAAGTTTTAAAGAAATGATTCTTGCAAAAATGTTCTCTTAAAATATTCTAAACATATTTTTCAGTACTCATAACGGTTGTCTCAATATTTTTATTTGATAGTATTTTGTATAGGTTAATGGGTGATAATAAAAAAATAAATTTAACATTGGGGTTGAGAACTGGATATTTCATGAGAAATCTATTCTTGTTGTGCAGAAGAAAAGTTTAAGATGCTTCATACAAGGTAGAATAACTAGCCATTATCCAAGAAGCCTTGAATCTACATACACTTTATTATTCACGTGCATATTTTTGTTTATTGCTTCTTAATATGCTCTTCTAATGACAATATTTTAAATTCAGTAGGTAAATATATGTTAAGTTTGGTTTAACTAAAGACAAGTTAAATAGCCACAGCCATCAGTCTACATCGTCATACTTCAGAGTTCTTGACCTAAATGGCTTATCTCCAATAAATTTCAGCTATCTGTATACATGGCACAACACTAAACTCTTCCACTGCAGGAAACTGCTCCATTTCCAAGGTGGTGCTCTTGTGTTCTCTTTCCTTCACTTCCCCTGACTTTCATCATTTCTAATTCTACATGATCAATCAAAACCTCGTAATTCACTCAGTCCATCAACTCTCTTCTATTACTCTAATCAGCCTTCATTTCATTATACTAATTGACATCCCTGCACCTTCTCCTGAAACCCTCTCACTTCTCTCTCATTGCAATGCTTGTCAAGCAACCCTAGAGAACGCTGCTTCACCCGCCACTCTACTTGCTATTGGTTATTGCTGTGGAGTTGATATCCTGTGAAATAGCATTCAAATCCCACAAAATAATCTTAAAATGTTTGTCAATCCTTTTGTTGATATTTCTTTAGTGGCTGTTTCTCTTCTCTTCTTCCCTGAATTCCTCACACTTTTTTCTTGAAGGAAGATGATCTTAGTTCACGCTGTATTAAATAGAACATGACAATATAGATTTATGCCCTCATCTCTCTCCTTTTCAGCATTTCACTGAGAAGAGAGCTATTGAGGGAACACAACTCGTTTGAAAACTTGAAGTTTCTGCCCATAAATGTGCTGATACAAGCAGTCTTCATCAATTGATTCCCCACAGGCGGTGCTTCCCTGCATGTTACTCTGCAGAGTACTGACATTCTCTGAAATATCTAACCCCAGCACTCTAGTGCATTCTTATTCTCCCTTACCTCTGGGAAGGCTAAGGTGCTATGGTTGGAGGTACCATTTCCTCATTGGGACTTCAGAGAAAACAGACCCTGTCATCGTATAGTGCTATACTACTTTTTGTGCAATCAGTGGCTCCTGGCTTATGAATTAACCCCTTCCAGGTCCACTAATATACTCTCAATAAACATCGTGGGTGCTGCATTTAGTTGTTTACCATTTAAAGCTAAAGGGATATGTTCCACTTATGAAATTTCAGGTATTATCAAGAAAAGCAAATGTAAATATTTTGGATTTTAGTGTACCTTTCTTTTGTCCCTCAAATTAAGTTAATTTAGATGTTCATTTATTCATTCAATAAATACTTATTGAAAAGGGCGGTACATAAGAAGAAATAAACATAGGTTTTAGAGTTATAAAGATCTGCATTTGGTTTTCATTTCCACTACTTAGTAGGTATTTGACTTACATAGGTTATATAATCTCTTTGAACTTCAGTTTTTACATCCGAAAAATGAAAGTAATATCATTGTTTCATAAGACTGTGAGGACTAAGTTAGAAGACATGCCTAGAATACATTGCATAATGTCTAACCCATAGTAGGTGCTGAATATCTTTTCTTATTACCTATACGAAATTCATCTAGGAAGAAGATACCTAGAGGAAAATATATGCCAATAATAGCACTAAGACCCAGGGGAGAAATGAAAGTATAGAGTTGTAAGATTTTTATACTATATCAAAATGCTATAATATCATTTGAACGTTGTCTGATAACTTGCAAATGTATAACGTAAAACCTAAAGCAGGTAATAAAAGCAGGTAAAGTTAAACTAACAACAATATTATTGACTTCATCTAAAAGAAAGCAGAAAAAAAGGAAAAAGGATAAAAGAAGAGATGGAACAAGTAGAAAGGAAGTAGAACTGTGGTAGATTTAAACACAACCATATCAATATTCACATTAAAAGTAAATTAAACCCCAATTAAATACTCCAACTAAAATCAAAGATTGCCACGTTGGATGATAATAAAGCAAGAAGCAACTATAAGTTGTTCAGAAGAAATCCACGTTTGATATATGAGACACTAATAGCTTACAGGAAAAAGATTGAAAATATATGCCTTGCTACTACTAAGAAAAAGAATGAAAAGTGGCTATATTAATATCAGGAAAGGTGGATTTCAGAAAAAGAAAGGATATTATTTGGTATAAACTGACACTTGTAATAATAATGATTAAGGATGCAATTCAAAGAGGACATAAACCAAAACCCAAAACAAAAAAACCAAAAATGTTGGGGCTGGCCGAGTGGTTAAAGTTCTGCATGCTCTGCTTTGGCAGCCCAGGTTCGTGGTTTTGGATCCTGGGCAGGGATCTGCTCCATTCATCAGCCATGCTGTGGAGGTGACCTACATACAAAGTAGAGGAAGATTGACATAGATGTTAGCTCAGGGCTAATTTTTCTCAAGCATGAAAAAGAAGAAACAGGAAGATTGTCAATGGATGGTAGCTCAGGGAGAAACTTCCTCACAAAAAATAATAATAAAAAAATGTTTATACACCTGCTAACACAGCTAACAGAAGTAAAAAGTATAAAAGAATGACAAAAAAACCCAAAATAGGCAAATCTAGAATTATTCTCAGAGTAGCTCAACACTTACTCTCAAAAATTGATAGTTAAAATAGAAAATCAGTAAAAATATAGTAGACTTGATTAACACCATCAATTAATTTTTCCTCATTAATATTTATAGAATGCTCTATCCAACAACAGCAGATTGCACACTCATTCTACATGCAATTAGATCATTTCCCAAGATATCCTGGGCCATAAAACAAGTCTAACCTAAGAGTCCATCTTAAGAAAATAATAATACAAGAAATACAAATTAAACCCCAAGTAAACAGAAAAAAAGAAATAATTAAGATATGAGCTAATTAAAATAGAAGATGAAAACAATATAAAATGCCAGTGTTTCTCAAACTCAGCACGACTGACAGTTTGGACTGAAGAGGTATTTGTTGTGTGGACTGTCCTGTGCATTGTAGGATGTTTAGAAACATCCCTGCTTCTGCCCCCTAGATGCCAGTTGTACACTTTCAGGTATAACAACAAAAAATGTCTCCAAGTGTCCAAACATTGCCCAATGTCCCCTGAGATGCAAAATCGCCCCCCCTCCTCTGCCAGTGAGAACCAACAGTCAAACCAGAGCAATCAGAAAAAAAAAAGATAGAAGATATGGATGACTCTGTTACCACCATCAGAAATAAAATAAGTGAAATCACATATATGATAATAAAAGGATAATAAGTTAATAGTCTACATCAATTAATAACAGTAAATTTGGTACAATAGATAAAATGGAAAATCCTTGGATGACACCAGCCGTCAAAGCTCACCCAAGAAGAAACAGATAACTCAATGGCCCTATATCTATAAAAGAGATTGAATGCAGTTTAAAACATTTCTACAGAAACTTTAGTCTCAGATTGCTTCACTGGAGGATTCCTCCAAACATTAAAAGAAAAAATTATACCAATTCCATATAAATTCTTTCAGAAAATAGGAGAGGGAACAATCTGTAACATATTCTATGAGGCCATCATTATCCTCATACCAAAAGTAGTAAAGAAAACACAAGAAAAATGCAGATCAATAGCCCCATAAGCATACATGCAAAAATTCTTAGCCAAATTTTAGCATATTGATCCAAAAATACAAAAAGAATAATATGTCATTACTAACTAAGGTTTATCTCAGGAATGCAAGATTATTTTGTTTAACATTCCAGAACTTCCTATATAATTATATGAATCTTTATTAAGCTGGCAACACAGTTTGACTTCTTTCTTTGTCAAGAGAAAACCCACACCCTTCAAAGGTTTTATTTCCTAATAAATACAGTGCATCCTAAAGTCTGTCTCAACTTCTGATTCCAAAGAATAAAAACTGTGATAATGTTCATCATCGTTTGTGTTTAATTTGTTTCAAGCACGATCCCTTATATTTGAGGTTAATAAGTACCAGGAAGATTATGTAAATTGTTATGGTCTCACAGATAGTAAGTTCTGATATTCAAAGGTAGGATTCCAATGTCTAACCTCTCCATTGCTTTATTATTTTGTTTTGTTTGAGTTATAAATCTATTTATTCCAGTAGCATAATGCTGAGCTATAATGAATTGATGGACATGTCTAGCAAATTGACTGACATTTGCAGGTACAACCATATTAATACCTCTACTATGTCCTATTACACGATAAAGTCCCTATTCTTTAATTCTTAATATTTGTTCTATGGGAATATATCTTCAGTTATTTTTTATAAGTTCATTGAATAAATGCATGTGTGTGAGTAGTATCTTCTAAAGTATTTTTATATATAAGACATCTTTATATTATCTTGAGACATAAGAAGAATATGAAAATAATTATCCAGGATTTTCTGGCAGTAATATTTTTCCAAAATATGTTATTTTAATTCTTTAAGATATTTGTTTTGACTTTGTTCTGAAGTATCTTATAACCTCTGTGTATTACATATGCGTGTATATGTTTTTCCTGTTTTTTCTTGGAATTAGGTCCAATGACTACAAACCCTAGATTGTAGTCATTGCCGTTTACTCTTGTTTTACTCTCTTTATCTGTAGATTAAATCGTCTACATATCCTCATCAATATGGAAGAGGTTCTAATGTGTTTCCCCATGTTAGGAATGTCAAAACCTATGAAGAGTCTGAATTTTACCCTGTTGGCAAGCTAACAAACCAGCCTGCCACAGTTTCATGCAAACTGACAGAAACAGTAGATCTCTGGGTCAGAGTCAAAGTGCATTCACAAACAGCAGGCAGCAGGAGCTTCATGTTCATGCCGGTGTCCCATGGCTCCCACATCCCGGGGAGCCTGGATGGGTTGTGTGCACACAACTGGTTTGTGACATAGCAGATGAACCCCAGACTAGGAAATTCCAGTCTTTATAATGGGATGCAAGCAAACCTGCCCAACATTTGCTCCAGAAGAAAATATTATCTTAATTGTTCTGGACAGTAAACAAACACCTCCTCTGTAGTAAAGAAAAACTCTCTCTCCCAAGGCCATTTGCTTTATAAACAACCTTGGAATGTAGTTGTAGCAAAGTGACCTCAGTGCCTGTGCTGACAAGATGGACAGAAAGGTGAGAATCCCACAGAGAACTGTCCCGCAACAACGCAGATCTGTCCCCAGTCTCATAGTTTCACTGCACAGAGATCTATTTTCTTCTTTTCATATTCCCTGGCTTTCTGACTCTGATTTGATTGGGAATCTGTGATGTCATATTTAAAATTTTTTTTCTACCTAATAACACTTTACTGACAGAAATGGAGCTCCCCAGTTTAAATTTCCCAGAATATAAATCTGCCAATCATTTTTCTGTTGATATATCTGCTGGAAAATGCATAAAGAAAAAGGGGGACTCTTAACAGGAGCTAGGAAAACAATTTTTTTTTCAAAAAAATAATAATAATACAGGTCCTGCCATAAAGGAATTGGTTTTCTTATTTGTGCATCTTTTGTGTTTTTGAACCATGTGAGAGACTCTGAGATGGCAACTTTCCGTTGCTTTTCATTCTGGTAATTTTTCACTACAACAGAGCAGCAAAGATGGGGAAATCACTTAGAGAAATAAGATAAAACATTGTGTCATCATAAACTAGGAGACCCTAAAATAGCCCTAAAAATAATTCTGAACCTCTTTTTGTGATGACACCGAAAGTCCTCCAATATGTATTAAGTGAAAAATCAAAATGAAAATCTATATTTATTAACCCACAATAAATGTATAAAAGTTCAAATAATATATGTTCCTGTTTATTATTAAATATTTCTGGAATAATTTTTAAAAATCTGACAATACTGATTGCCTCCAGTGAAGGGAGCTGTCGCTCTGGAAGGAGAGATGGGAAGGTGACACTTTTCACTGTATATCCCACTAATTATATCACTTGTATTATATATACACAAAAATGTCACTGGTAAAAGACATATATGTATTTTACAAATAATTTAGAAATAAATAACATTTTCTAAATCAGATATTTATTACATATATGTACATACTTTTCTATATTTAGGAACTGTCCCTGGAAATATACACAATTAACTAGCAATGTCAGTTGCCTCAGTGACTGTTCAATAAATATTGCTTTATAACATTTGGATTTGGAAACATATAAATAACTTAAATATTTTTAAATCAATAAAATATTAAAATGTAAGTATTAAGGAATAAGATAAAGCTGCAATGGCCAGATCAGATGTGAAGGCAATGCTCAGGTAATTTCCTAACTGCTCTGCTTTTGTGGTATAGGAAAGCTAGTGGTTGCGGTTGTTTGGGAAGCTAGGATCTATGTAAGTCATTTTGAAGAATATTTATTTTGAATTGACTACATTTGTCTGTGGGCAAACATGTCATTAGCATGTGAATATTAATCTTTGTATGCAAATACTAATTCTTAAGGGGAGAGGCAAGGAATGACGGGTGGAATAGCTATTTTAGGTGAGGAGGTTCAGGAGTTAGGGAAGGCCTCTCTTAGACATTTTAGCAGAGAACTGAATAAACTAAGGGGGTGAGCCATGAGAAACTCTGGAGAAACACCTACCAAGAAAAGGGAAGAGCAAGTATAAAGATTCTCCTGTGGGCATGGGTTTGGCATCCTCAAGGAATAGTAAGTGGATTGGACCAGGGCTAAGTGAGTGAGGAGAGGGGAGGTAGATACAGTCATGGAGGTAGTTAGGGACCCCTGGTTGAATCTTGTGGGCCTTGGTAAAGAAGTTGAATTTTATTTAAATACTTCCAGTAAGTATTTAAATCTACAGGGCTTTTCTATTAATACCTATTTTACCAAATTACAACAGGGAAACACTAAATAATGTTGTTATACTTGCTCACCAGATAATCATTCAATAAAACAGTGTACATTTTTAAAATCCATTTTGACATAAAGATAAAATTGAGAATTTTCTGTAGAGAATTTTTTTTGAGACTCAATTAGATTAAGAACAAGCTCATTGAATTGTGTCCACACTTTCTTCTCTCTGTTCATTATTGTAATATATGGGTGACATTTGGACTTTTAAAAACCAATTTTAGACTTTAACTTATCTGTTGTTTTAAAAATATATTAACTTAGATAATTGTCCAAAAATGTCCTAAACTTTAGTTTTTTGAGAAGAAAATTAATGTTGCACTCTATTCAGTTTCATGTAAATAAATAATTATTGTTTGACAATTCAACAGCAATATATTACCAGTTTTTCCCAGAATTTCCATTAAAAAATTCTGTTCCAAGCACTATCAACAAGGTTGTCAAACAGCTCATCATTCCCATAAAGCACAAAGTTTCCTAAATTGAAGCATTTTTAGATGGCTTGAAGTTGATTTTGCTGCCATGATAACAGACTTGTGAGGCATAAAGTAGGTAATGCATGAAAAGACAATCTTATGAATGCTTGCATAAATAAGTTCACATGAGAGAAATTATTTTTATTTATGTTGTCCAAAGTCACTGTGGTAAAATAAAATTTGAGTAATGTGTAGATACTGTATCATAATGTTAGTTAAGTACTTAAGCATTTAACTAAAATTTGACTTTTATCCACCAAACTAATTGCTCAGCTATCCTTTCTCAAAGCATTTGTTCCAACCAAACATTCCCATTAGCATAGAAGTGATATTGAGAATTTTTTTTGGATTTATAAACAAAAATTATGAGTCAACTTATCATATACATACATAAAATATTTCAACTCAAGATGCAGTTTATTAGCTCCTTAAATAAGAAATGTTATATTCAGTAAATCATATCTGAGGTATCATCAGTGTTAATTATTTCTAAAATGATTATAATACATTTACACATATGCCAGGGAAATGCTCATATTTTTGCAAGTCTGACCTCCATATTTTGTACACACACATATATACACATATATTGTATTATATGTGTATACAGTATGCACACATATACATAATTTTCCTCAGGAGTCAGACTCATTTAGAATATAATAAGAAAACTAAATATGAAAAGTTAGAGCAGAAAAATAATTTGAAAATCAGAATTTACCATACCTCTTTGTGAAGTGGCAATATAGTCACTTTGGTGAGAATGCAATCTTATCATTAGCAAGTATTACAGATTAAATCTGAAATATGATAAGCTCTCTATTGAGGTCTGTGAATTCATTTGTTCATGAACGCATTTATTCTGGCACAGGCTTATTCTGAAACAAATGGTGCTAAACTTTACTTTTATTTTTTTGGTTCACTGAGACAACTGAAGCTTATACCTATGTAAATTTAAAAAGCTAAATTTTAGAGGGAATCTAACCGAACTAGCCACTCCAAATATAAGGAGCCATTACATCAGGATGTCATGCCCCAAAGGTTACTTCAGCCCTCAGAAAATCCACTTCATGTTCCAAATAACATTCTGAAAGAAGCAAAGACGTGTAAAATGAATTGTACATTTCCAACTTCCATATTTGCAAACAAAGCAGTTGCTTTTTTAGCCAAAAAGTAGAAATATGCCACCAAATAGTTCAAATCTTTGCTCTCCGTTCTATTAAAATGCAAGAGGTTGATATTAGATATGTTAGCCTTGTGTTTCTAGATTAAAGCAGATTAATTTAAAATTTTCCTAATACAATCGTGACCTGTTAGCAAGGAATTTAGCAATTAATTCTGTGATTGTCTAATATGGCATACTTTAACAGTACATGAGAAAAAGTCCAGTTGTCTTCTCCTTCTGGTCATGTAGGATAATTACCGTTCTCTGCCCTCTAAGAGTTAGCTCTGGCCAGGGAACTTCATTTGTCCAGTGAAAAATGAGTAAAAATGTAATTTTCCATGCTTTCTTCTCTTGCTGTTGTAGTCCTCTTGAGACGGGACATCCGCCAGCACAAGTACCACATGGACTATATTTGGCAAAAGTGTCGCCTAATTGACCTAGATGTCATAGGATGAGCAAGAAGTAAACTTTTGTTGTTTGAAACCACAGAGATGTTGGGGTTGCTTTTTTTTTCATAAGCTAGCCTGTCCCCAAATAAACAATTAATGCAGCTAGTATTCTCAGAAAATAAGGAGAGAGAGAAAGAGAGAATTCGAAGAGCTATCGAAGAGCAAAACAATATTGAAAAAGTGTGTGAAAATAATTCCTATAAGGAAATGCCACAGATACTTTGAATAACATTATTATTTTACAAATTCAAAAGCACGCAGATTCAATATGAAACACTTAAAAATAAATAAAAGTTACATTGAAAGAAACACCTCAAACTCCAAAATACTTCCTAATTGAATCTTCAAGACAGAATCCTTGTAAGAATTTTGGTGTATGTTCTCCCAGTCATTTTCTTAGCTGGCATCTATGTTTGCTTTCTGGAGGGTCAACTGGGATAGATTCTGGATAACTTAAACAGAGAGGGTTGTATTGGAAAGATATTGGGTGTATCATAAATTCAACGTAAATGTTGGTAATCCAGGATTGGAAATTGGTCAAGGACTAAAAGAGGTTATTTCACAAAGAACGTAGCTAAGACCAGAGCACACAATCTGGTTTGGAAAATGTCACAGGAAAGTTGTCATCCTCCACACCAGAGTCCCTGGTCACTGGTATCTCCTTTACTCGGCGTTGACATTGCAGTCAATTCCCTGAATAACGTATGCCCATATTCTCATCTTGGTGTGGTTGAACCGAAGATCAATATCACAAGCTAGAACATCAAGGAACAGAAAGGGAGTATAGGGACCACTGATGACTCACAGAAGGGGGTCAGGGTCTTCTTATTTTAGGATTTAGGTTAGATAGCAAAAACATAACGTGTTCACTACTCGTAAACAACACACACACACACACACATACACACACTGCAAATATGTTTCCAGAAAATTTAATAATAATACTACAATTTTACAGATTTTTTTCTTTGACTCAGCAAAGTTATTTTCTTTTGAATATATTCTCTTAAATATGATTTTTATAGCTACAAAATAATTCATCTCAGTGATTCAGATAAAATTATCTAATGAACCTCATTGAGTTTTCTTTTTTTGCTATTAAAAACCTGGAAGAGTACATTTTGAATGTTTTTAATTTTTTGCTTAAAATTAAATCCAGACACATGGATTTCTGGGTGAAAGAGGAAACAAATGTACTAAAATGTATCAGTATAAGAGTAAATGGCATTCTTTCATACTCATTGCAAATATTTAGTCAATAAACGGAGTGGGAGAGAGAAAGAAAAGTAACAGTTCTCCTTTAGCCATACCTCACAACTGTCACTCACTCCCAACAGGTAATTTCTCTTAGCAGTTTGGTGCATATCTCTCCAGCCCCCTCCACCTTTTTAAAAATCTATTTGTGATCATTATATATGCAGTGTTTCTAACTTCATTTATTTACTTAACATACCTTGGATGTATTTCTCTTAATAAAATTTAGAAAGGTCTAACTCATCTGAGTCATTCTTTTAAATGGCTATATAGCATTACGTGATATATTTGCTACATTATTTATGTATACACACCTTATTGACAAGTATTTGAGTGTTTTTCAATGTCATATTATTACAATATTATATATGACCAATAACATGAAAATACTAACATTTAACCATACTTAATCCACCAACATGACATTTTCATAAGGCTGCATGTGGTACTATTAGAGAAAGATTGTAATAAATATTTCAACACCCTACTGCGTGCACATGTACTTACATGTAAATCCTTTATATAGATTTCTAAAACTGAAAATGGTGGAGGCAGCATATTTTAATCTTTCAGATAGTAATATATTTATATCAATAAAGCCATTACTATTTTCTACTCCCACGAATAGTGTACATGACTACCATTGGTCTGCATCTTCCCCAGCACTAGGCACTGTTAGCCTTTCAAGTATTTTCAAACTGATAGACAAGAATACAGTGCCAAAATGGTAATATCATCATACATTTTCCTGTAAAGGATACTGCCGATCATTTTAACCTTTTCCATATGAAAGGCAACAACCTGTAACTTACTTATTTCTCTACACTTTTTGTGCCTTTTGATTTTCCATTTTTTAAATTGAAATTTGCATTGACATAATTGTAGATTCATTTGCAGTTGTAAGAAATAATACAGAGAGAACTATTGTAAACTTTACACATTTTCCCCTAATGGTAACATTTGGCAAAACTGTATTATAATATCAATACCAAGATATTGCTATCAATACAATCTTCCAATCTTACTCAGATTTCGCCATTTTTATTCATATGCACATGTGTGTGTATCTCTATTGAATTCCATATAATATTTTCACTTGTGCCTGTTTGTGTATGTACTATTACAATCAATATTCTGAGCAAGGGTCCCTTTTATAAACACATTCACTTTTTTTCCCATCGCCCCCTAATACCTAACCTTTGGCAATTGCTAATCCATCCTCCATTTTTAAATGTTGTCATTTCAAAAATGTTATATAAATATAAACTTGAACATATCAAACAGTATTAAACCTTTGGGGACTGACTTTTTTTTTCCATTAGCAAAATGTCCTTGAGATCCATCCAAGTACTTTTACATATCAAAAATTCCTTCCTTTTTATTCCCGAGTAGTATTCCATAGTATGCATGTACCACAGTTGACCATTTGCCTGTCATCATCAATGATTATCTAGTTTCTTTTTTTTGTTAATAATACAGTTTTAAAGTCTTTTGCAAAAGCTTCAAAAACAAGGTAATAGCTTTCCAGAAAGTCAATTCCTACTACTTAGGACACTCATGTAAAAGAGTGACAAATTAAATGTAATAGAACATAAACAAAACGGCCAATAATGAGTAACCAAATAGGACTTAATTGGCAGGGTAAATCAATTTAAAATTTACAAAATATTCTTGCCTTATTGATTTTCATAGTTCATTGAACAGTTACCATTGTTTGTTTTATATTCCTTCCGGGGGTGATTCTTCAAACTGGACTAGAATTATAGTCAGACTACCTCCACAAAGGAGGGCAGTCAGATAGATTCCAAGTATGCAATAAACTAAGTTTAATTTTCAGGTGCTTCTTTTCAGGGTAGCTTTTAAAGGAAAAAAAAAAAAAAGATTTCTGAAAGGCAGTAGGATTAATTCCCCAAGGTTAGATTATCTAGCTCCATAGGCATCTCAAGGACATTTGCAACAATCAAATGAATGGTGATTTCTTTCATCATTTTCATTAGTACATTGTAGCACCTACTTAGAAATGTAAGCTTTTAATCAACATTCATTTTCAGACACAAATTTTCATATATGCTCATAAAGTCTCTCAAAGCAAAATTACCTCCAAGTTTTCCATTCTCTTTTTTGCAATTTCAAGTTCTTTTGTGAGAAAAAATTATTGATCTCATCGTTGGCAACTCTGCAACTCACTTCTGTGTATATTTAGTTACTACTTCTGAATATGTAGGATAGTTTGGCATATAATTCATATCACCTTGTCTCTATAGGTCTACTTTCAAAAGCATATATTTCTCTGTGTAAGAAAAATCATAGAGCTTGTAATTTAGTCTCTGTCAGAATCTTCACTATTGAATTAGGTGAATTTTAAGACATGTTAAAGTCTCCTAGAAAATTATTTCATGGAGACATCTACTGTTTCTTATTCTATATACTTTAAGTTGTCTATTTAAAAAACTCTCCAATTAAAGTGACATGGAGCTTATCTAAAAATATTTGCATTATAAATTTGTCTCAGGTTTTGATGGCAGTATAATGAATGTCTCTACAAATAATTCTCTTTCTGAATGCCTCTCATACTACATAAATCAATGCTTTCTCATTTGTGCTTTGTCTGCCAGTATGGTCCTAATTTGTTGCTAAACTGAAGTAATTAATATGTTCCAGGTGATAGAAACTTTTTTTGTCCTATTGAATATATGTGAGAGATAAATCATAGATAAATTAAAATAATTCACACATGAGAAAAGACTATAGAATTAAGTTGATGAATGGTACAAGCAACAATATAATGCTTTTGGTTTACATGATTTATGGAGTTTGAAGGAAAATTAGTATTTTGCAAAGGTATTGATCACAAAAAGGTTATCTGTTTTGTTTTTCTCTCCTCTCTCTGAGACAGTGATGAAGTACTACTCTTTTGTTACCTGAAACACCAGTGTGTTTATGTCAGTCAGAACGATAGGAAAAATGGGTCTACCTTGTTACTCCTCTCTAACCTAGTTAAATGTCAGATCCATATTTTGTACACAAAGTATTTAGGTACTTTGCAGACAAAGATACTTTTATTAAATGTTGATCTAATTTTAGTTACCAATTAAAACTACTTAAATAAAATAAATGTTTATAGTCAATTTTGAGAAGGCAAAGACTGTATAAAAATCATAGTGAGGGCCTGGCCCAGTGGCGCAGCGGTTTAGTCCGCGCTTGGCAGCCCGGGGTTCGCCGGTTCGGATCCCGGGGGCAGACCGACGGACCGCTTGTCAGCCATGCTGTGGCGGCGTCCCATATAAAGTAGAGGAAGATGGGCACAGATGTTAGCCCAGGGCCAGTCTTCCTCAGCAAAAAGAGGAGGATTGGCAACAGATGTTAGCTCAGTGCTGGTCTTCCTCACAAAAAAAAAAAAAAAAAAAAATCATAGTGAATTACCAAAGATGGGTTTGGTAAAATTATTTCTGTCTGATATTTTTCTCTTTATTTAAATCATCCTTGATATGTAATAAGCTTAATCATAGCAGCCAAAGATTTATTTTTCTTTTTTAGGGTTATTTCAAAAGAAAAAGGAAATAGAAAATAGGATATAGTGTTTCTGTAGCCGCTTTTTCAATTTTAGATATATCTTTATATATAAACCATTGGAACTCATTTCTCTGTAGTTTTCCAAGTACAAGTCCATATATGTTACAAAAATAACACAAGGAAGACACCAAATGAGAATACAAACATGTGGTACCCCTTTATATAACCCACATACCTAAGCTAGTAAGTAGATTGAAATATATACACTCCATGTAGTGGGAGCTGTGGATTATGTAATTAGTGTTGAGATTCAAATCTCAGTTCTGCCATTTACTGGCTTTGCTGCTTCATCCATGTCACATAACTTCTCTGAGCTTAGTCTCCTCATCTCTAAGTGGAAGTAGTGATGCTGTGTATTGTAGCGTTGTGATATCACAAGATGATGTATGCACTATGCTAGATCCATAGTGCACCTGATTTATAAATACTATATTTGTCAACTGCATCTCCTATATTTCCTACTTTTAGTATTAGGATAAATTTGATGCTAGTGTCCCTGTTGACAAGGGACAAGTCTGGAGATTTATCTTGAAGAAAAACACCATCACATAAATAATATGAAAATTATAATAAATAAAATATAATAAAGTTAAATCCTTATACAATATTCTTTAAACCTAATACTTGTGTTAATAATGGGTAGAATGGAATTTTATACAACCTTGGAGAAAATTCTACGCAATCTGGCCTCATTGGATAGGATCAATTTATTTTGGAGAAGATGAAAATTGCATTTTCAAGGAAATTTTTCCCTATGCAAGAAAA
Source organism: Tapirus indicus (assembly GCA_031878705.1). Taxonomy (NCBI): domain Eukaryota; kingdom Metazoa; phylum Chordata; class Mammalia; order Perissodactyla; family Tapiridae; genus Tapirus; species Tapirus indicus. Next base: position 9,045,677 of record CM062918.1, read on the forward strand.
TTTTCTGCCTTTGTGGATACTCAAAAGAACATCATATGTACGAACATCCAAGTGCTGCTTTATCTCAGGGAATAAATTCCATGGGGGTGCAAATTTTTTCTCCCATGACTTAAATCATCATGAGCATGTTAGTCAGTACACTAGTTTTATATACTATTTAATAGTCATCTGGAAAATCTGGCGAAACCAGTGTATAAGGGTTTAAAAAATGTAGGCTGTTCTAACACCTTACAGAAAATACAGTGTCTCTAGAACCATTTTGTGAGGACAATACCTCTACCAGCAACATGATTATCCTTGGAAACTAGATGTCTCTGCTACCACCATACCTGAAGAATGAATTCCCTACTCTCATCCTCTTTGTATCAATAACTCCTGATCCACAGCCCAAGTCTTAACTTTTCATAGAAGGTGCAGAGACTAAGTGGTATGTAAGGGGAGAGGAAGTGGGGAGACCAGTGGAGGAGTATGGTATATGGAGAAAGTGATTATCTGGCCTTTTTAGCCCCAGAGCTGGAAGTTGCAATTTGCTCCCATCAGATTCCTAACATGGAGACATCTCCAAAGATAGGAAGAGTGCATGGTGCCAAGCAACTAAATAAAAGACATCATCTACTCTAGTTTAACACTTTGGCTGCCCAACATCCTTGAATGCCCTTATGTTCAAATTTATACTTTCACAATAAATTATTCAGGCTGTTATAATAAAATCATGCATTGAATAACAAAGAAAATGTCAAACTCTCCCCTGAAGGGAAATAACCATAGTCTTACCAGCTGTTTTAACCAGGTGTAGACCAATGAATTCAAGTAGGGTAAACACCAAGGGAACCATAACACATCATAAAGAATCTGCTGAAAGTTGAAGACAAAAAAATATTCTTGAAAGCTTTAATAGATAACTGATGATTAAAGAATTAGCCTTCATTTTAAAGTAATACCATATGTTGCTGGAAAGTCCATCCCTTAATATTACCTGTATTTACACCACTTTCAACTCAAAATAATTTTGGAGCAAAGTCTCCCAAATTGTAACCACTGTCCTGTTTGATATGTTTTTCTGCAGCTATTCCTGGTGACAATATTCAAATTAGTTACAGATTTTAATTTCAATCAACAGAAATTGAATCTGCAAAATAAAACGGAAAGGGGATTTATAGGAAAAAATAACTTGTAACTAAAAGGGTTCTCAAGTAATGTAAAAAAAAATGGGTTTCAATAAATGAAGGAAGGATCCAAGATCAAATTTCAATCAAAATCATACCACAGAAGATATGTGGTAAGGAAACTATTACCCTGTCCACTGCTGCCAAAGCTAGCACCATTTGCAACACATTATTGGTACTGCATGACCACCTGGTAGTTTCCCCTAGAAATGGTGTGTTACTGCCATCTCTGCTGTCTTCAAAGCTCATCCTTCACTACTTCTTCCTTTAATTTAACAAGGAAAGCTTGTTCCTTTAATTTAAGAGACTTTATAATATAATGTATTAACACATCCAGAGCTACAACCACGTAACACACTCATATGATCAAAAGTTCTTGCTCTATACAGATATGTAAACAGACACATAAAGAGAGGGCTTACAGTTTCAATACTAAAATTTCAGCCGTGGATCAAGAATAAACACAGAAACAAAAACAACAGAGAAACTTCACTGGTCCAGATATCAAAGAGTTCTCCTTGTGGACACGAACAATTGATCAGAGCTCAAAATGGATAAAGAAACAAGCAAGCTGGCAAAGCCTTACAAACCAGATTCTCTCTCACCTTTCATCTAAAAAAGAATAGATACCCCTGGACTGTTAATCAATTCCCAGAGATCACCAAATGATCAGACATAAAATAGACTGATCAGTTGTTGCTGCCTGCAGTGATTATTGGAGGCAAACAAGCCACATAAAAAATTAAAAACAAAATATAAAATGCAAAAGTAAAAGAAACCGAAAATAAAATTAGGAAAACAGTGTTAGCAAAGTTCTATTGGCCCTTTAGATTCTCCTCTGAGACCTGTCAAAAGACTCAGCTGGACTTAAATTGTTTATGAGGTGACTCTCTGGTATGAATTGTGCCTGGTTCTGTTAGGTGAGTCCAATGAGCATCACCTTGGAAGACCTCCAAAGCTGTTAAAGATAAGTTTAATGAAAACGTAAACTCATTATTTTTATACAAATATGCAGATGAACACATGTTAAAAATTTTGTTTAACTATAATGATGGAGCCAAACAAATATTTTAACAGGTTCAAAGGAGAATTCAAAGAGACAAACTTATAGAATAAGAATATTTAAATAAATGTGGAAATGGAGACAGAGCTGGGTTCTTCTGTACTGGGGAAATATGTCAATTGAAACTCCATCAGAAAGGACAGAATTTACATAGAAAATAATTTGTCTGTAAGAAATAGTGGTTTTGCATCACTACTGGGTATCTATATTTTACAGAATTGTAAAATAGCTTCCATAATATCAAACTATATAACTTGCAATGGTATGCTATAGACAATGCATAACTTTCAGTGAAGCCTGAATTTTTTCCAAAATGAATTCCTTGTAAAGTATGTGGTGATATTATAGCCCTCTATTTCCCTATTTTTATATTTAATCTTTCAATGATTGCTATCTATCTATAGAATTATCTGACTATAGATGTGTTTATCTATGGAAATTTGTCTTTCCTTGAGCATTTCTTAAAGTGCATTTTTCTAAAATGTAAGAAAGTAACCATAAAGTCAACCAAAACAACTTGATGGTTGCAATTCTATTGCAGTATGTTTAAATGCATTAAAATTAAATTAAAAAAATTTTTCATTATGAGCCTCTCCTTTTACGTGTAAGCTGAAACTAAATTGTCTAATACACTTTGGTTTTCTAAAAGCCTGAAAGTAAATATTTTTGTAGGAAAAAATGAAGAGTAATATTTTCAACAGCATCCAAAACCGTCAAAGCTGAATAGTTTAATGGGTAACCTAAGCTCATAAAATGATTAGACATAACAGTTTTCTTCATTTTTGTATACCGTTAAAATACCAGCAAAGGTCAAAATAAAAAATCAGAGAAAATGAAAAAAATGGCATTCTAATTGTTTACTAATTTAAGCATGGTAGAGAGTTTTTAAATCTGGAAAATTTTCATCAAGATAATAAATAGCTATTATATAACTTTGGAGATTTACATAAATTTGTTCAATACTTAACCCAGATTTTTGACTTCAAAGAACATTTTTTAAAAAACAATAATTATGTACTGTATCTTAGAAAGGAAAACAAAATTTACATCTTTAAGTCTGAAGGCATTCTGATAATAGATACACATTTTTCTTATTTCAGATTAATATAATTTATTAAACACTAAATTGTATCACAATGCTAGCTGAGTTTTGGCATAGTGAATTTTTTTTTCTAATTGCATTGTTTTATAGTGGCATCTGGCAGAGAAATTGCTTGAAGTTTTAATAAAAATAATAGGTTTATCTATCTCAAAACAAGTAATTGAAAGATAATTTACCATATAAAGAGACTTTCCTCTATCTTTTTTTCCCGATCAGTAGAAAACAATGATAATTGGCCTTCATTGGACATAAAATGCTACACAGTTTTGAGATTTTGAGATTGGTTTTTCCTCTTATTCCTCTTGCAAGTTTTCCAGTTTGATTCAGTTGTTAGAAGAAAAACAATCTGATTAGACCCATTTACTCCGAGATGTGAGTATATGAGAATGGGAACTATCCAGGCACATTTATAATTTAAAACTGAATGGCTGCTTACATAAATAAAAGTCTCCAATTTGTTTTACTTCAGGCTCTGGTGAAAGTTTGGGAGAAATTTTCTATTGTTTTGTGATCTTCCCATTTAACCAGAAGAAAGTTTATATAGTAAAATTTTGATGCTGTATACCTATTCTTTCACATTGTGGTAGGCAAAACGAGATAATAATCAGATCAGAAAATAGTGTGGCTTTATTTTCGTATATATATTGGAGAATTTTGACTAGGATTCTGACTAAGGCTGTCAGGGTAACTAATTAGTATGTCTACCACTTACTAGCCACAAACATTTGGTGTGCCATTCAACATACGTTTCCTTACAGATCAAACAGAAATTATACCAATTTCACAGGATTCTTCTGAAAGTCAAACAACACACTATGGTGTTTTTCGAGATTTCTTAAAAACAATTAGCTGCAGAGCATTGTTTTGAACAAATTATTATATAAATTCCCAGGGCATTAGTAAATATTTTGCTTAGATGATCCATTTCAGAGGTCAGCATAGGTTTTCTGTAAAGAGCCATATAGTAAATATTTTAGGCTTTACAGACCACGTGGTGTCTGTTACCGCTACTCTAGTCTGCCCTTATAGGGTGAAAGCAGCCACAGACAATGAGTAAATGAATGAGCCTGGCTGTGTTCCAATAAAACTGTATTTATGAACACTGAAATCTGAATATCATAGGAATTTCATTTGTCATGGAATATTATTTTTCTGACAATTGTCAAATTATAGTTATTCAATTCTGAACATGCAGGTCATACAAAAAAAGCAATGGGCTGAATTTTGAGGGTCCCGAAATTGCTCCTAAGTGTCTTCCCCCTCTTTGTTCAGTGAGGCCCCTTCATAACCCCCAGAAAACTTCACAGAGAGTGATTTGAAAGTGGATGGTACAATGCATCTGAAAGAGTCATGTAAATTGTAAAATCACAGTCATCTAGTCATGTTTCATTAAATTACTACAAAAATGGCAGCTTGAAAGCTTATAATATCTTTTCACTATTTAAATAATCTTTGAAATAATTCCATAAATTTAGAGACTGTTTTAAATTCAGGTCAATAAAGTAGATTTGATTTTTCTGCTTATATCAGTAAAGATAACTAATACAATATATGAATTACATTAATATTTAGAGATTTTTAAATTGTTTCATGAGTTCGAGAGAAAAGTCATATCCAGCTTCATATTTCCGTTGTCTAAGAGAGCACTTGGCTTTCAATAGGTCAAAATTAAAGAGTCAATTAAATTGCATATGGCCGTATATTCCCTTGAAATGAGACTGGTTTAATTTATTATGCTCATTACAGTTTGTCAATATAGCAAAACTATGTTTACATTCTGCAAAAACGTAAGCACGGAAAGTAGATGTTTGCAGAGGTGGAGGGAGCTGGACTTCTACCACCTTGGGTTTTTCTTCTGTACATTGGCGTACGACTCTTGGTGATCCACTGGACTTCTTTCAGCTCTGGTAGTCTGTCATAGTAGATAATGTTTAATATCTCTTTTTAATATAATGACTTTTAGTGATAGCATGTGATATTTAGCATAAGAGATTGCGAGTGAATCTTTCTTAATTTAATGACAAACTGCAAACTGAATTTGCACTAATTAATCTTCTTAAATCTTTGTCCTAATTCTAGATATTAGCCCAAGTTTAAAATGTGAATGTAGTTTCTCTATATTTCTTCATTTTCCTTAATCTCTCAAATTCCTTTTATTTTTCCATTCTAAACTGTATTTCACCTTTACAAAATTATTCTTTAGTTCAACTGGACTGAATCACATCTCTTCTTCCTGAAGTCAGGTTTTATTTAGAACAAAGAACTGAAAGTTACATTCTGTAAAGGGGTTAAGGATTGCATTAGTTAGGATATAATTATGGCTGCTCTGAGAGTTCCAAAACCACAGTGGCTTAATTAAGTTTATTTCTATCTCACATAAAAATCTAGGCTGATATAGTAGCTCTGCTCTCCAAATAGAACAAGGCTACTTACCTTTGCTCCTCCATCTTTATGGTGCTCCTTTATCCACATGGTCCAAGATGGCTCACCATATATCTACATTGTAACCCACATTTTAAGGGAAGAAGAAGATCTGGGGCAATTGCAGCCTTTATTATAAATATATGAACTAGACCTTGCATATATCCCTACTCCTTCTGCTCTCACTGACTAGTAATTAGTCACATTGTTGGCCTCACTTCAGAGGAAGCTGAGTAATATAGGCTCATTCTTGGCAACCATGTGCTTAGTCAAAAACGAGATTATATTACTATATGGGTGAAAGGAAGAATGGATATTTGGGGACAATAAGAAGGTTCTGTCATAGTATATATAGGATTTGATGAAAGAGATTTTTGTGTGAAGAGATAAGATAGACCTCAGAATAAGAGGAAAATTTAAATTTGCCATCAAGGGAAATGAATCACAAACTGGAATATAAACAAATAATAGGAAGAAATTGGTAGAGAGTAGTAAGGTTTAAGTTACTGCACAATTCATCAGCCCCACAATTCTAAAGAGAATTCAATTGTTAAGTTACATCATTGTCAACACATATTAAAATCTTCCCTTTGTTTTTCTTAGCACAGAGTTTATGCATCAGTATTGTGTTTAATTTCAACATGAACCCAAGTACATTTAAAATGGGAATGTAAAGTTTTGAGAAAGAAATGCTCTGACATAGGATTAGTGGTATAGCCCAGACCCAATCTCCACCACCACCCAGCAGCCAGCACACCTAATAAAGGGGTTGAAGTCAGGCCGTCCCCACTAGGCTTCACACCCCCATTTAGATGTCAGTCGGGCTGAGTGGGGAGTTGAGTCTCTGTCTCTGTCTGTCATCAACAAAGTGGAATGAAGTAATGTGAGTCAAGGTGCAGACACTGTTTCCCCCATCTCTTGGTGTCAGCAGAGCTACATAGAAAGCTAAGTCCTTCATCTCCACCCCAGTTAATAAGGCAGAATGGTAGGAAGTGGCATAGTTGGCACTCTGCTTTCTCCTATGTCAGTGGGGTCCAGCATGGAGCTGACTTTCAGCCCCCAACCCTGCAGCAATTGAGTGGTATAAGTAGTCCCCCACTTCCCCTCTCTCTAGTGGAAATTGGGTCCACAGGGGGACTCATTTTATAATCCCTCTCAGAGGAAATGAGATGGTACACGTTGGTGGCCCACTTTCTCTGGGAAGCTGTCAGCATGGCTGAGAGGCAGCTGAACTTCCACCCCGCCTGTCTGCAATGAGGCAGTATGAGTATTCATCCCACTTTGCTGGGACCCAGTGGGAAGCTGAATATATAAACCTACCACACCCTCATGCTACATCTCAATAGGAGGACTGCCTACTGAAATCAACAAAGATTCGTTAAGATCCAGCGTCTGATAAAGTAATATCCTAAATGTCCAGGCTACAACCAAAAGTCAATCATCACACCAAGAACCAGGAAATCACAACATGAGTAAGAAAAGATGATCAACAGATGCCAACACCAAGATGACACAGATTTTGGAATTATTTGACAATAATTTTAAAACAACCATTATAAAATTGATTAAACAATTAATTCTGAATTATTTTGAAACCAATGAAAAAATACAAAATATCATCAAAGAAGTAATGGTCATAAGAAGAACTAAATAGAAATTGTAAAGCTGAAAAATATAATAGCAGAAATGAAAAACTCACTGGGTGCCCTCTATAGTAGAGTGAAGATGACAGAGGGTGGAATTAATGAGCTTGAGGACAGATCAACAGAATTTACACAATCTGGAAAACAGAGAGAGAATAGACTGAAAAAAAAAAAATAGAGTCTTAAGACCTGTAGGAAAACAAAAAAGTTATATCCATATAAATGGAGTCCCAGAAGGAGAAGACAGAGCAAGCAGGACTGAAAAAGTATTCAAAGACACCATGACTGACTACTTCCCAGATTCAGTTAAACCCGTAAACCTACAGATTCAAAAAGCTGAGTGGATATATCAAAGTAATCCATGCTGAGACTTATCACTGAATTTCTGAATACCGAAGACAAAGAAAAAGTCTTGAAAAGCAGCCAGAGAAACAAAAAAAATTACTTATAGGGAAACACTAATTTGAACGACAGCAGATTTCTCGTGTGGTGTGATGGAGGCGGGAAGGAAGTGGCCCCACACTTTTCGAGCACTGAACAGAAGAACGATCAATAGTGAATTTCACATTAAGTGAAACTATCCTTCAGAAATGAAGGAGGAATAAAGACATTTCCAGAAGGAGGAAGACTAAGAGAGGGGGAGGGAGTTTGGTGAGTCCACGACATGGGAAATATCCTTGTGGTGACGTTGCTGTTCTGTGTGTTTACTGCATCAAAGTCAGTGTTCTGCTGGTGATATTTTACTATAGTTTTGTAAGATGTTACCGTTCGAGTAAACTGTGCAAAGGGTGCATAAGATCCCTATACGAAGCTGGTTAATTAGGACATGGGTCTCCAAACTGGGAGTGAATTTGAGGTTGTTTGGCTTTTAATCTGGGTGTGGAAAGATACTTCAGTTCTGTCTGTGGTATGCCACCTTAAAAAGGGGAGATACACCTGCAGTTGTCTGTCTCCACCTTGGCCCATCAAAATAGAATTCATAACGAAAATGTAATACATTGTGTGTATTCAGACTTTTTAAATGATTATTATTATGTTAGTATAAAGGAACTGAAAAAGGAAATAAATATTAAGTCATCGGATGGCTGAGCTTTGCAAACAGGTAAGGGTAACTCTGGGGATGGGCAACCATGGGTCAGAGTGCAGGAAAACCCAGGGAAGCCATGCAACATTCTTCTGAAGAATCAATTTTAATCAGTGAAACTAATTGGAAGTCTCCATCAAGTATTTTTCATGGTAGATCGATTACTTCTATAATGTTCCTGGTTCCTGGGCTGTGATGCACAACATTACAAAGTTCAAGTAACTCCTCAAGAGTCGCTCTTATATGGAAATTGAATTTATAAATTAAATGTAATTCTGTCCACTGAAGAAATATTTTAATTCAGCTCTCAATTAGTTACGAGTCATGCGCCTCTTTTCAGGAGACATCAGTTAGTTAACTAAGTAATGCTGAGAATTAATAATTATGGGACCCTTTCAATAAGACAATATTGAATAAGGTCTCACAGTAACTTAGGTATCATTTTGAACTATAATAATTGCTCACTATTCCTTTAATAAAAGTATGTATGCATTCAGCACCCAAAAGGTTTTCTCAGTTTGATGTATTTTACTCTTCTGCTAAACCGATAATATTGGTTTTCAATTCTCTCACATCACAGTAATTATTCTATGTTACTTTCTGGAAACCTAATCTGTCAGAGGACTAAAATGCCCCAATTTAAGATGGTGAGAACAAATCTAGCAGAAAAAAATACGAGCAAAAAAATTATTCATAGACTGGTAAGGGAAAAACCAACATTTTGAGTATGAAATATGACCTAAAACAGTCTGTTCCCATTGTAAAAGAGGCCCTTTCTTCTCTGAAGATAGTGAATTGGAAAAGTTTTTGAAGCGTAATTCCCTAGTTTCTCACTTAATCTCTTATCCAGGAAATCTATCTGCAAAGCTGGCTGAACTCATCTTCCAGGACTGCTCACTGCAGATTCTAAGTGCAACAGGGCAATTCCAGTTACAAGAGAAAGCGTGCACTGGATTTTCAGCTCTATAAAATCCATGCTTTATTTACAAAGTTAAGTCTGTCTACTGACTGAAACTAGAGGATCAGAGTTTTAAATATAAAAGTTTAGGTTAATCAGAGTAACAAGGCAAATGCTAAAGAAACAATCATAATCATTTTATCCTACCAAACAGCATGATTGTCATTTGGTAAGTCGTCAAAGCAGAGCAAGTCCTTTCTAAATAGTAACAGATGGATAACTTAAATATGGAGTTGGGTATCCTTGTTTTTAGAAAATAAACTACAAAATGCTTCATGTTTGCAAACAAGCTAAACTCCCTGGTGCCAGGAGGATAGGGAGAATTGGCAGCCAAGATGAAGTGAATAAGAAAGAATTAAGGTATATTAATGGAATAATTAACTGGTTAATTCTAAATTAAAATGGTGTTTAGAAAATAAAAAGAGAGAGCCTGTAGAAAGTTGGGCAGTAGAACTGGAAGGAGATTAGGGAAAGAAACACCTGTGGATGTGATTAAAAGGTAGATTAGCTGGATGATAGACAGCATCTGCACCTTCCGCCACAAGACCTGACAAAGCAGGAACATGCAGATGGCTGTTCAACAACTTACCTGGCCAGGACCAGGGGACCAGTAGAGATAAGCCAACAGTGGAGAAGGCCGAGAAACACATTTCTTGGATAAAGGGACCATTCCTTGTTCCTTTTTTACTGGGGGTATAAGAAATTCCACTGGGCCCCAAGGTGTTCAAGATTCTCATCCAGAGAACAAAATACCACGAAGACGCTGTGCTAACCCAAGTGTGACATGACAGGTCAGAGACCTTGACACGCAGAGGGTCAGAGGTGTTGTAAAGGCAAAAAGCAGCACCTACTTGGTAGTACTCGCCAGTGGACTAAACCTAAACATTTCATACACTGAAAATGTTAGATTAGGTAAGAAAACTCCCTACACCTAAGTCAAGAAAAATAAAATGCAACGCTCACAGGACAGATTAAATAATAAATGGTATCGTTTTAGAAGCAAAGATTACATATTTCAAAATTCTTCTGCATTCCGTATAAAATAAATTATGACATACTTAAGGTCAGACTTAAGGCCTAGAGCCCTGCTTCATCTCGCACTGTGGAGATATTATGTTTCGTACCACACTTGGAATTTCTAAGCAGAAATTATTCTTTTGATCTATTAATATTAATGAAGAGGAGAAAAGTCTAAAGAAGAAGGCCACTTACACAAATAGCTAGATTTCTTTCTTTTAAAGAGAAAGTTATGTCTAAAATAGCCGCTTCAGCATCTCTTCCTTTATCCACAGATACAATACTTTATATCTGCCTGGCAAAAGTAAATATTTAAAAAATTAAAATTGAAATCAAATAAAAATTTATAGCAAATTTAAGAAGAATTTTGGACTAAAAAACCCCAACTTTTTACCATCTCAGAGTAAACTCTAAATGTACTATAACTATAGGATATCATGAACTGCATGGGAGGAGAGTGACAAGGAGAAGATTTCTTGGAAATAACACTAAAATACATTAAATTTTATAGGCATATATCCAAATCTAATTGCATAGATATGGAAAGAAATATTTTGTTTATTTATTTTGGTGAGGAAGATTCACCCTGAGCTAACATCTGTTGCCAATCTTCTTCTTTTTTAGCTTGAGGAGGATTAGCCCTGAGCTAACATCTGTGCCCACCTTCTACTTTGTACGTGTGTCGCTGCCTCAGCATGGCTGACAAGCGGTGTAGGTCTGCACCCAGAATCCAAACCCACGAATCCAGGCCACCAAAATGGAGCACACTGAACTTAACCACTACGCCACCGGGCCAGCCCCCAGAAATAAATGTTTTAAAAGAAAACACGAAGGAAGGGCATATTTGGGGATGTTCTACTGTTCCACTTGGTGTTAACAGAAAATGCTCTTTTATATTTGAGATCTCAAGCATTTTAAATATCGCTTTATTCAGTTTCCTCTATAGAAGCAAATTGCTTTATATATTTTTTTCTCTTAATGAAAATAAAAGCAGCTCATTGGTGAAAAAAATCAACTTATCAGGTTACACTGAAATATATACATACATGAGGAGGTTAAAAATCACCAGAAATTGCCAATTTGGATATAAATATATATTGTATACAATTTATATTCTTATAGTGATTATATCTCATCAGTTAAAGTTAAATAATAAAAATGTACCATATATTTTTATACAAACAGTCTGAATGGCCTCTAGAAAGCTTGTATTAACTTTTGGTTACATGGATGTATGTGTCCAATTCCATATAGATTTAGAAATACAGAATTACTGATGCATGGTAAATATCTTATTTTGCTTTGTTTGAATGCCTTTGATTAGTAAAGTTCTGGCAAGTCTTCATTTGTCATCTCTCAAATCCTTCTCTGCCATCACTGCCCTTCTCCGTCCTTCTGCTGGACCCAACAGCCTGGCTCTTAGAACTGTCTGCATGAGTTGTGGCCTGCTGCTGACAGGCCCACGGGTCGAGCTCTTAGCTGGCTCTAGCAGCATCATTTTATCCCTTTACTCTTTTAGACCCAGGACTGGTGACAGTCTCCTACTGTTCCTGGTCTTGGGGCTACTTAATATTTCTTGGTGTTTTCCTTAAATGTGACCCGACCCAACCTGTGAATATAGTTCTTTATTAAATTCGCCTTGAAATCCAGCTGAGTGTACTTATTTTGTATATACATATACAGACATACATCTTCCTTGATTATGTATAGGTATTGATTTCTGTGTTGTCGGTAATATTCTTGGCTCATATATATATTTTGAAACCTGAATATTACTTTAATGACCTGTCTCTTTTTTCCTCTTTCTCAGGTTGTGCTTTGTATTCTAAACGTGTTTATACTTGGACTTTCTGTTTTGTTTGTCTTGTTTGTGCTTGCTCTACTGTAAAATGTTTTATAATTTTATATCATCACATTGATCATGTATAACTTATGAAATTTATTTTGGAATAAGGGCTGAGGTTGTTTCCATCTCCTCAGTGGCACCACCCCAGCTAGTTGTCCTCGGATCATTGACTCAGGAATTTATTTGTCTCACCATCTCTAAATATATCCTATATAACATATTACATTTCCATGTTTACAAGAGTTTATATCTATTTAAATGTCACATTTACCATATGTTTTAAGTGGCTATTTCATGCAAGAATAGTGAAAATCCTGACAACTCACCCTACTTATAGGTAATGAGTTAGCTTGCCACAATTTCATGGATGCTGATGGAAGACACAAGTGTCCTGGGATAGAGACAGAGGACTCTGTTATTTATGATGCCACAAGCTGCCTGAGCTCCGTGTTTGTGTCAGATCTCCCTGACACCAAGTCCCGGGGGTGTGGAGGAGAGAGTCCAGATAGATGCCGTGCATGCAGTGGGTTTGCATCACAGCTGAGAAACTCCAAGCTTAGGGAATTATGAATCTTTCATAAATGGCTGAAGGAAGACATTTTCTTTATTGTACTGGATAGTAAACAAACATGACCCGTTCTCCAGAGGGGAACACTATCTCAATCTTCTAAAGTTGTTTGCTATACAAATATCCTTGAAAATAGTAAAAAGTCAATGCCACTACATGCAAGATGTGCACAAATGCAATAGATCCATGGAGAACAATCCACCAACATTAAAAAATGCAAGAATATAACTGATTTGGTGCCCAAGTTTTGGCATTAAACACACTCTGAACGTTTTAATTGATTTATTGCTTTTTTTTAAACAGCTAAATCTCATATCTAGGTAGACAAATCATCCACAAATACTGAGATCTTTGCTTCCTATTTTAAAAATCTATACAGTTAATTTCACAATTTTATCAAAAACAGTAACCAGAATTTGCAAAAAACATTTTAAACATTGTATTGCTAATTGTTATTAATTGTATGTTCCTCACTTTAATGAGAATACCACTAGATTTTCATCGTTAAGCGTGATTGCTGTTTGGTGATACATACATGAAAATACACACGCACGTTCATTTATCACACTGGGATGTTCAATTCTGTTCAGTATGTACTAAAATTTTAAGTGGGTTCATGGCTAAAGTTCAGGAGAAATTATATTTCTCATTTCCAGGATCCTAAATGAGGTGTTTTTTTTGTTTTTTAACAGAAATAAAAGGGAATTTCTTACTTTCAAGTAAATGTGTTTTTACTGTAGGAAATATTATTTCTAAACCCTTCCTATAACGTTAAAAAGAGAAGTTGTGGGTTTTTTCTTTGTTTTTAACATATCCTTCCATTTCTAAACTATCTGCCGGTGGCCTGCTGTGGGTCTTGAGGACAATGGCCCTCTCACGTTCCCTTTTATCTCCCCTCTGCCCACATCTCAGTTTCATTAGTCAGCCATTATTTTATAACGACATATCTTATTGGCATTTCCTACTCTTACATGCTCATAAGTGACAAAAATATTTAATTTCTTTATTTATGTGTACAATGTGTAAATCCATGTTCATCACCAGCCATTTTATCTCAGAATGTTTTCTTTAAATTTTCTATTTTTATTCTTTCTTTACCTGACGCAGTTTAATTGTGAAATGAAATTTGTCTTATCCTCAAGAACAGTTTAGAGACTGGCCAGGTGGCATAGCAGTGAAGTTCGTGCACTCTGCTTTGGCGGCCCGGGGTTTGCAGGTTCGGATCCCGGGCACGGACCGACGCACTGCTTGTCAGCCATGCTGTGGCAGCGTCCCATATATAAAGTAGAGGATGATGGGCACGGATGTTAGCCCAGGGCCCGTCTTCCTCACACACACACACAAAAGCAGCCTATATGTATGTTCATGTTTGTGAACGTCTTTTCACTGTTTTCAAACCGGAATGAAAACTTGATGGGGTAAAATGTTCTTAAAACCACGGTTGTTTTTTTCTTTAAGAACTCAAGAAACACTGTTGTGTCAGCTTTTGGCATTGATTGCTATCACAGAGAAGCAATAGCATGCTATTCTAATTTTTCCCCTTGGGAATAATTTGCATGTTTTTGTCAACATGTTGAATATATTTAAAATTTATCCCTGACGTTCTATAACTAAAAAAGTCTCAGAGTTGTTCTTTCGTTACTAAATTTCCTTGACAGTTTGATTTTTCAATTGGAATATCTCCTCCTTTCTTTTTTAGAATCAACGACATTTTTACATCAAATCTTTGAATACTTTCCAGGTTCATTTTTTTTTGAGTTCTCTGGAGAGGTTGATTAAATGGCCCCAGATTATCTTTGTTCACCACATGTGGTACCTTTTCAGTGTTAGATTTAATCTCTCATTGTTTATATCTGCATCCACTGTGATTTTCTTTTTTTAGTTTCTTATATGTTAAACATTTTACTTTCAATCATGTCTATTGTATTCTGTACTGTTGATAATGTATTAGTACTTCTTTAAAGCTGCTTTGTTCTTCTATTTATTTTCTCAAATGTTTTTTAGTTGAATAATTCCCTGGGTCAAGACACTATTGAGAAAATTCCTTCTGTTGGACTAAGTTCTCATGTAGGCTGGGTTCTTTCTCTGTTCCTTTCTCTTAAATTCTTCTTAATTGTTTTAAACATGTTCGCACGCTTGTCAGATTATTTACTTTAATCTTTCTCATGCTTACAATACTCTGTCCAGATATTCTATTTGCTTTGAACTATGAGGATGAATTATTGACTTCCTTTCCTAAGAAATACCTGCTTCCCCTTGCACCAAGATTTAAGATTTCAGAGTTGAGTTCTATCCATATTTACTGTTATAGCCTGAGAGAATAGGGTAGGGGTTGGTGCAGGTCTTAAGTGTTTAAGTTGCATTCACAGCTCTCCCTTCTCTATGCCAATGTTTACACACCTATTTGAAATGTGAATCTCATTCCATTACAGAGATATTCTTTAGCTTCAGATCACATCCTTAATTCAATATGTCTGTCAGAAAATTCAGCACTTCAGTAAACTTCCAGGATTTATATATTTCTCCACAGCAATAGCTGTTTCACCAAAGTTCAGGAAAAAAAATGATTTAGTTTAAGAAAACTTTCGATTTTGGGTAGTCTTCAGGAGAATTCTCAAAATTTTCTTAACATTAGGGCTTCTGAAGGATAAAGTTTAGATTAGGAACCTTGCCACACTAAGGTAATTTGCTCTGGGTCTTCTGTTGTTTTGGTTTTCCAATGGCTGTCACTATTCTGACATTCACAGTTTTGATATTTCCAAAATTATTAGTCTTGGACTGGGGGAGAAATTTCATGTTATTGTTATTGTCATATGCTGAAGTGGTACAGACTGTTGTTGCCTTTTTATGCACCATCTGGAGTTGGAAGGCCTCTGTGCTTCCTTTTAATATATATCTTTTTATTTCATCATATAAACTTCAATTTCTAATCTCATAAATCTGAGTTCTTTCCATTGCTGTGATAATGTAAGTAACCTACTCTATTTAAAATTTTTTTGAGTGTGTGAGGAAGATTGGCCCTGAGTGAACATCTGTGCCAATCTTCCTCTATTTTGTATAAGGGACACTGCCACAGCACGGCTTAATGAGCGGTGTGTTATGTCCTTGCCCAGGATCCGAACCCACAAACCCTGGGTCACTGAAGCAGAGAGCACAAAGTCAACTACTATGCCACTGGGCCAGCCCCAATTTTTTAAATATTTTTTAAAAATAAAATCTACTTCCAGTGTATTATTTTCATATAGAATTTTCATAGTAGTGTATTATGGGGGATATTATCACTTATTGATATCTAGTTTTTCTCTCCTGAGAACGTAAGAAAGTTGCATATCCCTCCCTCTATGAATTTGTATAGAGCCATGCTTCAGATTTTCAGAATGAAAGTAGATGTGACACGTGTCACTTACAAGAGGGAGCATTTAATTGCTGGTGCCTCTTCTCTACCAGTTTGTCTTCTTCTGTCATAGTTATGCAAGCATGATACAAAGGAGACCTACCCAAGGCATGCTTTTGTACAAAACAACCCACACTTTCTGTGAATACAAATGAACCGGTTTTTCTCGTGGTTCTTGCATATTTATTTCTGTATAGTCATTACATATATATAATGTATATATACACACATACATATTTATGGTGAATGGATACAAGTTTTTTCAAAAATACTATTTACTTGCATCTCACACTGTAATTATCTTTCAAGAAAGAGATTTGCGTATTGTTGTTTGGTGCCATATAGCTTAGTACAATTGCATCATGTAGAGCATTAATTTGGGGAAACTTCATATTTTTTCATATTTTGAGAATCAATGTTCTGTTCTCCACAATTCTTAGTTCTTTTTATATATTTGGTCACTTTAGGAAAGTTTCTGTTGTTGTTCTTGGTTTTTACCTGTGTTTAGTGTCCCATATTTCCTATAGTAGTAAAGATGACATACGTATTGAAGGCATATTGGTGGTGTTGATGTGCTTTAAACTGAACACAGTGAAAGTGAAATGCTGTCTAGACTTCTCCCTCTGTGTTTCCATCTTTAAATAAATTTTGCCATTTAACTTCACTGAAATGCATTTCAGGAAGTAACCATATAGATTTAAAATTACAGATAAACCTTATTCATTAAAAATTTTTGATACATTTATACGTATTGTCCTGATGATCACATCCCTTCAAAAATGAGTTTTCTGGCTACTGAAATAAAAATAGTGGTACATTTTCACAGGAGATTACAACAAATATGTTGTAATCTATAAAATGTAAGCACCCAGTTTCCAGGTGTTAAACCAACTTTACAAAAAAATCATATTTGAATATAGATTACATTTTCATGGTTCAGTTAGGCTATTTTTCCATTTATGTTTCTAACACAAATAACAGGATGTGGCTCTCTTTTGAAAAGTGTCTAGTTGCTTAAATAAAAACAATAAAAGTATGAAGAAGGAACTAGTGAAAAGTAAATGAGGGATAATTGTGCAATAGTGAAATGAAATTCTTCAAAAACATCTAATTAGAAAAGACTGTTTATTAGACTTAGATAAAATTTAAGTGTAATTTCCTCCTTTGTCACCATTTAAAAAACATTAAATTTATAATATTCTTCCCTAAGAATCACATTTTTTTAAAATAAATAAAGGCTAATCATATAAAAAATGATCAAGATTTATAGTGCCAGCTGAATTATTATTATATTCAAACTAGGATGGAAAGTAGTTAACTGTTGATACATAAAATGAGTCAAACATTTTAACATCAGAGATAGGTAGAAAATTTTACTTCTATGTTCTTCCTCTACCTTTTGTTTTTCCATGCCTATTCTTAACACTCTGATCATACATGAAAGTGAAATAAATATAGTAATGAATAACTTTCCTTCCAACATTTTTGTCCATATGCAATCAAAATGAATCATTGACTACTATAAGGACAGTGTATATAGTAGGAAGAACAAACAGACCACTAAAGTAGTTTTTGCAATAGAAATAAAATTTTCTAAAATACATTAAATATTACTTTGTTGTAAATGCATACACATTCGATATTTTGGAGAGTACCTTAGAAAATGGATAATAAAATTAATAATTTATAAGAGAAAAATATTTTGGAAAATGTTTTAGGAATATATTTCCCCACCTGAAAATTTTCAGTTAAATACAATGTAATTCCCCAAATGAACGAGAGTGACATGTGATAAATATTTAGTGTTTGCTTCTTTCCACTGAATGAAGGGATTGTGTTAATGATAAATTATCAGACTTTTATTAGCTTTTACTTTTCTGTGAATATTTCCCTCCATCTTGCATATGGAAAAATATAGATCAAAATTTACTAGTCAATATGATGTATATTTTAAAATCTTCAAAATTAAGACAAGAAATCTGCTCAATTATAAATCAGTTTTGATACTCTTTAGTCTTTGTTCATTAGTATCTGCCATAGTAAACCCAATTCAACGTGTCTTTGTGGTATAATGCATTATATATGTAAAAAGGTCCTTCTCTCAACATTATAATTGAAAGAAGGGGAAATTTAAATGCTCAGTCAACAGGAATTTTCATATTATGTAGGTTTCATATTGTACTGTTTAAAAGAAATTGAGCAACTTCATGAAATAGTCTATGATCATAATTTAAATATTTGGCATAAAATCTCATTTGTTAATTCAAAAAAATTTCATAAAGTGAAGATAAAATATTTTCAGGAAGTTATTTTATAGGATTTAGTTATAGACATGGTAGCTATTTTTTATAAAGTTCCCAATGATTATTTTTTCCCTAAAATACTTGTGTATAACACATATACTCTTAATTTACCAAATTAACATTAACAAACATTGGTTACTCATTTTAACTTTTAGATTAGTTTTTGTTATATCTTTATTTTTTTACTTTTTAATTTAGGATATTATGTATTAATATTATTAGCTGAAAGATGAGAACTTAGCTTATTTACGCTGTTTCATTCTTTTCCTCTCTCCTAATGTTGATAGCCATTTTAGCTATTATTTGACAAGCTATGCAATATCTGGAGAGATTCTTGATTATCAGGACTTGTGCAGGGGATGCTACTGTCATCTGGTTTGTAGAGGCCAGGGAGGTTGCTAAGCATCAAAGAATGCACAGGAGAGCTTTCCACAACAAAGAGCCATCCAGCCCCAAATATCAATATCACTGATTTTGCAAAACACCACTCTAAAGAAATACTTGAAATTTTGCTTCTTGCACCAATTTTGTCTTTCATGGTCTCTATATATTACAACAACATGTGTCACACCTATATCTTTCTCCTCTTCTCACTCTTTTCATCCACTTACTCATTTCAAGTAGTACTTGTCAAAGTTGATAATATTTAAATTACATTCGGTAACAATATTCAATTCTTCTATAAATGCTCTATAGGGTGATTCAAAAAATTGGAAAATATACAAATAATACTTGCATTATATTTTTGTAGTGAACTTAATTTTTACTAAAGATCCAAACAGTAGGCTAGGATTAGTCTTCCTTCTTTATGTTATAACCTCTGTTCCAATCATACAATTATGCCTAGCAAACAAGTCAAATTAAATTTCACTTTCTATGGAGTCATCAATTATTCAAAAATCATGAAATATTAAGACATATAATTTGACAAATATATATACTATGGCTTTTTCTTGTACTCTAATTTAACTTTCTGGGCTTTTTTTTTTTTTTTTTGACGAAAAGAAACAAATGCTTTATTTGCTATATGTCAGCCAAGTCATTATATAATTTATTGTATTGAATGTATTCTGTTTATTTTTGAAGACATTTCCATTGAAGTCCAGGAACTTCCTTTTCTAATTTTTACCAACTGATTTTTAGGTGTGCTACATGATTTTAATGTTGGGTTTATTTTATTTGGAACTCATTTTTTTTAGATATATATTTAGTTCATCCCGTGTTATTCATTTATTTGATTTTCATTTTTGTTTTGTTAACATTTTGTCATACAGGGTGCAATGAGTGGTAAATTTTCATAATTGTTTTATGCTTGAAAATTCTCTTTTTTTGTTGTTGTTGAGGGGACTGAGCCTTTTACCTAATAGTTTAATGGAGTATATAATACTTGGTCCATAATAATATTGATTCAAACTTTGAAAGATTTTGTTCCAATGTCTTCCTGTATCCAGTGGTTCTGATCAGCATTATCAGGACAGCCTTAATCTCATTCCTTTGTGAAAGACATATTTCCATCTCTGGAGGCTTTTAGCATTTTCTCTTTCTTTTTAGTCCTTCAAAATCTCACAATAAAGTGTCAATCTGGATTTCTTGTTCCCTTTTCCCTGCTCAGCACCTGATGTGGCGGGCTCATACAATTTGGAGTTTTACATCTCTCTTCAGAGGATACAAAATGCCATCCTCAGTCTACCTTCTTAAACTAGAGTTCCTTAACTGATGACTTTTATAAAGAATTTAAGTGATGTATTTTGTAGGTACACAACAGGAGGATTTCAATGAGCCTTCATTTCCTGAGTTATAAAATATGAACAATAATCAGATAATAGATGTTGAACTTCAGTATCTTTTTTTTTTCCACATTGATGTGAATCTGACTAGTTGTCTTATCCAATCCACGTGTGGTTCATAGTTTAAGTCCTGGGATCCTTAGTTCCTGTTTAATTAAATTAGAAGAATGAAGAATGGAGGTTCACCATATTCACGGAAAAGTTCAGTTCAATATTAAAAATAAAACAACACCAATTCAGTACTTAATTAGAGCATCGATGTTTTAAGAGATTTCTTTTTTATTTCTCTGGGTACTCAGCTATGACCAGGAATCAAAAAATCTTTTGCCTTTCTCTGATTGTCCTTGAATTGGGCTTTTTATCTATATCATATACTGAAGTTACCAAATATAATTCATTCTATGTCTAGCTGATTCTGAAAAAAATGGCTAGCTAATTCTGGATAGAAGAATCATTTTTTTTCAAATTGACATTATTTTTAAGAAGCCAAATATATGCTAGATGAATAAGTTTTAGAAATCTGCTGTACAACCTAGGACCTACAGTTAACAACACAGTATTGTGTACTTCAAAATTTAAGAGATTTCTCATATTAAGTGTTTTTACCATAAAAAACAAAACAGAAAGCAAAGGGACACGAGGAAACTTTGGGAGGTGTTGATATGTCTATGACTTTGATTGTGGTGATAATATCACAGGTGTTAGCATGTGTCCGAACTCATCAAATTGTACACATTAAATTGTGTGGCTCATTGTATATCATTATAGCTCAATAAAGCTGTAAAAAAAAGCCAAAAGTATTAATAATAATATAACACATAAAAATTAAACAATAACACGATATAAAATTTACACAACAAAACACTTGTCAAACACCCTAATTATCTTAGGGTACACTCAGGTAAACTTCCTGAAGGCAGACTTCCAAAGGCAAACCTTCTCTTGGTTGTGGTTGCTTGTGGAATGGAGACTGAAACTAGATAAGCAATAAAACTAGGAGCTGTTATACGAGGGAGGATGTTTTAAAAAGTTATTTTATAAAGTTAGTTATTTCTGCTCATCTCAGGAGCCTTTCTTCAGTGAAGACCTCATATAGAAGTGACTTTTCTTTCTCTAATACAAAACCTGTATAATGCTATATTCTATTACTGCACAGCTCAGAGGCAGCTGTGTGAGACAGACACTCTGGATGATACAGGCAGCTGAAGGTGGCATTTTACAAAAAGTAGAGTGCAAAAAAAGCAGATAGGAGAGCACTGAGCAATGAGCAGATCCGTGGAAAATTTTGCTGAATACATTGGAAGATTAAGAACCTACTTATGCTGCAACATTTGAGTTGTATAAAAATGGGGACTTTTAGCCTGATAGAGCAGCAGAAATACTTGAACTTGATATTTAGTATTAAAGTCTCTAGCAAAAATAAGTGGCAACTTAAATGCATATTAGCGAAAAAAAAAAAAACCTGGAAAATACAAAACAAAAAATAGTAGGATGCAATCAACTATTACAATCTGGAAGGCAAATATGTGGTAGAATGGATTTGGAACCAAAGAAGAGAGACCTCCCTTAGTCATACATGAAAAAAATGACATACACCATTCCATAGTGAGTAAAGGAAAGGGAAAAAGAAAGGACTGGAAACAGAATGAGTCTCAGTCTATCTTCTTCCTGAATAATTTGGGGGTCAGTGAGAGTGTGTAACTTGTGGGGACTCTCAAAGGACGAAGTGGTAAGTTGCACTGGAAAGAGGGGAGGAAAGGATGTCCTTGTTTCCTTCAATTCCTGCCAAGCCAGGAAGGAGGGAAAAGCCTTGCTTCAGTCTGTTCTGAGGCAAAGGGGAAATGTTATACACCAGGACGTGGGAGATAGATGGCAGAGATGCCACATTTAAAGCAGTGGCTCCTCTTTTGTGCATACACTTTCCTTCAGCCAAGTTAGACACTCAGGAGATTTGTGGCTTGGCTCAGAGCCTGCTTATTTCCTCCAGCCTCCCAGAAACTATGCTTAATCACTCATGCAGCTCCAATCACTGCTCTGCCCCTCGCCCTCATCACCCAAGTATACTCAAGTCTCTCTCATCTTAACAGAACCAGAAAGTTCTTTATTTCTAAGGTCGCTGTTTCATTTGTCCTACGTTTTACATTTGCATTGCCATACTTCCCTAAAGAGTAATTTATACCTATTTTTCCTTCTATTCTAATGTCTGAATCACATCTTAATTCACTTTAGCCCACCTCTCTTACGTATCGTTAATAAAATCATTCTTTCAAAGGCTATTAATAATCTTTTAATTATTAAATCCAAATGTCATGGCTCAATCTTTCTCTTATTAGGCTTTTCACCTTCATTTGACAGTTTCCCACCTCATTATTGAAATATCTTCCCCTGTTGACATCCACATATTTCTCAAATTATTTTCTTCTACTTCATTAACTTTCTAAATGTTTATTATATCTATAACGTCCTGTGTAAGGAAAACACTCCTGTTTCTCTCCTTTCCTCTCATGCCACTACCACACTTCACTTCTGACACCAGATGTGTGGGTTTTCCCAGCATCAAGCAATTCTCTGATACCGGCTGGCTGTCCTACAATTTAACTCAACTGTGACATGATCTACTGGGGATAGCTTCACATTCCACGGGTTAAGGGCTCAGTTCCACAAGACCGCCATCCCCTTCAGATGCCAGTCACAATTTCAAGCTTGTCACCTGTACTTCTAACTAACCAGGTATAAATCAGGGTTCCCATGATCCCTACCCCCTTGGTAATTTGCTAGAATGGCTCCCAGAACCAGAGAAATACTTACTCACGTTTACTCATTTATTATACAATGTAGGATATGATAAAGGATACAGATGAACCCTTTAACATTTCCCCGATTCCCGCACCTGCCAGCCCCTGGTGACCACCATTCTACTCTCTGTTTCTATGAGTTCAGCTTTTTTAGATTTCACATATAAGTGATAGCATACAATATTTGTTTTTCTCTGCTTTATCTCATTACGCACAATGCCCTCAAGGCTCATTCATTTGTTGTAAACGGCAGGATTTCCTTCTGTTTCATTGCTGAATAAATATTCCATTATATATACATATATGTACATATATGTATATATAAGCTATATTTAAAAATTTTTTAAGGAATCTCCATATTGTTTTCCACAGCAGCTGCACAAATTTACGTTCCCACCAACAGTGCACAGGGTTCCCTTTTCTCCACATCCTCACCTGCACTTGTCATCTCCTGACTCCATGATGATAGCCATTCTGACAGGTGTGAGGAGATGTCTCATTGTGGTTTGGATTTACCTTTCCATGGTAATTAGTAATTTTGAGCATCTTTTCATATACCTGTTGGCCATTTGGATGTCTTCTCTGTAAAATGTCTATTAAGTTCCTCTGACCACTTTTAAATCAGATTTTTTGTTTTATGTTATTGGGTAGTATGAATTCTTTCTACATTTTGGATATTGACCCTTTATCAGATATATGGTTTGCAAATATTTTCTCCCATTCTGTAGGTTGTCTTTTCATTTTGTTGATGGTTTCTTCTTTTGCGCAGAAGTTTTTAGTTTGATGTAGTCCCACTTATTGATTTTTGCTTTTGTTGCTTGCGCTTTAGGTATCATATCCAGAAGATCATTGCCAAGACTAATATCAAGGAGCTTCTTCCCTATGTTTTCTTCTAGGAGTTTTATGGTATTAGGTCTTATGTTTAAGTTTTTAATCCATTTTGAGTTAATTTTTGTGAGTGGTATAAGATAGGGATCCAAATTCATTTTTCTGCATGTGGTTATCCAGTGTTCCCAACATCATTTGTTGGAGAGACTATCTTTTCCCCATTGTACGTTCTTGGCTCCCTTGTCAAATATTAGTTGACTAAAAATGCATGGATTTATCTCTGGCATCTCAGTTCTGTTCCTTTGATCTATGTGTCGATTTTTATGCCCATACCATACTGTTTTAATTGGTATAGCTTTGTACTAGAGTTTGAAGTCTGATGGCTCTGGCTTTGTTCTTCTTTCTCAGGATTGCTTCACCTATTTGGGCTATTTTGAGGTCCCACACAAATTTTAGGATTTTTTTTTCTATTTCTGTGAAAAATGCTATTGGAATGTTAGTAGGGATTGCATTAAATCTGTAAATGGCTTTGGGTAATAGGGACTTTTTTTATAAATCATATAGTCACAGTTTATTTTAAACCTATCTAATGATACCTTTGCTCATACAGCATTTCAAAAACATTGTGGGTTTTTCTATGTACCTGATTTCAGTCAACTCCATATGCAAAACATAATTATTCTCAAGAATCTCTCTCTCTCTAGAGTTAACTATGGCTCCCTCAGGTAGAGTTAGCTCTCTGGGATCATGTCTTTAATTATTCAACTAGTACTTTTACTGGCTGAGGTGATCTACTAGGCACAACTTTAATAACTAATGCACAAAGGGTGTGTTGGTCAAGTCCTTGATATGACTTTGCTCTGATGCTTTATTCCTCCAGATAAACACTTGCCTTTTTCCTTATCTCCTCAAGTCTTTATTTACCTTCTTAGGCACCTTCTGTGTGAGGCTTTCCTGAAAACAGTATTTAGAATTGCATTTGCCAGCCTTACAAGATTCCTAGACTATCTTCCTCTAGCACGTATCACAGAAGAACATCATTTCCTCATCAGCCGCATCTGACCATTTATTTACTTTAGTGTCTCCAAGGTCTACAACAGTACTTGGAACAGATTAGAGGTTCTTTACATAGTTCTTGAAAAATTTAATGCATGAATGAATAAATAAATAAATCTGATGCAGCTCTTACCCTATCTTAAAATTATGAGCTAAAACCAAAAATATATATTGACTTACTATAGCCCAAAGAGGGAGAATGTGAAATATTGTCTCATCATCCTTTACAGGAATTCCCTTGTTACCTGTCCCTGGGGCAGTACATGTCATTGTGGACAAAATAATCACATTTTGCCTAAGCTAAAAGAATGATCATTTAAGAGTATTCCCTTTTTGTTTCAAGTTTCTAAGTTCATCTAACAACCTTCTGATACATAATTTACTCTAAAATTTTCTTTGATTCTGGGATAAACTTCTTTGGAAATAATGGAGATAGAAATATTCTAATAACTGAAAAAGTTTACTTCTCACACCAAATATTATAAAAAGACTTTCCAGTTTACATATTTGCCTTTTTTTGAACTTTCCAAATATGTTTCAATTACAAGAATTCCATTACTTCTAGGTTCCCTGACAAATTTTAGTTATTAGGCCTGTAAAATAATGAACCAAACCTTGAAAAATACTCCCAGACATAATAATTTCTCTGTATTTATTTACTAACATTAAACAACTAACTGCATGTGTAGTTTGCTCTATGTGTGCTTAAATTTTTAGTTATATTCATCTTACAGTTCTTTGAGATTGTAGCAATTTATGCAATGCCACCAATGTGAGTAGATTAATTTTTCCAGACACTCATCAACATAGCTTGTTATCAAACTTTGTGATCTTTAATAATCTGATTCACATTTCTACTATTTTGAATGAGGATATTATATATATATTATTTTTTAATGGGTGTGATATATTAAAGGACAATTTATTCTGAAGACTCAGTGAACAGTATTACTATTGCTCATTGAGAATAGACAATATTACCCTGATTTGGAAGAGTTTTAAAGCTTAGAACAGGGACCGGCCTGGTGCCGCAGCAGTTAAGTTTGCACATTCTGCTTCAGTGGCCCGGGGTTCCCTGGGTTGG
Organism: Tapirus indicus; assembly: GCA_031878705.1. Lineage (NCBI taxonomy): Eukaryota > Metazoa > Chordata > Mammalia > Perissodactyla > Tapiridae > Tapirus > Tapirus indicus. Next base: position 9,071,792 of record CM062918.1, read on the forward strand.
ATCCTGGGCACAGACCTACTCACTGCTCATCAAGCCATACTGAGATGGTGCCCCACATAGAAGAGCTACAACCCTACAACTATGATACAGAACTGTGCACTGGGGCTTTGGGGAGAAAAAAGAAAAAGAGGAAGATTGGCAACAGATGTTAGCGGGGACCAACTTCCTCAAAAAAAGGCTTAGAACATACAGCCATTTGGTTGGTTGTTTTTGAAAAGGAAATTTTGATATTTTTTAGATGATCAATTCAATATTTTTCCCTCATACATTTGAATATATACTATTTAGAGAGTAAAGTGAAATCGTAGCTGCTTTTATAAAAACATGTTTGCTTAAATTCCAATTATTCTTTCAGGATGTTTCTTGCTGAACTTATATTTTCTTCCTTTCTGTAGAGTTTATGCAAGATATCCCAGTTATTGTCATGGAATATATGATTTCTAGGTACAAGGTAAATTTGACTTACTATGAGGAACAGCCTAAATATGTTTCTAATAGAAGACATTTATTATAAAATACTTCTCTCTCACCTCACAACAGATTGAGGGCATAATGATTCAAATACATCATTTCACTCCTAGCAACATGGAATTTCTGAAATATAAGGAACACCATGCTCACTAACAAGGTTCATCAAGTACTAGAATACTTGTGTAAAGGCTGCTAAAAATACCAGTTGTTTCTGTGTACTCCTTTTGATTGCAGAAGTTCTACGGGCTACCATTTTCTCTGATCCTGGTGTTCTCCGATGGAATTCTGGGAGTAGGTGAGAGGAGAGAGATCAAAACAGGAAGATAGAAATAGTTCTTTGTACTTTTCAGATTTTTTAAGTCTTTTTTACTTAAATTTTTCAACCAGCCACATTAATTATATAGTGATGTCAATCTCTAAAAGGATTTGGGAAAGATAACTGCCTAAGCTGCTAATAAGCTTTACAAAAGCTTGAAATTCTTGGAGTAAAGTTACCTAAGAAACAGAAAATACTGTTGAACAATGGTGACCATGGCATCAGCAAAAACTAATAGAGTCATATTTAATGTTTTTCCAACATATGCCAAATGACCAAAGAGAGTTTGTTACTACATAAAACTGGGAGCATTTATAAGTGGCAGAACATGATGTAAATATAAATGGAAGAATAAAAGAGGAATAAAGAATTAAAGAGTCATCTTATGCTGCATTCACTGACTCAAAAGTTTTTTGATATTTTCTTAGAAAGAGACATATTGTAAACATGAATTTAAATGAGATTTTAATTTTTTCAATAGTATTGTTGACAGGGGATTATGTATCTGGCAGTGTACTAGAGGCTGGGGATGTAGTTAGTAACAAACAAAACAAGCAAAACTCTCTGTTCTCATGGAGTTTACATTCTGGAGGGAGAGGAAAAAACAAACAACATGAAATAAATTGTATGTTATCTAGTGTAAACTGCTAAGGAGAAACATAAATGAAGAAAAAGGATAAGAAATGTCAGTGGTGAGTTGTTAACACTTTAGGTAAGTTTTCTAATCAAGTTCTCACAGAGAAGGCAATTTTCAATTAAGAGCCAAAAGAAAGTGAGGGATCTAGCTGTGTGGACATCTACGGAAGAGCCCTCAAAGAGAAGTAAGAGGAACAGCAGAGACCAAAGCAGATAATGTGCCTGATGTGTTCAAGGAACGGGAAGAGGGTGACTAGAAGAAAGGAAAAATGGGCAAGGAGTCACAAATTAGGACAGTTTAGAAACCAAGAGCCAGATCATGAAGGCCTTTAAGGTCACAACAAGTGTGTTGACCTTCACTCTGAGAAGAGATATCTTTAGAGGAACTTAACAGAGTCATAACATAAACAGATTTATAGTTTATGTTCTACTATTTGGATGTACCACTAGTGATGAACAATTATCTTTACAGTGGAACTAAAAGGGAAATAGCTTGTTTGTATCAAAAAGAGGACATTCTTCACAGAGCTCTGTGTGATGTGTAGATGTTGTAAACTCACTGGGTTCACAAATAAAAAGGATGGGACTAAACAATATCTAGGGCCTTGACTATAGTTCTATGGTGAGCTTCTTATGGGGTAGGATAACCAACAATGTAAGTCCTAAACATGGGAAGTCCGTAAACCATGTTTACAGGAAAAAAGTTCTTGTCAAAATCATGACACTACAACTAGACCAGTCATTAGTCTATTTCCACTTCCTTTTCCTTTTTAGCTAAAAATGTATTTCACTAAATGTTTAAAAGTCTCATTTTTCAGATGAAGAAACAACTTTTATTTTCAGAAGAAGCTACAACAACCTTTACACAAGTGTAAAAGAAACAGAGACCTAGGCCAACCAATTAAATGTTAGGATAAGTTTAGATTTTTATAAATTGTTTGAGAAAAATTTTGACCACTGATAAGAATAATTTTTAGGTAAAAAGCAACAGGATTAACAATAAAAATCTTATGCACAAAATTTAAGAATAATGCATGTTATATGTTGAGAGGAAACACTGCAAATTACTGATTTTGGTGAAAAGCAATTAGGTAAATAAACACAACAAAATGTATGTATCTAATAGCACACTTTGTTGATTTATTTTGACAAGTGTAATTGAGTTTTAATTATTTATGAGTTTTATGAGTTTTCCATATGAGGTAAATGGACTGTAATGCAATTTTTAAAGACTATGAAATATTTATTCTTATCAATTCATGTCAGCATCCTATTCCTGAGATTATTTTTTGAAAAAGGAACATAAACACCAGATGTTTGTCAAATATATTGCACTTGGAGTTTAATTAATTAGGCAGGGATTCAATATATAATTATCATATGGCTTAACAAGAAACACAGTGCTATTTATTAAGCTATTCCCCTTTACTTACCTCAGATTAGAGGAAAAAGATAATTAATTGTACCATAATATTACACATAATTTCACAAAATTCACTTTGCTAAATTTATTGAAGAATCACATTTTAAAAAATATTTATATAATCTATTTTTTAAAATTCCTTCTAAAAACACAATAATTGGTCATGAACTCTATTATGATCTGGGACAAAAGATCTGATCAGAACAATAAGTATAATTCAGTGACAAAATAAGAGAAATGGAAGAGAATATAGAGGTTAAAGAAAATAAAAGGTGATATTATATAGCAGACACAGTCCAATAATTCCTTAATATCAAAAGTTAAAAAGGCAAGTGATGAAAATTTATTCAAAAGAAATTTAAATACATGAATGAATGACAGAGCTACAAATAAAAGTCAAGCCAGTAATATATTTTAAGTTTGGCAGCAGGGAGGATATACTTTATTCAGAGACAATGGAATACTTAGATTAAGTTAATATCCTTCTTTGTGTCCCCAGTGAGCCATGTTCTCTTCAGCTAGTATAAAGCCTAAGACATTAAATGGGATTTAGTGAATTGGCTACCCACTAAATAGTGAGTTTCCTGAGAGTAGAAATTATGTTTTACTTTATCCTAGTGCTTCCTTTAGTGCAGTCATGCCTCATTAACGAAAGCATAGAGGGCGGATCTGAATCAGTCTTCCTTCTTAGTCATCCACTTTCTCCTATGCATTTCAGTTGTTTTCTTATCCCCAATGACTCCCATAAAAATGTCACCAAATGGCACCATCTTATCACAATCTCATTATTATTTTTGTGTCCACACCCTTATTTGCCTCTGAGCAGCATTTGCAATAATTTAATATGACCTTTTAGAATGACTGTTTTTAAGAATTCCTTGACTGTACTCCTGTTTTGTTTTTCTCCAATCTCTATATTTCTTTCCTACTGTCTCCTTTGTTGGCTTCTGTTCCTCACTTTTGTCTCCATGTTTCGAAGCATTCCAGGATTTGTCCTCTCATCAGCTCATCTAAGTTCTCTCCTTAAGGGGTCTGATTGTCTTTGCAATCAGAAAAAAAAAAAAAATCTAAATGGGATCCCTGTTTGAGCCTAATCTGAACCCTTCCTTTCTCCTCAACTTCATTATTACATCCATCCTCTCAACCCTGATCGAGCCATACTGGCCAAATCATAACACATTAAATATGCCTTGGCAGAGACTGCTAGTTCTCACAAATATCTGTGGCATGTTTCTTTCGTTGGTATGACTAGAGTACATCTGTCAGACCTCTTAGATTTAGTTGATGCCAGGAAATTAGCTCTGGTCAACTAGACATGGGTGGAAGTGATGCATATCGTCTTCAGACATGATTCTTCAAAGCTCTGCTGTTTCGTGTTCTCTTCCCCTGTCTTCCCGTGTCTCCTGGCCAGATGCAGAGGACAGAGAGACTACTTAATTCAGTATGGAGTGTTGCTTTATACATCTCTTCTACTTTGCCATTGTGTGTGTGGGGGGAATCAGTTGCTAAATGATTGGGATTCTTGTTTTCTGGGTTTTTTTTTTTTATTGTTTTCTATAGATGAATACAATTTATATAGGTGAAGACAGTTTGCACAGTGCATTTCTGTGGACAGGTATGACAATTTTATTTAGTTTATCAGGTTTCTAGTTCAAGAACATTTCTTTCTTTTAGTGTAGCAAAGTGTGGTTTCCTTATTGGATGACTATTTGTTTTGAAGAAAGTTTGGCAAAGTGTTGTGTATCTTTACATTTTTAGTTTTCTCTTTCTTGTGCTGTACCAAATTACCCTTTCTTCTTCTTCTTGTTATTTTTCTCTTCACTGCTCATTTTACTTAGGGCTTTTCACGCTTGCTTCTATTTCTCTTCTATCCTTAGGGCTTTCTCATTCCAAGGCTCTCTTCCCATGTCCCCCATTCACCTTTAATTCCCTTTTCTGGAGTTAACACTCTGATCTATCAATAGACTTTTTTAGTATATGGAGTGGACTGTCTTATTTTGGGGATAGTTTCTGATCAATCTGTGTCCTACTTCTTCTTCTCTTTCTCTCTTTTCTTGGCAGTTTTCCCTGGATTTTTCTTCTATCTGTGAAGACACACAGTGGAAATGTGGTAGATACGTCCCATGGATTGGCTGCTGCTTTGCATGAGAGTGTTGGGCAGGACTCCATTTCCCAGTTAAACCCTTGAAATTCTTCTACGAGATACATATTAATAGCTTTTGTCAACATTAAGTTTTCAATTTTTAAAACAACTCCATGTGGTAAATAGTGTTATACTCATTTTGATTTTAGAAACAAGAAGATTTCACACCATTGTTGAGAAAAAAAAGTAGTCCAGGTCTTCAAATTTCCTAAATCTGTACTCATTTCCTTGTTTTATACTTTCTCCCAGATATCAGATTACATGGTGGCTTGTTTGTTCTAGCCTTCTCACTTGCTTCCCTCTCAGATAAAATTCAACGCTTTGTAGTATCCTGCTAGGAAGAGAGGCTTTGGCACTTAAAGTTCAAATTGCAAAAGTTATTTCAAGTGGAGTTGTGCTGAGAGGGGATTTCAGGATGTACTTAAAATTCTGTTTGATATTTGGATAATCTAGGGCAAATATTATTTAATCTCAGTCTCCAAGTGACTGTGAGTTTAAATCAAAGTGCTATTCTTATTTTCTCTTATAAATAATGAACTTCAGAAAAAAGATACTATATCCCATAATGAGAGACACATAATGTACATTTAATGTATAAGGAAAATAGAAAATTTTCATAACACTTTTTTAGATACAAATTTTGGTGTGTGTGTGTTCATACTTATAAATATGTAAAGTCCCATACAGACACAAAAACGATGTTAATAATTTTGAAAGATGAAATAGAATTTTATTATTTTAATAAGTTGAGAATTGGGTTTAAACATGTTTTACATTTGTGACTTTCTTAAATTTTTCCTGCCTATTTGAAGACTTCATTACTTCTTTTCTGATTTTTGCAGTATTATGACTACTTTTCTTGAAAATACCCAATTCTCTTCAAACTTGAACCCAAACTCTAACAGTAACTGTTGTCCAAAGACACAAATTTGAACATTTGGCCCATGATTCCTCATCACAGAAATAAACCAACATCCCTAGCTTAATACTCACCACAACTTGTCACTAAAACAATAACTTACCTTCCTAGTATTACTTCCTTAATACCTTGATTTGTCTACACTGTAACCATAAACTTCTACTCACCTTTTCCTATGCATATGATCAACTGACCTTCCTCCCTGTTTATGCTCAAGCTGTTTCTTCATTCTATTAAGCACTATAGTCAACAACTTATTAATCTCCAGTTAGAACTAAATTCTTCCTAGAATTCCCCATAGTCTCTAGGCTCCTAAGGCACCATGATATTTATTCTCCTGTGGTGGTGTTGGTTCTACTGTCATAGTTGTTCTTACACTTGGTTACATTTTTAAAATATATGTGTAAGAATTTTTGTTGGTAGTGTCCATGACTAATTTAAATACATGAATTATTACTGAATATCTTCTGAAAGGGAGGAAAACTATCCTCTTCCTACTCTGAATCCTTTCTGGCTGGGTTACAAAGTAAATTGACATGAGACTGAATAGCAGGAGAAAATCAAACAAGGCTTTATAACATGTATACAGGGGTGAGACCTAGGGAAAGTGAATATCTTGACAAAGTGGTGGAGGTTCTCCTCTTAAATAGAAAGATAAAGGAGGATGTTGGAGGGTGAGGGGAGCCAGCTCTGGGAGATTACCAGAAAAGCACAGTAAACAAGAGTATGCAGAATTAAGTCCTCCCCTTTTGCACTGATAAGAGTTTCTAGAGATAAGATCATTCCCCCTTCTTCCTGGTACAGAGAGGGAGATACCTTTACAAATGGAGATTTACCTTATACATGTAAATGTCTCTTACAAAGGAGAACTTCTACTTTTACTTGGAATGGGCTTAGCAAGGACCCTCCCAGTCTATCCATACCCAGAGTTAAATTCTTTTAGGCAATTGGTTGGGGGGAGGTCAAAGTTTCTTTAAGAGAAAATAATCAAGGTGAAGAGACATATTTTGAAGTGGCCAGTTCTGATCCCCCACACTTCTAAAGCTAGGCATTATGCTAAGCACTTCTCACAGAATATCCTATTTAATAATCAGAAACATCAGCCAAGTAGATGGAGAAGTTGGCATGCATGGAAGTTAAAGAGCTTGTTTTTTATTTTCACTAAACTTTTACCTCAATTTAATATAATCTTCAATTATAAGTGTAAACTACATGTCACAATAGTATTAACACTTTCAGTATTTTTGTCACCAATAGAAATCTCATATATGTTAATACATTGCACATGTATATATTTAAGCATATTATTTACTCTCATCACATCTTCAAAATTATGGTACTTAATATATTCACTAATAGATTTTGTTATTTAACGTGTTAATAAAGAAGATCTCATAACACTGCCTTCCAAATTCTTTTTTTTTTTTTTTTTTTTTGTGAGGAAGACCAGCCCTGAGCTAACATCGTTGCTAATCCTCCTCTTTTTGCTAAGGAAGACTGGCCCTGGGCTAACATCGTGCCCATCTTCCTCTACTTTATATGGGACGCCGCCACGGCATGGCTGACAGGCAGTGCGTCGGCGGGCGCCCGGGATCCGAACCGGCGAACCCCGGGCTGCCAAGCGCGGACTAAACCGCTGTGCCACCGGGCGGCCCCCAAATTCATTTCTTTTAAATAGACTTTATTTTTTAGAGCAGTTTCAGGTTTACAGCAAAATTAAGAGAAAAGTACAGGGATTTCCCATACATCTTCTGTCCCTACATTTGCATAGCCTCTCCTGTTATCAACATTTTCCACCAGAGTGGTATTTTTGTTACATCTGATGAACCTATATTGACATATCATTATCACCCAGAGTTCATAGTTGCTATCAGGGTTCACTCTGGATGTTGTACATTCTGTGGGTTTGGACAAATGTGTAATGACAGTATTTTCACTGTCCAAAAATCCTCTGTGCTCTGCCCCTTTATACCCCCCTCCCTGCTAAACCCTGGAAACCTTGATCTTTTTACTGTCTCCATGGCTTAACCTTTTCCAGAATATCATATAGCTGGAAACACAGAGTATGTAGTCTGTTCAGAATGGCTTTTTTTCACTCAGTAATATGCATTTAAGGTTCCTCCATGTCTTTTCATGGCTTGATAGCTCATCTACTTTCAGTGCTGAATTATATTCTATTTTCTGGATGTACTATAGTCTATTTATCCATTCATCCACTGAAGGACTACTTAGTTGTTTCCAAGTTTGGTAATTACGGCTAAAGCTGCTATAAACTTCTGTGTGTAGGTTTTTGTGTGGACATGTTTTCAGCTCCTTTGGGTGAATACCAAGGAGCATGATTGTTGGATCATATGATAGGAGTAGGTTTACTTTTGTAAGAAGTCTCCAGACTGTCTTCCAAAGTAGCTGTACCATTTTGCATTCCCTCCAGCAATGAATGAGAGTTCCTATTGCTCCACATTCTTACCAGCATTTGGTGTTGTCAGTATTCTAGATTTTGTCCATTTTAATATGTTTATAGAGCTATATCATTGTTTTAATTTGTGTTTCCATGATCATATATGATGTGGCACATCTTTTCATATGCCTATTTGCCATCTGTGTATCTTTTTTGGTGAGATATCTGTTAAGGTCTTTGGTCCATATTTTAATGAGGTTGCTTGTTTTCTTATTGTTGAGTTTTAAGTGTTCTTTGTATATTTTGGACAACAGTCATTTATCAACTGCATCTTTTGCAAATATTTGTAGTTTAATTACACTGCCAAAGTGGTAGATGGGAAAAAATTAACAACTGTATCTGTACTTACTCTTGCAATAATGTACTTTATGCTGCAATAGTCCCAAAGCTGAGTGACTTACGAATTGAACAATTGGTTCTCATAAAAGTCTCCAGATTGACTGCAGTTTGCCTGATGTAGGCTACAGTCAGCTCTGCAGCTTTGTTTCAGGCATACTTGACTCAAGGCAGTGGGCCAGAACCAGGTCAGTTCCCTGTGAATGTCAATACCAGTAGATACCTGGGATATATCATTTTCATAACAATGGAAGGATCATGAGAGCTGAGCCAGACTGTGCAACCATACTTAAGGCCTACTGGAAATATTTCCACGAATATTTCATTGGCCAAACATCTCACCTGGCCATGCCCAACACCAGTAAGGCAGCAAAGTACACTCTACCCAAAGAAAAGGAATTTAACATTTACTGAAAAATAACCCAGGTTATCCCAAGACTCTCTGCTCCACCCTCTATGATGTAGGTATTTTTTTTATTATTTATTTTCAGGCAAGGAAATGGATACTGGGATAGTTAAATAATTGAGTTAGTTCTTTACATTTAGGAAATATCACAGGCAGATTTCAAGACATATTTGTTTGATCCCAAAGCCTCTTATATTTCCACCACACATTTATCTATACAGCAATATAAGATTAATCTTTGAAATAGCCTCAACATATTTCCCTTAATGGAAGAAAGGAGGTAACATGCCTTAGAATTATTTATATTAATATGCTTTATATAAACACCCAGTTTTCATCCTTAAAGGGATAATTACCCTTTATACAGATAATTATTTGAGTATATACTCAAAATATTGAGATATTTGTACACCCATGTTCATAGCAGCATTATTTACAGTAGCCAAAATGTGGAAACAACTCAAATGTCCATAGATAGATGAATGGATAAACAAAATGTGGTATAATACATACAATGTATTATTATTCAGCCTTAAAAAGGAGTGAAATTCTGCTACATACTACAACATGCATGAAGCTTAAAGATACTATGCTAAGTAAAATAAGCCAGTCAACAAAGAGCAAATACTGTTTGATTCCACTTATGTAAGGCACCTAAAATAGTCTAATTCATAGAGACAAAAAGCGGAATAGTTGTTACCAGGGACTAGCGCTAGGGGGAAATAGGAGTTATCTTTTGATGTGAACAGAGTTTCAGTTTGAGATGACGAAAAAGTTCTGGAGATAACAGTGATGATGGTTGCACAACAGTGTGAATATATTTATTGCCACTGAATGTCACACTTAAAAATGGTGAAGATGGTGTATTTTGTGTTATGTATATTTTACCAAATATAACCCTCCCTAATATTCTATCATGAAAGAATATTAGGTGGATATTGAATGTATCAGAGTTTAACTAAATGGGTACTGAATGGGAGAAAGAGCATTCTCTACCCACTCTGGGTCCTTTCTGGCTGGGCTACAAATTAAATTGACATGAGGCTGAATAGCAGGAGAAAATCAAACAGAGCTTTAGAACATATATACATGGCAGAGGCTTGGGGAAACTGAGTATCTCTAAACAAAATAGCGGAGGTTCTCCTCTTAAATAGACAAATGAGGCTATTGGGGGTTGGGTCAGTTATGGGAGATTGCCAGAAAAGCATAGTAAGGTTATTATGCAGATTTAAGGCCTGGCCTTCTACAATCACAAGTTTCTAGAGATGAAGTCATCTACCCCTCTTCCCAGTACAGAGAAAGAGATACCTTTACAAATGGAGATTTCCCTCACAAATGTAAAAGTTTGGTAAAGAGAACTTTGATAAGAATGGGCATAGCAAAGACCCTCCCAGTCTATTGATACCCAGAGTTATCCAAGGTGATGACCTCTCCCAGGGACAGGCCTTCCATCCCAAATCCCTTTAGACAGTTGAAGGGGTTGAAGGTCAAAGCCTCCTTCAGAGCAAGGTAAGGAAACACCTTGGGGTGGCCAATTCTGACCCCCCACAGTACACAGAGAAGAAACAGGGACTTATAACTTCTACATACTTGAGTAAGACAGAACTCAGGATGAACACATACAATTAAATTACTTTTAATGAAACTGCTGAAATGGATGGGGACTTGGCTTGAGTTTTGTGAAGAGAAATAAGAAGATGGTGAAATCTCAAGAACAAACAAAAAAACTCTGTAGTTAGAATCGATCAGAAACTACTAACAAATGTGTAACACAGTACCAGGTAATTGGGCTAAACATCACTGAATTCTTCTTGCCTCTTATAAAGATTTATACCTTAAGGTGAAGGTAGGCAGAGTTATTGTGGTATTAAGTAACCCCAGCTGTAGGGAGAATGGGACTAAAAAAAGTAAACAAAAAAAAGGTTGACAAATGCACACTTTATTTTATTCAAAGCCTGTACCTGTGACTCTAGTAGTTTGAGTGAATCTGTGATACTTTGTAATTCAATAGAATTCTCCCACAGCAGAGTAGAAATTGAGAAATGTTACTTCAGCTATTATCAACAATTGATGTTTGTCAAGAGAAAAAAAATAGAAGCTTTTTTCCCCTCTGGTACAATCCTATAATAAATCACAACATTTAGGTCTTTGACCAAACAAGATAATGAATCAGTAAGAGTTATTATTAGTTGTCTTACTTTTCTATAGCCCAGAAATTTTTTACCTTAAAACTGCTTTTGTTTTCTAAATTTTACACATCAATAATAGATCTCACTAATATTCAGAAAATATATATATAACTAACATGTGATCATAAAAACTGTGTTACAAAGAATCAACTAGATGTTATATGGCAGCTTTTAATCTGGGTAATAAATTATGAAATAAAGATAATTTGACTTTACAAATTCGTCTTCAACTTGAGCATTCGCTTCATATTTGTCTAAGTTCCCATCAGTATTAATAATGTGCATCATTAAAGAACACTAGGAGCAGTAAGGATGAAAAGATAAGGTGAAGCAGAATAAAAAGAGAACTGTCTTTAAATCAATGAAGGCAGTCTATATGAATGGAGGAAAAAATAAGAACTTAAAGAAAAATATTTTAATGCATTATAAAAAGTTTAGAAGTTTTAATGGAGAGGAGGCTATTAAAAATATTTGCTGCATGCCAAAATCAATTTAATTTTGATAGAATGTAGATGTTTATACCTATAGAGTATAATTATTTATTGCATAATTAGTCATATTTTGACTCATGCATATCCAGCAAGGATGAATGTGCTTCAGTGTAACTGTCATAATAATTACTCCAAAAATTAACTTTAACCCATGTGTGATAATTCAATATTCATTCAACTCCAAAAATTAATATCAAAACAATATCTTATTATATATAGTAACAACTATAATTGATCTTCTAGAAAGGTATGTCAGATTTATATTGGGCATTCTGAATCTCCTAGCCGAATCATACACATTTCCTGGAATATACTCAATCCAGTTTGAAAAGGGTAAACCTATAGCAAGATTGGTCTTCTATGCTCATTTCTCAGTGTTAGGTTTGTGGCAGACTCCAGGTTATCAGAACAAGTCTTTCAATCTGCCTACAGATTGTGCTTTTGTTTCAGCCTCCTCCTATCATTCAAACACTACAGAGAAGGCTAACCCCAATTCAAAATAAGGAGCCAAAACTTGATTTGTTATAGACCATCATCTTGGCAGTCATTATTCACGATAGTTGATCAATTTATAGATAAACATACAATATCTTCCTGCAAATGAAACCCAAAGAAGTCAGCAAGTAAAATTAGGCAAACAAAGTTCAAGTTCCAGTAGCAAAATATCTTTTGTAAACTCCATATTAAAAAAGAAAAGTTTGAAGGCATTAGAGATAGACCAAAAGGAGGCAGAAATTGCAGAGATATATCCATGAAAGATGGAAACTATACTAGGTGATACTCACATTTCTACAGGTTTTAACTGAAGGCATTCTTCAATCTATGAAGCATAGTGTGGCTGCAGTTTGAACAAAAAATCTAGTATGGCTAAAATTCAAACAAAACTTTTATTGAATTCACAAGTTAGAGGATTAAATTTGGGTTTATCACAACTTGTGAAAATTTAGAGGGAGAGTGCCAGATAGGAAGAAGCATGGGGATTTTCAACATATCTGTGTAAACTATGCTTACATCCTAGAAATGTACCTGAAATGCACACACACAGGATGTTCTCCAAGGGTTCCAGCAGAAAACAGCTGGAGGCTTTAAAAAGACAGCAGGAATTTCAGCTGCTGTTCCCTCACTCCTCAAGGGAGACTGAGTTTGCAATTTAACTGTAGCTAAAGTAACTACCTACTAAAATGATAATCAAAATTCTTCAGTGAAAGATAACAGAATTAGGGACTCTACAGGGCATCACCCACAATATACATTATGCAATTAAAAATAATAGATATATGAAGAAATGGAAAAATGCTGACAAGAGAAAAGAGAAAAATAAGTAAGTAGAAACCAATTGCAAAAAAAAAAAAAATTACAGATGTTAGATTTAGTAGAAGATGACTTTTAAGCAATAGTATTAAGATGTTCAAGGACCAAACATAAAAGACAGTCGTAATGAATGAACAGATGGAGAAGCATCACAGAAAAAAAAAGAAAACTTTAAAAAAGTACAAATTCTGAAGTGAAAGGTACAATATCTAAAATGAAAAATTCATTGCATGAGCTTTCCATCATACTGAAAAAAATAAAAGAAAGTTTTCGTAACCTAGAAGATAAATTAATAAAAATGATCTGATATGATAAACAGAAAAAACAGATTACAATAAAGTTATGATGTCTTTAGTGATCTGTGAGAAAATATCAAGTGGTATACCAAATGTGTAATTGGATCTACAGGAGGGACAGAGAGAGAGAATTAAACAAAGCAATAGAAAAAAATTAATGGTTTAAAATTTCTCACCTTTGATGAAAAGTCTAAATTTATTTTCTAAGAACCTCAACAAATTCATAACATAACACTTACAGAGACAACCAGACCTACAAACAATGTAGACAAATTGTTGAAAACCAAAAACTTGAAAATGTTGAAAGCAGCCAAAGAAAAATACCAATACATTATATAAAGGAAATTAATAATATGAATTAAAGGTGCTTTTCCTTAAAAATAATGGAAATCAGAGAAAATGAAATAGCATTTTTAAGAGGTGAAATGAAGATACTGCAAATAAACACAATCTATGATTATTTGTTAGAAGAAAAAAATAATACATTTTTTGGACCAAAGGTAAATGTCAACAGGAAAATTTTGGATCCAGAGTAAAAAATTAAAGAAAAACAAATCTAAAATATGGCCAAATACAAGCAACTATCTCTTTTTTTAATCCAGTTAACCTATCTGAGACACAAGTAACCAATTAGGGCTTTAAAAACACTGTATTATGGAATTCAGTATATATGAAATATATGACAGTAATAGCATTAAAACTAGGGAAGAGGTAAATATAACGGAAATATAATGTTGCAGAGTACTTGTATTTTATGTGATCTGGTACAGTAGGAACTCTAACTACTTTGTGCTAGATATAAGATGCATATGCTAATTTTTAGTACAAGCACTAAAAATCATATAAAATGGAATTGCTAAAAGTCAATTGAAGAAATAAAATTAAATCCTAAAAAAATATTATTGTATTCACCCACAATAAGTTAGGAAAGAAGGAGATAAAAGAACCAAAAACATATTGGATAAATGGGAAACAGATAAATATGGTTAAACTAAACCCAATAGTGTCTAAATTTTCTTTAAATGAAAAGAGAATAAGCAATCCAATTAAAAGTGGAAATTTTCAGTACAGATAAGAAAAAAAAAACTACATGGTTTCACAAGTGATGAACTTAAAGTAAAAATACAGTTATATTGAAAGTAAAATGATAAGAAAAGATATGCCATGCCAAAAAACATATGGATCGAAAATCACGAGGCTATGTTGACACCTGTCAATTAGTCTTTAAGAAAGGGTATAACCCAGATATAATGGGAAATTTGATAATAAAATTCATCAGCAAGGCATAACAATCATAAATGTGTACACACCTAATAAGAGAGCTTCAAAATATATGAAGCAAAAACTAAGTAGGAAAACAGTAGAAGACTTTAGCTTTTCTCTTTTAGTAATTGTTTGAACATATAGACAAAAATTAAGCTACTAACTGAACAACTCTGTGTACCTAACTGACCACATTGGCATTTCACAGCATTACAATCAATGACTCTGAAAACACTTTCAGGGTTTTGTATATGAACAGTTATCAAGTTAGTCCACATGCTCAGGTATTTTTTGAAAACTCAATAAATTCAAAAAGATGATTGAATCCTACTGAGTATATTATCTTACACCTCTTAAATTAAATTAGCAATAAAAATAAGATATTTTTAAAAAACCATATTTTTGGAAATAAAGCAGCACATTTCTGAATAACCTAAAAGTTGAAGAAAAATATCAAAAGGGACATTAAAAAGGATTGTGAAAACAACATATTAAAATTTGTGGAATACAGCTAAAGCATGTTTAGATGGAAAGTCATAACATGTAGTAAAGCCTTCAAAAAGGAAAATAATTTTAGCTACAATTATCTAATTTTCCACCCTAGAAGTTTTAAAAAGATAAGAAATTTAAATCCAAAATTATTAGAAACAAGAAAATATTAGAGATGAGAACAGATATCAGTGAAATATAAAACAAGGAAAAAATTATAAACAAAATTGTGTTCACTGAAATAATTAATAAAAGTGATAAAACCTTGAGGAGATTGTTGCAGGAAAACAAGAGAAAATGCAACTTACCAATGTCAAGACTGAAAGATGATGTATTATTACACTTTCTACATTTACTTAAATGATAATAAGGAAATTGTATGAATCACTTTATGTCAACAAATTTGAAAAGATAGAAAAATTCCTTGAAATATACAACTTACCAAGATAACATGAAAAAATCGGAAACCTAATTGGTTGCATGTTACGGTAACTGAAATGGTAATATACAACTTTCACACAAAGGAAACTCAAGACATAGATAATTTCACTGGTAAATTTTATCAGCTATATGAGGAAGAAGTAATACAAAGTTTACACAAAATGGTCCATATAGAGAGAGGATGATGGGGAGATACACAGCTCCTTTTTATGGGGCCAGCATTAATCTGGTGGCAAATCTTGAAAACAACATGACAAGAAAAGAAAACTGTAGATCAATGTCACATGATCATTTGTTTGCATCATCATGATGTTTGCACATTAATTAATGCATTTCACCTTATAATCAAGATAAAGGAGAGCATAATTTAACCATCGCAGTATATGCAGGGAAAACAACTGACAAATTTTCAAAATGCGTTTATGATGAGAACTCTCAGCAAACTAAGAATAGAAGGAAACTTCTTCAATTTAATGGAGAGCATCTACCAAATATTTACAGCTATTATTGCAATACTAGTGATATTTTCCCCCTAAAATTAGGAACAAACAACAGATGTCCATTCTGACCTCTTCTATTGTACATTATATTGAAGGTTCTAGTGAATGCAGTAAGGAAAGAGAGAGAAATAAAAGGCATAACAATTTTAAAAGATGTACAACATTATTGTCAATAACTTGTATACAGAGAAAATCATGAGGAACTTCAAAAAACTTAGAACTAGTAAGTGAATTCTTAAAAGTTACAGGATATGAAGCTAATTTACAAAAATCAATTTTGTTTCTATATACTAACTAGCAGCAGCAATTGAAAATGAAGTTAAAATTATAACACAACTTACCATCATTTTATGTATATAAAACACTTAAGTGAAAATTTAATGAAAATACATTATTGCAAGGTTCTTATACTTTAAATGATTTAGTATAATAGTAACTATAATCAGAAAGTAATAAGTTCAAGGCGCATATGTTACTCTCTGGAACAGCCAATAAAAATAATACATAGAGATATACCTATAAAGCTAACAGTGGAAATACAATGAAGTCCTAAAACAACATTTCATCCACCTACAATAAACCAGGATGAGCAGAAACAAAGAACAAAAACAAATAAGACAAAGAGAAAACACAAAAATTGGTGGATCCAAATCTGATATCATCGACAAGAGCATACATGGGAATAGAATAAGCACTCCTATTAAAAGTAAAGATGACCAAACTCTATACTGAAATGTATAAAATATTCTAGAGATAAATTAGAGATGAGCTAAGGAGATGTAGAAATGTACAATTTTCCTGAAGTAGAAAATCAATACCTTTAAGGTGTTAATTGTTGCGATCTATAGACTCAACCCCTGTCAGTCATAATCCCAGCAGTTTTATGTAGACATTAACCTTGACAATGCAACTTTAAAGAAATATAAAAGGCATATAATATCCAGAACAATTTTGAAAAAGAACAAACTTGTAAGACTTCCACTACCTGATTTCGAGATTTATTACTAACCTATAATAATGAAGTCAGTGCAACATTGCCATAACAGAATAGGGATTCCAGAAATAGATCATTTATATAAAATCATCTTTTTTCTTATCAAAGGGCTAAGGTAATTCAAAAAATGAAATAATGAAATAATGATCTTTCTGACAAATTGTGCTCTATCTAGATGAACACTCCAGCTTATTAAACTTGCAACTCTAAGCCATGATAATGTGTGTTACCAGAAAAGGAGAATTTATTAGAAGATATGATTTTGGTGTAACCATACATCAAAGTCAAGATTTTCTTGCCTTTAATTGTTTCCTTTAGTGCTAGTTTTGTATCTTCCATAATACTCTTCCTATGTGTGCTACATCAGTACACTTTTTTAATCTTCATCTAAGTAGTATGCAACATTTTCCCATTCCTTTTAAAATTTTGTATTTATGTATACTATTCTTGACCTACACTCCTATTCTAGACAATAACTTTTCCGCAGCCACTTTACTCATGAGTGCTCTCAATCATGTCGGCATCTATGAAATCAGTCTTGTTAAAATGTCAAGTTTATTTTTTACCTATATTCTACTTTTGTAATCAACATTTTCCAACATTTTATAGCAAATATAGACATTTTCTCCCTTTCTAAAATCATTTCAGACACGCTGTCACCTGTTCTTTGTATCATCTCTACTCCGTTGTTTTTATATTTTCAAAAGTGCATTTCCTACATTTTACCTCATCTTCAATTTAAGGTTTGGAATTGAATTGAAATTCTATAGCAAGACACATCATTCCTGAACTTGATAATAAATTATTTGTCAAAAAGTTAATATGCTTACAATATCAGCTATAGTCCAGACAATGAAATACTGTTTAACACCCTGTTCATGATTCACTATTCTTCCCGTGTCCTTTTCTCCTTCAAAATTTTAATTCTCAAATAAAAAGAAGTAAAATGTGTGGGTATGCAAATAAGGACTTTATTTCCACATCGGGATTTGCATGTTCCCTTAGATACAGTCCAAAGGAGGTTTACGGATGAGGTGGTGGTGGTATGTTTTGTAACTTCTTCCACTTCCACATGATAGAAGCAGGATTTAGCTGTGGTTTAGAATTTACCTTTTTTAAAATTTTTCAGTCTTGGTACATTTTAATCATGTTTCAAGCAACTATTTCCAAAAACAATATACCTCTTCTTTACCACGTTTCTGCAAAAAACATATTCCAGTCTTAGATTTCATGACTTACTGAGCAAGAAGCCATCAACTAGGGGAAAAATGATACTTGAATGACAAACATCTACGGTCTTTCATGGTTTCTTTTTTAAACGGGATGTTTTCATATTCAACAATCATTCTGACAAATGGTTTCTGATCTACAGGTAATGGCAACTTTGAAAGGAGGTGAGATGACTACGTTATAAAACTAGGTGAAGCATTTATTTTACATAATCGGCTTCTTTAAAGGCTTTGGCATGGTTCACAGAACCATAGTGCAGATGTGATCCTGGGAAATACTATTAAATGGTTACATGTTCACCAACATGGTTCCATGAACTATGCCCTGACATTTAAATACATTAGCTATAATGATATTTACTATGTTCTGAAAAATTAATTGAAAAGAATTAAATGCAATTCAAACACACTAAACCTGACAACATCCCTACTTGGTAAAAAGACAAATTATCTCCAACTGAGTAGGAAGAGAGAGAAAGGAAGGGGAGACAATGCAAAATTGAAAAAAAAAAAGGCAATCAAGTCTAAAAGCACTTACATGGCATTTAAATGTTTGTTCTATGTGCCATCCTCATAATGTATGTGAAAAATATGTTCATAATTTACAAATAATTCATTTCATGTAGGCTTTAAATGTTTGCCTCAGATTTTGCTGAGTTCAGTCAGTTTAGTGTTCCATAGAGTAATATTAGCCAAGTCACCTCCCTGAACAGCTGGTATGGATAAAAAAGCCACTGCTAAGAATTTTTAGAGTTTTTTCTACACTTCTGCTTGCATTTTTTGATGTATGTGTAAAATGTTCCTGTAGAGAAATGCAAAATAAAATGACGCCTAACTTTAAATGTGGTTCAACACCTAATGAAATAAATATAATAAATCCTTAATTCAGTAATTCCATACAGTTAACTATTAAAGAAAATTAATTTTAGCACTGTTTATTGTGTTAAATAAACATCTTATTACTCATCACTTGAGAAATATGCTGTGATGATACTGATTTTTGGATATTGAACACTGCTCAACATCCTTCCCAGTTCTTCAATCTGTGATTGACTCTCGTAGGCAGATAATGACTTTACAATTATGTCAACTATATCTTGATTTTGGAGTGCCATTTGCCATCTGCCACCAATATCCCTGGACACTAGTGAGCTCTAGCCTTTATTTGGACTTGAGAGATGAGGTTCCAATACACTTTTGATGACTGGAAAAATACATAAGGCTAAACCACGTGCCTTAGATGAGAAAGTTATAAGAATAAAGTGAAAAAAAATCCCTCACTATCTCCATATCTATTTACATCTTGTCAACCCCAATATTGATTCTGTATGTATAAATTGCTCTGACATAAATTGGTCACCTGTGTACCTGTGTGACATATAACATACTAGGTATATAGGGAAATAAATACATTCCTAAGAAGATAAGCTATAGCTGAGAAGGAGGTAAAAAAAATTCTAGAAAGAGTAGGGCTAAGGCATAGTAGAAAAAGAAAAAGATCCATAAGAATTATAAAGCACAGATCTGAGACAATAGAACATGTAAAATAGTGTCGTGGTTGTGGACCAGATCAAACGGGATGTGATAGAGGATACCTCCCCACCACTGCCAGGCCCTCATACTAGAAGCAAAATATCAGTAAAACAAGACATTTATCCATCACAGTGATGTTTGAAAGATGAATGGCAGTGTAGGAAGATAAAAAAACAAAGATAAGAAATTGTTAGAGCTGGCCTCTAGACTGAGTGACCACTAGAGGCAAAAGGGTGGACATTACCAGGATATGTTAACAAGCACAGTGATGACAACAAGTCAACAACATAATGATACTCCTCCCATTCTACATTTGACAAGCTGCAGGGTCTCTGGGGTGGTTATGTAAAGTTAAGTCAAACATACAATTTTGTCATTTTTTTATGGGTAGCTAAAGCATTCAGGTAGAGATGCGCAATCAACTTGAGAAGCCCTGCCTGACCTTAGGAAATCCAAAGTTTATTTTTATAAAAGATTTATTTATAAGGAACACATTTACTGGCTTCCATCTTCCACTTGCCAAGGTTTAACCCACGGGTAGTAACTTTCAGCCATTGTCAGGAAACGCAAGTGTGAGTATAACGCAGATTTTCACAGTTTTCCACTCACAGCATCAGGAAGGCCCAAGAGTAGAAAGCAAGAGGCACAGGAGAAGCTGTCAATGGTTCTCACAGGTTCTACTTTGTCCTCATAGCTTCCAGTTTCCCTCATTCCATTTCCAATTTTTTCCAGACCTCCTGCAGGGCTGATCTATAGCAACTTCAAGTCTACCACGAGACAAAAAAGTAAGAGCCTTCCGTAAACTTCTTTACCACTGTGTCTCCATGGCCCATTGTGATGACTTTTCTTTGATTCTGTAGTCATCGTCTTTCAGATCTTTACTTCCCCAGCTTCACCCACAATTTTACGGTTTAATTCTCATAGTAAGTCTTATTTCACATCACTCATAATGGTTGAATTGACCTGAGCAAACTCAAGTGACAAATATCCTAATTATAAAATAGAGTAAAACAAAAATGCATACGGTTACTTGGTTGATGGTTGACCATAATATAGGATTTTGGTAATTGATGGATAATAAATAGCACTAAATTATTTATTTATTTATTGGATAACAAATAACCAATATGATGTATATATGTCCAAAATCCCACCTAGTTGAGCAACAAATTACACACAAAGAATGAAATATGTATTGGAGCAGAATATTATTAAGAATGATATAATTGTGCCAAAAATTTAGCCTAATCAAAATTTTGTTCTGAAACACACAGATATGGTTAACAGATTGGTGGTTACATGAGGGGAAGGAGGGAGGAAGAAGGTGAAAGGGGTAAAGGGGCATATGTGTAGGGTGACAGATGGCAACTAGACTTTTGGGGGTGAACACAGTCTATACAGAAGTCGATTTATAATGATGTACATCTGAAGTTTATATACTGTATACCAATGTGACCTCAACAAAAATAAAGTGTTGTGGAGGTTTTATCAAATTTTAACAAGTACACGCCCCAAGGTTATATAATAGCCTCAATTTATTCACTTCTTCTGGCCAACATCTCTTTCCGCAAACACCATGGGCCTCCACACACTTTTTTGCTCCCCAGCTGGAGCTGGCCAGGGGGAGGATCAGATAATTGCTGTAATCTCCAGGCCCAGATCATTGTACTGGCTGGACCGTACCTGTGGAGACTCTGGCTTTGCACTGGCTGGACGAGCCAAGTAACCCAAGAAATATGTCTGGTGAGTTAAGCCCTCATAGATGTTAATTGTAATCTCTGGAAGATGGGGGATGTCATAAAGACCCCAGGTAAATTCTTCTCTTTGTCTGTACCCTTGTCCCCTTATACTATTCTGAGAAACTAGGTTTCACAACAGGCTTTCTGAACACATTACATGAGACAAACCAATTGGTATGATTTTTGGTGAAGCATTAGGCAGACTGCTACTGCCCTCCATGTACATGTTTTTCCTTCTTCCCTGTTTTAGTCCTCTTTCTGCCTTTTCTCTCATTCTTACTTCTCTGGATTTCACTCCCCTGAAGAGCTTAACCCTTATTTTTTGTATTGTACCTGGGTTAATATTATGTGTATACATTATAATATATAATACTAATGCATACATATATACATATACACAAAATCTCAACACCCAGACATAGTAACTATTTGAATTTTATTTATTGATCAGCTACTACTACACCAACACTCAGGGTAAGCACTTTCACATGCATTTTTTTCACATTTAATTCTCTGAACCATTATATGAGGTAGATGGTATTACTATCCAAAATTTACAGATGTGGAAAGTGAGGCAAAGAGATATTAAATACTTTAATGTCAGGTAGCTAGTAATGGAGTTATAGAATTTCTTTTCAAAGTGCATTTTTAACCTCTATGATATATTGTCCAACAATTTGTGAAGGAAAAAATCTACATTTTTAACATTTCCACAATAATCACAATTACTTTTGTAATAAAAAATGTAAAATAATATCTACTTAAGTAAATAATAAATTCAGAGATAATGAATGTCAGAAAACCCTTGGAAGCATTTAACCCTACTACATCATCTTACATATAATCACTGAAAGTCTGGAAAGTTATGATTTTTCTTGGCTTCTTTCATCTGGAATGAAGTGGTCTCTTCAGAGCCACAGGTGATGTGCCAACCCATTTATAAAGGTAGCAGATGTCAATTGGAAAATGTCTATTGCCCATTATAATCTTGTGGGAATGAAGATGCTGAATAACTTTATTATTTTAAATAATCTAAAATGGTTGTACCTGCAAAATTTGTAATGTGTAATCTTGATAAAATACAAAACCAATTTAAATATTCATAATCTATCTTTTAAAACACGCTACCATTTATTGCATACAATTATTATGGTAAATTTCAAACATGTGGGTATAGACAATTATTGCACATACTCATGGGTATCCAAATTGAGCTATGCTAAAACTTAATAAGTTGTCATATTATCCTTAGAGCTTTTTAAAAATGAAATAAAACATTATAGTTGCAGTCAAAATCCTCCGTGAACCCCTGATCTCCACTTGACTTGCCTAGAATTAGTTGAAATGTAATTAGAATTACTGAATTCTTGAATGATAAGAATTCTGTAAAATGACCTGGAACTGGTGTTAATAATAGATAGAT
Organism: Tapirus indicus; assembly: GCA_031878705.1. Classification (NCBI taxonomy): domain Eukaryota; kingdom Metazoa; phylum Chordata; class Mammalia; order Perissodactyla; family Tapiridae; genus Tapirus; species Tapirus indicus. The sequence continues at coordinate 9,094,798 of CM062918.1, forward strand.
TTTTAACAGTTAAATGCATTACATCAGTTTTCATCAAGCTGTTAAGATTTTCTATTTGTTCTAGAGTAAGTTTTGGTAAGTAATATTTTTTTCCTGGGAAATTGGATATTCCATATATGTTTTAAGTTGTTGGCTTTCTTTAACAGTTTTAATATTTTATATTCATAGATGTTCAGCACAATAAATTCTCTCAAAGAGAAAGCATCTATGCATCCACCAAGTCAAGAAGTATAACATAATCACTCTAAACTTTAAGCTCTTTATAATACTAGGATTAGAGCACTGAGAATTTAAGATATTAATACTAATAGTTAGGTATCATAAAAATTATGCTTCATATTGAACAAAAATAGTATGAGAAAACGAAATAATCGAAAAAAGGGTCCCTCTCATGCATTCCTCATCATTCTTCCCCAAACCTGACCTTACTTCTAATTCCATTGATTAAATAGTTTTAAATATGTTAATAACAGAACCATAGGGTACATGTTGTTTTGTGACTGCATTCTTTATGCAACACTATGTTTGTGAAAAATATCCGTATTGCTTCACATACAGTAGTTCTGACATTATATGTGATCATGTAGGAGAATATTCATTGCTACGTAACACTCTATTACACAAATATACTACACGTTATTTTTCAAATTCCACTGCTAATGGACATTTGAGTTGTTTCCTAACTGGATTATGAACAATACCTATATGAACATGCTAATGCGTGTCACTTACTGCATTGTGACTCAGATGAACAGGAACAGAGTTTGCACGTGACAGTGACCTTCAGACCACACTGTAGTACTGTTTTAGTGCTCCTGTGCACAGGTGTCATCGGGAAGTGGAACTGATAAGTAATAGCAATTGGAAAGTGTTTAATAATATTAAACTTCACTAAACAATTTTGTTAAATGTTTGTACTGATTTAGGCATCAGAACACGCACATGCATGACAGTATTGTGTAAGAGTTCCTCTTTCTCCAGGTCTTTGCCAATGCTTATTTTTCCAGTATTTTTCACTTCAGTCATTCTTGTAGATGTGTACTGATATCATATTTCTCTCATTCTTAATGAGGTTAAGCAGGTATCATCTTACCAGAGGATCAAACAGCCTCATTAGTAAAAGGAAAACTAACATTATATGTCCATTATATTATGCATTATAAGATACATATTATTATTTATAAATACTTGCCAAAACTGCTTAACTCATATGTACTCAAGCTTTAAAAATGACCAGGATACAGGAAATAGTAATTAATAAAATAAAAGCTAAAGAACAAATAAAAGTATAAACAGACAAATCCAGATTGTGAAATATGTATGCTGTAAATGTCCACTGACCTATTCCCCTCAAAAGAGTCACTTGTTGGGAGCATGAAGATGCTAGAACTATTCGAAGTTAGAAGAGACCAAGGAGATATATAATCCAAATACAACCCTTGAAACTGGATATTGTCTTCTAATGAAGAACCTATAAAAGGCAGTTGAGGGGGAGAGGCCAGGGAAATTTAAATGTGCAATGGATTTTAAGTGTTAGGCAATGATTTTAAATTTTCTATTTTGTGATGAATAACCTTCAGGAGGTGAATGCTGAATTATGAAGTATCATATCTTCAAGCTACTTTAAAATTTTTCAGCTATAGAAAGATGGAGGGAAAGAATGAGAGAGAGACACAGCTAGAGAAATTAATTTATGGAATATGCTAATAGTTGTTGAAACTGTATACCAGTATAAGGGTGTTATACAAATTTTTGAATTTTTCTGTATATTTGAATTTTCCTGCTAAAACATTGAAAAGTATTGCTTCTCTGTGATCTCTTTTTTTTCTTCTACTGGACCTTTTCTTCGAGATAGCTCCAGTGTTTCCATTTAATCATTCATGTTTTTTAAACTCTCGCTTTCAGTCTCTTCTCTGTGCTAGTTTCTCAGTAATTTATTCAGCTCTATCTTGCATTTCGCCCATCACTTAGTTTTTAATTTTTATGACCTTGTGTTTTTCTTCGCTGAATTTTTATCTGATACTTTTTCAAGTCTACACCTTTTTTTGTTGGGCTTTATTCTATTCCTTCATTTTCTCATTATATGATTTTTTTAATGTGAAGCATAATTTTTATGATACCTACTTATTAGTCTTAATATCTTGAATTCTCAGTGTTCTAATCCTAGTTTTATAAAGGGCTTAAAGTTTAGAGTAAAAATAATTAAATATGTGCATTTTCAGATACTATGATTTTGTATATAGAAATTTCTGAGGAATTCATAAATTAGAATTAATATGTTAATGGAGTAAAGTCACAGGACAACATACTAAATCGTTTGAATTTCTATATTCTAGCAACAAACAATTGGAAACTGAAACAAAACTAAACTATTTTTGCTAAACTATTTATAAAACTATTTTTACTAAACTATTTACAAAAAAAGACCTAATATATCTAGAAATACATATATTTTTAATGTGAGGAAATTTATACTCTGAAAATTACAAACATTGTTAAGAGAAATTAAAAAGGTCTAAATAAGTGGTGATCATATTCATTGATAGGAAGACTCAATATTTTTAAGGTGTCAGTTCTCACCTAATTATATATAAATTTGAACACAATCCAATCAAAATCTTCAGTCTTTTCCTTTTTATAAATTAACAATCTACCTCTAAAATTAAAGTGGAAACACAAAGGAACTGTAATATATAAACAATTCTGAAAATAAAACAAGGAGAACTTAGCCAATAATTACAATAATGCTATGGTAGTTGAGAAGGTGTGTTATTGTTGTTAATGGTAGACAAATAGATAATGGGAAAGAATAAAGTGCCCAGATATAGACAGAAGTGAAAGAAATAGAGAAATGGTCTCAAAAATATATGATCAATAGATTAAGATAAAATAATTTTTCCTGTCTCATAATCCTCTCCATTTGCAGGCAAACATTCAGCTTTCTAGACGGCAAAAAGCAGGAAACTTCAGGCCAGTTATGAATTACGCCTGGAAATGTCACATTGTCACTTCAATCTTATTCTATTGGTCAAAGCATTCACAGGGCCAGCCCGGTTTCAAGATGATGTAGAAAGGAACTCCATCTCTTCATGAGGTAGTGGCAGAGTTGCTGTGCAAAAAATCATGTAGGATGGGAGATATTGTTAAGTCTATCTTTGGAAAAGACAATTTTCACACTCAAAAGCATGGGTGAATCTCAAAAATATGTTCTGCTCAAGAAAGCCATCAACTGACACGTTAAATATATATTTATAAAGGACAAGCCACAGACTGGAAGTGGGTATGAGGACATTCTTTTGTGTGATGATGGAAATATTCTACATCATGATTGAGGTGTTAATTACATGGGGTTTACATATTTGTCAAAATTCATCTATAGCTTTTGCTACATAACACACTGCATCTAAATTTAGTGGTTTTAAGCACAAACCATTCATTACTTCTCAGGATTCTGTAAGCCTAGCTGACTACATAATTTTCAGGGCTTAGTGTGAAAGGAAAATGTGGAGCTGCTTCTTCAAAACTGAGGAGGGGCGGAGGGGGTAAATTGTTAAAAGTGCTAAATGTAAAACTTTCTCTTTCTTCCCGTGTCCTCTCTCTCATGGCCTGTCATGGTGGTTTTAAAAACGTTTTTAATTTAATGTCATGCCCCTTTGGGCAGTGGATACTCACTAGCAAGAATGAACCTCGCAGGTGCTGGTAGCACATCCATCCCATTATGTGGCACATGCATGTGGCTCATTGGCTGCAGGACACCTCTCCTGCCAGCTGCCAGAGAAACCCACTGTGTTCCTACTAAGGGCAGGGAAAGCAATATCCCCATACCATGGCTCACTACGCCCACTCATAGCAGACAGACGACCCTCAAAGGATTGCAACCTGGATCAAGGGTGAGCCAGAGTCTCACCCAGCTAGGTGCATGTAAAACGGCGTGATGTTGCACCCCAGGGCAGCTCCAGCAGCCACCATGCCCCACCCTGAGATACTGAGGCGCACACACACTAGACCTCATTCTCCCATGCTTGCACCTAGATCATTGGGGGCAGCAGGAGTCACTGGGCAGGGGCAGGAAGAGAAGGCCAGGCAGGAAAGGAAGGCCAGAGGGAGCCTCAGGCACCGAGATAAAGGAGAATAACTGCTGAGAATCTGTCCCAGCGAGGCAGGGAGTTATGCGTAGAAGGACTCCATGTGAACGAAGAATCTAAGCCCTTCTTGCCTGCTCCACTGTCCCAATGGACTTCACCTGCAAAACACAAATTCAAAAATACAATCATTAGGAATTTCAAGACAGCAAGCACAGAATATTATACCCCAAGCATGAGATTCTTACCCTTTATCACGTGGCCCTGTACAGTCACACGCTCATGAGGCCATCCCCATCTGTGTGTCACCTTATAATGTATGGATCAACTCAACCCATATCTGCGGTCATCTGGAGTCCTGGCTTGAACTGGATATCTAACATTACCACACCCACATGTTGGGGGCTGGTTAGGTTTCAGCTGGAGCAAATGAGACGGCTTGACCACATGTGGATCATCATCCAATAGGCTAGCCTTTTCTCCTCAATGTTGAGAGTTTAGCTAAACTACTCTATTATATTGCTGCCTCCACATCCATTTTGTGTGGCTAAGCCAGGGGCCTTGAATGGACACTAAGCTTTCTGGAGAATTTCTGCCCTAGAGGATAGCCTGCAGAGTCACAAGTAAGCGTTAAGTTCCTACTATGACTTCCCCAGTTCCCTGGTGATAAACAGTCTCTCCTGCCTCATTCTCCTTTTGCACTCCTTAGATAAAACTCCCAGAGAGCTTACCAAAACTCGCTTTTTTTGGTTTGAATTCACCAATCTGGCTTTAGCCCATGAAAGTCAAAAGCACTCCACCCTCAGGAGGCTGAGGTCCCAGGTCCTGCTTGGCTTTCTACCTGCACCTGGCCTTGACTTCCACAAGTGGCCACTCCAGGCAGCCGCGTACTTCCTCCAGGATTTGTGAGTAATGAAATTCTCTATGTCATTTTCCCTTGGAGTCTTTGTTGAACCAGGGCTCACCATCAGACACTCCAAGGCTCTACTTAAAAATGTTAATTTAGCAAGGTCACAACACTCCAACGGCTGTGTTTAGAGGATTCCCAAATGCAGCAAGCAAGCAAATCCCGTGTGGAAGCACTTTTCAAACTCTGCTTGTATCTCATGTCACAATATCCCATTGGCCAGAGCAAGTCACAAGCCCCTCCTAGAGTCAATGTAGCACCACATCTGCAAAGGGCTTGGTTACAGGGAGAAGGATAATTTTCAGCCATTTTGCCAATCTACCAGGCTCATAAAACTATATACTTCAGATCTGCATTTTTCTCATGTGTATTTTACAACAATAAAATCATTTTATTAAAAAAAATATTAACCTGGGAGAACGTTAAACGCGACAACTTCTGGAGTGGTTACTGTTTTAATTCAGGTAGATTGATTGGGTTTCCAATTCACTCTTTTTTTCTACTCTGGGAGTTACTTTTTATTTTGTTGTTGTTTTCTTGTAATCACAGGTACAAGTTACTTTTATGTGTAAATACATACACATATATTTGTTTAGCCAGCCTTTCCGTATAAATTTGATTATTTAGCATGAAATAGCAAACAGCTTCTGTCTCATTCTTTCACTGATGTATCTTGTATGACAAGAGTGTATACCTATGAAAATAAAATCCGCATTTCCAATATGGAATGTTGATGTATGTAATCTCAGTATCATTCAATTTTCAATGCATTAACTTAATTCAAATTTTAATGAATTACAGCATCTTATGAATGAATGAATTTTAATTGCCCCCATGTGCAAGGCTCGTAAGTGATATACACATCCTACCTCTCTCGTCTGATATTTCATTTAAATTATTGTTCAGTTAAGTAAGGGAAATAATTAAGATTTAGATTAAGTCCCCAAATACTCTATTCGGTTCCAAACCATTTCAGTTAGTACCATTTTCCTTTGATAGTAAAAGTATCTTTTCATAGATTCAAGTGGCTTGTCTTCAGGGCCATACTTTCTTCCATTATACTATAGTCCTTTGTAAAACAGAGTAACAAAAGCCTTTTTAAAGGTCAGGAAATTATAGCAAGAGCCACCCTCTGTCAATTTTGTATTGCTGCTCCTAAAAGAAATTCAATTGTACTTACTACAATCCTCCTTTTATGAATTCCTGCTGACCAAAAATGAATTACACACCTAATTTTTAGGTCATAATGGCAGGCACTCATGTGCTCAATTGCCCTGAAATCTTGGCATTTACAACTTGAAAGCTGCTAGAATTTAACTCACTGCACATCATATTTTCCTCATTTTTCTTCTAATTGTGTATTCTTTTCAGTTTTTATTCTTTCCACTTGTAACTTATGAGCTTTCTGTTTACTTATTGTGCCTCAATTTCAACGGACTGTATGCATTTTTTTAATACATTTTAGTCTCCTCCTTGTCACTGCATTCTAAATTTCACCGCAGCAAAGTAACTAGTTGGAGAATATTAAGGTACTTTTCTCTCCTATAATAAGCCAAAATTTCAAATCATGAATTTAGAACATACTCCTTCTATATTCTTTATATCTTTCTCACTAGAACTCTACTAGACTACATCTGTCTCTATTTGACTGCATTTCACCAATTCTAAGAAGCATGCTTTCACATTTTAATGCCTCAAAAATTGAGTTGTGTCTTCAAGTGATGTCATCTTACACTTACTGCTGCTTTCGTGGCTCTAATTGATCATACTTGTCATAATTTTGTCTCTTCAGTTAACTGAAGTGTATTGTTGATACTAAAATGTTAGATTTAATTGTAATTTCATCTGCAAAACAGATCACTTTAGATTCAGCACTACAACAGAAATACATTGTATAGACACTTATGCATAGAATCCAAGCATGGAGTAAATTTGGTCATATCCAAGCAAGTACTTATCATTGGAGAAATGATGGAAATTCCCTGTTTTGTTACAAAACAGCAGCCAAGTGCTTTATATTGTCTAAGAAAGGAAGATATCTAGGAGTAGATAGAGTTTTGTTATATTTTATTTACCCAGCTACAACAAAAAAAATGTTGTTTCACACATCAGACTGAAACTGATCCAGGTAACTATAAATTGTATTTTTAAATAATAATACATTTTAGAATATATTTGTATCCTAGTGGGAAGAACTTAAGAGAGGAGAAGAAATTGGTTATATAAGAAACAAAAGAGAATAACTGCAGGAAGGGAATCCATGGGAAGGTGAGAGATGATGAACTAGCCCTTGCCTTAGAATGCAATTGTAGAGAGATTTTCCAAGGTTGGTAAGAAGTAAAAATAAAGCCTGACCATGGGTTCTGAATCTTACATTCATTTAACTGTCTACTGGACATTTCTTCTGTGTAAGACCTTGAGCTAAGCATGGGAACTTGTGCTAGGCATGGGAGATGGAAAGGGAACAGAATGGATGTTCCTGTTACTGAAGGAGCCAGGTATTAGAAAAATTGTCACCCTCAAAAAATACAATTACACACTATCACGGGTTAAATTGTATCCCCCCCGAAATATGTTGAAGTACTAAGCTCCCATACCTGTGAATGTGACATTATTTGGAAATAGAGTCATTGCAGATATAAGTAAGTTAAGATGAAGTCATCCTGCATTACAGTGGGCGCTAATCCAAAGCATCTTGTGCCCTTAGAAGAGAACAGACAGAGACACGAGGAGATGTCCATGTGACAACTGAGTGATGCAGAGTTCGGAGTGATGCATCTACAAGCCAGGAAACACCGAGGGTTGCCAGCAAACACCAGAAACTGGAAGAGACAAGGAAGAATTCTCCTTCTCCCCTCCAGGTTTCAGAGAAGGCATGACCCTGTACACACACTAACTTCAGAACTCTAGGCTCTAGAACTGTGAAATAATAAAATTTCTTTAGATAAAGTCACCCAGTTTGTAGTCGACAGCCGTAGAAAACTAATATGTACTTTTGTAAGTAATGTGGAGAAAAAGCACAGGGTACTATGAGAGGGTGTACCAGGGAGACCTATAAGACCTGTGGGTTCACAAAAGGCCTTGTGGGGGATCAGAATTGGCCACCTCAAGATGTGTCTTTACCTTGCTCTGAAGGAGGCTTTGACCTTCACCCCCCCCCCCAACTGTCTAAAGGGATTTGGGATGGAAAGCCTGTCCCTGGGATCGGCCATCACTTTGGATAACTCTGGGTGTCAATCGACTGAGATGGTCTTTGCTATGCCCCCATTTTTATCAAAGTTCTGTTTACCAGACATTTACCTTTGCAAGGGAAATCTCCATTTGTAAAGGTTTCTTCTCCTCTGTACTGGGGCGGATGACCTCATCTGTAGAAACTTGTCAACATGGAAGGCCAGGCCTTAAATCTGCATAATAACCTTACTATGTTTTTCTGGTAATCTCCCGTAAATTATCCAACCCCAATATCCTCATTTGTCTGTTTAAGAGGAGACCCTCCGCCATTTGTCGAGAGAGACTCAGTTTCCCCAAGTGTCTCTCATGTATACATATTATAAACCTTTGTTTGATTTTCTCCTGCTATTTGACCTCATGTTAATTTAATTTGTAGCCCAGCCAGAAAGGACCCAGAGTGGGTAGAGAATACTCTTTCTCTCCATCAACCTCTTTGGGCAACAGTAGATAGAAGGAATATTCCAGGCAATGGGAAGTGTGAATACAGGGGCACTAATAAATAAAGAGCTCAATATATTTGAGGAAGTACAGGGAAGTCCATGTGGTTAGAGTGTAGTTGTCTATAAGTGGTACTATGGCCTGAATGTTTGTGTCCCCCCCAAATTCATATGTTGAAATCATTAATCCCCAACGTGATGGTATTAGGAGGAGGGGCCTTTGGGAGGTGATTAGGTCATGAGGGTGGAACTCTCATGAATGGGATTGGTGCCTATGAAAGAAACCCCAAAGAGCTCTCTCAGCAGCCCAGTGTGTGGGAACTCTGCAAGAAGACAGCAGTCTACACCCGAAGAGGGCCCTCACCAGAACCCACCATGCTGGCAACCTGATCTTAGGCTTCCAGCCCCCAGAACTATGAGAAATAATACATTTCTGTTGTTTATAAGCTACCCAGTCTATGGTATTCTGTTATAGCAGCCTGAATGGACTAAGACAATTGGCATTGTGATATGAGGAGAGTGTCCAGATCATACCCAATACATAAATTGTACAATGGTAAGCTTTTGGAGGGTTTTGAGGAGGGCATCTACTCCTGTCCTAACTGGAAGTTTTTCTGACCGTGTTTGTGAGTCAGATTCAGTGTGTGAATGTGTCCGTGTGAGAAGATATATGTGTCCATGCCCCAATAGTAAGCCCCCTACAAACAATGCTTCCAAGATTCTCACTCTTTTCATCACCAATTAACATTCTACATATGATATAAATTTGTTTTTGAAGATGAAACACACCATTTCAATATCTGTAGCACACTGAAATTTTATAATGAGTGCTGCATTCCCCAAATAGATGTTAAAATATAAAAGAAAAAGGAGATTATAGGTTAGAACTTGGGAAATAATTCTGACACATTTAGAAAAGTATTCTGTGGATTCAATGAAGCTGTCACAAACTATAAGAATAACAGACTGCAGGAGCAAGTTGAAATTTTCCAATATCCATTTGAGTTGTCTGTAGTACCAAAGCGATGAGAAATGAAAATAGAGACTCCGATGTCATAGCATGAAGCTAATTAGTTGTTTCTGCTGAGTTAACTTTTATGCAAAACAATGAAAAAATTAAAAAAATATTTTTGAAAAACTGAAACAATGGACGGAAATCTTGGAGACAAATTATTATAAGAAGGATTATGAAAGTTCTATTTTTATAATTAATAAAATAATTCAATATTGGAGACCAGACTTAATAGTAATTCATGGAAAAAAATTAATAATAATTGCAAATTACAGATGACCAATATACCTATATATTCACTTAAAAGCAAATAACCACAAATTGAAATATGAGGAGTTAATTTTTGATAATTCAATAAATATATGTAATGAATTGATTTTAATAATTTTCTTAAGTGTTAGCACGGTTAGTGTTAAAAAAAAAAAGCACTCTTTTTGGCAGAGAATGCGCACGTATTTGAGGGCCAGAGTGAACAACTGAATGACCACTTGAAGTGGACTTGTCCTCCAACCTGAACAACTGTGCGGAGTGCTGCGCGTCAGCCAGGAATCCTGGATTTTGACCTGGGTGACATTAAGAAGATGTAATTTGAGTTGTCTTCCTTGGGGAGGAGGTGGGGAGGATGTAGGCATGTCCTCTGTGGGTCAAATGGTGCGCAGAGGCAGGTCACAGCAAAACCAATGGCTGGCGTCTTCCACGGTGTACAGTTGTAGGCTGGAAGCAGTTTGAAACGAACGTGTGTCAGACCCCTCGTAGCCATACGTTTGGTTCACGTGAAGGGAATGGTGTTTCTCAGGCGAAGGCCTATAAAGCAGTCATGACGGCCCCCAGCTCCTAGCCTCCTTGACACAGGTGCCAAGGAGGAAGGAACTCGGTCCTTAGTGACGAACTGGATGACAGCGACCCCGCTGGAATGACTACCCATAAATAAATATTTATTTTTTGCACGAGTGAAAAGTTCAGGTTACATTTTAATGAATTTCAGTCTATCTTAACTAATACATTGATGTAGTGCCATTTGTAAATTAGTACAACTGCGGTGGATAACTTCACAATATGTTTCAGGCTCCTTGCAAAGGTGTGTCTACTTTTAATAGCTTTTAACGAAGGCAAAATATAATTGTTCTCTAAGGACTCATATACGGGTTGTTCACGACATTACTGTTTACATTGAAGAATAAATTGGAAACAACATAATTGCCCCAAATTTGGCAATAATGTCAAAATTATAATGTACCCATATAAAAAAATATTCTGCAGCCATGAAAACCATGACTTGGAGTACTGAAGAATAACTTTTAAATCATCAAAATATAATAAATAAACCAAGATATAACACAGTGCATTATAGTTCTCTTTTGTTTTTGAGAAAGTCCAAGAAAATTTTAACCATCAGTTTCAAGGTGGTGAGGTAATCCATATATGCGTTTTATACATCTATGTGTTGAACATATCTCCTATAAATTAATGTGATCCAAAAAGTTTCATTAAAATTTTTGACCATTTTAGTGGATTCAAATATACTGAGTTAAAAGTATGTATTAGTTTCCATATGCCAGATCATAATAATAATTTATAACTAGAACTGTTGAGTAGAAATGTCTCCAGTAATAATATAAACATTAGAATAATCTGACTTTTGTATAAGACATTCTATGCTAGATATTTGTTATCACCAATATATTTATGATGATACTATTTTGCATACAAAGTAGAACAATACACAGCATTTCCTTAGTACATGTTTAAAAAATAATTTTTTAAATATAAAAAACAAAACCTTGAGCAACCGTAGAGGGAAAATATGTTTTCTAAAATGCATCGTTTCAAAGCCTTCTAAACTAATTCACAAAATATCAAAGAGTACCTTTAAGCCAGAGAAAAAATGCACAATGCATGTGGTTTCACAAAGATAAGACTTTCTAGTACTGTGTGAAGTATTTGTATAATGCAAACTGACTTCTCCCTGTGGCAAGTCATTATCTATGGTCTATTTCATTTCCAGAGGTATGTATTCTCTTCGATTAGATTTTAAAGAAAATCACCAACTGTGAATGGTCTTGCCTACAGCCAGCACAGTGCTTGTCATATAGTAGTTGTTCAGTAAATATTTATTATATCAATAAATATATTAATTCCATTATCAAAAATTTAGCTAGATCTCCAAAATTAGTGATAGTATCTTTGCTACCATATAACTAAAGCCATGTTATGTGCTATCATAATATTATAATGTGCACACTTTTTTAAAAAGTTTAATACATTTTAACTTCCACTGATATGGTTATAATTTTTATAATGTGAAAGAGATGTAATAGGAGACAGATGGTAGACAATTTGAGTACAAGTTAAAGGGCCAGAGGGTAGAAGGAAAAACTGGCATTTAGAAATGGAGCAGCATCTTGGTGAATGATGATCCTGTACCTGTGAAAGTTTACAACATCCCATCAAGGGGAGAGTGTAAGTCCTTCGAAGGCAGGGACTACGTCCTATTTCACGCTGCACTTTTAGCAGACATAGAAGTGTCAGTGACCTTTACAGAATAAATGTGTCATAGATTTTTGTTAAAATGAATAAATAAATGATATCAAACAATTACATAGCTCAAGCAAACAAATGAAGTGCACTGTATAAATCCTCCAAACAACCAATCACCCATAATCCGACCACAATCTTCAAATCATTTTAGTTAAATAGGACTTAAATTCAATTTTTATGTAAGCTTCTTAGAAATTGAATCTCTCTAAACATTTTGTATTTTTCCTGTCTTTCTAGCTTAAGAGTTAGTGATTTAGGGAAGCCTCCCTGACAGGATAATGTAAGAAGAATGTTCAATTTAAGTGCCTAACCAGGTTATAATTACATTTGTTTTAGCTTACTTTTAAAGAACAGAAGAAACTAATGAATAAGTGATGATGTGTATATTTTTAATAAAGACAAATTATATGTATCTCTTTGAATATTATAATTATTCATAAGATAGATTGGTATTCATATCAAAGTAGATGATAAAATGTTTATATATGAGTGTGAATTAGGACTAAGTCACAGTTACATTATGAAAAATACTTGCTCTTGAACAAAACTATCAGATATTTCTTCAACTAGATTTAATAGTCTTGGAGCTAGACAAATGTCGCATAACTCTGAATTGTCTACAGTATTGATGACTGACTAATACAAGTAATAAATGCCACTAGGTGCATGTTATTTTGTGTTGATGGAAACTTGCCCTTTACTAGAAATTAAAGATGTGTGAAATTCAGATATAAATGTGATCTAGAACTCCTGTTCTCAACCTAGCTAAAGTTTATCAGTCAAGGCAGAGGTTCTATGTACAAAATGGATATATAATGTATTCTTAAATAAGAATACATTTGTTCATATGAAAAATAATAATCATGTGTGACTTATGTATCTGCTGCCTTCAAAAGTTGGTTAAATAATAACCCAACTAAAACCAGCTGAAAAAGCAAAGGATACCTAAAGACCCTTTTTTAATTCCTTTAATCAGGAGTCTTGTTCCATTACCTTCTGTTTGTATCAACTATTCTTTCCTTTCTGTGTCAGTTCTTCCTAAAACTGGCTTCTCTCAAAGAAGCAAATGGTTTCAGCAGATCCAAACTTCAAGTTACATATCACATCATGAAGAAAGAAATCTCTATTTCAATGTTCTCAGCAAATATTCTAAAATTCAAGAACGTTGAACCACACCAGAATCATTTCCTGTGCCCGGGCGATTGTCACATATGCACCATTGCTCCATACCTGGGATAATATGAACTAATCAGTGGTGGCAGGAGGCATAAGATCATCCCATACGGTTTAAATCAGAAAGCCAAGGGAGGAGTCATGCCTATTCAAACCATCTGCTACGCAACAGGTGAAGGGTGAAAAGAATGTTGCAGAGAAACCTCAAGATCCAGTACAGCATTCAGAAGTAGCAAGTAAGATAATGATGGGAAGAGTCCATAGTGTGTTTGTGTGTGTGTATTTATATATGCACATATAATTATTTAATGAGGAACACTGCAGAGCTAGCAGATTTTAAAATTAAGATTGGTGAAATAATTATGCCCTGTGTTTATAGATCCTTATTCTTGCCATGAATGTAGCCCCACCTAAATAAAACCTGAAGATTATAAGGTTCTATTAGAGAAAAGATTATCAAGATACTAGAAAGCATCATTTTTTCCTGGCTGTTCCTGATTTTAATGTTTAGTTTTATTATTGTAAAATAAGCATTTCAAATATTTTCATGTTTAAGAGTGGTATTTTACCACTGTTACAGTAAAATTTTCTGGCTGTGAGTAGATCAATTAAAATTCATGTCGGGGCCAGCCTGGTGGCATAGTGGTTAAGTTCGTGTGCTCTACTTTGGTGGCCTGGGGTTCATGGGTTTTTTTCCTGGGAGCAGACCTACACACCGCTCATCAAGCCATGCTGTGGTGGCATCCCACATACAAAAGAAAGGAAGACGGGCGCAGATGTTAGCTCAGGGCCAATCTTCCTCACACATACACACACACAAATTCCTGTGAAAGTTTTGAGGGAAAAAACACATTTTTAGCAAAAATATTATTCCGTATATTTTAGTGATTTATAATGTATTTTTACTTAATTCTTACTCTATATGCAATTTACGTTTATTTTCATCTTCAATATTTCTTTTCATTGAGGAGCTATACAATACAAAATCTATGCCCTAATATCCTGATTTCATTGTTTTATCACAAAAGATCACAAAATAAAGTTTTCCTCCCAAGAAAGGACTTTTCTTTAGTAAATGTTATATGCACACAAAAAGTGTGATTCATAGAATTGAAATTGATACCAATAATGATAAGCAGTCTTGTGATTAGCAGTTGTGTGAGAAACTATAAGTACTAAGTTGTCTGAGTAGGCTGGTTTTATAACTCAATCTATTTAACTATAAATATATTAAATGATTGGGTCATCAGTCAGTCTCTCTTTCTTTTATGTTTCACTTTCATTGCTAATTCCAGCCAATGAACTGACTAATGGATTACTGATAAAAAGCATTGATTAGCTTAGAGGAGTGATAATATCATTTCACAACAAAATCTATATTTTAAAATTAATAATTGTAATAAGTTTATTGCATTAGAATTTTTCATTTGGTGTTGCACAGATGTCACTAAATTTATATTTGTTTTATTTTTTTTTTCATCTTAGTGTTGCTTATTGGTTCCAGGCATTTAAGGAAATCTCTTTCCATTTATTAGCTGAGAATTAAGCTAATCAATCACAACCTTTAGTGGCCACAACTGACAAAAAAGACATATGGTTTTATTCTTCATATGTACAGCATACTGTTGGTATATAGATTTATTTTTGTATTTTCTTTATTAGCTTCCCTTCTAAAAATTCTAATTAGTTCTAATGTGTCTTTTTCTGATGTTTTTCATAGAGCTTCTATGTTTAAAGTGATATTTTTATATAATTAGTTCAGAAAAGACACACAATGAACAAATAAACAAAACAAAAATCAAATAGAAACAAGAACCAAAACAGCTGAAACAACAACACTTTTGTGGAGAAACATTTGATTTCCAGATTTATACATTATATTATCAATAAATGTTCAGGTTTTTGCAAAAAATAAAAGAGATATCAAAGAAACAAGAAAGTATGGCCCATACACAGAGAATAAAAACAAAACAAAACAGTACAAACTGTCCCCAAGGAAGCCCAGACATTGGACTTACTCAACATATGCTTTAAATCAACTATTTAAATATGTTAAAAAAGCTAAAGGAAACCATATCTGAAGGAATAAAAGAAGGTATGAGGAATGATACCTCATCAAATAGAGAATATTAATAAAGAGTAATTATTTTTTAAAAAATCAAGTAGAATTTCTAGAGTTAAAGATTACAATAACTAAAAAAAAAAAAAAAATTACTAGAGAGGCTCAAAAGAAAATTTTAGCAGGCAAAAAAGAAAGAATCAGCAAATGTGAAGATAGGCCAGTTGGGATTATCCATTACAAGGAAGAGAAGAAAGAATCGAGGAAATGAACAGACCCTCAGATAGTTGTGGAACACCATCAAGCAAATAAAGAATAATGGGAGAATCATAAAGAGAGTGGAGAGAGGAAGGGGCAAAAGGAAAAGTTGAAGAAACAATGGTCAAAAGCTTTTCTATTTAATGAAAGACATGGATCTACACATGTAGATTTTGAGGAGCAAAAAGAACATCAAAAGGACAGAACTAATTCCTACCTTTTACATAATGTATTAAATTTAAATGACTTAAACACTCCAACAACAAGGCAAAGGTTGGCAGAATGGTTTTTAAAAAATACAGCATGATCCAACTATATGCTGTCTACTAGAGGCACACATTAGATTAAAAACGCAAATAGTTTGAAAGTAAAAGAATGAAAAATGATAAACCAAAGGAGAACTGCAGTGCCTATAATGATATTAGAAAATATTAGACTTTAAGACAAAGATTGTTCATAGAGATAAAGGAAATTTTGTACTGATAAAAGGGTGAATTCATCAAGAGTTATCAAAATATCCATAAAATAACTTGCTGGGATTTTGATTAGGATTGAATTGAATCTATCGATTAAGATGGGAAGAACTGACACCTTGATAATATCTTCTTATCTGTGAATGTGGAATATCTCTCCCCTTATTTAGATCTTTGATTTTGTTCATCAGAGATTTGTAGTTTTCCTCATATAGATCTTCTACATGTTTTGTTAGATCTATACATATTTCATTTTGGGGTGCTCACTTAAATGTTTTAAATTTTAATTTCAACTTATTCATTGCTGACATATAGAAAAGGGGTTAAATTTTGTATATTAATCTGGTGTTTGTATATTAACTTTGTATCCTGCAATCTTGCTGTTACTGCTTATTAGTTCCAGGAGATTTTTGTCAGTTCTTCCAGATTTTCGACATAGATGACCATGTCATCTGGACTGTCAATGAAACAAACTGTCAATGGAACAAAGACAGTTTAATTTCTTCCTTCCCAATCTGTGTATCTTCATTTTTTTATCTTATTGTATTAGCTAGGCCTTCCAGTGTTATATTGAAAAAGAGTGGTGAGAGGCGACTTCTTTGCTTTTATTCTTGCTCTTAGTGGAAAAGCTTCAAGTTTCTCACCATTAAGTGTAATGTTAGCTGTAGGTTTTTGTAGATAGTCTTTATTATGTTGAGGAAGTTTCCCTCTATCCCTAGTTTACTGCATGTTTTTTACCATGAATGGGTTGTGGATTTTCTCAAATGCTTTTCCTGCATCTATTGATATGATTATATGTTTTTTCTTTTTTGCCTATTGATGTGATAGATTACATTGATTGATTGTCGAAAGTTGAACCAGCCTTGCATACCTAGGAGAAGTCCCACTTGGTCATGATCTATAACAATTTTTATACATTATTGGATTCAATTTGCTAATATTTTATTGAGGATTTTTGCATCTATAGTCATGAGAGTTATTGGTCTGTAGTTTTCTTTTCTGTAATGTCTTTGCCTGGCTTGGTATTAGGGTAATGCTAGCCTCACAGAATGAGTTAAAAAGTATTCTCTCTCCTTCTGTCCTCTGAAAGAGATTGTGGAGAATTGATATAATTACTTCCTTAAATGTTTGGTAGAATTCATCAGTGAGCCCATATGGATCTGATGCTTTCTGTTATTAAATGTTACTCATTATTGATTCAATTTCTTTAATAGATATAGGCTTATTTAGATTGTCTATTTCTTTTTGTGTGTATTTTGGCAGACTGTGTCTTTCAAGGAATTGGTACATCTCATCTAGATCATCAAATTTGAAGGCATAGAGTTGTTCATAGTATAATTTTATTATCTTTTTAATATCCATAGGATCTGGAGTGATGTTCACCTTTTATTTAAAAATATTGTTAATTTATACTTCTCTCTTTATTTCTTAGTTAGTCTGGTGAGTGGCTTATCACTTTATTTATCTTTGCAAGGAGCCAGCTTTTGGTTTCATTGATTTTTCTCTGTTGATTTCTTGATTTCTGTTTCATTGATTTTTGCTCTAATTCTTCTTGTTTATTTTGTTCTCTTACTTTATGTTTAATTTGCTCTTCTTTTTCTAGTTTCCTAAGGTAGAAACTTAGATTATTGATTTTAGATCTTTTTTCTTTTCTAATATATGCAGTCAATGATATAAATTTCCACCAAGCACTGCTTTCTCAGCATTCCCAAATTTTGATATGTTTTGTTTAAATTTTCATTTATTTTCAAAATATTTTTTATTATCCCTGATATTAATTCTTTGATCCATGTTTTATTTAGAAGTGTGTTGTTCAATCACTGTGTATTTTGGGATTTTCCAGGTATCCTTCTGTTAATAATTTCCAGTCTAATTCCATTGTTATTTGAGAGCAGATAGTGTATGATTTCTATTCTTTTAAATTTTTTAAGTTGCATTTTATGGCACAGGATGTAGTCTGTGTTGAGGAATGTTACATGTGAGCTTGAGAAAAATGTGTATTCTCTTGTTGGCTGAAGTAGTCTATAGTGTCAATGACATCCAGTTTATGATGGTGCTGTTGATTTCAACTATGTCGTTATTGATTTTTGGCCTGCTGGATCTGTCCATCTCTGATAGACAGGTGTCAAAGTCTCCAACTATGATAGTGGATTCATCTATTTCTCTTTGCAACTCTACTAATTTTGGCCTCGTGTAGTTTGACACTGTTTTTAGTGGTCAATTGATTTTTATCTAGGGTACTAAGGTAACTTAATGGGGAAAAAGAGTCTTTTGACTAACAGTTCTGGGACAAATGGATATCTATATGCAAAAGCATGAAGCTAGATTTTTACCTCCCACCAAATACAAAAATTAACTCAAGGTGGATCATAAATCTAAATGTAAAATGTATATGAAACTCCTAGAAGAAAAAATATAAGTAAATCCTCATGATTTTGAGTTAGACTAAGACTTCTTAGCTATCACACCAAAAGCATAAGTGAAAAGGAAACATATAAATTGGACTTCATAAAGTTAAAAATGTGTTTCAAAGGACACTATGATGAAAATGAAGTCATTCCACAAAATGGAAAAAAAAAAACCCTGTAATCACATAGCTGATAAAAGTCTAGAATCCAGAATATAGAAATAACACCTACAACTCTACAATAAAAAGACCAATAACCAAATTTTAAAATGGACAAAACGGGGCCGGCCCAGTGGTGCAGCGGTTGAGTCGCACATTCTGCTTCGTCAGCCTGGGGTTTGCCAGTTCAGATCCTGAGTGCAGACCTCCTCACTGCTCATCACGCCATGCTGAGGTGGTGTGCCACATAGAAGAACCAGGATCTACAACTAGGATATACAAGTAGGTACTGGGGGCTTTGGGGAGAAAAAAGAAAAAAAGAGGAAGATTGGTAACAGATGTTAGCTCGGGGCCAATCTTCCTCAAAAAAAAAAAAATATGGACAAAGGATCTGAATAGACATTTATCCAAAGAAGATATACAAAAATGATATACAAATAGAAAATGTTCTACAATTAGATGGTGGTGATGATTGCACATCTTTGTGAATACACTAAAACACACCAATTTGTATTTGAAAGTTTGAATATTATGGTATGTAAATTATATATCAACCAAAAATCTTGGTCTGCTTGCCAAAAGATTAGTCAAATATTATCTTCTTCACTTGGACTAAAATAATTCCTTAATATATAATATATATATATATATTTTTTTTTTTGGAGCAGGATCTCTGGAATCATCTGATGTAAAATGGCTGAATACCAACACATAAGACTCTGAAAGGATGTAACAACCAACTGAAATAAGAGAAATAATTAGAAGCAAATTGATTATTAGTCCCTCTAAAATAATATGAATGCAGATATCTAAATGCTAAGCCTAGGCCATAACAACATGTTTTAGTATTCAGCTAAGTTTAAACTTACAAAGTCAGGTGGCTTTGCCCTGAAGTTTAAATGCATATTGTTTCACCCGACAAGTGCTCTTTACATTAATGCAGCACGAAACAGTAACTCTCTTGTCTCAGCAAAAATAAATCCACAGCAGTGCTTGAGTCCTTGTTCATGAATGTAAGGTTGACCTCTAGAGCAAAATTAGCGCAATTTGTTTTTTTGCTTCTGCCAGGTTCAATGATAAATTCTGGTTCAATTTTTCTTGTTCTTGTATTCTTGCTGCTGGAATAGCAGCCCAAATAGTGCACATGAAGAAGGTCTATTATCCCTCTGGGCAGTAATTCTGAGTATTTTGTGCTTGCCTTACTCTGGAGATTTCCAGGTATAATTCCCAGGGGAACATGGTCCCCTGGAGATGTAGGAATTTTTAATATATGGAAATCTCTAATAAACACAAGCCTAAAAGCATAAACACAAGCCAGGTTGCATGTAGTAGTCAATTGAAAGTCTGCTTTCCACTTAAGAATTAATACCCTGGTGAGGAACATATTGTACAATTTATCACATCAGGGATAAGCCAATTATCCATCCTTGAGATTAGTAGATCCTCTTAGTAGAAATGAATAATTCCTGAGAAGCAGGCTAGAGAATCACTGAAAAGAACAGACTGACTACAGTGGTAAGAATAGCTCATGCATCATTGTTCCCCTGGTGAGCTCAGTTATACCCACAGGGTCGAATGCTTTATGAAGATGCATTCTGGTGATTCCTGGTGAGGGTCTAATTATTATAGGATTGAAAGTTGGTGTTAACATGTGAGAATAATTCCAGTACAAAAAAGGACCTGTTGAAGGGCATCTGCCCTCTGTAGTATTTAAAAGAACATCATTTAGATGTTTATCAGGGGCTTAAGTGAGAGAAAATAGATTCAACAATCACAAAGGTACAGAGAAATGCACAGATGAGTGACTTCTTCACGTGACAGAGAAAGGCTAAGAGGAGTTGAGAGTGTGGTAATGGTGCAAACATAAGCATAATTTTGAAAAACCCTTTTAGGCAATTGCTAAAGTTCATTTAAGTAAAATAATAAGATTTATAGCAAAGTAAAGAGAAAAAAGGATAGCACAAATCTCAAAACAAGATTCTTTTTCTATCATTGTAGATGGGAACTTTCTATTTTATTCCAATATTGTCTTGATTTGAAGGTGTTGGTTTACCTGCCACTAGGCCAAGATTATCTATTTCTAGGGAATTCTAAGACTCCTCAATTCAAGGTCTCCCAGTCTTACTGGCATGTAATAAGCAGAATCTATGGTTGGGGGTGATATTTCCAGATTCATAGGATGTCCAGTAATCAGTTCATATGAAGAATGCCAATGAGATACCAAAAGAAGTGATTCATTGTAATTAGAGCCAAAGGCAATTCATTAGATCAAAGAAATAAAATGTTTATATTTCATTTCTTTATTTATAAAATGTTTATATTTTAAAAATGAAAACTGTTGGAAGTTTAATAATTCCATTTTTCTTTTCTACTTTTCTACTCTACCTGAACTAGAGGTGGTATGGACAATGGATTTTTTTTTTCTTTTTCAGTAAGATGCAATCCCTTACAACACTTCTTAATGACACTGCCAGTAAACTGAGTACCCTTCTCATCAGAGAGATAGGTTGGGATTCTCTAAAAGGGTTGGGAGAGAGTTTAAAAACACCAGAATCTAGGATAAGGGAATTGTTTATAGGGATTGCCTTGAAAATAGTAATGATCTTTATCTTCCATCTTTATTGAGCTCTAATTGACGTATAACATTGTGTAAGTTTAAGGTGTACAACATGTTGATTTGATACATTTATATATTGCAAAATGATTACCACCATGGTGTTAGCTAACACCTCCACCAAGTTACATAATCTTTGAGGGATTCTGCAAGAACATTGAAGAAGGATTGCAAGATAAAATACAGGATGTCCAGTTAACTTTGAATTTCAGATAAACTACATTTTTTAGTATAAGTATGCCCCAAATATCACATGGACAAGCGTTTACTTTAAAAAATTATTCATTGTTTATCTGAAATTTCACAATTATCTGGTTTTTTTTTTCTGAATTTAACAACCCTACTCTGAAAGATGAGCCATGGGATCAAATACCCTAAATTCACTTTCCTTGCTCTCTCTGATCTTCTGTCAGAGTTTTCCACCGGACTCAAATTACCAGAAACTGTAGTGAGAAGAGTCCATTACTGTAGTCCAGCCAGGTCAGGCTCTCAGGCAGAGAGCAAAAAAGAAACAGATAGTGTATTAAAAGGAGCAAACAGAATACACCCAGCACACTTTAATTTGGACTTTCTCACAGGATACTTTTTTAAGCTGTCTAGATCTTCAAGTATCAGTAATATTATACATTGTTTTCACAAGGTGATTGGGTGAAGCGTTTGTGATCTCCTTTATGTAGAAAGGTCAGACCATTTAGAGTTACACATTTAATCGGGAGTCTCACTGCTAGGTCCTGCCAGACTATTGAAGGCTGTTTCTCCTGCTGTGCATTACAACCCCAGCTCCTAGCGGCGGGGGCTAATATCCAAGTGCAAACACCATTAACTAATTTGATACCAGCCTAAACTTTCAGTTTTGACATTGGCCTACCTTTTCATTTCTGGAAACTGTCATGAACTCTGGGGTGTGTGTGTGTGTGTGTGTGTGTGTGTTTATTTCTCACATCCTTGGGTATAGCTCCTTGTTGGCATCAGACAATCTTTGTATCAACTTAGTGTTATTTACTTTTTTAACCTTTCACCACATATGTCTACACCATTGTAGGTCCATGGAATAGCATAGTACCTGGTACACAGCAGAAGTTCACCTTATATTTATCTAAAAATTGTTTGAATAAAATTAAGAGAGATTCAGAAAACCGAATTAATGGGTTGACATAAATTAATTTTACAGCCTCATGATATGGGTTGACATAAATTAATTTTACAACCTCATGATATAATAGATATATTTAAATGTTTTGCAGAGTACAATGATTAACTCACAATGATTTACCAACTCTTCAAATAATTGAATATTATTTATATTAAAAATTATTATTTTATTTTTCAATTATACCTCAATAAAGATAGGAAAAATAGAAATAAAAGAAAGCATAATTCTCCTCTAGCAGTTGAGGGTTTTTTTATTTTTTGTTTTGTTATGGACTATAAAGTTTTGACAAATAAAAACTCAAAGTAAAAAAACTTAAAAAATAACTGTAGCATCTACATGGTGGTATGGTGGTCAAAATTTTTAATTTTGAAAATAGAAAAGTTCAGAATCTAAAAATCCATTAGTCTTATGTCAAAGAGGTAAATTCGTGCTTGGGACATAAAAGAGGAAGAAGCAGCTTAGCGTAACAGTCGGGGAAGAGATGCCAAGCCCAAGGTGAAACCATTTAATGAATGAACAAGGATTTATTTGGGGTTGTTTACTTGGGATTTATTTATTTGGAGGCAGGGAAAGGAGGCTGCTGGTATTGAAAATAGTGTCATGGAAGAATTTGTTCCTAAAAGAAGGAAGAAGATATAGAATTATTTGGATATTGGATACAGCTGGATGGTGACGGTGGGGGGATTGGCAGGGTTTTCAGGTTAGAGAGGAATCAGATTTCTATGAGACTGAATGGAGATGAGGTGCGTTGGTTGGCAGGGGCTGAGTAACAGAGAGATCTATACATCTTGATAGTGGATTTCAATGTTGTTTCTAAGTGGAAAGTCCTAGTACAGGTTTCGTGACATACACTGGCATTATACAAACTGCTTCTTAAAAAGACCACACTTGCTACAGTTCAGAGAATAAGTGGGGGGGGGGGGGAGAAAGGCTGGGGGAATTTTAAAACAATATTCTATGTGACTATATACGTAACTATTATATTACATATAAACTCATTTTAATATGACTATATATTTAAACAAAAAGGCAACAAATGCAAAAGATGCCCAATATTTGTATGTGCAGCCAACTCAATAGCAGGGAGAAATTATTAAGAAACTCAAGGTGCTGAAGTGCAGCACTCTAGAAGCATAAATAGAGTTGAATAAAATGCATAATGACATCCATGTTTTTCTGTAACCGGTGTATTTGTCTTCTCACCAAAATCCAGAACAATATAAAACCATACAGACTTCTTTACTAGGAAACAAACAAGAAGACTGCTGATGAGGGTGAAAACAGTCACTTGGCCCTAGACACAGAAAGAAAACTTTACCCAGAGTAACATGCCTATAGTACAAGCATATTTGGGAGGAAGCAAACCTACTTAAGATAAAAAATGATTGATGATAAGACTTTGATATTAACCCATTATCACATTTAGAAACATTATTATTGTGAAATCTCAGAAATTCAGGTAGAGAAAGGAAAGCCTTAAATTTTTTCATAAAAGGAAATATAGTTCAAATACAAAGAACAAAAATCACATGGAGCATCGTACTTCTTATCAGCCATTTTTTTTAAGCATTTCAACTTTCTAAATCTAAACTTTGATGTCCAGTCAAACTTTCAATTGAACATAAAGATAGATTTTAAAAAGTTTCAATTAGCAGATCTCAGTAAGTTTACCTCACCTCTAATGCACTCTTTCTAAAGAAGTTACTTGAGAATGAGCGCCAGAAAATCAAGATAGTAACCTAGTAAAGATGAACACATGGGACCAAGAAATATTACATCTAATCTAGAAATTAAAATAACCACAAAACACAAAAGGATTCCTGGGAATGGCAGCTCAGTGCAAAGCTAGAGAAAAATCAAAAAAAATGAGAGAGAAACATGAGAAGAGAGAAATCTCAGATTGGATTTATTCAAGAAAAAGGAGAATTCCACAGAATAAATCATACATTTGAATAACTGGAACTACTTTAAGGATAAAATTGCATGACAAAAGAAAAAAGAAACTGTTACACAAGAAAGAAAATATAGTTATAATATTTTACTTGAAAATGCAGCTTTGTTATAGTGAGTTATAGGTCTGATTTTTTTACTACAATTTTATATTACACATTAGCATTACACATTATAGTACACATTAAACATTAGCATTACACATTAACACACTTGCTATTGCTTCAGCAAGGTTAGTGTTTCACCATCTTGACTTTGGACCCAGCCAAGTGATTTGCTTTGGCTAATGCGATGTTACAGACATAACAAAGAAAAATCTTTAAAATGTACTTTCACACCTGAGCTTTTCCTCTTACACTTCTCCCATCTCCATGAGAAAAATAGCCTTGTTCCAGAAGAAGACATATGTGGAGCAGACCCAATCTGAACTTGAGACCTGGAAAATGAGCTCACCTGTGTTCCATTAAACTCCAGCTAAGATGTAGATGAGTGAGAAGGAATAAATGCTTGTTGGTGTATTCCACTGAGATACTGTGGTTGCTTGTTATATACAATAGCTGTCTGATACAGCAGTGGGCATTATGTTCATTTCAATATAAAGTAAATACTATATATTCCTTTCCAGATTTTAGAAACAACTTTTAAACAAAGATTAGTGTATTTATTTGTAATCATAGAAGATTCTTAATGTCTTCAACCTTAATGTCATAAAAGTACAGATGAGAGAAGCCAAGTTGAGGAATCAAGAATAGATATGAAGAAAGCCATAGGAGAAACCGACAAAACTGAGTTAATGCACTACGAATGGTAGAAAATAAATAGATGTTTATTAGTCCTTCTAAATTTTTATAAGGTTATCAAAGGAAGGATTGCAAAAGATACCTGAGAATACTCTCCAGAAAAAACACAGTATCTCATGGAAACGAGGAATAAAAAAACCAATAATCTAGAAGTCAGAAGTTCATTTATAAAGGATATTTTCAACAAGATTATAAGAGGAAATGCCTTTTTATTTGAGAATAGGAGATGATCAAAATTAATTTCTTTCTTTGCAAGTAAGACATATTTATGTAAAGGACAGAAAGGCATAGACATGACATATGTTTCAAAGAGGTGGTTTACATAAAATACTTTATGCAAGTTGAAAAATAAAAGGAAACAAAAGGTCCCCAAATCATTGATTCCTGGTTCTAAATTGGCAACTTTTACCTCACCGATGACTTTCTTCAAACGTATCCAGCTTCCCACACTCATTCTTAACCACATCTTGTAGATTTTCCAGGTTTTTATACAGAGATGTTGTTGGGATTATAGCTTTTTAAAAAAAATTAGAAACCAACAGTAGCCTCTGAGAAGTCATCGATGATTCAGAATATGTACAACATTCTTTGAAAATTCCATCTTTCTGTGAAGATGAAAAACAAAACCAAAATACAATACAAAAGTGATTCCTATTATCAGAATGATATTTTACACATTTTTTAACACACCAAATTGGAAAGTATTTGTGGACAATGAAAACAAAATCAAATTAGTTGATTTATCATGTCTTTGTTGAATCCTTTCTCAGTCAGAACTCTTAAGTCACATATGAAGCTGTTTTTGAAGTAATTTTGTGTGTGAGTCAGACTAATGTTCAGCATCTCTACCCAGCACAGCTGGCATGGGTTAGGGTTCATGCACACTTGAACAAGTAGACAGCTGCTATGCTTATATCAGCATGCCACTGTTATATCGATTACCATTCCAAACAATGTCATTAGCTATTGATATTTTCCTACCAGCCTATTATCTTGAGTATTATAGGTGGCAAAGTCATTGTCAAAGTTCTATTATCTTTAATTACAGCAAAGTAATTGGCATAGTGATTATAACAAACCTAAAGATCTCAGAGGTCCCAACAGCAAATAACTGTTAACAATCTTTGCATATAAAGAGCAGTTTGATTGAAGAGCTTCTTTTGAATGATTACCAAATGTAAACAGCCAGCTTACATTTAAAATAATTAAGAAAACTATATATATGAGAAAGACAGCATCCAGGCAGGAACGAAAACTTTTACACAAAATTACGTGGTGGGACTTGGTACTTTATTTTCAGTTTCAGGCAATTAATGCATCCTGTTCTCCTGACACATATGAAACTTTGGAAGAAGAAAAAATATTCTCTCTAAATAAGATGGAATGATTCAGTCATTCCATTACTGCTAGAGTTAGTTGATTGCAATAGATATGTAAGCATTTCACAAATGATAACAAACAGTTTGTATTTATTGTATGAAACAAATATCACTCTCCTGTATATGCCTCTTTTAGCTATTCCCTTCATGTGGTCTATCTTTAAAGTAATATGATGATTTTGCAGAGAATATAATTTTATATGGGATTGTCATTAAAAACATATAATGCATATAATGAATCAAATCAGAAAGAATGATCAGATAAACCTTTGAGTTGAGGGACATTCTACAAATTAAGGGCTGTTCAAGTCAAAAATGCCAAAGACATGAAAGACAAAGGAAAACTTTTGAAGTGTTCCTGACTGAAGGGGACTAAAGAGACATGTCAACTAAATGCCATGTGTGATTCTGACCTTATAAAATGAAATGTTAGAATCGTCAGCAAAATTTTAACATCCCTGGAATAGATGATAGAATTTTACCAATGAAAATGTCCTGATTTTGATGGTTGTACTGTTGTGGTAAAAAGAACCATTGTTGTTTTTAGGAAATACACAATAAAAAATAGTAAGCAGCAATATGACATTATACCTACAAAATAAATGCTTCAGAAAAATATTTTGTACATATGTATATTGACATATACATGTAGAAAGGTAGATATAGACATATATTTCTACGTTGTTAGATTGACAGAGAATGATGAGATGAATTAGGAAATCTAATTTAGCAATTAGGAAATCTATGGGCTGACCCAGTGGTGCAGTGGTTAAGTTCACACTCTCTACTTCAGCAGCCCGGTGTTCGTGGGTTCATATCCTAGGGACAGACCTACACACCGCTCATCAAGCCATGTTGTGGTGGCATCCCACATACAAAATAGAGGAAGATTGAGACAGATGTTAGCTCAGGGCCAATCTTCCTCACCAAAAAAGAAAAATAAAATTGGGAAATCTAGGTGAGCACACATGTGAAATCTTTGTAATCTTCTTACCACTCTTCAAAGGTTTGAAATATTTCAAATTGAAAAGTTAAAAGGAAAGATTTCTATTGGAAACCAAGAAAACCTCTAAATTTAGAAATGTAAATAGGGAAAAACCTGCCATTTTATAATCCAACATGTCTATCTTTTTACACACTCAGAGGTAAGAAAAAAAAGTTATTTCCTAAGCTTATGTAGTTTTAAAACTGACAAATTTATTCAAAGCCAATGTATAGAAGAATCATTTTTTTCCATTCTTTCTTTCTTTCTTATAGAATATTAATTGAACATCCAATAAGCACTATGCGCTTTTCATAGTGCAAAGATATAAGCTGAAGGCAGAGCAGACACTGAGGGAAAAAAATCCTGTAAGTCAACCCACAACTCCAAACACAAGGTATCACTAGAGGAATCTGAGCATGCAGTTCCCTGAGGGTGATCATAGCAGTAACAGAACATACTATCTGTTGTAGCTATATGACTATAATAACTATAACTAGCAATAACTAGGTTAACTCATCCCCTGCCTAAGGTCTAACAGAAGAAAAAGTGTGCCATATCCACCCATAAAAACCATTCACCTCAGTCTCTATTGTCTTACACTAGATGTCTGACATTTAAAAAAATACAAAGCATACAGAAAACAATGAGACTCCAATAGACAAAGCAATAAACAGACTCAAATATGACAAAGGAGTTGGAAATAGTTCAGAGAAATTTTTAAATTTCTAAAACCAAGTTGCTTTTAATGGAAAAGGTGAACAACATGCAAGATCAGATGGGTGATTTCAGCAGAGAAATGGAACTATATGAAATAATGTATTAGAAATACTGCAAGAAATGAAAAACATAAATATAAAAATGAAGACCGCTTCCAACAGGTTCTTCTGGGAATTCAATACAGCCAAGAAAGTAGTGAACTTGAAAATCATTCAATAGAAATTATCCGAAAAGACATATGTATACACACATATATATATGCATCTCTCTATATATAAACAAAATAAAGCAGAGGATAAAATGACTTCCAGAATTGTGGCATGAGGAACTCCACCAAACCACTCCCTAGTGAAAATTTCCTAAGTAACAAATTTTATTTTTAAAAAAATCAAAATCCCTGGAAATTGTCCTAGAGACATAGAGCAAATGGAGAAATATTTATTGAGGAAAATCTACTAAATCTCAATAAGAATATCAAGGGTTTGTGGCACTTGAGCCACAACTCACTGCCTCCTTCTCATCCCCCAGCTCAGCATAATGGAAGCTCCACCAGGTGGGTGTGTCCAAGAAAATGGATGTGCCTCTTTCCTTCCAGTTAAGAGCTATCATATCTCCTTAGGAAAGGCAAGTCACCACCATTCCTCATCTACCACAGCTCCAGTTCCACATTGCAAAGGATAAAATCCAAGAGATTGTGGCCAAGATATCAATGACTCCTTCTTCCACCCAGCACTGTCTTGTAGGGTGAATGTCTACCACAGTTAAAGGAGGCCTAGAATACAGGGGCCCCCACTTCCTGCATTCCAGCATGCTAGTGGAGCAGAGTTTCCATGAGGTGAGGGCCAAGCTGAGAAGAACATAGACTACTGTCCCTGCCCATTATCTGACTTGTCACTCTAGGAGAAGAGGGTCATGGTCTCTGTCTCCATCTCTGGAGCAGTGACACAGAGATTTTCCCCAGAGGGATAAGGAGCCATAAGAACAGAGAGCTCTGAATGACGTCAGACTCTCTAACGTACATACAGTGAAATCCCAGAATGAGAAGAATTAGAAAAAAGTAGAAGAAATATTTGAAGGAAAATTGGCCAAGAACTTTCTAAAATCAGTAACGAATGTCAAACCAGATTAAATAAATTCAGAGAACTCTCACTGGGTACTTTGCTAACTTGATTACAATGTAGTGGCACTTTTAATGACTGGATGGAAGAAAAAGATGCCATCCATCCAAAATACTATATGTAGTGGAAAATATATTTATTAATTAAATATTAATTACAAAAGGAAATTAGTAACTTTACAGTGGAGAAACTTGGCAGACACCACATTAACCAAGTGCTCAAGGTTAACATCACCACTAATAGGACATGTGTCCATGATATGCTGAGAAGAACATATCATCTTCATGGTATTCTGCCCCTAAATCCACAAACTCATTCTAACTATGGGAAAGTTTCAGACAAATCCTAATACCTGACCAGTTCTCTTCAAAAGTGTCAAGGTCATGAGAAATAATGAAAGACAGAGGAACCATCATGTATTAGAGGCAACTGAGAAGAAATGACAACTAAATGCAATGTGAGAAAATGGATTTTATACTGGAAAAACATAAGACATTTATGGAAAAACTGGTGAAATCCAAATATGGTCTGTAGTTATTAGTAATGAATCAAAGTTAATTTGTTAGCTGTTATAATTATACTGTGGTTATGTAAATTGTTAAAATTAGTAAAAGTTGTGTGAAGTATATATAGAAATTACATCATTTTTGTAACATTTCTTTAAAATTATTTCAGAATGAAAAGTTAACAAAATAAAATCAATTTATTGCCCTTTTAATAAGTGTTCAGAGAAACAGGCAAGGTTCTATGATAGAAAATAAGTAGGACAGTAAGGGAAAATATTCAGGGAAGACATTTTTGGCAAGGCAAAATTTAAGGTGATTTAAGATATGCAAAGTTATAGTTACATGGTAGTCCATCATTAGATGGAGAGAACATCATACTCAAATATCCTGAGTACAAAATCTCGTTTGGCACAAGTTAGGAAGAGTTATAAAGCCAGTATGGCTGAAGGATGGGTAGGAAAGAAGGGATTGTAATGGGAAAAATTTGGAAAGAGAGAAAGGGAAAGGGAAGAAGGTCATAATGCTATGTTTATGTTTTATTCTCCATGCATTAAGAAAACACAGAAAGATTTAAAGAAAGGGGTTTGCATGATGAAATACTTTCTGTTTTTTGACAACATAGTCACTTCTTAACTGAATTTGCTAAAGACTATATTATGTAAGTGCATTTTAGAAACCTTAATATCTGCTGCCCAGCTTCCAATTTTCTGCTCAAGTTTGACTAGAAACTTTTAAAAGAATCCTGCCAGCTATTATTGCAAAGACTTTTGAGTGCTAATCTGATGGGAACTGTATAATTTGTTTCATCTACATGTATAATTATGGCCAATTATTTATTTTTAACAAGTATTTATAGAGAGTCTATTATTTTGAAACATTGAACTGTATAGTAAGTATATTCTTCTAGGTGAGGAAATTTAGGCTCAGAAGAGTTGAGAGAATTTTCTAGAATCAAATGGCCAGTAAGTGCTAGAACTGGAATGGGATTCATACTTTCTAAGCCTCAACCCATATTTGTGACTACTGAGTTAAATTCCATACTAGTACAGAGAGATTGGTTTAACTAGAATGTGATTTCATTACCAAAATCTTTTCATTTGAATAGTTTCTTACCAAGAAAGGCTATTCGTATTTTTGTAGCCACATTGTTCTGGATTTGCCTCGTTCACTAAAAAATTTTTATCATCCATTTAACTTTGTTATCTGTTTCTGCATATTAATTGTAATAAACTTTCTAGAATGTTCAAAGAATTTTATGTGCTTAGATATTTTTTCAATGTTCTATGTTGTTTGTATTTTTAACACTACACAAGCATGAAATACTTGAATAGGAAAATAGATTTATTCTTCTTACACATTGTATTTAGAAAACCTTGTCATGCTCTTTTTTTGAAACAAGATATGTAAAGCTATGTAAGGCATGCTCATCACAAAAACTATAGCACACACAAACACAAACACATTGTTTGGAAAAAAAAGATAAAACATTATTCCATTCTCAAGAGTTTGCCACTCTTAACAAATTGTAGTAGTTTTTTCCAGAATATGTTATACACACACACACACACACACACACACACACACACACACACATATATATATATAAAATATATAGGAAGAATGTTGGATGGCTTAATTAATCAATTTGGCAATCAGTCTTTAATAGGACAAGAATTTGGGAAATCTATTAGTCTTTTTTCTAATAGATATGCCTTTCAGATGACTCAGCTTCCTTTCTACCTTTCTGTATGTTTATTAAAACTCAAATTTCTTGGTGAGAGAACCAATAAGCACAGCCTAGGTGATGGCCAGGCCATCAGGGTGACAAGGTTGCCCACCAGGACCACAGGACTCAGTCAGGGCACAGGCCCAAAAGAGGAGGACAGGGGCAGGCTTGGTGCACATGCCTGTGCACAGCTACCTTGCACTCATGCCCTCCACATGTATATTTGTTGATATGTCCTTTGGATGTATAAAAAAAGAGAAATAGCACTATGGAAAATTAAAGATTAAACATATTTGGCAGTGAATTTTGTAACACCTGATTTATTTACAAATTTTTAATTGACTGCTAAGAAAACTGACTTAAAAACTCACCAAGTTCCATGTTTAAAGTCCAAGTATCTTTTCTGTAAATATAAAGTCTAATATATAATTCCATTTGGCAAATAATTATTGAACCACTACCATGCACAAGTCCCTGGTACTTCACAAAATAAAACACAAATAAATACAGAGAATGGCCTTTAAGCACTTATAATCAGTAAGGAGATAAAGTAAATATGCACATAATTGTAATATAATATGTTTTTCAATTTTTATTTTTGAATTGTCTTTGCGTGTGGCTGAATTGGCCAAATTTTGACAAGGAGAAGATGATTATTTTACTGCAAAAATAGTGTCTAATGTTGTATATAATACACTCTGTTAAGAAAATGTCTTCAGCCACTCTGCCATGTTTTCTGGCCTCCTCTTCCCTTCACTCTGTCTTCTTAGCTGGGTAAACACACAGTAATTTACCACAACAACAGAGATACAACAAGAAAATAAGAAACTATTCTTCCAAATTACTTGAGGAAACCATTCAACTCACAAGTTACTTTTTAGTATATTTTGTCAAGAATAGTTTATATATTGGGATAAATAAACTTCTTTTTTACCCATCAGTATAGACAATATGCCCTTCAGTATCAAAAATAGAAATTATAGATGGCAAAAATGAACACTAATACTTACGGTATAAAATTTTAAATTAAATGTAAAATTACTAAATAGTTTGGAAAATTTTCTTGCAACTTCTGAGGTCCAAGTCATTGGTATAAACAAATGACAATGTGAAGGAGGTCTAGTGAGGACTTACTATCCCTGACGTTTACTCTGGCTACTCAGTATGATTCAAGTGAACAGAATGAATACGATAAATATGGTCTAGTGTGCAAAATCCAAAAAATAAAGGTAAATTAGATTCTGTGAAGTAGAGCTAGATTTTTTTTTTTTTTTGGTTAAGGGAGGAGCTGAATGGGTTTACCAAAATTCTGTGGGAGTCTTCTGTTTTGGTAACATGCACTAGAACAGCTAATAATCAATTTGATATCGCTGTACCATTTATAATTTCTGCGTGCATATGTGTGTTCTCCAGGATTTTTATCTTCCTTGAGAATCTTGCAGGGAGGAGAGATGATTAGTAAGGTGGGATTTGTCGTTTCTGGGTAAACCAACCAAATTGCATATAATAGCAGCCCAAGGCCCACAAATATCCTCAACAAAGCATTCTGATTTAACATTGTGATTAAATCGAACATTATGCTGGACCTCAGAAGAGTTAATGCATTCAAGGGCAAGCAATCCAAAGATCAGTTTAGGTTTTCATATTCTTGGAGATAGTATGGAGGATAACTATCTGTTAAGCTATTATTAATGCCTCACTTATTTTTATGACTGTATTTTAAATCGATCAACCAATTCAAATTCCATTTAGTTTCTTGCTAAGAGTGATACTAAGGAAGAAATATCTGAAAGGATGTTTCCTACTTGTATGAAAACCAAGTATTTTAATCATGATTTCTCAGCTGGTGGGAAGTAAGCCTGTGTCAAGGAAAAACAAATTCTCTCCTGAATGTTCCCAAATCTGGAACACAGGCAAAGGTGAAATTTTTCTAAAAATAACAGACGTTTTATAAACATTTCAAGCATCTTAGAAATTATTTTATACAGAGGTAATGTGCATGTTTGTTAATTAGCACAAGATACTGCTTAAGTTGTTTTTCTCCTCTTTTTAGCTCTACAACAATAAACAAAACATGATAGATAAAATGCCACTTTTATATTATAAAGAGTTTCTTTTTCATAATTTGTTCCTCTTACTGTAGATTTTTTTCAAAAGACATTCAATATTTACAGGAAATTTAATATAGATTTTTTTTCTCCAGAAAGTAGAATGGATTCAATAGCTGTCAATTAACATGCTTTAGATAAGTAGATACATCAGGTTTAGCATTTTCTACTTCAAGTCAAATGACTTTAACTTGAAGATTGTTATTGCCTGTGTTTTACTTAAATTTTCAGGTTGAAAACGTGAACAAATAAAAATAACCTGAATAATTACATAGGTTGAATTCAAAGTATATGGAAATGTCAATAGCATCCAATTATATTTGGCCGTAGCTTTGGTAGATTGTGAACATGTACAATTTTTTCAATAGTGGAATCAGAAACAATCAAATGCTATTCAGTTTTCCCCCAGCATCTTTGTGGAAAACTCCAGTACTTTAAGATTTTCCAATTTTCCAAGCTACTGAGTGGAGGGAGTTCAGTCCTACTGAAAAGGGCATGTTGTGCTCATATGCGTTGAATGAAAAATATATGAGTAAATCAGGGCCCCTAACCCAGGAGCTCACATGCCAATGAATACAATAATGTATCTATATAAGTACATGTTTAGAATGCACTATATATATAGACATTTTCTATCTTTTTCCTGAAAAAAAACTTAAAGTTTAACACTAACATTTATCATTTAGTTTTATATATCATATTGGGGAGTACAAAGAAGAATAAGGCTGAGTCACTGCCTTCAAGGTGCTCAGACAGGACAGAAGCAAATAAGATGAAGTCTTCATGAAGATATTTGGATACAATCTTATTAACTCTTCATCAAGAAGTTTGAATATGAAACATGAGGAATAGGAAGAAATAGAGGATAATTTTCAGACATCTGATTTGAATGACTATGTGAATGATAAACTTATTAACCAACACATCGAAAATCAGTGGAGGCCAAGAAAGAAGAGGTATTGAGGCCATTTTTTAACATGCTTATGGTGAGATGCCCAAAGCACTCCAAGCAGATATCCAGCACCTGTAGGAGGGGCACAACTTTAATGAAGTAATCAATACATAGTTTTAAATACTCTTAATTTATTATATTAATAATTTCAAATGTCTAGAAAAATTCAATATTTATATGATGGAAATTTGTAGGTACTAAGGAAGTCATTTTATGAAAGAAAAAGGAGTGTATAGTTACAGATATTGTGTGATCCTAATGACTAAAGGTAAAATGGATTTGTAACATTTATTTAATTCACTTTAAGAAAGGAAATAGTCTTATAATATCCACACTTTCTTGTAAAATATCTATAGATACGTGTTTTTTCTTCTTAGCTCTCTTGCTAGTTGGGTAAATGGTGAAGTGGAACAACTCTGACAAGCTATGTAAGAACAATTTATGATGATCATGTGAAAAATCCCAAGAAGTCTCCATTTTCCCTCTGATTCACACACACACACACACAGTTGTCTATGTATATACATGAAATAATTATGTTTTAATTACTTTATATACACACATATATACATGAGGCTTTATGATTACACATAATTTATAGCATATAATATATACATATTTTGTATGTATTATATACAATTATTGTGCCTATACCTCTATCTATCTATATATCCATCTAACTACTTTGCTCTCCTTAGTAAAAAAATGGGAGCACCAATAAACAGGGCTCAGCTGTTTAACGAGTCTGGCTAAGGGTTTGTCAATTTTATTTATCTTCTCAAAGAACCAGCTCTTTGTTTCATTGATCCTTTCTACTGTTTTTTTGGTTTCAATTTCATTTATTTATGCTCTGATTTTTATTATTTCTGCTCTGATTTTTATTATTTCCCTCCTTCTGCTGATTCGGGGCTTTGTTCTTTTTCTAATTCTGTTAGGTGCAATTTAAGGTTATTTATTTGGGATTTTTCTTGGTTGTTAAGGTGTGCCTGTATTGCTATGAATTTCCCTCTCACGACTGCTTTTGCTGCATCCCATATGAGTTGGTATGGTGTATTTTCTTTTTCATTTGTCTCCAGATAGCTTTTGATTTCTCCTTTAATTTCATCATTGACCCATTGGTTGTTCAGTAGCATGTTGTTTAGTCTCCACATCTTTGTCCCTTTCCTAGTTTTTTCCTTGCAGTTGATTTCTAGTTTCACAGCATTATGATCAGAAAAGATGCTTGTAATGATTTCAATCTTCTTAAATTTATAGAGGTTTGCCTTGTTTCCTAATATATGGTCTATCCTTGAGAATGTTCCACGTGCACTTGAGAAGAATGTGTACTCTGCTTTTTGGGGGTGGAGTGCTCTGTATATATCTATTAAGTCCATTGCGTCTAGTTTTTCGTTTAAGTCCATTATTTCCTTATTGACTTTTTGTCTGGATGATCTATCCACTGATGTAAGGGGCTTGTTAACATCCCCTACTATTATTGTGTTATTGTTAATATCCCCTTTTAGGTTTTTTAGCAGTTGTTTTATGTACTTTGGTGCTTCTGTGTTGGGTGCATAGATATTTGTGATTGTTATGTCTTCTTGGTGAAGTGTCCCTTTTATCATTATATATTGCCCCTCTTTGTCTCTCATTATCTTTTTCATCTTGAAGTCTACTTTGACTGATATAAGTATGGCAACTCCTGCTTTCTTTTGTTTGCCATTAGCTTGAAGTATTGTTTTCCATCCTTTTATTTTGAGTCTGTGTTTGTCTTTAGAGCTGAGATGTGTTTCCTGGAGGCAGCAGATTGTTGGATCTCAGTTTTTAATCCATCCTGCCACTCTGTGTCTTTTGATTGGAGAATTCAATCCATTTACATTTAGAGTGATTATTGATATATGAGGGTTTAATGTTGCTATTTTATTGTTCATTTTCTGGTTCTTTTGCATTTCCTTCATTTCTTGTCCCTTGTGTTTCGGACTGCAAATTCAATTTGGTATTTCTGCATGCTCATTCTCTTAGTTTTTCTTTATTTGTCATGTGTGGTTCTCTTCTGGTTATTTGTTTAGTGGTTACCATGAGGTTTATATAAGCGATCTCCTGGATAAGATAGTACATTTTCAGATGCCTCCTTTTTCCTGAGGCTGGGTCAGTTCAATCCCTTTCCTCTTCCCCTCCTTATTTGTTATCTCTATTTATTCCATCTTGTGTAGTGAGTGTGTGTTTACAGTGATGTGCTTGAATTAATTTTTGTTGTTATCCAACTGTAGTTTGTTCTGGCTTAGTCTCCTTGTTTTTCTCCTTGCTGAAATCTTTGTATCCCCTTTCTCATTTTTTTTTTTTTTCCGGCCTAAGGGCCTTCTTGAGCATTTCTTGTAGTGGGGGTCTTGTGGTGATGAACTCTCTTAGCTTTTGTTTATCAGGGAGAGTTATTATTTCTCCATCATATTTGAAGGATATTTTTTCTGGATAAAGTATTCTTGGCTGAAGGTTTTTGTCTTTCATGATTTTGAATATATCATTCCAGTCTCTCCTAACCTGTAGAGTTTCTGTCAAGAAATCAGCTGAGAGCCTGATGGGCTTTCCTTTGTATGTTATTTTGTTTTTTTGTTTAGCTGCCCTTAATATTATTTCCTTGTCACAGATATTTTTCAAGTTTGCTACTATGTGGTGACATGATTTTTTATTCCTGTTTATATATTTAGGTGATCTATTGATTTCATTCACTGTTATTTCCCTCTCGTTCCCTAGGTTGGGGAAGTTCTCAGCTATTATTTCTTTAACACACTCTCTGCTCCTTTTTCTCTTTCTTCTCCTTCTGGAATACCTATTATCCTTATGTTGCTTTTCCTCATTGAGTCTGATATTTCTCGAAGAATTTCTTCATTTCTTTTTAGTCTTAGCTCTCTCTCCTCCTCTATCTGGAGCATTTCTGCATGGCTATCCTCTATAATGCTAATTCATTCCTCCCTATTGTCAGTTCTGCTCTTTAAATACTCCATTTTTTCCACTATCTCATTGATTTTGTTTTTCATCTCCAATAATTCTGATTGGTTTTTCTTTATGATTTCAATCTCTTTTGTGACAAAATCCCTGAATTCGTTGATTTGTTTCTGTGTTCTCTTGTATTTCATTGAGTTTGTTTGTGATAGCTATTTTGAATTCTCTGTCATTCAGGTTATCAAATTCTGTGCCTTCAGGATTGGTTTCTGGGTGTTTGTCATTTTCCGTTTGGTCTGTAGACATAACAAACCGTTGCATAGATCTGACAGCTTTACTTTTTCCTCTCATCTTGAAGTTGGTTCTGCAGTTTCCACCTGCTGCCACTGGATGGAGATTGTGAGCGGTATGCTCTGAGCCCACTGCAGTCCCTGGAGGGATTATGCTGAAATGTGGGGTGTGTGGGGGGAGGGGTTCTCTCTTTCTCTTGCTCTACCTGGGGGTTTCCTTTCTGGCTCTCTTAGGGCATTTGCTACACCCCCGAAACAGTCTGTTGTCACTTCCCAGTGGGGATCTCTCAACAGTTTGTGAGAGCACCTGGAGGGCAATAGTTTTCCCCGCAGTGGGCCGCCCCTCCCCATTCTGTCTGCAACCCACGCTGTCTGTCTTTGCTGATCAATTGGGGAGGGGGAGTACAACTTCTTATCTCTCCTCACATCCTTTGGGGCTTCCTGCGCCTCCACAGTCCGATGTATGGCAGCAGGGGTTTCTTAGAAGTCCTTTGTAGTGTTTGATTGAGCTCTGTTGGAATGGGAATGATGTTTTTGATGTGTCTTAGGGGGCAGAGATTCAAAGAGGGAATCTCACTCCCCCATGACACTGATGTCACTCTCAGCTGTTTAAAATGAATTATTTTAATACAAATTTTTATTTGTATCAATTCTTTTAAAACTTTTTTAATCAATAATCTTCATTAGTTATATTTTGTTTTGACATAAATATAGAACATAGAGAAATTTTATGTCTTTCCAAAGTATTTTGCAAACCTAAAAGGGCATAAAAACAAAGTTATTTTTGCCTAAGGCAAAATTTGACTTTTATTTTGAACAAGGTGCTCTATCTTAATGAAGAAAAAGTGCCCCATCCCTGTAATCAGTTTGCCTAGGAGTGTTTAGTTTCAAGTTTATAATTACTTCTTTATGTTGTGTGTGTGTATGCATGTGTATCTCTGTGTGGATATTTTGACATAGAAATTAAATGACATTTACAACATATGGTGAATGGTATATACACACATGCATATACAGACACATACATCTGCACTTTTTCTAATCATCTAATAAATTCATACTTGCATTTATATTCTTATTTAGTTATGTTTGATGCTTCCCAGCACATATCTCATTAGAATATAATGTCCTTCCATCTGTCAGTGTCCTTAATTTGAAGCAATCCTGAGGCTGACAGAAGGGAAAAAAGTAGAAAAAGAGAGCCATCAAAAAGAGGGGGAGTTATCTTACTGGAGTGTTGGGAGGGCTGGAGAAACATGCTTGCGGCTAGGTCTCCAGGAATCATGCCTTAAACTTGACGTAACTGGCGTGAGGTCACCGATGCCTTTGCCACTGCCACCATGAATGCAGTGGCCAGGAAACTCTAGTTGAACCTCTATTCCTGCCATGAACATAATCTTCAGCAGATGCTACTGCCACAAGCAACAAAGCCACTCTGCGTCACGAATGTGATCTTGCAACCACTGATATCTCCAGAATTGAAATGTTTGTTTCCACCCTCCTTCTGCACTGTTTCTGTTTTTCACATCACTCAAGGGCATATGATTAGTAGAGTTTGCATCACCTGCCAGTGTCCAAGCTGAAAAGAAGCCTGGGGAAGCGAATGTTCTAGTTTCTACCTTGGGGAGGTAAGGTGGAAATTTTCCCAAACTATAGAAAGATGTTCAAAAAGTACTGGGCAGTGAGACAAAATGATACTGGTTTCTCCCATTGATAATCAGTGGGAAATGAGTACATATCCATTGTAGGTTGGAAAATTACTCAGCCCCATGTCATGTGATGGAAAAATACTTGGTCAAGATCACCTGCTGTATTCACTGGGATGCAGACCACACACTCAATGACACCATA
This sequence comes from Tapirus indicus, assembly GCA_031878705.1. Classification (NCBI taxonomy): domain Eukaryota; kingdom Metazoa; phylum Chordata; class Mammalia; order Perissodactyla; family Tapiridae; genus Tapirus; species Tapirus indicus. The sequence goes on from CM062918.1 coordinate 9,134,599, forward strand.
ATTTAGAGGAAGTCGTATGAAACAGAACAACAACAACAAATTGAGCAAAAATGCACTCTTTTAGTATGCTTTTGCTCATTTTGTGCAGCTGTCAGTAAAGTCCTAGAAGAGAGGAATGAACTGAAACTAGAATTAACATGACCACCAGGGGAGATGGCAGTGAGTAAAATCGGCTTTGCTAAGGCAGGCACTCTGCTGACAGCGTGAAATCAAACTGTTCTGAGAGTTCCCTAGTTCAGAGACTTACTGGGTTGAAAAAGCCACATGCTTCTGTACATACTTATTCTACTGCACGCAGAGAATGTCACGTGGTGGCTTTAACAATATCTACAACTGGGACCCCAAACTTTTCTACACACCATAATTAAGGTTGTTCTGCCAAACAAAATGGTGGATAGAAACCACAAAACTATTGTTTATAGTGGAGGAGTGGGATGGTATAGTGAAGGCAGTGGCCATCAACCTACAGGCTAATAAATAGGCAGGATTCAGTGAGTGAAATATTATAATCCTTAGATTTAAAGACCACGATGTAAGATTCTGGCTGTGTTTAGGGACACATCATATGATTAGAAGCTAATAGATTATCTCTGAAAGTTTCAAGGGAACTCTTTTGCTAATATGAAATCTCAGGCCTGCAACAGTCTATAATTTTTCAATCCCTAAAGCAATTCATAAGACCCCAGTTTCCACCAACTCAAAATGGGCTGCTAAATCTATGCAGCCTGCCGAAGAGTCTCCTTCCCAATGATCCACCCGGAAGTGACAATAAGTTGTATTGCATAAGTAGGATTCTTCCTAAAGCAAAACTAAGATTTTCATGTTGGCTAGATGAGCAGGTTTTCCTCACATTCATAGCAACTGACATTGATTTGTGCTACAGATGACTGATTACTTCAGAATCTCCCCCGATCTGTTTGGAATGAAGGCCTTGTTTTCTCTTCCTTTGGTACCACTGTTTATTGCGTGAGTTAGCTGAAGATAAATTGTATTTTAGGTTGCAGGTTACCAGACCCTAAGAAACAATGTCCGCATATGATGGACAGATTCCAGTTTCAAGCCAGATGCAGTAACTGAATGAGACTTGGATTTTTTCTTACCCAGGGAAGGATATATGTGTTTACATAGGAGAAAAAAATGAATGTGGTTAATGGATAGGTATAGGGGTTGGCTTTCACCTGTACTGTTGGTTGGTTGACTAGACACCTAAATACAAGTCCTCTACCAGCTGCTGACCAACAAAGGATGTCCACATAACAGAGTTTAGGACAATATGAAGCATCTGGGTTAAGTTCATGTGCTCGGCTTTGGCAGCCCAGGGTTCACAGGTTCATTTCCCAGGTGTGGACCCATGCACTGCTTATCAAGCCATGCTGTGGCAAGTGTCCCACATATAAAGTAGAGGAAGATGGGCATGGATGTTAGTCCAGGGCCAATCTTCCCCACCAAAAAAAAAAAATTACATATTAAGGAAGGCTTAGGGGAAAGAAAAAATTTGATTTGAAATAAGTAAATCTTTGTTAATGTCAGCAACTGGCAGATTTTCTTTTAGTTGTAGTCAAGACAATTTTAACTGATACAGTCTCCTAAGATAATATGTTAGCTGTTTGACTATTTGTGCAATTTGTAGATAAAAGATAAGAATACTTGATAGGATTTTTGAAAACAGAAATCATCTCAATTAGCATAAAAGCTATCACAAAGTAAAGGAAATTAGGTTAAATGTTATCAAGTAGTTTGAAAAGCAAGGGTATCATCTTCTCAGCTCCAAATTTTTGGTCAAAGAAAATACACATATAATAAAAGTAGGTATTATTTCACTGGTTTTGAATAGTAGGTCTCTTAGAATCACCTGCACTTCTTGTTTAAATGATTATTGAACCTACACGGAAGCACATGAGGACAGGAATGCACATTTTACCAAGGGCACAGTAATTTTAAAGTAGATTGTTCATGGACCTCACTTTCCACTACTCTTGTGCTTTAAAGAGGAATAATAGATTAGTTGAAAGGACAATGTTGGAGCCAGACTATTTGAGCCTAAATCCGAGATCTACCTCTTATGAGCAATATGGCCAGGAACAAATGATAAATATTTCTGTGCCTGAGATATGAAATGCAAATGCTCCTAAATCCTACCTCATAGGACTGTTGCAAGGATTAAATGTAAGGAACATACCAGACCAGAGTTCCTGGCATACGGCAAACATAATGTAAATATTAGCTATAATTGTAAGGCAGTCATATCTATTATTGATTGAAGGTAGAAAAGAGAATAGGTAGATTTGGTTCACAGAAAGAACCAATAAATTTTAACATGTTTGTGTATTTAAGAGGCCAGGAACTATCCAGAGCACTGGACACAACAATTAGCAGTACTGTAGGCTAGCTATAGTCTGAATGATGAAAAATAGGAAAACATAACACAAATCTAGCAAATGTTGGTAGCAATTTTGCTTAACCATGATACTAAGGAGATGAGTTAATTTTAAATTGTTTGGAATTTTGATGATTTCATGAGAAAGGACATTTTAATTACTGACTAGAAAATTTAATATTACCTAGAAGTAAACTAGTACAAGGGCTCATCGAGTTATCAAGATGGTGTAATTTACATAAAATTCTCTGATCATCTATAGGCTTAGACCAAGAATATATAGGTTAAAGCAAAGAGGTCAGAAACACCCAAAATTTCTTACTCGACGAATTTGGCTTTGCTCTTTCTTGACTTTGACACATGTTACAGTTTCTCTTGGGCATTTTCATGGGTTCTTCTCTCAGTCCCATTCCAGTTCTGGCACTTACTGGCCATTTGATTCTAGAAAATTCTGTCTTTGAGGATTTCCATATGCAATTTAAAATTTTTTTGTTTGTTTGTGGGGGGCACATTTTCATGCATCCTTTGTTCTGACAGACACTGCTGTGCAGCTTTTCACAAACCCAAGCCCTCTGCCCTGTTTTAGCAGATCATTTCAGGCAGCCACTCACCATCATGAGCATCAATGACGTGTCTAGAGTAATTACGGAATGCAAAGAGAGGTGAAATGCAAGCAAGATTTAGAGAAGAAAACACTTTGGTAAAAAATCAGCAAAGATCAATTGTGCATATGATTATTATTTTTGAAGGAGGAATAAAAAGAAACAAAATATATTTATTATCTATTATAAAAAATACATAGATAAATACATAGAAGAACATAAATACATAGAAGAACTTATTAGCCTGAAATTGAACATATGTATTGTGAAAAAGTAAAATAATAAAATTAAAATAGTTGAAAAGGTTGTTTAACCTTGATGAAATTACTAAATTCAAGGAAAGGCAGAATCTTAAAATTTACCCAGAAACAAGAACATCATTCTCCAAAGAAATGAAGCTTGCCTTACATTTCTCCACAAGATTGGACGCCAGCAGATATTAAAACAAGGTCTTTGGAATGTTACAGGAAAGCTTATGAAACTTTTAATCTTTACTCAGTCGAGGTGGTGTTGGTGATAAAGGTAAAAAAGGGAATTTCAAAATAAGAAAAAGAAGAAATAATTGAACCTTTTCTGAAAATCTACTTGGACTTTTAATTGTGCTCTACTCACATATAGAGAAGTAGCTGTGTATTAAAAAGGAGGAGTAGGTATGCGTGAGCCATATCAAGAAAAGCTTCATATAATTTAAAAAATGCTATTGGTAAAACTGAAGGAAATAGGGCAAAAAGCTAATATTTGATGAAACTGCACAGTGGTTTGTGGGAGTCGCTGTGTTTTCCCCTAGCCTTGTCAATGCACATTCTGGTTATTTTTGTTTGCCTCTCCATCTCTGTTTTCCGCTCCTCTCTGTGTCCCTGAAGGCTGAGCCTTGTGCCAGCATCTCCCAGACTCTCTTTCCTGCTGGCTTTGGTTGGGTTAGGCAGCTGGGTAGCACTGGCAAGAGGTCAGAGGGTGGGACAGAACATTCGGAATGTTTCTTTCCCACTCCCTGCTTCTTTGCCTCTTATCGTTCATTCTTCATTGCATCCCTCATGATCACAGCTCCAGGCAGACACCACTGCACACAGAGGCTGCAGCCCCCACTTGGCACTAGTGGTACATTCTCTTCCCTTGCCCCTTCAGCTGTGGAGGGACCGGCTCTGGGTACGTTATCATCCCTTGTTTGTTCTTTAATCCTTGCTTCAAGGCAATCCCTTTATTAAAGTCTCTTCATTTGGATCAATGGTGTTAAATTATGTTTCTTGCCAGGACACGACTGACATATTGTTTTTAATGACTAACAATATTTATTAATAAAATTAATAAATTTGAATATTAACATACCACATTGAAGACCTAGCTGGTTGTTGTTCATGAACCTGTAGTGATTTCCTGTTACACACATGATTTCAGAGTGGTGACTCTCATTCATATACAACGTAAATGCTGCAAACTGAAAATCTGTAAGGAAATCAGTTAACTTCTACTAAAGAGCTCAAATAATTCTTCATTTTATTTTTACTAAAATAAATATACAGTAGTGTTTTCTGGTGTTCTAGAATCAGGAGATCCAAATGCAACAAGATATCACTGACTGATATTATTTAGTAAACAATTAGAAGCTAGGAAGAAACTTCTCTTGAAAAATGACAAATATAATTTTATTAGATGATTCAAATTTCATGTGCATAAAGGATTATCACCATTGGCGGACAGTCAGGTCCAATTTTAAGGGGAATGGAATCTCTCTTTTTGGACCCCTTTTCATAAACATCATCGTGCAGAATAAATCAGTTTAAACAACACTTGAAGGGCAGACACAAAAAAGCTACAAAGATGCCTGAAAGTGCATCAGAATTGCTAAAATAGGAAATCGGTAGATGATTAAATGGAGCTGTAGTGGTGAGATTTATGGGATGTTTGGTGCATACTTGCTGCAGGACAGCGAGTGCCGCCTCTTTCTCCACTGCTGACTGACTCCCTAAAGCCCCACTCGGTCATCAACAGAAGGAATTCCCATTCGCAAACTCTCCGTTTCTCCAGTTTTGATCCCCTCGCTCCTCCTTAACCAAGGAAAAAAGTTAGACAAAAGATGTCTATAAATTATGCCTGATTTTGATGCTTATATTTGGAACTCTATCATTTTCAATTCCGTTCTTTATTTCTTCTTCCATTTTATGAAAGAATCAGTATGTTCCTTGTTTATAATTTTCATAGTTTTGTCTGATTTTAGGTGACATTAAATTTAAAAAATGCAGTAAGTGTTTTAAATTGTCAAAACGGATCCAGAAGTTTTATATTTATTCAGAAATGGCTCTGAGAAAGAGTTTTAAATAGTATTGAAACATTTAATGTTAGAAAATAGAGTATAATTTGAGTTTTTTTTAATATTGGAATATCACTGTCCCTAGGATTCCAAATCTATTGAAATTAACTTTAAACTTAATTTACAATTTTTTTAAACAAATCACTCAGTGGTATTGAAGAAAAAAATAGTTTAGATAAGGGTCAACCATTTTAATACATGTAACTCAGTTATGAAAAATATTGCTTACATTTTATGCTGAAGCTGATATGCAGTTACACCAACACATAATACAATTTATTCTTGAATAGAAATTTCATTAAAGCACCACTCAATATATTCTACATGTAATTTCATATCTGTAGTGTTGTGTGACTCTAAGAGAATTGACTTAAGCTCAGGAAATGGCATTTTAGCATTCATCTTGGTTGTCCCACCATAGCTTGATTTACTTTGTAATTATTCCTTAACTGAAATGAATATGTGATGAAAATATCAGGGAATTACTAAATACCCAAAGGTATGCTTTTTAATTTTTTTTAAGAAATTGTACTATGAAAACATCTAAACTGAATTTCAAAGCAATTTTATTTATTCCTATCAACTCTCTCCTTTTTGATGAAATATGCTTTGGGCAAAATTACAAAGAAGGTGTGAGAGAAAATTTACTATAAATAGACTTGCAAATGTAAGTATCTGTGTAGAAACAGTGAAAGTTTACTGTCGAGAGCTGTGAATTGATTGTGGAGGGGTACAGGGCTTCATATAGGCATATAGATTTGGCAATAATTATATTATTTCTAAACTAGTGGTGACTTAAAATTGGGTATTTATTATTGGAAAGATAGGCTAGAATAATATTAATAATATCAGCTTGAATAGCAGAAATTATTTGATTGTTACTGTGATTTAAACATTCAGAAGGTAATTTCAATATATGTGAAATACAAGGGTCATATGGATATCTCCATTACAGATAATATTAATTTTCCTTTTTAAACTATTTTACATACAAACTTAAACTAAAATAAGTGATGGCTTACAATATTTCATTTTTCAAATGTTATATATACAACTGTCTGTTATTTAATTCTCTAGGAATGGTACTTTTGATTGTTTAAATTATGTGAAAACCACTTCAGAAATACCTTTTTTTTTTGCTGAGGAAGATTGGCCCTGGGCTAACATCTGTGCCCATCTTCCTCTACTTTATATGTGGGACACCTGCCACAGCGTGGCTTGATAAGTGGTGTGTAGGTCCACACCCGGGATCCAAACCAGCAAACCCCAGGCTGCCAAAGCAGAGTGCATGAACTTAACCACTATACCATGGGTTGGCCCCCAGAAATACCAATTTTAACAGATATTGTCAGCCTTGCTGAAAATAATTGAAATATTCTTTTTAAACAAAGGTTGGAAAATAAATTCATACCACTGCAACAACACAAAGCCAGTAGGAAATAGAATTTTTAAAATGCTCAATTATTAGTTTTTTTCTATATTATTTTAATCTAATTTTTCTGTCTACTTAAATACATTCTATCTTGGTTATGCTCAGGACACTAATCTATAAAAGTAACAAATATGGATGGAGCTTCCTGAAGTAAGATGTTCTTGAAAGCTGCTTGCAAAAATCCCTCTAGGTGGCCGACCTAGTGCCATAGAGGTTAAGTTCATGCATTCTACTTTGGCGGCCCAGGGTTCACTCATTCAGATCCTGGGCATGGGCCTGCTCACTGCTCATCAAGCCATGCTGAGGCAGCGTCACATGTAGAAGAGCTACAACTCTACAACTATGATACAAAACGATGTACTGGGGCTTTAGGGAGAAAAAAGAAAAAAGAGGAAAATTGTCAACAGAAGTTAGCACAGGGTCAATCTTCCTCAAAAAAAAAAAAAAAATCTCTCCAGAACCACAATGATATAAAGTCATTATGCCTTTTGGGACAAGGTATTTTAGAATGTATTATATGAATGTGAAGACAGCTAATTTTTATATGACAAATTAGTTGAATTTTGGAGAAATTAACTCCATTTTTCTCCCTTGGAATTTGTTCTTTAATTAACTTATTTAACTGCCTCCCCAGAATACTGTCCCTAAAAGGAAGACATCTGCTCTTGTAAATGAGTACAGCATCTCATACACTAGCCTTTTAGTTCTTAAGTATGGAACGGATGGAGAGCAGCAGCACCAATGTCACTTGGGAGTTGTTAAAAATAGAAATTTTCAGGCCCCTTGCCAGACTCAACCAGAATTTCCAGGGGTGGGGTCCAGAAATCTGTGTTTTAACAACTTCTCCCAGTGACTTTGAGAAGCACTGTTCTAGCTATACTTAAACCAAGGTCAAGTGTTTCAACTCAGCAGTACAGCCAACTGTGACTAGTTTAAACCTCTCTTTCATGAAGGAACACTAGATGATTTGGGTGCCTTCTTAAAAGGAAAGATTCACCCATTGTGATTATTGTCACATCAACTGTATATATAGAGGGACTTGATACAGCATTTTACAGTTTTTCTCAGCCTCAACAATAGTAGTCTGAGGACAATAGCTTCAACCAAAAAAAATTAAAAGCTTAATTTCCTTCCTTACATATTATTAATTCATAAGACAACTAAAATATAATGTTAAGTATAATTCAAAATTTTATTACATTTCATAAAGATGCTCATGTTTCAGACATCTTAGCACATATATCTAATTAGCACTTCCACAGCTGTTGACTTATATACACACACTATATTTGTATACATGTCCTCTGAAATTCATTGTCAGGAAATAATTATGCAAAATTAATAGACGATATAGTTAATATATTCAGAACTTAATCAAAATCAAATTTATTAGTTATGAGAGAAAAAAATCTTACAGATGGAGTTATAAAATTTGAATAAATGCCATTTATAAGGGTTCACTAAACTAATTCATAGAGAATTTAGCTTAGAAAATTTATTCCAGTTAAAAAAGTAACATGAAGTCTATATAGACTTACAGTACAAACGGAGATGATGTTTATGTTACACTCATCAAGTTGAAGATAATTTTCAAAGCTTCAGGTTCCAAAATTTATGAAGGAATCTGGATATTTAATTCTTACATTTTTATTAATATATATACAAAAGCCTGCAGACTCTATCAAACTTGTCTGTAGACATCTATACTTCAAGAACATCAAGTTAATCCCTCACAACTTGAATAATAAGACTATCTGGAATCAGGTCCAAAGGCTTATGAAAACATGAGATTGAACACACAATGGACAGAATGAAAGATTATAATAACATTGATTAGTCAATGATATATGTGCTTAAAAAAAGTACTGCACTTCTGTGGTCTTCCTCCCCAAAACATAATCCAATCTAACCATGAGAAAAACCCCAAACAAACTTCCATAGGCACATTTTACAAAATGTCTAACCAGTACTCTTCAAAACTCTCAAAGTCATCAAAGACAAGGAAAGTCAGAGAAACTGTCATGGCCAAGAGTGCCATAAGGAGACACAATGACTAAATGTAAAGTGATATCCTGGATGGGATCCAGAAACAGAAAGAGAACATTAAAGTAAGGAAATCTGAATAAAGTGTGGACTTTGCTTAATAATAATATATCAGTATTGGTTTATTAATTGTAACAAATGTGCCATACTAATGCAAGATGTTAATAATATGGAAAACTGGGTGTGGGGTGTATGGGGACTCTTTGGACTATCTATTCAGTTTTTCTGTGTTCTAAAACTGTTCTAAAACGAAAGCTTATTTTAAATTGGTACTGCATTACAAGATATTATATTTAGTATGAAATACTAAATATTGAATACTAAATTCTGACAATCAACAGGAGTTCCTCTTCCTCTTCCTCTTTACAAAACACTTAACTTTGGGAGTTATAAAGTTGTTTTTTTTCTTACTTCCATTATTATCATTTTATTGCAGAGCAGTTATTATAAGACAATCAATTAAAAACAAAGCTTAAGATATTCTAGAATATAATTTTATTTTACTTAGCTTTGTGACATTTCCTGTTTTTATTTTATTTTTTAGTTTTTGTGAGGAAGACCAGCCCTGAGCTAACATCCGTTGCCAATCCTCCCCTTTTTGCTGAGGAAGACTGGCCCTGGGCTAACATCGTGCCCATCTTCCTCCACTTTATATGGGACGCCGCCACGGCGTGGCTAATAGGCAGTGCATCGGCGGGTGCCCGGGATCCGAACTCGCGAACCACGGGCTGCCAAGCGCGGACTAAACAGCTGCTCCACCGGGTGGCCCCTAGTGACATTTCCTGTTTTTAAATGTTATTATAAAGAATATAAAGTCAAGAACAGAGAAACTGCTAAAGAATCCCAAAATGTCATGTCATATGTCAACACACCAAGCAAATAATAGGTTTAATAGTTGGTGATCCACTATTCTATGTGCATTATTTTTGTACACCATAAGTTAGTTTTCATTTTACAGTTGATTCACAACTCCTGAAGTGATTCAATCCTTAGGCATACTGCTTCCATCAATAAGCTGATTTGGGAAGGGAGAAAATCATTTTTACTTGAAAGGGAATGAACTATATTTTCAAACACAGATGTGCTGTGGGTTGAAGGAATCATATATATGTATGTTTTTAAATTTAACAATTCCATAGTCTTGTTATTGTTTCAGTGTGGAATGTCAAACAACACATGAGTTGTATGGATAGATTTCTAAATTTTTATCTTGTTGTCAGAACTCTGAAATCAACACATTTCTAAAATTGCAGTTTACACATACATTTTCACCATTTTGTTTTCTTTTTGAGGGAAGTCCCATTTCATTGTTTTAGGTCTTTGAAATGCTGAGCTGAAACCCCAGCATAATGAAAAGAAAGAAAGCATACAGGAAAAGCTTATAGCTGCTGGCATTATGAAGTGTTCCATTAGAACTAGCCTGCCAATCTCTAATGCTAAATTGATGAATGCTTTCTTATCCTAGCATGAAATTATTGAAAACTATTCAGCTGCTAGCAAATTTTAAGGGAAAGACAAAGGATTAGGAATCATGATACCTGAATTTTATTCCGAATTTTGCAACCTTAGTTACTCAACCTCTCAGGGTATTAGTAACCTCATATGTAAAATAAAGTGGCAGGGAAAGTCAGTCACTAAATGACAAAATTTATTTTTAACTTCAAAAGCATTACATGAAAATGTATTAACATCAGGACAAAAGTCAACCTTCAAATTTACAAAACAAATACAGACTTTTCATAATTTCAATTGCATAATAAAGAAAGTACAACAGGTGTTTAGTTGTGAGTGCCTTGGCTTAGGGCTTTAGAAGAACTTATCTAATTACAGACAAGATACCATCTGTTACACAGATTTTAAAGTATGCTGAGTTTGAACACCAATCATTCTAAGTAAAACAGATTTTAAATAGAAAAGATCTCAAAGAAAGAGTAAACAAAATGGTCCTGGATGTGGTAGCAGCCTCCAAGATGGTCCCCATTGATTTTCACCTCATGATATCCACCCCTTTATGCAGTCCTCTCTCACATCAAATAGGGCCTGTAACCAATAGAATATGAAGAAGTGATGGCGCGTGACTTCTGAGGCTAGGTTATAAAAGACATTATGGCCTCCGCCTTGCTCTCGCTCATGGATCACTTACCCTGAGGGAAGCCGGCAACCACGTCATGAGGACATTCAAGCAGCACTCTGGAGAAGTCCATGTGGAAAGGAACTCAGGCCTCTCAACCACAGCCCCTTGGAAGTAAACCTTCCAGCCACAGCCAGGCCTTCAGAAGACTGAAACCTCAGCAGCCATCTGACTGTAACTGGATGAGAGAACTTGGATCAAAAGTACCCAACCAAATGGTTGCAGAATTCCTTACCCACAAATGCTGTAAAATGATGAAAGCTTATTGTTACATTATGCTGCTGTTTCCCAGAGAAACTTAGAAACTGTAAAATAATGGATGTTTATTGTTGTTTTATGCAGCTGTGTTTCTGGTATTTGTTTCACAGCAACAGATAACTAGTACATTGGTTATAGGTATTACTAAGGTTGCATCTCCTCTAATATTGTAAGCAGCATGGGAGGACTCTAAGGGGAAATAAAATTACTGTTGCCTCCTTGATTACTTTATACCTGCAAAGTGGAATAACTGAAACAATTATCAGGGTAGTGCAAGCATGAATTATTTGAATTTTTCAAAATAAAAATTTTTGGCAATAAATACTTATCAATTTATCTAAATTTTTCACTCATTTCACATTCTCTCCACCGACAATTGATTGTTTAGTTACTCTATTATCTGTGGCTGCTACTTCAGTATATCCAGTATTACCACCTTAATCTGAACACCTCAGCTAACACTATTCCCCACTAGGATTTGATCACCACGGGCGGAGGACATATTCCCTCTGGCTCACTCTTGCATCCCAAGCAACAAGTATAGTAACAGGCATATACATTTACATTTGGTAAATATTTATTAAATAAATAAGTGATTAGAAGGTAAAATCATCAGGTTATTATTAAACAGAAGAAAAAACATTAATAAATAAAAGAAAACCCTCAGAATATCTTCTCTAGATGCTTCTGACCACAGGAAAAAAAAAGAGTTTTAAGAATAAAATAAAATATCTTTTATAGACAGAGATACATTATTTGAAGAGAAATCATTAGCTGCTGGTATCGAAGCCTCCACTTGCCCGTACTACAAATGGGAAAAACGGTGATTCTCTGGTTTTCTAACACCTGCATATAACTTAGAGCTGTCATTGCTCTACAGATAAAGGTGGCCAGCTGAGCAAGAAAATTGGGTGATTTTCAGACTAATAAGGAAAGATTCAGTTAAGTACATAACTTAGCTACTTACCTTAGTTCAAGAAGAATCCAAAATATATAGACTAGAGGAAAGTTGCTATGGTTTCTCCTAGTTGTTTCTTTTTCTTAAATTGCCCTCTTGTGGTGTTTCTAGATTCTTTATTTTTTCCTTATTTATAATTTATAATTGAGTAATATTTTGTTGATTTTAAAAAAGTTATATTCCTGATAAAACATTTAATCCAGTTTATTTATACCCATCTTACCTAAAGGTCTTTATGTCTGTGATTTCACAAGGGTATCTGTGAGCACAATTATGAAAATTTTAGCCAGAAATGCTCGAGTATAGTACTAGCTATGAAAGTACAAACTTATAATTTCCCTTTTGTTGAGACAAACATGAAAATAACTTTGCATAAAATAAAATCCAATAATGTCTTACTAGCTCAGTTATATCAGAAAATAAGTCTTTTTGTATAAAATCACATATCCAGAAAAGTTATTGAAAAAGAAAAACCTACAGATTTTTCTTCCCTATGTATGGAGAAACCTGGTTCTTCCCTACTCTGTCTTCCTTTTCTGTTAGTTTCCTTTACTACTCACATAGAGCACTTCACTTTCGGTCACTAAATGTGTGGAAGGTTTCCCCATGCCATGCAATTCTCTGTGACACCACCTGGATGTCCTACAATTTAACTCAATTCCGACACTATTTACCCGGAGATCAGATCCCACAGGTTAAAGGCTCAGTCCCATAATACTGCCCCTGCCACACATACACACTTCAGACACTGGTCACAAGCCAGATTGTATCACCAGGTTATATTCTGACCAGGCTTTAGCTGGGAGGTTCCAATAACTCCCTCCATGGGTTTGATCAATTACTCAAGTGGTTCACAGAACTCGGGGGAATACTTACTTACACTTATCAGTTTATTAAAGGATATGATAAAGGACATAGGTGAACAACCAGGCGGAAGAGATGAGTAGGGCAAGGCGTGTGGGTAGGGGTGCGGAGCCTCCGTGACCTCTCCAGGTGTGCCACTCTCCCAGCACCTCCACCTGTTCACCTACTGGGAAGCTGTCCAAACCCCTTCCTATTGGGATTTTATGGAGGCTTCCTCAGGTAGGCACGATCAATTATTAACTCTATTTTCAGCCTCTCTCTAGAGGATGGATGGTGGAGCCAAAACTTCCAAGGTTCTGATCAAAGCTTGGACTGTCTGGTGACCAGCCCCTATCCAGAAGCCCAACCAGAGTCACCGCATGAGAACAATAGATGTTCCTATAACTCTTATCACTTCGAAAATGATGAGCGTTTTAGAAGCTTTGTGCCAGGAACCCGGGGCAGAGACCAATATACATATTTTCTATTGCCTCACAGTTATCTAAATAACTTTTTAAATTAAAACACTTTAAAAAATGTAGTATGCACTTGGGCCAGCCCTGCGGCCTAATGGTTAAGTTCAGCATGCTCCACTTCAGCAGCCAGGGTTCGGTTCCCAGGTGTGGACTTACACCACTTATCGGCAGCCATGCTGTGGCAGTGACCCACATACAAAATAAAGGAAGATTGGCACAGATGTTAGATTAGGGCACATCTTCACCAGCAAAAAACCACAACAAAAAACTTCAGTGTGCACTTCTTGCCATGTTAAATAAAAGAATTCTAAAAAATCTAATTTTTCAATGAATGACTTGATATAATGGATTCTTATAACATTATTTCTTATATTTTGGTAAGATTTTGAAATAGATATCTTCATGAATAAGTAACTTGAATTATGTTAAGATCTAATAACCCTCAGGGAATCCCTATACCAACAACTCAGACTTCTGGGAATTTTGTTTATTTGACTTTTCTCTTACTTTGTGGTCACCTCTATTCTCCATTGTCATTTATCCCCGGATAAGCCTGTTTTCACTACTCCCATTTATCTTCCCCTTTCTAAGGATGGTGTATAATTTCTTCTGTTAGGCCCTACTGTCTGTAAATATTACCAAAGATCAGAAGATAATCAAGTACTAAAAGAAAAATAGACTTTGTGCCTAAAAAGATTGTATGGTTGCATTAGCTAGTTTAACTGAGTTTAAATGGTTTTTCTTTATTTCAGAGTTTAAAAATAGCTTAAAAAGTTATAATTATTTAACTCCTTAGAACTAGATAAGTAAGGAATATCAAATCTGAACTAGCCCAACATTATTACATCCAACCATTTAATGATATATGTAGAGAAGCTATTGTGTGCCAGGTGCCAGTAAGACACTTGAAATATACGAGGAACCAAAATAGGAAAAGTACTTGCTCTCATGGAGCTACACTTATGTAAGGGAAGACAGAAAATAAATTATTTGGAGAAATATACATGATATAAAGAAGATAAAGAGTTCCGAATGTGCATGTGTTCTGTTATATGTGGTGGTCAGGGAAGACCCAGCCATACTGACATTTGAGCAGAGACCTGAAGAAAGTGAAGAGGTGGAATGTATATTATATGGGAGAAAAGTGTCAGAAGTACAGAGAATTATAACTGTAAAAATATTAAAATGGGAGCATGCTTGGCAATTTCTAAGAAGAGCAAGATAGCCAGAGCATCTGGAACAAAGAAAACAAAGGAGGAGTATAGTGGGGGACACAGTCAGAGAGGGACAGTGGGACCAAAATTGACCACAGCAAAGACTTTGTCTTAAGCTGGAGAGGAAGCCACCAGAGATGTTGAGAACTTACTAGTCTCCCCTGACACTGTGTGAAAGGACTCCTCTGACTACTGGGTTGATAACAGATTTTAGAGAGTGAAAGTGGAAGCAAAGAGATCTGTTAGAAGCCAAGGCAATAAAACAGGCAAGAAAAAAGAGTGGTGCTGATGTACATGCTTTTAAAAAGGGCATCGGATTTAGGTTTTGAACATGTCAAATTTGAAGTTCATGTTCAAATAGAGAAGAGTAAGCAATTAAATATATATCTTTTCAGCTGAAGAGAGGTCCCAGGAGGACATGTCAAATTTAAAGATGTGAAAAAATACAGTTTTTGTGTAGACCTGGGAGGCAAGAATTCATAATGTAGGTGAAAAAAATTACTGAGGTTATGCGTTTGAGTGGGAGAGAGGAGAAGGGATCTAGTGAGCAAGAGAGGAAGCTGGTTTTTGATCAAGCAGATATGTGAGATCCGTCAGAAAAAATGCCTGAACATATGGACACAGAAGCAAGCGGCGGGGTATATACGGTATATATATATATATGCATGCAAGTTACCTTCAATTGCATCTAATACTCACAGCATATAAGAAGCTAGGTCTTCATCCATGACCGGTGATGGGGAAAGGATGATTCTAGGTTTGAAGATAGAGGAGAAGGTTCAACAAATGTGGGAGAATAAATTGAGAAATATATTGGCTTTTCAATGAGCATTTAGAGGTAACGAGGTTAATTGTGCAGAATTTTTAGGATATTAGAGGAAAAAAATGCTTCTCTATTTTTGCTCTCTAACAGAGGAAAAAAAATACATTAATATCTCAGTGAAGTATGCCATCACACTCTTGATGGGTTGAACAGATTGAGTAGTTTCAAGCATAAATATCATATAGAATGTCCACACAGATTTACTTACCAACTTATGATATAATAAACTCCTTCTCTCAAAGGATCATTAGGACATTGTAAATTTTAGGACCTTGACAGATAAAAGTCTAGGCCATAGAAGCAATAGGTTTCTTCCATTAGATGAAGACAATTTGATAAACAAAAAGCATATTTATTCTCTTTTGCGGCAAAGGTAAAGAAACGCGGGGTCCAAACATTTCCAGTAACTTGCAAAATATTTAAGAAGTAAGTATTATTTTGTTGGTAATATGATGAGTTATCTCACTCACAAGTCAACAATTTTTATGAGAAGATGCAAGCTACAGGTCCTTAACTGATTTTGGACCTATTTCTCATGGGCTTATGTAGTATGGACAGAAGACGACAGACAAAATTTGCTTGGTTAATTTTGGCCCTTCTGCAGGCCAACATTAGTTGAATTCCTGAAATCTCATATCTTTGAAGAAATTGAAGTCCCTTAACACTTAACACAATAGCCTATAAAGTTGTGATTGTAAATATTTGATTTTGTTTCAACTTTACATAGATTTATCTATTGCATAAAGTGAAATATATTTATACTATGTTAGCAGTTCCACTGAAGTGCAAACTTAAAGTTCATATAGGTGAATCAATATCCCTTTTAAAATATTGCTACAGAAGTCTTAGCATGGAACTTAAAATTAGTACATATATAATGGTTTAAATTAACAAAATATTTCAATCTTCTCTGTTATCGGTCATTGAATGTCAAGATAGTTTTAATAAGAGAGAAGATGAACATTATCTTTGGTCTGGAATCTAAATTCTCCCCAAGTATGTATAACAATAATCAAGCGGTGTCTCCCTCTGATTTTTAATTTTACATTTCTGTCACATTGACAAACAATAGGAAAAAAATATTTTCCTTCATTTACTTCTATTTTGTGGTTAAACATACTCTTTTACATATGAAGATAACACCAAATCATTGTATTTTCAAAATCAGTCTTACTGAATCTTCTTCCCAAAATAAAGCAAATCCTTAATTGTAATTTTCTGAATTTGCTTCTCCTACTTGATTTTTGCGTAACTAAGCTTTGTATTTCTTGACTGTTAGGTTGTTTTATTATGAAGGACATTAAACAGAAATTTAGAAAATGGAAATAAATTGTAGTATAGCTTTTATTGACTCTGTAATATTCAGATGTTTTAAATCATATCATGTTTCCTTTCTGTAGTGTTTGAAATTGCTGATTGCATTTTAATTTTGTACATTTTCTGGTAAAACTTTGAACAATTAACAATAGTCTTACAACCGAAGACATATAATTGAATGATTCATACATATTTATATATAGATACACCTGTGTGTGCATGTGTATATGTGAGTAAAGCTCTGTCCAAAAATAAACACTTGAATTCTGGGAAAAAATAAAAATAATTTAGAGAAAATAGAATTTGATGGAGCTCTGTAGTTGCTTCAACCATATTCAGATTAGGAAACAATATGTTATGGTAGAACAGCACTATGAGCTTTCAAATCATAGATCTAATTGTGAGACTCGTTTCCTGTGTGACTTTGGACGTGTTAATTTACATCTCTGAGCTCAGTCTGCTCAGGTATCATGCAAGGTTTTAAATATAATAATATAGTTGCTCTGATACACAGGACTGGGAAGTTGATTTTTCTCACACAATTCCTCTAAACCTAAGCACTAAAGTTCAGATTTCCTGGGTCCCAGAAGTCTACTTTTCCCCCCTCTGACAACATGCTTTATCCTGCTTGCTCTGTTGGGGAGATGGGACCCCCAGGTAAAGGGGCAACAGACCACATATCAAACAGGGTGCCCTGGCTCCAGCACGCCTCTCTCTGGGGACAGCAGGAGAGGTTGGAAACCCCAAAGCTCTCTTCTCCTCATACTCCCGTGAAGCCTAATCTTTTAACCCACACTGTGTGATATTGTAGAATTTGCTCTGAGACCTGTAGAATTTGCCTGAGTTGTGGCAACACAGAGAGGAACCACTTGAATGCTAAGTACCGAACACAGTGCCTAGCACACAGTAAGTGCTTTCTCAATGACACCTCCTTTTCCACCTTTTGAATAAATGAAGAGAGCTTATGGTAGATAATTTAAAGCTAAGTTTGTTTTGTTTTTGGAGAAAATATACAAAATAAACATTAATTTGGGACATGTGAGCTGCCTTGTTGTTTTCTTCTAAAAATCGAAACAGATTACCTATTGGTATTAAAAGACAAATGGGTTATTTTTTTTTCGCATCAGGAATATAAAGTATACACCGAGAACTTGACAAAGTCACTTTGCCATCTAAGCCTTCTAAGAGTGGCATGCTTAGGCTCTGTTGCTAGAAGACAGTCAAAGTCATAGTTCAAGTATAGCACTATTTTCAGCAACAATTAAAGAATCTTGTGATTTTTCATTTCTCACATTGGTATTGAAGATTAATTGGGAAAAGTTTTTTATTTGTTTCATTTTATGTTTTATTATTTATAAGAGTAGAGAGGAACGTAGGTAACACATATGTGCAGTTTAAAAATGAACATCCGTGCACCTACCTCCAAGCGTAAGATAGAAAACACCACCAATGTATTTGTGAAGCCACATGTATGCCAGGTGCAAAGCATCCATTTTCACAGTCTCCAAAGATTACCTCTTTTTCTGTTAATGTCCTTGGTTTTCCTTGCCTTTTTACTGTATCAGCGAAAGACTGCTGGTTACTTGGCCCATATCTTTTCCCCCCTCTCCCGTGGTATAGTGCCCTGATTTTATTGAACGTGACCTGTACTCAGCTAAAATACTGCATTTTCGAGCTTCTTTTGAAGATAATAGTGACTCTGAGATGAAAGATCTAAATGAAAATCATCGAGTGGGGCTCTCAGGAAAACTCTTTCTCTATTTGTCCCTTTTCTTCCTATTCTTCCTTATTACTATCTAGATTTGTTCCTGATGTCTGAGGTTCAACAGTCACCTTTTGAGCTAAATAAGAAGCAGCATAAATAAAAAGATTTAGTGGACTCTCCATGCAATCCTTGGATTACTCACCTCCAGGCATTTTTTAGTTGAAAAATAAAATCCTAAATTATTTGAGCTACTATAATAAGGTCTCTATTAGTAGGAGTTCAACACCATTCCTAGCTGATATTCCATATATGTATTTATGCATAAAATAAATTTTTCCATGGTTTTAGATAAATATACAAATGGAATTATATTATAAATAGACTTGTGGTTTGTTTACTCCATACTGACATTTTGAGATTCATTTAGTTCCTTGATTTTCACTACCGTGTGAGATTCTCTTCAATGTATAAACAACAATTTACTTATCCACTTTACTGTTGATGGAGATCTGGGTTGTGTCCAGATTTATTTTAATTATAAATAACATTGCTAGGAGTAATCTTGTATATATCTACTGGATCACTTATGAAAGATTCTTTATAGTATATACTATTGGAATTCTTGTCATTGGATATGTGCAATTTTAAATATACTTAGTAAAAAAAAATTTTTTTTAATGTACTTTTACCTATTTATAGGCTAGCAGTGAAGGAAAACCACACTTCATTAACATTTGGTACATGTTTTTCATTTTTGCCAGCCTAGTGGATATGAAAATTTATCTCATGTTATTATTTTGCACCTCTCAATTTCAATGAGTATTTTTATCATATGTTTTTACAACATTGTGCTATGAAATGACAGTTCATATCATTTTTCCAAACTCCTATTGACTCTGTTACTTTTAATTACTTTATAGCAATTATTTTATATTAAAATCACAAATCTTGTGTGAGTTGGGAATTGTGAGTATACCTCTGCGGCATTCACACCTACTATTTTCAGTATAGTGTTGCGTATGTCAATCTTCTGCTTTATGGTCTGTGGTGTTATTTCATGTCTTGTTTAGAAACTAGCCTCTAACTACAATAAGCAGTGTAAGTCTATAATCAATCTGAAATTCAATTTTTGTAAAGTGTCAGGAAGAGATCAAATTTCTTTTTGTAAGCATATGGTAAGCAATTTTCCCAGCACCATATCTTTGTATTCTAACTGCTCCCCATTGATCTGAAATGCCACCTAGTTCATTAATTAGGCTTTCAGTGAATTTTGGACATTTTCTTAGATCTCTACTCTATTCATTTACTTAATTTTCTATCCCTGCACAATAGCACATTAGCGTAAATACCACAGTTTCATAATTAGTGTAAGCAATTATGGCAAATTCCCCTTTCTTGTTCCTTCCAAAATATCTTGGCTATTTTTGACTGTTGGATCTTCAAATGAGTTGTAGAATCAACTTGTAAAATTTTTTGAAAATCTTATCTATGAGTTTGGAATTCCATTGACTCTATAGATAAATTTGGAGAATATTAACATTTTTATGATATTACCTTTTCCTTTATAAATATACTATGTCACTTCACCTAATTAGATCTTTTAAAAATATCTTTCAAATTTTCTTCATAAGATCGTGAATATATTTTATATTTATTTGAGGTATTATAAGTTTTTTGTTGTATTTGTAAATGATGTCTTGGTTTTGATTTGTTTGTTTAATTTGCTGGCACTGAAAAACTAAAAACTAAATGTATGAACTTGGTGCCTAAAATTGCAATGTTAAATAGAAAAAGGTGTATCAAATATGTTTCTTGTTACTGACTAAAGTAATACTTTATAGTATTTTAATGCATTGAGTTAGTGTCTGTTATAATTTTTTTTTGTAGTTATCCTTTCCAGGTTAAGCAAGTTGCATTTTATTTCTAGTCTGCTAGATATTTAAAACATTTTGTTTGTGAATACTTTATATTAGAAATTTACATCTATGTTCAATATTGAGATTGGCTCATGACATTCTTTTCTTTTACCTAGACTGCCAGGCTCTGTTAGCAAGTTTTCACTAGCCTGACAGAATCAGTTGTGGAGTTTCTTCTTTTTTCTTGAAAAAAAAAAGTTATGTTAGATTGGACATACCTGTTCTTTGAATGTTTGGTAAAGGTCAGATAAAATTTCCAGGGTTCGATTTTCTTTTTTTGATGATACATGTAGTGTTCACATTTCTAAAATTCATTACAATAACCTCATGCAGGTCATTCCTATGTAAAATTTGGATATAAGTATAGTTTATTATCATATCCCTTTCTATTCTCGAGTTAGCTTAACCTTCAGCTTTGATATCATTCCCTGCTCTGAAGCCTGTAGTTACAGTCAGTATCCTCTGCTGTCTTTCCACCTCCTGTGACGTTCAATCCATGCCTGCCTTTCTTACAAGTGCACCCAGGCTTCAGATATTTTCTGGCTCAATTAAAAGTGATTTGCTCTATACAAGCTCTATATAAGCAAATGTTTATGATTGTTTGGGGGACATCTATTTTGGTAGACATTCTGAAAGATAACGTAAGAGAGGCTACGGTAAGAGAAAAAGTAGATTCTATCCATTATATTATAAAGGTCTGGCTTCATTTTATAAATAATATAATACATTTATTAATAATTTAATTGATAAGTTGCTGGCAATGGCTTATAGTGTTATCACTTCCAGAGAACATATTTAAATTTTAACTGTCATCTTTAAGACTCTAGGGCTGGCATTTAGGCATTGAATTAAGTCAGTTAGAAAGTATTTGCAACTGAAAAGTCCTTTTAGTCCTCAAATGGCAACGTGTAGCAAGTTGTTTGTTTGATCTACATGTCAGGAAATTCCTAAATAGTCAGCAAGTTTGCTAGTAAAATCTACAACTTGAGTTTCCAATTTAAAACAGAGTGAGTGTTTTAAAGGTGAACGGCATATAAAATATTAAAGTGTTACTTTGCTTCATGGTTTAGGGTTTTAGAACCTATTTTCTCCACGGTGAATAAAACTGGTCAATAAAGGAATTGTGAATGTCATTTGGGGAAGCCTGTTATTGCTCATTTTGGCTTAAATTTCAATGATGTAAGTGTAAAACATAGGCATAGATTTGTTATCTACTGCACAAAGTATGATTCCCTTACAAAAACATGCTTCATTTGCATGATTCTGATTTTAGTCATGATTGTGTTTCCTATTTGATGATGAAGGATTTTAAATTAACCAGGAAAGAGGGAGAATGTAGTGATGAAGAGTGCAAATTACGCGTCACACTGTTGGGGTTAGAATTCTGGCTCCACCTTACTGTGCAGCGAGTTATCATGCTTCATTCTGCCTCCATTTCCTGATCTGCAAATCTGGAATTACTTACACTGCTGACCTCACTGATACCAATGTATGAACATTAACCCTGAGAACATTTTAAAAATATTGACCTACCATGTTAAAGTATTTTCTGCTCTTATTATTATTATTGCCACTGCTATTACTACTTTCATTGATACCACAGGAATTATGTATAAATTTGAACATATTTAAAGGATTGCAAGGTAATGAGATGTCTAGTAGGCGAAAATTATAGGAGGATAAAATGTGTAAAACCAGTTTCATGCATACATTTATATTCTCCTTTGTTTCTCTTAGTAGTTAAGAGCTCGTGGCTTCAAGTCAGTCTATCTGTGTTCCAATCCTTGCTATTTCACTTCCTAGAAATATATTCTAACACGACTGTTGAAGTTCACTCTGCCTGCGTTTCCTCATCTGTTAAATGACGATAGTAATAGCACCAATCTCATTGGTTGCTGATGGGATCTAATAAACTAAGGCATATAAAATACTTAGGACAGTATCTAGCACACAGCAAGTGCTCGACACCCCAAAATCAATTTCTAATGTGTATTTGCATTTATGCAATATTTGACAGCAACCCCCTATGCATTATAAAAGCTCTAAAAAAGAAAGGTAAAATTGTTAGACAGGAAATACGGCCATGTATAGGCGTTTCCAATGTAATATTTTATTTTACATTGGCTAATGATATGTTAGAATTCTGCAAACAGGCTAAAAGAAAATCTGCATCACCAATCTTAGTGGCTTAACGTAATATACTTTATTGCTAATCACTTCACAGTCCAATGATATTGAAAGTTATGAAGGGGTCTTCTTCATAAAATTATTAAGAGATATAATTTCTTTACTCTTGGATTATTGCTATCCTTTACATTCCTATCCAGGGTTACATCAGAAGAGAAAGGATGGGGCAGGATTCCGGGTGGGATAAATCGATAAACCAGGCCTGGAGGCGGCTTCCATCACTTTTTGTTGCATTACATTGGCTGGAACTAGACACAGCTACACCAGGAAGTGTGTCCTTTCTCTGTCCTCAGGAGGAAAATGAAATGAATGCCACATGTTCATCACATTTCCCCTGTTGTAAGTACTGAAATTTTATTTCAAACTTTATATCAATTTTTCTTCAATTCATTCTTATCGTCCAATATTGCTGAAGCATATGAGGGCAACTACATATATAAAAATAATATAAAATCTGGATGAATAGGAACTGATAATGAGTAGGTTAATACAAATGATGAATCCCTAAGTTATGTTGAGTAAGCTGTTTATTATCATAGCTGAGAGTTAGTAGTATAAACCAGTAATAAGAATTTCTGAAGCATGGTTCCTGGAACTAACATTATACATCAGAATGCTGCGAACAAGCTAACAGAAAATCTGCTAGCAGCCATCATCTATTTTATATATTTTTAAGAGTTCTGGCAAGTGATCACTCCATAAAGTAATCATTTCAAAAAATGTATTGCCAAATACACCATTTTTTTCTCTTTTAAGTATGCCATATGCAAAATAAAAGGATTGAAAAATTCATGGCTGAGTTTTTATAATGCTGATCTTCCCAGAAATGAACAGTACCTGCCATAGAAGGCTAAGTGTCATAATTATTTTTCTTTGCAGTAATTCTGTCAAGTTACAATATTTGTCCAGAAGCACAGAGATGAGCCATATTGTAACTGCCTTCTCCTGTCAAACATTGTGTGTGTGTGTGTGTGTGTGTGTGTATGTGTGAGGAGACTAGCCCTGAGCTAACATCTGTTGCCAATCCTCCTCTTTTTGCTGAGGAAGACTGGCCCTGGGCTAACATCCGTGCCCATCTTCCTCTGCTTTATATGGGACGCTGCCACAGCATGGCTGACGAGTGGTGCGTCTGTCTGCGCCCAGGATCTGAACCTGTGAGCCCCAAGTCACTGAAGTGGAGCACGCGAACTTAACTGCTATGCCACTGGCAGGCCCCCTATTGTCAAATATTTGAAAAATAAATTTATCTGACCAAACATTCTCTCCTTTACTTTCTGATGATAATTTTAATAGCTTTATTGAGATATAATTTACACATCATAACATTCACACATAGTTATTTTTAATTCAATAAATTTACAGAGTTGCACAGTCACCATGGTCTACTTTTAAAACATTTCCATCACCCCAAACAATTCCATTGAGACTATTTGAGGCCAATCTCCACTCCCACCCTCAGCCCCAAGTAACCACAGATTTGATTTCTGACTAAATTTTTTCTGTTCTGAACATTTCATACAAGTGAAATCATACAATTTGTAATATTTTGTCTCTTGCTTCTTTCTTGAGGATTTTGAGATCCATGTTCTATATAAATAGTTTACTTCTTTTTCATTTCTGCATAGTATTTCATTGTGTGGGTATATCACACTTGTTTATCTGTTCATCTGTTTGGCTGTTTCTACCTTTTGCCTGTTATGCACATTACTATGGGCATTGGAATACTAGGCTTTGAGTGGATATATGTTTATATTTCTCTCAGATTTGTAAGAGCAAAATTGCTGGGTCATATGATAAGCTTATGTTTAGCTTTTTAAGAAACTGTCAAGCTTTTCCAAAGAAGTTACATTATTTTTATTCTTACAAGCAACATAGGAGGGTTCCAGTTTCTTGAAATACTCATAATGCTTGGTATGGTCTTTTGTATTATAGTAATTCTGGTCCATGTGTAATGAACTAGTGTGATTTTAATTTGCATTTTCCTAATGACTAACAATGTTGAGAACATTTTCTAATTCTTAGTAGTAATTTGTATATCTTCTTTGATAAAATGTTAATTCAAGTATTTTGCCCATTTTTGAATTGTTTTCTTATTTTTGTTGAATTGTAATGTTTATATATTCTGAATGCAAGTTATCCATCAGATTTATGATTTGAATTTTTTTTCCTATTTTTGGCTTATTTTTTATTATGTCTGAAGGCAATTTTAATACATGCATGTTTGTAGCTCTCTGAACAACATAAATATGTCATCTTGTCATGAAAGAGTTGGATGTATATTTTGTTAGATGTTTTCCTCTGTGCATATGTACAAAGATGAATTTCATGATCTGGATACATACATATATCCTTACTTCTCTTATATGTAGCTAAGTTTGACATATAAGAAATCTAGGTTTCTTATGTCTCTCAAAGGTCTAAACTTCCCAAGATTTTATTAAATACAGATTTGATGGTGGCAATGAGACAAGATGTTAAAATCTTATGGCCAGGCCCGTGTCAGAGATCTTGTTTCTAATGAATTATTTCAATTTATGATCCTTGTGCCAGTCCACATATACGGTTTATATTTTCCGGCACATCTAACCAGAAATAAATCTCAGTCTTTTTACAATTTCCACAAAACAAATAGATAAAAACATTGTATATGACACTCATTAGTTTTAAACTTATTAATTGTTTTTTGCCATCACATCAGTGACATTAAATTCAAATTTAACATTGGTAATCTCTGTTCTTTAAAATCTGTAGTAAAGTATTCATCTGCTTGGGAATTTTCCCAGGGAAGCTGCACCCCATCCTCCTCCAGTGACCCTGATGTTTTTTCTATCTCTATCTTCTCCAAAGCATACATATTTTTTTCACCTTTTAATATGTAGAACAGCTTACCTATCTTTTATTTTTTTGATTTATATAAAATCACCTGTTTGCTAAGGGTCTTACTGTCTACTGTAACAATCTTAACATATTCCTAAACTCTAAACAATAACCTCTCTAAGAAGAAATCTGGAGCCAATTATTACAATAATAAAGTTTAAACTTCCAGTTCGCACCAAGGTGAAGTAATTCCATCATTCCAGGTCCTCCTTATTAGAAAATAAATACCCTGGACATAGCACAACAACCAGCTTAGGAAGACTCTGAAGGGTGGAAAGAAGAAAATGGACTGGCTGGTAAACTTGAGCTTGAGGAACGATGTGGCAGTGAGTTCTCTGTTTCCTTACCGCAGCTCATAGATCTCAGTCAGGCTCTGCATAAACCTCCAATCTGCACCTGCCAGGAGGCACGGACAAAATAAATCCAAGAAAGCACTGATCTCTCTAGCTAAAACTCCATAAAAGGGTGCCCTAAGAGAACAAATCATTTTTTGCAATGTTCACCCTCACTCCAGGCAAACAAAATATAACAATAGCAGAAGAAAATGCACATGCACATATACATCTCTACTACCCGTCCTCAGTCCCCACCCCCACAGTTTCAGGCAGAGATGCTCTGATTCATCTGCCTGGCTGGTGTCAGTAAGGCCAAGGGGACAGCTATATTTCACTCAGTTCCCACCCACCCACCCTCCCCGCCTGGAGGAGGTAATACTACACATTGCACATTGGGTATTGTGGGTGTTGAGAAAATCGCACAAACTTACTGCCAGGACTCACCTTAAATTCCACACTATAAACTTCAAATGGGCACTTTAGCTTGCATAGGAATCCAATCGTGTGTCCCTAATCCATTCACTTGCTATCTCTACCAGACAGCAACTTCTCAGTTTCTCTCTCCTCAAACCACCAATATCTCTTCAGATTCATATTCTCAGCTGAAGACTGTTTCCAAAGTCACTGAGAAAATAGGAACAGCCATGAGAATTTCCACATATTCCCAATGCCATGTGTCCCTACCAACATACCTGAATGTGTGCACATACACTCTGTCTTCTCCCCTCACATGAATTGTCCCTGATTCTACATAAAGCCAACCCCTCTACTTGTGTGTTAGATGCTACTTCATCCCATTTACTATAGAGTACCGCACGAAGAATGATGTGCTGTGTGTCTGCGTGGTCATTACCTGACCCACCTACAAGGTAATCTGTGAGCAAACAAGTAAATATTCTGTTAGTTAGGTCATGGATATTCCAGAGTTTATATTTTATAGAACAGTAGCATAACCAGTCTTGACTAAGTTATTTCCTAAAGTCCCTGCAATTGCCTAACAGATACTCATGAACTAGCCCCTGCCATTTCTTTACTTCACCTCTTGCTACTCCCACTCTTCCTCTTCTTCCTCCTGCTTTGGAAGACTGTTCTGCAATATAATCCTCCTTAATATTCTTCTACCACACCAGGAACCACGTGAGTCAGGGTCTTTGCGTGCTTCTCTGTACCAGGATCACTTTTTCCTCATATTCACAAATTAACTCCCTCTTCAAGTCTTTGCTTAAATATAAATGAGGTCTTTTAGATCACCTTATGCATCAGTGATTCCCATTTCATGATATCCTATCTAACTTTTATTTTTTCCTGTAGCACTTACCACTCACCCTAAGTTACTTGTTAACTTATGTATTTGTTTGTAACCTACATATGTACATTGGAATATAAGTTTGATGGAGGCAAGGGTTTAATTTTTTTCATTAAGATACCCAAAGAATCTATATCAGTGCCTGGCAGTGTGTGGTCCTCTATAAAAATTTATTTATTGAATCAGCACTCTGTTGGAATTCAACCAATCCTGGAAGATCTGATAATATTTAACCAGGTTTTATACTTTTATAAAAGATTACCTGAGTGTCTATGCCCAGGTAAAATACAAATTGTTCCTAAGTCTTTGAGTTTGCTTGATTTTACTATAGACTTGATTGGTGAAGAGGAATTTTAGAAGTGACATCAGTAAGATGGTGGAGTGAGTCCTTCCCTTTGTCTCTCTCCCTTTGAACTACAACTAAATGGACATTCATTGACCAGTGGAGGATACCTACACAGCACAATGGGTTGCCTGAGAGCCCCATGCAGCTGTACATCTGAGGGTGAATGGACTGGCCCCCTGGGAAGTGGTAGACATAGATTAGCACTCCCCTGTACAGCCCTGTGCATGCACATAAATACTCTCCCAGCTGGCATGAACACCCACAGTACCACTGTGGCCCCAAAGGTGGGACCATGCATGGGGTGCCTGCGGGAATGATGGTGGCAGCCATGAGCCCCCACTTGATTGCTTTCCCAGCTGGTGGGAGAGCCCAAAGTGCCACTGCACTCTCAAGGAGTGGTCCAGGCTTGGATCTCAGGAGGAAGCTCTGCCCACCAATCACAGTGGCTGGTGTGATCATAAGAAGAGGCAGCAACAGATCTATGCATCCAGGCAAAAAATTTCCTGGCCCAAGCAAGTGCCAGTATTACCCCCACAACTTCTAGCAGATGGGGTGGGATCAGAAACACTGCTCCTGATTCCCCCCAGTGGTGGTAGGTGGAATCTGTGACCTGATACTACCACAAATTCCCCAGCAAAAGATTAGTTCATTAAACACCATGAGAAACTACAGCAACGACAGAGAGCAGAAGGAGAATGATAATTCTCCAGAAGCCAAGACTGAAGTCACAGAAATTTACACTCTAAATGGCAGAGAACTCAAAATAGCTGTCATAAAGAAACTCAATGAGTTACAAGAAAACTCAGAAAGACGGTTCAATGAGCTCAGGAATAAAATTAATGAGAATAAGGAATTCTTCACCAAAGATATTGAAACTATAAAAAAAAAAGCAGAAATTCTGGATATGAAGAACAAAATTAATGAAATAGAAAATAATTTAGAATCATTAAAAAATAGAGCTGATGTTATGGAGGAAAGAATTAGTGATTTAGAGGATAGAAATATAGAAACACTACAGGTGGAGGAGGAGAGAGAACTAAGATTTTTTTTTTCTAATGAAGGAATTCTTCATGAAATATCTGACTCAAATAGGAAAATAACACAAGGATTATAGCTATTGCAGAGGGAGAAGGGAGGGAGAAAGGAGCAGAGGGCTTGTTCTAAGAAATAGTAGCTGAGAATTTCCCAAACCTGGGGAAGGAATTGGACTTATAAATACATGAAGTCAATAGAACTCCTAATTACACCAGTGCTAAAGATCTT
The DNA here is from genome assembly GCA_031878705.1 of Tapirus indicus. Lineage (NCBI taxonomy): Eukaryota > Metazoa > Chordata > Mammalia > Perissodactyla > Tapiridae > Tapirus > Tapirus indicus. The sequence goes on from CM062918.1 coordinate 9,163,316, forward strand.
CTCTGAGGCATATAATAGTAAAATGGGCAAAAGTAAATGACAAAGAAAATATATTAAGGCTGCAAGGCAGAAGAAAATGACCTACAAAGGAACCACTACCAGGCTTTCAGTGGATTTCTCAGTAGAAACCTTACAGGCTTGGAGAGAATGCAATGATATATTCAAAATACTGAAAAACAAAAACTTTCAGCTAAGAATACTCTATCCAGCAAAACTATCCTTCAGATATGATGGAGAAATAAAAGCTTTCCAGGTAAACAAAAACTGAGGGAGTTCATTGCCACTAGACCCCCCTACAAGAAATGATCAAGGATTCCCTCACACCTGAAACAAAAAGACAAAGGTCTACAAATCTTTGAGCAACAAGATAAATAGACAGACAAAATCAGAAAACTGTAGCTCTCTTTCAGAACAGGGAAGCAAATACTTAATTATAACACAAAAGATATGGGAAAGAAAGCATCAAAAGTAACTATAAACACTTCAGTTTAGTCACAAACTCATAACACAAAACAGAATAATTTGTGACTACAATAATTCAGAAGAGGAAGAGAAAAGGCATGGAACCTGCTTAAGCTAATGGAGATAAGAGGCTATTAGAAAATAGACTATCTCATCTATGAGATCTTTTATACAAACCTCATGGTAACCACTAAACAAAAAATCAAAACAGAGCCATAATTCAAAAAAAAAAAAAAAAAAGAGAAACCTCCATAGGAAACCACCAAAATGAAATGGCACTCAGAAATACAAAGGAATAGAAACAATAGAAACATAGAACAACTGGAATAAAGAGAAAAAAATGGCAAAATTAAGGCTTCATATATCAATAATCACTCTAAATGTAAATGAATTGAATTCTCCAATCAATAGACAAAGAGTAGCAGGATGGGTAAAAAATAAAGACCCAACAATATGCTGTGTCCAAGAAACACATCTCAGCTCTAAAGAGAGACACAGGCTTAGAGTGAAAGGATGGAAGATGATACTCCAAGCTAATGGAAAACAAAAGGAAGTAGGTATTGCTATACTTACATCAGACAAATCAGACTTCCAGATAAAAAAGACAGTGAGAGACAAAGAGGAGCACTATATAATGATAAAAGGGACTTTCCACCAAGAGGACATAACACTTGTGAATATATATGTACTGAACACAGGAGCACCAAAGTATATAAAGCAACTATTAACAGACCTAAAGACAGAAATTAACAGCAACACAATAATAGTAGGGGAATCTCAACACCTCGCTTACAACAATGGATAGATCATCCAGACAGAAAGTCAATAAGGAAACAGTGGATTTAAATGAAGCACTTGATCAGAGAGACTTAATAGTTATATAGAGAGCATTCCATCCCAAAACAGCAGAACACACATTCTTCTCAAGTGCACATGGAACATTCTCAAAGAGAGACCATATGTTGGGAAACAAGGCAAGCAACAATAAATTTAAGAAGATTGAAACCACATCAAGGCATCTTTTCCAACCACAATGCTATGAAACTAGATATCAACTACAAGAAAAAAACTGGGAAAGTCACAAATAAGTGGAAACTAAACTAAACTAAAATGGTTTTTCATGCTACTGAAAAACCATTGGATCTATGAAAAAGTCAAAGGAGAAATTTAAAAATACCTGGAAACAAATGAAAATGAAGATACAACATACCAACCCTTATAAGAGGCAACAAAAGTGATCCTAAGGGGAATTTCATAGCATTACAGGCCCAGTTTAACAAAGAAAAATCTCAAATAAGTAATATTGGACTACACAGAAAAGAACTAGAAAAAGAAGAATAAATGAAGCCCAAAGTCAGCAAAAGGATGGGAATAATAAATTAGAGAAGAAAAAATGAAATAGACCCCCCCCGCCAAAAAAAAAAAAAAAAACAATAGAAAGAATCAATGATACTAAGAGTTGGTTCTTTGGGAAGATAAACAAAATTGACAGATGTTTAGCCAGACTCACCAAGAAAACGAGAGAGAAGGCTCAAATAAATAAACTTAGAAATGAAAGAAGAGAAATTACAATGGATACTGCAGAAATACAAAGGACTATAAGAGAATACTATGAAAAACTATATACTCACAAATTGGATAACCTAGAAGAAATGGATAAATTCGTAGACTCATACAACCTCCCAAAACTATATAGAATATAGTATCTATATAGAAGAAATAGAGAATGTGAATAAACCAATTGCTGGTAAAGAGATTGAAACTAACAAAAAACCTCCCCAAACCAAAAGTCCAGGACCAGATGGCTTCTCTGGAGAATTCTACCAAACATTCAAATAAGATTTAATACCTATCCTTTTCGAACTATTCCAAAACATTGAAGAAGACAGAACACTTCCTAACTCATTCTATGAGGCCAACATTACCTGGATAACAGAACTAGATAAGGACAACACAAAGAAGGAAAATTACAGGCCAATATCACTGATGAACATAGATGCAAAAATCCTCAACAAAATACTCACAAACCAAACACAGCGATACATTAAAAGCATCATACACCAGGATCAAGTGGGATTTATACCAGGGATGCAGAAATGGTTCAATATTTGCAAATCAACCAATGTGAAACACAACATTAACAAACTGAGGAATAAAATTCACATGATCATCTCAGTAGATGCAGAGAAAGCATTTGACAAGATCCAACATCAATTTATGATAAAAGCTCTCAAAAATATGGGTATAGAAGGAAAGTACCTCAACATAATAAAGGCCATATGTAACAAACCAACAATCAACACCATACTCAATGGTGGAAACCTAAAAGCCATTCCTCTGAGAACAGGAACAAGACAAGGGTACCCACTCTTGCCACACCTATTCAACATAGTACTGGAGGTTTTGACCAGAGAAATTAGGCAAGAAAAAGAAATAAAATGCATCCAAACTGGAAAGGAAGAAGTGCAACTCTCACTGTTTACAGATGACATGATTCTATATATAGAAAACCCTAAAGAATCCATCAGAAAACTTTAAAAAAGAATCAACAACTACAGTGAAAATGCAGGGTACAAAGTCTACTAACAAAAATCATTTGCATTTCTATACTCTAGTAATGAACTAGCAGAAAGAGAACTCAAGAATACCATCTCATTTATAATTTCAACAAAAAGAATAAAATATCTAGGAATAAACTTAACCAAGGAGGTGAAAGACCTATACGCTGAAAACTATAAGGCATTATTTAAAGAAACTGAAGAACAAATAAAGAAATGGAAAGATATTACATACTCATGAAATGGAAGAATAAACATAGTTTAAATGTCCATATTATCTAAAGCAATCAGTTTCAATGCAATCCCAATCAGAATCCCAATGACATTCTTCATGGAAATAGAACAAAGAATCCTAAAATTCTTATGGAACAACAAAAGACCTCGAATAGCCAAAGCAATCCTGATATAAAAGAACAAACCTGGAGGCATCAAGATACCTGACTCCTAAATGTACTATAAAGCTACTGTAATCAAAACAGCATGGTACTGGTACAAAAACAGACACACAGATCAATGGAACAGAACTGAAACCCAAGAAATAGAACCATACATCTATGGACAGTTAATATTTGACAAAGGAGCCAAGAACTCACAATGGATAAAGGAAAGTCTCCTCAATAAGTGATGTTGGGAAAAGTGGACATCCACATACAAAAGAATGAAAGTAGACCACTATCTTGTACCATACACAAAAATTAACTCAAAATGGATAAAAGACTTGAATGTAAGACCTGAAACCATGGAACTCCTAGAAGAAAATATCAGCAGTACACTCTTTGACATTGGTCTTAGCAGCATCTTTTTGAATACCATGTCTACTCAGGCAAGGGAAACAAAAGAAAAAATTAACAAATGGGACTACATCAGACTAAAAAGCTTCTTCAAGGCAAAAGAAACCATGAACAAAACAAAAGGACAATTCACCAATTGGGAGAAAATATTTGCAAATCATATATCCAACAAGGGGTCAATTTCCAAGATAACATAGAACTCATATAACTGAACAACAAAAAAACCCAAACAACCTGATCAAAAAATGGGCAGAGGATCTGAACAGATATTTTTCCAAAGACGATATACAGATGGTCAACAGGCATGTGAAAAGATGTTCAATATTACTAATTATTAGGGAAATGCAAATCAAAACTACACTGAGATATCACCTTACACCAGTCAGAATGGCTATAACTACCAAAACAAAAAATAACAAACGTTAGAGAGGATGTGGAGAAAAGGGAACCCTCACACACTGCTGGTGGTGATGCAAACTGGTGCAGCCACTAGGGAAAAAGTATAGAGATATTTCCAAAAATTAAAAATAGAAATACCATGCAATCCAGCTGTCCCACTACTGGGTATTTATCCAAAGAACTTGAAATAAACAATCTAAAGAGATTTATGCACCCCTATGTTCACTACATTACTCACAATAGCCGAGACATGGAAGCAACCCAAGTGCCCACCACCTGATGAATGGATAAAGAAGATGTGGCATGAATATACAATGGAATACGACTCAACCATAAAAAAAGACAAAACCATCCCATTTGCAACAATATGGATGGACTTGAGGATATTATGTTAAGTGAAAAAGCCAGACAGAAAGGCAAACACCATACGATTTCACTCATATGTGGAAGATGAGCAAACACATGGACAAAGAGAACAGATTAGTGGTTGCCAGAGGGGAAGGGGGTTGGGAGGCAGACAAAAGGGGTATAGGGACACATATGTATGGTGACGGATAAAAATTAGACTATTGGTATTGAGCACAAGGCAATCTATGCAGAAACTGATAAATAACAAGGTACACATGAAATTTCACAACGTTATAAACCATTATGACCTCAATAAAATAATTAGAAAAAAAAGAAGGAATTTTAATCACAGAAATGGAAACTAATGTCGTAATTAATACTAGACTTCCCTTGGCTTAACCGTCTTTTTCAGCAGAACCTTTTCATCAATGAAACATTATATATCAACATACATGTCCATCTCATGCCGTGTCTCATGCCGTGCTGAGGGCTCCCATCCTATTCTCAATTTTTTAGGTGAAAATAATTTTCATTCTCTCACTGTGAGCAATTTAGCTAACTCCTTGGTTATTTTGTCATGCTTCCCAGAGAAACACGTTTGAGATTTCTCACCTTCTATCTCAAATATTAATCAACTTCCCTCTGAAAAACCACTGCGCCGTCCTAAGAAATTCCTGTCCCCAGGCGTTAGGATAATACACATTTACCCTTTCTCAGTCTTATTCCTCTGTTTATCAGGCTATATGAATACATGTGTGTCATTTTATTTGTCTATCTGTCTGCTTTTTTAATTTGTCTGTCTTATTTATCTATCTATCTCTACATCTCTCTGTGTGTCTATTGTCTATGAATCTCTGTGTCTGTCTGTCTGTCCATAAGTCTATATGCCTATCTTTGTATCTGTCTGACTTCCTACTATCGATCTCTATCCATCTATCCATCTATACACCTACCTCTTAATTTATGTACATATATAAAAGTATATATTTTGTGTGTCTATGTGTATAACTGTCTGCCTTTTGTGTCTATCATCTATTTGTCTATCTATCTACCCATCATGTCTATTTCTCCATTATCTGTGTGTATATTTGTCTTCATATCTATTTATCTGGTTATCTGGCTCTCTACCTACCTATCTTTCTATATGATTATCTAGCTATCTATCAGTGGAATCACTGAGCCAAAAGGTCTGTAAATATATCATGTTCAAAACCAGTTACATAATATTGATTTGTATGAATTTAACAAAATGTACTTTTCTCTTTGTTCGTAAGCATTTGTTTTTTAATATCTGAAATAATGTGACATTGGACATCTTAGAATCGCACTCTGATGAATCATTCTTATGAAAGTGTATAAATTCACAAAGATAATTTGAATGCAGTGGAATGTGCTTGCTGTTAAAAAATACAAGTGATTCAAATTGTAAAGCATAAATCATCTCTTTCAGTAATCCCACCCCCGAGAAATAACCTATTCAAAGTTTTTCCACATTTTTGATTTTTTGACATAAGACATTATTTTCAGAAAAGTTTCATTGAAGATTAAGTGCTACTAAGTTACTTGAGAGAAGCAATATTTTATATCCTTGAGCATTATTAATGGGTATACATGGATTAATTATTCACTAAAATTCAATAATGGTGACAAGAAAAATTCAATTTTTGTGTGGAGGAAAATAGGTGAAGGTCAAGCAAAATGCTGAAGTAAACGTAATTTTATATTATTTGCAACATGTTAATGCCAAACATTTCCAGTATTTCTAGTTTATTCAAAGCTAAACTTTAAACATTGCCATATGTCATTGGAAAACCCACAGAAAATGTAATGTTAAGTGTCTCACATTTTTATAGCTAAAATGAAGAATTATGAGTTTGATGCCAATTCAATTAGGCAAATCAGTAACGTATCAAATGACCCCAAGTAGAAGAAGTTGATTGAAAAATGAACGCCAACTTCTAGGAAGAGTATTAGTTATGTGTAAATGTCTCTTCTCTGCCCTAACCTATTCCACATTTTTTAAAAATGACCTGAATAAGGACATATTTGATATGTTCTTAAAAGGTGTTAATGATTAGAATTGATGACTAAATTAAGATAAAATTTAGATCTGCATAATGGGATAAATTCACAAGATTTAATTTAATAGCAATGCATGTAAATACTTGAACATTAATTCTCAAATATAACTGCAAGATTTTCAAAGAAGATTAATTGAAAAAGACCACCTTTGAAAATGATATATTCAATAATTTTTAAATTCATTCTATAATTACTTATTGTGTACTTATGTACTACACGTTTATAGAACAATAACCTACTATGGTTACTAGAATGGGAATTGTGGATTAATTCATAGTCGAATTACCCATAATTAATGGTATATAGGTGAGATCGGCTACTCTAAGTAGATTTTCAAAATTCTCCAAGATATTGAGATACAATCTCAAGTGTTATGTAAATTCAGGACATCAAAAAATAAAGGTGCCCTTCTTAAATTTAAGGGCATTACAAGGGGATTAACTAAGGGAGTCCAGGGATCTGAATTCTGCTGTCTGAGGGATCATTAAAAGAATTAAGAGAGTTTAATCTGGAGAAAGACAGATCTGGACTGTAGAGAAAACTCTCTGTAAAATTTTAGTTTTCAATATCAGTAAGAAAAGATGGATAGACTTGTTCTCAAGAAGATAATAGTCAACTCAAAGATTTTGATAAATGATGAAAATATTGATTTCATATAAAGAACTGACTGAATCATGTTTTCCTTAAAAACTAAACTGGCTTCCATTTGAAAAATATAAGAAGAAACATTTTGTTTTGTTTTGTCTACTACTAATGAATTGTAATCTAAATTGTCCTGTTTGAAAGTTAGGGGTTAAAATGTCAGATTCTATTTTGTTCAAGACTCTAATTAGAACATAACATGTATGTTAAACACTGATGAGAGTTGATTTTAACACAGTGTGAGTTAAGGCCAGCATTGGTCTTCTTTTTCCAGAAGTATGTGCCTGATTAGATTATCTTAAGAGATTCTTCTCCTGAGGGCAACAAAACTGTTGGATTAATATACATTTGAAAATTTTTAATTTTATAAGTTCTGTTGGTTAGGCATATCCCGGAAGTTTTTGATAACCCACCAATGGGTTTTTCTTTGCTAATATCTAAAGCAATCTCTATCAAAATACCTGTCGTGCTGAATTGCATCTCTGCTTACTGGTCCCTCTAGACAGAGCTGACTCAAGGCAGAGACCATAATTCATGATTAATTTCAGTGTTTACAACGGTAGCATATTGTAAACGCTTTTGGAATGAGAAATATACTTCTGTTCTCTTGTTATTTTTATAGCATCCTACATTAAACATGCAAATTCTTTTAATATTTTTTAATATATGTGTAAAGTTATTTTGAAGTGCAAGTTACTTTTTGGAGCTCTTTCAATCTATGGCATTGCTACACTTATTTTTAAAATTAATGCTGTGGATGATGAACATAGCATCAAGATGATTTCTCTTAACAATAACTCTGTAAATTTTACCAGACATCCAATTTGACATTATTCTATGGGATATTTTGACGCCACGTCCAATGGGTTTTCCATTACACTTGCTTACTCTTAGCTGTTATAATACAAGGATAATCCTGATGTTATCAGAGCTAAAGGTCAATTTAGTAGGTAAATCAGGAGGGTCATTTATCGATTTTGGATGAAAAAATGTTGATAATGTGAAATAGAGGATCATTGATGATATATCGCATTCCATCATAAATAAGTGAAAACCTAAAAACTACTCCCATTATTCTCAGTCAAAAAGCAAATATTTGATATCAGATATTACTTGAAAGATTATGTAATTACCTTTAAAAAATGGTTTGATTACAATCTATTATTAACAGTGCCAGTAGAAAGGCTAGCTATTTAAGAAAGACAGGATTTTTGGAGAAAAATAGAAATTTAGGAAAGTGAGGGTCTGCAATAATTAATTAATACTTAAATATAGTTAGTGATTAAAGCTATTTCCAGTAAGGTAAAATAGGGAATGTGAAACATTTACATTCAAAAGCAAGTTTATTTACCAAGTGAATCAGTGGTTGTTCACAATTCATGGGCTATATTTTGTCTTTAAGTGTTACAAGAATTCAATAATAAAGATATAATTTTAATTGAAAATAAATTTAAAAATATCTTTATGCATATAAGAACCAGAAAAATCAGATTATAAGTTTTGTCAAAATTAAGTTCATATGTATATGAACTTCTCATATATATATTAGAATGAAATCACACTATAAACTACAATTAATAATATTTATCATAGATATTGTCTCAGTTCTCTTTGAAACAATATAAAACACATTATGTGGCAGAAATAGTTGACTTTGATTTATGGTTTTAAGAATTAAAATTATTGCTATTTTCCCAGAAATATTAAGTTGAGACAAATGGTTTTCTTGAGACATGACCAAGAATAATTCTAATACATTTAACCCATTTGCATATGAATAATGAAATTAATATAATTTATGATATATGAATTTTAAATTTCCCTTCAAATTAATAAAAGTATAAAAAATGACAATATAAAATTGATTCAAGGAAAATAAAATGAATGTGTGCATTTCTGACGGTAGTTTCACCCTCAAGGAATTTTCACTTACTCACTTCTCATTTACTCACTTCTCACTTATATCCCATTCCAGTAGTTCATGTATGAAATATCTACAAACCTTATTGTCACCCATTACAAAAAATAATCACAGTCATATTATTAAGATGGTATATTATAGTGCATACCCCAGTGTGGTAGTGTGTACCATCAATCTCATCATTAAAGTACATTTTATTGTAAACAGAAATTTAAATAGTCCTGAGTAAAGCAGGAAACAAACAGGTAAAGCATAAAACAAAGCAGTACTTGCTATAGGCCAGGTAGTTGTGGAAAGTTTTGGTCCAATTTTGTGAAAATCTATCTTTTAAAGATTTATGATGTTTGGAAATTCTTGAATAATTTTGAAAAAAATAAATTTTATTGCTGAATAATGATTGAAACTAAAACATACTCAACCTAAAAATATCAAAGAAATAGTACTGTAAACGTTTGAGACTAAACAGATAAAAATTTAAAGGAATACAAATGTAAATGAAGGAATGACGTGAGGACATGATAAAATTAGTTTCATTTCTTTATTTTAAAAATATCAAAGTTTCATTTAAAATACAAAGAACAATGTCTACTTAGGATATTTCTTGCAGAAAAAGAAGTAAAGAACTGAGATAGTAAAGTCTTTCGTCTTGACTGTAGCGTTCACCCAAAGAAAATAAAAATAATGAGAAGTGGGGCCGGCCGGTAGTGTAGGGGTTAGGTTCACACATTCTGCTTGGGCGACCTGGGGTTCCCAATTCAGATCCTGGGTGCTGATCTATTCACTGCACATCAAGTCATGCTGAGGCAGCATCCCACGTAGATGAACTAGAACGACCTACAACTAGGATATACAACTATGTACTGGGGGCTTTGGGGAGAAAAAAGAAAGAAAAGGGGGGAAGATTGACAACAGATGTTAGCTCAGGGCCAATCTTCCTAAAAATAATATTAATAATAATAATAGTAGTAATAAGGTGTGTGTTGTGTGTGTGTTTGTGTACATGTGTGTGTATAACAATTCCATTTCTTTCATCGTACGGTATACATATGTCTTAAGAATCAGGAGTGTCTTTTGCAAAATATTCCAGAGATCTCCTGCAGGTCATTGTCAAAAGTCAGTCTTCACAGTAATTAGAGGACATCTGACATGGTTACACAGGGCAGGCAATTTGTCATCCACAGCAATATGTCACAGATGGTCTTCAGGCATTGGGTCCACTTCCACACTGGTCTCTACTGCTGGCTACATCAGAAGACAGCCTTCCCTTGATGGTTCCATGAATGTGGTTCTTCCCAGGTCTGATGTCCTCATACGATGCTCCATAAATACTCCAATAAATACAGATAAAGACACGATCCTCCTCCTTTCCATTCTATGGAATAGAGTACTATAAACTCTATGTTATCCTCACCTTATCTTTTATTCTCAAGTAATTTATTTTCCAGAACAGTAACAAAAACAAAACAAAAATAACAGAATTTGTTTTTAATGTGAGCCTCAAGAGTTTTTTACAGTCATAAAGCTGAACATTAAACTGACATTTTTCTTAGCATTTTTGCTCTAACAATCACATTTCTCCTACAAACAAAGTAGATGTCTCAGAATAGTTATATGGTCACGTATAAGAAAATGACCAAAAGTAAAGCAAAACAATAAATATTTCAAGGTACTATACTACAACCTATTTGGAGTTTCAGAGGTGCATACTAAGAGGATGAAACAAGGAAAGAAGTCATAATTTATTGTGCAAATTAACTACTGACTACATCTGATTTTCTGGGTTGCTTTGATATTCACATGTGTTGATCAGAGAATAATATAATAGCAATCATACAAGTCAGCACTGTATTCTTATGCATTGACAGATCCACTGAGGCTATATCAGAGATGGGGAAGCCGCTAGCATCTAACAGAATAGTGGACGATATCTAAGGTCCTCCACCCACCATAAAAATCAACAACCTGTTAAGAGGAAATAATTCATTTCAATTCTTAAAATTGAGCCTAAACAGAAAAATATATGGTGTATAAGATTAATTTTGATGGGACTATAGTGAACTCTAAAATACATATAAAACAAATGCAGAAGTTATACTAAAGAGTTTTTTAAAGAATTTAATCCTGGAGTTTGGAGAGAAAATGCTACAGAAGCACAGGGATTTATTGCAAAATACGGTTTCTTGTTTAAAGGCACAACAGGCAACATTGTGAAAGTAAAATGGGCAAGATTTAGCTATTGACTCAAGATGGAAAATAGAGGAATGAAGGAATCAAAGACAATTTGATGTCTGGAGCAAACACCTTCCAAGCAGCATCTGTTTCAGAGTTATCTGAATCCCATCCATTTTCCTAGTTTAACAGAACAGAATAATTTTTTGAATTATCTTGTATTTTCACTATGATTTAAATACCCTTCAGTATAGTGTGGTCACTTAGGTTTAGATTAACTATAAATAAAATGGTATATACCTAAAATAGGATTAGAACTGCCATGTTTGATTTTATATTGCTTTTCACCTTCACTGAAGGCACAACTGAGAAATATGGTAAAGTGTAAAATAGAAAATGTTATAAAATATTGATTTTCTTAAAATGAAGTTAATTCAGATGTACCAAAAATTCATATGTTGCTTTGTCTGACACTTTTAAAAATGCTAATTTTTAATTTAATTTAATACTCTCAACCCTAATGAGTATATAAGTTGATTTCCAAATATATTTAACAGTTAAGTCAGTTAGCCATCTATGGGAGTGTGCTGGAACACTGATGTATCTGTGCTCCCATGTTCCTTGCAGCATTATTCACAACAAACAAGATATGGAAACAACCCAAGTGTCCATCGACAGATGAATGGCTAAAGAAAATGAGATAGATACATATAATGGAATATTATTCAGCCTTAAAAAAGAAAGATATTTTGCCATTTGCAGCAACATGAATGAACCTGGAAGACGTTATGGTAAATGAAATAAGCCAGTCACAGAAGGACAAATGTTGCATGATTCCCCTTATATGAGGTATCTAAAGTAGTCAAACTCATAGAAGTAGAGAACACAGTAGTGGCTGCAGAGGCTAGAGGATGGGAGAAATGGAGAGTCGTTGTTCAATGTTTCAGTTATGTGAGATGAACAAGTTCTAGAGATCTGTACAACACAGTGCCATAGTGTACAACAACACAGCTGACAACATGGCATTGTGCATTTCAAAATTGGTTACGAGGGCAGAGCCCATGTTAAGTGTTCTTACCACACACATGCACAAGAGACACAGGGAGACTTTGGGCAGTGTTGGATATGTCTGTTACCTTGATGATGGTGATGGTATCATAGGTGTTTGCATGTGTCCAAACTCATCAAACTGTATACGCAGTTCTTTGTTCATCAATTCGACCACGATAAAGCTGTCTTAAAATGTTCAGTTAACTACCAAGTTGCTGAATTATGCATAAGGTTTGGCTTTTAAAATCTGTTACCTTCCTCATGAAAAGATTTAGTAAGTTCTACAGAGTTTAAACTTTTTAACCAGATCTGCTAAATCTCCCATATGCATTTATAAGATGTTATTATATTAAAAGCAATGCTTAATAAAATATCAGCTCAGCCACATCAGAAAAGCTGATGTTTTTTCTTTCATCTTTGGTATGATTTACTGATTAGAGCCTAATTATAATTGATTTCTATAATCTTTTAGCTGAATCACCGTATAACGTTACTTCTCCATTTTATATCTGTTGCATGAGTGAGGAACTAGAACTTGAACTGGTACAAGAGACTGTAGCTTGTGACTCCTGGACTAGACTTGGTTCTGTTAAGCCAGTTGTTTCTCATTAGCAGAGGACGTAACAGTAAAGTTTAAAAGAGATTTCAAATTATAGACATCATAAATGAGATGTTACTATAAGTATTATGTAAAATCTATAATAAGTAGATTATTTGTGGCATGTAAATATTTAAAAATTCCAATATTTCAGTTTTTAGAGTAATGTATTAGGATCAGATGGGATAGTATTTACCTGTGAGATGTACAATACTCAAAAAAAACATGACTTAAGCAAATAGACCTGGGGAAAATGCTCAAAGAATAAAAATATCTGTGTTCCTTCTGAATCTTTCTCAGACTGTGGCATTTTTCCTCATGGCTTCAAGATGACTATTTCAATTCCAGTCATCACAACTAAGTCTCAAGTTGGAAAAAGAGACAAAGGGAGGAAGACAAAGAGCTAAAAGCAATAGGTCTTCTCTCACAGGATAGAGATAGACGAGAGAGAGAGATAAATACATATTTGCATACATATAACACATACATATTGATATGTATACATATACATCACCAGAGACATCTGCAAATATTTAATTGGCCAGAACTGTGCCATATGTTGCACCGATAGTAGCTAGGAATAAAAGAAAGCAATTTTATTTGGGAATAAAATTTGGTTTCTGTTAGTGAGGGAAAAGGAGGCAGTTAATATGGGTAGGAAATGTGCAATAACTATCAAATGTTACAGAATGTGAATATGCATTTTTCATATATGTAATACTATAAATAGTGGGTAGCCTGAAAAATAGTAATATTAACTCAATATTTACTTTCTCTTGCAATAGAATATAATTGGCCTTATTATATTTAAGAGTTATCATGGCATCTAATTATACCTTAAAATATTCTAGGGAAATGGCTGTTATGTCTCAGGAAGAAAACACAAAATGTCTCTCTTACTCCAACCTCTACAAAGCCTGAGCAAGTGTCAGCGACTATGGAGCAAACTAGGAGAATGGACGAGACTCAGATAACTCTGAAACAGATGCTGCTGGGAAGATGTTTGCTCCAGACATCAAATTGTCTTTGATTCCTTCATTCCTCTATCTTCCATCTTGAGTCAATAGCTAAATCTTGCCCATTTTACTTTCACAATGTTGCCTGAATTCATGTCTTCTCTCTCTTCCTATTACCGATGTCCTAGTTTCTTTCTGTCTCCAACTGGACAAGTATTTTATAAACTGATGGTCTCAAGTATGTCAATGGATGTGCCATAATAAAACTCTCAGGACTCAATTACATAGTTCTCTTTACTTCAGAATTTCTTAGAGTTTTTCACCTTACTAACAATCCTCGAGACTCTGAGAGAGGTATATAGTGCTTCTCAAATATATGTCGTCATATATCACAGAACACAAAACATCCCTCTAAAGCATCTTAATAAAACAAAAACAAACATGCAAACAAAAAACACTGAACTAAACAATAGGACTAACTTTCAAACATTATCATTTTCTCTTCTCTTTTCTACCCATCATATACACTGATAATCAAATTATTTTTCTATGTCATATATTTGATCATGTTACATATTCTTCTAAAATTTTCAGTGGCCTGTTTTATGTTCAGAATAAGGCTTTCCATATAATGCGATGTGGCTTCAGTCTGTATTTCCAACCGCGTCTCTGACCCGTGCTCGTCTTCCTGTAACCAATTACTCAACAGACCAAGCCGCCCAGTGACCCGGGACATGCCATGCTCCTTCACACTTCTGTGCCTTTGTCAGTCTCTCTGCCGAAAATTTATGTTTTTGACCCACTAATCTCTGTATGTCAAAAACATTTAAGACAAAATAAAAAATATTTTTCTTTAATCCTCAAATTCCCAAATCATCTGTTTTCTTTGTGCTAACACAGCATATTGTTTATACCATAAATGTAAATGATCCTATTTCAACCTGACCGTGGTTACATATGCACGTGCTATCTTTCCTAAATTACAAAATCTCAGGTGTAGGATCCATGTTTTACTCAATTGTGTGTTCTTATTCTCCACAGAACATGATGTAGCACCTAATAGAAATAGGGATTTTGAAATTATTTATTGGCTTTAATTCAGAGTCACTAATGTGACCCCTCCTGCCTTCATTCACTCCACAGTTAGAAGGAACTTTAAGGCATTAACAATGCATTTTCCATCCTTCCCCTGCTAAAAGCAGAACAGCTCCTTGACTGTCAGTAGGGAGAATGAAACAGATTTCACCCCCTTGAAATCTGGGCTCAAGAGGACTCCTGTTTATTCAGTGTCCATGTTATGTTTAATATTCATAATAACCTTATATTCTAAAAAATAATTTCAGATATGCTATTTAATTTGATCAAATAAATTACTCCAAGAATTAAGTATTTTTATAATTTTTTAAAAATGAGCTACTGAAAAGTTGAGTAAAGTGACTCAACCGAGGGTATAAATTAGAAAAGAGATTAAGCAAAATTAAAATCTAATTGTTTTGATTCCAAATTAAAAGCTCTCTCCTTCCAACTCAGCTTCACTTATAGCTGCAAGAATTCCTTAAATTTATTATATCTTATTTTACATGTAATTTACCATATTTTAAGAAGTTTTTAAGTAAAAAAGAACTGCTATTCTTATCTTATTGAATTAAAAATACCTTTTTAATTTCTCTCCAATTCAAGACTCACTGCCAACATCTTTAGAACATGCAGGTTCAAGCACTGGAATGTATTCCTTTATACCGCTACAAATTTGGAGCATTTCAAAATAGCCATGCTTTTCAGTTTCCCTTATAAATTTTATTTCTCACACTTTTTGCTCGAAGCTTGTCTTCTACTACTAGAGATTTAATGCACAAATCAATCATAGAGTACTAATAAAAAATGGATCTCAATAATTTACCTAACCTGATCATTGGTGGCCTAGAGGAATTGAGTGAATTATAATACCAATCTTATAAAATAAACATATCCGAGCTAAGCGTGAATCTTCACTTATTTTAAATATTAAAAATTATTCTGTTAGGAACTATAGATTCAACTGAAAAAAAGGCACATATTCATAGTGGAAAAATTAGCATCTAATGTTGCATATGATAGATCCATATTTTGTGTTATTTCATGCCTTTATTTAACATTTATCTGGAATATGATTATGTGCTCATTAAAAATTAGCTATTAAAATAATGAAAATTTACACTGAAAATAATGACTACTTAACAAATACACTGGGATTTAATATATGGCATATTTAGGAACTTTTCATTGTAAGAATTCATGAGGTGTAAATTTAAATCAGTTTTCTTCATACAATTTAGTTCTCATTAAATAGTTTAATATATTTATGTAAATATGTGTATGTGTGCATATGATTATGCTTAATGAGATTAATAGGCTAATTGATATCAAATTGGTTACATATGCCTGTTTTTATTTCTCTTCTGAACTTCACATTTTAGGCAGCTCTTAATTTTTATAAATTTCTTCCCTTTTTGTAATCAGAGTATTATGGGCACTGGAATAAAACACTTTTTATTGACATTTCCCGTTAGAGAACTCCCTCTCTGTCGTGCTTCTCTACCCCTAAAACACCTTTGCATCAGTACAATATACTTGTGTACTTCGCTTTCCTTTCATTGAAAAAATGTCACCCTTCTCCTGCTCTAGATTTAGTCCTCCATCTGTATCCTCTATACCTTATCTGTTCGTGCTTCTCAAGACTCTCCTCTGATCAGTTTTCTCTTTTCATGTACCAGTTTTTATGTGGACATATGCTTTCAATGCTCTTGGGTACATACCTAGAAGTGGCATTGCTGTGTCATATGGAAACTGGTTTGTTTTTCATCATTATCATCACCTTGTTTTTTTAAACAATCAAGGTAATTTTATTACAAGTATTTCACAGAACAATTATTTTATGGATTGTATTAATGTTGTTACAAAATAAGTTAATTTACAGTAGGAATATCCATTCCTTCCCAGAAAAATTAGACTTTACCCATATACCAATATTAATGTATCGTGGAGAATATATCAAGAACTAAGTTTCAGTAAATTCCAAATTCCAGGTCTTTGATGGGCATTGCCAGAATACTTCCTTCATATAAATACTGATACAGGTTTCCAACGAATTTCTTCCCTGAGTACTCACCTCCGTCCATGGGAAACACTAGTCAAATTTAATAGGTTTCTTATACTCACCAACTGTCAGTGCCTAACAGCCGTGTTGAGTTAGAACAATCTCTTCTCCATCTCTCTCTTCTAGGGTATTGTATGATTCTTTGTTGAGTTTGTTGCACTCGTTTTTTTTAATCCTAAATTATCAGTCCAGGCTGATTACCATAATTTATCTTCCTCCCAGAATAACATCCCTTTTAGGAGAACTATCCAAGTTAAGAAGTCTTTTCCCTCAGTAAATTTTCTCAAATATAAGCTTATTTGGCTTGCTCTATGCAGCCTAGGCTGGTCTCCAAGCTCATTTAAACTGTTTTGGCCAATATTGATTTATGGGCCATGCATGTTATTTCCACTATGCACTAATTTTCTGTGTTTAATTTGGATATATATTTTGTATCAAACATACTTTGAGTATCCTAATAAAAAGTCATGCACGTGTAAATCAATCCAAAATGTACTTTAGTTTGAACGCACCAAAGAGATTTCCACGGCTGCCCTCAGTGAACGTCAGGGGTTTTGATTATGAATATGAAAGCTTGCCATGTCACTCTTGGGCACATTTTACTTTTTATTTGCCAAACATTTTGCATCTTGGCCTTTGCTTTTGATCTACAAAAACAAGGCCTATAGGTATAATTAAGCACATTATTCTGAGATAGTCAAGGCATATATATAACAATCTTCACTCATCATAACCAGGCACTTGTCTCAAATAGTTATCACCCATGTTAATAACTATATAGCAATCAGTAGCCCTAACATTGAATAAATCACATTTTGATTATTCTGGTGGCAGAAACTCTTTCATGTGCCTCCTGGGAGGTTTCCTTGAAATTGGTATAACCTATAAATTAGAGGCAAAGAGTATTGCCACATTAAAATAACTCTAAATGTTTGTTGAAAATGCATTTTCCAATTATTCAAACTGCCTCATGTAGGTCATATTGGATTAAATATTCCTAAGATCTTCTTGATTCTAATTTATCTCCTCAGTTTTCAGTAATGGTAACATTTTTAGAAAGCAAATAGCTTTATCCTCCTGGGCATCTGAGAATGTAGCTAAGAGACTTATTTTCATGCTCTCAAACTATAACAAGACATGAAAGAAATATTAGTTTTACCTTTTTTCTCTTATTTTTATATACCATTAACTTTTATCCAGGCCTTTCCCCCACTCCTCTCTTTTTCCTGGGATTAAAACCATCTAGTTCAGCAAGAATACTTACTAATAAAGCAGTAGCAGAATGACTCTGGCCAGTGCTTCCCTCTTTGTCCCATTCCAGCTGTATGGAGTAGGATTAGACAAGTACAATCTTACAGATTTCTCTCCTCCTCTGATCCAATAGGTTTCAAGAGTCTGAACCATCGAATCCTACCTTAGACAGGAGAGAATGAACAACTCATACCATCGTTCCTTCAGGAATTCAGACAATTATACTTAGAACTTCTTGACACGGTGTAACTTTTTGCAATGGATCCTTCTTCTGAAACTCAGGAAGGCAATCCAGGCCCAGGTACCGCAGGATCAGTGGGAGAAAAAGCCAAAAAAAAAAAAAAAAAAAAAAAAAAGCAACTTAACAACTAGGATATAAGTTTATGCAAATTCCAGTGTTATCCCCACCCCGTATCTCAATAATCTATATGATATTTTAAAGTTTGTCACCTTGATTTTATAGTGCAAGCCACTTAGTCACTTATCATCGCCCACTTTTGTAAGAGGTATTTCACATGTCAATTCCAATCAATTCTAATCAAGCCACACTGTGGTTGGTAAGGCAGTGATAAGTCCAGTATATATGATGCATCTTAACTTACTGGTGCACTACAACTTCAGTAAAATGGGTTTCTAAGTCAGATGATGTATAAGAAGGAAGTCCAAACCGAAATGACATTTTTGTCCTGATCCTCTAATGACATTTGAAAAACTCCAGCTTAAATGTCTATTCCAATCAAAACCCACCAGTAGCCATCCATTGCCATGAACAATGACTCACATAATCCACTTGCTAGTTATGGCCAGCTTCTCTCTCCCTAAAGCCCATAGATTTTGTTGGGAAAAAACAAACATTTTCCTTACAATTTTAGCTTCAGAGAATAAGTGGAATATGATTTTTTCTCATGAACTATTACATTATTTGAATGCCATCTTTGACCTCTCATCTGTTTATCTTGTGTACACAAGAAACCATCTCCAGGGAGCACACTAGAGTATCCACTTGTTATATTACCAGTTCTTTTCTAAGTTTGGAAGGGACTTTTTCTTATGATGGTCAACATGCCCTACCTTAATTTTCCCATTCTACATCCATAAAGTTACCATAACTTAGCAGCACCTATCAGAATTCTTTTTATTTTCCAGTGATATAAATGGTTCAATTCCTGGATCATAGAGATAAATCACTGGCTGTGGATTAAGAGTGAAAACAAATCCATACCACATTATTTTCGTTATCATTTAGTTCCTCTGATACTGCAAGAGATGCTTCTCACAATTCTGCTTCTTGAGCATATTTATTTTTTCCTTATTCAGTTAGTATTCAGCCATCAAAAGGATGCAGTGCAGCTGCCTTCCAGATCAAGTATTGTTCTTCCATCACTGTCCATAAGCCATGTTGCTATTTTGGTGTCCTCTCATGATCAAACATATGGCAGAGCCTTTGAATTATTTTGTTAAGCAATTCCTCAGAGGGAGTTCATATAGGGCATAGCTGCCACTATTCATGAATACAACGGTAACCTCTGGGGCTTTTTTCTGTTGCATATTCTTTTTTTTATTGAGGTAAATATTCATTAAATAAAATTACCACTTTGCCTGTTTTTAAAGTACAGTTCTGTGGCATTAAGTGCATCTACCATCCATCTCCATTGAACTATGCTATTTTATGAGAAAAAGTTCATCTAGTTATTTTCTATTTTCCTATTATATGTTGAAAGAAATATTTTAATTGAGTATGCAGACTGAGTAGAATATAATGGAAGTAATATGATTTTAAGGTACAGAGTCACCTCATGCACATTTTAGCAAATGATAAAATATTCTCAAAAGTTGAAATGATGGCAATTTTCAAATATCGTATTATTTCCAAAATCTTCCCAGTTATTCTAGACTGTGAAAAATAATCCACATTTATTGATCACTGGAAATAAGGGAAATTTTGGATCTTTGAATTTTAATGGTATATTTATTTATTGCATCTTTTTTATTGTGTCACTATTGTAAACATGAAAGATGCAGGGTAGAATAAGAAAAAGATCCTCTTTTCATAGAGCTTATATTCTAGTGGGAGAAAAAGAGAAATAATAGACACAATACATAAAAGAGCCAGGTAGGAATTATTGTCAAGAGGAAGAATACAGCAATATATAGGGCCAGTCCCTCTGAAGAGTGGACAGTATATCAGAGAAAAGAATGAAATTGAAGACTGAGCTGTAAGAAGGTCTGGGGTTTTCTTCTGCACCGTAACAGTATACACAGCTTGACACATGTCAGCACATAATTTTCTTGTGTGTTGGCCCAATCTTTAGCACTCACGCATCAAAAAATAATAGGAAGGAAGGGCTGGCCCCATGGCATAGTGGTTAAATTTGGCATGTTCCACTTCAGTGGCCCGTGTTCAACGGTTTGGATCCTGCGCGTGGACATACACCACTTATCAGCCATGCTGTGGCAGTGAACCACATGCAAAATAGAGGAAGATTGGCACAGATGTTAGCTCAGGGCCAATCTTCCTCAAAAAAAAAAGATAGGAAGTAGTTGTAAAATCTCTTTCCCCTCAATCTGGATCCCCCAAATTTTCTGCTTGACGGCCCTCCTTTGAATCCCATGTAACTATGTATTTTGAGGGTAACAACAACAAAAAACTGTATCGTGGTATGATTTCTGATAAATTATCTGTGTGCCAATAATAGTGTTATGAAGAGAATGTCCATAAAAAATAATTTGAAGTTCATACTCAAGTGAAAGTCAGAAAATTAGACATATTTTTTTTTAGGAATTACTTCTGGCTATCTTATAACAAGAAAGCCTATTATTACTGGTTTAATGAATTGGCTTTGGGGGATTCTTTTTTCCAGCTTTATTGAGGTATGATTGACAAATAAAAATTATACATATTTAAGGTGTACAATGTGATGTTTTGATATATGTATACATTGTGAAATGATTACCACAATCAAACTAGTCAACAAATTAACATATCCATCACCTCACATAGTTACCTCTGTGCATATGCGTTGTGAGAACACTTCAGCTCTATCTTTTAGCAAATGTCAAGCAGACAACACAGTATTATTAATTAGTCATCATGCTGTACGTTAGGTCTCAGAACTTATTTATTTTATAACTAAGTTTGACACCTTGACCAACATCTCCCCATTTCCCCCACCCAGGATATTTTGTTTGTTTGTTTGTTTCTCTCTCATTAATGCATCATGAGGCAGGCATTCCAGGATTGAGCAGCAGTTCCACATGACTCGTTTTCATCTCCACCAGCCTCAGCACGACAATTTCATCCTTATCCATACAAGGTAAGCGTACCAACTTTGGGCATCATATCCCCCTTCTAGGCAGGAAGGGGAAGCACAGGGCAAATGACATGTGTCAGCGGAACAACCCCCTTCTCATTCGTTAGGAAAACAGCAGATTTCCCAGAAATCTTATCCTCTGTAATTCTGCTTACATCTCATTGGTCTGAACTTGGTCAAAGAAATTTCTTTAATTATAACGGGATCAGTGGCTCTGTGAAGGTGTGGATTTTTTTTGAATTAGGTATATTGCCAACCTGAACAAAAAAATAAATTACTTCAGTAAGTATGAAGGGAAGAAGAAATACTGAGTAAGAAAATAGCTGTAATTAGCACATAGAGTATCAAAGACTAAGCTACACAAATAAGAACTTTTCTCTTTTTCACCATTCTTCACATTTTAATCGGGTTCTATATGACAAAAGACAATTTTTATGGTCACTTGCAGAGGCAGTGGAACTCCCATCTAAAGTTCCATTCAGACATCGAGGCCGATGACACCACACATCTGTGGTGCACCCGGAGGGTATAGAAGCTTTATTACTTACATAATTCAGCAGATGTGAAATAGCTTGTGAGAGCAAGAAAAGGAGACTGGCCTGGGCTTTTATTGTGGCCTGAGGGTGGAGCCAGGGTGAGGGTTCCTGCTATGACGGAAAGGGCTTGTGTGGTTTTAATCTCCCGCCTTCACCAAAGGAGGGAACACCCAGGTTTTCTCATCAGTTGGCAAAGATGTGGGGCACGAGGGAAAAGAGGGAGGGTTGAGGTTTAAGAGATGCCAGTGGTCAGTTATTAAAACATGGAGTCAGACACCTTATTGCAAAAATGAAACCAACTTTAAGTATCTCCAAGCCTCCTCTGGAAGGTGTCTTTCTGACTGGCAATCCCATCCGATGGCGCTAAGATACTTATCTTACCATTTCCATGAAGATTCAAAGGGTTCATTGATATACTTGCTATCCTTGAGATAGAGGTGCTTTCAAATGCACACCTTTCTTTGTTGCCCCATCTACAGACTCACTGTTTGGTTAGTGAACTGGGATTTTATAAGTAATCAAAACAAAAAGCTCCAGACTAGCATCCTTAAGTAGAAAAAGAGAAAACAATAAATGCTCTGTGACAAGCGGTTTGGATTCTAGGTGGTTTGTTAGTTTTTGCCTCTAGTTTTTCTGCCTTTCCTTCCTCATTTCTTATTTGGATATGCTGAAATGTTTCTTATTTCTAACAGCTTTACTGAGACGTAATTTACGTACCATAAAATTCACCCATTTTACATTGAAGTGTACAACTCAATGATGTTTATTAAATTTACAGAATTGTACATCGCCACAAATCTGTTTTAGCACATTTCTATTTAGAACATTTCCACTATCCCATAGATAACTCCTGCCTGTTAACAGTCAATTTCTGCTCCTACCCCAGCCCCAAGCATCCATTAATTTGCTTTTTGTCTTTACAGGTTTGTCTCTTTTGGATATTTCAGATAAAGAGACTCATATAATACACGTAGTCTTTTGCATCTGGTTTCTTTTATTTAGCAGAATGTTTTTGAATTAATCCATGTTGTAGCATTCATCAGTGCTTCTTTCTTCTTTTACTGCTGAATGGTATTCCACTACGGATACGTCACAGTTTGACTATCAATTAACCAGTTGATGAACTTTTGCATTGGTTTCACTTTTGGGGTGTTATAAATAATGCTGCTATGAGCATACACATTCAACTCTTTTGTGGACTTATTTTTCTAATTTTCTTGGATAAATACCCGTAAGTGGAATTGTTAGGTCACATGGCAAATTTCTGTTTAACTTTTTAAAAACTGCCAAACAGTCTTCCAAAGTGGCTGCACCATTTTACATTCAAACCAGAAATATAGGTGAGTTCTAGTTTCTCCAGGTCTTCATCAACTCTTGTTATTGTTTATAGCTATTCTAGTGGATGTATAGAGGTAGGTCATTTTTATTTTAATTTGCATTTCTATACTGATTAATGATGTTGAGATCCTTTCCTCTTTGTTCTATTTAATTGGACATTTGAAACTTCATCTAGATCATCCCTCTGACTGGCATTTGTTTATTTACACACACACACTCTCTCTCTCTCCACACACACACACACACACACACACACCCCTTACTTGATATCTAATCGATTATTGATAAACTGTTGTGCTCTGTGGGTGTTTTGTTTCCCTAGCTCTATTATCTACTATAAGAACAGCCCCTGTTCTTTTCCTACATTTTTATGTGGGAAATTCTTCAGAGCCATTAGTCACCAATGGGGATATTTTGAATTACCGACTACAAAGTTATAGGAGTTATTATTCTTAGAAGTAAGATTGTTTTATCAAGCATTTCATTTTCTATAAAGATGTTGCTATGCATTTTTAACAAACTTTTCTTAATATTTGTAAAGTCCACATTTATTCAGCACACAGATGTTGTTGATTTAATAGCTGGTCTCAAGAGGAAAAAATAATGCTCAGGGAATTTTACTTTTGAGTAGAGAGACTTTAACAAGAAATTATCTCTTAATCGGATTCTAGTTGCTTAAAATCAAGTAAAGAACTCTCAAGATTTACTCTGGGAGGCCATCTTACAAGTTTTCGAATTATCTTAATTTTTTTTTAGTAAAAGCTCTGGCACTGAATACATTTATTATTCCTATGTGGACATTCTGTGAACTGTTTCTTAACGAATCTTATATTGATTCCTGTGGAACTCTGAAAAGGGACTATGATCAATGGAGGGAAGAGTAGTGAGTCTGGCAGCTAATTGTGTGTCTCTGTGCCTAGGGCATGCTCTCCTCCATTGGTAGATCAGGATAGCTTGCTCATTATTTTTCCAAATTACAAATGAACTCCCTAATTTTTTCCCATTGTCTATGAAACGCCAAACAAAATATCAATTGGAGCCAATACTAGAAAACAATGGAATCCCTAGAGGAGATCAAAGAAAGAATACACATAATTAAAATGAAAGAATGAAGCAAAATGCTTTTATTAGCCACAATAAGTGAGAATATGTGCGGATCCCCAGTGCAGGTCTGGGATTTAAATGTCTTTATGTCTAATATAAACAAAAGAGTCCATTTCTGAGGACTCCCAAATGTACCATCATGTAGTGAAATCAGAAAAATTTTCAACGCCGTTCCATTAACTTGCTTTGTTGGAAAAAAGATTCTCACCAAAGCCCCCTCTGCCAAGTAAATACAGTAATGTTTTCTCTCAAATAAAGAAAGCCTAGTGGGATTATATTTAAACTCTCCAATGGAGACAGAATCTCTACATGAAGCTCTAGACTATACAAAATAAAATTAAGGAAGTACTTCTTTTGATACTCACACGGTAAAGAAATTTAAGTAAAAGAAGTAGTATTAATTTTGATGACATTTTGAGAAAAGAAACTTAGTTCCCATAGAATTTAAATGACCTGCTTATGGTCACACTCTAGTAAATTATGCTGAGATTCTTTTTAATTGTTCGTAAATCCAAATACCCATCTTATTCCAACCTGTCTGTGCTCCCCATTGTACCAGAGACAGTATCTCTCTTGGACTCATGTATGGAAGCAGAGGGACACTGCCACCATCACAACTAGCTAACTTTACAGCCTAATGAGTTGTTTCATGAATTCAAAAAGACATCTCACTCTTCAGGGGCATTAAAAGGAAAAAGCTAAAGCTATGTTATGACTGAGTTTTCAGAAGAGATTTGATACCTATTATGAAAATTGTCCATTTTTACCAACTCAGCTTCTTAAGGGATCCTGAATTAAATTTAATTTCTTAATGTTAAAAAATAATTTTTAAAAAATTTCACTTATCAGGTATATAAAATGTAGGCAATAAAAAACATGGTTTGGCAACACTATAGAAAAGGTATTTTAATGCATCATTTTTGAGATGGTTAATTTATACATCAATGTGTAGTTCGTAGCTGAAGAGGAAAAACCTCTCTACTCATTACTCATTTAATGCTTCTGTATTCAAATACAAATATGTGGGTTTTCCACACCAAGCAATTCTGTGACACGAGCTGGGTGTTCTACAATTTAACTCAGTTCTGACACTATCTACCTGGAAATAGGGTCAGATCCCACAGGTTAAGGGCTCAGTCTCACAAGACTCCTCCTACTTCAGGTGCCAATGGTAAGTCCAGGTTATCATGTAGTCTTCTCACAGACCAACCATAAATCAGACGTTCCTGCGACCCACTCATGAGGTTTGATCATTTGCTAGAATGGCTCAGAGAACCCAGGAAAACAGTTTACTTACTACATTACTGGTTTATTACAGAGGATACAATTCAGGAACAGCCAGACGGAAGAGATGCACAGAGCAAGGTGTGTGGGAAGGGACTTGGAGACTCCAGGCCCTCTCTGGCTATGCCACCCTCCCGGCACTCCCCGTGTCACCACCCTGGAAGCTCTCCACACCCCTTCAGTTAGGGTTTTTTATGGAGGCTTCATTAGGTAGGCATGATTGATTAAGTCATTGATCAGTAGTGATTAACTCAAACTGCAGGCTCTCTCCCCTCCCCCCGAGGTTGAGGGGTGTGGCTGAAAGTTCTAACCTTCTAAACACTTGGTTTGTTCCCCTGGCAACAAGCCTCTATTCTTGGGGGCTTTCCAAAAGTCAGGTATTGTTAAAAGGACATTGTAGTGGGGGCCAGCCAGGCGGTGTAGTGAAGTTCCCGTGCTCTGCTTCCGTGGTCTGGGGTCCACAGGTTTGGATCCTGGGCACAGACCTACACACCGCTCATCAAACCATGCTGTGGTGGTGTCCCACATACAAAGTAGAGGAAGATGGGCACAGATGTTAGCTCAGGGCCAATCTTCCTCACCAAAAAAAAAAAAAGGAGCTTATTATGAATAACAAAAGACAATTTCACCTTTATTACTGTGGAACTATTTCAGTATCTGTGGCTATTTGAAGACAAAAACAAAGAAATAAACAAATATTACAACAAAAGATATTCCCATTGCTTAGGAAATTACAAGTGTTTTGGGGGCTGTGTACCAGGAAAAGGGAGGAAGCTATTAAATATAATTTTTTTGTAAATCTCAAAATCACAGTAGCTTAGTACCACCTCTTAAAACCAAGAATGTTTCCACCTATGGTCCAGAACTTCTACCTCACGTGTCTAACTTGGAGAAACACTTCCAACTGCACACAAGATACCCCAGATGTTAATTGCATCATTTAAAATACAAAAAAGATCACAATCTAAATGTCCACCAAAAATAAATGTCTAAATTAAATGTTGTGCATTTCTACGATCTAATACAAAGCATATATAAAGGAATGTTCAAGCTATATGTTTTAATATGGATATTCTCAAAAAAGTTTCAACAGCTGGTCAAAAAAAAAAATAAGCTCCTGAGTAGTAATAAAATAAAATGCCATTTAAATGAAAAAAAATTATAGAAAATATTCTGTAAGATTTTTATAATGTTTTACTATGCAAAAATCAGTCAAAATTATGCGAAGATATAGTGATCCTCTCTGATGAGGAAGAGAGGTGAGTAAGTTCTGGGATTACAATTAGGGAGCAATTTTAAATTTATTAATAATATGCATACATTATAAGGAGAACATATGCATCTATTATATAATTAGAATTTAATAAAATTGGACAGGTATTAAAATTTAATACTCATTAAAATTTATGAATGATTTCATTGGAAATTGTTAAGTAAATATCATGCCTGTTCTATATTCACAGACTCTATTAAGGATTAGAGTATATTTCCTGCAGTGAAAATAGTTTCAGCAAAAGAACCATTTTTGTCAAGTTTGTATACCACAGGTAAATGTATATGTTGTTAATTTACCTTGTGAGTTATTCTACTGCCTCCATAAAACTTCTGTGTAAACACAAGTACTTGTGGCTATCCACAAAGAAACTGTGAATCTCAAATAGAATGCAATCACTAAAATGTCAGCATTAATATTTTTATGGTAATGTTAACAGTGATGTTGCATGTACAATATGGCTTCCTCTTTTACTAGCCCATCTGCTTGCATTGTAATGAACCATATTCCATTTTATATGGCCCACAGAATTATGACTGGGAAGAGTTATAGGCTGCCTTATCACCGTAATAGAGAGGATCTCCAAGAGTCACATCAACCCTCCCACAGTTTGGATTCCAGAAATTCTCACACTCACATAAATTATTTTGATTTAGCTATTATATAGCTTATATCACCAACTTTCAATTTAACAGCCATAAGGGATGGTTTACATTTGTCCTGGACTGTGATAAATCCTGAAGGGACGAGTACCGGAGTCAGAAGTTTGAGAGTGGAGAGCAGCTCCAGTAAGGAGCCCAACAGCAGAGGTGAGAAAGAAATGTGGTTGGAGGGGAAGGGGGAAGGTCAAAGCCTGTGGGTGAGTGTCTGGGAGGGTGACCAGCTCTGTACATGTTCTACCGCAGAGCCATTCTCTTAGTCTAGAGCCATGAAAAACAAATCCGTATATACACATTAAAAAATGAATTCTATTTTTCTAAGAAAACAGATGAATTGCTCTTTAAAGGAAACAGAGTATTAAAGTTTCAATTTGATTCATTTTCTGCATGCTTAACAAGTATGCAATATTCCACACTAGAGCAAAGTAGAAATATATTGATAAAAAGCCACTTAAAAATCAATCTTGTCACTCCAACATGTAATATTTTGACAGTCTATAAATATCATTGAAATATTACAGTAGCAGAGTATCTCGTAGTTCTAAAAACATCAATCTGTAAAATAGCATGCAAAAGTTTTCATTTTCTAGCCAGTACAATTAGAAGATTTACTCTTGATTTTATTCATAATATAAGAAAATAAAATGTGGGCTTGTGATTCTATAAAATGTTTTGGTCCTTTAGAAACCTAAAAGACCCCGAAGAAGGAGAGAGCAAGATGCCACAACCATGAGATAGGGTAAAAAAGAGTTGTGCTCTTTTTCCTACATTGCCTGCATGATCTGCCTCTTTGCTTTCAAAAGCAAAGCTGAGGGTGGTGGGGCGATATCGTGACTATAATGAGTCAGCCTGGCCTGGTGAGGACCAGGAAACCACTGATGCAGACAGGCTGTCTGGTCTCATGTTGCCAATTCTCCTCCACTTCCTTTTTTAAGCAATATAATTATAACTGAATGAGAAAATATTTTGCAAAAAGCAGTTTTTAGGGTAGATAAAGTGAGGTGCTCTGGGGGGAGCCAGGAGTCAACATCATAGGGTTGAGCCCTTATTTGACATATCAGAAACTCACTAACCTCAGGAGGGCTCTTTTCGGGGAAGTATGCTCTGAAAAATCTGAGTGTACATTCATTACAATGACCACTGATGAACAAAATCCTGAGATTCTTAGATAAACCAAACACACTGCCATGAGAGATGCATTTAAGACAACCACAAATAGAATATTAGGGGTTTTTGTCACTTCTGGTTTTTGTTCTGTCTTGTATTTTCATTTCCTGGGTTGATGATATAAAACAGAATATGACATTCTAGGCAAATTTCAAAATACTTAAAATAGTAATATTTATATCTGACAATTCCAAATATGATGTGAAAAACTTTAGGCAAAAGGGGGATGCTCTAATTGGTAAACATAACACATTTGTACTTAATGCTTCAAAATAATTGAATAGCCATCAGCTTTTTACATAAATATGGAGAGATGAAATAAAGTTTGCACCCAAATAATATAGAATGCACATTTTTTAACACATGAATGATGTTCGTTTTGATGTGTCAACTTCAAAATGAACTATAGTCCTCAGTTAATAAATCAAACACTATTCTAAGTGTTGCTGTGGAGATATTTTGTAGATGTGACTAAAATTCATGATTAGTTAACTTTAAGGAAGATTATCTAGATAATCTGGGTGGGCCTAATACAATCAGTTAAAAGCAGAGCAGAGGCTTCTCTGAAGAAGAAATTCTGCCTGTGGATAGCAGCTTTGGCTTTTGCCTAAGAGTTCCAGGCTCCTTTCCTGACACCTGCCCTGTGGATTTTGAACTGCCCTTTCAGGCCCCATGATTGCGTTAAGTCAGGATCTTACAATAACCCTCTTAAAAATATCTCCTTCCGGTTCTGTTTTTCTGGTTGAACTCTGACTGATACAGTATACATGAATCATTCATAAAAATGAACTATTAAACTAGGCCACAATTTAAAGAATCGACATCAGGGAAATAGCATTTCCTGACTCCAACATAATAAAATTATAAATACATAAAAGATGCCAAAAATCCCATATAATTATGAACTAAAATCTATACTATGGACAGAGACCAATAACATGGTTAAACACAGGGCTATAATGGATGAAAAACATTAAAGCTAATCCAAATAAAATAAAGGAGGAAAAGAGGAAAACAACTACAGATAAAATATATTTTAAAAATTAAAATAATAGTTTTGAACTGTTACATTCACAAACAAAACTCTAGTTAACTTGGTTAGTGTATGGACATAGTAGTATTTCTAGATGCTAGTGGTAGTCAAACTGTTTTAAAAGCCATTTCTACTAAACTTGCAGGGAAAAATTATTTCCTAACTTTGAAAGTGGTTTTAAATAATGTAAAAAGAAAGGACTTGTTATTTGAAGTTTTGTGTGTGTGAGGAAGATTGGCCCTGAGCTAACATCTGTTCTGTTGCCAATCCTCCTCTTTTTGCTTGAGGAAGATTGTTACTGAGCTAACATCTGTGCCAATCTTCTTCCACTTTATATGTAGGATGCCACCACAGTGTGGCTTGATGAGTGGTGCGTAGGTCTGCACCCAGGATCCAAATCTGCAAAACCCGGGCTGCAGAGACGGAGCCTCTGAACTTAACCACTATGACACCAGGCCAGCCCCTATTTAAAGTTTTTTTAATGGCAGATATAACATTGTTAGCAAAATCAGATACTTTAAAAAAATGGACTATTTTTCAGAGCAGTTTTAGGTTCACAGAAAAATTGAGTGGAAAGTACAGAGAGTTCCCATATACCTTCTCCCTCCATCTCCTCCACTATCAACATCCTCCACCAGAGTGGTATATTTGCTACAACTGATGAACTTACATTGACACATCATTACACCCAAAGTCCATAGTAGAGATTGGACTATAGTATATATAATGACATGTATACACCATTACTGTTTCATACAGAATGGTTTCACTGTAGAGTATCACAGAGAATAGATATTTATATTGATGGTACATTAGTGTCCAGGCAGGAAAACAGAAACTACTCTGGAATCACCAAACAGAGGGTGTTTAATATGGGATTTGTTTACAAAGGTATTGAAAGTGCTGGAATAACAAAAGGAGACTAATAATTTTACCCACAAATTAAGAACAGCTGGAAGATGCTACCATCCCAAGGGCTGGTGGAGCAAAAGTAAAAAAAAACCTGTTGTGAAGAATTCAGAATAATTGTGCTGCCAAGACTACTACACTGAGAACTCAGATATCTAAGCAGGAACTGTGATTCTGCACTAGTGGGCTGTGGATGCTGTTACTGACACCACTGGTTGTACCACTGTTGCTGCTGTCCCTGAGAAAAGAGCCGCCAGAAGATGAAGCAGTGACTACTCCCATTCTTTCATTTTCTTTCAGCAAAACCTAACAGGAGTTCCATGGGCAGGGGTGTCTGGGAACTGTTTGTTAGATAGCCAGAAGAGAGTATAACTGGGCTATAGTGAGAGACAGCAGACTGTCCAGTCTAACCCTTTAGCTATTCAGCTTCCTTACACACTCTTGTTCCAATACTTAAATTTGCATGTAACAAAATGACAACAAATTATATATTGTCTAATACAACTATTCCTTCACCAAATGATGACAGCCTCACTCAGTCACCAAAAGCAACACACAAAGTCCCAAGTAGTTACCATATCCATCACATGATGATAACTCCATTCAAGTTCCGCCAAAATCCTACCTGGATATTCTGTAATGCAATGTTTAGTTTGTAAAGGAAACCACCAACCACTCTCCTTATATACAATAGGAGGGAAAAGATAAAGGGGAAATATGTGGATGTGTGTGTGTGTATTTACATAAAAATGTCTGTTATCATCTTTGTTTCTCCATCTGATCAAGAGGCCACTGTTGACACATAACTATCTTATTCTCAGCTGATTGGGGTAACCCAACTTTATATCCTGAGGGATCTCAGGCTGTAGTGCTTTGGCTTTATTGGAAACAGGTGAGAGACATTATCAGGATGGACTCTCTCTTCTATCAGAAAACTTCTATCAGAAAGCCGTCCTTTGCAGAGAGACCTTTGGTGTGTCTTCCTATAGGACACAAATATTGCCATAGTCTAGGTCCATTCTGCCATATCCATCATATTCCTCTTATCCACCCTTCATCACATCAATCTTCCATATATATATATTTGGAATCTATATATAGATTCCAAATATATATATATATTTTTTTACTAACTCCTTGTCCATTCTTCCAAACTGTTTGACAATTTCCATGAATCAGGTTAAATCTGTTCCTTTGAACCTTTCTCCATCCAGGCAAACTGGGCAACCAAATGCATGGTTAGGAACACTGCCAACTGGGGCAGGGGTGGGAGTTGTGAGTGGAGATGGGGCAGGTGTTCTCCTTTTTCCCTATCTTTCAAGGTCAAGGCCAACTCAAAGCATGCTCTAATGCTGAAAAAAATCCCGTATGGTTGGTGCCAGCAGACAGGACAAAACTATCTGTAAACAAAAGCAAAGTTTTTATCCCTCCACCAATTGGACACAAGGAACTTCTAAGTTTCATTTATAAGATGTAGATGTTAGTGAAAGGAGAAATACAAGCAACAGAAACAGATGCTGTTGTGGGAATTTGACCTGTCTGCTCCTGACACGTCTTCCACTATCATTTGATGATATAGTGCTGCTATATACCTAACAGCGTGGCTAAGTGAATCAGAAAGTGCCTAATTCATGATAAGCTCAGGTTACAATGTCACTCACATCAGTTCTCAATCAAGGCCCACTAGCAAAGGAGAATAGTTATTTGCAGACCTTTACATGAATTTTCTCCAAAGCCCTAAATGCCATAGACCAAGAATGAACAAACATTTTCTGTAAAGGGCCAGATAGTAAATATTTTAGACACAGTGTGTCAGTCCCCCTTATCCCCAGGTCCCTCAGCCACAACTAAACAGTCCCAGACAGATTCTTCTACATGCAGTGGGTGATGCTATAGGAAAAGAACCCTGAACTTAGGAACCCAAGTCAATGATAGTATTCAGTGAGCATGCTTGTCCTTTGCTTCAGCATGAGACAATATCTTTATTATACTGGACAATAAGAATGCTTGCCCTTTGCTTTGGAGAAAGACACTATCTTTATAATCCAAGGATCTACATGAGCAAACTCACCCTTTGCTTCCTAGGGAATCACTACTTCTAACTCCCAAGGCTGTGTGCATTATAAACAAACTTGAAAACTAGTTGTAAATAAAGGCAGTCATGGGTTCCTTTTACAAGACATGCATAAACATGAGAGAACCATGAAGAATCATCTCCCAACAGTATGCAATGTTTGGTCATAAATCCACCTTGGCTTCAGGTTAATTTTCCCTTAAGTACTCCACTCTGGTGGCTACTCTGATTAATCTTGACTAACAGAGGCTGGCATCAAATCTATTCAATTTGTCTCCTATGGCATTTAATTGAGGCTACTATTAACAGGACTCCAAACAGCAAGAAGAGGCCAACCTGCTATACTAAACTCAAAATATCCCCAGAGTTCTGGACCTGAGCAGCTGAAGAAAACCATCAGGGCATTCCTCCTTACATTTTTTAATTGATCTTTCCAATTGGCATTAATTGCATTAGCTATTGCACAGACACTGCCTTGACCCCAAAGTTGGAAGTCTAGGGCAATTTTATCATCCATTGTAACCTTGGCCAGTGAAAAGGGGCTGACCTAAATGCCTTCTATGGCTGAGGTGGTTTCACTGATTACTTCAGCTTTTCTAATTGGATCATTCCCATTTTAGGAATAATGAGTCATTTAATGCTCTGGTAGCTCCCCTGAGTAAACAAGGGCAGCCTCATTTTGGAGACATATCTGCCAACATCTGAGGACTGCATGATCCTGTGTGGAGTTTCCTTACACACTTGAATGTCTTTAGCAATAAAGTCAGTCTGTTTTTGGCAGCACACTGAAAACTACTGCTTGGCTTTCTCATAAGAAGCACAGTTTCTGAAGTGTACATGGTGCCCCTGGAAAGAAAATATTGTTTATAATTTTTGTCCTCTCCAAGTGATTTACATCAATCGGAGGTCACAGGCTGACAGTGCCTCTGGGATGGCACACCATCATCCGAGTGGCATTCTTCTGCCTCAAGAAATTACTTAGCAATGGCTATGGGTTTTAGCATGGGGAAGACATCCAGAAGTGTTGACAGGTATTTGTCTCACTGGTTTGGAGATTCCTTGACTCAACGTACGCAGCCAAATGGCCTCTCCAGTGGGGATGGAAGGTGTGTTGTCCCACTGTCATGACAGTGGCTCTTCCTTTGTCTGTTTAAAGGAGGATAAGGAATAATCACAGAACTATCTGGACAGCTTGCTTCAATTCTTCTCCATCTGCTCAGCCTTTAAACATCCATTAAGTGGTACAATGAGGAACCCTTGTTACCCCACCACCAACACTACCACCACCACTTGGCTGAGGGCACACGCTACTGGATCTTGGGAATCTTTTCAAATCACTTAATCTAGCCCACAGGGACCATGTCCTTCCTTTTCCACAAAGTCATATCTCTCACAGAAGCCCATTCTCATTGGCAAAACTGTCAATAAGTGTGAAAGGTCTGAGATTTTACTCTAAAGGTAAGTTTACAAATCAACCTACCACAATTTCATGATTGCTGGTAGAAGAGACAACTTCTGAGTCTGAGACAGAGGTCTTCATTTTTCACAACACAGTAAGTAGCATAAGCATCAGCCTATTCGTGTGTGTTCAACTTGTCCTCAAGACCAATGGAGCAAAGCAGATGGGCCTAAATGGATACATTTACATGTGGTTGGGTGCATTACAGAAGAAGAACCCTGAGCTTCGGGAACTGGGCTGCATTATAATAGGTGGTGAGTGTGTCTACCATTT
Organism: Tapirus indicus; assembly: GCA_031878705.1. NCBI lineage: Eukaryota > Metazoa > Chordata > Mammalia > Perissodactyla > Tapiridae > Tapirus > Tapirus indicus. The sequence continues at coordinate 9,198,099 of CM062918.1, forward strand.
GCTCAAGATTGAGACATCATTTTATTATACCAGACAATGACTGCTTTTTGTTCCAGTGGAAGATGCTATCTTTATCTTTTAGAGCTGTTTGCTCTATAGACTTGCTTGAAATTAGACTGCAGAACAAAGGAAAGTTACTGCCTCACTTTACAAGATATGCAGATATGAGAGACCCAAGGAGAATTTTTCTCAATAGCAGTCAGGGACAAGAAAATCATGCCTGTTATCACCATAAATATCTTAAAGATTTTGAATATAATAAGGAAATTTACTGTACAATGCTTAGAAGGGAGAAAAGAATTGTTATTATTTGAAAATAAAATTATAACTTAAGCAGAGAATCCAATATAATCAGCCACAGCCTGTGGCTATAGTATGAGAGTTCACCTAAAATATTGGATGAAGAGTGAACATATGTTTTCCTCAATTCTGTACGTCTGAGATGAAAATAAGAATATAACCAGATGAACAAAAAACAAAGTGCTACATGAAGCAGTCCAGCAGAGGCCCTGAACATCCCTGCACATTCTTGATGAATGTGCCAAACTGCAAGGCTCATCTATGCCCTGATACCTAGCAGTTTCTCTAACTGTTCACGTAGTTAAATAAGTACATCAAGGTGATACAGCATGAATATTGTGTGACAGCTTGTTTCCAGTAAGGGGCACCTGGCTGATTGGTGATTTGCTATAACAGATGCTAAGACCTTGGCCCAGTTTTTCTCAGCTGAGTCATAACTCAGGACATTCACGTCCTCCATCTGGGTCCATTGCATTACCCATGCAACTTTGGGGCCAGGAACCAGCAGCTCTATGCTGATGCTTCTGCTGTTTGTGGTGCTGCGAGTAATAACGCCTTGCTCTTTTTTTTTTTTTTTTTTTTTTTGCAGATTTACCGCAATAAAATTGACAAATAACATTGTGTAAGTTTAAGGTGTACAATGTGATGTTTTGATATACATATATATGGTGAAATGATTACCACATTAAGGTCAGTTAACACACCCATCACCTCACATACTTCCCTCTTTTGTTGTGTGTGTGGTGAGAACATTGAAGATCCACTCAGCAAATTTTGAGTATACAATACAGTATTAACTATAGCTACGACACTGCACATTATTCATCTTATAACTGAAAGTTTATGCCCTTTGACTAACATATCCCCATTTCCCCCAATCCCCAGCCCCTGGTAACCAGCAATCTATTCTGCTTCTGAGTTTGAATTTTTAGATTCCTCATATAAGTGAGATTATGTATATTTTTTTTTCTCTGACTTATTTCACTTAGCATAATGATCACAAGTTTTATCCATGTTGTCATGAATGGCAGGATTTCCTTCTTTTTATGGCTGAATAATATTCCATTATTATTCTATTATTATGATGATATATATATATATATATATATCACATATTCTTTATCCATTCATTATTTGTCAGACACTTAGGTTGTTTCCATGTCTTGGCTATTTTAAAAATGCTGCAATGAAATATGAGTGTGCAGATATCTCTTCAAGACAGTGATTCTATTTCTTTCAGATATATACCCAGAAGTGGGATTGTTAGATCACAGGTTCTATTTTTAAATTTTTGAGGAATCTCCACACTATTTTCTATTTTGGCTACACCAATTTGCATTCCCACAAACAGTGCACAGGCTTCCCTTTTCTCCATGTCCTCTCCAACACTTATCTCTTGTCTTTTTGATAACAGCCCTTATAACAGGAGTGGGGTTATAGCTCATTGTGGTTTTGATTTGCATTTCCCTGATGATTAGTGATGTTGAGCACTTTTTCTGTTGGCCATTTCTTTGGAAAAATGAATATTTAGGTCCTTTGCCCATTTTTTAATCAGATTATTTGTTTATTTCCTATGGAGTTGTATGAATCCCATATATATAGTGGATATTTACCCCTTAGATGGTTTGCAAATATTTTCTTCCATTCTGTAGGTTGCCTTTTCATTTTGTTTAATGTTTCTTTTGCCATGTGGAAGTTTTTAGTGTGATGTAGTCTTACTTGTTGATTTTTGCTTTTGTTGCTTGTGCTTTTGCAGTCATTTCCAAGAAAATCATTGCCATAACCAATGTCAGGGAGATTTTTCTCTGTTTCCTTCTAGGAGTTTTATGGTTTCAGGTTTTATATTTAAGTCTTTAATCCATATTGATCCTAATCCATCCTAATTTTTGTGCATTGTATAAGATACAGGTCCAGTTTCATGCTTCTTCATGTGATGATCCTGTCTCCCAGCACCATTTAAAGGACTACCTTTTCCCCATTGAGTACTCTTGACTCCCTTGTCAAATATTAAATGCTTGGATTTACATCTGGGCTCTCAGTTCTGTTCCATTGACCTGTGTGTCTGTTTTTATGCCAGTATCATACTGTTCTGATTAATATAGCTTTGTAGTATAGTTTGAAATCTGGAAGTGTGAGGCCTCCAGCTTTGTTCTTTCTCAAGACTGCTTTGGCTATTCATGGCCTTTTGTGGTTCTATACAAATTTTTAGATTGGTTTTTTCTATTTCTGTGAAAAATGCATTGGAATTTTGATAGAGATTGCATTGAATCTACAAATTTCTTTAAGTAGTATGGAGTTTTTAACAATGTTAATTATCCTGATCCGTGAACATGTAATATCTTTCCATTTAATTGTGTCTTCCTTACTTTCTTTTATCAATTATTGCAATTTTCAGTATACATACATATCATTCACCTCCTAGGTTAAAGTATATTAGTCTTTTTGATGCCATTGTGAATGAAATTGGTTTCTTTTTTTTCAGATAGTTCATTGTTAGTGAATAAATATGCAACTGATTTTTGTATCCTCCAACTTTACTGAATTCAATTATTAAGTCTAACTTTCTTTTTGGCAATCTTCAGGATTTTCCATATATGTTGTGTTATCTGCAAACAGAGATAATTCTACTTCTTCCTTTCTCATTTGGATGCTTTTTTTTTTTTTTTTAGATTTTTTCTTGCCTAATTGCTCTGGATAGGACTTTCAGTCCTATTTTGAATAGGAGTGGTGAGAGTGGGAGCCCTTATCTTGTTCCTTATCTTAGAGGAAAAGCTTTCAACCATTCACTATTGAGTCTGATGTTAATTGTGGGCTTTCCATTTATGGAGTTTATTATGTTGAGGTACATTCTGTCTATACATAATTTATTGATAGTTTTTATCATGAAAGGATATTGAATTTTGTCAAATGCTTTTTCTGCATCCATTGAGATGATCACACGATTTTTATCCTTCATTCTATTATTGTGGTGTATCACATTTATTGATTTGCATATGTTAAATCAAACTTGCATCCCAGGGATAAATCCCACTTGATTATGGTGTAGGATCCTTTTCATGTGCTGTTGAATTTGGTTTGCTAGTATTTTGTTGAGAATTTTTGCATTGATATTCATCAGGGATATTGGCCTGTAATTTTCTTTTCTTGTAGTGTCCTTATCTGGCTGTGGTACTAGGGTAAGGCTGGCCTCTTAAATATGTTTAGGAGTATTCTCTGGCCTTCAATTTTTAGGGCAAGTTTGAGAAGAATTGGCATTAATTCTTCTTTAAATATTTGGTAGGATTTACCAGTGAAGCCATCTGATCCTGGGCTCTCTCTGTTGGGAGGTTTTTGATCGCTGATGCAATCTCCTTACTTGTTATTGGTCTATTCACATTTCTATTTCTTCATGATTCAGTCTTGTAGGTTGTATGTTTCTAGGAATTTATCCATTTCTCCTAGGTTGCAGGACATTGCAATTACACAGGGCCTCAGGCTCTGTTCCATGATCAAGCAGAGCAACAGGCTGTGCCCCGAAGTGGGATATGCCTGCAGACTGTGCTCTGCTGTTGGGCAGGCTGCTGGCTGTGCTCCTCTGTTGGACAAGGTTGCTGGCCAGGCACAAGGTTGCTGGTGGGACCACCAGCTGTACCTCCAACTGGGCAGGGTCAGAGGCTGTGCTCTGATGTGAGGCAGAGTCACTGGCTCAGCTCTCTGCTTGGCGAAGCTGCAGGCTATGCTCAGCAATTGGGTGGGGCTGTAAACCAGGCTCTGCTGCCAATCTGGGCTGTAGGCTGGGCTCTGTGGACATAGGTTGGGCTCTGAGGTTGCCCAGGGTCATTGTTTGAGCTCCCTGATCAGGTGGAGACAGAGGTTATGCTCCACAGTTGGGCATGGCTACTGGCTTGGCTCTCTACCTATAGGATAGGCTCCATGTCTGCTGAGGGTCTCTGGTTTGGCAGGTCCAGAGGCTATGCTCAACAGTTGGGCAGGAATGCTGGCTTGGTTCCCTGTCCAGACAGTGCTATAGAATCAGATCTGCAGCCAGGATGGCCCACTGGCTGGGCATGCAGATGGAGCAGAACTGCCAACCAAGCTCCCAGGCTCTGCAGATGGGCAGAGCCACTAACTGGGATCTCCGCTCAGGTGTCACCACCAGAAAAAATACAGTCTGCCAAGATCCATCGCTCTTTGCTGTGAACCCCTTACCCTTCTCCATCTCTAGCTGAGTCCCCCAGTGATCTCCATAAGGTGATATCTAAGTGGACCTCCCAGGAAGCATCCCAGAATGTTAGAGAATTTGAATGTTCACCTTGAGTTCTCATCTTCCCACAGGAGGACAGTAGGCCCAGGGGGAGCCCTTCAGTGCAGTGCCTAACCAGCCTGGGAGTGGAGCAATGTAGTCAAACTGAAACCATTCCTCTTACCCTTTTAATGTAGGTTTTTTTGTAGTCCAACGGGGTGCTTCCGCCTCACTCCCAGGTTCTAGGATATTCACAAAGGTGTCTCGTCTATGGATAGTTGCTAGTTGCTCTTTCTGTGAGGGAGACTGAAGTCAAGACCCACCTATTTTGCCACCTTGCTGACGTAACTCTCATATTGTCTTGCTCTTACTCATTATGTCTCACCTCATCTATTCCTAGCTATGGAGACTTACATTCCTCTCTTACACAATAAGAAAGAGAGAGAGAGAGAGAGAGAGATTAAGAGTGAGAAGAAAAGGAAAAATTTGAAAAGTTGTAGCAACTAAATAGTTCCTTAAAGTACAATTTTATTTGATAAAGCAAATAATTAGTGAAAAACCATACCATTTGTCATACCGTATGTCATAATGGATATCGGAAGCTCTCATTTTGACGTCCAAATTTCCTCTATCTTAACCAATATGCAAATAAAAATGGCTTATTTTTCCCACTTGCCTAATTCAGGGAATCCTATTATTTTTATTTCTAGTAGGTTCCAAACCTGCAAATCTTTCATTTGCCAGCAACATTAATTTTTCCGGAATTTAACAGATCTATGTTAAAAAGGGACTTGTCCAGCTGCTTAGGAATTAAGCCCAGAAATTAATACTTGACCAATCATTTACCCTTCAGATCATGTTATTTCATTTTTCCCTTCCAGACCACATGAGTTCATCTCTTCTTTTATGTGTCTGTCCGAATCCAACCTCTATTAACTTACTGCTCCAATGCCAAACAATGCAGACAAGAAAGAATGTTGAGAATCATTTTCTCTGATTGCGACATGACATGCCACATGGCAAACATATATCCTGAGCCTAACAATTTCCACTGTTTCTTTTTTTTAACACAAAATTTGCCTGTTGGTCAAGCCAGATGTTTTAAAATTGTGTTACTAATTGCCAAAAAAAAAAAGAAGGAGTAGAGGAATGGTGTATTGAAAAAAACTCAGACCGCAAAGAAACATTCTGAATTAAATGCTGTGTTTTATAATATTGAGCATAATCTCACACTGACATGGAAGGCAATGATTCCTCTTTTGTGTTTAACTGAAATAATTCCTCACATGACCTTGCACTGAAAAGCATAAATATTTCCCCTGATACCAAAGACAGAATAGACATCTAAAGGAGTCCCACAGAGGACAAGATTACAGGTTTGACATAAATGAGCCTTCCAAAATACAAGCCATAAAGAAACTACAATTTAGTTTCAAAATTTTGAAGGAAACATTCTCAGCAAAGGGTATGAATTATAACTGGCTGAAAGCTTGCCTAGTTGATCTCAGTAGATTTTCATGAGAAAAACACTTGGGTTGGTGGCAATGGTGTCAAATTTTTGGAAGGGTCCAAGTTGAGGCTTATCAAAACTCTCATAGTCCCCAAAGACATCAGCTGAACACCAGCATTAGTATGGACTTTTAGGATCACAAGCACTGCTTTTGCAGTATGTAATGATGGGCAGTTTGTAGCGTGCAGAGTCAGTTATCCAGGAGGTATGCTAAAACATATCACCCTCGTGATTTGAAGTGCTGGTTCCAAGAATTTAAATCACCCTGAAGCTAGATGAAAATTAAAAAAAAAAACATATTCAGTATGATGTGACGAGTTTTCAAGAATTCATTTTACTTTTCTGTGACTCAGTTAACATAGGAAATTGAAAAATAATTACATTTTTCTTAATCAAGGATTTTAGGGGTTTGGTTTCATTACCTAAAAAGAAGAGAATGGAAAATCTTTAAGTCTTTTCCTGTTATAAAATATAAGGATATGTATGACTCAGAGGACTCACTGTTATTACAGAATTATTTTACTGTCTTACAATAGAGTTATATCTTTAGAGCTACCTGAGTTGTGTAAAACAATTTTACCAATTTTTAGCTAACATTTACTGAGTTTTTATCATGTATCTTTTTGTTGGTAGGCACATTATTACTTTATTGAATACTGATTAGAATATTCCCCTTCTCATTTTATAGATTAGAGACTCAAAGTTAAGAGATGTAAAAAACAATTGCTATTATTAGGCAAGAAAAAGGAATAAAAGGACTCCAAATAGGCAATGAAGAAGTGAAACTCTCACTATTTGCAGACGACATGATCCTATACATAGAAAACCCCAAAAATTCCATCGGAAAGCTACTAGAAACAATCAACAACTACAGTAAAGTGGCAGGGTATAAAATCAACTTACAAAAATCAATTGCATTTCTATACACTAACGATGAAAAAACAGAAAGAGAACTCAAAAAGACAATCCCATTTACAATTGCAACAAAGAGAATAAAATATCTGGGAATAAATTTAACCAAGGAGGTCAAAGACCTATACAATGAAAACTATAAGACACTATTGAAAGAAATCGAGGAGGACATAAAGAAATGGAAAAATATTCCATGCACATGGATTGGAAGAATAAATATAGTTAAAATGTCCATTCTACCTAAAGCAATCTACAGATTCAATGCAATCCCAATCAGAATCCCAATGTCATTCTTCACGGTAATAGAACAAAAACTACTGAAATTCGTATGGGACAACAAAAGAGCCCGAATAGCTAAAGCAATTCTGAAAAAAAAGAACAAAGGTGGAGGCATCACAATCCCTGACTTCAAAATATACTATAAAGCTACAGTAATCAAAACAGCATGGTACTGGTACAAGAATAGACACACAGATCAATGGAACAGAATTGAAAGCCCAGAAATAAAACCACACACCTATGGACAGCTAATCTTCGACAAAGGAGCAAAGAACATACAATGGAGAGAGGGAAGTCTCTTCAATAAATGGTGCTGGGAAAATTGGACAGCAACATGCAAAAGAATGAAAGTAGACCATCTCCTATCGCCATATACAAAAATCAATTCAAAATGGATCAAAGACCTGAAAGTGAGACCTGAAACTATAAAACTCCTGGAAGAAAATATAGGCAGTACACTAATTGCAATTGGACATAAAGGGATCCTTTCAGATTCCATGTCTACCCGGACAAGGGAAACAAAAGAAAAAATAAACAAGTGGGACCTCATCAGACTAAAGAGCTTCTACAAGGCAAATGAAACCAGGATCAAAATGAATAAACAACCCACCAGCTGGGAGAAAATATTTGCAAATCGTTTGTCTGACAAGGGATTAATCTCAGTAATATACAAAGATCTCATACAACTGAGCAACAAAAAAACAAACAACCCGATCAAAAAATGGGCAGAGGATATGAACAGACATTTTTCCAAGAAAGAGATACAGATGGCCAATAGACACATGAAAAGATGTTCAACATCACTAATCATCAGGGAAATGCAAATCAAAACTACACTGAGATATCACTTTACACCGGTTAGAATGGCTATAATCACAAAGACAAATAACAACAAATGCTGGAGAGGTTGTGGAGAAACGGGGACCCTCATTCACTGCTGGTGGGAATGCAAACTGGTGCAGCCTCTATGGAAAACAGTATGGAGAGTCCTCAAAAAATTAAAAATAGAAATACCGTATGATCCAGCAATCCCATTCTTGGGCATCTACCCAATGGACGTGAAATCAACCATCACAAGAGGCGTATGCACCCCTATGTTCATTGCAGCATTATTCACTATAGCCAAGAAGTGGAAGCAACCCAAGTGTCCCTCAACTGAAGATTGGTTAAAGAAGATGTGGTATATACATACAATGGAATACTACTCAGCCATAAGAAAAGACACAATTGTCCCATTTGCAACAACATGGAAGGACCTAGAGGGTATTATGTTAAGTGAAATAAGCCAGAGAGAGAAGGACAGACACTGCATGAACTCACTCATATATGGAATATACGTGAACACACGGACAGAGAGAACTGATTGGTGGTTACCAAGGGGAAGGGGGGTGGGGGGGCACAAGGGGTGAAGGGTTACATCCACAAGGTGACGGACAAAAATGTACAACTAAAACCCCACAGTGTTATAAACTAAGACATCAATAAATAAAAAATAAAAAATAAAGATTTATTTTGGATGTAATAAAAAAAAAAATTGCTATTACATTGCTAATATGTAGTGGATCTGAACCACTGTCTGATTCCAAAACCCTTGCACATTAACAAGTGTACATAGAGCTCTCATGCTAAATGGACTCTGTGTCCTTTTAAAGTAATTTTGTGTATTTATACACACACAAATATACACAGAGTCACACACATATGCATGCATAAAAGTTGATGTGTCTGTGTAAACATATCAGTGTGTGTGCTTATGTATGTATGTATGCATACACATATATATGTATTTACCTGAAGTATAATATGTTAGAAAATTATTAAAATAGATTAAAGCACTTTAAAAGGAAATCGGAGTCTATTTAGCATGAGAATTAAATGTACATAAATGCGCATACACATGTACACTAATTAACGTGTATACAAATACACACACATTCACACATGCACAGTTGTATATAATCCATCCATTCTGTTTAGTGTTGGAAAGGTAAATAACAAAGCTGGTTGATGATACTCTTGGACAAAAGAAATTTTATTTTCCAGTTCTAAAACGTATGATTAGAGTATGTGTTTGAACAAGCAGAACAAAGGCCAGCAGAGAAGTCTTTTTCACTTCTACCTTCACACTGTACTTCAGAGTGTTTAGGTTTTAGAAATCTATCCTTCAAATAAGTATGTTGTTATTGACCAAGGAGTTCATGGATAATCTTCTTCTAAAATGAACTTTAGAAAAACATCTGGTCATGATACAAGGAGATATTTTTTGGAAAGGATGTTCTCCCTCAATAGTTTAAGCTCAAGATATTATGGATTAAATTAGAGTAGGATAAATGGTGTGTCAGACATTTTTATATTAGTCATTTCCTAAATGTAAATTTTTTATTATGATACGATTTTTCCTGAGTGTACTTTAAAATTGAATATAAATAAATGAATAAATTTGAAAAACATTTTATACATTGATTGGCATTGCTGAAAGAGCATAGCCTCCTTTATAGATGTTTCTTTAAAGCGACAAATTTCACTTTCTCACCTAGTTAAAGAGGGCATTTATCACTACTTGACATGCAGAGGCTGTGAAATAAATGTACTTCCAAAGAACTTGATACCTACTTCAATTTCTTCCTGACAGTAGCTTTCAAGTTATTTTTCTGGTAACTTTTGTGGGTCAACAGATAGCGTTGTAGAAGTGCTAATTGACAGACACATCACCGAGTGACAGATGGCAACACAGACCCAATTGTCAGAGCGCAAAAATGTTAACTGTAAGAAATGAGACACAAACACATCAGGGATCCCTATTTTACACACATACATACACACACACACACACACACACACACTATAATGAACCACATATAAAAAGTTCATGTGAGAGAAGCCAAATATCACACTTAAAACTTAAGAGACATTGGAATATAAACAGTACTCCAGAGGGTTCCCTAAAAGAGATGATAAATTCTCATAATGGCATCCAAGATGACTTTCGGGTCATAGAAATGACTCTGACAATGATTTCACAAAACTGATGAATACTGTCAATAGAGGTTTAACTTTCCTCAACCATCATAAATCACTAAAGCTGTCCCAGAATAGAGAATAAAAACTTCAGTGCCCTATATCACCTTTAAATAAATACTTTATGCTTGATTTCAAACTGTATTTCAAGAGAGAATGAGTGTTAATGGTATGAAAATCAGAGAGTAAGTTTTATATGAAATCAGGTTATTTTAAACTTAAATATATTCTTAGAATTCAGAGAAGGAATCCCAACTGGGAGGTGGTACATTACGCTGTTTTTAAGAATTTATTTAAAATGTACATGCTTTAATAAGTCAGCAAAAAGCTGGAAGTTGTGAAGGAGACAAGAGTCACATAAAGAGCCATCAGAAAACAGAAGAAAAATAATTTTTAAGATCTCCTTCAACTGTCATATTTCAGTCCCAGAGAAATTTCAAACCTTTCTCCTATATGTCATTTTATGGGCAGAATTATAGATTAAACTTGGCATAAATTTAACATAATGAACCTGAGAAAAACTTCCGTGTTATGCTCAAACTCACATAGTACTCTGTTAAAAATGTCAATCAGATCAGTGAATTAACAACAATTCTTGAGGAACTTGGTATTTTCATCTTTCCTGTTTTATAAGACTTCCTTTAAGTGACAGTAGTAAACATAAGAAGCATATCCCAGCTTCCATGTCCAAAAATTCACATTCCTAGCTCATAAAAAGCTGTTTCTGTTGGACTGGGAGGCATTGTAATCCCACTGATGGTTTCAGTTTAAAAGCAAATTCATGTATACATTGGGTGGTTAATGTATTTCTAGGCATAGTTAAATCAGGAGGATTCAGCTTCTCTTTTGGTAACTAAGAAGGAATCCTGAAATTTGCATTGAAAACAACTGTTTTTGATTAAGATAGTGGACAGAACAAAAGAAACTCAGTTTCCTCTTCAAGCCATGCTAAAACAACAGCAAAAAGATTTTTAAGGTGTAATACATAAGTACAAGGAAATAGAATGAGAGCCACAGATTTTGGAAATTGCAAACTAAAAGGTAGGTGGTAGCTGATTGAGTGAACCCAAGGAATCATATAATATTTTAAATAGGATTGAGATAGTTAACAAATGCAAATACACAGTGCCCAGTTAAATTGGAATCTCAGAAAAACAATGAACACTTCTTTTAGAATAAGTATGTTCAAATTTAACTGAGAGTCCTGTACCTTATCTGGTAACTCTAATTCTAAGTCTTCAGTGGGAGAAGCTGAAAAGCAATATGACTTGAAATAGAAAACATCAAAAAACTCAGGAATATTTGGCAACAGGTGCCTCTGGATGTAGGGTTTAAGGAGGGTCATAAAAAAGAAACATAAGCTGAAAATATTTTTGAAGCAATTACCCATTTAATGTAGCCAGCGGAAGACTGGAGGATTATTCTCTGGAGAGAATAAAGCAAGGAGTATGTAATATTTAGAAAATTCAGACTCATTTGAGGTTAAATATTATGGTGAAAATTGGGGTTATATGGAAGAGGTTTCAGGACTACCAGCCCTCTTCCAAACTTTACTTTCAGAATACCAGCAGCAAGGTATATTCCCTCTGAGTGGGAGATCAAAAGAGCCTTCTTTATGAAATCTGAACACTCAAGAGAAACAGCCTGTGGATACTGATAGGGAATTCTCAAATGAATTAGCCCATCCATATCGTCCTACCTTGACAGCAGAGGTGACTGCCGGGCACACACACAGAGATTCCCATCAGTGTCTAGTGTTGTCTTCATTTCTGAGTAGACAGCCAAGCATAACCAGACATCTGAAGAAATGATAAAAAGAACTTGGAGGAATAGGAAACTGCAAGGTGAAGACAATTCCAAAATCTCAGTAAATAAGAGAATATATCACATTGATGAAAAACGGAGAGTGTTTTGGATAAAGCACGACAGAAAAAAAAATAACATCATGGAATAATTCAATAAGCATTTCTCAGGTAAATTTGAGGAAATATCAAAAATTAAAGCAAAAATAAAAATAGATGAAAATTAAGAGAGAAGTAAAAGATGGCTATAGTAATACTTCAAGAAGAGCAATTTCTAAATAAGAATGTAACCACAGGACTAACAAAAAATTTGCCACCCCAAAATATGCCTCTTTAGCGTAGGGCTATTTTGGGCTGATGATTACTATGAACAGCAGACACTGGAAAAGCTCTGAAAACCTATTAGAAGTTACCCTTTTGTAAGGGAAATTTGCATTTATAAGGGAAATCCCCACTTGTCAGGGTGTCTCCCTCTATGAGCCAGGAAGAGGAGGATGACTCTAAATCTCTAGAAACTCTTACCAGTGGAGAAGGCAATGACTTAAATCCGCAAAACAACTTTACCCTTGTTTACTGTGCTTTTCCCAGTAACCTCCGGTAACTGACCCCATCTTAACAATAGAATGTAAAAGCTATTTTTCACTGGTGGCAAGCCAGCCAGGAGCATGCGCAGAAGAGAAAATTTTGACCTGTCAATTGAACTCATTCTGCCAGCACTTCCACATACCTGCTGGTCCTCTCTGATCCCTTAAACCTTACCCTATACCTTGGACGGGCAAGACAGATTTAAGCGCTTGGCTTCCTGTCTCCTTGCTGATCAATCTCGCAATAAAGCCTTTCTTCCCTCAAAAGCCGATGTGCCACAATGTCAGCTTCTGTGCTCATTGGGTGGCGAGCCCTTGCTCGGTAGCAAGGAGAGTTCTAGAAGTGAAAATATTGGAGGAAAAATCATTAATATATAAGGAAAAATCCACACATTAAAGTGTTTGAGTTTCCAATGGAAAGAGACTATCAAATATCGAGTATGGTGGATATAAATAGGTGAACATCAAGGTCATAGGTCATTGCAAAATATGAAGACAAAGAGAAGACACAGAATGCCCTATAAATTAAGAACAATTTGTTTACAAATGATCAACCATATAATGAGTTGGAACTTGTTAAGAGCACCGTTGGAAACTCGAGACAATGAAATAGTGCCTTAAACGTCTGAGGAATAAAGGATTTTTCGGTTAAATACTTGAATAGACATTTCTCCAAAGAAGATATACAAATGGCTCAACATCACTAATCATCAAGGAAATGCAAATCAAAACCATGAGATATCACCTCACACCTGTTAGGATGGCTATTATAAAAAAAAAAAAAAAAAAACAGACAACAAGAGTTGGCAAGGATGTAGAGAAACTGGAACCCTTGTGTACTGTTGGTGATAATGTAAACTGGTGCAACCACTATGGAAAGCAGATATAGGTTCCTTAAAAAATTAAAAGTAGAACTCCCATAGGATTTAGCAGTCTCACTTCTGGGTATCTATCCAAAAGAATTGAAGCAGGATTTCAAAGAGAGATTCATACTCTCGTGTTCATTGCAATGCTATTCACAATAGCCAAGATGCGGAAACAACCTAAACGTACATCAATGGATGAATGGATAGAGAAATGGGACATATAGATACAGTGGGATATTATTCAGCCTTAAAAAAGAAGGAAATTCTGTCATTTGAGACAACATGGGTGAACCTGGAAGACTGTATGCTGAGTGAAATAAACCAGTCACAGAAGGACAAATACTGCATAATTCTACTTAAATGAGTATATAATTCTACTTAAATGAAGTATATAAAATAGTCAAACTCATAGAAGCTGAGAATAGAACAGTGGTTGCTAGGGGCTGGGGGGATGGAGAAATGGGGAATTGCTAATTAACACGTATAAAATTTCAGTTATGCAAAATGAATAAGTTCTAGAGATCTGATGCATGACATTGTGCATTGTACTCTTAAAAATCTGTTAAGAGTGTCCATCTCATGTTAAGTGTTCTTACTATAATAAACAAAAAAAAAAAAGAGTGTGATTCTGGAATCATTTTCTGAGCACCTGGTTCATAAATGCAAGTCTTGTACCAATGAGAAACCTGAGCTATTCCTCTTCTGTGTGAATACCGTTTTCTGAGGAACCCACCCCCTCATTCTACATTTGGAGTGACAGGCTACATATTCCCGGAAATAGTTGTACAGAAAGTGGGAGCGGGGTTGGGGTTAAACAATTGCATCTTCGTTGATAGGCGCAGAATCAAAAACCACTTGAAAAGCAGATATGATGACAGAATCAAGACCTTTCTACTCTATTCTATGTCAGAGGACCAGAAATTTGGACCAGGAATAATGTTATCTAGAGACAGCAGAGCTGCATTCATCTCAGGGAACTGGCTAGAATTTTCCATGTATACCTGACTTCTTGCTGTGACTGTAGGTCTGAGGAGAGATCTGATTAATAACCAAGTAAAGACAGAAGGGGAACAAGTGTCATCTACCTCTCAGCCTATTTCAGACCATTGGTTCAAGTTATTTCCTCAGTTGAAAGATAATCTGAAAAAGTAGTTCAAAAGAGCTGAACATATTCAAGATAAAATCAATGAAACAAGACACAAAATGTAAAATAAAATTGTCTTTTAAAATCATAAGATAAAGTAAAAGTTGCATACATCAAATCGGGGGGAAATATTACTCACTATGTAATAAAATTCAGACTTGCCTGGGACTTCTGTTTTCTCTTCAGCAATAAATGCCAGAAGTCAGCTTGGTGTCAAGTACTGGGGTCAGCAATGATAACTATTTATTGGGGGTTTACTATGTGTCTGACACAGTTTATCCACAGCAAAGACCCTATCAGCAAGAGCTAGAGTTCTCTCTCTTTAAACAGAAAGAAAATCGAGGCACAGAGGGATTAAAATTCTCATCAAAGGCTAGATCCTATGAAGTGATTGATGCCAGACTTAAAGCTAGGACCTCAGGCTTTAGAGCAGGACCGCTGGGCTGGGCTGTGCCCCCTCTTCCAAATGTGGGACCAAAAAAGTTTAATATTTACATAAGGAAAAGCAAAAACCAAGATGTTTTAAAATATGCACAAGTTCAGAAAATATATCATCTACCTGCCTGATTCAAAAAAGGAAACAGATAAAATATGAGAATGAGAAAGATGGGATACAAAATAATTGATTGGAGTCATTTAACCAATTAAGCACCGAGGACATATTATATAAAATACTTGAGCTGAGTAATAATATTCTGTATTTAAAATATCAACTTATCTTAACACAAATCAGAAAATGTGGGAGGTGTGGTTCCACACAATAAAGTAGGCTCAAATTCTTGTCTAACAAAGAACTTTTATAAAATTATATTAATCTTGAAATTTGATACAGAATTACATTTAAGTCAAGAGATATATTTCCAGAGAAAGGAAAATATTACTGAAAATTTCAGAACAGTTTATTGAAATATAATAGTTTTCAATACATCAACATATTATAAATTGGAGCACTATATTCATAGATAATAAAATATTAATTTTAGCACATATTGAAACCTCAGGTAATCTATTACAGATGCGAATCTTATATCAATGGTCAAAAGATGGAAATTTCAATCCGGCTTGTTGCATTACTATTAGAATGTTCGCAAGTATTGGTCTGGGGTGTATTTATTGCACAGAAAGGAACCATGAACATGGCAGTGATAAATCATATAACCAGGAAAACAGAAAACAGCAAATGAAAATAATGTTCCAAACCCTCATCCTCTGAGATGTGTCATTAGTGGCTAGAGAATATAAATAATCAATTTTTGTTAGTGACTAAGGACACTCTGTTATCATGTTATGTGCCATGTGCTAGGCATTGTCTGATGTAAAGCCCGAATCATTTGGTCAATTGTGATTAAAACTGAAAAATGAATAAATCATTTATTTCATTATAAAATTAGAGTGATACCACATTCATAAGTACTTTCTTAGCATATTTTGGCTGAGCAAGAAGAAATGGGAGAGATTCAGATTATATTTCTACACAGTTCTATTGTTATGCTTTAGAGTTAACAAAGGAGATTTTATTATTACTATTCCAAGGGTGTTTCTTGCGCCCAATTACATATGCAATCCAGGAAACGGCATAACATTTATTACTTTTTTCATGAAGGAAATGGAAGATATTCATTATTTCTGTTTAAACAGTCCAATCCTTTCTATGAAAGTGCCAAGACAAGGTCTCTTGGATTCATGGTAACAAATCCTGTGACAAAGGAAACTTGAAAGGTAATTAAGAAGGACTAAGGAGCAATTGGATCTTATCTAAGAGCTTCAGAAAGTGACATGGCACATAATACTAAGGAAATGGCAGAACCAATCAATTTGTCAGTCTTTTCTTTCCGTCTCCTGCTGCCTTTCATGTTGCAAGTGGAAGAACATCTGTGGAGAATGCATTGTGGGCTCATCATTATGCCACTTTTCATTATAATTCTCCTAAGATTGATTTACTTCTGCCTGGGACATTCATTTTCTGTCTCAGACACCCACACTCATGTAAGCAGCTAAGTATGTGCAACGTATCTATTCCAGCTTTCAGTAATGTAAGTATTAAGCTTTGTCTCCTGCAATCTGCCCTCTGCAGAACAAGCTCTGCTCCCACTTGTAAGAAGCCAGAGTCTACATCTCCACTTTGTAGCTATTGTTAAATGCCAACTCTTTCACTGCTGAATATTTTCAGTTACATAAAGATAATTTAAACAATCAAACACTTTCCCAAAAACAAGTGATTTGTTTTTAATAGTCTCTTATTTGCATGCCCGTAAAAGCATCTTCACATTTTAAAGCACTGGCTTAATGTACTGAAACCCCTCATCGTAAAATGAAAGGCCTTAAAGAAAAGAATAAAATATTGATCAGTTTATAGCTTATTTCTTGTTTTACTTTTGTGGCTATGCCTGCCAAGAGATGGGTGTAAGATGATTCTAGAACAGTAATACAGAACAATAGAAACCAGTAGTTAACTTTAATGTACGGCAAAAATATACGCTTCAATGACATAATTTCTATTTTGAGTCGTAAGATGTTATTATATACTATGACCTCTATCAAAATGTAACTTTGCTGGAAAAGTATGTATGTTCCCATGTGAAAAGTTTCTATTTACTGAGATGTTAAGGATTTCTACTCTTTTTTAGGCCTCCTTTCTTCAACTGTTAATGACACAAAATTGTATTCAGAGCCTGTCTCCCACGATATAGTCAAGAAGCAGTAGCAGGAGACCTGGTGAGGAAGACCCTCGCTTTCTGCGCTCAGAAGGCTCCAAAGTAGGCTCTGTGCTTCGTGTTAGCAGTCAGGAGCTTCGACCAGGGAAGGCTGGGGCTGGAGCTCTGTGGCGTCTATTCGGAAGTCAGCAGTCCTGAAGGGATTAAACTGCCGCCCGTTCCTCTTCCTTTTTTCCACCATCAGTTCTTCCTGAGGCAGAGCCCTGCTTATTTGCACATTCATTCCTTCATGCTCCTCTTCTCTACTTAAGTGACCTCCCCAGGACACAGCTAGTTTTTCTGAACAGAAATGAGTGACTTAGAATAAATAATAAAGCCTTAAAGAAGCTAACTTATAAGATCTAATTATTGTCCTGTAGTCATTTTAGTTAAATACAATTTTTACTGAGTGCTTTCTCAGTGCGAGGATCTGGTCCAGGTGCTAGCAGTTCAATGAAGAATAGGACAGGCTCTCAGTGAAGTGATGTCACCTGTGGGTTCTCTCAGAGGGAAACTGGTCTTCAAGAAAACTGTGTCTAGAATTCAGTACTGTAGAGTCATATAATAGACTCATGTGCACGTCTATGCACTATGCTTCTAACTAGAGTTTGGTTTATAAACTTTATAGTATGTATAATTAAATATCAAATTCATTTTTCATATCTGATATTCATTTGCTGACTTAGCTGTGTTAAAGGGCCATGGTGTTTTATATTTTATTCTTTCCTGACAGAATTCATGGTGCTCTTTTTTAAAGTTCACTTTGGGAATTTTTCACATGCAAAACTTGATGAAGCAGCATATTCTTTGCCATGTTTGTCTTAATTACAGACAGAAATGTTCCATATAACAACCATGAACAGTTTGTATTAATGTGACTGTGGCTTTCCAAAGCAGTGTCTTCTGACAGGTTATCACTCATGTGGCTTGATTTGCATTATCAACAACCAAGAGGAATTGAAAGGCAAGCAAACTGTGGCTAATACGTCATAAGCTTGATTACCATAAGCTTGATTTACAAAATTTCCACAGGCAAGTCTGCTTGCTGGACATCAAATTAGCAACACAGGCAAGATGTAATTTACAATTGCTTTCCAGCAATGTAGAGATAAAATGCTGAATTATTTATTAATGAAGGCCTAATTAATCTTCTGAAATGCTTTTGTATGGATGAGAAACAAGGGCTTATCTTAAAAGGCAAACTATCAAGTAATTAGCAATATAAAAATTGTACCCTTGCAAATTCACATGTGCCCCTAATGTCTCCAATATCTATATAATAATCCTGACACCTAACATATCAATTATTTAGTCTCCTTCACTGACAAAATTGATTTAGAATTTAGTTGTAGGGTCATAGATTGTATGACCTAATAATTTTAAAATAATTCTTAAGCCCCCATTTGCTTTAAATACAAACATGTATAAATGTTGAAATTAAGGTTGGTCACATGTTTTAATTAGAGATCATGACAATGGATGAATTTCTGCTATTATTTCTGTCTCAGATAATGGTATTCATTACAGAAAATGTCAGAATAATGTGTATGGTGAAAAAGCATTATCATAAATATAATATATCTTATTTATATGAAACATGCATAACTTCCTTGAATTCATAACTAAATAGAATGTTAAAAATTAAATTAGCAAATGATCCTTTAAGATATGTCTTTCCAAAATATTCCTTTTATAAGATCAGGTTAAATTTTATCAGGGAAAAAGATGAGGAAATTTTATAGATGAAGAAACAGTTTGAATAAATTTGCCCAAGGTGACAGGCTGAAAATGTGGCAGATTATGGCCTGCAGCCATAACACCGAGTTCTCTTTCTTCAAGCAGGTATTGTATTGTTCCTCTAAGAACCGTGCACAGGTCCCCTAGGTTTTCCACTTCACCTTTTCATCTAAAAAGCCAAGTAGCATAACCAAATGTTCTTTCAGGTCCATTTTATAATCTAAAAGCTTATTTCTATAGAACTTGTCGCTTTTGGTGTCTCCATTCTCAAGGTGCTTATTATTTGAAGGTGGGAAGAGATGACTCTTGAAATAAATAAAAAAATACAGTGAGACATTATGCTGTAATTTCAAACAAAGTTTGAAAAGGAAATATTGAAGTTACCTACAATACCCGGGGGAAACGTACGGAACAGATGGAGAAAACAGAGGGTGTGAACAGACATCAAGGACCCCAGAAAGAATTTTCCTTGCAGTGCTGATAGTGGGGACAGTGAAAGTTGAGCAAAGATATCAAAGAAAAACGCAGCAGGACTTGTGCTGAGGATAAAGAGTAGGTCAGTCTCACGGCACTTGAGACTGTGCTCAACTAAACTGTCTGTTTACATCTTACAGGACGAAAGTAACTTTTTTCCCACAACTTCTTCCTGTGTGTGAGTACAGTTAAGACAAAGAAGAGCTGATCGTTACAAAGTTGGCACAGGTTTGGTTATTGTGCTCAGCAATTATTATTTTATCCCTTTGCTTGCTGTCCCCATCTTCCTTCCATGAGTGGCAGTCTGTTCTCAAAATAAAGAAGTAAAAATTGAATTAAGTGGTCAGATCAACTACCTGTTCCCTCTTCAGGTCAATGAAGTAGGAGGTTTGGTAGAAGGAAACAAGAGGAACATTTCAAAGCACTATCAGTTTTGTACGGATGGAATATGTGTATATGTGACCATATAAAATAAAAATGTAAACAATGAATGCAGTCTACTAAGTGCTTTAAACATATTGTTGCATTTAGTTCTCACAAAACTCCATCATTGGTACTCTGAATATTCCTACTTTGCAACACAGGGAAATAAGTCTTACAGAGGGTAAGTAATTTCCCCAATATTCCACAGTGAAAAGGGTTGAGCCACAGATCAAAACCAAGCAATCTGTCTCCTAGCACTGTGCTTTTCATTATGGTATGTTACTTTAAAGGAAAAAAGAATAGAAAGTCTGGTTTCTTCCACAACTATTATTGTTAGTATTTTTAAAGGAAAAATCACATGTAGTAAAATGTTTAGCCATCTTAAATGTACAACTCGGGTTGTGACAAATGTTTACATCCTTGTAACCAAAATATCCATAAAGATACAGAACATTTCAGTCACCTCAGTTAGTTACCACATGCTTGGTATACACCACTTATCATTTGTATCATTGTAGGTTAATTTTCTATTCTTAAACTTCATACAAATGGAATTGTCAGTAGGTACACTTTTGTGCCCAGTTTCATTTATTCAATAAAACTTTTTGAGATTTATCCATAGTGGTATGTGTAATACTAACTCATTCTTTTTTGTTTTTTTGGTATTCTATTGTTGGAATTTACCATAATTCAGTGCAATTTCTTGATAATATATATTTACATTGTTTCTAGGTATGGCTATTAATGGTAAAGCTGCTATCCTTATACAAATCTTTGTGTTAATATTTTTTTTTCATTTATTTTGGGTAAATTTACAAAGAAGCAAAATTGCTGGATCATAGGGTAGGTGTACGTTGACCCTTACAAGAAACTGTCAAACAGATCCAAAGTGTCATCTCATTGCTTTAATATTTATTTCCAGGATGAGTAATGATGTTGATCATCATTTCAGGGAGTAAATGGCCATTATATATCTTTTTTGCAAAATTCAAGCCAAGTTTTTTGCCTGTGTTTTTAAAATTTGCTTGTTTTACACATTATTATCGATTTGCAGTAGTTCCTTATACAATCTGGATACGGGCACTTTGTCAGATACATTTACTGCAAATATTTTCTCCCAATCTGTGGCTTAACTTTTCATTTTCTTGAGGTTGTCAAGCAAAAGCAAGACTCACTGTTTCAACGAGTAAAGAAATGAGCTCTTGTTAACTTCAGAGAGTATACTCCTTACGTAGACAGCATAATCAAGGAAATCAAAGGTGCCACCACCCTAGTTCCCTTCTCCCACAGGACAATTCCAAAATGAAGGGTCTGGATGAACGCAACGTGAGTGCTGGGCAGCCTGTTGCTGAGGCGGTGAGTCTGTGGACAGCTAAACAGTTCTCTAATCTGCAGCTACATGCTAACGGAGGTGAGGCAGAAAGCCTTAAATCCAGAGGCAATGAGAAGAAATGGTTTGGTTTCATGTCAGCCTCCCAGGAAAACAACGAGGCAGTAAGAAATGGACTTGTAGCATCTCATCCCAGATCTCCCATGCTTTCATTATTCTGGAAGATAATAGGGCATTCTGACCAGATTTAAGTCAGCTGCACTTACACCTTGCCCATGTGCCTATATGCAGATACGCAAAGTCATCAGTCCAGTATGGCAAAGCCATTCTTCTACATAGCTTCATTTTATTAACATGCTTTAATTTTACTAAACTTAAGTATATCATTTATTTTACTGTTAATGATTTTTATTGTTTTGGCTGATTTCAAGGTTTCTAAAATATTTCCTTACTTATTTCTTTTAGCTTTGCATTTTTACCTTTCTTTTTTTTTTAGAAATATGATGAATCTTGAATTAATGTTTGCAGACAGAATGAGGTTGGTTTTGAGGTTCATTCTGTCTTCCATACAGATATTTAGCATTTCTACTAGCACTTGTTGAAAAGATTTTCCTGTCAACATTGAATTATTTTCACACTTTTTTTGAAATTCAATTGAAAACATAGGTAAGAGTCTATTCAAAGAATCTTTTCCATGTATCTGTTATCTTTACACCAATATTAAACTCTATTGATTACTCAATTTTATAGTAAGTTTTGAAATAAAATAGTCCAAGTCCTCCAACTTTTTTTTTCGAATTGTGCTATTTTTTTTGTCCCTTGCATTGCCATACAAATATTAGAACAGCTTGCCAAAAAAAAAAAAAAAAAAGCCCGTGGCTTTGTTGATTGGATTGCATTGACTATATGGGTCAATCTGGAGAAAATCAATATCTAAAATTTATTGTGTATCTCAATCAACGAAGAGATGAGATGTGATATAACTTTTTAATCACTTAAGTCTTCTTTAGTTTTTCTTTTTAAACATTTGTGGGAGACTGTTAGAGATGAAATAGATTTTGGTATATTAACATATTATGTGGCCATGATAATTCCCTTATTAAGCCCTGCAATTTTGTTGTAGATGCCTTTCCGTTTTATTTATAAACAATAGTTGTATATAGACAGTTTTTCTTCCTCCTTTCAAAAATGAATTTATTTTTTTTCATTTTTTGAATTTTTGAACCTGACCAGGACCTCCAGTCAATGATGTACATAAATGGAGAGAGCGTTTGTATAGCATGTTCTTAGATTGCTGATTGTTTCAGTCAAAAATTGGTGCTACATTTTTTCAAGTTGTTTTCTGCAGCTATTGATATGATCATGTCTTTTATCTGATGAGTTACATGGGTTGACATCAGAATTTTAAATTAAACTCACCTTCTCGTGATAAACTCCACTTAGTGATGATTTACTGTGTTTTTCAAGATATCTGAAATTTATTTCCCTAATGTTTTGTTAAGGATTCTTTTATTTAAGTTCATGAATTATATTTGTCCATATTTTTTTCTTTTGAAATGTATTAGTCCGATTTGGTTCTTTTCTTGAGGATGGCTGTTAATAGAACCTAATGAGGCCAGCAAGTTTCTGTTTGGGGGAAATTGATGGGGTAAACACATTCTAAGAGCCAGCCATAGCAGGTATATGGTAAAAGTTAGAAGTGGAGAATGTCGTAGATTGTAGTACAATGTAGTAATGGCCATCCAAAAATAACAAGTTCTAATCACTAGGGCTTGTAATATTACATTATTTAGAAAAAGAGTGAATATTACCTGATAGATTAACAGATGTGATTAAACTGAGAATCTTAGGTAAGGAAATAGTCTGGGATTATCCAGGTGAGCCCTAAACACCATCACAAGTGTCCTTGTAAGAGAGATGCAAAGGGAGATGAGACACATAGAGGAGAATGTGATGCAAAGACTAAGTCAGATATTAAAGTGATGTGGCCACTAGCCTACAGCCACCAAAACCTGGAGAAAGCAAGGAACAGATTCTTCCTGGTTCCAATCTTCAGAGAGGGTATGGCCCTGCTGAAACCTTGATTTCAGAGTTCTGGACCCCAGAACTGTGAGAGAATGGATTTCCCTTGTTATACCCCACCAAGTTTGGGGTAATTTATTATGGCAGCCACGTGAAATTGATACAGAGGAGTGGAGATAGCATAGTAAGCAAGAATATAACATTGTTGGGAATTTAAATGAGATAATCCATGTAGACTGCTTAAAATAACACTCATTTTTGGATGACACTGATCAGTGATCAAGTGCCCATGGTTGAGGATATTCACAGTTCAGAGAAACCCTGCAAGCTAAGGAGACAGAGCATGATTGGTTGCTGGACCACATAACAGCCTCATGCCTGACTAATGCTCTTGAGCAGATTTCTGTGGAACTGTAAACCTTAGCCATCAAGGTGTTTTCCTATGGTGGATCAGACCATAGCCTGGGCCTTTATATTGCCCTGGAAACATCTGTCCTCACCTCAGCAACAGGAGATGGATAGTGCTGGGTGAGATTTGATCCAGGTGGACACAGCTGGCTAAAGACCTACAGTTGGGGGCACTGCTTCCTAAAGACAGCCTGGGTTCCTCTGGGTTCACTCTCCATGAAGATGGCACTTAGTGAGGGTTAGGGAGGGATTATTTAAAATCTCAATTGGCCCACCCAGCACACAAACCCATCCTATTCCAGTTTTTTTGTTTTTCTCAGTAGCACTGCCATTATCTAACTCAGGAGTTCTAAACCAAGGGTGATTTCCACCCACACCTCACTCCAATCTCAAGGACATTTAGAAATATCTGGAGACATTTTTGATTGTTGTGAGGGTCCTGGCATCTAGTGTGTGGACGTCAAGGGTGCTACTAAACATTGTACAATAAATAGGAAAGCGCTCCACAACAAAAATAAAGAACTATTGGTCAAAAATGTTAATTATGCCAAGGTTGATGAACTCTGATCTAACCTAATAAATATTTATTTATTCATCTGCCTTCTGCCCTCACCACTAGAATATAAGATTATGAAGGCAATGATGTTTTATTTTTATCTTCCACTCTATCCCTAGGGACTACAGTTACAAACTTGTGTGAAGGCATGTGTGAAGTGTTTTCTGGAGCTCTGTGTAATAACAGCTTCTTTAAAGTCTTTCCTGAATAATTCCAACATATCCCAACATACGTGTCATCTCCTCACTGGTGTATCTTGATTTTCTTTTTCCAGATGAGTTGAGATTCTCCTGGTTCTTCAAATTCCAAGGAATTTTGAATCGCACGCTAGATATTTTGAATGTTATACAACGAGACTCTGGGTTTTGATTAAGTCCAGTGGAGAATGTTGATAGTCTTCTGTGAGCTACAGCTTCAAAGTCAATTCTGATTCAAATCCTTGACTGTGCTATTCAGATCTGTCACATATGTGCACCCATCAAGATCCAGACCTGGCTGGTGGTCTATCTGCTCAATTCTCAGTGTTTGGGGTACTGAATGGGATCAGATCCACACATGTGGAGTTTGAGGAAGAGTCCAGAAATGCACAAACAAATTTGTGTCTCTCCTTCCTCAGCCCTTTCTTCTCTAAAACCTTGCTTGTACTTCCTGTTTCTTTAGGCCCATGCCTGGAAATCCAGATGGAAAGCTGGGGCTTTATATACCCTGCCTTGATGTGCCCTCCCAAACCTGCTCCCGCAT
This sequence comes from Tapirus indicus, assembly GCA_031878705.1. Lineage (NCBI taxonomy): Eukaryota > Metazoa > Chordata > Mammalia > Perissodactyla > Tapiridae > Tapirus > Tapirus indicus. Next base: position 9,223,120 of record CM062918.1, read on the forward strand.
CCAGAGTCAAGCAAAACCAGGACACAGAAATAAAAAATTCATGGCGTTTTGTCCATTCTTTCTGGAAACACAGTTCCGCTGAAGGAGGAGCAAGACTCCTCTTCCTCACAAGTTTGGTTTCCAATGCCGGCGACCGCTGCTGCCATCACGGAATTGCTGAAGATCTGGAGTAAAGGAGGGTAGAGGAAAGAAAACAAAGGAGAAAAAAGTTCTACGCCCTCTCTGAGTGTTAGGGGTTCCCTTCCAGAATCCTTGAGCCCAAAGTTAAAGGTTTCTCTCGGAGCTCTCTGTTTGTCCCCCAGGGCTTCTTCTGGTGCATTGGGTTCAAGCCAGGAGACACCAGAGTGGAGAAAAAATGGTAAATTCATTGCAACTTTGAGTATTTTGAATTCTGATCTTTGTCTCTATTCTGCCTGCTCTATTTACTTGCTAGAGTCATCAGTATTCATTAGGACACACGCGTAGAGTGTATATATATCTTATCCAGAACTTGAACCCCAAAGACATATCTTTAGTGTAGTTCTATTTTCTACTAAAACCAAAAAAGGCAAGACATGGATACAATAATATTGTCCAATGTCACTTTGTGTACATTGACATATAAAATCCTAAATAAGATAGCTTCTTGAATCCATTATTATGAAACATTTCAAGAAGCAAAGCAAAGCTATATGTGCTCTGTACCTTATATATTAAAACATATACAATGAAAGAATAGTAAGAAATATGAAATTATACTCACCAATTTCAATAATTTGATTAACTCCGGGGAATAAGAAAGAAGAAAAGAATAGCATGTGAATTTTGCTTAGGCTGCAAGATTTTATCTCTAGAAGGAGAAACAAAATCAGCTAAAGTTAATATAGGGTATGTTTAATTATAATAAAGAACAGATAGGTTTATGTAATATTATTTTCTGCTATTGTCTCTATGTTTGAAACGTGTCATAATCAAAAATTAAAATATTAAAAATCTTATGGAAAAATATTTCAATTAGTACTACAAAGTTATGAACAGAATCATTTTGGAAATAACATCCTTACACGGTTAACTGTAGTAACAATAATTCTGCAGGAAGATAACAACAATATGTACAAAGGGATTAAAAATAACTCTTTGCTAACAGTTTTGTTTTACTTGTAGTATTGTGTAAAGGTAGAATTTAGCATAAAAGACATCATTTATAACACAAAACTGACAGCAACACATATCTCCAAATACAAAATGATAAAGCATTTGAGGCACATATATTTGAGCTGAACTTCATGGGCTGGTTGACTAGATAAGAGGAAACACAATGAATTAATACATTTCCAACCTAAGTGTATGTGTATTTATTAAAGGCAAATATGCAACTGCCCTTAGCATTTCAACATATTTGAGTACCTCTAATGGACTTCTTAGGAATTATTGTTCTTATAAGACTCAAAAAAGTCAAGTCATTTGGTAAATTAAAGGGATGATCTTGATTTTTAAAAGTGATATTGTCATTCAAAATTTTAATAATAAACATATTATAAAAGGAAAAGAAATTTTACAAAATACACTCCAGTGTGGTATATTTATTTGCAAATTATTTTCATTTGTTTAATTTTACCCTACTCTAAACTTTCACATCTGAAACTGAAAAGGAAATTAAACCATTCCCACTACCATGAGATTTTTCAATTTTATTTTACTGAGGACAGCATGGCAATTTTTTCAGGCCTGTCTTATCTGGCATGCACTGAATCATCTAAATCCTTTTCAGTCTTTCCTTTTAAAGGAATAAAAAAGTAAGTGAAAAAAAATTATTACCAGTTTGTCCCTTTATTTACTTAAATTATGTTATTATTATTTCACTATTATTCTTCTCTCATATTTCATAGCTTTTAGTTAGCAGAGTCATCTGAATATAATTAATACACAATAAAAATGTGTGGAATAAATCAATAAAAATTATAAATACTTGGATGTTGTTAGTGTTATTCTCATTTTTAGACTGATTTATTATAAATTGGTAGTCATACAAAACTTTTTTAGTTTAAAATAATTGAGACTATTTGAAGGCACATTATATGAGATGCCTTCCTCATTTTGCAAAAGGGACATTTGGAAAGTGAGTCTATGCCCTGGATTTCTTTCTTCTTTGTTAGCTCTCAACAATCTAGCTGAGATTAAAGGTTATCAGCATACTGAAAACCATGTAATTGAATGAATATTATCTCTTGCCTTTACTCTGAGTGGGAGAGAAGAACATAGCTCCTAGAAGAAATGTGACAGTCAGCCTTGATAAGGTCTAGTAACCGAACCATGGAAATTCACTATGGACAGGGATTATCTATTTTATTTCCCCCTAGTGGATAAGTAAAAGAATAAATACAAGGAAAAAAAGTCAATTGTTCTTTATTGAGCTTGCCTAAAAGCCATTTATAATACTGAGATGTCTCCCATAGAGTGCTTACAGAATTGCACTGTAAAACTTGCAAACAGGAAATAAATATGTGCTTATTACCAAATAAGCATGCTGAATCAGTAAAATGAATCACTAGAAAATCTGCAATCTGCACTGAATTATTTTTCTGTATTCTGAAAGTCAGTGTTCATGAGGCAGAAACAATGAGATAAAGTGATGCTTTTCCTCTTTCAAGCTAAAAGAGGAAAGCTATAGAACAAACACTAAGGAAAGAAAAATTCAAATGTCATTTTTATTTGCTTTTGAGAGTACTGATTTAGTTGCAGAAAATTAATAATTACTTTGCTAACAATTATTTTTGATAAGGCCAACTCTAAAACCACTTTCATTACCTGAATTTATGGTCTGGATAGAAAAATCATTAAAAAAAAAAAAAGCCGTACAGCCATGCACTGCATAACAACGTTTCAGTCAACAACAGATCACATATACACAGTGGTCGAGTAAGATTAGTGCCATACAACCTAGGCATGTAGTAGACTACGCCATTTAGTGCCATACAACCTAGGCATGTAGTAGACTACGCCATCTAGGTGTGTGTAAGTACACTCTCCGAAGTTCACACAACTACGAAATCAACTAGACGCATTTCTCAGAATTTATCCCTGTCGTTCAGCGATGCATGACTATACTTTCTAAAAGACGGTCTCATGCTATAAACATTTAGATAAATATGGAATTCCCAGACCAACATTGTAAGTGATGTACCGTTATTACTTTCACCATTTTACAAATGGTACCTGAAGGAAACTGGTTAAATGTTGTTTCTAAGGTGACAAGAAATGGTAGAGCAAGGATTTAAACCCAAGTAGACTGACTCCAGAACTTACATTCTGTTAAAAAGGCATCAGGATATGTTATCTGGCAGAAGAATCTGGTATAGTTTTAAACATTTACTATGTATAATGAGTACTTGCTAATCTAGAGTTATATTTGGGATAAGGTTCTGACAGAAAGTGTTACTGAATTAGGATGAGATACAAAATTGAGAGAAGGAAAATATTTGAATTTTTTTTCTTGGAAGGTAATTTCTATCAATGGGTAAAATATTTCATATTTTACTTTTAATAATCCCATTATCTCAAGGACAAGATTTGCCTTCATTTAAAGATATATTTCATTTTTTAGAAACTAATGTTGAGGAATAAAAATTCTGCCCATAATAAATATGAAAATACAGTAATTTTCTTTGATCTATTTTTGCCTTAGGAGAAAGTTTTAGAAGAGAGACTTTCAAAAACATTTTAAGCAATTGAAGCTTCATCGGCTGAGGTTATATCATACGTGAAAAACAAGAAATGATGGTGGATTTGATTAGCTTCACATAATTTGCAATTACAAAAAAGACTTACTAGAGTAAGTTAAACATTTCTCTTATTTTATAAACACTTCTCTGCCTACTGGAAACCATTCATGATCCTAGAAATTCAACGGAAGGTTTATTTTGGCTGCCAGCCATACAGGTTTCATTGCTGAAATGAAAGCAGTCAAGGCAAAACTGAAAAAAAAAAAAAAAAATCCTAAGTAAAAAGGCTTCACCTGATCACAAGCCCAGTCTCACCCATTTAAACAGATAATTGTGCCATCTCTATGGACTTGCACTGTCATCAGACATTATCCTATTAGTTTTAATTGGAAGATGAGAGGAATGTTGAAGATGATTATCTTAAGCTTTCTTTCTAGTCATTGCTTACATTGACAACTTGCTTCATCACTTATATTGAGACAAATATAGAAATGACAAGCTACACTTAAGAAATAGCATGTGTAACAGAAAAATACACTTTATACATGACAGAAATTGCTTTTATTACAGTAGAATTCTTAACAATTTTATTTACTGATATATGACCTTTCCTTTGAGGACCATATATATTTTATACCACAGACTAGAATTCAGGGCCTCATATAGTTGGCTCAGCCAACAGGTAGCCCTAAACCGACAATTCAGCTGTCAATTATAGTGATGGCCAGTTTTTGTGCTGAGGTTTATAATGTCTGGACATACTGGAAGATTTGTGAAAGTTTCATTTTACAGTATTCACAATCTTCACTGGAATCTTTCCGGCCATGGTTAGGAATAATTATCAAAACGTGTTTATCTCCTAAGCAATCCGAAACTGCCACTGATTTAAAATAATTAGATAAGGAAAAACACTTTTATACATAATTCTATATTTTCCTCATTTGTTTTCAAAGAAAAGTCTAAAAATTCCCTAAGAAAGAGATAAATATTATGCTATACTAAGTTGATATTCTCTCTTTCAAGTGAAGCAAAAAAAAACCCACTTATAATAATATTCCAATTCAAATATGGTTTAGAATAGAGCAATTTGAAATCAAAAGGAATAGAAGTAAAACATTATCAAAGTCAAGAGGAAGAAAAGGAAAAAATCAGTGTTGATAGTTTGGTTAATTATGCTGTAGTTTGATAAAGAATTTTATGACTTTTAGAAGTAGCTAGATGTATACTATTTTTCCAGCATAATATAATATTAGCATATTTTCATAAAGACATGTCCCAGATTTATGTAAAGTGGTAAATGTAAACCAGCAATTATAAATATTTGTAAATAAATTTAGTAGTAAGACAACTGAAACATTGAACCTTACCTCATGAAACTTGAACTTAAGCATCTGAGAGTGCTCAAATGATATAAGTGTGGAAACACGAGTTTTTGATACTTTTCACTGAGGTCTAAACTATTTATTTTGTCTAATATATTGTGTGTAAATCATGGAAGCACTGAAAATGGAAGTCTGGATTTTCCAAAGATGGCCACTACCACATTCTAGAATTTTCCACTCCCACATCAACAAGGGTTGACTATACCTGCTTATGGGCTTCCCTTGAAACTGGGCAGAGTCTGCGGGTTACTTCGTGCAACAGAGTGCGGCGGAAATGACGCCATGGGACTTCTGAAGCAGAGCCACATGAATATGTACTTCGGCCTTTCCTGCGACAGTCACCCTTGTAACCACGCCAGTTGGCTGAGAGGAAGGGAAGCCCACGGAGCCCGTGGGGAGACCGCAGAGAACGGCGGCGCGCCCCCCGAGCGCCCTGCCACAGCGCACAGCGCGCCGTGGCCACGGCGGTGACCCAGACTGACGGCTGGTCCCCCAGCGCCGGTGACGCGCTTCGGCTGACGTTTTGTGAAACAGACAACAGTTTCCGCCGGGCCCATTTAAACTGATGAGTAAGTTTTTGAGAATTGACTTATTAAGAGGTGAAGTTTCTTTTAAGGAATATTTCCGGTTTCTTGAATGATACTTCCCGTGTGGCCTTGTCAATATTTCTTTCCTAAATAAATGATTATCTCTTACTTTTCAATGTAAAAATTTTCCATTTGGGTTTCTTAAGAATTAGGTCGTGTGATAGACTTTTCTTATTTTGTTTTTGACATCCCCTCCCCACCCCCGTCCATAAGGTTTCGGTAAGATCCAATGAGATAGTTGAGCACCCTTGATGTTTCATCTATTTCTTAATTCATTAAAATTTAGCTTACATAAAAGTGAAAACTAGTCATTTCAGGGACAGCTTAATGTATAATTGGCTGTATGAATGATCCATTTCTCTTGGGTCATCCTCATTCTTTATCTGTTCTAATTTTTCCAGAAGCTACAGCTGTTGGCTTGACTGAAAATTCTGTGAGAGTGAAGTCATATGTTTCCTAGTACTGGGGTATTTGATCTGTTGAAAAGTAGAAATGAATATTGGAAATTAATTTCACTAAAACTCTTTCTCTGTCTTCTTTCTCTCTCCAATCAAGACCCTTTACAAACCCAGAGGTTTGGTTCCCAGAGTTTTGGTTCACTTTGTTCAAAAATATTTTCTCTCTCTTCTTCAGAAGGTTATTTTGTATTGGCTTATCTTAAAGTTCACAGATTTATCTTCTATTACCTCCATTTTTCCTAGCCAGTTATTTTTTATTTATTTATTTTTTTTTTCTTTTTTTGTGAGGAAGACCAGCCCTGAACTAACATCCGTTGCCAATCCTCCTCTTTTTGCTGAGGAAGACTGGCCCTGGGCTAACATCCATGCCCATCTTCCTCTGCTTTATACGGGACGCCGCCACAGCATGGCTGACAAGTGGTGCATCTGTCTGTGCCCGGGATCCGAACCCGTGAACCCCAGGCTGCCAAAGTATGAACTTAACCGCTATGCCACCGGGCCGGCCCCAGTACTTAACTTTTAGCAGCCTTTTTCTTTGAAGAGGGAGTAAAACGAGAAAGCCTTGGAATAATCATGGACATTTTCATGTTACTGTAGTGCCACTGAACGACTAACTGTACATGGGAAATTATTTTGTTCACATGGAGAAAAAAAATCGCTCAATAAGATATAATTCCACAATGTATTCCTTTGAAGCTTTAATGAAAACATTATCTTGTGCTTATAAAGGAAAGCAGCTTTAGATATTGCTCAGTCTAATTTCCTTATTCAGACGGACATAGAGAACTGTTTTTAGGCATTTAGTTAATTCTGGAAAGTAAATCAGTGTGAGTACACAGTCTTGGTGTCAGTATACAAAAAAGATTCAGAAAATTGATTTAACTTTCTCTTTGCCTCCTTTGAAAATCATAGTCATTTTAATGATTACTAACTATGCTAATAAAACTAATATCGTATTACAAAATCATTTCTCAATTTCTTCCCAAAAGAGTGAGGAAAATATGTATTCCATGTTCTAAGACAAACTATTCCATATCTCAACAAAACCCAGTAAACTTTATTACAACAGTGTCTTTTCAACTGTGAATTTCTTAGTCCTGCTTCCCTGGTAGCTATTATATTTGCTAAGAATTCTTTTACAAAATAAAACTGTTGTGTATCGTGCAAGATGGAAAAGTGAAGAGCAAATGAAATTTACTGCCTTGCTCAATGTATTTATAATACTTGGTTACTAATTCTGGTCCTCTATCTATTAAAAAGTGTGGGGTGTTTTGCAACAAATACTCAAGAACCCCAGCCTGGGGTGGAGTTGGTGGGGAGGAAAAGCTAACTACTGAAAAAGTCTAATGAAAGGAAATGATCAAATTATACCTGAAACCATTGGAGAGTTTCCATAATTGAGCTGCCACTATGATTCAGAGAAACTGCCATTTTCATGGCATAAAATTCTGTTTATTAACACTTAACTCTGTATTAGAGGCTTTTCAGCCTCTAGAAGGGATGGTTATAAAACAGAATATTACAGAGATTTCTCTTTAGTAAAAATTGATAGCAGTGAGCAAGGAGCTTTTGTGAAGCAAAAGGTTGGGTGGGGGTCCTTGAAGGATCAATCAACCTCATCAGTAGAATTAATAAATTGTTTTAAATAATTCCTAACATTTACACATAAATACTAGACACTTTTTGAAACTGCATGCAGAGTACTTTTCATAATGTCACAATTATTTTCATTATGCCTCATCCAATGAACACATCAATAAGGAAATTATCACTCTCTTATTTAAAAAGTGCAAACAGGGGCCGGCCCGGTGGCGCAGCGGTTTAGTCCGCGCTTGGCAGCCCGGGGTTCGCCGGTTCGGATCCCGGGCGCCCGCCGACGCACTGCCTGTCAGCCATGCCGTGGTGGCGTCCCATATAAAGTGGAGGAAGATGGGCACGGATGTTAGCCCAGGGCCAGTCTTCCTCAGCAAAAAGAGGAGGATTAGCAACGGATGTTAGCTCAGGGCTGGTCTTCCTCACCAAAAAAAAAAAATAAAATAAAATAAAATAAATAAAAAAAAAAGGAAACTTTAAAAAGTGCAAACAGCTTTGATTTTTGATGTAGTGTAATTCTGTCCATTATGATAGAAGCTAACTTCTACATGTCTAACTGATATTCTTTGTTGACAGATGTAAATGATTCTAAAATATTTATAACATGAATTTGATTATTGAGGCAATGAATTGAAGTCGTATCATACAAAACATACACAAAGTATTAATTTGGCAATGTCTTATATTGCATGACATTGAAAGCTAAAGAAAATTCTATTTTCAAATTTTGACTCGATTGATATTCAATAGTTTCAGAAAGACTTGTGTTCTATAAGTAAATGTTTTATGCTTAACTGAAGATCATTCACATTTTGTAAAATATCTAATTTATTAGTCATTTACTCATTTTTTTTAGCATTGATCTCATAATTGAATTACTAATTTATTTTACCATGTCTTCATCCAAAAGTGGTTTTCCATTCCTGAATGAGAATCCAAGTCATCTTATAGCTGGTCAAATTTGCAAGCTCAGATCCTGTTAAAAAATTATTTTAAAGTTTTATTGATTCTGATTTTATTTCACTAATTTCATCAATTCTTTTTTGACTTTTGGGAGGAAATTTCTTATCAAATTCATTATATGTTTGCTGAAAAAAAATCTTAATATTGTCCACACTGTTAGCACCAAAAGTGTTTATACAACAAATGAGTTTTTGTTCAGGTCTGTCATAGCCATCTGCTATTGTCATTTCATGAAATTCATGACATACCTTTTCCAGTCACTATTTTTCTTTTATGTTCTGGTCTTTATACTAGCTTTTGCATTTCTGCTCAATTCAGCATCAGTATTATGCCTTCATTTTGAATTTACACATGTGTTTATACTTTTGTTTTCAACCAGAACAATAATTTACTTATACTATAATTAAGATAAGAATTATTTCAATTTTATTACCATTGATGATTTTCTCTACAATCAGCAGTAATATCTTACGAATGCAACAAAGTGAAATATAGTCCTACCAGAACAATATACTGAGTTTAGTACAAAAATTATTGTATATTGCTTTACTTTTTAAATTTAAACTTATATTTATTACAATAAAATGAAAAATTTAGTTGCTTAGTTGCACGAGCCACACGTTAAATGCTCAATATTCACATGTGGCTATTGGTAGAAATGTCTTAGACAGTGCAGCACTAGATTCTAAGAGATCCCTGTTAGTATAATTTAGGAATTGTTTCTTATTGAACTTGGGAAAAATGTGTTTCACAGAAGACATATGAATTAACTTGTTTTTATTGTGTCAAAAAAGACATTCGACACTGAAGAGTGAAAATTCACCATTTTAACCATTTAAAAATATGCCATTCAGTGGCATTTAGTCCATTCTTTTTTTTAATGCCAGAGAAGTAACCAAAATCTTTCATGATAGAGAATTATGAAAATAAAGTCTGTTAACCTAAAAAATAAAACAGCCAGTTATTTCACCAGCAAAATGGATTTATTTGGAGACAGCAAAGAATTGCAATTCAGTTCAAGAAAGCCATAGCAAAAGCCATAGGCAAGTCCGACAATCAAAGGAGAGGACCATTATTTTTCAGAGAAAAAGGAGGAAATTGGGAGGGGTTGTTTTGAATGAAAGTCCATTGGAGAAAAGCAAGTGTTCAGGGTGGTGATGGTTTTTCACGGGTTGAGTTGCTTGAGTAGTTGATTTCTGTTTGGGATACAATGTACATTTCTTCCTGTTGGAGTCTGTATAGTCGTGTGTTGTGTAACAACAGGGATGTGTTCTAAGAAATGCATCGTTAGGTGATTTCCTAGTTGTGCAAACATCATAGGGTGTACTTACACAAATCTAGATAGTATAGCCTCCTACACACCTAGGTTATATGGTACTCATCTTATGGGACCAATGTTGTATATGTAGTCTGTCACTGACCAAAATATCGTTATGGGGCACGTGACTCTAACTGATGATTCTTCCTGTGGATGACTTGTTTCTGTTGGGGTCTATAATTGACAAACTTTCCTGTAATTGACCTCGAGTGGTACTGCATGACCACTCCCCCTTCTGGCCTTCAGACTCCATTTTAAATGAGGTTTCCTTTTATTAATTTTCACAAGTATTACACATCTGTTCTCTGTTTCCCTCTTAGGGAAAAATTTATTCCATCTGAAGAGAAACAGAGCTATCCATTTTCCCCTTTACATGCTGGGTATTCAGTAGCCATTTGTGAATCTAACTGTAACCAAAAATGTAATGAAAAATATATACCAACAAAAAATTCCTTCAAACATACTCTGCTCTATCAGTAAACTGCTCAGATCAGAAAAATATTATATTTTTACTTAAGAGGGTAAAATGCAATGTATAATATCATTTTTGATGCTACTTGATATTTAGGGTTTTTTGACATAAGTCAATTTCAGGGTTGATGGATGACATTCTCACTGCCTGCTGCTGGTTCTATTCTAGAATTGTTGTCACTGGGAGTTGGCTGTGTGTTCTCAGTGGATGGAAAACACCCATGCTTTACAAAGAAATCAGTTACCTCTTGTTTTTTCATATTCTCTCATTTATGTTGGCAGCTAGACTTTTATTTAAAAGTCTATAGTAAAATAACTTAAAACTATCTTAACAGATAGTCATTGAGAACTTCCAAAAATATATTTTATGGCTTTGGGAATGTAATTTTTTTCTTTGACCTGGCACTGGACTCAGACTATTTTAAAGTTCATACAGCAGTATTTGTTTTATTTATAATCCATTGTCTTGGCAAAGTAGATTTTCTACCAATTGGAGTGAAGCCTGAAGATATAGTAAACCATAAAAGATATTCCAGAATAGAAGTGTCAGCTGCACTGATCAACAAGATAAATGAGCAAGCCTACAGGGGGATGATTAAATTAAATTGTATTGAAATCCACTTGGGAAAAGGGACTACCATTCTGTTCTATCTCCTCAGTTCTTGTCAGCTGTGGGGAAGCCAAATCTTGAGAGTATTTTCCAGAAATTACATTTTAGAAACAAAAGATGTTTTACTTATTGGACAATAAAACATTCCATAGAGCAGCGAATGATTGATGTCACTGAAGAAGCAAAGGAAACTGATCTATTTCAAAGGGGTTGTCTCTGTCTATCCTCTTCTGCAAAAGAGAATAACGCTTGGGATTGACAGTTCAGCCGTATTGCCAAAACGAGTGGCAAAATCATAAAGTGGGTGTAAGCGCTTAAGTTTTTACTATTTCTTTTCAAATCAAATAATTTCTATGAGAAGTAGTATTCATATTTGTCTTTCCTTAAAAGTCTTGTTCTTGTGCATATGAAGTCTTTCATTGTATCAGCACTATGTTTTAACCCGTTTTATTATACATTTCCATCCACTCATTCTGTTTATGCTTATGGAAACAACAAGATGAAGAAAACTATTAAACTGACAAATGTCAGTTATCAGAGTGCGTACTAAGAACATCATAGCAATGTATTTTTACCATGGGTACTGAACCAACGAAGAATAAATTTAGATGAGCTAGTAAAAAAATGTATCCCAGACCCATGGACCTGTGGGACACAGCTGTCAATCACGTAGCAGGTTTTCCCTTTGCTTTCACCAGGTAAAACCAAGTTTCATCCTAACACACAAATTCAGCTTTCCACTTAGTTCCTCTTCCCATTAGATAGTTCTAGTAACTGTTCTGCTGAAGAGTTATAAGTAAATTGAGCAAGAGAGTGGAGAAAACTTCACATTTTCCCCTTTCATCCAGTTTTAAATCATCAGTTTTATCCCACTTTTCAAGGCAAGACTTATGATGAATTAGTGGGCTGAGCAATAACATTACTGACATTTTATTTTCCTCACTGCTTATAAGAATTTTGCCTACATTAAAAAATATTCTGCAGGCTGGCCTGGTGATGTAGCGGTTAAGTTTGCTCACTCCGCTGCGGCATCCAGTTCACAGGTTCAGATCCTGGATGTGGACATATACACTGCTTATCAAGCCATGCTGTGGCAGGTGTCCCACATAAAGTAGAGGAAGATGGGCACAGATGTTAGCTCAGGGCTGGTCTTCCTCAGCAAAAAAGAGGGGGATTGGCAGTGGATGTTAGCTAAGGGCTAATCTTCCTCACCCCCCCCCAAAAAAAATTCTGCAATACTGTAGTAAGTTAATATTAAAAAAAAAACTGTTAAAAAGTCTATCACAACATTTTAGAAATAATTTTCAATTAATAGGTAAGAGTCAGGCTATGGACATACTTTGTCAAAAGAACAACGTAATAATTCAATTCAATGAAAGCATAAAGAGTATCCTGGGAGGATACATGCAAAACTTTATCGCCGTGCTCAACTTTTATATTTTGGGGATAATAGGCAAATCTATTTGATCAACCATACAAAATTGCCATTTCTGTAGGTACAAACTGATTTATTAGCAGTGTATTACGTTTCTTTTCTGAATAATAAATTACCACAAACATCAACTTAAAACCGTACCTGATCATTATTCTATTATGTATTCATTATTTATTATTATTCTGTAGCTCAGCAGTTTGGGTTGGCTGAGATGGGTTCTGTGCTCGGGGTCTCACATGGTCAAATTCAAGGTTTCAGCCAGACTAAGCTCTCATCTGGGGAAGAATCTGATTCCAAACTCATTCAGTTTATTGGGAGAATCCAATCCCTTGCACTTGTAGGTCTTGCCGTCAGCAAAGGGTTGCTGTCTACTCCTCCAGGCTGCTCACATTTCTTCTCATGTGCTCTGCTTCACGTTTAAATTAGCAAGAGTGCATCCAGTCTTTCTCCCACTTGGAATTTTTGTGATTTCTTCTTCTTTCAGCAAAAGAAAACTGTTTTTAAAGGTATTCATGTGATTAGAGTATCTCAAGGATAATAATCTTAAGGCCTGCTGTGATAGAGAACATAACATAATCGTGGAAGTGCTTCATACTCACAAGTTCTGATGGTTGTGGTGGGATACTTTGGCGGGGGGGTTGCATTTTAGGAATGCTGCCTACTACCCGAGGTGATTTATAGATATTGTTCAACCCAATCTAATTAACTGAAAGGATGAAATGTGAGATGCCTTCATGTTTTAGTCTAGTGTAGCAAAATAAAAGTCAAGGATGAACACTGCCATGGGAGAGAAGATTAAGCACAAACATACAGCCAATACAAACTTAGCATTCTGTTGAACATAATGGAGTCATATTCTGTATTTCAAATGCAGATTTGGTGTCCTTTGATTCTACATGTGGACAGTGCTGGCTACTTAATCTGTCAAGCCCATCTGAAAAATGAAAATGAGGTGCCTCATGTTCAAAAAGTAGGAACGCAGTATAGTTAAATGTACTAAAATATAAAGCTTTTTCCCTTCTCCTGTGTTTTCTCCCTCAGCGTTCCATGGTGGATTTTATTTGTTATTTCATGTTGTTCTAGGTAAAGAAAAATTAAAATTTAAAAATTTTAATATTAATTTTATTCTTTACTTCTATATTGTGCAATGCCAATTTAAATGCAAATTTAAGAGCATTTATCTCATTTGCCAAATCAAAAAATTATCCTGAAATAAATTCTTATTTTATAGCTCATAAACACATATGAATAATTTTCTTATTAGAACAGTACAAATACTGCACAAGATAAACTTGACTGCTTTTATTTTACTTCTTGATATATACATATTCTACCAATACTCTCTGACTTTGGCTTACTGATGAGTAAGGAATGACTAACAGAAAAAGGAACTGTGGGTTCTTGTGTTTTTTCCTTTCCTTCTATGTCATCATTTTTAGCATAAATGGTTGGCTAATGAAGGGAAGTCACATGAGTAAGAGACCATATGATTGGGTTCCTTGGTTATTGGTGTGTCTGAGAACCTCACTGTGTTCTTTCTGAATTGGAAGCAAGCTCTGGTTCAAATAGGAACCAGGACCTGTCAGTGGTGAGAGCAGACATCTTGCCTTGTTCCTGATACTGGGTGGAAAGGACTCAGACTTCACCATTAGTACACTGTTAGCTGTGGATTTTCTGTTCATGTTTTAAGAAGTTGAGGAAATTCCCTTGAAAGACACATTTTTGAAGACTCACAAGAAGAAATAGATCTAAATAGGCCTATATCTATTAGAGAAATTGTATCAATAATTAATAGCCTTCCAAAACAGAAAGCACCAGGCCCAGATGCGTTCACTGATGAATTCTACCAAACATCTAGGGAAGAAATTATACCAATTCTCTACAGTGTCTTTCAGAGGGTGGAAGCAGAGGGAATACTTCCAAACTCATTCTGAGGCCAGCATCATCCTATATCAAAACCAGACAAAGCCATTTTAAGAAAAGAAAATACAGACCTATGTCTGTCATGAACATAAATGCAAAAATCCTCCACAAAATATTAGCAAATGTAATCCAAAAAAGTATAAAAAGAATTATATGCCACAACCAAGTGGGGTTTCTCCCAGGTGTGCAAGGCTGGTTCAACATTCAAAATCAATTAATGTAACCCATCACATCCCAGACTATAAAAGAAAAAATTACGTGATCATATCAATAGATGCACAAAAACGCATTTGACAAAGTCCAACAGCCATTCATGATAAAAACTTTCAGTCAACTAGAAATAGAGGGGACCTTCCTCAACTTGATAAAGACTATCTACAAAAACCTACAGCTAACATCATACTTAGTGGTGGGAAATTTGAAGCTTTCCCACTATGATCAGGTACAAAGCAAGGATGTCACATCTCACCACTCCTTTGCAGCATCATACTGGAAGTCCTTACTAATGCAGTCAGGCATTAAAAGGAAATAAAAGGTATACAGATTGGGAAGGAAGACATAAACTGTCTTTTTTTTGCAGATGACATGATCATATATGTAGAAAATCTGAAAGAAGAGACAAAAAAACTCCTGGAACTAATAAGTGATTATAGCAAGGTTGCAGAATAAAAAGTTAATTTGCAAAGGTAAATTTCTTTCCTGTATACCAATAATGAACAAGTTGAATTCGAAATTAAAAACACAATACCATTGGGGGCATAGTGGTTGGGTTTGCGTGTTGCACTTTGGTGGTCCAGAGTTCATGGGTCTGGATCCCAGGTGCAGACTTAGATACCTCTTATCAAGCCATGCTGTGGCAGAATCCCACATGCAGAGTGGAGGAGAATTGGCATGGGTGTTAGTTCAGGGACAATCTTCCTTAAGCACAAAGAGAAAGATTGGCCACAGATGTTGGCTCAGGGCCAATCCTCCTCACCCCCAAAACAAATTAAAAAACCCCACAGTACCATTTACATTAGCACCCCTGAAAATGAAATACATATAAATCTAACAAAATATCTACAAGATCTGTACGAGGAGAACTACGAAACTCTGATGAATGAAATTAAAGTATTATGGAGATTTTCTATGTTCATGGGTAGGAAGGTGCAATGTCGTCAAGATGTCAATTCTTCCCATCTTAATCTATAGATTCAATGCAATCCCAATCAAAATTCCAGCAAGTTATTTTATGGATAACGACAAAGGGATTCTAATGTTTATGTGGAGAGGGAAAAGACCCAGAATAGCCAACACAACATTGAAGGAGAAGAACAAAGTTGGAGGACTGACACTGCCCAATTTCTAGACTTACTATAAAGCTACAGTAATTAAGACAGTGTAGTATTGGCAAAGGAATAGATAAATAGATCCATGCAACAGAATAGAAATCCCAGAAATAGACCCCCATATGTACAGTCAACTAATCTTTGACAAAGAAGCAAAGGCAGTACAATAGAGCAAAGATATTCTTTTTAACAAATGGTGCTGGAACTGGACATCCACATGCAAAATAAAATGTATATAGAACAGACCTTACAACCTTCCCCCAAATTAACTCAAAATGGATCAAAGATCTAAATGTAAAATGCAAAACCATAAAACTCCTAGAAGATAACATAGGAGAAAACCTAGATGACCTTGGGAATGATGATGCCTTTTTAGATACAACACCAAAGGCGTGACACATGAAAGAAAGAACTGATAAGCTAGACTTTATTAAAATTGAAACCCTCTGCTCTGCCAAAGATAATGTCAAAAGTAAGAAAAGACAATCCACAGACTGGGAGAAAATATTTCAAAAAGACACACCTGATAAAGGACTGTTATCCAAAATATACAAAGAACACTTAAAAATCAAGAATAAAAAAACAAATAACTGAATTAAAAAATGGGCCAAAGACCTTCGCAGACACCGCACCAAAGAAGATATACAGGTGACAAATAAGCATAGACAAATATGCTCCACCTCATATGTCATCAGGAAAATGAAAATTAGACCAAAAATGGGGTGTCTCTACACACCTATTAGAATAGCCAGAATCGAAAGCTCTGACACCACCAAATGCTGGCGAGAATGTGGAGCAACAGAAGCTCTCACCCATTGCTGGTAGAAATGCAAAACCATATGATTATTTTGGAAGACAGTTTGGCAGTTTCTTACAAAATTAAACTTATTTCTACCATACAGTCCAGTAATCGCCCTCCTTGCCATTTACCCAAAGAAGCTGAAAACTTATGCCACACAAAAACCTTGACAGCTTTATTCATAATTGCCAAAACTGGAAGCAACTAAGATGTTCTACAGTAGGTGAATGGATAAACCGACTGTAATACATGCAGATAATGGAATATATTCAGTGCTAAAAAGGAATGAGCTATCAAGCCATGAAAACACACGGAAGAACTTTAAATGCATATTACTAAGTGAAAGAAGCCAATCTGAAAAGACTACATATTGTATAATTCCAACTGTTTGACATTGTCAAAAGGCAAAACTATGGAGACAACAAAAGATCAGTTGTTGTCAGGGGAATCGGGGAAAGAGATGTGTAGACAAAGCACAGAGGATTTGGGGGCATTCAAAATACTCTCTGTGGTATTATAGTGATGGATGTATGTCATTATTCATTTGTCCAAACGTATAGAATGTACAACACCAAGAGTGAACTGTTAGGTAAACTATGGACTTTGGGTGATTATGATGTATCAATGTAGGTTCATCCTTAAAAAATGTACCACTCTGGTGAGTGATGTTGATAATAGGGGAGGCTACGCATGTGTAGCGTCAACAGGTACATGGGGAATCTCTGTATCTTCTATTTTGTTGTTCCTTCTCTCAATTTT
Organism: Tapirus indicus; assembly: GCA_031878705.1. Classification (NCBI taxonomy): domain Eukaryota; kingdom Metazoa; phylum Chordata; class Mammalia; order Perissodactyla; family Tapiridae; genus Tapirus; species Tapirus indicus. The sequence continues at coordinate 9,240,447 of CM062918.1, forward strand.
GTTGTAAACCTAAAACTACTCTAAAAAAATAAAGTCTTTTAAAAATCAATTTATTTAATAGGTATAGTGGTATTTAAACCATCTTTTCATATTGAGCACGTTGCAATTTTTTGCCATTTATAAGAAAATAGTTAATTTGATCTAAGTTGTCAAATTTATGTATGTGGAGTTGTATATAGTGTTCCATTATCTTTTTTTTTGTCAACAGGGGTGCTTACCAGAAGGATGTGACATTTCACGTTTCTTCCAGTAACATAAAAATTTTATACTTCACCAATATTTTTCTCCCTCTACCTCATTCTCACTTTGATGAATTTACATTTCAGTTTATTTATATTCTTGCTTGGAGTCATTGTTTAATGAGCATTCCGTCTCAGAAAACCTGTGGATACTCTCTAAATTCTTGTATATTCAGAAATATCCATCTTCCACAGTAACAATGAAAAGATGTCTTGACTGGATGTAAAATTACTGTGTTCCACTCATCAAATTTCTTTTAATACAGTGTAGAAAATATTCTAATGTCTTGTAGCTTCAAGTATTTCAGAATGTCTGGTTGTGATATTTTAATATCTTTTTCCTTCTTATTAACCTATTCTTTCAATTTTGGAAACCTAATGTTTTCTCTTTTTGGGGAGAGGGGGCGAAGATTGGCCCTGGGCTAACGTCTGCTGCCTATCTTCCTCCTTTTTTCCTTTTTTCTCCCCAAAGACCCAGTAGATAGTTGTATGTCATAGCTGTACGTCTTTCTGGTTGCTCTATGTGGGACATCGCCTCAGCATGGCTTGATGAGCAGTGCTTAGGTCCATGCCCAGGATTCAAACCAGTGAACCCCGGGCCGCTGAAGTGGAGTGCGTGAACTTAACCACTACACCACCAGGCCGGCTCCCGTAATGTTTTCTCTTTACCCTTGGAATTGTTTTTTCCAGGAACTCCGTGAAGCTTTCAAACTTAGCCATGAATCTTTCTTCAGATAAAAATATTTTTTTTCTGTTAATTGATTCCTTTTCTCATATATTACATTTTCATTTTTTAAACTCATTATTTGCATGTTAAGTCTCCTGTATTTTTCAAATAAGGTTCTAAGATTTTGCCTTATATATTCCCTCTCTTTCTATTTTTTCTCCTATTTCAGCAAAACTTTCGCATTTGCTATTCTGGTCTACTACTTCAGATCATTAACTGCAATACAGTATTTAATGTCAGATCCTTAAAGGCAACATTAATTTATTCATTAAATTGTTTTCCTGAGAAATCATGTCATCATCTGTCTCCCTACAACAGCTCTACTTTATGGATTTCGTGGCTCATTTTTCTCTTTCCGATATCCCTCTATTGTGCTGCAGGGCCCTGCAAGAGGGCAGTTGTTTATTTGTTTAATCACTCATGTATTCATTTATACGTTGTGGCTCAGGTCTTTATGCTGGATCATTCTAGGTGTCTTCAGTCCTGTGGATGGAGGAAGAAGATCAGTCTCTCCACAAAGTGAGCCAAACTTATGGAGTAAAAAGGCCTCCAGTCCCTGGCTGAAATCTCTTGCAGTAAACTTCATTCTTCTCTAACCACTTTGCTCTCCAACACTCAGGGATGAGAATGAGTCAGCACATCCAATCAGCAATTCTTGTCATGTGTGGTTCTAAGGGATCAATGACAGTTGTTGATGACTGCCAACATAAAAATTGCACAGACAATGTAAGGAAGACCTTACTCGAGGCTATTGCATTAGGGAACAGAAAGCAGAACAGAGCCCGAACTGAACTCCACTGACACAAAGAATGGGAGAGTTTTTAAGAGCTGGGGTGGGGCATAGTAGGCCATCTGTTTGCTCATTGGCTTTATCCAAAAGAAAAGTAAACTTTCTCATAGCTTCATGACAAGAGGTAGTTTTACAACTTGGAGCTAGGTGGCCACCTAAGTTGGGTTCCACTCTCCCACAGAGACTAGGTAATATGAACATTTTCTTCCTTGATGATTACATTTCAAAGAGAGGTCTTCCAGGTCCTTGAGAAAGTCAGTCCTGGGTTACAAAACTTTCAAGAAGCTTTTTAAAAGATTTACGTATTAAAGTGGCAGAGAAAGAATTTACAATTACAAGTTTTCTAAAGTGAATTCTCTAAAAACAAGGAGGGGCAAGACCTCTGTGGTTAGCCCATCTGAATTCTGTAAGGCCTTGGGTGAGTGGGAGGGAGGTCAGGGGCCTAGAGGCAAGAAGAAGCCTGTCTAAAGTTTAGTCAAGCTGAGGGAAATGTTAAGGCTGTCTTTGTCATGACTGAATTCCCATCTAATATCAAACAAGCATCTGAGGAGAAGTGAATGTTTGGAGTTAGTAGTGGAAGAGGTGGAAGCTAGATTCAGAGTGCCATTTGCTAAAAATCTTGAATATTAACTCAGCCACCAGTCTCATTATTATTTATTTATTTATTGCTGAGGAAGATTAGCCCTGAGGTAACATCTGTTGCCCATCTTTCTCTTTTTGTATATGAGCCACTGCCACAGCATGGCCAGTGACATGCCAGTGGTGTAGGTCCATGCCTGGGAACTCAACCTGGGCCACCAAACTTAATCACTAAGCCACTAGGGCTGGACCTGTCATTTTTTTAGAAAACTCAAAGGAAATCTTTAGATACACTGACTTTATTAGGTGCTAAATATAAAAGATTCTTAAAATAAGAGAAATTATATTTCTGGTGGCCACATATCTAAGTTTAATGGCCAAGTAGTCTTATGTAGTAAATTGTTATACTAATCCAGAATAATTGTCTATAAAAATGTTTTATATTCAGCTTAAAGTATTTTTTTTAATGTATACAGTATTCACCTGTATGTTTAGATGAAAGAATTCTCACCATCAATGGACAGATACAACATTTTGTTTACAAAACAGTGGCTTAATTAAGGACATATTTCACTCCTCTTAATTCCCTGATATAACAGATTGATTATGTATGCTTGGTAATGTCCTATTCTTTACTTTTAGTGACTCCCCTACTATGCACACAATTTTAATATATAGTCCAAGGAAATGACATTCTTAGAGGTATGCTATACTGTGCAATGATTAAATTATGCAAATGTAACAAGACAGGAATCTTGTTACACTAAAACTGCTGACTCACTCAAAAATGCTAATGTCCAATTGTTAAGAACTTCCTCTGAGAATAACTTTCATGTAAAATTACTACTCTAACAAGATTTGACATAAATGAAATCTGCAAGTGAGTGAATAATTTATAGGTGCAGTATTGAATGCCAGAAGATTCTTGGATAGATTTGCTTAATCTGAATTGCCAAAATATGTTCCCAAAGGAAAATTCATCTTCAATCCCCAACAAAATGCCTGTTACCTCATCTATTTAATGAATGAATTTAACATATTTATCTGTTACCCCTTTCTCACTTTATACTCTTAGCCAAACAATTTAAGGAGGACACAATTCATTCTTTTTGAAACCACTGGATTATTATTCTGTTGTGTTAACTGGAATACTGGATAAAAACAGGTGAAGAATCATGAATGAGCAGGCTTGCTGAAAGTAGAACGGCTTTAACCATGTTTAAAGGGGTTAACTGTTATGGTGAAACTTCAGTTGCTCCACTAAGGAATAAACTATGCAGCCATCTGTCTTGCTTCAACTTTGCTCTCTTAAAATCTGCACAGAGAAAATAGACAATAGACGTCAGTAAAGAAAGCATCCTATTCTTCAATCTTTTTAAATTAAAAGTTAATTTGCTTATTAAAGAACTTTTAGAAAATATGGAAAGGAAGAGGTAAATGAAGATAATATAACAGTTTAGCAGTAAACTTGGTAAAAATCAAAATGAGGAAAGGAAAGGGGATGGATGTGAATTATAGGTTTATAGTTATGTGAGGCCTTATTTTATGCAGTCTTTTACTTCTAAGATGAAGCATGTGTATTATGTGCTTCTAAATGAGGACCCATCAACTCTCTTTGTGAAGAGAAAAATTTTTTGATTGACGTAGACATGAAATTGATAGAGAGTTGAGTACAACTTGCAGTGTTCCATGGGTATTTCTAATAGGAAAGGGTTCTAGCCGTTTCACAGGAACAGAAGCTCTGGCAGCACCTTCTCATCAAACATGGTGGTAAAGGAGACGATCCTATTGAGTGATTCGTCAAAGCCATTGGCAATTTTCATCCGCATTAGAACACATAATTTCTAGTATTTTCCTAGTATTTACATTTAAGGAAAGTTCTACTCAAATAAACTTTGGATTTCTTTTCAAATTACATCCCTGGGAGATAAAATATTTTATGTATAGGATGGTCATTGGAGACAGCGATACTTACTTCAAAATTGGCAGGGACTGCACATTAATTAATAGTATTACATATTTATGAAGTAATTACAATATTTACACAGGCCAAGCAGATTCCTGCTCGTTTAATTATAATTTGACAACTCTTTTGAATAAACTTAGCAACAGTGGCAAAACCCAATAGACTATATTAGCATTTTACAAATGAATTACAAGTTATGAAATAGAAAATTATTTTTTGTGACTTTAGGGTCATAGTCAAAATCCCGTGTACCTGAAGGCAAAAATAAATGGGATGTCTTACCGGTTGTCATGTACATGGGTAAAGTAAATTATTTTACAAGCCATGTCTCATATTATTATTATGCTATGACACAATTATGTTGCCATCACATTGTGTCTTTGGATGCATTTTAAATACCTAGGGAATAGGAAAGCATTAATTTATTTGAGACTTGATATATTTGAATATTTACTTATATTATAATCTTCAACTATTTCCCTTTTCTAAAAATTTATAAGGAATTAATAATCCACTAAAGCCAAGTAGTGTGGGGTAATCAAATATGGGGTATGATCACATAGTAATTTAAGTATATCATTTTATATTCTGGAGATTTAAATAAAACAATTTAGTAGGGCCTTATAAGAAAGGCCTGATTGGAGAAGCCTTGGGAGATAACTATTTTATCTTGTTTGACTTCTGTCTAATTTATCCCTGCAACAGCATTTTTGTTTTACTATTTAGTGCCTTTTTTTCACCTTAGCATGCTATATCTTTCTCTATCCATTTGCTTTTAACCTGCGTCTGTATATTTAAAGTGGGGATCTTTTAGACAACAGATCATGAACTTGAAAATGGTTACTTTTCCCCTCCCCCTGTTAGAAACAACAGGATTATTTTTGGCTCTTCACTGTGAGAACCTGTTGGGGTTTCTGAGGGTGAACCCAAGAATGTGTTAGGGACCCTCAGACTGCATTCCTCCGAGTTTCTCACTCTCGAGATAGTGCACACTCAGCCTCCAGCACTTTGTCATTATTTAAATGTTCCTACCAGATTATGGCCCCAGCAGTTTCTGCTCCGGGTAAGCTCATCTTGGCTGTGACTCTCTGGATGCACCTGTCACCCCAAATTTCACGGTGACAGTTTGTCCTATATGCTCCATTTCTGGATGGGTCCAAGAAAAGTCATTACTTTTAGTTTATTCAGGTTTTTCTTGAACTGGGGTTTTTCTTATTGTAAGGAAGAAAAACATTACTGATAGGAATGACCACTTCCAAGCTTTTAACATGTCAGAGCTGTCCCAAACATGGAGCTTCCATTGTCCTCTCCCTGTGGAAGAGTATTACTTTCCTGACATCTATGTGTGACAAGACACACAGAATATTGCCAACCAGGGAAGCTTACCTCAGCCTTGATGTCAAAAGATTTATCGGGTTACATGGCCAAATGCCTGTATGGTGGCCTCAGTCTACAACACCTCTGGGGGTCAAACTGCTAATGTGTGACTTGAAGACCGCATCCTAAATCTCATTGTTAGACTATATGTCATGAACCAATGCCCCCAGGCAAACAAAGACCATTCTATAAGACAATATTTCAAGGACTTAGAAATTCTCTCTCAGAAATTTAGGGCAAAAACCAGACATCTCCTCGGTCACGGTTAAATGATTTACTACACACCTTCCTAATTTTTAGTTTTTTCTCAGTCAGCAAGTTTGTTCAAATTTGCCCGTTAAAAATATTCTTTTTCAAAATCTTCCTCTAATAAATCTATTTTTTCATTCAAAATTCTTGAAGCCTTCACTTACTCATCTCCCATTCATTTCTCAGAGCACGATATTCTTGCTCTGTGTCTTTCCTATCATTGGAATCCCTCACAATATTGTTTTCAGTGAACTTTTAAAATGCCAAATCTCAAGAAGTCTCTTCAGATTTAATTTAATCTTATTTATATTCTGCCATTAACAACTACTTGTACATCTTGAAAATGACACTGTTTTGTTTCCATGTGTCTTTTCTCTCTCTTCTGTCTTCAATACAACATTCAAAACCAAACAATTTATTCTGAATATTTTTTAACCTCTGCTGGTTGTACTCCAACCATAAGGAATTATCACTTTCTCCTTTGACTTGTATCAGCATATTACAAATACATATTGGCTTAGATCATAAATATGTTTATAATGGTCTTGTCTACCCCATTGCATTGGAAATACATTGTCATATTTATTGACTAAATCTTTTGCCCAGTGTTTAGTACAGTGCATGAGACATATAATGCTCAGTAAATATTTGCTGCCTCCACTGCTCAGGGAAACTTTAAAAAGAAATTGAATGCTGAGCAGGGTCTTTAAGAATAAGCTGAGGGGGCCGGCCTGGTGGCACAGAGGTTTAGTTCGCGCTTGGCAACCTGGGGTTTGCTGGTTCAGATCCCGGGTGCCGGCCGACGCACTGCTTGTCAGCCACACTGTGGCGGCGTCCTATATAAAGTAGAGGAAGACGGGCACGGATGTTAGCCCAGCGCCAGTCTTCCTCAGCAAAAAGAGGAGGATTGGCGACGGATGTTAGCTCAGGGCTGGTCTTCCTCACCAAAAGCAAAAAAAAAAAGAATGAGCTGAGGATAGAGCAGATATTTAGTTCAATGTATCTCGGTGGTGCTGTTTTCTGATGGCAGGGTACAAAGTAACAGATCACAATCCAGTTAGGTAAGATGAAAAATGAGAGTGACAGGCTTGAAACTAAATGAGTGTATTCTAGGCTGGATACGGGTTCTTATTGTGCAAAATATTACATAGAAACTATAAAAATACATTATACCCAAGGAAATTTAGCTGTCACTCAAAGATCATTGGGAATTAAAGATAATTAAAACTTGACCCACCAAAAGTAGGAGACACTGGGCTTTGAGAAGTTAAAATTGACAGTCCTTTTTTGCCTCTAGCCAATTTTAAAAGGAAGAGATTAGCTGATATTGGAGTGACAGGTGGTGATACATTGGTAGCACTGGGATTTTTGAGGTGAATCACAAAATTAGACAGATTTCCTAATCTAGTAAATACTTATTAATTTGTCTAGTCACTAGGCAGTTCTGAAAAATCTCAGGCTTCCCTTAGAATGGTCTTCTCTGAAAAAAAAAGTGCAGACTGGAACGGTGTCAGAATAGAACACATATTCCTTGAAGGCAACCAGATTCCATGTGGAAGAACGAGGAAGGAGCTTCATTACTTATGACTAGCTCCTCCTCCGAAACTCACCAACTGGACAAGTCACTTCTTCTCTGGAGGAGTGTGTGAACAGATTTAGAAAGCTCAGGAGTTTTATTCTTTGGGTGTTTCTCCACCTGGTAGGAAAATCAGGCAGCAGAAGTTAATATTTCCGTCTAATGGTAGGCATAAGATAGTAATAATAGCTAACACTTGTTCAGAACTATTTAAAAAAGTGTACTCATTATTGTGAGTACTGTCATTTCATCCATTTATAATGATGATAAAACCAATGCTCAGAGAATTTCAGCAACTAGAATGTAGCAGAGTTAAGATTCTAGCCCAGTGACCGTATATCCTTGATTTTTATACTATACTGTTTCTAAAATTATTGGACTATAAGGTTAGCCCTGATACTTTCCATAAAAATTGACGGGCATCCTGACTACAGCCACATCTGTGAGGCACCATGCTGGTGTGTGGCTGTGCTGTCATTGTCGAAGAACCATCATCTGACCCAAGTGCAGCCAAACTGTAAACAAGCCATCAGTCTGAGAAGAAAACTCTGAACCTAGAGGATAAGATTCATTACCATTGAACAAATATGATACTGTGACATGGAGAGTTTGGATATGATGCAATGACTCTCTTAGCTGTTTTGTAGAAACAAGTTGAGTCCACAGGAAAACAGAAAGAGCAGACCTTTCACAGCATTTGATGCAAATAAAAAATCCTCTGCTACTTTTGAAAAATAAGAGAATCTGATCACTAGAGAACTGTTGTAATCGGAATAATCTCAATGTTTCTTTCTGTTGTGAGCATCTTACAGTAGTCCATTTGCTTCAGAAAACACTGGTACATGTTTTGACCCTGGCATCTTATGCGAGAAAAATCGAATATCCAAGACCTGGTTGCCTTATTTCCTTTAAAAAAAAAAAAATTTGTGTGTGTGTGAGAGGAAGATTAGCCCTGAGCTAACATCCATTGCCAATCCTCCTCTTTTTTGCTGAGGAAGATTGGCCCTGAGCTAACATCTATGCCCATCTTCCTCTACTTTATATGGGACGCCACCACAGCATGGCTTGATAAGTGATGAGTAGGTCCACACCTGGGATCCAAACCTGCGAATCCCGAGCCACCAAAGCGGAGCAGGCAAACTTAACCACTATGCCACTGGGCCGGCCCCAGTGATTGCTTTATTTTCATGTGCTGTTCTTTAGGTAAACTTCCCAGCTGGTTTAGAAAGCCCTGACACAGTATCATGGGCATTCAGGGAAGGAGCAGGAGGAGAGAATTTCCATCTAACAATGAACTGCCATTTATTTTCAATACCATAATCAATAACCCACCAATAACCAATGGGTTTTGACAAGTGTGCCTTTTCTATTTCTACATATGTTCATTGACACGAAGGAAACAGAAGAATTGGGGCCAGCCCTGTGACCTAGCCATTAAGTTTGGCGCACTCTGCTTCAGTGGCCCGGGTTCAGTTCCTGGGCGCAGACTTACATCACTTGTTGGTGGCCATGCTGTGGGGGAAGCCTACATACAAAATAGAGGAAGATTGGCACAGATGTTAGTTAAGGGCTGATCTCTCTCAAGCTGAAAAAAAAGAAACAGAAGAATCTAAATGTATCTGATAAGAATAGTGAGCATTTTCTGAGAGCGTTTTCTGTGTCAGGAATGGTACTCTGTCTTTAATATTTAATCTCAAAACAACTCTATGAGGTAATTACTATAATAATTCCCACATTATAAAATGATAAAAATATTACAGAAAAATTTAATAAGACAGAATTTACACAACTAGCAAGTGTTGAAGCTGAAATTCAAATCCAGGCGTTCTAACTCCAACCCAAACTTAGAATTTGTCATCTATATTATTTCCCATGTACAAGCAAGAATGGATAATGTTTTCCCCATTAAGATATTTATAGGAAAATATCTTGTGATGAATTCCTAGGTTAATTTGTTTTGTTTTCTCCAAAAGAGAGAGAGGGAACAAGCAGAGGAGGAGGAAAAGAAGGAGGAGGAGGAGGAGGGAGAAAACTAAGAATCGACAATAAATACAGAAGATGGAAGTAGATAAATAATGAACATGGAAGAAGAGGAAAATAGATCAATGGAATAGAATAAAGAATCTAGAAACAAATACGTATATGATCAATCGAGTTTCAAGAAGTTTCAATGAAATTAAAGGATTAAAGGAACATTTCTGTAAATTTTGTTAGAATAACTAGTTGAACATAGGGGAAAACACACTTCTACCTTTTTCAATCACAAGAATTAATTGGCATTGAACCAGAGATCTAAATGTAAAAATAATTCAACAAAATTTCTGGTAAAAAACAAAGGAGATTATTTTTGCAATCTGGGACTGCCAAAGATTTCTAAGAGATGACAGAAAGCACACTAACCAGAAAAAAAAAATAACAATAATTTACACATTGTCAAAAATTTTTTTTAAATGCTGCTCATAAAAAGAAACTGTTAAGAAAATAAAATGGCAACATACATGTCAGAAATGTGACTTTCAAAAAAAAAAGTCATATATAACTGGCTCCCAAAAAACAACAAAGTCGGTTTACTTAGTGCGGAAAATCCAGTTCAGTAACTTGGATTCATCACATTATTTGTGCTTTTAAAAGGGTACAGAGTATTTCCACTGAAATAATTGAAACCAGATAAACAAGTATGGACAGGAGATATAGAAATATTAATAATAATAATTTGATTTATAATAATAGCTAATAGTTTGGTTCTTAATATCTGACTTTCCCCATACTAATTTTTTTTTCCTGGATAACAATCTGAGGCCATTACTACTACTAATTTTATTTTTCTAATAAGTAAAGCTTTGAGAAAAAATAGAAAATATATTTAAAAAATGTGTATCTTTGACCCATAATAGAATCACCAGCTCACTTCATAATATGACTGTGAAGTAATTGCTGTGCTTGCTTTGAATGCAATATGTGTTTTTAAGTTCTTATTTTCCTTACAATATTTAAAAACTATTTTGTAATTACATTGGACCTGAGAAATGCCCTCCTGCAGAAATTTTTTCACAATGAAAACATTTGCCTCCAATGATTATCTTTAAAACTTTATCCATTAACACACATGAACATGGGATAGTGAGCGGCACCACTCCACAACAATGACTCCATGACAATTTTGTAAAACTGCACAGAGATGTAAGGACTCTAGAAGAAAATTCTGGGTTAGTCAAAATGGTCTCTAGATGTGCAGAGAGATTAAATGACAATATTCTTTGCAGATGCTCCAACTATGCAGAGTGAAAATATTCTCATTTATTTCAAAGGCCAAAGCTGCATCTGTGGTGACTTACTAGAGTCAGGCTGACATAAACAAACAATTGCAATCTTACTGAACACATATGGTGTTTTATGAAAGAATGTGTTACACTTTACACAATGTTTGCTTTAGATAAGATGTTATTTTTAGTAATCATAAATCAATGTGCAAAATTTATTGATTAGTTATTCTATAACATTCTGCCCAGATGTGTAATTTTTCATGAAATCTTCAACACAAATCCAAAGTAAAGTTTTTACTATCGCTATTTTATGTATGTGGAAGTAAGTTAACAGAAAATAAATTTTATCTAAATATGGTATTATTTACATTCTGTATTTTATAACCATGAGAAGCTTTTCCACACAGGTAGAGTATATGTTATAGCTTCTTAGGCTTATCAAAATATGTATTTAAATTAAAGATCTAATCAGAAGATATGGTTCAAGACCAAAAAGAAAATTAATAGGATTTGTTTAGCAGAATACGTTTAATAAAGAAATTCTAAAGGATTCACAAGATGCAGAAACAAATGGACACAGATGGACAATCTGAGATGCAAGGAGGAATAGAGGGCAAAAAAGAAATGGTAAGAGGAGCGACAGAATAGGGATGGTCTGTATCATCAGTAGTACTAATCTGTACTGTATCACCCAGAAGTACTAAGGTCTACTGGGTTAAAGTAAAAGAAAGTATGACTACAAAACAGTACAACAATCACATAGTTTGAGAAGAATATAAATTGAGTTGATATACTCTAAGATCCTTGATTATCAGGGAGGAGATTAGATATATGAGTTTGAACTGTAGACTCTGATAAGCATGTTCAAAACATGTATAAAACATTTTCTAACTGAATCTTCACAGCATGAAGATGACTCTTATTGCCTGCTGCTTCTTGGACATAAGAAGTCCAAAGTACCCTTATGGTAGCCATACCTTAGAGCTCAGTGGGACCTTTCTGTGTCTCCTAGTAAGATGTCTCCTTTGAGATTGGGATCTTCAACCCTGTAGAGCCCAGAGTTGAAGGTAATAGAAGGACAAAATCAAGCAGTGAGTCATTGGGTGTGATGGTAGGTCAGGCCACTGCTGCTTCCACCCCGTGGTTACCAGACCCACGTAATCTTTCTACTTGTGACACAGCATCATACAGATGATCCTTTGGCTTTGAACTCACTCTCACACCTCTTCACGGTGAAATTTATCCCATGGTTGAGTGTTGAACTGTATGGGATTCCATTCCTAGTGATATAGGCACTCTGTAAGCCTCCAGATAATGTGATTGCCTGAAACTTTATGAGCAGAAAAAGCAAATCCATATATGGACTGGGTATCTACCCTGGTGCATAGAAAAAGCTGGCATTTCCAGGATGAAAGAGGCCTGTTGTAATTGACTTGCCACCAAGTGACTATATCAGAGGCTCAGCGTTGGTCTCTATATTAGTTTGCTAGGGCTGCCATAACAAAATACCACAAACTGGTGGTGTAAACAACAGAAATTTATTGCTCACAGTTCTGGAGGCTGGATGTTCAGGGCGTCAACAGGGTTGATTCCTTCTGAGTGCTGTGAGAAAGAATCTGTTCTATGCTTCTCCCCTAGCTTCTGGTGGTTTGCTGGTGATCTTTGGGATTCCTGGGCTTATGGAAGCATCATTCTGATCTCTGCCTTCATCTTCACACGGCGTTCTCCCTGTGTGTATGTATCTGTCTCCAAATTTCCCCTTTTTATAAGGACATCAGTCGTTGGATTAGGGCCCACCCTAATGAACTCTTTGAAACTGATTACCTCTGTAAAGACTCTATCTCCAAATAAGATCACATACTAAGCTACTAGGGGTTAGGACTTCAACATATGAATTTTGAGGAAATGTAATTCAACCCATAACAGCCTCTGCTGCTGACAAGTTAAATTTTCAGAAGAGGCACTAGTTAGATCAGCTGTGGTAAGTGGGAGCCCATGCTGTTGGATCCATTTGCAGCCTCTATCTCTGTCACAGGGCCCCTCTGTCCATGCACCCCTTATGCTGGGGTGGCTGATGACCATTTACCACTGCACATGGATATGTAAATATCTTCACATCAGGGCACATCTCCTTTCTCCCAGAATGGATAACCAGGTCAACCATTTGCAGACTCAACCTTTGGGAAGACTTTTCTTCTCCACTGTCTTTCAGGGCCGTCACTGATTGTGGCTATAATGCAACTGGCATCCATTTTTGGCCTATACTTACCTACTGATTAGAAACATCTGTAAATCAACCTTGGGCTTTTTCTTCCTCTTTCATTGGTCATATGGAACCTCCCCATTAGACTACAGGAACAAGCAGGAAGGAGAACTGGTAAAATTTTGGTGGGTGACGTGAGGGTCTGGACTACTTGTCTACTCTTGCAGCTTACGCACGGCTTTTGGTTGTGCTGAGACTCGATCCTGGATATACTAGTTCCATCTTGTGATGGATTGCTAGTGGGCACGCATCTTTATCACTTAGTGAGACCAAGAGAACCTAGCTTGTAATGAGAATTTCCAGATGCATGGCCACTTGGTGCCCCATGATCACATGTTCTCTCTCAGCCAAGTCCTTGACATACCAAGAGTTTTAAAAGGACATATAAGTCTCTGTTGAAGATAACATGGCTTGCTCTAGAATCTCAGAACTTGCATATTTATTCTTCCACTGGGGCTTGTCTTAAACTGATTACTGTATCTTTCCCTACCACTGAAACCTCCAATAACATAGGGTGTACCAGATTGTAGGGTGATGTGGAACAGCTTGTATTTCTTCCTGCTTCCTGGTAGAGAATATGGATGAATGGTTTACTGTTACATAGTCTATGAGGCTGCAAATAGCAAAGGTCCAAAAATGTTTATGAAAATAATGAATGATCAGGAAAATACAAGCTGAAAATGACCTCAATTTTATTTTCTCTCTCTGACATTTATAGAAGGGATGCTATACGAGACAATGGCACTTTTACATAATAATTCTGGTTTGGAAACATGTAGAAATTCTAATGAAGTGATATTATTCAAATAGTTTATTCACTTTTCACTTTGCATCCAAATGAACAGAAAGTATTTCTTAAATCATTAAAGATATTTATGCAAAGATGGAAGACAATACAGGAATAATAGCATATTTATTAGTTTCAAATATCAGATATCTCTGGTGAATGACTGGCATATGCTGGATTACAACCAATTCAAAAATGCCTTTAATGAGTTACTGAAAAAAATTATAACTCTCTTAGTCAATTATAATTAATTGACATTTATCTATATTTGATGTATTTATTAAAAGGTATTTTCTCATTTTAAAGCTATAATTTTATAGATAGAATATACGAATTATACAAATTAATAATAAATGGATATCCATGTACCTACCACTCACGTCTGGAAATAAAATATTACCAGTACTTTTCATGCTCTCCTTGTACTTGTCCCTGACAGCAGCCCTGTGTCTTAAACTTAAAGGAAACCTCAACATTGAGTTTTGTATTAAGTATTCTTGCCTTTCACATTTTTAACCAAATATATATGTAAGTGTACATAAATATTATTTTATTTTGCTTGTTTTTGAACTTCATATAAATAAATTGTACTGCGTATATTCTTCTCCAATTTGCCTTTTTGCTTAATATAATTTGTGAGATTCAACCCTGCTCATACCTGTATCTCTATGATATTTGTGTTCCTGCTGTGTAACATACTATTGGATGAATATAAATAATTTACTTGACTCTTTTGTTGTGTTGACATTTGGCTTATTTCCAATTTTGCATTATTCTAATGAATGGAACAATGGCCATTCCTTTACATATGTCCTCCTGCACATATATAATAGTTTCTCTAAAAGTCAAATTGCTGAGTCTCAGTATATGAACATCTTTTCCAATATCATTAGATTTTTTAATTTGTTCGCTTAGTTGAATCAAATAGCATCTCTTTGTGCTTTAAATTTGCACTTGCCTGTTTACCTTGGATTTGAGGTTTTATACACGCATGCACACACGATATTGCCTATATATACGTGTGTATATATATATATATATGAAAAAGAATTGTCAGTAAATATACGTATATACATATACATGGATATTATATTATATCATATATTTATAAATATATTTACACATTAACTGGCAAGCCATTTTCTCTTCAATGAAATGCATGTTCATTGAGGTGTCATTTCATTTTTGTTGCTGCTGTTGATTGTAGGAATTTTTTCTTCATTTAGTATGCTGAAATATTTCAGTTATGAGTGTTGAAAATATATCTCCATGTCTCTAATACTATTTCTTTTGATGGACAGATGTTCTTATTTTTGAGATATCCTTAATTTTATCATAAGCCTAAAGCATACTTAACAAAATAAATAACAAAAGCAAATGTATACTGATGTATTTAGTTAAAATCAAAAAGGGTATTTTTTATCTTTCATCTTCTCACTTCCAGAGGTTATTACTATTGATCCTTTGGTGTATGTTTTCCTAAATTTTTATGATTAAAGTCGTGTCTTATTTTATGGATATTGCCTCTTCTTACAGATAACTGATAATATTAATTATATATTTTAAATTTACTCTACATGTCCCAAATTATAACTGTAGGGAATGTTTATTTAACACAGTCCACCCATTTTGACCTGTCATTTCTCCTTATGGGCCTAGAATGATGTTTGTTACCTGCTCATATTTACCATTTATGGTTAAGATTCATCCATATTCACACGGTAAGAGCACAATAACGATCACATGCATTGCTATTTATTTCTCTGGGATCCGAAGTGAGAGCAGTGGTTTGCGGTAAGGTACCAGGAGGCTGCGGGTGGTGTTCCCTGAGCCAAGTGAGTGGGCACAAGAGGATGGCAAATAAATGTCCCGAGAGGGGCAGCCGGCAGCACACCAACTTCAAGGTCTTCCTTCTGCTTGACAAGTGTCTGTGCACACCCTCGCTGGGTGGGCTGGTACCTAGATTGACCTAGAAAGTGAGCTTCTCTGTGATTATATCTATGAAAATATTCTGAAGGAAACCTAAGTGTAAGCACAAATAATTAATGAATTTTGCATTAGTGACAGACAAGGGACGTGGACAGTTCAGAGGAGGTACCACTTTAGCTAATTCTAAAAAAGCATTGCAGAATTTCAATCAGTGATGAAAAGGTGTGGTAGGATGACGTTACATGACCCCTTACCATATAAAAGAAAACTTCTTTCTGAAGAAAACTATATAAGGGCTTTTTTATAAACCGAATAGTTTTGAAAGCATGGGTTATAAAGTCCCACAGACCAAGAGTTGTGTCTCAGAACAGAATGAGATTGAAGAAAAAGAGCTAAAATCAGATAGAGTCAGGTTTAGGAGCATCAACACTTAATCAAATACAAATACAGAAAAAGACAAAAGAATCCTTCAGTCTTAGCAGGCCAACAATGGGCTTTTTTCCCCCCTGATACTGAATAGTTTACTCTCTTGATAAATTTGACCCAATAAGTCTAGTTCAGTTATTCTACAAAATCCTGGTATGTAATGACATCATATTGGAGATACAGTTTCAATAGGAAAAAAATCCACATGTTAAAAAGTGATTTAATACTAATGTATTCTAAAAAGAAAAGCCATACATTTATCCTTGAATAATAATACTTGGGAATGTATTGAGGATATATCAAGGGACATGCAATGTAAGTATTACATATATAATATAAAGGTTATACTATATATAATAATTACATATATACAACAATAGTGATTATTATTTTATAGCTAAAGTCTCTAACAAAAAAGAGGTATGTGCAAAAAGTTTATTTGGGATTTATTTATTTAGAGTTTTATTTCTGAAAATAGTCATTCCCCTATTTCCTTTCATTATTGTGACTTTCTGCGTTGATTAAAGTTTGTACCACCTTAATTATTGGAAATTAAATATAGAGTTCTTTCACCTAGTAGCCAACATATTTTAGGGCTAAAACATAATCTAGGCATGTCATCTTAAAGTTTTAAAAGCAAAGGGACACTCAGCAAATCTTACACCATATTCTTATTTCTTACTGAGACTAATATACTGCAGCTAAGCTTGCAGGTGTTTTCTTAGAAGTTTCTAGGTCATGTAGTATGATTTTCTATTAAACAACATTACAAAATACTAGGCAACTCTCCTTATCATAAACTTTGACTTAAAGCAGAGAAAAGAAAAGACTGCAGTTTTTAATTTAATTTACCATATACTGGTTAGGAAATATTTTAAATTGTTAAAAAAAATACCTTGTAATGATACCTCCAGACCTTAATTAATAATATCACCACAAAGTCTATTTAACAGCATGCCCTAATGGCTCAGTAATTAAATCCACCCTGGGATGGGTATAGGACATTATCATACATGTGCAGTTGCCAAATACATCTCATAGACTTTAAATTCATTGTTATGGGAATATTTCTCACAGCAACCACTGTTCAAGTAGGCTTTTAATATGGTTACAGCCCTTTCACTGTTTATGACTCTGTAAGGTTTATAAACCAATTATCCTTACCAATGTCTTACCTTGTTTAATTGAGGCTGTTTCTTTGTGGTATCTTAATTTTACAGTTAGTATGTTCCAGTTTTCTGTCTTCCCTAAAGAAACTAAGAAAATAAATGACCAAGTCTGAATCATAACCTATTTTTCAGTTGGATCTTCTTTGTTAAAAAGTCTTAAATTATCCAAATTTACTATTTTCAAGCTGGTGTATCTCCTCCTTCCTTACCATTATTTATTTTCTTCCTACAAAATTAATATATCTTAAATAAGAGAACATTTATCATAATCAAACATAGCATAATAATAATACATTTACAAAATCAAAACATAACTCAAATAATTAATTAAGGTAGATCACTTAGAAATTATTTAATATTATAATTTTAAAATAATGATTAGTTTGATCACTTTAACCCCTGTGAGATGGGTTAAGTCCCCAAAGTATCAAATACCTTTATTCTTTTATAAAAAAACGGAAGGCTCTCAAATGAAGTTTGTCCCTGTGTGCCTGTGGGGTTAGGAGGTAATAAATAAACCACCTCCACAGGATATCCTTTGATAGGCTTTCATTTTTTAAAACTTGTGTGTATTGATTTCTCATCTTTATTTTTATTGTGTACCCCTTTGTAATATTATTTTTTGGAGCTGGTTACCTAAGTAGAGATAGTAAACACCAATCTGAGAGACAAAGGTCACCATTCAGAATTATCCTTATCCCCCTCAGTTGAACCAGGTGCTTCCTTCCTCCCTTTCTCCAGTTGCATGAGATATAGTCCTCTAAAACTAGTAAATAAATTGAGTGGTTTAGAACAAAGGGTTTAGAGTCATTTACTGTGTAAATTGGGCCAATTTTTTTTTTTTTTTTTTGTGAGGAAGACCAGCCCTGAACTAACATCCGTTGCCAATCCTCCTCTTTTTGCTGAGGAAGACTGGCCCTGGGCTAACATCGTGCCCATCTTCCTCCACTTTATATGGGATGCCGCCACAGCATGGCTGACGGGCAGTGCGTCGGCGGGCGCCCGGGATCCGAACCAGCGAACCCCGGGCTGCCAAGCGCGGACCAAACCGCTGCGCCACCGAGCGGGCCCATTTTTTTTTTTTGGTGAGGAAGACCAGCCCTGAGCTAACATCTGTTGCCAATCCTCCCCCCTTTTTTTTTTTTTTTGCTGAGGAAGACTGGCCCTGGGCTAACATCCGTGCCCATCTTCCTCTACTTTATATGGGACGCCGCCACAGCATGGCTGACAGGCAGTGCGTCGGCGGGCGCCCGGGATCTGAACCAGCGAACCCCGGGCTGCCAAGCGCGGACTAAACCGCTGCGCCACCGGGGCCAATTTTTTAATATCTAGGGATCTATTTTTTTTGTTTTGGTTTGTTTGTTTGCTGAGGAAGATTAGCCCCGAGCTAACATCTGCGCCCATCTTCCTCTATTTTGTATGTGGGATGCCTCCACAGCATGGCTGGTGAGTGGAGTAGGTCCACGTCCAGGATCTGAACCCACAGACCCAGGCCGCCGAAGCAGAACATGTGAAACTTGAACCACTCGGCCACGGGGCCGGGCCTAAATTATTTTTAACTCTCTAACAAGGATGTGATATTATTTCCCTACCTATTTGACAGAATATTGTCTTTCTAATGAAAGAATTATAACTTACATTAGAATATTTTGTGAACTCCGAATTTCTAGAAATATCTTCAACGTGTTCACTTCTAAAATCAGAAGATATTTGTGTACTCTCTCTTTAGGCCTTAAAGCTATCCTGTTTGGTTCCTATTTGAATTATTGCAAGCATTTATTTTGGATATTTTTATTTTTGTCACTTTCTGCTCATCCCTGTTCTTTTTTGAGGAGATCTGTGCTCACCGTTCAGGCAACTTTAAACTACCACTGTATTTCCAAAACCATCCATACCAGCAAGCTAAACAGCAAAACTCTCAGATTATTTTCAGTCTCTCTTGACAAATTCTCATTCTCTTGGAGCTCTTCTGTCAGCTAGCTAGGCTGTTCTTTTCATCATATCTTATGATGTTGATATTAATATAAACTTAACGTGTTTCTATATCAGAGAATATTTACAGTTTTCAATTATTACTGCTAAAGACAAAAACATTTTTAATATAAGGGTTAAATTAATATCTAATGGTAGACCTCTGTTGGTTCATGTAGGGCCAAATATTTTGATAAGGTAATCTGCTCAGATACCCTTAAAACTGTAACACATGAGTGGATATTTACTGTGAATAATTATGACGTATCATTTCAGTTACCCATTGGGGTTAGTCCAACAGATCCTTGGGGGCAACAGGCTTAGTGGGTGGATGTCCTCTATTGTCTATTATTTTGATAGAACTGGTTCCAGTTTTGAAGGTCAGAACTTTATCATAAATACACTTATAAGGTGTTATTATATACGATTAATCCTTACCTCTCAGTGGTACTCACTGGTAGCATCTGAAATGTATAATTTCTTATAACATAATATAAAACTCAAAAAGTAAATCCAGTAGCATACAGCAGCTCATCAAAAATTATAAACAATGGGAGATTTCTTTTGGTATCTTTCTTTCAGTGTTTCAGTTTCATTTCTGAGCTCCCCTTTTATGTCTTCACTATCATTTTATTTTGCCTTTCTGCATAATTCATTTGACTCATATTTTTTAGCATTCACTGTATATCTGGAACCATTAAGGTTGCTGGTAATGCAAGGGAAACAAGATAGACTCAATCCATGCTCTAATGGGGATTGCAGTTTACTGTAAGAGAAACATACTAAATAAATATCAAATAAGTGATGATAAAATCAGTTAGGAATAAGTTATAGAAAAAATAAAAGATGGTGATGAAGTGCCTGAGGAAGCTAATTCATTTGTAGGAAATCTTCTCTGTAGGGATTCATCTCTGAAGAAATAACATCTGAACTGAGACATCCACCACAGAAAGATCTGTGGAGCCAAGAGTATACCAAAAGCAAAGGCCCTAATCAGAAATACACATAGAATGTTATGTTATGAAACATAAAGGCTGATGTGGTTGGACCACACCAAGGTGGACAGTGACCAGACCTGAGGATGAAGGATCAGATAGGCATTAGGACTTGTGGTGTCTGGGAGCTGGAAGAGTTTGGATTTTAATCCAAATGCAACGTTAAGCCATGGAGGATTTTAGGTAATATATGAAAAGCTTTAATTGTCATTTAAAGACCACTCTGGCTGCTCTATGGAGAATACATTTAAGAGGACCAGAATGGAAACAAGGAGACCCAGGGTGCAGTGGTCCACGCATGGGAGAACGTTGCTTGTATTGTAATGTTAGTAGAAAAGATGGAAAGAAGAGGATGGATTGGTGATGTTCATAGTTACAGACTAAAAACTCACTGATAGGTGAGGTGTGATGCCGAGGGAAATGGAGGAATCAAAGATCGTTTCATTTTGGGCTTGAACTTGTGAGAGGAACTTGTGAAAGGGGGAAGATTTGGGGAAGAATGTGAGTTTTGTTTTGTCTCCATTTTTTTGCCTCTCACTAGTCAAATCTCATGGGGATTTACACATGTTCCACTTTTTTCTGATTCACTTAAATTCAATTCAAGTAACTGTAAATTAATTGAGATATTAGCATGCACCAGGTTCTAGCTTAATAAGAAATTGCCCCTTCCTGGCCTCCAGAATTATAGTCTGGATGAGGCAGACATAAAGGTTTACAATTATCAACAGTTTTACATGTTTATAAAGTGCCACATGAAAAATTATTGCCAACTCTTCTAGCACTTACCAGCAATTTCTAACAGTAAAGAAGCTGGAAATGATTTTTCCCCTCATGCTTTCTCCTTCAGCTCCATCCATGTATTTCTCCTTGCATCTACCACCACGCACACCTCATGTCCCTTTAGGATTTCAGGTAAACTTTGATTTGAAACCCTGTAGAAATATAATCTGAGCTACAAATAAAAGCCACATGTTATGTTAAGTTTTCTAGTGGCCACATTAAAAAGGTGAAATAGGGGCCGCCCGGTGGCGCAGCGGTTTAGTCCGCGCTTGGCAGCCCGGGGTTCGCGAGTTCGGATCCCGGGCGCCCGCCGACGCACTGCCTGCCAGCCATGCCGTGGCGGCGTCCCATATAAAGTGGAGGAAGATGGGCACGGATGTTAGCCCAGGGCCAGTCTTCCTCAGCGAAAAGGGGAGGATTGGCGACGGATGTTAGCTCAGGGCTGGTCTTCCCCACAAAAAAAAGAAAACAGTAAAAAAAAAAGGTGAAATAAATAGATCAAATTAACTTAATAACATATTTCATTTAGCACAGTACATAAAAATATTATCATTTAATGTAATCTATACAAAAATATAAATGAGATGTTGTACTTTCTTTTTTTTATCTGTACTAAATCTTCAAACTCCAATGTGCATTTTACACTTATAGCACATCTCAGTTTGATTAACTGCATTTCAAGTGCTCAGTAGCCCCATGTGGTTAGGAGCTGTTACTGTATTGGATGGTACAAGTCTAGAATTTTGGAACCATGGCAAATTAATGAAGAATATTAGTAGTTCATATAGAATATACTTTTCAAACATCACTGTCATTTGACTGTCTCAGGATAACAACTCCCAGGGTGCAACAAATCAGATGAAAATCTCAATGAAATAACATATAGAATGTCAATGATTTTGTTGAGATAATATATGATATTAGTTTGTGGGATGAATTATAAGAATAGACCTATATATGGCAGACAAAGAAGAAAGAGCAGTTAGTGTAAGAGAAAAGTGACTGAAGAATAGCTCATAGATAATTACAAACAGGGTGAAGTTAAACATCCCCATGAGCCTTCAGGACAGAGTGACCACTATGAGAATGAATAGCTGAAACTTAGTGTAAGAAATCAAGGCCAGGCCACCAAAATGACAAAAATGGAATGAGATGTGTTTCAAGCTTCAAGGTCATTGTGACCTTTGTGTGAAAGCAGAACAGTACTGGAGGGCTGAGAAAAGATACTGCAAACAAGTAAATAGGCAGTGTGGTACTGGAGATAACATGGGTTTTTGAATCAGAAGACCTGTCATTCACTATCCTTAGCTTTCACATTTAAAAGAGAATGGAGGGATTACTCCTTCCTTGAAAATTCCTTTTTGGAATTAAGGGAAATATTACTGCTCGTCCTCCCTAGGACATAGCAGGTGCTACATAATCACATAATTCATTCCCTCTCTCTCCTGTCAGTAGATGCGCTATGCACAAAAGGAAAATACCCCATTAGTATTGTTACAAATCATTAAATGAACTCATTTTGTGAGTTGATAATTTTGATATAACCACTTTGTCATCTAAAATGCACAATGAATTGCTTGTGTCGTTTTAGGATTTAAGAGAACACACTTCCCTCAGGAGTCATATGACTGCTAGGGATGTGAGTTATAAGCAGTGTGGCCAACTCTAAGCAACCCACCCCACAAGTTCTTATGTGGCATCTGATGCCAAATGTTGACAACAGAAGGACGCATTTTCACTGACCACTTAGACGCATGTATAATAGCAATGGTACTAGAATTCTGAGTTTCCATTCAGTCAGCTCATCTTACAGGAACAAAGTTGTTCATTGTGGAGATCTGTGGATGATCAGATGCTGTTTGCCTTTAGCTTCAACTTTAGAAAAACATAGCCATCTGGGGAAAAAAAGCACTTACTAGCCAATAGGAAAAGTGCAGAACTAAAGTATATTCATCAATTATACAAGGTATTCCATGTGAAATATCCTTGTTCTGGAAAATGAAAGATGTGATTTAGGGGACAGAGTGCGTCAGCTCTTTCCCTTCTCCCCAAATGCCCCACACCGACCCAGCTCTCAGTCCATTTATAGATAATCAAAGAAAAATTACCCAGCTAATTTTGTTCTCCTTGCAGATGTCACATTTACAGAGATCCTAAGGTCATTTTGTTGCCATTTCCTTGGTGAAAATGGCAATTTATTAAACAGCCCCGTGTAATCCACCTTGCCTAAGTGAGTCATTTGTTTCTTGTTTGCCAGAAGGATCGGATTGATTTTTAAAAATTGCCCTAAAGTTAACTTTCATTCTTATTCAGTGGACTTTTCTATATGAAGACTTTATTTGTTCAAAGTAAAAATCCAGTTGTCAGAACATGCTGGGAACACTGAGTCTGGGGGGAAAATGAAACATGATGTTTTCATCATTTCTTATTGATTTCTTCCCTCTAGTTATATGATCACTTCCATGCAAGTTTCCATATTATGTTTAAAAAAGCTTTTTTTTGAGATAGCATATTGGGATTCTATACAAAAATAACAAAAGTCCAAGTTGTGATTATGCTTAATCTTGCTGTTCTATAAGATTCATGACTAATAATGCACAAAAATTACAGGTTTAAGAGTAGTACAATTATAGGAAATATACTTTCAGGGAGCAAAGCCTGGATATCAGTCCAAAATGCTGTGTAGGAAAACACATGTTTTCAGCTTTGGAGAAGAGCCATTTTGTATGAAGAAAAGTGAAAATAAGAGAAATCCTCTGTGTGGTTTGCTTTTAGGATGACATTCAACCAACTTAGTTAAAAAAAAATGCTAAAATAAAAAAAGCTCTCTGCTTTGTATACACTGAAATTTTCATAAAACTCTCATTTTCATGATATGTATATAGGTGATCATCTTCAAAATTTTCTGTTTATATTAAGAAGCAATAACTCTATTTGACCATAATAAAGTGAGTTTATTTTATTTGGGAAACCTAAAACACTTTACAGATACTAAAAATTTTAATTTATTTTCACAAGCTATGTAGAGATTATCCTCCACCCTCAATTACCCCAATTTTTTGTGCACTGTCTTCTAATGCCATTGTCCTAACTAAGTCTGATTATACTTAACACAAATTTAAAATAATTGGGCACCCATGCTGGTTTTAACTTTTATTGTGATTTCTCCTCCTTTCTATCTTCCAAAACTTTCAGGATATTTTTAACTCACTATTTCATAAATAGAGATATATCGTGTAGGGTGACTCCCTTCAATAATTCTCCTTTTTTTCATTAAAAATATCTTCAAAACTCTTCTTGATGAGAAATAAACCTCAAGTTTAGACCTCATTCGTATGCTCACATAATATGATTCAATTATTATTTAATCTAATTTAGAAACAACTATTAGATCCATTGCCTCCTAACAATAAAGTAGCAGAAAGAGAAATTAAGAATAAAATCCATTTACAATTGCAACAAAAAGAATAAAATACCTAGGAATAAACTTAATCAAAAAGGTGAAAGATCTGTACACTGGTAACTATAAAACATTGTTGAAAGAAATTGAAGATGGCACAAAAAAATGGAAAGATATCCCATGCTCTTGGATTGGAAGAACTAACATAGTTAAAATGCCCGTATATCCTAAAGTAATCTATAGATTCAGTGCAATTGCTATCAAAGTTCCAACAACATTTTTCATAGAAAGAGAACAAAGAATCCTAAAATTTATATGGAACCACAAAAGGACCCAAATAGCTAAAGGAATCCTGAGGATAAAGAACAAAGCTGGAGGTATCATACTCCCTGATTTCAAAATATACTGCAAAGCTATAGTAACCAAAACAGCATGGTTCTGGCACAAAAACAGACACATAGATCAATGGAATAGAATTGAGAGCCCAGAAATAAACCCACACGTCTATGGACAGCTAATTTTTGACAAGGGAACCAAGAACATACAATGGAGAAAGCAAAGTCTCTTCAACAAATAGTGTTGGGAAAACTGGACAGGCATGTACAAAAAAATGAAAGTAGACCATTGTCTTATACCATACACAAAAATCAACTCAAAATGGATTAAAGACTTGAATGTGAGACATGAAACTTCTAGAAGAAAACATAGGCAGTATGCTCTTCAACATCAGTCTAAGCAACATATTTTCAAGTACCATGTCTGACTGGGCAAGGGAAACAACAGAAAAAATAAACAAATGGAACTACATCAAAGTAAAAAGCTTCTGCACAACAAAGGAAACCATAAACAAAATGAAAAGACAACGTAACAATTGGGAGAAGATATTTGCAAACCATATATCTGATAAGGGGTTACTCTCCAAAGTATATAAAGAATTCATACATCTCAACAACAAAAAAACTAAGAACACAATTAAAAAATGTGCAAAAGACCTGAACAGTCATTTCTCCAAAGAAGATATACAGATGGCCAACAGGCACATGAAAAGATGTTCAACATCATTAACTATCAGGGAAATGCAAATCAAAACTATAATGAGATATCACCTCACTCCCATGAGAATTGCTACAACTAACAAAACAGGAAACAACAAGTGTTGGGGAGGATGTGGAGAGAAGGGAACTCTCATACACTGCTCATGGGAGTGCAAACTGGTGCAGCCACTATGGAAAACAGTATGGAAATTCCTCAAAAAATTAAGACTAGAACTACCATATGATCCAGCTATTCCACTGCTGGATATTTATCCAAAGAACATGAAAACACCAATATGTAAAGATGCATGCACCCCTGTGTTCATTGCAGCATTGTTCACAATAGCCAAGACTTGGAAGCAACCTAAGTGCCCATCAAGGGACGAATGGATAAAGAAGATGTGGTGTATATGCACAATGGAATACTACTCAGCCATAAGAAATAATGAAATCTAGCCATTTGTGGCAACATGGATGGACATCGAGGGCGTTATGCTAAGCGAAATAAGTCATTGGGAGAAGGTCAGAAACTGTATGATTTCACTCATAAGTAGAAGATAAAAACAACAACAAACAAACACATAGAGACAGAGATTGGATTGGTGGTTACCAGAGGGGTAGGGGGGAGGTGAGGGCGAAAGGGGTGATTAGGCACATGTGGGTGGAAATAGATTGTAATTAGTATTTGGGTGGTGAACATGATGTAATCTATGCAGAAATAGAAGTGTAATGATGTACACCTGAAATTTATGCAATTTTATAAACCAATGTTACCACAACAAATTTTTTTTTAAAAAATAAGAAGTTAGTAGCTTAAATTAATGACTTTACTGCTCATGTTTCTGTGGGTCAGGAACCAAGCAGGCCTCCTCAGAGTTGGCTTGTCTCTTCTTGTGGTGTCAGCTTGGGTATCTTACCTGGGACGGGAGGATCCAAGATGGCTTTGCCCACACATGTGGTTATTGGTAAGGGGAGATTAAAATGTCTGGAGACTAGCTAGTCCTCTATCTCTTTGGAATCTCACATCTTCCAGGGCACGTCCATGTGTCTTCTCTCTGTAGCAGCTGGAGGGGTCGGAGTTTTTACATGATGACTCAGGGTTCCAAGGGGATGAAGACATTCTATTAAAAGTCACAAGGCCATCAAAGCAAGTCATGGGAGAGGGCAATAGACTCATCTCTCAATGGGAGGAGCAGCATGTGCATACAGAGAGGGAAGGGATTATTGGTGGCTGTCTTTGTAGACAATCTTTCACAATCACCGTCTCCATGTGTTATCCCACATAAACTGGTCATTATTCCCTGTCCGCTTGCTTATGCCTCCACACTAACTCTGTCTGCTAAAATCTTATTTATCTCTCAAGGCCTGTTTCAAATATTCTCTCACACATCAAATTTTACATGATGGCTCCCACATGTATCTTAAAAGAGTTTATCCTCACACTGAAAAGAGTAAAATTAAATCTTTTTTGATTTTTTTTTGCATTTTATATAATAGTGTTGGCAACTCTGAAAACAAAACTGAAGTGCTAAATCCCGTGGTCACTGAGACTATAATCTCACCTAAATAAGCATCATTTGATGTAGTGTATTACACCCTGTTTCTTGACTTGGCTTCAAAATTAACGCACTCTGATTTTCTTGTTCCCTCATTGGCGTCCTGCTTTTCATTGTCCTTTACTGGATTTATCTCATCTTCTTGATCTCAAATTATTGAAATGTCCCAGGGCTCAGTGCTATGACCTCCTCTCTTCTCTATCTATAATAATTTCCTCATTTTCATCTACACCCATGGCTTTAATTTGATCTATAATCAGGAATCCAAATTTATATTTTTTAACTCTAGAAGTATATATCCAACTGACTAGTTAACATCTCTGTTTGTATGTTTAATGAACACTTAACATTTCCAAAATCAGTGTCTTTATTTTTAAACTCCACTTCCATCTGCTGCTATGTCAGCTTCCCATGTCAGTAAATGGTGTCAGTTGCTCAACCTAAAAATCTTATAATCATCCTTAAATCTTTTCTTTATATCGCATCCCACATCTCAACCATCATCAAGAATTGCCCTTTAGCTTTAGTCTCCAAATATATCCTGGATCATGTATCACCACATTCACTGCTGATGACCTCATCTGAGCTACCATCACCTCGGTTAGACCGCTATAGGAGCCTCCAAACTCCCTGTCTCCACTCTTGTTCTCTTATACCCTATTCTTCACAATCATTTGGAAGAATAGTTTAAAAGTTTGTCATTATTTTTCTTCTCAGCTTAAAACCCTACAAAACACTTTACTACACTGAGAATATTATCCAGATTTCTCTCCATGGCGTTGAGCGCTCCCATGTGCTTTCAGTTCTCACTCTGATCAATTTACTCCTTGTTTGCTGTGTCCAGCCACATTGGCTGCCTTGCTTTTTCTAGATTATGTCTAGGATGTTCTTGACCCAGGTCTTTGAACCTGCTAATTATTCTTTCTGGAATGCTCTTTTAGATATTTGTTAGAGCTTGCTTCATCACCACCCTCAGGCGTTGGCTCAAATCACATCATAGAAAAGTTTTTTGTGAACATCCTACCTCAAATAGCAAATCATTCTTAAAATCCTTTTTCACGTTACCTAGTCTTATTTATAATGTAGCATTTATAATAAATCAATATCATATTTTATATGAGCTAAATTTTCAGAGAGATGTATAATCTCAAAACTCAGAATTCAGGGGAGAGTTCTAGGTTGACAGATGAATTTTAATTTAGTGATTAGCTACTTTTTAATTTTTCAACTTTAAAAATTCTTTTTAAACTAAAACCATTCTATTGAAAGTATATACGAAAGATTTATTAACCCCAATTGTCCTCTCCATAATATATATGAATTTATATATTTATTTCTTATATTTTTATAATTTTTAAATTTATATATTTATATTATATATTAAATATAACATATATTGCATTATTTTTTTTTAATTTAGGGACTCTGATACTTAATATCTGTGAAATAGGTGTCTGAATACTAATGCAACATAATTCCTTGTGATGCAACTGGGCAAAATTTCTAAACTTCTCTAAATATCAGTTTATTAACTGATAAAGTGGTGATAAAAAAGTAACTTCTGCATTGTTTTGTTTGGTTACATAGGGTTGTTGTGAAGACTGAGGTGATGTTTTGAGCACAGTGCAAATTGACTACAAATCTATTTTATTCGGTGATTTGGATATCGTCTTCAAAGTTCTGGGGTCCCTTTCTGATACCAGCTCAAGAAATGGTTGACATGAGGGAAGCCATATTGCAGGAAAGAAATCCTGTTGTAAGTTTGAATGACCTCTGACTAACTAACCCAGCTGGATGTGCACCCTGGAGGAAATCTAACTGCTTTGTAGATCTTACAACCCCTGCTTGTGCAGGTACCTCCCAGTTGTGATAAGATAACTTTGTTCTTTTGAGTTCCTTAGGAATGTGATGACCCTCGAACATAGAGTCTATGCTGATAGCCATCATCAGCAACAACTGAAAGATCTGGTGTGGCGCCTCCCAGTCTGTAGCACCCGAGGGTCAACATTCCTAACCCCCTCCCCTGTAACCCACCAGCCTATGACTGCTGTAAGATTTTTTTGCCCCTTTAAGATGGTTCTTTTGGACAATAGTTGGCCATCTTCCCTCTTATTACAGCTAGCAAGCTGTAATAAATGCCCTTTCTCTGCCACCATCTTGCCTCTTGATGACTGGCTTTTGTCTTGTAGCGAGCAGATCACACACCTTGTGCAGTAACATTTCTTTGGGTGTAATAATAATAGGTGTTTGTGAGGATGATTAAGGTAAAAGAGTAGCTCTCTTTGTTTCTTTCTTAATTTAGTTCACTTTTTAAAAATATTCTTCATGTCTGTCTTCTTTTTTGGGAATAATAAAACTCAGTTTCAAAGAAAGCAAATGAAATTCTCCTGTTTAAAAGAATGCAGCTGTAATTTTCTGCACATCAATGTTCATTAAATCAATTCATGTCTTAACTGTCACAATTTTATCACATGAAAATGTTATAAAACACATTAACGGATGTGTTGAATTATCAGTACACAAACTGGTAGAATATTGAATTTAAGCCTCCTACTCCTGCTTTCCCACACCAGTCTACTCTAAAGACACTTCTTCCTTTTAGGTTAAAATAAAATCACAGCAAGCCATAATCCTCACTTAGCATGACTCATTCCTGTGACTTGTTATTTAAACTTGAAATACATTTCCATTGATGTAGCAAGAATAGAACTATAAATGGATGAAAATAATTTTGAATGTTCCAAAACTCTTCTGAGATTTGGGTCTTTCACTTTCCATGGAAAGGAGATAAATTGGTAGGCATTAAGCATTGTTTTTAAAAATAATTATACACTTCAAAGCCTTCTTTGGAGATCAAGCAATGAAATGTCATTGAAAGTAAATAGAATTATTTTTTTGAATTTATGAAAAATTTTATTCTGTTAATGGGAAGATATCATACACTGCATGTTGGCATCTAATCTCAGATCGAATTTTGCTACATTATTTTTATAAAGAAGTTCAATTTAAAATTCACTTTTTTCATTATCTTATTTATCACTTTAACCTGACATGGGATTTTTCAAACATTTCAATTCAAATGTAAGATTTCTTTCATAAAAATCATCTATTACAAGAAAAACAAAAACCTGGAAGGTAATCCAGCATAATTTAAAAATGTGCCCACTGCATTTTTTCTGATAAACTCAAACAATCAACTCCATAGACTGCAAAGTTCTCAGTTTGCTTTTGAAGGAACTCACTTCCAAAGCTTTTCAATTAAATAAGAGTAGGTCCAGCTATCTCTTGCCATGGTTCATGAGTAATAACTGGATTCAGATGTTTTCAGAAATTCAGTTTGAAGTAGCTAAAATTTCCCTTTCCCTTTCACTTCCACAGCCCCCCACTCCAGTGGAGTTTAATGTATATTTGAGTTTAATGAGTATTTGGCAGTATATATGTGCTAAATTTACCTCAGTTCATTTATTTTTGTGTTTACCTATGACATTATGTGATGGTGGATGTTTTGATTGTTCAGAGAGAAAAGCTAAAATAATATGGTAAGGTGGCCGGCCCCATGGCCTAGTGGTTAAGTTCAGTATGCTCCACTTTGGCAGCCCGGGTTTAGTTCTCTGTGTGGACCTACACCACTCAGTGGTGGCCATGCTGTGGCAGTGACCCCCACCCAAAATAGAGGAAGATTGGCACAGATATTAGCTCAGGGAGAATCTTCCTCAGGAAAAAAATAATATGGCAAGAAAAAACTGAGAATTGCAATGTAAATAAATTGTTTTGACCATGCTCAAATCTAATCTGATGTCTTTTCATTAGAAAAATTAAGAAAAAAAATTGAATGAGATGTTAAGTAAACTATTGAAACAAAATTATTGTATATTTGTCACTTTTTCAACTCCCACAAATCTAATTTGACTGTTGATGTCCATTATTAACTTTATATTCATAACTCATAAAATTTAGGGAAAAATAAGAGCTGTTTAAGATGTTTTAAACCTAAAGGAAGTTCTATGTTTAAGATATTACTATATTATTGCATACATACATATCGTTTTGTTTTCCAGGGGTAAGAATGTATATTGTGTTGTTTATAATCACTCATAACAGTAATTGTAACCCTGTCAAATTGATTATGTAGGACAGAACACTAAGATTTCCTAAACAGCATAAAGTGTATCTGATGAAATTTTAACTTATAAACAAGTATACACTTGTGTAGGATAAAGCTGATATATAGCTGGACTGAAAAAGCTCTGTCTTCTTCACTGGGGAGGCCTGGATGTCTGGTTTTGACTATGTTTTTTAATTTTTATTTATTTACTTTTAAATGACATGGACTCTGTTTTGATAAGGGCAGTGGGATTTATGATGTGCTTTTTGAAATCTGACATTCCCCTGGCAATCCCCAGGGTCACTTAGTTTATTAATGGTTTTTATCTGGCATAATAGTTTAGATAGGCTGGCTTGCGTACATGATTAGAAGGGCATAAAACCCCTATGGGAATTTATGCTTTGAGCACTCCTGAAGCCAAGATTCCTGGGACAGATCCTGGTGTTCAATTCAGAAACAGAGTGAGCTCTCTATGCAACTCAGGGCCCTAGGGAGCTTGCCCCTGGATGGAATAAATTTCAGAAATTCAACGACACAATTCACCAAACTGACACAAGGAAAGTCAGTTGAGAAGCTGGATTTATAGAGAAGATTACTTAGTGACAAAGAAATCACACATCAGTTTTCATAAAGAACTAAAGTTAAGTGGCACTTTGAGATTCTTTAAAACCCGGAGTACGAGATAGCAAGGGACACCTGGGCCCCGATGCCCCTTCATTACCTACATGAAGATGTGTACTTCTTAACTGTGATGGTGAAAACAGGAAAACTTGTTTCCTTACTAGGAAGCACACAGCTTTTTCATGAAAGTTCTT
Source organism: Tapirus indicus (assembly GCA_031878705.1). Lineage (NCBI taxonomy): Eukaryota > Metazoa > Chordata > Mammalia > Perissodactyla > Tapiridae > Tapirus > Tapirus indicus. Next base: position 9,272,443 of record CM062918.1, read on the forward strand.
CCTCACTTGACTATAAAAGGATTGACTATAAAAGGATTATCATCCTATGAGAACTGGGCTTTTCCTGAACTTGCATAACGCTAGGGCAGGTGAACTTGCAGCTGGGGGCACTTGGTGGAGCTATGAGTCAGGCATAGTTTTGCTATGACAGGCTGCATGTGCTCGCTCTTGTTTAAGAGTTTATATCCTTAGATAAATCAAAACACACACTAAGCGTGTGGGTGGGGTCTCTTTTCAGGCATTTGTATCCCACATGAAAAGCTGCAGTAACATTTGAAATGTGATGCCATATACCACATGTCTTCAACTTGGCCTGTGATATAGTAAAAGAACTGTGGAAGGAAATGGGCCACGTGGGAAGGGGGAATGAGTGGAATTCTTTTTCTCCATGTTTTATTTTGCCCCTTTAATTTACGTGGGTGCAATACTTCTCCTAGAGGGTGTGCTACAGAAGTGAAGTTTAGATGGAGTTAGGTCATGTGGACACAAGGGCAAATCATCTCCAAGGTCACTGATATTTAGCTATAAACTTCCTAAGAGATATTGACAGCCACGAGACTCATTTTTTACCCATCTTGACATTCATTAGAGGCTTTATTTTTTCCAGAAACTCTTGCTTGCCCCTCTCATCAAATTCAGTAATTCTCTACCCCCACTTCTACCTCTCCATTTACTGCTGAAACATAATTTGAAAACTAAAAGATTACAGTCTCTTCAGCTAGTAGGAGGTGACAAAGTGTGAGTGAAAAGTTGTTACTATCAGGTTTCACGTATTATAATTGTAATATAAGCAGTCTTACGATTCAACTGAAGAAAAAGAATGGTGGAAATAATTTCTTCAATGAAAGCAAAATTATTATAAAATATACCAAGTAATTTTCAGTAAGTGTATCCAAAGCTACATTACTGAGATAAATTCTAGGAGAAAAACACAGTTCAATATGATAATTCTTAATAGCAAAAAAGAAATATTTTTAAAACAGGGAATAAAATTAGAAGCTTTTATTTAATATATCCATGTTATTGAGCAAAATGGGAAAATGCTGTGTGTACCATGGAACAAATTTAGTAAGCAGCTTATTGAATCTAGTTTAAAACATACTCCTGCTCCATCATGTCTGCCAGAAGCAGTATTTCCATGCTGAATATTTTTGTGTTGAAACATTCTTTTAGCCTTAGGGAGCTCATTTCTGGTGATTTATACTGTACTTTGTTTTTTATCAAGTGTATTATACAGTTTCTTGTACTTTTATAATAACAACTAATTGGAATATTCAAATAAAAAATATTTATTATAAATTACTACTCATTTTCAAAATTTGTTTAATATATTAATATACCAAATTAAAGACTGAAATAATTTTTTAAATTTGGTGTTGTAGTCTATATTTCCGGTTGTTTCCTTAGGAAAAAATCTGTTTGGAAGGTCGAGCGAAAATTGACTGGTTTTACTCAAGGATGCTGATTGCTGTCTGGGCTGTGGACAGAATCCTCCTTCCGTGGCCATCGTGACCAGAGAATGGGACAGAGGAGAGGCCGCCCCTGGGGCAGTTCTCCCAGTTCAATCTGCGGGACACTTAGGGTGTTAGTTTATCTTTGTTCCACTCATACACGCAGAGAATTAAAAGCCAAGTTATTGAATTTTTCCTTTCTTGTTTTCCCTATCAGTAATGTGGGTACTTCTCAGTGCAATCTGTGGCCATGAAAATGATGTCACCATCTTTTTAAGTACAATAGTATGGGAATGGTAACATCCCCATTCTCCACCACATCCGAGCACACACATCAACGCCGTCAGGGAATGGAGATGCCAGAATGACCAGGCTCCGAGGACCCATAGGAAATTCGTTTTTAATTCAGCTTTATGTTATGCATCGAAGTTTCTGCTTAATCTCTATAATCTAATTTTAATAGTCTGTCATGTTCTAGTAAATTTACTATTCCTAGAATTGCTTTATCTTTTCTTTGTCTTTGCTTCCTTAGGCAGGTTTTTTAATTTGCGTTTGGTTTCGGTTTTATTTGTTTGATTGTTTTGTGTTTTTCCTTTAAGCCATGGAATCCATGTTCCTCCTTTCTTCCCTGCAAGGTCTTTTGCTTCAGTTCTATTCAACCCTGTTGGAAGGCCTCTCTCTGAAGTGAGCCGTGTTATTAGCCCAGGCATATATCTTTATTTTAATTAGATGACATATGCACACAGATTGCCCGGATCTATTTGTAATTTCAAATGCCACAAGAAAAAGGTTAGAACTAAGTAATTGTCTTCTAATGTCAATGTTTGCTTTCCAGAATCAGATTTGTCTACTTGCTTTGAATTGGGTTCATATACGCTTCTTCAGATACTGCTTCTGCTTCAAGGATCTTTGACTTCATCTTGAAGGAAATAAAGGCAATAATGGCAGTTTTTCTCAAAGACATATTTTGATCTGTCAGTAAACAGTAGATTATCACAAGATCACTCTTGCCTCCAGCTATCACACAGAGCTGCACAGCTTGTTACAATAGATAAATTTGTGTCCTCGCAGATCATTAGGCGCATTTTGAAAAGGGGCTTTGGAAACTGACATTTCGCATACTGTAAGCAAAGTACTAGAGAGCAAATTAAAATGTAGGCAATCACTTCACAAGTATTGTTTATTGTTTTTCAAGACTATTTTTTTTTATTGTGGCCATTGTACAAAGCTGCATCAGGCTTCAGTATCCCCAATAGGATAACCTTTTGACTATTCATTCTCCGAAGATATTTTTGAAGCAAACTACTTCAGAACTTGATTTTATTAACAGTTTCTTGCCTAAACAGAGATCATTTAAGGAGTTTATGTTGCAATTAAATAGCAGGAACTGACATACTCATCACTATAAATCTGTTTCATATCTTACTTAAAAGAATTTAAATGTACCCAGTGGTCATATTTCAATAAATACCCTGTATATTTGATATCTGCATACCATTTCTCTCGGAGACACAGGATCAGCGTCTTATGTACATGCCCACCCTTGCCCATGGGTAATTACTTGTGCCCTAATGTTTTAAAAAATTCTGTCCTTTCTGTGGTATCATTAAGTAAATGTTGATTATTCTTGCTATTTCTAAATCAATGACAAATTTTGAATCTGAAGGAAAGTCACCTTTCAATAGATCAAGCACATATTTTCAGAGAATATAAAAGTATTTTTAATCGTATCCCTGGTTTTAATAATAGACTGATGTAAAGAGAAACGAAAATAATGAAGATAGTTTGAAAGCCATAAATTACTATTAGAAAGACATGCGACTTCTTGTTCCTGATGAGGCATTTTTCATAGTATTGTAATTTCCTGTTTCTCATCTATTTCTTTCTAAACTCCTTAAGTTAAAAAAAAAAAAGCTTTATTTGTAAACCAAACACTTGTTAGAAATAGCACAGTGCCCACTCTATATTAGAAGCATAAGTATTTTTTTAAACAAATTGAATTACTAGAAAATTGACTCTACCATCAATACCAGAGTAACAAAAGTGAATTTTTCTTTTTTTTTTGGTGAGGGAGATTGGCCCTGAGCTAACATCTGTTGCCAATCTTCCTCTTTTTGCTGAGGAAGATTGGCTCTGAACTAATGTCTGTGCCCATCTTCCTCTATTTTGTAAGTGGATGCTGCCACAATGTGGCTTGACAAGCAGTGTGTAGGTCCACACCCGGAATCCGAACCTGTGAACCCAGGGCTGCTGAAGCAGAGTGCGCACACTTAACTACTATGCCACCGGGCCGGTCCCCCAAAATGAATTTTTTAAAACTGTTTCTTTCACAATACATAGTGCTATAAATTAAATGGCTTAATTTCTATGGATGATGGGAATTAAAGGATTATTTCAGGACTAGCCATTTGATTATGCAAAGAGAAAGTCAACCAAGGATGGCCAGGGAAATACACATGTATGGTTTCATACAATATTTGATGTTGATACATTAGTAACTGGGTACTCTGAGGCTAGACATTTATATTTCTAACCCATTATTGCAGACTAAAATGGTATTTTAAGAATTACAGTTATGTTTCCCTGTGGCTCTAAGGACTGGAGAAATTCTTTATTTTTGGAGATACTTATATGAACTCCATTATTCTCTTCCTAATCACAATATGCTTCACACCGCTATTAGGATTATCTTCCAAAAATAAAAATCTGCTCCCAGACAAACACATGAAGACTTCCACATACTCCGTTTTATCCCTAATATGTAAGTCCCTGGACTATGTGGTTTAACCCCGTCTCTCCAGTTACCATAGCTCAGACTTGATGAACTTCTTATCCCTTCTCAACTGGAGCAGACAGTTTAGTGCCTCAAAGCCACTGCTCTAACCATTGCCTGGAGGTTCTTCTCTAAGATTCATTGGGCTTTTTTTTTTCTAGTCCTTAAAGACCCAGCTCAAAACTTACCTGCCTCAAATAAACCCTCAAGAGACTGCAAGAAGTACATTATGGGACTCCCTGATCTTGCTGCCCTAGCATTTCCTCTCACCTGTACTACTGGACCCACCATGATGCTAGCACCATGTCTGGGACTGTCACCTTGCACTGTGCTTCGATACCCACAGGACAAGGACTTTATGTTTACAAGCTCCAGAGTCAGTACCTCGATAGACTAATGAGGCATTAAAAAAAATAAGTATGATACAATAGTTGTCAATAAAGGTCATAAATCATTTTTGTTTCATTTTAGCTTCCAGTAAATATTTATAAGCTAATAAGATAACTGGTTGTAAAAATCCTTTTACTCTGCCTAGACTCTTTAAATGGGGACTAGAAAAAGATCTTTCATTAAAAATAATAAATGACTATATGATCTGCCTTTGTCCTATTTATAATTTATATAAGTAAGAAAACAAAAATGTGTATGTTATTTAAAATAGTAAGTTTTCTAATTCTTTAATTAATCTGAAAGAAAATTCTGTTTCTTTCTTGTGTGGCTCTCTCATGGAATCCATGAAACCTGTATATTATTGTCCTCCTGCTCAACTTTCAACATCGTATAAATTAACTTGAATTTGCACAATTATTAAAATTACTGTTGTCAAAAGGCCCCATTCTGTGCAATGGAAGTTTGATAAGCGTAATTTCCTCAGCCAAAATATAGAGCCCACAAATGACCTTCAAGAGTTATGCAGCTTACCTGTTACATGTGGTCATGCAGTTGCCATCAGTGTCTCCATGCAGTCATTCCAGTCTCTCTCTACTATTTATCAACAAATACATTCAAAAGTATTTTTACTTACTCCTTGTTGTAACCAATCCACAACTGACCGCAGAACCACAGGCAGTTTTTGTCAGGTGTAAAAAAGCACCCCACCACACACACATACATACACACATGGACATGCACTTATAAAATGGAGTAGCCTGTCCTTCGCTTTATGTGCTATGCTGCTATTAGGTATATTGATTTCATTTTGGTGAGGTGAACCCCACCATAGCAGTAACTATATGATTGTACTGTTTGTTTTCGTCACCTATAACATTGCAAGTAATATCATCTGGGTCCTACATCAATGTTTTTTTACAGATGTGTTTATCTATTTCCAAGGACTTTTAATTCTAGTAAAGCAGGATAGAAGAAAATAAAATACCTGGAAGAACTATTTTAACTGAAGAACTTTCTGTATGTACCATGAAAAAGGCATTTTACGGCTAATACCTGGGAGAAAACTGAAGTCGAGAGAGGTGCCATTGGTATTTAGAGCTGCTCTTTCTCAGGGGACACTTGCTGATGTGGAAGAGATATCTATGAGTCGAGGTAGCATTTTTGTTCTCTACGATGGAAGGGGGACAGGAATAGATGATGGTCACAGAGACATAGCTGGGAGTGTGGCAGGAGTACTAGCTCAAGGAAGGCCACAGCATCAAAACCCAGGTCACAGTGCTTGCTTTAGAGTGAGGTTTGATCAGAACAGAATTCCACCCTCACCTCCTCCCCCTCCCTCGCCCTTCACCACCGCTCAGCCTCTCGCCACCAGGCTGAGAGTTGAGTAACACATAAGAGTGTAACACTGCTGGATTTAAACAAAAATTATGAACTGTACAAAGAGGCAAGAAAAACAGACTAAAGGGGCAAAGCAATAATCAGAATCACAGTCAGATGTAGGAACTATCAGGCAAAATTTAAAATGATTGTGAATAATATGCTAAAGGTTCTAATGTAAAAAAAGATAGAAAAATAGAGAAATGTAGGAGCAACAGTATCAAGACTTTCCATAATATCTCCACATCTTCTTCATAGTCAATATTCTCTCAATCAATATTCGTTCAAATATATCATACCCCTTAATCAAAGATACAGTAAATAAGTCATAGCTGAGGTAACATATACTTTAGGGGAAAAAAGGATAGTGAACTTGGATTTTATGTGAACTTATGAGAACCTTAATTAATATTTTGACTTTCATGAGAAAGAAAGCATTAAAGTCAGACACCAATCATAAAGCATATATTAAAAACATTTAAAATAAAGTGTATTTTACAAATAATTCGTATGTACCATTGGTTCTTTCCTAGAAATATTTTAATTTTTTGTGTGTGTGTAGGGAAGATCGGTCCTAAGCTAACATCTCTTCCCATCTTCCTCTTTTTACTTGAGGAAAGCTGGCCCTGAACTAACATCTGTGCCTATCTTCCTCCACTTTATATGTGGGACACTGCCACAGCATGGCTTGATGAGCAGTGTGTAGGTCCGGGCCCAGGATCCAAACCCACAAACCCCAGGCCGCCAAAGCAGAGCATGTGAACTTAACCACTATGCCACCAGGCTGGCCCCTCCTAGAAATATTTTAATGTCCTGTTCTGGTGTATTTTTTAAATCTTATTTTGAAATAATTTGTGATTTATAGAAACTTGCATATATAATACTGAAAATTCCCATATACCCTTCAATCAGCTCCCCCTAATCTTCAAATCTTACATAACCATGGTGCATCTATCAAAACAAAGACATTAACTTTGATATAACTAACTGAACTACAGACTCTGATTTGATTTTCCAACTGATGCCTTTTTTCTGTTCCAGGACACAATCCATGGTATCACGTGCATTTAATCCTGTCTCTTCGAAATCTTCTCAGTCTTCTCAGACAGTTCTCAATCTTTCCTTGTTCCCCATGACACATTTTTGAAGGGTACTGGTTAGGTGTCTTGTAGAATGTCCCTCCATTTTGGTTTGTCTGATGTTGCTTCATAATTAGTAAATGTACTTTTAAATATGTTTGTAAATACAATTTGCTTTCTTATTAATTTATCCAAAGATTTTTCATTTTATATAAATGTTTTATATTCAGAGTCACAACACGTTTGTGGTGCACTAATAATATTCTGCTATTAGATGAAATTTTGTCAGCCACTAATTGACAACTTGATCTAGAAAATGGTAAAAAATAAAGGCTATTCACATTCATTATTATATTTATGGGTGAGTGAAACATTATACACATACTAAAAGACTTTGCAAAATTTTAAACACTATGTATATTGGCTTTCCTAAACAAAAACATACAGTTTCTTTTCACTTCTTTTCCTAAGGCATAGATAGAGACTCAAATGAATAATTAGATTCTTCCTGGAATTCTATAATACATGTGAAAGAGGGTCCTACAATAGAAATTATCTGACTTTCTCCTCAATAAAATAGCAATGATCTCTACTCACAACCAGTATGAACATTTTATTTTCAATACTTCTTCGGGTATTATTGGCACCTTCTCTGTATACAAATCTTCTGAAATTTGTTTGTATTTAGCTAGTCATTTATACATGTTCTTCTCATTGTATAATCTGATATAATCTTGGAGTTTGTTGTGTGCTTTTAAAAATAATATGGAACTACCATTTTGACAACTTTTTATTTATTTATGATATTTTTATAGTTACATCATGATCAGTGGTTTTTATTAAAAAAATGTCTTATAAGAAGTTAACATTCTTGTCTGCTCAGGCAAAATTGTGAAGTAGGGCAATTTATTTTTAACTTGATCTTTCCTTTCTTTCCGTATTCTTCTTAAGTACCACTCTGTCCTGGGTCTAGTGTCCATATGTTTCCACTTCAGAAACTATATCTGTCCAATTTCAATAATTATCGTCTAAAATCACTCTTTCTTGCCCCACATTAAACCCTCAAAACTATGGCCCACCCTGGATGCTTTTCCCAGCTACTCAGATTATCACTCAGACCAGATTCAATGTATTCAATAATTCTGTGTGTTACCCACCCAAACTTCACAAAAATCAGATTTTAACCCAAAAAAGAATTCATAAATCCTCCTAATGAAGAAGATATTTGGTGCCAAATATATTTCCAGATGATCTTAAATATTATGCTGAACTTCCTGCAATTGGAGATATGATGGTAAGATAATAGGCCTTGCAGTCTATATTTTTAGCTGAAGTGTTTTTAAAAGTATTTAACAGATATAATCTTCTGTTCAACTTATACACTGACTAAGCTATTAAAAATGAAGTTTTTTCCCTGTGCTAACTTATCATCTAGTATTTCTCCACAATGACTTTAATTCTGCTGCCTTTCCTATTTATGTTATACACTCATTTAACTTTATTCACTTCATTCAATATAGCAGTTTATATATACATAAAATATAGTTTCTATTTTATAGATCTTAAAAATATATCAGTTAAAGAGCTAAATTATGATATTGCAAGGCTTTATCTCACAGTTCCTTCTGTTAACACTATGCATTCAGTTACTAATATATTAGAATTCTTATAGTGCAGTTATCTAATTCAGGATGAAATTCATTTTACTTAATTTTTTCTCTTGATGAGATGGCAAATGTCTTTTTGATATTTTAGAAGCTACTTATTTAGTTGGAAGGGACACTAAAACAATGAAAATAAACCTACTCTATTAGTCTGGAAATAAAAAATCTTAACATAGTGACTTAAAATAACTTTTTTATAAGTAAAAGCATACAAAAGTTAATTAGAAACATGGAAAAATGAATAACAGTTTAAAACAGCCTGAAAAATATTATGTCCAAAGGAAGAAAAATTTTGAAGTTGCTCAGATTTCAATTAAAAGCTGACCTTTGGAAAAGAAAAGTCATTGTATATGTTCTTTTAAAAATTACAAATCATAACAGAAGATTTATTTATAATGTGTGTACTTTTACTTAATTTTTATTAAAGTACAATATGAATAGAAATAATACATCTTTAAATGTATGAACTAGTTGATTGGTAAAATAATTTTATTTATGGACAATTAGTCATTTTGCAAAGGATATTGATAATTCTGAAATTGGTGATTCTTCAAACATCTAAAGTTAAAATAATCTGTCTGAAAGCAAGTGTAACTCCTCAAATGTTAAATTTAGTACTCTACCATTATTCCTGTATGTGTCTCTAAATCCGAAGAATATTGAAACAGGTAATGCTTTCTATTTGGCAAGATTTGTCATATTATTCAAGTAAAATTAAGACTGCAATTAAAATATATTAAAGAAAATGATACAAAGAAAAACAGAGTAGGGTTTCTTTTTCTTCCTTTTTTGTATTTTTTTCTTTTCTTTTTAAATATTGACTCCAATAGACTGTTCTGGATAGAGAAAAAAATCCCTCTTAAATAAAGAACTTAAGTAAAAATGATAGAAGTATAGACAGAAAATTGTTAACATGAGTAAAGCAGATGTATTTGTCCATCATCTGAGCTATAAATATAGGTTAGATTATTTAATAGCATTAAATTATACTCACAATGATAAAATTTTAATAATAATATAACCTAATGATTGCCCTTCTTTATAGCCAAAAATATGATCATCAAAGGAACCCCCTTACATGTCTTTTAATTTATTACATGTGTGTTTTATAACTGTGATGAGTGCTCAGATTCCAAATGTAACTGCTTTACAAAAGGCAGTGCTAGTAGGAAGAGGTTTCTTATATCCTTGACTTTCTGCCCCTCTATAATCTTGTCTTTCTTTCTCATTAGAATGAATCTTTTCTTCAAAACAGCTGTTTATACTTGCTATTTTCAATTTTCTATTTCCACTTTCTCTTGAACCAACTTCAGTCAGGTTTGACATCCAATAAAACTATTTTTGTCCTTCATTCTTCATGAGATATTTACTTCCATTCACAGACCTTTTTAATTTAAAACTATTTATAACCAATAATGTCAAACTCTTCATACCCATTTCCATTCCTTGTCATGCACTGAATACAGCTCCTTGCTCTCAATGGAACCTTAAACTCTTCTGATCCTATGAAATATTATTTACAAGACTCCACCCACCCCACATTCTCATTTTCCTTCAATCCATCTTAAATAACATGTTGAACATCACAATCACTCCCTTTAACATATTTTCAACTTCCTATCATTTCTCTGTGACTTTCCTTTAGCTGGTTGAAAAAAATTACAGACTTTGTTAAGTTAAATCCCCTCGAATTATGCACTGCATCTGTGTAGCTGAATAAGGCTGAAGAAAAACACAATATCATGGTGACTGAGCTCACTTTAAAATTCTGACTGGGAACACGAAGTACACCCAGATGCCACCCAGCCATCTCATCCTGACTCAGCTGGTCCACGCGTTCTTCCTCTGTCCTTGATAGCTATAACAGTTACCCAGCCTTTCCCAGTCCATGGTGCCCCTAGCATCTTGCTAAATTTTACATGGCACCCATAGATCAAAAGAAATACTGAACAGTTCTGTTTATTGAGTTATTGGGTTAAGTGATGTAATAAGAACTTATGTCAAAATAACAGCCAACTTTGGAAAATTATAAACCTTAATTGACAGGAAACATTTTTATTTCAATTTTAAATGACCACAGTTACTTACTAGGGAGAAGTGTGCACCTTGTTGGTCACGGCATAATTTCTCAGACCTCAGAATGATGTTGGACACCACCACCTTCACTTCCTGCTCCACACTGATTTTCACGCACTACTTGCTTTTTATCACAGTCGCGACCAAACACCCGGCTTTCCAGAAGAATGACATCATCTAAAGGAACGCAATGTGATCTAATATTTGAATTGTGAACTGCTTCAATCTAGTAGCTTGCATAGCACCCTTAGATATCAAGTATCACTCCAGTGCCCTCATAAATTCAGGAAAACATTGCATTTCCTGTGAGTTCATTGCAGTGCCTGGGTGTGCCTCCATGCACAGGGTTAGAACTGCGGGACTACACTGTATCTTTCTCTCTTTTCAAACTTCTGACAGTTCTTACCGCATCCTCATTTAGTGAGTGTTTTTGATGCTTGTTTCGCAGAGAAAAGAGAGAATTCAGAAGAAAACTTTCACAAATTCCCACAAATATATGACTCCATCTCTTGAATTTGTGCTAATATGCTTTGTTTTATTTTCCTATTACGATGACTGGAATCCCTGTGTTCGTAGTAAAGGCCAAACTTATTTGCGTCTGGCTCCCATCCAAGCATCCCTGTTCACTGATGCATCAGATGCTTCCCCCGCTTTACTGAATATTTCCTACTGACAGACAAATATGCTGTTACTTCTCTCACTGATTAAAACATTAAACCTTTTAAAATTACCTTTAGAACAAAACTCCTCCTCAAAACAGTTGTGCATATCTGTCTTCAAGTTTTCTCTTCCCGCTCTCTCTCAAACTTACTTGGCAAAGGTCATTCTCATCACTCCACTGGAACCTTTCTCCTCAGGGTGATCAATGACTGCCTCCTGACTAAATCCAACATTCAGTTCTCTGGCCTCATCTGAATTGACCTACTAACAGTATTCAACACAATTTATTATTCCCTCCTTGACACATTTCTCTTCTTGATATCCTAGACACCTCCTTTTCTCCCAACCCTGTCTCCTTCATAGTTTACATACATTGCTAATTCATCACCCTTTACCTGCTCTCTGAACTTTGGAGTGACCCATGAATCAATCCTTGTACTGCTTTATTGTTTTCCATTTACAGTCATCTACTTAGGTTCTCATCCATTTCTATGGCTTTGAATACCATCTCTGCACTAACATCTTTCAGTTGTATGTCGCTAGCCCATCTCTGCCCCAACCTCCAGATTTATATGTCCAAGCTCTTATTTAACTTAGGTGGCAAATGTAACTTCTTATTTGCTTTCCCTCAAACCTGATTGTATCAGAGCTTCTCCTCTATCAGTTGTCACAATCTCATCTTCCCAAGTTTTTAGGGCTAATTTTTTTTTCTCTCTGATAGCATATCCATTTCATAGACAAACCCTGCTATTCCTATTTTCAAAATATATTCTTAACCCAATCCATTTCCATCATCTCCACTGCTAATTTGTTGTTCTGAGCCACTACTATATCACTAAAGCAAGTGCTTGCATCTGGCCTCCATGCATCTTCCTTTACTCACTTTCTTTCAGTTCTCAACACAGCCCTCAGTGATCCAGGTAGAACTAAGTCAGACTATATTACAGCTTTGTTTGCTCAATAACTTCCAATGGCTTCCCTTCTAACTACAAGTCAAAACCAGTAAGGTCTAGTGTAACTGATTTTTCATGTTTGGCTGCTGAGAGATTTGTTTCTACCCTCCTTCCTACCCACGTGCTCCACATCTGGGTAAGTTGATAAGAAAGCTGGTATGCTTTCTTGCTGGCACAGGCAAGAAGTTCAAACCATGAGACCCCCACCTTCATGCACAGGAACTCTTGCCTCAGCCCCGCCCCTTCACCACCATAACACCCAAGCCAGTTGCCCCTTCTTGCTTTCTCAAACCATTTCAGACCCACTTGGGAGCATGCCTTGCTCTCCTCAGAAAGCTATACTATGTGAGTAATGAATTCATACTTAATTGGTATGTGTATGTGTCATCCTCAGTTCAACATCTGAAACAAATTTGGGGTACGTATATGTTCCACTTACATGGGGTAACCACAACATCTGGTCGTACCTTACTTCTCCGATCTCATTTCCTAATACCTACATGTCATTCACTTCATTCCAGTTCATTGGAATCTTTGCTCCCCATATGTTACCCTAAACAAAATTATTTCTAAGATTCTTTGCACATGCTCTCCACTCTATCTAGAACTTTCTTTCCCTAGATATCTACATGACTCATTCCCTGATATTTAAAATCACGTTATGAGACAGGCTCTCCTTAAGTAAGCTTTACATTCCATAGTACCTATTAACATTTAGCATAATTAACACTCTGCTTATTTAGTTTATTTACTTTGGGTAAGTCCTATGTGAGCAGACATTTTCATCTGTTTTGTTCACTGATTTATTTATAGCTCCTAGAATAGTGCCTTGTACATACAATAGGTGTTAATCAATATTGGCTGAATGAATAGACTCATAGATGCAAATTACTGGGAGTAGAAGTATATTCATTCAAAATAAGCACATCTTATACAGATTGTTATCAGTGCCGTTGAGTAGATTCCGACTCCTAGTGACCCTGTGTGCAGCAGAACAGAACCCTTCCTGGTCTTTCTGCACCACCCTCTCCCCTTCCGGTGCGCAATTAGACAATGCTCCACTGCTATTCATAGGGTTTTCATAGCCAATTGTTTTGGAAGTGGGTGACCAGGTCCTTCTTCTTAATCTGTCTAGTCCACTGAAGCTCCACTGAAACCTGTCCACCATGGGTGACCCTGCTGATATTTGAAATATCGGCATAGCTTTCAGCATCACAGCAACACACAGCCACCACAGTGTGACAAGCGACAGATGGGTGGTGTGGTTCCCTGGCAAGGAACTGAACCCGGGCTGTGGTGATGAAAGTGCCGACTCTTAACCACTAGACCACCAGGGCTGACTCTTATACAGATAATTTTCATAAAAATAAAGATAAAATATCAAAACTTCATGGGAATATTTTTAATCCCCCTAGTAATCAAATAAACACTAAAAATGTGTTTATATTTTCATTTTGGTCATCAATGAAGAAAGATTAGAGGTAACAAAAATACTAAAGCCCATTGACATTAAATGAAATAAATGCTCTTGTACATTATAGGTTGAATAGAATGTTAACATGATTCTTTTGGAAAGCAATTTAGAAATATACCAATAACTTTAAAAAACTTTTCCATGTAATTCAAAAAAATAATTTCAATTTCAAATGTCTTTTGTTAGACAATAAACCAAAATTGTGGGAATAAAAAAACTTATGTAGGAAAAAAAATTTCCATCCTATTGTTGTTTAAGTAGCAGAGGTGACAGACACAGCTCCAGATATAGAAAACCAAAACAAATTTCTAAGATCACATTGCTGATTAATTTTGAAGGGAAGATTCAAAGATTGGTTTTAATTTAAAAAAAAGACAGAAAAGAATTATCTATAGGCATGGACACTGTTTATTATAGGAAAGAAAAATAATTTTTGAATTGTCAAAATTCTGATATATATGCTTTAGTTTTAATTAAATAAATTTAAAATTTACATTACATTCTTTATTCCATCAAAGTAATTATTTTGAGCAAAAAAGAAGAGATATTAAAATCAGTAAAAATGGCATATTGTCCTAACAACAACAGAACATATTGAGTGCTTACCACGTCAGGCAAGGGGCTAACAACTGTAATGAATTATTTAACTGTATTCTCAGAGTGCCTGGCAAATTGTAAAAGCTTTAACTTTCCCATTTTTATTATCCTCCTCAAAATCGTCAATATTGTTATCGAAATCAGTGATATCCACAATAGAAACTTTATCAATATATTTAAAGAAGCCAGAAAAGCCACTGATAATAAACAGAGAATTTAAAAATTAAATGTCAGATATTCCAAATGTTTGGGATAGAAAGATAATAGTTCCACTTATAATAATGTTGATCAAACTCATAATGTTATTTTAAATAGATTGTTGCTTTTTGACCCATTTATTTTAGAAAACAGAGTAAAATATCCTTAACTTGGACAATAGGAAATGATTTAAAATTATTTTTATAAGATAAAAAATGGCTTAGGTGTAATCCTGTCACTGAGGCCAAAGTATTATATAAAAAAGAAAATCTGTAATATTGTAGTGGCTAAAAAAATAAGGACATGTATTTATATTGAATAGGTAAGGCATAACTCTTTCTAGAACAAATATTTAACTCAATTTCTTCTTTAAAATCTAAAAAAAAGCATCTTATTTCCTGTTATTGATATTTCTTCCCTTTGAAATCAATAATGTAGTAATGATTTTGCCAAAGAAATACACATCTCTACATTTGATCTTTCCCAAAGACAATAGCAGAGAGATATAAACTATTTATCTCTCAGTAAATATTGTTAAAATGATGTGTCATGTCAATTGCTCCTATATTTAGCTTTTACATTTCAATGAGATTTATTGGAGAAAATAGAAAGTTTATAATAAAGCTCCAAAATATCAAGCTTTGCCAGAAGCCATTTATGTTTGGATTACTGCCAAATTTCAAGTTCTATGGGCTATATTTTACTAATAATGGTGCCCTGACAACCAATAGTTTATTTTATTACTCAGAGTTGCCATCCAATCCAATTTCTCTAGGACAAACATTTATCATTGAGAGTTAAAGATATTTAACATTAAGAGGAAATCTACTTATCTATGCAGAATTATTTCCAAAAATAGACTTCTTGAGCATAGTCTAAAAATCATTATGAAAATAGAATGTTTTGTCTGTAAAAGCAAATAAGGGTTTTTTTAAAGCAAGATAGTAATCTTGACTGTCCTTTATAAACAATGACAGAAATGATTGTACGTCATTCTTAATTTTTGAAGGGCAAAATTGCATGTACCTGCATACAATCAAATGATGGCAAAATGTGCACAGAGACATACTCATCATTCCTCTCCAGTATTGAAAATTACAACAAAACTTTCAGTATTTTAATTCACTATCTACAAAATGACAAAATGCTAAGTCCTGGGGAAAACATCAAATTATACACACCTTTCCTAAAGGCATTACAAAAAATGTAGGGTGTCGGACATGTTCAGATACACTGCCTTATATGGTGAGTTTCAGAATACAGGCATAGGAAAGGAAATGACATTAAGTCTTGAGCATGAGTCAAAATAATGCACAAAAATCAGTTTTATTTTAAATCTCATAGAGCTTTTTATTTAGTAAGTTTTTTAAATGAAATAAAAACATGTACCTAAGTTGAATTTTGAACAACATTTTAATGTGGATGTAAATAACAGAAAAGAAAATTATAACATTTTAATCACTCTTTTTGTGTGTGAATGTATATAGCATTATAAAAATAGAATTACATAACACTTCTATTATCGTCTTTTTTCATATTTACTCATTTTATTTGGGTTTTCTGGAAATTCCGTCCACAAAGTGAGACTGCCAACACCATTCTCACCTTGAAATTCCATTTCAACAACTAGAATTTTTATCTTTCCATATATTTCCATGCGGAAATGATCCTATAACATATATTCATAAATGTGTGGTTTGTTCATTGATTCAAATCATATGATTTTTCTACTAGGGTTATAAGAAAGATAATTTTAAAAAATCAGAGTAAAAAAAGGAAGAAAGGAAATCATGCTTCTGCTTTCATAATGTGGAGTCTCTGTGAGTCACTGACAATTCAGGGGCAGGAATTTCTAGTCCTCTTGCATCTAAATGTAGCTATGGTTCTGGTCAATCAAATGTAATTGAAAGTGGTATTTGTCACACCGGGGGAAGTTTTTATGAAGTAAAACTTCATAAAAGTAGAGGACTCCTAGCTTCTATGATGCCAGAGTCACAAGACTGAAAAGCCTGGATTCTGGAATGGACATGTGAAGGAAAATTTCTCATTAACCAGGAAGACATGTATTATATTGTTACAAGATTGGAAAATAAACACATATTTTGTTAAACCTCTGAAAATTTGCAGTTTATTTATTACAGAAACTAGAATTCTCCTAATAGAGGTGGAAGGTACACACACAGACATACATACACACACGCAACTGCAGTCCCAGATGGGAAGAAGAAAGGTAAGGGGAGGAAGCAGTATTGAAGGAAACCTGGCCAACACTTACTGAACATTGAAAGAAAAACATCTTCTAAAACACAGAAGAAGAGGAAACGCAAAGAAGTGAGCCATTCTGTATGTAGTTACCCCTCAAGATATTTGGTGACTCCTAAGCTCCATATGTTTGAGGCAAGACTCCCAGAACAGAGCAGAGAACAGATGTTAAGAAGCTAAAAATGCCAAAGATAAATGTTGGCAATCTCAGAGGATGTAGATACCAAAATTAGAGTCGGGGCCACAAAGGTAAAGGGACACGACAGGCCCTCCAGACCCCCATTTGAGACTCTTGAAAGATATCATATAGGAAAAACAGTAAAATGGAAATAAATCACTTTCCAGATGATCTGCCTTTACTCCATCTACATGCTTGAAGAAAATTTTAACTTATCTAGAGGAAGATAACATCACCCCAGAGACCCCCCAATTTTTTAAAAACATAATACCTAGCATGTAATAAAAATTACAGGACATAATAAAAACAAATCCCAAGGACTGAAATTCAAGAACTAAGAGGGACAAAAGAAACATATCCCTAAGTGATACAGATTTTGAAATTATCAAACAAGGACATTAAATAGCTATAATTAATATTTAAACAAAAGATATGAAAAATTTCATAAGAAATTAGAAAATCTATTAAAATGAATCAAAATAACATTCTTTCATTGAAATATTAACATCTGAAACTAATAATTCAATAAATGCATTTAAAAGCAAATTATAAATAGCAGAATTAATATTAGTGAATTTGAATATACGTTAGCATAAAATAACCACACTGAAACAAGGAGGTTTATGAAAAGGGAGAAATGAAAACAGCACTGGCATTGTATAGAATATGGCAAAATGACTGAACATAGATGCAATCATTGTCCCAAACGGGAAGGAGAAGGAATAGGAATTGAAGGAGGAAGAACTGAAGGAAATCTGACCAAGAATTTCTTAAAATTTAAAAAAAACATATATTAAACTATGGATTTTAGATTTCTGCACCACAAGGTGAATAAAAACACAAAAAAGCAAACCTAAAAATATGATAAAATGTCTGAAAACTTAAGACAAAGAGACTATTGTAAAATCAGCCAGAGATAAAACAGACACCTTCATTCAGAGGAGGAAAACTGAGACTTACAGCTTACTGCTAAGCGTATATAATCCAGAACACTGCGTGTGAATATATTTAAAATGTGGAAGGAATATAAGTGCCAATTTAAAATTACATATGCAGACAAGATATCTTTCAAAGATAAAGGAGAGAGAAAAGACAATGGTGAAATATAAATACTGAGAAAATCCATCGTAAAGAGAACTACATCAAAAGATATCCCAAAAGGAGATTTGGGTTTGTTTTGTTTTTCAGACTGAATGAAGATGATACCAGATGGAAATAGAGTAATTCTAGAGTAAATGAAGAGCACAGCAAGGGGTAGGTATGCACTTAAATCTAAAATAATATTGATTGTTTAAAATAATTCTTGTGACATTTAGGGGCTGGCCTGGTGACGTGGTGGTTGAGTTTGCACACTCCGCTTTGGCAGCTCTCCATTTGCAGCTTCAAATCCCAGTAGCAGACTGACACACAACTCATCAAGTCATGTTTTGGCAGCAACCCGAATACAAAATACAGCAAGATGGGCATGGATGTCATGCCATATAATGTCATGCCAAATTTAAAATATATTAAAGTAAATTTCACGGCCAACTGCACAAAAAGCAGAAGAGGGTAAATGTATCTGCATGATCCTCGTATATGTCAGGAGATGCAAAAGTTTGGGGTAAATGTTAATTCAAATATTAATCTTATAACTAATACATAGATAATAAGGATGAGTATTGTACTTACCGTAGTAAATAATAAATACATGAATTACAAATATGACTAAAAGGGGAAATATTGAATATTACCAAGTACTATTTAATTATACAAATTATAATGGAAAAACAAAGAAAAAGGGAGAGATGATACAAATAGAACACAAATCACAGAGGGTCAATTTAAAGTAAAATATACCTATAATTACATTAACTGTAAAGTGAACTAAATAGTCTAACAAAATACAAATATTAATACACTAAGTGCAACATTCATCACTACTTATAAGATAGGTCTTAAATATGAACACATAAATGTCGATTATTAAAGGATGGAAAAATTACATCATGCAAAACCAAAAGAAAGCTGATATAGTTGTATTAGTATCAGATGAATTAAGTTTTAACGCTAGAATTAGTACTCAAGTAAAGAAGCCTATTCCATTCTATATGTTAAATGTCAATCCAACAGAAAGACATAGTATCATCTCATAATACATAAAGTGAAATCTGACATAACTAAAAATGAAATACACAAATCCATATCATAATGAAAGATTTTGATGCAACTCTTAGTAACTGAAAAACACACATTAAAAAACTAGTAAATTATATTGGGCCTGAATGGTGGCGTAGTGGTTAAGTTCACGTGCTCCACTTTGGGGGCCCAGGGTTCGCAGGTTCAGATCCCGGCCGCGGACAGATGCACTGCTTGTTGGGCCATGCCGTGGCGGTGTCCCATATAAAGTAGAGGAAGATGGGCACGGATGGTAGCCCAAGGCCAGTCTTCCTCACACACACACACACACAAAAAAAACCTAGTAAATTATAGAAGATTAGAAATATGTATAAAATATAATATATATAATGATATGTATCATGTGTACTTGAAATTATGTCACGTGTATTTGAAAAGAATGTGTATTTCTTACAGTTGATAAGGTTATATGTGTGTGTGTGTCCCCACATATATAATCTATAATTACTATATATGGGAATACAGACACACAGATTTCAATTGCACACACACACACACACACACATGAAACTCCATCAACTGTAAAACTACACATTCTTTTCAAGTACATATGTGACACTTACCAAAAGAAATCATATTATGGGTTATGCAACAAATCTCAACAAAGTTAAAGAACTGATTATATGTGGTATGTTCTGAACACAATTAAAATCAATAATGGAAAGATAATTAGAACATCTCCAAATGATTTGAAATGAAACAATACATTTTAAAATAACTTATGAATTATTTAAGAGAAACAAAAATTCAAATCATAAATCAAAATGGACATTCGAAAATATTTTAAACTGACATTAATAGTAAAAATGTCATATAAAACACATAAGCTATTTCCTAGGAAGTCCACTCCTATGTATATATCCAGAGAAATGTCATATAATGTAGTATCTCAGCAATATTACTCATAGCCCCAATCTGGAAACAACCAAAATGGCTATCAACAGCAATGGAGTTGTACAATAAATAAGTTGTAGCATACTGGTAAAATGAAATAGTACAAAACAATAAAAACAGTGAATTGTACGCTATGTGCAAAACACAGATGAACCTTAAAAAAATGTATTGCTGAATGAAAGAAGCCAGACACAAAAGAACGCGTAATTCATGATTCCATTGACACAGATTTCCAGATCAAGAAAAACTAATCCAAGATCCAAGTGTCTAAAGTCATAAAAACCATTACCTTCAAAGAAGCGCAGGAGAGAAGTTTCTGAGTTACTAAACATACTCTACTCCTTGGTCTGGGTTTTGCTTGCAAAGGTATGTTTACATTGTAAAACATCATCAGACCCGATGCTTACAATTGGTGCACTTTACACTTCCATAAAAATTATTTTATACTTCAATCAAAATGTAAAATAAATAGATAAGTAGCTACAGTAATTTACCTTTCCACCTGGAAAAACTGTAGAATAATTTTTAAAAATAATCTTGAATCTTTCCTTTACAAATCTAAAGAATTCTAGATTGGCACTTATTTTCTCTTTGCACTTTAACGAAATAACTCGATTGTATTCTGTCTTCCATCATTTCTGTTGAGAAGCGTACTGTAATCCAAATTTTTGCTCCTCTGATTTCTGATTGGATTTATTTTAAATTTCTCTCAGTACTCTTAAAAAATAGTAGAGATAACTAAAACCTTTCTCTTCACTTAAAATAAATCAATAATATTTTGTCACCTTGTATGATATGTTCAACTCAGACAACTTATAAATTCCTAGGGGATAATTTCATATGGTGCTGTTAAATGTCTCCACTCTAACTAGAATACAACAGACATTCAATATCTCATCTTCAAACCACCATGCAAATGTTACATAATTTAAGTTTATAACTTCCTAGTGCTGTAGATAAGTAAGCATTCATGATGATGTCTGTTTAATAAAAAACAGATATGTCATTATACTGGTGAGTGGACTCAGAGAGAGAAAAAGCTATCCATTCTCAGAAACTACTTGTTGCATGTAAGCAGATGAGTATGTGGTTTTTTTGGAAATCAGAATTTTTAAAATACAAATATTTGAAAGGAAATTTAAAACTCTGACTTTGGACAAATTTAAAGCAGGTTTTCTCATAATATTGTTTGAGTAGGATATCTATATCATAATTCCTAGGTGTATTTGATAAAAATATAGATTACTTCAACAAATTAACAATACACAAAATCAGAATCCCTAGAAGTAGTGTGAGGGAATTTGATTTTATAACATTATCTTGTAATTTTTACGTAAAGTAAAATTTAAACAACTCTTTTAGAGTTTATATGTAAACAGTATTTATTAAAGTCTACTTAAAATGACTCGAGGAATGGTTTTAGGTGTATATGCTATGACATACACACATAGAGTGAACTGGATAATTACAAATGAATATTTTCCTATAAGCAGTTGAGAAATATATTGAATACAGTGGCATCTGTTTCCACCGATCATATGTAGTGGTGTTCAAACTCTCCTTTCCTGTCTGTTTACTGCTAATAAGAGAATGGTGTTTTTCCAAAGACATCTCCTTGTTTTGATCTCATTTTCTTCTTTCACCCAAGAAT
Source organism: Tapirus indicus (assembly GCA_031878705.1). Lineage (NCBI taxonomy): Eukaryota > Metazoa > Chordata > Mammalia > Perissodactyla > Tapiridae > Tapirus > Tapirus indicus. The sequence continues at coordinate 9,294,298 of CM062918.1, forward strand.
CTTGACATTCATAAATATGTTGTCTGAAAATCCCTACAATTTTTTTGCCTGAACTTAGCTATACAGTCTTTATAAAGCTTCAAAACATTTTAAATAAGTGGATTTATTTTGACGTAGACTTCTGAGAGCACCTGCAAAATCATAGCCTTAATTGAGATACAGCTGTTGCTGATTGCTGTGAAGAGAGGGTGTCTGTGTTGACTGATTGGCCATTTTTATTCAATAGTACATTGAGATTTTGTTTTTTTTCAAGTTGTAGTTTTCTTAGGAAATGGTTTAAATGATTAAAGACCTAAAATAGAGTGTCACTTTGCCGACTATCAATAGTAGAAGATGAACTGCTTTCAGTGAATAAACATTGCCAGACACCTGTGTATAACTTCTTCCCTTTTGGAGCAAGAATATTGACCTGAAGAACCAATTTGCTCAATGGTTCAGCAGTCACAGAAGTAAATGTTTTAAACTGATGAGGCATATAAAGTAGTAAAAATGTCAAGGCAGCAGGAATGCTTAGGTTTGCTCTAAAAATACAAGAAGAAATGGGAATGGTTCTAATGAGTGTTAAACAAACATGTATTCTGATTCCTTTTCTGGTAAGGTCAGTGAGATGTTTGCAATTCTCTGTGATTTCAGTTTATTCATTGACATTTAAAGCAAACAGACTTTTAAATTCTTATATGATATTTGGATTTCTACCCATAAAGAAAATTTAATGATTTAATAATGATTAGCATTTTTACCATTGTTCTTTAGATCATTTTTTGATGGCTCTAATGATCTGCCTCTCAAACAAGAGACAACGATTCAAATTATTCTTTCTTAGCACACTTAAATATGTAAAAATATCTGTTACAGATGCCCTAAACCCTAAGAAAACAAACATGTCAAGCCTAAATATCTCTAATATCTACAATCATTTTATCTCATGATTTCAAGTCCTTTCATCATGGAGCTCATGCTCCTAGACATTCAACAGTTTGTAAATTCCTCTTAGAGCATCTTACCAAGAAATTAATATAATCCTACAGAAAATATTGTTTTGGAGTCTATACTTCAAATGATATAGTCTAAGAAGTCGAACTTCTTTTAGAAGCTTAGAGTAAACTAAAAACTTACTACTCAAACTGAATTATCAAAAGCTCTACTTTGTAGTATAAAAACATGTATTTAATTGTAATCCACTCTTAAACATCAACTTCTATGACATGAAAATATTTCATTCTATTTGCCTCTTATTTAGCATATTAGTTTTCTCCTTAAAAACTAGCTGAGACAAATTTCTGTAGGCAGATAATTAAGGAGCTTGGCACATTTTGATGTATTAAGGAAGAAGCAAATCAAATTTCCCAGTGGCGACCTAAAGAGAAGCATGAAAAAGGTTGTGGAAACATGTCTTCATAGATCATTTTATCAAGTTTATCTATCCCTCAGTATGACTAAGAAGAAGAGAAATCTATTCCTCAGGGAGGGCATAAATGACGTGGACACACACACTCACACACACACACACACACACAAAAGCAGAGACTACAGAGAAATAATGCAAATGGTTTTCCAGTTCCTTTCTGAGATGCAGCTTGCATCCTTGTTCTTGAAGTGTCTCTGGTCCCAGAAAATTATAGAGAACTCTGCTTTTCTCCTCACCTCCTCTTCTACCCTCCTTCTTATGATCCTCTCTTTTTAAGGCCCATATTTTGCTTAATAGTCTTAATATTATAGTTTAGCTCCATAATTTGTTTATCAATTTACTCTTTATATGTATAATATACGAGAGAGAGAGCGAGAAAGGGTGCAATTATCTGCTTATAGTCTGCTACTGGGATAATTAGTGTTAACTAGACAAATAAATGAGTAATACCGAAGTTTCAATTTTGTCCTTAGAGTAATGGGAAGTGAAAGCGTAAGTTGAAGCAGGCACACAAACTGTATATTGTATGGGGAGAATGCATTGGCAGAGGCATTATGGAAGTGAAGGACCAGAAACTGTAGCAATAAGTTTCAGCGAGAATGGTGGCTTGAATCAGAATGGCAGCCGGGGAGATGAAAAGTAGTGAATTGATGAGAAAAATATGTAGAAGTCACACTCTGCAAGAATTCATATGACAGTAGGCTTGCTGACTCAGGATTGACTCCCAGAGACCTGACTTGAGAAACAACATTGCAATTTAAAACACACCATTGGATATATGATTCTGTGCTCAATGGAGAGCTCTGGAAATGAGACATCAATTTGGGCATTGTCACATAGAGATGTTATACAAAGACATATGACTAGATAAGAGCTTCTAATATAAAGGTGCAGAATCAGAAAAGATCCCAAAATAGAACTCTCTAAGATTTAAATGTCTAAGAGAGGAAACTGGGCTAATATTGGAGATCAAGAGGGAGAACAAACAGGAGATTGTGCATCATAAATATCAACAAAAGAGATTGTTTAAAGAAGCAAGAGTTGATCCACTAACAAAATTCCAAGAGATTAAGTAAAATTTGCTTAAAGAGCAATAAAAATTATTTGTCTCATACAATCCAATACAATTTTGTGAACATAATACTATGATATATCGGTAACTACCTACGTTTGTAGTCTTGGAAACTGCAAAAATATTGATTTCTTTACTTTGCTCCCTATTTCTTTCCATATTGCTGGTAAGGTAAAAGAGAAGAAAGAATGATGTGTGTGTATCTGTGTGTGTGTGTGAGTGTGTGTGTGAAATAACTGACCAAATACGAGACATGAGAGGATCAGATAGGATTTCAGATTGTCTTTGATCACGATGATGTTTAGAATCTGGGTAGTGCTTGACGTTTTAATATTGAAAACTGGTTTTAACTGTTGATAGAGATTAAATAACATGTGTACTTGTTTTAAACAGTAGACACATTTATCAGAATTAACTTTTAACTAAAAAATACTGATTTCTGATTTATGCCTTCTTTAATAAATTTGTTACCTCAGTGCTTGCCTCAGCAAATGACTTAAGCATTCTCACAAAGGAAAGGAGGCGTTGACACTCTCGAAGTACAGAAAATAATATAAAAATCATGCTTTTAATAGAATTGGCTTGTCACTTTTACATGAAAAACTGCATCATAAAAATTCTTTAATTATCTAAACATTATAATTACAAATATAAAATGATAGAAATATGTTCGGTGGCAGATAGTTTCAAATGGATCTCACTGTTGGTGGAAAAAATATTTTCCATAGCAAAGAAGAATGAGGAAAATAAGTATTTTCCAGCATGAACTGTATAATAAATTCAACTAGGTCAAAAGTTATATGTAACTAATTGTCAAGAGAAAGACTAAATATTGACTTATGGCATTGTTGATCTGGGTTGCAGAATAGAAGGTTTTCCAAAATGTGATGGAATTAGCACAAAGTCAAGTCACTCTTTCTTCAGAGTAAATGTAGTATATTTTGGATATGGCCTTAACATTAGAAATTATCATTTTTATTCTTTTTGAAAGAGATTGAGATTGTATTAATATAAAATTATAAGTTATCATGTCATAGAAAACTATGAGATAATAATTATAAAATAGCATAAATAGTTACTCAGTAACTGAACATAATTTTCTTATTCAAAAACAACAAATTATATATGTGTTCTGTGTCTCTGCTATCATAAAATTATAATAAAAGAATTTAACATATTTTCATTAAACATTTATTTCAGAGGTTGAAGAATGTGCTAAAAATAGTAGAAATCATATCTTAACCCTTTCTGTCATTAGAGAGGTTTTTAATCTAAGTAAATTTTTGATGACTTCTCTTTACATAGGCATATAATTTTCTCTCTTTCAAATAAATCTCATTAAACAACATAAGTGTTACGAGTCCATGTCATCATGTGTTTTACCCATTCTTCCTGTTTGAATAATCTCTGCATTTTGTGTTGTGAAGTTGTACTGTAAGTCACCTTGAAAAGAAATACTATCAAATCTACACAAAATATCTCAGGAAAAGAGATACATAGAATATTTCCAAATTCATTTTATAAGGCCAGGATTACACTATCAAATCCAGATAAGAAATAGAAAAAAAAAAGAATCTTGTACAAGTATGATTTATCATAGGAATGCAATGATCATTTGTCATTTGAAAAATCACTCAAGGTTAGAACATATTAAAAATAATATTATTACAGTATCATCTTGAGTGGAAAAAAAGAATTTGACAAAATCTAACCCCAATTTATTAAAAAATTTTTATGAAACTAGAAATAAAATGGAACTACTTAGCCTTATAAAGGGCATCTACGGAAAACACAAACTGACCTCATACTCAATGGTGAAAGATTGAATACTTTCTAAGGTAAAGAACAAGGTGGAGATTTTTGGATACGCACACTTTGAATATATTCAGTTTACTGTATGTGAATTGTGCCTCAATAAAGTTGTTATGAAAATAATGAAATATTTCCCTATTAATAAAACCATGAAAGAATGCTCTCTGAAGTTTATTTTACTTTATGTTTCACATTAAAATCGTTTTCGTATTTTTACTTTTAATATTAAAGTCACTCATTTCTCCTTTATTTTCACTTTTTGAAAATGTTTGAAAAACAAAATGGAAGTTTCTATCTCTTCCTCTCAGATACAAACTCAAAGATATAAAGTAGTAAGTATTCTCACAGATATCCTTTTCTATTGCATGAGGATGTATAGATCCACTCCTCCATTGCATACACACACACACACACAAACACACAAACACATTCATATATATATATATATATATATGTCCCTCTCTCTCTCCCCATATATATATGTCCATATATATATAAGACCCTCTCTCTCTCCCTCTGTGTGCGTATGTGTGTATGTTTGCTCAACATTCTTGTTCCTATATATTTGCTTCCTCTTCCTTTAGGAGAATTTAACCTCCCCATCCCACTGACATCAGTCTTGTCCATGTGACTTATTTTGGACCAAAGAAATACGAGCAGCATTAATATATACCTATTCTTTGCAGAAGTGTTTAGAGCCATCACATGATTATCATCTCTCCCTTTTTTCCCCCTCTCACTGCTAATGTGAACAATAATGTCTCAGCTAAGAATTATCCCTTCATTCTAGATCTTGGAGGAAGAGTATGTGAAGCAATGCTTCAGTGAACATGTTATTTGTGCCAGAAATATATTTCTTGTAAGCCAGAGAGATTTATTTGGTTGTTATCACAACCAAATCAAGTGACAGTTTATTGATATATGTGCATATATCCATGTGTGTCTGCGTATGTATATATGTGCATGTGTGCATATGCATATACTACCAGACATGGATACACATGTATGGTGTGCGTATATAAGGGGTGTGTTCATGTATACACTCATATATAGTATATACATATGTATACACACATCCAAATACAAATTATCTTATAATTTCATTGTATGCATATAGCATAATTAATTTAAAACTTTCCTTATTAATAGGCGTCTAGACCTCCTCTAAAATTTTGTTATATCAAAAATGCTGCAATGAATATCTTGAATACAATTTGTTTGCATTTCTATTAAACAAAATATAGAAAGGAGAATTGTTAGGCATAAGATATGTACATAATACAAGATATGTGTATACACAAAGAATATCTTCATGACAGATAATCTTAGCCTGTATTTCTGGAATGATGTGTCCACATATTTAGAAAGTGAATCTTAGTCTGCTGCAATGAGCAATTCTATAACACAAATTAGCTCATAGATGACTGAAAAATACAGGTAAATGCTATCAGTATATGGCAGAGGTTGAATTGTTTCGTATGTAATTTTCCATCACACTGATATGTTATGCCACCAGGTAATGACAAAGGAACCCAAAATGCACTAATGCAGCTGAATACAGAAAGCTAAAGAAAAATTGATTATTGATACATGCATATTTTTTTGTAATTGCTTATTACCTGTTTTTATAAACTTTTTTTTTTTGGTTTTACAGTTTTCTCATGTTCCCTTTAATTAATAGCCTCAACACTTTCTTACACCCACTTCCATGAAGCTGTGTTCACCTTCTTTCTAAGGTAAAGCCTTAAAGTACTTATAAATCCACTGTCAACTTTGTTACTCTTGGAATTGTTTCAAGTTAGGGTTGGCCAAAGAGGGATTTTTATGAGATGTGGGAGATAGAAGTAAACTAGTGGTCATTACTTTCTGAATTGCTATGGTTAGTGAGATGTGAGTTCAGGAAGATGCAGAGGTACTGGGTAAATTCCAGATCAACCACTCTCCTCCACTCTGTGTCTAGTTTTTCTCAACTGCTGCACTGCTATCTGTGACCCAAATTCTTATACTAGATGCTTGGCTATAGACCCACAGAATGTTCTCCTGGATCCAATTCACATATCAATTCAAGTATCAGTCAGGGTTCAATCATTGAAGCAGAACATTAAGAGTGGAAATCTGGAATTTGTTCTCAAATATAATTAGATTTAATCAAAATAATTTGATTACCATACACGGTATGATATCATTGATCTGAAAGGACCAGGCACACGCTTACCTAGGCCTTTATTCCTCTTCACAAGGGAGTCTCAAGCTCTACTTAAAATTTATCTGTAAATATCAGTCACATGCATTATTGTTTAAAGTCCTCTATAAAAGGAGGTTGCAAGGCGTAAGGAGGACACTAGTAATGCATAGCGTGCAATGACAAAAGAGTGTTTTAAATTAATAATGGTAATGAATAGTCTACAGAGACCAAGGTTTCATATGATAAAGTAGCGGCTGCCACAGAAGGCTTCAGCTGTAATCAGGAACGTAGTTGAATTTGTTGGTTGTTTCAAGTTTCACCCAAGAATTTGAGCTCATGTTAAATTCCCAGCCTGTTTGAGTTGAGTTTAACTACGTTCAACCTTTTAAATCCCTAACTGATGCAGATGGGAACTGAGGGATGAAGCCAACTGCTTGGATATTCTGTCAAGCATCACCAGACGATTTGATAAGAAAAATGAAATGATTTTGTAATTAAAATCTCACTCCAATTTTTAAAAAATATTACTACAGAAAATACTAGATTATAATTTTGGAAATAAACGGTGTGCATCTCCTGAATCTCTGGATATAATAAAACGATTCCTCACACACTTTTAGTTTAAGAGAACTGAGTAACTATTTAACGGATTAATTTTTTTTTAAGATATTTTCCAATAGCTTAAAGAAATTTCTAAGGACAACTAATATATGACTATCACACTGGGGAATAAAAAATGTTTCCTATTTTTAAACTAAAGTTACCAACATGATACTTTATCAAATTTACCTGTGAATGGAAAAGGATAATAGTAATGACAGACTTTGAGGGAATCCCATTTTACTCAGTGATGTATAAATTGTCATTTCCTAACTGTTAGACTAATATCCGAATTTGAATCTTGTAATACTATCAGTAATACAATGACAAAATAATTCAGTTTCAAAAACTCAGTCTCTTCACGCACATGTTTTATGAATCTATCATTGAATAACATTTTTTCAGCTTTTAAAGTTTTCTTCTTTATCTTCTTAAAAAACATTTCTGGAGCCTTGATGTGCTTTAAGTTCAGCCTAAGGAAAAGCAAGCTAATAGCTATTTAAAAATTGCTCTATGCTGATTGAAAATGACCCAATTTGTATCTGGAAAACTGTATGTAAATTAGGATCATTTTACATTTTGATTCAGCAGGAATCTTTACTGTATCAATCTAGATTCAGATTATCTAGCATGTATAGTTCTATTCAAAGTGCCTTATCAGGATTAACAGGAAAGATTCCTGCTGAATCAAAATGTAAAATGATCTTAAGTTGCTTGAGCAAATGACTACACGCCCTTGTATGTGGTATGCAGATATAGATCTGGAAAATACTTTTTTTCTGCATTTGTATTAGTAAAAATCAGCAGAAGCAGTATACTTTCAGCTGGTATGACCAGCAATATACCTTCACTTACTACCTCAGGCACATCAACTCTCCAGCCTTATTTACTACTGTTGCCTGCAGGGATCTTGATCACCTTTCTGTTTCAGAGGACTTATTGCTGGCCCATTGCATTGATGACATTATGCTGATTGCAACTAGTGAGCAAGAGGTAGCAATGACTCTAGACGTACCAGTAAGACATTTGCATGTCAGAGGGGTGGGAAATAAATTTGACAAAACTTCAGAAATCCCTAGACTCTGAAATTCCTGGGAGTCCAGTGGTGTAACACATGTAGTGATCCCTTCTAAAGTGAAAGATAAGTTGTTGCATCTGGCCCCTCCTATAACCAAAAATGAGGTGCAACACAGAGTGGACCTATCTGGTGTTTTGGAGGCAACATATTTCTCATTTGGGTGTGCTACTCCATACTATTTACCGAGTGACCCAAACAGCTGCTAGTTTTGAGTGGGGCTCAGAACCAGAGAAGGCTCTCTAAAAGATCTAGACTGCCATGCAAACTGCTCTGCTACTTGGAACATATAATCTAGCAGGTCTAATGGTGCTTGAAGTGGCAGTGGCAGAATGAGAGGCTATTTGGAGTGGTTGGCAGGCTCCTATATGTCGCTGGTCTCTTAGGATTTTGGATCAAAGCTTTACCATCCTTTGAGGATAACTACTCTTCTTCTGAGAAACAGCTTTTGGCTAGCTACTAAGCCTTAGTAGAGACTAAATGCTTAACCATGGGCTACCAAGAGGTCATGTCACCCGAGTGTCATTTGACCCAGCAAGTCATAAGTTTGGGATGAACAACAGCATTCTATCTTCAAGTGATAATGGGCTTGAAAGGCCCTGAAGGCACAATTAAGTTACATGAACAAGTGGCCCAAATGCCTGTAATCCCTACTCTTGCCTCACTACCTTCTCTCTTCCAATAACACCTGTGGCTTCATGGAAAGTTCCCTATGAACAGTGGACTAATGAAGAGAAAACTTGGCCTGGTTTACAGATGGTTCTGCATGATATGCTGGCACTGCCCAAAAGTAGATAGCTGTAGCACTATAGTTCTTTCTGGGACATCCCTGAAGAAAAGCGGTAAAGAGAAATCTTCCAGTTGGCAAAACTTTGAGTATTGCACCTGATCATTTGTTTTGCATTGAAAGGAGAAATGGTTAAAAGTACTAGTCTATGTCAATTTATGTACTATGGCCAATGGTTTAGCTGAATGGTCAGGAAATAGGAAGGATCATGATTGGAAAATTGGTGACAAGGAATTCTGAGGAAGGCATATGTGGATAGACCTCTTTGAATGGGCAATAAACACAGATATGTGTGCCCCATGTGAATGCTCACCAAAGGAGGATTTTAAAAATCAAGTGAGTAGGGTGACCCATTCTATGGATGCCAGTCACTCTCTTTCTCCAGGCAGCCCTGTCGGCACCCAATGAACTCATGATCAAAGTGACCACTAACCAAGTCCTACCTGGCTACAGCCACTGCTGAATGACCAATCTGCCAGCAGCGGAGACCAACACTGAGTTTCTGATAAGCAACCATCCTCTAGGGTGATCAGTCAGCTACCTGGTGGCAGGTTGATTACATTGGACTGTTTCCATCTTAAAAGGGACAGTGCTTTGTTTTTACTGGAATTGACACTCTGAATATGGATTTGCCTTCTCTGCAAATAATCTATAAGCTAACTACCATCTGTGGACTTACAGAAAGTCTTATCCTCTGTCACCATATCCCACACAGCATTGCTTCTGATCAAGAAACTCACTCCACAGCAAATGAAATGTGGCAACATGCTGCCTTTCGAAGACTCATTTACCATGACAGCTATGTCTCAATACCTTGCAGGGATGAGACAATGTGCTCATGGAGGCTATGTAGGCTCTAAATCAACATCTAATATATGGTGCTGGTCTCTGCATAATCAGGATTCTGAAGTCCAGGAATCAAGGAGCGGAATAGCACCACAAACTATTACCTCTAGCGATCCATGAGCAAAGTTTTTGCTTCCTGTCCCCCACAACCTTAAGTTGTGCTCATACAGAGGTAATTGTAATTGTCATGAGTATTTCTTCTTTATTATTGTTATAAATATGTTTGTGTGAGTGTTTGTGTGTATATATGTACAAATATATATAGTATTTTTATATCTTTCCTTATCCCTTTATAGTCTAACATAAGGTATATTAATAATAGTTTATTTTACATCTCACAATTTTTGTGAATATAACTCCAGGACTTTGAATTCCTGTCTCAGGAAAAGTTTAGCACATTTTTGGTTATATGTGGGATAGTTGTATCATAGTCAGTCAAAGTATGACACTGTTATATCTTTCTTTACAGATTAGATGTGATTAAGGAAATGTGCATGGGTGCCAAATTGACAAGGGGTGAACTGTGATCATCAATTTTATGTGTCAATTTGGCTGGGCCATAGTTGCCAGTTATTCAATCAAACATTAATCTAGGTGTTTCTGTAAAAGTATTTTGTAGATGTGAGTCACATCTACAGTCACAAATTTCAGACTTGCCTATCTAGCCCCTATAATTACATAAGCCAATTCCTTGCAACAAATCTCTCCCTCTCTCATATGTGTGTATATATATATATGTCTGTTACTAGTTCTGTTTCTCTGTTGGAGTCCTGAGCGATACAGAGATATAGCCACTGAAAAATTCATAACCCTGTGTTCCGAGTTCTTTTTGTGGCATGTCAGGTTGTAGAAATAAAATTGCATTGAAATATGCGTACCACAATTAAAGAGCATATATTTGTATTCATTCCTCCTTGGCCTATTTCCTAATATTACTGAGGAATACACTATTTACAGAATTATCTAATACCCCACATTTTCATGTCCAAGAACTAAAACATCAGATAATTGATCATCTGCCTTTGCTTATATCTTAGAATGCTAGAAATAGTGGAGCCAAGATTTTCCTGTTTCCAAATTTTTAAATTTTACATTGTTTTGGTGTTTAACATATGTGTAGATGCTGACATGGATACACATTTATCTGAGCAAAATTGTGGGTCAAAATTTGGGGAATAACTAAATATTTTATTTTTATTCAGTGCTTGGGGAGATGTCACCCTGAATTTATCTGTATTGATTTGAGATATAATGCGTTAGTGTCTAACGGATATAATGTATTGGATATAATTTAATATAAAACACCAAATACACACAAGGACAAATTAGGACTATCAGACAACTGTCAAGGAAAAATGTGTCTGAAATATCCTTGAGAGTCTCCACTCTTAACTCTCGTGGTAATGCTTCCATCACATTCACATTGAATGTGGATTTCTATGATCGTTGGAGAGAGATAAGTAGAGGGGAATACTGTTCAATATGTTGCAACTTCCATAAATCTTTGTAGAAGTTTATTGATTTGAGTTGTGCTAGAGATACAGTATTTCCTAGTCTCATAATACTACCTTTTACAAAAGGTAAAATAAATCAAGCATCCTTTATTTTTCCCCATTAGCCAGTAAGGCGGGGGTGGGTGGGAGGTAGGTGGAGTTTTAATGGCACTGATGCTCTGCATATGGTCACTTCTACTATTACCTGGCCTGGTGAAATGGCAATATAGCATATTTGAAATGACATTGATTTTGATTTTACATGTTAGAAGATATGAATGGTCATCCATTTGAAACCTTTTCTAAGTTACTTATACATATTGAGCATTACTTTCTCCAATGAAGAAATGCAACAGTACTAACTTTCAGAAATCATGCATGTATAGTGACTAACAGAGTTGTGGTACATACTCTGTAAATGGCAGGTTTTGATTGTTGTTGTTGCTGTTTTCATTGATCGTTCTTTATTTTCTTCAGTTTTTGAAAGGAAAGCATTTCTTCAAATGTCCTATCAATGGAAATGCAATTGACAAGACATAAACAATAGGTAAAACCAAAGGACCAAATTTGGCACAATTTGTACAGCTTCATTGGCCAACCTAGAAACTCTCAGTCCAATTTTAAGCACAGATTTATTTAATAAAGAAGTAAGATTTCTTAAGTCCTCAAAGAGCCATTGTCACTCAATGATCAGTCCATGTATGATCTGTACAGTAGTAACAAAAAGTTAAATTCTCCATCTATGAGAGTTTTGGAGGATGTTTCAAAGGTAAAGGATGCTATATCATAATGGGAAGTGTTTGGCATTTTCTAAGATCAGGTTATTTGTCACAAGCTATGGGAATTTGAAAGAAGACATAGTAGTAGGGTCTGTGATTAAATGGTGATAGCTCTTTGAAGCAATGAAGGCTGAGAGCCAAGAAAATTGAAGAATTGTCCTAACATGGTGGTTAGTAGGAAAAAAATTGGAGGCAACGAGAGAGGCACCACATAGAGTGTGTCTCTAAAATCATTTCCAAAATGAGGAAAATGATACCTCTCTTTTAACTTCACTGTAAGAATTAAAACTATTCACAATAGGTAAGACATCAATTACAGAGGTAGTCATATAATAGAACCTCAAAAAAACCATAAATTTAAAAGATTATGATTAATAAGTAAGCAAACGATTGCTAGGAATCAGAGGCACGGACTAGAGTCTACTACTAAATTGCAATTTGATTTTGGATAAGCCACTTACTCATATGTGTGCTAAGATTTAATTTTTATTTGAAGTAAGTGTTCTCTCAGGCTCTAAAACTCTTCTTATAGGCTGAAGTTCACAACAGTTTAATAATATTAATTCATCAAAACAATCATGCACATACTATGCCAGGCATCATTCTAGGCTCTATAATCTAGTTACCAGAAAAGTATAATTAACAAAGCAGATAAAATTCTTTTCTCAAGGAACTTAAATTTTAATGGGATGGGGGCAGATACAGGAGATTATTAATCAATTGTTAAATAATAAAATAGAATACCTCAGATGATAAATGATATCAGGTAAAATAGACCAGGTAAAGAGTTGGAAAGGAGCAGCACTTATATAAATAAGGAGATCAGAATATTCTGACAGGAGTGGCAAATGATCAAAGACCTGGAAGAGGTGAAATATCAAACAATAACACTAGTAGTAGTAATAGTATATGCAGCTGTATTTTAGTAATTTCTTGAATGGTTTCTATGTACCTGGTGCTGTGGTATGCAAGTTACATGCAGTCCCTTAGTTAATCTTTACAGCAATGCCATTTTTACAAATGAGGGAACTGAAATTTAGAAAAGTTAATTAACTTGCCCAAGGTCACAGAGCTACCCTATTGTGAAGATAGAATTTGAACCTAAGATTTTTGGACCAAAGTCTATGCTCCTAACAACCACAGTACACTTATATAAGTGAATCAGACTTAAACATCATAAAACTTCCTCAGCCTCTCCGTACATAGATTTTTATGTCAAAAACTCAGGGAATAAAATGCAATCTTCATATATTTCCAGCATTCTCTATTTGAGAAATTTGCTCAGCTCTGCTTTGCAATTTCTCTGGCTTTATCCTTTTTATGAGGCATCACACTACCCGTAAAAACAAACAAACAAAATAAAAGAAAAGCTTCTGAAAGGCTCAGGATGTTTGCCTTCTTTTCAATTCTCATTATCATATTCTGTGACTGTTAGGAGAAAGAGCAAGGTTGTATAATGAGACTATTTACCCTTTCCTAAAAACCAATCCACACATTCTGAACGCCTCCATCTGAAATTGTAGAATTTTTGTTTTCTTTTCTGAACTATGAACCCAATTAATTATTAGTTGAGGAATTTTAAGTCAGAAATGTTGAAATGTTGATTATTTATCCCCAGGCACATTTCAAAGGTAATCATTTTTAAAGGCAAATTTTCCATCAATATGTTAGGAACATGATTAAATATCTGTTAATGAATGGACAAAATGTAATGTGTTCCACTCTGAGGCAGGTTACAAAATTACATTATGATTTAATGTTAGTGGTGAGTTACATCTAATAATAATATCAACTGAGAACCAGGACAGAATATACTTGATGAAAATTAGAGTACCCCTTATAAATAAATTATTTTTAAACATTTATATTAAAAACATGAAATATTAATTTCATGATTTGTGGTTTTAGTTGTTAGATCATAATTTGTGATATTGTTGCTGTATTTCCCTGTAAATCTTGTAGTGACTGTATCATTGGATTATAAATGGAACAGAATTTTGGCATTACTAATTTCCCTTTGTAAAATAGTACTATTTTCAAGTAAGGCAAAAAATTTCTTAGTGAGTTTAAAATACGATAGTTTGGCATCTCTGTTTCGCAAGGGGCTGGACCTCGGAAGTGTGGTGTGTGCCCCCGAAGTCCCCAACTGTGGCCCTGGCGCCTGTCTCTCCTACGCCCAGAAGAGAACCCGCCAGGGAGCCTGGATGCGCCGGCCCTGGGCATGCGCACACGCAGTTTGCTCCCACACACCTGTCTTCACACCTGCAGGTCCTCCAGGCCTGTGTGGACCGGGCCCGCCGCCACCCACCAGGCTGTCTTCCTGTTTCCAGTAGTTCCCCACACTGCACTTTTTCTAACAGCCTAAAAAGGTTCTAACAGGCAGCACCGATAAGAACTTTAGGACTCCTTTCATTTTGTGCTATATATCAAAGAAGACAAATCTCGGAGTAAAACATCTTAGAATACGGAAAAATGAGGACGCAGGATAGGGATTATAACATTGTTCTTGTGTTTTGTTGTTGATTTTTTTTAAACATCCTCACTGAAATGATGTTATCAGTATGCAATTAATTTAGGTTTGATGATAGACGGATGACATGTTGGTGAAGTCAATACTTTCATTTAGGAAGGTTTTGCACTTGCCAGGTATAGTGGTTTGAGTGGTGGCCCCCAGAATAGATCCATGTCAAATCCCTGGAGCCTGTGAATGTTACCTTATTTGGAAGAGACTGTTCACAGATGAAAGTAAGTTACGGATGCTGAGATGATGAGTTCATTCTGGGTTATCCATGTCAGCCCTGAATCCAATGGCAATTGTCCTTATGGAAGACACACAGAGGAGAGACACAGAAGAAGAGGAGGTGACAGTGTGAGGGTTTGAGTGATATGGCCACAAGCCAAGGAAGCCCAGGAATGTCAACAGCCACCAGAAGCTGGAAGAGGCAAGGAAGGATTCTACCCTACACTGGCTTCCAGAACTGTAAGAGAATAAATTTACATTGTTTTAAGCTGCCAAGTTTGTGGTAATTTATTACAGCTGCCACAGGAAACTAACGCAAGTTCTTAAAGATCAGGTAGACGTCTTTCATCCTTTGGATGTAAGGAAGCCTCTCTCCTTAGCCTCCCAGTGTTGGCAAAATGGGCTAATGATGTGACTATACGTGGAACTAAAAATATGGACTAATTATCTTTAATAATTATCTAACTACTGCCACTGTGAATGCCCAACCTGCTGGTAACAGAAAGTGTGCTGAGCTTTTTATATGACAACCTGCTCAGGGAGGCTAGTCAGCCATTAAGTGGCATGGAGATTATAAGGGAGCCCTTTGAGGGGCGTTGATTCATCCTAACCAGAATAGATACCTACTCTGGATATGTGTTTACCTTCTTTGTCCAGAGGCCTCCTGCAGCATCATCTTCTCATTACTTAGAAAATGATTGACTACTGGCATGGAATTCCACATATTAACTCACATCAAAGAAGAGTTGGGACAATGGGTTCTTGACAATGGTATCATATCATCTTACCAT
Source organism: Tapirus indicus (assembly GCA_031878705.1). Classification (NCBI taxonomy): domain Eukaryota; kingdom Metazoa; phylum Chordata; class Mammalia; order Perissodactyla; family Tapiridae; genus Tapirus; species Tapirus indicus. The sequence goes on from CM062918.1 coordinate 9,309,886, forward strand.
ATACTGCAATATCCAAAAGGAGTTGGTCAGAGCAGAGTGGTCTGATAAAGGCTCAGCAAAGATGCCGACTCAGGGATAACTCCCTTCAGTGTTGGGGCATCATCCTCTAAGATGTGGTATATTTGCTGAACAATCACTCATACATGGCGCTGGAGTACATAGGTGTGGGAACTAGGAAAGAGAGGGAGTACTGGCTGCCCCACCGTTATGCCCAATGACAAACGTCTTGAATTTGTGTTTCTTATTCCCACAGCTTAGGCTCTACCAGATTGATGATTTCCACAAAATACAATGTTCTTTCGAAAGCTAAATAAATATTCCACTAAACTTGAAGTTGAGACTATCTAACAGATAGTTGGGCACTTTATCCCAGCTGACTAAAAAGAGATTACTATACTGACAAGAAGAAAGGACTATTCTTGAGCCCAGGGACTAACGGATGTGGCTCTTGGCATTTCCATGCACAGCGATAATGGTAAACGGGCAATTTCAAAAATTGCTCCTTGATAAGAGTAAGAAATCTAAAGGTTAAGGTCGTTCAGGGATGAAGCCATGTCCCACTACCTGACAAGCACCCCAAGCCAATCACAATGCTGATCGAGGGTGAGCAAAACTAGAGAGTAGTGGAGGAATAAGTTGATGAATCTCAGTTATGGCCTTGGGACCAGCTGCAGGGGCGTGGGCTATAGCTGCCAAATCTGCTGTCTTAAGTTTTTTCATGAATTGAGACTGACTAACACTTTGAAGGTAATTACTTGTACTTTTACCTCTCTCTTAGGTAGGAAGTGAGCATCTTGTTTCCATTAATATAGAGTCATTCCAATCTAATATGGGAACTAAATGTAATGGAATAGCAAATTTGAATTTGTGTGGTGTAAGAAGTGAACTATATCAGAAACGTCTTTCTTCATAGGGCCAATAAGTAAGTATATTATGCTTGGGACACAGAATTTGGGACACAGTGTGGGAGAAGGATGATGCAAATGTGAAATGTGGGAAGAGGGAGAAATCATGTGGTGCTGGATTCAATGTGCAGTATCAGTATGAACTTGCAATTTTTTATAAAAAATATTTTCCCAGTTCTCTTCTCTGAATTATGCTATGTAACTCCACTCATTAGGAACTAGCACATCTAGTGCCCAGAATCGTTCTTAATTCCCTACTTAAATGAACCAAGGCTCTTCAGAGAAATGGCTGATCCCAGCTCTCAGGCAAGGAAAGCGGGAGGGAGCTTGGAACAACATGTTTTGCAGAAAGTAAGAAAGTGTTCAAAGAAAAATAGAGGCACGTGAAAAGGAAATGAGATTCCTAATGCCCAAATTTGTAACAACCATTGAGAGTATGTTCTTTACCCAAATGTCCCAAAAATAATGTTAGTAATGAATTAAAACCCAATGAATCAATGAACAAAATAGGAATCCATGAGTCCACAACAATATAAATAAATAAATATTTAAATGAATAAATAAGAAAGGAAAATTATTCCCTAAAATAGAGTGCAAACTAAATGAATGTAGAAGTAATGGTGAAATTAGATAATCACTAATTGTCAACTAACATAGAAATAATTAACTCAGGCAATACTCATTCTAGCAATAGGTATCAACTGATGCTATAATTAGTGAATGAAAACTTGTTGAGGAATAGTACATCTCCGTATTCGTAATATTTATTAACTAAAGGGAAAATTAGTAACTTTTACGAGATAATTTTGTCTAGATCCTTAATATAAGCTTGTTAATAAATAATGCATTTATGGAAGTGTCCAATTTTTTGTGTCATCTTGTATAGAGTGTTATTATTGTCATTATGATAATAAAGATAATACACTTTGGACACAAGGACAATTTTCTTGGTAATGAAAATGATGTTGGTGTTTTTATAGCTAAGTTCCTTATCTAAACATTTTTTTGTCCAAAACTCTTAAGTCAATAAATCCACAAAGACAAAGACACAAGATCTTTACCATTTTGTGAGGATGTTTTAGGTATTTCTTAGCACCTGCAACTTAATGCTATTGGTATGTCAACCTATGGAAATCATAAAAATGTGAATTTGAGATAAAACAGAGTCTACTGATAGGTTAAATTTAATTTGTGGTTGTGAAGCAATTATTTTACTACCTTTCTAGGTGTATGCACTATCTGCTAAAAATGATAACATAGGAATGCGTATTTCTAAACTGTCATATAAAAAGCAACCATTTCAGGGCATGATCCTCACCCAGATGAAAAGCAGGCATGATCTTCACGTCATTTTTATTCTGTTCAGCTCAAGGATGCTGATGGAAATATCTTGTCAGAGCTTTCCTACAGGCATCATTAAACACACAGAATGAGGCAGGGTCATTGGTAGGGATCACACAGAACCTCTTACTTCTTTGTGATGCTATTTCTCATTGTGAGAAAGCGTCTCTATTATAAAGAGACGGGACTATCATAGTATTCCCTAGCTGAAAGGGAGATCCAAGATAGATCACTTCAATTCCTCTTGCACAAAATATTCTCATGACATCTATAGTGCCACACTTGACATTTTTTTAACTAGGCTGTGACTGCTCCGTTGAGTAAATGTGACCAACAGCATTAGAAGATCCATCATTTAAAACACAATTCAATCATAGTTAAAACAAAATTCAAGACATATTTTGATGTCAAAGTGGTTTTGTGCTTCAGTGATTCCACTTTCCGGGTGTAAATTAGCATGCCTTTTAAAATGGGAAGATCTTTTCTTCTAAAATATCTGCTATTATTGCTCCTCCTAACTAGCCCCTCATTTCATGTGTGCATGTCCTATAGAGTATAATTCTGCTGTGGTTATATGATAGTTATTTCATGAGTATTATCAATTTAAAAATTCAGACCAATTCCCAATTAGCACCCACCAACAGAGGTGAATCAAGGTTTTGTGAAGCCTGATGCTTACACAATTTGGAGAATTTTATTTAAGGAAAAGAATGCAAAATTGCAGTATAAACAAATGTTTAGTACGTATTAAATTTTAAAATTTAGATACTATTCTATGGCAGAAGGAACAATATGGAGAAAGATATGGGGGAATGTAAGTTATGTGTGCAAAAGAGTAGTCTGGTTTCTAAGGAAGGAGGAAACAGGGCCTGGAAAGATCCTTTGGGGCCAGCATGATATAGTCCAATTTACATGGACTATATCCGTGTAGCAAGATTTATATTATGGCCATATCGAATGTTAGTGGCCCGACCTGAGGCAAATTATTTAACCTTCCTGAGACTTGGCTTTCTCTCTCTCTCTTTCTTTCTTTCTTTTTTTTTTTTTTTTTTTTGCCCAGGAAGATGTGCCCTGAGCTCACATCTACTGTCAGTCTTCTTTTTATTTTTTGTTGAAGAAGATTTGCCCCAAGCTAACATCTGTTGCCAATCTTCCTCTATTTTGTATGGGGGTCACTGCCCCAGCATGGCCACAAATGGTGTCAGGTCCCCACCTGGGAAAGGAAGCTGGGCCGCCAGAGTGGAGTGCTCCAAACTTAACCACTATGCCACTAGGGCTGGCCCCCATTTTCTCATTTTTAAAGCAGAAAATAATAACTAACTCATTGGAATGCTATGAGGGTAAATAATATGTTGGATGTTAAGACATTCATTTTCCTGCAATAAGAACTTAAAGATTAGAGATTTAGAATGTGGAAAGTCACAAGAGAATGTACTCCTACAATGAGAAAAAGCTATGCAGTCTCCAAAATCATAAGTATTTTGGGGCTCCTCAGAGAGCTGAGGTTTTAAGGCAACCAGGTGAATTGAATTCCAAAGGGTTAAATAAGCCCTTCCTAGGAGAAATGGTATAATCTCTAACACATGAGAGAAAGAGGTGGCAGCAATTAAAATGGGTATGAAAGAAGCAAGTAAAATTTTAATGAACTTTTAAAGGCCCAGTGTGGCCTGGACTAATGGTTTAGAGTCACCTGGAGTCCCAGACACAAGAGTCCTCCTTTACTCACCAGCTCTCCATGAGTCTCCATCTGGTGCCCACAGGAAAGTACAGGGGCAGGGCAGGAGACCTGAAAGAGCAAGCCCTTTGGTGGTTACAGACACAGAACCCTACCTGCTTTCTGAATCTTTGCAAAGCTGTTTTAAGAAGCAGAACCCTCTGACCCTGAGGCAGTGGCATAAAGCCCACCGCAGCTATGAAAACAACTAAATATCCACCACTTCCAGGGAACACGGATGACTACATTTATCAGTGAAAACTCTAACCCTGCTGAACCCCCTCTGAGGGATCAGAATTGGATACCCCGAGATGTGTCTCTTTGGCATAAGGACTATTTGGGGCTGGCTACTTATAAAAAACTGCAGACATGGGAAAAGCTCTGAAAACCAAATAGAAGTTACTCTTTATAGGAGACATTTACATTTGTAAGGGACATCTCCCTCTGTAAAGGTATCTCCCTCTCTGTACCAGGAAGAAGGGGTATGACCTTATCCCTTAGAAACTCTTATCAATGCAGAAGGCAAGGACTTAAATGCATAATAACCTTACTCTTGTTTGCTGTGCTTTTCTAGTAATCTCTCATAACTGCCTCCTCTCACCCCCAACATCCTCCTTTTTCTTTAGCTGAAGATGATATTTAAGACGAGAGCCTTGGCCATTTTGGCAAGTTGTTCAGTTTTCCTGGGTTTCTCCCATGTATACATGTTATAAAGTTTTGTTTGATTTTCTCCCTTTATTCTGTTTCACGTCAATTTAATTCATAGCCCAGCCAGAAGAATCTAGAGGGTAGAGAAATTGTCTTCCTCCCCTACATCACCTACTAGATTAAAAAATACCCAGATATTCCCTCTCTCAGTTGCTCCTTTCTACTATCAGCACCCACTCTGAAACTGTCTCTCAGTTCCCTAACCATCCCCAGAATCACTCAGCACATGCCCAAATCCTATCAAGAGCACCTCCCAAATACACTTTCTGAGATGCCGACAGTCCTTCAGCTCTACCTCACTGCAACAAATTAAAAATTAAATCAACCTATTACTGTTTACTCCAAGTGTGTTTCTGTAGCTTTGGACAATGGACTTTAGCAGAGTAAATACTAATGCAGTTTTCTAGGAAACAGACTGTGGCCCCTGCAAGAGCCTTGTATATTCACACCCTTTTCATCACCTCCTTGTAGGCAGAGTGCACTTCCCCACCCCTTCACCTCAGATTTCACTCTGATTTGCTTTGGCTGATAGGATATTAATGGATGTGATGTAAGCAGAGATGTGGAAGATGCTTTGGTCTTTTTTGAGCTTCTGGCAGTACCATAAGAAAAATGTACCCTGAATAATTGCTGGCCATTCAGGCTGGACCACAGATTGAGGCACATGCAGCAGATCCAGAAATTCAAGCCAAGCCTAGCCAAACTGCATCCTAAGGCAGAATCACACCAGCTGAATTTCAGACTACAGCCCAAAACTGAGCATTTCCAGCTGACTTGCAGAACTGTGATGGGAAAAAAGAAAAAGATTATACATATATACCATGAAATTTGGGTATAGTTTCTATAGAGCATAATTATAGATGTAGCTGATTGATGTACTAGAAATGGTACGCTGCCAAAGGAAAAATACCCTGAAATATGAAGCATTTGCTGTGCAACCAGGTAGTGGACAGTGAGGAAACTGTTATAAAAGTTGGGAAAATGGTGCCACATATTGTGTAGGGAAGAAAAATGTGGGTAAAATGTCATTTGTAGTAACTGGAGGACAAAAAATGTCTCTAATAAATATTCAGCATGTCAGAAAAAACTGCACAAAGTTAGACAAGGAAGACTTATTCAAGACTCTTACAATAAGAGAGAAAGACTGAACTAACTCACTTATAGGAAATAAAGAAGCTACATTTTCTTCGTCCCTCTTGGCATAGTGTTTGTAAATATCCACATAGTTCATTTGACACAGCAGTGAAATCAGGGCTTGAGCTTTATGCTACCTAGGTTGGAAGTATTTACTCTGAAAATTCCTAGCTGAGCAATCTTTGGCTAATTATTTAATTTCCTCACTCATAAAATAAAAAGAGTAATAATAGTTACATCATAGAGTTTTTGTGATGATTAAGTTAGAAAATACTCAGGGAACTTAAGCCACTCTATAGTAAGTAAACTCTATAGTTTAGAGAAAGCATACAACAAAAATAAATTGCTGACACTATCTGGAAGAATAGTCACTACTAAAAATGCCTTTCATTATACAGCTTATTTGAATTCTCCCTGGGATACCTATGTGCTTCAATAAAATTCAGCATCTGTAACAACCAGGTAACAAAAAAGAATGATTCTATATATTATTTTTTGTTGAATCAGTTTAATATTTTTTCTTTTTTGAATATAGTCCCTTCAGCCAAAGCTCATCTCTCACCTGTATTATTGTAATAGTCTCCATATTGATTTTGCATCATCCATTCCAATTCCAGATTATTCTCATTAATGCAAACCAAATGAACTTCTCAAAATGCAAATATAATTAAACCACTCTGACCTAAAACCCTCTAATAGATTCCTATTACTTTTAGAATTTAAAAAAAATTTTTTAAATCTTACCAGTCTTGCCCCATGGTTACTTCTCCAGCCTCATCCTACACCACTACCATGGTTTATTTGGGGTCTCTATCTTCCTGCTGCACAAGCCTTCTTAGCAGGGTTTATACAAGCTGTTTCTTCTGCCTTGAGCTCTACCTGCACCCACCTCCCTCCTGTGTTAGCACATATATATTCTTCCAAAGTCACTTCAGAAACCATGTCCTTAGAAATAAACACTAAACTCTCAGATTGATAGGGTCTCTGTTGTAAATTTTTGTAAAATTGAGAAACTGTATCCATAGCAATTATTTTTGTTTTAATTTTGCATCCATTTGTATGATCTCCTTTTATTATTTATCTTGCCCTCTCCTGTAAGACTCCTGAGGGCTGGAACAATGCCTGATTTTGCTAACACTGTATCCTCAGGACCCACAATGTTGAGAGGAGTGTGGTAGATATTAGATAATCCTGTGCTGACTCAGTTGGCTTGACTGTAACAGAAACTACAAATGTCACTACTTGGCCGGTACACTAATCATTCACCCTCTGTCTCAAAATACAGGAGACCCTCAAGGTGTGATGTCCTTCCTCATGATGGCTGTGGATGGCAGTGGAAAGACTTGTTGGCTGTTTCCTCTTATCTGGATAGACGACAGGGGTTTAGCTCGGTCTCAAATCATTATTTAACTTTATATATGCACCGCTAAAGCCTCACCTTCTGACTGGGACTCAGGCTCCTTACATTGCTCTCTGTCCAGCTTCTGTCTATCAAAGCAGAACCAGCTTGCCAGAGATCTCACCACCACAAAGCTACAAATATTAGAAGTGAGGGCTTACTTCCCGGAGACATATTTCTTTAGAATTTAATTACTACTCGTTCATTTATTTAAATCAGAGTTAAATTTGATTCATTTAACATTAGTAAACGTAAAAATATTGCTCTTTGACAACATTGGGTTGGCAAATGTGTAATTATCACTGATGTATTTGAAAGTAAAACATTTATAATATCTGAATATTAAACAAGTCAGTATGGCCTCCTCTGGGAGGGGTACAAAATGTAAGTGTTTAGTGTGAGAAAAGCCTCTAACATCCATAGTGGCAAAAATTTTGCCCTTTCTTTATCTCCATCAAGGATAATAAAATTCATTTTTATAAATATCCTATATATACAAGAAGATAGATCAACAGTTATCTTAGGTAAGAATCCAGTCGATTGACTGCCCATCCAGTCAATGACCAGCTCAGCTTTACTTTGAGTCAATCAAAGTATTGTTACATTTAAATTTAAGCTAAACTCTTTGCTTCCCAAAATTCTAGAGGGGCGTAGCCTTTTGCTTTGTTTGTATTGTAGGGATAATTTTCTTCTTTTTATTCAATGAACATGGGTTCTTTGGGAATAAAAAAGGTTTTATAGAAAAGAGAGGGATTTATAATGGTAACAACTTTCATTACATGCGACATGACCACTGTCTCAGTAAATTATAGGACTTGATCAAATGACACAGAATACACACTCTTCTCTGGGAGCACTGTCAATTATTAAAGACTAACCAACTTGAATATTCATGAACAACAGACCAGTTAATATGCTACATTTATCTTTGTTCACTGTTCATTCATGGGGACAGAGTTTTCAGAAGGTAAATTCTAGATCATGTCGCAGGCATTCCTGGGTCTGAGAAAGAGTTCAGATCTGCTGGTCCACCCCGTGACTCTAGATTAATACCTTCATGGACAAATTGTTCTCTTGTCTTATTGAGTCTTTTCTCATGGAGAGTTTTATAGTATTGCAATGCTGCATGTACACCAATGGTTGATATGACTTAGAACATCCAGAGTAGTGTTAGTGTGCCTTCAATTAGGTCCATCAATTTCCCCAAACATCTTTTTATCTCCTCTATGCTCATCAGCAAACATATTGATCTCAATTTCCATGAAATTGCCAATAATTCCTTTATTACATGGATAGCACTAGATAAAATATTAATGAAATGTTTATTACACCAAACATCATCACCTTGTTTTATATATAGGATATTTATACTATATTAAATTAATGAATTAAATGTAATTAATCAAACATTAAATAAATGCTTACTACACCAAACATTTATCTTTCTGAGCAAAAGAGTTCCTAGAACTTTTACCATACATGTACATAAACAGGAGTAGTCATGAAAGGCCATTGATGATTGAATATTATATTCAGATGAGTCTGGGGGTACAGCAATACTTCAGTCACAAAAACAAAACAAGACAAAAACAAAGTTTCACCAATATTGATTTCCAAGTATCCTTTCAGAGCTCTGGAGTGACACGGTACCTACAGGTCTGTCTGTTCTATCTTCTCTGTTTGTACCATTGGGATAGTTAGCTCCATGATCCAGTTATAAGGAAAAAGCAGTGATGAGATAAAGAATTTTCCAGTGTTGTACTACAGTAGCATGGGCAACTCTGATTGTTCCCTTAAGAGTGCTACTCTGCCTGGTCTTCCTGGTCACGTGATCACTGTCCTCAGAACACAGCCTATTGTGTAGTCATTAACATAGTATATCATTACTTTTGGATGAGAGTACCTGATTCCTCTCAAAGCTGCACTCAGGCATATTGTCCCATCAATTTAGTGATAACAATGTTCCATATGCATATTACTTCACCCTCTTTCCATGCTTCTGCCATATGCTAAAAACATGAGTGGAGATTAGTCTCAATGATACACTAAATGTACAGTCATACATTGCTTAATGACAGGGATATGTCCTGAGAAATGCATCCTTAGGCAATTTCATTGTTGTGCAAACATCACAGAGGGTACTTAACACAAACTTAGATAGTATAGCCTACTACACACCTAAGCTATATGGTCTAATCTTATGGGACCACCATCGTATATGTGGTCTGTCATCAACTGAAATGTTACGTGGTGCATGACTATATAACTGTAAAAACTGTGTTTCCCAGGACAAGTACTTGCTCTTCTCCTCAGAGTATCCTCACAATTGTCCCTTCTGAAGTGACATGAGATACAGGGCAATCATTGGCATGCCAGGCAAACTGTGGCAAAATATTATCCCTCACAGCCAGGTGACCACCTCGACACAGTGCCATGTGGTAGCACAGTCCCATGGTACAGGTGCCCCATCATTGCACAGTCATTGGCCTATCAGATTCAGAGGTAAAATCTCCTTCAGACTTTCTGGAAAAAGACTAATATATTAAATATAGTTTATAAATCATGAAGCAAAGAAGAATTTCAATCCAATGACATTCATTCTGATCATTAAAGGGCACTGACAAGCCATTGATCACTTGTATTATTAGTTAAATTATCATTCAAACCTCATAAATGAGTTCCAGTCTAATTGCATTTGCAGGATACAATTTTAATTATTTTTCCTGAAAAGAAACAACTGAAGAGAAACAACTGAAAGAGAAACAACTCAAAGAAGTTATTCCCTTGTTCTGAGAAATCCTTTATAGAGGTAAATATCACCACTCTCATTGTTATCTCTCACTTTCTGAATCCTTTACTTTCATTAACCACTTCTACCATTCTCAAATATGCACAAATTAATCCACACTCTCCCTCCCTGGATACAATTCATGAACTTACCTATCAAACTGGCAAGGGTAGAAGTGCATCAGTCCCTGCCCTTCCATCTAGTCCCAGGATTGAATTGTCTAATTTAAGAGGTATTAGAAAATGAAGCTTTACTTCTACCCTAGACAAAATTACAGCTGCCCTCCTAAGTCTTAGCACAGCAAAACACAGGGTTCTTTTAGGGATACCTACGAAGAGATAAAGATAACATCTGGGGCCAAGATGAAGTTTTGGTTGAAACCTGCAAATGTGACACAGGAAATCTTGGGTTCCAAAAACACACAGAAAATTTTCGTGAGTCAGTGTAGTAGGCAGTCTCTGAGATGACTTTGGATGATCCCCACCTCCTGATATCCACACTTTTGTAATTTGCTTCTAATCAATAAAATGTAGCAATGTTGATGGGATATCTGTAATTAGATTACCAAAGTATATGACTTCATTTTGCTAGCATACACTATTGCCTTCATGACCTGCATGGTTTGATGAAAGTGCTGCATTGTTGGACAGGCCTATAAGGCAAGAAGTGAGGTCGGCCTCCAGCTAACAGGCAGCTCAGAACTGAGGCCTTCAATCCAACAACCCTCAAGAAACTAAACTCTGCTAACAGCCACATGAGTATGACCTTCCCCAGTCAAGCTTTCATATGAGACCCCAGCCTTAGCCCATAACTTAACTGCAGTGGTGTGACAGACCTGAAGCAGAGTACCTAGTTAAGTTTTGTGCATATTTCTGGACCACAGAAATTGTGAGGTGATAAATACGTGTTCATTTAAGCTGCTAAGTTTTGTGGTGTTTACATAGCAACAGATAACTAATACAGTTGAAGAAAACAGAGAGTTTTGTTGTGGAATAATTCTCCACACCATCTTTCCATTTTTGTGCTGTAAAAACCTTGTAAAAAGTGATCCTATTTTATTTGCTTTCTCGTGTGCAATGTAGCAAACACTTATCAAAGCCAACCTCTAATTTGTTTTCACCCTCTGCTTTTTAAAATAAATTATTTAATCAACTACTCCAATTTTATATTAAATTACTACTTTGAGATTTAAAAAAAAAATGGATAATGGCCAAACAATAAGGTTATTTAGCTCATTGCTGAGCAGTAGTCACTTAAAAATGGGTACCTTGATCCAAGGAAATATAGATAAGTGTTACAAATCAAGAGAATACATGATTTTCCAATCCTTTCAAAACCGTAATTTTGGCAGTAAAGTGTACAGATCCCAAATTAGGGTACATCTAGACTTCTGACAGGATCCATTAAAATTTTCCATGGGTAAATGGGTCCATCTGCCAACTATGACCAGTATATTGTTCTCAAAGCAATCATCCTATGGCAAGCTTTACATGAGTCTCACGTAGTGGCATTCTAAAAGGTCTCTGGCAGCCAATGCTGCCTTAGCTAGTGCACAATATTAAATAAATTTTAATTAATGAATGATTATTTTGGTAATTATTTTATATAATTCATTTTTGTTTTGATATTCTGATTGGAAATTCTATTAGCCAAAGTTAGAATTTACCTACTCTTTTTTGAAAGGGATAAAAGAACAAAAGAAAAGGGAAATAAATGGGAAATTATAAAATCTAAAAGGAAAGAGATCAGATAAAGTATATAGTACAATGATTAAGAAACAGAAATTGATAAAGAAAAATGCGTGAAAAGGCAGAGAGAGCTAACCATTTATTACCAATATATTTGTTCATCAACAACTTCTGCTTCTCATCGATCTTTTTGTTCAGTCTAGATGGGAGTTAGAAACAGTGGCAGCATCTCGTCATTGTGGAGTATTTGACAGCCTTGGCCTACAGAAACTTCCAGTGGTTACCTAACATAAAATATTTGCTCTGGTGACTTCAACATATATTTTTATTTCATTCAAAGCAGAAAGGCAGATTACTTCCTGAGGACATCCTGTTAGTTAAGATAAAAGCAGTCATTGCAAAATAATATTTAAGCTATTATCTAAATCCAGATATATATTTAGAGCCCACTAAATAAATTAGTTAGTTAAAAGTGATCTATAAACTTAAAAGTTTCTTACAATTTTGAGACGACAGGAACATTCAGTTTTGTCACACCATTTATATAAACATTACCTACGGATAAAATTGTGAAGATTAATTAAATAATGATGATAGTAGATTTTTCATTTAAAATCATAATATATTAATAAGTGTTTACATTTAAATCAAGATTCCATTAACCAACACATGTTGTGGTAGAGAACTTTCTGGTAACTTGTGTTTGAAAAGCACAGTGTGAGACCTCGGGCAATTCTATTCTCATGTATGCATTCTCCTTACATCAGTCCTCTCGTTCTCTGTCTGTACTTGGAGAGGTATTACAATTATGGCTCCTTTAAATAAACAAGAAAATCAAGAGTTGAGTAGCTCATGTGGTTTACCTTAATAGCTGAACTTTGACCATCAAAGAGCAGTCAAGACTCTTGTGACCTTGAAAAGATTGTAATGTCAATCATTAGAAGGTCAGTGACGCTTTAATAGAAACAAGGAGAACTTATTTTTTAAAAGTATGAAGTTTATAAGAATCCATGATTATAGAGATTCTAGTAAATTGGATTATTTTTTATTTTATTTTTTGTGAGGAAGACCAGACCTGAGCTAATGTCCGTTGCCAATCCTCCTCTTTTTGCCGAGGAAGACTGGACCTGGGCTAACATCCGTGCCCATCTTCCTCCACTTTATATGGGACGCCGCCACGGCGTGGCTGACGAGCAGCGCGTCGGCGGGCGCCCAGGATACGAACCTGCGAACCCCAGGCTGCCAAGGGTGAACTAAACCGCTGTGCCACCAGGCGGCCCCTGGATTATTTTCTTAATGCTGAGAATAGCATGGGTTTGCAATTTCAAATACTTTTTTTTAAGATTTTAATTTGGAAGGTAAAGAATACTGGGGTTCAATTAATATTTTATATGATTTTGTAAAGATTGACGTTTTGCATTCTAATAATAAAATCAACTACATACTTAGTGGGTTACTTGCCTCTACTTCCACATTGGGTTTTTGTAACTTTAAAAGATGAAAAAACAAATCAGGTAATTTAGTGTACTGAAGATTTGGGAGTAAAGTCTTTGGTTAATTAAAATGTACTTGCTTGTCCAACATTTTATAGAAATATGCCTGGTCAGTGGGAAAGATATTAATTTAGGCTTTGAATAAATATTATTCTTTCTAAAATAATTTTAATTAACAATAGAAAAAATATAAGTTAATAGGTAGACACACTGGTTATTCTGAGCAAATTTTCTTTCACTCATGAAAAGTAGTTGTCTGTTTCAAACAATTTACTGAATATAAAAATAATAAATGTATAACACATAAAATGTAAAAATTAAAGATCACCTAGAAGAAACAAAGATTACCCTTAACCCCTCAAAGCAGGTGATGAATATTTACTGCATTTCTCATCACTCTTTTTTCTATATGCTCTTTTTCTTTTTCTCTTTTTGTTACATAAGTTCACACTATTTTAAACCTTAGTTTTTTTCACCACTGTACCCCAGCCCTTTTCAATGTCAGTGAAAGTTCTTCTAAAACATAATTATTAATATCTGCATACTATTTTGGCATATGAATATACTATAATTTACTTAGCTCAATACATATTTTTTAAAATAATCTTAAAACACATAGTTTTCCCCGCTAAACATACTTGACCTTTTTTCCAATACTCTGGTGGTATATCTGCTGCAGGGATTCCTCGCACAGTGTTTGTGGCACCACATTGCAGGTGACCAGGTAATCTTACTTAAAGAATGAAGCTCTATGTTTACTTATATAAACTATGTGAGGAAAGACGATTAGTTTGACCCCAAAATGTGAAGATAACAATTTTTTGGCCAAAGAAGTGGGCTTTATTTGATTTGTTCTGTAATGACAATTTTCAGACTCCTCAGAATTATAATTTGGACCATTTCTAGAATTTTGCTATATTCTTTTCTTCTTAATACAAGAGCAAATTGATTGTGTAGTCAGTAGTATCCTATAATCTATGACAGTGTTTTGGGTAAATGACTTAGTGCTTTTACGACTCTTTACAACTATAAAACTGTTATATTTATCTGTAGTTACATAAGGCTTTATAATTAATCAAAAGGTAAGATGGAACTGTATTGTTAAGTTAGATTGAACCTCATTCTTTGAAAAGCTAAAGCTGGTTTTGCTCTTTAAAATCACATTTTATCTGTTCAATGGATAAGTCTGGTCACAAGGAGAACTGCAACGTGATTCTCTAGAAAGGTTAGTTCTGAAACACTAAAGGGCACCTAGCCCATCGTCCCTGTGGATGGGGACCAGGATGAATTATTAACTACCTCAGATGCCAAGGGAAGAGCTGAACCTGTTTTGAAAAGGTAACGCAAAAAAATCAAAATATCCTTTAGTCAAGGAACTCAAGGGATGTTCGGAAAGTCTGTTCAGACATCTGAGAGCCAGTCCTAGCAATTCAGCTTTAGCAAATTTTCACACTGGGCCAGTGCTATGTGATTCTTTGAGATTTGGTGAAGTGGTTATAACAAAGAAGACTGATTTTACAAAACATCACAATATCTCATCATTGTGAAATTGTCCAAACAATTCAGCTAAAGAAAATGTGGATCTATAAGAGGTTCTGTCTAATAACATTTAATAATATATTGGCCATCTGCATAAATAGACCATGTGATTCAGGATAGTGAAGTTATATAGTTTTTTTCTTAAAATTTATAAAATACTTTATTTCTTACTCATTTGCTTGCCACTCATACTGATGGTTAAATTTAGATATCTTCACCAAACTTTAACTTAAATTAGTTTTCTTCTTTCTACTACTGCAGGTTAGGCTGCATTAATAGATCCCTAAAGTGTAAAAGGATTTTTATTTTTATTTATTTATTTTTTTTAGTTTATAGGATAGAAAAATGGTTGGTGGCAACCAAGACTATTTTCAATACATACCTTACAAGTTGGTTCTGTGGGTTTCCATCTTGAAGAGGAAAAGCGCATGGAGGATCCTGGGGGAAGCACTCAGAGTCCTGGCCTGCAACATCCCTTCCTCTCCCATTTCATTGCTTAGACTCAGTTTCAAGGTCATATCATTCACAGGAAGGTTAGGAAATGTGGGCTATCTGATGCCCAGAAGAAGGGGAAAGTGATCTTTTAAAATAATTAGCAACCTCTTTACAATCTTCAAAACTAAAAAGCCTATATGAAAAAATGCTAGCTCATATCATGTCTCAGCTTTCTAATTGAGTTCTTTGTGACTAAATTTTTATGAATTTCAGTTGATATTAATGTTTTCAAAAGTCTGAAAATGAACTGAGCATAATAAAAGAAAAACACGGCTATTTTACTTTTGGAACATATTTCTTTGAAAATATTGACATAGGCAAACAAAGGACCTGCATCCACTAGAATTTTCAAAAGTCATACGTCATTATAGAAAAAGTTGAAGACTTATCTGAAAAGTTAAGACAAAATCCTAACTCCCCAGAAACTGTGTCATTTTGGGGAATATCATCTGGATTTTCCAGATCATTTCTTTATCTGAAAACTTGAAAAAAATTATACATATTCATAGCTCAGAGTTTTTGCAAAGATATCTCATTTTAAACTAATGTAAAAAAGCAAATGCTCCATTCTGATGTTCACCCAGCATGCATCTTCATCTGTTTTCCAGTACTGCCAGCGGTTCCTAAACTTTAATGTGCATTCAAATCATCTAAAGTTTAAGGTAAAAATATAAATCCCATGGACTTGCTTTCTGAGATCCTGATTTTTTGTAGCCAGAGCCTCCATTTTCTCAAGCACACAAGGTAATTCTGATGCAAATGACCCAGAGACCAAGTTTATAGAACAGAGTTAGACCTCAGTGTCTTTGAGTATGGGTATCCTTCTTATTATTTTGTATTTCTCAAATCTAGGGTGATGTTTCCCTCATAGTAAGCACTTGATTAATGACTGTTAAAGAATAAAGAGATCATTGTTTGCTGTAACTTAAACATAAAAATTAAATAAACAGAGTTTGAAAATAGACACGTCTGCTACTTACTAGGTTTTTGATGTAATCAAGTCACACAGTGGTCTGGACATCAGTGTCTATGCCCGCCAAATGAGAATTATACTCTCTCCTTGTAGAGTGTTGAAAAGATTAGAAAAAATGTATATCTTGTGTTTTGCACAAAAATAGTGAATTTATAAGAGCTTTTATAATTATTCCATTATTCAGGTATATTAACTATAAATTATTTCATCCATTTGTTTCATCTAGGTAGTTTAAGATGTAGTAATCAAAATACGTAGATTTTCTTCATTTAGACCATATGTAAAAGGGAAATTTGCTCAATAGAATTTTTTTAAAGAGACATAACTTAATTCTTCAATGGTGCTGAAGAAACTTTAAAGAGTACAGACGTGTAATAACCAGGCTAAGGATTGGGAGGTTTGGTTTGAGCCTAACTTTGCGAACTTACACAGTCCACTTTATTTATCTGAGATTCTAAAATAGAATCTTGACCATACAATGAAGAAGTAAGTATAAATGAAGTGGAAGCTACCTTCAGTTATAAATTCTATGATGGCATGGCCTTTCTAAGAAATTGTTTGAAGAAAAGAGGATTATGTGTCAGGCATGGAAATTCCTTTTTCTTAGAAATTTTCAGTATTTAGGAATTTAGTAGAAAATAAATTAGTATTTAAGTAAAAATATGTCTAATTGAATTTATTTGAATCTATTGTTCAAGGTAAAATAAAGTTATTCCATTTTTTAGTCTTATCCTTATGTGATATTTCTGAACATCTTTGATGAGTACCATATGTTACAAATGAAAAAATATTTCTACCAACGATTTCCAGACTCCAGAAAGTATTTCAAAAACTAAAGTTATTCTCAATATACCTTGCTGAAATTACATTTTATAAATGACATACAAGTCATTTTAATATAGTCATTGACCCAAAGCTATCAGGTACTAGAATTGCCTAAGAGGCTGACACCTAGTGCTCCCTTCATCTTTGATTTCATTTACAGGAAACATTGCTGGGAAGAGTTCAGGGATGGTTTACACTGGATTTGCAAAATGTAATCCCATGTTCTTTTTCTGCTTCCTTGTCACACTCAGCATGACTCAGCCTGACATTTCATCGCTGTTCTATCTTATTTAATATCCAATAGATAGTTTACAAACCCACATCATATGCTGTGTCTCTCCTACAATTATAGTTATAATTTATTTTTACTAGATTTTACTAGATTATTGCTGGGTTTTACTAGATTATTTTTACTAGGGCACTCACAATTGCTTTTTTCCTGTGACATATTATTTCACTAGGCTTTCAATTATATTGTGCTATGTACCCCCTCTATAAAACTATTATAATATATCATATTGTAAACATCATTTATTTGTCAATTTGGAAACTATATATTTAATCTTAAAGAGCCACAATTTTGCACCATACTGGTGATTGTTTTCTAATTTGGGTACACTCTCTTTTAATATATTGACTTTTACAACAAGAATCTTCATATATTAACTTATAACTGATCATTTATTATTCTATGTGTATTAAATGTGTACTTCAAGTAGGCCCAGAACCATGGAAAATTATGCGTGGGATATCAAGAACCATGGAAAATTATGCGTGGGATATCAATTATAAAACATACCTTAACCCTTTATGAAAAATACATCTCATTGGAATTTAAAAATAAATTCATATTAAACATAAAAGACAATAAAGAACATTATTTAATAAAGCAGTGAAGTAGGTAGTATTATCTAAAACCAGGACATTTCAAAACACATACTATATGAGGCAGAGGAGGTATGGGCCGACAGCTTTCTATTTGCTTTTTGATATTTGAAAAGTTTCAATATTTCTAATCCACAATGATTTACTCTTCTCCTGTGATATTCTCTGTGCCAGGACTATCAAGGAAAAAACATCTGTTACCCTTTTATTCCTAAAAAGAGCAGTTTTTTAACTGCTCAAAGAAAAGCACAAGAGATCTTCCTACTATTTCCCCTTGACATTCGTTCTTTAATTTACTAGTCGCTTCATCATTAAAGAGCACAGTTTCAATATTGACATTTTATAACAGTGACAGATGCAGAAAAGTCAAGCAATATGTGTATGTTGAGCGAATAAAGACTTAATTTTACTCAAACCTTATTATCCCATTTAGCCTAATTTGAAATAACTAGGGTTACATTTGATTTCCCATTACTCCTTGTTATTTTTCCTTCATCTCTATTTTCAAATTTTGGAGTAGCCAATTATTATTTTTCCTTTATAAAGTTTTTGTATATTTCCGTTCCATTTTTTTCATTCCCTTGTCAGCCCTACTTTAAGCTCATTTCTCCTTATATCTCCATTTACTGTATGTGCCCTGAATGCCCTCCTTGTTCCTACTCCTTCTCCACTGTAATTTTCAAACATCGACAACTCTTTTCTATCCAATATCCCAAACATGGACTTTGTCATACAACTCCCAATCATAAGGCCAACAAACATATTTTGGATAACTACATTATAGGATCAGGCCCCTGTCTTTATTCTGATATTCAAGATACCCACAGATTTCAATGTAAATTTAAAATTCTTTTTGAGTATCCATCCATTTTCTCCCTCATGTGACTGTGCTCTATTAAGCATGTCCATGTGGTGAAATCCTTTTTTCAGCCATTTGACCCTGCTGCTTATTATGATAATTATATCCATTTGCATTCTGGTGGTTAAGCACTATCATATGGCTTCTATTGTTTCAGGATTTTATCATAATTTTTACTATCTTTCAGCCAAGTTCTACAATAAATTTTCAATACCATTAGCCCTTGCCTAGAGAGGAAAGCAACCTCTAATCTTTTTAGTAGTAAAGGTGTTCCTCTCACAATTTTAAGAATAGTAGATCCTCTGAGTCTTCTGGTAGAAAATCTATTACTGCATCTTCCATCTGTAGCTAGTATATCCATTCCAGCATGTCCAATTTCTTGAGCCTTTTATTCCCTTCCTTCACCATTTCTTACTATAGCTTTAACATTTCAACTTTAATCAAAATTACTTATCACATTTTACCTTCTTCTAAGAGCCATCCCAGTAGTGAAGTCACACCATTTCCTGGGGTTCTTCCCAAGGGGTTGAATCCTGTATCTTGGGCGGGCACTTCAAGTCTATCAACTCTTTCCTTCCCAAATGTACTTCCTGGTCTCACTGACCAGGAGTCTACTCACATATGTATTCCTCCTACCCTGGCTGGTACATAGCATCTAGGTTTCCTAGCTCCTTTGGAGTACAGTCCTTTCCTTCCTCACCAGGCCTTTCACATCCTGTCTATGTTATGCTGTGAATTAGCCTTTATTAGGGGTCTAATGCAGAAGAGGAGAAGTGGCATAAGAAGAGCCTTCTTAACTTCTGGAAAAAGGCCTCTGTATTTTTTTTTTCCTAGGAAATTGGGAGTTCTAGCTCTTGTAGGGAGAGGTGGTCACTTCTGTACGCTCAGACGTTTCAGAGGAGGCTGGGGAGTCAAAATCTTTGGAGAAATCCACTTAGATATCTCCATCTCATGTGTCAGAATCCCAGGTTCTCCCAACTAGAGCCCTGACTTTGGAAGGGTAGACTAGCTTTGATTGGACACTTAACTTTCTGTAAAGTTGAGCCACTCATCCATTTTTTTTAAAGGCATCTGAGTATTTTTTCTTTTGAGGAAGATTGGCCCTGAGCTAACATCTGTTGCCAGTCTTGCTCTTTTTTCTTTTTTCTTCCCCCAAAGCCCCTAGTACGTAGTTGTATATTCTAGTTGTAGGTCCTTCTAGTTCTTTGATATGGGGCACCACCTCAGCATGGCTTGAAGAGCAGTGAACAGGTCCCTGCTCAGGACATGAGCTGGTGAACCCTGGGCTGCCAAAGTGGAACGTGTGACCTTAACCACTGCACCACCAGGGCTGGCCCCCACTCATCCATTATTATGTCTTTACTTTGGTTGTCAGATTTCTTTGCCTTCCTGCTGCCAGAGAGAAGGGCTTCATTTATATTACAAAGAAACCTTCTGGCCTTCACTCTTGGTTTTTAATTACTTATTAATTTTCTTCAGCATTGCATTATTTTCTGTTGAGTTGCTGCAATTTGGCAAAAAGCATCCAATTCCATTGTCCTTTCAGTCATCATTTGTCCTAATAAGTTTGAAATGCCTGATATATCACACTTGTTCTATTTTCCATTCAACTGCTACTGTCCCAATTTCCCAGCAATAAATGTTTTAACAATTGGACTTTCACCCTGTGCCAGGGAATGTTGGTGATGAGATCCTCAATGCGAGCTGGGTCACGTGTGACCTAGCTCCAAACCTCATCTTATAACCTGCTCCTGGGACCACTCCTGATGTCAACTTCTGCAGGTTATGTTCTCTGGAAGCAGATGCTGAGCTGCAGTTTGTTGTGCAGCATTGATTGGGTATCAACATTTGTGAAAGAATGGGGAGGAAATAGAGTTGAACAGAGGGGGAAGTTGAAATTTAATGCAGGCTCAACAAAGCTACAGGCAACCTGGCAGAGATCTCTCCATTGCTCACTAGCATTGTCCAATATTGCACTGACATGGCTGGGCATTTATACACTTGCCTTGTTCGGTCATCAGAAATAGGCTGTCCAGGGGATAGTGTGCCCTCTGGACAGATGACTCTCTTTATCTGAGGCAGACACTAAAGGAGCTGAGAGTTGAAGGCTGTCTGCTGACCTCATTACCCCACACACTGAATAAGTGATGCATTTCCAGGTGATGCACAGGGTGAACTCAACAGTCTTGAGAATAGCCAATAATAATGTATAGGGAGAGCAGGATAAGGTTCTAAAAGTGAGAAGACAAAAGTTGTTAATTAGGTAAGCAGAATTATTAAGAGAGTGCAGGTTCTTAGAACCAAGAGACAAATGTGTTTCAAGAATAAGGAATTAGTTAAAAGTATAAGATTCTGAGAGAGATTGGTTTTACCTAAACTTTGGTTGGAAAGTCTCAATAGCAGGAGAGCAGAAGTAGTTTTAAATTTTAATAAATAGAGGGTAATGTCAGCATCATGGTGGAATGAGTTTCCCCCTTTAGACTCTCTCCCCACTAAGATCCATATAAAAGGACACTTGCAGACCAACAGAAGATATTTACACACCACAAAGGACATCTGAGAGATTGACACAGCTGTACATCTGACAGTGGAGGTGCTGGAACACCCAGAGGAAGTGGAGAGAGGTAAGGAGAAATCCTCACCTTCCCTGTTCGATCATCAACTCCGGGTCCATGCAGCTCCTGGGAGGGGAGGGGCAGCCCTCTGTGCTCTCAAAGTTTTTTCACAGCCTTTGGGGAATTCCCACATGGAGGAGACTGAACTGTTGTAAGGGTGCTGCCACCATTTGAGCACCCAGGAAAGCAAATAGCAAGGGAAGAATGAGAAGCCCCCGGGATCAAAGAGGCAAAAGAGAGAGCCTCTCCCCCCTCATGCCCAGCACTTCAGCATAACCAGTCAGCCAGAGTGTCTGTGGATCACAGGAGGCTCAGAATACACAGCGCTTGACCCCCACCCAGTGGCAGCAAGTGGAAACTGTGACCAGATATTTTCAGTATGAGAAAAAATGAGCCAACATCTGCAGGAACTATGCAAAAACATATTAAATCTTCAGATCAGAAGGAAAATGACAAGCACCCAGAAATCAATCCTGAAGGCACAGAAATTTATAATCAAAATGATAGAGAATTCAAAATAGCTATTGTAAAAAAGCTCAATGAACAAGAAAATACAGATAGACAATTCAATGAAGTCAGGAATTTCCCCACAGAAGAGATTGAAACCGTAAAGAAAAGCCAATCAGAAATGTTGCAGATGAAAAACGCAATGGAGAAGATAAAGGAAAATCTAGAATCTTTAAAGAACAGAGCTGACAATATGGAGGAAAGAATTAGCAATATTGAGGATAGGAATGCAGAAATGCTCCAGATGGAGGAAGAGGGAGAACTAACACTAAAAAGGAAGTGCAACATAAGGATTATAGGTATTCCAGAGGGAGAAGAGAGGGAAAAAGGAGCGGAGAGCTTATTCAAAGAAATGATAGCTGAGAACTTCCCAAACCTGGGGAAGTAGCTAGAAATACCAGTGAATGAAGTCAATAGATCTCCTAAATATATCAACATGAAAAGACCCTCTCCAAGGCATATAGTAGTAAAGCTGGCAAAAGTCAATGACAAAGAAAAACTATGAAGGGCAGCTAGACAAAAAATAAAATAACATACAAAGGAATTCCCATCATATTCTCAGCAGATTTCTTGACAGAAATTCTACAGGCTAAGAGAGACTGGAATGATATATTAAAAATTCTGAAAGACAAAATCTTTCAGCCAAGAATACTCTATCCAGCAAAAATAGCCTTCAGATATGATGGAGAAATAATAACTTTCCCAGATAAACAAAAGCTAAGAGAGTTCATTGCCACAAGACTCCCACTATAAGAAATGCTCGAGAAGGCCCTCATGCCTGACAAAAAAAAAGAGAGAGAGAGAAAAAGGGGATACAAAGCTTTCAGCAAGGAGAAAAATAGGTAGACAAAACCAGAAAAATCACAGCAATCTATCAGAATAGGTTAGCAAACACTTAATTATAAACATCAAGATTAAGGGAAGGAAAACACCAAAAATAAATCTAACCTCATCACTTTAAACACACACTCACAACACAAGATGGAATACGTTGTGACAATAATAACTTAGAAGGGGAAGAGGAAAGGGATCAAATCGACTTAATCTAAGGAAATAAGAGGTCTTCAGAAAATAGACTCTCATCCACGAGATTTTTTATACAAACCTCACAGTAACCACTAAACAAATAATTAGAACAGAGTCACATACAAAAAATAAGGAGAAAACTAAGAGAATCATCATACAGAACTACCAAACTGAATTGGAAGTCTGAAAAACACAGGACAAGAAACAAAGGAAATGAAAAAGAATTGGAAAATGAGCGATAAATAGCAACAATTAAGCCCTCATATATCAATAATCACTCTACATGTAAATGGATTGAATTCTCCAATCAAAAGACACAGAGTGGCGGGATGGATTAAAAAACAAGACCCAACAATACGCTGCCTCCAGGAAACACATCTCAGCTCTAAAGGCAAACACAGACTCAGAGTGAAAGGATGGAAGACAATACTCCAAGCAAATGGCAAACAAAAGAAAGCAGGTGTTGCCATACTTATATTAGACAAAGTAGACTCCAAGATAAAAAGGGTAATGAAAGACAAAATATAATATGTAACAAATTTTGATAAACAACTGTGAGTGATAGTTCATGAAAAGGCAATAAAAACCAGTGTCCAACAAAAGAAGGGATTCATGACTTTTGAATTTGAACCCACAATTCTTCACTACACTAGCTCACCTCCCCCCTCCCCCTTCAAAGAGACTATTTTGCCTCCTATTTTAATAAATGGTGTCACTTTCCAATGAATTATTCATCCTAGATAAGTCTGGATCATCCTTAAACCTTCCTTTCTTTTATGTTTCATAATGAATCAATGAACAATTCCTGTTTTGTCTATATTTAAATACCTCTGAATCTGTCTGCTTCTCTTCAGGACCAACGTCACTAGTTGAGCTCCTACTGTTTTTCACCTCTTAACTTCTTTCCTTGTCTCTTAAATTGAATCTCTGTAAACTGTTCTTTACCATGTAATATAACAATTCTCAACCTTTTCAGACTTATAGTTGCTTTGTACTCTTAAATCAAAGAGCTTTTGAGGAATTGGATTTTATGTGCTATTATTTATTGTATTTAAAATTGAAACTTAGCAATTAAAATACATGTATTTATTAATTCATTTAAAACTAAATATAATAACCCCTTTCATATTTATGTAAATAACACTATTTCTGGAAAATAAATATATTTTTCAAAACCAAAACAGTGAGAAGAGTAATATTGTTTTATAATTTTGCAAATGTCTTAAATATCTGGCTAAATAAAAGATTGCTGGACTATCATAAACGCCTCTGAATTCAAGCTGCCTTAAAATTTTGTTTTGTCTGAAGTATATGAAGAAAATCCAACCTCAGCCAGATAGTCAGAAAGGGAGAGATATTTTAAAAGTTTTTTAGGTAACTATGGATATTCTTCATTGGTGTCAAAACTTGACAAGTAATTTTTTTTTTTTAGGTGAGGAAGATTGGCCCTGAGCTAACATCCATGTCCATCTTCCTCTGTTTTGTATATAGGACGCCTCCACAGCATGGCCTGATGAGCGGTGCGTAGGTCAAGGCCTAGGATTCCAACCTGCAAACCCCGGGCCGCAGAAGTTGAGTGTGCGAACTTAACCACTATGCCACTGGGCTGGGCCCCTCGAAAAGTAACTTTTTAAAGGTTAATTTCAGTATAGAATCTGAAGCCATATTAATGAAGTTTTCCTACTTTGTGTGAAAATCTATTGATCTATCTTGCCCTTGAATAAATCATTTTCCCATGTCTAGTTTTGTAATATAATGCACTGCTCATTGGAAATATATTAGTTCACTGAGTTATAGAGATCTTCCGAAAGTTGAAAATTTTCATTATATAATGTTGTAAGATCAAATCTGATAATATGACTACTGATGCCATCAGAAGCATTTTAAGTATTAGGGAGCTCTCAGGCTCATGAAAGTGGATACAAATTTTAAAAAATTTTTATTTTTTGATTAGAAGCTTAGCTTGAATAATTGGCAACAAATATTCTCATTTGTTTTCCTTGAAGTGATAAGTATAGTTTATATAATTTCAAGAAAATGTCTGCAAAATATCCAAATATTAACAGTTATAGTTTGTCAGTCATTCTTTCAAGTGAAAATTGTGTTGCATAAAAAGAAGTGGCTATGGAAACTTGGGACTTGAACACTTATGCAAGTGTTTTTCTTGAGAAAACCATCATTGTTCAATATGCACCAAAAGTTCTTCATGTGGACTTCCCATTTCATCACAGATAATATTAAAATGACATATACTCACATGTTGACATTTAATAAAAGTAATAAATTTTACAATTCATCAAGGATATTCTAAAGTGAAACTGGCTCTTTGTTTTAGTTTCTTTCTTGTTGTCTTGTTTTTCTGCAGGTGTGTGGCAGCAAAGGATACAATAATACTGTTACGGTTTGTTGCCACAGATTCATGCTAAGGAACCAGCCTTTTCATTATCAGTGTAATTGTCACCACAGTAAAAAAAAAAAAAAAAAAAAGACATATAATGTCTGAGAATTATTAGGAAATTAGTTTTGACATCAGGGTTCCCCCAGAGTTCCAGGAACCACACCTTGAGTACCACTACTATAGTAGAATGATTTTTAAATGTGTAAAATTTTCAGGGCTCTTTGCTTTAAGCCATTTGTATTGCCATTATAAGAAAACTGTCTTCATCTATACAATGGCATATTATTAATTCATACGTCATAGAGTAGTTTTTCAAAGTAAAAGGAAAAATATGAAGACCTATCAAAATACCTGGCTAAGAATAAGCAACCCTACATGTTAAGAATTAACTATAATTTTGCCTTTAGCAATGATACTAACGTTTACAACCTTTACATGGACGGAATGCACCTAGAAGTCTAAGTGCTTTTCTTTTACCGCCAGTGGCTCAGAACACCACTTCTGTTCAAAGCTCTGCTTAACACTTATCCTCATCTTAGGGATCCAATCCACTGGATTTTTCTATCTGATGACTTTTTGGATGAGAATATAATCAGAAGAAATGCTATTTTTTTAAATGTCTAATTTTATCATACTGAGGATAAAGCTTACCAAATTTTAGATCAAAAGTTAAAACAACAGAATACTCAATTTAGTATCAACTATTTATTTTGTGAATACTTTGCTCTCAGAACTCAGAATTGTTCTAGAAGTTTCTAGAGAAAGAAGGTATGTGCAAAAAACAATATCTTATCTTCAGATTATATAGTCTAAGGGAAAAAATGAAGCATGCACTTGTAATTATTCAATAAGCCATAGTAAACATCAGTAAGATATGTTCTATTAAAAGGATCATATTAGTTTCACTCATGAGTATTAATTCTCCAAGAAAATGACATCATGTAGCCATGTAGGTCCTGTAGAAACTGAGGCACGAAGGGGTCACTTGATTTGCCAAAGGTAACTATATAGGGAGCAGTAGAGATGAGAATGTAAATTGACTTACTAACTTCCTTGCTCTTTCCTCTTCTACACTGTATTGCCAGACCAATTAATTTGATTTATTGCTCTTCTTTAATATTATTAGAATCAAATAAAATTTACTTGAGTATAAATATAAATACAGTATTTCCTACATTATTCTTTTAATATTGATCTTCTGTTGTTAAAGAACCTTTAGATTGAAACAATTTTTTAACATATTGTGGTCCCATTTGGGCAGATTCTTTGAAATCTTTTAACTTTAATAATACCATGATTAAGGACCAGCCCCAGTTACCTAGTGGTTAAGCTTGGCCACTCCACTTTGGTGGCCCAGGTTCGGTTCCAAGCTGTGGACCTACACCATTTGTCTGGCAGTGGCCATGCTGTGGTGGCAGCTCACATACAAAAAGAGGAAGATTGGCAGTGGATGTTAGCTCAGGGCGAATCTTCCTCAATAAGAAAAAAAAGAATAACATGGTTAAAATGTGTCGGAAAAGCTTATATTTAATATAGTCATTTTACTATTTTAAATAAACTTCCATAATTTTAATTTGTGTTTAAATAATCAAGCCTCTATAAAACTGATCATAATATATCATTGATTAAACAACCAGAAGTATGTCATACTTCTTATGAGTGAATAATATTTATGAGCTAATGATTTCAGAAAATTTAACTCAATTAAAGTAGTACATTTTTTCCAAATAGTAATAGCAGAAAATCAGATAACAATAACTATATTTCACAAGAGCCATTTTCAAAGCCGTAATATACAATACCCTGTAAGTAACATATTCTTATGATGAAATCAGGGGAAACTATTTTAATCAGTAAAGTATTATTTATCAACAAGTTCTTGGAACATTTTCTTTCCCTTCCCAAACCCACTAGACCCATTTGGTCCAGGAAAAACAATAGTCATTAAGAAAAGAAAGTTCCTACATTATGAAACAAAACAGCAAAATTACTACGATTTTCTCGCAGTTTATCAATTACTTATTATTATAAGTAATTGATAGTGACAATCGACTTACTCTAACATGTAGTGATGAAAAATGATAATAGTAAGTTTGCTTTCTGAAAGAAAAAAATTAAACCTCCATATAAAATGAGATGATCAGGAAAACAAATCAAAGAACTGTGAAAAGGATATCACTAAAGAGTTTGGGAAATTCCAAAATTGCAATCATGATACCATGAGTATACTATAAATGAGACAAAAATAGATGTGATTCTAATTTGCAAAGCAGAAATCTAATTCATCAACTTCTATCCTGTTTAGAGAAAAATCACATTAAAAAAAGGAAAGACAAGATCAACCTTTTGGAAAAGTAAAAGTAGCTGGGCTGGCCACCCAATAACACTCCACAGACTGACATTCTTCCATCCACGTGGCAGTTGTGTCCAAAATGCAAATCAGATAACACTCATTCTGGCTTTTGCACATGGGCACTTTTTTTTTTATTATTATGCTGGCTCACCAGAATGCTTACCTCTTGGTAGAATACGTACTGATTTGCCAATCCAAGAAACTGGTTCTTTCAACAGTATTTTTCGTTTTATGGAAGAACATACTGATATATTGGTTTGGATCAAGTTTTGAAGAAGACTTCAAAGACCCATTGTTTCATCTGGAAAAATTTGGTTGCTGAGACTACAGATCTGATGGATAATCACATGACTGAGTTAAAGTTTATCATGGGAACTGCTGTACTATAGGAATTCTTAAAGGGAGTTAGTTGGGTTTACATGATTACATAACTTTTCATAACTTCCACCAAGTGCAGTTTTTATTATAGTTAAACAAAGGCAGATAGTAAACTGCCAGAAAGAATTTAACTCCAATACCTAGGATTTTGCATATAAATATGGATAAAAGACTGATAGTGAAAATGAACTAATTTTGAGTGTCTAAGTTATGACAGGGTTGTTATATCCATTATCTCATCAACTCTTCAAAACTACCTTAGAACATTTGGTAGAATTTGTTAACTCCATTTTACACAGAAAAGAAAACTGAGATACAAAGACTGCAGAAGTTTTGCCAAATCACCCAAAAAGTGAGTGGTAGATGTGTAGATGATCCCCTTGTGTATCTGTCCCAAAATCCATGCCATTTCCATGGCACCGGGGTCTTCTCATAGAATTAATTGCTAAGATTGATTTATTAGTGCCAACTATTCCTAAAACTGGAAATATCACAGGTAAAAGTCCCACAATGTGAATAATTGCTTATATCAGCTGTGATAACAGGTTCAAGATTTACTCACTCAATTTAGGAGAGGATGGTTTCAAAATTTTACCATTTAGTGAAATTATTTAATCATGTAAGCAGCCCTTCCAGACATTTCTCTGACTACAAAAATTAGATGTTCCTGAAATCCTTGTTACTCTAGAAATGTTAATTCACTATAGTGTTGAACAGGTGACAGGAAAATGCCTAGATGAATAATAAGTATTTGGAAGTATTTGGGAGAGGTAAGTAATCAGTGTTAATTTGATGTTAAATTTCATGTAATATGGGTTGAATAGATGGAAACTAATGAGGCAGAGGAAGAAATGAGTCAAATAAATAGCAGCTTCAAGATCTAAGTTGGCCAGAGTTCAGGAAGACAGGTATTTATTTAACATTCAAATTAGATACTTAGCCAAGAAGCCAGAAGTCACTTGCATCTCATTATTAGATGGGATTTACATTACTCTTTTTCCTCACCAGAGGTAACCACCAGATATGCGTGGACTGCACACAAACTGAAAACCATATGGTGAAACAGATAAAGAAATTCATGGAACATTTGTTTATTTCATTTATACAAACCAAGGGAAAAACAGAAGGAAATTTAAGTAGTTCAAAATATGATATAAATAACTTTAAACTATGGTATCGGTATGATGGGTTGGGTGATGGTCCCCTAATATGTCCACATTACAATCTCCAGAATCTATGAATGTTAGCTTACACAGCAAAGGACCTGTGAATGTGACTAAGTTAAGGATCTTGAGATGGGGAGATTTTCCTGGATAATTAACCTGAATAATTCCAGAATTATCTGGAGAATATCCTGGGTAATTACCCTGGAGATTGGCGCTAAATATGATCACAAGGGTCCTTATAAGAAGGCTAAAAGAAGGAGGGCAAAGGAAGAAGCAGAAAATGTGAGAAGAGAAGCAAGAAGTTGGAATGATGTGGGGAGGGGGACATGAGCCAAGGAATGGAGGCATCCTTCAGAAGCTTTAAAAGGCAAGAAAATGGACTCTTTCCTCCAGATGAAACCGGCCCTGCAAACATCTTGATTTTCACCCAGTGAAACTGATTTCAGACTTCTGGCCTCCATAACTGTAAGTGAATAAATCTGTGTTGTTTTAAGTCACCAAATTTGTTACAGAAGCAATAGGAAACTAATGCTCATGTAATATTAGATTCAGATATAAGAATGAAAACCTGTTATTCTCGGATGGAATATGGAATTAAGTGATGCAAAAAAAGTAAGAGAGGCAATTTTATACTATGGGTTTGCCTAAAACAACTTGAGAGTCTTGTCAGGTGAATAGGATTTTCTGGGACAGAAGCAGCATTCCACCAGAGCATTCCATTGCTCTGTGGTGTGATGGTGAGGAAGCAGAGGAGAAAGAGCAGAGGAAGCAGAAGTAGGATGAAAGAACTTGATATAAAAAAGTAAGGTGGAAGGCACTAGATACCACTCTAATTCTTGAAAAATATTAGGTTCATGATAGGAAGAGTTACTCCATCCTTCTGAGAATGGGTAAAGAACTGTAGTGAAAGTAAACAGAGAGTGTTTCATGGAAGGAAACAACATTTAGGCTCCAAGGGGAACTTGAGTCATGGCAGTGCCTTCCTCCTGGAAAATAATTCATTCAAATTTGCTTATTCTAGTAAACAAATCATTTTCCACTGAATACCGCTCCTCATTTATAGTGAATTCAGCTTGTTCCATGATGTCTATACCAGCACCTATCTTCCCTAAAGCCAATTTTCATCCAAACTTTCACCTTAATTCATCAACTGTTGCACATATATAGTTTTCTAACCTAACAGTAGCCCAGTGGGGCTTCATCAAAGGTTTAGAATCACAGTCCATTGGGCTCCCATGTCAGGGAACCTCAGAAAGATTTCTTCTCTACCCTCTGGCCATTTACCCACACATGCGCATTGGGCCTTGGGTCCCCAGCCAGGGTTGGGCCAAAGACCCTTGCCCCTTTCTCAATGCTCTTCCTGATTAATTAGCTCCTGGTGATTTGAGGTCAGGTTTCTCATTTCCATTTTTGCCTTTAGACTTTTTGAATTCCTCCAAGCTGGGTTAAATAGAGTGGGTTTATTTAGGCCCTTAAATGTTGTAGGTCTCCTATCAGTCCATCTCATCTCTGGTAGGGCTGCATCTTGACCCCATCCCTGTCTGCTTTTTCAATCCATTTCTTTGTCTGTGTGTGTGTGGAAGACTAGCCCGGAGCTAACATCTGTTGCCAATCCTCCTCTTTTTGCTGAGGAAGACTGCCCCTGGGCTAACATCCGTGCCCATCTTCCTCTACTTTATATGGAACGCCACCACAGCATGGCTGACAAGCAGTGTGTTGGTGGGCGGCCGGGATGCGAACCACCCATAAGAAGAAGCTGAGACAACAAATCTGATATGGTCATTTGGACTGTTGCTTGTTTTAACAGCATAAGTTTACATGGAGTGCCCACTTAATCCCA
Organism: Tapirus indicus; assembly: GCA_031878705.1. NCBI lineage: Eukaryota > Metazoa > Chordata > Mammalia > Perissodactyla > Tapiridae > Tapirus > Tapirus indicus. Next base: position 9,340,915 of record CM062918.1, read on the forward strand.
GCGTTTACCATGACCTGCATGAACATCTCGATCATCATAAAGCCAGTCAAGCACGGCTTGGATTGCAGCATTTCAGCCACTTCATCTGGAGAGTTCCACTTTGCATTTAAAGGAGAGGAAGGACAATTCTTCTTCTCAGGGAAAAAGAACTTTCCAGAAGCTGTTATCTAGTCCCCTAAACTAGCTGTCCTCTCCGGAACAACCTGCTGCATTTGGATCACGCGCAGACATCTTATTGAACCTGACTGTTCACTCGTAAGCTCTGGGGACTGTGTCACCAAGACATCACTCTCCATTTTGCAGCATTCAAAGCCAAGGAATTTGCTCCTCTTCTAACAAGATGTCCAGGAGGTTTTTGACTTTTAATCTTATTTGTTATTATTAATAGTAGTATTTTATCAATGAAGATTTTCCTCTTCATTTTCAAAGCCTAGAACTTTTTCAAAGTTTATCAGTTTTAATAATTACTTTCTCTTCAATCTTTTATGCCTGGCAACACCTGATCTGGACTGGACTGTTTTGAGTGATTTTTTTCACACACTAGGTGATAACAAGTGGATAAGAAACCATGATTTTTGCTATTGTTTACAGGACTAGTAGATTCAAAGAAAGAAGTTAACATGTTTTTTTAAAAAAAAGTGGATAGGTTTTTTTTGGCCTAAATTGTATTCTAGAAAAAAATACAAAATGATTTCTGGTTTTATACAGTAAATCAAACTGACTATTCAGATTCTAATGGTGGTAAAATTCTATGTAAAACCAATTATGTGACTACTTAAGTGATGGCTATCCTTCCTATTTATACTATCAATACCAAAAACAACAACAAAAATACTAGGATTTGAAAACAGCCTTGGGTTAAGAAAATATATGAACTATATATTTCTCTTTTAGACTAAAAAATGCTGCATCTACATATTCATATAAAAGCATATCAAACTCTTTAGGATGGGAACTAGTTTTGGTTTCTAATCCAAGTTTTTAGAGATTTGTTGTAAACTATTAATTTAAGAACAAAAGCGTCATACAAATTCTTGAATTTGTCAGTTATTTGGGGGCATGTTTTGAAATGTATTATGTAAATTAAGCATAGACAAAGTTTTTGTGTGTGTGTGAGGAAGACCAGCCCTGAGCTAACATCCGTTACTAATCTTCCTCTTTTTGCTGAGGAAGACTGGCCCTGGGCTAACATCCGTGCGCATCCTCCTCTACTTTATATGGAAGACAAAGTTTTTATAGGGATAAAATACTAAATTCTGATTCATGATGGTAATTTCAACATATTTTGAAGCTATACACAGTTTTTGTAGTAGACAATAACGCAAAATGAAATTTCCTTGAAAATACTGCTGGAAAAGTATTATGACACATAGGTTACACTGGAGGGAAGTGAAAAAGCATCTGTACAAATGTGATACTTTAAACAATATTTTCCCTTCATGAACCTCCATCTTTATCAAAGGGGCTTCTGTGGCCATAAGGAGTTAAATTATTGGCAGCATGAATCAGGAAGAGCACAGATAGGGGAACAAAGGACATATCAATTTTAAAGCACTTCCATTCCACAGCCTCACCCGGACAGCCGAATAATCGTACATGTCCCAGGGAATTAATAGACTAGGAGACAGACTCAAAATTTCTTCTTGTATCATGTTTGCAATATTTTATGAGGTCAAAGTGTTTCTTCAGACTCCTTGGTTATAACAGGAATGTTTATTCTATGCATTTTGCTCTACGTACTCAACAAGACTATTAAGCAATTGTGTATACATAACTTTAAGGAGATGAATGTACTTTTGCCACTCTAGATCTGAATGTGTGTTGAATGACAAATTTTAATCTCATTAAAACTATGAGTGATGAGGTTAAAATATAATGTCCATAGCCATTTACTATTAAAAACTCGATTTATAGCCTAGGGCACTTGCACTTATCTCTATTGCCATCCTCCTTATTTTACTTCTTTGTCACCCCCATGAGGTTATGAATTAACCTTGTTACTAGAGTGTCATAACGCTTGACATGGTCAGCATTGTGTACATATATATATGTACATTTGTGTGTAATGTATAATGACATAATACATTAACTATAGTATATAATAAACATAGTTATATAAATATTTAATATGTATCATTAAGTTATAAGTATATAATATTATACATAATAATTATTGAATGTCTGAGAATAAGTGGTAATTATGACACTTCGATGTTTTTTATTTCAAAGTTAATATTTGACAGTAAAGTGGCTCAAGACACAGCAATCCTTTTTAGGACAACGTCATATCATTTCGGAAGAACTGATTATTCTGATTTAGATGACAATAAAATAGTAGCTGCTATGAATCCTTTCTTTGCCCATAACATTGGGCTATTATACAAATCATTGCCACTGCTCAAATACAGCATTTAAGTTATTCCTTTATAATTTTTGCGGAAATATTCACACATGCTTTCCCAAAATACATGTCTATTTTAGATATTGCCTTATGACTTATGGCAACATTTTAATTTTGGTATACAGTATATTTAATTTAGTCAGTGTTCTAAACATTACTAGTTTTCCACGTTGTATAAAATATAGTGCCACTCACCTATTTTCTTACACTGAATCAGTAATTTATTTAGGCAGCAAGTCTCTTGACACCACAAGATTTGTGAATATAATAGAGCTATAAGAATCAGAAAAGCGAAATTATAGACTGAAACTTTGAGCAAAACATCACCAGGTAGTCTACAATAACACTATCTATTTTTTAAAGCACATTTATGGATGTTGAGTATCGCTTTGTAAATTAGATAGGAAAATAAATATAAACTTATTCTATAGTTTTGGTACTTTCATAAAAGGAAAGTAGGAAACAAAAAGACTGAGAAATATATCCAGGATCCTATGGCTCGTTAAAGACAGGGACACAACTAAAAGCCGTCTTTCTCCAAGGGAACTCACCACACTTTCCGCTGTGCCATGGAAACTCACTATCACCCCCATCCACACTCAAACATCTAGTCCAGATGAAGGTATTTTTCAATTCAAAATAATATGTGCACATGGGGGTAAACATTCCGCATCATGGAAGGTTATAAAATGAAAACTAGTAGCCTCCTAATCTACTTCCATTTTAGCCCAAGTCTTTGGCAGTAATAACTTTTGAATGTTTGTTTTATTCATTTTTAGGGGGTGATATAGTATTCTTAAATCTCTAATTCCCTATTCTTTAACTCACATTGCTCTATTGCCTTAGTTTCTCTTCTCTGAATTTTCTTAGCTTAAACTTTTTTTTTTTTCAGTTACTTTGGTAACTTTACAAAGTATAAAAATACACAATATCTATTAATCCATTTAGTAGAGCTTAAACTCCTTAAAATGCGAGAGGAGGAAATTATTGCTCTTTCACATCATTTTTTCCACCACATCCACATAAAGTTATATTAGACACATCATTAATTTTATATTGCTAAAATTTATAACTATAAACTTTCTGTTCTATAAGTTTTGAAAATTGAAAAGAAATAGGCACGATTTACCTTTCATATTTCAAGATATAAATGTAATCCTTGTTCATAAAACCATAAAACTCTAAAGAGGTTGTTCTAAGCATCAGCATCAAATTTTAAAAACAAGTTTATTATATGTTTTTTTATTTTCTCTGGAATTCCTATTTGAAATACTTTCTGTTATTGTTGCTTTGTTTTTGTTGTTAAAAAAAGGACATATGGCATCATTATAACACTAATGTCATCTAATGTTCTAATCGTAATATGTATTGAATTTATACAACTAGCTATCTCTATTCCTTTGGATTATTGTGGCAGGCAGAATTCCAAGATACTGTCAAGATTTCTTCCCCCTGTTGTACATTATGGATCATACCCTTTCCTTAAGGAAAAGTGAGTGGAACTTTTCAATGTGATGGGATATCACTTTTATGATTTTATAGATGGAAGAAGAGAATTTGAAAATATAATTCAGGTTCTTTATCAACTGACATTGAGTTAATCAAAGGGAAGAGTATCCTGGGCCCTTAAAGATTTGAGTCAAGAGATTATTTTCCTGGCCTTAAAAGAACACAATGCCATTTTCAAAAGGGATTAAAGTACGCCCAAGTGACTACTTGATTAAATATAAGGCAAGAAAAAAAGGCTAGGGGTCATTTATAGACGTGTGTCTGCGAAAAATAAAGAAAACCAAATCTAGAAAAAACTAATTTTGAATCAAAAGTTAGTGCAGAAGTAGTAATAGGCAATAGCAACTAATCAGGATAAATTTTATTTAGCCTAACAACCCATTGTAGTTTGTGTTCTTTATGGAGGGAAATACAAAAGCATTTTACATGGTGGTACAATTTGATCCATTAATTGCATGTTCAGAGAGTTAACTTATGAAAATTGCAGGGACATCAGATTTCATATGCATACATATGTGTGAATATGTGCATATGCATATACATGCCACTGTTATTTATTATATTAATTATAGAGAAAGTTGAAAACAAACTAAATATCCAGTAATTATTTATTATGCAAATCATGCTGTAAGATTCTTAGAATTTCTTTTCTCATGTATTAAATTGTTCATATCATGAATATCTTCGTTTTTAAAACTGTAATACCTACATAGTATTTTATATTGATAACATAAGATAATTTTTTTTACTATTATTCTAATTTTATTTCTAAAATCTTATAAATGGCTCTCTACAGATGTGCAGATAAAAATGTCCAGGCTGTATGGTAATTTATTTGAGATTATACAGACATATTCACTATATTATCTAGAGATTATCAATAGATGTTGAAAGAGTAGAAGGTTCTAATTCTCTTCTTTATATCCCTATAGAAAATGCATTTGGGGGCTACTGACAACCAAAGTTCACTCCAAAACATTGATAAAAGGAGTAAATTTCCATTCATTCTCACCATATTAGAGAAAACGAAGTATGACAGGAAGGAAAGTGTGTATCAAAAGCAAAATGAAGTTTAGCATCTTCTTTTACACAAAATAAATTGAATGAATGAAGATCCTATGCTTCACATATACAATAAAGGGTTCACTAGTTCACTTCTGTGATAATGACAGTAGGTAAACTACTGAGGTGTGAATGGAATTTTATCACATAGCATTTCTGTAGGTTATTCATATATATGTTTAAAAGGAAAAAAACTAACATTGTAGCCAAATAGGGGACAAAATAGTATTTTGTTGTTATTGTTGTCCTTTCTATTGAATCTGGAGAGTGAATAAAGATGGTACTTAATATAAAACAAGTTATAAACACGCCCAATTTCTATTTTAAAATACAAAATTATATTGCCTAAAGTAACAAATCAATTAAGGTAATCAATTCCCCTCTCTTTTGACTATAAATCATCTGTACTTAGGTGTTTTTCTTTAAGAAATCAAAATTTTTTTTTCCAGTTTGAAAATAAGATGATTATTTAAGACATAATATAATAGGAAAAAATAACTTGCTTTTTTCAAAGTCTTCTGGAAGTAATTCCATCCCTGAAAGTTCTTATTTAAATCACATATAAAGTTGGGCAGTAACAAATAGTTCTATTATTCCATTTACCACATGTGCATTAATGAGGTTGAGGGGCTGAGAGATTGAATGAGTTCTTCACCCAAACAAAAGAATCGGAAAAGTAGTTTTCTTCTGCTTCACAAAACGTCATTTGGGAAGAATTAAAAGCCATTTTACGTAGAGTTTCTTGAATAATTTTTAATAGGTTGATGAAAAAGTGTACATTAGCAAATTCTGTATTGACTCTGGAATAAATGAATTTTATTACATCAGAAGACAATCTGGACGGTTCAGATAATGTCAAATAATTCAAGTCAAGAAGTGTTCAAGTCAGTGATGCCTTCTTAGTTCAGAATTTGACGTTTTTCAGATTTATATGTAAATTTATTACCAGCATGGTTTCTTTAATTTCTCTCAAAGAAGCTTTCTCCACAGAGGTTTTTATAGTATTTAATAAAATATACATATATAATGCTAGGTGAAAGGCAGCATAATCCTTTGAATGTATACTATATAGGCTATTAAAATACTGAAGAAAAATGTTTTTAAATGAGGTACCTTCAGTCAACTTGGTAGCATATTTCATGTTCTATTTCTTCACTCTTATAGTCTTCTGAGTAAGGAAACAACTCTCTCTATTTTTGTCACATTTCCTTGATTCTCGAACAAACAGCAGTCCCCATAAACCCATAAACGTGTCTTTTTCTTTTAACAGAAAAGACAAGAATTGTTACAATATAGTTACAAGAACTGAAATAGGTCAGAGTGCTCTGAGGTCTTCTGGAATTGGGAAGCTTTTATTTATTCTTTAGTGAAGAATTTAAATATTTATTTGTGGATACAAATTCTCTTGATATACGCTTCAATTTTTCACTTCAGAAACACTGGGCTTGTGCAAGTCCTAATTTTCATTCCAGCAACTTATTTAGCATCAAATAAAAAGATGCTGTTACAAAACACTCTAGTCAGCCATTCCTAAGTGCATAACTAAGTTTATGCACTATGGTGCTGTTTTCCCTGAAATGTCCATTTCTTATACTTGCAGTCTTATGTGTGTGTTTTATTTCTGCTCTACCTAGAGATACTAACTTCTGTTATTCGTATTACTCCGTATTTCACAAATTGGAGGCATCTCAGTGATTTCTGAGAACCCATACACCCTAGACAAAAGTTGTCATGTTTGACATTTCTGCTGACTTGGTCTGCCTGTCATTTAACATTTATAATGCTGAGATAGCTTCATATTTACATGCAGGATTGTGATATAAGTGTCAGTCAAGTTAGCACCTATTGGAAATTCTTAATTTTTTTTTTCCAAAGAAGAGATGTTCTTAAATGCAACTGTCGATATGTAGTGAATTAAAAATGTTCCTGTGCCAAATTTGATCAAGTTTGATGATATCTAAGTGAACCAAATTATAAAACCCTGAATAAGTACTCGGTAACTTAGAGAAAAGTTTGGATAAGTTAACTGGCCGATAGTCACATTCTTCTCACTTGTGATTGTGTCCATGGTTATATTTACAGAGAGAAATCACAGATATGTGTGCATAGGTATATGTGTATGGGTGTGTGTGTGAACACCACATCCATGTTCATATTTAATAAAATATTATGTTTTACTCTTGTTTAATGGTAAAAGAACTGAACAGAAGGGATTGCTGAAACCAATGACTATTTCTTCCCTACTAGTGATGTTGGTTTCTTAAATCCTTCTCTAAGGCAAAGAGAAAAAATTGGAATATGGTTAGGATTTTGAAGTCATGTTGTTTTTCCGTTATTTTAAACTGTATTTTTATTTAAACCATAGAGATTAATGTTCCATCATGAAAGAAGCTGAGATAACCCCTCTTTAACTTTCCAGATTCTTTCCCATTTTATCCCCTAATTTTGTATCTCGTATTATTTATATGTTCTCATAGTTTATATAATTATATACATTCCATTTTTGGATATATTCAGTGAATTAAAAATTCAAAGTGGTCATCAAACCTCCTTCTACCCCATTCAAAAGGAATTTCTCTGCTTTTTCCAGTCCAAGACAGTGACAGGATGTAGTGGGAAATTTGCATAGTCTCACAGTAGCAGTTGAATTGGTCTTTTTTTCTGTCTGTCCTACAGAACCTCACTGACATCTCTGGCTGCCCCTGGTTCAAGGGCCCCTGCTGTGAACCCTTATAATGAACCCTCCTTGTCCTGCTCTCAGATGGATTGTTCTCCCCTCTTTCTCACAGGATTCTGCATCTGATTACTCAGTTATATTCTCTGCAAATTACCAGATGATTTGTTTCTTCATGGTTGCATTCTAGACCAACTAGACACCTACAGGAAATAAAGAAATTAACAATAATGGCATCAAAATTCATCATTATGTGCTTTGTGGACCCTGATTCAACCTCAGTTATTTCATGCTTGGAACTGACAAAAACTTACATAGTTTTTTTCACCATAAGTTTATTTAATTTTAAATATACAGCAGGCACTAGGGAAGTAGAGGATTAGAAAAAGTTGTGTGATTCTATCTGATAAATTAAAAAATAGACAAATATAACTACAAACAAAAACGCATGCTTTCATATAGGTTCACATATGTTTGCATGAGCAAAGAGGAGGTTGTCTAAGGACACACTCTCATGGAACAAGGGGATACCTTCCCTTCATCCTCCCCCAAGCCGAGGGTCCGTAAAACTGCTGGAGCCTTTTGTTCATGGCTCCCTCGACAGTGAGATGACCACCCCTATATCTGTGCTGATCCACCTGACCCTCCTCCTAGGAGCCATTACATGTGGGAGGATAGAACAGGAGGAGTGGGAGGTTTCTTGAATTTTAGACTCTTGCTTATACCATCTCGGTGATTAAAGACTTAACTCTTTCATTTTTGGTTTGTTGCTTTAATCGGCTACTCCGACACCTGGCAGCTCAGCTCTCTCTCCAAGCTCTCTGAGCTCCTAACAGAAGGAACTCTAGGATTCTTTTCTTTTACTCACAAGGCATGCATTTGAAATCATACAAAGTCAGGGCCAGTGAAGAGAGGAATTAAAGAAAAGTGGCTAAATCAGTATGGCTGTTGTGGATATAATCTAACATTAGTTCATTCTGGGAATAGCAGAAATACAAAAGCTATTTTTTTTTCATTTCCTCTGCTAGAGTCCCAAGAACAATTCTTTGCAACACACGCATGTGCATACACACATGTGCCCACAAACACACTCCCGTGAGCCTCTTGGCTCAAGCCCTTTTGATTATTATTGAACTCTGACTCCATTCCACAGATCCATCTGGCCCATTGGAAAATGCATCGTATCTCACCATTGCAATACCTTCTAGACTACTTCCTTTCACTACATATCGTTCCAGTCTGCCTCTTACCTTGAGGATACTTGTTTATTTATATCACTAGGGACTTAGGTTCACTCCCTGTGTTATCATCCTTCCCAAGTTCCAGTGACCACACATTAGGATTTCTGAATAAAAATCTTGAATTCCTTTCATGTAATTTGAAGGATAAGAGAGGAAAAGCATAACATCCATAGCCAGTGCTATACAAAGTATTTTCCGTTACTAAGTCTCTAATCAATTCTTTAGCTTCCCTTTATATTTCCTTGAGGTTTACAGTGGGCTACGAATCATCGGACTGTTTTGAGTGGATTTCTTGTCTAGTTTTACATAAATCCTCTAGCAGCTCAGATTCTCCCCGCTGTTTTTTGAGTTTTGATGCCTCAGCAGAAACAGAAAACAGGAAATATCTAAATTTTATATTGAACATATCATAACTTGATACTTAAAAAACTGTGATATCAGACATTATAGTCCTCATTATACATCCCCATCAGTTTAGGGACATAAGGTCTATATGAGCTGAAGAGTGATTTTATTCTCCTTCAAAGTAAGAGGAAAATGAATTTTAAAAACCTTAAAATTCTACCATTGTGATGATTGAACTCATGAAAAAATTATTGTGCCATGATTTACCGAAGATCTTAGAAATACATTAAATAATTCAAGACCATTTCAAAAGCGAACAGAGAACTCACTCTAAAAGATCTATTTCCCAGGCTTATACTAGGATGAATATTTTATATCTATTTAAGAATGCATTTTTAAAGGAAATATCAAAGTTTTTTCTCCAGACAGTTAAAAATTATTTTTCAAATTAAACAAGAAAAACTTATAAAAATGACTTGTTTTTATAGATCTGCTCATGTGTTTATCAAATGCCTGATCTTGTTATAATCCTCATAATTCTATAAGCAGAACAGTAACCTGATCTGTACCTTAAATTTCTGGTATTGATAGTGGCACTGTTCTTTACAAATTGGCTTAAATTAACTATTATTTTAAATTATTTCAACTTATCTACATATATATTGTTTATATGCAACTATATTCTGAAGAATATAAAAACAATATGTGTGCACATGCACACACATACATAGACACAATATTTCTGGTATTATCTTTACATCATTCAACTTATAGTAAAACGTACAAATCATTAGGCATTGGAATCAGAGGTGCAAGAATGTGATATCCTTTAACAACTTCTGAAAGTAAGTATAACAAAATTGTTTGAGACTAAGTGACATTATTAATATCAAAATGAACATTATAACTAAAAATAGCAAAGCAGAAGGTGAAAGCAAACAAATATCTATAAGAAAATTACTTAGCATAATCAATAAGGTTTATATCACATTTTTTATTTCCTTTGACAAAAAAGAATTGATCAAGTTAAGTGATGGACATGACTTTTATCCAGCGTTTCAGTCTTAAAGAAGACCCTTAGGTGACATAATAATTTACTGATAGTTTATTGCATTGGTTAAGGATGTTGGCTCTGAAAAGAATATATAGAAAGTGGCATAAGAGGCTCTGAAAATGATTAAATGTGTCACATTGGGTAATCTTTCTTTTCTTTAAGGCTTAGAACCCTCATATTTAAATGGGAATGATAATAGAACATACGTTATATATGTAGATATATGTATGTATATAGATATATATATATGTATGCATGAAGACGTATATATATTTACACACATACATACATATCTTTGTCTTATTTTACCTTCCTCATGAAGCTAAGACCTGCCTTAAATGTCTGTGCTCTTTAGTACAGCTTAGCTGTCATGAATTATTGGCAAACTTAGTAAATATATGATTTGATCCAATAAATATTTATCCATCTTCTATAAAATTAAAAGGCATTGGATCTAAATTTTACTACCTTGGAATTAGGATTTCAAGGTCTGAAGCTAACACTCTAAGGACCCGTGTTTTATATCTGCTCTCTCCAAAAAGTGGTACTGGCCACAGATGACTATTGCATACTTGAAAGACGGCCAGTTCAAATTGAGATGTATTCTAATTGCAAAATATACACCAGATTCTGAAGACTTACTATGGAAAAAACTCACTAATAATTTTATTTTGATCAAATGTGTAAAAGAAAATATTTTGGATATAGTTGGTTAAATAAAATATACTATTAAACTAATTTCACTTCCTTTTTACATTTTTATAACTGTGGCTACTATAAAACTTAAAATTACAAATCTAGCTTGCTTTATATTTCTATTGGACAGTGCTTTTATATATGCTATAGTAATTTATGACTGGTTTCCCTGCTTGTTTTCCTCAATTCAACACTATTTTGAAATATATTTTACATAGTTGCCAAATTTTATCAACTAATAAGCAATGCATTTGGAAAAATTGAGTGATGTTTTGAAGCTAATTTGTAGTGTTCAGTTATTAATTTTCAATTTTATGTAAATGTTAATTAGAGTGTCAGTTTTTATTGTAATAATTGATGATATGAAGAGTTAGTTAAATTATGTTCTCATGAGTATTGTATCACAATTTTTATTATGGTTTTACTTAAGTTGACACATGTTATGGCAAATCATAAAATATAACTTATAACTCATATTCAAGTCACGTTTCCAAGGCAGCTATAAAACTTTGATTTTAAGCAAAGTTTGAAATAGATGTCCATTACTTCCACAATAACTTCCTGGATTAGATCTGAGTATTGGCTTATCAACATTCAATTCTAGCTTTGTAATGAAAGACAATAATCATAAATAGAAAATAAATAGAGTTGCAAAGTAAAAAGCTTAAAAACTTGGAATTCAACAACCTTGAAGATAAATGCAATAATTGCTTTAAGTCATAAATTCACAAATATTAATAAATTAAAAATTATTTTTAAAATAATGTGCCACATACCAAGTAAAACGCAGGTATCTGTCATTTGATTTTTTTATTTTGTAGTTATTATGACCACTAAATCTTCATTTACTAAAAATTTTGAGCCCACCAGGAATATATTTTTATTCCTTGCATGTAATCATGTGATAGTGTAAATGCAAAGCCGTTGAAAAAGAAAATAAAATTTAAATTAAAAATATGTTACTTGTGTATAAAAATGTAAATCATCATAGGTTTTTTTTATGACTCTTGCCAAATATCAAAAGTATATTTGAAATTGTAGCATCTGAGTGAAGTAACTCTTTTAAGATAGGCCAGATATTAAAAAGGCAGCTCTGATAATTCCAGAAACCTGTGAAAATTCAACTAAAGGTCATTAGTAGTGTTATTTATTTTATAAATGGTCAGAAACATCTGCAAGATTTTTTTCCACTAGGAAAGATTCCTTAGTCATTATTTGAGGTAGGGGACTATGTTCAACAAAAATGCACCATCCACATCAGTACTTCCTCCGTGTTACAAGCAACCTTGAGAAATGATTGTGTAAAGTGAATATCAGAAATTCCAAAAATACAGTACAAATTGATTTTAAGGTTAGTAGTTGTGATACTACCTCCTGCCAAATGAGCATTTTTAAAGGTTGAATCAGGTTGTCCACTGTTGTATGCCAAATAAAATGTTTAATTATCTCTAAGTAAAATACATGTTTTCTCAATAGCCTCTTGTTACTCAGTCATCCTTCCAACCCAGCAGACCCTCACACTACACAAGTGTTCCAGAGAACAGAAAAAAAAAGGAAGTTACATTATTTTACAAGGCTGCTTCAACCCTAATACTAAAATCAGACACAAGCAGACAAGAAAGATAATCATGATGTATTCTCTCTTGTGAGCTTAGTATCTATGGTACAAAAATCCTTATTAAAAATTCATGAATAGAGGCTGGCCCTGTGGCATAGTGGTTAAGTTCAACATGCTTCACATTGGTGGCCCAGGTTTTCAGGTTCAGGTCCTGGGTGCCAACCTACACCACTCGTCAGCCATGCTGTGGTGGTGACCCACATGCAAAATAGAGGAAGATGGGCACAGATGTTAGCTCAGGGTTAATGTTTCTCAAGCAAAAAAAAGAGGAAGATTGGGGCCGCCCGGTGGCGCAGCGGTTTAGTCCGCACTTGGCAGCCCAGGGTTCGCGAGTTCGGATCCCGGGCGCCCGCCGACGCACTGCCTGTCAGCCATGCCGTGGCGGCGTCCCATATAAAGTGGAGGAAGATGGGCACGATGTTAGCCCAGGGCCGGTCTTCCTCAGCAAAAAGGGGAGGATTGGCAACGGATGTTAGCTCAGGGCTGGTCTTCCCCACAAAAAAATAAATAAATAAATAAATAAAATAAATAATTTAAAAAAAAAAAAGAGGAAGATTGGCAACAGATGGTAGCTCAGGGCGTCTTCCTTACCAAAAAAAAAAAAAAAAAAAAAATTCATACATAGAACTAAATAGCAAAGAGAACGAACGGATACACTAACACCATGAACAGCAACACAGATTAATCTCAGAAATATAATATTTAGGAAAAAAGACAGGCACAATAGAGTGGTGCTGTGTGATTCCGTTCATTTGAGCTCAACAACCTGCCAAACTATTTCATGGTGTAGGACGTCAGGACAATGATAACTCGGTGTGGTAGTGATTGCTCCAGGGCACCTGTACCATTCATTTTTTGTCTAATGCTGGTTGCATGGGTGTGTACATTTAAGGCTGAATATGAGCTTTTCCAGTTAAACTAGGGGTTGAATGGGCATTGCTGGACGGCAAAACATCCTATTTAAAAGACTAGAGGCATAGAATCTCATAATATGTTAACATAATTGGAGGAGTTCAGAATATCTGCAATATCAAGTACAAATGATGGCAAAACATCAAGGAGTGGTGGGGAAACTAGTCGTTTAAACTAGGAAAAGAGCAATTCTCTTATATTCACACGGCACACTCCCTCAGTTCATTCAGGTCTCAGCTCAAATGTCTCCTCACCCCAGAGACCTTTCACCATTATCTTAGTTTACAAAAAAGATTATTCCTTAGATATATAATCTGCTTTAGTTTTTCCTCATAACATCTATCACCATGGTAAATTATACTATACATTTATTTTTCATTTGACTACTGTCTCTCTCCCACACGAGAATGTAAGCCTAATGATGGCAGGGAGTCTGTCCTTTTTGTTCATTCTATATCCTCAGGACCTAGGACAGTACCTCGACCAGTATGGTGCTCAATAAATACTCGTTGAATGAATGAACAAGTGAATGACACTAAAGTGCTAAATAGAGCCACCTTAATAAAGAGGTTCATGGGTCTACAGGAAAGATGAAATTTATTCTTCAGGTAGATGGATTCTGAGGATTCTAGAGTCTATTCCAAATTTTCTACCTCAACAACCTCCAAAGATAACATGTGAAGACACAATGTTCAGCCCTTACTTTACTGGGTTCTTCACGGATTCGGGTCATGCAGACCTCTCTGACAACCTAATGGCATACGTTAGGCTTAGGATAGGATAGCATAGGGTGCTCACTCCTTTGTGTTAGAAGGTATGGAACAAGTAGACCCAACTTTTTGAAGTAATTTATAAATAAAATTTTCATTTAAATATGTATTTTAAAATATTTGCAATAACTTCCATTCGTCATTCCAAGGGAAATGACTGGTGTTTATTTAAATAACAGGAGTCTGCATCATATATCATTTTTATATATAGCTATGTTTGCATGCTCTATGGCTTTTCTCAATCAAGAACAGCAATAGTTTAAAATTTTAACAATTTTGTGAGTAGCGATTTTTTGCTAAAGACTCAAGGATACAATGGAATTGCCACTCATGAGGAATATACATAAAATTAGGAAAAAATAGTTGTTTACACATATCTGAAATGCAAGGCTGATTTATTTAAGTATGATCAATATGAGTTTGGAGAAAAAAGAAATCATATTCAGCTGAAGCAATAAAATAACTTTCATGGAGAAGAGGAAGATGAGCTAGTCCTGAAGAATAACAAGATTTTGACAGAAAAAAAAAATTGAATGAAATGAAGTAGAATTTCATTTGATGATCAGCAAGTCATTCAATCTGAAATAATTTTCTTGTTAAGTAAAAGCAGAAGCTACCCAAGATAGTGAGGCAGGTTCCACATAATGATGGTGAAGTTTTAGGTTTATTCTATTAGCATGAAAAGAGCCATACATTTTCCAGATTAATTTCATAAAATTATGAATTTTTGAAGGCAGAGACTTAGTGTAGAGAGACAATTTAGAACATCCTTAGCTATAATATATCACAATTAGAGAAAGAATACTAAGGCAATAAGGTCTCATTCTTTCCTTGACTTTCTTGACCTTTTTAAGATTACAGGCTATTTATTTTGTAGAATGCTAATCAATTTAAATGTGTTTGATGCTTTCTCCTGATTTGATTCAGGGTGTGTATACTTGGCAGGAATTTCACAGCAGTTAGGCTGTGTTCTCATTGCATCCTAACAGATGGTGAACAGTTTCAATTTGTCCCAGTTCTGATGAAGTTCACTTTGATTACTTCATTAAGGTGGAGCCTGACATGCTTTTCCATTATAAAGTAACTCTTATTTCCCTTTTGTAATTAATTATTTTGTGGGGTGACACCCTGCAATTATATAATATTGTGTTCCTAATCACACTTAAATTTATTCATTATTTATATCAGAATAGATTTATATTTTTATATTTTATTTGATGAATTATAATTTGTTAAAATGACTAATTTTTAGCTTAAATTGTCCCAGAGTTGACCAATGGTAGCTGGTTTCTGTGTCCTTTTGATACGGTATCATCTTTTGAGCACTTTTTGTTTTTGAACACTTTCTTACTTTCTGGAAGAACGAGATGCTCCAGACTCATCTTGTACTTTCACTGCCCCAGCCCTCAAATCAGACGTGTATTCCAGGTGCCCTGGTTTGTTCAGTGAAAACTGGTATATAGAAGCCACGAGTTACAAGCTAGGTGTGCTGGTGTGCTTATTACTCTTGGGTGTTGCTGCTCCTGGACATCATAGTAGACAGAGCTGGGGAAATTTGTACATCAGTAAATATAAACACACACCCTAGGTCTATATTTACTTCTCTTTCTATCGATTTATTTATCAATCAATATATCTATTGGTTGAAAACCACAAGTTCATACTGATCCCCGACTCTAATCCACACCACAGGGTACATTTTATCCTCCCTGTTTCCTTAATTCTCTGCCCTTGTCTCTGGCAATGAGGCACATTGCTCACTTTAACTTAATATATTTTCTAATTTAACTAACTCTCCATATGGAACTGATGTCTTACCCCCACTCTGGCCCTCATCCCTTGCACAAGTCAGACTCCCACATTTGCCACTGGGTTGCACCACCAGGCAGAAGACCTCTTCTCCCCATCCAGGCTCCCATACTCTGAAACAGGTGAACCATCCTCCCAGAAGTCCTATTGGCCTGGCAATCTCTCTGTGGATCAATACCCCGTGGGGACACCCTCCTCACTCTGCCCTGAACCTTCACTGTTCTTGGATGCCATCTCCACCCATCTCACGATCTAACACCCCACCACTGAGCTTTAAATTTTGTAGAAATGAAAATTTCTATCATACTCCTCAGTTTTCAAGACTCCAAAATGGTACAGCCTGATATAGGAAGACATCTCTTAACCCCTTAGTTATATGCAATACAACTGTTAACAACTCTCCTGTAGTATTTTATCTGCTTTTGTAGTCATCAATATTACTTTCATCACCTTTACTCAACCGCCATCTTCTCTACGGCAGTGAACACGCCATAGATGATGTAGCTAAATTTTTGTGATGCCTAATGCAATGACATAAATAATAGGAGCTCACTTACCAACTCCAATTGAAAACAAGTATATTCCCAAAGAGTTAATTCAACCATTATGTTCTATGCAATGTTTAAAGAGCATCAAAATGAGTGAAATCTGCGCAGAACGTAAAATGAGAGAATTTAAAGAAATCAATGATTCCTTACCATAGAGAAAAATGTAAAAATATTTACATTAGTTCATTGAAAATACATTTCTCTAACAAGGAGAATATAAAACAATATTCCCAAGACAAATATTGTCAGTTAGTTCTAGAAAAGAAATGGAAAACAAGCCAAATGAATGTAAATACAAATTTAATTAAATGCTATGAAAATTTCAAAGAGAAGATGCTTTTATGTTTTCAATAATAAGTTGAAAGTATAATTTTTTTTACTTGGCTGTCTGCATGGAATCTTTGGCAGCAGATTTCAAACGCCATGGTACAACGGAGTTGAGTTTTAACAAATTTTACAGAGCATTTTAATTCAATATTCCTGTATCATCAGTAAAATATTTGAGCTCATTATCCAAATAAAACAGCATGACCTAATTACAATGATTAGCTATACTAGACTGTAGGTGAAAATAGTAATCTTGTTTAACTCATATATATGAAAGTTTAAATAATATTTGAACCAAAAACTTGCATTTTCTCATGGATTTGTATAATAAGTAAACAGGTGTGCATAAGGTGTTTGAGCGAGAATTCCTATTTTAATTTGTGGAAAGAAAAAGGTTTTATAATGTAGAATGAAAACTGCTTATCAACTAGGACCATATTTGCATATTCAGTAGAAATAGGAAAAACAGGAAGTTTTAAATGATTCTATGAAATTCATATGAATGGCTCTTTACACATGGGTTTGAAGCAGACTAATAGGAGTCTTTGTTAGGTGGAATTAGTGCCATGTTTAGTCTAGGGATAAATTTCTTCTCTACCGAGGCAAAATTCTTCGGATTACTTTACCCAATATTCTAGGAATTAGGAGGTTTTTCATTCTAGCGAGTAGAGACGGGGATTATTCCCAACCCTGTGTCTCTCCAGACAGTAAGTTTGGGCAATTTTGTGCTTACAACATTTGTTTCCTGTCTCTCAAGAAACACTGTTCTTTGCTTGATGTTCAATATATTGTTTTATATATTTCATCCAGTTTTGGGTTGTTATGCGGGAAGGAAATTGAGCCCTAGATTAAGGTTGCTCTGGTTTCTTCTAATAAACTGTGAAGGGATCAAATTGTTTCCAAGTTTAAATATATCCCAGAACAAAGCTCAACAATATTGTAGGGATAAAAAGTTATCCATCACCAAATTTCTTCCAGCTATGGTAGAGCAACAGGGCTTTAGAGCTCTCTCGGTGTACACACCTCTCTTCCCTGGTACTCTGTTCTGCAAACTCTACGTTCCTCCAGCTCCCAAGGATTCCAACTCCGTATCCTCCAACTCAAGGATATCAGTGTGCTCTGATGGGGTCCTCCTTCCTTTGCTACAGCCAGGAAATTCTCTCAGGTGGTAACTCACGGCAATATCAGAACTCACTCATTTGTTTCTTTTCTTCATGGATCCCTGGCCTGGGATGCTTGACATCCAATGTCTGAAAATAGTTGTTTCTATACTTTAGGTTTTTAGTTGTTTACTTTGGGAGAGTAAATCAGATTAACATTACTCATCTTGGCCTGAGGCAGAAATTGTCTCCAGAGATTTCTATCATCTTGATTTTATAAAACATCATACCCGCTAAATGAATGATATTATGCTGATTTGACCGGTGAACAGAAAGCAGGAGCACTTCAGACGCCTTAGTGAGACATACATGAAAGAGACGGTGGGAAATAAACCTGAAAAAATTCAAGGGTATTTTTACCTCATTAAAGTTCCTAGGAGTTCTGTGATTTTGAGCACATTGAGATATCCCCACCAAGGTGAAGGACAAGCTGCTGAGCCCCACATCACTTACTCTGATAAAAGAACAACAATAACTTCAGGCCGTTTTGGATTTTGGAGGCCAAATCCGCCATAGCTGTGTGTGGCTGTATCAACCCATCTACAGATGTACTTGTGAGGCTGCCAGTTTCTAGGGGGCCAGTGCAAGAGAAGGCTCGGCGGCAAATCCAGGCTGCAGTGCAAGCTGCTTTAGCACCTGAGCCTTACGGTCTTGTAGAACCAGTGATACCTGAAGTGTCAGTGTGATAGGAAGCCTCTGGAAAGAGCAACAGGAAAATCCTAGAAGTCTGGTATATCTCCCTTCTCCTGCACATATCTATTCTCCTTTTGATAAATAGCCCAGGGTTGTAAAGGACTTAGGTAGAGACTGAATGCCTAACCATAAAACATCAAGTAATCATGAGGCCTAAGTTTCCCATCGTGAACTGGGCATTGTCTGATACAATTCGCTGTAAAGTGGGGCATGTGCTGCAGCAACGTATTATCCAATGAAAATGATGTATAAGAGAACGAACTCATGCAGACTCAAAAGTGAAAGTAAGTTGAATGATCAGGTGGCTCAGACTGTTTTGACATTTACTCCTATGGCTTTGCCTCTTCTTCAGTCCATGCTTACGGTGTCCTGGGAAGTTCCTTATGACCAGACTAGAAGCTGGGAAAAGCATGGTATCTATTCTCCTGTAGAGCCTTCAGGAGGCATGCAGACACCTTTATTTTAGCCTTGTAAGATCCATTTTCAGATTTCTGATCTCTAGATGTAAGTTAATACATTTGTGTTGCTTTAAGCCACTAAGTTTGTAATCTGTTATAGCAGCAATAAAAATCTAATACACTTAGAAAATTTATTTTTGCTTTTTTTTCTAATACAAGAATTTATAACTATAAATTTCCCTCCAAGCACTACCCCATTCCACAAATTTCGGTTATATTTCCAATTGAAAATATTTTCTAATTTCCCTCGTGATTTCTTATGGCCCATGAGAAAAGCGGTGTTTCATTTCCGGATTTAGGCTGTTCCTCGGTACATTAATGTTATTGATTTTCAGTTACTTGTTGTTCAATACGCTAGCTGTCATCCATGTGTAGCTGATAAAAACTTGAAATGAGAGCCAGCTCTGATGGCCTAGTGGTTAAAGTTTGGCTCTCACAACTTCGGCGGCCCAGGTTCAATTCCCTGTCGCGCAACCACACCACCGGTCTGTCGGTTGCCATGCTGTGGTGGCGGCTCACATAGAAGAACTAGAACGACTTCCAACTAGCATATATGACCATGTACTGGGGCTTTGGGGAGGAAAAAGAAAATAGGAAGATTGGCAACAGATGTTAGCTCAGGGTGAATCTTTCCCTGCAAAAATAAAAATAAAAAAAACTTGAAATGTGACTAATCTGAATTAAAATATGTGGAAATTGCAAAATCATAACATTTCAAAAACGTACTATCAAAAATTATACATAACCAGAGTGTAAATATCTCATTAAAATGTTATATTAATTAAATGTAAAAATTATAATATTTGCTCATACTAGGTTAAGTATATTATTAAATTAAAATAAATTTTGTCTCTTTTTCCTTTTTATAATGTAGTTAATAAGAATTTTAAATTATATGTGTGATTCACATTTGTGGCTTGCATAATCTTCCTATTGGACAGCATTGTTCTGGTCTAATCCCATTGTAATCTTAATTCCTTCATCTCCATATACATTTGTTCCTCACATCTATCTATTCTAACCACTCTTCTTGTTATATCTTTGTCTTTTTTCATTACCAATAACTGCATCATGTCAGAAAGTAAATTTCAAACATCCTAAACCCTGACCATCAAAACTCTTATTATAGCTCATCTACTCCAGTATTATAAATCTTCAATTTTATCAAGTTTTCCAAGGCACTGATCCTACCATTCACACTTCCTAACCTATTCATATTGGAATGCATGGCAATCACTATAATTAGTCCCTTACAGAATCCCTAAATTGCACTGTCTTTATATACTTCATCTATACTCCCCTAGCATGACACAAACTCAGTCAAACCCAACTAGCAGCTCAAATTTTGGCTGCAGAAAACAATTATGAGTGCTGGTGAGGAGGCAACACAAAACTGTCTTGATTAATATTACTGTAGATTCTTGGTGTCAAGGGAAAAAAAGAACAATATCACAATTCTCTATGATGTCTGCTTTTCCATTCTCTCAACTGTCAATTTCATTCTTCCTTCCTCTTCTTGACCCTCCTACTTGGAGTCCCTCCACTGACTGATGTTCTTGCTTCACATATGATAGAGAAGGCATTATAAATAAGACTATAACACTCCTTGTTTTTCACCACCCAAACTACCAACCCACTCCCAAGTCTGCCCATACTCTGCTTTCACGTTTGTTACTCTAAGTGAAGTTTCCCCACTCCTATGAAAAGATAATTTCTCCACCTGGGATCTGGGTCTCTTTCCTTTAGGCATTTTTTGAGAAGATGTCCCACAAAATAAGCCTTTTGTCTTCTCCATCATCATGTTATCACTCTGTCCTGATATTCTCTTTAGCATACCAAAATGCTGAGAGTAACTTTCATTAGAAATCACTCCCTTGACACAAAAAAGCATTTCACAAGTTCCCTCAATTGCACTTCACAGAAAATTCTGAGTTTTCCTTAATCATGTCTTCAACTTGTCATCCCACAGTTTTTACTCAGCTTTCTTGGGTTAGGCTGATCTGTAAATCACTACACTAAGATATTTTCATCAAAGTCACCAATGCTTTGTTGTCAAATCCACTGGTAACCTCTCTTCTGTTATCGGACAAAAACTGTTTGCAATTCTCTCTTTTATTCTTTTCAAGTTTTATTATGAAATATCATACAAATGCTGAAGAATGTGTAAGATATATACGAACATTTAAAATTTTTAATAAAGTACAATATGCATATAAAATGCACAAATAAGTGCACAGATCATGAGTTTTCACAAATTGAATACACCCATGTAATTCACATATTACCAGAACCTCAGAACAGGTCTGAGGTTCCAACATTCCAAATTGTTCCATTGTCTGAATATACAACTATTTGCTTATCTATTATTTTTTTCCATGGACAATTGTGTAATTTCAGTTTGGAACTGTAACAAGAAGTGCTAATAAGAGCACTCTTTTACCTGTCCTTTGGTAAACATATGCATATGTATCTGTTAGACATATCTAAGAATGGAATTACATCATAGGCCATGCATATTTAATACCTGCCAAACAAATTTCCCACTGGCTGTATATGAGAGCTCTGGTTGCCTCTCTTCCTGACCAACACTTGACATTGTCCATCATTTCAGAATTTCTAGTGGGTATGCAGAAGTATCCCACCGTAGTTTAACATTCATTTCCCTAGTGACTAATGATATTGAATACCTTTTCATGGATTTATTTGGCCTTGGTTTTATGGTCTACAGCAAAATGCTCATTCAAGTTTTTGCCCACCTTCTACTAGATTTTTTTCTTAGAGGTACTCTCCATAATCTGATGTAAGTCATTTATAGGATATATGTATTTGAAATATCTGTGTGTTTGTTTTTACTCTATGTTGTATTTTAATTAATATGTTAATAATTTTAATGTAATTCAATTTATCAATTTTATTTCTTTCTGCTTGGTACTTCTGTGACAAGTTTAAGAAATCCTTGCCTTCTCAAAAGTTATGGAAATGTTTTATATATTTTCTTTAAAAAATTTATTGTTTATATTTTTAAAGGTTTGTTATTCATATTTAACTCTGCACGTCCTTAGAAATATATATTGTTCTATAGAGTGAAGTAAGGGTCAAGATTCATTTTATTTTCCCATGTGTATCTAATTGATTATGTACCATTTATTGAAAGGATATCCTTTCCTCCACTGCAATTCAGTGAGGATTTTTTATGTGTGGGTTTTTTTTCCCCTGAATTTGTCCTATTCTATTGT
Organism: Tapirus indicus; assembly: GCA_031878705.1. Taxonomy (NCBI): domain Eukaryota; kingdom Metazoa; phylum Chordata; class Mammalia; order Perissodactyla; family Tapiridae; genus Tapirus; species Tapirus indicus. The sequence goes on from CM062918.1 coordinate 9,363,428, forward strand.
TCTATTCACCTGTCCTTTCACCAATACAAGGTATTTTAAAAATATGGCTTTAAAACAGAGCTATTTGGTGGTGTAAGTCATGCATCTTTGCTTTTTCTTTTTTAAGATTGTTTTTACTATTCTTGACTCATTGCATTTCTACATACATTTTAGAAAAAGTGTATTAATTTTCCAAAAACAATTTGTAATTCCCCCAAATCATGTTACTTTTTACCAAAAAATTAATACCAACTGCTCTTAATATCATTGATTTTATTAAATTTATAGAGCTATTTGCAGGAAATTAACATCTTTAAAATATTGATTCTTCCAGTCAAAGAATATATTACATTCCTCTATTTATTTCTTCTTTAATTTCTCTCAATGTTTTGTTGTTTTCAGTGTAGAGGACTTGTAAATGTTTTCCTAGATTTATTCCTTGATAGTTGAGGGGTTTTGATGCTATTACAGATGCTATCTTTTTTAAAAAAGATTTAATTTTTCTTCTTACATATAAAAAAATACAATTGATTTTCTCCACTGACCTTATATCCACCAATTGACTAATTTCCTTATTAATGCCATTAGAATATCTCTAGAATATTTTTTATTTTCTTTTTGTATACAATCATGTTTTATGATGATGAATAGAGTCTTTATTCTTCTTTCCAATTCTTATACCACTGATTTCTTTTACTAGTCCAACTGAACTGGATAGGACTTCACTAACATGTCAAACTCATTTCTCCATATATGGACCTTACCCAAACTGTTCTCTTTGTCTAGAAATTATTGTAAATTTATGAAAAAAAGGGTTTGGAAACTTAAATGATTAATTTGTAAATTCGACAATAGTTTATTGATTTCCAACTTGGTGCCAGGTATGATTCGAGGTTTGATGGATGCAAGGTCTAAAAGACAGACATTGTTCCTGCTTTCCAATATTCAGCGGAACCAGTATATGAATAAAACTTATAATATCTTGGATTGGATGACCCCCCAAAAAAACTTGGAAGAGAAGTTTTTAAGCTAAGATCTATATGAGCAGGCTGAGCCAAACGTACAAAGAAAAGTATATATAACTTGGTGTTGTTTTATTGTTTTGCCCAAAACCATGAAGCTGTACTTCCTTTAAGAAGAATAAAATTCTGTTTAGCCCAATATAGTCTTTTTTAAAATTATAGAATTCTAAATCATGATCCTGTGGACCTTTTTAGTATTTTTAAATGAACTAATACATATTAAATAGGCACATTTGTGTTTGTAATCAGAAAATATTTTGATTTGATTTGATTGCTAGTTACACATTAAAACCCTACAGTTGAGAGCACATCAGTATTCAAGCAATCTTGCAATACTTTAGACTTTAGGGAGAATATTTTTAAATTGTGGTGTGTGACATATTTTCCAAGTAGTTTTGGAATGTTTGCTAAGTTCCTTACATGAAATAAGTGCCTCTATTTTATGTGGAAATATACATATTATATAATACATACTATATACATATATATATATATATTCAGAAAGGAAACAAAATAGCACCAATGTAGTTAATACATGAATATATTTAATATTAATACAATACATTTCAAAAGACTTTAAGTTGTGCAATCAGTTTCTGTTCTGTGGATACCACATTTGCACCAACTAATATAAATAAATAGAAAAGATGACTTCAGTGATATGGATATTGGGCACACTGCTCGATCCCTCCAATTCTTAGAATTGCTCTCTCCTAGATCCGTCCTCAAACTGGAAATAATCTCCAGTTATCCAGCCAAGGGAACAGACTAGGATCAATCTAGTTTCAAATGCAAAATAAAATGAAGCCCTAATTAGTAGGCATGGAAATCAAATTTCATCGTAGCCTTGTTGTTTCCCATTTTTGCCTTATTTCCTAGTTCTATTGACATCATTTCTGCTCTGTGATAAAGTCCCATTTTTTGGAAACTAGGTCCATGTCTTACTCCTCCCTACCTACATCTGACCTTTGATAATATTTCTAATGTCTCATTTTCTCTAAGTCTAAGAAAAGAGGACATGAAATGCATCCATGAGAAGTATATCTGTAGCCAGCAAGCGAATGAATTTTCAACTGCATTGAAAATTTATTATGTGGTTGTTTATTTTGGCCCTTTTGATAAATAAATAAAATAAAACAACCACACACAAGCAAACACTAACTTAAATTCTTCAAGCTAACTTATTTTTAAGGACTGAGTTAAGGTGGAACAAAATCTTCCCAAGGAAATCTTTTCTCTAGGGGCAGCCTCTCTTTCAACAGCAGGCTCTCATGGGTTAGTTTCACTATGACTTACAATGTTTCTTCCCTTTGTTCTCCCTGCTGACAGGCAGCTACTATTTTCTCATAGAAGTTTTCCCCAAACCATAGACTGTACATTGGGGGATGAAGGGATAGAGTAGGTAAGCTACATGGAAGGCCAAGAATAATGGGCCATTTGTACTGACTGTGCAAAAGGAAAACTGTTAAGTAAATATGGACTCGCCAAGACAATACGAAAACAACACATTGATATTTCAAAGTTTTAGTCCCATTGGAGAAACCAAGCACTCATGTTATGGAGAAAAGTTGTAGAGATCCTATAGTGTTTCATAGGCCAAAAAGGAAACTAGCCAAATTCATGGCGGGATCCAGGGCCTGGAACCAGGAAAATTTTTGTTGGTTCTAATAGAAGTGGACTTCTAAATTACTTTAGATACTGTACTTCTGGTGATGGGGCCTCAAAGGACAATGTCTATGAGAGTTACCTAAAAGATTATACGGACCTTGAGAGCTGTGGACTGAAAAACTCAGGTTCGAGCACACTATATTGAGTGCAATACTGACAGAAAAGCATCTTTAGTGGTGTTTTTCTCCTTTAAATTACATGATCTGTGCTGGCAGTTGGATCTGCAGGATTTTGTTCTGGTATGGCTCTGATTTGCTGGTCAAATGTTGAAGGACCACATAAAACGGCAATATTGTGTGTCAGTAAGGAGCAAGAGCAGCAGCAACTGTAATAGAATGATGGACGGTAGGGCTTTTCTCTCTTTGCACCAAAAGTTTGAGGTATCGTTTGGATTGTATATATCCCTAAGTGGAAGAAATGCAGGCTTATGATAGTTTTTTCTTTCTTTGTAAGTAGCTTGCTACTTTGCAAGTTTTATGCTTGCAAATGGAGCCATTTGTACTGGATACATATGTAAAAGAATTAGTACATGCCTATGAATGATGAACTCTGCTAGAGAAAGTGTCACAGTAATTATGCCTGGTCAGAGTTCTGAATAATTTATAGACTGTTTGCCAAGTGCACATGGTGGTAAAGATTGTGCTATTAGAGAGAAAAAAAAATGTGAACAAATGCATTAAGGTATGAAACAGCATGATATATTCAGGGAATTAGGAGTTTAGTGGTGCTATAAAATGGGCTTCAAAATAACAGTAGACATGTTTGTTTCTAGTACCCATATCACCAAAGCAGTTCTAAGCAAAGAGTAGATATTGAGTAAATGTATAATGAATGAATGAATGACTGCACAAGTTAATATAAAGTGGGAGGAGGTTGAATCAAGTAAAAAGGTGAAAAAAGGTTAACTTCTGAGTTTCTTGTAGCCATACTAAAAAACTTTGGTTTTACTCTGTAGTGAGATATTGTTGGGTTGTAATCATGGGAGAGCTTACATTTCTCTCAAGTTTGTGAAGGTGATTTGAGCTCACCAGAGAGCAGAAACACGATAGCAACAAATCCTCTAAAAGCAAATTTCCTTTACGAATTGAGACCTGGATATGTTTCTTAAAAGGAAATTGGTTAGACATGAGGTTTATTTAAAATTGTAGAAACATCACAAAAAATGAAAATCACATATCTCAAGCATCATTCTCGTTGCATATTTAAAGTCTTCAAATGAACGTGAAATTTAAAATAATGCAATCACATCTTAAGATGTTTTAAACAACCTCATTTACCTCAACATTAATTTCCTCATCTTATCATCTCAATTACATTTCCATTGCAAATAGCTTTACTTTGATGATTTGTAATCAATTTTATATTTATATTGTGATAACAGAAATTAGTGTTTTGATGACTAAATCACTTAATGCAATACTTTCACTATATAAATTCACATAAATGCTCTGACCAAAACATATCTGTATATGCAGCTTGGGGGAAAAAATGTGTCTTTGATGATAAACCCATTTTATTGTAATGCTGTGCATTTTCATGACTACTAATTTATTGAGACTGATTGAGGAATGAAATGCTTTATACACACACACAAAATGACCCTATGTGTGAATAATCAATTTGCATGAATTCAAATTTATTAAAACGTATATTATGTATATACTATCAGTGAAAGGTCTAATTTTTAGATTTTAGGCACTGAGAGAAAAAAGTTTCAGGTTCAAGTTCTAAGTACACTCACAAACAGTGGGTATAACTGATTTTAAAAGTTATATGTCACTTAGCATAATGCCGTCAAGGTCCATCAGAAATGACAAAATTTCCTTCTATCTGGTGGCTGAATAATATTCCATTGCAGATATAGACCACATTTTCTTTATCCATTCGTCAGTTGATGGACACTTAGAGATATGGCAGACAGAGAAAGATAAATACTGTGTATCACTTATAAGTGGAATCTAAAAAACCTGAATTCATAAAAACAGAGAGTAGAATAGTGGTTACCAGGGGCTGGGGGGTGGGGGAATTGGGACAATATTGTTTAAGAGTACAAACTTGCAACTAGTAGATAAATTTTGCAGATCTAATGTATACCATTAGTGAATATAGTCAACACTGTATTATAAACTTCAAAGTTGCCAAGAGATTAGATCTTAATTGTTTTTACCACAAAAGAGTGGTAATTACATGACATGATAAAGGTGTTAGCTAATGCTAGGATGATAATCATATTGCAATATATAAATATACCAAACCGATATGTTGTACACCTTAATTTACACAATGTTGTATGTCAATTATATCTCAACAAAAAAAGTAAATAAAAAGGATTTTAAAAAGAGTTATATGTCTTAAGTGTGATGTAATAAAGAACTATCGTTGTGGGAATGGAATTTGCATAATCATATGTGAATAGTGGATACTATGTAGAGTTCCTTAGCATCAGAAATATGGTTTTACATTCAATGTTCAGATTAATCTCATAGAAAATTAATCTTGAAATAAATTAGGTTCAACAATAGTAATATCATCATTGTGTTATCCCCATTTTATGCATGAAGTAAAGTTGTCCCAACAGGACTATTTTCTTAAGGTTATATTGATTTTATAAGACATTTGATTAATGGCAAGGATTTGATTTTAAACTTAATAGGTAGCAAGTGTGTCACATTCTATTGAGCAGACATCTTCCTTGGTCTCTAACTTCTGAATTAGTGCTAGTTTCTTTGTTTCTTTGTGTGATTTACTTTCCAATATAAAAAAATCAATTATATTTTGCTATCTGCTACTTATAGTCAACTTGAGGACAAATGCTTTCAAAGTAAATTACATTAATTAAATCTTCATGGAAACTAAATGTAATTAGAGGAGGAAACAGTAAAAAATACTATCCATTTTGATCAGAATGTAGTAATCCTATAATACTCCTTAATTCCATTAAGCTTGTGGTCAGTTTATGAGTAACTTCTTGAAGCCATTGGCATTTCATTTTGTTTAGCCTCTGAAATATGTGAAAAATATTTTGAAGAATTTTTGGCATAATAATGTCAAGATATTCGATGTAGATACTCAAACATAGTCTTTCTACTTTGTGTAAGTTAATGATAAACTGCCAAAAAGCATTTAATACTATTTCATCATCATTTGTAATTTTATAAGTTTGAGGCACTTGTGTATTTTCTTCACTAGTATCTGTGCAAATACCTTTCACCATCATGTTATACAGTCACTAATATTTTGTTAGCATTTTCTCATTTGAGTTGACAAAATCGTTTGACATATATTTTAGTTTTCAATTCTGTCCTTATCTTGTTTTGATATCTAATTAATATGAAATATATAAAATACTTGGAGGGGTAAGTGCTCTTTATCTCGTCTCTGAATTAATTACTATAAAATTTAAGTAATCTATTTCTGGATTATTTGGTAGAATTAGTTTCTTTCTCCATGTAGATCTAGTGTTTTCCTGGTTGGAAGATATTGAATTGCTCATGCAAAGTATAATGATTATAGTACTGTTTAGTTTTCTGTTTTACCCTGTTAGTTTTATCATTTACATTTTTCTAGGAAATTGTAAATTTTGCTAATTATATTGAAATTATTTGCAAAAAGGTTTTTCTAAAATTCTTCCTCTATTTTTAGTGTCTGCTGGAAGCGTTGATGTAATCCTATATATATCCATATAACCTATATATCTTTTATTTCTATAACTATTTATGTGCACCTTCTTTTTAAAATGACACAATGTTATTATTTACTATTGTCTATATTCAAATTTTGTTAATTGTTTCAACAATATATGGCCTTGATAGAAATCTCGCACCATCCTTGATCCAATCTATCATCACATTTCTTGTCTTATATCTTTAGTTTCCTTTCATCTGAAACAGTTCTTCAGCCTTTTTTTTTTTTATGATACTGGTATATTTCAAAGAGTACAGGCCAGTTGTTTGCAAAATGAACATCAATCTGGGTTGCTCAATGTTTCTTCAAGATTATATTCAGGTTATGTATTTTCGGCAGGATAATTATATATATGACTTCTATTTCTGAAATTGTAGAACACAAGTAGCACACTGATGTCATAAACATACTTAAATATAACAAATTAAAATGAAATATACTACGTCCCATTTCCTTTCAATGAATCTCATTTGCAATATCTTAAGACAAATTTGAATATATGTGATACTTTCATCAAATTACCCACTTTTTAAAATCTCCCTTTCACTATTTCTTGTTTATCTTCTCTTTTTTCAGAAGTGCCACTTGCTAATTCTGGGATAGACAATTCCAGCCTTAATATATACAGATTCTTGAGATAAGGAAAATAATTATATGTACATATACATTTATACACACATAATTATTCAAACATTCACTATTTTCATTTGCATTTGAATTGTCTTTTTTATTATCCCAAATAATTTATAGAATATTAAGTCAAAATAATATAAAATATTTTACCATCAAAATTTAACCTGTCAGCTAAGGAGTAGGTAACCCTTTTAAGCTAATTTGAAAATCTTATAATCTTATATGCTTTGCCTCTTCTTGGCCCTCTATAAATATTACCTTTATCTATTTTCCAATAAAAAATACCCTGCATAGTATTTTTCTACATACAGGATCTAGTCTAGGAATACGTATGTAAAGAAAATCATGATCAAAGCAACAATAGCAACACGACCTTAATTTCTTATATAAAGATATAGCATTTATATGATGCATCATATTGGTTATCTCAGGTAATGTGCACTGCATTTACGTTAGGAAGAGGTTATCTCCACTTGATCAAACAAGGAAAATGTGACTAGATCATTAGCTGACTCTCTCAAGATTACACTGCTGAGCTGGGATTTGATTATATGTCTTCAAACAACAAATTTAATATTATTTTAATTATGTCTCACTTTCTTGTCTTCTCAAAAGAAATGATTAGAATAATCTGAAATATTAAAATCCACTCAATGAAACCTAACCTACGAATGCAGAATCTATTCTTTCCCCTGAAAAATACTGTCCTAATTTGGCTGGAGAAATAAGAAACTCCTGAAAGAGTGCGTAAAATGAGTCTCCAAGATGACAAACCTGAGAGGGTAGAAAAGGCAGCTCTCTTTTACACCTTTACACTGGAACATCAAAAGCATCTGGAAATTGAATTTTCACAGTAGGAGCTGGGAAGGAAAAGTAAGAACATAACAATACAGTACTTAATTATCATAATTCCCCCCAGGAGTGCTCAGAAAAGATATATTTATAGTAAGTATCAAACCATGTATTCACAAATTGCTGAAGATAAAGAGCCTTGATTAAACGTCATGCATATTACACGAGGAAGATAAAATAAAGCAAAGCTAATTTTGCCAAGTATTTTTTTTTCCTGATATTCACCTAAAAATGAAAAATCTTATATAGTTATGGGTGTTATAATCTGTTGACAAATTGAGTGAGGCAATTGTTACAAGACACAAAAAAATCTTACGATTGCCAAATGATACTGTTCACCACTTAACCACAGTTTGTATCATGGTTAACCTTTATAAAACCTTTCACCCGTCCCACTGGGACGATTCATTGTCACAGGTAAATGTAAACATGGCAGAAGTACGAAAAGTACCGATGGCACGAAAAGATGAGGATTCCCTGATGTCAAGAACTTGTAATTTAGAGAAAGACAAGGAAATCATATATTAAATGTAAGATAAAAATTCTAACTGCCTGAGCAGATTGAAATTTGACATTTTAAAATCCAGTTAAAATAAGCAGAGAGAGAAAAAAAAGATCAATAACTACAGATACTGGAAATTTCCATTTCCCTGGTATGTAAGAGGAATCAAGATTTCTTACTATTTCACTGAAAAGCTGTATGAAACTAAGAGAGATTGAGAGAGAGAGAGAGAAAATGAGGAAACAGCACTTTAAATAATGGTCTTTTCAGCATGACAATGTGTGCAAAACTGAATATAATTATACCTTCCAAATAAGAACACATGCCGTTATTTCTCCTAAAAGATCCTCACAAGCTAGTATTACAAAAAATTCTAACTTAGGTTCTTCTTTGATACAGGAGAATTTTATAATAAACACAAGACATGCTGTCCTTCAGTCAATAAGCGTTTTTTTTTTTCCCCCATACATTAAGTGCTGAGGAGCATCCAAACTCAACAAAGTAAGTTTACACTGGAGGACATGATTCATCCCATCAGGTGGCATTAATCAAGTAGATGGGCTAATGAGATATTCTTAAAACTACATTATCTTATGCTGTATACCTTCAGCTTATACAGTGCTGTATGTCAATTACATCTCAATAAAACTGGAAAAAAATTATCCTCCTAAGAGGTAACACTGCGGCGGCATTTACCTAACCCCTTCAACTGTGTGAACTCTTTTTTATAAAGTTAAAATCAACTAAAATATAAAACACATATTATATTTACAACAAGCCACTAAATAGCACATATCAGGTTCAGGAAAGCAGTCACCTCAAGTGGGAAGAGAGAGAGAGAGAGAGAGAGAGAGAGAGAGAGAGAGAGAGATCTAACCAAACTCTGACCTCTTCCCACATGAGGTGACTACTTTCCTGAATCTATCTATCTATCTATTATCTATCTATCTATCTATCATCTACCTATCTGTCTATAATCTATCTAGAGAAAGAAAGAGTCAAGTATGAAAATGAAATATCAAAAACATAGAGTGTTGTCAGAGGGGTAGGTGCACTTACTTTGAGGTGGTGAAGGCCGGTGTTTGATATAAGGTTATCATGGAAGACCTCACTTGTAAGCTGACACTTAAGCAGTGACTGAAGTGTGTGATGAAGCACTTCAAAAATCTACCAAGGAGGAAAATATTCAGGGATAGAAAACTTTTAAGTACAAGTTCCCGATATGGGAACATCCTTGGATTGCTGAAGGAACAGCAAGTTGGCCAGTGCGATCTAGGCCATGTGATGAAACACGTCACTGTAGATCCACTACAGAGTGAAAAGAAACGAAGAGGATACAGTGAACAAACTCTATGGCTATAAATTTAAATCTTTGAATTTCTTTGAAAAACATATCTTAACCAACATTGACACAAGAAGAAATAGATCACAACTGTTTAAGAAACTGAATCTATGGTTAACACACCATCCCACATCCCCCCAAAGCAAACAAAAAAACTCCACTTCCAGGTGGCTTCACTGGATAAATCTTCCAAATGTTTAAGGATGAATAAATATCAACCTGACACAAACTCTTCCAAAGAATAACAACAGAGGCACTACTTCTCAAATCATTTGATGAGGCCAGTCTAAACTGGTTTACAAAACCTGACAATGGAATTACGAGAAAAGAAAGTGAAAGGCTACTATCTCTCATGAACATCACCACAAAGATTAAGACTTTTATTTTTTATTTTCTTCATGATTCACATAATTTATTCTGAAAAAAATTTTAAATACTACAGAAATATACAAAAGCCTATATATATTGTGTATATATATATATGTGAGCATCCCTGTCTAGAAAAGATTATGAATACATTTTTTTCAGAATATTGTGCTGTCATAATAGCTACATTTCTTTTATTCTCACTCATTCCCTTTGCCTACCTGCTACACTACTGATTTGACATCTGATAAGGACTCAAAAGGCTTAACTGCCATCTCATAGACAGACGTCTACGCATTTTGGCTCATTTCAGTAGCCCATCAGCATAGTTCTCAAATTTCTGAAAGCATGCAGATATAAAATAGTGATGAGTAGTTTTCTCTTGCAAATATATAATTTGTACATAATTCATTTCACTTTCTTGCCCTAAACAGATTTGCATGTCACCTAAAGATACTGCTTCCTCAGCCCTCTTAAGTGATGGGGTTTTTTTTCTCTTAGGTGACTCCTACCATGAGCTTAGAAGTGGGACAGATGCCTCCCTTACTCTTCACTTCCTATCACTTCCCACTAAAACCCCCACATTTGAATCTTACACCATCGGACTTTACCATTCTTCCTTTTTATAGTCATCTATAGACTCTGTATCCTATTTATTCCTCAATGGCTTTTGCTCCTGGTACAATGCCACTCACTCCAACAGAATTTTGGTGATTTAAATATCCATATAGAAGATATTTTAATATTTAACATTCTTGATGACAAAGATCTTTTCCTCCACTCAAGCTCAGCCACTTCTAGGTTTTACACTAGCTTGTGTTATCAGCAATAACTATAGAATTACCAAGATCTCAAATCCAGGCTCACTCCCTCTTGTATCCCATCTCCAACAATTCTTCCACGCCACCAGACTCTTCTGTCTCCCTTACCCTGCTTTTGTCTTCCCCTGTCCATTTACCCAGTTTAGACTAGTACTAAAATCACTCCCCTGCAAGCACTACCATTCTTTTGTTTTTAAACACATGTGCCATTTTATTTGATGACTTACCTCTTCATTCTTCATCGTTTCCCCAAAATTCCTTCTCAATATTCTATGTCATATAAGCCTAATTTGGAAATTGTCACCAAACTTCCCACATAAAATAGTAGGGGAAAGTTGGTAAAAGCAGAGGAAAATTAGTTAAAGTATCTAAACTATATTTAGGTAGATCCTAGATTTTTGAAGCTGATCAAAAAGTCATTGTTAGTATATACTATTTCTCAGCTCCATATTTGTACCCCATGTTCTCTTTTCTCCCAGCATTCTCTCCAAATTTTTGGATATTTCTCTGGTGATGTGACCTTCATTCCTGAGAGTTCTGAAGTGTTGTAGCCCAGACTCTTTGGGGTAAACATAACCTTCCTCTGGGCAAGACAGTATAGGGGACTGTCCCAGGATCCGTGAGTCCACCCTGCTTCACCCTCTCTTCATTGTGCAGCATTGACCTCATTTTCCCTTTGTGTTCACCATCACTCTCCCTAGGGAAGCCTGTAATCTGCTTCTTTGATTCTTTAGCCATTGGTGCTTGGGGTTCAAATGACCAACAGCTTCCCAAATAGATTGTTGTCTCAGAGCTTTAGGACAACACCTTTCTGAGTGATAGCAATACTCTGTTCCTTTCTCAAAGTGGTGTTACCCAAGTATATTCACTTTGTGAAAATTCATTCCCCTGTGCCCTTTCAAGCTGCACATTTTTATGTATATATTTTAATCCAATGCCAATTTTGTCATAAATATAATAAATAAAATAAAGACAAGATAAACAGTAAAAGAATTTAGAAGGAAACATAGACGATCGCTTGCATGTTCACAGAAAATCTCTGGAAGAATATAAGGAAACATTTCTCTGGAGTACTGTGCTTTCAGGTGGATTGGATAATTCACATTCATTATATATGCTTTTGGGCTGTTTGGATAAATTACAAAATATATTTAGCTTTAAAATACAAACTTTAAATATCTCCTGCTTGCTTGTATGCCGAAAATATAATTAATTAATTTAAAATGATAAACATGTTTACCAATGACTATAAATCATTGATGTCATTGATTTTTGTTCAGTAAATACACACGCAGACACACGGACATGCACATACACACACAAACACAGTCACCTGGCATTTGTTTGCATTCAAAGTCATTGTGACTGAACCCGGCATTAGAAGTATAGATATTTTTTAGCAAAATACAGACCAATTTCAAAACTTCTGTAGATTTGTTCAAAACTCAGCAGGTTTTTATAGATCTGTTAGCTACATTTAAACCTAAATAGTGACTACCAGCCAGGAAGGTTGACAAAGAATATACACAATTTTTATGTTATTTTAAATATTTTCTGATGAGTGCTAATTTTTAGGATATTAGTACATATTGAAAAGGGAAGGTGCAAATTTGCTCAAACATCAAACTTACATATAACTAAAAATGTCAGTACAATATACTATTCTGCTACTATTTGCAAAGTATATGAAACCTTACAATTATATTGCCTTATTCTTGTGACAAATTCTGCAATCAAAAATCAAAATTGCAATGTATTTATAATATCAAATCATAATTTTGTAATAAAAATTACAGTCATTCTACACAAAAGTGTATATATAGTCATAAATGTAATAAAGTGCAGAATGTTTCCATATTACATTAATAGCATCGTGAATTACATCTTTCAATTTCTTCTGATGGACAGCAATGCAGACTTATATAGTCTTCTCTTCCTTCTAAGGGAAAGAGGAGGAGTCAAGTCTAAGGTCATTTCCTAGTCTTTTTTTTCAAGTTCACCAGAACACAATTGTAAACCCAAGCTCTCCCTGCTTTACAAGATGTAAACTCTAAACAGCACAGAACTTAAATCTTGACACACGTAGTACTCACGATACATAGTTTACACTCTTTGAAAGTGAAACACAAACATTAATTAAAAAGTAATGCTATAGTACTTCCAACTTTTCTTTAAAGAAATATTGTACTATAGCCATACCTAGAACAAAAATCAAACTTGATATTTACACTTGTAAATTTGGTTACAAAAGATTTTGCTGGGCATTTCTTCATACTTTACAGTTATTAAAATCTTTTAACATGTCTTTCAAACTGATTTTAGTTCAAAATGATCTATCCGTCATTATTCTTCTGTAGTTTACAAATAGCTCATTATGAAGTGATATATTGCATTGGAAGGTTTTTTTTTTTATGTATCAAAAAGTCTGTTCTGTTGCTTATGTCTTTTTACTGATTTCAGCATTTGGTTTCCAAATTTTGGGTTTGTTTTGTTGTTTAGGATTGTTACATTTATGATTTTATTTTTGTCAACTCTCATTTTGAGTTTCAGTGTCAAAGATATTCTGGTTTTATACTATGAGGTAGGAAAAGCTTATTTAAATTTTCTGGAATACTTTAAATATAAGTAGAAGTATGTCTTCCTTCATGGCTGTAAAACAATTATTATTGTTTATTTTGCAGGCTGCCTGGAGTCCTAGAGCTTTCCTGGTAGAAAAATACTTTTAATTACTTGTTCCATATCTTCAGTGGCTGCAGGAATAATTTGGTTTCCTATGTTTCTTTGAATCAGTTTTTTTTTCTTTTTTTATGAGGAAGATTAGCCCTGAGCTAACATCTGTCGCCAATTATCCTTTTTTTGCTGAGGAAGATTAGCCCTGGGCTAACATCTGTGCCCATCTTCTTCTACTTTATATGGGACGCTGCCACAGCATGGCTTGACAAGCAGTGCGTCGGTCCATGCCCAGGATCCGAATCTGTGAATCCCGGGCCACCAAAGTGGACCATGCGAACTTAACTGCTACGCCACCCCGCCGGCCCCTCGAATCAGTTTTTTATGGCTTATCTTTTTAAGAATTAGTCTGACTCATCTAAACTTCCAAATATACTGGCATAAAGTTTTAAATAACATCCTCTTTAACTTTTTGACGACTGCAGTTTCTTTAGTGACATCCCACCCCATATTACTGCTGCAATGTCGTACAGATGTGCCTTCTCTTTCTCTTTTTTCTTCTCACTTTCTTAGAGTAGTGTTTGTTATAATCTCACACCACGTTTGTGGACTTGTCTACTTTTCTGGTAGTCATTATTTCTTAATGTATTTTGAAATCATATTATTGTGTTTAAATATTTAGAATTGTTATATCTCCTAAAGAACTGAACATTTTATAATTAAATTACCTTACTTAATTTTTAATTTTTTACTTGTTCTCTGTACATCAATTCTATTAGAAATAGGATATAATCTCATAGTACTTATAATACTGTATGTTTTAAATACATTTAAAATACAGTAATATTTCAATTGCAAATATAATAGTAAATTATATTTAGAAGCCTAATTCTGATGTTTTGTTTCTGCTAAATCTAACACATGGTGTTTATTTTAATTGTGAAACTTGTGATTTTGGAGTTTGCTTTCATTCTAATATGAGATTAGATGAGATTTAAGAGTTTGGCCCTCACCAATAAGTTTGTGTTTCCTTCTTCTTATCCTTTTAGAGATATTATCTTTCAGGGTAATATTTCATGTTAATTCTTTATCCTCGGGTTTCAATTCAAACCCCAAACATACCTCAGGGAAAGTCTGTGGTTACATATTCTCAAGGGAGACTTTTTTATCCTTATTCCAAACCGGATCAAGACAGTCTGACTTATTCTCATTCTATGCCATAGAGTTCATTGTTGTCTCTAGCAGACCCTTTTACTGAACACATAGCCCTTTTAGGATAACAGCTAATTCAGAAGTCTCATTTCCTATTCACCAACTGGCTTGTGCTCAAGGCTTCCTCTCCTGTGATTATGAGACCCTGGAAGACCATCACCCTTTGGATGTCATAATAGACACCACCACCTCCAAACCACCAAGGTTCAATTCTTATTTACTATTCCTGTTTCAGCTTTGCTTTTTCTTACTGGCTTCTGGGATTTCTCTTTCTTGAGAATTCAGCTATAGTATTAAAAGAATCATCAAGTTTAGTCACCATTTCTAGGCATTTTGCAAGAGAGGATTTTTGGATTGTTTATTTTGCAAAATTGCCAGTGGTGGAATTCTGTACCATACTTATTTTTATAAGCCATAAAACTACAGCAGATATTTTGTGATTATTACAATTTGAATAACTGTGTAAATTATCTAGAAAAGTGCCTACTACATTGTAAGCACTTAATATATATATATTAATATATATTAGATTCCCTTCACCTAGCATTGAAAACCGAGAGCTTACACTCTTGCTGAGTTAACTTCCATTAGCAAGTATTTAAAACACATGGGATCATCAAGATGGTGACACATCGTTCCTGACTTCAGTCCCCCTCAAAAGAAGACCACCTAGCAAGTATCCATAAACAAGACATCATTGTGAAGATCCTAAAGTGGAGAGATGAGGCTGAAGCAGCCCCAGACCACAGAGACCACAGAAAAACATGTTATAAGGCTAAAAGAAGCAGCTGCTCTGACCGCATTGCCCCATCCCCAGGCTGACAGAGCACAGCACCAAGAGGTCCTCTCTGGGCTTGGGGTTTCTCCAGTGGGGAAAAGAAAGCCCAAAGTGGACATTCAGCTCCCCCAGTGGGTTGCTTCCCGGGAAGCCCACTCAGGTCTCATCTCATGAGGATTGCAGGGAGAATCTGCAGAGTTTAACTACCAGATTGTGATGGAGAAGGGGGACAGGGGCTACAGCAACCAGTGCTGGGATCTTGGCTGACTGAGTTCCTACTCAGTGCAGTGCCCAAGTAGAAATCCCAACCAGCAGCTCTACTTATCTGCAGAGCTGAGATGATAGCCCTGTTCGACCAGGGAATTCAGTGCTCAGTTCTGCTTGATTTGGGACCCCAAAGAGTGAGCCTTACCAGCCTTGGAAATTGTTCTGCCACTCTGCCTGCAGAGGAAAACTAATTTATAGCCTGGCTACTGCTGAGTGTACCTCCCCCCGGCCCCTCCCATCCAGGAAACCTGGTTGGAGCACCTGGGAAGCTACTTAGCCCAGTAGCACTTGAGCAGAGAGCCCAACCAGCAGCTTTGCCTGACAAGCTGGTGGCCTTGTCTGGCCCGAGAACTTGGTACGCAGTTCTGCCTGATTTAATTCCCCAAAGAACAAGGCATATTGGCCTTGGGGCCCATCTGCCACCCCTCCTGGACAGTGAGGCTAATTCATAGCCTCATCTACTGCTGAGTATGGTACTCAGTCCCGCCCAACTAGGAAGCCCGACCAGAGAATCCAGGCAGCTGCAGAGCCGATCCTACAGTAGCACTTGGGCAGGGAACCAACCCAGCAGTCCTATCCAACTGTTGTTCCCAGACAGCACAGCCCTCCCAACCTCAGCCCTCTGGCAGTTGCCTTGCCCCAAAATGGACCCCAGTAGCAAGCCCCGCCTGCCCAATGATGCTGCCAGCTGACCCATCCAGAATTCCAAACAGAGTTGACCAGTGAAGGACTATCTGCCAAAGAGAACCTGTAAAGTCCAGAAGAAGAGATCACTTACTCAAATGCACAGACACCAACATAAGGAATCAAGGATCATGAAAAATCAGGTAAACATGACACCACCAAAGGAAGTTAATAAAGCTCCAATAACTGACCCTAAAGAAATGGAGATCTATGAATTGTCTGACAAAGAATTCAGAATAATCATCTTAAAGAAGTTTAGTGAACTACAAGAATACACAGACAACTAAATGAAATAAGGAGAACAATGCATTAAGAAAATGAGAAGTTCAACAAAGAAATGAAAACCATCAAAAAAACCTTGTACCTGTTAGAATGGCTATCATCAAAAAGAGACAACAAATGCCGGCAAGGATGTGGGGAAAAGGGAACGCTTGTGCACTGTTGGTGGGAACATAAACTGGTACAGCCACTACGGAAAACAGCATGGAGTTTCCTCAGAAAAATGAAAATAGAAATGCCATATTATCCCACAATCCCACTTCTGGTATATATCCAAAGAAAATGAAATCACTATCCCAAAGAGATACTGCACCCCAGTGTTCATTGAAGCATTATTTATAAGAGCCAAAACATGGAAACAACCAAAGTATCCATCAGCAGATGAATAACTAAAGAAAAGTGTTGTATATACACAATAGAATACTATTCAGCCATAAAAAGAAGGAAATCCTGCCATTTGCAACAACATGGATGGAACTTGAGGGCATTATGTTAAGTGAAATAAGTCAGGCAGAGAAAGACAAGTACTGTATATCACTTATATGTGGAATCTAAAAAAAACAAATCATAGAAACAGAGATCAGATTTGTGGTTGCCAGAGGTGGAGGGTGGGGGATGGGTAAATTGAATGAAAGTGGTCTAAAGGCAGAAACTTCCAGTTATAAGATAAATAAGTAGTGGGGATGTAATTTACAGCATAATGACTATAGTTAACAATACTGTATTATATATTTGAAATTCGCTAAGAGAATAGATCTTAAAAGTTCTCATCACAAGGAAAAAAAATATAATTATGTGAAGTCATGGTAAACTAAACTTATTGTGGTAATCATTTCACAATATATACATATATCAAATCATTATGTTGTATAACAAACTATACAATGTTTTATGTACTTATATCAATAAAATCAGAAAAAAATATATATGTGAAAAACATTTTAAATAAAACACATGGAATCATTCATATGGGTTACATAGATTAAATTATATTTACTGCTATTTAGGCAATGACCTTAAGATTTCTTCAGATTTTCTGTTCACAAATAGAGACAGCTGTATTAGCAAGAAATTTTATTCTACTTTCCATATCGCATATTTACCTGGTACTATGTTCTTACATTTTAACTCTGCAGCCTAACTAACCTTTGGTTGAACATGAGAAGTTGAAGACAGTAGACACTATCCTATGTAAGATCCTATATGTCTATGCTTTTTATAATTTTTAGTTTCATTTTTGTTTTTCTTTTCTGAAAATGATTACGTAGCTAGTAATCAAAATTTTTGGACTTCATGAAATTTTTAATTGGTAACAGTGGTAAGACGAGTTTGATCTTTTATGAGTAACAGATAAGATATTGTGAGAATGCACGACCAATGTATTCAAATGTATTTTTGTCAGTAATCCTTAAAGGCTATTTTTTGCTAATATATTAGTGGAGGAAAATGTGTAAATCTCTTCACTACATAGTGAGTTACACACAGTTTCAAATTTAATTAATAGTCAATCTAATTCCAGTAAATTTTGCCCAAAAGCTAGGAGCAATTGGTAGCAGCTGGTAGCTTTGGAAACTCTTCTTGTTTACATATGCATGTATGCTAACTAATTGAATAAATTTGGTATCTGCTTACAGTTTCAGAGTGTTATAACTAGGATTTTCAGGTAGGCTGCTGATTGCTTTCAGATCGTATGCTGGATACCTGGAACCTAATGGAAGAGCAATAAATTTTGGATACTCCTAGAGATTTAAAGCAAGTTAATAAGATTCTTTGATATAGGCATATCTTTCCACCTTGATTTGGAATTATATTTTGATCAAAATTTTCTCCACTTTGCTACTCTAGAATCCCTTCAGAAGCATTAAAGAACATGTTAATTCATGTTTTACTAAAATTTCTGTTTTAGGCATCCTTTCACTCCTACAAACCAATGTCAGGAACAATATTTATGTATGGTTATCAAAGGGAGAAAAATATGGTCTGGACCATAAAATCTAGCCACATAAAGATTGTAGAACACATACAATATCTATGGTTATCAAAGGGAGAAAATTATAACCTGAATGAAACAAGTGGGTTGATACAATATAGATAATTCCAAAGAGATCATTCTTAGTCCCACAGTATATATTTTCACAAGTGTAGATTACATCATGTGAGGAAAACATGCAATCCTTATTAAATTTATATGAAAGACTAACCACAGGAGTAAGCTCTTAGTGATTGAAGAAGTTGTATATATATACCCAATATAAATTCATGTCCATGTGCCCCAGTCATCATATATAAGATTACCCAGGGGCCGGCCTGGTGGTGTAGTTGTTAAGTTCACGTGCTCCACTTCGGTGACCCAGGGATCATGGGTTCCAATCCCAGGTGTGGACCTACATACCACTTGTCAAGCCATGATGTGGTGGTGTCCCATATACAAAATAGAGGAAAATTGGCACAGATGTTAGTTCAGGGCCAATCTCCCTCACCAAAAAAAAAAAAAAAAAAAGGAATATTCATTGGGGTATCAATAGCAATAGCCAGAAAATGGAAATAACCCAAATGTACAAAGAATGGTAGACTAGAAAATAAAAATAAACTATGGAATAGTCAAAAGTAAAATACTACATATTAATATTAAATCATACTAAAGAGTTATTCTAATTAAAACAGTGTGGTACTTTCACATGGATACAAAGAAATATCAATAGAACAGAAATGATAAACAATAATTCAAGTCCACAAGGAAGTTTATCATGTGATACAGGTGGCATCTCACATCAATAGGCAAAAATGAACTTTTAAAAAAATAGGCTCAGGAAATGGAAAGCCATATGGGAAATATAGATAAAATTGGATTATACACAGGAAAATTTCAGTTAGGATCAGAAATCTAAATGTTAGTCATAAAGCCACACAAATACTAGAAACAGGTTAGGATTAATGACTTTATGAACTGAGTATGAGGATAAGCTTACTTAGCTTGATTAAAATAAATATAAATAAATAAAAGATTTGCATGGTAAAAACAAAATATATTTATATATGTCCAGGAGAAAATCTTAGTAACAGATACCACAAAAAAAGGGTCAATATCCCTAATATACAAAGAATCTTTAAAATGGAGAAAAAGTATAAAGTAAAAATTTTAGGGAAAATGGATTGGGCAAAAGTCATGAACTGTCAATTTATTAAAAAAGAAAACTGTAAAAGTGGCCTAATGAAAAGTTATTCATCTTCACTCATAATAGGAGACTTGCAAATTCAACTCTTAAACAAGAGAATTTGATAAAATCTAACAAACTATGAAATCACATAAGCTTTTACTCTTTAACTGCGAGATGTCTCTAGGTATTTACCTCAAAGATATACTTTCAATTATACAAAAATACATATGCACAAAGTTATCCAGTGCAATGATACTTTTAATAGAAAAATATTGAAAACAACCTGAGTTCCCATACATAAGAAATCATTTGAAAACACTTTGATTTAACCATACAATTGAGCACTATGAATCTGTAAGGAGTGAAGATCTCCATGAAGTGAAATGGAGGGATTTCTAGGATTTATTAAGTTTAAAAAAGTGCAACTGAATATATATTTATATATAAAATAGCGGGCTTTTTGTTAAAAGAAGGAAAATAAGAAAATATACAGTATTGACTCAATTTTTGCAAACTGAAACACCGGAAGAGTAAATAAGAAACTAATGAATGTGGTTATTTACTGAGCTATGTGAAACTGGAGTATGAAGGGTAAGAGAGAGAGTGACATTACGTTTAACATATCTTTTGTATAGTTCTGATTTGGGGAACCATGCATATTAATAAAAATTAAATCAACAAGAATGGGGAAAAAACCTAAAATTGAATACAGCTATACTTAATAAAATCATTAAAACAACCACACTAAACAAAAAATAATCCAAGAAACTCTTGAAAACAGTACTTCCATTATATATTCTTATTCAAAAGTAAAAATAACTGCAAACCCATCTAGAATTCTAATTGGTACGTTTGACTTTTGAATTGGTAGTGGTGTAGCCATTCTGAAACTATTTTGTTTTGTAGGATTGCAAATGAGTAAATTTTGAGAAGCTGTAGAGAGTATGGTCCTCCCTGCTGGAGAAATGAGGTACAACATGGAATTGAGAAACACAAAGAAAACTTTCAAGGCGGGTTAGAATTAGAAGCATCCCCACATATTGGGCTAAACCTATGACTTTTTAATATTTCTTCTCTTCGTCCACAGGAGTAATAACACTCAAGCAGCAATGACCACAACCTAGACCAAAATGTTTGTTTGTAAATACAGTAGTCCCCCCTTATCCACAGGAGGGGGATATGTTCCAAGAACTCCAGTGGATGCCTGAAACCGCGGATAGTATCAAACCCTATAGATACTATGTTTTTTCCTATACTAAACACTTATCATGTACTGTGGGCTGTAACTTTTGCAGTTTGAGGTACGACAGCAAAACTAGCACAAATTTCTTTTTGCTTCTTCACAATTTCACAGATAGATTTGTGCTTACATAGATGTTAGCAACCTCAGCATACAATTTTTTTCTTTCCTTATTAAGTTGAGAACTTTCACCTTTTCACTTAAAAGAAGCACTTTACGGCTTCTCTTTGGCATATCCAATTTGCCAGCATCACTACTCTTGCACTTTGGGGTCATTATGAAGTAAAATAAGAATGACTTGAACACAAGCACAGCAATATATGACCACCCATCTGATAAGAGAGGCGCCTATTAAATGACTCACCAGGGAGCGTACAGCGTGGATCCGCCGGACAAACGGGTGTTTCACCTGCCGGGAGGGACAGAGCAGGAGGGCATGAGATTTCATCACACTGCTCATGACTGCAGGCACTGAAACCACGGAAAGTGAAACTGCAGATAAGGGGGACTACTGTGTCATTCACCAATAAAATGATCCCGAGGCTCCTTGGAATCTTGGAGAAATTGGCGATTCCAGGGCTGGAGCAAGAAATATGCAATATGATCCTTAGAAATCTTGAACTAGAAGTAAGACAGTCCTGAAAAAAATGATGGGATCATGTAAAAGGACTATGGGAATAGTCTAGTACTGTCCAATCAAGCATGATTTGATCATCAAAATGATAATGAGAGCAAGAGATTGTAACCTATGGAATAAATTACTAATCCACTAATCAATACTGATAAAAATAGATATACACAGATGATTGACAGATCAATCAGAGAGAAGGGAAAGCTCTTTTTTAAATAATAGAATGCTGAATCATAAATATAGAAGGAATGATAAATTTAGAAAACTGCCATTTCACAAACATCATAGTAATAATTGATGCAGGTAAGATTGATCAGTGGAGATCAAGATTACTGAGTAAATGAAGAATAGTCTAAAAAATCTCCCCACATATTACTTACAAAGGAAGGAATGCTAATTTTACAGTGGAAAAATCTGGTGGACAGCAATTTAACCAGATGATCGAACTTCATCCACCATAGTGGGCTAAGAATAATAAAAGTCACATATATAGTTATCCTGCCAAAATTACATAATCTGAATATAATCTTGAAGAAACAGCATGCAACCCAAATTGATGTTCATTTCGCAAACAACTGGCCTGTACTCTTCAAAATGAAATAGCGGGATCTCCTGCCCACGACTGGTGCTGATGAGACAAATATCCATCACCTTAGTAGTCTCTTTTGGATAAAAATAACTTTTTATTTCTTTAGGAGAACAGCAAACACTTTTAAAAAGTCATTTTTCTTCCAACTATTGCCCAGTATATGCTATTAATAATGTCACACTGAACAAAAATGCTAATCATAAACCAGATTAATCAAAAATAAATTGACACATGTAACAGTTTAAGTTTATACTATTTTATTTCAGACTTTGCCTCAAGACCTTGTTGCCTTAAAAAAATTAACTATATGTAATAAATACCACTTTTCATTTTACATTTAAGATAAATACTGTCCAAATTATGATAACTTCTCAAATCTGAGTCAATATTAACAAAGTTTTCTTATATTTGCAAAACACATTTTTTATATTAAAGATGCACAGAGGACATTTTGAAGCAATTATGGTCTATATTATCTAACAGGAAGCTTCATGATAGTTCATAGTGTCGTCACTAGATGGTTCTGACCTGATGACTAAGCAAATGAAGCATAATTGTGGGCAATCAAATGAAGATGTAAAGCTCTCCCATGGTGTGCAAAGCCTATATATAAAGTATATGAATAAATTTGATGGTTACTACTTAAGAAAAGTGTTTATTTCTTTCTCTTAAAGACAAAATTCCATTTCACAGAAATAAAATTATTTTCAGGAAGAAGCTTGTGACATAATTAAACTCAATGCTACCATTTCAACCAAGATTACTGTTGAAATACACAACCAATATAGGACCATACAGAGGAAAGGCTATTAGATTATGAGCAGGAAAAACTAATTTTCACATTCTGCTTTCAGTACACTTGAACCCTCATCTTGAATGTTCTGCCACCCACTCTGAGGAGGGTGCTGGACAGTTGAGTTGTCTGCCTTTGTGCTTTAGGCAAACTGGACAGCACCACTCTCCTTCACCAGCAGATTTCAGAGATGAGATGGGCTGACAGAACAGCAGAAAGACTGTTGGAATTACTGGCATATGGTGGATGGAGGTAAATATTTCTGTTCTGAAGTTCCAGCAATAGGAAAGATTTCCTAGCTGGAGTTGCTTGTTAGTATCAGACCCATTGGAACTCAAAGAAACATGTGGGCTTATGCATTAGATGTCTCCCCTACAAAACCAATATAGACTGACCACCAAAGTCTTCCTCAATAATTTTTATTTCAGATCTTCTGTTCTTAGAATATGCACAAATGATTGTCCAATGTCTGACTACCTGAATCAGATCTAATTTACTTATTAAAATTCGTTTTCCTGCTTCCCTTCCCCATCTATGGAAATAAGATATCTTAAGGTGGGTCTTAAAATCTGAAATTTTTCAATACACCCCAAGTGAAACATGCACAATAAAATTTGGAAACCACTGCACTATGCTCTACTGCCCATAGGGGGATTCTTTACTTGGGAGCTAATTTACTGTAATTCCCAGGAAAAAAGATAAATTCTTTTTCAAAAACCTTATGCATGGTGAACACAATGCAGTCTATACAGAAGCCAAAATATAATGATGTACACCTGAAATTTACACAATGTTATAAACCAATGTGACCTCAAAAAATAATTTAAAAAAAATATATATATATACATACCTCTTAGCAAATTACCATCTTCATTCTTAATGAGGAGAAAAAGTTTTTAAATAAAATAATTAAATGTGAAAAAAATTATAAGTTTAAAGAATAGACTGTGATAGCAAATGAGACAGAAGCAATGAAAAAAGAAGAGTAAGAATATGTCTATTTGCCAGAGTACTTCATTACATGAAAGTTTCTATGCACAAGACAATGGAAATGACAGGGTAATCCCATAACTAATTGCACATGCTAGTAGTAGCTTAAGAGAAAGATATTATTTTATGAAATTGCTTACCCTTGGGTTGCCTTTTCCAACTCTTTTCACTGACACTTACAGTAGGCTACACTTATTGTGAGGCACGATTCAAGGCTCCAGATGTGACTGTGATTTAGCGTGATGAAAGAAATTGTCAGACTCTGACGATCAATGCTAATTTCTTACATTCTGCTCAAATCTTGGCAGTAACATGAATAAATACCACACAATGTTGTTGCACCACATTAATTATTTTCTCTTCCTTTACTCAAATATGCCACACATTTGAAATTAATAGATTTCTTCAGATAACAACAAATAGAGGACTCTGCCAAATATACGTATGTGGTTTTTCTGAGCCAGAGACGTATACTTAGACCAAGTTACTAGTGGCAATTAATTTATTTTTGATAACCTAGAAGAATGCAGATGATAATACTTCTTTTTAAAATTTTAGAGTCCAGTTCATTATTGTTGTAAAGTAACCTAAGATAAGTGTCACAAAAGAACAGAAATTTCCACAAATGAATATTTTCAATATTGGGAAACACTCTTAATCCTTGAAGTCAATGAAAAGTATCTCAAATGATGCTTTATATTACGGATTCTTAATCTGTTTGTTCTGTTACTAGAACATTGGGCATCGGACACATTGGACAAGAAATCCAGTGAGGGAGGTAGTACACAACAGTGAATATATAGGCTTAGCCAGATTTGAGTTAAGCTTGGCCTTGCCACTTAATAGCTTTGAAATCTCAGCAACAAGCTTTGGTATTTTCATGTATCCATTAAAATATTAACGCCTATTCTACAGTGTGTTTATGATGATTAAAACATATAATCTATATGAACTATTGGTCTGTTTTCTCTGTTTAATAAGCAGCCAATTAATTCCGATGAATACAATGAAGGTAGTTGATAATAGAATAATAGAAATGTATTGGATTTGAATTCATTTATGAGAAATTAGAGACCCAAAGGGGGAAAATAATTTTGAAAATAATTTAGCCGTGGTAAACATAAACCTAAGACAAGCTGAAAGAGAAGATCAGAGGACGTACTAGAGCTACAAACCCAAGTGAGAGCAAACCACTGAGGATCTTTCTTAATATTTTATTGTTTGTTCCTACCATGGTCTCTAGGGGTGCTAAAAATTTCTTGCTAAAGTGACTTTAAAAGGATTGATCGACATTAGACATTAATAGATTGATGTGAAGTCTACAGACATCATGGTCATTAACAAAGATATAGTCAGGTTCAAAAGTTCTGATGATTCTGGTAACACATGAGCAGGCAAGACATTGTTATGTTGAAAACAAATCATGTGGTAATGTCCGATGCATTACTCCACGGTAGTGCAGAATGAGTTACACAGAGCATTCAGGACCTCTTTTGAAGAATTTTAAACAAGGTATTTGAAATGGAGGGGATGGAATCCTGATTTACAATGAAGGATTAGGGCTCTTGAAAAACTTGATTCTTCATTTTTAGAGTCCTTTAGAGTCAGAGAAACATCAGATATTTATTAACATTTGCTGCTGTAACACATGACCCCCTAATCTCCATTCTTTAACACATATGATTTTATTTCTTGCTCTATTAAAGTCCATTGCAGTGCTGAAGTGGGGGGTCCACATAGTCATGCAGGAACACAGTCTGATGAAGACTCTGTCATCTTCAAAAGGTGATTTCCAAGGTTTCTCTGCCAGCAACTGTTGGCATTACCCTGTCCACAGCCTCAAAGAGCTTACCCGTGCTGTGCGTTTCGGCCTGCCCTCCAACCACCAGCTTCCGCATCACTTGCCTGAGGGCTTTCTCTGACAGTATGAACCCACTCTGCCTGCAGACACTGGCAGTGCTGCCCAGTAATGCATGTCCCCCACACCAGCCCTCAACCAAAGATTGATGGGAGCTGGTGGGTAAGCACCCCATTTCTCTTGTCCCTTTTGTGGGGATAATTTGAGATGCATGTGCTACACTGGCCCCTCAAGTTCCACAATGGACATTAAATTCCAGAGATTACAATGTTAACTTGCTGGATAATATATCCGTATTGTCTGCCTTCTCTTTCCTGATCCTATGAGCATGAAGGAAAAAATATGAAATAATACATATTCAATTGTTAATATAGATTGCTTGATGGAGAAGGAGACTAATGTGGGTTGGGGGATCATATAAGAGAGCGTTTCTAGGTAAAATTATCAGAAAAAACTACAAAATTAAACAGGTACATCATCACATTCAAACCTATGTGAAGAAATTAAATAAACTATCACTTAAAGATAAAGTTGATATATAGTACAGTAAAATTACTGCATTAAACCTGTTTCATATGGTTGTATACATATAATCATGTTGTAATCTTATGTTTGTATGAATGTACACACACACACACACAGCCCTTATTATAACACATGAAATCTAAATGGAAAGCACAGTCTTAACTCTAACACAGGCATTTAATACATCTAAAATATGTGCAGTTTGTCTTAGAGAGAGGTTTTCTATAACCGATCCAGAAAGCAAGATGCAGACCAGATTAACTTGTTCAGACTGTCCAAAGTGATATCTCTGTGAGCATGCCTAGACCAGGAAGCTGTATCACTTCCAAGTGATAAGTAAAAGAGGAGTGGAGAAGATTTCAAAATGTGCATAATGACAGTAAGTAAGAAAAGGTGTTTATAAATGTATTTCCTAAGGACAATCATTTTTCCAAGGAATGAGTTTGTTGAAATCAATTATGAATTTTTGGAATATGCTTCCTGTATGTACTCTCAATACCTTAAAATCAGATTAAATCAACACCTTATTTTTTGAATTAGTGAGGAAATAATCAGGAGAACAAAATGTGTACGTTAGAGTACCAAATAGATTTGTTGTTATTATTATTTTATTACCAGAAGCTAACATATGACTCACTCTATTATCTACACATTTCACAAAACAAGACGAAAATTTATCTGATTTCTATATTATGTATGAGTGCTTATTTAAGTGCATGATATAAAAAATAAATCACTCTTGCCCATGTATCTATCCATTTTTCATTTTTAAAAAGAAATATGCATACCACATTTTCTTTATTCATTCATCCATTTTCCAATGCATGTCTTCATACGCGTATGGTTTTATATACATTGGAAACTTGTAAAAAAAATACATCATCAAAGGAACAGTTATAATTCTGAGATTTTTAAAAAAATTTGTGTGTGTACGTGTCTTTTTTACATATTCTTTTTAACTACCTTCCTTTTTCTCTTTTAAAGCGCTTTTTAAATGTATTTTTTGTGGCATTTACCACACTGTACTATCCTTATCACTTTCTATGTCTGTCTTTCTTACTAAACTTTAAATTTCTTGAGGATGCTGATCATATCTTATTCTAAATAGGGGAATTAAATATGCCTTCTTGGTTCTGAAAATTGGAATTGCCATTTAGATAAGCTTGCACTAAATGGTACTTCATCCATCTTTCATTCATCCCTTTATAAAATTGTATGAGCACTGACTATATGCTCACTCCTGTGCTGAGGGGTGAAGCTACAACATACTATAAGATATGGAGCATAAACTTTATTCTAAAATCTGAGGGAGTCGTCAAATGGTATTGAGCAGTGGAAAGATATGTGTGATCTGTTTTTATACAGAACATTCTGGGGGCAGTAGGTAATAAGGATCTGAGAGTAGAAAACTAAAGAGAAATGGATAAGCAGAACATATTGTAACACTAACTGAGGGGATTTGAGGTGTTACTACTGCACATATTTGATACAAACATTCTGAACCTCTTCTCTATAGCTGATCCACAGAGATGGCCCCCAGTGAATGAGACCTTCTAGCATTCACACACAGTGTAGTTCCCCTCATTGGATCTGGGCTCACCCTGTTACTCTCTTTTATCAATAAAGTGCAGCTGAAGTGATTGTGTGTAACTTCCAGAGACAGTCCTTAGAATATTTGCAGTGTCCACTTTCATCACATGAGTTAAATTTCTGGAACATTCCAGCCCGTTATAGACTCCAGATACCTGTGGCACCTGATGACAATGACATGGAGCAAAACAACCGTACCAATGAGCTTCAATCAACAAACAGAATCATGACAGATTATAAAAATTATTATTGTTTAGTTTTAGAATGGATTTGTCATGCAGCATAGATAACCTAAACAGAAATTGGTACCAGAAGTGGGCTGCAGCCATGACAAAAAAACTGAAACTTGTAGATCAGCTTTGGGACAGCTGTCAGGTACAAGCTAGAAGGGCCCTGAGGAGATTATCAGCAGAGACTGAAAAGGAAATGAGGGAATTGCTATAGGAGGCTGGAGAAAAAAGGTGCCCTGTGGTGGGAATTTGTACAGCACTACTCCCTGTAGAAAACATGAAAAATAAAAAAAATGTATCCATTGAACTTGTAGATCTGACTAATAACAGTTTCTACCTTTAAGAGAAAAGCCATGCCTAGTGGGGCTCTTTGGATTTTGGAAATAATATATACTATATTGGGTTTGCAATTCCAATCCCCTTGCCTAATTAGCTTAAAGCATGCCTGTTTTGAATGGGATGCAGAGGATAGGTCGTGCAATAAGTCCAGGCTGCTGTGCAGGCTACTAGGCCACTTGTCCACACGACCCAGCAGATTTAATGTACTAGAAGTTAAGGATGAAGTCTGGAATGTTTGCCAGGCCCCAGTGGGTGAATCACAGTATAGACCTTGATAATTTTAGAGCAAAGCTATGCTGTCCTCTGTAGATAACTATTCTCCTGAGGAGAAACAGTTTCATGCTTGTTTGAGGGCCCTATAAGAGACTAGACACTTGACCTTTTGCTACCAATTTACCAAAACGTTCCATATGATCATCATTAACTGGGTGTTGTCTGACCCACCAAGCCATAAAGTTGAATGTGCACAATAGCACTCAATCTTCAAATGAGGTGGCATAACCAAATAAGACTTAGGTAGTTACTGAAAGCAAAAACTTTGACCTGGCTTACAACAATTCCACATAATATCCTGGTTCCACCCAATAGTTGACATCTGCGGCATTAGCACCTTACTCAGGGTAGCTCTGAAGCAAAAATTTCAGAGAAAACCTTTTTATCAAGTAGTCTACTTTGTTGGCCTGGAATTTCAATTCTTATAATAACTTATAAGCTGCGGCTAACAGTTTAGCTTGAGAGTTGGGAGGTTGGAAGGAATATGATTGGAAAACTGTTGACAAGGAGGATAGGAAAGAAAACATAGACAGACATCTCTAATAAAGATACTTGTGCCCCATGCCAATGCTTAGAAAAGAACAAAAGAAGCAGATGACAATGTTAATAATCAGGTGGACAAGATGAAGGGTTCCTTGAATGTCAGTCAGCCTCTCTCCAAACCATCCTTCCCCTTGCCCATTGGGCTCATGAATAATGCGGTCATGGGGGCAGACATGGAGGGTACGTACGGGGTCAGCAACAAGGGCTTCCACTCACCAAGAATCATCTGGTCACAGCCACTGCTGAGTGCCAGAAGTGCCAGCAGCAGAGATGAACACCGATGCCACAATGCGCCTCCTTTCCTTGAGAGGATCTCCTGACCACATTGGGTCAGTTCTGTATTGAAAGGTGGTGACCTGTTCTCACCAAAGTATCTGCGTTGGATACTGATTTGCATTCTCTGCTTTTAATGCTTCTGCCAAAAAGAAAGAAAAAAAACTGCATCATTTATGTACTTATCGTGTGTCTAAATCTCATCACGTTTATGCCAACATCATTGCTTCTGTTTTCCCACCATCATTGCTTCTTCTCAGGGAACTCATTGTTCATAAACTGAAGTGTAATTCACTGGTCTTATCATTTTTCACACCACCCTGTTAAATGGTGGAATGACCTTTTGCAGATTTAATCATGGGGCTGGCTTGAGAGTAACACCCTGGGGCTAGGATAACATCCTCCTTGATGTGGAATATGCTAAGAACCAATATACTGTGCTGTTTTTCCCATACTCTGGATTCATGAGTCTGGGAATAGAGGGATATGATTGGTAGTACCTTCTGTCATAATTATACCTAGTAATACTCCGCAAATTTTTTCTTCCGATCTTTGAAACTCTGGGCTCTGCTGGATGGATTAGAGGTTGTGATAGGCAGAATTCTAAAAATCCACTCCCCCACACACAGAGCATTCTTGTTCTCTGGTTATTCAGGCAAACATTAAATTGTTAGGTTTAATAAATTATTTTGTGACATAGTAAAAATCACAAGTCAGTTGGCTTAAGATGTGAAGATTATGTGGTTATACCTGGCTCAATAAGGTGTACCTTTGGGGCCGCCCGGTGGCGCAGCGGTTAGTTCATGCTTGGCAGCCCGGGGTTCGCGGGTTCGGATCCCAGGCGCCCGCCGACGCAGTGCCTGTCAGCCATGCCGTGGCGGCGTCCCATATAAAGTGGAGGAAGATGGGCACGATGTTAGCTCAGGGCCAGTCTTCCTCAGCAAAAAGGGGAGGATTGGCAACAGATGTTAGCTCAGGGCTTGTCTTCCCCACAAAAAAAAAAAAAAAATAAGGTGTAGCTTTAAAAGCTAGCAGCAAAAGAGCACGTCAGGGAGATTTGAAGCATGAAAACTGTTTAAGGCACTGTTTCTGACTTTGAAGAGTGAGAGGGCCACATAATGAGGAATTCAAGTGGCCTTTGGAGGATGAGCTCAGCCCCTGGCAAACAGCTAGGAATCTCAGTCCTGCAACTGTAAGGAACTGAATTCTGCCAACGACCTTAAAGAGCCTGGAAGTGTATTCTTCCCTAGATCCTTCACATAAGAGTCCAGCCTAACTGACACCTTGATTTTGGCATTAGCAGACCCCACACAGAGAACCTCAGTTGAGCCATATTGGACTTCTCATATATAAAAAGCATGTGATAATAAATGAATATTTTAAGCTGCCGAGTTTGTTACACAGAAAAAGAAAACAAATGCAGTGGTCTTGGTTTCCAAGGGACCAACTACTTCTATCAGGATTGAGCAATGGTTCCCTTAAACTGGAGATCATGGCTGCCACCAAGCAACTTGGTTCATGGCAAATGAGCCAATAAGCAAAGAAGGAGCCAACTGTTCTGAATGGGGAGATTTATTTGGTTGTTAGCACAAAATGGGGGTAATTAGGAATATGTCTGTTGGTCAGAAGATCTCTCAGATGCATCTTAGTAATTTCATATCCTATGGGGGGGGGGAATAAGAGAAAGCTAGAACTACCTAACATGGAAAGGATTAATAATTTCCCAACCCCCTACAGAATGAAATTTTGGAATACTGACAAGGCAAGGAATCATGACCAGCTGAGGTGCTTGCTGAAGGCAAAGGGGATATGGAGAGGGGGGTAAAACAAAAATGTTCTAAATACCACTTAAGTGTGACCAGTGATATAAATAGGACCACAGTAGTTATACTATTCCTCCATATATTGATATTAATATATATATACCAAATATTTCCTCTTTTCCTCTCTCCTATTTTCCTGATATAAGATGTGATAATATATTTTAAATGCATATACATATCAGTGTTTGAGTGACAGGCTATCAAAGGATGTGTGACTCAGCAAGAAGGGAATGAACATCATCCAAAATGAATGAGGTGGTATGTAATATCTTTTATTGATTGCTGAGGAAAGAGTAAGCATTGTCCAAGGGATAGTTTAGTAGAAGCATGATTTTGCTACTGTCCTAATGGAGGTGTATGTGAATACTAAATTGATATGGGATTATCTATATGACCTGACTAATTTGGAACTATGCTTCCCACAATCCCCTTTCTCATACGTTTCTGAATGAGAGCTGGTCTAAAGGAAAATTTGCCTGAGATTTGAAAAGTGGAAGTGAACCGGAAGTCGTCGATCTCTGAATCTTGCAGAGATAGAGACAGATGCAGAGGTGCTAGTGTCTTCTAGCTCGCCTCTACCGCACGCTGCTCCACGTCCATGTCTACGTGATTGCTGGCACTGCCAGCTGAAGATGACATCAGGCCCACGACCAGACACAGAGGCAACAGCTACCAGGGGCTTTTCCCCCAGCTCCTCTTCCCATTCTCACTCTTCCAGCTACCTATGCTGGCTTCCCATATGCCCTTGCAAGCACCAACTCACCTGTCGTCACTTGTGCTTCAGGTTGATGGAAAGTCTTTTTAATATCTTTTCTACAATCCCTCAACAAATTCTTTAGAGTTTTACTTCCCAAAGCTCCCCACAATTGTGTAAGGCTGTATTCCTACTATAAATTTCTTTTTCCATGACAATTATAGTGGTTCTGATTCCCTCATTTATCCCTGACTGTCTTGAAAATTTGCTTCCTTCCAGCAATTCTTCCCATGTCTCAGATCACAATGCCTCCTGTGACTAAGTCGGCCAAGTCATCCAGTCTCACACCTGGAATTTAAAGTTCCTCCTGCCCCTTTAGGGCCTAGATGAAACACTATGTTAGAGAGCAAGAGATCTGGCAGTCTGGAGTGGCCTTGGAGTGGCTACATCATGCAATATAGAAGTGAGAGAAAATGAACTCCCTGTGGGGTGAACCTTGACCAATGCAGAATAGAACACGGAAGTGAGCCTTGCAAATGAATTTCCTCCTCTTCCACGGACGAACCTGAAACACAGGTACTCCACACATTCCGTCTAAAGAAATACCAAATGTGCACCTGCCAAGAGACACGTTTTGTTTCTTTTCACTCATTGTGAAGCAGAAGCCATCGCCATTCTGGATCACTTCACGTTGCTTCGTATCCCTCCACACCTCATTTCCTCTTTTCCTCATTTTCACCGTCCTGGGTTTTAACCTCCCAAAGAAGCATCTTTGCCTTAGCCTCTAATTTCTTTTTCTAGAGCACCAGACTAAAACTCAATGACAATTCAAGTATGAATACTGTGGCAATGGAACGGAAATGAATGGGACAAATATGAACGACGTGAAGGAGATAAACTGATTGGATGTGTTAGGCATGGAAAAAGGAGGAACTGCCAATGTTGCCAAATTTGATGGATAAATGTGCTAATCCAAAATATAAAGACATATGTAATGAAAAAAAGAGGTTTGAGGGACAGATAGGTTCATATAGAGGCTAAAGAATCGTGATTCTGTTGAAAGTGATAGGCAAATTTTTCCAGGGATGGGATAGAGTGAGAATAACAAAATGTGACATTGCCCATCTTATTAATAGAATGGTCTCATGTTCTGTTTAGCCAATGATGCAAAGGAAACAGTAACAACAATGACCGCGAAATGATACTTTTTAATAAAGGTAGCTACGAAAATAAAATGTACTACAAAATAAATAGAAATCTAGGGTAAAAAAATGCATTAAGAATTTTATAATTTCCCCCAGTCATACTCTTGCTTCTTTTGAATTGACTTGCACATGGATACCTGATCTTTGTAAATGAAATTCTCAGAGCAGTTAACTGCTAGGTAACTTTTGCTATAACCCTTAGCAACTTTTCTTAAAGCATATCCCTTTAGATTTTAAAGTTTCTCAGTTAGTCAAATGGCTCTATTGAACATTCTTTCACTAGGTGTGGCTATTTTCAGGGATGTATATATATGAATATTATATGTGTCTATTCTGAGTTGATTCTAATTTAATTTTAGTTCTGGACAAGAAACCAGCATTTGACTTGTAATTTGCTCAATCAGAAAAGCTAGTGCCCTAGTCTGTTGTACGCCAGAAATGTGACACCCTCTTGTCTACTTATAATGAAAGTCCCCTACTGTCTTCTCTATAGCTCTGAGAAAGAGGCGATGCTCGTCACAAGAAGGGTTATACAGTCAATATTTTCCTTCTGTTCCAGAGTCCTAACATTTAACTGGATGTACATAGTGGAAAGGGCTGCTGTTTTTTAAAATAAGATTGAGACCGCATTGGAATAATTCAATCCTTTTGAAGACAAATAGAACCTGAGACAACACATTAACGATTTAGCATTAATAATTTCTTCACGCATACACCCCTACTCAGTTCAAGCCTTAACTGCAGTTCAAGGTTACTTATGAGGTTTACCACCGAGCAATGGAGAAACAAAGTAATGAACTAAAGGAGGACATACATCAAATAGAAAGATAGCCTCTTTTCTTTAATGATAAGTGAGAATATTGCTTTCTAGCACAATAAGTATTTGAACCCAGAGAGAAATAGAAATACAAGCACAATAAAATGAAAACCAAACAAAACAGTACCATAGTGCCACTATCAGCACCACCAAGAGCAGAAAACAGGTGCAAATAGCTTCACTGTGTAAATCTTTACATTCTTTAACTGAAATACCAACAATGGCCAGTATATTTGCATGACAATTTTACCCTCTACTTTTGCTGAAATTTGAAAATTAAAGAATGGTTAACAGGCCTTTTCATAGCATATGACTGTGATAAGTCATGTATAAAAATCACCCACACTAAATACTAAAAGTCTATTGTTTTTTAAAAGTCAATCTGCTAAGGGTCCATTTTTAAGAAGTTGTTTTAAAAGTTTACTATTACTATGATTGCTTATACAGTTTGGACATTTTTCTGCTGACTAGATATATATCTACTATTTTTCTTTTTTTTAAAGAGAAATTGGATTGAGTTTTATTAGGTTCATGATAAAGTTTTAAAGTCAATTCATTCCTTAAATATCTGTCCTTTATTTTTTTAAATAAACATTTAATTATAGAATAGATTTTACATTTATAGAAAATTGCGAAGATAATAGAGAGTTCTCTTATACACCATGTCTAGTTTCCCCTATTGCTAATATCCTACATTAGGATGGTACATTTGTCACACAAATGAACAATATTAATACATGACTATTAATTGACCCTAGTTTCTTCCAATTTTCTTAATTTTCACTTAATATCCTTTTTCTGTTCTGAGATCGCTTCCAGTCTACCACATTATATATGGCCGTCATGTCTTCTGGCAGTCACAGTTTTGAAGGTTTCCTTATTTTTGATGACCTTGGCCATTTTGAAGAGTACTGGTAAGGTAATTTTAGACTGTCCTTCTATATGGGCCTGTCTGATGTTTTTCTCATGATTATACTGGGTGTATGGGTTACTGATAATAACTTTGATCATGCAACTGAGGCTGTGTTTGTCTGGTTACTCTACTACCAAGTTACTCATTTTCCTCCTTTTCCATACTGATATTTGAAACCAAGATCTGGGTACTAGGTGTGCTTATTGCTTGCCTCTATCTATATGTGATTCTATATGTCTATCTCAATCTATATTAAATCAGAATGAATTCATTACCTAATCCAGTACCACATGGTTCATTCCAGCCTTCTGACATTGTTTATCTATAACCTCCCATGTCATCAGTGAGAAACCTGATGCCCACCATCTCCATCCATTTACTTATTTGTTCAATCTCAGTGTACACATAAAATGTTAACCCACACCCCCACGGGAAATAACTTTACCAACTACAGCACAGCACTAATGTACAGTTTCCTTTGTACTTTAAGTCTCCACTTATTTCCAAAGTTACCTAGACAAGAACACTTTTCCCCCCACCCTATTATGTGAGGTTACATCACACATTCTTAATACAGTTAAATTATTTTGCCACATTCTGAATTCCATCCTGAGGTCTTCCAATTCACTAATTAATTTTGTTTTATTACCATACATTAAGGTTCACTGTTTGTGCTGTTTCTATGGGTTTTAAAAGAAGCATAGTGTCATGTAATCATCACTACAGTATCATACAGAATAGCTCCATCACACTAAAAATTATTCCCCTTCTGCTTCATTTATTCAAACTTCTTCCCTCACCAACCACCTGGCAACAACTGGTCTGTATTGTTTTTTTCCAGAATGTCATATAAATAGAATCATAGAGTATGTAGGGGTTTCAGACCAGCTTGTTTCACTTAACTATATCCACTTAATGTTCATCCATGTTGATTTATGGAACCATAGCTCATTAATTTTTATCTCAGAATGGTGTTCCATTGTACAGACATACCATTATCTGTGTATCCATTTGCCTATTGAAGTCCATCTTGGTTGCTTTGATTTGTAAAAATCAAGAATGAAACTACCATAAACTTTCACATTCAGGTTTTCAAATCACTTGGGTAAATACCTAGGTGCACAACTGCTAGATCATATGATTATATTATGTTTACCTTTGTAAGAAACTGCCAAGCTTCATTCCAGAGTTATTGTACCATTGTTCATTCCCACCAGCAATGAATAAGATTTCCTTGTACTTTCTAACCTTGCAAGCATTAGTGTTGCTTGCAAAATTGGTGCTTTCATTTTTTTAAAAATTATTTTAGCCATTCCAATAGATGTGTAGTCATATCTCACTGTTGTTTAAATTTGCATTTCCCTGATGACAAATATTAATGAGTATCTTTTTATATGTTTGTTGGTCATTGGTGTATCTTTACCAGTGAGTTTTCTGTTCAGATCTTTTGACCCTGTTTTAATTGAGCTTTTATTTCTTATTGTTGAGATTTAACAGTTCTTTATTCTCAACATAAGTCCTTTATAAGACATTCACTTTGCAAATATTTTTCCTAGTTTATAATAAGCTTTTTATTCTGTATTTACTGGTGTCTTTAACAGAGCAAAAGTTTTTAATATTAATAAAGTACAAATTACCAAAATTTCCTTTTGTTTTTTTGTCATTGTATCTAAAAACTCATCACCAAACAGAAATTTACACATATTTTCTCATATGTTTTATTCTAGAAGTTTCAGAGGTTTACATTTTAATTTAGATCTCCTATCCATTTTGTATTAATTTTTTTCTAGGTTGTAAAGTCTAAGTTCTTTTTTTCTTTTGTGTATGAACATCTAACTGTTTCAGCACAATGTAGAAAAGATTACCCTTTCTCAATTGGATTGCCCTTGTAAAAAGTCAGTTCACTCTATTTGTATGAGTCTATTTCCGGACTTTCCATTCTATTGACCAATGTGTCTGTTATCTTACCAATACAATACTCTCTTGATTACAATAGATTTATGGTGTGGCTTGAAGTCCAGTAATGTGAGTTTTACAAATTTATTCTTTTTTCAGAATTGTGTTGGGTATTCTAGATCCTTTGCTTTACCATATAAATTTTAGAATCAAGTTGTCAACATTTACAAAAAGCTTACTGAGATCCAATGCTCTTTCAGTTTCTTTTTTTTTTTTTGTAAGCTACAAGTCTCCCCACCCAAGGAGACAGTTTCTTTTTTTTCCTCTCCCCAAAGCCCCAGTGGATAGTTGTATATCATAGTTGTGCATCCTTCTAGTTGCTCTATGTGGGACGCCACCTCAGCATGACTTGATAAGTGGTGCATTGGTCCGCGCCTGGGATCCGGGCCCACAACCCCAGGCCACCGAAATGGAGCATGCAAACAACTGCCATGCCACTGGGCTGGCCCCCTATAGATCAGTTTCTAATCTACGTCATTTGTTTCTTGCCTGAAGAACTTCTTTTGACACTTCTTGGTCTATTTACAATGAATCTATTTAGTTTTTGTCTGTCTGAGAAAATATTTATTTTCCTTCACTTATGAAGAACTAATTCACTGGATATAGAATTATAGGGACCATGTTTTTTTCTTTAACACAAATATTTTACTCCGTTCTTTCATTACTCGCATGGTTTTTGATTAGAAATCCACTGTAATTCTTACCTGGTTCCTCTACAGATAAGATGTTTCTTTTTTCCTCTGGCTTCTTTCAACAAGATTTTCTCTTTGTCTCTGATTTTGTGCAGTTTGACTATGATATGCCTAGGGATGTATGTCGTGTTGGGGTGTTGTGTATGTTTTATTTTACTTTGTTTTTATATTTATCCTGCTGTACTTTCTCTGAGCCTCCTGGATATGATTTTGGTTCCCGTCATTAATTCTGAAAAGATTTCAGGCACTATTACTTTAAATATTCCTTCTATTCCATTCTCTCTTTCTTCTTCCATTATTCCAATTATGAGTATATTACACTTTTGAATATCATCCCAAAGTTTTTAGATGTTTTATTTTATTAATTTTTTCATTCATAGTTTACTCTGCATTTCAGCTGGAGAGTTTTCTATTGACTTATCTTCAAGTTCCCTGTTCCATGCCTTAGCTGATGAGCACATTGAAGGCATTACTCATTTCTGTTACTGTTATTGATTCCTAGCATTTCATTTTGATTCTTTCTTAGGGTTTCCATCTCTCTGATGACATTTATTACCCATCAGTTCTTGCACGTTGTCTGCTTTTTCCATTAGAGCCCATAATATATTAATAATTCTTATTTTAAATTCCAGAACTGAAAATTCCAACATATATGTCATATCTGAGTCTTGTTCTGTTTGCTTTGTCTGTTCAGTGTATTGTTTTCTTACCTTTTGGTATGTCATTGTAATTACTTTTTTATTGAAAGCAAGATATGTCATATACCATAATAGATACTAAGGTAAACATGCATTTAGTGTAAGGGTTTATGATAATCTGGCTAGGATTTGGGCCATGTTTAACATTTATTGTAGCAATAGTTACCAGAGGCTTAAAAATCATCTACCGTCCTTGTTTTTGTTGCACTTCTAGGCTTTCAGATTCCCTTATATCTTGCTACTCAAAGAGAGTCTATGTGATGCAGGTCTTCCAATGTAATATACTGTTATCGTACTGGAGGCTTACCGTGTGGGGTAGCGTGTGGGGGAGAGGACATTCTATAATTTAAGGGTTACGTCTCTGTTTTTCGTGGACCTGTGTCTCAGGTGTTTGGCCTTCACAAGTTCTGTTCCTTCTTCAGGGATGGAAGTTCATTCTCTGGCTGAAGCAATCCCCATCTATTTTCTTAAATCCCTGTCCCCTGTTGGCTATGACATTTTTATTTTCCTTACAGAAGACTTGAAGGCTGAAATTGCCTGAAGTTGGGCACAGTTCCTGTCCCCTGGATGGGATAAGGTCTCTGAATTGCCCTCTGGGAATTCCTTCCTCCTGGAGACTGGGCCTTTGGCAGGTAAAGAGTCTGGGAGAGTTTCATTATGGCTATTCTACTCTTCCTCTTTCAGGACTATGAGAGGATTTCTCTCAGATCCTCTCCATGTGGTATCCTTGTCTGATTTTGGTATCAGGGCAATGCTAGCCTCATAAAATGAATTTAGAAGCACCCATCCTCTTCAATTTTTTGGCAGAGTTTGAGAAGGATAGGTATTAAATCTTCTTTCAATGTTTAGTAGCATTCACTAGTGAAGCTGTCTGGTCCTGGACTTTTATTTTGGGGAAGTTTTTGATTATTGATCCAATATCCTTACTAGTAATTGGTCTTTTCAGATTTTCTGTTTCTTCATGATTCAGTCTTGGAAGATTGTACTTTTCTAGGAATTTATCCATTTCTTCTAGGTTTTCCAATTTGTTGCCATATAATTGTCCCTAGTAGTCTCATGATTCTCTGTAATTCTGTGGTAACAGTTGTAACTTCTCCTCTATCATTTCTGATTCTGTTTATTAGAGCCCTCTCTTTTTTTTTCTTCGTTAGTCTAGCTAAACGTTTGTCAATTTTGTTTATTTTTTCAAAGAACCAGCTCATAGTTTCATTCACCTTTTCTATTGTCTTTTTAGTCTCTGTTTCATTTATTTCCACTCTGATTTGTATTATTTTCTTCCTTCTACTGATTTTGGGCTTCATTTTTTTCTTCTTTTCTAGCTCCTTTAGATGTTAATTTAGATTGTTTGAAATTTTTCTTGTTTCTTGAGGTAGGCCTGTATTGCTCTAAACTTCATTCTTAGAACTGCTTTTGCTGCATCCCAAAGATTTTGTTATGTTGTATTTCTGTTTTCACTTGTGTCTAGGTATGTTTTGATTTCTTCGATGACCCACTGGTTTTTCAGTAGTAGCATGTGGTTTAATTGCCACATTTTAATAGTTTTCCCAGTTTTATTCTTGTTATCGATTTCTAGTTTCATACCATTGTGGTCAGAGAAGATGCTTGATATAATTTCAATCTTCTTGAATTTAGATTTGTTTTGTGGACTAACATATGATCTATCCTGGAGAATATTCCAAGTGCACTTGAAAAGAATGTATTCTGTTGCTTTTGGATGGAATGTTCTGTATATATCTATTAAGTCCATCTGGTCTAGAGTGGTTTAAAGGCTAATGTTTCCTTATTAGTTTTCTGTCTGGATAAGCTATCCATACATCAGCTTTCTTTTCCTTTCCATTTGCATGGGAGATCTTTCTCCAACCCTTCACTTTCAGTCTGTGTGTGTCCTTACTGCTTGATGTGAATCTTTTGTAGACAGCATATAGATGGGTCTTGTTTTTTTAATCCATTCAGCTACTCTATGTCTTTTGATTGGAAAGTTTAGTCCATTTAAAGTAATTATTGAGAGGTATGTACTTATTGCCATTTTGTTAATTTTTTTCTGCCTGTTTTTGTAGTTCCTTTCTGTTCCTTCCTTTTTCTTTTTCTCTCTTCTCTTGTGGTTTGATGGCTTTCTTTAGTGTTATGTTTAGATTCGTTTCTCATTTTTTGTGAGTGTATTTACTAAAAATTTAGCTTTTTGGTTACAGCGAGGTTCATATATAACCTCCTATGTATATAACAGTCTGTTTTAAATTGATAACAACTTAAATTTGAACACATTTCAAAACTTTACATTTTTCCTCCTCTTTTTATATTTTTGATGTCACTCTTTGCTTCTTTTTATTTTATGCATCCTTTAACTAATTATTGTAGTTTTAGTTAACTTTACACTACTTTTGTCTTTTGATCTTCATACTTGTTTTGTAAGTGGTTTATCCACTACCTTTACAGTATATTTACCTTTTCTAGTGAGATGATTACTGTCTTATGTTTTCTTACTATTGATTAGTATCTTTTCAGCTTAGAGAAGTCCCTGTTACATTTTTTGTAAGGCCGGTTTAGTGGTGATGAACTTAGGCTTTTGTTTATCTGGAAAACTCTTAATCTCTCCTTCATTTCTGAATGATAATCTTGTGGGTTACAGAATTCTTGGTTGGAAATTTTTTCCTTTCAGCACTTGGAATATGTCATACCACTGCCTTCTGGCCTTTAAAGTTTCTGCTGAAAAATCTGCTGATAGCCTTATGGAGTTTCTCTTGAACAGAATGAGTTGTTTTTCTCTTGATGCTTTTAATATTCTCTCTTTATCCTTAACTTTTACCATTTTTAACTACAACGTGTCTTGGTTTGGTTCTCTTTGGGTTCATCTTATTTGGAATTCTCTGGGCTTCCTGTACCTGGATGTCTGTTTCCTTCCCCCGATTAGGAACATTTTCTTCATTCTCCATTATTTCTTCATATAAGTTTTCTGGCCCTTTTGCTCTCTCTTCTCCTTCTAGGACCCCTATAATGCAAATGTTATTCTGCTTGATATTGCCCTAAAGCTCCTTTAGTTCATCTCATTTTTTAAAATTCTTTTTTCTTTTTGCTGCACTGTCTGGGTGATTCCTATTGCTTTGTCTTCCAGCTCACTGATCCAATCTTCAGCTTCATCCAGTCTACTGTTGAACCCCTGTGGTGTATTTTTTTCAATTCAGTTATTGTATTCTTCAGCTTTGTAACTTCTGTTTGGAACTTTCTCATATTTTCTGTACCTTTGTTGAAGATCTCACCGTGCTCATCATTCTTCTCCCAAGTTCAGTGAGCATCTTTAAGACCATTACTTTGAACTCTTCATTAGGTAGACTGCTTATCTCCATTTCATTAATGTCTTTTGCTGATGTTTTTCTTGTTCTTTCATTTGGAACATATTCCTCTGTCTTTTCATTTCTGTCATTTGTTGTTTCATCTCTGTGTTTGTTTTTATGTATTAGGGAAATCAACTACCTCTTCCAGTCTTAAGGAGCAGCCTTGTGTAGAAGATGTCATTTGGGGCCCAGAAGTGCAACATTCCCTGACCACTAGAGCCAGGAGCTCAAGGGGCAGCTGCTGTGTGGGCTGCATACGCCTATTGGCTCTGGTGGGGGTCACATGAGCAGTGTGTGGGGGTGGGGTGAGAGTGCAAAGATAGCTCCTGCCAGTGCCAGCACAGGCAAGGTAGTAGGAACCTGTAAAAAAGGTGTCCACCATCATTCTTTCCCCAGAGTCCCAGCAGAGTTCTGACCCTTTGGCAGATGCTTTAAGATTAGCAAGT
The DNA here is from genome assembly GCA_031878705.1 of Tapirus indicus. Classification (NCBI taxonomy): domain Eukaryota; kingdom Metazoa; phylum Chordata; class Mammalia; order Perissodactyla; family Tapiridae; genus Tapirus; species Tapirus indicus. Next base: position 9,405,792 of record CM062918.1, read on the forward strand.
GAATCTCCTTCACATATCTTGATAATCCATTCCGATATGTACATGTTTAGCATAGTCACTAACAATCATTCAATGTAGAGAAAATGTTTATATGTGTATATGTGTATTATCTGCATTTTAATTGTTCTTATACTATATGTTTTTCATTCCAATATTTTAAAAATATTAATGCACAGTGTTGTATAAGAAACTTGAACTGCTTTAATCCAAGATCAATACATCTTCTATTTGTTTTACCAAGAAAAAGGCAATAGAATCAATTCCCTTTCAAAAATTGAGTGACTACGTGTATCTTATGAAATCACAGAAGATTTGAATTATAAGAAGAATCAATTGACTAAGTAAGAGTTGATGATGATCCAGATTCTCTCTGTCCATGGACAGTCTCAGCCAGTCCATGGTTATATATTTTTAAAATTCAAGTTAATCCATCAGGCTTTAGGAAACTCTTGAAATAACTGTCATTGCTATTAAAAAGTTATCTCCCGAGTGACTGAAACAGTGGAAGCAACACTTAACAAAGCTTTATTGACAACAGGGCAAAGCATATCTTCTGGTAATGTGACTCAGTGCTGTGATCTCTGGGGCTTACAACATGTTTATTTTAAATCTCATTAGCTCTTAACACATTAAAAGAGTATCATAAAGTTACATCTTAATCTTTCCTGAAGATATAAAAATTACTATTGTTTTATAAATTCCAAGCATAGGAAAATATACTGAATAGGGTGAAAGTTTTTCATTGACTATATCATATATGATAAATTTAAATATTAGAGAGATCAAGAAAATATCAAGATTATTCCATCTTTAGCTACTATTTTGCCTCAGAAATCATTCCATAACTTTTTGACATATACCAAACTACGTGTTGTATTGCAGAGTCAGATAAGAGAAGATAAAAATATTAGAATCCACTAATATAAATCCAACAATGAATTTGTTTCTTTCTTCATAAAAATAATCTGGATAATCAATACAAATTAAAGTTAGTTTATTTTTAGAATAATAAGAATTTTCCCCTTTGTTTTTAGTTGTTGCAGGATTATATTGAAAATACAGAACATATTTCATATGTCCTTGTGTTCCCAGTATTTGTTAGGATTTTGAACAATTGATAACAGTTAGTAATATTCAAATAATCAATAATATTTGTGATAAGTGTAATTCCTTTATACATTATGATATATTTATGTCACACAATACTAAAGTTAAAAGCAAGTGTTATTTAATAGTTTAATAACATTTGACCTTATATAAGTAGAAATAGACATATATGAATAAAATAATCAAAATGGACATTTTTATAATCTCAGAAATGTCCGATATATCCAAATATATATTTAGTAAAATATTCAAAACCTCACAATTTTAAGTTAAGGACATTTACCTTCCTTTTGCAACTCAGGCTGTTTCTATGGAAACAGCAGTTGGCACACAGAAGCAGAATGTTTATAACTTTGATATTTCAGCTGTGCTTGTCGGGGAGATGATGGAAATGTCATTTTTCAAAGAAGCACCTGCAGCTTTTGGGTTCCAACAGGTTCGCAGAATATAACATTTTAGCTCCTGAAAAAGTTTTAGTTCATAATGTTTCTGTGTAAATCATAACTACGCCTGCTTTGAAAAGAGGCTTAATTACTCTAGGTCTATTTTAGAAAATGACTTTTTAAATGTAATAACTGATTTAAGGTAACTTAGAATTATAATGGTCCACAAGGCCCTCAGAGTCACAATGAGGAAAATTAGCACCATCATTTGCGTTAGGTCAGACACTTACTGGAGGCCAATTCTGTCCAGAGCCACTTTTGTTCTGATACAGCATTCCTATTCTAGGAGTTCATCTCTCTTTGGCTGAAAATTCATGATTCTAGGAGGTTTCATTCTCAGTGGTAAATAACACGTGGTAGTGGACTGGTGTGTCATCCCCCCTCCTTCCCCCTGCTCATGTTTCCCTGACTCCTCACCCCCCACAACTAACCAACAAATATCAAAACTTGCTGACTTTTTGACACCAACAATCTGTTGTGCTTGACGTATTTCTGCCAGAGATAGGCTACAAAGTGCTAATACTCTGCTGGTTCAAATATCCAAAGAATTATTTATTAAGATGGTCATCATCATTTCCTCCTGCCAATGTGTTTAGAAAATTTGCCAGTGCCTATATATCGTCAATGACAAAACCAGAAGTAAAGTGAAACAGAGATCACCTGTGGTGAATCAAGAAGTTTCTCAAATTACATTTTCAAGATTGTATTTTCAATTCAAGACAACATGATAGTAACAGGAAAATAAAATGATATCCTTCTTGAAACATCACATTCTTAATTTTATGTAAAGGACTCAAGCAAAAGAAACTGGAAGAGTTCATAGATTAGGGTAACACTTCAGCATGAAAAAAAGCATTCAGATCCAATAAACTTATTACCGAGATATGTCTAGTCAAACAGCCTAATCAGCTGACCATAATAATCTGTGGCTGTTTTTAACGGGAATTTACTCACTAAGGGCAAGTGATCAATTTTGAGTAATTCAGCAGAGCTTACTGAGCAACTGCTGCATGCAAGACATCATCAGGCTTTTGAATAACAGGCTATTAATTAAAGAGAAAATAGCACCAACTGATAACAGTCCAAGTCTACACCAAACCTGAGCCAAGTCAAACAACCTTCATTGAAAATACTGTGCCCAGGGGCTGCCCGGTGGCACAGCGGTTTAGTCCGCGCTTGGCAGCCCGGGGTTCGCGGGTTCGGATCCCGGGTGCCGGCCGACGCACTGCCTGTCAGCCATGCCGTGGCGGCGTCCCATATAAAGTAGAGGAAGATGGGCGCGGATGTTAGCCCAGGGCCAGTCTTCCTCAGCAAAAAGAGGAGGATTGGCGACGGATGTTAGCTCAGGGCTGGTCTTCCTCACCAAAAAAAAAAAAAAAGAAAATACTGTGCCCAAACTTATGATGGAGCTCAAATCCCAAATTCTATATTGGCTTTAGTCTACTGTGTGTTCTGTTGAAGAAAAAAAAGGCAAATGGACTTATGCAAAGGTGTTCTGTGTATTAACTAAAATGTTAAAACATTTGTAAAACAAATGGAAATAATAATAAAATTAAAAATGCATATACATTAATGACCAAGTAATCCCAATTTGGGAATTCATACCAACAGTAATACTGCAGTATGGTAGATTTTCAGGGGGAGAAAAGGAACAACTGATTGTTGGGGAATTGTATCTAAATAGTTATGTCTTCTCATAATATTATACAGCTAAATAAAATGATCACTCATTTCCCAATTGAAATTTTGTTCATGAATTTTGTCAAATTATGTCAAAAAGTTGCAAACAAATGTATATAGTATATGCTTATTATTACAAAAATAAAATTGAATAAACAAAAATATTTATGTGTGCATCTATAAATACACACATATGTAAAAGCATGAGAAAAATACTAAAATAAATACACCAAATTGGTAAGTTTTGGCTAATTAGAAAAAAATAGGATTGAAGGAATAGAAAAGGAACAGACAGTTGATATTTTCTTTGTGTATTTTTTGTCTCATTCTTATAACAAACATTACTTTTAAACTAAGAAATATATAAGATATAAGGCAAAAGGAGGCACAGCTTCCTGTTTTCACTTCACAAGTATCATGAGCAAAATAATGTACTAGATTGAAGTATTAGAAAATGTTAAATATCAGGCATTTATTCACTTAGATAAATATTTATTGAGCTTTTATGAGTCAGGCACTATTAAGGTGTATAGGAAACATCCAGGAACAAACCAGAGAAAGACCCCTGCCCTAGTGGACCTTATATTCTGAGGGGGGGAAGCAGAGCATGAAAGAAAGAACAAAATAGTAATATGTAAATTACGTAGAGGGTAACAATTGCTGTGGAACAAACACAGGAAAAAGGATCCAAGTTTCACAGTTTTGCTTTGGGGGGTCTGGTTAGGACCCACTGGGAGGTGACAGCTGAGCAAAGACTCAGAGGTGGCGAAGGCATGAGCCCGGGGACCTGGGAGAAAAATGTTCCAGGCAGAGGGAACAGCCAGAACTTTTCTCCTAAGTAAACTCACAATGAAAAATTAATTTTAAAAAAATGATTTTACTCATTGTTCCACCATCAACTTTTCCTGTGAACTCAATCCTTTATTGAAATGTCAAGGTATCTATAACAACAATATATACTATAATGAAGTGCAGCACTGTCTCATATTTTTGCAAACACAGTCTTGTTTAACCCACATTTTGTGGCTGATTTCTATGAACCACATTACCAAATAGAACTCTGGGGATGTGAAGATGAAAAAGAAGGGGCTGCCCTGGAGGAACTGGTATATAACGAAGGAGAAAGCCACATAGGCAATTTCTCTCACGTCCCCGGGGGCAAGTAACGTGGTCCTCATTGGACAGTGAAGAAACTGAAGTTCTGAGAGAGAAACAAGAAAGTCAGTAAAGCCTCCTCTTCCATTCGTCCACTGCCTCACAGAGACGGGCTAAAAGAGTATTGACTGCTTATCAATGCTGATGGAGACAAAGAATGTCAGAAGAAATAGCAGCCATGATGGAGATTTTAGAAATTTTTCCTTACAGTTTTAAAAGGTATTGTTTCAGAAATAGATAATATAATCTAGAAAATCACAGAATTGTATCATTAAAGATTTCAAATTTCAGTGAAAAACATCTGTTTCAATTATCCATCCAACATAACACAATTCTTTATTGCTCTATTCCACACTAGACAGGCTTATATATATATTTTTTTTTTCAGGTCACTTTAATTATCTTGACTGACTAAACTTTTTGAAAACTTTAATTCGGTGTCAATCACACGTTTACTTTTCCTGAGTGAGTTGAAAGAAGGAACAAATATCAGATTTGACGATATTTACAACCCTGTTACCAATGCGTTAACTTAAAATATTATTCAACATTCATATTTTTTTTCCTGAATATAGCAGATCCCCTGCAAGGGTCTGCCAGATTTATGGAATTTATGAATTTGAATATTCTTTCAATGTAATCCTGGTCTAAGCAGTAGCCCACCACAGATCATTTGATGTGTAATTTCTCTATTAGAAGATGATTCAGTTTCTCTTAGAACATTTCCATTATCAGAGAGCTCAGTTTCTTGAGCAGTAATCTAATCAATTTGGGAACATTCTAATTGTTTGAAATATCTTCTATTATTTTGAGGCCTAATGGATCTCCCAGAACATCTTTGTACTTCATTACAAAAAAATTATGTAAATTTCCAACTGCTAGAGCTGCACAGTATGTTTTCTTCCATGTGAAAAGGTTTTAAATTGTAAGGCAATTGCCAATCTTCAAGTTTCATATTAACTATTTCCACACTCTCCAAAAGTTATTTATATGAGAGTACTCCTTCATTTAGATTCATGGAAAATATTATTTTATACGCTTTTCACATTGCTTTACAAACAAAGGTATGTATTTCTACCTAACATCACAAGAGACCATAGAATCCTGAGAACAAGGACATTGTGTTGTGTTTTGCACACCTGAATAATGACACATTGGCTAATATACGTTAGATACTTAATAAATTTTTATAGAAAGATTATTTTTAAAAGCTATTACAATATACAGAACTAAATGCTACATCCCAGCTGTGGTCAACCCAGATAACAATAAACTATAATTCCCTTGATTGAATCCTAAATTTCTATTTTCTAAACTTAATATATTATTCTTCACATGTGCACATTTTTAAATGTAGTGTCATGCTGTGAGTTGATATTGATTAGTTTTATATTAAATCAATTAAATCAAACATGGTCCCCTCTGTGCAATTAGTTGAGAACGTTTTCATGTAAAAATAATACTCATTTAATAAAATTAAAGAAAGATAAAAAATAAACATTAGCTGATTTCCTGCCAGACTCATTAATGTATTTGTTTTTTACTATTTTAATCACACATCAATACACATTGATAAATTTCCAGTGGAAATTTGCTGTAATGCACGACTGTACTGGGTGATGCAAGACTCAATGCTTTCCCCAAGTATCAGGAAAAAGGCAAGGATGCCTGCTCTTGTCACTCTTATTCAACATAGTACCTAAGATTCTAGCCACTGTAATTAGTCATGAAAATGAAGTAAAAATCATATAGAAAGGAAGGGAAGAAGTAAAACTGTTCTTATTTGCATATTATATGATTGTGCACAGAGAATACCCCAAGGAATTTACAAAAATACTCCTAAAGCTAGTAAGTTCAGCAAGGTCCCAGGGCACAATATTAACATATAAAATTCAATTTCAATTCAATATACTAACAATGAAAACTAACAACGAAAATTTGGAAAACCAAATTTAAAACACAAACACATTTACAATTACTCCAAAGAAATGAAATACTCAGGTATAAATTTAACAGAAAATTTATGAATCCGTATGCTGAGAATTACAAAATTCTTTTGAAAGAAAGCAAATAGACTTAAATAAATGGAGAGACATACTACATTCATGGACTCAACATAGTAAAAATGTCAAGTCTCTCCAAATTGATTTATAGAGTTAATGCAATTCTATTAAAATTCCAGCAAAGTTTTTGTAAATACAGACAAGCTAATTCTGAAACTTATATGGAAAAGCATAAGCCATAAAATAGCCAAAACAATAGTAAAAAAAAATACTAACAAAGTGGGAATAATCACTCTATCTGTTATTAGTGCCTACTAGTCAGTACAGTAGTCAAGACGGATAATACTGACTGAGGGTTAGACACGTAGATCAATAAAACAGAATAAAAAATCCAGGAGTAGACACACATAAATATGTCCAACTGATTTTTGCAAAAGTGTAAAAGAAATTCAATGTAGGAAAGATATATAGTGTTTTCTTTTCAATTATTCTATTGAGGTCACATTGGTTTATAACAGTGTGTAATTTCAGGTGTACATTATTACATATCAGTTTCTGTACAGACTGCATCGTGCTCACCACCAAGAGTCTAATTTTTATCTGTCACCATACATATGTGCCCCTTTAACCTTTTTGCCCATCCCCTCCCACCCCCTTGCCCTCTGGTAACCACTAATCTGACTTCTTTATCCGTCAGTTTGTTTATCTTCCACATATGAGTGAAATCATACAGTGTTTGTCTTTCTCTGTCTGGCTTATTTCATTTAACATAATACCCTCAAGGTCCATCTCTGTTTTTGCAAATGGGACGATTTTGTCTTTTTTACAGCTTAGTAGTATTCCTTTGCATTTATATATATACCACGTCTTCTTTACCCATTCATCAACGGATGGGCACTTCAGTTGCTTCCATATCTTGGCTATTGTTAATAGTGCTGCAATGAACAGAGGGGTGCATAAATCTCTTCGAATTGTTGATTTCCCTTTCCCACAAATGGCTCTAGAACAATTGGATATCGGCAAACAAATTAAAGTGAACATTAACTTAAACCTCACATCTGACACAAAAATGAACTCAAAATGGATCATGACTTAAATATAAAACTTTAAACTTCTAAAAAACATGGAGAAAATCTATAGATCTATGTAGATCTGTAACTAGGCATTGAATTTTTAGACTTGACACCAAAAGAATGATCCATATGAAAAAAATGATAAACGAGACATCATCAAAATCAAAACCTTTTGGTTTGCAAAAGAGTCTGAGAGAGAATGAAACAACAAGCTACAAACTGGGAGAAAATATTTGCAAACCACATACTGATAAATGGCTTATATTTAATATATATAAAGAAGTATCCAAATTGAACAGCATAAAAACAAATTATCCAATTACGGGCAATGATCTCCTTGTTTCTAAAAATATCTAATTTGGGGAAAAATTAGTGATTTAAATCTGAAAATATGAGAATTGAACATTGACTGTATTTTCCTTTCTGCTGGGGGGTGCGGCGTTGAAGGCAGGTGTTTTGTTAGTTGGTACTAGGCTCCCAAGAGGCGATTATATTTAATTGTTGCTCCTGTTCTCACAAGTTCTACCAAAGCTCTGAGTTGCCTGCCTGTGGACAGAATTCACTTAAAGACATACTTATAACTGGCCAGTTATAAGACCTGATGCACTGTTACCATTATCCTTCACTAAGCACTCCATACTGTAATTAATTAAAAAGCCCTATTTTGATGTTATTTCTACATTATAAACTATGGTATATGAATTTATGCAGAAAAGAACGATTTTTAAGTAACACAATGCAAGTAGCCATCTGTTTAACAATATTAGAAAATGCCTTGATTCGCCTACTGTGAAGGAAATCCATGTGAAGAAAATTTAACAGTGAGCTTTTTGTCTTTGTTCCTTTTGAACTCACTCAGTTTTTCAGAAGCACTTTAATACGTATCAAGTACAGAAATGGAGAATATTTAGGAAAAAATCTATATATTTACTGATATATCTGGATTTTGCAAATACACAGATGAATCTTTATCACCAAAGAACAATATTATTAAATATAAAAATATGTAATGTTAGTTTAACACTATACTGTCTGCAATTACACAGTGAGATAATGTAATAGAGGAGCACCCACCCCAAAATATTTATCTCTAATTTAGGGGAAAAAAAGACTGAAAAGTAGCAATAAAGGTATTCAGAAATAATTATCAATTAATTAAAATAGAGTATGGTGTCTACCAGTTAAAATGCATATTTGCTCAGTAATTACTCAGAATGAAGCAAAATGCAGAAGTAAATTTTTTACATGATTATGAACTCCAGCCAACTATGTAATTTTAATAAACTGTCAGAACTATCAACACCGTTTTAAAAGATGGAATACTAAAAGGAAAGCCTAAATTGATATGCATTAAGGATAGATAATTTTGTTATTTATGAAAATAGGCAACTAATTAAAAACATCTAGATAATAACTTGTGAAATCTTTTAAAATCTAGGAAGGTATTATTTTCAATGTTCAATCAACCTGAATGTTATTTCTGGGTCAAGAGGTTTCTTATAAAAAGTCTTATTGGTGAAAACTATGGAATATTAATTCAGCTGCCAGATTATTCTAGTGTGAGTGTATATATGTATATGGATGTGTAGGTATATAATGACTTACTATTATTATAAGTAATAGAATCACATGCATTGTATAAACTATTATTACTTCTTTAACATAATTTCACCCAAGTTATGACAACATTTTAAATCTACGTGGCTGTATTGAATAGGCCCACCTATTCATTTCTAAGGCAAATATCCAAAGATTGACTCTCAGAAAAACACATTTTAAAAAAATAGGTGGAGGGGAGACCGGCCCAGTGGCGCAGCTGGTTTAGTTCACATGCTCTGCTCCCATGGTCCAGGGTCCACAGGTTCAGATCCCGGGCGCAGACCTACGCACTGCTTGTCAAGCCATGTCGTGGCGGCGTCCCATAAAAGTAGAGGAAGATGGGCACGGATGTTAGTCCAGGGCCAATCTTCCTCAGCAAAAAAAGAGGAGGATTGGCAGCGGATGTTAGCTCAGGGTTGGTCTTCCTCAAAAAAAAAAAAGGTGGAGGGGGAATGAGGAGCTAGTGTTTAATGAGTACAGAGTTTCAGTTGGGGAAATTGAAAAAGTTCTGGAGATAGATGGTGGTGACGGTTGCACAACAATGTGAATGTACTTAATGCCACATAAGTATAAACTTAAAATGATTAAAATAGTAGATTTTATGTTATGCATATCTCACCACAATTTAAAAAAATTGATAGCATGTGCCCTTGATATGATGTGATGATAATGACAGAAAAATAAAATAAGTTGAGAGCCTTGAGGAAAGAATGAATAATTCATAGACTTCTATCCCCAAGGGATAAATTAAATTTATGTAATTTCCTTCACTTTAATTATTTTTTCAATTTCTTTTCCAAATTCAGCCTCTCGTGTTTTATGTTTTCTTCTTAATAAATTTTTGTTAGATTATCTCAAATGTGTATATACTCAAATATAACATAAAGTGATTTTTTTGTATTAAATTATATCATTCTTGGAATTGAAGTAGTCAAGAAAATTTTCCTTAAGATTCTTACTAGCACACTCTTCACATCCTAATGAAGCAATAATTTTCCAAATTACCTGTATTTATATTATTACAAACAGGCTTAGACATTTCTGAATCTCTGCAACCACACATTTAAAAACCACAGATCTCACTTATATGTGAAATCTAAAGTAGTCAAACTCACAGAAGCAGAGAGTAGAACTGTGGTTTCCAGGGGCTGGAGTATGGAGAAATTGGAATGATGTTGGTCAAGGGGTGCAAAGTGTCACTAATGCAAGATGCATAGGCTCTGGAAATATGATAGACAACAATGTGACTATATTAACAACACTTTATCATATACGTGAAATTTGCTGAGAGTAGATCTTAAGTGTTTTCATCACAAACGAAAGTGGTAACGATCTGAGGTGATAGATATATTAATTAGTTTGAAGGTGGTGATTGTTTTTCACAAAGTATACATACACGAAATCATCAAATTGTACACTTTAGATATATAAAATTCATAATTATCAAATATACCTCAATAAAAATTAAAATAATAAAAACCACAGGTTTAAATTAATGTAAAAAGTGAAGTCGGAGAATCGAACAAATTTCCCTCCTACGAAGTCTGTTTCTACTTTTTCTACTTGTTTTTTCTGTTTTAGATATGTAACACACTTACGTTGTTTTTGGCACTAATCACCATAAGGTGACACATTCATAAGCTGTAACTACAGTATTTTGTCCCTTCTGTTTTTCTCTTACTAATTATTGTTCTACAAGTAATTTAAAATCATTAAAAAGATAATTAAGTTTAATCTAGGTCAGCAGTACTGCTCCAAATTAAAATGTTGGTAAATATATCTTATGTATGGCAATGGGTGTGTTAATGCCTACACAATAGAGAACATGAAATCATCTGTGATTGATGACTGAATCCTTTTTTTTCTTGCACTATGTCTTCAAAATTTACATGATGGATTAAAGAAAGGAAAAGACTTCACATTTTTATCTGTATATATCTGCTCCTTATTTGGAATCCAAGCTTTACATCAAAAATAAAGATTATAAAATTTAAATATATTTTACTATAATAAAATTCAACCTTTATTGTTTTATATTAATCCAATATTTCTAAAATTGATGAAACTCAGTATAGAGGACATGGAAAAATATATGCGTAAATTAGGAAGGGGTGTAATACTCAAAAATTTACCTCTATTTTAACAACTTAACAGGGTTTATATGATCATTTTTAAATTAAGTAAACATTGCTTATAATTTAACATACTAGATGAATTAAAGAAGTTATTGGAGACATAAGAGTTTAGCATTTCCTTTCAAATCAATATCAAGTCCAGAAATTTGAAAAGGAAAAGAGAATATTTTATGAGTTAATATGTTCTAACTCATGAACTTCTCAAGCATGAAATTTGTTCTTCAGTCATTCCTAAATTATCTTCAACTTATTATTCACAAGTATGAGGAATTCTCCTTTTCGTGTAGCATAAAAATGGCATTGTAATTAATTAAATAATTTCCCTTGAAAGGCCTTATACACTTAAACAAGAATGAGCCTTATTTTAAAATTTTCTTTGTATTGATTTTAAACAATGAAATTCCCACAAACTAATGCAGCATATGCACCTCTACTCACTGCTACAATGTAGCGCAAGTTAACATATTATAATATTTGTTTCCTATCTTATGGATATGACATGAAATTAAAGTCCACTGTGTGTCACTCCTCAGTCCCACTTCTCCCTTCCACCTCAGAGGAAGACATTCTCATAAAGTGGTCTACAATTTTCTTGCCCATATTTTTACGTTTTATATAGACTCCAAGTTTTATAGCATTTTTGTATTTTCAAGTTTACATAAATGATGTTATGCTAAATGAAAATTATACATTATTATGTTTTTTACTTAATATTCTTGAAGTCATGCCATATTGATACTCAAGTTGGTAATCTATTTCAACTACTGATTTTTATACCATTATTAGACCACGTGTGTATATTAAGTTACTTATTTCCCCATCAGTGGACTCCACTGAGACAATGCTGCAATGAATAACCCTATACATCTCTTTGTGAACACTTACAACAGACACTTTAAAGAATATACATACAAGTGGGATTACGGAGGTAAAGCATTTGACATTTTCCACTTTATTGGATGTTTTCAAACTTGTACTGGTAGAATTTTGCCTATTCTATACATTCAGTACAGATATCTTCTCCTCGCTCCTGATAGGTCTCCAAGTTTTGCTGATTCTCTGTGGAACTCATGCTATTCCTTCAACAAGCTGATTTATTTGTTTTCCTATGTTGTACTTTTTATTGTATGTACTTTTTTCTTCTTCTTTTTTTTTTTTTTGGTGAGGAAGATTGTCGCTGGGCTAACGTCTGTGCCAATCTTCCTCTATTTTGTAAGTGGATTGCCACTACAGCATGGCTTGATGAGTGGTGTGTAGGTCTGCAGCAGGGATCCAAACCCATGAACTCTGGCTGCTAAAGCAGAGCATGCGAACTTAGCCACTACACCACCAGGCAGGCCCCAGACACAACTTTTAATCATCAAATTCTATCGAGAGTATATCAAGGGAGATTTTCTTCCTCGAATATGTTTTAAAACAGGTAGATTGCAATGTTTCAAATGCCTTCACTCAGTTTTGTGGTTCAGCTTTCTGTTAAAGTATGTTCAATATCTATGCAGCAATTTTAGAAGGAGCATCACTAGTATTTTTGTGTGTTTGAGTATTCCATAGCAATAGGAGGACTTCTATTCTACTTAGTAGTAATTATAAATCTCAGCTCAGGTTCCAGATTCAAGACAAATTCCTCCAAGAGCAGGAACAGACTCTATTATAATATCTCTTTAAAACTATTAAATATCTTCCTGGTTTTGGCACCTTGGGACGTTCTTAACTATATCATATCCACTGTGTTGTATATTCCAGTTACAAAGCATGTAATTTCTCTATTAAAACACAAGGTGGATCACAATCATCCTTATTTTATAGAAAACAGACCATATTCTTTAGTTGTTTCCCAATAGTAAGTTTTAGTTTAGATTAGTTTGCTTTGATTTTTTTGAGTGGGGAAGAGGCAATGGGAAGTGACTGCTTAATGGGTGTGGGGTTTCTTTTAGTGGGATAAAAACATTCTGGAGTTAGAGAGTGGCGATGGTTACACAACATTGTGAATATACTAAAAAAACACTCAGTTGTACACTTTGGTTAAAATGGTGAATTTTATGTTATGTAAATTTTATCTCAATATAAAAATTTTTAAAAAGAGAGTTTTTTTTTTTTTTGCCGGAGCATGAAGATAACAAAGGAAACTGTGCTCAGACAACTAAGAGTAGCCAGACTATATAAGGCCATAGAGATCATATTCATGAATTCAGATTTAATCTAATTGAAATGGGACCCCAGTATAGGATTTTAAGCCATGAAATGACTGACTCTGACACCCAGTTTTAAACTATCATTAGGCTGTTCTGAGGGTGCTGGACTGTAACAAGGCAGGAATGAAATGTCAGTCCAATTAAGAGGCTGTTGCAATTGTCCAGGCAAGAGATGACGGTAGCTTGGACCAGGGTTTTAACACTAGGCATGACCATTTTTAAGAAATATTTGTAGGACCTGGACAAGGCCAATCAATGATTGTCTTGGGGTATTTTGGTTTCAGATGTCTATTAGGTCCAGCAGACTAGAATAATTGAATGATTTCTTGTGGCTCTTATTAAGGAAATGTAAGGGTCTACATTGTCTGAACTCTACTCACACCTCATCTTGCAACACCCTCTGGTCTTCTTTCAGTGCTGCGCACCCACTGCCTCAGGCCTGGGATGGTTAATTTTATGTGTCAGCTAGGCTAGGCTATGGTGCCCAGGTGTGCTGCTGGAGTCTGGGAGCCCTTTATGCCCTTCACAGTAACTGCCAGCTAGTGCCAGTACACCTTCTGGCAAGGGGATTCAAACCTGTACTTTTGTGTGTGTGTGTGTGCGTGTGTGTGTGTGTGTGTGAGGAAAAGTAGACCTGAGCTAACATCCGTTGCCAATCCTCCTCTTTTTTGCTGAGGAAGACTGGCCCCGGGCTAATATCCGTGCCCATCTTCATCTACTTTATATGGGACGCCACCACAGCATAGCTTGTTAAGCAATGTGTCTGTCCATGCCCAGGATCTGGGCCTGCAAAATGTCGGGCCACGGAAGTGGAGTGCACCAACTTAACTAATACACTGCCGGGCCAGCCCCTCAAACCTGTACTTTAAAGAACTCCAACCACAGCAGTGTAGCTTAGAGTAGAAGACAGTTTGGGACAGAGTGATTACAAGCACACTTCACAATTTAAATCAACAGGAAAAGGCAACATCAATCAAAAAATGACAGTTGAAAATCCACATAGAATAATATGATACCCCTGCCTCACACTATATACAAACATCCTTTCAGATAAAAGTAAAAGGGAGGGTTTCAAAGTTTTAAAAAGCAATATAGGCACACATTCTGAAAACTGGGAAAATTTCCTAGACAAAATACAAAGAAGCATAAACAATAAAAAACTGACATTTGAATATATTAAACTTCTGCTATACAAAATGTATCATAAAATATAAAAATACAAGTGACAGACTGGGAAATGACATTTTTAATGCAAATAACTGTCATAGAACTAGTACTCAAACTCTATGGATCTTCTACAAGTCAACATTAGACAAACAACACAATAGTTTACTGTAAAAGTTTGTAAACAATTTATAAAACAGGATACTAGAATGACCCATAGTATAGAGAAAGTACTCAAAATAGCCAGCAGTCATGTAAGCTAAAATACTAGTGGTTACAATTTCACATGTATCAATTTGGTTCTAAATTAAAAGTCTGACCAGTTACAGGACATGAGGAAACATGTGAAGGGGCATCCTCAGGCACTGATGGCTACAATATAAATTTCTACAAACAATAAAATAAAAGACAGTTACACCTAAAGCTAGTGTTGCATACATTTTCAAAGTATACTTTCAAGGAGTTTAATTGGAGAAAGAATGTTAAATGTTAGCACTAGGTTAGATACAAAACAGATCAATGTCCTAAAGTGCAATAAAACCATAACTCTGGAGTTATTTTTTACCAAAAAAACCTCATCTGCATTTTCACCAAAACAAACTCTAAAAAATGACCTACTATAAGTCAAAAAAACCAAAAAACTGTAAAAACTAAGAACATGACAAAAATCATTATACCACAAAAGGAGTTTTTTGAGACATAACATTAACGTAAGAAATTACTCACAGACAAAGTTGAAAATATTGCGCAAAATATCACTGAAAACTGATTCAAATTATTTATATAAATAACACATATAACTAAATTAGAAACTGAGAAAAGGTCATTATACAGAAATTTCAACCAAGTTATATTAATTACCAATAAACATCTAGAAATGTCAATCCAATAATGAAAGAAATGAAAAATAAATCATTACAATATAATTTTTAATCTATCAAATTAGCAAAGATCTTGAAAAATGATAGTATTGTTTAAATTGAGAATGAATTAAATATGTTAAATGTGGGTGCTCTCGAATTTATATCCAATGGAAATGTAAACTGAGGTGTATTTTTTAATTTAATGTCACATTTAAATATTTATACCAACAGGAAACCTAGAAATACGCACAAAGATTTTAAAGAGCTCATCAGAATAGATGATAGATAAGTGATAGAGAAGTCTAACAATTAAGAAGCAACTTAAATGTTTAACCACAGGTGATGCCTCAGTAAACTGCATGCCATATTATTTAATAACAAAATTGGTTAATTTAACTGGTTAATTTAAATTGGTTAAAACACTGATGTTACAGGACAATAATCCTGAAATAAGCATTAAAAAACAGACTATAACACTTGACGTTTTGCATACTGAATGTACACAATTAAAATTAAATAATTAAAAACATGGCTGGGAATGTACTATAAATATATGTTGTAGATGCTTCTGTCAGATTAGTGTTTATTATTATATATTTGATTTTTAATATTTATTAAATTCTCTACAACAAGCATTTTAATGTTTTTAATAAACTGCTTATGAACTATTTATTAAAATAATAAAGGATGATCAATGAAACACTTTGATGTGGTTTGAGGGCTGAAAATGCAGCAAAACATTGTACCTCTATCTTGAACTATGCATACCAAATATACTCTCAGAGCCAGCAACAAAGTTTTGTTGATTTTTTTTTTTTTTTTGCATTTTCCCAAATCCATTTCTCCTTTACTGACAGTCATCTCACTCTCTCTTACAGAATTATCTCCTACATTTGCAGTTGCAAGGCCTTCTTACCTGGCCTCTTGCTTATATTCCTTTAGTCCTCTACTGCTGGCAACGTAGCACTGCATTGAGATATTCCTACCAAATAAAATCTAAATTTCCATCTTGTATTCAATCTATCTTGTTTACAATCTAGACTCAAATTCATTTATATATATATTTATATATATATATATAATCTTCCTAGGGATTCTCTGGCTTTAGCAAAACTGGTTAGGCATCTATTGTAGTCACTCATTAAATACATGTCGAGTGGTCCATCATCCTGTTATTTCACATCTTGAGGAATAAGTTCATCACATTTCACAGACAAGTAATACCCTTAACATCTCCCTGCCTCGATGCCCAACCTTCTCATCACACACGTGCATCTAAATCTCTTGGTGGAATTTTTGACTTGTTCTTAGTCCCATTCAGATCTTGTCTCCTTGATCAACTCAGGGTAAAGTGGACTATCTTTACTCTAAACTCTTGCTTTTGCTTGCCTCTTAGTCATTGCCCTTGACCCACCTCTCTTCATGCTGGTTTTTATTTCTGTATGTTTCTTTCTATTCTACTAGATCAAGGTCCATGAAACAAGATATTGACAATAATTTTCATTTCCTCAAACTTAACATACTAATCACTTGACCTGCTAAAAGAGGCAGTACTAAGACATGTAAAAGAGAACAAAGCCAGAACTACCAAATATAAATTGAGAGGGGTGGGACATTGTAATTAGTAAACTTCTTGGGTAAGGATAGTTGCTTTAGAGATTCTTTGCTATGTTTTAAGAGTTCATGAATGTGTAAAACAGGCCGATTATAATTAATACAAAGGTACATCTAATTACTGTCTTTGACCCATCCTGAGTGCACAGTTCTACTAATACCACTTTCTTTAATTGACTTATAATAATAATAATGCTAACAAACAACAACGGCAAACTAACGAGATAGATAGACCATAGCTCAGCTACCCAAATGGGTACAATGCCTTCTCAAAGTTCAAAGTAGTCAAAAACCCAAGGTTGAAACCACGTTCAACCATCTTTATGGAAATACCTTTCAGCAGCGTCATAAGATATGAGAATGAATACATCTGCTATAAAAATGAATGAAAGTATATAGAATGTGTGAATGAAGTGGGATTCGGGGGAGAAGGGAAGAGAACATATTATTAGGAAGTGTGAAGAATAGAAGGGAACCAAATAAATATACTATTACGTTAATAGTAAACTTATTGTTTGCAGATTTAGGGTATTGTTTCTTTTTGTTTGCTTGCATGTTTTAAGACACATTGCTGCAGGCCTCTATCATGTGTGATAATTGTTTTGATATATTTAAACTTTGCATTTTAATGATGCAGTTGTAGCTGCCAGTACTCGGCACAGCTAAACAACTTCAAATTTTCTGAGGCCAATTTCATTCCAGGTGGAGAAAACTATATGGATACCTGGAAACAGGAAGCAATAACAATTTGGGAAGTTGCGTTTTTGTGTCACCAAAGGCACCTAGTCACTCACAATACAGTGTTTGTTAAAATGAATTAAAATAGCTGTTTAAGATTTCTAAATTTTGTGAAAGGGTTCTAAAAATCAGCCAAGCTCATAACTTTATGAGGTCCAGCACCACTTTGTCATATATCTGTATAGTTATTAATTATTCATCAGCATATGTGAGAAACATGAAAATAGCAACATCAAAAAGGATAAATTATAACCTAATCTGAATTATAAAGAATGCTATATCATTAATCCATTTATATACAAGCTATTATTTTTTAAAATGGTGTTCATTATTTTCATCATGAATAGCTATAAGAAAGCTTACTCAATTATTCCACAGTTTCATCATTACACTGCAATTTTTCAGGCAAGACAAAATGGCTCTCATGTAGGTTAGGTAAGAGGGCAACTTATAACAGAGTGGACACAGAGCCCCATCCTGTAGAGAACGTGGGGACTATTGACAATCATAAAGAATAAAGAAAAGACTCGCTTTTGTTTTGAATGTTAAATCTGTCCAACACTGGGTAAGTGATGTTGCACGTCTTGACAACAAAACAAGTCATAGAATTTTGTCCTGACAAGCGTCTCATTAAATTCAAGAAAATGGTGTAAATCCCAAGTCTACAAGAGATACTGTTTTGCCACATACTGGATGGAAATATTTTCCTTAAGATAATACAATGGCTGTGGATTAAACTTGACCATTGTAGTTACTTGAATTGGAAAAATCCACTCACATTTAAACTCCTCGTTTCTCTGCCTAATGGAATTCTACTTAATTATCAAAATAAGATTTCCATACTTCCAAAAGTGTAGCTTAAAGTGAACAAAGGAAGACACTGCATTTTAATTCATGTATTTTTAAGAAAGTAATTCTATAGTTGACATTAGCATCATTAGTATATTACTGAGTCCAACCCTCGGTTATTATAGCCAGCTGGCAAATGAAGGAATTCATCTGTTTTCATTCATTAAATAAAATTTATTTCTATGTACCATTTTAAATGTGGAAAGATGAAACTGAAATAAAATAGGTATTAGAATCTCATTTTAAAAATTGAATTAAACCTCACAGAAATTAATTAAATTACACCCTCATTCTTTTGTGTTGTATCATTTCTCCTCATTAAAATGATGAATACATGTAGAAGCATAATCCTTGTCCATAGAATTAACAGATCTCCCACGTGTCATAAATTCATGTCCCTTAGTGTTGGATTTGCATTTAGAAGTGTGAGCCAAGATGTGAAAACCACGCACAGGCAGAGAGCTCTCTATAGACACCGATATCTGAAGAGATGCCTGTGTATCACCCACTCTGGCAAGTACATGAACTACCTTGTGCTGCAGAAGTGCAGCATAACTACCTTTACTTTTCAGTGGGAGTACAGTACGTGCACGAGTGACGTGTATAACTGAAACCTCTCTCCTACTGTGAAATAAAATATTTTAGACGTAATTCCACAGGTGCATTAGACAGACACTACACTCATGGCA
The DNA here is from genome assembly GCA_031878705.1 of Tapirus indicus. NCBI lineage: Eukaryota > Metazoa > Chordata > Mammalia > Perissodactyla > Tapiridae > Tapirus > Tapirus indicus. Next base: position 9,425,096 of record CM062918.1, read on the forward strand.
GCCTTTCAGGTCCTCAAAGTCACCAATTAGCTACCTTTTTCATGCTGAAATGTGAATAGCTTCAGGAATAGTAGCCATTCTCTGCTTTTAAGTCCATTCCCCTGACGTAGACTTGTACGATTTTACATAGCAAAGTATCTTGTCCAGGTTTATTAAACTGTTGAGCATTTCTCAAAGGAGTAAACTTAATTTCACAACTATGGGAAAATATAATACAGACAATTTGTAAGCCAACTTGTTCAATGAAAAATAAAAGTAAGAATTAGATAGATTTCAGATTTTACTTAGCCATTAAGCAATTATTATATTAAGGAACTAAAAAACAAAACAAAAAAACACCACGTCTGGCAGTGTTGCCCATCACCGGATGCATAGAATTAACCTCAGGGGTCACATTATTTTCATGAATCAAAAATATATTTAATCCTCAAAATTGCACTTAGTGGCACTTTTAGTACTGTCCAAAGCAAGTTGAAAATACTTGCTTTGTCCTCAAAATTTTTCATTTGAAGACAGATCTTGATATGAATCACAGGGTGCCAAAAGAGTTGGGCAAAAAATTAGCCATCACGTAATAGTCTATATTTAGAATAAGAAATGGTAAATTCTTCACAATGTGGGAGTTTTCTATTTAGAATTTTATTTGGGAAGTAAATTACTTTTCTTACTATTAGACTGATCTAGGGTGAGAACATGAAGTTGAGAATAACTTCATGGTTTAAAAAAATTTTCACATATAGGATGAGGCATAAAAGACATCTTGTGGGCAAAAACACAGGATCATAAAAAATAAAAGTTATACATTTGGAAAGAATAAAGATGTTGCCTCAAAATGTGGTCATTGGGAAAGGAAGTAAAACTTTCTAGTACATCCACTCTTGAAACAGGAAATGTGGTTCTGTTCTTATGAATTACGTCTCTGGAACCAATGTTGAAACTGAAAGAAAGCAGTTGCATAATTATGTAATTAGACCCAGGACAGCCTCTACTTTGCAGTGGGCCAATGGAATCACACAGGTTAGAATATTAGTTGTTATACAATTCAAACCCTGTTAAGAAATAGAATGATGAATTATGGGAGACTCAGGGATATTATATACCTATCAGATGCAATAATAATAATAATTTTTAACTCAATTCTCTTCTTCTAGTCGAGACAAAAATAATCATTTTCCCACCTAGAATTTGAATCAAATGTCAATAAATCAGAATGTATTAGGCAACAATCTCAGGTAATTTGGGGTGTTATGATGAAGACTGACTTGGATAAAGGAGCTCTTGGAAGAAATTCTATTTAGGCTCCATTCTCAGAAGGCACAAAGACTGCATGGGAAAGGACTGTAGGAAGCCACACTGAATGTTAAATGCCTGCTCTGCACCACTATACCAAAGGGATCCCATGACTTACTCTAATATATGGAAACCACCTAGATTTTTTCCAATGAAATATTAGCCCTGAGACTATCCTCCCAATAATTGTAAGGGGCCAAAAATAAATATACGTATGATGTTCAATAAATACCTCCAAGGAAACACTGTGAAATATCTACTACACTAAAAACCACTATAGTGATAGCATTCACTGAGCATTAGAAATACCTGAGAGGACTAGGTATAAAATATGTTATTTGGGAATAAAATTATATCCCTCCTAATCCCATGTAAGTGAATTTGCCTCCTAATTTGCCTCCTAATTCCATGTAAATAAATTTGACTTGCATCCAAATTAAACTTTCGTTAAATCTGATCTTGGTTCCCATTACCTGGATGAAATCTAAATAAACAATTAACTTTAGAAACCAATAAATAGTTGCCAAATATCCTTCAAAAGCCACAGAAAATGAGAATAGTTTAAAACAACTTCATAAGACAATCAACAAAAATAACATGGATCCATGTTATTTGTTATATTTAAAACACTAATGTATTTGTGAGAGTAGGAGGATTGGTTGTGTAGATTTATCACTGGTGAGAGCACAAGTCAGTATGTACACACCCTCCCAAACTCAAAAACCACACGTTTCATTTGCTCAGGGTAGTTCCAGTTTATGAGATTTTTATTCTAAAATAATTTTTATCATTCTCAACAGTGTCTGGTTTGGACAATAAGTCACATGGTTACCTTATTTACAATTCTTCATGGAGGTAACCTTTGTTTTCCTTTCTTGTTTTTAACAAACATTGGAAATCGCTGGCAAATGTAACAAGTATGAATTAAGGAAATGTTATTTTGTCATTAAGTAAAAAAAAAATCACTTCATACTCCTTTGTACTGTAGAATTTTTGCCTAATTAATAATTTTTTGAGGGAAATATTTTCTATTATGAGCTCATTTATTATTGTTTTCCTTTAAATACTTTTTTAATCCACATAATACACAGAACAAGCAGTTACTTTAGGGTTAAATTGGATATAGACAGGGAGTGGCCCCAAAGAATCCATGTTGGAGGGCTGGGAGCACAGCTAAACATGTTTCATCCTGGGGTGTTGAAATGAACCATGCAACTCTCAAGCCCTCATGTGAATTTCAATGTGTCCATATATCCTAAGTTCAGAGTTATTTATTCGAGATTGCTTATGACAGAAGTCCAGAGTCATATAGCTGTGATTTTCCTCTGTCAAATTTGAGGAGATGGCTGTAGCTTGTATTTGCATTTCTCCTGAAGTCTGCCACCACATCTCCACAGGAAGTAGAGTTAATGACTAAGGATTTGGCACATTTCCTATAAACCAGTAAGGAAATGACAGAGCCCAAATTACTCATGGAGGATAGTTCTAATGTGACTACATTTCAGACTGCATCAGTAGATCTAAATATAGTTTAAGCTTTTTCTTTGACAAATTGTTAAGCTCTGATTTGCAATTGAAATACAGCTCAGGGAAAAGCATTAAGTAGTACTTAACTTGATCATACACCTGCCATAAAATGCTGAGTCATACACTGTTCCGTTTAATATTTGCCATAAATGTTCTCTGTGTCTTTGTACTATAATTGTGAATTTTGCCTGCTTAGAGATAGTCAAGTTACCAACTTCTCACATTATGGAGACGGCTTGCTGGTTCAAGAAACTCTCAATGAAATCTCAGGATGAAAGTGATAAATATTCAAAAAAATAAAACTAATGTTAATTATAGACCAGAAATGGGCCCAAACACAAAAAAGCAGAAGTAAAATTAAGCAAATAGGTGAATCACATAGAGTCAAGGAGATAGAAATATTGAAAGAAAGGCAAATTGCAAAATATGGTAAAAAACAAAAGAAGGTCAGTAATTAAGATGACTTTAGGTTTATTGGGCATATTTACAGTCTTTAAGGGGAGGGGGAGTGGATAATGAATGAGTTAGTGTCAGTATTCAGAAGGTTCATTTAACACCACCAGGGGTACAGTTCATAATTCCTCCATGGATTTAGCAGAATTAATCTCTTATAGGTTCACAATTAATTTCTTATAGTCATTTGAACTTTTCCTTTTTTTTTTTACTTCTCAGTAATATTTTAACTCTTTAGAATGAGTGAAATAAAAGATGCTAACAGAGTAAATGTAAGATAAGATAAGCAAAGGAATAAAAATGTTGCAAGGGATTGGATGAAGAAAATTTGGAAAAAGAGGGACTCTTGCAAAAAATGAGCAACATAATTTAGGCAAAGTTTTGTTTTGCATATCACGAAGTTATCCAGTTGGAAATATTCAAGCTAAGTAACGAAAAACACAAGAATTCCTGATGCAGGAAACATTGAAAAGTACAGTACAGAGCATGCAGCCAAGATGCTATTATGTTACCTGTCACGGAGTTTTAGAAAAATCTGAGAGGCTAATGGGTTTTAAATGACAACCCAGAGTGGCAGGAAGTTGGGAATCTGTGCCAAAAACTGTCACAAAGAATCCATCAGACAGTCTTTCTGAATTTTTTTTAAAAGTATGCAATTATGTCATTTTCCCCCATACAATATTAACGACAAGCAGTAGGAAATAATTGGAAAGCCGAACATAAATTGCATTCTGTATTGAGATGCTTTGGTTTTCAACAGTTTGACTGTGGTGTCCTAAGTATGGGGTGTATCTATGCACACCTTCTTTGATTTCACTTGCTTGGGCTTTGCTGGACATCCTGGAGTTGTAGGCTATGTTTTCCATCAACTAGGGAAATTTTCGCCATATTTCTTCACAGATTATTTTGTGTCCTATTCTGTCTCTTCTCTTCGGCCAGCATTCTAATTACACAAACACTAAACTGCTTGATATATCCCACAGGTTAATGAGTTTTCATTCTTTTTTTTTTATCTTTATATGTTGAAGTAATATTAGACTTATAAATGTGTTGTCAAATAGTATAGGGAATTCCTGCATACTCTTCATCCAGCTTCCCTTTATGGCAACAATTTATGAAACCATAATGCAATTATCAAAACCAGGTAATTAAGATTGGTATAATACCATTAACCAAACTATGAACATTATTAGAATTTCACCCATTTTTCCTTGTAATATCATTTTTCTGTTTTAGAATCCAACATGGCATTGAACTGTTTGTCTCCTTAACCTTCTCCACTCCAACAGTTCCCCATTCTTTCCTTGTCTTTCATGATATTCACGTCTTTGAAGAATTCTGCTCTGTTGCTCTATAGATTGTCTCTCAGTATGGGTTTGTCAATGTTTTCTTATGATTAGGTTGAGATTATGCATTTGGGGGAAGAATATCACATGAATTTTGTTACATCCTTCTTGGTGCATCATATCAGGGGTTACCTAATATCATTATGTCCTTTACTGGTGATATTAATCTTGGTTACTTTGTTAAGGTGGTATCTGCTGGGTTTCTCCATTATAAAGTCACTATTTTTCCTTTTGTAATCCATAAATATCTGGAGGAAGATTCTTTGAGACTGTTAATATCTTGTTTCTCTTCAAGTTTTTGCCCATGATTTTATCATCCATTGGTGAATCATGCCTGCATCAATTATTTCTGTTGGGTTTGCTTAATGGTGATTTTGTGTTTCTCTCATTCATGTTACATTTATTAATTGGAATTCTTGTGCATTGAAGAGCTGTCTCTTCTCTCTTTCATACACACACATGTCAGTGTGGATACATACAGATATATAAATCAGTTTGGAGTAGTTAATATATATTTTATTCTATGGATATAATTCAATACTGTTGTTATTTGCTTCCTCAGATTATTCCAACTTTGGCTATTGACAATTCTATTTGGTTGGCTGCTGTGTCTTTTAACATGCCTCTATCCTTTTTTGAGCACTTAATTATTATCTGGCATCAGAAGATATTCCAGACTCATCTTCTATTTCCCCCTGTCCCAGCCCTAGTATCAAACTCTTCTTGAAGAAGCCCTTGTTTCTTTAACTGGAAAATGGTGTTTACAAACCTAGCCTTTGGTCCTAGGTGTGCTCATTGCTACTCAGTCATTGTATCTAGGTACTCTTAGTGGGCAAAACTATGAAACATATGTATGTATACTAACCCATGTATACACACACGTATATTTATTTCTGTATAATATATGTATATTAAAAATCATGACTTTATACTGATGTCTCTGATTCTAATCCAGCATCATAAGGTTCAGTCTAGTCTTCCCTTTCCCTTGTTTGTAACTTCTTTCTTTAACAGGAAAAACCTGACTCTCATTTTCTACCATATATTTACTTATTTGTTTAATCCTAGTAGGCATGTAAAGTAGCTACAAAGTCACCAACTATATCCCTATGCAAAACAGATTTATTAACTAGAGTATGGTAGAAGCAGAGCATGCCGAAATTAACCACTAGGCCACAGGGCCAGCCCCAAGAAGTTGTGGTTTTTTTAATCATGAATGTTTAATTTTGTCAAAGCCCTTTTCAATATGTGTGGAGAAAATCATATGATTTTTTTTTCAGATCTATTAATGTGATATATGACATAGATTTCAAAATTTGCAATTTGTGTAATAAATTACAATTGTTAATGGTGTACTATTTTCTCAATTGGTATTATATTTTCTTGGATAATATTATATTTAGTATTTTACATCGATACTCATGAGTGTATTGGTCTCTGGTTTTCTTTCATATTATCGGATTTCTCTAGTTTTTCTGTTAATGCTTTACTTCAAAAAAGGTATTAGGAAGTTTTCCTTCTTTCAATGCTCAAGAATACTTGATAGAGCATTGAAACTATCTGGACTTTGAAGATTTACTCATGTCCGCTGTGAAACCATCTGGCCCTGGTGCTTTTGGTTAGGTAGTTTCTTAATAATTTTCTTCTTTTCTTCTACAGAAATTAGTATTTTTAAGCTTTCTAATAATATAACCTCAATTTTGGTAATCTATATTTCTGTAAGAAATTATCCACTTCATCTAGGTTTTCAAATTTATTTGCAAATAGGACTATAAGTAGATACTTATGATTGTTTTTAAATTTCTCCTGATTCAATGACTATTTTCCCCTTATCATTTATTATTTTGTGAATTTGTGTTTTCTACCTTTTTCAAAATCAAGTTAGCTAGTGATTTGTCTATTTTACATTTTTTGCAAAAAACAGGATTTTTATTTATTAATTAGATCTATTGTTTTCCACTTCTCTAACCCATCACTTTCTGTTTAATTTTATTCTTTCTTTGTGCTCTCTGATTATTTTGTTCTTTTATTTCTAGTTTTATCATCTGTGAATTTTACTCATATTTTCATTCTTTCATGTTTATTAACAGAAGATTTTAGTGCAATGAGTTGTCTTCTAATCACTGCTGTTAAATGCATCCCATAGAATCTGATTTATAGTGATTTTATCCTCATTGTTTTTTTAAAATTTATGCAACTTTAGCTTATATTTCCTCTTTAACCCAAGAAGTATTTAATAAGAGGTTTCTAAATTTCCAGCTACAAAGAACCTGTCTTTTTGGTTTTGTTAGTGATACTAGTTTTATTGCATTTATATCACAGAGTACTTTTTGATATTTCTACAGTACAGAAGATAATGTTTCATGCATGGCCTAATGCACGATAAATTCTTGGGTATGTGCTGTGCACTTGAGGAGAATGTACATTCTATATTATCAGCTATAGAGTTCAATACACATCCTTTAGATCTCAGCTCTTATTTATATTGTTTAAATCTTCTATCTCCTTATTCCTTTATTTGCCCACTTGATCTGTCTCTACCTGAGAGTGGAATAGTAGTCTCCACTTTTAAGTACGTTTCTATCTGTTTCTGCTTGCACCTCCCATAGTTTTTGTTTCATAAGGCTGTTGATGTATTATTTAGGGCACAAATTATCATAAGTTTTCTTTCTCTAGTGTCAATTCTGACTTTTAGCATTACCAAGCATCCTTCTTTGTTACAGCTTACGAGATTAAATTCTACCTCGTCTAGTACAGGATAGCTACCATTGCTTTCTTTTTGTTTCCATTATCCTGGAATACTATGCCCATGTCTCTATTTTTGGCTTTGCATAATCACTCTGTTATAGCAACTATGTGCAGCAAATAGTTGAATCTTGATTTGAGCCAAATGGAAAATGGTTTCCTTTTAATAAGTGAGTTAAGCCCATTCACATGTATTGATATGAGAAATATGTTTGGTCTCAAATCTAACATATTTTACAATTATCTTTATTTGGTTGTATTTCCTATGTTTCTTTCTTTACAAGATATATGCTTTTGCTCTTTTATTTATATATTTCTTGGTATTTAAAAAGGTTTATATTTTAGTTCTAGTGTTTACATTTGTACTTTATCATTTTACATGTCCTTAGTTCTCTGTTGGGTTTTTTGTTTGTTTGTTTAATTTAATCTGAAAAAAATATTATCTAATTTCTTGTGTTGGAAAGTGTCTTCTGTAGCTTTGACATTTGAAGGACTGCTTGGTTGAAATAGAAAATCCTTGGTTCACAGTTTTTTTCACTGAGGCTTTTTGTTTCATTTTGTTTGGTTTTAAATTCTGATCATTTATCCTGGCATTCTGTGTTGGTTTTGAAAACTGATTCAGACTAATTATGCTACTTTGTAAGAAATTTGATCTCTTTGCCTGGATTCCTTGAGGATTTTTTTTCCCTCTACCTTTGAAACTAAAAAGTTTCTGCAAGGCAAAGGAAACCATGAACAAAACAAAAAGACAACCCACCAACTGGGAGAAAATATTTGCAAATCATATATCCGACAAGGGGTTAATTTCCAAAATTAAAAAATCATACAACTCAACAACAAAACAACAAACAACCCAATCAAAAAATGGGCAGAGGGAGGCTGGCCCAGTGGCGTGGTGGTTGGGTTTGTGCACTTTGCTTCAGTGGCACGGGTTTCACTGGTTCAGATCCCAGGCATGGACCTGCACACTGCTCATCAAGCCATGCTGTGGCAGGCGTCCCACATATAAAGTAGAGGAAGTTGGGCATGGGTGTTAGCCCAGGGCCAATCTTCCTCAGCAAAAAAGAGGAAGATTGGCAACAGATGTTAGTTCGGGGCTGATCTTCCACACACACACACACACACACACACACACACACACACACACAAATTGAGCAGAGGATATGAACAGACATTTTTCCAAAGAAGATATACAGATAGCCAATAGACACATGAAAAGATGTTCAACATCAATAATTATTAGGGAAATGTAAATCAATTCTACAAAGAGATATCACCTGACACCCATTAGAATGGCTATAATTAACAAGACAAGAAGTAAATGTTGGAGAGGTTGTGGGGAAAAGGGAACCCTCATACACTACTGGTGGAAATGCAAACTGGTGCAGCCACTGTGGAAAACAGTGTGGAGACTTTTCAAAAAATTAAAAATAGAAATACCATATGATCCAGCTATTCCACTACAGGGTATTTATACAAAGAACGTGAAATCAACAATTAAAAGAGATTTATGCATCCCTATGTTCATCACAGCATTCTTCACAATAGCCAAGAGGTGGAAGCAACCCAAGTACTCATCAACAGATAAATGGATAAAGAAGATGTGATATACATATACAATGCAATACTACTTAGCCATAAATAAAAACAAAATTGTGCCATTCACAACAACATGGATGGACCTTGAGGTATTATGCTAAGTGAAATAAGCCAGACAGAGAAAGACAAACACCATATGATTTCACTCATCTGTGGAAGATAAACACTTGGATAAGGAGAACAGTTTAGTGGTTACCCGAAGGGAAAGGGTGGAAGGAGGTCAAAAGGTGTAAAGGGGCACATATATATGGTGATGGAAAACAACTAGAAAATTGGTTGTGAACACGACGCAGTCTATACGGGAACTGGTATATAATAATATACACCTGAAATTTACACAATGTTACAAGCCAATATGGCCTCAATGAAATAATTAAAAAAAAAAAAGAATAAAAACAAAAATGAAATCTAATTATAACATATCTCTCAGAGTTGATTGTTCTCAGTTCATTTTCCTAGCTATCAATGAGTACTTTTAATATATATAATCATGCTTATTCTATTTCCAGACACTTTTCTTGGATTATTGTTTTGAATATTTGCTATTTCTACTTTTTTCCCTTTGTTCTTTTCCACCAACTCCAATAGTATATTATTACTGCTTTGCCTATGTTTCATTTCCACTATTTTCTTTCTAACCCATTCTCCTTTCTTTCTTTCTTTATGTCATTGTCTTTCTCTTGAGTGTTTTATTGTCTTTACTCATTGTTCCTTATTCCATTTTCATTTGAGTCGATTCTCTCTTCGTCACCTTGTTATTTATTTTTATTCTATTTAAGGCCTTTCAAATAATTGCCATTTCCATTTGTATGCTGAGATTCACCCTATATTCGTTCATTATATTCCTCTTCTTCTATATGTAACTGAACTTATTTAAAACACCTGTTTTAAAGTACTCTCTACCATTCCTAGTGTTTGTGTCATACCAGGGTGTGCTTCTATCGACTATTTTTTCCTTAATTATGGTTAACATTTCATGCTCCATTGCACATCTCATAACTTTGTATTTTATGCTGAATATTGTGGAAGGTGCATTTCAGAGAATCTGTATAATATAGTCTTTTTGTAACAGGTGTTGAGTTTTATTCTTGTAGGCAGTCAGATTACTGAAAACATTGTTGAGCCTCTCAGTATTGGTTTTGTGCTTTGTTAGGACTGGCTTATTATTTTTCATAGTCCTAACTCAGGAAATTTTGTTGAGTATGTGGCCTTTACCATTAAACATAGCATTTCTGTGTGCTCAGTGAAGTTTCTCACTCTGGTTGTATGAAACTCCATTATTTCCCAGAAGCTGTTCTTTGCTAGGCCCTACTGAGTCTCGGTGTAAATGTGAAGCCAAGCACTTGTTCTGGGAGCAGCAAAAACCAAGTCGTTTTCTTGTCCCCTCTGTGCAGGTCCCTCCTCTCTGGTACTCGAACATTCCAGCAGCCTCAGAACTGCAAGATGCATCACCAACAACAAAACAGTCACGCGCCACTTGGGTTCCACTGCAATATGCTGAATTTTAAAAACTTCCCTCAGACAGAGATTCTGAAGGGAATGATGGGAAGTCTGAAAGAATGATCAGGTGTCTCCTCTCCCTGAAGGATCACAGTCTTGGTCTGCCTGTCCCCACTGCCTAAAAATGGCTCCTCATATATTTGGTCCATTTTAACAGCTTTTTTGGCAAGAGGGAAAGTATGGTACAAGTTACTCTGTCATAGGCAGAACCATCAGCGTTTTTTTTTTGTTTTAAGGCAAATGAGCTTAATAACATAAAGCAATAGTTTACAGTTTTCAGCACTTCTATTCACATCAAGTTATCAAAATTTCAGCTTAAATTTAAGAAAAACATTGTGATAAAAGTAAAATAGCATTTTCAAGTTAAAATAATTATTAAAAATAGCTATCTACTGAACTATAATAAACCACAAGGATCCACTCCCAGTAACCAAGATATTTCTATTCCTTAGAGACGAGGATTTGGCTTACAAAATCTAAGGTAATTTTACTGAGAGTCAAATAATATCCTAAAACACAGCAAATGCACTTAAAAGAAGAATTTCTGGAAAAAAAAATGATAAGCTCCAGAAGTGCGGCTTTCCAGGCTGTTGTCCCCAATAACCGTCCAAATCTCAAGCAAAAACCACAACCACGTTCATATGTAAGAAGAGAGATTTCTAGTCTTGAAAGGACGGTGTGTTTACCATGCACTTCTCCCAAAAGTCCATTGCAGTAAGAGTACATTTAAAACTTATTTTGTGGAAAGTTTAAAAGATAATTTATAGCAGCAAAAACCACTACTCAGCGAATACACTAAAGAAGGCTATGGTGGCACTGGGAGAATTTGTTCCTTTGCTGTCTAAAGACCATCTGAGCCCGGAGGAGGCACTGCAGCTCTCACGGCTTCCTAAGTACTCTCAGGCTGCTCTTCTGGGTTCAGGGCTCTTTCTAGAGGATGCTGATTAGGAGCATGCTTCATTCTGGTGTCTGGATTTTACTGGCAGCCTTACCTTCTCTGTGATTTGTAAATACATACACTCTTTGTATCTTTATTTGATGCCAAATTTATTCATATTTAAACCACGTTTTTTGCATACTCCTTGCACATTCCATTTTAAATCACAGTTTGGTAACAAAATTTAACGGCAATGAAAAGCTTTTGCTGTGGCAAGTCTATTGTACTATTGGGTAAAAATCTGCAATAGTAAATAGAGTGGGCAAAAGAGAGAAAGAGCAGACTGTAAATCTGTTGGCAAGATACAATTAAATTGATGAGTTGCCTATATTATTATTATACCAGTTTATCCATATACCAACCCATGGACCATCGCATTTGTCAACTAAATTCTGAGTTTTTCTAAACAAAATTAATATTTGTCTTTGGGAAGTGTTCAATGTCTTACTGGACATACAGCATGAAGAAAATAAAAGCTAGAGATAACTCTGGTCATTTATACTGAAAATATGGGATGAGAGGAAAAAAGGTAGTTCTATCTGGAAATAAAGACCATTAAAGTACTCTGTAGCCAGAAAACAAGAATATCTTATTTTAAAAATTATCAGACCATAAATGTAACATAATCTACAACAGTTCCTTCCATACTAATTGATGATATATGCTTAAATTTGTAAATGTGAATTAAGCTCAGCATATACATGAGAAAACCATTAGATACAAACAGAAAGAAAATGATTTCAAAATAAATAAATAGAAGAGCTAACCCCATAGGTGAAAGAAACAAAATACATGGGCTCATATGTCATTAGAACATAAATTTTAATTACTTAGATTCTAGAGTACATAGCCTATAAAAACAAGAATAAGTTGCTATGAAATAGGCATAATTAGAGAACAAAAGATTTAATTACTAAAAATATGGGAGCCGCCCGGTGGCGTAGCGGTTTAGTCCGCGCTTGGCAGCCCGGGGTTCGCCGGCTCGGATCCCGGGCGCCCGCCGACGCACTGCCTGTCAGCCACGCTGTGGTGGCGTCCCATATAAAGTGGAGGAAGATGGGCACGGATGTTAGCCCAGGGCCAGTCTTCCTCAGCAAAAAGGGGAGGATTGGCAACGGATGTTAGCTCAGGGCTGGTCTTCCCCACAAAAAAAAAAAAAAAAAAAAAAATGATGTTTACATATACTGTTATAGGATATGGGAAGATAGTCTTCCCAGGACTATTTGAACTGAGAAGCGTAATTCAGATATTAATTTTCCAAATGGGTCAAGAACAGATCTACCAAGCCTCAAAATCTTAAATTCAGAACTATTTATATCAGCACAGGGAAACAGAAAACCTTCCACTTGTACACACCCCCTAATTTAGAGATGCCAACAGCTGGTTCCAGTATCTGAAATGATTCTTTTTTAATGAAAATGATGTAATTCATTTCGTTGTGAAATAAAAGGACAATGAAAAATACTTATGTAGTTTTATTCATTTAACAAATGTATTAAGCAGAGTATCTGAACCTGAGATACACTAGGGGGGAAAAAATCTCTGCTTAGCTAGGCAGATTAAAATTATATGCAAAAAATATTATAAAATTCCAGCTGTTATATGTATTTGTGTTGTACATGGTAAAATAAAAGCATAACCTAGAAAATATTAACCTAATCACAGAGATGAGGAAATTATAATGGAGCAAAAATCAGAAGAAAGTGTAGAAATTCATTAGATAAAGGAAGAGAAAACATTCCAAACAGAGGGAACAGCATATGCAAAGGCAAGAGATTGGATGTGCGAGGAACAAGGGAGAAAAGGAAGGGAGAGACCAGATCATTCAAAGCCATACACAGCATATCAAGGATTTGTCTCTTTGTCCGGGGAGTATTGCAAATTGACTGAGGTATTTCAACCAGGGGTAGAGGCACAGGCAGCAGTGGCAGCCACACAATCATCCCTATATTTCTAAAGCATCACTCTGTCTGCTTTTTGAGGACTGTATTAAAGGTAGACTTGAATTAGGATTCCAACTGCAGCACCAGGTGAGGATTTGGTGCTGGAGTTGGGGATGCACGGCCATCTGAAGCCATCCTTTTGGACATATTCACTGGCTGTGCGCGGAGGAATCCAGGATTTAGATCTCTAACGTGATTAGTCATATTGTAACTTAGTATGTCCTACAAATTCGTCCACTTAGATCAATCAGGAAATGATAAAATAACGTGCCAATGAAGAGAATATCAAAAATTCTTACACTTTTATCACTATTGAACAACTGTTTTACTCGAGTCATGCCGAAGAATGTCAATTAGATCTCTCCGTGTGATCAGATACAATCCTTCTCTTTCCAGAAAAATCTCCCTGTCAGGTAACTTTTCTGTAGCTTTGATAAAAGCTCAGTTCCTAATCTGATGTTCAGATTCAATAAATTCAAACTCTTGACTACACAGCCTCTTCCTTTCAATTAGGAAACAAACATATTTTCAAGTGTTATCCTTCAGAGTGGGGATAATCTGGCTGGTGAAACCTTTCAAATTTTTGAAAAATCCTCAATGCAAACATGATATTGACAATTCCTACACAAAACTGGAAAATGTAAAGATTAAAAACCAAAAACATTTCTGTGGAAAATTCGTCCCAGAACTAATTTTATGACTGATAATGTAATAAAATGACCTCAAAGAATTTGAGACTTTAGAACCCATAAAAATATATCAGTGATTTGTAACAGATAAACACAGCTCCACTGACCTCTTTAATCTCCTTGATCCATTCTACTGGCTGTATTTAGATCTTAGGCATGAGAGTATAAGATTTAGTTTCCCCCCAAACTTCAAAGGGTGAGAATGTTATAAAGTGATTCTGACATAATCCTCTCCACTTGTACTTTATTCACTGTCCTTAGATAGTAGATGGAGAAGCTATAGGGCAAGCTTATGAGAGAAATTTCAACAATATCCCTGAGGACACACGTGCTCATTGTATATCGGTATATTCTATGTCACGCACTTAATTCCATCCTGCACGTAACTGCCTGTGACAATTTCCACCGGCAGATACGGAGCCTGCCGAGACGGAGCCAGCGCTGGCTGTGGCTGGCCCGCGCTGTGATCCGGTGGCGGCTGATGGACCACAGCCCATCGCTGCCAGTGCGGCAGGTAGCGTCCCCCGCACTAACGGCGATCCCTCCTACGCGGCGTGCAAGCACAGCCGAAGAAGCTTTTGCTGCTCCTATGGCAGCAGTATGAGTTTTGACTTTTTGAAAATTATTTTATCTTTTATTCATAGAGAGAAATCTATTCTGAAATCCTCAGGCGAGATTAAGGGGAAGGCCACCCTGGGGCTCATGTGGCAGCCACAAGCACTAAATCCAAAAGACCATCTGAGCCCGGGGGAGGCACTGCAGCCTATGCGCTTCTTCCTCTCACGGCTTCCTAGGTACTCTCAGGCTGCTCTTCTGGGTTCAGGGCTCTTTGTAGAGGATGCTGATTAGGAGCATGTTTCATTCTGGTGTCTGGATTTTACTGGCAGCCTTACTTTCTCTGTGATTTGTAGATACATACACTCTTTGTATCTTTATTTGATGCCAAATTTATTTATATTTAAACCACGTTTTTTGCATACTCCTTGCGCATTCCATTTTAAATCACAGTTTGGTAACAAAATTTAACGGCAGTGAAAAGCTTTTGCTGTGGCAAATCTATTGTACTATTGGGTAAAAATCTGTAATAGCAAATTTATACTTGTATTACAAATACCTCATGTGTAATATTAAGCCCTTTCAGTGGCTTAATTTGCCTTATTTGATTTTGTAAAGAAATAAAAGAGACGGCAATTTACTTACTTTTAGCCACTAAAACAATTTGCTTATTTCTCTTTTAATGTGTAACTACAGTTCATTCAAAGTGGCAGCTGGAAAATATATTTCATTGTAAAATCTCGTCTGCTAGAACTTGGATTTCTCGTTATTTAAAGAGCTGTCTCATAACCAGTTAGGAAGTAAATTATACTACCTCACTTCACGCAGAAGGAACCTGAAGCTCAGAATGGTTAAACACCTTTCCTCCTGGTTACAGAGAGAACTGAAAGGCAGAGCTGGGAAAGCAATACACGAATGCTGGTCTCTTCCCCTACCCTTTTTAGGTACTTCCCTCATTTTTTTGGTAAGAGACACTTGCAAATGCATTTGCATTAGAGTAATCGTCTAAGCTATATTGTATTTTCTAGTCACATCTTAGTTATGTGAACAGTCATAGATTAAGCAGTTCTATGCCCATTTTGATGTGCTTTTAACATATTCAAAATTACATCTCAAGTAATTTCATGGAACATATGTCCACTTAAAAGCATTTACATATTTGCTTTCCCTAAATTGGTCAACAGGGAAAATTCAGCACCACAAGGTCTCTTGCTGGTTCATTAAAATGTGATCACTTTTGGTACCAATAAGTAATATTCACTGGTGTACTTGTGCTGTTTGTAAGTAAATTAATAACAGTGACAGAAGAAGGGGCTGCAGCAATACAGCATCTTCTAAAATTCATGTCTAGAAAACTAAGCTTCAAGTCTGAGGAAACTACTAACCAAGGACAAATCAATAGATTTACATTCCCCTGAAATATTTATCTACTTTATTCACATTTGTACAAAAGACTAATTGATAACAGTTTTATGAAGAGATTTGATTTGGTTCTATAACTCCTACAGGATTCAGTATTTATCAGTGATGAACTGTCAATAATAACATGTTCACATTAAAATGGTTTAAAGGGCTAACTAGTTAATAATTAAATGGCTCTAGGAAAATAAAACCAAAATAAGCAAACAGAACACAAATACTCCTCTAAAAGAAAAGATAAAATACAACACTGCCTAATAATAACAATCAGTGTTGTAGTAAATAAGGATATTTTTGTCAAAATAATTGAATATCACCTCCTCAAAAAATAGGCAATGACCATTTACATGTCTTTATCCATTCTCTAAGTAAAAAAAGAATAAAAGTATTCTCAGATGCAACTAGAAATCCATAGTCTAATCTTTTCTAATTGATATGCATTAGGAATATTCTGAGAATTCCCTGCATCTAAGCTATAGTTCTCAACAGGATTTAAATATGTACACATTTACATAAATTTAAATAGCACTAGGATGGCCAGTTAAGAATAGTTTGAATATATAGGATGGTAAATTTGCATATAAAGTATAAGAGAAACCCCACATTGATGTATATTCTCTTCCCTTCTCATTTCTTTTTTGAAGATACAAACCACTTCTTCAGTTTATCAAAAAGAATCTATTAAACACCCACATGGCCATCACAAAATGGAAAAAAAGTGAAGTTCTGAAGTCAGATCAAATATAATTAGAACATAAATGTATTCTCTAGTATGGTAAATTCTACACACATTCTCCAAACACTATATCATCACAAAGGTGGTTTATATGTTAAAATAAATAGGTGAACTCCTATTCTGTACTACTCAATCACAATTTCTTTCAAGTCTGTGATCATCTTTTTCTGAAACTGATCTCTACTCAGGAAAGCAGAGTTAGGCTGTAAGTACTAAAGAAGTGGGCTGGTGCTTCTATGTAGATGAGACTTGAACAGAGAGCTCTACTCTTATTATAAGAATGATGAAAGTTAGCGAACCAGTCTGTTCACTGCAGAACCTGGACTGGAAAATCATGAGAGATATCGCCAGTTAGGAGCAAAGGAGAAAGGGAAAAAAAAGCTGAGTGAATTGGTGATGCTGGGGCAGACAACCTGAGTCTGCATTAGTTGTAGACAATAGGAAAGCAACTAAGAATTGCCACTGGTCCAGATCAAGTTAAAGGTCAACTTAATTTTTCATTCTTTGATAAATGTCATTCTCCTATCTAGAATATTCTTCCCTATTCATTCTGGTTGGTATATGTGTATCCCTCATAAAAAATCTCAAATGCAATCACCTTCCTGAATCCTTTGCAGAATTTCCAAGGCAGTGTAAAGCGTCTTCCACTAGATTGAAACTACATTTACAAAGCTTGTTTATGATACACATGACATTATGGCATGAGTGGAGTGAGGGGGACCTGTTCAGTTGTCATTTTATGCCCACAACTAACATAAGACTTGATAGATACAAGGTACTAAATAAATGTTGGTTGATACATGTCCAGATCAAGTACAATTAGAACATGAATATAAGTTTATTCTCTAATACAATAAATTCTATTCAACAACTTTTGAAAGTAACATCAGGATAAATTTCCAAATCTCAAATTCAGTTACTGAACTTTAATATCTTAAATTTGATTAGGGTGCTAATATCTCTTTTAGATCCTGATGTTCATTGTGACATTACTCACAATATCCAAGATATGAGAACAACCAAAATGTCTATCCATCGATGAATGGGTAAAAAAGATGCAATATACACATACAATGGAATATTATTCAGCCTTAAAAACAGAAGAGAATTCTGCAATATGTGACAAAATGGATGGATCTTAAGGACTTTATGCTAAGTGAAATAAGCCAGTCACAGAAGGACAAACACTGCATGATTCCACTTACATGAGTTACCTAAAATAGTCAAATTCATAGAATCAAAGAGTGGAATGGCGGTTGCTGGAGGTTGGGGGAGGGGAAAATGGGGAGTTGCTAACCAATGGGCATAAAATCTCAGTTAAGTAAGAAGAATAAGTTCTAGAGATCTGCTGTAAAAAGTTGTATCTATAGTTAACAATACTGTATGTACACTTAAAATTTTGTTAAGAGGGTAGATCTCATGTCAAGTGTTCTTACCCTCATAAAATAAAATTTAAAATAGAAATAAGAAATAAAACACTATAGATGAAAAAATAATCATTATTTGTTGTAAACAAATTGTTTTGCTTTAGAAATCATGTCAGCTTGCAGCAAATCTTAGGCCAAATCAAATGTAAAATTGCTAAAACCCATATTGGATTTGACTGGGTATTTTGAAGTATAATATAGCTAATCATCCATAAAGATAATGACCCAAAAATGAACAATCACAAATGTATGAAGAGAATAATTTTCCTGTCAATGTAACAGCTAAGTGATTTAGGAATGGTATTAGTCTAGTCTCATAATTTAGCTTCATTCAATAGGAAACTTCACAGGAAAACATATGGCCCTTTGAAAACCAAGCCTCAGATCCACCAGAGCTTTTATTTCAAATATTCTTTGTACTTTACACATCCTCTTCCAGTGATATATACTTACATAGGCTTCAATGTGCAGGTCAAGTCTAAGCCACTCCAAGGGCAATCTCCAACCCTCTCTACTCTCACTAACTTCTCTCTAACTCTGATTTAGTGTACCACATATGGACGTACTGTTTTAATTTTGCTCATTTTGGTAGTTTTGGGTGGAATACACTATTAAGCATATAGTACGTGATTTAAAAATTCTTGCTGATTCACTTTGTAAAATTTTAGGAGCAAAAGGGTATGCTAATGCTAACGCTATAATACTACTAAAAATACAAAGAACATTTAGAAAAGGGATTAAAGTAGAAAACAATCAATTTCTGTGATATTGTAGCATTCCTTTTTAATTAGCCTCAGAAAACTGTAGAAAAGCTTAACTAGTAAAGAAAAGAAGTAACCTACAGAAGTTGATACAATCTCTCACCTCTTTTTTTTTTTAATGAAGGCATTCTAATTTTGTTAGTGGAAACAGGTTTTCCAGCTAAAAGCCACCGCCTCCACCTCCATTTCCCTTCTTTTTGTCTCCTCTTCCCCTTCCCCTCTCATTCCCATGCCCTTGTCCCTCCCCTTCCTTTCCCTCTCCCCCTCCCCCGCTTCTTTTTTGTCAACCCAGTAACAATTTAGTACCATTGGTATCCAGGAATGCTCCTTGAAAGCAAAGGGGGAGCTGCTTGGTTCATCTTGCTTCCATCTCTTTCCAGTTGCCCTTTCCTTTCCCTCCATGGAACACATGGGACTGCTGAACTTCCACGTAATCATGGGGCCACTTTAGGGGGAGCTGTATTCCTGAGAACGACAGAGCATCAAGATAGGAGCAGGCTACCTCTTACTGATAGTATTACAGATGAGCTACACTACTAGAATTGCAACATCTAACTCCATTTTGTGTGTGTGCGTGTGAGGAAGACCAGCCCTGAGCTAACATCTGTTGCTAATCCTCCTCTTTTTGCTGAGGAGGACTGGCCCTGGGCTAACATCCGTGCCCGTCTTCCTCTACTTTATATGGGACGCCACCACAGCATGGCTGACAAGCAGTGCGTCGGCAGGTGCCCGGGATCCGAACCCGCGAACCGCGGGCTACCAAGCGCGAACTAAACTGCTGCACCACGGGGCCGGCCCTCTAACTCCATTTTTTTAACTTGGAAGAAAAATAAATCTCTAAAATATTTATGTATATGTATTTCTGATCACTAGGACTATCAGTGAATTGTAATTTCCAATTGGTTCACCAAGTACAATTATTTGAACTAAATAATAGAAAAACATGTTGCATTTTAATTTCCCCCTCTCGTTTACAACTCTACTTCTATATTGATAATTTGTTAACTATCTTAGGTAAGGTCAACCTTGGCAGCAGATTCATTGGAAGACTATAGGAGAGAAAACAGAGCATGCCAGCAGGGCAGAATCATACATTTATTTTCAATTGGGATAGTTCTTGGAGCAGTCCAAAGAGCAATCCAGGAGTAATTCTCTATCCTTCTTCAAATGATGGTTTCAGAAGCAATGAAATAAAATTTATCAGGCAGGTGTAAGAATAATATTGAGTCACATGGTCCCCAGGAGCCAATATCTCTTGTGACAATTCCATAGACAGCTTCTAGGTCCCTGCATGGGACATACCAGTTATAAGAATCATCAGATTTAGGGAATCCCAAAGATACGTTCTACCCAGTATTTTTATTTCTCCTAGTGCAGATACAGACTATCAAACTTGGGTCATGTTTGCAATAACTATATAGCCTAATAACATAGTTGACATCTAATTTTTATCAAGTTTCTAAGAAAAGAAAGCTAAAATGCTCAGGAAGAATGGGAAATGGTTGTTTTTAATGATTTACCCACAAGACATCATGGTGAAAATAACAGGTTGATTTTAGTTTGAGGAGATTTTTAAATGCTAGAACAAGGAGGTTGCAATTTATTCTGTATACTCTGTGGATCCGTGCAAAATCAAACCCACCTTTAAAAAAGAAAAGAAAACCGAATCACCTGACATATGCAAATTTGACCTAGTATAGCACTTTCTTGGATTTAGGGCTCCAGAAAATGGAAAGAATGCCATTTTCACATATAGCTTTAAAAGCATTTGAACTTAAGCTTCTGTCTATTGGAACTGAACTAGGTTATTTATCAGTCAGAAGGTAACCCACTTTTTTAAACTATATTTATTTCATAAACATTTTCCAAAGATTGTTGGAAAGACACTATTTTCCAGGTAGCTACCATGTGCCCCTCTGGATCCATTCTGTGATGATTAATTTTATGTGTCAACTTGACTGGACTAAGGGATGCCCAGGGAGCTGGTAAACCATTATTTCTCAGTGTATCTCTGTGAGTGCTTCTGGAAGAGATTAGGATTTGAATCAGTAGACTGAGTAAAGGAGATCCGCCCTCACCCTAATGTGGGCTGGCATCATCCAATCCATTGAGGGACTGAATAGAACAAAAAGATGGAGCAAGGGCAAATTTGCTCTCCCTGCCCGAGCTGGGACATCCATCTTCTGCCCTCCAGCATCAGTGCTGCTGGTCCTTGGGCCTTTGATGTTGTATGGGGATTAACACCCCTTTAGACTCAGACTAGGACTTACACCATTGGCTTCCCTGGTTCCTGGGCCTTTGGACTTGGACTGAATTACATCTCTGGCTCTCCCAGAACTCCATCTTATAGACCACGGGACTTCTTGGCCTTCATAATCATGTGAGCCAATTCCTGTAATAAATCGCCTCATATATATCCAAGTGGTTCTATTTCTCTGGAGAACCCTGACTAATACACATTCTCTGCCCTTCTCTACCCTACTCTCTAATCCAGGAGACCGATCTGCATGGACTGTATCAAAGGGTTCTCTTGCGCTCTGGCTTCTGACAGAGCTCAGCTAACTGGGAGACTTGACAGGAGATTGAAGAGAAGGAGGAGAATGAGGTTAGGTTATGCATCTCTTTGGCTCTCTTCCTGCTGAGTGGCCCTCGTGTAACTGTCCCTCGACCGAAGGCCCCTGCTTCTTCTCAGGTGTCCCTCTGTAGATGACTCTTTCTAGGTTTTCCATCCTCACCTCATATCCTTTCCAGCCTCCTTGGGGTGCTTACAATTCCACTATTACAAGCAGAGCAGTACTGAATTATCCTCTGTAGTTTCCCTATACTGTGTCCACACTTTGATACAATAGTCCTCTTATTAAAATCTCCCTCTAGTTTTCCTTTGTTGAGTGCACCTCGGGTTCCTTCTGGGACTCTGACTGACACACATGGTAATAGAAATCCCCTTCACAATGCTCTCTTTGTTTAGTCTATACTACTTTATTATTGATGATGGGGCCATTTAAAAACTGTCTTTCCTTAAGTGATATAGGAAATAGTCTTCTCCATATTTTACATGAGTTATCCCCCTAATAACAGGAGGTTAGAAAATAGCTTTTGCCCAAGATAGTGGAAGATCATTGTCTACCCATTTCCTAGTTCAAAAGATTTTTATATGATTTCATTTGGTTTTCAGGGGAAAAAAAAAAAAACTATTGAGTAATCCTAAGACTCTACCAGACTTTCATTTACTTATAAATGAGAACACAAATTTAATGAATAATTAAATTATGTTTCCTAAGGAATAATAAATGATAGTGATACTAAAGAGATTAAATGTATTTCAATATTCAATACATTCTCCAGCCACTCTTTAATACGTCAAAAATGCAAATACATGTACACGCCATGTAAATTTATAAAGTAGTATAAAATGCAATTCTAGTGTAACATTGGAGTTTATTTCATAATTAAAACACATTCATTTTACTATTCTTCCTGTGGAATTTTACTTTTTGTTCTATATCTTCATATAAATTCTCTAACATAAAAATTACTGAAGTTTTTCTAATATTGGCTTACTGTTTATGGCTTTCAATTAACTGCCTAGACTTAAATGATTATTTTTTCACCCATGGTAGAAGCTTTGCATTTTAAGCTTTTAGTCCATTTTGTTTTCTGATGATATATTCTTCTTACTTACATTTCAGTGATTCCTTTAAAGAAAAATGTAGAGCTCTCATAATAAAACATGGCATTTAGGGGCTGGCCCTGTGGTGCAGTGGTTTAGTTCATGCTTGGCAGCCCAGGGTTCCCGGGTTCGGGTCCGGGTGCCAGCTCACGCACTGTTTGTCATTTATGCTGTGGCAGCGTCCCATATAAAGTAGAGGAAGATGGGCACGGATGTTAGCCCAGGGCCAGTCTTCCTCAGCAAAAAGAGGAGGATTAGCAACGGATGTTAGCTCAGGGCTGGTCTTCCTCACAAAAAAAAAAAAAAGAAAAGAAAAAAACATGGCCTTTAAAAAATAATTGCTATGGCTCATTTTATATACTTTCCTTTTTCATAGGTCATGACACAGTTTGAAAATAGTAGATCATGCTCCTTGAAATAATGGATGCAATTATGTAATTTAATTTACTACATTATTATCTTTATAATGTATTTGGATTTAAAATTATCATTTTCTGAATTTACACATCACATTTAGTTGACATATCAGGCTAATATATGATTTTCTTTTACTTTTGTTTACTCTTATCTGGTTCTAAAAGTGAATTCCCATTCACAGCCTCATTTTTGAAACACATTTCCCCAACTAATTTTTTTTTATTCCTCAGATCCTTTTCCATTCAATTGCTATAACCATTCTTTCTTTGTTTTGAAAAATATAAATTCTTCCAAGAAACCATTTATTATATCTACATATATCCACTGATATCTTATTTCCTTTATATTATCATTAGTTTTCTTTTGTGAGTTCCACTTATTATTTTTCTAATACAGCATACACTGCTTATTCTATTTCATTTTCACTTTAAATTTCAATTATACTAAGAATCATAATTTCTCCATTTTTACAGTAGAAATCAGCAGAGAATTTAAGAGAGAATTCACCAAATAAGTAATAGCAGATATATTACTAGATTCTCATTTATGCAAATATGGCCAGAAAGGAGATTGGCTCTACTATAATACTGAAGTCATTTAATCTTGATTTTAATAGATGCTATGGACTGAATTTTGCCCCCCCCCCCATTCATATGTTGAAGCCTTAACTCCCAAAGTAATTATATTTGGAGATATGACCTTGGGGAGGTTATTAAGGAAGTTACTATTAACCTCATTAAGGTTATAAATGAGGTTATAAGGGTAAGCTCCTAATCCAATAGGATCGGTAGCCTATATGAATAGGACGAGAGTTCTCTGCAATGCGAGGACAAAGCAAGAAGGCAGTGTCTGCAAACCAGGAAAAGGGCTCTCACCAAGAACCAAATCACCCTGCGCTGTGATCTTGAACTTCCCATCCTCCAGAACTGTGAGGAAATTAATTTCTGTTGTTTAAGCCACCCAATCTGTGGTATTTGTTACGATAGCCTGAGCTGACTCATACAACAGATAAGCAAAGAAGATAGAAAAACTTTTGTGTTTTTAAATTAATTTTAAAGTGTCCTCCTATTGTCCTATAGGCAATATGGAGTGTTTGTGAAGGTCTATAATTTTAAATTTCTGAAATGTTACATTGGGATAAGATTTCTCTTATACATTGTTGAAAATGAACTGAAGACTAGGTTTCGTTGAAATTTTATGTGAAATGAACTACTTTATAGTTATTAAGAGCTGATCTTATCTGAATATGGGTCCAATGGAAGTATCGCCATTTTGAGTGTGAAAAGAGCAACTCCTTAGACTTTGATTGGATGTCATATTGATTGAAATGTAATATTTTAAAACAAATGTTAAGTTTTGAAATATGCACACTTATCTTTTCAAAAATATAAATCTGGGTAAAAATGAATCTATGTATGCTTGCCTTCAAAAGTAACTAAATGGGGGGCTTCCCGGTGGCGCAGCGGTTTAGTCCGCGCTTGGCAGCCCGGGGTTCTCCGAGTTCGGATCCCGGGCGCCCGCCGACGCACTGCCTGTCAGCCACGCCGTGGTGGCGTCCCATATAAAGTGGAGGAAGATGGGCACAGATGTTAGCCCAGGACCAGTCTTCCTCAGCAAAAAGAGGATGATTAGCAACAGATGTTAGCTCAGGGCTGGTCTTCCTCACACACACACAAAAAAAGTAACTAAATGGTATAGGATTATTTCTTGTACATTTTATGAAAGCCGTAAACAGAAACTTGAATAAACTGAGTTTTCACTAAGTTTCCACAAGGAGAATGGTAAGTGGTCCCTTTGCGAGAAATTAAGAACATAGAAGACATCTAGTGTCTCTGGCTGGAGATTTGCCTGAGCCAGTGCTAGACTGCCATCTGGAGACTATTTAACCAAGATGCATCCTGAATACTTTTTTTTTACATGTTTAGAGCTTTGTTGTTATTGTTTGTGTCTTTATTTTTAAATTGTGTTTGTTATGTGCCTTTCATATTTTGCTGATCACCCCTTTGGTGATTCTTATTTGGTTTTATTAAAAAGGAACATGGAAATTAAGATATTTGAGCATTATAAAATTTATGAAGTATTATTTCCAAACTGATAGATAAATCACCTACTGTCCATCCTGTGATAACATTTAATTCTACAGTCAATGTGACAGACTTATACATAATTCACTAGAGAATGTTATTCCATTGGCTACAACAGTGGGCTAGGATGTAATTTGTTTCAATTGTTGAGTAATTTAAATTTATATTTTGAAATAAATATAGACGTTAATGTTTTACCTATACATTATTTTCTAAAGTATACAATTTTTTACAAATCTCTCTCTGGTAATAATATTCAAGTTCAGTTAAAAAGACCCTAATTAAGTTAATAATATTTATTTAGCACCATCAAATAAGATATTTCCTAACATCAAGATGCTTACAGTTTATTGAAGACATAACATGAATCAGTGTATGCTTTGTGAAAGGCAAGTAGTTGCCTTTTCATTATTTATGAGCTTTTTTGTCTGAAATATGTTTTTAATTATAATCTAGTTAAATTGATCTAACTTTTCCTTTATGCTTTGTGCATTTAGTATCTGCTTTAACAAATCTTTCACTACACATTTTCCTAGGGTTCCATCTATATGTTTTTATTTTGGGTTCCATCTATATGTTTTTATTTTACCTACTTTTTAGGGTGGCAACTCTCTTTGATTTCAATAGCCAAAATCTATCACTCAATCCAACATCATTTCTCCCTATCTCTGGCAGTGCTACAAGGAGGAAGTACTGATTGGGTGGTGGTCACAACTTCAAATCCATCTGGATTGTCTCCTAATAGAAGTATCCCAGTTTTGGATTCTAAAAGCTCAAAAAACAGGGTCCAGAGTGACAAAGATGGTTGTTAGAAATGTTGAAAATGGGCAAAGTTTATTTTTCCCCCTTGTTTCTTGGAATTCAGAGTATATGTTGGCTATCATATAAAAAGTAATCTATGGTGGTCATTTTTTCAGAGAATATTTTGCAATCATTAAAATAGCCTCCCAGACTTTCGAGGAGATTTCTCTGGACTGCTGCTGTAGTGAGCTTTAATAGATCATTACAGTCTTCTATACAGCCAATGCTTTGGGGGACTGGGGAAACAGAAAATCTATGGGTTTTAATTGATTATCTTCAAATTTATTTGGAAAATAATTTCCTTGGATAGAAGTAATATTGTATGAGAAACAATAATGATGAACAAAAGTATTCAGAAAACCCAAGAATGGTAGTGCTGATGTGGTATGTTTGCTGATAAGGAAAATGTAAACCTAGGCTAACTTTCTATTCCAGTGGGGACAAATATCTGATTGATCTTTCCATAGTGAAGAGTGTGCAATGTAACCAATGTTCAACCAAATTGGTTAGCTAGTTCTCCTGGAATGTGGTGCCATAGTAGAGTGCAGGATTGGATGTTGCTACTAGTTAAATGAGCTGTCAGCAGTACAGTGGTTTGGTTCATGTTGGGTGGTCATTTGTTGTCTTGGGCATGTTATTTACTCTCTACCAGGGCTATATATCATATCAAAACTGTTTTTCAAAAATGATACATTTACTTGCCTAAAAGGACTGGAATCTCCACTACAGTTGTCTTATTAGGACTTGCCTCAGACTCTATCTGCCTTCTCATTAGGCACAGATATGTCAAGTACCATTGATTCTCTAAGTAATAAACTTGCACTCAGCCTACATTAGTGGGACAGACATTTCTTCTAAGCACCATTAAGAGTTGACAGGCTTTGAGTCAATTGTGCAGCAGGTTAGAATGTTTATATAAATACCACATATAAGCAGGAATACTGGGAGGCGTGGGTGGTTGGGAGCCACCTACCAGGCTAGTTACCAGGCTAGCTATCAGTGTTGAAAAGACTTTTTCCTTTTGGTTTTGACTTGATCCTTTTCCCCCAGTGGTATGTTGGAATTCTGACTTTAGTTAGAAATCTATATATGAGAGTGTATTACAGTATATGAATATAATTGAATGTGTGAAACAGAGGGGAATTTTAAGGCAGTGAAACTATTATGCATGATATGGAATGGTGGGTACATGACACCACGCTTTTGTCAAAACCAGTAGAACTCTACAGAACAAAAAGTGAAGCTCAATGTATGCAAATTAAATAAAAATCACTTAAGAGATCTGGGGATCCCAGGAGGGAATGAAGACTGTGACAAAGGAATGTTCCTGTGTTTCCAGAGCATGAATAACCTCACCAAAAGAGGTGGGGGGAAAAGGTGCTGATCTAACTAAATTTGGAAATGAATGAAGACTGTAATACTAAAGGCAAAGTGGACTGCATATAAGCACTGTGTTCTAGTCAACAAAGTTGTTTCCCACTGTGTGAGAGTTCACAATTCTGAAACCATTACACACGCATACCGAAACTAAACAGTTAATAAATGGATGGCAGATGGTGGAAGCCAGGTGTCTTACTGTTGGAGTGACAAGCAATGAAAAAAAGCCTAGAATGATCTGTGTGGCAATAAATTCGAGTCGAAGACAGTAATAGGATTGTGCTTTCCAGCTGATTCAACTCTACTTAAGAAGCCTTCCCAGAAGTCCAACATAATCTTTTTAATCTTAGCCCACAGGTATAAATTTATTTACATGATTATATTTAGCTGCAAAAAAAAGCTCGCATATGTGCTTAGCGGTAAGCTTTGCCATCCACAGATAAATTCAGGGTTCTCTTAATAAGGAAGAAAGCTATACAATCGGTCCTCCATATCTGCAGTTTCTGCATCAGCAGATTCAACCAACTGCAGATCATGTACTATGTTTCAATCCACAGTTGGTTGAATCTGCAAATGTGGAACCATGGGTAAGGAGGACCAACAAAGGGACTTGAGCATCCCTAGATCCTGGTATCTGCGGGGCTCCTGGAACAAATGCCCTGCGGATACCGAGGCAAGACTGTAATTTATATTGAATGATACCAAATACTTTCTGCCACAGATCCCTTCCTCAAATCATATAATGAATAAGTTCTAAATTGCTTAAAGATATAATTATAAAAAAACACAAAAGAACAAAAATATAGATAAATATAGATTCATATTTTCCTAATTTAGGGTTGGTCACATAGATTTTCATGTGTAAAATAAGGAATTTTTATAAAACAAAGGCTGATAAATGTGATTACATAAAATTTCAAGCTTCTTTATTTAAATATTTACCCAATATTTAAACATTTGGTATTTAAATGTCATGTACCCACCATTCCATTACCAAAATATTTAAAGTAGATAGTAAACGCAAATTAGAAAATACTTGCTCTATGTATAAAAGAGTATATTCAATATGTTAAAAGTCCGGAGAATTACTAAGGAAAAATATCAACAGAGTCTGTTTTACAAGACGTGGAACTCTCCTGAGGTTGCAGAGATTCTGTAGCATGACACCTGGCATCGCAGTACTCATCAGATTTGTTATGAAATATGTTATAAGACATAGAATTACCAAAGGATTGCCAAATTCCTCACTTACTGATAGAGATTCCTTTTTTGTTATAGTAATATGTTTTCCTTCCTTCATTTATTTACTTAATAAGAATTTATTGGATATCTAATACATGGTATGGAAATATGGATGAACTAGGGAAGGGAAAGTTGAAGAATTAATCATAACGAAAATGGATTAATTTCTCCCAATGTTGGGAAAAAAACAAAGATCACAGATCATTTGAGAACCGAGCTCTAGGATTACAAATTTTCCCTGCTTCTCAGGTTATATTAACATATGGTCATATTACACTTGATGCTCTTGAATTATTTCAGATAGCTAAGTTCTTTCTCTTATCTGTATTTCTTAACTTTCACTCTTTAAGGTCAATGCCTCTAATTTCTTTTGTTCAATTTTTTATGCATGTCCTGAACCCTAACTGTTCTTATTTTCTCCTTCACTTTTGCTTTCCACCGTGTTTCAAAATTGGTAAAGGCATAGTTTGCACTGAACTTTCATTAAATGACTTTATTGACTATGTTTCCTCCACAAAGCAAAGACCTACAAGATAAAAAACTATACTTTCTCAAAGCAGATATTTTACCTATTTCACACAATTAAATATGGATATCTTTGGAATAAGATCAATGACTAAGATTAATCCTGCAAGAAAAAGATTCCTTCATCAACTTTGTTTCCTTACATTAAAAAAAACTCTTGAGAAACTTTTGGAAACCCAGAATCACAGAATATGATGTCTTTTACATTTGTGTAATACATGGATAAAATGTCATTTTTGACATAAAAATAGTATATTAATAAATTTTCTTTATATTTAAACAACTACATTTGTTAATACTGTGATAGAAAAAATAATGAATCAATCCACATTATGTAGTAAGAACAGGCTTTGAGGGTGATCATAAAGGTATGATCATATCTCCCACACAAGGATTTCTCTCACAGCTAAGGTACTTTTCGACATAACGACAATCTTCAGCTGAAGGTAAAACTGACGGGGTACGTTAGGTCAGCCACACCCTAAATCAAGGAAGCAAGGGCATTGCCATGATGCAAGCAGCAAAAACCTGTTTCATTTTTTCAGATCTATTCAAATGCAGCAGTTACTATGTGTGAGTTTAATTTTACTCCGTGAATTAGAAAAAGTAAAAACACTAAATCAAGAGACTTCATTAATCAAAAGCAGCCCCAAATAAAAAAGCCATCAGAGGAAATGAAACAAGGCATTCTTATGGGTGTACCATGTATAAAAAGAATAATTACATAATTTATACATTAATGGCTAGACTAACAAATAAGAGAGATAAATGTTACAGTGGTTGAAATATACAGTTGCATATTCACTAAGAATATTCAAGGTTTCCGTTTCAAAACATAAAGTAATACAATTAACCTAACACCTAAGACTGCATACTTGGAGTATTTCTTCTTCATATCCTCTTCTGAGATATGAAAAAGGAACTGTGAAACAAAATACTATCTGAATATAAGTTATCAACACCACATAATGAGACAGTTGTTATCTAACCCCCATTTTGTATCCACACAGTGGAAATGTTGTGAAAGCTAGAAAAAAAGGATGAAAATAGACTGGTCAGAATTTAAATTTTGGACTAATCCATGATAAAAATCTAGAACAGAAAAAACAAAAACAAAATTTACCCAATAGACATAACTTGATATACTTTCCATATCTTGTAGTCTACCACGAAGCAAGCTCTGAGCAAAACCAGTACCTCACAGGTAAGGGAGGAAGAAAATGTAAACATCTGTGAGCTTCAGTTGGAGTTTATGTTCTGAAAGAAGGCTGATATTAGCCCAAACTGCAACACTATTTTTAAAAATATTTGTTTCTTATATCTACTTTAGTTACTACTAAGGGATAAGAGAGAAAATATTAGTAAAATATGAAGTCATGGGTAAGGATGTCTGGCTGTTCATGAAGTGAATTAAACTGAATGAATCAGTTGGATCATGAATTTCCCACTACGCTTTTGTTATCTGTAGCCACCCGTCATATAGTAACTGAGAAAATATCTACCATTAATACTGACAGCACTTTTCGCAGTACAAGAATTTCCTCTTTTACTTTCTTTCCCCCCTTGACATATAATTAGATTAACTATCTGAAAGGAAATTTTATTTTGCAGATTCCTTGTTTGAATTACTGAAGAGGTGACTTAAAACATAAATGGATGCATCTGCTAAACCTGAGATGATGGTGGTGGTGACGATGACGATGATGATGATGATGATGATGATGATGGTGATGATAAGAAAACTAAACCCAGATGGGTTTTGTGTGTGTGGGTGTTTAGCTTTTGTTTTTGTTGTTTTGAAGACGGTTGGCAGAATGGAAAGAATAGCGAGAATCATCAGAACAAAGACTGAGTTCTGGGAAATAGCTTCCTCGGCTTTTGTAAGCAGGCATAGTTTTGTTCCTGCTTTAATTGCTGCAAAAGAAAGGAGCAACACCTAAAATAAAACAAAAACATATAGTAGAAACCACCTTGTTTTTAAAAATTAAAAATTTTTGTGTGCATAAGATTTCTTATAAGAATACAATGATTTCCATCTTGGAAAAAAAATCACTAAAAATTCAGGTCTCTACAACTTAATTTCCATATATAGAACTCAATATTTCATAATCACCTCTTAAGGATAATACACTTAAAAACCCAAGAAGAGTTTCTAGAGAATGATTTCACAACATTTATCAACAGTCTTAAAAAAATGAATGTTCCCTGATCCAGCAATTTCACCTTTAGGAAATAGTGATGTATATAAGCAAAGATCTAGTTTCAAGAATGTTCAACAAAGCATTATAATAGTAAAAATCTGGAAACAATATAAATGTCTAAAAACAAGACTGAACAAAATATACCTTGATAGAATATACCTAAAATAAGAATGAAGTGGTAGGAGATGTATTGACACGGAAAAATACCCAGAATATGAGTAAAATAAATAGCGTATACGAGACTATGCATGGAATGATCACATTTCATTAAAAATCAAAACTAACTGAAAAAAGTACTTTAGCTAAAGCTGAAGTTAACTAAGTCTCTAGCTATTTCACCTGGAAAAATGAGGAGATAAGGACAAAAAGTCTTTCTTCTCATTCCATAAACACATTATTTCACAAAATCCAAAATTACCCATGCAGATGTTTGTTTGTCAATGGAATTTTTTCAAACTAGCAATAAACACGTTATTTCAATTATTCTTTTCAAGAAGATTAATCTTCATAAGTATTAACTAATTTGCCACTCAATATATGGGAAATCTGCTCATCTTGTTAGTATCTGAACAACTGAACTTAAATTGGAAAGAAAAGCAGAACATCGTTACTAAAGAACCACTGGAATTCACAGTATATAAATGAGTTTTTATGTCCACTGCTTAATTGTAAAATTAAGTGTAAGCTCCTTATAAGCAAGAACCTTTGTTGATCCTTGCTTCTTCCACAATAAATGTTGATTTCAATAAAATGAAAACAATTCTTTACGGAAAACTAAAGTTCAATATTTCAATACTTGAATAGATGACAAAGGAGAAAATTACTTATAAAAAGGCATCTTGATTTTTTTCTCTCCACTAGGAAAGACTGGAGTTAAAAAGTCTTATTAGTCCTGTATAATTAAAACAGTATCTAGCAGAAAGTGCTCTTTTTTTAAAGAGGTAAAGCAAATATATCTAAATCAGCACAATCTTTAAAAACATTTCTAACCATCTATTTATGCAGTCCATGTACTATGCCCCAAAATTATATATGGTAGGTATGTCTGCAAGGAGTACACAAGCTAGCCCAGCTGTACAGTTTGATAGGGAGGAGGTCTAACACAGCAAATCAGAGGCCTTACCTAGAAAAGTGCCAACTAAAAAAACAAAAGCAAAAACAAATTTTCATTGGCACAAGAGATGTAATCACAGGAGACTTAATAAACCAATTTGGCAGATATCGTGTTATTTGCAAAAATACAATGTAATCAATGAGATGTTCTCTCTTACAGTCAACCTGCTGTGACCATTTCACTGCTTTCTCTGTTAAGTATTTGTACACAACTCGTCTCTGAACCAAATAGGAGAGCAGAATGAGGCACCAAGTCCAGAATGTCATTAAGCTGAGGAAAAATTTTATATATCAAAAAGATGAAGAAGCTGCAGAGGAAATGGACACCAAGGTAAGGTGCAATGTTCTTGCTGACCCAGCTTCTGCCAGTCCCCCTTCAAGTGGTCTGTTGACCAGCACTACGAGATGCCATGTGCTACTGCTTGGTCCCCTGCTGGGGTCATGACCCATGCCCCATCTTTGATTGTTATTCCATTATTCTGCCTTTCAACTTGGCTGATGCAGGAAAGGTCTAAAATGTTATTTTTCTCTTCTTGCAGGAGCTCAAACTTACTTATCACTTTCCTTTAATTGTATTCCTAAGGAGGAGGAAGGGCTTTACTGGTCAAACTTAAGGACATTTTAAAAGCCAGTTTTCCAGTTAAAGGTCAACTGTACTTGGATGTATTCCCACCTCAGGCTTGCTTCCTGCTCAGCAGCTGGAGTGGTGGGACCGTTCGGGAAATTCGCTCCTAAAGAGCAGGATGACCGTCTCTCTCACTCTGCTTTTTCTTATTCCCCCTGTTTCTCTGTTTCTCTCTGCTTCTGCCACATGCACACAACACACACACACACACACACACACACACACACACACACACACACACCACTTCTTTATTCCAGTGAGGAGAATGGTCCTACAGCTTCCTCCTACTTTGGGTAAAATGTATCCCAGCTCTGCACACTCTATATCAAACAGAACCCAGCGTAAGACCCATGAAAAAGGAGTCCATCAAAGCCTACCCTAGTCCAGTAGAGACAAAAGTTAAAAGCTTGCTTCTGAGTTCTGGGCCTAAGACCCAACCAATATTGAATTTCTTATCCTTTCCTGGGCATGTTCTCAAGAGCATGCAAACTTAAAATATAGAAAGCTGATTGCTGGCAGGATCCAGGTGTCCCTGGATGCCATAATTACAGGTTCCATCTCTTACATTTGACATAGTTTAAGCAGGGCAGCCAATATACCAGCTGGGGTTAAGAATTTAAAGAGGCTTCTAGGGCAATGATTCTCAATCCACGTGACAGAATATCTTTAGGAGAAACTTTCAAGCTATTCTCAAATCTGAGGAGTTTCATATGCAATCTCTCACAAAATTTTTTCCTTTTCTATTAATGTTTGTATTAACTGTGTTAGACTTTACTGAAGGAAATATGGTGCTTGGATTTAGAAAAAATGGTTAGAACTCATTCTTTTAATGTTTCAAGTTCTACTTCAAATAGACCTGGTAGGATATTTATTAACATAATAAACACATACTTAGCACCACTATTTCCCTCACACTGCTCTAATAGCTTTAGATATTAATTACTTAATTTTATAACAATCATAAGTAGGTATTATTTTCTCATTTTTGAGGAAAGTGAAGTGTGAAAGGTTAAGGAATTTCCCCAAGATCACACAGCTGGTTGAGATGTATTCAGACTCAGACAGTTTGAATCCCTGTGTCCATGCTCGTAAATACAAACCTTCATTTGCAACGTCCTGAATGCAGAAAGAACGGTCAACCATTAACACTGGGGAAGAACAGCAATGCCTAGACCCTCCAAGAGCAACATGATAGCCGCTGGCAACTTGTGGCCATCTAAATTTAAATGTATATTAATTAAAATAGCAAAAATAAAAATACCTTCTTCCATCATACTAGCCACATTTCAAGTGTTCAATAAGCTACGTGTCTCCAAAGGTTACCATATTGGAAAGCACCGATAAAGAACTTTTCTATAATGACAGGAAGTTCTATAGCACAGTGTTGAGTACCTCACAACTTAGTTTATCAGCAATTGTTGTAGAAAATTCCCAGATCATAGGCATTGTTTCTGCATTCAGAGGAAATCACTAGTCCAGTGCTTTTCAAACTTAATTGATGTGTATTTAAATCACTTGAAAATCTTGTTTAAATTCAGATTCTGATTCACTAGGTCTAGAGCGGGGTCTGAGAATCTGTATTTCTTAAAAAAAAAAAAAAGCTCCAAGGTGTTGCCCATGATGCTGATCCATGGACAACACTCTGAGTTACAAAATGATGGTCAGAATCTGGTTATGGCCCATAAAGGATTCCTTTTTTTTGGTTTAAGGATCATTTTTCTTGGTCATCTCAGATTTCAAGAATATCATTGCTTCTAGAGGTCAGAGCTACTTTAGGGGAAATAAAAAGTATCTTCAGTATCACCACGGGTTGCATTAATCCAGAAATAATGGTAATCATATCTAGGACCAGGACGATATGCCCTGACAACAGGCAGAAAGGGATTGCTCCATCCTTGCACCACTGGGACTGTGCGTTGGTAGGAGTCAGTTTTTGCTGTATGTATACCAGCCCAAGCTTCCTTAATTTCTTCTCTTCTCAGTCACTGCTTAGGAACCAACAAATATAAATAAGTGTTGCCATAGCGGGAAAAAATAGCAGAATGAAATTTTGTTTTTCTACGTGTAGAGAAGCTAAACCAAAGCTTAGTGAATTTATAATTGGATAAATAGTGAGTTTTAAGAGGAGTTTGGAGAGGTGACATGATATGCACTCTGATTTGGGGTCAAAGACCAAGTTGTTGCTCTGCTCACCATTTCCTTACAGAATATCATCCCCTCATAGGCCCCAAGAAGAGGGATTGCTCACCAGGAGTCAGAGTCAGATGCTCCTATGTCCTCTGGCCACAACTTTGCTAATGTTAGCTATTATCTCTAACATCTATTAGTTAGGAATATACAAGTCTTATTGTGTGCTCACACGCATGTGTGTGTGTGCATAGTTGATATACCTTATATGTATAATAGAATATGTATTTATGTAAATATTGGTATTTGAATAAAAGGTTGATAACATTTTTGCATTTGTAGAAAATGTTAGATTACTTTTTCCAAATAAAAACATCCTCTGAGGAAATGTGCTAATTATTTACATGCGATGTGTACATTTAAATAGATACATGTAACAAATAATTGAGATAGCCTAAATTTGAGCTCTGAACAGATTTATTAAAAGTCTGTTTGAAATCTGAAAAAATGTATAAGAGTCATCTCTGAAATACTCTCATTTTCTTGTTCACACAGTAAAAATAGGTAGTAATTTGCATATCTGAAAGGCCTACAACAATGCTAAAGGTCGTTATTATGATTATCATAAGCAAATAAATATTATATTCCAATTACATACTCTCCTCTTAGAGGGAAAATTTGGATCTTGCAGGTAAAAATAATTGTAGTTTGAGCTGACAACATTTTTGAAAAATCAGAACTACCCAGTGATTCCTGGAATCAATATCTATTGCTTAGGGCTTACTGCCTACTTTTCAGGATGACCACATATATCAGTGGCTTCCACACAAATATTATTTTTCTCTTGTAGGTCTGTTTGCCAGCTGTTGCTCAGCTGACTTTCAATGGGGTCAGTTAATATTGACTGAGAGCAACTGAGCTTCACTCTAGGCCAAAGATTGGGCTCAGGACAACTTCATTTCTTGCCACATTCCAGGACAAGCAGCTAGTGTGGCATACTCTTTTCAGGGTGGAAGACAGGATTGCAAGAGGTCGAATCAATACCCATAAGCACTTCTAAAGCCTTTGGTCACACAAGAGACACAAAAGCAAGTCACATGAATAAACAGCATCATTTCAGTGGGAAACTACACTCCTTCCATGAAGGGTGGAGGAGAAAGTGAATATTTCCTGAATGTTAATACATTGTACTACGTTTACTGACTGTCACACTTTTTAAAGGTTGAAGACTCACCCTCACTTCTGCCAAACCTGAGCGTCAAGAACTGTGAAGGATCTGATATATTTACCTTTCTTGTAGGCTAGCAACTTAGCCTGCCACAGCTTCATAGAAGCTGGCAAAGTAGACGAGACTCCTGGGTCAGAGCCAAAGGGCATTGCTGCTCACAGCGCAGCAAGCAGAGTGAGCTTCATTCTTCTCGTATGCTCCACTGTCCCCCCAAAGTCACACTCGGGAGATGAGATGGGAGTCCGGGTGAATGCTGCACACACAGTGTGTTTATGTCACAGCTGAAGAACTCTGAGCTTAGAAAACCCATAATCATTTAAGGGAATGACTAGCCAACCTGCCCAAGTTTTACCTGAGACAGAGAATTATCTTTATTATCCTAGTTAGAAAACGAATCTGCCCTCTGTCCTGAAGGGAGGCACTATATCTCCCAAAGATGTTTGCTATATAAATATCCTTGAAAAGATATTCCAGAACAAAAAGTGATACAAGACATGTGGAAACAACACAGAGATTGTCTCTCGACAATAAGGAAATTGAAAGGCCTCTTGTATTCACGGCTTCTATGCATGCCCTTAGAAATGTGGTGCCAATTTTTTATCATAGTAATAATATACAACACTGATTGTGAATTTACTTAATGCCATGCACAACTCAAAGCATTTTTTATTAAGTTAGTGCTCACTATAACCCTATGAGGTAGATATATTATTGTCATAATTTAATCAGTGACAAAATTGAGTCACCAAGCAATTAAGTAAATTCACCAGAGTTGCACAGCTTGAAAGTGATGGGTTGGGATATGAACCAACTTGTCAGGCTCCAGGGTCATAGTCATTATGCTTCAAAGACAAGGTTACTTACTTATCATCTCCAGAGTCTGTTTCTTTTGAACATTCATACAACAAGCAATGGCTCCCTTTAAATCATGGTTGATTGATGTTTTTGGAAGATGGATCTCAAGTGTTGATACAAAATGCCTCCCATGTTCAGGAAGGCCCTTTACACGAGTTCAACTTGTACTTCTAGGATTTCAGCTGAAACACAAACTATGCTACTCAGAGATATGGGTCACATTCACAAGGGTAAGTGTATACAGCAAATATTCTACAAACATCACAGAACAGAGCAGATAGTATTGGGGGAAATTTTACAATTCTTTCTCTGCCAAAATGTCAGTAGGAATGACCATCTTTCCATGACATAAACTTTATAAAATAACTGTCACAACCCATGTGAAAGAATCCTCCATGGAATGGCAATTATGTTATTCTAGGATTGTTCTATTCAGCATTACCAACACTCAGCCATACCATAAAATAAGCTTTTAAATCAAAGAGAAGTAACCGAGAGCTACTTCTAATTACTTATAAACAGTAAATATCACAGCAGTTCTTTTAACTTGGAAATCATACTTAATTCCTCACACATTCTTTCCTCACATCACATTTATCCTTAGGAAAGAAAGATTTTTTTTATGATGTTCCATATTTGGTGTCCAAGATTGTCAACACAATGGCTAATAACTTTTGACTTTCCTCCATTCTTGGTTATACACATTGTGTTTCCAGAATACAACCAACCAAAAAACTATGGTTTATTCACTCAAATATCTGGAATGGGCCACAAAAATCTTTAGTACTAGGCTTATGAAAGACATTTTTAAAAGGACAAGTCAGAAGTAAACAGTATGAGAGAGATATGCAACTTGGAGAGATATGCAACTTGGAGCTGTGGTTCACCTCTCAAATACATACAAAACAATTTTTGTATCATGGAAAAATAGTGGAACCCCTCAGCCCATCTGAAAAGGAACATCCCTTGCTTACATGGGGAGGTGGATGGAATAGAGTACCTGCTGTCTGCTCCAGCTCAGTTCCTTTGAGATCGCATCTGTTGGGCAATTCATAAAATAGAATTCTCTGCTTTTAGGAAATTTGCTCCAAAAATATGTTCCACCATTCCTCAGTTATGTTCTTCAATTGTTTTTGTTTGTTTGTTTTCTGCCTAATCCATCTTTTTTAAAGCATTAGCTCCTAAATTTCTGGCTTCTGACCAAAGAATTCCAATACTATGTCTTTTCCTGTACAGATGACTTCTCAAAGAAATCATCTTTTTCCTTTTTCTATCATGCTTTATTTTAAGGTTGAAACATTAGAGTACCCTTTAAAAAATATATTTAGATTGACTGAATGATAAATCCTGGTTCTTCTATAGCTTTGGTTTATCATGTAGATGAGTAACAGTTGATCATTCTAGATGTTAGTTGAAGATTATTCAATTTTGTAGTTATATATTTAACATTCAATGCACATTTATGTGCGTCTACTACATGTTAAGTGATGTGCTTAGGCATTCCAGAAATAAAAGGTAAAGTTAACCAAATATATTCTCAATTGTACATTTGAATAATTGGCTTTCTTGAGTAACAAAAATTAACAAAAGTGGTAGATTGAATGGGATTGCCTTAATAATCAATATGGCAGAACTTATTAGAGGTAAATAGATTTATATAATTCCATCAAGAACTAGGAGAGTCCTTATTCGCAGGGGCGAAGGGAAGAAAGTATTCTCAGAAGAAAGAACATTATTTTTAATGTAACCACTTTAAATATTTTTTTTCTTAAAGGAAGCCTCTGTGAGTAATTATATGTGACAATTTAGCAATTAATATGCTATTTTAATTATTTTTCACATACTCTTACTAGGAAGGAAATATTTGCTATATTTGCAATACCAAATAATTGCATATTTCCAAACAAATGAGGGAATTACTTGTTATTTTTACTTGCCATATGAATAATTTTGGCACTGTGCATTCATATATGTTGAAGTTCCTATTTTTCCCCATACTATCAGATAATTTTTTTGAGGCCAAAGATTTGGAAATATTAAGAAGGATTAAGAAATGAAAATCTGAACAATGTTATTGCCATCACTGCTTAGAACCACTCTTGTACATGTTATTATGCACTAACATTTCAGTCAGGAAAATAGCCTTGTGCACAGAAAGCTCATGTTTTTATAAAATTAATCAACCAGTATATTTACGATAAAAAGGATAAACCTGCAAGAAGTTACATGCTACTTCTATTCTAAATCTCCTCCCCATTTTGAAGCAACTGAACTTGGCTTCTAGTCATCCATAAGAAGTAGATTTATTTCTATATAATAAAATCCTGAAAAGACCAATGTCTTTTTATGTAAGAAAATAATTGTTCACAAAATAAAAAGTGTGTTGCACTGTGTCTTAATTTATACCTAATAAACTATCAGGAATCATCTTTTAAAAACTTGTACTCTAACAGAGGAAGGAAATCGTGCACCTTATCATCGAGGTAAATTTAACTTTTACAGTAATTGAATAAAACATACATTAATAAAATTTAGTAAGTTTCCATATATTTCATATGGAATATGAATTCACTGACAATAAGTATTTAAAATCACTATTAATCTTCACACTAAGAATTGTGTTATGGCTTATGCAATCATTTGAAAAACATTTATAAACCAATTTAAAAGATTTATACAGAAAAAAGGTGAAATATAGAATATAACTGTGGAATATCTATTTTTTTCAGGAATATATATATATATATATATTTTTTGTGTGTGTGAGGAAGACCAGCCCTGAGCTAACATCCGTTGCCAATCCTCCCCTTTTTGCTGAGGAAGACTGGCCCTGGGCTAGCATCCGTGCCCGTCTTCCTCCACTTTATATAAGACGCCGCCACGGCGTGGCTGACAGGCAGTGCGTCGGCGGGCGCCCGGGATCTGAACCGGCGAACCCCGGGCTGCCAAGCACAAACTAAACCGCTGCGCCACCCGGCGGACCCCAAGAATATATTTTTAAAAGGTCAGTAAAAATGACTACCCTTAAAATTCTAGAGAAGATGTATTCATTTAAGACGTATGCATTCATTTATTTTAATTGGTGCACATACTATTTTTAAAAAAGAGCCTAAGCGTTCAGGATTAGTTCTCACAATTGTATACATCCTGTATCCATCACCCAAACAAGAGAAGAATATGTCTATCATCCCAAAAAGTCCCCTGATGCCCCTTTCCAGTAATGTCTGCCCCCCTGACAGAGGCAACTACCAGTTGATTTCAATCATTACAGATTAGTTTTGCTTGTTAGGATTCATATCACTGGAATCATACCAATACTCTCCTTTCTGACTCATTTCTTTTGCTCGACATAAATTTTTTGAGATTAAATCATGTTATTTTGGGTATTATGAGTATATTCTTTTTTATTGTTAAATACAAGCTATCATATGAACATAACTACATGTGTTTATACATTCTTCCTAAGAATCGGCGTCTGCATTTCTTCCCGTTTTAGGCTACTCGAAATCAGGCTGCTTTGAACATCAGAGTACAAGTCTTTATGTGGGGATATATTTTCTTTTCTCGAGTAAATAACTAGAAGTAGGATTGTTGAGTAAACAGGTAGATGCTTGCTGAACTATGAAATATAGGAACCATGAAATCATTCTCCAAAGAGTTTGT
This sequence comes from Tapirus indicus, assembly GCA_031878705.1. Taxonomy (NCBI): domain Eukaryota; kingdom Metazoa; phylum Chordata; class Mammalia; order Perissodactyla; family Tapiridae; genus Tapirus; species Tapirus indicus. Next base: position 9,465,951 of record CM062918.1, read on the forward strand.
GCCATTTTACACTCCCATCAGCAACATCTGAGTGCCCAGTCGCTCCCTATTCTCATCAACATTTGGTTCGGTCAGTGTATTTTGTTTGTTTGCTTGTTTAGTTATTCTGTTGGGTATATAATGTTATCTAGATGTGCTTTTACATTGGATTCTTTGATGGCTAATGATGTTGAGAAACTTTCTTACGCTTTTTGGACTTTGCACATCTTCTTAATAAAGTAGCCATTCAAGTATTTTATTAACTTATTAATTGGGTTGTTTGCCTTTTGTTGTTGGATTGGAGTTATTTATACAATCCAAATACAAATCTTCTTTCAGAGACATATAATGCAAATTATTTCTTCTAGCCTATGTCTAGTCTTTATTTTTTAAATAATATCTTTTGATCAGCAGAGGTTTTAATTTCTATAAAGCCCAGTTTGCATTTTTTTTCTTTTAAGGTTATTGCTTCTTGAGTCCTATCTTAAAAATATTTTTAACTCTAATTGCACAAAGCAATTCTCTTATGTTTTCTTTGAGAAATTTGAGGCTCTATCACTTACATTTAAACCTATTACCAATTAATAATTTTGTGTATGGAGTGAGATAGGCAGGGGTTCTTTTATCTTTTATACATTTATCCAGTTATTCCAAAACCATTTGTTGAAATAACATTCCTTTGCCTTTTAAGTTGACTTGTCTTTTATAAAAATTAATTGAACAGGTATGTGTGCATGTGTGTTCATGGAATATCAGTTTTGTTACTCTACATTATTTGTATATTATTATGCCAATACTACTCTGTCTTGATGAGAATACGTTTGAAATTGGGTAGTATAAGTATTTCAACTTTGCTCTTTTTTCTCAAAATATTTTGATTATTCTAGATCCTTTGCCTTTCCATATAAATTTTAGTATCTGCTTATCAATTTCTATTTTTTGAAAGCCACTTGGATTAAGATTGTGTTGTGTTGAATAGGTAGCTCAGTTAAGAGGAAACGACAATAGTATCATTTATTTCAGTCCATGAAGAGAGAACATGGTATATTTATTTATTTATTTAGTTCCTCTTTAACACCTCTCAGTAATGTTTTGTCATTTTCTGGAGTGATGTTGCACAATATGGCTTAGATTTATTCCTAGGTATTAGATATTGTCTTGGTGATAATGTAAATGGTATATTAAAATTATTTTCCAATTGTTAATTTTTGCTAGGTAGAAATATAATGATTTTTCTATTTCAAAACTGTGTATCCTACCACCTTGCTAAATTGTTATGTAAGTTCTAGTAGTGTTGGGTGGACTCAGTAAAATTTTCTGCTTACAGAATCATGTCATCTCCAAATAAAAGCAGCCTCACTTCTCCTCTTTTAAATAGTTTCATTGAGATATAATTTAATACCGTAAGGTTCATCCATTTAAGGTATACGATTCAAAGGTTTTTAGAATTTTTACACGGTTGTGCAATTATCACTGTAATCTAATTTTGATACATCTGCCTTTTAAATTTTATGCCTTTGATATCTTTTTATTATCTTATTGCACTAAGATTTACAGTTAAATATTTAATAGAAGCGGTGAGAACAGACATCTTTGATTTGTTTATGATCACAGGGAGAAAGAATTTTTCGTCTTTTACTATTAAGTATGTTGTGTCCTGTACTTTTTCTTTTAAATATCTTTTATCTGGTTTTTGATGCATTTATATGTTGAAACTTTTTATGTCAATAATCTTAAATCTTATAGATAAGAGCTGTACTCTTTAAAAATTATTCATCAACTTTAAGAAGAAACTCAAGTTTTATTCTTTTTTTTAAGAAGGGCCTATATTTATCATTGACTACAAAAAACAAAAAAAATATACATTTTTGTCTTCATACATACTCATTTATATTAACATATGCATATAAATTTCTTTAAATAATGTATACACTTGGTGAGAAAACAATATTGCAGATGGGCTAACAATAAAAACAAGTGTGTCTTGGACTCCACACTACCTAGTTTATAAATTAAGAAAATATTTGATTTTTTAAAGAGTATTTAATTTATATCTCTAAACCATATGTTTAAATCACTATTTCTTGACTTATCTCTTTTAGGCATATTCTATTAATTTCCTGATATAATATCTGAGTGTTTATCACAAACCATCTCTTTCTTTCACCTTCACATCATTGTTGCATCGTGAATTTTAATTGTTTTCTGTGTTTTATCTGTAATTACAAAATGTTAAAGATTTCTTTCTTTCTCCATCATTTCTTGAAAGTATATATGGACACCTTACTTTATTATGTAAGGTTATAATTTTTCTTCTGTTTTATTCACAGCCTTTCTTCTCAACTGCAAATACAGTTATTTCTACTTCTTTCACATTGTCAAGCTTGCTATCATTTATATTCGCTTGTATAAAATTAGTTAATACTTAACACTGTTTGCCTCTGGGTTGCTACGCTACTAAGTGTTCACAATACACTCAAAATAATGTTTTTATGTTACAATGACTTTTTAATATTATTTACTGCACAAGCAAGTAATCTACTATGATCTCATTTCTTTTTCCTAATACAGCATTTTGTATTTCCTGGAGTTTTAAATTCCTATTCTTTTTTTAAAATTAGAATTGACATCTTTATCATTTTTTAAGCCATCATGTATCGTCAAGGATGATATAAAAGTCTCTGGACTCCCCTTTGTTCCTTGATCCTTGCATCATGGTGCACTAAGTATTTCTGTTACTATCTGAAGCAATTATTCCTTATGACTGCTAGACATTTCTTATGGATTTTTCCCCAGTATTTTGTGCCTTATTCTTTCTTGGTTTACATTTAGATTTTGCAAAAGAACATCCTTAAGAAATTTTCCGATAAAGAATGTGTGGGGAATGAAATTTCTGAGACCTTACATGTCTGAAAATTTTATTCATTTTTCCTCACATTTGATTTATAGATTAGCTGGATGTATTTTCCTAAACCTAAAATAAGTTTACTTCAGCCTATTGAATTTATTGTGCCATTGTATGCAAAGTTTCTGAAGATCATTCCTTTGTAAATTATATTTTTCACTTTCAAGAACTTTTAATATGTTTACTGTTGATGTTCTGAAAATTTATAATAATTGTCAATACACAGATATTTAATTTTGGAGGGCTAGGCATTTACTAAGTTCATTATAGTCTAATATTCTCATCTTTCAGCTCTAAGAATTACTTTTACTTTTTTTGAAAATTTCATTCCCTCCATATTTAGAAATCCTGTGAACCAGAAGTTAGACCTTTTAGACTGTATTTTCATGTTTCTTATCTTTGGTTGTATATATTTATTTCTTTTTCTTTCTGTTCTCCTTTTGAAGATATTTCATCAACTTAAACTATGTATTTTACCAGAATTTTAATATAAAAGATATGTTTACATTTTATTTTTTTCCTTTACTCATTATAGATAAAATATTTCCATTAATATCTTAAGAATAGCCTAGGATTTTTTTAATTTTTCTGTTTCTGTGGAGATTTTATTTTGTTTATTTTGGACTACATGTCTTGTATGCCAAGCTTTCCTCAAATACCTTGTGATTCTACACATACTTAAGAATGACTCAATAAATATGGTTGCAAATATGGCTTTAGAGGGCTGGTCCAGAGATCTTCACTTTTGAGCAATTGGTCAAAAAAAATGGCCATTGCATTGGAAATTCTTAAATTTCAAAATGCAGAGGTTCTTGTAAGAGGCTATTATTTTTTGCCTGACTGCAAAGTGTTCTTCTAAGGTGTTAGGAATACAAGAGTCTGATATTTTATATACTGACTTCCAACTGATTCTCTATTCTTCGTCTCACATATCAAGTCCAATTCCATATTGCCTGTTAATTTTCTCAAAGTTCTGAGTCCTTTCAGTGGAGCACACATACAACTGACTCCTTCCTGACATACAGCACCCGTTTCATTTGGGGGTTTTTCTTTGGTAAGGAAGATCAACCCTGAGCTAAGGTCTGTTGCCAGTCTCCCTCTTTTTGCTGAGGAAGATTAGCCCTGAGCTAACATCTGTCCCCATCTTCCTCTATTTTTGCATATAGGATGCTGCCACAGCATGGCTTGATGAGCAGTGTGTAGGTCTGCACCTGGGATCTGAATCTATGAACCCCGGCTGCCGAAGCAGAGCGCATGAACTTAACCACTATTCCACTGGGCTGGCCCCCATAGCACCCATTTTTTACTCTCAACTAAAGACTCCTCAACCTTACTTCCAGCTAGGAATCCTTTTAAATGGCAGTGTCTGCTGATGGTTTTACAGTCCTTCTTTACATTGTTATGAGCTTATAACATTTAAAATATTTCCATATAATCATTCATGATCTTTGGAGAGAAATTCCTGCCATTTTGAACATGAAGTTATTTTTTACTTTTTATTTTATTTTATTACTTTCTTGATGAGGAAGATGAGCCCTGAGCTAACATCTGTTGCCAATCCTCCTCTTTTTGCTGAGGAAGATTGGCCCTGGGCTAACATCCATGCTCATCTTCCTCTACTTTATATGTGGGACGCCTGCCACAGCATGGCTTGATGACTGGTGCATAGGTCCACACATGGGATCCTAACCTGCAAACCCCGGGCCGCCAAAGCAGAGAGCATGAACTTAACCACTATGCCACCAGGCTGGACCCATTTTTCACTTTTTGAATGGAAAATTTTCCTTTTATAAAAAATAAAAGCCATAATTATGGAGATAAAGAAATTTATGACCATGTTGTTCCCAGTCTATTTTTACATTTTCATTAAAAAATATTAATAAATATTAATGTCCACCCATTCGATATTCCTGGTTATTACTAAGATTTTAATTATTCACATATCATCAATTTTTTTGGATCCTATATGTTTAAACACTTAATATCAAGAATGCTGCTAATCGCAGCATATCTTAATGGTTTTAAAAATGTATTTATATAAAACCAAAGCAGAAAACATCTGGAAAAAATTCCATCTGGTCTAGGCAGTCTATTTTATGAAAATTTCTAAGTAACAATAGCTTTAAATTACCAAATATTTTTGCAGGTCAGACATGCTTAGTGTTTTACATTCATTATCTCACTTTATTTTTGTAGTAGAACTGAAACTAAGAAGTATTATTCGTATTTAAAGATGCCAAATCTTAGCCTTACACAGCTTAAAAGCATGTTCCATGCTACAAAGCAGATAAAGGTCAAAGTAAAAATTGAACACAAGATAACAGCTTCTGTAACTTTTATCCATAATAGAATGTCACCACATTATACTAAAATGTATTAAATTCAAAGAACAACATTTAAATAAATTTATAATTAGCTTTTGAACTGATGAAAACCAGAATTCTAAAATAGTATGCAATAAAGTATATTTTAAAAATGACAAGTTAGCAAAAATTAAGGCATATTTATAGGGGTTTTTTTTTTTTTTTGCTGAGGAAGATTTGCCCTAGGCTAACATCTGTTGCCAATCTTCCTCTTTTTGCTTGAGGAAGTCTCTCCCTGAGCTGACAGCTGTGCCAATCTTCCTCTATTTTGTTTGGGTCATTGCCACAGCATGACCACCAACGAGTTGTGTAGGTCTGCACCCATCATCTGAACCCGGGCCACCAAAGTGGAGCACACCGAACTTAACCAGTAGGCCACAGGGCCAGTCCCAGATAGTTTTTTATCTTCTAATCAAAAGGATATTTTTACATTTAATTATATTGATTATGAATGTCAGCTGTCAGTCTTTCTATTATCTATCCACTTTCAAATATATAATGATTAACAACATAAATATAAAGCAATCAAAATATTTTACTTAAAAATCACACAACTATAAAGATGCTAAACAGGAGAAAAGACGTGTCTAAATAGCAGAAAAGATACTGTGTGATTAAAATAAACTAATAAAAATAATAGGAATGCATACACACTTACATAGTAAAGCCATCATTGCTCATTAAAACAAATAATGCTAACAAAATTTGAAAAGACATAATTAAAAGTTTTTTACACTAGCTTGTGCCAAAAATAGTCACGGTAAAGCCACTTGTTCCTGGAACTGTAAATATATGTACAGAAAAGTGAAGTAACTGGGCAGTGTGACTTGATGCAGAACAGTCATGTCGCGTTGCTTTAGAGAACGGACTTTTCTGCAAGTGATATGTCATGTGGTAAAAAGAAAGCTCCCACTGAAAGATGCTCATCCTTTTCTGCATTCATTATCTCCTGAGGTTGTTGAATTTTTCAGGTCTTATTTTTTCGTATTTCCACTCAAACTATGCTCTTTTTGGTAATGCAGCCACATTAGCAGACACAGCTTCACACTCTTCATGCTGACAGGGATGCTGAAAATATTGTTGCTAAGCAACTGGATGCTGCACGTTGGAACTCCATTTTTTCTGTCGAAAGTGACAGGAGAAAGATAGCGACATCAATAGCTTTCTGATTTTTTTTCAAGCTAACAGCTGCAGTGAAGAGAGAAGATGATAGGCACAATGAAAGAAAAAGTCAGAGAAGGCTGAAAAAGAGGAGGTCTGGACAAAAAGAAAGGAATCCTAAAAGAAGATTTGATTCATAGAAATGGATGGAAAAGTATTAGAAATTAATCCAGAAAATAAATGAGAACTGTCTACGTAGAAACTATTTTTGTAACTTTAGGTGCTCTACTAAGGAAGAAACCAAAAATGAAATACAAAGTCACGATCCTGAAATCGGATGAATTAGTGCATTGAAACTTCCCTAACCCTTCCCGATTCCATCTCTTCTCTCTTACATTATGCTTCTAGGTATAACTTTTATTCCAAAATCAGAAAACATGTCTAAAGCGAACATTTTTGGCCTTTGAAATTTACTAGATGGTAAAAAAAAATGAGGCTCTGAAAGAATAATAAAAGGGTAACAGGGATAGAGAGCTTTGAATCTCTCCAAGAAATTGAAAATCTGCACTCTTATTCAGCCTAATGAAGAGAGATCTTCTAAGTAAAATGGCTTAGAAAGAAAGGGGGAAAAAAGCCTTTGAATGGTTTTGAATGCATTTGGACATATGCCGAACTGCAGAAAATGTAGGAGAGAGTATTGATAGATGAGTCTTCTTCATTTCAATTTGAATGACTGTAAAATCAAGCCAAAGGTGTAAAAATAATTTGGCATAAATACCACTAACAGTAAGCTACAAATTTATCCACTTGAGATATTTCAGATATGTATTTGATCCCTACTTTAAAGACTTTCTATGTGTTATTTAACTTCTCTGAACTTCAGTTTACACCTCTGTAAAATGGTAATGACACCATTTTTAGAGTTTGAGTAGTAAATGAAATAATATGCCAAACATCTGCCACATGCCCTAATTTCTTTCACCAAGAAGTGCAAAATAGTCACTAATGCTTATGGTATAAAATAAAATATTGACTATGAAATGTATCAATTTTTATTAATTTTGACTGTCAGTATTTTTGCACACTCTACTACTGTTGGTTGAGCTGAACAGCTAAGAAATAGTTTTCATTGGAAATCTAAAGCCATACTTTTTAGTGAAAAGGTTCATCCTATTCTTCACTGGCAAAAATGGAGAAAAAAGGCAGAACTAAAATTTTTATTTATGAAATACTACAGTCCCAACTCTTCAATTTTTAAATGTCTGGATTGTTAAGGCGGTTTGGGACTTTACCCATTCTCGTCAGTACAGCCCTGCCTTGAAACAGTGATTGGTCCATGTCTGTGGTAAAGTGAAAGAAAATTAGAAACTTAAGGAAGAGGAATAGCAAACTATTGATTCCATTCTGATTATCTTAATGCCAGTTAGTTCCCAGCTTGGGTTGGTATTGATTGCTCCTTGTGCTGTATTGTATGTTCCTGGGGCAGGGGTCCTGCCACTCAAGAGAAGGTGCACAGAATTAGGGGATCTGATTCTGGAAGTCAGATCCTTTGTTTGGAGACTTGTATGTTACTATAAGTTAAAAAATTGCCAATCTCTTCAAGTTAAGGATTAGAAATATACAAGGAACAGGAAAAGAATAGAAAAAGAGGGATTGGCATATGGGCAAAATAAAAATAGCATGCTGAGAAATATTTAACATTTTTTCAAAATTATTTATAATTATGTAATACATTTTTGCTAATAACCTAGAGATATAAGCTACATTTTATATTTACTATTAGTAAAGAAAGAAATCTATGGAGTAGACTCTTTTCTGCAAGCCTATATTTCTCTGCTTTCTAAATCTGCTTTGTTTTAGCTGTGTCACTTTGCCTTGGTAGTTTGTGGGGTGTTTATTTTTCCCCCCTCAAGATGCAAGAGCAATCTTTTCATCCATCAATTAACACACCTTTTATTTTGCTAAACAAAATCGTGTTCTCAACTCATTTAATCCTTATATCGTCCCTAGAAATAGTGAACTATTATGACTGTCAATTGATAGACAAGTAACTGAGATAGTAACTTCTCCAAACTCATAGTTAGGAGGGAAAAAAAAAAGCAAACTCATGTGGCCTCCTCTCTCCCAAAAAGCATGTTTTTAGCTATAATAAATAGCAAGTTAAGGTGTTGCCATAACTAGCACTTTGTGAGTTTCACATAATGCTTTTCAAATCCCCAATGATGTTCATGTTTGACTTCTATTAATTTTGACATCATAATATATTCAAGAGGTTGTGTTTGTTTTTACCAACATCAGAGATCATTTTCTTCTTATGCAAGTAACTCTACTCCTTTCTATTAATTAATGTTGTATTAAGTTCAATGAGTGATTTGGTAGCAAGTGAGAGCACCTGGCTGTATCCTAAAACATGACGTGCAATCTTTACTTTATTCCTCTTTTCCTCGGGTACATTTAATCAAGTCCTTCTCTGCCTAATTTGCTCACATCTTTGAGATTATGAAGACGGATGTGAATTGGAATTTTGAGGAACTTCCCAGCCTGTAAGGGGCAATAAATTTGAAAGCAAATAAGTACAAGAGAGTGACATTAGGTTATAATCATTGAGTATATGGACACGATGATTAATTTTATGTGTCCACTTGACTGGGACACAGGGTGCCCAGATATTTGGTTAAACATTATTCTGGTGTGTCAGTGAGGGTGTTTCTGGATGAGATGAACATTCAGATCAGTAGACTGAGTGAAGCACATTACCCTCCTCAATGTAAGTGGGCCTCATCCAATCTGTTGGAAACCTAAACAGAACAAAAGGCAAAGTGAGGGAGAATTCTCTCTCTGCTTGACACCTTAAACTGGAACACTGGTCTTCTCCTGCCCTCAAACTGGGACACACATCATCAGGTTCTGGTTTTCAGGCCTTCAGACTCAGACTGGAATTGCACATGGCTTTGCTGGATCTCTGCTTGCAAACAGCATATTGTGGGAATTCTCAGCCTCCATAATTGCATGAGCCAAATCCTTATAATAAACCCTTTTGTTAAATATATCTCCTATTGGTTCTGTTTCTCTGGAGAACCCTAACTAATACAATAGAAAACTAAGAACACAGACAAAGAGAGGGTCAGTCCCAAATCTGGGAGAATGGTGGAAAATGATGAGGGAGGTCGTCATGGAGGAAACCAAAAATGTATTGAAATTTTTTAGCTGAGTATCTATTGCCAGAATTCTTTTCATACATGCTTGCCATCTTACCTTCCTCCCTTCCTTCCTTCCTTCCTTTCTTCCCTCCTTTTTCCTCTCTTTCCACTGACCCTTCCTTTGAGTTTTTGGTATATCACACTATAGTGGACATACCCTAAGGTGACCCCAATGAGTTATAAACGTATGTAACCCCCTCCCCTGGGTGAAAATGGAACCTGTGATTTTCTTCTAGCCAGTAAAATATAGTAAAGGTGATGGGATTTTGAAGATTTAATTAAAGTTCCAAATTAGGTGATTCTGAGATAATGAAAAGGAAGACTGTCCTGGATGGGCCTGCCTTAATCAGGTGAAAAATTCTTAAGAGGGACTGAGACCTTACCTAAGGTCAGAGTGTCTATCTTACTGGCTAGATTTGAAGCAGCAAGCCACAGTGTATTCTACAAACAACCTGGGGAGCTTGGACAAGGAGCTTTCCCCAGCTGAACCTCTAATGGGAATGCAGCCTGGCTGACACCTTGATTATATAGTCTAATGAGACTCTGAACAGAGGACCTGGTTAAGGTGTGCCTGGACTCGAGACCTACAAATACTGTGAGATAATAAATGGTGTGTTTGGAGGTGCTGAGTCTGTGGCCCTCTGTTCCACAGTAATAGAAAACGAATACACACTTTTAAACAAACCATACTCTTGCCTATGAAATTTACTTTAACTCTCAAACCAGTCATTCACAAACTCTCTCTTTCTCTCTCACACACACAGACACACACAAGCAAACAAAATATAAACACACAGAAGTCTTAATTCACACAGGAAACCATAGGAATGGACGCTCACTTAAAACAAATAAAACAAGAATGTTCATTTTCATTTCTAAGCTTCAAGTTCATTTCATTTATTATTGTTTAACCTAAAATCTAATTCACATTTTAGCACTATTGATCTATATCCTATTTCATAAATGGGAAAGAGTTAAGATACAAAAATCAAAATTCTCATGAGTCTTAAAAATCAAATCATTTTCTAAACCTAGCATATACCCTACACAAATAAGAAAATGCACTCTATCATAATTGGACATGCAATTGCTAACTAAATAAGAAAAATACATATTTCATTTATTCCAATAAAAATAATCACCAACAAAGTGCTACAAGTCCCTTTGGGAAAGTCTGGAGGAGAGATTACAGTATAAATATTTGTTAGTGTTATAGGATTCTTTTTTAAAGGGATATGACCTCCTCTTCATTCAATGAATCCTAGGTCTGTGAACTGACTCCAGTCTGAGATTTTATTGGGGCTGTGACTTTCTATTCTAGTGATTCAAGTTGGAATTCTGTTCACTAGGTCTAGAGCTTTTCTGCTTAAACAGATCAAGTTAGACTTCAGTAGGCTGCCCCACTATTTCAGTTCTCAGGACACCATTATCAACTAGCGAAAGCCAAAGGCCTCTGAGAGTCAGGTTATTCTAAAGACTGCTTTGCTTTGTGGAAATAAAGGAAGATCAATCAAATGACGAAGGCAAAATCTATTTCTTGAGAGCTTGCTAAAGGAAGAGAGCCACCCATCATCACTTGTGCTTTGGCGAGGACTCAAAGGTAAGCAGAGGAGTGGGAAAGCTTTATAGTGAAAAAAAGGGAAGGCTTCAGGTGTGTCCTGATTGGAGGCGGCTGTTGGGAAGCTGGAGGTGGGCTAGCTAGAAGCAGAGTATTCTATGTGATTGGTTAGAGGTGCATATTTGACTTTCTCTGGTTGGTCTTAAGTTGGAAACAGGGACAAAAATTAGGGAAGCTGCCAGCTATTAATCAAGTCCTTACCATTTGGGGGCTGACTGTTACAGAAGTTATTATTTAGCTTCCTGGATTGTTACTAGAGAAGATACTAATCTAGCTTTCTGCAAATCTGACTTATAGGTGATTGACTTCCTGGGCTATTTATTATAGATAAGGGGTTGGTTTCCTGGGTAGATTGTTGCACAACTGCAGCTTGTGGGTCAGAGCTCTGTTTTTATGTATGATCTGGTCATTGTCCATCTGTATATTCACTCTCTCAGCCTCACTGTCCATTATGCTAGGTAAGCCCACATTTTCCTTGGTGTGACTCCTGCTACCCCAGGATTCCATCATCCCCACTGAATTTAGGGATCCCAGTATAAGAGAAACAGCGTTTTCTGTAATTCTTAGCCTACAGCAAAGAGCCACCACAGAGATATTCAAGGGTGCTGGGGCTCTCCTCATGAATTTCTCATAGCCTTGAAGAAATGAATGCTCTCTGCACTTTCCCAGAGGACACAGTGAGGGAATAAGTAGAGTAGGTCTTGCATGATAAATCCATTCTAGCATTCCAATCCCTCCAAGCCTTTGGATACCTTTCTAAATATCTTCTGAAATTTTAATTTACTGTAGTCATTCTTGGGTTGAAAATTCAGTCAACCAATTAGGCAAACTACTAGAGCCCTTACCAGCTCCTCAAGCCTAGCCACTGAATTCAGTCTCTGCTTATGATGCCCTGTCAATAAACGTGTGATGATTCAACTTGTATTCTTTATACTCCGATCCCACATCCTTAACATCCCCAGGATTCTGTCATAAATTGGCGAAGTCAAGCATTCTCTTGTTACATAGAACATCTTCTGTGGGTCACATTTTGTGTCTCAGTCTTTGGGGAATGCTGGGAATTGAGTCTAGTTACAGATCTAGAAGCAGGAAAATGTGGTGAGGATAGATATTGAGGAGAATTAGCAATTTCTGGTAAAGAAACCACCACTGGGGAGGCCATTACGGGTTCTCAGGCAAATGGAGAGTACCCTCCACATAGAAGGGATGGAAGGGCTATTTCCACTGGCAAAGAAAGTTCAGTAGGGTTTAAGCATTCAATGTCCACAGTTTCCTTGGGATCTGACCATATGGCCACATTCCAATTTTCAAAATCTCAGCCCTTCCTGAGATATGCTGCATGTTTAAGAATATAATTTGCACTGTAATTCAGCCACCTGCATGATTAGATTTTGGATATTGTTTTCAGAAATCTCAGCCTTGTGGCTACAGAAGATAAGCATTTCTTTTAGAGCAGTCATAGACACTTTCAGGTCCCTTCTGTGGACCTTTATTTGAGAACTAACTTAAAGCCTTGAGCTTAGCATTTCCTTGTCTGCATGATCTCTAGTGCACTTATGAGATGCCAATATAATCCTTATATTTACTAACATTTTCTATGGCAACAAATGCTTTGCCACCAAGAATTTTGCCCTTTAGACACTTGCATTATCTACAGGTAATAATTCACCACTGCACGCCGTGAGCTACCATTGTCTCCTTTATCACTGGAGAGTCATTAATGCCATTAAATCTAATCAGATCAACTCCAGATAACCCAAAAGAAATTGAGAACACATACTTAAGATTCTGTTCTTTCAGAATCTCTCTCAATACCAAATTTTTGCTATCAGTCAGAGTTCAACAAGAGCAACAACCACTCCTATATGAGAAGTAAGAGACGTATTGCAGGGATCTGACATTATGCAATTGTGGGAGGTGGTTAAACAGGCTCTTTAAGGCTGTTGTCTTTGTGTCTGATGCTAGAGGTTGAAGTCCAAAGGGCAGGAAATCAGGATGTAAAGAAAGGGAGAATAGACTCAAGCTTAATCCCATGAGAATGAGCTGGGACCCAAGAGCACGAGCAGGCCGCATCCATAAGGAAAGACTGGAAATTCATGTCTATCTTACCATCTACAACCTTGTTAACTGGGTGTCATAAAAGAGAAGTCAGAATCCGTCTTTACAGTGCTAAACATACACCTGGTCCAGGAGGCAGAGAAGCTGAAAGAGGGAGAGCAGTTGCTGGCCCAAAGCTTCCCCACCCCAATGAGGTAAGGCAGCAGATAAGCCAAGACATGCGAGATACAAAAAACACCTTCCCCAAACTTCTAAGCATAAAAACAAAATGGCTGTTGCTTCACTACTGACCTCCAAATCTCATGAAAAAATGTCTCTTGTCACCCAGGATAACTAGAAACATGCAGGGAAGAGAATTCACGGAAATGTAGTTCAGTCTAGCCAAGTTGACACATTACAGACAGAGCACTGTAGAGAAGCAAGCTTAGCCATGCGCAAGTAAGTATGCCTAATAACTACACAATTAAACAAATCTGCAAATTATCAACATGTTCGCCATAACCTGTGCTCATAATTGCTTATTGCAATCCTTCCCTTTGAATTCCTTTAAATATAATATGCTAACACTTTCTGGCATTTTTAATAGAAATCTTCTGCCAGTCTAACTGTATGAATTTGTAGATAATCTCTCTTTTGTCTAAGGTTACTTCTAATATTTTTCATTGTTCTATTTTACCACTGTGCATTTAGGTACGGAATACTTATTAACCTTCCAGGACTTAAGTGCATCTTTTCAATCTGGAGATATGTGACTTTCATCAAGTCATTAAAATTGGCTGCCATTATCTTATTTAACACGGCTTCTATCATGTAGTTTTTAGGACTGTTCACAAATATATTTCTCCTCCTTTCTGTACATGTTAGAATTGCACATCACTACCCTCTCAAGTTTGGAGTGGACGTGTGACTTCCTTTGGTCAATGTACTCTGCCAAAAGTGGCATGTGTCATCTTTCAGGTCAGCCTTTAGTGTCCAGTACATAATTTGCTATGTCCCTTTCTCCATGTCAGGAAAAGTGGCATTGCTCCAAGTGATAGAAGTTCCCTTAGTTTATGTGGGTAACTACGATAATTAGCGGTGACCTTCCCAAGTGGCTTAAATTTCCAGATTTCCTGAAGGCAAGGCTCTGATGACTATATCCTGCATTTCCAATGGTAAGATAAGCCCTTATTTCTTACTATTAAATGGTTCCCTCTGCTTTCACTTTTGCTTTCCTAGTTTAAAGATTGGCTGATACACTGACATTTCATAAAATGTGCTGGAAATTTAAGGAGTAATGAACATAAAACCTAACATGGACATGTTTCACAAAAACTGAGATAAAAAGGTCTCCTTGAAAACTTTTCTCTACCACACAGGGAGTTTTAAGGGCCAGAAATTGTCTCAGCCAACAGAGGACTGCATCTGGACTCTCTATGGTCAGAGGTGAGAACACAGCAATCACGTTTGTATAGACCTCACTTATATTTTCTTATACTGTCTAAATCTGCTCTAATACATTACTCACCAGTCACATGTAGCTATTGAGTATGTGAAATGTGGCCAGTCCAAACTAAAATGTGTTTTAAATATAAAATACATATTGTATTTCAAAACCCTAGGACAAAAAGAAATAAAAAATGAATGTGAAATATCTCATTATCAATTTTTTAGTTGAGTACATGCTGAAATGATAGTTTAGATATAATTGCTTAAAGTGTGTAATTGATATTAATTTCACCTGTTTCTATTTTAGAGTTTTAAGTGTTTCTGTGAGAAAAAATTAACTTATGTATTTGACTTTCATTATATTTCTACTGGATAGCATTAGTCTAGACTTTCAAGGTCATAGATTTCTATGACTGACAGAATGACTTCTAGTGAATTTTTCAGTAAGTAATCATCATGCCAAAGTTCTACCAATTTTTAGAACTCCTTCTTAAAGGGAATTTCTTTAAGAGACTTGTTTACTGTTCAGTATAAATTAAAATTTATATACTTTCACAAATGCTATAAGGGTAGTTTTTTTACTTATTCAATTTTAACAGTGACGAATTTTATATTGTAACTGAGTTTTGTTTGTAGAGCATTTGTTAATGGAGATAATGTTTGACATTTTACTTCTATTAGAACATCCAAGAAATTGCTATCCTTCAAAGTTTTATTCAAACTGGGATTAAAGATACTCAAGGTTGGATTTTATGTCTAGAGTTTCAATATCAGCCTTTTAAGATGTAAATTTCATTCCTTGTCACTCAAATATATCTTTCAATTTGACTTAAAATTTATGACTTTCAAATTTGATCAGTTGGCTGAAATTGTTTCTTATCCTCCACTGAACTTATTATAAGTCTATCCCATAAAAAGAATGATATAAGTAATTGATCCAATTTCTCTTCTATCTCAAGCACATTGGCCTATAACCCAAGTGCCAAAGCTCTTTAAATTTCAATTTTGCTAAGAGTGTAATCTTTGGAAGAGAGAGAATAATGTGAAAGGAATTTGTCATCTGATCACAAGTTGTGACATCTATGGAGACATTTCCAAATATTTTGATAATATTATATACATGATATATATTATATTATATATAAGTCATGAAAATATTGATAGTTTTCAAAATTATTCCAATGCTGGATAGAGATGAACATATAAACAAATAATCTAGACCACTGATAAGAGTATCTTCTGGAAAACAAAATGATTACTAAATTGTACTGTCATATGATACTCTGCTTTTTCAAATTATTTTCACTTTTTTTCATAAAATATGTCACTTTTAAACAGCATTACAAAAGGAGACAGGTATAATAATTAAAAACAAACATTTATGCTTACTCTATGGCAGGTTCTCTTCAAAGTCATTTATATGTATTAACTCATTCAATCCCCACAACAATTTTAGATATCATAATTATCTTTATTTTACAGATGAAGGAACTAAAGAACAGAAAAATTAAATAACTTGCAAAAATTTTGCTGGCTGTAAATGGTGGAGCTAGGATTTGAACCACGCAATTTAGTTCCACAGTCTATGTTCTTAACAACACTAGTTTCATAAAGATTGGTAAGTGACTAGCTCCACGTCCTATGATTTACAGGTAAAGCCAGGAACACAGGCCAGACTGTCTGAGTCAATGTGTATCACAATTTTCATCACATGGGAAATCTATATTGAAGAAAGTATAAGAGGAAGAACAGACAGAAGGAAAGGAAGGAACAAGAGAGGAGCAAAAGCATACACAATTTGAACAGTATAATATGATTACTGTGAAGGGGTTTACATTTTAATGTTTTTAATACAAGTACTGTGTTTCTTTTTAACCTAGTAATTAAAATATGAATCAAATATATACAATCTGCTAATAGGCTATTAGGTTCAATTTTAAATTCTATACAATATTATAGAAACACTTTGATATTATATTTGCAACTCATTCTCTAGGTGGTGCTGTGGATTCAGTCTATTTAGAGAACACATAAGAGTGATTGGAAATTACATTGAAAAAATTTTAGGTGTAAATGTGTCAAATCTATCCAAATTTACCTATATATTAAAATCAATCAGAATCAAAACCATAGTTATGGGTGTGTGTGTGTGTGTTTGTGTGTGTGGACCTTGACAAGCTGATTCTAAAATGTATATGGTACTGCAATGGGCCAAGAAGACCCAAGATGATCCAAGACTATCTTGATGAAGATGGACAAAGTTAGTAGATTTAAACAAATGATCATTAAGAATTCCTATAAGGTTAAAGTAATGCAGATAGGGTGGGTTGGCCAAAAGGGTAGGCAAATAGACCAATGGAACAGATTAGGGTCCAGAAATAGACCCACACATACATAGTAATTTAATTTATGGCAAAGATGTCCTTCAATAAAGTGGTAGTCTTTTCTATAAATTATGTTGGGTCACTTGAATGTTCACATAGGAAATAAAATAAATCATGGCTGTTACTTCACAGTATAAACAAAAATAAATTTCAAACAAATTTAAAGAGGCAGAATACTAAACTTCTAAAAGGTAACATAAGAGAGTATCTTCGTGACTTTAGAAATAGGCAAAGATTATTTAAACTGGACATAGAAACACTAACCAAAAAGGAAAAGACTGATAAAGTATTAAGCATCAAATTATATATAAATTTCATATATGTAGGTATATGTATTTTTGCAATTCATACATTTGTCAAAAGACTCAATCACAGTATACTGAAAAGTCCTAAAATAAATTAATAAGCAAGCAAAAGTCTTGAAATAGTAGTTCACAAAATATAATATTCAAAGGCCAAGACACATATGGAAAATTAAGTCATCGAGAAATGGTTTAAAGTAAACCATGAAACAATACCACTATACATCCAATAGAAATGCTAAGAAAAACAACACTGACAATTGCTGACAAGGATAACAAAAAACCAGCACTCACTCTGCTAATGGGAGTGTCAACTGATACAACGTTGTAAAACTATTTGGAAATATCCACTATATCTGAACACTTGCATATCTATTACAGAACAGTTTCAGTCCTAGGTACATACTCAAGAGAAATGCATATTTATTTTGTGCACAAAGAGATATGCACAAGAAAGTTTATAACAGTTTTATTCATAATAGTCTCAAACTGGGAAAAACAAACTACTACTACATTCAACAACTGAGAGGAAACTCAAAAGATATTGAGCAAAAGAAGCAAGTTACAAAAGAGTATATACTGATAATTTCATTCATATAAATTTCAAAAACAAGCAAAAAAATATCAGTGATGGAAATCACTAAAATGGTTATCTTTTAGGGTTTAATGATAAAATGTGATATGATGAAATCTTCTGGAGCACTGGTAATGTTCTATTTTTTGGTATGGATGGTGTATGTGTTTAATAATTGTCCTGTGCTATTCCTTATCATAAGAAGCCAAACTATACAGCTCTTATTTTTCTCCTTTGCAGTCATTTTCTTTTTAATTTTTAAAAATTTTCCTCCAAAAAAAGGAGGAGAAAACACGATATAAGGACTTAGATGAAGATACAATAACTCCAACTATGCTTTTGGGAATTACTTTCTGCAAGTACATGGCAAATTTTTTTTTAAATCTAAAAGTAAAAAGACATGATTGAAAAATTAATACAATGCTACACATTCCAGTTATCTTTGGTCATTTCACAAATGGAACCTGTCATTCTACTATCCTTTCTTATATCAACACGAACTTTCTCCTCTCTGCTCACCCTTACCATCATGAAATCTCCTTCTAATTCATTTCAAACTTCACGACTACTTAAATTCTTCTTTAAATTTGTCTCCCACACCTTTACATTAACTGAAACATGATAAATGCTTGCTCTGTTGCATTCTCACATTTCCTAATAATTATAGTGGTGACTGGAAGAATTGCTATTCTATTCCCTAATGGTCCTTCCAGATTACATTAGTTCTCTATTGCTGCTGTGCCAAATTATCACAAATCTAGTGGCTTAAAACAACATACAATTATTATCTTACAACTCATGAGGTCAGAAGTCTCACTGAACTAAAATCAAGATGTCCACAAGGCAGCACTCCTTCTGAAGGTTCTAGTGGAGAATCTGTTTCCTGGCCTTTTCCAGCTTCTGGGGCTGCCTGCATTCTTTGGCCCTGGCCACTTCCTTCATCCTCAAAGGCAGTAGTGTAGCATCTTTGCATCTCTTTCTCTAACTCTGACACTCGTGCCACCCTCTTAAAAAAACCATTGTGAGTACATTGGGCCCACCTGGATAATTCAGGATAATCTTCCCTTCTCAAGATCTTTAACTTAACTATACATGCAAAGTTCCTTTCACCAAGTAATTTAACATATTCACTGGCTCTGGGGATCAGGAAAAATGACATCTTTGGGGACCATTATTCTGCCTACTACACAGGTCTTTCAACCCCTGTGAAAGGTCTTAAGATGAATTTTTCTTGTTCCTATAACATACTATTCTCATATATTACTATCCTGGTTAATACCATTACTATCCACACAAGAAATCAACCTGAATGTTAATTCTTTTTCTCTCCCTCACAGTCCATATCCAATTAATCACCAAATAATGTAAGCTGTAAGTTCTCCGTGTTTTAGTACACCTCCTACTCTCCCCGCCTATGCATTATTGATTTCCTTACCATCTCTTCCTTGACCTAAAGCAAAATATCTCAACTAGATTTCCTATCTATAGTATTTTCCTCCTCACCCACAAATCTATTATTTATTAACCTGCCAGATTTCTCTTTTTAAAAGGCAAATACTCCATGTTCCTCTCTAACTTATCCCAGTTCAGTGGCTAATTGTTACTAGAAAATAGTTGAAATGTATTTCAAGAGTTACAGGGATCTTTATGATGCTAGCTCAACCTACCTCTTTGCTCTCACAGACCATCTAGGCTGTTTAAATTGTGACCTCTTAGATCCAAAACATCCCCTCCTACACTCTACATTGTGATTCTGGGACTGAGATTCTGCAAAGCCATGAAATCTGAAGCTAACTATTCTCCTTGTGAAAAACTACTCCTGTCTTGTTTTTAAGCCCCTGACAGAGACTGAATACCTGACACATGACATCAAGTGATAAAGGAATCTCAGTAGCCCACCATGAAGTGAGTGTTATCTGACTTAGTGAGCCAAAGAGTTGGGCATTCATAGCACCAGTCTATCATCAAGTACAAAGAGGATATAAGAAACTGGGCTCCAAGAAATCCAGAGGCACAAGAAAGTTGCACAAACAGGTGACTGAGACTCGTAGAGCACCTACTCCTAGAGTTTCCTCTCCCTCAATCCACACCTACGATCTCATTGGAAGTACATAGGCACCAGCTGATTCGAGATGAAAACGTTTTGCTTCTTTAACGGAATTTTTTTTCTTGCCATACTGGTACCAACCAGAATTGGATGGCTACAACACCACAACGGCAATCAAGAGCTTCCCTGAAAGACAGTAGTGAAAAGAAATATTACCAATAATCAGAACTGAGAGGAGTATATTTAGTCATCTACTTTATATTGAGAAATGGTCAGACATATGGATCTGTACAAATTAAGGGGTGATGGGTAATGATTTGGCATTATTATCAGGAACTGAAAAGAATAGGATGGAAGATGAAGATTGGACGAGGACTAAGCATAAATTTTTAGAAAAGAACAAAAGATATTAAGATGTTTGCTTCCAT
The DNA here is from genome assembly GCA_031878705.1 of Tapirus indicus. Taxonomy (NCBI): domain Eukaryota; kingdom Metazoa; phylum Chordata; class Mammalia; order Perissodactyla; family Tapiridae; genus Tapirus; species Tapirus indicus. Next base: position 9,486,338 of record CM062918.1, read on the forward strand.
TTGAATGCTCACCAAAGTGTGAGGAGGTGGACAGTATATATATTCTGTGGATATCAGTAAGCCTCCTTCCTAGCCATCCTGGTGCTGGCTTAATAAACCCGTGATCATGGCAACAGAAATGAAGTCTACATGCATATGGGCCAAACAAAAGTGATCTTTCCTTACCAAGTCTGATCTGGCTACCACAACTGCTGAGTACCTTATCTGCCAACAGCAGAGACAAATGCTGTCCTGATATAGAGCTATTGATATGGTACAATTCTCTAGAGGGACCAGCCAGACACTTCATGGCAGATTGATTATACTTGATGCCTTAAGATATCAAGGACTTTGTTTCATTGAAATAAGCATGCAGTGTCTTCCATGGACATGCATTTCATGTCCACAACTCTTCTGCCAGTATCAGAATCTGTGAACTTAGGGAATGACTCACTTATGTTCTAGTGTTCCACCCAAGGTTGCTTTTGTCAAGGAGCTCATTTCATATCAAAGTAAGTGTTAGAATTGGCTCCTGCCTATGGAATTCACTAGCCTAACTGTATCACTCAAAAGATGCTGGCATGAAAGAATGGCAGAATAGCCTAATCGTCTCCTGAAGGCTCAGATAAGGCACCAGTTGAGAGAAAACATGCTGAAAATTTGTGCTTCTATCTTGGTGCAGTATCTATGTTGAGTAACCATGTTAGATGCTGCAGTTTAGCCCAAGCTCAGATAAACGAGTCCAGGAATCAAAGGCTGGTAACTGGAGTTGCTTCTCTCACTATTACACATAATAATCCACTCACACAAGTTTGGCTTTCTATCCCCACAATTTTGGCCACTGCTAATTTGAAGGTCTTTGTTTCCATGGCAGGTGACAATGGTCATGTTACCTGACCAGATAAAGAACCCAAACCAGTTAAATGCTAGTTGGATGAAGACTAACCAAAAAATAGGCAGTTGAATAAGGAAACTATAACAATTAACCACAGCCTCTTGACTTGTTATAGAAACAAGAAGTGACGCAGTTACGTACATTTTCTTCCTTTTGTATTTTGTGTATGCACACACAAACATACATTCTCACATGCACAGGCTTATGTTAACTATTCTTATTTATATTAATTACTCTACTGTCCTTGGCTCTTATTTTGTATAAGAATTTCTGGTAGGAGTTAGCTTTATAAACTAATCTCCTAAAGTACAAAATATTCTGGAGTCATTGTGATGGAATGAGAAGAGTAATTTACATTGCTCAGAGATTGACACTGGGACTGTTGCCCAAAGATCATGCTGTGACTGTTGGGATTCTGTTCCTCACATTTTTGTAGAGAAAGACACTTTCAAGTGTCTTCATTTGTACAAAAGATAATTACAGACGGTTCCCCACTGAACTATAGTTCAAGTTTACAATTTTTCAGCTTCATGATAGTGCGAAAGCAATATGCATTCAGTAAAAACCGTACTTGGAATTTTGAATTTTGATCTTTTCCAGGGCTAGCGACATGCAGTAGGATCCTCTCTGGTGATGCTGGACAATGACACCAAGAGCAGCTCCCAGTCAGCCCCGTGATCACAAGGGTAAACAACCAAACACTTATAACTATTTTGTCCTGAGACAACCATTCTGTTTTTCACTTTCAGTACAGTATTCAATCAATTATATGAGACATTCAGCACTTTATTATAAAATAGGCTTTGCATTAGATGATTTTGCCCAACTGTTGAAGTGTTCTGAGCACGTTAAGGTAGGCTAGGCTAAGCTATGATGTTCATTAGGCTAGGTGTTTTAAAAGCATTTTCAATTTACTTATGATATTTTCAACTTAAGGTGGGTTTCTCATGGCCAGCCTCGTGGTCTAGTGGTTAAGATTTGGCGCTTTCACCACCACTGGGTTCGTTTCCTGGTCAGAGAATCACACCACCCATCTGTAGGTTGTCATACTGTGGTGGCTGCATGTTGCTGTGATGCCGAAAGCTATGCCACCAAGTATTTCAAATACCAGCAGAGTCACCCATGGTGGACAGGTTTCAGCAGAGTTTCCAGATTGAGACAGACTAGGAACAAGGACCTGGCCACCAACTTACAGAAAAAAATGGCCATGAAAACCCTATGAATAGCAGTGAAGCATTGTCTGATAGAGCACCGGAAGGTGAGAGGCCGGTGCAAAAAGACTGGGCAGGGTTCCGCTCTGCTGTCCACAGAGTCTTTAGGAGCTGAAATTCACTCAGTGACACTAACAACAACAAGCACATTGTAAGTTGAGGAAGATCTGTATGTGTTGTTAAGTGGAAGCATAAATATATTGTTATGATATGACAGTTAAAATGCATAGGAGGGCATGTCTGAATGCTGAGTAACCAATGAAGTCAATCGGGTTGGTAATTATTTTCCTTTATTCCAAATCCAGCCTCCTCATTGGGATGCTAAGACAGGAGACATTGTAAACATCCTTTCTACTTTCTCATTTGACTTCTTATCAGCCTCTACAAAAAGTGCCCTAAAAGATTTGAAAACAAAATAGGGAGAAGCAATGTCCTACTTTTCTCCTTTTGACTACTGTTCTTGTCAGTGTTACTCTAGCTTCTTTTGATTCACCAAAACTAATTTATCATGTACCCTCAAAGGTATCAGCACCAGCTGAGCAGTAATTTCCCCTAAGAGACCTGAGCCCCAGCTTCACAGTACACTCTTCAAGTTTCTCTATTCTTACAATATTAATTGCTTCCATTTCTTCCCTTAGCCTATGAGTTGGTAGCTGTTTTTACTGTCAATATCTCATTTTATCTTGAATTTGTTTTCATAGCCCTCTAACACCTGCATTTAATTCCCTAAATCATATCCTTTCAGATGAAAGCCTGATGGGATTTCCTGACTATTAACTTGAGACTGATTGATACGCTACAACCAGCGCCATATCCTATAACCATTCTGAAATCTTGAAGTTCCTTGAATATACAAAGTTCTTTCAGGAATTGATGATTTTGCACATCTGTCTCCCCCACACACACCTGGAATGCCTTACACTGACTCATTGTTCATGATACAGATCAAGAGTCAGTCTATCTCTAAAGCAATTTTCCCCACTTGCTCAACACACAATCCTATGGAAAGTCTCTTCTTGCCAAGGCTATATTTTTATATATAACTCTTTTAATATTCATTAAAGTTAATTGAAAAGATTTTTTTTTGAATCTATCTTATTAAACTATGAGAGTCTTAAAGGCAGGAATCTTATCTGTTTTTAAATGTTCATCATCTAACACAGCACCTGCTATACAATAGAACATAAATGTTTGATGAATGAATGAATGATTTAAGGCTTCAGTCCTTCTTTCTCTCCCATTCTAAATTGTGGGCAATATATTTAATTCCTACAAATTGCTGCAGTGGCTTATGTAGAGATTACGACAAGATTTATTTTATAATAATTTAATACAAAAATGTCCTAATTGAAGTTCTGCTCATCTCTCAGTTGTGCAGTCATTTTTCCCAATTACATATTTATCTCAGTCACACTAGAAATATTTTAAGTACTCAGTATGCACATGTGATTAATGGCTACCATATTGGACAGAGTAGATATGGAATATTCAATTATGGCAGAAAGTTCTATTGGTCAATGATGTTCTAGAGCAAATCCTCAGAATTTTTCATCACACATTACACATGCATTTATATATGTTTAATACAAACAGCCTAAAGGCACTATTACCCTCTTTTAAAAACACAAGAAATCTATTTTATAAACTAATGCATACAATATGCTTTTAAGTTGAAAGGCATCTACATTTTTACACTCTGTGATTCTCTAATCAAAACTTGTGGCTCAGGGGCCAGCCCAGTGGTATAGGAATTAAGTTTGCATGCTCCGTTTCATTGGCCCAGGGTTCACAGTTTCAGGTCCCGGGTGCAGATCAATGCACAGCTTGTCAAGCCATGCTGTGGTGGCATCCCATATAAGTAGAGGAAGATGGGCACAGATGTTAGCCCAGGGCCAATCTTCCTCAGCAAAAAGAGGAGGATTGGCAACAGATGTTAGCTTAGGGCTAATCTTCCTCACACACACAGAAAAAAAAAAACAGAGAGAAAACTTGTGGCTCAATCTGAACCACAGAGAAAAAGATTTCAACAGAATCTGAATTATCTGAGTGGTGCTGGCAACGAAGTAACTTTGACATCAAACTTAAATTCATAAAACAATTGAGGCTTTCTGTTCATTCGTCAAATAATGTTTGATAGAATTAGTTTCACTTCTTACAAATTTCTTTAGGCAGTGTGCAGGATACTATTTCTCCAAAATTTCCACCAAATAACCTCTAATGACTAGAAAGAATGCATCTATAACTCTGAGGTCTGACAGAATAAACTGAAGTTACCCTTTGTTTATGCCACTTTGCTGATCTACCCTAAGAAATGTTTCTTTCTACTCCATAATATATCTAATTGCTTTCAGCATTAAAAAAATTATTTCTCCAAAAATTTTTGGTAAAATGACAGCCCAAGAGCATTTCCACGCTTGCAGTTTCCCAGCTCTTGGATATCACTGGCGAGCTCTGGGAAAATATGTATCTGAGAAACACAGATGTGGACAGTGGAGAAATATAAGACAGTAAGTTTCTTTTCTCCTAACAGAGGCATGAACTTTAATATGGATGAATAACATGCTATTAACATGTATAATTTAAAAAATAACTCATTGTTCATTTAGTGCTAATAGTACATACATAGGCTTCCTGTAGATGACATGCTTTTATATTAATTTATATTACAAATTAATTTATATATAAATTTAATTATATATTAGGTTTTATGTACGTAAATGTAATCATTTCCTATAATTAGATGAAACCATTAGAAAGAAGCTTTGAAGACGCCTGTTAAGTTTAATGATATGCAACATTCAATCACTGGCAGTAGTACTAGCCTCAAAGTCTCACAGGTTACTGTGCTTCATGCAGTATGCATTCTCAATTATACAATAAGATAATGCTTATAAGCTGTTCAAAATATTCAATGTCTGTTGTATTCTCTTTTCTTGTTTAACAAATCAAAGGTAACCTGCATATAATTATACTTTGTTTTATTACATTTCTTGCAAATAATATTAGCTTCCATTTTGTACCTATATTACTGTAGCATTTTTTATTCTTTCATAGTCAAAATGTAGTATAAAGTACAATATTGTCTAATTATTATATGTTTAAATAGTGAAATTAAGATTTAAGATTTCAAAGTATAATATAGAATTTAAATAATTTTAAAATATATTAAATAAATTTAAAATGAAATCCATATGCGAATGTTGATAAGAGCCTAGATTGTTCTAGTTATCTGTTGAGAGGCCTCACATAGTAAATTTTACATTCCTGAACTCAGCACATTTCAGAGTCTGACCCACGTTCAAAATTTACTTGCTTAAAAAGATGATTTGGTCAATGTCACAGATTTATCAAATTCTAGAATGCTCACTCATTCTAATAAAGCTTCATGTGGGACTGCTATTTAAAACAGAGGACAATTTATCATTGTCTAATGAGAAATATAAAGGCTAACAGGAATAAACACACATCTTCTGGTTAATACATTCTGCAAAAATGCAAGATGCATGGATATAAAATTATGTTCAAGACGTAGGTTAGTCTGGATGGCATGAGAAACATAAAATTTATAAGAGTCAGATGTTTAAGTTGCAAGGCACTATTTAGTTTAAGCATTTATCCTTTCATTCAATTGCATTAATTAAGGGCCTTAAATGTGTGAGGCACTGGGTAAGGTGTGGAAATTCACTAAGTTGCTACACCAAACTTCAGTCTTACACTCTAGAAATGTGCCAAAATTCTATAAACAGATATTAATTCTAAATTGTTATCAAGGAAGAAGGATGTAGAGCACTGTGTGGGAGTACAATGTGGTTAAGTCTACAAAAGTAAATCAGGAAAGATTCACCAAGTAGGTGGCAATATGTCTTTACTAATGGGAAAGTTCTGTCACCCGGACCAAGCAGGTTTTGGTTACAGGGCAGAATGCAGCACTTTCATCTGAAATGTGCTTGAATGGGCACCAATACACCTTTCCCATATTAAATTCTTTGCTCTGGACCTCGATGCTCGTTGGTCCTTCTTCTGATTATGTCTTTATATATATTAATATATTCACTCAAGTAATAGTCAAGTTTTGTGGCTTAAAGCCATTCTTTGTGTGACATTATATACCTCTACATGGATGTAACATGGGACAATTTTATGATTTAAAAACAGGTAATTATGTCAATTTTCAAAAAACTCGAAAGGGGATTGTTACTTTAAAACTCAAATATCTTCTATTTGTATTTTTTCTAACATGAAAAAAATTTAGAATTGAGACCTAGGAGTATTGACACCTATAAGAAACCCACATATGTTAAACATAGTTTCTGGTTTCAACAACTGGTTAAGAAGTAAAAGAACAATGGCAGTATAATGGTATATAATGGATCTAAATGAGTTATCTTTTTTTTCAATGAGGAAGATTGTCCCTGAGCTAACATCTGTGCCCATATTCCTCTGTTTTTGCATGTGGGATGCCCCCACAGCATGGCTTGATGAGCAGTGTGTAGGTCCATGCCTGGGATCTGAACCTGCGAACCCTGGGCCTCAAAGCAGAGCATGCTAATTTCACCACTACGCCACCAGGCTGGCCCCTGAGTTATCATTTGGATAAAATTGGAATTGTGTTTTAGCAATATACCTTAAAACATTTTAATCTTCAAAGAAGAAAGGTAGAAGTATAAGTATTGAGATTAAAAACTTGGCATGAAATCCTCATTGAGGGATTTTTATCCTTTAACAAGCTTTACTTATAAAGCACCATATGTACTAGTGAGTTATCTTCAAAACTATTTCTTTGTGATCTTATAGAAATGAATTATTTTGTAAAAAAGATAATTTTTCAATTCATTAAAATCTATAGTAGCTGGTATTTTCTAAAATTCCTGAAAGAAATAAAAAATATAAACACCATCACTTGTTGATATACGTTATATTCCCATTATTTTGATAATCTGAACAAATTCAACAAATTTTTACCAGAGTTTCAATGACTTTTCATATAACTGAAATCAATAAATGATATTATAAGTGGAAACATTTACACAGGAACAGTATCTCCCAGGGTGAGTGATCCAAGAGATAGAGCAAAGAGAAAGCTACATGCCTTTAATATCTGAATCTCAGAAGTAGCACCACTGTCCCCACCATGTTCTATTTGTTAGAAATGAGTCATAAAGTATAGCCCGCCCTTAGGTGATGGAGAATTATGTTTCCCCTTGGAAGAGAGAAGTATCAAAGAACGTGTGGACAAGTTTTAAAGCCACAGTCAACTCTCTGGTCACAAATTACTTACATCCTCCACATACAAAATACACTCACCCCCTCCTCACTACCCTCCATAACATTTCATCCCATCGCAGCATCTGCTTAAAGTCCAGAATCTTGTCAAGTAAGTCAGGTACATGTGAAGATGAAGTGCTTCAGGTGTAGTTCCTTCAATATAGCTTCTTGATTATAGTTTTCTCAAACTGTAAGACTAAAGGGATGCTATCTTCTCCACATACACTCAACAGACAATAGTGGGGAAGGCTTAGGATAGCTTCTATAGATATTTCTGTTCAAAAAAGGAAAAATTTGGAAGCACAAAGGACTTTTCATTCTGAAATTCAGCCTGGCGCATGTTGAAAGTTTATTGATTAGAACTCAGGGCCTGGAAATAATTCTCCATGGCTCATAGTTCTGACTTCTGCTAGTTGGCTCTGACCTCTGTGCCTCCATTCTCCTTTCATGAAAGGTAGTATGTGTTTGAAGGTGAGTAGATTTCTCAGCCTGTTTTGTGCTTGAAGAAATGTGGAGATCCACAGTTTTCAGTTCATTTTTTATTCTCTCTTTTCTAATCTAATCTGGTGGTATTTCTGCAAACATAATACCACTCTTAAAACCATGTCGGCTTCTGGTGAATGTTACTGAAATTCACTCCAGTAGATAATAGCTTCCTATAAATGTCTTTCAGATAGCCTTTACCTTGAGCTTCCATTGAGGGAAAATGTCCACAAGCTTATTAGAATATTTCTTATTTGGTTAAGAAAACTCCTAAGGAACTCCCTCAAAATCTTTATAGAGTCTCTTTTGCCTGACTGCATGCCCTCTGAGGGCATTGATCTTTCTGGGGTCTTACCAAATGATTTCATATTAACAACCTTAGTTTCATATTTAGAGCATGTTTTCTGAAAGTGCTCTGGATTTAATATTTGCCTGAAAGTAATTTCTTTTTTCCCCCAGCTTTATTGAGGTCTGATGGACAAATACCATTGTATTTATTTAAAGTGTACAATGTGATGATTATACACACACACACACACACACACATACACACTATGAAATGATTACTACAATCAGGTTAATTAGCACATCCACCACCTCACATAGTTACCTTTGTGTGTGTGTGGTAAGAATGCTTAAGATCTACCCTCTTAATTTTAGCATTTGTTGCTATGTGGAGAGGCTGAGATTTTCAAAATCATAAACTTAGGCTCATTTTTTTCAATAGTCCTTTCATTACCCTATCTTTCCCCTCTGGATTCTTAATGTAACAACTATCAAGAAGACAAGTGACACCTTCAAGGTTCTGAATGGAAATCTCCTCAGCTGTATCACCAAGTTCATTAGGTAAATTTTCCTACTTCCTATATTAACACAGGCAGCAGAGTTGTTTAACTTCTGGCCACTACAGGAAAAGTATCCTCTTTCTTCCAATTTCCAGAAAGGTTTTTCTCACTTCTCTTTAAGCCCACACTCATAGCCTCTTGAAAAGCCATCATGCTTCTACAAACAGTTTCTTCAACAGTCTCCAAGCTTTGAATAACACTTTCCTCAAAGTTCTTCCATATTATGCCCAGTATCTAGCTCCAACAACACTCAAATTTTGGTTGCCTCTCTTCACGGTTAACACTTCTGGTACTGAAATCTATGTTAGTTATCGATTGCTACTAATATATTACTCTAAAATTTAGTGCCTTAAAATAACATTAAAATTAATATTTATTATCTCAGGGTTTCTGTTTCAGGAATCTGGGGACAGTTTAGCTTAGCTTATCTGAGTAGTTACAGCTTCTAGTCTTCCCAAGATGGCAATTAATTGGCCAGCTAAGACTGTAGTCATCTGAAGGCTTGACAAGGACCGGAGGATACAATTCCAAGATGGCTGATGGCAGAAGACCTCCATTCTTTGCTGGCTGTTTTCAGAAAGGCTCAGTTCCTCACCAGTAGATCTCTCTATAAGGGTTGCTGGAGTGTCCTCACAGCATGACAGGTGGCTTTCTACCAAGCTAATGTTCCAAGAGGAAGAGAGCAACACATAAGAGTCACTGAATTTAATGACCAAGCCTCAGAAATCATTTACCATCACAATTGCTATATTCCATTGGTCATAAAGACCAACATCCAAACAATGTAGGAGAGGAATACACAAGGGCATGGACACCAGGAGGTGGTAATCATTGGGGACCATCTTGGAGGCTGGCTGTCATATCCAGCAATTAAATGGAGAAATAAGAGGGCAAATAGCACAATCTATACTAAATGTAGACTGTTTTTTAGATATTTGTTTGAAAAAAAGTTGAATAAGGATTTGCTCACTGGGAGAGTGACATCAGCATCATGGTGGAATGAGCTTTCCCCTTAGACTCTCCCGACTAAGATACAACAAACAGAACATTCATATACCAACAGAGGAGACTCACACAACACAAAAGATATCTGAGAGACCCACACAGCAAAATGTCTGAAGGTAGAGGTGCTGGACTCCGTGGAGGAAGTGGAAGGAGGTAAGGAGAGCTTTGCTTGCTCCTGAATGGCAGCAACCCTGGGACCATGTGGCTTTCAGAGAGAGGAGGAGAGCTGGCCCTCCATGGGAAAGCCATCATTCTCCAAGTTCCCTCACAGCCTGTGGGAAACCCCCACAGGGAGGTGACTGAACTGTTGCAGGGGTGTCTTCATCAAGCTAGCACCCCAGGAGAGCAGATAGCAAGGGAAGAGTGAGAAGCCCCAGGATTGGGCCAGTGAAAGAAAGCACCCCTCCCCCTGCCCAGCATCCAGCACAGTCAGTCAGCCAGAGCTCTCACAGATTGCAGCAGGCTCAGAATACACAGGTCTTGACCCCCACCCAGTGGCAGCAAGTGGAAGCTGCAAAGAGATACTATTATTATGCAGATACATAAATCCATGCTGTCAAACAGTATGAAAAAATATATTAAATCTCCAGACCAGAAGGAAAATGACAAGCACCAAGAAATCAATCCTGAAGTCACAGAAATTTATAATCTAAATGACAAAGAATTCAAAATAACTCTCATAAAAAGCTCAATGAGTTACAAGAAAATACAGATAGATAGTTCAAAGAAATCAGGAACTTCTTCACAAAAGAGATTGAAACTATAAAGAAAAACCAATCAGAAATGTTGAAGATGAAAAACAATGGATGAGATAAAGAAAAATCTGGAGTCTTTAAATAACAGAGCTGACAATATGGAGGATAGAATTAGCAATCTAGAGGATAGAGATGCAGAAATGCTCCAGATGGAGGAGGAGAGAGAACTAAGACTAAAAAGAAATGAAATTCTCTGAGAAATATCTGACTAAATTAGGAAATGCAACATAAGGATTATAGGTATTCCAGAGGGAGAAGAGAGGGGAAAAAGGAATAATAGCTGAGAAATAATAGCTGAGAACTTCCCAAACCTAGGGAAGGAGCTGGAAATACAAGTGAATGAAGCCAATAGATCTTCTAACTATATCAACATAAGAAGGCCCTCTCCAAGGCATATAGTAGTAAAGCTGGCAAAAGTCAATGATAAAGAAAAAATATTAAGGGCAGCAAGGCAGAAGAGAATAAGGTACAAAGGAGCTCCTATCAAGCTTTCAGAGGATTTCTCAGCATAAACCTTACAGGCTAGGAGAGACTGAAGTGATATATTCAAAATTCTGAAAGACAAAAACTTTCAGCCAGGAAAACTCTATCCAGTGAAAATATCCTTCAGATATGATGGAGAAATAAAAACTTTCCCAGATAAACAAAAACGAAGGGAGTTCATTGCCACAAGACCTCCACTAGAAGAAATGCTCAAGAAGGCCCTCATACCTGAAAAAAAGAGAGAAAGAGAACACAAAGCTTTGAGCAAGGAGAAAAATAGGCAGACAAAATCAGAAAAATAGCAGCTCTCTATCAGAACAGGTTAGAAAAAACTTAATTATAACATCAAAGATAAAGGGAAGGAAAACACCAAAAATAAATATAATCTCACCATTTTAACCACAAACCTACAAGACAGATGGAATAAGTTGTGACAATAATAACTTAGAAGGGGAAGAGGATGGGGATGAAATCAGCTTAGTCTAAGGAAATAAAAGACTATCAGAAAATAGATTATCTCATCTACAAGATTTTTTATACAAACCTCATGGTAACCACTAAACAAATAATCAGAACAGAGACACATATGATAAATAAAGAGAAAACTAAGAAAACCATCATAGAGAACTACCAAACTGAATTGGTAGTCTGAAACACATGGGATGAGAAACAAAGGAAATGCTAAAGAACAAGATGAAGAGTGATAAAATAGCAGCATTAAGACCTCCTATATCAATAATCATTCTAAATGTAAATGGATTGAATTCTGCCATCAAAAGACATACAGTGGTAGGATGGATTAAAAAAGAAGACCCAAAAATATGCTGCATCCAGGAAACACATCTCACCTCTAAAGGCAAACACAGGCTCAGAGTGAAGGGATGGAAGATGATACTCCAAGCTAATGGCAAACAAAAGAAAGCAGGCATTGCCATACTTATATCACTCAAAGTAGACTTCAAGATAAAACAGGTAATGAGAGACAAAGAGGGGCAATATATAATGATAAAAGGGTCATTCCACCAAGAAGATATATCACTTATAAATATAGATACACCCAACACAGGAGCACCAAAGTACATAAAGCAACTATTAACAAACCTAAAATGAGATATTTACAACAACACAATAACAGTAGGGGAACTGAACACTTACATCAATGGATAGATCATCCAGACAAAAAGTCAATAGGAAATAGTGGAGTTAAATGAAAAACTAGACAAGATGGATTTAACAGATATATAGAGAGCACTCCATCCAAACACAGCAGAATAAACATTCTTCTCAAGTACACATGGAACATTCTCAAGGATAGACCATATGGTGGGAAATAAGGCAAGCCTCAATAAATTTAAGAAGAATGAAATCATAACAAGCATCTTTTCTGACCATAACACTATGAAACTAGAAATCAATTACAAGGAAAAAAACAGGAAAGTGACAAAGATGTGGAGACTAAACAGCATGCTACTGAACAACCAATGGATTATTGAAGAAATTAAAGGAGAAATCAAAAAATATCTGGAGACAAATGAAAATGAAAATACAGCATACCAACTCATATGGGATGCAGCAAAAGGAGTCCTGAGAGGGAAATTCATAGCAATACAGGTGCACCTTAACAAACAAGAAAAATCTCAAAAAAAAAAAATCTTAAACTACACCTAACAAAATTAGAAAAAGAAGAACAAACAATGTCCAAAGTCAGCAGGAGGGAAATAATAAAAATTAGAGCAGAAATAAATGAAATTGAAACCAAAAAAAAGAACAGTAGAAAGGATCAATGAAACAAAGAGCTGGTTCTTTGAGAAAAATACCCAGAATTGACAAACCCTTAGCCAGACTCACTAAGAAAAAAAGAGAGAAGGCTCAAATAAATAAAATTAGAAATGAAAGAGGAGAAACTACAATGGACACCACAGAAATACAAAGGATTATAAAATAAAACTGTGGAAAAAATTATATGCCAACAAATTAGACAATCTAGAAGAAATAGATAAATTCTTAGACTCAAACAACCTCCCAAAATTGAATCAAGAAGAAACAGAGAATCTAATAGACCAATCACAAGTAAAGAGATTGAAACCATCATCAAAAACCTCCCCCAAAATAAAAGTCTATGACCAGATGGCTTCTCTGGAGAATTCTATCAAACATTCAAAGAAGATTTAACCCTTCTCAAACTATTCCAAAAAATAGAGCAAGATGGAACACTTCCTAACACATTCTATGAGGTCATCACCCTAATACCAAAGCCAGACAAGGACAAGACAAAGAAGGAAAATTACAGGCCAATAACGCTGATGAACATAGACGCAAAAATACTCAATGAAGTTTTGGCAAACTGAATACAGCAACATTAAAAAGATCATACACCATGATCAAGTGGGATTTATACCAGGGACACAGGGATGGTTCAACATCCGCAAATCAATCAATGTGATACACCACATTAACAAAATGGGGAATAAAAACCACATGATCATCTCAACAGATGCAGAGAAAGCATTTGACAAGATCCAACACACATTTATGATTAAAAACTCTTAATAAAATGGGTATAGAAGGAAAGTACCTCAACACAATAAAGGCCATCTATGAGAAACCCACAGTCAACATCATACTCAATGGGGAAAAACCAAAAGCCATCCCTCGAAAAACAGGAACAAGACAAGGGTGCCCACTCTCGCTACTCTTATTCAACATAGTACTGGAGGTTTTGGCCACAGAAATTAGGCAAGAAAAAGGAATAAAAGGAATCCAAATAGGCAACAAAGATGTGAAACTCTCACTCTTTGCAGATGACATGATTTTATTTATAGAAAACCTTAAAGAATCCATCAGAAAACTATTAGAAATAATCAACAACTACAGCAAAGTTGCAGGGTACAAAATCAACTTACAAAAATCAGTTGCATTCCTATACTCTAATAATGAACTAAAAGAAACAGTACTCAAGAATGCAATCACATTTACAATCACAACAAAAAGAATAAAATATCTAGGAATAAATTTAACCAAGGAGGTGAAAGATCGGTACAATGAAAACTATAAGACGTTATTGAAAGAAATTGATGATGACATAAAGAAATGGAAAGATAGTCCATGCACATGGTTTGGAAAAATAAACATAGTTAAAATGTCCATACTACCTAAAGCAACCTACAGATTCAATGCAATCCCAATCAGAATCCCAATGACATTCTTCATGGAAATAGAACAAAGAATCCTAAAATTCATATCTAGTTCTATGAACTAGATAACTAGACAGCTAAAGCAATCCTGAGAAAAAAGAACAAAGCTGGAGGCATCACAATCCCTGACTTCAAAATATACTATAAAGCTATAATAATTAAAATAGCATGGTACAGGCACAAAAACACACAGATCAATGGAACAGAATTAAAAGCCCAGAAATAAAACCACACATCTACGGACAGCTAATCTTTGACAAAGGAGCTAAGAACCTACAATGGAGAAATCCCTGGTGCTGGGGAAACTGGACAGCCACTTGAAAAGAATGAACAGAGACCATTATCTTTCACATTACACAAAAATTAACTCAAAAGGGATCAAAGGCTTGAAGATAAGACCTGAAACTATAAAACTCCTAGAAGAAAATATAGGCAGTATACTCTTTGACATCGGTCTTAGAGGGATCTTTTCAAATTCCATGTCTACTTGGACAAGATAAACAAAAGAAAAAATAAACAGGTGGGACTTCATCAGACTAAAGAGCTTCTGCAAGGCAAAGGCAACCAGGATCAAAATGAAAAGACACCCACCAGCTGAGAGAAAATATTTGCAAGTCATATATTCGACAAGGGGTTAATCTCCATAATATATAAAGAACTCACACAACTGAACAACAAAAAAACAAACAACCTGATCAACAAATGGGCACAAGTTATGAACAGACGTTTTTCCAAGGAAGATACACATATGGCCAATAGGCACTTGAAAAGATGTTCAACATCACTAATCATCAGGGAAATGCAAATCAAAACCATGCTAAGATATCACCTTATACCCATTAGAATGGCTATAATCACTAAGACAAAAAAATAACAAATGTTGGAGAGGTTGTGGAGAAAAGGGAACCCTTACACACTGCTGGTGGGAATGCAAACTGGTGTAGCCTCTATGGAAAAGAGTATGGAGAATCCTCAAAAAATTAAAAATAGAAATATATGATCCAGCTATCCCACTACTGGGTATTTATCCAAGAAACTTCAAATCAATACGCCAATGAGGCTTATGCACCCCTATGTCCACTATAGCATTATTCACTATAGCCAAGAAGTGGAAGCAACCCAAGTGTCCATCAACTGATGATTGGATAAACAAGATGTGGTGTGTGTATATATATATAAAGATACAATGAAATACTACTCAGCCATAAAAAAGACAAAATCATCCCATTTGCAACAAAATGGATGGACCTTGAGGGTACTTTGTTAAGTGAAATAAGCCAGAAGAGAAAGACAAACACTGCATGATTTCACTCATATGTGGAATATAAACTAACACACGGACAGCAAGAACAGTCGGTGGTTACCGGGGGAAGGGGGTTGGAGGGTGGACACAATGGGTGAAGGGGCACATTCATATGGTCACTGACAATAATGTACAACTGAAATTTCACAATGTTATAAACTATTATGATCTCAATTTTAAGAAGTTGAATAATAGTCAGGAGCCATAGCATATCCATAGATTGACAGAGTCCAAGACCTAATTTAAGTGATGCCATATGTCACTTCCATTTTCAAATTTGTGCTTCCCATTCATACAAACACAATTTTTTATTGAGTACAAATTATGTGCCTTATGCTAGGTATACTTATGGTATACTCATACTATATCCATACTTTGTATGAGGTGTAGATGGAAATACTCTATATATCTTCAACAACCTCTATGGAAGTTACTCTGAGATTAAAAGATAATTATATTAATTTCATTGTAAATAATATGGAATGATGACTCATTTTTCCCAGAGTGAAGGAAATAATTAAGCAGTTAAAATCCTAGTTGGATTTGTACTACTTGTGGTAATTTGATTTAAATAACAGGTTGTGATTTATATTTTTTAAAAAGGGTATCAGCTATGTTTCCTAATATTATTAGTATTAATTTCAAAACAATAGGACACATGTGGGAGACATAGAAATAGGTTTAATATTTGCCTATAAAAATCACAGAAAATAACACCTGCTTTGTTGTAAACATCTTGAAAAATACAAAGAAGAAAATGTCAAGGTTCTTTGTGTATAAATTTCTTTTCCTTAATTGCTTCTAGGGATTTATTTTGAAAAACAAAATAAGTCTTGGCTAATGAAAGAATCCTTATCATTACCTTTGACCATTCTGTTTATCAAGACTAATACACCCCCCCCACACACACACACACACAATTAAGCAATGCCAGAAAAGAGACACAATTCTCATTAAAAAAACTAAATAAATGGGCCAGCCCAGTAGTGTCGTGGTTAAGTTCACACGCTCCGCTTTGGTGGCCTGGGGTTTGCTGGTTCGGATCCTGGGCGTGGACCTCCTCACCGCTCACCAAGCCATGCTGAGGTGACGTCCCATATAGAAGAGCTACAATTCTGCAACTATGCTACACAACTATATACTGGGGTGTTGGGGAGAAAAAAAAAAAGAGGAAGATTGGCAACAGATGTTAGCGCAGGGCCAATCTTCCTCAAAAAGAAAGAAAAAAGAAATAACCTGTCATTTTTTTCAGAATCAGAAAATTCTATGTGATTTATCCTGAACAGAGATTATTTTTTATTTCCACACAGAATTGGCTAAATCTTAAACTGGTTTACATGATTCCAAATATCTATTGAAAACAGTGATTAAGACAGGCATTTACAAATATTTTGATGCTTAGTCACTCGAACAAAACATACACATGATGTACTATATTTTTTCCTGTTAGACATTTTTGAATATAGTAAATTTGGTAATAAGTCTACTTTCTTTTTGCCTTTAAGAATGCCTATTTCCAACTCAGTGATGATTATAATTACCCAAGCATCATCTGCACATCATATAATATGAATAATTTTTTAACATATCCTATCCAAGGACGGCCTGGTGGCGTAGTGGTTAAGTTCGTGTGCTCCACTTCAGCAGCCTGGGGTTCTCAGGTTTGAATCCTGGGTACAGACCCAGGCACGATATATCAAGCCATGCTGTGGCAGGTGTCCCACATAAAATAGAGGAAGACAGGCATGGATGTTAGCTCAGGGCCAATCTTCCTCAGCAAAAAGAGGAGAATTGGCAACAGATGTTAGCTCAGGGCTAATCTTCCTCACACACAAAAAAAGTTTAAAAATAAAATATCCTATCCTTCTATATATAACCAAAGTGCCATGTTCAAGGGAACACAATCAATAAACTGATTCAAAAATAGCTATTAAATATTCTGAAATGCACAAAATCAAATTTAAACACAAGCAAATATGGATTATTTGGATATATGTGACAGTGTCTTTGGCAGAACACTTACTAAAATGCATAGTTAAAGTTGTCTTATAGTAAATGGTCAATTCAATTATAATAAGACATTTTCAGGCTTATTTTTTATTAGACATTCTGACAGGAGACACAGTGGTTTGTCAACCTCAGAGGTTGATTTTTGCTTTTGGTAGATACTTAGGAAAGGAATTAGACAAATGAAATATTCATAAATGGAGAGTTGCCTTGACATAAAGAAATCTTTATTGCAGGAAATCAAACAAGCAAATTGTTGAGGAAATCCAATAAAGCTGTAAAGATATATTTTTATAAACAGATGCTACATTCAGATTAGTTTTAGTTGGACGGCAATGTATAATTCTTGAATTATTTATTAAGGATCATTTTCTTGACCCTCCTACTATTTGAAGTTTCTAATCACTTTAGGAGTCTTCAAAGAATATTGCCCAAGGAAGGATTGCTGGAACATTTCATTGTTGTTGTTGACTTTTTATTTTGAAATAATTATAGATTCAAAGGGAGTTAAAATAAAGTCAAGGAGGTCCAAGGCATCCTTCATTCAGTATACCAAAATAGTAACAACTTGCATAATTATAATACAACATCAAAACCAGGAAATTAACACTGATACCATCCATAGAGCTTATTCAGATTTCATTAGTTTTATGTGAGTGTGTGTGTGCCTTTAAGAGAGCTATTTCCAAGTCAGAGACTATCATAATTACCTACTCATCATCTGCCATATCACACTATATGAATATATTTTTTAAAAATATCTTATCCTTCTGTGTATAACCAAGTTGCCATGTTCAAGGACTCACAATAAATAAACCAATTAAAAAATAACTTAAATGTTTTCTGTGTGTGTATAGTTCTATGCAATTGATAGGAATTACAGTAATTCCACAAATGAATTTAGGGACTGTTGACATCTTTACTAGGTTGACTCTTGTAATCCAGGAACACAACCTTTCACCTAGGGTTTCTTGTATTTCTTTTATCAGCATTTTGTAATCTTCAGCATATAGATCCATATATGTTATGTTAATTGTATGCCTACACATTTCATTGTATTTGGAGTGAATGTAAATGATATTGTATTTTTAACTTGTGTTTCTATATGCTCTTTATTAAAAGATAAAAATATGATTATCTTCATGTGTTAATAATGAATCTTTCAACCTTGCTGGACTTACTTATTAGTTGTAGGAGTTGCTTTTTTTTTTTTTTAATTCCTTGTGTTGTTCTATGTCAACACCATGTCATATACATATAGGACAGCTTTATTTCTCCCTTTCTGATCTGTATGCCCTTTACTTATTTTTCGTTACTTACTGCGATGTCTAGAATGTCCCATACTATGCTGAATAGGAGTGGAAAGATGGATCTCCCTGCCTTGGTCTTGGTCTTGGGGGAAAGCATTCAGTCGTTCACTGTTATATGTGATGTTAGCAGCAGGTATTTTTGTAGATGTTCTTGTCAAGTTGAAATAATTCTCTTCTCTTCCTAATTTACTGAGAGTTTTTATTATAAATGAACATTGGATTTTGCCAAATTCTGTCTGTCTGTCTCTATGACGTAGAAAATCATATGTCATGTTTTTCTATGTTAGCGTATTGATACAGTGGATCACACCGATTGGTTTTCAGGTGGTGAACATCTTGCATACCTGAAAAATGCTGTTGGTTGTGGTATCTATTTATTTTTATAGATTGCTGGGACATTAGTCTGTGTTTTTATTATTATTATTTACTGTGCCTCTGATTTGAATAGCAGCTTAATTCTGGACTCATAAAATGAGTTTGGAAATGTCCAGCCTCTTGTATTTTCTAGAAGAGATTGAGTAACTTACATTGGTGTTCACTCTAAATGTTTGGTAGTATTCTCCAGTTAAATCATTTGGATGTGGAGAGGTCTTTGAGGAAATCTTTAAATATAAATAAAATTTCTTTAATTGTTATAAGGATATTCATGTTATCTATTTCATATTAGTTGATTTTTGGTAGTTTGCAGTTTCGGAGGAATTTGTCCTTATTTCTAAATTGTCAAATTTATAAATGTAAAGTTGTTCATATTCTTTTATTATCTTTTTAATGGTTGTAGGATGTGTAGTAATGCCCCTATTTCAATCCTGTTATTGTATATTTGTGTTTTTTCTCTTTTTATTTTTCATCAATCTTGCCAGAGTTTTATTCATTATATTGATTTTTTTTGATGAACCATATTTTGTTTTATTGACTTTTTATATCTTTATTTTCAATTTCTTGATTACTGCTTTTATATTTAGTATTTCCTTTCCATCTGCTTGCTTTTGGTTTCTTTTGCTCTTATTTTTCTGTTTTTGGGGGAGGCTGGAACTTAGATTATTGATTTGACACTTCTCATTTCTAATGTAAGCTTTTAGTGGCATAAATTTCCCTCTTGGTACTACTTTCACTGCATCTCAAAAATTTTTATATGTGTGTTCATTTTCATTCAGTTCAATGATGTTATTTTGTTGTCTCTGAGACTACCTCTTTACCTTTAGATTATTTAGAAGCATGTTGTTTAATTTCCATGTGTTTAGAGGTTTCCCCTATTGTCTTTCTGTTATTAATTTGTAGTTTGATTCTAGTATGGTCAGAGAACACAGTTTGTGTGACTTCAGTTCTTTTAAATTTGTTAAGGCATGTTCTATTGCCCAGGATATTGTCTATCTTGGTGAATGTTCCTTGGCCACTTGAAAAAAACATGCACTGTTCTATATATGTCAATTAATACCCATTGGTTGATTGTGTTGTTCAGATCTTCTATGTTCATGCTGAATTTCTCTTCAGTATTTCTATCAGTTCCTGAGATGGGTGTTAGAATTCCCAACTTTAACTGTGGGTTTTGTCTGTTTTTCCTTTCAGCTCTATCAGATTTTGCTTCACGTAGTTTAAAGCTCTGCTTTTTGGTGCATGTGTATTTAGGATTGTTACATCTTCCGGTGGATTGATACTTTTATCAACATATAATGTTTCTCTTTGTCTCTAGTAGTTTTCTTTTCTCTAAAATCTACTCTATCAAATGTATAGCCACTTCTGCTTTTTTTTTTTTTTATTGTTAACTAGGAGTTGGTATATTTATTTTAACATGAGCTTGTTAACAGCATATAGTTGGCTTGTGTTTTTGCATCCATTCTGCCAATCGCTGTCATTTAGTTGTTATATTTAGGCCATTTACATTAAAGTAATTGTTAAAATGTTAGGATTTAATTCTACCATTTTGGGTTTTTTTGTATTCATTCACTCTCTTTTTTGGTCTGCTGTTCTCTTTTCTTGTTTTCCTGTGTGTTACTTGAATATTTTTAGAATAACATTTTGTCTCATATATAGTGGGTTTTAGTATATTGCTTTTAAAGTTTTATTAGTGGTTGCTATAGTTCTTACATGGGTAATTTATCACAGCCTATGGTATCAACATTTTACCAGTTCAGGTAAAGTGTAGAAACTATATTTCCATTTAGGTTCCTTTATCTTTCCCAATTTTCAGTAATAATCGTTTAGGTATTTCCTCTAAATATATTGAACATTTTATAAGACATTATAATTTTTTCTTCGATCATCTACCTTGATTTTATATCTCATGAGGAGAAGTGAAATATATTATATTTAACCCTATCTTTATCCATTCTGTTATTTTTCCTCTCTTTTTGAATTTCCGGGCCCTAACCTGGTGATATTTTGTTTCTGTGTGGAAAAAATAATTTTGCCATTCGTTAAGATTAGCCCTGCTAGTAACAATTCTTTGAGTTTTCCTTTGTTTGAGAACATCTTTCTTCCATCCTCAATCCTGAAAGATATTTTGTATATAGATATACAATATCTGTACATAGAATTTGAATTTGAGGTTCTTTTCTTTCAGCACTTGGAAAATGTTTTGCAATTACTTTTAGCCTCCATAGTTACATACGAGAAATCCACTGTCGTTTAAATTGATGGTCCATTCTAGATAATGCATCTTTTCTCTCTAGCTTCTTTCAAGATTTTTCCTTTGTCTAGTTTTCAGAGATGTGATTATGATGTGCCTTTGAAGAGATTTTTGTGGGTTTATCCTGTTTGTGGTTTGCTTATCTTCTTAAACCCTTATGTTTGTCTTTGGCCACATATTCCTTTTCAGTCCCACATAATTTTCTCTCTCCTTCTAGAACTCCAATGGTTTGAATGTTAGATGTTGCTTTCTTGTCCTATAGGTCCTTGAGGATTCTGTTCTTTTGTAATTTTGTCTATTTTCTCTGTGTTGTTCAAACTGGATGACTGCTATTGAGTTGTATTCACATTCACTGATTTCTTCCCCTGTCATCTCCCATTACTGAGGTGTCCAGTGAGGTTTTCATTTTGGTTATTGTAGCTTTAATTCTATAATTGGGTTCTATATTCCTATTTTTTTTTCTGAGAATTTCCATTTATTCTTTGCTTTGAGAGTGTTTGTAATTGTTCATTAAAACAGTTTTATGAATGGTAGTTTGAAATCCTTTTTAGATAATACCTACATCTGAGTCATCTAATGCTATTTTCTGTCAATTTTCTTTTTCCTCAAGTTGTGATTTTTTTCCTGGCTCTTGACATGACAATTGATTTTCAGTTGTTTCCTGAACTTTTGAGTATTATGTTATAAGATTCTGCATCCTACTTAATCTTTATTTTTAGCAGTCAGTCACCTTAATTAGGTGTAGCATTCAGGTCTAGTTGGGGTGGATGTTCATCTCCCAGCTATGACGTGTTGGTACCACTCCAGCAAAAGTGGAGCATTGAAATATACTGACCCATTACACATGGGTGGATTATAAGGTCAGCTCCTCCCTTAGCCTCACAGACAGTTTTCTGGCAAAAAAAGAAAAACACAAAGCACTGGTTCAGACCTCCTTGTGACCATTACCTATGTATGTATTGAGTGTGAGCTCAATTTCTTTGCTGAGATCTGCTGACACGAGATGGGGGGAAACAGAGGGCCAACTTGCACTGCCTCATGCTGCTGGTTTGCTTGTGAGGGGGGAGGTTTTTGTACTAATGCAGCTTAGGAGTCTTTGGCATGAAACTGGACAAGTTAAAGTAAGGAGTAAGCTGAAAAGAGTACATGGATACTAAACAAGGCAGGTAATCAATGGTGGGTTGACTTCTAAAGGCAGGAGAGGTCAAGAGGAAGTAGGAGCCAGGAATCTTCCTTCATATCAGGTGATGAGCTTTCTCTATAAAGGAAGGCATAACTATTGAGATGATGAGCCTTGATCCTAATAGGAAATGACTGATTTTATCACGTGGCTAAGGAAAACTTACATAGATAGAGGAATACTTGTGTTCCTGACAAGAAAATGAACACAGATATATTCACTGTAAATCAAGTGTTAAGCCTTTCTTGTATAATCCAGCTAAACCATGTAGGAAAAATGCTAAACAGGACATCAGCATCATGGCAGCATGAGCCACTCCCTTTTCCCACCCCTTGATTTACAACTGATCAGACATCCATAATAGGGGGAAAAAAAAAGTGTCTCTGCACAGCATACCAGAACACCCAAGAGAGCCATCCATCTGTGCATCCAAAAGTGGGTAGATTGGACTGTGGAGGAGGTGGCTGAGGGAGAAAGTGGTGGCAAAGCTGGCAGCAGCAGAGGCAGTGATGGCAGAGGTAGCAGTGACCAGTCAGATAGTGAGCAGAGGAGGTGGAGGGTGAAGGCAGTGAGGGGAGTCTGCCCAGCCATGTATACTGCAGCTGGAGAGACCAGTTGCCCTTTCTCAAGAGAAATCAATTGCAGTGACTGGGGAGAGGGAAAGGGAAGGAAAGTAGGCAGACAAAGGGAACTGAAGGAAAGTACATCCTGCTGTCTTCCCTGGGGCAAGAGGACTGTCCATGGACCTCTGGGACCCCCCCCCCCAACTTGAGGATCCCCTACCAGGCCATGGGCACACTCAAAGCCCCAAGTGCTAAGTCCATACTTCCCTTCTGCTCTGCTGCCAACCTTTACCTTTTTTTATGTGCCTGCTCCCAACCTCAGTGGCAAGTCAGCTCCAGTAAGAGAAACCAAAATCTTGTACTCTACCACCACCTTCTGGAAAACCAAAGGAAGGCTCCTAACTACCAACCTGTTGAACTGTTAGAATCAAAGTAAACAAAGCCTTACACAAATAAGAAAGGTGTTCACGACTTCAAATGTGGCAGCAGAGGCACTTCTCATCAAATACCATGAAAAATCATGGTAACATGGTATCATAAAAAGAAAATAACAATTTTCCAGCAACCAAACCCAAAGACATGGAATATTGCAATCTAACTGATAAAGAATTTAAAATAGCTATTATGAAGAAATTCAATGAGCTACAAGAAAACTCAGAAAAGCAATACAATAATCTCAGGAACAAAATTAATTAACAGAATGAGTACTTTACCAAAGAGATTGAAAGTCTAAAAAGAACCAAACTGAAATTCTGAAGCTGAATAACTCAATAAATGAGATGAAGAATGCATCTGAGTGCATTGGAAATAGAGCAGATCATATGGAAGAGAGAATTAGCAAGCTCAAGGATAGAAATACTGTATAGAAATTATACAGGTGGAAGGGGAGAGAGAACTAAGATTTTAAAAAGTAAAGAAATCCTACAAGAAATACCTGACTCCATTAGAAAAACCAACATAGAACAATGTGTATCCCAGAAGGAAAAGAGAGACAGAAGGTAGCAGAGAGTGTATTTAAAGAAATAATAGCTGAGAACTTCCCAAACCTGGGGATGGAACTGGCTATATAAGTCCACAAAGCTAATAGAACACCTTATTATCTCAACACAAAAAGACCTTCTCCAAGACACATTATATTAAAACTGCCAAAAATCAACAATAAAGAAAGAATTTTAAGGGCAGCCAGGAAACAAAAAACAGTAACCTACAAAAAATCCCCTCATTGGGCTATCAGCAGATTTCTCAGCAGAAACTCCATAGGCCGGGAGAGAGTGAAATGACATACTCAAAATATTGAAAAGTAAAAACTGCCAGCCAAGAAAACTATCTGGCAAACTTATCCTTCAGTTATGAAGGAGAAATAAAGGCTTTCCAAGACAAAAGCTGAGAGAGTTCACCTGCACTAGTCATGTCCTACAAGAAATGTCTAAAGGTGTTCTTCAAGCTGAAACAAAAAGACAAAGTACACAAAACTCTGATTAAGGTGATAAATAGAATTAGAAAAGCATAACTCTACTTTACAATAGTATATTAAATTCTTAACTATAGCATAAAGGTTAAGGGAAAAGAGTATTAAAAATAACTGTAGCTACTACAACTTGGGTAATGAAATCACAGCATAAAAGGGGATAATTTGGGGTTGGCCCCATGGCATAGTGGTTAAGTTCGGCATGTTCTGCTTTGGTGGCCCAGGTTCACAGGTCGGATCCTGGGTGCAGACCTACACAACTTTTCAGCCACGCTGTGGCGGTGACCCACATATAAAGTAGAGGAAGACTGGCATGGATGTTAACTCAGAGCTAATCTTCCTCAAGCAAAGAAAAAAGAGATAATTTGTGACATCAAAAATATAAAAGGGGAAGAGTAAAAGGGTGGAGCCTTTACAGGCAAATGAAGATAAATTGCTATCAGCAGAAAAAAGACTATTTTATCTACAAGATATTTTATGTAAACCTCATGGTGACCAGAAAGTAAAAATCTAGAGTAGAGACACTAAATAAAAAAGGGGAGACTGAGCAAATCACCATGGAAAACCACCAACTTACAAAGGTAGACAGAAACAGAAGGAAAAAGAAATAACCAGAAGGCAAAAGGTAAAAATGGCAATAGTAAATCCTTACATAGCAATAATCACCATAAATGTAAATATATTGAACTCATCAATCAAAAGGCACAGAGAGGCTGGATGGATACAAGAAAACAAGGCCCCACTGTCTGTGGCCTACAGGATACTCATTTCAGCTCTAAAAACACATATAGGCTCAAAGTAAAAGGATGGAAGATGATATTCCAAGCAAACAGAAACAAACAGAAGATGGGCATAGCAATACTTATATCAGACAAAATAGACTTCAAGTCCAAAAGGGTATCAAGAGAAAAAGAAGGTCATGATATAATGATAAAGGGGTCAATACATCAAGATTAACAATCATAAATATACATGTTCCCAACACCCGAGCACTGAAATAGATTAAGCAGATACTAACAGACCTTAAAGGAGAAATAGAAAACAATACAATAATAGTAGGGGACTTCAATACCCCTCTATCAGCAATGGAGAGATCATTCAGACAGAAAATCAACAAGGAAACATTGGAATTGAACCACACTTTAGAACAAATGGACTTAATAGATGTATTCAGAACCTTCCATCCAACAGCAGCAGAATACACATTCTTTTCAAGTGCACATGGAACGTTCTCCAGGATAGATCATATGATACACCACAAAACAAATCTTAGCAAATTTAAGAAGATTGAAATCATACCAATTATCTTCTCTGACCACAATGGTATGAAACTAGAAATCAACAAGAGAAAAATGAGAGATCTACAAATATGTGGAAGATAAATGACATACTTCTAAGCAACCATTGGGTCAAAGAAGAAATTAAAAGGGAAATTTTAAAATCTCAAAACAAATAAAAATGAAAACACAACATATCAAATATTGTGGGATGCAGCAAAATCCATTCTGAGAGGAAAGTTTATAGCAATAAATGAATATATTAAGAAATTAGATCTCAAATAAATGACCTAACTTTACACCTCAAGGAACTAGAAAAAGAAATTAATCCCAAAGTTAGCTTTGGGCTTAGGGAGGAAATAATAAGGATCAAAGCAGAAATGAATGAAATAGAGACCAGAAAAACAATAGAAAGGATCAATAAAACTAAGAGCTTGTTCTTCAAAAAGATAAACTAAATTGACAAAACTTTAGCTAGACTAAGAATAAAAGAGAGATGACTCAAATAAAATTAGAAATGAAAGAGGAGACATTACAACTGATACTATAGAAATACATAGACTCATAAGAGACTACTATGAATAATTATATGCCAACAAATTACATAACCTAGAAGAAATGGATACATTTCTCGATACACACAAGCTGCCAAGACTAAGTCAGGAAGGAACGGAAAATCTGAACAGACCAATAACGAGTAAAGTGATTGAATCAGTAATTTAAAAACTCCCAACACAGAAAACTCCAGGACCAGACAGCTTCATTAGAAAATTCTACCAAACATTGAAAGAAGAATTAACACCAATTCATCTCAAGCTATTCCAAAATATCAAGGAGGAGGGAACAATTCCCAACTCATTCTACAAAACCCAGTGTACTTTGAGACCAAAACCAGATAAGCATACCAGAAGAAAAGAAAACTATAGACGAATATACTTGATGAACATGGATGCAAAAATTCTCAATGGAATATTAGCAAACCAAGTTAAGAACACATTAAAAGGATTATACACCATTGCCAAGTGGGATTTATCCCTGGGATCTTAGGATGGTTCAATGTATGTGAATCAATAAATTTAATATATCACATCAATAAAATGAAAGATGAAAATCACATTATCACAAAAAAGCATTTGACAAAATACAACATCCTTTCATGATAAAAACTCTTAACAGACTGGATAGAGAAGGAACATACCTCAACATAATAAAGGCCATATACAACAAACTCACAGCTAACATTATAATCAGCAAAGAGAAATTCAAAGTGTTTCACCTAAGATCAGGGATGAGGCAAAGATACCCACTCTCACCACTTTTATTCAATATAGTAGTAGAAATCCTAGCTAGAGAAATTAAGCAAGACAAAGAAATAAAAGGCATCCAAATTGGAAAGGAATAAGTAAAATTGTTGTTATTTGCTTATGATATGATCCTATATATAGAAAATCCCAGAGAATCAGTCAAAAAACTGTTAGAATTAATCAATAATTTCAGTAAAGTGGCAGGATACAAAATCAACATAGAGAAATCAATTGCATTCCTTTACGTTAATGATGAAGCATCTTGAAAAGAAATAAAGAAAATGATCCCATTCACAACAGCACTAAAAACAATAAAATGCTTGGGAATAAATTTAGCCAAGGAAGTGAAAGATCTGTACAATGAAAACTACAACATTTTGCTGAAAGAAATTGAAGAAGACACAAACAAATAGAAAACATCCATGTTCATGGATCAGAAGAATTAATATTGTTAAAATGACCATACTACCCAAAGCCATCTACAGATTCAACACAATCCCCATCAAAATACCAAAGGAGGGGCCAAGTCTGTGGCATAGTGGTTAAGTTTGGCATGTTCTGCTTCAGCAGCCCTGGTTCACAGTTTGGATCCCATGTGTGGACCTACACCATTCATCAACCATGCTGTGGCAGCAACCCACATATAAAGTAGAGGATGATTCGCACAGATGTTAGCTCAGTGCTAATCTTCCTCAGCAAAAAACAAAACAAACCAAAGGCACTCTCCACAGAAATGGAAGAAACAATGCTAAAATTTGTGTGAAGTCACAAAAGATCCTGAATAGCCAAAGCAATCCAGAGAAAAAAGAACAAAGCTGATGGAATCACGCTTCCAGATTTCAAACTATACTAAAAAGCCATAGTAATAAAAACAGTAGGGTATTGGCATAAAAATAGACACATTGACCAATGGAAGAGAACAGAGAGCCCAGAATTAAACCTTAGCATATACAATTAACTAATATTTGACAAGGGAGCCAAGAATATCCAATGGGGGAAAAGCTCTCTTCAACACATGGTGCTGGGAAAACTGTAGAAACACATGCAGAACAATGAAACTGAATCCCTGTCTCACACCACTCACAAAAACTAACTCAAGATGGATCAAAAACTTAAACATAAAACCTGATACCATAAAACTCCTAGAAGAAAACATAGGAAAGAAGCTCATCAGTTTTGGTCTTGGCAATAATTTTTTGAGCATGCACCAAAAGCATAAACAACAAAAGAAAAAATCAGCACATTAGACTACATAAAACTCAAAGTGTCTGCACAGCAAAACAAACAATTAACAAAATGAAAAGATAGCCTACAGAATGGGAGAAAAATTTTGCAAACCATATATCAGATAAGGGGTTAATATCCAAAATATATAAAGAGCTCAGTCAATTCAATAACAACAAAAAAAACCAAACAATCCAATTTAAAAATGAGCGGAAGAACTAAACAAACATTTCTCCAAAGAGGACATCAAAATGGTCAACAGACACATAAAAAGATGCTGAACAACACTAACCATCAGGGAAATGTAAATGAAAACCACAATGAGATATCACCTCACACCTGTTAGAGTGGCTATGCTCAAGGAGACAAAAGACAACAGGTGCCAGTGAGGACGTGGTGAAAAGGGAACCCTTATACATTGTTCATGGGAATGTAAATTGGTCCAACTGCTATGGAAAACAATATGGAGCTTCTCAAAAAATTAAAAATAGATCTACCATATGATCCAGCAATTTCACTTCTGGATATATACCCAAAGGAAATCAGAACAGGATTTTGACAAGATATACACTCACAGCATTATTCTCAATAGCCAAGATACGGAAACAATCCAAATGCCCATCAACAGATGAATGGAGAAAAAAGATGTGGTACATATACACAATGGAATATTATTTGGCCATGAGAAAGGAAGATATCCTCCCATCTGTGACAACATGGATGGACATTGAGCACATTATGCTAAGCAAGATTAAGTCAAACAGAGAAAGACAAGTACTGTATGATATCACTTATAATCTAAAAAAGTTAAACCTGTAAAAAACAGAGTAAAATGGTGGTGGTTAGCAGGGGGTGGGGGCGGGGATAAGAGTGATAGTGTTTAAGGATACAAACTTGTAACAAGTAGTAAATAAGTCCTAGAGATCTAATGCACAGCATGATGAATATAGACAATAATATTGTACTATAATTATGTAATGTGATAAATATCACTACATCAGCAATCATATTACCTACATAAATATATCAAAGTAATGTGCTGTACACCTTAAATTTACACAATGTTACACATCAAATTTATTCAATTAAATAAATGCTAAACATAGTCTTATATTATCCATTAATCACACTCCTTGGTATTTACCCAACTGATTTAAAAACTTATGTCTGCATATACATTTACTCTGTTTATAACAACTTTATACATAACCACCAAAAACTGAAAGCAATCAAGATTCCTTCCAATTGATGAATGCACAAAGAAACTGGTACATCCCTACAATAGAATACCATTCAGTAATAAAAAGGAGGGCGTGTTCTCCTTCCTTAGTTGGAACGAATCTGTCAAATCCCAGCCAGGAGCCACACTGGAGGGTCATGTTCCCTCCTGAGGTCACCACAGGGCTCAGAGTCATACAAGCCTCCGACAAGTCATTGAATGGATCTTAAATGTATATTGCTAACTGAAGTCAGTCTGAAAAGGCTATATACTTTATTATTCCAGATGGCATTCTAGAAACAGCAAATACGGGGACAGTAAACAGATCAGTGATTGCCAGGGTTTTCTTTGTGGACCGAGATTGAATAGGCGAAGAAGAGAGGATTTTTTTTAGGGTAGTGAATCTATTGTGTATGATACTTTAATGGTAGATACATAAAACTATTCATTTGTCAAAACACAGAAATTTATAGAACGAAGATTAAACACTAATGTATGCAAATTTTAAAATATCATTTTGGAGGTTGGGATGGCAGAATGGAATGAAGAAAGTGACAAAAGAATCTAACTGCTTTACAAATATATGAAACTACCTCACTGATGTGGGTGGAGAAAAAACTGTGCTTATCTAAGCGTGTTTGGAAATGCATAGTCTATAAGACTAAAGGCAAAGGAAACTGAACATAAGCACCACACTTTAGTTGATAAAATTGTTTCCCATGAGGCAGTCTAACAATTCTGTAACCACAATACATGTATGTGGACATTGAACAATTAACAAATGGATGGCGGAAGGAAGAGCCAGGTTTCTCACATTGGAGTGAGAGATTACAGACAAATGAGGATAGAAGGCGAGAATGATCTGTGAAGTAATTGACTAGATTTGGAGACATCAGTATGAACTCATGCTTATCTTAATATAGATACAGGTCATTACATATAGAACTATTTATGAATATGTGTATCTACAGGTGTTATTATACACACATATTCTTGTTCTGTCAGTTGTGATGCCTAGAAGAAATACGCTCAAGTAGCAACAGACACTCCTGGAACACAGATCTTGATTTCTAATGCCATTCTCCAATTAAAGGAACCAGGGATCCTTGAACATATGGAATATTCTAGAGCTGGGGCAAATACAAGATGAGCATGGAGCATTTGACAGTTCCAGAAAGTAAGAGAGTACTAAAAAGTACACACACACACACACACACACACACACATAAAGTGATGGGGGTATGTCAGGGGGACACGGGAGTCGACTGAAAGAGCTCCAATTTATTGTATTATACTATAGCAATTTACTATAACCTAATAATATAAAAAGCACATAGATCTATTCTGATACAAATAAATGACTAAATAAATAAATAAGCGAGGGAAAATAAACAAATCACCCATGCAGAAGGATTCCAAATAATTATGTAGATACCCCACCCCAAACTGGTGGAGCATAACTTCCCGTCCTTAAGTATAGGCTGTGCACAGTAACTTGCTTCCAGAGTACAGTATGGCAAGTGTGACAAAAGAGAGCTCTGACAACACTACCACCACCTCATGATCAAAGTCAACATTATCAGTACAAAGAGTGACAAGTCATGTTGACAATAGGTACTCTTGATGATGCGATTAGAATGGCACTTTACCTCTGTTGTCTTCTCCCAAAAAAATAACCACAACCCCACTGTAATCATGGGGAAAACATCAGACCAGTCCCAACTGAGAAACATTCCACAAAATACTGACCAGGAGTCCTCACAACTGTCAAATCATAAAAAACAAAGACAGTCTTATAAACTGTCATAGCCAAGAGAAGTCTAGGGAGACATGATGAATAAATGTAAATTGTATTCTGGGTTGTATTCTGGGTCAGAAAAAGGGTATCATGATAAAAGTAGGAAATCTGAATAAAGTACGGACTTTAGTTAATAATAACACATCAATTTTGGCTCATTAGTTGCTACAAATGTACCATACTAATGTAAGATGTTAACAATAGGGGAAATTGGGTGGGGGTTAATTGGGAACTCTTTGTACCATCTTCACAACTTTTCTGTAAATCTAAAACTCTTCTAAATATAAAGTTTATTAAAAAATAAAATAACAGGGGCCGCCCGGTGGCGCAGCGGTTTAGTCCGCGCTTGGCAGCCCGGGGTTCGCCGGTTCGGATCCCGGGCGCCCGCCGACGCACTGCCTGTCAGCCATGCCGTGGCGGCGTCCCATATAAAGTAGAGGAAGATGGGCACGATGTTAGCCCAGGGCCAGTCTTCCCCAGCAAAAAGGGGAGGATTAGCAACGGATGTTAGCTCAGGGCTGGTCTTCCCCACAAAAAAAAATAAATAAAATAACATCACAGTTCATAACATTATTGTGCTGTGTACCACTTAAAAAAAAAGAAATGGATTTCTGGTTATTCACAGAGATTCTATTCTGTCCATATCAAAAATCCATGATATCATACTTATAGATCTGAAACTCTTTCTTCATTATTAGATTATGCACATAAAATCAGCATAAAATTTTACCTTACTGTCGCTAGTTACATATTTCTCACTTTCAATGCAATATTAAGATTTAGCATTAGTTGTCTCTATTCTTATCCTCAGTTCTGACAACACTTTGAAATGAAGCTCTTCAATTACTATTTAATGTCAATGGTTCACACAAGAAAGGATTTCACCATCCATAGCAATCGCTTAGAAATGAATGTCAGGCAATCCTCCCACCCACTTTCAAGGTGATCACTGAATGAGGAGGGCATATTTGTTCTCATTTTATTTTTCACTCAAATTCCTTGTCTCTGGGAGGAAATTGATTTTGTCCATGTGACTAAAAGAGCAGGGAATGGAATTTATACAACTCTGGGGGAAGCAAATGAAATATAAAAGATAGTATACTAGTGCTGTACAGCAAAACTCCTAGGAACCTAAATTCTCTAAATAAACTATAGGTGTCCTTTTATAGAGAAGCATTTAAAATTTAAAAAAATCACTTGAAGGGTTAGAAGGAAATGTTATTATTGATAACAATATCACTGATTTCCCCAATTTAAGCAACAAATTATATTAATGATGATAATAATGTACAACACTATTGTAAAGATTTCGTGAAAAATATACATGAAAATATTTAGTAAACTTTACCATACTATTGTAACAGATGCTTAGTAAGAGTTTTCCTTTTCCCCAGAATTTGCCTAAAGCTCGAATAAAAAAGGAACACTTTGGAATGTCCTCCACCCACCCAAAGGCAGAGCACACTGACTTAACAGATGTCAATGAAAGGCAGAAAACAATACATGAACATGTTTACAGCGCCAGTGTTACCGTTCTCCAAAGTAAGCTAAGTCTTAGATAAAATAGAAAAAGTAGGACTCATTGGGGTATTGGGGTGTTGGTAAGGATGTGGTGTTAAGAGAAGAGTTTTTTCTCTCTCTTGCCACATGGGGAGGATTGAACATTATCCCTCTTTCAAGGGACAAGTTGAGCATTCTAAATGTCACTTGTAAAGAACTACAGTTTGTGTATAAAAAGGAATATGGAACCTTGCTCCACTATTAGAATTTGATTGAGATCTTGAACTTCCAAGCTGGGGTTTCTTAACCTTGGCACTAATGACATTTTTAACTTGATTGTTCTTGTAGGGAGCTGTCCTGTGCACTGAAGAAGCAGCATCTCTGGCATCAACCCCCTAGATACCAGCAGAACCAGCTCTCTCCTAGGCATGAAAATCAAATACGCCTCTAAACATTGCCAAATGTCCCATGGAAGGAAAAATCACCCCAAACTGAGAAACACTGCTCCTTTTCCATCATAGTCCTTCCAGTGCATCACAGTGCAAAATGTGAGGGAGATCTGGAGGACATAGATGAACACAGATACAAGTGGTCTGCATTTTGCCCATGAGAGCAGTCTGCAGCAGAGGGATTAAAAAGAAGGTATAGTGAAGTGTGCCTGGTACACAGATTAGGCATACCAACATTTGTTTCCTAAAGACTTGTCACAGAAAGTGAACAATTCCTATGGCTTAAAAGGAGCACGTATGGAAAGAATGGATTCTAGGAGACCGAGTTGCCAGTCTCTAAACGGTTGTCAGCAGTAGACGTTGCTGGTCTGAAGCTGAATGATTCACTAAGAAAATCACACACACCAAATATGTCAACACCATTACTGAGAGAAAACAACTGACTCCTCTATCTACCCCAACCTTGGAGTTAGGCTTTGTTAAGAAGGAACGGTAAGATCAGATTATCCTGCTGGTACCCCAAGTCTCCAAAACAAAAACCTACCTGGTTCAGGGGAAGGAGATATATTAGAAATAAGATTTGGAAATTGTTTATCATGCCACTCTAATCCTTATGCCAAAACCAGAAAAGAATAATACAAGAAAATAGAAGTAAAAGCCAATATTATTCATGGATATAGATACAAAAACTCTTAATAAAAAAAATAGCAAATAAAATCCAGCAATATATAATAGCATGATCAAGTTGGATGCAGATTA
Organism: Tapirus indicus; assembly: GCA_031878705.1. Classification (NCBI taxonomy): domain Eukaryota; kingdom Metazoa; phylum Chordata; class Mammalia; order Perissodactyla; family Tapiridae; genus Tapirus; species Tapirus indicus. The sequence continues at coordinate 9,520,440 of CM062918.1, forward strand.
TTTCAACATACCTTCATCAATTTAATTCACTACATTCACTGATTAAGGAAGAGATATTAAATAAGCATTTCAATAGATGTGGAAAAAGCATTTGACAAAATACAACACTCATTTTTTAAAAAATGTTCAACAAACTAGGAATAAAAGGAATTTCTTCAACCTGATAAAGGACATATATGGAAAACCTGCAATATAATACTGGTCAAACACTGCCTGCTTTGCCTCTAAGACAGAGACCAAAACAAAATTGTACAATCTCACCACTTCTATTCAGCACTGCACTGGAGGTCCTGTCAGAACAATAAGAAAGACATAGCAGTAAAAGTCAGACAAGACTAGAAAAGAAGTAGAACGCTCTTGATTTACAGATAAATCCTAAGGAAGCTACAAAAATCTGCTGGAACTGATAAATGAATTTAGGAACATATAATCAATATACACGAGTCAACTTTATTTCTATATACCAGTAACTAACAATTGGAAATGAAATAAGTATAGTATTTGGAATGCCATCAAAAAACTATAAAATTTGTGGACAAAGCTAACAAAACATGTGCAAGCCCTTTACATTAAAAACTATAACACATTCCAGAGAGATATAAAAGAAGACGTAAGGAAATGGAGAGATATGCCATGTTCATAGATTAGAAATCTCAGCATTTTTGAGATATCATTTCTCCTCAAATTTATCTATAGGTTTATTGCAATTCCAATCAAAATATGAATAGCAATTCCCCTCTAGAAATTGAGAGGATAATTAAATTTATTTGGAAAGGCAAAGAAACAAAAACAGCCTAAAACATCCAAAAAAACCCCCACAAATTTAAAGGACTTGCCTTATTCGACTTCAAGTCTTCCTAAAAGGTATGCTAATCAAGATAGTGTGATATCAGTAAAAAGACAAATATATTAATCAATTAAATGTATTGAACGTCCAGCCACTCATATAAGGTAAAAAAATTTTCAACAATAAAGCCAAACAATTGAATAAGAATAGTACAATCTCTTCAACAAAAGGTGCTGAAACAACTGAATATCTATGTGAAATAAAAAAGAGCCCCAGCCCCTACCTCACACCATACCCAAAAACTAATTTTATTAAATCATAAACCTAAATGTAAAATCTAAAACAATAAAGCTACTAGAGGAAAACCTACTAGAGGGATATCTTTAAGATTCTGGGATAAGTGAAGATTTCTTAGAGAAAATACAGATGGCATGAAACATAGAAAAAAATGAAAAAGTGGTCTTCATAAAATTTAGTAGAAAATATTTGCAACACATATACCTAAAAAGGGACTTGTATTCAGAATATAAAAAATAATTCTTGCATTCAAGAATAAAACATATCAAATAAAAAATCGGCAGAAGATTTGATCAGACACTTCCCAAAAGATAGACAAATGGCCAACAAGCACACTAACAAGTGCTTATCATAAATTATGGAGGAAATGCAAATTAGAATCACAATGAGCTAGAGCTGTACACCTATTAAAATGATCAAATGGAAAAGATTAAAAACACCAAATGGTTGGAGATTAACTCTCATAACTGCTAGGGGAGTGGAATAGCAGCCACTTTACAAAACTGTTTGGGCAATTTACTAGAAAGTTAAACATTTACCCTTGATATAGCAATTCCAATTCTAAGCATTTATCCAAGAAAATACACAACTTATGTCCACAAACAGTCTTTAAAAATGTTCATGTTAGCTTTATTCATAACAACCAAAAATTGGGAACAATTCAGATGCCTATCACAGGAAAATGGATATTTATAAAATGAACTACTATAAAGGAAGGAAAAAGAACTTCTGATATGTGCAAAAGCATAAATGAAATATTTTTAACATGAAAAATATTATGGTGAGTGAAACAACACAGACACACAAAAAAGGCTGCATAATTCCAAATATATGAAATTCTAGAATGCGTGAAACATGGCCTGTCTACCTTCTCTATTGGAGGCTTATTCCTCATGGGAACTTGACCCTGGATCTTACCAGAAACTGTCCCCTCATTAACTCTGGTCAAGACAACATCGACTTCTTTCCTAAAGTGATTGTCGTAGACACAGACATGAGCCACCCAGAAACTGCATCAAGGAAAGACTTCCTGCTCAGCCCTCTACCGAGCGCCGTGCTGCCAGCAGCCAGCTTCCAGCTATTATTTCCTTTACGGTCTCCCTCAGCTGCAGAGAGTCTCTCCCCTGAGTTCACACTCTGGCCTGGGCAGCCTGCATTCGGTGACTAAGTGAGACAGGCGTGTAGAGACCTGTACATTTCACCCAGTGTGGGACACTGATGGGCCAATACTCGCTCCAGAGCTCCCCATCAGGTTGCCCTACGCTTTCTGTGGCCTGCACTGCAGTTCGCCTTCTGCCTCTAAGCAATCCTGCTCCCTTCCCCTTCTTGCCACGGTGTCGATTCCTAAATAAACATCTCACACCTCAAACTTGGTCTTGGCATCTGCTGCAAAAGAACCCAAAATGTGATTGCTAAACTGATTATGAAGTAATTTAGTGCCCAGATATAGTGGGATAAATTATGTACATTAAATAACATAAGCAATACCAACATTCATATTTAACTACAAAAATCCTTAGAGCAAACTTTATTATGATGTTAACAAATACAGTTCATTAGTGTTAGCTATCGGTAAATACTGATACCGAAATTGCTTTTTCTGTGCTAGTGGTTGAGGTAAGAAAGTCAAGACACACATATTTCTCACAGTAACAGTCACCAGGAGATAAATACCTGTGTTATTTAGGGATTTGAAAAAAAAATGCACTTTAAAAAAATAAGGTGTGAACTGACTTACTATCAATCAGACCCTTTTGTCAAAAGCATTTCTGCCTAGACTGTCTAGAAATGTTGAAGAGAAAACTTGGAAGCAAATGTAAAAAGAAGAAGAATGTGATTTGTGATCTTGTGCTACAATAGTCATTCTTGATTTGTGTTTGAATGAATGTACTTCTTGCCAAAACTTTGGTTTGTGGTACCATTAATGCATGAATGCAACTAAATAGAGGCTGTTTCCACACAAAATGACACAGATTTGCCACATTACAATGGGTACTTTGTGTTTTGTCCAGCATTGGACTAAGTATGCACTTAATAAAATTCAAAAATGCTAAATACTAAGAAATCACCCTCACATTCAATTTCTATTTCAAGTGACAAAAGGCTTTGTTTGTAAAATATCTATACAAATATTTAAAACCTATGTTTTTCTTTGGCCAATAGATCTAAAATGTGTTATCCATCAGCAGAGAGAATAGGAAGATACTGAAAATTATGTATCCACATAAATATCTACAATTCAGGTTCACATATTTACTGTATATAATACTAAAATATGGCTATGTATGCTTGGTACAGAAAGATAGTATCTGAAAATTATGAAGCTTTCTAGCTAGCAGAATATTGGTATATGTTCCATTTTCTTTTTATTTAGCTGAAGCCTCTTAAAAGTTCTATGCTGTTGACAATTATAAGCCAAGAGGGGAAAAAAAAAATCCTTAATTTTTGCTTAATCTTATCACCCAAGGTAACAGTGGAAGGAATTCAATTATTTGGAATAGATTTGTGGAAATTATCAAATTATATGAAACCTGTGATTTCCACATGGCAACTCATAGGTTTAGGTATACACATTTAATATAATATAGACTTTGTGGAATTGCAAATTAAATGCTTCCATTGCTCCTAAAGACAGGTTTTCATAATATTTAATATTTTGTAGAATTCTTTATCCTGCAACTGTCCTTTTTCATTATGATCACCCCCAGATCAAGAGATGAATCTTTACCTTTTGGTAAAAAGATGCAATGTTAACATTTTCTTCTACATCCAACAAAGTTTTTCACTCTAATAAAATAAAAGACCAAGTTTTCATTTTGTGAACAAAACTACACAGACTTTGCACAGAATGAAGTCCACAGAAAGTAAAGCTCTGTCAAAATACACACCCATTTTGTGGGGCCAAGAAGTTATTTCATGGAGAATTTAGAGTTTTATTTATTTATTTTTGTGGGGAAGACCAGCCCTGAGCTAACATCTGTGCCCATCCTCCTCTACTTTATATGGGACCCCGCCATGGCATGGCTGACAAGCAGTGCGTCGGCGGGCGCCCGGGATCCGAACTCGCGAACCCCGGGCTGCCAAGCGTGGACTAAACCGCTGCGCCACCGGGTGGCCCCTAGAGAATTTAGAGTTTTAAAACTACTTCATGTCAAATAGTGTCAGTTATTGCATTTCAGGCTACACAGGGAATAAATCTAGTCTGTATATTTTGAAAGTACTTTTAATATCCAAATTGTCATACTGTAACCATTTTGTTTTCCTATTTCAGAATCAGTGGCAAAAATAAAATGTGCAATTATAAAATTACTAATCCAGTTGAAAATATATCCCACTTTCTACTTGGATCAGAAAAATAACAACACTCTTATACTCAATTAACTCTAGTTAACATACAATATTTGCCAATAAATTGTTTAAATAATTGATTAAGATAACTCATTTCATAAATCTATAACATAAAGTTATCTTCTCAGAAACTATCACTTGGCAAACATTATGGAGTGTTTTGTTTTTTTTTTTTTTTTGTCACAGTTAGACTTTTAAGGGATTTCTATGTTCTGAAAATTAAATGACATATTCTGTGTTAGACTGTTTAATACACTTTATGTTTCCACTGGTTCCTAGTAGGTTTCTAAAAGTTAACTTAATTCCTTTACCTTCCCTCCTATGATGAATAAATCATAGCTTAATATTAGAACTAATATTTAAAAATTTCTTTGTGATTCTGGAACTGTTGTTTAAAGTAAATATATTTTTATTTTAAGATTTCAGATTACATAGATATTACAGCTTCCTTTCACTATGCTACAACAAAAATCAACACCACTTAAAGGATAAAAACATAACTCATACTCCCTGCATTTCCAGATACATCTTTTACAATGTCTAAACAAAGGCCCTGAAAAGCCAAAGCAATCCTGAGCAAAAAGAATAAGGTATCACACTCCCTGATTTCAAAATATACTACAAAGCTATAGTAATCAAAACAACATGGTGCTGGCAGAATAACAGACACACAGATCAATGGAACAGAATTGAGACCCCCAAAATAAACCCACACATAAATGGGCAGCTAGTTTTCAACAAAGGAGCCAAGAACACAAAATGAAGAAAGGGAAGTGTCTTCAATAACTGGTTCTGGGAAAACTGCACAGCCACATGCAAAACAATGAAACTAGACCACTATCTTACACCATGCACAAAAATTAATTCAAAATGGATTAGAGGCTTGAATGTGAGACCAGAAACCATGAAATTTCTAGAAGAAAACATAGGCAGTATGCTCTTGGACATCAGTCTTAGCAGTATCTCTTGAATGTGTCTCCCCAGGCAAGGGAAATAAAAGAAAAAATAAACAAATGGGACTACATCAAACTAAAAATATTCTACACAGCAAAAGAAACCATCAACAAAACAAAAAGACAATCTACTGACTGAGAGAAGACGTTTGCAAGTCATATATCTGACAAGGGGTTAATATCCAAAATAAATAAAGAACTCATACAACTCAACAACAAAAAAACAAATAACCTGATTAAAAAATGGGCAGAGGATATGAACAGATATTTTCCAAAGATGATATAGAGATGGCCAACAGGCACATGAAAAGATGTCCAACATCACTAATTATTGGAGAAATGCAAATTAAAACCACAATAAGATATCACCTCATGCCCATCAGAATGGCTATTATTTAAAAGACAAGAAATAACAAGTGTTAGAGAGGATGTGGAGAAAAGAAAACCCTCATACACTGCTGGTGGGAATGTAAATTGGTGCAACCACTATGGAAAACAGTATGGGATTCCCCCCAAAATTAAGAATAGAACTACCATATGATCCAGCTGTTCCACTTATCGGTATTTACCCAAGGAATACAAAAATACTAATTTAAAAAGATATATGCTTCCCTATGTTCATTGCAGCATCATTTGCAATAGTCAAGACGTGGAAACAACCTAAGTACCCATCAGTGGAGGAATGAATAAAGAAGATGTGTGTGTGTGTGTGTGTGTATATATATATATATATATATATATATATATATACACACAAATACAATGGAATGCTACCCAGCCATAAAAAAGAATGAAATCTTGTATTTGCAACAATATGGATGGACTTTGAGGATATTATGCTAAGTGAAACAAGTCACTTGGGCAAATACCATGATTTCACTCATATGTGGAGGATAAAAAAACAACAAACAAACAAACACATAGATACAGAGAACAGATTGGTGGTTACTAGAGGTGAAGGAGAATAGGGGAGAGTGAAAGGGGTAACAGGGGACATTTGTACAGTGATGGATGGAAACTAGACTTTTGGTGGTGAACACAGTGCAGTCTACATAGAAGTTGAAATACAGTGATGTACACCTGAAATCTATATAGTGTTATAAACCAATGTTACCTCATGAAAAATAAGTAAATAAATGAAAATAAAAACATAATGTTTAGCAGAAAATGAAAAAAGTTATGAGCTATGAGAAAAGGCCAGAAAATATGATCTAAAATCAAGGAAAAAAGATGCCAAGATGAGCCAGATACTAGAGTCAGCAGATAAGGACTTTATTAGAGTTATTAGAAATGTGTTCAAGGTCTTAAAGTAAAATGTAAAATGAGTAAAAATTAAATCTTAGGGGAGATATAGACACTATAACAAAAAACAAAGGCAAATTCTAGAATTGAAAATTAAAGCATATGAATTTAAAAACTCATTCTATGTCTTAGCAGCAGATTGGACGCTGTACAAGAAAAGCCAGTGAATTTGAAGACAGGTAAATAGAAATTATCAATCTGAAGAACAGAGAAACAAAGAATTGGGGAAATAAAAAGCAGATCTTCTTTGACCTGCGAGATGATATCAACTACTCTATCAAAATTCTAAGTAGAGCCCCAAAAGGAGAGGAGAGAAAGAAGCACTATATATTTTTTGAAGAAATGATAACTGAAAGCATCTCCACATTTGGTGAAAAATCTACAAATCCAAGAAGTTCCACAACATCAGCAAGATAAGCATGCACACATGCATACACACACACACAGGCGCACACACACACACTCAGGCATATCAAAGTCAAATATGTGAAAAATAAAAATATGAAAAGCAAGGAGAAGAAAAAAATGACAACATACAGAGGAACAAAAATGACAAGCTGACTGCTTTTTAGAAACAGACATCAGAAGACAAAGAAACTACTCAGAATACAGTATTTGGAGAAATATTTATAAAAAATATTGGTGAAATAAAGACATTTTCAGTATTTAAAAGCCAAGAGTTTTGCACTCCTAGCTTTTAAATAGATTTTATGTATAACTGATATACAATAAAATGTACATATTTTAATGGATACATATTTCAATGCGTACGCATACAGTTGTATGCATACACTTATAAAACTACTGCCACTTCCAAAAAAGTCAGCATTTCCACACTCCAAAAAGTTTCCTCATGCCCCTTTGCAATCCATCCATCCTCATTCCTTCTCCCCTTCATTTACGCTCCTGTTCCCAGAAAAATCACTGGTATGCTTTATGTCATTATTATTTATAGATTAATTTGTATTTTCTAGAATTTTATGTAAACAGAATCACAGTACATATATTTTTTATCTGGATTTTATCACTTAGAATAATTATTTTTAGATGAACCATTATCTTGCATGTATCAAAGTTTCATTGTTTTTATTCATCAGTATATTTTCAATTGTATAGATATACCACAATTTATTTATTAATTTACCTGTTGATAGATATTTAGTTATTCTCAGTTTGGGATATTACAAATAAGTCTGCTATGAAAATTTGTGTACAAACTCTAAATACTTAAGAGGAAAATGGCTAAATCATATGGCATGTGCATGATTAAATTTTTAAGCAATCAGAAATCTGTTTTCCAAAGCGATAATACTATTGTACATTACAATTAACAATTTGGAGAATTCCTGTTGCTCCATGGCCTTTTCAAATACGTATGGTCAAATTTTTAATTTTAAACATTCTATCTTCTGTATAGTGGTATTTCATTGGGATTTTAGTTAGCATTTCCCTAATAATTGTGTTGAATATCTTTTCTTATACTTATTTGCCATCCGAATATCTTCTTTAGAGAAGTATCTGTTTATGTCTGTTGCCTTTTTATTAAGCTGAGTGCTTATTATTGAGTTTTAAAAGTTCTTTATATATTCTAGAGACTATTCTTTTATCAGAAATGTGACTTGCAAAAGTTTCACTATGGTGTGTCCTGATTTGATTTAGTACATTTGTGCAAATATTATAAACATATAGTCTCATCTTGAATTATAATGGTCACATTCTATGGGCCGCTCTCTCTGCTGAATACAAATTGAAGTTGTCTCACATTTCTAACCCAGTTTGTTTAACAAATCTTATCACCAAATATTTAATTTGAGGGGATGTAATTTCTTCAACTACCAATTAAATACAATTTGTTTCTTTGGATATTAAGACAAGCTATTTGTTATTACTCTACAATACATCTGTTTTCTGAAAAACAGTTACTAACATATAGATATAGCTTTCTTTTTTCCCCCTTTAAATGCGCATAACTATATTTTTTAAGCACTAAAGAGTCCCTCTAATTTGCCCAAAATAGAAAGGAATTTGCCCACAGTATTAATCTTAACGTAAATGGTTTTGAATTTATACATTTATATGTTGCAATCCAGACAGGAAAATAAATTTTGCTTCTATTCAGAGAGTTGCTTAATCTGTAAACACACTATAGATACTAATATTTCATGTCTAAAGAGTAGAAGAATTTTCAAAGAACATTTGAGGAAAGTAAATCTTGAAATAATAGTATTTAAATTTTCTCAATAATTACAAAAGGAGGAGAAAATATACACTTGCATAAAACCATACACAGTTATTCAAGAACTCAGCGCCCAGTTTATTTCAAGAACTCATGAAACTTTTATTTTATGCTGTGAAGTGTAGCATCCAACTTACTACAAATAGTCTTTCCTTAATATGATTATCAGATAACATAAAACAAAATCCAGTTTAGAAAACTGAAATATTTGGGACATTTTTTTCCAACATTGCTGAAAGTATTTGGAAAGAATAAAGCAAAATAAATTCTATCATGAAAAGACTATTAAATGCAAATTATTCTCCAAAGTACGTGATGGATAAATGAATTCATCTTTTAACCCACCACTAATACAAGAATACACATAAGCAGACAGTGGGATTTTATCCAAATATGATTTAGTTTCTGGTGTTCTGTCTGCTGTAATATTATCAATACCACCTCATTTCTATTACCTGAAACAAATATAACTTACATGATTTACAGGTTTTATAAATTTTATTAGTGCAAAAATAATGAATATTCAATGATTTTATGAATGTAGTAATACCCAGTGGATTAAAGGCTTTCCTACCTAGATTCTCCCACAAATACAGTTGCTAAAATTATCAGTCACTGATAAGTTATTATCTGAGTTTATACACATACATATTGAGATAGTTTGATAAGTATGCCATTACATTTTTAAAAATTATTTTAAAAATGCTAAGTAATACATTTTAAACAACGGAAAAAGGGACATTCTACTATTTCTTTGATCACCTAGACTGACAGTTTGAAAGTCAAAAATTTTTTAAATGTACAATTATTTGAGAGGTAGTGAAGGAAAGCGTTTTACTGAAAAGAATGTGATGAATCATATGAAAGAAGTACAATATAGAATGAGAAAAGAGAAATTCTTCATGTTGAAAAGATCAGGGAGACAGTCACAGAAGCCCTACTCTCCTTCTCATATTCAAAATCAAAACCAAAACCCACAAACAAAAAGTAAACTTTCCTCTTTCTTGGAAGATTCTTTTAAAAAAAAATCCAAGAATTTATTTGGGGGAGAACATTCAATGGACAGAAAAGCCATTTAGCGATAAAATGTTTTTCTATGGGACTTGAATATGGACGAAATTGCTGTATACACAGGACCAGGAAAGACGAAGCAATGTGGCTGCTGCTTTAGGAAGCTGAGTGAGGATGAAAGTGCGTTTGGGAACACGAAAAAAGGAATGGCTTTCCAATGTGTTCCTGAAATTTTAAGAAAGTTACCAAGGCCCCAAACTCTTAAAAGGAATTCATTTTTTATGGAAACGAGTAACAATGTTGTACTCTGAATACAAGTTTGTTTTTGTAAAACTGGGACTGCATCCAATGGAAACCGGAGTTCAAGTGAGAAACTATATGTGTCATGGAAACTCTTGGAAGGCATGGGGAGGATCCCAAATGCCCCAGGCTTGGGAATTTGTGAGCTTCACTCTATCAGATATCTCAAAGACAAACTCAGGGCTAAGCAAGTCAGTCTCTCCTCTGTGATTCTATTTCTACCATCTCCCATTCTACCGGGATTTTTTTTTTCAACGTTAATTCCTCTCAGTAGACATGAAGCCTGTTAAACAGTAACCAGATTAGGCCCAAGATGGAGTCACTCATGTTAAGCCCCATGTTAGCAAACCAAAACTTAACTAAATCTCTATGCTCTGGCTCCCCCAGAAAAGGAGGCCTAGGTCAACCAATCAGGGCTTGCCTCTCAGCACAGGTCACCTGACCCAGTTCCCACGACTTCTCTTTGACCCCTATAAGGAAAGTAACCTTGCAATAACCAGTCTGCTTTTGCCTCCTACAACTTCCCTGTTCCTGCTCCCTCTGCCTATAAAAGCCTTTCATTTTGTACAGCTCCTCTGAGCTCCTTTCTTCTCTGCTAGATTGGATGCTGCCGGATTCATGAATTGCTGAATAAAGACAATAAAATCTTTAAAATTTCTCCGTTACATTTTGTTCTTTAACAAGTCTATATGGGGTCTTTCAGTTTAAAATCAAAAATTTTTCTTTAAGCTTTTGTTTGTACTTCTTCTTTTATTTTGCTGGTAAGTTTCCTCAAGCATAGACCACACTCACAGATTTAATTATTTCCCTTTGACTTAATTCACAGCAGTTTTTTCCAAGTTTAATTCTTACTGACTGCTATAAAAAATGATAAATAAATTCTTCTTTTCTAAAATGTAATGTTTTCTTTTTAGTGTTTTTCTTATTGTCTTATTTAATTTCTTTAATGTTTGATACCACTACACATTTCCTGTTTAAATGATCTATTTTGATTTCTGTAACATTACTTACTCCTGTCATACTTTTTTTATCTTTCCTCATTCAAAATGCAATTTGCTATCACTATGTCTTCCTCTGTGTTCTTAAACGCTGGTGTTAATCAGGGTCCTCATCTCTTCTTTTTCTTTACCCTCTTCCTGGGTTCTCCATTCACTAATATAGGTTCAGTTATCATCTTGAAAATGATAATGAGAACAATATTTGTTGAACACTTATTAAAAATCTAATCCTATGATAAGAATCTTACATGCATTTTTAAAATTTAATCTTCACAATAATTTGTGAGGTAGAAACTCTAATTTGCAGGTGAGGAAACTGAGACTGGAATAAGTTAATAATATGCACAGGATGATGCAACTAATAAATTGCAAAATCAAGATTCACTATCAGGCTTCTCCGCCATCAGAGTCAGAGTGTAAACTGGAGATTCTTCTCTTAACAAGCTTGACCTCTTGGTCAGATTAATAACTTGACGTTACCCTTGCCAGGTCATGAAACATACTAACTAAGTATACCTGAGGCTCTTACCTCTTTTTTGAGAGCAAGAATCACAATTATTTTCCTATTAGAAGAAAGTTAGGAAGTGGAAAGTAATAAAAAGAAAGGAAAGAAAGGAGAGACATATGGGATGTGTTGGGAATGGATAAGTGGAAGGGGAGCTAAGGGTGATGTAGAGAGAGGAAGAAAAAAAGAAAATTTTGAGATTATTAAATATCAGTGCTTTGACACGCAATGCATGACAAGCATGTTTATCAATTTGGTATTCACAATTCTATGAGTTTGGTTTAATTATCTATGTTCTTACTGATGAGGGCATTGATTATTCAACCCAGTACATTTTAAACTAAATTTCTTGAGTCCACTGCCAAAGATGTCCAGTTAATGGCAACCTCACTCATCCAAGTACTCAAAACAGAAAATTAGAATTGTGTCTCTCTCATTGTTTATCCTATTGCTTACAGTCAATGTTGTGGAAATAAAAATGACAGATTCAAATTAAGATTGTGTCATTTACTATTATTTCTCATCCAAGAAGAAAGAAAACAAAGTGAGTGGAAAGACACACAGAGCAGGGACCCAACTGTCTAGTCTCCTTAGGACCCAGAAGTTGCAAATGTTGTTTACGAGGAGCTAATAAAAGAATCAGCCTTTCAACTCAAATAAGCCAAAGGCCTCTCTCACGCAGTTCTTTTTACCTGTGTTTAAGAGTCTCTCTTGACTCAGGGAACCGTGGAAAAGGGTATGATGAACACACAGAGCTTCAGTGAAGGATCTGTGGGCACTCCCAACCAGGAAGACTGAGTCAAGTCCGTATCACTTTGTCCTTTGGAGTTGCACATTTAGTATGATTGGCATATATGGTATGATTCCCAATGTAGTTCACTATTTTTTAATAATTTGTAAGACCAAATGCTGGGATGATAGATGAAGATTGTCTCCGGAAGAAAGAGGGTAATTGCTCCTCACCACCACAGTGAGAGAGGATATCGGTAGACTTGTGGACAATGCATGCATTCATGGGCAGGAATAAACTATAAGGATAGAAAATTAAATATGAACTCTCCTGACTAGTATTAGCCCAGAAGTTGTTAAAGACCGTACCACATACACTGAAGCCATTTGCTCAATGTACTCAAGCATTCCAAGGCTTTGCAAAATTCACTACTCAGTCTATCTGTTGTGTCTATCAGAGGCAATCCCTTTTTGCTCTAGGTTAGAACTTCTACAATACTGCTAAGACCTAGGTATTTCTTTTTAGGATTTCAAATTTATCCTGTAAATCTTAATTCCTATTAATAATTATAGCAAATTTTAACTATTTTAAAAGGTCTGAGAATAATGTTTAGTTTTATTTATAAACTTACACACCTTAAAGCATTCTAAACTCCTTTTATAAAGTGAATGTCACTTTTCTGGACTTTAACTTCTTACCTAAAATACAAACCATCCAGAAATATTACATAATTCCTGGATATCTAACAACTTAAGTAATAAATAAAGTGATCCCAAAATTATTTTAATAAACTTAGTAGATTTTAATTTTAAAGAGTATAAATAAATTAATCAATTAAAAATTAGTTGGAATGATAAGATTATAAATCTCAGAGTCAAATTATACATTATAAGTATATAAAGATACCAAATATGTACAGTCTCTTGGCAAAAAGTATATATTCTCTTCAAGCAGAACATATTTCTGCATTTAAATGTTATCACCATTTATTTTTCTTCAAAGAATTTGGCTGCTACATGAAAATCAATAACTTTATTGGAATTTGTATTTAAAATCTTAAAATATGAAATTTTTCTGTTAACAAAGTGAAACAATAGAATGTCTTAAATGTACATTTATCTTTTTATATGACCATTGAACTTGATAGAATTCTGAATTTTCTTATAAACTTATGGTTATCCAACTCTTACAGATATTTGAAATTGTATTCATTTGAGATTTGACTATAGCATGTGATTTTCTCATTTGAGGTCACAATACATAGGCCATTCAACTGACACCTTTGAGAGAAAAAAAATCTTTATCTATTCAACATTAACTAATTTATGCATTTTACATTGTCCCAATAAAAGATTAAGAACTAGAGACATGAGTAGTAAGATTTAAGAATAATAAACTCTATTCCATTTCCCAGTAGGATACTTTTTATCTCTTTATGTATCATTGTACATTCCTGACTTTTCACAGATTCAATTGTGCTTTTATGAACTACAATCATTTTTCTTCTGCCGATTAACTTATCAAAACTTGGACAATGTGAACCTGCTATTACTTTAGTTGCTACATATTTTTTACATGAGCTCCTTAATCTATGAACTCTTTGCTTCCAGCACACAAGCTGCCCCAGGATCATCTTGCATAATTCCTATCCCAGACATGGAACTGGCTATTTCTTCAAAAAACCTTGCTACTTTTTATGGAAAATGGTATAGAGTTGTGACAATTAACTGAGATAAAATATAAAAATTATTTTTAAATTATTATATAATATTATTATTATTAAATGGCTTCCCCATTTAATGGTAGACTCTTCCAAACCAATCCTTATTTTACTCTATGAAGAAAAATAAATGATAAATACTTCTTATTTCACTATTATTAGGTTAAATCCTGTGCATCTCTTTTCCCATTTCTGCTAGTACAATTGATCTCTCCAGACCTGATTTTTGCTTCTATAAAGCTAAAAAATGAAATTTTAGAGAAGACTTGACATGTGTAACTGTCTGTAATTACGAAATAGTGTATAAAAAGAGATAAAAGAGCTCAATATTCCCACTTACATGCATCTATAGCTAGAAATATCACAGTGCATTATTCACTAATTTAAGTAATCTGATTTGATAAAGTGTGAAATTGAGAACATTTAGAAGAATGTCAATTTTTACAGAGTTTGAATATTCATAAATATTTCCCATAATATGAAACTGTCTCTGAAAGCATAATCTGAATAAGGGTATCTCATAAGTTTCCTAAAGATTTTGAAATTATTTCTATAGTTTGACAAAATAACCTCCAAAATAAACCTATAGTTCTAGGTTGTGTCTAACCTGATAACCAGTTACCCAAGAAATAATATTGTAATTGATATTTCTGTATCCCTAATTTGTATAAGTATTCATAAAATCATTTGTTAAAATGAGGGAAGATGGCGACATTTTCCTATTTTCCATACCCATGATAGAAAAATACATGCTTATGACTGCTAGAGTTATTATTTAACAAAATAATTACAATACCAAGTTTTTGTTTAAATTTCATTTATTAGAGTTATCGTTCTAAAACCCAGAATCAGTGTATTTATGCCAAGCCTTTGTTTTTATGAAGACTTGCCATCACCTCTAAACATCTTAGAATGACATTCAAGCTCTTTTAAAATCTGGTACCAATCTGCATTTTTAGTTTATCTCTTTCTACTGGGATTTCTAGCTACCCATCTTCTTTCCCTTTCCAAAACTACGTAGGCTCACGCACCAGAGTTTTGCCACATGCAATGCAATCATTCTGAAACACCTCTGAGGCACACTGGCCATTTATCCATTTATACTACATCTACCAACTACCTTGTTCTCACTCCCAAGAGAAACAGAACAAGGAACAGCTGAATGCATCAACTCTATTCAACTGTTACTTGGTACTCTTATTTATCTTTGTTTGATTTTCTTTCCTATACACATGATCTTGGTCTGATTCCCTGGAAAAGAAGTTGTAAGTTTTCTTCACCTTTCTTATTTATGCTAGGAGTTCAGAGCTATAAAATGTTCAGATTCAAAAAGACACTCAAAGTCTGGTTAGAATCGAAGAGATTTCAATAAAAAAAATTCTTTAACAAAATACCAAATAAAATCCTTGAAATATTTAAAATCAAAGCCAAAAGTTTTTTAGAAATTTACTATTTCTTCAGTAATCTATCAAAGATCTCAGGCAACCATGACAAAGTGGATGCTTTCCTATATAGAGAATTCCCTCACGTGTGATGGAGAAAAAGACAGTTATGGTTGTATTTCATTTTATTTCAAGTCTTATTTTGTTTTTCATCTCTGGAGGGCTTTAGATACCTTTCAAAATCTTCATTCAATGAATGTCCTTAATAATTATCAGAGACCGTGACCCTTCTCTGCCTGCCTTTTTTCTTGTTTCTTTTCTTAAATCTTATTTATTCTTTGTGAATAAATTAAAATATCATCTCTTTTAAAAGCTTTACCCAACAAAACCTCAGACTACCTATCACTGCTTTCCCAGCACTTCTGTACCAGTTAGAATTACTTTTTACCACATACATCAAAACTAAAGAATAGTTTGAAAATTTATTTCGTGCTCATAGAAAACCGCACTGAGGATTAGGCAGACTTGCTGGACTGAAGGTTCCAGGGTCAACAGGACTACACACTCCCCCATTTTAACACTTCAAATCATGGTTTAAAATGGCTGCTTTTTGCTAAATGTTTTGCCTTTGTTTTGCACATTTTAGTTGAATTAAGATGGCTTAAAGAAGTGTACATGAGCCAAAAAGAAGATATTGACTGAGAAACAACATGAGCAGAGGCTGGGGTTTGAAAGGAAAACTCAAATCTCATTTAGGTAGTGCAGTGGGGACTGGAGAAGTTGTAGAGTTCCCAGGAAGGAAGTAAGGAAGGAACAAAGGAAGGATCAGAGAGGAAAACTAGGTTAGGAAAAGAGAATGTTCAGATTGATATGCCACACAGAAGAGTTTGGGCTTTCCTTGGAGTGACATAATGAGTTCAGTATGATTAAATACATTTTATCAAAATAACTATGCTAATAATATGAAGAAAAAAATAAAGCACTAAAAGATATGCAGATTTACAGACTAAGGAATTTATCCTGATGAGAGAGGATGGAGGCTTAAATTAGGGCGGAGGGAGAGGAATTGGACAAGCTTAATACAGATCTTGTATTTCAAGTCCCATCTCAGAAGTCACCTTCTCTTCCCAATAAGGGGTTTACGTTCTTACTGCCACAGGGGAGTGCTATTTTGCTTCTTTAATAAGGAAACTAAATATTGATACTTAGTGGGAGAATTAAGAAGACATCTTTAGCTGTTTCAAATGTAGTTTCAGTGGTCTTAATATTTCTAAGGAAATAACAATTTCAAAGGCAGAAAATGAAAGAAGATAGAGGCTAAGCAATTATACTGAAGAGCTCCAACTTTATCAAATACAAAACATGTAACTTCAGGAATCAAAAAGGTTGAATTGAAATTGAGCCAATGAAACTGTTCAAAGACATATAAGAAATTTATCTGTAAATATTTCATTTTTCCTCTTGTTTCACTCACCATTTTATATGCTCCTTTATGATCATGTTCTACTTTAAGTACTTCTAATGTTACTATGGGGCATAAGTCAGTGTAAATAGCAGAAAACCACATTTTCATTCCCTTCTAATCTATTGAGCAAAGGGGACCCAGGGAATTCAGGGAGGTAGATGAATTTAATGAATTTAAACACTGCATAATATGTGACTATAAACATCTATGCTCATTCCTAAAATTATTATTGAAAGAGAGTAAATATATATATTGTATGTGACAGAATACATTTTCCTTCCCTTCTTTCATAATAAGCCTCCTTACTTCAGTTTGAAAATGGTTTCACAGACTTTTACATACATACATAAGTATGCAATTATGCTCCATATGTAAAGCATTACACCCAGCTAAACTAGACGTGTGTTAAAACTAGAACAAGCTCTGAATAGATTCCTTAGGTCCATTAACATCATAATAAATGAATTATCACACCAGGTCAGCACCATTACAGTCTCAAATCTGATGAAAACAAAAAATGAATATATTAGATAGATATGGATATTCTCTTTGAGGCCAGCCTCAAATGTTCAGGTTTCATTTAACAGCTCTTGAGGTATATATATTAGTTTCATACTGAAATTCTCAGGGATATCTCTTTCAATATATCCCTTACATTTGACTGTAAGCATTTTAGAAGTAGTATTTGTGTCTGAATCATCTTCCTCTTCTAACTCTACTCCAAATACCTACCATTGTCCCTTTATTGTAGTAGGCTCTTGGAGAATTACATAGGGGCTTTTAAGACATCTGTCATGCTTGAGGTTCTATGATTGGTTAAAAAAAAAATGGTGCTGAATTAGAAATAAATATATAAAAATTCCAGGATTAGCTCCTCCACTGATTGATTCTACCCTGCCTAGCATTTGTGGTATCCATTCTCCCTGAGCTTAAAATTAACTTAAGTTTCAGTTCTATCTGGAGCCAAGAAAGAATAATTATTCTAAGCCTTGCCAAGTATTCAATGGCAGACACAAAATTTTACATATCTAGAGAGAAATGTAAGCTTTGACTTTCTAGTGAAAAGGGTTTTGTTATCAGAGAATGGCAAGGGATTTTCAAAAATAAAAGTGGTGGGTAAAAAAATAATACATATATATATATATCCATATATCTGTGTATAAAACTTATAGTTATGTGCATAAATGCATGTATATAATTCTCTAATATATTTATTCATTTCAAGCCAAATTTCACATAATCATTGGACTAAAGTAACTAATGAGTCTAGTGATTCTGTGATTATTATGCTCAATAATTTTTAAGTTTTCATACTGACAGGTGACAAGTTGAAAGTAATACTGTATAGTTTTCAGTGGTTTTATTTACTTAATGATTTAAAATTAATCATACAAATACTCCCATGCCTGGAATTAAATACATGTGAAATTCTGAACAAAAATACCACATAAACAGGTTTGTAGACTGTTAGTTAAAATGGCAGAATGACTGCATGCATTTATTTCTTTCCTTTCAAAAAGCCACTAACCTGACAGGAAGAATAAAAGAAAGTATTGCTTATACATATACAGAAAACAAACAAACAAAAATAGGTGTGAGATTTCAGTAAATTTTGGAAAAGGGAACAATTGACAAAATCTGCTTTAACTTCTGAAAGAAATTACAAACGTAATGTTTGAAGTGGAAGAGACAAGTGAAAAGGGAGACAATATTACCTACCACCCCTTGAAGGGCTGGCAAATGGCAGTTCCACACAGCACGCAGTCAGTGGTCAGGAGAGCCACTACAGATCAGGAAATGTGTGCACGTTCTGTGTTCAGACGGGACCACTTAACCACTCTCTCTTTTCCAAAGCAGTCAACAAACGATCATGAACAGACCTTACAGGTCTTACACACAAAACGCTGTAGTAAAGTGTCTATGCCAAGGCAAGACACCACCAGACTTCTGCAACTAAACAGCTAAACAGAAATGATTTAAAAAAAATGCTGATCCTTAAGAGCATCTCACTGGGAAAGCTGGCTTGCCTCCTAATCACCCTACAGTAAAACTACTTCAGTAATAAATTCAGCTTGTGGCGACATCAATTCCAATCCACGTTTAATGTCTTACTTTTAAGTATAAATGCTCCATCAGAGATCACCAGATATTTGAGAAAAAGCCTCCATCATAAAAGGGAGAAAGCAAAACAGACAAAGAATAAAAAAGGCAGGGAACGTGGAGGAGACCTAAATGTGTAGAGTAGAAAATATCTTTTCAAAAGCCAAATCTATAATCGATATCCTTAGAAAGATAAAAGAAGGCATTTTGTCCACAAAACAAAAAAGATGATAAAATAACAGAGAACAAGAAAGAACTTCCAGATATTAAAAAAAAAGATGCCTAAAATTTAAAAAAAAAAAAAAGTGGGAAGATAAAATTAAGAACCAAAATTAGAATAAAAAGACAAGGAGTTTTATTACAGGAGTCCCAAAAAGAAAGAAAACAGAAAGAAACAATCCACCACAGGAAAATTACAAAAAATATTTCCAAGACTTGAAGTCCAAACATACTTATTGAGAGTGCACACTAAATTGCCAGCTAAATGACTGAATACAGATCACACCAGTGAGAAACCTCAAGTTGTCAATAGTCTGAAGGAGAAACAGAAATGTATGCATCACCACAAGCAGTATTCAGAGTGGCATCAAAAAACTAAGAAGTATATTGGATCCCAGAAGACACTGGAAATAAGCTTTCAAAATTCTAGGGAATATTACTTCACCCTAGAATTCTACACATAGCCAAATTACTGAGGTCTCAAAAAGTGATTTTGTTGTTCAAGAAAATGAGGGAGTTAACGAAAAAAAAAGAAGCTATAGGATTCAGGAGATTGGAAATTCAGCAGAGGGTCAAGGAGTGAAGGAAATACCCTGATGAAGACTTGTAGCAGGCTGAGAGCTCCCAATCCACACTGCAGCAGGAATTCAGAGAAGTGTGTAAGCAAAGACTACCAAAACAATAAATAAACTCAACCAACAGACTATTGATGTTTGGGGGGAAAATCTATTGGTGTTTGGAAAAATTTTTGACAGAGTTTTGGACTCTAAAAAAACAAACTAAACAAATGGGAAAAGTGAAATAATGCTTAATTCAAGGAAAAAAGAAGGCTGTATAACAAAGGAATTCAAGTGCACTAACACTGCTACCCAACCTGAGGTCCCCGATGCTGCCAGTCCTCAGACTGTGTATTACCAAACAGCATGGACAGAAGTAGCTGCAGCTAGTTTTGCTTGAGGAAATCAACTCCGTCAATAAGCACACTGTTTTTTTCCACAGGTATTCTTTTTTCATACAAGATTTTCTCTAGGAAAGAAGTGCATTGATTTTCTTTCCTGCATGGGCTCCTTATTCCACTGGAGCCCCTGCAGTTTGAGTACTATTGCATTAGTACAGCTTACCAGCTATGAGTTTAAACAAAATTCTCAGTCTTGTGAGGATTGGGGGAAGAGGAAGTAAGAATAACTAATGGTGAAAGAGAGCTATATTTTCCAATTAGATAGGAGGAAATTAACATTTATCTAAAACGTATAAATCAAAAACAGCAGTATAAGAAAATTATTAGACATGTTGAGGCACGTGTTTAAAAAGCCAAAAATGCTAATGTCCTTTGTCTTTGCAAACAATGGGGAGGGTAGGTAGGAGTTGGGCAGAAGTGATTGCTAATTTTCATTATATACCATTTAGCACTAGTATATCTTCAACCATACACATTTATTACTTTTATAAAATTTAAATATATTAGATTTTATAAGAATTGTAGGCTTCATTAAGAGTTTGTTTATGAGCAAGTAATTTCACACATGTTGAGAACTGATTTACACATCAAAGATCTGAACATTTTAAGAAGTAAGAGAGAATAGTTGAATCATGTGTAAGAATCTTGAGAAAATAATAAAATATAATAAAACATTAGATAAATCAGATATAAAATTAGAACAGCTAAAAAGCACTGAAGAAAGAGAAGAAACACTGCAGAGGAGAGGAAGAATAAAAACTACTAAAATTAAGGATAGATATAAATAATCACTAGCTTGTAATAAACACAGAGAAATAGAACATAGAAAACATGTCTTACAATTCTGAATATTACAGAAAGATATTGGGGATAAGAGTTAAATACATTCTATAAATTTGACAGTACTTTGTCAATAACCACTAAGAATTTCTGAAATCGCACACCTTGAATAATACAGACCTTGTCATAATTTTACAACTACTAACATTTTGCAGCAAACATACAACTTACTATTTTTAGGAACCTGGATCTAATAGGAAAGTGAAGTAAAAAGAAAGATATAGTAAATATGCAAGTAGATTCTAAAACCCCTATGGAGAAGGACTTTTTCCTCAGAATTCTTTGCGGGTTTCTAAAGAGCCAACCTAAAATAGCAACTTCAGTCTCCTGCTGAATGCTGACGAGATTAATTAAGGGAGGTAGAACTGACTGCTGTAATTGAATTACAATCTTTTCTAAAAGCAGTTGTTGCCTATTCTCTGTATTTTATTGACTCTTTTATGAGTTCTACTGCTAAATCAATTTTAATCACTGCATCAGCTGGAAAAATTCCACTTTCCACTGCCAGATCAATTACCGTCACACAATCAATAGCTAGTTCTTTAGCCATTTTGATTAAAAGAATGTAAAAAGAAAAGAAACTCTACTAAAACAGAAAGTGAAAATAATTCTATTTCTGTATTAAAATAAAAGCAAATAAATTTAACACATATATTCACATCGGATGCAAAGTTCAATAATAAAAATTATTTGCACTGAAATAATATTTTCAAAGTACTTTTCAACCTATTTTGATTTACCCTTAGTGAATTATTTGACGGTTTACAAGAATCCCCTGTGATTAGAGTTATATACAACACCTAGATTTCACGTTGAGCCTGGGATCCATTGGCTCCTCTTCTACTTATTTCATCATTTCTTTGTTGTCTCTCCATGACTTTCCTCCTTTGAAGGCCACACCGCTTTTTCTTTTCCTGTTAAGAAGTAACCTCTAAGATGTATTCCCACTATTCTCAATAGTTTCAAGACAATTGATAGTTTTCAGTTCTCTTAACTTCCTTTATTCTAAATGACTGAAGTACTATTTTTAAGTCACTATACTGTATTTGTCTTGAATGTCTTTAATCTCCTTAAATATATTGACATTTATTCATATGACATAATTATAATTCAGAACACTGAGGGTGTCAAATTTCCAACACATCAAAATTTAAATTTTATTTTATCTTTTGTGCCTCTAAATACCTTTCTGCTGTTTCCCTCTCCCTGTTAATGGGAATTTCTTATTAAGAACTGTGTTCACCACTTTCCTAAAAAGCTTGACTCTTGCAGTAGTCAGAAATCCGTGCAGTTTCTCCCTTTATCTGCATTAATTTGAGGAGCCTCAGGTAGCACATTTTCAGCTGTGACCTGATAAAGATGGTACAGGCACGAATAACAGTCTAAGGACATCTCACTATCAACTGTGCTCCCATAGTGCCTGATGCTAGTTAGAATGCCGTGTAAACATTTCTGTAGCACACCAGCAATTTGTAGCGGGTGTCCTATAGCACCACCAAATCTTGTCCATCTTCTCTGGATTGCTGAGGTTCAAAGGGACATAGAATTAGTGAAATCCTGTGAATTATCTTGGTTTAGGCTTTCATTAGAATGGTACAAGGAAATCCCTTATAGTTTAGAGTTGTTGGTGAGATTAGGATAGGTAGCACCAAAAGTATTCCTCTAGTACTTGCTTGTTACCCTCAGTTTAGCTGTCAGTTTGTGGATGGCAGACTGTAGAGTGGTGGTTGAGGACACAGAGTCTTGGAAAGTGCCCAACAGTTTCTCTTTCTGCCATTTTATCAACATATATCCTATCATCTCCCATTTAGTAGCAATATAAAATTGTAGTTAAATATATTTCTTTTTAAAATGTATGAGTAAGCGTGCACAAAATAAGAAATCCTCATGCCAGTGTGGCAATCAGAATATAATGGCCCTCAAAGATGTCCATGTCCTAATCCCTGGAATCTGTGAATATGTTATTTTACACGACAAAAGGGAGTTTGTAGATGTGATTAAGGTTATGGACCTTGAGATGGGGAGATTAACCTGGATTATCCAAGTGGGCCCAATCTGATCACATGAGTCCTTAAAAGCAGAGAACCTTTCCCAGCTGTAGTTAGAAGGAGATGTGATAACAAAAGAAGGATCAGAGAGATGAAATGTCGCTAGCCTTGAAGATGGAGGAAGGGGGTCACAAGCCAAAAAGTGCCAGTGGCCTCAAGAAGACGGAAACAACAAGGAAATGGATTCCCCTCCAGAGCCTGCAGATAGGAGTGCATCCCTGCAAACACCTTGATTTTAGCTCATTGAGGCCAGGGTCAGACTTCTGACCTCCAGAACTGCAAGACAATAAATGTGTATTATTTCAGCTACAAAGTTTGCGGTAATTCATTACATCAGCACTAGAAAACTAACATAGCCAGTAAGGAAGCGAATCCAGGGAAGGCATTACTGACTCCGCAGGAAACCTACAATATACAGTGGATTCAAGTTTTGGTTTTAACATAGCTCTGGGAAGACTGACTAAGGACAACAGAGAGAAGATCCCCCCAAAATTTATATTTGGAAAAAAAAAAATGGGACATGGCCAGATATAGAGCGAAAGTTTTAAAATAGCAAGACAATTCAGTGGACTAATTTTCTTTCTCTGAAATTTTATGAGATGTGTGGACATCATTACCTAAAGAGAAGAAAAATTTTAATAGGTCCAATAATATCTACTTGATTTTACTGACTGAGATTTTGTTTTCAACTTAAAATACTATACGTTGGAAAATGGGATTGTAATATAATACATGAATCTATCTTTTCTGCCTTCACCTGCCGTAGAGCACAGGTATATCATAGAGTAATACTCCTGGTTTAATGCTCTAACACTGCCTACGCTTTTAGTAAGGAATCCAGTCCTATCCTTGCTCTTCTCCCCACTACTCTCCTGAGGTATTTCAAGGTGACCAGAGGGGAGAAGAGAACAGAGAACATGAAATATACTTAAGCCTGCCACTTCTCTCGTCCTGTTCCTGCTGTTCCTCATTTTTATGTTTCACTGGCCCCTTGTTCTGCACTTCGTGATTTGCTCTCCATATCACTGTCCTTGAAAAGCCTTTTATGAGTTACTGGACCCTTTCATTTCTGGTTAACAGCTTTTTCAGTGGGCTCTTCTCTAGCAGGAACATTGCCCCTCATTCCATTATTTCCTCTATTCCACACCCCTTCTCTTCTGCATGTTACATAGACCTTCCGGGGATGGGCTAAGTCAGGAAATGGCAAGAAACAGCTTTTAGAGTACACGTGAAGTCAATGCTCTCTCCGTCACTGGAGGGTTACCGCTGAGTGTGGCCCCCATTCCAAACCTCTTCACTTACATAAATCTCTCAGAAGTTCTACTGCCTTACTTTTAAGTCTGGCTTATATCTCAGATTTCTTGTCCATCCCACACGTCTGTACACATCTTAAAAACAAATTTGGACTGGATTAAATTAGGAACTATTTCACTCCAAGAAAATCAATGGATATGGCTATCTCAGTGTCCCATTACTGTTCTCCACAGTGAAGAACTCCCTAAAACTTCTATGAAAATAGGCTGGTTATGTCTAAAACACACAACATTTCTGCCCTAGTTAAAACGCTATATTACAACAGTGATTATTTGTCATAGCCAAAATGTGCAGATTTAATGTGGAAACTTGATTCTGCTCCATCTCCTGTGTCTTTCTCTTATACTCAATATATTTTAGAATCTCTGCTGGAAGTGGAGAATTTGTTACATTTTACATCTTCTCCATGCAGAGAGAGAAAACACTGACAATGGAATGTGAATATAATTTGAAGATTTGCCAAAATGTCATCTACTTGAATAATATTGATCCCTCAGACTTGCTACAGAGATAGAAATTCCATTTTGAATAATTCTTTTCTGGTAATTTTTTAAAGTCGTAGTACAGAGCCGCATTATATTTCTTGGAGCTTTTACTGTTTATAAAGCACTTTTGTAGACCTTATGCCCTATAATTTCTACAAGAATCCTCTAAAGTAGACCGAACAGGGTAAATGGCAGTCCAGTGGATAGTGGCAGTCAAAAACAGAATGCAGAGCATTCGTAACACATAAAATCTTAGAGTAATTCTCTACTTTTATTCTACTTACACTCAGTCCACAACTAAATCCTGTTGCTATTTCTTTAAAAATATCTTTTATTTATTCTTCCTCTTCATTTATATTACCAACCCTCTATTTAATATAATTATCAACTCATAGCTAGAGCAGAATACAGTAAGAACCAGTGAGCATTCTCCCTCCCTCCCCCAACACCAATTCCTGTTGCATACCATGGCCAAATTAAATCTGCCTGTGATACGATGATTATCATATGACTTCCTTATTCAAGTGCTTCAACAATTCATTATTGCCTAAAGGATGAATTGCACACATCTTAGCCTGCCTTGCACCTTCTCCTTAGAATTCCTGGTAGCACTAATTGTTTCACCTGGTAGAATCAGGGAAGCGTCATGTAAAAGACTGTCAACTTCAGAATCGGAAAGACCTGGGTAAAATCCTCCTTCTGCCTCTCAGACAATAGCATGTTTGTATCCTCAGTTAACTCAACTGTGAAATGTAGACAATTGTATTTAAACTATAGTATTGTTTTAAACATTTGAGGTAACATATAAAAACATGCTGAATGTAACAAATAAGCAGTTTTAATTATTATTTATTATCAAAGCTTATTTTCTATCATTCCTTAACACCAAATTGTTTCATCTTCATATAATTTAAGAATCACATACAAATAGTTTTTCTTGCCACATAGATCACCCTCACTTGCCTACTTGCATTACATTATGCCCAATCAAAATCTCAGACCAGGTGGAGGCAAAGAAAAGTGTAAAATTATGAAAAAAAACTCAGGTGAAAAAGCTTTGAGAACTCTATAATTTAGCAATTTTATCATAATAAATAAATAAAATAAATAATGAAGCCAAAAGTATCTTTTCGAACTTGTAACTAATAAAAAAGGTAAACATGTAGAATCTCTACTTTGATAGAGGTTATTCACAGTAATGACAAATATACTCAAAATGAATGCATTAAAGGAAAGAGTAAATGAAGAGAAAATTACCTCTTGATATAATCAAGTGTGATGGGTTTTAGTTGTAAAATCAACCAACTAGGGGAAGACATTAACCTTCACTATAATAAATTTAAAAGTTATCAGTGAATAACAATATGACTTTCAGTATATTCAAATGTTAATTTGTTTTATCAGTCTGCCTATCCCTTTTTTTAAGTTCCTTAGAATGGTAGTGACATATTTCTTCCAGCCTCCATTAAACTTTTATAAGCTCAATGATCCCAGATAATGTGCATCTTCATTGGTTTACCAATTGCTTATTTTTAAATTCTATCAGTAAGCATATTTTGCATTTACCAGCAATAACTCTAAATATTTCAGTAGCTCACAGTCCATTAAATACAATTAGTATAAAAGTTTGCAGATGACAAAATGAGAAATTAACTTATTAGCAAATCAATCAACGAATATTGCAAGGATAGCGAAAGTGGATGATAATAGGTCCACAGTAGGGGAGCCCTTGTAAAAGCAAGTGTGTTTGATTGTTTTAACAACAGAAGATGGGGGACACTAGAATTACAGGTCTGTTCCTTGATGACTCACATGTTAGATGGCATTTTACAGCAGTAGGACAACATAGTAGTTCATTCACAACAAGGAGAAAAGGTGGATTTTCATTTTGTTAGAAAATGGTTACATAGATAATGTGGTGAACATGACTCTAAACTATGTTTGATCCAAGACTGAACCAAACTATTAGCAATTTTGCTATCATCCTTGTAAAGCTTGAGTACAGAGAGTTCCAATTTTCTTCTCTGTGAAATGGAGACAACAACGATTTACTAGATCATTCTGAGTAACGAATAAAATAATATATGTAAAATATTCAGCCTGTTCAATATGAAATTGCTCATTGTTTGGCCCAAACCTGCTGTGTACACAAGCTTCCACATCGCAGTAATAATAACTTCATCCTTCCAGTTGTTCAGGCCAAGAAACAGACTCATCCTTGACTCCTCTCTTTCTCTTAAGAGCCTAATTCAATCCATTAGGAAATCCCCTTGGCTCCACCTTCAAAATAGATGCAGAATCTTTTAAATTCTCACCATAAAACCACCATGACCTCAGCCTCCTCACCTATCCCTTGGTTCATTGACCTGGCCTCCAGAGATCTGTAGGCATCTACGTTAGGCCTGTGTACTTTTGAGGTGTTTATAGATTCTTTCTTTAATAATATTACTATCATTACTTGGATTTATTGTTCCGCCCAAACATATTTATAGTGGTGGGTTTTTTTTCCTTTCTTTACCTTTTCTTCTATCCTGGTTTTATTCTACCCTTTGCACTTGCAATGCAGTTCTCTTTTCTACACAGCTATCCTCTCTCTTCCTCTTCTTAAACTCTTCTACCCTGTATGGCCCAGGCACAAGCTATAGTATGTGGTCTTCTCAGGGTTTATCTGTCTGCAGTTCTAGGATGAAACAGTCTCTCTGTGGAAGGCATACTTACTGCCATTAGGATAATGTCTTTAGAGCAATAAAAGGGCTGCTTTCTGGAAACTCAAATCTCTTCTTCAGGGATTTTAAAGCATCCCCCACACAATATTTGTAACATCTCATCACTTACAATCCTTTCAGGTGCACTACATAGATAATATATATCTTATTTAAAATAGAGTGGATTTAATGCATTTCCTTTTTAACAACTTTCTATTATACCAGTTAAGTTTTGCATTGCAACTGCGGTCTTTGCCCTCTCTTTATTCAGTTTAATAATCCAAGAGTTCATAAAAAATACCACTGGTCTTTTAAAGCAGAATATTTTTATAAACATTCTGGCAGAATATTGAATTCATTGGGAAATGCTTTCTCTTTGAATGGCCTTTATAGCTATGGAAATATACATATGCATGTGTATACATTACATACAAACACATTCTATTATTTATTTGCATCTTTTTATGCTGCCAAAGGATCAGATGCAAAATTTTGTTGGACCCACTCCATCTCCTCTAGATCATATGAAATTGCTCATCATCTTATGGGCTTACTGGAAACAGAGATAGCAATTCCAACTTCCTTTCAATCAAGAGATTTGGTATTAAATGAAACGATACAGATTACCAAAGAATGGTATGTGTAATGATAGTGAACCCTTAGAGCCTTGTCAAGCTGTTTGGGGTCTAGCTGAAATTTCCCTCTTCCTGTCATTTCTACATAGTCATCAAAAGCCCAGCACTTCTCATGTCTGGGATAATGTCAAAAACAAACAAACAAGCATCCATCATGAAGAGAAGTGGGCTCAGCAGTTAGTTACCTGTGGCACCTGATTGACTTTATAAGCAACGATCAAAGTATTATCCAAATATCTCAGTGAATGATATATCTTTTCACTTTTTTCTCTTTTTGCAAGACAATTCCCCAGAATTTCTTTAGACTGAGACCTCGGCTGTTTATCCAGTTACAAAGCCCAATTTAAGAGTATAACATTAAACACTTTCCTAGGTAATCAAAATGATAGAGACCAATTGTGTACATGTCTCTGTTTAGGTTTTTGTATGTGCACAAATTAATAAATATCACTACGTATTTCATCACAATTAACACAACTAACGATTGTAAGATGCACCAGTATTTTACATCTAAGAGAAAAAAAATGCTGCCAGTTATAATTTTCAGATGCCACTGATTGTGAGATGCAAACTGCTTTCAGAAATGTGAAAATGTGAATAAAAACTAACCTTAGGTTGGATGATTCAAAGGAAAGAATGTTACTTCTTTCTCTCACAAACAGGAAATACATAATTATGTAATATACAGACAAATACTTGAAAGATGCTCAGATTGCAATTAGCTATCATATTATGTTATCAGATAGCTGAAATTTCTTAACTATTAACTTTTCTACCTTTAAGCTCAGTAGACTCTGTTATGGCACAACATTTTTCATTCAAAAGGACATCTTAAGGTGACCATTTCTTCCTGGTTTGCCCAGGACTTTTCCAGTTTTAGCATTGAAAGTCTTGCAACCAGGCGTATTAGTCAGCTAGGGCTGCCATAACAAAATACCACAGACTGTGTGGCTTAAATAACAAAAATTTACTTTTTCACAGTTCTGGAGGCTGGAAAGTCCAATATCCAGGTTCTCTTCTTATAAGGCCACCAATCCTATCAGATTAGGGCCTTCCCCTTATGACCTTATTTAACCTTCATTACCTCCTAAGGGCCCTTTTTGCAAATACAGTCACACTGGGGATTAGAGCTTCAATATATAAATTTTGATGGGGCACAATTCAGTCCAGAGCACCAGGAAACCCCTCAGTCCTGGGCAAATTGAGATGGTCAGTCACTAAGTTAGTTTTTTCCCTTTTTTTTACAGAGTAAGATTCGCCCTGAGCTAACATCTGTGCCATTCTTCCTCTGTGTTGTACGTGGGTCACTGCCACAGCATGGCTGCCAATGAGTGGTGTAGGTCTGTGCCCAGGAACCAAATCAGGGCTGCTAAGTGGAGTGTGCCAAACTTAACCACTAGGCCATGGGGCCACCCCCACAAAGTTATATTTTATTAAACAAAAGATTAATGAGATTAAACAGAAAATCTATTTAATTTTAACTCACATAAAATCTTTTAAAAATTAATATAATATTTGTTATTGAAGTATAATTGACATAAAATATCCTATTAGTTTCAGGTGTACATCCTAGTGATTCCATATTTATATACAGTCATGCATTGTTTAATGACAGGGGTACATTCTAAGATATGCATCATTAAGCAACTTCATCATTGCACAGCATGGATGGACCTAGGAGGTATTAGGCTAAGTGAAATAAGTCAGACAGAGAAAGACAAATACCATATGATTTCACTTTATATGTGGAATCTAAAAATCAAAACAAACGGACAAACAAAACAAAATAGAAACAGGATACAGGAAATAAACTGGCGGTTACCAAAGAGAGGAAGGGTTGGGGAGCGGATGAAATAGGTGAAGGAGATTAAGAGATACAAACTTTCAGTTATAAAATAAATAAGTCATGGGGATATAATATACTGCATAGGGAATATAGCCAATCATATTATAATAACTTTGTATGGTGACAGATGGCAAATAGAATTATCATGGTGATCATTTTGTAATGCACAGTCATGCACTGCATAACATTTTGGTGGATGGACTGCTTATATGATGGTGGTCCCATAAGATTAGTACCATCTAGCCTAGGTGTGCAGTAGGCTGTACCATCTAGGTTGTGTAAGTACACTCTATGTTATAGGGATCAGATTAAATGATCACTGGCCACAGGGAGATCATTGTGCCAGGATGTGTGAACCATTCTTTCTCTCCTTAGCATTCTCCTCGTTCTGCAGGGGCAAGAAGCCCGGACTGTACATTTTATAGACTCCAGTGCCATCAAGGCTCCAGTTTAGGTTTCTTTCATAATAGAGAGTTTGCACAAGTTTTGCAAGAGAGAAGAGAATAAGATGTCATTATTGCCCCAGAAGCTTATCACCAATAACTTCCAGTGATCTGCTGGATAGAATCCACTTCTTTGCTGCAGGCGGCTGACATCATGAGGAGCTTCCTGGGATTTCTGCTTTCTGATCTCCTGCACACTAGCAGCAGCTTCTCTGACTTCACTCATTTAAGCTTTAAATTCTCTCTATGAAATATCCTTTTCCTTAAAATATCTAGAGTTTGATTTCTAATATGCTAAAGGAATTATACAAAAAATCATGTAAATTGTTTTCCAGAAATAATTCTGAAATAAATTTGCTTAGTTATTTGATTTTTCTTTCCTTAACAAAAATTATAAGAAAAAAATTTTAGTTCATTCAGTGAGGTTGAGTTTGTAATACTGGAAGATCGTTTTTCTCATACCATTCTATGGTCTCCCATATTTCCTGAAGATAAGTAAAAATGTAGTTATTTTCTTTATAAAGCTATGGATTTTAAATAAAGAAAACCCAAAAGAATTATTTCCCTCATTGCATTCAATATAATACAATCACTTTTACTTTCTTAAACCCTAGAATTTATTTTTCAGAAAGGAAAATTAAACTAATTAAAAATCTTGATAAAAATCACAGAAAACAAAAATAGGTTTTCCATTTACTCCACCCCATCATCTTTTGCCCTGAGAAGTGAGATCTCCATCTAAATATCTTAGAAAATGAGGCACTAGCTTAGAAAATTACAAGGAATCATGTTGCTAGAACTACTTATTTATATGTGATTTGAATTTAAATCTGTTTGAAATCAACTTATTCCATTTGAAAGAATGAAGGCAAAGAATCCCTCACAAGAGTTAGGAAGGTCAGCCCACTGCAGGGGGTAGATAATCTTCAACAGTATCTTCTGTTTGTTTATCTCTAAGAAATTATACTTTAGTTTCAAAAAGAACTTCAAAGTATTTCAATTAAGACCTCATTATCCTCTTATGCCCATTCCCAAAAGAAGGACTTTCTGCCTCAGAAATGAAGATTTTTTACAATAAAAACATTAATCATGATAAACTCTTTAAAGAGGAAGTTCTTTTCTAGATTTTGTCTTGTCAGCATCAAATCAACTCAGCCAACACAGCAAGACCACTATTTAGTGTTGAATTAGTTTATTTACTTATCATTAGTCACTTCAGCATTGTGTAGACATATTTGCATACTAATGTGCTTAATTTAATTCAAATAACTTCCTAGATTCCATAGCTCATAATCTTGTTGAAAGACTTTTTTCTCTGGTTATCAATATAGATTATGCCATTAACTTTGTATACTAACATATATCTCAATTTACTTGTGATATTTTCAAATGTTACACTAAAGTAAGATTAATGTTCAAGATATAATTATGATTTACTACCACATGCATATCTGTCTAGTAGTTTTCCATAAGTTATTAATTTGTTTTGAAAATTACAAGTCAGAAATAACAATCAGAAAAACTAATTATGCTTTTGAAATGGAGCCAAAGAGAAGCTAGGCGATTTTATCCTACATCATTGGATACTTTGGCAAGGATTTCATAAACATTTCTTTGTGTGTACAATTACAGTTTATTTTTATATTGTTAACTGTTGGTTACTGTTGCTAAATATGGGAGTCCAAGATATAAATAGGCCAAGAAAGTTTATTCTCTAAATGTCATTTATGTCTTACTCTGAAATTTACAATGTGACATTTTAATGCATCACCTTCTTAATCTCATTTGTATAGACTAATATAATCAGATTATTTGAATCAGCCAGAATATTAATTTGAGTGTCTCCAATATCAAAGCCATTCAAAGTGAACGCAAGACTTACTTTGGGTTGCACTTGTACAAATCACGTATTCCCAGATGCCATCCCTTTCAAACTTAAGCATGTTATTTGCTGCTTGCTGGAAAAAATGTACATATTAAGGTGACTAATATAACATCACGGGATACTGCATGAAGGTCAGGTATACAGGGAAACAGGCTCCTCCCTTTATACAGATTGTCTATATATTTCATGGAATTATAAATATCTGTTCCCTTGTTTAAATGTAGAGAACTGAGCTGATACATGGATTAGATTGCAAATACAGGAAAATACAAATATGTCTCATACGGTTTATTATTTAAATTTACTTCACATTCACATCAAGTCTGAGAAATAGATTGTTGTCATTGTTTAAAAGATAGGAGACCAGTTGACTGTAATAAAACATAAAGACCTTGTCAAACAATTAGGACTCTTGACAATAACTGATTCGTATGCCCTCAACAAAAGGCTACACGTGCACCACAGGCACCTTGCCCAGACACCAAAGCTAATTGATTAGAGTAATCTATCTCATTTTTTTTTAATTTTTTGAGGGAAAGGCATGGGAGATATAGGGAAGAAAAATGTTAGACCTCTCACTATGTTTCCACACAGACAATTTTTCTCATTCATTCTTTAGGACAGATCACTAGGTGAATATCACCTAACTCTTAGTTAGAATGTTAGACCAGCCAACACCGTTAGCCCATTTCTAGAAGCAAAGCAAAATTTTTACAATGTTAACAGTAACAACAATTACTACCATGTATTGAGTACCTGCTGAAAAGCCAATCTCGTTAAAGCATTTGCACTCATTATCTCTTGTTATTGTCTCAGAAATCCTGCCAGCTAAGTGTAATTATTTCCATTTTACAGATAAAGAAACTGAGTAATAGAAAGATGATTAGAGAAAGAAAGTAGAAGTGCTATTCATACAGTGTCTAACTTCAGAAACTGAGCTCGACAACACCGCAAGAAACAATGTCTTGAGAGTTTACTCATTATGGCACCAATATATCTTCCTGAAATCACTGTGCCTTTCCTTGTTATCCCTGGGAAAGGAGAAGCCAGGTACCATAAAGAAAAACAATATCTTTGATAAACTTTAAAATCTTAGCAAGTCTATAGCAAAGGAATAATTTCAAAAGGCAGGCTTTGTGAAGAGGGGGATTTCCAAATTCCAAATCTCCTGTTTGACCAAGACAGGCTTGACGGAACTTTAGACAAGCTTCTTCCTGACTACGGGCCCCTGATGTCTCTTTTTATAGAGCCTTTACTTTACTAAACTTGCAAGTGTAAATTCTTTCGCTGTCCCGTTGTGATGTAAAGCTTCTACAACCCAGGAATGTCTTTCTCAAGGACCTGGGAGCCATCCCTTTGGAATGTAATCATCAAGAAAGATCGGGCCGCCGTCTCCCAGTCTCTGTGGAAGGGTAGAAGCCTAACTTCAATAAACAACAGTTAGCAAACACAGATGCTTAATTATATTGACCAACCTCCCCCCAACATCCTCCAGTACAGATGGTCCCTGACTTACCATGGTTCAACTTACCATTTTTTGACTTTACAATAGTGTGAAAGTGATACACATTCAGCAGAAACCATACTTTGAATTTTGATCTTTTCCCCGGGCAAGCGATACATGGTCCAATCCTCTCTCTTGATGCTGGGCAGCGGCAGTGAGCGCAGCTCCCAGTCAGCCCTGCGATCACGAGAGTGAACAACCTACACACTTACAACCATTCTGCACCCATCCAACCATTCTGCTTTTCACTTTCAGTACAGTATTCAATAAATTACATGAGATATTCAACACTTTTTTTATAAAATACTCTTGGTGTTAGATGGTTTTGCCCAACTGTTGGCTAATTTGAGTATTTTGAGCACATTTAAGATAGGCTAGGCTAAGCTATGATGTTCGATAGGTTAGGTGTATTAAATACATTTTAGACATTTTCAATTTACGATGGGTTTATTGGGATGTAACTCCACTGTAAGTTGAGGAACATCCATAGTTTCCCATTAGCATATCCCAGGATTTCAAAATCCTCCCACCTTTTGTCTCTGCGGAGTTGAGTTCAATCTCTTTCCCCTATTGTAATAGTCTTGAATAAAGCCTTCCTTGCTGTCTTTAATAAACATGCAGTGCAACTTTTTTTCCTTTACATGCTTTACATACCAAGGGCTGGGTCATGAAGACTGCAACTTAGTCATTATTTTCTCTTCCACGTAGAGAAACAGTGCAGAGAAACTGGACGAGGCTGGTGAAGGGAGAATCAGATCACACAGGGTCTTGTCAACCCCACGTGAAGACTTTTGCTTTTTATTCTAAGATCACTCATGGAAGGTCTTTAAGTTTTGGGTGCAGGGTGAAGGGGGAAAGGAGTTGAGTATGACATAATTTTCATTTCATTTCAAAATAAAAAATAACAGATGGTATAAGGAGAAGTGGCCCAGAATGGTTTAACGGATATTGTAGGCTGTTAGCTTAATCAGATGAGAGAAGATGGTAGATCAAGGTAGATAAGAACTATAAATACATAGTATATGTTTAGGAAGCAACACTCTCAGGAGTGGATGATGGGATTGAAAAAGGGATGAGGAAAAATAGGTGAAAAATTATTTTGAAATACAGTCTCTGTGCCTGGAACATACTCACTTAGTATCCCCAACCCTACATCATTTATATAAATGTGGATGATTGATAAGTATTAGTCAATATTTGCAAAACATTACATATGAATAAATAAAGAAAAATTAGTTTCTATAAGGGTAGCCAGGTAGCTAACATTTAATCAAATCCACATCAAAATTTGATTTTCTTAATTTCTTAAAGGTATAGATAGAATATAATCAAATAAATTATGATTCCAATTTATCCCATGAACAATTTTTTAAAGTTCCTACAATAAATCTGAAAGCTGTTTTTAGTATCCCTAAAAACCTTACAAAATATGACTCTGCCACCATCGAAACAATTGTTCCTTTTTTCTCATAGGTACATGTATTGATCCCTTTAATATTCAGAGACATGGGTTACTATGAATAATAAAGTAAAATGGATTATGAGAAATTTATTGTTTGATGAATGGAGTGTGTAATCATCTGAATCGAGGAAAAACACTAAGAATAAACTATATCAAATTATTCATACCATAAAAGAATGAACATTTGAATGTGATTAACATACTTTAAATATGAGGGCTGTGACTCCCCTATGCTTGCTTTCTTTCACTAAATTTGACCATAAATAACCTTTCATGATCTCCAAAAAAGCATCTAAAATTAAAAATATAATTGTGAGAAATTAAGAAAGCCCATTATCATTTCTATTACACGAAGATTGAATATCCTTCAAAAGTCATTTAGTGAGCCTTTTGATTTGAAATAACATGATCACTGTTCCTCAAATGACCCATGCATACAAACCAACAGAGAGGCCGATCTTCCCCAGAGTTCTGTGAGGAAACTGCATTTATAACTCTATGTAACACAGCAAGTCATAAAAGTGAATAAAATCAATATTTAAAACATTTATACAATATGGTTTCACTCACACTCACCCCTAATTTTTAATCTCTGAACACTAAATTTTATCCTGCAAAATCCTTCTAGATGTTTCACATGTAAATTCAGTTTCAATAATTCTAAAACACATTCCTCATCCTTTCTCCCCACATGCTTGATCACTGTTCATGAAACCACTCTGCTTATAGTGATGAGGCCTTAAAATCAATGACTCTCTTAGATGTTTCTCCACTCTTTAATATTTTATCAATCCCAAAATTCTGTTGATTTTTCTATTTCCTGATATTGTTCACCTCTATTTCTCCTTTCTCTCCATAAAGGCAGCATATTAAATGAAATAGGTCCAGGTCCAAATGACTGAGTGAGCACGTACTGTATATATTAGTCACAAAGTACAAAGATTAGGATCTTGCTACTTCTGTCAGGGAATTTATATCCTAGATTTAAATATGTAGCGTTTGTAATCTGGGAGATTATTATGCTGGCAGATTTGTCGCTAGTTAGGTCTTTCCTTTCAGAATGATTGGGTTCCTTGTAGGAAAAGTACATAACCATTTCCACCTGGAAGGATTTTTTAAGAAACAAAAAGGAGAGAAAGGAGATAAAATGTTTGTGTGTAATGCTTAGGAGGACATAAAACTATGGACAACAGGAGGAAACGGACAATGAGCAGGGGAAAAAAAACAACATAAAAAGAAAAAAGAAAGGAAAGAGTCAGAGTTGTCCATTGGAGACTCTGAAAGCTCCCAGAAGTAAACTCAACAGAAAAATAAAATGGTTTTAGAGACAGTAATTATTTCAGCAAGGAAGTTAAGTGGGCCATTTTAGTCAATTCCAATAAAAAATAAGGTAAGACAAGAGAGTGCTAGACATTTAGAACACCTCATCACACCTTTCTAGTCTTTTGTCACTTCTCTATGTAAAGAGGGAATATAGGTTTAATGAAAACTAGAAAGACTAAGATATTTAAGATTTCATAGATATAGTAAATTATGAGACATGAACAATGTGAATATTTAATTCAAACAATTAGTCAATGTTTGATTTAGTCTAACCAAATAATGCATGCATTGAATTATATTTGAATTATTATTTTTAATTAAATCTCCATTTAAGATTGATATTTAATGTCGATTTATACACACTGTTACCCATTGATTGGCTAGAAGAAAAATGGTTGGAGAGTCGTGGGTACAGACTTGGTCTAAAGATTTGATCTCTCTAAGAAATTATAGGGTTAATAAAAGTTGGTCAAATTAATATCTCTCATCCACATATTTCCACATAAATTCTTAAACGTATTTAAAATTCCATGATCACTATCCAACCCTTTTTCCTGGAGCTCCAACTATATTGTAATAAATCTCTTTTTCAGCCTTAACAAGGTAAATGATCCTAATGAAACATTGGATACCAAAATATTTTAAGGTCAATGGTATTTATAAAGGCTTTTTTCCCCGCTAAATTTTGGTGTATTTTCTTTCACGATAGCTACCGTATGCTTAACGTGTGATGCATGCTAGGTTCACAGAGGTAGAGAGTGTGGGTCCGTCTGAAGCCCCTCGCTGTGGATATGCCATGAGTGGAATACCAGGGTCACGCTATGATAGAATCCTTCTCCTGAGCTATTATTTTAGAAATTTTTATACTTTCACTTTTCCCTCTATCTCATCCATTTACAGAAGAGCCACTAAAGAGCTGGTTGAACTCTAGTTGCTCAAAATATTACAAACTAAATTTTTCATAATTCTCTCAAAATCTCTTGACAGGGATTCATTTAAATAAAAACTAAAACAAAAATTAAATAATCCCCCCCACAAAATATTCTATTCACTGTGACTTTCAGTTTTATACCTAAAATGAGGCGTTTTAATATTTGAGAAAAATAACAAGAAATTTTAAAACTATAATTTATTCAAGTTCTTGAACATAAAAACCCTATTCAGCTAGATCTGTCTCGCATGGTGTGTTCTCTTCAGCCTGTAACTGTGGAAGAGGAGAAGGTGATTTGGATCCCTCACGGCCTTTTTCATAAGCTAAAATCTATTTTTCTGCCTTTGGAATTTCTTTCTAGCAGGTAGTCTATAACCCTAATACATGCCTCTCACAGCAGTCACATCTGCTCCACCACAGGTGATAGGGGCGAAGCATCCATGGAATCGCTCAAGCGTTCAATAAAGCAGTTAGGCAGATGTCGTTGAGTTTCTTTGGTGCACAGTTTTGTTAGATTTCATGCTGATTATGCAACAGACAACTGCTAAAAGTATGCAATGGTGAAATATTATTGGCTATATTTTGAAAAGCTGAATTTAAATTTCAAATCCTAATTGTACAGCTGCTTACACAACATGCCTAAAAGGGAATAAAAGTTGAAAGACTGACTGGTGAGCTGCCTAGAAGAAAAGCAGGTACCCACATAAGGCTCTTATGTAGCACCTACGTATTTTTAGGTGTGTCAGTCCTTTTAAAATGTGGCTTCACACTCAACCAATGTTAGTATTAAAGAACAGTGGGACTTGATAGTTAATGTTGGCCTATTTTTATCTACTAAGATAAAAGCGAGATAAAGGAGCTCATTAAAGTGTCTGTCTTTACTCCCCAAGCTATCCTGATAATGGCTGTCAGGACCTGTGGTCCCCTTAGGACTGCAAGAGTTTGGGTATTGGCTTAGAGTCAGATGAGCAGCGTCACATTCTCTGAGCCTGAGTTATTCTGTACATAACTGAATAGATGAGCGGCTTGGCGTGGATGCTAACATGTTTTTTAATAATATCAGACATATTAACATGTCCTTACATTGAGGGGTTTACAGTTGCCCGCACACTATTTTTAAAGGTGAGAGAAAATGGTCTTCGGGATTTAGATTTTTAACATGATTGCGCCTCTGAGGTCTGCTGCTCCAACTTGAGAAAAACTATAGAAAAATTCTTCCATCTTGTTTTTCATCTTGTATGCAGATATTGTGGATTGAAAATACTCTTTTATAAAATTACAAAGCTGTTCTCTTGTATTTTTCCTTCTAATTTGGTGGTGCTAAAGATGTCCAGGCCAAGGCTTCTGTTTTTCATTCATTCAAAATTCAATAGTTACTTTTTCTTTGAACATTCTATACTTAAGAGAAAACTGAAACAAAACCTCACCAGAGAAACAAACAACCATGAAGTAATAAGTTCATTAAATCATTTAACAAATGTGTATTAAGTGCCTACGCTTTGCTAGTTACTACTCCAGCTACTACCACTCATCAACAATATTGCTCTTCTATTTCCAGGGAAAATGTTTAAAAGAAAATCAAAATGTAAATAGGAAATATGAAGTTAAAATTTGCCTTCTTCTCCTAAGCAATCTGGAAATTTGGGAGCCAGAGTTAGGAGAACAAATACATGGGGCTGACCCATTAGTGATAAATTTACATAGTTGAAAAGTGAATTCAGGATCTCTGATCTAGGTGAAATCAGGTTCAATATGAAAACAAATGAAGAATTAAGCAAGTCTAACAAAGCAGGTTTGGTCTACGAACAAGCACAGGGAAGATAGATGAAACAGGCTAGAGATTCTGACATGGAAGAACTCAGAGTAGGGGCTTCTTTCATGCCACATCCACTTCAAGGTCGGGCTGCTGGCTATAAGGGGCAGTGCTGGTTGGAACATCAAGGTTGGAATACCAAGATTTACCAGGACTTCTGCATAATAGCTCTAAAGATATGCAAAGCGGTGCCCCAGGGTCACCTTGGAACTGAGGGAGGTGCAACCAATAGACATGCTCCTTGAACTATCATCCTGATCCAATGTGGGTAATTACCCTTGTATATTTTTTGCTCATTTACGATATATTCTTTTGAAATGTATTTGTTAACATTGCAAAATAGGAAATAAAGATAAAAGAAGTCAAATGAATATGTAATCAATCAAGTGCAATTTTTGGATACCTAGTTAAAGTATTATACAATCAGAATTTCTATTAAGATAGGTTTCCTAAATACTCTTACGATAAAAAATATATCTCAATCTTACCTTTTATCTCGTGACAGGTTATGTTCTAGAATAAATTCATAAGAGAAAATGTAAAATTTTGTTTCCAAAATAAACTACATTGATATCCATTTTATGGTTATTTTTATACATCATAGAGTGAACAAAATTTTGGTGTTTGTAATAACACTTCAGGCTTCCAGTTCACAATCAAAACTGGTATACTCAAAAAATCAGGAAATCTTATATTAGCTTTTTAGATGAAAAATCAGGTTACAAAGAGTATGAGAGTGTGATCATATATTAATCTACAGACATAATACACATTCATACCTGCATGTGCACACTACAAGGAGCTAGAAGTTTCTGCATTAGTGGATAAATACTTATTTCCCTTGGTGAATGTAATTATGGATATTTTAATGTGATAATTTTATTCTTTTCTGTAACAAACACTTTTTATAAAAAGAAATAATTTAAATGATGGAGCAGGAATGTGGGGAATTGACTCTATAACAAAGGTATAAGGTGTTACCATTTCTAAATTACTGTGAGACAATGCTTGTCTGGTTTTTTCGTTAAATGGCCCGTATGACACGATGGATACACTGCTCTAGAGGTGTCTTTGTGTCCTGACAGCACTAATATGCTCTCATTGCTACTATTATAGAATAAAAACCTCTCATTTATTTTCTCCATGCCAACTGATTTCGATTTCTCCTACCATGTATCATATTAATTTCTTCTCAAAAGTCTAACCAGAATCTTCATTTTCATATTGTCATTAATAGTTGCAGGAATCCCATAATGCTTTTGTTCCCAACCATTTGTAAAAGTCATCAAATATCTAAACATTCTAAATTGTTAAAGGCAATAATCCCATAAAACCCTGCTAGATAATAGCATTAGAATAACTGACTTTTATTCCTGATATGCCACTTACTTTCCGAACATTTTGCCACAACAGGGCATAGATACTATTTAAGTAAACAATGGCTGATTTCAACTTACATTTTCAAATAGTTATGTATTCTTCCTAAAAAATAACTTGATAAGGTATTATTAGAGCTATATTTTGAGTTATTTTCAACAGATTATTGGGAAAATTTAATTTATTAAAAACTCAACTTTTGCTACAATGGAATCCTAATGAAGTATGCTTCAATAACTTAGAAGTGGTTCAAATAAACTTGAAGTTTGCCACA
Source organism: Tapirus indicus (assembly GCA_031878705.1). NCBI lineage: Eukaryota > Metazoa > Chordata > Mammalia > Perissodactyla > Tapiridae > Tapirus > Tapirus indicus. The sequence continues at coordinate 9,561,636 of CM062918.1, forward strand.
ATTTTGTCTCCAAAGACTAATGACTTTAATAGCAATAAACAACGTGAATCCTTCCAATGATCAGTAAATTAATTGGCTTTGCAGAAAAATGTTGATTTTTCACATCAACAAAATAAAATTCAGTTAAAAAAGAAGAAAGTTTCGGGGCCGCCCGGTGGCGCAGCGGTTTAGTCCGCGCTTGGCAGCCCGTGGTTCACGAGTTCGGATCCCGGGCGCCCGCCGACACACTGCCTGCCAGCCATGCCGTGGCGGCGTCCCATATAAAGTGGAGGAAGATGGGCATGATGTTAGCCCAGGGCCAGTCTTCCTCAGCAAAAAGGGGAGGATTGGCGACGGATGTTAGCTCAGGGCTGGTCTTCCCCACAAAAAAAAAAAAACAAAAAAAAAAAAAAAAAAGAAGAAAGTTTCACACTATCTGAAATGGCTCTGAATATACATCCTCATTAGTAAAGTAAAAAGGGAATGAAACTTCTGTTTGTATCAGAGAGGCATAATTTATGACAAGAGAAGACAAGTTTCCAAGGGTGCTTCAGAGTGAATGACAGTTTCATATCGTTGCATTCTTAAAAATGAAATCACTCCAAGTAACCCAACTGTTGTGTAAACATGATATATTCACTCACTGAAGATGTTTTATCACTTCTGTGTACAAAGCAGAACTGAAGCAGACAGCATGAAATTAAGGTCAGAGTTGGATCTGAAACCAGGGTATGGTAATAACTGAACAGCACATGTAGGATTCTCCTTTCCATTTTTCAGGACAGAAAATTTCACTCTCCCAGGCTTTACTTTTTATTCTTTTGGACGGTGTAAAGCTTTGATATCATATGTAAAATGATACAAGATGTAAATTAATTTTAGTGTAACATTACTTCAAATAAGTGCTCTCGAAGTTAGGTGAATATGTAACTCATAAGTTTGCAACTACCATACAGAAAGTCTGTTTGCTACAGAACAATATGATTCACTCAATTAGACGATGAAATATGATTTGTGTGCTGTCAATTAGGTGAGCAGAAATTTGTGGAAGTCTTGTTGCAGAAGGAAAATATTTTCACAAATCAGTTTTATTTCTATGCATCTGGTTAGGAAAAAAATTGGAAAGTTCAAAATATTACTCAAAATGTGCAATGTTCCACAAGATTACGTCTTTGCACATAATTATTTTATACATTTTATTATTGGTATATTATATCCTCCTACGTTTTATATGACAACAGGATTTTTAAACAATATTTTAAAATAATAGTTATATAAAAAATACACGGAATGGTTATTTTCTTTACCTGAAAATGTTCAAGAAAACATTTTTTTCACTTTCATTATGTTGAAAATATAATTATGCCTACATATTCAAAAGCCAAGCTTACCTAAATTCAAATAAGTAAATTTTTGAGATGTAAATTAAAGACTTACCCATTGAATAGGGGTGAAATGTCCAAATGAATAAGCAGAATATAAGAATTTATTCATGTGTTAATATAACAAAGTTTGCTAAGAAAGATATAAATCAATGTTGACTTTCTTTGTTTTTATCTTACCCAACTATTTCTCTAAAGAATTCTAAGTAGTACAAAATTTTATAACATATTTCATACGCTCTATGAAAATATTTCAAGTATATTTCAAATACATCTATCTAAACTACTCACAGAAAAAGTGGAAGTGTCTTAAATTTATCTCTGAATAAGGGTTTATTTATAATTGGAATGTAACCATTATAACAAATACATCCATAGTATCACATTAACGCCATTAGTCACCTAACTTTTGGTTTTCCCAACAACAAACAAAATGATTTCCCTAGGGGGAGGGGTAAAGAAATATGTCTTGACATATACTGAAGCAATATTCAATCAAAAGCTGGTTAATATAAGGATGCATTTTAACTTATATGATTAATTTATTGATTATTTACTTACTATTTATGATTTATTATATGATTATTGATTAGTAAATTATTAATTTAATCTATATGATTAATTAATTTAATGAATTTTCTTTGGTAACCTACTTGTGAAGTGTATAGAGTTAATCCAGGATATACAATATTTGGTAGTCAGATTGACTGCAGAGGGGCCAGGTGTGGCCTGAAAACACAATATTTGGCCAATACCGTATTTTAAAATTCACATTGAATGCCCTCATATGGCACATATATGCTTTATTTACCCATACTCCTTACCACAATCTTGTACTTGTGACACTTACTGCCTTCTAAATGCAGTTACACATTTTATTTACCTCCTTGGCCCTTGATAGCATTTGAATTTGTGACATTTACCCCAGAATCCAGGACTACAACAGTGAGGAAGACACACATAAGCCCTCAAGGATTTACAATCTTGGGTAGGCGACACAAACAACAGCTGATGAGTAAGATGAGAGGAGAAGGATATGGTGCTTTGAGATCATAGAGCACAGGCAACTTACCCAACCACAAGGAATCTGGAGCATCTTCACTCTGGGTGAGTGACATCTAGGATAAAAATACATCAGAAGGGGGCCAACCGGGGCGGTAGTGGTTAAGTTCAAGAGCTCCACTTCCGCAGCCTGGAGTTCGCAGGTTCAAATCTCAGGTGTGAACATACATACCGCTCATCAAGCCATGTGTGGTGGCGTCCCATATATAAATTGGAGGAAGATGGGCATGGATGTTAGCCCAGAGCTAGTCTTCCTCAACAAAAAGAGGAGGATTGGCAACAGATGTTAGCTCAGAGCCAATCTTCCTCACCAAAAAAAATAAATATCTACATATATCAGAAGTTGGTCACATCTATGAGATATAGAGAAAAAAGATTTCTAAGCAGAAGGAAAAAATGCAAAAGCCTTGAAGAAACACATGGCAAGTTTGGAGAAATGCATACAATTCGGGAGTGATGTGAGGAGAAAGGCCCAGATGACAGAAATGTTAAGGGAATGGTCCACCAGCCATTCAGTTCACAAGGAATTTTGACTTTAGCCTGAGGGCATTCAATGGTGAAGGTATAGTCTGGAACTGAGATGGGATATGGTAATGTATATTGAAGGAGTTTATGTAGAAGGAGTGCGTGCCTTAGCAAGATCATCTTGACAATAGATGAAGAATAGCCCAGGAAACACAACAAGGAGAGAAGTTAGCTAGCTCTTAAGTGTTGCAGGCAAGAGATTACTCTTGGGATCTTAAGCTGCACAAATCAGAGAGAATCAGGAAATATAAAGTAGAAAAGCTCAAGAAGACTTGGTGATTAACTTTGTATGTCAAGGTAAGAGAGACCCAGACATTCGGGACTAGATTCAAATTCTGGCTTGGAAAATTCACAATGTCATTCACTCAAAGAGAAGTAGGGTAGAGGAGAAGATTGAAGAAGATGATTTTTTTTTAAAGTGTCTGATTTCTACTTTAAAGTCATGTGCCTGCAGAAAAACAAAGTAGAGATGTCCCTAGGCAATTGAACGTCCATGTCTGAAGTTTAGGAGGGAGACCTGGACCAGAAATATTCATTTGGGAGTGAAGAATATATAGATGGTAAGTGAAACTCCAGGAGTGGATGGGTAGAATAACAGAATAAGAGATAGTAACATACATAAGCAGAGGAAAAGCAGCTCATATAAAAAGATGAAAATGATAGGCAGAGATGTAGGAGGAAAACTATTTGCATGTGGAGACAATATAAGACTCTTTATTCATTTGGAATCAGTACTTTCTATCCCACAACATGGATCTTCTCCGTTTACTACTCCTGACAGATAAAGGCAATATTCGTTTGGGTCCCAATTCTGATGTGTGAATTACTCTCTGGCTCATAGTCCACTCTTCAGGTTTTCTGAAAATGACAGCAACAAATATAATCACCTGTCACTTAAGCAAGAAAAGATTGATTACACCTTTCACTATGGATGCAGAGAAACACAGATATGGAAGACCATTAACTACAAGTAAAGAAATCGTGTTGGTGTTCTATTAGCTCTTTAAATTTCTCTCAACTCGTTCATCCTGTTTTAGGTATTCAGCCTCCAGAGTGCAGTCAGCAAAGGATGTCAAAATTGATGATATAGATCTACTCTCCAACCCTTTAGATGTCACCCAATCAATTTATGTGTCTCATTACATCATTACTGGAAGACTTCGAGTTGCTATTCCAAAATGCCTATAACACCTGTATTCGTTTTCTAGGGCTACTGTTACAAATTACCACAAACTTCGTGGCTTAAAGCAACACAAATCTATTCTCCCGCAGTTGTCAAGGCAAGAAGCCCAAAGTTAAGGTGTTGGTAGGGCCACTCTCCTTTCAAAGACTCCAGTGGAAAATCATTTCTTGCCTCTTGCAGCTTCTGGCAATCCTTAGCTTGTGGCTGCATAAGTCCAGTCTCTGCCTCTGTCTTCATGTGGTCTTTTCTTCTGCTCTTGTCTCTCCTTTGTGTCTTTTATAAGAATTTCTGCCCTTGAATATAGAATCCACCAGTGTAGTCCAAAATGATCTCATCTAGAGATCTTTAACTTAATTATATTTGCAGAGACGCTTTTTCCAAATAAGATCACAGTCACAGGTAATGGGGGTTAGGATGTGGACGTATCTTTTTGGAGGCCACCATTCAACCCACTATATCAGCCTATTACTAGGTTAAATCTGTCTGATGATGTGGGTTGCTTTTTAAATAACTGGTAACTGGAGAAAAGACTAATTTTAAGAGTGTAAAGGGACCTTGAGATGCCAAAATTTGAGAATGGCTATATTAGCTTGGTAGAATGAGCTGGGAAGTTTCATGAGATGGATATTTCATGAGATGGATAATTAGTACATTGATTTTTTCAGACTTTTTTCTTTTCCAACATATTTATTGTAGGTCACAAATGTCAAACTTATTACTGCTTTCACTGAAGCCAATATATTTTTATAGGTAGTAGTTTTTATATCATTTAGTTCAAAATATTTTCCCATTTCAATGACAATTTCTTCTTTGACCTATGGATAATTACATAATGTATTTTTTAATATCCAAATATACACACACTTTGAGTTGTCTTTTTATATTAGATTTCTAGTTTAATTCTCTGTGGTCAAAAATAAAACAGATTGCATTCCTTTGAAATTTGTTGAGACTTGGTCATAGCCAGTTATGTGGACATTTATTCTAAATCCTCTTTATGCTTGAAAAAGAATTGTGTATTTTAGGTAAATATATAAATATATTCCTTGAGTATATAAAAGCTTTTAAACATTTAATTTCCATTTACCCATTTATTTCCTCCAGTAACACTTTCACCTAAAACGTTTCTGTTTTTTATATTTTGTTTCATTTTTAACCTCACTTGACTTTATTATTACTTTCTAATACAATTAATCTTCAAACACATTATTTATATATTTACCACCTTTTTTGTTCATCATTCTGTTTTTATTTTTGGACATTCCCTCTGGGATCACTTTTCCATTCATAAAAAAATATTACTTAGAATTACCTTTAGGAAAAGTCTTCAGGTGACAAATTTAGATTTTGTGTTGTTTGGTAAAGTCATTGTGTTCATTTCACTTTGAATTATTTCTTCTGAGTGTGTAATTCCAGGTTAGCACTTATTTTCTTCCAGATCATGGAATATGCTCCAATGTTGACTGGCTTCCATTGTTGCTACTGAGGAGTGTGCCAACCTACTGCTGCTTTTCCTATTTCCTCTATTGTTTTTAATATTTACCTTTTAAAAAATCCTATGTAGCTTTTTAAATGATGTCTTGGTGTATGTTTAATCTTTACCTGTTATGCCTGCAATTTGTTAGACTCCTTTAATGTGCGGATTGTAATCCTCCCTCTCAGCCATTAATTCCTCAAATATTGAATTCAAATCATTCTCTCATTTCTTTCCTTCTGGAATTCTTATAAAATATATGTTAGATTATCTGATTCTTTATTCAGTCTCTCTGGGTCTTCAGTCTCATCTCCTATAGATTTCATGTGTTCCCTTTCTGCTTAGGGCTAATTTCATCAGATCTGTCTTTCAAACCACCAATTCTCAATTCTATTCTCAGAATCTGCTAATATATATCCAACACATTTTAAATTTGTTATATTTTTATTTATTAAAGTTCTACTTGACCCTTATTTACACTAGCCATGTCATTTTTACAGTTTCCTGTTTCCTAGAGATATTTTCAATTTAATGAATTTTTAAACAACTTAAATATAGCTGTTTTAAACTTTATTCTTGACAGTTCCACCATTTGAAGAGCTATGGAGGTATGATCTATAGTATCTATTGGTTTGTTCACATCTAAACATCATTGTGTCCTTGATAATCTTTGACTGGCTGCTGGACCTTACACTTGTAAAGTTATTTGTAGCCAGACCATGGATGAAGGTGCTCTCCTCAGAAGAAGATTTGCATTTACCTCAAGGACTAGAGGCTTCACAAGTAATGCTTGTCTGAAATCAGGTTCAAGGTTTGAGAGGGGCTCTGGCCCCTCTAGACTATGGGTCCCCAAGGAGAATATAAATCCCAGGGAGGGGATTCATCAGTGGTCACTACCTCTCAGAGAAGGTTGTTTTTTTTTGGTTCCCTTTCTTTCTGTGTCAGTACTCTCTGATTTGCCCAGCATTTTTTGTTTGTTTTCTTGTTTGCTTTTATAATAACTTTATTGAGATTTAATTCACATAACAATAATGTGAGGAAAGGGAATTTATATCTTTTGCATGTGAATATCCACCTATCCCAGTGCTATTATTTGTTGAAAAGACTTCTTTCTCAATTGAATCTTCTTGGCACTCCTGTTGAAAATCAATTGACCACAGATGCAAGAGTTTATCTCTGGGCTCTCAATTCTATTCCACTGATTGATATGTCTATCCTTAACACCAGTCACACACTGTCTTGATTACTGTAGCTTTATAGTAAGTTTTGAAATCAGGAAATATAAGTCCTCCAACTTTTCTTCTTTTTCAAGATTGTTTTGGCTATCATAGGTCCCTTGCCTTCTGTTATGAATTTTATGATCAGCTTGTCAATTTCTGCAAAAAAGGTAGCTGGAATTTTTGTAGAGATTGTGTTATGTGTATATCAAATTGGAGAGTATTTCCATTTTAGCCAAATGGAGTCATCCAATAAATGAACACGGGACATCTTTGCATTTATTGAGGTTGTTGCAAGGCTGTTGATTTTCAAGGCTACTGCAGGTTTTGGGAGAAAGAATAGAATGGAGCAGGTTAATATGCCACAAAGTTGCTATTCTTACCAAAATTCACTAATTGTTCTTGATTTGACACTTTTGGGGTTTTTGCAAGTTTGTGGTTAATTTCAGAGTTGATTTTGAAAATTTTGGCCATTGTTCTCATTGCTTTTCCTGAGGAGGTGATTTTTGAAGGTCTGTACTCTGCCATTACAGAAATACTTCTTTTTATTTTTAATGTCATTTTGGCATTGAAAGAATTATAGACCAGATATAATGGCCCTGACCCTAAAGCCATCGTCCCCTCGGACCCACCTCATTGAAATGAGATCTCTAACAAGACTTCCTACCTTAAGTGGTTCTGGTCACAATCTTTGCTATATGGATAAATGCCTATGTGATACAATAAATACCTTTAATGCTTAGAAACTGCCTTACCTCTTTGATTGCAGACTTCACGCAGAAACTGGCCTTCGAGTTCCTCATTGTATTATATCTTATTATCAGATCTTCAATAATATGAAGGATATGTTTTAAAATTTTATTTTATATAGCATCGTTTGTTATTTTCAATGAATGGAATAGTCTCTGAAGACTGAATGAGATCTCCTCAGGTGAAGATATGTGGAAAGAGAACTTTGAGCAGAGGGAATAATATGAGAAAAAAAAAAAGGTTTAAACAAAATCCTTTTTTTTCTCCTGAGTGTGGATACACAAAGAGGTGAAAATGCCTTTGGTGCAATGAATAAGGACAGTGGTGGCAAAAATATGACGGTGAGAGAGAAAAGAGCAAGCTCATTGAGAGCCTGAGACTATGATAACCACATATGCTCTTTATTCCCTCGTCAGATAAACCATCATCGTGATCTGCACTACAATTTGTAAATGATTACAAAAATATGAAAAACATTTAAAAAAAGCAAGTGACTTTATATTAATGTATGATCGTTAAAATAATTAATGATTATCTACGTCAACATTTTCAAAAATTGTTCTGCTGATTAGAAAGGGAATTCATTATGGTAAAAACACTTAGGAAACAATTTTCTTTCCCCCAAATTTCACAATGACAATAACCTATAAGTAAACCATTCCAAAATTTATTTAGCTAGGATTCTCGTTCAGTAGTATTTACTTTGGGAAAATCTGGTTTGGTTGTTGTATACCGGATAATTCTTCTGCTTCTCTAGGTTTTAAGTATTGTAAGTTAAATTTTTGATGAATTTTAACATTAAAACACTGAGACATTTTATTTTGTTTTTTTAGATTTTATGTGACTGCTTATGAATTGTAATTTTATTGAAGACAAGACTTAGGAAGCTGTGTCATCTGAACTAAGGTCATTGAATCCTTGGGAACAGATGTTATTTGCAATGGTATTGTAGTTTCCATCTTGAAAAGGTATTACCAGAATGAGAATTCTACAGAAAGTGTACAAAGTCAAGTTCACACAAAGTTTAATGCTTATAATAGACCCACTCAAGAGACTAATGCACATGCTATGTATTTATCTGAGTCAGTAACATTTTATGGCCATGTGTTTCTGTAAGATGAATAAAAAACATTAGTGTAAATTATCACTCCTTTCTAGGAGTTTGAAGGTTTGGAGAAAAAGTAAACCTGAGGGGTGGCTTTTGTATGTGTGTGCAACTATTTTTTTTTTAATTATATGTAGTAAGCTTGACAACTCAATTCTCCACCCACTTATTATCTATTAAAACACTTTCATTTTTGTCTTCTCTTGGAGACATGCTTATCTGGTTTGACTAAGTCAATTTGAATTTGGAAGTTATGATAATTCTAAGCTTTTATGAAATATTTAACTATTTTGAAAAAAATTACAAACCTTCAGACAATTTTAGCATTTTTTGCTTTGCTAATTAATCATATTGTTTTGATATTTAAGAGCAATGCAAGAAAATGGTCATGTCCGGTATTAATGTCACAAATATACCAAAGTTTTTAACTTTGGAAGTTATTTTCTCCTACATAGTTTGGTAACTGCATTCAACTGATTTTGGTTTTTTGTTATTACAGTCCACCATACTTACCTTTTCTATGAGAAGAACAACTAAAAATGTTAACACTTTAAAACAAAAAACACATAAGATATTTTGCATAAAAATTTGCCTTCATTAAAAGTAAAAGCTTTCACTTTATATCATTTGAAAGTAGGCCTCATATTAAAAAAGACCTAAAGAAATAAGTTGCAAGAGTTTCTCTTTCACTTTCAAGAATTGCCATGGGGAAATAAATAATTTACACAAATTTATCTTTGAATAAAGGCTTTATGGAGCATATGTCTATCTTAGAGCTAGGTCTTGCTATTTCAGAGTATATAATTTTTAATAACACCTGAAAACAGATTTTACCCACCTTCCAGAAGAAAGATTTTAGACATTTTGGAGATGACAAATGGCCATTAACTTAAATACAATTTCCTAACCCCTTGAGGTAAATTGTCCCAAAAGCATTAAATTGGATAACTTTTGCTATATTAAACATCTTTATTGAATAAGCTGATATTGAGACACCACTAAATATACCCTTTATATTTGCCTCTGTACAAAGAACAACTTTTTGACCTCTGAATCTTTCTGACAATAATATATATAGTGGAGATTTGAATGACTGTTCTTGCTCCAATTAAGTTCAGATTTATCTTACATCTCCTTACTCTTCTCTCTAATTATTTTTCTCTAAATCAAAGATTATGTATCAATTATATTTCAATGAACTACTTAAAATTAATCTTTGGCAATTTTTGAATTCATGATGAAAAATAATTGAGACAGATATGCAGTATTTTACATTAATAGATTTTAATCTTGATAAAGTATCAAGAATATTTTTGGATATGCTATTTTTAAGGCACAGTACTATTAATAAATGGCTTCAAATAATGTCCTTCTAAATGTTTTTGCACAATATTTAGTGTACAAAAAAATAGGAATTATGTTTCTTGTGAAACCTCACTGCTTTGTTGGAAAATCTCTTGGCTATTTATGAGAGAATTAATATTGAGAAGCTGTTGAAAAACAACTTGTTTTCTGGGAATATTTTTTTTATCCTCAAATTCCATTATTGGCTTTCTCTTCTTATTTATTTATTTTTTTGGTGAGGAAGATTGTCTCTGAGCTAACATCTGTTGCCAATCCTCCTCTATTTCTTATGTACAACACCGCCACAGCATGGCTTGATGAGCGGTGTGTAGGTCTGCGCCCAGAATCTGAACTGGCAAGCCTCAGGCCGCTGAAGCAGAGCACATGAACCCAACCATTATGCCACCGCGCTGGCCCATCTCTTCTTATTTTATTACCTCATTGTGACTTTCTCCCTTTCCTTTTATGAATATAAGTTATAATTCAGGGCAATTCAATTCTATCTCATGGTTTAAATTGTCACGTATATATTAACATAACAAATCATATTTCTATCACTTCCTCCATTGGGCCTCTTACTACTAATTCAACAATCAACCCTCAAACTTGCCTTGTTTAATGCCTCATTTAAGAGGAATACAATGCTAGAAATCTGAGAATTATTTCAAAGCAAGTCTCTTATTTCTCATTCTGAGTGCTTCTGTGATGCATCTCCTCCTTTTGGTCCCACTTCCGTAATCCAGTTCAGGCCTTTGTTATTGTTTGCTTTGACATGTATAGAAGCCACCAAATAATGCTATCTGCTTCTAGTTCCTTCTTCTCTACAGTTAATCTATTAAAAAGTACTAATGGCATATTTCCAAACTATGGATCTGATTATACTTTTCTCATGATAATTATAAAATAAAAGTTTTTAATGGCTCTCTAATGTCTAGATTAAATATTTCAAATTCTTAAGCATAGCATATTTGTCTTTTATATTTAGGCCCCAAAGCTAATGCTCCATACTGAACTTTCCCTATCAATCTTTTTCAATTCAACCTCCAGCAAGTTCAGAATACTTGCTATGTTTTGGTCTCATATTTCCAGGTAGTTGATTATATTTTGTTTTCTACACAAAATATATTTAAATCTAAAAATATAACCCTACCAAATATCTCAGGTCATGCATTATCTTTGTAAAGCCCTCTCCTTTTTTTTTTTTTTTTTCCATAGAATTAATTGCCTTTCCCTGTGCTTTCATAGTATTTTGTATATAGCCAGGCTAAAGTACTCATCACATAATATTAGAGCAAGTCAATTTTGGTCTTTATTTGTGGTACCAGGGTTTATATATTATTCATATTTACAGTCTATCACCTAGCACAATGCTTACTGAAAAATACACATTTATTTAAATAAAAAGGGTTTAAACTTTTTTAAATCTTATGAGGAGTCTTGATATCTGAAGGTAGTTATTGTTTATATTTCCATTTAAATGTATTCTACATGGCAGTAGAAGCAAATGTCTTTTGTAGTAAAAAACTGTATTTGTTCATTTAGTTATTAAAATCATAGCTACTACCTAACTTAGTCCCCTAGAAGTTTCTAAGTACATTTGAATAAATAATTAGTAAATGACTTATTAAAGCATACAATATTTTGCCATATGCTAACAACTTCATTGTTGAGTGAAAGCCAGTTGCAAAGGAGTAAGAGAAGGAGCACAAGAGTCTCAGCCTATGGTTAAAGATTCAGGGTGAGTTTGTCTCTTGTTAGCACTCTACACGTGGGATACTTTAGTGTGCTGCTTTTTCTCTGAGGTCTCTTCTTCGTCCAGTTCAGGACACCCTGGCCTCGGCTTCTCTGGCTAATACAGCTTAACTAAGCTCAACAGAGGTGTTATCATTTTCATCAGTAAAGCTGTCTCATTTCTTCCTCTTCATAACAAACTTATGAGGACAAATCAAATTAAAGAGTCAAGAACATGGATTCTTAAAGCAAGCAGTAGACACGAAAAGAAGTAGCACAAGGGTCCCCTCTTTCCAATTTTTAACGTTTACAAAACGTCTTAAGCTTGGATGATACAAAATATATAGCAAAATAATTTGACATTTAATATGCTAGGTGACATATGAATATATTCCATTATAACTGAAAAGTACAATGGGCTTGAAGCAGTCCTGTCACTTCAAAACTTGTTTAGGTTCTGCTTACACATTTCAGAATTACTGGAGAGATTTCAGATGGACAGAACATTTCCAATAAACTAATAATTATCTGAGAAACGTGGACTGCAATTTACAGTAATGGAAATGTTTCAGCTCTTTTTCTTAAACTATGAAAAGCCTTTTAAGTTATTTTGTATTACTCTGAGTATACCACTTTGAAAGATGTTTCAATTTCATATTTATGTTAATGAGAGTCCAACATATAAGGAGTTCTTCAGCTACTCATATTGCCTCATTACTATATCTCTATCTATGGCAAGAGAATGCACGCACATTTAACATATTTGTGAGTTCCAAATGTATGGTGTAGGAGGTTGATTGAATGAAGGCAAATTCTAAAAGATTTTCCTACCTTCTAACTGTGACCTTAAAAGCAACTCATCTCTTTTCAGTTTAATCTTAATGCATTAATTGTTATATTGTTTTCTTTCTGTAATACTTTTTAATTTTTTAAATTTGAAAATAAACGTTTTTTATAGCAAATTAAAGGGCAGAGAGAGATAAAAGAAAAAATTAATAGTATCTCATTACCTCACTTCTCCAAGTCTACTCTCTTAAAGTAATGAGTATAACTGTTTGGTGTGTATACACCTATACCAATGACCCATAATCACATAAAAAAATACATATTATCTGTTTATCTACCTATCAAGAGAGTTCTTATTTAAAGCTTAATGAAGCACAACACATACATAAGGTGTTAAAAAATAACTATACAGCTCAATGAATTACCACAAATTCTCACATGACCATCGCCCAAACAAGAACACTGGCAGCCCCCAGAAGCTGCCTCCTGCCGTTACCAATCACCATCGCTAGCCAAATTCCAAGGTTAATTGCTATGCCGTTTTCTAAGACTATAGTTTGACATTCTCTGATTTTTGTAAACTTTTCTTGCAATACTTATTAAGCATGTACATTTTTGCGTCTGCCTTCTTTTGCTAAATATGGTTGTGACATATAATTGTTACATAGTGATATTTTATTAATTTTAACTATTTTTTATTCCATTGTATGATATACCACAATTTATTTATCATTCTAATATTATTGGACATTTGAAATATTTCTGGTTTGAGGATTCTTATGGGTTGAATTGTGTCCCCCCAAAATTCATATGTTGAAATCCTAACCCCCAATACCTCAGAATGTGACCTTGTTTGAACATAAAGTCTTTACAGAGTTAAAATAAGGTCATTGAGGTGGTCCCTAATCCAATATGACTGGTGTCTTTACAAAAATTGGAATTTTGGAGAAAGACACACACGCATGGAGAAGGCCATGTGAAGATGAAGGCAGCGATCTAGGTAATACTTATACAAGCCAAAGATTGCCAGCAAACCACCAGAAGCTAGACAAGAAACATAGAACAGACTTTTTCTCACGGCCCTTAGAAGCATGCAATACTGCCAACGCTTGATCTGGGGCTTTTAACCTCCAGAACTGTGAGACAAAAATTTCTGTTGTTTAAACCATCAAGTTTGTGTTACTTGCTATGGCAGTCCTAGCAAAATAATACAGGACTATTATGAATAATGTGGCCGTGAACATTCTGTATGTCCTCTTGTACACATAAACATGGATTTATATTGGGGATATAAATATGAGTGCAATCAGTATGTCATAGAGAATCTGTATGCTCAACCTCAGCAGATAATGCCAGTTTTCAAAGCGTCTGTGACAGTTTACTACCAGGCGTGTGTAAAGATTCCCATTTCTTTATATCTTCAACATGACAGGTACTATATTTAATTTCAGCCATTTTGATGAATGTTTCATGGTATATCATAATGATTTTAATTAACATTCCCATCATTACTACATTTGAGCACATGTTCATATTTTGGGGGCATTTAATATATTCTTTTGTGAAGCACCTTTTCATATCTACTGCCCATTTTTCTTTTGTATTATTGTTTCTTATTGTACTGTGCAGATTCTTTATATATTCAAGAAATGAGCCATTTACCTGTTATTTATCCTACAAACACTTTCTCTGTCCTTTGCATTTTCATTCTCCTAATAGTTTCTTTTAATGAACATAAGTTTTTAATATTAATGGAGTCCAGTCGCTTTAAGAAAATAAACAGAACAAAATTTTCCAGACCCCCAAATCCTTAAAATATTCCTCTTCTGTAACTTCTAGAACATGATTTTGTGTTTTGCATTTAGCTTTTTTTTTCTGCATGGTATGCCTAGTGCTCAGACTTCATCAGTTTGCATATGGATATCTAATTAGTGCAGCATGGTTTAATACTAAACTGATCTGTGGTTACATGTTTGTTTTAAATCAAATTTCCACATATGCATGACTCTGTTTCTGAATTGTCTAATTAGTTCCAATTTTCTATGTGTGTATTCTTGTACTATAAAAAGCTACCTTAATTGCTATAGCTTTTTAATGTCTTTATAATAAATCTTGATAATCAAGACCTCAAATGTTTTCACCTTCTTCAAAAGTGCCATAGCTATTCCATTCTTGGCCTTTTGCCTCTCCATAAAATTTTAGAAATATTTTGGCAATTTAGATACACACACACACATACACACACACACCCTATTGAAATTTTGTTTGCTACCAAAATGAATCCATAAATCACTTTGGTAAGAATTGACATCTTCCCACATTTAGTTTGGTCTTTACATTTTTTCTATGAAATGTAGTTGATAAGTTTCTGTGTAGGGGTATTGCCCATATTTTGTTTGACTTATTAGTTGGAATTCTGTGGATTTGATGATGATGTAAATGGTAGGTTTTTTTTTATTTCATTAGTGAAATTTGTCTGTACACACAAATACAAAATATTTTTTATATTTAACCTGAATCCAGAAAACATGCTAAAAATGACTTATTAATCCTAATAATTTAACTGCATATTCCTTTACCATTTTTACATAAAAATCATCTCACCTGCCAATTGTGAGAGTTTTTTCTCTGAAAACTGTAATTTTTTAAATTTGTATTTCTTGCCTCTACACTGATTAGAATCTGCAGTGAGATGAACAGTAAGGTTGATGGGGGTGTGCTTGTATTTGAATATTTCTTCCAAAGTAAGATATTTGCTATTGATGTTTTACAATATCCTTAATCAGATGAAGGATTTTATCTCTAATTCCTATGTAGTCAGTGGTTTTAATCATGATTAGATGTGAAATCTATTCAATGTTTTTCGCATCTATTGCCATAGTTACTTGGAATATTTAATCTTTATCTTAATCACGTTACTTTGCTTAGGTGTATTTTCTAATTTTAAGCAAACCTCTTTTTCTTCAAAACTCTAATTTGATGTGATGTGTTATCTGTGTGTGTGTGTGTGCATGTGTGGTTATACCTTTCACACATTGCCAGATTTGATTTAACAATATTTTGTTCAGAATTTTTACATTTATAGTCAGGACTAAGATTGGCCTTTAATTTTCTCCCCCTTTTTCATATCACTTTCAGATTTTGTTCTCAAAATTATATTGGCCTTGAAAATGAAATTAGGCAATGCCTTCTCATTTTCTATTCTCTGGAAGAGTTTCTGTGTTTGGCATTACTTATTCCTTAAATATTTGAAATGCGTCACTGGTGACATTATATGGGCCTGAAGTTTCCTGTGGGAAGGTTTTTAATATGTGTATTTAATTTCTGTAATATCTCCAATTTTCTTCATTTTCTTCCTATTATTCAGATTTTCTGTATTTCCTTCTGACAGTATTTATCTAGAAATATGTCCATTTCATCTAAATTTTCAAATTTATTCACATAAATTTATTTATAATATCCATTTATAGTCATTTTAATCTTTAAAGATGTCTCCTTTTTGTCCCTTCAAGTGTTTTTTCTCCTTTATCTTTTGTCAGTTTTCCTTGATCAGGTAATGCTATGTCTCTTTGAAATCAACTTTTTGGCTCCTTTTTTGTATTATATTATTTTCTTCTATATCATAATACCTGCTCTTATTTTTATAGTTTCTTCCTTCTTTCATTCTTTTGCTTATCTATTTGTTGAATTTGCTTATCTTCTTTTGAGACAAATGTTAAGTATTTTAGCTTTTTATTTTTCCTTTTTTCTAGTGAATGCATTTAAGGCTTCAAATTTTCTTTAAAGCATAGTTTAGATTATCACATAAGTTTTGGTATGCTGTATTCTATCAAAATTTATATCACAATACTTTCCAAGTTCCAATGTGATCTCTTCTTAGACACAGATTTAGAAGTGTATTTCCTTTCCAAAACATAAAAAGATCTTTTGTTTTTAAGTTTTAGCTTAATTTCACTATGTACTCATAAGATATTCTTTTTGATTCCATTTCTTAGAAATATGTTGAGACTCTTTAAAGTGCCAAGCAATCATTTTATTTAAAAGTACTATGTATGAGTGAAAAGAATAGGTAGTCTCCAGCTGTTGAGTATAATCATAAATTTCATTAGGTCAAGTTGTTCAATCCTGCTATATACTGATTTCTGATATTTGTGTGCTTCTTAAACCTTACCAAGTAATATATGCTAAAATCCTCTACTCAACAAATTTAGCAATTTTCTCCTTGCAGATCATGAATTTTTGGTTTATGTATATTTGAGTTAAGTTATTAATTGCATAAAATTTAGTTTTATTTCACCTTATTAATGCATTAACACTTTTAATATTTCCTTTTATCTCTATTAATTATTTTTGCCTTAAAATCTACTTTTTCTGATATCACTATATCTAAAGTAACTTTTTTATTAGCTTTTGTACAGTATATCTTTTTACCATCTTTTTACTTGTATCTGCTAAAGAGCATCTGACTGGGTTTCATTTTCTACCCTACTGGACTATGTTTGTCTTTTAACTTGATATTGTATTTATCTTTACTTCAATTACTAGTATTTTTGAGGATCAAATCTACAAGATTACTAGTACATTCTTTTTGTCTCACCTGGTCTACATTCTTTTTCCTCTCCTTCTGCTTTTTATTTTAGATTATTTTTTATTATTCATTTTTATTCAAAGAGCCTCACCTCAGCCTCTATATTGACCTATATCATCTTCTTCTCAAGGCCTTAGATGTTCTATTGTACTCCTCTGCCCATAATCTCTTGCCCTCAAGCATCTATGGGTCTGCCATTTATACATACCACAGTACCTACCACTGCCTTCTGTGGCTGCTAGCCTGAAATTCAAACTATGCTGCCATTTCTGTCTGAATTCCGAGTCAGGGAAGACAGATAACCAGTCTCTCAGGCAGCCCACAGACAAGTCAAAACTTTGCAAAAATATTTCTACTCTGTTCTTTCCAGCCCATGGGAGGGAACTAGGGATTGGTTCACCACACAGTAGGGAGGGGATGGGGTTAGAGCAAGTAAAAACATCACAAAAGGTCCTACTATTTTAAATGTGGTTTTTACTTGATTAGGTGTTAGCTTGATTGCTGTAGATTTTTTATTGGTCCCGAGAGGCCCTGTAAAGCCATGTTAGTCAGTTGTTTATTTGATGCTTCAGTAATGAGGGCCTGGTGTTCCTATTCTGCCATCTTGCAGATATCTGTATTTATTTTTGATCCCTCTAAGCTTCCTCCCCTCTTTAGGGGAAAATGCTCATTTTTTCTATTCTGACAGTGTGTTAATAATAGGTACAGTCATGTTCTTTATCTTTATATAACATTATAATGTGACTACAGTTTATTGTAATGAGTATTTGGATCTACAGTGATCACATAAATTCAGGTTATTGAAAGGATTCACATAACACTTTAATAAAGGTAAAGTATATAGTATAACCGGAAAAAAAAAAAGCACAGGCAAGCTTTGAGGGCCCAAGCAAGTTCGATGCAATTCCCAGGGCCCCTTCTTAGTCTTGTAGGATAAACTTCATCTCAGGATTATGAACTTCTGGAATCTTTATTTCAGAAAAACTCAGAGAAAAATTTTTATAGGAGTCCTTTATGCCCTACAGGTCACCTTGTCAAGTAAGGATGCGTAACCATTTAAACCAAGTATAAATCTTTAATCTATACATCCCTAAGTAACGCAAACAAGCTGTTCCTGAGTGTCAGCAGAAGAGTTCTGAATTTAAATAGCATCATATAAATCACTTGCTAGTTCAATCCATCCATACAATGGCCAGGTGTCAATACTAGACTTCCAGACATTCTTAGAATAAGCATAGTACTGTACCTTACACAAGACTTGAACAAAAACAGGCTAATGAATTACTCTATCCCATCCCCAGAAGTTGAATTGCGAATAACAGATTGGTACTTATAAAATTGGGATTATGTTACAGCCATATAGGCTGGAAAGGAGACATATATTTTGTTAAAAGAAAAAAATGACACAGAGGGAAGTACCCATGGGAAATGGAAAGATAGAAATTCTTTCACTGTGTTCTTATTAGAGTTCATGCATAGTCTGGGAGCAGGGATTTCTACCTTCATAACCATCTGCCTCTCATACTCTGCCTAGTCAAAAAAATACTGAACAAAATAACCAATAAAATTACTAGGACAGCCTAGGACTTAGTCACAGTTGATCTATTTCTTCACTTTTTGTTAATGATATCCCATCTCTTCAACTTGATTTAACTCAGATCACAATATTGTAGTTGGAAAAATCTTAAGAAACTTGTATAAACTGTGTATATTGGAAATAGTTTATGATTGTTCAATTTGCTATATAGAGGTTAAATTTTGATTATTGGATTCTTTTAACTTGTTGATTTTTAACTTATTGAGTGGAATAAGTTTACGGGAGTACAAAGTAAATTTATATGAATTATATGAGTGCTCCATGATTTGCAGAATCCAAGAGGACAGACATAGACCCCTTAACTGGTAGGAGAGTTAGGCTTTTCTGATGCCTTAATATTTTTACACTTCCTAATAGTTTTATCATTAAATAAAATATATAATATTTCAGAATTGCTCAGTATTCATCGATTAAGGGCTCATAGACATCCATAAGAAGGTTCACAGGCCTTGCTATTATTTTAAACAATAAAGAAGATAATAAAGCTAAATAAATTTCATACTATTATATTTGAACTCAGGAAACAGAAAAACAGAATTGAAATAGTGTGTCAAGAAAGCATCTGACTTCTCAGAAAAGAGCTCTATTTAACTGCTATGAATCATCATCTTCTAATAGGAAATGGATGGCCCTCAGTGTTTTCCATTAATTATTGTACTGAGAACATTTTCCTTGAAAAGTTTTTTGATGTCATCTCTTTCTAATAAAATCTTTCATTCCATTTAAGAATACATTGATAGATATCTAAAATAATTAGTAAATGTTAGCAAAATACTCTAAAGAAGATATTCATTAGGAATAGAATTTAATTCATATAAAAGGAACCCATTAAATGTTATACTTTACTGTACATCTTGAAGTATTCATTAGAATTCATTTTCTTACCTTTAGTGTTTGTTCTGCCTCATAGACACAATCTTTTTGAAAATTACCATTTTAAGTACTTCTTCATAATCTGTATTTTAGTAAATGTTAATGTAATTGCAAAAGGAAATGAACCAAAACAAATTGTTCACAGAAAATGAGACACATTTGAAGTTTTGTGGACACATTTCACTGAATTTTAAAGAAAGATGAAAACATGCAATTTTTCATGTTGTCACAAAATCAGAAAGAATGGATATATATATTGTATCTTCCATTGTTAAAGGTTTTATTATGCATTGATATTCCTGTTTAGAAAATGATATAATTATGGAATGAGGTAATTTCATCAAGAAGTCATATCTCTTTCACAGAGATTGTTACAGGCACAGGTTTGGGGAAAGTGAAAAAAATGTGTGTATTGTATTATTCAAAGAATTGAAGCCGGGTACCTGAGGGGTACTGTAGATATTAAACCAATTTG
This sequence comes from Tapirus indicus, assembly GCA_031878705.1. Lineage (NCBI taxonomy): Eukaryota > Metazoa > Chordata > Mammalia > Perissodactyla > Tapiridae > Tapirus > Tapirus indicus. Next base: position 9,581,707 of record CM062918.1, read on the forward strand.
CTATTTTTCCTGTTTAACTTCAGGGTGACTCAGGGATCTCAAGGATTTGTGAGCTTGTGTTGCAGAAGAAAGAGAATGCCTTTGGGGAGGTTGCCATCACTGTATGGCTGGCCCTCAGTAGTCACTGAAGCCCAGAAGTCAGATTGCCCAGGGGCTTATCAGGAGTGACCCCTTTGCTTCCCCGAAGCTCCTCCTGCCAAGCCCCTTAGCTCTGTAAAACCCCCCTGCTTTCTGTTCTTGGGGAGGTGGATTTGAGGGAACCCAGGCTCCCACCTACTCGTTTTGACCAATCTGAATAAATCTTTCTCCATCTCCAAGCACTGATGTCTCAGTGTTTGGCGTCCTCTGCATCAGGCACACAAACTTGAGATTAAGAGGTTTGGTATCAAAACCAATAGATCAGTATTTAAATAGGAAGAAATGATACCCCTGTTTAGAATATTTTCCTTGTTTTCATGCACCGACACCAAACCTAAATAGAACTAGAATGTCTAACACTACCTCTCTCTAGAAAGTGAACTCTCACTTTAGATTTACTACATAACACTGGAACACACGTTATTTTGAATTTTCAAATATACAGAATGTAGATAATATACTTTTAAACATGAAAGAGGAGACATGAGGAAAATTTAAGCAAATGTATGAAAATTAAATTATCTTTAAGTCTCCTAAATTTGATCCTCCTATCCATGTGTTCAAATAAAATTAGATAGTTATAAATATACATTTCCATTAAATACAAATCCCTAGAACTCAATAAAGGTGATATCTAACTTTTTTCCTCACTCTGGGACCCAGAATCTTGACTTAAATGATCAGTTTAGATCCACCTGGACAGAGTATCTACATATAACCAATACCTGAAGTGTTCTTTTTTCTTTAAAACAATTATAAAAAAAAAATCATAAAGGTTACATTATTTAGTCTAAACATGCCATCAGTTCTCCCTCCCTCTGTCTTACATTACTTCAATTACAACACATCTATTGCCATGTAACATACCACTGCCAAAATTAATGGCTTAAAACATTAACGATCATTTATTTTGCTCACAAATCTGCAATTTGTGCAAGGTTTGGTATGGGCAGTTTGTCTTTGCTCCATGTGACATTAGCCAGGGCAAACTGACTGGGGACTCTCAGCTTTCAAGATGGCCTGCTTCCACAGCTGGCAAGTTGATGCTAGCAGTTGGTTGGATCTCAGCTGGTACGATACATCATGGGCCTTGGTTCTCGCTATTTACTCTTCCCCAAATCATGGTGGTTATGTTCTAATAGCAAGGGAACCAGTTTGTGACAATAAGAAATATATATTTGGTCTCTACCCCCAGCTCCTGGCCAGAGCTCCTAAAACCATTTTAGTTTCCTAAATGATAAGGATGATAGGAGCATCTTTTGTTATAACATTTGGTTTTTGTCCCCAGCTCCTAAAATAGCTCCAGAGCAACAAAGGTGAAAGGATAATCTTTTGTTATTCATAACAAGCCCCTTCAAAGCACACCTGAGTTTGTGTTAATGAGGTGACTTCTGGAAAGCCCCCAAGGATAGGGGAGCTGGTTGCCAGAAGAACCAACCATGCGATTAGAAGTTTGGAACCTTCACCCTCACCCCACAACCTCTAGGGAAGTGAGAGGGGCTGGAGGTTGAGTCAGTCACCAATGACCAATGATTTAATCAATCATGCAGATGTAATAAAGTCTCCATTAAAAACTATAACCAAGGGGGATCAGAGAGCTTCCTGATTGGTGAACACATGGAGGTGCTGGGAGGATGATGGTCCCAGAAAGGGCATGGAAGCTCCACACCCCTTCCCTATAGTTTGCCCTATGCATCTCTTCCACCTGGTTATTCCTGAGTTGTATCCTTTTATGACAAACTGGTAATCTAGTAAGTAAAATGTTTTCCTAAGTTCTGTAAGCCACTCTAGCAAATGATTGAACCTAAAGAGAGGGTCATGGGAACATCCAATTTGTAGCCTGTCAGTCAGAAGCACAGGTAACAACTTGGACTTGTGACTGGCATCTAGAGTGGGGCTGGGGGTGGGGGCCCTAAACCTTTGGGATCTGACGCCATCTCCAGGTAGATAGTATCAGAATTAAGTTAAATTGTAGGATCCCATCTGGTAAGGCAGAATTACTTGGTGTGGGGAAATTCACCCATACACACTTGGTGATCAGTAGTGTCAGAAGTGAAGTATTCTATGAGTTGAGCATGGAGAGTAGAGGAGACACACAGAAAGAGTTTTTCCAAAAAAACAGAAAAAATCCATGAATGAATTAATGATGCAAGTTATTTATAAATTTCATCTGATGCTTCAAATAACTGATCTGTTAAGATAATTCCATGAATTATTTGGTCTTTTCATTCATTAGAATCAAAACTTTGGAAGTTCATTTTCTAGAAGATAAAATAATAGACTTAATGATAACTGCTATTGTAAATTCAGTTAAAAAGTTCAAACAAAAAATTTTGTAGTGAAAATATGAATGCAACTTTTGCATATTCTCAGCACCATGAGAAATGCCATGTTCTTACTAATTTAAGTAATTGAACAACAATTTTTGGGGGGACAAAGCTAATGTTGAAATATGTATATTCAAGTTTACATTTTAAATAAAGAAAAATAATTTAAACTATTTTGACAGAAAGAACCACATTTTAATGAGAATTAAGATGAAATGGTTGTCTCTTTGATTTATTAATATGTATGCCAATACGTGTCTGAGCAACACCATTAAATAGTTTCTCTATCTCTAACAACAATAGCTAAAAAGGAATTCAGGGTCTCAATAAGTGAGTAGCTTTATGCCAATTAGCTTATAGTGGCTTCAACTAGGCATAAAGATAGCACCTTGTTCATTCACTAATTCAACAATTATTTATTGAACTACTAATACATGCCCAGTACTGGGATAGATTCTGGGGACAAAATAGTGACAAAACAGATGAAAACCCATGTCTCTATGGAGCTTATATTCTAGAGGATGGAGATAGATGAAAAACACAATATGTAAATGATACAGTATAGTAGGCAATAAATGCTCTGGAAGAAAATAGAGCATAACATGGGGATTGGGAGTGGTTGGGCATGGGCAGTTTTCAGTTTAAATGGAGTAGTCAGGATAAGGTTAATGAAATATTTGACATTTAAGAAAAGGCTTGCAAGAAGAGAGGGAGAGTTCCATGAAGATAGCTATGTCTGAGTGTTCCAGGTAGAATAACTGGAGGAAAATTCTGAGGAAAGAATGAATTAGGCGCATTTAAAGAAAAACAAGGAGAAAAGTGTGGCTGGAGAAGAGTGAACAAAAGTAGCAGGTGATGAAATGAGACATAGCGGAACAAAGAAACAAATATAGGTGAAAGATTATGAAGGATTTGAACCAAGTGGGTGGCCTCAGAGGTAAGCAAAGTGGTTCAATTCAGATGTCAATTACATATCTAAGTGAAGATATCAATGATGGAAGAATCTAGAGGTCAAAAGAGAGGTCCTAGTTTTAGATATAACTTTGGGAGTTAAGAGTACATAGATGGCAGGTAAAACCATGAAACTGGTCCAGTTTACCTAGGAATTGAGCTCAGACAGAAGATTTAGAAGCTGGAAAGAAGGAATTCGAAGAGAAGAAGAAGAAAAGGCCAGTGACAGAGAAAGAAAACAAAGATAATGTGTGTCTTAGCAGCCAAGTGAAGAAAGCGTTTCCAGAAGCAAGTGACACTATGCATCAAATATTGCTGACACACGCAGTAGGATAATATCTGAGAATGACCATCTGTCTGTCTGACAGGTTCACGAGCCACAGTTATCTGTAGTAATTACTCTTGTGTTGAAAGTTGTCATATGTGCTAGCACTCTAATACCGATTTTCTTCAAAAAAAAAACTTTGTTGAGAGTAAGAAAAAATGACTTGCCCTAGCAGCACTGTAAATGTATTTTAATTGACATGTATTTTTAAGTAGATGGTCTCTAGTATGGTGAATCAGTTGAAATCTGTTCTTGAGTTATATGTATAAGTCCTGTTCATATTAAGGTTTATTTTGGCATCTGCTTGGATAATTGGAATCTCTGAAAAAGATAGTGAACCATAGTAAATTTTAGCTCCACCAAATTTAGGTTATAAGGAAGCAAAATAAATGGATGAGGAAAATTAAAAAATGTGGCTGTATTCACCTTTTAAGTACTGCATGGTGAAGAACTATGCGGACTGCAAAATCATTTCCTTGTGTTCAAGAAAATCACCAGTTTTGCAGTTTGACACAGTTGATAAAGAATTGCAGCAGAGTGTTGTGCTTTCTCTCTTTATGCTTCTGCAAATTGAACTGGCATTTGAGAAAATGAGGACCTGGCAAATTGATAGAAGACAGTTTTTCCTTCTCTCTCAAAGTTTTCCTCAACAGAGGCAAAGGCCAATTAAAGAATTTTAACACTAGAATGTATTTTAAATCCTAGTAAATTGATGTTAGGTAATAATCTACTACATTGTGTTTGGTTTTGGTATTGGTTTTTGGAAACAATTAGGCAAAGAAGTTTTTAAGGGTTTCACATTGTGAAGTTATAAAAACAAAAGGACTAAGAATGATTAAAGTTTAGTGAGAGAAGAACCATAATGTATTTAGGTACTTATCTAAATGATAAAATGATTTTGAAACACCTTTTTCAAACTGTCCCCTTTTAGCATTTTATTGAATTAAAAAATATATATTCAAATGATAATTTGGAGGTAATTATGATTAGATGGGAAATAGGAGTTTAGTCTTATTTTTCCATTTTTAACCAACTGAGATAAAACAAGAAAATCATTTATTTTTAAAAAGCATTAATGAATAAAAGACTTCTGTTTCAAAAGAGGTGATTGTAAAATGTTTCTATCCCTCTTTCTCCACAAATCTCACTGTAACAACAGCAAAGATGTTCCCCTAAAAATCCATAACAGCACATGGAATGAAAGAGGACTCACCCAAGGACCAGATGCCATGATGAAATTCAGAAAACGTATGGAATCATATTGTTGGGTAAAACAGAGCAGAAGCTGCACAGTGAGAGTGCTCTGAGGAGTAAGCAGCAATGGAGAAGTGGGGGATCTGTGTAGCATTTTCTACGTGCAGAATCCCAGAGAGGCTCTAAGCTTGGAGCTGAACTTGGCATGTATGGCGTCTAGGTGAGGACTCTGGGACTCTGGGTAACTAATCAGGAGACTGGGAATTGGGGGTGGGAGAGAAAGTAATCAGAGAAATCAACTCACACCATGAAGACCAGCAGCTCTCCTAATCCCATTCCCCGGACCCCAGTTATAGAAAGATTGGCAGCACTAAATCAAGATGTATTCTCTCCAAATTTGAAAGATCTACCTAAGAAAGGCCAAGCCTTTCATCATGTACACTGTTAACCTAGAATAAAACATTCTGTATTTTTGGATTTGGGAGACCACTTCCTGATAAGTTAAATTGAAGTATGGAAAGTTAACACATCCCATCACACACCCAGGTCTTGCAGTCAGTCATTTCATTCCGGGCAAAGACTTATATAAAAATAGAGGAAAATTATGTAGCCACTGTGTTATTTCATGGAGTATTTTCATTCACTTCAAAAGGTACTTGAAGAAATCTAACAGCATAACAGAGGACCCCAGTAAATAGCAACTATTGTCCACTGGAGTAACAGGTAGTGCTGGGAAAAGAAAAGAACCTTAACATTTAATTCGTTTACACAGAGATACCTGAGATAATACGACATCTATAAAAGAGTTGTAAGGGGGAGGAAAGATTTATGGTCAAAATGAAATTAAATAGTGATATTGTTGGGGCCAGCCCAGTGTGTAGCAGTTAAGTTCGTGGATTTTGCTTTGGCAGCCTGTGGTTCACTGGTTCAAATCCTGGCGCAGACCTACTCACCGCTCATCAAGCCATGCTGTGGCAGTGTCCTGTATAGAAAAGCTACAACTCTACAACTATGATACACAACTATGCACTGGGGCTTTGGAGAGAAAAGAGAGAAAGATTGGCAAAAGATGTTAGTGCAGGGTCAAAAAAACATAGTGATATTGTTTTGATCAATAAATGGAGTTATAGGAAAGAGAAGCCTCCAGATCTTTCAACTTGGAAATTTTCTTTGATCATTATAGATTAAGGAAACAGGTATTATATTCTAATCCCTATGGGTCTAATCACATTACTTGGTTCAGTAGAGAATAATAAACACTGTTTACTGGTTTTCCCAGCAATCAAGGTGTTGCTGGTGCAGGATCAGTATGGCAGGATGGTGAGATCAAAAAGTCAGTACAGTATCTGGGATGGCTGGTGATCCCAGGAGAAACAGGCAAAACTTTTATATAAAACCTGATGTTCAACACCTCCCTCCCTCTCATCATAGACAAGAAATTATATACAGAAGTCTTCACAGATTTTCCTGTTGTTCCTGTCTATCAAAATTTGCAGAGGTGAAAATACATCTTAGCATTCTAACTAGAAATTGCCAACACCAGGAAGAATGACCAAATAATTGAGGAAATATGTCATAAAAGAGACTCACAGAACTTAACAACCAGAATTACTCACATTAAGACCAAGTAAGATTATATGAACACATACAATATATTATTAGAATAGGCAGAATTATTGTCTTCAGAAAGATGACAGAAATCATTGCCTCTATAAGAAGATTTAAGAGATATACTTGCAATCTAAAGTTTAATGATTAGATTAACATACTAGTAGCAGAAGAGATGTGGCTGAAGAGCATGCAGCATGCTGAAAGTTTAAGCTGAAGAAATTTTTAGGACAAATAAGATGAAAATAGAGGTGAAAAACTTTAAGAGAAAAGTTAATATACCTAGAGGGGAGATCAATCATTGCAACATCATTTAAAGTAGTTCTAAAAAAAGATAAATGTTTAAGTCAGCCTGGTGGGGTAGCAGTTATATAAAAATGTATATATTTATATATATATATATATATATATATATATATATATAAATGTTAAAGCAATAGAGATAGAGGGAATACTCAAAGAAATGATGGAGTGACCTTTATTAAAAGGAAGAGTTAAGGCACAAAATTCACCTATATAACATTACAAGAAGCATCCTACTATCAAATGAAACAGGAAAGTTAAAAAGAAGATGAAAAATATATACCAGACAAGTGCTCACAAAAGAAAAAAAAAACAAAATATAATTCAAAATAAAGCACTTTAAAAAGAATAAAGTAAATATAGAATGTTGGCAAGAAGGCAGTTCATCAAGAAAATATTACAGTTATGGAAATATGCACTTATATTCCAGTTGTATAGTCTATAAAATAAAAACTGATAGAACACCGAGAAATTTACACACAAATAACTATAGGTAAATACAAGACCAAAGGCAAGATCCAAGAAAGAAATAATTGATAAACTGAATTTATCAAAATTTAAAAACTTCTGTTCTGAGAAAGACAGTGTCAAGAGAATGAGAAGACAAGCCACAGACTGGAAGAAAACATTTACAAAAGACATGTCTGATAAAGGACTGTTATTCAAAATATACACAGAACTCTCAAAATTCAACAATAAGAAAATAAACAACCTGATTTTAAAAAATGGGTCAAAGCCCTTAACAGACATCTCACCACAGAAGACATATAGATGGCAAACAAGCATGTGAAAAGATGCTCCACATCATATATCATCAGGGAAATGGAAATAAAAACAACAATAAGATGCCACTACACTCCTATGAGAATGGCCAAAATTCAGAACCTTGACAACACCAGATTCTGGCAGAATGTAGAGCAAAGGGAACTCTCATACATCAATGGTGGGAATGCAAAATGGTGTAGACGTTGGAAGACAGTTTGGTTTCTTACAAAATTAAACATAGTTTTACAATACCATCTAGCAGTTGTACTCATTGGTATTTACTCAAAGGAATTGAAAACTACTCAGGTCCACACAAATACCTGCACATAGACATGTATAGCAGCTTTATTCACAATTGCCAAAACTTGGAAGCAACCAAGATATCCTTCAGTAGGTGAATGGACAAATTAACTCTAGTTCATCCAAACCATGGAATATTATTCCACACTAAAAAGCTATGAGCTATCAAGCCATGAAAAGACATGGAGGAAACTTAAATGCATATTACTAAGTGGTTATGAGGGGTGGGGGAAGGGGAGGAGACATGAATAACCAGAGTGCAGAGGAATTTTAGGGCACTTAAATACTCTGCATGAAATACTCTGTATGAAAATACTCTGTATGATACCATAATAATGGATTTGTGTCATAATACATTTGTCCAGATCCATAGAGAGCACAACCCCAAGAGTGAATCTTAATGTAAACTATGGAGTTTGGATGATTATGATATATAAATGTAGGTTCATCCCTAGTAACAAATGTACCACTCTAGATCACTCTATCTTCCTCTCAATTTTGCTGTGAACCTAAAACTGCTTTAAAAAATAGTCTTTCAAGTCTTCATACATATGTGTGTGTGTGTATATACATATATATATGAGAATATATATATATTCTCATAAGAATCATGGAGTTTCTACTTATCTTTCTAATTTCTCCTTTTCATCCTTTGGAATTCCACGTTCCAGATATCAAATCACTATGTCCTCAATGTACTATGTTATTTTCCTCAGTACTTTTGCAGAGATGCCACATGTACCTAAAACACCTTCTGCTCTCCTCCTCCGCTCGCCCACATTCATCTGGCTCATCCTTGACTCCTACGGTGCCTAAGTATAAAGGAATAATGAATAAATTCTTCTATGCTTCATTTTCTAATTCACTCTTTACAGTTTACTTTGGTATCAGTGCTCACTTATGCTTAGATTATCTATGAAAATACCTGATATAAATTACTTTTAATACCACATATATATATATAGCATAAAATAATGGGGATATAAAAATGTATCTTATGTATTTAGTCAAAATAATAATTCAAAATAAATAGTTCAGATCTGAAAGTGAATATTTTGCCTGCTTTATTCAGTTTGCTGGCTTGAACCTTAATTTTATTCAAGGATTACAAGACATTAGCATTTCTCCAAGTCTCATTAAAAATAAATTAATCTTGTGAAGCACATTTTAACTTTTTTCAAATTAAACCTGAAAATTGTATTTAGTAGAAATCTAAGGACAAGCGCCTCATTTTCATCATGCATCATTAATAAGAAATTTCACTAAAGAAAACAAAACAAAAATAAACAGGAAAAACAAAATAAAAGAATCTGATATCATTGGTACAGCCTTGACTCAGATTACCACTGAGGAAAATCCAACAACATTGGAAGTTTACTAAAATACTGCAGCTTTCCCACAATACTCACTCTATCAGGGTAGTCAATTTTTCTTCTAAAAAATAGAAATAATTCTCAAAGTGTAATAGACATTTGAAACTAAATTGTAACACTTAGAAATGTCAAAGAGGAAAAGAATCTTTAAGAGAGTCATTATGAAACCCACTTTGCTTAAGAGGAAATTATTTCTAAGATTAAAGATTCATTTTTGTTTTATAGACATTTTATAAACCGGGTTATGACTGAGGCCTTGTGTTAAATCAACAAAAGGAATTTTCACTGCATTTTGCTGCAATATTTACTTCCTAGAAAAGGCTTTCTCCTCAATTGGGTCTACTCAAACCATCCCCCGCACACCTCCAATTCTTCTTAGCCTGTTCTACTTTTCCCCATAGCATTATAGTTTTCCAATATCCTAGAAAATTTATGTACTTGTAATATTTACTTTTATTTATGTTTCCTCACTAGTACATAAGCTTCACAAAGGCAGGGACTTTTGATTATTTTACTCTCTGATGTAGCTAAGAACCAAGAATACCTGCCATATAATAGCTGTTCTAAATAAAATGAAGGCAAGTCAATCATATTAAATAATAAAATAGCAAAAGGGATTTTCCCTCTGTTGAAATACAATAAAACAAGTAAACGTAATTGTATTGGTTCTAAATCACATCACAGTGTAAACTTCTCTGTCATTAGAACTTGCCATCACCACCCATCACTATTCCACATCATCTAAACACAGCCACGGAAGTAACTGTGTCTAATATATACTTCAGGAAACCATGGATATCTACTACATCAAATAATTAGGTCATGTCATTGTTTATTTTTATTTTGAATTCTAAAAGTTAAATAGTAAAGCATTGTTGGTATAATATGTATGACTCCTTCTAAGATCCTCAAATTAAATGAAATTTTTGCCCAGAAAATTTGGAAATATTTTACCTTCTCTTTTTCTTCTTAAAGGTATCTTTGATTTATTAGCTTTAAAACTGTAGTGAAACAAGAAAATTGCAATTATTGAAAAAGACCAGGATTTATTATTTGCTATGCTTGACATGACGGACAGAAAATGAATCTAAAAAAGCTATAAAAATGCATAATAAAATTACCAACTTGTTGATGCTTTTTAAGCTAATAATTACAAGCCTGAAAGGACACCAGTGCTTGATAAATGGAATAACACTGTTATTTATACATCAAGGTTTGCTCGACACTGAACAAAAACAATGCTATTGACGGCTGTGCTTAATCTGCACATTTATGAGAGATTACATATTACATACACAAACACAAAATATTCTTGTGTTTATTGGTTGGTGCATATTTTTTTTCTGAGAATTTTCCATTTTATATCTTATTAACTGATTTTGAATACTGTACTTTGAATTAAGACACTAACTCCTTCATCAGAAGCCAAAGTGAGATTTACACAAATGTGATAAATATTTCCAAATATTATTTCAAGAAAGTATCATAAAAAATAAAGTTGGGCATTAGTATACTTGCAAGTGGTGATAAAATAAAGTTCAACATTAACCTTGATAAACATTTTTTTCTCATACATGGAATATAATTAAAATAAGATACTTTTGCCGCTATATTCTACTATTAATAAAATGGTGGCAGGGATAGAGGTAATTCAAGGGCTCAGCACGTGGACTTCCACTCAGCAAGGCCAACAGGGCTACAGCTACTCTGACTGCCCAATATGCCAGCAGCAGAGACCAACACTTACTCCTCGATATGGCATCTTTCCCCAGGGATGATCAGCCAGCTTCCTGGTGGCAAGTTAATTACACTGTACAGCTTCCATTCCGGAAGGGGGAGTTTTTTTTCTTACTGAAATAGACATTTAACTCTGGGTATGGATTTGACTTCCCTGCATGCAATGCAACTACCATCCGTGGACTTACAGAATGCCTTATCTACTGTCATGGTGTTCCAGACAGCATTGCTTCTGATCAAGGAACTCACTTCACAGCAAAATAAGTGCAGCAATGGGCCTTTGTTCATGGAATTCGCTGTTTTTACTATGTTATCCACCATTCTGAAGCAGCTGGCTTCATAGAATGGTAGAATGGCCTTTTGAAGAGTCAGTGCATTAGTCAGATGACAGGTTGGGGCAAGATTCTCCAGAAGGCTGTATATGCCTGAATTGGCATCCAATACATGGTGCTATTTCTCCCATAGCCAGGATTCACACGTTCGGGAATTAAGGTGTGCCAATGGAAGTGGCACCCCTCGCTATTACCTCTAGTGACCCACTAGCAAAACTGTTGCTTCCTATTCTCATGACTTAATGCTCTGCAGGCCTAGAGGTCTTAGGTCCAAAGGGAGGAATGCTTCCACTAGAGACACAACAGTGATTCCACTGAACAGGAAGTTAAGACTGCCGTCCAGACACTTTGGGCTCCTCATGCCTCTGAGTCAACAGGCAAAGAAAGGATTGACTGTTCTGGCTGGAGTGATTAATCCTGACTACTTAGAGGAAATTGGACTGCTACTCCACAATGGAAGAAAGGAAGAAAGGAAGCGTATGTCTGGAATACAGGAGATCCCTTAGGACATGTCTTAGTTTTACCATGACCTATAATTAAAGTCAAAGGAAAACTGCAACAACCCAATTCAGGCAGGACTACTAAGGGCCCAGACCCTTCAGGAACGAAGGATTGGATCATTTCTACCCCCAACCCAGATAAAAGAACCACAGCCATCTGAGGTGCTTGTTGAGGGTAAAGGGAACATGGAATGTGTAGGGGAAAAAGGTAGATATAAATACCAGCTATGACCACATGACCAGTTACAGAAATGAAGACTGTAATTATCATGGGTATTTCTTCCTTATTTTTTATGAATATGCTCATGTCTGTGTGTGTGTGTTGTCTGTCTTTCTAACAAATATCTCTGTTTTCTTCCCTCTCTTATTCCCTTATCATATAACATAAGATGTATTGACTTTATATCATAGCATTTAAGTATTGTTAACTTTACATCAGAGTATTTAAATTACAGATATCCAGAAGAAGAGTGAACATCATCCAAGGACTTTTCATCCTCTTCTGTGCAAAGGGTTAGTGTGTTTTCAGCGGTACACAGGATAGTTATATCACGTTAAACAGAAGAATGATCTTGTTACTGTCTTTTTTAAAGATTAAATATGGTTTAAGGAGATGCTTATGGGTATCAAGTTAACAAGGAGTGGATTCAGGATGATTAATTTTATGTGTAAACTTGTCTAGGCCATGGTCTCTAGACTTTGAGTAAAGCTGATGACCATCCTTAATATGGGTGGGCCTCATCCAATCAGTTGATGCCCTTAAGGGAAAAACGTTGGAGCTCTGCTAACGAGGAGGGAATTTGCCTCCAGACTGGCTTCGGACTTGAGTGGCAACATTACTCTTCCCTGGGTCTCCAGCCTGCTAGCCTACCCTGCAGATTTTGGACTTGCCAGCCTCCACAATTGTGTGAGTCAATTCCTAAAAACAACTCTCTCCCACATACACACACAACACACACACACACACACCTCCTATTGGTTCTGTTTCTCAGAGAACCCTGACTAACACAGGAGGTTATCTCTATTTTGTGGATGAGAATGAGTCAGTTGATTTGCTTCCAATCACCTGTTCAGCCTCATCTCCAGAAAAATTACCCCCAAATAAGTTCCCCCCCAAAAAAGCCATGCCTCTTCACAGCTCTGCAATGTTGCTATTCTGCCATCATTCGATGGAATGTGATTCTACCTCTATTTGGAAAACCTAATTCCTGTCCTCTAACGTTCAGCTCAAGCAGCACCTTCCACCATCATCCCTTGACATCCTCCCTTGTAGTCGAATCTGGGTTATTTACCATTCCTACAGATGTTTCAAGAACTATCCATTATCAAAGTAAATTCTAATTATTTGTTTTACTGTTGGTCTTTAGTGAGTTGTGATCTCATTTAAATTGGTGAAGTATTTTATTTCCTTGGTATTTTCAGTGCTTATGTTATTGTACTATATAAATACTCATTCTTACAAATGTCGAATGACAATAAGCTTAGAAAATGATTACACTCATTATACAGCTGTCTACCCTAATTTATACTGATGATAATATGATACCTCTCCATCCTTGTTTTTAATGGGCTTGACCTTTTAGCTATCCATGTGTTTTATTCCATTATCAGTGAAGTATTGCTAGGTTTTACTCTAGGATAAGAGAGCTTCTATTTTATACCATAAGCTATTTTGTCTCCAAACCCTGCCATTATGGCTGAACCTGAGTCAAACAATTCATATTTTTCAGAGGCAGGCAGGCAGGCAAAAAGCCCAAAGTAACTACTGAATGAAATAAATGTCAACAATGTTTAATCACATTTCTGATGTAGGCAGGAATAAAATTGTCTAAATTATCTGAATCTAATCCTAGATACCCATGAATATGGCTTTGTTCCAGTATTGGCTTGGGTTTTATGAAACTGTTAAAGAGTACTGTTTAATAAATATTCTCTGTTAATTGGCCACCTGGTCAGGTCAGTTTGCTCCATTGTAAAAATCATTCTGTTCCCATATGGCCCTCCTGTTGTGAAAGCATTAAACTTCCTTGAATGCTTGCTTCATGCAGTCTTCAATTTTGGAAGCATTACCAGAGTAAATCATGGTAATGGTGAAAAATCCAGCATTATTTTAAGGAAATAAAGTCATATAGAATATAAATCCCTATCTTTCCCTTTACAACCAAAGAAAATCAAACATAGATTAAAAGTGGTTGCATAATTTTAGATAAAATTAGACAACAATGATGATATTGCAGGAATTAGAGTTATAGAGTGTTTGGGGGCTTTCACACATGGGTAAATAAAGTTCCAAATATATTTTCATTAATCACCTGTCAGCTCCCTGCCTGAAGCCACACCCAACTAACATCTAAAATCTACACTTTCCTGGGATATGATATCCTAGTAAATAAAACATTTGTGAAATGAATCTCTCTGTGAAGTGTATTTTTCTTATTTATGAACATTTCCAGTTTATAAACATTTACTTTATAATAATGAACAATGGCTACATTCATTTGAAATTATATAATGTTTATATAAGCATTTGGTAAAAACATCTGAAGTTGTACTATAGTATCTAGTCATTCTAAGGTTTTTGTTCAGAGCCACTATGTAGAGAAAACTGAACTTGGTTAGAAAGATAAAGAGCAGAAATCAAAGAGTCTAATCTTCAATCAAGTATCCCCTATAAAGTGTAAAAATAAAAACAAGCATGCTTGAGTCCATTGTTCTACAAATATATGGTTTGCTTTGAAGAATACAATCTTAATGCTCTGGTGGCAGATTAAAACATGACAGTCCTATTAAGTTTCAGAAGTCAAATCAGCAGCTGGGGAAACAGAAAAATTTTCACTGGAGGATACCTGAAATTTAAGTAAATTGTACTCTCCATCTACAGCTTACAGAGCAGTGGACATCACCCCTCAATTCCATTCAGTTACTGGAATCCTCTAGATGAGATAAAGAAACAAATTTAGTTTACTCTCCTCTCCCTTTCTTCACAACCAGGACTCCCGTTTCTGAATAATTCTGAGCAATGAGATGTATTAAGAAGTTATGTCTAAATTAGCCTTTATATTGAAGTTATCATTATTGCCTGCTCCATCAATGACACAGATTTTTGTAATATTATAAAGTTACAAAAATACCTGTTGGCATTATGCTAATAATGAATATGAAGTAAACATCCATAAATTAATTGTACATTGTGACTGGCTTGGTTAAATTTGAGTCTGCCTCTTCAGCCTCAACTCTAACTACTGCCCCAATAAGTGATGCTCTGTCCTCCTTCAATGTCTTTACACATGTTCTATCTGTAAAGATCAACTTATTGTTTTCTACCTAAATTCTGATTGTCCTTTTAGATTGGGCTCAGACATTGCATTTCCTGGGAACAAGTTCTTAACTTAACCTGGGTTAAGGATCCCTCTTAGATGCTCCTCTGGGATCCAGTGTTTCCCTTGTCAGAGGTCTGTCATAGGGTTTTGCACTGCTCTGTTAACTTGCCCCTTTCTCCCACAGTAAGCTTCTTGAAGGAGGGAACAATGTTGTATCCACCTTTATATCGAACGTAATGAGCACAGTCTAAACTCTTTATATGAATAAAGATCCAGTTTCTGTGCTATACTACCTATATGGAATTCTAATAATATCCTTGAAATTAATGTAATGTCATCAATGGTTAAAGAGAACTTCTCATTATGTGATATTGGGGTTCACATACTTACCTTATTTAATTTCAGCTGAATATAGAATCAGATATGAAATGTATATGATAACCATTATTTTGTAATAAAAAGTAGGTAAGAACTAATCCAACTACAACTTTGATAGATTACTAGTATTCCAAGTGTTTCAAATCCTAACCCATCACTTTATGTGTTAAGAGCCATGCTGTTCCTATAAGAGATTTACCAAAGACTTAAGAATTAGAGGGAAGTCAGATGCAGCTGCATGATAAATGCTCTTAATCTCATTCTCATGACTAAAGAACCTCAACTATTCTTTAAAGCTCCCTATAAGGAAGAGTGGGAACAAAATGGATATACTATTTTAAAAACAAAAATTTCATCAAACAGCATTGTTTCACTAGCCAATACTATGATTATAATTACCCTGTAACCTTGACCAAATTTTATCAAAAGATCAAGAAATGTAGGTAATCCATAAACAAAAACCAGAGAAATTACTGAATGTAAATAATCCATAAATAAATATATTTATTCTCATGAATAAATGAATAAATATGCAAATATAATTTTGCTAAGGCCCCAGTTTACATTGTATATTCCTCCCAATCTATAAATCCCATGCCTTGCAAAGGAAATCATGGCTGAACTACCTGCAATTATATTGAAAAATTTTTAAAATATTGCATGTTGTTAAAAATATTTCCACAAAATATACTCCAACTGTTTTTGGGGGGGCTAAAATTTTTATCCTAGAATATTTTTAGATTGACAGAAAAGTTGAGAAGCCAGTACAAAGAGCCCACATACCCCATCCCCAGTTTGCCTGTTGTTAACATCAGACATGAGCATGGTATATTTGTCACAACTAAAGGATCAATATTGAAAAATTACTATTAAGTAGAAGTCCATAATTTATTCATATTTCCTTAGTTTTTACTAAAGCCTATTTTCTGTTAAAGTATTCCATCTGAATATTATGTTACTTTTACTTGTCATGTCTCCTTAAGCTCCCACAACCAAGACAGTTTCCCAGACTATTCTTTTTTGATGACCTTGACAGTTTTGAGAAGCTGGTCAAATATTTTGTAGATTGTTTCTCAGTTGGGCTTTGCTTGCTGGTTTTCTCATGGTTAGCCTGGGATTACATTTTCTGGGGGAGGAAGACCACAAAGGTAAGGAGTTATTTTCATCACATCATATCAAGGGAAACTTCTGTTAGTGTAATTTATCACTGTTCATGCTGACCTTCATCACCTGGCTGAGGTAGTGTTTGGCAGGTTTTTCCACTGTAAAGTTATTCTGTTTTTCCCCCTTTCCTATACTGTACTTTTTGGAAGGCAGTAACTATGCACAGCCCAAATTTAAGGGGTAAGGAGTTATGTTCCACCTCTTTGTGGATGGAGTTTCTACATAAAATAATTTGAATTGAACTGAACAAGAGTCTAGTCTGTTCCCTCCAACTATCTATTTATTCATTTATTTATATCAGTACAGACTCATGGATATTTATTTTATATTTTGTGCTATAATCTAATACAACTTAATTTAGGGGAGAGGATTTATTAGGCAAATGAGTCTAGCTTGTTGTTGCTTAAGTTTTTCAAATTGCTCATTAGCTTTGGCCAAGGATTCTTGTTAATGAAGCAATTTTTGAACCGGAATTTTGTTTGGAGCATTCTGTATACTAATAAATAATGCTGTCCAGTGAGCCTGAGAAATCTTATTCTTTTCTTTTCTAACAAGCCTCTCAAATAAACAATTTTGTTCAAATTGAACGTTTCCCACAAATCATTCCTGTTGAAATTATGTCATTTAGAGACACAGAAACAACAATTAGGATTGTAATATGAGTACACATAAGAAGAGGAGATGTTTCCTGCAGGAGGATAGGATTCAGATTTAGAAGAACTCAAAGGGGTAACAACAGTTAACTCTAAAGCAATCCTTGTGTATTTTATGTCTTGGTCCTCCAACCTGATCACTGGCCACCTCTGAACACAGACCTGACAATTTGCACCCCTCAGCTGATGGAAAACCAGAGACAACATTCTCTCTAGATCATCACCCAGCTCAGGACAAAAATTTGAGATGGAAGGATAACCTTATCCAGTTTTTGTGTGTGTGTGTGAGGAAGAGGAGCCCTGAGCTAACATCCGTTGCCAATCCTCCTCTTTTTGCTGAGGAAGACTGGCCCTGGGCTAACATCCGTGCCCATCTTCCTCTACTTTATATGGGACGCCACCACAGCATGGCTGACAAGCAGTGCGTCGGCGGGCGCCCGGGATCTGAACCCACGAACCCCGGGCTGCCAAGGGCGAACTAAACCGCTGCGCCACCGGGCCGGCCCCCTACCTCATCCAGTTTTATTGGTGATCCACAGCAAAGTTTGTTCAAATAGATGCTGGTTTGATGAGAACCACAAACTCACCAGTGTGTAAGGTCAGCTCCAACAACAGTTCTTCTAAGGCCTATGCCTGGTTCTAACCTGTGATTCAACCTGTGATTCTCCTTCTTATGACAAGTAACACTGTTAAGACAGCATGATACAAAAACAGAAGCACAAAAGAGCAAAAATGGAAGAAAAAGAATTGCCTGATTCTACTAATGAACCTAAACAAATTGTAACTAATAACAAAACCTGAGTACCAAACTGAGAATAAATAGCTGAGGACTTTAATGCAAGGAGAGTGGAGTTCAGACCTGGTGCTGACTTGGTTCATTGACAGGGACTCTACAAGCCCAAGTAGTAAGGCACAAGTGGCCTCTGTAAATATCGTTCCTGGTGGAAGACTGGAGTCCACAGCAATGGGGAGTGCAGATTGTATCTCCATGGAACCTCCAGGAAAACTGTGGAAATAAACAAAGACCACTCAAATGAGAATAATCAGAGGCTATTTATTCAGTGTTTGCTGTATCAAAGGAGTCAGTCACCATGATTTATATTTGGCAGAAACTCAAAGAAAGGTGGAGGAGTGGGAAAGTTTTATAGAGAGAAAGAAAGAGGGAGAGAGAGGCTTTAGGTGTGCTCTGATTGTAGGTTGCTCATATAGGGAAGTCAAAAGTGGGCTTATTAGAAGTGGGGCATTTTAAGTGATTGGTTTGGGGAGCACATTTGGCTCTATCTGGTTGGTCCTGAGTTGGAAGCGGGAGCAAAGTTGGTAACCACTGAAAAAATCCCATCTGTTCTGGACCAATTGCTGCAGATGTTGTGGTTTGGCTTCCTGTGCTGGTTGCTACAGAGGTTGTACGTCATATATTGTCATATACGGTCTGACCATTGTCCATTTGTATATTCACCCTTTCCATATGTTTTTCCAGATAAATTTTGTAAAATTTAGTCATATTTCAGAATTATTTAACTGGAAAACAATTAAACACGTATATATTTCTGGGGTAGATTAATATCTTCACACTACTAAGCATCCCTGTATCAAATCAGTAAAGGTTCTTCAGAGAAGCACAACCAGTAGGATATATAGGGAGATAAACACACACACACGCATGTATGATTTATTTCAAGGAATTGGCTTATGCTCAAGGATTGGCTTACAAACTACACAGGGCATGCCAGCAGCCTGGAACTCTTGGGCAGGAGTTGATACTGCAGCCTTGAGGGAGAATTTCTTTTTCCTCAGGAAAACCTCAATTTTACTCTTAAGGCCTTTCAACTGATAGATGAAGCCCATCCATATTAGCAAGAAAAATCTCTTTTAATCAACTGATTGTAGATGTTTACCACATCTACAAAACACTTCACTGCAACACCCAGGTGAGTATTCAATTAAATAACTGGGTACTATAGCTTAGCAAATCTGACATATAAACCTAACCATCACAATCCACAATGAGGAATATTCTTTCCATTTGGTCAATTCTCTGCTTAAAATGATAGTTTTATCATCATTTTAGGTGAAGTTTCAGTATTTTTTTTGTAGATTTCACTTTTCCTATGTAATTTCTTTTGAAAATGTAACAGGATTCTTTATAAGTTATATATGATGACTGGTTAGTACAGTTACATTGGATAGCAATTTTAACGTAATCATGTTGAACCAGCCACCTTATTGGAGAAGCAACTTTTCATAAAAATATTCATCTGGATATGGAAATGCTGGTGCATCATTTGTTGTAGCCTGACATCTTTTATTATATAGAGAGACATTAAGAATTTAAATTGTGACAGGTGCATTTAAATACCTTTAGTCTTATCCTAAACAGAGACAAAACCACGTGTGAGGAATTTTTGTTAAAATTCTGAGAAACTTTTTCTCTTTTTGATTGTTCTTCATTGTATTTTCATATATGTAGTAGGTTGTAGAATAATGGAAATGATGGTGTTTTAGAAGAAATATATCAAAATTTAGATGACTAAAGACACTTTCCTAAGTTAAATAGTACAGAAAGCAGGTGATAAGGCCACAGACAGAGGGAAAGACACCATCTCCTACATACTAACTTCGGCACAGCAAGAAAACTCCTGGTACCCACCTGCAGAGGGTTGGAATTTTCCATAAGGCAATGAGACTGCATCACACCCTACATGAAGTTTAACTCCACTGGTCACACTTTTAACTTCTGATAACGTTAACTCTTTTTTTCATTTATTTTTCTCTCCTCGGATTTCCCCGTATTTTAGTAGACTATGAATAAATGACCCACATTCAAATTTTCCCACAACAATTTGAAAATAATTCTAACAAATTCTTTTATTTTTGGAGTAGAGGAGACACAGTAAAGGCCAAAAGCCTACAGATGAAAAAAATAACTTAAATTTTCATTGTAAACCACCCAAATTATTGAGAGAACATGTTGAGATTTTTACAGTACACTTGGGATGTATATTTACTAAACATTTCTCTAAAAGCATAACTCAAACTCATTTACTCTCTTTCAATATCATTTATTCCTTTCCACAGAGAGACAGCTCCTCAAAATAATGTAATTCTAGAGTTATCTAAATCTTAGACAAGATCATACACTCCTCCCAAAATAGTAACATATGGTAACAAAAATACCCAAAGTTAGAGCTTCATTTTGCATCATTGCCATTTCTACCTGGTCTAGATAATAATACAAAAGTACAACCAAAGGAAGGAGCAATAGAATCACCATCTCTATGTTGTTTAAGAAAATAGCTTGTGATGGAAAGCAACAGGATAAGTACAAAGAATGACACATGGGCAAAAATGTTGCATGTGGTGGTAGAGGAGAGAGGGGAAGGGAAGAAAACACATGTGGTTATGTGTATTTTGAAGTGCCATGAGCAAGGTGCCATAGTTAAGAAGGGAAATTTAAACTAAACCTGTTGTTTGAGTGCAATTCTCCAAATAAATGGACTTTTTGGTGATATTGCAGTGTTCAATTTACATGGTCCAGCCAGTTATTAAGAAAAGAATTGAAAAAGTTTTTCCTTCTACTAGAGCCAGTTGAACAGGAATTACAAACAATACACTAGTGAGAACTATTTAACCAATGATTGTATTGGAAAATACTTGACCTACAAAGAAATACTCTTTGTAGATATATTCTCACAGTGTTTTCGTGAAGCCCCAGTTTGTTAAGCCTGAGTTAGATCCTTTTATTTTTTAAGTTTTAAAACTGAAATCTGTGATTAGTAGCCATGGGTAAGCTACAGACAAAAAAAGTGAGCCAAGCTGAACACCCATGGCCACCAGGAAACCCACTGTCTACAGAAACATCAAGATCAGTGAGTGTGTGGGTGAGGATATTTCTTGAGTGAGAGGCTTTCAGTGATGTTTCCTGGGCACCTCCTGGGTGATGACGCTGCAATTCTCAGAGGAATGGGGTTATATCACCCTCAATCTGTCCTCTCAGCCATCCAGTCCCTTCTAACCTTTACTTTGAATGAGGAATCATTCTGGAAAACCTTTCCAACCTCAAGATTCTAAAAGCCTTCTGAATTACTAAAGAATAAATACAGATTTTTAATTAGGGTTTAATGGTAAATATATTGTGGTTCTTTGATTGTCATAATCATGTAAGACATAGATGGTAAATATTAGTCATAAAATATCATTATCCAATATTATTTTACTAAAGTTATGATAAACAATAATTTTCCAATTTCAGCTAATTTTCTCTCATTGGTAATCAACCCACATTAAAAAGGCACACATGAAAATGATCTATCTCAACAACAACGAAAAAGAAGGAGGGTATACAATGTGGACATATTATTTTTAGTAACCAGCTCCCAAATGCTGACCTTCCTTTCTTAAACATTTTAGTTTTCTCTCCTTTCAAACGTATATTTTCTTTTCCTTGCCTGTGATACCTTTTCTCTATCCCTCTATTATTTGTATCCCTCAAATCTTTGCCCATATTCCCAAAAGTTTATAACCGTTGAGTGACAAATCACCTGCGCCTTTGCGGACACAGGTTTGTGTGTCCATAGGGAGCCCCCTCCTGCTGACTGAAGAAACAAAATCATTAGATTCTATTTTTTTGAATTATGTTGCTGTGCCTTCCACTGACATAATCTGTTATGGACTATAGGTAGGTCCTGCTGCCACGGCATAATTAAGTGGCAGACTCTAACAGCAGGACCTCTGACAACATCAACTTTAAATGCTTTTAAATAAACAGATCTCATATGAAAGATGCATAGCGCTTTTCATAAAAGAACCATCAAAACACATGTTTGTTGTGTATCTGCAGTGCTATTCTGGCTTCATCAAAGGGGAGAGAAAGATAGTGCAAACCTTAAGTGGCCTATCTGACAAGGGAATCATGCAGTCACCTGGGTCAGCATGTTTTCTTGTTCTTCTGAGAAGAGATAAAACAAAAAAACAAAAGGTAATGTCAAAATAAAACCTACGAGAGGAAACGTTCTACCATTGCAATTCATGGATTTCGCACTAGGCAAAGCAGGTGTACTACTAAAAATCTTAGGGAAATAAAGAAGGTGCTGCATTTCTAATGTTTTTCGAAGAGTGTATACATAAATTTAACTTTAAGGTGTTTTTTAATTGGCAACAATAAAAGTTTCACTTATATTTTCCCTTGTTTCTCTAAATACAAATAATTAACTTTACAAAAGAATACATCCATTGCTTAGATCATATGAGTGGGTTTGAACAACTGAAATTATCTACTAAGAGTTTTCCATGTGCAATATAGATCCCTAAAGCCTATTTGCCAGCTTTATATCTGCTTGCTATTCTCAGGATTTGTGCTGATACATTCTGATTCTCTTATAGATCACACATCAGTACACTGTGTTCAATATCTTTTATTGTATGTTAATAAGATAATAGAATAAAAATGATTTTGTATACATAATAGCATAGTGTCATGTTTACATACATATTAATCAGTGAATGATTGCTTTATAATATAATCAGTTTGTTCTATAGTAAAGAAGCCAGTGGCATAAATATCATAACATAAATTGATAGAGTAATTTAGGGACATTTTTCAATATTTAACTAAATGAATTATACTATAGCACTAACAGAAGTTTTTTCTTTGAGCCCAACCCTTGCCATTTAGCGTTTCAGTGATTCCAAATTCACTCTAAGCAATGTGTAAATCTTCCTAGAATTGGGTTTTTGCTCTTTTTTTTTATCTTTTAGGACCCAGGACATGGTCAATGTAATTTCGATCATTTAGTAAAACTTTTGGATTACTATAATCTATTCAAGCCAGGAAAGAAGCTGGGCATACAAGATAATGGTATCAACCAAGGTCAGGAATATAGGAAAACATACACTACACCCTTTCTTTGACAGTGAATTTAATGTAAGGAATGGGCTAAACAGGTATTGAAGGACTAACAAGAGCAGCTCCCACCTGTAGGGCAGAGAGAACAAAGGGAAGAAGTTGGGGTTATTAGAACCTAGGAGCTTATAGGAGCCTCACATCTCTGAAAAGGAGGTGCCAGCTGTTGATGTTGATATATCTGAGGGAGTGTATTGAGGCTGGTTTGGGGAATATGGAAAAATGAAACTTGAGAACTGGAACTTACTGCCACTACTAAGACTGCTGAGACACATTAACAGGAATAGGAAGAGGCAAGTCTCTTCTCGTCCACCTGCCTTCAGGCCTCCCTCTAGCATCTCCTAGTGGCAGAGCTTAAGAAGGATCCAGCTGGTGAAGGAGAAATGTGGTTTGCAGAATCACAGCCCCAGCATCACAAAGCATAATATAGAAGGATGAGTTAAAGTCAATACACAATAGCTTAGTAATCAACACACTGAATCCCAGTTCTTCTGAGAAGTTCCAATGTATTCATATTTAGTGTTCATTTTACTCTGTCATGATGTGGATGACAAATTATATGGGTACTCTGTAGATAAAGCTGTTTATCCAAACTGAATCAAAGCGTCTTCAGTAAATAGGTTCCAAAGATGGTCACCTTCAATTTCCTCCTTCCTGTTTGCACATGCTGCCTCCCACATGAAGAGGTGGAGGCTATATCCCCCCGCCTTGAATCTGGGCTGATCTTAGTATCTTGCTTGATGAAAAGAATGCAGTAATAGTGACATTCTGGAAGTTCTGAGGTTAGGTCATAGAAGGCCTTACAGTATCTGCCTGGGTCTCTTGAAATGCTTGCTCCTGGGACACTTCCTCTCAGAACCCAGCCACTGTGCTGTGAGATGCCCAAGCCACATAAAAAGACCATGTGGAGGTGCTACAGTGGACAGCCCAACTGAAGTCCCAGCTTAGAGCCAGCATCCAGTACCATGTTGTAACCCTTTCATGCATCCAGCAATATTGAGCCTTCAGATGATGACATACCAGCTGACATCCAATTACCAGCAAATGACAGATCCAAATAAGAACTGCTCATTGGGCCACATTAACACACATAATTATCAAAGATAATAAATTATAGTTTTGAGCCACTAAGTTATAGGCTGTTTAGTTATGTAGTACACAAAGCTAGAACAGCCTACCTATTTAGTTTTCCAAGGACTTTTTTAGTTTTAGTGAGTTGTGACAGACCCACCAAATAAACTTATCTTTATCCTCATCCAATTAACGTGGGGTTTATCAGTATCCTTGTTTTCTTCACCACAGTTTCCCGTATTTTCCACTTCGCTCTCCAAGTAGATTATAAATATTTGGAAGGAAAGGATCGCGTCCTATTTTGCTTCTGTATCTCCCACTGGACAACTGGCTATTGACTAGATTTAAGATCATATTAGTCAGTTACTGCTGCACTAAACAACTCAAAATCTCACATGCATGGGTCAGCAGGTTGACTGCAATTCAGCTGATCAAGGCTGGGATTAACTACACAGCTCTGCATCAGGACGCGGTTCTCTGGACTTGTATTCAAGCTGTGGGCTGTGTAGGCCTACTCCGTATGTTTTTCTTCTGAGCCCAAGGCTGAAGAGCAGCAGCTGCTGAGGTCATTCTCTTCTTGTGAAGCACAAAAACCAAGACAACAACTGCAAACACATTCTGCTTAAATCACACCTGCTAACATTCCACAGGCCAAAGTGAGTCACACGGTCCACGACATCAAGGGAGTGAGGAGGTGCACTTTGCTCAAGTGGGAACATGGAGAGTAACTATTTGCTGGGCATTAATTTGAATATTACAAATATCATCAGAAATGTCTTATTGATTCCAAAATTCAATTAAAAACCATAACATTTGTATATGACCATAGTGGTAGATTTATTATATTTTAAATACATATTCAGACTTGGAAATTATTTCAAGACCCAGAGATAAACCTGAGTCTTTATTTCAGGAATATACACAGGAAATAGAGTGTTTCAGAGAAAAATGTTCATTGGTGTGGCTATTATAATTAAAATCATCAAAGAGTCATTATTTCCCCTCAATTAAAAATAATGCAAAATAATAGACCACTAATCTTTAGAACATAGCCAGAAATTAGCTGGCATCCTAAATTTGTATTCTTCTTAGTATTTATTATTAGGACTACTTATTTTAAGTGAATACTGTTCAAAATTTAAAGGCAATCCCTTTAAAACACTGAAAGTATATCTTTTTAAAAGTTAGCTGTGCTGGAAAAAAAAGTGTACTCTAGTATTGCACCATTTTTCTTCTAATTTTGTAAAGACCACAGTAAATCCACTGATATATCAGTGCCTTCAAGATATAACACTAGAACATACTGAGTTCAGATATTATGGACATCTATATTCGTCCCAAATGAACACTTAGAAACACAGAAAGCATCAACCACATATATATACAGCATGAATATTATTAAATAGAATAAATCATCAACTCAAAATACGGTGTATTTCCTGCTGTAAATCACTGACATGTTAAAATGATGCATTATTTTAATTAGAAGTGAATTGTGGAGGTATGTCTAAGATTTATAATATAATCCATGATGAATGCCTACACTTTCAAGGTAAGGATGTGCCCTAAAGCATGAAAAGAAATAACTAAGGAAAAAAAGTGTTAAATTTATTTCTGTTCAGTTAGATTTATACACTTAAGTATTTATAGACTATGTTTTTTCAAAATTTTACTAAACTTTTTAGTAAAAGTATTACTGAAACACTAAAGCCCTTTTTCTGGCAAATGACTATGTAGTTCTGGTCTCCATGTTTTTATGATTTCATTTATATTACAATCTACAACAGGTAAAACTAATCTATAGTGAAAAAAATCAAAAAGTGAGGTTTTCTGGATGTGAAGCATTAACTAGGAAGGCACATGTAGGAACTTTCCGGTACAGTGAAAATGATCTATATTGTGATATTGTGCAGATTATGTGGTCCTGTGTATATGTCAAACTCATTGAATTCTACACTTAAGATTAGACATTTGGAAGGTTTCCATTTGGGGTCTATCATGAATAAGGCTATTATGAATATTTTTGAACATTTCTTTAAATATGTGCATACCTATCTCTTGATTATATACTGAGAAATGAAATTGCTGCCTGTATTAGTCTGCTAGGACTTCCATAACAGAATACCACAGACTGGGTGACTTAAACAACGGAAATTTAATTTCTCACAGTTCTGGGCATTGGAAATCTAAGATCAAGGTGCTGTCAGGGTTGCTTTCTGGTGAGACCTCTCTCCTTGACTTGTAGACGTCCACATTCTTGCTGTGTCTTCACGTGGCCTCTCCTCTGTGTGTGCACACTCCTGGTGTCTCTTCCTCTTCTTATAAAGACATTAGTCCTATTGATTAGGGCCCCACTTGTATGACCTTTTAACCTTAAATACCTCTTTAAAGACCTTATCTTCAAAGACAGTCATGTTGGGGGTTAGGGCTTTAACATATGAACTTAGCAGGGGAAGCAATTCAGTCTATAACACTAGGTCATAGTGTCTGTGTTTTTGATAAAAAAAAGATATCTTGGAATTGCTTGGGGGCTTTTTGGATTGAGGTTGGCATAGACCCTTACATGTCCAGGTCATAATTTTATGGGAATATAATTTTTGCAGTACCTTATTTTGAAGCTTTTAATTGTAGTGTCTGCCCTGTGTTTTATAATCCGAAATAAAAAAGCAACATATCACATTACTCCTCAGACATAGATCACCACATACATATGATAGCCCTATCATAACAGCTATAACTGTGCATCAGTGACCAAACCTACCATAACAACACAATGTGCCCCACTGTCCAAACTCAGATATATATTACCATTTACGTAGCTTGGAATATATCCATTCAGAAAACAAGACAGCACAGAAGATGCTGCAATCAGCATTAACTTAGCCAAGTGCAGCAGAGGTTCTCAACCTTGGCTGCATATCAAAATCACCTGGGGAGCTTTTAAAGTCTTTATGCTCATTCTTCACCCAGACAAATTAAATCAGAATCTCTGGACGTGGGATCTAGGCATCAGCATATTTTTTAACTCCCCAGGTGATTTCTATGTGCAGCTGAGGCCGAGAAGCACTGATCTACAGCTTCAAACAGCTGCAGTTCACATGAGGATAATTTCATTAAGTTTGATTATTCACTCAACATTATTTTTAGACTCTTGCTATACTCCTCCCTTCCATGCAAAGCACAGTTGGTACTTGTATTAATAATAAAATATTTCAAATTAACAACCTACATATAAATATCCTACAATACATTCAAATGACAAATGTGTCTTATCGTATTAATTAATGAATCTTATGTTCCATATAAGGAATGTCCTACTCATAGGTGGTGCCGAAAAGATTAAATACAAGAAAAAATTTGAAATCAAAAATTTAAAATAAAGTATATTTAGCTAAGTTTCTCACTTTCAGAGAGAGAATTTACACGTACACGAAAGGAAGGTTAGAATAAACCAGATGGTACCAGAGTCAGGGACATCAGAATGCAGTCATGTTTAGCTTAATATATAGAAAGATAGATATCAAAACAATAGTAGATACGTTTTTTGCATAGGCTGTTATATCTACACACATTTATAGTCTGTCTGTGGATAAGAATCATCTCAGACAAAAATGATAAAACTGAGGCTGTCCAACTTTGGGCACATCGTGTGAAGGCAGGATTCCTTGGAAAAGACAATAATGCTGGGAAAAGTAGAAGGCAGCAGGAAAAGAGGAAGACCAAGTGTGAGATAGATTGACTCCATAAAGGAAGCCATAGGCATGAGTCTAAAGAAGCTGAGTAGGGCTGTTGAGGACAGGACACTGGACATCACTCATTCATAGTGTCACCAGGAGTCAGAGCTGACCTGACTGGCACATAACATGCACATCATGGATAAGGCCTAGAAACAATGACTCTCCAGCAACAAGCACACCCAGTGTCCAGATCTTGGTTTCTAAATACCCTTCTCTAATAAAAGGAACCAAGTTCCTTGGAGAAATGGCTGGTTCTAGGGCTAGGGCAGGCAAAATACAAAAAGAGCTTTGAGCATCTAACAGTAACAGAAAGTAAGGAAGTACTCAAACTACAAAGGGATGAGGACATGTTACAGGACAAAGGAGCCAACTGTAAAGAGTCCCCAGTGGCCAAAGCTGAAACATTTTGAGCAGCAAAAGAAATAACATAGTGTTAAATTATAACCCCAAAGTATAAAATACATATACGTGAGTCCATACGGATATAAATGACTGAATAAATAAATGGTGGAGAACAGATGAATCTTTCCTATGGAAGAATTCCACTTAATTATATATAGATATTCCCACTTCCAGGAAGTGGAGCTTACAACACACACACACACACTCCAGGGTGAGCTTGACTGAGCAACTCACTTTCAAAGAACAGACTAGGTAAGGGGAGAAATAATAATTTCATACTGGAGAAACCTGGGGAACAAAATGCCTTAACCAAGTGATGAAGCTTGATATCCCCAGTGATGTCTGGTGCATGTCATACACCCCCTGCTGTGATGTGCTAAGAAGCGCATTTCACCTCTGTGGTATTCTTCCCATAAACCCATAAATTCAGTCTAACCATCAGAAAAACATCACAAAAACCCAGACTGGAGGACCTTCTACAGGATACTTGGTACTTCTTGACATTCAAAGTATTAAAAACCAAGGAAAGTCTGAGAAACTGCCACCGACCTGAGGAGCCTGAGGAGATGGGAGAACTAAATGCAGTGCGGTGCTCTGGACTGGGTCGCAGAACAAAAAGAGAATGTGATTCGAGAAACTGGTGAAATTAAAACCAAAACTGCAGTCCAGTTAAAGGTTAATGTACCAAGGTCAGTTTCTCAGTTTTGACAAATGTACTGTGAAAATGTAAGATGTTAACAACAGGGAAAATTGGACAAAGGGAATAGAGGACCTCTCTGTTTGCAATTTTTCTGAAAATCAAAAATTATTCCAAAATAAAATTTCATTAAAAATCTATGTAATTGGAAAGATATTCCTCTCAGTATAAAAACATGAATAAACACATTTAACCATTACAGGCACCATAGAGATTTCTTCTTTTTCCACTATTAAAGTGTATATTTAAACAGGAAGGAAATGTGATAGCCATTAAAACCTAATTTGCTCTTCTGCAATAAGTAAAATTGTATTTTATACTATTCCCAATGCAGCTACTTAAGTGCATGTGCTATGCTTGTTCTGGATACAAATCAGGCATTGAAACTAAACACCCATTTAGACAACTGCTCCTTCGGAGCTTTTTTCACTATTGTGTGTATCTGCGAGTCTAAGTACATTGAAGCCAAGGGAGGAAACCAGTTGTCTAAATTCTTTGTCCTGTCACAGGATTTATCAGATGGAATTTTATTTCTCTCAACATCTCTTGAAACTGATTTCAATTTTGCAATGTTATTCCTTCAGAAAAAGAGCTTAGTTTAATATTGCCACTGCTCCAGCATACATTGCTTCTGTGAAATTTTATTTAGGTCTTAGAATCTGCTTGGGCTAGAAAATGATCCACAAATTACATTTGAACTTTATTTAAGCTTTAATTCTACTAAACCACAATGGGCCTAAGGATTGTGTGAAAGACTGCTGCATAAAATTTAAAGCTTCAGCTAGTGAAGGTCTAGATATTAAGAGTCAACTGCATGGGCTCTTGAATAATAGTCATGTGCCTCATAGCAACTTTTCCATAAATAATGGACCACACTGACAATGGTGGTCCCATAAGATTAGTACCATATGGCCTAGGTGTGTAGCAGGCTGTGCCATCTAGGTTTGTGTAAGTACACTCTATGATGTTCACACAACAACGAAATCACCTAATGACACATTTCTCAGAACATATCCTCATCATTACACATTACAGAGCTATAATTTAAAGCAAGAAGATCCTGCAACCATAGAGTATCACAGATCCATATAATAACAGTAAATTAAATGTTATAGTATTATATGGGGAACACCTTTTTTCACAAATGGGACAGAAGAAAGACAATTCTAGTTTTTATTTTGGTTTTTAGGTGTATACATGTTTGTGTGCTCTCCCACCTCTATCACATTCTTTTTTTTTAATTCAGTCTCTTTCGCTGTTTCTTTTTTTAATCTATAATACTGTTTTTTTATTGCAATAACATTGGTTTATAACATTATATAAATTTCAGGTGTGCATCATATTCCAATTTCTGTGTAGACTACATCATGTTCACCACCCAAAGACTAATTACAATCCATCAACACACACGTGCCTAATCACCCCTTTTGCCTGCTTTCCTCCCCCCTTCCCCTCTGGTAATCACCAATCCAATCTCTGTCTCTATGTGATTGCTTATTGTTTTTACCTTCTACTTATGAGGTCATACGGTATTTGACTTTCTCCCTCTGACTTATTTCGCTTAGCATAATACCCTCAAGGTCTATTCATGTTGTCACAAATGGCTGGATTTCATCATTTCTTATGGCTGAATAGTATTCCATTGTGTATATATACCACATCTTTATCCATCTGTCCATTGATGGACATTTAGGCTGCTTCCAAGTCTTGGCTATTGTGAATAATACTGCAGTGAACATAGGGATGCATGTATCTTTACACATTCGTGTTTTCATGTTCTTTGGATAAATACCCAGCAATGGAACAGTTGGATCATATGGTAGTTCTAGTCTTAATTTTTTGAGGAATCTCCACACTGTTTTCCATAGTGGCTGCACCAGTTTGCACTCCCACCAGCAGTGTATGAGAGTTCCCTTCTCTCCACATCCTCTCTAACACTTGTTGTTTCCTGTCTTGTTAATTATAGCCATTCTGATGGGAGTGAGATGATATCTCACTGTAGTTTTGATTTGCATTTCCCTGATAGTTAATGATGTTGAGCATCTTTTCATGTGCCTGTTCACCATCTGTATATCTTCTTTGGAGAAATGTCTGTTCAGATCTTTTGCCTATTTTTTAATTGAGTTGTTAGTTTTTTTGTGGTTGAGACATATGAGATCTTTATATATTGTGGCTGTTAACCTCTTATCAGATATATGGTTTGCAAATATCTTCTCACAATTGCTGGTTGTTTTTTTCATTTTGTTGATGGCTTCCTTTGCTGTGCAGAAGGTTTTTAGTTTGATGTAATCCCTACTGTTTATTTTTTCTATTGTTTCCCTTGATCAGTCAAGCATGGTACTTGAAACTTTGCTGCTAAGACCTATGTCGAAGAGCATAGTACTTACGTTTTCTTCTAGAAGTTTCATGGTTTTAGATCTTACATTCAAGGCTTTAATCAATTTTGAGTTAATTTTTGTGTATGGTATTAGATAATGGTCTACATTCATTCTTTTGTATGTGGCTGTCCAGTTTTCCCAACACCATTTATCAAAGAGACTTTCCTTTCTCCATTGTATGTTCTTGGCTCCCTTGTCGAAAATTAGCTGTCCATAGATGTGTGGGTTTATTTCTGGGCTCTTGATTTTGTTCCTTTGATCTGTATGTCTGTTTTTGTGCCAGTACCATGCTGTTTTGGTTACTATAGCTTTGTAGTATATTTTGAAATCAGGGAGTGTGATACCTCCAGCTTTGTTCTTTTTTCTCAGGATTCCTTTGGCTATTTGGGGTCTTTTGTTGTTCCATAAAAATTTTAAGATTCTTTGTTCTATTTCTGTGAAAAATGTTGTTGGAACTTTGATAAGGGATTGCATTGAATCTGTAGATTGCTTTAGGAAGTATGGACATTTTAACTATGTTAATTCTTCCAATCCAAGAGCACAGAATCTCTTTCCATTTCTTGGTGTCTGCTTCAATTTCTTTCAAAAATATTTTATAGTTTTCAGTGTACAGATCTTCCATCAGTTTGGTTAAGTTTGTTCCTAGGTATTTTATTCTTTTTGTTGCAATTGTAAATGGGATTGTATTCTTAATTTCTCTTTCTGCTACTTCATTGTTAGTGTATAGAAATGCAACTGATTTTTGTATGTTGATTTTGTATCCTGCAACTTGACCATATTCATTTATTAGTTCATTCATTCATTATTAGTTCTAAAAGTTTTTTGGTGGATTTTGGGGGGTTTTCTATATATAAAATCGTGTCATCTGCAAATAGTGTCAGTTTCACTTCGTCTTTTCCAATTTGGTTCCCTTTTATTTCTTTTTCTTGCCTGACTGCTCTGGCTAGGACTTCCAATACTATGTTAAATAAGAGTGGTGAAAGTGGGCATCCTTGTCTGGTTCCTTTTCTTAGAGGGATAGGTTTCAGTTTTTCTCCACTGAGAGTGATATTAGCTGTAGGTTTGTCATTATGGCCTTTATTATATTGAGGTACTTTCCTTCTATACCCATTTTATTCAGAGTTTTTATCATGAATGGATGCTTTATCTTGTCAAATGCTTTCTCTGCATCGAGATGATCATGTGATTTTTATTCTTCATTTTGTTTTGTGGTATACCACATTGATTGTTTTGCAGATGTTGAACCATCCCTGCATCCCTGGAATAAATCCCGCTTGATCATGGTGTATGATCTTTTTGATGTATTGCTGTATTTGATTTGCTAGTATTTTATTGAGGATTTTTGCATCACTGTTTATCAGTAATATTGGCCAGTAAATTGCTTTTTTGTGTTGTCCTTGTCTGGTTTTGGTATCAGGGTAATGTTGGCTTCACAGAATGAGTTAGGAAGCTTCCCCTCCTCTTCAACTTTTTGGATGAGTTTGAGAAGGTTAGGTATCAAGTCTTCTTTGAATGTTTGGTAGAATTCACCAGGGAAGACCTCTGGTCCTGGACTTTTATTTGGGGGGACGTTTTTGATTACTGTTTTGATCTCCTTACTGCTGATTGGTATATTCACATCCTCTATTTCTTGATATAGTTTTGAAAGATTGTATGATTCTAAGAATTTATTCATTTCTTCTAGATTATCCAATTTGTTGCTGTATAGCTTTTTGAAGTATTCTCTTATCATCTTTTGTATTTCTGAGGTGTCCATTGTAATTTGTCCTCTTTCATTTCTGATTTTATTTATTTGAGCCTTGTCTCTTTTCTCAGCGAGTCTAGCTAAATGTTTGTCAATTTTGTTTATCTTTTCAAAGAACTAGCTCTTGGTTTCATGGATTTTTTTCTCTATTTCATTTATTTCTGCTCTGATATTCTTTATTTCCTTCCCTCTACTGATTTGGCACTTTGTTTGTTCTTTTTCCAGTTCCTTTATGTGCACTGTTAGATGGCTTATTTGAAATTTTTCTTGTTTGTCGAGGTAGGCCTGTACTGCTATAAACTTCCCTCTTAGAACCACTTTTGCTGTATCCCATAAATTCTGGCATGTCGTATTTTCATTTTCATTTGCTTCCAGGTATTTTTTTGATAACTCCTTTGATTTCTTCATTGATCCAATCATTGTTCAGTAGCATTTTGTTTAATCTCCACGTATTTGTGGCTTTTCTGATTTCCTTCCTGTAGTTGACTTCTAGTTTCATACTGTTGTGGTCAGAAAAGATGCTTCATATTATTTCAATCGTCTTAAATTCATTGAGACTTGTTTTGTGGCCTAATACATGAACAATCCTGGAGAATAATCCATGTGCACTTGAAAAGAATGTATATTCTCTGGGTTTTGGATGGAATGTTCTGTCTAAATCTACCAAATCCATCTGGTCTGATGTGTCATTTAAGGCCAATGTTTCCTTATTGATCTGCTGTTTGGATGATCTATCCACTAATGTAAGTGGAGTGTTCAATTCCAATATTGTTATTGTGTTGCTATTTTTCCTTTTATGTCCATTAATAATTGCTTTAAGACTGACCCGGTGGCATAGCAGTTAAGTTCTCATGCTCTGCTTTGGTGGCCTGGGGTTTGCAGATTCAGATCCTGGGCACAGACCAACGCACCACTTCTCAGCCATGCTGTGGTGACATCCCATATAAAGTAGAGGAAGATGGGCATGGATGTTAGCCCAGGGCCAATCTTCCTCAGCAAAAAGAGGAGGATTGGCAATGGAGGTTAGCTCAGGGCTAATCCTCCTCACAAAAATAATAAATAAATAATTGCTTTACATATTTAGGTGCCTCCATGTTGGGTCCATAGATATTTACAAGTGTTATATCCTCTTGTTGGATTGTTCCCTTGATCATTATGTAATGCCCTTCTTTTTCTATTGTTACAGTTTTTGTTGTAAAGTCTGTTTTGTCTGATATAAGTACTGCTACCCCAGCTCTCCTTTCTCTCCATTTGCATGGAGTATCTTTTTCCATCCCTTCACTTTTGGTTTGTGAGTGTCTTCAGGTCTGAAATGTGTCTGTTGTATGCAGCATATATATGGGTCTTGTTTTTTAATCCAATCAGCCACTCTATGCTTTTTGATAAGAGCACTTAGTCCATTGACGTTTAAAGTAGATATTGACAAGTATGTACTTATTACCATTTTGTTACTGTTTTTCTGGGTGTTTTAGTAGTTCTCTGTTCCTTTTTTCTTCTCTTGCTCTCTTCCCTTGTGGTTTGATGGCTTTCTTTAGTATTATGTTTGGGTTCATTTCTGTAATTTTTTTGTGTATTTAATATAGATTTCTGGTTTGTGACTACCATGAGGTTCACATATAATAACCTATGTATATTGCAATCTATATTGAGTTGATAGTCTCTTTAGTTTGACCTCTTTCTAAAAGCTCTACTCTTTTACTCCCCTCCTCCCACATTTTATGTTTTTGATATCCTATCTAACCTCTTTTTTCATGTGTATCCATTACCCTCTCATCATGAAAATAGGTAATTTTAGTACTTTTGTCTTTTGACCTTCATATTAGCTTCATAGGTGGTTGATATGCTACCTTTACTGTATTTTTGCCTTTACCAGTGATTTTATTGCTTTTGGGGGGAAGAATTTTCTTATTCCTATTTGTGGTCTTCTTTTTCCCACTTAAATAAGTCCCTGTAGCATTTCTTGTAAGACTGGTTTCTTGGTGATAAGCTTCTGTAATTTTTGCTTGTCTGGGAAACTTTTTATCTCTCCTTCCATTTTGAATGATAACCTTGCCAGGTAGAGTATTCTTGACTGTAGGTTATTTCCATTCAGCACTTTAAATGTATCATGCCACTCACTTCTAGCCTGTAATGTTTCTGCTGAGAAGTCAGCTAATAGCTTTATGGGGTTTCCTTTGTATGTAACTTGTTGCCTTTCTCTTGCAGCATTAGAATTCTCTCTTTATCTTTAGTTCTTGACGCTTTAATTATGATGTGTCTTGGTGTGAGCCTCTTTGGGTTTATCTTTTTTGGTGCTCTCTGTGCTTCCTATACCTGGGTGTCTGTTAACCTTCCTTAGGTTGGGAAAGTTTTCACCTATTATTCTTCAAATAGATTCTCTGCCCCTTTGTCTCTCTCCTCTCCTTCTGGGACACCTATAATATGAATGCCAGTGGACTTGATATTGTCCCAGAGGTCCCTCAGGCTGTTCTCATTCTTGTTTCTTTTTTCTTTATCTATTCAGCTTGGGTGATTTCTTCTAGTCTTTCATCCAGCTCACTGATCCCTTCTTCCGTATCATCTACTATGCTGTTGAATCCCTCTAGTGAATTTTTCATTTCCAGTATTGTATTCTTCATTTCTGATTGGTTCTTTTTTTTATTTTCCAATTCTTTTTTGATGTTCTCACTGAATTCATCCATTTTTCTCCCAAGATCAGTGAGCATCCGTATGACTATTTGAACTCTTTGTCAGGTAGATTATTTCTTTTTATTTTTCTGTGAGGAAGATTGGCTCTGAGCTAACATGTTGCCAATCCTCCTCTTTTTGCTGGAGAAGATTAGCTCTGAGCTAACATTTGTGCCCATCTTCATCCATTTGATATGTGGGATGCCACCACATGTGGCTTGATGAGCAGTGCATATATCCACACCCAGATTTCAACCTGTGAACCCTGGGCCACCAAAGCAGAGCACACACACTTGACCACTACCCTGCCCAGGCTGGCCCCTAGATTGTTTATGTTTTGTTTAGTTCTTTTTCTGAGATTTTATCCTGTTCCCTTACTTGGAATGTATTTCTTTGCCTCCTCACTTTGCCTCTTTCTCTATATTTATATCTATGTATTAGCGGGGTAGCTACATCTCCTCATCTTGGAGGGGTGGCTCTATGTAAGAGATGCCTTATGAGGCCCAGCAATGTGCTTCCCTTTTGTTCCCAGTTCCAAATGTTCCAGGAGTGACTCCTGTGTGGGCTACATGTGTCCTTCTGTTGTGGCAGGGTGCTCTTGCTGTAGGTGCCTAGGGAGGCTAGGCTGTCCCCCTGGCCAGCTGGTTGTAATGCTTAATTGCATGTGGCTGCTTTCCCACTTAAATAAATCCCTGTAGCATTTCTTGTAAGACTGGTTTCTTGATGATAAACTTCTGTAATTTTTGCCTGTCTGAGAAACTTTATCAGGCTTGGGTAGCCCCAGCACAGTTGGCTGAAAGGTCTAATATCACATTCCTGTTGCAGTTTTTCTGTTAAGTGAGTAGGCCCCCAATGTGGCTGGTTGCTAGGCTCAGGGGCTTACAACTGCTGTAGGCCCCCAGCCTGCAAGGCTCTTGTCAGCTCTCTCAGGGTTGCAGCTGAGTGGGGCTGGCCTCAGGCACAGGAGCACCCAATTGTTTCAGGCTATTGAAGGTGGGGCTGATCCATTATATAGCTGTTTTAGAAGCACAAGTCTTCTGCAGCTGACAAGCCCCACCACCCACAGGGCCACACACCCAGTCAACACAGTCCTGCCCCATGCACACACCATGACCCCCTGATGTGGACCCAGTCACCCCACTGCAGAAGCCTCACACACTCCACCTGCTCCTCATGCATGCCCTGCCCTGCAGAGGTGGACCCACTCACCCAACTGAACCCAAGGGGATTCAGGCACCTTGCCTATGCAGGCCCACATGTTGCCTGAAGGCTTGCTGTTGGGTGGGGCCAGTCCCTAGGGTGTGCTGCCTGCCCTGGCTAAGCTGGATTAAATTGGTGCTCTAGTGGGTGGGGCAGACCCTGGGATAACAGGCCAGGGGAAAAACTCCAATGGTGTCTGCCAGCATCTGTGTCAGCACACCTATAGTAGGTCACAGTGATGGCTGCCACCAATGTCTCGGTCCCTGGAGCAGTCTCACCCCTCACTGAGATGCACCCAGAGCCTATCAGGTGAGTCTCTTTTCACCAAAGGACTTTGCAGCTTTCTTTCTGGTGTTTCTGGGTTGCTTTCCGAAATGGGTGAATTTGTGCATGGGCCCTTTAAGAGGTGGCTTTTCTTTTTTTTTTCCCCTCATGTCCAATAGCTTTTCTGGGGTGTATTCCCCATTGCTGTTAGTAGTCAGCAAAGCCAGATATTATGACACTCACCTCAGTTGTGCTGAGTCCAAAAGATGCTTATAGTGGTAATGCTTCCCCACTCAGGTCCTCCACTCCTCCAGGAGAGGCTGCATACATTAGAATTGCTCCTGGTTGGCCATGAAGCTCCCCAGCTTGTGAAGGTGGATTTTTTTCTCTCCAGAAAGGGAATTCTGCCTCTTTCACCTCAGTCAGAACTGTCCCGTGTTGCAGGGGTTCTTTTTATCTAGTTTTCATTTCTCTCCCAGGGCTAATTGTTCCAAGAGTAGCTCAATTTGTTGTGTCCATGAGAAGAGGTGAGTTCAGAGTCCACCTCTGCTGCCACCTTGACACCTCTCTCTTGCTGTTTCTATGTCTACTTTCAAATAAGAAAATCTACTTTTTTTCTAATGATCAAATAGTTGATAGATAAAAAGAAAGTAAGTGTTAGAAGGGAAATGAAAATTAACTAAAAATAAAGTCAATCAACTTCTCAGTAACTACATTCATTTCTCTGCACGTCTGTGGTGGACTGTTACTTTGGTGATTCCTCAATGAATCATGCTTCCCAGATTTCAAGCCTTATGCAACCCTCCTCTCACTACTCACTACTGCAACTGTTTTGACATAGAAAAAAGCAGTAGAAGTTCTAGGCCTAACCCTTAATTGGCCTGATAACTTTCTACTTCCTCCTCTTTGGAATGCTTGTTCTAGAATGCTCTTCTTGAAATCCAACCCATAGTATGAGGCAGCCCAAGCAGCTGACAGTCCCAGCTGAGATCCCAGATGAGCCTCCAGATAACTGGCTGCAGCTGCTCCAACACCCTATCTGACACTACATGGAGGAGAACAAACTAGTCAACCTACAGAATCATGAGCAATAGTAAATTGCTGTTTTAAGACACTAAGTTTTGGGATGGTTTGCCTTAGAATAACAGATAACTAAAACAACTTTATAGTGAATACTTAGATTTATGGAAGAGCCATTGTTGCACATGCTTTTAGGATGACTGCTTCTGTTGTCAGTGAGTTCCTGAGACAAGGAAGATAAATGACAGTTTGGAAATAGCCCAGAGAAAGGATGCAATATGTTAATTCCTTTTATATGATTATGTTCTTCTAAGAGGAATTAGGAGGTCTTTGACCCAGTAACTTAGAACCATAGTCTACCACATTGCTACTCAAAATACAATTCTCAACTGTCAAAATTAGCATCATCTGGAAGCTTGTTAGAAATGCTACAGAATTTCAGGCCCAATGAAGTCCTACTAAATTAGAATCTGCATTTTAGCATGATCCCTGGGTGACTAGTTTGCACATGGTTCTAATAATAAATGATCTGATAAAATTAAATCACACAATTACCTGAAAGCATATGAATTTACCTTTCTAACCAAATGAAAATTTTCTTTCTATCCAGACTAATGGTTCCTCAAATACGATTTACCTAAGTCAGAAACTAAAGTCTAATTATAGACTTCCCTCACTCTCTCATTTCACATGGAAACTATAAATTGTACCTCTTCAATATATATTTTATCCTCCTAAGGCCCACATCACCACTTGTCTGATCTACTCCAGGGGTCAGTACCACCCTTAGAATGGGGAAGTGAGGCCCCTGCCCTGGGTCTTATGCCTCAGGGACCTGTGCTTTGAAATCTTTCCTCAAAAATGTTAAGTCCTCCTCTGGTGGCTGGGTCTAACCTGGGCCAATAGTGCCATCCAGCAGGGGACACAGAGACTGGCCTATTGCCACCTAGGTCCCAGTCTGGTTCACTCTTTCAACTCTATACCTTCCCCTTCCCCTCCTCCCACATCCCTCACTCACATGACATCCATCAGATACTCCAAGGAGCTTTAGACTTCATGCCTCTGGAGTCATCCAAGACCCTCATTCCCAAGAAGATTGCTCCTGATAGGTGTGATATTTCTTTCAAGGGACTGCATGAGATGAGGCTACCAGAATCATGTTGACATACTGATTTTAGCGATTCTTACTCACATTGGACATAGGATAAGTTCAGGGCCCTAGGACTTAGTTGTTATTAACAGTTCACAAATAACCCTTGAGCTTAACTATGGGTGTAGACCCATGAATCTGCTCCCTCCAGTTCATGTTCCCAACCTGGTGACACCTCCAGTCTATAGCATCCCAGGGTGGCAGGAGTTACTTCAAGTATCATTTACCCTATGCCTACCTTCCCCACCCTGCTTTCCCTCCCAGGTCAGTCATTAGCCATGCTACATGAATGACACCATTCTTCTCACTCCACCCACAGGCCCCTTTCTTCCCCACTGGTGGCAGTATATGGAAAGCAGGGATGACATAAACTTTGAAAGAGATCATATTCTAATTCACTGATTACAGCCTAAAGAGTTCAAGAGAAGACATAGTCCTTCCTTCATAGTTTAGAATGATGAACAGTGGATTTAACGTGACCAGAAAACAAATTATCACTCATATATTGCCCCATTGTCAAGGCAAGATTTACATTTGTAGTCATCACCAACTAAGCAGAGCAACAACACTGGAGCAAGTCTTTGGAAGCCTGAATTCACGGGTGGCATGATGGACGATGCACTGTCATGACTACCGATAGAACCTGCTCTGAATAAATGGTTTGGGATTGACGGGGCAAGATTTTTGTCATTTCAGTAAAACATATCCCCAAGAGCCATGGTGTGGAAGTAAGTAGTGTTGCTACTATTTACTCATGGTAGGAGAAGTGAAATTAGTCAGAAATTACTCATTTGACAATAAAGAATGCAAATAAGTGGTTCCTGGACTTGAATGGGAAGAGGTGGTATCTGGACACTGCAAAGAATCTTCATGTGGCTAACTGGATTAAGTACTTCTTGACTCCCTACTATTCTCCCCCATTATGCCTTTCCAGTCATCCCTATATTTCCTATTCTTGGCTAGTTCTTATTCATTCTTAAAAACCCAAATCAGGTATCCACTAATCTAGAAAACTTTCCTTAAACAGTATTTAAGAAAAGATAATTATCTCCTTCCTTAGAAAACAGCTTCTCTGTAAATAGACATAGTGACAGAGGGGGATGCAAATATAGAGAGATGCAGACACATATTCCTGTGCACCTAAGCTCAGTGCCTTTTATGTGTCTGCCGCACCTTCAGATTGCAAGCTCCTGTGTCATTTATCTGTCTATTTTATAGGCATGATGACTGATACACAAATAGAGATCAAAAATGAATTTTAAATAAATAAGTGAATACACTTAAGTCAGTGATTGGAACTCCTACAAATTATTTTTGTAACATTTATTTTCACTGATAATGCAAGATATATACTTATTGTAAAAAAAGAAATCTTGAAAAATATACATTTAAAAAATGAAAATTATTCATAATTCTTCTATAGCCATGTTAACATATTTCCTCCTGTTATTTATAAAAAAAATATGCATTTTTTCTAAAATTGCAAGGTAATTGCTAGACAATGAGAAAAAAATCAAGTTTTACTTTATTTCTATCAATTAGAGGGATTAATGAGGATTGGAAGTGAAGTCATCCTAGAGATAT
This sequence comes from Tapirus indicus, assembly GCA_031878705.1. NCBI lineage: Eukaryota > Metazoa > Chordata > Mammalia > Perissodactyla > Tapiridae > Tapirus > Tapirus indicus. Next base: position 9,622,888 of record CM062918.1, read on the forward strand.
TTTCTAGTTGAAGTTAAAGAGAAAATATCTATTTTAACACTCCTCTTATTTTTATAATGTAAATAGGGGCAATTTCAGATAGATGGTACAGTAATGGGGCATTATTTTTGGTTAGGTTTCATTGCATGAAGGGAGAAAGGAGAATGAGAAAATGAAATCAATCAAATTTCAATGAGATTTCTCTGCATAACAATGTAAAATACTATTCCCATCTTGGGCAGGGTAAATTTTTTAAGATTCTGTTATCTCTTGAAGAAATGTTAACTTTCCTTAACATAAATTTAGACTATAATATCACCAAGAATAATAGTTGTTTTTTAATTTGGGTTTGTGTGTGTGTGTGTGTGTGTGTGTGTGTGTGTGTGTGTGTCTGTGAATGATTGCATATGTGTTCTTTTCTACAAAAGACTGGAAATCCAATGAAAGAATGAATGAATATATCTTCACAGGATGCTGGTAGAGTAAACCCAAAGAGGTTTTGAACATAAAGTGGCAATGCCCACTATGAACAATCCTGCCAAAGTTTCCCCCTTAACCTAAAGCATCACCCCTACTTGAACCCTGTCTTGCTCTTGTGGATTACAGCAGTTAGTTGTAAGGCTGGAAGGATGGTGGGTGAGAGGGTTGTGTGCAAATCCCAGGGTGAGACCATTTTCTATGGTTATAAGGTAGGTTCTCCTACAGGAAAGTGGAGTGAGGGTGGAGATTCTCATAGAAGGGAAATAAGGGGGATCTAGGTGAGGTTACCCAATAAGACACCCCGTATGAGGATTCTGCCATTTTTTTCTCTGATCTTAGAGTTTAGAAACAGTCATGTCTAATGTTCAGCTCCCAGTTTTGGTTTTACTGGTTTTCTTTTTTTCCTGCAACTCTACCTGGTTATTCCAAAAGTCATAGTTAAACACACAGCTTCATAGTCTATGCAGAATTAATAGATGAGGCATTGAAGGAAATGAGGCCAGCTTGGTGGTGTCAGCCCTGGATTACAGGAGGACAGTAGCCCCAGAATTCTAAGTGGCTGTCCCAGCTGATTTTAAAATAACACACTTTGTTATATTTGCTTCACTTATTCCTTAGAGAAATAAAATATTATAGATATTTCTAAATCTCTCAGAATTCTATCCCCATCTGACTTCCCACAGGAGTAACTCCTCTGTTGAAGTTATGCAAATCATTCATGTTGTTGCTTTTAAATTTTTACTGTATAATACATTGCGCCCAAAATAAGACAAAGCATTATTCAGTATGTTTTTAAGATTTACTAAAATTATATGTAATATTTTTCAAGTTGCTTATTCACTCATCATCATATTCACTTACATTGATATATTTTATATAGTTTCTTTTAAACACAAGGTTGTGTAGCATTTTATAAATCCCCTACAATTTACCCAGCCCTCAGCTGTGCACTATATCATATCTACACCCTCTCCTATTGCAAACAATGATGAAATAAACATCCTTATTCAGATTATTTTGTGCACATGTGAGATGTTTTCAATCAGTTATATTTCAAAATAGAATTGCTAAGTTGTATGTTATGTGAGTTTTCAACTCTAAATGATATTTCAAAATCATTCTCCAAAGAGAAGCAATAGTATTGTGGGTGAATGCAGAAGGGGGAAAAATAGATTTTTTTTTCCTTTTCCCAAATACACCAGAACAGAGGTTCTCCAATCTGACTGTACATTTGAATAGCCAAAGAACTTTTAAACGTTACCAAACCCTAAGCCCATGCCAGAGATTCTGATTGTAATTGGACAGGGGTTTGGTTCTGGCCATCAGCATGATTTTAAAGCCCCCGTCCCTCAGATGATTCTCATGCGAAGTCAGGGTGGAAAACCACTTCACCAGTGGTTCTCAAATTTTAGTTAGCGTCAGAATCACCCGGACTGGAGGGCTTGTTAAAACAGAGATTGTTTGGCCCCACCCCCAGAGTTTCTGATTCAGTATGTCCGGGATGGGGCTTGAGAATTTATATTTCTAACCAGCTCCCAGGTGATGCTGATGTTACAGTTCAGCACCTACACTTTGAGAACAATCCCACCACACTAAAGAATGTGAAAAAGAAAAACAGCCTTGACAGCTAGCATTAACAGCTGGGCTCTGATGTTCCTACTTAAACAATTTCATATACACCAAAATGATTTGAAGTCACTCTGTGTCCATAATGAACAAGACAAAAATAGAATCATTATATAATTGCATCTCAGCAGACAAAAACTGGAAGTCGGGGCAAACCACAAGGATGATCAAGCATCTTCCCCTCCTGACATCAGTGACTGCTGTTTCTTTATCCATGACTACTTCAGCCTGTCTCCTTCCTTTCTGCCTCCTAGATAAGAATTACAAAGCTACTCAGTCACAGCGTTACTCCCACTTTCATATATGACCCAATCCAGCACAAACTCCCAATATAAGCCTCCAAACTTAACCCAAGCCTAAATCCTGTGACAACCCTGCACCCCAATATCCTCTGTCTGAGACACCCATGTTTCCCCATGGTGTGCAGTCTCCCCTCCTGCAGCAAGTAATAAACCCAACTTTGTTTGACTACAGGCGGGCATGTTACTGGTAGTCTTTGGGGGACACTGAGAAAGGTTACCAATACAGTGGGAATGGGGTGGGGGGGGAATATTCCTCTACCCACTAGGTTCTTCTGGCTGGTCTAAGAATTAAATTTATGTGATATAGAATAACAGGAGAAAATCAAATTAGTTTGATAACATGTATGCATGGGAGAAACCCAGAAAAACTGAGTAACTCACCAAAATGGCCAAAGCCACCACCTTAAATACCATCTTCAACTAAAGACAAAAGAGGATATTGGGGGTTGTGGTTTGGGACTGCAAAAGGGAGGAAGGCAATTCACATGGAGAAGAAAAAACAAATGTTTGCTATACCTTGCAAAGACAACAGGACATGAGGAGGGCTAAATTCCTCCCTGTCTACCCCACCTAGTTTATTATATTATAGTTATCTATGGTATCAGTTCCTTCCTGAGACAGGCCTTCTATCTTAAATTCTTTTCGGCAGTTAGCGAGAAGGTCAGTTTCATTCTGAGTCTTTGTTTTTAAAAATAATTGAGCCAAAGAGACACATTTGGGGTGTCAAATTCTGATCTCTCACAGGATATGCATATATCATAAATATATGCACACGTGTACATACTTAGAATATTACTGTGCACACTTAAAAACATATTTTACCATTATAAATATTAAATATTAGACATAGTCATTGTACAAGTTAAGAGGAATAATTCACAAAGGATAAAGAAGAAAAACACTCAACCAGATATACGGTCAGGTCAAAGATATTAATTGTAAAACTGAGGGTATTATTTTACTTGGTTTTTTTCCCAATGTAAATATTATATAACCAATTAGTTTTAACAAACTTCTTATAATACTTTCTTTTTTTTCACTTAAAATGTGTCATAGACATGTCCCATGTCATTGAATGGGAACTAATTAATAATATTTATATTAATATTAACTAATGTTATTACTAATATATACATTACGTAATTTAACCAGTTCTAAATTTCATCTTTCAGAAAAGAAATTTAACAGATATTTTCTAAAGCATAAAAAATGAATTTGAAATGACTCCAAATTCTTAACAGTTTTATATTCTTTCCCTTTTCAAGATAATTTTCTTCCTTATTGGATTTTAGAAACATATTTCTGTAGAGGAAAAACATCAATCTGAATTCAAGTTATTCCCCTATTTAATTTTCTTCCTTTAAATGCAATCAAATATTAAATATTATTGCATGGATTATGTCATTGTTACAGGAAAAAATGTGTTTGTATGTCTCTAAATACACCTTCATATATGCTTCTATATATTGAGGGTTGTCTGTAATGATATTTTCCTATCACTATTGATATTTTCATCTGGATGAGGAAAACTTAGATAAAAATAATAGTTTCTTTGTTTTTGTACATTAACATAATAACACTGGAATAATCACTACATGGATTTGGTGTAGTTGTTTTAATATGGCTTGTTTTAATCTGCTGGCTTAACTTGCTATAATTAGGTTCAATGTTTTTATAACTATTCATTAGTGAAACTTTTCTATTGATTCCAAATTTTTGCTCTTCTGTCATATTTTGATGGTGTTATATTCATTTTTTTAAAATTTGTGAAAAGTTTTTTATGTCTTTTCCATAACTAAACAATTTACATAATAGAGTCATTTTCAATCACTCAAAGGTTAGAAAGAAGCCTGTCATATATCTTAAATATCTAGGACTAGCACATTTTTGAGGATTTTTTAATATCTTTACTTTTTTCTGATAAGATTTATATATATTCTATGTTTTTTGAAGTACTTCCATATTTTGAAAATAGTATCTATATTTTTTTACCTTCATTTCATTAATAATGACTGAGACATAATAAACACATGTATCAGTGATGCCTGGGGGCTTGGAATGTCTTTCACATTGAACTTGTTGTCAATGAGTTTGAATGTCCTCCCTGAGGCTGTCATCTGAAGAATAAAGGGCCATATGCACATTCTTAATAGAGTAAAAATTCACAGGAAGAGAGGTCCTCTGTCAGTGATCAGCACCATTTAGAATCTGTTAAGCTATTAAGGAAAAACAGCTCCCTAGGACTTCTCAGACATTTAGCATGAGGTGTTTTCTGTTTGTTTATTTATCCATTTTTAATATAATAACATATCTAAAGAAGGACATAAGAGTTTCTTGATAAAGTTCTTTTACCCATCTCCACCAAAAACAAGTGCCACTGGAATCTTCTACTCCAAACTAATAGAATTGACCCCAGGGGTGAAAGCCGGATTGACTACTCCACGCAATTCAGGTAGACTTACCTACTCCTCCAGGGGCACAGGCACAGTTTTCCCTTTCCTGTTTCCTTAAATGGCTTCTTCCTTCTGTGCAACCCTTCTTTCTTGACCCTGTCGCCCATGGACTCCTCAGTCTCCTTGCCCCTTCTGCTTTCCTTACAGTTTGTCTAAATAGACACCAGTCTGGTGAGATCCCAAAACTCACCAGGCTTCAGGGCCTGCCCAGACAACAGGCTTTTAGGGCCTATGCCTGCATCCTACCCTATGGATTTTCATTTTTAGGAGAAATGACAGAAATGACAGAGACAAGGGAAAACAGTGACCATCTCTGGGAGGAAAAGGATCAATAAAACCAAAGAGTACTCTACCAAATTTGCCAGAGTCCAAAAGTCCAAGAAATTAGTTTCACAAATATTTTCTCCTGCTAATCTAAATTTAGAAAAGGAAAAAAATTCACCACTCCTGCTTCCATTGGACCCTGCAGGCAGAGACCTGGGAGATTGATGTGGTAAGAAATCTTACCTCCTGCCAGCTCTTGTCACTGGCAGCATCCAGCCAGTTAAGTTTATCCTATCCTTGTCACCAACTGTAGGGGAGGAAGAAATTTTCCTCTACCCTTCTAGGTTCTGGATGGCTGAAGAAATAAATTGAAATGAGACAAAACAACAGGAGAAAATCAAACAAAGATTAAGAACATGTACCCATGACAGAGACCCAGGAAAACTGAGTAACTTGCCAAAATGGCCAAAGCTACCACCTTAAATACCATCTTCAGCTAAAGACAAAAGAGGATGTTGGGGGCAGTGGTTTGGGACTTCAAAGAGGAGGAAGGCAACTCACATAGAGATGGAAAAGCAAATGTTTAGTAAAATATTTTCCATGACATGCAGAGACAATGGGTTGTGGAGAGGACTTTGATCAAATGGGCCTTGCTAGGTTCCTCCCTGTCTACCACACCTAGTTCATATTCTACTGTAATTATCTATGGTAATAGCTCCTTCCTGGAACAGGAGTTTTATCTTAAATTCTTTTAGGCAGTTAGGGGGAAGGTCAAAGTTTCTTCCTGAGTCTTTTGTTCTTAAAAATAACCGGTCCAAAATAATCAAGCCAAAGAGACACATTTTGGAGTGGCAAATTCTGCTCCCCTACAGTAGCTCAGCCTGCCCCTACTCCTTGTCAATCAGAATTTCAATCCTTCTGTTCTATTTATTGTATTACCTTTTTTGGACAGAGCTGGAAAGAGCTTTTGATATATGAGAGTGGAAGAAGAAGTGAAGGAGAGATTCTTGTTCTGGTTTATCAGGTTGCGATTCTCCTAAGACAATTATATCATTTGTGGTGTGAAGAATGACAATTATCAACATCTAATTCCTTAGATCTACTCCTTTTCCTTCACCTAGAAAGCTTAAGCATTTCTTTCAGTCTGTTTCTTTTCTGGTCTTGGTTCTTATGTGAGTAATAGGCATATTAATAATCACAACCACATCTATATTCACTTGAACAACAGTAGTGCACATATCACTGGACATCATATTGTTTCCATCCACAAAGTATGCTTAGGATATGAACATATTCACAGATCACTACAGGAATTGCTATAGTAAGATCCATAGTAAGGGATTCTCATCTGATGCTAGAACATAAAGAGAAAAGCGGTTGTTTTCTCATCTATTCATCAGCATTACTCATTCCTTGCATAGTGGGAAGTCACAAGAAAACTACAGATCAGCCCTTTCAAAGCCCTTTTTCCCCATAATGACCTCATTTTCATGAATCTTTTTCCATCTTTCTGTAACTTCTGCACTTGCTCAATCAAAAATACAGAATGGTCTTTTGAGGGTGTGTTTCTTTGCTTAGCTAGCAAGTGGTATTCCTTCTTGAGTAGGAAAACCTCAAAATCGTCTTGTATTCCCATCTTCTTTAAACATATTAATATGTCAAGTTTTCAAAAAGACTATTCAAAAGGGAGGTGTAGAGGTGTTTAATCAGAAATGTAAAGCAATTTCTCCAGTAAGGATGTCTCACTTCTCAAATTAGTAGGAGGAAAAAATTAAATATTTGTTCTACACATGCCTTTGTTTTCTTGACTATTTTATTCTTCGGATGGCCTAAGTCCCTCCACTCTGTGAATTAGCTTTATTTTTCCACCTTAGGGAACTCATCACTATTATTGACATCTGGCCCTTTATTTTCTATAACAAAGAATTAATTTAATATTCTCTTACTGATCATTAAAATTAGTCTATTTTTCAGAAGAAAGTTTAATACTGGTCTAATGTTTGCTATTTACTTAAGAGGTTAAAAATTAGTTTAATTGGCTGTTGAGACTAATAAATTTTCATTAATATTGCTGCTTTTTAATAACTACAAGTACAGTCTTTCATTGATAACAGTGGGGATACATTCTGAGAAATGCACCATTAGGTGATTTCATCGTTGTGCAAACATCATAGAGTGTGCTTACACAAACCTAGATGGTATAGCCTATGACACATCTAGGCTATATGGTACTAATCTTATGGGACCACTGTCATATATGCAGTCCATCATTGACTGAAACATCATTTTATGCAATGCATGACTGTATAAGTTTGGCCAATATCCAATTAGATTAGAAAATTAAAACATTTCTTTCTAATAAAAGTTTAGAATAAATTATAACTTTTCACTCCAATTTAAGTCATCTGTAAATTTGATATCTTTAGTAAACATAGCATCTGATTTTTATAAAACTGAAAAAACTGATTTTTATAAATCTCCATCCTTTCCACCAGACATGCTTTTTAAGAAGAGACAGCATAAAAAGAACTCAATATACCTAATAAAAAGGATTAGATTTGGGAATCCTCAGATTTGGTGTTCATCAATCGGTCCAATGCATGCAAAAATTTTGTAACATTAATTGCAACTTTATTGAAGACAGCTTTAGATAGGCTTTAGGTCTTCTTTACAGGAAAAGCAGGTAATTATAAATAGATAAGCCTGGAGTTAAGCAATTTGGTTTAAATATATATTCATGCTAAGCAAAGTATCTATGATCAGAGGAAAATTAAAAGACCTCTTAAAAGTATGTTATTTTGATTCACTACACTTCTGAAAAACTTCTGAGAAATGACAAAACCATTATTTCTAGATTTTTAAAGTAGCTTGAACTAAATTAGATTGACCAAGTACTTTGATCACAGGTACTTAAGCATAGTTATACTGAAATGTCTAGAATTTGTTATTTGTTACTTTTAATTCTCAAATATATGACATTTCTGAAACATTTACTCTTAAGCATGCATGATTTTTTAAAAATCCTTAAATTTTTTTGTGATTTTCTGAACTAAGACATAAAGACAAAAGAATAGGTGTTTATTTATGCATGCCAAGTGCTGTGATAAGGAAGCAGACAGAAACTCCTTCATGTACCCCTAGACAACTGATGATTGTAAAATTTGATTTTACAATGTTATTAAACTTTTTCTTCACTAAAAAAGATAAGATAAGCAGTGAGCCAAAACGAATAGGTTCCTGTTTCCAAATAAGTTATCTTAACAATAAATAAGCCAATGAAAAGTCAGTCCTGGCATCTCATGTAACCTTATAGGGTAGACGGGTCAATGAGGATCAGGCCATCTTATCTAGCAGAGGGATAGGGCTGGGAAATGCTGTGAGAAGACTCAGTTCTGGACACAGGATGGGAGGGCTTCTGTAACACATGGGTTTATTTGTAGAACTGTGACATTCCCCACTTCTAAAACAGCAATTGGATAGGGAGGCCCAATTTGAGAGATGCCAGCAAATGGTCTAAAAAGAATTATTTGAACAATTTCTATTGTCAGCTTCATCTATCTAGAAGGAACATGCCCAGATCACAAGAGCATTTCCTTGTGGTTCCAAGGTGGACACTTCTTTATTTGACCACCCCATACAAACCATTATGCCTCTTTCCTTTCATCTATCATTTACAGGGTACATTTTATGTGCACGCACTCTGCCAAGAACTAAAACACATTCCGTTATTTAATGTCTCACAAAAATTTATGTAGTAGATACTAATGTAATCCTATTTAAAGAGGAGGAAAGTCAAATTAGAAAGGATATGTAACTTGCCTAAATTTACCCTGATAGTAAATCTCAGGGGGGAAACTTAATCTCTACACTGTTTGATTTGAGTTCATGGTCTTAACCAGACTCATTGAGTCATCATCAACCCTAAAAGGAGGTGGAATTTATCCTAGATGTGAAGCTGGGGAACTGAGACTATGAGAGGACAGTGACCCTCCTGAGTTGTGAGAATTTAGAGGTCATGTAGAAAGCAGCATGGCTTATTTTTAACCTAATGACAAAGACTTTTGAATGTCATGAAATATTCCATTCTTTCATATATTTACTATTAATAAGAATAATTATTATGATATTCTAACTGAATTTTGGATAGCTCATGTTGATTCATCTGACTTGTGGTTAAAATCCTGAAGTCATTCTATGTAAGCCGGCTAGAACAGTGAGATATAATGCTCAGAGGTCTGCTTTCAGTGTAGCCTTTTCTTTCCACTGTTTTTCAGAGCTACCTGTGGCTAGTGCCAACATGTCACACAGAGTCATCTGTGATCCAGACTCAGTTTCTGCCCCCAGCTCAGTCAAATGGTCATAGGGAACACTCCATGAAACCACAGCTGTGCACTGAGGGAGAACCAGCAGGGTGGCAGAATGGACACTTGGAAGAGCCTGCTGATGCAAACTACTCTACACATCCTGAAGCCCTACTGCAGGGATGCTGCTTGTAATCAAGTTTATGACTAGATGGATATGGTAACATGATGAGCCACAAGTTTATCTTCTGTCCTGTAGTTAACTCTTTAGTGCATGTGAGGTAGCAGCAGTAAGCCAAGGTATATTTCTGAGGAGCAGGATGATTATTTACCCAAGAAAGTTTGGTATCATTTCAAAATACCGGGGCCTTCCTCTGTGATTTTCCTACTGTGTTTGCTACAGATTCTATACAACATCACAATCAGCCACAAGCTTTCAACTACCATAAGATCCAGTAGGTCACAAAGGATGACTTGGCACAGATTATAGTGCAGCCTGCACCCATTAAAGATCCTTCTTATCCAGTTAAAGCTAGCAGCGTTTTAGAACACTAGGTAAATTACTACGAATAACACACTCAAACCTAGTATGTGTTGCACACAAAATCAAAGATATCAACATGAAGTTGCTTCTCTTCCTTTGAAACAGAACTGGTCACTCACTTTAGTGGTAATATCCTTGTGTACCCCATTATAGTGAACAGCAGAAACTTTACTGAAATAAGTCTTACCAAGGCAACTTTATTCCTGCTACTTCCCGCTCTCTGGTTCCCATGATCAGTGTATTATTAAAATAGTGAACCAGCATGATGCCTTGTCATGGGATAGTGAGTTGTCAATGTCACTGCAAACTAAATTGTGGCACAGAAATAGGTGGTAGTTGTGATCTAAAACATGATGGTGAAGGTGTATTGCATCCTATTGGGTGAAAACAAATTACTTTTAAAGTTCAAGTCTTCCTGGAATAGAGAAAAAAATTGGTAAGATCAATGGTCTCATTTCAGGTGCCTAAGACCATATTGATGTGTTCCAGCAAGAATACCACATTTGGCACAAGGTCTGCAATTAAAGTCACCACCAGATTAGGTTTAAAATAATCCGTCATCATTCTCCATGGCTCATTCATCTTCTGTAATCAACAAACCGGAGAATTAAATGTCAATGTGATACAAATAATCACATCTGAATCTTTCAAGCCTTTGATGATTATGCTAATCTCTGCCATTCCCTCAGGAATGTGATTTCAGTTTTTCATTTATTATTTGGTAAAAGGGGAAATCTAGGGACTTCTAGGATCTTCCAATCTTTACTCATCTTCGTTCTTTACTTTACTCACCTATGCAAATGACGTGATGATACTGATTTTGCCACTTTCTGAGGAGATACGTATATCCAGTTCTGGATTTTTGACTATATATATACATATTAAATCAACCACAGAATGAGGCTCAGAGATACATTGTTATAGGACAGGCTGTTTATTTTTTACAATGATTGTTTATAGCATTAGAGTCTTCCTAGTGATGGGAGATTGGTTAAAATTTTGGGAAAGAGCTTAAGTCTCCTTTATGATTTTCAGAGGCCTTTACAAAAAATAACCTATAAGCTAGATTTAGATTTGCTTATGTGGCTTAAATGGTTTTGTCTGCTCAGGGAATTTTCAAGCCTGGTCTCCAGTTTGTATTTAATTTTAAATATATATATATATATATATATGCATGTATGAATATATATCAGCCATGTACTCAGAAACTGAGAGAATGGTCATAGGAGTCTTTGGAGACAATGATTCACAGTATGCATCTGTAATGTTACAGCAAGGACTTTCCTCAAGAATACCTGGTCACTCTTTCAAGGACTATGAATCTGTAAAGAAACTCAGATCTTAGAATCAGGTGAACAGCCATAATTTCAAGTATTAGGACTTAAGACACATGTCTTTTCCCACAAGTTGAAAATTAGAAGGAACCTTAATGTACTGAACATCTACTGTTATCTTAGGGATCCCAGTGGGACAAGGTCAATTATTCCATCAGTTTGCGCCCTTTTAATAATCATACATGCCCTGCTAAGCATTGTGTTAATTAATAGGCAAATATTGATAAGGAAACTCTGTGGAAGTATGTAGAGGTGACCTTAATTTTTTTTCAAGATGGAAAATTTGTAAAGACATTTGTAAAAGTGAAGAAATATTTATATCTGAAAATATAAAACAGGAAATCTTAAAACACTGAGGGGACTTGCAAATCAAAGCATCTTTTTTTGGTTATCACAGGTGGTGACCTCTCTTATCTATACTAAACCTCTAGCATGTAAGTTCAATGAAGGCAGTGACCTTGCCTCTCTTTCCCCACTGCACATCCAGTCCAATGATCACATAGTTAGCACACATATATTTGTTAAATTAATTAATTTGTAAATGAACAGGTGGCGATTTCATAAATTAATAGGATTTTCAGATGCTAGGCAGCCAGAAAAACAACAACTGTTAAATGGTGTTTTCATTGGTGTTGTTTTTCATACATTAAATAGTTTTCTTGATTCTTCTGCATTTATCTATACTCCCACCCCAATAACCTCTCTCTTTCCCACTATGCCTTAGCTCAGCAGACGAAAAAAAATGTGGGCTGGATATTTTGGCATCATAAATTCATAAAAACTTCTTGCTCTAGAGATTACAGTGGGTACAAAGCATCTACCCATATGATTTTTAAAAAATAGAAATAAATATGATCTTTTATAATTTTTAAAGAGGAAACTCTCCTCTTCACTCCTAGCCCTCAATGGTTAAGTGTGAAGAATAATAAAATAGCATCTCAATATATACCATCCATACTAATTTGGTACATTTATTTTCTAATTAATTATAAACAATTTAATCAAATATTAAATCCTTATATACTATCAATTGCATGAATGTCTCAAATTTTTATTACATTTAAACAGTTAAATCTTTATATATATATATATATATTTCTTGTTTATTCTCTATTTTGTAATAAAAAGGGAATATACAAACTATTTAAAACTTAAAATAGGGAACAGATGTTTAAAATATTACAGAGAATTTTAAATAAATAATGTCAGAAACCACTTGAGAACTTTGAGATACTGTGTGATAAATATTCAATGACTGAGTTGTCTATTTCTCAGTTTTTAGCTTGTCACTTTTAAAGGTACCGCATTCAACATTGCAAATCATCCCTATACTTTGCCCGGCTGATAGGGGCTACCCTCTCCACCTACATAAATTAGGGAGAGTGAAGAACTGGGCACATACTCCACATCATCTTGTTTCTAGTGAATCACTAAGAAGGAGAGTGGATGGCAGAAGCAAGCTGAAAATGATTGGATTTCATAAGAAAACTCTAATAATACCATATATTAAGAGTTAATATCATTCCATTAAGACATTTTCTTGTTTCCATTATCTCCCCCACAGAAATACAGTAAGATCTGTGTCATTCCTTGATAAGAAAAATAGTTGATGAGGAAATACTAATGTGAGTCTCAGTTTATGGAAGCAGAGGGTCAGGAAGAAGATATGTTCAGTTGAGATTAATGAAGTTCTCTCCTAATTCCTGTGCAAATGTTCTTGTTGTTTTTCCCTGTGGTTCTGGATGTCATTCTTTGCACAGACTTTTAGTAATAGGCAAAATATAAAATCAGCCTTTTCTATTTTACCACTTCATTTTTAAGAAAACACAGTGTGAAATTGTTCCTAAACTATTACAATGGTAACAAACAGCATTTATTTGTTTACTATGAGTGTTTACCATGCTAAGTTCTTTGAAAGGATTTTCTCACCTAACTCTCACAATAATACTGACGTAGGTACTATTATTTTCCCTGTTTTGCATACATATAAAAGCTAAAAATCATAGAGTTGAAATAATGTCTAATACCACACAACAAATAATTGATAAATCCAAGTTTCAAATATAGTCATTCTGGCTCTAAAGGTATTTCTATTTGGAGATCTAACTTTTGAAAGGATAATATAAAGCTGCATCTTAATTAGGATATTGTAATTATATCTAGAAATCATTGAACCTTACCATGAGTGGGAGAAGATGCTAAATGCTTTCTATGGATTTCTTCATTTAATTCTTAAACAAAGCTGTGGACATTATTGTCATCATTCAATAGATGAAGTAACTGAATGAAGACTTTGAGAGGTTAATGACCCAAACACAAACAAATGAAATTATTTTAATTTGTTGATGTCCATCAAATTAGTTGAGGCCCCTAATAAGGAACAAGGGAAGCTTTGTGCCTAGGGTTGGTTCGGAAAAGGGAGTGGGACGGTGAGAAGTCTGACCAGTGCAGAGAGAACTGAGAGGAAGGCAAGAGGCGGGCAGAAGAGTGACAAAGATAAATTGTCTACATTACAATTTTGGCTCACTCCAGCCTGTGCCTAGTTATGTCAAATAACTTCGCACCCCCCTTTTGAAAGTAAGATTACTAATCTACACTCTATTCTATGAGTTACTGAAGATCATTGACGTCCAAACACTTTTTTTCTTGTTTGCTGTATTATGCTTTACCGAAAATGCATGGTGGCATTTAACTAAGCTGGTTAAGGGGATTTCAGAGTTCATATGTAATCCTTCATTTTCTCTCAATGCTAATGGAATAACCTTTAGTTTTCAAGGTAACATTTATGAATGGTACACTTCTGAAACATACTTAAGATGACTCAAATGGCAGATATCATCTTTGGCACTACCTTACTGCAGCACGTGTTCAGTCAATAAATAAGATAACATATCTAATAAGATAAGATGAATTCTCACTTCAGAATAATCACTAACATTTGTAAAGGACTTGGGTACTCATGATAACCCTATGACATGTGTAGTATTATTATAACATTTTTATAAATGAGGAAGTTAAATCTGAGATGAACTTGCCCAGCATTAGGAAAACAATATTTGGCAAAGCAAGGGCTTGAACACTTTTCCCATACAACCCCATGCTTTAGGCATAGCATGATGCAGTTCACTTCAGAGAGCAAAGACTGGGCTCAAATAAATAAGTACTGAACTCCCTATCACAGGATGTGTCCAAATTACAGGCAGAAAAACTCCATTTCAGAGGTATGGGACTATAGCTATAGATGGACTAGTTTCTAAAGTGCCACTCAACTCTGAAAGGCTGAGTTGGATTAAACAGAATGTTTTTGTGAATCACGACTCTCTCAGTCCCAGCTGCACGTAACGTGTCTTTGTTGCTCAGGTTATTACGTTGAGATTGCAAACTCAGTGGAATGTAGTGGATCTTTGTGTAAAAGAGTGGCTTAAATTTTGCTATTACATTTTAGAGTTTTTAATGCAGTTTTACAAACGTGATTTCATTTCATTTTTGCCACAACCCTGTGCAGTAGAGAACACAGCTGTTTTAATTTCTGTATAATAAATTTGAAAAGTAAGTCCCTGTAAGGAGGAAAGTGGCTTAACCAGATTTCCATAATTAATAATTCATAGAATTGGGCTAGATTTTAGTTCTTTTTCCTATGTTTTCTGCCTTTGAGACTTGTACCTGATACAATCTCCCTCTCTGTCCCCTTAATATTTCCAAGAATGGAGGAGAAATGTCTTTAAAAGCTACATTTCTCTTGAAATGTCCAGGGCCTATTGTCACTTTGTTATCTGTAATTTTATGCTTGCTCTAAACCAGGAAAATGCAAACATTAACCAGGTAATGAACTGTTTTATCTCTGATGCCAAATAGTCTATGTTCTATTTGCCTCCTTTTAAATTTGCTGCTTCAGTGCTTTGTGGAGAGACCTGGTCTTAATCTATAAGAGCAGGCTGCCAGCAGCTAGTTGGAAAACAATTTGCCTTAACCTTTGCATGGCCAGTGTTTTATATTTGAAATGGTATTGACATAACACTTATACCATTTGATAACTCAACTGCACTGACAAGAGAAGCTAACCAAGGAAAGAAAAAACAGCCAAGAATGTTGCAGGCACTGCTATCTAATCAGAGGTTGCTACAGAACAAGCTAGAATCTTTGCAGAAAGTAAGCCACCATGAAGAATCAGCTTGCGTAGGGTTGGGGAACATCTGTACCTCCGTGGCCTTCATAGCCTTTATACGTTGCCAGTATTCTCCTGCATCCTCCGTGATACGTTCCTCGGGGTTAAAAAGACATAAGGGCTGTAGACAGAAGCAAAGGTAATTCTACATTATTGAAACTTCCTTTTCTCTCAGAGGAGACAATCTGTTTACTTTCTTTTTCTGAGAAAGAACAATAAGCACACATGAACACAACCTGAATCCTCACCTCCTGCACACATAAGCTTCTAATCCTCTTAGCTCTACAGAATCTTTTAATATACCTATATGCAGCACTGTGCTGTGGTACAAAGCCATTCTAACTCACGGAGGGGCAAAGAGTCTCCGTTTTTACACAAGTGAAATCACCACTAAGCACTCAAAGTTGTAATTTAGCAGATGCCTAGAAATTGCTGATTGGTAATAAAAGTGAACAAGTGGGCATCTGCCTCCAGGGATGTAAAGCTTCACATGCTCGGGGAGCCTTGAAAGCAGAACAAATGCTGTGCACAGTGGAGGGCCCTGACCTGTCCTGCCCTGCACACATGTTGAGTCCTGTTTCTCTGAGGCTGTTGTGTTTCCTGTAGTTTAATGTTTTGTCAACACCTGACCTTATGGAGGGGACAGCAACAGAGCCTGAGATAAATGAAAAGACTAGACATCAGTAGAGCTAAATTGAAGTATGTGTCATATTAGATGCTTTAAACAGTGAGAACCAGAAAACCCAACTCAACAGGGCTGAAAAATTAGGAAATGCATTATTTCACAAAATGAGAAGTGCAGAGGTAGAGCAGGCTTCAGAAGCAGGACAGTCAATGGGACCATCCTGCTCTCTGCTCTGCCTGCCTCAGCATCAGCTTCATCCCAAGGCTGTACCACGCTCCCCACGATAGTTAAGATGTGAACTCTGTGGCAATCAGCGAATCAGATAAACTGAAAAAAACTATCACCCTCACTGGAGAGCAACATTGCTTTGCTGTGGACAACTAAGTTTGCAATGAATGATTTCAGAGGAACATAAAGAAAAAAAGCAAAAACAATCAATTGCCCAGACTTTAGTGTGGCCTTGCAGGTGGGAAGAGAACTTTCAGAGGGCGTTAATTCTGTGCAAGCATATTACTTATAGTTTATTATTAAAACTTGAAATGACCAAGCAAAATAGATATGATTAACCCATATTATATAGATGAGACAGTGGGGCTCAAATGGAATTAATAACTAGTCTCAGATATAATATCATCATGACAAACTTTTCCAAATTCATTAGTTGGGATAGAATCAAACACTACAAAGAAGAGAAAAATATTCATGTCTTTAGCAGACTCATTTCATTAGGGCAACCAAAGATTGCTGTATTGGGATATAAGAATTAGGAGGAGGAAATAGCTCCTTATTAATGGGGCAAAATCAAGGAGGGAGGATTTGAGCTGGGAATTACAGGACAGGTAGGATAAGGATAAGCAGAACTTGGAAGAAGGGCAGCTGAAAGTACAGATTAGCTTGATCAAAATAAGTGGGAAAGTAGAGATCAGATTTGGGAAATGGAAAGTAATCTGGTCTGTTAAAATGTAGGATACTTACAACGAGCCAGACACATTTTATGCACTGTTTCACATTCTCTCCACTCATTTTTTATTTTACAGTGACTGCAGCAACTAACTACAAGCATTTTTGACCAGCATAGGCCAACTTCCTGTAAGTGTAAGTCAAGTATGCCTGCTTGGCTGCCTACTGTGAGCCTCTTTCTTTCTGTCCTGAGGCTTCTCAGAGATATGGAAGTCAGATAACTGCAGAATCCCTTGGCAGTCAGACACTTAGAGGTCTGGAAGAGTTAACAAGTAGAGCAATCCTTATCCAGTAAAGCACTAAAGATGTTGGCTAAATGCTTATCCTTTCTATTCTTCCTGCTGATGATTCTAGCTACATGCCATAAAGTCTCACAGAAGTCCTGTATCACACGGTCAAGGTCTTCCCCTCCAATCTAATCTGCTTTCATCCTATCCCAGAATTTACATATCTCTCTCCCACCAATTCTTTGAGATGTAATGATCTCAAAGTATTTCAGAAAAAATGAACAAGTGAAAGCAAGAAAAATAGTGGTGTCATTTAGAGAATAGAAATAAGCTAGAGGAATACCAGATATTGAGGAGAAAATAACAAGTTTACACTTGTTAAGTTTGAAAAGTGAATGGGTTATTCACATGAAGCTGTTAATACAAATGCAGAGCTGCATTCATATTGGAATTTAATAGAAAAAAATGTGTGACAGTGTCACAAAAAATGATACTTGAAGTGACCTAATAATCAGTGGAAGACTATAGAGAGAGAAGGCCCAACACAGAATCTGAAATAAGAGAAAGAATCATCAGAGAGTATGGAAAAGATCTAGATCTGCATAAAATTGGTTTTCAAGAGGAAGAGGATAAGCAACAGGCATAAACATTAAAGAAAGTCAAGGAAGGAAGTATTGTGAAAAATCTTTCTTTCGAAGACTAAAATGACTTCAATGGTTCCCGAGTGCAGTTTCGTTAAAGTAACAGGAAAATAAGTCATACTACAAAATTTTAAAGAGTAAGAAAATGGCAAGAACGTAAAAGTATATAAGTTTTGGTCTTTGGAAAGTTTTTCACTGAATGAACAGAAATGTGCAAATCAAGGGATAGCAGTTTTGAGAATTTGGAAAATATATGGTTGATATCCAAGGGAAAGGATCTAAAATAGAGGAAAAAAATCAAAAGTACAAGAAACAGACCTGGTTAACATTAGACCACATTCCTAGAGAACTGAATGATGAGTAGCTCTCCACACAGAAATGGGTAAGAGGAGTTTATCTTGAAAATTAGATGATATGCAACTTTCTCTGAGGTAAGAGGGCAAGAGAGAATGGGTATATGTTAAAAAGAAAGATTTTAGGTAACAAAAAAAGAAGAAGATAAAGGAGACCAAATCATATTTGGTCACATTGTTATTTAAAGTACATTTTAAAAAATAATTCATTAACTCAACAATACAAAAGTCTATTTAGATTCTCTTAGACTTAGGAGACCCCCTATATTCATAAAATATATAGTGATTATGATGCAAGCAAAAGTAAATGGTGATTTTTGGAAAAGTATTTGAGAACAAGTCTGAATACTAACTTGTTTCTCAACTAAATAAAACACATTTGAAATATAAACAATGTTTTAAAAATTGTGATGAGAGAAAAAGAAAGCACTGATTTAACACTAAGAAGAAAATCTCTTCCCTAGACCCTTCTCTGCCTTCAATTCCACCTATCCTCCAATCTCTTTCCATTCATTGGCAAGTTTCTATGGACATGAAGAAAAAAATCCATTTTGCTGACTTGGCTAGCTCTACCCTTTTCACTACTTGATACCCAGTCACATGCATCTCAAACTTTGAAGTCATTTTAGACCCCAGTTTCTCTTTTCTGATTTTCAATCAAACACAAGGACTTCTGGGTATTTATCCAAAGAAAACAAAAACAAAAAAGTATATGCACCCCCCATGTTTATTGCAGCTTTATTCACAATAGCCAAGATATGGAAACAATGTAAGTGTCCATCAGTGGATGAATGGATAAAGAAAATGTGACATATATATATAGTGAAATTTTATTCAGCCATAAAAAGAGAATGAAATCTTGCCATTTGCAACAACACGATGAACCTTGGACCTTGAGTACATTATGCTAAGTGAAATAAGTCAGATAGAGAAAGACAAATACCATATGCTCTTACTCACAGGCAGAATCTAAAAAACAAACAAACCAAGCTCATAGATACAGAGAAAAGACTGGTGGTTGCCAGAGGTGGTGGAGGGGAGTGAGCAAAATGGATGAAGGGGGTCAAAAGGTACAAACTTCCAGTTATAAAATAAATAAGTCATGGGGAAGTAATGTACAGCATGGTGACTATAGTTAATAATACTATATTGCATATTTGAAAGTTGCTAAGAGAGTAGATCTTAAAAGTTCTCATCACAAGTAAAAAAAATTTGTAACTATGGATGGTGACCGATGTTAACTAGACTTACTATGGTGATCATTTTGAAATATATACAAATATTGAATCATTATGGTGTACACTTGAAACTAACATGTCATATGTCAATTATGCCTCAATTAAAAAAAAAACTCTAGGACGAATGGATTGTACAATGTTTCTTGGATTTTTTTTTTTCTATTATTGCATTTACTATTGAGGGTGATTTGCTTATTTACACTCATCTAGATTATTACATCCTCCTAAAAGATCAATTTACTATGACTTCCTTTCTAATCCATAAAATGTCAGTAGTAGATTAATAGTCCAAAACAGATGACCTTAAATCAAAACTCTTCAAAGGGATCCCTCTATTGCACAACAAATTAAAAAGGTAATCCTCATCCTAGTTTTTAAAAAAGTCCTTTATAAAGTAGCCCCACTAATTTCCAAATCTTGTCTTACATTTCTCTCAGATTTCTATTTTACAAAGCTGGCAAACAGTATGACCAGCTGTTATTTGGAAATATCCCACAGTTTTCAACAGTTCCTTTTCAGCTCAAGTAATCATCTTTTCGTGGAGTGCCCTTGTCTCACTCTTACCCTTAATTATTTCCTGTAACAAGTATAGCCATTTCCCAATCCCTTAAAATCCTTTTCAGTTGCTTTCACACTGATACAATTTTTTAAACTAGTAGCATGAACTTCACCTTTAAAGAGATTTACTTTTTCTTTAAACCTACAAAGGACACAGATATTGGAACCTGTAACAAGGATTACTTTATGCCTTGTATTGAAATTATATATCAAAATATAAAAGAGGGAATGATCCTTAAATATCCATTTAGATGGCTACTTCCTTGAGAGAAATGCTAGGTCTGTACCTTATTTTTTCCCTATCACAGTGTCCCTTGCACATTTAAGAATTAAGTAAACATTTTGTAAATTGGATCATATTTTACTAAAGCAGAATACACATGTACACTATCACGGAGGAGAACTTTACATTCTCAGTTAACTGACAAGATTTAGAGGTTCTTCTATGCTATTACTTTTTTTACTTAATTTAGCTTTTTGTGTTGTTTTCAACTAATATAAGCGGGACCATCTCCGGCATGGGAAAATTGTTTTTGTTAAATGTACCACAAATTTAAAATTTGTTCAGTCCAATTTATTGATTAAATTCTTTGCATCTGGACCATATTTGTTGAGTTGCACAATAATAATCATATCATAAGCTAAGTTATTTAACTTTTTATCAAAGTGTAGCCCTCATAAGAAAAGTGCACAAATAATAAGTCTATAGCTGAATGAATTATCACAAAGTGACTAAAATTATGAAACCACTTTTCAGTTAAACAAATCAAACAAGTATCTCAGAGGACTCTCTCCTGTGCTGTCCCAATTGCCAGACTCACCCTCTTTTCCCAAGGAAACCATTATTCTGACTCCTTTCAAAATAAAAATTTTGTCCTTTTTTGTACTTTACATAAGTAGAATCAAACAATATTATACTATTTTGTGTTTGCCTCTTTTGCTCAATATTATATTTGTGAGATTCATCTGTGTTTTTTTAATTTTTTTATAGCTGCAGTGTACTCATTCTATGAATATATCACAATTTATTTTATAGCTTATGGAAATCCACATGATTTACAATGTGAAGCTATTATAATTAAAGCTGCCAAGAACATTCTCGCATATGTGTTGTGTGGCATGTGTGTGTGCACTTTTGTGGTATAGGTATATCTGGGAGTGAAACACTTTAGCGATAAGGCATATATATTTTCAGTTTTAGAAGATAGTGGCAATTTTCCAAAGAGGTTGAACCAGTTTACATTATCACAACTTGGTAGAATTTTGTACCAGTTTACAGTATCACCTCCAGTATATGAGATTTCCCACTGCTTCACATTCTGCCAATATTCACCATTGTCTGTCTTGATTTTTCCGGTATTTATTCATTGATGTCCAGATTTTAGCCATCCATTTGTGTGTGTGTGGTGATATTTCATTGTAGTTTTAGTTTGCACTTCTCTGGTGACTTAATGGTTGAACATGTTTTCAAATATTTATTGGCTATTGGTATCTACCTGTTTTTCATAAAGTGACTTGAAATCTTTTGCCTATTTCTGAAGGATGGTTTGTTTCTGCTTTTTGATTTATATATATATTTGCATCATGTTTTCTAAGCTCTTTATTGGTTATATATCTTGCAAATATATTTCCTGTTATATGGCTTACAATTTCACCATCTTCTTAAAGCTGTCAATCGATGAACGCAAGATCTTGGTTCCAATATATCGCTTCCCAGTTCATGCATTTTTGTGTTCTGTTTAAGAATATTTTCTTACTCAATGTTCATGAAAATATTCTCCCATAAACTATACTCTTTTAAGCAAATCATTAAAAATGGCCTATATTGATTATTATTTGATTTTTTTCCCCTTTGGATCTTATAGTGAGTGTTTTTCAGCACAGTTTTCAATAGTACCACCCTTTACTAGTATTTTACAGTTATAAATTTTCACATAGAAGCTGTGATTCTATAGTAGGTATTTGTATTGAATTTAGTTTTTTCTCCCAAGCTATTGTTAGAAAATGAAGTTTTACAACTTTGCTTTTCAATTGAATTTTAATGGCTCTACATGAATTTTTTAAATGTGGATTTTCAAACATAATTTAAGTAATAGAAATATTCTTTCTTTTATTATGTGAGGACTCAACTACTAGAAATTGTTTGCCTTTTCCAGAAGGTTATTTTGGCAATACCTACAATGGCTTAATTTTCATTATAACATCACTCAACATCTTCTAAAATCAGAACTAATGCCATTATAAATGGTAGGTAGGCATTACCATGTAAACAAAACTCTAGTGGGTCAAACAAATTTATGATTGATAAAATGAAGAGTAATCACACATATATAATTTGTTTCATTTTTCAAACATCCAAACAATGGTATAAATTAATAGCTAATGTTAATCACTGTGACAAAACTAAAACTAATTACCCGAAAAATAGTGAAGTAAATATTGAGAATATGAGTGGCAGAGGAAATTCTCATAAACAGTGACTAAATCTAAATGTCTTGTCTATTTATCATGCTAACCACTTAGTGCAATGGCTCTCAACACTCAGTACATAAAAACCTCCAGGGAACTGGTTAAAAATACAGATTCCCAAGTCCCACACTTACTGATTCCAGTTCCATAGGCCTGATGTTGGTATCAGAAGATACTGATACAGGCAATGAGTACAAAATCCACTCAGGGTTAAGCTTGTTCTGGGTAAATCTGTAAAATAAAAAGAATCTATCACCACCATCCATGTGGTTCCCATTTCTCTTTTGCTCACTCTTTCTGCACACTTATTCATGGTACTCACAATGACCAGGCCCAAACTGAGCAGGTGTGTGGCAAGGGGGTTTCTCCTAATCAAGAACGACCGTCAGAACTTACCTCTAATGAAACATCCTGCAGAAACTTCTCCAAAATTGTATTCATTATTGTAAAAAAGTTTTACTAAAAATGTGGTACACTAAATTGTTAATAACTGATAGATTTATTGGTATTTTACTATCTTCCCAGGGCCATTTCTATGTTATCAAAAAAATGAATCTTTAATAATTAATGCAATATAAGGTCTCCTAGAAAGTTGTCAGAATTGTGAATAGAGGAAGAAGTGGTAAATGACAAGGTTCTTATATTTTCATGTGTGTGTGTATACTACTTTGATATGTCCTATAGAAGTAGAAAGTTTGGCTCTGTACAACACTGAAACACTAAGTCCCTGTAATTATAGGAAGCCTGGCTTGGATTGGTCTCTAAGAAATATTCTTTGAATAACTGAGGGGAAAACCAAGTTGAAAAAGGAGAGTTTATGGGCTATATGAGAGGAATCAGAGATTCCTCAGGTTTGAGGATACCAAAGAATAAGAGGTAAGAAATGGAGTGAAGCCCCTGAGAGAACAGAACACTCTAGAGGCCACAGAGCTACAATTGCAAGCTGGAGAAGCAAATTCACACAAAAGGTATCTCTTTCTCTATATGAGGTCATAAGCACAGTTATCTACTAAAATTGAACAAGTATGAGTAGAGTCTGAGAATTGTGATAAATGACTGAATAGTTGCTATGAGGAATGAAAAAGTTTTCTTTTGCTTTTATTTTTTCGGTTGTTTCTTTGGTTGGTTTTGTTTCATTTGTTTGTTCTTTGTTTATATCAGGGACAATTAGAATGGCCTGGTGACTTTAATCCAGTCGAGTGGATAAATGCACAGTGGCACTAAGCTGTGGGTCTGTGATTGTCTACAGTTGTGCTCTGCAGCCTAAAACTGTGAATAGACATTGTAGATGGCAGTATCGCTCTCTGGTGTTAGGTCAGAGAACTGCTGAAATAGAAGGAAAAGGCAGCAAAGGGGAATAAAATTTATGACAAATGGGTGAATAAAGGGTAAAGAGAAAGAAGTGAAAACAAGGATAGTTTGATAGTGAGAGAGACAACATGAATCAACTTTAAGAGCAGTATGCTAAGTGAGATAAGTCAGACAAAGACAAATACCATATGATGTCACTTATATGTGGAATCTAAAAAAAAACTGAACCCATAGAAACAGAGAGTAGAATGGTGGTTACCAGGGGCTGGAGGGTGGGGGAAAAGAGGAGATGCTGGTCTAAGAGTACACACTTGCAGTTAGAAGATGAATAAATTCTGGAATCTAATGCATAGCATCATGATTTTAGTTGACAATACTGTATTATATACTTGAAAATTGCTAAGAGATTAGATCTTAAATGTTTTCACCACTAAAAAGAAATGATAATTGTGTGATGTGATGAAAGTATTAGGTAACACTACAGTGACAATCACATTGCAATATATAAATATAACAAATCAACATGTTTTACATCTTAAACTTATACTATGTTATATGTCAATTATATCTCAGTAAAAAATACTGATAATGTCAACTTGCATTTGAAGTGAGAATAAAGAAGATAGAGAATAGAAAATGCTGGAGGTTGTGGGTGGAGATGTGAGTATTGTTACATTTTCACATTAAAGTTGTTCGAGTTGTGATGATTGGAACAGGGTGATCAAGTCAAGTGCATTGTGCTGGAGTGATTTAGAGGTCAGGAGAGATCACACTGGCTAGGAGGAAAGAGAACAGCATAGACGAAGAGCATGAGTCACAGTGGGAGAATGGATATAATGACAATGAAAGAATGACGAAAAAGGAGTGGCAGTGGAGAAGAAAGATGATATGAACCTCCATCTTTTTTTATCAACCAAGAGGTTTCTACTCAAGACATGTTATGAGTAATTATATCATTACAGAATATACAATTTTGATTTACAACAGAGATTGATACAACATTTTATGAAAAAGATTCAGGTTAGAATGAGGTGAAAACCCTGTGCTCTCTCTACCAACACATAGAAATGCTGGATTACATATATAAAAACATGTGTATCTGGCTCTTAAGAAAAAAATATCCTCAGGAGCCAAAGGAAACAGTAACTCATAACCAAGATATGCAAGCTGAATCTCTGTTAGTTCTAATCCCATTGGCCTGGGAATAAAATCCTAGTATCTTGGGAATGCAGGGGATAGAAAGGCAGTGATTCTGATTGAAAAAAAAAAAAAAAGCTCCAAAATAATATTTTGGGACAATCATAGAAATTTCAACAAAGGCAGGATATCAAAGGAATGTTTGTAAATTATTTTAAAATATCACAAAACATTGGCAATTTTTGGAGAAAGATAGTGTATGTAAGATTGTCCATTGTACTCTTCTTTCTGTTTTCCTCTGTTTAATAACTTCCAGAATAAAAATTGTTAACAAAACAGAAAAATAAAATAAAGTACAATGTTATCAACAATTATCTATTCTTAGGTAACTTTCTGTTTGTACATAATTAACTGGAAAATGTGATTTAAAGTAAAGAAACTTGGGTTACAACAGAATAATTATTCTGGTAAACATTATCTCTTTTTACCCAGGTAGTTGCTTTTTAGCAATATGAATATTAACAATATGAAATATTAACAATATGAAATAATTGTTAATATTTTACATACACAAAATGTAGAGTACTGGAAAAATAATGTTAAAATTATGGGACTTTTTATCAACTATATGTTTGTACCAAGCAATATATTTTGCTTGATTTCAAGGCAAACCTTAAAACTTTTTCAACATTTCACTTAAATCAATTTCCCACCATTACAATCAATTATTTCTTTCACATAATTTCTTAACCCTCATACTGTATATGAACTCTTCACCCAAATTATTTAAACTAAACTTTTATTTTGGAATCACCAAATTATTCAAATTTCATATTTCAAAGTTATCCTTTCCTCATACCACCATGTCTAATAGTGCAATATTGACACATTTTGCTATGTTGATGATATTTATTCTTACAGGCTTTTTACTAGTTAGGGTGTAACCTACTACAATCAATACCATATGCTTTCATGCAGTGTCTTTCTCAAAGTAACCACTATAAAATTCCTGTATCCAGTAGTTGTTCAATGAGTGATTTTTCTTTAGAAAGGTTTTATTTTACAGTAATAGTTATACTTCTTATCTTTATTTATTAAATGTTTATTCAAATACAAATTTTATGATATATAGAAATGAATAGGGGCCAGCCCAGTGGCATAGTGGTTAAGTTTGCAGCTCTGCTTTGGTGGCCCAGCGTTCGCAGATTCAAACCCCCAGCCCAGACCTGCACACTGCTCAAGTCATGCTGTGGCAGCGTCCCATATAAAGTAGAGGAAGATGGGCACGGATGTTAGCCCAGGGCCGGTCTTCCTCAGCAAAAAGAGGAGGATTAGCAACAGATGTTAGCTCAGGGCTGGTCTTCCTCACCAAAACAAAGAAAAAGAAGAAGAAAAGAAAGAAATGAATAAATCCAATTAAATTTCTGATATTTTTATAACCCTGTAATTTAATTGGGAAAAAACTGACAACTCAATTTCCTATATCCATCATATGTTAAATTGAACTAACCAGTAGAGAAAATATATTTATGCCTGAGTAAGACCTAAGTATATATGATTTTAGTTTTTTACTATCTTATGATGTGACAACAAAACAAATTTGTAAAAATGAAAATTACATTAAGTTTGTTCCCATATACTCCTAAACTAATGTCATATATTTTGTCATGGAATTAATTGAATTGACTAGATCAGTAAAGACTATAGACCAGTGCTAATCAACAGATCTTTCTGAAATGATGGAAATGTTCTATAACTGTGCTATCCAGTATTGATTGGCTATTGAGTACTTAAAATGTGGGTAGTCTGACTGAAAACTGACCTTTTAATTTCATTTAATTTTAACTAACTTAAATATATATTTAAATAGGCATATGTAGTTAATGGCTGTTACATTGTACAGTACACCATAGACAATGAAGACTATAGACACAATAAATGGTCCCCATTTATTGATACAATCTCTTTCTTAAAAAAAAATACTTATGTGGGCCAGCTCTGGTGACCTAGTGGTTAAGTTCAGCCCACTCCACTTCAGCAGCCCAGGTTCACTTCCCAGGCAGGGACCTACACCACTCATCTGTCAGTGTTCATGTTGTAGTGATGGCTCACATACAAAAAGAAGAAGATTGGCAGTGCACGTTATCTCAGGGAAAATCTTCAGCAAAAGAAAAAAAAAACTTATACATAATACTTATGAAAATTTCATAATTTCTAGGTAAGAATGGCATATGTCAGATCAATATTAATAATAATAATAGCAAACACTTATATTCACTTACTTTATGCCATACACTAATATACAAACTCATTTAATCTTTACAACAAACTTTGATACTGGTACTAATATTATCCCTATTTTAAAACTGAGTAGATTGAGACACTGTGCACTTATGGTTGGTCACATAGCAAGTGAATAGCAGAGACATCATTTGAACTGTAGGGGAGGAAGAAATTTTCCTCTACCCTTCTAGGTTTTTCTGGCTGGTTGAAGAATTAAATTGACATAAGACAGAATAACAGGGGAAAAATTAAGGAAAGTTTAATAACATGTATTCATGGAAGAAACCGAGGAAAACTGAGTAACTTGCCAAAATGGCCAAACCCACCACTTTAAATGTCATCTTCAGCTAAAGACAAAAGAGGATGTTGGGGTTACTGGTTTGGGACTTCAAAGGGAAGGAAAGCAATTCACATGGAGCTGAAAAAGCAAATGTTTGGTAAATAAATGTCTGCCATGTCTTACAAAGACAGTGGGACAGAGAGGACTTTGATCAAAAGGTCCTTGCTAAGTTCCTCTGTGTCTACCACGCCTAGTTCACATTATACTATAGTTATCTATGGTGACTGCTCCTTCCTGGAAAAGGCCTTCTATTTTAAATTCTTTTAGGTAGTTAGAGAGAAGGTCAAAGTTTCTTCCTGAGTCTTATGTCTTTTGTCTTAAAAATAATCAAGCCAATGAGACACATTTTGAGGAAGGAAATTCTGCTCTCCTATAGAACCAAGATGATCTGGCCCAAGAATTTTTAAATTGTCTCTAGGTAGAAATATTGCTTCCCAATCTAGTTATTTTCACCTATAAAATATAAAGAAACAAATGTACAGTTATTTGATATATCCTGTGCATATTCTTTGAGATGAACTGAAATCAATTTGGGAGGGTTTATTTTCAAAATGACAAACTGAGAGCGTTCTATGCCCCATCTCTCCAAAGGTCTCATTGAAATGGCAGAAATATACATATAGACACACATTTACACATACACATCCATGCACATATAAATGCACATATATAATGAAACCATAACAGTATCCGAAAATAGGGAAGGCTGAGATCAGCAAATCCAAAACTTTAACGGATAGTTGGATTAATGGAATGTAATAATCAGAGGCAACCACAGTTTGATATAAGTTCTTTCCAGCAAGCCACACAAGATTCTTCAAGGTCAGAGTCAACACATTGAAGAGCAGTTGTGCATTATCTATCACATAGGAAGATAAATAACTGAAGAACTGAGCACAAAAAACTTGAGTTCCTCAGGCTATTCCCTTTTTCAACTGCCCATGCCAGGACTCAGAGAATTATTTTATAGAGGATATGAGAAATCTATTGAAGATTCCTATTATAGCTATTTAAGAAAAAGGGAGAAAAGGATAAAATAAAGGAAGAAAATGCAGCTCTATCCAATAATGAAAACTTCAAATATCTCTGCTGCCAAAGTAAAAGCATTCCTTACTTTGGCAACAGTAAAAAGAAAAAATGTGCCTGTATGTATCCTATCTAAATGCCTGAAAAGGAATCTAATTACTTAACATCATCTGTTCACTTACATCAATATGCAGTCACCCATCTAATTCAAGGAAAAGGCCTGTTGAGAAATCAATTGTAGTCTTTTATAGACAAAACACTATCAGCCACTTCTACTAACCAATATAGTTACCTGATTACTACTATTAATCAACATAGAGTTACTTGATTACTCAAAAAAAAAAAAAAGAGAGAGAGAGAAGGATTAATATGAACAAACAGAACTAACTCCTAGAGATAAGAAAGATAAATGAACTTTCAATTCATTCAAATTATTAACGTCAGAGATATTGAAGAGAACAATGGATCGATAAAATAAGTACAGACTACTAAGAAAAAATAGCAGAGAAAAAACATTGAAAGACATTAATATATATAATTGCTAAACTATAAAATGGTCACAGTTGAGAAATAAGCTGGTTATATGATATAATATAAAAAATCTCTACCAGAACATAGAGTGTAAAGATATAAATAGAAAATATAAGAAAAAAGCTAATATTCATGAAGTCCAACATTGAGTCATTGAATCTCACATCTGCCTAAGGGTAGTTTCAGCAAACTCAGGGAAGAATTTAAGAGAAGAAAGTTGTCAAAGCTGAAAAAAGATTGAATTGAAAGGGCCCCATTGACCAAGCAGGATAAATGATCAGAGCACTATGCTTACATAAAATGCTATGAAATTTTATTCCAACCGTTAAGAGAAAACTGAACGTTTTTAATGAGAAGAACAAAATTTTCTAAAAGAATAAAATTCAAATTAGTACCAGACTTTTATTCAGCAGAACTGAATGCTAATTCTGACAGAAAGTTATATTAAAATTAGAAATTCTTGCCTGGCCAATCTTTCTATAAAGTTTGAGAGCAAAATAAAAATAAGAGTAGATCTGTATGAATTTTATCTTACTCAGAAAACAATTAAAAAAAAACTGGAAAAGGAATCGAAGATTTTTGAGAACCTAGGATGAAAAATAAGGAGCTACTGAGTATATTTCAGAATTGGTGTTGATACCTGGGTCCTAACACTGGAGAGATCCTTCTTCAGTGAAAAATATTTAATTACAATATTTCATTCTATTTATTGATTCTGAATTTTATCATCAACCTAAAAACAAGATACAGGCTAAAAATTATATTTGCTAGCAAATAATCAAAATACTATACTGTTGAGAAATCAATTGTAGTCTGTTGAGTCTGTATATATGTCAATTATATCTCAATAAATCTGTTTAAAAATATTATAAATAACTAAAAATATGTAAAACAAATACAATTAACATATGCTAAAAGAGACAGTGGGAGAGGATATGAAAGGAAGAATAAGTCTATTATGGTGACAAGAGATTCTCACATATTGAGGTTGTGGGGATCAGAATTGGCCACCTCAAGCATTGAAGGAGGCTTTGACCTTCCCCACCCCAGCCCTTCCCTAACTGTCTGAAGGGATTTGGGATGGAAGACCTGTCCCTGGGATGGGCCATCACCTTGGATCTGGGAAGGTATTTGCTGGGTCCATTCTTATCAAAGTTCTGTTTACCAGATATTTACATTTGTCAGGAAAATATCCATTTGTAAAGGTGTCTCCTTCTCTGTACTGGGAAGAGGGGCAGATGATCTCATCTCTAGAAACTTGTCAGGGTGGACAGCAAGGTCTTAAATCTGTATAATAACCTTGCTGTGCTTTTCTGGCAGTCTCCCATAACTGACCCAACCCCCAATATCCTCCTTTGTCTATTTAAGAGGAGAACCTCCGCCATTTTGTCAAAAGATACTCAGTTTCCCCAAGTCTCTCCCATGTATACATGTTATAAAGCTTTGATTTTCTCCTGCTATTTGGCCCCATGCCAATTTAATTTATAGCCCAGCTAGAAAGGATCCAGAGTGGGTAGAGAAAACTCTTTCTCCCCTTCAAGGTATATGGGGTAACTATTTGGGTTCAAAACTGATTCAGCTTTAACTAAAAAGCCTGGCTTATGGCCTATCAAACATGCATTGTACATCTGCCTAACCACTAAAGTAAAGAATGCACTCTCTTAAGATAAGAATGCATACTTTTCATCCTACAGGTAATGTTCTATTGGTCACGCCCTATTGGTAATGCCTGGATTAGTCCCTTTCATGACATCATGGTCATGTTGACCTGCTAATTTGCAACTGAATGCCTCTTTGAAATTTTGATGAAAATGTATCCTGGGTATGATTAATGTATGTTCTTTATTCCAAAAAGATGTAAGACTGTACTGAAAACCATGCTTCTCCGGAACACTTTCTAAGGCCTTCCCAAATTATAATCCTCACTCTGGCTCAAGAAAACTCACCTTATTTCTCTTACCTATAGAATGGTTATTGGTTATTTTGCATAGATGATAGAATCTTTCAAAAAGAGGAGAACAAAAACTGTTTAAACTGATAGTTAATAAATTTAGCAATAAGTATATTTAAAGTTATAACAATGTCTAGCTACATTAATAAAAACAGAAATTAACAATAGTTATTTTAGGGTGAGGATCTCTGAGTAAGGGAAGGGGAAAACTTAACTTTTAATTTTACTTTCTTTGCTGTTGAATATTTTAACATGTGCGTGTGTTACTTTTATAATTATAATATCAATTATTTATTGACTTATTCCAAAATATATTACATAATTCCCATTTTAAAATGGGTTTGTCATGCTGTATTTTTCTATTTATAGAATTAAATTTTAGCCTAATTAAGAACTGAAGGGGAGAAAGAGCCTCTACCCACAATGGGTCCTTTCTAGCTGGGGTACAAATTAAATTGACATGAGGCCCAATAGCAGGAGAAAATCAAACAAAGCTTTATAACAGGTATACCTGGGAGAGACTCCGGGAAACTGAGTATCTCTCGCCAGAATGGTGGAGGTTCTCCTCTTATATAGACAAATGAGAATTTTGGGGGGGTTGGGGTTGTCAGTCACGAGGGATTAGAAGAAAAGCACAGTAAACAAGAGTATTCAGGTTTGAGTCCTCACCTTCTGCACTGATAAGATTTTTAGAGATAAAGTCATCCCCCCTTCTCCCTGGTACAGAGGGAGATACCTTGACAAATGGAGATTTCCCTTACAAATGTAAATGTCTCTTACAAAAGGTAACTTCTACTTGTTTTTTCCATCTGCAGATTTCAGCCCAAAATCTTTACATCAAATAATCTTCACATTTTGGGATAAACAATTCCAATTCCCCACAGAACCAAATCAGTACACATGTTTAGCACTATGAGAGTTTTGTGTCTTACTCAAGGAGTTCTCAATATATAGGTATCATATTCAATTAAGAAAATATTCATTTAGAACTTCATTATTACTTATTTTCTTGATCTCGATGTATTAAAATACCCTCTACAGCAAAAGTTTGCAAACTTTTTCTGTAAGAGCCAGAGAGTAAACATTTTAGGCTTTGTGGGCCCTAAGACATTTGTTGCAACTATTCAGCTCTGCTGTTGTAGCTTCGGAACAGTCACAGACAATAACTAAAGAAGGAGTGTGGCTGAGTTCAAATAAAACTTTATTTACAAAAACAAGTGGCAAGCTAGATTTGGCACACAGGTCTTATTTTATCAACACCTGTTCTAAAGTAATCCAAACTAATCTGCTTTTCTTCATGCCTATTTCCTTGTTACCTACTAGCACAGTTTTGCCCCATTATAAAATACATGTTAATATTAAATTGCTGGGGATGGCTCTGCTTCAATCTGGTGAAGCGGAGAAAGAGTATTCTCTACTCATTCTGGGTCCTTTCTGGCTGGACTACAAATTAAATTGACATGAGCCTGAATAGCAGGAGAAAACCAAACAAAGCTTTATAACATGTATACATGGGAGAGACTTGGGGAAACTGAGTATCTCTTGACAGAACAGCAGGTTCTCCTCTTATATAGACAAAGGAAGATTTTTTTGGGGGGGGGATTTGTGGATGTCAGCCATGAGGGATTACAAGAAAAGCACAGTAAAAAAAGAGTATGCAGATTTAAGTTTTCACCTTCTGGACCAACAAGATCCCTAGAGATAAAGTCATCCCCCTCTTCTTCCCAGTACAGAGAAGGAGATACTTTTACAAATGGAGATTTCCCTTACAAGTGTAAATGTATAGTAAACAGAACTTTGATAAGAATGGCCCCAGCAAAGACCTTCCCAGTCTATCAATACCCAGAGTTATCCATGGTGACAGCCTGTCCTGGGGACAGGCCTTCCATCCCAAATCCCTTCAGACAGTGGGGGCAGGGAAGGTCAAAGCCTCCTTCAGTGCCTGAGGTGGCCAATTCTAGTCCCACACTGGGCACATACTGCTTTCCCAGTTTTTTCTCATCAGTTAATTTAATAGATATATAAGTTGTTTCATGATCCAGGTCCTTTACACTGACTAGAAACAGGAAATTCTCCAACACTGACCCTTGAGAGAATGCAATCCACACTTTCTTTCATTTTTGCCTATCTGAAACATATACTTATGTTCAATTCCAATTTCCTGCTGCTTGTAACTTAAGCAAGATGCTAAATGCATTTTGAAGTATTAAAAAAAAGGCTTGCTATACTAAGATAAAAATGATGTGCATTGTAATTCAATTGGGTCACTGACAGAATGACCTTAATTTCTATTCAGAATGCTCTGGTATACTTTCAGATGTAGATGAGAGATAATGGGCCTACAATGAATATTGCCTGCCAGCTTGATAAAACTGACAAGACAAAGAGATAAGGAAGTTCCACATTCTCTCATTTTCATGTTTAGTCCTTGGGGTGTTTTGTATTAGCGTATTGTTGCTGCTTTGTCAGCAAAGCCAGGTTAAGATATTTATGGGAAGATTGTGATATGCTAGAAGGATAGGACAGACAGAAATGTGAGACACACACAATGGAGCTGGAAATCTTTCTGAAACAGAAATTTATGCTGATGTCAGGGTAGGAAAAAAAATCAAGTCATTTGAAATCCACTGACGTTTAGCTCTGATGATGCCAACACTGAAGGCGGATTATATAGTGGGCTCTTCCTATATTTCTCAGAACTAAAAAGGGTGTGTGCGTAGTTTTATTTTGTAATATTGCAAAGTTCTGCCCTCTAAAGTTTAGAAAAGTGTCTGTCTTCAGCTGCTGGAAACTTCAGCCTTCACAGAAAAGAATCTGAATTCACAGTAAGCAGGATTCGAGTGGAAAGATCTTGTGTTACAGTGTGTTCATTTTTGTATCCCCATCTAAACCTAGGCTGCAGACTGGATGTCACTCCTCTCTATTTACTGAACCCAGGCAATTTGTCTTCTTCTCCCCTGGTTACATGTTTTGCTCCCAGTGCTGGAAGCTCCTCACTATGGATTTACCTGCAAAGCGTAAAACATGTTTTTCTTATTGCTCTTCTAGAAAGTTTTAACTAAGCAGGGGTGAAGACAGTGGATCCGAAAAATATACTCAATATTTATTTGTGCATTTTCTCCCCAAGTACTCCTTCCATTTACAGCCCAACATCTGTCTTTTCTTCTTTTACTAACAGGGGAAAACATTTTTTTTGGAGATTTTGTAGGTACTGCAACTCAGAGTTTGGCTGACTGCCACACAATCATTTCTTATAAACCTTCAAACTGGAGAATGGGTGACTTCTCAAGGAGCAAGCGCAGACTATTACTGTTTAATCTCCTCTAGCATAAGGATTTATATTTTTTAATTTGGGGAGGAAAAAGTTGCCTAGAGCCAATAGCTACAGGCTATTCCTCTTTCCCGCCTCTGAAGCAAGCACTAGACTATCTTATCCTCTAAAACCTTATATTATTTTCTACACATGAGGGTCTGTGGAACATCAAGGGCAAATGCCTAAATAACTCTACTTGTCCAATTTGGGGCTCTTTAGCCCCTTGAAATCAGATCAGGTTTTGTAGTCCATTTTCCAGACACTAAACTGGCTCTAGAGGCACCTGGTTGGA
Organism: Tapirus indicus; assembly: GCA_031878705.1. Taxonomy (NCBI): domain Eukaryota; kingdom Metazoa; phylum Chordata; class Mammalia; order Perissodactyla; family Tapiridae; genus Tapirus; species Tapirus indicus. Next base: position 9,657,591 of record CM062918.1, read on the forward strand.
ATTTGTTGACCTTGCTATCACTACCTGCTAAAGACTGGGAATTGTTGGGCAAATACAATTAAAAACAAAATCTCCTGCCAACCCAGAAAACCTCTCCAAACTAGAAGAGAAAGAAAATAGTTTTATTATTGAATACACATTAAACCAGAATGTAACGTACATCATAGGCAACTGCTGAACAGTTTGCAAACACAGAAAGAAATCTTACCCTTTTAACCAGATACAAACCATTACAGACATGTTCTTAAGATAAACAATAATTAGTCCTCAAGTAAGAGGACTTGATGCCACCATTTGCCACCCATAATTCATCTTAAATTCACCTAGCAATTGGGTTGGCCATTTGTGTTTGCTAATTGCATTTACCCAAAGGAATAATAAAACTTTTCACTTGTATCTCCATGAAGGTGGGTAGAATTTTGAGCCAGATAACCTAAGTTAAACTATCATGGAGATGGGGAGATAGGGGCACTATTGTAAATGAGCATATGTAAGGCCATCTTGTTACATTAAATGGTCCCAGCCCCACTCTGTGTGACTACTTGCTGCTCGCATGTACTCCAAAAACTTCACATGCTCTCCTGAATTTGGCCTCCACTTACGTATGTACTCCCCAATAGCTTGATAAATGAAAAACTTAATTCTATGAGTTTCTTTCCAGGAACAGGCTGACCACAGGCAGGAAACACACCTACAAGGTATCCATCACAGCTGAGAGAAGAATGGAACAATGTGATGCCTGGAGTCCATCATGCCTAGAGATCAACATCCCTGGACACCACCCCCCCACCTTACTGCCCATTTTCCCTATATAACTGCCTCAGGATTCTGTAATCTTTGAAGATGGCTTTTTTGAGACATTAGTCTACCATCTTCCCAGTTATGCTGGCTAATCGAATTAAAACTTCATTTCCTTATCCCTAACTTGTGATTAATTGGCTCTGATCATGATGAGCAGAGCAAGCCCATTGCTTGGTAACAAATTCTGGTGACCCAGATGGGACCATAGCCTCTGGCCATGGCTAGTCGACTTGGAGGAAGCTGTTCTAGGATTTTTCCCCGCAGCAGCTGTGCTGCTTTTCCTTTTTCTTTTTTCCACCCAGGGAAGTTCCCCTTGTGGCTTCTTCACTTGCTGACTGCTTCTAATGCTTCAGTGGTTGGGAAATGAAGGACTGGATCATAAGCTGATGAACTTGAGTCTGCAGCTAGGTGGGTCATCCAGAGTGTACCTCCCAGGTACTATCTTCCTTTTTCCCTGTCTGGGGGCCTTGGTTAGGCCAAGGTCCATCTGGTTTAGGCACCACTGTTTAGGGATAAAGGAAAGTACAGACTGGCTAGTTCATTATCTGGAAGACTAGTGTCTGGTTTTTCTGTGGTGTACACACCTGTATGGTCTGTTCTCCTGTTGAGTGTGTGTGTTGTTCCACTAGTCTGTGTGCCAGTTTTTCTCTGTGTCAGAATCCCACAGCATACTCCCCGTGCTTGTTATATCATCTGCGGGGAAATGAAGTTTGCGACTTTTTCTGTCAAGTGTCAAGCCAGAATTGTACACCTTAATGCAGACACTGCCGTTTGTGTGTTAACCCTTGGGCAGAAACCATGAGAGCATGGCCCGACCATCTTTTCCCCCTCTTTGTCTGTTTTGTCTGGTACATTGTTTGCTGTCATTGTGTGAAAGTTAGGTTTGGGCTTAAAGTAAGCTCGACTTGGACTTCTGCAAAATAGAAACTTTCTGCCAGACACCTGATCTCCTGCACCGGCGTTGGGAAATTAGATCTTACCTCTTGCCTCTTTGGCTTGTTTAGCACTGGTGTGAGAACGTATGCTGGGGTGGAGTGGGATTCGGATAAGTCCCATAGTTATCTGGATGCCCAGAGTCAAGCCCTGCACCCTTTTCCCAGTCCATTAATTGTCAGATACAAACTTTATTGCCATGGACACGCACCACTCCATCCGTTCCAAAAAAAAAGGGCCCACTAGGGTGCATGCTGGCCAATTGGGCTGATTTCAGTTATGAGCCCATGACAAAGAAAAAGAGGATCTTTTACTGTAATGTAGCCTGGCTCCAGTATACACTGGGCTCAGAAGAAAAGTGGCCCCCCAACAGGTCACTCAATTATGATATGATCTTGCAGCTAGAATTGTTCTACAAGAAGGAAGGAAAAGAAAATAAAATTCTCTATGTTTAAGCCTTTATGCTGATATATCTAGATCAGAGAAGGGGGGACAATGGACCAAGGAGTCCCCCAGCTCCTCCTCCACATCCTCCTCCTCCTCCTCCCTCTTTCCCAGGTCCATGGTTTGTCCAGGGAAAAATGCCTAAAGGGTTGTCAGGTCTAAGAGAGGGACTCTCACCTTCCCGAACCCAGCAAGGAAGACAATTTGGGCAGGGGCCCCTTCCCGGAGTGGGGCAATTTCCACTGTGACAATATCCCATAGGCATAGGACAAGGGCAACTGACTGGCTTCACTTTGATGCACCCTCCTTTCTCTGATGCACCCTCAGATCTTTTTAATTGGAAAAATTTTATATGTCTGAATGCTCTGTTTTCCTCCTGGGATGAAACCTTCTAGGTAAAGTGAATGCTCAAGTGATTTTTGCTCCAGGCCAGCTAGAGACACAAGTGCCACCAGAACAATCATCCTTATGGTTCCAGATGGCCCTGCTAGGTGTTCAAACACCACCGCCAGACCCGCCACCACCGGAGATTCTCAAGGAGGTAAGACCGGACATGTGGGCAGATGGGAAGCCTGGGAAAGCAAAGAATGTCCAACCAATACATATAGCCTTAAAAACCCAAAAGATAAAGCCTAGCCTAAAACAATATCTGCTAAAATAGGAGGCCCCAAAGGGCATTCAGCCAGTGCTGCAAAAAAAAAAAAAAAAAACAAACCATTTCTGAGGAATATCAGTTTGTTCAGGACCTCCGTGCCATAAATGAGGTGGTTCAGGACCTGCACCCTGTGGTGCCCAGCCCTTACACCTTGCTAACTAACATTCTGGGTGAATACAGCTTGCTTTCAGTTTTGGTCTTAAAAGATGCATTCTTCTGCATACTGCTTGCAGAAGAATCCCAACAACTCTTTGCCTTTGAATGGTATAATCCAGACACAGGCCACTCAACCATATTGTTAGACACTGCTTCCCAGGGTTCAGAAACTCCCCTGTGCTATTCAGGGATGCGCTAGCTAAAGACTTGAGTCACTTACAGTTACAAAGAGGACTGCTGTTAGACTGTATGTGGATGACTTGCTGATAGTGAGCCTCACTTATGAGCAGTGTTTGGCTAACACAATAAAGACGTTAAATCATATTGCTGAATGTGGGTACAAAGTCTCACACACACACAAAAAGCACAGATCTGCAAACAAAAAGTTACATACTTAGGGTTTACATTATCAAAAGGCCAGAGGGAACTGCTGCCAGACTAATAAAAGGGCAATAACATGTCTGTGCCCTGCCACCACCCTGCAACAGCTACGAGGATTCTTGGGCATGGCTGGTTTCTAAAAACCCCTCTATGAGGTTCTAAAAAGGCTAGACAGGGAGCCACCAGAATGGACAAAGGAATGTCAGGTGGCCGTTGATACTATTAAGACAAAGTTAATTTCAGCCCCAGCCTTGGGGCTTCCTAACTTGGGCAAGCCCTTCAGCCTACATGTACACGAAACACAAGAAATAAGCTTGGGGGTTTTAACTCAAAAACTGGTGATGACTCCCCCAGTCAGTAACTTATTTTTCCAAGCAATTGGGTCAGACTGTCAAAAGTGGGGTCCCCTGCCTCAGGGTGATGGCTGCTACCTGCAACATCCTGCAGGAAGCTAAAAAATTCACCCCAGGCCAACCCACCATGGTGTATGTACCACATCAAGTACTCACATTATTAGAACAAAAAGGGGGATACTGGCTCATTTCAGGATGGATGGACAAATACCAGGCCATCCTTTTGGACAATCCAAATATATGGATGCAAGTATCATCCTCCCTGAACCCAGCCATCTTACTCCCTCATGAGACACCAGAAGACTTAGAACATAACTGCTTTCAAGTTATGGAGACAGTGTATTCATGCTGACCTGTTTTGTTGGACTGTCCACTGGAAGAACCAGACTTAGAACTCTTCACAGATGGCAACATCTTCATGGATCAAGGTAAGTGATGCATGGGGTACACAGTCATAACTTTACAAGAGACTTTAGAGGCTAAAGCCCTACCCACAGGTACATAGGCTCAAAAGGCAGAAATCATCACCCTAACTCAAGGGAAAAGAGTAAATATATACACAGATTCCCATTGTGCCTTTGCTGTAGTTCATGCTTATGGGATAATCTGGAAGGAAAGGGGACTCAACAGCAGGAAAAAAAGGAAATCAGACATGGCCCTAAAATCTTAAAACTGCTTGGTGCTATTAATGAGCCTGCCCAGGTACCTATCATGCATTGCCCTGGCCACCAGAGGGAGAAGATAATGGGTCCAGAATTACATCATAGGGCCCCACCTACAAAGGACTATACAACAGGTGACCCAAATTGCATAATCTGTGCAAAGAACAACCCCAAGACTGCTTTCTAGTCCCCCACATCTGGGCACCCAACATAAAGGAAATTGGCCTACTGAAAACGGACAAATAACTTAATCCAGATGCTCTGGGCAACTGGGAATTTCAGGTTTTTGTTAGTGTTTGTGGACACCCTCACCAAGTGCGTAGAAGCCTTTCCCACTAGGACTGAGAAAACATCAAAAGTCACCCACATTTTGCTAAAAAAATCATCCCTAGGTTTGGTCTGCCTAATACCTACAAAATGATAATGGACCAGCTTTTGTCTCCCAAATAACCCAACAAGTGTCCAGAAGCTTAGACATCTGATGAATACTACATTTAGCTTGGAAACCTCAATCAACTGAAAAGATGGAAAAAAAATAAATCATACCTTAAAGAAAACCATTGACAAAATCTGTCAGGAAACACAACTAACTTGGGATAAGGTGCTGGCCCTTGCCAGGTTAAAGCAGCTCCCCGAAGTGGACTTAAATTGAGTCCTTTTGAAATTCTATATGGGAGACTCTTTCAGGCATATTCCCCTGGAACTGAATCTCTGGACATTTTAAGAAATGTTGTGATTATTAATTATGTTAAATCATTAAGCTCTGTATTAATTTCTGTCCATTTGTTTGCTTCTCACAAGTCTGCACATCCATCTGATGTCCCTCCACATGCCTTCTGACCTGGTGATCATGTTTTACTGAAAAGTTGGAAAGACCAGGGACCCCAAAACCACTTATCACGCAAATGGACAGGCCGCTTTAAGATTCTTCTCACCACTCACTTATCCATAAAATATGCAGGCATGAAACCCTAGATACATCACCCCCTGATCAAGGTAGTCCCAAAGTCACAGGAAAGTATCCCACCTATATTAAGGGAAAAATGTGTGATGGAACCCCTTGGAGAGCTAAAATATGTCTTTAAAAGAAAACTTTGATCTATTCTAGCTAATCCTTCTTCTCACAGTTCCATGCTATGGTCCCGATAAAATGCCCTAATTCAGCAGGAAGTAGCTAGAGGAATTACCACACCCTGTCTCCCCCTTGACCATAAGATTATGGGTTACTGCTGATAGGGGGGAAAATTGTTAAGTGAGCATATGTGAGGCCATCTTGTTACACTAAATGGTCCCAGCCCCTCCTCTGTGTGACCACTCACTGCTCTGCACACATTCCAAAAAACTCATATGATCTCCTAATTTATGGCCTCTGCTTATGTATGTACTCCACAAGAGCTTGGTAAATTAAAAACTTTGTTCTATGAGTTTCTCTCCAGGAACAAGCTGGCCACAGGCGGGAAACACACCTACAAGGTATCCATCATAGCAGACAGAAGAATGGAACAATGTGATGCCTGGAGCCTGTCATGCCTGGAGACCAACATCCCTGCACATCCCCACCCCCCTTACTGCCCATTTTCCCTATATAACTGCTTCAAGAGTCTGTAATCTTTGAGATGGTTTTTTTGAGACATTAGTCTACCATCTTCCCGGTTATGCTGGCTAATCAATTCAAAACTTTGTTTCCCAATCCCTAACTCATCATGATTAATTGGCTCTGATCATGGTGCGCAGAGCAAGCCCATTTCTCAGTAATACTATCTTCCTTGATAATTATATTTTCTAGAGATGGCTCCCAGGTCCTTGAGAAGGACAGTCCCTGATTGTAAAGCTGACAAAAGGCTTTTATTTAGCTTTTTAAAATATTTGTATACATCTCAATGGGGCAGAGAAAGAATTCACAATTACATGTATTCTAAAGTAAATACTCTAAGAAAAGGAAGGTAGGGATCTTTCCCTTTCTGCACCAGGAAAATTTCCTTTTTGTTTTGTTTTGTTTTTTCTTATTTAGATTTGTGTTTACCCATAGAGAGTCTATCTTGAGAAGGGGCCCTAGCATCACGCATGTCCAGCCTCCTGTATCTGCCCAGGCTCCTGCTCACTGCAGCATTGCAAGATATGCCTCTGTTTTCCTCCAATCCTTGAATAAATTCACATAGAGAATCCAGGCAGCCCTTCTAAAGAGCTGTTAGACCCAATAATATTTATTAGTTACTAACTACATGAATCTTCTGTTCAAAGTTCCCTAAAACCTTGAAAACTCAGTTTAGGAGCTTTTGAGCCTCCTAACTGCATTTTTCTATGATTCCCCAGTAAAGAAATTTCACTAAGTTGCTGATAAGCACTTAGAATACCCATAGAAATCTCAGTCATTAATTTAAAGGCAGTAGTTTAAAGAACAGCTAAGAAATTCCGTGAGACATTAAACAAAAGAAAAAGAATTTCAGTATTACAACCTGAATTCGTGTAAAAAATTGTATGAAGCAGTTAGTCCACAATGAAGTTATTACAGCTGGGAACCACTGGGCTTTAAAACAGCAAATCAATCAATCAATCAATGCATATGTACCTCCCTATAGACATACATAAATAGATAACAAATACAAGGAAAAGCATAGCTGTATTTTAATATTGAAGATGATAACATACTTGTTTAGTACTTTATAGATTAAGCAGCAAAAATTACTATGAATTTCGGTCATATGAATAAGAAAATTTGTTTTACTAAATAAAAATATATGAAACTATCTCTAAGAAACAGAGTTAACTTCCCTGTATATATAGAACATTTATATAAAATTGACTGACTTCAAAAATCAAAAGTAATGCAAGCAACAAAAATTAATAACAAAAGTAAAAACAAATAAAAAATATACCATTTAGGGGAAAAAATCTATCTAATGTCTAGCTTAATGAATAAATACAAACATTAATTACAGAATTTGTGAAAATAAATGATCAGGACAAAATATCAAAATGTATAGAATTTTTCCAAAACTGTACTCTCAGAGAAAAATATATAATATTTAATGATTTTTGCTATTAAACAAATAAACTATGATAATACATTAAGATTCAAATTAAAAGTATAAATCCTAATATAAGCTGCAGTCTTCAAGGATATAATAACAAGAAAAAAATCTGCCAAAGCTTACAGACTTTCCCGAAAACTGCATTCAGAGAAAAATGCAGTGTTTAATCATTTTTATTATTAAACAAAAATAATAATAACCATAACTAAACTTGAACTTAGTTTTAATATTTATAATTAAAAAATAATCAAAGTAGAATTGAGCAATGTTAAATGACATATAGACATAAATTTTAATAGAAAAGGAATAAAGGTAGCATCGAATTTAAGAATTTATGATTTTATGTAATATGTTTTTTTCAGCAAGCCTAATCCAAAAAACAAAGAACAAAATATACATATTAAAATGACTAAATAGGAGTGACGTCAGCATCATAGCGGAGTGAGATTCCCTCTTTGAATCTCTGCCCCCTACAACACAATGAAAACATCATTCACATTCCAACAGAGCTCAATCAAACACTACGAAGGACTTCTAAGAAACCCCTGCTGCCATACATTGGACAGTGGAGGCGCAGGAAGCCCAAAAGGATGGGAGGAGAGGTAAGAAGTTGTACTCCCCCTCCCCAATCGATCGGCAAAGACACCGCGGTTCGCAGACAGAGAGGGGAGGGGCAGCCCACAGCGGGGAAAACTATCGCCATCCAGGTGCTCTCACAGACTGTCGCGAGATCCCCACTGGGAAGCGATGACGGACTGTTTAGGGGGTGTAGCAAACATCCTAAGAGAGCCAGAAAGGAAACCCCTGAGTCAAGCAGGAGAAAGAGAGGACCCCTCCCCCCACACACCTGGCATTTCAGCATAATACCTCTGGAGGCTGCAGCCACCTCAGAGCAAACCGCTCGCGATCTCCATCCAGTGGCAGCAGGGGGAAACTGCAGGACCAACTTTATCATGAGGGGAAAAAATAAGGCTGTCCCCGTCGGATCCTTGCGACAATTTGTCAGGGCTACAGACCAAAAGGAAAACGACAAACACCCAGAAACCAACCCTGAAGGCACAGAATTTGATAACCTGAATGAGAGAGAATTCAAAATAGCTATCATGAACAAACTCAACGAAATACAAGAGAACACACAGAAACAAATCAACGAATTCAGGGATTTTGTCACAAAAGAGATTGAAACCCTAAAGAAAAACCAATCAGAATTATTGGAGGTGAAAAACAAAATCAACGAGATAGTGGAAAAAATGGAGTCTTTAAAGAGCAGAATTGACAATATAGAGGAATGAATTAGCAATATTGATGATAGCCACGCAGAAATGCTCCAGATAGAGGAGGAGAGAGAGCTGAGACTAAAAAGAAATGAAGAAATTCTTCGAGAAATATCAGACTCAATGAGGAAAAGCAACATAAGGATAATAGGTATTCCAGAAGGAGAAGAAAGAGAAAAAGGAGCAGAGAGTTTGTTCAAAGAAATAATAGCTGAGAACTTCCCCAACCTAGGGAACGAGAGGGAAATAACAGTGAATGAAATCAATAGATCACCTAAATATATAAACAGGATTAAAAAATCATCTCGCCACATAGTAGCAAACTTGAAAAATACCCGTGACAAGGAAATAATATTGAAGGCAGCTAAACAAAAAAACAAAATAACATACAAAGGAAACCCCATCAGGCTCTCAGCTGATTCCTCGAAAGAAACTCTACAGGCTAGGAGAGACTGGAATGACATATTCAAAATCATGAAAGACAAAAACCTTCAGCCAAGAATACTTTATCCAGCAAAAATATCCTTCAAATACAATGGAGAGATAATAACTCTCCCTGATAAACAAAAGCTAAGAGAGTTCATCACCACAAGACCCCCACTACAAGAAATGCTCAAAAAGGCCCTTGGGCAAATAAAAACAAATGAGAAAGGGGATACAAAGATTTCAGCAAGGAGAAAAGCAAGGAGACTAAACCAGAACAAACTACAGTTGGATAACAACAAAAATTAATTCAAGCTCATCACTGGAAACACACATTCATGACACAATCTGGAATAAAGAGATAACAAATAAGGAGGGGAAGAGGTAAGGGATTGAATCGACCCAGCCTCAGGAAAAAGGAGGCATCCGAAAATGTACTTTCTTATCCAGATCGCTTATATAAACCTCACGGTAACCACTAAACTAATAACCAGAAGAGAACCACACATGACAAATAAAGAGAAAACCAAGAGAATGAGCATGCAGAAATACCAAATTGAATTTGCAGTCTGAAACACAAGGGACAAGAAACGAAGGAAATGCAAAAGAACCAGAAGATGAACAATAAAATAGCAACATTAAACCCTCATATATCAATAATCACTCTAAATGTAAATGGATTGAATTCTCCAATCAAAAGACACAGAGTGGCAGGATGGATTAAAAACCAAGATCCAACAATCTGCTGCCTCCAGGAAACACATCTCAGCTCTAAAGACAAACACAGACTCAAAATAAAAGGATGGAAAACAATACTCCAAGCTAATGGCAAACAAAAGAAAGCAGGAGTAGCCATACTTATATCAGACAAAGTAGACTTCAAGATAAAAAAGGTAATGAGAGACAAAGAAGGGCAATATATAATGATAAAAGGGACACTTCACCAAGAAGACATAACACTTATAAATATCTATGCACCCAACACAGGAGCACCAAAGTACATAAAACAACTGCTAAAAAACCTTAAAGGAGATATGAACAATAACACAATAATAGTAGGGGATCTTAACACCCCCCTTATATCAATAGATAGATCATCCAGACAAAAAGTTAATAAGGAAATAATGGACTTAAACGAAAAACTAGACGCAATGGACTTAATAGATATATACAGAGCACTCCACCCAAAAAAAGCAGAGTACACATTCTTCTCAAGTACACATAGAACATTCTCAAGGATAGACCATATATTAGGAAACAAGGCAAACCTCTATAAATTTAAGAAGATTGAAATCATTACAAGCATCTTTTCTGATCATAATGCTGTGAAACTAGAAATCAACTGCAAGGAAAAAACTAGGAAAGGGACAAAGATGTGGAGACTAAACAACATGCTACTGAACAACCAATGGGTCGTTGATGAAATTAAAGGAGAAATCAAAAGCTATCTGGAGAAAAATGAAAAGGAAAATACACCATACCAACTCATATGGATGCAGCAAAAGCAGTCCTGAGAGGGAAATTCATAGCAATACAAGCTCACCTTAACAAACAAGAAAAATCCCAAATAAATAACCTTAAATTGCACCTAACAGAGTTGGAAAAAGAAGAACAGACAAAGCCCCGAATCAGCAGAAGGAGGGAAATAATAAAAATCAGAGCAGAAATAAATGAAATTGAAACCAAAAAAACAGTAGAAAGGATCAATGAAACAAAGAGCTGGTTCTTTGAGAAGGTAAATAAAATTGACAAACCCTTAGCCAGACTCACTATGAAAAAAAGGGAGAAGACTCAAATAAATAAAATTAGAAATGAAAGAGGAGAAATTACAACAGACACCACAGAAATACAAGGGATTATTAGGGAATACTATGAAAAACTTTACGCCAACAAATTGGACAACCTAAAGGAAATGGGAAAATTCTTGGAAGCGTACAACCTCCCAAAACTGAATCAAGAAGAAATAGAGAATCTGAACAGACCAATCACAAGTAAAGAGACTGAAACAGTAATCAAAAATCTTCCAAAAAATAAAAGCCCAGGACCAGATGGCTTCCCTGGAGAATTTTATCAAACGTTCAAAGAAGATTTAGCACCTATCCTTCTCAAACTATTCCAAAAAAATAGAGGAAGATGGAATACTTCCCAACACATTCTATGAGGCCGACATCATCCTGATACCAAAGCCAGACAAGGACAATACAAAGAAGGAAAACTACAGGCCAATATCACTGATGAACATAGACACAAAAATCCTCAACAAAATATTGGCAAACCGAATACAGCAATAGATCAAAAAGATCATACACCACGATCAAGTGGGATTTATACCAGGGACACAGGGATGGTTCAACATCCACAAATCAATCAACGTGATACACCACATTAACAAAATGAAGAATAAAAACCACATGATCATCTCAGTCAATGCAGAGAAGGCATTCGACAAGATCCAGCATCCATTTATGATAAAAACTCTCAACAAAATGGGTATAGAAGGAAAGTACCTCAACATAATAAGGGTCATATATGACAAACCTACAGCAAACATCCTACTCAACGGGGAAAAACTGAAAGCCATTCCTTTGAGGACAGGAACAAGACAAGGGTGCCCACTCTCACCGCTCTTATTCAACATAGTACTGGAAGTTCTGGCCAGAGCAATTAGGCAAGAAAAAGGAATAAAAGGACTCCAAATACGCAATGAAGAAGTGAAACTCTCACTATTTGCAGACGACATGATCTTATACATAGAAAACCCAAAAAATGCCATCGGAAAACTACTAGAAACAATCAACAACTACAGTAAAGTGGCAGGGTATAAAATCAACTTACAAAAATCAATTGCATTTCTATATACTAACAATGAAACAACAGAAAGAGAACTCAAAAAGACAATCCCATTTACAATTGCAACAAAGAGAATAAAATATCTGGGAATAAATTTAACCAAGGAGGTCAAAGACCTATACAATGAAAACTATAAGACATTATTGAAAGAAATCGAGGAGGACATAAAGAAATGGAAAAATATTCCATGCACATGGATTGGAAGAATAAATATAGTTAAAATGTCCATTCTACCTAAAGCAATCTACAGATTCAATGCAATCCCAATCAGAATCCCAATGTCATTCTTCATGGTAATAGAACAAAAACTACTGAAATTCGTATGGGGCAACAAAAGAGCCCGAATAGCTAAAGCAATTCTGGAAAAAAAGAACAAAGCTGGATGCATCACAATCCCTGACTTCAAAATATACTATAAAGCTACAGTAATCAAAACAGCATGGTACTGGTACAAGAATAGACACACAGATCAATGGAACAGAATTGAAAGCCCAGAAATAAAACCACACACCTGTGGACAGCTAATCTTCGACAAAGGAGCAAAGAACATACAATGGAGACAGGGAAGTCTCTTCAATAAATGGTGCTGGGAAAATTGGACAGCAACATGCAAAAGAATGAAAGTAGACCATCTCCTATCGCCATATACAAAAATCAATTCAAAATGGATCAAAGACCTGAAAGTGAGACCTGAAACTATAAAACTCCTGAAAGAAAATATAGGCAGTACACTAATTGAGATTGGACATAAAGGGATCCTTTCAGATTCCATGTCTACCCAGACAAGGGAAACAAAAGAAAAAATAAACAACTGGGACCTCATCAGACTAAAGAGCTTCTACAAGGCAAATGAAACCAGGATCAAAATGAATAAACAACCCACCAGCTGGGAGAAAATATTTGCAAATCATGTGTCCGACAAGGGATTAATCTCAGTAATATATAAAGATCTCATACAACTGAGCAACAAAAAAACAAACAACCCGATCAAAAAATGGGCAGAGGATATGAACAGACATTTTTCCAAGGAAGAGATACAGATGGCCAATAGACACATGAAAAGATGTTCAACATCACTAATCATCAGGGAAATGCAAATCAAAACTACACTAAGATATCACCTTACACCAGTTAGAATGCCTATAATCACAAAGACAAACAACAACAAATGCTGGAGAGGTTGTGGAGAAATGGGGACCCTCATTCACTGCTGGTGGGAATGCAAACTGGTGCAGCCTCTATGGAAAACAGTATGGAGAGTCCTCAAAAAATTAAAAATAGAAATACCGTATGATCCAGCAATACCACTCTTGGGCATCTACCCAATGGACATGAAATCAACCATCACAAGAGGCATATGCACCCCTATGTTCATTTGCAGCATTATTCACTATAGCCAAGAAGTGGAAGCAACCCAAGTGTCCCTCGGCTGATGATTGGTTAAAGAAGATGTGGTATATACATACAATGGAATACTACTCAGCCATAAGAAAAGACAGAATTGTCCCATTTGCAACAACATGGAAGGACCTAGAGGGTATTATGTTAAGTGAAATAAGCCAGAGAGAGAAGGACACTGCATGAACTCACTCATATATGGAATATAAGTGAACACACGGACAGAGAGAACTGATTGTTGGTTACCAAGGGGAAGGGGGGTGGGGGGGGCACAAGGGGTGAAGGGTTACAACCACAAGGTGATGGACAAACAAAAATGTACAACTAAAACCCCACAGTGTTATAAACTATTAAGACATCAATAAAAAAAATGGTAAAAAAAAAGACTATATATTTTAACAATGAATATAAATAATTTAAAATGTGAAAAAAATGTAATATCCATTATCTTGGAAACTAATTTGGAAAATACAAAAATTATAATTTTAGGAATTTATATATATTCTTAACTTTCATCCCAAAAATGTTAAAAATGAACAGAAAAATAAATATGGAAAAAAATTAAGACATATAAAGACGAACATCTTTCCATATACTAACTTTAGCACTAATAACTCCACGAAGCAAGATTTCCAACTTTAGTTACCAGCCCATAGAGTTTCCTAAGAAAATAAAGCAAAACAAAACAGACGATAATCCCCTCAGAGACTGAATAGATCTGTATTGCTAAACTACTACTACATAATGCCAATCACAATTCTCAGGCCCCCATAATTGTGACAATAGGAAGTGCATTGATAAAGTGGTGTGGACCCGGAAATGAAGAATCTTCTAGTGGATATGGCTAGGGCCAAATACATTTTTTGATCAATGAATCATTCCACGGCCGGAAAAATGACTCTTACTGTTTCTGACTGGCATACAGCATTCACGGCAAATAATATGGAACAGCCATCATTATGAGGTTTTTATAAATAGGAAATTGTATATGTACTCTATTTTTAACCACCTATTTTACTGGGAATTTTGGGGGTGTCATCCTTCAAAAACAGAAACCAGTTTAAGAGGCAAAGTATTTATTTGGGATCAAAGAACTGCAATTTGTAGAGCACAGATTCAGGTAGAAACCCAAATAGTATCCCACTAGGGAGTAAAAGTCAGGGGCTTTTAAAGGCAAAGAAGGGAGGTTTGTATTATGAAGAATTTTAACTGGAGTTGGAAGCAGAGAGCTAGTCTTGGCTAAACACTGATTAACTATTGATTCTATCTTCAGAAAGTCCACAATCCTCAGTCTTTGTAATCAGGATGTCCATTCTCCTGCTGACTTCTCAAACAATTGCTTGTAAAACAATTGCCATTTTGGCCCAGTCCAAAGGTTTGGCCCAGCCCAAGGTTCAAGATAGCAAAGCAGTTTCTCTGGAAAGGCAGCTCCAATTCCATTTTAAAATGGTTCCACTATAGTTAACTTTGACAGGGTTATTACATTTATTTGTTGGTTTCTAAAAGAGATGTGTTAAAACATCTGGCTGTGAAGTTCAACCATCGATTAATACCTAGTATGAAAGAGAGGCCAAGATGAGAAGAGAGAAAAAAAATAGCCCAAGAGATATTTCTGAGATGAAGGAACAGGGGCAGATGGAGTGAGAGTTAAGCAGTTGGAAGTTGTCGTTGAACTAGGACAATAAAATTTAGTATTTTTATTCTTTAGAATTTTAGATGATGACATGTCCAGAGTGTGATCATGAAAAGTATAGGATGTGAAGCAATCCAGAAATTGTGATGGTAGACTGTTCCAAGGTCTGTTCAGAAGAAACAATTAAAGATATTGGAAATGAAAAGTAAAATTATTAAAATAAAAAATAAATACTCAGTATACAGGAATAGACAAAGATCCAATTAACAAGTTAGGAAGTAGAGTCATTTGCCTAGTTTAAAGCAGAAATGAACAGAGGGATGGAAAATATAAAGTAAAAATGAAGAAATAAAGAACAAATGCTAAAGTCTAATATCTTATTAACAGGAAATTCAGAAAGAGAAAGAAAAAAGATAGTGAGGAGTAAAGGATTCCCAGAACTAACGTATGCTATATGTTTTCATACTGCATATTTAAAAGGACAAGCTAGTATAAGAAAAAGAAATAAATTAAAAGCAACTCTTTCTAGACACATGGGAATGAAATTTCATGAAGTCAAGGATAAAGTGAAGCTTATAAAAGATAGCAAAGAGACTGCTAAAATACCTACAGTTAATTAGCATAAGAAGGATATCTGATTCCTCTTCAACAACATTGTAGGCAATTAAGCAATGGCATAAAAGTTGAAAAAAAAAAAAAACTTTGAAAATAAAAGTCTATTTCCAGCTAGAGTAATATTTAAATGGGAGTAGTTATTTTCAGACACACGGATGATTCAGGAAGTTTATCAACGAGAGACCCTCTCTGAAATGATTATTAAATGATACTATCCAAGAAGAAAAAAAGTGAATCCAGGAGGAAAATTAAGACATATAAAGAACAAAAGTAAATCACTAAAATTTGCTTATTGCCTATCCAATAATGATAGTATTTTTCCATCAAAGTCCAAAACTAAAATGTCAAAGGTTAAAAATATTGGAGTATGCTGGGAAAGGAAGGAGAGAAGGATAAGGAGTAGAAGGGAGCAAAGGGAAGAGAAGTAATATTTAAAATAAGCACAAATAGAAAAGTATGCTAAGGGATAGAATATAGTTAACATCTGTCTTTAGAATTTGGAAATAAAATAATAGAAAACATATATACCAGGCGTATACTAACCAAAAAAGGAGAGAAGAAGGAAGAGGAGGAGGAGGAGCAGCAGCAGCTGAGGTACCATAGTGGGGATAATGGTTAGTTTCACAATTAACATATTTTTCCCATAAGTGAATGTATCAAGCAGACAAAAAATTAGAAATGATGTAGTTACATGACCTTAATTCCAAAGAATTTATATCTCAGGAATAGAAGATAAACATTTTCATCTCATAATAAAAATATTAAGAAATAATGGCCACATATTAGAGAAGAGTGGCTGTCTCAAGAAATTCTAAGAATTTTCATTTTATAGGATAAATTCTTAGTTTACATGCATTGAAATTAGAAATTGACAGTAGAAAGACAGCTTTTAAAATCCCAGAGGGGCAAGAGAAAACCACCCATATTTCACACTCATCCCTGAGTAATCTAAGATACAGAGGAAATCTATGGAAGATTTGGAAGAGAACTCCAGTGAAAGCACTATGAAACAAAATCTGTTGGAACAAACTAAGATGTCCATAACAGGGAATTTTAGAGCGTTAAAGGAAAATAAAAGAGCTAATTTGATTAACTATAGAAGGTAGACAAATACCATAGGTCAAGAAACCATTTTGTGTTTGAAAAGTGTAACAAAAGGTTAGTATTAACAGAAAACAAACTAACATGAATATGCAAATTCATATAAATAGAAAAAGATAACTAAAGAAAATACGGGCAGAGGCTCTGAGGAGGAGTTCATAGGGGAAACATGGAGATGCTGCTTAAACTCACTAGTGCTCAAAGAAATGCAAACTGAAACAAGGAGAGAACATTTTTCACCCGCTAGATTGCCAAATTTTAAAAAAGTGTGATTACAACAAAGTTTGAGAGTATGGGGAAAAGGGAAACTCACGTATGCTGATGGTAAAACTATAACACAGTAACATTAAAGAACAGTTTGGGAATGTAGGCAAAGTGAAAATGTGTTTACTTTTAGACCCTACCAATACTCTTCTAGGTATATATCCTAGAGAAATTGGTACATGGCACACAAGGAGAAAAATGGGAGGACGTGCACTGTAGCATCCTACGAAACAACTTATTATGCTTCAGTGGAGTCGGTGCATAGATAAAATGTAGTATAACATGAGCTGGAACACTATGTAATTAATGAAATATATCACAAAATCTATTGATCTTTTTTCAGCATGGATTATCTCAAATAAAGAAATCCTGAGTGAAAAGTAAGTTCCAGTAGAATATGTACATTAAATATATATAATTTTTAAAAGCACATGACACAATATTAAGTATTGCTTACTTATATGTATATCTGTAAATAAAAGCAGAGATGGAGAATTGGCAGGTTAAGCATCTAATTTGTGATAGTGTGTTTTAATGATGAGAAGGAAAGGTATTGAAATGGGAGACAAAGAAAAAAATGGGGTCTCAACTAAAGAGGATGATAAGGTGAATCAATCTAAATCTGTACCCCTAAGATCTAGCATGGAATGAATACCACAAATGAATAAAAAATATGCAATATGAGCCAAGGAAAATTCTGTTTTGATATTCATAAAAAATATGTATATACACCTATCATATAATAAAGGTCCTGGGTTTTGTTTTCTGCTTCTATCAATCTATGAAATGATTATGAACATGACACTGGCAAGAATGTGTAAATATATAACATAGTTTCTTGCAAAATTTCCAGCCCATATCAAACAGCAATGTAACCAAATTGAGGTATTGGTGTCTCCTTTTGTCTAGAGTGTGCCAGCAGGCCTGCTCAAGGCTGAGATGGTAATTGTGCAGAAGAGATTGCTGCCCTTAGACATCAAAATGTAAGAATTTCACTTTTTCAGATAAGCAATTCCTACCAACACAACGGAAATTTAAATGGACACACTGAAATGCAAAAAGCAAAACTTCATTCAAATGAATAGAATAGAACGGTTTAGGCTTAGGCTTAATGCAATGCAGTAATATTTCTAAGTGAATGACTGGAACATTTTTCACGACAGAAACTTTCCATGAGGGAATGGATTGTGTATTGCAGTGCAGAGGATTTGATTAGATACTTATGATAATGTGCTTTATTAATTACATTCAGACAGGTGCTGAGCAGAAGTAATTAAAAAACAAAACAACTTGGAAGATTCTTCTAGATTAAAGTTTAACTGATGTTAATAATATTGAGACAGACATATCACATAATTATCCTGTGTGCTGCAAATGATTGATAAATAAATGAATGTATATTGGTCCCATTTCTGAAAGCACCCCTGGTCCCTTTCTCTCTCCTATTTCTTGTGCCTGTTGCTAGAAACAGCCATGGTCACTTCAACTCTCCTCCTGGCCTTACATGTTGCTTCTGTTCCTGCCTCGTAACTTCCAGTTATCTTTGACTTTGCATATCTGCCCAGTGCAGACGTGAAAATGTCTGTCAAGATCCTGTCTTCTGGTTCAAAAATTAGTCTTCTTCCTACTGCACTGAAATGCATTTAAAATTCAGTTAATAGGACAAAAATAGGGCCCTATTAGTTTCTTACAACCTCTTATATAACTCTCAGGTTATTTTTTGACTTTATATAACCTTCCTACTAGAATATTTTGAGGCAAATTCTTCCAGAGACCTGGTCAAAAGAAAATGGAAGAGGCATCACACAGGATATCCGTGTCATCCACTGTCATCAGCAGTGCTCGTGTGCTTCCTAAACCCACTTGAAGCATTCTTGCTCTTCTTCCCCTAGGTGAGTCTCTTTCGCTTCAGGTAAACTCCCTTGGAACTTAAGAATTGTGCTCTCCACCCCACCTGCTCCTGTCTCATTCCAATTGACAGGTATCAACTGATCCTGGCATAACTGATTGGGCACTCCTGCTAAAAAAATATTATTTACATCATCTTGTCCCTAAATCCCTGAATTTCTGGAGTAACACATAAGCAATAAACACTTCCTCTTATCTTCACCACCATGTTCAAATTTAACTTTTAGGTGAATTGAAGAAAAGTGTGCCCTATTATTGTGGCAGCAGAAACATTATGTCCTATTGATAAAAGCAAATCTCAAAAGTGTAAGTTCATTATAGAACATTTACCACATTACATTATGGGGCTTCTACCTACATCTTCCCTCCATTTATTTCACTAACACATACTCTACAATCCAGACAAACCAAATAAACCATCTATAATTAACTGAATGTGGTATCTTGTTTTATTTCTGTTTTGCATCTACTATTTCTTATTCCAGTAATGCAAATATTTTAAGAACTTTTTAGATATTGACTCCCAGTAAGATGTATATTTTAAAGATCAGCCAAATACACAAAGAAGTATGTCTGTATATATGTGTATTTAAAAAGTTTCATATAAAAATCCTTAATCTCACTACATGTGATATATCTCATAATTTCTAATCATCTATTTTTTAAAAATACTGATCACAATCTACTAGATTGATTTTATGAATCCTTAAAGTGTCATGACTCTAAAGTCATGGAAAAGACCCAGCAGAATTATTTCCTCTTTCCACTTAGGTAAATCACTCTGTTTTTGTTTTTGTTTTTTTAATTTTTGCCATCACTGTACTTAGTAACTACCTAGATTATAGAATTTATGCTTTATTAAAATTCACTTGACCATATCATCATGTGCTCTTTAGACTAGGGCCCTTCTTAATTCATCTTTGTATTCCCAAGCCTTCACACGCACTTGGCATATAGAAGGTATTCAATAAATGTTTCTTCATTGAATTCAATGATACACAGATTAAATACTCCCTCAAACATATTATTTCAAATGCCTGAAATGGAAAGAGTTACTACCAATATTTAGTTCAAGTAAAATAAAACAGTAGACTGGTGAAAAGATAAGCTATAGTTCTTTATAAGATAGACCTGGATTAGGCAATCTGGAATTTTGCTGACCCATCTAAGGGTCACATAGTATTATGGACTGAATGTTTGTGTCCCCTCCCAAAATTCATATGTTGAAACCCTGTCTCCCTCAATTTAATGATATCAGGAGGTGGGGCCTTTGACAGGTGATCAGGATTAGATGAGGTCTTGAGAGTGGAGCTTTCATGAATGGGATTAATTCCCTCACAAGAGCCATGAGAGAACTTGTGTCCCCTCTCTACTCTCTGCCATGTGAGGATACAAGGAGAATTCTGCAGTCTGCAACCCAGAAAGTGTTCTCACCAGAATGTGACTGTGTGGCACCCTAATCTTGGACTTCCAATCTCTAGAACTGTGAGAGATAAAATGTCTATTAAGCCACTTGGTCTATGGTATTTTTGTTATAGCAGTCTAAGATGTCTAAGACATCTAGAAATGGCCCGATTATCCTCACTAGTCTCTAAGAAGGCAGAAAATTTTTTGAAATGGTTCATCCTCATTTCCATTAAAAATAATAAAATTAAACATTTTGATGTTTAGTTAGTTAGGCTTCAGTTATCTGGAAAATGTTCCTGTGCACAGTGTGATTTTCTTTGATTAGGCTAGAAAACCAAAATCTTTTTTTCCTATTCCTTAAAATCTTTACTCAAAAATGCATGGATAAAAATACATTTAGAGTCTGATATGTTTTAAAGTAACAAAATAAATTTTTAAAAAATCTGACACGATTTTGTAAGAACAGTAAGACATTTATAAAATTTCAAGATTTTATTCCTAAAGCATTAAGCCTATGTGTAAGGGCAAGTAAAGGTAGGTAGAATTAGTTTAAATACTTTTTTCAACATCTGGAGGATGTGATGTTCACAGTTTACCATACTCCTGTGAATTATTATGAATGAATGATTTGTGAACTCTGTAAATTCTATACCCCTTGGAGAAATTTTTATTCTTGGAAGCAGGGAAAAAAGTCCACTGAAGTGCAAAGTTTCCTTGTCACCAAGTATCAGAAATAAACATAAATGGACTAAGAAAGTGTTCCAGAAATTATATAAATCCTTTTTTCCTAATCACTTAGCTGTCAGACTAGCATAGAAAAGAAAATAATACTTCTAAAAAGTTATAACTCAGGTTAAAAACATTTTATGGGTATTTGATGCAAAACCACCAAGTGATATCTTTCTTGATTAGAGATGTGCTTGCTTGATGGACAAACTACATCAGAAGTACAAAAATCTTAAAGTCAAATTTAACTTAGAAATTTAAATTAAATTTGCCTGTAGTGAATGTCAAGGCATTACATAAATCAACATGGAAAATTTTTCAAGCATATATTGCCTTTATCTTGTGGAAAAAACGAATAAAATTAATATATTATAGTACCCATGTGACCGCAAATGCAGTGCACTTTGGCGAAACTTGGAGTAAACTACTTGAAGTTATTGTCAGCATCAAGGCTCAGGCTGACAAGAAGCCTCTCACTGTCACAATTTAAACTGAATAATTTGTAGTCAGATTATGTAGTCTCTAGTCTACTTCTAATAGCACTAGGCTTGATTGCAGTAGTATTTAAAGTATAAATAAATGCATTAACAGATAACATTTTAATTATGACAGTTAATCATAGACTTTTGAAGTGTATGTACATTTAGGGCAAATTAAAAGTTAAGTAAAATTACCTAAACACTACCCTACAAAGTTGAAGGTTACTTTTTTTAAGTAAGTTAATGTTCATTGAAACATATATACAAGGAAATGCACAGACCACAAAAGTACAGTTCAACAGATTTTCACAACCGGTACATACTTGTGTAACCATGACCCAAATAGTACGGATGCTCTCACATGTCCCTTCCAATTCCTTTTTCTCCATCACCAAGAGTCATCTCTAGCCTGACTCCTATCACAATGAATTGGATATTCCTGTTTTTATGAATCATATACATTGAATCATAGAGTAATGCACGCTTTTGTATATGGTTTTTCTGGTTCAATATCTATGAGATTCATTATTTTTGCTGAATTAGCAATAGTTCATGAATTCTTATTGCTCTTTAGCATTCCATTACAGTGTATAAATATACCACAATTTACTTATCCACTCAACTATTGATAAATACTTCGGTTTTTCCAAATTGGGGCAAATACAAATAGTGCTGCTATCAATATTCTCCGCATCTTTTGATGCATATATGAGGGTAAATTCCTAGAAGTGGCATGCCTGAGTAATAAGGTTTGCATAGGATCAGCTTTTGCAGACACAACCATGCTTTTCTCCAAAGTGGTTTTATCAGATTACATTCCTGACAGTGATGTATGCAATTTCCGATTACTCCACATATTGTCTAAAACTTGAACTTTTTTTTTAAGTTTAGCCATTCTGGTGATTGTGCAGTGGTATAACATTGTGGGTTTAATTTGCATATTGATAATAATTAGGTTAAACAGATTTTCATGTCTATTGGCTACTTAGATATTCTCTTTTGTTGCACCACAAGAGTCTCTACAAAATTTTCTTTCAAGTTTTTTTTTTTTTTTGGTGAGGAAGATTGGCCCTGAACTAACATCTGTTGCCAATCTTCCTCTTTTTGCTTAAGGAAGAATGTTGCTGACCTAACATCTGTGACAATCTTCCTCTATTTTGTACATGGGACGCCGCCACAGCATGACCTGATGAGCAGTGTGTAAGTCTGAGCCCAGGATCTGAACCCACAAACCCTGGGCCGATGAAGCAGAGTGCATGAACTCAAGCACTGTGCCACAGGGCCAGCCCCTACTACTAAATTTTTTTAAATGGAGATATCTATGGTTTTCTATTGATTTGTAGAAGTTCTTGATATATTGATCTTTGTCCGATATATATTGAAAATATCTTCTAATTTGTGCATTGTACTTCTATTTTCTAATGGTACTTTTGACAAACATAAATTATCAATTTAAGGTAGCCAAATTTATCAATGCCTTATGATTAACACTTTTTGTTTCCTTTTCAAAATATCTTTGTTTAACTCAAGGTTCTAAAAATATTTCTTACAAACTTTACCTTCTATAAACTTTATTATTTTAATTTTCACATTTAAACATTCAATCCATTTGGAATTAATTTTTGTGTATGAAGGAAGGTAGACAGTAAAGATTTCCTTATGTTTTCATGGTAATTATCCAATTGACACAACACTCTTTATTGAAAATATTGTTTTTAGGGAATATTGTAGCAGATAGAGTTCTAGGATGGTCCTCAAGTCTCCCAACCCCTGATATACACACCCTGCATAGTCCTCTCCCCAAGTTTGGGCAGGACCTGGGGATACAATGGAATAATTGCTCCCTTGATTGGTTTATGTTATATAGACAGTGACGGGATTGTCACTCCTGTGATTACATTACATTATATAAGACTATCATGTAGCAAACTGGAGAAAGATTACACTGCTGCCTTTGAAGAAATAAGCTGCCTTGACATGTGGCAGCCATGTGGCTGGGACATGAGGGAAACCTCTAGGAGCTGAGTTACCCATGGCCGACAGCCAGCAAGAAAGCAGGCACCTCAGTCACACAGCTGCAAGAAATTGAATTCTGCCAACAGCCTGAATGAGCTTGTAAATGGATTCTTCCCTGGTCAGTCCTCCAGATGAGCATGCAGCCTGGCTGACAGCTTGATTATAGCTTTGTGAGATCCCAAGCAAGGAACCCAGCTGAGCTGCGCTGGTCTTCTGTTCCACAGAAACTAAGACAAATGGATTCGCTTTAAGCCTCTAAGTTTGTGGTTAACTGTTACACAGCAATAGAAAACTAATATAAATAATTTGGCTTTTCTTGGCCATTTTCATTTCCACATGTGTTCTAAAATCAGCTTGTCAATTTCCGACTTAAAAACCTGCCGAAAATTTGAATTGAAAGGTACTGAATTTGTAAATAAAATAGAGGAGACTTTATTTAGCTCTTTAGTTCCTCTCAACACAATTTTGCTTTTTCAGCCTAGAAGACTTACGCTGCTTGTCTTAGACTTATGCCTAGTTATTTAATTCTATTTAGATACTGTGGAGCTGAATATTTTAGTTTTATTTTCTAATTATTTATTTCTAGTATATAGAAATACTAATTAAATTTTGCATACTGACTTTCATTAACAAACTGATTAAATTAATTATTAATTTTTAATAGAATCTGTAGAGTCTTTTGGATTTTCTGTATACATTATGTCATATTCATCAATTTTATTTATTCTCATAATGTTTATATCTTTTGTCTCCTAGCCTACTTCAATGGCTAATAATTCAAATATAATATTGAATATACTTTGCCTTAGCAGACATCCTTTTAATTTTCCAGGCTTAGGAAAAAATTTTCAACATATAACCATTAAGAATGATGGTTGTTGCTTTAGGTGTTTTTAAATAAATTATATCAAATTAAGACTTCTATTCTATTCCAAATTTTCTATACTTTTAAACAGTTTTAAGTGTAGGTTGAATCTATCAGATGCTTCTCCTGCATCTACTGAAATAATCATTTGAGTTTTCTTCTTTTATTCTTTTAATGAGGTAAAATGCAATGATTGACTTTTTTTTTTTTTTTTTTTTTTTTTGGTGAGGAAGACCAGCCCTGAGCTAACATCCGTTGCTAATCCTCCTCTTTTTGCTGAGGAAGACTGGCCCTGGGCTAACATCGTGCCCATCTTCCTCCACTTTATATGGGACGCCGCCACGGCATGGCTGACAGGCAGTGCGTCAGCGGGCGCCCGGGATCCGAACCCGCGAACCCCGGGCTGCCAAGCGCGGACGAAACCGCTGCGTCACCGGGCCGGCCCTGCAATGATTGACTTTTGAATGCTAAACCAACCTTGTATCTCTGGAATAGGTCCCACTTGGTCATAATATATTATCCTCTTTGTGTATCTGGAATGTATTTGAAATATTCTGTTTAGGCTATCTGCATGTATGTTCAGATGCAGAAGATTAACTTATAATTTTCCTTTCTGCAATGATTTTGTCATGATTTGATATAAAAATTATGATAACCTCTAAAAAGAGAGAGTGTTCCTTTTTTCTCTTCTCAACAAAAATTAATGTAAAAACGGTATTTTGTTTTGCCCTTAACTATTTAGAAAAATTCAGTAGTAAAATCTTTGAAAATTAGTAAAGGGAAACCTCATTTAAAATGTAGTCAGGAGGCCAGAAGGGGGAGCTCCCATGCAGTACCACTAGAGGTCAATTACAGGAAAGATGGTCAATTACAGACCCCAACCAAAGTTGTCAACAGAAAAAGAATGATTAATTACATGAAGAAATGTACATTGCATTCCAAACAGAAATCACCACCTCAGCAACTCAGCCAGTGAGAAGCCATCACCACCCTGAACTCTTGCTTTTCTCCAGTGGACTTTCATCCAAAACAACCCCTCCCAATTTCCCCGTTTTTCTCTATAAAATAATGTTCCTATCCCTTGTTTGTTGGATTTGCCTATGGTCCACCATAGATAGCATGCACATCCCAGATTGCAATTCTGTGGCTAGTCCCAAATAAACTCATTTTGCTGGTAAAATAACTAGCTCTTCTATTTTTAAGGTTAACAAATCATATAAACTTTACTTTTTTGAGGGAAAGATTTTTGCAGTTTCAATTTCTTTAATAGATATACAGTTTTAAATTTCAACTTCTGTCACTTTGGGTATATATATATATATACAGTTATAAAATTATGCATAATATTTTATTACCTTTAATATAGTTTATTCTTTTATTATTGTTTTAATATCTGTAGGGTCTGTTAAGTCATAGTCTTTTTATCCACTGAAATTTTATATATATATATATATAAATTATACATATATTTTCAATAGTCACCAATCTTATCAGAATGTTGTCAATTTTATGAAACATTTCAATAAACCAAATTTTAGCATTGCTGATTTTCTCTATTGTATGTTTGTTTTCTATTTCATTAATTTCTGTCCCCAGCTTTATAATTTTATTTCCTCTACTTTCTTTAGAATTAATTTGCTGTAGTTTTCTAGCTTTTTAAGAGAGATGTTTATATCACTAAATCCCAGAATTTTTAAATTTCTAATATATGCCTTTAGGGCTATAACTTTTCCTCTGAAATACAAAGAAAATAACATAGGCAAAATTAAAATGAAAGAAGGTTCAGGGAATGTAGAGTTTTCTATTTTTACTTGAGGGTTGTACATGTCAAGGGAAAGAGCAAAGATCACCTCCAGAAACGTTGGTTGAAATCACAGCATAATAAGACTTGACTATTTGATTAAGGAATTGTACTTAATTCTAATGTGATCTAATTGGCCCTAGAAAACGTATCATCAGCTAGTTTAATAAGGTTATTTTTAGCAGTATGCAGAATACTTTGGGGCACAGGGGCAACTAATTGCAATTTCTGATGCAGGCTGTACTGCTGGTTTGTACTATTACAAAGGCCTCTCATGGGCATAAAAACATAAAAAATGTCATAGGTGAGAAAGATAACTCAAAATTTAAACTGTGAAGCCATTAACTAGATTTAAAAACAAAGCAAAAGGCAGAATCAACAATGTCTCTGAAGTTTTAGCCTGAATAAAGATGGTGAAATGAGGAGCCAGCCCAGTGGTGCAGCAGTTAAGTTCACACATTCCACTTTGGTGGCCCAGGGTTCAGTGGTTCGGATCCTGGGCATGGACCTACTCACCGCTCATCAAGCCACGCTGAAGCGACACCCCACACAGAAGAACTAGAAGGACCTACAACTAGGATATACAACTATGTACTGGCGGCTTTGGGGAGAAAAAAGGAAAAAAGAGGAAGATTGGCAACAGATGTTAGCTCAGGGCCAATCTTCCTCAAAAAAAAAAAAAAGATGGTGAAATGAGGTAGCTATGTCATCAAGGGTAAGAGGGACTTCTAAACAATAACTGGCATGAACGAGGCTAAGAATGGCGGAAATAAGACAAAAGGGTTAAGAATTAAAAAGGCTTCTGCTACCCCCTCCATTTGGTTTGGGATTGATTCCTTAAATGCTAAGTCAGGAGCAGGAATAACTCTCACTACCTATTGCTCTAAAATGAACCTAGTACCAAAGATAAGGAATTGGGTGCTATAGGGATGTCAAAGTACAATGCAACTACAAAAAAAGGTTGTTATTTCACAAAGTTAGATAAAGAGATAAAGTGAAGATTTAGATTGGAAATGTTCATCAATGAATCAAGAAAGCTAAAGATGAAGTTAGCAGCAAGCCATGGGGGTTTGTTGAAGAACACTTTGGTAAACAATTGGCTTCCTCCAAAATCTTTTTGAAAACTAATTTCTCAATTTGAAGAAAGTCAAATATGTCCTTTCATTGTCTTTGTTTTGGAATTATGTTTCTCTAATTAAAGCTAGTATATTTTCATGGGTTATAGATTAGTAATTCTGAAGCTACTTTAGATATATACTAGAATTGGCAAATAAATAAATATATTATAGGAAAAGAAAGCCAGGTTTCTCACTGTAAGAGAGTTACAAATAAAGTTGGGTGGAAAAAGTTGTAACAAAAAGTTACAAAGAAAGATGGGTGGAAGGCTAACATGAACCTAATAGAGTTAGATTGAAATTAGAGGTAGCAATATAAATTTATGTTTTTGTTAAAGCTATATGCATTCAGATAGACACAGAAATAAATATAGATGTCCAAGTGTTCGTGAATTAGAAGACACACATATATTTCCCAGTTCTGTCTGATGAGAGGGCCTAGAAGCAAAGACTCCCTAGTAGCAATGAGCAACGAGCACACTAAATGCCCAGATCTTTATTATATATACATCATTTTAGGTATCTAGAAATACGCATCCAACATAGGGTAAGCATAGCCTCGATTCTTTTTATTTTAAATCTTTATGGTCATAAATACATAGTCATTTATTCTATCTATCTAACTACTTATCTACCTATCATCTATATCTATAATAGGCATGTGTTATATTTGTTTTATAACCATACACAATACAGAAAAGTCTTCTTTCCTCCTGACTCTTATGCTCATGTGGAGGAGACAGATATTAAATACAAATAAAATATATCTTCAGATTGTGATAATTACTGAGAACAAAATGGATATGTGTCGAGACAGTAACCTGACTGAGTTGATAGGGAGAAAGAGTGTCTTCTTAAATAAGATGATTAGAAATAACAAACCTCTCTTGCTTAAACACCTAAAGGAGGTGAGTAAGAAATTGTTTTTAGGTGGGGAAGTGGATTCAAGCCTTTTGTGAACAATGCCTAGAAAAGATTTTGGCATATTGGACAAACAGTAAAGAAACCACTGTGCCTGGATCTTAAAGAGAGGGGAGTGAGTGGTGGATTATGAAATTTTTAGGTAGGCAGAAATAATTTTGTGGAGCATTCGGAATCTAGATTTTACTTCAAAAATTCTAGCAAAGGCTCAAAATAATCAGAGATTAAAAATTTGCAACTTAGTACATTCAGGACAGGGTGGAAATTTTACTCCCATCTTCCTGAAACTAACATGCAGGGATGTTTCACTGTGGGGAATTAAATTACGAGTATCAAAACTAACAGAAGTATATAAAACTTTTCCAATTTGGATTACATGGTAATTAATCCTCTACCTCAACCCCACACTGAGCCTGGAGCTCTTTCTTTCCACATAACTTTTTTGAACACAAATAAACATCTCCGGGAAAGTGGATGTACCTAAGGAAAATAAATATTCTCCGTCTGCAGAAAATCAATACAATTGCCCAAAACATAATTTATTGATAATGTGTTAGACACTGATTTTTCTTTAATTTAAAAGAGAATAGAAATACATTAAATGAGTATTTCCAGAAAGCTCTTCATTGTGCCCTACTTTTATGAGAGCTGTTGGTATGACCTTTAACCCCATAAAGGAGTATTTCAGGTCATTGCCTCTTTAATAACGCCTTCATCATTCCTGGTGTTCTAAGAACAGCAGATATTAGTTGACCAGTGATGCATTCAGTAACTTTGTTGCCATTTGTGCCTTTCTTCATGAGCTGATTTTGGAAAGGCTATGATAAATGGTTATCTGTGTCTATTGCTCATTAGGTTATCTCTGAATTCGCTGTCTCCTGGTCTCAAGGATGATTGCAGAAATATGACCATAAAATGGTAGCTTCTCATTACACCTGGAAGCAGGAGGAGTATAGTATTTATAATCTCATTATCTCAGTGGATAGCTGTAGCTGTGCATATGCTCTCATTATCTCTACTGGGGATTGTAATGATATATATAGCCTCATTTTCTGTGCTGTGGAATTGGAGAGTTACATTTAAAATCGAGTGTTCTGCACTGTAAGTAATATGAGGTGGGTGGATAGCTGGCTGAAAGTGCATCTAGTTTGTTTGTTTGTTTTTTTCTTATTAGAGTTTCCATTTTTCATATACATTTGATATATGCTCCTCAAATTTCTACAATTAGAAAATGCTGGTAACAGGAGACAAATAAGAAAATGAAATGAATAAAAATGCTGAAGAACATGTGAGTTAAGAAAAGATAGGAAAACCATCAATATCATGGATGACACCCTCTCCTCCCCCTCACCATGAGATTGTCATTCAGGTAAAAGACAAAGGAGAGATAACATGGTAAGAAGTTCACACAACAAAGAAATACATACGTTTGTTTTGAAGTTTCTTGATCTCATTTTAATTCTTTAGCTATCAGCTTTCTTCCATAAGGCATTATGGAAAATACCCATTGCTTATAATAATTCAAAATGAAACAGTTAGGTTTTGAGTACTTCCATAAACATGATGTTATACAATCTCACAGCAGTTCCAGGGGGGTAACTAAAGCTCAGAGAACGAGACAGAAAAACCCACAGTTCACATAGCTCATAAATCATGTTTCCAAATAAACTCCTCCAAAATAAAACCAAAGGGAGGGTAAAATTCTAGCTCTCAAAGGCTAAATGGTGATGTGTATTTCCAAGTAGCCTGCTAATGTGTTATACAAACAAATCTCCTAAACTTGATTTTTCCCACTTTTTATTGAGGAACTTAATTACTATTTAGACCCACAGCTTTAAACAAAGAGGAAGTATATACACAAATGTAGACAATTCCAGTATTAGTGGTAGGTTCCAACTCACTAACCTTGGGAATAATTCAATCACCTCTCCTCTTAATGTTTTCATTAAATTCTGGGGCTCTCACCCGATCATCCAATTTCTCTCTTTTGGAACTCTCACCTCAGTTTTGTCCTTATAAAAATCCAAAGGAGCTAATTCTCTTTCCAAATTCATGCCAAAGAGAGACCTAGAGACAAACATTTTGGGGTGGTATTTCTTCTCTCATACAAGTTTTGCTGTGGAAAATGGTTTTTCAACAATTCAGTGTGCATCCTTCACCACTACTAAGTTGTTGCTCTTGTTTGCTCAAGTCTCTGTGCAGGTTGTAGAGTTCCTGTCCTGCCTTCAGCCAACAGTGCCTATCCGATTGGTTCCCTAAATTAATTAATCTTAAGATTACTTTCAAGTGGAAATATCGCTCACTTTTCCACTCAGTCACAAGCAATACAACTCAACCCTACTCTACCTGCCTTCATCCACCAACCCTACACACACAACTACTTGGGCTTAAAGTTGGGCCCAGATTCACTCCAATTATTCCCGAAATAAGTTTCCATTTTGAGGCTATAGAACTTCATCCCTGATGACCACATCCATCAGAGAGCTCCTAAGAACACTGAACCCCACTAAGGGGTTCCTGCTCCCCAACTCTCTCCTCCCAGTGGGCACCTAGGCAGATATGTTTTTAATCCTTTTTGGGAGACCAGGTAGTGTCATGAGTGGTAGCATTTTTATAAACACAAAAGATCTTGTCATACCTACTCCCAGTACAATGACTGCTTTCAGACCTTATATTTATATAACTGAGAGGGTCATTCAAGTGATCCTTTAGAAACTGTAGGAGTAACATTCTGTGAAAAATCTGGCAATGTAAAGGGTGATCTTTGTCTACATCAACTAGACTAAGCAGATATCACTCCTTACTAAATTATCTCCCTTATGGAGAATTGAGAAGTGATAAGTGATAAGGATTTTTTTTTAAATAATCTGAATTTATCTTTACAATTTATTCTAACTTTTACAGTGTAGTTTATCCTTCATTCATGTGGCAAATATTTATTGGTTAATACTAGATACACACAGCAATGAACGAAACAGCCAAAAGCTGCCACCTTGGAGTTTGCTTTCTGGTGCAGTATGATCAATAGTAAGCAGTAATTATAATAAACAAGTAAATTATATATATTAGAAAACTAAAAGTGCTTTGGGAAAACTAGAGCAGGATAAGAGAGATCAGAGTGTGGTGGGGAAAAAGTTGTGACTTAAAATACAATGAGGTAGTCTGGAGAGATCTCCTTGAGAAGCAAAGACTGGAGGATGGTGAGGGATTAGCCACAGGACTATGCTGATAAAAGCATTCCAGGAAGAAACGGCAGCCGGTATAAAGGCTCTACATTTTGCAACTCTTAAATGCGGTGTAAGACACTTATAAGCCTTCGCTTATGCAGAGTGAAAGTGCAGAACTCTGGATATGGGATTTGGTGATGCTAGGTGTCGGTACAACTCTTGTTGGATATCCCTCAAATTTCCAAATCTTTCTTTCAGAAACTTCCAAAATTCTATTGTTCCAAAAACAATGTTTGTAAAATGGACATTATTAATATTTGTTAAAGGAATGTTAATTGCTTTAGTCACACTTCAAGCTATGAAATCTTGGTCCCAGGAAATGAAGAAATCTGAACAGCATCTACATTTTTTACATAATTAATCTACTTGTTATAAAATTGTAATTTCTATATTCTCATACATAATTTAAATTTCCTACTCTAATCTTTTTTGTCTCTAGTTATTAATCTTATTATAATTTATGAATTTTGTTATAAACTTATAAATTACATTATTTCAATGAAATATCATATCACATAATTTTAGTTTATTCTACCAATACAACAGAATTGGTTGGTCAGCCAGTTGATTGGTGAACAGCTCATTGTTAATATAGACAAGACAGTGGATTTGATTTCTAGGTGGGACTCTGTGCTTTGAGGCAGAGCCGCAGATCACACCATTAGCTGATGAAGGAGGCTCTGCTCCTCTCCACAAAAGGAACTATGACTCTGAAATCTGTGCCCACCATTCTCACACATTTCTATACTTGGACTGCATATGTATGTAGGATAAATACTAGAGTTTATTGTTATGTATGTTGCTAAACTTTACATAAATTATATAGCACTATATCAATTAATCATTTCTTCTATTAACAATATATTTTGCATTTTCCCATGTTGATACTCAAAGATACAATTGATTCATGCTAACTACTGCATAATACATAATATTAGAACACATGAAGAAAACAGAGGGCTTTTTTTGTTTTTTTAATCTTTTTATCATGCTGAAATATAGGGTATTTTCCTCATTTTTAAAATTTTGTCGGTATCGCTATGAGAAATAGTGTTTCAATGTACATTTTGTACAGACCCCTAACTATGAAAGTTTCTCTAAGATAAACATGTCTTTATGTGTGAGGGTTCTTCTAGGATGTGCATTTAAGATTACGATTTCTGGGCTTAGTGTGTGCACATCAATGACATTATTAGGTATCTTGCAAAATTTCCCCCCAAAGTTGTTGCACCAGTTCACCCTACAACCACATAAAATTCCATTTCCCTGTATCTTCACCAACACTTGGTGATACTGCTGCTTTGATAGGTGCAACTGAACTGGTATATTGCTGTTTAATTTGTATTCTCCTCATCAGTACTCAGTTGAATATGCTCATAATTATCAGCTTTTGGATTTATTTCTCTGTGAATCATCATTTTATGTTACTTCTTTTTTATTGGTTTACTTATTTTTGTCTTTTACTTATTTGTGATAGCTGTCTTATAGTGTATATATTAATCCTTTGCTCACTTTGAAGATGTTACCCTACTATCTTATGCCTTGCATAGATTTGATGAGAAGTCTGCTATCATTCTTATCCTCTTTCTATGTATATGTTTCTTTTTGCTCCGGCTAGTTTCAAATTTTTCTTTTTATCACTGCTTTTCAGCTACTTGTTTTGTTTCTGGCATTTCACAAATGAAACTAGGTCTTTTGTAGCTATCCCTTATCAAATTAAGGATGTTCCCTTATCTCCATAGTTTATTTGGTTAGTTTACCATGACTAGGTAGTGACTTTTAATAGTTTTCCTGCATATATTGGAGAGATCAAATGAGGTTTTTGCTTTACTCTGTTAATTTTGTTAATAACAATAACTTATTTTCTTAATTAAAAATATCTTTGCATTCCTGGGACATACCAAACTAGAGTAACAATATATTATTTTTTATATACTGCTATATTCAGTTTGATAACATATCTTTTGTGATTTTTGTATTTATATTCACAAGACTAACTTTTGTTATTTTTTATCCACTTTCCCTTAATTTCTCCATTAAGATTATATGAGGCACATCAAATAAGATGAGACAATTTGCCTTCTTTTCTGTTCTCTAACACTGTAAAAGGTTAGGTTACTCTTATAGAATAAGAGAAAAAACATTTATATCTGATGTAATTTTAATATAGAGTTTAAGTATTTTAATAGTTATAGATCTATTTTAATTTTTTCCTCCTTAA
This sequence comes from Tapirus indicus, assembly GCA_031878705.1. Taxonomy (NCBI): domain Eukaryota; kingdom Metazoa; phylum Chordata; class Mammalia; order Perissodactyla; family Tapiridae; genus Tapirus; species Tapirus indicus. Next base: position 9,691,252 of record CM062918.1, read on the forward strand.
AAATCATTATCTTTTGCCTCTAAAATTATCTATTTATCTACTTTTTCCAAATATATTTCAATAAAATTTTTATAATATTTTCAATTCTTTTATAGTGACCTTTTATTTCTAACATTATATATTTTTTCTTGATTTCATTCAACAAAGAATTTACTATTTAACTAAACTCTTCAGAGGAAAGCTTCAGAGAGCCTAGTAAAACATTAAAAAAAAAAATTTTTTTTGTTTTCTATATCATTAAATATACTCCTATATTTATTATGTCTTCCTTTGGTATTGTCTTTTAACCAATGATTTATATGAGTTTACTTAGATTATTAAATTATGATTTTATTCTTTTTGATACATGCATTTAAAGCTATAAATTTTAGTTTTAAATATTGCTTTATTACATCATATATTGTTAAATATGTAATTTTTTCTTTATTCTTTAGCATTTAATATTTTACTAATTTCTATCTGTTTATTTCTTTCTTCCTCTTTAATGTCTTGGATGTTATACTTTCTATTTCTTTGCCTTATGGATGGCATTAAATTTTGAACTGCATATTTGACATAAAAAATTTAAAGTTAAGCAACATAAAAAAATCTTACAAAGCTTTAACTACAGTTTATTAAATTATGATTTTATTCTTTTTGATACATGCATTTAAAGCTATAAATTTTAGTTTTAAATATTGCTTTATTACATCATATATTGTTAAATATGTAATTTTTTCTTTATTCTTTAGCATTTAATATTTTACTAATTTCTATCTGTTTATTTCCTTCTTCCTCTTTAATGTCTTGGATGTTATACTTTCTATTTCTTTGCCTTATGGATGGCATTAAATTTTGAACTGCATATTTGACATAAAAAATTTAAAGTTAAGCAACATAAAAAAATCTTACAAAGCTTTAACTACAGTTTTCACCTCATGTCTTCTTTGTTGTTTTTCCCATTACTTTTGTGTGTGTGTGTGAGGAAGATTAGCCCTGAGGTAACATCCTTTGCCAATCCTCCTCTGTTTGCTGAAGAAGACTGGCCCTGGGCTAATATCCATGCCCATCTTCCTCTACTTTATATGGAATGCCACCACAGCATGGCTGACAAGCAGTGCGTCTGTCCTTGCCCGGGATCTGACCCTGCAAACCCTGGGCTGCCAAAGTGGAGTACACAAACCTAACTGCTACGCCACTGGGCTGGCCCCATGTTTTTCCCATTACTTTTATTTGACTTTGTTTTCACTCCTCAAATGAGTTGCTATTTCCATTTTTAGTTATGTACTTTTAGGTTTGCTAATTTATTTGCTCAACTTTCCTACTTGCATCTCATTTCTTCCTATGGAATTCTACTTCCCTCCTCTCAAATAGTTGTTCTCAGGGATGCCTTGTGAGTGACAGACTCACTCCGTCTTGATTTAATGGAAATAGATTTATTTCACTCTCAATCTTAAATCACAATTGAACTGAGTACAGAGTTCTAGGTTGACAGTTATTTAATCTCAGCGTTTTTAGCATTTTGAACTTGTTACTCTTTTTTCTTCAGGACTCTTTTTCTTGTTGATATATCTGTTGTCAGGTTAATTTATAAGTAGTATGTCTTTTCTCACTATCTTTGGTAAGATTGTATTTCATTTTTGTGTTCTGCAATTTCATTACAATTTTGTAGGATGGTTTTATGTTTAAATTGTTCTGCTAAAGATTTCCCATGTTGGTTGATTGTAAAAATGCTTACTTTTTATTCTCCAGAAAATTCTCAGCTTCTATGCTAGCATACATTTACTTTCACTAATTCAATTACTTCCTCTGACATGGTGTTTGGACCTTGCCAACCTATGTTCCATATCTCTTAATTTCTCGCTTACTTTCCACCTCTGTATTTCTCCAAACAGCATGTTAGTTCATTATCTCAGTCAGCTTCCGGTTAACATATTCTCTTCTCGCTGTGTCCAATCTATTGTTTAATTGATGCACTAAGTTTTTGTTAATAATAGGTTTTTAAAAATTATTTCTAGAAATTCCATTTGGTTCTTTTCCAGATCTGAACTTTTATCTATTTTCTTTCCTCCTAACTTTAACACATAAATGGTTTGAAAAATATTTGTGTCTATTTTTTCTTTTGTAATCATGCTTACTTTCATTCATAGTACATTGTTTTCTGGTACATATGTAATTAAATAGGAGTTAATCTTCAGTAAAACATTATATTTAGGGATCTTGTATAGCAGAAATGAAAACTGTTTAAGAATTTAAGATAAATGGACAATGGAAGAGTAAAATCCAAAAGAAGCTACAGGAAAAAATTCTAGGGAACTAGTAAAAATTAATGTTGACATAATAGCTGACAAATTTTTGGAATTCTTCTTTTGAGGATTTAAGACAATGTATATACCAAAAATTTCATCACTAACCCATTTGAAATGTAGCTATGGGTAAGAAAGAATTCTTCATTTGAAATCTACGGTTGAAGGATTTTTTTGGGTGGGGGGGTGGGGGGGCATGTATTCTTTTATTACATGTGCAGAACTTGCAGGATCTTAGCTTTTTGTGGCTTTAAGAGGGAATGTTTGTTATTTTCAGCTCCCTAAATACTCACTCTCCCCCATGACCTGAGATCCCTGTCCTGTCTCATGGATGTTTTATCAACCCAATTCCCAGGGCAGTGAAATGGAACTCACTCCACCAAGAAAACCACAGCATCAAGTTTCTGGTATTTTCTATGTCTGTTTCCAATAATTTCCCATTTATCTCTCAAGAGCCCAAATATTCATTTAAAAGAATATTTATTTTTTCTAGCCTTTGAGTCTGCATATAATGAGCAGGTTTTCAGGTGTTTTAATCCACAATCAAGAACCTTCCTCCAATATATTTCTTTCCTGCTCCCCTTTCTCCAACTGCAAATTTCCATCTTCAGAGTGCTGCTGAAAACATTGATATAAGAAAATCTGATTAAACACATTCATAAAAAGTTACAGGATTACTTTCATTTCAAAAGAAGGTGCTTATAAACACAAAAATATTTAGTTCATGTGATCTCCAATTATAAAGCCAACACTTGGGAAGTACTAGTTAAATATCCTTTAGTCTTGTAATAAGCTCCATTCAATCACTTTACAACTACATAACTTTCATTATCAGTACTATCTTCTCAAAAGAAGTAGAGAAAAGTTCATGGTTGAATTAGCATAAACAGATATTTTATTACCATAGGCTCCATGAGTCACAATCTTCATGAATGGTTATCAGTTAAAAATCTTATATTTAAAAAATCTGCTAATTTATATAGCATGGTAACCAACTTAGTCCCAATACTACTTAAATAACAAAATAAATCCTATAAATATATTTTAAAATAAAAGTACATAATTGAAGCCATTCTAATTTTTGTGTGATTTTTCTTAGTCTGATAGTGTTTACGTTAAACACTCATGTGACAGCTGTCAAGAAGTAGTCACATTTGTCTTCTCAGTAAATACTCAGAATATTTTATCCTTTTGTAGTGTTCTATAGAATTAGTGTTGTGATATTCTGTTAACACAGTAAAGAACTAAAAACTCAACCAGAAATTCATTCTGTCTTTGATTTCAATGATCATAAAATAAAAACTTGCTAGCTTTTGTACTACATAAGTAGTCATTTCTGAACTAGTCCTTCTGAAAAGCAGTCTTAAGATTTTTACATGATTTAGTAAACAGTTTTTATCTAAAAATGCATTCATATGTTTATGCAGCCATTGCTATAAAATACTGTTCTGCTGGAAATAAAATTTGCCCTCACCCCAGGTTTATAGCACAATTTTATTTCAAAAGCAATATTCAGTAATATTTCATTTAACAAGGGCTCTGAGAATAAAATTCATTTAAAACAAAGTGACTTCTTTACCTCCCATTAGCTTGAGGCTATTGAAAGCAAAAGCTTTTGGTATGGTTAAAAATACACGTTTCCTTCCTTTGAAATTGGTAAACCCAGAGAATATAGGGTGAAGACATTTTTTAAAGAATAATATTTTCAATAAGGAAGACAAAAATAGTTAATTATAAAATAATGTTAATAGTGTGATAATAATGATAATCAGAGCATAAGAATTGGTTTCTCTATTTTCATTCTTGCCCCTCTACAGCCTTTGCTCAAGAGATCAACCAGAATGATATTTTAAAAATATGTATCAGATCATGACACATCTCAAGTTGTCTATTCATCACTTTTAATAAAATTCAAGTCCTTCCTATGACTTACGAAGACCTGCAGGATCTGGTCCCTACCTATCTCTGTGATTTCAACTCCTACCACTCTCTCCCTTCTTCCAGCCATACTGGCTTTCTTACTGTTCCTCAAATGTGCCAAGCACACTCCCTACCTTGAAAATTTGCACATGCTAGTCCCTCTCCTGGAATGTTCTTCTCCCAGATATCTTCAGGGCATTCAAGTCTTTGCTGAAATGTCATCTCATCCAAGAGGTGAGGCTAAATCAATCACCCCAGCTTAAGTAGCACCCACTTGTCACTATCACCTTATTATGCTATACTTATTTTCATACCATTTATCATCACTTATGCATTAAGTGCCTACTATGTGTCAGATGATGTTCTAATGGCTAAGCAAAGCAGACAAAAATCTCTGTTCTTATAAAGCTTACATTTTAATTTACTATCAGATGACATATGTTTATTTTTTATTGCCCATCTTCTGCCACAACCGCCCCCTCAGAAAGTAAGTTCCACTAAAGCAGTGACATTGTTTTGTCATTGCTGTATCTCTAGAACCTAGAACAGCACCTGGCAAACAGTGGTTATTCAACAAACACCTATTAAAACAATGAATGAACAAATGAATAAAAAAATAAATAATGAAAGTGGTACCTATGGAACATTTTCAACATAAAAGCAGTTATAAGCATTCTCTCTTTTGAGTGGCATAAATGCACGTGTTGTAGATCATCTCACATTGTAAATGAGCATGAGGAGATGTAGAGAACTTACCTGACTTACACAATGTCACATGCCTTTTATGTTGCAGAGAGAGGACTTAATCCAATGACTTCTGACTAAAACCTTAGTTCATTTTCACAACAGAATATTACTTCCCACAGTCTTACTACCAAATACTGATCACCTGATTTGATGCGGGGACTATACTAGGAAGGATTTTATGACAACATGAATAAAACAGATACACTTCTGTGCTGGCAGAGCCTCCTCCCATTTTAGAGGCTGAAAATTCCAGATGTTCCTTTTCCCACTGCATTTACAACTTGGAGTAGACAGTACGACATAAGGCGTAGTCTATTTGAGGGTTTTTTTGTTTTTTAAACAGACTTTGTTTTTAGAGAAGTTTTAGGTTCACAGTAAAATTGAGTAGAAGGCACAGAGAGTTCTCATATTCCCCCTGTCCTTCCTGGCTCCTGACATCTTCCCCATTATCAACATCTCTCACCAGAGTGGAACATTTGTTACAATTGATGAACCTGCACTGATACATCATCATCGTCCAGAGTCCATAGTTTATATTAGGGTTCACTCTTGGTATTGCACATTTTATGGATTTAGACAAATGCATAATGACATGTATCCATCATTACAGTATCATACAAGTTTCACTGCCCTAAAAATCCCTCCCAACCGCCCCCCCACTAACTCCTGGCAACCACTAGTCTTTTCACTGTTTCCACGGTTTTGCCTTTTCTGGAATGTCACATAGTTGGAATCATACACTGGTACGTCTTTCACAGTATGTATGATTGCCTTCTTCACATAGGCATATGCACTAAAGTTTCCTCCATGTCTTTTCATGACCTTATAGTTCATTTCTTTTTAGTGTTGAATAAAATGCCACTGTCTTAATGTACCACAGTTTACTTATCCACTCACCTACTAAGGACATCTTCCTTGGTTGTTTCCAAGTTTTGGCAATTATAAATAAAGCTGCTATAAACATCCACGTGCAGGTTTTTGTATGGACATAAGTTCTCAAATCCTTTGGGTAAATACCAAGAACCGTGATGGATGGATCGTATGGCAAGAATATGTTTAGTTTTATAAGAAACACCAAACTGTCTTCCTAAATGGCTGTACCATTTTGCACTCCCACCAGCAATGAATAAGAGTTCCTTTTGCTGCACAGCCTCACTAGTATTTAGTGTTGTCAGTGCTCTGGACTTGGGGCATTCTCACAGGTATGCAGTAGTATCTCACTGTCACTTTAATTTACATTTCCCGTATGACATACGATTTGGACCTGTATATCTTCTTTGCTGAGATGTCTATTATGGTCTTTGACCCATTTTTTGGTCAGGTTGTTTGTTCTTTTATTATTGAGTTTTATGAATTCTTTGTACATTCAGATAGCAGTCTTTTATCAGATGTGTCTTTTGCAAATATTTTCTTCCAGTCTGTGGCTTGTCTTCTCATTCTCTTGACATTGTCTTTCACAAAGCAGAAGTTTTTTAATTTTTGTGAAATCCAGCCTATGAATTATTTATTTCATGGATCATGTCTTTGGTGTTGTATCTAAAAATTTATCACCACACCCAAAGTCATCTAGGTTTTCTCCAATGTTTTCTTCTAGGAGCTTTACAGTTTTGCATCTTACATTTAGGTCTGTGATCCATTTTGAGTTAATTTTTGTGAAGGGTGTAAGGTCTGTATCTAGATTCATATTTTTGCACATGGATGTCCAGTTGTTCCAGCACCATTTGTTGAAAATAATACCTCTGCTTCATTGAATTGTCTTTGTTCCTTTATCAAAGATCAGTTGACTATATTCATGTAGGTCTATTTTAGGCTCTTTATTCTATTCCATAGGTCTACTTGTACATTCCTTTATCAGTACCACACTGTCTTGATTATTGTAGCATCATAGTAAGTCTTGACATTAGGTACTGTCAGTCCTTTGACATTCTACTTCTCCTTCAATATGGTGTTGGCTATTCTGGGTCTTTTGCCTCTTCAATTAGAATCAGTTTGTTGATATCCACAAAATAACTTGCTGGGATTTTTACTGGGATTGCAATGAATCTATAGGTCAAGTTGAGAAGAACTGACATCTTGACAATATTGAGTCTTCCTATCCAAGAATATGGAATATCTCTCTATTTATTTAGTTCTTTGATTTCATTTATCAGAGTTTGGAGTTTTCCTCATATAAATCTTATACCTCTTTTGTTAGATTTATACCTAAGTATTTTATTGGGGGGGGGGTTCTAATTTAAATGATATTGCATTTTTAATTTCAAATTCCACTTGTTTATTGCTGGCATATAGGAAAGTGACTGACTTTTGCAATACTAACCTCGTATCTTGCAATCTTCCTATAATCACTTAGTAGTTCCAGGAGTTCTTTTGGTGATTCTTTTAGATTGTCTACATAGACAATTATGTATTTAAGGAAGAAATTATACCAATTCACTATGCATACATTATACCTTTTGTAGTTGTCCTGCAGTCCTTGGTTATTCTGTTCTGGTTTTCAAAGTCTTTTTTCTGTTTGATTTTCAGTTTTGGAGATTTCCATTGAGATAACCTCAAACTCAGAGATTCTTCCCTGAGTCATGTGCATCAAAGGCCATTTGATAATAATCAAAGGCAGTTTTCATTTCTGTGAAAAGAAAAACATTCAATATTTTTGATCTCTAGCATTTCTTTTTGGCTGTCTCTTAGAATTTCCAGTTTTCTGCTTACGCTGCCCATCTAGTCTTACAAGCTGTCTACTTTATCCATTAGAGCCCTTAGCATCTTAATCATAGTTGTTTGAAATTCCTGGTCTGATAATTCCAACATCCCTCCCATGTCTTACTCTGTCCCCTCAAACTGTGTTTTTTTTTTTTTTTTTCATTTTAGTATGTCTTGTGATTTTTTTCTTGATAGCTGCCCATGATGTACTAGGTAAAAGGTACTACTGGGCACTACTGTAAATAGGCCTTTAGTAATGTGGTGGTAAGGTGTCGGGGGAAGGGGAGCATTCTGTAGTCCTATGAATATGTCCCAGTCTTTTTGTGAGCCTATGCCTCTGGACTATGAACTTCAAGGTGCTTCTTAGTCCCTCCCCTCCTTAGGTGTGACAGGATGGCTAGAGTGGGCTTGAAGGCCAGAGCCAGGTAGAGTTGGGTATTTCCCTTCCCTCAGTCAGCTAGGCTCTGATAAAACCCCAGCAGATTAGGCTCTGGTCAAACAGTTTCTCCCAAGGGCAAACCTCATCAGGAAAGACAGATTGATCTGGCATATTTCCAGATGGTTCCTTCTCCCTTCTTCCTCCTGGAAGCATGAGGGGACCCTTCTCTGACATTCACCAGGAGAATCTCACAGAGATCAAAGAGGCAAAACTCACAAAGGTGTGGGGTCCACTCTGATGACTGGGTCCCCTTAGAGTTTTTATCTCCTACGTTTCCACATTGAGCCTCCAGAAATTCATCAATTACAGTTCAGGTTTCCCTACTCTGGCACTAATTTCCACAGAAGTTTCAGCCAGTGGGTTTTGCTTCAGTAAGTTGTGATTCTCTGTATTAGCCTACCAGTCTCTCCAATTTTGTGGGCAGCAGTTTGCCCTGTGACCCCACTTCCCTCAGGGATCTAAGGAGAGCTGTTACTATTTTATTTTGTTCAGCGTTTTATTTATTGTTAGAATGGAGTAGTGATTTCCAAGATTTTTGTATAACAGAACAGAAACTGCAAGTCTGCTTGAGGTTTTTCAAAAATATTTTTCTCATTTGACACCAAAAGCAAAAGCAAAAAAAGTAAAAAAAAAAAAAAAAAAAAAGTGGGACTATAGCAAACTAAAAAACTTCTGCACAGCAAAGGAAACCATCAACAAAATGAAAAGGCAACCTACTAAATGGGAGAAAATATTTGCAAATCACACATCTGATAAGGGGTTAATATCTAAAATATATAAAGAACTCATACAACTCAATAGCAAAAAAACCAAACAATCCAATTAAAAAATGGGCAGAGGATCTGAATAGACATTTTTTTAAAGAAAACTTGCAGATGGCCAACAGATACATGAAAATGCACTCGACATCACTAATCTAAGGGAAATTCAAATCAAAACCACAATGAGATATCACCTCATACCTGTTAGAATGGCTATTATCCAAAAGATAAGAAATAATAAGTGTTTGGTGAGGATGTAGAGAAAAGGAAAACACTGTGCACTGTTGGTGGGAATGCAAATTGGTGTAGCCACAAAGGAAAACAGTATGGAGGTTCCTCAAAAAATTAAAAATAGTACTACCATATGATCAACCAATTCCAGTTCTGAGTGTTTATGTGAAGGAAATAAAAACACTAACTTAAAAAAGATATCTGCACCTCACTTTCACTGAAGTTTTGTTTAAAATAGCTAAGATACGGAATCAAACTAAGTGCCCATCGATGGATGAATGGATAAAGAAGATGTAGCATAGACATACAATGGAATATTATTCAACCATAAAAAAGAAGGAAATCTTGCCATTTATGACAACATGGATGGACCTGGAGGGTATTATGCTAAGTGAAATAAGTCAGACAGAGAAAGACAAATACTGTATGACGCCAAGGGTAATTCAGCAGGTAGTGGGAATCAATGTATGTCTCTTCAAGGTACCAAGAATTAGTGTAGATGGGTGAGTTCCAATCTTGCTCAGTGTTTTTACATTCAGTTTGCTCAAAGTTCAAATTACCCGGGAAGAGGGTCAGCTTGGCCCAGCTTAGGTCTCATTCTCATTTGTTAGCTGAGACAAGGCATGGACAAACTCTCTCACTAGATCTGATGGGAGAAGGGTAATTTCTCACACAAAAAATCAGAGTGCTGTTTTCAGAAAGCTAAACAGATGTTGGGCAGCAAAAACAACAGACATCTATTACCAGAGAAGAGATTTGGACAAGGGATATTTCTCAATCTTCCATACTTAATAATACTTAACATAATGCTGTCATTACCTCTAGGGCAGAAGACACAGTTCCACATCAGTGAGCAAAGAGAAATAAGGATCATTTTACCATTAAAATATTTATTTTCTTAATCATTTTAGTTGATGCTAAGGGGACTCACAAACATTAGGGTCCAACAAAATAGCATAATTAACAAACATACACAGGATATGGATTTAGCTTTTGGAACATCTCACTATTATCATTTTAAAATAAATGCATATTTCTTATTTTCTCTGTGGGAAAAGAAGCAAGAGTTTCCAGTATCACTTATATAACTGATAGAGAATTATGGCAACAGAGTTTAATAAGCTTGGGTCCATTACTTGACAGTTCTTAGCTCAGTTTCCCAATACATAAAATTGGGACAATAAAATAGTTTCTCTAAATTACCTTGTAGGAATCAGGGAAACACAATTAAGATAATAGAAATAAATGTTTTAGAATACACACTTTGTTCCCTAACAGCACTACCAAAAAGTTGCATTAAATCAATTCTAGATATATGAAGACTTTCATCAAGAAATAATACACTGAATATGGCTTATGTAAAATATGTTATAAAACAAATTTTTCACAATTTATAGATCAATATTTTATTCATGATTCTCTCAAAGTTAACTTCAATATAGTCAAATGAATCACTAAACTCTACTTTTTCCCCAGAGGAGGCAACATTTAGTAAATGTCAATAAAATATTTTTTTTCTTGTCTTTCTGAAAGGAAGATAAAGAACTGCCAGAGATGCAAAAATATAAGACATATCAAAGATATATATCAATATACAAAAAGATAAAAATAATCTTATCCCTCTCTGCAATGCAGCTTTAGTCAAATTTTATAATCAAGAGTAAAATAAGCTTTAATATTTGTTGTCAATCAATTTTTGTAAAAATATCTTTTATATATATTGTTTTATAAGGGTTAACTATATCATTTGTATCTCAAATTTAGCTTCAAATTCTCCATCTGAATTTCATAAGAATATAAAAGGATTTCCTCCTGTCTCATACAAGTGTTTGGCAGAAGAAATTCCTACAATATTATGAACAGAGTCCTTAAATTATATTCCAAGGCAAAACAGATCTCTCTAGGGTGTGTGATGTTCCAGGATCTCAGAAATTTATAGTTTTAAGAAGTTCCACTTTAGAGGATCCATTTTTCAGTCTGTCCCTAATGCCAATATATAAGACACAGGCAATTTATAAAGCAGTAAACAGACACTCAGATTGGCCTTTTTTGCTGAGCAGTTTAAACAAGGCCACTAAAACAATGACAACCTGAAAATAACCTCTTTCATCTTGTGTATAAGCAATCGATATTAAGACACTAGAATGACTATAATAGCAAGATAAGTAGTTTGAAATATCTTGCTCTAGAAATAACAGCATGGACTAAAATTTATGGAAAATAATCTAGAGTATAGAAAATGTATTACAGAAATGTGAAGCATATGAAATATGAAAATGGATACATTCTTATATGAGATAAAATACAAATTAATGCATGAAATGATGTGTGCTTAAGTCATGTGACAAAAATCAACTTGAACTAACAAATAATTAAATAGATCATCTAGTTCCTTTGTCTGACCAAAATCAAACAACCTCTTTTTTCATTGATTTATCATTGAAAAAAAAAAGATCTTGGAATGCATTTATTGCTCACATTTGTGGGTGTAAAATAGAAACCATAAAGCTAACAACAAACCTTAAGTTTATTTTTCCTAAATATGAGACCTACTTCATTAAAAATATGACATAACCTCATTTCAACTCAGATGAATGAAATATATTGTTGACTATTTAAATATCTTCTAAGAATAGCAAGAGTTATATTTGGATCTGCAATACAACAAACTCAGTCAGTAAAAAGGAGTCATAGCTTTAAACATAATTATTTCTCAAAATAATATTCAGGAAAATATTTTCTCTAAATGAAGATAACAGGAATATTTATCGTACATTTATGGGTGTGATTTGAAAGGGCAGATAGTGATGTATAACAGATTCATGTTTACAAGGAGTACAAAAGAAAGCCACGTTTTAAATTAGGACTTCATCAGGAATTTGCAGGAGCTGGTACAATTTGCAAATATACTTTATTCTCAAAGAATGAAGAAACTGATATCCAAGGAACAAAAATATCATCAGTCTCTATCTTAGCAGAGGTGTTTATAAGTTTTTGGAAATAGTTGCTTTTATTAAACTAAATGTAACTATTAGCAATTTTCAAGTTATGATCAACAAAACAGAACAATAAAAATACCAGTAGCTCTCATTTATTGAATATCTAATCTTTGCCAAGCATTGTGCTAGGCACTAGTAACATGAACGTTATCTCATTTAAAAGTTATAACAATACAGTAACTTAGATAATTCCCATATTACTGATATGAACTTGAGGTTTAGACAAACTAACATAATTTTTCCACTATAGTAACCTATTTTGTCCTAAAATATGAATTAGCATATTTAAGTGCAGTAAATAGACTCTTTTCTTCCTTTGATAACAGAATTACCACCTAGTTCTTGTTCAATTTATTTATCTAGCTCAACCTCCAATCCAGTCAGTGGGCTTAACTTTTCCCAAGACAAGCAAAGACAGGCAAATTTAGGAGAAAAAGTGTAGTTGACATATTATTTTCATATTCCTTATCTCTGCAGTAAAGAGCAAGAAAATTTAGGCCATAGTATGCAAAAAGGAGGAGAATGGAACATTAGCCAAATTTATTTTCCTCTGTGGTTATTTCTTCAAACTCTGAATTAATCATTTTTGTTTAATTTGCTGTAAATTTACATAATAATAAGTTTTACACAGCATTTCAGTGTAAGGACTAGAAAGATCTCCCATTGACAGTTTTTAGAGATTTGAGAGTTTTCTATTCCATTCTTGGTTCACAGCAACCAGAAACTGGGGGTATATGAGGTATACCATATATTTAAACAGTTCTTAAAAATGTTTTGATATATTTTTGTAACCATTATTTATTTTTTAAAACTCCTCTTGGAGGATATAAAACAGACAGAACTCCATTTTATAAAGAAAAGTTAACGATAAAGTTACTGTAAGTAAATTCAAGAATGTAATGAAAATTCAAGTACCTTGATCTTATTCTTTCTTTCTTACAATTATATACATAACTCAAGGTTTGTACGTGTCACTTGATTTGGCTTATCAAGTGTCAGGGAAAAGATACTCATCAAGCATGATTGAACTAGAAATACCATAAAATTTGATAATATGTTTACTTTGGTTGATTGATATAATTAATAATCTAGTCTACTTAGTTTAGTTAAATATCTCCAAATATACCATATAATTACATGTCATCAATGACTTCTCAACCACAAATTCTAAAAACTTTTTCTTGAAGTTCTCCTCAGGCTTCACATCACTAGAACACATTTTCCTGCTGCAACTCCAATCCCTTGAGTTCTGTGACGCTGTTAATCCTTCCATCACTTGGACTGTATCTTCTTTGTCTCCATAGCCAGCTGCTCTCATTTACTCTGTTCTCCTTGTATATAATTTCAACGATCCATTCAGAGAATGTCTTCCTTTTCTTCACAGCTTCATAAATGCTCACCGATTGCCCTAGCACCTTAATGCAGATGACTTCAAACTTTTCTTTAGCAATGGTGGTTTTTCTTTTAAAAAATATTTCATTTTTTTGTTTTCCTCTATGGTTCTGCTTTTAGTTTTGTACAAGAAAAAGGCATTTCAAATACATGTAAGGTTTGGTAAATATTGACAGGTACATTCTTCTACAGATAATTTTTTCTTTTAACATATGTTTATCTGGAAGATATTTTTATGACAGATATGAGGTAAAAAAGTGTTGCTTAGTCCACTCTATTAAACAAAGTATGTCTATTTCTAAGTTATGATCTTACTAAACTTTAGGATAATAATGTTTAAGTTCGTTTGTTGGATTCATCCAGAAAATAATCATATGATTACATGCTTATAGAAAAATGAGGGTTTTTATTGTCACTTTTCCAATATTACTTTAATTTTTAAAATATTTCTCTTATTTTTGCACTAGATAGTATACTATGAATAATAGCAAATAAAAATGGTGATATCAGGGCCCCTTGAATTATTCCAGAACAACTTGACTATCATGTTTACCATTAACTGTGATAGTGGCTGTTAGGGATTATTTGTTGTGATATGAAAATGTGACTAACTTTTCTAATCCAAGATGCTAAAAGCCTCATTTGTTAGCTTCACTGTGTAAATCATAGTCTGCTAGAATTATAAAGTTTCCACAATTCTCTACACTACGGAGGAGTTGGATTATTTTAAGAATTATTTGCACTTTATGGGGCCGCCCGGTGGCGCAGCGGTTTAGTCCGCGCTTGGCAGCCCGGGGTTCGCGAGTTCGGATCCCGGGCGCCCGCCGACGCACTGCCTGTCAGCCACGCCGTGGCGGCGTCCCATATAACGTAGAGGAAGATGGGCACGGATGTTAGCCCAGGGCCAGTCTTCCTCAGCAAAAAGGGGAGAATTGGCAACAGATGTTAGCTCAGGGCTGGTCTTCCCACAAAAAAAAAAAAAAAAAAAAAGAATTATTTGCACTTTAAAGGTGCAATGAAAATTGCCTTTAAAGTTGAAAGATGAAAATTGCTTTTAAAGTCATCTGAGCTAGAAACTTTGGATGAATTTTTAGAAAATGTGTATGATTTTCCTATTTTGTTCTCAGCTTCTTCCTCGTTTGTTTGTTTGTTTGTTTTGGTTGCTGTTAATTAGCATTTTCTTGAGGGTGGGAGAGAGGAAAATTTGCATTGTAAGAAAAAACAGTTCCAATACAAACAAATCTAGGGATGACCATGATGTTGGAATTATCAGAAAAAGGCTTCAAACCTGCGATTACAAATAAATTCAGGGACTCTAAGTTAAGGACTCTAAGCGTTATAATCCTGCCTAGAGAAACTACTCAAAAAATAATACAAAAAAATGTAGCTTAAAAGTCAGTAGAGAAAATAAAATGGAATACTGAAAAACAATCAGTCCAAACAAATCAAGAAAGGAAAAATACATAGGAACAAAAAAACAAAACAAAAATGATGTGACCGAAAGTAATCAGTAAATTAGCAGACATAAGTGCAAACATAACAAAAAATATTAAATATAAATATGCTGAACTCTCCAATCTAAAGCCCTTGATTTTCAGACAGCAAAATAAAGCTATACATTGTCTATAAGAGATGAACTTTAAATACAAGATGTCTGCCTCTTGAAAATAAAAAGAAACAAAATACATACAAGTAAAGAGAAAGCTGGAGAAGCTACATTAATATCAACCAAAATAAGACTTCAAGAAAAAGATTCTCACTAGAGATAAAGTGGGACGTTTCAAAATGGTAAAAGGGTCAATTCATCAGGAAGACATAAGAATCATAAATGTGTATGTGCCTAATAACTGAGTTTTGAAATACATGAAGCAAAAATTGAGAAAAATGAAGGGAGAAATAGATAAATCCAAAGTGATGTTTGGAAATTTTAATCTGTCTCTTTTGATAATTAGTAGAATATTTGGGAAACAACACAAGTAAAGATATAGAACATATGAGCAACTTATTAACCAAAATGAGCTGATGGATATTTATGGAACGGATATAAATGTAATTAAGCATTTTAGAGAAAAATAACTACAATTTCTATTCCTTGAATAAACAAAACAGTCATGGATAGCATTTAATCAAATTGAAAAAACATTAGCATACAAAAATATTTTTGTAACAAATACATTACTGTGCATCCTCTATTTTTAGGAATTATTTTCTATGAAGACTTAATATCACTCAATGATGTTCCAGTTTCTCACTAAGATGACATATAGTCATAATGTTGGTAATTGTTTTAGATGTCTCAGTGTAGCATTTAAGCTAGATATAGCAGTTATTTGGTAGATATTGTTGGTAACTTTCAGTCTATGCCCCCAAATCAGATTTATTGTCTACCCTTGTTTATCCAACGCTGTCTAAAGATGGGAAAATGATAGGTTCCACCATCTCTGGCCCTTTTAAATCTTTAATGGTAATATTTGCAATTCTTCCAGGAATGTGCTATTGCTTCTGATTTACTATCCCGTTGGCAGGAGAAGGATTGCAATTTCAGGGTCTTCCACCTGGCCCTTCTTGCCATAATACATTTTATTTCAATGATTAAAATATTGCTGTGAGGCTTCTTCCAGACGCTAGGTAGAGCTATCTCATTCAAAAAATTAGAAATGGGCAAATAATGACCAAATGGGTCTGCAGATCTAGTGAACCCACTGTGAGATAAACTTATGCCAAAACTCCATTTATCACTTTGTCTCCATATGGCATTTTTGGTAATCTAGATTTTGTGTCAGATGCCATATCTAATAGACACAGGAAAACCTGAGTTTTCCCCCTTTTCCTAGTAAGTATTTACCTTGGTTAAGGCCCTCAGACACCTTAGGGGAAAGTTCAGAGGAGCATTTACTGCGTGTGCATTTGACGGAGTTGTAGAATCCTTTAAGAAGATCTGACCTTCCTTTCAATCAATGAACAGTGGGTCTGTACGCTAGCGTAAATATGGAAACTGGTTATGAAGATGATATTCTCCATTGTGGCAGTTGATGTAGACCTGTTCTCCAGCTCTGAGTTTTTCTGATTATACAAATTGAACAAAAATCCAGTTGGCTTTCTGTCTACCTTGCCAAAAGAACATCATGCTCTATTGGCCATTTCACAGATCTCTGCAGATCTAATAATCTTGATTGCTACTCTGGCCCTGCAGATAATTTCAGTCATCACAGTTCACGTTACCTCTGACAATTGCAATGCAATCAGGGTTTTCCATTCTAAGACAATAATAACAATATTATTGGTTCATAATATTATCCCAGATCAATGGCAACCTCTCCACCATCAATCCTTGTCTGGAGAGGTTTCTAGAGTCCCCTGAACTATCGCATCCTTTATTGCCTTAGTAAAGAAGTATCTACTAAGGGAATCTGTGGATTATGAAGCCATAAATAATAAATCAATTCTAACACTCCAACCTTCTTGAATTTTCCAATCACTTTTTTAATATTATGCTAAGAAAGTTCTGGCATCTCTGAGAAACGCCAGGTACATGGCTGGTTGGCTGGCTGCATCAGCAGCCATTTAGGAGGGCCAGGATATCTCAGAGCAAGTTCACTTAGTTGTCAATAGTCTGGTCCCAGAGGGAGTTGACACTGGTAAGGAATTTGAGAAGGCACCTAAATTTTGTGTTCAATACAATGACTAAATATATCCAACTCATGCGCAAATCTCTTTACCTATCTTCACCACAAACATTGCGGTCCAAGCCATCTACATTACTAATAACATCTTGACTTCTCTCTGCTCATTCATTTAGCACCTTCCCTTCCATTCTCCACACTGAAAACAGATTATTTTGAAATGTAAATCTGATTTTGCTTAATATTTTCTAAAGGCATCCACTATTTTTAATAAAAGACAAGACCACTTAACTTGGCTTACAAGACCCTGTCTGATCTAACTTACCATTCCCATCTCTTCAGCTATACTTCTTGCCATACCATTTCCTTCTCGCCTGGCTCCAGCCATCCTGGCTGCCTTTCAGTTACTCCATTCACAATACTTCTACGACTACAAGGACAATGAACTTCATCTAATTAGCCCTCACTCTATTGGTTTGCCTTCTTTTTCCTGAGACATTTTTCATGAAGAGTATTTTAGTGGTACCATTTCTAAGCTCTTTCATGACATGTGTCTTATAGAAGATTAATGTATTTTCTGGGTACAAACTTCACAGATTAATATAATTTATATTACAATATGCAAGCATTGCCTCACTAAATTTATTTATGAAATTTCAAAAGTTATAGAAAAATCTGTTATCAATCTACTCCTTTTTTAAATATAATTTGTATATTTTTGGTCTAGATGCTTAAAAGATACATTCTTTTTTTTTCATACTCTCATAAACTACAGACATTTCACTATAAACTTAGGGTGATACTGGGCGAGAAACTTCAAGTGTCACTTCTTTCTTTAGCTCAGAGAAATTTCTTCTGTTTTCTTCTTCACTAATTTCCCCTTATCTTCTTTGTTTTTATCCTTCCCCTGCATTTTCCAAGTCAGCAATGACACTACTGCAAAAACCTAGTTTCTATAATAAGATAGACTTTTTAATATAACTATTAAAAACATGGCTCTGTGCTCAGACTAAATGCCCCACCATATTCTAGCTATGGTGACTTTAGGCAAGTAACTCAAGCTTCCTCTGTCTTAGTTTTCTCATTTGTAAAGTATTAATGATAAAAAAAAAGCACCTACTTTACAGGGTTATTGTGAAGATTAATTATTACACATAAGATGCTTAAAATGATACCTGACACATTCAATAAATATTAGTTGTTCCTGTTATTGTTATTATTATTATAGTACTGGCAAAGTAAAAAATGGAAAATATAGTGTTCAAGGCTCAGAGCAAAGAATACATTTGATGTAAAGATAGCTAACAGAAAATTTTAAATTATTTAAAGTTAATTTTGGAAAGCATTTGTTTTGAATTTATTCTAATCAAAGTAATAGAGGATGTCCAAAGATCCAAGAACATGAGACATATGGTCAAAAATAAGCAGCAACAAGCTATATGATCATTCTAATGTGTGGGCAAGCCCTGTGAAATCTAAGAATTTTCTGTTAACTGGATGCACTCAACTCTTGTGCCATCATACTAAGAAATGCAGGTCTCTAGACACTGGGCCTTGCTGTTGGTTCTTAGTTTGGAGCTTGACTCCAAGTTTGCAAGTACCTGGCCTAACTCAGCTTAACTCAACGAATCACAAAGCTGAATGAAATGAATCAACTGTTCAACTATCAACAAAAATTCTTTCATTTATTTGAATGTGCCATGGTCTCTCCTCTACATGGGCCTAACTGGGTATATCTATGATATTTCCTCTGAAACTCTCTCTCCACATCACTGCCTTCTTTACCTATTACTCATATTTCAGACCTCATTTTAAATATCACTTCCTCTAAGAAGACTTTCTGACTCTATTAAGAGTACTTTCATATAGCCATTATTCACTCTCTTCTTAGCAACCTGTACTTCCCCAGTCAGATAATTCATCATGTTTTACCATAATTACTTAATTTTCTGTTTCATTTGCTTGACTTCAGTCTCTTTCGGAAGAAGGACAGCATCCCAAGCAATTAGGACACTGCTTGATATAAAAAAATAATAGATGCTCACTAAATATGTGAAAAGATTAATTAAATGAGACTATATTGGATATCTAAGATCTATTCTCTGTATCTTTTATATTTTGCTTTTATGACTCATCAATTTCCTAACTTTGTCCTCTATTTCACAAAATTGGTTTTCCTACTACCCTATCTTATATTTACTCCCTCCAGTGTGCTTTTTAAGCAAAAATAATCAATCATGTTTTCCTTCTACATAATCTTTCTTATACTTTTTTTCATGACTACCCTTTTAACCTATTCAATCTCATCAAATATCCTTTTGAATATTATTAAATATACAAGTTGAAAACATAAATTTCTCCTGTTTCTTATGGAACAATGTTTCAAAGGGCCATGATTTTTGTCCCAATACAGAGATTGGTTCCTTTTCTTTGTACCCTGTACTAAGTTTTTTTTTACAAGTTATGTGAATATATTCATATGATATTCATGAAACTTCACCAGGCCTTTGACCAGGAAATCCACATTAACCTGGGTCCTGACTTGGTCCTGTCTGTCACATTATTTCCCAAGAGGACTCAAACAGAGGAATACACATCAAGAAGTAAAGGAATCAAAATAATATATTAATTATAACTTGACCTTTGGTCCCAAACCACTATGCAGTGCACTAATGATGTAAACAATCTGACACAAAACATATAGAACACTCTTTTGTCTCATTTGCAGTAGACTAGTACTCAAAGAAGAAGCAAATAAAATGACCTATTTGTCCTAAGCCATGCAAATATCAAAATTTACAATTCCATTGAGATGAGATGTACCAGCACTTGAGAAAACTTACCTAGAGAGACATTGTAGGAAACAAAGTTCATCCCCAAGGTCTAGAATCTCCCACCCATCTATTCCTAAACTGTAGCAACAACTTTTGGCAAGGCTATTACAAGAGAACAAGATGGAAAAGGAAGCGGCAACAAAGGTGAACACAGAGGAGGAGGGTAAGAAGAAGACAGAAGGAAAGAGAGAAGGACTCACTTCAACAAGCAGCCCTGGCCTGTTTACCACATGTGGAGAGTGTGTTTTCTAAATAGAGCTGCAATAAAATCTCTCAGTCTCTATGATCTTCTCCAATGTGACCTTGCCACTCTCCAAATAAGATGTGAAGTCTATTTCTCCACCACCTTGAATTTGGGTAGGCCCTATAAGTGCTTTGACTAATAGAATATGGCAGAAGTGACATTATACCAGTTCTAGGCATAGCCCTCAACAGGTCTGGCAGCTCTGCGTCCTGACACTTCTTGCACACTTTTGGGATGCTCCCTTTCAGAACTCAGTCACGATGTTGTGAAAAGCCAAAGTTTTGGTTTGGTCAACAGGCCCAGCTTAGCTTTTAGTCAACATCAACTGCCAGCCATGTGAGTGAATCATCTGGGATGTGAAGCCCAGTCAAGACTTCAGATGACTTCAACCCTAGCCAACATTTGACTATAACTATATGCAAGATCCCAAGGGAGAGCCACCTAGCAGAGTCCAGTCAAACCAGAGTTGTGAGAGATAATAATAAATTGTTGTTTAAAAGCACTATGTTTTGTGGTAGTTTACTACCCACCAATGTATAACTAGAACAGAATTTGGTACCTAGAAGTGGAGTACTGCTACAACAAAAAGTTAAAATATATGGCATTGGCTATGGGACTGGGCAGTGAGCAGGTGATTGAAGGGCCACAAGAAGACTATTCACGTGATTGAAATGACAGTAAGAAAATTGTTATTGGATGATGGAGAAAAGATGAGGCATGTACATAGTAGCAGGAAGTTTAGTAAAATTATTGTCTGGGGCAACATGGAAAAAAGAAAATGTACCTAATATATTCATGGCTCTAGCAAAGGACATTTTCAGGCACCTGATTTCTTTTAGCTTCATATGGTAATTTATAGATAGAATTAAAGATAATTTAATTATACATTAAATATAATTTATAATTTAATTATATATTAAACATAATTTAAATTAAATATAATTTAATTTATAGAAGAGTTAAAGAAGGGACTATTTAGATTTTGAGCAGAATTTGGAAGGAATAAAATAGAAGTTTCTCATCCTCAGTGTTTCCAAACAGCAAAAAGTTCTCAAAGTAACAAATGGATTTGGGGGAAAAAAATCCAGGGTGCTAGCAGTAAAATATGGCCTCAGAGTAAAATTAGTATCAAGGGTATGAATTTTAGCCCCTTTTTTGAGACTTCAGAAATTTAAGGTGATGCCTCATAGACTTTTTGAACTAGACAAAAAAGTTTCTAAGAGGGGCCGCCCAGTGGCGCAGTGGTTTAGTCCGCGCTTGGCAGCCCAGGGTTCGCAGGTTCGGATCCCGGGCGCCTGCAGATGCACTGCTCGTCAGCCACGCCGTGGTGGTGTCCCATATAAAGTAGAGGAAAGACAGGCACAGATGTTAGCCCAGGGCCAGTCTTCCTCAGCAAAAAAGAGGAGGATTGGCCATGGATGTCAGCTCAGGCTGGTCTTTCTCACAAAAAAAATAAAAGTTTCTAAGAGTCTTAAGAATCTTTGTCCCATGAAGCTTTACAGTCAGGCAAAAGTAGAAAGGGGTGTGGCTTGGAAAAAAAATGTAGCTGTGCATTCTGTCTAATGAAACTGATTATACTTCAGTATATAAGAAATCTATAGAGTTTTAAAAGGAATTATATCAGCTTGGACTAAAAAGGACAGACAGTTCATTATGAAAAGAGGTCTCTGGGCCCTCATGTTTCCACTGCAAACATGGACCATTTCATACAGCGAATGAAGGATAACTCCAAGGACAGAGCCAAAGTCCCCTGAGCACTACTCCCCAAGAGCAGGACAGGCCCTAATCAAAGAAGTGGTGGCATGTGCTGTGCTGGGTCCCAAAATTCTACAGATAAGTGACTGCTCATAAACCTCCTATTCCATGCCCATTTTTGAACAGGAGGATGTATTGTGGATATCCTATGTAGATAAACATTGCATATTGGGTCTGTAGGGGATAAATAACATTTTTATAGATTTTTGATAGAGGAAATACTTGAGAAACTGTTCCCAAGGAATTGGCACATGAACCTGGTTTAGATGTGAAATCCTGCACTCATGGATTTGATGCCTTAATTATGAGACCTTAGTGGGGTTAAGGCAGGAGGTGAGTGTATTCTGCTTGTGGGAGGGATGTGAATTATCCTGGTAAGAGAGCAGACTGTAACCTATTGCATTTTCCAAAAATAGCTACAATATTTCCCATTCCATATGCTCTTCTGCAAGGTGAACTTCTCACCCCACCAAAAAGGTGGAGTGCATTTCTCCACACCCTTGACTATAAGCAGGATTCACAACTGCCTTGATCAACAGACTATGGCTGAAGAAATGCTGTGTCAGTTCTGAACATAACTCTCCACTTATCTGGAAGCTTCTACTTCCTTTCCTTGAAATATTCTTGGGACAATCTCTTGGAACTAAGCTGTCATTCTCTGAGAAATCCTAGGTACTTGGAAAGGCCATGTGTAGGCCACATGGAGAGTTTGATTTCCCCACCAACAACCAGCTTAAACTGTCAGCCATGTGAGTGAGCCATCTTGGACATCCACCCAGTCAAGCCTTCAGTAGGCTCAGCCCCAGCCGATATCTGACTGCAGCCATATGACAGACTCCAACAGAGGACCAGCTAGCTGAGTGCAGTCAACCAACAGACTGTGAGAGAGAATAATTTTTAAAATGTTGTTTTAAGCTGTTAAGTTTTGAGGTAGTTTGTTACACAAATATAAATAACCGGAAGAGTAAACCACAAGAAGAGAGAGATATTGATAATTGTGCTAAATTTTTAAGCCCTTTGATAGCTCTTCCCATAGGGAATAAAATTCAATTTTCCAAGGGTAATAATCTTGGTATATGAATTAATACTCCGTAACTGTTTATTATGTGCCAGGCTATATACCAATTGCTTACATGAATATCCTATTTATTCTATAGAGCAACCCACGAGGTAGGGGTTATTTTTATATTCCTTTTATTATTCCTCTTTTACAGATAAGTAATTTGAAGCTTAGTAAATTTAAATATCTTACCCAAAGTCAAAGACCTATTAATTAGTGGCAGATCAGAGATCCACACACAGGTTTGTCTGACACCAAAGGCTGTGATTATTACTACTACATGATATGAAGTAGGACTAAAAAGATCATCACTATTCTCCTATAAGCGAGGTGTTTCTCATTCTTGGAAGAAGTAAGGCCAGGATGATTATTGAGTAAGCCCTAGAAACAAACACTAAGTCTGTTAAGTTTTCTTCCTCTTTCTTTTATCCTAAAATGGGCGTTCTATGTTTGACATATTGGGAGATGATGCGAGCTTATACGACCAGTTAAATAATCCAGCCTCTTGAAAGACCATGGACTGTCCCAGTAGGTAACTATTTTCTCTGTGTATTCTCTCCCCTGTTTCTAGAGAGTACCATGCACCAGGGCCAGCTTCCATGACACAAATATAATGAGACCATGTTTAATTTCTTTCCTAGAGCTGCTGAAATATGTATTAGCCCTGTTGTACCAATAAAGACTCACATCAAGGGGAAGTTACAATTTCTATCTGTATTGTCACAAGTACCTTTGGTCCACATACTCTAAGTATATGGTATGATTATCTATAGCTCCTCAGGTATTTGACTGCCATACAAGTAAAGAGCTGTTCATTTTGAAAACAATCAATACAGCAGAGGGCAAAAAGGCCAAGATTGGATTCCCCAATCTGTCCTATAGTATCACTATTTTCATCTCTGTTGGCACCAAATAGATGTAACAGGGTCTAATTTTATTTTCACATTTTTAGTAAGGTGAGTTGTGAATCAACGGTTGATGTCACCCTTCAATGTCATGCCATGTACATCCACTCTAGCAAAAAATCTTTGATATTTATGTCCTGTTGACAGGATCCACTTATTTTCTAATCTTATTATATAAATTTCTCCTACTTTTATATCACTCTAATTAATACATTATTGCATATAATCCTTTCAACAAGCTTATGGGTGGGTGTTATTACCCACATTTTCACATGTGAATAAACTGAAACTCACTGTGGTTGAGTAAGATGTTCCAGGTAACAGAACCAAGAAGGGGCAGAGTGAGAGTATGCACCCTGGCCTGTCTGTCCCCTTAGCACATTCTCCAGTCCTTTATGAGATACTACCTGCCATACTTATATTTACAAAAAGAGAAGTAGAAGTGTGCATCACAGAAAAGAACTGTTGTTGTAGACAAAATTCTTGAGTTTAAATATCTGCTTAATAATTCACAGATTATGTGACCTTAGTCTCTTTTAAATGTAATTTATCACCTATAACATAGGCAAATTATCATGATAAATGCAAGGATTCTCAGATAGACACCAACACCTGAAAATCAGGATATTCAAAACAAACGATAATTCATTCTTTAAAATCTGTGCTTCGTTTTCCCCGTTTTATGAAGGCATAACAGCCCCATATGATCTAAGTTTGAAGCCAGTTATCTTTGACTCTTTTCTCTCCTTCATTTTTAATCAATCACCAAATAATATTAATTCTATCTCTACCTATCACAATCTTCTAGTTTTTTATTTATATTGCCAAAAAATGTTTTCCTATTGTCTGGACAACTGTAATTACCTCCTTACTGCCCCAAGGCCAGAAATGCTTCCAGAATGTTTCTAAATTCTGAAGCCATGTCTTCAACAAACTGGCCATATCCCAGTTTCGATTCTAAATTCTAGTGACCATGCATTTTCCACTGAAGCAGAAGTGAAGTATTCTCTATTACAGAGAATATTTTCCACGTCCCTATGCTATGTGCTATTGCTCACAATGTCCTCTCAGCCTCTAATGCTTCCTTCTTCCCCGCCTACACGAAACTTTGAAGTCAGGGCTCAGCTTCCACTTCATATTGAGTGCTAAATGTAAGTTCAGATAGGGATATCCTCTTCTTCTACTGTGCTTCTATTTTATTTTATTACATATAAAAATTTACTTTTACTAAATTCAGTAAAACATTACTAAACTCTCCCTTGAACTATAAACCTCTACTGAGCATGGAACAGCATAAATAACACTGCATCACTGTTTCCCAAAGTCCTCCATAATTTTTATCATTTTCATTTTTAAATCCTTTTTAAAAGTTCTCTCCAGTCTGCTTATTGTGGAAAGATGCACTTTCAACGTAAACATCAAAGCAAGGATGCACCAAGCAAGTCCAGTGAAGCCCAGGAAACAAATGAAGATGTGACCTTGAGGAACAGCACCAGTCAAACATAACTCTAGAACTGGGCAAACAAGATACTCCTTGTTTCTTTGGGGAGACTCTCACTGCCAAGCCTGAAAATGATGAAGTGTTGGTCTCTGTGAAAAGACGCTCATGCATCTTGAGTTTTTAGGTGGAAAGTGGCCATATGTATGCATCAACTTAGTCATAATTTTCTAGTTATTACAGCACATAAAACTTATGGTGCCTTTTCCTGTAGCATTTTTTTAATCTGAGTGAACAATATTTTCTTAAATATATATACAATCTGAGTCATATGTCAAAGTGCTTCTCTATAAAGCACTTATTTCCACATGTGCTTCTCTATAAAAATTCAGTGGCATTACTAAAACTGGCATTACTAAAAACTAGCATTTTTTTAATCTGAGTGAACAATATTTTCTTAAATATATATACAATCTGAGTCATATGTCAAAGTGCTTCTCTATAAAGCACTTATTTCCACATGTGCTTCTCTATAAAAATTCAGTGGCATTACTAAAACTGAGATAATCTAAGAAATTATAAATTTCTTTCAAAGTAATAAGTGGCTAGTGGCTTGGCTTTTGGTTGATTTAATACTTAATTTAATAATAATTGTTTATTATTTTAATAGTATTAGGTTTCCACCAGGATGTTTTTCTTAAGGTACTTGAATGTGATTTAATTTTATGGACAAATTAGCAATTTAGGCTAAAGAAACCTAGTCATTTTTGGCTCTGAATTTACTGGAAACATGCCAGACATGGAGCATAATATACTGTCAAAAGGAAATTGGATTTTAAAGTAGGGTCATTTTGAAAATTATATTTGAATTACTATATCTCTAAACTAAAGTCATAGGAAAATGAAATCAAAATGTGGACAAGGTAATATATAAGAGCAGGAAAAATATCACTGGATAATGCAATTATTCCACATGCTTTAAGATTTTTTTTAAATTGTGTGTGTGTGTGTGTGTGTGTGTGTGTGCACACATCAGATTATTTATAGTACCTGTGTGGATAATCTCTCAAATCTTTAATATAGTTTAAAATCTATGTGTTAAAATATCAAAAAATCAACATTGTAAGATGCTGCTGTAATTCTCTACTGGTTTGTGACTGATTCTATTCTTGGCTCCCATTATTACTTGTGAAACCTATAGAACCGGCACTTCTCATTCATCCTAGTAGGTCTCCAACTTGTACAGTAGCAGAATGGACAGAATTTGCTGCAGATTCAGTTACAGTGTCACAATGATTTATTTTCCCCTGTAACATGAAATGTATATTTTTAATGTGAGCAAAACCTTTAAAATGAAAAGAAAATAAGCTGTCTTTCCCTTGTGGTCAATGCCTAGAGTATTACTGGGACATCTAAACACTCTCTCCAAAGTAGAAGAGCCAGCAAACTTCAAATGCCTCGGCTGCCTTAGACTACCAGCATTTCAAACCAAATTCACTTAGCCCATATTTGGAAGAGGGACAATAACACTTCAGCAAAGCCAGTGATAGTGAAGTCCTCAAGTATTTAATAAATCTGTATAAAGGAAATCACAGCTAATTGCTATAGCACATACCATAGAAGTGTGTTTAAGGCACTAAGCCAAACATGTTTTTGCATATATATCTATTATATTTGTGGAAGATTTTAAAACATTCAATAGATATCCTTGAACTTTTTAGCATGAATTTCTGTTTAAGATTCCATTCAAATGTTAGCAGAAGCATGCCCCAAAATATTTAATGCAAAAATTAGATTGCTACAGCGTTCTTGATACTGCTTAGATATTCTGAACTAAAATTAGTTGAGATGACAGTGCTTAGACTTTTAGACTACTTAAAATCAATTAAACATTTTTAGAAAAAGAGGCACAGTGGGACTTCTACTTTCAGTTGCAAAATATAAAGACCTTAGAAGCGGTAACTTTCATCCTTACAACGAGGAGAAATCTGAACAAGCTGAAAATCAGTGACGTTTCCTGGATCCCTTAGAGATCGGAGGTCTCAGGGCAAACCACCACACTTAAAACTGGAGAGAAGGGTGAATCCAGAGAATCACAGTGGAGATCTGCTTACCTACAGCAGAAGCTGCTAGAGCCATAAACTGTTGGGAGCATTTAAATGATAATTTTGATTAATTGTTACACACTGAGTGTGGACTAACATGAAAAGGAAAAACTCTTGGTGGCCTCAGGATTATGGGGCCTATACTTTCAGGAACCCCACCAGGTTCTTATGGTGAGGATCTGAGAAAGACCCGCTGCAGCCGTGGCAGGAGGAGGAGGAAGAGTAACACTGTGAAACATGTCCAGAGCATTCTCCATAACAAAGGTCTACTCTCACCCAAACTGGTGAAAAGAATTCCTCCCAACTACAGTCCCTTCTAGACTTATCATCTCACCTAAAGGGAAAAAATAGTTAGAATGGTTCAGGATGTCAAGGAAATAGCTCGGGAACATTGCAGTCAGGGAAGTGAGTAGGGGTGGGGGATGGAAACACCTGTGAAGGCCTGAGACAGTAGCCCGCCGAAAGACTGACACCCAATTGGATTACAGAATGCTCCCTCTCCCCACAACCTACCACCACACTAAGGCTGCTCCAGTAGATTATAACTGAAAGAAGTGCAAGATGCATACTGTCTCTGAGGAACAGTAGAGAGAAGCCCCAAAGTCAACAGGGGAGATAAAAACAAGGACATTAGAGGAATTTGAGGCCCCTGGCACCTACAGCTACAGCAAGCATTAAACACAATGCAACTCCTAGCCAGATTAACATAAATTCTCATACTAAAAGTCTATTTACTTTAGTTCCTATTACCCAATATAACTTGTCTGGTCTACAAGAAAAAATTAAAAGACATGCCAAAAGGCAAGAGAAAACATTGCCTGAAGAGACAAAGCAATCATCAGAACCAGAATGTGATATGATACAGATACTGGACTTAGAGGATTTAAAATAACAATAATTACTATGTCAAAGGCTCTAATGGAAAACGTAGACAACATGCAATAACAGATGGGTAATACTGGCAGAGAGATGGAAATTACAAGAAAGAATCAGAAGTAAATGCTAGAAATCAAAACAGTAACAGAAATGAAGAATGCCTTCGACAGGCTCAATGTAGATGACACAACTGAGGCATTAGTGAGCTTAAAGGTACATCAATAAAATTTCCCAAACTACCAAGAGTGAATTATAACATAAACTATAGACTTTGGGTGATGATGTGTCAATGTAGGTGCATTGATAGTAACAAATGTACCACTCTGGTGTGGGATGTTGATTGTGGAGAAGGTTGTATGTGTGTGAAGGTAGGGGGTATGTGGGAACTCTCTGTATCTTCCACTAAAATTTTGCTGTGAACCCAAAACTGCTCTAAAAAATAAAGTCTATTTAAACAAACAAAAAACTTCCCAAACTGAAGTGCAAAGAGAAAAAAAAACAGAACTGTGGGACAATTTCAAAAGTTGCAACACACCCATATATGGAATAATAGAAGAAGAACAACGAAAAACTGGAGCAGAAAAAAATATAAATAATAATGGCTGAGCACCTATTAATATTAACAGCAGTCACCAAAACACATCTTCTGGAAGCTCAGAGAACACCAAGCAGGATAAACACAAAACAAATAAACAAAAGAAATCCAGGCATATCACATTTAAACTGTAGAACACCAAACTGCAGAAAAAGAAAATAGTGAAAGAAGCAAGAGATAAATAAGGAACGAGGATTATAGCGGACTTCTCATCAGAAACCATGCAAGAAGAGAGTTGGGCAAAATATTTAGAGTTGAAAGAAAAAAAAAAATGCCAGCCTGGAATTCTATATCCAGTGAAATAACTCTTCGAAAGGAAAGGGGAAATGAAGACTCTCAGATTGACAAGAAACAGGAAATTTACTGCCAGCTGACTTGCTCTTCATGAAATGTTACAAGATCTTCATGCAGTAAAAAATGATATAAATCAGAACTTCAATCTACATAAATAAAAGAAAAATACCAGAAAAGGAATAAATGAAGATAAAACAAAATGGTTTTTTTTATTTTTACTTGATCTAAAACCTAATCATTTGCTTAAAGTAATACTAATAAAAATGTATTGGGTGATTATAGTAAATGGGTAAGTGAAATGAATGACACTAATTGCTATGGAATGAATTCTGAACACCTAAAATTCATACATTAAAGCCCTAATCCCCAGTGTGACTGTATTTGGAGATAGAGCCTATAAGGAGGTAATTAAGGTTAAGTGAGGTCATAAGGGTGGGGCCCTGATCCCATAGGATTAGTGTCCTTATCAGAAGAGACATCCGAGTGCTCAGACTCTCTCTGCCATATGAAGACACAGCAAGGAGGCAGCCTATACAAGCTAGGAATAGAGCTCTCAACAGAAACTGAATTAGCTGGCACCTTGTTCTTGGACTTCCCAACCTCCAGAGCTGGGAGAAAATAAATTTCTGTTCTGTAAGCCACCTAATCTATGGTATTCTGTTATAGCAGCCCAAGCAGACTAATACAGTAATATAACAACCAACAAGGTCTATTGGGAACGTTCTGTTATGAGTACCCGCACTATATTTGAAGTGGTATAGTGTTTTTTGAAGGCAGACTTAGATTAGTTAAAAATATATCTTGGAAAATCACTAAAACATAGTAAAAAAAAAAAAGTACATTTGATAAGCTAAGAGAGGCGATAAAATGGAATCATATAAGTATTCAATTAAAACCAAGGAAGGCAGAAAAAGGGTGGTTGGGGGGAAGAATCAAAGAGCAAGTACGATGAATAGAAAATGGTTTCCAGGATAGTAGATAATAATCCAACAACAATAATCACTTTAAATGTTCTAAATGGTCTTAAAATATCAATTGAAAAACAGAAATGGTCAAAGTGGGTTAAAAATAAAAGAAAAAAAATAAAACAAGACCCAAAAATATGTTGTCCACAAGAAAGACGATGTATAGATGAAAAGTAAAAGGATGGAGAAAGATATGCTAACACCAATCCAAAGAAGGCTGGAGTAGCTATATAAATTTCACATAAAGCAGATTCAGAAGAAGGAAGATGATCAGGGATAAAGAAGGACATTGCGTAATGATAAAATGGTCAATTCTTCAAAAGACATAAACATCCTAAATACTTATGCACCTAACAACAGAGGATCAAAATACAGGAGGAAAAAAAAGTGAAAGAACTAAAAAGAGAAATAAACAAGTTTATTATTATGGTCAGAGACATCAACATCCCTCTGTCAGTAGTTGACAGATCAATTCAGTATGGATTTCCATGACCTGAACAGCAATAAACTTGATATAATTGGCATCTATAGAATACTCCACTCAACTACAGTAGAATCGCTATTTTTTCTCAAGCTCACATTGATATTCACCAAGATAGACTACATTCCAGGCCATAAAACATATCAATTTTAAAAGAACAGAAATTATACAAAGTGTATTTTCAATCTACAATGGAATTATTTTAGAAATCAATAACAGAAAGATAGATGAAAATCCCCCAAAATTCAGAAATTAAACAGCACATTTCTAAATAACTCATGGGTCAAAGAAAAATCCCCAAAAGAAATTCAAAAATATTTTAACAGAATGGAAATTAAAACACAACTTACTAAAATTCCCAAGAGACAGATAAAGCAGAGTTTAGGGGAAAATGGATAGGAATTTAGGAAATTCCTAGATCCCTCAAGCTCTCCCTAGACCATGGGGAAGTCTTGAAAACCAAGTGGCATCTCCAGAATGACCATCTAACAACCCTGAGCAAGCCTGGGAGAAAAACGACAGCTCTTATCCCTTAAAGAAAGCCTTACATCTACCTCCGAGATCCTAAACACCCTCCTGGCCAGCCACCAGAGCGCAGGAGGAAGTTTTCCCCCGGTGCCTGCTGCCCCATGGGGCCCCTTTGCCTCTGGCTCTCACCCCTCACACACCCACCTGTAGAGGCCCAGCCACCCCAAGGACACTCCTGGTCCCGAGAACACTGGGGCTGCTGGCTGCCCTCTGAAGGTGAAGGGGCCACATCCCTGAATCCTCCTTGTGAGATCAGAAGTGGCCACTTCAAAATATGTTTCTTTCCCTTGACTGTTTTCAAAAACAAAAGACTGAAAGAAACTTTGACCCCCCCCCCCCAAACTGCCTAAAAGAGTTTAACTCTGGGTATGGATAGACTGGGAGGGTCCTTGCTAAGCCCATTCTTATCAACTCTGTTTACCAAGCATTTCCATTTGTAAAGGCGTCTCCCGCGCAGGACTGGGAAGAAGGGGGATGACCTCATCTCTAGGAACTTACCAATGACTCCGCCATTTTTCCAGAAACTCAGTTTCCCTGCTCTCTCCCATGTATACATGTTAGAAAGCTTTGTTTGATTTTCTCCTGCTATTCGGTCTCATGTCAATTTAATTTGTAGGCCGGCCAGGAAGGACCTGGAGTGGGTAGTCTTCCTCCCCTTCACCTGGGAAGAAGCCACACGCCATTCTGGGAGGAGTGGCCCCCGGAGGCTAGCACGTGACTTCTCTGATGAGCCCCCACCGAGGAAACTGCGGAGAGACCCGGCCTCGACCCTCCCTCGAGGAGGCTGGAGGCGCCTCAGGAAAAGGCCCCAGGGGGCGCGAGGGGCGCTCCCGGTCCCCAGCGGGGTGACCCAGCCCGTAACCCGTTCCAGGCGGCCCCGGAGCGGCCGGGCCGGGCGGAGCAGCGAGCGCCGGGCCTGTGCGGAGAACTCACCTCCGAGCCGGGTGCTTCCGGCCTCAGCGGGCTCCTGTGCGGCGGCCCCGGGATCCGCGGGAGCCCGAGCGGGGGGCGAGGAGGGGACCCCAGCTGTCCGGCGCCGGGAGCCCGCAGCCCGGCAGCGAACCCCCGCTCCGCGGGCCGAGCCCTCCTCCCACCCGAGGGAGCGGCGCCTCCTGCCGGCAGACGCTCGAGGCCCCAGGCTCGAAGGAGTTGAAGAGTCGGCCTTGAGGACACAGTCCTTATGCCCCAAGGTCGCCCAGCTCCTAAAGGACAGCCCGCAGAGAGCCGTGCCCGCGGCCCCTGAGCCCGCGCCCCGGGCGCCTCACGCGACGCGCGCTCGTCCGGAGGCCGCCTGAGGAAGCTGCCGGAACTGCACCTCCGAGGAGCTCCGGCCGCCCCCGCGGGTCCTGGGCCCGCGGTCCGCTGCTGCACGTGGGGCCCGTCGTGGACGCGCCGCAGGACCGCCACAAGCACCTGGACACGGCGGCGGAAGCGACAGAAAAGGAGAACCCGCTGGTGAGGAGCAGGCGTGAGGAGCTCCAGGAGGAGAACCTGGAGATGGGGGATCACAGACGGCTTTGAGGGGACCGTGTACCGCCTGGTGGAGGAGGCTCGGAAACAGAAGGAACTTGCCAGAGGAATCTAGAAGGTTCGGAAAGAAAAGGACCAACTTACTGCAGACCTGAACGCCATGGAAAAATCTAAAACACTGAAGGAGGTGCTCCAAGGCTCCCACGCGAATGAAGAATCGCTGAAGACGGGTCGAGGATTACATAGTGAGAACTGAAAAGGAAGGCCAGGGTTGCCAAGCGCTGAAGGCCCACACGGAAGAGAACTCGAACTGGCCAAGGAGGAGGTGACCCAGGTCTGGAGCTGGGCTCAAGCGGAGGCCTTGGCCTTCCAGGCAGCCTGAGTTAGGCCCAGATGCGCGTCCACAAACTGGAGAAGACCACAGAGCGGAAGACTGAAGCAGACACTGACCAGAATCTGCGATGACCTCGTTTCCAGGGTGGAGAAGATCTGACGTGTCAGTCAGGAAACTGGGAAGGAAAAGCAACAATCAACTCCATACTATAATCTGTGTATATAGAGACATAAAAACTGTGACCATATTTATATTTGTTGTTTTAAATACACAATTATATGGTTCTTGACCATTTATGACTTATTATGGTTATTGTAAATAGAGAAATGCTGAGATCTAGATCTCATGAACTTTGCTTTAGATTACCATGTAAACCAGGGTGTGAGGCAGAATTTTAGTATTCAAACTTAAAATGATAAAAAAGCTTGCCCTTGGCAGTGATAGATCAAGATCCTAATATTTTCACAATTTTCTATATACTAATTTTAAAATGAAAGAGTCGGAGAAGGGATGATGCAAACAAATATAGATATAATCAAAAGCTTGAAATAAAATTCTCTAAATAATAAAAAGAACAAATTTAGAACTGAGAAAACAAGTTTAAGCATAGAATTTAAATTTGTTACATGTGGACAATATAACATCTTTTAATGACTTTAGAGGTTCAGGGGAATACAGCATACTTCTACTAATCTGAACTAACAATTTAAAACAATCCCAGGTGAGGGGCTTACTCTTTTGTCCAATAGCATTTAAAAGAGACATATTTTCATAAAATGAACCTTGACAAAGTTAAGCTATTTGCCAAGATCCAAGTGCAATTAAAAAGCTGATGGAATAGATGTATATCCAGGTCAGGAGCTGCCCTTTGGCCTACATAATGGGCCATTGAGTAAAAAGCGATATTTCATGGCACCAAAATCTATACTTAAAACTTTTAGTAAGGACAAATTTAATATACGAAATTAGACATCATAATGAAATCAACCCCCATGTACCCATCATGCAGTTTCAGTAATTATCAATTCATGGGATGCGCAAATTCATCCATTTCCCAACTCCATATTATTATGAAGCAAATCTCAGACATCTTGTCATTTCATTCATGAATATTTCACTATATTGCTCAATGATAGAGAGTTTTAGAAAACATAACCATATTACCATTATTACCAGAACAAGTTGATTCTTATTATCTTTGAATAATAAATCAGTGAGTCAAATTTCCAGTTGTCCCAGAAATGAACTATTTCTTTTTGACTGTTTAAATCAGAATCCAAATAAAGTTCACTTTTTGTGATTGGTTGACATACTTCTTATTTCTAATCTTTCTTTGTTTTCCTTGCCGTTTATTTGTTGAGGAAACCAGGTCATTTGTCCTATGGAATCTTCCTCTATCTGAATTTTGCTCATTGCATTCCTATAGTATAAACGTCTTCCTTTACCTTCTAGATTTCCCATAAAATATGCATTAAATTTAGATCAAACTCTAGTACAGTTTTGAGGATGGGGAAGTGGACTACTCTATAGGTGATGATTGATCATCAATACTTAGATCCAATAAATTAATTAGGGGTTGCAAAATGTTGATCTTCTAATTCTGGCACTCCTTAATATTATTGCCTGGAAACTTTCCATAAGGTAAGATTCCCCCCTCATCTATTTTTCTTGCTTGATTGTTTCACTATATTTACCAAATTTCAAAATAATGAATTGGTTTATGAGTATTCTGCAACATTGAGCATTTAGTATTTTTTAAAGTACCATTATGGCTGCATTATAGTGGCTATACATTAGGGTTTTAAAATTGTTATTTTCAATCAAGATCAGTTATTTTTATTATTGTTGATCAAATTGTCCCATATTTGGGCAATGGGATCCCTTTCATGTTGGCTCTTGAGTTCTTTTGACACAAAGATGATAGTTTTTATAGTTTCCTAGATTTCTTGTATAACAAAATGCTCCAGGATCACCTTGTACATATTTTGTTCCAGATCTGAACTCAGTCATTTCTCCAAGGAATATTGGCTCCTTTTTCCTTTTTTTTAAATTGCATTTAGAGATCACATTCTGTGTTCAAATGGTCACTTTTTCTTAGGCCTTTTCAATGATAGAACTGTAGACCATGCTTTTTTTTAAAGACAAAAGATATAATGAGTTCATAAAAAGTTTTAAATCTGTTTACAAATATTACTAAATAATTACAATTATAAAAATAGAAGCTAACAGCCCCAGAATAGACTCAGTGTTGATTTTCTATCATGATGAGAAATTGAAAACCTTGAAAATTGTCCCTTGATGGTCTAGGAAAGGCTGACTT
The DNA here is from genome assembly GCA_031878705.1 of Tapirus indicus. Taxonomy (NCBI): domain Eukaryota; kingdom Metazoa; phylum Chordata; class Mammalia; order Perissodactyla; family Tapiridae; genus Tapirus; species Tapirus indicus. The sequence goes on from CM062918.1 coordinate 9,726,550, forward strand.
CAGTTCCGTAACCCCTCCCAACTTTGCTAACTTTGATTAAAAATAATGAAACTTGAAAAAAAAAATGAAGCTGTATTAAGTACATGCATCAAGTATATAACTTCTCTTACATTTTCTAAGTTTTTAAATGTTGGCAATTTTTTAAAAATTACAGAAAACCTCTGCCAGAAGGAAATAAATGCATTGGAATTCCTTGACTCAAAAAGAAAATTACTTTCATCCCAAAAGAGATCATTCACTTTAGTAGGTGCAATTTATAGATAAAGGAACTCACGCACAAATGGATTAAGTGATTTTTCTCCATGAAGGTGACAGAGTTCACAGTTATTTAAAGACAGAGTCACATCTCTTTCCTCCTCTAGTGCTTCTTTTGTTTCACTATACCGCACAGACGCATACTATTTCTTTTTCTTTACTTTTAAATCTTGAATCTCATGAATTCCTGTATGCTACATAAATATAAAGACATAAGAAAGCATATTATTTTTCCAGGGGGTATATATTATTAAGGGAGGGAAAATATAATTGATAATTATTGGTAGATTCTGTTTTAAACAGTTGAAATAGGTGTCTTTCAGCCAATGGTTTCAAAATGTTTAACCTTGAAATTTGTCCAAATAAAACTTTAAATGATCCCTCACACTCTAAAGAGAACTCTGAAAGACACTTTTCTAAATATTAACCTTCAGAGATTATCTGGGCAGAATTTTCTTCTCTGGTCATGTTAAAACGACTCTAAAACTTTCTAATATTATAACTCTGGAATGGAGAAATTGAACAGAGTTTCATTCTTGTTTTCTGAAACTTTTATTAATTGCAGTCAGCCTCCTATCAGGACAGAAGGAATACATTTTGTCCATTTGTTCCAACTTTTTCAATGGCAGAAAATTGCTTCTAGGCATATCATTACATATTGGTGTGCCTACTCATTTTCTCCTGTCACCAGAAGACACCACTTGATCCCCTGTCAGCACTTTAGCCTCCTTTCCATTCAGCGTATGATTAGCTGGGTGATGGGTCAGAGAGATAAACGGCATGAAATCGTACAATGCAGGCATCTGTACTGAGGTTTGAGAGAATAGATGTTTGCTGCCCAATAAATCAAGCCTGTGAAGCAATCCCTCTTCCACAATTAACATAATGCTCTGATGCCCCTGTGGATCAGAAAATAAAGAGCAAATACTTCCTATCAATAATTAGACCTTTTTTAAGTTTACTTAAATCTTTACAACTAGACCCCTATAAGGTCAAAGTGTTCACCCTCTGGGGAGAGTACTGTTATGGATAATGCCTAGCACTGAAAAGAAGACATTAAATTGGACACAGAGATAGACCTATTACATTTGAAAATTCAGGCCATTTTCTATATTTGTATTTTTTTCCATTTTTAAAAGAAAGTCCTCTTACATTTTTAAATTTATAATGCATACTTTGTCTCTAATTTCTAACATATGAAGAATATAATTACAGGCTGTCATAAGGAATGCTATCAATGTTTGAAATGGATTAATTAGATGCCACTGCTACATGTTCATTTTTAAAATATTTTTATACACAGCAATTTAAATTGTGAATGTTCAATTTATTCTCCACTTCTTTTTATCATATTTTTAAAAGTATATTGCTATATGGTATCAGAATTATTAGAACTCACATAAATCTTTTCTGTATTAAAACATATTCTATATTTTTCTGTTTTCATTGCAGATGTGAGTGAATAGCACCCATTATTAGGATAAAGCAAGTCAAAACACTTTGTTTTCTATATCCTGATAAATTTAACTTGCACAGTTTTTGGATAGATTTTCACTGAAAGAGTATGCTTTTTGTTTTTTTTCAAAATATCTATACATCAATATGTATAAAACGGAAAATCTAGGTGTTTGCATCATTTTGAAGTTGAGTCTGCTCGGCACTGAAATCATTAGCTCAAAAGAATCAGGCAACTTTAAATGTGCAAATGAATAGATTGAAAAACATATCTAAAAATATGTAATTTGACTGACAGATGAAATAATCCACAAAAATGATCAATCAGCTTTACCAATATGAAACAAAGCTTGAGGTGAATATGTACTGACACATAAAAGTATAAAAAGCAATGATTTTGATGGTCATTTTCCAAAGTCTATTCCTTGTAATCGATAAAACTAAAACTAATCTAGTACAAACTTCCAGTGATAAAATAGATGTCACAGCGATGGAATGTACAGCATAGGGAATATAGTCAACAATAGTGTAATAACTTCGCATGATGACAGATGGTAACTAGTCTTAGCAGGGTGATCATTTTATAATGTAAACCAATGTCGAATCACTGTATTGTACACCTGAAACTAATACAGATTATATGTCAACTATGTCTCAATTAAAAAAAAACTAATCTAGAGAACACATCTTCTTTCAACTATTGTTACATCAGCAATCTTAGACAAAGCACTTTCAGCAAAGGTATTTGTAGGCTCTTGCTTTGGAAAAATAATATTGTTCTATTTGTTTTACTCAGAGTCCATCCAATAACCTAAAGACAAGTTTCACTATATGAGACATTTTGTTAAGATGTTCATGGTGACTTCAACAGTCCACTTATTTTCCTCTACTATTCTGAAAGATACGTACTCTATTTCTGATCTTTTAGTAAATTTCATAGACATTTTAACACGCCTTCTAAACCTATCCAACTTTGAAATCATTCAATCAAAGTGACACATTTACCCTTCTACTGAGGACTTTAGCTCCTATCATCCCCTTCCTGACTTTCATGCTATCTTGGTGTGTTTGAGTTCTAGCTCGTGTTAACCCACAGAAAAAAATATTGTTGCTCCTTAGAGTCACTATTTGTGTAGACTTATAACTATATTTGATGTTTTCTTTGCTCATTATATCTTCATGTATCTTAGGTCTTCTAGCTGGGATCACTTTTCCTCTGTCTAAATAATATCCTTTGAAATTTTATTTAGTGAGCTTCTCTTGGTAGCAAACTCAGCTCTGTTGTAATTGTTATTGTTGTTTTGTTTGGAAAAATGGGACTGGTTATTCAGTTCTAAGTTGACAGCTATTTTTTCTTAGATCGTTTTAGTTCATTGCTGCCCTCTTTCCACTGACACTGTTGAGAAGTCAGCTATTTGCTATTGCCATTCTTTGGAGGTAAATTGTCTTTTCTCTCAGGTTGCTTCTGAGATTCGTCTGTCTTTAGTGTTCTGTAGTTCCATCTTGATATGCATCTAGGTGAGAATTTCTTTAAATTCTTCCAGCTTAGAATCCAGTGGACTTTCTGGGGGACAATGACTTTGTTGGGAGGCAACCGCACATCTTCTGAGGAGATATTGGCAGCTTTGTTCTAGATTATCTTTTTAAAGATGTCTGCAATATAGAGGGTCTTCCTCCAGGTCAAACAAATTTGTTTCCTGACCAGGATAATAAAAACAGTGTGTCCCTTCAGGGGAACACTGGGGACGTTTGCTAACATCACCTTTAAAATTTTGTGTTCCCTAAGCTCAGAATTTCTTAGCTGTCACACAGTCCACTATGCATAGCATCCTCCTGGACCTCCCTCTGCATCACCCTTGTCAGATTTGGAGGTCTAGAAGAATTTAAGCAAACATAAAGCTCAAGATCCTACTGTTCCATGAGTAATAAAGTCCTCTTTCTCTGACCCAGGTGCCTTGTGTCTTTTGCCAACTTTTATAAAACTGTGGCAGACTAACTTGTTAGCTTGCAAGTAAAATCTCAAACCTTTCAAAGCTCTTGACAGATTTTTATTAGTTCTGCAGAATTCTTAGCATTTATTTGTTTGTACATCCCCCTTGTCACATTCTCTTTCTTCTCTCCTTCTGGTACCCCAGTTCAATATTCTTAGTACTTTTTACTCTATTCTTCTTCTTCCTTGACATTTCTTTCATGTGTTTCATCTTTTTCTTTCTGCATTCCAATTAATGTCTTCAGATATATCTTCTGGTTCATTAAAACTATAATTTACTATATCAGTCTGCTAGGGCTGCCATAACAGAATAACACAGACTGGGTGGCTTAAGCAACAGAAAATTGTTTTTCTCACAGTTTTGGTAGCTAGAAGTTCAAGATCGACCATCAGGGTTGATTTCTGGTGAGACCTCTCTCCTTAGCTTACAGACTGTTGCTTTCTCACTGTGTCTTCACGTGGCCTTTTTTCTGTGCATATGCATCTCTGGTGTCTCTTCCTCTTCTTATAAAGACACCAGCCCTCTCAGATCAGGGCCCCACCTTAAGACCTCATTTAACCATAATTACCTCCTTAAAGGCCCTATCACCTAATACAGTCACATTGGGTGTTAGGGCTTCAATATATGAATCTGGGGGTGAGGGTGGGGGGACACAATTCAGTCCATAACATCTACTAATGGCCATTTTTAATTTGGGGAAATACAGAGCAGGTATTTTATTTTCAGGAAGGATGCAAAAGAAACTCTTACATATAGTCGATACTACTGGGGAGAACAAGAGATTAGGAGAGGAGGAGGGAAACTTTTCCTTTTCATTTTATTTTATGTACTTTGTGTTATATATTTTTGTATGGCTTTAATTTTAACCGTATGGTAAACAGACTCTAAAGTGACTCCTCATAATGCCTGTATCCTGGTACTTATGCCCTTGTATAATTCCCTACTCTTGTATAATTCCCTCCCCTTGAGTGTGGATGAGCCCTATGACTTGCTTCTAACCAACAGAATGGGGCAAAGGTGGTGATATGTCACTTCCATGATCACTTTATAAGAGATTTCATCTTGCTTGCAGGCTCACTCTACAATGTGTCTCTCTTTGCTGGTGTGATAACATAAGTGACCAGGTTGGGAGGCCCATAGGCCAGGGAGTTGTCCACAATCCCTAGCAACAGCCAGAAAGAGGTCAGGGCCTTCAGTCTTACAACGGCAAGGAAATGATTTCTGCAACAACCTGAGTGAACTTGAAAGCAAATTCATTCCATATTGAACTTCCAGATGAGAACCCAGCCCTAGCCAAAATTTTGATTACCCTTGCAGAACCCATAGCCAGACTCCTGATCCACAAACCATGAGATAATAAATGTGTGTTGTTTTAGACTGCATTGTTTGTAATAATTTGTTACACAGCATGGAAAATCAATATATGCCATATCCCTACATAACTTTAAAGTATGAAATATTTTGGCAAAAAGTTACATCTTCATGTTTTGATGAGATAAATATCTACAATATAAGATTTTAAGTTATTTTTTATTTTAATTAAATGTTTTTCACTTTTGGAATTTGTGTTTTATTCTGTTTCAAATATATTTGGTCATTTTATCATTTGTTTCCTTTTGCTCACATTTTTAATTTCTCCTTTCATTACTTTAGGAAATGCTGGTTTTAAACCATGTCTGATAAACCCAATATCTTACATTATTCTGTTTATGATCCTGCTTTGCATGCGTCTGCTGGATCTTGTTCATGATACTCTGTTTTTGTATGTTTTCTGATTTCCTATGAGAAGGCTCACATTTTCTGGAATGTTAAGTATGCGAATTATTTGAGGTCTGTGTGGAAATGGGTTTCTCCAGGGAGGATCTGCTTTTGCTTCCCCCAGGCCACTGGGGCCACTATCGACTCAGCGACTTCAAACTAAATCCAAAGCTTGAGGATTTTAAGACAAACAGGTGGTGAAATTTCATGTTGTGGCTGCTGTGGTTATTGTTCTTCTTCCATTCTTCTGTCAAGTTTTGAGGCCAGCCTGCCCACCTAAATTTTTGAAGTTTTCTAAAATATTTCCTTTGCTTCAACTCACATTTACTCCCCAAGTTTTTGCAGTCAGTGTCTTTCCCCCAAATTCTTCTGAAACTACACTCAAGGGATACCAATAAATTTCATATTCAAAGCCCATAGCTTCCTTTTAATGTCACCATTTTACTGCATTTAACACTGTGTGTCACTTTGCCATGCTGTTGAACCATAATTTTTCTTGCTTCTCCTACCAACCGTCTCCTTACCTCCACCCCAATCTCTGTCACATTCCTCACTCCTTTCCTGACTGACAAAACGCTTCCACGCCCAATGTTTGTCCTAACTCTCTCCTTAATTTTTCACATTTTCCCTCACATTTCCCCTTCATTTGTTGGCTTCAAATACTAACTACAACTTAATGTTACCAAAAACTATTAACTCCAATGATCCTGATACACTCAACTACAGAACCATAGTCAGAATAGCCCTGTGTATTTTAATTATTCATTAGATTTCTATATAGCAGTGAAAGTGACTGAATAAATTTACTACCTATTTTTCAAAGTCTGTCTCTTCTGCTTCTTTTCAATAATAATAATAACACAACCACCAACAATTTACACTTATGTAGAGCATATGCTGTTCCAGATACTGCTCTCAGTGCTTTATATACATTATGCTATTTAATCCTAAAAATAACTCTATGACACAGAGATTATCATTATTTCTTCTTTACAAATGATGGAACTGAGACACAGAGAAGTTAAATTATTTCCCTAAGATCTCACAGCCACTTAGTGATTGATCTAGCATCCACTATGGCTCCAGAGTTGTTTCTTGATTGATATTCCCATGAACAGCTAGTCAATAGAGTTAGTCACCACTTCCTTATTCCCAGACACATGTATATGTATGTGAATTCTATGTCTAAACTCTCCCATTAGCCAAACTGTCACATATCATAATAATCAATAGAAATAAATTAAATTTGTTATAAATCCTAAGTCCTTAATTCTTACTGCTAGACCAATTAATGTGCTAGAGGTAATTAAATCAGCATAAACATCATAGCTGAATTTCATGAAAAAGATCAGAGAATGTTATGTCCATTAATAATTTCTGTAGCTATTCAAGCAAATATAATGCAATAAGGATAATTAAATCTTGTGCTTTGGGGAGCAAGAAAATTTGCTTAAGGAATAGAAAGGAAAATATGCCTTTATTCTCTGCCCTCTGGAGAAGAGTGGGAAAACTGAGTAGGTTTATTAATGGGGCAGATAAAAGGTAACATCTGCTGTTCTCTGAAACATCGGAGCTTTGGCTGAGGTAGAATTCACCAATTCATATCTGATATTGAATTATAATAACTTTCATTTACAACATGGTGTAAACAAGCTCTGTTTTAATTTCATTTTAGTTTTAATTTACTAACTACAGTATAAAAAATGCATGCTATCTCATAAGTGCACCAAATATTACATTTTAAAAGTGCCTGGCAGGAAATGCTTCTAATGATTTTTAATTTCTCTTTACAAAATTGATTTCAATGGTGCTGAGTTTTCAGAGCAAAAGTTTACTTTTTCTTTCCATGGTTCCCACACAGGCCTGAACCTGCATTATCAATGGACATGTAGGTATTAAGATGATGCATCTGAAATATCAAACCAGTTATAGAGCAAATATCTTTAATTGTAATTCATAGAAAGCTGTACTATTTTTAATTCTTTAAGAATAAAGATGCTCTAGTATTGACAGCAATTGCCTGAGTAGACTGTATGGAAGATTCAAATTTAATGCCTGAAAAAAATGATAATTTCTAATTTTACACATATGCCTGTTTGCAAATTTACCCACCTATCTACCTCAGTGGCCTCAGATACTAATAGCAGTGAGTTTTAATAGGCTAAAGAACTCTAATTCCAGCTCTCAATTTCAAGTTGTGAGTTTTATTTTAATACCTTCCTACAATTTAATTTTATTCCTATTTGCCCTCATTTTTTTTCATGCCTGGGCCTCTGGGCTGTGCCAATTTGCATACTTGAATTAATGCACCAAATAATGTTTGAAAGTCTAATCTTATTAAATGCCTTTAAATCCAACACTTCCCCTGACTGGTTAGACCTTATTAATTAACCCATGTTATCAAATTCTCATGCTGGCTGCCGATTTGGTTGTCTCTGGGGGTCAAATGTACCAACTGGTTCCCTTAAATAAACACAGTACCAAGACTGAAAAATTTATGTGAAGTTAGATTTTCAAAGTAGCTCACTTCTCCACTAACATAAGACTCGATGTATTATAAAATTTACCGGTTGACTAATTGCTTAAGAGCTGACAGTTGTTGAGCGAAGGATTTTTCATCTCAATTTCCCACTCCTCAGTAAAGCTTTGTCACAGCAAGTTTGAAGACGAGAGTGAAATGATTTATATGTTCCATGTGATACTATTGTACTAATGGTAACAGAAATACTTCATTGGGTAGCAGGGGGCCTAAAGAAAGAAGAAGGAAAATAATGGATGGTTAACTGTAATAACACATCAGAATATGAACAGCACTCCTTAAAATAAAGATAGAAATAAATACTAGCGGCCTTATATGACAGAAAGGGAAAATGCCAAAAGTGTAGATATACTATAAGCTATATGGAATATATTTAAGAAGTGTATGAGTCTGTGACTTGTCCTGTCAATTACATATAGGACATAATTAGTGATGAAATTAAGCGATGCACTACTATTATTTAAATGGTGCAAGTCTCAGAAGATACTCCTCAGCATTAAGTAAGGGGAGCTCGAGATGGGAGATAATTTCCATAGTTACATCAGGCTGAGAAACAGCAGTCGGGCCAAGGGCTATAGTTCTTCTAGAGGAAGGGATCTCTTGCTCTAGAGGAGAGGATTACAGAGGAGATCTTCTGAGTAAAACAGCTAAAATAAAATATGTGACATCTCTCCCCAAGGGACTAACCCTTATGCATCCCCGTGCCTACTATCAGATAGGCATACTTACGGAGTATTAGCCTTTGCCATCTGCTGCAAGTCTCCTTATGCATAAAGCTGCCAGGGAGAATTGGAACAAGCCCAGGTGCTCACCCATTCTTAGACAGAAATTCAAGGCTCCCCTTTGCCATGGTGTGGATCGGAACACTTGACAATAGAGATTACAAAGCCACATCACTTCTACACCTCTGAACATGGATCTTAGGGAGAGACAGTTCAGTGCAAGATTTTTCTGTTTGTCATAATTGCTTAGTAATATTAACCTACTAAAATCCATTTTTGCTTCTTTTAGTAACAGACGTAACCACATTTTTAAAAATTTACCTGTAAAGATTAATAATAGTAACTCCTTGTTATGTACAATCAGGATTTATGACACAGACTTGCCTCCCCTGACCCTGAGTGTGTTTGTGGCTGTTTGTGTGTGTGGTAAAAGTAAGGAGCAGGCCCCTTTTAAAATTTGTGATATGTTTCTGAAAGAAGTGGTACAATGTTGGCTAAATGTGACTGTAGTAATAATTACAATAGAGTGATTAATAGGACATATAAGTCACAGCACTTTATTGTACAAAAGAATGGTTGAATGGTTATTTCCAAAAACTAAAAATAGAAAACTGAAATGAATAGTGCAAAACTAACTACTGCGTCTGCCAAGAGATGGAAATTCTTGACAAATGGATATTTCCGGGAAACATTTCAAAGAGGGAAATCTAGCCTAAAATCATTTTATTAAATATAACTTTTCTTAGCAATTAATAATATGCTCTTCTTATAATTAGTAATATAAAAGTTTAATAATAAGAAGTTATAGTTGAAATTAATAGATATCACTAGCATAGGTGTACAAATAGATCATTATGTCATTAAAAATAGGATATTCTAACAGCCTAAATTTCTGTATTAATGGTGGAATTAGATATAAGAACAAAATTATAGTTGGAATATTTCATCAGTTTTAAAGACCTTTGCATGTCATCATGACAATCTATTGCATCAACGAAAATGCAGTTTTTTAATATGTAGACATAAAATAAATTAAAACTAATAATTTAGTTGAGAACAACATGGACCATAATTTACTGAGTCACTACAGTGTGTCAAATCTGTATTAGAGATTTGAATATAGCACATTATATACTCATTACAACAAGATTAATTACGTATTATTACTACCATTTTAAATGCAAAGTATGGCCAAGAGTTAGTAAGTATTTAAAAATCCTGATTTAGCTACTCAATATACTTCTAACCACTAGGCTATGATTTCATTTTTTGCTATATAGTTAAGGTTAAGATCATGTCTTCCTGCAAGCATCTGATTCTTTCTCCTTTCCTCATCACAGGACTTGCAAAAGTTTTACCCAATCACAACATCAGACACAGAGTCCAGGATCTCATGATCTGGAGGAGGTTGGGACTTGGTGTCTCTTGATCTGAAGATCTATGAACTGAAAAATCAAATTATCTGTCATATAACAGTGGAAGAGAGACAGGATAACTACAGTAAACTCTCCCATTTAAAAGGGGAAGGATGGGAGGTACTTAGCTGTCACTGGTCCATAGCAATCCTGAAATCCTACTTGGTATTACCTGAGGGTAAGAAATATTCCTTGACTAGAGTTCTGGGAATAGGTCCATAGACCATTGTTCTCAGCTCTGCCTTCTGGGAGTTCATTCCCTTTATATTATCCTCCTTGGACAATCATGAAGAGAGGATTGCAGAACATGTCCATCCTGGCAGTCTGTTTAACTACTTACAGAAATTTGGAGACTGAGAAAGATTTATCACATCAAGAACTCTCAATCTCTTCCAGTCTAGGGTGGTGGTGCTTTTTGCTACCACAACTATGTTTCACAAGGTTATGGGTTTTCTATGTATTTTTCATGTCCTCTCTGCCAAAACCTGTTATCCATAATTCTTTCCACAAGCGTCTCTCTCTAGATTCAATTATGTATATTTTGCATGTATCATGTTTCAGTAAAAATACTACTATATTCATTCTAGCATCACTTTTCTCCTGCTGAACAGCATGTTAATTATTTTAGAGGTATAATCTACAAGGCAAGCTAATTATTTCAGAAGTTTTAACAAAAGGTTTGATGACAATACCCTTCCTTGGATCTTTATCCTGAGGTGATTTTTAATGGTAACCTCTGATTTAGGCCTTTCCTTTGGGCCTTTTCCTTGAGACTGTGTCTTAATGGCCACACCTTTAATTTAGCGAAAAATAATTGCATTTAGAAACCGTACAATTCTGTACTGTCTCTACTACTTCTAAATACTGCTTGAAAACTGGCTATTTCTTTTCAGATTTCACCGTTTTCTTTTAGTACCTCCATGTGTTTATCAGGTACATAATCATCCTTCCAGTTGCAGGCAATAATTTTAGTAAATGTTTCAGTAGTACACACCATAGGTTACAATTTTTCTAATGTCCCGTAATAGTTTTCTCACTATTTTTCTGGCCATTTATAGAAGTTTTCCTGCAGCCTATGGCCTTGATGACAATCATACTTTAGGTTTATGTTGCAATAGCACCTCATTTGGCAGTACCAACTTCTGTAATGCCATAGTAAAGCTGCATACTATATCACCCCAAAACTCAGTGGCTTAAAACAGCAATCATTTATTCTTCTTCACGTGTCTGCAAGTCATCTGGGGGTGTGTCTGCTGATACCAACAAGACTTAATTAGGCTTAGTTCCCAGCTGCATGTCTGGCTTAGTCTGTTCTGCATATCTCTCATTCCTCTGAGAACTTCCTGAGGCCATTTGTGCTCATGGTGGCCAGAGCATAAAATGGCAAGTTCAACTATACAAGCACATTTCAATCTTCTGCTTGAGTCACATCTGTTAACATCCCACCACCAAAACAGATTACATGGCCATGCTCAAAATCAAGATGCAGAGAAGTACACTTTGACCTAGGATTTGCAAAGTCACATGGCAAAGATGCAGACACAAGGAGGGATGAAGAATTGGGGCCCAAAGTTAGGTTTGCCACAGCAGGCCTGCACATTCTTTATTCTGGCCACAATATTCCTAGTAAAGGAGAGCGAGACTTGCATTGCTCATTTTGTCAGCAACTCTATGGTGTTTACCCATGGTGATGCTTATGGTAAGGTCTTGACTCTTTTGACATACTTGGGTTCTTGCTAAATCAGTCTAGGAAAACGTATATAGAGAAATCATGTCATAGGCTTTCAGACCCTTCCACTCCCTTCTAAAAAGCACTGGGGAAATTCCAGTAAGTTCAGGTCAGAGTATCAGGCAAGCTGCTTTGATAAACATATGGCCTTGCTTGGCATTCTGTGAAAAACATCACCATGAGCGGGTGCCTCTCTATGAGCAATAGGTCATGTACTATGCCAAACACTATCTCATCTCATTGGGAAAGTGTTGAGTTTGCCTCTAATTGGTGATCACGTCAATAATTTGATCAATCATGGGTACCTTTGACTGTAGGGATTTTCAGTCCACCTGTGTATGAGGTGGCCATGATTCTCAAAGCAGGAAATTTTTGTGGAAAGAACAGAATCTATGCTACATATGGAATATGTAGCTAGATTTTCACAAGCAACTCTTCTGAGTGTGGAAAAGAGGATCACAGCTCTTTCCTGTTAGCTGATTTCAAATTGTATGTGTGTTCAGATGTTGTTCAGCTCAATGTATCAGTGGTAAATGACACAAGCATCTTGTTGACTGGGAAGTTGGACCAGTGTAAAATCCGCTGCCAAAGATGGTTCTGGCCAGCATATTGGTGATATCAAATCCTTCTGTAGTTGGTGTCAAGCAAAGGTAAGAAGTGCAATGCATCTGGTAAGGCATGCTTATATATCACATTGTTCTTCATCAAAAAGATGTTTTGAAGGAATCACTTAATGCCAAGACCTAGAATTGAGGAATAGAACAGGTTTTTCCCACTTAACCTGGCAGAGACAGCTGTTGAAGTTGTGAATCACCATTTATCCAATGATCACCTATTTAGCTGCTTGGTTGTCAGGCATAAACCAAAATATAGAAACTTCTCACTTTCTCTGCTTTTACAAATGTAGTTCATTTTGCAGGCGCAACTGTGGAAGCCGTTGCTGGGCTGGCGGGGATCTAGGATCTCATCTAGTCCATTTACCAATGGACAGGGGAAAGGAGCAGTGAGCGGCACTAGAGTAATAGAGTGATGGTAATGGTAATAGAGTAACATGGAGCCTTAAAACACCGTATTGGATCTTTGGACACATATCTGTGTGTATTGCTAACACAACTAAAAGCTATAAGTGGTAGAATTGGCAGAGTGTCGAGTAAGTAGCTATAATTAAGTGTGTAATTTATGCATAGCCTAGGCAAATCTAAGAATCCCTTCTACCTGCGGTGTAGACACTTTGAAGAAGCATCAGATTCCCTAAAGGACTGTACTGTATACCAGATTTGTGACCTGATATACCTATTTCAGAAACACAATGTATTCACAGACTAGTTAGAATAAATCCATCCTTCAGTCCCACAGGAGCTGAATTTAGAGGCTTCTAGGCCCAATTCAAACAAGAAATGTCTTGAAATGCTTTTTTCTTAATTTCCACATTCCTCTAGAGAAAAAGAAAAAATCCCAGTAAAACTTCAGACAGTAATAGACTCCCAGGCAGTAGTGCATTAAATCCCAGAAAGTCGGCAGTAGAAATGAATTGAAGAGCTGTGGGAGAGGAATAACATCGCCAGTGTCTCTCACAGGACCCTCCTCTGCCACCTTGGGCCTTAGGTAGTAAGGAAAGTTCTGAGACAACACAGCCTACGTGTTAACCAGGGTGCACTGGTTCCTGAGACAGGTACCTTGGACTGAACTTGGGCAAATCTCTTAAATCACTGAATCTTGATTTTCCCATTTTAAAATGATTATTATAATAGAACCTATTGCACAGGTTTGTTGAGAAGACTTAATGGTTTTATATATACAATTTGCTTATTTTATAAGCAAATACAGAAAAAAATAGTACTACTCTTCTCCTTCTATTTCCTCTTCATTATTGTCTTCTTTTTTTTCTCCTCTATCCACTCCAATCCTCTTCTTCTCCTCTGTATCTCTCCTACCCCCTTGTATCTCCAGGAATCTGGATGATTTCATAGACACTAGACCGAATAATTATGTGATGAGTGCTCAAAACTGAACTCTAGAGGAAAAATAGTGAAAACAATACTCATTTAAGACTGACACAAATACATAGGGATTTAAATATAAGGCTGAACAAGTCTTAATATCTGTACATGGACTGTTTCTTGTGCATATATAAATAGCATGAGTCAAACATTAGCAAACAAAGTTGTGCATGATTTTGGTATTAATGGCTTAGCATTGAATGGCTGTTCAGTATACATTCATCTGTTTAGAACACAAGTTGCAAAGAAATGTAAAACTTTAAATAATTTCTTGTCTTTGATTTATTGCCCACCCTTATTCTAAATGTTCTATTATTTAAGAAGCTGGAAACACATTTTAGAAAAAATACTGGACTATGTGTCCAATTCCCAAAGTACAAACTATAGCTAGTCTGTTTCAGATCTTATTCTTAATAGCTGGAATACAAGTGAAATAAACAGATATACTTTGTTGACTTTTAGTTCCATAACAGGTAGGTTTGAGGGTGCTTTGAGGAAAAGAGAATAATGTACAGTGCTTTCTACTCATAATAATGCAGATTTGAAACTGGGGGGTTTACCTATAAGGAAAAGATCTCATTGTACAGTGTTTAAAACAACTGAGAGCTTGATTTTCTCATGTAACAATAAGTCAGAAGGTAGGCAGGTGGTGACATTTATATCAACTGGTCATGGCTGTCAGAGCCCAGGACTGAGATCATCTTGGTTTTACCTTCATAATGTGAAGATAGTGAAGAGAAATGCCACAACTCCAATCCTCACATTAATATTTGAAGCAAGAAGAAAGAGAAGGGGCAAAAGAACAACAATAGAAAAAAGGACCTATACTAGCTGATTCTTCTCCTCTTTTAGGGTCCTTTCCTAGAAGCTCTACTCAGTGACTTCTGCTTACATGTCATTTGGTAGAACTGAGTCAGTGGCTATTTCTGCCTACCAGGACAGTTGGGAAATATAAACTTTTAGAGGTTCTTGCCGCTTACCACAAATTGGAGTTTGATTAATAAGGAACAAAGTAAGGCTACTTATTATGTAGGCAATAAACAATCTCTCCTGCAGTTCACACTTTGGTTCCCCAACATCCACACAACGTTCATACACACATCTCCCCATGCATTAGGCATACTTCCCACCTCCTCAAAGGAGAGAGCCACAAGGCCCTATGTTTTTGGCATCCAGATCAAAATACAAGATCTCTGAGTGATGTTTAATTCTTCTCATCATGTCTGGCTATGACTTCTTGTGGCTTGATGATGTACAAACTAAATTACAAGTTACCTGCTCATGACGTGTTTGAACAATGATCCAGGAGAACAAGAAAAATAAAACTAAACTGCCATAAAGAATGGACGATAATGGGAAATGTATAGCCCTCAATGGTCTCTAGTAATTATGAACTCCTACTAAGGAGGATATCAAGGATTCTCTGCCTCTTCAGTGGACAAATTTTCTTGATTAGACAATCTGTCAATCCCTTGTTCTCTGTACTAAGAATATCTGCTTTAAACATTGTATTCAAAGACTACAATTGAAGAGGGTATTGGGAAGAATGGCCTCTATAGGGGCTGAGCAGTTTTAGCACCCTATCACCTGTTGGTGCCAGTACCAAGACCCGGAATGTCCTCCAGATTTTAAAATCACCAGTTCTTCAGCCTCAGTAGAGAAGCTTGTATCAACCTAACACTCTCAATGAAAACAAATCTGAGACATCTATTGAAAACAGCAAACTTCAGGATCTGAGTTACCGAGATCCAACAAAGAAGGGAAGGACATGGAGTTGTGGCCCATACTTCCTTCAGGGATCTGCAAATTTCCTGTGCTGTGAAGAGAGGACAAGTGTATAGGTGGTGGGGTGCTTGTGGGAGTTTCACTGGACTGTGGAGTTCAGGAATGTCACAGTGGCAGGCATTTGAGGGGCCATAATCGTAGAGAAGAGAGAATCATAGATATGAGCCTGAAACTCTCCATTCAAGTTTTCCTCGAAGTATTTGCCAAATCCTAAACCTCTAACGCAATGAACAAAATGCTGAAAAGTAAAATAAAACAAGCAGAAAGCAGCCCTTGTAGGCTAAAAAATCCGAGCAGAGATTTTGACAGTCTTACAGAGCTGGGGTGACAGAAGTCAGAGTTCATGGCTCAAAGGGAGAGGAACTTTGTTAAAAACCCCAGAGTTTCTACTGACACCCAGAGACCTATGCCCTAGATGTAACTGTTATTCCCAGGAGTAGGCACAAACGCGAAACAGACCAGCCCTAAGGAAGCCTGAAATCCACTCTCTGCTGGATCAAGGTCATCTGCATGCAATCTTGCCTTTTGCCAGAAGAAAACCCAATCTATTCAAAGCAATGAAGAAGTAAACATCATTCAAGGCCTCTATGATTTTCACATGCAATATCAGGAATTCTGTGAAAAATACCAGGCACGCCAATAAAAAATAATTTCAATAGGTTCCATGAACTTTACATCAATCTGATATTAGTCTATGTATTGAGTCAATATTTTCAGTTATTTGATTTTTCAGTTACAGATTCATGTGAAGTTTACGGAGTCTCTTGAACCTTCCTCTTTATGTTTTACCAGTTTTATAAATGTCCTAACCAATACACTATGATCCTAATTTCATGTGTGCTAGTCCTTTTTCGGTCATGTCTATTGCATCACTTAGACATTTTCATTTCTGCATTTTCCATTCTTTTTTTCCTCTTTTCCCCTCTTCTTACTCAATACTCTCTTCTCTTGTAACACAATCCTATGAATTAGGTACCCATTATTTCCACCTTACACATGCAGAATCTGAGAATCAGAGGTAAGTAACCAGTTCAATATCACAAAACTGATTCAAACCTGGGCAGTCCATTTCCAGAGTCCACAAACCTAACATTTATTCTACACTGCCTCACATAAAATGAAGTAATGGAACTTTCATTATACAAAACAGAGACAGGAGTGAAGTCTTTCAAAATATTAACATTGAGTATGTGTGGAGTTTTGTGTGTGTGTAAAATTATTAATGCTTTACCTTCACTCTCATTTGTGTTTTCTTAATTTTCCAAAATTCATATAAGCATTACTTTTATAGTTGAATATATTTACATTAAAAAAAGAAACTGAAGACAGGAGGGGTATAAAATTATTCTACCCTACTAGCAATAACTACAAATAACTACTTTCTACTAACAATGACTATAAATGTCAGTGTTTACTTTAGGACCAGGCAAGTACTTCCATTGTGGCTCATTCCATCAAATGCAAATATAATTTTATAAATATCCTACAATTATGGTTAAATATGAATTTATTTTTGAAAAAATTTAAGTATATACTTTAGCTATCTATCCAGCAGGAAATAGTTCTTTTTGAGGTTTATCAACTATTTCAAGACAGCACATTGTCATAAATTTTACTGGAATTAGCAATTTTCTGACTTCACTTTAACGGCCTGAGTGAACAATTCTAGTGCATAAACAATGTACTCCTATCACACTATTAGAATTGAATTAAATATCGGAGGATGGACTACTTCCCCGAAATTCAATTTTAACAGGTTTTAACTGCAACGCATTTAGTAAATCATTTTAATATATAACGGCAATAGCCCTAGACATTTGGTAAGACAAACAATGCTTGGTAACTCAAACCACAGCAAAACTGAAATAAAAAGTGTACTTTATTTTAACAAAAAGAAAGCAAAATCTATCAGCTTGCATAATAGAAAAAGAAAGAAATTGTCTGAGCATGAAATTACACAATGGTGTGAACAGTAACTGGTACCACAGAAGAGAAGTCACTGGAGATAAAAGACTCTGCCCATAGATCACTTAAGTAGCTCCTATGTCTGCAGCTGCATCACTTTTCTAAATGGTTCCTGACATAACTCAGTCACACTGACGAGGCACGCACCTTCTCCTTGAGCCTACACTACGCAGAAACTCATCAGTCATTCTGATCGTGACAGAAAAAGAAAAGCTTTCGTCCAAAGAACTCCTGATTAACAACCCTAGCAACCACTAGTGCTTAGATAGATTTTTCATTAGTATTACAAATACGAATCCAGCCAATCTCTATGTATGTTGCAATTTGTAATTATCAAACCAGCCAAAACAAAACAAAATAATAAGGAATCAAATAAGTTTCTGTGTGAAGTATACAACTCAAACAATTTTTATTTATTTACTTTTAATGTAATTTTTCCAGTTTTCACAGACCTAACCATAGGTTCAGGGCTAGGGAGGCATAAATGGCCCCTGGACACTGAACAAGGGTCACTACTTGCTTCTTTGGAAGCTCACCACTCGTTACATGTCCTTAGCATTTTTAAATGTTGTTTGGGTATAGTTTTGGGACTCCTTCCCAAATGGCATACAGGAATATTGTATTTTAAGATGATTGGAAAATTCTACAGTATAATTAGAGTTTTGGCATTTGATTTCCAAGGGGAAAATGAAGTATGTGTAGTAAATCTCTCTCTCAAAGAGAAAATCTAAGGTTACAGATATAGAGTAAAATATACACTATTTCTTTGACTCACTTGTTCATTCTACATATGTGAGCTTTAAGTATTGAATGTATATACATATATTAAACGTGAGTGTGTATTTTATTTTTTAGTAAGGCTGGGCCTCAGCAGTCATTATCTTTGGAGTTAGCAATCGTTATCTCTGGGTTGATTTACAGATAATTTTTATTTTCTTCATTGAGTTTACTCTATTTAAACATTTTTACACAATGGACATATGTAATTAGAAAAATGTTTGCAATAATACTGCAACAAAAATATACATTTGCCTAACAATAATTACAGATTTCTAAATTTAGATTTTGTAAATATAGATTAGCATGTAACTGCTTCTTTTATTTTCCAATTTTATTGAGATACAATTGATATATAACATTGTGTAAGTTTAAGGTGTACAACTTGATGTTTTGTACATTTATATACTGCAAAATTATTACCAAAATGAGGTCAGTTAACATATCCATCACCTCACATCATTACCGTTTTTTTGCTATTATTGTTGTGGCGAGAACATTTAAAATTTATTCTTTCAGCAACTTTTAAGTATACTGTATAGTATTGTTAACTATAGTCATCATGCTGCATACTAGAGCTCCAGAACTTACTCATTTTATGACTGGAAGTTTGTACCCTTTGACCAAAATCTCCTCATTTCCCCTAGCTCTAGCCCCTGGCCACCGCCATTCTACCCTCTGTTTCTATGAGTTCGGCTATTTTAGATTCCGCATATAAGCGAAGTATTACAGTATCTGTCTTTGTCTGACTTATTTCACTTAGCATTATGCCCTGAAGGTCCATCGACATTGTTGCAAATGGCAGGATTTCCTTCTTTTTTAATATTCCTGTGTGTGTGTGTGTGTGTGTGTGTTACATTTTTATTATCTATTCGTCTGTCAATGGAAACTTAGGTTGTTTTCATGTCTTAGCTATTGTGAATAATGCTGCAATGAACACGAGAGTGCAGATAGCTCTCTGAGAGAGTGATTTTGTTTCCTTCAGATATGTACCCTGTAGTGGAATTGTTGGATTATATGGTAACTCTATTTTTAATTTTTTGAGGAACCTCCATACTGTTTTCCATACTGACTGTACCAATTTCCATTCCCAGTAACAGTGCACAAGGTTCCCTTTTCTCCATATTCTCACCAATACTTGTTATCTCTTGTCTTCTTGATAATAGCCATTCTAACAAGAGTGAGGCTATAGCTCACTGCTGTTTTGATTTGCATTTCCCTGATGATTAGTGATGTTGAGCATTTGTATGTCTTCTTTGGAAAAGTGTCTATTCATGTTCTTTGCCTACTCTCTGTTTTACCAGACTGTTTGGTTTTTTGCTATTGAGTTGTACGACTTTCTTATGTCGACATTAATCCCTTATCAGATGTGTGGTTTGCAAATATTTTCTCCCCTTTTTTAGGTTGCCTTTTAATTTTGTTATTTCTTTTGCTGTGCAGAAGCTTTATAGTTTGATGTAGTCCCACTTGTTTATTTTTGCTTTTATTGCTTGTGCTTTTTGTGTCATTTCCAAAAATCATTGCCAAGATCAATGTTAGGAAGCTTTCTCTCTGTTTTCTTCTAGGAGTTTTATGGTTTCATGTCTTGCATTTACAGTCCTTAATCCATTTAGAGTTAATTTTTGTGAGTGGTGTAAGATATGGGTCCCATTTCATTTTTTTGCATATAAATATTCAGTTTAACTGAAAAACCATTTACTGAAGAGACTATCCTTTCCACAATGAGTACTCCTAGTTCCATTGTTAAAATTAGTTGACGGATTGTGTGAGGGTTTATTTCTGGCCTCTTGATTCTGTTCCATTGATTATGTGTCTGCTTTTATCCTAGTACCATATTGTTTTGATTACTATAGATTTGTAATACAGTTTGAAATCAGGAAGTATGATTCTGCAAGGTTTGTTCTTTCTCAAGATTGCTTTGGCTATTCGGGGTCTTCAGTGATTCCATATGAATGTTAGGAATTTTTTTTTCTATTTCTTTGAAAAATGCCATTGGAATTTTGATAGGGATTGCACTGACTCTGTAGGGCATTTGCATTGTGACTGCAGGGGCTAGGCACAGGCATGTTCTTAATGGTGGGCACCAGTGATGGGAGTCAGGGCAGCTCTGGGCACCTGAGTAGCTGCAGGGGCCAGGGTTTTGACCTGAAATCCTGTGGCATCAGGGACTAGCCAAGAGCATGTGCATGGCAGTGGAGGCTGGTGAGGGGAGCTGGGGCTGGTGGTGTGCAGCTGCACAGCTGAAGGAACTAGCTGCAGGCCCTCACAGCACCACAGGCCAGTTATAGGAGGTGGGGCTGGATACAGGCCCACAAGCAGCTTTGTTGGCCTTGGCTGTTGGTGTGCACTTATGCAGCTACAGGGGTACCTGTGGGCACATTCACAGCAGTGGGGGCCAGTGACAGGAGCTTGGGCTGGGGGCATGCAGGTGCATAGCTGCAGGGGCTAACTGTGAGCATACGCAGCAGTGCGGGCCAGTGACATGAGTTGGGCTGCGTCCAAGCCCAAGAGCAGCTGTGGGGGCCTTGGCTGTCAGCGTGCACTCGTGTGGCTGCAGGGGCTCGCCATGGGCACACACACTGCACCAGGGGCTGGTGACAGGAGTCAGGGCTGGCGGCATGCAGGTAGGCAGCCACAGGAGCTATCCGTGGGTGCACATAGCGGTGTAAGCAATGGGAGCCAGGGCCAGACGGGCCCCACAAGCATATAGCTGCTTCTTAAATATGGATGCTCCTTCCTTCTTTATGTAAAACCAGATTGGCTTGGAAAGGTGCTAAAATAATATTTTACAAAAATTGAATAAGGAAGAAAATCACAATATTGACAGCAGTCAATGCTAACTGGAGAATGGCACCACAAAGGGATGATGCAGTTATGTGGAAGGGAAAAAACATGCACAACTAGAAGAAATAGAATTTTAAAGAATAAATAGACCACATTTTCTAAATTTTACCCTGCCTAATGACATTACTTTTGGCTTTCCCTTTAGGCCATAAGGTGCTATGCTGAAATAGGCTGGAGATCCTGGAAAAGTTTTTTATACAGGTAAAGCCATCTGGTCGTTAATTTGCCTTGAAATTTCTGTGAGGTGCTGAGGGTAAAGCAGCAGATGTCACCACTGATCTGTGTAGAGACAATAATCAAATCATTGCCTCCTGCCCTGACGTACAAAGCAGAGAGAGAAGGGCATAAACACACGAAGAAGAACTTAAATGTCCTCACAATTTTTATCCAAAAGCCAACATTATTTAGTTGAGCTTCAGAGTGGCATTTATTTCTACAAGGTTCACTAAAATTGGGAAATGTCTACTGAATGGGAACAAATGAATTATGTTGATTTCTCTTGGGATACAGTCTTATATGTATTTGCAACCACAGTGGTCCACCAGATGTGGACATTATTATTACTTACAGAAATTATTATTAATGATGACAAATAATGGAATATTTTCTTTTCCAGCAGTGGTTCTCAACTGAGGGTGACTTTGCCCCCCCAACCCTGAGGGGATATTTGTCAAAAATGGAGACATTTTTGGTTTTCACAACTGAGAGGTGTGCTACTGGCATCTAGTGGGTAGAGGCCAGGGATGCCGCTCAACATCCTACAGTGCACAGGACAGCCTCCTACAATAAAGAATTTCCTGGCCCAAAATGTCACAACTGCCAAGATTGAGAAATCCCGTTTTAACAAAAACATTGCACTTAATTATTTTTAAATCAAATGTGAGTATAACACAATCCAGAATTTTTGAGTTGCAAGAATTAGAAAGATTGAGATTATTATAAAAAATGAAATCTTTTTGCAGAATTCCTTCTATAGAAACCAACGGGTTACAAAAATGGGGATAGATCTTGGATTACACAGTGATACTTTAGGCACTTATAAGTCAATGTGATATATTTTTGTGTTCAATCTGTTTGAATGCCTTTTAAAATATTTTCCCAACAAATTCATATATGCGCATACATGTAAGTTTATAAGTATGATTTAGTAGTGAAGAGAAACCTTTGCCTTTAAGAGGAATTGGACCCTCAGAGAGTCTAAAAGAGGCAAAGATTTCTTAGGCCTCATAAAATCCACAGCTACAGAGACATAAAGGAGTGGGGGTGAGGCCTCTGTACTCCTTAAGGAGAGTGAGAGGAAGGTTAACCTTTGAAAGTTAACAACATGGAGAATTTGGGGACAGGGGTTTAGGCTTGGGGTTGTCAGATTTCAATCACTTATCTATCTATATCAGATCATAAATATTTACTGAAAACTTTAAAATAATGGCAAAAATATTGTCATTTTCTCTTCTGCATGATGATTAATTTCTGTGAATAATATCTAGAATCATAGGGTCTACAGACTGATTTTAGAGCCGGCTGCTTCCCTCCTCCACTGCTCTTGCTTCATTGACTTCTACTATTCCTGTCTGATTGCTATCAGTCCTCTTAATTTGCTAAGAATCAAAGAATTACTTATTTTTTCCTTACAAAGATGACCTCCTTGTGATGGAGAAACGAAGTTTGGAAGTGCTGTAAGATCATCAGCAGGGTGAATATATTACGGATCGTGGTGTATCAGGCATTTGAAACGTTGCTATGAAATATTTTGTCAATCTATAAATTTTCAGAAGGTTTTCAAAAAGAAAGCACCACCTTCTTATAAGCCTGCTTGAATTCTACAGATGCCAACAAACACCATATGAGCCATTTGTCTTTTATTATGCATAACGCTAAGACAGAAAATTTTGTCTTGATTGATTCACACTTGATTGATTAAAATAAATTTTCAATTAAAAATGCATTGTTTTAAAACAATAAGAAGCTCTTGTGCCATCAATTCTGAAAAATGTGGTTAAGAACATTTGTCAAGGGAGGTAGTTTCTGAACACGGTCTGGATCAAGCAAGAGCTTTCTTTTGGTAATTGGAGAAAAAGGCAGCAGAATCTCTGTGTGGAGTGTCCTATGTCCCTTTTATTACTTTGCACTCTTTCTGTGTCTGTGTTGTTGTCATTAGATGACCTAGATATTTTCAAGAACTATCTATATTTTCAAGGAGTGAGGTTGGTTGGAATCTGAAGATTTCAGCAAGCTGTCATATTGGAAAAGAACATAGAATTTTAATTTAAATGTAGAATCTTATGGTGGAAATGTTCCTAGTTTACATGTATCTGCATCTTTGCTTGCGATTTAATAAACCACTCAAAAAGGCCTAAGGTTTTGTGTTCCCTTCGCTGTCAAACGGGCTGTCGTGTTTCTTGAGCAATGGAACATCATCGAGTGGTGGAAGGCAGAGCTTGTTTAAACCTGCAAACTTAGACATTTCTGGGGGTGAAAAGGAAGCTTCCCGATGCTCAGGTCTCCCCCAGAGTAAGCAGCCTTTCTTTTCCAACTGTGGGGACTGAGAGCCATTCATCCTGCCTGCTCAGTCCCTCCATGACCAAAAGGCTCACTGATATCAGAGGGATCCCAGCTCCTCTCCAGTGCTCACACGTTATCAAGTATATCAAAGAAATTAATGAGTAACAGGAGTGTGCGTAACACATGCCTGAGAGAGAGACGGTGGATCAGGAACGAGAGACTGACAGACACAGCTCAGGGAGGTGCACGTTTCGGTAAGGAGATCAGAGCGCGAGTTCCAGACTGAGATGATTTGAACGGTTTAAGGCTGCAGGATACATGGAGAGGGAAGGCAAGAGCACTTACAGCTCACGCCGTGAGCTATAAATTAGCCGTGAGTGGGCTTGGGGAGATGAAAGGACATATTTTGCCTCTAGATTGTGTGTAGTGTTTCTCTGAATTCAATACTGCAGTAAGATTGAAACATAAGGAGTTCTAGAAGTACTTCAAGTACATTTACATCTACTTAATTATTTAAATCTAAAAGTAGATAGTCAGGGCCTTGCATTCAAATTGCCATTTTAGCCAGAAGTCTATTGTTTCTATATTTCTAGAGTAACATAGAAAGGCTATATTTACCAAATTCATTAGAAAAAAATATTTGGGGTTCTAAATCATCTAAATAGTTGTCTGAAAATCCCATTTTATTGCATGTGAGGGAATACCCTATATTTTCTACTGATAAATAAAGCATATGGCTCTTATTTACTGTTAAAATCCAAATAAATATAATGCCATCATATAAAAGTCCCAGGAAAGATGGATGGTTGTGGTCAAAATATGTTATTGATTTTATTTTTTCCTTTCTTAGAGTGTAATTTTTCTTTGTTTCTTCTGTAGGTGCAACCTGCATTGACTATCAATCTAGAAGGTTCCTATAAGCTGGGTTTGGGTTTCATGAAGAAGAGTTGTCCAGAAGAATCTGCACATGATGTACAAAAAATATAGCTTACAATAAATATGTTCCCAGTGACACCCACACTCCTATGCTGAATCAGAAGTCTAATGTCCTTTAACAGCCAGAATTTCTAAGTGTGTGGTTTCAGTGTGCTTTTTTTTGTCAAGCCAAGAGCTTCTATTTACAAAATGCAAATAATTGTTGTTAACCAAGATCAACTGAACATTGCTATGACTGAATTGCGTCCTCCCAAAATTCATATGTTGAAGTCCAATGTGACTGTATTTGGAGATAGGGCTTTTAGGTGGTGATTAAGGTTAAATGAGGTTATAAGAGTGGAGCCCTGATCCAGTAGGATTAGTGCCCTTATAAGGAAAAGAGGACACAGAGATCTCTCTCTCTCTCTCCACATGCACACACTGAGAAAAGACCATGAGAGAACACTGAGAGAAGGTGGGTGTCTGCAAGCCAGGAAGAGAGTTCTCACAAGAAACCAAATTGGCCAGCAGTTTTATCTTGGACTTCCCAGCTTCCAGAACTGTGAGAAAATAAATTTCTGTTATTTGAGCCACCAGTCTATGGTATTTTGCTATGGCATCCTGAGTAGACTAATTCAAATTCTGGTACTGAGGAGTGGGTGGTACGGTAGCAAATGCCTAAAAATGTGGAAGCAGCTTTGGCGCTGGGTGACAGGAAAAGGCTAGAAGAGTTGTGGAGGTGAATGTTAGAAATATGGATGTTAACGGGGATTCTGGTGAGAACTCAGAAAGAAAAAAGGAGAGCTGGAGAGAAAGCTTCCATCTTCTCAGAGAATACATAAATAATCATGAATAGAATGTTGACAAAAATACGGACATGAAGGGCCTTTCTGGTGAGATCTCAGATGGAGATGACAAACATGTTATTGAAAACTGGAGTAAGGTGAGCCTCATTATAAAGTGGCAAAGAACTTGACTGAATTGTGTTGTAGTGTTTTGTAGAAGGTAGAACTTACAAGTGATTAAATTGTATATTTAGCTGAGGAGATTTCCAAGCAAAGTGTTGAAGGAGCAGCATGGTTCCTTCTGACTGCTAATAGTAAAATGTGAGAAGAGAGAAATGAATTGAAGCCAAATTGTTAAGCAAACAGAAAGCAGCGCTTGAAATTTGGAAAATTCTGAGCCTATCCAAATTGCAAAATGTGAGGAAGTTTGTTCTGAGGAGAACACTAAAGGTGTAGCTGAATAACCATTTGATAAAGAGATCATGGGTGTGACCTGGGGACTTAATCAGCCATCTCAGCAAAAGCCAGGAATAGAGGTGGTATTATAACAGCACATACACTGCCATTTTCAACTAAAGGGTATAAAAACAGAATTTAAATGCAAGAAGGCTGTCTAACTTCTTACATCCTACAGGACAGGACCATAGAAATATTCAGCTGTGAACATGCATTATTCTTCAGGAAAGGGGAAGAATGACCCTGAAGGCAATTCAGAGACCATCAGGGCTGCCCCTTGGTTTTAAAGGTTGGGGCCACTGCCTCTGTTTCAATAGATCAGAAGGCCTGTGACTGAAGGCTTGGGGGCAGAGCCATTTTGAGGAGCTTCAGGGGTGGGTCTCCCACTTGGCAAAGCTTTAGGGGCACAGTCCCCACCCAGCAGGTCTGTGGTGGTGGCTCTGTAGGTCCAGAAGGTGCTCCAGTAGGTCCAGAAGGCAAGACCACTACCCTAGTGGGCCTGGAAGCCAAAGACGATTATTCTGAAATCTTAAGATCTCAAGAAATTTGCCTTGCTAGGTTTTGGACCTGCTTGCCACCAATCACCCTTTTTTTCTTTCTGATTTCTCCCTACTGGAATGGGGATGTCAGTCCTATGCCTTTCCCACCACTGTATTTTGGAAGCGCGGAGTTTGTCGGGTTTCACAGGTTTACAGCTGGAGAGGAATTTTTCCTTAGGGTGAATCATATCTCGTGTCTCACCCATATCTGATTTAGTGATATTTACATAAGACTGGACTTAAGAGTTGATGCTAGAATGAGCTAAGATTTCGGGGGCTGTTGTGATGGAATGAATATATTTGTCATGTGAGAAGGACATGAATTTTGGGGATGCAGGGGCAGAAGGCCATGAAGTGAATTGTGTCCCACCAAAATTCATATGCTGAAGCCTTGACTGCCAGTGTCATTATATTTGGAGATAGGGCTTTCAGAGACATAAAGGCCAATGAGGTCATAAGGCTGGAGTCCTGATCCAATAGGATTACTGCCCTTAAAAGAAGAAGAGACACCAGAGCTCTCTTCCTCTGCCATGTGAGGACTCTTCCTCTGACATGTGAGCAAGAAGGCAGCAGTGTGTAAGCCGGGATGAGATCTCTCACCAGAAACCAGATTGGCCAGCACCTTGATCTTGGACTTCCCAGTCTCCAGAACTGTGAGAAAATAAATGTCTGTTGTTTAAGCCACCCAGACTATGGTATTTTGTTATGGCGGCCCAAGCTGACTAATAAAGAAATGTACAAAACAGCCACTGCCACTTTCAAGATTGAAAATTGAAGGAAAATTTTAGATATATATCTAAAGGAAAAAAATGAGAAAAATAACCTAATACATCATGTTCAATATGAAGGTGTGCAAGTAAGGTATGTCGGAGTGGTCAAAATTTTCATGATTTGTACTTTCTAATTTTTTTTTTCATGGATCATGCTTTTGGTGTTGTATCTAAAAACTCATTGCCAAACCCTAGATCATCTAGATTTTCTCTTATGTTTTCTTCTAGAAATTTTAGAGTTTTAAGTTTTAACTTAGGTAAATGGTCCATTTGAATTAATTTTTAAATGTGTTAGATCTATGTCTATATACTTAATTTATATGGATGTCCAATTGTTCTAGTACCACTTGTTGAAAAGACACTCTTTTCTCCATTGAACTGCCTTTGCTCCTTTGTCAACGATTAGTTGATTATATGTGTATGGTTCTCTTTTTGGACTGTCTTTTCTGTTCCATTTACCTGTGCGTCTATTCTTCTGCCAATATCATGCTGTCCTGATTACTGTTGCCATATAGTAAGTCTTGAAATTGAGTGGTGTGAGTCTTCCAACTTTATTGTTCTTCTTCAATGTTGCATTGGCTATTCTAGATCTTTCACTGTCCAGTATAAACTTAGAATTGGTTTTTCAATATGTACTAAATAACTTACAGCATTTTGATTGGAATTGTGTTGAATCTATACATCATAATAATATTAAACTTTGCAATCCATGAACATAAAATAGCCATTTATTTAGATCTTCAATTTATTTCATTAGAGTTTTATACTTTTCCACATATAGATCCTATACAAATTATGCAAGATTTCACCACAATGGTAAGGCTTTACCATAGATGTAATGACAACACCTCATTTACATTTAAAAGGAGAACTTTGACTATACGACAAGAAAGGGTCAGTAGGTTCTCATAAATAAAATTAACACGAATAAGATCTAACAGCCATGCCTAATATGATGTGAAATCTTTGTAGAAATAGCTACTTATAGAGTGGTTAATTTCTACTCACCTCATTTTCTTATTTAATGTCCTTCTATACTCAAATCACTTATATATGAAAACTTACCAAGCAAAGAAACTACTATTGCAAGAAAATAGAAATTATTCCTGTGGACATTCTTTGTCACTTTTACCCAAGGACTTTTAAAACTCAAAACCTGTTTTCTGACTAAATAAATATGTTAATGTGTAAACTCAAATATATCTCTCATCTACTGAACAAGAATCATAGATTTTAATAAATGCAACAGATTAGAGGCCTTTTCGAGTGGAAAATACTATATGAAAGTGACACTAATTGACTCCAAAAGGTAGTTAAAGCTAAATGTATCAAAAATAATTTGAAGACTTAATAGAATGGATTTTTCCTTCCATTTAATCACTTAAGAGATGTGTATTTCACTAAAATGCATTTTTAAAATGTCACATTTCCAAAGGATTTATTCTACTTTAACCTTTATAAATTTCATTGTAACCATGGCTACTTATTTTATAATTGCTGTTTTCCCTTTATACTGCATATTCTATTTTATAAATGATGAATAATTATCAACCTATATAGTCCCTTGGCAAAATCAGTATCATAATTTTAAAGAGAAAGGGACAGAAAATTTAAATCAGATTTTAAAGGCAATGGGTAAGGTATATTTTGGAGTGGAGGTTTTCTGAGTTCTGATGTAATGTTCTATATAATAAATAATATATGTCATTAACTAATAGTAACATGAAATTATTATGACCAAAGTTATTTGTAGCTGTTTCTCCTAATGGAAATATTGCCCTGCGCATTTTCACGCTGAGGTGGAGGTGTTTTAATGCAGAAAGAAATGTTTCATTCTGAAGTGCAATCTAAAAACTTGATTAACTGTTAACATCTAGATGAGTGCTACAGACACTCTGTTGAAGGTCTCCCAGGATCCTACCAAAATGAGAGTGACCAAGGCCAAAAGGAGAGAATGAGGGTGATTATGATATCCCCCAAAATGTGGCCATAGCAATGACACCAGTTATTGAGCATTCACTCGATAGGACAGGCATTATACGTTTGTAACATATTTCCAGAGCATTAAATCTGTGAGAGGAATTAGAGAGCAATGATGGGTCAGGAAAAATATGCATCATGCTAACAGTCACAAAACTCAATTAATTTCGGCCTCCCATTGACGTGTGGAGATTCAAGACCACTATTGCTGTCTCCACCTCTGTTCCCCCAAATGAAAACACTACAACAAAGTTCTAGGAATCCAAGCAATTTTTCAGGTGTCTTTTATGCAATTAGCTTATGACATCAGAGTTAATTTCTTCTTTGACTTGTTCTAATGTCTCATTATTCTGATAAAAGTGACGGCATGCCTTTTATGCCAAATAAAAGGGCTATTCTTCTGGTGTCTACCAAAAGTGTTGTGCCGTGGCCCACACGCTCATATCTCTGCTGACCTTCCTGATCTTCCCATTTGAGAGCACTGATTTCTACTTTGTGGTCCCTTTTCTTCTTGAGTTTAACTCTCTCTCTTTCTTGATTTGTGTCCTGTTTGGTCTCAAGACCCCTAATTTGGAAGCCTAGTCCGACTCTTGTGGGGTTGACCTTGACAACTCTTGACCCCTCTTCCTTTCCTAATTACAACCACTAATCTTTGGATCTTTGATGTGTAAAATTGGAGGAAAACATGTTGAATTAAAATAGAGAAGTTTATTGGGTAAAGTTTAAGTAATAAAATTTTGTGTTTGATAAGAGTTTTTGCAAAAGAAAAGGTATAATTATATAATTCACTGTGGCCAGGGCTATGATTTGGTTGCTTTGCTATACTGTTTCAAGTTGAAAATCAAACTCATTCCCAAAAACTGAGCTTCGTATATTTAGATATTGCAAGACTAAGATCTAAATTGATTCTAATGATAAGCATCATTGTCTCAACTAGGAGGGAAGACAAAGTTATTCAATACTTGGACACAGAAGGAATGGTATGGCTGAGACAGAGTCCTTATAGATTAGGAAAACTATGTCAGACAGAGGGAAAAATGTCCAAAGCATAGTTGCATAAAATCTAATGAGTAGAAATATGTCCTGAAGAAATTAAGCCTAATTAGGAAAGCTTTAGGACTAGTACCGTGAGATTAGAGCTAAGCGAACTTGAAGGAGAAAACAAGTAAATAAAACAAGTAAAGGGACAAAAATAAGATTTACAGTTCAAGGCCTCTGATAGGCAATTATCTCTCCTCCTTAAAATTTCATTGGAAAGACAGAAAGAATATAAAAATACAAATGCATCCATAGCGATGATGGACAGCTGAGATGAGAGTTGTTAGGGATAACAGTGAAGAATTTCTGGATATATAAGGTAGCTATAAGAAAATTAAAAGAAACCCATGAGAAATTAGCAACTTGAAACCACTTTGTGATCAAAAGGACTTCCTAAAAAGTGAGGTATCAAAGAAAACTCTTGAAATAACCCCAGGAACAGAGTAATCAAGACACAAAGTAAAAGTAGAGTTTGGATTTTGTCATTAGGATACCGAGGAAAGAATAGCAAACCAGCTATACCAGATCTCAGCTTTGGTGCCAATAGCTTTTGCCCTGGGGCATTAAGTGGCAATTTGACACAGAAGTCTGCTGAACAAGTTGTTGGGGTTGGAGATAAAATCAGGCAGAGGTCCAGATAAATTCTGGACACAATGGAGTATGTATAGTCCCTCACCCAGAAAGCAAACTGCCCAAACATTCTACAGAAAACTGACAATCAGAAAATCACATACAACCCTCTTCCTTGCCCAAACATCAGAATGAAGATTTTTATGATCATAATCTGAATACGTTACTGTAGGGAGAAATTTTAATTATGCTGACGACGTCTACTCCAGCTGTCAATGCTTTTCCTTCTAGGTCCTCAATAAATAGAAGCAGACTACCAAGATCTAAGATACACAAGGAAACCAATGAATGCGCTACAGATATCCAGTTGAACAAACAGAAGAATTAACGCTTGCAGAAACACAGTTAATACAGGAAAGAAAACAATTTTTTAACAACTGTAGTTAGCAATGTCAAGAATATATTGAGACTTATACTGCTGCATACACCAAAAAGAGATGGAGTGATTTATTACTTACAACTGGACTTTCTAGGGAGAGCAAGGCAGAGGCAGGTTGGTCTGAATGTCTGGTGAGAACATTCTGGGGGTTTGGGTTGTATCGTGGCTAGGAAGTGGGGCCAGGATAAGGTTCCAGGGAGTGGTTTCAACTTCATGCAAGTTCTGAAGGAGGGTACACATGGGTTTTGTTATTGGCTTGCTCTGCTCGGATGTAAAGTAAAAAGGAGAAGGGGACAGCTTGAAAGCTGTTTGGGGTTAAAACACCAAAAATGAAGTCTTCCTCTTTATTACAAAAAAATCTACAAATTTGAAGAAGATATTTGCATAAATTGGCAATGAATTAGAATTGAGTATCTAACAATTCCCACAAATCAATAAAAAAGGTAAATTACCGATCAGAACAATAGGCAAAATATAGGAACTAGTGTTGAGCAGAAAAGGTAGCTTGAAAAGTTTATAAATCTTATAAACAATGGAAAATATAAATAAACAATTGCAGTCAGGGAGATATAAGATAAAATCATAATGCGTTATCTTTATGAGCACCTTACTGGCAAAAATTAAGTAAGACAAAGATAATTAAGAGAGCAAAGGGAAGTCCCTTACACTAACAGGAAGAATAAAAGATTGTGTTAACTACTTTAAAAAACAATTTGCCTTTACATACTAAAAATAAACATATTCACATCTTATAATCAAACAATTTCACTCCCAGTTGTAGGAGGTTGTCAGCCTTTTTAGCACATTAGACAGATCTGGGAAGGTTTTTAAATCCCATTCTCTTAGACAAACCCCAGACCAATTAATCCAGAATCTATGAGGATGGAACCCAGACATCAGTATTTTTTAAGGGATCTTTAGTTCACTTCATTATACAGCCAGGGTTGAGAACCATTGCCATAAAGAAACTCCTGTACATATGCACCAGAAGATAAGAGAAGGAATCCTCCTTGTAACATTTTTTTTTATTATAAGAAAATTGGGTGGGAGAAAAAACCCTAAAATCAAAAGTTCATAGAGTTTATAGAGTGATAAATTGGGCTCATCTCACTTTGAGTCAAATTTATTTCGGTTTTCCTAGAGACTTGTGTACCCCCATCAAATATCCTGCTGTTGTTAATATGTACCTATTTCACTCCATGTCCCAAGGCAAAATCAGGATCATTCAGGATACATCATTACATTTATGCCTCTTCCACACTTAAACTTAGAACCTAAAGCAGAGACCCACCTGCGCAGGGCTCAGGAACATAACCCTTTATCGTGTGAAGGAATCGGGTTGCCTGTGAGCAACATCAGCTATTCCTATTGAATGCAAGTGTATTGGTCAGGGTTCAACCAGTGAAGCAGAACCAGTAGGAGATATATATCAAGAGATTAAGAGATTTATTGCATGGCATTCGGTTATGCAATTGTGGGGCTGGCTAGGCTGGCTTAAAATCCTTGGGGCTGGCCATCAGGAAAGGCAGGTGGAACTCTCCAGCACAGGATGAAACTGCAACCTACAGGCAGGACTTTATTTTTCCTCAGGGAAAGAAGCCTCAGCTTTGCTGTAAGGCCTTTCAGCTGACTGAATCAGGCCCACTCAGTATATCTAGGCCCACCCAGTTAATCTCCTTTACAGAAAGTTAACCAATCGTGGACTTTAATCACATCTGCAAAATACCTTCACAACACCTAGATTAGAGTTTGATTGAATAACTGAGGAGAGTAGCTAGCCAAGTTGACACGTAGACCTGGTCATCACAATAAGTATCTGAAAATTGAAACTAGGTTCAGAAGAGTCTAATTTATCAAAATAAGAAGAGAAAAACATGATCTTCCCTGATGTGGTCTGGAATAGTCCTTTACGTATACAATATATTGGGAATGATAATTGAAAACTTTCATATAATTTTACTTTTAATTCTTAAATCCCTCATTTTCACAGAATTTAAGCATAGTTTCCTGTGTTTGTATTTGTTTTACTTTGAACTGTCTCTTCACGTGTATCTCTAATTTCTTGAGATTTTTTCTAATCAATTTAACAACTCCTGATATATAAATGAAATTATCCCCATTGTCATATATTTTGAACATGATTCGAATTTTGACATGCAGAATTTTTCTTCTTTTACATTATTAAACAATTATATCAAAAATTTCTAGATTCTGTATTCTATTCTAGAATTGTAGAGGGAAAAAGCCCCCATCATATTCCCGAGAAATTTTAGGATTTTGGATTTATCTGGAAATTCTTCTTTGTATAAATGGTGAGACAAGCATCAAATTAGTGTCTCAGATGATATCAGTATCATTTATTGAGTAAACCTTCTTTTTCAGAATAATGAACATGGCTGCCTTTATGATATAGTAACTTCTGGTATGGCTTTGGTCTATTTACACCCTCTATTCTTCTCCTTTGATGAATATCATACTTATTTATGAGTATCAGATGGTTTTCATATCTTTAGATTGATAATATATGCTATTATTTGGGAGTGCTTGTTTCACTTTTTGTTCTTCTTTATAGAGTATTATTTGTTTTTTCAGTCAAATATTATAATGAGCCGTTCTTGGTTCAGTTTCTATTTGCATTGGAATTGTATCTTTTATGGATTAATGTAGAAATAATTTACATCAGTATACTATTGAATCTTTCTATTCTTAACAGGTATGCCTGTCTATGAATTCTTCTTTTACGTCTGTGAGTGGTAGTATAGGTTTTCTTCACATGCATCTTACACAATTCTATTTAATTTTATCCCTAGCAATGTCATCATTTCCTTTGCTCTTGCAAATATTACCATGTGTTCCATTATTTAAATTTTTTTTTATAGAGAAAAACTGTTGACATTTGTTTATCAGTGTTGTAACTTGGAAACTACCAAATTCTCCCACAAGTTTTTGTTTGATTTCCCTGTTTTCTAGCAATCTAATCATCTATAAACAATATGACTTTATTTCCAATTTTGTAGAATAACTCACATTTGTTTCCATCTCTTCTCTTTCAGGGAATGAGTTCAAGACTGAGCACCAGTCCTTTCATCATTATTTATTTATTCATTTTTCTTTGCTTTGGCTGAGTTCTTCAAATGGGATCTATAGAAACTACCTTTCTTTAATTCTTGCACATGAGAAACTATATAAATATATCCTCTCTAGTTAAATGATGATTTGGCTGTGCATAAGATTTTTAGACCATGTTTTTGCTGAGCAATTTAGGGGCATTGCTCCACATCTGTGTGGAATAGGCTTTTAAAAAGACCAGCTTGCAGGGCCAGCCCAGTGGCACAGCGGTTTAGTTCATGCTTGGTAGCCAAGGGTTCGTGGGTTCGGATCCCAGGCGCCTGCCGACGCAATGCTCGTCAGCCATGCCGTGGCGGCGTCCCACATAAAGTAGAGGAAGATGGGCATAGATGTTAGCTCAGGGCCAGTCTTCCTCAGCAAAAAGAGGAGGATTAGCAATGGATGTTAGCTCAGGGCTGGTCTTCCTCACAAAAAAACAAAACATCAGCTTGCATTCTTATTTTATTTACCTATTGTTGTCTTGATCACTTTGTCTGGATACTACAAAGAATTTTCTTTATATTTGACAGAATCATCACCAGGCTTTGTCTCACTGTTAATCATTCTGTGTGAATTTTTCCCCAAGACACAGTAAGTCATTTCAATCTATAAATTCAAGTCTTCTTTTAATTGTGAAAATTCCCCTGGAAATATATTATTAAATGTTTATTTTCTAATTGGTTTACTTCTTCAGGGACACTAATTATGGTTAATGTAGGATCCTTTGTTCCATAGATATTGGTTTATTTCTAAACCTTAAAATTATTTATTTTCATTCCTTTTTGACCATTTTTTAAAAAATCCCGTCCTTCATGATCTTTACTGTATTTTCCACAAATATCTTTCTATATGTAACTGCCAGTGGTAACTTTATTTCTGTGACTATTTTATTTTTATCTTCTAAGGATTCCTGGCTTCTGTTTCTTATGCTACTTCTGCATCTGTGATCTCTCTCTATTCCCTTGAGCTGTCATTTCTCAGCTGTGTGTTCATACTTGTTTCATTAAGTTGTGCTCATTCAGGCTGATGTTTTTAATTATAATTTAGCTGAACGTTGATAAGTTTTTTGAGTGAGTTTTCTTTATTCGTCATTCATTTTGGTATGTGTTTCATTCTTGCCCTTTTCTCCTTTTTCTATTTAGTATATTTGCACTGATTCCTTTTTTTTATTATTATTATTTTTCTTCAAATGAAAAGAAATGTTTATCAGTATTTCTAGGCTTCTTATTAGATAGACGCTAGAGCAAGATTACAAACCACCATAATTCTCCCTGGGTTATGACATAGGATTGTCTTCGCGTCCAGGTTGTTTTAACTTTATTTCTTCCCATTAAAAAGAGATCTCTGGCCACAGTGCTAAACATATATATAGCATCTCTTTCCAGCCACATATCCAATGCACTTATTTTTGCCTTCACTGTTACTCCACGGGGTGAAAAAAAAAACAGAATCAAATGAAGCCCCTGCCTGTAAAACCCATGCCCATTTCTCAAAACAAAGATTGTTGTTTTGCTCCTCAGAGTAAGAACTTTGCTGGGTCAGCTTGATCCAAGAACTGTAGTCATAAGAGCCCCTTTTGGTATTTTTCCTACCCATGTGGCAGTCCTTTCAGTACCTGATTGTTAAGGGTAACAGACGTCCTTAGTTTAATCAAATGTAGAGCTTGCAGTCCTATTTCTTGTGCTTTTTTGTTTGTTTCTAAAAAAGAGAAGAAGACATTCTAAAACCAGATATCTCTAAGCTCACGTGATTCAGGAATGGCCTCAAACATAGTTGGGCATGATGTATAAAAGCACTAAACCAAGTTGTCTTTATATGAGTTTGTCTGTGTTTAGTTTAATTACCTGCTTCCATATCTAAGAAAACTTTAAGTAATATAATACCCTGACCTTCTTTTACTAAGCTTAGTCTATGACTCCACAATTAGCAAGCTTCTATAAGAATTCAAAGATAAGTATGTCAACAGTGACCCACAGAGAAACCTATTGACTAGCACAGCACAGGACCCCCTGGCTAAGAATATTAATGAGCAGTCCCCGTGAAGTGAATGATTACTACATACCAAACACTTGGCTACATACTTTATGTTCATAGTCTTGTTTAAAACTTAAAGTCACCACGTGAAGTAACTATTATTATTATCATTTTATAAGACTGGGAAATAAAGCTCAGAGTCGGCTGGTAATGTAACCAAGGCCATGTAGGAAGTAAGTGACCTCACCAGAATCAGAATCCTGCTATATCCCAAAGCCTGTAATCCCTGCCACTTACTCTACAGAATACCCAAGTACTTTTTAACCATTTTCAAAGTTGCTTCCATGATCCCAGTCATGTCGAATCATAGTATATACACTAAGAAGACATACCAGATTTCTGGGGGAACTAATCCCACAATATTATTCCCATGAAAGAGTTATTCAATGTGAAATGTATGGCTTGCAATGGTGAGCTCAAACATTTCCCAAAGTGGCCCAATCCAACTTTGAAAAACTTGCAGATTTTTTTCCATTAGAATAAACCAGAATATATCATCCTGTGTTTCCCACACAGTGCTTTAGTTCTTCTCATAGGTCTGTAATGGGAAAAGATTACACACACATATATGTCATATGTAAGCAAGAATTTTCTTTTCTCTAGTTTGAACATCTGTAGTCCCTTCAAATATTCCTCACATATGAGGTAACCGTATAACTGACCACACCAGGAAACTTTTGAGAGTGAAAAGGGACATTAACCAGGTAGTACAGTGGGAGGATAGGAGCAAACTGAGACAGACCCAGACACACTCAATGTCCTACCTATTTATATATGTAGTGGGTTTTTTGGTTTGTTTTTCAGGCCACAAACTCAGATGTATAAAAATGTACACTGACTTATTTGCAGTTTAGATAATAGATTAAAAGCTCTTACCTATAATATACAAAAAACCCCTAAAACTGGATGATAGAAAAGGGATAAAATGCTATCAATTGGTAATTCACAGAAGGAAAATACATTAATAATAACAGATGTATTAAAAAATGTTCAAACTTTCTGGTAGGCAGGAAAGTACACAATAAAATAGCTATAAGCAGTCATTTTACACCCACCAAAATGATGAACGTTATAAAACAATGATAATTCCTATTGCTGGCTGGGATGTAGAACAATCCACATTATGGGTGAAAACACAAATTATTATCACCTTCAAAAAAAAGTCTAGCAACATCTACTACAATTACTTTACATTTAATTAGCACTCCCATTCTTAGGATTCTACACCATAGAAATAAAAGTGTCAGTATCTAAAAATATACCAACAAGAATGTTTATCACATAATTGTAGTTGTAAATACATAGAAACAAAATGATTGCACGCTAATTAAGAGAATGGTTAAAGAAATTATGATAGATTCATACTACATAATATGAGCCTATTAAAAAAATAAATTATATTTGCAAAAGTTGTTCTGGATTACTTCCCATGATGCATTGTTAAGTGAGATGGGTCCTTAGGAATATTTGTTCCTTCATATTGAGGATCTGGAGACTCTTCAGAGGATACAGTTGAGAAATCAACATTAGAACAACCCAGACATATACACTCCAGGGTTGTACTTCCCATTGTGGTGTAAAGGGGTGAAGAAGAACTTTATGTCTGCTGTAACACCAAGAAAAATCTAGAAAATATGAAAACCATACTTATCTACAGGAATATCTAAGAGTGATAGATGCAAGAAAGCCTTCATAGACTGATTTTCACAGAGGCCTTCATAGGCAATCAGCTTCTGGGCAAAAACTAGATCTGGGTCTAGACAGACCTGCCAAAGACCCAGAAACTACATCAAAGGGAAATAGGTTAGGCAAGATATTGACAACTGGTTAAGCTGGCAGGAATATTGGAAGTCTGAGAAATTCCAAATGCAACAAAAATTTTTGTGGCATAAAAATTTTCCTGATCTCACTCCTTCCCAGTTTTGCTGAGATAAAGGCAATGAAGTTGAGACTGAAAGACAGAAATAACTTAAAACATTTGAAAAACTCTAACACCCATTCTAAGAGTAGCAGGAACCAGTAAATGCAAAGGGGATGCCTCTAACACTCTCCTGACTCACTTGAATTCTCATAAAACAAAGTGGCTCCTCCACAACAATGAGAGCTGGCAGCAGCCACAGACTAAATGTTTTGGGTTAGGCTAAGAAGAAATGAGCTTAATCTTAAAGCTATAACTCAGTTAATCTGAGTCATTCAACAATTGGTAAAATTTGAATGATCACTTTCTCTCTTCAGCCACAGAAAAGCTTGCATGCTCTGGGAAAACAAAACAAAACAATAGTGTAGCCCAATATTTCTGGTTCTTCTGCATAAAGTATCTGGCATACACTAAAAGAATAATGAGCTATGTGAAGAAGAAAAAATTGGACCCACAATCAAGGAAAAAGTTCAAAAGAATCCAACTCACAGATAACCTTGATGTTGTAACTGGTAAACACAAACTTTAAAATAACTATTCTAAGTATATAGATTTATAGGAACTGACAGAAAGTATGGATAAACAGGAGATTTCAGCAGAGAAATGAAAATGGTTAGAATATAGAAGTTCTAGGATCTGCAATACAAAATGGGCCTAATACTAGAATTAAACTCATTGCAGAAGAAATGCCCAGTGAATTTAATGACGGGTCAATAGAGATTACCCTAAAGGAATTACAGAGAGGTATCAGGCAATCTAACGTATATGTTACTGGAAAATATATCATAGCGAAGTAGAGTTTATCCTAGGAATTCAAGGTTACATTAACATTCAGAAGTCAATGAATGTAATCAGTCTCATTAAAAAGAGTAAAGGAGATAAGTTGTATGGTTATCTTAACAGAGGCAAAAGAAAAAAGCATTAGACAAAATCTAATGCTCATTAATGATAAAACTCTCTCAGGATCTAGAAATAGAAGAAAATTCCCTCAATCTGAAAAGAATCCATGAAAAACTTTCAGTTGACATCAAATTTATTGATGAAATATTAGACACGCTTCACCACCAGTAAGATTGGGGAAAAGGAAAGGCTGTGTACATTTTACCATTTTTTTTCAGCACTGTATTTTTTCAGCACTGTGCTAGAGGTCTTAGCCTGTGCATTTAAGAAAGAGAGGAAGGAAGGAAAGAAGGAAGGCAGGCAAGGAGGAAGGAAGGAAAGGAGAAGGGAAGGAGGAAGGAAAGAAGTAAACTTTTTTTTTCACAGACAACAAAATTGTTTACAGTGAAACTCCTAGGAAATACCTTTAAAACATACTAGATGTAACAGGTGAATTCAGTAAGGTCTTGGGATTCAAAATCAATATAAAAATCAATTGTGTTTCTACAAAGTAGCAACAAACAATTGGAAAATAAAATTTAAAAATCAATACCATTCACAATATCATAAAAAATAAAACACCTGGGGATACATCTAATGAAAACTAAGCAAGACCTCTACTCTGAAAAATACACAGCTTTGAGAGAAATTAGAGATGACCTAAATAAATATTGTAAAGATATCAATTCTTTCCAAATTAATCAAAATAGAAGGCAATTTCAATCAATATCCTAACAGGCTTTTCTCTCATTACTAACAAACTAATATTAAAGTTTATGTGGAAATGTAAAAGATCTAGATAGAATAGTCAAAAAAGAAAAATAAAATTTGAGGATTTATACTACCCAACTTCAAGATTTACTTTAAAGCTACTGTAACCAAGTTGGTGGTATGGATATAAAATAGACAAATAGATCAGTGGAACCGAAGACATTTCAGAAATAGCTCTACGTAATTACAATCAAATGATTTTTGACAGGCAACAGAGTAATTCAATGTGGAAAGAAAAATTTTTTCAGCAAGTGGTGTATTGAAACAACTGAACAAAGAAGAGAAAATAAATCTCCACCCCTTCACATGTCAGGCACAAAAGTTGATTTGAGATGGATCATAAACCCAAATATAGAAACTAAAATTATAAAACATCTAAAAGAAATAATAAGAACATCATAGTTGAACAAGATCATGAAGTATTCATGAATAAGAGTTTATCATCCATAGAGAGGAAACAGAGATCCAAATTAGAGAAAAATATCCCATGTAAATGTACAAAAAAATGTAAATCCATTGTGTGTTTGGGGAATGATGAGCAATCTAGTGTTCTTTCGGTATTAAGCACTGTCCTGTACAAATTGTTTTGCTAAATGCAAAGGATAAAAAATGAAATAACACACAGTCTCTCTACATCAGAAACTCCCATTACAAGGGGCAGAAAAGATATGGGGGTAATGATACCTAATGCAATGAAATAATTTCTATTAAAGTTAACGACAACTTATGCGAAAATAGTGAAAACATAACAATTAATACTATATTAATTTCTTGTGAGTTTGTGAAGATTTGTAAGGTGAACAGGTTTAGTTTGGTGGCAGGAAAAAACATTCCATTCAGAAGAAATTACATATGAAAAGTGCATACATGAGCAACTGTAGACTATTCACAAAACCATTGGCAATTGGCATGGCTGCATGAAGCATGCTTGGGGAAAAGTAGTAGTATTTGAGAGTGGAAATGAAAGTGGGGACAAATCATGAAAAGCAAGTACACTACACCAAGAGAAAATAGGATATGTTAACCACTGAATGGTCACTTTATATATTTTCTAATATTACAAAATACTCTACTGGATGTTTTATGTTTCCTGGAACAGGCTTAGGCAGTTTTTGTGCATACCCATTAAGGACAGTTACATCTTCTTAGAGAAATAACACTATTATCATTATGAAATGTCCTTCTTTGTCCTTGATAAATTTCCTGTTCTGAAGTCTGTTTTGTCTGAAACTCCAGCTTTTTTTTGATTAGTGTTAGTATGGTATATCTTCCCCTACTCCTTAACTTTTAACCTATCTGAGTCTTTATATTTAAAGTGAGTTTCTTGTAGACAACATATCTGTTGGTTTTTTTCTTCCACTCTGACAATCCATGTTTTTTAATTAACGTATTTAGATCACTTATGTTTAAAGTAATTATTGATACAGTTTGATTAACATCTACCATGTTTTTAACTGTTTGCTATTCATTGCACTTGTTCCTTGTTTCTTTTTTTCCCTGTTTTCTGCCTTCTTACATTTTAATGGAACTTTTTTTTTGGTGAGGAAGATTAGCCCTGAGCTAACATTTGTTGCCAACCCTCCTCTTTTTGCTTCGGAAGATTGGCCTGGGCTAACATCTGTGCCCATCTTCCTCTACTTTACATGTGGGATGCCTGCCACAGCATGGCTTGACAAGCAGTGCATAGGTCAATGCCCAAGATCTGAACACGTGAACCCAGGGCTGCTGAACTAGACCACGTGAACTTTTTACCACTACACCACAGGGCCAGCTCCTTGGAACATTTTACATGATTCAATTTTCTCTCTTCTCTTAGTATATCAATTATACTCCTTTTTAAAAAATGTTTTTAGTGATTTCCCTATAGATTCAAATGTGTATTAACTAATCTAAGTCCACCCTCAAAAAACACTATACTGCTTCACATGTAATACCTTATTACAGAATATTCTCAATTCCTCTCTTCTGTTCTTTATGAACATGGCTGTTGTTCATTTCATTTATCCATATGCTATGATCACTCAATACATATTTACTAATATTACTATAAATAATTATATTTTAGATTAATTAAGAATCAGAAAAATAAAAGATTGTATTTTACCCTCATTTATTCCCTCTCTGGTGCTCTCTTATTCCTTATGTGATAAAGTTGCTTACCTGGGTTATTTTTCTTCACCCTAAACAACTTTAACATTTCTTGCAGGGCAGGTTTTCTGTTTTTCTTTGTCTGAGAAGTCTTTGTTCTCCTACATTTTGAAAAATAATGTCACTGGGTTAGAATCCTGTGTTGGTGAGTTTTTTCCTTTCAACACTTCAAATATTTCACTCTACTCTCTTTTTGCTCACATGGTTTCTGATGAGAAGTTTGCTGTAATTCTTATCCTTGTTTCTCCATAAGTAAGATGATCTTTTTCCCTCTGGCTTTTTAAAAGATGTTCTTTTAAATTGATCCATAGCTCTTGAATGTTCTGTTGGTTTGATTTTTTTTTTCCATTCCTTTTTGTCTTTGCATTTCAGTTTGGCAACTTTGTATGAATCTGTCTTCAAGCCTACTGATTCTTTCTTCATTTGTCTTCAATCTACTGATGAGCTCACCAGAGGTATTCTTCATTTTTGTTATTGTATTTTTTTAAGAGCCTTTTTTTTGAGGAAGATTGGCCCTGGGCTAACATCTATTGCCAACATTCTTCCTTTTTTCCTTTTTTCTCCTCAAAGCCCCAGTAGATAGTTGTATGTCATAGTTGTACATCCTTCTATTTGCTCTATGTGGGACACTGCCTCAGCATGGCTTGATGAGTGGTGCCTAGGTCCAAGCCCAGGATCCAAACCAGGGAACCCCAGGCCACCAAAGCAGAGCACATGAACTTAACCAGTATGCTACTGGGCCAGCCCCTGTTACTGTATTTTTTATTTCCAGCAGTTTTAAATTCATGCTTAGAATTTCCATTTCTTTGCTCAAATTACCCATATTTTTTTGAATGTTGTCTACTTTTTCCATTGAAACCTTTAACATATTAATCATGGTTATTTTAAATTCTCTAATAATTCCAATATCTGTGTTATATCAGATTCTGGCTCGATGATTGCTTTGTCTCTTCAAGCCATATGTTTCCTTCCTTTAGCATGCCCTGTAAGTTTTTGTTGAATGATGGATATGATGTGTTGGATAATAAGAACTGAGGTAATAAAAAGAGCTTTATTGTGAGGATTTCTGTTAGCCTAGCTAGGAGTTGGGCTGTGCTGAATGTTAGCTGTAGGTGCCAGAGCTTGAAATTCCTCTAGTTTCCTTGGTTTTGTTCTCCTGTTGCCTTTAGCCTCCTGTGAGGACTCCTCCTTAGAGTCTGTGTCTCTCAGTTCTTTCAGCTGTAATCCAATATTACTATACTGGAGCGCTGTTGATGCAGTGGCAAAGTGTGGGAAAGGGGAAGCTTTCTATGGCTTTATAATTAAAATCAGCCTTTCAGGAGACCTGTGTCCCTGGGCAGTGTCCTTCACAAGTGATACTTAACTTCTCCCCACCTTAGATGACATGGAAGACTAGAGGGGAACGGAATCAGGAAAATATTCTTCCCAGGGGTGGAACAAGGCCCTGGTAGTCTTTTGCCTTTACAGTAACCTTCATTATGGAGAATGCTCTAGGCATATTTCACATGGTTACTTTTCCCCTCCCTCTGCCAGAATCACTAGGGGATCTTTCTCAGATCTTCACAGTGAGAACCTGGTGGGGTTCTTGGAGTTAAAACCCAGAAAAGTGTGGGATCCCCTAAGACTGCAGTCCCCAAGAATTTCTCACTCTTCAGCCTCCAGCAATTTGTCAAAATTACCATTTAAGTGTCACTATCAGTTTATTGTTCAAGTGACTCTGCCCCATCCAGGAAAGCATATCTCAGCTGTGACTTTCTGGATTTGCCTGTCTCTCCATATTTCAGGGTGGTAGTTTGCCCTGTGACCTCAGTTCTCTGTTAGGTCCAAGAAAAGTAGTTAACTTTTTATTAGTTCACCTTTTTTCTTATTGTAATAAGCTTTTTACATGTTGTAGTTAAAACCAGAAGTCTCCATCTTAAGGAATTTAAGTACCCACAAAATGACCATTAAATATATAATATTTCCTCCAAAACTAAAATCTGAAAAATTACTATAGAACTTTCATTTTTTTTACTATGATAGTCACATGATGTTATTTTTTGATTACTCTGGTAACAAATCATGGAATAGACTGACATATTAAAAAGGGGAAATGATAATAAGCTATTGGAAAAATAATCTCTGCAAGACAATAAGATAGGCTTGAATTAAGGTAGAAATAAAGATACTAGAAATAAAGAAAGGGAGTTTAAATAAAGAAAAAATATGAAGTAAAATTAATAGGGTTGATGCAACATAACCAATAGCCATTCTATAGATAAGAGAGATAAAGTGAGTTTTACTTGAGCCAAACTGAGGATTATAACCTGGAAAGGTGTTTTCCAGAACAGAAGAAAGCATTCTGGAGAAGCATGGTTTTCAGTACAGTCTTATACCTTTTTAGAACAAAGAACATACATTAAATATGCCCAGGATACATATTCATCAAAGTTTCAAAGAGATGTTTAGTTCCATATAGTAGGTCAACATAACTCTGATATCAGGAAAGAGACTAACATGGGTATTACCAATAGGGCATTAGGGATACTGGCTAGGAGGGGAAGTATGCATTCTTATCTTAAGACAGTGCATTCTTTACTTTAATGGTTAAAGCAGATGTACAATGTATGTCTGATAGGCCATAAGTCAGGCTTCTTTAGTTCAAGGCAAATCAGTTTTGAACCAGAAGTTACCCCATATACCTCAATGTGTGAAAATCTCTTGTCAATAGGATTTTTTGGTTATAGCTGATGAGAAGGGAGGAAATCAAAGCTAATTATGAGCATTCTTATTTGGACATG
Organism: Tapirus indicus; assembly: GCA_031878705.1. Lineage (NCBI taxonomy): Eukaryota > Metazoa > Chordata > Mammalia > Perissodactyla > Tapiridae > Tapirus > Tapirus indicus. The sequence continues at coordinate 9,771,417 of CM062918.1, forward strand.
ATGTTTACTTGAGGATTCTCCAAAACAACACCTATATTTTTATATATTATTGTAATTGTCCCAAAAGTATCCTCTCTGGGTGAATAACTGGTGCTGATAAATAGTGAAGGTCTTGAACTCATCATGCAGTTTCTCTACCAATTATTCCTTCCTGAATTGCCTTAGATATGTCTTAAGAAGAGATTCTAAAATTAATTCTGTGAGCTCAGTAGCCTGAGGAAGCTCATCAGAGTGTCTTGACACAACCCAGCTATCAATGCAGAGGGGCATTTATTATATGAATCAGACAATAACCTTTATATTTCAGTATATTATGTGTTTAGAATCTGTGATAGAGACCATACTAAACTGCTTAGTATTAAAATTATCAACAGACCTTGAGAATTGCTCTTCTTTGCTTACTACTTTTCTGAAGAAAAAAATAAATTTAAAAAACCTACTCTTTACCACCAGAAAATAGATTGTTTCAGGGACTGCTAATAAAGCCTATAGAGCTTCAGTAAGAAACATGAAAAATCCTCTGGCCACCACTTTCAAACTCACTGTATCAGACCTGTAAGTCCTGGCACAGTAAAGGAAAAAAAGCACAGTCATCATGCTTATGCATGCACAACATCTTCTTTCTGTAGTTCTCGCTGGAAAGCTTTTTAAAAATATCCTATTCTCTCAAAACCTTAAAATAATAAAAAAGGCCATTGTCAAAAAGCTCCTTTTCTCCTTACAGAAATATCTAGCACAATTGCTTTAATTTGGTTTTGTCAAAAATTTGATGAATTTTGGCCATTGCACTCAAACATATTCACCATTGTTTCAAAAAAGGTAATGCTTTTGCAATTTACTAGTCCCATGTCTGGACTAATTAGATTGTCACAAAGCATAAGATTTCCAAATTATTTTGATATAATGTTGTTACAGCTCTATAATTATCACCTTCTATGAATAACTTACATATATATCAAAACTGAGAAAACATGCAACGTAAAATTTAAATTTGAGAGCCAGTTTTGGTCTTATCATCAATAGCACAAGTTAAAATTCTTTATTTGACAAGAAATATGATGTCTGTCTATAGTTACAAAGTGTATTGTAACTATAACCTTTTAAAAACAGCATTATTTACCTATAACAGTTAAACTGAAAACCAAATTATACAACCTACTGCCTTTCACCAACATTCAAAAAACTATAAACTGTAATAAGAGACAGTTTGCTCTATTCAATGAAGCAGGAGGTTCTGGCTTATTAGAAGTGCATTTATTCTATGCTTAGAGAGTTTCTAACTGAATCTAGACAAGCAAAAATAATAGCCAGAGCAGATGTCAAACAGACCTCTCCTCATTAGAAACTAATTGCCTGTTTGGTTGCCTTTATCAGTTGAAACACAGGGGAAATGAATATTGCTGATGTGTGCATCAATGCCATAAAGCCTAAAATCATTTTTCTGGTTGTTACTCTGGAAATCATCCAAAACCAAATGAGAATCAAAAGACCATTGCAAAATTTGATTCACAAGGAAATTCTATTGATAAAGCTTATGAATTTGTATAATCAAATCACTTTAATGGAAGGTAGGTGATCTAAAGCACTAAAAAATTAAACCTAATTGTGCCTTTAATCTACCAAATACTAAGTATGTTTTAATTATTTAAATATGTGCATATTTAGATATTTGATCTGATGTAAAATTTTTTAAGAAATGAAAACAAGTTTATAACATTATTTTCAATTTACAATTTTCAACATTTCATTGACAATGTAAAAGATTTATTTTAATCCAAATTATTAAAATATTTTAAAATATACATTCCATTTAAGTATGGAGTATGATGTTTGGAGCCACTTCTTTTACTGGAACTTGATTGTGATAAATTGCTGACAACTTCTGTTTAAGGTCCCATATTTATTCCAAAATATTTCAACATTGATTGAATATTTGCTAGCACTTCTTTTTGTTTCATTTATTTAACATTTATGACCCAAGTTGTTTTTTAATACAGGCATACTTCATTTTATTGTGCTTTCCAGATATTGCATTTTTTACATATTGAAGGTTTGTGGCAACCCTGTATCAAGCAAATCTGTAGGCATTATTTTTCCAACAGCATTTGCTCACTTTATGTCACTGTGTTACATTTTGGTAATTCTCACAATATTTCAAACTTTTTCATTATTATTATATTTGTCATGATGACCTGTGATTGTGATCTTTGATGTTACTATTGTAATTGTTTTGGGGTGCCACAAACTGTGCCCACATAAGACAGTGAACTTAATCAATAAATATTGTGTGTGTTCTGACAGCTCCACTGACTAGCCATTCCCTCTTCTCTCTCCCTCTCCAGGGGCCTCCGTATTCCATGAGACACAACAATATTGAAATTAGGGCAATTAATAACCCTACAAAGGCCTCTAAGTGTTCAAATGAAAGGAAGAATCACATGTCTCTCACTTTAAATCAAAAGCTAGAAATGATTAAGCTTTGTGAGGAAGACATGTCAAAAGCCAAGATAGGCCAAGAGCTGGGCCTCTTGTGCCCAATAGTTAGCTAAGTTGCAAATGCAAATGAAAATTCTTGAAAAAAATTAAAAGTGCTACTCTAGTGAACACACAAATGATAAGAAAATGAAACAGGCTTATTGCTGATAATAGTGGTCTAGATAGAAGATAAAAGCAGCCACAACATTCCCTTAAGCCAAAGCATAATCCAGAGCAGGGTCCTAACTCTCTTCAATTCTATGAAGGCTGAGAGAGGTGAGGAAACTGCAGAAGAAAAGTTTGAAGTTAGTAGAAGTTGGCTCATGAGGTTTAAGGAAAGAAGCCGTCTCCGTAACATAAAAGTGCAAGGTGAAGTAGCAAGTGCTGATGTAGAAGGTGCAGCAAGTTATCCAGAAGACCTAGCTAAAATAATTAATAAAGGTGACGACACTAAACAACAGATTTTCAATGTAGGCAAAACAGCCTTCTTTTGGAAGAAGATGCCATCTAGGACTCTCATAGCTAGAGCGGAGGAGTCAATGCCTGGCTCCAAAGGACAGGCTGACTCTCCTGGTAGGGGCTAATGCAGCTGATGACTTTAAGTTGAAGCCAATGCACATTTTCCATTCTGAAAATCTTAGGACCCTTAAGAATTGTGCTAAATCTACTGTGCCTGTGCTCTGTAAATGGAACAACAAAGACTGAATGACGGCATATCTGTTTACAACATGGTTTACTGAGTATTTTAAGCCAACTGTTGTGACTTACTACTCAGAAAAAGATATTGCTCTTAAAATATTTCTGCTCACTGACAATGCACCTGGTCACCCAAGAGCTCTGATGGAGATGTACAACGAGATTAATGTTATTTTCATGCCTGCTAACACTACATCCGTTCTCTAGCCATGAATCAAGGAGTAATTTTGACTTTTAAGTCTTATTATTTAAGAAATATATTTTGTAAGGCTATAGCTGCCGTACATAGTGATTCCTCTGATGAATCTGGGTAAAGTAAATTGAAAATCTTCTAGAAAGGATTTACCATTCTAGATGTCATTAAGAACATTTGTAATTTATGGGAAGAGGTCAAAATATCAGCATTAACAAGAGTTTGGAAGAAGCTGATTCCAATCCTCATGGATGACTTTGAGTGGATCCAGACTTGAGTGGAGGAAGTAACTGCAGATGTGGTGGAAATAGCAAGAGAACTAGGATTAGAAGTGGAGCCTGAAGGTGTGACTGAACTGCTACAATCTCATAATAAAACTTTAATGGGTAAGGAGTTGCTTCTTATGGATGAGCAAAGAAAGTGGTTTCTTGAAATGGAATCTACTCCTGGTGAAGATGCTATGAAGATTATTGAAATAATAACAGAGGATTTAGAATATTACATAAACTTAGTTGATAAAGCTGTGGCAGGGTCTGAGAGGACTGGCTCCAGTTTTGAAAGAAGTCCTACTGTGGGTAAAATGCTATCAAAGAGCACTGCATGCTACAGAGAAATCATCCATGAAAGGAAGAGTCAATCAATGTGGTAAACATCACTGTTGTCTTATTTTAAGAAATTGCCACAGCCACCCCAACCTTCAGCAACCATCAATATTGAAGCAAGACCCTCCCCAGCAAAAAGATTATGATTTGTTGAAGTTTCAGACGATGGTTAACATTTTTTAGTAACAAAGTATTTTTTAATTAAGGTATGTACATTGTTTTTTAGACATAATGCTATTGCACACTTAATAGACTACAGTAAAGTGTAAATATAACTTTTACATGCACTGAGAAACTGAAAAACTTGTGTGATTTGCTTTATTGTGATATTTGCTTTATTGCAGTGGTCTAGAACCAAACCTACAATGTCTCTAAGCTATGCCTATAATCTTCTCGTCTGTACTTATATTTCTCTTTTTCTAGATGGTAGACTCTGTAAGAGCAGTAACCACATCTTCACTTATTTATTGATTGATTGATTCATTCATTTATACATAAAAGAAGCGTTTAATAAGCATCTAATATATGCTGGCATGGAGCTAGAAATGGACTAATATAATGAGCAAGAGAAAGACTGTCTTTGAGATGGAAGCATTTATTTTACACTTCTTTGTACCCACAATGTGATAAAGTTAAAAGGAATTTTCAAACATTTATTTTTAAATATCAAATCCCACATACTTGTTTTTAACATATTTTTTCTGATATTAAATGATAAAATATTGCTTTTTGAATATTAATACAGTAAAGAAATGGCCAATTGATTTGAAATGATTAGTACGAATTCTTAACAATTGTCAGGAAGACTAAAATCTAGTTTGAATTTTCTGTCATTCTTATAAAAAGAGAGATTAAAAGGATTAAAATTTTAATATTTAAGCAGAAGACATTTGAAGTGGTCAGTTAGTCTACTTATATGCCTGAATAAATTCAATTTTTATCTACTCTATTGTTATTGTTATCATCTTAATTATTTCATTATTTAATCTCTGGAACTATTTTCCTCTTTAAATTATAAACTATTTAATGAAAATGGAAAAAAATGTGGCTTTTTAAACAAAATTTTGGAAAAGGAATATCTTCCCTTTATGTCTAGGAAAGGCAACAGAGATGTCCTGGGGTAAGGTAGTGGGAACTGGTTGAGTAAAGAGAATATGATTGAACCATTTTAAAAGAGAAGAGCAACACAGAAACACTAGTAGTCAGTTGATTGGTAACTATTTGGTTAATAGGATAAACTTTTGAAAAAGAAATATACAAACCTAAAAATTTGTCTATAACCTAAGACATATGTCTTAATATTAATGAGCATTCATTCATTGATTCTCTGCAGCAGGATTGAGGCATTCTCTTTGATTATGACTCCCTAGAGCTGGATTCTGCATTGCTTTTCTTGTATGAAAAACACTTATTCTACTTTCTCTTTGGATTCATTGAAGATCAGTCGCAAAGCAATTTGAGTGCAGAATCCTTATGGAATATCATGAATTTTCCCCCCAAACTGTTAAACTTCTCTACCAGACTTAATTTGATATGTGTGTGTGATATTTTTCTCTTTGGAATGATTCCAAAGCATTTGACTTAATTTCTATAGATGTAACAATTTCCTTGCATAATCAAATTTCATCAGTTTATGTAATAGTTAATTAAATCACACGATTATAATTAGCTAACATTTGTTAAGTGCTTTTACTTATCGCCAAGTTTTTATGGTAAATACTCTTTATACACTGTTCTAAGAGATTTATTTGTCTTAACACATTTATTCTTCACAAGAACTGAATGGCATAGTGACTATGATTATCCCCATTTACTAAATGAGGAAACACTGAAAAACAGAGAAGTAACTTCCCCACAACCATACAACTAGCACATGGCAGGCCAGGATGTAAACAGGAATTGCCCGACCTGTGTTATGCAGGCTCCTAACTGGAGTACACAGGTTTGGAAACAGGTGTAAGTGACTCTTGTTAAGCAAGCAACTCAAATGGTGGTACAGATGCACCCAGATGTCCCAGAGAGTAGCTTGCCATCATCAACATTCAGCATATCATAAACCTTAGTCATCATGCCTACAGAGAAAACAGAATGTCCATTAATTCAACAAGCTGTAAAGCAGAGGACAGTTATACTTGATCTTCACTGCAGTCTAATTATGAGGATATTTTGCTAAAAGAGTGTTGATGCAAATAATTCATAATCAACCTATAAATACAAATTGGGGTGAGTTTATTATGAGCCAAATTTGAGGACCATATAGCCTGGGGCCTTCCTTCCCCAAGGAAGGAAGGGCACCAAAGAAGTGGGGTGTACAGAGTGGTTATATACCATCAAAGAGCATGTATCACATATAATTGGAATATCCCTTTTACAACAGTCATGAGATTCCCTAGCCTGCCTAGCCTGTGTAGCAGGCACAGGGGTTCACACAGCAATTGAACACAGCAGGTAGCAGGTCTGTGGTCTCCAGCTGGGTGGTCACAGAAGATTAGCAATCAATCCCTAGCCTAGAGAGGGATTATCCCTAAGGAAATGCTAATATGGGGGAAGTTACTTTATCTTAAAGGCATTTGTTCTTGTCTTTGTGACATAGTAAATGCTTAAAGCAGATATACAATGCATTCTCAAAGGCCATGTCTGGCACTTTTGGAAAAAACAAGGTCAGGCTGAATTAGTTTTACACCAAATGGCTTCCTCATATACTCCAATGTATCTTATTGCTTGCCATTTATTTATCAAGAGCATATGAGTAAAGGAAAGATCCCAGAAAATTTGGGGTGTATGGTGTAATTTAGGAGCTCTAGAGAATAATTTAGTCCTAGTCACTTGCAAAGTTGCCAGCTAAAGAACGTTTTCTTTTTATTTAATGTTAAAAATCAAGAACTATGTCAAAAACTCCAGAGAGAGGAATTTACAAAATTACGTACTTGCCTGTTTTAAAGATCAATCCTGGGGAAGTTGCCTTGATGAGAAGGATGCAAAGTGGTTCTGGCAGATCATTTAAATTAGCAAATAGAATGAACTTCTGTGCAATCCCACAAAAGAAGCAGCACGCATAGACAATGTCTCCAGGTGTACTCCCAGATTTACTTGTTGGAGTATCGGCTAAGCTGCAGTAAAAAGATTTCTCCCTCATATCCAGAGGCATGTAAGCAGTCCAAGAAGAGTAATGAGGAATTACTCCATGAAGTTTTCCAAGGTTCCTTCTATCTGTTCTATCTTTTCCAGAATAATGCCCCCTCATTAAAGTTAAATCTGGTTCACCAGCCCATATCTGCTTTCTAGCCTGCAGCCACATTATGTTTATTGGAGTCCTAGTCACTCATTCTAGAAGAATATCACCATGAAGGGCTTCAGAAAATCAGCTCAGCGTGGACCTTGGGTATCTTCCCAGACCTTCATGTAAATACGAGGAAAAAATAAGATTCCTCCCTATTTCTCTCATCTTCTGGTCTCTACTATGTAAACCTTGAACATAAAACACACACAGACACACACACATACACACAGATTTTCTGAAATAAAAGAATCTAAAACTACAATAAGAAAAATGAATTTCTTTTCAAAGGCAACATAATCTGGAGAGAGTGTGCCCCTGCTCACAATGTAGATAGCCTTTTATAACATTCCTGTAGATTAATTTAAGCTTCTCAGACTAGGCCCTAGTATTTACGTCCTCCTAAACAGGAGAAGTTTGTTCTACATTGAAAGAATTATCTACTTGTAGTCTTTGTTCTTCATAAAAAACATGCAGAAGCCTTGAAATTTTCTTTTAAAAATAACTTCTTTTAGATAGTTTTCCCTCCTCTGATGGTCTCTGTTAGAAAAAGGAAAATAATAGAAAATCATATGCCCTCCTGCTGATAGTTCAAAGCTAGACTGAGGATCAAGTTAGGTTCTCATTTTATCAAATACTTACATGTTATAAAATATTTCATTTATTTAAACACCATGCTACAAGGTCATTCTAGAGTACTGTCAAGTATTACATTTCTGTGGAGAGAGAAACAATAAAGCCCACTTTCCTGTAGTAAATATCTCAGGTATTCCATACAGCAAAAAAACGTAGAAGTTTATGAGATGCATGGTTTGGTTTCTTCATAATAGCTGTAAGGATCACAGAGGCTTAATGGTATTCTGGCAGAATAAAATTGCAAACAATTGCAATGAAGTACTCTTTGCAACACATGGTGTTGGGACGACTGGATATCCATATCCAAAAGAATGAAGCTAGATCCCTACCTCACACCATACACAAAATTTAACTCAAAATGAATCATAGACCTAAATTTTAGAGCTAAAACTATAAAACTCTTAGAAAACAAAAAAAGGAATAAATCTTCACAACCTTGGGTTAGGCAATCATTTGTCAGACATCAAAAGTGCAGTGATGAAACAAAAATAATTACAAATTAGACTTCAAAAATTAAAATCTTTTAAACTTCAAACAACACCATCAAGAAAATGGAAAGATAACAAGTGGGAGTGGAAGAAAATATTTGCTAATCTTGTATCCAATAAAGGATTTATATCCAGAAAATATAAAGAATTCTTATAACTCAAGGATAAAAAGAAAACCCAATTAAAAATGGGCAAAGGAGGGGGCCGCCCGGTGGTGCAGCGGTTTAGTCTGCTCTTGGCAGCCCGGGGTTTGCAAGTTCGTATCCCGGGCGCCCGCCGACACACTGCCTGTCAGTCATGCCTTGGTGGCGTCCCATATAAAGTGGAGGAAGATGGGCACGGATGTTAGCCCAGGGTCAGTCTTCCTCAGCAAAAAGGGGAGGATTGGCAACAGATGTTAGCTCAGGGCTGGTCTTCCCCACAAAAAAAAAAAAAAAAATGGGCAAAGTATTTGAATAAATATTTCTCCAAAAGAAACCTATAAATGACAAATAAGTATGTGAAAATATGATCAAAATCATTAGACATGAGTAAAATCCAAGTCAAATGAGATAACATTTGACTGATAACACAATGAGATAACATTTCATACTCACTAGAATGGCTATTGATGGGGAGAAAGAGCATTCTCTACCCACTCTGGGTCCTTTCTGGCTGGGCTACAAATTAAATTGACATGAGGCCGAATAGCAGGAGAAAATCAAACAAAGCTTTATAAAACATGTACATGGGAGAGACCAGGGAGTGTCTCTCAACAAAATGGTGGAGATTCTCCTCTTATATAGATAAACGAGGATTTTGGGGGGGAGTTGGGAGTGTCAGCCATGAGGGATTACAAGGAAAGCACAGTAAATTTATTAAGTAGATTTAAGGCCTCTCCTTCCACACTGACCAGTTTCTAGAGATAAGGTCATCTACCTCTCTTCCCTCTACAGAGAAGGAGTTATCTTTACAAATGTAAATGTTTGGTACACAGAACTTTAGTAAGAATGGGTGTAGCCATGACCCTTCTGGTTTATTGATACCCAGAGTCTTCCAAGGAAAGGCCTGTCCTTGGGCCCATCCCAAATTCCTTTAGACAGTTGGGAAGGGGAATGTCAAATGTCCTTCAGAGCAAGGTAGAGAGGACACATCTTGAGGTGGCCAATTCTGATCCCCTACACTATCATAAAAAAGAACAGACAATAAAAAGTATCAACAAGAATGTGGCAATATTTGAACTTTCATACATTTTTGATAGGAATGTAAAACAAGGCAACCACATTGGTAAACAGTTTGGCAGTTTCTCAAAAATATTAAACATAGACCCAGAAATTCCACTCCTAGTTATCTATCCACATGAAATAAAAACATATGTCTACACACAGATTTGTATGAAAATGTTCATAGAAGTTTTATTAGTAATAGTCATCAAGTGGAAGCAACAGAGATATTCATCAACTGATGAATGGATAAATAAAATGTGGTATATCCACACAATGGAATACTACTCAGCAATGAAATGAATGAAGTAGTGATACACGCTATAACACGGATGGTCCTCAAAAATATTGTGGCGAGTAAAAGAAGCCAGTCACAATAGATAGCATATTATTGCATAATTGAATTTATGTAAAAGTTCCAGAATAGGCAAATCTTAGAGACAGAAAGTAAATGAGTGGTTATCTAGTGCTGAGGGAAAGGGGAATAAGAAGTAACTTCCAATGGGTATGAGGTTCTTTTGAGGATGATAAAAATTTTTTAAATTGGAGTATGATGATGGTTGCACAACTCTGAAAATACACTAACATTAAATTGTACACTTAAAGTGGTGAATTTATAATATGTAAATTATATCTCAAGAATACTGATTAAAAAATGAAACACTGCTATTCCTATCTTGATATATTATAAAATTCCTTTCCCTCCCTCCTTACATATACATGTTTGTCCCTGACTCCTTGCCATTCTCAGTGTATCTTTGCTCCCACCGAATGACTCAGTACAGGTAGAAATACCAGTTTATTTTAACAGACTTTCAGCACTGTTACTCAGAAAAAGGGTGTCATATAGGGTAGAATCACCACAAATGAAAAATGTAAATAAAGTACAAGAGATAATGCAAAGGTAACTACATAAAAGAATTCCCTTCTTTCCAAAAGAGATTGTTTTGTTCTACTCCTCTGTTCTACCCATCCCATCACCACCAGGTCCAGTAGCAGCATGCATACACTTACCAATGATGTAGAAGAAGAATGCTCATTAGTTATTGGACACTTGCTTCAAATATTTTATATGCATCTTCTAAAAACACAGAAAAAAACTGAGGTTGTATGAAGCTAATGGATTTAGGAGAGCACGTGAAATCGAACTGCATTCCTCTCTCCTGAGACAGTGTAATAACCTCAAACTGAAAGGTAGAGGGTAATATGTGCAATGTAGAAATTTAAATTCTTTTTATTCCAGTTAAAATCCAAATTAATAACCCCCCGAGCCTCCAGGAAGCATCTCATTTTTCTGCCTTAAAATTCTGCTACAGCTCACCTGGTGGCATATATTTATACTTTATAAAAGAAATGAAAGAGACCCCATAGGCTTTCTTTTATTTTTAAGTTTTGTTTCGGCTCATTAATGCTTTCCATCTCATTTCTTACTTTCCACTGGAAAATTTTGCCTAAAGCAATCTTTGGGAAATAAAGTTGAACAGAGCTCATTTGCTTACATTACTATAAAATAAAATTAAAACAGACTTAACATTTGTAGGGATCACAAATTTAGAAAATTCTTATGATATAGTTTGATTTACTAAATTACTAAATTAAAAAAAAACATACTTCATCTACAGCTATACTTATTTATGAGACAAATAGAATATCCAGTAAATTACAATTGTTATTATTCTCTTCCATGAATAATATAATTTATAGAGTTTTTAAGGTTAATACATTTTCACAATCCTTTAATAGCAAATATCCACTTAATTAGCAAACAATTGAATTTTTAAATTCAAATGTCATAATCTTTCAATCTTTGAATGTAGAGAATCATAAAAAATATTGTTGTGGGTCTAGAGCAGTAAAAGGAAACATTATGTCTTGTTTCCTTTTTAAATCAGAATCTGAACGCTCACTTCAGTTCTTATCCAACCAAAGGTCCTCCTGAATCTTCCTTTTCTTATCTTCCTTCCCTAAGACCTCCTCACTGTCTTCTGCATCTTATTCCTGGTTATTCAGAGAGAGTGGAGATAATTCTCAATCTTAGAGAAAAAGTGTTCACCATCAAAATGCTAAAAAGGTACCGGTTATCACTTTTATACCATCCTCGCGACTTTGCTTTTTAAACGAATGGACAACGATGTACAGTTTTTACTTGTGGCCACTGGTTAAAAAATGCTGACTTTGGGGCCGCCCGGTGGCGCAGCGGTTTAGTCCGCGCTCGGCAGCCCGGGGTTTGCGAGTTCGGATCCCGGGCGCCCGCCGACACACTGCCTGTCAGCCACGCCGTGGCGGCGTCCCATATAAAGTGGAGGAAGATGGGCACGATGTTAGCCCAGGGCCAGTCTTCCTCAGCAAAAAGAGGAGGATTAGCAACGGATGTTAGCTCAGGGCTGGTCTTCCTCACATTAAAAAAAAAAAAAATGTTGACTTTGTTTTCTCACTCAGTTTTGCAGGAAAAAGGGACTTGTACGTTAAGTCAGTTCCTGAGGTATTATCAGGATTCCTCATCTTTGGTGCACTTTTAAAAACTGAATATGCACTAAGTTTTCTTGAATTAATTTTTTGTGGTTTTATACTGTCTCCACAATAAGATTTTAACAAGTTAAAGAATTTGTAGTCTCTGAAGCCATACTCTGCCCCAAAGCAAGAGCAAAGTAATGTTCTATTGGTGTTCAAAAAGTAAGTGTTCCTCAAATAAGGAATGTTATTTATTGAACATTTGAGATATGCCTTGTTTCAGATTTGGTTTAGTATTTCAATTAATCTTTTAAACAGTACTTAAAAGGTTGTTATTATTATCACCATTAAATAAGAGTTGCTTGAAGTTTAGAGAATTGAACTAACTCACAGGACTTGGCTTCTAAGTCATCTCTCTTTTGTGCATGTGAATACACCTCATTGTTTCCCATATTGATCCCCAAACTATTTATTACACACTGTTGACTCAATCACATCCCCAGTAATATCTGAAAATTTGGTATCTCATTGAGAACAGAGATATAATCATTGAAAATAATAATATCAAATTATCAAGCACTCCTTTATTCATATACATATATCATAAATTTATCTCATAAATTAAATTTATTGATAATTATATGTTATCATTTTCAATTGTGCTTTGCATGTAACAATTCTGGATGATGGTCTTCCTGTATGCTTGTGCTCATGACAGGATGGCAGACCAGATACTTGAAGAGTGCTCCTAGTAAAATACAACTGTAACTTTGATGCAATACAACAAATATAATTTATTGCCTCATTTTGTTTACTAGAAAATAATGTAAATCTCTACAGCCAAACTCTTATACATACACAAGCGCATTCACACAATGGTTGAAACCAAGGAGGGAGCAATAACTGGTAAGCTAGCCATAGAGTAGGGATCACTAAGATGGGGTGGCTCTAGAGGTAAATGACAACATCAGCACGGCAGTGATCAGGGTGCTGAGTCTCAGGGCTTCAAGATTGAGAGGCTGATCTGAGAATCCCACATTAAATCAAGGGTCCTTAAGGTAGGACAACGTAGTTCTTAGACTATAGTGACACCTAGCTTCTGATGAAATCTAACATACAAATCCTCGATGGAGAAGGGCACAGGCTCTGCAAGATGTCCAGCGATAGAATTTCAAAAAATATAAGCTTACAAAAAAAAAAATAATGACTAAACAAAATAGTAAAATTATGAGTGATAGTCGATAGAAAGGACTAATTAAACATTTACAAACCCAGAGATTGTTAGACTCAGATACAGAGTGTAATATAACTTAAGTACAAAATACTTTTAAAAAGTGAAAAATTGAATAAACACTCATTTTAAAGCAAGAGACTATAAAAATGGCCATGAAAACAAGAGAAAGAACTTTCAGAAATAAAATATAGAAGTGTTGAAATTAAAAACTGAATGGATGGTTTGAACAGCTGGTGAAAGGAAATGAATAAATCTGAAGGTAAACTTTAAAGGATTAGCTAGAATGCAGTATATTGAGCAAGGAAGTGAAAATATGAAAAAGTTAAGAGGTTCAGAGAATGAAACGAGAAAGGATAATACACATCTAATTGGCATTGAGAATAGATGTCAGTGTGGTATATACACTAGGTGATTTGAATGAAGAGGGAATGGCTAGAAATTGTCTAGGACTGATGAGATTGTAAATCCACAGATATATAAAGTACCAACAGGACAAATAAAAAAGAAACTCATCGCTTGTATATTCCACTGAAGCTACAGAACACAAAAGCAATAAAGAGACGTTAAAAGCAGCCCCAGATAACAGACATACAAAACAATGACAATTAAACATCTCAACAATGGAGACCAGATGACATTGAAAACTTTCTTAGAAGTGCTGAGGTGACAACATGGAATGGGGTCCCAGAAAAATCTCTCTTTTAAGAATGGTAAACAGATAAATTTCAGATAAACAAAAACTTCAAAGTTCACAAAAACAACAACAAAAAAATTTCATTAAAGGAAATTCTAACTGATGTATTAGAGAACTAAGAAAATTATCCTAGAGCATGATATGAGATGAAAGAATGGTAAGAAAAGGAGTTGGTGGGCCGGCCAGCTGGTGTAGTGGTTGAGTTCACTCATTCAGCTTCAGCTGCCCGGGGTTTGCAGGTTCGAATCCTGGGTGCAGACGTATATACCACTCATCTAAGCCATGCAGTGGCGGCGTCCCATATACAAAACAGGGGAAGATGGGCACAGTATTAGCTCAGGGCCAGTCTTCCTCAGCAAAAAGAGGAAGGTTGGCAATTGATGTTAGCTTGTCGCCAATCTTCCTTACAAAAAAAACGGAGTTGGTAAAAATGCAGATAAATATAAACAAATGTTTTCAATATTAAAAAATAATGCCAGATTAATTGCTGAAATAGAGTCCTTCCTTCTCTGTATCTGTGCCCTTTGTAATGTGATTTTTCAAAGCTCCTCCTATTAAAAGATGGAGACTATTTTCCAGCATGCTGAATCTGATCTGTCTTTGTGGTTTGCCTTAGCCAATAGACTAGAGCAGAAGGGATGTGCCTGCTCCAAGCCTAGGCCACAGAAGACCTTGTGTGCTTTTGGTCCCTCTCTTGGAACTCTGCCAACTCCATGTGAACAAGTCAAAGCTAACCTGCTGGAAGATGAGAAACCACGTAAAGGAGAACCAACATGCCTCTCCAATAGCCAGCCAGCCCCAGGTGTAGAGGTGCCTAGCTGAGGAAAAAAATGTACCACGAAAATTTAAAGTTTAGATGAAATGGTAAAATTCCTAGAATACTATAATTTACAAAAACTGATATAACGAGAATAATTGATTATCCTCTTAAAGAAACTTTAGTATTAAAATATTTTTCACACAAAATCCCAGGCTCAAAAATTTTAAAGGTAAGTTCTACTAATCTTTCAAGGAACAAATCACTCCAATCTTATAGAGCATGCAAAATGAAGAAGTATTCTCCAAATCACTCTACAATACAGTAAATATGAGATTATGGAACCATAAAAGGACAATGAAAAGAGAGACACATCAATTTCATTTATGCACATAGATGCTACAGCTTCCCCAAATATTAGCAAACCAACCTAGCAACTTGAAGAAATAGTATATTATGAACAAGTTAGTAGATCTCTTGAAGACAAAATGTTTTAACATAAACAGAATGTATACACACATTAAATCTTAACATTTTCTCAATAAATGTGGTCTTAAATATTATCTGTGTTGTTTAACAATGGATCTTTTTTCATGTTTTTCTTATTGACTGAGGTTTACCATTATTATTAGAAATTATTACCCTCTATAAAAATATAACGATATTGTAAAAGCTTTTGAGGTGTTTCAATGTTTGCCTTTATATTAAATGACCCAAAGCTTCTATTTGCCTATTTGCTTGTGTGTATATGTGTGTTAATATCTCCCTCCTTTTTTATTTAGAGTTCTACAGTTTAAGTTACTATCAATTTTCCAGCCTCTAATTGGCATACTTCTTTCTGTTTATAATTTGCTGGTTGGAATTTGCAGTATGCTAGAAAGCCAGGTAACCAAACATGTTTAAATGTGT
The DNA here is from genome assembly GCA_031878705.1 of Tapirus indicus. NCBI lineage: Eukaryota > Metazoa > Chordata > Mammalia > Perissodactyla > Tapiridae > Tapirus > Tapirus indicus. Next base: position 9,787,031 of record CM062918.1, read on the forward strand.
GTTTAAAAAGTGAGTAAATTATCTGGGAGTGAAGGATTGAAGTGGTTTCTCTTGTACATAAGGCTTACATATTTTAACATGAACATGGTGACATATTATTTGGCTACCAATATGTCTTAATTCCTTTTAAAAATATTGTTTTCAAATTGCAGTGTAAAGTATTTTCATTATCCTTAACCCACACTGGTAGAGCAAATATGTTGTCGAAAGCAAAAGCCAGAGTCCTCGATGGAGTTAAGAGCTGAACTGTGTACCCTAAAAATTCATACACTGAAGTCCTAACACCCAGTACCTCAAAATGTGACTATATTTGGAGTCAGGGTCTTTAAAGAGGTAATTAAGGTTAAATGAGATCATTAGAGTGGGTCCTAATCCAATATGACTGGTGTTCTCACAAGAACATTAGGACACAGATATGCTCAGAGGGAGGACCATGTGATGATATAGGGAGAAGATGGCCATCTACAAGCCAAGGAGAGAGGCCTTCAGAAGAAATTAACCCCGCTGACACCTTGGTCTTGGACTTCTAGCCTCCAGAAATGTAAGGACATAAATTTCAGTTGTTTAAGCCATGCAGCCTATGGTACTCTATAATGGCAGACCCAGTAGACTAATACAGAAGGCACCCCTCCTCTGTGGTATTTGCCAGATGAGTGGCATGTTATTTTATCATAAAAATTGTAGCAAGCATTAAACTTTCAAATTAATATTACATGTTTAATTCCGTTTCTTGTCAAATGCTTGTGAAATTTGTAAGCCAAATGAAAGTCATATTTAAAAGCCCACAAAACTAGTTAATAAGCAATTTTTTTTTATTGTAAATTCTTTACTTAGCTTAAATTAATAGATAAATTTCTCAATCTCTTTGACCTAAAGTTTTCAATGGTAAATTGCAGTTAATTATGCTTGCCTAATGAGGTTGTTATGAGAAAAATATTAATGAAATGGAGTGTTTGGCTAATAACATACAGGCAATAACTAGAAATTACAGATAGTACGTTTAGGAAGAAACTTTCCTGGGCTAATAGTCTATCAAATAAAGTTACAGCTTAACAGGTAACATATTTGGATCAGTTTTTTTAATGATTATTGGGTTTGATGTATATAAAACAAAGCTATATAACTAACTTTAAAACAACAACAATTTAATTGCATTTTTAATTAATACAGTCCAGTAAACCTGGTAAGGTAATAAATATGTAGACATTTAAAATATAACAAATATTGGAATTGTATGCCAACTTTGGTGATTAAATTCATTTAAGTTTGACATATTAATTCAATAAATATTAATATGTGAAGAAGAAATTGATTTGCTTTAGATGAAGTTTTGGTTTCACCTGATTTGACTCATGCATTTTCTAAAGCACTTTCCAAATATCAAGTCCTTCTAACAGCTGAACATAAACATTGGATTTTATTGGTGGAATATTTTGCTTGGTGCTAAGTACACAAAGTGTACTTTTGCTGGAGGCATGATTCTTATTTTTTATAAAGCTCTGGTGTGGAATGTACTTTCACTGATATAAAAATAAAAACAGCAAATAGGAAAGCACAAGGCAACAATAGCAATATTATTTTGCAAACTACTCCCTGAGCTGTAACTAATCTAGTTGGTTCAGCCTAGAAGGATCATTTTACTGGATGCAATACTCATCTAAATTCAAATCATAAAACAGAAGGACAAAGAATATGAGAATGAGCAGTTTCCTATCACCTGAATAAGGCCCAATGTTTAAATCTATTTTGTGCAAAGCTGAAATGTCAAATTATTTAAACCAATTGTAATGACTCTTTTAGTTATGAGACTAGTAAAAACGTATAGTTTGGAAATCTTGTTTATAGTATTTTCCTTTATAAAAATACAATTACTGAAAAGTAATGAACTATCACTATGAAATACTTTAAAATGACAGAAAAATCCTTCTTTGAGAGTGTAATTTGTATCTTAATAAGAAACTACATAATAATTCTTTACATAATAAACTATGTTATAATCTTTAATATTAAAGTACAATTTTAACAAAATATTTAGTATATATTGATAGTGCTTGAATCTTTTACTTGCTCAACATTATTCTAGAAACATCAGCTGGATGATAGGCAAAAATACAGACCTGAGCAAGCATGGATCAGCAAGCTATTTAAAATCACGAGAAAAAAAAAAACAAACCAAGTGTAAAGCTTACATCATTTCATCACAAAATAATTCATCCCCCTGTATTTCTGTATTAGGTTCGTGCATTTAGAACACAATTACGACAGAGAGTACCACGTATTTAGAAAAGTAGCAGAGATGGCTTTTATCATTTTTTTGAAATCAGTGAACAGTTAAAATGAGGCTAAATCTGCCAAGAATATTTTTCTGGGATATTGAAATTATACAGTGAAGAGGACCAAATATAAATGGTTGAATATATTGAGTCTATCTGATAGAACACTACCACAAATATTAAATGTTAACGTCACATATATATTAAATCTTCAGATGTCCTGACTAATAATTAAGAAATGAAATATAGTTTCTCTCAGAAAATAATTTATCAGGATAAAGGGAAGAAGACAATCTTTTTTCAGGAAATGGTTGTTTACAGTGCATTTTATGTCCTTTAAGAAAACTTTTGTTGAAACAAATCACCCCTAGATCCAATTATGGAACTTTTTGAAATAAACCTAGTTTTACTGACCTTAATTTTTAAAGCAATACTTGCAAAATATAAAAATTTTATTAACATATACCAGTTGTTAAATAAAAATCTGTAACCTCAAATCCCAACCAAAGAATTAAGAATTACTAATAATGGCTCTATCCAGTACCCTGGCATGCATCTAAATCACAACCATTTTTGTGATTTTAGAAAATCATTTCCCTGTTATTTTTAAGAGTATATATTAATCACTAAAAACATATTTTTTAATTTGAAGGTTTTGTGACCTTTATAAAAAAGAAATGCTGTATTGTAGCTAAAAAAAAAAAAAAACACCCCACATATTTTTTTAACTGCATCCAAATTATTGCAGGTAATTGTTCATTGAGTTTTCATTGTTGTATAACATTCTATTGCATGCATTCTATCATCAAAATAATTTGAGTCTTTTGCCAATACAGTTGCTATTAGTGGGAACATTTTTGCATATATCCCATGGTACACCTATGCAAGAATATAGCTGTATTATCATCTTAGGAGTGAAATTACTGAAACATACAGATGACCATATTTAGCTTCACAAGATAATTTCCAGTTGCTTTCCAAGGTAGCTGTATCAATTACACACCAACATCAATTTATGAGGTTTCTTTCATTCACATGCTCAGAAGCTCTTGTTAACTTTGCCATCCTAGATTGTGTAAAATGCTATGTAACTATGGATTTAATTAGCATTTTCCTAATTACTAATGAAATTGAAAATCATTTCTTATGTTTATTGACCATTCCTATTTTCTCTTCTATAAAATTCTTACTATTGTGTTTTGCTCATTTTTCTACTGGCTTGTTTATTTTATAATTGATTTGTAGTTTTTTATATATTGTAAATAATAATTCTCTGAGGGTCACATGTTATGTATGAAAAAGATCTTCTCCCAAATTTGGCTTGTCTTTTTAATTTCTTCATCGTGTCTTTTGATGTGCAATATTCTTAACATAATGTAGTAGAATTTATCAATCTTGTTTATTTTTTAATGTCTGCCACTTTTATGGTTTGTGTAAGCAATCCTTCCCCACCTTGAATTCACGAAAAAATATTTCTATATTTTCTTCTAAAATTGTTTGTTTTGCTTTTCATGTGTCTAATTCTGTTTTTTTTTTTTTAAGTGGACCATTTTTCCTAATTTAAGCTGGAATCCATAGTGGCCATGTTGTAGCATGCAAATAATTATTTTGACATTTTTTTCAAAACACAAGAAGAAACTCACAGAAACACATACAAACAGTAGTCCACAGATCCATACACGGAGTTCTATTACTAAAAACCTTTAGTAATAGACTTATTACTAAAGTAAAGATCTTTAGTAAAGTACTGAAAGACCATGCTTTCTTTTAGTTTCCGGGTATTATTTGCAAAATCCATCAGAAGAGGGAGCTTTGAATGCTGTTGTTTATCATGTAAAGTAACTAATTCGAAGCAAGCTACTTAAAATCTCTTCAGATAATTAACTGTCACCGCCTGATATCATTAGTCAACACTGTTAAATACAATCATATGCCTGACAAGAGGAGCACTGTATTTCCCCTAAAACCTGTCCTTCCTTTTATGTACCTGTAGACTCTTCCATCATTTCCTGGGATGGAAACTAACAAGGTGTTCCATGTGATCACACCCCCCTCAGGTGCTCATCAAGTCTACTCTGAGCTGGTAATAAAAAATTCTCAAGCAGACTATCAAAGGCAGCCTTTCTGGGCTTTGTTTGTTCTATGTAAATTATACACTGATGTTTCTGTGGTTTTGTTTTTTTTTTCCGGCTAGCCTAAGTTTCAGGATTATCATCTCAACACAGATGAAAATCTCTTTTTCTATCACTTCTAGGGAGGATCCTGTGGAGGCAAATATGCTCCTAAAACACACAAGACTGGGAATAATTTGCAACGTGTTCAGAAGCCATAAAGCATTTGCAAAAAATGTGGTTGATGAGACTTATTTGTCAAATATTCCGCATCAAGTTTCCAAGTTCCTTATGTTATAAAAGATACAAATGTTTCCATTCCTGAGCTGCCGACACTGAGTTTGGGAAAATCCATAGCCCAGGTAACATTTTAGATCAAATGTAAATTGAAGTAAGTAGTTTATATTATAGCTCATCATTTAGGACATGGCACAGGATCACATACTACCCATTACAGTAGCCACTAGACATATGTAGTTATTTACGTTTAAATTTAAATTAATAAAAATTAAATAAAATGTAAATTAATTACTCATTGCAACTATTCATAGACACATTGGCTAGTGGCTCCCATACTAAACAGCACAGGTATAGAACATCACCACCACTGCAGAAAGTTCTATTGGACATCTCCAGTCTGCATAGTCTACATATAAGAACTGTTTTTGTAGTTTTATGATCATTATGCAAGTTATGTACTTTTTGTTTTCTAAAAACTAAAATGGTTGTTTTTCTCATGTCGCATTTTTGTTAATAAAATCTACTCTTTCCTTTATACATCATAAATCATAAAATGCTTCATGTCCCTATGACCACAGAATCTCTAATTGATTGAGGTTATATTACATTGTGTAATCTTGCTGAAGAGTACAGTGAAACAAGAATTATTCTTAGGAACAAAGTAACTAAAAATTAACTTTAAGATGTTTGAGGAAAATATCTGACTTATTTACATTGAGAAAATTTATACAAAATATTTTTGGGCTAATGTTTAGGCAATAATTCTAACTAGGATGCAGAAAGTGAAGCACTTTTTTCAGACATAGAATTTAAGGAAATGACAAAAAAACTCAGTAATAACAATAAATAATATTTAATGAGAAATTTTAAAACTATAAAATGTAAAAGTTAATGCAAAAAATTTATGATGAACAAAATATCAAAATTTTAGATAAAAAACCATCCAACACTGTACTTGTGTGACTCAAGTCACTTACCTCACCAGGACCTATTGAACCCTATTTGGTTATTTCTATCTTCATGTTTGTCCAAATTTTAAATATTGAACAAACACAAAAATAGAAACAATTAAAATGACACTCTATAATCTGTTAGATCCTTGAACAGCCCAAGGATTTTCCTATATTAGACACACTTGACTAGATGGTTATAAAAATTATAGAAACTGGTAGTGTTATATTATTAACTACTCAATTTATATTACCAAATACTAAAATTGTAATACTATGAGGGAGAATTGATAAAATGGTCACTCTTGCATACACTGTAAATTTACTGTGTAAATAGGTACAGTATATTGGAAATGCATTTAGGTTATACATAAATAACTATGCTATTTTTCATATTATTTGATCTGTTAATTATTCTTTGGAAAACCATAATAAACTGGTAGCCCTACCTGTTCCTTAAATATAAAGGATTCCATCTCAGCATTATGTGTCATAGTAAATAATGAGAAACAATCTGAATATTCAACAAGAGGTAAGTAGCTAAGTCATCTGTGTGAATTCAATCAATGTTTCACAATTATTTTAATTTACTGAATTAAATAATGCTGTAATATGGAAGGTATGAAATATAAGTTATATATACAATGGTGTGATTTTAACTATGTAAAAAATGCTAAATAAAAAAAAGACTAAACTAAGAATATACAAAAACTATCAGTGATTATGAATGGGTAGTTTGCTTATGGATGAACATTTTCCATCTTTCTTATACTAAATTTTTTTTATTGTGTACATGTTATTTTTACAATGAAAACATGGTTTAAGGGAGAAAACATGCAATTTTTTTTCCATTTTAAGTGGTGCTTTACGTGCTTATTTAAAACAATTTCAACACTCACTAGAAACACTGGCCTTTGAGTAAACTTCCCCTGTGCAAACCAAAGGATTATCAAAGTGTGGGTATTTTTCTTTGTCTTATTTTGGTCATCAATTCACTTGACAAGTTTCATTAAGGTACATTACCTCCAGGCAAGAGTAAGTGCAATGAGTATTACTCGAATTAAAATCAATGCTGTTCCACAGAGAAACTTTATAACAGATGTTGCCCAACTTGTTTGCAAGACATTTTGTTTTTTTCACAACATGCCTGTTCTAGGATAATCTCAGTCTCTTACGATACAGGTAGAAGCCGGTAAATCAACTCTCCAAGCAACTAAACATCTAAATATATGGGTAACATTAATTGATCTAGTAACTCTTTGTGGATTTTTTTTTAATTTCCCTACCTTTATATCTATTAATTTTGTAAATTGAAATCTCTTAGCTTGTTCCTAGAGATTCAATTCCATCCCATAATCTAGAAAGAAACCTAGCTCTAGTCATAGGTAATTTAAGGAGACTGAGCAGTGTCCCAATATGGAGTACACTTGTTTCTGCAGCAATCTGACATAATTTCCCACTTTTACTCACAGAGATTTTCCTGTCAGATTCAGTTTACTCTTTATATAATGAGTGATCCAGGGAGAACTTCTCTTATAACTGTGTAGTGATTGTTTCTCAATTTGGGGGGTAAAAGGAAGATGGAATTTATCAATCAGGATGCCTTTTACTAAACGTAACAGAAAACCCAAACTCTAATGTATTTAAATAGTAAAGCTGTTTATCCTTTTGTGTAACATTAGATGATGGTTAGCAGGCTTTATGCTTAGTGACTTTACAGTAGCTTAATGACACCATCAAGGATCCAGCTTCTTTCCTTATTATTAATTTTTTAAATTTTGCCATTCTCTCAGTGTCAGCCATTTCTTTGGCCTTAATGACCATCATGGTTGCAGGATGGTTGAAGCAGTTCTGAGACTCACATCCATACTGTATGTATCCAGAGAAGACAATTTCTTGTAGAAGAAAAGAGGTATGTTTTTCATACCTCTTTTCATCAAGAGTCAGGAAACTCATCCAAAGACCCTTTGGCAGACTCCTCCTCATGTCTCATTAGTTAGAACTGGTTAACATACTACTCCTAAACCAAACGAACCAATCCGTGGGTCAACGTGGCCCCTAAGAATCTTTCAGGGGGTTTACAAGGTCGAAGCCATTTTCTTTATAATACTAAGACATTATTTGCCTTTTTCAGTATATTGAATGATGGAGCAAGTAATGGTGTATAAGACTGCCAGCACCTTAGCACAAATGAAGGCAGTGGTGCCAAACTCTGCTAGTGGTCATCACATTCTCCACTGCCATGCACTTGACATTAAAAAGAAAAAAAGCCAGTTTAACTTAAGAATGTCCTTGAGGGGCCGCCCCGTGGCGCAGCGGTTTAGTCCGCGCTTGGCAGCCCGGGGTTCGCGGGTTCGGATCCCGGGCGCCCGACGACGCACTGCTTGTCAGTCATGCCGTGGCGGCGTCCCATATAAAGTGGAGGAAGATGGGCACGGATGTTAGCCCAAGGCCAGTCTTCCTCAGCAAAAAGGGGAGGATTGGCAACGGATGTTAGCTCAGGGCTGGTCTTCCTCACAAAAAAAAAAAAAAAAAAGAATGTCCTTGATGAAACAAGAAAAATCATTTATTAGTCTTTAACACTTCAGTATCTAACTTGTTAATATACGGTGTGAGTAAATAGGAAGTAGGCATAAAACATTTCTTCTGCATAATGAAGTACAATGGTTGTCTCAAGGAAAAGCACTTGTTGATTGTCTCATAAGGTGAACTGGCATGTTTTCCATACGATACCAAGCAAGGGCTCGATCTGCTCGCTTCAAGATGGAAGGCCACGCAGGCGGTGCTAGGGAAAGAATTTTAATAAGCGATAAGCTAGCAAATGGGAAGATGGCAGACTACTGTCCTAAAAAACCCATCTTAAGGGAACTGAATTGGAAATGACTTATATAAGGTAAATGGGGTTGGGGCGGGGGCTCAGAAATGACAGGTGATGGATGACCGAGGAACGTTGGGCACCTCTCTGTAGCAGAGCTGCTGAATGCAACATTCCCGAGGAACCTAAGAAACCCTCAGTTACTTCCTTATCTGGGACGGAAGGAACAGTTTGGGCAGAAGACGCAAATTGTCTGCTAACAAGTTATTCTTTCTACCGCTTACAGATCAGCTTGCCTACGAACGAGTCTAAGCATTTTTCCAAATCATGTTGTGAGAATAAGACTGGAAGGGGAGCATGTGGCCTTGAGGGCTGAAGTTCTGAGCCCTCTGCACAGGGGCGACTGTCCTTCATATTTCTTCACGGGTCTCATGTGCAAATTACAGGGGGTTCTATGTGTTACATGTGGTGGATTTTTAGTCTATGACATGTGAAGCTTATAACTGGTCATTTTAGCATCGCAGTACTCCTGCACGATGCTTAGTTAGGCAGAAGGCTGTCAGCAAGCTGCTCTCTTGTCAGCGATCCTCCTGCTGTTCTGCAGGGCAAGCTTAGAAACTGTGGTTACTTTGTTTCCTACCTGAACCTTGTGGGTACAGGCACACACAGTTTCATCCTAATCCAGGGAAACCCAAACTGCTTCATCCTCGGTTTCACGTGGAACCCCAGTTTTGCTTGAAAGAATGACAGAAAAACTAGGAGAATTCAGGCTTCGATATTTGGCAGACATTTTTAAAAAATAAACAAAATGAGCCCGTTACTTCAAGGAAATCTGACAGTATTTGTTGCTAATGATAAAATTTGAGCTTTTAACTGAAAATTGGAATTTTGGAAAATCTGTATCTGCCTGCATGAGGTTGACAACTTTCCATACCTAAAGGTTTTCTGATGACATTGGTGGTGATATTTACAAATTATATTAATAAATGTAATCTTTTAAAATATCGTCTAATGATGTACCTCAATATTTTTGAAGATTTGTGAACTCAGTGAATCAATATTTTTTCCAACAACCAGTACATGATTATCTAAATCGTAATTATCTAAAGTGCAAGAAAGACCAATGGATTTCAATATAATAGAGTCTGAAGTGTTCATTGATAAGCATTCAGATTCCACATTGCAACTATATCTAAGAAAATACCTTTGTTGATTGATATAATATCAAAGAATTGCCACAATTTTCTACCTAGGTTGTTAAAATACTTTTCCTATTTCTAACTATGCATCTCGATGAGGCTGGATTTTCTTTATACATATAAACTAAAACAACATACTACAACAGACCGAGTGCAGTAGTAGTTATGAGAATCTCTACTAAAGGTAAATATTAAAGAGATTTGCAGAAGTATAAAACAATCTCACCCTTCTCACAAAATTTATTTGATTTGAGACAATTACCTTTTTAATGTTGTTTATTTTAACATGACATATGTTCATTGGTGTTATTTTCAAGTAAATTAAAATAATCTTAAAATTTCACAGATTTTAATTTGTAACATGGTAAATATGGATTTATTTAACTGACATAAAAACAAAGAACAAAAAGTTTGATAACCACGTTTTAGACTAATGAAAATTACCATTTATCCCTAAGTTAAGGATGCAAGTGTCCTCTGAAGGGTGGGTTTCTGAAAATTGGAGTTTAGTTAGTCAAAAAGAAGGGGGAAATGGATGCTGGGTGGGCAATCAACAGCATCTGTTACAAGGATTCCATACATATAGTGGTTACTGACAATTTTATTCAGACACACCAAAAAGTATAGACTCATTTCTCAAAAAATAAACTATACCAAAAGAGGAGGAAAAAGTAACATTTGCTAAATCTCTTGCTGAAATCTTTTTTGAGATCATATATCTTCACTTTCTGTTCTTCTCTTACAAAATAAAGAAAAACTTGGTAAGTGGGGGAAAAAATGAGGAGCTAAATGTCAGCCCTCAGCATCCTCTGAATGATGAAATGGAGTTGTGATTTCAGGTTAAGAAGAGTTGCATGTTTTTGTCTCAGGGTGCTAACGGAAAAAACGGTTGCGCGTTTCCTCCAGTCTGGCTTTGGGATGTGGGCAAACATCTGCTTGTCTCCCTCAAGGCCAATAAGCCACACACCTTGGGGTTCTGGACAAACCACCATGGAAGAATTCTACCCTCAGCAGGGGGCTCAATGTGTTGATAATATTTGAAACTTGCTTAGCGCTGCATTTGAAAGGGGAAAGAGAACTTGAAAAGATTTTGACTTCTCTTTTCCTTGGTCACCTGAACCTCCAGTCTAATTGTGATGGAAGGAACATCAATGGGACCTAGCCTAGGAGGGCAGGCGGACCAACTTGGGGCAGACCTAGTGCTGTGTTCATTGTTCTTTCTACAATGTCCAACAGTACTAAGCACATAGGAGAGGATCAATACATTTATATGGAATTGATTCATTGTTTCATAATTCCTTTCCTCTGAATGGAACTCTAATTTCCAAATCCTTTTTCTCAGTCCTTGTCTGTGTATAAATTAGGGTCATCTGCCAGGGGTCAACTACTTCTACCTGGAAGGCAGACAAGAAGCTATTAATTTAGTAGGTCTACTCGTATTCTCATATTTCTCTTCAAGCAACAACCAAATTCACTTTTTAACCTAAAAATTAAACATTATAGAAACACTAAGTATTTCAGTAAATATAATAAAATAAATTTAACCATATTTACCAAAGATCAAATTAAAACAGTAGTGGGGCCGGCCTGGTGGCTCAGCAGTTTAGTTCGCGCTTGGCAGCCCAGGGTTTGCGGTTTCGGATCCCGGGCGCCCGCGGGCGCACTGCTTGTCAGCCACGCTGTGGCGGCGTCCCATATAAAGTAGAGGAAGATGAGCACGGATGCTAGCCCAGGGCCAGTCTTCCTCAGCAAAAACAAGGGGATTGGCAACGGATGTTAGCTCAGGGCTGGTCTTCCTCACACAAAAAACCAAAAACCAAAAAACAGTATTAGTTGCAACTAATTAACATTATCTCTATAAAAATATCTAACTCCTAGAGGAGTTCAATTTTCCACCACCTATCTCCCTTTATTACATAGAATGATGATGTCTCATTTCAATCCATTTCATTCATATACAAAAATATATGTATATATGTAAATAGAAATAATTTAGACATAGACATACATTTTCCCTATACTAATAGTACCATAACACACACACTGCAACTTCTTTCATTTAACACATCTTAGAGACATATAATTATAATAATTCCAATTATTCCATTTGTATCTGCATTATTTTTATCAACTATATAGAATTTCATTTTATGTATATACTAACATTTCTAAAAGATTTCCTAATTTAGTTGTCTCAACTATTTTGCTACTAAAAACAAAACTGCCGTGACTGTTTTTACATATAACTCTTTATGCAAGTACCGTTATTTGTTGTTGTAGGATCTATTCCTAGTAATGGAATTGTTTAGTTGAAGATTTTGTGTGTTTTAAATTATACATCTATAATTAATAAATCAGGCATGCTAAGCCCTTAGAGTGTGAGACTGGTATAGGCAGCATGGGCAGGGAAAAAAAACCTATATCCAGAGTAGTTGTCAGTTCTATTAAGGACGAATCTCCTCCATGGTGAAAGGTGTCCATTAGCAGCTGGGTGGTCTCCTTGAGGGATGGTGGCATCTACAGAACAAGTCATACTATTTACTTAGTTACTGAGTTCTTCCTCTGCTATAAACGTTCTCTAGGAAGCTTTAATGAGAGACTTCCCCATTAACCCATACAAATGCCTCTTCACCTAACTTTCTTGCTTCAATTTTCTAATTTTGCTCCTTTTAGGCTGTTCATCCCTGCCCAGTAGTCTGTGTATACCCATGGCATTTCTCCCTCCATAAAAAGTGAATAAATAAGTGCATTACTCACAGATCAGCCCACAGGGAGAATTTCTTTCCACTATTGTCTTTTAGGGCCAGCTATGTGTGTGGCTGTAATGCAGCAGTAGTTTGTTTCAGCTTACCACTGGCATGCTGAGCTGATTTGGGCTGAGGAATGGAGTAGCATCAGTCCATGAGCATGTGCTGCATGTCACTAAAAGTGTCTGTGAGTACAGTGCCCAAAAGAGGACCCTCATCATCTGAGCACTGAGTGCTCCCATTACAGTATTCCATATTGAGGGTGTGCTTTCTATGGCCACTTTGAGAAGCAACTGTCTTAGTCTAGGGTCCCCCCTGAGAGTAGAACCCAAGGATAGGGCTTGCAGGCAGGTAGTTTATTTTTAGAAGTGATCTTGATAAACAGGGTTGAGGAAAGTAAAACAGGAAAAGAGAAAAATCCAATTCTGGGATGCATTATAAAGTTGATCACTGCTATGGGAAATGCCATTCAATGTGGCCAAGACTTTCTAATAATGATTTAGGATTGTCCTTTCAAGGGATGGAATTGGGGGAAATTTTATCCACCAGCTCCCAAGTCCCATTAGTGAAAAGTCGCCCTATAGGGCATAAACTTTCTCATTCATGTCTGAGGGCTGAATGGATTTCTTCAGGCATCTTCCTATGGGGGCTTCAGGGGACTCTGCAGCTGAACGCTGTTAGAACAGAGTGGAGAGGAGCCCAGAGTGCAAAGCTTGGTGCTTCAGCAACGGCTAAGCTTAAAGAAAGCTGAGAGTAGGAGAGGTGGTGAGGTCTCCAGTGCAGGCTGAACTGCAAAAGTGAGCATGCTCAGATCTCCTGCTTATTTCCTAATCCTTCACTCCGGCTAAGGGAATCTAATGGACAGTTTAGTATTAGTTTGAGTGAAAACCCAATTGAATGTGAGAAAATCGTTCTTATCTCTGAATCTCAAACTTTAAATTACAATGTAAATCACTTCAATTCACCCTCTGATAAAAGAAAGTCTCAATTCTCCAGCAGTTAAAGTGATCTCAATTGCTATTACCTTTTGTCTTGGGCTGTGAAATTTGGAGAGCCCATCTTAACAAATTGTAGGAGAATTCAAAATATAATTCCTCAAGTAAACATGATTCTTCAAAGAACTTTATTTATCATAAAAATTCTAAGCTAAAATTCCCCTCTGGATAATATAGATTTATGCTTTGTGATCAGGATTATGGAGAACTAACTTGCTAAACTGACAGGAATATTTCCTTGCAAAATTAACCAGTTCTGGGACATTTTTTTTTTCTTTTTCTTTTTTTTTTGTAATGTCCCATTATAAATGTCCCTTTCTCAGTAAGTATTCCCCATCCCCCTATGTTAGATTAGGTCCCTTGTAACACACTCTCATCTCTCCCTTCACATCAATTTACTTATCATAATTGTAATTGTAGGTTATTTGTATACTTAATTATTGGGAATCTGTTTCCCTACTAGATCCCAAGTTTATTAGGGCAGGATTCAGGTATGGTTGTTCACTGTTGTAAAACTCAGCACTTAACATATTGTCCAGCAGATATTGGGTCTTCAATGAATTTGTATTAAGTAAACGTTGAAAGAAATTGTGTCTCACTTTACAGTGCCTTACAAGAGCAAAGTAAATCAAACATATGATGCACAAGAAGGAATAGAGTAGCCTAGAAAAATGTATTGAAATAAGAGATTTGGGGCTGAATTTTCAGTGTTTAAGGATAATATGAAAGCATAGGGTAGCCATTTTAAAAAGATTTCATTTATTTTGATACTCAGATAACATTTTGTATTAAAATCGTAGTCAAAATTCCAGAAGCAAGAGGAATTACTCATTATCTGGACCCTCACTCACTATACCCTCTCCCAATTAAAGCAATAAAATCAAAATACACCTTACTTTTCTACATCTGCTGTCAATGTACTTGTGCTTTAAGACAGACCCAATTAAGAAAATTTTAATCAATGAAATCAAGACATGCCAAAATTCATATCACAAATATGACAATTTAAAGATGTATACATTTTTTAAAATATAAAGTAAGAAGCTGTATTAGGACATGCTAACTTAAAAAAAATAAACTAAAATTTCAATGGGTTAAGACAATAAAAGTGTATGTCTCAATCATGCAAAGTCTAGTGTGGATATTGTTGGCTGACTGGCTCTCCTACTAGCAGTAATTCAGTAATCAATTGTCCTTCAGTCTTGTGGTGCTATTGTTCCCTATGGTTATAGAGTCTGATGCTGAATCTTCCATATCCAATTCAAAGACAAGAGGAACAAGAAAGAATTTGGAAGATCTCCTAGGAGATCTAGGACTGCAAATGGTGTACATCATTTCTGTCAGTACTCTGTTGGCCATATTCAGTCACATTGCACCCCCACAACACACAACTTCAAGGAAGCCTGGGAAGAGGAAATGATATGGTGATCACATGACCAGTGTTTGCCACAATAGCATTTGTAAACTTTTGGAATAAATAGAGGGTTATTTGAAAGTAAAAGCTAAGAAAATGTACAAATAGGCATGGCTGCTAGCTAACTCTTACTATTCCTAATGTAAAGTTTTCTATCCAAACATTCCTTTAAAATATAGCATTATTTCAAGATTCTTCTATAGTTTTTGATTCAACAAATATAACCTCATCAGAAATTTTATATCTATAGTCAAATAGATAAAAGGCGGCAGAGTACAATATAATTTTTTAAATATGCAGCTTACCAACAAATTTAAGTGTATTCATTTTAGGATTAAAATATTTTGATCCCAAAAGGTAATACAAACATAATTATCAAGCACCTTGAGACTGAATCTATTACATGTTTTGGGTCACCAACTCATACGTCAAGGTCACAGCCATCACTTCCAATTTCCATGGTAATGAAATATTGTAACCAGTTTGAGTTATTAATGCTTCAAGGATTGTTGAGCAGGAGATCAATGATGACATGACTTTGCCATAAAGTTGATTTTAGGAATTTTTTGGCTGTGTGAAAATCATCCAAAAAATGCAGTACGTTAGCAAACAAAGTACATTTCTAGAATGTACTTCTAGACTTTGTGGATATATTGGAAAAATAATTCATTTTCAATCATTTCAAAGAAGCAAAGTTTAAAAATATATTTGACAATTAGAGTTACAGAAGTTATAGTAAAATATAATTCCATGCTGCCTCTTTTTTTTTTTTTTTTGTGAGGAAGACCAGCCCTGAGCTAACATCCGTTGCCAATCCTCCCCTTTTTGCTGAGGAAGACTGGCCCTGGGCTAACATCCGTGCCCATCTTCCTCCACTTTATGTGGGACGCCGCCACAGCATGGCTGACAGGCAGTGCGTCGGCGGGCGCCCGGGATCCGAACTCGCGAACACCGGGCTGCCAAGCGCGGACTAAACCGCTGCGCCACCGGGCGGCCCCCCATGCTGCCTCTTAAGAAAAAACGAGGCTCACACTCAAAAAAATAATACAGCATGGCCTGAAAAGTTTGTGTGACATAGAGAAGTTAAGAAGCAATCAGATTAGAGCCAAATCATCTCATAATAATGAAAATCTGACTTGCAACCTATCTTTCTGAAAGTCTTTGATTATTTTACTGATGTTCCAAAAGAATAAGAAAAAAGGACAATTTTTGAGAAGTAGAAGTTTCTTACAGCAGCTAATCTGTGAAAATACCTATTTTTTCTAATTAAAAAGTTACAGTGAAAAAATTATAAATTAGAACTGAAAATAGATTGTAATTTATTCCTTGAAAGAAAGCATAAACACTATATTAATTATAAGAGTATAATTAAAAGAATTCACAAGACTCTCTAGATTACGTGCAGACATTAAGCCTTCAGTAAAGGTAAAAGGTGTGCCACATCAACAGAAGGAAAGAACGGGCAAGACCAGGGAGCCCAAGAGACTTCCAGGTGCTGTTCCCTAGATTCCATTCTTATTAGAACAGGATATGCTCCATTTTATGATTGTGAACCACCAAGATACGTGTGAGGAATCCTGGTTTCAGGAGAGCTTGGGCATGCTTCCAGCAGGGTCTTATAGCAAAGATACAATATGTGATCTGTTAAACCTGATACAAGCCATTAATCACTGCATCCCTAAACAATGTAAACAAGCCAGCCCTGGGCCTCTCCAGGGGAGTTTCAAAATTCAAATGTCACTAGCTGCCCTGCTTCATCTTTATCTTGGTCAAGGGTCAGTATCCAAGCATTCCTGGAGATAAGCATAGAGCTACTTGCCCACCTGAGCTGTAAGATAACTCACAAAGTAGATGCTCACATGACCTAGTGGTTTCTAGATACTCCACACCTAGACTGTGAAGTAAAGAAACTTGAGGAAACATGTAATATTTAAGCCAGGTTTATTAATATTTGGAAATGTAGTAAACTCTTCTAAACAATAAAGGGGTTTAAAAATAATAGTTCTTTAGAATACTAACTCATAGGAGATAGTCTAAACCCTCATACATATCAAATCACAAATAGTCTGCATTTGTCAGTGAATGATGAGAGAGTCGTTACATTTCTTATTCTTGCTCATCCAAATTTTACAAGCTTTTACTTATCCCACTGGACTTCCTAAACAAAGATACTAGTGTATCTTTGGAGGGGGGCAGGAGGAAGACAGTGTTTCAGGTCTCCTTCTGTCAAACACTTTATTTTTATTCATTCATTCATTTAGCAAATATTTATTATTTCATGTGGCTAATCAGGTTCTTGGAATATATCAGTGGAAAAGATGTAAATATTCCTACCCTTATGGAGCATATATTCCAGCAGAGGAGACAGAAAATAAATGATAAAAGCAATGAATAAGTCAACTCTATAGTATGTTACAATGTTTAGGTGCCATTGAAAATATGAGAGAGAGAATAGAAGAACAAAGAGAATCAAGAATATGTCTGCATAAAAAGCACAGTTAAAGGATTCAATAGGGTAGGAGGGAAAGTAGCCTCATTGTGGGGGTGAAATCTGAGCAATCACTTGAAAATTGTAAAGAAGTTAGTCATGTGGCCACCCGGCGAAGAGCATTGCAGGAAGACAGACTCTGCAGTACAAACACCCTACAATGAGTGCTTTCCTATAATGTTCAAGATATGGCAAGGAGACCAATGTGACTAGGGTGTAGACAAAGGAAAGAAGGGGAGACAACAAACATGGGAAGATATCAGAGCCATCATTCGGCTAGGGGAAGCAGGGAGAAGAGATAGGATTCAGAGATAGTTTTAAGGACTTGGAATAAAATGATGATGGTTTGAGTACAGCAGTGATATGATCTGACTTACATTCTGCTGAGAATAGATTGTAATGACCACCAGTAGAAGCAGGACTACCAGTTGGGAGGCTATTGTAGAAATGCAGGCCAGAGATGATGAGGGATTGCACCAAGTTAGTAACATTGGATGGGATGAAAAGCAGGCAAGATCTGGTTTTGAAGGCAAAAGCAACAAGATTCAATCTGGGGTATGAGAGAAAGAGAGAAGTCAAGGATAACACCAAGTTTTTATCCTGAACAACTGAAGGATAGAGAAAAACTAAAATGGGGAGGACTATTGGCTGAGGACATCTGGTGAAGGAAGGTCAGCATATTGATGTAGAGGTATTTTGAATTGGAATGTCAAGAGGGTATTGGCATATATATTATTCTAGACTTTGGGAGATAGGTTTGGGCAAGAGATACACATTTAAGAGTCACTGGCATATGATGGTATTAAAAGTCATGGGAAGAGATGAGCTCACCAAGACAGCGGGGACACTAACAACAAAAGAGAAAAGGACCGGTGATGGAGCCCTGGCACTCACCAATGTTAAAATGCCAAGAAGAAAGGAAATAAGGAAATACAAAAGGGAGTGACCAGTGAGATGACAGGAGTGTGTGGAGTATTGGGAGCCAAGTAAAAAAAGAGTATCTAAGAGAAGGCACAAATTAATTGTATAACTATATGAAATACTAATTGTTCAATTATAATGAAATTGAGAATTAACCATTGTATTTAGCAACAAGGAGGGGATGATTTGTAACTTTGAGAAGAGCAAATTCAGAGGAGTGGTGGGGGTAAAAACTGGAGAATGGTAGAGGAGGATTTGGAGACAAGAAGTAGAGTTAACCCTCCAGGAATTTGGCTGTAAAGGAGATTTAAAAAAAAAAATGGGTCAGTAGCTAGAGAAGAAAGTGGAGTTAATAGTGGCAGATCTGGGATTTTAAAATTAGAGAGGAAATAAAGAAGCATGTTTGTACATTAATGGAAATGATCTAATAGACAGTGAAATTTGATGATGCAGAAGAAGAGTATTAAAGTCATTTTCATGCTAACAATCAGCAAAACCCTCTTATAAATCACTTACAAAAAAGAACTTATTTATTCTTCACAATCCTATGATGTACATATTATTATTATCCTTATTTTTAAAAGATGTGAAAATTGAGACACAGAGGAATAACGAAGTTACTCAAGGTCACACGATAGTGGTAGATCTGGGATTTCAATACAGGCAGTTTAGCCATAGGATCCATGCTGATACCAGGATCTATGCTATCTCTTGAGGGGAAGATTGTTAGAATAATCTTGAGTAGGCTAATGTGAATGTGTTCTAGTGCACAAAAGGGGGTGTTAGTGTTAGATTAACATTAGACTGAAATGTAGCTACATACTATGTTGGAAGTTGTGTCATGTTAGTACAGGGTTAGATGTTATCACTACTATTGATCCCTTCCTTCCAGCCAACAAATTGGGTTTACTCCTCGTTGCCATGAATAATAATGCACACCATGGGGAACTGTGTGGAATCTCAGTAGGAGGGTGTTGGAAAGTACTTATTATAGGGTTTGGATTTTGGTTAGGTGATTTAGGGAGGGTCAAGAAAGCAGAGGTTTGTTTTGGTTGTAGAAGAATACAGAGACAATTCTTTGATTGAGTATCTCAATAAATCTTAACTGTAGGGAAATCAAGATGATTTTGAGCATCATCTTATGCACTTATTTGTCATTAATATATCTTCTTTTATTAAATAAATATTGAAATCATTGCCCATTTTTTATTGGGTTGTCTGTCTTCTTATTGAGTTGTAAGAGTTCTTTACATACTCTAGACACAGTTGTTTGTCAGATATAAGTTTTGCAAATATTTATACCCAGTCTATATACCTTTTTACATTCAAAACGGTATCTTTTGAGAGCAAAAATTTTTAATTTTGATGAAGTCCAGACATCATTCATCCCTCTTTCCTCCCTTCCTTCTTTCTTTCCTTTTTTTCTTCCTTTCTCTCTTTGTCTGGCTAACTAGCTAGGTATCTAGCTAGTTTATGGATCTCCAATAGTTTCAGGACCACGTGTTGAAAATATTAGTCCTAACCCATTAAATTGCCTTGGCACCTAGATAGGCTAACTAACGGCCCCCAAAGGTATCCACGTTATAATCCCTAATCCTGGATTATCTGGATAAACTCTAAATGTGATCAGAAGTGTTCTTATAAGAAGAAGGGAAAGGGAGATTTCCATAGAAAAGAAGGTGGCCATGTGATGGGGAAAAGAAAGTAGAGTCAGAGAGAGAAGATTCACTGGCTTTGAAGATGGAGGAAAGGTCCACAAGGCAAGAAACACAGGCAGCCACTGGAAACAGGAAAAGGCAAGGAAACACATCCTCTCCTAGAGCCCTGGAGGGACTGGAACCCAACAGCACCTTGATTTTGGCCCAGTGAAACCCAATTTGGACTTCTGGCCTCCAGAACTGTAACAGAATATATGTATTTTTTTAAGTCATAAATTTTGTGATAATTTGTTATAACACCATAGGAAATGACTACAAAACCTTTATTGAAAACAGGATTACTGTGTAAGTCAGAGTTTATATCTGGACTCTACTCTGTTCCATTTATCAATTAGCGTATTTTTATGTCAATATTCCACTTTCTTGATTACTGTAGCTTTAAAATGACTCTTGAAATTAAGGAGTGACACATACAAGTCAAAGACTGGACTGAAAAACTAAAAGCAAAGAAACAATACCCTAAGACAGTAAAAATAGCCCCACAGGAGAACGGAGTTCTTATACATGGACTTAGAAAAATCTGTGATCAACATGTCAAGGAATTAAATACAAGACAGAAAATTTTACTCTATAAGAGGAATAAAGTAGAAAGGTTTAGAACTGAAACACAATAAACTGAAATATGACATTCAATGAATTGGCACCCACAGTTGAAGAAGAGTTAATAGACTGAAAAATTGTTCAGAATAAAATGTATAGGCTAAATCACAAAAACACAAAAAGATGGAAAATTCAGAAAAGAATGATCCAGAAGGACTGGGGGGAAAATATTGCAAAAATGTTACATAAAGTGTAAACTATTTTTCAAAACTGAGTAAAAACACCAAGCCACATATTAAATAAGTTTTATAAATCCTGTATTGGATAAATAGAAATGAAAACACACTTAGGCATTTAAGAATAAAGTTGATGAAAAAGAAAAATTAGAAAGTTGCAAGGAAAAAGTTATTATCTCTAAAAGAGCAACAGAAAAACTAACAACAGAAACAAGGAATGTCAAAATAAAATATAGACAACTCTAATTGGATGGAGAAAAAATAATTCCAACATAGAATTCTCTATTAACTAAAAATATTCTTTAAAAGTGAAGGCAACCTAAAGAAATATTCAAACAAAAACAGAGAGAATTCATCACCAGCAGGTCTGCATTGAGGAGAATACTAACGAGTGTTTCTCAGACACAAGAAAAATGACCCCAGATGAAAGCTGAGAAAGGCACAAAGAAATAAAGGCCAACAAAAGGGTAGAAGTATGGGTAAATCCATGAGGTAAAGAAATGCAGAACAGAAGTGATTACAGTAGGAAATTGATAACATTTCTTCTGTAAAAGTAATAAAATAAAATATTTATATGGCATAGCAAGGCAATTTTCTCAAGAAATTTACAAATATGAACTAACTATTGTATAAAATTACCTTAGTAACTATGTGCTGTTTACAATGTATGCTAGTATTGCATTTCTCATAACAATTCATAGGACCAACCCCAACATTAATGGAGCAGGAAAGTAAAATCAATCTGTAGCAGAAAGAGAGTAAATGTTTGCTTTAAAAAACCCAAACTTAAACCCATATGCATAACAGCACTGTTTTCAATAATCCAAGGATCCATCAACAGATGAATGGATAAACAAAATGTGGTATATGCACACAATGGAATGTTATTCAACCTTTTAAAAAAGGAAATTCTGACTCATGCCACAACATGTATGAACCTTGAGGACTTCATGCCAAGTAAAATAAACCGGTCACAAAAAGGCAAATACTGTACAATCCTACTTACATGAGGTACCTAGATTTTCTTTTCCTATATAAGCAGGAAAAATTCATAAAGACAGAAAGTAGAATGGTGGTTGTCAGGGGCTGGGAGGAGGGAAAATGGAGAGTTATTGTTTAATGGGTACAGTTTCAGTTTTGCAAGATGAGAAGAGTTCTGGAGATGGATGGTGGTGATGGTTACACAACAATGTAAATGCACTTAATACTACTGAACTGTCCACTTAAAAATGGTTAAGATGGTAAATTTTATGTTTGCATATTTTACTACAATTAAAAAAACCCCAAACTATCACAATCTATCTTCATTACTTCTACTCAGCATTGTACTACAGGTCTTTGCCAATGCAGATACACAAGAAAAACAGATTAAAGCCAAATAGATAGGAAAGGAAGAAATAAAGCAGTTCCTATTAACAGATTATATGATTTATTTATGTAGAAAGTCCAAATGAATCTACAGATAAACATTAGAATCATAATAGATTTTGAAAGATTGTTGAATCAAAAGTCAATATACAAAAATCAAATGGGTTTCTATATACTCACCACAAAAGAAGATGAAATTTTAAAATATACCATTAAAAATAGCATCAATAAACATCAGATATGTAGGAATACAGCTAATGAAAGATATGCAAGACTTTTACACAAAAAATTATTCTGAGAGAAAGGCATAAAAGATCTAAATAAATGAATGGATAAACTATTTTCACGGATTGGAAGCCTCATTATTGTAAAAATGTCAACTTCCCCAAAATAATTTATAAATTCAGTGCAATTTCCCCTACCCCCCTAAATGCTAACAGTGTTTGCATGTATATTTTGTATGTAAGTATATGTATGGAAATGGACAATCTGATTCTAAAACTTATACAGAAACACAAAGCACCACAAAGAGAAAAAATACTTTGAATAAGCACAAGGTTAGGTGATCTACCATATCATGCATGAAAACTTACTATAGAAGCATAATAATTTAGACGGTGGTATAGTAGAAAATAGAAATGAATGGTTAGAACAGAATAAAGCATTCAGAAACAGATCCAACTCTATGTATGTAATCTTCATCTACAATAATGGTGGCACTACAGAGAAGAGGGAAAAATGCAGTTTTTTCAATAAGTGGTGCTGGATCAATTTGAGACCTGCATAGGAAAAATGAAACTTTACTGCTACTTCATATCATACAAAAATCAATTCCAGGTGGATTACAGATCTTTTGTGGGGCCAGCCTAGTAGAGTAGTGGTTAAGTTCATGCATTCCACTTTGGCCACCTGGGTTTTGCTGGTTCAGATCACTGGTTGTCAGGCCATGCTAAGGCAGAATCCCACATAGAAGAACTAGAAGGACCTACAAGTGGGATAGACAACTATGTACTGGGGCTTTGGGAAGAAAGAAGAAAAAAAAAAAGAGAAGATTGGCAACAGATGTTATCTCAGGGACAGTCTTCCTCAAAAGGAAAAAAAAACAGGCCTTTAGAAGGTAACGTTGGAGAATATCTTCATGACCTTAGAGTAGTAAAAGATTTATTAAACAAGATACAAGAAGCACTAGTCAAAATGAAAAATATTAATAAATTAGAATATATTAAAACTTAGATTTCCTAAGACTGAGGTCTTCATTAAGAGAATGAAAAGACAAAGAGAAGGTTTTTAGTATGAATATAACTGGCAAAGGGCTTATACACAAAATTTAGGGCAAATTTCTCCAAATCATTATGAAAAAGGCAGACAACTCAATAGAAAAATGGAGAAGAAAAGGGACTAGAAACTTTCTAAAATAGTACCAACAAGTGGCCACAAATTATATGAGATCCTCAACTTATAAGTTACAAACCCCATTCTGATCAACCAACAGCAATGTAGTTGTGGATGGATGAGGAAATTCATGATACACAAGAGCTTTACTCAGCATCAAAACCTCGAGAAAGGATAGAGGACAGCAACACAACATACATGGAACAGTACATAGGGGCTTATAACTCCCAGGTGCTATTTTTTTTGACATCCCACTCCCCTTTTGGGTTGCAGGTAGTCAAGGGAAAAGAACAATTGGCCTTGGAAAGCATCTGTAAAGTTATCATTTCTAGATACAATATTCTGTCTACAGCCCCTGCAGGAGCATATAACCAGCTGCCATTTTCCTTTTTATCTGTACTTCACCAATTATGTGTCACTTGTCAGCAATGGATTATTCAATGAACAATCTCAACAATGAGGTACACTTGATTGGATTGGTACATAACATTTATATAGGATACTACAGAGTCCCATAAACTCATTAAGTTCATGTTGCAAGGAGGATTCAATGAGTAGTCAAATCCTCAGGTTATCCTTGAGGCTAAAGGAAAGGCTGTTACCATCGTGTTCCATTAGTTGTTAGGAAATGTAATTTAAAACTACAATGAGATACTGTTACACACCCTTTAAAAGAGGTAACTTAAAAGTGTTGGAGAGGATATGGAACAGCTAGAACTCTCATAAACTACCAATGGGAATTTAAATTTGTACAAGCATTTTGGAAAGCTGTTTGGCAGTGTTCACTAAAGTTGACCATTGCCTATGATTGCCTATGATACTTCATTTCCACCTGTAAGATACATTATCCAACCACAATATATACCTAAGTGTATGAATGTATATGGGAAATGGTACAGATCTGGCATAACTGGGACAGAAGAGTTAAAAAAAGAGACACTGCCAGTCAGGCTAGAGAGGCATCCTGTTATTTACATGTTCATGGCTAAACAAACAAGATCCCCTGGAGAATCCTTAAACAACTGAAACTGGTTTCTTTAGTGATCACTTCAGTGTCCAAAGAGAGAAAACCATAACTGATCTTTTTACTCACTGCCAGATATTCAGCATCTTACCAAAGGAAAGGAAAATAAAATGTGCTATTTTAATTGTAGTTTTTCCTTCTCTATTTCCCTTCTTTTTTGTATATAAATTCTGTTTTCACAGAAATTTATTAGATGAAACCTGTCTATCCTTGTTTTTTCTTGTATACAAGTAAATAGCATGTAAATAATCATATACATGTTTGAGTTGTTTGCTGATATGAACCAAGAGATATATACAGGAGGCAACACTGAACTGTGGTGTTAGGAATCAGGAGAGATTTTTTCTGGGGAGGAGATCATAATTTATAATTGGGAAGTGACACATGGGAAGCCTATGGGTACTAAGATTGTTCTACTTTTTGACCTGAGTAAAGATTACGAGTGTGTTCATGCAGTGATAACTTATGGAATTGTACATACTTTTCTATCTGTATGTCATACTACAATTTAAAAAAATTACTGAGGAGTGAGGTGAAGATGGCAATATGGCAGACCCTGAACTCACCTCTTCCCATGGACACAACAGCTTATGACTACTTTTGGAACAATTACTCCTGAGAGAGAACTGAAAACTGGATAAAAAGAATTCCTGCAACAAGGGACAGTCCTGACTGGGGTGGAAGAGGCAGAAACTCCTTTCTTGAGAGAAAAAAGCCACCTTAACAGCATTTCACGGATCCCCTGGAGCAATCATAAATTACGGAGCCTTCCCTGCAGGAGTGGGGGACCTGAGCAGGGGAGCATTACTGCTATAAGCATCCTTTGGACTCAGCACAACTGAGATGACTGTCATAATAACTGGCTTTGCTGGCTACTAACAACAACGGGGAATACCCCCAGAAAAGCTATTGGACATAAGGGGAAAAATATCCAGCTCTTAAAGGGCCCATACACAAATTCACCTCTTTCAGAAAGCAACCTAAAATCACCAGAAAGAAAAATGCACAGTCCTTTGGTGAAAAGAGACTCACCTGATAGACTCTGGGTGCATCTCAGTGAGAGGTGACCTCTCCAGGGACTGAGACATTGGGAGCAGCCATTATTGTGACCTAGTATAGGCATGCTGACACAGACAATGGCAAATGCCCTTGGAGTTCTTCCCCTGGCCTGTTAGCCCAGGGTCTTCCCCACCCACTAGAGCACCAATTTAATCCAGCTCAGCCAGGGCAGGCAGCCCATCCTAGGGACCAGCCCAACCCAACAGCAAGCCCTTAGGCAACTTGTGGGCCTGCATAGGCTGGGTGCCTGGATCCTCTGCAGCCAGGCAAGTGGGTCCAACTTTGTGGGGCATGGTGTGTCTGAGGAGTGGGTAGGGTATATGGGACATTGGTGGAGTATGTGGGGCTTGTGCTGTATGGTGACTGGGTCCACCTCAGGGGGAGGGGTGTGTGTATGGAGCAGGACTGTGTTGACAGTGTGTGTGGCCCTGTAGGCATTGGGGCTTGTCATCTACCGAAGACTTGTGCATCTCAAATAGCCACATAGGGGATTGGTGCCACCTTCCAAAGCCTGAAACAATTGGGAGCTCCCATGCCTGGAGCAGCCCCACTCAGCTGCAATCCTGAGAGAGCTGACAAGAGCCTTGTAGCTACAGCAATTGTAAGCCCTGGAGCCTAGCAACCAGCCACGCTGGGGGCCTACTCACTTAACAGAAAAACTGCAATAGGAATGTGCTATTAGATCTTTCAACCAATTGTGCTGGGGCTCCCCACACCTGGTAAACAGACAGAAGGGTCCATATCAGCCACACATACCTGAGCATTACAACCAGCCAGCCAGGGGGATAGCCCAGCCTCCCTGGGCACCTGCAGCAAGAGCAACCCTGCCACAACAGAATGACACACATAGCCCACACATGGGTCACTGCTGGAACATTTGGAACTGGTGGTGAGAGGGAAGCAAACTGCTGGCCCTCATAAAGCATCTCTTATATAAAGCCACCTCTCCAAGATCAGGATATGTAGCTGATCCAACTAATAAATAGATATAAGTACAGAGAAAGAGGCAAAATGAGGAGGCAAAGGAATGTGTTCCAAGTAAGTGAACAGGACAAAACCCCAGAAAAAGAACTAAATGAAACAGAAATGAGTCATCTACTGACAAAGAGCTCAAACAAAAAGTCATAAGGATGCTCGCTGATCTTGGGAGAACTGTTGAGCACAATGAGAACTTCAACAAAGAATTGGAAAATATAAAAAAGAATCCATCAGAAATGAGGAATACAATACTGGAAATGAAAAATTCATTAGAGGGACTCAAAACAGAGTAGATGATACAGAAGAATGGATCAGCAGGCTGGATGAAAGACTAGAGGAAATCACCCAAGCAGAATAGGTAAAAGAAAAAAGAATTTAAAAGAATGAGGACAGTCTAAGGGACCTCTGGGTCATCATCAAGCACACTAAGGTGCATGTTATGGGTGTCCCAGAAGAAGAGAGAGAAAGGGGCAGAGAATCTATTTGAAGAAATAATAGCTGAAAACCTTCCCAACCTAAGGAAGGAAACAGACATACAAGTACAGGAAATGCAGAGAGCACCAAACAAGATAAACCCGAAGAGGCCCACACCAAGACACATCATATTAAAATGTCAAGAATTAAAGATAAAGAGAGAATCCTAAAAGCTGCAAGAGAAAGGCAACACGTTACATACAAAGGAAACCCCATAAGATTATCAGCTGAATTCTCAGCAGAAACCTTACAGGCTAGAAGTGAGTGTCACAATATATTTAAAGGGCTGAAAGGAAAAATCTTACAGCCAAGAATACTCTGTCTGGCAAGGTATCATTCAGAATGGAAAGAGAGATAAAGAGTTTCACAGACAAGCAAAAATTAAAGGAGTTTACCACCAAGACACCAGTCTTACAAGAAATGTTATATGGACTTATATAAGGGGGAAACAGAAGACCACAAATAGGAATAAGAAAATCCCCCCCCCCCAAAAAAAGCACTGGTAAAGGCAAAAATACAGTAAAGGTAGCAGATCACTACCTATGAAGATAATATGAAGGTCAAAAGACAAAGGTACTAAAATTACCTATTTTCATGACAAGAGGGTAATGCATGCACACACACAAAAAAAGAGGTTAGATATGACATCAAAAACATAAAATATGGGAGGAGGGGACTAAAAGAGTAGAGCTTTAGAAAGAGGTCCAACTAAAGAGACGATCAACTTAATATATATTGTTATATACATAGGTTATTATATATGAGCCTCGTGGTAATCACAAATCAGAAACATATAATAAATACACAAAAAAACTAAGAGAAAGGAACCCAAACATAAGACTAAAGAAAGCCATCAAACCACAAGGGAAGAGAGCAAGAGATGAAAGTAACAAAGAAGAACCACTAAAACACCCAGAAAAAAGTAACAAAATGGCAATAAGTGCATACTTATCAATAGCTACTTTAAATGTCAATGGACTAAATGCAATCTAAAGGCATAGGGTGGCTGATTGGATAAAAGAACAAGACTCATATACACGCTGCATACAAGAAACACACTTTAGACCTAAAGACACTCATAAACTGAAAGTGAAGGGATGGAAAAAGATACTCCATGAAAAGGGCTATGAAAAGAAAACTGGGGTAGCAATATTTATATCAGATAAAATAGACTTTAAAACAAAAACTGTAACAAGAGACAAAGAAGGGCACTACATAAAGATCAAGGGAAAAATCCAACAAGAGGATATAACACTTGTAAATATCTATGCACCCAACATAGGAGCACCTAAATATATAAAGCAATTATTAACAGACATAAAAGGAGAAAAGACAGTAACACAGTAATAATAGAGGGTTTTAACACTTCGATTACACTAGTGGATTGATCATGAAAACAGCAGATCAATCAGGAAACATTGATCTTAAATGACACATTAGACCAGATGGACTTAGTAGATATATACAGAACATTCCATCCCAAAACTGCATAATACACGTTCTTTTCAAATGCACATGGAATATCCTCCAGGATTGATCACATATTAGGCCACAAAACAAGTCTCAATGAATTTAACAAGATTGAAATAATATGAACCATCTTTTCTGACCACAATGGTGTGTTACTAGAAATCAACTACAGGAAGGAAACCAGAAAAGTCACAAATATGCAGAGATTTAACAAAATGGGACTGAACAATGATTGGGTCAATGGAGAAATCAAAACAATACCTGGGGACAAATGAAAATGAAAATATGACATGCCAGAATTTATGGGATACAGCAAAAGTGCTTCTAAGAGGGAAGATTATAGCAATACAGGCCTACCTCAGCAAACAAGAAAAATCTCAAATAAACCATCTAAGAGTGCACCTGAAGGAACTGGAAACAGAAGAACAAACAACGTCCAAAATCAGTAGAAGGAAAGAAATTATAAAAATCAGAGCAGAAATAAATGAAATAGAGACTAAAAAAATAATTTAAAAAATCAATGAAACTAAGAGCTGGTTCTTTGAAAAGATAAACAAAATTAACAAACCTTTAGCTAGACTCACCAAGAAAAAAAGAGAGAAAGCTCAAATAAATAAAATCAGAAATGAAAGAGGAGAAATTACAACAGACACCTCAGAAATATGAAAGATGATAAGAGAATACTTCGAAAAGCTATATACTAACAAATTGGACAATCTAGAAGAAATGGATACATTCTTAGAATCACACAACC
Organism: Tapirus indicus; assembly: GCA_031878705.1. NCBI lineage: Eukaryota > Metazoa > Chordata > Mammalia > Perissodactyla > Tapiridae > Tapirus > Tapirus indicus. Next base: position 9,816,197 of record CM062918.1, read on the forward strand.
TTCCAAAACTGAATCAAGAAGGAATAGAGAACTTGAATAGACCAATCACCAGTAAGGAGATCTAAACAGTAATCAAAAACCTCCCCCCAAATAAAAGTCCAAGACCAGATGGCTTCCCTGGTGAATTTTACCCAACTTTCAAAGAAGGCTTAATACCTATCCTTCTCAAACTCTTCCAAAAAATTGAAGAGGAGGGGAAGCTTCCTAACTCATTCTATGAAGCCAACATTACCCTGATACCAAAACCAGACAAGGACAACACAAAAAAAGGAAATTACAGGCCAATGTCACTGATGAACAGCAATGCAAAAATCCTCAACAAAATATTAGCAAATTGAACCCAACAATACATTAAATAGATCATATCCCACAATCAAGTGGGATTTATTCCAGGGATACAGGGATGGTTCAACATCTGCAAATCAATCAATGTGATACATCACATTAACAAAATGAAGAATAAAAATCACATGATCATCTCAATCAATGTACAGAAAGCATTTGACAAAATACAGCATCCATTTATGATAAAAACTCTGAATAAATGGGTATAGAAGGAAAGTACCTCAACATAATAAAGGCCATATGTGACAAGCCCACAGAAATATCATCCTCAGTGGTGAAAAACTGAAAGCTATCCCTCTAAGAACAGGAACCAGACAAGGATGCCCACTTTCACTACTCCTATTTAACATAGTATTGGAAGTCCTGGACAGAGCAATCAGGCAAGAAAAAGAAATAAAAGGGATCCAAATTGGAAAAGAAGAAGTGAAACTGTCACTATTTGCCAATGATATGATTTTATACATAGAAAATCATTAAAAACCCACCAAAAAACTTTTAGAACTAATAAATGAATATGGTAAAGTTGCAGGATATAAAATCAACATACAAAAATCAGTTGCATTTCTATACACTAACAATGAAGTAGCAGAAAGAGAAGTTAAGAATACAATCCCATTTACAACTACAACAACAAACTTAACCAAATGGATGGAAGATCTGTACACTGAAAACTATAAAATATTGTTGAAAGAAATTGAAGAAGACACAAAGAAATAGAAAGAGATCCCGTGCTCTTGGATTGGAGAATTAACATAGTTAAAATGCTCATACTTCCCAAAGCAATCTACAGATTCAATGCAATCCCTGTCAAAGTTCCAACAACATTTTTATCAGAAATAGAGCAGAGTTCTAAAATTTGTATGGAACAACAAAAGACCCCAAATAGCCAAAAGAATCCTGAGGAAAAAGAACAAAGCCGGAGATATCACACTCCCTGATTTCAAAATATATACTGCAAAGCTATAGTAACCAAAACAACATGGTACTGGCACAACAAGAGACACACAGATCAATGGAACAGAATCAAGAGCCCAGAAAGAGACCCACACATGTATGGACAGCTAATTTTTGACAAGGGAGTCAAGAATACACAATGGAAAAAGGAAAGTCTCTTCAATAAATGGTGTTGGGAAAACTGGATAGCCACATGCAAAAGAATGAAAGTAGACTATTATCTTACACTATTCACAATAATTAACTCAAAATGGATTAAAGACTTGAATGTAAGACATGAAACTTCTAGAAGAAAACATATGCAGTACACTCTTGGACATCGGTCTTAGCAGCATATTTTCAAGTGCCATGCCTGACTGGACAAGGGAAACAATAGAAAAAAATAAAGAAATGGGACTACATCAAACTAAAAAGCTTCTGCACAGCAAAGGAAACCATCAACAAAATGAAAAGGCAACCTAACAATTGGGAGAAGATATTTACAAACCATATATCTGATAAGGGGTTAATATCTAAAACATATGAAGAACTCATACATCTCAACAACAACAAAAAAATAACAACCCAATTAAAAACTGGGCAAAAGATCTGAACAGACATTTCTCCAAAGAAGATATACAGATGGCCAACAGGCACATGAAAAGATGTTCAACATCATTGACTATCAGGGAAATGCAAATCAAAACTACAATGAGATATCATTTTACTCCTGTTCAGAATGGCTATAATTAACAAGTCAGGAAACAACAAGCATTGGAGAGGGTGTGGAGAGAAGGGAACTCTCATACACTGCTGGTGGGAATGCCAACTTGTGCAGCCACTATGGAAAACAGTATGAAGATTCCTCAAACAATTAAGACTAGAACTACCATACAATCCAACTTTTCCACTGCTGGGTATTTATCCAAAGAACATAAAAACATGAGTGGCTAAAGATACATGCACCCCTATGTTCATTGCAGCACTGTTCACAGTAGCTAAGACTTGAAAGCAACCTAAGTGCCCATCAAGGGATGAATGGATAAAGGACATGTGGTATATATACACAACGGAATACTACTCAGCCATAAGAAATGATGAAATCTGGCCATTTGTGACAACATGGATGGACATTGAGGGTATTATGCTAAGCGAAATAAGTCAGAGGGAGAAGGTCAAATGCCATATGATCTCACTTATAAGTAGAAGAAAAAAATAACAACAAACAATCACATAAAGACAGAGATTGGATTGGTGGTTACCAGACATAAAGGGGGGATGGGGGAGGGTGACAGGGATGATTAGGCACATGCGTGTGGTGATGGATTGTAATTAGTCTTTGGGTGGTGAACATGATAATCTATACTGAAATCAAAATATAATGATGTACACTTGAAATTTACATAATGTTATAAACCAATGTTACCAGTATAAAAGAATTTTTTTTTAAGTTACTAAGAAAGAGTCTTTTAAAAGACCAAGGAACTTTGTGTGTGTATTCATCTAGACATTTTAGAATATTTACGAATTCAAAATATGTTTACCTTTTCAAAATGTGTTCTTTACATACTTCCTCTCTTGCTAGAGAAAATTGCCTCATTTACTAAATAACTAGGCAAATTTTGGCATGCTTAATTCTAATATTAAAGGGCAATATTGATGATCAAAGGCATGCTTTTTAACATGTATTTTTAAAAGAACTGGAACAAAACAAACATGTTTATAACAAAAATGATGCTTTAAAATGAGTGTCAAATAATTGGATTTATGAACAGAGAAATAAAGAAATATTTTCCTACACTTGAAGAGTATTAAAACGCCAAGAATGAAATTCTTACAATGTTAATAATGGTCTATTCACTCCCTTCTATATTTTAGACACAGATTTATCTGACACAAAGGAAATATTCATGTGCTGCGTGCCTAGTTTGATTTCTTTTCATTATGAGTCCTTCACTTGTACAGAAAATTTTGACTCCACAATAATATGACTCAATGGTGTAATGAAATGCTCTTACAATACTATAGGGGTTATACCACCATTTCATAGGTTACTCTACAGCTGAAAAAGAATTTATAATGATGCACTTAATGAGTATAATGCATGATATACATTACTTGTAGTAATTGTCAGTCAATGACTTTCCCACTAACTTAATACATATATATCCACACTCTATGCCTGAGAGGATTTTTCTTTAAGATTTTTACATATTACTGTTTGACAAGTAATGATGTAGTCAATAAATATCCCTAATATAGTTTTACAATACTGAGGAATGATACATTAAAAGAAAAAAGTTGACATCTTTAAAAATCCTGAAAAAAAAGAACATCCCAGATATAAATATATGCATACAAACATATACTATGTCTATATATACTTTTTCATAGATGTATGCAAACATATCTCGGTAGATAGAGAGACAGATAGAAAGATAGACAGACAGATAGACAGATAGATAGATAGACTGATAGATTGATAGATAGATGATAGATAAATAGATACATTTTCATGTCATGTTTTCCAGAAAACTATGTACAGAAGTAATGTATAGATAGATTTTTTCATATCACATTTTCCAGAAAACTTTGAACACTTTAAAAGAGTGGTTTTCCCACTTTAATGTGCATAAGAATCATTTGATGATGCTTGTTACAACACATAGTCACATAGTCTTATACCCTGCATGCAGAAATTCTCGTTCACTGAATCAGCAATTGGATCTAGAAATCCACCCTTTAACAAGTGGCTTAGGTAATTGTAAACCATATTTTGAGAAACACTGTTCTAAAAATTCAGCCTGTATTCACAAGTAATATTGTCTCTTCAAAATATAATACTAAAAGTAAGCAGAAAACTTGAATTCTCATTAGGATTTAAATTGCAACAATATCCCCAAAAGGGGCTTGTTGTTCACTGGCCAGTAGGATTTAGAAGAATTGCAACAATATCCCAAAAAGGGGCTCAATGTTCATTGGCCAGATTCTTAATCTGCAAAACGAACTAGAATTTGTTTGTCATCGTATATCCCTAAGAAAATAGATTCAAATAATCACATGTAAGTAAAAGTATAGCTTACAAGAAAGTAAAGATTTTTCAAAAACAAAATTTTAAATAAAACGGGGTCATAAATGGCGAATTCCAATTTTTAAACTTGTGTTTAGCTAGCTCTTTGACTCAAGGGAACTTATAAATGACATGGAAATTAAGAAAGAGCTTTCTTCCCACTTCATTACTTTTCTCTGTAACTCAGAATAGTTTTTACTCTTAGTCTATCGGGTTATTGTTAAAAAGTGAAAACACAAACCTGTTTCACTAGGATGCTGAAACTCTTATCTAATTTTCAAATAGTCACAGGACCTGTAAATAATTTCTCATAAATGATAATCAAGAAAACAGATTTGACTAACTTTACGATGTGATCCATCTACTGCAACTAACAGAGGTTCTTCTCTTGACCCTCATCCACTACTCCAAATACTCAGGTCAGTAATGCTAACCCCTTATTCACCTAAGTTCAGGAGTTTAGAAACACTGGTAATTCTATGCCACCTTACCCTCAACATTTGCAAACCACTGCTTACCTCTTTTGGTTATAATTATAGGTCCACCCAGTGCAACTCCTATAGGTTGTATAATGCTACTAGACTGCAAAAGTGCAAACTTCAAAGTCAAAGAGGAACTGTGATTGGAGTCCATGACTGTGAAATAATAGAAAACATATTTATTGGTCTCAACCCCCAGTTCCTGGCACAGAGCTCCTAAGACCCTTGGAATTTCTTAAGTGATAATAACACTAGGAGCATCTTTTGTTCTAAAATTAGTCTTTGACCCCAGTTCCTGACACAGTTCCTAAATCCCTTGGAATTTCCTGAGTGACAAGATGTCTTCTGTTTTAATGAGGTTACCCTTGGTGGGCTCCTGGATGGGGGCTGGTCACCAGAAAGACCAAATTATGATTAGAAGCTTGGAATTTTCAGCCCCACGCCCCACTGGCCAGGAAGGGGAGAGGTGATGGAAATTGAATTAGTGATGGATCATGCCTACATGATGAAGCCTCCATAAAATTCCAGTTGTATGGGATTTGGAGAGCTTCCACATTGGTGAGTATGTCCACGAGCCAGGAGAGTGGAACACTTCAACTCCAGGGGGACAGAAACTCCTGTGTTCAAGAACCTCCAAGACTTCATCCTATGTATCTCTCCACCTGGCTGCTCCTCTTTATCCTTTACCACATCTTTTATCACATAATAATTGGTAAATGTAAGTAAATGTTTCCCTGAGTTCTGTGAGCTATTCCAGCAAATAATCAAATCCAAGGGGGAGGAAGTCATGGGAACCTCCCATTTGTAGCCAAATCAGACAGAAATTGTGGGTAACCTGGGGACCTACTACTCGCAATTGGCATCGCAAGTGGGGGCAACTTCATGAGATTGAGCCCTTAACCTATGGGATCTCGTGCTATCTCCAGGTAAATAGTGTCAGAATTGAGTTAAATTGTAAGATACCCAGCTGGTGTCGCAGAGAACTGCTTGGTATGGGGGGAAAAAAAAAGCATCTAGTGTCAGAAGTGCTGTGAGTGTGATAGTATTTGAGAGTAAAGGAGAGACAAACAGGAGAAATGGGTTTTTCTTACTAAAGGGGAGCAGAATTTGTCACCCCAAAATATGACACTTTGGCATGAGAATTATTTTGAGCTAAAAACAATCAAAACTAAGCAGATTCAGGAAAAGCCCTTTATCTGCCCCCCTCCAACTGCCTAAGTTTCACCTTGGAAAAGGGGCCTGTGCTAGGAAGAGAGCTGTTTACCTAAGAAACTTGTCTGCACAACAGGGCACCTTTATTTTCCTCTGCCTTCCTGTGACCGGCCTTCTTAACCTTTGTATTCCCACACCCCTACCCATTGTCCTTAGCTCAGGATGGTATATAAGCCTCAATTACATGGATGTCTTTTGAGTCTTCATAACATTATGGGTCTCCAATATGTATGTAATTAAATTTTTCTCCTGTTAATCTGTCTTATATGAATTTAATTTAGACCAGCCAAGAACCTAGAAGGGAAGAAGGGAAAAATTTTCCGCCCCTTCACTACACAATAACCTACATGAATAAGCCCTAAATTTAACAAGACACGCAACATTATTTGCAGCCTCTCAGCTTCTACAAGGATTTATACACCATAACCTACTTCAGATAAAGCTTTTAATATTACAGTAAGTCGCTACAAAATTGTACTATAGTTTTGGTCTACAGGAGAAAAGTACAGTCACATTAAAAGCAGTAAGAAATGCTTATAAGAAAATAAAGGTTAATTTCCATAAGTCTCCATTAAGTCTCATTTAGATAGCCCTTTTATTCTGAGTACTGATGTCTGGCTAGGGAATTTCCAAAATGAAAATGCACCAACATGAATAAACAAGTATTAGAATTAATCCAAATATGTATGTTGATTTCTAAATCATTTACATAATACTATGCTTATATATTAAGCTTATTTTAAAACATTCAAAGATATTTCAATGATATAAAAAAATATGGAAAGTTCTAATACTCCTCCAGCACAATTGTCTGGAGCAGCCCAGACAATAGTCACAACACTTACTTGGGTGACTGCTGTCATCTTTATTATAAAGTTTCTTATTGAACTTCCCAGGTTTCTCTTTCTTGCTGTTCTAATTGAACTATAAGAGATATCTTCTTGAAGCTCAAATATTTACAAATTATTCCCTCACTTTAACATTTTTTTGTTACCACACAAAGTTGGGGTGCTGTTGCCCGAAGTGCATTAAAAAAGATAATTTTTAAGGCATCAACTTTTGGGAAAAGAAATTGGCTTGATTTTGTGAGATCAATCTGCAAGGAGACAGTGGCATATGCTCTCAGATCTGTCTCCCCACTTCAGGATTTGGGGTGAGTTTTAAGAGGTTAGGGAGAACAGGCTGAAATACTGGTGGGACAGGTTTTGATTGGCGGGCTTCAAGCATTTATGGTAAGGTTCTAGACATTTATGATAAGGTACTAATCATTTATGGTAAGATTTTCCACATCTATCATAAGATGGGGAAGGAATTTTAACACTGGATCTTCCTGAATGACAGGCCCCTCACTTCTGATACGAGTCCGACTTTTCAGTTCTGGTCATGTCCCAGTCCTTTGGTTCTGCGGGGAGGAGACTCATTCATTCTGTGGTCATTTCAGGTCAAGGTTTCTTCTTCTGTGAATGCTGACTTTATGACTGCAAATTTTCTGAAAGACAATTCTTCATCACTCTGTTGGTAAGAGATACGGTCTGTTTGAACCAGTCATGGAGGGCTCACAGTTATATTTTCTATACTAGATGGTTCATGACATTATTCTCTACTTCTTTGTAAATATAAACTATTTCATAAATTTTAATGTGCATTTATTGACCCTTCTCCAGTAATATTTGAGGCTTATAATTTTTGATGTTTTTCTACTTTAATAAAAAGTTTTTTTGGTTATAAATCTTACATCTCATTGTCTTGTGACTCTTTTAAAGATTAGGTTCTGGAAATTGTAGGTGATTCAAGTGAAGACATGAGGAACAGGACATAAATTATGCTGAAAGAATGACAACAAATTTTCTTTGGAAGAATAAAGAGAATATAAATAAATTCACTTAATATGGGAACCTATATAAACAAACAAATGGATCAGGGAAAAGTGATACAGCACTATACACATCTCATTCAGTGGAATCCTGTCTTACACAGGGTAAATGTCCTCAAATCAGTTCTTATTTCCTAAATTGTATAAAATCAAATTACTATGAGTAATCCCTTTGACCACCCCATAAAAATTCTGTAATATAGAGATCATCATATTTCAATAATGCTACCAAAGCTAGCTTTTCCTCGAACAATGGATCAGACAGATGTTTTGTCAACTGGCAACAGATGGAAGTTTTGACTGGCACTTAGAGTCATTAACATCTCAATTATGAATCCTTAAACACTAAAATTACACTCAGGCTACAAGATGCTTACACTATGAGAGGCCCTCTGAAACTGACACTGTGCGCCCACCATCCCAGTCCCCACCCCCTACAGCAAAAATTCACCTTTTCTTCGTAGACTCATCTTGAAGCATAAGTGCCTTAAGTATGATAGCAGGTAGAATTTCTTATATTATTTCATTATCTTCCCCTCCTGTCCCTTCTTTTTCTCTCCCTCCAAGAACACATTGTTCATGTGAAGTTCAAAGAATATCAATACACACTTGGTGTGATTTCAGACTACACTGTGGTCAATCAGAGTGAGGCATGCAAAACACAAGTTTTCAAGGGCAATTTTAGAATGACAACTATAGAAATGACGAACCACAAGATAGTGTCCAATGATTAGAACCTGTTGGGCAGTCTGCTTATAGTTCTTGGGGAAGTCTAAATATAGCTACATTTTTTAAATCTCTAAATAGTATTTTAAGTTTTTCTTAATATATACAGTTATTAATGCTAAAAGCTTCACAATAATGCACACAGATCTGATTTTTTTTACTTTCCTCCTTCCAGTATATGTTAGTCCTTACAGTTTTTCATTTGTATAATGTGTATGTATAATTAGGATATCAAATTTGAATATTCAAAATTCAGGCATGATGCCCCAGTTTCTTAAAAAAGCACTCTTTTTAGATGTTAACTTATTAAAAGGAAAGAAGACTTGATCTTATTTTACGTTATTTTAGGAATTCAGGATAAATCACAACTATAATGACTACTAATTTTGTATACTTAGTGCCACTAGAAAAGTTCAAATAGGTTTTCAAGGGAAAATAATTAGCATACTTCTGCCATAGAAAGAGGGGGACATTTACTGTTCTTTTGATGTTTCATTTACGGTTCAAATTTTATTTCATTTTGCTTCTGTGTGAATGGAAATAAATAAAAATATTGTACCTTTTTATAATTTTCTTCTTCTGCTGAATTTATTTGCTTATCTGATATCTATGTGTAGAGGGGTTGGTGAATGGGGGGCAAGATGAGAGAATAGAGTCAGAGATAAAACAGGAAAAACATTCTGATCTTTTTCAAAATGCAAGTTCTTGATTAGCTACTTAGATTTCTGTCCCCTTATTTGTTAATTAGCATTTTAGAACGTTTTTTGGAAAATAGACCTCTATTAAATTAAAATTTTCTCTCTATTAAATTAAAATTTTTAATAGACCTCTATTAAATTAAAATTAATTTCTATAAAATTAAAATTTTTTAAGTATATTGTGTCTATGTAAATGTGTTATTTATATTTGTCTTTATGCAAAGTATATTTTTTTCTCAATTCTCTCATTGGTAAACTGGATTTCTCTTATTATTTATTAAAAGATGTCATAAGAACTAGCAATATGCTTTATGTCTACTTGGTTTCAACATTTACAGCTCTTCAACATTTAATAAATGCTAATTTCTCAACCTTTCAACACCAAAAATAAGTGAAGAACTAAGATTAAAGTGCTTCCAGAAGATTTATTTTACTGTACTCCTTATGTAGTAAAAAATAATTATTTTCATATATAATTTTAAAAAGCAGATAATTTAATTTTATTGCAAAGTAGTCATAAAAATGTTTCATTTTTCAAAAGGTAAAATTCATATAGTATAATAAGACTATCTTAAATTTCTGCTCAAAAACTTAGGGTTTTTCCTACAGTTTTTAGTCCCGATGTGAACTAGAAGTATATAGTTTTAAAGCTCATAAAATGAAAGTTTACATCAGTGAATGTGGCAGAAACCTGAAAATTATTCATCTAACCTCTTATTTCTGGGCCCACAGCTAGACTAAATTTCCCAGACTCCTTTGTAGTTAGCTGAGTTCAGGTCGACCACATGACAAAGCACTAGCCAACAAAATGTGAGAACAAATAATGTATACTACTGCCTAAGCAGAACCATAAAAATCTCCTTCTCTATGCTGCATGACCTTGACCTTCTGACTGGCTTGATGAAGATGATCAGAGTAATCCCAGAAGTCACATGCTGAAGCTGACAGAGCAGCAAGCGGGAAGGAACCTCTACCCCTGAATTACTGCATGGACTTTCCATGAATTAGAAATAAACTGGTTTCTTCCCAACTTTATTGAGGAATAACTGAAAAATATAATTTTATATATTTAAAGTATACAATGTGATGATCTGATGTAATATACATTGTGGAATGATTACCAAGATGAAGATAATTATCACATCCATCACCACACCATTGACTGTTTTATTGTGTATGTGATGAGAATGCTTAAGATCTACTTTCAGCAAATTCCAGTTACACAATACTGTATTATTAACTATAGGCACCATGCTGTACATTACATCCTCAGAACTTATTCATCTTATAACTCAAAGCTTGTACCCTTTGGCTTACATCTCCCCATTTCCCTCACCTCCTAGCCCCTGCCAACCACCATTTTATTCAGGTTTTTATGGAATTAGGTTGGTTTTTTTCAGATTCTACATATAGGTGATACCATTCAGTATTTCTTTTTCTCAGTCTGGCTTATTTCACTTAGCGTGGTACCCTCCAGCTTCATTCATAGTGTTGCAAATGGCAGGACTTCCTTCCTTTTTATAGCTGACTAACAGCCTATTGTATATATACACCACATTTTTTTTTATCCATTCATCCTTTGAAAAACATTTAAGTTGCTTCTATATCTTGGCTATCGTGAATAATGCTGCAATGATCATGGGAGGGCAGGTATCTTTTTGAGATACTGATTTCATTTCCTTCATATATATACCCAGGAGTAGGATTGCTGGGTCATATGGTAGTTCAGTTTTTAACTTTTTGAAGAACCACCATACTGTTTTCCATAATGGCTGTACCAAATTTTATTCTTACCAACAGTGTAAAAGGGTTTCCTTTTCTCCACAACCTCACTGACAATATTTGTTATCTCTTGCCTTTTTGATAATAGCCATCCTAACAAAGATAAGGTAATATCTCATTGTGATTTTGATTTGCATTTCCCTGATGATTAGTGACATTGAGCAACTTTTCATGTACTTATTGGTCACTTGTATGTCTTCTTTGGAATAATGTCAGTTCAGGTCCTTCATCCACTTTTTAACTGGATTATTTACTTTTTTTTGCCATTGAGTTTAAGGCATTGTTTATATATTTTAGATATTAACCCCTTATGAGATGTTTTTTAAAGCCTTGGCATTTAGATTATTAGCTAATGATATTAATAAAAACTCACCAATAACTATCTGCTAAATTAATCTTTGCCTTTTTTAAAGTCACTCCATAATCCCAACCAATACGTCTACTCAAAAACCAAAGGGAAATGCAAGCCGTGTTGGACATAAAAATCTAAAGTGTAAATCATTATCTCCTCACATGAATACATCCCTTGCATTCTGTGCCCTAATGGACATCATCAGCATTAACCCATTTACCTGAGCTATTCTTTGACTAGGAACCAGTAGGAACTTTCTACACTAGATTACACTTTATATGGTATAATCTGTTGTATTAGTCTAGCAAACAAACAATAAATATTTCCTAAGCAACTAGTATCAGAAAAGCCATACTAGGAGGCCAGCCCCATGGCCTAGTGGTTAAAGTTCCACACGCTCCTCTTCAGTGGACTGGGTTCATGGGTTCGGATACCATGTGTGGACCTCCACCACTTGTAAGCCAGTCTGTGGCAGCGACTCACATACAAAATAGAGGAAGATTGGCACAGATGTTAGCTCAGGGCAAATCTTCCTCAGTGAAAAAGAAAAGCCATACTAGAGTAGCAATAAAAACAAAAAAAGAATGGCCTCATTCCTTATGACATTTCCAATCTATTTGAAAAAGTATTTGATATATGGAGAGAGCTTATAAATAAGACTTTATGAAAGTATTAAAATACATAGCAGAGAATATAAATCATATATGAGTTCATAAGAGGGAGAGGATTAAAATATGAGAGAGGTGGAATTTGAGTTGGATACAAAGAATGCTTCTAATTTATATCAGATGAAAGAAAAAGGAAGAATTTTCCAAGTGACAGGATATGTCAAGTCATGGATAATGGTTATGTAAGATTAATTGCTTGCAGAAGAGGTAATTTCAAATTAGGACAAGGCTGTGAAGGATCAAAAATGGACAATGAAGGTATTTGGATTATATCTAGTGTACAATAAAAAAAAAATCACCCAAGGTTTTTGATCAGAAGGTTATATTAAAAGGAGCAGTTTTAAAAAACACAATTTGGGGAAAGATTTACCAGTTGTATTAAAGGAGGCTAAGATCCCTACATATCTACTTTAGTCCATTACCTTAGAACAGAATGAGGAGCCCCAGATGGTAAGGTGGCAACAAACAAGAGCAGTGAGCTGTGTGCAACTTAACAAAAAAAAAAAGGCAATTAATTCAATTTACTATGCCAATTTCTACAACCATCTAAAAGTAGGAATATCCCAAAGGAATAAGAGGAGAAGAAAATTAAAAACAAAGTACCAAACAATAGATGGGGATTTGGGAAATTGACCAGAACCAAAAGAAGCAAAGAATGCTCTGAAAGGTTTTAAAATAAAAAAAGAATCTAATTCATATGATAAGACAAGGTAGTGAAGGAAAGAATAACCGTGTTTAACAATTAAGCAAAATGTAGTTTCACCCTTTTTTTTTTTTTTAATTCACTAAGCACAACCATGCTTGTATCTCTGGGCATTGGTGTTGGTTGTTCTTCTCCAGGTAGATGAGCTATTTGTAAATGCATTCATTCTTAAATATTTCCACCAAGAATCTACTCTGATGCCAAAACACCATTGTTGCTAAAATGTTTCTGGTAGATCCCAACCAGACCTGCTGTAGGATTATGATGTCACCAGATATATTCCAGTACCAAAGTTATGTAACTGAGGCTCTGTTACAAATTGCCTTATAAGGTAGTAGACAGAGCCTAGAGTAATTGGCATATGCTTTTACCAGCCATGTAAAGGGCAGGGAACTTCTGGTTTCTTTCCACCTCCAATTTAACTCTTTTTTTTTCCTTATTAGGAATAGGCTGCAGTAGTTTTCTGATTAGGAACAGTAATCACCTCTATGAAGTACCAGGGAAGATAAAGAGGAACCAAGGGATGCAAGGGAGGTCAATCACTCTTTTTGTGTCTGCTCACTTAAATTCTTATGCAATATATATATATATTTTTTTCTTTTTTAAAAAATTATTTTATTGAGGTCATATTTGCTTATAACACTGTGTACATTTCAGGTGTACATTATTATATTTCAGTTTCTGTAGAGACTGCATCATGTTCACCATCAATAGTCTAGTTTTTATCTATCGTCCTACATATGTGACCCTTTATCCCTTTTACCCTCCCCCCACCCCCTTCTCCTCTGGTAACCACCAATATGTTCTCCTTATCTATGTGTTTGTTTATTTTTCACATATGAGTTAGATCATATGGCATTTGTCTTTCTCTGTCTGACTTATTTTGCTTAGTGTGATACCCTCAAGGTCCATTCACTTTGTTGCAAATGGCACAATTTTGTCTTTTTTTTACAGTTGAGTAGTATTCCATTGTGTATATAGATACCACATCTTCTTTATCCATTCATCTGTTGATGGGCACTTGGGTTGCTTCCACATCCTTGCTACTTTGAATAATGCTGTGATGAACATAGGGGCACATATATCTTTTTGAATTATTGATTTCATGTTCTTGAATAGCTGGATCATACAGTATCTCTATTTTTAATTTTTTGAGAAATCTCCAAACTGCTTTCCTGAAACCATAAAACTCCTAGAAGAAAACATAAGCAGTACACTCTTTGACATCAGTCTTAGCAGTATCTTTTTGAATACCAGGTCTACTCAGGCAAGGGAAACAAAAAAAATAAACAAATAGGACTACATCAGACTAAAAAGCTTCTGCACAGCAAAGGAAACAATCAACAAAATGAAAAGACAACCCACCAACTGGAAGAAAATATTTGCATATCATATATCGACAGGGGTTAATTTCCAAAATATATAAAGAACTCATACAACTCAACAACAAAAAAATGAACCACCCAATCAAAAAATGGGCAGAGGATATGAAGAGAAATTTTTCCAAAGAAGATATACAGACGGCTGACAGGCACATGAAAAGATGTTCAACATCACTAATTATTAGGGAAATGCAAATCAAAACTACAGTGAGTATATATCTTTTATTCTGAGTGTTTGGTTCCCATAGTAACCCAAAGGTAAGGCAATCTTAAAAAGGGACAAGTTGTCTTTCTTGGAAAGCTTCGCATTCAGACAGCCCTTTATGATCAGCCCTAGCTCAGCCATGTGTTCTTGTTTGTCAGTGTGAAAGAAGCACAGAGAAAGCAATGACCAAATTCTAAAGTGATTTTCATTGCCAGCAAATAGGCCACAAACTAGAGATTATCTAGCAGTTGACTTTCTGGCTACCCTACTCACCTGCCTCTGAAAGGAACTTTCTTTCCTATATAATAGATGGGGCAAGATGCACTGGAATTGATCACAACATAATCTAGGAAGGTAAGAGTTAGCTTGAGATAGCTTCAAAGAATTATTAGACTTTTGAAAGGAAGAAAAGATGAGAATGAACCATAGAACGTTACTCATTGGAGAAAGAATGTGGTGAGAGGTGGAATAAGGCTTCAAGATCACCGAAGCTTAGTAAGAGGTGTTTATTGAGAGGAGTGGTAGTATATAGCACTAAAAGATAAACATTACCCATGATGTAGAGGACCTTAGAATATGAAGAGATAAATTCAGCTGCTTTATACATAGTGCAAACTGTTCACTAAATCCAATGTGACTTGCTGTGATTGGGAAAGAAAAATGTACCCATAAAATCTCTTTCCCACTGCCTATAGTACAATGAGTTACACTTTACACTGGTAGTAGGAATCTTGATACCATATTTAATCCTGATCTATTTTTAATCTTACTGAGTCTTTAAGAGGTTTCATATGCATGGTATTTTATTACACATTTCAAATAAGGAAATAAAGTGGTTTTAGCTCCTTGGAAGAAAGAAATTAAATCTTCTGATGTATAAGAGAAGCAATTTATGCAACTACTGTAAAAGCACCTACATGAGGTCCCTCGGTGTCTGTTGGATCTGTTTTAACTCATACTTTAGGGGACTGCTCCTTTCTCTTACTTTCCCATTCCACTGGCCTCTAAATTGCCAAATTAAACAAGTTGTAATTGGAGTAATTTAGCGCCTTGTAGGGATATTGTTCATCTGGGAAAAGTAAAAACCAGTTTCAACTTCATTATTTAGTAGAGTTAGTGAATAAATCATTTGGAGTTTCTATTACTAGAGGATTTTAAGCATTTTCTATCTTCTGCTTTAACTGATCTCTGTTATATATATTATTTTAAATATAACTCTACTGATATACATTGATGCATTTTAAATTTCCTAATGTTATGCCTACCTAGTCAAATGACTACCTGTCAATATAACATATTGATCTTCCCAGGGGCAAAGACAATGGGCACTCACATACTTAACATTTAATGAAAGCCAGCTTCCATTTAGTGTCCACTTCTTTAGAATATCTCTGAGGTAACCATACCTATTTAAGTGAATTGCTTAAAGGTGTTTCACTCAGGGCTGATGACTTGTATCTTGTTGTTGCAGAAACTTCTTTCAGCAATTCTTTCTGCAAATAACATCTTAGTCTCACTGGGTCTTGTGTAGAGCTACATGGCATGCAAGAGAAAACATATGATGTTGAGGGACTTTCAACCTAAAAGAAAAGACAAAACTGGAAAATTATGAATCAACTAAATATACTGTTGGATAAAGGCAAGTGGGCATGTATCTAAGGACCTGCTCCTGAAGAATAAAAATGAAGTAGATTCTTGGGCACTGAGAGGTTCTAAGGCATAGACGGTCAGCCTGAAAAGGCTTTGCGTGATGGAAAGCTTCACACTCAAGTGGATTTGGAAAGTTACTAGGTACAATATTAGTATATCTGGAGGAGAAATATGATCCCCCATGTCCCTGTCACACAATTCTCTCAGCTCCTATGTATAATTTGTAGCATTTTCTAAAAATAAAATAATCTTGATGGTGCTTTATAAATAAATGTTTTAGAACTTTAGGATAAGCTTTCAAATTTCTTTCCTACCATGTGTAATTTTTTAGGAGGATAGCAAGAAAATATACACACCCATATTTTCTTACCTCTCCCCCCCAAAAAAATCATGTCAAATTAAAATAGGACAAAATCTCAACTCCAATTTAAATGATTGTATTATTCTTTCCTTTCTTCTTCAAATGAGTCCTTAATCTGCTGTTAGCCATTTCACTTTCCACAAATAGATGTTTTCAATTATTCACAATTATTAAAATATAAAACAAGATTGTAAAATATTACGTATCATTTGTTGTCTAAAATATTTCTAGGACTTTCTAAATTGGAAAAGTTATTAATTTATGAATATTTGATTCTTTTTTCATTTTCAAAAGGCAAAGGAAATTTTAATCATCTCTTATAAAGCCACTGTGTTTTGTTCAGTTTAGATTTGATTTGATTGATTTGTTTTGTTGTGGAATGAGGGATGTGTACTAAGGAAATGGGTTTGCTGGTTGATCTGCTTTGCTCAGGTTATAGAAATTCTTTATTTTAAGAAAAGAAAGATATTGTCTCTTGCCTTGCATTTGACTCAAGGCTGAAAAAGTGCCCTTAGTACAGTACTAACACCTAGTTTCCCAGTTTTAGCACGTTTCCTTTATTTAAACTCTATTCTTAGGCTCCAGAGATGTAGGAAACTTCTCAGATCTGTGATGTGCTATTGTACAATTTCCTAGTAGTACTTATCTTGGCTCTCAGATTGGGTCTTTGCCTATTAACTTGAAGAATAGAAAGTTATTGGAAAGATAGAGAAGATGTGTCCCTCTGAGGAAGTCACTAGTGACAGAAATAACACATTTTGAGGCAGTTTTGCTTTTTAGAAAGGTCCCCTCTCTGATATCAGAAACTTACAAAATTTTCCTTTGAAAATTAGAAGTTTCATGTTGGGTTTTTTTTCCTCCTAGGTTTGACCCAGATCCAGGCACCAATGTGGATTCATATTTCTTTAGTTTTTAACTTTCTATAAAGTGAAAGTAATAAATAAAATAAAATGTTTTATTTGTCAAAGAAATCTTGGGACAAGAGATGCCTTGAAATTGTTCTTCACTTTAGTTTGACACAGTGGAAAGAGGATGGGCTTGGAACCAGGCAGAATTTTATTTTACCAAACCAGTAACCAACCACTCTAGCTTCATAATCTTGGGCCAATTGTTTCAACTTGCTGAGTCTCATTTTCCTCAACTGTCAGAGTGACAGCTATCGTGCAGATTTATCGTGACAATCAAGCAATATATTGAAAAGCACTGTCTCTGAATCTGGCCCATGGGGAGATAAAATGCCCCCAGATTTCTCAGTGCTTTTGTGAAAAACCCTAACCTTCCGAGACATGGAAAAATATATAAGATAGGGAATGTATGCTTTCAATTCCCCTAGAAGCATTTTACTCTTCATATACCATAACAGTTAGATCTGTAGCTATTTGTCTAGTTAGTTACTCTGATCCAAGAGTGCCAGATGCCCTTCAATAGGCCCCTAGGTTAAGCTCCAAGACACCAGGAAGACAGGTGCACTATCTCTCTAGGTATTTACATTTCAAAAGATATGAACCCAGAACTTGGAGATATCTCTAGGTCATAAAAGTAGG
Source organism: Tapirus indicus (assembly GCA_031878705.1). Classification (NCBI taxonomy): domain Eukaryota; kingdom Metazoa; phylum Chordata; class Mammalia; order Perissodactyla; family Tapiridae; genus Tapirus; species Tapirus indicus. Next base: position 9,834,180 of record CM062918.1, read on the forward strand.
AGACACCCACAGTTTATATGACTCTTGCAAAGATGCTTTTATCAAAAGTTTAGAGTAAAAACTAGGATTCTTTCCATCTCATTTCAGGATAGAGAAAGGGTCAGATGTCTCTTTCCCATATATAAAGGGAGAAAATCCAATGTTCTCTGCTCCTCACCTATGATAGATTTTGAAATTTGTATGCATAAGATATTTGACTTGGCTTTCTTCACAGAGTCATCCATGGGGTAAGAATCCAAGTGAGGGGAACAGCATGATCATTGTTTGCTTTTTAAGTAGATAGTACTGTGACTCTGATTTAGAATGCTTTCTGTGCATATTCAATATGAAATTAATAAAAATGAGTTTAAAAATTCAAGAGTGGGGGCCGGCTTGGTGGCGCAGCAGTTTAGTCCGTGCTTGGCAGCCCGGGGTTTGCAGGTTCGGATCCCGGGCGCCGGCCAGCGCACTGCTTGTCAGCCATGCTGTGGCAGCATCCCGTATAAAGTAGAGGAAGATGGGCACAGAGGTTAGCCCAGGGCCAGTCTTCCTCAGCAAAAAGAGGAGGATTGGCAACGGATGTTAGCTCAGAGCCGGTCTTCCTCACAAAAAAAAAAAAAAAATTCAAGAGTGTTCCTATCAATGTTTCAGAACATTTTGCTTTAAAAAAACAGTCAGATTCAATCTCCAGGTCAAGAGGTCTCAAGTGAGGTTTGCAGTCATATGTTCCTAGAGGGGAGGAGCCATACTTTCTGTTTTTTTAAAACATCCACAACATTGAGCCAGTGATGAACAAAGACCACAGGTCTCAACATCGTTACCACAGACACACACACAAACACACACAGATGCAGTAGTTCAATGATATTACCTGGGTGAGACAAAATCACTTAATTGGATACAAGATCAATTAATCAATATTAATTGATTTGACTTAGAGTGTCCAGTAAATGAAAGTCATATCTATCTATGTACAGGTTTCTGTCATCTACTTACAGTTTTCAACCTGACACTGAGGATGCTCAATGTCATTGACATTATTATGTCATTTTTCTATGCTTCAGGAGGTGGTTCAGGGAAGAGATATCATTCTAAAGTTTTGTGCTTTAAAAACTTAAGAATTCTAGGAGATGGCATCACGATGTAGAATCATATTTCCAGAAGCCTTAATAATGCAACCTGGGGGTGATGCAGTGACCTTTTAGCTACACCTGTAACTTCCATGATACTGACTGGGAAGCAGACAAACAGCCTGTTTAGCCTGTTGCTGACCTTGAGCTAGTTACTCATTCACCAAAGCTCTATTTGAATTCAACACTGGCATTCACATTTGAACTTAGAGTAGAAACAGGGACATTGTATGCATATCGAAAAATGACTAATTTCAGAATTCAATTAACTCATAAATTTTTTGTTGCTCTTTTGGGTGTTTTTCTGTCTCTGGTTTTAAAATTAAGTCTTTGTTTTATAGTTTTTATTAAAATTGCTCAAATCAGCTTTCTAAGAGAATTTTTCCTAATGGCATCTATTTTTCTCAGCTTATAGCAAATTTCTGCTTATCCATTCAAAAATATGCATTGACTGCCTTCTATGTTTATAACATGCAAAGAGGTGTAAAAGCTGTTGAGAATTCTATAACTGCATTGAGAAAGCAAGTCAGTGCCAAGTCCTTGGTGCTCAGTATAAATTCTACAGGGGCTGAGAAAAGGGGGGAAGACTGTGGATCCCCATGCTCAGGAAAGGCTGTGTAGCAATGGAGAAAATATTTCCAGCACACAGAAGTGATGTTTAAGAAAAGTGAAAAGGCAAGAAAAAACGTTACGTCTCGGGGGTCACTGAGGCGATGATTGTTGCTGGATCAGATAGTTAACATCAAGATAAAGTGGAAAATAGATTATAAAAATACATAAAGATCAGATTATAGAGCCCCAATAAAGGGAGCCAGAAGAGTATTTCAATAATTTATGTAACTGGGATTCTATTATTCTGATTAAATTCTTATTTCTAGAGCAATTCCTTGTCTTCAAAATGAGTGATTCTTTGCACAGTCTGTACACATCCATAAGTCCCTTCCATAAAGGAAAGGAGGAAATTCCTAGCCCAAGGGAATTACCGTTGCTCACTATTCTCTGTGGGTTACAGTTTCTGTGCTAACAAGGAACTGTGGAGGAAGGGAGGGAGAAATTCTGGCAGTCTACAAGTGCCCAAGGATCCTGGTTGACCCCACAGAGGAGAAACAACTCACCTCTCAGAGGGTCTCAGCAGATGCGACGGCAGAAACACAGACCAGGGGCTCATCCTGTTGCCCCACATGGCCCTAAAAGAAGGCCATAAGCCTTCTCAATTCATGGGACCACTCTTATTAAGAGTAGCCTAGCTTCTAGAGCCAGGCTGTACAAAAAGACATAATGCACCAATCTTTTCAAAACACATTGAAAACACAGTCTAACATTTGAAACATGGAATTGTTTCCTCATTAAGCCATTGCATTGTAATGAAAGTGTACCATTCAGCTTTGTATTAAGCCTAGAGATTACAAAATTCCTTATTCCTAGAAAATGGTTTAGACATTTTATTTGTTTCTCTCTTGATGCTTGAAGCAGGGTTAAGTAAATTAATAAATTAATCTTTTTAAATTAGAGAGTATTTTAAAATATGCAATCACATTTGAATATCTTTTTCCACCAACATTTGTGAGTACCTGCAATATACTAGGTACTATGCTAATTACCATAGTACAAATACATAGTACAAATTTTTCAGTCTCCTGTGGAACAAGCATTACTGACCATTTCTCCCAATTTGCAGATAAGGAAGCTGAGTCAAAAAAAGCTAAAGTAACCTATCCATGATCACACAGTAGGAAAGTAATGAAATCAGGACTTGGACCCAGGACCTATGACATTAAATCTTATATTCTTTGAATCGCACAAGTCTGCTTTCCCAGCAAAAGTTCAATAAGTATATGCTAAATAGGAAAGTGATATTTTAAGAATAAAAAATTGGAGGCTGCATAGCTTTGGAGCAGAAGGACAATTGGAAGCAGGCCCAAGGAATTGAAGGCCCGGATAATTGTTATGAGAGTAGAGAGAAGATAAACAGATGCATCCAGTTGTTGAATCTCTCATTCATTCAAAAAGTATATAACAAATTCTTACATGCTAGGCACTGAATTGATAGGATTACAGTAGGTATGAGGTTTGAGTGAGAGTAACAGTGTCTGTAATGTCATGTGCACTGACAGAAATAAGGAATAAAGACAACCAAGCTAGTTGAAAAGTAAAGCCAATAATGCTACTTTAAGTATGTTAATTGAAGTAAGAGTGATTTATATGGAATGTGTATTTTTTAATTCAATGCTGGGGTTCAGAAGAGGATTTACGTCTAGAAATAAATGATTGAGAAATTTGCATGGTGACATAGTTTAAAATCATGACTATAGGGGCCGCCCGGTGGCGCAGCGGTTTAGTTCGCTCTTGGCGACCCGGGGTTCGCGAGTTCGGATCCCGGGCGCCCGCCGACGCACTGCCTGTCAGCCACGCTGTGGAGGCGTCCCATATAAAGTAGAGGAAGATGGGCACGGATGTTAGCCCAGGGCCAGTCTTCCTCAGCAAAAAGGGGAGGATTGGCGACGGATGTTAGCTCAGGGCTGGTCTTCCCCACAAAAAAAAAAAAGATAAAATCATGACTATAAAGCCAGTCACAAAGGACTGCATATTGTGTGATCCAAATGAAAAGAAATGTCCAGAATAGGCGAATATTTAGAAACAGAAAGTAGATTAGTGGTTGCCTAGGACTGGGGAAAAGAGATGGGGAGATTGCAGGGTGATGGCTAAGGGGTACTGGGTTTCTTTTATGGGTAATAAAAATTTTATGAAATGATTGTAGTGATGGATACACACTGTGAATATACTAAAAGCCACTAAACTGTACACTTTAAATGGGTGAATTGTATGGTACATGAATTATATCTTAATACAATTAAAAACAAAGCCGTAACTATAGATGAGTTATCAGAGGGATAGGAAATAAAGAAAGAAAATTCAAATGATCAAAGAGACTGACTCTCAAGGAAGAGGTATAATTAAAGGGCAAAAAGAAGAAGATAAGGAGGTACAACACATTTGAAAATCTCATTGAGCAAATGTTCTAGATTTGAAAACTCAAACACTATTGAGATAATTGACAGTGCCCATAAGAACACTTGTAGTGTCAGAAGCTGAACGTTTTAGGCAGATAAGGCATAAATAAATACAGAGGAAGTAAGTAAACTTTTCCTAAGGGAAAAGGAGAATGGCAGCTCTAAGTCGCAACAAGGTAGTGGAATTGTGGCAGACTGGATGAACTATCCAGTCTGAAAATTCTCAGAATAGAGTGGCAGAGGGAAAATGCAAATGCAGTCCTTAGAAGGATGCTTAAAGTCAACAGCCAGAGAGAACAGAAGGAAATGCTGGGACCAAGGTGCCAAAAGCAGGATCATAAAAGTGGAGTGGAGTCCAGGGTTATGAATTGTCCAGAAAGCTGCTGGAAACTAATGCAAGGAGGCATTCATTAAGTCACACAATAAATTATCTCTTGAACCTTAATTATGCAATGATCAAGAACAAAAATCTTAATGTCTTTTCTGATGGAGCTTATATTTGACCAGCAAAGGTAGATATTTAATAATCACTGATAAAAATGCAAAGTTCTAACTGGAGGAATTGCTAAAAACAAGAGTTGTCAGGATCCTGAAAGACCATCATGGGGTGATTGATTCTATCATGGAGACAGAAAAGATGATATTGAGAAAGCAATGCTTGAATTGCAATTGGAGAATAAATAAAGAGGTATTTTTGGAAAGGTATGTTAGATACAGAGGATTGACGGGTGCAGTGTTACTGGAGCAAAGAAACCAAGAGTTTCTTTGGTCGTTACAGACCACATAGGGTCTTACAGGTCATATCAAAGAGACTGTCTTTATCCAAATAACAGTGGGAAATGATCAAAGGATTTTAAGGGTGGAGGCATGGCAACATAATCAAATTAATGTTTTCAATATAAGAAACTAATTGGAGAAAGCTTGAGTGACTGTAGATAGTCAGGACACTATGGAATCATCCGGGCAAAAGATGCGAATAGCCTGGATGGGGTGGTGGTGATCATGGTGAAGATGGAGAATAAAGGAACAAGTTCAAGTGATATTTAAGAGGAAATTTTGGCAGGATTTATTAAAACACTGAATAAGGGGTGACAAGGGAGACAGAAAAGGGTGTCAGGCTTGTTCTTGTGCTTTTGGCTTATGCCACTGGATGGTGCCATTCTTTAGCTAAGTAACAATAGAAGGGGTAGAATTGGAGAGAAGGATAATAAGTTCAGTTTTCATCTCCATATAGATGGTAATCTGGGCACTGGATATGGATCAAATCACCAAGGGAAAAGTGAGTGAAGAATGCGAAGGTAAGAAACCCAGGGACTGTGCCTTGAGATAACATGCAAAGAAGAAATGGATAGAGATTTAAAAGGAAAAAAAAAACAACAGGAAAGTGTTTTAACATGGAAACTCAGGAAAGGAACTTTTCAAGGAGAGGTGGTCATCAGTTTTAAACGATTCTGAAATACTGAATGAGATGTTACTATAAATAGCCATCAGGATAAGCAGCAGAGAGGTCATCAGTGAACTTGCTGAGTGCTGTACCAGGGCGAAAATACACAGGTAGCCAGATTGCACAGGCCTGAGGAGGGTGTGGGATATAGTGAGATAATGAAATTCTGAAAAAATAAAAATGATAATTCTTCTTTTTCTGGTGATGAGAACTTTTAAGATCTACTCTCTTAGCAACTTTCAAATATGCAATACAGTATTATTAACTATCATCACCATGCTGTACATTATATCCTCAAGACATTAATTTCATAACTGGAAGTTTGTACCTTTTGACTACCTTTACTCTTTGGGCCCACCCCCCAATCCCCACTTCTGGTAACCACCAATCTGTTCTCTGTAGCTATGAGCTTGGTTTGTGTGTTTTCTCAGGTTCCACATATAAGTGAGATCATATCGTATTTGTCTTTCTCTGCCTAAATTATTTCACTTAGCATAACGCCCTAAAGGCCCATCCATGTTATTGCAAATGGCAAGATTTCATCCTTTTTCTTGGCTGAATATTCTATTGAATATGTATACCACATTTTCTTTATCCATTCATCCATCAATGGATACTTAGATTATTTCCATATTTTGGATATTGTAAGTAATGCTGCAATGAACATGGAGGTGTAGATATCTTTTCAAATTAGTGTTTTTGCAGTCTTTGGATAAATACCCAGAAGTGGAATTGCTCGTCATATGGTAGTTCTACTTTTAATTTCTTGAGGAAGCTACATACTGTTTTCCATAGTGGTTGTAACAATTTACATTCCCACCAACAGTGTACAAGGGTACCCTTTTCCTCATATCCTTGCTAACACTTGGTATTTCTTGTCTTTTTGATGAAAACCATCCTAACAAGAGTGAGGTGATAGTTCACTGTGGTTCTGATTTGCGTTTCTCTAATGACTAGCGATGTTGAGTGTCTTTTGTGTATCTGTTGGCCATCTTTAAATCTTCTTTGAAAAGATGTCTATTCAGATCCTCTGCCCATTTTTTAATCAGATTGATTTTTTGTTATGGAGTTGTATGAGTTCTTTATATATTCTGGATATTAACCTCTTATCAGATATATGATTTACAGATACTTTCTTCCATTCAGTAGGTTGCCTTTTCATTTTGTTGATGGTTTCCTTTGCTATGCAGAAGCTTTTTAGTTTGATATAGTCCCACTTGTTTATTTTTGCTTTTGTTGCCTTTGTTTTTGGTGTCAAATCCAAAATATCATCACTAATTGTGTTACCACCTATGTTTTCTTCTAGGAGTTTTACAGTTTCTGGTCTTACATTCAAGTATTTCATCTATTTTTGAATTGATTTTTGTGTATGGTATAAGATAGTGGTCCAGTTTCATTCTTTTGCTTGTGGCTGTCCAGTTTTCCTGACACCATTTATTGAAGAAACAAAAATGATAATTCTTAAAATATATTTGATACTTAAAGGAAGGAGATATGATAGTAGTGATGGAGGGGAGGTGGTAAACTAAGGGAATTTTACTCATGTGTTGCTTGATTTTTAATAGATACAAACATGAAAATATTTTTAAAAATTAGTGGGGAAAACATTCCACTTGAAAAGAAGAGGTTGAGTACATAAGAAAGAGAAAGGATAGTGACAATTCCTGAAAGTGAAGATGGGAAATAAAGTGTAAAGCACAGGTGCCTGGCTTGACATTGGTTAGAATGCTTTGAATAGCCAGGGCTGTTTGACATTTATGGACCTGTGGACATGTGGCATGTGAATGTAGAAGTCTCATTAAACGATAGAGGTCATGATAGGCAAGACGAGGCAAAGGTTTTCTCATTTCAGACAAAGGAGGCCTCTGAGTGCTTCTGAGCAGGGGAAATGAGTCAAGCATGAGAGGAGATGGAGGAGGTGTGCAATGTCTGTAACTGCAACTCTGTGGAATCAGGTAAGCAATAAAGAAGAGACAAAAGGGGAAAGGACCACTCAACTGCATAAATTCATTGCGGATTTTTTCTATTATATTTGATTTTTGAATATCTCATCTACCAAGTCCACAACTTTCTACATTTGTCTAGTTTACAATTTGTTAAATAACCTTAAGATGTTAATATTTCCAGATTAAGATTCGCTTCATTTGCAAATGAAACATTAACAAGAATATGAAATTCATAATCCTAGTTCAGATGTACTACTTTTGTCTATAGAGATTAGAGTAAAATCCTAGAAACCTAGACACACGGAGCTAGAAGTGACCTTTTTCATAATCCTTTAAAATCTCCTCCCTGACAAGAATGTAGCAAAATTATATACTTCTAATAACTGTTGATTTACTATAAACCCATCTCAGTGTTCCACATAAAGTCATTTAGAAACATTAGTTTCACAACGACCTTCTTGTTATATCATGCAAGAATGAGGCATTTTCCTTCTATTTATTGAAAGTGGGTAAAATAACACATAACTATGTAAATATATTATTTATTTTCTAAGCTTAAATTGATCTTTTTTGATAGTCAGACATGTCATACCTTGTGGCATTTACATTGGACTCTAGGGTGTAAACAGGAATATGAAATACATTAAAATTAATGAAATACAAATGAAAGTAAAGAAATATAAGTCTACCTTGAACATAATTCACAATGTCTTTTGCATTGTGTCTTAGTCCATTCGGGGTGCTAGCACAAAATATCACATATTGGATAGCTAATAAACAATAGGAATTTCTCTCTCACAGTTCTGGAGACGGGTAGTCTGAGATCAGGGTACCAGCATGGTCGAGTGAGTGCCCTCATTGTATCTTCACGTAGCAGAAGCAGCAGGCTAGCTAGCTCTCTGGGGTCTCTTTTATAAGGGCACTAATCCCATTCATGAGGGTTCTGCTCTCATGACCTAATCACCTCCCAAAGGCCCCACCTCCTCATACCATTGCATTGGGCACTAGATTTTCAACATATGAATTTTGGGGGGATACAAACATTCAGCCCACAGTCCACTATAACATATGTTTCTACCTATACTTGTTCAAATGTAAATAAAAGGCAGCTTCATGTCTTTATGCCAAATAAATTTGAATATACTGAACTATACTATTTGCAGGAAACCAACAAAGCTGATGGAGCATCTAATGTGCTAATTACCTGGCAGGCCTTCTCTTCATTAATGGCATATCTTTCCCCATTCATAATAACCATGATAATATAGGGCCAAATCACATCTGTCAACTGTTAACACTGTCATAATATTCTGGCTAAAAATGCCTTTGCAAGTATTATTATATTCCCTGGACAGTTTAGAAAGGCATAGTCATGATATTTTCCTATCTAGTAGCTTTAAATTGTTTCATAACTGACCATTACAGGAAAGTGAAAAAAATGCATGAGCCCATCTGTACATACTGCATGGCTGTTATAGGTGGTCAAATAGGAAGCAGGTTTAAATGCAATATATTCCTTCCCTTCTTTCTAGAAGTAGTAGGCCCACTTATTCCAGAAAGTTGTCTCAAATAGCTTTGATTCTCTCCATACATTTTAAGGCTCTTCATTCTAACCTTTTGGAAATTGTATAAACTAAAATAATTTTAATATCACATATGATTTCTATTGCAATTTGTAGATGTAAACATTTGCATGGCATTTGTTGAACATTCAACTATATAAAAATATTAGTAAAAATGTATGAGAAGACATTCATGGAAGACAATGATGACTTACCCTTTCCTACTTACACAGCCTGAATTACCCCTTAGACAGTGCAGGGAGGTAAGAAAAGTACGGGAAGAATGAGACCTGAACTTTAACCCCCACTCAACCATTAACCTACTCAAAGAACTAGCCTAGTGAATATTGGACTTCAACGATAAGAGCGATCTTTAAATATTTGACAGGCTTATGCGAAAGATATCAAACAATTTAATCTGTGCCTCCAAAGGTCTTTTGATTCAAGATAAGGATGCTTTCTAGATATCAAGCCTAAAAGGGCTACCTCTACGAGGTAATGACTTCTTTAATATTCAGAGGATGTTACTCCAGGGTTCTCATGACTTGGAGACACAAACCAGAAGGGGAAAGGTCTAGATGACCTCTGTGTTCCATTCTAAATATGAAAGTCTGTGATTCTGTGAGGTTCTTTGAGCCTCAATTTCCTCGTCTGAGAAAGAAGAAGCCATAGTAGTTAAGGACTAACACAGTCAAGTTGAAAGTTGAAATAAGGAGATGAAGAGACCAAAACTACGAGTTCTGTTCTAGAAGCTTCACTAGGTACATCCATTATGAAAACTTAATCTTCAAGTTTATTGCTAGCTCATACTTTTCTTACTCTGGTTGTACAAGTGCCTGGGCTCAGCTCTGTGGCACTGTTAAATTAGAGGGGAAAAAGCACAATAATAGTTTGTTACTTTTGGCTTAGTATCTCATATTGTTGTTATATGTCCAGAATTCATTAAATTTTTTGTCACTGAATTTTTTTTGCTGTGTTTTTTCTACTGGTTTCACATAAAAATGATGTACAATGAAATATGAAATAGAAGTGTTTCAAACTTCCTGTTTAACCCAAAATGGCTTTCTTATGAAAATAATACATTACTTTATGATTGAGATAAGAGATGGTCAAATGTAGAATAATTTTATTATGGGTTATGATATGTTCACATAGAGTATGTATAGTTTAATATTGACAACAACATTTTAAATGTAACACAGCACTTCATACACCCTAAATCTCATGATTTCTTATAAAACTTTTTAATGGGACTGTGCATATATCTAAATAAAGCACACAGCCCTTTAAAGTTGGATATAAATATCATTTGTGTGAAGACTATTGTCATAGCTGAGTAAATGTTTATTATTTCTAGTTTCAAATTCTTTGACCTGTCCCAGCTTGACACTTTAGATATTACTAACCAATAAGAAAGTCCAGAAACACAAGGGATTTATTTTAGTCTTTCCCAGTGTTTTTCTTCTGAAAGTATCTACATTTAAAAAAAATTATTTTTATCCATAATTCAAACAAAATATTGTAACCCCTAAAATTAGTCTATTTACAGTGAAGTTAACCATACATTAAGACCACTTTAATGTTCAATCTGTTTTTTTTTTTTTTTTCCGTAATCTCAAGCATCTACCTTTTACTCAGGGGGACAACTCATGCTGTTCATTCTAGAAAGTCCTTTCCTCCTTTGTCAGCCCGGCCAGCTGTTACTCAACCTTCAAGGCCTAATTCAAATGTCAACGTGATGGAGATTGCCTCAAAACCTTCAGTTAAAAGCAATTGCTTCATCATCTCTATTTCCAAAAGACATTATAGTTATCTCCAAGAACACTTTTGTTCTACTTTAGAAACATTTAGCACTTAAATAGTTGGTAACTATTTATGTTATAGTGCAATTAATTTTATAACTTACCATCATCCCACATTTCCTAACCATTATCCGATAGGAAACCATAGCATAACAAATGGAACCCAAATGTACTAATTTTCTATTGATGCATAACAAATTACCACAAAACTAGTGGCTTAAAACAACACCTATTTATTATCTCACAATATCTGTATGTCTGGCTCTCTGTTCAGGGTCTCATGAAGCTGAAACCACCTGGCCCTCATAGACAGACAGTTCACAACATGAATGTGTTTCTCCAAGGTGAGCAGGATTGCATCTCTCTGACTTTTTTCTCTCTCTAAGTTCCAGACCCTCTTTTAGGAGCTCATCTGATTAGGTCAGGCCCGCCCACCCCTTTGATGAACTCAACTGATTAGAGACCTTAATTACATCTGCAAAACCCCTTTTGCCATATAACATAATCATGGGAGTGCTATCCCAACATAACCACAGGAGGGAGTATTGGAGTGGTCTGCCCCAGCAGAGAGGAGCATTTTCTCAGTGACATTTTTAGAATTGCTGCTCAGTGGTGATAACATAAAGGAGAATTACTTTTAGTTAGTTTCAGTATTATTTTTAAATTCTCCACAGATAATGCACTCCCTCATGGCCTGCACTCTGAGTGGACTTCTCTGACCATTTTCCCCATGATGTATTATGGTTTGTGGTATCACAAATTTACCTAATGAGATTGTCAACCTGTAAAAATCACAAACCAGTTCAAGAGGCAAAGATGCCCTATTTGGAATCAAAGAATAACAATTCAGGGAGCACAGATTCAGGTAGAAACCCAAATAATATCCTGATTACAGGAGAGGGGCTCAGGGTTTTTATGGGAAAAAGGAGGAAGGTGAGATAACACACTTTTAAGAAGAGTTCATCGGTGCTGACATGTTAAGCTACTCTTGGCTATCCATGATTGGTTATTGATTCCGTCTTCAGAAAGTCCACAATCATCAATCTTGTGATCAGGGTGTCTGTTCTCCTGCTGACTTCTCACACAATTACTTGTAAAACAATTGCTGTTTTGACCCATGCAAGTTTCAAGGAACAAGGTGAACAAGGCAGTTCCTCTGGAATGGCTGCTCCAGTTCTATTTTGAAATGGCTCCACTTACGTCAATTTTTCACAAGATATTTGATATAGCTCAGGAGACTTTTTTCTGGCAAAATATCAAAAGCGCCAGCTGCTTTATTTTATCACAGCTGAATATGAAAAAACATAGATAGGGAAAGTGCAGCTATAGAAGATACTGCTAAATTTCTTATCAGAATTTAAAGGAAATATAAGAACCAAAAACTTGCTTGTAATGAGGAGGGGAAAATTCCTCCCTTTCCCCTCTTGGTTCTTTTGGCTGGTAGAATAATTAAAATCTCATAAGACAGAGGAACAGGAGAAAATCCAATTTATTACATACATACAGGAACCCCACACATGTAAGAGAGTCAGAGACAGAAAGGTAAAATGAGTTATATTATATGTCATCTTGAGCCAAGGAATGGGAAAGGAGCCTGGGGCTTCAGAGAGGAGGCGGGTAATTCACAGGACGATGAGAAGGACAGATGTTTAGTAATTAAATATTTGCCCTATCATACAGATAGATCATAATAAGTTATTTCTGGTAATAACCCTCACTATGGGCAAGGCTCTCAATTTAAGTTCTTGAAGGGAGAGGTAAAAGTTTCCCTTGAGCCCTCAGGGCCTCAGACGCCTTCAGCTCAATATATTGCACATGCCAAAGTGGCACATCTTAGGGCAGCCTGCCCTGAACCCCATCACTTGTTTAAAATATAGAATTATTTCCCATGCCTAGTCTTTCCAGACGGCAGAAGTTTCTCAAAGCAAGAAATGGCATCTGGGCAAAGATTAAATTCAGGGCTCTTTTCGTAAAATGTGGCCTCAGGATAAATTTCAGATTGAGAGAGTCTCTGTAAGACCCTTTGTTAAGGCTTCAGAAAGACTGAAGGCAGTTCCTTGCAGACCTTCTCAACCAGATAAAAAAAAATGACTCCTAAGAATAATACAGGCATGCATGCCTTCTAGACTCTCTCAGCTAGATAAAATGTTTTCCAAAGATCTTAAGTAAATGCTTCCTAGTTTTTCTTGCTTAGAAAAAAGGTCTGCTATGAATCTGAGGGACTTGCCTCTAATAGATTCTCTGCTAGACAAGGACTATTAAAAATCATGCAGCTGGGGCCAGCCTAGTGGCATAGCGGTTAAGTTCACACACTCTGCTTTGGTGGCCAGGGGTTCACAGGTTCGGATCCCAGGCGCAGACAGACGCACCACTGGTCAAGCCATGCTGTGATGGCATCCCATACAAAACAGAGGAAGATGGGCACGTATGTTACCCCAGGGCCAGCCTTCCTCAGCAAAAAAGAGGAGGATTGGCAACGGATGTTAGCTCAGGGCTGGTCTTCCTCACACACATATAAAAAAATCATGCAGGTGATCCAAGCTAGAGAAGAGACTGCCTCAGAAAGAAATGTGGGTGTGGGCCTAGTCTAATGGGGCCAACTTACAAAAATGTATACTACAATGATACGTAAAAATGAGCAAAATTTTAAAATAATTGTACCAACTTGTACTGAAAGAGACGGACGGTTAAAATGAAAAGTTGTCTCAGGCCCTTCAAATTTCTGTGTTCAGGAAGCAGGCTGTGAAAACTACTCAGTTGGGAGCCTGGAGTATTTCTTATGGAAAAGAAGGAAGACTCAGTTTGGAGCGGAGAGCCCAGAGGATAGAGCCAAACCCAGAAGTAAACAAATCCCAGGGGGCAGAACTGGCCCTTAATCAGCATAGGTTTCCTACACCCAAAGCAGGGTGAATTATCACCTGAGCCCAGCTGGATTTCAGAACTGCTGTAGAATAATGACTTCTATGTGCTTGCTGTTTCCTGTTTTAGATGGATATGTCTATGGCATTAATCATGTCCCTCCAGTCTATGCTGAGTGTGTGGGTGGCAGGTAAATTGTCTCTTTGATTTACAGATCTTCAAATTAAGAAGCTTCTTATTTGAGGAGTTTCATTCACACGTGCCCCTGATTGATAATGAAATTCTGGACTTTAAACCTGATCCTGATAACATAACGAGATAAAACTTTGGGAGTCTTGGGAGGAGCCAAGCATATTTTGCACTTGGGAGGGAAGAGAATCATTGGGATCCAGAGGGGACTGTGGAAGTGGGTCTCCAAAGAAGCCCCCCTCCCAACACCTGCCAGTGACCCACACCTCCCAGGGTTCATCCCCCAAAGTGATGGACGCCTCCCACATTGAGTCTTAGCTGTTGCGGCATGTTCCATAGACGGCAGCAGAAATTACACTCCGTGACTTCCAAAAAAATCCTTGCAGCTTCTGCGTAGATCTCTTAGAACGTTTACTCTTGGGACGCTCCATATAAGAATTCAGCTGCCGTTCTGTGAGAATATGAAGTGCAAGCCACCATAGGCCAAGTGTAGGCTTCTGGTCGACAGTCCCAGCTGAGTTCCCAGGTGACAGCAAGCGTCATCAGCCAGCCACGTGAATGAACAATCAGTCAAGCTCAATGGTTGCAGCCCCAGTCGAGAGCTGACCGCCCCCACGTGAAAGACTCAAAGGAGAACCACCCATCTGAACTGAGTCAACTCACAGAATCTTGAGAGGCATTAATAATTGTTGTTTAAGCCAGGGGACGGAAATGTGTTTTCTGTAAAGGACCATGTAATAAATATTTTAGTCTTTGCAAGCTACATGTGGTCTCTGTCACACATTCTTAGTTTTTTTTAATGAACAATTATTTAAAAAGGTAAAGATAATCCTTAGCTCACAGGTTACACAAAAATAGGCCACAGATCATGGCCCATGGGCTATAATTTGTGAACCCTGCTTTAATCTACTAATATAGAGTGTTTTGTTACACAGCAAGAAATAAATGGATGTGAAATAGTGTGCAAAAGAATTAGCACATGTTTTTCTATAGAGTCAGCTTCAGGAAAGTAGATCTAATGTCTTAAATATCTATGTAATCCCATTTTCTATAGCAGTGTGGGTATGTCATAAATATTTGGACATTTAATTCCCTTTAATTCCCTTATTTGGACATATGATTCCCTTTATTAATATTTGGACATATTTCCCCATATAATATTTGGACATATAATTCCCTTTAATTATTAAGCATGCCTCAGTAATATTTCAAAATCCCCTTAAAATATTTTCAAAACGTATTCTCTAAAACATTTCATATTCATGGAAAATAAATCCTTATATAATGTTTTGAAAATGAATTGACAAAAATATCCTGCTAGTGGCAATTATTAACTTTAGATTGATTTAGAACGCACTGTAGAGCAATAAAATGGAGCAGATTATTGATCATGCTACTATATGGATGAAACTCAAAAATACTATAATAATGAAAGAATTCAAACACAGACAATTACATATTTTATAGTTCCATCTTTGTGAAATTTCCAGAAAAGGCAAATCTAGAACTAGAAACCAGATTAGGAGTTACCTGGGGATGGGAGCAGAGTTAGCTGCAAACTGGCATGAGAGAATTTTGGGGTTGATAGAAGAGTTCTAAAACTGGGATGGAATGAAGTTTGCACAACTCTATAAAGTTACTAAAAACCATTAAATTGTACAATTAAAATGCATGAATTTTATGGTATGTAAATTAAATCATGCCTCAATAAATGTGGTGAAATATACCAAACATCCTTATTTTGATTTCAGTAATATGGTAAAAAGGCCAAACTCCTTTGTGTCAATTTGAAAAGAAAAAAAGCTTTAAAAAAAGTTATTTTTAGTACAAAGACATATTCTGTGAAACACTGTCAAACATAGATTTAATGTTCTTTTCTGCAACCATTTTGCAGTTAACAAATTATTTCCTTTGAATCAATGTGCCCTGCACACTAACAAATATCATCATATCATCATTACTAGAGAAAAAGCCTATTGTGGGACAGAGATTTTTTTATTTGTAGTTACATCCCTCTGAATAATATTGGGATTTCAGAGAATTAATGGAAACTTTTGATGAGGCTCAGAAATCCTAGTGAAAAATACAATTTTTAGTTATTTCTTGCCAATCATTATTCCCAGCCATTCCTTAAAATAATAGCAGGGATCACATTCCTAATGGAAGTTAAAAAAAAACTGTCATCTTAATCTCTGAAGCCTTGAGTAAGATGAACAGGCCCTGAGAGCTGCAAATCATTTCTTGTAACTACAAATTCTAAATACACAGAAAATATCAAAAAAATCAAGCAGTTAATAAAAGAAAAGATAAAGTAAAATTAAAAATTTAATGAAATTTTTTAGTGATTTCTTCAGATCAAATATATGCATAAGTAACAGCTAGGTTATAATCTCATTTGCAATTCTTAAACTTTTTTGTATCATTGGGCCCTACACCACTAGAGAGAGGTTTAGAACTAATGTGCATACACAAAATGTTCCATCAATTTGCAAGGCTTCAAGTAGCCCCCAAATGCATCCATGGACCATGTCCAGAATAAGAACCACTGATATAATGTGAGTTGATGGCTTGATTATTTTAAAAAGGTCAACCCCATGCATCAAAAGTGGCCCTAACCAAGGCACGAATATTGAAACCAAGACTTTCCTTTAAACACATTCAGGCAGAGAAAAATAGCCTTTGATTTATTAAATGTGCTTAATCTCAATAAGATCCTGTATATAATTATGGTATCAGTCCTTGAGAGAGTCTGTGATAATAATCTGATATAACTGTTTTCACTTGAGTTATTAAGAATTTTGGTTATTTTTCAAAATTAGTGATTTTCCACCCCTAATACCATGATCGTTTGAAAGTTACACGTGCAACCTGGATCCTAGAAAGCAAAAAAGACTTGGCACTAATTAAATGAGAAGAAACTCTAAGGATTGAACAGACTGTGGATTACAGATCATAGAAAATTTTAAATGGGGAATGATGACACAAGAAGAATTAAGAAAAGTGAAATTTAATAGCAGAATTAAAATGGATTTTGGAGAACTTTTGCTTCCAGCCAAGTAGGAGGGACAGAAATTGGATTTACACTCCTACCTTAGACAACTAGAAAACTGAACAAAGTACATAAAACAATGATTTTCAAACATTAGACAATAAGGACTATACCCCTGTGAGAAGGAAAATCAACAAGATGACCCCTAAAATTATACTAGTTTATTGTCCAGAGCCACATTCCAGGCCTCAAGAAAGGGGAGGAGGAACCCACATAGACCCTGGTTGATCTCATTGAGTTGAAGGTCAAAGATCAGATTTTGAGAGGTTAATCTATTTAGAATATATGGGCAGAGCACCAAAGGATAGGGAGCTGCACAGAGGGATCTCTGGAGATCTTCAGAGGATTCCCTCAAGTCTGGCTGAGTACAGATCTACACATCTGTAAGTGGAAATTGCATAAGCTGAAAAACAACCAAAATAAGGAAACATAAAAATTCCCAAAGCTCACACAAGGCTGGAAGTAGTTTGTGTTCTTATCAGCCAGAATGATGAGGCTTCACAAGACATGGGGCATCAAGTTAAGTTCACAGAAGCATACTTCTTTGTAGTGGGGTTTAATTACACCAAGGGCCAAGAGTAAAGTCTTCCTAGCTGACCACAACTGATCCAAGTAACTCAAATGCCTACCACAATAATACCCAACATTACTTAAACATAACAAACCACCTAACACAGAAAATAAAAATCACAATGCCTTGGATCAAATGCTTTGAAGCATGCAAGGAGCAGAAAATATGATCCATTCTCAGGAGATAAGCAGTAGAAACAGAGACAGGGCTCCTGTTGAAGGGATTGGCTGTTGGCAGCATGGGGGCTAAGCTAGTGTGCCAAGGCGGTGTCAACAGCAGCCACAGCAAAAGAGTTTGGCACAATGTCTCACACCATTTTGCTGGTACAGCCTACCAAGATGCCAGAGGCAGAACTTACACTGACTATGAATCTGTGAAGGAATGCATGGAAGGCATTTGTGAAATGAATGAAGAACATTTGAAGAGAGTGGATACCAACAGCCCCTCTGTCACATATGGTATCAGTAAGTTGTTTGATTTTATTGCTGATCTGGCTGACAGCTGCCTTGCTTACTGAGCTGATACCAGACATACCAGCCTTATAACAAAGACTGGATTAAAGAGACGAGAAGATAAACAAACCAACACATAGATAAAGAGAATAGATTCGTGGTTACCAGAGGAGAAGGGGGTGGAGGGAGGGCGAAAGGGGTAAAGGGGCACATATGTATGGTGACAGATAAACACTGGACTGTTGGTGGTGAACTCAATGCAGTCTATACAGAAACTGAAATACAGTGATGTACACCTGAAATTTACACAATGTTGAAGTCAATATGACCCCAATAAAATAACTTTTTTAAAAAAGAGAAGAGCTACATGCTCCTTCATCAGCAGGCCCAAAGAGTGGGAAATAGTTGAGTTGGAAGTATTAGGGGGATGGGGATGGGCTGGAACACAGTGAGTACAGTGCGTTATAGTAGAAGTTTTGTATTATAGTAATCCTGTTTCTATCTTGGTACACTCTAGCCAGGATTGAATGTATTAGATGAAATGTGAGGATCTTGTTCAATCTGAAGCCCCCATTGCCCTCCCTTTTTTTTTCTTTAGACCTTTTTATGATGATTTAGATGGAAGTTGTTCTTTGTCAGTTAATGTTGGTTCTAATCCTTCAAACTGTTCGTCTCTGCTTTATAACATTCACTGTACTAACCCTTCTTCAAGTTGGAGTGAGGGGTGGTGACATAGTTTAGTTATGTCCTCAAGAAGAAGTTTTAGTGAAAAATAACATTCTTCAGTTATTAAAAAAAAAAAGAGACAGACACAAATGACTGAGGTAATGGTATTATCAGACAAGGGTGGTAAAACAACTCATAAATATTCTTCACATGTGTAAGAATGTATTATAGATATGACTATGATGAGGAGACAAATGGAAGATGTTTTAAGAGACCTAAATAGAAGATTGAGAAATAAAAGAATTCAATATCTGGGATGAAAATACACTGGATGGATTAAATAACAGATTAAAAATTGCAGAAGAAAAAAAATCAGTAAACTTGAAGCAACAGAAGTAGAAACTATACAAAATGAAGCATAGAAAGAAAAAAGACTGGAAAAGAAAACCCAGAGACGAAGTGGACACTATCAAGCAGCTAACGTATATACAATCTGAGCCCGGGGGAAATGGAAGCCAGAAAATATTTGAAGAAATAAATGCCCAAAACTCCCAAATTGATGAAAACTATCAGCCCACAGATTCTAAAGCAGGATAAACAGAAAATAAAACACAACAAGGCTCACCATAATCAAATTGCTACAAACCAAAGCCAAAGAAAAAAAAATCTTCAAGGCAGACAGAAAAAAAAAATTACATAGAGCAGAACAAAGATAAGAATGATCACAGATTTCTTGTTAGAAACAATTAAAACTAAAAGGCAATGAATGCTATTTTTAATGTGTTTAATTTTTTAAATAAACTTCTTTACTTAGAATTTTATATTCAGAGAAAAAAAACTTTCAAAAATGAATGTGAAAGAAAAAAAAGTCAGGCAAATAAAACCCCTAAAAAGTCAAAAATGTTTGTTTCCAGAACACTTGCACTGCAATACATGTTAAGAGAAGTTTTTAAGGCAGAAGGAAATGGGTATTAGATGAAACCTTGCATTTACCCAAGGGAATGGAAAGCACAGGATATTATAAATGTGTTAGTAAATGTAAATATTTTCTCATTTTAAAATTATTTAAAAGATAACTGACAGCTTGAAGCAAAAATCATAACAGTGAATTGTGTAGTATGGAACATATGTAAAAGAAAAATGTATGACAGCAAAAGCACAAGTGTGAGGAGGAGTATAGATACTGTCATAAGTTTGTTACAATATACAAAGTCACAGTATACTATCTCAAGGTAGATGATGATAAGTTAAAAATTGATAGTGTAAACTCTAGACCAAACTCCCCCTGAAAGAGTTTTTCAATAACGGAGATAATATGTAACATTAAATTGATCAAAAAGGAGACAGGAAAACCAATTACATAGATAATTCCTTTAAATGTAAATGATCCAAATACTCCAAAAAAAAAGATAGTGATTGTCAGACTTGATAAAAAGCAATAACCAACAACATGCAGTATACAAGTAACTCACTTTAATTATAAAGCTAAAGAAAGGAAAAAATTAAAAGGATGGACAAAGATGTACTAGACTAACACTAAACAAAAGAAAGCTGGAATGACTATATTACTGTCAGATAAAATAGATTTCAGAGCAAAAAATATTAACATGGATAATGAAGGAAATTAGTTAATGTTTACAAAGTCAATGCATCAAGAAGACATGACAATATTAAATGTGTATGCACACAATAGCAGAGCCTCAAAATACATGAAGCAAAAATGGACAGACCTCAATGGAGAAAAATTTAGAATTATAGTCAAAGAGTTCAACGATACTCTCTGTATAACTGATAGAAGTAGACAGAAGAACAGTAAGGATGTGGAATAACTAAACAACACTTTAACCAACTTACCCTAACTGACATTTACAGAACACACCATAAGGCACATTTACCAAACAGAACACAATAAACTTTCTTTTCAAGTGCATGCACACATTCACCAATATTGACCATATTTTGAGCTGTAGCATATGGCTATATAACTTAAAAGAATTGAAGTCATCAAAAGTATAAATATATGAACACAAAAACATAAGTATAAAAACACAAATTTTTGGGAATGAAGCTAAAGCAGCCTTTAGAGGGAAATTTATAACATTCACTGCTTATGATAAAAAAGAATAAAGTTTACAAATCAAAGATCTAACTGTCCACCTTAAGAAACTAGTAAACAAAAAGCAAATTAAACCGAAGTTAAGAAGAAAGAAGAAAATAATAAAGATAAGCAAAGAAATCAATGAATTTGAAAGATGGAACATGGGTATAAATCCTACCTACATTAAAAGGATAACAAGGGAATATTATATACAGCCTAATGCCAATAATTCAACAACTTTGATGAAATGGAAAAATAAGCCAAAATATGAAAATTACCAAAAAAAGTAGATCCCTGGTCCTATTTCTTATAAATTACAAAGTTGACACAGATGTAGAATGTTGTGTCCAGAAACCCCCCATCTGAAGCTGTGCATTTGGGTTGTAAATCAAAGTTGTTTCCCTATGTCAAAGTGACTTAGAGGTTCCTGGCAAGAGTGGGATGTTTCTTTCATATTGATATAATTTCAAACGGCAAAGTTTCTAACAGCCTAAGATTTTGGAGAAAACATTTCTCAGTGAGTCAGAAAGCAATAGTCATTCAAAGAAGGAGGTAGTAATGACACTTAATAGCTGTAGCATGCTCTTGGGAGAAATAATGTTTCCTATTAACTTTGCAGCTGGCTTTATCTACGTGTATTACCCCAGCCTTATCAACAGTAAAGCTGATTTTTACTTTCTCAGTTCACCCTTTTAGCCAACTGTATACAGATTCAACAGTTCAATCAATTATCATGACAGAGATAAAGTAAATATAATCCTACATTCATGAGAAAGCTTTAAAGCCAAGGTCAAGGGTTTTTCTAATGCATGTCTTACATTTCTATTGCCCAATCCTTTCAAGACTATGAAGATGGGACAGAAACTGGAGCTCAAGCCTACAGGCCCCTTTAAATATCTTCAAATAGATTTGATTTAATTACCCTGTCAGGGAGGAAAAATTTCTCCTCTACCCTTTTCTAAATTCTTCTGGTTGGTCTAAGAATTAAATTGACATGACACAGATTAACAGGAGAAAATCTAACAGAAGTTTAAAAACATGTATCTCTCCTGTATACATGGGAGAGACCCAGGAAAACTGAGTAACTCACCAAAATGGCTGAAGCCACCACCTTAAATACCATCTTCAGCTAAAGATACAAAAAGATGTTGGGAGTGGGGGTGTCAATTACTAGAGGTGACCAGGAAAGGTGCAATGAACAAGGGTAAGTTTGTTATGCAAATTTAAATCATTGCCTTCTACATTGATAAGAGTTTCTAGAGAAGGTCATTGCCTTCCTGGTACAGAGAGGGAGACACTTACAAACAGAGATTTCCCTTATAAATGTAAATGTCTCTTACAAGGGGTAATGTCTACTTAGTTTTCAGAGCTTCTCCCATGTCTGCTGTTTCTTAAAAGTAACCAGCCTAAAATAATCCTTATGTCAAAGAGACACATTTTTGGGCAGCAAATTCTGCTCCCCTACAACCCTCACTAATAAAATATAAACATATTTGGTCATTATATTTCTATTTTCAGGTTGAATCAAAGCTTGGAAAAAAAGTTTTTTCACTTTGTGTTTCATCTCTGAGATATCCCAAATTGTCTATCTAGTGATGGAGAAACTTATTTCCATAAAAGTGTTACTAAGGAGATTCATATAACACTACTCATTACCCCAAATCGCTACTGTCCACATTATTCTCAGTCTTCAGATAAGATAGAAAGGACAAATATAACTTTCAAACTCAGATTAGCTGAACTTATATTCAAAAGGCTGTAGGGGAGGAAAAAATTTTCCTCCATCTTTTTAGAGTCTTCTGGTTAGAGTATTCTGGTTGGTCTAAGAATTAACTTGGCAGAAGATAGAAGAACAAGGAGAAAATCAAACAAAGTTTAATAAACTTTATACATGGGAGAGACCCAGGAAAACTGAGTAACTCACCAAAATGGCCAAAGCCACCACCTTAAATACTATCTTCAGCTAAAGACAAAAAAGGACGTTGGGGGCAGTAGTTTGAGACTTCAAAGGGAGGAAGGCAATCCACACAGAGATGGAAAAGCAAATGTTTGGTAAACAAATGTTCCACCATGCCGTTAGGAGACAATGGAACACGGAGAGGACTCTGATCTCTAGGCCTGCAGAGTCTGCCCCACCACACCTAGCCCATGTTCTTTGCAGATGTCTGTTCCTGTAACAGGCCATTCATCTAAATTCTTTTAGGCTGCTATGGAGGAGGTAAAAGAAAAACTCCTGAGTCTTCTGTTTCTTACAAATAATCAGCCTAAAGTAATTCTCATGTTAGAGACACATTTTGGGGTGGCAAATTTTGTTCCCCTTCTAGGTCCTGGAGTTTTCTTAATGTCCCCACTGCTTACACTGTGTTCTTACTCCCAGGACAATGTTTTCTGTTTGTTTGTTTGTTACTGAAGTATAATTGACATACAAATTATACCCAGGGTAATGTTTTGCGCTCTATCCTCACCAAAACTGAGCACTACCACTTTTTTTTTTCAATCACTGCCAATAGATCAAAAATGTACTTACTTTCCATTTTTCTTACCAGTGAGATTGAATTTTCATTTGTTTATTAAACATTTACATTTCATCTTTTGTGAATAGCCTATTTGTGACTTTTCCCAATCTTGCTATTGGTGAATTGATTTCTATAATTATTAACATATTACAGATATTAAAACTTTCTTCAAAGGCATTTTAACAAATTTTAGTATTTCTACCAACATATAATAAAATCTCAAAATGCAAAAGAAATTGTTTAAAATGGATATGACAATAACATTTCAGGTATCAAAATGAACTCAGTTTTAAACATTCGGATGTTTCTGCCTGATTATTTCCAACTAGAAGTACCATAAAAACATTAAACACAATATATTGTTGGACCACATTCCATCTCTCAAATATGTTGAAACAGAACACAGTTATCACTAGAGGCATAGAAAGAAAAAATGTCCCACCTACATCTTTCTTCTAATCATTCACAGCATTGAGTGCAACTCATATGAATTCCTTAAATTTTTCTAGTTCCCTTTACCTCAAATTCCTTGAAATCTGCATCTACTCTTTATTCTTTTCCTCCAGTCTAGGGAGAAGTGGGATATTCTGTCTCAGACTACTCCCTCATCCTCATCTCCACCCCAACACATCCTCTATCTAGACTTTATTCCCCCCGTCTTCTCCTGGATTTACTCTTAAGTGTTTCCCTCTTGGTGTCCAATCACTCCCTTTTCATTGGGTCCTTGGGTCTTACCTCCTAATATTCCCACATTTCCCCATGACCCCCCAAATTACTGAACACCCTCAAATTCCTGTCCCTTTCATTTTCCTCAGGACAAAACTTACTGAAAGGGAACACTGCACTTGATCTTCTGCTTCTTCTATTTCTCCTCTCTTCCACCCATGAAGTTGAGTTCTGATACTATCTATCTAAAAGTGTTACCTCACCTTTACAGCATTAAATACCTTCAACAACCACCCCGCATATTTCCCTTCTCTCTAGGCTTCTCTGAAGCATGGTTGTCTTTCTTCAAATCTGGTTACTTTTTCACAGACCCTTGTCCTGGCTCCTCCTGCTGTGTTCATCCTTTTCTGAATCTTAATGATCAGATCTCTCTTCTCTTTCACCACTTGATTCTTTGAAAAATCACCAAGTTCCACTACTTAGATGCAAGCCTTATATGAATCGTTCCCTCATTTTATACTTTTACCACTATCTTCTTTCCTGAGCTCTTAGTTTCTGGGTACACAGCACTCTCAAACCTACTCAATTCATTATTGTTAGAGTTTTGTTCCTTGTGCAAACAGAATGAAGTTCAGACTCTCTGCCTTCCATTCAAAATTATTTTCAGTAGGGGGATCTACATGCTTCAGTGATATTACCTCACTCTCATCCCTTCCATCCCTACAGCTATTCCAACAAAATATCTAGTGATATTCTAACTTTTTGGCCTTGTTCAAAGTCTTTCACTTTAAAGATTTCCATAACATCTATCTCTCACCCTCTTATCTGTCTGTCAGTTCTTCAAATCTCAGCCATAAACTTCTTTCTCTAAGATGCCTGCCTAGTTTTCCCTAGTCAATAATAAATGCTCCTTTCACAAAATTCTGTCAGTACTCCTTTTATATCCATGGGAACACCATGTATTTTGTTGTCCTTGAATTCTACTTTAAGGGGTTTATTTATCTCTTCTTTGGTCTTAGCTCCCTGAAAGACCAGATCATGATGAACTTTTTATCTCTCCAAATTCCTGGAAATGTTCTTTTGTGTAGTACAAATGTGATCAATTTTAAGTGAGTTGAATGTTAATGCTGAAAATGTTGCTAAATGATCTTCTTTTATGTCATTAGGATGACCTTGGAAGTTATAACTAATTAATTATCTGGAGCAATGAAAGATATCTAATATTCAATCATTTATTATTACAAAATCTATAAAATCAGTGTGGTTCTAGAAATAGGAAAATATTAAAGATTTCAACCAGTGCAAATGTCTATAGAGTTAGCTGGAAAATATATTTACATAGTTTGAGTCAAAGAAACAAAATAATCAAATCACGTGAGCAATTTATATAAGTTTATGGATAGAAAAAGAATTATGTAAGCAAACTGCAACTTGAATGCAAACATGTGGCATCTGGAAGTTACAGAATAATTTTAATAAGAATCCAGTCTTTGTCCTTGAAATCCTTTGAAACTAGAAAACTATATGGGAAGTACTCCCAAAATTGGTGAAATATAATATACATTTCTGTAGTAGTTAACCATCTTTCAACCAAAGGAAGATTTATAATTAAGTATAAAAATATTTTTAAAAATCAAAGCAATATTTTAAGAAATATATATTTGTTTTTGTGTATTTGTAATGTTTAAGAGAATTTTGAATATTAGAGTAATAGCTTTAATAACTCTAATTTAAAAATGTGTAAATGAATTATTTCCTTATTCTTGTGATTTTAAGCTGAAATTGAACCAATTTAACTATTAGAATATCAAGTGAACATACATTTTACCATATTTATAGGTTTCATCTATTAGATTTATAAGAATTATTTAGTTTTAGAGAGTTTGTCAATCAGAAAATTGAAATATTTAAAAAAGAAATTCAATATATTATATTTACACATAATATCAAAATTATTTTAAGTTTTTTAAAGAACTAATATTAAGTTTTCGAATGGGCCAAATATTATTCAGCCACCTTTGGCAGTGATTACTAGAATATGTTACATTTTAAAAGTAGAATAATAAAAATTTTGTCCAAACTTAAAGCTTAAGGATTAGTTTTTCATTTAGAACTTCAAAAATTGAAGACTAATATCTTAAACCAAAACTAATTTCTACTTAGTAATTTTTACATACAAAACCACTCTCAAGGACACATACATATACTCACACAGTCTCACAATTAATATTTCATTAAAGATAAGGAAACACAGGCTACTAAATTTGAAAAGATTTACTCAAGGTTACATATCTCCAGATTTACTCAAGGTCACTCAAGTGTCAGAGTAATCAGTAGAACTTAGACCTCGGGAAGTCTATGTCATGTTACAGTAAACTGACTGATTTGCAAAAGGTCTAAGTAATGTGTACAGCAATTTTAATGAGCTACCTTGTTAATTAGAATAACATCTCTAAAAGAGATTAAAGAATGAATATTTGAAATTATTTAATATACGATTTCATAAACCTAACTTTCTAGACAAACACTTTCTTAACTTCCATGCATTATACCTTTTCTTGGCTTGTTTCAAATTGGGTGACCTATTCTTGAAGAAAAGCAGTTGTCGTATTAAGGATAATTTTTTCAGAACCAGAGGTACTACTTGAATGAATTATTTAATATATGCTGAAACAACATAGAGCTACTTCATAAAAAATGGTCGGCATGACAGAAGCATTTCACTTGAAGGGAAGCAGAACTGTCTACAAGTACTTGAAGAGTAATTTCAAGGGGCCTCTGCTGCTATTTCCTAGGCCTATAAAGATCAGAGTTAAAGAAAAATAGTTTAACCTATAACATAGATTTTTTTAACATTAGATGCAAAGATGAAAAATATATATCTTGTATAAGGGTGATTAAAAAATGAAATTACTATTGAAAAGGATCTTAAAAATTGCATCCTAGAGATCTTGAAGGGAAAACAATCATCTGTTTTGGAAATCGAAGGTCAAACTCTCCTTATCTACATAAAGATGAACTGAATGACATTTCATGCCAGACTGGTCTATCTCCTGCACAAGAGAAATGAGGTACAGAAAACTTAAAGCACTCACCTAAGGCTACAAAGAACACTAGTTAATGTATGGGGATATATGAGAATAGTGTGAGAAACAGAGCATTTTTACTTCAAGCAGTTTGATACTGTCAAATAGAAGGGACTTTAGATCTTATGACAAAAATAGTTTTCCCTTATACACATTCTTTATTAAACGTATGACTTTTTTTTACTTTAATAATTTAGATTACTTCTAATTGGTTATTCACCGATATGTTTTTTCGCAGAGAACGCATAGCCTCCTGAGAAAACGAATGAGTATCTAGATGCTCTTTTTTATGCATTTAAAAAACATTTTGCCAATAAAAATGGATTATGTGGTTTCAGTTCATTGTGTATTTACCTTTCTCTTTCAGCTGAAATTGTTTCTTACCATGATTCCACTGAGTAACATCATAATCTGAAAGGAAGAAATTTCCCTGTGACCGGTCATCTATAATATCTCATAGGACCTGTTCAGGGCTAACCCTAATTGTACACCAAATGCTTGTGCCCAGTGAATTCCTCCAAGTGCTGTCATTCAGAGTACTAAATGCTTTGCATGATTATCATAAAAAGACTTTCTTCAACAAAATGAGAAATAGATTACTCTAGCGTCTTCCACTCCTCGACTAGAATTCTGTTTGCTTGTCTATTTGGCAATCTATATATGCATCTAAAATATGTCTGGCATTGATTAAGTACTAAATATAACCTGTGAGTGATTACATACTAAAAAAATCCAGAAAATATCAAATAAAATGATCAATTTATAATATTTGAAAAATTACACTCTTTCCAACTTATCTAATGGGCTTAGTGACTAATCACAATTCGATGAACTTGCACCAAAAATCTTTTTAATTATCCAGAAAAAATTAAAAGGCTACAGATATCGATCTAAAGATGACTTTTTTTTTGTGAGGAAGACCAGCCCTGAGCTAACATCCGTCGCCAATCCTCCTCTTTTTGCTGAGGAAGACTGGCTTTGGGCTAACATCGTGACCATCTTCCTCTACTTTATATGGGACGCCGCCACAGCGTGGCTGACAAGCAGTGCGTCCGCGGGCTCCCGCGATCCGAACTCGCGAACCCCGGGCTGCCAAGCGCGGACTAAACCGCTGCGCCACCGGGCCGGCCGCTGAAGATGACTTTTATTCGGAGCTATAAGAATGTTGAAGTCTCTTCTCTTCCATTGTAAAGTTGCCAGTTTAACAGTTGGTAACTTTTGAATGTGATGTTGAGTCCCAATTTGCGTCTGCCCGCAATCAGAATGTACCACACGGTAGCCTCGTAAAAAATCCTTTTGTGGCTCATAGTGTTTCCTCTCTAACTCTTATTACATCATTTGCTACTAATGGTCTTGGCTTCTTGAGTCTATTTTTCTCTGAATTATGCTAGTATCTCATTAAGAAGCAGCTGGGAGTCTATGACTAACAAAATGGACTATCATGCCAACAGAACAAAGTTATATTTCTCAAAAATGCCTGCTTTTGACTCTAGAATAAGACAAAATGAATGCTATAGACGTTCAGATCTTATACAGAGTTTTAATATAGACTGAATGGCTATTTAAACCTGACCTGTTGTCTTTAATGAAGTGTATCACTGATATCAAATGTAAAACCCTCTGCAAATTTTGCACACTTCTTTCAGTTTCTCAATAAATATTTCCTTTCTGTGAAGCATGGACTTAACTCTAAGCCAAGAAAACCAACAAGCAAAAGTATATATGTAAAATAAAGAGGATTAAGGAACAATATTAGAAGGAGGAAACAAAAATACATTCATTAGAGATGTTAAACAGGAGAGTTTACATTAGGTTGTTTATTATAACAGCACTCTAAGCTCTTCTCATTCTATATGCACTTAATTAGACCAAAAGAGTATGATAGTCAAGCCATCAACGCTGAGTAAAGCAAAAGCCCTCTTTGCTTTTGTTAAGAAATATCAAAAACTTAGTCAAAGGACAGTGGGAATGAAGAGAAAGGAGCATCATTGTTTCAATGATGAAGTTATGAGAAAATGAGAAAAAGTTCCCCTGAAAAGAATACTAATTGCACATAAAATAACTGTATTTCTCATGTATGTGGTTGCACAGCCTGCTTCTATAGTTCCAGGTCTTCTTTTTAGTTTCTCTGTTTTATTCTCATGAACATGCCTTGTCCTCCCAACTAGATGGTAAGCTTTTTGAGGGAGGGCGGAACAAATTATAGATTTAAGCTTAATTTCACTTCTCCCAAGATGGAGTAAAAGAGATGCATAGGCAATATTTTTTAATGAAAAACCATTCTGCATATTAAGTAGTAAACCTTTCTGAAATATCAATTGACTATTTCGTCTACAGGCCAAGTAATAACTTGCAGGCATGCCAGCTGCTAAAACTCCCTCAGCAGTAGGAATTAGATTACATTAACTTCTACTAGTACATTCTGTTCTTCTATTTTTTTTATAACTAGTTTCCTCAAAATATCTGTATTGTCAAAAATCACATTTTAAAAAACCCAATTATTTCAAATTATTTGCTGCAAAAGCTCTGAGCAAAACTAGTCCTTATTGACTGATACAATTTGTTCAGGAAAGAATGATATGTCTTTCCCCATCACCGCCAGGATAGCCCTTATTTACCTTATAACCTCCTGTCATTCTAAGCAAAGCACAGAGATGCTCAAACAAGTGTCTGGTTTGTGAGAGCATCTACATTTTTCATAGGAGGTGCTATTTCTAGATTGCCAACTTATTACCACAAATAGTGGCCTACATGGCATAAATGATGTTTCTAAATAATCAATTGCTTTATATATTGCTTTTTATATATTGCTTGCTTCATGGAATATCATTCTGTGGAACATTTATATTCTTCCTGACCTAAAAATATCACAATTCACATGTCAGACAACAGCATTCACAAAGTGAGCCTCCCTCCTCTCACTCTCTTCCATTAGATTAAAATTAATAAAAATGTAAGGAAAAGAAAACAAAGTCGGGCATCTCAACATTTATCCTTAGCCAAGAACATTTAAGACAAATGTTTCTTAATTTTTGCTTTTTCTCTTCAAAGGCAATCATGGTATCAGATCTTGGAGGCATTGCTTTCCTGCCCTTTCCTGCCTTACTAAATTCTTCCGGAATATCACGGCGTAGTTTCTACATTTCCCATCACCTACACAGGCATGCTCTATCAGAACTGACTGACTGCAGTCCTGTGCTCCAGGCAGTGTCATGACCCAGGTGGAACAAGTAACAATGCAAAGTGTTAATCGAGGGGACAGAACCCAGGGCATGGCAAATTTGGCATCTCCAAAAGGTCCAGATGCAGTATGTGGACATTCTCTACTTGTGCATTAGCATTCATCATCATAGCTCATGTATGACTAGCATTGTTATTTTCCAAAACTTACGTTATAAAAAAGTCAAATTTTGTCAGATATGACAATTAAGTGAGCCTACATTTGCACATAAACCTAATGCACTAATTGGCATGTTCATTTAGATCTTTAAATAGCATCTACACCTGTTTCTCAGTGTGTGAAACAAATCATTACCTTTGCCTCCAACTCATTTTAGTGAATTTTATGAGAAGAAGGCTTATAAAGTAATTTATTTTCTTTGGAAAGTTCTAGATTATCAAGGCACTGACTTTCACTGACTACATCAAATATGTTTGATTTTTAAAAAGGTCTTCAATGTAATTGAAATCTCATCGCCTTCTAGATCAGACAGGAGGAAATGGAGAAAGAGGAGCAACAGGGAGAAGGAGGTAATATTTTACATTAAGGGAGGAATTCCAAAACTATGTCAAAAAGCTTTCTGAGAAAATGGATGTGAATTTACTGCCTGAATGAGTCTGACCTCATCCATCACCTCCCAATGAATGATAGATCATTCAATGCAAGATGTTTGCTTTTTCTTTGTTCCCATATTTGACACTTAAAGGAGACAGAAAAACATAGAAACCCTTCAAAGACTAACCTTTTACTACAGCAATTGCTTCTGAAGAGTGTTGAGTGAAAGAAAGAAAGCTGAGAAGACTATTTTCTGAAAAATGTGTGGCATTTTATAAGGAAACTAGATCATGAGGTATTTCATTTACCTCAGATAAATTCTAAATCACTGGTGCCATCTATACAACACACTGAATTAAATAACACAAATTACATCTTAAAAGTCATTTACAAGAGATATTGGTTAAGAATGGCTATTAGGAAGTTACTCTTTATTTTATAATGTCTGTGAGATGATCAAATAAATATCAATGCAATTACACAAACTCGGTGGGATTGGCACCAATAATTTTTCCAGATATAATGGTGGCTTCATAAACATACTTAGTACTCTTAGAATTTTGCCTTTGATATTTTTAACTCTGCAGTTTAGTTTCCATAACAGATGTTTCCAATAATACTCTTCCTTCAGATTTTATGCCATGTTTTATGCATGTTCTGTTCTTGTATTTTTTGAAAAATGAAGTATCTGAGGACTCCCATACGGTAGTAAAATACAAGTAGAATATCATAACGTATTACTTTCTGCTGAAGATCTAACAGATTCCAATACGAATGCAGTGTAAAATTGTTGCTAAAAATTCAGTGCTTAAAACCATGGTCTTAGTTTGAATTTCCTTGAAAGCAAAACCTAAGACAAGGACTGAGGTGCAGGTGACTTATTTGGGAAAGGATCTCAGGAAGCAAGAGTGAAGCAGTGGGGAGAGTGAGAGAGGGAAGCAAGAAAAATGAAGTGTGTCTTCTTCAGCTAGTTACCTGTGTGGACGGCTGGGTCTCGGTCCCACAGGGGACCTCTAAGGAACCACATAGAAGATGCCTCAGAACTGTCCTTCTGAAGGAGAGAAGACTGGGGCTTTTATCAACCAGACTACCCTCCTCCATTGGGTAAAGGTTACTTCAGGGCTGTTATAACCCCCACAAACTAACCCAGGCTGAGAAAATCCCCTTGGCTCAGGGAGAGCCCTGAGGCAGAAAAACATGGTTTCATTTGGGTGCTGGAATTGCACTATTGGTGTGCACTGGGACGGGGCTCCCAGCTGTAGCTGAAATCAGAGGCAGTGAAGGGATGTGATGCGGGGCTCCAAGGGCGTCTGCTACAACCATCACACTCCTTACATCTCCTTACCAGTGCATTTAAGCAGCAGTAAGGCACTCATAAAGGGATTTGGGATAAAAGATGAGCTTTGAAATCAGACGTGTATTTGAAAGCAATCCCTATCTGATTAGATGTTCAGCATTGGGAAACTACATCTGTCTTCCCAGGGGATGATAGTATCCTTCCTCTCAGGCTATGAATTAAATGAATTAAGGTATAAGAAACGTCCGACACGTTGCAAGCGTCCATGAATGATAGTTACTATCAGCTTGCCCCACCTGCAGTGATAACATCACACTCACTTCATGTGATCTGTATTCACTAACACTATCATGGAGGTTTTCTGATGCCAGGAAGTTTTCTTTGCTTGGCTTGCTCATTTTATTGTCCTAGAGAAAGTACACCACTACAAGTCTTTTGTTACCAAACTATCAGGCTTTTTAACTTTCAGTTACTCAGGAAAGATTTCCTTAACACATTAGACTAGGTTAAGCACCTTAAAGACACTAGTCAATCTCTCAATAAGCCTTCTTTTGTAACACTTAAGGTACTTGTTGCTAATTATATGTAATTATGCTAAACTGTAAACTCTACGTCGGAGGGAAATGTCCATCTTGTCTTCCAGGGCTATCGATTAATATTTCTTGAATTCCATTAATATATCTTAATCATATACTAAGGGAGGTCAGTAAAGTTTTTACCCCTCAGCTTTAACTGAATGCAGAAATCATGTGAAACCTTGGCTACTAAGCACACTTACAATATTATACGTCAGCAATACAATCTTTGTATTTCGGCAACAATATAAGATTTGTCACCAAAAATAGATCTGGGTGCAATATTTATGTTGACTCTAGAGCACACAGTTGAAATTAAGCCCAAGATGATCCTTATTATTCTTCCACAATTATCTGTCTACCCCACCATACAGCCACGGCCTGCTTCTACTACTGCAGATAAAGTGAGAAAAAGTGGTCAGGAGCCCAAATGAGGAAAAGCGCCAAGAAATAGGTGGGGAAGGGAAGCTGAATGGGAATTTCTGCCCTCAATTCTCTAGAATGATCTCTTCCATACCTCCAGATGGACTGGAGCAGATAGATAAATGCCCTGACCCTCGTTCCTCCCTGCATGGATGATGGAACGGGTATAACCACAGAGACTGATTTTGTTAGGGGCCCATTTTCAGAAAGGAAAAAAAACCCTATGTCTCAGTCTTGAATCTCAACTTCCTGAGGAGCCCCAACGCTTGGCATTTCTTTGCATTAATCTCTAAATGAAAACAAAACAGTAAACTCTGATGTTTTCCTCTCTCTAGGTCCCTCCTCTATCAGTCAAACCACCACGTTAACATTTGCCCATGTTTTTCTCTTCTGTCATTTTTTTCTGGATTTTCTGATTTGGTTTCCAGTCCTAACTTGAGTTCATCTCTTTATTCACTTGTTGACACTTATCAAATATCAAGTATGGTTGGATTCAATTTCCAGCCCTGGACCCTTTCCTGAATTTCATCATGACATCTGACACAGGTCTCGCTCCCTCCACACCTCTACTCCTTTGAGCACTGACTTTGCTGACAGTGGACTTATCTTTTATGTTCTCTCCTGGCTCTTGGAAACAATAACCTTGGCTTAGAAAAACTCTATTCTCTGTTTGGTTTTAATCACTCAGTTTCTAATTCATTGGAAATTAATCCATAATTGGTGAAATTATTGGCATATTCCTCTGTCAAGATACAGCCTTGTCAAAACCACATGTCTTACTTGCCGTATATAGATTCATCAAAAGTGGATAATTGATGTGGAATTGGAGTGACTGGGCTGTCAGCACTACTGACCCTCTCCCAGTTACACTCACTTAGTGTCTTCACTCGTTGCTCACATGGCCTGGATGAATGTTCACTGCATGGAATTACAGTGGTATGGAAGGGAACCATTCTGCTGGGTGTCCAATAAATGCTTTGCTGATTAAACTTTGAGATGGTTATTTTGCTCCAGGGGTTAGCATGAAACAAACTATTTTTCATATAATGGATTCTCCATAAATATTTGTTGAATTAAATCAAGTGTTTTCTAAATGCTCGGCTTCAGACAAGTCTAAAGTACAACACATGGTGGCATTATTGGGGCATTTGATTTGGAGCCAGCCCTTCTGTAGGCCTGTAACCTTTTATGGAGGCTATAATCACACTCATTCTATTTTGGAACCTGGACAATCATGAGGCTAGAGATCACTTTGAAGTCAAACATCTTTTCACACAGCTGCTGTACCATCTTGTGCAATATTTCAGATACAGGGACTATTCCACTGGAAAAAGCAGCCTCTGCTAAATGATGTAGTGGCAGTGCAGATAGTCCCAAAGAGGGTTAATAGAAAAATGTTTCACATTTGCAAAGTATTCTGATCACATCACAGTGCCTGAAAATACCTACAATGGTTGGCAAAACTATCACAATAGTTTCAGACCATTAGAATCCACAGGGGAACTACTCTGGTACAAACAAAGTAGCTTCTCAGAATAACTCACCTTAAGGTGTCCTTGAAGATCCTGTGAACCATCAGCTGATATGTCTTCCTAAATGAAAGAAGGGTTGAATATACCAACGAAATATGTGGCTCAGGAGTAGGTATGCATGACTGTCAAGCACTGTGTGATATGAAGATGGTCTTGCTGGTACATTGCCCCAGAACATCGTGTCAACCCTGGAAGAACATTGCCTAAAGCCAGGGATTCTGTCGTCGACACCTTTTCCCCAGAACCATATGTCACATCGGGATTTCTGTTCGTGGGGATACCTCCAAAATGTGTCTCAAAGTAAAAGTGCTGAGGGAAAAAAATAAAAATAAAAGGGGTCTATAAACAAAAACTTTTGGAAAATACAGGCTTCTGTATCCACTCTTTGGTGAATCACAGCACATATTAAAGGCTGGGAGAAATTCTGAGGTAAAAAATCATTTTAACTTTATTTCACCTAATAGGCCCTTCTTGTTTCTTTTCACTTAATCTTATTAATATGCCACAAACATAATTTTCTTTATACCTTTTGGAGATGCTTCTCTGGAATGTAATCCACAAATGAAAAGGATCTCCTGAACATTTCAAGTTATTCTCCCCTTTTCATTGACACAAAAAATACTAAAAGGCCTCTTAGGCCCAAGAATGTTTTTATGAGATGCTTTAGGATTTGCAAACAGCTGGTTTAATCAACTAATCCCTGATGGACTCTTCTCTGATTGTAACTTCTACAGCTACTAAAGTGCTACTTTCTTGTGAACACAGAATTCCAAGGATTCTCTTACTTGGGTTTTCTAGTCAAAGATTTTGGTCTGTCAACTCTTTTTTATCTGGAATTCTCCCTAAAAGAGGACAATTTTTATTTCTCTGCCTCAGAATAAAATTTATTATTGGCATTTAGCCAATATATTCATTTAGCTTTAGGATTATTTTAATAGATAATATTCAAATGCTTACTATGTTACAGTTAATACACTATACACTCAGGGTACAAAGACGATCCTGTCGTGGACCCTGACCTGGGAGAATTCATGATGTAAGGAGGAAAGAAGGAAGGTAAACAACTAAGTACAAAGCCATCAGGATTATGGGAACAATACAAGAGGTTGATAAACAAAAGATGACTATGTATTCCTTGGGTCAACAATTCATTCATTTTTAATGAATATTCATTAACAAATATTTACTGAGCATCTGCTCTGTGCCAGGCCCTTCCAGGCATTGGGGGGCACAATGAACAAAAGAGACAAACATATCTGCCTCATGGAGCTTATGTTCTCATGGTAGATATAGATTATACATGAGAAAAACATATAAACAAAAATAAATAGAGCACATACTCATTTAGAAAATGGTAATTATTTAAAAGAATAAAATAAGGCAAGAAAAGTAACCTCAAGATTCTGTGGCAGCAGACAAGGGTGAAATTACAGACAAGATGGCCAGGGAAATCCTCACTGAGGTGACTTTTGGAAGGAAGTGAGAGAACAAGCCCTGGGAACTTAGAGACATGGTCCCTCCAGGCAGCAGGAACTAACTGTGAGGGCTAAGACCACAAGTTGTACAAATGCCTGGCATGTGTAAGGAAGAGAAGGGGCCAGTGTGGCTGCAGCAGCAAAGGAGAGCGAGAGAGGAAAGGGAGATGAGGGTAAGAACTAAGGGGGCCTTAGAGGCCATGGTAATGACTTTGGCTTTTACTTAAGTAAGAGGACAAGCCATGGAGAGGTATTGAGCAGAGAAGCGCCACTATCTGATGTACCTATAGTACATATAAGTGAGTGTTAACTATATCATTCATATTGCCATGTGGAGAGTAGATTAAAGGAGAGTAAGGGAAAAATAAGAGAGATGACGTAGGAGGTTATTAAAATAATCCAAATGAGAGTTGATGGTAGCTCAGGTCACAATGATAGAGTGGGATGGGAAGAAGTGTTTGGAGTCTAGGTATATTTTGAAGAATTTACTAATGGATATAGAGCCTGAATGAAAGAGATAAGTCAAAATTACTCCAAGTTCTTTGAACTGAGTTACTTCAAAAATGGAGTTGCCATCAGCTGAGTTACAGACGACATAAAATGAATCAGTTTTCTTAGAAGACGGAATTTTCATTGAAGCTTTATGGCCCCTTAATTGCATGGACCCTTTCCAAGACCGGGAGAGGTCCTAAAAATATGTTCACATGTTCATTATCTTTCTATAAAATTTGCCAAAGTAAGACATTTTAACTAAAATCAGTTGACTGCTGTTTTTCTTTGTCTTCCCCTCCATCATAATTATGCTTGCATTTGGTGGTGCTGAAATGGCTGCAGGTACTTTTGAGACCCAACTTAAGATAATTTAAACTGAGAATATGATTCGGTTGAGTTTAATAGGATATATGTATCACTTCTGTGTGTAGTTAAGTTAATGCTAGCCATTCTCCTATACTCCTGCTAATGATGTGATGATTCATCTGGCATTGTGACACAAAGATGCAGGGCCAGGGGTTGCAAATGAACATATTCTATGGCATCCAGGAATAAAACTATAGGTAATAGAGGAGAAATAAGGGTTGAAATGTACTAAACCAGAATTCAGCGTGTGAAAATTCTTCTAGTCATCATATGTATAAGATTGTTAGCAGAAGATTCCATATTTATTGCCACCTAGTCAAAACAGAAGTTCTCTTTTCTTCTAGTGATACTCAGTGATGCAGTGGATACAATTATGATCACAACAAAGATTTTACGAGAATCATACAAAAGAGAATTTATCAGAATTTCCGTATCCGTAGAAATACTACAAAGAGGGAATATGTCTGTATAAGGTCACACATTTTATGTACTCCAATGTGTCAGATCATATCTTAGAATATCTGCTGCATCTTGTTCTCACGAAGTCTCACAGAGCCTTGAAATATTTCACAAAAATGCCACCTTGGAACTGAAATCACCTGAAAACTATGCACTTGAATGATAAGGCTCCTACATGTATATATCCATCACTAAATCAGCGGTGGTTGTGTTGAATAGTCTCTTGTATTTTTTGATAATCCAATTCATGAAGAGAACTGAATTCATATTGACATATGGGAAAAACGTTTAACATTATTTCTCAGTTGACATAAAATAGCGATATTAAAAAAAACCTTCATAATATATAGCTGTAATAAAGAATCAATGACAAACTGATTAATGACCATGAACAATGCAAATAGCATTTAAGATTGGAGAATACACAAGAAAACTGTCTGTGCCCTGAAATCTTACAATTCAGATAAGAAAATACTTGTATTGGACTACAATGAGGTAATCAAAGAGTAGGTTACTAAGTGTGGGGGGGAGTATCATAGAGGTTTTTCAGGCAGTTCATTAATAAAAATAGTATCCTAACTCTCTGGATTTTGAGACTTTTAAGGTATTTGTCAGTTTTTTAATTTATAATTTGTTAATATATCTTTTCTCATCCATCACGAGGAGCATGACAGAAAAATGCCTAGATCATTTTAAACGGACTCTGGTAAGAAATATGGATATTAATGACTCTTTTATTGAAGACTCATAATAAAGTAGGGAGCATGGTAGAAAAAAATCTAAATTGCCTCAGAGAATATACGAATCATCATGAATAAACTGTTAGAAATATGGACATGAAAGGTACTGCCAGTGAGGACTCAGAAGGAAATGAGAAACGTTTTTGGAAACTGGAGGAAAGGTGATTCTTTGCTTTACAGTGGCAGAAAGCTTAGTGGAATTGTGTCCTGCAGTTAAGTGGAAAGCAGAATTTGTAAGTGATAAATTTGGGTATTTCACTGAGGAGATTTCCAAACAAGTGTTAGATGATCTTCTTGATACTTGTAGTAAAATATGAGAAGAAAGAGATACACTTATGGAAAAAATGTTAAACGAATAGAAACCAGGACTTGAGGATTTTGAGAAATTTTTAGACTATCCAGACTGCAAAAGATGCTAAAATTAATAGACTCACTGCTAGGAAGCATGCTCTACACAAAAAGCAAAGGATATGGCTGTATAACTTGTGCCTATACCTCAGACAGATCAAAAGGTCAGAGTATTCAGTTACATAAAAGGCTCTTTGAAGAGTCTAAGAGTGTGGATCACAGATCTCATTTAAACCTGAAAGAATCTAGGAAGCTTAAGGGCAGTGTCCCTCAGCCAAAGCCAAAAATGGGGGTGAAATTACCTAGGAAAGATCTATGGACAAGCCTCTTGCTAATGACATGAATCTCTGTGACATACACAGGAGACTTACAAGGTTTTTAAGTACTTTATACCAGCAGAAACACCACCAGCTTGGACCAAAAGGAACAAAGAGAGGACAAAATGAAAGCAGCCTACAGTTGTGCATCCCCCTACACAAACATGCCAAATACTAATGGCAGGAAATAGGCTGATAAAACTACTCAACTGCAGACACTAGCTACCTTTCATGAAAAATCAAGAATGACTCAGAGGGGAGAGCCTAGAGCCTAGAAGGTGAAGCCACAAACCACAAAGTATTATCCCCAGGTCTTGAAATCTAATGGAGTTTGCCAGGCTGAGTTTCAAAAGTTCTTGGAACTGGTGACTCCTTCTTTCCTTCCACTTTATCCCTTTTTGAACCAGGATGTTTGTAAATATTATCCTATGCCTGTCCCACCAAATATTATGGGAGCAAATAATTTGTTCTTTAGTTTCATATGTCCATAGATAGAGAGGAAATACACCAAAAATAGATTATCACAGAGACTCACATATACCTAATTTAGATGATACAGATGATGATATTTGAGATTTTTCAGCTGATGACATTTCAATAAGACTTTGGACTTTGAGTTGATGCTGTAATGGGTTAAAACTTTTAGGCATATTGGGATTGGTTTATGTATTTTGTATGTGGGAAGAATGGGACTCTTTGAGGGCCGGAGTGTAGACAGTAGTGGCTAGAATAATGGTCCCACAAGATGTCCATGACCTAATGCCTGGAGCTTGTGACTATGTTACCCTATATGACAAAAGAGACTTTATAGATGTGATTACAAATATGGACTTTGAGATGGGGAGATTATCCTGTATTATACATGTAGATAATCACATGAGTCCTTAAGAAGTAGAGAACTTTTCCTGGCTGTTATCAAAGAGAGATGCAACAATGGAAGAAGACTCAGAAAGATGACACGTGACAAGGACTTGACTTGCCATTACTGGCTTTGAAGATGGATGAAGGGGACCATGAGCCAAAGAATTCTGTGGTCTGTAGAAGCTGAGAATGACCCTTGGTTTATAGCCAGAAAGAAAACAGGGATCTCAGTCCTACAACCACAAGAGACTGAATTCTCCCAGCAACTCAAATAAGTAAGGAAATAGACCATTCCTCAGAGCCTACAGGAAGGAGAAGAGCCCTACTGACATCTTTATTTTAGTGCAGTGAGACCTGGATCAGACCTCTGACCTATAGAACTTTAATAAAAAAATTTTGTGTTAGTTAAGCCATTAAGTTTGTGGTAATTTGTTATAGCAATAACAGAAAACTAATGCAGATGTTATTGCAAACTGTGAGCTTACTATTTATGCAATAGCAAGAAATTCAGTGTAGCTGTGGCACAGAGTATTTAAGCAGGAATGGCAGGCAAGATGATGACGCTACCAAGAAGGATGGGGCCAGATCATGCAAAGCTTTTCATCTGATTGGATTGTTGGTTCTATGAAATGGAGACCAACTATAACGACATTAAGTAAAAAGAAACATTTTGGAATATGGGCAGAAACTAAAGCAGTCCTAGAAGGTCAAAGCAAGAATTACTTATCCAGAACAATGCTTCCACCACTTCTCGGCACATTGCTGCTGGGTCCACAAATGGACAGATTTTAACCATCACTTTGATTTTGCCTCATTTGCTGAAAATCAGTCCCAGACAAAAATGTCCTGAAAATCAAGCCCATAGCAAGTGCACACATTCTTTCTACCAGAGAGTTAATAGAGAAAGCATGGGTCATTCTGACTTCTATCATGAAAGACAGGGAAATCCTTACTGCAAACATTATACTTAAGGGAGAATAGGAAAATAGGGAAGGGAAATTGCCACTGAAAATGACAAATGTATCAAGTTTGGTATGTGTAGCACAACAATTAATAGATATAAGAATAAAGACCAAGGCTAATCTACCAGGTCTACAAGGTAACTTAGGAATATATAATAGCAGTAGATCATACACAACTGCCAATATGTTCTAATGAATAAAAGAAACCATAGAAAGAAGAGAGTTGCACAAATGAGAAAAAAACTGTCAATCCTGAACAAAAGTCAATAAATTATTTTTTGCCTGATGAAACATGCAAGTTCTCAGAACCATGTGATCCACAAGCTTTCAGAGTGAGTGGGGCAGGTGAATACCCAGCTGAGCATGGCCAGTGATTCAGCAAAAGAATTCACGAGAGTAAGAAACAGACCATCGCACGTGACTCTCAGTGGATACTAAAGTAAACATCGCTAAGCAGGCTGAGTAGACTGGAAATCCAGACACAAAGAAACTTCTGCACCACCCTCTGTTGAGAAAGAGAGGGGTTCCTTTAGCTAGGAACATCTAAAAGCTATCATTTATTCAGCTTGTACTGCATTCAGGCAGTCTACTAATTGCTTGACATAATATTATCCTCACAAGAGCTCAGTGAGGTGGGTGTTGTAGTACCCCTTTTACAAACAGAGATTCTGAAGTACAGAGGATTTGGGAAGTTGCTGAAATCATGAAGATAGTGAGAACAGGCCAAGACTTATCTAGTCTAGCTTGACTCCAAATCCTGTATTTTTTTTCCTATTGAGTTTCCATGCCAAATTTATTAAGTAGGTCTTTATCAGCGCAACCATGTGATTAAATTTATGTTATTTGTGTTTCATTTCAAATATTACTCAAAGTGTTGCCTGTAAAATGGATATATGTCAATAGCTGACAAGAACCAGGATGAACTGTGTTAGACTTGATGTCAAGACACAGGTGAGATGTGTGCTATTTTAAGGAGTTTCTCCGTTAAAAATTTTTGATACTGTTCCTTTCCTGGAAAAATTAAAAAGCAGTTCTCAAACTCTAGTAATATAGGAACCACCAGTGATGCTTAGAAAAAAAGAATTTCTGTGTTTGTATTCCCAGAAATTATTTCTTAGTAGATAGAATTTTAATAAACACTCATAGATAATTCTGATAGACTACAGCTATCAAAAAATTAGAAAAGAAATTGTATATGGGAAGTGGAATACACTGGCTTATTGCATTATTGATACTAGTTGGAAGTAAAAGAATATTACTTCAAATTATATGTTGTGGAAGAAGGAATAGAGGAGTAAGAATTCTCTAGTTAATTTCAATATTGGTTACAGTAGGAAATAAATAGACATTATCCAAAGGAAGCATTTTATACATAGGGGCCAGCCCCATGGTCTAGTGGTTAAGTTCGCACACTCCCCTTCAGCGGCCTGGGGTTCGCAGGTTCAGATCCTGGGCACAGACCTACACATTGCTTATCAAGCCATGCTGTGGCAGGCGTCCCACACATAAAGTAGAGGAAGATGGATGTTAGCCCAGGGCTAATCTTCCTCAGCAAAAAGAGGAGGATTGGCAACAGATGTTAGCTCAGGGCTAATCTTCCTCACCAAAAAAAAAAAAAAGAAGCATTTTATATATATACACACACACACTCCTCCATAAAGCAAGGAAAACACTGGAAAGATCATGAAAAGAACTCTAGAAATTAAACAATTGCAATAATTCAAGGAACATTGATTCAAGAAAAATGGCTGAATCTCAGCAAAAACAATGAACTTTGTCATATGTGAGTCATCACAACCAAGGGATCCTCTGTAAGACTAACATCTGACAAGAAAATAGAAAACGTGAATAACACTATAAACCAGCTAGAACTAAAAGATATCTATAGCATACACTACTCAAGAGCATCAGAATACATAGTGTTTTCAGGTACACATGGAACACTCTCTAGGATAGACCATGTGCTAGTCCATAAAACAAACCTCAGTAAATTTCAAAGGATTGAAGTCATACAAAGTCTCTTTTCTGACCACAGCATACTTAAATTAGAAATTAATAACAGAAGGAAATTGGGGAATTCACATATATTTGGAAATTAACACACTTCTAGACAACCAATGGGTCAAAGAAGAAATCAAAAGGATAATTAGGAAATACTTTAAGATGAATAAAAACAATAACAGAACACACTAAAACTTATGGTATTCAACTAAAGTATTTCCTAGAGGGAAATTATAGATGTAACTCTATATATTAAAAAGACTAAAGATCTCAAGTCATTAATCTAAACTTGCACCTTAAGAACTAGAAAAAGAAGAGCAAGCTAAATTCCTAATAAGCGAAAAAAAGGAAACAGTAAAGATTATAGAGTGTAAACACAGGAAATAGAAGTAGAAAAACAGTACAGATTCAATGGATACAAAAGTTTTTTAAAAAAGATCACCAAAATTAATAAGGTTGTAGCTGACTGACTAAGAAAAATTTTTTTTTAGAGAGAGAAGACTCAAATTATTAAATCGGGAACGAAAGAGGGGGCATCATCACCAACCTAAAAGATATAAAAACAATAATAAGGGAATAATGTGAAGAATTGTATGCCAACAAATTAGATAATCTGGATCAAATGTACAAATTTCTAGAAAGACAAAATCTATTCAAACTGAATCAGAAACAAATAGCAAATCTAAATAGACCTATAACATTTAAAGAAATTTAAAAAGTAATTTTAAAATGTGGTAGGCAGTACTATGGCTCCCCAGAATGTCCATTTCTTAAACCCCGTGCCTGTGAATATGTGGCTTTACATGAAAACGTGACTTTGTATATGTGATTAAGTTAAGGAACTTGAGATGGGGAGATTATCCCCCCAGTCAGTGAATCCAGTCTTAAATGCAGAGAACCTTTCCTGGCTGGAGTCAGAGCAAGATGTGACCATGGAAGAACGTCAGAGAGGTACCACTTTGCTGGTTTTGAAGACGGATGAAGGGGGCCACGAATCAAGGAATGCAGGTGCCCCATAGAAGCTGGGAGAAGCTAGGAAATGGATTCTTTCCCAAAACCTCCAGAAAAAAATGCAGCACTGTCAACACCTTGATTTTAGCTCAGTGAAACCTGTGCTGGACTTCTAACACACAGAACTGTAAGATAATAAATTTGTGTTTTTTAGGCCACTAAGTTAGTGATTACAGCAAAAAAAGAACACTAATAGAAAAACTTCCCACAATAAAATCTCACACCCAGATGTCCTCACCAGTGAATTCTATCAAAAGTTTAGAGAAGAATTAATACCAGTCCTACCTAAAGTCTTCCAAAAAATAGAAGAGGTAACACTTCCTAACTTATTCTGTAGTTAGTATTACACTGATACCAAAACTAGACAAAGATGTCACAGAAAAACTACAGACCAATATCCCTTATGAATATGGATGCAAAAAAAGCTCAACAAAATAATACCAACCGAATCCAGCAACGTATAAAAAGGATTATTCACCATGACCAAGTGGAATTTTTTGCTGGAATACAAGATTGGCTTAATACATGACTATCAATCAATGTAATCACTAAATTAGTAGAATAAAGGACAATAAAGCAGAAAAAGGATTCGACAAAATCTAACACCCTTTCATTGTGAAAAAACTAAAAAAGTATGGGAGTAGAAAGCAACTTCCTCACCCTGATAATTGTTATCTATGAAAAACCCACAGGTAACATTACATTAAATGGTGAAAGGCTGAATTGTTTTTTTAAGATTGAGACAAGACGTCCATTCTCACCTGGAGGTTCTAGCCCCAGCAATTAGGCAAAAGAGAAATAAAAGGCATTCAAATTGGAAAGGAAGAAGCAAAACCATCTCTATTCACAGATGACATGATTTTGTATACAGAAAATCTTGAAGAATAAACAAA
The DNA here is from genome assembly GCA_031878705.1 of Tapirus indicus. Classification (NCBI taxonomy): domain Eukaryota; kingdom Metazoa; phylum Chordata; class Mammalia; order Perissodactyla; family Tapiridae; genus Tapirus; species Tapirus indicus. Next base: position 9,878,733 of record CM062918.1, read on the forward strand.
AAATGATCCCAGAACTAACTAATGAATTCAGCCAAGTTACAGGATATGAGATCCATATACAAAATCAATTGATTTCTATGCTCTAGCAATGACCAAATCAAAAATGAAATTAAGAAAACAATTCCATTCAAAATAGCAGCAAAAATAATAAAATACTTAGGATTAAATTTAATTAAAGAAGTATAAGATGTATACACTGAAACCTACAAAATATTGTTGAATATACTTAAACAAGACCTAAATTAATGGAAAACCAACTTATGTTTGAATGGGTTGGAAGACTTATGTTAAGATGGAAATACATTTTTATATTTTATACAATGCTTTCTGAATAAAGTTGAGAATGGAAGAAATTTCTACTTAAAGAAAACTATCTTCCAACATTGACACCAGTACAAATGATTAAATTGAAACAATGACAATAGAAGAGAGAGAAAGTACTTAAAGAGCTCCCTAGGTAAAAGCATCAGGCCCATACAGTTTTATAGTAATTAATAGTTAAGAAATGCTTACAAATCAGATACTATTTATTCTAGACCATAGAAAAAGAAGGAGAATATTCAAATTTCCTTTTATGAAATGAATGTAACTTGGTTCTCAAAACCTGACAAAGAAAACTAGAGAATTGCTCACTTACAGATATTACACACACACATAGACACCTTAGCTCAACATCTAACATCTTAATGAAAAAGTCTGAAGTCAGGAAACAAGGAAAGGCTGCCCAATATCTCCACTAATATTAAACATTGTGTTGAAGGTATCCACAAGCGCAATTAGACCAAAGAAAGGATGAGAGACATTACAATTCCAAAGAAGAAAGCAAAATAATAATATATTGCAACAATAGGATATCCAACCTTGCAATTATATACTTTCATTTTACCACAAATAGTTGGAGAATTTAACAAATGGCAAGCTATAAATCAACATGCAAAATCCAAAAAACTTCATACATACAAAAAATGTTAGAAGATATAATAGGAGTCTCCATTTACATTAGTAAAATAGATAAATGAATAAATTGGCACTTCATTTTCTAACATAGGAAGACAATGTCATAAAGAAACTATTATGGGTTGAAGTGTGTTCCCCAAAAGGATGTGTTAAAGTTCTAATACCTGGAACCTGTGAATGAATGTGGCCTTTTGGAAACAGAGTCTTTGCAGATGAAATCAGGGTAAGATACAGTTGTTAGGGTGGGCCCTAATCCAAGATGACTGGTGTTCTTCTAAGAAGAGGAGAAGACAGACACACAGGGAGAAGACAGCCATGTGATGACAGAGGCAGAGACTGGAGTGATGAGCCTACAAGCAAGGAACCCAAGGATGGCTGGCAAACACCAGAAACTAGGAAGAGGCAAGGAAGGGTCTTCCCTTAGAGTCTCTAAAGGGGTCATGGACCTATCCACACCTAGATTTTGGATTTCTAGCTTCCAGAACTATGACATAATAAATTTCTGTTGTGTAAAGTCATCCAGTTTATGGTACTTTGTTATGGCAACCCTTGGAAACTAATAAAGACACCAATCTTTCCTAAGTTAATGTATAAATTTAATGTGATTCCTAGTTCATTTGAAAGAACAAACAAGCTAGGATAGACTGAAAAGCTTGGAAAAAGAACAAAAATGATGACAGGGTAGGCTTATCAGACATTAAACAGAATATAAAGTCTCTATAATTAAAACAGTGTCCTATTGGGCCAGCCCCAATGGCCTAGTGGTTAAGTTTGGCACGCCCTGCTTTGGTGACCCAGGTTCGGTTCCCTGGGCATGGACCTACACCACTCAGTGGCCATGCTGAGGTAGTGGCTCACATACAAAAAGAGGAAGATTGGCAATGGATGTTAACTCAGGGCAAATCTTACTCAGAAAAAAAAAACCTAAAACAGTGTGGTATTGGTGCATTATAGAGAAAGAACCATAGAACAGAATAGAATATCCCAGAAATAGACCCAAATGCATGTGGGAATTTAACATATGATAAAGGTGGCTTCCCAAATTATTAAAGAAAAGATGAATTTTTTAAGAAAATGGTTTGATGATAACTAAAAAGAAAACACTGGATCCATTTCTCATATCATACCCTATGATATATTCCAAATGAATCAGATATTAAATCTTAAAATAAATAACCATACAAGTAATAAAGGAATATGTGGCTGAATTTCTCTACAACCTTGAAAAGGGAAAATTGTCTTATGTCTCAATATCTAGAAGCAATAAGGGAAAAAAGGCTAAATTTAACTACATAAAAAATAAAAAATTGTTTTTTCTGGCAAAAAATGCCATGAGCAAAGTAATGTGTATTGAAACAAATGACAAATTGGTGGGACATGTTGCACCTTGTATTGTAGAAAAAAGATTAGTACTTCTATTACCTAAAGAACTTTAAAAAAATAGGAAAGAAAAAATCAATAACCTGGTATAAAAATGTACAAGGAAACCATCAATGAAATGAAAAGACAACTTACCAATTGGGAGAAGATATTTGCAAATCATATATCCCATAAGGGATTAATATCCAAAATATATAAAGAACTCACACAACGCAACCCTTTTCCAGCATTTGCTTTTCTAGGATTCTTCCTCAAGTGAGAAGGTAGAAAATGACAAAAGAGACACACTTACGCATACTCACCACGATCTTGAATACTACCACTTCTGACACATCTCACAGTGAGACACCACAGTGCTCAGAGACCCTGTTCTAAGTACTGGCTCACTGATGTTAACATCTCCTGCATTAATCTCCAAAGTTGCTCAAAATGCTACTATCTCTTCTTTTTCTTTTCTTTGTCTACCTCGCTTTCTGTCCCACTTCAAATTGGCCTGTTCCTAGAGTAAGAAATAAGTGTACTTACAATTATTTCCCTGAATCTTTATTTATTCTTCAATTTTTCTCCTTACTCCTCTTAAGCCTTGCTTCTACTATTTTGTTCTGAGCACATTTGTTTTTTATTTTCATTTTCAAATGTTCTTCCACAATCCTACTACTGTGATCAATGCCTGCTTCTTCTAGACATGAAAATGGGTAAGTTGACCTTTTTGACCTAATGTTCCTAGAAGAGAATCACTTCTAAGTCACATACGAAAATGGAGACTTATTTCTCTCTCTGAGCACACACAAGACACCTTCCTATTAGACACCATTTACTATCCACTTCCAACCAACTTTTCTTTCCACTTGTACTATCCTTTGTTGTAATTATAATCATCTCTCATTTTTCTATATTAAACAGAATCAAAGTCAAATTCAGCTTTTGAGATATAAAACTCTTTCCTCCAGCATGATTGGAATCAAAATTTATTTTTGTACTAATCAATTTTTAATTTAATTTTTAATACTGATAATTTAGAAATGTTTCAGCTTCATAGCTTAATAATGATAATATTTAAATATTTATGATTGTTGTCAAATTTGGGACATCCTCTCTCAAGTTTCTTTTATATGTAAACTGTACAATTTCACAGCATTTCAAGTTTTATTGTGCAGTAACTAATCTTAAATATTCTTTGAACTGACAACACTTAGCAAGTGTACCAATAATTGGAAATTAGCTCCATAAATTAGCTCTGCTGTCTTACAGCTCAAACATAGTTTCTTTTCCACCACCCATATACTTCCATTGCCCAGGACCATAGGACATGTTCATATCGGGTGTGGGAATAATTCTGGACACCATTCCTACACCAGGAGAGCAAGCAATAACTATGCATGAAAATGACTGCAAAACATAAATATATCCCACTAAACTCATCTCTCCCCTTAGCTGCAACCCAAACATGCCTTTCCAACACCACCTGAGTAAAGGGAAAATGTAATGAACAAGGAAGTTAGTGTGATAAAAGATGGTGGGTCTTAACTAATTGCAGTTAAAATAGTTTATTTTTGAAAATGTATAAAATTATTCAACCACGTGAATATATTACTAGAACCTCTCCCAAGGAAAGCAAGGGAATCTGAAGCTTAAGCTGTTTATTAACTTCACAATAAATCCACCTGTGAAAAGAATGGACAGTTTTAGAAACAGGAATCAGAACTTCTATTTGTATTTATCAACTTTATGTTCATGAAAATTCTCCAGAAGATGATGTAACGTTATACAACGAAATAATTCAATGTGATGGCCAATTAAGAATTTGTATAAAGCCGTTAGATGGGTTGGGAGCAGGGCCAGGGTGAAGGGGTGGTACTGATGAGAGGAAATGCAGCTAATCGAGAAGATACGCAGATCCAGCCTGGTGATTCTAATAATCAAGTCACATCTAGTCATTTGTTCAGAGTTAACCCTAAAGCAGGCCCTCCTACCTTCTTACACGGTAAATTGGGGAGGGACAACAATTGCTAAATGTGCATTCCCGACCCTCAAAGAATTTATTAGCTCACTCCACTATGAATTTTAACAGCATCAGGTGTGTGTTCTAGGCCTTAAGACATTCAAACTTCCATTCCAATAGCCCTTTCTTGGAAGGTGATTTCTAATATTATAAGGAATCTGTAGTATGATTTTTTTATTGCGTCTGTGAAAGCTGTATAATTTATAGTTCTCTCTTTTTTTCCAGTCTAATGAAGTGAGCAAGTAGTCTAGGAATCATTCTCTATTTTAAATGCTAAACTGTAAGTTGTCCTCAACTAAATCATCCAATAAATGAACACCTTGAGCTTATTTTATTACATTTTCCTGAATAAAAGCTCTGGGCAGGACACAATAAAATACTACAAAATCTAATTAATACATGAGCTAATAGCATTTCTATGGCAAAAGAGGCAGAGGTCTGATTTTTTTTTTCAGGAATAAAACATTATTGCAGATCTCATCATTAACTCCAGGCCTAACGTTTGAGCAGCATGGTCATTTGAGGCACGCACTGAGGTAAAAAACAATCCTTTACACCAGACCCATTAATATAAAAACAATCTTATTTTAGAGTTTTCTACTGGTTACATAGATAGTGAAAATTTCCTATTATATTTACACTGGCCTTTTTACCTGCCTTTCTATGGACACAATCATTTCACAGCCCCCTTGGTTTGATTTTGGTCAGGAGAGCAATAACTAGTGGCTCTTTATTTCCAGAAACATCTCCATCCTTAATCCAAATGAAAAGCTCATGTTCCCAAGTATTTGAAAACTTATTGTAAATACAGAAGCTTGTGGCTTCAACTTCTGGCTGTGTGACCTTAGAAAAAACATTTTATCAAGTTGTGCTTCAATCACTACAGCTTTTAAAAACCCAAATGTGAGTGATGGAAGAAATAAAAATAAAATCCCAGGTTATACTCAGGTGCCATAGCTGAATTTTGAAAACCAGAAACTACCATAAGTGCAAATGCTCTACAGCCATACTATATTTACACATTCCCTTACAGACTGTAAGCTTTCCTTCCTGAAGAGTGTATACCTTCTTAATTGCTCTCTCCCTTGCTCTTGAACCCTTCTAGTAATACTGATGATAATTTTACCAAAACTTAGTAAATTCCGCAATTTTTCCCATCCACACTTCCAGACTCATCTTCCTTTATTCTCCTTATTGAGCACTGAGGCTAATTTAAGGGAGTAAATGCCTATTACATGCCCCTAACTTTAAACTCCTTCCAATGTTTTAGTATATTCCTAATGTCTTATAAATATGCATATCCACATATACCCTGTCTAGGAATGGATTTTATTCTTCATTCTGTGCTAATATACAGGGAGTTTATCTAGTCTTTCCCATTATGTGAGACCCAGAATCATTACCTTGACGTGTCAGTGGCTACCCTAAAAATCGACATTCAACTTGGCTCAGAGAATATAAAAGGAGCGTAACTCCCCGATCCCAACCTCTACTCTCTGCCTTAGATAATTTGAACAAATTATAAAAGAATGAAAAGGGATGACTACAAATTCTCAAATCAATGGTTTAAAGGCAGCCAATAAAAGCTATAAAAATGCATCAGGAATTTGTGCCACAGAACTGCTGAATAGAAATCACAAATAAACATGTTCCTGCCTTTGTTGTAGCCAGTTTTATAGGCTTTCAAAGTCTTATCTGGCACCACTTTATTCTTCTCAATGGAGCACTGAGATCCTGATATTTCTCCCCACCTTTCTCAAAATGCCTTTCTTTCCCATCCCAGTAAAGAGACGTCCATGCAATCTTTCCATCTGGTGAGACTGAGCCAAAATCTTTTGAGATCCTTAGAAAAGAAAAACACGCTCCTCTCCCCAGAAAATTAACCAAGTCAGGGGCTATTTTATATTTTAACTCGAGAAAAGTGCAGTAAAACTGCGCATTCCTTGGGGACAAAAATAATCTCTTTTATTTCTTTGATGTCCTCACAGATTCTAACACGGTGCCAGGGCACAGTGTTCATTCAAAAAGACAAATGGCATGCAAACTACTCAATGCCATAAATCTAAAATGTGTGGCATTTTACTATTGCTGTGGTCTCTCGTGCCTGCTGTGTCGTGGTGGCCAGAGGCCATCACTGCCACGGAAGGAAAAAAATCAATTGGAAAATGAAATAATTACTTACATTTTAAATGTGTGTTCCTGACATGAAATTTAAGAGAAATCATAAATGGATTCAGAATTAACAGAGCCATAGAAACGTCTCAGGCCTTCCACACAGGCATGCACATACCCACACAACACAGGCTGCTAAGTTTATGTAAGCGGACAGCTCCAGTAGGAAGTAAAACAAATCATCTCCCATTGGAGAACAACCCCAAGAATTTCTATTTTAAGGGACTTTTGTACAAAAGCTAGATATCTAATATAGGTCCATCTTATCTGTGAGGACTCTGTGATGTATTTTACTTTTACAGTGTTGCTGAATGTCTGCTCGATACATTGACGTATTAGGATCTCAGTCACAAAGGAAGGAAATTCATAAAACAGTATGAGGGAAATTTTGAGTCCAAGCGTCTTGAAAGTCAAGAATTTTGTTATTCTCAAGGGCCTGGCATAGAAAAACTTTTCCCCCTGTGGAAAACATTCTTTTACTGGGTATAAACAGTTAGGTTGAAATTTGTCACCACCCAGCCTTACTACACAACAATTTCCCACATGCACACTTCTTCCACACGCCTGCCATTATCCCTCTTTTTATCTGCGCGGCTTACTGATGTATCGAAATTTCCTAATTCAAGTACAACCATAGTAATTTCTGTCATAATTATCATTTCTTCACAGCACCTTGCATTGTCCCAGTTTAATTATCTTATTGAAAATGTGTGTTAATTGAAAATACTCACAACTACGTCGTTAATAAACCCTATTAAATTTGCAGCAGCCTATCCTGTGTGGTGTTGGTGAGATTTGGTTTCCTAAGGCCACTCTGGTCATGGGAAGAGTTTGCCCTTCGGGCACTCAACACTCAGTCAACACCCTTGCTTTTGTCTTATAATTCTAGCACATAAAATGCAATTATAGATAAAATCCCTCTCGAGACTAGTTTCTCATTGCCTATCCAAAGGACATTTTCTTCATGCATTAAATCATATCCCGGGACATCCTACAACACTAGCTGCAGCTTGGATTCTTGTTCCCTCTTTGTCAAAGTGTCCAATTTATATTCTGTCTCTAATACTTCTGAGTTCCAATCAATTCTCCTGATATATTCTTAGTTGCAATTACATTTTTTAAAACAGTGTTCTTGGTATGTTAATAGGTAATTAATAAACATAATTTACTTAAAGTGAAGTAAAAATTTGAATGAAATAGATTATTTGGAAATTAAATAAATTACAGACTATATAATTTATATATTATATTTATATAAATTATAGATGGCCCAGGCTTTCTCCTAAGAGCCTATATCTTCTAAGAGGGGGACTCCTTTTACTTAATTGTTCATAGGTGACCTCCAAGCTAATGGAATCCTAAACTTTGAACATTTTTAAAAATGTTTTTCCCCTCTCTATATGTGTTGCTGCTATCAATTCTGTGGCTTTTGGCTATAATGTTGTGTTAATTTTCATCTAATCCCTCTAATAACTATTTTATCTTTCTTGTGATAAGCCATCTGGCCTTTGAATTTTTAGTTATCACCCATATTATGAGCCTCACTCAACATGCCCAGATGACATTTTACTTTGTTTATAGTGCATTTGTTTTTCTCTCAGTAAAATAACTATTTTAACAGGAACAAGTGGATCAAAAATTTGTGATTTTTATCCTCTATATTAAAATTGTATTTAAATCTTCTGCAGGTAAAGGAGTTTTGTTATAAATTTCGAAAATCTGCTTAGCTTTAGTTTCTAAATGTTATCGCATTTTTAGAAGCTTTATAAGTCTTTTTCTTTTCCTTCCTCCCTCCCTCCTGTCTTGCCCTCCTACTTTCCTCCTGCCAATAAATATTTACTGGACACTTATTTTGTACCAATAATGTACATACTGATGATATAGCTGGAACTATGACAAGCACCCTCATTGGCCTTACAAACTATTGTTATGTGTTGACATATTTTTAAGTGTTGGCGTCTAATTTTGGAATGCTTTTATTATTTCTTATAAACTCACTACATTTTGAAACTAAAGCTAACTGTATGATCATAGATTAAAATTCGGATCAGATCATGTTGGAATCCTACTTCTTTACACACCTGATATTTCAGATCTACATCATGTAGGGGAAAAACCACACACATTGATGGGATTTTCCTTCTAATATTTAAAGGTGGAGGTCTGAGTAATTATGATGAGAGCAGCTCTGGGTAAATAAGTTAAGACCCAAAGGTACTACAATTGTTGCCTCTGTCTGTCCTATGAAAGAAACTCAACTGGGCCCTAAAGGCCTATGAGATTCAGGTTCACTACACACAACGGTCACAAGGTGAGTGGGGTGTGCAAGCCTGTGTCTCTCCACCTGCAGAGTAAGGCACATTTCTTTTACACAAAAATAATGTCTGACGGTCCAGCCTTGCTCCTAAGAGCCTCTACCTTCTAAGAGGTTGACTGCATTTACTTATTTGCTCATAGATGACCTCCAGGCTAATGGTGTCCATGATCACATCATTGAAAGTTTATCTCTCTTCCTCCAAGGTGCAAATCATCTTTAAGTGGCATCTTCTGGTTTACTTTACAACAGTAGAAACGGAATGACTGCTTCTCATCTCTCTGCAAAGCCAGGAAGCCAGAAGGAAAGCAGGAGCTCAAAATATTGTGGATTGCTTTGGCAGCTCAAGCAGCCAGCTGTTGACTGGAGTGCCACAGAACTAGTCAGAGATGTCAGTAGCCGGCTCCAGCATCTGTGTTATGAATGACATCTTGGGATAAATTCCCCTTTAGTTTCTTGGCAGCTTAAGATTCTCAGACTGAAATGAAAACATGGCTCTCAATGCCTTGATGAGTTGCTAGAATATTTTGGATCTGCTGGAGCCAGTATGAGATTTGTGCACGTCTCTGATTTTCAATCCAGTTGTGAATTGATATTCAACAACCGAGAAGTAGCGACTTACAATGAAAAACATCTTTAACTGGTTAAAGGTCTGACATTCCATTGCCTCTGAAGAAAGAATATCTGTAGAAGTTTATCTGATCTTTCATCTGCCCATGATTGCTTTTCCTAATCAAAAGTAGCAAGGTAAGAGTCTTTCTCTTTCACTAAGTTTGAAATACAGTACTAATCTTTGGAGGCAAGCAGAAGGAAATTATCCTTTTTACTAGCAATAGCTGTTTAAATTTCAAAGATTATACAAAAAGACATGTCTTTATTCTGTTTACAGCATTTTAATCCTTTCCAGTAGCAGCTTGGATGTTATATCACAGTTTCATTTTTGTTTTTGTTTTTAAAGCAGAGGTGTAGACTAAAGATGCTCTGTTTACAAATGGGGAAAACAATGATTGCCATTAGGACATGTCTGAAAATGGGGCCAGAGATGAATAGGTGAATAAAGCCACCATATGCCCAGTCAATTAAGTGAAGTCCTGGCACATTAGCAAATGCTTATCTGATTTAAATAGGAAATGCTTTGCCTAAAAATGCAAAGAAATGAAAATAGAAATTAAATCCTACATTGCTGACTAGTTACAGACAGCCAAAATGCTTTACAACTATGGCATAAAAATGTTGTTTCAGGAAAAGCAAATGGATTTCACCACAATTACTTTTGAAAATTCCTTCTTATATCAAAGTCTTGTAGAAAACCTCACACGGTCATAGATATATATGACATATATATGTATATGATTACCAGTAAATACAAATATACTTCACTGCTAAAGTAGAAACCCCTCAGAAGGAATAGACAATATGTTTGGAAAAAACATGGTAAAATGAAGAATACCTTCTGTAACATTCAACATTGGTAGTTGAAATCAATATCTTAAGGAAAATGTGGTTAATAGATGACTTTTCTTGGTCTGGAAAACTCCATAGATCTTCTCTTAAACATCAATTTTATGAGGAAAACATTTAAAGATTTAACAATATTTGTTATTTCATTCTATGGGATTCTGTGGGAATAATTACATAGGCATATGATGATGGCTTAAGAAATTACATTTTGCCTATAAAGTCTGAGATTCTATTACTGTCAGTTTGCTTGATTTCAATTACTACATTAAATAAAATTTTAAATAATTTATTGAGCACTTACTATGCTAGGCATCATGCTAAGGAGTTTATAATATTGCCTTATTTCATCCTCACAACAATCCTGTCAGGTACTATTATTATCCTTACTCGACAGATGGTAAAATAATCTAAAAAAGAAAATTATGTAACAAGCACAAAGCCATACACCTAATTATCACATACCTTATTAACTCCTAATCCCATGCTATTAAAAATTACTGTACATATCTTCTTCATAATTTTCATTTATTCTCAAAATTTTCTGTTAAAAAGTGAACAAATAGGGGCCGGCCTGGTGGCATAGCAGTTAAGTTCATGTAATCCACTTCAGTTACCTGGGGTTTGCAAGTTTGGATCCCGGGCATGGACAGACACACTGCTTGTTAAGCCATGCTGTGGTGGCATCCCATATACAGTAGAGGAAGATGGGCACGGATGTTAGCCCAGGGCCAGTCTTCCTCAGCAAAAAAGAGGAGGATTGGCAGTGGATGTTGGCTCAGGTCTAGTCTTCCTCACAGAAAAAGAAAAACAGTGAACAAGTATCATGAGGTTTTGTTTCCATGAGAGACAGCCAGATCCACTACAAGGCCTACTCTCCTGACTGCCAACTGCTCTATGGAAGAGAATTACGACAACTTATCATGCCTTGTTCATCTATTTTGGAATGAGAAGTATAGGACTTCCATATGTCTACTCTACAGACAGAGAACTGAGAGCAAACATCCCGGTAATACATTGTTCTAATAATCCATACCGCCCACTGTGAGTCAAGGCTGTGTGGCCACAGCGGCCAGTGATGAGGAAAGGAGGATGGAGATGAAGGGATCTATTTTGAGATCACCTCCTTTCAATTGGTCAATAGAGTAGACCCAACTCTCCTGTCCTGCATCACCCTCAATCCACACTGCATCCATTGTAATACAAATTTCCTCTGACCAGCTATTCTTTACATACAATAGAACTGACAGGGAAAACTCATAACCCTAGTAAACATTGGCTTAAGTGGCAGCCTGACTAGTAAAATAAAAGTAAAATACTCTAAAATACCAACTTAAATATACCAAATAATAAATTTTTGTTTTATTTTTATATGACACTTGTCTCAAATAGTAAATTTTTGTTTCATGTTATACGAGACTTGTAAACATAACAATATGCTGTTAATTTTCAATAGGTTTTTTAGAAACAGTGTCACAACATCCTCAATGAGTGAAGATGGATGCTCAAAGATTTATTAGCCATTCTTCTATATAAATAATGTTCACGTTTTAACGTGAGCTAGAGGTGTTTACAGTCTGGAATAAAGCCCTAATCTTTGGAGGCAGATAGGAAATTACCCTTTTCTTTAGCAATTTTATGTATATTCAATGTTTACATGAGTCACTTTTCATACATCTTCTCTCCCAGATTAAAGATTCATTGTATTTGACAGTTTTCATTAATCTCTCTCAAATTTCATCATGACTGTAGAATTCTAATGAAGATGTATATTCAATTGCCTTTGCTGATAACCTAAAAAATGTCATTTCATTTTTGGGTATAAAATAGAAAACTTACTTTCAGAGCCATAAAGTATCTTGACCTAGATATAAAACCTTCTCAAGTACATGGGATAAGAAACAAAGTCAAAAGTTCTCTTAGGCTTTTATACTAGATGACAAGATTTCATTAGAATAACAGGCAAGTTTCAGCAATTTTCTAGACACACACTCCAAAAATGACTTTTCCCGCTGTCTCAATATAGAATAGAATTCCAAAGAAATGTACATCGTTTAATCAAGTAATTAGGTCTGCGTGTCCATTTTAAAAAAAGTTCCCCCAGTTTTCCAATTGGATTGTTACTGCCGTCCTCACCACAACTGAATTCAAACACACTGGAGTGGAATATTTAAAATTAGAGTTAAATGAATAGCAAAGAAATAATAGATGATTCAGTTATTTTTCAAATGACAGAAGAGTGACTTTCTTTATATTCACTATTGAAAAAGAGGAAAATTCTGCAAAAATGCCCCTACAAATGAAGTACCTTAAATGTTAAGCTCTAATCACCCATTTCTCCAGTCTGTCAGTCTTAAAATATTGCAGACTGACTTCCTGGATGCCAGCCGGCAGCCCAATTGAAAGAAGCAGCAGCCTAGAGAACTGTACAAAAGAGCTTATAAATTATCTCCACGCTGCATGTCATGAAGTCTGCTGCCATCTCATGAGCAATCACAAGGGACACAATGCAATGAAAGAGTTAATTAGGAATCTAGGTGGAGCTCTGTAGCTCTGTGGTGCTAACTTCTTTTTTAACCCTATTTGTTATAATTTTTGTAATATGCTGTTTGTGCTTTCAGACTGCATAATAAATTCATTTGAGGATATTCTGAATATATTCATATCCTTCAATTAGATGAACAATTGAAAAAGTTATTCCTCTAAGAATGGATTTGATAGAAAATTTCACTTGCTGGTCTTTCATCAAAAACACTATTGCATTTTCAAAGCAATTGTTTGAAGCAATCAGTTAAATATCTGGGTTTTATATAGGCTTCTCATTTTTCGGTTGCTCAAGGGAAGTGTGGCTACAGTATCCTACTGCTTTGAAATGAACAGAAGCAGGGGAATATAAAGGTAATTTAACTTTAAATAAACCTACTGCTCAGCAATGCTCTGCAGACATAAATGAATACATTTTTTAGAAGCTGTGAATACTTTATCACAGCCATTGTTCTCTTTAATGTATTTCAGAGGCATTGCAAGTACTATAATTCCAAATGATCTGCACTTAAAGTTCTCACCAGATATAGATTGCACTTAGACTGAAAGCCCAAGAAAAGGTCAAGATGAGCACAATCATCACTATACTAAAACACAGAATAATACAGGCCCTAGATGTGCAGTTTATAACATGAAAACTGTAAATACATGCTAAAAGAATGGAGGAGTAACTAGATGACCAGAAAAGTTTAAGTATTTGTGGCTAATTATTAGGTTTATTAGGTAACACATTTCTTTTTTAATTTCCTTCTGGTTCTCTGGTTGCCCAATTTTGAGATACTTAATTACACATCAGCTTGTCCAACAAAGGAAAAGAAAAAGGACAGACTTCTCAATATTGCTGCAACCTTATTAATCTAAGAGCAGGTCTATATTTTAGATTGGAGCTACTGGTCAAAATTATATTTTTGAGGCATCTTAGGATTCATGTCAAAGTTAGGGTTCATGTCAAAGCACCATTCATTTGTCCGTTCATTCGTTCATGCTGAGGAACGGTACAGAACAGTGGTTAGGGGTGAGAGCACTTATTGTCTTGAATCCTAGCTCTACCACTTATTTATTATATGATGTTAGGTAAGATGCTTAACTTTCCTTTCGATGCTTCAGGTTATCATCATAAAAATGGGACAATAATAGAACCTCCCACTTAAAGTTTACAAGAGGATTAAATAAGAATTCCATATAGGTAGTAATCAATTTGCGGACGACACAGAGAAAAGCCCTCAAAAACTATTACTTTTAATTCTATAACTCTTCTTTTGTACTTACTATATAAAAGTGCTATGCTAGAAGCTGGGGATACAATAATGTGTGATACAGCTATCACTCAATAAATGCAGTCTAGTTGAGGAAACAGAAACAAATAATTACAATATAATAGAATATTTGTGATGAAAATATGCAGAGTTTTATGAAGGGCTTTCATATAATCTGGGGGTGAAAGGAAAGAATTCCAGGAGAAGATGCCATCTGGGCTTATTTTTAAAGTATAAATAATTTCTGAAAAATTTTAAACTATTTTTATTTAATTGGATCCTCTATTGCTAGTGGAAGACTTGGTCCTATTTTCCAACCTCTTTTCTGTCCTCCATCTTTCACTTATCTATATAATCAAATAGCTGAAAGGATATAATGAGCAACAGACAGATGTAAAGAAGATAATAAATAAAATACACAGAAAATTGGTCTTGGATAATAGTTTGCCTCCCGCTTTGATGTAACCTCCAGGATGACTTAGTGACAGGCTTTCCTCGTCTTAAAACAGCAAATGAAGTAAGTTATAGAATTCTACAAAAAGTGACCTAACATAACTTGCTAATAAAGCTAAGGGGAAAAAATGCCTTTGGAAAGGACATGAAATTTCTATCGTATGCCAAAAACTCTGAAAGACAGGGAAGGCTTTGAAGTAAAGACTCAGGAAAAATAATTGTTTTAAGTACAGGAGAAAACCAAGAAGTCACAGACTCCCCAACTCCAAGGGTCCTGAGAAGTCCAATCCTTTCAGTACACTTAATAGAAGTTCTCAAAGTCCCCAAGCCAATAAAATTGTCAATCATGATAACTAAGGAAGTCATCTTAATTGTCATATTTCATATTAAGATTAAGCGTGGACAAATTAACTACATCAGGTGAGAACAAATGGGGACAAGTGAAAATTATACGAAATTTGCCCACCATGTTGGAACAAGTACCCTCTCTTGGAAATTTCTTATGGTTAATACTTAGGAAGGGATTGATCAGACCACTGTGATAAAGGAGAGAAGGACACAGTATACGAATGGTGACTACACCTTGCTTTATCTTAGCCTTCTGGTTCAGCACAAAACTCAGTCTTGGAACAGTCAGGAAGTCTGACCTACTGTGTTACATTTACATGATCCCTTTTGGATAGAGAAGATTTGCTACAGCTCAGTCAATACCTGAAAATGATAACACTACAATTTCTAAAGCTAAATCTATTCTCTATATAGAACATCCATAAAGCCTAGTATAACATTTGTTTTCATTTTACAAACAGCTCTTCTAAAATATATTTGAATAGCATTCTACTTTAGACAGTGACTGAGAAACTTTTGAGATTCTATGAATTATTCCTCACTAGTCAAGTACATAGAGTGGTGAGGGAAGACAGAAATAAATGTCAAGGGGAATTTCATAAGACTTCAAAATCCATGTGGGAAAGAGGTAAGAGAAGCAGGTATATATATGTAACACAAAAGACCTAAAAATAACAGCTTTGAGGAAATCTTTTTGAGCACAGATTTTATTTTTATTAAGAGTAAAAGAAGAATCAGCGACATCTAGTATTCTAGTTCAGTCTTTCTGCTAAAGGACTAGAACAAAATCCTAATGCTGCATATATGCTCTTAAGAAACAGTCGAATTAACGTTACTTATGATCTTAGAATCTTTTGAAAAAATATTTTAGAGTGAGAACCAAAATATAATGTGTTTCCTGAATGGGGGTTGAAGGAGGATGGAAGCTTTGACTCATATAGACTGAACATCAAAATGAAATGGCCATATTTACAGTGGTGACAGGCATTGGCTTTGGGGAAAAAACACGGTCAGCAGGTGGCTAATGGTGAGAATAAGGTATTTCTCCAATTGATGAAGAAACAAAGGAAGGGGTAAGGTTTGGAAAAGTCATGAGTGTAGAGCACAATAGAAAGGCAAGAATGAGCAATTTCTCTTCTAATTTCAAACGTCAAGGACCACGGTTTAAGAAAGAAATGTATTGCCTGAGGAGGTCGGTGCCTCAAGATGGCTCTCTAGGTGAATTCACCACCACACAGGCCTTCAGGCTAGAGCAGCTTTTCTCAGCACTAGGAGAGGAGTTTGTGCACAAATTAATCAAGTTTACAGAAACTGATTTCTGAAAATCAGAATGCCTGCACAAAGAACAGAAATAGGTAATTCACAAGGAAGAAGTAAAAATGACAAACATAAGTCATCCACAAATTAATATTAAAACCAAGAGATACCATTGTTAATTTGCACTTAAAAATATGTAATTAATAGTAAAACCAAATTGTTGTCAAGTATGTCAGGAAATGAGCATCCCCACCTACTCTTTTTGGGAACATAAACTGATACAAACATTCTATAGGGCAATTTAACAAAATGCACCAAAATCCTTATACAAATATTTCTTAGTCTAAATCTGGGAAATTATCTTGTTAAAATTAGTTGGAAAGTATATAAAGCTTTATATATAAGGATGTTCTTGAAAACGTTGAAAAAAGAAAAAGAAATGGAAACAGCCCAAACTTAAAAACATTGATTTGGGAATAATCTTAGGGAAGTAGATCTGGGAGAACTATAATGTTTTAATAGGAAGCTCAATTTATTTTAACTACTCTCTTTGGAACAAAAGGCAGATGGTCTGCCATGGAAACGTAGAGAAAGGAGATCCATTATCCACGAGCCCTGGCTAAAGAAGGCAAAGTTGAACATCATGGCTGTGTCTAAAATATCTGTTGAGGGAAGACAGTCTCAGGAAAACTTAGAGACACTTCTGAGAATCATCTTACAATTTTTGTTCTGATTGCATGTCCACCAGACAAATTCTGGATGATATAAGTGTCTATTTTTTTCTTTTAATGGAAAGAGATTGTATGATCTGCTCTCCTGAGAATTATGGTCTACTTGCTAGTTGAATTTATCCTTGACATTTAATT
Source organism: Tapirus indicus (assembly GCA_031878705.1). Lineage (NCBI taxonomy): Eukaryota > Metazoa > Chordata > Mammalia > Perissodactyla > Tapiridae > Tapirus > Tapirus indicus. Next base: position 9,895,740 of record CM062918.1, read on the forward strand.
AAATGACTTTCTTTTTAGCGATCTTGGCTTTGACTTTAAAAATTTAAATAAAGTTTTAATTACAGAATAGTTTTAGATGAACAGAAAAGTTGTCAAGATACTATAGCATTCCCATATATCCCTCACCCAGTTCCCCCTATTGTTAATATGTTACATGACTATAGTACATTTGTCACAACTGAGGAATCAACATTAGTACTTTACTATTAACACACTTTAATCATACTATTACACACTTTATTCGTACTTTGACTTTTCTGTTAAATTTATATAAGAAGAAAATAATATGTTTAATCTTTCCATGTTATTTCTTTGGTCAATATGCCTAAATATAAAGTTTTAGTAAATAGTTACTCAATCTTCCTGCCCCTCCCAAAAAAAATCTCAAAATCTTTTCTTTATTCCTTAAAAATGTACATAAATCTATGTGCAAAGTAAGTCCATATTGTGATATTTAAAAACTTGCCCAAATCCATGCAATGAGAGAAATAATTCTGCTCTGCAAATCAGGCAGTGATTTAAATAAAATAAAATAATTTTAATAAAATAAAATAAGATTTATTTTAAGGAATTGGCCCACACAATTGCATGGGCTGACAAATTTAAAATCCATAGGGCAGGCTGGCAGGACTCAGGAAGGAGTTGACTATGAAGTCTTGAGGCAGAATTTTTTTCTCTCTGGGGAAATGCATTTCTGTTCTTAAGGCCTTTAACTGAGTAGGGTAGATCCACCCATATTATTGAGGGCAATCTCCTTTACTTAAAGTAGACTGACTGTAGATATTAACCACACCTACAAAATACCTTCACAGCAACACCTGGATTAGGGCTTGATCAAATCGTTGGATACTTTAGTTTAGCCAAGTTGACACATAAAATTAACCATCACAGCAGGGCACACAACCTCTGGCCACATCCTATTAGGCAGAATTCAATCAAAAGTCACTAGAAGGATAGACGGATAGATAGATAGATACAAAGAAACAATCATTAAGCCTCTCAGTAATTTTAAAAAGAATGCTCATCATCAATTAGGACATCTTTACTTTTGTCATGGTATCTGCTAAACTTTACATAGGAATTATTAAATTTACTTATTTAGAATAAATGTTTATATAATCAGCAGCATTCTTTTTAACAGTATTTGTTAATTGTTGCTGAAGATTTTCTATGTATAGAAATGGTATAGAACAGCAATTAGTGGTCCTTAAAGAGAAATCCTTTGTTGGAGCATATCTACTATAAAATACTTCATCATAAGTCCTTGTAACATGGCAAAATGAACATAAAGGGATGAAAAATACTAAGGTCATAGTAGGACATATATACCTTGGTTTACACAACACCTACTTCAGAGCCTTCAGTGATCCTATGTGCCATCAAATGCCTTGTACATTGGACGATTCAACACCTTAGTTTTAAAAGGGAAAGATAAAGCAGAGAAAGTACATCTCCAGAGTCAGAGCAAAGTCTCTTTTATATTTATTTTCATTATTCTGGCATTGTCACAACTATGGTAGTTATGGGAATTAAAATTAGTTAATATTTGAAAGTGTTTCTTAAAAAATAAAAATTTTAAAGAATAATTCAATTGTCAGACTAGCTTATTACATAAAAACTAGTAACACTATCCTTACATAGTCAAAATTAGCAGCAAATAAATATCTAAAGATATTCTGTTGCAGAGTTGAAAATCAGATAGTTGAACAGATTAGACCATATTCTGACCTTGAACGTAGATCTATCAGACAGGGAAAGGAAGTATTGAGTAACACAGAATGTACATCCACAATCTCACTAAGTTACTCCAGCACCGATTGGCTCAAATGTTCAGAGACATCATCACCAAACTCTTATTCTTAGCTTTTCCTCAGTTGGAAATCTTCACAGTGTTTTCACAGACTCCTTGGGTGAACCACACAAAGAAATTTCACTTGTCAAAGAACTGACATGTTAAAACAGTGGGGAAAAACTGAAATAAGATTTTTTTAAATAAAAACCCAAACCAGGTTTTCCCTATTTGGGGAAGGAATTGTTTGAATTCCTGCAGCAGCTCGGTGAACTGCCGAGGTTCTGGATGCATATTAGAATCACTTAGGGAGCCTTAAAAAATATTGATTGGAAATTAACCACTCTGGGGTTAGGGTGGTGCTTGGCACTGATATTTTTAAAGCTCTTCTGATTTTTCCAGTGGGTGGCCACAGTGGAAATCTCCGAGGCGATGGAGAAAGAAGCAATCCCTCAGGTACACACTGCACCCAAGCACACAGTTGTGTGCCCATCCGTTGCTGCTCTGAGTCGCGGTGACAGGATAAACGAGTCCATCTTGCTCCTCACAAGGGCTCCACTCCTTGCACGCACACCACCTAAGCCTTTACTCTTCCTCTTCATTGTCCTGTGCGAAAACTTCTGACTTGATTCGTTTCACTACTCAGAGTTCTCGTGAATGAGGTGGGGAGTAGCCCTGAGATTCTCAGGGCCTGAACGTTTCTCTCTCATTTATTACTGTCATTTGAAAACGGGCAATTTCTAGTCATTCAGTGAACCTGTGGGTCATTGTCAATTTTTCCTACACATACAAATGTCATGGAGCCAAATAGCACAAAATACTTGAAGATCCGGTGGGATTTGTCCAAGAACAATTTAGAACGTCAGTGGCCACTTTGGAGAACTTGAGATATAAATATGATAATCCACTGTGTGGTGCCTTAGAGTCAAATGGTGCATATACTCCAAATATTCCACTGTCAGAATTTTTTAAATTCATATGAAGAAGCGTTTAAAAGGTAGGAAAGTTTTAAATTTCTTCCTTAAGGAGTCCTTTAAAAAGGCTAATAAGAACGTTAAGGATCTAAAATCCAAACTTCAACTCCCCTCTCCCAGCGCAGGGCTGTCCTGCCTCCTGGCCTCCTGATTCTCCTCCTCCTTGACCTGTTCCTCCTGCTGCACCTTTCCTGGTCCCTTTCTCTTCCCTCCTCTGGCCCTCCCATAACACAACCCTCTGACTGGACAATAACTCCTTACAATGTCTTCTAATGTCAGTGGGGAAGAACAGCACCCCAACTCCAGCAGAATTATATCTTCAAACCTTGGTCAAGGTCAGACCTACGCAATTGATTTCCCTGTTACATTGAAAAACATAAAATCAATGAAGAACGGAGAATTGTCTTTGGGTCATATAGTCTGAGACTCCCTCACCTTTACCAATTCTTACATCTCCTCATGAGACCCAGAAATACAAAAATCTGATTTTATTTTTTAAAAAATGAATGGATTGATTACTAAATGATGTCAAACATATAGATCAAAATTTGAACAGAAATGGATAACAAAAAGGTATAAAGTAGTATAAGATCTCTTAGCTGCTTTCTCTGATGTCTTTTCTCTCAAAATTATCTTGTCAAAAATTCAGTCCCATAAACAGGGAAAAATCTATTCATCCCAGACTTTAGAGACCATGGCACCACCACCTTTAGAGACTATACCATCTCAACTGGAGAGACCGTTATATCCACCTTATACATCTTCTTTGTTGATGGCTTTAACACTGAGGAGGCAAATTTAGCAAGAAAACAGAAGAGAAGATCTTCTATTTGCCTCCTGTCTGAATTACAAGAGGTAATAACAAAAATTTTGAAGGTACTTTGACTACAAAAATAGAATAATTGCAAAGCAAATTATTGTCTCTTCAGATTAAGCAACAAGAGCACCTCCATATCTAGTGTAGACAAAAATACATTTATACTATAAGAAAAAGGGACACTGGAAGAACATTAGCGTTACCTTAACTCAGAAGATGGAATATCAAAAGACAAAGGGCAAATCTGTCTAACAGAATAACATCCTCCAAGGATGCAGCCTCTCTGTTCTGCCCAAAATTGCCCTTCTCACAAAAAGGAGACATTTCCATGCAATTGGCAAAAACACTATATTCTATATCTAGTTGACCCTATGACCTTTTATTATTTCTTCTTTGGAATATCAAAAAGATTTCAGGAGTAAGAATCTCAAATACCCCTCAAACTACTTCCTGTCTCAACTACTTCCTACATGTCTGGGACATTGTACCATAGTCAACATGCTTTTCTGCTTAGGGATTTCACTCCAGCGAATATGTTAGGACAAAACCTACTTTAGAAATGGGATGCCCATATTAAAATTGGGTCAGACAGCCACTTTCTGGACAAAAATTCTCAGTCTATAGTCTTGATGATAGCACAGATTTTATTACCTGAAACCTCCTCTATTTATACCTCAAGCTCTGAATCTGTCTCTAAGAGCTTCCGGGCCAGAAACAGTTCAGATGTTCAGAGGCTGAACTCTTAATGGCCTCAATCAATCTGGCTGAGCCCTTAGTGAAATTAGCCCAATACCCACTAAAGAGAGACTACTGAAGAGCTGCAGCCCATTATGTCTGTGTACGTCTTGAAATAACTCATTAGTCCTTGTATTATTCCTCATATTAGTCCTGATCTGCCCATCAAAAAGACAAATAGGTGCAGCTACTGCTTTGCATAAGTTCTAAAGGCCATTAAGAGGTTACACTTTTCTGCTTCCCTGTGTTCCCAAACTCAATATCATCTTATCTTGAATACCAACATAGCTATTTACTTTATGGTGTTAGATCTACACTCAACATTCTTTAGTATACATTTATACCCAGACTTATGGTATCTATTTGCATTCACTTAAGAAAATCAACAAAACATTTGAATAGTTAAGCCCCAGGGTTTGCAGAAGTACCCTCTGACTCCTTACAAATACTTAATCCTAAACTTACATTCTATTCCCAGGAATCCACTCATATACAATATGTTGATGATCTTCTATTACACTCTCTGAGAGTCCTACAAAATTAATTTCTTTCACTTGAGAATAACATTACCATAAAAGAAGCACAAAGTGTCTACCTATAAACTCCAATTTTGTCAGACCTAAGTGCATTATCTAGGCTATAAAATCAGACAAAATGAAAAGTCTCTTTCCCCTCAAAGACTGGAAGCTATTCATGACTTTACCTGGCTAATTAATGAAAGGATTTCTTGGTCCCATAGGTCAAGGTAGATATTGGATTCCCAACTTTTCTGACATGATGAATGCTGACACACCTAAGCCTTTTCCTTGGATAGACATTAGATGGTCTTTTATAATTTAAAGAACTACCTTAAAAAGACCTCATCTTTGGATTCCCCAATTACTATAAACCTTTTTTATATTTGTACCTGGAAGATCAGGTCAAGTTTGGGGTCCTAACTCCATACACAATGGATATCAGAAACTGATTAGTTATCATAGTGTTTCATTGACTCCAGAGCAAAAGCTTTTCCTCCTAGTTCACGTGCAGTGGCAGCAGCAGCAAAGTTAACTGGGGCCTCTGCCGACTTCATTCTAAAATATCTATTTTATCTCATGATTCTTTGGGCTACTCATACCCTTGACTGAATACACCCACAATTTTTCTTCTAGATCGACCTATTTAGGATCCAAACAAGGAGATTATTAAGTTAGATATAAATTAATCTACTCTGTCCTGCTCAAATCTAATCCTCTGCCAGAAGCCATATCTGCACAAGTTGCTGAAATTGTAACCCTCCTTGGAACTTCCAGTCAATAGAAATAAGAGAACAAATGTGTATACAGATTGTAGATATGTTTTTGGGGTGATTCATAATTTTTCTTTACTTTAGAAGCAATGCAATTTCTTAAATGCAGATGGTACTCCGAGTATGTGACAGTAATATAAAACCCGTCTTAGATGGCTTATTTTTTCTACAGGAATTGGCTATACTGATCTGGTTACCAGATGTCCCAGGCATTATGGATCTCGCCCTTTCTTTGACTCTGTTCTTTCATAGACCAATATGATCTAATATCATAATGGTTTAATGTATACACTCAAGATTACCGTCAGTTAGTCCAAGTGTCTTTTCAGAAGTATAAACCACAGGAACCCCTGAATGACCCACAGCCTAGAAATCTGATTTCCTGGAAATGTCACCACTGTAAAACCTCTCTTAAAATTTACTGGTGGGGACTTTATCAGGTACAATTAACCACAAATGCTGCAGTAAAACTCTGGGAATGAACCTTTGAATTTATATTCCCCAGTGAGAGAGAGCAAGAGAGATTTTAAAATATATCTGTATAGTCTTTAATTGTTGATATACACAAACACACACACACACACAACTTTGTGTGTATATATATATATATAACTTTGTGTGTGTGTGTATATAAACTTTATATATATATAAAACTTTGTAAATATACAAACTTTGACCATATATACCAGGCCACAAAATAAATCAAGAAATTTCAAAGGACTGAAATCAAACGTGACATGTTCTCTAGCTTCAACGCAATTAAAATCAATAACAAACAGATAACTAAAAAACTTGCATATTTTTAAGGTTAAGAAACCATTAAATAACTCATGAATCAAAGCAATCATAACTGAAAATAAAAAATATATTGAACAATAATGAAATTCTTTAATATCAAAATTTTTGAGACATGGCTAAAACTCTAATTAGAAGGAAATTTATAGATACCCTTGCAAGCACTGGAAAATAAGAAAGACTGAAAATCAATTATTTTAGTATCTATGTCAAGAATTTAGAAAAAGAACAGCAAACTAAATCCTCCAAAATAGAAGAAAGTAAATAATGATCAGAAAAGAAATTAATGAAACAGAAATAAATATACAATAAAACAATCAATAAAGCCAAAAGCTGGTTTGCTTAAAGTACTAAAATAACAGAAATAAATCTCTAGTAATGATCAACAAGGGGAGAAAGCACAGATAACCAGTATAAGGAATGAAGAAAGAGGAGTTAACTATAGATGCGGCTGATATTAAAGAAAGAATATTATGAATAACTTATGCAATAAATTAAAATTTTAGATAAAACAGACATTTCTAGAAAAGTATGCTACCAAATTGATTCAAGAAGAAAGAAAAAAACTAGAGTATTCCTATTATTCCATGGACAACCTCCCCCTAAACCTGCTCTCAAACATTTAAGCACAAGTCATTTCTATCTTACAAAAGCTCCTCCAGAGACTCCAAGATGATGGAACACTGCTCTTTTCACTGTGTGAAGCTAATATAATCTTTATTAAAAACCTATAAGGACAATACTAAAAAGAAGAAAATTTCAGTTTGCTCTAATTCAAATATGTATACCAAAATCCTAAGCAAAACTTTGTCAAAATGAATATAACAAAATAAAAAAGGGATAATACAGCAGAGCCAATCTGACTTATCACAGAAATTCAAGGTTGATTTAGTATTAGAAAATCAACTACTGTTATTTGCTACATCAGCAGATTAAAGGAGAAGAGTTATACCATCATATACATGATTGCAGAGAAAAAGTGACAGATAAAATTCAACCTTCATTAATTACATTTTAAAAAGAACCTCTTTGATAGTGATGTGTCAGTGGTTAACAATTGTTCCCCAATTGTTAGCAAATGTACCACTCTGGTGGGATGTTCGTAGTGGGGGAGTGCTATGGACTGAATTGTTTCCCCCCAAATTCATATGTTGAAGGCCTAGCCCCATTGTAATGGTATTTGGAGATGGGACCTTTGGGATGTAATTAGGTTTAGAAGAGGGCATGAGGGTAGAGTCCTCATGATGAAATTAGCACCCTTCGAGAAGAGACCAGAGTTTGTTCTCTCTCAGCCCTACACAAATATAGCAAAAAGGTGACCATCTGCAAGATGGGAAAATGGCTCTCACCAGGAACCGAATCTGTGGACACCTTGATCTTAGACATCCCAGTCTCCAAAAATGTGAGAAATCAATGTCTGTTGTTCAAGGCACCCAGTTTCTGGTATTTTGTCACAGTCACCCAAGCAGACAAAGACAGGGAGTCTACACCTGCACCAGGAGGAGATATATGGGAACTCCATGCTTTCCACTCAATTTTGCTGTGAATCAAAAACTACTCTAAAAACTAGTCAATTAAAAAGAAATCCTGTTAGCAAACTAAAAAGAGACTAAAATCTCCTCAACTTGCTAAAGAATATCCATGAAAACAAGTCTACAACCAACTTCATACTTCATGGCAAAATATTGAGATCATTCTTTGAGGTCATGCTCAAGACACAGATGCCTACTCTACTCTTATCCCCTCCAGTCAACATTGCACCAGTGGTCCCAGGCAGTATAGTGAGGAAAGAAAAAGAAAGAACTTATCCAGATTGGAACAGAAGAAAAAACACCAAGTATTATTCACAGATGATATGATTGTATGTGAAGAAAACTTTTCAAAACAAACTATTTAAATAAATAAGAGTTTAAAAAGATTGTTGGATTCCAAATCAATATAAAAAATCAATAGTATTTATATTTCAGCAACAAACAGCAGATATACTGTAATTTTTTTTAAAATCATTTAAAAGAGCCTAAATAAGAAATGCCAAGAACAAAAATTCTTTGAGCTCTGTAGGGAAAATTATAACATTTTAATATTTTACTGAAAACTGTTGAACACCTGAATAGGAGGAGAGAGAGGAAGACTATGTGAATGAGTTAGAAGACTTAATAATACAAAAATGGCAAATATCTCCTAACTGGTCAATAATACAATGCAAACCCAATCTAAATCTCAACAGGTCATTGCTGTTGTTTTTATAAGTGTTAGTATCACTTTGGAATGGAATTTGAAGATAATATATCTTAAGACCCAGCGATCTATTTTTAGGAAATATACTCTAGAAAATATACTGTATATAACCTTGTATATATGAACCCAGGGTACACGTCCAAGCATGAGAATAGCAATATTGTTCATAGTAGCAGTAACTGGTGTATTAGTTTTCTATTACTTCTGTAACAAATTGCCACAAGCTTAGTGGCTTAAAACAATACAAATTAACTTCTTGTAGTTCTACGGTTTAAAAGTCTGACAAAGGCATTGTAGGGGAGGAAGACATATCCCCTACCCTCTCTGGGTCCTTCTGGCTGGGCTATGAATTAAAGTGACATGAGACAGAATAACAGGAGAAAATCAAACAAAGCTTTATAACATGTATACATGGGAGAGACCCAAGAAAACCTGGGTAACTCACCAAAATGGCCGGAGCTCTCATCTTAAATACCATCTTAGCTGAAGACAAAGAAGGATGTTGGGGGTGGGGGGAGTCAGTTTTGGGAGATTACCAGAAAAGCACAGTAAATAAGAGTAAGGTTATTATGCAAAGTCCTTGCCTTCTGCATTGAAAAGACTTTTTAGAGATAAGGTCATCTCCCCCTTCTTCCTGGTACAGAGAGGGAGACACCTTTACAGATGGAGATTTCCCTTACAAATGTAAATATCTCTTACAAAGGGTAAATTCTACTTTTCAGAGCTTCTGTCATGTCTGCAGTTTTTGAAAGTAATAATCCTCCTGCCAGAGACATATTTTGGGGTGGCCAATTCTGGTCCCCCACAGCATCCGGAGCTAAACTCGAGGTGTCAGCAGGGCTGCATTCCATTATCAAGGCTCTAGGGAGAATCTGTTTCCTTGTTTTTTCCAGATCCTAGAAGCCACCCATTTTCCTTAGCTCATGGCCTCCTTCCACCATATTCAAAACCAGCAACATTGCATATCCTGGATCATTCATCCATACATAGTCACATTCATCCTCTGACCTTAGTCTGGAAAGGTTCTTCCCTTTTAAGCAATAATGAGATTAGGTTGGGTCCATCCAGATAATCCAGAATGATCTTCTCACCTCCAGGCCCTTAACTTTAATCACATTTACAAAGACCCAAAATCCATTTCACCATGTAAAATAACATATTCATATATTCTAGGACATCCGTGAAGGACCATTATTCTCCTTACCACAAATGAAAATAACCCACATATCAATGTGCTAGTTTGTGTTTATATCAATTTAGTTAAACAGGGAACAATGTTTTCCAGAATCCCCTTCCCTGTATAGTTCCATTTATGAGTTGGCTAAAGAAAGAATCTCTGTGAAATTTGGAAGGAGGAAGCAAAGCAGCTGCCATTATTCTCAGATCATTACGGTCAGGTAAATAGATGAAAAAATGTAGGGATGCCTGAAGAGTTCCAGCTTGCCCTCACTCTTCGTTTCACGTCCAACTTGTTTTTCCTCTTGCTGGCCTTGCACATCAAAGTTGGCCCCATGTTCACCACCAAATACTTGGTTTCTCCTAATGCATATACCTCTTCACAGATCTTTATTCATGGTCCCACATTGGTGGTTGGATGTGTTTGGCTTTTTGGTTTTCCCTGCAAGTTGTGACTTGCCATTCATGACACTGGTTCAGGAGGGACAATTTATGAGTTAGTGATGTGCTCTTTCTCTGTGATCCCTGAACTCTCCAGAACTTCACTTTCCCAGCTACTCCCATATTTTTGTAAAGTCTATTGCTATAATAAATCTTTTATTTTCATAATACTCATAGTGGTCCTGCTCCCCTAAAAGAACCCTGTTGGATACAGTCAACAAAAAGAGAAATGAATTATTAAATAGTAGTATTTCTGTATCTATAGCATATCTCACAATAAAAGATAGAAAGGAAGGAAGGGGCAGAGGGAGGAAGGGCGGGAGAGAGGAAGGAAATTTTCGGATCATGAAATGAGCACCTGCTGCCTTTAGTAAATCACAAACATTTAGTTTGAGTTTGGTCTTGAGGGAAGACCTCTTTGCCTCTCTTTTTCACAATGCTAATCCCTTGACAAAGCCCAGCAGGTGATTAACCCTAGTAAGCACTGGCACCAGCAGGAACTGCTTCCCCTAAGGAGACAAATTCTCCATCTGACAGGGTTTTCCTTACAAACAAAAACACCCCAGAATGAAGAAAGGGAAGGAAATTCTTTAACAATGGATTTTATACCAAGAGTTTTCTCAGAACATAGAGCAGTGTCATTCTTATGCTTCCCATTTATTGAGCTCTCACTGGTGCCTGGCTTTGTGCTAAGCATCATTTCATTAAAAAAAAAAAGTGGGGGGGGGAGCAGACCTAACTCATTGTTTTACTTATGAAGAGACTGAGCTCTAAGAGAAGTAGCTTCCCACGGGTCACACAGTGAGTGGTGTATCTGGGAAGGAAACCCAGATCAGATCTTGCTGACTCAGAAGTCTGCATCTAACCAGTATGGAATCCAAGGTGAAAAAGTAACACATTTTAAGTAACTAGAGTTTGCTCGGTTCCATGGTTCCATGCGTTCCAGGACACCTGGCATTTGCTGTTTGGACAGTATTCGTCATTCTCATTTGGTTCAAGGAAACCAGACTCCCACCCTTGGGAATACACTAATGAAGGTATAGAAGGAGGGGGCTGGTCATGTGGAGAGGCAGTGAATCACAGAGGTTTGGGCCCCAGGCTCTCGGGCCAGATTGATCTCAGTCTGTATCCCAGCTCTGCAGAACACAAATGGAAAGGATAAGAGGGAAGAAATCTTTGACATCTCTGGTGTTCTATTACTACATCTGCAAAACAATGAGAGAAGTTGATCTCAAAAATATGAAATTCCATAACTTTTTTCTTATTTTCTCACTATTTACCACTATTTACTCACTATTTACTATGTTGCTTTGCTGAGATAATGGATTTACTTTTTGCTTTCAATTTTTTATTCCACGTACTCCTATAACAAAGATTATTTTTATAAACCAGGTCAAACTGCCTTCTTCAAGAAGCCCAGACTGGATATTAACACACATTCAGCTATGGCTTGGTCACACTGAAAGGCTCAGGCCATGACAGAACAACTGTGTGATCAGTGACAGGGCCAGTCTTGGATGGCAATGGGACACATCAAGGAAGAGAAGGAATGGTTGAGCCCTGGACTAGACTAAAGTGACAAGCTACATCGTGTTATTAAGTCCATGGTTTAATAGCAGGCTACATACTTTGAGACGACCACACTGAGAAGACTCTGATGCCAGGAGTTGCATGTAGTTGGGTGAAAGGGCTATCAGCCATAATATCATGCTGAATCCAAAGTCAGAGCATCTCTTCAAATAGCAACAGAGCGGTCAGCTGGCTGCTGGATCCAAGTATAGGTAGTGCAAAGAATCATACCGGGAGCTGGACATTGCAGAAGACTTATTATCTCACTGAAGGAATTATGTCAGGGCAAAGGTTAACCAGGAATCCTCCATAACAGATCCACTTTCCACTCAAGGCCTAAAATTTCACTTTCTATGATATTTCCCATCATGAATTACATCCAACAACCTTGTCCAATAGGGCCTAATAGGGATTCTGCGGTGAGATCAAATGTCAATATCAAAATATTCTAACAATAAAATATCACCATTATATGAGATACCACAAATTTGGACATAAAATCCCTTCTACTGTAAAATTTTCTGTGAGAAACTAAATCTAAGAATTAAATCTTTTTGCAAGTTAAAGCCCAAGTTTAAAGTCCTAAACAAAGTCCAAACTCAAAATATCTTGCTTTTGTGAATAAATTAATATCCAATAATTATTCCCTTTTCAATCTTCTGATTCCGCTCAGTCTCTGCTGTTATAGTTAGGATTCTTTTAGCAGTTGAGGCCCTGGCTCTTTCGTTAGAATCAGCATAGTCTTTTAGGAATTAAGTTGTTGAATTATTCAATAATAAATTTCTCTTGAGCCTTACTTTGAAGAATTCAAAGCATTAGTAACACACAAGATTTTTGTAGCTCTGGCCCCATACTCTCCAAATTTAGAAAATAAGCCAATTCCCAGTCCAGAGAACCATTATCATAGGCAATAGTTCATAGAGCCCAATGCTTAGAAACTCAAAAGTAGGTAGGAATGCAGTTGGAGTCAGATTTCAACTTGTTTTTTTTTAGAATCCAAGAGCTGTGAATATAAACTCAAATGGAAGACCTAGCCCATAAAGATTTTGATTATGCTAGTCTGTGTACCTTATCTTAGAAGGGATGGGGATCCACCAACACAAATTATTTATTCTCTTAAGAGAGTAGCACTGGAAACATTACTGTCTTTTCTCAATCTATGGAAAATGTATAATGGTGATATGACACTCATTAATTCTAATTTGAAATATCTTTCTTTCTCGCAGTACATTCCCCTCCAGTACTGAATTAAGTGGGGCTCCGCTTGGAAACATCGAGCACCGTCTCATGAGCAGGCATTTTTAGTCCTGTATCACAGTGGCCATTTCCCCTGCCTCTTGTAAAATTGTTCAGGACTCTCTTCGCTGCCTCCTAAGGAATGTGTCTCCTTCCTGCAGCTTTCCCTGTAGCACACTATGACACGTGACATGTTGTGAATGGGTTACTCATGTACTGAGTACTCATGTTCTCCGGGCAAGTCATAGCCTGGCACATTTACTCCAGTGAAGAGCAAGTATATTATCATGTCCAATAAGTGCAATGGCATGAAAAATGTTGGGAAGCATGGAAACCAATCCAGAGCCAAACTGAGAACACCTAATGAGGTATCTTTTGAACCCGTGGACAAGCAATATAAATACAAGATTATTTCCTTTCTTAACCCTCAATGCCATAGACAATGAAATTCAGTTGGAACAGCCCGTATCACTTTCCTGATCAAACCTGTCACTATCAACTTAAATCTGGAACTTCTCCAGATCTCTACAGCCTTCACAGGATGCAGCTGCTTTGCAAGTCAAAAGCAGCAAATACTGTTCTGCACTTTACAGAAGCAGAATATAGTTTCCCTATAAATAAGTCCTTGTCCCTGTGGCTTCAGACTTGTAGGATTGATGACAAGGTGACCTTAGAATCTATCATATACTTTTGGGCATAAAATGGAGCACTAAAAAACATTATTAGAGACTTCCCTGCTTAAACCAGGACATATAGTCACCCTAGTCATTAAGGAACAAGCCAACAGCCAAGCAATAGATTAATGAGGTTAAATAAGATCCTGAGAGTATGAATGACTGACCTAGAGGTAGGACTGCTTCCCTGATACTGTATCAGGGCTCCACCAACACATGGAAGTTGAGTGGTCCAGTTTGGGAAGATTATCACATTAGAAAGAGGTAATTCACCAATGGTTAGTTCTTTATCTTTACCTTCTACTTCTCAACAATTTTTGACGTGTTTCTTTTCTCTTTATTGAAAATCTTCATGGACCACTGGGTAATCACAATCATCAGGTTTTCCTACTACTTCACCGCTCACGCCTCCTCGGTTGCCTTTGTTGCCTCCTCCTCCTCCCCTAGCAGACTTTTAAATGTTGGATTGCCCCTGAGGACTCTCTTTGACCCTTTTCTAACACCGTCTCTCCTTAGGTGACTTTTCACCAAATGGCTTTAAATAATATTTATGCTGATGATCCTCCAAGTTATATCTCCAGACTGGTCAACTCCCCTTTGCTCCAGATTCATAAACTAACTACTTAACTTGTCACCACCATTGTAACCTCATAAAGCTCAAGAAAAACATAAATTCTACCCTGGGAAGTGCACTTAGCCTCAGACCTTCCCTATCTCAATACTAAATGGCACACCATTCGTATGGTTTCTTAATCATAAAAACTTGGATTGATCCTTGAATATTCTTTTTATTTTTTCTCACACTCATTCAACTAATCCATCACTAACTCTTTTGGTCTCTACTTCAAATATACATCCCCAGTTGAGTCATTTCTCACCTTTTTTATTGCTACAACCTAGTCCAAACTATCATCATCTCTCACCCGGAATACCACATTAACTTCCTAATGGATCTTCCTGTCTCCTACTCTTAATCCCCAGTGACCCATCCTCCACAGTGTTTTTCTGGGTTTATATCACTACTTCCTCCCTTTCTAAAAGCTCACCAATGGCATCCCATTGCAACCAGAATAAAATTTTACCATGGCTTCTAAGACCCTATGTCATCTGGCCCTTGCCCACCTCTCTGATCTAATCTCCCTTCACATTCACTGCACTCCAGCCACACTCTCCTTACTTCTGTCCTTTTAATAGGCAAAGATCATCCCCATCTTCAGGGCCTTTGATCCTGCTGTCTCTTCTGTTATGGATGCTGTTCCCCTGAAGTTTTGCACAACTGACTCCACATTACTCAAGTCAGCTTCTCAGAGATTTTTTACTTCACCGTGCTAGCTAAAGCTCTCCCCTCTCCTTGTATGTCCTGTTTTATTTATATATCACTTATCAACACCAGAAAATCTGAGCCATGCGGGGACTCTGCATGCGGGCACTCTGAATTAGTCACTGGTCAAGACAGTACCTGGCACCTCAAAAGTACTCATTGAATAGTTCTTGATGGACAAATATGGAAAATCTGTCATTCTGAAAAGTATAACTAAAATTCATTGGAATCACATCTCAAAACTTTGACCTATATACATATTTTCCCAGATCTTTATTTTCACAACCAATCTTAATTCTGAGCTTTTTGTTCATTCCCCTGTTCATGTTTAATCCTCACCCACAAGTCTAATATAGCTTGCTTGGTTTCAACTTTTCCAAAATCTGCCATCATGGACTAATGTTGTTTATAAGTTGGTGAGTATATAATATGCTTGTTTTTAGACACCATCACACTTAAAAATATTTATGTAATTTTTGGTCCCTCATTGTCCTCTGTTTATTTGCTTGCCAGTTGAACATAGATATAGATCCTGTAGATCTCCTCTAAATACAATTTCTTTGTCTTATTCCAACCACCACCACATCCCCCTCTTGCCTCCACACCACCCACCCCTTCCAAAATCTGAAGTTACAGAGCACAAGAAAAAAGGAAGATAATTCCCTTCTTATTGTGCACCTGCACTGGTTCATCCCCTGCCTATGGCAAAGAATGCCTGGATCTCCAGATGCCAATGCCCACGCTCTTCTCCCAACACTTGAATTTTTTCACCCACAGTTTCATAAATACATGCAGCCACCTTGGAAAGCTACTACCTTATTACCACTTTAAAACTGTATCCATTAAATATCTGTTTCACATTTTTAGAGGGTGGAAGACTAAGTTTTGCATTGATAAAAACAGTATACAAAACCAAATTCGCTTCCTAGGTCTTATTCACTGGTTAAGTAGAATCTGAGTCATGAAAACATTCTACAAAGCATTTCCTACTTTTCTGTAGTTCTTGTTCTCTTTTCAGTTTTCTTTTGCACAGGTATGAACCTGACTGCTTCCTGGGAAGCATATTAGAGGAATTAAATTTAGATTAAATTAAATTTTATGAAAATCACTCATTACAAGAGAACTACAGTAGCCCAGGCATTATTCAAGCTGAGTTTAAGCAGACTACAGCTTCTGACTTCAGCAGACTGAAACTGCAAATAGGTTGAAAGGACATTTAGCTTGTGTATCAGCACTGTGAGAATGCCTTCCTGTTATTCTTTTCCTTTTCATTTTAGGGTGCTGTCAACTTTGGCAAGAATGTGGCCAATTTACATTTTTCCACTTATGTAAGGAGTTATGTGTGGAAACTTGGCTTAAAAAGCTCTGTTTCATTTTAGTGGTATTTCAGCTCCTCTTCAAGAATGTGCCCTGAATAATTGCTGCTCGGCTGTCTTGGCCCTAAATCTAGCTAGGTTTTACCACCTTGCCCAGTCTTTGCTTCCTCCAGCACAAATTGTACCAGTTGTGCCGGCGCCCTTTGGCTGGCCACACACAGCCAACTGACCCCAATGCTGGCTTTTCTACTATCCTAAGCCCAACTCACAGAACACAGTTTATGCCTATTTGGTATATTGAGTGTAGAGTTGAGAGCTCCTAGCCTGACGCTCAGGACCCTCACAGGGCAGAAGAGAGTGAGGAGTGTCAGTGAGCGGGGAGCACAGTCTCAAAAGGAGAGAAAAATCAGGCCATGAGAGAGGACACCATAAGACCAGAGAGACGCACAGAACAGAGACAGAGATGGAAGGAGAAAATTCAGGAGCAGTTCACAGAATTAGGCAAAATTTTTAACATAGATTTTTAGATGTAAATGACCTAGATAATAGAAAAATAGAATTAATTCTAATCAAGCCAGATTCTTAAACCATGTACTATTCATGTCTAACTACTTTGCAGGAAAGTATTATATATTGTTAACCGTCAAGGAAGCCTGAGTGAGTTTTGGTTGATCACAACCGTGAATCCACTCTGTCTCTGTGCTCAGTCTTCATGGCATCGGGGCTTCCTTCTCTGAACTGGCTCACAAAGTAAGCCCGCCCCTAACCGAGAGAAAATCTCTCCTGACAAAACCACAGGAAGAGCACCAATTCAGAGAGGAGGAATTCTTTCTTATAAGAAGCCAATTGATAAAAGCAGAATGCAAGAAATTTGAAGTACAAACAGGAAATTGTTGAGCCAAAAAAAAAAGAGACAGAGAGAGAGATTGGTATCAGCGTTAATTTAAATTTGCAAACAGTAGAACTAGTCATTTCAGATGTTCGGTTTCTACAAATGTCAAATCCTTTTATTGCCATTTGCTTCCACATAGATTCCTATAATAAAAGAAAAGGGTTATGATAATCCATTTTAATGCCATACTACAATAATAGGAATCTTTTTACCCCAGCAACCAAAGTTTTCCAACTGGAAAAAATCTACTCTTAAATCAGAAACACACATAACCAAGAAGGAGGTGGATGGCAAGCAAGAAAAGGGCAAAAACTGAAAAGACTTCTCACTTACACTTTTCATCATCTCGGCTGTAGGAAAGCCTGAATTTCCTATCTGCTCTTCTACTGAGTTATGCTCACTTCTTTCTAGTCATTCCTACCTTCCAATGGCCACCATTTCATTTGTTAAGAAAACGAAAATATATGCTTAAATAACACATAAAAGCTTTTCATAAAGTAGAGTCCCATTAATCCAAGAGTATAAGAAACAAATGTATTATATTTCAAGTTACAGTAAATGCCTTTAAGATACATATAATAATATAATATGTATAGCAAATATAAGTATTATGGCATTACTAATGCACTGGATGTTTTATAGATATAACCAGTCCAGCAAATCTTAAATGATGCTGACCACACCATCCTGACCCAAGCTTCTGAGTAAAAGTATTTATAAAATTAGAATAGACGCGTCCCTTCTCTGTGACCCTAATGGCATTTAGGAGCCTCTAAAATGCTAGAGCGAAAAGGAGCGGACAGTTTTTACCTATTTTTTTTACCTATTTACTATTTTACCTCATTTCTACCTATTCTGGAGAAGAAATCTGGGTGAAAATCTTGAGCCTAAAAACAAGCATCGATGCCCCTCATTCCTCAAGCAGGGCTCCTCAGTGCTCATTTTGTTGCTTTCCAGCATTCTTCCTTCCCTGGTTTTACCGAGAATCCACTCATCTCCAGCAAAGCCTGGGTCTGGTGCCTCCAGCAAAGCTGACCAGCCCAGTTCCAGAGGGAGCCCTAATTTATTGCAAAGCAGGTCCATCGATCCCACTTGCCAGAGCCCAGTCCAGGATGCCCTGTGTGACAGGCCGTGGCCAGGATTGCTGCACTAAATTTTGTATAGGCCTGATAATGTGGTAAGAATACAGCATGGAAGAATATACCTGAATTCTCCTAGATGGTAATAAGTGGAAACGAGCAGTACGTACCCCACCCTGACACAAAATAAAAAAAGCAGAGGGAAATATTGAGACCTCATACTCTTGAAGTGCCCTTGATGTGTATCTCCTTCATTGCCTGTTTGCATATATGAGAGTAAACCAAACTAAAAGTGACATAAACCAAGTCCTATGTATTATCCTCAAACATGAAACTGATGATCTGATCTGTCTCTGCTCTTGGGAGAGCCAACAGGTTTGGTAAGTACAGAACAAGAAAGGATTGAAATAAGGATAAGACCACCTAGCTACCTGGATATCCTACTATTGCTAGGATTAGGGTCACTTGATCTGTGAAATCTGAGGGAAAGCTTCTGGGAAGACACAGGTTATTTAAGGAGTGGCATGTTAAAACAGAAGACTTGCTGGATCTACAAAATTCTTCTTTTAAGCCATTACCCATCATGCCAATGCTGCTAAGTTGTGGGCATCTTAAAAGAGATTCAGGAGAGTATAAGTGTGGAACATGCAAACGTAGGCAAGCTTGTTATGAAGGCCTGGGACCAGGGTCTGGATGCAGGGCTGACTGTGGATATGAACTGGGACTCTCACAGAATTCTTCAGCTGTGGTGGGATTCTTACAAATGCCCATCGACCAGAGATCACAGAAGGCCAAGCCTTCTAGCCACATGTTTAGTATCCTTTTCAGTTTCTGGCTTGTCTTCTTGGAGGGTTCTGGGTGGCAATCTCCCTCCCAGGTTCATCCTTGGACTATAGTTTCAAGTAATGTCTCACTCCAGTTGGACCTAACAGATAACTCAGAACTAATGTGGACTAGGTAATGTGATGAACAATGCTATAATCAGGAATACACAATCCAGAGGATGGAGGGAAAGGATGTCTTGGTAAGCCCCAACTTGTCCTTCTGTCACAGCTGCTGGGCCCTATTCCAAACTTGCTGGCAAGTCTACTGAATCACAAGTAACAGTTTCAGAAGGGAGTCTCAGGCCCTCTCCCAGTGCAGAATAAGAAACACCTGACTAAAGGATATAAGAAGAGAAAGGATTCAGGTTATCAGCTCCAGAGTAGAGAGGGATGATGTTAGTTCACTGTCTAGATAAAGGCACATTCCAAGTTTTCAGGGAGGTTCCAAGGTCCTGGAATGATTACGGTCCTATCAGTACTTTGTGAAGGGCCTTGTACTGCAATCTTTGAGCGAACTTCATAAGGGATGATGGAGGAGGAATAGCATAGAGTCATAGAAATGTCTGGTGTGAACCAGGTCCTGCCCGGACTGTGTATGGAGCAGCCGGAAGAACCTCTGCATTTACCAGTGGTCGAATGCAGCGCCATGCTGCGCTGGGAGCCAGAAGGCCCCGTTCCACTGCGTATCTCACAAAGCTCAGACTCCAGGCGCCGCACCACTCCCCTTCTCCATCTGCCTGGAAGCTGCTCAGCATTGGCGAGACCCTGACCAGTGGGCTCCACTACCGAGCTGCAGAGATATTAGGAACGAGTGTTGAGGAGAGAAAGTGTGTGGCAAGCTAGACGGTGGGCTTCACAAATCACCCGGGACCCCAGGATGAAAGGACGTTTGCATAGTTGGTCCAAAGAGAACTTTGGACCCAAGACACCCGGCAGTAGGTCTGGCCAGGTTTGGCAGAGAACAGTGTGCCTCGGTGTGAACTAATGGGGAAAAAGATATTAAATAAAATATTCTTCTGCAAATTGAGGGAAAAAAATCTCTGTAATGAAAGTATATGTCTTATGAATGTAGATAGAAATAAATGGGAGAGGTAAATTATCATTCTCAGTAGAAATGCCCTTATAACATCTACATAATTTAAACTTCAACTGTTTTTATTGGAGACCAGTAAAATGAAAAGCTACCAATATGAAGGGGTCAACATGGACGAAAATCTACAAATACCACTCTTTTTAGATCCAAGAGCCAAGACCCCATTGCCATTTTTACCAGTCCTTAAATTTGGACTGGCCTTTTGGTCTCCCGCTTTGGATGGATGAAATATAAATATAGATTAGATTGTTAGGAGTTTTTTGTGAAGGTACTTTCTTCTTTAACTGGTTTGTCATTTTGCAGGTGTTTATTAAAATTATATATTTATTGGCTATTTTATATTGTATAGATGCTATCTCACTTAACATTTTTAAGTGTTTTCTAAACTCATATATTCCTTGTATTGCATTAATATTCTCTTTTATTAAATTAGTAAAGGATAGAGTCTAGTCAATAGCTTATAAAAATGATGAAAAAGAGGGAAAAGCTAGAATCAAATAAATCTAGAGAATTAACTTCAAGAATCCTATGCAAATACTATTATAAACACAAGGGAGTCCATCTAGTTTGCTAAAGTCACTTGTATAACATGTGTTTTTTCTGTGGAAGGAGTAAAGAAAAAATAAAATAATTTCACATTGATTTTTAACCTATCAACAAATTCATAAGTACTCAGGAAGCATAATCTATCTCTGTATAATCATGAATTACGATTGTACTTTATTCCAATAAGAACCCAATTTTAAAAAGCATCAGAAAAAAAAATCACATTATTTTATATTTAATTAACAATGGTAGGAGACAAAAATAAACAAGAAATAATTTTATTTTTATTTCATCAAATCCATCTAAATGAATGCAAATCCCTTATGAAGAGATCGAGATAGAGTTCATTCTCCAATGTAAAATTATTAAGGTTTTAAAACAAATGTTTTATTCTATCTGTGAAGCACACCAAGTTTTCTTTTCCTCATTACTGTATCCAGTGAGGCAACTCTGATTTTTTTGTGCATTTTTCTATTAACAATGTGCATGGTGTTTGCAAATAAACTAACAATTTCTACAGAGAAACAGCTGTAGATCAATCCACTAGCTGATGGGCAGGAAGGTATAAAGGCTTTCCATATTTTGCGTTTCCAAGGAAACCCCTCTCTCAGTATACATTCATTCAACATGCAAGCTTTGAAGGAATTGTATCATCTCTGTGCATGTGGGAGGAAAGCAAAACAGACGTGTAAGTTAAAAACTCTAGAATGAAACATTTAGTTCATGACAACGAAGAGTGTTGAAAGAATCGGCTAGCCCTGCTGATTTGACTGAGCACAAGCAAGATGATGTTTGAAAAAAGAGGAAACTAGAAGAAATAAATATGCCCTGGGGAACCTGGTTACTGAACTATTTCAAAAGGGAATGCCACCATAAACAATACTAGAATGACAATACACAGAGGGGTGAGACAAGACAGCAAATAAAAATCACAGCAACAAATAAAGAACTGAAACTAAAGAAAAATAGAGGCGATGATCAAGAAAAAAAACAAATCTGCTTATCAATATTTATTTATAGTCAACACAAATATAAAGAAAATTGGCCGATGTGGTCAATTCCAAAAATCAATGGCAGCTGTAAAACTTTTAAATGAGTCAAAACAGTGGATTACAATAGTCTACAATGAAACTGTTTGATGTCTAACCTTTTTGTTGTATTCAGTAAGCATCCACTGTTATTCATTTATGAAAATTGTGAGGGCTTCTGAAATACTAAGATATGTATAAATATGGGAATACTTTTAAATATGATAATTTCATTAGAATGCTCTATTGTGCTTTCATTTGTTTCATGTTAATGTTTATCTTTTTTAATAATTAACATGTTTAATGTTCAATAAAATGCACATGTATGCACACACACGTTTTTTTCATTGAGCATCTGAGAATACTCACACGCACACCACTTGAAAATGTCATGGCTCCACTAACACCCCTAACCCTCCAAGGAGAACCCTACAGAATAAAGTCATGAACCTTCATACAGCCCACATCACCACGGCAACACGCTGGTACCTAATATACTTCCAGTCACTGTGTACTTTCTGTCTTCTTTCACACGTTTCTGAAGGCTACGCCAATTTAAGTGTATAAATTATGAGTAGGATATTTCTTTTTGGTCATAGACGCATCTTCATGATAAAGTAGCTCTATTAGTGAAGTTCATGTCAAGCCTTCAAATGAAATTTGTCCTGACTTTCTTTTCAGAAAAAAACAACCTGCTTGCTTCCTTTCATATCTGTGGCATGGTCGTGTGAATGTTAATGCTTTTTTTTCATAAGCCAGTAAATCTTGAAACGCACACACTGATGGAATAAGTGTTACTGTGTCAGTGAGGCTTTAGGCCAATGTGTTATCCTTTCCATAGTAAGGATCTGAGAATTTAATTTATGTATGTTGGATCTATGATCTTCAATGACATTTAAATTCAAAATAAAGCTGCCCTCTATGGAGTAGATATGTGTGTATGACCTCATTGCGACTTGACTCATCCATAACATGACCTCATTACTGTAATCCAAAGACAACTGTAAAATGAAGAGCTAGTATACTAGGGTTTGAAAATGACAAATCATCATTTCCTAAAATGAAAAAGATCATTCAGCTAAAAAGTGATAGTACTGAGATTCAAACAAATTTGGGGAAATTGATATCTATGTTGTACTAGTATGATGAGAAGTATATATCATTTTGGCATTTAAATGTTACATTTCCCCTTTAAGAAGATTTAGACGTTCTCTATTTAACAAAAGTACTGGCAACCAATATCTGCACTTTGTTTTATTTTAACAAAACTACTTTCAGAAGTGTTTAGGTCAGTGTTACAAATAGGGCAGCCAATAAGTAACAGTTCTAAGATTCAAATTTAGACCTTTTTCTCCTAGTTCAGTGCTCTATTCACTTGACTTGAGGCAATACCCAGCATCTAGACCCAGATCCATTCATTGCTCATGCGCTTAAATTTGGATTTCAACTCTTATGGGCTTCAGTGTATAAAATACAAGAAGTGAATTAAGGGATCACTAAGCTCCATTGCAGTCTTTTAAAATTAGACGGAATGTATTTTTAAGTCTATGATTAGACAGAATAACCATAATAAGAGACTGATGAAATAGAAAATTATGTGTTTTAAATGGAGCCTAGTGACTTGCAAAACATGGCTTTGCCAATAGAACTCAGTAAATTTTGCAACATGACAGGTAAACCACCGTGCATATTTCTTGATCCACAACATGTGTTATCCAAACCCACAGGCCCACCAGGAGGATCAATATCAAAATGCAAATGGGAATATAAATACCTTTTGTAAATTTTTATGAAAAAGAGCAATATGTAATTTTATTCTAACTTTGCTTTATAATCTTTTTGTGTTTTTCATTTTATAATCTGTTTTATAACAGATTTATTGAGATATAATTCATATTCCACAAAATTCACACTTTTAATGTGTACAGTTCAATGGTTTTTCATAGATTCACAGGGTTTTGCAACCTTAAAAACTAACTTTAGAATATTTTCATTACCCTCGAAACAACACCCTTACAGATTAGCAGATACTCCCTATTCTCACCTCCCCCAGCCCCTGGCAACCACTAATCTACCTTTTGCTTCATTGGATTACCTACTCTGGACATTTCATATCAATGGAATCATACAATAGATGTGGTTTTTTGTGACTGTCTTCTTTCACTTAACATAATGTTTTCAACTTTCATCCATGTTGCAGTATGTATCAGTATGTGATTCCTTTTCGTTACCTAGTAATATTCCATTGTATGGCTATCCCAAATTTTATTTATCCACTCGTCAGTTGGTGGATATTTAGTTTGTTTCCACTTTTTGGTTATTTTGAATAATGCTGCTATGAACACTCTTGTTTAAGTTTTTGAGTGGATGTATGTTTTCATTTCTCTTCAGTATACATCCAGGAATCGAATTGCTGGATTATGTAAGTCTGGGCTTCGCATTTTTAGGAAGTTCCAAACTGTTTTCCAGAGTGGCACTAGCCATTTTACAATCTTAACAGCAATGGATGAGGATTCCAATTTCTCCGCATCCTTGTCAACACTTTGTCTATCTTTTTTATTTCAGCAACCCTAATGGATGTGAAATGGTATTTCATTGTAGTTTTAATTTGCTTTTCCCTAATGACTAACAACATTGAGCATCTTTTCATATGTTTGTGAGCTATATATTTTCTTGGAAGTAGTATCTATACATGTCTTTGGCCCATTTTTTTTTAATTTATTTTTTTAAATGTAACATCAACTTTTTTTCTTGGTGAAGAAGATTAGCCCTGAGCTAACATCTGTTGCCAATCCTCCTCTTTCTTTTCTGAGGAAGACTGGCCCTGGGCTAACATCCGTGCCCATCTTTCTCTACTTTATATGTGGGACGCCTGCCACAGCATTGCTTGATAAGTGGTGTGTAGGTCCACGCCCAGGATCTGAACCTGGGAATCCCATGCTGCTAAAGCAGAGCATGCCAACTTAACCACTATGCCATCAGGCCATTCCCCTTTGCCCATTTTTAAATTAGGTTGGTTGTTTTTTATTGTTGAGTTGTATGAGTTTTTAATATATTCTGGATACTAGACCCTAACAGATATATGATTTCCAAATATTTCCTTCTATTCTGTGTGCTGTATTTTCACTTTATTGGTGGCATCATTTCAAGCAAATATATATATTTGATTTTGATAAAGTCCAATTTGTCTATTTTTCTTTTGTTGCTTATGTTTTTGGTATCATATCTAAGAAACCATAGTCTAACTTAAAGTCATGAAAATTTACTTACATTTTCTTCTATTATTGTAGTAAGTTTTGAAATTAGAAGTATGAATCCTCCAACTTTGTTCTTTTTTATCAAGATTATCTGGCTATTCTGAGTCTCTTGCATTTCTACGTGAAATTTAAGGTCAGCTTGTCAATTTCTGCCAAAATGTCAGCGAAGATTTTGAAAAAGATTGTGCTGAATCTATTTCAATTTGGGGAGTATATCCATCCTAACAATATTAAGTTTTCCAATCCAAGATTGTGGGGTATATTTTCACTTGGATTTTCTTTCATTTCTTTCGACAATGTTTTGTAGTTATCATTGTACAAGTATTGCACTTCTTTGTTAAATTTGCACCTAAGTATTTTACCATTTATGATGTTATATGAAATGGAATTATTTTCTTAATTTCACTTAATTTTATTTTCATAATGTTCATTGGTAGGGTAATTTCAAGCAATCATTGTAAGGGCATTGCTTTGGGAGAAGACACAGCTATGTCTACCCTTCTGCACTTGAATTTGTGTTGTAGACATTTGGTGTGGGGGAGAGGGAGAGCAGGGAGATTTCCTTTGTCAGTGATTAAGTAGGTATTTATACACCCTGCTCTTTATTTTTACTCTTTTTTTCAAAACACAGAACAAGATAGGAAAGGAGAGGTATCAGTGGAAAATGGTGCCAACTGAGAAGAACTGCTCAATTCTGGCATCACTAATTCTGCACACTTTATAGGAAAGGTACTTGACATTGGTTATCAGATTCAAATGGTATATACTTGGAAACACAAATGTGGAGAAGCCAGACTGAATGACACTGTGCTTTGAGCCCTATGCCCCTTAAAGCTCATGTCAATCTGCCTAATAGAACATGTCACTTCTGGGTCAGAGAGTGTGGAGTAGCTATGCCCACTTTGTTATTTTGTTCCTTAAAATGCTCCAGGTATATTCGGGGTCATGTCAAAGTTCTGCATGTCATAATCCACCCAAAAATGAAAAATTTAGGCCAAGAAATAGTCCTCTGAGTGACACCAGCTGAACAGTCTTCCTTTATATTTATTTTTTTCATACTTTTTCCATAAACCTTTGTGATGACTGAAAGTGACAAAAGAGTTAAAGCAAATGTCAGCCAAAAGAGAGTTGAGTGGAGTAAGCCAAATGTTCTTTTCTAGAAGACCTTTAAAGTGCAGCAATTACAAGGAGTGAGAGATCAGTTATGAGTCAGGATTTGTACTCTGAATCTAATAGCACTTTGAATATATTTATAAACAATGAAGAAAGCAGGTTCAATAAAGACAAAGACTATCAAATACCTGATAGTTTTACTGTTTCCCTCTATGTCTTGGTCTTTTATATTTTCTTCAAATTGTTCTACCTAAACAAACCAAACAAGGAGATGTATGTATGTATGTGTGTGTGTATTATGTCAACCCATCATAGACTGCTTTGTATCCCTGTGTATGTTTTACTATATTTTCCTAAATCTTTCAGTAAAATTGTTTCTCTCTATAGATATAAAAATTCCAATCCAGAGTTTCTATAATTCCTTGGCACATTATTATGGACCCAATATGGTAGGAGAAGCCCAAGTACATATTGTACTGCACGTCCACCCCTGAGTCTTGAATCCATGTTCATAATTTACCTCACTTGTTTTCATTTAGAGTTTTTGTAGTTAATGAATGCTGAACCACTTTAAATAGTTTCTGGCTGAGCTTACTATGCTCTTCTCATTTAACCGTCATTTGTGGGACTGGTAGAAATGTACACATGAGTAATTGAGCCCATAATTATCAAAATGCACACACAGTTGGGCATTCAAAGGGAATGTGGAAGCTTTTTATTCTTTACTCCAGTTATTTTTCAACCTTTAATTTATCCTGTAATATGCATGTGATCTTAGAAAATACTTTTTTAAAAAACAAACAAAAAAGACTAATTCAGTTAAGATAGAGTGCAAGACAGTAGGAGAGGTCTTTTTAAAATTCCTCTAGTTAACCTTTATTCAGCCTCCAAAACTCAGTTAATGTTAGTTTACCAAATAAAAGCTTTCAAGAATATTGCCCTATGTCTTGCCACTGCCAGCCTAGACTAGGTACTATTTCAAACTCTCAGAATACCTTGGACTTACTTCTATCACAGCATTTATCACACATTTATAAAGCAAATCTCTGGTTGCAGGTCTACTCTCTTAGTTCAGGGATCATGTCTCTCACCTCTGAAACCCTAGTATTCTACCCTGTGTTTACTATAGGTGTGGTAAGTAATAACGAAGGACTTAATACATTCGTAACCATCAATTCCCTGTCCTTCACTCCATTATTGTTCCTTTTGATCTTCTATTACCTGTTTCAAATGGATGTGGACCAGGGTCCCATCTCAAGCTACTGTCTTTAATCCCAGCTAGGGTTCTCATTTGGCCTTTACTGGTGGATTAGATTGGATTCTATTAATCTTCCAGTTTAAGGATTTTCTGTATAGATAAAATTCACTCTAGATGCAGGGCAATCTCTCTGTTTATTATGAAGTGATCCAATCAAATTTTAATTCAGGAAGAGAGGCTATGTCTCATGTAGGATTAATTTGATCTCTGATGGATGACTTCAGGGGGCTCAGGGAAGGTCCCTATCAGAACCTCTTTCCTGTGAGCCCAACAATGGCTAGTCCATTTTTTGGTTTTAGGAATAGAACTTGAGATACCTAACCCATTGTCAGCTACTAGAAATGACATCTTAGTGTGAATTTATTTTACTGCTCTTTTCCTAACATTTGACTGAGACCAACTGCCCTTTAGGGTGAAATTTTACTAGACCAGAAGTAAAGGATAAAAGGTATATTCAGGAGCCTGAAAGGGAAGACCAGGGGGTGGCACCTCATTAGCAGTCTGCAAAGCCAGAGAGCAGCAGATGCCGCCAGAGAGGTAAAAAATGGAAATACCTATTGTTTATAGGAAACTGCATTTGGGCATTAAGGGAAGATAGAGAGGCCAGACCTAAATTTCACCAACTCTAAAATGTGCCTGGCCCATGCAATATCTTTTTCTTTCCTTTTTAATGACAATGACAGATGAGAGGAATAAGAGGCCCATTTGAACCTTCTGGCTCTAACCTTCCTTCACTCGTACAAGTACTCTTGCACTGCAGTATTTTGGCAACATGTCTTCACATAGAGTAGACGTGCAATCACTTAGGAAATTAACGCAATCACTCTTGTTTGATTTGATGTGATTCATGTAAAGTGAAAGGCAAATTTGCATTAAAGAAATAACCCTTCATATAGAATATCCTCATAAGGATGCTTCAGACTTAAAGTTCACCTCTCACCCTACCAGAGCCTACCAAAAACTAGTGTCAGGATATCCTCTCAGCTGGAATCACTTATGTACATATCTACCACTAGCATTCTGATGCTGATGCTGTTATTTCATTTTAAACTGACAATAAAAATCCTGCTAGACAGTTTATGATATGTAATCAAATCAATGTCACCAGAAGGATGAGGAACAATTTGTAATTCAGATCATAGGAAAGGCATGGGCTTTTTCTGGGTTATAGAGGGCTCTAAAGGAAATACTGTTGACACTAAAGATGCAAAAAAGCATTACCAATAACTCATACACAATGCCTCCCTTTCAGACTACACTAAAAACAAAAATATTTCACAATTTGGTTGCTTGCCTGGGTCTCAGAACTGCTTTGAGAGGTAATCCTAATTGTATTTATCTTATTCGCACAGCACCAAGAAGAATGTTACTGTGGGGAACTGGAATTGGTTACCCCAAAATGTGAAGATTATTTGACATACAGATTTTGGGCTGGAAACTGCAGACAGGAAAAAAAACTCTGAAAAACAAGTAGAAGTTACCCTTTGTAAGAGACATTTACATTTGTAAGGGAAATCGCCATTTGTAAAGTTATCTCCCTCTCTGTGCCAGGAAGAAGGGAAGATGACTTTATCTCTAAAAACCTTTATCAGTGCAGAAGGCAAAGACTTAAATCTGCATACTCCTGTTTACTGTCCTTTTCTTGTAATCCCTCATGTCTGACACCCCCAACCCCCCCAAATTTTCCTTTCTCTATTTAAGAAGAGAATCTCTGCCATTCTGTCGAGAGAGACACTCAGTTTCCCCAAGTCTCTCCACGTATACATGCTATAAAGCTGTGTTTGATTTTTCTCCTGCTATTCAGCCTCATGTCAATTTAATTGTAGCCCAGCCAGAAAGGACCCAGAGTGGGTAGAGAATGCTCTTTCTCCCCTTCATTACACAGCTAGTTATATTAAGTATGCCAGTGCTGCTATTACTTCTCCTATATTTTAGTCTATTATTCTTTCACCAGAATCCCTCAAGCCTGTTATCTGGTGATCTTGGACTATACAAACACTCTACATCACAAGTTCCCAAAACTTCAGATATCACAGACCAGTAAAAAATAAAAAAAAGAAAGGAAAAAAAATTGGAGAGACTAACATACAATTTCTAGAGCGTTACTTTTATAACAAATAAGTACTTCCCACCACCATGAAAGAAAGGATAAATTTTAATTTTCAACAGGCAGGAAGGGCAGCAACCTAAAATAAAAGACTTTCCTTTAAAATGAATAAAGTAGCATTATGGAAAACTATCGTACCTTTATTTTCTCATTTTATCACATATACATGAGAACTCATTCATAGCCAAGTGCACTGGAAATCCCTTTTGAGATAACATCAGCTCATTGTTGGCAGGGCCTCAGTCATAATTCAAGACGCTAAAAAAAAAAGATTCCGTAGAATAAAAAGCTTATTACAAGACTTTCTTTGCATTTTGGTGACTCAAATGATATGTCCCTGGCATTGGCTCCCCAAATGAGGTAAGAACACATCACCACACAGCACTGGTCACAAGGAATATGGGAGTAAAAGGAAAATTATCTGGGAAAGAAAGCAGACTTGTGAGGACAAGCTACTATGAAGCTGAGGAAGGACCAAGGGGCAGGTCCCAAAGTTAGAAACCAATTACAGGAAGGTGTCAACCAGCATAACCAGAAGCAGGGACTTCTGGGCAAGAGTTGGGACTAATAAGAAAAGAAACAGGCACCTTATGCCTTTCCCACTCTTAAAAGCAGATGCTGGAGACACAGAACACGGGGTTGGAAAGCCCCGGCTGCTCCACTGACCCAGCCCTGAAACAGTCAGACAAGTTGACCTCCACAGAGCAATATTCAGGGAGCTACCATCTGATAGCACTGCCAGTATCAACAAAATTCCAAAAGTTTCAGCCCTTGGCTGTAGAACAGCAAAAACTTATTTCCAAATTCCAATTTCCAATGCACCAAGATGCACACAGCTAGACTGAATTAAATTGGTACCTAAAATAGTATGGCAGTCAGAAGATGGCAGAATTTTCATCCCAAACTGCATTTAAAGAGGCTAAGCACTGATGAGTTACAATCCTGGTTTTACTTTTAATATCCTCTTGCTTATTATTCTGTAATCAGTTTAATCTGTTAATTGATCACATTTAGGATTTTTATTATTCTTTTTTTCCACTTAAAGAGATTTCTATTATCTTACAATTTCTTTTTCTTTCCACTTGGCACTGTTGTTTTACACCACTATCCTTAAATATCCTTCCATTACTTCATTTATCCACAAGCAGAGGCTTATATGAAAACACTTCGGTTTATA
Organism: Tapirus indicus; assembly: GCA_031878705.1. Taxonomy (NCBI): domain Eukaryota; kingdom Metazoa; phylum Chordata; class Mammalia; order Perissodactyla; family Tapiridae; genus Tapirus; species Tapirus indicus. The sequence continues at coordinate 9,926,483 of CM062918.1, forward strand.
TTTGATGTAACTATAACTTTTACTCATGTTAGATGGAGTGCACGGTATTCTTTGGAGTGATCTTAATTTGTAGACTTTTGATTTTCCATTCATTCACTTAGCTGTTGCTATGAAGAGAAGTTTTAAGATTACATCACTTTCAAGAGATTCTTGATTGCTGTGATGGTTAATTTGGTGTGTCAACTTGGCTGGGCCACAGTGCTTAGATTTGGTTAAACATTATTCTGGATGTTTCTGTGAGGTTGTTTTCTGGATGAGATTAACTCTTAAATTGGTAGACTTTGAGTAAAGCAGATTGCCCTCCATAATGTGAGTGGGCCTCTTCCAAGACTGACTTCCCCTAAGCAAGAAGGAATTCTGCCAGCAGACTACCTTTGGACTTGAACTGTCACTTTTCCTGAGTCTCCAATCTAACAACCTACCCCATAAGATTTTGGATTTGCCAAACTTCTACAATCACATGAGCCAATTCTTAAAGTAAATCAATTAATCAATCTCTCTCTATATATAGAGAGAGAGAGAGGAAGATACACACACACACATATATATACACACACACATATCCTGTTGGCCCTACTTCTCTGGAGAACTCTGACTAATGCAGATGCCTTTGAGCTGTACATACACAGAGCGATATAGACATGATGTAGATATAAATATAAACATATGTATTAGGCTTAACAAACTTACCAGCTTAAAACAACACACATTGATTCGGTCTCTGTGAGTCAGGATCAGGGCATGTCTGACACGGGTCCTCTGCATAGAGTCTCATCAGCTGTAATCAAGGCATTAGCAGGTGCAGTGGTGGCATGTAAGGCTCAACCAGGGAAGGATTCACCTTTTGCAGAATTCAGTTTCTTGTGGTTGTAGGGTTGAAGAATTCAATCTTGCTCACTGTTGGCCAGAGGACACCCTCAGCTTCTAAAGGCTACCCTCAGTTCCTTCCTACGTGAGTTTTCTAGCACAGGCAACCCACAACATGGCAACTTTCTTCTTCATAGTCAGTGAGAAAGTGAGAGACTCCAGCAAGGTGCTACCTCTTAAGTAACATAATCGTGTAATCATGTACACAGGATCACATATATCCCAGCACCTTTGTGTATGCTATTGGTTAGAAGCACATCACAGGTCCCGCCCACACTCAAGGGGAGGGAATCATACAAGGATATGAACATCAGGAGTCGGGGGTCATGGGGGAGACCTTAGATCCTATTTGCTATAATATAATATAATAGACTAAACAGTTATAAATAAGGGCTGCCACATTTTTCAGTCAAGTTTTTCCTTCTTTTCACGAATATGATGAAACTAAGAGTCTGTTAACAGTAAAATCAATTATTATATTCACTTCCTTTTGAATGTCAAGTTACCCAACTTTCGCCTTCATAAAAATGACACCATTATAATAGTGCAATCTGAAGTACAGTCAGGCCAGGCCAGTTGCAGAGAAGCCAAACGTGGTCTCTTCCTGGCCATTTGTTGCTGTCTTGTAAGCCCTTGTTGCTTGGTTTTTTTTTTCTTTTCATGCTTTTGTTAACTTTAATTGATGTACCCAGAAACAAACTGTAGCATTATCATAGACAAATGTCTATTTTTTCATTGTGTTAATTTCTATCATATTTTAATCCCCTTTGTTTATCAAGAAGAAACAGACATGATATCAAAATTCAGTATTTTAACATTTTTTGAATATCAACTATGTAGTGGCTAAATATGTTCATATATGAAGACATTTCTAACACATACTTTTGCACAAGGTCATAATCTCCTTCCTTTTCAAGATCCTTGCATTTAAAAATATTAAATTTTATTTGTTGTTAATTTGATTTTCCTTCCATGAACACTGCTCTCAAATTTTAAAACGTTTGTTTGGCATTGTAAATGCAATTTCTTAGGAACACATACATATTTCACTAAATAAAGGACAGTAGCCTAATAATAATTTGAATTCTACTGAATTGTGTCCCTGACCTTTGTATAAGACCCAGCTCCAATACTGATTTTATTTCATATTTTGTTTTGCATTTTATCTTTTTGTTCTTTTTTTTTTAAATGTTTCTTAAATGTTTACTACATATAACAAAAAGTGTTTTAAGAGATTTAATAATAGTTCAATGTAGAAAGTCAAATTAATGTCAGGTTACTATTGTATAGATAACCTATGCTTAAAAAGAACAAATATCCATTCAGAGAGGATAGTATTTACTTTTCCTGAATACTCTGCATAGAGTGGATTTAAACTAATGTGATTTGACCTTGACTTTTAGAAAAATGCTATTAATGTCATATGGAATATGTTGATAATTAGAAAATGTATCTTAGACTCCTAGTGTAATTATAACAACTAACTTCCTAACAAAGATAACGATCTGGATTTTGAGATTAGTTGCCTGTTGTCTGCATTTCTCTACCAAAACGTTCATTTACCCAAAGTCACTATTTCCCTCGTAGCCTCTTAGGCAATGACTGCCCAATTCCAGCACCCGAAGTACTACAGGTTTAGGAGAGAAGATCAACACTCTCCCGTTTCCGCACTACACAGGTTCCAAACCATTATTCTTACACAAAACATATTGTGCCTTTAAGTGTTCCCTGACGAGTGCAGAAGGGAGATTGGGGGCTTGAGTACTATCACTCACCCCACCCCACGAGGAAGCCAGTACTAAAGCTGTGCTCACAGAGACAATACTGGAATGGAAAACAAAGCACCTTTTCTGTAACAACTGAGTAAGCCTCCAGTGTCCCCAGTGTGGCATTAGAGAACAAGGCAAGAGAGGTTTTCTGCATCTATGCCCCTGAATCTGCATGTCACACACAGGTCTTGGAAAACTGAAAGTGCAGTCAGTCAGGGGCACCCCAGAGAAATTGCTGCTGCTTGTCCGCTTTCATCCACGGGGACAAATAACACAAGAGAAGGCATCACGCATGCGACCGACCACGAACACATGGTAACATCATGCCCTAGTGAAGCGATAAAAAGTGCCCAACAGATGTTCCAAATTCAGACTAAATCCTTCGTTTCAGAGGGGAGTCAGGGAACAGGCCTGATCATTTCAGGGAAAAATGATGACCAGGAGTATCCTCAAGAGCTTAGCACTGTTCACCAACTGGCCCTACGCCATCTTCCTCTCCACACGTGGATGATAGCCTATCACACAGACTTTCATGCTCATTCGTATCATGCCCTGCTCAAGGGACCTTGAATCACACACCCTTCCCCCATCACTAAGGTGATAAAGAGCAAATTCTATGGCATGAGTGTGTAGCATATTGATGCCAACTATCAGGGTCAGAGTCATGGCTTATGGCTTTGGGGCTGTGTGACCTTGAACAAGTTACATAATCTCTCTAAACCTGCATCTGCAAAATAGGGATATTATAGTATGTGCCTCACAGTGTTCTGATGATAAGTAAATTAGCAATAAATATGTCAAGCCCTTAGCACAATGCATAACTTGTGATATGTGCCCTTTAAATGTAAACTAAATTTAGTTGATATATTATTATCACCATTATCACCATAGAATTATATGGACTTCAGCCTTGTAGCTTCAGCAGATAAAGCTTGAGCTCTATCAACTGTCCTAAATTCATCTCCTTCCCTTTCTCCCTCATCTCAACATTATAAGTGCATTATCCAGCAAAAATCAATTACTTGTTGTTGTAGGCTGAATAATGACTCCCAAAGAGGCCCACATCCTAATCCCCAGAACCTGTGAATGTGTTACCCATGGTGCAAGTCCTGAAATTAAGAGTCAGTATTATGTACTGTCTTGAGATCTGGTAAAATTGGGAGGGCCCCAAATGGCCTCACTGCAAGTCTCCTACCGACTCCGCTCCTGCGAGAAAGTTCCCGGCCAAGTAACCCTCCTGGTGAGAAGGACCAAGCGCAGTGCCTGCATTTCCCCAAGTGGTGGGCTTCAGCTCCTGCCAGTGCACCGAGTTATTCAAACAAGACAATCATTTTCTCACAGGAACCAGGGGTCATCCAACCGTAAGTCCTGCCTCCCACAGCTCCTGCTTGTCCACTCTATTCCTGAATGCAGCCCCCAGGGTGTGGTCCTAAATGACACGCAGTGTCCTTCTCCCCACGGTTGTGAGCACATGTGACTAATGGACTGCTGTCGATCATACCTGTCCAGGGTCAGGCATCAGGTGTTCCACATCTTATAGTATTTAGGACAGAGACTCCTCCTTAACTGATGGAGCAAATTGGAGGCAATCAAAACATTACTTTCCACAGTAAACAAGATTCTGTAGATGCAATTAAGATAACAATCTCCAGATGGGGACATTATTCTGGATTATCCATGTGGGCCCAATGTGACCACATGAGGTTTTATAAGAGGGAGGCAGGAGGATCAGAGAAAGATAGAGGAAATCTAAGGACTGAAACAGAGTCAGAGAGGAGAGAAGATGCTTTGCTACAGACTCTAAGGATGGAGAAAGGGGCCACAAGCCAAGGAATGCAGTCACCTCTAGCAGCTGGAAAAAGCAAGGAAACAGATTCCTCCCTGAAGCCTCCAGACCAAACCCAGCCCGGCTGACACCTCTGTTTATACTCTGACGTTCAGAACCTTATGAGAATAAATCTGTGCGATTTTCAGCCACTAAGCTGTGATAATTTGTTACAGCAGCAATAAGAAATCAATGCACTTGTCATTCTGAAGCATACTTTGCATCACGCCTCCACGCTTTTGCTTACATCACTGTCTCCGCCCAGAATACAATTCTTGTAGAAGATTGGCCTAATTAATGCCTGTTTATCAATAGATTAGCTCAAGCCTTATAGCTTCCAGGAAAGCTTCTCTGATACCTCCCCTCACCCCACCCTCAGGCTCAATAAATTTCTCCTCATCTGTACTCCCTCAGCACACCATGCTTATTTCTAGAATAACACTTTGAAGTGTCCAGTTCCTGGCCAGAAACCTGTGTGTGACCTCTCAGGGCCAACCACAGGCAAACACAGAAGCTTTACCTGGCAGGTCTCATAGGGAAAGCGGCTCTCCCCACACCAGATGAGATGGACAGCCAATGCATTGCAGCCTCTGAAGAGAGTGACAGTGGAGACCCCCATGACCAGCATGTTCCCGCACATGGCTCTATTACCAGCCCAGGTGTCTCCATTCAGGTCCTTTTTATCTGGGGCCTTCCACTGAGATCTTCCTCAGGCACCTGTCTTTACAGCTGAAAAGCCTTCATGCAAGGAGGCGGGGGACACTTGAAGACACTTTTCCCCACTCTGACTTAGTGCTCATACTTTTCCACTCCCAGCTCTTTCCCCTCTCCCCCTCCCAGCCACTGGGTCCATAACACTACAGAAGCCCTTTGTTTGGGGCAGTGAGACCAACCCCACATCTGTGCTATTAACCCCACATCCTCTACCAGTGCCAGTCCACGGGGGAAAAAGGAATAGAGGGGAGCCAACGCTAAAGATGGCTGAGCCGCCAGGTGTTGAAGTAGTCAGTAAACACAAGTCAAAACCAAAGGAACAGTCAAGCCTTTGATCATTTAGATCATCTAAACTCTTGACATGCTTAACACACACGAGTGTAAGATTTTGACAATATGTTTGTCTCTTGCCCATCCCAGTGCTGGGTCGTCCATATCACAACACACACACACACACGCGTGCACTCACACACACACACACCCCCCACATACCCCCTCAGGGCAGTAACCTTGTCTTTTGTATTCTGAATCCTTATTACCTAGTTTAAGCTTTAGCACAGATTTGGTACTTAGTATATTTTTGTAAAACTAAACTGAGTTCTTTTTTCCAATATATCTAGTATTCATTGTCTCTACATCTGCTCTCAAGAAAGTAATGAGATGTGCACATCTCTAAAAGTCACAGAAGAATGTATAAATATATACATTGTATATATTTTACAATGTATATATTTTTTCCAATGTATAAATATATACATTTGTGTAAACACATATATACTGTATAATATATATTATATATACTGTGTAAATATATATACTGTATAAATATACAGTATAAACACTGTATATGCAATGTATAAACACGACAAACTATGAGCTCTTCTAGTGGACCATCTATGAATATTCAAATTGCCAGAGACTTATAACACCAAAATATTCAATAACTGAGGGTAGTAGTTGGAATGCCAGGAGATAAAGGGACTGAGGAGGCCCAGGGAGTGGTAATTAGGTGGATAGCATTAACATCTAAAGAGTAAAAGGGTTTTGCTTAAAGATTTAAAAAAAAAAAGCACTGAGATGAAAGCAGCAGGGCAGAGTTAAAGCAATGCTAACATTGCAGGACAATCATAGGGAACCTCAGAAAGGCAGAGCGTGGGTGGTCCCACTCACAATGGCTGCGTAAACCCATGTCCAGGAAAGAACCAGGAGGTGAAGAAGGAAGTCCATAATACAATGAGAGGGCAGGAAAGTTCATTCACAGTGGAATAAAAAAGTCTATGTGAGAACAGTGCAGAAAGAAGTAACAGATCAAAAAATAGTTCGGGGCTGGCCCAGTGGCTTAGTGATCAAGTTTGCGCACTCCACTGTGGCAGCCCGGGGTTCAAAGTTTCAGATCCCGGGTGCGGACATACGCACCACTTGTCAAGCCACACTGTGGCAGGCATCCCACATAAGGTAGAGGAAGGTGGGCACGATGTTAGCCCAGGGCCAGTCTTCCTCAGCAAAAAGAAGGGGATTGGCAGCGGATGTTAGCTCAGGGCTGGTCTTCCTCACACACACACACACAATAGTTCAAAGAAAGATGATGACAGCTATATGAGAGCAGATTCAACCAGGGTACTGAGGGGCCTGGCTAACAAGAAGATCACCAATGCCCTCCATCTTGTAATGATTAATCTCTGATCCTCAGCTTACTTGGCCTATCAGCATCTCACTCCGTCCTCTTCACTTGGCTTCTAGAATCCATCCTGTCATGGTTTTTTCCCTATCTCAATACATCCATCCTCAATTTTCTTTGCTGATTCTGCCTCGTCTTTTCTAACTCTGAAACACAAGGTGGTGACAGGGATCAGGCTCTGACTTCTGTCTGTCCACCCTCACTCCTTGGACATCTCAGTCTCATGGCCTGAGAAACCATCTGCATGCCTAAGATCCTTAAAATGTTACCACTAGCCCAGATCTTTCTCCTGAACTCCAGTATAATTAATCCACCTGCATTTCTACAACTTCATTTGAATGTCTAGTAAAATTCCCAAACGTAACATATGCCAAATTGAATTTCTGATCTTCTTCTGCTCACACTCTCTCTCAATCCTTTTCTTCTCAGTAATGCTGCTCTAAGTTGCTCAGGCGCAAAACCCTGGGGTCATCTTTGACTTCTGTCTCACACACCTTAAACCTGATCTTCTTTTTTTTTTTTTTTAATTGATGTCTTAGTTTATAACACTGTGGGGTTTTAGTTGTACATTTTTGTTTGTCCATCACCTTGTGGATGTAACCCTTCACCCCTTGTGCCCCCCCACCCCCCTTCCCCTTGGTAACCACCAATCAGTTCTCTCTATCCGTGTGTTCACTTATATTCCATATATGAGTGAGTTCATGCAGTGTCTGTCCTTCTCTCTCTGGCTTATTTCACTTAACATAATACCCTCTAGGTCCTTCCATGTTGTTGCAAATGGGACAATTGTGTCTTTTCTTATGGCTGAGTAGTATTCCATTGTATGTATATACCACATCTTCTTTAACCAATCATCAGCCGAGGGACATTTGGGTTGCTTCCACTTCTTGGCTATAGTGAATAATGCTGCAATGAACATAGGGGTGCATACGCCTCTTGTGATGGTTGATTTCACGTCCATTGGGTAGATGCCCAAGAGTGGTATTGCTGGATCATACGGTATTTCTATTTTTAATTTTTTGAGGACTCTCCATACTGTTTTCCATAGAGGCTGCACCAGTTTGCATTCCCACCAGCAGTGAATGAGGGTCCCCGTTTCTCCACAACCTCTCCAGCATTTGTTGTTATTTGTCTTGGTGATTATAGCCATTCTAACCGGTGTAAGGTGATATCTCAGTGTAGTTTTGATTTGCATTTCCCTGATGATTAGTGATGTTGAACATCTTTTCATGTGTCTATTGGCCATCTGTATCTCTTCCTTGGAAAATGTCTGTTCATATCCTCTGCCCATTTTTTTATCGGGTTGTTTGTTTTTTTGTTGCTCAGTTGTATGAGATCTTTATATATTACTGAGATTAATCTCTTGTCGGACAAACGATTTGCAAATATTTTCTCCCAGCTGGTGGGTTGTTTATTCATTTTGATCCTGGTTTCATTTGCCTTGTAGAAGCTCTTTAGTCTGATGAGGTCCCACTTGTTTATTTTTTCTTTTGTTTCCCTTGTCTGGGTAGACATGGAATCTGAAAGGATCCCTTTATGTCCAATCTCAATTAGTGTACTGCCTATATTTTCTTCCAGGAGTTTTATAGTTTCAGGTCTCACTTTCAGGTCTTTGATCCATTTTGAATTGATTTTTGTATTTGGCAATAGGAGATGATCTACTTTCATTCTTTTGCATGTTGCTGTCCAACTGTCCCAGCACCATTTACTGAAGAGACTTCCCTCTCTCCATTGTATGTTCTTTGCTCCTTTGTCGAAGATTAGCTGTCCATAGGTGTGTGGTTTTATTTCTGGGCTTTCAATTCTGTTCCATTGATCTGTGTGTCTATTCTTGTACCAGTACCATGCTGTTTTGATTACTGTAGCTTTATAGTATATTTTGAAATCAGGGATTGTGATGCCTCCAGCTTTGTTCTTTTTTTTCAGAATTGCTTTAGCTATTCGGGCTCTTTTGTTGCCCCATACGAATTTCAGTAGTTTTTGTTCTATTACCGTGAAGAATGACATTGGGATTCTGATTGGGATTGCATTGAATCTGTAGATTGCTTTAGGTAGAATGGACATTTTGACTATATTTATTCTTCCAATCCATGTGCATGGAATATTTTTCCATTTCTTTATGTCCTCCTCGATTTCTTTCAATAGTGTCTTATAGTTTTTATTGTATAGGTCTTTGACCTCCTTGGTTAAATTTATTCCCAGATATTTTATTCTCTTTGTTGCAATTGTAAATGGGATTGTCTTTTTGAGTTCTCTTTCTGTTGTTTCATCGTTAGTGTATAGAAATGCAAGTGACTTTTGTACGTTGATTTTATACCCTGCCACTTTACTGTAGTTGTTGATTGTTTCTAGTAGTTTTCCGATGGAATTTTTTGGGTTTTCTATGTATAGGATCATGTCATCTGCAAATAGTGAGAGTTTCACTTCTTCATTGCCTATTTGGAGTCCTTTTATTCCTTTTTCTTGCCTAATTGCTCTGGCCAGAACTTCCAGTACCATGTTGAATAAGAGCGGTGAGAGTGGGCACCCTTGTCTTGTTCCTGTCCTCAAAGGAATGGCTTTCAGTTTTTCCCCGTTGAGTAGGATGTTTGCTGTAGGTTTGTCATATAAGGCCCTTGTTATGTTGAGGTACTTTCCTTCTATACCCATTTTGTTGAGAGTTTTTATCATAAATGGATGCTGGATCTTGTTGAATGCCTTCTCTGCATTGATTGAGATGATCATGTGGTTTTTATTCTTCATGTTGTTAATGTGGTGTATCACGTTGATTGATTTGCAGATGTTGAACCATCCCTGTGTCCCTGGTATAAATCCCACTTGATCGTGGTGTATGATCTTTTTGATGTATTGCTGTATTCGGTTTGCCAATATTTTGTTGAGGATTTTTGCGTCTATGTTCATCAGTGATATTGGCCTGTAGTTTTCCTTCTTTGTATTGTCCTTGTCTGGCTTTGGTATCAGGATGATGTTGGCCTCATAGAATGTGTTGGGAAGTATTCCATCTTCCTCTGTGTTTTGGAATAGTTTGAGAAGGATAGGTGCTAAATCTTCTTTGAACGTTTGATAAAATTCTCCAGGGAAGCCATCTGGTCCTGGGCTTTTATTTTTTGGGAGGTATTTGATTACTGTTTCAATCTCTTTACTTGCGATTGGTCTATTCAGATTCTCTATTTCTTCTTGATTCAGTTTTGGGAGGTTGTACACGTCCAAGAATTTGTCCATTTCCCCTAGGTTGTCCAATTTGTTGGCGTAAAGTTTTTCATAGTATTCCCTAATAATCCCTTGTACTTCTGTGGTGTCTGTTGTAATTTCTCCTCTTTCATTTCTAATTTTATTTATTTGAGTCTTCTCCCTTTTTTTCTTAGTGAGTCTGGCTAAGGGTTTGTCAATTTTATTTATCTTCTCAAAGAACCAGCTCTTTGTTTCATTGATCCTTTCTACTGTTTTTTTGGTTTCAATTTCATTTATTTCTGTTCTGATTTTTATTATTTCCCTCCTTCTGCTGATTTGGGGCTTTGTCTGTTCTTCTTTTTCCAACTCTGTTAGGTGCAATTTGAGGTTATTTATTTGGGATTTTTCTTGTTTGTTAAGGTGAGCTTGTATTGCTATGAATTTCCCTCTCAGGACCGCTTTTGCTGCATCCCATATGAGTTGGTATGGTGTATTTTCCTTTTCATTTGTCTCCAGATAGCTTTTGATTTCTCCTTTAATTTCATCAATGACCCATTGGCTGTTCAGTAGCATGTTGTTTAGTCTCCACATCTTTGTCCCTTTCCTAGTTTTTTCCTTGCAGTTGATTTCTAGTTTCACAGCATTATGATCAGAAAAGATGCTTGTAATGATTTCAATCTTCTTAAATTTATAGAGGTTTGCCTTGTTTCCTAATATATGGTCTATCCTTGAGAATGTTCCATGTGCACTTGAGAAGAATGTGTACTCTGCTTTTTTTGGGTGGAGTGCTCTGTATATATCTATTAAATCCATTGCGTCTAATTTTTCATTTAAGTCCATTATTTCCTTATTGACTTTTTGTCTGGATGATCTATCTATTGATGTAAGGGGGGTATTAAGATCCCCTACTATTATTGTGTTATTGTTAATATCTCCTTTAAGGTTTTTTAGCAGTTGTTTTATGTACTTTGGTGCTCCTGTGTTGGGTGCATAGATATTTATATGTGTTATGTCTTCTTGGTGAAGTATCCCTTTTATCATTGTATATTGCCCTTCTTTGTCTCTCATTACCTTTTTTATCTTGAAGTCTACTTTGTCTGATATAAGTATGGCTACTCCTGCTTTCTTTTGTTTGCCATTAGCTTGGAGTATTGTTTTCCATCCTTTTATTTTGAGTCTGTGTTTGTCTTTAGAGCTGAGATGTGTTTCCTGGAGGCAGCAGATTGTTGGATCTTGGTTTTTGATCCATCCTGCCACTCTGTGTCTTTTGATTGGAGAATTCAATCCATTTACATTTAGAGTGATTATTGATATATGAGGGTTTAATGTTGCTATTTTATTGTTCATCTTCTGGTTCTTTTGCATTTCCTTCGTTTCTTGTCCCTTGTGTTTCGGACTGCAAATTCAATTTGGTATTTCTGCATGCTCATTCTCTTGGTTTTCTCTTTATTTCTCATGTGTGGCTCTCTTCTGGTTGTTTGTTTAGTGGTTACCGTGCGGTTTATATAAGCGATCTCCTGGATAAGAAAGTACATTTTCAGATGCCTCCTTTTTCCTGAGGCTGGGTCAGTTCAATCCCTTACCTCTTCCCCTCCTTATTTGTTATCTCTTTATTCCAGTTTGTGTCATGAATGTGTGTTTCCAGTGATGAGCTTGAATTAATTTTTGATGTTTTCCAACTGTATTTTGTTCTGGTTTAGTCTCCTTGCTTTTCTCCTTGCTGAAATCTTTGTATCCCCTTTCTCGTTTGTTTTTTTTTTTTTTTTTCCAGGCCTAAGGGCCTTCTTGAGCATGTCTTGTAGTGGGGGTCTTGTGGTGACGAACGCTCTTAGCTTTTGTTTATCAGGGAGAGTTATTGTTTCTCCATCATATTTGAAGGATATTTTTGCTGGATAAAGTATTCTCGGCTGAAGGTTTTTGTCTTTCATGATTTTGAATATATCATTCCAGTCTCTCCTAACCTGTAGAGTTTCTGTCGAGAAATCAGCTGAGAGCCTGATGGGCTTTCCTTTGTATGTTATTTTGTTTTTTTGTTTAGCTGCCTTCAATATTATTTCCTTGTCACGGGTATTCTTCAGGTTTTCTACTATGTGGCGAGATGATTTTTTATTCCTGTTTATATATTTAGGTGATCTATTGATTTCATTCACTGTTATTTCCCTCTCGTTCCCTAGGTTGGGGAAGTTCTCAGCTATTATTTCTTTGAACAAACTCTCTGCTCCTTTTTCTCTTTCTTTTCCTTCTGGAATACCTATTATCCTTATGTTGCTTTTCCTCATTGAGTCTGATATTTCTCGAAGAATTTCTTCATTTCTTTTTAGTCTCAGCTCTCTCTCCTCCTCTACCAGGAGCATTTCTGCGTGGCTATCCTCAATAGTGCTAATTCGTTCCTCCATATTGTTAGTTCTGCTCTTCAAAGACTCCATTTTTTCCACTATCTCGTTGATTTTGTTTTTCATCTCCAATAATTCTGATTGGTTTTTCTTTAGGGTTTCAATCTCTTTTGTGACATAATCCCTGAATTCGTTGATTTGTTTCTGTGTGTTCTCTTGTATTTCATTGAGTTTGTTTATGATAGCTATTTTGAATTCTCTGTCATTCAGGTTATCAAATTCTGTGTCTTCAGGGTTGGTTTCTGGGTGTTTGTCATTTTCCTTTTGGTCTGTAGCCCTGACATATTTTTGCAAGGATCCGACAGGGACGGCTTTATTTTTACCTAAACCTGATCTTCTAATAGAACCTGTTGTCTTAACACTCAATAAATATCAATTATCCAACCAGAGCTCTTAACTTCCTCTGCTATCACTACTTCCAAGCTGCCATCTCTCATCTAGATTGACAATAGCCTTCTAACCCATCTCCCTTCAGGCTGGTCTCAAGAGAGCAGCCAGAGTGTTCCCTAAATAACACAGCAGATTATGTCACATCTCTACTCAAAATCCTGCAATGGCTTCCCAAATGTCTCAGAGAGAAAGTTGAAGTCCTTGTAGCCTCCTTCTAGGCCCACACCATCTGGTCCCCATGACTTCTCTAGTCTCATCTACTCCTTGTTTACTCCAAATCAACTCCTGATTGTTCCCACCTCAGGGCCTTTGCACTTGCTCATCTTGATACCTGTGCAAGACAAGGTTGACATAAACGAAGCCACATTGTAGAAAAGAAACAATACTATAACTCTGAGTGACCTCTGATTAACTAGCCCAGACATGCTTTGTGGGTTTTGTGGCCACTCCCAGCTGCTATAAGTTGATGATAATCTTGTTCTTTTGAGTTCCTTAGGAATGTGATGACACCTGAGCAGAGAATCTAGGCTGATAGCCATCCTCAAGGACAACTAAAAGATCAGAGTATAGGGCATTGCTCTGGTCTCTGTACATCAAGTAAACCAAAAGACTGCCAGGAACTAAGACTAAATGGATGCCCCACCCTGAGACCACATGCCTCCTCCACCAGAGACCAGCCCCAATATAACTGGCTTGTAGTCTTTGTTCTTTAAGGTGGTTTTTTGAGACATTAGTTGGCCATCTTCCCTTTTGCTAGCAAACTGTAATAAATCCTTTCTTTTTTCCACCATCTTGCCTCTTGACAATTGGCTTCTGTCTCACTGCAAGCAGATTGTGCCCTTTGTGCAGTAACGAACTTTCCCCTTGGAATGTTCTTCTCCTGACCATCCCACAGCTTATTCCCTACCTCCTTCAGGTCTTTACTAAAATGTCATCATTTTTGTGAGGACCTCTCTGGCCATACTATTCAAAATTACAACTTCTACCTCAAAGTACTTCCTAGTTCTCTTCTCCATGCTCTTTTTCTCCTTGTATTTATCACTATCTAATCTACCATTTATTTTACTTATTTATCTTGGTTACTTGTTTGCTTTTTACTTCCCCATTCACCTATTTTGCTCACTGCTGTATCCCCAGCCCCTACAATCTGCATGGTGTATACAAGTGCTGAATAAAAATTGTGGAAAGAAGGGAAGAGGAATGACAGTTAATAACCAAGATTTAATGAATGCCTACTTTTTTCAAGCATTATGCTAATACACAGGTTATTTTTATTAACACCCCAGCTTAGAGATTCTAAGTAATGTGTCCAAGATCACACAGCTAGAAATTGGTACTGAAGTAACACATTCTTTTGATCATATTTCCTAAGAAAGACTAAGTTACCACCAGAAAGGGACCTTTCCATAACAAAATTCTCATGGAAAAGTGAAGCTCACAATCATATTTAGAATATTCCAAATAAATAATATAACTTCCACAGGGAAATATTTTGAGGCACAGCAAATAATTTTATAGTCTTGGTATTTCCTTCCTTGGTATTTCCATGGTATTTCCTTTTCTTCTTGTCTCCCCTTAATACCTATTCAGTTTATACTTGTTCTTTCCATTTTTATAACTCACAAGACTATGAAAGTCATTTTGATATTTTATATTTGGGGGATGGCAGAATTATTTTACGCTGCTTTAATACTTAAGCCTTTGATCAACTGAACAATTGCACTATCAGTTCAGTTGGGGAAAATCAACACAGATTTTTGTGGGTGTTCTTTTTTAATTCTAACTTTATATCAAGAAGTTAGTGTTATTTTTCATCAAAATGTAGTGTGTGTAAAAGTATTCTCAAAGCCAGTATTGAAAAATTTAGCAACTGTGTAATTATTGATTAAAATTTAGAAAAGATTTCACTTTCCTGGACAAAACATCAAATTTAGTTATATTTAACATTGTGCCTAATTTCTAATCATGGAGACTATTGGAAGAGTTAGAAATGTGATAAAATCAGCATTATCTGCAACCAATTTAAAATTTATTTTGTACACTATCTTTCAAATTCTTAAATTCCAAACAGGCTCGATCATTAAGCTCAAACTGGGGAAAAGGTATAAAATGTAAATATAGAACTGGGCCTGGTTATAGGACTTGCTAATAAATTCCTAAGCAGAACTGAAAACATTCATTAAAAATCACACCTGGAGGCCAACCCTGTGGTGTAGTGGTTAAGTTCGGCATGCTCCACTTCGGCAGCCTGGGTTCAGTTCCCGGGTGCAGACCTACACCACTCATCAGTGGCCATGCTGTGGTGGCAACCCACATACAAAATAGAGGAAGATGGGCATAGGTTAGCTCAGGGACAATCTTCCTCCAGCAAAAAGAGGAAGATTGGCAACAGATGTTAGCTCAGGGACAATCCCCCCCAGCAAAAAAAAAAAAAATCACACCTGAAGATGAGAGAAGTTTAGGAAATATCTGAAGAAATTTATAAGGATCTGAAAAATTTGATAAAGTAATGTGTTGCCTGAAAAAATAAATTCATTTATAATCCATATATAATGGTTCCAGTAATTTTTTTTGTAAAAGAATATTTTTCTCCTTCATTTAATTCACAGTTTTATTCATTACAAACTTACATGTTGCCGGGTTCAAATGCAAATGTTTTATCACTGTTGTGCTTAAAGAGAAACGATTTTATAAATTCAAAGTGTAATTATTTGGCTGCTCCTGGGAACTTAATCTTTATTCTTTCTGTCTCAAACATCTCAAAAATAGATAATAAACACACAAAAAAGATTGAGCTGGGGTTATTTTGACCTAAGTAATGAACAAAACCTTAAGGTAAATCAGGACTATTTCTAAAAATATTTATTCTCTTCTTCACATTATGCACTTTTAATCTGTTGAAAAGGCATATAAAAATAATTCATTGGAGTCAAAGTATATTTCTGAATTACAAAATCAGGTAGCTATAATGCAATAATAGTCCCTAAAAGTTAGGCCTATAATACCTATCAAAATATTCTGCGGCCCATAAAGATAACATACAAAGTTAACTATTTTAAACTACTGTAAGAAAAGGATATTTTTTGTGAAATTTTTGAAGTTAAAAAAACAATTAAATTTCGAAACTATCAATACCTCAAATTTATACAACTTTGTAGAGAAAGTCACTTCAAACTTGGCAACCGCCTTAAACTTTAAAACATTTAAAGAAATATTTTAACATTTAAACGTGTCTTAATTACAGAAAATTAAGAAACAAAATATTTTTAAAAAATTAGAAATTTCCTCGAATTGATTTTCATACATATTTTTGTTGTCGACTTCAAGTGAAATTCAGAGAAAGTGATACCATGGGGTAATTTCCATCACACTGTCCTCTCTCCCTCCCTCTCCAGCACGTTGTCATCATCTTCATCAAATTAAGTGAGGGGGGTGAACCACCATCTGAACCAATTGAACTCAGTATCCTTTTCTTTTTTTACTCATTTTTATTACATAAAAAAATTCAAAGTTGATTTTAATCAAATGTGAACATTTTTGACTGAAATTATTAACACTAACATAAATTTGAGTTGCTAACTGGGATACTGTCTTTTAATTCAATTCAGCAAATGATTATTAAAGACCCACAGTGCGTAAGTCATTAGTCACAGAGGTGAAGAGTAAAACTGTTAATGCTCTGTGTGGCAGTCGACCTCCTGGTATCAATGCCCTTGTGTCATTCACTCTCCTTGAGAACATAACGATATGCTCCCATCAAATAGAATGTGGCCAAAGTGATGGGATGTCACTGCCAAGATTAGGTAATAAAAGACTGTGACTTCCTTTTCTCTCCTTTTTTCTAGCTCACTTTCTAAAGCAAGCTGTCACATTGTAGAGAAGTCTGTACGGCAAGTAACGGAGGGCAGTCTTTGACCAACAGCAAGTGAGACACGGGGGTCCTGAGTCCAACGACCTGGGAGGAACTGAATCCTACAGCCACCACTACTGAGAGAGCTCAGAAGCAGATCCAAGTGAACCCGGAGAGGACTGTCACCCCAGCTGACACCTTGATTGCAGCCCTGTGAGAGACTGACCTGGGGGACCCAGCTAGGCTGCCCCTGGATTCCTGACCCAACGACACTGTGAGGTAATCAACGTGTCTCATGTTAAGCTGCTAAAGCAGGGGTGACTTGTTACACAGCAATAGGTAACTAGATACACTCGCTCTTCCAAAAATGTATAATCTATTAAAAGAACAAAGTTAAATTTAATATAAGGTAAGATATGATGTATCAAGAGTCTTTTAAAAAACATTATAGTGGCACTAAGGACTATGATTTCTGACAGGGAGTATTTATTAAGAACAAGATTGCAAAAAGAAGAGGGAAAAGTGAAGGTGATTTTTTTTTTTTTTTTTTAGAAACAAAAAAACACAGATGATGATCATGGGCCCTGAATGTGACCCTAAGGCATCAGCATTTTATTCCATAAGAAGTGAGAAACCATTAAAGGTTTTGAGCATGGGAATTGTGTGATGAGATCCATATTTCCAGAAGGAAATTCTGGTGCCATTATGTGCACTGGATTAGAAATGAAAAAGAAAATAACTAAGTCATTTAAAAATCTTGCAAAAGTCCAGATGAGAAGGAATGTAAGTCTGAGCCATGTACAAGTGGTAGTAGGAACAGAAACAGAGAAACGGTGTGAGGTGGTTGGGAACAAAATTGGTAGGATCTGGTGAACAAAGGACTATGGGGAAATTGAAGTAAAGAGGGAGGTCAAAGGTGGCACTGTGTTCAGCCTCATTGACCTGGAGAAATGGCGACAAAACGAGGAAGGGAGCACAAATGGAGGAACAATATATAGGGGCAAAGTGAGTTCTTTTGAGCTGGACTTGTTTGAGTAGCAGCAGGATAGTACTAAGTCAGCAGTTTCAAATACAATTATGATACTGAGGAACACAGTCAGAACTGCAGGTAAGGATTTGGGAGTAATTAACTTAGAGGTGCTGGTTAAAGCCATGAAAAGAAATGAGAAAACCCAGTGAGCGCTCAAAAACCTCTTATTACCCTACAGTCCCCACAGGATAAGATACAGAATGACTACTTTCCCACTTAATCGGCCTCAGCTGATGCATACACCAACACAGGCTCTACCTTCCAAACACGCAAAATGACTGAGTCTCCCGAGACACCACATGTTTTCACCCCCCGCCCAGGGCCTGAACCCTCACACCTCCCATTCCTGACATGCCCCCTTCCCCAACACTCATCTAGCCTTTGGGGAACTTCAAATGTCACCTCTTTTGTGTTTCCGGAGCACACAGCCTGTATCACATTATGTACGTTTGCTGTCCTAACACGCTAACACCAGGGCAGAGATTATTAATTGTTTATGCTCAGTGCTACCTTGAATATGTGGCACAAACTCCACGTTCAAAGCCAAAGCAGTTACTAGGGGGGGGGAAGGAGGAAAGGAGGCAGATGAAGAGACTAGGAAGAAAGAGTGGGAATCCTCCACTTTGAAGAGGCAGACCAAAGAAGAAGACATGAGGGAGACTAAGGAACAAAATGGTTATTTGTATTGGTGACGTCTCCTAACATTGAATTGAGAGTTCTCTTCAGTTACCGTCTTCATATTGGTTAAACATGTCTCAAGTTTATTTTGAAAAATACAATAAAATTCATCTTTCGTCATGTTTGGAAGGCTTTTTGGATAAGTATCAGAGAAGTTTATCAAATCTTCCAGGAATTGGCACTATCCCTTAAAACACTCTGCTCTACCGGACAAAGATGCGGACTAAAAATTTAACCCCATTTTTTCTTTAATGCTTCCTATTCTAAAGAACTATTCATGCAAGACGAAAATCTTATCAACAAGGGGCCGGCCCGGTGGCTCAGCGGTTTAGTCCGGTCTTGGCAGCCCGGGGTTCGCAGGTTCGGATCCCGGGCGCCCGCCGACGCACTGCCTGTCAGCCACGCTGTGGCGGCGTCCCATATAAAGTAGAGGAAGATGGGCACGGATGTTAGCCCAGGGCCAGTCTTCCTCAGCAAAAAGAGGAGGATTAGCGACGGATGTTAGCTCAGGGCTGGTCTTCCTCACACACACACAAAAATCTTACCAGCAAAATCTAATACCAGCCTTCCTTGTATCCAAGACCTTTTCCCGAGCACAGCTGCTTTCCTGCTCTCCAGCAGTTTCATAAAACTAGACAGTTGAGATATTATCATGCACATAGACCACTGCCTTTACCACAGCCACCACTTGCCACAATTGACAGTACATGAAATAGGGCTATTCTGTACACTTCAGCCAGCACAGGCCAGATTTTTCTCCCTTGTCTTCATTTGCTTGTTTTCAATATTTTATCTGGAGGAGGATATATAATAACGTGACTGTTACTCTAAACTCTTTCTTTCCTAAGGTCCCTGTGTACCAAAAAGACATTAATTCATGTTGTTCGTTTGAACAATTTAGGTACCACAGTAGAATTTTGTTTATTCCTTACTTGGAAAAATTAAATGTAACTTTTTTTCCAGTATAGAAGATTCTCTACTATTTTTTGTGTGTGTGAGGAAGACTGGCCCTGGGCCAACATCCATGCCCATCTTCCTCTACTTTATATGGGACACTGCCACAGCATGGCTGACAAGCAGGCCGAACCCGTGAACCCTGGGCTGCCAAAGCACAACCTAAACTGCTATGCCACTGGGCCGGCCCCTCTACTATTCTTTAAAAGTCAATAAAAAATAAAAAATAAATCATTCTATTCATCCCTTTATACTGCATACCCAGGAAAAGCTACTGTAAATGCTTGCAAAAAATATATATATATATTGACAGCACAGGGTTATTTTTATTTTTTTATGGAATAGATTTGCCTTAAAATCAGTTGCAGTATAATACAATAAAAAAATACTGTAATTATAAATAGTATCTGTTGAGTCCTTAATAGGTGCCAGGCAATGAAATACCTGGGCCTCAGAAGAAGCAACGTGCCCAAAGATATACAATGAACACAAGGCAGAAACAAGACTCAAATCCAAGATCTGAATTCAAGGACCAGGATCTCAACTACTGCTTTATAATATGCAAGATCGGAACTTACATAGCACCTTACAACTTACAATGAAACTTTAACATGTTATAGTCCTCAGAACAAGACCATATGGGATGTCAGCACAGACATTGTTTATTAGTGATGAAGTCAGATTTGCTGATTTCAAGTACCATTTTTATGAATTTTCTCCAGGAACTCCTTGGGTTCCATGTACTCCAGGAATACGTTTTCAAAGAGATTATCAGAGAAATTGAAAAAAATCAGAATAAAAATATAAATATTAGGGTGCTCACAACAAGAATCAATGACTCATTTAGCACTGTACTTTTGATTTGGTAAGGAATCTATATTTGGGGAGGATTCATTGCTAAGGGCTCTCAGGTACAAAGTTCTCAACTGAGGTGATGGATTGTCCACCCACAAAGAGAAGATATTTCCTCAGATTCAAGATCTCAGTTGTTGGCTGTAGCCAAGGGCCATCTCTTTCCCCAAATCCTCAATTCTAGCACCTTGTCACTTCTCCTTTTCATTCAACTTTTCCTTAGACTTAGTTCCCAAAGTCCCCAGAGAGGAAAGGAAACCTCCCCATTCATTTCACTTTCCTTATGTCAGGCAAGGGGACAAAAATTTGATGACGTTTATTCTCAAGGATGTCACATTTTAGAAGGGGAAATAGTCCCCAAAGTATCACCATGGCTCTTTCTTGCTGTTTAAAATGACTGGGTGAAAATTGTATTTTTTAAAAAAATCAAGAAGTCAGATTCTGGACTACAGTTTTTAAGAATGAAAATTAATTGAAAAAACCACAGGCTGACACAAAGACAACATATATCACAAAATTCTCCAGGGAGAGAAATCAGCAGGTTTAGACTAAGATTCTTCCAGGGGACTACAGGATGGACTGAATCCTGGGTTTCAGCTGCAAACCTTCTTTGCTGCTAACTGAGCAGACAATGACCATCCCAGGTCCTCTGTGAAGCACAGTCTTCTCTTCAAACCACAGCAGGAGATGGGAGAGATCTCAAGGGCTCTGTGTCTGCAGCCACCACCATAACTTTGTAGGTGCCTCTACTGAGAGTTTTACTGGCTTCCTTGAGAAGCTGCCTATAGTTACAGGACAGCTGAGCCATTTCCACCCATTTCACAGTGAAGTAAATGTCTTTGAGGGGATTGGCTTTAGGAGTCAACAGGTCTCACCTTCGCTGCAGTTCTGCTCAAGGAACACAGATGACTTCAAATGGGAAAGCTCACCTCAGCCCAGGAGGAAGGAGTAGAAATAGAAATAGAAATTTTTAATAATTGTTTTCTCCTTCTTTTTCCATCAAAGACATCTAACTGCTAATCAGAGCTTCTGATAGGCATGAGATAACATGATAGAATTATCAACTGAGTGGATATAATTCTATTACAGAGATATCTGACAGATTAGTTAGCTCATGTCACCTTATCATGAGAAGCTATTCAATTTTTGTTAGAATTTTAAATGTTTAAAATCTCTTGGAGATTGCCTGCTCTATTCCCAGACTCTAAGGAGCCCAGGAGTGCCAAGCTGCCTCCACTAACAGAGGTGGAACAAATCCCTCTACATTTAAAATTGTAGTTTAAGCTTTTTGACTATAAAATAAGTGACTTTGTGTGGAGATGCAAAGAAACAACCAAAGCAAGTATAATCCAGATGTCAGCTGAGGTCACCCCCTGCTTTACCATCTCGTCTAAGCCCATCTCACGTCCAAGGGAAAGCCAATCCCCTTAGAATTTTGCCAAAACTTGGAAGCTTGCATCTTGTCACCTCTAATTCTGATTTCCTCTCCTGCTAAATTCTCACTGTTACTTGTGTTTGACCCAATATATTTATTCTTTTCTCTGTGCCCAGCACCATCTCAGACATACAACCTTTTCCTTTGATTTACCAAAACAGCATTCAGTCAAGAAATTTGTGTATATAACTGACACTCCCGAAGGTGTGTGTGATGGAGCGAGATGCTGATGATGACAGCTCCCGATAAGCAACACCACAGTCTGACTGTGGACAGTCCTTTCGTCTTCCCTCTCCCAGGAATTTCTCACTCTCAATATTTCTCTACTCCCCCACTTGCTATTGTGTTTCTGACTCTCTTCTCTCCTGGGCTCACTCCCACCTTCCAGGAACCACTTATTGCTGATGCTGAGCAGTCCAGCCATCAGTCTCCTTTGAAACCACACCCTGGAGGCTCTCGCTTCCCAACATAAGGAGGTCTTTCAAGGTGTCTTGTTAAGAAATGTCCATCCACTTTAGGAGAGAAATCACGCCACTCCCGCAGGCTCAGAGCACTGACCTTCACTTGTGTTTTTAAAATGGCTCGGTTTTTCACCTGCTCTGAAAAGGTTTTGTCAGCCAAACCTGTGCCCGTATTAACAAAGAGTTAACTCAAAGGTTTAATATAATCCCTCGACAACTATACGATTGCAACATCTGTCTCAGGAAGTGTAATGTGAGCAACAACTAAAATAATCTACTCACCTACAATAATATTGTAAACCACAATTAAAGAAGAAGTGTGACCTGCCTATTGACTTAACATCTTTCAATTTCTACTCTTTTTAATCTTAAAATAAATGGTACATTTGTCGTTTCCTTAATCAAACACATGTATCCGTAATATTCAAGTTAAATGTGAGATTTAAGTCCTAGGTTAACTATAAAAATCAATTTATTTCATTATTTGTCATTACTTAATTAAACCATATTACACCATGGCTACAAAAGGAATAACTACAATGAGCTTAATTCCTCTAGCTGATGATATGGTTAAATATTATGGGCTTGTATATGTCTGGACGTGCACACGCATGCATTTGTGCACATGTACGTGTGCATGCACATGTATATTGAGTTCATTTGGTTGTATGTGGTAATAATTTAGACTGTTAGCCAAAAGTAGGATTTTTTTCCAGTTTTTTTTATTTTAGTAAAATAAAATAAAAAGATTATTTTGTAAAAGTTTGCTTATCACACCCATTTGTTTTTGCCCAAGACAACATCCTCCTGCAGTAAAGATGCCATTAAAAGATAACTGGACAACAAATATGGTACACACACCTAAGCTAAACAGAAGAGCATTCTAGAGATATCTGTTTAGGAGAATTTAAATTTGACAAATAAAATCAACGTTGTTGCAGAACTGCATTATTTGCTCAAACCGTGGGAACTGTAATTTTCTTGGACCAGCATGTATTTCAATCAATATTTACAACGGCCTCCAAATGTGCCTGTTAACTGAACCAAATGTTGGTTCAAATGGCTCCTCACAAAGGCCTTGGCCAGTAATAACATAATACTATATGGCTCAGAATTTAAAGGCATTAACTTAAAATGACTATAGTTTACAGTCATACAGACAGATATAGTATACCAGCTAAACCAGCATAACCTAGAGAGTTCTATCGAGACCGTTCTTTGAATTTTCAGGGATTTGAAATACAGAATACGTGAAAGGGAGAAAAAAACTTGAGCGCATATTCCATTCAGAACTATTGGGAAAAGTACAGGTAGAATTCCTATAACCTCACAGGTTATCTTTCTTATTTACATATCACAAAACCCATCTGACACATTGTATTTAGAGGGTCTAGTGAGTTAAACACAGCAGTAATCACAATACCAATGAGCATAGGGGGAAGGTGAATCTGACTATAACATATTGACATTGGATTAAAATACCTTGCAAAATATTGTTTTCATAAGGTCCTTTGCCAACTGTTTAGTAGAGCTGACTACATACTACATCAGATGCATTATCACAAAGAAATAGTATAGACCCCATGCTTGTAATATATCTAGAATCTATCCATTTCTCCTCACTTCACTGATACCACCCTGGGATAGACCATCATCTTTTACCTGTATATAACCATCTCCTAAGTCTCCTATTTCTACTCTTGTGCATCACAGAGTAACGGTAACAAAAAAGTCTGTTGACAATAGACCAGCCAGAATAATTCTTTAAATGGCAAATCAGATCAGGTCACTCCTTTGATCAAAACCTGAAAATGACTCCCCTCTCGCTGCTAATAAGAGCCAGACAGGGCCCTACAGAATCTATCTGACCGCAGTCCCTACTTTGCTCTTCCTTGCTTCCTCTGCTTGCATCCACAGAAGTCTCCTTCCAGATCCTCACACATGCTGGACATGCTCCCACCTTGAGCAACTGCTATACTATTTCTTCCGCCTGGAATGCTCCTTCTCCAGATATCCACTTGGCTAACTCCCTCACCTCTTCAAAGTGTGTTTGATCAACCTCACTTTCTCAGTGACGTCCCCCATACTACTAATTGTATAGCAATCTCTCCAGCCCCAAACCTCTTCCCCCCACTACACTCCTGATCCTATTTATCCCATTTTAGTTTTTCCATAGCACTCATCGCTTTTGTAAAATTATGTTTTGTGTTAACTTCTTGTTCTGTCTCTTGAATGTTAACTTCTCAACAGCAAGCGTCTTTGCCTTTTTAGTTCACTAATGTATCCCATCTCTAATATAGGGTGGGCACTCCATAAATATTTGCTGAATATCAAATGGTTGCAAATGTAGTACGAATGTAATACAAGGAAGCTTCCAGTCACCAACATAGGCAGTATAAAAGGCTCATAGGAAAGACTTGGATCATGCCACTAAGTATTCAAACCCTAAGAAACTGATATTATTAGATGATCCCTCCATTAGCACCAACAGATGTCCTGAAGAATTCTTCCTGGAGCTGGGAATAATTATTCTTGATGTACAATGCCTGATGGCCTTAGAATTTTATAATTTACCATGGAAACCCAGACCCTAGAGTTCCTTGGATACTATCATTTTTTTAATGAGTTCTCTATCATTTCGTTATCTTATTCTCTTCTTCTTTTCAGTTTCTTTTACTTTGCTTTCCTCCTTTTCCTGTACCAGAAATGTTAGTGTTACCCTAAGTTTCCATCCTTGGCTGTAGTCCCTTCTCATTTTATATTTCTTCTGGGCTATCTCTCCTATGCCTATAGATCCAATTGCCAACTAACTGGAAGTCAAAGCCTAGCTCCAGTCTTTCCCCTAAGTTCCCTCTGGATAGCCTAACTGCCCAGTATAGAGTTCCACTTGGAAATGCTACAGGCATGTTGAATGCAAAATATCAAAGACTGAACAAACGATCTCACCACCACCGTAACCTAAAGAATTTCCTACCTGAATTGTTCGCCATAGTTAATAGCTTCATTATCGATCTAGTTGTCTAAACCAGGAATCTGGGATTCCTCTTAGCTATTCTTACCAGGATTATTGCAATAACTTCTATTTGAGCTCCAGTGTCTGTTCTCTTCTCCACGGCAATCCCTCCTCTCCAATTTGTTCATCTGACAAAATCCTATTAAACTTTCAAGTCTCGGTAAAGCTTGCCTTGCCTTCTCCAGTGTTTTTTATGCCTCAAGTATTACTCATCAAATTGCACATTTAATTTTTTGGAAATGTCAGTGAGTCTGGGTATATGGTTGCTGACTTCAGGCAGTGGAATCACTCAGCCTGCATGGAGTGTGTCACCACAGCGGTGACTGAAGTAGAGCAAGGGGCCAAGGGTGACACACTCATGAGACCACAAAAATCTGAGAGTGTGAACAAGATGTGTCTGATACACAATTCAGCCACTGAAAACAGTCTAAGTTACTCACAGGACAACATCTCAAGTTTGGCCTAAACTTTTTTTCCAGATGTTCTTGCCTACATTTATCCTTTGCTCATTTTTGCAATAATATAATATTTTCTGCTTCCCATAATAAAGCTAAGGTATTTGCCTACCTTGTAAAGCACAGCCCATCAACTGCACCTAATTTTCCCCAGTTAGCAAGCCAAAGGCTGTACTAGACAGGACCCAGAGCACAGACGAACCAGGGGATGTCATACATTCCATCAACCGTAAACACGTTTCTCTCAGAATATAGAACCATTTGATGCAACTCCCCCAGAATTATCTCACATTTGTTTTTCAGCTAAATTCCTCAAAAATATTGGCTAGATTCACATAGTACAAAAGTTTATTTAAAAAATCATAGCTAGAATGAAATATACCAAAATAATAGCAAGAAGAATTTTTTTTACTTTCTTCTCTACGTATTTTATATTTTCCAAAACTTTTACATTAAGCATCTATTCTTCTTACACTAGGAAAAAAAAATTTAAATTGTAAACATGTGATTATAGGAAGAGAACGGCTTTGTACATTCTAAAGAGTTCTAAGGTTCAAAATGGTATCCCTTTAGTTCATTGCTATTGGTTTCTGGTTCTTTAAGCTCCTGAAGTTATAAGTAGCTACAATTTAGAAAACAGGTAGCCCAGAGTACTTCTGGCAATGAAATGTTTAGTCCCTAGAAACTCTGTTCAACCCTTCCAAGTATGTGGCTTGACTCCTCCCAGTCCTGGGCCAAACTATCCTGAGAATTAAAATAAAAAGAATAGACTTCAAAGCAAATTTCGTTCTAAAATAATGTAGTAAGCTATCTTTATTTAATCTCATCTTGCTAATTAAGAATACAGTTAAACTTAAAATATTGTCCCAATTTTTAAAAATATTGTCCCAATTTTACACTGCTAATTATTATGCTAGTAGAGAACTCATGAATAATTTTTAGTTTATATTGCTAAAAATAAATTTGCTCTACAATGGCAAAAAGGAGATTAGGAATAAAAACTGTTTTGTGACTCTGTGAATTGTTCATAATTTTTCTTTCTAATTGAGATATTAGCACATTTTTTTTCCTTTCAAATGATCTACTCTTCTTTTACTGTAGAACCCCACTAAAGATATATGTAAGGCGCTGAGAGAACATTCATTTTAGTGGATTTCAAAAAAATTCTGCTTGAAAGCAAAACAGTCATAAACAGACAAAAAAAGAAGTGTCCCAGATTTGTCGTGAATCTTATAGTAAGAGACAGGATCAAGCAGGATATGTGGAGCACAAGCTCTAAAAGACATCATATGAGCATCCTTGCACTACAGCCCTCACCCCAGGTACGCTGGGCTGGGCTTGCTGGAGATGTTTTAACCTGAAGGGCACTTAGTCGATCCCTCGTGCTCAGAGACCTTCAGGCACTGGCAGGTGGCATTTCTCATATATGGAAACACTGTAACACCAGAGTGTACTTCTATGCTGAGAAGGATCGGCTTTCAGAGTCAATGCTACCTCTGCTTCCCTCGCCATGAATAATCATTAATGATTCTGTGGAACTCTCTCGGCAGGCTTGTAGGCATGCCTCTGTGTGCTAGTCAGAGTGTCATATAATCAAAGAGCTGGAAAGGACCTTCAGGACTAGCTAATATGGTGCTTCTTTTTAGAAAATGAGACCCAGGGAGAGTAAGAACCTTGTTCTTCAAATGTTCCTACAGAGAATCATTATCAGTGTATTAAGGAAGTTTGCCTCTTGAAAGAACTCCATATTGTAATTCTTTCATAATTGAGAAATGTTAACAAACCCCACATAGATGCATATATAACTTTCTCAAAGCCAACTCAACTTTAATATAACAATACCACTTCCTAAACCAATGCACATATTTGAAAACTAAGAATATTTCTTTTCTAAACTGCTCTGTGGAAGTGGAGATCTACATTATCAATTTGAGAGAAAACCCTGTTTATATACCAAAAAAAAATCTCCCCCCCCCAAACATTCATCTTCCTTATTTCAGAGACAAATTTTAGTTTACAGACAGGCAAGAGGCATCTGTCTACACAGTACCCAATACCATTTAGTATACCAAATAAGAATGTCACAGACTGGCCAGCTTTGAAATTAGCAAAGAGAAAATTGACATTTTTCTCAAATTTTTTTTTTGCCAGTAATCAAAGCTAAAATGGGGGCAGTTAGTATTTCTATATCACCCTTTCTAGAGCAAAAACAGAGACACAGCATAACAAGCTAGAACTTGGTTTCATAGAAGCATCTTTTCCTCCATAGAATGGAGGATAAAAAGTATACAGGCTTTGCAAAAAAAGACAGACTTGGGCTCTAGTACTTACTAGATGTGTGACCCTATGGAAAGTAGTTAACTTCTAACATAACATTTCCTTACCTGTAAAATGACAAGGATAACAACAATAATAAGACAAGGATGATCGTTTTAAATGAGATGGCATTTCTAAAGTCCTTGACCCAAAGAAGATACTTAATATATGGTAGATAGTCTTCCTACACACTCCAAAGGACAGGAATATTTCATCCCAGTTTGAAAAGAAAAACTGCCTTTGTGTTGTATATTTTTATGTTTTATTGAGATATAATTCACACACCATAAAATTCATTCTTTTAAAGTGTACACTTCAGTGGGTTTTAGTATATTCACAGAATTATGAATCACACCACAAACTAATTTTAAAACATTTCATCACCCCAGAAAGAAATCTCATACCCATTAGCAGTCATTCCCATTCTCTCTCCCCACCCACCAGGCCAAGACATCAACTAATCTTCCCATAGAAGAAGATCTACAGATTTGCCTATTTTGGATGTTACACATCAGTGGAATTATACAATATGTTGTCTCTTTGTTAGCTTCTTTCACTTAGCATAATGTTTTCAATGCTCATCCATGCTGTAACATGTATCAGTACTTCATTTCTGCTCATTGCTGAATAATATTCCATTGTCTTGATATACCACATTTTAATTATCCATTCCTTAGTTGATGGACATTTAAGTTGTTTACATGATATTATGAATAATGCTGCTATGAACATCAGTGTACAGGGTTTTATATTGACATACGTTTTCATTTCCCTTGGTTATATATCTAGGAGTGATATTGCAGGATCCACTTTTGGTAACTCAATGATTAACATTTGGGTATATGCCAGTGAGTAAAATTTCTGGATCCAATCATGGTAACTCTATGTTTACCATTTGGAAAAGCTGTCAAACAGTTTGCCAAAGTGGCTGCACCATTAACGATTCTAGAAGCAATGTATGAGGCTACTAATTTCTCCATAACCTCACCAACACTTGTTATTGCCTGTTCTGTTTTTTTTTTTTTTAGTTTTAATTTTAGCTATCAGTGTGTGTTATATAGTATCTCACTGTGGTTCCGATTTGTAGTACTCTAGTAATTAATTATGTTGAGCATTTTTTCATGTGTTTATAAGTCACGTGTATTTCTTCTTTGAAGAAATATCTATTCAAATCATTTGCCTATCTTTAATTGGGTTATTTGTCTTTTTATTGAGTTGTAAGAGTTACATCTGCTGGACATAAATTTTTAAATCAGACATATGATGCAAATATTTTCTCCCATTCTGTACATTGTCTTTCCACTTTCTTGATGGTGTCTTCTGAAGAGAAAAAGTTTTTCTTAATTTTGATGGAGTCCAAGTTACCTATTTTTTCTTTTGTCTCTTGTGCTTTTGATATCATATCTAACAAACTATTGCCTAACCCAAGGTCACAAAGAATTATTCCTTTGTTTCTTCTAAAAGCTATAATAGTTTTAGCTGTTAAATTTATGACTTTGATCCACTTTGCATTAATCTTCTATGTGGTGCAACAGGGGATCCAACTTCATTCTTTACATATGAATATCCAGTTGTCTCAGCATCACTTTTTGGAAATGCTATCATTTCCAACTTGAATTATCTTGACACCCTTGTCATAAATCAATTAACAAAGGTAAGGGTCTACTTCTGGAATCTATATTCTATTCCATTTATCTATCCTCATGCCAGTTAACACACTTTTGATTAGTGTAGCTTTGTATAAAGTTTTGAAATCAGAAAGTGTGAATCCTCCAATTTTGTTCTTTTCAATATTTTTTTTTATGATTCTAGGTTTCTTGCATTTCCATGTGACTTTTAGGATGAGTTTTCAAAAAAAGCAGGTAGAATTTTGATTGGGATTGCATTTACTCTGTAGATCAATTTGAGGAGTATTAACCTCTCCTTAACAATAAGTTTTCTGATGTGTGAAGTTATTGAGTCTGTTTGGGTAGTCCATATCTTTCTAGCAACCTGTTCATTTCACCTAGGTTATGCCGTTTGTTGGCATATTTGTTCCCAGAATTTCTTTATAAGCCTTTTTAGATGTGTAATGTCTGTAGTGATGTATCCTCTTTCACTCCTGATTTTACTAATGAGTCTAACTCTTTTTTTTTCTTGCTTATTCTAGCTAATGATTTGTCAATTTTCTTGATCTTTTCAAGAACCAAATTTTAGTTTTCTGGATTCTCTTGTTTTTCAATTTCCATTTCACTTATTTCTTCTCTAATCTGTATTGTTTCCTTCCTTCTGCTTACTATGGGGTTAGTTTGTTCTCCTTTTTCTATATATTCTATGTATATATATTTCCATATATATTTCCATAGATCTTTTAGGTCTAGATGGTTTATGGTGTTGTGCAAGTCTTCTGTATCCTTGTTGTTAGCTATTAATGATACGAAGTCATCTTGATGATAAATCATTTTTTTCTTCCTGCTTTCATGATCCTTCTCTGTCTTTAGCTTTCTACAATCTGACTATAATGTCCCTAGGTATGAATATCTTCGTGTTTATTTTACTTGGAGTTTCTTGAGCTCCTCAATGTGTAGATTCATATTTTTCATCAAATTTGGGAAGCTTTCACCATTATTTCTTCAAATATTCTTCCGGCCCCTTTCTTACTTTCCTTTTCTTCTGGGACTCCCATTATGCACATGTTGGTACTCTTAATTGTGTCCTGTGGGTCTCTGAGGCTCTCTTTTTTTCTATTTTGGACTGCCCAGACTGGATAATCTCACTTGACCTCTCTTTAAGTTCACTGCTACTTTCTTCTGCCAGTTGAAATCTGTTGTTGGGTACCTCTAGTGAATGTTCATCTCAATTATTGTACCTTTTATCACTAAAATATCTATTTGATATTTTTATAATTTCTACTGCATTGATCATTTCTGTTTACAAGATATCATTGTCATATTTTCCTTTAATTTTTTAAGACATGGTTTCCTTTAGTTCTTTAAATTTATTTATAATAGCTTACTTAAAGTTCAAGCTCTATTAACTTCAACATCTGGGCTTCCTCAGAAACAGTTTTCATTGATTGATTTTTCCCCATTTGTATGAACCATATTTCGCTGTTTCTCTCCTTGCCTTATAATTTTTTTGCCCCAAACTGATGTTATAATATTATAATGTGGCCACTCTAAAACTGAGATTCCCCCTTCCTCAGGGTCTGTTTTCATGCTGTTTGTTGTTTTTGGTGTTGTAGTTGTTACTGTTCGCTAGTGGCTTTCCTGGACTAATCCTTTACAATCTTTATCTTTTGTGTGTGCAGCCAGTGAAGTCTCTGTTTGGTTAGCTTAGTGGTAAGCTAATGATTAGACAGATTTCTTTAAACACCTTGAACCAATAAATCTCCTGCTCTTTGCCGAGGGTCTGTGTGTATCAGGACAAAACTTCAATGCTTCAGCAGTTTACAACACTACCTTAGCCTTTGCTTCCAGCTAGTCTAGAGTTTTGTGTTCAGCCAGAGGTGAGAAACCAGGGCTTTCTCAGGTCTCTTCAGTGCATGCTCACAGCCCTGCACATGCACATGGACTTTAAGATCCCCTGCAATATATTCAAGCTTCTAAAAGCCCCCTACGAACATACCATCTCCCTGATTTTCCATTTAAGTTTTGCATCCAGCCTCTTGTTATCCCCCCACCGGTATCACTTTCTTAGCTACATGTGATGCTAAATAATTGACACTGATGGTTTTTTGACAGACCCCAGGAGAAAAGGTTTCTCCTACTAAGTGAGCTCTGAGCCAGGTTCAATATAAACAACCCTGTGAAAGGCTTCTCTAGGAGTCTATTAGACAGGTCAAATATTGACAGTCCTCTTGGGATGGGGCATTTTGGAGATATTCAAACACATTCTTCCCCTCTAATGACCTCTAAGCTGCTGGATTTCACAACTATTGTGGCTACAAGGTTGCTGGTTTTCAAAGCTACCATGGTGCTGGGGAGAGGGAGGAATGGAAATAGAACAAGTTACAATGCCACAGATGTTTCTGTTCTTATCAAGATTCAGTATTTTTTCTTGTATAAACACTTCCCAGATTGTTGCATCCTTTGGCTAATTCCTAAAGTTCTGTAAACATTGATTTCCACAATTTTTGCCAGTGTTCTCATTGCTTTTATATAGGAGTAGATTTTCAGATGTTCATACTCCACCATTCCAGAAATGCTTCTCTGCATTTTTTTTAAGTTGAGAATATTTCATTTAAAAAACAAAAAACACAGGGCTGGTCCAGTGACATAGTGGTTAACTTCACGTACTCTGCTTTGGTGGCCCAGGGTTTGCAGGTTCAGATCCCAGGCGTGGACCTACACACCGCTCATCAAACCATGCTGTGGCGGTGCCCTGTATACAAAACAGAGGAAGATGGGCACAGATGTTAGCTCAGGGCCAATCTTCCTCACAAAAACAAAAAACCTCTAAACTTTCATTTCCCAGACAGAAATTGGAAGGTATCAGCCTCATTCATTTGAAATTGTTTCTGTGAAACAAATATTTTCATTGTAATACCACAGATTCTAAACACAGCAGCCACACAGGCTCTTTGAATCAGCCAGATCTAGATTATAACCCTGGGTCTGTCACTTATTTGCTTTGTGAACACTAAGTTTCTTAAATTCTTTCAGCCATGGAAAATTCTTAAAATGCAAGGTCACTGTACTACAAGGGTCACTGTGAGCATTAAATGTGATTACATATAAAAGGACCAGCACCTAATGGACTTCGACAAGGAATATTTCCTCTCTCTCTTCCCTTCCTTTCTAAAATGTGCCTTTACTGAAAGAATGACTGTGCTGGACTACTTGATTCTTTAGTGTACTAACGCCCTCTGCTGGAAATGCCAACATGATGACCAACAAAGAAAATGGATCTTGTTAACAAAGAGACATTGTAGTTGATGCTGCATTACTCCTGTGCTGTTGAAAAATAGGTCAGATTCCTGAAATTTCCTCAGTATATTTATTTTTAAGGGTGCTTCAGACCACACACACACACACACACATGTTATTAAAATGGTCCTGCTTTTTCAGTAACTTGAGGGGAAAAAGTTTTCTGCTTTTTACAAGTAGAAACAAGTTACCATGAGTTAAAGTTGTTCTTTTAACAATAGATTTTCCTAAGAACCAAGATGTGCTTTCAAATGTTTGTCATAGATATGTGAATTTAGCCATAAATGCATATTTTTTAGAGGTCTAGTTACTAACAAAAGAAATTAAAAACTATTAGATCTCAATTCTCTATTTCACAAGAAAATGACTCAAAGATAACAAGTCGACTATTACTGTTAGAATATATAGAAAAATATAGAATGCATTTTTATAAAGTACCAGTTTTTGAAAACTTTCTATTGGTGTAACAATAGATAATTGATTAAATAAATTAAATCAAATCATATAATTATGGAATATCATATAGTCAAAAATCAAGTCCTCAAAAATATTTAATAATATGGGATAATAATCATGATTTATTATATATGTAGCTTAAAAATTGAATTATAAAATGATTAGTACAACTTGATCAAAATTTTGTTTAGATACATAAATAGAAAAATGATAGATGGTTTGTTAGACCTAAATGGTCACCAAACTGTTGACAGTGATTTTATATCTTCACTGTGAGATTTATTTTTATTTCCTTCTTTATGTGTCTAGGAACATAATTTTTGAAATTGTCTACAGTGAATGGCATTTTTCTCACAATATTTTTTTCTTGCCTATAGAAACATGTTTATGTGAGTCTGGTCTTTTTCCTTGATATGTTTTCTGGCTATAGTTGGTAAAATCTTAGTTGATTACTTCTATTTAAAACATCCTTCCCATTTTCTAGAGGTTGCTTGGATGAGAGGTAATGATTCTTCTCATAGTCTTCTTTCATTTCCAGTAACCCAAGATTTGACCTGACATAAAAGTGAAAAAACAAAAATCCCTAAAAGCTCAAAGTTATTGTGGAGGTTTTGTGTAGTTAAGAAGTGTTGTTTATCATGAAGTGCTACAGTTTTCAATGCTATAATGAGTCCTGATTTTTATGTACTGGAAAGACTAAGGCACAATCTAAACACAGTAGGAAAAGCAAAGTCAGCCTAACACTACTTGGTGTAACGACATAATGAGGCATTTTCTCCCATTTGTTGAAGGGCAGTTCTGCAGGATTGCACTCACAGTGAGGAAAAGGTTTCTGTTTGTGACACGGATTTGGTTTTACCATTTGTATTTGTGCACGTGTGTGTAACCCACTGGACACCAAAAAATAATGGAGAGGGACAGGTGCATCTGCTGAGGGATCTTCCAAGGGAACTAGATTGGATGGCTAGAGCCCAGCCTCACAGCCTGCTGGGAGATGTATATGTCCATACTAGAAGGAAGGACCAGAGACGGGTTCCCTAAAGGGGGATGGAGACGTACCTGCAGAAGTGTTGAAGAATGAAACACCTCGAGGTGGCCCTGAAAGCAGAAGATGGAGGCTCTGAGGTTCACCCATGAGATAGATCTGACATAGATTTAACCCTTTTGTTCTCTTGCTATAGTTTATGAGTACTGTGATATTTCAAAGTTTGATTTTGATGTATTTTTATGTCTCCCACATAGTAATTTCTATTAGATATATCAATTCCCCAGCAAAGCCTGTTGTTGCCATCCAGACTGTGTAAATGATAAATTAGGATTAGGGAAGATAGAATAGAATAGGAGCTGTACCACCTTCATTTCATTAAGATCTCATGTGGTAACAGCATCATGAGAGGAAAGATGTCAGTGAAGGAACTCCGAGAAGTTTCCAGCACTGATCCAGGTTTTTAGACTAGGTCGGATCAAAGTACAGCACGGGAAGGCAACTGTAGCATAGAACTGACTTGGAACTGACCATGATACATGCAAGCTTTTTCCAGGAATATCCTAGACAGAAGTTATTTTTGAAGGGACTAGAGCAAGAGGGAGGAACGCTAAAATCAGGGGCACACATACACGTTTGCAGGCTAAGCGATCACTTGAAATTCAGTTCCACAGAAACATATTGAATTTCTTCGACTGGTGAAAAGCACTGTGCTTGTAAATGAAAGAAAATTCCTAACCAAGTTGAAAAATAGGTCAAATAAGCCTTTTGATATAAATCACCCTGATTAAATCAAAGCCATAAAACTGAAGAGACCAGAGGGCCTAATTTCAACTTGGGAAGCCAAAATTTTTTACTTTGTTTTATTACTATTTTTATGGCAATTAATAACTCATGTTGATCACCCTTATTGGGTTGCTTTTCGTAATTATCTTATTAAGATATCACAAAGAAATAGGTTTTTATTCCACTTGACAGAATGAAACAGGGATCGGAGAGATTAAGAAACATGGCCTCAACTGCAAATCTTGTAAATGACAGATGTAGGGTTCTAAAGCAGGTCTGCATGACTCCAGATTTTCAAAAATTTAACAAGGTTTTGTTCTTTGTTTTTACTAAGAGGTCAGCATGATACATTTTGGATGTGAAAAGAAAATAGATAAATTGACTTTAAATTTTTTTAATGTAAATCACAGATGAGGGGAAGAAGGCATTATACAAAATCTCCTTTCCAGTCTAATGTCTGATGTCAAATACTAGGTACTTCCCGAGGAAATATATGTGTATAGACAGGTGTCACAGAGAGAAAATGTATAAGCCAACCTTACAAATTCCTTAGGAGCCAATCAAAAACATTACTGAGTGCTATAAATGAGTACTCATTCATTTAGGTAAATAAAAATAACATTAAAAAATTAATTGCAAGTAAAGACCAAACATAATTAATTGCTTAAATAGTGTTATAGACAAAAAGTCAAGCAGAAGTCCAAAGGAAGAGAACATTAATGTAGCTGGGTCAGAGACGAAAACTTAGACCTGGAAGAAATTATGTAAGCAGAAAGGGCGCGGGGGAGCATGGACGGTGAGAATTTACAGATGGGTATATGATGACCATGAGCAAAGGAAGTCAGATAAGAAAGTTGTATTAAAGTGATAGGCCAGCTAGGAAACTGCCCTGGTGTCTATCTACAAAGGGCCTTAAATTATCAACAGTAAATGATAAATATGATGCCAAGAACTCAGGTCTCAACTTCTTGAATACTCATGCAGAAGAAAATCCCTAGCTGGTGTGAAAATTAAACAAAAATCTTTGTTGTTGCAGACTCCACCCCCAATACTGTTGAACAAATACTTCAAGAATGTAGATTTTATGGATTGCTAAATTATTAACCCACTCTGAGAGTTCAGTAATCAGCTTATATGAGGAAACTAAATGCGTCCATCCAGCCTGAACTGGGAGAACAAGTGAACAGATATGGCTGGAACAGAGAAAGTTTAGAGTCAATTTGTAAAGGTTCTTAAATAACAGTATCTTTAAACCAACATTCCTCACCTGTTCCCATTGCCCCAATTATTCAGAGACAGACTTTCAAAGTGTTGTCTACAGATGTTGTCTCCATTCTGTCTTCTTGTGTTTACTCCTCAACCCATCCCACTCTGGTCTCTGGCCCTCACCCAACGTGGAATTCCTCCTATTAAGATCACCAGTGTCTTCCATGGTGCAAATTAACGGACTGATCTTTCTGCCCTCCTCTTATATTTTATTTCTCAGCGGCAGTTGGCAGAGTGAGGAGCTCCTCCCCTTGTGAAGCACTGTACCATTGGCTTCAGGGAAACCACACTGGTTTTCCTCCAGCCACTTTGGCCACCCCTATTCAGTCTTCTTCATTGCCAATAGCAGACATCCAAATGACAGAGTTCTTCAAGATGCTGCACAGGTATCCTTTTCTTCCTCTACACTCTGTCCAGCTAATCTCATCTTTCCCACAGTTTAAATACGGTCCATATGAAGCTCTCTCTCCAATTTACTTAGTTTAGACCTATCCTTTGCATTCCAGTCTTTTTTATCCAATCTCTTATATTTGATGTTTTACTTGGATCTCTCACAAGAGACCAAAGTTAGCCTGTCTGATATTAAATTCTCGATTTTACCTCAAAATGTGTTCCTTACCTACTCTTCCTCTCTCAGTGAGTGGTAAGCTAAGAATCTGAAAGAAAGTCTTTATTCTTCCCTCTCCTTTACTTCCCATACCAGTCCATCAGCATTCCTGTTAATTCAGCCTCCAAATTGTATCTCGTCTCTGTTTCTCTCCATCTCCATGGCCACCAGTGTAGCCCAAGACAGCATCTTCTTTCCAGTGGAATGCCTCCTAATCAGTCTCCTGCTCCTTCTGTTGCTCTCTTCTAATCTGTTCTACTCGGAGCAGCAGAGTAAACTCTAAAAAATTAAAAATGTAAATGAAATCTTGTTAACATCTGCTTGCTACCCTGCAGGGTTTCTCATTATACTTGGAATGAAATCCAAAGGCCTTAGCCTCTGATTATATCTCTCTTAGACCTCTCTCCCCGTGTTCACCACACACCAGCTGCACCGGCCTCCTTTCAGCTCCTAGAACTGGCCAACCTCTGTGTCTGGGAGGCTCTTCTCAAGAGTATTTGCATGGCTGGCTGCTTCTCATCCTACTGGCTTTGGCTTAAACTTCACCAGCTCAGAGAGCCCTTTTCTGACCACTCTGAGCGGAGTTCTTTTCCCTCACTGCCAGTGCTGTTTTTTATGGTAGCACGCTGGTTTCCTTCACAGTTCTTTGCAATTTCAAACACATCCTCACATTCAGAACCTCTAATTGGTTCATTTTCCTAATCTCATTCTTATTTCTTGGAAGTGATTCCTTCCTTTGCTCTTAAAGGAAACTCACTATTTATATTCTATTTTATTTTTTAGTCTGTGTGAGGCTTTCTCTCTTGTTTTATATTTTTAATTCTCTTTCCTCCCTAAGTCCACCTCCATTTCCCCGCTCCACTGCCAGACAACAATTCTAATGTTTTGATATGTATCTCTTTAATTGCATATGTTCTTTTAAGTGTGCAGTGCTATTTCCTGGGCATGGATGTGTCATTTACATAAATGCCATCGGTGTGTTGACTTCATTCTGTTTCTTGCTGGTTTTACTCAGCTACATGTATTAGAAATTGAACTATGTTGTTCTGTGTCCATCTATTGCATTGTTTCTAAGCGCTATATACTATTTTATCGTATTTGATCTATTTGTTGCCTCAAGCTCCCCACTACCACTCACAAGCCTGCAACAAATATATTTATGCACATTCTTTATGGAACTGCTTCTCTGGGGGAAAAAAGTCCAGGAGTGTACAGGCCATAGGAAATGTCTGAATTTAATTTGACTCAGTGCCACAAAACTGGCCTCCAGAAAGCCTGCTCCAATCTACGCTCCCATGAGGGTTCCTATAGTCTCACGTCCTGAATGATATTTGGTATTTATCCCATTTTCTGATCTTTAGTTAATTAGATAAGTATAAAGTGGTATTCCATTGTATTTTTAATTTGCATTTTTCCAATTTCCATATGCTTGAGTATTTCTTCTTATATTTGTTAGCTATATGGAATTTCCTTTCTATTCCTAATCCTTGTCCATTTTTCTATTGAATTTCAAAAATAGGTACTGTACTTTCTTTTAATTCTGTTTTCTTAGGCCCAAGGTCTTCTATTTTTAGACTGTGTAATGTACTTTTTGGCATTAATTTCCATTATTTGTCTGACGATTTCGGGTTGTGAGCTCATTTTCCATAGCAGAGTTTCCTTGGGTATGTCCTAAGCTTTGGTGTCTCACATGCAGCTTGGCTGTACTGGTTCTCCCTGGAGCAGATTTCTGAGGAGTTGTCCTTAGATTACTGCTGACGCCTCCTACCTGTTTTCCTCCACAGGAGATGCTTCACAGAGTTCGGTGTAAGGTGAATTCACTTTCTCATTTTGGAGGGTGGCTATGTATTAGTTAATTTTCTAAGAGAATATTGTTACTGTCATTTAGAGTTTTGAACATGTACTCACACCAATATCTTATAACGGTCCTTCTTTTTGGAAGAGCTTTTTTTGTTTCCTTGTTTACTTGCACATTGTCTCTTTGTCCCTCATCTACTAAATTATTAGCTCTGTGAAGGCACAAATTATGCATGTTTTACACGACACATCCTTGTATTATTAGTACCTAAAACAATGACTGTCCCTGGTGGTTACTAAAAACATATTTCTGAAGGAAAGAGTGAATGATACATGTGGCCTAGTGTCTCCTCCAGAGTGGGGATCACAATACATGCTACTCTTTATTTCCCCTTTTCTCCCTGATATTTAGTAAAATTACTGCAATGGTATATAGAGCATATCAGAGGTGTGAGAAATAAAAACAAGGACAAAAAAGGCAAAAATTCCCTTCATATAGAAAGGTGGCACTGCAAATATGTGAAAGCTTTTTATTGAAATTTGTTGAAAATAAATACGGGGACAAAACTCAAAGTTATGAAAGAAGAATAGGTCTCAACGGAAAGGGAGCATAGAGCCAAAGATAACTATAGGATGACTGGCTTCAATAATAGGATTACCTGAAAGAGGAATAGGACAAGAAGCATTATCCGTGTTGAATTTGATCTGCTAAGAGGATATGCAAGATTGGAAATTGTTGAGTAGACTTCATATATGTAGAAAAAGGGAGAGTAGTTATACATGTACACCTATAAATTACAGAGTTGTCTGTATATCACACATAATTGAAATCATGAAGGAAGCAACATTTTTCTGAGGAAAAAGGTATATGTAGACTAAACAAGATGGCTGACAATCAAATACTGTAAATCACCACATGGAGGCAGGATTACAAAGATAATTAAAAGGATACATACCACCAAAATCGGTCATACAGGTGTATTTTGTCAAAGAAGAGATATTCTAGGTGTGAAGATCTACAGGAACAGAATAATATCTTACATTTATCGAGCATTATAAATGTACCACACACTGTTCTCTATTTTGGGTTTGACCAGACCAGCTAAAGCTGGTCCAGAATGGCCTCAGATGAAACAACTAGATTCTCCTCCATGAGATTTTTTTTTAAGACTTTATTTTTTTAGAGAAGTTTTAGGTTCACAGCAAAATTGAGGGACGGGATAGAGATTTCCCATATATCCCCTGCCCCTACACATGCATAGCCTCTTCCAATATTAAATTCCACCACCAAAGTGGTACATTTGTTACCATCAATGAACCTACTTTGACACATAATCACTCAAAGTCTATAGTTTACATTAAAATTCACTCTTCGTGTTGTAGATTCTATGGTTTGGACAAATATATAATGACACATATCTACCTTTATAGTATCATGCAAAGTAGTTTCACTGCCCTAAAAATCTTCTGTGCTTTGCCTATTCATCTCCCCCTCCCCTGGCCACCACTGATCTTTTTACTGTCTTCATAGTTTTACCTTTTCAGCATGTCATATAGTTTGAATCATACAGTATGTAGTCTTTTCATATTGGTTTCTTTCATTTAGTAATGTGCATTTAAGATTCTTCCATGTCTCTTCATGGCTTGATAGCTCATTTCTTTTTACCACTGATAATATTGCATTGTCTGGATGAACCATGGTTTATTTATCCATTTACCTACTAAAGGACATCTTCTTCCTTCTACATTTTGAGAATTATGAATAAAGCTTCTATAAACAGCCATGTGCAGGTTTTTGCGTAAATATAAGTTTTCAACTTCTTTAGGTAAATACCAAGGAGAATGATAGCTGGATTGTATGATAAGAGTATGTTTAGTTTTGTAAGAAACCATCCAACAGTCTTCCAAAGTGGCTGTACCATTTTACATTCCCACCAGCAATGAATGAGAGTTCCTTTTGCTCTACATCCTCACCAGCATTTGGTGTTGTCATTGTTCTGGATTTTGGCTATTTTAATAGGTGTGTAGTCATATCTCATTGTTGTTTTCATTGGCATTTCCATGATGACATACAATGTGGAGCATCTTTTCATATGCTTATTTACCATCTATGTATCTTCTTTGTTGAAGTGTCTGTTAAGAACTTCAGCCCATTTTTTAATTGGGTTGTTCATTATTGTTGAGCTTTAAGAGTTCTTTGTATATTTTGTATAACAGTCCTTTAACAGATGTGTCTTCTGCAAATATTTTCTCCCAGTCTGTGGCTTATCTTCTCATTCTCTTGACATTGTCTACTGGAGCAGAAATTTTTCATTTTAATGAAGTCCAGTTAACTTCTTTCATGAATTGTGCCCTTTGGTGTAGTATATAAAATGTCATCACCATACCTAAGGTCATCTAGATTTTCTCCTATCTGCTAGAAGTTTTATCACTTTGTGTTTTACATTTAGGTCTGTGATTAATTTTGAGTTAATTTGTGTAAAGAGTGTAAGGTCTGTGTCTACATCCATTTTTTTGCATGTGGCTGCCTAGTTGTGCCAGCATCATTGTTGAAATGACTATCTTTGCTCCGTTGTATTGCCTTTGCTCCTTGTCAAAGACCTGTTGATTATATTTATGGGGTCTAATTATGGGCTCTCTATTCTGTCTCTTTGATCTATTTGTCTGTTCTTTCATCAATTCCACACTGTCTTGATTACTGTAGCTTTATAGTAAGTCTTGGAATCAGGTAGTATCAGTCCTCTGACTTTGTTTTTCTCCTTCAATATCGTGTTGGCTATTCTGAGTCTTTTGCCTCTCCATATAAACTTTAGAATCAGTTTGTTGATATCCACAAAATAATTTTCTGGGATTTTGCTTGGGATTGCATTGAATCTACAGGTCAAGTTGGGAAGAACTGACATCTTGACAATACTGAGTCTTCCTATCCATGAACATGGACTATCTCTCCATTTATTTAGTTTTTCTCTTATTTCATTCATCAGAGTTCTGTAGTTTTTCTCATATAGATCTTGTACATATTTTGTTAGATTTATGCCTAGGTATTCCATTTTGGGGGGTGCTAATGTAAATAGTATTGTGTTTTTAATTTCACATTCCAGTTGTTCATTTCTGGTATATAGGAAAGTAATTGACTTTTGTATATTAACCTCTTCTCCTCCAGCTTTGCTACAATCACCTATTAGTTCCAGGATTTTTTTGTCAATTCTTTCAAATTTTCTACATAGATGTTCATGTTATTCATGAACAAAGACAGTTTTATTTCTTCCTTCCCAATGTCCATACCCTTTATTTCCTTTTCTTGTCTTATTGCATCAGCTAGAATTTCTATTATGATGTTGAAAAGGAGTGGCGAGAGCTCCACATGATATTTCATCCTCCATCAGACTAGCCCCAGGCTTGTTCACAAGCAGATTCAGGATTCCAGGAAAGAACAGAGGAGTGCAAGATTTTCTGAGGCCTAGGATGCAAACTGGTACAACACTTCCCTTCCCCATTCTATTGTCTAAGGAAAATTACTACGGTGGCCCAAATGCAGGGATAATTAAATAGACCTACCTCTCAAAGACAGGAGTTTGCAAAGTCACATTACGGAGGACAAGATTGAAAGGAAGCCATTAATTGGGGCTATTAATGCTATCAGATTACCTCAAAAGGTGAAAAGTGCCTTCTAGGTCAAAAATCCTTTTGCAAGAAAAGGTAGAGGACTCAACGGGAAGAGGATACCATATTTTGAGTTTATTTTCTTCCAATTAGAACCTATGTATCGGCATAAGAATTCACTCGTTATTGAGTGCAGACTATCTATGTAGTATTCTGCAAAATTCTGGAGACACAGAATAAGGGAGCAGCACCCCATCCCTACCCAAAATCCAGAGAAGTATATAGACAAGCCAACAAATGTTTATAATAGAGTTTGGTAAGTTTATAATGAAGAAACCACAGGGTACAATGGGATTAGGGAGAGCAAAGTCTTGTAACATGAGTAGGTAATGAGGAGAAAGTCTGGAGAGGAAAACATGAACATGTAGAAAGAAAGATGATAAGTATCTAGATCTTTTTTCTTTTGTTCTATTCTAATGTCACAGGGCATATCTGGGACCACATTTTATTACCATTAAATACTGTCATCTCTTTCTTGACTTTCTACTGGTCTCTGTTCTAATCTGTCTTCCCATATCCTGGTCACCACTGCACTAACCATATTATCTGTAACTCTTAAATATGTACCAACTAGTTTATGCTCTCACTACCTCATCTCTCTCTACTCCTCTGCTTCCAGGATTCTGGGATGTTTATATCTCACTCTCCTGTGCCTATGCTTCATCTCTAATGTCTTAGTTTTCATGGAAAGAATAGACTTTTTGTTTTATTTTTGATAATGATAAATACACTCCAAATTACTATACTTTGAAAGCACTAATAGTCTGACCTCAAATTCTCACCCCTATTGTGCTGATCCCTCCAAAAAGAAAAAACAAAAATTCCAGAAACTAGTGCCAAATTAATGCCAGAAAAATTCCACAGGATACAATTTACTTTGCAACTCTATAAACAAATGGATTCTCATAAAGGACAATAGGCAAATGGTCTTTAATAACAACAACAATAAAAACATGTAAGTACATGGCACGAAAATACTTGTAGTTATCTCTAACAACAAATTTTTGTCTGTAAAGTTGCATAATGAAACACAAACTCTCTGCTAATTTCATTAGGGATCTATTAAGTGAGCAGGACTCTAATACGCAAATGGAAAAATTGTCTTCATCAACAGCAGGAGGACAATTTACCAGAAGAAGGAACCATTTAGATGGCACAATTAAGTTATATTTCTTCTCCTTTTCCTCCAGATAAATTAAAAAATAAGCATTAATGTTATTTATGGTTTTCCGAGTTCTCCCTTATTTTCCCTTCTTGCCTAGTTTTACCATCACTTGCTGTCAAGCTCCCTGTAAATATCAGACATTCTCCATTACCTATACAACAGCCATTGCCCCTCTCCTCCTTCCTCACGAACATTTGTCCTAGTCCTTGCCCAGAAGTAGAGACTAAATAATCTAGCCAATCATAGTAGTTCCATCCCTCATGGGCATGACCATGTGTTGTGATTTTTGCCAGTGAGGCAGAAGAGCAAGTCTACTGGGAGGCTT
The DNA here is from genome assembly GCA_031878705.1 of Tapirus indicus. Taxonomy (NCBI): domain Eukaryota; kingdom Metazoa; phylum Chordata; class Mammalia; order Perissodactyla; family Tapiridae; genus Tapirus; species Tapirus indicus. Next base: position 9,970,291 of record CM062918.1, read on the forward strand.
CTAGAAGAAGTTTCTGTGTTCATAAAAAAGAGACAAGTAAAAGATGGTCCCACCTCTGCTGGATGTCACTGTATCTCCATGTGATACCTGGCAGTGTAGCAAACATCTTGGAGCCATGGGGGAAAGCCACCATAATAAAAATAGCAGAGAGACAAGATAGAAAGAATCTGGGTCCTTGATGACTTCACTATACAGATTTCCCCCACTATCCAAAAGTAGAGTGTTCCTATGAAACCTTTCGTAAGCCAAAATGGCATAAAGTGAAGAATCAATTACTATTAATTTGTATGGGAAAAATGTTTGAGCATTCCCAAATGCAAAAAATAACCTACCAAATCATACCAAATAACACATAAAAACTAAAATAACACTAACACATACTAAAAGCAGGAATACTATGATAAATATACAGCCTGCATAAAGTAGAAAAAAATGTATGACAGTGTAGTTTCACTTATCAGAATCAGGAAGACAGCGAGCGCACTGGAAAGCTGGGAGGTGGTGGTGGTGGTGATGATGGCGTGTTAGGCTGAGTTGTTGGAGGATGGGGTGGTAGGTGGTACAGGAGACTGGGGTGTAGGAGAGCGATGAAGAGGGTCATCAATTAACATCTCACGGCCGTCTGAATCCATCAGGGCAGGCAGGTCACTAACATCTACACCTTCTATGTCTGCCTGTCTCAACGTTGAAGGTTCGTCATTTGCTGTGGCTAATGCGGAAAGCTTGAAGTGCGACAGTGTGCTTGACCGCTTAGCCTCTACAACAGCCCGCTGCAAAACAAATGCTGAAGGCTGCTTTCACTTTTCATCTTTTTTCACAGAAGCAAAAATCTTCTATGGATTTCTTTCAGTTAGCAAAAATGCATACTACTGTCGGTGTTTTGTTAGAGCAAACTTTTGGATAGCAGGGGAAGCCCACATCCCCTAATTTACCGATCTTAGAGCAGCCCTACCGTACACAACAAAATAAATTTCTTACGTTTAAACTTTTGGGGGTTGGGACTTTTCTGTGAAATACGGCAGAAAGCATTCTAACCAAACAACACAGCTTCGATACAGATTTCTTCATTGTGAACTCTTGTAGGACATAACTCGGATAGAGTAGTTATACATCAAACTGCTCAGTATTCCTTCAATAGAGGGAACTCAGCACTATGGATTAAAGAGATGCCTGTAACTAAATGATTTTAGTAGCTATCATGAAGCAAACAAACAAACCAAAATCATCAGAGGTGTAAACTTGTCTTCAAAATACTGACGTTACTAGACTGAAATGTTTCAATTTTAGTGACTATAGATAATGATGCAAAGTTGTAATAAATTATTGATTTCTAGAGTCAATAAGATTGTTTTCCTTTTTAAAATGGAAGCAAATATTTCTCTATTAATATTGTACATAAAAATTTACTGGTGTCATATAGAGTACAATAAATATTTCACTGGCCTCAGATCAGAGGCAATGTATTTAGTGGCCAGGCTAAGGAATCTGGACCCATTCCCCAATCCCGAAATTTGTTATTAATCAAAGGAGGCCTTTGAGCCCAACACAGATCAAATTCCAGGGATTTACTGAAAGAAAATCGAGCAGCAGACAGCTGCTTTTTGAAATTCTCACTTGTTCTCCTTACTGTTTATGATCAGAAATGTTGCAGCCATGGCTACTGCCATTTATAAGGTAATCACGAAATACCAGTGCTGTCTATGATGACAAAATGTGGGATTCTGAGTTACTTGCAGAAAGCCATGCAGAACAAGATAGCAAAATACCATGGGTAGTGATTTGAGAGTTGGCAATGCTCTGCCATCCAACTGTGTGACCTTGGGCACATCTCCTTACATCTTTGATCTTCCTGTAAAATAACAGAATTGGGACAGATGACCCTTGCAGTCCTTTTCAACTCACATTTCATCACCATTATCCCCACCACAGACGTAGAACAGCTAGCATGTTTTGATTGCATCCTAGGACCTGGGCTAAGTGCTTTATGTATGAGGTTTCATTTAGTCATCCCAATAGCCTTATGAGACAAGTATTTTTTTCCCATTCTAAAATTTAGAAAAGGCAGGCTCAGATAAGTTAAGTGATTTGCTCAGCACACCAGCTGGAATATTTATAATTTCCTATTCCAGATTACTTATTTCTAGTCACCAAGAATTGACTAAAAGTATAGAACAAGACTGAAACATGTGATATGTCCCTGGTGTGATACTTTGCTCTCAAAATTGCAGACATCTGAACTATGTCAACACATCTTAAGGGACAAAAACACAAGGAAAAAATTCTCTGTGCTATGTTTGTCAAGTCATAAGTAAAAAGTGGTAAGATCAATTTTCAATTTTAAATTTACTTTTTTATTAATATAACAAGTTTGAGTATCTAAAGATAAAAATCTTTGTCATTTTTTCCATCACGCTTTAAATGTGCATCTGTCTTTCAATACAGTCTCACCATAAATTCCAAGTATTGCTCTTTATGGTCAACAACGAAAAGAAACTTTTTGAGATAAGTAATATATCAGTTGATTTTCTGACATCTTTTTATTTTTTTTCAAGTTTCTAGTTCACTTAACAGTTGGACATCCAATACATATATCATTTTATTTCGAAAAATGGGAGCCTGCTCTAGACACCACCCACTTGGCATTGTAATAGGTAGAATTACTGATTATATAGACCCTTCTCAAAAGAAAGAGAGGATACACAATTGCCTCCCACGACTGTGACAGCAAGATGGCAGTTACAATCGGTACCTAGAGAAACAATACATAATTGCCATCCACTACACTAACAGAGAGAGGGAGAGAGATTACAGGCACAATAGCCAAAGCAGTAGAAAATAAACAACACTCAGTCCCTATTTTGAGCAGAAGAGACAGAAGGCAATTTACACTCAGAAGTACCATCTCAGGAGAAATCTTTTGTTGAAGGATGACTCAGATTATCTCTTTTACAAGTTCCTTTTGCTCACTCTCCAGAAGAAGCAGGAAAAGGTGAATATAAAATCAAAAACCAGAAGGGGTTTAGCCAGCCCACAGGCACCAGGGAAACACATTATGATGACTTCGCCAGGGACAACTATAAACGACTTTATATACAGTGAAGTTTTAGAAAGCAAGACATGAAATGGATATTTCCTTTGGAAGTTTATTTTTTCCTAGGAAATCAGACTTATACTCAGTCAGCTATCATATGTTGGTGAGGATTACAAAATATAGATGGTCTAATAGAATATGGTGCTGGGCTACAAGCTATTTCAACGTACAGATTTTAACGTACAGATTTTCATCTTCACTTTTCTTGCTTAGTTTTTTATGTTGAATATAAAGTTTCACCAGGCATATAATTCCTTCCTCCAAATTTACCAGTATTCAAGAAGAAAGAGGAGGGCTGATTTTTCTATTTTTACTAATAAGAAATTTATGCTGATAAAAATGTGTGCTCTTCAAGAGACAGAGAGAGAGATTAAAGCTGATTTCTTCACTGCTGATTGACAGCTATGGGCCTGGTTGCGCTGGGTTTATATAGACATTTTTATAAAAACAAATAAATACCCATGTTTGCTCTGCTTGTTCCTATTTTTGGGGGAAAAAAACACTTCTGAGTCCTTTGAACACAAAACCTAGCCAAGGCATGAGCAGAATTAGTATTAGTGTAGAAAATTTAGCCAAATGTGTGCTAGCTCAGCAGCAAATTCCACAAAGGGTGCAGTGTGCACAAAATCTGCAGAAGCATGAATTGTGCTATAAGGGAACAATATTTTTTTTTTTTTTTTTGTGAGGAAGACCAGCCCTGAGCTAACATCCGTTGCCAATCCTCCTCTTTTTTGCTGAGGAAGACTGGCCCTGGGCCAACACCCATGCCCATCCTCCTCCACCCTATATGGGACGCCGCCACAGCATGGCTGACAAGCAGTGCATCGGCAGGCGCCCGGGATCCGAACCTGCGAACCCTGGGCTGCCAAGCGCGGACTAAACCGCTGCACCACCGGGCGGCCCCCGGGAACAATATTTTTGAAGTTACAACGTTGTGATGTTTGTGGCAGGACTGGTAGATTGAAAAGGTAGTAAAACCCCATGAACAGATAGTAACGGTTCTTTTTTACAAAGAAATCCATATAATGAAAGAGACTGTGGTATAATACATCAAATTCTTAATACTCCAGTGACTATCCCTGTTTTAAATTAAACAAGTATCTTTGACATATTTTTATCCTGCCTTTGCTGCATGTGTTTGGGGAAAACAAACAAACAGGCTGAGGGTTCACTCCTCTTATTGAAAGTGAAGCTCTTTATATATCTAAGAAGAAAACCAACAACAGCAAAATAAATAGAATAAGATTACAAAGCGTTTAATTTTTAAGGACATCATCCTATATTCTGACACTGCTTTCACTGGAAAGGCCTGCTGTCAGAATCCAAAAATACAATGTTCAACACCATATATGTATTCAAGTTCCCAAAGGAATCAATAATTTCCCCAATGGGTCAGTTTAAATGGTAACAATAATCCCCATCAACTTTTATGGAATACCTCCTACTGTGTGCTGGGCACTATTCTAGATTTTCTACATGTGTGTACCTCTCACCTAATCTTCACATTAACTCTTTAAAGAAAGACTGTTACTATTTTGAAAATGAGGAACTCAGGCTCAAAGAAATTAAGCAGTTTTTCCAAGATCACACAACTAGTAAATTATGGAAAAGGTATTAACTTAATTTTTCCCATTCTAAAACTCACCAATCCACATATCATGTTGATTTTCAAAGTAACCCCCTTGGGGAAGAAAACAGATTTCAGGGTTGTTCAAGCCCATGTGGGCTGTGTGTGGCATTCCCAACATGGTCATTTACATGGTTGCCCAAACAACATACAGCACCATTAACATCTGTAAGCCAATGTGTTGATGGGAAAATCAGAGTAGGTCAATGGCATCACATCACTGATCATTGTCAATTCTAGCACCGTGATAGAATGTTCTCCAGCTCTTATTGAAAATAAATAATAGCAATATATCTAGGCGGTTTTTATATTGTACAAGTGTCATCTAAGACATGCACCATTATATCTTTGAATGTTTCTTAGATTAAGACTCATGCAATCAATTCCTTTTGTCTAGAGAAAAGTTTTAACACTGAACAACTGTTATTGTGTCCTTAATTAGACACTCAAAGCTGTTTTGTACAATGTTTCTCTCTTTGCATGGCTGCCTGGAAACTAGGAACTAAGATCCTTTACTCAACTCTGTCAGCTTCTTCAGTTTAGGTTTTGTAGTATAATATTTTCTTCCTATTATGAGATTATAAGCTTATAATGAATTAACAGGATGTTCATTCATCTTCACTAGGCTTCCCTTTTAGCCCATTGGTTAAAAAAAAAATGCTGTGCTGGGATAACACTCCTCCAAATTCTGACTTATCAGTTTGGGGATGATGCTGAGCACTTATAATTTCTAAATGCTTCCAGTCCAACATTCATCTAGGACCTAGAACTATAAACACAGCCCTCCCATCAAGAGTTAAATAGAATGCGCTAGGATTGCTGTAGGAATAGTTTCAGTTGAGAACCAAACATCAGAAGCCCACTGTGTTGCTAACCATCTAATCTCAGGGCTTGCTAAAACAAAATATTCCAAATATCAGTCTACACATCACCATCCTTTTATATAAGGAGGCTAGACAGCCTAAGGGACACTGCCTTTTGGTGTAACAGAGCATAGAGCATCATCAACTGCCCTTAACACTCATCTTGCTATGGAGGAAAAGGGATCATTCAACTTACTCCCTCAGCAAGGGGCAGGTTAAAGGCACTCACACAGTTCCTACTACCATGTAGGAGGTGGTGGCACTTTTTTTTTGAATTGCTAAGTCACTAAACTGCCAGGAGAGTGGAACCATGCAGATGAAAGCAAGCAAAGCTGAGAGCAGACGCATGGCTAAGACTTATGAGACTCTTCAGTCCAGAGAAAGTAGTGTGGGTGCTCAACAGTGCAGGAGGACTCTAGAAGCAAGAAGTCTCATCTTTGTAATCTTTGGTAGCAAGATAACTTACTATGGAACTGTGCACAACAAAGCTGAGCGGAGCCCCCAGGAGATCAATAACAATACTGCAGCTAACAGTCAGAACATGGACTCTGGTCACTCAGAAATTCAGTAACCAGTCTCACACAAGTGCAGCAATGATCAATAAAGAGTGAATAGCAAACTCACCTCCCACTGATTTGTGGCCACGTGTATGCAGATATCCCACATGACCCCTAGCCACCCACCCCAACACACGGTCATAGACTAGTCACATAGCCATATCATCAATCTAGGGCAGGGATGGGAAAGCAGGCCCAGTGTTAGAAACTAAGCTTGAATCTTGCAGGTTTATACCTTCAAGAACCACCCCCCCCCCCGCCTTATATCTTCTAGACTATGTCTAAATTGAGATTAATCTTGGAAGTGGCTGAGATTTGGCTACAAAAAAAAAATGATCACAGAATTGGGCTAATATTTAAACTGGAATGAAACAAAATGTAAGCTGTCTTCTTAAGGAAAATTGGGTGATTCAAGGCCAAGCACAGTTCTTGGGGAGTTTCAAACGAGAACACTTCACATTCATACATATCTAAGTAGTGACTATTCAACCAAGCTTCTCCATAACTGTGACATTCTCTTTTCCATTTATGCTTCAAAATTTTTGGCTCTTTTCTTATAACTCATGTTTTAGGATTTTGGATTTAGTTCTTTTTACCTTTAATTAAAAGTTGTTTGAAATGACTTTCAGAAGGTCATGATGCATAAATAACATTCTGACATTTATTTTGATCAGCAATGATTAATATGGTGTGTGACCATAAAGCATCTATTGAACATATCAATTTACTACAAAGTTATGCTACTCTGCTATAACTTGGGATCTTACATGTAATAAGACACTGTATTTATCTTAAGAAGTTAAGAACACATTCTCTGTATTTAGACATATCTGTATTCAAATACATGTCCTACATCAAACTAGCTGCATGATTTGGGGTAAGATATCTAACCAAAGATTTAGTTTCTTCATCTCTGATATGGAAATAATGAGGCTACCATAAACATCATCCATGATAATGAATACAAGGAGTCTAGCACTCCGGACAGTAGTTAAGTGTTCAATAAAGTCAACTGTGAGTTACAATGATTTCTGCCATTAAGACAGCAATGGTCCAAAATGAAAGAAAATAGGTTTAAAAAATTCTACATGTGACAGGCTTTAGCATAGAGAATATAAACTCTAAAACATAAGTAGAAGATAGGAAAAATCGTGAGTCCCTCAGTCTATACTGTGGTTCCCCAAGCCATGCAAGTGCGTTCTGGTCAGCTAGTGTCTCCGTGTCTTTGGTCCTCGTCTGCGAACTGGGGATGAAATAAAGACTAACGGGAGGATTAAATGCTTTGATATCTACGAAGTGACTGCCATGGTGCTTGGCACAGAGTAGGTGCTCAGAGCCTGAGAGCTACAATTGTTATCTGTCAGAAAAGATCTCTTTCCCTCAGAATTAGGGGAAATAGGGCTACAAAGTGTCTGGGTTAAAATGTAAATGTAAAGACTTACTTATTTAAGTGTTCAGTGGAAGTCAATTATATTTCCATTAAAATGCAAATGTGTATTTGAATTCCTGAAGGGGTACATTACAAAGAGGAATGGGCTGCAGAGTGCAAGGAGACCAACAGTGGGAGCCTTGTGACCAGATGATAGAAACGAGGCTAAAGAGTGGGAGTGGGTACTGCACTAAACTGGTGTGCTTTTGGAGAAGAAAGAAGTGAAAGAAGTAGAAGCTACCACTCTTGAGCAAAAGGTGGTCCAAGCTACACCTTTGGCTTCTCCAGAGCACGCTTTCCCAACAGTGAATCCCCTAACATGTCATATTTTGCAGGCTGGATAGGCTGCAAATTTCTCAAATTATCGAATATTGGGGAGGTTTTTTTGTCTTAACAGTTCCTTCCTCCATTTATCACTTTTGTCTTGCATTTTATTACTGTAATCAGAAAAATGAAACCAAGCCATGATCTCAACACTTTGCTTGGAAATCTCCTCAGCTAAATATCCAAGTCCTTCACTTACAAGTTCTATTTTTCATACAACTATAGAACACAACACAGTCAAGTTTTCTTCCACTTAGATGACAAGGACCATCTTTCCTCCAGTTTAGAATAACATGTTCCTCATTTCCTTCTGAGCCCTCATCAGAAATGCTTTTAACATCTATGTTTCTATCAAGACTCTGCTCATGACAATATACTGTATTCTCTAAGATGACAGAAGTTTTCTCGTTCATGCTCCCCACTTCCTTCTCAGCACTCACTGGACTCCAGGCTTTTTCTGTCATGTGCTTCCAAGTTCTCCCAGTCTCTCCCCATTACCTAATTCTAAAGCCCCTTCCATACTTTCCGGCACTTGTTACAGCAGCATCCCACTTCCCAGTACCAAAATCTGTATTAGTTTCCTATGGATGCTACAACATATTATCACAAACTTGATGGATTAAAGCAACAGAATTTTATTCTCTCACAGTTTGGGAGGCCAAAAGTCCAAAATCAAGGTGTCAGCAAGGGCACACTCCCTCTGGAAGCTCCATGGAAGAATATTGCCTTGCCTTGTCCAGCTTCTGGTGGCTACCAGCAATCCTTGCCTCCCTTACTTGTGGCTACATTACTCCTATCTCTATATCCATCTTCACGTTGATTCCTCCTCTTCTGTCTGTCAAATCTCCCATGTGTTTGTAATAAGTATACTTATATGCTTATAAAGTATAAGTACTTACTGGAATACCTGGAACATCCACACCCTAACAGGCAGGTCCTGCGGAAAAAAAGTGGAGGGGGGAGGCAACTTGTAAGTGAAAGGGAAATAAGGACAGCAAACACCTGGCTAAGACACCCAAGTATCAGGAAAGAGCACCTGTGCTTAATTCTAATGTAACCCATCTTCATTTGGTCACCACCGGTACCACAGACCACAACAACATTCAGTTGTGCACCTCCGCCAATACGGACATCCAATATGTGGACATTAGGAGAGGGTGAGAGGGAAAAGAGGACCACAAAGAAGAAGCAAGACTGAACTGAGGAAAGGTCTAGAACTTGAGGGAATGTGTGCAATGAGGCAATGCACACTCTGGCCTCATGCCCTGAGACAGTGGCCAAAAAAAAAAAAGTGACTGGAGATATTCAAAGAGCTAAAGAAAGGGAACCCACCTGGGTTGACATGCTTTCCTCTTTTCATCATACTATCTTCGGTTCCTATCTGAGCAACTTTCAGAATTTTCACTTAAAGCTCTGTGAACTAGAACTGCCCTCGAACCTACTGCCTAACCCGTGAAATTCCACCTCCTGGCAGACTGCTGAACCCCTCAGTTTCTCAAGGTATGACTGCTCTCCAGGGTCTCTAAAATCAGATTTTTGTGATTTTTACACTATATTCCATGTTTATCTAACCAATAATCTGTGTTCCTTTACTGAAAGTTGGAGAATATTATTTTCTAAGGAGGAAGAACAATAAACTCCAAGAGTTAATAAGAAAATAATATTTAAATGACCTTGAATCCTATAAATAAATGTCTTTTTAAATAAAGAAATAATTTTCTCCTGGGTCCCTGAAATATCAATCTAGTGTGGGTTTTTATGAACAATTTATAAAGCTACTAAAATAGACTTTACAAGAAAGCAATAGAACACAAACTCAATTAAGGTAACACAGTCATCTCCCTTAGTATGTAAAGCAAGTACATCAAAAGGCAGCTCTACAGCAAGATTTAGGAGCAAGGTCATATCTTTCGAAGGCTAAATTAAGATAAATTTCAAAAGCTCTCTCCTTAACACCTTACTAAAGAAAATTACATTGCTTTCTTCTATATTTACCAACGTTGCTGTGCTTCCTGCCTTTAATGACCAACCTCTTTGACCAGGCTCTGCTGAAATCCCATAAAGATGAACTTCAATTACAAGCACAGCACAGTGCCAAGGTTGCATAAGCTGACTGCAAACAGCTGTTCAGGATCCAGTGCTTAGATGAGGGAGCCACCTCTCTATTTCAGCTGTTTTAGGACTACCCTTGATTGAACTGACCAAAGAGTAATATTTTCTTTAATATCCTTCTTTTCATCATCTATAATTTTTTTTTTCAAAGCATATAGAAAGAAGGTGAAAAGGGCTGAGGCTTCTAGTTTGTCTGAATTACTCCGAGCACATTGAATGACCTTGACTAACTGGTTCCTAATGCTTCTGCTGGCTGAGCACAAAACGGGGGCTTCCTCTCTATAGAAACAGTCCCAAAGCACCTGGGGAAAGTGAATGGGTGTCCCAGTCAGTATTTTATCAACTGAAAACTTAACAAGATTCATCAGTTGGCAAGGATCATGTGTGCAACACCAGGTTAAGGTAGGTGTCATTATAGAAGTAAACTCAGATTCCAAAAGCCTCTGGGTAGAGAATCAGAAGCCTTTATTGGGGTTCTTATACTTAAAAAGAAGAAGAAAAAACCCTGAGCCAACAGATTGTCAAATATTTGCTATCGGTTTAAACCTGCTGGATTACTTCACATATCTCCCAGCATCACTTGCCTGCTGAACTGATATTTCAGACTTATCTCCTTTATTTTCACCTGTTGCTCCATACCACTGGCCCGTGGAATACAGCAGATCTCTTTGCCAATCCTTTAATTTCTTCACACTGTTGGTTTTTAAAGATCTTCAAGCAAAAATAACAGAGAGCGCAAAGCCATCACCAATGAAAGAGTAATAATAAATATATAAACAATAGTGAGGTATTAAAGACACTTAGAAATGTATTTCAAAATATCTTTTAGTAACTTAGCTGTCATTGCTAAATTTTCTATTAATCTGTGGTGGAGTAGATCCTCAATGTGTCCCGCTACTAGCCTGTCTTCTCACATCAGCCCACGTCCTTTCTGCTGTGGCTTCCTCTGAACATACTCCAAACATCCAACAACACAGTTAAGGTATTTTCAGAAAGTGTTCCATTACTATGGGGGAAAAACATTTATAATAAACTACCCGGTTTCACCAAATATACTTATTTTAATAGAATATTGCTTAAATCGATACTTTCAGGTTACGTCATTGTTTGCCAAAATAAAACATCTTCATTTTCATGAATAGATACTGAAAAATAAAGCCCTGAACATAGAAGGGAAAAGAAGAGTGTACCCCTGTCTGTACCCTTGTTCTTTTATCTTCCCTGCTCTTAAATATTTTGAGAATTTTGTTAGGTTATTGTGAAGCTTAGGGTTGCTTTTAGCTGAAATTTAGCTAACTGCTGACATGGAGAGAGTTGAAGAAACATGTAGGCTCATCATTACTTGACGGCAGAACAAACACTTTGAAGAACATCAGAACGCTCAGCTTCCCTCCCTTCTATACTTCCTTCCTGCGATTGGATTAAAATTGGCACAAGTATTTTCAGTAAAGAGTGTGATTGTTCTACAGACAGAAATCAGAGAATTTACTTTCTATAACTGTTTGTCAGAGTAATCATTGTAACCCAATAACTACAGGAATTTCCTTGATCTATCCAGAAAACATGGCCACATAGTTATAATTCTGAATTCCCCTTCGTGATAAGACTCTAATGAGATAGTTAACTCATATTTATGACACAATCTGACACTAAATGCAGTATTGCCCAAACTCCAAGTTTGACTTCAATGACTCGCAAGAAGAACATATCCTTTGAATTCATTTTTAAGTGTGGGACTGTATGTGTTTAATCAACTTGTGAGCAATAGTAAAGTTGAGAATGGAACTCCGGACTCTAGGCCACACACTTGTACTTTGAAGATCAACTTGACAATTACAAAATCTGACCAATCAGCCTTTGTAAACTTTGTGAGGATAAAGATAATATGCAACACATTTGGCCTCTAGCAAATTGCTGAGGCCAACAGCCAAGAGTTTTATTTTTCCCCTTACAGCAGAATTCACATTCTATTCTCAGGTTTCTTTTGTATCCACACAACACTGTATCTACTGTGGCCTCCTATAAAGTCACGTACTATTTCTACAAGGGCTAAAAGATTTTTCAGAGCTGCCCCAAGAAAAGCAATGATACCATAATCCATTTAGGTCCCCTCAAGTCACAGCCTAAGAATTGTCATGTCTTCCTAATTAACGTGTTTTCCTCTTCTACTTAATTTCTGAATAAAATACAAATGCCTTACAAAAAAATTGAACTGCAAATCTGAAATATACGATCTCAAGAGTTGGTGGTTTCTAAGAATTTAATGTCTTCTAATTTGTTATAAATGTAGACAAGAGGAAAATGGAAGATTAATTACATGTCCATTATACAAAAGTCTCTTGAAAAATATTCAACACAAAGTACAAGGCTAAATTAACTGCTAACAGACAAAATAGAGAATTACAATAATGAATTTTATAAGTAAGGCATGAAAGATGGAGAACAGCGTGGATAGATATGTTTTGGACCAAACAATATGACTGGGCAGTCCAATATCTGTGATTTAATGTCCATAGAGCTTTTTTTAAAAAAAATTCTATACTTCTTCACTGAGAGACAATTTTAAGCACATAAATATATCAACCAAGGAAAGAGCTAGAATGCATAATCCCTTATCAAAAGTAGACACATCTTGCAGGAAGAAGACATTTTATGCTTTTCCTAAGAAATGTCCATCTAATTCACATTTTTAAATAATAATTTTTTTTCTGTATTAAACAGTAAGGCAATGTTCTATGATTAACTTTGAGCTCAAAGTAAGAGAATAGGAGAGAACAGATGTTGGATGAAAACAACAAGCTTCTTGTCTTCCAAATTCAAACAAGGGTCTAACATGAGAGAATCTCATTGTTTATCTAAGATCCTTTAGGAAAGCGTTAAGGTGGAGCAATCCAACGTAACCAGATCAGTTTCAGTCTAAACACCATAATGACCATGGACAAAAGTAAATATGAGAGAAACACGTGGAAAATGTCATTCCAAAGAGAATTTATCTCAAGTATGAGAAGCCGAGTAGCTCAGAGGAAACAGCTTAAGCCTGCAAACCTCTAATAGTTATGAGAAGTAAAATGTCTCCTTAAAATTTTACAATATTGCATCGACTTGCCTTTTCCAATTTACTTGAACTAACTCATTATTAATCTGGCTTTATTTTTTATCTAATTGTTTGTGCTTGATTGGAGAAGCTTTATGGTTCAGAAAAAGGAATAATCATTACAAACGGAGAAGTTATTCTTAGATTTAGGGTGATTCTTAAATTTTCACAGGAAAAAATGCATATTCAACGTTTTGTCATGCCGTTATAGGCCAATTGCATAATGTTTCATGTACATTTCATCAAAAGATGAACATTTAATGGTATGTGTCAAAAACAAATTCCTTTAGCTTGGAGTTTAAAAGTCCATCATAATTACAATGATGCCACCATGTGGCAAAAAGTGTGATCTCTTAAAACCTGACATTGTGTGTCACATATCCTAAAGGGTACATTAAGAAAATTCACAATTTAAACGCCAGATTTAATGAGTGAGATTCTATTATTCATAAGAGCTGCTTGTCTGCCTTTGGCTCATTTATGACGCCTTGTTTAATTCACAATTCTTCTCTGAATTCATCTGCAATATGTCTTTCCCTCATTCATTCAACATTTATTGAACATTCAACTCTGTTAGTCACAGGCACTAAGCTCTAGAAACACAAGAATTCACAGGACAAACATTGCCTCTGCTTTCATTGTGCTTAGAGTCTCATAATCTTTTCACCAAATTTTTTAATTTATGGCTTAAATTAAAAATAAATTAAGCTACAAAACCCTGTTCTGTGAAAGATTAAGGTAGCAAAAGCACTTTGCACTCAGTTCACACTTTCACATATATTAGAGCACTACTAATTGTGATCTGCTGCCTCTTGGAGAATTGCACAGCAATTCTTTTGTCAATACTAACGAACCACTGTGTATTTTTGTATCACTATTAGGCAATTAAAAGCACACTGAATGATGCACTTTTTTTAAATGGTCTGTTGCCACCCAAATGACATTTCAAAGTGGTATTGATTTCAGGAGAGTAGCAAAAATGGCTCATTTTAGCAAAGAAAATTCTGCCACAAGTGGATCTCACTGAACATGCACCTATTACCTACATATCAAAATAACCAATTTTAGGTGCTCAATGAATCTTTTTCATTAAAGTAATTCAAAACTCTGCTATTATTAGAGTTCCATCCTAGGAAACTCTAAATACCACCATCAGTCATCTGAACTTCAGCAAAATGGTAGCAAAAAAGGAGAATCAAAGGATCAAGCCAAAACACATTCACCTAAAAACTCACCACCTTGAAACAAATGGGTGGAGTACTCCCTGCCCATTAATTCATGGAAAACTTTCTGAAGATAATTCATTTTCAAATTAATACCCCATCAACAAAATGGTTAGAGGAGGAGCCAAAAAAATCATTGCATGAGAATGACAAAATTAAATGCTACAAATAAACACAACGATACTAGGGCAAGAAAATTACACTCCATTTTCTAAGATACCCTCCTCCCCGGATTATAGGAAAACTTCTCTTTCATGAAGACACTGTAGACTGTATATCAGGAGGCTGGAAGGGAATGTGAGAGAGAGAAGAAATCCCTAAACATCTGGGGCTTTACCATATCTATAGGCAAATTCAGTTACACAAAACAAAAATATATGCATCTTTACATAGGCTATTGGATAACCTAATAACGAAACAGCCTGCCTTCCATTTCACTTATTTGTATCATTATTGCAATAGTTCTTTTAGTCATCCAGGATTAAAACCACGAAGCCAGCCTTGAATTTCGTTTGTTTACCATTTAGATCTAATCTGTTCTAGGTTCTTTTTATTTACCCTGGAATTGTTTGAGAAGTAGTTGGTAAAGGCATAAGCTATGGAGCCACTCTACCTGAGTTCAAATTCTATCCCCACTGCTTGTACCTGTGTAATTTGGGTGACTTACTGTGTATCTCAGTTTCCTCACCTATAAAATGAGGATAAGATCATCTACCTCATAGAGTTGTTGTGAGGATTCAATCAGTGAATATGAGAGAAGTGCTCAGTACAGCATCTACCATGCGATAAGATCTATAAAAACACTGGTTCTGATGATTATCCCTTAGGTTTCTTCTCCTTAGTCTTGGTCACCACTCACCCCCAAGTCCATCCTTCATCATCTCTATTTGTAATTGTCTGCAATTTGTTCCTCCCTAAGCCCAGTGTCTTCCTCTTCCATCAGATGATGAGTGAGCCCTAGTGCCAGGTGATTGTAGCTAAATTACTACTTTTTTATCATTTTGCTTGAAGCTCTCAATGATATCTCCAAATAGTCCTTATTTTTACAAACTGTCAACCATCTTACTAGTACTTGGTGAAATCCAACTTAGCCTTTTAGGCAATGATTCTAAAATGAAGAATGTCAGAACAGAATCTCCAGGAAACTTTTGTCAAACTGTATAGACCACCCTCCCCTCCTCCTATTAGGAAATCCCTGGGACAGCACCCCTTTTGCAATTTATAATTTTTAACCCTTATTTCTCCATGTCAAACGTTTTCCTGTGTGTATACATTTTATTTCCCCCCAAAGTCTGTAAGGTCTTCAGTACCAAAACCACCTGCTTTTGCAATTCCTCCCACAACAATTAGCAGAGTCCTGAGTATATAAAAGACCTGGAATTTGTTGAGTATGTAGCAAAGTGGAATTCTGAATGAGATGCATATTAATGCCAATAAATATCAAGTTGGAAAGTGTAAAGTCAAAATTTTTGATAATTAACCAACACTCTTTCCCCCCAGTATATTTTCTTTGCTCTTGACTTACAAAAGCAGTATGGAGAAATGAAAACTGCTTGACAGTTTTTCTATATTTTATTTTCTACAAACATTAAACCATTAGGGGAATTTAGATGTTTCAAGAATTTGGAATGCAGGTATATCTGGAATGCAGAAATATATTTCTTTGTACAAAACAAACATAGGAGAGAGATTCCCAACCCTACCTGACTGAAAGAAGAAACATGCCTAGCACTCATGAGAGAAAGGAGGAAAAGAGGAGATACAGAGAAGGCTGTGGGTCCACAAAAGGAGTCTTTGCTGACTCAGCCGAGGGAGGCTTCAAAGCTAGATCCAAGAGAGGGACCGGCTGCACCAATCATAGGCAGATGGAATCACTGACACATTCGTGTGTCCTGTGTCCCAGGATCTGCACAGAAGTTGCAGAGATAGCGATTGAACCCAAAGGGCCAAAGTAAGCTGGTAACCTGGATGGATATGGGAGCTTATGGTCAAGAAATGTCTTCCCACAGTCTTGTCACAGCTGATGCCCTTTAGAATCCAGTGAGCAAGGAGTGAAAATTCAGGGTAGATGATCTTCTACCCTAGTGGAAAGGGGGCTGTAGTCAGATTTCAGGGGTTTTTTTTAGAAAAATGTAATTGTATTTCTTGCACCTTTGCATTTTGGAGCTGAGATTCAATCCCACTCCATAAGATTTATAGCTATGGTCGTGGAACACGTTTTACCATTATTTGCAATGTCATTGTGGATCAAGCAAGTTAGAAGCATTATCTCATTTGATTCCTACAAAAAACTATGAAGAAATTGTTTGTTATTTTGCCATTTTACAAATGAGGAAGCAGACTCCAGAAATTAAGTGACATTCCCATCATTATTTCTAAATGGCAGAGCTTGGATTCAAACCTGTTTGCTTTACTCCAGAATCTAAGTTCTTCACCACCACTCTTCCCCACCTCAGATTCCATGATCAGTTATTGATGAAAATGAAAGATTTCTCCATTATTCACCTAGACATGTACATTATTTCTCACCTATATTGAATAGCCCCTTTTTATGGAAGTACCATGAATGTTGTTAGTGGATTTGTGTCTGGAAGATAAAATACTCTGGTGGAAATCTATAATCAAAAAGTCATAACTCTAGGGGCTGGCCCGGTGGCATAGTGGTTGGGTTCCTGAACTCCGCTTCGGCGGCCCAGGGTTCTCAGGTTCAGATCCCAGGTGCAGACCTACACACTGCTCATCAAGTCATGCTGTGGTGGCATCTCACATACAAAATAGAAGAAGTTTGACACAGATGTTAGCTCAGGGACAATCTTCCTCACACACACACACACACACACACAAAAACAAGGTATAACTCTAAACATCCACGTAAATGTGGTCCAAAGAATTTTTGTAAACAGTAGGCTTAAATTGGCTACTTGAGTTGATGTAATATTAAAATGCTATTTACAAAATAATTTTTAAAATTACCATTTAAGGTAAAAAGTCATTTTTGTCTAGAAGTGTGCACTAATAAACTGTCGTCTAATTTACTCCTTATGACAGTGTAATGGGGTAGGTATTATTATCTACAGTTTGTATGGATACCTGGGGATGAGATTCAGATGAGGATCAGAAAGGATAAATGAAGCTTTTGTCTTAATACTATATTTGAGCAGAATTTTATAATAGCTATAATTAATATAGGTATTAAGAATCTAAATAACAAAATAAATATTTTCATGTTATTAATGAAAAAACATATCAAGCATGCATGCTCTATAGGAGAGCAGTTCAACAGTTCAAAGTACTGTTCAACAGTTCAAAAGTAAAACAAGCCTATGGCATTTCCACAGTTGAGATGGCTTTTACCTTTTTTCACAGGTCAATTGTGATTTTTTTGGGGGGGGTTAATTCGTAGAAAAGGGAAGGTATGTTAGTTTACCTCACCTTATTGCAACAAACATCTACCTGAAGTATTCAGTGAAAAGGCATTCTTTGAATTGTAAATCAAATCAAATTAAACCCTGTGTCCTCCCCAAGGAACTTCACAGAATCATCAGATCAGATGACTTAATAATTAACTAGTCCCTTCTCCTTCATGAGGCAAGAATTCCCTCCTATAACACAAATTTTCTTTTTTTGTTGTTGTTCTTTTTTTGTGTGTGTGGGGAAGACCAGCCCTGAGCTAACATCTGTTGCCAATCCTCCTCTTTTTGCTGAGAGAGACTGGCCCTGGGCTAACATCCGTGCCCATCTTCCTCCACTTTATGTGGGACGCCGCCACAGCGTGGCTGACATGCAGTGCGTCGGCGGGCGCCCGGGATCCGAACCTGCGAACCCCGGGCTGCCAAGCGCAGAAGAAACCGCTACGCCACCGGGCGGCCCCCTTTAACACAAATTTTCATCCACTCTTTTCCAAAATACTGCCAGTGATGCGGCGCTCTTAGACCCATCCAGATGAAAAAACTATCATTCTTCATATTCTAATGAGAATCACCTTTCCCTGACTTTCCAGTACAGTGAACACTCTAGAAAGCAGGGTGTTGTGTTGCAGCCATAGTACCTTACACAGAGAAGTTACTTGAAAAATATTTATTGGAAAAAAGAACAAACAGTAATTGGCCCCTTTTTCTCTCCAGAGCCACACCAAATAAATGTATTCTTCTACAAAATAATTCTTTAAGCAATTGAAGAGAGAGCTATAAATCTTCATCCCCTCCTTCAAGTCTGGTTAGACTCATTGAGGAATGACTTTCAACACCTCAAAGTTAAATTTTCTTGGGGGCTTCTCCTCCCATTAATCTTCTATGTTAAAGACCTAATGATTTGTGGGCAAACAACCCAGTGCCCTTCAAGAAATATATTTAAACTAAAAAAAATTTTTTCTACAGTGAACAATTATACCTCTCTTTAGTTTGTCCTCTTTACTAATTCAATGAATTATTAATTCAGATTTTTACTCGTCAGTATACATAGTGGAGAAGCAAAAAGTATATTTATATGTAAAAAACATAAAAATAAAATTATATATAAATCTATTACATATTACTAAATATGTATTATATACTATGTTGTACATATGAATCTATAAATAAAATTACCATAAAATGAATGTAAATATCAATCTCAATTATGTCGATAGAAAATTAAAATTTTGAATGACCAAAAAGTCAGATTCCAAATAATTACAGTATCCTGAAACCTCCCGGTATCTTTACTTGATGATGAAATATCAAATCAAATCATTTTCAAAATAAAGTGAACCTTAGAATTTTTTAAGATATTGATTTTATAGATAGAAACAGGGCTCACAGACACTCACTGACACCAAGTATTACAAATCCTTAGTAACAGAACCAGAACTCAACTCCAAGGTTCCTGACCACCTGGTCATTAGTATTCCTGCTCTGATATTAAATAATTGTTGGAACACAAATATATTTGTAGAACAAAATTCAGTAAATTGAAAATGTGGCATGCCAGATGATAGTTGCAAGAGGAATGAGTGACCGAAAAATAAGTTATTTATTCATTCTACTTAATGCCAAAATCATGGAAACAGCAGATAGAGCAATGTGGCATTTACAGCAATCATCTCTAAAAAAGTCCTCATTTGTCTTACCAGAGTGAGATGAAACACTTGACACAATCGCACCACAGGAAGAGAAGAATTTCTCACCTGCAAATGATAAAACAAGGATAGTGATAAGAGAAAAGAAGATTTTTGTGAACATCTGTAAGGGGAAAATATTCAGTAGCAGTGCATTAATCAATACCAACTGGATATGGTGAGCCAGTTATGCATACTTTATTTAACCACTTAACATTTGACTCCAACCACATAGATTCTTACTGTTAAATAAACTTGGAACACTGCACAGCTCATAAATATAATATTTCCTTGCATGTGCAATAGACTGTTTTAAGTTAATACATTTGCAAGCAACAATCCTTTACATTTTGCTATTGCTTGTTACAAGCCAATTCCATGGCATCCATATTCAGCAGTTAAAAGAGAGAACAAAATATGAGCAATTCTAATACCACTCGAGACAGTCAAGCAAATGTCAATGCTTATTTGTAAATGAGAAGAGGGGATGTTTGTCTGAACTGCTGATTGTATAATTTCACAGTTTGAGATGCAAAAAGGAGTCCCATTCACATCCCGGGTGCAAGCTCCAGCACCCATATAAGACCCAACTCTCTCCCTTTTTACATCCAGAGAGTCTCGTGTACTATAAACTTACTAGAGTGTGCGTGTGTGGGGGAGTGGGGGAGATAAGGAAGAGATGGGCACCCCTTGGGGAAAGGAAACAGTCTAGTGCTCTGCATGCGTTGGAGGGAATGGCTGCTAAGCAGAAGCTTGTGTTTCAGGTTATGGCTCAACAAAGCACTCTACTCCAGAAGTGAGGGCAATCAGCCTCCCCTCCCCTGGTCAATGGAAAAGACTCTCCTTCAAAAATTTGACCCTTGGGGTAAAAACTCTTGCTTTCTGGATAATGCCACCCTGTGTGAAGTTGCCCCAGACAGGAGTCAGATAAGTTACTGTTTGCAGACTGCCAGCTGGATGAAGACATGGCACCGTGGAACTGAGCCACTATGAGGGAATGATCGGGGAGAAGCAGTGGGGTTTGATCTTTTCCCAGAGAAGTAGAGGTTGGGGAGAGATGGCACTACTCTCGCTGGTAAAATTAACTCAGATCTGAAATGTGACCTAAAAACTGAGCCCGAGTCTTCTATTCGCACTGATATGGAGAATATTTCTAGATACATCAGTTTTTCAAAGAAGCAGCTTATAGTCATTGGCATAGTTTGCCAAATATTTCTGGTTCTGCTGCCTTCTGAGTACAGGGTAGGATTGCATTTCCTGGCCGCCTTGTTGTTTGGAGGAACCACATGACGAGTTTTGGTCAGTGGGTTGGGAGCAGAAGTGACATGTGTCATTTCTAGGGAAGAGCATTTAATTGCCAGTGTGACACCCTCAGAGCTCTCTTCCTCTCTTCCAAAATGACTGGCAGTGCCAGAGAATGGATAGACATACAGGGAGAATAAGGGAGAAAAATTATTTTATTGCTTTGAGACTTGGGGGCTGTTTGTTATGGCTGTTTGGCTTAACTTTCCTTACTGATACAGAGAGCACCTTTTCTACATTAAATTCACTTGAAGGTGTTCCATACCTTGGGATACTTGTGCCCTAAGAGATCAATTCTTTCAATTCACACACTCAGCCATTTCCCAGACTCAAGGCAACATCTAGAGGACTGAGTCAGACTAGGTGTTCAGCACCCACGACCTCACACGCTTAAGGCCACCAACTCTCCCTCATTCTAATTCCAGACTCAGAGTCAGGACTGGCCCACTAGCCTAGTTGGGACTAGGTCTAATCTTTCTCTTTGCTCATGGTAACATCATCAGGGACCCTACTGTGCTCCTCCACATTGGGACTTGTTCAGAGCCTCCCTAAAACATGTTGATGGATCTCCCTCACCCCCTCCCAGAGCTCTGATAACTCAAGGAGGAGCTGGTTTCCATAGTCTAGAAAAAAGTCTCTTCTCCTCAGGATAGAGTCCCTACCAGATATACATTGGCATAACTGAGAGAGATCTGCCCCAAGGAAAAGTTCTAATAGTTTAATCATCTTTGTTTTCTCTATCTACACAAAAACAGCTTCTTTTGTTCAAGAGGGAAAAGAAGTTTACTCTCTGAGAGCATACCTACGTACTTTTGATTATAATTCACCCTGTGCCTTTTCTGGTTCATTTCCACGCACGATTTTCAACCCAATCCTCACTTGACAGCCAATAATATTAAAGTCTTTGTGTGTATGTGTGCAAATGTACACATGTGTGTGTACATGTATGTTTTCTGGCTCTTGGTCTTCCCTACACAATTCCAAAATCAAAAAGTCTCCAGAAACAGAACATTTTTTGCATCTCAAGAGGTGGCAAAACCTGACATGAACTGATGTCAGACTATTCATGGTCTTTCTCTCACTTAGTATGAATATTCATCTTTCACTGCAGAAATAGTAATTAATCTAGTTATAGACCCCAGTGGGAATACTATGTAATATACAGTTATAAACCACATTATCTTTCAAAACTTTGAAACACAGCTGGCCCTAAGAGTTCCAGATAACTCTTAATGGGTTGTGGACCTGTATTTCCTCTGGCCAATCTCAACCATCAGGCCTGGTATTCTCATCAACAGCAGTTCTCCACTAAATTAGAGTCACCTATTAAATCTGACTATAATTGCATACACATACTCCGTAACTCTGATCTCTAAAATTCCAGAAGCAGTTAGTTAATCCACTCTTTATGGGCCCCAATACATATATCCCACAATCAGAAGGGCTTCAGATTGTGGGGGTGGGATAGGTCGAATAATGGCTTCCAAAGATGTCCACATCCTAATACCCAGAACCTGTAAATATGCTACCTTAAATGGTAAAAAAGACTTTTCATATGTGATTAAATAAAGGATCCTAAGACAGAAGATTATCCTGCATTATCCATTGGGCCCAATGTGAAAAGAAGGGTCCTTGTACGAGGAAGCCAAGAGAGTCAGTCAGAGAATGAGATGTGATGACCTAAGCAGAGGTCAGAGAGATAGAAAGAGATTTGAAGATGCTACACTGCTGACTTTCAAGATGCAGGAAGGATCCACAAGCCAAGCAATGCAGGTAGCCTCTGGAAGCTGGAAAAGTCAAGGAAACAAATTTTCCCGTAGAGCCGCTAGAGGAATGCACACTAATAGACACTTTCATTTTAACCCAGTAATACCAATATCAGACTTCTGACCTCCAGAACTGTAAGAGAATAAATATATGGTATTTTAAGCCACTGAGTTAGTGGTAATTTGTTACAGCAGCAATAGAAGATTAATACAATGCAAAAGGCAGTTAGGATAGAAATGCCAACATTAGCCACCCATGTTTAGCCAGCCTAAGCCAACAACAGACTATTTCCACAAGGCATGAAAAAATATTTCCATCTAGAACTTTGAAGTCCTTTTTCTGATTTGAAGGGGAAAAAAAGCAATATATCACAAAGGATATGTGATTTTTCTTCATCGTTTATTTCTTTTCTTTGATTGGAGGAAGCAAGAAACCCAAACTGTTGGAATATTTGAAAATCAAGTTTTGTGTAAAAAAACAAATGCTTTAAACTTTTTATTGCTTAATAATTCAGTCTATAATAATAAGTCAGAGACCTAATAATTCAGAGGATCAAGGAGAATTATATAGAATACACAGAAGCCATAAATAAATACATAACAAAAACAGAATAAAATACACTGTAAAACTATCTTCTAATTATAAGTGGTACAGAGTTGTCTCATGTAATACTTTTCTGAGTACAAAGTAAAAACACAGTTCCTCTTCTTTTAAACTCTTCCCCAACTCTGAGGATATTAATACTTAGAATAATTTACCATACAGTTTCAGCCGGGGGGACAGGTGTCTACATTATATGATCGTCTATGTGGGTCTCCATTGTTGCCAGAACCATTGGTTCGTCTCAGCTCCTGGTTTCTAAAAATATCTGCTATAGGAAAAACTGACTTCTCAGGAACATAACAGTTGGTAAGGAACCATTTTACCAAAATTCAAAAGCAGTTTTGCTTTTTTAAAAAAAATCACACATAGATTTTAAACAACTGTATTTAAAACTACACAAGAGGAGAATGATTTGGTCAATACAGTTCACTTTAATCTTCCACCTTCCTTTCTTTCACAGCTCAGTTCACAATTGGTAATTAGAGAGGAATTGCCTTCTTTATTAAAAAATAAAATAGAACCCCCACGCCTAGTGAGCAAAGGCAACAAGACACCCAGGGCACACATTTTACCTTCCCCTTGGTATTCTCCCTGTTGATTACTGTGCCTGGGGTTGTCCCACTCCTACACTAAAGTCTTTCCTGAGAGGGAGTGAAATCCCTTCTGTGGGCTCCCTTCAGCACTGATGAACCCCGCGATGCCTCAAAGAGATTCTTTATTAGATGCTATATTAGTTCTAGGGCTGCCATCACAAAGTACCTCAGACTGGGTGGCTTAAATGAAAATTTATTTTTGACAGTTCTGGAGGTTAGAAGTGCAAGATCAAGGTGTCAGCATGTTGGGTTTCTTCTGAGGTCCCTCTCCCTGGCTTGCAGATGGCTGCCTACATTCGGTGTCCTCACATGGTCTTTCCTCTGTGTGCACACAGCTCTGGGTCCCTGGGGTCCCTCTGTGTGCCCAAATTTCCTCTTCTTATAAGGACACCAATCGGATTAATTAGATCTCACTCTAATGGCCTCATTTGAACTCAATCACCTTTTTAAAGTCCGATCTCCAAATACAGTCCCACTCTGAGGTACCAGGGGTTAAGGCTTGACCTAGGAATTTGGAGGGGCAGAGCACAATTCAGCCCCTAACAGATGCTGAGGAAGAAAGAGGGGAATAATCAAAAGTCAGCCAGAGGAATAAAAGAGCTCAGCTTAGAGAAATGTGAGCTGTTGTCAAATTCTGCTGTAGCTAGCTTGCTCTAAAACCTGGCCCATTCCACACTCCTGACCTGGAGAAAGAGAGGATCAAGATCTTAGCCTCAAAAGGCTAGTTGAGAGACACAAGCTCTATACTGTATGTCTTTCTCCCCAGATCCCAGGCTCCTCACGTGGAGGATGCTTCTAGGACCCAGCAACCTCTCAGTCACTGCGATGCCACGGTCCAAGGATTCTCACTCTTAACGCCCAAGTGGTACCCTCCCAGTCCTTTCTCGTTTCTGGTCTGAGGGACAAGCCTGTCTCCCTACTCTGTGGAGGGATGAGTCTGATTGCAATCCTGGGCTGAACAATATAGCAAAAATCCCTTAATCATACAATAAAGAGTATGCATAGCAAAGGCACTATATAAGTGCAGATACAAGCAAGGCAGGAGTTTGATTATCACTGTAATAATTCCATGTGTGGCCATTGCCACAATATATTTATTTGTTTCAACTTCCTCAAATGATATTTTACATCACATGTAAATAATGTAAAACCTAAAATTTGAAAGTATCATGTGCTTTAGTTATGGTTTTTCTTCACAACATCAAAATAATCAAAACACCAATAATAAGCAGTGTTCCCTTTTTATTTTTTTCTCTTTAGCACGTTCAAAGAAGAAAAAAAAACTTTTAAATTATCATATTCTCCTAAAGCATCAAGTCTAAAACTATAAACTTAACAGAATAAGCAAATTTCTATAGGCATTAAAGTCTGTTTTTAAAAATCCATTCACTAACGGAAGGATTAACATGGATTTTTAGAACTAGGGGGACATCTAAATGGGACCTAACAAATATGTCTAGATCTTGTAACTCCTTCAAAAAAGATGATTCTCTTAGACTCAGTCTATGTCTGTGCCATATAATTATTGAATCCCCAGTGCTGGAAAGCAACTTGTTCCAGTTCAATCTCCAACACAATATGAACACCCCTGCTGTGGAATCCCTCACACGTTTAATTCAGCAGCTACGTGAATGTCACCAGTGTTGGAGAGCTTGCTCATTCATCAGCCTGTAGCATAACTAGAAATAGAAATAGGAAGAAAAGAACATTTTTGTTGAACACTTCCTATGTGCTAGAATGGATTTCAAGCGGGTGTCAGTTTTGCAATCCAAAAAGATATATTTGATGCCAACATGAGAGATGAATTAGAGAAATAAGGACTTTTGGGTCCAATTGAGAGACTAATACCACAGCACAAGTGATGATGAAGTTTTGAATTGAGCACATGAGCTGTGGAGATAAGAAGTGTGGAGTGGAAGTGGCAGAGGGTTTAAATGGAATTAGCAGGACTTGGTGGGGTTTCCATTCAGCAAAAAATGAGTGATAACTCTGAGCCACTTTATTTCTGAAAACATATCCGGGTAGCAGATAGGTTGCTCTGGCCCTGATACACTAATGCCAGCCCAGAACACAAGTTAACAACGATGATGGTAATTACAACAGCTAACATTTAGTAAATGTCTACTATGTGCCAAGTGCTCTTCTAAGAGCCTTGCATCATTTTTTCATTGACTCCTAACAACAACCCTATGAAATGGATCCATTATTATGCCCATTTTATGCCAAAGGAACCAACACACAGAGAGGTAAATAACTTTCAAGATTACTCTTGAAATTAAACGGCAAGACAGGAGTCAAAGCCAGGTGGTCTAAATATAGAGTCTAAGCTATAGCTGAATTCAGGACCAGAGTGAAGGAGGCTATTTCAGACTGAGACAAGGATACAAAATAAAAGACATACAGAAGAACATGGCATTCGTTTCTCATCGCCCCTCCCCTGCCCTGTATTCTTCACCCTCTCTAGTTCATTCTCTACCAGGACACAGAGAGAGAGTTGTCTTATGCATCTGGATGATTGAGGCTTATTTCAAAGGACTCTTCTTTAAGGATGAATGTTGCAAAAGAAACATCACTGTTTATTTTCATTAGAATGCATCAGGCATAAGTGATTATATGATGTGAAGGTTTTTAATAACATTTCAAAGCAAGGTGCTACCAGTGAAATGAAAATTTTTAAAAATATTTTCAGACATGAAAATGGAAGTAAACAGATTTCCAATGTCCCTATTGCTTCCAATCTGTTCATTATGATTTGAGATACTTAGGTTTGGGTTCTGAAGACATACACTTCTTTCTAAAGAGACTACACCTATTCCAAGAAATATATCCATTGGTCATAGGGTACTTCATAAAAGTCAAAGAATTCTCAAAATACAGATCATCTTATAGATTACTGTGTTCCCTGATTGTGTAGTAAACAAAGAACTGAGCAGTTATGTCAAGGGTTTGTGCAAGTTTATGGGAAATGACAGAGGTGGGACAGCACCTAGACTCGGCAATCAGCACCCTAGGTTGGGAAAGGAAGGAACCTTACAACGTCATCTGCAACAATCTTTGCCAACTTCTCTTCCTGCCCATGCTTTGCCATTCTAGTTAGAACTTATCACCTCTCATTGGAGTAGAGTGCCTGCAAATGAAAGAGCCTTGAAGCAGGCCTTTCTAACTCCCCTAACAAACTACTCATCTTTTGAGCTCTGATTGTGCATTCAACAAAGACTTATTGGATTTCTATAAAAACAATAGGAATGTACAGGGATGAAAACAGTGCTCCTGCCCTGGGTGCTTATTTTCTACTGGTCATGAAACAGATTTAATACGCGATATGGAAAACGCTATGCTAGGTCCATAATATGTATAGGTAATACATACATACAATATGTGGAAATTATTACAGTAGTGCAGCCATGATTATAGAGTTAGAAAGTCCTCCAAGTGCACTGGAATAATATTTGAGAATCTTTTTCTTCTTTTTCATCTTCTTTGTTTATTGCTTCTCATTTAAAGGGCTTGGCCTTAGCTCAATCAGGCTGTGCTGATGACTTGGTGGGTAGGACTGAGGAATGCTTCTTACATCAGAGCAGATGAGATGAGAAGTTTCCCAACTTATCTCTGAGTAAAGAAAAGTTAAGATCTTCCCGCAAAGTAACTGAGCTTCCATTTCAATCCCACTATTTAAGCCCCCTCCCACCATCTATCTAATACTGATAATGGAAAATCTTGAATGAAAGCTGGCTGTAAATGCACAATCCCTGATTTCATAAAATAGTGAGATAAACTTCAGGCAAATGAGAAACATCACAGGTCACAGATATTGCCTATATGTCCTGGCAAAGGGTCTGGACTAAGAGAAAAGATTCCGAAATGAACATATGTTTATATTTACACTAGCAGACTCAAGCAATAGACTGCCTACTACCAAAAATTTCTTGCCATATGCTGTTATGTAAAAAGTAAAATATCTGATGTCAGATGAGCTGGATTTTAATCTCAGATTTACCTACTGTTTTTATGACCTTGGGCTAGTTTTTGTAAATCTATCCAAGCCCCAAGTTTCATTCTTAGCTATAACATGGAAATCATATTGTCAAACCAGCACATCGTTCCAAGATTAAAATAAATGTTACATGTAAAGTTGCTGACACTAGGGTGGCAAATCAAAATTATTGCTCTTTCTTTTCCCAAACACCGTTTCCCTTGCACAAATGGTGAAAGATTTTACTCTCCCTTGCTTTCATTGAGTTATCTCATCCTACGTGGAAGATAACTCTTTCTCCCTAGAAAGTACAACCCCTGACACACAGAAAGGACCATGCAATTGCATGAGACCACACCACTCCACAGAGACATGCGCTGCAATGAAGATTTACAAAACCCGAGTCGTACTCCTCTGCTTCTAGAGGCCTGGATCCTGATTACTAAGGCCTCCTTCCACTGCTTTAAAAGCAGTAAAAATCAGACCTCTGGCCACCACTTTAGAATTTAAGATCCAGCAGCACATGTCAGGCTCAGCTAACACTGGCAAGTTTAAAGTTCTCCCTATTCGTTTCCACTGCACATTTCCTCTCTTGTAAAATTCACGGCCGCTAAGCACATCTTGCTTCAGACTCCTGAAACCCTTACTCATCACAAGCAGTCCCCTCAAGTATTCACATCCACAAAATACTTGCGGCTCTCTCCCCGCCCACTTGACTCATCTTGCCACTGATCTTCTTCCTCTCAAAACTTTCCTTTATGCCCTCTGGAGGGCTCAGTCTGCGGTGAACGCTTCCACTTTGGTGAATGTTGCTTTCACCTTCTGGGCTCATATGCAACCTGAGGGCTCTGCTCCCCAGCAGTGCTCCTAAGTGGAAGCTGCTCCCCCAGATCCACGTCCCTGTGTTTAGGAGATAGTTGCAGAGGCCCCTTCATCTCCACATGGGTTCCTATGCAGACCCACCCTGGATGTACAAACCTGAGAGAGTCTAAATGACTTGGCAAGCCTCAGTTTCATCATTTGTCAAGTGGAAATGATAATGGTGGCCATCTCTTAGACGGCTGTTACAATTAAATGAGATAATGTATATAAAGTACTTTGAACAATGGATGACATTTAGTAAGTACCAATAAAGTATGGCTATTATTCTCACCGCCTGCATCATCTTCGTCACAATCACCATCTAATCTTTAATTGCTTTTAAAAGGTCCAGTTTTAGCATAGCTGCAATATATCTGCATATCTCTGAATTCCCCAGGGGACAATACTCACCATGTAGTAAAAATGGCACCATTTAATTGTTTTATAAAAACCATAGGAATCTAAGAAGTTCTGTAGCACTTTCTCAAAACGTCGTAAACTTTATTCACGAAAGGAGGAAAATAACATGTTCCAGTTGGGTTAAGAGTGTTTATTATAAAAGAATACATATAGGGGAAGAAAACATAACTCCCTTTCTAGGGGGTCATAAATACAATTACATTTACCTTCACCTTATAAAGCTGAGACAAGTATATTAGCAAACTGATGCGTAGGCCCTGCACTTTGCTTTATATTCTAAGACAGAATCTGTACATGAAAAATAAACCCCGGAGCAATAATACCAGCAGCACTTAGAGCCCAGTGAGTGCTTTGAGAACAAGTAAACAAAAACAGCAGCCTCAGCTCACTGGGTTTCATTTCAGCCTCTGTAATCATCTCTCGCCCTCATGTCCAACTGAAAACTTTTCATGTGATCCACCTGAAGGCCATGCATGCAGCTGCTACTATGTTTGCATGTGGGTGTTTTCTCCAAACAACATTTTGTAAGCAATTTTATCTAATATAACTATTTTCTTGATCATAACATCATTCATCATGCTCAAATGGCTAAAACTCTAAAAACAAGTTAGCAAGAAGCCTGCCAGAGTATCTTTTGCAGAATCAAAATTCTTTAAAACAAAACAGCTAGAAAAAAATCATTGAACTTAAACTGGATCTGGAAAACTACAAGTCACTGAAATGAATTCATGGAGATTAAGAGGTTACTAACTGGAAAGACAAGACATAAAATGGTTATAATCTACTTGGCTATTCAACAGTAGTCAATAGAAAAATGCCAAGGGGAATTACATTATTTAAAAACATCAATAGCCAGAATTGTGCAATTTTATATTCAGTGTTAACTAAGTTTTATGGATTATGCATCTTCGTTTGGTTTATTTCAAAATTATTTTTAAGATTCTCAAGTAATGTAGGTTACAAGCATCTTGGAGGGAAGGACTTAGTTATCCTTAGTACTAGGCCTTACACCAAAAAAGGGCAATTTAAAAAACAAAAACCTCTCTCCCTTTATTTCATACAGTCAACATAGAAGGGGAAAAAAAGTGTGGGGGGGAATTCAATACATGTGACTTTTCAGAGATTTTCATGGCTACTCCGCATTATAACACACACTACAAGTCTCACATCCAGAAAGACCCTCACTTCTCGCCCAAGCACGCTGAGTTGGTTGATCATTTATAATCAGAACGTATCATTATTCAACACTGTTAACTTACCGACCTATCTTTTTTTAATGGGCTTTTGATTACCCTTAAGCATCTAGTTTTGTGATTTTCTTTCCTGTAAATTAATTTAAGGCATCTAATATTCCAAGAAAGGATAATTGTGCTTGCGCTTAACCGCTGATGGAATTCTGCCTTGTTCAAAATGTCCAATTTTATTTCAAATCAAGCCCTGACTGTAAATAGACTTCTCTGATCCCCTCATGCTGCTCTGAAGAATTTTGGAGCTCTGAAGGGGAAACCAATAAGTTTCATAATTATTTCAAGTTGAATTTAATTCTTTATATAACACAGAATATGTTTCAAGAATGTGCCAAGATCTGCCTTTCCAATGAAGGACTCCACGTGTTGAGGTACTCACTTCTAAAATAGCACTAACTACCACATTTGATAAAATGGATCTATTTCCAAAGCTTCTCAAGCCAGTAATGGAGATGGAGAGGTTTAGGGTGAATATCCCCTTAATAGCTGACAGCATGAGACCAGAACAAATGTTTGATCAACCAAGCATGCAAGCAATATTTATTTCCGTGTTGTTCCAAAATTACATAGAACATATGGTCACTGCCTATAGAAATTTTTTTTCTAATTTTAATGTTGTAACTTGATCATCCAGTTCCTTCAACTACCATTCATCAAATTTAAGTTTTTGGTAGCTTGATATAAAATCATTAAAATATAGAAAAGTGCCTAATTTTAAACTACTTCATCCAAAATACTCTAAATTAAATATTTGCCATTTTTCTGATCATTCCCTCCTAAAGGGTACTGGAAAAAATAATTAGTCAGGTTCAGAGTCCTAAGCATCTTAAGATTTGAATTACCAATGTCTAATATTTTATCATCTGCCAATATTCTGCCCTTTTACTATGCCAATAAAATGATCTTTGCCAGTTACTGAAGATGAATTTTAGTAGCTCCAGTGACTTGAAAGGGAAATTATGACCAATGAGCATCCTAATTATTTCAATCTTTAGAGTTATAACATTAGTAATTGACCAATATAAATGGTTAAGAATCCAGGCTCTAAAGCCTGATTGCCTGGGTTGGAATCTTGCTTTTATTACTTACGCTGTGTGTGACATTGGAAAGTTAATTAAACTCTCTGTACCTTATTTTTCTTGTCTATAAGATAGGGATAATAATAGTACCTATCTAGCACTGTGAGGGATAATTGAGTTAATACATGTAAAACTCTTAGAAGAATACATAGTACATAGCAGGCTCTCAGTAAATGTTGTATTTTTTGTTATTATTATCATTATTATTTCTATAGAATATTTAACATTTTGCCTTACTGATTATATTTTCTTGGTAGCAAAAAGAAAGAGTAGTTTGATTACAAATATTAGTTAAAAAGAATTTTTTTTTTTTAGAAAATAATACAAACTTCGGCTACAATAAGGATTAAACACATAAATGACAGGGAAACTTAGTCATGGTATATACCACAAATTAGAACAAAAAAGGTCACCACATTAACATAAAAGTTAGTGCACTTAACCAGCTTAAAGTTAAAAGATTTTAAAATTCCACTATGGGTAGACATTTAATTTATAGAAACAAAATTGCCAAGTCAATTTAAAATTCACGTTTTCTCACCCTCATAGAGAAATTATTCATGTTTTAGAAAGTTTTCAGTTCAGAACCAGTCCTGCTAAAACAAGCAAGCAAGCAAACAAACAAAACCACATAGCATATTGAACAGTGTTTTTCAGTTCAGATATGTACCCAGAGCCCACACATTAGACAGGCCTTACAGATTATACCAAACGGTTCAGGTTATATTCCTTTCTTACAGAATATAATTGCTTGTTATAGTGGTATAAAATGTGAAAATAGGGGCCACCCCAGTGGCATAGTGGTTAAGTTCACACACTCTGCTTTGGTGGCCTGGGGTTCACAGGTTCGGATCCCGGGCATGGACCTATGCACCGCTCATCAAGCCATGCTGTAGCGGGAGTCCCATGTATAAAATAGAGGACGGTGGGCACAGATGTTAGCTCAGGGCCAATCTTCCTCAGCAAAAAAAAAAAAAAAAGTGAAAATATCTTCAGGGTATAAATTACTTGGAGGAAAGATTGTTGGGTGAATGTTCTTGAAGAAAACAAATTTCTCAGGTGCTTTTACCAAAACAAGTAGGCTGACTGGTCCTTTTCTCCAAAAACCAAGTGCATGAGCTGATCACATTTGGGATTTATAGGTGAATAAGTACATTTGTGTTTTGATGAAATCTTTCAGAAATAGCAAGAGGACTAGCTAAAGGGGATTTAAACTAAAACCTTTTTCCCTGGAGTTTCTGCCAGGTGAATTGGGACTGAGAACCCTTAAGGATAAAGCCACAGGTTGAGCAGGTAATAATGAAAAATTTTTACTGAAAAAATTCATATTAATAATTATTAATATTCAAGGATAATGTTAAAGATTTTGAGAGGAAATTACACACACATATACTTTGGTAGTTACAATAATATGCTGCAAAAAAAGGCCATCCACTACTCAGTGGCTTACAGCCACAGGGATGTATTTCCACATGCATTGGTCTGAGGGTCAACTGTGGTTCCACTGCCTTGGGTTGGGCTCGGCTGCTCAGCAGCTCTGTTCAGGCTGTGGGTTGGGCTCAGATGTGTACTACATATGTTCAATTTAAGGTCCGAGTTGATGATCTAGCACTACCTGGGGATCTTATGGGGGATGAGCAGGGTACAAAATGGAGAAAGAACTTTTAAAGCTTCTGCTTGTGTCATGTCTGCTAATATTTCATTGACCAAAGTGAGTCACATGACCAAGCCCAACATCAATGTGGCAGGTAAAATACTTAACCCACATTTGGCTGGGTCCCTGACCCCCAACCTGGATCTTGCCGGTTTCCCTTACACTAGGGCCTGGTCCGTGATTTCTATATCATTGAGCAATGGTTGGAAATCTCTGGAATCATGATATTGACTTCTGCCCTAGGTCAAGAGTCCTATGGCCTCATCCTTTGGATACTGACATTAGCCTGGTTCAGAACCGAGTCTCCTCTACAATTTGCCAACCTTAACCTTGAGATTCTAGCTGATGGCAACTCCTTGAAGTGCTAGCCCCAGAGCTGGGTTATGACAAATTCCTTCCGCTCCCTGCTATTTATCTTCTCTCAACAGGCCTGCTGCTGAGTTTCCAGAGTGTGCTGTGACTGAGACCTTTTGGTGTAGGAGACTGTTACAAATTTATTACAAAACACACCTGGAAATTTACCATTTTCTCAGGCACTTTCTCAACCAACTTTGAATTTCACTTCTTTTACATGCACCTAATTTAATAAAGAATTACTCTTGTTATGGTAAATTTAATATATAAAATTATATGTTACGTTTGTCTTTGCAACATTTGGATTAAGGGGGGTGGTAGGCAGCTGAGGGAGTTTAGGTTTTAAGCCACTGACCAAGATCACGAAGTTAGTCAAAAGAGAGATGAAGTGAAGTCATTTCTTTCCAATCTCATTTCATTGAGCTTCTTTCTCTGCAAGTCTGTTTAGTCTGCTCTAGTTAAAACCTGAAAAGCTGCTCCTTTTTCCCTCAAATGTTATTTACTTAGCATATTCCATGAAATACAAGAGATTAAAGACCTATTTATCAACTTTTTAATCATCTAATAAAATGTACAGTCTTTAACATGAATTTGATCATAGTCATTGATGTGCATTGGAATGAATAAAACTAAGCATTGACTCTTAGACTCCTGTTCCTTTTTTTATTCCTTCCTGTAACAAGAATTTTCATCTTCACTGACTTGTTTCCACAAATGTAACAAATGCATGCCTACAAAAATTTTCTAATTTTCTAAAAGATTAATCATTAGATTTAAAAGTCCATACTGTGATATATTTCATCTGTTAATTTATTCATGCAACAACTACTGGCTGAGCACCTTTTGTGAATAAGCCCGTGCTGGATTATAACATCAAACTTAGAGATACAGTTTTTAGCCTGAGGAGCAGAATCTTACCCATTATATAATATATCCTCAGCATTGATGCAATTTTGAAAGGCTTAGAATATTACTACTTTTTTAACATTTTAATCTCTGGACATTCTACTTGGCTCCTGCTGTTTTATTGCCATTCAGTATTTCCGTAAATATTCTGCTATAGCCCCGGTAGAGTTTTGTTTCAACTGTATTAGAAAGAGAGCAGTTCGTTTCATTTCCTACCATTGTCTCATTTAAATACTATCCTTATGTAAAGTATCTTTAAGAAAGCTAAAGAATTGATGATATGTGAAAAAAATATGCTGATAAATACATTAGTCACAACATTTTACTTTGAATGCTTAACCTATCTTTTCACCCATGGAAGATCAGAAATTCTTATGGTTATTGCCCCCTTAAATTTTAAAAATTTATATATATGTAAAATTTATATATGTATGTGTGTATAAAATAATAGTCCTTGAAAATGACTGTTCCTCCGAAATTCAGTAAAATTCAGTGTGTAGCGTATTAGGAACAAATATGAAAAACAAATGACAATTTCAACCTAGATACCTTTTGTAACAAACAGGTGACATAGATCAACACTTCTTTCAATTTATTTTCCACCTTTATATAATCTAAACACTATGGTTTCAGAGCTTTATATTCCTCCCTTAAAATGAGTAATATTTCTCATAATACTAAGTAAATCTTTGCTGGTGCTAAATTCACATACACTTTTAAGATTGCATTATGAACTACAGAAGCATTTCCCTTATTCTTATTTTCATTAAGTTCCTAAAGAAAACATTCAGATGCTTTTGCATCCTGAATTATTACATTATATAATGTGAAGTCAAATCACATGAAATTATTTATATTTGACCAATCTTGATGTAAAAAAATGGTAATTTTCATGCTTTAACCTGACAGTTGTTTGCCTGGATCTCTTCCTAGAAGGTGAGTTCTTCATGGCCAGGGACTGTACCTTGTTCCTATTTATGTAAGTTATACCCATGACGGTCTTCCTACACCTGAAGAAGTATACAGCTTTGGCTCAAGCATTCTTTCTACACCCTGACGAAAAGGTCAGTGCTCTTTACAAGATTAT
This sequence comes from Tapirus indicus, assembly GCA_031878705.1. Taxonomy (NCBI): domain Eukaryota; kingdom Metazoa; phylum Chordata; class Mammalia; order Perissodactyla; family Tapiridae; genus Tapirus; species Tapirus indicus. Next base: position 10,005,552 of record CM062918.1, read on the forward strand.
AAATCCAGAATGAGTCATTCTAGTCCTGACTTCTGGTTGCTCTTAAAGGCTTCTTGCAACAAACAATGAGAAAATGTATGAAATCCTGAACGCAATGCCTGGCACATAGTAAGTCTGCAATACATTAGTAGCTATTATTATTACTGGCAAAATAGGAGCATGTACAGGTATAAGTGACAACTGATATGGAGTTCTACCAGGAGTGATGAGAGGAATGTATCAGCTAAGGCTTCCAGGAGGGATCTCAAAAGATTGGATGGGAGTTTCACAGATATATGGAGTGAGACTCTGTGGAGAAGGGCCATGGCCAATAGCTAATATGGCTTGAATCCAGGGAGGGGCTCTGTAGTGACGCTGAAAGGGTTGGTTTAAATTTTAAAGTAGCCAATTACCTATATGTCTTGTGTGATCCTTCCTTATCTTTAATAAACACAGTTGTCTTAAGATTTACTGAAATCTTCATTCTTTTGACCCAGTACCAAATGCTTCCATAGAGGTTTCATACATTGGTCTTTCAAGATTTCAAATATTTGTTAATATTCCTATACGATTTAAAAATCATGCAGTGTGAATTGTGGGCCACATGAAAAGATCATTTGACATTATATTTTCAATAAATATCTCTGTGTCTCATACTATTATACCATTTTCTTTGATGGCCTCTAAATTAGTCTTAAGATTGAGGAGTTAAAGACAAATTATTTTTGAGAAGGACCCTTCAATCATTGAAAATTTGCTTGTCACATTTCTTTAAAATAAAAAGAAAGAATAATTTTCTTTTTGAATGAAATTTCACAGCACTTACCATGTGCCAGGGACTGTGCCAAGCACCTTTCATACATAATCTTATCAAACTCTCACAGCCACTTTGTGAGGAATCATTATCTCATTTTACGGATGCAGAAATTAAGGGCTACCAAGTTAGACAATGTGCCCATTGTCCAACTGTAAATAAGTGGAAGTGCCAGATTTAATCCTGGTTATGTCTAACTCCAGAATCTGGGCTTGAGCAATTGATACTGTGAGCAGCCGGGAGCTCTGCGTTACCAATCTGTATGTATACCACAGCGAAAACTTAGCTTAGGGTAATGCTGTCAACAAAAGCATAGCTATATAAGCGTCCAAAATTTCCCCATTTATCCTCACCAAAGAAGATACACAGATGGTAAATAAACATATGAAAAGATGCTCCACATCATATGTCATCAGGGAAATGTAAGTGAAAACAACGAGATACCACTACACACCTATTAAGATGGCCAAAATCCAGAACACTGACACCACCAAATGCTGGCAAAGATGTAGAGCAACAGGAACTCTCATTCATTGCTGGTGGGAATGTAAAATGGTGCAGTCACTTTGGAAGATAGTTTGGCGGTTTCTTACAAAACTAAACGTGCTCATTACATAATCCAGCAATCACACTTCTTAGTATTTACCCAAAGGAGTTGAAAACTTATGTCCACACAAAAACCTGCACACAGATGGTTATAGCGGCTTTGTTTGTAACTGCCAAAACTTGGAAGCAATGAAGATGCTCTTCATAGGTGAAGGCATAAATAAACCTGATACATCCAGACAATGGAATATTATTCAGAGCTAAAAGAGACGAGCTATCAAGCATGAAACGACATGGAAGAAACTTGAACGCACTTAAACTTAAATGCATATTGCTAAGTGAAAGAAGCCAGTCTGAAAAGGTGACATCCTGTATGATCCCAACTATATGACATTATGGAAAAGGCAAAACTGTGGAGACAGTAAAAAGATCAGTGGTTGCCAGGAAATTGAGGGAGGGATGGATGACTAGGCAGAGCACAGAGGATTTTTAGGACAGTAAAACTACTTTGTATGATATTATAATGGTAGATATGTGTCATTATATATTTGCCCAAACCCGTAGAATGTACAACACCAAGAATGAACCCTAAGGTAAACTACAGACTCTACATGATAACGATGTGTCAATAGGTTCACCAGTTATAATAAACGTGCCACTTTGGTGGGGGATGCTGATTATGGGAGAGACTATGCATATGTGGGGGCAGGAAGCATATGGGAAATCTCTATACCTTTTGTTCAATTTTGCTATGAAAAATTTTCTGCTCTAAAAAATAAAGTCTATTATTTAAAATATTTCCCCATTCATCATTCTATTGTGAAGTATAAGATTATGTTAGTTTTATTTATACATTTCCCTTTTTGAAATGTTCCATGATGAAAAGAGAAATGACACTGGGTCATTTCCAAGAAATGTAAGAGTATACAATTACCTATTTATTTTACAGCTAGGTAGTAGTGACTCTGATAAATTAAAGGCACTTTTCATTTAAACTAACAAATCCTATGTTTCAGCAAAAGCTGAACAAAATCCAAATTATTGATTTTGCTAATAGTTGTAATTGTTTCCTTGAAGGCAGAAGCTATTTCTCATTCATCTTTGTATCCCATACACCTGGCACAAGCCCTGGGGGATGGCACTTGATAAAGATCATTGAGTTTAATTTGTTTAAAGGAACACTGGAGAGAGACACGCATGAAACGTGGGCGCCCAGGATTCAGTCTTTAGCAAAATATGCCACAATGAACAGATTGGCCAAATGTGGTTAAAAGATCTAGAGATTGAAGCTGTGTTTAACATGCCACCATTCTTAATTTATTTGATCAAAAATAAAAACATAACTTTGTGCTAGCAAACATTCTAAATGCTTGACATGGACTAGCTCCCTTAACTGTCATTCTCATTTTTCTGGTAAGAAAGTGAAAGTTCAGAAAGTTTAAGTAACATGGTGAAGTAAGTAGCGAAGCCAGAATTTAAATCCTGGCAACGTTTTAATTTATTATTATTTACTACCCTAAACCTACACTATACACTTACAATCTATACGTTTTCTCATTTATGAAATTATATAGTGCTATATTACAGCTCTGTTTATCCACAGCTAAAATTTGTATTTGTCTGGCATCATATATATGTTACCTTACTGCCACAAGGGACGTATCTTAAAGATTTACCCTTGGGTGGTTATATATTTACCCTTTTTTCTATTTCTTTAATTGGATGATATTTTAATAATAGAGGTAGGAGAGAAAAAGAATGGAATGAGGAAACGTTTCTATGATCAAAGTGTTTCTTCAGCTTTCCTCTTCAGTGATATAAATAAGGACATTTTAATACCCTAATTAATATCCATTTTTAACTCTATGCCATGTTTTTATTGCCATCCTGTCATTAAAAATCTAATGAGCATTAGCATACTGACAAGGATAATAAATGCCAACAATTCATATCCAGTTATTAAAGCTAATGGTTTTCCCATCGGAATGTAAAATATGTTTCAGCTTTTTTGCCAAAAGCTCAATGATACTTTTATCTCCAGTCGACCAATTGCACATTTAATTTAATACCTATTAAATGCAAACAGCAACCCAGAAATTACATTAGACTTGTTACCCGAGCCATCAAGAGCCAGCAACTAGAAAGTGAAGATTAGGTAAAGGACTAATGCTAGTCACAGAGTGGAAATGATAAGCAGACAAACTCCTGCCTCAGCAAAGTGGCTTATTTGAGCAGACAAAATAAGTCGTATGACAGGCTCTGGGCCCAACAGGCGACAGATGTTACTGCTTCTCACACAAAGCTGAGAGAAATATCAGTCTAAACATTCTTGTTTCTAAGAACCCTTCCAATAAGCCAATCTTAGCTCTCAATTCTATTTTGTGTAGTTTGCCAACAACCACAATATTTTTTTTCTTGGCCATACTAGTTCTCTGAGTTGTTAATTTGACACTTTCTTCCAAAAGGAAGGGAATTTGTTTTTTAATAAGATAAATTAGAAAAGCTGCAGAAATTAATTTGGACCCAAAGAAAGGATTTTCTGCCTGAAAAGCTTACTGGACATGGTATTAGGAAAGTGTCAAAGAATGTATTGCTTACTGACATAGACATATTACCTGTCTAAAAAGTGAATTGGGGGCGCCGCCCACTGGTGCACCAGTTAAGTTTGTGCGCTCAGCTTGGGCGGCCCAGGGTTCGGGGGTTTGGATCCTGGGTGCAGACAGATGCACCCCTTGTCAAGCCATGCTGTGGCAGCGTCCTATATAACACAGAGGAAGATGGGCACGTATGTTAGCCCAGGGCCCAGAGCCAGTCTTCCTCAGCAAAAAAGAGGAGGATTGGCAGCAGATGTTAGCTCAGGGCTAGTCTTCCTCACAAAAAAAAAAGTGAATTATGCCAAATCTAGACAATGCCACATGCCCACTTATTCTTAAACATTGTGATATAGCCATTGGTTTGGAGTTTGTACATTATTGCACATCTAAGTACAAAGCAAACTTTATACTCTTCTTCAAAATATTTTATTTTCTTTGAAATGAGCAATATCATGATCAATAAAGCTTAGATGTCCCTAAGTCCCCTTAGACTCTGAGTCTAAAATATCAAGGAAATTCAAAATCTTTTCTTCTAAATATTTGAATTGCCTTCTGACTTTACAAATCAATATACGCAAGTATTAGAATATAAATTCAGGAAAAGTTAAGACTTTGAATGTTAACTTATTTTTAAAAATCAATGTGTTGAAACAAAAATTATTTCCATCACAGGCACAAAATATTAGTCAAAGACGTAAGATTGATGAGAGTTGAGGTGAGTGACGTTAGAGGGGAAGGTTGTTGGGCAAGATAGTCATTCTTGGATCTCTTGCTTTTTGGCACATCTTGCTGGGTATGCCAAGATTGCAAGGCCCTGACTACCATTTTACCTAACCCATTACTCAGGGTTGTTATGAAGCTGGTAACTTTGAAAGGTGAAGTAATATCTCCTCTCCACAGCTCCAACAGACAAAGAACAGACTTGCTTACTCTTGCCATAAAAGTGGTGGATTCCTCAAGCTCAGAATTCCTAAGTTGCAACCAAACTTACTATGCAGCTCATATAGCACTCCCATGGGACTTCAGCAGAAGGGGAACCAATACAAATACACTGGTGCTCATGTGCCATGAGTAGTAAGGTCTTTTTTGATCTTTGACCCAGGAGTCACCTATCTTCTGCCAGCATCTATGAAATGTTAACAAGCTAACTTGTTAATGTCACTTCTAAAGAGGGTAAAATCAAACCCAAGATCTGACAGAGATTGCTTAAGATAAGATTAATTAACCTCTCGAAGCTTCACTTCCCTCATCGGTAAAAAAGGAGAACATGATAATGTCCACCTTGAGAATTTTTAAGAAGATTGAATGATATTATACCTGTGAAGTCTCTAGTACAAAGAAAATGCTTGGCAAATGTTTGCTTTTCCTTAAGTATTGCCACATAAGGGAATATTTAAAACCATGTCAAAGAAGGTTTAGTTTATTCTAGGCACTTTACATTCCTCACATTTATTCAAGTCTACCTAGCAGTCCTTAGAAAATTTTTGTAGAAATCTAATACTGAATCACATTATACCACTCTACTGAACTCTACTTGATCTCATTACAGCATTTCTTTAATACACAGCTAAATTCTAGACTTTAAAGTTGCTAAGAGACTAAATCTTAACTGTTCTCAACACAAAAAACACAAAACAAAATAATATGTGGCATGATAAAGGTATTAGCTAACTCTACTATAGTAATCATATTGCAATACTACAGAAATGTGTCAAACCAATACCGTGTACACCTCAACCTCACACAATGCTATATGTCAACCATATCTTAATAAAAGTATATATACAGCTAAATTTTATTTTAATTCTATTAAAAATTATATTTTGAAATGTATATCTATATTCACAAATTATATCCGTATGTAGTTTTCTATTTTCTGCTCTGTTAGATTTCATAAAATAAATTGGAGATTTTCCATTGTTTCTATAGATTTTAGAAGACTTTGGTAAGGATTGGGATCATCTTATTTCTTTAAAATGTGTATTGGGGCACTCTAATCTTTAAGTCTTTCTGAGATGAGTACTTTTATAGGGACAGTTCTTAGACAAATTTATCAGTCTCCTTCAATGTTACTGCTTTGGTCTGATTCCTATAGGGACAGACATCGTCAGTTGTTTCACCACATTCCCTTCCTTACTACCACTGCAGAGGCTGAAAAGCTGATCCATTTGCAGTTCAGTGCGGCCAGGTTGTCCCAGTTGTGTTTGACGCACTTAAAGGAAAGGTCAGTGTTTGTAATGACAGATTGAAGGTAGCTATGAAGAAACTCCCCTCACAACTGCTCTATTCACCCTTATTATGGGCCCATTACGGTAGCTCCAGCCTTACACCCCCACACTCATTGCCAAGTGAGCTCCAGGGTAAACACCCCCCACCTCCTACCATGAAGTAGGTTCTGGTAAAGTCCCCAAAGTCTTTCGTTTGCTGCCTGCTTCCCCAACTCCGTACTCCCAGCGTTTGCTAGTCTGACTTCAGTGCTTCACTGCACTTTCTTGTGGAAGACCGCTTACTTTGCCCGGTTCTTTCCTTTTCCACAGTTGAATCATAGGCTAAAGGATTCTTCCTTGAGTCCAAGCCTACCTTCACTATACTCGTCACACATTCCTCAAACTTTCACTATACTTTCCACAAATTCTTAAAAATCACTTTTGTTATAGCACTGACAGCAATTTTAACACACACATGTGCACTTGTGTACACACACATACACACGCAAACGCACACATGAATTTTGGTTGTTTCAATAAGATTAGGGAAAAATTAACAGCTCCAAATAATTGGACAAACTTGTCCACCACATATTCTGGAGGAGAGGGATAATATAACTCAAAAGGTTAAGAAAGATTAAAGAAATCATTGGTAACCTTGCATAGAGGAAACTGCTAGAAAACTATTCTAGAGAATCACACGTGAGGCAACTTCTGTGAAACTGAGATCTCTGATGAGATCTGTGGAAATACACAGTGGAAGGAGTGGCAGGATCCATTAGATAAGTGAGTTAGATATGAGGAGTAATGAAGAAAAACTTCAAAAATGAGTTAAAGATTTCAGTCCTGTAGGACACTTTAGAGAAATAGGCAAGATTGTGGAGGGGGAAGGAAACTCTAAGTGTGCAATCTAAGGTAAACATTAAGGGGGTTTAAGAGTTTTGTGTTTGATATGGAGACAGACCCCTGAAAGAGAAAACACCCTGTCAGTTAGTGGAGACATAGGACCAAGTTTTTGGCCTGGTATTGCAGCTCTGAGAGCAAATCACCCACCCAGATGTGTCCCCTGAAGCCCCCAGAGTAGATGGCTTTTCTAGGAGAGGCAAGAGGACGGGGCACAGGATGAAGACCTGAGATCTTGGTGGGAATCACATGGAAGAAGATGAAGCATAAAAGAAGAAACCTGGATCATTTCAAGTACTGGCTGCCTCTTTTCTTAAATTATCATTTGTGGTCATAACCGAAATTTTCTCCTCTCCATCTTAATTTCATTTTTCGAAATTGCCTCTTGCTTTGTTGTTCTGTAACCATATTTATAACTGTCCACGAAAAGTTCATAAAATTTCAAGACTTTAGTGATATTTTCTATTGTTATTCAATTATATATAAACCAAAATTTTCATCAATTATTTCCAGCTCCATGAGATTTGGAAAAAAGCTATGAAAAATCCAAAGCTGAGCTTTTCTACTAACTACAGTCTAAGCTACCTACTTTAACATGTAATATATACTATTATTATCTGGTTTGTGATACTTGGGCCAATTTTCAATCTAATTTTTGATGTTTCTAGCCAAGTCAATTTAATTAATTTAGTAAATAAAATTTCATGAGACCATCTACCAGATACTTTACTGAAAATCAGTGAGCCCAAATGCATTTTCTTCATTCATCAATTTTTGTATTCTGTCATCCAAGTAATTTAGTTTAAATGCTGGCTTACTCTTTCTAACCTTTTTTTCAACTCTTCTGACATTGTAAAAGGCAGTAATCACAAGATTATTTCGAATATGATAATGTCCTATCAAAAGAGAAACCAGAGAGAAGTAATAAACTTTAAAAATAATATATATATTGAGAAAAAAATCAGTTAAAATAACTTAGCAATATAGTTTAAAGAAAACAAGAGCAGAGTTGTAACAGGAAAATATATATTTTTTTAAGTCAGTAGCAAAGAAGGTCCTATTTTATTAGTCCAGAATGATCATATCTCAAGTACATCCCAGAGAATTCTTGCTTGGATGATTGTGTTCAAAGGCCCAATATATTTGTAAAATTTGTGTGCCTTCAGCAAGAAAAGAACAAAGACAAGGCATTAAAGAGTGGCTGAAGCATTCTACGGTGATTCTGCTAAGTCCAGTGCATAGGATCGAAACTCTCTACTTGAAATCTCAAAATCAAGTTGCTACAACTCATTGCAACGGGTTCAAAAGAATCATTCAGCAGGGAAACACAACATAAATCTCCCCAAAGGCAGGCTGGGATTAAAATGGAGGTATTGAAAAAGTAAGAAATAATTCCATCAGGCAGAAGGGGAAAGAAAAATGTCTACTGAAACAAGGAAAAAAATATACCAGTTGTAGTAAACAAAACAAAACAAAAATATAAGTTTTACATCAGTAACATGGAAAAGGCTTTTTAAAATAAAATTAGATGGATACTTGCTGTTGCGCAGATCTTAGGGAAATAAATCTACAAGAAAACAGAATATGCTGAAGATACATGATCATCTGCCCTTAACTCTACAGGCCTTTGACATGATTTTCTACCCTTAATTCGACCGGCCTTTGACATGTATGTAGTCATTAGAGGAAACTGAGTTTTCATTTAAAGTAGGAACGTGCCCAGCACCGTGCTATGCACCAGGCCACGGTAATGCCCTTTCTGAATATGGAGTCCAGAGAAGGGAACAGTTAAGCAATAATGTGTGGTGCAATAATGCGACAGTGACACAAGGTGTTACAGAAATCGTTCGAGGGGGTGCATCATACAGAGGCGAGAGGTCAGGAGGGGCTTTTTGACTGGGAAGCAGAAGCTAAGGACAGTTAGAAGGTAGCCAGGTGAAAAAGGAATAACTAGTCAAGAAAGAGGGCACAGCCCAGAAGTGAGAGCACAGAGGGCTCGGGGAGTGAAACGAAGGCAGCACTTCCAAGAGTAGGTATCGTTGGAGAGTCGCAAGAAAAGTCATCTGGAAGATGGCATTCCTGTTTTTTGCAGATTTTTCAAACTGTCATAGCCATCATTTTTGTATTGCTAGAAATGCAGTCTTTTTTTTTTTTTAAGTATTGGGACCTCTTAGAACATATCCTGAAAACAGACATTCAAGTCAACCTGAAAATACTTGATCTAGACAAAAAGTAATAAAGCATTAAATGAAAAAAAAATGAGCAAAATGGATATGCTGGCGATAAGAACAGTTAATCAAAGAGAACCAAAAAAAAAATCACCCACACAAGTCCCGTCAGGGAACCAGAGAGTGAGTAAAGACAAGTCTACAAATTAAATTTGAATAGTCAAATTTGTAAATATAATTAAATTAGAGAGGGAAAATTTCATAATTTAAATCTGATTTGAATTTACTGTATTTATAAAAAGAAATTATATGGATAGACAAAAGTGTCACAGGAAAAGAAAAAAAAAGAGACACAGATACCAGAAGTGGGGGAGTGTTCTGGGAGGGAGCATTGAGAGAGAGAGAGAGAATATTAAATATGTTCTTGGGGTTAGTATTAGCAATGGGTTAGTCATCACCTGCCAAATGCAGATTAGATAATCATCATCAGCTCACTTTCTGTTTTTATTATTCCCAAGTGCTTTTCCTTCATAAACTAATTTAATTTTTGAAATAACTCTCTGAAACAGGAGTTACTATCTGTTTTACAGATAAGTAACACGAAGCTTAGAGGATTTATAAGACTAGCCCCAGTTGCCCAGGTGTTTCTGTCACCACGCCTGTGTAAGGTACTCACCCCTGATGGAAGAGAATATACAACTGAGGAGAGGGACTAACAGGATCATCTGGAGATTTGGCCTAAATACTCCTCAAAACATACTGAATAGGGAAGAGAGCATGAATTTTTAGCAAATTTCTTGGGGACATTCTTGATGGCTGGGTTCCCTTTAGGATTCTTTGCTAAGACAAGCAAAGATCTGGATTTAATTTTCATTCAATCCAATCATCTTCACAGTTCACAGATTCTAGACCTGGTCAGCTGTCTTGTACATACATACTGATATTCACGAGGGAAGTTGGGTGACAGTAAATGTTAATAAGCAGCTTCTTCATGTCAGTTCAAAGCCCTCTGAGGGAGGTCAAAAGCCTTCTCCTATGCGTAGACATAACCGTGGTGATCACGGTCACCAGTCCACCTCAGACTCTGCATTCAAGTCCCTAGTTCTCAACCCTCATATGTATAATCATCACTTGGGGGCTTTTGAAAAATAGTGATGCCTAGGACACATTTCTAGAGATTCTGATTCAATTAAACTTGGTGTGGCCCAAGCACTGATAATTTTTACATCTCCTCATGATGCTAAAGTGCATCCAGGGTCGAGACCCACTGAAGCAAGCCAATCAAGATAATTGCCATTGGCAGTGATTGCTTTAGGAATGGGCATGATACCCAACTACGGCCAGTGAAACATGGGAGAAAATATTTTCGAGTAACTCTGGGAAAATTTTGCTAGATCTTAAACATAGAAACCAAGGAAAGGTGCAATTCCTCTTCCTTTGGACATTATCATGTCTGGACTTGATACGTGGAATTACAGCAAGCATCTTGTTTCCTAAGAAAAACCGGCTGTAAGATAAAGTTAATGTTGAGAACCAGAGAATGAAAAAACTAAAGGAAACAAGATGTTGATAACATTATTGATGTCTGTGATCCATCTTGACTCTGGACTTCCAAATACGAGAAATCATAGATTTTTTTACTGCTTAACCCTATTTGAGTCAGGGTTACATATTACTTATACTCAAAATCATCTTCACTGATCTAGCACATGATAATAATTATGCTTCCTATTTGTGTGACCAAATAATCCTGGGAGTACATTAAAAAGTTACCTCAGTTTTCAATATTATTGCTTATGATTAATTATGTCATTATTACCAACACTTCCCAAACGATTCAAATTTTACAATGTCAGAATTTATTCTATTTAGAAATTTCCTCACAACTCAGGACCTAAAAATTAGAGATAAGTCATTTTTTTCTGAGTTTATTCCACTATGCTTACCTACTCTAGCCCAATTCCTAATACTATAACAACTACAAGTAGTTTCAGGGACCTACTAACAGTGCGTAATCTTGCTTCTTCATCATTCATTTGTTCAGATGGTCAGTCAACAAACACTAACATTTACATTTTTCCATGGACCAGATGCCATGCTCCTGCTGGGATACATAGATTTTAAAACATGTTACAGATAATATGAACAGATAATTACAATACCACGTGATTAATTTATCATGGAAACTAATAAGATAATTTTTGCAAGAGCCAAGGTAGGTTTGCAAGCATGCAAAAAAATGAGTCTTATTAATTCGTACTTTTATTAAATCTCCAAGTATTTCTGCTTAGAAGCAACTTCAATAGCTCCTAGGGAAACAGGAAAACATAAATAAAAAGTGAAAGCCCACTAGCCAAGATGAATAAAGGAGAGAAATGAGATACTTCAATTGTAGAGTTAGGAGTCTAATTTCACAACAGTACAGAAGCACCAAAACTTTGATAGATGGATTTTTTTCAAACATCAGGGGAAGTTGTTCTCAAAAATGTTTTGCACAACCATTTTATTTGAAGCAGAAGGGCACTAATAAAATTGCCTATTCAGAAAGTCATAAATAAGAGCAAAATATCCCTATATCCTTAGGTATCAATTTTCCACATCAATCATCTCTGTTTTGCTAGAAAACTAGCATTGCTTGATAGTGTTTTTCCCATTCCCCAGAAATCTTGGTTTTGCATAATATGACTTCAGAAACAACTGTCAGAAATACAACTGATTTGATTATACCCAAGATTTCT